>OV743431.1:44113277-49113277 GCA_928269145.1 Agriphila tristella
GGGAAATGCGCGTTTTTGCGTTTTCATGCGTTTTTCTTTCGACGCAGCATATGGTCTCTAATTTCATCCGCGGCCGGCCAATGTCTGTTTGGTTCAGCGGGTTAGTACGTGGACCACAAGAAACGAGTGTTCAGAGTTCGAATCCCGCTCGGTGACTTACTTGTTTTATGTTCAAGTTTATACATATATTTTTTATTGTTTTTAGACAAGTTTAAAAAAATGTTGTTAATGTTGCTTTTGCGTTTTTATTTTATTGAGACTTATGAAGCAATAGTGCAAAACGAAAATTTACCGATACAAATTTTAAAAAGTTTAATAATAATAATAATAAGTTTAGTAATAGTAATACTTTTGAGAAGTGGCTCTACGAGGCTCAAGAAAAAACGCCGTGGCGCTATAAAATAATATAAAAAATATCTACATTACTAATTAGTAATACATGTTGATGGTCATTCGAATTATTCGAATGATTGATTGATTACCCCAACTATGCAAAGCTTGTAATATGGGTGCTAGACAACTGATATACTACTTATATACTTTTTAAATAGATAATTATTATACATAGTAGCACCCAGACCCGTCACAGAAATTAATTCTTATTCACATTTAAAAGTGGCGTCGTACAGTCGCCATATTGACTTCAAAAAAATATATAGCCATTGTCACTCGGAATGATGTCAGGATTCTAACGAAACCCCAAACATCTAATTCCGTTAAGCTAGTTAGAAGTTATGGTGGAATAAAGAAACTCACATAGGTAACTACAAACATACATGAACCCTGAACACAAAATTATACAATTTTGGGCAGTCGTGTAAAAACCTAAAAGTAATGTGCACATACGCCACATACAGTCTCAATAAACTTCAATACAATGTCCGCAAAAAATAATACTTCATGGTCACCCTAGCTTATTTACATACTAATTTTTTTTAACCTCGAATTGCATCGTAAGTGCTGCAGTAATTGGTTTCAGATAAAGCTAGATCCTCAGTGACGGAAATTCTTTTTTGTGAACGTTAACTAACGCTTCATTCTAGCGCTATTCGGGTATTTAATGAAAGACTTTCGCCTAAATCTAACAAAGTGGAAAATATTCGAATATCACCGACTTGAGTATTCGAATAGCAAAATAAGCCGAATATTCGAAGTATTCGAATTGCAAGCCCTACTCACAACTCACAAGCCAGAAGGAGTAAGAGTGAGTGAGTAAGCACATACGAGATGACGATCATATTATACTGCCATTTCTTTTCATGGTTAAAATGTTCTTTATGGTGATCAATGACTCAGCGATTAGTCTGTTGGAATGCACCTAATGTCAAATTGTACGTAAGGTACTTTACTTACTACGTGGTGATTATTTCCTCTGTGTTGTGTAATGCAAAGAGTATAATTATAGGTGTAATGTGTTTACTACTACTAAACTAATTAATTAGAATAGTATAGTACCTACCTAATTTTCTTTATAATAAACCCTTGCACAGTCAGCAATCATATGCCATGGATACCTATAATAATAAATAAGATATATTTACTTAGTAAGTAAGTAAGAACTTTATATTACTTACATCAAAATACCACACTTAAGACTTATCGTATGGATTTATCAATCATTACTTACATTTATTTCAGTTCAAGATACCTACAATACTTACGGAATATAATTGGCAAGAAAACATGACTCTCTTTTCTGACCAAAGGATGAAACAAACAAAAAAGTGATCAAGAATGCTGGTAAATAATACTTATTATTACATGGTTCCTATTAAGTATATAATTATAATGTTACGGCTAATACCCAAAGTGCGGATAAAACTAGGTGTAGCCGATAGGCCTATACCCAGCAGTGGGTGTCGTGTGGCTGATATGATGATGATGATTTTTTTAACAGATAATACAAATAACTTTCTTCATACCCCAAACTACACATAGGCTACACATAGTTTTAGCCAGCTATTCGGGCACTTCGGCAAATAAGCCGTAACATTATATACTGACTACTTATTAGATCAAAATACCGCTATGGTTTTTAATAAGTCTTTTATTTACCTAAATTGTTATTAACTCAATCTTATTGAATTTCAGATACATACAATTCAATAGGTATATTGACATTGCAGAATATAATACACAAGTACCTTTTAAATTGGCTAGAAAAGATGTTGGAAAAAGCTAACCCTTGGACGTCGAACGTGCCCGATGGTGCACAGGAAATACGCTGAAGCTATTGAACAAAATTATAGTAATGAATATTTTGCTCCAAGCGACAAACAAGACTATGAAACTTTAGGTACTGTAATAATAAAATAAAAAGAAGCATGATGGAAAAGTTCTGGCTGTACCTACTTTGTGCTTTAAAATCATATACCTAATTGTATTGGTTTAGATATAATTATAAAATAAAATATTGACTACCTACCTATAACCTTTCATTTTGTGTACTATCTATCACATCTACAAAACAAAAAAAAATTTCAACAATATGTTGTTGTTTTGCATTATCAAAATATAATAGGGTAGTTATAAGGTGTTAGATTAAAACAAATTTAAATTTAAATCAAAGAGAACATTTACTTTTTGAACTTAAAAGTATAAAAATAATAATAACAAAGCAACCACATCCTTACTAATAATATTATAAATGAGAAAGTCCGTTTGTTTGTTTTGAGGTGTAACAAACAATTGTTAGAATCATCATGAAATTTTACATAGGTACATGTTGTCAGGGGTACAGAGAAGGACATAGGGTCCTTTCATCCTTAACAAAGTTCCCAAGGGATAGCAAAAAAAGCTTTTCACGCAGACAAAGTACTGAGGCCCATGATTTTGTTAGATACCATCTTGTATCAGTAGTTGAATCTGTCTTGCTTGGCTTATTGTAACTAGTATATCTTACAAACAGGCCTTCTTCTAAGTGTCACCTGTAAAAAAGTAGGTATTTATTTATTTAAGTTAACATTATATTAAAACAATTACTATTTTTATTCTATTTTTATTTTTTCACTCATTAAAGAGGTAAATTTATGACTATGTGATTATTATTAGTGAATTAGAATTTATTAGAATTAGCGAATATTAATTACCAAGTAACATTCCTGACATGTCAGGAATTTAAGTCATCTATCAGGAAAACAGGGATAAAAACTGTAGTTGTCAGGGATGTACTCATAACTGTAGCAGTAAAAACTTAATGAAAACACATAATTTTTTAAATCACTTGGTGTGAAAAGATTATTAAATATCAACTAAATTAAGAATGTAGATGTAGATTTACTAAATGCCAAGAAATTTCCTGAAAAGTCAGGGAAAAAGTCAGGAAATCTCATTATTAGATCTGGAAACCATAGCCCCGATGCAACTTAAACATAAAGATTGGGTGTTATTGAAGCCTTATGTCTGTATGTCTGCATTTAACTTCCAAATATGTGTCGGGGGACCACTACTCAACTTAGCATGTCAGGATATAGTCTATGGTGGTGAAGTTAACTATATGTTATGTATAATATCAAGTTTATATTTAAAAGTGTTAACACTTACCATCACTCGGCCAGCTGCCGAGCTGACCTCTTTTTTGATACATGCTTTATAGCTTTTACTTTTAATTTATTATTTTTTAATTGTTGTTCCTTTTTTATACATGTGTAATAGCATTACTATGTGCTTGACCACATGCGATGTTGCCGTTCTGCTCAACTTCATGGCTTGGAAATATAGAAGGCTATGGTAATAGGTATAGGTACAACATAGAAGTCTTTGACTTATGACATATTTTTCTTATGTTTTATACACTATTTTGTTTGCCATTGTATCAAATTATCAATGCTTTCTCTGTGTTGTGTTTGTGATAAAATACATTAGTACAAAGCTTCGCTCACTCATTACACAGCCCATTAGCTTACCACAGTTTCAGAAATCATAACTATAATTGTCTTTACACTTCTTCTTTATCTTCTTATAATATAGGTAGTGCAAATTCTATTTTGAACGAAAATTCAAGAAGAAATTATCACAACCTGAAACAATAAAAAGTACTTAATTGAAAATTTGAAATCATTACACAGCTCAACTAATCCTTCATTTCCATGCTACATGAAAGATAAATGTTAATTATAAGGGAATCATATTTTATTGTGATTACCGACTAAAGAAAGGGAAACTAATGAAAAAAGATTTTTACATAATTAGGTATTGTACCTACGAGTAACTGGAACTAATTTATACTTACGAAATGACAACCTTCAGGCATTGGCAGGAAGGGGGTGGGCCGGGTGGGCCGTGCACACCCCAGAACAGCCTGATACCCACCCCAGAAAAATACCAGCTATAATACTTTTCTATTGCCTTTCAAAACTCCAACGCGGCTCTAGTCAAGCACCCTAGGCTTTGCCCCAGAACTAGAGGCCCGGCCCCACTGGAAATAATCTTTAGATACGCCAATGCCTTCAGGCTTTTGTAAAGAAGAATACTCTTCAAAGTACCTACTGCATAATTTATCAATTAATTCTAAGTACTTACTGATGATTAGGGGTATAGGGGTTTTAATTCCGAGGCCCCACGCCTTAAGTGGCCTGTTTCAGTGCTTCTTACACAGATCACTATTATGATTTATCTCCTCCATTAGTTTTATTGGCAGAAATCACAGGAAACAAAAAAACCCTTTTCAAAATTGAAAATAAAACACGTGTCGTACGACTTTGTTTCTTTCTACAGGGTATGGACGTTCGCTGCGTTTTAGTACGATTGCTGGCTATCGTCGGCAAATCTACATGTCAAAATAGCCATTTGAGTACCATTTCTTTCTGTCGGAGCCAGCGTAACGTTAAACACAGATCATACAGTACAATACAAGAGGGGCACACTTGGAACAACGCAAACGGTCGAAACAAAAGTAGCGTCATCTCTGAATCTTAACCATCAACTTTCACAACAAAATCTTCAAGTTTGCCAAATAATTTCAACTGGTTATAAAGTAGGTAATTAAAAACAAAATTATATTAAAATATGAAAATGAAAATCGTTTTTGAGTTTGGTCATGGTGCGAATTACAATAATAATGATAAAATTCGACACCCGAATTAATGACCCAGTCCAGTAGCGTAGAGCGGATTACCACACCACCTCCGTTTATTTACATGACATTACTATCAAGGTAATGGTACAGTCAGTGGCACGAATCATGAATATTTTTCGACGGAGTGGGGATAAATTCGCGCATGTGCTCGTGTGAGCGACCAATAGTGCGTGCCCCTCTCCCGCCGCCTGCGCCCCTCACCGCAACGCATACCCAGAATACGCGTTCCGCGCAATCCCCACCCAATTTCATGATTCGTGCCACTGACTGTATCTATCAGTATTCCAACTTTAACAATACTCGGTACACGAACAGTCGCGAATGCGCCGCAGTGACGAACGTAATATACCTACGAACTAATTATTGTTTGAAATACAAGTACTTAGTTACTATGGTAAATTGCAGATTGTGCTGTTTGTATTATATTTATTATTTTATTACTCCAGAGATGACATGTTTAAATACCCGGAGTCCAAAAAATAAGATTAAGTATACTTTTATTAATTTTTTTTTTTTTTTTACTATAGGTATTGCCTACTAACTACGGCCAGAAGGATTTGAAAATAATTTGTTTCTCTCTTTAATATGTAGGTATTTAGCTTTTTCAGTTTTTTGTTTTTACTGTTAGTTTTGTTAACCTAGGTACCTTATACCTATGTACCTTGTACCTATTTCATTTTCCCTATAATATTATGGATTCTAAAATATTACGCAGGTTATACGCAATTACAAAACTAGAAAGATACGAAAGTAGGTACTTAGCTGAAATTAAAATACTGTAGACGGGTGTATCGTGCGACAAAAAGGTCTCAATTTAAGGTTGCCACCTGTACTTTATTTCGGGGTTATTGTACTCTCTACTTTATGAGGAAAATAAAGTAGGTACGTGAAAATACTTTATTTCACAAGATTTGTTTAAATATTGCCAAAAGTAATAAAAAGTATGTTTTAAAGGTAAAAATAAATATTACTTTATTTCCATACAACGTACTTTTTACTAGCTTTAGCAATCAATATACTTTATTAGTTCAAAAAAGGTGGCAACCCTAGTTACAATATTAATAGATATTTACCGTGCTACAACATTTATACCGTTGTACGAATACCGAGCCAAATCATAGTTGTTTTTGTATTTTCTTTGTTTTGATTTGTTCTTTTTCATTAATATTTTCTATTTTGTTATAAATAAAGATATTACAAAAAAGTAAAATAAATATATAATAAGAAACAAAAAATACATTTTCAGCTATTATAATTTCGTGTCAGTAGTTCCGCATCGATTTCCAGAGGCGCTAGTGGACTCTTTGAGTTACTCTCTCTAGTTACTCTGTGATACAAGCGTTTGAAGATTGAATGCGGAGTGACGGGTTGAGTACCAAAATAATATCGCTTTCGCCGAGTCGAAGAAACATGTAGAATATAGAAACGCTTATAACGTTTGCCATTTGAGTAGGCCCCCAGTTGTCGGTTAGGTTAGTAATAGAGAGTTTGTCGATTACAGTTCTATAACTTGTAGGTAATAAGAAAATTTCTACTTTTTTTACTCGACTTCGCCTCGTACTTATTAATTTCGTAATAGAGTTTGTCGGTCAGTAATAGAAGAATTTTCCAACTGAACAGTATTTCAGAAAATAATAAGTACATTATTTTGGTTGTTTCCATTTTCCGTATAATTTTATTAATTGTACGGAATTATGACGAAATTATTAATTACTCTCAAAACTTAACGTAAACGCTTAACTTCACTTTTGTACAGTTGATTCGTAAATTTTTTCTTCAGGTGGAGTTCTAGCACGCTGGGCAGTTGCTCGCGCAATCTACCCTTATATGGTGTCCATCGGGCTGGTCTACTTCACCACACTCAGTCTTTACCCTGGTATAGCATCAGAAGTGCCCTCCTGCCGCCTTGGCTCCTGGATGCCCATCGCGCTGATGTCAGCATTCAACCTTTTCGATTTTATTGGAAAGGTAAGTTCTAAAAAATAATTAGTTATTTGTTATACAAGAGACCAAAGTCAATTTGTACTGCCAGTGCCGACTTTTTATCAGAAGCTAGCAAAGTAGTCTAGAATTAAATATTTTCTTTGGTCTCTTTAATAACAAATAAATTTTGTATCATGAGTTTTTCATGGCGTTTCTTTGGAATTATTATCATGAATCCTGTTAGTGCACTGCAATTTTCTTTCTTTCTTTTGAATATCTCTACTTACTTACTTTGAGACCTTTGTGTTTTTGTATTAAGAAAATGATGAAGGATAGGAGGGAATGTTTCAATAGAAAATTAATGATAAAAAATCGCAGACTCTAGAAGGGAAATTTCGTTTTCACCTCTCCAGCACGAAAAGGGTGCTTTTGGCGCGTAAAAACTCGCAGCAAAATCGATTTTTGCTGCGAGCGTGAGACAAAGTGCTTTTTTAATTTCTAACACCAACTTTTAAAATAATAAAGAAAAAACAAATAAAGTGACAAGGATGACACTTGTAAAATTGATATGTGAGAAAAGGATAGATAGAGTGCTTTATGGTGTCATACACGGATTAAAAAGTAAAAAAATAAAATGCACGGAAACCTATACCAAGGAGTTTTAAATAAGGATTGTTAAAAAAGAAGGTTGATAATTCGAAATAAAGAATTGTAGGTAATGAGGTCACATGTATGAAACAAATATGAAATAAGAAAAATTAATAAATTTATTAACAAATTACCAATATGTTTTATGATTATAAATAAATAAATAAGACGGAATATTAATGAATAACAGAAAAACACAACGCAATGTAATCAAAACGACGGGAATCTACTTTACTGACTCTATGAATAAAAATTTTCAGCATAGGTTTGATTGAATTATTTTTGTGATAAATTACAAAAATGAATGCGTCCAACGATGAAGATAGTTGTCTAACTCCAAAAGAGTTAAGTGAACAAGTTTCTAATGCTGAATTAAGCTTTTTTACCAGGAAAGTCACGTGAAAATTTTCTCGCTGGTCGAGGTGAAAAGTTGTATGTTTTACACGAGACCAAAATGTTGTTCTGCCTCGTGCCTTTAAATCACTCACTGTGCTCAGTAGTCTATATTAGAATCACTCGCTACGCTAGTGATTCAATTCTAGACTACTTCGCTAGTTCGTGATTTAAAGTCGGCACTCGCAGCACAAATTGATTTTGGTCACTTGTATAACAAATAACTATTTCCTAAAAATATATAGTCCTTTCACCTTTGTAACAAGATTTATTTTCGAATCTATGAGATTAATTTAAGTTAACCACTCACACTTTCTAACGCGATATTATTAAAAGTTTTTAGAAATTGATTTGGTTGTTATTGCATTTTTGAATAAGTGAGTGAGTTTATTAGTTACGTTAGAAACGTCGGAAAATGAAAAAAATATCAGAATTACTTCTTGTAAAATCGCTTTATACCTATAGTAATGACCTATAGGTAAAGCTTTTTATTTGAATTATAGTATGCGCAGAAATCTTACTGAAATTAGATGAGATTATTTGTCATGCTCCTGAAAACTTTATTAAGTTTTTGTCGTCAAATCTACGCAAGTACCTTGTATAATTAAAAGAAAAAGTTGTCACTGCATACATTTTAGAAAGAAATAGTTAGGTACCTATTTGTTATACAAGTGACCAAAGTCAACTTGTGCAGCGAGTGCCAACTTTAAATCACGAACTCAGGTGTTAGAAATAAAAAAAACTTTGCCTCACGCTCGCAGCAAAAATCGATTCTGCTGCGAGTTTTTACGCGCCAAAAGCACCCTTTTCGTGCTGGAGAGGTGAAAAATTAGTTACCTATGTTAAAACTTCCACAGCTAGCAGCAGCCTGGCCTTACGAGTGGAGTCGCAGCCAGCTGCTGATGGCCAGCGGCGTGCGGCTGCTGCTTGTGCCTCTGTTGCTGCTCTGTGCTGCTCCGAGGCACTCTCCACACATTGTAGGCGATGTAAGTGTTACTGATATCGGATCATATTCTGTCTGTCTGTTCGGCGAAGTCTGAAAAGTTTTTTCTTTCACATTTTCTTAAAATCTGAAATAACTTATGTCACTGAAATTAACCAAAACTATCAGTACCCCTAGCACGAAGATCTATCGAGAAAAGAAACCATTAATAGCAAATAGTAGATTGTTATACAAGACGCTAAAATGACCCATTGCATACGAGGTAGTTTTAAAATTATTTCTTTCCTATTACTTACTTACAGTCACACAATTCAATCAGTTTGGTATTAGAGAAAAATTCTAAAGATTTGGCGCCTTTTTTAATTTCTACTGTAGCAGCCAATGCACGCATTCTACGATCAAACTTAAAGTCACAGAGTATAAATATTAGTCTATGATTTCACCGAAGAGATCGTTGCTTTTAGTTCCATTTTCAAAAATAAAAATGAGAAACAGTATTAAGTCGAGCGAGTCTTTATTCGTGATTATGAATGAAGACTTTTTCGTTTTAGTAGGCTCATTGGTAATAGACAAACATTAAAAAAGAAAAAACTTTATCCCCTAGGGGTAATTTTGCTATTTTATCCTGGCTCTTGTACCTTACAATGACGGACTTTTAGAGCAAGAGGAGTGAAAACTTTTTTTTCAACCCTTACAGACACATAAATCTTATTTCAGATATATCCCATCATGTTTTCTGTAATCCTTGGCTTCAGCAATGGGTTGTTTGGCTCCATTCCTATGATAATGGCTCCTTCAAGAGTCGGAACGGAACACAAGGAAATTGCTGGTAAGTGGGAAATCTTGTTTAATTTTATAAAAAAATCTATTGTGTAGGCAGTACTAAATAGTAATACCTACTGTTATAAAATTAAATAATAAAGATATGCATTATTTAATTTAGCAGTCAAATCCGAGACCTCAATCTACTTTATTATTGCATCATTAATTTCATTTACTTTCATTATAATTGTGTTTATTTTATATGTTTGTACAACATTGTTACATAATTACTGTCTCATCATAATACTTTCATTTAAGAAACTGTACAGTTTGCATGGTTATAATTTATGAAAATATGCCTAAAGGTCATTGGGCATTTTGATCGGCAATTTGACCTACTGCGTACACAAACGAAATAGGGCTAGTTATGTAGATAAATGTATCTGCTTCTTAGTGGTATGGGTCGCATTCTTGGATAACATGTTTCATTTTTATCATTATATCATAGCATTTCAATAATAAAAAAAATAAAATAAAATAAAGAAACAAAGACAATACAAACGTTTATTATGTTTGTACCACACAATTTCACAATGCTGAAACTAAAAACTTCTGTTTTATTAACAAAAGTTTAATAACATTAAACATATACTCACACACATAATGTGAAATAACTTTTTTCTGTCGGTCGGTGCATAAAAAAATAATACATATTTTAAAAACTGGAGTTGCATTCTTCAATTTAAAACTGGTTTGGTTTCTGTATGCGAACTTTCATCGAGCAGGTCAAATATGCCCAATGACCTTTCCCTTGTGTATTTTACTGTAACTTCTCCAATTCACTATTAATTATTTCAGGTAATATGATGACGTTATCCTACAATGGAGGTCTTCTGTCAGGGACGCTAGTTTCGTACCTTTTACTAAGTATGTTAGGGCCGCCTACCGGGGTCCCTCCGTGCCGTCTCTACCCCACTCCTCCGTTGCCCACCATAGCTCCTGTCACCACCACCCCTGGTAACCTCACATTCGTCACGATCCCACACTGAATCAAAGGAACAAAAACCGCGACTGAATATGTAGTGTAATATAAAACATTGTAGTTAGTGTATTTCAAATAATAACTTCACTATCTGTGAATCACTTGAGCTCTACACCTTATTGTATTTCTGGTTGTGTTTAGAGGGAATCCCTCTTTTATAAAGAATTGTTGAATTTTATCATTATGCCATAGAATATAAGTCTCAGTGACAATAGTAAACAGCAGCATGCGCCTTTTATTTCGTTCGCGGGCCTATTACGAAAAACCCATTATGAAAAACGTCAATTGAAGTCGGGGCGGCTGGAGTACAACTTCTTTTTTTTTAATTCTAAAAGCCGTTAAAAAGACTTTATTTATTAAAATTGATATTACGTATTCTATAATTTAAATATTTTTTATTGCTTGTTCGAGCTATTTAATCTTGATGCTGTTTTTGTTTGGATTTTAAAATTATTGAAGGAGGTTTTTCTTTTTTTTTTACTTTTTTCAACTTTTTTGGGGTATGTAGCGTGTAAATATTTTTTAAGCTTTTTATATATTTTCAATGATACAATTCCCATAATTCAATTTCAAATTCACGCTGTTTGTTTTTAAGGAGTTTGTTGTGTCTTCGTAGTCCAGGTCTACCTAGTCCAAAACGTCGTCGCAGACCAAAGTTCGGTTTGTTTTGGATTGTCATAAACATACCAATATCCAAGGAAATTATAAGTACTGTTGTACGTAGTACTTATAATTTCCTTGCCAATATCTCAATCACTGTACATTTCCTATTTGCATTTTATCTTTGGTACTTATCTTCGAAGTCCAAGGTCCAATGTCAATTAAATTAAAAGGACTACACTTAAGGTATCCCTTACAAAAAAATAATAACTCATCTAATTCGGTTCATAAACAAAGAAGTCATCAAGGTAGAGAACCAATAGTACATTACTGACGCGGTCAATAATGACTGCATTGCTGGCAGCGCGATGATGATGGCCGATAGCGTAGCTTAGCGCAGGTCCAGGCCGTCACAGCGCGGTCAGCAAGGGCTGCAATGATGACCAAGCTTGATGGCCGAGAGCGTAGTTAAGCTCAGCTTGAGGCCATCATAGCGTGGCCAGCAGTGCAGTCATTGTGGACCAAGTCTTGTATAGTGCTTTACTCAAAAATGTCAAAAATGTAAAAAAAAACTCAAAAATGTAAAAAAAATACAAAAATGTCAAAAATGACGAAAATGTCAAAAATGGTCATTTTTGTCATTTTGGACATTTTTGACATTTCTGACATTTTTGTAATATTTTGTCATTTTTGTCATTTTTGTAATATTTTGTCATTTTTGACATTTTTGACATTTTCGACATTTTCGACATTTTTGACATTTTTGAGTAAAGCACTATACAAGACTTGGTCCAAAATGACAAACATGTTAAAAATGATTAAAATTAAAAAAAAACTATGTTTGAAACAAAACTCGACAATAATGGATTTTCAAAGGAAATTAATTGCTGGTGGCTAAAACTCGATTTTAATGAAATCCCATACAACTTTGTTGCGTCACCATCGGAGGAGCACGGCAACCTCGACTTTGTTCAAAGAAGGTTGTCAAAATAATGGCCATATTACAAGCATTTTTGAGTAAATCATATTATTTTCAGGAGTATGAAAACTACTGAACCGTTTGAAAAAATAAGACAATCTCGCAAGAAAACTCCATCAAAAATTATCATCAAATTTGGTCCATAAACGACGCGCGAACTTCGATAAAAAAATATACAATAGAATTGAGAGCCTCCTCCTTTTTAACACGTTCTTATTAGGTTGCTTTCGCGTTTGTTTGTTTAGTTGATTGTTTGTTTGTTTGTTGTTTCTCCACAAAGTTTGCGAACGATTTTATCCTAACTTCCCGATGAGCTAGAGACTTGAATCTTTGAACATAGGCCAGAACTGGAAGGCAATGCAATATTATGGTGTCATTGAGCTGATCTGATAATGAAGCCGGAAGAAGGCCACAGGAACTCTATAAAGAAACCATACAACCCCATCGTGTTTGGGCTCGTTAGAATCGTCTTGACGAGTACTCTAATAGGAAACATGGTTTAGGGTCTGATGATGAAGCCGAAAGGCCATGCCATAGGAACTCAATATTGAAACCGTGCAACCCCATCAAATTTGGGCTCGTTTGAATCGTCTTAACGAGTTCTTTGTTGGGAAACAGTTTCCAGGGTCTGATGTTGGAGCCGGAGGAAGGACACAGTAACTCTTTAATAAAACCACGCTACCCCATCGAGATTGGGCTCGTTTGAATCGCCTTGACGAGTACTTTGTTGGGAAATAGTGTCCGGGGTCTGATGATGGAGCCGGAAGAAGGCCACTGGAACTCGGTAATAAAACCATGCAATCCTATCGAGTTTGGGCTCGTTTGAATCATCTTGACAAGTACTTTAATGGGAAATAGTGTCCGAGGATCTGATGAGGGAGCCGGAGGAAGGCCATGGAAACTCTATAATAAAACCATGCAACCCCATCGAGTTTGGGCTCGTTTGAATTGTCTTGACGAGTACTTTGTTGGGAAGTTTCCAGGGTCTGATGATAGAGCCGGAAGAAGGCCACTGGGACTCTGTATTAAAACCATGCAACCCCATCGAGTTTGGGCTCGTTTGAATCGTCTTGACGAGTGGTCCGATAGGAGATGGTATATTTTTTTTTAGTCTTAGCTCGTTAACTAAAAAGCAGAAAATAAAAATTTACTGAAAAAAACTTTTTTTAAAACACGTTTTTATTACAAAAATGTCGGACTAAAAACATTAAAACTGACTAGTAAAAACATACTAAAAAGTATAAAATAAATTTTTCTTTAAATATTTATTACCCTACAGAAATTTTAAACCTTAAAACGTGGGGCGCATGCTAAAGACAATATGGATGATAAATTTTACAAAATGCGCCCCACGTTTTTAGGTTTAAATTTTTTTTAAGTCAATTCAGCTCATTACGATTTTTGTTTTGTTATTTGCACCATGTCAATTTGAAAACTTAATTATTTGCTAAAGTTTGCATAATAATTTCTACCACAAACGAAATTTATTTTTTAAAGAAAATCAACGATTTAAAGCATTTTCCTTACCAAACTAATTCCTAGAGCATATTTCCCTCATCATCATCATCATATAAGCCGCACACCCAATGCTAGGTTTAGGCCTGCCCCGTGGATCTCCACAACGATCCAGCGCTGCCCGCATCCCCGACCCCAGGTTTAATAAGATGCATTAGGAATAGAGACAACATGCACAAAAGTCTAAAACAACATGGTCGTGGATCTGTCCGTATGGTAGGGTCCAAGTTATTTAAAACCCGCCGCGCCGTCCCAAGCTAAAGAAACTCTCCGACTACACACTCTAGGAAATGCTTTAAATAGTTGTATTGATTTTTCTTTAAAAAATACAAAGGTTAATATATATTTCGGCTCCGATGTCATTTAACCACATGAGCTCCATACTAAAACTTAATTTTTTAAGCTGTTCTTTCGAAATAAATAATTTCCAAAAGTGGCCGCAACATTTGAGAACAACGCCAACTTCACCCAAAGCCTTTTGAAGTTGTACTACAAACTCAGCAATGATTAAAATAATAATATCCATTACACCGGTATGGCAATCGATTTTTTTTTTTCATTTAATAAACCAATATCTGTGCGACCGAGCTCTGCTCGGTTATTACTATTTATTGTAATATGGTGGTGTTTAGGTGATAATCTACATTGTTATCTCAAACATTAACTAGGTACATTTTTTAAACTTGTTTAAAAACAATAAAAATTTAAAAATAATGTTTATATACATATAAAACTTAACGTATAAAAAAAGTAAGTCACCGAGCGAGAATCTAACCCGTAAAACTTGTTTCTTGCCGTCCGCGCACGGACAGTGGCTCTCGAAGACACGCGTTTTCCCAAACATAATAAATCTAGATCGATTGATACCCCCCGAAAACCCCCATATACCAAATTTGAGCGAAATCGTTAAAGCCGTTTCCGAGATCACAGAAATTAATTTATATACAAGAATTGCTCGTTTAAAGGTATAAAATATCATATATTTTTAGTTCGTAGTTATTTATCTCACATTTTACCAAATACGTAATCATATCGACAAATTTATTAGCAAGATTATGTGGAACTAAGGGTCAAGATTTGACACCAACAAATAATCTTACGCCCGAATCACAATCAATCTTGTTTCCAAGCTAATTATTCTGTGCTTTTTGTCAGTAATTGTATAAATGTTTTTGGAATAAGTGCGAACTAATTATCTTGAGATAAACAGTGAGTGTTTTTCATCTTCTTCTTATCACGTAACTACCTATGTATTATGAAAAATACAAAGTGCTAATAAATATGTTTATGGCATCATTTTCGAAAAATATTAGCAAAAAAATTTTTTGATGTTCCTGTCTGTCAAAAAAAAAATTTAGTGAGACCAAAGACTAAATAATAATGGAAAAATGTTATTTGTTGTTTCTTTATGATTATCAATACTATAAGTGTCGGTAGATATCAAACTCGCCTAAGTCCAGTACTGACGTTTTCAAGTTTTTTTATTGTTTCTTGTTCAGCAAATAAATGCCGTTAGTTTGATATATACAAATCTGGCCTAAGTCCACGGCTTCTCAAAGAATTTAAGGATGAAAATTGGCAGATTTTTTCATTCCAACCTAAGTCACACACGCGTTTCAAATCAATAGAACCAAAGTCCATTACAGCGAATCACATGTTGTCTTAATCTGTCATGGCCGCCATTCCTGTTATTTTCACGTGTTGATAATCAGTGCGCTCTCTTCTGTTTATTGAAATTAATGTGCAAATAATGGATTATTCAATTAATGTTTTGGCTCCAGAGCTAGCCGAGAAAAAACTGAACTCTAATAAAACGAAAAAAAGACAAGACAGGTAAGTTTCAAGGGTAATATCAGACTTTTTCTCAACAAGTTAGTGACTGGGTCCAGCGACATCATACCATTGTACAGGTCCGGACTAGAATGTTTGAACTAAGTATTCATCAGAATTTTGGGATTTGTTTTAAAAAGTGGTTAATTTTGTAGTGTTTCGTACCCTTACGGAAAAACTATTAACTTAGCCTTCGCTATCTGTTTGTTTGTCTGTCCGTCTGTCACAGATTTTAACTCATGAAATTTCACAAAATATTAGGTATGTTAATTAAACCGCTATAGATAACAATAATCAAAGTAAAAACAAAATTAATCAAAGTTAAAATTTAAGGCAAGAAAGGTTCATAATAACATATTAATATTCAGTTCATATAAATATAAATAAATATTAATGTTTTTATGATATTGCGGCATTTTTATTTCCTGAATCCGCACCCTGATGATTTATTCATACCAAATGAGCCTAAGCCCTGTGCATACATTTCAATCTCGCCCAAGTCCAGAGCTCTTTATTTCAATACTGACCAAGTCCATTAGCATTACATCATAATCACCTAAGTCCTTGTTAAATTATCGAAAATATTCATTTAGCACAGAGAACTTATTATTTTTTTAATTTCTTCGGTGTTGATAGATAATTATTCATAGAACAGAACATAACTCAGAAATTGTACTAGTTAAAATATTGAGCTACAATAAAAACGTCTATATCCAAAAATTGTTTATAAGGGACTTTGGCGTTTTTGATATTTATCGACACAAGTAATATAATTTTATTGTTTAAAAAAATAAACATCATTCAAAATATTGGTCGTAAAAAATCTAGACTAAACCAAAATAATCCTTCATAAAAATATAATTTGAAAAACATGCCTGGAGAACCGTAGCACAGATTTCTGTGGCCGTAGTCATTTCGTAGCAATGTAGTAATATTATTTTGTATTACATAATGCGTGCTAGCTAGACAGCCATAGAGTATTAGAAGTCAACAATTTTACATTCATAAAAATATTAAACACCCTTATTTTTGACTAGCTGATGCCCGCGACTTCGTGCGCGTGGACTTTATGACTTCGGCGAATGCATATATAAATGAACTAATGTAGTTACATAAGAAAATACTTGTAGGAGTGTCATGGTTCTGCATCAAGTGTTTCAGATCTTCAGTCTGAACAACTTTTGCAAAGATGACATTTTTATATTTTTTATCTACACTCACAACGTAATGTTCCAAATATGAATTCAAAAAAAGTAATATAAATACGTACTTTATTTTCGTGGATAGGTAAAATTAAAAAATAAACTTATTACGATGCAGTCAACTGCATCATAAAATAACTTTTTTTCTCATTACGATACAGGGCAAATCCAAAAAGAAGGCAGTGCCGTAACATTAAAAAAAAACAACGATATTTTCCCACATATTTTCCATGATTAAAATGCACTCTATGGTAATTGATGACTTAGTGCGATTAGTTTGTTGGAATGCACTGATCTCATTTTTTTTTTTCTAATGGAATGCACGCCAAGCATTTCAGATAAAGTTTTGATTTCAATTTTTACATTTTGTTATACTTACTGAATTTTATAGGTTTTTTTTAGTCTTGCTTTGAATTGACTTATTACAAGGTAGGTACCTTTTTTTTTAGCTAAGACAAACAAAGTCTCTCTCTCTCTCTTTTCTAACGTTGATCATTTATTTAGTAGGTTCAATCCCAAATGTATGAGTGTAGATAAAGTAGTGTATGAAACTGCACATAACTAGGTATTAAAACACTCGTGTGATACTATTAAAAACCTCGCCTACGGCTCGGTTTTTAAACACACACTCGTGTTTTAATACCCCTCTTTATGTGTCAGTTTCATAAACTACTATTATATTTTGTATAGTTTAGCTGGACTATTATGGTTCTGCATCAGGTGTTCCAGATCTTCGATTTTTGTACCTCAACAAAAAATGCTCATCAGGCTGAACAACTTTTGCTAAGGTGTCATTTTTATATTTTTTTTTTTCTTATACCTCCGACGAAGTCAGAGCCTGTTTTTACAAATAAAGTTCTACACTTTCATACAAGTTCTCGCATTTATTCCTCTCGCACTTTCATTCCGCATACTACGCATACATTCATCATCTTTTATTCTGTAGCAGGTGGGATGCCTGCCTAGCTCTAGTTTTTATTTTCCTATTCTTTCTATCTTATATTTAATTCTGGGGTTCTGAGGGAACACATTTTATTTAAATAATTGATAACACTATAGGTACTTCTTTTTCTTATTCTAATACATTTTCTTACATACTATTGTTCTAATTCTTTAGAAACATTCATTTCAGTGAACATTTTCTTAACGCTAAGTACATTTATTTCTTGGTTTCTATCCTATTACATTTCAGTTTTACAATTTTCATCCTAATTTACTTACATTATAGAGTATCTTATGCTAAAGGATAATATACAATTATATTATTTTAACATATATTACTAATCGGTTTTATTTTTCTTATTCACCTTAGTAACTATATTTTTACAAAAAGTTAGGAATGAATTCCTTTCCTTATCTAACATTATATTTTCTATATTCCCTGGGGTGATTTTACAACCCAATTTTTGTTCAACATTGAACTTATCTATTTGGTACTGGGGACATTCAATTATAAGATGGGGGAGGGATTCTGGGGTTTCAGGATCACAGGAGCACGATGGGTTGTCTTTGCACTTGAATCTATGCAAGTACTCAGAGAACCCACCGTGCCCCGTCATTGCTTGGGTCAGTATGGGATCTAGATCAATCTTCCTAATGACTCTGTAAGCTCTTATAGCATTTGGGAAGAACAACTTGGTCACGGCTGCTATTTGGCCCGTTACATCTCTGCGGTTCCATTCGTCAAGCGAATGCATGCGGATGTTTCGCTTGACGAATGAAATCGGGCAGAGATCATATTTTGGCCTAGTTTTTAAATTTAGTGCCGCTTCTTTCGCCAGTTGGTCCGCGCGTTCGTTCCCTATGAGTCCCACGTGGGCTTTTACCCAGAATAAACTTACTTGTTTATTCTGGTTGCTGGCTAACTTTATGTTGGCTCTAGTCTCGACAGCTAGGGCGTGCAGGCAATCCAAGCTTGTGATAGATTGAAGCGCGGCAGTAGAGTCGCTGTAGATTGCGAAGGTGGTTTCTTTACGCTTTATTATGTGCCTCACCGCTTCGCATATCGCCAGAAGTTCCGCCTGGTATACGGTACAGTAAGATGGCAAAGCAAGCTTGACGGCCTTAACTTCGGTCTTTCTATTCCACAAGGATAGGGCTGCTCCGACTCGGCCGCCAATCTTGCTGCTCGTCATTTTTATATTTTGTAAAGTTTAGCTGGACCATTATGGTTCTGCATCAGGTGTTCCATTTTTCAAAATTAAATATACCCTAAGTTATGCATAGGCTTAACAGCTATATAACAAAAAAGTTTCATTCGAATTCGTTCAGTATTTCCGGAGATTAGCGTGTTCAAATAGACAAACAAACAGACACACTTTTTTTTCAAATTCTTACTCTATTACTATGTCTCCATCGCCCCAGATAGGTATATTTTTTTTTAATATAAGTAATGTACAGACACACTTTTTCTACTATTTTATTACATGTAAGGATAAGGATGTAGTTATATACAAGGTGTATTTGTAACCACTCTCCAAAGGATGTGTTCAGTCCATGAAATTGAACAACTTTTTCCATGAAACATGACGTGACGAAATACGCCAAAAAAATTTGATCACCCATACTAAACTGATCACGTTGCTCTCTTTGATTTGAATGAAAAGTATTTTTTTTTGCATATTTGACTCTGTTTCTTAGAGAAAGTTGTTCAGTTTCATGGGGCCGACCGGTTAAATGAGTCCCCTCCTGCGCGGCACAGGGGCGCGGGGGCAGGCGACAACGGGGAGCGCGAGGGGTGCGGGCGGCGGGCGATACACGAGAGGCGAAATATGCACTGGACAGTTCTTAAGATATGTGACGTCACAGTGGTTAACGGTGTGGCTATTTTTTATTCTTTATTAGACTACAAAATTTGAATGAAACCAACTATGACTATGTAGATAATATATTAAAATATTGGGTACTAAACTTATGTACAATTTATTATGCAAGATTAATCAAAATTATGAGTCAATCATCTCATTTCATTTCAGCATGATTTGGATTCAGTTTTTTTTTCTAAAATATTCGTATACGTTAAAATTCATTTGCTTTCACTGATTATTCATTTTATGTCCGAAAATATTTCGACGCATCTTGATAATGTAATCTCATGTGTAATCTCACAAAGCGTCCGCAACTTTCAACGCGTGCGATCGCTAGCCGCGTTGCCAGCGAACTGAGTTTAGGCAAAAATGCGCCTGCCGCCCGCACCTCTCGCTCTCCCCGTTCTCGTCTTTCCCCGCGCCCCTGTGCCCCGCAGGAGGGGACTCATTTAACCGGTCGGCCTATAGGACTGAACACATTGGATTGTGGTTACAAATACACCTTGTTTAAAAATTAAATGGGGATAATATATCAGATCACTTTACTGATTTATGTGCAGTTAAAACCTTTGTCTCTATCTTTTTCTTTACGTTTAAATAGTATGGAAAATAACCTCACTTCTGCACTTTTTCGATGTTTTTCATTGTGTTTTTTTCATCATTATCTTCAGCACAATAAACTTTCTTGAAAAAAAAGTTATTGGAGCAACTTCACAGTATACACGTGAAAGTGTATTTTAGAATTCAATACGTTTCCGCTATTATTTACGCCATATCAAGAAGCTTATACCTCCCTCAAATGGAGGTTGCACGGCCATATGTCATAGTGAAGATTGACGGCTTATTGCGCAACCTCTTTTTTAGTGTTACAATACGTGTTCGTTGTTCGTCGTTCGTTTGTTCGTGAGAAACGAAAACGTATTGTAAAACGAAAAAGAAAGAGATAGCAATAAGCCTTCAATCTTCACTTACTTACTAGGCGTGCAACCTCCATTGTGTATATAAGCTTCTTGCGCCATATACATATAATGACCCTCGACAAGTGCTTTTGATGATATTCTTATTTTTTTTTTACAATCATCTGTAAGGTTTATACGCAATTTAATACGTGTAGCTACTAGATAATCTCTTTAGCTTGTCGTATGTTTTTTGTGGCTACAACTTTAAAAATTGAAAAAATTAAAAAACCCGCCTGCATAAAAAGACCAGTCAACGGAAAAGATGGAAACAAGATAATAACATGCAGTCGGAGGCATGTATAAAGAAAGTGACGTTATGAATTATTTGAATTATATGCCTCCGACTGCATGTTATTATGTTGCCTTTAATATTTAATCTTGTTTCCATCTTTTCAGTTGATTGGTGTTTTTATGCAGGCGGGTTTTTTAACTTTTTCAATTTATTTTTTTATTTATATCTTTTTAGTTATTATATATTACGGTAATGATATACCTTTTTGAAATCCTTATAATAAGCCCTTCAATTTGACACCCATATTGTAGTATTCTAAAAAAAATTTTTTTTTCCACTACGTATAATAGCACCGTACAGCCGCCATTTTGGTTTTTTTACAATGCCACCTTCTTAAGAACACTTGGGCTGACAAGACAAATCTAACCATATCTTAATCATAGAAATCCGTTCAGCCGTTTGAAAGATATGAGGTAATAAAGAATATTACATACAAACACACAAACAAACTTACAAGATACGCGCGAAAAACATAACCCTCTTGCAGTCGGGTAAAAAAGGGACCTAAAATCGCCAACCTTTCGGTGATCGTGTTACTTTTCCTTAGACTTAATCGCTATCTAATATACAAGGGGGCGTCCATTAATTACGTGAGGAATTTAGGGAGGGGAGGGGGTCGAGCCAAATCTCACGACATCTCACCAAGGGGGGAGGGAGGTCGAAAAATCGCCAAAAACACCTCACGTAATTAATGGACGCCCCCCAAGGACTATCTTCTATGTATATTTGTAAATATTTAACTTCTTTATACATATCTTTAAATTACGTAATTGACGTTCCTACATATAAACAGAACGACTTGTACAAAGAGTATTAATTTGTAAATACCTGCAACCTTAGAATAATAACACCTAGAACGATAATTCCCTACAAAGCGCGCTGTCAAAAGTGAGGCAACAAAAACAGACAAAATGGCGTCGTTTTCAGATTTTTATCGTCCATTATTAAATAATCATACCTAATATGTACAAAACAGATTCAATTTCCCTACCTTAAAAGAGTAAATAATGAAAAATATTAGAAAAAATCGGCTCACCCGTAGCAACTTAGACGGGATTCGAACCCGCACCCTTAGGATTCCGGCCCAATGCACTACCAATTATGCTACCAAGCCGCTGAGGGATGTGGCGAAATTTTCTAATACTTTTTACGTTTCCGCTGAAGATCAGCGCCATCTCACCAATGTGAAGAGAACTACTTCGACATTCGGTTGTAGCACCCTTGCAGGTGCCAGACAATCAATTAAGGTGAAACAGTACAATTTTAAACTTTTAGATTTTTGCATTCACAATGCTATTTTTATATTAAGATGAATAAATAATGAAAAATATTAGAAAAAATCGGCTCACCCGTAGCAACTTAGACGGGATTCGAACCCGCACCCTTAGGATTCCGGCCCAATGCACTTATTCATCTTAATATAAAAATAGCATTGTGAATGCAAAAATCTAAAAGTTTACCTTAAAAGAGATTAATTATTATATTATTGGATTTTAGTAACGATTAGGTAACGTATGAAGGATATAAATCTGAGAACTGAGCCATTTTGGCTCAGTATAAGTTGCCTCACTTTGCATACAAGGACACGGCTTCTAGGTGTAATTATTCTAAGCCTGCAACGTAAACTTTTCAGTAAAATACCTATACACTTCTTAGATGTCGTTTTACAGATATTGGTAAGGTTTTGTACACAAATATATTTTTGAAGCGTTAATCATTATTTGGTCACATTTTCTTATTTTTAGTTGTATCGGCTGTTTTTCAGAGGCAATGGAGGCTCGATTTGTTCAATAAGTAATTACTAAAAGTATTTTTTTCAATGTAAGCAAAATGTTGCTACTGAAAATTGAAGACAAGTTTCTGACTTCGATATGTATTAATACTCTTAGCAAGTTCCCCCACTTACGAGCCCGGGCCGAGCGGCGCTGTATAAAAGGCGGCGTCAACCTGCGCACGGCCTCACTCTGCGCGCGGCGTTTGGATGCGACGGACGTTTCTTTGTGGCGTTATAGTGCTCCTCCTTATTTTATTTTGCGTTAAATATTGTCGAGTTGATTAAAGTTACTTTCTGTTTAAAATCAGTTCACGATTAAAGTTATTTTGAATTAAATAAAGTGTTAGGTTGTTGTAGACCGTTCTTTTTTTTAAAATCATTTTCACTTCTGGTTTGTAAAATCAGAAGTGGGATTCACTACGCGTTCTACCAGCTTGTTTTGCCATCCAAAAGTAAATTTTCGTGTTTAAAGTAGTGTTCAGTGTGTTTCAAAAGTGCCACGTGTTTTGTAAAAGTTGTTTTTGTGAGTATTCGATTAAAGTGCCACGTGTTTTGTAAAGGTTTCCGTTAATAACCGTTACAAAGGTGTGCCACGTGTATTTTAAAAGTTGTTTTCGTAATTGTTCATAAAAGTGACACGTGTTTTGCGAATTGTTTTCGTCAAACATGTCGGGACGTTCCTCTAGGCCTGTAGAGCGTGATCATCGTTATAAAGACCGACGTTCTAGGGATTTATCTCGTGAACGTCGTAGTCACCGTTCTTCCAATACGCCGCCGTTGTCTAGGCGTGATGATCGTTCTGCAGACTATAGGAGCAGGTCGAATAGACGTCAAAATGCTTCGCATAGCTCGCAAAGTAGAACTCGCGATCGTCGTAACAGCTCAAGTGACCGCCGCGAGAGCTTACAAGATGTGGTGTTTGATCGAATACTCACTAGGTTAGATGCTATTGAAAATAGGCTACAACAACCTACAACAACGCCAACGGTTGATAGTCCGTCGCATCTTCTTGGTGATCATACACCGACACCATCGCTCATCGTGGCGCTGACCCTCGCCAGCGAGCAGGGCTCGGGCGTTACCGATGGGGCGCCTATAGGTACGGTGCGTGATGCTGACGCTAGTACCAGTGCAGACAAAGGCGTGGCGGACAGGATTGTTGGAGCTCTTTCATACTTGATACAAGTAAGGTCTCATAAGTTTTACATTTCCTCATTTGACCCGAGTATACATGATTTTGATATGTGGTGCGCGGAGGTGGACCGCGGTCGGCAATTGAACAATTGGGACGATCGAGAATGCCTTGGGCGTATTGATGGGTGCCTGCGGGGTGACGCAAAATCTTGGTTGAACGATTGGACCACGAATGATCGTACGTGGACCAATTTTAAAGCCGAATTTCGATCACTGTGTCCTCGAAACATTGATTTTGCAACTGTACTTTTTGAAGTGATGTGTACTAGTTCTAATAAGTATTCGACCTACGCGGAATACGCCCGCAGGTCACTGCTACGCCTTAATATTGTTAAAGGTTTATCTGACGAGCTTAAAGTCTCGATTGCGATGCGAGGTATTGCCGACCGCAGGTCAAAGCCGCGGCTACCAATGCTAAGCTACTGTCAAACGACTTGGTAAATTTTTTATCGGTATATGTTAAATCGAAACATGATTTTCGAACCTCAAACAATGCTGTCCGTCCGCCAAGCCACATAGGGCCAATGCATTCACGTAAGCAAGATGGTTTGGAGACAACACTAAGTGTCTCATTTGTGGCAAATTTGGTCACAAGAAGTGGCATTGCCCTAAGAAGTCTTAATCTGATACGACTAGTACTCAAGCTACCTCCTCTTCATCTAAAACAACTCCCTTACCATCCAATGACCATAATAGGTCAACCAAATTTTGTACTTTTTGTAAACGTAACGGTAATTTGATTGATTCATATTTTCTTAAGCAACGTTCTGACAGTGAAAACAAAAATTCAAGTGAAGTAAATTTTTGCTCCAAATCGAATCCAGACAAAGCAATGTGATGTCAGCTCTTATTAAAAAGATGCCCGTTGATATTTTGATTGACAGCGGCTCCGTTATTTCCCTTATCAAACAATCAGTTTTGAAGCATTTTAATTTTAATAGAATTCCAACCTATCGTTTAATACGTGGCGTAGGAAGCCACGAGATTGAGGCAACCTCTTATGTCACTGCTATTTTAGAGTTCTCCGAAGTTTCCTTAGAAGTTGTTTTATATGTTGTACCTGATGAATGTATAAGTGCGCCAATTTTAATTGGCACTGATGTTTTGAGCCGAAAGAGACTGACGTACATACGGACTAACAATGAACAACGGTTAGTAAGAACGGGTGATCCTGCCATAGTGCAGCACGTGAACACCGTGGAAGTTGAATCTGTTAAGACGCCTTTAGCTGGGCATGAAAAAGACCGCCTTTTAGAAATAATTAAAACTTTTTCTAGTTCATTTATTACTGGCACAGCCAGCTCCACGGTGAACACGGGCAGCATGGAAATAAAACTGTCATCCAACTCTCCAATCTGTCATCGTCCCTATAAGCTCTCCGTTGATGAGAAAAACAGAGTTCGCGGTATAGTTAATGACTTGCTTACTAAGGGCATTATCAGAGAGTCCCAGTCAGACTACGCAAGTCCTATCATTCTCGTCAAAAAAAAAGGACGGGAGTGATAGGATGTGCGTCGACTACCGTGCACTTAATGCTATTACCGTAAAAGAAAGATTCCCTTTGCCGCTTATTGATGACCACATCGAGAAACTTGGTAAGTTTAGGTACTTTACCAGCCTAGACATGGCTACTGGTTTTTACCAAGTCCCAATGAAAGATGATGATTCTATCAGCAAAACGGCCTTCGTGACACCCGAGGGGCACTATGAGTACCTCAAAACGCCCTACGGGTTAGCGAATGCGCCGATTGTGTACCAAAGAATCATCTCTAGAACTCTTAAGGCACTTATAGACGCTGGTAAGGTCCTAACTCACATAGATGATGTACTTATGTTATGTTGCTTATGTTATTCTGGCAAATACTATTGAAGAAGGGTTGCAAAATTTAGTAGATGTCCTTAAAATTTTAACTGCTTCTGGTTTCTCAATAAATTTGAAAAAGTGCACATTTTTAGATACCGAAATTGAATATTTAGGTCGTCTCATAGGTAACGGTCAGGTACGGCCGAGCCCTGTGAAAATAGAAGCCCTAGTAAAATCGAAAAAATCTACTAACGTTAGAGAGGTCCGCCAATCTCTAGGACTTGCAGGTTACTTCAGGCGTTACATTGCCAGCTACTCCTCTAAGACTGTGCTCGTGAATACATTATCCATTGCCTTACTAACGAGCCTGTTTTGGCTATTTTTGACCCCCAACTACCCACCGAGCTTCACACCGATGCCAGTGCTATCGGCCTTGATGCTGTGTTGCTACAGGAACATCGTAATAAAAGAAAGAGGGAAGTAGGCTACTTTAGCAAGTCCACCCAGGGTGCTGAAGCTAAATACCACGGTTACGAACTGGAAACCTTGGCCATAGTTCGAGCTCTTCAGCACTTCCGCCACTACCTTATTGGTATCAACTTTAAGATAGTGACAGACTGCAACTCCTTAAAAATTACTGAGCATAAAAAAGATTTGTTGCCAAGGGTTGCACGCCGGTATTTTATTAAAAATAATCATTATTTTATAAACATACACGTACTGGTGAAGAGCCGCGTCTCTTGTGCTTCATCGCTAAAGGTCACCGGTTGAGCTTGCTTCGACTTGCTTGAGCCACGACCATATTGGCGTCGATAAAACCACTGATCTTATTTCACGACATTTTGGGTTTCCAAATTCAAGGTCTTTTGTTCGGAAATATGTTAATCATTGCCCTATTTGTTTATGTCATAAAAGGGTACCTAGAGCGTCAGGACGCCTACGTCAATGCAGATCGCCGACAGCCAGGCAGTTTCGCTGTGGGTGATCAAGTGTTCGTGAGCAATGCCACACAAAGTACCGGCAAGCTGGACTCCGGTATGCGCGGGCCTTACAAGGTTCTGCATGCGCTGCCCCATCAGCGCTACGAGCTCGAGCTGCTGGCCGGCTCGTACGGCAGAAAACTCAAGCTGCTGCTGAACACATGGTTCTGTGGCGCGGCGAGTGGACGCCGGAAACTTGCTCCGCTTTGGTGGTGGACGACAAGCAAACATGGGGCCTCTGTCGTGGTTACACATGTCATGCAAACGTGGGGCCTCTGACATCTGTACATGTCTTTGTCATGCAAACATGGGGCCTCTGGCATCGTACATGCTTTTGTACTTCATGAACCCATATACGCAAACATGGGGCCTATGTATGCGTTCATGAGGGTGACATGCAAACTTGGGGCCTCTGTCATACCAGACTATGAAGTGTATAAGTTAATTATACTCTTCATACGATTATTTTCTTTAATTTTACGGGTGTTCGACTGATGGAAGTCCGGAATCCCATCATTCGAATCTACTCGATTACTTTTCTTATTTTTTTTGTTTACTTTTAATTTATTTGCTTAGTTCTAACTTGCTACCAGTTACATATTTGTAGTAAACAGTTTCCCTAGCTTTCTCAAATTGCTTATGATTCTCTGCTTGTGGACGCTTGAGTGCACGCTTGCGTCTATAGACAAGGGATCAATTAAAGTAAAAATTTTGGAATTTTCCATAGCTGTGACCTTCAACTTATTTGCTTTTAACCTTGCTTTTCATATAAATTTATAACTGAAGGTCAAATTAAACCTTGTTGGTTACGAACCACTTTTAACGTGTTGTGCCTTTCCACATGCAGAAAGTGACGAAACCAATGATGACCAGGACATGGCTGGTATGTCGAGTGGAACAACAAGTGCGGTCGAGGACGCCTCGCTGTCAGGAACGGCCGTCTTAGCAAGTTCCCCCACTTACGAGCCCGGGCCGAGCGGCGCTGTATAAAAGGCGGCGTCAACCTGCGCACGGCCTCACTCTGCGCGCGGCGTTTGGATGCGACGGACGTTTCTTTGTGGCGTTATAGTGCTCCTCCTTATTTTATTTTGCGTTAAATATTGTCGAGTTGATTAAAGTTACTTTCTGTTTAAAATCAGTTCACGATTAAAGTTATTTTGAATTAAATAAAGCGTTAGGTTGTTGTAGACCGTTCTTTTTTTTTAAATCATTTTCACTTCTGGTTTGTAAAAATACTATTAAAATAAATCGAATACGTTACGGGCAATTTATATAAAGAATTTTTCAATGTTTGAGATTAGTTACACACAAGAAGCTTAAACCCACAGTAGAGATTACACGCCTAGTATCATACTGAAGATTGAAAAAGACTCTTTAGTGACGTCACGGCGTATTGCTATCTCTTTCTTTTCGTTTTACAATACGTTTTAGTTTCTCACGAACGAACGAACGACGAACAACGAACATGTATTGTAAAACTAAAGAAAGAGGTTGCAATAAGCCGTCACGTCACTAAAGGAGCTTTTTTCAATCTTCACTATGACATGGCCGTGCAATCTCCATTGGAGAGAGGTATAAGCTTCTTGGTTACACATTACACATGGCAAAGATCATCACATCATTTTATTTCATTAAAAAAACAAATGCCGATAACTTTCAAGTTCAAACTGTGGTTTTAATGGCTCTATAGTTTGTGTAGTAAGTACCTATATGTACATAGTACCTAACAAGAGACCAGTGACTATGGTTATGCTAATGAAGTTTAATAAATAATATACTTGCCTATAATTGTAATATATATTTTTTTTGACATAAAATAATAGTTAGGTGGCGACGAAGCATTTTGAGATTTTTCGTCGGACTCTCTTCTATATACCTAAAACTGGTGTGTATGTGTTCCTTGTGCTCTACGAAACATGAAACTGACGGTTTTAAGAGGAGGAAGTGGGGACACGCATAGCTATGACGTCACAAAGATGGCGGCCGACCGTAATAAGTTTTTCTTCATTTCTCGAGTTCTATTGCATCAATTTCGTTGCTTGATATGTCATTTGAAAGCTTATATAACTGTCTATGATTGCTCTTTTGAAACCTACTAACTTAGTCTTGTCGTTTTTGAAATATTAACAAAAGTATGATTTTTTTTTCATTTTTTTTTCTTAGTCACAGGTATAAGCTAAATTAAAAAAATCATTTGTGTACCTTAGTTTGTAAGTTTATAATAAAAATAAAGTCTGTTTTAATATCTTCTCAGAAAAATATAAACATCATTGTAGTACAATAATAAACAAACAAGTTGTTACCAATTCTGAAAGGAAAGTACTCATCTAGTTTTTTCAATTTCCTCTTTATTTCATCAAGTTTTTCTACATTTATCGAGTTCTACTGCACCAATTTCAATGTTTGATATGTCATTTGAAAGGTTATATAATATTCTATGATTATTCTATAGAAACCTACTAATTTAGTATTGCTGTTTTTAAAATATTAACAAAAATATGTTTTTTTTCATACACTCTTTCTTATTTACCGGTATAACTAAATAAAGAGAAACATAAGTGTGTTTTAATTTGTATGTTTATGTATAACAAAAATAATATATATTTTATTACCTTTCCCGAAATATAAAGGTGATTGTAGTGCAATAATAAACAAACAATTTGTGACCAATTCTATAAAGAAAGTACGAATCTGATTTTTACCGCTGTTTTCACAATTGATTTGAAAATGATAAGTATTTAAGAGAAAAAGCTGTGCTTTTTACAAATTAAAGTATAAATCTAATATGTGTTTACTTTTTTATTATAATATCAGATGTAATATAATTTCATACTAGCGGCCGCCCACGGTCTCACCTGCGTGGTTCCCGTTCCCGTGGGAATATCGGGATAAAAAGTATTCTATGTTTTAATCTAGGCTATCTAATATCTGTGTGCCAAATTTCAACCAAATCCGTTCAGAATTTTTGCGTGATTGAGGAACAAACATCCAAACATCTAAACATCCAAACCCACAAACTTTCACTTTTATAATATTAGTAGGATATTCATATTATAATATCACACATCCAGTAAATTAGAAGTAATATAAGCTAAGCTATTATAGAAACAATGTACAAAACAAAGTATTATTGTAATCTTAATAATAGTGCAAATAAACACTATTCCCAAGGTGTAATGAAAATTACTTATTTTTACGTAAATCACATTGTACAAAATAGAAAATAACAATGAAATAATGAATGAGATAATGTTGACATAATTGAATTATCGAGTTTAGTGAACAGAGCATAGCAAGCAACATATACTACTCATCAACATCCATAATGTTATGCTGATTAAAATATTTCTTTTCTAATATGGCATACTCCTTTCAATATACGTTTTTGCTTTGAGCGTGCACAGTCGCATTTCATTGTCAGGCAGTCTGTCTTACACTGGCACGATATGAGCTTGATATCTTGGTAATTTCAGTTTGTCTAGGTTTTTAACATTTGCGAAAACCGGTCGTAATTTAATTACCACCTTCTAGAGAAGTCAGAAGCACCATCTACACAGAGCTAATTACCAGACTTATTTGGAAAACTGCGAATATCCCGATCCAAACCCTACTCTTACCAGAAAACTGTGGCTGGAGGTTATATAACAATTCCCTAATTCCCATCACAAGCTTGAAACCTCCATCCAATATGTCTGCAAGATATCGAGCTCATATCGTGCCAGTGTAAGACAGACTGCCAGACGACGAAATGCGACTGTGCACGCTCAAAGCAAAAACGTATGTAAGGCAGCCATTACACGCTAGGATTTGCTGTCAGTTTAACCACAGTCACGGGCTGTGACTGACGGTTAACCTACCGTGTAATGTAGTGACTGATGGTTCCATGATGTGATTTCTTCTTTCCATCAGTCAATCAGTCAAACGTAATTCATGACTGATGGAATTTGACTGACGCTTGCATGACCATGTAATGACTGCCATAGGATTGTTAAAGAATTAATTATGTTTTAATCAGCATAACTTTCTTGATGTTGATAAGTAGTACTTATATGTTGCTTGCTATGCTCTGTTCACTAAACACATTATCTCATTCATCATTTCCCTACTTAATAAGTGATTTTCACTACACATTGGGAATAGTTTTTATTTGCACTGTTATTATAGGTAATTACAATAAATAATACTTTGGTTTTGTACATTGTTTTTTATAATAGCTTAGCAAGTACATCTAAATTGCTTGATGTGTGATATTATAATACATATAAAAGTAAACGTATATTATATGTATACTGTAATTTGTAAAAAGCACAGCTTCTTTTTCACAGCTCTTAAATACTTATCATTTCAAAATCAATAGTGAAAACGGCGGTAAAATCAGATGAGTACTTTCTTTACAGAATTGGTCACAACTTGTTTGTTTATTATTGCACTACAACCATGTTTATTTTTCTGAGAAGGCAATAAAACAGACTTTATTTTTTGTTAAAAACATACAAAATTTTATGTTTCTCTTTATTTAGTTATACCGGTAAATAAGAAAAAGTGTATGAAAAAGAATCATATTTTTGTTAATATTTTAAAAACAACAAAACCTAATTAGCAGTTTTCAAAAGAACAATCATAGGCAATTACATACACTTTCAAATGGCATACCAAACAACAAAATTGATGCAGTAGAACTCTAGAAATGAAGAATAACTTGATGAAATAAAGAAGAACTTTAAAAAATCAGATGAGTACTTTCTTTACAGAATCGGTCACAACTTGTTTGTTTATTATTGCACTTCAATCATGTTTATATTTCTGAGAAAGTAATAAAACGGACTTTATTTTTTGTTATGAACTAACAAACTTAGGCACATTTATGTTTCTCTTTATTTATAGTTATACCGGAAAATAAGAAAACATATTTTTGTTAATATTTCAAAAAGGACAAACTGAAATTAGTAGCTGTCAATAAATCGATCATAGACAATTATATAACCTTTCAAATGACATATCAAACATTGAAATTGATGAAGTGTAACTCGAGAAATGAAGAAAATTTTTAATTAAATAAATAGAAAATGAAAAAAAATTTATGAGTACTCTCCTTACAGAGTTGGTCACAACTTATTTGTTTATTATTGCACTACAATGATGTTTATATTTTTGAGAAGATATGAAAACGCACTTTATTTTTTATTAAAAAATTACAAACTTAGGTACACAAATCTTTTTCTATATTTAGTTTAAACCTGTAAATAATAAAAAGTTTATGAAAAAAAACATATTTTTGTTAATATTTCAAAAACGACAAAACTAAATTAGTATGTTACAAAAGAGCAATCATAGACAATTATAAAACCTTTCAAATGACATATCAAACACCGAAATTGATGCAATAAAACTCGAGAAATGAAGAAAAACTTGTTACGGTCGGCGCCATCTTTGTGACGTCATAGCTATGCGTGTCCCCACTTTCTCCTCTTAAAACCGTCAGTTTCGTGTTTTGTAGAGCACAAGGAACACATACATACCAGTGTTAGGTATATAGAAGAGAGTCCGACGAAAATCGTGAAGGAGACGACTTATTAAATATTTGCCTCCTGACTATAATCTAGGTGAGATAAATTCATACAAAATCTATTCACAGAAGATTGATACTCTCCGGAACCAGTAATATTGGCCCCTTACTACGTAAATCAGCTTTATAATAGAATCACTTAAAAAACGTGAAAATAAACGCCTTTAGAGAGTATAGTCATTAGGTAGGTATGGAATATATTTGCAGCCTAAGGCAGCCATTACACGGTAGGTTTTGCTGTCAGTTTAACCACAGTCACTGGCTGTGACTGACGATTAACCTACCGTGTAATGTAGTGACTGATGGTTGCATGATGTGATTTGTTCTTTCCATCTGACTGATCAGTCAAACGTAATTCATGACTGATGGAATTTGACTGACGCTTGCATGACCATGTAATGGCTGCCTTAGAATAATAACACCTAGAAGCCGTGTCCTCGTACGCATGCAAAGCCAGATTGGCTTAGTTTTCAGATTTATATCCTTCATACGTTACCTAATCGTAACTAAAATCCAATAATATAGTAACTAATCTAATTAATGCAGAAAAATTTAAACTGTTTTGTACTTATTCGGTATGATTAGGTAATAATGGAGAATAAAAATCTGAAAGCGGGGCCATTTTGGCTGTTTTAGTTGCCCCACTTTTGGCGGGTCGCTTTGTAGAGAACTATCGTTTTAGGTGTAATTATTCTAAGTGCGGCATTCAGTGAAAAAAACTGTACCTACAGCATATATGGTGTTTTCTTTTATATTTTTTACAATACCACCTGTTACAGTACGAGGCACGTATCTTGAAATTTTTTCGATGGAGTGGGGATAAGTTCGCGCATGTGCTCTTGTGAGCGACCATAGCGCGCGCCCCTCTCCCGCCGCCCGCACCCCTCACCGCAACGCATACCCAAAATACGCGTTTCGCGCAATCCCCACCCGATTTCAAGTTATATGCCTCGTACTGTATCAGCCTTTTAGTCATATAGGTATGTTGTAAGTTATTCAAAATTGTGAATTGTGATGAAACTGAATAACAACTGAATAAAAACTCGATAGAATAATTATCTATGGAAATTTTCGCTTTTCGGCGATAGATAGCGCTGTACAAATTTCCCATACAAAATTACTCTACCGAATGTTTTTAGGCGTATATTTTTTTCGATAGATGCTGAACGCTAAATAAGATTCCAGTATTGCGCATTCAGAATATACCCTTGTAAATTCAGCAGGCAGGTATATACCTAGAAAACGCTGTGATGTTTCTACAGATGTAAAAATCATTTCTATATTTGATCACATGATTGATTGCTTTTTAAATAGTTTTAAAAATAAAAAAATGCCTAACGCTCAGTGTAACATGAAGTTAAAGGGGGAGATTTGTGCATGCAGCACCATGGTGTAAATACTATAAACAAATAAATAAAAAAGCGTTAGTATCCGTTAAAAGTGTTTTATTTCAATGTGACAAACCCTCACATACTTTTACTTTAGTGGCTCTTCTGTAGAGCTGTAGAATCTCGCGTTTGTGACATTTTTGAACATTTTTCGAAATGCTGTAATATGATTTTCACCTTATCTCCGCCATTTGAAAAAACAAAAATCCGAATCGTTAAAAAACATCTTTACCTGCTTACAAAATTTCACGAGAATCGGTTGAGAAGTGCGACCTGTACAAAGGAGAGGAGAACAAACGGACAGCCGGATATACGAAAGGAAGACGCTTCGCACTCGCTCGGTCAATTAATGCCTAGTTCCAAATCACGCCAACAGCACTGTTAGCGTATAATCCATTAAATTAAGTAGGTACACAAATACCCTATTTGTGTAATATTTTCTGACTATTTAATTTGGTCGGATTCGCGCTCACAGCGCTGTGAGCGTGATTCGGAACGCGGCCTAAGTTACACAAAAATCAAATAAATTCTACTAAAAAATATTAAAAAATGACAAAGTCTATTCAATTCGCCCAGATTGGAAAATGATATTTATTACGCACAAAGCGAAGCGATTCCTCTCGTGTTTTAGCTGGAGATCAACGTTCGACATATGACACCGACGACCTCTATCTATATATAGTACCCATTCATGTATGGATGTATGTCAGTACATGAAACCGTGAAGTAGAAACAAAGATAATTCTAAAGATAGAACGATATATTTTTCATAAATAAGACATAACTGAAAAAGGGCGAACATTTTGGCCATTTCTACTGCTTGCTATACCTGTGGCTCTACTATATGAGTTGATGCAAACTATTTTTGTTATCGAATTCTTTCGGATAAACCGTTCATAGTCAATACGAGTGAAAGAGAAAAAACGATAATTTTCAATAGCGAGATTTGCAGTAAACTCATGGAAGAGCCACTGTCACTTTACTTAATTAGGTAGGTAGGTATGTACTGTTTGTTGCTGTTGGCCTTCTTAGAAATAAAAAAAATAATGGGTCCTAACTAAATAATAACTTACACTTACAAAATATTTTGAAAATCTGAATAAATACAACCTTATTACACAATTTATTATTTTTTTTATGATAAAAAAAATACTTTATCACGGAGGAGGGCTTGAATCTAGTCCAAATTCTTGAATAAGTCTACATTACGATTACATAGGTATATCTTCACATACATAATTGTCAATAAATAAAATCATCTGCAATATCTTTGTTTCTGCAACCTTACTACTCTACACCTTTTATAGCATTTTGTAATAAATAGTCAGCCAGCCACGTTCTTAACATTTTATAGCTAATCTAGAGCAATTGACCTACTTAATAATTTACTAATGTTATCAAGTCCAAATGATTCGGCAACGATAAGTTAAGTACACAACACAAGCCTTAAACTTATTAAACTGTAGCTATATGAAGAATAGCTAGAACTGTAGCTGAACCACAGAATAGATAATATGGCTGAACTGAATATTCTACTTTTCTTTTGGCAATAGTTTAAGATTACTTACAGTATTTTGTTTAAATATTGAATTGAAGTACCTACAAACGAATGGTTTATTTCTAGCCACAAACGCTTAACTTTTAAATATTTTTAACCGACTTCACAAAAAGGAGGAGGTTCTCAATTCGATTGAATATTTTTTTTAATGTTTTTTTTTTGTTCGATTGAGTTTTATCATACATAGTAATACGCATTATTATCATTGTTATAATAACAACACGTCTATTGAAGTCGGGTAGAGCGTTTAGAATAAAAAAAGGAAGTTGTAGGTACTCCAGCCCGTGCAATAGACGTGTTGTTATTATAACAATGATAATTGCGTATCTATCTAATGATTTGAATATTATTTCTTGCTTTTTAGAGGAAGGTTTTTTGAAATCGGTTTTTTTTTGTGTTTTAAAAAAATATTTTAATTACTTAAGATAAGAAATCAATTATAATATTGTTAAATAAAACATCGTAATCTATCACCGTCTCGTTAGCAATTATATATTCTGTGTCGTTAGTTCGAATGTTTGAATGAACTTTGTGCCAATTAATTACGTCAGTTCATTAACAATAGTTAATTGACTTTTTTATATACTTAATACTCAGATAAGCAGACTGGAGACACTCGAACAAAACGTGGAGATAAAGTTTCCATAGTGAAGAAATTATATGCCTGCCTACATCACACACAGACCATACAACAAGTACAGCACAGAATAGATAGGTATTTATTTTCATTCCTATTTTAAAAATAATTAGAACAGCATCTTTGAATCTTTGAGATTTTTGAAAAACCACCTGTCTTAACAGGAATCGAACCCACTAAACATGAAAAAATAAAACAATATTGTTACGTTTATTTTTTCTTAATAAACACAGCTTCTTAAACAAAAGGAAGACCATGAAATTTAATATTTAACATTTTATTAATACCTACGTATTGTATGAATTTGTATGAAATCGTATGCGATTTTTAGTTCCAATTATAAAAAAAGTCTTTCAGTAAAATTTCCTATCTTCTATATATATAAAATTCAAAGTCCTGACTGACTGACTGAGTGAGATATCAACGCACAGCCCAAACCATTGAACCTAGAGACTTGAAATTTTGCACATAGATACCTTATATAGTGTAGGTATTCACTAAGAAAGGATTTTTGAAAATTCTATCCCTAAGGGGATGAAATAAGGGATAAAAGTTTGTATGAAAGTCCCTCAGTTTTAAAGCTAGGACCTTCAAATTTTGTGTTTAGGCTGATGATTGAAAATTAATAGATACGTGTCTCAGCGTTTTTCAAAATTCTACCCCCGAAGGGGTGAAAAGGGGTATGAAGTTGTGTATAGAAGAAAATCCTTAATTTTCGAAGTAAAATCGCTAAATTTATAATTTAGGCTTACAGATGAAAATATAACGCAACGTTTATTGTTATTGGTTAGTATTTCAACCACTATGGGGATGAAATGGGGTAAGTAAACCTAAAATAGATATGGATGTCGTTATTGGGGTTTTCAGGGATGATGATTGCGAAAATGACATTTATTTTGAAGTCCAACATGGTCGATATGATTTAACCCCTAAAGGGGTGAAAATGGTGTTTAAATTTGGAATGGAAAATAATATAAAATAGACATTACAACTTTAAACTTCGTAGGAGCATGTCTAAAAATAAGTAGGCAAACATATATTTTGTGATTTTGAAAATCAACCCCTTAGGGGTAAATGGGTAAGTAAAAATAAAAATCGATATAGATGTCGTTCTAGAGGTTTTATGGGATTGTGATTGCGAAAATGACATTTATTTTGAAGTCCAACACAGGGACATGATCTAACCAGTAAAGGGGTGAAAATGGGGTTCTAATTATGTATGGAAAAAGAATATAAAATAGACATTACAACTTTAAAATTCGTAGGAGCATGTCTAAAAATAAGTAGGCAAACACATATTTTGTTATTTTCAAAATCATCCTTCAAAAAGTAAAAGGGGTAAGTAAACATAAAAATCGATGAGGATATCGTTCTTGAGGTTTTATTGGATGAGGAATGCGAAAATCACATTTATTTTGAAGTCCAACCCGGTGGACATGATTCAGCCCCAGGGGACGGGAACGGGAACTGGATCGCGAAAGCGAAAGCGAACGTGAACGGGAACGGAATCCGGGAACAGGAACGGGACCAAACGGGAATGGGAACGGGAAAGTATAAAGAAACGGGAACGGGATACTACTAATATCTCTGGACTCAATTCTGATAATTGTAATAAACTAGCTTCCGCCCGCGACTTCGTCCGCGTGGATATTAGAGAAAATCCTTAGAGAACCTTCATCCAGGATCCGACCAGCCGTTTTTACGCGATTAGGCGGGTCCGGACCAAGCGCGCAGCCACGTGCGAGGCCTGCCACACGATCCAAACGATTTGCCTCGCGAGGCAGCGCGCTTGGTGGGGACCCGCCTAATCGCGTAAAAACGGCTGGTCGGATCCTGGATGAAGGTTCCCTAAGGATTTTCTCTAATATCCACGCGGACGAAGTCGCGGGCGGAAGCTAGTAATATATAAAATCGTAAACTGACTGACTGACTGACTGATCTATCAACGCACAGCCCAAACCGCTGGACCTAGAGACTTGAAATTTTGCACACAGATACTTTATACAGTGTAGGCATCCACTAAAGAAGGATTTTTGAAAATTCCATCCCTAAGGGGATGAAATAAGGGATGAAAGTTTGTATGAAAGTCCCTCAGTTTTGAGGCTAGAATCTTCAAATTTTGTGTTTAGGCTGACGATTGAAAATAAATAAATACGGGTCTCAGCGTTTTTTAAAATTCTACCCCCGAAGGGGTCAAAAGGGGGATGAAGTTGTGTATTAAAGAAAATCCTTCATTTTCGAAGTAAAAATCGCTAAATTTATAATTTAGGCTTATGGATAGAAATCTAAAGCAACGTTTATTGTTTTTGTTAGGATTTCAACTCCAAAGGGGCTGAAATGGGGGTGAAAAGGGTTAAAAAAAACCTAAAAATAGATATGGATGTCGTTATCGGGGTTTTGTGGGATGACGATTGCAAAAATGACATTTATTTTGAAGTCCAACCACGGTGGACATGATTTAACCCCTAAAGGGGTGAAAATGGGGTCCAAATTTTGTACGGAAAAATAATATAAAATAGACATTACAACGTTAAACTTCGTAGGAATACATCTAAAAATAAATAGGCAAATATATATTTTGTTATTTTGAAAATCAACCCCTTAGGGGGTAAATGGAGTGAGTAAACATAAAAATCGATATAGATGTCGTTATTGGGGTTTTCTGGGATGACGATTTCAAAAATGACATTTATTTTGAAGTCCAACACGGTGGACATGATTTAACCCCTAAAGGGGTGAAAATGGGGTCCAAATTTTGTATGGAAAAATAATATAAAATAGACATTACAACTTTAAACTTCGTAGGAGCACATCTAAAAATAAATAGGCAAATATATATTTTGTTATTTTGAAAATCAACCCCTTAGGGGGTAAATGGGGTGATTAAACATAAATATCGATATAGATGTCGTTATTGGGGTTTTCTTGGATGACGATTGCAAAAATGACATTTATTTTGAAGTCCAACACGGTGGACATGATTTATACCCCTAAAGGGGTAAAAATGGGGTTCAAATTTTGTACGGAAAAAGAATACAAAATCTTAATAACAACTTTAAAACTCGTAGGAGCACGTCTAAATATATATTTTGGGATTTTGAAAATCAACCCTTAGAGGGTAAGTGGGGTGAGTAACATAAAAATCGATATGGATGTCGTTCTTGAGGTTTTATGGGATGGTGATTGCGAAAATGAGATTTATTTTGAAGTCCAACGCGGTGGACATGACACATATGGACCTGGACCTGGACATGCACATCCAGGGAACGGGAACGGGAACCGGAACGGGCACGGGCACGGGAACGGGAACGGGAACGGGAACGGGAACCGGAACCGGAACCGGAACCGGAACCGGAACGGGCACGGGAACGGGAACGGGAACGGAACGGGAACGGAACGGAACGGAACGGAACGGAACGGAACGGAACGGAACGGAACGGAACGGAACGGAACGGAACGGAACGGAACGGAACGGAACGGAACGGAACGGAACGGAACGGAACGGAACGGAACGGAACCTAACGGAACGGAACGGAACGGAACAGACCGGACCGGAACGGAACGGAACGGAACGGAACGGAACAGAACGGAACGGAACCGAACGGAACGGAGCGGATCGAAACGGAACGGAACGGAACGGAACGGAACGGAACGGAACGGAACGGAACGGAACGGAACGGAACGGAACGGAACGGAACGGAACGGAACGGAACGGAACGGAACGGAACGGAACGGAACGGAACGGAACGGAACGGAACGGAACGGAACGGAAAAGAACGGAACGGAACGAGACGGTAACGGGAACTAGAACGGGACGAGTACGGGAACGGGAACGGAAGGGGTACGGGACGAGTACGGGACGGGAACGGAACGGGAACGGGAATGAAACAGGAACGTAACGGGAACGAAACTGGAATGAAACGGGAACGGAACGGGAATAGAACAGGATGGGAACGGGAACGGGAACAAGAACCGGACGGGAACGGAACGGGAACAAGAACGGGAACGTAAGGCGTACGGGACGGTTAGGGGACGTTTACGGGACGGGAACACAGCGGGAACGGAACGGGAATGTGAACGGGAACGAAACGTGAACGGAACGGGAACGGAACGGGAATATAACGGGACGGGAACGGGAACGAGAACAGGATTGGAACGGGACAGGAACGAGATGGGAACGGGAACGAAAACGGAAGGGGTACGGGACGGTTACGGGACGTTTACGGGACGGGAACGCAAACGGGACGGGAACGGAACGGGAACGGGGAACGGGAACTGGAAGCCTTGTGCGAGGCCCGCCACACGCGGCAAATGTCTTGCCTCGCGAGGCAGCGCGCTTGATGGGGACTCGCCTAATTGCGTAAAAATGGCGGGCCGGATCCTGGTTGAAGGTTCCTTAAAAGGATTTCGTCTAATATCCACGCGGACGAAGTCGCGGGCAGAAGCTAGTCTTCAATATTTAAGGTACTTCCCTCCGTGTGGCAAAGTTTTGGGACACCCTAGGAAATTGACCCAAATGTTACTCAAATATTTTTTAAACAATAACTATGTTTCTTATTTTCCCATTAAACATTGTTTAGATACTAAAAGAAATAATTCAAGCAACTTTAAATTTACTTAGTAAATTCCAAAAGTCCAAAAGAGTCTTTCTCTCTCTTCTCTTTCTCAAATAGTCCAAAATTTTACACTAATTTGTTTTAATTTTAATAGAATACTTATCACTATTTCTTTAAACTAAATATTTATTATAGTTGCCAAAGAAAAATTTCGATATTTATTCCTTTCTGTAAAATTAGGGATGCTTGACATATTTCCTTTGCTAAATAACCGATTTTAGTAAACTATCATCAGTTAAATCCAATTTAAGTAACTAATAAAATCTAACTCGACCTAGTCCTGAGTGAAAGGGATTGGAAAATAAATTAAACAAGTGGATATATTTAAATAGTTCTATATTATTACAATCCTTTTATAAAATCACTGTACAAGAGCTTGTAGCGCATAGCTTCTTGAGGAGCTTGTGGCGGACGCTGGACAAAGTTTCGTAAGTAGATACGTGATGCCGCCTACCGAAACTCAAGGTTTAAGAAAGTCGTGTTGACCACACGATGCTGTTCCTGCAGTCTACCTCTTGTGCCTCCGCGATCGAGATCGGTGGGACGACCGAGAGCTCCACTCCAGGCTCAAATCACTCGACGATGTTGGAGTTTCGGGGAACTGAGCATCTGATGTCCAACGACACGACGCGCACACTGACTTCGGAGATTCCGGGGGCTTCGTAGTCCCACCACCAGGACCGTACGCGTCCAAAATATGTTTGTACGCACATTCCACTGGCTCCAAACGCCTGCCTCTCGCCGCGTCAAGTCGCAGCCGAACACATGCGTTGCAGTAACCGCAGATATCACCGCGTAGTGCACTTTTCACCATTTTATAATATGATTTATGAACAATCCGTATCGCAGCACTAATTAAACACTAATGATCGTGAATAGACTCTCGCGACATATTTATGGGCCGGTCGCCGAGCGCGCTGGCGTCGCGCACGCGCCTCGAGATAACCCCAGGCGCCAGTTACTATCATTACTCTAATGAAAGAAAAATAAAACGACCACTTATCACTTCACTACAAACACTATTGTTTGCTATGCAATTACCTTGAATGATTACTAATAACGTAGGTACTAAGAAGTGTAGAAAAGACTATTCTAAGAATATTACAAGAAAGAATTTGCAGGAAAGTTCTAATTAATTGGTTGATATTGAATTAAAATAAGTGCGTTGGTCAAAGTTGGTTCAAACTTTCTGTTCAGAAAAGAGTCAGAACCATACTCATTTCACTGTCATTGCCACAGGAAACTAAGATGTTGTTGATAAAATATTATAGGAGGCTATAGACACCTACAAAGTGGCAAGTGCGTACAATACAAACTTTTAACCCATTTCAAATGGGCCATTTGATTTGACATTATGACGCTGAAAGGAAAAGACATCAAAAAACTATTATAATGGCGTGGTGAAACAAGAGAAAAGTATAACTAATATTTTTCCTGTATCTTTACACGTTTATTCTATTCAAAAAATAATTAATCAGTAAAAATATAGTTGTAGTAGTAGTAGTAGTAGGCAAATGTGCCAAAATTTTCGACACATTATGAACTTAGCGAACAGTAATGGCGCCACTGTGAGGGCAGTGGGCACTAATGGCCTTGAAAAGAAAATAGCTTAGATGTAATGGTAGACTTCCATCCATCAGCCATTTTTGATGTCCCCACTGCTGGGGCACAGGCCTTCCTTATGGGTGGTAAGGAGGATGGGCCATAACCCACCACGCGGGCCCAATGCGGATTGGTGGGTGTTAACGACTGCAAATGCAGCCGGGACCAACGGCTTAACGTGCCTTCCGAAGCACGGAGGAGCTCGAGATAATAAATTTTTGGTCACCCATCCCATGACCGACCCTTGCGAACGTTGCTTAACTTCCGCAATCGCTGGGCCAGGCGCTAAACCACTGCGCCACCGAGCTCCTTAATGGTAGACTTACAATGTCAAAATTATGTAATGGTCATTAGATAAGTAAAATTTTAATTTCTGATTCAGAATACATAGGTACTCCATAGGTAATATATATGTACCTCTCCGACCTCACTCTAAATACATTAGTTTGTTTTTGGTATTTTTTTGAAGAAAACTCACATTTCATGAATGTACGAACAAGGAAGGGGCAAAATATTTAAAGATTTATACAGTTTTCAACTTTCCAAATAGCCTTGCACCACGAATTTTGCGCTTTAATTACTTACATTACTTTTTGAAGTAAGATTTGGAACATTACGTTGTGAGTGTAGATAATAGTAGGTACATTATGAGACAAGTTAGTTTAGGTTGCTCATTGTACACGAGGCTGTGGGTTGCAGCCCGAGCCGCAGGCGCGGGCGTAACTCATCCAAGTGTGCAATAAGCAAGAGCTCACGAGTTTCATACGGTAACAATATTTTTTGTCACCTAAGTTTAGATGTGTCACTAATCTGCAATACCCTAATAATAATATCTATCCCCAAGAAATATATTAGTCATCATATTAATCAAAACTATCTCTAAGTATAAATCATCGGATTAATGTAAATATGTATTTTAAATTATAGTTTGATCACTTTTTTCTATATAGGTAGCTCTGTCCTTTAAAAAGTAAGTCAATCATCAAAATAATAGATCTGTCACCTAATAAATAAATTGGTTCCTTAATTCAATCCTAGAGCCTGAGGAGAGTGGTTCAGATGAAGAAGTGAACTTGCTACCAAAAAGAAAAAGTTCACAAGTAAGGCTTGGACATTCATTCAAAGATTTGATAACTTAGAATGTGCTGAAAATAACATTTAAAACGAAAAATATCCTTTTTTTTTCTTAAAAAAAAAACAAATAGATGAGGGGGCTTAAGAAATATTTAAGATGCAACAAAGTATCGTCTTTCAGTTGAATTATTTGATAAATTAATATTTTATTCCAGTGATTAAAAATAATTCTTAGGTACAGCTTGACCACTAAAAATTTTCAGTACAAAATATAGTCAGTGTTGCCAAATTATTCGTGATTTTGACGTGTTTACATTCAAAGTGGCGCCCTCAATTTTTGTCAACTCTTTATGGTCAAGATGTACCTAAACATTTTTATATTGTTTGGTGATTCAGTTTTAGTGGCACTTTTATTATTTTGATACCCAATATAATTATTTGATGATTGATAAACTTTCAAAGTAATTCTTAATTATTATTTAGGTAAGCGTTTTAGTATTATTTGGTGATTCATTTTAGATGACAGATCTACTATTTTGGGAACAAATATTATTTATTAGGTCACTGAAAATGCATTTATTAGGTAATTGATAAAATCATACCCGTTTCATACAACGTTTTTCAACACATTTGCGAGGAAAATACTAAGTAATTTACGACATAGCAACAAATACGACAAAAACAAAATGTGAAAATTATGGGAGAAGGCGCGCAGGTTTTTTTTCACACGCCCAATGCAAGAATATTTGGGGAACAAAGGGCGTGAGCATACACTTCAAAATTAAAAACAAATAGAAAATATTTTTTTCACCTCTCCAGCACGAAAAGGGTGCTTTTGGCGCGTAAAAACTCGCAGCAAAATCGATTTTTGCTGCGAGCGTGAGACAAAGTGCTTTTTTAATTTCTAACACCACTTTTAAAATAATAAAGGAAAAACAAATAAAGTGACAAGGATGACACTTGTAAAATTTATATGTGAGAAAAGGATAGATAGAGTGCTTTATGGTGTCATACACGGATTATAAAGTAAAAAAATAAAATACACCAAGGAGTTTTAAATAAGGATTGTTAAAAAAGAAGGTTGATAATTCGAAATAAAGAGTATGAAGGTAATGAGGTCACATGTATGAAACAAATATGAAATAAGAAAAATTAATGAAATTTACTAACAAATTATATGTTTTATGATTATAAATAAATAAATAAGACCGAATATTAATGAATAAGAGAAAAACACAACGTAATGTAATCAAAACGACGGGAATTACTGACACTATGAATAAAATTTTTCAGCATAGGTTTGATTGAATTATTTTTGTGATAAATTACAAAAATGAATGTGTCCAACGATCAAGATAGTTAAAAGAGTTAAGTGAACAAGTTTCTTATGCTGAATTAAGCTTTTTTACCAGGAAAGTCAAGTGAAAATTTTCTCGCTGGTCGAGGTGAAAAGTTGTATGTTTTACACGAGACCAAAATGTTGTTCTGCCTCGTGTCTTTAAATCACTCACTGTGCTCAGTAGTCTATATTAGAATCACTCGCTACGCTCGTGATTCAATTCTAGACTACTTCGCTAGTTCGTGATTTAAAGTCGCCACTCGCAGCACAATTTGATTTTGGTCACTTGTATAACAAATAATTATTTCACCTCTCCAGCACGAAAAGGGCGCTTTTGGCGCGTAAAAACTCGCAGCAAAATCGATTTTTGCTGCGAGCGTGAGGCAAAGTGCTTTTTTAATTTCTAACACCAACTTTTAAAATAATAAAGAAAAAAGAAATAAAGTGACAAGGATGACACTTGTAAAATTGATATGTGAGAAAAGGATAGATAGAGTGCTTTATGGTGTCATGCATGGAATAAAAAGTAAAAAAATAAAATGCACGGATATACCAAGGAGTTCTAAATAAGGATTGTTAAAAAAGAAGATTGATAATTCGAAATAAAGAGTATGGACGTAATGAGGTCGCATGTATGAAACAAATATGAAATAAGAAAAATTAATGAATTTTTTTAACAAATTATATATTTTATGATTATAATTAAATAAATAAAATGGGATATTAATGAATTAGAGAAAAACACAACGTAATGTAATCAAAACTACGGGAATCTACTCTATGAATAAAATTTTTCAGCATAGGTTTGATCGAATTATTTTTGTGATAAATTACAAAAATGAATGCGTCCAACGATGAAGATAGTTGTCTAACTCCAAAAGAGTTAAGTAAACAAGTTTTTAATGCTGAATTAAGCTTTTTCCAGGAAAGTCACGTAAAAATTTTCTCACTAGTCGAGGTGAAAAGTTGTATGTTTTACACGAGACCAAAATTTTGTTCTGCCTCGTGCCTTTAAATCACTCACTTCGTGATTTAAAGTCGGCACTCGCAGCACAAATTGGTTTTGGTCACTTGTATAACAAATAACTATTTTTTCAATATGGGTACTATCAAATGAAAGGCCTTGATCAGCAGTCAGCACATCCGAAGAAAAAAAAACTTTTTTTTTTACAATATGGGTATCAAATGAAAGGCCTAATGAACATGAACACATTCCAAAAAACTGAAAAAAAAAAAGAGGATATAAATAAAAATAAACTTTTTTTGTACTATCCGCGTCAATTGGTAATGCGCCTGGCGGCCATGATTTTAACCTCAAAAACGATTTTCTCATATACCTAGGCCCTTTCTTATTGAAAAGAAGAATTCAATAATTAATATATTATATTACCTATTAGTATTTTACTGTTTTTTGTCATTTTTAGTTGCGGATAACGATGATGTGTATGTTAATTTGACAAGGTTCCAGCGCATTACCAATTGACGGGGATAGTAAATGGGTATCAAATGAAAGGCCTTGATTTGCGTGCACATTCCAAAAAAATATAAAAATCTTTCTCTTTTCTTCTTTTTTCGATTACTTACTGTAATTTTAAAAAAAAAGTTAAAAATACTACCTACTTGGTTTGAATTTCCGCGCATTATTTGAGAAAAGTACTATACAAGCCTTGGCCGCAACTAAGCTTAGAGTAAGACGGGCTTCTACAGAAAGAGAAGCCATACGAAGCGTTTCCCCTCTGCCGAAGTACAAGCCCAAATGGGCATACGCGTTAGTAAAACCAGTTGCGCCCGGATTTCTTTCTAGACCGAGTCCAGTCGCGCATGTGAACGCTGCTCTGTTTAAAATGTCGAATTGATGAGTTTTTTGCTGTTAAAAGAGATCTTGAACATCAAGTATACAAAAAGACGGTTTTACATTTCACATAAAAGTAATTTTTTATCGTATTATTGCTATTTGTTTACATTTAAACATTAAATTCGTATATTTTATTCTTGATTAGTTGTCAAATTTGTTCAGTGACATCGGGTCTGCTAGTCCATGGCTCGTCCGTACAAATTTCAGATCTGTCGCTAGATAAATCCGAGTTCTCGCCGATGGGCAACTTAGTGATGTTACCGTTAAATAATGTTTGTCGATAAAGTGTTGGTCAATCTGGCCACGCCTTTCTATTGTCTAACTTAAAAATCTATCGCAATCGCTTTCAGGATGTAACACATTGATGCTTCTTTTTGGCACAAATAAAAACTTACTAAAGAAATGCAGCAATGTGTCACATTCATCTGTCAAATGAAAGCGATTGCGATAGATTTTGAAGACAATTAGCCCCCTGATTCTGCGCCAAATTCATTTGCGAGATTTTTGCATGATTTGCTCTGCACTGATGTGAGCGCACAGATATCGCGAAATAAATGTCAAAATAGTAGATTATACAACAAGTGAATAAAACTCACGACGAGAACTCCCATGTGCTAATTATAAGAGTTATTTGGTAGTTCTACTCGCGATAGTTTATGAGAAATTTGAGGTTTTCTGTTTTTCGCCAGGTTGTTTTCGCCATATTTCTCGTTCACTAACTTTGCTTAGCTAAATAGCTTGATTGACTTAGTTGTGTCACCCCATCGTAAAATGATTGAGTTTGTAACCTTTATTCCTTTTTCCGTATCGATATTGCTGCATCGACAGTTGAGCCCAGCCCTTTATGTCAAAAACGTGTCATACTTTGATGTGTGACTCATCCGTACACAAATGTTTGCTGTTTTGTTTTATTTTTTATGTGTGAGTGTCGTCATTACAGTGTAGTTTTTGTATGTGGGTATGCGGAACTGCACTTGTGTGCATTTTCCCCCCCCGCAAAAAATGCCAGAATAATTTGAATAGAGTAATATCGCTAAGGCTTCTCCCTTCGTGACAACGAAGCCTTTTGTTGCTCGAAGCAACTAAGCATTGATGGACTCACGTATGTGTGTATTTTCACGTTCGTCCGTCAATGCCTGTGTTGCGTGCCGCTGCAATAATGAACTATACTTTACTGCTTATAGAAAATAGTCATTCTTGAAACCGCCATGGAAGCAAGAAGCACTTATTTTCATAAGTTCAAAAGTACAAGTTGGCCGTTCACCTACTCGTAGATAACTCTGTCAAGTGCAACGCAATTCTGGTGTTTTCTAGATAATGTCAATAGTAAGTAGGTACTGCTCCAGATCGTAACCGGTTAGGACTAATTCAACAGCCTCAATCAACACTGCACTAACAGTAGGCAAACAGATATTATAATGATCTTAGCTCATTATCTGTTCTAAGACGCATTTAACAAGGACTTACAAAATGAGTTAGCTAGGTAGGTACCTAGGTGTATCTACTTATGATATGAGATTCCTTATTTTGAAGGAAATGCAGACAGTTCCTTTTTATGACAAGATAATGTACCTACCTACTTGGTAGATAAAAGCAAAATAAGGTAAGTAGGTACCTAAGTACCTACCTATGTGATTCTGATAACTTATCATCATATCAGTCACGGAACCTTTTTCACGACTACTTATGTACCAAGAAGGATAGGTGGGTACCAAAGACTTCTATGGTACTATACTATTGTAATGTTATTACCGTTAGGTAGGAGGTCCTTTGTAAACGTTCCCAAGAATGTAAACTAATGCGAACTATAAAAACTAACTGTATAAATATAAAACAATCTGTATTAATAGGAAACTTATGTAAATATAGTTTAGGAAACGGTAGGAAAATGAATGTACCTTGAAGTAGCTGTACCTAAAATATCGGCGGGTATTCCCGACGGGAAATTATTACGATCTGGGTTTCCGCACTTCCCTTTCTCCGTGTAGGTAGCACTTATTTTTATTACTTAACTAGCATCTTAATTTCATGTTTTAACCTAGCTATGGATAAGACCTATGTACAATACTGTTCTGTATTCGTAAATCCAAATGTAGAGTAGAAATTTAAAAATAAATATGGGTGGTATAAAAGCTATTAGATCGGCAGCCCAGATGACTCAGTCTTTCCATGGAATTGGCCTGGTGCACATACTGCAAAACGCCCGCGAAGTATCTACTGCTGTCAACATGACTCGTGAATAATTAAATCTTAATAAATCCCGGGCGCGTCTTCGAGGCACGGTTCTCGAGCATCGGCGCGAAACAACCGGGACGTCGTGCACCTTCCCGCCTGTCCTACCGAGGGGACTCTACGTCGGACCCCCTGGGCCTTAGGCGCGCCCTATCCGCGCCGCTACTCGAGGCGATTGGCTACGCCGCTACGTGCCCAGCGACGCGTCCTGGAGTGCCCCTGCGGGCCCTGCGCCACGACCTCATCGCTACGCCCCCTGTCCTGCGTCACCATCTACGCTGCCTGCCTAGACCTGCCGAGGCCTTCAACGCCGGGGTCCCGTACCAGCCTCGTGCACCTCCTTCCACTAGCACTCGCCGCTCCAGTCCACGCCCTACCCTAGACCTACCCTTGTTAATTTTACTTAGATTAACCGCCTTAGTGATATAATCTAAATTCTTATTGTTATTAGGACGTGACATTTTAAAATATACTCTTGAATTTCAGCTCTATCTTTTTATTTCGCTTTCTTCCAAATTTTGCTCCGCTACCTTCCGTAACGTGACATTAAACCACTTGACCGTTATTAGAAGCTTAAAATATTGAGATAGGCACATCCGTTTCCCGTCCTATTTTTCCTCCTTTACTTCCGTATATCGCTGTCTCTCTCGCTCATCGCCAGGCGTGGTGGGGGGCGCTAGCGACTTGGTTGCGTTGCGTCCACTCGATGGCCGATGCATTGGCGTGAAGTTTCCCGTCGGAGTAACACGTGTTCATAAAAGCGGCCATTTTTTCAAACGGCCATTTTTATTCCAATATAGTTTGTGTTCTGCTTACATGTAAGTTTTTAAAAACCATTTACTATTTTGCTTAACGGTTTTACCGTTCGAATAATCGTTTTATGCAGCAGTTTTTTACCTCCTTTCCGTTTTTATTTGCAATTAATAGTCGTTCAATTCTTTTAAGTAATAAGAATAGTGTGTTTAATTTTGTCCTTGTTTTCTAAAGAGCTTATTAGATCATCCTGAATTAAGGATCCGGAATTCAGAGTCCGATTTAGGACGAGAAATTCAGTCGCCAATTAGACCGTCCTGAATAACGGATCCGATATCACAGCTTAACGGTCATACAGTCGTTACACGAATGTACTTGCGCAGAGCAACGGAGGGGAAAATACAGTGACCGTAAAATACATGTAGGTAGGAGGTATAGGTATGTAGGTAGGAGGTATAGGTATGTAGCTAGGTAGGTAGTAGGTACGTGTCATTTTCAATGCTAATCTGAACTAGGTTTATTGATGTAGGTACTAATATTTGCATGAAAGTACGCGGTAGAAAGAGAGGCAACTTCTAGGTTGACTTCGCGACGCGCAACGCCCCGTTTAGAAAAAGGTTGAATTTTCAAGTACCCAGTTATTTATCTTTATTTTTTAGGGTTCCATAGCCTAATGGCAAAAAACGGAACCCTTATAGATTCGTCATGTCTGTCTGTTTGTCTGTCTGTCCGTCTGTCCGTCCGTATGTCACAGCCACTTTATTTCAAAACTATTAAAATTACACAGTTAAAACTAGGTAGGAGATGTATTCTGCGAACCGCTTTACGATTTTCACACAAAATACAAAAATATTTAAAAGATTAAGGGGGAAAAACGGAAAAAAATCATCAAACCTATACGTGTGGGGTGTCTATAGATAGGTCTTTAAAAATGACATTGAGGTTTCTAAAAGTATTTTTTCTCAAAATCAACCGTTTGGAAAATATACACTTCCAAAGTGGTAAAATGTGTGTCCCCCCCCCCCTCTAAAAATCTGATAAAATATATGTTGTAGATCTTAATAAACACTATCAACGAAAATTGGTTTGAATGAGATATAATTAGTAGTTTTAGAGTACCTAGCACATTTTCCAAAACCGCAAAAATAACTTTGTCGTTTACAAACACTATGAAAACTAGACGAACGGCGACTTTTTTTCGCCAACATAAAAAGCGTTGACTGACTGTATACTCTTTAGGCTGTGATACTACTGTGTCGGAGCCGAGCGTCCTGAATGCGATTACACTGTCCTAACTGCGTCCGATTTAGCATCCTTAACGCCGGAGACCATTTCCTATCCTAACTAGGATGCTAACTAGGATCCTAGCTTCCTGAATGCAATTACACTTCTCTGAATTAAGGAGCGACTTCATTCCGGATCCTTAATTCAGGATGATCTAATAAGCTCTTAACTACCTGCCCTCGATGGTATAAAAAGGTTTTTCTTTTAGAGTGTCTTTAATTTTATTCTTTTTTCTTTTTAACGTAACCAGCCCTCGATGGTATAAAAAAGTTTTTCTTTTTAGATCGATTTCTGTGCTTTTTCACAATGAATATCGGAAATTCAAATGATAATGAACCTGATAATTTTGGTACAGCACAAATTAATAAAGATAATCGGCAATCTCTAAAACGTAGTTTGAGTTCGAGTAGCACAACTAGTACTAGTTCATCTTCTATAAATTCTTCTACATCCCCGCGGGATTCTAAGAAGAAAAAGAAAGCACATCGTCGTCGTTCTAAAAAAATCTAAACGAGCTAATGACCGAGCTTTGGAAAAAATATCAAAAGAATTAATTGAATTAAAAGATAAATTTTGTGATTATAAACATCCTGATTATAGTTATTTTTGTGAGAACAACGACGATATCCTTTCCGATGTTAGCGGCCATCTTTATGATGAACAATGTGCCTCGCGGGCACCGCCGCCGACGCCGCCGCCGGCTCACGCCGAAAGTCTCGTAGTGAATGATATGAATTTAAACTTTGATTTTGGAACTAAACTTAAGGAACCTGCTATGCCACGTACCTCTACCGAATATTTGAGCTTACTTAACGAAGTGCAAAGATTCGATAACACCACATGGTCTGAAATTAGATATTCAGAAACACAAAAGGCGTACAATCATACACCTGGTTTTACGGATTTAGAATCAAACGAAGTGGTAAAAGCTTACGATACCTTACGTCATCTAGCTTATTCCGATAAAACCTTTGCTGCTTTAACATTTGCAATATTAAAATAAAAAGAAATTTTTATTAATCGTTTACGTGAGCTAGTGTCCTGCGGGGCTACTCAAATGGCCACTTTTCTATTCGTTCGCTAACTTAAATCTTAAAAATAAGCAATTAATGATCAAGTCAGTCGTCGCAAGTTTATGTAAATCACAGACATTGTTGTATTGTACAGAATTAACAAGCCTACGACACGTTATTTTGGTGTTTATGGCTTATTTTTAATTTTTAAGTTAGCGAACGAATAGAAAAGTGGCCATTTGAGTAGCCCCGCTGGTCTAAATCGCCAGAGGCCTCCCTTGATCAAATTAACGATAAAATTAAAGAACTCTTGCTTAGCGGTGAATATCACAAAATATCCAGCGATATTTTACAATTAGTGTGTGGGCATCGGGCAGAAACAATAGAAATGAGGCGGGATGGAATTCTTAAAAATGTTCGTGACCCATTAGTGCGTGCTTCTTTAAATAAGATTCCACCCTCTAACACACATTTATTTAATACCGAGCAATTTACAAATGTGCTAGAGAAATCAGGAGGAGTTAGAAAAAGTTTTTGGCCAGTGAATAAATACAAATCCAGTAGCGGTTATTCTAACCCTACTAACGCTAACGCAGCACGGCGTCCCTCGCAGGGTCAAGCCTCTCGTGCCGTAGCATCGCATGCTATGACTAGCCACTGCTGCGATTCACATCACCAACCCTCGCAGGGTGGGTATCGTTATCAATATCCTCCACAAAGACATAATTATACAACCAACGAACAGCGTGGTTATAATCATAATACTAATAATAATAACAGGGGGCATTCCTTTCGATCTCGCGGATCAAGGTTTCCACCGCCCTCACAAAGAGGACACAAACGTCCACGTTCCCCTCCCGCCCATGGAGGTGACAAACGAAGACGACAATGACTCACGGTCATTCCAAGCCGGTCAGTTGACACATTACTACAATCGTTGGGAGAAAATGGGAGCACCAGACTTCCTTCTCCAAATAATAAGAGGATACCGCATTCCATTTGCACAAATACCTCCTCTCATAATTCCAAATGTATTAAGCGATCGTCGTCGCACATTAGAGTCCGAGGACATGACTACCGCTATTGCTCAAATGAAGAAGCAAGGTGTCTTGGAGACGGTCGCTGCCTCGCCAAGTTTCATATCACCCATGTTCCTTGTGCCAAAGAGCGATGGGTCCCTTCGTCCCATCTTCAATCTCAGAATGCTGAATTATTACGTGCTAGTCGACAAGTTCCGACTTATAAACATGCATCGCATACCCGACTTTCTACATGCACGGGACTGGATGTGCAAGGTCGATCTCACCCAGGCATATTTTCATCTGCCGATCGCAAAATCCCACAGGCGGTTCTTACGCCTTCTGTACAATGGCGAAATACTAGAAATGACGTGCCTCCCATTTGGGTTAAGCACGGCGCCCAAAACCTTCGCGTGCCTAACAAATTGGATTGCTCAAATAATGCGAGAAAAGGGTGTAAGGCTAGTGGTTTACCTGGACGACTACCTCATAGTCCACCAGGATCCAGAAGTTCTGAGCAGGCATGTAAAGATGTTGTTAGAAACACTAACGTACCTTGGGTTCCAAGTAAATTACAAGAAATCTATTCTTATCCCTCAAAAAACCTTAAACTATTTGGGAATAGTGTGGGATCCATGGGCAAACCGGAAATGCTTACCGAACGAGAAACATTTGACTGCATGCCGAAAACTAACACAGTTTCTAATTGTGGGCAAAGCAACTCTGAAAGAACTGCAGAGCCTTGTCGGTCTTCTAAATTTTATCAGCTTTGTTGTGCCTCGAGGCAGACTAAACCATCGAGCAATGCTCAAATTCCTAAATTCTCTGCCGAAGTGTCAAAGCACATCGAGAAAATACATTCTCCCTCGCAGTGTAATCATGGAGATACAATGGTGGCTCAAAAACTATCACCAGACAACACCATTGCAAGTTCCCCCACCAACATTCTTTCTTACAACGGATGCCTCAGATGTGGCTTGGGGTGCACAGATAAACAGTGTTCCTCTTTCGGGCACATGGAGTACGGAAGAGCAAGATCTTCACTGCAACAACAAAGAAATGTTGAGCATTTTCAAAGCTCTAGAACACGAAGCAGTGAACATGAAGCATGCTTCTGTCCTGATTCAGTCAGACAATCGTACCGCTGTTGCTTATCTTCGCAACGAGGGTGGCATGAAATCTCCGTCCTTGATGGACCTCACATATCGAGTCCACAACATTTTAGACAAGCACCAGATCCAATTCAGAATTCACTACATACCTGGCAAATTCAACAGTCATGCAGACCACTTGTCCAGACACCGCAGGCCCCCGGAGCGGCACCTGTTGCCAAATTGCACAGACAAGATATTTGCCAAATGGGGCACGCCCGTGATCGACTTATTTGCTTCCAAACATGCACGAGTTGTAGCGAACTACGTAACACTGGACCTGAACGACAGCGAAGCCATGTTCCACGATGCTTTCAGCGTGAAGTGGGACTTTCCACTGGCTTGGGTATTTCCACCTCCATTCCTTATTCCTCGGATGTTGGCTCACCTCGACCAAGCCCACGGAACATACCTGATCGTGGCTCCCCGTTGGGAGAAAGTCTTTTGGAGAGCGGACCTCAAAGCAAGAGCGATCGCAGCCCCGTTCGTTCTGAAGGATCTGGAACGACGCCTAGTGGACATCTCAACCGGCCGTCCACCTCCCAAGGTAAGGGAAATGACACTGGAGATCTGGAGATGTGGGGGTGGACAAGTAAGATAAACTCATGGAACCCTGTTCAGAAAGAGCTTCTTATGAAATCGTGGCGACCATCAACTAGAAAAACGTATAATGTTGCTTGGAAACGCTGGTTAGAATGGGCAAACTCGCATAATATAGATCCAATGAATCCTCAAGGTTCTGACTTGGCACAGTTTTTCAGATTTACACCTTAATTTAAAATTCTCATATAACACCATAGTTTTATATAAATCCGTAATTTCTACTTTGTGCAGTGTGGACATGTCTGGAAAATTAGGTGACGACGTTTTAGTTAAACATATTTTAAAATCAATTTCCAACAGCCATTTAAAATTATCAAAAGCTCCGGTTTGGGACGCAAATGTACTTACCACTTTTTTAAGCAATTATTCTATAGATGCGAATAATATCTTCCAGACAGTTTGCCACACTGCAACATTATTATTACTGTGCTCTGGACGAAGAGTCCACGACCTCACGTTGCTTTGTGTTGATAGTAGTCACTGTACTATTCAAGATAATGTAGTGATTTTTTGGCCTCAGTTCGGTTCCAAGACTGACTGTAGGGAATACAGACAGTCTGGGTGGAAACTTTTACATAATCCTCAAAATTATAATCTTAGTCCTTCCTTGTGGGTAAATAACACCATAAAAATTTTAAATGAAAGACGCTTGAAAAGTCAATCTTCTAATTTATTTGTAACATTGAGAGGCTCTCCAAAAGCCGCGTCGCGTACGGTTATAGCCGGATGGATAAAATCCTTCTTGAAGGAAGCTGGCATCGTCGCTCCCCCAGGAAGCATACGTTCCGTCGTTGCATCGCGAAACTGGGTAGACAACTATCCTCTTGACGATATATTAACGCAAGGCAACTGGAGGTCAGAAAATACTTTTAAGAAATTTTACTGTCGAGAAGTTATTGGTTCAGGAATAAGCTCGACCTCATCGGTTAAAGACATGTTCAATCCTATTAATTAATTCATATTCAAATTAATTAAGAAAATGTAAAATTAAAACTAATCATATTTAATCTAACAGCTTGTTAGATTAAATATGATTTTTAATTTTACTAAATGTAAAATTATAGCTAATCGTAATCATATTCAAAATAATTTATAGAAAAGTTAATCACTGATGTAATATTTATTATTAAGACAATTAACTAAATAATTTATAGAAAATGTTCGATCGCTGATTAAATGTCGAGAAAATTTACAAGAATAAAGAAAGTTTCATTGTATTGTACCTAATTGAGATAATTATCGAGTTGTATTTCAATAATTAATTATATTAAAAAGAAACCATAATAATATAGATAGTTCTCTCTCGCATAATCTGCTTTTCATTAACCCTATCACATTGGCGTTTCTTCACCAGGCGATAACAAACATGTCTCAATATTTTAAGCTTCTAATAACGGTCAAGTGGTTTAATAGACGCGTTTTACCTGAAATAAAACGCATATTAAACTACTTACCTTATTAGAAGTTTAGTTTTACTTCTGCCTGGTAAATATTTTGACGCAATGATGAACGAGTGGACGCAGCGCAACCAAGTCGCTAACGCCCCCCCCCCCCCCCCCCCCACGCCTGGCGATGAGCGAGAGAGACAGCGATATACGGAAGTAAAGGAGGAAAAATAGGACGGGAAACAACGTAATAAGGTAAGTAGTTTAATATGCGTTTTATTTCAGGTAAAACGCGTCTATTATTTTGTGTAGGTAGGTAAGTACCTACCTAGATATTCCGATATCAACCCAATGCGCTACCTACCTGTAGTCGCGTGTGCTCAATAAAAAATACTGTGTTTGGTGATCGAGGGATATCCCTTGGCAGGATGAACCTTCTGTACCCTTAGCACGAACAGCCATCGAGAAATCTTACGCGCGTAAGAAAATACTACTCGAAAACGTACTCGATTCGAAAGCTAGCAAAATCGGCAGCACGAATTTTACAGAGCTGGCTAACGTCAACTCGATAGTAGCGATAAATAAAGCTAACCTGTCACAATCCAATTAGAAGCAAGGTGCGTTCATAAACCATGTTACATATCTATGTAAATTATAAATATGTAAATTAAAATTCAATCAAGTTGTTTATCATAATAATTTTACATTTATTATTCTTATTATTAATAATACAACTGTTAACAATATTAATTTCATTTAATAACTTAAATTAATGTGCAAATATTATAATAATTTTTAAAATCTGCATGATTTTGCCCATGCTTTTGAACGGTCAATGCACCTTGCCCGTGATTGGTTTGAAAAAGAAGAGTGTCTCTATTCTTTCTCTCTTTCTTTCTCATCCTGTGAAAAGTATAACCTAAAACAGCCATTTCTTTATTTTGTTTTTGTCTAAAATGATTTATCTGTGTCGGCTAATACAATTGCGAGGAAATGATATTATTATGACCTAGGAGTAAACTACAATGTTTCATAGTTTCATCAAATTGTTCTATAATGAAGATTTTTTATGAACTTGAAGAATAACAATGGAATTAAAAAAGGAAAAAATAATAATGGAATAATAAATTGTTTACACATAAACAATAAAACCTTTGGACGTGCTATGAAAATATGTGAAGTTCATCGAAATTAGTGCCTATAGTGATTGAAGATTCGACAAATTAGAGACTTTGTTAAGTTTGCATTGTTATACCTAGTTAGTTTTCGTCATAGTTTTATGATCTTATTTTTTTAATATCTACTTAATGAAACATAATTAATTAACTGTATCCAAACTGTGTGATGTGTTGTCTGAAAACAAATATTATACGTATAACACCGTATTCTATAGTTTTATTTGAGTTTTGTAGGTAAGTTCTAAAATATTGCTAAAATAAAGGTATGGTGGGTGTGGGGGACACCGTGGATAGCGTAAAATGACGAGATTTTTATTTTTCAAATTTCTATGTCTAATGAGAACAATTTAAGTTATATTGCCTGTGGATAATTTAGTAGACATGTCATAGTTCTCAAATTAATTTTTTGTTACTACATACATGCTTTTAAAACTTAAAAATTAATAATACAAAGTAGCTCGAAAAGTCTCTCACTGAAAAAATGTCAGTGAGTAAGTTGTCGATAGCCAGCTTGCGAGTGTCTCGATACCGTATGTCAAAAGTGGGTTCGTGCTACCGATTTCCATACAAGTTGTAACTTTACTATTCGAACTCGATTCGAAGGCTGCTCGATACCTTATGTCAAAATGTTTCGTGCTTCCAAATCTTAGTTCCGTTTACGGACGTAGTGGCGCTGTACAAATTTCCATACAAAATTGTAGGATTCGAGTAGTTTTACGCGCGTTATTTTTCTCGATAGCTGTTCGTGCTAAGGCTACTGAACCCTTAAATCATTTTAAGAAGGGGAGCCATCTTGGATTTTTGTAGTTATAACACAATATTTTTTTGTATGGAATTTGTAATTTTTTTTCTCCTATTTATTCCCATTGTGTGGGATATCTAATGAAAGGGTTTCTTGAGCTGATTCCAAATATATACATTATTACAACATTTTCCAAACATAAGTACTAAGTTTGAGCTTTTGCAAGAAGAAAACGACCTCATGAATTCTTATGAAACATACGCCAAATAACTTTTATTATACTCTTGTCTAACCCACTCTTGCCTATACCCAGCAGTGGGTGTCGTGCGGCTGATATGATGATACTCTTGTCTAACGTCCTGGAAGCAATTTTGAAAATATTAACATTTTGAAAATTAGAAATATTTTGATCCCAGATTTCTATGAGTTTAAACTTAAAGTTAATCAGAAAAATAAAAAAAGACTAAATGTAAGTATTTTCAAAAAGGCTTCCAGAATGTTAGATAAGAGAATATTACGAGTTATTTGGCGTATGTTTCATGAAAGTCTGTTGAGTGGTTTTCTTCCTGCAAGAGCCCAAACTTAGTATGTTTGGAAAATATTTTTCTGTTTTTTTAAACCAGTAGCTTTCATGTAATAATATTGTAAATATTTGGAATCAACTCAAGAAGCCCTTTCATTAGATATCCCACACGATGGGATTTAGAAAAAAAATCAAATCCCATACAAAAAAAGATGGTGTTATAACTGCCTTGCATATAAAAATCTAAGATGGCTCCCCTTCTTAAAATGATCTACCTAACGGTTCAGTCAGAAGGTTAACTCTGCCAAAGGATAAACCCTCGATCACCAAACAAAACGGCGTATATTGCACTTTTTACCCGACTACGGCGAAGCCAAAACGGAGGGTATATGATTTTGACCTGTATGTATGTATGTATGTATGTATGTATGTATGTATGTTTGTAAATTCATCTGTTCCCTCATAACTTCTAAGCTACTTGTTATCATTTGACAAATGAGGTATCGTTAGAAGCGTCTTAATCGTCCAATGAACATAGGCTATATGACGTTACATTAAATTGAATGTGGCGCCCTCTAGAGGAGTTAAAGACATGAACTAAAAAAAAAAACATTTTTTAATAATGCCGTGATGGGTACCAAATGAAAGGGCTTAATGAGAACTTTTCAAAAATATATAAATTGTTAGCTTTTGCCCGTGGCTTTGCTTGCTTTCACCCTATTGACAACTCCAAAATATTTAAAATAAAAAAGAAGTTTACAAACTAAAACCCGACTACGGAAAAATCGTGCTCTAAAAAGTAAGAAACAAGAAAATATTCATAAAAAGGATAACCGTAGTCGCATGCCACTTCCAGCCTGTGCCGTGCGTGTCTAGGAAAGTGGCATGCGACTACGGTTATCCTTTTTATGAATATTTTCTTGTTACTTACTTTTTAGAGCACGATTTTTCCGTAGTCGGGTTTTATGTCGTGGGCAAATGCTGCTATTACTCATGTAACAAGCAAAATATTTTTACGATAAGGAAATACGCTACAAAGTTATATAACTACTTACTTAGTTAATGCAAGTCAATGTAGGTAGGGAAATTGATTGTAAGTAATACCACAGAATAAATAATAGTAATACATTCGTAAACGACCCTTATCTGTCTCTTGAACATGGTGTAAACAACTCGAGGCTATTTATAAAGTAGGTAGTACTACAAATAACTTGACCGTTGATCTTTCCAGGCCTATCGAGCGTTTTCAAAAAGTTATCTGCTGTTATTTATAGCGTGTACTACCTACCCACCGCAGTGAGGTCGCGCACAGGGCGGTCGCGGTCTTCGTATGAGGCATAAGAAAGTCAGTTTTATTTATTTTTATGCCTGAGGTGCCTTACTACAGGTTTTACTTCTTCGAGTGACCGCTAGAGGCGCTGCTTTAATTTCCCATACAAATTGCTCGCGGTCGATATCGAGAACGATTTTTGTAAACTCATGGTAGAGCTATAAAGTACCCATGGCACGAACAGCTATCGAGAAAAAAAGCACGTTAAACATCGATAGGGTAATTTTTTGTGAAAAATTTGTAGGTACGGTACAGTACAGTACCGCCGTAAAGAGAAATTAAAATTTCCATAGATAATTAATTATATATCGAGTACTTTTACGCGCGTTTTTCTCGATAGCTGTTCGTGCTGGGTACGTACCCGTAGCATGAACGTCTATCGAGAAAGAAACGCTCGTAAAAAAAATCTATAAGGTATACCTAGGGCCGCCATCCGTCCGGGTTTCCCCGGATTTGTCCTAGTTTGGAGGGCGTCCGGGCGGGGTTCTGATTATAGTGTAGTCCAGGTAAAACCCGGATTATAATTAAAGTCCGGATTTTGGATCAAACTCCGCTCAAAAAAGTACTATATTCATTATTACACCCCGCCAAAAATTTTTTTACTATTAACAAGCACCGCGCACCCCGCATAAAATGGCGCTGCGCGGCCCATTTTTTTTGCTATAAGGCTGGCCCCATACCTACCGGTTTCATTTCTTTGCTTTGCTGTTCTCCTATGGACAGCCAGCCAAGAGGCTCATTTTCAATCTATCGCATATTATTTTGACCAGACCACATTGGCAAGATAGCCATTAGTTTGGTGTTATCAAATATCGTCGTCTGGGTTACGATGCGAAGTTTTAGTTTTAGTTTAAAAAAAACTGCTGTTTTAAACGAAAATTAATAACGAAATTATCAAAATGTATGACAACAGTTCATTTTTTTTTGCGATTTCGGATTTGGTCCCATAGCAAAAGTTGTTCAGTTTTATTATGGTCCCTATCTTAATATATAAAATCGTAAACTGAATGACTGACTGACTGACTGACTGACTGACTGATCTATCAACGCACAGCCCAAACCGCTGGACCTAGAGACTTGAAATTTTGCACACAGATACCTTATACAGTGTAGGCATACACTAAGGAAGGATTTTTGAAAATTCTATCCCTAAGGGGATGAAATAAGGGATGAAAGTTTGTATGAAAGTCCCTCAGTTTTGAAGCTAGGATCTTCAAATTTTGTGTTTAGGCTGACGATTGAAAATTAATAAACACGTGTCTCGGCGTTTTTCAAAATTCTACCCCCGAAGGTGTCAAAAGGGGGATGAAGTTGTGTATTGAAGAAAATCCTTTATTTTCGAAGTCAAAATTGCTAAATATTTAATTTAGGCTTATGGATGGAAACCTAACGCAACGTATATTGTTATTGTTAGTATTTCAACCCCTACGGGGATGAAAAGGGGTAAAAAAACCTAAAAATAGATATGGATGTCGTTATTGGGGTTTTCTGGGATGACGATTGCAAAAATGACATTTATTTTGAAGTCCAACAAGGTGGACATGATTTGACCCCTCAAGGGGTGAAAATGGGGTAAAATTTTGTATGGAAAAATAATATTAAATGGACATTACAACTTTAAACTTCATAGGAGCACGTCTAAAATATAAATAAGCAAACATATATTTTGTGATTTTGAAAATCAACCCCTTAGGGGGTAAATGGGGTGAGTAAACCTAAAAATAGATATGGATGTCGTTATTGGGGTTTTCTGGGATAGCGATTGCAAAAATGACATTTATTTTGAAGTCCAACACGGTGGACATGATTTGACCCCTCACGGGGTGAAAATGGGATTAAAATTTTGTATGGAAAAAAATATTAAATGGACATTACAACTTTGAACTTCGTAGGAGCACATCTAAAAATAAATAGGCAAACATATATTTTGTGATTTTGAAAATCAACCCCTTAGGGGATAAATGGGGTGAGTAAACATAAAAATCGATATGGATGTCGTTCTTGAGGTTTTATGGGATGGTGATTGCGAAAATGAGATTTATTTTGAAGTCCAACACGGTGGACATGATTTAACCCCTAAAGGGGTGAAAACGAGGTTGAAATGTATGGAAAAAGAATATAAAATAGACATTACAACTTTAAAATTCGTAGGAGCATGTCTAAAAATAAATAGGCAAACACATATTTTGTTATTTTGGAAATCATCTCTTAGGGTGTAAATGGGGTAAGTAAACATGAAAATCGATGTGGATGTCGTTCTTGAGGTTTCATGGGATGGTGATTGCGAAAATGATATTTATTTTGAAGTTCAACACGGTGGACATGACACATCATGGACCTGGACCTGGACATGCACATCCAGGGAACGGGAACAGGACGAGAACGGGACGGGAACGGAACGGGCCGGAACGAAAATGGAACGGGAACGGAACGGGAACGAAACCGGAACGGAACGGGAATGAGAAAGGGACAGGAACGGTACCGGGAAAAGGAACGGAAAGAGTACGGGACGGGAACGGGACGCGAACGGGAATGGAATGGAACGGAACGGGTACGAAACGGGAACGAAACGAGAACAGGACGGGAACGGGAAAGGATCGGCACGGAAACGGGACGGGAACGGAGGGGAAAGGAACGGGAACGGAACGATACGGGACGAGAACGAAACGGGAACGGAGGGGAAAGGAACGGGAACGAAAGGGGACAGGAACGAGAACGGGACGGGAATGGGAACGGAAGGGGTACGGGACGGAAACGGGACGGAATGGGAACGGCACGGGAACGAACACGGGACGGGAATGGGGATGGGAACTGAAGGGGTACGAGACGGGTACGGAACGGGAACAAGAACGGAACGGGACGGAATGGGAACGGAACGGGAATGTAACGGGAACGGAACGAGACGAGAACGGTACCTACGGGAACGGGAATGGCAACGGTAGGGGTATGGGAACGGGACAGGAAAGGGACGGGAACGGACGGGAACAGAACGGGAACGGGAACCGGAACCGGAAACGTAAAAATGACTGGTCAGATCCTGGTTGAAGCTTCACTAAGGATTTTTTCTAACATCCACGCGGACGAAGTTGCGGGCAGAAGCTAGTCTACCATATTCAGCTTTATAAGGCTTTACCAAACATCTTGTATAAATAAGCGATCGAGTTATTTTTAACGATCGGAGTCCATGTTCAGGGTGGCATATCTCCTAAAAGCTTCCTACTTCGCAATCCAGGCGATGATATTTGATAACACCAAGCTAATGGCTATCTTGCCAATTTGGTCTAGTCCCAAAATGCGATAGATTGAAAATTACCCTAGTTGGCCGGCTGTCTTTCAAGCAAGGTAGCACAGCAAAGCAAAGAAACGGAACCGGTAGGTCTGGGGCCAGCCTAAACAAGCAAGATTACAAGGTTAGTGGACTGTTTGCGTATTTATATTGACCCACCACGGTTGCAAAACTACTAAACTTTTTGGAGGGCCAGGGTCCAGCCTGGCCCTCCAAAAAATTGTGTTGGCCACCACGGTTTCATAACATAAGCGTCACCACTGACGAGCGATTTTTTGTCGCTGAGAATAGAACATACTAAGTTCAATACGTAAACACCCACGAGCTACTTTTTGTAGCTGCGATAAACGCGGCGTTAATCGCGGCGCTTTTTTGTCGCTGGCTAAGTAAAACCTTTGTCGTGTCATTTCGCGGGCGATTAACGCCGCGATTATCGCAGCTACAAAAAAGCGCTCGTCGGCGGGAACGCTAAATAGTAATTGTAATTATAATAATTGTAACATAATTAAAATCAAATGTCCGGGGTCAAGGCTCCAAAGTCCGGAGTTTTTACGCTTCCGGTCCTGGGCCCCTATTTTTGAATCACTCGACTGGCGTCGAGCGCTCGTTTCTACTGATTTTCGTTCGACATATGGCTCAAACGTTCGAAATAGAGTCATATGTCGAACGAAAATCAGTAGAAACGAGCGCTCGACGCCAATCGAGCGATTCAAAAATAGGGTCCCTGGGCGGCAGGTTTTAGAGATGGCAGCCCTAGGTGTACCTTATTTTGTACAGCGCCATCTACCGCCGAAAAGCGAAATAAAATTTTCAATATAGAATTATTAGTCTATCGAGTACATTGACCTTTATATAACAAAAAAAATTCAGGTCAATGATCGAGTACTTTTGTACGCTCTTTTTAAGGTTCCGTAGCTTAATGGCAAAAAAGGAACCCTTGTGTATATTGTCCGTAGTATGACCAGGCCCGGATCTAGGGGGGGGGCGGGAGTTGGCACTTGCCCCGGGCGGCGAAGAATAGGGGGTGGCGGCCGCCGCCCCTTATGGCAATTAAGTAGGCAAGGAAAACGGGTCGGCGGGCGGCGCGGAGGCATTTGCCGCATTTGACAGGGATTTTTCGGTTTAGATAGGCGTGCGGGTGGTGCTTAGCTAAGACAGGAATTTTTGCATTTTTTCCCGCAAATTTTTCTCAAAATTTTATCACGCAAGACCGCGGCGGCTTCCGCCCGGATAAAATACACATGTCACATATTACAAGATTAGTGAGATAGTTGATGAAACTGACTAAAAATCGCGCTGCGCGGCCGTTTTCTTTTTACTATAGACAAGTTAAACTCAAAGGTTATTGGATGAATCTGGCTAAAAATCGCGCTGCGCGGCAGTTGTTTTTACTAAAAATTCAAAATTACGATATTATTGGATGAAAATGACTAAAAATTGCGCTGCGTGGCCATTGTTTTTACGAGAACAACAAAATTACAAGATTATTGGATGAAACTGGCTAAAAATCGCGCTGCGCGGCCTTATTTCTGCTACAGACAGGTATTCTTCGGAAAAAAAACAGGCATCCTCCCTTACGTAGATGGTAACTTTAAACGCGAGGCCAGAGAGGGGGGGGGGGGGGAATTTGTTGAAAATTGCTTCAAAGAGGGCGACAAATTGTCTTCTGCCCCCCCCCCCACCCCCCCCCCCCTTTCGAAAACGTAGATCCGGGACTGAGTATGACCACAGCCGTGACACACTCTGTACGTGAGAGTTCGAGCGCCAGCGACCTTGAGCCAGAGCGTGTAAGCGCTAGGGTTGATACCGAAATGGAATTTAGACTTGTGGCAAAGGAAATTACATAGTAGGTATGTTAGGAAATAAACTTGTGCAAGGACATGTTAATGAAAGATAGGTTTGATTTATAATAAGTTTTTGTAATCTTTTAATTATATTAGGTAAGTACACATCATAAATTGCAACCCTTATACTTTATTTTCTGTTATTTATCATATAATCTATCATATAATTTTTTTAATCTCTTAACGTGTTAATGAAGGAAAGGTTTGATTTATAATCATTTTTATTAGGGTTCCGTACCCAAAGGGTAAAAAACGGGACCCTATTACTAAGACTCCGCTGTCTGTCTGTCTGTCACCAGGCTGTATCTCATATCAAAACAACAAATACTAAAAACAGAATAAAATAAATATTTAAGGGGGGCTCCCATACAAGAAAAGTCCTTTTTTTTGCCGTTTTTTGGTACGGAACCCTTTGTGCGCGAGTCCGGCTCGCACTTGGCCGGTTTTTTTATTTATTGTCAATTTTACCTACTTGCGAGTTTACGAGGTTTAATCGTCTGAAATCCTTATTTTCAGAGCTTTTTGTTATAATTAGTAAGGGCATGACTAATATTTCGTATATTTTAACTTATAAAATAGTCGATAAATATTTATTTTATTAAAATTCAAAATATGGTAAAGTTGCAATAGTAGGTCCCATCTACTATGGCAACTTTGACATATTTTTGTTATTTTAAAATAAGATATAAATTTATCGCTTACTCTATAGGTACTTACTTTTCTGGATCACTGGGGAATACCAGTTATTGCTTTCTCTGTGGGGAATACGAAGAAACTTTTATCAGGATTTTGTTTTTGGTTGTTGCCATAGCCATAAACACAACAATCATGCCCGGTAAATAATGTAAATTAAACGCGTAGTCAGTCCGTGCGAAATGCGGTACAATACAATACGGATTGCGGTGGGACAAGCGAGCGGCGAGCGAAAGTAGAAAGAACCCTTGCCCGTCGGCGACTAGCGGCTGCACTCCCCGCGCGCCGCGCGCAGCCCCCGCGCGCCTCCAGACACGCACACATAGCCGCGAGCGATTTTACGAGCAATGCGCGAGTGTCGTTTCTTTTCGCGTTAGAGTATATATTCTGTGGTATGACACAGCCACTACTTACTGGATCACATCACAGTTGAAACTTGGTAAGTAGGTACCTAGATGGATTCTGGTAAACCACTTTACCTTTTTATACATAAAAAAATAAAAGATTAAGTACCTACCTACCTACCCATTATATTAGTTTTCACCTCTCCAGCACGAAAAGGGTGCTTTTGGCGCGTAAAAACTCGCAGCAAAATCGATTTTTGCTGCGAGCGTGAGACAAAGTGCTATTTTAATTTCTAACACCAACTTTTAAATGAATAAAGAAAAAACAAATAAAGTGACAAGGATGACACTTGTAAAATTGATATGTGAGAAAAGGATAGATAGAGTGCTTTATGGTGTCATACACGGATTAAAAAGTAAAAAAATATAATGCACGGATATACCAAGGAGTTTTAAATAAGGATTGTTAAAAAAGAAGGTTGATAATTCGAAATAAAGAGTATGGACGAAATGAGATCGTATGTATGAAATAAATATAAAATAAGCAAAATAAATGAAGATTATTAACAAATAGGGTATTTTCCAAATTTATGAAAACTGCTTATAATTTTAAAGATTGGGACGAACAATTTAACAGAAAAATAAAAATAAATTAAATAATGTCTTTTTTCTCCATTAAACCAATTAAAATCAAATATATTTTTAATGCTTTTGAATTTACCGCCAAAACGCTCGGTTCGATGACGTCTACTGCGTGACGTCAACTTTGTGTAAACTGTTTCAACATCTTTGTAGTCTGTGTTACAATTTACTCTATTGTTCACACAAAGTTGACGTCACTCAGTAGATGTCAGTGAACCGAGCGTTTTGGCGGTAAATTTAAAACAATTAAAAAGAAATTTGATTTTAATTGGTTTAATGGAGAAAAAAAGACATTAGTTAATTAATTTTTATTTTTCTGTTAAATTGTTCGTCCCAATCCTTAAATATAAGCAGTTTTCAAAAATGTGGAAAATACCCTATTATATGTTTTATGATTATTAATTAATAAATAAGATGGGATATTGATGAATAAGAGAAAAACACAACGTAATGTAATCAAAACGACGGGAATCTACTTAACTGACTCTATGAATAAAAAAATTCAGCATAGGTTTGATTGAATTATTTTTGTGATAAATTACAAAAATGAATGCGTCCAACGATGAAGATAGTTTCCTAACTCCAAAAGAGTTAAGTGAACAAGTTTCTAATGCTGAATTAGGCTTTTTTACCAGGAAAGTCACGTGAAAATTTTCTCGCTGGTCGAGGTGAAAAGTTGTATGTTTTACACGAGACCAAAATATAACTATTTCACCTCTCCAGCACGAAAAGGGCGCTTTTGGCGCGTAAAAACTGCGTGAGGCAAAGTGTTTTTTTTATTTCTAACACCAACTTTTAAAATAATAAAGAAAAAGAAATAAAGTGACAAGGACGAGACTAATAAAATCATAGATGTAGCAAATCCCTTCGGTATAAACCCGCGGGCTGATTATCTAATTAAAAACCACCTAGCGACTGGTTGCAGTTCACAGATGATCGTGATCCATTGCTACTTCTTTTTGGGTTAAAAAAAACATACTAAAGAAAAGTGGCAATGTATGTCAAATGCAACCGGTCGCTAAATAGTTTATTTTTAGATAATCAGGGTGCAGATTGAGCTCTTCGCCCCAAAACGAGCCGACAGAGAGGTCAAGTAGATAATAGGGAATATGCATAAGTCACCGATTTTGATGAATTTGAGCTTGATCGCTGCGGACACTTATAAAAACATATGGAACAGGAAAAAAATAAAAAAAATGTATAATCCTAGTTTTATCACACGATGAAATCAGGGGAAAATAACGATATTTTTTTTTCATTTTCGGATATAATACACTTTACAGTCAGATAGAATATCGAATAAGAAACAATATTTTGTATGACACATATGTACTTAAACGCAAAATTTAGGGAGATAATTGAAGATTATTGGCTAACTCCATATTAAACGCGCCGAAACACACCTGAAACGTGATGTGTGACGTCACCGTTTTGTATGGAGCGTTTTCGGCGGGTGCTGCTGCGCGCTAACTTCAAGTAACTATATCACGAGAAAAAAACGCAAGAGAAAAATTTTAATAAACGCAACAGTTAACTTTCTCACGCATTATACTTTTGATTAAGATTAAAAAAAAATTGATGCATATTCCCTATTGTATCTCTTTCTTCATTAGGGTGACCAAACTGTATGGTTGGTCGGAGACATACTTATTACTTTAAACTGTTTAATATAAACTTAAGTACTTAGGTAGTTCTATATTTACAATTAAAACTTTTGCCACGTTTTTATAAGGTTGCTTGCTCGTTTGTTTGTGTTTTCGTTTGTTTGTTTGAGCACAAATTTTGCAAACGATTTTATACTAACTTCCCGATGAACTAGAGACTTGAAACTTTGAACACAGGTCAGAAATAGAAGGTAATGTAATATTAGGTATCATTGAGCTGATCTGACGATGGAACCGGAAGAACGCCACAGGAACACTATGATGAAACCATACAACCCCATCGTGTTTGGGCTCGTTAGAATCGTCTTGGCAAGTACTCTGTTGGGGAATAATATCCAAGGGGCTGATGAAGGAGCCGGAAGGAGGCCATTGGAACTTTGAAATAAAATCATGCAACCCCATCGAGTTTGAGCTCGATTGATTCGTCTTGAAGAGTGCTCCGATAGGAGGTGGTATACTTTTAGTTTTAACTCGTTAACTGAAAGCAGAAAATAATAATTTACTAAAAATAACTCTTCACGTTTTTTTATCACGTTTTATTAGATTGCTTTCTTGTTTTTATTTATAAATATTGTTAATCAACCAATATCTACAAAAATTCAAGTGTAAATAATGATATAACTTTAAAGTTTATTCCAATTTTGATAAAAATACAACGTGCGTGTATTTCGGAAATCAAATGAATGTTGGAAAAACAAGTGAAGGTAGGAAAACATTGCCTAGTGATCTGTAGTTAAAAAACAGGTGCAAACGATTTTCGACTTTATTGACGTTTAAAATTCGGTTGCTTTCTACCATAATTATTCTCTTTCATTAAAAACTGTTATTTTGGTAAATATATCAATAAAGTCTAAAATACCTACTTGCACCAATTTATAACTAGTGAAATTTAAGTGAAAGTGAAAGTGAAATATATTTTATTTAAATAAGCTCACATAATAAGCATTTTTAAATCGTCAATTCTTTTACCCTACCACCCATTATGACGTCTTTTAACTGACAAGAAAAATGGGCGCAAAAAACTTGTCAGCTTTATCAGATGGAACGATATTTACAAATATGTATATCGTTTCCAGACTTTATATTAACAAAGATTAACAAATAAATAACATTATTGAATTAGCTCATTTCTTAATGAGTTTCAAATTTCTTAATCAATTTACAGATTTTAAGCTAAATTCAAAGTTTGAACTTGTTATTCAGTCTAGGCTGTTACAATAAATAAAAATAAAAGAAAAACATACAATTCAATATGCGTTAAGATAGGCAGTCAGAAGCAGACCCATTCCCACTGGCAGCACCAGTTCACGAGCATGACGCATGAACCAGCCATCTCTTCGCTCAACCATATTTGAGGGAACGTAACGACCCGCCTCATACGACACCACCGCAGAAATGATTAAAGAGAGCATGACATACTAAGACTACCTATGTTAAGGCATCGAATTGAAAATTTATATCCAAAAGCTTTTCATAGGTCTTTTACTAAACTACTGACTATAGAAAGTAAAAATATTGCAATTAAATAAATCAAAACAAGGTAAGCTATTAAGAATTATATTTATTTGAGTAAGAAGTGCCATACATACAGACAATATAAAACAGATCTTTTATATACGAGTAATACGACGCCCTTAATACAAGCAGACAGAAGCAGACCCATTCCCACTGGCAGCACCCGTTCACGAGCATGACGCATGAACCAGCCATCGCTTCGCTCAACCATATTTGAGGGAACGTAACGACCCGCCTCACACGACACCACCGCAGAAATGTTTGAAGTGAGCATGACATACTAAAGCTACCCATATTAAGTCGTCGAGTCAAGAAGCCAGTAGTACGTTTTTAAGTAGGTAGGATACTTCTCACAATTTTATACTTAGAAAAGAAAATCACGATTCGAGTTTAATTAAAGGACTTTTATCTAGACCTATGAAAGAACCCCGGACTTTTTCTAATCAATACTGAGGTATTAGAGTAATAATTAACAATACAAAAGCTATGCCCATGCCTTTTTATCCTTCAAATAATCGTCAACAGTGTAATAACCTTTACTCATTAAATTGGATTTAACAGTATTTTTAAATTTTTCCAAGGGCAGTTCTGTGACTTGTTGTGGTATCTTATTATAAAAGGTAATACATCTACACAAAAAAGAGCTTCCGGTTTTATGCAGTCTGCGCCTTGGAACAGCAAGTTTGTTCTTGTTTCTTGTATTGAGTTTCTGCTAAGATATATGCCTGGTGTTGCCCAATCACTAAATTTCTTTTTAAAGTCTTTGGATTTAATAGATCTTTGCTTAAATGTTTTATCAAATTCTACTTTAATTAAATTAAATAAATCATCATAATGAGTATTGGGATTATCATTACTAGGTAAGCAAAGAGTTTTGCCAGTGTCATTATTATGAAAATATTCTAATTTATTTTTAGTTAGAGGTCTGCAAATTATATTACACTGATGAGGAACAAGGGAAGCTATTTGTCCGCTATGGTCAGAACGAATACAATTTATTATTTCTTTATCAAGTACATTACAGTTGCTAAAAATATTGTCTAGGCAAGTTTTAGATGTAGCAGTGATTCTTGTAGGTTCACAAAAGGTGTTAGCTAAATTGAAGGACTTAAACAAATTCAGAAACCTACTTGCAATTGAGGACGGCTTTAAGATGTCTACGTTAAAATCACCGCACACCACAATTTTTTTATTCTTTTTGATGACTAATTTTAGAGCGTCCTCCATAGCGGACTCAAATTGAGGGTAGTTACCAGTTGGTGGGCGATACACACAAATCATTATCAACTGATCTAATTCCACACATGACAGTTCAACGTGTTGTTTAATAGAGAGGGATATCACATCTTTTCGTTCCTTAAAATTCATATTATTTTGCAAAATTATCAAAGATCCCCCTCTAGTGGTGGATTTCCTACTGAATGAACTTGCAATTTTATAACATTGAAATCCTGTAATTAATTCATATTCCGTAAGCCAGTGCTCAGTGACACATAAAATATTAAAAAAAATTTCAGTTAAAAAAAGTTCTAATTCTAATTCTTTGCCAGAAAAGCCCTGAATGTTTTGGTGAACTATAGTTAAATATTTAGGTTTTTCCTTAGTCATTACACGGCTAGAGACTTCCTCTATTGTCTTATTATGTAATTTAAATTACTAATAAAAGAATTACTTGGGACAAATGCCAAAGTGTTATTTTTAATGTCAACAATTTTTTGCTCAATAGGAGCAGGAGTAAAAATTGTATATTATTACTTGGAACGGATTCCAAGGTCACATTCAAAATATCAAAACTATTCTGCTCAATAGAAGCAGAAGTGATAGCCAAGTTCTTGGCTAAATGTTTAAAATAAAATGATAGCGCTAAAGCTACTTGTCTTTTAAAATAATTTGTAAGATAATATTTATCTTTTGTCAATTTAAAATTAAATATTAATTTATTTATGTCTATTATGTGACATCGCTGACTATTATAATAAGTCTTATTGCTTAGTGTTAAATTCAAATTATATCTGATATTATTTTCTTCCTGTGGCAAGCTAGCACTGTAAGGTAGTGTAAACAATACAAATTTATTTATATTTAAACTGCATAACTTATTGTAGTATGAAATGAGATCCTTCTTGTTTACATAAAAAAATTGGGTAAAAAAATTGGGTGCAAGCGATTTTCAACGACACAATGTTAAAAATAAAAAAACAAGATGGTGGCCAACCTTTTTTTGTTTTTGGCTTGATTTCGATGAAAATCGGTTTTCAGTAATATTTTGACAAAAAATAACAATGAAATGTTGAAAATATAAAAATAACAAAATGGCGGCCTACTTTGTTGTTTGTAGGCCGATTTCGATGAAACTCTGTTTTTGGTACTATTTAGGCAAGAAAATAACAACGCAATTTTTTTAATGTTTAAAATTAAAGATGGCGCTTAACTTTTTTATTTTTGAGCCGATTTCGATGATACTTGGTTTTAAGTACTATTTTGACAAGAAAATAACAACGCAATGTTGAAAATATTAAAAAATCCAAAATGGTGGCCAACTGTTTTGTTTGAGAACCGATTTCTATGAAACTCGGTTTTTGGTACTATTTTGACAAGAAAATAATATTGCAATGTAAACAATGTCAAAAGGTCAAAATAGCTGCCAATTTTGTTTTTGGGTTGATTTTAATAAAACTGGGTTGAAAAGAAGAAGAACAAGAAAAAAAGTTGGCCGCCACCTTAGATTTTTAATACTGTTAATATTGTTTTACTGTTTTCTTGTCAAAATAGTACCAAAAACCGAGTTTCATTGAAATCGGCCCACAAACAAAAAAGTTGGCCGCTATCTTAGATTTTTAATATATTTAACATTGCGTTGTTATTGTCTTGTCAAAATAGTACCAAAAAACGAGTTTCATCGAAATCAGCCCACAAACAAAAAAGTTGGCCGCCATCTTGGATTTTTTATACTTTAAAAATAGCTTTGTTATTTTCTAGTCAAAATTGTATTAAAAACCGAGTTTCATCTAAATCGGCCTACAAACAAAAAAGTTGGCCGCCATCTTGGATTTTTTAGTACTTAAAAAATTGCTTTGTTATTTTCTTGTCGAAATAGTAGCCTAAACCGAGTTTCATCGAAATCGGCGCAAAAACATGAATTTGATTATTAATATTAACTTTACCCCTCGCCTGCGAGTGCGACTTTCAGTTATTTCAATAGAACAATTTAGTTTTTTGAAAATCTGAAATGGTGTAGTATTTATGGTCACCCTAGTTTTGTAAAGGAATATTTCCTAAATATTGAAATTCTAAAATTGAAATTCGGCGCCAAAGTCAAAATCGGAGTTGCCAGGATTGACACTTGAATTTAACACCACCTCACCGATGATAGCTGATTAGCATTATTGTAAAAATCTTATTAAATCAAAAGAGTAAGTTCAGTTTTATTTCACAATACCTATGTGTTATTCTTAATGAATATTTAAGTAGTATATTTTCAATATTCCACTCCGAATCCTTAACTTTTATACACTACGTGATTGGTAACGTAAATTTTTTTTCCCTACCATCGTGGTATTATTGTTTAGTAATGGCAATTGTGCGAACAAGACATCCTCATCTACTTGGTGATGTTTCATTCACACAGTAGAGTCTTCAGTACATGTCGTCGATAGAATTTCAACTCTATGATGAATAGAATAAAGTTGAATTTCTTTTAAACGCTTAGTGAAAATTTTTGTAGAGTACTCACTCCTTATATGAACCTCCTTGAATAAAATTGATATGTGAGAAAAGGATAGATAGAGTGCTTTATGATGGATGGATTAAAAAGTAAAAAAATAAAATGCACGGATATACCAAGGAGTTTTAAATAAGGATTGTTAAAAAAGAAGGTTGATAATTCGAAATAAAGAGCAGAATACATAGTACAACAGAAGCCGCATTTCGCAACATAATTTAATTAAATAACGACTCTTGCTGCGACTCAATAAGGCGCAATTCAGATCGCACACCGCTACAGCGGCTATAGTTATATTCCCCTAGAAGTTTTCTCTCTTTCTATCGCGTAGCTCTCATCTCTTCTGACGCCGTTAGGGTTGTCGTCTCTTAAATGAACTGCGTAGCATTATATCATAAAAGGAAAGCGATTTTACGTACTATGGTTAAAGAAAATCTTACAATAATATTCGAATATTTCTATAATATTCAATAATCTAATTAGGTACCTACCTAGTTAGATAGGTAGGTACTTAGTTGTTTATCGTTACTTGTCCTATTTCGTTACCTATATAGTAAACAGTTCTTGTTTCTTGTGTCATACCTACAACACCTTTCACAAATTATGCTTTCTTACGAAGTCGAATAATTGTCATTAATAATTTATTACGTAGGTAAGTAAGTAGGTACACACGACGGCATTTTAGACTATACATATAGGTACATGTTGACCTTGAGACCGCCTTTATGCCCTACGACCTACGTAGTAAAAGCTGTTTTTGCAGTTTAACTGTATGACCTGTAGTGTGAACCTACCTATTCTGTAAATAATTATTTCAATAAATAGTTGGGTGAAGATTGTTTAACAAACTAGGACAGGTAGGTACCTACCTAAGAATAAACAGACTAGGTACTAAATACTAACTAAACACCTACCTATAAGTAGACAAGCATTCTTCTGATCTGAATCTTTCGATGTCGTTTGTTTGGAAGTTTGAAAAACGTGAGGTTTGTTTGTATTCTTTTATTAGGGTTCCGTCGTCCGTACCCAAAGGGAAATAAACGGAACCCAATTTACCTTTGTTCGTCTCTCGGCAATGAAAAAAATATCAATTTTTCATTTGTTTTTTTACTCTGACACCCATCCACTGCACAATAATGGGGAATGTCCGAAAAAAATCAAATTGGCTGAATATTTTTCTATAGGTAGGAATAAGGTCCCTTAGTAATAGAATAAATTTTCATAATTTTCGGTTTAGTGAAAAAATTTCAAAAAATCAAAGTCTCTTCGACTTCACAAATGTATGAAAGTAACAGCAGAATGGAGATTGTACCTTTGCCAACACCTGCCACAACCACAACATGGTATTAAAAAAAAAGTTTCAAGACAAAATGTCAAAAGTTTTTTTTTTAAATACGTGTTGTGTTTGTGGCAGTTAGCGGCAAAGGTATAATCTCCATTCTGCTGTTACTTTCATACATTTGTGAAGTCGAAGAGACTTTGATTTTTAAAAACTTTTTTACCTAACCGAAAATTCTGAAACTTTTTTCTATTACTAAGGGACCTTATTCCTACCTATAGAAAAATATTCAGCCAATTTGATTTTTTCGGACATTCCCCATTACGTGGTTTCGACAAAGAAAATATACACTATGATTTCGAGGAGTAAGCGCGGGAAACATGCGGGGCGGGCGTGCGGCGACCCTCTGCCAGATGTATCGTGGACGATACGCCGAACGGTAGGTGAATAACGCGTGGCCTTGAGCGAGTGATGGAGGCTAAAGAGTATGGACGAAATGAGGTCGCATGTATGAAATAAATATGAAATAAGAAAAATTAATGAAATTTATTAACAAATTAGAGTTTTATGATTATAAATAAATAAATAAGATGGGATATTAATGAATAAGAGAAAAATACAACGGAATGTAACCAAAACGACAGGAATCTACTAAAGTAGATTAGACTAGACTAGAGTAAACTCTATGAATAAAATTTTAGCATAGGTTTGATAGTTGTCTAACTCCAAAAGATTAGAGTGAACATGTTTCTAATGCTGAATTAAGCTTTTTACCGGGAAAGTCACGTGAAAATTTTCTCGCTGGTAGAGGTGAAAAGTTGTATGTTTTACACGAGACCAAAATTTTGCTCTGTCTCGTGCCTTTAAATCACTCACTGTGCTCAGTAGTCTATAATATATTAGAATCACTCGTTACGCTCGTGATTCAATAGGGAAGTTTCCATTTTTTTAATTTTCTTTACAAAACATCACATTAAGCTTGCAATGAAACCCAGTAATTTTTTTTTTCAAATATCTCTGAAAATTACGAAACTATAGGATTTTTCCTTTCCGTTAAAAAATTAATGGTGTGACGTCATGCGTACCTATTTTACGGAGCTGCCACCACATGAAGTGATTATTTCCTCTGTGCTGCCACGGCAGGGCCCAGCTCGCTTTTGTTTACTAGTGCAGCAGAGCTGCCAGATTAGGAATTTTTCCCGCGATTTTGGGTAAAATAGGGAAAAAAGCTTGCAATGTGTTCGCCAATTGAAAATGGTAAGAACTTTCTCCTCATGTTTTTAAACGGTTAGTTTTTAATCGGGTAAAATAAATTCCCATTTTGGGTATCAAAAATACTAAACATAGCGTACTGAAATATTAAGTGGGCGACGGACTGAGGGCGACTAAAAGAATTGAAAAAGGGTGACTTTAAAATACAAACTGAGTAACTAGTTATTAAAACGGGCGACCAAATATATATTTGGGCAACAACCTTAGGGCACACAAAACATAAAAAATGACATATATTTTATTTAAAAAGGCGACTATTAATCTAATCAAGATGACAAAAATACTATGTTGGGCAAAAGGGCTCACAAAAACAAAAAGAAGCTTTCTAATAACTAATTGGTGTACAGTCGACAGCAACATTAAGTGGGATAAGAGCGGTCACGACAACTTAAAACAGCAATATCTCGAAAAGTACTCATCTCAGACTGATAGTGTCTTTGAAGAAATGAAAGGTCTTGATGATATCTTCATTTTAGATGACAAACTTAAATTTGACAGCTGTCATACATTTTGTAGCAAAATGTTACACATGTTACACATGTTATAGAATGTTATCGTGTTATACAATGTTATTTATCGTTATATAATTGCTGTGTGGGAGCACCCTAATACCTGTGGTTAGAGCCTCGTCGTCGCCGTTCTGCTGTTTCCAAAAAATATATACGTATGCTAAAATAGTATAATAGAATTCCACAATATTTTAATCGTCGCCCACATTCTTGAAGCCCCCATTGTATTAGCCTAAATCAGTTATATATTTACCCACTTAGTTTAATAGTCGCCCACTTAGTAATTTTGTCACTTATTTAGATTTTTCACTGCCAATTTAAATTATTTGTTTCCCACAGATAGTTGCCCATTTTTATTTCGATCAGGATAATAGTCACCTTTTTAAAATAAAATATATGTAAAAATTTAAATGTCTTGTGTGCTCTAAGGTTGTTGCCCAAATAGTAATTTGGTTGCCCGTTCTGAATAACTAATTACTTTATTTTTTTTAAAGTCACCCATTTAGTATTTCCGCACGCTATATTTAGTATTTTTGATAATTGTTACCCGTTTAAATACTACCCTAATTATTTTGCATTGTACCTACTTAACTATAGGTTTTAATAACTTTTTGATGTTACCATTTTGGAGTCTGGGGAAATTTGTGAAATTTCGGGAAACCTGGCAGGCTAGCAGTGCTGCGATTTCGGAGAGCCTATTAAAAAAAGAATCGCTTTACTCGGATTTTATCATACGATGCTCGTCGTTCGATTTACTCCTTAGTTTTAAAAATGTCACGGATGAGGACTACGATTTTCGCTATTCTTTTTTTGTAATAGGCCCTTGAGTGACATTTGTCATGTTTAACCCTAGATTGACAATATTCGCCTGTAACAGTTTTTGTGCGTTCAATAGATATTGTAAAACGAAAATATTAAAAATAATGAATAACTTATTTTTGGCCCGATTTCGATGAAATTCGCTTTGGGGCACTATTTTTAACGGAAAACAGCAACACAATGTAAGAAAAATCTAAATTCCAAGATGGCGGCTAATTTAATTGTTTTTGGGCCGATTTCGATAAAACTCGGTTTGATTTTTCTATGGTTTGGGGCATTACTTTAACAAAATAATCTCCAACACAATGTTAAAAATATAAAAAATCAAGATGGCGGCCAACTTTGTTGTTTGTAGGTCGATTTTGATGAAATTTGGTTTGGGGCATTATTTTGACTAAAAATTGCAGCGCAATGTTAAAAATAAAAAAAATCAAGATGGCGGCTAACTTTGTTGTTTGCTGGCCGATTTTGATGAAATTTGCTTTGGAGCATCATTTTGACAAAAAACCGCAAACCGCAACGCAATGTTAAAATACCTAAATAACCAAGATGGTGGCCAAATTATTTATTTCAATGAAATCCGGTTTCGAGTATTATTTTTTTTAAAAGAAAACAGCAACGCCATATACACCGTCATTTTGTAGTCGTTTTAATTAACTTAAGAGTGTGTTGTACCAATGAAAATAAACATTTCTGCCCAAGAAACATGGGTCGAATAACGATAAAAAAATTTGGGTCTCCCATACTAACTAGACAGCTAAAACATTTTATTAGTATGGGAAATTCAATATTTTTTGTCGTTTTTCGACCCATGTTTCTTTGGCAAAAATGTTTAGTTCCGTTAGTAGAACACTCCTTTAAGTTAATTAAAACGACTACAAAATGACGGTGTATATGCCATAATAGATTTTTGTTAAAATGATGCTCTAAACCTTCTGAGTATCAAAATCATCATGAATATACGATTAGGACGTTGTAAAATATTTATATTTTGTTAAAATTTAATTTTTTATTTATTTTTTGATGTGGCCAATAACTGTATGATCTCATGGCCAATAACTGTAAAAATATGGCCAATTACTGTAATTTCATGATAAATTTAAGTTAATTTTATTCCTAAAATATTTAATGCAAGTGTATGTAAGATGGCTTTATTAATAAATACATTAATATAAAACAAAACGACATAACTTTTATTTTATCCATACCATTACCATCTTAGATTTTTGTCATTTTCAACATTGCGTTGCAGTTTTCTTTTAAAAATAATTGATACTCGAAACCGGATTTCATTGAAATTGGTCCAGAAATAAATAATTTGGCCACCATCTTGGTTCTTTAGGATTTTTCACATTGCGTTGCGGTTTTTTGTCAAAATAATGCACCAAACCAAATTTCATCAAAATCGGCCCGCAAACAACAAAGTTGGCCGCCATCTTGAATTTTTTTTATTTTTAATATTGCATTGCTGTTTTTTTGTCAAAATTATGCCCCAAACCAAATTTCATCGAAATCAGCCCACAAACAACAAGTTGGCCGCCGTCTTGATTTTTTTTTTGTATTTTTAACATTGCGTTGCTGATTTCTTATCAAAATAATGCCCCACACCTACTTTCGTCGAAATTAACCATAAACGAAAAAGTGGGCCGTCATCATGGATTTTTGACATTTTCAACATTGGGTTGCTGTTTGTTTTCTTATAAGAAGAAACACAAAACCAACATTAAAAATTGTTGCGATTAGTATTATGGACTATATGTAGGTATTCTGTGATTATGGTCACTCTGGTATAGAAATTAATAAGCATCAATAACATAACATTACATAAAGTATTCTAGGGTTAACTTCAAAACGAACAAATGACTGGCCTAGGTGGCCACAGACTGACTATTTTATGCTGTGACCGGACGGTACATGTGACGTCACAGAAAATTTTATAAACGCGACTGTAAAAACTTGAATAACTTCGTCATTTTTCAACATATCGGAATATTTTTTTCACCATTATTCATGTATTTTGTTTATCTTTCTATTCATATATGTATTTGTTGTTTTTTCAGACTTTGGAAACTTCCCTATTCTAGACTACTTCACTAGTTCGTGATTTAAAAGTCGGCACTCGCAGCACAAATTGATTTTGGTCACTTGTATAACAAATAACTATTTCCCCTTGGATTATAATTTTTCCTATTCATTGTTTCGCCTTCGGAAAATTAATGTTTTTATAAATACATCATACTCAGACAGAATACTAGGTAGGTAGTAGTCTAGTAGTACAAGTATTTTCTAAGAAAGAAGTACCTACCCAAGTAACATTTTAGGTTCTAGAAAGGGTTTGAAAAGGTTCTAGAACCTTTGTATGAAAATCTGTTCGTAAGTCCTAAAAGGCGCAATAACGTTATAATAACCTTGTATTAACCTCCTGTGTGCAAAAAGGGCCCCAGTTTCAGAAACTTTTTGAGAGTTGCAGCAGAACTTATAGCTTAAATCCGAAACCATTCTAAGTGTTTACACAGAACTTAAATATAACCTTCACAACCTTAATTTAACGTTAAAATAACCTTGCAGGGCAGCTTTAAGGTCCTAAATAAGTCTTGTATGTAACTCTATGACAACTTAAAACCTTTTTGATGAACTTGAATAAATGCCATTCAAGGACTCTCAAGTTTTAAAATGTTGAAATAAAAGACTTTTTAACGGATACTAGCGCGGTTTTATTGAAAGTACTTTGGTAATTAGTTGGTATTTGGTTTGATTTTTGATTTTTCCGACGTTTCGGCACCTTTGCAGCTGCCATCCACTTGCACGTAGAACTCCTCGTTCCATAACAGTGGGCGTAGCAATGGGCTCTCCTGTATCCCCCATTGTTGCTGACATTTTCATGGAGGATTTTGAGGAGAAAGCACTAGCCACAGCACCAGTGACTCCCCGGTTCTACAAACGGTACGTAGATGACACTTTCACAATACTACCTAGAGACAGTGTCCCTGCTTTTCTTAACCATCTTAACTCCATAAACCCCAACATACAATTTACTATGGAGTTAGAGACAGATAATAAACTAGCTTTCCTAGACATTCTCATTATCAGGAATCCGAACCAAACCTTGAGCCATACAGTGTATCGTAAAGCAACCCATACAGACAGATACCTCAATGGTGACTCTCACCATCATCCTATACAGTTAGCTACCGTAGGGAAATCTTTGTTTCAGAGAGCCCGCGGCATCTGTGACAAACAACACCTGACGGCTGAGCTTCAGCACGTCAAACAAGTACTGCGTAAAAACAAGTTGCAAGTACCACGCTTTCGTCACAGAAAACGCGACAAACCAGCCACAGTAGAGCGTCAACCTGCCATCCTACCTTATTTGAAGGGTGTCACTGACAAGATTGGAAACATTCTGAAGCGAGCGTCAATCAAAACTTACTTCAAGCCGCCGAAGAAGATCAACCAATTCTTACGACCTGTCAAGTGTAACATCCCCCTTCAAGCCGCAGGCGTCTACAAACTAGATTGTGACTGTGGGCTCTCCTACATCGGGCAAACAAAGAGAAGTATAGGGACCCGCGTTAAAGAGCATGTAGCTGACATGAAACATAGGCGCGATAACAAGTCTGCAGTGTGTGATCACGCCTTTGAGGGGCCCAACCATTACATTAGATTTGACAAACCCCAAATCCTTGCTAAGGAACGTAGATTTATTCCTAGAATGCTCCGCGAGGCTATCGAAATAAATAAATATCCTAATTTCAATAGAGATGATGGTTGGAAAATTCCACCAGCTTGGGACCCCATCATTCACAAGCTGAAGCCCCATACACACACTGCAAGATCTAATGATACGGTTAGTTCCTTTTGCAAATAAATTAATAAATATAAAAGACGGAGGTCGGCTTTCCTCTCCAAGTTTTATTTCGCCATTTCTTTCTTGGAGGGGCCTCCCAATTTTGTGAAATGGTGGTAGTTTCAGTAGATTCTCTCTCTTTAGCATTAATTAAATCACAAAATCAACTTAAACCAATTAAAAAGATAAATAAAATTGTAAAATATTAATTTCTGAACGTCTTAAAAAAAAAAATTCATCGCTTGAGGGTAGGCTCACGAGTAGCTTCAGTCCCCCGTGACCACGGCAGCTGCAAAGGTGCCGAAACGTCGGAAAAATCAAAAATCAAACCAAATACCAACTAATTACCAAAGTACTTTCAATAAAACCGCGCTAGTATCCGTTAAAAAGTCTTTTATTTCATGTCTAGTGAGCGCGTAAGCTTGAGAAATTTTAAAATGTTTCTGTATAAGATTTGTCTACACAGAAACTGTTTATAATGGCCATATAATGGCGACATTCGCTGACATTATACCAAATTTCAAAATGGCAGGATAAGTAAAGTGTTGTATTTATAAAAAATAATAAGTAGCTTGCTAAAGTCCAGAAAAATGATAAAAATAATGCGACTGGCACTTTATTGTGACACTTTAGGATAATAGTGCAATATACGAGAAGGGACTTTCGTAAGATGAAATTTTCAAAGATATTTTAATATATAAAAATTATAAAATAAGATCATTTGTGGAAAATTGCATTAAAAATAAAACGTCTATTCATATAAAAACCATTTTTTTTTTAATAGTACAGCACACGTTATTTAATTTTGCCTATTGAATGAAAATACATTGCTTTTTTGTTCCGATTTTTTAATGTCAGTGAAAAAACATGGCTGACGTTAGGAAATTACTAGAAAGCATTAAAATTAACCTTTTCAAAACTGTAACAGCTAAAAGCTCTTAATGTTTGCCAAAATAAGAGCTAAAGGTAATCTCGCGGAGCTATTTAGAACTACAAGGTTGTTTTCGCAGCTTTAGGGTTATCGCTAGGAGTAGTTCAAGACTTGCAAGTCGCGAAAACAACCGTTGAGCATAATTAGTAGCTTTTAAGTTTTGGCTGTAGGACTTGCGTTTGATAGTTTGCGTCTTGCATAGGGATGGGATTTTATCCGGAAAAAACTAAATGTTGGAAAAATCCCGGAAAAATTACGAGAAAGGAGAATGGCAAACTGGGAACCATTTTCCAAATTCATAAATACTGAGCGTGCCCAATTCGGACCTTATGATATTTAAAGGTCATAATTTGGTGGTTACTTTTCAATTTAAAGTGTTCGTAAAGAAGGAGGCAACATTTAGAAAAACATGATAGTAATATTCTTCTTAGCTAGAAACAAAACGCAATTGATCTAAAACAAAACGCTTTTGTGAGGTTTGGTTTATTATTGTTATATTGGCCCCTCTAGAAAAAAAGACAGGGAACCAATCACGTCACGTAAATATATATATCCAGGACAGCCAACATGACAGCATTCTAAGAACGGCAATGTTATTAAGGCTATATTCCGAATCACGATAAAATCGATGTCAGCGCTCACGTTATCTGTCAAACCCATACAAAATCACCGACTCGGAACGCATTTTAGTGCGCTGTCATCGATTTTAGTGTGATTCGGAATGCAGCCCATGTTGGTTTGCCTACTAGGTGCTGTTTTGAGGTTAAGTTTTAAAATCAACTTTTTATCCCCAGCTTTAAAGTGTATCTTACGATTACATAATTAATTAGGCTTTAATAGAGGATTAAAGTCATGCTATTTACTTCTTGGCACGCTAAGCCTTTATGTGGTTCTGAAAATATATGGGCACCTGCCATTCTCCTTTACGGGTCGCCACTTTCGGTATAGGATGTACCTAAACCCGATTATTTTCTGGTTAAATTGTAAATAGAAAAAGATTTAATTTAAAAAAACTTTGAATTTTTGAGACCCGTAAGTAATAAAACTTTAAGTAAATAGAGTTTTTAACCGACTTAATAAAAGGAGGAGGTTATCTAATTCATCGGGTAGGGTAGGTATATATTTTTTTAAAGAATGTACACATTGATTACTCGAAGACGGCTGAACCGATTGAAATGATTCGAACATTATTACATCAGGTTTGTTCCCAAGTTGATCACATTTTATTTCATGGTTTTAATCTAGGTTCCTATAATAATGAATATATGTATTTTATACGGATGATCGATTAATGAACCGATTTAGATGATTTCTTTTTCGGTTTGAAAGAGGTTACTTTAAGGATGAGACCATATTTTAATTTGATTGGCACTTGACTTTAGTCATTTGGCATGGCTTTTGATTGTGAGTAGAGTAGGTACTTTTCTCAAGAAATGCGATAGAATAAATTGTAATGAAAAAATTTGGCTAGTGTGGTCATGTGAAACGACCAGTCATGCAGCCATAGATTTTTATAAATATTTCCGCATTCTTTTGCAAATTTGATGAGGATGATACCTACGTAGCTTCGTGTTTCGTTTCCGTACCATGCGCACTTGTGTTACTTTATATTCTATATTATCGACAACCATGGATTTTCTTGTGTAGAATTATGAGTCCTTTATGAATTGTGATTAAATTAAATACGTACGGATATAACGGAGAATTTGTTTTTTTTTTCTTACTACAAGTACCTATTGATGGTCAATCGTCCATTACAACTCATTTAATAATTCCACCTAATCTCTCGACCAGTCTATCCTTATTATTTAAATGATAAAATATGAACATATCCGGTACTTATTCGATTTTTTTCTCACTACCCATCTCTATGCAAGACAACTGATGTTTTTGAGGATGCCTCTTAAGCTTTAAAATATTCTTGTACGACTTGAATCATGCCTTCAGCTCATAAAAATAGCTTATTGGTTTGGGTTTTAACCACTCCGTCCTAATTTGTTTGCCTAGACAACTTTAAAACGGTCTAAAGATTTTATGTAGGTTATAGAATTAACTTAAAAGTGATTTCTACATTCCATAACTTTATGGTTGTATCAAAGTTAAAATTTTTACCTTTAGCTACCACTTTAGCATAATGCTAGCATTTCCAGAACTTAATCAGGAGTCTACGAGAACTACAAGATCCTAGGACTATATCCTCTTGAAACACAGGTAAAAATAACGTAAATTTAAACTCCTGTGAGCGGCTCCAAGGTTGTAATTATAAACAATTAGTTATAGGACTTAAAAATCATTTTCAAGTACTTAATATGACCAGATGGCACAGCATTAACCTTTTTAAGTCCTTAATAGAACCTAAACGCATTTTTTACAACCTAGGCTTCAATGAAATGTTACTTGGGTAGGTAGGTAATAAGTGCAGTCTGGTTGTTGTTTGCCTGCCACACTATTGCAATATTTAAAGAACCATAGATAACACGACTATCACTTTTGCTGTTGCCAAGTCGTCAATAACAAAGTTATTTTTGAGCAGTTAAAGAGTTAAATGGTTATTTTTAAGCATGCTCTTTATCTCTCTGATAAGCGGAGTAATTAATTGACTTGTATGTTAAACTACAGTCAAAACAGGAATGACCCGACCGACTACTACTTATACTACGCAAGTGACTGTCATGTCAGGGCGATTGTATTTTAAGAATGTTTCTATGGGAACATAAAAAAAGCAATTAAAAGGATATCATCCACGTTTCATACATTTTTGGTCCAAATATGAAAGTGCCGGCCAAAAGACAAAAGTGCTTTTATTCTGATAGATTTTGTCCATCTAAGCATTTTTATTATGGCACCGAAGCTGTAGCACCGCCTCAGAAGAGTAAGAATAAGCTTTATTATGGCACCGAAGCTGTAGCACCGCCTCAGAAGAGTAAGAATACGCTTTATTATGGCACCGAAGCTGTAGCACCGCCTCAGAAGAGTAAGAATAAGCTTTATTATGGCACCGAAGCTGTAGCACCGCCTCAGAAGAGTAAGAATACGCTTTATTATGGCACCGAAGCTGTAGCACCGCCTCAGAAGAGTAAGAATAAGCTTTATTATGGCACCGAAGCTGTAGCACCGCCTCAGAAGAGTAAGAATAAGCTTTATTATGGCACCGAAGCTGTAGCACCGCCTCAGAAGAGTAAGAATAAGCTTTATTATGGCACCGAAGCTGTAGCACCGCCTCAGAAGAGTAAGAATAAGCTTTATTATGGCACCGAAGCTGTAGCACCGCCTCAGAAGAGTAAGAATAAGCTTTATTATGGCACCGAAGCTGTAGCACCGCCTCAGAAGAGTAAGAATAAGCTTTATTATGGCACCGAAGCTGTAGCACCGCCTCAGAAGAGTAAGAATAAGCTTTATTATGGCACCGAAGCTGTAGCACCGCCTCAGAAGAGTAAGAATAAGCTTTATTATGGCACCGAAGCTGTAGCACCGCCTCAGAAGAGTAAGAATAAGCTTTATTATGGCACCGAAGCTGTAGCACCGCCTCAGAAGAGTAAGAATAAGCTTTATTATGGCACCGAAGCTGTAGCACCGCCTCAGAAGAGTAAGAATAAGCTTTATTATGGCACCGAAGCTGTAGCACCGCCTCAGAAGAGTAAGAATAAGCTTTATTATGGCACCGAAGCTGTAGCACCGCCTCAGAAGAGTAAGAATAAGCTTTATTATGGCACCGAAAGCTGTAGCACCGCCTCAGAAGAGTAAGAATAAGCTTTATTATGGCACCGAAGCTGTAGCACTGCCTCAGAAGAGTAAGAATAAGCTTTATTATGGCACCGAAGCTGTAGCACCGCCTCAGAAGAGTAAGAATAACTTTATTTTGCAAGAACGCGGTACATGAAATAAGATCTTAAAAATAAATCAAAGAACAGGACACATTTACCCAACCTGGGCATGCAAAAAGAAAAAAAAATACAATATATTCAAATTAAATTAATACTTAATGTCAAGTTAAATTAATAATGTCAAAATTCAATTCATTCAATAATACATTACTATTGTTACATTTTATGGTCAAAGTACTCACTTAAACTATAAAAACAATTTTGAATTAGCCACTTTTTAAGTTTATGTCTGAATTGATTCTTTGTTAGCGTCTTTAGATCATTTGGTACTCTATTATATATTTTAACAGCCATAGCATGACTGTTCTTAGAGGCCAGTGCTGTTTGCCTCGATGGAATTATTAAGTTATTTGGACGTCTACAGCTATGCGTCCGAGGAACATCACACAAACGTGGAAACAGCTCTGGATGGTTTTTAACAAAAATACACATCTCATATATTATGTAAAAGCAGGGAACAGTTAAAATGTTTAGTTCCTTGAATAGAGGTCTACATGAAACCATGTTGTCCATGTCATGTATGGCACGAATGCATGCCTTTTGAGCAATGAGAATCTTTTTCGTGTAGCAAGAGTTGCCCCATAGAACTATGCCTTATCTTAAAATTGAGGAAACATATTATGTCCGTGATACGCCTGAAGAGCAGTTTGTTTGCTTGCGGTTTTACCCAGTTTCCATAAGGCATAAACGTAGTTAAATTTTTTTACACAATTTGTTTATGTGTTCTTCCCACGTGCATTTATCATCTAATATTATTCCAAGGAAAATAACTTCCTTTGTTTCTTTTATTTGTGTCAAAATGTATGAAAAGTCAGACTTTTTTAACTCAATTAAAATCAAGTAGGTACAGTGGTGCTACTTACAGCTTCGGTGCCATAATAAGAAATGCTTAGTCGGACAAAATCTATCAGAATAAAGCATTTTTGCTTTTTGGCCGGCACTTTTACATTTGTGCCAAAATGTATAAAAAAACAGACTTTTTGAACTTATTTAAAATCGAGTATAGCGGTGCTACAGCTTCGGTGCCATAATAAGAAATGCTTAGGTGGACAAAATCTATAAGCTCACCCGTAGCCATCCCGTCTAAGTTGCTACGGGTGAGCCGATTTTTTCTAATATTTTTCATTATTTATTCATCTTATTATAATATTAAATAAATTCGCGGCGCCGCTTTCTACTAGAGTGCCACCTTAATGGTACTTTTTTGCGAAAAGAGGCCACTTTTAGCAATAAAGTAGCCATAGCTAAGAGACAGCGTCACAGAATACATAATAGTACACAGCGTTGGGAACCCTATTTCCACTAAGATCAGTGCTAAGATCCATTGAAAAAATCCATCAGGGATCTTTTTGCACTTTTATGTCCACTTTAATTAATCCTTGATTCCGAATTTTTGGAAAGTGGATTTTTTAGAACTAACGTGTGTCTGAAAATCCATTAAAGAATAGTGAATGATAATCACGCTGGAAAACCCATTAAACTTATTCGGAGTGCACTACAGAGAGATAATTTTACTATTTAATATTTATTTAATCATTTTGTATTTGTTTGTCAATGGCGGCGGGCGCTAGTGTGTAGAATGCGCCCTCTTAAGGGGGCTTTTAAGGTGGCACCCTGAGCGAAAGTGGCGCCGCGGTGAATTTTATTTAATACTAGCGGCCGCCCGCGGTTTCACCCGCGTGGTTCCCGTTCCCGTGGGAATATCGGGATAAAAAGTATCCTATGTCTTAATCTAGGCATGATCTAGGCTATCTACTATCTGTGTGCCAAATTTCATCCAAATCCGTTCAGTAGTTTATGCGTGATTGAGGAACAAACATCCAAACCCACAAACTTTCAGATTTATAATATTAGTAGGATTATAATTCTATCTAATACCTAATACACAATTTTAATAATGTTTTACGTGGAATTTTTAGGGCCCACATGGTAGTATTTTTAGACGGTATCTTTACTTTCCCTCGTAGTCACTGCTAGAAGTAGATAGCAAAACTGCTAAAAGGGGCCGTTTTTGACACATTTGCTCTCTACTTCTACGAATGACTACGAGGGCATGTAGCTTGGACGTTCGTCCAAGGCATGTAGTGATACCTTCTAAAAATACTAGACCATAGGCACTAAAAACTCCACGTAAAACATTATCAAAATCTTTTTATATTAATAACTTATTAAATAAAAACCTCTGAGGGCGCCACTTTCGGTCATACAGCCGCCTTAAATAAAAAAATCCTTATCCTTACTAATATTATAAATGTGAAAGTCCGTTTGTTTGTTACACCTTCACGTCTTAACTACTGAACCGATCATCATGAAATTCTACACACACGTTGTCAGGAGTACAGAGAAGGACATAGGGTACCTTTCATCCCGAAAAAAGGAAATGTTCCCGAGGGATAGACAAAATACTATCCAAGCAGATGAAGTTGCGGGCGGAAGCTAGTAAAAAATAAGACTTCTGTAGTTGTTTAGAACTTTAATGCATTTAGAAAAAAGGCGTATTACAGCAACTGTTTTTATTTAAATTCCTACACATTCAACGTCAATTATATTAAGTATACTAAACAACAACATAATTCATTTACATTATACAATTATTTTATTGGATCTAGGACACTTTCGTCAGATTCCGTTTTCGTCAGAAAAAATATAGACTGTTTTGTTTCTGACAAAAACGGAATTTAATCAGATTCCGGTTTCGTCAGAAAAAATTAAGTCTGGTTTTTCTGGAAGTTAGGACTCCCGTTAAGGGCTGTGGGGAATGTGCTGACCGGATCTGATAAACAGGTATGAAAAGACCTCCTTTACATTCATGCTAGCCTGGTACTTTAAACCCCCTTTATATTTTCGATAAATTCAAATAATTTGAAACATTTATTTGGCTAAGTTTTATCTGACGAAAGAGGAATTCCGCTTTCGTCAGAAATAAAACAGCCCATATTTTTTTCTGACGAAAGTGTCCTAGATCTTTTATTGGCTTATATTTTCCGCATATTGTTCTGTCTTATATTACCATTCAATAATAATAATAACGAGTCTATCAAGAGAACCCAATTAATTATCCAAACTTTGTAGTTATCCCAGTAAAGTAAATATAGTGTAATTTTTACCGACTAAAATAAGAAAAACTATTCATGTGATCAAAAGAGTAAAAATAAAGCAACATATTAAATTATTTAAGTAATAATACCTAATTAGAACGAAGTTTTAAAAAGGATAGTTTAAAGAAATAAGATTTAAAAACAGACCTTGTCATAATAATAACCATAACGTTTATGATTTAACAAATAGGAGAAAAAATATTGAAGTAATAAGTTTTTTAACTAATTTAGGTTTAAGGCCCTTATAGCCGCCAACTAGCGCCGCCAATTCATTTATATTTTTTTCTTCCAACTATGCTTTAATTTCATCACAATCACACTAAAAACTCAGTACAAAGCGAGTCTTTATTTCTCTAGAGCAGTGTTTTTCAATCTGTGGGTCGCGACCCCTAGGGGGGTCGCGACGCCTTACTCGGGGGGTCGCCGACTGAAAGAAAAAGGCAAGGTTCTAACACTACAATAAAAACACAAGTTATTAACATGCAAGATTACAGGGTTACCTGGATGAATCTGACTAAAAATCGCGCTGCGCGGCCGTTTTATTTACTATAAATAAAGAAACAAAATTACAAGATTAGTGGATGAAACTGACTAAAAATCACCCTACGTGGCCGTTATTTTGCTATAAACAGGCAAAATTACAAGGTTACTTGGATGAAACTGACTAAAAATCGCGCTGCGCGGCCATTTTCTTTGCTGCAAATAAGCAAGATTACAAGATAAGTGAATGAATCTGACTAAAAATCGCGCTGCGCGGTCGTTTTTTTTACTATAGCTATGACACAAGGGGGTCGCCAGAATTTTTCAACTTGTAAAGGGGTCGCGAAATCAAAAAGATTGAAAAACACTGCTCTAGAGCAATAAAAATGTACTTATGAAATTTCATTATTGCACAGTTTTCTTTTGGGTGGGCGGGTGTTCGAACCACTAGACCACAGGTGCGACCTGTGGTCTAGTGGTTCGCCCACCCGTGTAAGACGCAGGGGTCCCGGGTACGATTCCCAGGGGGGGGGGCAAAGAAATTTAAAAAGTGATTTGGCGGGAACTTCGTTAATTTTGCTTGACAATATTTTTGGTAAGGGGGCGTCCATTAATCACGTGATGTTTTTTTGGCCAATTTTTAACCCCCCCTCCCCCCTGGTGATGCATGGTGAGGTTTTACGTTTACCCCCCCCCCCCCCCCATCTCAATCACGTGTATTTTTTAGATCTCAACATTTTTCAGTACAAATATGTCGCGGTGGGCGGGGAAATCGTCCTGTTAACGGTGAGTCAACAATCACACGCAGTTTTCGGTTAAAAATCACGCGTTCAACGAAAAAAATTAATACACGTGATATCTTGCTACACCCCCCGTCCCCCCTTGTGATACTTCGTGATTTTTTCAACTACCCCCCCCCCCTCCCCTTTCGAGGCTCACGTGATTAATGGACGACCCCTAACGATAAAGTGTGATACTATCTGATTTTGAGTGCTTCGGCTTCGAATTAAAATGGAATCATCTAGCGACACATTAACCATTGTTTTTTTGCATTCTCTTTGACATTAACTCCGGAAAACATTCTAAATGAAGCAGACAATGTTATAGAAAATGAAACTGTTTGATATGAGTTTCTTTTATCTACTATTCCTATAGGTAATAGTTGAAAGAAAAGCAGATTATGCACCTCGCCTTAAGTAATTTATTATTGCACCGAGTGCCTGATTTAGAGCCCGAGCGTCAGCGAGGGCTCTAATCCAACAGGCACGAGGGCAATAATCTACTATTATTATACGTAATCGATGCAATAATCTACTATTATTATACGTAAAACAGGTCAATATTTAAAATATAAATCTTAAATTGTCTCCATTATTTTGAATAACTCTTCAACAGTTTTCATTCTTTCTGTAAGTTTTAAAATCCATTTAGACCAAAAGTGGCCACTGTCGTTTCAAATGTATTTTAAAACTAGTACAAAGAATGAAAAATATTAAAGAGTTATTTAAAAAAAAGAGACAATTAAAGAGGGCATTATTGTTTCCTTTTTTTATATTTACTTAATTTTAACGAGTAATAAAAATAAATGTATTGGTGGCGCTAGTTGACCTATATAAGCCCCTTAATACTACAAAACAAATTCTAGTCCACTGGGAGACATGCGTGACAATGATATGTACAGTACAACACAAATACTAAATGTACCTGTAAATTCTAACCACCTTCATAAAAAAAACAGTTTAATCAAAGCATTTAGTGTTTTGTTCTAGTCATTTGTATGTCTTTTTTTATTTGTACTTTATGGCCCGCCACATACAGACGGAATTTTGATTCGGAATTCCGAACGCAGCAAATCCATACAAATGTATGGACTTACCACATACATGCGGTATATTTCCGTTAGAAATTTTCATACATTAACGATTTCCGTTTCGGAATTCCGAATCGGATTCCGTCTGCATATGGCGGGCTTATATTGGAGTATTTATAAGTGACAAAACACTGTACTATAAATTGCTTAAACACTGATTATGAATATGGTTAATATTAATAAATAAATCTTGTGTGAAGCTTAACTATGTAGTGCAGAATACAAGCATTATCAAGTGAATCAATCTTCTTTACCTAAACACAAACTCTTACTAAGATTATTCAAGGAATCATTGTTACATAAAATATTTAGAGACTTAAGGTAATGACAATAACGATTATTCCTTTTCGTATTGGTATCGGTCTTCGACTTTTCTATACGACAAATGGATCGGCAACTGGACCAATAATCTAGTGCTAGGGCTCTTCTATCTAAAGCAGCAGAGGAGTTCAAATAATCTGTCAGATTATTATGTCGCGACATTATTTTGTCTCTGTCCCTGTAAAAAAAAGTATTAAAATTAGGTTAAAATTTTCATGTGTTTAAGTTTTACTACGCAGTTAAGATACTTCTCATTTTAATATTTACCTTTTGACGGCTATATTAGGGACATCTAAGTAATTGTTTTGATCTATTCCCAAAATTTTCTGAGAGTTAACTATGCAGCCTGTTATAAGCTCATGTGATATTTCTTCGGCAGTTATATCATATTTACTGTAACTCTCCATATGTTCTTGTTCAGATACACTATTTTGTTCTAAATTGAGCCATGGTGAATCAGTTATGTCAGTAACAAAATGCTTACTAAAACAACCGGCTACAGAAATTGTATCAAGTGCATTCGATAATGTTTCCATTTCTGTAATAGTTTTAGCTTCATTGGAATGCGTTTCATCAGCTTTTTGTTTTTGAAGATTGTCTAAAGGCACTATTAAAAATTTTGGAACATTCCACCATATATTGAAAAGCAGTGTAGGACATTCAAATTGATGTAAACTATTTCTCTCATCCGAAAAATACTGAGAAGTGTTGTTTATATTACTGAAATTTGAACTGACAATATTGTTTTTTTCTTCCATAACTTCTCTATCTGACCAAGACATACTCGAACTTTCATCTTCCACATTGATTTTAGCATAATCATTGTTTTGAGTTGCAGTGACATCAGCTGTAAGATTATCTTTAGGGAAATAAAATTGTAGGTAGTTAATAGTCTTCCTAATATCCCCTCGAAAGCTGCTTAAAACTTGTGCTCCTATTCCAGGACACCATCTGTTATTTTCTACTAAACACATTATATCTAGCCATGTTCCCAACATTCTTGGTAACAATGGTCGAGTTTTAAGTATCTTTGCAGTATGAATAAACCTTTGTAAATGTGGACATGTCAACGATGAAGTAATTAAAATAACAGGACGCTTTGAACAATGAACTAATTGCACAATTGCTGAAGAAAATCCATCATCCTGTTCAAAAACTATGTCAGCATCATCTATGAGAATCAAAGACATGCATGTTCGAGTGCTATCTTGACTAACTTGAGATTGGCTAGATCCTTCCTGGGTAGCTGCACTCTCCAACCTTCTTGATGGTTTTTCTAGCAACTTTTTTGGTCGTCCACGCTTCTTGGGTTTTGTTAATACTTCTACTTCAATAACTTCCTGTAATTTTTGAGAACATTCCTGGCTGCCGCTCTTACCTCTGTTAACTTTGTGTGATTGAGTTGCTTCTTGTAAATCTTGCAACATAATTTTTCCAGTCCTTTTACTACTAGCATTGACTTCAAGCACTTTAATAGCTAATTCAGAAGCCACAGCATAAACAATTGATGTTTTTCCACTTCCTACAGGTCCATTCAATATCAGAAGGTTGTTAGTAACCTTCATGCCGTCTTTGCTATCAGTATCCGAATAGTAATAAAAATCAGAGGAGTCTGAATCAGAATTATTGTATTTTTTTGTTTTATGATCATTTTCTGTCCAGGTTATCAACCATTTTTTTAGCTCCTTAATTGTCTCAAAATTTCCTATTATTTCTTTAGATGATATAGGTTTATATTTGTCAGTCCAATTCATTCTATCAGGACTATCAACAGTCACATCAATCATACTATTAATTACTTCTATACTATTATCGAGATCAAGAAAAGCACTATCCCTGTGCTGTCCTCTACATTTATCTTTTAGCAACCTATATGTACGATAAACTGGGAACTTGGGATAACTTTTCTTTATATCTTGTAACACAATTTGAACTTGGTTTTCAGTTGATACTTTGATGATATTATCGTGAGCATTTTTTTTAAGAACAGTTTTATGACTCAATATTTTTTCAAAAAAGATTTTCTCTTCCTCTTGTGATACACAATCATCATCAGATTCTACTGTACTATAATTTACTTCATTTGGTCTACATGGAAATTTTGCTTCATTTTGTTGGACATGCACCACAGCTTCGAAAGTGTTTGTAAACACATATACATTCTTTTGCTTTTCAATTATTTTTTTCAGCTTATCTGGAACCCCACTACTTAAAAATCTTTGCTTAGCTTCAACTGCTGCAGCATCCAACTGTGGTTTTGCATTAAAAATTGGTGCCAGTTTAGCTACTTTCTTTTCATGGTTGACAACCATAGAACTATTTTTAGCTTTAGCTGTATTCAAAACTTTAGGTTCTTTTTTGCTTTCTAAAAACAATTTTGGTTTAGACTCCTCATTGTCAATCTTGTTGCTTGTATCAGTTTGTCTTAAACTCTGTTTTTTCTTTTTGGGTGTAAATATATGAAGTTCTTCATCAGAACTAGAAACCAAAACCTCATCAATGTATTGAGCTGGTCTTTTGATGTTTCGTTTGGGCCTCAATGTATTAACTTCTAAATCATTCTTATTGGTAACAATATTGTTGTCATTTTTTTCTAGATTAGTAGCATTCCCATCATTTTCTTTTTTATTTTGAATTAGTAGCTCCTTTTCTGCTGTCTCATCATGGTTGATGTCACTCGAATTATTAGTTATATGAACAACTTTTGAATCATCATTAACTTCAACATTTTTATTAAGGCTTAATTTCTTTTTCTTTGCCTTCTTTTTTGATTTTGTTGATATTTTAACTTTGATCAAAACATTATTGTCATCATCATCATCATTTAAATCTGCGCTTTCAACATCTTCATCTTTTTCAATTTTTTTGAAGTAACATAACATATTTTCACGCTTTTTTAATGAAGGTGACAGTTTCTTTAAAAATTCTTTATCTTCCTTAGAGACTGGTGTTTTATTGACTGCTTTTGCTTCAACTTCTTGGAATAAGTCAACTAAGTGCAGCTTATTTGTTTTCAATGCTTTACCACTATCAGTCTTGGACTGACCTTCTTTTACAGATTCTTTTTCTTTTGTACTACTCTTGCTTTCTTTAAATGAAGGTTTTGGTTCATATTTCAAGATCAAGCTTTTCAACCTTGCGGCACGCTTATCCATCTTTTTTTGGATCTCTTTTTCTTGAAACTCTTCCATTTCTTTATTTTTAAGTGAACCTTTAGCTTCTGCCATTTTTTGTAAAAGTAATGTTCTTTTAACTTTTGCATTTCTTTTATCAATAACTTCTTGTGTTTGACATTCATCAACAACTTTATCTTTACCCGGCGAATTACCACCAATACTCTTATTTCGAGAATCCATCAATAACTTAAATGCATTGGTCTGTTTCTTACTGTTCTCCTTAGTTGTAGAAAAGTTAATGTCATTATTGTCTGCAATCTGAGACGTAGACTGGACATCTGTTTTTTTCTTATCTGTTTTCTCTTTGAGTAAATCTTTTGTAGTAACATTATTGACTGTATCCGTTTCATTTATAACTATACAGGAACGATCATTACTAGTTTTACTAAGAATTGGCTTGCGTCTTCCCATTTTAAACAAGTAGTTTTTGGGTCTTATTTCATCTTCAAAACCACATTCTTGTATATTAGTGTTTTCTTTGTGATTGGGCGATTTGATTTTCAATAATGATACTAAAATTTTGGACACATCTAAAACATCAGGATCTTCCTGTCCATCATGCCGTAATTTGTACTTTTTCAACTTCTTTTTTAAGTCTTTGCGGCATTTGTGTTGAGAGATGTTTTCTTTGGATTTCAAAATATGTTTTACTTTATTACAATTTGAATCTCTTTTCGATCTCTTATTACTGCAAGAAATTACAGGCTGCTCTCCGAACCGTAGTGAAGTGAACATCACCTGAAAATTGGGAATATTATTGTTAAACTAAACTAGTTTAACCACCTTGCTCTTTACGGTCGGAGTGGTTCGGAGCGGTACATTACACAGCTTCGACGATATTAATAAAATGTGCATAACAACAAAATATCATTGCATTACAAACTAACTAGGTTACAGTTGATAAATACGACGAAATTACATAGGATTTAAATACAAACCAATCACAGTCCATGCGCAGTAACACTGAGGATCATCATAATTAATAGTCGGATAACATAAATTAATTATTTATAATACATATGATGAAAGAAAAAGTGGTAATATAGATATAAATTCCTCTCAAACATTAATCACAAAACAAATTGGCGGGCAGCGCAGCAAAGGGCAGCTTATTTTATTTTTGACGTTAAATGTCAATGTCACAGTAATGTCAATATTGGGTGCATTCCGGCAGATCAACCGCTAAGTCAGCAATCACCACAGAGTAAATTTATATCATGGATTGTAATAAGCATAGAAATAGAAATAGAACTTGAGCGCAGCGAAAATTTTTCTATGTCTATGGTAATGAGAGACTTTCCAACACGCGTAGCATGACCAACATCGAGATAATATTCGACTCACAGAACAATAGCTTGTCTACACCGAAATGTCACTTTTGTCGGGTTGAGATCGAGATACTCATGCTCGCATTTTACAACCGTAGACTCGCTTTGTTCTTTGTCGTGGCCTAATATCAAAAGTCGACAAACACGAGCTTTTGTCTTCAAATGACATTAATTTGACAGTTGAGTGGGAGAAATTTGTCTACCACCCTTCGAGTGGTCGAGAAAGATTTGTCGACTTATTTTTTTTCTGAGTTTTTAATTTCGCAATAAAAATAAATCTAAGTTGTCCGTGTTTATATTTTATTAAGGTAAGAAGAGAAGTTACAGCACAAACGACAAAAACAGCTGTCCGGAATGAAAAAAAATTAAAAATTGAATTTAAGTAATTCTTTTTTATTATAAAATTTATAAAAAAAGAAATATAATAAATATTTACTAGTAGTAAATAACGAATAAGTATTTTTTATTCTTAAATTTTTTCATAAATTTTATAAATTAAAATAATACAATAAATAATTTATTGTAAAAAGGTACCTACCTACCTATTCAATAATATTGTTTCCTAATATTACACTTTTTTCCCTTCAGTATTTTTTTTACTTTTATTTTACTTAATATTAATTTATTTACTTAAAAAAGTAAATTAAAATTATTTTCATTCATTGATTTCAATATTTATTACTAAATTAACAAGTGCGTTGGTCTGTGTCATCTTTTCAAAAATCTCTCAATAAAAGGAGGGCAAACGAACTATATCCATACGGCTATATTTAACTCGGTTTTAAGAGTTTTGCGTCGTGAAACGTATAGAAAGGAACGCCCTTTAAGAGAAATGATGGAAATAATTATAAATATTTACTAGTGGCAACATTATTCTTCTCGAGCTCGAGAGAGCTTTGTCTACGGAAGTGAAAGCTTTTGTGAGTGTCTCTTTATCTTAGAACTTATTAAAAAATAAGTATCATGTTTAAACTAAATCATTTCGAATCATTTCAGATAATTTCGACGTTTATTGATGTTGAAATAAAAATATTATATTTTAAAACTCATATTTGTATTAGAAGACATAAAAAGGTTGTAAAATTCTGAGAGCGAGTCCCACCAGCACGCGTAGCATGAGCAAACGGGACTCTTGTCTACGAAGAAGTAGTCGTCTCGATCATTAGCGTATAGTTGGCAGACTCAAAATGGAATTAGAAGGTTTTGACTAGGTCAAAAAATTGTTAGTAAATAGTGATAAATAGTGAACTATAGCATATAAATAGTGATACTATGATTTAAAAGATATTTGAGTATCTTGGTGAGGCTGCAAACTTGACGTCAAGTTGGCAGACACCTTAAGAAATACAGTTCGTATCAATATGATTTATATGCCAAAAAATTGTTAGAAAATAGTGAATCGTATACGCAAAATTTCAATAACATTGCTTCAATACAAGCCGAGATATTACGGTCTCTAAGTGGGCTGCTAACTTGACGTTTCAGGCGATAGCGATTCCAGAGAAACGGGTACAAGTTTTAAACAAATAAATATATCAAAAAATTGTTAGTGAAATTGTGATTCCTACGATATAAATAAAACAAGAATTCTTCATTGCTATTTTCAAAAAATAGAATGTTAATTTTTACATATAATACTCTGAATAGGCTGTCGATCAATATTGAACTTTGCTCCACAGTAATAAGGCTCAAACTTTATTGCAATCGTGAGGTGAGTACTATCAAGCAAAAAAGTGAGATTTATATTTTTAGCCATATCCTCTAATTATTATTACACTTGTTTTATTAATTAAATGTTGGTATCAGACAATAACGATATTCATTAATAACAATAATATTCATAACAATAGCGCCATCTCTCGGAAAAGATTGTCAATTTCTCAGTTATAATTTAACGTTAGGTGCCTATTTATGTATTAGGTATTATTTTACTTAATTATTTTGGAAATTCAAAAAGGCAAATCATAGCGTGCCAACCCTTACACTTTTAGTCGTTGCGTCAACTGTCTATTTTTACGAACGGTGGCTTTTGCGCCAGCAATAAAGGCGATGATCGACTGTATAAAGACTAGTAGGCTGTTGCTGTGGTCAATACCTTACTCTTAATTCAATATTAATAATTCAGGAGAAACTATTAATATTTTCTACTTATATTACTTCCTACCTACTCACATACCAACGGATACTCATTTTTCTATGAATCTCATCAAATAATAATAATAATAACATCTTTATTCTACCTAATACATAAATAGGTACCTAACGTTAAATTATAACTAAGAAATTGACAATCTTTTCCGAGAGATGGCGCTTTTGCTATGATTGTTATTAATAAATATCGTTATTGTTTGATACCAACACTTAATTAATAAAACAAGTGTAATAATAATTGGAGGACATGGCTAAAAATATAAATCTCACTTTTTTGCTTGATAGTACTCACCTCACGATTGCAATAAAGTTTGAGCCTTATTACTGTGGAGCAAAGTTCAATATTGATCGACAGCCTATTCAGAGTATTATATGTAAAAATTAACATTCTATTTTTTGAAAATAGCAATGAAGAATTCTTGTTTTATTTATATCGTAGGAATCACAATTTCACTAACAATTTTTTGATATATTTATTTGTTTAAAACTTGTACCCGTTTCTCTGGAATCGCTATCGCCTGAAACGTCAAGTTAGCAGCCCACTTAGAGACCGTAATATCTCGGCTTGTATTGAAGCAATGTTATTGAAATTTTGCGTATACGATTCACTATTTTCTAACAATTTTTTGGCATATAAATCATATTGATACGAACTGTATTTCTTAAGGTGTCTGCCAACTTGACGTCAAGTTTGCAGCCTCACCAAGATACTCAAATATCTTTTGAATCATAGTATCACTATTTATATGCTATAGTTCACTATTTATTAACAATTTTTTGACCTAGTCAAAACCTTCTAATTCCATGGTGAGTCTGCCAACTATACGCTAATGTCTCGATCTTCTCGATATGCTGAGCACAGTTTGACAGACAGTGGGACTCGTTCTCAGAATTTCGGTACCTTTTAATGTCTTTTAAAAAAAAAGTGAATTTTAAAGGTAATCTTCTTATTTCAACACCAATAAACGTCAAAATTATCTAAAATGATCCGAAACAATGTAGTTTAAACATGATTCTATTTTTTTTATAAGTTCTAAGATAAAGGGGCACTCAAGAAAGCGTTCTCTCCGTAGACAAGCTCTCTCGAGCTCGAGAAGAATAATATTGCCAATAGTAAAAAATAATTACTTTATTTCTTATAAAGCACCGTTCCTTTCTATAGATTTCACAATGCAAAACTCTTAAAACTAATTAAATATAGCTGTATGAATATAAATTCGTTTGCCTTTATTTTATTGAGAGTATTTTGAAAAGATAACACAGACGAACTTGTTAATTTAGTAGTCTGTGTAAAATGACGAGAAAATTAGGTACGAAATATTGAAATCAACGTACCTATGAAAATAATTTTAATTTAAGTAAAAGTAAAAAAACTATAGGTATTTGGGAAAAAAGTGTGGTAATATTAGGAAACAATATAAGTTATTAAATAATAAGCAATAAATTATTTAGAATCATTTATTGTTTAATTTTTTATTCATTTTATTTATACAAAATATAAAAAATAAAATTGTAAAAAACTACTTAGTTACTACACTTGTAAAGTATATTTTTTATACTTGTTTGTTTAATTTCCTTTGTTTTTTTATATATTTTTTTTAATTAAAAAATTAAATCAATACTATATTTATATATTTTTTTCGTTTCCGGACAGCTGTTTTTGTTGTTTGTGCTGTAACTTCTCATTTTACCTTAATAAAATATAAGCACGGACAATTTAGATTTATTTTTAGTGCAAAATTTAGATTCACATAAAATAAAATACGTAGAAAACTCTTTCGAATCTTCTTATTAGTCTGTGAACTCTTTCTCGACCTTCTCGACTACTCAAAGGGTGGAAGACAAGTATCTCCGATTCAAATGTCAAATTAATGTCAGTTGAAGAGAAAAGTGGCCGTCTAGTATAATAATAAACTCTATGGTAGCCGTCGTGCTCGCGTTTGTCGACTTTTGACATTAGGCTACGACAAAGAACAATACGAGTCTACTAGTTGTCATGCTCGCGCTGCCAGTATCTCGATCTTAACCCGACAAAAGTGACATTTTGGTGTAGTAGACAAGCCATTGTTCTGTGAGTCGGATCTTTTCTCGAGGTGGTCATGCTACGCGTGCTGGGCCAGTAAAATGCCCCGGACAAGGCTCAGCGCACAATGGCGGTTTTATTGGAAGGTAAAACCTCTGCATTGTGCTGCCTCGCCTTGTCCGGGGTGAGGGTGAGAAATGTTTGTTATTGCCCTGCACGCGTAGCATGACCAACATCGAGATAAGATTCGACTCACAGAACAATGGCTTGTCTACACCGAAATGTCACTTTTGTCGGGTTGAGATCGAGATACTCATGTTCGCATTTTACAACCGTAGACTCGCTTTGTTCTTTGTCGTGGCCTAATGTCAAAAGTCGACAAACACGAGCTTTTGTCTTTAACTGAAAAAATAATAGGGACGGAACAGTTTTCTGGACCCCAACTACAACTGTGGTAATTACTTTCCAGGGTCAAAAACTACCTGAAAAAATATATTGCTTCCATATGGCAATAAACGTAGAGACTTACAAATTACCAACAATCCAATGCTGGAAGTGCTGCAGGTTCGGTCACGTTACTGAGCAGTGCAGGTCTACCGCTAGATGCTATAAATGCTCCCAAAACCATTCTGGTGCCTCTTGCTCAGTAACAGATTCCCAGTCAACATGCCTTCTATGCAGAGGCAACCATAAAGCAACTGATCCCAACTGCCCAGAGCATTCTCGACAAAAAGCTATCAAACTTGTTATGTCTGAGGAAAATATTAGCTTTACGGATGCCTCGCAACGCTTCCGCCCATCTCGGCCAACATATGTGGAGAAAGCAAGTGCTTCTGTACCGTCCTCAAATTTACCTCGGTCAAATATTCCCCGTACTCCAAGTTTGAGCCCCTTTAAATCGGTAAATACCCCTTCGCACTCTTATAAGAAAACCATATTGACCCCAAAAGCTCCCCGTCCACCTACTCCTCGTTTCTATGATGCTGAAGCACACGAGATCACTCGCACTCCCACCTCCTCTATGCCTAATGGCTGTGGGCTTACTTGCCCGCACCAACGGTCAAACTCTCCCTCCCCTAATGACAACCTCATAGAACTTATGATATCTACACTAGTCAATATACTTGAAAAATTCAGTGATGCCATACCGCCCCATGTCTTATCCCTACTTGAAGTGTTTCTTTCATCTCTTAATAGAAATGGCCAAGCTAATGCAATGGAACTGCAAGAGTATCAGGCATAAAAAGCCTGACTTATTATTCCTCTTACACAAATACAAACCAGCTATCTTTGCCATTTCGGAGACATGGCTTAAACCGGGAACCCCTTTTAGGATCCCGGGGTATGCTTGTCTCCGGGATGACAGAAACGATGCAAAGGGTGGTTCAGCCATCCTAATCCAGAGAAACATCTCCTTCTCCCAAATTGATTTCCCTCCCCATCCTGAGGACTACCAAATTGTTGGCTTTAAAGCTATGGACATATCTTTTATCTCCATTTACATCCCATATCCCACTCCCAATATAATTTTAGACATTAAAAATGTGATATCCCGCATTAATGGTCGTAAACTTCTCTTTGGTGACTTTAACTGCCATCACCCTCTTTGGGGCTCCAAACATACTTGCACAAATTCTGCCTCCCTGCTACAATTTGTTGACGACTTAAATCTCTGCATATGCAACGACGGATCAGAAACACGTAGAGTTGCACCTGGTCAAAAGAAGAGTTGTGTTGACCTCACTTTAGCCACCCCTGAATTATTTTCTCGCTTAACCTGGAAATCTATGGGCCTTACACATGGCAGTGACCATATCCCCATCTTATGCACTCTCGACTGTCCATCTCCACAAAAGACTGACATTCCTCCCCTCCTAAAATATAAAACACAGCAAGCCGACTGGGAAATATTTGCAGCTAGCGTTGACTCAAAATTAGACCTATTCCATTCTATTCACAATAATAATTATATTCAAATGTACAATTTGTTTATATCTACCCTAACTGAAGCAGCGGATGAGGCGATTCCGGTGAAGAACTCTGCACGTAGGTTTATCTCATCACCTCCATGGTGGGACACTGAATGTACCGCTGAAGTCAAATTACGCAACGAGGCTGAGCAGGAATTCGCAAAAGACCCAAGCAGTATGTCAAAATATCTCAATTACCGAAAAACCACAGCAAAATCGAAGCGTGTACTCTGCAAGAAAAAAGCTCTCGGTTGGCACAACTTTTGTGAATCCTTGTCTCCTCGCACTCCAGCTTCCACCGTCTGGAAAAAAATCAACTCATTCCGCAGATCAGTAGATACTACATGTCCCTCCTCCAATGAGACAGACTCCTGGCAGAACATCAAGAACATCCTATCCAAGTATCAATTTGGCTTTAGAAGGGGTATGGGCACACTGGACAGTTTAAGCATACTTTCCACAGATATACGCCGCGCTTTCTCTGAAAATGCCTCAGTGGTTGGCGTCTTCCTGGACGTGACCTCTGCATATGATAATGTCCAGCTTCCTCTGCTCAGGCAGAAATTGCACCATCTGAGTCTTCCAGTGAGGTTGATCAATTTCATATGTAACCTGCTCATGTCTAGAACTGTCAACCTACGGGTTAATGGGGAGCTACAACCGTCGAGATTGATCTGGAAGGGTCTTCCACAAGGTTCGGTGCTGAGTCCCTTACTTTATAACCTCTACACGTACGACCTTGACAGAACTGTATCCAGTTTTTGCAACATCCTACAATACGCAGACGATATCGCCCTATATGCTACATCCAAGGACCCCGAAGAAGCAAAGTCAAGAATCAACTCTGCCTTATACTATTTGGACAATTGGCTCTCCGACCATGGATTATCCTTATCTCCAGCAAAGTCCAAAGCAATTGTCTTTACGCGCAAAAGATCCATCCCGAAACCTGATATTTCTTTAAGTGGGCAGCCAATTGAGATCGTCAGTAACTGTAAATTTTTGGGTGTGATCTTTGACTCTAGAATGACAGGCGTGCCACACTTAGAATACATCAGCAGAAAGGCGGAGAAAAACGTCAATATTCTAAGATCTCTGTCAGGAGTCCATTGGGGATCTCATCCCACAAGTCAAAAGTTGTTATATAACGCGGTTGTTCGAAGCCACTTTGATTATGGAAGCTTCATATTGGAACCATGCAACAAAGGCGCACTGAACAAACTAACTCTAATTCAGTCAAGGTGTCTTCGGATTATTGCCGGTGCTATGAGATCGTCCCCATTAAATGCCCTCCAAGTCGAGTGCCTCGACCCTCCATTGAGCCTCAGACGTCAAATGATGTGTGATAGATATTTTATTAATATATCCCAATACTCAAATCACCCCCTTTTGGACAAACTGCAAAATTTAAGCAATCTTACAAATACTTCCCCATACTGGACTCACAAAGAAACCCCCCCTTTGGTTAAAAGTTTTAAATCTCTCTGATCTCCCAGCTACGATATCGAAATTGCCTCGAAACTCTTTGTTTGAGGTTCCCTTTGAGGCCCTCATATTTCAACCCAACATCCAACTAAATTTTGGTTTAACAAAGAGCACTCCCGATGCTAATAAAATTTTCCAAGACATCTTAAGTAAAAACTGGGAAGGATGGTTCACCTTATTTACAGATGCATCAAAACTGGACGATGATGGAAATGTAGGTATCGCAATTTGGCTGCCCAAGTACAAGATTATCATTAATTTTAAATGTTCCCCCCTTCTCAGCGTAAACACGGGTGAAGCCTTGGCTATTCTCGAGGCTGTTCTATACATTCAGTCCCATAGCTTAAATAAATCAGTTATTTTATCCGATTGCCTCAGTTGCCTTCAAGACATTGCAAAACCACCTTTTAATGCTAGGCACAACTTCTGTATTATCCTTAGTAATTAGAGAAGCCCTGCTACAATGCTCTAGATCAAATATAGAGGTTGTTCTGGCTTGGATTCCAGCCCCCCTAGCCAAAGTAACATTTGCAAATTTTCGCTATCGCTTCGCTTCGAAACATGTATGGATTTGACGTTTTAAAATTCGATTGATAACGAAACTTTATGTCAATCCCATACATGTTTCGAAAGCGAAGCGATAGCGAAGATAAGCGAATGTTACTTTGGCTAGGCCCTCTGGGCATAAAGGAATTGAAGGCAACGAACTCGCAGATACATACGCTAAAAATGCCATCACAGGTGGAATAGAACACCGCAATGAATGCTATGCGCGAGATCTACGCTTTGGTTCTAAATCCAAAATGAGAGAGAATTGGAACAATATTACAAAAGATCCCTTGAGATGAAAGGTAGACATTACGGATCCCTACAACCCGACATCCCAACTAAACCCTGGTTCTTTCGTCATAAATCTATCCCAAAGAATGTAGCATCCACAATTATCCGCTTAAGACTGGGCCACGTATGCACCCCTTCGTTTTTGGCTAAAATTAGAGTTAAGGACAGTTCGCTCTGTGAATGTGGACTGGATGAAGGAACCATTGAACATATATTCTTCGACTGCCCGAAAATTACCACCCCACTGTACGATATTCTAACTAAAAATGTCTGTCGCCCCATTAATATAAAATTTCTACTTTCTCAGGTTCACACACCCATCGCATACATTCTCTGCAAATTCATAAAACAAAATAAAATAAAACTGTAAATTAACCCCCCCCAACCCCTCCCCCCCGCCCTCCCCCGCTTCATATATTTGTACCGTGTTGTGAAGTCTTGTACCGTGCTATGAAGTCTTGTGCCGTTTTGAATGTGTTGTATTTGTCCATTGTTGCAGACTCAAGGAAAACTTTTAATTTGAACAAACCGTAAAGAACACTAAAAACCGAACAGTATCATATTACACTGTGTCTTTTTACTCGGACATTGGCAGAATCGTCACGTAAAACGAGACGCAGCCATTCACCTTAAAAGTTGAAGTTGAAGTTGAAGTCTTTAACTGATATTAATTTGACAGTTGAGTGGGAGAAATTTGTCTACTACCCTTCGAGTGGTCGAGAAAGATTTGTCGACTTATTTTTTTTTCTGAATTTTTAATTTCGCAATAAAAATAAATCTAAGTTGTCCGTGTTTATATTTTATTAAGGTAAGAAGATAAGTTACAGTACAAACGACAAAAACAGCTGTCCGGAATGAAAAAAAAATAAAAATTGAATTTAAGTAATTCTTTTTTATTATAAAATTTATAAAAAAAGAAATAAAATAAATATTTACTAGTAGTAAATAACGAATAAGTATTTTTTATTCTTAAATTTTTTCATAAATTTTATAAATTAAAATAATACAATAAATAATTTATTGTAAAAAGGTACCTACCTATTCAATAATATTGTTTCCTAATAATAGGTCTTCACCTATGAAATTGCCGTATTGCAGTACAGACTTTTTCAAACAAAAAAAAGTTTTGATTGGCTATAAATTCTAAATTCAAATTAATTTTGTTTTAAAAATATGACATTCTTTTTACAAAATCAGTCTTTTGTTTATTGATTAGCGTTGTATTTTCATTACATTTCAACATTTTTCCTCATAATGGATACTTCGAAATTTCGTGTAGTTATGGAATATGAGTTCCGTCGTGGCACCAACGCGGCACAAACGACACGTAACATCAACGACGTTTACGGAGAGAACTGTACAAACGAACGTACAACCCGTTATTGGTTTGCTCGGTTCCGTTCTGGGAATTTTGACTTGAAAAATGAACCTCGTGGTCGTCCGGAAACTTTGGTCAACAATGATGAATTAAAGGCGATTGTGGAAGCAGATGAATCGCAATCTACAGCTGAGCTGGCAGCAGCTTTTGATGTTAGCATCAAAACAATATTGGTCCATTTGCGACAGATTGGGATTGCCCCACGAACTTAACGATCGCCAGCGCAACATACGCGTCGAGACTTGCCTTTCGCTGCTTAACAGGCACAGAAATGAAGGAATTTTGAAACGAATTGTTACGTGCGACGAAAAATGAATTCTTTTTGACAATCGAAAGCGCTCAGCAAGTTGGGTAGATCCTGGTTCGGTCAGGCTAGGCGCACTCCGCGCTTTAGGTACAAAGCTACAAGTAGGTAGCGGGTCCGTCCGGACGGACTAATTTCAGAGGGCTACCGCGTGCCGGCTGGGTCGCACATTAGCAGTTCGATTTCGATAGTATGCCTTAATACGAATAAAAAGGATCCGAACCTCACGTTTTTCACTCTTCCAAAAGTTCCAAACGACATCAAAACGTAAGAAGTGCTTGTCTACTAGGTACCTAGTTAATAACTAGTATCCGTTTCTTCTTATTGTTAAACAATCTTCGCCCAACTATTTATTGAAATAATAATTTATTGATTAGGTAGGTACTTACTTACCTACCTACTTTCAAAATAAAATTAATTATAATTACAATTTCATTTCGTAATAAAGCCAATTGCTTTAAAGCCAGCATGTATAGTCTGATGTGGTGTTGACTGTACTTAGCCTATGTTTTTTTTAAACGTATTTAACTACACATTATTTCACAAACACATAACTTGTAATAAATTAACTACCAGTTATTTAATTATTATTTAAAAGAAGAAACCCTGAAGTCGTTAGAAGAGATAAGAGCTACGCGATAGAAAGAGAGGCAACTTCTAGGTGAATATAACTGTAGGCAAGAGAGCGGCGTGCAACCTGAATTGCACTTTATTGGGTATGGAATAGAATCGTTATTTATTTAAATGACTTTGCGGAGTGGATCTTCTGTACTTGTACTATTATGTATTCTGTGGTTCGGTACCAAAGCAATGTGCAAAACGAAAAATGACCCCTAGAAAGGTGATGGTCACAGTTTGGTGGTCTAGTGCTGGTGTGATTCATCATAGCTTTATACAAAACGGCGAGAGCATTACTGCAGATGTGTACATTGAAGAACTGACCACAATGATGGCGAAACTCGCACGTCTGCAACCAGCTTTGGTCAATCGGTCGTCTCCACTGCTACTTCACGACAACGCGCGACCCCATACTGCACAACAGACCGTCTGGTACAGATCGAATGTACCTGTATGTTTTTTCCTAGCAGGGTCTGGGTTTTAAATGATTGCGACTTTTATGGAATACAGTTTGTTATATTGTCTCAATATTACAATTTTATCGAATGCAAATTTATATGAAAAATTGGGGAAAAATCGGGAGTTGAGAGAGAGACGCGAAAGTGAAAAGAGTGGTCGTCGTCTTCAGCGGCAGCTCCTTATATGGCTTGAATCAGCGCCCTCTGGTGTTGATTTGCTCTAGTTTGTAGTTCATGTAAAATAATAATTTGATGATGCTTTGTCGCGCTGTCGCTTGGTCTTCTCGTACGGCGCGCGGCGGCGCCTCTCGTGGTCCACCAGATGGCGTGAACATCCCGGCGGACCTTGAGAGATCCACTCTCAATCAGGGTGTGTCATGTCGGGCATCGAACCTGGTTCCTCAGCGACCGGCAGTGGACATATTTTGGAAAATGCCCTGTGGATGACGCCTGTTGCTGTACGAATGATCGCAACCCTGGAGACTCCGTCTTTGCCTGGAATCAGAGATAAAATGCGTCCCAAGCGCCACTTGAGCGGGGGGAGGTTATCTTCCTTTATGACAACCAAAGTTCCTTCCTCTAAGTTGTCATTCTTCGTTTGCCATTTGTTGCGCCTTTGTAGTTCCGAAATGTACTCTGTAGACCATCGCTTCCAGAATGCTTGTCGTAGCTGTTCGACTCGTTGATAGCGGGATAATGAGTGCGTAGGCGTAGTGGTCACGTCGTCCTCTGCTGGAGCGGTCAGCGGCCGGCCAATCATAAAGTGGGCAGGAGTAAGAGGAGTGAAGTCACTGGGATCTGAAGATAAAGGATACATAGGGCGGGAATTCAGGACAGCTTCAATCTGTGCTAAAACTGTGCTGAGCTCCTCATAAGTCATATGTGCATTTCCTACTACACGAGTAATATGGTGTTTGCAGGATTTGACCCCAGCTTCCCATAACCCGCCAAAATGAGGTGCGTATGGAGGTATAAACGTGAATTTAATGTGATGGTCTGACGCATAATCAATGATAGACTCTGAATTGTTTTTAAAAAAATCCGAAAATTCACGAGCTGTTCCCACAAAGTTTCTACCATTATCGGAAAATATTTGTGAGGGTTTTCCTCTCCGAGAAATGAATCGTTTCAAAGCTGAAATATAACTTTCCGATGACAAACTAGTAACAAGTTCTAAGTGTATGGCACGCGTGGAAAAACATACAAATAGACATATATAACATTTTTCAAGTTTGGCACCCCTACCTTTTTTATTTAAAATATATAAAGGTCCTGCGTAATCCGCCCCACAAATTCCAAATAAGAAGCTTGCAGTTACGCGCTCGATCGGTAAGTTACCCATTATAGGTTTCAAAATTTTACCTTTCATACGACTACATTTTACGCATTGTTTAACAATTTTTCTTGCTAAATTTCTACCACCTAATGGCCACCATCTATCTCTGATATGAGATAAAAGTAGTTGTGGACCAGCATGTAATAAATTTAAATGTTCACTTTGAAAAAGAATACAAGTAAAAACATGTTTACTACATAATAAAATGGGATGCTTTTTATCATATGCAAAATTTGAATTTACTAGTCTGCCGCCAACTCTTATAATATTATTCTTATCTAAAAATATATTCAAGCTAGAAACATTACGATTAGATTTTAAATTATGATTATTAACTAACGCATTGTATTCATAAGAAAATGATTGCCTTTGAGCTTGTTTTATTATAAAAGTTAAAGACTTATCTAATTCGTCCACACTTAACGGCCCCCGCAGTCTTTGTTCATTGTTTTTAACTCGTGTGTTATGTATAAAACGCAACATATATGCACACGCGCGCTGTAATCTAGAAAATTTAGAAAATCTATTAAAATTAATAATCTCAATTTTTTCAAAATTATTATTACACACCATATTTACAGTAGATTGTTTTAATTCAGGTAAATTATTATTTTCTAAAGTGACAAACTGGTTTTGTGACCAATCTGCCCTATTCTCACGCAAAAAGGCGGGTCCGTTCCACCATAACTCAGATGAATTTAATTCGTTTAAAAATAAACCGCGCGAAACTAGATCAGCTGGATTTTGTGATGAGCTAACATGAAGCCAGGTCGAATCACTTGTTAACTCATTTATCTCAACAACACGATTCTGTACGAAAGTCTTTAAATTATGTGGAGACATTCGTAACCAGCCGAGAACAATGGTTGAATCCGTCCAAAAGACAATCCTATCAAAAGTTAAACGCAATGTTTTTAATATTTTATCGCCTAACCTCGCAGCCAACAACGAGCTACATAATTCTAGCCGTGGAGTGGAAACCGGTTTCACGGGCGCGACGCGGCTCTTCGAACATAACAATCTAACTGCGACGTCACCATTGCTATTGCACGTCCGTATGTAAGCACACGCGCCGTACGCAGTCTCGCTTGCATCTGCAAATACGTGAAGTTCTATTCTAAAATAATCACATCCTATGACATGACGCGGTACACGAATATTTTGTAAACATTCTAACGATTTTAAAAACTTTTCCCAAATAATTAATAATTTATTAGGTACTATTTCATCCCAATCTAGTTTACATAACCATAACTTTTGTAATAACGATTTTCCTATAATAATAAACGGACTTAATAAACCGAGTGGGTCGTACACTTGTGAAACGATTGATAATATTTGACGTTTAGTGATTTTATCATTATTTTCTAATTTTATTTTAGTTGTAAAATGCAATTCATCACTTGTATTATACCAACCCAAACCAAGGGTTTTATTAGAACAGTTTTCATCAAATAATAAACTTTTAGTCTGGTTATTATCTACATCGGAATTAAAAGACGTGATGTCGGGTGTGTTAAAAATCCATTTTCTTAATGAAAAACAACCCGATAAACAAGTGTCCGATACTCCCTTACTTAACTGTGAGAGCTTAAGAACTGAGTCCGCTCCTATACATACATCGTCGATATACATATCTTCTAAAATAGTGCGTGATACGTCTTTGTCCGAACATTCTAATCCTAATTGCTTAATGCATCGATTGCTAAGATAAGGGGACGACACGTTTCCATACGTAATCGTGTTAAGGCGAAACACACTGATGGGATCGGATGAATTTTGTCGCCATAAAATTAAATGTAAATTTCTTTGATCTTCGTGAATTAATATTTGTCTAAACATTTTTTCTATATCGGCACATGCTACAAACTTGTACTGACGAAAACGTAAAATAATAGAAAATAATTCATTTTGTAGTGCCGGACCTGTCATCTGAACGTCATTTAACGACTTACCGGTTGTCGTTTTTTGACTCGCGTTAAAAACTACTCGTAATTTAGTAGTAGTGCTCTGTTCCCTCATTACACCATGATGAGGTAAAAAATAATGAGGTGATGTATAATTTTCAATTCGCGTCATGTGACCTAGGCTTAAATATTCTTGCATGAAATCGCAATACATTCTTTTATAATCTGGTGATTTTTCTAATCTACGCTCTAATGACAAGAATCTATTCTCAGCTATCTTGTAGCTATCGCCTAGCTCATCAAGCGAATCTTTCACTGGAATCCTAACCGAAAAACGACCGCCGTCTACCCGCTTCGTCGTTTCGGAAAATAATTGTTCACAATAGCGTTCTTCGTCTGTCTGGTATTGTTTAGGAGAAGTAATTTCTTCTAATTCCCAAAATTTACTTAACTGTTTATTTAATTGAACTGTTTGCATAAAATGACATTGTACTTGATTATTATGTGATTGTAAATGATTATCATAAACGATACCAGATATGACCCAACCTAACGTAGTATTCTGTAGGTATGGACCTGAATTCAAGCGAATTTTACCGTCTATCAATAAACCCCAAAACACATCGGCACCGATCAATAAATCGATTTGTGACGATTTATAAAATAAAGAATCGGCAAGTTGAATATTATTTGGAATTTCTAACGAATTAAAATTTAAACTGACTGACGGTATTGCAGTAGTAATATTCTTCAAAACTATGCAATTAAAGCGAGTTTGAAATTCACTGTTTAATGATTTTAGTTTAATTTCACACGACTCCGTTGAGTGAGTGTGCACCTGCCCTATACCAGGCTAGGCGCACTCCGCGCTTTAGGTACAAAGCTACAAGTAGGTAGCGGGTCCGTCCGGACGGACTAATTTCAGAGGGCTACCGCGTGCCGGCTGGGTCGCACATTAGCAGTTCGATTTCGATAGTATGCCTTAATACGAATAAAAAGGATCCGAACCTCACGTTTTTCACTCTTCCAAAAGTTCCAAACGACATCAAAACGTAAGAAGTGCTTGTCTACTAGGTACCTAGTTAATAACTAGTATCCGTTTCTTCTTATTGTTAAACAATCTTCGCCCAACTATTTATTGAAATAATAATTTATTGATTAGGTAGGTACTTACTTACCTACCTACTTTCAAAATAAAATTAATTATAATTACAATTTCATTTCGTAATAAAGCCAATTGCTTTAAAGCCAGCATGTATAGTCTGATGTGGTGTTGACTGTACTTAGCCTATGTTTTTTTTAAACGTATTTAACTACACATTATTTCACAAACACATAACTTGTAATAAATTAACTACCAGTTATTTAATTATTATTTAAAAGAAGAAACCCTGAAGTCGTTAGAAGAGATAAGAGCTACGCGATAGAAAGAGAGGCAACTTCTAGGTGAATATAACTGTAGGCAAGAGAGCGGCGTGCAACCTGAATTGCACTTTATTGGGTATGGAATAGAATCGTTATTTATTTAAATGACTTTGCGGAGTGGATCTTCTGTACTTGTACTATTATGTATTCTGTGCCTATACCCGTGATATGAAAAGCGGACTGTATCGATTTAACGTTTAACTTTTTACGTAAGTTATCTGTAATTATGCAATTTTGGCTACCGCTGTCGAGAATGGCACGAGCCTTAACGTAGACATTATCGCTACCTGCTACTTCCACTAAAGCTGTGGATAATAAAACTGTTTCCGATGCGCTTACGATATTACTCACGGTTTCCTTACAACCAATATTAATGCGTGGCTGATGGGATTCCGTACAACCAATATTTATGCGTGGCTGCTGTATCGTATGTAAAACGGATGAATCGTGGGGTTCGGAATTCGATTCCGATCGACCTTCCACGACTGACAATAATGCGTTATCGACGATATTATTTTGGTGTAATAAGCTGTTGTGTTTCTTATTACACTGTTTACATGCACCAAAAACACAATCTGATGGCGAATGTCCAGCACGTAAACAATTAATACACAATTTCTTATTATTAACGAATTCCATTCTTTTCAGAATTGAAAAGTCCAAGAATAAAGTGCACGTATAAAGCGCGTGATTACCGCTGCATAGCGGACATGTGCGGGTAGTAATTTTTAAATTATTTTTTGTTGATGTAAAACTATGTAACTTTTGTTGAATAGGTCGTTTAGTAATTTCTGGTATTATTTTATTATTTGAAAATGAAGAAGGATTGTGCGCCTTGATCATTTCCAAAGTGTCTGCCTTATTTCTTAAGAAAGACAGGAGGTCGTCTAACTTAATGTTTTTATTCGCCTGGGAAATTAAATTATTTTTGTATTGTTCCCATTCTTTCTCAACTACTGAATCTAATTTTGATGTAATTATGTAAATAATGAGCGTGTCCCAATATTCAGTGGGTTCGCCAAGTGTCTTTAATGCGCGTATATTTTTTAAAATAATATCAATTAATTTTCTAATGTGAAAAGAAGACTCTTTATTCAAACTTTGCATAGAAAATATTGCTTTCACGTGATTGTGTATTAAAAGTTTCGTGTTATTATATCTCTCATAAAGCAAATCCCAAGCTATTACGTAGTTTTCTGACGTAAATTCAATTGACTTGATTACTTGAGCAGCGTTACCTATCAGTGAGGAACGTAAATAATGAAATTTCTGGATCTGTTCAAGTTGAGTAGAATTGTGAATCATAGAAAGGTAGGTGTCCCTGAACTCTAACCAATTGTCGTACGATCCGTCAAAAAAAGGAAGCGATATCGTAGGAAGCTTGACTAACGATTTCGCGCCACACTTAGACTCGCAACTAGATTGACTAGAAGTACTAAAGCGTTTTATCAAAATATCTACTTCCGCCATGGTATCATAAAAAACATTTTCAAACGATTCTCGAATTTCTAACTGACGTGCAATGTCGTCTTCGGACGCCATTAGCATTTCAATTGAGCTTTGAATATTGTTAAATTCACTGAATAACGATTTCGATAATTCACTACGTAACTTTAATTCCGTTACTTGCTTTTCGTTTAAATGAACATTACGGAACGAGCTCACAAATTTGACGAATATAGTTAGTCTACCTTTGATGGTACCGCGTTTTTTATTCAATTCTTTAATCGCGCTTTCATCTGATTCTACACTTAAATTAGCACTTGCACTGGGAATAGGCGATTTACTGCGATTAGTCTTATCTTCCACATTCATTTTGGCGAATTATAAAAGGTAGGGTACTCACCAAATTTCTGCCCGTTGATGAGGCGTACACCGAAATCTATAGATAAAAGCACAGTTTTAGTACAAATTGAAATTGGATTAGACGGTATAGGGAGGATGAAGGAATGATTAGCCAGACCCTTCGTGGTTCCCTCGATTATTCGGCTCGTAGGTCCAATGGTACAGATCGAATGTACCTGTATGTTTTTTCCTAGCAGGGTCTGGGTTTTAAATGATTGCGACTTTTATGGAATACAGTTTGTTATATTGTCTCAATATTACAATTTTATCGAATGCAAATTTATATGAAAAATTGGGGAAAAATCGGGAGTTGAGAGAGAGACGCGAAAGTGAAAAGAGTGGTCGTCGTCTTCAGCGGCAGCTCCTTATATGGCTTGAATCAGCGCCCTCTGGTGTTGATTTGCTCTAGTTTGTAGTTCATGTAAAATAATAATTTGATGATGCTTTGTCGCGCTGTCGCTTGGTCTTCTCGTACGGCGCGCGGCGGCGCCTCTCGTGGTCCACCAGATGGCGTGAACACCGTCTCTAAGCTGCATGAGTTGGGTTTGGAAGCTCTCCCTCATCCGCCATACTCACCAGATCTTGCGCCTACCGACTATTACTTTTTCCAAAATTTGGACAACTTTTTAGCGGGAAAAAAATTCAATTCCCGAGAGGCAGTACAAAACGCCTTTGAAGAGTTTGTTGTCTCCCGTCCAGCTGATTTTTTCAAGAAGGGCATCCATAAACTGCCACAGCGTTGGCAAAGATGCATTGATTGCAGGGGTGATTACTTTGAATAAAAGAAATAAATAAGTTCGAAAAAAAAATACTTTAACTTTTTTCAAACAAAACGGCAATTTCATAGGTTCCATACCTTAAATTTTTTTCCCTTTAGTATTTTTTTTACTTTTATTTTACTTAATTTTAATTTATTTACTTAAAAAAGTAAATTAAAATTATTTTCATACATTGATTTCAATATTTTACTAAATTAAAAAGTGCGTTGGTCTGTGTCATCTTTTCAAAAATCTCTCAATAAAAGGAAGGCAAACGAACTATATCCATTCGGCTATATTTAACTCGGTTTTAAGAGTTTTGCGTCGTGAAACGTATAGAAAGGAACGCCCTTTAAGAGAAATGATGGATATAATTATAATTATCCCTTCTTCGTCTCTGAGATTTAATTTGTTACAAAGTAGTAGCTCTGCTACTCGTTCGCACTCTGTCGCACGTAGTTCAGCGCCCAAGCGGGAAAGAGAAAGCAATAGCCTTCCCCACCCCGCCTCCGACCATCGCTGCCCGCCGCCGCGTCAACCTCATTCTTTGTTGCGCGCGCGCGCAAGACGCACGTAGTCACAAAAATGTAACTTTTTTGTTTAACTATAGTCTTAAAATCAGTGGAATTATAGACGTGAATTAATTCGTGAGAAACGGTAAAATACCGTCACTATGCAAGTGATACGAATGTTGAAGGTAGACTCACAATTATCTTTTCTCTTAGTGATGAAAAGTATGCAAGTTATTCACAAAGGCAAACTGCCTTATATTTGCCTCGAGTCAATACGAGATATTGACCAATGGTACTTTTTTCCCGAGTCAATACGAGATATTGACCAGTGAATTTTTTTTCCTGAGTCAATACGAGATACTGACCAGTGATACTTTTATGAGTTAATACGAGATATTAACCATCATTTTACAATAAACTGCCGAATACTTGCCTTGAGTCGATACGACATGCTTTTGTGAGTTAATGTCTTCGGACGAATCCTTCATATATTATGATTGAACTCAACTTACAGGTAAGTTCGTTTAATCATTATTAACCGCTTCATATTTAACAGAATATGAATAGATTTGCTGGTGTTAACTGCAAAATATTTGCTTTGAGTCAATACGACATACTTGCTTTTATAAGATATTTTTTCCCGAGTCAATACGTGATATTGACCAGTGATACTATTTTGAGCTAATACAAGATATTAGCCGTAATTTTATAAAAAATATATACCTAGATTTGCTGACGTAAACTGTAGATTATTTACTTAAAGTCACTACGAGATACTTTTATGTGTTAATACGAGATTAACCGTTATTTTACAAATATTAATAAAATATTTGCTATCAAGTTGAAGGCCTAATAACCTTTTTAGTAAAACATCAAAATTGTTGTCACTGATACAGCTATGTACATACAAGTACTTTTATATGTTTTCGGTTTTCCCGAACAACATTATAAAACAAAATTCTGATTCCTTCTTATTTTGTTTTTTTTTCGTGAAAAAATCAGCAATGATGTTGAACATCAAAATACACTCCCACAAGTGTTAAAGGTGCCCTTAAGATCAGAAAATTTTTAAAAAATATTATTGGCAAACTCATCGCCGATTCGTTGAAAATGAATCATGCGATTATCATGTATTATGCCACTACTGAAAATCGTTCGTATAGTGTCTTTAAAGACCGTCAGCGCGACGACACCTACTGCTCAGTCCTCTCTAAACTTGGGGTCTGCCACAACAACCATAACCATATCTTGGAACACAAGCAATTGGGCCGAGGTGACGGACAGCAACCAGCAGGGCCAGTTTAACGTATTTCATCAGCCTTGCGGCACCTACCTGCAGCTTCCAGCTCCAAGGGCTACCTGTAATCACCACCGTCGGCACCGTCGCGCTACTGGATCAGAACAAAAGGTCTGTACCTTGTCTGTATTTTTAGCTGGTCAGCTAAAATACGTTCTCGATTCGAGTAAAATCTATCACAAACGACCGTTATGTGCTTTCCAATACTAATCCTAAGTATTCAGTTAGTTAAATTAGAAAATAAACAAATATACATATTTTATTTTCTTATCAAAAGAAAATAGAACATGTACGTACTTTCTGAACATTTTATGGAGGATGCTAGAACAACAATAAACTCATAACCTGTGTCCTGATAATGTCATGGCACAACTATTAGTCTTTGAGAACAGTTGCTTTTACACACAGCGCAAAAAGCATTTAAGACTAGCGGCCGCCCACGGCTTCGCCTGCATGGAAATCTTTCTTGCTATCCCTCGGGAACAATATTTTCCTTTCGGGATTAAAGGTACCGTATGTCCTTCTCTGTAACCCAGACAACGTGTATAAAAATTTCATGATGATCTATTCAGTAGTTAAGATGTGAAGGTGTAACAAACAAACAAACAAAAGGACTTTTGCATTTTTAATATTAGTAAGGATGTTATTTAGACAATAAACTTCATGAGTTTTGGGTCTAATTCTTTGGCTTTTGCACAGCACTACACATAATCATCATCTTTACTAAATGTTTTAAACCAAAAATTTTAACCATTAATTTTCAGGCTTCAATGACCTATTAAGATGACACTTATGTCTGGGTATTAATTACCAAAATTTCTCAAATTATCAAGTTTTAGAAACTATGAAAACAATGATTCAAATATTTAAGATCCTCATTAACTATCAAGAAAGTACTATTACTCCCAGCCAAACATGTAAATTCTGTGGCCTTGTATTGAATTTCTAAAATTAGTAGTATATTGACAAATAAGGACAAACAAAATATTATTAGAAGAAGCTATTAAAATCAAATAAAATACATTTTAGTGACTTTGTCAGATACTTAGGAACTATTACAGCAGTTTGTACTGCGGTAGCATTACTATTTTAACACTTAAAATTGTAATATTGGACAAGCTTAAGGCTTGTACAAATTGAGCATAAATGTTTAACTATATTAAAATGATTGATATAATAATTACTTTTTATATCGTACTATGGACCTTTTTAACTTTGTATTGTATGGTGAAAAAATAATATATTTCTTTTCCTGATACTTAGACCAATATGATAAACGAATAGTTTTCAATACTTTCTCCGTTGCTTTGACAATGGGCTGTGCAGCAGCCGGTTAAAATGAGACAATATAAGATTTTGCACAAACGAGGAAAAATTGCTGCTCATTAATGACCTGGATGTGCTTTTTTGGTATAAAATCCTTCGCATACCGTGCGTATACTAGCACTGATGGTCTGTTACCTGATGGGCGGCGCCTACCACTGCGGCTGCGCTGGCTACAGCTGGGACGTGCACCACGCCGTCTATCTGCAGGTGCCTATACTGAAGTTTTTTGTTGTATATTAATAACACCACTGCCATTTCATAAATGAATCGAATTAGTGGTGTTCATTTCTTGCAATTAAATCAAATTGCTAAATTGCTCGCCGAGAAATGGCAGTGGTATGATCAACAATAGGCGTAATAACGCCTCCCCAGCATTCTTTTTCCTCACTTATTTTAAAAGAATAACTTTATTGTTTATGACAAAGCCAATGACTTAATAGCTATCATGGCCATGGTTTCTCAATGAAATGAAAAAAAAAAGGTTTTTTATTTTCTGCAATTACACAATACATTAAATACACTTATATTATTGAAGCTACCCAGTAAACATAATAATATACTTGTGGCAGGCAACTCCATTCCCTCGTTGAAACCTTAATCAACTTGCTGTTAAAGAAATAGCGATGGTAATAGTCACATCAAGCGTTAATTTATTTTCATCTGTTCGCAGAAAGAAACATCATCCTCGCTCTCAGTTTTCTCTGGCTGCATATTATAAGGCAAACGTTCCTTAGTCAAGCGTTAGAAGTGTTTATTGATATCTTGCCTCAGTATTTGAATAATACTGCAAGCAAATCTTTATTTTTATTGGAACTATTGCCAAGAAATAATATCTTATTATATACTAATTAATGATTTAATAGGTTTTCGAAACAACTGTTTTCTAAATGAATCCCACTAAACAATCATTGCTCAGATATCTCCCAATTTTTTAAAATCTATATCACCGGCAATGATAACCTAAAAAAAAAAAAATATAAAGATATGTTTGTTACATTATAACGATGGATCTCACAATAGTTTAAGATTACCTGTTAAACTTACTCCCAAATAACTTACATTTTGAACAATTAAGCACCCATTGGTCACCTTGTTAGCCTTGGCTACAAGTAAATGAATACAGATCATGTACTTAACTCAATTAAGCAACTCAGATCATTGTATTATATTATCTGAGGTAACACAGTAAGATTTGACGAAATAATTTATTATTTAAAATTTAAATGACAGATGTTCAATCACATCTTCTGTAAGTCTCAACTTGTTGAACTTTCCATTCTTTAAGTTTTTATTTCTGTAATAAAAGTATTTATGTTTATTTATATAAATATCTTAAATATTGTCGCCCATATGAACTAATACAAACCCCAAAAAAAAATACATATCAATGCTGCCTCGTCACAAACATTCGGCAAAATTTATAATGGAGGAATGTTACACCCATTTTTTTTTTATCTCATTACCTGTTTATCATGTTGTGTAACATGTGGTCACATCGGCGCGGCGGCCAAGTTGCTGCCATTCGTGAAGAAAAATTTGTGCACTTACTAGTCTGTGTGCCGGATTTTCTGTGGATGCTTTTTGCAATCTGCTGTTTGGACTGGACAATCGACAATATTTGCGTATTTCCAGGCATGGGGCTCTAATGTCACAGAACCGACATTATAATAAAACTACTTTTTTTTAGTGTTGCAGTTGCAGGAGCACTGACTTAATTTCATCTTATTTAACTATTAAAAATAATTTAATGTGTGTTCACTTAACCTTTGTTTATTTATATAAACAAACAAGGCTTTCCTCTAATAACATTGATATCTTCTCTAAACATCCTACTTTGTAACAAATTAAATCTCAGAGACGAAGAAGGGATAATTTAATGATCAAACGAACTTACCCTAAGTGAAGTTCGATCCTAATTATCCCTTCTTCGTCGAAGAGATTTAAAGTCCCAGCCCTCCCTTGCTAGTTGTTTGTTCAACAACCGTATCCCTATAATAGATGGGGATATCAATGTATTTCCTTACTATTCCAAACTGAATGAGGTTGACGCGGCGGCGGGCAGCGATGGTCGGAGGCGGGGAGGGGAAGGCTATTGCTTTCTCTTTCCCGCTTGGGCGCTGAACTACGTGCGACAGAGTGCGAATGAGTAGCAGAGCTACTACTTTGTAACAAATTAAATCTCTTCGACGAAGAAGGGATAATTAGGATCGAACTTCACTTAGGGTAAGTTCGTTTGATCATTAAAATATTTCCTAGTGGCAACATTATTCTTCTCGAGCTCGAGAGAGCTTTGTCTACGGAAGTGAAAGCTTTTGTGAGTGTCTCTTTATCTTAGAACTTATTAAAAAATAAGTATCATGTTTAAACTAAATCATTTCGAATCATTTCAGATAATTTCGACGTTTATTGATGTTGAAATAAAAATATTATATTTTAAAACTCATATTTGTATTAAAAGACATAAAAAGGTTGTAAAATTCTGAGAGCGAGTCCCACCACTGTGCTCAGCAATCTAGAAGGTCGAGACGACAAGTCTTCGTCGACAAGAGTCCCGTTTGCTCATGCTACGCGTGCTGGTGAAAACAATGAGGAAAAAGTGAGCGCTCGGCGCTTGCTTGCCCTAGTGGAAGGGATGATTCTTGGCGGGAATTGTCTATGTTGCAGGTAAAAAGGCGGGAAACCAGTGTTGCCAGACGACAAAAACGTGTTAAAACAAGAAAATCGGCAATGGCTCTCACCCTCACCCCGGACAAGGCTCAGCGCACAATCGCGGTTTTATTGGAAGGTAAAACCTCTGCATTTTGTCGGCGTTTTCCACTCGGGATTAATAAAGTCGCGTTGTTAAAAAATCGCACTTGCGAACACACACAGTCGAGAAGTCATGCCACATGTGTTTTATTCGAAGCGTCAGAAAAATCGCACGAGTAAACGTCGAGAAAAAACGCTCGTGCGAAAGATCAGCTTGCGTCTTTTTGCACTATTGGAACTATAAAGCCCGTGATACGCAATGCTTGTTACTCGAGAGCATGCCACCAGTGGCAGGCAAGAAGGATCAGTCTGGTGCCACTCTAATCCATCAGTTTGAGGGCCTAGTACGAGTTGGTTTTTGTTCTCACTTCACTTTGTGAATAGGTAGTTAACTTTCTTCTTCTCTCTTTCACTCGTTCACTCACTCGCATGATTTTCTCTCTTTTACCCGATACTATTTGCAAAGTGAGGTGAGATGAAACAACTCCCACTAGGCCCTCTGTACATAGACTTTGAATTTTTTCCCAGACTCATGATTCTGTACCAAACTGATAGAATACGGATGGAATGGACTGGGGCGCCGGGCGCCAAACGCCAAACTCAAGCCTTTTCCAGACGACACAATTTCATTGGCAATTTACCCGAATGAGCGGTTTTCAAAAGGCAGTTTAAGAAAAAAAAGAAGTTCATAAAATAGAACTAGATGTCGTTGTACTTAGTAGGTAGCTTTTTATGAAAATATGAAATGTAGTACTAAATTCAGAGATTCTTTCATATCCGAACAGGGTAGTGTGCTATGACAAAACGCATATGTATTTTTAAAATTAAAATAAATGTTGGGCTGTAATGAAAATGGGTCGGGTTTTAAAAGTTGTCTGTCCGTATAATAATAAGATGATTTAATAAAAAGAAATTGAATTGTTTGAATATTATCGTGTTTCGCGTCTAATTTTAAGTGTTTTTTAAACAAGTGAAATTACTAAAATAAATTTACCAAATTAACTCATAAATGTAACAAATACTTTTCTGAAAACCACATCAAAATTGGTTCAGCTAAACGCGACATAATCGCGGACAAACATACATACATACGGGTCAAACTACGAATCTTCTTTTTTTGAAGTTGGTTATAATACTAAAATCTTCTCCTAAGTGTAACAAATACTTTTCTGAAAACGGCATCAAAATCGGTTCCTACAAACCCGAGATAATCACGGACAAACATACATATACATCTATACATTCAGGTCAAACTGCTACTACTGCGCAAGCTTCATTGTCTATGGTTTGGTTCAAGATGCTGGGTCCATAGCGCGTGTTTTGCCCTACACAATCAACAAAATATTGTTGCGCGAAACAAAATACTCATACGTTTTTTTTTATTTGTTGAATGTTGAGATGTTTTTGTTGATTGTGTACAGCAAAACACGCGCTATGGACCCGCCCAAGTAGCACACAAATGTAGCGCATAAGTGCTTAATTAATGCTGCCATCGAATCTTAAAGCTGTTTAAGGGTATACCAATTTGGCTGTACTAAAGCTGTTTAAGCGCTTAAACAGCTAAAAAGGGCCCCAAATTATACAGCCTTTGGTATTACAATGGCTGGAGAGAAGCATCGGTCAGGCTTATTTAAGTTTTAATAGAGCATTAATAAAGCACTGTCAAAAGTTTAATTCTGTGCAGGACTCTCCCAACCAGCTCTTAACCAGCTTCTAACCTTTTGCAACTCCCTATTCAAACTTTTTTAACGTCTTTGTTCTTAGCAAGTCATCTTAAAATAAATTAAGTATGTAAAGGACTGTTAAAAGTTATGGTGTAAAGTTAACTATATTCAATCTTCCATCATCGTCCACCATTTCTACTGGGATATTTTTTGTTAGAAAGTTTTGTTAGCAGTTTATACAAATGCGTTTAGGATGCGAGTGCAACTACATCGTGAAGTTAATACCAATTAACTACAAAATTTTCATGCGCCCTTCGAATAATTAGATTTTAACTTAGGAAATATATGGACAAATCACGAGTGCAAAAGTTTTAATCTATTATTATGGAAAATTAAATGAGATATTTAGTAAAAATGGTTTCTTTAAATTGCCTATGAAGTAAGAGCTTAAATTAAGGCGGATTCTTGCAGTTAAGAATGTTTTAGAAAATAATAAAAAAAAAGCTATTTTTAGGTTAGTTATGGCGTCCATGAGGTGCTCAGCTTTAATCGTTAAACTATTATCTTGTGACACTATTTGCTGAACAAAATACCATTAATCAGCCATAGACTGCTCGTGTTCTGTATAAGAGACGTTAATTTATACTTTTAGTTCATATATGGATTCCGGAAATACCGTTTTAATGACTTATGAGTTATATTGTATTTCAACAACTATTTCTTGCAGCAAGTTAGGGGTCCTCTACCAAAAAGAAAATCATCCTCCAACTAACATTTATCTTATTGGTAGGTATAGTCTAAAATATTACTTATTTTCTTGTAAATTCGGTACTATTACGTTTTCTTGTCGACCAAGGCTTGTCCATTATTAATTTTTAATACTTATAAACCTTGAATTCGTAGTTTATTCGAATACTAGCTAGTAACCAAAATAATAAAATTTTGCAACAGATAGGTAGAAAAGCTGTTAAATGGAGTAAATAACAGCAACGAACTTTAATGTGGTGTAATTGGGTGCCAAAAACTGTTTAATAGTATAGACAAATTACATTCTAACTCTTTGAGAATTACAAAGCGCTTGAAAAATGGTTTACAACAGTTTCTCAAATAAAGCTGTATAAATATATGATTTGATACACTTCTTCAGCTTGAAGAGTTATTATTTTCTACTTAGGCGTAATTTCAGCAGCAACAGGCTGTTAAAAGTATTTCCTTAATGATCTTAACCAGACAACCTTACAGTGGTATTATATTACTCCACATGTAGCTCAAAAGCGTCATAAAAGATGCCTTCAAGATCAATGTACAGCTTCTAACTTTACAATACCTTTCAGACGTACTGTTAACCAGTTGGTGTTAGAAAGGATTAATTTTAGACCATTCAACAGCAAAAAACATTATAGAAGAATTTCTTTACGCCGCTTTTCAACTGCAAACGTAGTAAAACATGTATTATGAACTCTTAAACAGCCCATAGCTTAATTAAGTATTTCTGGAGTGCCTTTTAGAGATTATTGAATAAATAACTTTTTTAAATGCAACATATCAGCCTTGAGAAGCTACGAAAACCTTTAAACATCTTTAATCACACTTTTAACCTTATGTAGGTGTATAATTTGACACTTGATCAGCCAATGTGCTACTTGGGCGGGGCCCTACCGACTAACTCAAAGTGATAGCCAAAGCGATAGCTATATGCTCTATCCATCCTTGTCGTATCACACGATGCGAACACGGACACGAACACGATGACAAGCCCCGCGTTCCGAATCACGCTCACAGCGCTGTTAGCGCGAATCCGACCAAATTAAATAGTTACACAAAATATTACACAAATAGGGTATTTGTGTACCTACTTAATTCAGGTGCACTGACGTCATAAACCAAAGCCAGAGTCAAAGCGATAGAGTTAAGGTCCAAACAAATTATCGGACGCGGCTTACTGCCGCGGCTGATCTGAGGTGTGCAAACTATCGGCACCCTGATTATCTAAAAATAAACTATTTAGCGACCGGTTGCATTTGACATACATTGCCACTTTTCTTTGGTATATTTTTTTTTTACCCAAAAATAAGTAGTAATGGATAACGATCATCTGTGAACTGCAACCAGTCGCTAGGTGGTTTTTAATTAGATAATCAGCCCGCGGATGTAGTAGGTCGCGGACGTATGGGCTGATTATCTAATTAAAAACCACCTAGCGACTGGTTGCAGTTCACCGATGATCGTGATCCATTGCTACTTCTTTTTGGGTTAAAAAAAAACATACCAAAGAAAAGTGGCAATGTATGTCAAATGCAACCGGTCGCTAAATAGTTTCTTTTTAGATAATCCGCACCCCGATAGTTTGCACACCTCAGATCAGCCGCGGCAGTAAGCCGCGTCCGATAATTTGTTTCGGCCTTTAGGCGGTAGACCAGCCGGCCAAATCCTCATACTTTTTTTTGTTGAATGTTGAGATGTTATTAGCGTATAGTTGGCAGCCTCACCATGGAATTAGAAGGTTTCGACTATGTCAAAAAATTGTTAGTAAATAGTGATAAATAGTGAACTATAGCATATAAATAGTGATACGATGGTTCAAAAGATATTTGAGTATCTTGGTGAGGCTGCTAACTTGACGTCAAGCTGTCAGACACCCTAAGAAATACAGTTCGTATCAATGTGATTTATATGCCAAAAAATTGTTAGGAAATAGTGAATCGTATACGCAAAATTTCAATAATATTGCTTCAATACAAGCCGAGATATTACGGTCTCAAAGTGGGCTGCTAACTTGACGTTTCTGGCGATGGTGATACCAGAGAAACGGGTACAAGTTTTAAACAAATAAATATATCAAAAAATTGTTAGTGAAATTGTGATTCTTACGATATAAATAAAAAAAAAATTCTTCATTGCTATTTTCTAAAAATCGAATGTTAACTTCTACATAATACTCTGAATATAGGCTGTCGATCAATATTGAACTTTGCTCCACAGTAATAAGGTTTAAACTTGATTGCAATCATGAGGTGAGTACTATCAAGCAAAAAAGTGAAATTTATATTTTTTGACTGTGCCATTGAGGATGGAAACTGAGGAACTAATGGCGCCACAAGCGGTTGTACCAAAACATTTGATTGGTTGTTTCAAATATCAAATGTCATTTGTGGCATATTTTAACCAATCAATGTATTGCTAGCGGTTAGATTGCCGCTGGCGCCATCTGCGATTAGCTTTGCGTTGCCAACCCCATATCCTCATTTCAATGCTATTGATTTGATATAAACAAATATTTTTCAACCTGCTTTTTTTTCATTTTTTAGTAAATATTTTTTTAAATTTTTATAAAATTTTGATTGTGTCAATACTCTACTCTCAGTTCATTTAATTAGTAGTGATAGTGATATATGATTGGTATCAGTAGGTAGGAAGGAACTAATATAAGTAGAAAATATTAATAGTTTTTCCCGAATAAATAACTAAATAAATGAACTAAGAGTAGAGTATTGACACAATTTTTTTTTTATGAGAATTAATTAAAAATCAAGGAAAATGTGGGTAGAAAAATATTTGTTTATACCAAATCAATGGCATTGAACCGAGGATATGACTATTGATACAGTCAAAAAATAAAAAAATAAAAAAAAATATTTACAAAAAACAATGAAAAAAAAAGTGGGTTGAAAAATATTTGTTTAGATCAAATCAATAGCATTGAAATGAGGATACGACTATGTGGTTGGCAACGCAAAGCTTATCGCAGATGGCGCCAGCAGCGATCTAACCGCTATCAATACTTTGATTGGTTAAAATATGCCACAAATGACATTTGATATTTGAAACAACCAATCAAATGTTTTGGTACAACCGCTTGTGGCGCCATTAGTTCCTCAGTTTCCATCCCCATTGACACAGTCAAAAAATATAAATTTCACTTTTATGCTTGATAGTACTCACCTCATGATTGTAATCAAGTTTAAACCTTATTACTGTGGAGCAAAGTTCAATATTGATCGACAGCCTATATTCAGAGTATTATGTAGAAGTTAACATTCGATTTTTAGAAAATAGCAATGAAAAATTCTTTTTTTATTTATATCGTAAGAATCACAATTTCACTAACAATTTTTTGATATATTTATTTGTTTAAAACTTGTACCCGTTTCTCTGGTATCACCATCGCCAGAAACGTCAAGTTAGCAGCCCACTTTGAGACCGTAATATCTCGGCTTGTATTGAAGCAATATTATTGAAATTTTGCGTATACGATTCACTATTTCCTAACAATTTTTTGGCATATAAATCACATTGATACGAACTGTATTTCTTAGGGTGTCTGCCAGCTTGACGTCAAGTTAGCAGCCTCACCAAGATACTCAAATATCTTTTGAACCATAGTATCACTATTTATATGCTATAGTTCACTATTTATCACTATTTACTAACAATTTTTTGACATAGTCAAAACCTTCTTATTCCATGGTGAGGCTGCCAACTATACGCTAATGAGATGTTTTTGTTGATTGTGTGGAGGAAAAAACGCGCTATGGATAATGTGCATAATGTGCCAAATATGGAACAGCTCTATTTAAAAAAAACTAGAGTGCATGTGCATGTTGTTTCATTTGTGAACATTTTGAACATTTTGTATTTTCGAAATTACACATTAGGTACAATACTTTTCAAATATTTTTTATGTCATTACTTTTGTTTTCTCAAACGTTTTAAAAAATCCATGCGGTAAGGGGATAAAGATTATCGGTCAATCGATTAATCGAATCGATAATCGATACAAACATCCCTAATGTGCCTGCCGTTGCCGTCGCCCGTAGGGATGTTCGATCCTGGTGCCTTGTATCGATATTCTAGATCGCAATGGATCGTAATCCATTGTATCAATCCACGGATCGATCCATTAAAATTGATACGATTTTTTTTATCGATTGTATTGAATTAAATATTTTAGGAAAATCGAATTTTTAATCACACTTTATTATAAACGTGATATTAGGTACCTAATGTATTTAGTAATGTTTAATAAATTAATCAAATATTTTTAAGTTTGCCAATATTTGCATTGAAAGTACGCAAAAACAAAATTAAAAATTGCTGGTTGTCAAAGTGAACAAAACGTTTTAACGAAGAAAAAATTGCTCTCAAACTAAACAAAAAGCAATATAGAGTTCGTTTCATCGGTTATTTATTACCTATGGCGTTATGTTGGTTGGTACCCAGTAAATTTATTATTATTGCGATGGAATAAGGTTCAAAATTGAATAAACTTTCGGGGTACCAACATAACGCCATAGGTAATAACCGACGAAACGCACTCTAAATAGTTATGACGAATTTGATGGTACATTGAAATATGATATGGCAACAACTGATAAGAGATTTTTTTTGTATAAAAAACATGGATCTGTTCGTCGCCCGCTATACTATAGTATTTAAAACAAAGGAAAAATTCAAGTTAAAATCATCTCTAAGTAATTACTATATATAATACGATAAATACATCAAACGATTTTTTCGATCCGATCCGCTATGTATGTGTATCGATCCGCCAAAGGATCGAATGCTTTTGTATCGATACAAAAATCGAATGGATCGTAATGCATTGTATCGATCCACGCCATAGAGTAAATTGTAACATAGGGGAATAGAGACCTCTCTTATACGTCAAAATTGGTGCTACATAAGTAACGCCATCTATCAGTCATAGTAAGAACTATATTTCTATATGTACGTGTTACTGAATCCACACCCCTATATCCATATTACTATTGGATCCTTTTAGTTTAATATTAAATAAAAAAGGAATAAAACAACAATTCGCATATTAAAGTATTTTTATTTAACAATAAGAACAAGTCATTGTGCACATGTTTGAAGTTTGTTTGCACATTTATTTTTTAACATGAATAGTAATGAAATCAGAATGTAAATGTAAACAATCATTGTAAAACATAGAAAAAAATTAAATGCGTTCATTTTAGATAGGTAAATAAATACATTTTGATTTTCCACGTTTGAAATAAAAAGTTAGGGGCAGTTTCACAGGTTCCGAATAAGTTACGGATATCAAATTAAGTTACATTTTCAAATTACTAGTTGATGATAGATATATGCTATCAGAAACCTGAGACGGATGGACTATTCAAAATAGCTTTCCCTATAAACAGTTGTAAATTGTAATACATGTTTTTTTCACTCTTTCTAACGTGTGAGTAGAAATAATTGGGAAGAGTGGAAAAAAATCCATGTAAAGTGTGTCCCAGTTAAAGTTATGCTTATGTTCCTTAAGCTCCAAGTATCAAAAAGTTTTGGGCATTGTCTAAAAATTAATGAACAATTATGCAAAAAAACCAAAGACATTGACATCTTTTAAACAAAGATCGGTAATAGCCAAAAGAAGTAGCCGCAGAGCGTCAAGAAAAGCTGAAAAGGGATTAATTTTAGAAAAATCAACTACAAAGTCTTTGATGGAGCAATTTTGATTAAGATTGAAAAAATTAGTAAATAGGTATATTTAACGTTAATTTGTATATTAAACTGAATAGCTCTCATTTAATATTATATACAAAAAAAAGTCTCTTTATATTTGGGACACCCTAGTAACCCAACGGGATAGTCAATTGGGATATATGGAATAGCCACTGTTAACAATCACGCTTAATGATAAAAATATTATGGATAAGAAAACTTAAACATGTCCCCATTATATCTAATCATAAGCATAACAAAAAGTGATGATGATCATAACTTATAATTATAAGACAACACATGAAAAACAGTTATTACCAGCTGTGTTTCAATGTATTATAAAATTATAATCATCTCCACCTTATACGTACTTAAACTACCTAAAGAGTCACTTGTTTTTTCCTTTTGAAACATTTATTACGATATTTTTTTGCCTTTATTTGTAAATTATCATCCTCGTCAACAGCTTTTCTCCCACACAAAATGCGATTTATATTTTTACAATAATTAAATACCAAGCAGCGACTCACAATATCAATTAAATATGTTCTTAATTTATCAATGTGCACTTGGCATTTTAATACCTCGAAATGTACTAATAAAATTATTGAAGTTTTAATAATTTCTTTTAAATTTATGTTATCTAAGTTTTCTTTTAAAATGAAGTTTATTATATCTAACATATTTGATATCAATTTTATGAGCCCACTACTTGGAGTGCAAAGCCACCTTCGACCAGGGGGTCAATTCTGCTAATGTTAACGTCGAAATCGTGGTTCAGTGGTGTTTGAATGGTAATGCTTTTTGACACAGTTCTTGTTTTTTAAACCCAAAACCGAAACACATTGTGATTCTTAAACCCAAAACGGAAACACATTGTATCTCGATTTTGGGTATAAGAAACAAGAACTGTGTCAAAAAGCACTACCATTCCAACACCATTGATCCACGTTTTTGACGTTAACATTAGCAGACTTGACCCCCTGCATACTCTCTGTATTTAATGTATTCAATTTCATCTTTATCAAATAAATTATTGTTGCACTCTGTGCAACTTTTAAAAATATAACTTTTGGCTTTTTTCAAAAAGTAGCCACTCATATACTGTAGTGGTGCAATTTTTTTTGGATCTTTTTCTTTTTCTTCTAAAGACGAAAAATTTATATTAAATATTGATTGAAAATCAAAATTAAATGTGCTGGTCGATGAGGCTTCTGGGTTTTCGCTGGTGACAAGGGAGTATAAAGAATCACAAAAATCATCCTCACAATTTTTTCCTCGGGTGTGGACACTAGTCAAATCATTCACTAACAATGTTGTGAACGCCGATTCAAACTGCTCGCAAGTAGGGTTATTGTTGCGGCACCCATGACTTCGAATTCCCCCAAAGAAATTTTCTAGGGGGTCTTGGTTAAGGTGCCGCAACCATACTGACGATACCGAATAATCTCTTCTAAGGTTTTGCAGTAAACATTGAATGCCATTTAGTGTCCACACCCAGTTATTGATTGTTGGAACTGACTCTTCTTTGCCAGCAGAAGTAAAAAATTTCATGGTTTTGAAAATTTTTTTGCCCTCTGCCCATGTTTCATTATGTTGAGATCGGTCTGTTGCAGGTCCGAGTAAGGGTTTCGCATTTTTATTCTTTTTATAACTTCCGTTGACAGAGTCAAAAATATTGTCTATAAATAGCAACAAATCTGCAGTGTCTTTACACTCAGCTGGCAAAATTCCTTTATCTGAAAAAAAAACAAATGGTTATTTCTTTTAAAGCAATACACTCTGGTACAATATTATATTTTAAATAATAGTAGGTAGTGGAAGTACTAAACGGTATCTGGGACTTTACACCAGTTTTTCCCAAAATCAAAAAATAATAAAATAGGTAGTAGAAGTACAATTATGTATAGTAAGTAATCAAGTAACAGATATGGTAATTTACATAATTTAAGATCTGACCACAGAGTGAAATAAAGAGTGTCAACGTCATCATAGGTAATTCTTAATTAGAAAAAAACTACATTTAAATTGATCTCTCTTCAATATGTGACTTTTGTGTGTAAGCAAAGCAATAAACGAATTCTCAATCTCTCTATATCAAATATAAAAACCGACCAAGTGCGAGTCGGACTCGCGCACGAAGGGTTCCGTACCAAAATCGGGAAAAAACACGTTTGTTGTATGGGAGCCCCCTTAAGTATTTATTTTAAATTGTTTTTAGTATTTATTATTATAGCGGCAACAGAAATACATAATCTGTGAAAATTTCAACTGTCTAGCTATCACGGTTCATGAGATACAGCCTGGTGACAGACAGACAGACAGACGGACAGCGGATTTTTAGTAATAGGGTCCCGTATTTACCCTTTGGGTACGGAACTCTAAAAATGTGCTGTTGTCTTATATTTAAAAATCTTAATTATATTTACCTGCAAGATATCCCATATTGGAGGCAACAGTGCGACTAAAAATCTGGCTCGCGTATTTTACTTTCATCTTGTTCATTTTTTCTGGGTTGATATGACTTTCCGTGAGTTTGGGTATAAGGCGTATACCCTGGTAATCAGGATTCTCTTTGTGAAGTAACTTTAAATGAGACCATTTGGCGATTTTTTGTAAACCATCTTTCTTATAATATAAATTTTTTGTTAGTAGATTATTTCTTATGCATTTAAGAAGATGTGGGGGGTCATATAATGGCACTATTTCTTGACCATTTATTAAAATTGTGTTGTCTTTTGGTGTTAACTGTTTTCGAAGATAGACCCCCCTGGTCTCATTTAACAGAATTTTGAGTGCTTGCCTATTGTTCACTCCCTGGTCACACACTGTAGCTACCACTATCAACCCAGATTTCTGTACCTCTGACACAACGTCCTTTATTTGTTTGGCTAATGCTGGCCCTTTTGTTGCGCTTGCCGAAAAAGTATATGAAACAGCTTGTTTATAATTCTTAATCAAACCACGCACCATAAACACTTGTGCGTGGTCAGCAAATTCTTGTTTTCTTTGATTCCCATCGTCTACAAATCCGGTAACTTTGTTCTTTTTTTGGTTATATGAAACATGTGCCTTTAATGAAACTTCGTCGAATAAAAGGACACAAAGCTTTTCTTCGCGTTTCATAGTCTGCGCTTTTTTCTTTAATTGAGAAAATATATTATGGTTCATACCAGGCCGCAGATTAAATTTTTGAATTAGTTTGATTAGTGTCTGTTCAGAGGGAAGTATAAATATTTTTCTAAAAAAGTTATAAGCCTTTGGGCTTTGCTTCATCATACACAGTGATACAATTTGTTCCTTCAATGTGAAACGGCGCCCTTTATCTTTTTTTCTATTTTCTCTAATTTGCATTTTCATTATCAACTTTGCACTACTGGTACTGTTTTCCAGAACATCCAGCACTGCTGGGTTTGAACCCATTTTTTTTGCTGCTTTTATTTGTGCCGCCTGCTGCTTAACTTTATTTTTCAGTTTTATTATTTTCCTTTTAGCAGCAACAATCTTGGAAAATGTTTCTTTTTCTTTACATGTCAGTAAAGGTCCTTTTCTTAATGCTCTTTTGCTCACTGAAAACATAAAACAAAGATTTAATTTAGGACTAAAGGCTGCAATGCTTTAAAGATTACTAAAATTTTATACAACCAATAGTCCAGTAGTCAGGTAATTTTGCCTATAAATTATTCAAGGAGTTTTGATTTCTTGTGCAACAGATTGCACTGAGGACTGTTAATCAATCACACATTAAATTTACCTTGAAATGTGTGATCAAGCCCTTGGATTTCATATATCTGAACTTTGAAAAATAAATTTTAGGAAAGCAAAGGGGACCAAATTTTCAATATTTTTTTATTCTACAATATTTTGATACAATTTGTAGAATAATAGAGTGACAACACAATCAACATTAGTGAGGCAGATCAATTTAGTACAATAATTACTAATGTTTATTATGCTATATTCACCTCTCAAGCTTATGCGCTCACAAGACATGAAATAAAACACTTGTTAACGGCTAGCGCCAGCGCGGTTTATTGAAAATACTTTGGTAATTAGTTGGTATTTGGTTTGTGTTATTTATTATGTTGTCATGTATTTTCAAAGACATTTTTTATTATCAAAAATCAGAATGTATTATAAAAAATCCAAGGGCTCGGTCAGTTTTGAATTTTTTTAACTTCCGGAAGGTTTTCAAGGTCGCAAATTTGATGATGTATGACAGACTTTAGTGCTATCTCGCACAAGGTATCAAAACTCCTTGAATTATTTCCAGCAAGAGTGGAATATACTGATTACTGGACTACAAAGTAGGTCTGAGCCCAAACATTAAAAGCGTCGGCCAAGAACAAAAATGTGCAACACTGTACAAGTCAGTTTGTATTATTTATTGGCCAAGTATGTAGAACAAATTACTTTAAAATTGTAAAGTTCATATCTTATTTCCATTTATTTTAGTAAAAACTATTTGTTTGAAAAAAATGTGGAAAATTTATGGATAAACAAGCTTTGGCAAACAACATCATACATCTTTATAATAACATCAGTTCCTGGTCGTCATCCCAAAATCTCTTATCTATATAATTTTTGGTTTTAAGTGGATGATCTCCTTAACAAGGAATGTATTATGACTTGATTGTATAAAAATTTTGCTATTTAATAATTACCATAATGAGGTAGAACATTCCTAGTTGTGATTGGTGGAGGTTGAGTAGCCACATCGGGATTCGAAGTTGTTGGAACGGCTGGTTCTGAAACAAATTTAATAAATTATATTTATATCAGAGAACCTTTATCAATGATTTCCATAGAATAATATTATTACGTTTCTCTGATAGACCTAGTGAACTGCAACTGCAACCCAAACGTTTTTAGGTTTAAAATTTCTGTAGGGTTATAAATATTTAAGGAAAATTTTATTTTATACTTTTTAGTCTGTTTTTACTAGACCGTTTTAATGTTTGCGGTACTTATATATGCGTTCATTCTCCAAACCCAAGATATCAGAGCCAACTGCATAGAGCCAGGTGTTGAAGCGGTCTCTTTCCCGTTCTGGGTGAGGGAACCCATGCAGAACCTTATGGGAATCTAAAATAATAAAACAAAAGGACTTTCATAAAATTCCCTTTGGTTGGCATGGCACTACAGCAGTTCCCTGTTGGTTGAGTTGAAAAGTTTTATATTTCTCTCACACCAGTATGTTTATATTCTTTATCTTATTAATATTTAATCAGTCTTTACTACTATTTCTTTTCTTTATATTTACGATTAGCCTTTATTATGTTTAATGTAATTTAACTTAAATTTTGAACAATAAAGTAAGACTTTGAGAAAAATTGCATATCTAAACAAACAGTGAGTTGAAGTTTAAGGTTAGATATGTAACACTATTTTAGGGTTAACTTTAGATACTTTAGCCTAGCTAGAGCTAGGCTAAAGTGAAAAACCAATTTTAATAAAATAATGTACTAACTGTGATCAGGGGTTTACTCATGCATGACGGGATTGAGTTCAGATCAAAATTGACTAAACGTCATAACGGTACTTGGAAACGGTTTCTTTAGTATAATTTTGTTTGATGTTTATTTAATTTTGAATTTATTGAACTTGATGCATGCTCAATCCCGTCAAGAGTAACCTCTCAGTTTGTGTTTACCAACAATAAATAAAATCTGAAGCCTTAATTTAGCATAATTTAGTAAAGTAAGTACTAATTTAATTCCCATATTGATTTGACATTGTTTATGTTTTTGGTGAACTCAAATGCATTGGTCTTCTAGACATTCACAAGTGCTTGTAAGCTTGTAACAGAACAACCTACAGAGGTTGTTCTGTTACAAGCACTTGTGAATGTCAAAGAAGCTATGATAAAGGGAAGGGAGACCTTGTAACAATAAGAAGTGAGTAAGTTAGAATATAAGATCAAACGAACTTCTAGAAGTGAAGTTCGATCGATATTATATGAGTCGCTTCATACGAAAGATATAAATAAATATATAATTATTTGTGGTTTACTTGTAGTACCTCCCAGGTACTCGACAGGTTCGCACTATTTTAAAGAGTATGAAAACTACTTGTTTTAGAAAGTGTCTCACCACTTCCGGCAATTACGTCACCAACACCCCACCCCAGCTTACTTCGTTACCGGTCTTGTGATCGTACCTCATTCTTTTAGAGATACAAATAGATTAGCAAAACTGACTAAAGGGTACAAAGGGATGGGTGGGAAACTTATATCTTTCGTATGAAGCGACTCATATAATATCGATCGAACTTCACTTCTAGAAGTTCGTTTGATCTTATATTATATTTCGTCGCTTCATACTCAGATATAAATAAATATATAATTATTTGTGGTTTACTTGTAGATGTTTAGAGATATAAAGAAAGTTTTGCTAAACAAAAGATTCTTAGAATATAATGTACTTAATCAATTCAAAGCGTTATTATTCGTTCATAATGTAGATAATTATTAATTATCTCAAAATTACAATAATGTAAGTGATTTGTTATTTAGAAAAGTAATAGTGAATTGATTATTATTCTTATTAGAAATAAAAACTATTATTTCTCAAAATATGTCAATTATTAAATCGAGCAAATACATAAGACCTGTCCGTCCAGTCCACTGTTCCTCCGATGGTGTCTCTCTATCTATAGAGACCCGCAGAAGCGAGATGGCAGACGTGGCTGCTTGTCGCCGGCCATGAGCACTGAAAACTAGTTAAAAAATTGAGAACTGGTGTTAGTCCCACTCTCATTGGACAACTTTTGCTTGATCTACTGATCAAATTGATTGCGATCGACGTGACGGGCGCCTCTGTAAGTTCTATGAGTAAATAAGAGATAATATATGTTAAATAATATACCACCGGAATAAGATTATTCATGTTATTCGGCCTTGTGTCCCTGGTCACTGACAAATAGCTCTGTAGCATTATAGCCGGACATATATTTTGATGGTCATCAAAAAGGTAAATAGGTAAAAGAGTATATAACAATGAGATAGTTCACGACCTGGAGCTGAGGTTTTAATAATATCTAAAATAACAGTGTATTTCTTTGTGTTCAGTTTATAAGTATTTTTATTTTTAATAAAAAGTATTTTGGACTTTGTGGGTGGTACAAAGAGCCAACAAAATAAGAAGTAGGTGCCTTCGGTAGGCATAAAGCTAGATTTAACTACCTGATTATAGATTTTAATACCAATTTGAAATCTATTGTATGAACCCAATATCTTGGTCTAAGAGTTCTTTTGAAAACTCTTTTGTAAGCGTTTTACGTTTTCATCAGCTCCAATCAAGTTCTGTTTCCATCCTAATAGAGGGACAAAGCAGGTCGATAGGTGTTTTACAAACACAAATTAACAACATGAACAATTTTTTTTTTTTACATATTAATTGTTCCCTTAATAAAAGTATTAGATCTTGAACTGAATTATGATATGGATCAAGTTTTTGCCTGAAAAAGAATATATTTCTAAGGTTAAAGCTCGCTGAAAGTGAGACCATCATCAGTTCTATCTACGGCCGCCGCGCCGCTAGTGGCGCCTTCTGCATGAAGGCCGCACAACGACTGTGCGGTCTGCAAAGCTACTGATGTTGCCTGTTTTGAAAATATAAAGTTTATTTCTGGTTTTTAAAACTTAGGTGCTTAACTTAAAAAGATTTTAGACTAAAATACATTTTAGAAGGGGCCGTTGAGATGGCCGAGTAGGAACATAAAATGACGCAAGCATAGTCATATATAATTTTTGTTTCTACCATAAGTAGGTAAAATAGATAAACAGAGGATGAAAAAAGTATATATACCTACTATATCAATATATATATATATACAATCATATATACACTTATATAGGAAACAAGATCAAAGCATGTATATGCTTTGATCCTATTTCCATGACATGTAGGTACCTAATCTACAATTTGGCCGTGGTGCGGGACGCAAAGAAATCAACCTAATTTGAAACATCAATTAATATTGTGGTTATTTCAGAGAATGCAAGCTCAGATAATGACCACTCTGTGTCCGTGTTTAGTTTTCTAGATTTTTAATCAGCTCCGCGAGTTTTTATCGTTTTTATGTACGGATACGAGACGTATGCTAACCATATAATTACGGCTATGGCACCACTGCCAAATTATGGTAGATTAATTATTAAGATGAGGGCAATGCACTCTATAAAATAAATTAACCATAAAATGAAATAAATGGCTGTTGTATTATTTCAGCCTAATAAAACAATTAGACTAGATTTTGGCAAATGTTTTTGGTGTCAAAAAGACTGCTGAAATTGCTAGTTTAGTGAAAATTTATATTTCAAAGGTATGGTAATATTCAATTCAATATTCAAATATTGTGAAAATGTTTTGTAACTATCGGGTTATATATTTTTATATTATCTCAGGAATATTTATTACGGTATCATGATCACTATTTTAGTGTGACGCTCCAAAGTTAAGAACTTTGTCTATATTAAACCTTTGTGTGTAGCCAACCATAATACTTTGTGGCTGGGCAAGCAGCTGTAATGTTCTAAAAATATTTGAGAATTTTCTTATGCTACACTGTAATTTGAATTTCTTGAAGAGATGATACCTAACTTCGTAGGTAGGTAAAAGTAGGTATAAGTCTAAGACTTGCACATCTGCATAATGTAGGCTTTAAGACTACAACCAAGAATAATTTATTACAAAGTCAATGCCTTTTTGATACTTAAACTTAATACAACACCATACGAGATACGAGTACATATGTTCTCTAAATTAACACTTACCTTTTAGGGAAGTTTATCTTGCTAAGACATGAACTTATTGAAAGCCCGATAGCATGCTTGACTGTCAAAGTAAGTACTTGTATTAAGATATTCAAATCATAATAACTTTTATTCTTAAATAATAATCAGCAAAAATTGCATTGTAAAATGCTAAAATTCCAAAATTAATCTTAAAAAAAACTCATTATTTTTTGATACTCACAGGGGCAAATAAATAAAGAAGTTTATTTCTAATCAATGTTACAGATTATATGTTGTGTTATTAGCTTATCAATCAGCAATTTACATGCAGTTTGATAATTTTCCATCTTAACTTGATGTTTAAAGTAAAGTTGTACTTAGTTTAAACTAATCTAAATTAATACTGGTCAGATGCTATGAATTATTTTGTCACTATTGAACTTACTAAGTAAATGACAAAATATAAAGAAACTGACCTTTAGACAGTTGAAATTTTTGAATTGCCCCCCAATTCTAATCATATAAGATTTTATATAATAGGTATGTAGTTATAATCATGTTCTGTCTATAGAACGCTATATAAACGTTTGGTAACTTTATCAGCAAAGGGCAAAATCCCATTTTAGTTCAATCTCTACTATTAATATTGGCTATTTTAAATAAGTATTAAAGTACTGGATGCAGCCAGCATGTACCTTATTTAGGATGATGTGTCGTCCAAGGGGAACTCTGGATGCACTCTATCGACGATGCGATGGCGGAGGCTGCAGAGTTGCTCAAGGAAGCCTCTGGCTGCTCCGGCTGCTGTAGCGGTCTGTTAAGGGTCTCTGGACGCCTCCTCGCCCCCCCCTTTTTTGACGAGCGAGAATCAGCGAGTGACTGGCCCAGTTGACCTGGTTGCTATGTATGGCACGGCCTGAAGTGAGTCGACGCGTTCAAATTTCTGTAACTTACAATCCAAAGCCACAGAAATGTGTAACCCCGTCTTTTACTGGCTTTAGTTTTAGTTTTATCGAACAACCTGCTGCCGAAAAGTTTGACTTTTCTAATAATCTTGGATAACTTGCGAAACTGATTTATCCAGGTTAGGCATTATATGTTTTTACAATGGAAGTCACTCAATAAGCGACAATTAAAGGCAGTTACTTTGCTCGCTTTTTATTAAGGCGGTCATCGCCTGACTTAACACGGGAATATCAATGCCCAGTCATTGTTGGCTAGGTCAAACCCTGGCATAACAACAGAAATCTTAATGTTTAAAGATTAGTGAGATTAGCTACGATACCCTCTTCAAACGCAGGTGCGTCATTAATAGCTCTTTGCAGCTATGGATCTAGCTTTATCTACCTGAGGAGATGAAGCCTTTTGAGAAAGTTGTTCGAGTATCGGGGTTGAAGTTACAGCTAAAATGTTTTTATAACTGGTTCGGTTAGAAATGTAATAAGACAAGCCTCTCTTACCCAAAACAGCCGCCCGTCGCACATGAAGGCACAAGTGCCTAATCAAAATCTGTCAAACAGATCAGTGTTTAAACGCCACGCGTTGACTCGCAGTCAACCCCTAGGCGATATTTTAGCCATTGTGTTAGCTTGCCGCTAACCCCTAGGCGATATTTTAGCCATTGTGTTAGCTTGCCGCTAACCCCTAGGCAAAATTTGCTACTTGTGTTAACTCGCGGTTAACCCCGAGCATGGATACTTATAAAGCAAAACGGGCCCTGCCGCGAATGTATCGCGGTGTATTAGCTCACAGATAACCTTGTAATTTCTCATATTACCGAACATTCTTCATTTCTTTTCGTTGCATTTAAATTCATGAAAAATACTTTCTTGAAATTTAGTAGACTGTAGATATACAACACTTTGGCGTGGTGAGTGAGACGTGCGAACACTGCCGCGCACCAAAAAAGAATGAGGTACGATCACAAGACCGGTAACGAAGTAAGCTGGGGTGGGGTGTTGGTGACGTAATTGCCGGAAGTGGTGAGACACTTTCTAAAACAAGTAGTTTTCATACTCTTTAAAATAGTGCGAACCTGTCGAGTACCTGGGAGGTACTACAAGTAAACCACAAATAATTATATATTTATTTATATCTGAGTATGAAGCGACGAAATATAATTATGAACCGGCAAGAAATTCGTCAAGGTTAGGGTTCAATTGACAGATTTGTTACAAGTTTTATACCATTGTTTACAACGTACCTCCACTTGCCATGCACCCAGGAACGCAGCAGTGCTTGTCGGATGACATGATGAGGAAGATCAGACGACCGAGCAACAGCGGGGAAGTGGAAATTACACAAGAAACAAACACTTCACTAGAGTCCTATCTCAGTTTTTGGTTTTCGCAAATACAGGCGAACATGTATTTCTGGTCACAGGCGTGAATTATTTGGAGGAACTAAGTTCAACTCGACGAAAAAACAGCGGAAACACAGAAACAACACCATGAGATATCGCAAAGAAAATAGTTGAAACCGGCGCAAACGACAATAACAAACTATTTGACTGATTGACTGCCATTTTGTTTGAGTTGCCAGTCTAAAACTATCTGAAAAATAAATTCTAAATTCATTTCTTATTTATGAAATTTTAATTTGATGAATACCATTTATTTTAATACTACAAGAATAAACAAAAATAATTAAACATTTTTTGAAAGCCACAATCGTTAGAAATTGTTAGTTTCATATTTTGGTTTTAGTTTTTTGATTGATACCTAGCGACGTCTATACAAATTTAGACGTACTTTTTTTGCAACACAGCTGCCACCTGGATGTTTTAGTTGGAAGTTTATAAATATAGTGCGTCTAAATTAAAAATCACTCTATTTGTTACAATATTGTGCAAGTCAGTACCTTTGTAATTTTATAACCTTATATTCACTGTTGAACCAGTTTATTTGTACTAAGATTGAGCCCCCTGATCCACGCAAGTATCGGATCGGATCGAACATCCCTAGTCGCCCGTCATCTTCTTAATTTTTCGGTTCCCGACTTTTAGCGAGTGCAAGAATAATTTAGTGATACATAATGGCCTCAAAAGCTTTTGCAAACCCTTTTATTCGCCATGTCGCGGTAAATACTACCTTTTGCCAATTATTGTAATTCAGACCGTGCCGTAGTTGTTCTGAAATTTTGATATTTTCATAGCTGTCAAACCCCTGTTATGTAAAAGTTTCTATAATATTTTGTGAGTACCTTTAATTTTTTTACGGTTGCAGACAAGGGGCTACGCTCAAGCTGCACCAGCTGTAAGGAGAGAAGTCCGAATACAGTCTGCTGTTTTACCGAACAAAACTTTTGTAGCTGCTCTTGATAATGGCTCTCCTGTTACCCGAGTCACCATTGCTTTCAAGTAAGTTCTTTCCAAATTGTCATGCCTTTAAATGCTCTCCCTTCTAATATATATACGACTCTGAGTTTAGTCCTACTACCTACTTTAAATTCCTGTTTATTTCAGAGCGGGGTCTCGTTTCGAGCCAAATACTGATTTGGGAGTGGCTCATGTTTTGCGGTCTGCTGCTGGGCTCACCACCAAAAATGCCAGCAGCTTCATGATCGCTCGTAAGCTGGCTCAGATTGGAGCTTCAGTAACCGCTTCTGGGGACCGTGAATTTGTCTATTATACACTGGAGGTATTTATCTAATTGACAAGTTAATAATAGGTCTTTAACTCTTTACCTATGAAATTGCTGATTTGTGTGGAGAATTTTCAAAAAGTTGAATTTTTCATACTTACTAGCATTTTCTTTTTCATTTAACAACTGTGGACACCCATGTATGATAAAATAAATAAATTTTTATTATTTATTAACACGTCTGCGCCGTATACACCCTTAAAAATAATTAGCATCAGAGAAGATAAGAGAACAAAAGAAGAAAACGTAAACAAATTGCCAGCCTCATGTGGCCGGCTCGGCATTGACGGAATGACTTAAGCTATTTTTAGCCGGCCTCGTGCGGCCGGGTCGGGGTCAGGGTTGGCATGATTAAATCACTTTGATTTAAATCATGATTTAAATCACGATTTAAATCAAGTGATTTTTTGAATAAAAATCATTGATTAAATCATATTGCCTTTTTTCTTTCCTATTTGTATAAAAATATAAAATTTTTACTTTTAAATAATTGATAGACACATACAAATGTATTTTTTTAAAAGTAACTTTGTGTTAGAATTACTTCTTTAAACTGTTTTTTCTTCTAAAAAACTGTCAAATCATCTGTCCTAATATTTAAGTTCCACCATGCATTTTTATTTTAACTGTTTTATTGATCTTTTCTTGTGTTTCTTCTGTATTAAAGATTTAAATAAGTATAAACAAAAGCGCGTTGTGGTTTCTGCACTATATTGAGTGTATTTTAAAGGCTCAAGCAAAAAATCGAAAAAATCGGATTTTTTCGATTTTTTGCAAAAAATCAGTGATTTTTGATTTTTTGCAAAAAATCATGATTTTTTCCAACCCTGGTCAGGGTTAATGCATTAACAGTAATTATAATATGCAGAGGTATATAATATTATAATCTATGGTTAACTATAATAATGTAAATATAGTTGGTTTAAGGGATGTTTGTCTGTGCCCATTCCAGGCTACTCAAGACAACTTCCAAGCAGCTGTGGAAATGTTGAACAACATTGTATCCAACCAGGAGTTTAGACCTTGGGAGCTCAGTGACAATGCTCCACGTCTCAGATATGATATTGCTGCTCTTCCACCACAGGTATTTTGATCTTAGTTGCAAGATTTACTTCATAATATTTCTGAAAATTGTTAGCTAAACTTGTGATCATACTATTTGGTTTAGTTGCTTCAACCAAATTAAAAGAAAAAAAAGTGAATCATGTAATTTTAGCAAAAGGAAAATCAAGTATAAAAAAGTATTACCAATTATTGAAAAGTATTTTACTGTTGGTTTGTAAAGCCTTTTATCCACTTGAGCTTGCTCAGGCGAAAAAGTGACAAGAGTAAAAGTTCTTTAGTTTTGTCCAATTTAACCAAAACAATCATAAAACGTTTACAATATCATAAAACAAAAACATCTCAAAATTATTCTTTTTTCCTTGCGCACCCTTTGGGTCACTCCAACCGAATTACCGGCACATTTGGCGGATACAAGGTTTTATTTTTATTCTTTTTTAAGTACAATCATTTCATTTTATCTGCTTTACAAAACTAAAGCAGCAACAACCATTAAAAGTGTTTTCATGATCACAGTAAAATGCTAGGACACAAGTCTGCCATTAAATACACTGAATAGATAAATTGGCTGTGATCTTTGACACCCAATAATGTTATGTGATTCCTATTTTTTATGAATTCTGCCTGCGTCGTGTGAAAACAAATATTAGGTAAAAGAATCTGTGGTCTAAATCCTTACTAATATTATAAATGCGAAAGTCCGTTTGTTTGTTTGTTTCGCCTTCACGTCTTAACTACTGAACCGATCATCATACAGGGGTCGAAACTGGTCAGTAAAGTCAGTTTCTTTGGCTTCGGTCAGTAAAAGTCAGTTTTTTTGGAAAATGGTCAGTAAAGTCAGTTTTTTAGCTACCTACGTTCATTTTTATACTCTTTTTTATTATTACCGTTTGTTTTTACTGTAAACAGGCAAGAATACAAGATTAGTGGATGAAACACACTAATAATCGCGCTGCGCGGCCGTTTGTTTTTACAATAGACAGGCAAGAATACAAGATTACTTGAAGAAACTGACTAAAAATCACGCTGCGCGGCTGTTTTTTTGCTATAGACAGGCAAAAAGTACAAGAATTTTGGTCTCGGGTTGCCACTATTCAGTTTAAAAACACTGAACCATAGAAAAAACTTCTTTTTTTTTTCAAAAAAGTGGCGATTTTCCGGGGTTGTGTGTTGTATGCTTGGTATCTAATCTAACATATTCGGGTTATAAGGCTATTTATCGCCTGTATAAGAGAACCATTTAATGACAGGTTGATTTTTTCTAGTTCGTTAGAAATATAATATTGTCAACTCTGTCAAAACTCTGTCTTAAGACGACGCCTCGTGAAAAAATTTTTTTACAGGCTCCGCCCACTCACCCCTCGTATCCCATAGTGACATTCTGCCTTCAATCGTAAAGTTTGATTTTCGCGCCAAATGCCTGTGAGGTTTCATCGAAAGTTTAAAGAAGAAGAATAGAGAAACGATGGAGTCGCAATACATTGTATTTAGAACATTTTCTTTGATAATTTAGGTATCTTCAAATTGAATGAAAAATGAAAATGAATACAAATACCTAACAATAGTTTATTAATTGTAAAAAAATACTATTATTATTAATAAAGTTGTACCATTCGGCGTTTTTCAATACATTTGCGAAAAACAGATTTGTAACTTTTGCGACAGAGGTCCATTTGGGGCCATCCATAAATTACGTCACACGTTAAGGGGGTCGATGACGTGTGGAGGGGTCCTAAATTCGTCAGTTCCAATTCAATAATTATTACTAGATATAAATCGTAAAATATGTGACGCCATCGTTTCTAGTTTTGCCCTTCAGAAGTGCGAGAAAAATAGTTTTAGAATTTTTAAAGCAATATTTATGGAGAAATGGAGAATGTGACGTCACAGCTCGGCACGGCGAAACACACACCTTTGCTCACATTTTTTTATCTGGCCTACCCACATAAAAGAAATAGGCCATTCAAAATGTCACATAAAGAAAAATGGGCAAAAGACGCGTTTAAGCCCGACCATTGGGTTTAAACACATAATTCCCCCCTCCCCTCCCCCCCGTAGGAGCTAAATTTAATTAAACAGATTTTATGCAATATGTTGTGTTTAAAATGAAGATTATTGAATTTACTCAAAAAAGCTTGTAATATGGTAATTATTTTGACAACCTTCTTTGAACAAAGTCGAGGTTGCCGTGCTCCTCCGATGGTGACGCAGCAAAGTTGTATGGGATATCATTATTGTCGAGTTTTAGCCACCAGCAATTTCCTTTGAGAATCCATTATTGTCGAGTTTTGTTTCAAACATAGTTGGCTGAAAATACAACATTGTACAACGCACTTGACGTCGTTCATAAACACATCCCGCTCGCACACTATACGCCACACCTATCGCTCTCTCATTCACACTTGTTGTGGTAAGCGTGGTGAGCCGCCATTTTCAATCCCATTCTTTTTCTGCGCGTGTGTTGTATTATTGTATGTAGATGCATTATCGCTTCGCCAGGTATTCAGTGAAAAGGGAAGTACTTCCACCGAGCTAGGTGACTGTGCTCGGGGACCGCGGTCCAACCGTTGATGGTTGGTAGTTGTATATGTTACAGTCAAAACTCATATCCGGTCAAAACCACTTTTGACTGCAAAAATCAGGCAAAAGAGGTTTTGACTAAGGACGTTGGTCAAAACCACTTTTAACTGATTTTTGCAGTCAAAATTGGTTTTAACTAATGACGTTGGTCAAAACCACTTTTAACTGCAAAAATAATGGGTAGTATCGATTTTGACCAAATTATGTCGGTTAAAAGTGGTTTTGACCACGAATTTTAGTCAAAACTGCTATTAAGGGGGACTAGGAGCCTATTTAATAATTAAACAAGTGAAAGCTTTAGAAATGATGAGATATAAGTAATTACAATTTAAGCTTCACACAATTCAGTTTATGATCACCGCTCTATCCCGCCCAGCTTCACATCAGTGAAACAGTGAACGTAACCTAAGCAATGCTAACGCATTTAAAAAATAATAAAAATAAAAACTACCTGTTAATTATTTTTATTTTTAAAAGTAATTTATAAGTTAGCATGGCATAAGTTGCGTTTCCACTGACGTGGAACTGGGCGGAAAAGAGCGGTGATCATACACTGAAATGTGTGAAAAGCCCGTTTCTTTCCACCTAGCTCCACTGCACAGTTGCTGTTCATTTAGCTCTACGCAGACTAGACAGGTGTAGGTATCTAAAGTAAAAGCCCATGAACGCAAACAGCTATATCCTCCAAAAACTATCAAAATGACATAGTTTCAATATTATATTATTTTTGCTGGGGTCACGTTTTAAACATTACCCTGGCAAAAAAAGTTGTTTCAGCCTGGAACCAAATACATTAATAGATAGCTTTTGTTGCATAGTAAATGTTAGCAAATAGCAAAAATTGTGTGTGTTATTTAAGTTTTTGCTGTGGTAACGTTTTGGGATTTCCCAGATCTCGAAAACGGTTCAACGCAGAAGTTTGAAAAAAATGCCACTAAGAGACCTTAATTTGTTTAAATTTGTTTAAACGTTAATTTTTTATTTGGTTGTCGCAAACCAACGTAATTAAATGGTTTCGAAAAACAGAAAAAAACGAATTTGCAAGTAAACTAGTGCACTTATAATTAAATAAACAGCTGTAAAAAATAGTCGTGGTAGACACTTACTACGTCAAGAAGAAGGTTTAGATTATTATTTACATTTATTTATGGTTGAGTGCCTTCAAAGTTTTAACTTTCGTGAATCATTCATTACATTCTTTAAAACTACTATTAATCGCGTAAATGTATTCTTTGATATTAATAAACACGATATTAATTTATAAAATAGAAAACTAGTAAAATCTTTGCAATATGAATTACACTTTTCTTCATAACTGTACAAAACATCGGATGCTAAGCTGCTAATTTGCAAAGATAACCCGTACGTATGGTGCGGTCGCTTTTTAGTGACCTTTACAATTTGGTCGGCTTATTCAAGAATTGCTGTCTCAATCTTGTTTTTGTTAAAACTTTCATGATAGGCGTAATTGAAAGCTGAAATTAACAGGAAGGAATGTTAATGAATTACTTAAATTTGTTTAATGTATGCCATGTGTCTTAATGTTATGGAAACTGTGTATTCGATCGCTAAAGCACGACCGGTCTAAAAGGACATGTCCTAATTTGGGCCACGTCTATGTACACCACCCTCAAAGATGGAGAAAAATATGCTGATTCTGAGAAAAATACAAATAATTTTATAGAATGCATGGTTAAATGGTTATTAATAAAAACAGATCAATATTTTTTACTTGAAATAAAGCGTCAAATATGGCAACTCTCCGTTAAAAAGCCGTCAGTGGGCGCATTCTGCCAGACAAATCGTGGAGTCATCGATTGCCATTTTTAACCATGGAAAGTATAGCGGTAGTGAGTGTTTCTACACGGTGCAAGTAGCCCGCGCAAGTTGAGCACTTGCGCAAGTTACATGCCCCGCGTGGAAACACGTAAAGCGGGTCTAGCTCCATAGCATTGTACACCCGCGCAAGTAACCCGTGCCTCAACGTGCGCAAGATACATGCACCGTGCAGCACTCTTATCGCGCGACCGACGAGCGAGTGTAGGAGGCCTGCGGCTTGATTGCTTTGTCTATTTTTTGGTTTATGACGTCAGTGCACTGTCCATCCTTGTCATCGTGTTATGATATGACAAGGACGGATAGAGCATTGCTTTCGCTTTGAGATAGGCGGTCTAGCTGCCGGTATTGTTCAATATTTTACTTTGCATGGTTAAAATGTACTCTCTATGGCGATCGATGACTCAAAGATTTAACTGGCAGAATGCGCCCATTGTCATTGAGTTCTACCTACTCTCCTAACACAGACGTATAAGAAGTTGTTAACATCTTCCGCCATGATGCTTTTTTTATGCGTTTTTGCATTTTGTTTTATGTTCCTTCCAGAAAACAAAGCGATTTTAAAGAAATTGAATGATTAGAAACTGTTTATCGTGTCTTTATCTATTTTTTGGTATACTGTACAAAGACGTGGCCCAGACCTCATACATTTTTGGACATCACCTTTATCACATTTGTTTATATCTTTATATCCTGTAAAGTTACAAAACCTAAAATTCTTGACGTAATAAGTGTCTACCACGGCTATTTTTTATAGCTGTTTATTTAATTATAAGTATACTAGTTTACTTGCAAATTCGTTTTTTCTGTTTTTAGAAACTATTTAATTACGTTGGTTTGCGACAACCAAATCAAAAACTAACGTTTAAACAAATTTAAACAAATTAAGGTCTCTTAGTGGTATTTTTTTCAAACTTCTGCGTTGAACCGTTTTCGAGATCTGGGAAATCCCAAAACGTTACCCCAGCAAAAACTTAAATAACTCAAGAACCATAACACACACAATTTTTGCTATTTGCTAACATTTACCATGCAACAAAAGCTATCTATTCATGTATTTGGTTCCAGGCTGAAACAGCTTTTTTTGCCAGGGTAATGTTTAGAACGTGACCCCAGCAAAATCTGTTTTTCTTAAATATCTTAAAAACTACAATTCACACAAATTTTGCTATTAGTAAACAAATTTCTCCTCATGACACACTAATTATCTGATAAGGTCTCATCTCTCTAAAGCACAACTTTTTGCTGGGGTAACGCACTCCATTTAACCGGTCGGCCTATAGTACCAATACGAACAAGAATTGTTAACGACATAATCGCCTAAAACGTCACGTTTTCAAGTTGTAAGCTATTAAAGTTGAACTGGTGGCGACACCACTGGGTAGATTTGAAGCTAAAATAAAACGTAGGTATGGGCTCTAGAATATTGTTTTATGGTCATCTAGGTCCCGTCTAAGTTGCTACGGGTGAGCCGATTTTTTCTAATATTTTTCATTATTTATTCATCTATAAAACAGCTTATGTCACTTTGTTAGATACCTACTTATTATAGCGTGCGCATGATGCGTGCCTAAATAAATAACGTAATAATGCGAGACGTAAGTATTCGTTTTGAGATTATTTATTATTATTGCTATTCTTTTTGCTTTGCCGTTGTCGCGTAAAGAGACTAATGATTCTGCAAAATAATAATATTTGTTCACGATCGAAACTTGTAAAAGTTAAAAGTTGTACCACGGGTCGGGAAAGAAATTTTATTTTACAATATTTATTAGTTTATTGTTTTGTTACGCAATGGCGACTCTTGGAAGGTTTGTTCTGTTGATAATTTTCATCTCCTAAAAATAGGTTGGATAAGTATTAGAGACTCTTTGTCTTTGAAATGTGGGAGAAATTAAAACTGTCATTGTCAGTATACTGTCATTTTACGTGTTTTGGCTGGTAAATTTTTGGAGCGCTCAAGCACAGGTCTGTCCTCAAGGAAGGCTCGCGGCCGTCTGAAATTTCGGTGCAAAGAGGTAAAGTAATATAGCTTCCCAGCGCAAAGAAAGGGACAACAATAGCGCACGCATTCCAAAATAAAATATCGTAAGCGACATTATGAAAATAGTTGATTTATTAAAAAACTAAATTATTTTTGAAAAAATTGGTTTTATCAAAAGTTGGAACTATTTATTACTTATCTTATTAACCTAATTTCAGTTCAAACTATGAGTCCGTTTGCTTACAGTACTGCAAAAATGATATGAGAGGCATCAACTTTGGATTTTTTTTCTATCGAGAAAATTGTTTCCATTCATGTTTTGAGCTTAATCAAAAAATTTAGTTATTAGTCTATTTTAACATATTCTAAAATTAGAACAATAGTAGTAGGATCAATAGGACTAAATCTAAATTGAAAACCATGAAAATCCACGAGGTATCCTCTTAAATATAATAATTAAGTCAGTAATAGGTCAGTACTTTTGAGTTTTACAGTCAGTAAAATCAGTATTTTTGACTCTGCAAACAGTTTCGACCCCTGATCATGAAATTTTACACACACGTTGTCAGGGGTACAGAGAAGGACATAGGGTACTCTATAGGTTTCATCCCGAAAAAAGGAACTGTTCCCGAGGGATAGACAAAATACTATCCACGCAGACGAAGTCGCGGGCGGAAGCTAGTTATCTTCATAAAAATCGGCTGTTTTAATTGTCTCCCGTATAAAAAAAACTAAATCCCGTATATATTATGCTGGTAAAGTTGTAATCCTTATATCAAGTACTGGCAGTAAGGTTTTGCCAAATTTTAAATGTTTGTAGGTGCGAGCCGTCGATCTGCTACACAAAGCAGCATACCGTCGTGGCCTGGGCAACTCGCTGTACATTTCACCAAAAAGGATTGGAAAGGTCTCATCAGAATCAATGCAACATTTTGCTGCCAATAATCTGACTTTTGGCCGATGTGCTGTCATTGTTGTTGGTGACTCACAAGTGAGTATTAAATTTTGGGTCATTTTTAGCGATTTATAAAAATGTGGTAATTTTATTGATCAATTTACTTGTCTTTTAGGAGAAGGCTGGTTTGGTCGCTAATGCACTTCAGCTCTGCTCATCTGGTGAAGCTAATAATGACGCTTCTAAGTACTACAGTGGTGAACTTAGGTAAGTTTGGAACTTATCCTAACTAATATTATAAATGCGAAAGTCCATTTGTTTGTTTGTTACGCCTTCAAGTCTATCGATCATCATGAAATTTTGCATACACGATGTCAGGGGTACAGAAAAGTTCCCGAGGGATAGCAAAAAAAATGTCCACTTAGACGAAGTCGCGGGCGGTTTATAATATCACTCCTTGTTTATAATTTAAAAAACAAAAGTCCTATAGCAGAGGTGGAGGATCTCTACAATGTTAGTTAGTACTAACATTGTACAGAGCCTCTGTACAATGTTAGTACTAACTGACTCAGTACAATCCTTACTAATATTATAAATGCGAAAGTCCGTTTGTTTGTTACTCCTTAACGTGTTAACTACTGAACCGATCGTCATGAAATTTTACACACACGTTGTCAGGGGTACAGAGAAGGACATAGGGTACCTTTCATCCCGAAAAAAGGAACTGTTCCCGAGGGATAGACAAAATACTATCCCCGCAGACGAAGTCGCGGGCGAAAGCTAGTCAATGAATAAATGTACAATGTTAGTGAGTACTAACATTGTACAGGGGCCCTATTTTTGAATCGCTCATACATTTGAGTTGATTTGTCGAACGTAAATCAGTAGAAACAGGCGATTCAAAAATAGGGCCCCTGAGGATTTTTGGCTTGGAGTTTACATCTTGTAAGTTAGTTTGACTTTAAAAGAAGGACCCTTAAGATATAAAATATTTATTTAGTTAGAACAAAAAGATAAGCCTATATCCTGAATTTATAAACTCTTGAATTTTCGCGGAACCCCTGAGAGCCTCGTACAAACCCCATTCGGGAACCGCTGCTCTAGATATTCACTCAGGGTGAACTTGTCTTTGTTTCTGAATTTTTACAGCCTTTTTATATTATTAATGTCAAAACTTTGATGTTTAGATGTTTGTTACTCAATCACACAAAAACGGCTGAACTGATTTGGATGAAATTTGGTGAACTGAAAGTGAAGTGAAATATATTTTATTTAAATAAGCTCACATAATAAGCATTTTTAAATCGTGAATTCTTTTACCCTACCACCCATTATGACGTCTTTTAACTGACAAGAAAAATGGGCGCAAAAAACTTGTCAGCTTTATCAATCAGATGGAACGATATTTACAAATATGTATATCGTTTCCAGACTTTATATTAACAAAGATTAACAAATAAATAACATTATTGAATTAGCTCATTTCTTAATGAGTTTCAAATTTCTTAATCAATTTACAGATTTTAAGCTAAATTCAAAGTTTGAACTTGTTATTCAGTCTAGGCTGTTACAATAAATAAAAATAAAATAAAAACATACAATTCAATATGCATTAAGATAGGTAGTCAAAAGCAGACCCATTCCCACTGGCAGCACCAGTTCACGAACATGACGCATGAACCAGCCATCTCTTCGCTCAACCATATTTGAGGGAACGTAACGACCCGCCTCATACGACACCACCGCAGAAATGATTAAAGAGAGCATGACATACTAAGACTACCCATGTTAAGGCATCGAATTGAAAATTTATATCCCAAAGCTTTTCATAGGTCTTTCACTAAACTACTGACTATAGAAAGTAAAAATATTGCAATTAAATAAATCAAAACAAGGTAAGCTATTAAGAATTATATTTTTTGAGTAAGAAGTGCCATACATACAGACAATATAAAACAGATCTTTTATATAAGTACGAGTTATACGACGCCCTTAATACAAGCAGATAGAAGCAGACCCATTCCCACTGGCAGCACCCGTTCACGAGCATGACGCATGAACCAGCCATCGCTTCGCTCAACCATATTTGAGGGAACGTAACGACCCGCCTCACACGACACCACCGCAGAAATGTTTGAAGTGAGCATGACATACTAAAGCTACCCATATTAAGTCGTCGAGTCACGCAGATAGTTTAGTTTAGTTTGGCACACAGATAGTTTATAGCCTGGATTAAAACATAGGATACTTTTTCTTTCGATATTCCAACGGGAACGAGAACCACGCGGTTGAAACCGCGTGCGGCCGCTAGTTTGAAATATAAATTTCACCGCGGCACCACTTTTGGTCATAAAAGCGCCTCAAGACGATGTATTTCCGTAGGAAGGAGATGGGCGGCGAGCTGGCGCACGTGGCGCTGGCCGTGCAGGGCGCGCCCGCCGGCTCGCCGCAAGCGCTCGCCTTGGCTGTTGCTGCTAAAGGTACTAGTAGACTTAGATTAATCATCCATTCAATTATTTTTCACATCACTTTAAACTCGATTCAGACTTGTACCGATGCTACATCCCTAAACCCAAAATCTACCCTCATATCATTTTTATCCATGATCCTATGGGGGCAAACCAACATCCGCACCAGAGGGCCTAGCCAAAGTAACATTCGCTAATCTTCGTTATCGCTTCGCTTTCGAAACATGTATGGGATTGACATCTGGTTTCGTTAACAATCGAATTTTAAAACGTCAAATCCATACATGTTTCGAAGCGAAGCGATAGCGAAAATTTGCAAATGTTACTTTGGCTAGGGGGTCTGGACCGCCCAACTCAAAGCTTTAGCCAGAGCGATAGCTAGACTATATCCATCCTTGTCATATCATAACACGATGACAAGGACGGACTTTTACTCTGGCTTTAGTTGATGACGTCAGTGCACTGTCCGTCCTTGTCATCGTGTTATCATATGACAAGGATGGATATAGTCTAGCTATCGCTCTGGCTAAAGCTTTAAGTTGGGCGGTAGGGCCCCCGGTCGCGTCGGCCATTAAGCCTCGATTACATACGCCGATTTAAGGAACCAATTTAGAGTTGCCACTCGTATAAATAAGTTAAATTTTAACAGTGAATTTTCACAAATGACGGAAAGGTCAAAAATTTTTATGATTGTTTTCAATTCTCATCTCCAATATTAAACAATGTTTACTTTTCCGTTATAGTGTAGATTCGATTTTAAAATCGAACTTATTCTACAATACAAACGGGTGGCAACCCGAAATTGGTTCCTAGCTAGGAAGCTAAATTGGCGTATGTAATCGAGGCATTATCCATATTTCAACACTTCCGATCCAGCCTGCCTCCGTGACAGAGCGTCGAGTCGAGTTTTGTGCTCCTCATTATTTCGGTCAAGTTTGAACACCTACTAGGTGATCGCCGCGAGATTATACAAAGACTATTGTGATCACCCTAATAATCAACGCCGGAGATTATAAGAAGAAGTGAGACGCGCGTCCACTGTACGCGGGAGTAGCATACGAACTAGGTTAGCCCCCTAAATTCCTTCTCCTTCGAGGTACCACCTACTGTTTACACAAATAAGGCTCATTTTAGATTGTTGTGAAAAAAGAAATAAACCGTCATTTTGTAGTCGTTTTAATTAACTTAAGGGAGTGTTCTACTAATGGATCTAAACATTTTTGCCAAAGAAACTTGTGGAAAATCGACAAAAAAAATACTTTTCAATACTAATAGAATGTTTTAGCTAAGTATCTAGTTAACTAGTATGGGAGGATCTACGATAAAAAAAGGCCACCTTGATTATTACAGTAGCCGGCAAACATCTTGAAATCGGGTGGGGATTGCGCAGAACGCATATTTTGGGTATGCGTAGCGGTGAGGTACGCGGGCGGCGGGAGAGGGGCGAGCGCTATTGGTCGCTCGCAAGTGCACACGCGCGAACTTATCACCACTCCGTCGAAAGAGCGTTTGCCGGAATCTGTACCCATCTTAACATTTCAACGCCCGGAAAATTAGACACAATAGATTTTTTACTGTTGTCTGGCCGCATTCAAATGCTGTGCACTTTTGTAATTGGGTTCAAATATATTAAAAAAACTTATATTTTTGTATGTTTCTCTATCTGTTGTCTGTAATTGTGCCTTAATAGGGTTTATGCGCTACACTAGCGCCCCCAATGGAAAAAAAATCGAAGTGCTTCCGAGGAAGCTTTGTGGTACTTTTAACCGTTTAAACAATATTTTATAACCTGTCGTTTAAAATTGTTTAGTTTATTGCTAAAAGTGTCTTCTTTTAGCAATAAAACTCCATTAAACTAAACGTAAGACAAGAAATATTGTTTAAGTGATAAAAAGTACCACAAATCTTATTCGGAGTACACTATAAGAACACAATTAACAATAGGGAATATGCATCATTTTTTTTTATCAAAATTATAATGCGTGAGAAAATCAACTGTAATATTAAAACTTTTTTCTTGTATTTTTTTCTCGTGATATATACTGGCCTGCAAAACCAAGTACCTAAAATAGACCTCTGTACTATTTTCATACAAACGAGGTAACTTTGAAGCATTGGTTCTCCGCCCAAGATTAAACGTGGTGTGATCTGATGATGGCCATCCAGGGAGTGAATGGAGAAGATTCAGATCCCCATACACACCCAATTGATCTAATCAGCATTCTAAGAGCTGTTTGGATATATTTAAAAAACCACGAAAATAGCATTAAAATGTATGGAAATGCTGTAACTGATAACTCTTATCCTTGACATGACATAGGCTCGATGGGACATGTCTTTTGCAACCGCGTGGGCATTGATGAATTAAACTATGATTAATTTGGCAGCATTAGGCAACGGTCCCGTAACAAAGTGGGGCGCCGACAACTCGCCGCTGGCGCGGGCCATCGGCAACGTGGGCCCGTTCGCGGCCGCCGGCTTCAACGCCTCCTACTCCGACAACGGCCTGTTCGGCGTGGTCCTCTCCGTACCCAAAGACGAAGCTGCCACTGTACGTATTTGTTAAGAGTTGTGGTTACAGCATTTGTTTTTATTAACCTTAGAATAATAACACCTAGAAGCAATAAACTAAAATCTATGGAACAAGCATTGCGCTCAAAAAATGGCACCACACGAAAAGTATAACTAAGTGTATAGAGCTAAAAATGCTGGCATTTAATTATGCAACACAAAGCGTCTGAGTAATGGTTGCTTATTAGCGACTGTAATTTGTATACTGATAGATATTTTCTAAACTTAAACGAAAAAATATGATATGTTATTTCTGCATATTTTTACTGCCTTCTTTGCGTCTTTTACACCATTTGACTACACAGGACGTCATTTCTAATAAACGAAAGTTTATAGAGTCTATCTTTTCTCTACAATACAAACTGCAATTATTGTAAAGAACGTTAACGTCAGTCACCGGGTGCGTGGCTGGCCCAACTAAAGCTGAGCGGGTTGTACTTTTTCGGGCCCGCGGTGCCATTTTTTAAACAATATTTGTTTGCAATTACACTTCCATAGATTTTAGTTCACTGCCTAGAAGCCGAGTCCTCGTATATAAAGTGATATACAGATAAAAAATATTCATGTAGGGTTCAGAAATTCAACATTTCGAATCGCTTTTTATTTTATCAGTTATTGCCACGTTCGTGAAACAGAAGACTTTTACTCAAAATCAATGGGTGCATTCCAACAAACTAATCCTTAAGTCATCGATCGCCACAGAGTACATTTTAACCATGGAAAGTAATAAAATTGAACATTAAATCTAATTACTAATAGTTAAAATCCACTCTACGGCGATCGATGACCCAGCAATCAGCCTGTCGGAATATATCCAAAATGTCTCTCCCAGGCTGTGAGTGCAGTAGCCAAAGTGCTAAAGTCCGGCAGTCTCAGCGCCGAAGCCATCAACGCCGGCAAGAACCAGCTGAAGCTGCAAGTGCTGAGCGAGGCCGAGGACTGCTCGTCGCTGGCCGAGTCGTTCGCGGCCCAAGGCTTGTACCAGGGCCTCGCTAAAACTCCCGCCGACATCGCCAAGGAAATCGACCAGGTCAACAGCGCCACTGTTAGCCAGGTGTGTTTTTAATAAAGATCACATTTTAATTTTAGCTATATTAACCACCTCTGGTCAAGTGGTTCGCCCACCCGTGTAAGACCTTGTACTATTATGTATTCTGTGGTAAGACGCAAGGGTCCCGGGTTCGATTCCCAGGGGGGGTACAATTTGTACTCTGGTTGGTGGTCTGGTGGTAGGGCTTATTTCAAGTCCGCCTAGATAGCTACCACCATCTTACTTAAGTCTGACGCCCATAACAACAATTAAAAAATTCATGTCTTCCCAAATTCTGCATTCAATTTTGAGTAGCCCCTATGGCCATTTGGTCATTCTACTAAAATTAACTCTAGTAGAATAGAATAACAATGTATGAGATTGACAGGAGCTAAACATTTTTATTCCCATACTGTTAGAGTCTGTTCGGAAAGAGAACCGACTTGGGACAAATCCCAAGTCGGTTCTCTTTCCGAACAAACTCTATTCTATTTTACTAGCGTTAATTTTAGTAGAATGACCATTTGAGGAGGGGGGCAAGGCAGCAACTTATTGAACAAGCCTTATTTAGTGTGACAAAGCACATAACAGCTACTTTTGAGCATACTTACATAGCACAAGCTGGATCCTAACGTCTAATCGCAGTTGCCAAATACAACTTAATAGTAATACTGATGAATATCAAGATTACTTTAGATTTTTAAGTTTTATAAAGAAGTATCAAAGAAGACTAGACTCCTAGCATAATTAGACCACCGAAACTTGATACAATGATATAGCGATTCATAACTTGGACTATTAAAAGACAATTGAGTTTCGATAAATTTCCCTTTTTTTATTGCAATCTACTAAACTGATCAACTGGAATAATGTTGTTGTAATTTGCATGAATAGATTTTAGAAACTAAGGGTGCGGGCACATCTAACTGATGCCACGTGTTAACACGCAATATTTATATGGACGTGTTATAAGTGTGCTTCTAGTGCATACATTTACTATGAAAACCGATCTCATCTGACGGCGCGTGTTAACACATGCCGTCAGACAAATGTGCCCGCATCTTGACTGTGGAAAACAAAAAGCTCATTTTACATATTTTATTTTTAACACGTTTTTATTTTTACTTATTATTTTATTACAGGTACTAGCAAATGCAGCAAAATCCAAAATGTCAATGGGTGCCGTTGGAAACCTTGCATTTGTCCCTTATGTCGATGAACTCTAAAAGAAACAAATTAGATGTTTACAAAATATTTTGATTTGTATATTCCATCAAATAAGCAATTAGTCTAGAGTGATTTGTAATTTATTGTTTTGAAAAATAAACTTTGTTTTAATGAGAAATCTATGTTGCAAGTTTTATTTTTTTTATAAATTATGTTAATGTTTTTGGATGATTGAAATAGTGATAAGTAGCAAATCTATCTTTAAATATGAATCCATTGCCCATTACTGATACCTCCATAATTACTTAATTACACACTAAGTATCTCCCACACCACATATTGTAATTAGTGATGGGCTAACTCGAGTTCCGACCCGGGTTGACTCGAGTTGCAGTTGTATCGGGTCAACTCGAGTCAGCCCGTTAAGAACTCGAGTCAACCCGTTAAGAACTCGAGATGTGTACCTTCGCTTCCGCAACCGCCGCCATGCTCAGCCCGGCCTGGCGGCGGAGTTGGCCGATCTAATCCGAGTTTACCCGTAGCACCCGAAGTTCTGTTTTCTTACTACCGGCGAATTTTTATATTTTACTGTTTACTTGTTTTGTTTCTTTAATGTTTGGAATAGTTTGGATACACAAATATTAAAGTTCGGTTTTTATAAGGTCTTTTTACTTCGTAATTGTGTTGAGTGTGTGTTTTGTGACGTGTTTAACTTTGAGACAGTCGGAAAAAGAAATCAACGGTTTGGGAAGTATTTACCTAACCTTACCTACCCAAATTCCAAACAAAATCACAATATCGTCATAAACAAATCAAAACAATCTAACCTACTTAGCTAGTATCTAATGAACAAAAAGGTAAAGGTCTCCACAGTTGCTGACCATCTGTGGTCGGTTTCGAACCGATTAGGCAACTCCGTCTGACTCGCTTACAGCTACGGAAATTCGCGTAACTCAGTTTCAATTCAACTCGAGTTAGCCGACCCGAGTTGGCTAGCGGGTCGTAGCGGGTTGGCTAGCGGGTCGTAGCGGGTTGACCCGCGAGCCAACTCGGGTTGGCTAACTCGAGTTGAAACCGAGTTACGCGTGTTTTTAAACGGGTTGACTCGAGTTGGAAATAAACCGAGTTGGCCCATCGCTAATTGTAATATTCATGTTGGTTTTTTAAATAAATTCTATTGAGTAAACACAATATCTTTGAATTTGTCAGAACAACAGTCTCTCGTCAATGAGATTGTTTATTTCCATCTGCCCCCTTCGAGCTTTGCCACTGGAATGGTGTTTGGCACTAATAGGTGGAGTTTACCTCCCTGTGGTCAATGGCACCTATTTATTCCCATCTCCCTGCTTCGAGCTTGCCATCGGGCGGCAGTAATATGTGGTGTTTACCACCCTGGTGGGTAAACACCACCTATTAGTGCCAACCACCTCACCACTGGCAAAGCAAAGGGTGCAGATGGGAATAAACAAATGAGATCTTGTCTTCATTTATGATTTGACTTATCAGGGCTTAAGTTCAGGTAGCCTCTCATCTAATTTGGTAGACATCAGTTACTTACAATCCACTAATCCAGGGGTCTTCAAACTACAGCCTGCGAAAGCGTACCAACATCTTACGTGCACTTTTGCGGGCTGACAATCGTATTAGAGTAAATCCTGGTCCTTGGGACTTCGTATAGGACCCATGCACTAATCCAATGTGATATGTATATAAAATCTACCAATTATTTAAAAAAGCATGAAAACAACCCTATAAAGGAATGGCAAGCTACAATCCAGTCAAGTTGCTCAGCTCCTGGCTCAAATGGTTTTTTCCAACATGAGACGACAGTATGGTCTGATACTTTGTGCTTTTAAGGCTCTGTGGTTTAGATTAAATAAGCAATATGAGAGTGGAATGATAGAACATGGTAACAGCACTTACTCGCTTTCGACTCGGGTGCTGAGTTAACTTGATCGGTACTATAGTCTAATTTTCAAATTTATCGCAATTGCTTTCATTTGACAGATGGATGTGACTCATTGCTGCATTTCCTTGGTATGTTTTTATTAGTGCTAAAAAGAAGCATAAAAAGCATCAGGAAGTATCCTCCTGAAAGCGATTGCGCTTGATTTTGAAATTGGACAAGAAGTGCCCTGGGGGGTAATTACGTAACTTTGTTGCAATCAACTCTGACAGAAATCGCAGTTACATCACTGCTTTAGTAAGAACCAATGTGACAACTATCTTAACTAAAGCAGCAATGCAACCGCGCTTTCAATCGATTTCAATCGAGAATTGTTAGCAACAGCTTTACGTAATCAAGGTACAGGTTTTATTTATCAGTAAGATGGTTCATGTTAAAAGAAAAAAATTAGGCCGATAACAATTATAGGGTTAAATAAAAAGAGAAAAATCTATGCAAATTATTTTACTGCACTTCTGCTTCTGTAAGTAACATATTTGGGATGCCTTTGGAGATTGGAAACTTTCTTCCTGATTCAGGACAAGTAAGATGACCTTCTTCTACTTCAACTTCTAGTAATACTCTATGAGCTTTTTTAAGAAACTCTTCGTTTTCATCAAACTTCGGCTCAATTGTCTTGGGTAATCCCTCACTGTGTCCGATGCTGTTTGCAGCAACCCATAACACCTCCCAATCCAGTTTTGGTATAACGCGCGTGAGGAACTCCGGGTTAAAATCGACGTCAGTCACTTTTACGTCTGTTGCATTAATAGCTAAAGGATAACCCGTCATAACTCCTTTTAGGCATTTCGAGGTTAGCATATTGTGGGTAATCAGTTTCATTTTTGCTGGATCCAAGCTAGCTGTGGTGACCTGTCGAGGTTATGTTACCTATATCATCCTTGGCGCTCGCAGTTTTATAAAACGAGAAAACGCTTATTTACTATACTAAATAATTTTGCACCTGAATACTGTAGTTACTTTACATTAGCATCACAAACAAACACACTGAAAGAAAAATCGAAAATTCTGAATCTCTGACCACCAGTGTTGCCAGTGGCCGATAATCAAAAGTAACACAAGACAGCTCAAAAAGTAACATTTTCAGGAAAAAAGTAACATTTTCTTATTTTATGTAGAAATCGACTCTACTAAATTATTATGGCACTTTAATACGATTATTTATTGATAGCACACACAAGTCGACAACAAACAAACTAACCAGAGTGGTTGGTTTATTTGTTGTAGAGTGCCGTAAATAGTCCTTTCTGCGCCCTGTGCGAGCTTCTATAATTGCGCCCTTAGGTTTTTTTAGATATTATTGGGTACCTTACAATTTTGTGGAGGGTCAGGTGTAGTATATTTGGGCCATAATAAATGCCCAATAGTCAGGGGTGGCCCGAGGCAAGTCTACAGTAAAGAAATCGGCCACGCAGCGCGATTTTTAGTCAGATTCATCAACTAATCTTGTTTGTTTATAGTAAAGAAAGTGGCCGCGCAGCGCGATTTTAGGTCAGTTTCATCCAGATAACCTTGTAATCTTGCCTGTTTATAGCAATAAAACGGCCGCGCAACGCGATTTTTAGTCAGTTTCATTCATTCAGTTTTTAGTCAATTTATAATTTCATTCAGTCAAGGTGATAAAGTAATGCACAAGGAACTTGGTGTTGGTGGACCAATTATTATCTAATATTTTGGAAGAAAAATTTATTTTCTTCAATTTCATTAGATGTTTTTGGTGATACTGGCATGTACGTATGTGTTGGAACGAGCAAACCGAACAAATAATTAGTCCTAGTCTGGCCATTCTTGCGCCCCCCAGAGTCTATGCCTTGTGCCTGGGCACCGGTAGCACCGCCTCATTTACGGCACTGCAGCAACCACTTTATAAAACTCCACTATTCATGCTTCAAACTTTCGGTTGTTTGAAGATTATTTAAAAAAAGTTTTGTCTTCAATCGAAGTTCGTGCTATTGCTATGTTCCTCATTATTCAAGTGTGAAAAGGAAAAGAAAATAAACGACTGACTGACGACAAGACGGCCCAAAATTAAGTGTGTGTGCCAACACGAACGAAAACTTCCTTTGTTGTGTTCTGTCTCACGATTATTTTTTGTTTGCTGGAAAATATTTGAGAATTTTTGATTTAGTTTCAAAAGTAACATTTTGAGTCGTGTAACATGAGGGTAACATGAGAGGGTCAAAAGTAACACAAAATGTTACAAAAGTAACATTCTGGCAACGCTGCTGACCACAAAACAGATTGACTGGTGCAACAGTGTTGCCAGACTTGTACCTTGATTACGTAAAGCTGTTGCTAACAATTCTCGATTGAAATCGATTGAAAGCGCGTTTGCATTGCTGCTTTAGTTAAGCTAGTTGTCACATTGGTTCTTACTAAAGCAGCAATGTAACATGTAACTTTGTTGCAATCAACTCTGACAGAAATCGCAGTTACATCGCTGCTTTAGTAAGAACCAATGTAACAACTATCTTAACTAAAGCAGCAATGCAACCGCGCTTTCAATCGATTTCAATCGAGAATTGTTAGTAACAGCTTTACGTAATCAAGGTACTGGGGGGTGATTTTGTAATTTTGTTGCAATCAACTCTGACAGAAATCGCAGTTACATTGCTGCTTTAGTAAGAACCAATGTGACAACTATCTTAACTAAAGCAGCAATACAACTGCGCTTTCAATCGATTTCAATCGAGAATTGTTAGCAACAGCTTTACGTAATCAAGGTACTGGTAGGTAATTACGTAACTTTGTTGCAATCAACTGTGACAGAAATCGCAGTTACATCGCTGCTTTAGTTAGAACCAATGTGACAACTATCTTAACTAAAGCAGCAATGCAACTGCGCTTTCAATCGATTTCAATCGAGAATTGTTAGCAACAGACTTACGTGATCAAGGGTCAGGGGGGTAATCACGTAACTTTGTTGCAATCAACTCTGACAGAAATCGCAGTTACATCGCTGCTTTAGTAAGAACCAATGTGACAACTATCTTAACTAAAGCAGCAATGCAACCAAGCTTTCAATCGATTTCAATCGAGAATTGTTAGCAACAGCTTTACGTAATCAAGGTACTGTTAACTGCAACCAGTCGCTAGGTGGTTTTCAATTAGATAATCAGCCCGCGGTTTTCATAGTAAATGTATGCACTAGCTTCACACTTATCTGACCCTTGAATGCCCTTGATTACGTAAGTCTGTTGCTAACAATTCTCGATTGAAAGCGCAGTTGCATTGGTGCTTTAGTTAAGATAGTTGTCACATTTGGTTCTTACTAAAGCAGCGATGTAACTGCGATTTCTGTCAAAGTTGATTGCAACAAAGTTACGTAATTACCCCACTGATAACACGTCCATACAAATACGGCGTGTTAAGACGTGGCGTCAGACAAATGTGCCCGCACCTTTAGAAACTCGATTGGTGGTACGAAATCGAGTTTACACGCGCACTGTTTACACGCGCATTTATTGTTCATTTCCGATGCCGATGACTGATGAAAGGCCGATGCCCGATGAAACTGCACTGCCGTCTAGTGACTTTCATCGAAAAGGCGCATCGCGATGATTGATGACTCTACATAAATTAGACACGTCATTTTCGATCGATGACAAAGGCAGTGACTAGTGACCAGTGAACGACTTTTGGTATTTAGACACTAAATGTAAAATGAATGTAGTTTTTCTCATTTCTCACAAAATTTCGCGGCAATAGGTTGTGCGTGATAATTTTGATTAAAGAATTAAAAGTTAATTAAAGTAAAAAAAAATGCTTGCATGCACTGCTTGTATGCATGTTGCATGATGCGGGTTGAAAAAAAGTCTAAAAACGAAAAATAAAGGCATTTTAATATAAACACAAATAAGTTAGTGGCGAAATGCCGCTCACTGCAGTGAATGGCACTGTTTATTGTTCATTTCCGATGCGATGACTGATGAAATGCCGATGCCCGATGAAAGCGCACTGCTGTCTAGTGACTTTCATCGAAAAGGCGCATCGCGATGAAAGATGAATCTACTTAATTAGACACGTCATTTTCGATGCTTCACTGCGATGAAGCATTGAAAATGAACGAAAAAAGGCCCGTCTAATATCTGCATAATGCAGATATTAGACGGTCATCAAAAGTGCTTCATTTTCGATGACAAAGGCAGTGACTTGTGACCAGTGAACGACTTTTGGTATTTAGACGCTAAATGTAAAATTAATGTAGTTTTTCTCATTTCTCACAAAATTTCGCGGCAATAGGTTGTGCGTGATAATTTTGATTAAAAAATTAAAAGTTAATTAAAGAGAAAAAAAATGCTTGCATGCACTGCTTTTTTTTTTTTTTATTGTTTATTGTTTAAGACATATTACATACAGATTCTATTATACATTTACTCACTGGCAAAACCACTAGGGTTTGTGTGCCCATGAGAGTTCGCAAGTTTTAAGCATTGTATAAATCAAAACATGCAAATAGAAAAGAAAGCATGCATAACTAACATTATAAGGTGCACGCACGAACATTAGTCATTATGTATATAGTATTGCTTTATTTAAAATTAAATATTTGTTTTTTCTCTATATATTTTTTGATTTGGAATAGACCAATGTTGGTGGAAGTGTCCAATGTTGGTGCAAGCACCCTGTATTCATTATTACATTTGACTTAGAGTATGTAGGTAGTTTCGTTTGTGTTTATAAGATATTTTTTAAATGTTTTTTAAAGTTTGGATTATTTAAGTAAATATTAAGTACATCGTTTGGTAGGCTATTCAAAATTTTAGGTAGTATATATTTATAGTTTCTTGCACCATACAGGTTCTTATATCTACACATTTTAAATTTATTACATTGTTTTCTCAATCTTTCATCTCGAATATAAATTTCTAAGTACTTCACATTACTGTGTTCTTCTTTTAAAATAGCTAATTTTACTTTATTTTGTACGGTCAGCAGATTGCAATACTTGAAAAGTTCGGAATAATCTTGACTATATTTATTTTTAACATGTTTCGGTACAATGGCTTTTAATAGTCTTATTTGTAGATTATATATTTGTTCCAAATAGCTTTTAAAAGTTCTACCATAGCAACAGAAGCCATAATCAATAACAGAGTCCGCTAAGGCAAGATAAAGCAATCTTAGGGTACTATATGGTAGTTTATATTTCAAGACACATATTTTACTCAAAATAGATCTAAGTTTATCGCATACATAGTTTACATGTGGACCCCAATTAAATCTGTTATCTATTAGTAAACCTAAATACTTATGTTCCCTGACCACTTCGATTTGCTGACAAGTACAAGCACTGTCCGGCTGATGTAAACAATCATGTTGGTGAGCATTTATGACTATTTGGTGTTCGGTTTTGTTCTGTGCGGAATGTATATGCATTGCTTTCGTTTTATTGGCATTTATTACCAGTCCTACGTCATGCGCCCATCTACATAGACTATCGAAGTTTTCCTGCATTATTCGCTCAGCTTTAGTTATGTCGCGGTCAGCCGTGACAATGCACGTATCGTCTGCAAATTGGTACACAGAGCCCTGTCTAATGAGGTTGCACATGTTATTAACGTAAACTAGGTACTCCGTTGGACCGATTATCGATCCCTGGGCTGTGCCCTTGTCCGTTGTTATGTGATCACTATATGTATTATTAATTTTCACAGTAGTGTTTCTGTTAATGTGATAATTTTTAAACCATTGTAGAAGAGGGCCCTGTATTCCACTTTGCTCGAGTTTATCAAACAATTTTTTATAATTTAGCATATCAAATGCTTTGCTGAAATCAATGAAGACAACGAGCACATGCATTTTATTGTTCAAGTGCTCGTTGACCTCATTGGTGAATTGGCAAAGAAGTTGAGAGGTGCTTTTATTTTTTTGAAAGCCGAATTGTTTTTCATTCAATATATTATTTTTTTGTAAGAAGCTATTTATTTCATTATTCACGTACCTCTCAACCACTTTGTCCACACACGGCAAAATCGTTATTGGTCTGAAATTGTTGTAGTTTGTATGACTTCCATTTTTGTAAATCGGTCGAATTATTCCTATTTTTAGATCGTCCGGGTATACAGCCTTGGCCATGGAGGTATTGATCAGATGTGTCATTAAGGGTGTTATATGAATGTTGATGTTTTTTATATCTTTAGCACGTATTTTGTCATACCCTGGGCTCTTATTAGCGTTAATGTTTTCTATTATTCTGGATACCTCGCAGCACGTCGCTTTTTTAAACCTCATGGCCACTTCTGGGACCCTATCGATCACGGAGTGGTCCAGGATTACAGAGTTACAATTTAAGGAAATATCTTTCACATTTTTATGCATTGCTATTGCGAAGTTATTGCATAATTCTTTATTCGGAAGTTTAAAATATTTTGAGATAATTTCGTCTATGGATTTATTACACTTACCACATAATTTATTTATTATTTTCCATAGTGCCTTTGAATTCTTGAAATTTTTTAATATTTCTGACCTAATATATCTATTCTTTACAAAGTTTATATATTTATTTGTTTTATTCCGATATTTGTTGTACAATATTCTGTTTTCAATATTATTCGGGTGTTTTTTCCATATTTTATACAATTTATTTCTTTGTTTACACATTTTTGTAATTTTTTTATTTATCCACTTACTGTTATTTTTACTACAATTATTTTTAAGTTTCACAAGCTTTTTACAGTTTTCATATATGTGTTGGAATTTTTCTTTAATAAAATTAAATATCTTATTCGGACAATCGAAAGTGAGCGCCGTATCCCAATCGACCTGTTGCAATTCGGAACGTATTTTATCATTGTCTAATACACTAACGAGCCGTGTGCCGTCCGAGTTCCCAGTGTCGTCGGGCCGCGCTGTTATCAGCGAGCAGCCGGTTATGTAGTGGTCCGCTATAGCTATGTTTATAGTTGCCGTGTGCACCGATCGGCAATCCACCGCGCGAACGAAAATATGATCTATGCAAGATCTCGTTATCTTATTTCCTTTTTTTTCTACTCTAGTGTATTGGCTTATCCCACAGTCCAATCCAAATTCAGACAGCTTGTTTATGTATGTATTTCTATAGCCATTTATTTTTTTAATGTCAATGTTTATATCTCCCATAAGTAACAATTCTTTGTTCTTTGGGAATCGGTTAAGTATTAATTCTAATTCTTGTATGAAACGATTTTTATTCTTATCGGGCGGTCGGTATACGGCGCATACACTTATCGTTTGTTTACCTTTTAGTGTTATATAACCACAAATCGCTTCGTAATGGTTTGTTATTGTTGGTACATATGTAAATAAACAATTTTTATGTATATACATGATGATTCCGCCGCCCTTGCGGTTCTTTCTGAGGTTACTAATCATATTATAATTAGGCAGCTCAAACAATGATTCACATTGGTGACTTATGTTTACCTCTGTCAATATAATAAGGTCTATGATGCGATTACTATTCGTAACAATAAGCTCCAAGTGTGCGAAGTTTAATAACATCGATCTAATATTTACGTGCAATGTATTAAGAGACTGATATCCTAAGGGAATTGTATTTATGAAATCATTCCAGTTATCGTAATTCCGTTCGTCTATGTTAAAGTTGTTTTGAGCCATTCAAAAAAAATACAAGTATAAGTTATAAAAAGACATTACTATATTGAGTATACCTGATTAAGACAGATAAACATTAAACATTATTTATTTTTTAAAATTGAGACCCAATGTTCGATGTCGTTCACTGACCTTATAGGATGAGGTTTGCTACTGTCATCCTTTTTCATCATGATACATCCTCTTTTACACCACACATATTTACAGAGATTTGTTACCTTCAGTTCAGATTTTGCCTTCCATAGTAAGAACGAATTTGCAGGGGTTAGAGCTTCTCGCATGAAGATCCTGTTCTCTTCCTCACGTCCAATATCGCGTCCCGTTATGGTGACTGCTTTCGCGCTGTCCAGCCAGGAGTCACGGCATCCTTCGCGGAGCTCAACCACCACTGTTGACGCATTCCTTCTCTGTCCTTCTGGGGCCTTATTTTCTTTTCTGTAAATCCTTTTAATGTCATTGGAATCTTGTTTTATTTTTCCTGCAATAATGTTGATAGTTTCCCTTAGGTCCTCATTATTAGTCTTTTGGATTCCACAAACTTCGAGCTGGTTTCCGATTTGCATTTGCTCCATATTTTGGACTTTTTGTTCTAACAGTTCAACTTTATTTTTAATGTGGGTATATTTGTTCACCAGGTCTTTATTCTCTTTTTCCATAAGTTTTACTTTTTCTTCATGTTTTTCCATGCATTCTTGATAGTCGTCTATTTTATCTGAATAAAACTGTAAACTGCGTTTAAATTCTTCTTGAATAGCTTCCCTTAGATGTCTTTTAAATTCGTCTTTCATGACCTCTCTGATTTGCCGGCGTATTTCCATAATCACCTTTTCGCTGTGTGATTCAGTCAACGAAAACTCATTTTCGGTACTGTTATGGTCATCTTCTTCAATATCGCGATCTGGTAAAATAACTGAAATTCTTCTATTTTTTGTTCCGGTGCAGCCGCGACACTTCCAAACTACCGCTTCCGTGGCTGATAATGCCGTTAGTTGATCATTCGTTAATGACGCACAACTACCATGTAGCCACTTATTACAGGCACCACACTGCAATCCCGCGTTCTTTTTGGTAACCATCTTGTTACATGAAGCGCACTTCGCCATGTTTACGGTTGGTGGGTAAGACACAGGTATTAATTGCGCGTGCGCACGTCCTGCCACGGCTCGTGCATCGAGCGAACTGTGAGCATGTTGCATGATGCGGGTTGAAAAAAGTCTAAAAACGAAAAATAAAGGCATTTTAATATAAACACAAATAAGTTAGTGACGAAATGCCGTTCGCTGCAGTGAATGGCACTGTTTATTGTTCATTTCCGATGCGATGACTGATGAAATGCCGATGCCCGATGAAAGCGCACTGCTGTCTAGTGACTTTCATCGAAAAGGCGCATCGCGATGAAAGATGAATCTACTTAATTAGACACGTCATTTTCGATGCTTCACTGCGATGAAGCATTGAAAATGAACGAAAAAAGGCCCGTCTAATATCTGCATAATGCAGATATTAGACGGTCATTAAAAGTGCTTCATTTTCGATGACAAAGGCAGTGACTAGTGACCAGTGAACGACTTTTGGTATTTAGACGCTAAATGTAAAATGAATGTAGTTTTTCTCATTTCTCACAAAATTTCGCGGCAATAGGTTGTGCGTGATAATTTTGATTAAAGAATTAAAAGTTAATTAAAGTGAAAAAAAAATGCTTGCATGCACTGCTTGTATGCATGTTGCATGATGCGGGTTGAAAAAAAGTCTAAAAACGAAAAATAAAGGCATTTTAATATAAACACAAGTAAGTTAGTGACGACATGCCGTTCACTGCAGTGAATGGCACTGTTTATTGTTCATTTCCGATGCGATGACTGATGAAATGCCGATGCCCGATGAAAGCGCACTGCTGTCTAGTGACTTTCATCGAAAAGGCGCATCGCGATGAAAGATGAATCTACTTAATTAGACACGCCATTTTCGATGCTTCACTGCGATGAAGCATCGAAAATGAACGAAAAAAGGCCCGTTTAATATCTGCATAATACAGTTTGTTAATAAAATTAGTTTAGGTGTGATACGGATATCCCGTCTTTAATAAAATTTGAACTTTCGGATCGTCTTTTGCACAAAATCGCTGCACAAATACATGATTTTAGCGGAGCTGTGTTCGGCGATATGTATGGCTTGACCATAAAGAGTTGACAAAAATTGAGGGCGCCACTTTCTATGTAAACACGTCAAAATCACGAATAAATTGGCAATACTTACTAAATTTTGTACTGAAAAATTTTAGTTCCATTTTATTTAATTTCAACTCTTTATGGTCAAACTGTAATGTAGTATTACAAAATGGCGAGTGTTCGTGACCAACTTGTTTTTATAAACTGACACGACCTAATTGGTCATGTACTATACTTTGGTGAAAGGGGGTGCGTGTATTTGCAATCTCCCTTTTAAAAGCCTTTTTTGCCATTTCTTATAGAAGACTGGACGTAATTTTTTGGAAACGACTACTGGCAGCACTTAACTGTCATGTTTAGCACAAAGGGCAAGAACCCATTGCCGTTAAATCCAAATACAAAAAAAACAGTCACAAAAAAAAATAGAAAGTTAGGTTAATATTGCTATCAAATTGTCATCATAAAAATAATAATTTGATTCGATTTAAATCAAAATTTATTGTTAAATCCGAGCTTTCTGTTATAAGTATAACAATAAAATGTCCAATTTACGTGATAGCATGTCTGAACGAAATATTGACCTAAGTAGACCATCTACTTCGCATTCGTCCACGTCGCAACCTATACGATCGAAAAGCTCGGTAATAAACAGTAAAGTGAAAGATAACAGGGCATCTCCATCCAAAAAATCATCTAAAAACTCGGTTACACCAAGGCAGAAACAAGAAGAGAGTAAGATTAAGGCGCACACTAACATGGCTGTTGGCGAGATTTCGAGCCAATGTCGTAATATGAATTTGAACAGTGAAAGAGATGAAGTCGATCAAGGAGATAATCGGGAAATCCCCAAAAAGAAAAACGCAAGGAAGAAAGAAAGACTGAAACGGCTGGCTATGCCTACAGTAAATAACATTCAAGAGTCGCAAAGTGGCTTTAATTACACCGTACCAAACGAAATGATGCCAATCCAAGAGTATTTCATGAAGTGTATTACACCAATGTACGCAACTACTAGTTCCAGATTTTTAGAAAATCTCAGTTACCACCCACAGTTTCAGTTAATGCATAATATCCCAGTCGCTGGCCCTGGGAGTGCTCCAAGTACACCATTAATGAATAATTCACCTAATATGGCTAATTATTCAAGTAACAATTCACCTATTGTGCAATCAGAACCCAACACTCCAAAATTCCTGCAAAATGTTATGCAACATCCATTATTAGGTAAGACATTCTTAATGGACAATCAAAAGAACCTTAAGTTTAGGCACCCAAGAACTCTGTCAGGAACAAGCCATGAGGACAAAACAAATTCACCAAGAAATAGAAAGAAAAACAACAAGAAAGAGCCCGTTGAAGATAAAATGTTTGAGCCATACTTATCTGAAGAGGAAGTTGAGGCAGGCTTGACAAACAATACTCTCATCGAAGGTGTTTTGAGAATTAATCCAAAACAGTTCCAGCATTCATATGTTTCAAGTAATGACCGTAGTGAACAGGATATACTTATAGACAGCTTGAAAAATCGCAACCGAGCTTTAGAGGGAGACCTGGTTGTAGTACAACTCATTGATGAAAGTGACAATGAAGATGGTAATGACAGCAATAAACAAAAGAAAGGTAAAGTGGTCTGTATCAAAGAAAAAATACATACTCGTAAATGTATTGGAAATCTGAAGTTAATGGCTGATAAAAATAGACAGAAAGCTTTGTTTGTGCCTCGCGACCACAGGATTCCAAGGCTCAACATACCTTTTACATGCTGGCCTGACAACTTTTACCAAGACTGTAAGAAGTATGAAGGTACATTGTTTTTAGCTATAATTGAAGATTGGTATGATACAAGATTTGCAGTGGGCAAAATTATATGCAATATTGGACAGTCTGGGGATATGATAACTGAATCCAGAGCAATATTAGCTCAAAATGATCTAGATGTGACTCCTTTTGGGCCTGAAGTCAGGCACTTATATCCTCGACTTGATTACACTATTCCTGATGATGAAATCAAGATAAGGGAAGACTGTCGAAAATTGTGTGTATTTAGCATTGACCCTCCAAATTGTAGAGACATTGATGATGCAGTTTCATGTAGACAGCTAGATAATGGTAATTATGAAATAGGTGTACATATATCAGATGTTGCACATTTCTTGACTGAGGACACCCTACTTGACGAAAAGGTAGCTGATAAAGCTACCACCATTTATTTGGTTGAAAAAGCATATCACATGTTGCCTGATGACCTTTGCATGTTATGTTCTCTCTTCCCTGGAGTGGACAAACTAGCTTTTTCTGTTTTCTGGGAAATAACTGAAAATGCTGAAGTATTAAGTCATAGATTTTCAAAGACTGTGATACATTCATGTGCCCAATTAGCCTATGACCATGCTCAAGCTATACTTGAGAATAGGGAAGATGCAGAAAAAGTTTTCCCCGAAACCTACAATGGATTTGTGTATAAAGATATACGTAATGTTATAAAAGTTCTTGGAAAAATTTCTGCTTTATTCCGTAAAAAGAGATTTGATGGTGGAGCTTTGAGAATTGACCAGCCAAAGGTGTCCTTTAAATTAAATGCCAGTAATGGATTACCTGAATATTTTTGGCTTTATGAAAACCAAGAAAGCCATCAATTAATTGAAGAGTTTATGTTGCTGGCTAATATGACAGTTGCACGAAAAACATATGAGGATCACCCAAAACTAGCATTTTTGAGATGTCACCCACCACCTAGTGGCTTTATGTTGAAACAGCTTGTTAAATCACTAGAACCTATGGGTATAAAGTTGGAAACATCATCTGCAGGAACACTCCACAATTCCTTAATACAGTATATTACTGCAGAAGACAAAGGCAGAGCTATGGTATTGAACATGTTATGTGCAAAACCAATGGCAAGAGCAAAATATTTTTGTGCCCATGGATGTGATGATGACGATTTTCATCATTATGCTCTGAATGTTCCACTCTACACCCATTTTACTAGCCCAATACGTCGATATGCTGACATAATGGTTCATAGGTAAATATTTGAAGTAAAAACTACTTTGGTACTGACAATGGAACTCATTAAGAACCATATTGCCTATTGAAATATTGTCAAGTTTTTAATTAAATACTGATTCTTATATTTTGTTTCAGGTTGTTAGCTGCAAGTATAAATTTTAGAGATGCACCAGTTTGGGAAGTTGATAAGGTGCGCATGGTAGCTGCACAGTGTAATAAGCAGAAATATAATGCAAAGAAAGCAGGGGAAATGTCGACAGAGTTATACACCCTTAAGTACATAGAATTGAATTCTCCTGTTCATGCTGAAGCTGTAGTGGTTGACGTCAGGGAGAAATACATTGACACCATAATTGTCGCTATGGGATTGAACAGAAGGATTTTCTTTAATAATGTATGTTTAACTTTGATTATTTTAATATTGGTAATAGTTTGACTGCAACCTCTATACCACGTTAGGATTGGGTAAAAAATATCGATATATCAAAATATTGATATATATTTTTTTAAATATCGATATATATCGTCGATATTTTTTTTTTCGATATATCGATATCGCGATATTATTTTCCTCGATATATCGATATTTCCAAATATGAAAATCGTATCAAATTCGATATTTTTAAAGATCTAATCATGTCTTATATCCGACCAAAAAAAAGTTTTATATAAGTAGGCTGCATGTGTTAATTTAGTTCGCCTTAAAAACAAAAAAACAGCCGACAGATGACATCGGTTTTCATAGTAAATGTATACACTAGGATTACACTTATAAGGGCGGGTCCATAGCACATGTTTTGCTCTACACAATCAACAAAAACATCTACACAAAACATTGTTTTGCGAAACATGTTTCTCTACACATGCCGTCCACAGCGATTGTGTGGTTTGTGTAGTCAAAACTTCAGTGTTGCCAATTTAGCATTTTATGTTAGCCTATTATTATCCCCGTCAATTGGTAATGCGCTGGAACCTTGTCACATTAACATCCACGTTGACGTGATCCGCAACTGAAAATGTCATGTCATGAAACAAGAAAATTCTAATAGGTAATCTAATAAATGTAGGATTTATAAGTTTGAGCATGAAGTGTTGAACGAAGCGGAAGAAAGGAGATGGATGAATGAGAGAGCGAGAGGAAACCGTTGATGGAGAGAGAGGTTTGGGTTGAGCTATGGAAGTTGTCACGGTGAAATAATGGCGTGTCGTCTAAATTAAAATTAAAGAAGCAAATTTATAAAGTATTTTATTAGCCAAACCTCGTCCCTACAAAAGTGGTGTCAGAAGTGGGATATGCGTTCGCTGATTACGCGGATGCGAACGGATGAAAAAACTGATTCGAAAGAAGGCACGCCATTTTGATGTCGTTGGTAAGACGAAAGAAGTCGAAAATCTCGGAAAGAAGTATGAAGAAAAGGTGTAAAGACGAAAAGGTGAAAGACGAGAAGACGGAATATCAGGGGCAAGAAAAAGGTGAAGGAATCAGTATGATGACGAAAGACGAGAAAATTCGCGAGGCGGCGTGGCTACCGGTGCCGTACGACACGATCCCTACGTTTAACGGCACCGACAAAACGTATACGGCGGAAAAATGGGCTGAGAACGTCGAAGAAAATGCCGAAATATTCGGATGGAGTGCGGCTCAGCAGCTTATCTTGGCGCGGAGGTCGCTTTCCGGCAACGCTTTACTATGGCTAAAATCCGAAAAGACGTTTAAGACGTTCGACGAACTTAAACGCGCACTTGTACAGGAATTTCCTGTCATAATAAATGTGAAAGAGCTGCATGAAATGATGGCTGAAAAGAAGAAAGGTAGAGATGAGTCATGCTATGAATATATGCTGGTGATGAAGGAGTTGGGTAAACGCGGCGGATTACCTGACTACGCAATCATTGAATACATAATCGACGGCATTGTCGATTACGAACCCAACAAGCTTATTTTGTATGGGGCTACGAGTTTTACGTCACTCAAAGAAAAGTTAAAAATGTATGAAAACATGAAGAAAAAGATGAGTGCCACCCCTAAAGAAAGAAAGCCTATGCAAGAGCCTACCAGAGATAACAGAAGATGCTATAAGTGTAGTGAAAGTGGTATTATGGCGTGTCGTTTAACGTGAAATATAAGAAGTCAACTAATAAAGTATTTTATTAGCCAAACCTCGACCCTACATAAATATTAATTATTGAATTATTATTTTCAATAATATAGGGTCTAGGTATATATAAATTTTACAATTTTTTTTGAGGTTAAAATTATGGCCGCCAGGTGCATTACCAATTGACGGGGATAGTACTTATCATGACTCGAAAATGTATGAAATAAATTTATAAGTGACCAAAGGTTTAGGTATATCTGAAAATGTAACTATCAAGGTCAGTTTTTACAATGACATTTTTGGTTTCCATTTTTGCTAGGAGATTTAGGTAGTGTGTTTTTTTATTTGGTTTATTTTACTTAACGCATCCATCCTGAAAACATGTCTAGTTTTGCCTTCGAATAGAATGTTAACACAATTTTACATTTATTGTGATGATAAATTAATAAAACCTGTTTTGAGAATCAGTATTTTTACCGGTATATTTTGCATGTGCAAGTTGGTATATTTCAGTATTTTTTTCTTTGAGGTGCTTCGGTATTTTCGTAAAATTTAATCTGGTCACACTGATGTTTTGTGTACGTGTTTTATTAGCGTATAGTTGGTAGACTCACCATGGAATTAGAAGGTTTTGACTAGGTCAAAAAATTGTTAATAAATAGTGAACTATTGCATATAAATAGTGATACTATGATTCAAAAGATATTTGAGTATCTTGGTGAGGCTGCAAACTTGACGTCAAGTTGGCAGACACCTTAAGAAATACAGTTCGTATCATTATGATTTATATGCCAAAAAATTGTTAGAAAATAGTGAATCGTATACGCAAAATTTCAATAACATTGCTTCAATACAAGCCGAGATATTACGGTCTCTAAGTGGGCTGCCAACTTGACGTTTCAGGCAATAGCGATTCCAGAGAAACGGGTACAAGTTTTAAACAAATAAATATATCAAAAAATTGTTAGTGAAATTGTGATTCCTACGATATAAATAAAACAAGAATTCTTCATTGCTATTTTCTAAAAATCGAATGTTAACTTTTACATAATACTCTGAATAGGATGTCGATCAATATTGAACTTTGCTCCACAGGAATAAGGTTCCAACTTTATTGCAATCATGAGGTGAGTACTATCAAGCAAAAAAGTGAGATTTATATTTTTAGCCATATCATTATATTATGATTACACTTGTTTTATTAATTAAATGTTGGTATCAAACAATAACGATATTCATTAATAACAATAATATTCATTACAATAGCGCCATCTCTCGGAAAATATTGTCAATTTCTCAGTTATAATTTAAAGTTAGGTGCCTATATATGTATTAGGTATTATTTTACTTATTTATTTTTGAAATTCAAAAAGGCAAATCATAGCGTGCCAACCACTTTTAGTCGTTGCGTCAACTGTCTATTTTTACGAACGGTGGCTTTTGCGCCAACAATAAAGGCAATGATCGACTGTATAAAGACTACTCTTTAGTAGGCTGTGGTCAATACCCTACTCTTAATTCAATATTATTAATTCAGGAGAAACTATTAATAATTTCTACTTATATTACTTCCTACCTACTCACATACCAACTGATACTCATTTTACTATAAATCTCACCAGATAATAATAATAATATCTTTATTCTAACTCATACATATATAGGCACCTAACTTTAAATTATAACTGAGAAATTGACAATCTTTTCCGAGAGATGGCCCTATTGTAATGAATATTATTGTTATTAATGAATATCGTTATTGTTTGATACCAACATTTAATTAATAAAACAAGTGTAATAATAATTCGAGGATATGGCTAAAAATATAAATCTCACTTTTTTGCTTGATAGTACTCACCTCATGATTGCAATAAAGTTGGAACCTTATTCCTGTGGAGCAAAGTTCAATATTGATCGACATCCTATTCAGAGTATTATGTAAAAGTTAACATTCGATTTTTAGAAAATAGCAATGAAGAATTCTTGTTTTATTTATATCGTAGGAATCACAATTTCACTAAAAATTTTTTGATATATTTATTTGTTTAAAACTTGTACCCGTTTCTCTGGAATCGCTATTGCCTGAAACGTCAAGTTGGCAGCCCACTTAGAGACCGATATATCTCGGCTTGTATTGAAGCAATGTTATTGAAATTTTGCGTATACGATTCACTATTTTCTAACAATTTTTTGGCATATAAATCATAATGATACGAACTGTATTTCTTAAGGTGTCTGCCAACTTGACGTCAAGTTTGCAGCCTCACCAAGATACTCAAATATCTTTTGAATCATAGTATCACTATTTATATGCTATAGTTCACTATTTATCACTATTTATTAACAATTTTTTGACCTAGTCAAAACCTTCTAATTCCATGGTGAGTCTGCCAACTATACGCTAATCGTGTTTTCCACCGGGCATGGAAAGCAAAAACATTGTTTCTCTACACAAAAATGTTTCGCGAAACAATGTTTCGTGTAGATGTTTTTGTTGATTGTGTAGAGCAAAACACGAGCTATGGACCCGCCTTGACACGTCCATATAAATACAGCGTGTTAACACGTGGCGTTTGACAAATGTGCCCGCACCTATAGTCGAAATCATGACCGTTTCACAAGTCCATTTATCAAGTCTATTTTCTTAAATCAATTAATGTTTTGACACGTGAGGGCAGCAGTATGGCTCTTTAGAGAACAGACTTGCTTTATTGAGGAATTAGTGCTCGTTAACACGAGCGATTTTTCAACGCGCGATTTTTTTACCGTCGATACGAAATGTACCTTATTGCTAGGACTAGCCATAAAATAATAATAAAACTTGCTTGTGTATTTAATGTTAATTTTACTAATTTTGAAACCTTTTGTATTGCCAAGCCAATTCTTGGGCAAAAATATCGATATATCGATATTTTTTTATCATTATACATCGATATATTTTAAAAATATCGATACGATATATATCGATATATTTAATTCATTCGCCCATCCCTATACCACGTCTTCGCTAGCGAAGAGAGAAAGCGGCAATGGACATGCGTGAGGGGGAAATTAAGGCTGCTCTGCTCCTGCCCCCTCCTTCACCGCCGTGCACACAGAACACCACTACTCCACAAAGGAGACCGCTCACATGCGCGAACTCCCTTGTGCGCTGTGCTACGCCTTGGATAATATTCCGAAATTAAAATAGTTTACACTAGAGAAAAAGATTGCCCACCAGGCTAAGGCTGGCCCCATACCTACCGGTTTCATTTCTTTGCTTTGCTATGCTACCTTGCTTGAAAGACCGCCAGCCAACCTGGGTAATTTTCAATCTATCGCATTTTGGGACTAGACCAAATTGGCAAGATAGCCATTAGCTTGGTTTTATCAAATATCATCGCCTGGATTGTGAAGTAGGAAGCTTTTAGGAGATATGCCACCCTGAACATGGACTCTGATCATTAAAAAAAAACCGATCGCTTATTTATACAAGATGTTTGGTAAAGCCTTACAAAGCTGAATATGGTAGATAGGGACCATAATAAAACTGAACAACTTTTACTATGGGACCAAATCTGAAATCGCGAAAAAAAAATGAACTGTTTCATACATTTTGATAATTTCGTTATTAATTTTTGTATGAAACAGCAGTTATTTTTTTAAACAAAAACTAAAACTTCGCATCGCAACCCAGACGACGATATTTGATAACACCAAACTAAAATGGCTATCTTGCCAATGTGGTCTGGTCAAAATATGCGATAGATTGAAAATGAGCCTCTTGACCGGCGGTCCATAGTAGAACAGCAAAGCAAAGAAATGAAACCGGTAGGTCTGGGGCCAGCCTAAGAGTAATTTGTTTTTTTCGTATAGGTAGTGAATATTTTAAAATATCATTAAGATATGACTTGAAAATAACTATTTTTTTTTCTTTTACAGGATTTCCCAGGAGAATACAAGTGCATTAAAAATGATGCTGGTGCGCGACTTTCGAAGATGGAACTTACTTGGAAACCAGCTGAGCACTTACCAGAAATAAAACAAACTATCGAAGTATTCTCCATTCTGAAAGTTGAGCTTGTGAAAGGCGATGACATGGTGAAAGTAGAGTCCAAACTTGTAAGACCTCTAGTTTCAAATTAAATAGACTTTAATATTCCCTTCAGGTTCAAAATGTACACTTCCCATAATGTACACCAGTCTCAAAAGGTACATTTCCCGAAATGTCCACTTCCAAAAAATACATTTCCCTAAATTTTTCTCTTCCAAAATGTACACTCTTAGAACAGATAGAATTAACGGATTGGATACATTTTAAGTACCAGGATCACATAAATATGAATTGTTAACTTCTATTATTTAAAAAACTTTTTTTATAATATTTTTTATCCAATCAGTTATTCCTATCTGTTCTAAGAGTGTATATTTTGGCAAAGATACATTTTAGGAAATTTAGGAAAGGACATTACGGGAAGTGGACATTTTGGGAAATGTAATTTTTGGGAAGTGGACAGGACATTTCCGGAAATGTACCTTTTGGGAAATGGACATTTTGGGAAATGTACCTTTTCAGACCGGTGCACATTATGAGAAGTGTTTATTTTGAACCTAAAGGTAATATTTTATTTATCATAATAACTTTACATTGAACCTATATCAATAATTATGGTTAACAATAATTATTGTTTATTTTGGTATTAGGCTATAGTATGTAATACTATGACATCTATTTTTTAATTGACTGTATAATGTGGATAGATATCATAATATTTTATTATTATTTATTTTCTTTAGACTGATTGACTTTTTTAATGGAATGTATTTAAAATCTTGCCCTGTACAAAAATATTTAGCCAACTTTTATGGAGAATAATTTATAGTTTGTCAAAAGTAATAATGATGTTTGATTTATATTCTATTTATATCGTCGAAGTGTTTTTTGTGGTATTGTGTGGTTATTACCACTAGTACAATTAGATGTTAAAAACTTAGTTTAAGATGAGAAGCTCAATCAGCTTGTTAACGTTACGCCTATGATGGCGGTAATTAAATTAATGAAAAAGTACCTAACATTTTTTTTTATATTAATTTCTTATCATTATATTGAAAGCACTGATGACAGTAGGTACAGTACTTGTTAACCAATAATATAAATATTTAAAGATACATAAAAACCCTAACATGTTGCAGAGGGTCATCTATACTTCTACTTTTGACTGAATCTATATGACTAGCTAGGGATAAACAAACAATGATGAAAACACGAATGTGGCACCCCACCCCAGCCAGAGTCCATCCATTAGTACCCTCAAGGGCCTCAAGTGGCGCCCTCTCATCTTATGGACTAAGAGCTAGCCCCGGAAATAGGTATACAATTAACAGAGCGACGAATTTCTTCTAGTTAGTGTGCCGTGCCATACTATCATTTTATTAACGGATCCGGGCATATGAAAGATTTTCAGTGGTGGGGGTGGGAGTGGCTGGGCAACAAAGGGCTGAAAAAGCGATTGAAGGTACACAATTTACAGAGCTCTGGATTTGGTGTGGCTATTAGTGGTTTTGGTGTATGTGGTGAATATAACTGCCAGGCATTTTGGCTGGTGGAAAAGTAGTACCAGGCGATCAAACTTTACCACTTTTCGCGCACCTTTGATGCCGCCTGGCACTACTTTTCCACCAGCCAAAATGCCTGGCAATTATATATTCGATTTAAATACCTACATGATTGGCTTGCAGCATTGGTTTTCCGCCCAGGATTAAACGTGGTGTGATCTGATGATAGCCATCCAAGGAGTGAATGGAGAAGATTCAGATCCCCATACACACCCAATTGATCTGATCAGCATTCTAAGAGCTGTTTGGATATGTTAAAAAAAACCACAAAATAGCATTAAAATGTATGAAAATGCTATAACTGATAACTCTAATCCTTACAGCTCTTAGAATGCTGATCAGATCAATTGGGTGTGTATGGAGATCTGAATCTTCTCCATTCACTCCCTGGATGGCCATCATCTGATCGATCCCGCTTAATACTGGGCGGAGAACCAAAGCTTCAAAGTTACCTCGTTTGTATGAAAATAGACCTCTGTAGTACTTAGTTTTGCAGGCCAGTGTAGTAGTACGTAGTAGGCAGAAGTGCAAAAAAATGGCCACTTTGCCACTTTTTGCTCTTTTGCCTACTACCTACAACGAACTATAATTTTACAGATGTTATTGTTTGTAAATTAACTATAGATTCAGAAGCTTAGTTCCAATCTCAACGTTTGTATTTTCGATAGATACATTAAGTAAGTACTTAGCAAGCAATAATTACGGCGCCACGCGCCCGAACTCCGATATTATTCTATCGACTGGGTCGTCTGCGCAGATGGGGTCACGTGCCGGACTACAGCTGGGCCACAAAAAAAAAAGTTGGAAATCTGACTTTTTGACTATGCCATGATGAAGTCGATAATTTGTCGGAATTTGTCGCCAAAAACCAGAATTTGTCGGGCTTGCGTTTAGGAGATACGTGTGGCTCAGCTGTAGAGACGTCTCTACAGCTGGGCCACACAGATCTCGAAAACGGAAGGTCGTAGCGAAAATCTGATTACTCGTATGTGTATCCGGTAATTTGTCGGATTTTGTCGCCAAAAACCAGAGTTTGTCGGTCTTGCGTTTAGGAGATACGTGTGGCTCAGCTATAGAGACGTCTCTACAGCTGGGCCACACAGATCTCGAAAACGGAAGGTCGTAGCGAAAATCTGATTACTCGTATGTGTAGCCGGTAGTTTGTCGGATTTTGTCACCAAGAACCAGATTTTGTCGATCTTGCGTTTAGGAGATATGTGAGGATACGCTGTGGAGACTTTTCTACCTGGATCTTGAGAAAGGAAGGTCATAGCGAAAATCTGATAACTCGAGTGTGTAGCCGTTAGTTTGTCGGAATTTGTCACCAAGAATCAGATTTTGTCGATCTTGCGTTTAGGAGATATGTGAGGATACGCTTACGACCTTTCGTTCTCGAGATCCAGGTAAAAAGGTCTCCACAGCGCATCCTCACATATCTCCTAAACGCAAGATCGACAAAATCTGATTCTTGGTGACAAATTCCGACAAACTAACGGCTATACACTCGAGTTATCAGATTTTCGCTATGACTTTCCTTTCTCAAGATCCAGGTAGAAAAGTTTCCACAGCGTATCCTCACATATCTCCTAAACGCAAGATCGACAAAATCTGGTTCTTGGTGACAAAATCCGACAAACTACCGGCTACACATACGAGTAATCAGATTTTCGCTACGACCTTCCGTTTTCGAGATCTGTGTGGCCCAGCTGTAGAGACGTCTCTACAGCTGAGCCACACATATCTCCTAAACGCAAGACCGACAAACTCTGGTTTTTGGCGACAAAATCCGACAAATTACCGGCTACATATACGAGTAATCAGATTTTCGCTACGACATTCCGTTTTCGAGATCTGTGTGGCCCAGCTGTAGAGACGTCTCTACAGCTGAGCCACACGTATCTCCTAAACGCAAGCCCGACAAATTCTGGTTTTTGGCGACAAATTCCGACAAATTATCGACTTCATCATGGCATTGTCAAAAAGTCAGATTTCCAACTTTTTTTTTTGTGGCCCAGCTGTAGTCCGGCACGTGATGGGGTCAACGGTCAACCACCTTGTCATAGTAGAATCAAATAAGTAGGCCAACTCGAGCCGTAAGCGAGCGATAATAGCCTAAACACTGGCTGACTGGTAGGGCTGTCGCTTATAGTTTATTCAATCGTCAAAATGGATATGTAGACAATCTTTATGTAAATCAATTTTCCCCTGTAGGGTAAGCATCTGGGATCTATAATATAAAGTTTTTAAATTTTTTTTTGTACATAGACCTGGAAGCTGACTACAATGTTTTCATTACCTACCTACGTCATATTATATGATTAGTGGTTTGAAAAATTACAATGGAAATAGGATTTATTAAAACGTGGCTTTACTAAATCATGTTTTTATTAAAATAAAAGAATTATTATGATATTGTAGTTGTTCAGTTTGATGGTCTCATTAACTTCACGTGAGCTTTTTAATGAATTAAAAGTTACCCTGTATGTATAGCTAAGTACGTTTTTTTTTTCAACGGTTGTTACCTACCTAATTTGAAAATTTAAACGGGAATGAGGAGGTAGGCCGACAGCGCGGTTAGGTAAACAGTTGAACTACGAAAACAGCTCTTATTACGCACGACATAAAGACGGTCTCAAGGTCAACATGTATAGTCTGACGTGTACCTAATTTTTTTTATACCTACTCATAATAATAATTATTCCCGCTCTACTATGTAGGTACCAACGTTTTACTGATTTGTTTATTTATATGTAGGTACCTATATAATAATTATGTAAATATAGAATGCAATATCAATTGGAAAATTTTGACAGATTTGCGTAGGTTGATAACCAACCGTGTGAGGTACCTGGGTGAATCTACGTTGTTCCTTACTTCCTGTGTCATTGTCTGAATTCGAAAATCTTTAAAAATCTAATGCATCACAAGGAATAAATCAAAAATATGCCATCACTTTTTGCCACCGTTCTTGTTCGCTAGGTAACGCGAAGAAAGACAATTTCGGATCAGACAAAGTGCTATTTAGACATCCATAAACACTGCAATATTTTCTACAGTTCATCTTCACTAATTTGTATTTAAAGGAGGTAAGTAGGTAGTGTACATGTACGGCGGAGCGGCTGAGCGCGGGCGGTATTTAGTACGGCGCAGCCACTACTGACTGACGCACCGCTATCCAGGGATGTTAGATGGCAACTCAAGAATAATGACACTAACCTGTCAAAATCATGGTACTTTAGGAAAAATAATGGTACAATTTCTTAGTAAACTTTCAAACTGTTTCATAAACATTGGGGAGTGTTCTTAGGGAGTGTTCCTTGACCTTAAGGGGATTTCCCGTTAAATTTAAGATATTTTTTTCCAGATATACTTGTATCCATGTAATCTCTGGATTTTATTTTTCTTGATTGCGGTGAATATCTAAGTTGTGAAATAAATTGCAGCATAAAGTCCTTTTTATTTCAAGAATACTGTCCGTCATTTTTGTTTTGTTTATCGTTGCAGTCGGGTAAAAATTTATGGGAAAATTAGGTGCATTCCAGCTGACTAATCATTGAGCTATCCATCGCCATAAAGTACATTTTAACCACGGAAAGCTTAGACGGAAAATAAGAAAATTATCATTCTAACGGAATTTATAGATTAGTTGCCGATTGCACTAAACTTAAGGATCGCCTAAGTCTTTTCCTAACTACAACAAGTTTGAAACTTTAAAATTGTTTTTTTTAATGAAATACATTGATTTTTCCTGAAATATCAGTGTGGTGCGCCTATTACGTAATAAGGTTTAATTTAAAATGGTTTTCCAAAATTAGTCAAATAGTCTGCGATTTCAAGCCTGTCTTGAAAACGAGTAAGAATGCGCGCATTTACACCACACAATTTCTAGCACGCTCGGCCGTGCTTACTGTCATAGTAAAAGAGAAGGCAGTGAGTCTCTAATGTCTTTTTCAATCAACGTAGTATTGGAGTTATTTACATTGTAGTTTTTGTATTTGTTTTATTTTCTGTTTTAGTTCTTTAAGCACCTACCTAATACCTAATTCCTTTTCTTTAATCATTGTTTGTTTTCAATTTGCTGTCATCGTGTCAAATAAAATTTTAGGTACCTACCTATCTCCTTACTTACATATTAATCAATCACTTTTTTCAACTTTTATCTACCTATTAGAAACCTACATAACATTAATATCTGACTAGGTTGAAAATTCGAAAGGCTCACGAATAGAAATATTTTACCTAGTAGGTATGTAGTAGTAGTAGTAGTAGTAGTAGGTATATTTTACCTAGTATAATTTTATTTAAGTAGGTAAAAACCTCTAATGTGTAGGTACTTACTTAATGCAAATTGCAAGAATCGTATCAAACAAAACAAGACTGTCGCTCTTGTGAATAACTCGACGGACGCACACGCCGCACCGCACCGCACCGCACACCAACGCGAACGCGACGGCTCGCGCGTGGGCCGCATATTCGTAAATACCCGACGCGTTATCGTCTCGGGAAGAAGCACCCGCTCGCCCCTCGGCGCGACCCGCCCCGCGGCCGCGCCACGCCTGCCCACGGCGTCCGGCTCAGAAGGTGCACATCGTCGTTGTTGTCGGTCGTGCACGTATCGACCTACCTAGGTATCGCGTTATTATACGTTACACTATTTCCGAACAAGTTACTCGTCAAGACGATTCAAACGAGCCCAAACTCGATGGGGTTGCATTTGCATGGTTTTATTATAGAGTTCATATGGCCTTCTTTCGGCTCCATCATCAGATCCTTAGACACTATTTCCCATTAGAGTACTCGCCAAGACGATTCAAACGAGCCCAAACACAATGCGGTAGCGTGGTTTTAATAAAGAGTACCAGTGTCCTTCTTCCGGCTCCATCATCAGACCCTGGACACTATTTCCCAACAAAGCACTCGCCAAGACGATTCAAAGGAGCCCAAATTCAATGGGGTTGCACGGTTTCAATATTAAGTTCCTATGGCATGGCCTTTCAGCTTCATCATCAGAGCCTGGACCTCGTCTCCCTTTAAAGTACTCATCAAGACGATTCTAACGAGCCCAAGCACAATGGGGTTGTATGGTTCTATCATAGAGTTCCTGTGGCATTCTTCCGGCTCCATCATATCAGATCAGCCCAATGATACCATAATATTGCATTGCCTTCCATTTCTGACCTATGTTCAAAGTTTCAAGTCTCTAGCTCATCCAAAAGCTAGTTTAAATTGTTCGCGAACTTTGTGGAGAAACAAACAAACAAACACACAAGCAAACGAGAAAGCAACCTAATAAAAGCGTGTTAAAAACAACCTACCTACCTATAAGTTTCAAGTCTCTAGCTCATCGGGAAGCTAGGTAGGTAGGTTTTTTTTTTCAAATCAAATCAAATCAAATGTTTATTTTCAACTAAGTGTACAGATAGGTGTTACAATACAATAATGAAGTGCATGACTTAGTGACCATTTAGGTATAGCAAATTTTTGACAGTACTATAATGGTACTTTTAATTAACATTTACAAATAGGCACTTAAACCAATAAGAATAAAAATATATATCTTTGGGCAGATCCTAATATTATTAATATATTTTATGTATTTATAAACACTTTTACAGAGTAGTAACATTTTTGTATTAAGTAAGATTTCAATGATTTAGAGAATAATTTGAGGTTTGGTTAATTTTTAATAAAAGTTGGTAGTTTATTGAAGACTTTAACTGACATATAATAAGGACTGGTATTATTCTGGATTGTGGTAAGTATAATCTGTTTTTGTGTCTCGTATTAATGTTGTGAGTATCTTTTACTTTGGTAAAAGTTTCTATATTTTTATAGGTAAATATACATATGTCACAGTGGCGAGGGGTGAAATTATGGCGAAGGTAAGCCGTACTACAAAAATGTTGTGATCTGCATAGTGGATAGGTGGGGTGGGATTTCTAAAAGGTAAGCCGATGGGAATCGGCTTGTTTGGACCCTTCGCCACTGATATGTCATATATATAGAGAGATGGGAGTGTGAGTAGGTTAAATTTGATAAAATATGGTCTACACGATTGAGTATTATCTATTTGAGCTATTATTCTAACACATTTTTTTTGCATAATAAAGAGATCATTTACGTTTGTGCTGTTTCCCCATAACATTATTCCGTATTTTAATTGTGAATAAGCATATGCGTAATATGCTGATAGTGCTGCTTCTGTATTCGTGCTATGTACTAATTCAAAAAGAGCGTAGCTGAATTTAGATAGTTTCGATTTAATGTGTTGTATGTGACTTTTCCAATTTAGGTGAGTATCTATTACTATACCAAGAAGTTTGAATGTATCAACTGATTCTATTTCGTTATTTTCGAATTTATTATTTATGTTTAAGGGGACTTTACAATAAGGTCGGAATTGCAATATTTTTGTTTTTGAATAGTTTATTTCTAAGTTGTGACTTTTTAACCAAGTTGCTGTTAAAGTTTGGATTGTTTCTTTGAGAACGAAGTTTGCATTTTCTGAATTTTTACATTTTATTAGAATGGATATATCATCCGCAAGTAATACTGGAAGGGTTATATCGTTTTTTATTATTTTGGGTAGGTCATTAATGTAGATAAGAAAAGGTAAATAATGTAGATAAGATAGGAAAAAAAAAATAAAAAAAAACAAAAATAAATAAATAAATAAAGGTACTTACCTAGTATAAAATACTCTTTTCTAAAATTACGGACAAACAAATAAACGAACCTACTTATAAATATTAATAGTATAATTAAATAAATAAACAAGAAAACGTCTATATGAAAACGTGTTAAAAAACCAACATTCCTATTTGAACTTATCTTGTACTGTGGCAGTATCGTCTATCTGTCGCGTCGCGAGTCAGACAGAGTCCGTCTCTGTCTGTCAAATTACCTCTACACGTTGACCTTGAGAACGCCTATATGCCTTAGGTATAAAGTTGGTTTTTGTAGTACAACTGATTACGTCTGACGTGCCGTCGTAGGTAGGTACAGTTAGACTGTCTTGAAATTGCGTGGTGCAATTAGACGACACAATTTTAAGAATCTTATTATCGAGCGGGCTCGGCCGCACGATTTTAAGATTCTAACTGTCACTCTGTTTACACTGGTTTACACCATGCGGTCTTGAAATCGCTTGCTTAAAATCTCGTATTATAGCTTGAGTACGAGGTATAATATAAGCTTCTTGTTGAGTACCTACCTACAGTTAGAAAAGGATTTCGCTGTATGCGATGAACAGCACCGTCGTCCCTTTCTAACTGTAGGTACTCAAGCATAGATATATATGAATTTGATTCTTTAAGGGCGGGTCCATAGCACATGTTTTGCTCTACACAATCAACAAAAACATCTGTAGCTGCAGCCGCAATACATTTCATAAAGATCTCGTGCATACGACGCGCCACGCTTCGCGCGCGTCGATACGTCCACTCTCTCCGGTGACCGCTGGCTAGTGGCTACTAAATCGAGCGCCGCCGCGCGCTGTTGTCGAGAGCTCGCAAGCGCCCTCTACCGTTTATAGATTTAAGTTTTACTTTATCGTTTGATTTTATATACTAGTTGTAAGCAATCCTTTAGTACTTAAGTAGGTTTAGTTTTTACAAACATACATTCATTTTTACACCTTCTACGGAGTTTTAATTGAAGACCCTCAGCTTAACTCAAGTCTAGCTAAAGTGGTGACGCCCTCGTTTGAATACAAGCAACCTTCAACAAGAAAATCGTCATGCCAGGAGATACTGAAGACCCCTGTGCTCAAGCAACCGCCAAGCCCACGATGTCAAGCCCCACCGAAGTCGCCGGAATCTCACTTTCCATGCAAGTTCCACCATTTTGGCGCGACAGACCAAGGCTATGGTTCATTACGTTTGAAGCCGCAACCCATGAACTGAAGCAAGGACAAATGCAGCTGGCACAAATGGTCATCGCTCAACTCGAAAAGCAAGATATAGAACAAATCAGCGATCTGCTCTACAACCCACCGGCTGAAAAATACTACGACGCTCTCAAGAATCGACTGATCTCCGTCTACGAGGAATCCGAAGAAAGACAGTTCCAGAAGCTGCTTTCTGAAATGGAACTCGGAGAGCAAAAACCATCTCAACTACTTCGTCGTATGCGAGACCTTGCTCGCGAAAAAGTGCCCGAGTCAACCCTCCGTCTCATGTGGATATTGTGGATGAACCACCTACCTGCCCACGTGAGATCGGTACTCGTCGTCAGCGACACCATCAGCAAAACCGCCGCTCTGGACGAACTCGCACTTCTCGCCGACAAAATGCTGGAGCAGACACAAGAGATGAGCGCGATTTCACAAAAATCATCAAGCCACGCCTCATCACGTCAAGTTCAAGCACCACCGCAAGCTCAAGCGCAAGATACTCAATTCCTGATCGAAGAAATCCAAAGATTGTCACTCGAAGTTGTTTCCCTACGCTCAAGACCGCCTTATCAACACGGACGTTCACGCTACGACCGACGTCCGCAGTGCTCTCGCTCTAACACACGTTCGCCGTCTCGCTCACGGTATCACCGCTCCGAACAGTCGTCGCGCAACTGCTACTATCACAACCGATTTGGAAGAAACGCACGAAAATGCCAACCTCCGTGTTTATTCGACGACTCGCAAGCAAAACAAGAAAACAAGAATAATGAAGGAACGACGCCGTTAAACTAGACCGAACGTTAGATGAGGCGGGATCCGACGTTCTAGGAAAATCATACCGTCTCTTTGTATCCGACAAGAAATCAAGACTGAAGTTTCTCATCGACACTGGTGCCAACGTCTCAGTCATTCCACGGAAGAGAGGGTCAACAATGAAGCCACTACCATTCAATTTGTATGCTGCTAATAACACCACTATAAGTACTTACGGCGAACAAACACTTGAACTGGATCTGAACCTACGAAGACCGTACAAGTGGAAATTCATCATCGCCGACGTCAGCAAGCCAATCATCGGAGCCGACTTTCTCTGTCATCACGAACTTCTCGTCGACATGAAAAACAGAAGATTGATTGATAATATCACCAAGCTATCAATCCACGCTCTCGGCTGCTACACCAACATACCTACAGTACGAAGCATCGACCTAGAACAGTCATACCACGACATTCTCAACGACTTTCCCGGCATCACACGTCTCACCTCCATGAAGCTCACACCAAAACATCGAGTGGAACATCATATCGAAACAACCGGACCACCGCTGCACAGCCGCGCTCGACCAATTCCACCACACCGCTACGAAGCCGTCAGAAAGGAATTCGAATCCATGATGCAGCAAGGCCTATGCAGACCAAGCAAGAGTCCCTGGTCCAGCCCACTTCACGTTGTACCGAAGAAAAACGGAGACCTGAGAGTCTGTGGAGACTATCGCCGACTGAATACCATAACCAAACCAGACCGATATCCGATACCCAGAATCAAGGACTTCACCTACCAACTGGCTGGCAAAACCATCTTCTCCACCATAGACCTGAATCGAGCCTACTCACAAATACCAAACAAAGAAGCCGACATAGAGAAGACAGCCATCATAACTCAATTTGGGTTATTCGAGTTTCCTCGAATGTGCCCAGGTCTGAAGAACGCAGGTCAAACGTTCCAGCGATTCATCCATGACGTACTTCGAGGACTTGACTTCGTATTCCCTTTTGTGGACGACCTACTCCTAGCTTCAGAATCAGAAGAGCAACACAGAGAACACCTACGCACCGTACTACAACGTTTAGAAGACGCTGGTATCACCATCAACCCGTCAAAATGTGTTTTCGGCATGAAGTCAGTCAAGTGCTTTGTCTAGCCACAGCCTTCAGAGATTAAATGTGATGCGTGATTTGGGTGTCATCCACGATTCCAAACTCATGTTTGACTCGCACGTTGATGCAATTATCACTAAAGCCTCTAAGTCGCTTGGATTTATAATGCGTATTTCGAAGTGCTTCACGCAACTTAAAACATTAAAAATCTTATACTGTACATACGTACGAAGCCAACTTGAATATGCCTCCCAGATTTGGAATCCCAGATATCAAATTTACATAGATAGAATTGAAGGAGTCCAAAAGAAGTTTATGAAATTTTTGTGCTTTAAAATGAGGATACCTTACAATTCAGCCGAGTACTATAGACTTTGCAAAAATCAACATATCTTACCTTTAGTAACACGAAGAAAAGTAGCCGATATTATGTACATTCTTAAGATAATAAATGGCGCCATTGACTGTCCTGACCTTTTAGCAAGTGTATCATTTTCCGTGCCGTCAAGGTCTATGAGGCATTATTGGCCTATTGCAGTTCCATTAGCGTCGACCAACTACAGACAGAACAGTTTTATTCCCAGGTCTACCAGAAGCCTAAATGCGGTGTTGAGTGACTGTGAGCTTGATATCGACGTATTTAACTGCAGCTTAAATTCTTTTAAACAAAGACTTATTGAATATCTCTTTATTTAATAAAAACTCATGCTGGTATTCTGTGCATCGCACGCACATAGAATTAAGTACTTTTATTTGTTTATATATATAAAAAAAAACATTGTCTATATAATATTTAGTTATTACTTTTAAGTTTCTATATTGTCACTATAAGCGGAAACCTATAATTAGCTCATTGTTTCCTACAATGTTTCTACACTTATTTGTACAGCTGCTGGTTTTCCATGTAATAAATAAAAAAAAAATAAAAAAAAATAAAAAATAAAAAAAAAAAGTTTCTCGGCTACGAAGTATCATCCACTGGCATCATTCCACCTCAAGAAAAAGTAACTACCATCACTGAATACCCAAGACCGAAAACCATTCAGCAGTTACGTACCTACTTTTCTCGGTATGATCAACTACTATCGAGAACACATACCGAACGCCGCATCACTTCAAGCACCGCTCAACCAATACCTACACAATTCGAAGAAACGCGACAAGACGGAAATCAAGTGGTCAACCGAAGCAACCGAAGCATTCGAAAAATCTAAGACATGCCTACAAAACGCAGCGCTACTAGTACATCCGCAAAACAACGTACCGCAAGCACTATTCTGCGACGCATCAAACACATGTGCGGGCGCCGTTCTGCAACAATATGTCAACAATGCCTGGCAACCACTTGGATACTACTCAAAGAAATTTTCCGCTACGCAACAAAAGTATAGTACCTACGACAGGGAATTACTTTCCATCTACATGTCAATGAAGCATTTTCGGAAGATGTTCGAAGGAAGAGAACTAATAGTATTCACCGATCACAAGCCATTGACCTACGCACTTCAAAAACCAACATCGGACAGCGAAACTCCACGTCGCGCAAGACAACTATTATTCTTCCAATGAATTCACAACCGACATTCGTCACATCAGCGGGAAAAACAACATCGTCGCCGACGCACTATCACGCATCGAAACCATCACTTGTCCGACATCAATAGACTACGAGCAACTATCAACAGCCCAACAACAAGATTCCGAATTACCTACTCTACTTCAACAACGAAACCTGCAAATGAAGAAAATCAGAATTCCGAACACCGACTGCGATGTCTACTGCGAAACATCAACATCAAACATACGTCCGTATCTACCTACTAACTTTCGCCGCACCGCTTTCGACGCCGTGCATAAGGTCAGTCACCCCGGAACGCGGACGACACGAAAACTTATTCAAGAACGCTACTTTTGGCCGTCAATGAACGTGGATATCGGCAACTGGGCGAAAACCTGTTTATCCTGTCAACGTGCGAAGATTCAGCGTCACACACAATCAAGCTTATCGACATACGCCGCCTGCGACAGATTACATCATTTAAATGTCGACATCGTCGGTCCGTTAAAAACAAGCGAAAACGGATATCGATATCTACTCACTATGATCGATCGCACTACGCGCTGGCCCGAAGCAATACCTATCAAGGAAATAACAAGCGAAGTCGTCGCCGCCAATGTCTACAACGCCTGGATAACAAGATTTGGTTGCCCAAAAACGATAACAACCGACCAAGGCCGCCAATTTGAAAGTCAGCTGTTTCGCGCGCTTACACATCTACTTGGCACCGAAAAAACAAGAACGACCGCTTATCACCCGCAGAGCAACGGAATCATCGAACGCTGGCACCGATCACTGAAAGCCGCACTGATGTCTCGTCTCGAACCGAATACAAAATGGATCGACGAGCTGCCAACCGTGCTCATGGGACTTCGCGCAGCAATCCGCACCGACAGCAACACAAGCGCAGCACAGCTAACCTACGGACAAGCTCTACGCCTTCCCGGTGATTTCATCACGCCATCACCGTCATCAAACGTCAACATGAATCAAGATTTCGTTCAACAACTGCATACGTCAATCACCGCACTCACGCCGACATACCTACCGCATAGCAACAAGCGAAATATGTTCGTGCACACCGACCTAGCAACATGTGATTCCGTATTTCTACGAGTCGACGCCGTACGAAAACCTCTTCAACCACCGTACGAAGGCCCGTATCCAGTTTTGAAGCGCAACCACAAGTTCTACGAAATTCAACTACCCGGACGAAAAGCTACAGTATCGATCGACAGATTGAAACCGGCGTACACTACGAACACCGCGCCACTTGACAACAACACCGTCAACACTGCGCCGCATAGCAACATCGCAACCGCAACGAACACAAGTCCTACGCCGAGCCCTCCAACGACGCAAGCTGAAGATCCGACGGAGCGAAGATCACGATCCGGCAGAAGGATCAACCTTCCCGTACGCTTCGCTTGAGGGGGAGTCCTGTAGCTGCAGCCGCAATACATTTCTTAAAGATCTCGTGCATACGACGCGCCACGCTTCGCGCGCGTCGATACGTCCACTCTCTCCGGTGACCGCTGGCTACTAAATCGAGCGTAGTGGTGGGCGACTCGGGTCAATTTACCCGGGTAACTCGGGTTACTTCTCCAGCCCGTCAACTCGGGTTGACATTTTCCTAGCCCGGGTTGACTCGCTTGACTCGGTTGACGCGCCAAACGGGCCGCGCGCCGCCCGCCCACTGGACACGTACGCGACTTTCCAACCGAGTCAACCCGGGCTAGCACAATCAACCCGCCAACTCGCTTCGGTGTGTGGCACTGTATTACGGCTCGCACTCGCTTCGCGACCAGCCCACCGCGCCGCTCCCCCCGCCCGCGACAGCCTTATTAATTTATTGTAATAGCAGGTAGTTTGTTCGCTCTATTGATTTTTTTAGTCTTTAAGTGTTTTCTAAGTAATTTAACATGGTAAACAATAAAAAGAGTGTTGTTTTGGAGTTTTTTTAGCATCCGAGTTGGATCGGTTCAATAGTTCATCAAATACAGACAAAACGAGTTGAAGCCCGGGTCAGCATAGATTTCAATTCGGATGACTTGAGTTAAAAAAATTGCGACTCGGCGGCCTATCGCTGACCCGGGTTGACCCGGGTTTTAGCCCGGTACCTTGATTACGTAAAGCTGTTGCTAACAATTCTCAATTGAAATCGATTGAAAGAGCGGTTGCATTGCGGCTTTAGTTAAGATAGTTGTCACATTGGTTCTTACTAAAGCAGCAATGTAACTGCGATTTCTGTCAGAGTTGATTGCAACAAAGTTACGTAATTACCCCCCTGGTCAGCATTAATTTCAACTCGGGTAACCCGAGTCGAAAAAATTACGACTCGGCCCATCGCTAATCGAGCGCCGCCGCGCGCGCCTGTTTTGTCTGTGCGCGGGGCGCGGGGCGGGCTCTGCCCACGCGCAAGCGCCCTCTACCGTTTATAGATTTAAGTTTTACTTTATCGTTTGATTTTATATACTAGTTGTAAGCAATCCTTTAGTACTTAAGTAGGTTTAGTTTTTACAAACATACATTCATTTTTACACCTTCTACGGAGTTTTAATTGAAGACCCTCAGCTTAACTCAAGTCTAGCTAAACATCTACACAAAACATTGTTTCCGAAACATGTTTCTCTACACACGCCGTCCACAGCGATTGCGTGGTTTGTGTAGACCAAGAAGCTTATACCTCCCTCCAATGGAGATTGCACGGCCATATGTCATAGTGAAGATTGAAAAAAGCTCCTTTAGTGACGTGACGGCTTATTGCTACCTCTTTCTTTAGTGTTACAATACGTGTTCGTTGTTCGTCGTTCGTTTGTTCGCGAGAAACGAAAACGTAAAAACGTTTTAAAACGAAAAGAAAGAGATAGCAATAAGCCGTGACGTCACTAAAGAGTCTTTTTCAATCTTCACTTACTTACTAGGCGTGCTATCTCCATTGTGGATATAAGCTTCTTGGTGTAGACAAAACATCAGTGTTGCCTTTCCCCATAACATTCCCCATTTAGCATTTTTTGTTAGCCTATTATTATCCCCATCAATTGGTAATGCGCTGGAACCTTGTCACATTAACATCCACGTTGACGTGATCTGCAACTAAAAATGTCAAGAAACAAGAAAATTCTAATAGGTAACCTAATAACCTATATTAATTATTGAATTATTATTTTCAATAAGATAGGGAATTGTCTGAACACGAAAATCCAATGCATCGCAATAAATAAATTAAAAATATGCAAATAAATACAATGTATTATTGTACTATAATGTAAATGATGGCATATTTTTGATTTATTCTTTGTGATGCATTGGATTTTTAAAGATTTTCGAGTTCAGACAATGACGCAGGAAGTAAGGAACAATGTAGATTCACCCGTCTAGGTATATAAAAAATACAATTGTTTTTGAGGTTAAAATCGTGGCCGCCAGGCGCATTACCAATTGGCGGGGATAGTACTTATCATGACTCGAAAATGTATGTATGTAACGAAAATAACCAAAGGTTTAGGTATATCTGAAAATGTAACTTTCAAGGTCAGTTTGACAGTGACATTTTTTGTTTTCATCTTTGCTAGGAGATTTAGGTAGAGCGTGTTTTTATTTCTTTGGTTTATTTTTCTTGACGCATCCATCCGGAAAACATGTCTAGTTTTGCCTTCGAATAGAATGTTAATAAAAAAGGTACAATTTTACATTTATTGTGATGATAAATTAATAAAACCTGTTTTGAGAATCAGTATTTTTACCGTTATATTTTGCATGTGCAAGTTTTCAGTATTTTTTTGAGGTGCTTCGGTATTTTAGTAAAATTTAATCTGGTCACACTGATGTTTTGTGCGTAGTGATTATATTCTCTTTGGTTTTGTATTAGCGTATAGTTGGCAGCCTCACCATGGAATTAGAAGGTTTTGACTATGTCAAAAAATTGTTAGTAAATAGTGATAAATAGTGAACTATAGCATATAAATAGTGATACGATGGTTCAAAAGATATTTGAGTATCTTGGTGAGGCTGCTAACTTGACGTCAAGCTGGCAGACACCCTAAGAAATACAGTTCGTATCAATGTGATTTATATGCCAAAAAAATGTTAGGAAATAGTGAATCGTATACGCAAAATTTCAATAATATTCCTTCAATACAAGCCGAGATATTACGGTCTCAAAGTGGGCTGCTAACTTGACGTTTCTGGCGATGGCGATTCCAGAGAAACGGGTACAAGTTTTAAACAAATAAATATGTCAAAAAAATGTTAGTGAAATTGTGATTCTTACGATATAAATAAAAAAAGAATTCTTCATTGCTATTTTCTATAAATCGAATGTTAACTTCTACATAATACTCTGAATATAGGCTGTCGATCAATATTGAACTTTGCTCCACAGTAATAAGGTTTAAACTTGATTGCAATCATGAGGTGAGTACTATCAAGCATAAAAGTGAAATTTATATTTTTTGTCTGTGTCAATAGGGATGGAAACTGAGGAACTAATGGCGCCACAAGCGGTTGTACCAAAACATTTGATTGGTTGTTTCAAATATCAAATGTCATTTGTGGCATATTTTAACCAATCAAAGTATTGATAGCGGTTAGATCGCCGCTGGCGCCATCTGCGATTAGCTTTGCATTGCCAACCACATAGTCATATCTTCATTTGATTTTCCTATTGATTTGATCTAAACAAATATTTTTTAACCCACTTTTTTTTCATTTTTTTAGTAATTTTATTTTTATTTTTTGACTGTATCAATAGTCATATCCTCGGTTCAATGCCATTGATTTGGTATAAACAAATAAATTTCCACCCAAGTTTTCCTTCATTTTTTATTAATTCTCATAAAAAAAATATTGTGTCAATACTCTACTCTTAGTTCATTTATTTAGTTATTTATTCGGGAAAAACTATTAATATTTTCTACTTATATTACTTCCTACCTACTGATACCAATCATATATCACTATCACTACTAATAAAATGAACTGAGAGTAGAGTATTGACACAATCAAAATTTTATAAATTTAAAAAAAAAAAATTACTAAAAAAATGAAAAAAAAAGCGGGTTGAAAAATATTTGTTTATATCAAATCAATAGCATTGAAATGAGGATATGGGGTTGGCAACGCAAAGCTAATCGCAGATGGCGCCAGCGGCGATCTAACCGCTATCAATACTTTGATTGGTTAAAATATGCCACAAATGACATTTGATATTTGAAACAACCAATACAATGTTTTGGTACAACCACTTGTGGCGCCATTAGTTCCTCAGTTTCCATCCCCAATGACACAGTCAAAAAATATAAATTTCATTTTTTTGCTTGATAGTACTCACGTCATGATTGTAATCAAGTTTAAACCTTATTACTGTGGAGCAAAGTTCAATATTGATCGACAGCCTATATTCAGAGTATTATGTAGAAGTTAACATTCGATTTTTAGAAAATAGCAATGAAGAATTCTTTTTTTATTTATATCGTAAGAATCACATTTTCGCTAACAATTTTTTGATATATTTATTTGTTTAAAACTTGTACCCGTTTCTCTGGAATCGCCATCGCCAGAAACATCAAGTTAGCAGCCCACTTTGAGACCGTAATATCTCGGATTGTATTGAAGCAATATTATTGAAATTTTGCGTATACGATTGACTATTTCCTAATAATTTTTTGGCATATAAATCACATTGATACGAACTGTATTTCTTAGGGTGTCTGCCAGCTTGACGTCAAGTTAGCAGCCTCACTAAGATACTCAAATATCTTTTGAACCATCGTATCACTATTTATATGCTATAGTTCACTATTTATCACTATTTACTAACAATTTTTTGACATAGTCAAAACCTTCTAATTCCATGGTGAGGCTGCCAACTATACGCTAATGGTTTTGTGTACGTGTTTTCCACCGGGCATGGAAAGCAAAAACATTGTTTCTCTACACAAAAATGTTTCGCGAAACAATGTTTTGTGTGTAGATGTTTTCGTTGATTGTGTAGAGCAAAACAAGAGCTATGGACCCGCCTTAATGCGTGCCGGAAAATATTGTTAAAAATTGGAAGTGTCTATTCATCGGGGCGCCTCGACGAATAGTATTTTTCTCTATCTAGCGGTGCGCACCGTTGAGTAGCACTTTCTCTAGGGATTGGCTATAGGCCGGTGCCTCGGGTTCGATTATCCCCGCGGGAAGTAACATCTTTGAGTTGGTTGTTTCTAGTTTGGTTTGGACATTGCAGGCTGATCACCTGATTGTGCGATAAGAGAATTAATGATCCGTGCTTCGGCTGTAGATCCTGCGCCTGACCTCTCCTGTCTTGTCGGTCGTCCTGCCGTCCTATCGGAATTATAGAGTGAAGGAAAAGAGAGTGCAAACACTTTTCTCTCAAATCTCAATTAAACTGGATCTAAATCTCTAAACACAAACCAAAACTACGCACTGCACTAACAAATGTGCTAAAACCACAGCCAAAGATGATTACCTACTATACCCGCAAATGCGCACTATGGAACCTTGTCATATTAACATCTACGTTTACGTCATCCGCAACAAAAAATTAGGTACCTACATGTAACAATAAAATTATAATAGATATTTTTTTATTAATATTAGTTACTAGCGGCCGCTCGCGACTTCGTCTGTGTGGACATTTTTTTTGCTATCCCTAGGGAACTGTACGTTTTTTCGGGATGAAAGGTACCGTATGTCCTTTTCTGCACCCCTGACAACGTGAATGCAAAATTTCATGATGATCGGTTCAGTAGTTACGACGTGAAGGCGTAACAAACAAATAAACAAACGGACTTTCGCATTTATAATATTAGTAAGGATTGAATTATTAATTTTAAGATAGGGTCTAGGTATAAAAAATCTACAATTTTATTTTCGTTTTTTTGGTTTAAAAATGGCTGCCAGGTTCATTAGCAATTTGCGGGGATAGTATTACAAGGTGTTTTCGAAATCGCAAAAAAGAAAACAGCTGTTTCATACAAAAATTAATAACGAAAATATCAAAATGTAATGTATGAAACAACTGATTTTTTTTCGCGATTTCAGAGTTGGTCCCATAGTAAAAGTTGTTCAGTTTGATGATCCCTATCTACCATATTCGGCTTTATAAGGCTTTTACCAAACACTTTGTATTATAAAAAGCGGCACCACATCAATAAAATAACACTAACGGTTAAATTGAATATAACGAGAAACAACAACTCAAAGATGTTGCTTCCCGCGGCGGGGATCGAATCCACGACCTCTGGATCGAGAGAACAACACTCTAACCACTAGCCTAAGAGGCATTTACACAATTATTACTACCTATTTGAATAGTTTAACTTACGATTACGACAACTAAAAAGGAGGCGCACCGGCATATAGCCAATCCCTAGAGAAAGCGCTATTCAGTGGTGCGCACCGCTAGATAGAGAAAAATACTATTCGTCGAGGCGCCCCGATGAATAGACACTTCCTTAAAAATTTATACTGCAGTGATCGAAGACTTAGCGATTGGTTTTCTGGAATGCACCCAATGCCAGATAAGTCAATTTTTTTTGAGGTTGTTTTGCAATTTTGCATGGTTCTTCAAAATATTTATTTTAGTTTGTTTTGTTTTGCGAAGAAATGAAATACTTCGACGAAGTCAATTTATCTGAAGATATTGAAAAGTGTATTCTCAAAGAGTATAAAAGTGATGCGACAGATATAATGCATTGCCTCCAGTCTGTAATAAATAAAAATATAAAAAACACCGACAACTTAAAGTGTGATTTAATCGATTTGGAGTTTCTAGAAGATATTAAACACATAGTTGAATATGAAAACATCCCCGTATTTTTTGGAAGAACAACAAGGGACATCAAATTTTTATTGATAGATGATAATTTTAGAGAACATGAAGTTTTTGTTCAGTACAGGAATCCTAAAAAGGTGGTTATAACTTCTGTGAAATTACCATATTCACCACTGCAAGATTACGAATATAACTCATTACGAGAAATCGTACAGGCATTCCGAGCACATGTTGAGAGTCTAAGCAGTTACTTCACTGCACTTGAATGTATAGATAAATTTTGTACAGTAATGGAGCCTCTCGAGCCAACATTTAAAGATGACTTCAGAAGAATACTTTTAGGTAAAACATTTTATTTGCATTTATTTTTCAAATTAAACTATTGGAGAGTACTTAAACCTGAAATCCTTTCAAATATTATAAATGTAAAAGTCTGTTTGTTTGTTACGTCTGAACTACTGAACCGATCATCATGAAATTTGGCATACACATTGTCAGGGGTACAGAAAAGGACATAGAGTACCTTTAATTCAGAAAAAAAATTGTTTCCAAGGGATAGCAAAAACTGTCCATGTAGACGAAGTCGCAGGCGGCCACTAGTTACCCTTACTAATATTATAAATGCAAAAGTCTGTTTGTTTCTTACGCCTTCACGTCTTAACTACTGAACCAATCATCATAAAATTTTGCATACACATTGTCAGGGGTACAGAGAAAAACATTGGTTACCTTTTATCCCGAAAAAAGTATTGTTCCCAAGGGATAACAAAAAACCTTTCCATGAAGACGAAATCGCAGGCGGCCACTAGTCATAAATAATATTTGAATCACCCATTTTTCAAACGAAGCAAATAAATAAATATTTGACAACATCACATACATTGCTCCAATTCCAAAGTAAGTAGCTATAGCACTTGTCTTATGGAAATCAGTAACAACGGTGGTATGACAAACATCCGACCTGAGTCTATATTGTTCATTTTCAGTTCACTTTCTACATTGACCCAGCCGGGGATCGAACCCGGGACCTCAAGAGATGGTGACGCCTTGAAAACTGGCGTGCAAACCACTCAACCACGGAGGTCGTCAAAATTATTTAGGTTTTTATCAACCCTAAGCAGAATATCAAGTCTTGGATCTTCATGAGACATGGTTTTCTTTAATTTTCAAGTTGGTAAATGTGTTTTAATTTAGATGAAAGAACATGGCTACATGTGGAGGTATCCCCTGATGGCCTGGCCACCAACATGCACTTAGTCGGCCAGTCGGAATTATGGAGCAACAAATTGCAGTCGGGCTTATTGTCTTGGGATCATGATAAAGATATTGTGGAAAATATCATGCATGTCTTTGGTGAGATTTTTGCATCTAATAAATTAATTGTAATAATAAATAAATTTTATTAGACCATTATTTAGGACGCTGACAATAATTGATCAATAATTAAATCTGTTTAAAAAAAGCCATTAATTTGAGATTCTATCTTTGCCTTTTTCACAAAGGGTTAGAACATTTTGGCATAGTGCTATAGTATGAGCAAAATAACTTGACGATTCTGAACTTCGCGCAGAATGCTGCGCAGTAGACGAATACAGAGCTTGTGCGCGGGCGGAAGCACTCGGAATTATGGACCCTGCGTGAAATATAACTTGTGGCTAACTTCCAAGTTATTTTGCGCATATTATAACCATATTTTTTATTTTTGATGGGAATTGAAACTTGTGAAACCCTGAACGATGAAACCTGTGTATTTGATAAGAAATCTAAAGACAAACAATTTAATGTCTTATGACATAAAGTCCTGAAGCGCAATGTTTTTGAGATAATCCAGGGAATAAGTTTGGTTTTTCATCTATGCAGGATCTTTAACATGGATTATCTCAAAAACAGTTACATATTTATATTAGGACTTTTTTTGATTGTCTGTAGATCCCCTATGAACATACACAGGTCTCATCGTGTGATCGTGTTCGATTTAATTCCGAAATCCCCGTCAAAAATAAAAAAATATGGTTACCACTATGCCAGCCTCTCATACTAAAAAGTTCCAACCCTTTTTCTAAACTGTGGCTGGTGTAAAAAGGAGATACCTAAGTAGAAGTGTAGTAAAGTAACATTCTGAAACTTTTCTTAATGTTTAATTATATTTCAGACCTACAGACATTTCCAACCACGACAACATGTAAGAAGTCTTTAACAGCAGACGCTGTAGTGGCAGCTATAGAGGCTTCCACATGCAGTATATGTCTCTGTTCAGTTCTTCCCGACAATCCAGCAGTACCCCTGCCATTATGCCAAAATGCTGTTTGTGGGGTCTATTTTCACAGAAACTGCCTCTTTCAGGTATTACTTTATTCGATTAAAGATTTTACTTTAAAATAATATTCTCTGACAAAGGTGTCAACTTGACCTAGGGAACCGCAACTATATTATTGTCGTGCCACTCAATACTATAATAATTGTATTGTCTCGGCACGGCGATAATATCGCAGTGTTATGGCGAGTGGCTATGACGAGAAAAACGTCAACGACTCGCCGAGCACGAGGGGCGGAGTAGTCGTCTCGTACCTGACGATTTAGAGCAGACTCGTCCCGATTCTCTTGTTCGTGGGGGTGGCGCCAAAGTCTGCGGGCACGAGAATGGCGGCGGCCGAGCGATGGCGGGGCAACGCGGTGGCGATGCATACAACAATATAGGCACAGTATATAATATATAAGTTTTTCAAATCCGACGGAGTGCAATGACAAAAGGGCCTAAGTGACGTTAGCTCCTCTACTGCTTTGAAAAAACTTGTATTACTGTGGTATTGGTGACGCGGCCGCCCCGCTGTCGCCGTGCCTGCAGACTAAAAGATTTTCGTAATCATCCGAGCAATTCAGGATCTTTGTAAAAATAAAGTGTCTAGCGTGTTGTTCTTCCTGCCACGACCATTGATGATTTTCTCATATCTTTAGGTGGTAAAAAATAGCTTGGATTTTCTACTATTTATTACCTCTGTTTTGAATTTTTTTACCTACTAGATCTAAGAGATACACTGGTCGTGCTGGAAAGAATGCTACCTAACACGACCTTGTAGACTTCCGTGTTATTCCTGCATTTCAAAACGGCATAAAATAGCTTAGAATATTTACTATTTTTTACACCTATTTAAGAATTTCCTACCATAAGGATCATAGAGATACCAAGATCGTGCTGGTAAGAATACCTCTGTAGCACGACCAAGCTTAAACTATTATTAATTCAGGGATTTCAAAACGGTATAAAATAGTTTAGTATATTTACTATTTTTTACACCCATTTTGAAATTTCGTACTATCAAGATCATAGAACACGACACGAAAGTGACTCTTTCCAGCAGGGCCTTCGTATCTCCATGAACATGATAGTAAGAAATTCCAAAATGGGTGTAAAAAATAGTAAATATTCTAAGCTATTTTATACCGTTTTGAAATCCCTGAATTAATAATTGTTTAAACTTGGTCGTGCTACAGAGGTATTCTTACCAGCACGACCTTCGTATCTCTATGATCCTTATAGTAGGAAATTCTTAAATAGGTGTAAAAAATAGTAAATATTCTTAACTATTTAATGCCGTTTTGTAATGCAGGAATAACACGGAAGTTTACGTGGTCGTGTTAGGAAGCATTCACGTGCCGGACTACAGCTGGGCCACAAAAAAAAAAGTTGGAAATCTTACTTTTTGACTATGCCATGATGAAGTCGATAATTTGTCGCCAAAAACCAGATTTTGTCGGTCTTCCGTTTACGAGATACGTGTGGCCCAGCCGAAGAGACGTCTCTACAGCTGGGCCACACAGATCTCGAAAACGGAAGGTCGTAGCGAAAATCTGATTAGTCGTATGTGTAGCCGGTATTTTGTCGGAATTTGTCGCCAAAAACCAGAGTTTGTCGGTCTTCCGTTTATGAGATACGTGTGGCCCAGCCGAAGAGACGTCTCTACAGCTGGGCCACACAGATCTCGAAAACGGAAGGTCGTAGCGAAAATCTGATTACTCGTATGTGTAGCCGGTATTTTGTCGGAATTTGTCGCCAAAAACCAGAGTTTGTCGGTCTTCCGTTTACGAGATACGTGTGGCCCAGCCGAAGAGACGTCTCTACAGCTGGGCCACACAGATCTCGAAAACGGAAGGTCGTAGCGAAAATCTGATTACTCGTATGTGTAGCCGGTATTTTGTCGGAATTTGTCGCCAAAAACCAGAGTTTGTCGGTCTTCCGTTTAGGAGATACGTGTGGCCCAGCTGTAGAGACGTCTCTTCGGCTGGGCCACACAGATCTCGAAAACGGAAGGTCGTAGCGAAAATCTGATTACTCGTGGGTGTAGCCGGTATTTTGTCGGAGTTTGTCACCAAGAACCAGATTTTGTCGGTCTTGCGTTTAGGAGATACGTGAGGATACGCTGTGGAGACCTTTCTACCTGGATCTTGAGAAAGGAAGGTCGTAGCGAAAATCTGATAACTCGAGTGTGTAGCCGTTAGTTTGTCGGAGTTTGTCACCAAGAATCAGAGTTTGTCGATCTTGCGTTTAGAAGATATTTGAGGATATGCTGTAGAGACCTTTCTACCTGGATCTCGAGAACGAAAGGTCGTAGCGAAAATCTGATAACTCCTATGTGTAGTCGGTAGTTCGAGCGAGTTTGTCGCCAAATACCAGAGCTTGATCGCCTTACGTTTACGAGATAAATGTGATTTGAATGTACCTTCGCGAATGTACATTCGCGTACAACTGTGTTTGAAATAATTATACTACTTTAATGAATGCATGCATGCATGCTATCTAGGTAAAAATTTAGAATACTTGAGCACGAATTTGGTGGTTTTGAGGGAAGGGGGGAGGAGGGGGGGAGGTAACCTCCCCCCTGGTGGTACTCCCATTCCGCGGAAGTACATATTTGCAGAGATATTGATATAAATGAATACACAAAAAAGTTATGATAACAGCCAAATTGCTGTTGTTTTTCGGCAATTAAAGGAGGGAGAGAGGGGGAGGGAAGGGAAACAACTCCCTCTTCCAATCCCCATCCGTCCGTGATGCGTAGTTTTCAAGAAATATTTTTTTGTGTAAACATAACCTCAAAACAAAAAATTTAGAAATTAAGCAGAGGAGGCTAAAAAGAGGTGGGTAAAGGGGAAGGGACGTACGTACAAAATTTCGCACGTAAAAAAAGTCGTTTCTGGGGCTTCGCCGGCCGCTGCCGCGGCACGCTCGCTTCGCTCGCTCGGCTCGCGCGCTGGGTTCATGTACACCTAACATGCTCGTCGCTACACTCCTCGCACCTATCACGTGACCTGCGGTCTTTGATTCACCATCGCAACAATTTAGCAGTGCTACCAACCTAGTGCGCCGCCATTAAACGTCAAGAATGACGACACTGGTTTAAAAATTAGACTTAGATCTTTATTTTTTTCGAAAAATAAGTGTTTCCGCGGAAAATGAATATGTGCATTAGAATCTCTGCATGTTTTATAATAAGGTAGTAAACTCACTATATATAATTTCGTGCTCAAGTTTTCTAAATCCAAGCCGCTATCTAAGCTGCATGATGTTTTATTTCTTACAATATGCGGCCGCCCTGAATTAGCTTTAACGGTCACCCATCCGACACCTGACCGGACCGAGTGTTGCTTATAAAACGTTACCAGCAACTAGGGACCGACCGAACACACTTTTCACCGAGAATCGAGACCGCGATTAAAAAATAGTCTCGGCCGAGACCGAGACCGAGATTTTTGTTTTTTTTTAAGTTACTATAAAATGGCAAAAAAAAAAGCAAATCGATGTACTATGGGCAACAGCGTCGCTTAATCAGTTTGCAACAAAATTCGCGTGCGCGTGTATCGCCCTTGCACGAACTAAACGTATTATTATATTATTACAAAATTGCTTTCTTGTGGTTTGACATTAGGATATTAAATATATTTTAAGGTGTATTTTACAAAAAATAAATTAACCACATCGGATCTGCAGGAGCCTAAACTTGGTATATTTTGAAAATGTGTTTTGATTTAATTTAAAACAAGACAGTGGCTGAAATGTATTAATTTAATATATTTTAAGAACCGGCTTAGCAATACATGATAGGATTTAGAACAAAAAATTTTTTTCCCCATACAAAAAGATTACCCATAACTCCTCTCCTAAGGGAAGAATTTTTAAGAACTGCAGGTCCAAAATATTGTTTTGACTTCAAGTATACTTGTGCCAAACGGCTATGCTGTAGATGGGTTTGAGGTTTTCCATTGATTTTGAGCTCGTGCGCCAACCACACCACTATATTAATATAACATTCACATTCTTAAATGGTAAAACTAAACTAGGTACCTACCTACACAAGTCATCAAAAAAATACCAAAAGACTGAAATCAACAATTTTGATTTGATTTGATTAATCACAGTGAAGGATGCGTCAGCGTATGCCCTGTGGCATGCGTAACAGCGTTAGTTCCAATTACGCATGCCTCAGCGAAGAAGAAAGTGCAAGACAAAAGCGCACGAGTGTAATCTCAGGCCTACGTAAGTAGGTACTAATAGGCCGAGATTCTCGGCCATTTTAGCCGAGCCGAGACCGAGACATAATTTTTGGCCGAGACTGGCCGAGATCTCCAGCGAAGTTTTAAATTGTAATTTCGATTTTATATTCTTTTTCCATACAAAATTTGAACCCCATTTTCACCCCTTAAGGGGTTAAATCATGTCCACCGTATTGGACTTCAAAATAAATGTTATTTTCGTAATCGTCATCCTAGAAAATCGTAATAACGACATCCATATCGATTTTTGGGTTTTTTACCCCATTTCACCCCCATAGGGGTCAAAATACTAACAATAACGATATAAGTTGCGTTAGTTTTCTATCCATAAGCTTAAATAATAAATTTAGCTATTTTTACTTCGTAAATGAAGGATTTTCTTTACACAAATTTATCCCCCTTTTCACCCCTTCGGGAGTAGAATTTTCAAAAACGCTGAGATACGTGTACATTAATATTCAATCGTTAGCCTAAACACAAAATTTGAAGATCCTAGCTTTGAAACTGAGGGACTTTCATACAAACTTTGGACCCCCGTTTCACCCCCTTGGAGGGTGAGTTTTGAAAAATACTTTCTTAGTGCACCCCTAGACCTCATAAGGAACCTACGTGCCAAATTTGGTGTCTCTAGACCAAGCGGTTTGGGCTGTGCGTTGATATGTCAGTCACCAATCAGTATCTTCTTTTATATATTAAGATAAATAAATTGCACATCAATCATACCATACTTTACGTTGTTTTCACTTGTTTTATTTTATTGACCATTTTCCTAAAGGTACATCGATAAATAACCAAATAAAACCTCATGAAACTCACTTAGCATGTCGTACTCATTAAATTACTACTTACATTTTTAGGACAGATGTACGCGACTGTACGATACACCACGTATACAGAGTAGGAGACCAGATACCAAACGTTGTCGATACAATAAACGTTGAATACATCAATTACTATTCGAAAAATTAATTGAAATCTTTCATATTTCCTCACTAAATTCTTTTAATCATATAAATTTTGGATTTAATATTAACTATGTACATAAAATAATACAAATCAACTATTCTGCTTACGCATTTTGGATAAGGCTCTAAGACTATAATCATAAAAAAACAAAACCCTTATTTCTCTGGAAAGGGGAGTCGACCAAGTCTGTAACTTAAGGACAAACTCGGGAAAACTACCGGCTACACATACGAGTAATCAGATTTTCGCTACGACCTTTCGTTCTCGAGATCCAGGTAGAAAGGTCTCTACAGCATATCCTCACATATCTTCTAAACGCAAGATCGACAAACTCTGATTCTTGGTGACAAACTCCGACAAACTAACGGCTACACACTCGAGTTATCAGATTTTCGCTACGACCTTCCTTTCTCAAGATCCAGGTAGAAAGGTCTCCACAGCGTATCCTCACGTATCTCCTAAACGCAAGACCGACAAAATCTGGTTCTTGGTGACAAACTCCGACAAAATACCGGCTACACCCACGAGTAATCAGATTTTCGCTACGACCTTCCGTTTTCGAGATCTGTGTGGCCCAGCCGAAGAGACGTCTCTACAGCTGGGCCACACGTATCTCCTAAACGGAAGACCGACAAACTCTGGTTTTTGGCGACAAATTCCGACAAAATACCGGCTACACATACGAGTAATCAGATTTTCGCTACGACCTTCCGTTTTCGAGATCTGTGTGGCCCAGCTGTAGAGACGTCTCTACAGCTGAGCCACACGTATCTCCTAAACGGAAGACCGACAAAATCTGGTTCTTGGTGACAAAATCCGACAAAATACCGGCTACACATACAAGTAATCAGATTTTCGCTACGACCTTCCGTTTTCGAGATCTGTGTGGCCCAGCTGTAGAGACGTCTCTTCGGCTGGGCCACACGTATCTCGTAAACGGCAGACCGACAAACTCTGGTTTTTGGCGACAAATTCCGACAAAATACCGGCTACACATACGAGTAATCAGATTTTCGCTACGACCTTCCGTTTTCGAGATCTGTGTGGCCCAGCTGTAGAGACGTCTCTTCGGCTGGGCCACACGTATCTCGTAAACGGAAGACCGACAAAATCTGGTTTTTGGCGACAAATTCCGACAAATTATCGACTTCATCATGGCATAGTCAAAAAGTAAGATTTCCAACTTTTTTTTTTGTGGCCCAGCTGTAGTCCGGCACGTGAAGCATTCTTTCCAGCACGACCAGTGTATCTCGTAGATCTAGTAGGTAAAAAAATTCAAAACAGGGGTAATGAATAGTAGAAAATCCAAGCTATTTTTTACTACCTAAAGATATGAGAAAATCTTCAATGGTCGTGGCAGGAAGAACAACACTGTCTAGCTAGACACACTATCGCCCGATTGCACTAAACTTAAGGATCGCCTAAGTCTTTTCCTAACTACAACACGACCAAATTAAAACGGTGTCATAAACTTAGCCGTCATGTAGCTGTCATACGCCTAGTTAACTTGGTCGAGTTGTAGATAAGAAAAGACTTAGGCGATTCTTAAGTTTAGTGCTTTTGCACCTATACCTACTAAAGTTACGCGACCGAAGTTCGGCAGTAACGCTTTTATTATGAAAAAAAACGCGACGTCAGTCATTCAAATAGCATTGCAGGCGTAATATTGCCGAACTTCGGTCGCGTAATTTCGGCATTGTGTGTCTAGAAGACACTTAAGAGTCGATTTAGTCTGATTGGTCAGAGCCAATCAGAGCATCCAGCAGTTTATAATGTTGACGTCAGCCAATCAGCGCAAAATGATGGTCATCGCAATTTATTTTTGTGAAAATCCTAAACATTACTCGGCAGGCTGATTATCTAATTAGAAACCACCTAGCGACCGGTCTCATTTGACAGATAAATGTGATACATTGCTACTTCATTTTGGGGTAAAAAAAACATACCAAAGAAAAGTAGCAATAGGTCAGTAGTGTAAGAATTTAAATCGGATTTAATTCCTAAAGATTTTATTGTTTTAATAGCGTCATTTGTTGCCAAATATGACTGTCCTAAGTTTTCCCCCCCAGCGGAGTTGTACTTAAGTGGTGGGGGGGTAAAAATGTAACTCAAAAGGGGTATTTTTGCGGTTTTTTTGTTATATCTCGTTTTTCATCAAGATTGTGTAAGAAGATTTTAAAGTTGGGTAAATTCCTAACAATTTGAGGGTAGAACGGTTTTGATACGAACGATAGTTTTGGAGACACAAAGCATACCATATTTAATACCACTATCATTTTTCGTTTGCAAAATAACTTTGTTTTTCATAGTGTTTGTATGAATAACAAAGTTAAATTTGCGGTTATGGAAAATGTGCTTTATCTCTAAAACTGCTAACTATATCTCGTTCAAACTAATTTTCGTTGAAAACGTTTATTAAGATTTACAGCATATATATTTTTTAGATTTTTTACTCTCTTATTTCAATAGTTAGACGTGGGGGAGACACAGGAGAAATTTTGGTAGAAATCGTATAACTTAAAACAATTGGTCTAATTTCAAAAAGCTGTGTCTCCAAATAGATTTGGAGGTAGATCGATAGAAGCGATAGATCGCTCGTATCAAAACCGTTCTAACCTCAAATTGTTTCATATTTAACCAACTTTAAAACCTTCTTACACAATTTGATTGAACAACCAGTAATTCCAGGTCAAATCCCCTTTTAGGTTACACTTTTACCTCCCACCACTTAAGCACAACTCCGCCGGGGGGGAAAACCTAGGATAGTCATTTTGGGCAACAAAAGATGCCATTAAAACAATAAAACCTTTTGTAGAATTAAATCCGATTTGAAGTGTTTCTTGGTTTAATGCTACTGAACTACAATGTATGTCAAATGAAACCGGTTGCTAAATAGTTTCTATTTAGATAATCAGCCCGCGGATGATTGCGAAAATCTGTCTCAGATTCTAATTATCTAGTTTTTTGCAATCCTACTAGGATTTTTGTATAGATCCGATATGCACGAATGGCCTACGACATTGTAGGTATAATAAGTACATAAGTGGCTGAATAACTCTTTATGTTAATAACTATTAGCTTCCGCCCTCGACTTCGTCCGCCTGGAAATTCGAGAAAATCCTTAGAGTATAAAAAGTACCCTTTCTATGTTTTAATTTCATCAAAATCCTTATGGCGGGTCCCCACCAAGTGCACTGCCTCGTGCGACTGCGAGGCAGTTACGTTTGCTACGTGCGGCGGACCTCGCACGTGGCTACCCGCCTAACTAATCACATAAAAACGGCTGATCGGCAGGCTGATTATCTAAATAGAAACTATTTAGCGACCGGTTTCATTTGACATACATTGCTACTTTTCTTTGGTACCTATGTTTTTTCTTACCCCAAAATGAAGTAGCAATGTATCACATTCATCTGTCAAATGAGACCGGTCGCTAGGTGGTTTCTAATTAGATACCCAATAAGCAAAAACCGGGCTTACAACAGACTCAAGACTACTATTAAACTACGATTTTTCGCTCTTACATTGATTCTAAATCATCGTATAAGCCTGGGTTTGGGCACCAATTATAAGCGTATTTGTTTTAATATCATTATAATATCAGTCTTATTGAATGCTGTTCGCCATTATAGTAATCTTGCCAAAATTAATTTAAGCTGCCCTAGGCTAATATAGTTTTTACCTAAATATATTGTAAGCCTAGGTATTCACCAAACAATATTCATCATGTGAAGGGTAGACGGTACTTATTTAAAAACTTTAATAATTAAATCAAATATTTAAGTACCTACTTTATTAAGATGCTAGACATAATTTGTGACTGTTATTTTGCTAATTATAACACCGAACTATCTTCGAAGTATATTTACTCGATCGATTTTTAATATAAATAATAATACTTTCATGGGCCTATTCTGGAACTTGTTTTTGAATATTAATAATTCATTAATTTAATTTTAAAATAACACAAACTGTCGCCATGTTTCAGTTTAATGCCAATAGTTCTTGATAAAAAGCACTGTAAAAGTAATTCATCTTAATTGACTCTCGTTAAGTATTATTTAAGACCATTGCTCTTCTAGAACACTTGTCTAAGACAATCATCGGTGGCCATGTTTATACTTACAATACTCTTATGCTCTGCTGATATTAGTATGACACTTTTACAATAGTTTAGAGGTACTTTAGAGGATCTTGAGTTAGGACTTCTAGCTTTGTCGCGCGAAGCGTGGCGCGTCGTATGCACGAGATCTTTATGAAATGTATTGCAGCTTGCGGCTGCAGCTACAATAGCATTTAGCAAGTTTATTATAAAATCAAATGAGCTTAGAGAATGCGGCTATAAGAACAGGTATTCTCAAGCGCAATGAGTCTTCGTAAATGTTATTTTAGGAGCAAGAGGCTTACATTAGTGTTATAAAATGCTCTTATACGCGTATATGAGACTAGACAAAAGACTGAGTGTTCTTGAGTCCATACTTAGTTGTTTAAGACTAATTTAAGAACGATAACATGTTACAAAACAATAATATGAGCCCTGTAAGCCTACCACTTTAATAAAGTGCGAATCCTGAGACTTTTTTGCTTGTTGGGTAATCAGCTTGCCGATCAGCCGTTTTTATGTGATTAGTTAGGCGGGTAGCCACGTGCGAGGTCCGCCGCACGTAGCAAACGTAACGTAACATTGGTGGGGACCCGCCTAATCACGAAATGGCTGATCAGATTTCTGCTGGGGTAAATGGCCCAGTAGTAACCTATTGTCACAACTTGTTGGGGAATCACTACATAGTATAAAACAAAGTCGCTTTCTCTGTCCCTATATCCCTATGTATGCTTAAATCTTTAAAACTACGCAACTGATTTTTATGCGGTGTTTTTTAATAGATAGAGTGATTCAAGAGGAAGGTTTATATGTATAATACATGGTGTCAAATTCCACACTACACCGATGCGAAGCGAGGGCGGGTCGCTAGTAATAACTATTTTGAATGCAGTAATAATAACGCAATATGATGTATTTGTTGCAGTGGTTGGTGGCTTGTTCAGGGGGCCGCCCTCCGGCATTCGGAGTTGCTACGGGAAGTTGCCCTGCTTGTTTTCAAACCATCGCATGTAATGAGAAAGACGATTAGTGTAATCACAAAAAATGTTTTAAAAAACAAAAAACCGACTTCAAAAGCCAACGCTACCTCTAAAAGCAAGAAATAATATTTCTTGCTTTTTAGAGGCATCTCTAAAAGCAAGAAATAATATTTCTTGCTTTTTAGATTAATTACCTTCTGTATTAGATATATTACCTATATAGATAGAAAAATCGGTTTGGCTAAACATGCATACGGGTCAAACTGAGAAGAGAACCACCTCTTTTGAAGTCGGTTTAAATACTAAGACCTCCTAAGAGTGTAACAAATAATTTTCTGAAAACCGCATCAATATCGGTTCAATCAAACGAGAGATAATTGAGAACAAACATACATACATACAGGTCAAATTGAGAACCTCCTTTTTTGTTTTTAAGTCGGTTAAAAATAGAGAGGGACAGAAGTCAAGCTTAATACTTCGCTCGAGGTACTCAGAACGAGGCTTTCGTCAGCCCTGCGAAGTTACACTCTGATGCTATACAGGGTAATTTTGCGACCCCGTTACAAAATCCTACTAATATTATATTTGTGGAATTTTGTGACTTTGGATGTTTAGATGAGAGTGTACTGTTATTTATTCTGGGATAAGACGCAGTATCGTCGGTCGGTGAGACACTGAGTCACTCACAAGATTGTCCCCCACATTTGGGCATCCATTTTCTCAGCGCGCGCGTCATTCCTTATGGCTGGAATGTTTACCTATTTAAAGGGGAATATATAAATGCACTTTAAAAATAATATAACACACTTTAAAATGTTTAGCTTCAAAATTTATTGAATGAACTATAAAAATAATGGTTTCCACTATAAATATGCTAAGCTTTGAAATTAATATTTTGCACTATACAATTTAATTGATTAGCTTTAAAATTAATACTTTGCACTTTACAAATTAATTTTATAACTTTAGCACCGGGGGTCAAGTCTGCTAATGTTTTCGTCAAAATTGTGGTTCAATGGTGTGTGAATGGTTATGCTTTTTGACACTGTTCTCGTTTCTTAAACCAAAATCGAGACACAATATGTTTCCGTTTCGGGTTCAAGAAACACAATGTGTTTCGGTTTTGGGTTTAAGAAACAAGAACTGTGTCAAAAAGCATTACTATTCAAACACCATTGAACTACTATTTTGACGAAAACATTAGCAGACTTGACCCCCTGGTAAACAGACGTCTAGGTGCGACGACGAGCGGGCGCAGCGAGAGAGGAGCCCAGGAGGAGGTTAGGTTCCATTGTGACCAACAACGCCAGAACCGACCTGATGGCGTATAATTATGCATCATGCCACAAGTTGTTTTCATCTTTCCATCTCATTTTAACAGTGGTCAGATGGTGGTCAGTCTGACATGGTTGGACAGAAACTCAATGGTTTCGGAGTTGGGACCAATGGTTGCGACACAGTTAAAGTGCAAGCATTATTTTTGTAGTGATAATATTAAATTATAGGTCCATTATTATTATTTTAAAGTGCTGATATACAATTTTATAGCTGTTTTCATCAAATTTAAAGTGCTATTAAATACATCCCCTATTTAAAGCAGATATTGTTCCGCCTTTTGTCACATGGGACAGGGGTTTTTCTAGAAGAATCAAAATGTTTGTGACTTGAAGGTTGTATAAAAAAATTGGTTATTTAATAAAATATTGTGATAAAATTCAATAACTGTGTTTTTATTTAATGTAGGTGTAGTGTTGGTCTTAGAGATGTAGCTACTTTCAGCACATGTAGTAATTCATTGAACAAGCATGTGCTTGGTTTGACAAAGCCATTTTCTAGCCGAAGTACCTATTTAGTTTCCAGCGACTTGTATCTAAGACCTCGTACGTACTGGCGGTTGACCGCGATGGCGCGGCTAGCCGCTTTTTCCATTTAATATGCAACCACTCGCACTCGTGATCGTACGCACTTGCTGTTGAGTAACCGCCTTGAAATTTCTTATTAAATTGGAACCGCGCAGTTGGCCGCCCCCGCGGTTGACCGCTAGTGCGGGGCTAAAGGTCGCTGTATACGTAACAAGAAAAACCCCGGACGCGACGAGACGGGCACGCCGCGCCTTCTCGACATTGTAGCATATAAAAAGGGACCGGGCACGGGGCGTGGACGGGACGACGGGGGAGGGAAATATATGGCGCACAACATTGTCCCAATCCCGTCCGGATTTTTTTCCCGTTACGTATACAGCGGTCTTAAGGGTTGGTTTATACGGGGTTAGTGACTGGACCCAACAAGCGAGCGAGAAGAGAAAGAAATGCGAGCGAGAAGTCGGGTTGAAGAAACTAGTGTACACGAGCCCCAAGACAGCGCCGGACTGGGTTACTGTACTGCCATGTTAGACCCCATTTAAACCAGGCATAAAGCTATCTACGACGACCGACACTCAATATCAATAAAATCCATTGTCGTCATTGGACATTATACTTATAGCGATCTTATTGCGTTTCGTTCGGTGGCCATGCTAGGAGAGTCCCTAAGGGTGCGTTCACATCTGTCTGACGCCACGTGTTAACACACGCAGTATTTGTATGGACTTGTTATAAGTGTGCTTCTACCTATAGTGCATAATGAAAACCTATGTCATCTGACGGCGGGTTAACACGTGGTGTCAATCAAACAAATGTGATCGCACCTTAAGTTTTACTTTTCTAATACAATGCTAGACCAAAAGATCAAAACTCCGATAGAAGTTTGCTTACACCAGATCGGAGTCCTACTTTAGTTTTTTCTCCTTGCAGCTTACTGTACAATGAGGTCTTTGTTAAATGTTAAGTAACATAAGCTTCAACTGTAGGTATAAATAACTTATGCTCTTCTCCTCTCCAACCAAGGTCCCAATATCAAAATTCATCAAAAGTGGCAGCCTTGTAAAACATAATGGTACTTTTGGATTTATTTTAGAAGTAGGTAGATAGTGTGTGTAATCAAACACATTATTATTTTATCTAACATTTGCTGATACAAGCTGAAATCGAAGTCATTTAGTAGCAATCTTTTAACTATGAATCTAGCTGCGATATTGATATACTTTCAAAAAAATCATGAAAGTAACTTTTAATATTTTTCTAAAAAGCTAATAAAATAAAATGCCTACAACCAAGAACGCCCAGGGGGGTGATTTTGTTGCAATCAACTCTGACAGAAATCGCAGTTACATTGCTGCTTTAGTTAGAACCAATGTGACAACTATCTTAACTAAAGCAGCAATACAACTGCGCTTTCAATCGATTTCAATCGAGAATTGTTAGCAACAGCTTTACGTAATCAAGGTACTGGACCATATCAAGGATCGCCGTGCAAGTGTCCAAACAAACTACGTCCACACTAATTCCTACTTAAATGTAAGATGGACATAAAGAACAAAACTTTTGATGCCTTTACTTTTTAATTAAAAATTACGGAGACATAATATTTTGTGGTTACATAGAATAATTCAGTATAAACAATGTTGAAACAATGTTCGCACCAGCTTTATTAAGTTGTGATTGCTGATTAACATTTTTCAGTGTTAATTTTTCACAATGGTTTAGTAAATTGTCCAAACCATGACAGCCTACTCCTTTGTTCTTACTAAATAAGAAAAAAAAGCAGATAGTACATTTCACAAAACAGTTCTTTTAACACATACATTTTGTATGACAATTAAATTGTAGTATTCCACTTAGAGCAACTGAGCGAATAGCAATTGAAAATTCCACTTTGAGCAACTTTCAATATTTTCACAAGTTGCTCTAAATATTGGAAAATATAAAATGTTGCTCTTAATGGTATACTTCAATTGATATTCGCTAAGTTCTTCTAAGTGGAATACTTCATTAAATTAGGTGAGGTAATTTATTGTAGAAAAAAAGCAAATTGATCATGGTTGTTCACATAGCACTGCATTGGACAAGTTGATACTTAAATTGCCATACAAAAGTAACGAATGTCCTATGTTCTTGAGTGAAATCATCACAAGGTCACTGTGTCAAAAGTGCGTGTCGGGATGCTGGTGCTAGAGCCAGGGGCTTCACCGCTCTGGGGGCCCGTGTCACGGCCAACATTCTGAAAAATACAAATTATAAGAATGTTGTTCCTTTACTTAAAACAATAATTTATAAATCATTCTCTTCGGGGGTCTTGTTACACATAACGGGTGTAACAAGACCCTCAACAAAGCCGAAGTCCACGCATTCCGCCCAGCATCAGGATAATTTTTGTCTTTTAGACCTGGGAAACCAATAGCTACGAAGTTATTGAAGGTCAGAGTCAAAAATGTATTTTTTTAATACAATCTTATTTTATTTGTTATTTTCTAATTTTTGTGCAAAGAAACAGTATCAAAATTTTAAGTATTTAGTAACAAACAATGGCTTCAAAATGTCATCATTAAATATGTACCTACCTAATGAGCATGCACATAAACGCTGCATTTCAATTCGGCCGCACGCAGCTGTGTAGCATACACTCGCAGGCTGTGGTCTGTTGTACGCATTTCATTGCGTGGTAATGTATGCAATGTTTTTTTAAAACAAAAATTAAAATCGTTTCCCAGCAATAATTTTGAACAGAAAAGGTCCTGATGATGGGCAGAATACGTAGACCTCTGCTTTGTTGAGGATCTTGTATATATCACTTTTTTGGTAGCTAAAGTTGAAACAAAATGTAAATCATTTTTATTCAACTTTTATAGATGTAAAATCACTTTCAGTTGACATGAAGAATGATCACAAGAAACTTATTAGCTTTAAAAAACAATCTTGAATAAAGAAACTCACCTTCACATGTATTTGATTTTTGAGCATTGCAGCACGTAATATCAACATGGACGTCCGCCGTTGGTAATCTTTACCCATGGCCAGGCTTTTCTCAAAGGTAGTACTTCTCTGATCTACATCTTTAGCATACAATATTTTATTGTGAGAATCAATGCGAGCCTGAATCTGTCCGTCCAGTATTAATTGCATAAGCTCATCTTCAAGAGCGGTTACTGTGCGATTGAAAGCTGCAGCCATTAGTCGCATATCAGCAGACAAATATGGACTGAAGTACTGGATGAGTGCTCTGTTGCGTATTTGCATGTATAGTGAATTAAGGTGTGGTGCTAAATACATATCTAGTAAAAGATTGTCCTTTATTTCATCCAGTAACCTTAAGCAGGATGCATACTTAGATTCATAGAATTTGAAAATGATGTCACGTAACTGAGGCTCTAGTTCTAAAAATAATTTAAAAGAACTGCTAACTATGACTTGCTTTTGTAACTCGGACCGGTCAAACGTAGCCAGCGCGCACAGTCCCCCATAAACTGCTACATTGTTGCTGCTAAGCAGCTCAGAATAATCACAGTGGTCAATGCTAGCCGTTAAGAAGTGCTTCGCTGCAGATTTATACTTTTTAGTAGCTAGTTCAGCCAGTCCGGCGGCACATTTTAAGCGTGTGAGTATTGACTGATTGGAGTCCTTTCCTGGTACTTCATTGAAATCTGGGGTGCCTTCTGCTTTCGACACGTAATTAAGCACATGTGCCCAATTTTGCAAATACACTGACACTTTCACTACATTGAGGCACATCATTATTATGTGTTTCCCACTGGTGCAGTAATCTCTAGCTCTCGAGTAGCACTTGAGGGCTCCTGTCAGATCTCCACAGTCAAGGTAATGGTCACCTAAATCGTCATGTCCTCTTCGAATGCTCTCTTTTATTGAATTAGTTTTATAGTTTTTAAGGTCTGTGTCTAACTTTTCCAATTTGATGGCAGCTTTTTTAGTTCTGGATTCTACCCACATAGCGTCAAGAACTGGTATATCTTGTGATCCCATTTGAACGGCCACATCAGGTAATCCTGCAGATGCTACAGCTTCAGCAAGCTTTTTGTGGAGCGTTTGATAAAGACTTACGTTATACGTGGTCATCACATACGATATGGCCATTTTCAGGGCTTCTAGCCTAAGAGAAGGGCAGTGATCGGCTACAAACATGAGTCTATACAATTTCGCAAAGCCAGTGTATGACGCCGCATACGTTTCCAAGTCTAGCGTTGGGTTTTCGACGACATAACACTCGGTCTCATTATTTTCATTATCTTCCATTGGAACATCCACCTGCATTGGCTCGGCCGTATTCTGAAAACAATGACATTTTTTAACCCATACATTTCACCAAATAACTTATTTTACACTCATTGTTGTAACTAAAGGTAAGAAGTGAGTAAAATACTAACCATTTCGAACATTTTATCCTATTTATTTGACTTATAAAAGAAAATACGCGATTTTCACTGTCAACGAAGAAAACCAACCTATAACGAAATTCAATGGAATTAATAACAAGTCACGGCGACTAATTCAAGTGTCAAACTGTTTGGATAACAAAATTGTCTTTTGGGGATAAAAACTGCATTACAAATCCTCTTGAAGTCCAATTACTAACAAAATACCTTTATCATTACGTTTCTTCTTGGCAGCGGCATTTTTCTTTTGACGAGGAATCTGACGTATTGCCATCCTAAAAAAATATTTATTTATAGGGCCATTCACGGCTAGACACAAGAGAGCACAAGCTAAAACCACAGAGCAGAAAAAGGTTCATTTCCATAAAAATGCACGATTTCAGTCAGTGACCACAGAATAAAAAAGTTTTATGTGGTATGAGCCTAAGCAGAAATTAGATGATTCATCAAAAGTGATTCATTTTCGATGAAAGGCAGTGAATAGTGAACAGTGAACGACTTTTAATATTTAAACACTGAATGTAGCATTTTTCATTTCTCACAAAATTTCGCGGCTACAGGTTGTACGTCATTATTTTGATTAAAGAATTAATAAAAGAGAGAGAAAATGCTTGCATGCACTGCTTACTCTCTACCCAATAAGGAAGGCCTATGCCCTAGTAGTGGGGACATTAAAAATGTCTGACGGTTTACATAGTATCTTAAATGAAAGGATTACTTACCATACCATCAAGAAGCTTATACCTCCCTCCAATGGAGATTGCATGGCCATATGTCATAGTGAAGATTGAAAAAAGCTCCTTTAGTGACGTGACGGCTTATTGCAACCTCTTTCTCTAGTGTTACAATACGTGTTCGTTGTTCGTTCGTTTGTGAGAAACGAAAACGTATTGTAAAACGAAAAGAAAGAGATAGCAATACGCCGTGACGTCACTAAAGAGTCTTTTTCAATCTTCAGTATGATACTAGGCGTGCAAACTCCATTGTGGGTTTAAGCTTCTTGCATACCATGAATTTTTTAGAAGTTTGAAAAAAAATCTTTGTATGCAGTTGGAATTATTTTTAAAAACGAAATGAAATTTTTTTTTCTGAAAGAAAACTCTTTCAGAAAAAAAGGCTGTCTTCAATATTTCATAGTAGATTGTAGACAAGGGAGCAAAATAATATTTTTACGGTTATGGCGCTATTTTGAATCCAGCAAATTTAAGGATTCTAATCTAACGTAGAATCCTGAACGCAGCGAGGGATTCAATATACGTCGCCCGAGGTGAAAATAATTTTGCGGCCGAGTGATAGGTACACTCTACTTTTCATAAGAGGCGCTTCTAGATACAACTAATGAATGTATTTCTAAAAAACAGGGCAAAAATACAATTTCCGAAAAAATTTCGCGCCTTTTGCAGTTTTCCAAACGACGAAATTGTTGTAGGATTTCAAATATTTTTCCCTGGATTTAGTGGGTAATAGATTACCTATGTATAACATTATTTGCATCTGTTTTAATACTTTCTGGTGTTAAAATAATACTGTATGTGTGGGTCTCCAGCTTCCTCATAGGCTATAGAGAAATTCTAAGCTTGCCATATTTTAAAGCATAATAGCAGCAATCAAACTTCCAGACAAAATAATAGCAGCCACCATAAGTTCGTTACCATGAGTTGTTTTATGTGTGTGAGCTGGCGACACGTGTCTGCAGCTTACACATCCCGTTAAGGCAAACCAGTGAGGTTACGGTTTTAGACTAGTCAAAAATTTAGAGCCTGATTGCAGCAATAAGATCCAAAAAAACTAACCATCACACTCAAATACTGTTGTAACTACGAGCATAAAACTGTGTGCAAGCTGGAGACACGTGTCACTGGCTTGCACATCTGTATTTTCGTAATTATTTAAGCTACAATTATGTTATATAACTCAAAATTCTCAGCCGAATTGGAGCATTAGGCTCCAAATTTATCAAAGCTTTAACTCGAAAAGTTTTTGAGCTACGAGTCGATATCTATGTGTAAGCTGGTGACACGTGTCTCTGGCTGACACATGGTGAATTGCTGTAACTGTATATGTTAGAGTTTCGTTTTAAAGATCAAATAATACGTTATAATTGCAGCACACACGAGGCATAATTTCAAATCTCTGGGCCTCTTAGTTTCAAAATTATAAGCCAAAAACCGTTTTCCCGCCAAAAAATTCAAAATAATGGCTCGGAAGCGCCTAATCGCGCCGTTGCCGTCCCGTGCGCTACACTATTGCAATCGAATTTGAACTTAAGAGCTAGTATTATTTTGGTTCATTTTAATTTACGCTCTCGATCGTTTTAATTTATGTACTGAGAATTTTAGTCTAGGAGGTAGAAGCCGTCTGATATAACTGGTTACCTAATTTTAAAGAAAAAACGAAATGCCTAGGGAACCTTTGATGGAGAAAAAATACTGTGTGTCGAATTGTCCATCAAAAAAAAACCATTCAGCCATTTTTGCGTGAATGAGTAACAAACATCCGAATATCTAAACCAAACTTTCACATTTATAATGTTAGTAGAATATCCATATTCATTCCGTTTCTGTCCCGTTTTCGTACCCGTTCTCGTTCCTGTTCCCGTACCCGTATTATCTAATCCCCATTACAGCCCATTAAGTGTTGAGACATGGCTACCATGTTGGACTTCAATATAAATGCCATTTTCGCTATCAACATCCCATAACATCCATATCGAATTTTTCGGTTCATTTATACTATATTTATCCCCTAAGGCCTTAGGGTTGAGTTTCAGAAAACCACGAAATATGTGTTTGCTTATTTTTTTTGGAAGAATCTATTTAATTTTCTTTGAAAATGAAAATTTCCTTTGGGGTGGAAATTAAAAAATCATTTCTTAGTAAATGCCTACACTGTATAAATTATCTATGTACAAAATTTCATGTCTCTTGGTCTAAAGTGGTTTGGGCTGGGCGTTGATATGTTAGTCACTCATCATTTTTAGGGTTCCGTACCCAAAGGGTGAAAACGGGACCCTATTACTAAGACTCCGCAGTCCATCTGTCTGTCTGTCTGTCTGTCACCAGGCTGTATCTCATGAGCCGTGATAGCTAGACAATTGAAATTTTCACAGATGATGTATTTCTGTTGCCGCTATAACAATAAATATACAGAGGAAAATCTGAATACTATACATTTGTAGTTAAATCTTAAAAAATACAGTAAAATCTCAGAAAGAAACTGCGAGACTTGATTCCTGGACTAATTATAATATGTATGAACCTTTAAAGTACGGAACCGTCGCCAACTATATATTCTGTGCCGTCGCGGTTTTTTTTCTTTTTATGATAAATTGCATAGTGGCAGGCAAACCTAGACTGAAATAATTGTTTGCTGCTTTTGCCTATTAATGGGATTGATTATCGAAAACAAAAGCCTTTTCTACTTAAACAGTTATGATTATTTAATTTAATTCTATGTATTGTAGGCAGGTACTACTAATTATTCGTTTCAAACTTAAAAAAAAGATATTTTCAATCGGGTGATTGGAAAATATTCAGGCGACTGTACCCGGAAGTGGTATATTTTGTTTGCGACAAAATAACTTAACGGGTGACAAACTTGAGTACAAAAAATACGTAAATGGGTGGATAATGGAAAATTGAATGATGGAAAAAAAAGTTAACATTGAAAATTCTAAATGAGTGACAAAAATACTGAGTGCGCAACTAACCACAGCGCTGCCTGGCGGCTTAACACTATAACACCTATTTGAGAACCATCGCCTTCGATCATTTATTCCTGACCATCGCCGATAACTTCCAAACACATACGGAAAACCGCAAAGACAGTAGTTTTTGAGGATTTTTTAAGTGCGACTTATCTGGTTGCTGCGGCATCCCTGGTGGTCTACCACCATGAAACATGTCTAAGAACCTGTTCTGAAATGAAACCTTTTGAATGCAAAAATAGCATCGAAATCAGCCCAGAGTTTCCGAGGAAAATGGTAACAGACAAACACACAAACGCACAACACACAACCTCTAACCCCAAACGTATATACCGCCTCTGTTCCGTTCTGTACGTCGTGGGTAAAAATGGTTAGGCCCTTTAAAAACTTAGCAGAGGCTAAGCGGCGAAGACCTATAGAGTCGTCGGTCGTTGTGGTGCAGTGTGTAAGTGCATTGTCCTGCGATTGCGGTTGAAACAACTTTCATCAGGATCGATCATGAGATGGGTGGCCAAAAATATACTATCTCGGTTAACACCCACTAATCCGCATTAGGCCCGCATGGTTCATGGGTTATGATTATGATTTCACCAGGGTCGATCCTAAGATGGGTGGCCAAAAATGTACTATCTCGGTTAACACCCACCAATCCACATTAGGTCCACATGGTGGGTTATTATGGCCCATTCTCTTTATTCACCCATCATTTATTTTTATTTAAAACATTACAAAATTGGAATGTTTAAACAAACAGAGTTTATAACTACACGCCCTAATAAAGTTCCTGAAAGAAATATTTACTTTTGAGTACGCATGCGCGGTTCATTGATTGTAGGTAGTCTCAGTAGTCAACTTCTGTTTTAGAATAATATTTTTATTAACAGCTAAAGCTTTCAATGTTTTAATTAAAATCTAATGTTACATTTGATAATAGCATTGCTTATCCATTGCAAAATGTTGTGGAATGTGTTGTGCACTTTTATAGGTAGAAAGAGAAGTGGAGGTGAGTGAATCAACCTCCCTTATTAATTAGTATGTATTAATAATTTGCTTTAAATATAATACATTATCCACAAAATATAATAATTTTAAAATTCGACATTAAAATAAAATCACTTTTCTTCTCCCTAATATGTAGAAAAATCAAATACTTACCTAAATAATTTGTTATCATTTTTAGCTGTAATAAACAAGATATGAAAATTTACCTATATAACATTTTTTTCAACTAAGTATTTATAGTTATTATTTAATCGCTTAGCGATCATCAGTAGATAGTCTGTTCGGTCGGTGTGAACAGAAAGTAAATCGACAAAATTATAACTTCCGTTTATTATTTAGTGTTCTGGTCTATTTTTGAATAGAATATACCTATACTGAAAAATGATAAAATTTAGATTTGGGGTATCCCAGAAATCGAAAAAAGATTGGATTCCTTTGCATACTTATTCTAACTATGTAGTACATAAGTTTGTATACAGAAAGTATTTTAACCCGAGGAAATATTCACAGAGAGGTATGAGCGATTTTCATGTTTAGGTAAAAATACCTAACTTCTCGTATCAAAATTTATTGGCTTATTGTTCATCTGTAATCTGTATTACTTAACTTCATCACATGCCAAATTTCATAGACGGGAGAATTATTCGGAAGTCTCCATACAACAAATATGCTCATTGATTCGACTACTAGGGTAGCGAGAGGTCACTCTAGGGGTCAGCAGGTGACAAGGAGTGCCAAAAATAAGCAAACGCGAAAAATCTATTTCCAGCGAAGAGGCTCCATATCAAAGGGCGCTGAAAGACAATCTCGGGGTTACCCTGGGGCCCTACCGCCCAAGTGGCGTCGACTTCGCCGTCGGCTTCATTTGACAGATGGTTGTAATACATTGCTACTTTTCTTTGGTAAATTTTTATTTGTACCATAAAGAAGTAGCAATGTATCTAATCAATCTGTCAAATGAAGCCGACGGCGAAGTCGACGACACTTGGGCGATAGGGCCCCTGATCATGATCAAGGGCGGCGCACAGTGGGAAAAAATTCGGCTCTAGAGGAAATAGGATTTAAAAAAAATCTACTTTGTTTCTGGTAAAAACTATTAGTGTACTTCGATTGAAATCATAATTATAAGACTTTTTTTATTATGACCACTTTTTCTAATAATGCATAGTTTAGGAGAAAACGGTCACATTCGATTCTTATTGTATGGAACCAGAACTTTGATATGATCATGTTGCTTTACCTTAAGTTTCCTAAAGCTGAAACTTATGCGTGTCTATAGGCCCAATAGTTGAGTATTTTACCTACATACCACTTTTCCCCCCTGCGACCCCTCCCCTTACTCGAGTTTTAGATCTAAGATTACGTCTTTTCGTGTAAAATCAAGTACATTTAATTCTATTTAAAATAGGTTCCTTTTATACTGGAATGGTTGTTATCGGCTTTTTTATGCATAAAACACAATAAACAGATACAATAATATAAAAATAAATAATTAGGGTGACCACCCGTATATAAAAAATAAAGACAAAAATGTATGACTCAAACAATGAACCATAATAAACGAATCGTAAAAAGTAACGCATTTGTTTTGGTAAACATCTCATCAGGGTGATTCACCGCGCAGTTAAAAATCAATGGGGCCACAACACGCAGTTAAAAAAAACAAAGGCAAAATGTTCAATAACTATACTAACTAATCATGAAGAGTTGTTTTGACCAAATATTGTGACCACATACATAAAGGATTCACTGGATGACATTGCGTGCAATATAATTGACAATCGTCTTATAAGAGTTACATCAATTTGTGTGATTTGAGAAGTTTTTATGGGATTCGCGAAAAACCTCCTAGCTGTATTTCCGCCATTAGTTGTGCCTGAGCCCTGTTTTACAATATCTACAAGTAATACGTTCATTTCATTCTTAAATTTATCCTGAAGTTCCCTTTTTAGCATTAAGTAAGTCTTTGTTATGTTTCGAAGCTATGAGTTTTTTTTTTAATCTAACCTATATGCAATATGTAGGAGGTATTCCATGCAACGCATCCATGCATGAAGTGACGAAATACCGTATTTGTAAATTTCGGTAGATGGAGGTTTAGTTAAGGGGCCATAATAGGCAAACATGGTTTGCGCGGGCCATACTTTTATATAGAAAACGTAAAGTTGTAGCCACAAAAAAGAGATTATCTAGTAGCTACAAGTATTAAATTGCGTATAAACCTCACAGATGATTGTAAAAAAACAGAATATTATCAAAAGTGCTTATCGCTGGTCATATTTTTGGCGTAAATAATAGCGGAAACGTATTGAATTCTACATCAACGTATGTGCAGTTGCTCCATAATTTTTTTTTCAAGAAAGATAATTGTGCTAAAGATTATGATGAAAAAGCAACGAAAAACAGAGGTGAGGTATACTACTCATTACTCATACCATTACCATACTCTTTACACGTAAAGAGAAAGACAGAGACAAATAATTTCGCATAACGGAGCCTTCAGAATAAAGTGCTTTGCAAATATCACATTTTTAAGTTAACGTGGTTGACAAATAAGAAGTAATTTTGCCGTCATTGTCAAAAGTAACTTGAGTTTAATTTCAATATCTTTTATTTTAGTTATAAGGAGATTGCATATTTCAGCATTTATTGAACGTAGTACTTCATCAACATTTTCTGAATTTTCTTTTATAAAATCAAAACGGATAGGTCGACTATACCGAGAAGAATTAGGTGTTGAATTTCCCCATATTATTACCCCACTGCTATAACTAGTTTAATCGGTACTAATCTTGCCATAAAAATTCTAGAATCGTCTCTAATCTATCTCAAAAAGGTTTTTGTTTATAATTTACTTTGGTTAGAAGCACCATCTACCCACCATTTCGTAAATATTTTAAATTTGTTTCTGTATTTTCGCTTATAGTCATTAACAATCTTTCTGAAGTTTTATTTAATGAAGCCTGAAGATTGCTAACGCATGTTCACTAAGATCCGCACATATTTGGTCTGTTCGATTACGTTTCTATTTGTTTGTGAGGCTACCAAAAGGTTTTCTACGTTTTGGGCAAGGAGAAGAGGTTTGTGTGAAATTTTCTGAATTAGAAGTAACTATATCTATTATATCTGAACTCTGGACCGAGGTATAAGAGATAAAGAGTCACTTACTTCATTAACATTAGACGAGGTGGACCGAATTTCAGACGATATAAAAGGAAATAGAATAGATTTTACGTTTTTTATTTTTATTATTTATTTATTAAGGTCTGCCAACGGCTGCTACAATATTTTTGGTACACATTATTTACATTTTATAAATAAAGCTAAATGTGCAAGCCAATTATAGGCGGACACCGCATGCAAGTATACAAAAAAAAACTTAAAATTATAGATTACTAACTATGATAGGTACCTACATACACCAAAGTACAAAATAAATATGTCTGTCACGCACGTCACGTCTCATAAGCTTCGATGAAGGCTTGTCTGAGTTTAGGTAGTGAGTCCTTGTGAATATCGAGTGTTGCACTGTATTTATTCAAAAGTCTACTCAATCGTGGAATAGGGGAATGGAGTCCGAGGACGGTTCTACGAGAAGGTGGTGCTAGGGGTTGTACGGCATACCGTGGAATTCTACGGGGTACTTTAAAATTAATTTTGGCTAATAACTGAGGGCAGTCAATTTTGTTTCTTAGTAATTTGTGTAGGAACTGTATATCCAACAAATCGCGCCGCTTGCCCAATGACATAACATTAAAGTAGTCAAGTCTGTCACTATAGGCTCTTATTCTATTAGCTACACCCGATGAACGTGCTAAGTGCCACATAAACCTCTTCTGAATCCTCTCCAACCGTAGAGAATGGACAGCAAAATGTGGACGCCAGACAGTGCTACAATATTCAAGAATACTTCGTACAAGACTGTAATACAGCAATATTTTAGTTTTAGGTTTGCGAAAAATTTTACAGTTTCTCATGATAAAGCCGAACATTTTCGAAGATTTACTAATTATATTATCAATGTGAGGAGTAAAAGTGAGTTTACTGTCAAAAATAATTCCTAGATCTCTTATTTGATTAACCTCATGTATCAGATCCCCTGAAATTGAGTAACAGGAAGGCACGTAGTTGTGATTGCGAGTGAATTTTATATGGAAACACTTCTGGCTGTTAAGACTCATGTTATTTGCCAAGCACCATTCCGAAAGCCTATCAATATCAGCTTGGAGTAAAGAAGCATCTGTTTGAGATTCAATTTGTTTCGCAATCTTGAGATCATCGGCATAAAGAAATGGAATTGAATTGTGAAAGCATTTTGGGATATCGTTAATAAAAATGTTGAATAAGACAGGGCCCAGGTGGGATCCTTGGGGAACACCGGATGTTACACTATGTTCATAAGAGTCAAATCCATTCATAACGACTTTAAAAGATCGTTTGTCTAAATATGACTGTAACCACTGCAGTAGTTGCCCCCCAAATCCATAAAGGGAAAGTTTTAGAATTAAGATGTCGTGCGAAACTCGATCAAATGCTTTGCTTAGGTCTGTGTATACCACATCTATTTGTTTGTGAGAATCTATTGATTCTGCTAACATTTCGGTGAATGAGACTAAGTTTGTACATGTTGATCGAGCAGCCACAAAGCCATGCTGATGTTTTGTGATACTTTGTTTCATATGGTTTTGAATTATAGGGCGTAGCAGGGATTCGAAGATCTTAGAGAACGCACTTAGTATAGAAATTGGTCTGTAGTTTCTCACCAGAGTATTATCTCCTTCTTTGTAAATAGGTACAACTTTTGCTTTTTTCCAGAGGTCAGGGAAAATGCCTGATTTTAAAGATTCATTAAATATTAGCCACAATGGTTCGACCAGATTAGATGCACACTTGCCAATAAATAACGGAGATATTTCGTCAGGGCCCGACCCTTTGTTTTTATCTATGCCCTCTAATTTTAACAATATTTCTTTTTTTTCTAGCGATACTTTTGATAGACATTCATGATCAAAGAAAGCATCAGAGTACTTACAATGATTGTCACTGTTATCTTGGACTTTGTTATATACGGATGAGAAATAAGAAGCATACATGTTACAAATTTCAGTACCCTTGCTCGTTGTATTTGTTCCATCTGACATCGTGGTAGGGTACATACTTTTATTGTTTTTCTTTTCCTTGACGTACGCCCAGAAACTCTTTGGATTTTTAATAATGGCGTCTTCAACAGATTCAACATATGAATTATAGCAGCTTAAAGATAATTTATCACACCGATGGCTCAATGTATTATACGAAATTTCGTCAAGAGGATTTTTATAGGTTTTGAAACGACGTCTTAAGTTTTCTTTTTCTTTTAATAACATAATTAGATTTTTTCTGAACCAGACGGGATAACTGCTCGTTTTAGGTTTCTTTAGGGGTACAAACTTCGAAATGACCTCTTGCAGAATTTCATAAAAAATATCAATCATGTCATTGACGTTTTTACTTTCAGAGTTTGTTTTCAGAGATGTTTTGGGCCTATGTTATGTTAGAATAAAGCCAATCAGAGTTTTTATTAACGAACTTTGTATCATCGTTATTGCATTTTATCCACTTAGCCCATAAATAAGAACAGTATTTTGAGACAAACCTAACAAAATGTTTTGATCACTATCATTTAATTAGGATGGAATTTTAGATTTCAAATATTCATATAATAGTTTATGATCTATAAAATCACTACAGCTCTTAAACATCACTTAAATATCTGAATTTGTCGCAACACTGTCCATATTGGATATAGCTTCACAAATCACAAAGTTAAAAAGTAGCGAGACGTTTGCACTGAATGAAGATTCAATACAAACTAAAGCACTATTTGATATTTTAACACGAATAAGTAATATTATTATGTCAAAACAACTCTTGATGACTCAGTTATTGGATATTTTGCCTTTGTTTTTTACCTGCGTGTATATAGGTAAAATACTCAACCATTGGGCCTATAGACACATATAAGTTTCAGCTTTAGGAAACTTAAGGTAAAGCAACATGATCATATCAAAGTTCTGGTTCCATACAATAAGAATCAAATGTGACCGTTTTCTCCTAAACTATGCATTATTAGAAAAAGTGGTCATAATAAAAAAAGTATTATAATTATGATCTTAATCGAAGTACACTAACAGATTTTACCAGAAACGAAGTTGATTTTTTTACATCCTATTTCCTCTAGAGCCGAATTTTTTCCCACAGTGCGGCGGTGCTGTTGTTTGAAATAGGGTTTAACACTCGCTGTTGGTTACAGATTTTTGTAGTGTATCTGAAAACACTAAAAACATGCAGCCTTCATGCCAGTTTTCTAAAATTTTACATAAAGTAAAGTATAATATTTATAGTTGAAACTATCTGGGTGATGGATGGTTATTCAACGTAATCGATAGTGAATAAACTTTATCGATTCAATTGGTATATCAAGATTTGGTATTATTATTTATCTGATAACATGCTATATAATGTTGTAGGATGGAAGTTGACGTCTTTGCCCAGATATGGCTGCGCTAAGAGCTACATTACTGCTATTAGTAGTATATTTTTTGCGCTGCGAAGGTGCTGCGGTGGCCAAAGATGGGATCCCACCGGTGGTTAATGACCGTCCAATAATTGGGGTTCTATCTCAAGAACAGTCCTTCTACCTCCATGGTAAATACCCTGAAGAGAACTATACGAGTTACATAGCTGCCAGTTATGTCAAGGATGTGGAGGCTTCGGGAGCAAGAGTTGTTCCAATACTGTAAGCAAACACAGAACATATTCTTTATTTCTTTATTTTAACTACTATTATGTATATGTGCACCTTGACTTAATGACTTTTATGACTTTTTATACTTATTTAATTTAAAAGAGTATTAAATGTGTTCCAGGATTGGAAAAAACCGTGAATATTACAAGGATTTGATGACTAAATTGAATGGGTAAGTTTTACGAAATTTTGAGTAGCTTTTTGGTGAAACAGTAATTATTTTGTAGTGTGTTTTATGGTGAAAAAATATCTGAAATGTAATAAGACGCTCACGATGATAGGCTATAATAAATTACACAAAAAGAACACTCAAGGGAAGATCTGAATTTAAAAATAATCTCATTTTTTACGTATTTTTATTAATTGAATATATTTCGTAGCATCTACGTGTATTTGGTATACACGTAATTGCTACGAAATAATTTGTGCTACGACGTAGCAGCAATTTTTGTCATTCTACTAAAATGTTAAAAAAAACATGTGACAATCAAGGAACATTGATCTTGCCGACCTCCGTGGTCGAGTGGCTTGTACACTGGTTCACAAGGAGTCCATATCCCTCACTGGGGGTTCTATCCCCGTCCAAGTCAATGTATAAAAACATTTTTTTTGTAATATACCTACAGGGTGCATTTGTAAGCACTCTCCAAATTTTGAGGATGTGTTCAGTGCATGAAACTGAACAACTTTCTCCATGAAACATGTGTCGAAATACGCCAAAAAATTTTGGGCATCCCATACTAAAATGATCACGCTGATCTCTTTGATTTGTATGAAAAGTATTTTTTAGGGTTCCGTACCAAAATGGTAAAAAAGGAACCCTTATGGTGTGACTCAGTCTGTCTGTCTGTCTGTCTGTCACAGCTGGATATCTCGAGAACTACTAATGGTATCAACTTGAAATTTGGAATATTTTAAGATGATATTTGCCCAACTATTTTGCAAATAAGAAATAAATAAAAATAAAAATATCTTTTTTACAACAGGGGCTGAAAAGGTGTCTTAAAAATTTGAAGTGGGGCAACTAGGGCATGTAGGGTATCATATGAAAGAGCGTCGTTTGCACGTTTTCAATCATTTTTTCTTTTTTTTTAGGCCACATAGTTTTAGACTTATGATGAAAATTGTAAAAAAAAATACCGTACCCCCCCTTATCTCCGAAGTTTGCAAAGACAAAAATCTGGAATAATTCTATGTGATAGCAATTTATATAAAGATTACAGGAAAAATAAAACGATGTCTCAATATAGCACACTTTTTTAGAAATGATCAAATTTCTAAAAAAGTAAACATTAGTTTTACTATCGGTCAAGAGATGGCGCTGACCTAAAACTGCAATACTAATTTATTATTCTACTCTGCAGTGTGGTTTGATGGTGCAATTATGATGGTATGGAAATGGAACCCTCAGTGCGTGAGTCCGACTCGCTCTTGACCGATTATTTTACATATTTGACCCTATGTTTCTTAGAGAAAGTTGTTCAGTTTCATGGACTGAACACATCCTTAAAATTTGGAGAGTGGTTACAAATGCACCCTGTATTTTTAGTACGTGAGCCCGCGACAGTATTGCCTACGTCATATGACATCACAATGAAATGCATGGCACACGGTCGGAAAAGTTGTGCTGAGCGAGGATCAGAAGATTATCGCAAATTTTTATTTTTTTATTTTTATTGTTTATTGTTTAAGACATATTACATACAGATTCTATTATACATTTACTCACTGGCAAAACCACTAGGGTTTGTGTGCCCATGAGAGTTCGCAAGTTTTAAGCATTGTATAAATCAAAACATGAAAATAGAAAAGAAAGCATGCATAACTAACATTATAAGGTGCACGCACGAACATTAGTCATTATGTATATAGTATTGCTTTATTTAAAATTAAATATTTGTTTTTTCTCTATGTATTTTTTGATTTGGAATAGACCAATGTTGGTGGAAGTGTCCAATGTTGGTGCAAGCACCCTGTATTCATTATTACATTTGACTTAGAGTAGGTAGGTAGTTTCGTTTGTGTTTATAAGATATTTTTTTAAATGTTTTTTAAAGTTTGGATTATTTAAGTAAATATTAAACACATCGTTTGGCTGCCTGTTCGTTGAATAGCCTATTCAAAATTTTATGTAGTATATATTTATAGTTTCTTGCACCATACAGGTTCTTATATCTACACATTTTAAATTTATTACATTGTTTTCTCAATCTTTCGTCTCGAATATAAATTTCTAAGTACTTCACATTACTGTGTTCTTCTTTTAAAATAGCGAATTTTACTTTATTTTGTACGGTCAGCAGATTGCAATACTTGAAAAGTTCGGAATAATCTTGACTATATTTATTTTTAACATGTTTCGGTACAATGGCTTTTAATAATCTTATTTGTAGATTATATATTTGTTCCAAATAGCTTTTAAAAGTTCTACCATAGCTACAGAGGCCATAATCAATAACAGAGTCCGCTAAGGCAAGATAAAGCAATCTTAGGGTACTATATGGTAGTTTATATTTCAAGACACATATTTTACTCAAAATAGATCTAAGTTTATCGCATACATAGTTTACATGTGGACCCCAATTAAATCTGTTATCTATTAGTAAACCTAAATAAAATTGGCCGGAAGCTTGAGAAAATCTTCCACTTCCGGTCAAAATTTTAAGATTATATTTACGTCATGTGACCTCAGTACGAGACCCGTGTCATCATTTAGTTTTCAATCGTAGTAAGTCTGTCAGTTCTGAAATTACTAAAAAACAAAAATTTTAAGTTTAAGGTATTCCGGTTCACGGACTATTTTTCTAATATATTATATTTTCAGGGTGCTATTGCCTGGAGGTGCAACGTACTTTAACCAGTCAAATGGCTACGCTGACGCAGGCCAGTACATCTACGAAGTCGCCAAGGAGATGAACGACGCTGGCGACTACTTCCCCATATTCGGGACGTGCCTCGGCTTCGAACTGCTGATCATCTTGGCTTCGGGGCGAGGGCAGCCCGAGAATAGAATCCGATGCTACTCGTACTCGAATTTGCCGCTTGATTTTACACCAGGTGAGAAAAAATATTTATTATTAACTCCTCCGTGAGCTGTAGACCTCGCGTTAAAAAGTAGCTCAATTTGCATGTTTTTTAAGAATAAACTGACTCTATATACACTGAAATTTTAATCAGTGGGATGGTGCCACTCATGATTAGAAGCAACTTTTACTATGGGGCCAACTCTGAAAAAGCGAAAAAAAATCTGCTGTTTCACAAATTACGGTCGAAAAAGTTTTGCGCTTTTATACTGGGTAATTTTGCGACCCCTTTACAAAATCAAATAATAGTTCAAGGAAGTAATAAAAAAAAATTAGGTGAGATAATTATAAATTATTTCTTTTTAAATTCACAGTTTTCAACCACTTTTTATATCCTAAAAATCTAGGCACGCACGCTCACCGTCACGAACGGGACGCGAGCGGGGGAAGGCGAGTGGCGGGAGGGGGGCTCACGCGGGTCGACCGTGCGACGCGCAAACGGTGACAATAATTTCAATTTGTGTAGGGAAAAGTTTGGGGTAAAAATGTAAAAAAAATATTTTTGTTTTACTTCATAAATTGATTGTGCTGCTGTTATAGAATGACCTGACAAAGTTTGAAAAGGGGTCCAAAAATGACCCTGTATAGAAAAGCTGTATTTTTTTCGTGATATCAGAGTTGGCTTCGTAGTAAAGTTGATTGTTATCATGAATAGAACTATCCCACTGTGGGAACCAAATTATAAAAATTCACGCTGTATTATAAACGATATAATAACTCTTCGAATTAAAAAAAAAACATATTTTCACAAAAATTTACCTACTTATACCTATTGTATTTTCAAATTTAACAAAAAAAAACCTCTTTTTGAGGTGGTACAAAATTTTTATTAATTCATTTATTAATGAACCAAATCTTTATTGAACCTACTACTAACTAAAGTGCTTTTTCTAAGCAAATGGCTTCATGTATTTTTTCATGCTACCATACATACATACTCACGCCTGTTTCCCATGGGGGTAGGCAGAGACTATAGATCGCCACCTGCTACGATCCTTGCACACTTCTTTCGCTTCATTCACATCCATCAGTATTTTCATACATTTGTCATGCTACCATAATGTCCAATAATTTCGATGCCCGCTCATTTCCAGACTTCCGCAACAGCAAAATGTTCGCCGAGGCCCCCAACGACGTCGTGGACATTTTGGCGACAGAGGACGTAACAGTAAACGCACATCAGTTTTGCATAGTGGACGAGGTGAGAATTACAATGAGTTAATTTTGCAACAAACTAAATAAGTTGCATGACAGAAATGTGTGCTATCTCGACCTGAATGCAGATCTACTTAATAAACTCGACCGTCTTCTGAATAACTGCATTCGATTCGTCTTTAATCTTCGCAAGTACGATCATGTGTCCGCACACCGATCGCTGCTAAATTGGTTGCCCATTCGGCAGCGCAGAAGTATGCGGGCCTTGACCACTCTATTTTCTCTATTAAGCTCCCCTAACGCTCCCTCATATCTCACTTCGCATTTCCAATACTTATCTTCCTCTCATGACAAAATTCTTCGTTCCTCTTCTAACCGTCTTCTTAGCTGTCCCTCTCATCACTCTGATACATGCACTCTTCTTTCTTCGTCTATCCTATTTCGCTGTGGAACGCGCTCCCCGTTGACATCAGAATGTCCACCAATCGGTACGCGTTAAGTTGCGCAAATTCCTCACAGAGCAAGAGATCGTTCTTAAATATTGATATTCGTTGATAACTTTTATATATAATTATATATGCTTATATATATATATATATATATATATACATATATATTATATTAATAATTATTCATATACTATATTTGTATTTTTGTCAGTATGTATGTTATAATATGTTTTATTTATAGTAAGTACTTATTTTATTTCTTACTTTTTCTTATTTACTCTGGTTGTGCACCCTACCACACAAAGTCTCCACATCACCCTAAGGTTGACTGGTAGAGAATGCCTAAGGCATTAAGTCCGCCATTGTACTATTGTGCATTAAGAATTAAATAAATAAATAAATAAATAAACGTGTTACCGGCTGTGTTCCTATGTTTTCCTTATTTTCATAAATTAATTATTAAAAGAGATAATAATCTTCAAAAAACCTAAAAAAATGTCATTGTTTAGACATCCACCAATCTAAATTGACGAGATTATATAAAAAATCAAAACATAGAAACACAGCCAAACCCTTTCTTTAAATTTTAATGAAACAAGTATTTGAATCGGTCTGGTTTTGGAGGAGGAAACAGGGGACTACGAAACGTTGATTTTGTCAACTTTCTATAGGAATTTTTCAATTCTCTCGACCGTGGTGTTTCCTCTTAAGAGGCGCTTTACCGTTATTATGGGCTCTTATAATAGATAAAAAAAAAACTTTAACTAAACTGGGATACTTACTGGGTGCACTCTGCCAGACAAATCTCTGAGTCATCGATTGGCATAAAAGTAAATTTGAACCATGGAAAGTAATTTGTATGGAATGCTCAATATTTTACTTTCCATGGTTAAAATGTACTCTATGGCACATGGTTAAAATGTACTGTATGCACCCATTGTCTAATTTTCAAAATCTATCGGAAATCGCTTTCATTTGACAGATGGATGTGCCACCTTGATACTTCTTTTTAGCAGAAATAAAAACTTACCAAAGAAATGTAGCAATGTGTCACATCCATCTGTTAAATGAAAGCGATTGCGATAGATTTTGAAATTAGACTATAAACCCAGGAGTAGTTAACACTCATCAATCAAACTAGACAAATTTAAATTAGCTATCGCAAATACTTCTATATTGGGATATCGTAATCGCTTTCATTTGACAGATGGATGTGAATCATTGCTACTTTTCTAGGGTAATGTTTATTTATGCCAAATAGAAGTAGCAATGTGCCACATCCATCTGTCAAATGAAAGCGATAACGATAGCCATGTAAGTTAACCGCTATGGTCCCAGATGATTTAGTTTTCTTGAGGATACGTAGAAAATCAAAGTATAAAGTGCGTCAGAATCACATTTCTGTTCTATTCCAACATTTGGCGGAAAAATATGGCTAATTTAAAGAATTTTTCAATATGTATTTTTTCAGAATTTATCTGCTTTCAATTTGACGAAGGATTGGTTGGTGACCTCATATTCTGATGACGACTATGGTGTGCAGTTCATAGCTACGATAGAGCATACCAAGTGAGTACATTAATATCCCCATGCATAATAAAATAAAGCCAAGTAACAGCCTGTCGATCCCGTAACTAAACTCGCATTTCACTTCGAACCTCACTTCACTTCGCGTGAATTTGTTAATAGAAATTAGCTGAATATAATCTACTTGATAGTTTCCAATAGGTTTGAGGTAGCTATCTAAAATGTTTTGTGATTAAAAAAACAGCCTATCATTTTCATTATCTCATTTATGATTTAAAATTCCCGCGCAGTGAAGTGAGATTCGGAGTGAGCTACGAGTTTGGTTACAGAATCGACAAGCTGTATTCGCAGCCTCGTTTAGCTGTTATAGCGTTTCTAATGCAAGCAAGTTAGCTCGCCTAAAAATAACCCTATCACAATAATATCCTGCAAAGTCTATCCAGTTATGCCGCCGCAGCGCTATAAATTATTAGTGTAAAATCTTTTGACTAAAGCGAAAAATTTTTAAATTTTTCTACAGGTATCCCTTCTATGGCGTTCAGTTTCATCCAGAAAAGAATGCGTTTGAGTGGAAACTGTCAAAACAATACCCTCATTCTATTAACGCGATCAAAGGCAACAGATACTTCATGGACTTCTTCGTGAAGGAATCCAGAAGAAACCTTCATGCCTTCAGAAATGCAGCTGAAGAGAACCAATACGCAATATACAATTATGAGGCAAAATTCACTGGCGTTTTGGGCAGTCAGCACCACGAATGTTACTTCTTTGAACCCAGAGCTTAAATAAATAAAAGTTATTGTTGCAAGATGTCTTTACTTACTTACATGTATACATTACCTACCTATACATGCGGCCGGACGACAATAGAAAATATTTGTCTCATTTTTCTGGAAAATCTTGGAGGCAAATATCATCTTCCTCTTTCGTCTGAAGTCTTTAGGGTTGCTCCAATATTTTGGAAAAAAACAATTTATTCTCACTAATAGATTAGAAAAGTAGAAAATCCGTATTTTTACCTGAGATATCTTTAGAGAAATATCGCGTGACTCAGTAGCTATTCCGTAATTACTCCTATAGGCGCTAAGAAGGGTCAAATCCCAATATTCAATTCAAATTATTGAGAGTTTACGCGCGTGAAGCTATCATGGAAAAAATATATATTGTACTTGGAATAATACACAATAGATTTAATTGAAAGCATTTGTAAAAATGTTACCACCTTTGATGTAAAAAAATATTCCGTGGACCCTGTTTCTGGTCCTATTTGCAAAATTTCTCGGAAACAGAACATTCGTTAATGTTAAAACCAACACATAAAAATCGTCGATGTTAATACCTTCAATCTTAATTGAACAGATTTTTTTTAACTTACTTGAAAGCCAAGAAATTTAATAAAAACCTGTAAAAATTGAGAATTCGGCGCTAGTTCTCAACGTAACCGCCGCGTTGGAACGCGCACTAATTTGAACCCAAAGTGAGTAGATTTACGTTCGATTTCACACCATCACGGATCGACCCGCTCGGATTGAGGCATGTTAAAGCCTTAAGGCGTATACTACTAGCGCCCCTAATACATTTATTTTTGTTACTCTAACCAAGTTAATATTTAAAAAAGCTTTTGTAATAATCTCTTCTTTAATATTTTTTGAATAACTCTTCAACAGTTCTCATTCTTTCTGTAAGTTTTAAAATCCATTTTAGTTCAAAGTAGCCACTTTTGGCTAGAATGGATTTTAAAATTTACAGAAAGAATTAAAACTGTTGATGAGTTATTCAAAAAAATGTTAGAGACAATTTAAGAGATTATTTTATGAGCTTTTTTTAAATATTGACTTGGTTTAGGAGTAATAAAAATAAATGTATTGGCGTCGCTAGAGCAAGTACTATTACAGCGCCTTAGAAATTATAATTATATTATTATAAATTTCTCATTACATCTTCAAAATAAAAATTTAAGTAATGTTGCCTTTATGTAATTATTGTTTACCCTGACTTTTAATGACCGAGACAAAATTTTGTTGTATGAATGTGAAAATTTAAAGAAGCTTGACATTATTGACATTGTAATACCTAATTTATCTGAGGTGATTGCTCGACATTATAATGACAAAATAATTATGAATTGAAAATAACTGATTATTTTTATCAGAATGTTATTGATAGCAACAGGAAATTAAGGGACTGTGAAGTGATAAAACAGATACTAAAAAGGATGCAAATAAAAATACTAAATAACATCAATTAATACCTACCCATTAGTCATATTATGTAGAGTACTTACCTCCAGTTTGCGAAACTTTGTAGCTGAGATTTGAAGTGTATCAGTTGGCGTTTAACAAAATCAGTTCGACACAGTAAAATGAGTCAATGTTAAAAAAGCGAAAAATTAAAAAAATATTAAAAACACGACTGCCCTGCCAAAAACGAACTAAAAAGTTAAACAACAAGTGTCATTGCAGTCGGGGGACCTTATCATGGAACAATTTTTGATCAAAGAGGTCCCCCGACTGCAATGACACTTGTTGTTTAACTTTTTAGTTCGTTTTGGCAGGGCAGTCGTGTTTTTAATATTTTTTTAATTTATTTATTTTTATTTCACACATTTTAGTGACATATTATATAGTTTTGGAATGTGCTCATCAAGGCCTTTCATTTGATGCCCATATTGTAATAATAGAAGAAGAATTTTTTTTTTCACATTTGAAAATGGCGTCGTACAGTCGCCATATTGATTTTTTCTAAAAAAAATATAGCCAGTGTCACTCGGAATGTTGTAAGGATTCTAACGATACCCCATTTATCCAAATCAGTTCAGGCATTTAGAAGTTATGGTGGAATAAAGAAACTCACATACCCACAAACATACATGAATCCTGAACACATAACACTCTTTTTGCTTTGGGCAGTCGTGTAAAAAATGCAAATATGTGAGCTTGGTTAGAGGGCTGATCTCATTATCCAACCCTTTGGTGCACTGGTAACTCTACTCACCTACGCGCATTCAGTATCATGCGTCAATCAGCTGAATTCGCGAGTGACAATCGTATCAGTGAGAGTTTCGCCAAAGATAATATCGATAAGCAAAACCTCCTTGGTAAATTATCGTTTAGTATAATCTGACGAATGTTATCGATTAATCTGCTTCTGACTTACAATGCACATTATAAATAAACAATCGAGCGAGGTGCTCGGAGTTGTTTAACCATTCCACGGTAATTTTACCATCCAAGCAGGAGGCAACGTCTATTTTGGTGCAAAGTGTTAATAATAATGTCGTTGAAAACAAAATGTAGACCAGAATATATTTATATTTACATTACTAATGAAGTTCTAACTGTTCTACTAATGTGGTCAGTTTCATTGAGATCGCAGTCGCATTTGTTTTGTTATTTATTACCTATTGTTTTCTATTTAGTAACAGTTAAAGTGTTAACATTTATTTCATTTTAGGTGGATGAGCAATATGGGCATATCATTTTCAGACGGAATAATGATAGTTGCTTTGAAATCAGTATTTATACTAAGTTTAGTGTTTCTCTTGTGTTGTAATGGTGAGATAGTGATCAGAAGTGAGCTTAAAACAGTGAACGAAAGGCCAATAATCGGTATTCTTTCTCAAGAACAAAGTCATACTTTAAAAAGCAAATATGCGAAAGAAAATTATAAAAGTTACATTGCGGCTTCTTATGTAAAAAGCGTTGAAGCTGCTGGCGCTAGAGTAGTGCCCATTCTGTAAGTAAATGAAGCTAAATGAGGGTTTACTGGTGAAAAACATATTTTGAAAATGTTTACGAATTGTTTTCCAGCATTGGCAAGAGTCGTGATTACTATAGAGATCTTCTTGGCAAGATCAATGGGTGAGTAGGTATATATATCAATATCAAAATATTATTACGTTGTTAAGTATAAAAATATTGCAATTTATGTAGAGAACGATCTGTGATTCTTTAAATATTTTTTCATAGTTTAAACATGTTGAAAACTTATGAAAAAATAAAATATAAAATAAAACAGCTGCAAAGGTGCCGAAACGCTGCCGGGAAAATAAAAATCTAACCAAATAGGTCTCAACTAAGTAATTACCAAAGTACTTTCTATAAGTGTTTTATTTCATGTCTAGTGAGCGCGTAAGCTTGATAAGTGAATATAAAATATACCTAAACCTAATTATTTAAAAGTGCACCCGGGTCCTACCATACCGTCAAAACTTTTGGTTTTAGTTTCGATTTTTCTTTTTCGGACGTGCGAAAATACGACTTTTCCACATTCCTTCGTAAAACACTTACATATATTGATTAAAAATATTAATTATTATAGACTCAGGTTTAGCTACGGTAAAGACGTTTTGGACAATTTTCTCTTCATGTTATGTCCATTGTACATAACCATTATACATTTAGTACCTAGCTTTGATTTATGTATTACCCTTAAAAAAAGCTAGGTTCATTTACGAAGTGTAGAGTTTAAAATATTATAGTTTAGCCATTCTTTCAATTCATATACTTTCTTTTATTCAAAGAGGTGTAATCATTTCAATACTAATTGAAATCTGATCACAAACAAAAAAAAGAGACGCTTCGCAATTTAAAGGTTAAGGACCTATTGTTATGATACAGAGTCCTACTGCCTGGAGGAGGGACGTGGTTCAATGAATCGAACGGTTACGCTGATGCTGGCCAGCACATCTACGAGATAGCGCAGATGTTGAACGACGCTGGAGACTACTTCCCAATCTTCGGCACTTGCCTCGGGTTTGAGCTGCTCATCATATTAGCATCGGGTAGGGGCGATCCTGAAAACAGAAATACTTGCCAAGCTTTTGGGAATTACCCTATAAGTTTCACTAGAGGTGAGTTTTTAAAATTTGGATAACAGCGTAAGGAATCAAGCTAGCTAGCTAGAGAGCCTTATTTCACTTTACTTTTACGTAGAAGTAGGTACTAAATTGATTATAACGATGTAACCGGAGCTAAAAGCATTTGAGAAAAAATACTAGTTTATTAATATTTTCAGTTCGATGTCCTATCAAATCCGTTAAAATAAAAACATAGATTGAATCTTGTTTAGGTTTATAATTATAGCATTTTCTGACGTTTCATCTAATATTCAGGGGAAATTAGATGAAACGTCCAACCAATGAATAATCGTAAAAAAAAACATTTTCACTTCTCATGCTCGTAAAGTTCGTCTTTATGTTGGGTATAGGCTGCATAAAATCGCTTTTTATGCTCTAGTGCATAATAGTAGTTTATGAAACTGACACATAAAGAGGGGTATTAAAACACGAGTGTGTGTTTAAAAACCGAGCCGTAGGCGAGGTTTTTAATAGTATCACACGAGTGTTTTAATACCTAATTATGTGCAGTTTCATACACTACTTTATCTACACTCATACATTTGGGATTGAACCTACTAAATAAAAGATCAACGTTAGAAAAGAGAAAGAGAGAGACTTTGTTTGTATTAGCTAGGTACCTACCTTGTAATAAGTCAATTCCTTAGCTGCATCTAAACTAAAATATCGGGCAGAGTATTTTTTTTCACATTTTAAAGCAAAAATAAAAAACCTACAAAATTCAGTAAGTATAACAAAATGTAAAAATTGAAATCAAAACTTTATCTGAAATGCTTGGCGCCCATTCCATTAAAAAAAATAGATCAGTGCATTCCAACAAACTAATCGCACTAAGTCATCGATTACCATAGAGTGCATTTTAATCATGGAAAATAAGTGGGAAAATATCGTTGTTCTTTTTTAATGTTACGGCACTGCCTTCTTTTTGGATTTGCCCTGTATCGTAATGAGAAAAAAAGTTATTTTATGATGCAGTTGACTGCATCGTAATGAGTTTATTTTTTAATTTTACGTGTCCACGAAAATAAAGTACGTATTTATATTACCTTTTATGAATTCATATTTGGAACATTACGTTGTGAGTGTAGATAAAGTAAAATCTTTGTCTAAGTCTCAGACTTTAAGACAAAGGTCGTCAGGTAAACAGCCACACATGCAATTAAACTTCATTGAATTAAGTTGTTATTCATTCTGTTTTTTCACTTTTTTTATTTTTGAAAATGGGTATCAATTTTATTGAAAGACCTTGATATTTTTTTTTAATTTTAATATTTGAATATGGGTATCAAATGATAGGCCTTGATGAGCACATTCCAAAATTATATTTTTTTTTATAAAAAAAATAGTTTTTTTTCAATTATTGAATATGGGTATCAAATGAAAGGCCTTGATGAGCACATTCCAAAAATATATATTTTGTCACAAAAACTTGAGAATTTTTATTTTTTTCAATTTTTGAATATGGGTATCAAATGAAAGGCCTTGATGAGGACATTCCAAAAATATATATTTTGTCACAAAAAATTAAAAAAAAAAATTTTTTTTTTCAATTTTTGAATATGGGTATCAAATGAAAGGTCTTGCTTGATGAGCACATTCCAAAAATATATAATTTGTCACTAAAATGTTAGAAATATATTTATTTTTATTTTTACATTATTGTTGTTTAATTTCCTCACAATCGAAGTGAAAAGCAGAGTGTATAACTCGTACATAAAACCCATTTTACCCTCGACTTGACTATCCCCCTCGCCTGCGGCTCGGGTGGATATATATCGTCTCGGGTAAAATGATGCGGTTTATGCACTTGTTGTACAATCTACTATTTTAGCACAAGTTTTTAAAACCGATTTAAAAAGTTCAATAATCTGACTACAACATAATAATATTAAAAAACCGGCCAAGTGCGTGTCGGGCCACGCGCAGTAGGGTTCCGTAGTTACCTTATACCATACGATATTTAATACCACTATTATTTTTCGTCTGCAAAAATAACTTTGTTTTTCACAGTGTTGGTATGAATGACAAAGTTATATTTACGGTTTTGCAAAATGTGCTATATCTCAATAACTAATTATTATATCTCGTTCAAACCAATTTTCGTTGAAAGTGTTTATTAAGATCTACAGCATATATTTTTTCAAAAGTTAGAGGGGGGACACACATTTTACCACTTTGGCGGTGTTTATCTTTCAAACGGTTGACTTTGAAAAAAAATCGTCTTAGAAACCTCAATGTCATTTTTAAAGACCTATCTATAGATACCCCACACGTATTGGTTGGGACAAAAATTTTTTTTTCAGTTTCGGTTCCATGTATGTGGAGCCCCCCCTTAATCTTTTATTTTTTTATTTTGTGTTAAATTCGTTAAGCGGTTAACAGAATACATCTACCTACCAAGTTTCAACTGTGTAATCCTAATACTTTCGGAATAAAGTGGCTGTGACATACGGACGGACAGACAGACAGACAGACAGACATGACGAATCTATAAGGGTTCCGTTTTTTGCCATTTAGGCTACAAAACCCTAAAAAGACTAAAAAAACGGACTAAAATGTATTTAATAGAATTAATTCCTTCCGTTAAAGATAGTTTTAAACCTAAAAACGAATCTGAACTCGATAGGGTCGTATGGACTTTCTGTAGCTTTTTTGGCTCCATCATTAGACTCTGAACACCATTTCCCGTCAGAGTACTTGTCAAGACTAGTCAAACGAGTCCAAATTCGATGGGGTTCTAAGGTTTTATTACAGAAATCCTCTGGCCTTCTTCCGGCTCCATCACCAGACTCTGGAAACCGTCTTTCATCAGAGTACTTGTCAAGAGGAATTAAACAAGCCCAAACTCGATGGGGTTAAGTGGTGGTTATAGAGATCCTGTGGCCTTCTTCCCGCTCAGTCACCAGACCTTAGACACTATTTCGCAACAAAATACTTGTTAAGACGAATCAAACAAGCTTAAACTCGATAGAGTTGTATGGTTTTATCACAGTGTTGCTGTGGCCTTCTTCCGGCTCCATCATCAGACCCTGAAAATCATCTCCAGAGTAATAGTCAAGACGAATCAAACAAGTCCAAACTCGATGGGGTTCCATGGTTTTATTACAGAGTTCTTGTGGTCTTATTCCGGCTCCATCATCAGACCCTTGATAATTTCCCAAGAGAGTACTTGTTTAAGACGAATTAAACGAGCCCAAGTTCGATGGTGTTCTATGGTTTTATTACCGACTTCTTATGGCCTTCATACGGCTCCATCATCAGACCCCGGACACTATTTCCCAACAAAGTATTTATCAAGACGAATCAAACGAGTCCAAACTCGATGGAGTTGTATGGTTTTATTACTGAGTTCATGTGGCCTTCTTCCAGCTCCATCATCAGATCGCTCAAAGACACCATAATATTGCATTATCTGCCAGTTCTGACCTACCTAAATTTAAAGTGACTAGTCTTTAGCTCATCGGGAAGCTAGTTTAAAATCGTTTGCAAAACTTGTGAACAAAGAAACAGAAAAATAAATAAACAAGAAAGCAACGTGTTAAAAAACCGAGGTTTCTAAGCTCTGTAACTATTCTGTAACCACAGAAAAGCTTTGTTGTCTATGTAAAGAACTGTTTTGTCCCATAATCTAAGTACGAGTAGTACGTAGACCTTTTTGGGCAGAAAAACCGCCCAAGTGACACATAATGAAATTTTCGATTCTAGCCCCCAGTAAGATTTATGAGGCGTTCACTCTAGTTAGTATGAGCGTATACTTGACTTATTGCGTTCTTATTTAGTTAATATTGTTAGAAAAAGTATAAATTTCTTCAGGAAAAAGAATATCCTTTTGATAGTGTTCCCTTATTAAGATTGAATGATATTTAAAGGTTTAAATAATGTTCCCAGAATTACCCGAAAGTAATGGATTTACAAAAAGGCATTTTTTTATTTTAGCTTTTAATATTTATGTCTCCAACTCAGACATACTCAGATTATAACACCCGATAATAATAAAAAACCCTATTTTTTGTCAAATAATTAATAAAAATTATCTCTAACAAAAAAGCTTCAGTCAAAACCTAGTCGAATTTTTTGCTTTCTTAATTTTTTTTTAATAATTACGAATATTTCGCACTTTTCACAGACTACCGAAGTAGTAAGCTGTTCAGTCGCATCAACAGTAAAGCTGTAGGTGTCTTAGAAAACGAAGATTCTACTATCAATGTGCATATGTTTTGTATTCAAGATGAGGTGAGTTAGTTTGATGGCGATATATACATATATAACGTATAGTTGTTGCAACTCATGAATGCGCGTCGGCTATGAATGTTGTTAGGCGTGCACATGCATATTGTTTTAGTGTGCGTCTGCACGTTTTCGCACACTAAAACAATGTGTACGTGCACGCACGCCTCCACAATGATGTAGACAGTGCACAAGTAATAACAATTATTCATATATTGTATTTCTAAAAGTTGATACTTTATCAATAAACACAGCCTAAAAGTTTGATCTTATCTTTCAGAATTTACAAAGGTTTAACCTAACACAGGACTGGCGTGTGTCGTCTTACAGCTATGATGAAAAGGGGACAAAATTTATCTCTAGCATTGAACACAAAAGGTAAGTAATGTAGCACGAGATAAATTATATTCAAATTCAAAATTCAAATATCGATGTTGTCATAAATGTTATAATCATAATCATTTATTCCACCTTGTAATATGGTAAAATACAGCTGTTTTAAATATTGAATGATCACAATCACAACCTACCTTTTCACACCACATGCTCGACAATGCCGAATTATATGTCATGTAAACCTTACCGAAAGCAAGACATTATATCTCTTGGCTTTAGCCGGGTTATAATGTTATATTATAACCCGCTGGTCAATAATGTGATTTTCACTTTCATAATTCTTATTGCTATGTACATAAAGTCTAATTTCACTAAACAGAATGTGTCCTCAGCGGGCGCGGCCAACTCGATTTTCGAAGACCGAGGCCGTGGCCCACTAGATTCGCATGAGACGTTTGTTTGTCAAATCGACATTTGTTTGTCAAATCGAGTAGGCCACGCCAGCTGAAAGAAGTTGCTATAGCCGTAGCTAGTAGTACTACTAGCTTTAGAAGATTCTATAAATATTTCAAAGAAAAAATAAAAAATTTCAAGTGATGAAAGTATTTTGTCTCCAGAAGCTATTAAATTAGATGCCATAGGCATTGTCAATAATCTACTCCCAGAAAAGTCAAAGGAAAAATACCTGAAAGCCTATAAAGATTTTGACACATGGAAAACTGCAAAAGACGCAAAGTCTGTGTCTGAATCAGTGCTTCTGGTCTATTTTGAATATTTATCAGCTACAAAGAAGTCAAGCAGCCTGTGGTGTATCTATATTATCTTTCCATAATTGGACTAATGTCTCCAATATCAATTTGCACTTTTAATATGCTGTAATAAACACTATCTAATAAGCCTGGTTTTTTATTGTCTCGCATAAAGTGAGAAAAGTAGAGTATACACCACCGGGATAAAACTGTTTTTTTCTTGGGCGCTTGAATCCCTCACTGCACTCAGGACTCAATCTTAATTCCCTCGCTTTGCTCGGGAATTACCTTGTAACACCCTCGCTGCGCTCGGGAGTTAAATTTGGAGTCCTTCGTTACGTTCATGATTCAATGTAGCGCCCGTGACATAAAACACTGCTTTATCCCCTTGGTGTATAATCTACTATTTACACTAATGCTAGTATATGGAAATTTTAAGGATTTTTTTTTAAGTTAGTGGTACGGCCTCGGCACGAATCTTAAGCGGTAAAATTTAATGCAATAGAGACAGCTATGCTTCTGCGTATTTAAATTTTACAGCTCAAGCAAGACCCTTGCCGATGCCTATACATACGTAGGAAAATTAATTAGGAACCACTGAGTCTGCATTAGTCGACACGTTACGCCACCCTCGTTGGTATTATGTATAGTATTATATTATCTGTGGTATTATTTACTCGGCCTGATGACAAGTCCGAGTTTAAATTTAGTTTGTAATATTAGTTACCTAAACGTATTTTAAAACATGTCTGTCAAATGTTCATGTATAGTATGGAGCAACATATAGAGAGGGACTTACAAACGTGCACATGACAGTCGGACAGGCTTCAAACCGATACCAAACTAGATTGCAAAGGATAATTCTGTACATTCGATTAATTTCTGTGTGAAGTAAAACAAATTCTAACTTTACAGTAAATAGTCTATCATTAGGAGCAGATAAGGAAGTTACAATACAATATTAGTAACTAGGTACTCAAAGTTAATGTTCAGTGAGCTCTTAAAGAAAACAAAATGATATCCAAGAAGACATGATTTTCTCATAGTCCCGCAAAACGTTAATAATTCTTACTTAATTGGATATTAGGTATTTTGGATTTATTTAAATGTCAGATAAGGTTTTACATCATTATATATTTATTTTACATTATAATGAATGAACTCAGTTGCTATAAATAGAAACTTACCGTAGGATTGTTTTAATTTCAGCTATAGTATTATATTATCTCTGATTTCAGGTATCCATTCTATGGGGTTCAATTTCATCCCGAGAAGCCAGCTTTCGAGTGGAAAGCTCAAAAAAGCTATGTACATTCCGTCAATGCGATAGAAGCAAATAGGTATTTTATGGATTTCTTCGTTGAAGAGTGCAGGAAAAATGTTCATAGTTTCAAAGATGCGAACGAAGAGTATGAATACCTAATTTATAAATACAAACCATTTTTCACAGAAAACGATAGTGCCTATACCCAATCTTATTTCTTTGAGCCTAGAGGGATGACGGATGAAACCATTTAGTACTATATAGGTAAGGGGAAAGAAGGATCATATTCAGTTTCCTTCAAATTGAGTTAATAATGCAATCTCATAGACTTAGAAAAATTTTCGCTGCGCTCGCAATATGATAGAAAAAAAAAACTTGCTATGACTTGAAATATTTAGAAAAAGGCAAAAAGAGCCATTGTCAACACTAGCGTCAAATAAATTTTGTACCAAAACTGGCTAGAAAGATCATTGTCAGGGAAATGTAGAAAGAGAGAAGTTTTTCTCACTGATTCTGATTCTTCTTTTTCCCTTACCCTTCTACTTGACCATAAAGTCTGTCCATCCTTACTTGTCTTATATGGTAAACAATCTTCACCAAACTCTTTTTTGAAATAATCATTTATAAAATACAACAAATGGTTTTCCACACATAGATTACGAAATAAACTGTAGATTATTAATAACAATTTTCATAAAGTTACCAACATATTTTTTAATAACGATTTAATTATAAAAGACGTATGACAACTGTCAAAAATTGTTTACTAAATAAGACAAGTAAGGATGGACAGACTTTACTTCAATATACTTCACTGTTGGAATATTATTAATCTTAAGTAACCGTGTTTTAAAATAATAAATATTTTTGTACCATTATTGTGGTTTTCACACCTATAAATAGTAAGTACCTATAGTAACAGTTGTTTTACGCACAGTACGTACGTACAGTGTGTTTTAGGGGGAAATATTTATATTCAACATTTTACGGCATTAAGTACATATTTTTCAGTAAGTACTTGTAATAGATATATTATGTAGGTTCTTAGTAACAGTTATATAATATAGGTTTATTAGTTAAAATATCCTTGAACTCGGTACTATTATAAAAAAATAAACATGCTTAAGCAATATGCAACAAAGTAAAAATAAGTATGGTAAAATAAGTAAGTAAGTAGGCATGTACGTATGTGTTGGAACGAGCACTAGGGGTGCAGGGCGAACTTATCAGGAGCAAACCGAACAAATAATTAGTCCTAGTCTAGCCATTCTTGCGCCCCCCAGATCTATGCCCTGTGCCTGGGCACCGGCAGCACCGCCTCATTTACGGCACTGCGGCAACCACTTCACAAAACTCCAATATTCTGCTTCAAGCTTTCGGTTGGTTGAAGATTATTTAAAAAAAGTTTTGTCTTCAATCGAAGTTCGTGCTATTGCTATGTTCCTCATTCTTCAAGCGTGAGAAGGAAAAAGAAAATAAACGACAGAGGACAAGACGGCCCAAAATTAAGTGTGTGTGCTAACACGAACGAAAACTTCCTTTGCGTTCTGTCTCACGATTATTTTTTGTTTGCTGGAAAATGTTTGAGTATTTTTGATTAAGTTTCAAAAGTAACGTAAAAGTAACATTTTGAGTCGTGTAACATGGAGGTAACATGAGAGGGTCAAAAGTAACACAAAATGTTACAAAAGTAACATTCTGGCAACGCTGCAACGCACAGTACCACTGAACCTATAGTGTAGGCAATGAAGCGATAATTTGTATGGAGACCCCAACATTAAATCCTCAGTCGATGAAACTTTGCAGGGATGTAATATAGAATGAACCAAAACCTATGTACAAATATCCAAAAACAAAAAAAAAAAATGGATAATCTGAGGATTTACTGTGGGGGTCGACTACCTTCCTTTCCTACACTACTGAGTTGTTTTGTACATTGAAACTTTGTACAGTGTAGGCTTATTGTAGGCATCCACTAAGAAAGAATTTTTGAAAATTTCACCCCTAAGGGGTGAAAAGAGGAATGAAGTTGTGTAAGGAAAATTCTTCATTTTCAAAGTAAAAATTCATTCAATTTTAGGCTGGAAACTAAAACAATGACACATTTTTTTTAATTTTCTGAAAATCAACCCTTTAGGGAATAAATCGAGTAAATACTTAAACCTTAAAATCGATATGGATGTCGCTATATTTATGGGTTGTTGATTGCAAAAAAAATATTAATTTTAAAGTCCGACATAATGGGCACGCACGAAACGACCCCCAAGAGGTTGAAAGATTCAAAGTTTATATGGTAAAATAATGAAGCTTCCACATTAATTTGTTTTAAATTTAGTAGGTAGGTAACGATTTGATTAAAGTTGATCTTTCTCCCTCATTCCTCTGACAGAGAAGAGTAGAATATACTATCCACCTGTCAAAACGAAAAACTTTTAAAGAGGACTCCCCTAGAAGTCTTAATACAGAAAAGATAGCTCGTTTCATGTTTTTTTTATGCTAAAAATGCAAAAAAATATGTTAATTATATGCTAAACGGCAAAATAATATTATGCTAGGCAGAAAGCAAATATGCCAAATTTAGCATATACAGGTAAAATGCTAAATTGGCAACAACACTTGGGTCACAGTTATGTAAAAAAAAATATATTTTAACCGACTTCAACAAAAGGAGGAGGTTTTCAATTCGATTGTATGTTTTTTTTTATCGTTGTTCGCGCGTATCTTCGACATTTATGGACCGATTTTGATGATTCTTTTTTTGTTTGATTGAGTTTGCTTGCGATTGAGTTTGTTTTTTTTTTCAAATCGGTCGAGTAGTTTTCAAGTAATCCTGAAAATACTATGATTTTGCATCAAACTACTTTGACGACTTTGTTATTTATGAACCGAATTAGATTAAGTTTTATGTGTTGGAAAGGGGATATCTTTAGTGTAGTCATTTTAACCGACTACAAAAAAAAATTAGGTTCTCAGTTCGACCTGTATATAGTATGTTTCTCCGCGAATTTCTCACGTTTGGCTGAACCGATTTTTCTATCTAAATAATATACCTACAGTACACTACCTAATACAGAAGGTACTTTACACGCTAGGTTTTGCTATCAGTTTAACCACAGTCACGGGCTGTGACTGACGGTTAACCTACCGTGTAATGTAGTGACTGATGGTTGCATGATGTGATTTGTTCTTTCCATCAGTCAATCAGTCAAACGTAATTCATGACTGATGGAATTTGACTGACGCTTGCATGACCATGTAATGGCTGCCTAACTCTCAAAATATATTTTTTTAAAAACAAAAAAACCGACTTTAAAAAAACCTGCCTCTAAAAAGCAAGAAATAATATTCAAATCATTAAATAATATATATACTAATGATGTAGGCTTGCCATAATATATGAAAGGAAAGTCCGGACGGATAACGCGCGAAAAATTTTTTGGGTCTATCTTCTAAATGTACGTTGAAATCATTAAAACACGAGAGAGCGAGCGAATCTACAGTAGTTTTAGTCTCTACAGTTACTACTGTGGAGTAAGACTGATACCTACCTAACTGGTAGGTAAATGAATGACATTTTGAATGTTTGTGGATGTTTGTAATCAAAATACTTCAATCAAAATCAATGGAACAAACGGGCGGGTCAGCAAATTATGAGTAAAATAAAAAATGTGAATTTTTAATAATTAAGTATTTAATTAAATTAATGTTCAAGCTTATGCACTTAATACTTATTAATAATAATCAAAGTTATTAATATGACTACATATTACTTGCTCCTTCTCCATCTTCTTCTCCCCAGCTTCATAAACGCGACTTACTACTTATATCAATTAATAAGTGATTATCACCGGAAAATGGCCTATTCCTTTTTAACTAATGTCGAAACATACAATAGGAAATTTTGCTTAAACTTTTCAGTGATTATTCTTTAGATACGAGAAAACTTGTCGAGTCGCTGTCTATGTCACCTCATAAGTTGTGCTAGCCGTGCAGTTACCATAGCGCGCGCGATGATAAATATTAAAATCCGGACGTCATAACAAGCCCGGACGAAAGTCCGGACATGGTTGTCAAATCCGGACAATCCGGACTAAATCCGGACGTATGGCAAGCCTTATTATCATCGTTATAATAACGTCTATTGAAGTCGTGTGGGGATTTTAGAATAAAAATCGGAAGTTGTACTGTACTTCCCGTACGTACGTACATACGGTACGTTCGGACCCCACCCGACTTCAATAGACGTTATTATAACGATGATTATGCGTATCTAATGATTTGACTATTATTTCTTGCTTTTTAGACGCAGGTTTTTTTTGAAGTCGGTTTTTTTGTTTTTGTAAATTTTTTTTGAATATTTTGTTTTTACATCTCATGTCAATTTGCTTAAATAAATTCTTTACAACATAGAGACATCAAAATAATTATTCTTACTTATTATTCTAACTTCTTACCAATAAGTAGAAATTTAATATAGATAACGCAATAACAAGAACCTTTTTTTGTTGCTAGAAAACTTGTAATGATTAATAACGTAAATTCCCAATTTGCAAATAATATTTACAGACACCATTTTGATGATAAAATAATGACTATCAGGTTGCGAGAGAAAAAACGTAAAAAGCGAGGGTCAATGATCTCCTAGCCTTGGCTTTCCTTATTAAAGGGGAACTATTTATTGGCAAGTGTGATAAATGAGACAGGTTATATTGACACGAAAGATACAACGCTACCTGAGACGTAGGGGGAATTTGTGATTCGAACTAGGTTTGGTATAACAATGATAGATTGTCACAGGAAATTCTAAGTAAAACAAATAATAAATAGGTGAACATCAGACTACTCATGTTAGCATGATAACTAGTGGAAGGTATAAGCGTAAATGCACACGGACTACTTTTTGTAGCTGCCACAATCGCGGCGATTCGGCCATATAAGCGTCTTTGTGAGCGACTTTTTGTAGCTCGCGAGTATTTAAGTATTGAACTCTGAATGTTCTATTCACGGCGACAAAAAATCGATCAACGATTAATCGCTCGTGGACGGGAACCCTTGCTATTTTCATGATTCAGAAGTCATGTTTCCTTCCATGCTAGTGAAAGATTGAAAATTGAATCATAATTTCTATTCTTACGAAGCCGGCGTAAAATTGAAGAGAACGTATTGGAAAAAAAAAATCGCCTTCTAACTACACACAAAAAGGATTTTTTTTCATTTTTAACACATAATATTCTTATCTGAACATTGCTATAATTAGGTAATTACATGACATTGCCCTACATTAATTAATCTTCAATGATAATAAAAAATCGCATTTCTGTAAAGTATTATCTAATCATTATCAATTTAAACTGTTAACATATCGTTTACCTTGAGATAAAATGTGAGTAAGTGAATTGAAGTGAAAAATTGCTTTACTGTCTAGCAATTACATATTATAGTTCACCTGAAAGCTTTACAAAGGAATTTATTTTAAAAATCTTAATTTATAACTGTTTGTGTACACCAGAGGTTATGTGAGGTTAAATACCAATAAGATAAGGTTAATTTGTCAGTAAAACCGTCTTTGTGTTGTGGACAGGCGTTTAGCGCGGTGTATGGCATGATTGATGCGTTTCTCTTGTGTCATACATTTTGCACGAGTCATATCCCCCCGATCTTGACGCATTAACCTCGTGTCGCATTATGTTACGATAGGTTCGGTGATACTTTGAAGGGATTCTTAAGTTGGGATTAACGCCCTGTAAGAAGGGACGCGTCAAAAAAAAAGTTTAATGTAAATATCTTAAACCTTATAATTTAGACTCAGTTTCACAAAAGCTTCTGGTAGGTAATGCATCTTATTTTGGAGTTAAAATTAAGGCTATTTCATATAGGTATATTCTTTATAGCACTTGTAACATAATTACACGGGTAAATATGAAAGTTGTTTACAAAGGCGGGCTTATCTCTAAAAGAGATCTCTTCCAGCCAAACCAGCATTGTTTGAGATTTTTAAGTAAGTAAGCAGGTAATAGAAAGTGCATAGTAAGATGGAGATAAGTAAAATCCTAAATAAAACTTATATCAATTTATACACGTACATATACTTCATAGTATAAACATATAAATAAATACATACATATTACATAAAATAATATAAATATATAAAACTGGTAGTTTAACTATCTCGTGAATCAAGAATGAGACAATTGTGTTAGAAAGTGAGCTTTGACTTTGGATTTGAAAGTTATGATGTTCTGGCAATTTTGGATGTTTGTCGGGAGTTTGTTCCAAAGCTTTGACGGAGAAGGAGTTACGCAGGGAGTTGGTGTTGCTCCTAGGCAGCTTAAGCATCTTAGTGATACAAGCCTGCCTAGGGCGTGTGGGAGGTGGAAGCATCTGAAAACGGGAAACAAGGTAGTTAGGGTCCTTGAGGATTTTGATTTTTCAATACTTTTTGAAAAAATTTCAACATGTACCTACCTAATGTCCCATTGCGCGCTTCAATGCGTTTTTGCTTCATTTGCATACACTGAGTGAAAATAAGGACAACGATTTGATATGGGTTCCGGACAACCGAAGCTGCAATGTCACAGAATAGCCAATAGTATTACAACATCTTAACAATCTTATGTTACAGAGAAGCATTCCAACATCTATTAATCTTATGCTACAGTCCTGTGCCTGTGCTACGACATAAATATCTACGGGTAAAGATGTTCCATGATAACCTACATCGAAGTCATAAATCAGAAGGCCCTTTGATCAAACACAACAAGGGTAAAATGTATCGGATGGCGGCATAATGTAATATGTAGCGAGGAAAAACGGGGAAACTCTAAGAAAGTGTTTTTTCATTGTAACAAGTTATCACAACCCTACCAATAGGTTGGTAGGTCGTTGAACTCATTTGTTACTTTCCCGAATGCGGATATGTCGGGACAATGATTTCCTTAAGAAGAGTTTCTACAGTAAGACTAATTAGATGGAGATGATTGATTCGTAAGAAACGAGGAGCTTCTTAATTGCTGTTTGTAAAAATATTATGTACATTTGCTAATGTTATTTGTATGTTCATGTTATGGTTAATCGCAATTTTCAACTCCTATAACGGTTTCAAACGGACGCTCGATATGGTTTCGGCAGCCCATTGATTTTACGGTCAAGATGCATTTGGCTTTGGCCCACCAATGGTTTTGACTTTGACGCCAGTCAAGTGGTCATACAATGCTATTATAGTTTAATAATATAATACAATGCTATTATAGTTTAATAGCATTGTATGACCACTTGACTGCCACTTGACTGGCATCAAAACTCAAAATCATTGGTGGGCCAAATGCATCTTGATCACAGTTTAACAATCCATACAGTTGTTAAACGCCTTTGATGTCGGACGATGCCGCCGCGTGCCGCCGCCCGTGTAATAGTCCCGAATGTGCAAGGGTTGTCGACTTCGTCCGCAACCGCATGCACCCTAGGAAAACTTTGACTAGGATAATAAGTATCCTCTATGTTTTAATCAAGGGGTGTGAAACTCATTTTTCTACACAGGGCCATATATAAAATTTTGGGTGTGTGCAGGCCCAGACTCAAAATTAAAAACTCAAATACGTACCATATTTTTTTGATGTCATTAGTGGACAAGGATATAAAAAACATTACGTGATCAGTGTTCAAGTACCTAAGCCCGATGCCATTGCCCATGCGTGTACTTATGTAGGTACCTATATAAAATAATCTTAAAAAGTACTAGCTTACTTATAAGTACCTACTTTTTTAGAACGGCCGCGGGGCGTCATAAACTAAAAAATAATAGTGGTCGAGTACCTAGTAACACACAAAAGATTATTAGTAGTGTAAAACTCTGGTACACACAAGGTCGTAGCTATTATGTGGCTTATGTACGGTCTGCAACGAAAGTTGTTTAACACTTTAGTAGGTACTTTGTTGTAGTAACTTTATGTCTGATGTTTCAGACCGTGAGACATCTTTCAAAAAGTTGATCTGATGCATCTATTGAAAGTATACTCTGCTAACGCGCAGAGCTGCGCAGTATGTACTAAAGCGTTAATTAACTTTCGTTGCTGACTCTACGTACCTACCTACAAACCAAATATATAATAATTATGCCGAAAGTATTTTTTGCACAAAGCTACCTACTTGAAGTTATTATTTAGCCACAATTCAATTTTACTATAAAAATGTGCACACGACGGGCACCTAATACGAAATTACATATAGGAATAAATAAACTTACGACGAATCACGGAGAAATCTAAGAAATCTTAAGGCCTTGTTATATTTCGCCGTCGAGGCACATCCGTACACAGAACAAGTGTGCACCATTTAATTACATTGTAATAAACGATTCTTATAGAAGTCACTCGCAAAGATATTACAAGTCGCTCGTAATTTACTCGGTGGCGTCGGCCGCAAACGTTCGGTGCCCAAACTCGGCGAGTTTGGGCACCGCGAACCGCCCCGCCCGCGACCCCCCCGTTGCTCTGCGCAAGTACATTCGTTTTTCAACTGTATGATGGTAAAGCTGTGATCTTGACCGTAGAATCAGTGGGCCGCAAAACCTATAAAGAAAAATTGCAAAACTCATTGCGTAAAGTGTACTTTTTGAATTGAAATATTGAAACACGCTTGGGGACAGTACTAGGAGGATATATTTAATATTGGATCTGGCCGCAGTCAAACGTGTAAAGGGCCGCATGTTTGACATGCATTCTGTAACGGATTAATAGGTAATTTCATTGATCGCTGTTAGATCTTTCAAAATGCTGCCATAATTTAGGACCATCTAGGACCATGGTGGAACCAGGAAGACCATATTGTCACTTGATTGTCACCTACTTCTGCTTATAATTACAAACTTGCAAACACAACGATTCAATCATAATCATAAATCATTTATTTGCCGAGGAAGAAAAGGAGGCGAAGGCAAAGTGAATTACAGATGGCGCTTAGTCTTTGGAACAATTGTCAGTTTGAGCTTATATTGTCTTGACTGTGTATTACGTGGTTTTACTGTCTTAGATTGAATTTTTTTCGGTTTTGCGGACAAACAATGTATTCTATGCTAACTTTAGATCATATAAAAGAAGAATTACGGAAAAGAAAAGCCAAAACAACAGGCAAGAAAGTTTATAGCAACTTACAAAAAATTGCTAACAAGCATTACATTTCTTTAAATTTCGTGTAAGATTTACAAGTAATCTTTTTATTTCAGATTAGAAGCATATGATTTAAATTTTAACAAAGCAACTGAGTGTGAATTTCCGTGTTTATAGTTGCCTGATGATGCCTTCTGTGCAATAGTAATTTCAGGTTTCTGTACTGGAATTTCTGTACCATCCAAAATTACACGAACCGTTTTATCATATTTATTTTATTATTCTAAGTTTCTTGACTGACTCTGGCATATAAAATTCTATTAATTCTCTGTTTGGCCTCAATATTGGGCTTATTCCATATTTGATATACCTATCAAATTCATCCAAGTTATAAATATGTTAGAAACTGCTGAGGTTGAAATATTAAAGAACAAAGCTGTTATAATTCAAATGTTGTTTTATTTTGGCGAAGCTTCATCAAATTCATTAAACATTCCTTTTGATTTATAATGTTTCTCAGGCTCAGCAAAGGAGAAAATCGAGGAAAAAGCATTTTTTTTTTATATTTTTTTGCCCACTATTTTTTTTTTTACTGGGAAATCGATGAACTCCAATATTTTACAAGTTACATGCATAACAATGCGGCATTTTCTCAGTATAAAATTAAAAAGTGCAATACTCCAAGAGATTCCCATATGTTTTGACAGTTTCTTTGAGGCGGCTCGGTACCAACGACAAGACGCCACCTATCGGGATAAAATTGCGCTTTTCCTCCCCATTAATAATTTCACTGAACAAAGCCAGAGAAGTATGGCAAAGGTTAATTTTGCTACATACCTACGTCTGATATATGACTTGGTTATTCGTATGAAGTTGGGGGTTGACTGAACTTTTTGTATACTAAGCCTACGTAATTTGTAGTAAAGTTGTTTCTTGCGAAGATCTGACAATCAGATATAAACAGGTAGGTACGTGCGCTAAGGGTGGCTGTTCACGGGTCAAAGAATTCCAAGACGAGAAACAATGTAGTCAAAAGATAATTAAATGTTCATGAAAGTGCTACAGTTGAAGAATATTCAAGCCCGTACATTGATGTTTCATCATTTTGTACAGCTTCTAAAGTTGTATGATGGGGTTCATCGAGTTCATTCCACTGACTGTGCAATGTTGTAGTGTACATTACAATACAAAATTACTCTTACTGTAAATTATTTGAAAATCTTTTGGACAAAATTCTGCTGAAAATTTGAGTTTAAGAAGATTTTCAGTAGGGTTATTTTCTAAAGACCAATATTGGGAATACCAAATGATAGCGTTTTTTATACACTCTTCATTATTAAGTAGGTAAGTATATCTAAAAATGATATGAGGATACCACATTACTGTACAAAGATAGCAAGACGCGTGCGTAGACACATTCATTATTTTCATGATTTACGTGAACAAGATAGTCTCTTTTGATTACGCGCATATAAGTCTTAATGAACTTTAAATTTAGAAATCAGTAAAAATGTTGGAACATCTTGACCAACTGACCGAGCGAGCGGGAAGCGTCTCTGCTTCAGCCTAGGCAAAAATTATTTCGTATGTCCGTTTGTTCTCCTCTACAAGTCGCACTTCTCAACCAATTGTCGTGAAGTTTAGGTTCGAAAATTATAAAGTTTTTTTTTTCCTACCAGTACCTTTTTCGAATTTTTTCAAATTGAACATGCATTTTTTTACTAAAGTAGGGCCATTTTAATAGGCCACATTTGACATTTGTCAATTTTAGACTCATAGTGAGGTGACCGTAGGTGTTCATAGCTTCAAAACGTCGATTAAAGTGAATGAATCGATTAAAGTGGCCCTACTTTAGGACCATTGTATTCTTCGGGATCGGTGTTTACCGGTTTTGTTGATAAATGAACCGCAGCTTCGTGTTTATTACATGTGGTAAAGAAGGGCGCCCAGTGTATCAAAGTCATTGTGTTATTAGCAATCTTAGCTTATCTTTTATGGAGAAGAGTCACACTGCGCTAATGGTTGAGGTGTTCTAGGTAGGTAGCAACAGTCACACACCGACTTGTTTTTCACCATAGAAATGTAATATTTCAAAATGTTACTGTGTACTCTACATTGATAGAAAGTGTAACTGAAAAGTGAGCCTCAAGGTATATATCAGCATCATTAGAAGATAATATGAGCCTCTTAGTATCATGTCACCAATACAGTTACCTCTTTAAAGTAGGTAAGTAGTGTTCCAACTCACTAAACAAGAGTTAAGTTAAATCTTGAGATAACTCTTGCAGTAGGTATATTTCACGAGCTACTGTATATACAATACAGTATAATAACACAGTTTCATTAATTATTACATTAATTATTACAGGCTCTAAAGCGTTCCTCGATCAACAGTTAAAGTATGGTCGCCTAGATATCTTATAAAAAGTTAATGACCTAAAACGGGTCAACAAAATTTATCTTCTCTACGCGGTCGACGATTCTTTGTCTAGTAAATTTACTTAGGCACATACCCTTTTCTATCAATATTTAAATAAAGGAGATAAGGTATAATATACCTAATTTAATCACGGCTGAATAATTTGTTTGGGCTAAATGATATCGCTAGCAACCACTACATCGCACCGGGTGTTTCGCCAAAAGCGATTTTCGTTCTTTTCAACTTGAGAATTATTAATGGTTCCTCGTAGTTCAAGCTATTTTCGTACAAAATGCCATATCATTAACACTGTGCAGACGTCTAGTTGAGATCAATTCAGTGTGGAGTGAAAACTATAATTGATTAGCTTATTTGATTTTACTTTACGACAGAAAAAAGTAATTGACTTACCTGAAACAGATGAGATGAACTACTGTCGTTCTAGTCCGTAAGCCCGCGACAGTTTTGCCTACGTAATAATGACATCACAATGAAATGTATGGCACACGGTCGGAAAAGTTGTGCTGAGCGATCAGAAGATTATGACTGACTGACTGACTGATCTATCAACGCACAGCCCAAACCGCTAGACCTAGACACTTGAAATTTTGCACACAGATACTTTATACAGTGTAGGCATCCACTAAGGAAGGATTTTTGAAAATTCCATCCCTAAGGGGATTAATAAGGGATGAAAGTTTGTATGAAAGTCCCTCAGTTTTGAAGCTAGAATCTTAAAATTTTGTGTTTAGGCTGACGATTGAAAATTAATAAATACGGGTCTCAGTGTTTTTCAAAATTCTACCCCCGAAGGGGTCAAAAAGGGGATGAAGTTGTGTATTAAAGAAAATCCTTCATTTTCGAAGTAAAAATCGCTAAATTTATAATTTAGGCTTATGAATAGAAATCTTAAGGAACATATATTGTTTTTGTTAGGATTTCAACTCCAAAGGGGATGAAATGGGGGTGAAAAGGGTTAAAAAAAAACTAAAAATAGATATGGATGTCGTTATCGGGGTTTTGTGGGATGACGATTGCAAAAATGACATTTATTTTGAAGTCCAACCACGGTGGACATGATTTAACCCCTAAAGGGGTGAAAATGGGGTCCAAATTTTGTATGGAAAAATAATATAAAATAGACATTACAACTTTAAACTTCGTAGGAGCACATCTAAAAATAAGTGGCAAATATATGTTTTGTTATTTTGAAAATCAACCCCTTAGGGGGTTAATGGGGTGAGTAAACATAAAAATCGATATAGATGTCTTTATAGGGGTTTTCTGGGATGACGATTGCAAAAATGACATTTATTTTGAAGTCCAACACGGTGGACATGATTTAACCCCTAAAGAGGTGAAAATGGGGTCCAAATTTTGTATGGAAAAATAATATAAAATGGACATTATAACTTTAAACTTTGTAGGAGCACATCTAAAATAAATAGGCAAATATATATTTTGTTATTTTGAAAATCAACCCCTTAGGGGGTAAATGGGGTGAGTAAACATAAAAATCGATATAGATGTCGTTATTGGGGTTTTCTGGGATGAGGATTGCAAAAATGACATTTATTTTGAAGTCTAACACGGTGGACATGATTTAACTTCTAAAGGGGTAAAAATGGGGTTCAAATTTTGTATAGATAAAGAATAAAGAATAGAATAAAGAATAGAATAAAGAATAGAATAGAATAAGATAAAGAATAGAAAAAGAATACAAAATCGAAATTACAACTTTAAAATTCGTAGGAGCACGTCTAAATATATATTTTGGGATTTTGAAAATCAACCCCTTAGAGGGTAAGTGGGGTGAGTGACATAAAAATCGATATGGATGTCGTTCTTGAGGTTTTATGGGATGGTGATTGCGAAATGACCTGGACATGCACATCCAGTGAACGGGAACGGGAACCGGAACGGGCACGGGCACGGGAACGGAACGGAACGGAACGGAACGGAACGGAACGAAACGGAACGGAACGGACCGGACCGGACCGGACCGGACCGGACCGGACCGGACCGGACCCAAACCGGACCAGAACGGAACGGAACGGAACGGAACGGGAACGAGACGGTAACGGGAACTAGAACGAGACGGGTACGGGAACGGGAACGGAAGGGGTACGGGACGAGTACGGGAAGGGATCGGACGGGAACGGAACGAAACGGGAATGAAACAGTAACGTAACGGGAACGGTACGGGAACGAAACTGGAATGAAACGGGAACGGAACGGGAATAGAACAGGATGGGAACGGGAACGGGAACAAGAACCGGACGGGAACGGATGGGAACAAGAACGGGAACGTAAGGCGTACGGGACGGTTAGGGGACGTTTATGGGACGGGAACGCAGCGGGAACGGAACGGGAATGGGAACGGGAACGAAACGTGAACGGAACGGGAATATAACGGGACGGGAACGGGAACGAGAACAGGATGGGAACGGGACAGGAACGGGATGGGAACGGGAACGGAAACGGAAGGGATACGGGACGCTTACGGGACGTTTACGGGACGGGAACGCAAACGGGACGGGAACGGAACGGGAACGGGAGCAGGAGCGGGAATGGGAACGGGAACTGGAAGCCTTGTGCGAGGCCCGCCACACGCGGCAAATGTCTTGCCTCGCGAGGCAGCGCGCTTGATGGGGACTCGCCTTATCGCGTAAAAATGGCTGGCCGGATCCTGGTTGAAGGTTCCTTAAAAGGATTTCGTCTAATATTCACGCGGACGAAGTCGCGGGCCGAAGCTAGTCGCAAATAAAGTTTTCCGGAAGCTTGAGAAAATCCTTCACTTCCGGTTAAAAATCACTTTTGAAGGACTTCCGGCCAGATATGGCTTGGCAGACTTATTTATTCTTAACCACACTAGTATTATTTCAAAACGTTTATAATAATCAAAAACTCAAAAACTATGAACTTTTTGAAAAAAAGTAATATAACAAAAAATATTTGTTTTGACCTTCTATCTATAACCCCTTAGCAGGAATACGTCATATTTCCAGTGACCCTCTATATTTGGAATCAACTCAAAAATCCCTTTCATCCGATACACGATGGGTTTTCAAAAAAAAAACAAATTCCATACAAAAAAAGATTGTATTTTATCTCCCTCCCATACAAAAATCTAAGATGGCTCCCCTTCTTAAAATGATCTTAGGGTTCAGAAGGTGGACCCTGCCAAAGGATATCCCTCGATCACCAAACGCCGTTTTTATGTCGTGAGGAAATGCTACTACAAGCTTAATAAACTTGTTTCATATTAATGTATGAAAATAAATATTTATAAGTTCTGAAATCTCTAACGCCTTTATCATAACTGAAATACCAATCGCGAGGTCAAAGAAATACGCTTGTAATTTTTACATATTTTCTTGCTGAATAGCTGCAGGCAATGAAATAAAACCCAGAGGTTTCCCTGGGGTAGGGAGACAAAAATATTGTTATTGAAGCCATACAAACACTGGTTCCAAAACTTGTTGGCCTATTTAGACCGCGAAAAGGTGGTCGACTCATGGGCCATTGACATCGTGAAACTATAAAAATATTGATGTTTATTTATAAGCGCATCGGGTAAATACGAAAAAAATAAAAAATGGTGGCTAAGTTTTTGGATGGAGACACACCTACAAGTTTCAATGCATTTTTAGATGTGGTTAATCCACGTGAGAAGGATAAAGTTTGAAGAAAAAATTCGAATAGAACCAGATCAATTCTCGGACGGGAATCGAACCCGCGACCTTTGGAAGTCCGGTCCAATGCTCTGACCTCTGAGCTACCCAGTCACTAGTGGCATTGTCGAATTTCTTCTATTCCACTCTTTTCATTAATGTGCGGACTTACCTTGACCAGATCAATTCTTGGACAGGATTCAAACCCGCGAATTTTTGAAGTCCGTTACAAATGATCTGACCGTATATTTAAATCATTACTAGCGGCCGCCCGCGGTTTCACCCGCGTGGTTTTCGTTCCCGTAAGAATATCGGGATAAAAAGTATTCTATGTTTTAATCGAGACTATCTACTATCTGTGTGCCAAATTTCAACAAAATCCGTTCAGTAATTTTTGCGTGATTGAGGAACAAACATCTAAACATCCAAACATCCAAACCCACAAACTTTCACATTTATAATATTAATAAAGTAGGAAGTAGGATAGGGCAGAAGCTACTACAGCTTCTGCCCGCAACTTCGTCACCGTTCGCGTTACAATCTGACTGGGATAAAAAAATAAATAAAAAAATAAAAAACCCCTGCAAGACATGTCAAATGAAAATAATGCAGTCGGAGGCATGCAAAAAGAAAGTGACATTATGAATTATTTAATTTGATTTCATGCTTCCGACTGCATCTTATATTTATGTTGCCTCTAATCTCTAATATTTAATCTTGTTGACTTGTCTTTTGATGAAGGCGGGTTTTTTATTTTTTTGTTATTATATATTACGGTCATGATATAAATTTTTGAAATCCTTATGATAAGCCCTTTAATATGACACCCATATTGCTGTATTCTAAAAAAACCCCTTTCGTATAATAGCACCGTACAGCCGCCATTTTGTTTTTATAACGCCACTTACTTAAAAAAACACTTGGGCTGTCAAGACAACTCTAACGATATCTTAATCATAAAAATACGTTCAGCTATTTGAAATATATGAGGCAATAATAGTAGATTATAAACCAAGGGGATAAAGCACTGTTTTATGTCACGGGCGCTACATTGAATCCTGAGCGTAACGAAGGACTCTAAATTTAACTCCCGAGCGCAGCGAGGGTGTTATAAGTTAATTCCCGAGCAAAGCGAGGGAATTAAGATTGAGTCCTGAGTGCAGTGAGGGATTCAAGCGCCCAAGAAAAAAACAGTTTTATCCCGGTGGTGTATACTCTACTTTTCTCACTTTATGTGAGACAATAAAAAACCAGGCTTAGTAGATAGTGTTTATTACAGAATATTAAAAGTGCAAATTGATACTGGAGACATTAGTCCAATTATGGAAAGATAACATTATATTTTTATTTGGTACGTTTATCGAGGTTTAGCTAGAGTTTATTTGAGTTGTGTTCAAGGCTTCGGACACTTGTGTCTGAGGGTCGAGTTGTTCCGTAAAGGTTGGAGAAGGTCGTCTCTGATGCAGTGGGCTTGATGTAAATGTGACGTGTTTTGAGGAAGATGACTGTGGTGGCAGAGGCGTCCAGGGATCATCAATTGTAGACGATGTTTTCATATTTACTCATACTCTTACGTAGGAGTATTTTTTCTTTTAAATATTTATAGAATCTTCTAAAGCTAGTAGTACTACTAGCTACGGCTATAGCAACTTCTTTCAGCTGGCGTGGCCTACTCGATTTGACAAACAAATGAAGTTCGTCTCAGTGCGAATCTAGTGGGCCACGGCCTCGGTCTTCGAAAATCGAGTTGGCCGCGCCCGCTGAGGACACATTCTGTTTAGTGAAATTAGACTTTATGGACATAGCAATAAGAATTATGAAAGTGAAAATCACATTATTGACCAGCGGGTTATAATAGAACATTATAACCCGGCTAAAGCCAAGAGATATAATGTCTTGCTTTCGGTAAGGTTTACATGACATATAATTCGGCATTGTCGAGCATGTGGTGTGAAATAGTAGATTGTTATACAAGACGCTAAAATGACCCATTGCATAAGCGAGGGAATAAATAGAAACCGAGTTACAATGGGTTTTAGCGTCGTGTGTTACACTCTACTTTTCACTACGAAGGCGAGAAAATAAAATACAATATTAAATACCTAGTTTATACTTACGTAAACGAATCCACTCATTTTTCTATCCTCCACTTCATAAACTTTTCATACAGTATTTAAATAAATGATTTGTGCTTGACGGCAAAAGATTAAAATTATTTCTTTCCTATTACTTACTTATAGTCACACAATTCAATCAGTTTGGTATTAGAGAAAAATTCTAAAGATTTCGCACCTTTTTTAATTTCTACTGTAGCAGCTAAGAAACACAATGCACGCATTCTACGATCAAACTTAAAGTCACAGAGTATTAATAAGTCTATGATTTCACCGAAGAGATCGCTGCTTTTAGTTCCATTTTCAAAAATAAAAATGAGAAACAGTATTAAGTCGAGCGAGTCTTTATTCGTGATTATGAATAAAGACTTTTTCGTTTTAGTAGGCTCATTGGTAATAGACAAACATTAAAAAAGAAAAAACTTTATCCCCTAGGGGTAATTTTGCTATTTTATCCTGGCTCTTGTACCTTACAAGCAACTTGGAATGTTATTAAAAATGAAACAACAGGAACACATGCTAAAAGCAACTACATAAATAGCATTACCAAAAACAACATAGACATTTCTGATCCTGTGACTATCGCATCAACGTTCAACAACCATTTCATTGATGACATTAATATTAATCATAATAATTGCCCTAATAATAACACATTAAAGAGTAACTTATCAAACAGTATCTTTCTGACACCCGTAGATGCAAAGGATATAAGTAAAGTAATTATGTCTCTAAAAAATTCACCTTCTGAAGGGTGCGACGGTATATGTACTAAAGTAGTGAAACACTGTAAAGACGAACTTAGTCCGATCGTGGCTTTCCTGGTCAATCTATCACTACAGACTGGGCAGTTTCCAGACAAATTAAAATTATCAATTGTGAAACCGTTACACAAAAAGGGTGACAAATGTAATGTTGACAATTACCGACAAATAGCAATATTACCAATAATTTCAAAAATTTTCGAAAAAGCTATGCATCACCAGCTGCTTACATTTTTCAACAAATATCATATCATAAAACAAAGTCAATACGGATTCCAAAAGAACAAATCAACGACGTATGCAGCTTTTGATCTTGTAAATGAAGTATTGCAAAGTGTAAACAATAAAAACTACACAACTGTGTTGTTTCTTGATATGTCGAAAGCTTTTGACCGCGTTCCACATGATGGGTTGCTAAAAAAACTGGAACGTAGTGGGATTAGAGGTCCTGCTCTGCATTGGTTAAAATCATATCTTTCCAACAGAACTCAATGTGTAGAAATAACTCAAATTGATTCAACTAAAACGGTTCAAACGTACAGATCCGAATTCAAACAAAATAGTTTTGGTGTTCCACAAGGGAGTGTTCTTGGCCCTTTGTTATTTCTTCTACACATAAATGACTTACCAGACATAATAAATTACAAAACTGTACTTTTTGCAGATGACATTTCCGTTATAATAACAACTGACAAAAACTCTTCCTTGGACCAACATAAAATTGACATAACTACCACATTGACATTAATAATTGAATGGCTTTATAATAACAATCTTAAAATTAACTTATCAAAAACAAATATAATAAATTTCAATAATTTCAAAAATCATATAATTAATATTGATTACAATGGACAAATTCTACGGAGTGCTACAAATGGAATTTTCTTAGGTTTAATAATTGACTCGAAATTGACATGGAAGGAACAAATAGATAAAGTATGCAACAAGGTAAACAGTTTTGCATTCGCTTTGTATAAATTAACAAAGGTTGCTAACGTCCATACGGCCATTACAGCCTATTTCGCTTATGTCGAATCGATATTGAGATACGGTTTATTGATTTGGGGAAATGGTACTGACATCAAAAGACTATTCATTGCTCAAAAGCGATGCATCAGAGCCATATGCAATTTGACATCAGACACATCGTGTAAGCCGTATTTTAAATCCCTAAACATGCTAACACTACCCTGCCTTTATATATTAGAAGTGGCCTTATATGTGAAGCAAAATGGTCAAAGTTTCACTCAAGCGAGCGATCTAACTCAAAGAAGCTTAAGATATCCTCGCATACTAGTACACGTAACTGTCCCAAACTCGGCGAAATATCGAAAAAATTGCTATGCCATGTGTATGACCATTTATAACAAATTGCCAGATAGCTTCAAAGATACTCCTACTAGTCGTTTTAAAACTTTATTGCGCAAATGGTTAGTTGACAGGGCATTCTACTCAATTAATGAATTTTTAAGATATGATAACAGGTAGTTTTGTAATATTATGTAATATCATAGCATAAAAATGAGTACCTACTATATCAAAAGGGATTCATGGTCGATGGGGGATTATACAAGGTTAGATATATTACGTTGAATCTAAATTGTTATCTCTGACAATTTCAGTTATAGAGTTGAAATTTTTCGCTGATTTCAGTTGACAATTTATGGAGCAATTTTAAATTAATAATTTTAATAACTAAGTAATGTGAATTTGACATTTAATTTAATCTTTAATAATATTAATAAATTTTGTTATGTTTGCATGCTACTTTAGTTGGCTAAATAGGTTAAGCTCTAATTTACCTACTTTTAAGATCTCCATTTTGTACCCTATTTAATGCAAATAAAGATATTTGTATTTGTATTTGTATTTACAATGACGGACTTTTAGAGCAAGAGGAGTGAAAAGAATATTACAAGATACGCGCGAAACCCTCTTGCAGTCGGGTAAAAAGTATTCTATATTTTAACTATCTGTTTGTCAAATTTCATCCAAATCTGTTCAGTCGTTTCTGCGTGACTGAGGAACAAACATCCAAATCCATAAACTTTCACATTTAAAATATTAAGTAGGATTTATATTACTATTTTTTTCTAGAAAAATTGTGAAACTGAATTCTCAAATAAAAAAAAAAACAATCGGTTAAATTGAATTAGATCCAGATAATTCTTGTGATCAAATTAATTAATTAAAGCAGAATTAAGTATTTGAAGTAAAAATGACAAAATTATCTATAATTTGAAATAAGCACTACTTATTTTAAAATATTTAATTGATAATTGATGGTCACAAAGTTTGAGATTGCTTTTCAAACGCCGACCGCTGTCTTGAATGGAATTTTCTGTAAATTTTTATTAAGTATACATTTTCAAGTAATTATTAAACTCTCTTCGTCCATGTCTACAGCATCTGCTTCCTCTTCTTCTGCTCTCTAAAAAGTTTTGGTGTTGTTATTTTCCTTCGAGTGAGGGCATTGACACCTTACCTTAGCTCCGACTACGGAAACCATAGCAACGGATTACGTTATTTACATAAATTGCTCAATCGAGGGGAAAGCATTATTTTATGAAATCCTGACAGTTTGTTCGGTGTTATAATATTTACTTGATGTGATGAGAGAGTCCCGACTCAACGTCTAAAAACAACAGGGTCTTAACCTATTAAGCTTATTAATGCCTACAGAAGTTGACGAGGCATGTTGTGTTGCTTCCGTCATAAATTCTGTTTAAAATTTATTAAGCCTGTTCAGAATGAATTGAAAAATACCTGAGTATTGGAGTATGCTCAGTAAAAAATACGGCATATTGCAATGTTATTGCAGCTGAAATATACTAAATAGCTGCAATCTATACATATAAAACTCTAAATGACTTGATTCTTTCATTGTTGGGATAGGCGTAGAGCCATAACGGCTGAAGGCAGAGATACCATTTTTGGAGGGTAGATACCTTTCATGATGTAGATGAGCACTAAGAAAGGATTTTAGAAAATTCCCGTTACACAGGGTGCTACAGGTTGTTTAAGTTTGTATGAGAATTTGTATAGGGTTGAAGTAGAGACACCATTTTTAACCGACTTCAAAAAAAGGAAGAGGTTCTCAAGTCGTCGGTTTTTTTATGTATGTTTTAACATAACTTCGTCAGTTGTCAAACAATTTTAAAAATTCTTAAATGAAATTTTTACAGAGATCTGTCCAGTAGTTTTTTCATAATCCTGAAAAATATCAATTATTTATTCTGTGCTATTATGTATTCTGTGCCATCGGACGAGTTTTTACGGAATTTCAGACATAACATCTTTGTTTATGAACCGATTTAAATGATTCTTTTTTTGTTTGAAAGGGTGTACTTCAAGAGTGGTCGCATATCAATTTCATCAGTATTGAACTTTGAACTTCGAAGATGCAAAAGGTCAACTCCTCAAAGTCAAATAGTATATGTAAAGTAATTTATATTTTGGTAGGTTTATGACAATCCAAAACAAACCAAACCATGGTCTGCGATGCAACGTTCTGAACTAGACTTGGACTATAAAGACACAACGGAACTCCTCAAAAACAAACATCGTAAACTTGGAAATTGAAAAATATTATATATATGTCGGAGCGTGAGCGCCGTGCTGCCCGTGATTATTGGAACTCCTAGCGCCATCTATTGAGTTTAGTCGGAACTATCAAGTCGGAAACGTCAAGTGGCTTACTTGGGTAAGGTCGACACAGCGAGTGTATAATCTGTGCAGCGAGCGATGTCATTGTCAATGACATAGTTTGACAGTTGACAGTTTAACGTGTGACAGTTGACAGATTTGATGTTTGTCAGTTTGACAGTTGACAGTCTTGATGTTTCCGGAGGCGGGAAAATGTGAAGAGCGCGATCTGTGGGTAGTCTGTAAAAACATTCTGTGACTGGCAGCCGTAGTGAACGGTCGTGAGTTGAATTTCCCCTCGCTGTGTCGAACTTGCCGCGTTTACCGACTTGAATCCGTGTGAATCTGATGTTGATTGTAAGAATAGAGGTTGTGCATTGTAAAGAAACTATTATTTTGTGCTTGGCGGTGAATAACCTTATCCTGACCCCCCCCCCCCCCCCCGCTCACCTCCTGACTCCGTCATCAGAAGCGGGATGCAATCCAAACGTCCCAGGTGGTGAGAAAAGTGAATCAAACGATATGAGGTGTGATAATGAGGCACGTGCAAAGGAAAATCAATGTGATCGACGAAAAGCACATTTCAAAACTATATAATTTGTCACTAAAATGTGTGAAATAAAAATAAATAAATTTAAAAAATATTAAAAACACAACTGCCTTGCCAAAAACGAACTAAAGAGATAAATAACAAGGTGTCATTGCAGTCGGGGGACCTTTTTACTTAAAAATTGTTCCACAAAACTGTCCCCCGACTTCAATGACACCTTGTTATTTATCTCTTTAGTTCGTTTTTGGCAGGGCAATTGTGTTTTTAATATTTTTTAAATTTTTTGTTACTGTAAAGTTATAATGCAATCACGACTGAGTGGCAAGCGTTGATGATGATGAAGGTGATGCTGATGAAGGTGATGGCGATAGTGATAATGATGGTGATAGTGATGATGATGGTGATGAATGTGATCGTGTTGATGATGAATGTGATGATGATGATGGCGATGATAGTGTTGATAATGATGATGATAGTAAAGAAGGTGATGGTGATAATAGTGGTGATGATGACTGACTGATGCTCATTGTATTAATGATTCTTAGCTGTCTGAAGTATAGGTTGAGGATAGTACACCAAATTAAGTGTTGTGATGCCTGTCAGACGCCTGATGCCTTCAGGTTGTCTTGAAGGGTTAATTGACTATCAGACGCCGGAGAGAGGTTGTCTTGAGTCATTGTCAGACGCCGGAAAGAGGTTGTCTTGAAGTGTTAGTTGACTATCAGACGCCGGATAGAGGTTGTCTTGAGTCACTGTCAGACGCCGGATGGAGGTTGTCTTGAAGTGCTAGTTGACTATCAGACGCCGGATAGAGGTTGTCTTGAGTCACTGTCAGACGCCAGATGGAGGTTGTCTTGAAGTGCTAGTTGACTATCAGACGCCGGATAGAGGTAGTCTTGAGTCACTGTCAGACGCCGGATGGAGGCAGTGGCGTGCCCAGGCCTACATAGTAGCGCAAGCCCGAACCCTCAAATCAAGCAATTTTTTTATCAGCTCAATACAAGCAAAAAACCAATGCATCCCACAATTTCTCATTACTAATTTAAGATTTTTTTCATACGATGATCTTTACCAAAATATCGATGCGACACCGCCCAGCGCCATCTAAACGAATTCATAGATAGCTCTCAAAAAAGCACCAATAGCGTACTTTAATTATTCATAAATTAGTTCGCCGCAAAATGCTAGATGGCGTGGCTTTATCAAATTTAATTATTGTGTAATCAAAACTAAATTTCTCGTTTAAAATGTGTCACTCATAATAAATATCTAAATCATTTCACAAAATCATAGCGTCCCTGCTAGGCAATTCAAATCCTATGCCCTGCATTCCAAACAAACATTTACAAACAAACATTTAAATTTTCGTTCAAATGAAAGACGCAAAACTAACCTTACTTATTTATTTTTATAAGAACAACCAACAATGTAAAGAGTCCACTACAATATTACGATACATTGAAGAATATTATATTTCTTTGCAAAATACTCAAATGAAAAGGTTTATTACTTACGTTATTTTGTATTTCTCTTGGAATCGACTCGACTCGTAGGTACACTTTCATAGATCACACAACAGTTAATAAACATTTCAATCCATCACAAGGGACCATTATCAATCATTAAACTGAAGTTTTAATTCATTTTTAACATCAAAACACTAATAATGGCAAAACAGTTTGTTTTTTCAAAACACCTGTCGTCACAGATTGAAGCAAAAAGCCAGGGCTACTATTGTCTAACTTTAAAAATCTATCGCAATCGCTTTCATTTGACAGATGGATGTGACACATTGCTGCATTTCTTTGGTAAGTTTTTATTTGTGCCAAAAAGAAGCATCAATGTATCAAATCCTGAAAGCGATTGCGATAGATTTTGAAATTAGACAATTAGCCCCCAGGCTTTTAGTCGGCTTCTGTATTTCTCATAGAATCTATAGTACCTACAGCAGTATGCATATGATGCGGTAGCAGTTTTGTTAAAGTAAGAAGAGAGCGGATATATACAGATCGCAAAGCCCGGTTGCAAGCCAACGAGTGCGAGGGAGATGAAATGCATTTGTAGGGTTTATTGAGGAAAGTAACGCAGTTTAGCGACTTGTCTCTCGATCAGTTGTTGTAAAAAATGAATTTGTGGTTATTGATTATTGAAAATTAACATTCGTTAATAATATTGTTTTGTTGTTATTAATTACGATTCATTAGTAGTGCATGTAAGTAAGTTATTGTTAGGGCAAGCCGGGCTTTTCGGCTTGTATGGGGGTACCGCCACTGGATGGAGGTTGTCTTGAAGTGCTAGTTGACTATCAGACGCCGCATAGAGATTGTCTTGAGTCGTTGTCAGACGTCGGATGGCGGTTGTCTTGTCTTGCAGAAATTTACTACCAGACGCCAGATAGCGGTTGTCTTGAGTCACTATTAGGTACAGGTTATCTTGTGTTTGATAGAATTGATGGCTTCATAAGCCAAATGCACAAATTGTCAAGGTAAAACTTATCAATTTTGATAATACTTGGTGCTGTTTGACTTATTATCATTTCTCTATGTGCAAACGTTGTTTATTAACTGGTTTGTTAATTTATTGTGAATGTCGAGTTGGAGTACTTGTTAATGATTTAAAGCTACCTACTTAGAAAATTTTAAAATTGATCAGAGCATTTTCAGATAGAAGATAAGTTAACATTTTGATTAAATTGTAATCATTGAGTAAAGGAATAAGAAAGAGACTAAGTTTCCTAAACTTTGGTCAGGAAGGCCGAGTGGTTAAACGTTGTGTACTGTTTGGTGCTGTTTGTCTCCAGGTATTCCACCAACTGCTTCACACGAGGACGTGTGAAATGTCAAGATGGCCGTGTCGGAGCGTGAGCGCCGTGCTGCCCGTGATTATTGGAACTCCTAGCGCTATCTATTGAGTTTAGTCGGAACTATCAAGTCGGAAACGTCAAGTGGCTTACTTGGGTAAGGTCGCCACAGCGAGTGTATAATCTGTGCAGCGAGCGATGTCATTGTCAATGACATAGTTTGACAGTTGACAGTTTAACGTGTGACAGTTGACAGATTTGATGTTTGTCAGTTTGACAGTTGACAGTCTTGACGTTTCCGGAGGCGGGAAAATGTGAAGAGCGCGATCTGTGGGTAGTCTGTAAAAACATTCTGTGACTGGCAGCCGTAGTGAACGGTCGTGAGTTGAATTTCCCCTCGCTGTGTCGAACTTGCCGCGTTTACCGACTTGAATCCGTGTGAATCTGTTCGATCATCCGTTGTTTTGAGCTAACTTGATGTTGATTGTAAGAATAGAGGTTGTGCATTGTAAAGAAACTATTATTTTGTGCTTGGCGGTGAATAACCTTATCCTGACGACACCCCGCTCACCTCCTGACTCCGTCATATAGTTAAAAAATATCTACACACGGTACGGTACGGTGTTTGAGAATAAATAAGTCTGCCAAGCCATATGTGGCCGGAAGTCCATCAAAAGTTATTTTTAACCGGAAGTGAAGGATTTTCTCAAGCTTCCGGCCAATTTTATTTTGCGATAATCTTCTGATCCTCGCTCTGCACAACATTTCCGACCGTGTGCCATGCATTTCATCGTGATGTCATATGACGTAGGCAATATTGTCGCGGGCTTACGGATAACAAAGGATATCCCTCGATCACAAAACGCCATACATTGCACTTTTACAAGTATGTCGTGAGCAGATGCTACTATATGCTGATTTGCCTAAAATCAAATCATCAAAGTTACAAAACTTCCATTGCATATTATTGTCGATGCAAATAGAAACCAATATGTGCCAAAACAACATTTTTATCTAGCTTTTAAACTGATATGAGCTCGTAACATATATTAGAACTCATGCATGACTCATGTATAAAACCTAATCCTGTTGAATTAGTAAGTTACATGAGTGAGATTTCGTTGCATAACATAGAGTTCCGAGCATCCTTCACATTATTGGCGAAATACATATTGCGCAATCTGATACATGTCGGTCGTTAGGCTTACGGTTGTCTGAAATGTCTAAATTTAATCAGGTAGAAGTTGTGCCTATACTATATACATCATATGTTGATGCTGGCCTTCGGTTTGCTGGATAGGAGATTAGCATCGTACGTTGTTATGTTCTGCATCGTTGAATAATATTTGGGATGAAGTTATTTTAAGAGCTTAAACTATAGGTACTTAGTATAACTGTCATAAGTAAATAAGGTCAGCCTTTGACGCCAGCTTTAAATTAATAATTTAACTAACTGTTATTTGTAGTGTATATTTTAATACACTCGACGTCAGAAAAATCGCATCTTTTCGAAAATAAGTTTAGACTTGGTCACCTGCTATTGCTAGCTAACGTTTCATTGTGTAAATGTTGATATCTATTGAAAGTACATTTAATGAGCTTTCAATTAATAATTGTTTGATTTTATTAACATAACAGTTACCATAATTAAACCCTTAAAGCGTTATTGCTTGCGCCGCCATAAAAGTGCAATAAAAGGGGTCACTTCAGGAAATGCGGGTAAATTCGCTATCGAGATGATAGAGAAAACACACTTCAACAGTTCAAGTATTAAGTTACAGGCAAAGCCTGGCCTTCCTGTGAGTGTGGGGGGAGTGCAAGAGGCGGGGAATATAGCCAATCTCTTTAAAACTCAATTTAAAATACCGACAACACATATGTCAAAGGTGTCCTGTACTGAGGACGGGGTGTCAGACAGCAGTATAAGCTTCTCCGCTAAAGAAGTAAATTTAGTCATTAGGGGTATGGTAAGAGGCAAGTCTCCGGGACACGACGGTCTTAGTATAGAACACTTAATAAATGCAGGGAAACACCTCCCGAGGATCTTGTCGATGCTCTTTACACTATGCCTTCGTCACTCCCACCTACCCGTGAATCTCATGCGGACCATAGTGGCTCCAATAATGAAGAATAGAACTGGTGATGCATCTGACGTCACAAATTACAGGCCTATATCGTTGGCGACAGTTATTGCTTAGGTGCTGGATAGTCTGCTAGATAAACACCTTGAGAAACACATTTCACTACATGATGCCCAGTTTGGTTTCAGAGCTGGGTTATCTACAGAAAGCGCTATTCTATCTCTCAAGCAGACTGTCCAGTACTACGTTGACCGAAAAACACCGGTATTAGCATGTTACCTTGATCTATCTAAGGCCTTTGATTTGGTATGCTATGACACTCTGTGGCAAAAGTTGCGTGATGACACGAGTGTTCCGCGTGAGATCGTGGGGCTTCTAGAACATTGGTACAGCCACCAAACTAATGTTGTGAGATGGGCGGGAGAACTTTCCGAGGAATACAGGTTGGAATGTGGTGTGAGACAAGGTGGAATCACATCTCCTCGACTTTTCAACCTGTACATAAATAAGCTGATTGTTGGACTCAGCAGTGCCAATGTTGGATGTCATATGGACGGTCTATGCATTAATAATATCAGTTACGCAGATGACATGGTGCTGCTGTGTCCAACAGTCAAAGGACTCAGAAAGTTACTCGATATATGTGAGAGATATGCTGTGGCCCACGGACTGAGATATAACGCTAGTAAGAGTGAGTTAATGATATTTAAAGCAGGCACCAATCGTTACTCTCACGTGCCACCAGTGACTTTGTCTGGGTCTCCTCTAAAAACAGTGGAAAAATTCAAATATCTGGGTCACTGGGTCACATCAGATCTCAAAGATAACGCTGACATCGAAAGGGAACGAAGGGCGCTATCTGTCCGCTGTAATATGCTGGCCCACAGATTTGCACGATGTACAAACGAAGTAAAGGCGACTCTTTTCAGAGCATACTGCCAAACTTTCTACACGTGCAGTCTGTGGGGCAGATATACGCAGGGGACATATAGCGCACTTCGAGTCCAGTATAATAATGGATTCAGGGTGTTGTTCGGGCTGTCACGGTCATGTAGTGCCTCCGGTATGTTCGCGTCGGCGCGAATAAACGATTTTTACGCAATAATGCGAACACGCTGCGCCTCAATGCTTGCAAGACTGCGGGCCAGCTCGAACAGCATCTTGTCAACGATAGCTGCTAGATGGGACAGCTTAATATTGCGCCGCTGCACGCAGTTGCATGCCCGATAAGCTGCCTATTGTACCGTGAAATAATGTTACTAACACTAGTTATAAGTCATGATTGTTACTAACATATGATATGGACTATGTCTGAAATAAATGAAATTATTATTATTAGAATTTCAAATAAAGGTATCGTGGAGCCATGGTGTCTTGTGCTTTAAGTAATTGTGATGTGATAAAAAGAAACAATCCAAGTAATCACACTTTTCAAAGGTAAATAAGATTTTGCCACACATTTCTCTAAAACCAACGAAGATCGACGAAGAAAACAGTATTGAACATAGTTTATTAATTTCTTTTGCCATAATATTGTCATATTTTATGTATGTAAGTCATATTTTACGTATCTCATATAAATAATGTATTTTGTTTTTCGGATCACCTGTTTATTGACATTGTTGTTCTTTGGCATTCTATTTCTATGCTGCTACCTGTTTCAGTATTGTTAAATAATTTGGTTTCACCAAAGAAAATATACACTAACGTGAAAAGAAGCGACACTTGCGCATGGGTGCTGTAAAATTGCTCGCGGCTATGTGTGAGTGCGCCGGGCGAGCGCGGGGGTGCCGCGACGCCATCGGGGCGAGGAATCTCCTCCGCGGAGGCACGTGCTATCAGGCTTGCCTAGTTCGCTCGCATCGCGCAATAGTACAGGCAAGTACGACAAATTAAAGTGATATGTGTCGAGCCGCATGCGAGGGCTTTAATCATTCATCGTTCAGGCAATGTAATTTGCTTTTCGTATTATAAGTACAATACAGGGCATTATTATTGCTTTTCTCAAGAAATGTGAGGAAATTAATAGTATATTGTACATTGAGGGGTGAAGTGGTAATAATTGCACTTTCTTCAGAGTAATACATAGTGCTTTATACTACAGAAAAATAAATAAATATGTACTTAAAATAATATTGAATTAAAATAGCTACAATAATTAATTATGGTGTCTTGCCTTTCACCCCGAACTATATATCTATTACACAGACACTACACATAATAAAGTTTTTGTACTTTTGTAAGTATAGAAAAATATTAAAAACTCGCACTTGACCGTTTTTTGACATTTTATTTATACCTCTCATCTATTACCTCCGTAGTTTAAAGGGGGGTCGAAAAAACTTAATTTTTGGCTCCGACGCACCGTGTCTGAGATATTTGCATTTTCATAATTTTATTTAGAGACTAGGTCAAAATAAATACTGTTCTTTAAAATGTAGTACCCACACACTATTTAAGTTGTAATTAATAAGAATATAAGTTGAAATTAATTGTAATGAAAAATACTATTTGGGCAAACGAAGAATAAACGTAGGAAATGGCGCAAATCAAGAAATTGTATTAATTTATTGATCTCCAGAATGTTTGGTAATAGTTACTCTTACCAATCACCTTGTATATATTTAATCGTAATATATAGGTAGTATAATGTATTAAATATTAAAATTTATATAAAATCAATGCTTTACTTCACCAAAATATCGTTTTATAATTTCCTTGCGTTAATGATGCTAATAGACAACCCTATCACAAGTCGTGACTACTCGTCACGCTTCCGACGGAGCCGCCGCCAAACTGGCGCCAAGCTCACACTTACAGGGAGTGCCGCCGCTGTGGTTTCACCGTATACAACGTGTTACAAAATAACCTCTAGTCACAGAATATCCTAATGCTGGATATGGCAGATAGGGGGGACCATCAAACTGAACATCTTTTATCTACTATGGGACCAACCCTGAAATGATGAAAAAATCTGCTGTTTCATACATTTTAATATTTTCGTTATTAATTTTTGTATGAAACAGCAGTTTTTTTTCGCGAGAGAGAGTTGGTCCCATAGTAAAAGTTGTTCAGTTTGATGGTCCCTATCTACCATATAAGGCATTAGTAACGCTGTTTCTGAGCATGGCAGAATACAATAACCTTTTTTCTAAAACATAGGTATCAATTTCTTAAAAAGACGTTAACGACAAGAATGTAGAAATCACCTGTCATGAAGATTAATAATGAAAACTTCTCATAAAAATTTTCCTTTTTCAAATTTTGCTGTAGGTATGTCACTTTATATTTGCACGTGGGTGAATGAAGAACAAAGCACCCTTTTAACACGTATGGTGTGACACAGTCATTCACCCATTTAAGGTGCATTCACTATGAATGAGATAGTACGCATGTGGTAGGGGTGGCGGCCAAATCAGGTGCTATTTATAAATAGGTTTATTTTCTAGTACCTACAGTTAGGTTGGACAGTTAGGTTAATAACATGGTGTGACTTATATACTTGTACTATTATGTATTCTGTGCTTATATTAAGTATTTCATTTACTTAACAAAAAGTTGATTCAATATTTATTTCTTTCACCTTCTTTTAATTTACAAAAATTACTTACATCTAGAAGTCAATAAATTGTGATAATAAGTTCGTCTCTCATCAAACTACAAAGTTGAAAATATACATCAACTATGGAATTTTGACCGAAAGCGGTCAAAAAATATAAACAGTCATGAATTGCAGAAGTGTTTTATTCCAACAAATACCTATTATTCGCGAGCAATATTTTTTTTCAAGCAATATGCAATAAAACTGTTGATGTTTTATTCATATCCACCCTAAGCCGAGTTTACATGCGTCATACGTGAAGGTACGCTTTGTACTTATGAAACTTTTAAAAGGTCCGAAATTATACTAGATTGTATAGGAATGATTTTCTTTTAGAATGTTAGAGGCACGTGTTTTTAATAAACGTGCCTAAGTTCTTTCGTGGGTCAATGAAATTATTAATCCGACCTTTTACGCACAATGGATATTTCGTGTCACACTTTTGCGACTATTTCGTCATGTTGTGAATTCAGTGTCACGATTTTAGAGCCTGTTTGTAGCTTGTAATATTTTTTTTTGTCGTTGGGGACGCCCGTCGTAAAGTCGACATAAATGAATATTCATCTAAGAAGATTTGTTATTTATACAGTTGCATTTTAAATAATCTAAAATAAGGTGTGGTGGTCGAAAACATCGGTCTCTTTCCGTATTTAGCATCCTTTACGGCCGTAATATGACGGCACCGTCATCCTAGGAAACCCTAGTTTGACCCAGAAATAGGTATCTAGGTGCGTAAGAACTACGCTATCCTAGGCTCAATAAAAAAAAAGAAAAACTTAAGTTTCATCCGCCTAGCGCCGTAGCGCGTAGCAAGAATCGTAGCATGTAGCATACATGAATTGAATCGTGATTTAAATCCAATAATTGCAATTACTATCAAATAAAAAGGAAAGATAAGTAGGTATAGGAAAAAGGAAAGAATACTTACAAGTTGTCCCAAAACTTTGCCACACGTACGGAAAGTAGCTTAAATATTGAAGATAGAAAATTTTACTGAAAGATGACTTGATTTTTATTGTTATGAATAAATTGGAACTACATTCATATCAACTCCCTGAGCGAAGCCGGGCACCACAGCTAGTAAAATATGTTGGTATAATCCGCGCGCGATGAGAATGGTATAATACCTTTTGGAACTGAAACGCGCACGGTAGGTACCGCTGACGCAGCCGCGCGGCGCTGTACAAATTTATTTTTCATACAATTTCAATTCACTTTGACAAGGTCCCTTACCATTCTCATCGCGCGCGGATTATATAACGTTATGCTTGATTGACGGTCGATTTGAGAGTGACGTCAAACGTAAGGGCGACGACTGCGAAATCATTGAGACGAACATAAAAATTATCGGTAAGTACCTAAAATTCTTTGCCAGTTATAGTTTTCTGTACAAAATATTTGTGAACAAGTTATATTTAACATATTGGGTTTGCGGGGGTAATGTACTTATAAATAATTTCTTTACTAAAATGCTTAAACTGTGTTGATCGGTTAAAATGTTGGCTGGTCTCTAGATAATATAGTTTGGTGATTTAATGTAATTTCAGAGGTAGCGAGGCTGTAATTTAGTTCTGTAGTTTTTTAATTTACAAAAAATAATTATTACTGTTGGATGAACGGGTGTTATATTTTGGATGTGATTTAGAAAAAAAAAATTGTCATATCACAGAGTAAACAAAAATCTTCTATGTAAAACATGATTTTTGACATTGAAAATGTTTTTTCGTTCGCTCCAGTATAGGCACCGATTTCACGAAAAAATGCGATCCTCTTATATCACAAAAAGTTGTGAAGATATGATATTCAAAAAGACTCAAAAGACGCGTATTTACGAGAGCTACAAGGTGCAAAAAGAATTATTCGAGAAAATAAAAAACGTAAGAAATTATGGTTGAAATAGTGGAAAAAAATCTCTTCTTTTTCTGATTTTTGATTTTGGCGCTCGATATTTTGGAAACGAAGAATGATATCAAAATTTTGAGAAAACTTCCTCTGAACAATTTAGTCAGCTACAATTTGAGCCTAAAACAAAGACGATCGGGTTAAGGGTTTGCCCTGTAGCTTAACCTTTAACATTGGAAATGTTTTTTCGATCGCTTCAGTATAGCCCCCATTTTCGCTCAGAGTGCGACATCGCCTTGGTGTCGTAAGTTTTAAGGCTACATGAATGGTTGAAGCCTCAAATAAAAAGACGCGTATCAACGAGGGCTACAATATGTAGCGTGTAGGCGTAATTTCGGGAAGCGCGCTCCTTAGTTGCGGGTCCCGTCGCTGAGTTGACGTAGCTGAAAATAAATCAAAATAAATCTTAGAATTTTTTATATATTTTAGGTTATAGTTACTACCTTTCAATAACATAGTAATGTTTATAAAAATGAAACATTTTTATATGAATTTCATACACACGAATCACAGAAAAGTAAATCCAAAATTGTTCATGGCTTTGCTGTGATTTCAAAGTATTGTAAGTACTAAAAATAAACTTTTATAAAATTCAATTATTAAATTCATTTCCAATGTACCCGAAGGTCGTGAAAGGCACGAGATCTGTGAATTTTTTTTTCATCGCTTGAGGGTGAAAAATTCATCACTTGAGGGTGGGCTCACGAGCAGCTTCAGTCCCCGTGACCACGGCAGCTACAAAGGGTGCCGAAATATCGGGAAAATCAAAAATCAAACCAAATACCAACTAATTACTGAAGTACTTTCAATAAAACCGCGCTAGTATCCGTTAAAAATTGTTTTATTTCAAGATTATACACCCTCAAATTTTTAGTACTTATATCTAAAAATGAAATGAGGATATCAGACCAGTTTACAGAATATATAGTAAGAGTTAGAAATCAATAGTCTGAAAATATCGGTAAAATCCACATATATAGCAAAAAGCGTGCTTAGACGCATTTATTATTTTTCTTTTATTATTTACTAGAGGCCGCCCGCGACTTCGTCTGCGTGGAAAGGTTTTTGCTATCCCTCGGGAACAATACTTTTTTCGGGATGAAAGGTACCCTATGTCCTTAGACCCCTGTACCCCTGACAACGTGAATGCACATGATAATCGTTCAGTAGTTAAGACGTGAAGGCGTAACAAACAAACAAACGGACTTTCGCATTTATAATATTAGTAAGGATACGCGCGTGTATAATATAGGAATGAGCTCCAAATCCACAAATCAGTGAAATTGGGACACAAAGAAAGCTCAATATCTTGACTAATTATGAAATATTAAACAGCACATAGGTATTTGATTAGTTAAGGAAAGAGATACCCATTACTTAAAATTTAATCGTGTATATAGAACAAAAGCTTTTGTACTTATTAGTATGTAATCGATAACAGCCGTTTACGAGAGATAGTAAAAGCTATCGTGTTTCAAAGAATTGTAAAGTGGGCATCTAATTTAGTATCAAATTAAACGTCTAGGAATGGTATTTTTTTTTTAAGTCAATTTATTGAATCAACAAACCTTACAAATCATGATGGTCTCATTTACGATTTATTAAGTCAAAGAAGGCACGTCCGTCAATTTTATTGCCCTTGAAACACATAATGTTATTTATCAAATTACCAATCCAAGACTTAAGTGATAATTCATTAACGAACGGTAGCTTAATAATAGCATTATTAGCAATTACTTCCCATTTTACTCCCTGTTTTTTTAAACAATGAATAATTGATTGGGTGACTGGAAATAATTAAAGGAGAATGTTTATGGGATACTTAAATACTAAACCTGGCAGGGGTTTATTTTTGGGTGACAAAATAACTAAACGGGCGACAAATTGTTGACTACAAATAATAAAACGGGCGACTACATGTGGGAGTTAAATAATTTAAGTTAGCAGTAAAAAAATCTAAATAAGTAACAAAAATTCTGAGTGGGCAACTACCTATTATAACAAGTAGGCAACTATAGAACGATTTAAGCTGCCCAACATGGTATTTTTGTCATCTCGATTAGAATAATAGTCACCTTTTTTAAATAAAATATATGCCTAATTTTAAGTGTTTTGTGTGCCCTAAGGTTGTCGCCCAAATACCAAGTAATTTAGTCGCCCGCGTTCTGAATAACTAGGTTTTCCATTTGTATTTTATAGTCACCCATTTTCAACATTTTAAGTCGCCCTCAGTCCGTCACCCATTTAGTATTTCAGTACGCTATATTTAATATTGTGATACCCAAAATGGGAATTTAGTTATTACCCGATTAAATACTACTACCCGAGTGAAATTACCAAACGATTTGACACTAGAGTTCCTACTTGATCGTAAGTAATTGAAATTAATCCAATGCCAACTAATAAGTGAATAATAAAAAAACATCACAAACTTAACATAATATGTAGTACTTTGTCTAGAAAATACAGATTTCACGCTCCACGCAACTATTAGAGTACATGTAAATTAATGTCATAAATAAAAAGTACTATATTAATAGTATCTAATTCGGCCATCTAGAGCCCTATTTTCGAAAGGCATCGAGCGCTTTCTACTACTTATTTTCATTCGACAGCCATGATGTCCAATGAAAATGAGTCGAAAAATCTCCGCTGTACTCAAAAATAGCCCATCTTTTTTCGCCACTTATGGAGGCCTTGTGTTCTATTTTTAGTGGCTCTTTTGCAGGGCTGGTGCTCATTGACGCCGGCGGGGCGCTTCGATCGAAGGCGCGGCTGGGCTGCAGCGGGAGTGACCTAGTTCGCACGCTCAATGAGGTGGCGTGGCTGTAGGTAGCAGAAACTGTGCAACTGAGAAATTTATGTTTTTCTCAATACGATTCTTTAGGTATTCGTCACAATTTTGCCTTAACGTCTATGAAATAACTTAGAAATTGTGTCTTATAAGGTTTTTCTTTGTCTAATTTTATATTTTCGTTTAGTTTTAAATATCAAAACTTGGAATAAAAAATTGGAAACGGTATGGTAGCGTATAATGAGGAACAACAAATATGATCTTCTACAAATCATCATCTATGGCAAAATTCAATGTAAACGAAAACCCGGTAGAAGAAACACATCATGGTTGAGGAACTTGCGCCAGTAGAACTACTAGAGTACCTACTCGATCATTGTTTCAAGCGGCGCGGCACTAAAATTTGAAATCGTCATTATGATCGCTAACCTTTGTAAGAAGACGGCATCATAAGAAGAAGAAAATGGTCATATTTCTGGCGGATGGATAAAAATATCCTCAGACATTGTCTCTTCGTCATCTAATTGATACTTTCATTTTTGCTCATGCATAATCATTGCACAATCATACATAAATAAAAAGGCGAAATAATTAGGTTACCTACTAAAATGATAAAAATGATGATGATTTAACTGAAATGATCGAATATATTTCTTAAAACTTAATAAATTAACGTTTGAATCTAAAAAATACGAAAGAGTATTGAGTTTGTATTGCGTTTATTAATAATTACAGATATTATGTAAAACATACAGTAAAACTTTTATTAATAATATAATATGTCGGTATACTACTATATTTGACAAGCACATCGATATAAAAAAATGATTAAATAAACATGAAAAAAATGAACTCTGAAAAACATAAATTTTCAGACTTTCACCGCTCCTTCTACGAGTGCAAGGACGGAACAGCTACGGCTGCAGTTCCCGGGTCGTTGACCGCGCGACCTACTTTCAGTTGACGTCACGGATACGCCTCTATGACGTCACTCGCGAGCCTCCATTCAAAACTAGATCACAGCCCCCACCACCAACACCGACACAATCATTGTATGTATCAGTGGAGGTCGTTTCTCTCGGTCTTTCTATTTGTGGCCTTAAGGACAGGTACCTACTCGAAACATCTGCATGTGAATTTTCTGGGGCGATGCAGCTATTATTACTTTAGAATGCAAATGATGCAATAGAATTGTCAGACACCAAAGTGTTACATGAATTAATATAAATAGGTATATGTAGACTGTTCATATGTGCTTTTAACATTGAAAATGTGTGATCACAAGTGCATGTGCGCGATGTTCAGCCAAAACTGCGGCATGGCCGTAGATCGGTCAAAATTGCAGATATCTCTGTGGAAGAGGTGTCAAAATGTGCAAAGCACGGAGATCACTCGTATGGCGCTTGCATTTTGAAAATCGGTTGGGATTTTTTTGAGAAATTACGATTTTTTTTTAATGTTTGAGTGCAGCCCACATCTTTCATTCGGCCAAGTTGATGCAATATATATAGCACATACGCTGTCGTGCGGACTCAGTACTATAAAGTGTAGGTATATGGTAGGTAGGTATAATAATTGTAGGTCCCACACAGCAGCTTACAAATTTTTCAAAAACAAATCCTAAAATATTTGGACCTCCTTTGATTTTAATAGATGAGCAGCTGCATTGATGTCCATTTTTGATGGACTCTGATAGTTGCGTGGAGCGTGAAATCAGTATTTTTACGTGTATACCTATAGGTATACATTTAGGTATATATCTAGGTAGAATCCCATTTTGAATTAATGAGCTAAGAGAAAAGTACGCAATCACTTGAAAATTTAAATATACAGAAGTAAACTACATGTGATATCTTCAGTTTAAAATGTCTAACAATCTTCATTGTTACGACTAAAGTAAACGTCCTCAACGTCTCTTTCTCTTCTTCCATGTATGAAATACTAGCTACCCGCGGTTCTATCTTCTATGTGATTTTATGTTTTAATCTAAGGTATAGACTATCCGTGTGTGAAATTTCAACCAAATCCGTTCAGTAGTTTTTGCGTGATTGAAGAACAAACATCCAAACATCTAAACATCCAAACATCCAAACCCACAAACTTTCACTTTTATAATATTAGTAGGAAGTAGGATAATAATGTTATGCTCAAAGACCGAAATCGGTCTTTGAGCGAAAAAAACGCTCACAACGCACTATGGTCACTGCCAAAATACCACAACGCGAAATTCATGTCATGGCTATGTGGCATACATGGTGTCAAATTTCACACTACACCGAAGCGAAGCGAGAGCGCCGCTACTAGTAAATTTATACAAAATTTTATTTTTGTCTCTAATCAATACTGAACGCTTTAGATATACCTTGTACCTATCTGTGTTTGACGTTCATTAATAATAGCGAAAACTCCAATATATAGGAGGAGAAAAGAGTTTTTGATAAGAACTCAAAACTTTTTTAATCGGTGATAAAAAGGCTAATACTTAGCAATGATTTGTCGTCTTGTGAAAATGTATGTGATAAAATTACACTTTTATATTGTCATTCTATGTATTTTCGGCATATCTAAAGTTTTACAACATATTTTTGGGAAAAAAGGAATTTTCTTATTTAAGAAAATCACCATTCAATTAAAGTAGTTTAAAACCATATTTTAATGTTAATGTTTTTAACAGTGTTTAAAACTTGTTGTAAACTGTGTTTATAAACACTTAATAAAAACATTGATTTATTTTAAATTGTTTTAAACATGTGTTTTAAAACAGCTTGATTTAATCATGCCAACCCTGATTATAGCCCTTTTATAAATTACTTATAATATTTTATTATCAGTAAAGTGCAAGGTCTTCTATGTAGCAATCTGGAAGTGTCTATTTGTAACAATATCCTTGACATGGTTCTGCCCGGGTCATGCCCTTTACGCTGACTCCACGGGTCCCAAGGATCTCTCAATGAACATTTTGCTTCACACATCTGCAACTTGTAGGTACCTACTATTAACCATTTATTTTAGATGATGGAAAATACATGTTTGGAAAGATAAGTTTTAAAAGAAAACTTTCCTTTACTGTTTTGTAAACATAAAGGCAATTATTACTTTTTTTTATTGGGAACGTTACTATTTACTCAAAAAACAATGTTAATCAATATCAGCTCTTCAACTGGGTGCTTATAATAACTTGTCAATGTCAAAAGCATAGCCATCGTCTCACATATTCAGTTATACAAACGGAAGACCTTATGTTGAGAAGAATCTCAAGAAATACTGCAAGGCCTATTTTAATATTATAACGTATTGAGTCCTGTCAATGCGTCAATGGTCGGTCATTGAATGGGAGACCAAAAATTTATTATAATGAGCTCCTCCGTGCTTCGGAAGGCACGTTAAACCGTTAGTCTGCATTTTCAGTCGTTAACACCCACCAATCCTCTTTGGGTCCGCGTGGTGGGTTATGGCCCAACCTCCTTATACATCCATAAGGGAGGCCTGTGCTCCAGCAGTGGGGACATTAAAATGGCTGATGGTCGCTTTACCGATCGCAAAAGGTTTAAGGTAGGTAGCTACTGTAGCTATCTAAAATCTTTTGCGATTAAAAAAAAACAGTCTATAATTATCTTATTTATTATTTAGGATTCCCGCGCAGTGAGATTCGAAGTAAGGTTCGAATTTGGTTACAGGCGACATGCAGTCACTCAAGACAGCTATACTTTCAAGTAACTAGAATAACGCCATAAATCAAGTTTTTTTTTTTTTATATTCTGTAGATATTGCTGTGCAGTTCATTAAGATAAATCCCCTATCCTTAGGCGGCCATTACATGGTCATGCAAGCGTCAGTCAAATTCCATCAGTCATGAATTACGTTTGACTGATCAGTCAGATGCAAAGAACAAATCACATCATGCAACCATCAGTCACTACATTACACGGTAGGTTAATCGTCAGTCACAGCCCGTGACTGTGGTTAAACTGACAGCAAAACCTACCGTGTGATGGGTGCCTAAGGTTGCGGCACGGCCTAGCTCCAGTTGCGTTAACGACGTGTCATAAAAATAAAAGCTACATGGCACGTCTATCAACAGGACATTTCAAGCAATAAACAAGTGCGAATCACTTTTCAGCAAACATCACCGCAGATAGCTTAGAGCAACTCGTTGCTCTAAGGCAGATAGTGTTGACTGAAAAGGGACGTGATTTAATTACTAGCACCAAGGGCTATCCTAAAAACCAACCAAGGTAATCGGCCGACATTCGTCCCTAATCGTGACATTATTATCTCAGGAATAAGGCCCAAAATTAAATAAATCGAACGACGAAAATTGTTTGATTATCACGATTATTTTCGCAGTAGGATGTCTGGTGACTTTGATTTGAACCCGTATGTTATTCATGGGTAAGGTCATTTCTGGAATAGGCATAACACTGTAAATCCGTTTTTAGCGTTTTCTGCTTTTTATGCCAATCTATATAATTTGCCGTCGTCTAGCCAGGCATAAAACGATAAGTTCAAAAAGTCAGTCAGAACACTGAATTTTATAATTGTATAACAATGTAAGAAACGTTACGGCTTTGATGCATAGTATTGCAAATGACATTCAATAAAATTAGCTGAAACCTATGAGATGCATTAATCCTGGGTTAAAGTTATTAAAAAAACTCCGTTACAATTTACACACCAGTGTTGTGCTTCGGAATATTATTACAACCAATAGAAGTTACATTATAAAACTATATTATAATATCTATTAGCCTTTTTAACACAGTGGAATCAATTGTTTCCGAAAATAAGTATGATAAAAATAAATAAATCTAATTTCTAAATGAAAATTCATGTTTTTTATTATAATTTTTTGACTATGTATACATAAACTGCTTTACTAAATAAACTGCATAGGTTTACCTTTGGAAGTAGTTTATTGTTTCTTGAAAATTGAATTTGAAGAAGGATAATTTTTCGAAAAAGTTAATTTATAGATTTTTTTATAATATGTACTTATGTTTAAAAACAATTGATTCTACTTTCTTAAAAGTTTTACAGATATTATAATCTAACTTTATAATGTAACTTCTATTGGATGTTAAACTTTCCGAAGCATAACGCTGTATGTAACGGAGTTTTTTTTAATTACTTCAAAAGTTCAAATTTAACCAAGGAAAACAAAAAAGTTGAACTCAAAATGTACTAAATTTTAATGTAGAATAGTTTTTCTATTAAGTCAATAAAAAATATGTTAAAAACATAACATAAAAACATTAAAACCATAGGGGTTTTAATTGTTATTCAGGGATAAAGTCCATACACCATCAAATTTATCACAAAATCGTCTCTACTGTAAAATTGTGCTTCTGGCATTTACAGCTAGATGCCTCTCAGATCCAGATTTGTGCTCGGCCTTGTTGGTGAAAAGGTGTGTCTTGACTTTTGACACATTCGCTTTCCCGTTCCTATTGTGCTTTCAACAGAGGCATGCCTCATTGCGTTCAATATCGAAAATTAAAGGAAAAGCGAACGGTTTGGAGCAATATGGAAAACGTTGAATTTGTATGGCAGAAAGTTTAAAGGGAAAGCTCAGGGTTTGGAGGAAATGTTGCTTGCGTCCGATGTAAGTTCAATTGAAAGCTAAAGCGACTCAGTGAATTGACACAGTTCTTTCCCTTTCGTCTTACGCTTTCAACAGAAGCATGCCCCATTGCATTCAATAGCCTATCTTCTCAAAACAACGTCAAATTTATATGGTAGAAAGTTAAAAAGAAAATCGCACAGCAATATTGCATGTGTCTGACTAAATTATTGAAAGTTGAGGCGACTCGGTGAAGACAGACCATTAGGGATTTCGGAAATCTCTTGCCATGACAACTAAATACAAACCATAAAGTTGATATACCTAGCGGAAAGGTATATTAACTTTATGAAAAACAATACAAACTAAACTTAAGCGTAAAATAAAATTATACACATATATATCCACTCATTTTTGACATTGAAGATCCGATTTATGAAATTGTGACATTTGCCTGTAGTTTCGCAGACATATGTGAGATATACGTGATGCGGAATGTCAAAATGTGCGTCTGTCATATACCTAATTCTCGAAATTTGTAACTTTTTGTGGACATCAAAATTTTTTCGCCGACTTAGATCGTGAATTTCCAGAGAATTTTTTTTCGAGCTCTTTATCTATTTCTTACCCGACTACGGCGAACCCAAAACGGTGGGTATTTGATTTTGACCTGTATTCACGTATGTATGTTCATTACATAGTATTTTCTGAACAACTTATCATAATTTGATAAATGAGATATCGTTAGAAGCGTCAATCGTCCACTGCTTAATCATAGGCTATGTGATACGGCGCCCTCTAGAGGAGTTAAAGACATGAACTAAAAAAGAATAATTTTTTAATGATGCCGTGTTGGGTACCACATGAAAGGGCTTAAATGAGCAATTTTTCAAAAATATATTTATTGTTAGCTTTTGCCCGTAACTTTGCTTGCATTCACCCAATTTACAACCCCAAAATGTATGTTCGTCTGTTCCCTCATAACTTCTAAACAGTAGTTTAGAAGTTATTATAATTTGTATATTATAATTTGACAAATGGGGTATCGTTAGAAGCGTTTTTTGAAATGGAAAAAATAGATCTCGGGATCAATCCCGAGATCTATTTTTTCTTAATTCAAATTAAGCTACAGTTTGAGCCATCTTAGTCCCTTTCACGTGGGGTCAGCCTGCGCTCCGTTCACTTTATCGTCAGTACCTACGATAAAGAATGAATTATTTCTAAATTACATTTTCAATGCCTTTGATAGTTGCGCGTACTTAGTGTGAGATCTGTAGATTTTTTTATTAAGGGTCTGAACCCAAATCGAATAAATATTTGCAAAACGTATCTTTAAAAATATGAAGAAGCAACTCAATTATTAATTTGTTTAAATTTCAAAGCTATTTCTAGAAATTCAACTGTCAAACATATTACATTCCCGTATTTATTGCCAGAAATATAACGTGCAAAATTCGTGATTCCAGAGGCCGCGATCTTTTCCAACTACCTATTATAATATTTTTGAAAGAATAATATTTATAGACTCATTAAAAGGTGCGCTGCTCAGAAATTGAGCTGAATGATCACCTTATTTTTATTTATTTATTAAATCCGTTTAACTGTGGGATCTTGACTGCAAACGAATTAGATTGTCAAAATAATTTCATAGCCGAATGTTGGGCTCTCCTCAAATATAATAATATAACCTGGAGATGACAATATGACAAAAAATTAAATTTCGCACTAACGATCCTAGTCTGCATAAAAAAAAGAATTTAAAATATTCAATAGTTTAGGAACAGGAAATAGTTTTCTGTTACTGTTTTCAGTACAATCAAGTACGATCTGTTTTATTGCTATAGTTTTTTTTATATATTTTTAATTTCGATCCTAGGATTTTGATAGTTTCAAAATACTCCTATGAACTAGTGTGACTAATGTTTTCACTTTATTGTCGCATATTGCCTTCTCTACATTGTATAATTTAATAGTAGTTTATGAAACTGATGCACAATGAGGGGTATTAAAACATAAGTGTGTGTGTGTTAATAGTATCACACGAGTGTTTTAATAGGTATTATGCACAGTATTTGTACAGTTTCATACACAACATGAATGCACCATTTAGAATTTATAATATACTTAACACAAATTAATAAAACATTTTTTTTGAGTTTGTTGATTATTTACACCAAATATTGCTGTCAACCAGCCACTAAGCAGCAAACAACTGTAGTAAAGAGTTAAAGTAGCTGAATTTAAGACTCTGTGGGTGTATTATAGCAATTGTACAGACCTTGTACAGCTAAAGATCAGTACAGGAGCTGTTAACCAGACACTGTAAAGCGTAGTGCTGGTTAATTTAGGGCCCAATTTAGGAATACAAGGTCTGTGTAGAACACTACACAGCCCTTATACAGGAACCTAAAACAGCACTGAGAGCTACTATATCATGTAGTGCAGCGACTATTATAGCATCGTGTGCTACTTGTGCATAATCCACATTTTGGCCGTTTAACCATGTTTAACCTACCATATATTTATCTAGTCACCTTTTAACCCACCAAATATTTATCACTAATAATATTAGCTATTCTTGGCGATCGACCTTAAAACCTCTAGCGATCAACCGGTCGATCGCGATCGACCATTTGGGCCTCTGCCTTAGACCATTTCATATTTAATACCACTATCATTTTTCGTTTGCAAAAATTACTATGTATTTCACAGTGTTTGTATGAATGACAAAGTTATATTTGCGGCTTTGGAAAATGTACTATATCACAAAAACTGATGACTATATCTCGTTAAAACCAAAAAGTGTTCATTAAGTTCTATCTATACATATAAAACTCTAAATTGATTGACTGATTCATTCATTGTTGGGATAGGCGTAGAGCCCTAACGGCTGAAGGTAGAGACACTATTTTTGAAGGGTAGATACCTTTTATGATGTAGATGAGCACTAAGAAAAGATTTTGGAATATTCCCGTTATACAGGGTGCTACAGGTTGTTCAAGTTTGTATGAGAATTTGTATAGAGTTGAAGTAGAGACACCATTTTTGGAGAGTAGATACCATTCATGGTGTAGGTGAGCACTGAGAAAGGGTTATGACTAGTGGCTCCGTGAGCTGTAGAACTCGCGTTAAAAAATAGCTCGAATTGTATGTTGTTTAAAAAATAATCTAAAAGATGTCGCTACCCCTTTTTCCCACACTGCTCACGAACTTTTAGAAGCACATAGTGGGTTCGTGCTGTTTGGTATATTATTTGGTATGTATATTTGCAGCTAGATGGCACTTCTAATTTTTACCATTTTTCAAAATAGGTGATTTTTTGGAAATTTTCTAAAAACTGGCTTGAATAAAAATTCGATATAATTATCGAACCTGCTCACAAAATTTCATGATAATCGGTTGAGAAATGCGACCTGTAGTGTAGGGGAAAACAGACAGCTGGAAAGTCGGACTGAAATATGATTTTTTACGTATCTCTGCCATTAAAAAAAAAAAAACTGTCGTGACAAAAAAATCTGTATTATTTACGAACCTGCTCACAAAATTTCACGAGAATCGGTTAAGAAATGCGACTTGTAGAGGAGAACATCCAGCGCCAGAAAGCCGGACTGATTTTTTTTTACATATCTCCGCCATTTCGAAAAATTTTGAAATACTGGTTCTATTTAAAATAATCTATATCATTTTTGAACATGCCCACAAAATTTCACGGTAATCGGTTGAGAAATGCGACCTGTAGAGGTGAAAAGACAAAGCCGGAAAGCTGGACTGAAATATGTTTTTTTTTGAAAAAATCAAAAAAGTGGCGTGACGAAAAAAATCTACATCATTTTCAAAACTGCTCACAAAATTTCACGAGAATCTGTTGAGAAATGCGACCTGTAGAGGAGAACAGACAGCGCTGGAAAGCCGTAAAATCTGTTTTTTTAACATATCTCCGCCATTTTGAAAAATTTTAAAAATCTGGCTCGACAAAAAGATTCTATATAATTAACAAACATGCTCACAAAATTTTACAGGGATCGGTTGAGAAATGCGACCTGTAGAGGAGAACATACAGCGCCGAAAATCCGGACTGAAATATGCTTTTCTTTAATTAGAATAGAATAGAATAGAATAGAATAATTTATTTTGCTAGGAACATGGTTACAGAGTTGTCGTTATCATAATATGGCCAACATGTTTCGCTGAACATACAGCATGCAAAATTATACAACATGGAGAATAACTTAAAAAATCAAATCAAGTTAATTAATATTCGATATGGTATTAGATTAAAATTTATGAATGTCAAGATTACTATTAATTACAAAAGATTCAAATCGTATGTCATTAAGTAAAATAATATAGAAAATGTCAGGATAACTAAAATTACAAACAATTCAAATCATATTATTACCACACACATGTTTAAGATAAATAAATCATCAGTCAAAAAGAGAAAGCAACAGTCAATCGTTTTGATTCATAAATTCCTTAAGTGTATAGAAGCACTTATCACACAGCCATTTAGTGAGTTTTGTTTTAAAAAAATTGAAAGGCAGTTCTCTTATGCTTTTTGGGATTCTATTGAATATTTTAATAATCATAAAGGGACAATTCCTGTGATAAATATCACTCAGGCTTTGGGGCACAGCTAATTTAGTAGGGTCTCTAGATGAATATTTACTAAAACTGCTAGCCTTCTGAAATAGGTCAGCATGCTTTCTGATAAACATTCCAATTTCGAGTATGTAAAGGCATGTCACTGTTAGTATCCTCATTTTCTTGAAAAGAGGTTTACATGAATCGAGGGGTCCGACACCGCATATCGCTCTAACGCATTTTTTTTGTGATACCAATACTTTATTTATTAGAGTAGAATTCCCCCACAGTATCAACCCATATCTCAATACGGATGCTACGTAGCCGTGGTAAGCCGTAAGAGTAGTATTTTCATCTGCTACGTTTTTCAGTTTTCTCAATGCGAAAACAAAGCGGTTGATTCGAGTACAAACTAATTTTACATGTGCTTTCCAATTACAATGGGAATCCAACATAAGACCAAGAAATTTAGTTTCGGGTACTTCCATGACAGTTTCACCATTCAAACTTATATTTAGTGGTTCCCTTTTATTTTTATAGTTGGAAAATTGAACCAGTTTTGTTTTCGCTAAATTAACTTTCAAACAATTTTGATCAAGCCATTTTGTTATGGATTTTATTGTGTCGTCTAAAATAGATTCATAGCTTACGTTTTTACATGTATCTGGTACCGCAACCGAGATATCATCAGCAAAGAGTACACAGGGGTGTTTCGTTATTTTTGGCATGTCATTTATATATATTAGGAACAAAAGAGGACCTAGTATACTCCCCTGAGGAACACCAGCCTTTTTTATCAGATAGTTGGATCTGAAAGAATTTTGAGTGCAGTTGCTATCGTCACGTGTGATCTCAACGCATTGTTTACGATTTAATAAATAACTAGAGATCCACTGTAATGCATTTCCTCTTATACCATAGCGTTCGCACTTTTTTAACAAGATTTGATGGTTCACTAGGTCAAATGCCTTAGACATGTCAAAGAATAAAGCAGATATGCGTTTTTTACGATTAACATTTTCAAGAATATTTTTTAACAATGAATAGGCCGCAAGCGTGGTTGATTTTTGTTTTTGAAAACCATTCTGTTCCTTAACTATTACCTTAAATTTGTGCAAGAAAGTAATTATACGAAAATGCATTAGCTTTTCGAAAACCTTTGATAACACCGATATTAAAGTAATTGGTCTAAAATTTGAGATATCTTGTTTGCTGCCACTTTTAAGAAGTGGTTTTACAATTGATAACTTTAGTTTTTCTGGGAAAGAGCCTTGTTCAAAGGACAGGTTTACTAGGTATGATAGAACTTCCGCAAGCTCTCTTGCACATTCTTTAACAACGTTAGTAGATATATCATCATAACCTACTGCACTAGTGTTATTAAGTGTTTTTATTGTTTTGAAAATTTCTTCCGGTGTTGTTGGCGTTAAAAATAAGCTACTACCAACAGAGTCAATCAAAGCATAATTAGGATTATTTGATGTTTTTGTTTCAGACAAAGAGATAAAGAAGGTATTAAATGCGTGTGCTATTTCGCTAGCCTCAGTTAAAACTGAGTCGTTGAAATTGATTGACTGTATTTGTTGATATGTTTTTGGTTTGTTTATCTTATTTCCTATAATATCCCAGGTAGCCTTTCCCTTATTTTTTGCTTTGTATATAATTGTATTGTTAATATTTCTCTTTGATTGATTAACGCATTTTTTCAAAATTTTGTCATATTTTAAATATTTCAGTTTGTTTTCAATTGTATTATTTTTATAGCAGTTGTACCTGTGTTTTCTTTTGATGGATGTGGATGTTTTAATACCCTTTGTAATCCATCTGGGTCCTTTTGCATTACAATTTATCTTAATTTTATTAATTGGGAAGCAAAGATTATAAAATAGGAGGAAATGTTCATAAAAAATGTCAAACGCTGCGTTAATATTCGATTCCTTATAGACGTCATGCCATGATAGGCTAGTCAGACATTCCTTAAACTTACTAATGTTATCTTTGTTATAGTCTCTTTTTAATATATAACGATAGTCGGGCTTTTGTTCACTATTTTTAACTGGGAATGTCAAAGTTTGTGCAGTTTCATGGTCGGATAAATAGATATAGTGAGTTTTTCCATCTGCGTTTTTAATGTTGCTCAAAATATGATCTAAACACGACTTTTGTCTTGTCGAATTATCTCCGCCATTTAAAAAAAAAATTGAAAAACTGGCTTGACAAAAAAAATCTATGTAATTTTCAAATCTGCTTACAAAATTTCACGAGAATCGGTTCAAAAATGCGACCTGTAGAGGAAAACAGAAAACACCGGAAAGCCGGACTGAAATTTTTTTTTTAATATTTCTCCGTCATTTTGAAAAGTTTCAAAAAACTGGCGTGACAAAAAAAATCTATATTATTTTTAAACATGCTCACAAAATTTCACGAGAATCGGTTGAGAAATGCGACCTATAGAGGAGAACAGACAGCGCTGGAAAGTCGGACTGAAATCTGTTTTCTTAACATATCTCCGCCATTTTGAAAAATTTCAAAAAACTTGCTAAACAAAAAAATATTGTACATCATTTTCAAACCTTCTTACAAAATTTCAAGAGAATCGGTTGAGAAATGCGACCTGTAGAGAAGAACAGACAGCGCTGGAAAGCCAGACTGAAATAAGTTTTTAGGGTTCCGTACCCAAAGGGTAAAAACGGGACCCTATTACTAAGACTCCGCTGTCCGTCTGTCTGTCTGTCTGTCCGTCCGTCTGTCTGTCTGTCACCAAGCTGTATCTCATGAACCGTGATAGCTAGACAGTTGAAATTTTTACAGAAGATGATGTATTTCTGTTGCCGCTATTACAACAAATACTAAAAACAGAATAAAATAAATAGTTAAGGGGGGCTCCCATACAACAACCGTGTTTTTTTTTGGTACCGAACCCTTCGTGCGCGAGTCCGACTCGCACTTGGCCGGTTTTTTTAACATATCTCCACCAATAAGAAAAATTTCAAAAAACTGGCGTGACAAAAAAATTCTATGTTATATTCAAAACTGTTTACAAATTTTCACGAGAATCGGTTGAGAAATGCGACCTGTAGAGGAGAACAGACAGCGCTGGAAAGTCGGACTGAAATCTGTTTTTTAACATACCTCCGCTATTTTGAAAAATTTCAAAAAACTTGCTAAACAAAAAAAAATTGTACATCATTTTAAAACCTTCTTACAAAATTTCATGAGAATCAGTTGACAAATGCGACCTGTAGAGAAGATCAGGCAGAGCTGGAAAGCGGACTGCAATCTGTTTTTTTAACATATCTCCGCCATTTTACAGAAATTCAAAAAACTGGCTCGACAAAAAAAAACTATATAATTTTCAAACCTACTCACAAAATTTCACAAGAATCGGTTGAGAAATGCGACCTGTAGGTTGGAACAGACAGCCGGACATACGAAAGAATTTTTGCCCAAGCTGAAGCAGAGACGCTTCGCTCGCACTTCGTGCTCGCTCGGTCAAAAAATTCCCGTTATACAGGGTGCTACAGGGTGTTCCAGTTTGTATGGGAATTTGTATAGGGCTGAAGATAGATACGCCATTTTTGGAGGGTAGATTCCTTTCATGATGTAGATGAGCACTAAGAAAGGATTTTAGAAATTTCCCATTATACAGGGTGCTACAGGTTGTTTAAGTTTGTATGAGAATTTGTATAGGGTTGAAGGTAGACACACCATTTTTGGAGGGTAGATACCTTTCATGGTGTAGGTAACAGTGGCGAGTGGTCAATTTATTGCGAAGGTAAGCCGGGAACCACAAAATTAGGTAAAAACTAAATTGATGAGATGATACAAGAAAAAATACATAATCACTTTACCAAACACGCACTTGAACAATGATAATGGCGCACACATACTACTAATAAAACTAAATTCCTTCCTTCCTTCCGACATCCAACATCTGCTTCCGATTCCGAAACAAATCGAACAAAATTATACTTCTAAATAAAAAAAATCTGATTTGCGATATATTTTCTTGTATCATTCTTATTTTATTTATTTTTCATCATAAATACTTATTCATCTCTCCAACAGTAAGAGAAACGAAACTTTAAAATCGCTTCAAATAGAAAGACAGATAAAACTTAAGCCGGCCTGCTGCGGATTACCTCTCACTATTTTCAACCGAAAGGCACGCGACTGTGTGCATTGGTGAGAAAGAGACAGAGTAATAACAATCAACCGTTACCCGTGGCAACCGCGCCAAGACACAGTACGAAAAGGTAAGCTAAAGGATGTTGGCTTGCCTCGAGGTTTCGTGCGACAACGAATTTGAAACTCCTTGCGTGCTCCTTGCGCCCGGCGCGGCGCGAGTTTTTCGCCGAGCGTTTTTACACGAAGAAACCCATAAATATTAACCGTAGGCATTACCAAAATGGTGAAAATTAATTAAGTAATGACATTTATGATAATAATATGAACTGCATGGTGGATTGGTGGGGTGGGATTTTGAAAAGCTAAGCCGATGGGAATCGGCTTGTATGGACCCTTCGCCACTGGTAGGTAAGCACTAAGAAAGGGTTTTGTAAAATTTCCGTTATACAAGGTGCTACAGGGTGTTCCAGTTTGTATGGAGATTTGTATAGGGCTAAACGTAGAAACACCATTTTTGGAGGGTAGATACCATTCATGGTGCAGGTGAGCACTGAGAAAGGGTTTTGAAAAATTTCCATTATACAGGGTGCTACAGGGTGTTCCAGTTTGTATGGGAATTTGTATAGGGCTAAAGGCAGAAACATCATTTTTGGAGGGTAGGTACCTCTCATGGTGTGGGTGAGCACTAAGAAAGGGTTTTGGAAAATTCCCTTTGCATAGTGTGCTTCAGGGTTTTCCAGTTTGTATAGGAATTTGCATAGGGCTGAAGGTAGATACACCTTTTTTGGAGGGTGTCAAATTCCATGTGTACCTTTTTATTCTCAATGATAACAGTAATCATATACTTATCCCATCCTCGTCGCCAATAATAAATATTCAATTTATATTAAGCAATCTATATTCTCATAACGTGAAATCAATAACAATGAGTAACCAGGCAACTGTAAAGTATATGTCAGAGGGTAAGTACCTTTCATGGTGTAGGTGAGCACTAAGAAAGCACTTTAGAAAATTCACATTACACAGGGTGCTGGGTGCTACAGAGTGTTCCAGTTCGTACATGATTTTTTTATGGGAAACTATTGTGTGAAATGAGGTCTACTGATAAATACCTATTATCCATCCAAATACCATATTGGTCAACCGTGACTATTCAAAATAAATGCACAACTATCTTAATCACGCGAACGAAGTCGCGGGCAAAAGCTAGTAGCATATATTATTTTTAGATTTTTCACAGTCTTATTTTAAAAGTTAGAGGGGGGGACACATTTTACCACTTTGGCAGTGTTTATCTTTCAAACGGTTGACTTTGAGAAAAAATAGTCTTAGGAATCTCGATGTCATTGTCATTTTTAAAGACCTATTTATACATACCACGCACGTATTGGTTTTACGAAAAAAAGAATTCAGTTTCAGTCCCATGTGTGGGAAGAAAGCCCCCTCTTAACCTTTTTTTTAATTTTGTTTAAAAATTGTTAAGCGGTTTACAGAATACATCTACCTACCAAGTTTCAACTGTGTAGTCCTAATACTTTCGGATGGACAGACAGACAGACATGACGAATCTATAAGGGTTCCGTTTTTTGCCATTTAGGTTACGGAACCCTAAACATGCTGAAAATGCTGAAATGAAACCCATAGACATTTTTTTTCACGGGTAATGTTCGTGTTATCTAGGGGTTAACACTATTTTATTTACTCATGTGGTATTGACGAGAAATAGTTATTTGTTATACAAGTGACCAAAAGCAATTTGTGCTGCAAGTGCCGACTTTAAATCACGAACTAGCGAAGTAGTCTAGAATTAAATCACGAGCGTAGCGAGCGATTCTAATTTAGACTACTGAGCACAGTGAGTGATTTAAAGGCACGAGGCAGAACAAAATTTTGGTCTCGTGTAAAACATACAACTTTTCACCTCTACCAGCGAGAAAATTTTCACGTGACTTTCCTGGTAAAAAGCTTAATTCAGCATTAAAAACTTGTTCATTTAACTCTTTTGGAGTTAGACAACTATCTTCATCGTTGGACGCATTCATTTTTGTAATTTATCACAAAAATAATTCGATCAAACCTATGCTGAAAAATTTTATTCATAGAGTCAGTTAAGTAGATTCCCGTCGTTTTGATTACATTACGTTGTGTTTTCTCTAATTCATTAATATTCCATCTTATTTTTTTTATAATCATAAAACATATAATTTGTTAATATATTTCATTTTTCTTATTTCATATTTGTTTCATACTATCCCCGTCAATTGGTAATTCGCCTGGCGGCCATGATTTTAACCTCAAATCCGAAAAACAATTGTATTTTTTTTATACCTAGACCCTATCTTATTGATATATCTATATAAATAATAATTCAATAATTGATATATTAGATTACCTATTAGAATTTTCTTGTTTCATGATATTTTTAGTTGCGGATCACGTCAACGTGGATGTTAATGTGACAAGGTTCCAGCGCATTACCAATTGACGGGGATAATACATGCGACCTCATTAAGTCCATACTCTTTATCAACCTTCTTTTTTAAAAATCCTTATTTAGAACTCCTTGATATATCCGTGCATTTTATTTTTTTACTTTTTAATCCATGCATGACACCATAAAGCACTCTATCTATCATTTTCTTACATATCAATTTTACATATGTCATCCTTGTCACTTTATTTCTTTTTTCTTTATTATTTTAAAAGTTGGTGTTAGAAATTAAAAAAAAAAAACTTTGCCTCACGCTCGTAGCAAAAATCGATTTTGCTGCGAGTTTTTACGCGCCATAAGCGCCCTTTTCGTGCTGGAGAGGTGAAAAGTAAATTAATATCCTAAAAATAATGACAAGCGACTAAGCTACGCCATTAAAAACTTTCACGGCCGCGGCATACCACCTTTAAGTTACCAAAAAAAAACATGAAAATGTCAAGTTTAAATATAGAAGTGTTTATAAATACTTACTCCTTTTTTTGGCAATTCTTTTCGCAGTGTTTAATTAAGGCGCTTTCCTGACCGAAAGTGGCACCGTGATGAATTTCATTTAATATTGTAATTTTAATAAAACTTAATTTTATTTTAATAAAACGGAATTTTTAGGGCCCATAGTCTAATACTTTTAGACGGTATCATTACATTCCCTCATTGTCACTGCTAGAAGTAGATAGTAAAACCTAGTATTATTATCTATTCTGTGTTAAAACTGCTATTAATTGCCGTCTTTGATACATTTTTAACCGACTTCGTCAAAAGGAGGAGGTTCTCAATTCGATTGTATACTTTTTTTATCGTTGTTCGCGTGTATCTTTGTCATTTATGGACCGATTTTGATGATTCTTTTTTCGTTCGATTGAGTATTCTTGCGAAATGGTCCCATATTTTTTTTTTCAAATCGGTTCAGTAGTTTTCAAGTAATCCTGAAAATACTATGATTTTGCATTAACTACCTTGACGACTTTGTTATTTAGGCTGGCCGCAGACCTACCGGTTTCATTTCTTTGCTTTGCTGTTCTACCTTGCTTTAAAGACCGCCGGCCAACCAGAGTAATTTTCAATCTCTCGCATTTTGGGACTAGATCAAATTGGCAAGATAGCCATTAGCTTGTTGTTATAAAATATCATCGCCTGGATTTCGAAGTAGGATGCTTTTAGGAGATATGCCACACTGAACATGGACTCCGATAGTTAAAAATAAATCAATCGCATATTTATACAAGGTGTTTGGTAAAGCCTTACAAAGCTGAATATGGTAGATAGGGACCATAAAACTGAACAACTATTACTATGGGACCAATTCTGAAATTGCAAAAAAAATAAGCTGTTTCGTATATTTTGATAATTCCGTTATTAATTTTTGTATGAAACAGCAGTTTTTTTTTAAAACTAAAACTAAAACATCGCATCGCCACCCAGACGACGATATTTGATAACACCAAACTAAATGGCTATCTTGCCAATGTGGTCTGGTCAAAATATGCGATAGATTGAAAATTAGCCTCTTGGCCGGCGGTCCATAGTAGAACAGCAAAGCAAAGAAATGAAACCGGTAGGTCTGGGGTCAGCCTTATGAACCGAGTTAGATGAAGTTTTTTGTGTTAGAAAAGGGATACCATTAGTGTAGTTTTTTTAACCGACTTTAAAAAAAGCAGGTTCTCAGTTTGACCTGTATGTATGTGTGTTTCTCCGCGATTGGGTATCTTACATTTGGCTGAACCAATTTTTCTACCTAATAATATACCTACACTACCTACCTAATACAGAAGGTACTTACACTTAAAATAAAAAATAGTTTAAAAACCAAAAAAAAACACTTCAAAAAACCTGCTTCTAAAAAGCAAAAAATAATATTCAAATACGCATTATCATCGTTGTAATAACGTCTATTGAAGTTGGGTGGGGCTTTTAGAATAAAAAAAGGAAGTTGTACTTCCCGTACGTACATACGGTACGTTCATACCCCACCCTTATTATAACGATGATAATGCGTATTTGAAAATTATTTCTTGCTTTTTAGAGGCAGGTTTTTTGAAGTCGGTTTTTTGTTTTTAAACATTTTTTCTATCTACTTCTACGAATGACTACGAGGGAATGTAGTAATACCTTCTAAAAATAGTAGGACCATGCGCCCTAAAAATTCCAAGTCCTATTCTAGTCCTATTCACAAGCGTTGCATGATTGCCTCCCAAAAGCTAACTAACAAAACATATATTGAGAAAGCTAAAAACATATGCTTAGCCTCTTGGAACCTTATAAAAAGAGAAACACAGGGGGAAAAGAAAACTAACATTCCAAAAATTTACAAAATCACTTGCGAAAATAAAATAATAGAAGATCCGTATGACATAGCAAATAAATTTAATGACTATTTTATAAATTTGACATCACAAAATAATAATGACAACAAAAAATATAACTACAAATTAAATCCAAATGCTTCTACTATATTTTTATCTCCTACTAGTGCTGATGAAGTGGAAGAAATTATAAAAAAGTTAAAAAATACCTCTTCGGTTGGCTATGACCAAATTAGTACAAGAATAATTAAGCGTTGTTCTGTGTTTATTTCACCTGTACTAAGCTATATTATAAATTTGTCTTTAGTGCAAGGGATATTTCCTGAACAATTAAAAACAACGAAAGTCAAACCAATTTTTAAAAAAGGTGATAAGAAGCTTATGAGCAACTGTAGACCGATTGCCCTTCTGTCAATAATGTCCAAAATATTCGAGACAGCTATGCATAAAAGACTGACAAATTTTATTGAAAAATATAATATACTAAGTATAAGTCAAAACGGATTCCAAAAAGGAAAATCTACTACATTGGCAGCTTTTAATCTCATTAATAAAATTATAGAGTCAGTAAACAAGAAAATACCCGTTTCTGTTATACTATTTGACATTAGTAAAGCATTTGACTGCGTTTCACACAAACTTTTAATTAATAAATGTGAGGCTTATGGTATTCGCGGAGAACCACTTAAATGGATACAAAGCTACTTAAATAATAGGAAACAATTTGTTGAAATGGTAGGTATGAATTCTAATAATGAAGAACAAATATACGAATCTGAGTGGAAAATAAATCATTGTGGGGTACCACAATGGAGTATCTTAGGTCCTTTACTCTTCCTTCTCTATATAAATGATTTACCGTATAATTCCGATTACTGTTGCTCACTTTTTGCAGATGACATTGCTCTAATAATTCCTTGCAAAAACAAACTGACATATAATGACGAAGTTAACGATGCACTTGCTTTCATAATTAACTGGCTAAATGAAAATAACTTAAACATTAATTTGACTAAAACGAAATACCTTCAAATACACAATAAAGGCGGTAAGAAACAAGAACTAAAAATACAATTTAAAGACAGGCTTGTGGATGAAGTGACTGAATCTACATTTTTAGGTGTCACCATAGATGATACTTGCTCGTGGAAGCAACATATAAACAAAGTTTGCACAAAAATTAATCGTTTCGCTTATGCTTTGTGGAAACTCGTTCGGATAAGTAATAGAAGTACAGCACTAAAAGCATATCATGGATACGTCGTCGCTAATCTGAGGTATTGTATTTTGTTATGGGGGAATTCTACTGATATTAATAAAGCATTCATTGCTCAAAAGCAATGTATTCGTGCGATCTGTGATATTAAGTCTTGGATAAGCTGTAGACCTTATTTTAAAGAGCTAAAACTGCTTACTTTGCCTTCAATCTATATATATGAAACCTGTATTTTTGTCAAAAAGAATCCTGAGCTTTTCAAAAAACGTAGCGATCACTGTAATTTTAATAGTAGATATCCAAATCGTCTACTGCTTCCTGACAGCAGAACATTTATTTGTGGCAGAAACTGCTACGCCATGAGTGTTAGAATATTTAATCACCTGCCTGAAGACTTGAAGTTGCTGTCGTTTAATATGTTTAAACTTAGATTGCGCTCATTGCTTATTGACGGTTGTTACTATACAACTAAAGAATATCTGGAAATGAAATTTTAATCTAATTTGACATAACTATTATTATTATTATTCCTTGACATCGTATAACAAATATCTATTAAATTAATTAATTTATCGATAATGAATGTTGCTACTTAAAGAAAAATGTTTGCATGTTGTCCATACAACTAAGTGTGTGATTCTCAATTCTATGTATGTATCAACATTGTTACCGCATTAATAGCAAATAAACAACTTTGACTTTGACTTTATTAACAACTTATTAAATAAAAACCTCTAAGGGCGCCACATTCGGTCAGGAAATCGCCTTAAGTAAGACCATAGAAATTTTTTGTGTAGGAGCTCTGGTCACGTTATCAAACACGCAGCCCCTGCTCGTGAACTGAATGGGCTACCGATAAAACACGATGGAAGAAAGTTGTATAATAGTTTTACAGTCGGTTGTCGGCAGAAGATGGGGCTTATATAGAAAGCGGTCGACTCGAATAAAACTCTATAGATCGATTCATTGTTGGCCCTAACAGAGCCCTAACGGCTGAAGGTAGAGACACCATTTTTGGAGGGTAGATACCTTTTGTGGAGGGTAGAAGTGACCATTAAGAAAGGATTTTTAAAAATTCACATTCTTATAAGTACGTGAGCCATTAAAGGGTTATGGAAAATTTCCGTTGTACAGGGTGCTATAGGGTATTCCAGTTTCTATGGGAATTTGTATAGTATAATGAAACTACAGTAATAAAGGTAAACCACTTTTACTTTCTTCACTGGAATACACCATGAATATTATTAACTAGGCTATAGCAACGATACGTTAGCAGTTTTCCCTAACTACTTGGCTTCTCGACTGTTGAACAGTGACTGAGCCCGCAACTGACTTTCGTCGACCGTTCTGCCGCCTATCCCCACCGCTTACCTCCCCATTCCACTACAAATGGCGGGAAAATATGGCGGGAAACGGCGGAGCGAAGCGGCGGTGTTGCCAGGCTATTAAACTAAAATACTACTATTATCCTTTCAATTTGATTCAAAATCATAACAATAAAATGGATTTATTACTATCAAACGACAAAACGTCACATTCGTCCATCCTGACCTCGTGCATGTCCTCGTGCACGGTCAACTCAACAATATTATAGGTTATAATTGTCAACTCAATACTTTCATAATAATATCGTCACATTCGGCCGGTTGTATGTTAACTAATACCGCATTCTATTAAACAAACTTATTGGGTTTAACGTATTGTTATATTTTTTTAATTTGAGAATTCTCATTTACTTAATTGTTATAATTAATTTTGTGGATTAATGAATGATAAAAAGAGAGAATCTACTGAATCTGCCACCATTTCAAAAATGGGAGGCCCCTCCAAGAAAGAAATGGCGAAAGAAAACTTGGAGAGGGTTGTCGACCTCCGTCTTTTATATTTAATAATTTATTTACAAGAGGAACTAACTGTTGTAACTTATCGCGCCTAGTATGATCATGAGATCATAAAGCTATAACATTTTTAAAATCCAGTAAGATTGAGACACAAATATTAACTCTAAAACATCTTAAAATTATTACAATTTTTTTACCACATTAAGCAATCAAATTATTTATGAAAGTACAACATTTCTTATTAGTTCTTTCTACTAAATTATAAATTTTATTAAAATATTTAATAAGAGAAAAGTACAAAAAGTAAATATAACAGTCGACAGCCTATTTACCATGAAAGGGTAAACAAATTCAATTACAAATTGTTGACTTTTGACAGATAACGTGACGTGCTGCCGACTACCTAACTGAAATTATCAATGATATCAACTTATTAAACCCACAATAGGTATACAATTTCAATTTACTACACTTGCTAGCTATGTAAAACGCAAGGTAATCGTTTAATTATTAAAGTTGCGTTGCAACAATCATTATGAGTATATATTATTTTTATTTATTTCACAATTCACACCATGAGCTAGGTACTTATAATATTTAATTTAGCTAGACTAGAACTACCTATTTTGACAGGTTCTGAATAAGATTTAAATATATTTGATAAATCAATGCATAGGAATTTGGGTCCGTTTCTATGTTCAACCAGATAATTGCAGCTGAAACCTATTAGCCGTCGCAGCCTGTTGTCATCGTGTCACAAAAACTAGGATCGACCAATAACGCAACAGTCGTTTCTACCATCCAGTCACGCGTCGCACATCGCGCCGTCGTCACCTTAGCGACATATAACGCATCGGCATCTTGTCAGATGCAATATGTTTCTGAAATATATAAAACATAAACGACAGTAACCGTCCCTAAATCATAGGACAAACGTCAACAAAATAAAACATCAGAGTCAAAAGGAAATATATTTGAATCTATTCATGAGAACTGTTTCTTTATGAGATAAGAAAAATATTATGTGACATTACACATTCACATACTTATATACATAATCATATCTAGTTGCATAGTTATTAAACATTAATTTATCATGACAATTTATTCATTTTATTCCACAATTTGTGGTTCTCTTGCATTTTATTATGTAATGTCAATATAATAAGTCTATGTGTAATGCGCTCAGTTTTAGTAATTGCTAATGTAATTAGTAGATGCAATAAATAATTATGAATATGAATGTCATTACTCGCGGGGCCACCGTTTGCCACTATGTGGACACGGCCTGTCAAGACGTTATATTCAAACCAAAGCTATAACTGAGGATACATATGGCCCATAGACGCGACAACACACTTGGCCGCTTACTAAGTACTAGTACCACACGTAAGGACACTGGCCCATAGACGCAACATACCTAGTCTGGCCCATAGATGCGATACACTTGCCGCTTACTAAGTACCACACTTAAGAACACTTGGCCCATTGACGCAACATACCTAGTCGCCTAAACACCACACTTAAGGACAAATGGTTCATATAATAGTAGCTTACGCACTGCTAGGTACCTAATATTGTGAGACTTATTTTCTCAAATATAAATATAATTTATTCAAATTAACCATAGCTACATTAGCATCCAATTGCAATAATATATTATAAACCAAGAGATAACCAAGTAAAATGAAGTTGTGTCTTAAAGAAGAACGCAGACTAAAGTCAACTTATTTTTTTGATAGATCTTCGTTCGTAATTGACTTCTGATTGTTTGTGAAAGTACACCAATATTCAAGGGCCTGTGCACTAAGCTTAACAACAACAACTTAAATAATCGTTTGCAGATGACGATTCAAATATGAAATTGAAATCGCATTATGTAGTCACATAAACATGTAATAAGCATATAACAACCTAGCCTTGTAAACCGCTAGCGCTTCTAGCCAAACCGTAGGCGCATCTAGCCAAATCTCAGGCGCATCTAGCCAAATTAAAGGCGCATCTAGCCAAAACATAGGCGCATCTAGCCAAACCATAGGCGCATCTAGCCAAACCATAGGCGCATCTAGCCAAACCATAGGCGCATCTAGCCAAACTGATGGCACATCTAACCAAATCATAGGCGCATCTAGCCCTGTAAACTGATGGCACATCTAGCCAAACTGGATTTGCATCTAAATAATAAACAAATCATTTATTTCCCAGAATATGGTAGTATACATTGATAACATTATAATATAACAAAATCTGTATAATTATCCTGCCTTTGTTAGGCGTAGAAATCTGTCAGTAGCTAGGTGATTATAAAATTTAAATTTGAAAATCGATAATCATTAATTTTTACAACTACTTTTCATTACCCATCATTCCAATAAATAATTTAAAATCCCCATAAAATAAATGTTAAACCTTAATGTCAAATATGATATATGACATTAATAACTATAATAATTGCCTGCCAGTACAATGTTAATTTAAATTAAAGCAATAAGATATTAATTACGACTAGCCAAACCATAGGCGAATCTAGCCCTGTAACCTGATGGCGCATCAAGCCAACCGAAGGCACATCTAGTCAAACTGAAGGCACATAAACTGAAGGCGCATCTTGCCAAACCGAGGGCGCATCTAGCCAAAACAAAGGCACATCTAGCCAAACTGAAGGCGCATCTAGCCAAACTGAAGGCGCATCTAGCCAAACTGAAGGCACATCTAGCCTTATAAGCCGCAGGCGCATCTAGCCAAACCGCAGGCTTATCTATACATATAAAATGTTGGCGCATCCAACGTTATATAAAATTACGGCGCATCTAAACTTATAAAATGAAGGCGCATCTAAACTTATAAAATGAAGGCGCATTTAAACTTATGAAATGAAGGCACTAGCCTTGTGATTGTGAAACGAAGGCGCATCTAATCTTATAAAATAAAGTCGCATTAAACCTTATAAAATGTAGGCGCATCTAACCCTATAAAATGAAGGCGCATCTAGCCAAACTGAAGGCGCATCTTGCCAAACCGAGGGCGCATCTAGCCAAAACAAAGGCACATCTAGCCAAACTGATGGCGCATCTAGCCAAACTGAAGGCGCATCTAGCCAAACTGAAGGCGCATCTAGCCTTATAAGCCGCAGGCGCATCTAGCCAAACCGCAGGCTTATCTAATCATATAAAATGTTGGCGCATCCAACGTTATATAAAATTACGGCGCATCTAAACTTATAAAATGAAGGCGCATCTAAACTTATAAAATGAAGGCGCATTTAAACTTATGAAATGAAGGCACTAGCCTTGTGATTGTGAAACGAAGGCGCATCTAATCTTATAAAATAAAGTCACATTAAACCTTATAAAATGTAGGCGCATCTAACCCTATAAAATGAAGGCGCATCTAGCCATACTGAAGGCGCATTTTGCCAAACCGAGGGCGCATCTAGCCAAAACAAAGGCACATCTAGCCAAACTTATGGCGCATCTAGCCAAACTGCAGGCGCATCTAGCCAAACTGAAGGCGCATCTAGCCTTATAAGCCGCAGGCGCATCTAGCCAAACCGCAGGCTTATCTAATCATATAAAATGTTGGCGCATCCAACCTTATATAAAATGACGGCGCATCTAAACTTATAAAACGAAGGCGCATTTAAACTTATGAAATGAAGGCACATGTAAACTTATAAAATAAAGGCACATCTAGCATTGTGACTGTGAAACGAAGGCGCATCTAATCTTATAAAATGAAGGCGAATCTAATCCTATTAAATGAAGGCGCATCTAACCTTGTAAAATAAAGGCGTATCTAACCTCGTAATGAAAGCACATCAAACCTTATAAAATTTCATTCATATAAATCTCAATTTTTTTTATCATTCTAGTATCAAGAGTTATACCTTATTATAAGTCGAAGGTGCGTTTAGCCTTACACGTTGAACGTGTGCCTAGCTTTGAAAGTAAGTTGTATATTTTCATTCATATCATTATATTTTTTTTATAATAGAAAACCAACAACAGTTAATAAAAAAGGCGCATCTCACCTTGTAAAATAAAGGCTTACCTAACCTTATATAAAATAAAAGCACATCTAAACTTAAAAAACTTCACCCTTATAAATTCTCAAACCTCTTCATACAGGTACCTTACTTTAAGTCGAAGGCGCGTTTAGCCTTGTCCTAGCCTTACAAACTGAATGTGCATCTAGCCTCGAAAGTCAATGTTTTAATAAATTTTCATTCATATAAATATCTAGTTTAATTACATAGGGCTGGGTGAAATATTTAGACTATGTTTCATTTTAGTTGGAAATATTTCATAAATTTCATATAAGTAAATTCAAATATACTAGGGACTAGGAGTGACGGTATTTACAAATATTATGTACATCTTTAATGTAGGTACTTAATTAATACAACATAAATAAATCTTATCTTGAAACTAAAAGCACGTCTAGCCTTGTAAAACGAAGGCACGTCTAGCCTTGTAAACCGAAGGCGCATTTAGCCTTGTAAACTGAAGGCGCGTCTAGCCTTGTAAACCGAAGGCGCGTCCAGCCTTTTAAACCGAAGGTACGTCTAGCCTTTTAAGCCATAGGCGCGTCTAGCATATCAAACCGAAGGCGCGTCTAGCCTTTTAAACCGAAGGCGCATCTAGCCTTGTAAACCGAAGGCGCGTCTAGCCTTTCAAACCGAAGGCCCATCTAGCCTTATAAAACGAAGGCGCATCTAGCCTTGTAAACCGAAGGCGCGTCTAACCTTTCAAACCGAAGGCGCGTCTAGCCTTTTAAACCGAAGGCGCGTCTAGCCTTTCAAACCGAAGGCCCATCTAGCCTTGTAAACCGAAGGCGCATCTAGCCTTGTAAACCGAAGGCGCGTCTAACCTTTCAAACCGAAGGCGCGTCTAGCCTTTTAAACCGAAGGCGCGTTTAGCCTTTTAAACCGAAGGCACGTCTAGCCTTGTAAACCGAAGGCGCGTCTAACCTCGTCTCAAAAATTTATAGAAAACAAATATGCCTAGAATAGAAATACCTAAGAGCCGGTTCTCTTTAAATAAAATTTCAAAGTAACGAAATATTTCCTACCAACAACGATTAGTTTTAAAAGCGTTATATTTTTTACAAAACTAAAAAAAAACATTTAGGAACATAAAAATGACATCAAAATTATTACCTTTTACTAGTAAACCGAAGTTTAAGTTTTATTTCTTCAAAACTAATATAGGACAAATAATGTGCTTCAAAGTAAACTTAAATCATTCATTTAGGAACACATAAATCAAAATTATAATCTTTTACTAGTAAACATACTGCGCATCACCATGGAAAAAATAAAAAAATAAACGTAGCTCGTACACCAGATCTTTCGTATTATTTTATTCATAAAGATAAGTAGACACAGTTTTTTAACTGTAAGATCACTTCTCTGAAATCACGTTAATTAGTGAAATCGGCAATTTTTGTGAACGGCCTCTTAATAGAATAAGAATTAACTACTTGAATTATAATAAAACTCTTTAAGGGTCCATCATAGGAAAACATGGTTTGCGGGGGTCATACCCTTATATAGAATGCGTAAAGATGTAGCCACAAAAACAAACAAAAAGAAAACACGACAAGCTAAAGAGATTTTCTAGTAGCTAAAAGATCAAATTGCGTATGAACCTCACAGACAATTGCAAGAAAAATAAGGATATCATCAAAAGTGCTTGCGTAGGTTCACATTTTTGGCGCAAATAATAGCGGAAACGTACTGAATTCTACATCGAAATACACTTTAACATACTGTGAAGTAGCTCCATTAACCTTTATAAAAAGAAAGATAATTGTGATAAAGGTGATAAAAAAAAACACAGAAAAAGTACAGAAGTGAGGCTACCCTCCATATTCTTTACACGTAAAGTAAAAGACAGACAAATGCTTACGCGTAACCGAGCTTTAAACTACGACTATAGCGTCATGGTACTACTAAAACCCTTTTGAAGATCGACATAACTTGGTGCCAATTCTACATAAAGTATCGCGTTATCCGTTTTATTCTCCGACTACTAACGACAATTACAATGGTATGAAATATAAAAAAATAACTTAATAACCTCTGCGGAACACATTGTCCGAAATAAAAATACGCAGTAGCATAGATAGGTACTTAAAATATACACAGTTCTTATTTTCATAATTCATTATGTAATGCATACCCAGAGTTTAAATCACGAAAGTTACAGTTGGGCAGTTAAGATAAAAAAACTTTCATTTCATGACCTCGCTTTACAATCATGGACATTACTATTCCAATATCAACGCACTATTTCATCATGCTGACGACGCTGAGTGTAGTTTTGTGTGCATGTGCAGTGTATGCACGACCGAAGTGTAGCCTCGGCCACGTGCAATGATTGTCGAGTGTGTATGCACGATCGAAGTGTAGCCTCGACCACGTGCAATGACTGAGTTGTGTATGCACGGCCGAAGTGTAGCCTCGGCCACGTGCAATGAGTGCGAGTTGTGTATGCATGGCAGTGCAAATTGTAAAAGTAAGAATCTCTTTCAATGCAATAAAATTTGAAACTACCCAACTGAATTTCGTAATTTTAGCTCGGTTTAAAACGTTAAAAATCGTGAGCGTACATACCTTGGTTCTTCCACTGCTGATTTATAATGAAACTACAGTAATAAAGGTAAACCACTTTTACTTTCTTCACTGGAATACACCATGAATATTATTAACTAGGCTATAGCAACGATACGTTAGCAGTTTTCCCTAACTACTTGGCTTCTCGACTGTTGAACAGTGACTGAGCCCGCAACTGACTTTCGTCGACCGTTCTGCCGCCTATCCCCACCGCTTACCTCCCCATTCCACTACAAATGGCGGGAAAATATGGCGGGAAACGGCGGAGCGAAGCGGCGGTGTTGCCAGGCTATTAAACTAAAATACTACTATTATCCTTTCAATTTGATTCAAAATCATAACAATAAAATGGATTTATTACTATCAAACAACAAAACGTCACAATAGTAAAATTTAAATGTGTGATAGAGCCCTAACAGCTGAAGGTAGAAACACTATTTTTGAAGGGTAGATACTGGTGTAGATGAGCACTAAGAAAGAGTTTTGGAAATGAACCCGTGGTACACCTGCGTGGTTCACCTAGGTGTTTCACGGTTAACTTTCTGTACCCCCGCTTCTGTTACAAAAGATTCATGTACATGGAAACTGGTTACGAATTAAAAAATCCCAATATAACATCAAAGAGAAAATGTTTTCAAACAACAGTATCCAGATCTTTTGAACCATAAATAATGATTTCCATTAAATTATTATCAAAAGTAGACGTTAAGCGATGATGATCTTAGCATATTTCGGGAAATGTAATATTTGCGTATTAAAATGCCACATACAAATTAAATAAAAAAAGCCATAAGTATTACAGTATAGGTAGTAAAAATATATAAACTTGATAAGAAAAATGGGAAATAGTATAATTTTGCTCGACCTTTTTTACGGTTTAATCAAGCAAGTTTAAACGTGTGGTGTCCACAAGTAATTATAAATCTTATGTACGATTCACATCAAGGGCGCACGTCGTCGGAGAGCATTATACCTCTGGCAAAGGAAAATGAAGCGTCTACACAAGTAGTTAATTTTATTAAGATGATTAATATAATGAAAAATATTGGAAAAAATCGACTCACCCGTAGCAACTCAGACGGGTTTCGAACCCGCACCCTTAGGATTCCGGCCCAATCCTAAGGGTGCGGGTTCGAATCCCGTCTGAGTTGCTACGGGTGAGTCGATTTTTTCTAATATTTTTCATTATATTAATCATCTTAATATAAAAATAGCATTGTGAATGCAAAAATCTAAAAGTTTAGTTAATTTTATATTTGCATCCGCGGCAGCTGCTGGTCGACTCCGCCCGTAATATGAAACTGTGTAGACGCTTTCATTTCCATTGGCAACGTTAAAATGCGCGCGCGCCAGTTAATGTGAATCGTACATTAAGCTTCCAACGATTCGGTAGCTCAGTTGATCAGAAAGAGCATTCATCCAGATTAAGAAGAATCGTTGGTTAGATTTTCATCGGTACCCGTAGCACCATTATCTATCGGGAAGAAAACTCGCGTAAATGTATTCGATAGAATAAAGGTGCAAGTTGGCAGCCAACCGCACAGCGACACGACGATGCCGTGTCGTGTTGCCGCGTCGTGTCGCCCAACCGCACATGTGCCTACTTTGGAGATTAGTTTCTCCAAAGTAGGCATATGTGCATGTGCGTAAAAGCTTTTGGATATTAGTTTTCAATTCGGTGACTTAGGATGGGTAGCCTAAGTATGTCATGCTCTCTTTAATCATTTCTGCGGTGGTGTCGTGTGGGGCGGGTCGTTACGTTCCCTCAAATATGGTTGAGCGAAGCGATGGCTGGTCTATGCGTCATGCTCGTGAACGGGTGCTGCCAGTGGGAATGGGTCTGCTTCTGAGTACCTATCTTAAAGCATTCTGAAAGAATTGCATTTTTTTTTAATTATTTTTTATGTCTTGTAACATGTGTTTTTTGGTAAGTTTTGCCTACTAGGTGCACTTTCGAGTAGCAGACAGAGTGATTTCTCAACTAGTTGAAAGTTATTTACTCTCATTACCTATCCGATATGTAGTAGGTATTTAATTTCAACCTACCTACCCATTGTGTGCAAACTTTTGTTAATTATTGTGATGGAAAATGACCTCACTTTAAATGTGGAGCTCATTTTTCAATGTTGACGACTCTGTATGAAATATACAGGGAGAAAAAAGCAGCCCTTGACGAGTTTCTTGCCGGTTCTTCTCGTTACAAGGTCTCCCGCTTAGGGTTTGTGAACCGATGGCGTAGCTTCTATGACATTCACAAGTGCTTGTAACAGCCTAGACTGAATAAATTATTATTGAATTTGAATTTGATAGACAACGCGTTGCATTTACTCAAAAAAACGCCGTGTTCGAAATGGGAATTAATTAATTGGGTGACTTGAAATTTATTTATATTGGAAATTTCATTTCGCTTTTCGGCGGTAGATGGCGCTGTATAAATTTTTCACACAAAATTCACTCTAACGAGTACTTTTATGCGCGTTTAGGGTTCCGTAGCCTAAATGGCAAAAAACGGAACCCTTATAGATTCGTCATGTCTGTCTGTCTGTCTTTCTGTCCGTCCGTATGTCACAGCTACTTTATTCCGAAAGTATTAAGATTACACAGTTGAAACTTGGTAGATTGATGTATTCTGTTAACCGCTTAACGAATTTAACACAAAAATAAAAAATTAAGCGGGGGCTCCCCATACATGGCACTTCAACTAAAAAAAATTTTTTTCTTAATACTAATACGTGCGGGGTGTCTATAAATAGGCCTTTAAAAATGGCATTGAGGTTCCAAAGATTTTTTTCAAAGTCAACCGTTTGAAAGATAAACACTGCCAAAGTGCTAAAATGTGTGTCCCCGCCCCCTCTAACTTTTGAAATAAGAAAGTAAAAAATAAAAAAAATGTGCTGTTAAACACACGTTGAAAGTGTTTGTTAATAAACACTTTCAACGAAAATAGGTTGAACGAGATAAAATAATTAGTTTTTGAGATATAGCACATTTTCCAAAACCCCAAATATAACTTAGTCATTCATACCAACACTGTGCAAAAAAAGTTATTTTTGGAGACGAAAAATAATATTGGTATTAAATATCGTATGAAATAAGGTAACTACGGAACCCTACGGCACGTGGCCCGACACGCACTTGGCCGGTTTTTTCCTCGATAGATGTGCGTGCTACGGTAGTAAAAGTAGTTAGAGACATAAGTTGCGTTTTTCTAGTATGAAACTTAGTTGAAGCTTTATTACAAACTAGCGGCCGCCAGCGGTTTCACCCGCGTGGTTCCCGTTCCCGTGGGAATATCGGGATAAAAAGTATTCTATGTTTTAATCGGGGCTATCTATTATCTGTGTGCCAAATTTCAAGCAAATCCGTTCAGCAGTTTTTGCGTGATTGAGGAACAAACATCCAAACCCACAAACTTTCACATTTATAATATTAGTAGGATTATTTTAAGTGTCATACTGTAATAAAACTTGCTCGTAACAAAGAATTTTAATCTTTGGCTCGTAAAGCATAATTTCTTCTTCGTAGAAAGGATATAAAAGTGCAGTGGAATGAAATTTCTACAGGTTGTAAGGTTAATCCCTCGCTCACGTTATGGAGCACGCTATTGAGGAGTCCGAGTCTAAAAATAGCCCTCGCACCAGTGCACGCCAGGGAACCGATTAAGATTGCTATTGTTTTATCAATACTAAGTCTTAGCTTTTGTTAAACAATATTCTAGCTTCCTTCTTCCTTTCAACGTTATAATTAGTTTAATAGAAATAAAACACTTTGTATGGATAAACGCGCGTCTTTTATTATTATTAATTCAGTTATTATTTTAGAATTATGTTTTGATTTATTGGTTTCTTGATTTCACTACTTTTCGACACCTTTCCAGGGGCTTTGCTCACGAGATGACAGTCATCCCGTGAGCACAGCCCCAAGAAAGGTGTCTAATATTTTTTCAGAAATCAAAATACCAATAAATCAACCTAAATAATTCTAACATACGGGGGCATTGTGAAAGTTTTGCGCGATTCATAGTAAAATTATCTGTTTATTTATATATTTATCGTGACACAGTATTCTTCATTACATTTTTAAAAGTTTTTAATTCGTTCAAACATTTTTTTAACATAAGTATCATAATTTGTCTGAGTGCTTGTTTTTCATACGCTAACACGGCCTCATCTGGCCCCATAAATGTGAAATTTCTTAAAGTTTCTTTAATTTCTAGGATAATAAGTAAGTTGCAAGATGTAAGATCTAAACTTAATGAGGAATGGATCACGAACTCCAACTCTTCAGAACAGAAAATGACTTTGTCCTCATCGCGGTGTGCGCTGTAAAATGACATCTCGCAATAGGATGTCACTTCTTGGTCGCTTTTCTTTTACTTTTTTAACGACAGTTGGGAACTAAATGGTAGTGATCTACTCAACATTGTTCCTCAAGTAGGTTATTTCAGATAGGACCTATCGTCTAGGAGAAAAATAATGCATTCAAATTCTTGCCCATGATTCTCGCTAGTCTCATTTTGTCAGTTTACAATCGTCTTCGGACATCCATATAAAATACTGTTGACATCTTCACAAATTAAGAAATTTATTCATTCACTAGCGGCCGCCCGCGACTTCGTCTGCGTAAAAAGTTTTTTTGCTATCCCTTGGGAACGAAACATTTTTTCGGGATGAAAGGTACCCTATGTCCTTCTCTGTACCCCTGGCAACGTGAATGCAAAATTTCATGATGATCGATAGAGTGGTTAAGACTTGAAGGCGTAACAAACAAACAAACAAATAAACAAACAAACAAACGGACTTTCGCATTTATAGTAATTCATTCATTTTCTCCGAGAGACGACTTCGTCTGCGTGGAAAGTTTTTTTGCTATCCCTCGGGAACTTAACTTTTTTCGGGATAAAAGGCATCCTATCTCCTTTTCTGTACCCCTGACAACGTGTATGCAAAATTTCATGATGATCGGTTCAGTAGTTAAGACGTGAAGGCGTAACAAACAAACAAACGGACTTTCGCATTTACCTATATAATATTAGTAAGGATGAACTGCGCGGAAGACTTATTAATTTAATAAAAAAAATACCACCGAATTTACTATCCTTTCATAAAATGGGATAGGCTGATCTTCATTAACTAGAACAATTATTATCACAAATTAATAGGGTAAACTAGCACATAACTAACACATAAGATTGGTCGAATAAGAAGTAACTTTAATGTGTCGATCTTGTATTATAATAGCACAACGCATTGTGACATAATTATAAACTGTGTAGTAACTCATCATCACAAATTCAATGATGTAGTGAATTGATAAAGCGTCTTTGAAACTAAAAATAAACAATATAGCGATGTTGCCGTACGTACCATACTGATGTTGTGACTTTTACCAAAATAGCAATTAAAATTTTATTCTCTTCATTCTTCTAAAACAGGAAAATTACTCAAGTGACTCACAGTTATTTTTAGACTGTTAATTGTTTTAATTTTGAGCTAAAAAAGGAGATCTATTTTTTGTTCAGAATGTAATTCTTTTTACTTTTACCATTTTGATACTACCAAGATTTTGTTATTTTAAAATTGTTCCGTTTCAAATTGATATTTTCTTGAAATATATTTTGCTACTATAACATGAAATTAAACTATTAGTTCATTTTAAATAACATCGGACACTATCACAAACTCTATTTCTGCCTCAGTAACACCTCTTGCTATGCACTGTGAATGTGCAAAAACATCATTGTAAGTAGTACCACAGATTACATTACCTGCAAAGTAGTATTTGACGCTGCATCACATTCACAGTTCATAGCAATGGGTGTTATTGAGGTGCAACCGTGCAAATGAGTTTGTGATCCTGTTCGGAACTTCTTGAAAGCCTGCTGATTTTATGAACAATAAAGAAATGTGGTATTACACGTGACCAGGCAGGGCCGCCGCAATTGAAAACAAATTAACTGTTCTAAAAGTACTTTTATTATTTTTCAAATGATACATATAATTCACTTATAAACAATTTTGACATGAAAAACTTGTTTAATAAACTTCTTGTACGAAATGTATTTTAAATAATTTTATTAAATGTAGGTAGAGTTAGAGTGCCCCTGTCTGATCACGAGCGAGTCCCTTGCGACGCTGCCCTCGTGGAGAGAGAAACGTGCTACACTATACAAAAGAATAGCTACGTCAAATGCATTACTAGAATGAGATTCAAACTGATTAAATTGACAAGCGAGATAGTCCTGCGAGTACTCATTGTGCAACCCTCGACCACGTGTAAAAGCGCCCGAGAGCAACTTTTGTCTCTGCAACTAGGCCCGTCTAACACACTATTTTGACATAAACTATTTTGTCTCTCACATGGTTTGTATGAAAAGTTGCAGACGATCGCCTCGTTTCGTGTGCGCGCTTTCATATAAATATTGCTCGTGTGCGGTGGCGCTTAAGTATTTACAAAAAGTATTATAGTATATCTGACTATTTGAATGATAAAATTTGACTTATATTTTATTTTCTAATTTAGTATTAAATGATAATTTGTAAATAATGGACATACACTTACAGTTAATATTACCTTTTATTTATATTAAATATTAGTCATACTTACATATCGATTGTATAACGATAGAATATGTTGGAAATAACTTAGTTTAAGAACACTTTTGTAACCGTATTATTGCAAATAAACTTACTTACTTACTACTAGTGGTGGCTGCGTCCCCGCACTACCGTGCAATTATTATAATTTATATATTTTTAGTGTACAGCAGGCTCTCGTGTTTGATTGACATCCGTAGCTTTTATGATTCCCACTAAATATCTTACAGGACTAATTAACCCAGGTGAATAAAGAAAACTACGGGATTTACGCCCAAAGCTGATGTAATTGGGGCATATGATGCTATTCAAGGTTTATTTAGAAGGGTTTATTATGTACTAGCGGCCGCCCGCGACTTCGTCTGCGTTGACAGTTTTTTTGCTATCCCTCGGGAACTGTACGTTTTTTCTGGATGAAAGGTACCCTATGTCCTTTTCTGTATCCCTGACAACGTCTATGTAAAATTTCATGATGATCGGTTCAGTAGTTAAGTCGTGAAGGCGTAACAAACAAACAAACAAATAAACAAACAAACGGACTTTCGCATTTATAATATTACTAGCCTTTGTCCGCGACTTCGTCCGCGTGGATATTCGAGAAAATCCAATGGGAACTTTTAACCAGGAAAAATAGTATTAAATGTTTTAGTTTCATCAAAATCAGATCAGCCGTTTTAACGTGATTAGGCGGGTCATCACCAAGCACGCGAACCCGCTTTTTTTCTTTCGTACAATATCATCCCCTATTTTAACCCCTACAGACTTACATACAAACTATCGTCCCCTATTTTAACTCATTAAACTATTATTTCGCAATAAAAGGTAGCCTATGTGCTTTTTTGAGCTCTACTCTACCTCTGTACCAAATTTCATCCAAATCGGTTCCGTAGTTTAGGCGTGAAAGCGTAACAGACAGACAGACAGAGTTACTTTCGCATTTATAATATTGGTATGGATTAAGCATGGATTTTGTATTTTTGATTTTGAATGTCGTTCTGTCAAATTTAACTCATGGTAGTCAATTAAACAACATAATCTCGTAGTGTAAACGTATGTAAGTGGGTAGCTAATAAATACGATAGTGGCATAACTTCTGTAGTCTCTCTGTTCTGTGGTACAATCAAACTCTCATCCCCTATTTCAACCCCTTTAACCCTTATTTCGCAATAAAAGGTAGCCAATGTCCTTTTTCGAGCTCTACTCTTGCTCTGTACCAAAATTCACCCAAATCAGTTCCGTAGTTTAGGCGTGAAGGCGTAACAGACAGACAGACAGACAGAGTTACTTTCGCATTTATAATATTAGTATGGATTTAGTAAGGATATAGTAAGGATGAGTGGAGTACCTCAATCATCCTGATCGGTACATTAAAAAAATTAAGCAGATAAATGAAACGTTTGCAGATAGATCATGATATAAATTGTTTTCTAAATACTTGAATGCCATAACCTTACATGGTTCACCGACAGGAGAAAAGGTATGTCTAAAAGCAACATAGTATAACATACAACAAACTTTTTCGTTCTTGTTGTTATGCCATGAAATTGTCCAATTATTATACTACCCCGGCCCCGTGTTGAATGTTTGTCGTAAACTTCACATCTTTTCACATGAAGTCACTGGTAGTGCTTGTTATATCTGAAATCTCTTGACATTCAATATACTGTCAAGCAAAAATAAATAACAGTTATTTTTTTTATTTAGGAAACAACAGCAATATCTATAATATATAAACTTTATAATCCTTACTTATATTATAAATGCAAAAGTCCGTTTGTTTGTTTGTTACGCCTTCACGTCTTAACTACTGAACCGATCATCATGAATTTTTGCATACACGTTGTCAGGGGTACAGAAAAGGACATAGGGTACTTTTCATCCCGTAAAAAAGTATTATACCCGAGGGATAACAAAAAACCTTTCCACGCAGACGAAGTCGCGGGTGGCCGCTAGTAAAATATACGTTAGTATATTAGCCTAACAGTTTCTACTATTAGTTAATACAGATACAAAATTTGTATTTCACAAACAATATTATGTATTTAATATAACATAAAAATAGTTGTTTTCACAACACAACATAAAAAAGAGAAAGACAAAATCTAATTAACTTAATTCTATCATTTAAATAATCATCAGGGGAAAAGTATTTTTTTTAATAAGATGGAAGAAATCTTAATAGTAAAAATTATCGAAATTATTAAAAGCATTATCGTTCTTAATCAATTAATTATTGGGGTTGCTATTTGGAAAGAAATTCGAACTGAAAAATGCATTGTCGCCATCGGAGAAAAATTTACAAACATATCTCGAAGTTTATTAGTCACTGCAATACTTTAATGAAACATTAGGGTTTAAAGTGGCATTAAAAAGATAAAAAACTTTCTTGCAATTGAGTGTTAGTCACTTTTCTTCATTTCTCAAACTCGGAAAGTTATAAATATTTTAATCGAGTAGCGGGCATACGCAGACACTTTTATTTTGCTCGGCAGTGTATGTTTGAACGTGTTCGTCTTATAAGAAAACATTTTGTTATCCTAAGCAAATAATGCGGTAAGGTCTCACAGGCTTCCGAATTTGTAATCCGATTTCATCATACGCACTTGATATCGTCAAGTCGTTTATAAATTGAGATACCGTTGGAGGTTACTGAACTTTCTACATAAGATATACAAGGGAATATCAAACGTGTTTCGACGTTATCAAATTAGTTATTTGCAACTGTACTATTATGAGGGGTATCAAAACACTAATGTGGGTTTATCAAACGAAGCGAAGGCGAGTGTGATAATAGTATCACATGAGCTAATTATGTACAGTTGCATACAATACTTTATCTACACCCATATTGTGTATCGTCTATAAAGGGTTTTGACTTTGACTTTCCTCCTCCTCCTCGTCATTAAATCATCTGAACGAGTGTTATAATGTTGTACTGAATTTCATAACGTAACTCGTCGCGCAACCATTGGCCTATCTAGAGAGAGATTCTTTCCAGGGGGGCCTGGCCCCCGGTTCCAGGGCAAAGCTGGGGAGGGGAGGGGGTGGTGCTAGAGGCGCGTAACAGATTAGAAGGGCAATATAATCAGCGATGATGATGGTCGAGAGCGGAACGTAACGCAGGTCCAAGGCCGACACAGCGTGGCCAGCATTGCAGCTCTTAATGGACATGCTGAAATAAAGGCTGGAATAGAGACCGGAAGTTGAGGCCTTTATAGCGCGGACAACAAGGGCTGCAATGATGACCAAGCTTGAAGGCCACGAGCGTAGTTAAGCATAGCATACGCGGCCAGCAGTGCAGTCATTATGGACCAACGCTTGCTTTACTCAAACAATGCGAGTACCTACTATAGTACTATAACATAATTTGGAAAAAAAACCAACTATTTAGAAACGGTGCGTTTAAGCCAAAAATAAGGTGTTTGTCGACCCCCTTAAGAATTACGGAAGTAGATAATGGGTATTCAATGAAATGTCAAAAAACAGTCAAGTGCGAGTATACTAATAATATATACAGGGTAATTTTTGGACCCCTTTTCAAACTTTGTCAGGTCATTCAATAACAGCAGTACAATCAATTTATGAAGTAAAACAAAAATATTTTTTTAACATTTTTACCCCAAACTTTTCCCTACACAAATTGAAATTGTTGTCACCGTTTGCGCGTCGCACGGTCAACCCGCGCGAGCCCCCCTCCCGCCACTCGCCTTCACCCGCTCGCGTCCCGTTCGTGACGGTGAGAGTGCGCGCCTAGATTTTTAGGATATAAAAAGTGGTTGAAAACTGTGAATTCAAAAAGAAATAATTTATAATTATCTCACGTAATTTTTTTTTATTACTTCCTTGAACTATTATTTGATTTTGTAAAGGGGTCGCAAAATTACCCTGTATAAATAATATTATAATAGTATACTAATTTCATATAAAAGTACCTATAAAAACATCATCAGTGTAATAGGGTTTTCTCCCCTCAATGTACAACAAACCGCGCAGATAAAGAATGGGATTGAAATTGGTGGCTCACCGCGCTTACCACAACTGTGACAGACAGAGAGAATATTCTTCTTCTTTTTCTAAATTTAACAGTCCTAAATTGTTACATAAACACAAAATAGGTATTTTAGTTTAAAATTATTTTTTGCTATTGAAAAAAAAAACCAGGTTCGTTTATTGTACATGTATGTAGGAATATTACTGGCCACTTGTAAATAAAAAAATTACTTAAAAAAATATTTTTTAAAGACACGTTTTTAAAACGGACTAAATTGTTACAAAAAAATATCGGACTAAAAATATTAAAACGGACTAGTAAAAACAAACTAAAAAGTAAAAAATAAATTCTTCTGTGAATATTTGTAACCCTAATAACCTATTCCTACAGAAATTTTAAACCTAAAAACGTGGGGCGCGTTTTGTAAAATCATCCATATTGTCTGTAGCATGCGCCCCACGTTTTTTGGTTAAAAATTTTTAGGTTTAAAATTTCTGTAGGAATAGGTTATTAGGGTTACAAATATTCACAGAAGAATTTATTGTTTACTTTTTAGTTTGTTTTTACTAGTCCGTTTTAAAAATCCAAATCTAGTGCTTATTATATGGCTATAAATGTTTCAATGTAAATGTCTATTTTTATTGTGGCTTTTATCTTCCTACTGTTTTGGTCGTAAGCTTGTAAATAATAAGTATAATTAAAAATCCAGCGTGGGTTTGTTTACTATCACGCCCTTGCATATATTGCGTCGTAGTTACCACATTGTTTCCCATCAAACATAATGATACATCGACGACTTACTTTAGGATCGAAAAACGCAATACGTGAAAAATCCGGTCATTTATTTATTTCAACGGATAAGTAAGCGTATAGTACTTAGTAGTATATTTATTATTATAAAAACCAAGTGGTTTTTCTTAATTTTTTTTTGCGATAAAAATCTAGTTTACATTTATCTCGATGGTTTACAGGAATAAACCGGACAGTTGCAAGTTTGATTTTTTTTTGTGTTAATACATAACCGCAAAAAATATAGGTTTTTTTTTATCCTCATTAGTTGAAACGTGCATGTCTTTCCAATTAATCCTGCCTTTTAAGATTGTATCTCAACAGAAAATAAGATTTGAATTATTTTTATATGTTATGCGTATAAAATTATACCCAACATATAGATATTATGCGACACAATAATGACCGTGTCTTTTGTTTGAGTTAGAAAGCTTAGCATTTTCCCTATTATAATAGGGCTATTGACCTTAGTATGTAAGATTAATTTGAACCTAAAACATAAACGTATTTCTGAGAAAAACGGTCTTGATAGAACGAAAGAAAGAAAACTCACTGATTCAATAAAGGTTCCGTGTTTCGATCTGTGATAGATAGAAAACACTAAATATCTGAAATGTCTGAAAATTGTGGCCCTAATAAAACCAAGCCATTCCCTCGTGTTTAATTTATCAATTTCACACTTCAATGCTTCAATTCCTGGAATGGATAACGCCTTCGTAATGTCATCTACGGCGTAGCCCGTAGTCCGTAGACAACTACGACGTAGACACATAAGGGCTTTTCAAAGTGACATTTAAAAAATAAAAATAGTAACTATTTGCCTCACTAGATGGTGTTGATACTCTTCGTTGCTTAGTAAAAAATCACATTGACACCCCTTTTATATCAACGCCATCTATCGAGCCTACAGTTTTTGTCATTGTGAAAAGCCCTCATTACACTGACGTCCATTATACAAGGTACGCTGGACTGGCGAACGTCACTAATCGTTTGTTTCGATATGCTATGGCAGTAGTGAGTGTACTTGGAACTAATTAGTTCAAAGTACACTCACTACTGCCACAGTAGAATCTACTGCTTTCAGCGCCAATGTGGCGATTTTTAAATCAACACATAAAATTGCTGCCATTTCATGACAATAGCCAGTCCAGCGTACTTGTATAATGCAGGTCAATGCCTCATTATGATAATGATTTTGTTGAATTTATAATTGTACTAGCTTTCGCCCGTGACTTCGAACGTGTGGAGAGTAAAAATACACGAGAGAACTTTTGACCAGGATAAAATGTATCCTATTAAAATCCAGGTTATAAACTATATGGTGTGATAAATTCCACGCAAAATCGTCCAAACGATTCAGTTTTGCGAGATTGGGTAACAAATAGCCAAACTTTAACATTCATAATTAGTAGGATATTAGTAGAACTTGAGACCCGCTAATCGAAAAATTATGTAACTGGCGTGATTTCCAGTTATTTAAGATTCGTAATAAAGTAATTAAGACACTCAAGGTAAGAAAGATGTTAAGATGTTTATTATGAGACGTTAATAAAGTTTACTGAGACGTGTTTATTTACATTTGAATCATAAATTATATCAAAGGCGGCAATATCCACTCAATGATATTTTATGTAAAACGATAAAACATTTAGATTTTTATAATTTTTGATTGATTTGTCTAGCTAGAAAAATGCTGGGTTTGTTATGAACTCTATTATTTTTTTTATCAGTATTTTGTATAGGACATTGCCACATTCAATGTGTAAATAATAATTAGATTAGATATTTTTAAATTATTAGGTATTAAAATGCATATACTTATGCAAGACAGAATTATTAATATTTATACGATACAATAAATTATACAAAGTCGCATAATAGTTTGACATTTCTCTTATTGTTAGCTAGCTAGAGAATCAGAAAAAAATTCAACGTCGTTGTTATTGGGATCAGAAGTTGACGACAGCTTTTGCCCTTAGGTCTAGTGCACTGATTCCGAGTAATATTATTGTCCCCTGGTTTCTGAGGTATTTTATCGGAGGCTTAACTTAATCGGAGGGGTCAACATTCTCGGGATTAAAGTAATAAAAATTAACTTACAAACCAGATAAACATTATCTGGTTTGTAAGTCACCGTAACGGTGGAAACCGCGGCGTATTGTTTACATAGACAACGTTCTACGCCGCTAAATTACGGGCGTAATATGACGGCACCGTCATCCTAGGAAACCCTAGCTTAAGATTTTTTTACATAATGTTCATACGCAGAGTATATAGGAAGGTGTGATGGCAGTACACTTAGAACGAAAAAACAACGCGCGTGAAAGTACTCGATAGGGTAATTGTCTTTGAGAAATTTAATTTCGCTTTTTGGCGGTAGATAGCGCTGTTATCATCATCATCATCATCATCATCATATCAGCCGCACGACACCCACTGCAGGGTATAGGCCTTCCCTAGGGATCTCCACGACGATCGGTCCTGCGCTGCCCGCATCCAGTGGCTTCCCGCAACCTTCACCAGATCGTCGGTCCACCTTGTCGGGGGCCTACCCACGGAGCGTCGTCCGGTGCGCGGTCGCCATTCCAGAACCTTTCCGCCCCAACGGCCATCGGTTCTTCTCGCTATGTGCCTCGCCCATTGCCATTCGATCACGAAGGGAAACGCCGAGCATGGCTCTCTCCATTGCACGCTGGGTGACCTTGAGCCTCCTTATGAGACCAGTAAGCGACCACGTTTCACATAGTGCTGTACCCCACACAAAATTACTTTATCGAATGTTTTATGCGCGTTATTATAGATATGTGATTGTGACGATAGGTGATTGTGCTACAGGATACAGGAGTATCAAAGACGCTATTCACCAATTTGTATAAAAACACGTGATCCAACAATTTTCTGCGGTGTTCCAAAAAGAGTTAAGTTAAAATGACGAAGTCTATCGACATATTTGATGACTTTTTGGCCATTTTGCAACCATACAACAAATGCCATAAAAACCGATTTGAACTCGATTCATTTTACATAAATATCATAATAAGGATCCCAAACAAGACTCACCTGTAGTAGATCAGACAGGATTTTTCTATTATTTTTCAATTATATTAATTCTCTTAATATAAAAATAAATATCAACATTTTCAATAACAATAAATTCCTTTTCAAAGTCACTAAAATCAAACTTAAGCTATGTAAAAGTAATGTATAATAAACGGTTCTCAAACTGCAAATATCTAGGGTTTTGATTCAGAAAATTATTGTGTCCCTAATTTAACTATCTTCATTTATTCCATCAAGAGAAAGTACACCAAAGGACGAATCACGTATGTCATCAAATAACCTTCAAAACTAAGCATTAATTATGTTGATGGCAGACCAAATTGACTATGAATTGGCTAGGTCGTGGTCTCCACAGGCGGTCTAACAAGAATCTTGTTAAGGTTGTTTATTCTCGCTATCGATTTCTTATGGAAAACTACCAGATACGATAGTTACAGAATATTACCATTTTCTCCGCTACAAAAGCATTTACTAATGTATTTTTCTGTAATGCTAGATAAGTAACTAGAGTAGTACAGTCATGGCTAAAAATATGTATACAGTTTAGAATTTTGTGACTTTGTTGTAGTTGTCAATCGTTATATTGATTTCTGTTCAAAAAAGTAATAGATTTTAGAGTGACAGAGTTCTGTAATATATACTCGTATGTTTCTGCAAAACCCCGAACTTATGTGAATCCTAAGATTTTCCGGTATTATATAAGATTTACCAACTTTTAAATGGCAATAATTCTAACTGTTCTGTGATCATCGTTCATTTCGAACTTTTAACTACCACCATCCACTTTGTAAGTTTTAGGTTTTAACCTCAGAGACGCGGATGCGGAAAAAGATTTATTTTGAAGGTATTTTTAAAAAATATCTTTTATTTATAAGTAACTTATAAATCATAATAATTTAAACAAGCCCGAAAAATATACTCCCTTTTATAAAATCCTTACATTTACCAAATCATGTTGGTATTTCCTAGGAATTTCTAGTAAAACCTTAGATTGGTAAATCTTAGATTTAACTAGGAAATCTTTTACTTTACTAACTAGCGGCCGCCCACGGTTTCACCCGCGTGGTTTCCGTTCCCTTGGGAATATCGGGATAAAAAGTATCCTATGTTTTAATCTAGGCTATCTACTATCTGTGTGCCAAATTTCAACCAAATCTGTTCAGCAGTTTGTGCGTGATTCACATCCAACGAACAAACATCCAAACTCACAAACTTTCACATTTATAATATTAGTAGGATTCTATATGGGCTTTTACAGTAACATAATTATATATACATTTTATTTCTTTCTTGTTTTTAACTTAATACATACTTGTTTTTTGCTTTAATTGACCGAGCGAGCACGAAGTGCGAGCGAAGCGTCTCTGCTTCAGCTTGGGCAAAAATTGTCCGGCTGTTTGTTCTACTCTGGTCGCATTTCTGAACCGATCCGCGTGAAAGTTTGTGGCCAGGTTTTAAAATTATATAGATTTTTGAATATGCCAGTTTTTCGAAATGGCGGAGATATGTACAAAAATGTATTTCAGTCCGGCTTTCTGGCGCTGGATGTTTTCCTCTACAGGTCGCATTTCTCAACCGATTCTCATGAAATTTTGTGAGCAGGTTTGAAAAAATATAGATTTTTTGTCAAGCCCATTTTTGAATTTTTTCTAAATGGGGAGATATGTAAAAAATTCACAGATCTCGTGCCTTTCACGATCTTCTGGTACCTTGAAAATGAATTAATTGAATTTAAAAAAAAAATATTCCTTTGTTTGAATTAGTACCTACAATACTATGAAATCACAGCAAAGCCATGAACAATTTTGAATTTACTTTTCTGTGATTCGTGTGTATGAAATTCATATAAAAATATTTCATTGTAATTAACATTTCTATTTTATGTTACTAAGATTTGTTTTGAACTACGTCAACTCAGCGCCGCGACGCGCATCTAAGATTCCCGAGACCGACGAGCGCGCTTCCCGAAATTACGCCAACACGATACGCGTCTTTTGATTTTAGGCTTCAAGCATTCATGTAACCATTAAAACTTACGACGCCAAGGCGATGTCGCACTCTGAGCGAAAATGGGGGCTATACTAGAGCGATCGAAAAAACATTTTCAATATTAAAGGTTAAGCTCCAGGGCAAACCCTTAACCCGATCGTCTTTGTTTTAGGCTCAAATTGTAGCTGACTAAATTTTTCAGAGGAATTTTTATCAAAATTCAAAAAGGCGCTCGATATTTTGGAAATATCATTCTTCGTTTCCAAAATATCGAGCGCCAAAATCTAAAAATCGGAAAAAAAAACAGATTTTTTTCCACTATTTTGGCTCTAATTTATTTCGTTTTTTATTTTCTCGAATAATTCTTTTTGCACCTTGTAGCTCTTGTAAATACGCGTCTTTAAAGTATTTTTAAATATCATATCTTCACAACCTTCTGAGATATAATAGTAAAAGAGCTATTGAAAATTACTGCAAGAGTTATCTCAAGGTCCTTCTCACAATATGATAGAGTGTTTAGGGTGTAGATGCGTCAGCATCTACTCCCAGCGCCAGGAAGTGAAACACCTGGCGTCAGCACGCTTCCAAACATGTAGCATTTCGAAGGGCTCTACAAGAGTTATCTCAAGGTTCAAATTTGGCAATATGGTAGAGAATAGCACAAAAAAAAATAAGACGGCAGTCAGACCGCAGTGTCATGGAACATGCCGAGTCAGCACGCCTTGTAAGTTGTATGAATTTCGAGGTCGGTACAAGAGTTATCTCAAGGCTAAAAATTTGTATACTGCTTAATTATTATGCATAATTTATGAAAATAACAGTCAGACCACAGTGTCATGGAACATAGGCAGTCAGCAGTCGCTCAAAGGGTGGAGTCCAAATAAGCTGTTTGGAGCTACAACGTGTTACGAAACAGGATTACACAGTTGAAACTTGGTAAGTAGATGTATTCTGTAAACCGTTCTGCGATTTTTACACAAAAAATAAAAAAGTTAAGGGGGGTTCCTCATACATGGAACTGAAACTGAATTTTTCATCAAACCCATACGTGCGGGATGTCTTTAGATAGCTCTTTAAAAATGACATTGAGGTTCCTAAAACAATTTTTGCTCAAAGTCAAGCGTTTGAATGGTATACACTTCCAAAATGGTAAAATGTGTTTTTCCCCCCTCGAACTTTCAAAATATGAAAGTGAAAAATCTTAAAAAAAAAATGTTGTAGATCTTAAAAAACACTTTCAAGGAAAATTGGTTTGAAAGAGATATAGCAAGCAGTTTCAGAGAGATAGCACATTTTCCAAAACCGCAAATATAACTTTGTCATTCATACAAACACTATGAAAAACAAAGTTATTTTTGAAAACGTAAAATGTTAGTGGTATTTACTATGGTATATTAGCAAGCTACTTTTTAACGCGAGGTCTACAGCTCACGGAGCCACTAGTTTTAACTTGCGACTAGTAATTAACTAAGAAAATCTCTTTATCATAAGCATAACATAACAGTTGTGTAAACGTACCATGCCGCTTTCGCGCGATGTTTCCTTGTGCGTCACAGAGAAACCCGCTCACTGTTCACCTTTCAACAGTACAATGGGCCAATCACGTGCAATCACGTGCTTACTTTGCAGAAAAGTTCATGTACGTACGCTTCGTCCCGTGCTAACTAGGTAAATACATTTACTTAATTTAATTCCTTGGATATAGACTCTTATCATAGCGCAGCGAAAATTTTTCTAAGTCTATATGCTTATCATAGTTTTTCAATTTGTTTATACCTAGATTATAAAACTTATTAAATGACGCAAGTAAAAGTCAAAGCTGGCTGTATATTTAAATTTTTATTTAATACTAGCTTCCTCCAGCGACTTCGTCAGCGTAGATTTTTTAGGGTTCCGTACCCAAAGGGTAAAAACGGGACCCTATTACTAAGCCTCCGCTGTCCGTCTGTCTGTCTGTCTGTCTGGCACCAGGCTGTATCTCATGAACCGTGATAGTTAGACAGTTGAAATTTTCACAGATGATTTATTTCTGGTGCCGCTATAACAACAAATACTAAAAACTAAATAAAATAATTATTTAAGGGGGGCTCCCATACAACAAACGTGATTTTTTTGCCGTTTTTTGGTACGGAACCCTTCGTGCGCGAATCCAACTCGCACTTGGCCGGTTTTTTACACAAAATGACACAGAGTACTTTTCATCCAGAAAAAATGAATAGTCCCCGAGGGATAGCAAAAGAACTGTCCACGCAGACGAAGTCGCGGGCGGCCACTAGTTTATAATATTAGTAAGGATTTATGCATTAGTGCTGAAAAAAAAGACACTTAAATTGAATAGGTACTGTACATTTTGCAATTAAGATATTGGTAAAATAACTAGGTTAAGATGATTTTATTAAAATATATTTCTGTAGAAACAAATTTTTATTGGAATTGTAAACCTTGTTTTGAGATACAATTGCAGGAGTGAATGTATGGTTTCATTGGTTAAAGATGGAAACGTGGTCCTGTGTGATTTGACTTTAAGAATTGGGTTCTCCTTATTATTAACCCTTTAGATATAAAGAGTTATGCTACATTTACATAATTATTAAAGTATTAACTCAGAAGTCAACCCTGGTTAACAAAAAAAAAATAAGTTGGATTTAATAATCGATCTTTTCTTATCATAGTTTATCAATTTGATCCTTTAGTACTCAACAACTCCAAATAGAGGAAGTGAGAAAGAGAGTAAAATTCCACATTTAAAAAAAACTCAGAAAAACTAATTAACAGCCGTCATCTAACTCTCAACGTGGTCACGTGAAGCCGTAGACGTCACGTGAACGGGAAAGAGTACGAACTAATGAAATCAATTAATGAAGTAACAGTTTACCAATTTCGAGCACGCGAGCGCCACGGTGCGTGTTTACGATCGAAATCAATAAATGTCTAAAACACCAGGGTAAATGAATTAATGAAAAACATCTTTATAAGCTCACATAATAAGCATTTAAAAATCGTCAGCCGGGTCAAGTCTGCTATTGTTAACATCAAAATCGTTTTAATGGTGTTTGAATGGTAATGCTTTTTGACACAGTTCCTGTTTCTTAATCCTTAAACCGAAACACAATATTGTGTTTCTTGAACCCAAAACCGAAACACTTTGTGTTTCGTAAACCTAAACCCGTAACACATTGTGTTTCGGTTTTAGGTTTAAGAAACAAGAACTGTGTCAAAAAGCATTACTATTCAAACACCATTGAAACACGATTTTCGCGTTAAGAATGGGGAATGTCCGAAAAAAAATCAAAGTGGCTGAATATTTTTCTATGGGTAGGAATAAGCTCCCTTAGTAATAGACAAAAGTTTCAGAATTTTTGGTTGCGTGAAAAAGTGAAAAAAAAATAAAGTCTCTTCGACAAACACAAATATACGTCTTTTCACAAATATATTAAAGTAACAGCAGAATGGAAAATATATGAAAAAAATGTGTAATTTTTATTTTCACGCAACGGAAAATTCTAAAACTTTTTTCTATTGGTAAGGGAGCTTATTCCTACCTATAAAAAAATATTCAGCCAATTTGATTTTTTTCTGACATTTCCCATAGCAGACTTATCCCTCTGATCTTTCGTTTTCAACTTTTAATTCCTCTTTAGTCGAGTGCTTGCAATAGGTATTGATTGCCTCCACACCATGCGCTTTCAAGTTCATCTTTTTTAATTTCCAATAATTCGTCACGGTAATAATTTAACTTTTCTGTTATGTATGACACTAAAAAAGAGGTATGGAAACGACCTCAAATCAAGAACAATGCAGCAAAAGGGAGTTTTTTTTAAATACTTACCAACATCAATATCAGTATTTACAACTATATTACGAATTAACGCTTCTATACAGATGACAACGGGTAGAGATAAAGCTTACATTTCTGCGAACAAATACACACGCTCCAAACAACTATCAGAGTCCATTGAAAATGAACATCAAAAATAATAAAAAGTACTATTACTGGTATAGTTCAGCTATATTCTCGTAGCCGTAGGCACAGAATATATACTCTAACGCGAAAAGAAACGACACTCGCGCATGTATGCTCGTAAAATCGCTCGCGGCTATGTGTGCGTGTCTGGAGGCGCGCGGGGGCTGCGCGCGGCGCGCGGGGAGTGCAGCCGCTAGTCGCCGACTTACTCGGGCAAGGGTTCTTCTACTTTCGCTCGCCGCTCGCTTGTCCCACCGCAATCCGTATTGTACCGCATTACGCACGGACTGACTACGCGTTCAATTTACATTATTTAATTGTTAGATAATTAATCATGCCCGGCGGCGGGCGTTATTGTTGTGTTTATGGCTGTGGCAACAACCAAAAACAAAATCCTGATAAAAGTTTCTTCGTATTGCCCAGTGATCCAGAAAAGTAAGTATCTATAGAGTAAGCGATAAATTTATATCTTATTTTAAAATAACAAAAATATGTCAAAGTTGCCATAGTTGATGGAACCTACTATTGCAACTTTACCATATTTTGAATTTTAATAAAATAAATATTTATCGACTATTTTATAAGTTAAAATATACGAAATATTAGTCATGCCCTTACCGTTCCTTTAACCTGACTTTAATTATAACAAAAAGCTCTGAAAATAAGGATTTCAGACGATTAAACCTCGGAAACTCGCAAGTAGGTAAAATTGACAATAAATAAAAAAACCGGCCAAGTGCGAGCCGGACTCGCGCACAAAGGGTTCCGTACCAAAAAACGGCAAAAAAAAAAAGTACTTTTCTTGTATAGGAGCCCCCCTTAAATATTTATTTTATTCTGTTTTTAGTATTTGTTGTTTTATCGGCAACAGAAATACATCATCTGTTAAAATTTCAACTGTCCAGCTAACACGGTTCATGAGATACAGCCTGATGACAGACAGACAGAAAGCGGAGTCGTAGTAATAGGGTCCCGTTTTTTACACTTTGGGTACGGAACCCTAATAAAAATGATTATAAATCAAACCTTTCCTTCATTAACACGTTAAGAGATTAAAACAATGATTATATGATAAATAACAGAAAATAAAGTATAAGGGTTGCAATTTATGATGTGTACTTACCTAATATAACTAAAAGATTACAAAAACTTATTATAAATCAAACCTATCTTTCATTAACATGTCCTTGCACAAGTTTATTTCCTAACATACCTACTATGTAATTTCCTTTGCCACAAGTCTAAATTCCATTTCGGTATCAACCCTAGCGCTTACACGCTCTGGCTCAAGGTCGCTGGCGCTCGAACTCTCACGTACAAAGTGTGTCACGGCTGTGCCGTAGGCGAGGTTTTTAATAGTATCACACGAGTGTTTTAATACCCAGTTATGTGCAATTTCATACACTACTTTATCTACACTCATACATTTGGGATTGAACCTACTAAATAAAAGATCAACGTTAGAAAAGAGAGAGAGACTATGTTTGTATCATAGACTTAGAAAATTTTTCGCTATGCTCAAGTAGACGGACAATGGTGCGAGTGAGAAACCGTTTCTTACGGCTTATGCGATGTGCGAGAAAGAGTTGAAGAAAAATGACAGCAGAACCTAGTTTGACTTCATTTATCATCGTTTATCATCTTGGTGAAAAGCTACCACACGATTATTTTGTTATTTTGATCGCGATCGGGTTGATTTGGCTCTTATAACTACATAAATCAATAATGGTGTCATGTTCTGTGTTGAATTGTAATGTTACTTACGACAATAACCCAAAGAAATACTTATTTCACAGGTAAATATGATTGTACAAGTACCATTTTCATATTCCATATTTTAGTTGAATATATTCCCAAACACACTAAGTTAAATACTAATATGATGCTATTAAACGCCTATTTCCTAAATAAAGGCTGATTTCTAAACATTACGTGTTAGATAAAAAGATATTATGTCCATGAACTTGAGAAAATAAGGCGTAGTGATTGATCAAAAATTATCGACATCGACACTCATGTCGATGATTTCCAATATAACTTTATTTGTGTTTGTGAACACTGATAGTTTTATTTAAAGCTGCTTTTAACCGACAGTTTTCAAATGGTAAATTATACCTACTTAAATACTAATTTAACAATATTTCCAGGTTTCCTGTAAATCCAGTGATTAAGTAAAACTGGATAAATGTCATAAATAAATCGGCATGGAGCCTGAAAGGAGACCTAAAGAAATTACTTAAATAAAATTGTTCAAAATCTTGTTTGTGTTTTATTTATTAGAGCAATAATACATTATGGTAATCGACAACCTAAAATGCCTGGACTTCAGTGCATCTCTGAAATTCACGCACACGTTTACAAATTAACAAACACAGGCTCATGTCACTTTTGGTTTCGCAGCCAAGCGAACTCTGTTCGTCTATTTCAGTGAATATTAAGTTTATGGTTTGTATTAACTAGGTACCTACCTTGTAATAAGTCAATTCCTTAGCTGCATCTAAACTAAAATATCGGGCAGAGTAAATTTTTTTTCACATTTTAAAGCAAGAATAAAAAAAACCTACAAAATTCAGTAAGTATAACAAAATGTAAAAATTGAAATCAAAACTTTATCTAAAATGCTGGGCGCGCATTCCATTGAAAAAAAATGAGATCAGTGCATTCCCGCAAACTAATTGCACTAAGTCATCGATTACCATAGATTGCATTTTAATCGGGTGCGATTCGGTTGCCATAAAAACAGTTAATCTAATTTCAATGTAACTAACGTTGACTTCATCTAATTTTTATTTGACCTAAAAATAAATGACATAATTTTTATTTAACCTATTATTCATTTGTCATCATTATTATTTGCCATTTTTACATTTGCTCTAACGTTTATATCCCATAAGTATCATTTGATATATTGCTTTTTTATCTAACTTACATTTCTTAAACATATCATTTGATCTAATTTTACATGTTATAATCAACTTTTACTATAAAATAGAAATAACTAGCTTTTGTTATTATGATGCTTGCTTAATTATCAAATCCACAATTTTTTATGTAATAACATCAAAAGCATACATATATTATAATATAACAATGACTAGACATGCAAGCAAGCGTACAAGCATGCATGTAGCTTGCCAGTTGGTTAGGTTAGTGTTTTGACCACTCGCAGCGGAGCTCCACAATGCTTGCATGCATGCTGCATCCTTTCTTGCATGCTGCATGCTTGCTTGCATACTGCATGCTTGCTTGCATGCTGCATGCTTGCTTGCATGCTGCATGCTTGCTTGCATGCTGCATCCTTGCTTGCATGCTGTATGCTTGCTTGCAAAATGCTTGCCGGGGGGTGCAGGGGGCTGGCCCCCCTGCTCGGGGGGGTCGGGGGGCCTGAGGCCCCCCGCTATAAAGAAAAACTTTAAATGCACCTACCAGTAGGTTAGGTTAGGTTAGTGTTTTGACCACTCGCAGCGAAGCGAGCGCAGCGAGCGGAGCTCCACAATGCTTGCATGCATGTTGCATGGTTGCGTGCATGCGGCATGCTTGCTTGCATGCTGCATGCTTGCTTGCATGCTGCATGCTTGCTTGCATGCTGCATGCTTGCTTGCATGCTGCTTGCTTGCTAATTGCTTGCTTGCATGCTGCATGCTGCATGCTTGCTTGCATGCTTTCTTGCATGCTGCATGCTTGCTTGCATGCTTGCATGTTGGGTGCTTGCTAGCAAAATGCTTGCTGGGGGGTGCAGGGGGTATAAATAAAAACTTAATGCACCAAGTAGGTTAGGTTAGTGTTTTGACCACTCGCAGCGGAGCGATACGGTAATGTTGGCAGTAAGCTGTTTTATGGAGGATTTAAAGCATGGGTGTAGATAAAAATATATAAGTAATGAAATCATATTTTTTGGCTATGCTTGTTTTTAAAGCATTTAAATCATAGGTCACTTAAAATTATTTTAAATGTTGAATAGAGTAAATGAATGTTTATATGAAATGTGCTTTATATCATCTGTTAATTAGATCAAATGATTATTATGTCAAATAATTTTTATATCACATGTATTTAGGTCAAGTGAAATTATATTAACCATATGTTATATTATTCGATCGGTATGTCAAATGAAATTATATGAAATGTTATTATATCCTCTGATCGTTAGTGCATGTAAATTTAGGTCATACATTACACACCCATCGTAATGAGAAAAAATAGTAGTTTATGAAACTGACACATAAAGAGGGGTATTAAAACACGAGTGTGTGTTTAAAAACCGAGCCGTAGGCGAGGTTTTTAATAGTATCACACGAGTGTTTTAATACCTAGTTATGTGCAGTTTCATACACTACTTTATCTACACTCATACATTTGGGATTAAACCTAACCTAAACCTAAATAAAAGATCAACGTTAGAAAAGAGAGAGAGAATTTGTTTGTATTACCTTGTAATAAGTCAATTCCTTAGCTGCATCTAAACTAAAATATCGGGCAGAGTAATTTTTTTTTCACATTTTAAAGCAAGAATAAAAAAACCTACAAAATTCAGTAAGTATAACAAAATGTAAAAATTGAAATCAAAACTTTATCGGAAAAGCTTGGCGCGCATTCCATTAGAAAAAAAAATTTGATCAGTGCATTTCAACAAACTAATCGCACTAAGGTCATCGATAACCATAGAGTACATTTTAATCATGAAAAATATGTGGGAAAATATCGTTGTTTTTTTTAATGTTACGGCACTGCCTTCTTTTTGGATTTGCCCTGTATCGTAATGAGAAAAAAAGTTATTTTATGATGCAGTTGACTGCATCGTAATGAGTTTATTTTTTAATTTTACCTATCCACGAAAATAAAGTACGTATTTATATTACCTTTTTTGAATTCATATTTGGAACATTACGTTGTGAGTGTAGATAAAGTTATTTTATGATGCAGTTGACTGCATCGTAATGAGTTTATTTTTTAATTTTACTTATCCACGAAAATAAAGTACGTATTTATATTACCTTTACATCATACTGCTCGGTAACTAGGATTTACTAATATAGTATGAAGCTGTGTAAGTTGGCATGTGCAACACAGTGCATTGTTTAGATAGAACGTTCCATTTTCAAATCACTTTAGAATTCAAGCATGGTGAACGCTTTAACTGTAAAGTTCACTTTACAATTCAAGCATTTAAAACTCCTTAGTGAACCAATCTCTTTTCTTATATTATAAACTGACGAAATTTTTTACTGAAAAAAAAACAATGAATATGGTGCCATTTCATTTCAGTTCAGCCTATGCAAAACTCCTTGGTCAAACGATTCTTTTTCATAAAACGATAAGATTCATTTTGAAAGCGTGAAAAAATCTGCTGTTTCATACATTTCGATGGAGTAGGCATTGTACTTTTGTATGGAACAGCTGATTTTTTTTCGTGATTTCGAGGTTGGTCCCATAATGAAAGTTGTTCAGTTTAATGGTCTGATCAACCCCACGAGAAGTTTTCAATGAACTAAAAATAACCTTGTATGTTTTTTATTTTTTATTATTTTTTTTTCTATTTTTTTTAATTAAATTTACCTCGCATGAATGATGTAAAGTAGTATGCTTACCTCGGTTGTAAGTAGCTATTACACCCTCGATCCATTAGCGCCCTTTGCGAGCTGCGCTCGCACGGGCGCCAAATTAGATCTTGTTCTGTAATAGCTCACTTACGTCCCTTGTGTAACAAACTACTATTTTTGAATTCATATTTGGAACATTACGTTGTGAGTGTAGATAAAATAATATATTTCACCGTCGTCCCCAACAAACACTATGTTAATAGCTATTACGATAGATTCAGTTTTATCGCAGATTCGCTATGCTGAGACCCTAATACATTATTAATTGTCGTTTTTTTAGAATCAGACATTCTATGAAGATCTTTAAGTTTATATTCAACGAGTCCTTCGTTGAATATAAACTTAAAGATCTTTCTCAATGAAAATTTTACACGATTAATGACGCACTGATCTGTTACCAAACTATCAGATTAAAATTAAATCTTTTTGAGTAAGCTGCCATTACAATATTGTTCGAGTGAAAAAGGTTTGAACCGATTTCCTGTAATCGTCAATACAATACCTTATTTATTAAGGGGCTATATCAAAAATAAAGCGTAAAGCGAGATAGCAATGAGGAAACGACGCGCGCGGGAGCGAGACCGATTCAGCAGATTTGGCGCAAAAATCACTAAATCAGTTCTTAGTAAATAACGATACCGATTAAAGAGAAATGCTTCTACACGATTCTGAATAAACGAACGTGTAAAAAACGAAAGTGTGCGGCTGTCAATGTACTTTATACTGAGTTGATGCATTCAGGCCTCCGAATACGGAAAACGAATACGGAATCCGTACGCGGAAAACGTATGTGTGCGGTCAGGGAGGCGATTCTCGGGCGCGTGACATAATGTCGAATGCGAGATATCTCGAAAAAACATGGCGGATGTCGATCGCAATCAGATTTCCGTATTCTCGGAATCTCACGGTAGACATATGTCGAGCCGTAGCGTTCGACATGCAACGAGCGGTCGATAGCAGTAGAGATTGTATATCTCGAACGTTTAGGCCTGTCGAAATGTATGATCTGTGATCAAAATTTTTTTTTTCTATATCTTAGCCCTGTTTACGTGGGTCAAGTCAAGCGATTAAGTAGTAACTAAATGGGAAAGTTAATTTTAAGTTAAAATTTAGTGAATAGTCGTACACACGGTTTAAGTAGTAAGTAGCCAGTGTACCTAGTGTTGCCGATTACGAAAGGCCATAATACCCGAATGCCAAATCGCCAAGCCAGAAATAAGGCCGAAAATTGCTTGCAGCCGTTTTTTAACTTCACTAGTAAAAAAATTGGTGCAAGTGATTTTCGGCCTTATTGACATTTGAAATTCGATTGCTTTTTTCCATATTCTAGTTTTACATACCATTCAATATTTGATTATAATTTCTAGTTTAAGTATACCTACTTCCAAAAGACTTACTTTAAAGATTACACAAAGCTAGTTTTCACGGCACGGTATTCGGTTTTCGTGTTGATATTGAAAAGAATATGAAACAAATCAAAGGAAACAGCACATGACACAGACAGCAACGTTTCGTTTCTTTCAAATAAAGATCACACTTTCTTTTGTTTCTTATTTTTTTCTCCTCAATTTATACTTTTTCATTAAGTCGTGAAAAATGCAACGTTCCAATCGTCGAGATTGCAAAGTCATTCGACTTGTAATGTCGAAAATCGCTGAGAATAAGTTTTTTGGTAGCAGTAGAGATTTTAGTGACATTTTTAATAGAGATTCGTGATTAGAGATAATGTCGAATTCGACATTATGCCACGCATCCGAGAATTGCCCCCCAGGCTAACGCGAGTTCTACTGCTCACGGAGCCAGTCACTAGTTACGTGTATATATTAATTGAAAACCGCAACTACTGTAAGGTTTTCTGTGGTATGCCACGCGTTAAAAGGTCAACCCGTGAACGTGTCAGGAACATGACAATGTGATTGTGATCGTAACCGCAGCATGTGTTACCGATACAGGGAAGCAACATGACATTAAGAAAACCGGTATGAAGTGTGATCGGGGTGGTTCGAATTTAAGTGCCCTCTGGCACTCGTGACCTGGTTTCCACAAGGACATGTCCGATGACGTCCTTCCGTCCCTCGGACCTTCAAACATCGGCACAACTGTAGCTGAGGTGGGTAAGGTCACCAGACTGAGGTTCATAGGTTTCACGTTTTGTTTGTTTTTTTATACTTACGTAATAAGAACAAGGCTATGTTATTGTTTCTCATCAAAGGCCGGTACGTAATAAGTACCTTATCGTCAAGTCTTTGAACATGGTAATAAAAACCGTCCAAGTGCGGGTCGGACTCGCGCACGAAGGGTTCCATACCATTAACCATACAAAATTGTTGTATGGGAACCCATTAAATATATATTTTATTCTGTTTTAGTATTTGTTGTTATAGCGGCAACAGAAATACATCATTTGTGAACGTTTCTACTGTCTAGCTATCACGGTTCATGAGATTATAGCCTGGTGATAGACAGATGGACAGTGGAGTCTTAGTAAGGGTCCCGTTTTTAGGGTTCCGTACCTAAAAAGGAAAAACGGAACCCTTATACGATCACTGTGTTGTCCGTCTGTCTGTCTGTTCGTATGTCTGTATGTCTGTCAAGCAATACCTTTATTTCAGGAACGATTTCGAATTAAAGGTTGAAATTAAAACCATATACTCAAGTCTACGGTCACTTTAAGTTGTGAAAAAATCAAACTTCTAAGTTTACGTAAAAAAAGATACGGCTCGTTTATGCCACAAAAAACGCATTTTTCGCACTCTCAAGGGAATCAAATTCATAGGGTACTTCCCGTTGACCTCGCTAGAACTATGAAAGGCAAGTAAATACTATAAGCACTGGGAAAAATCTGAAAACTAAACATTTGTAATTAAATCATAAACTTCTATATGTCTGTCCGTCGTTCTATTAAAACCCTTTATCTCGAGAACGCCTGAAGGTATCGAGTTGAAATTAAAAGTATTAAAACCATACACTCAAATCTACAGTCCTTTGAAGTTGGAAAAAAAAATATACGTAAAAAAAATACAGCTGCAAAAACGCATATTTCGACACTCTCAAGGGAATCAAAATTCATAGGGTACTTCCGATTGACCTAGAACTATAAAATTTGGCAAGTAAAAGTACAGTAGAAAAATCTGAAAACTATACATTTGTAATTAAATCATAAAAAAATATATATAGTCTTTATTCAAATACCAACAAATTTGTACGGAACCCTCGGTGGGTGAGTTCGACTCGAACTTGTCCGGTTTTTTTTCTTAGTATAGTACAATAGTAGTACTTAGTAAAGTACTTATATATTATTCTGTGCTTTGGGTAAGGAACCTTAAAAAAGGAGGTGACTATGAAAGAGGGATATACCTAAATCTGGACCAAAATGTATTGGATTGGAAGTACCTATAGCAGTGGTGGTGTGGTGTTATATGTTTATTTTCAATAAAATAAGTCATCAAATCAACTAGACAACAAAAATATACGTATTTTGATTTGACCTGTTTACCAATTTTAGGCAACAAAAACAAACAACAAATTAATTTGTAATTAATTCTTGTCATATACGTTTAATTTGAATGACGTCTGCAACAACAGCAGCAAAATGACCTTAATCATAACAGATGTGGATTTTGTTTGACCTACTTAAAGCACCAATCGACCTATTCATTCATCATTCAAGGCGGGGCGCGCGGGGGTTCCCGTTATATGACGTCACTCTTCGGCTTAAAAACCATACCTCCCCCTGCACAATCCAGCTGCAGTCCTTTCCCGTGACCTACTAACCCAAAATGGGTCTCCGGTGACGTGAGCTGTACAACCGGCAATGAAGTTCATGAATTGTACCTTGCGTCGAGTAAGAGAGAACGGGCGGGACATCTCAGGACAACTGTCCTGTTGCGTTTTCAATGAAAGTTTCTACGCTATCGGAGTATTCCCTGTGTGTGTTGAGGTAATGGAAGTGTGTACAACGGCCATGGCTCGGCTAAATTTAAACTACCTTCCTCAACCTTCGCTGATTTATTGTGAACCATCGGATCTTGACATCACGGTCCTTTATTTCAGGAATCAAGTATAAAATATAAATGGTGATCGGTTGAAAGAGGGAGGGGCTATTAATAGACTTTGGGTTTGTTATACAAATACTATATTTAACAAAGCGTATCGGGCCACGCGTAGTAAAGTTCCGTAGTTACCTTATTTATACACTATTTCACTATTAATACCACTATCATTTTTCGTTTGCAAAAATAACTTTGTTTTTCATAGTGGTTTTTCATTTTTCATATAAATGGACAAAGTTATATTTACGTTTTTGGAAAATGTGATGTATCTCTAAAACTGCTAATTATATCTCGTTCATACGAATTTTCATTAAAAGTTTTTAATAAGATCTACAGCATATTTTTTTCCCTTTCTTATTTTAAATTAACCATTTCGGAAGTATATCTTATACCTTTGAACGAGCAATTCTTGTATATATATAAATATATTTCTGTGATCTCGGAAACGACTCTAACGATTTCGCTGAAATTTATAATATGGGGGATTCCGGGGGTAAACAATCGATTTAGATTAGTCTTATGTTTGGGAAAACGCGTTTTTTTTTCGACGCAGAATATGGTCGCTAATATCCGTTTGGTTCAGCGGGTTAGGACGCGGACCACAAGAAACGAGTATTCTGAGTTCGAATCCCGCTCGGTGACTTACTTTTTTTTATATGTTCAAGTTTATATACATTTTTTAATTAAAAATTAAAAGTTTTTAGACAAGTTTAAAAAATGTAGTTAATGTTGCTTTCGAGTTTTCACGAAAAAACATCACATACATTGCGTGACATTGCTATCCCAAAGTAAGTAGGTACCTAGCTAAAGCACTTTTGTTATCACCTAAACACTACGATATTACAAGCTCGGTTCACCCAGGTACTATATTACAAACGGTTAACTTTGAGAAAAATTATTTTAGGAGCCTCAATGTCATTTTAAAGATCTATCTATAGAAAAGACACCCCGAACGTATAGGTTTGTTTTTTTTTTCAGTTTTAGTTCAGGGGGGTGATTTTGTAATTTTGTTGCAATCAACTCTGACAGAAATCGCAGTTACATTGCTGCTTTTGTTAGAACCAATGTGACAACTATCTTACTTAAAGCAGCAATGCAACCGCGCTTTCAATCGATTTCAATCGAGAATTGTTAGCAACAGCTTTACGTAATCAAGGTACCGGTCTGTCGTCTGTTTGCGATAAACTTAAAAAAAATACTTCTTACGGATCTTCATGAGGTTTTGATGAGAAAGGTTAAAAAACAGTGACAAATATAATTTGTCAAGGTTTTGTGTAAATTAGTTGAAATACGTGGCCACACTGAAAGTTTTGCTCAACTCATAAATAAACCAATATATGTTTATGTAAACTTTTATATTTATTGCGTGTCACATTATTCTCCATTACATTTAAAACGTTTTTGATTCGTTGAAACCATTATTTTTAACATAAGCATTATTTGTCTGACGGCATGTTTTTCATACGCTATCACGGCTTGCTCTGGCCCCTTTAAATATGAAATTTCTCATCGTATCTTTAAATTCTAGGATAGTAAAGAAATTGCAAGATGTAAGGTCTAAAATTAATGTAGAATGGATCATGTACTCCGACTTTAAGGCCCGTATTTATAAACCGCTCTCAATACCGATCTCAAGAGTGATTTCAGTTGATACGCTCTCAAGATGTGAGCAGCATCTTAAGTTGGTTATTAATTAATAGTCGGAGAAATGAGCTGTCCTCTTTAAAAATTCCTCACTGTAAGATATATATAGCTTACGCCGATGACACTGCGTTATTTTTCTCTGGTGCGACTTAGCAAGAAGCCTTTTCACATGCACAACATGGCCTGATGTCGTATCCTCCTAGCTTCGTGTGAATCTACTATCCCTCAATACTCAAAAGACCCACGTTATTGCCTCATCCATTCGGAATACCCCTCCTGACATCCTACTAATATTATAAATGTGAAAGTTTGTGGGTTTGGATGTTTAGATGTTTGTTCCTCAATCACGCAAAAACTACTGAACGGATTTGATTGAAATTTGGTACACAGATCGTAGATAGCCTAGATTAAAACATAGAATACTTTTTATTCCGATATTCCCACGGGAACGGGAACCACGCGGGTGAAACCGCGGGCGGCCGCTAGTCCTTAATAATTTCACACTTATAGCTCACTCCCATCCCAATGACCCAAATTATCCCTGTTCTCCTTTAAAGATGGTTGAGTCGGTCAAGTATTTAGGTATTATTATTGACAACAGACTTACCTTCCAACGCCATGTTGAACAAACTGCGAGTAGGCTCCGCAAATTAATGTTCATATTTAAGAACATTCGACATGTCGCCGACCCTTACCTCGTAAAGACTGTCTATAAATCTCTCTGTGAGTCTGTGCTGGTGTACTGCATTACCTCATGGGGAGGTGCCGCCAAAACAGTCGCGATTAAACTTGAAAGAGCTCAGCGAGCCGTGCTGAAGGTGTGTACAAAAAAGCCCATCTTATACCCTACTTATGACCTATATCAGTTTTGCCAAGTCCTCTCAGTCCGTCAGCTCTTCATTCTACACAGTGTACTCAAACAACACGGTGTCATAGATGTCAACGACTTAGCCTCACGACGCAATCATCTTGTAGCTACTTTAACTTGCACTAGAACTTCGTTTTCCCACCGATTCTTTCACTAGCTTGACCCCTTACTTTACAATAGACTTCACAAAGTATTAGATCTCGCTCCTTTGCATAAATTTAACTGTAAAATAAAAATCTCATCCCATTTGGAAAACTTAAATTATCAAGAAACGGAAGCTCTACTGGGTTACTTTTGATAACACTATACTCACAACTTACACACATTTTGTACGATTTAAATAGCCTTTTACAATCTGTAATCCATAATAAGATAAATTCATATATAGTATTAATATTCTTTTTCTTTTAACTGTTACTGTTTATAGCGTAGATGCTTCTCCGATTGTATAATGTTTCTAATATACCTAATTTTCTTTGTTTTACTGTATAACTGCTATGTCAAGAGGGGAGGGAACTGGTGCACTGAACCACAGGCCTATGGCTTAGCTCAGGTCTCCAGTCTCTCGCAATCTTTATACTTATTAATATCTTAATGTAATATAAAAATGAACCTAACATTTAAGATAGTTGGAGAAAAACAATCAACATATTATTATTATTTAGTTATTGTATGAAAATTGCACTATGAGTGCAAAAATCTTAAAATAAAAAAATATACAGCTGCGAGTAGGTATTTTGTCAAAATATCTGGAAAGAAATTTCAATTAAAAGTCGAGGTAATTCCTAACATAACGCTGGCTTGCAGCGTAAGAGTGGGATATAGGTACAAGAAGAAATTCGACGATGACACTAGTGACCCGGTAGCTTAGTGGTCAGAGCATTGGACCGGACATTCTATGGTTGCGGGTTCGATTCCCATCTGAGAATTGATCTGGTGCGAGTCGTATATTTTTTCGTATATATTATTTAGTATTGTATGAAAATAGTATTGTGAATACAAAAATCTTTAATTTAAAATTTTACTAATACTAGCTTCTGCCCGCGACTTCGTCCGCGTGGATATTAGACGAAATCCTTTTAAGGAACCTTCAACCAGGATCCGGCCAGCCATTTTAAAGCGATTAGGCGAGTCCCCATCAAGCGCGCTGCCTCGCGAGGCAAGACATTTGCCACGTGTGGCGGGCCTCGCACAAGGCTTCCAGTTCCCGTTCCCGTTCCCGCTCCCGCTCCCGTTCCCGTTCCCCGTTCCCGTTCCGTTCCCGTCCCGTTTGCGTTCCCGTCCCGTAAACGTCCCGTAACCGTCCCGTACCCCTTCCGTTTCCGTTCCCGTTCCCATCCCGTTCCTGTCCCGTTCCCATCCTGTTCTCGTTCCCGTTCCCGTCCAGTTATATTCCCGTTCCGTTTCCGTTCCGTTTCCGTTCCGTTCCCGTTCCGTTCACGTTTCTTTCCCGTTCCCATTCCCGTTCCGTTCCCGCTGCGTTCCCGTCCCGTAAACGTCCCCTAACCGTCCCGTACGCCTTACGTTCCCGTTCTTGTTCCCGTTCCGTTCCCGTCCGGTTCTTGTTCCCGTTCCCATCCTGTTCTATTCCCGTTCCGTTCCCGTTTCATTCCAGTTTCGTTCTTGTTTCGTTCCCCGTTCCCGTTCCGTTCCCGTCCCGTTTGCGTTCCCGTCCCGTAAACGTCCCGTAACCGTCCCGTACCCCTTCCGTTTCCGTTCCCGTTCCCATCCCGTTCCTGTCCCGTTCCCATCCTGTTCTCGTTCCCGTTCCCGTCCCGTTATATTCCCGTTCCGTTTCCGTTCCGTTCCCGTTCCGTTCACGTTTCTTTCCCGTTCCCATTCCCGTTCCGTTCCCGCTGCGTTCCCGTCCCGTAAACGTCCCCTAACCGTCCCGTACGCCTTACGTTCCCGTTCTTGTTCCCGTTCCGTTCCCGTCCGGTTCTTGTTCCCGTTCCCATCCTGTTCTATTCCCGTTCCGTTCCCGTTTCATTCCAGTTTCGTTCTTGTTTCGTTCCCGTTTCGTTCCGTTCCTGTTCCGTTCCGTTCCGTTCCCGTTCCCGTGCTCGTGCCCGTTCCCGTTCCCGTGCCCGTGCCCGTTCCGGTTCCCGTTCCCGTTCCCTGGATGTGCATGTCCAGGTCCAGGTCCATATGTGCCATGTCCACCGCGTTGGACTTCAAAATAAATCTAATTTTCGCAATCACCATCCCATAAAACCTCAAAAACGACATCCATATCGATTTTTATGTTACTCACCCCACTTACCCTCTAAGGGGTTGATTTTCAAAATCCCAAAATATATATTTAGACGTGCTCCTACGAATTTTAAAGTTGTAATTTCGATTTTGTATTCTTTTTCCATACAAAATTTGAACCCCATTTTTACCCCTTTAGGGGTTAAATCATGTCCACCGTGTTGGACTTCAAAATAAATGTCATTTTTGCAATCGTCATCCCAGAAAACCCCAATAACGACATCTATATCGATTTTTATGTTTACTCACCCCATTTACCCCCTAAGGGGTTGATTTTAAAAATAACAAAATATGTATTTGCCTATTTATTTTTAGATGTGCTCCTCCGAAGTTTTAAGTTGTAATGTCTATTTTATATTATTTTTCCATACAAAATTTGGACCCCATTTTCACCCCTTTAGGGGTTAAATCATGTCCACCGTGGTTGGACTACAAAATAAATGTCATTTTTGCAATCATCATCCCACAAAACCCCGATAACGACATCCATATCTATTTTTAGGTTTTTTTTAACCCTTTTCACCCCCATTTCATCCCCTTTGGAATTGAAATCCTAACAAAAACAATATACGTTGCTTTAGATTTCTATCCATAAGCCTAAATTATAAATTTAGCGATTTTTACTTCGAAAATGAAGGATTTTCTTTAATACACAACTCCCCCTTTTGACCCCTTCGGAGGTAAAATTTTGAAAAACACTGAGACCCGTATTTATTAATTTTCAATCGTCATCCTAAACACAAAATTTGAAGATTCTAGCTTCAAAACTGAGGGACTTTCATACAAACTTTCATCCCTTATTTCATCCCCTTAGGGATGGAATTTTCAAAAATCCTTCCTTAGTGGATGCCTACACTGTATAAAGTATCTGTGTGCAAAATTTCAAGTCTCTAGGTCCAGCGGTTTGGGCTGTGCGTTGATAGATCAGTCAGTCAGTCATTCAGTTTACGATTTTATATATTACTAGCTTCTGCCCGCGACTTCGTCCGCGTGGATATTAGACGAAATCCTTTTAAGGAACCTTCAACCAGTATCCGGCCAGCCATTTTTACGCAATTAGGCGAGTCCCCATCAAGCGCGCTGCCTCGCAAGGCAAGACATTTGCCGCGTGTGGCGGGCCTCGCATAAGGCTTCCAGTTCCCGTTCCCGCTCCCGCTCCCGTTCCCCGTTCCGTTCCCGTCCCGTTTGCGTTCCCGTCCCGTAAACGTCCCGTAACCATCCCGTACCCCTTCCGTTTCCGTTCCCGTTCCCATCCCGTTCCTGTCCCGTTCCCATCCTGTTCTTGTTCCCGTTCCCGTCCCGTTATGTTCCCGTTCCGTTCCCGTTCCTTTCCCGTTCCGTTCCCGTTCCGTTCCCGTTCCGTTCCCATTCAGTTCCCGTTCCGTTCCCGTTCCGTTCCCGTACCATTCCCGTTCCGTTCACATTTCGTTTCCGTTCCCATTCCCGTAACGTTCCCGCTGCGTTCCCGTCCCGTAAACGTCCCCTAACCGTCCCGTACGCCTTACGTTCCCATTCTTGTTCCCGTCCGGTTCTTGTTCCCGTTCCCATCCTGTTCTATTCCCGTTCGTTCCGTTCCCGTCCAATCCCGTCCCGTACTCGTCCCGTACCCCTTCCGTTCCCGTTCCCGTACCTTTCCCGTTACCGTCTCGTTCCCGTTCCGTTCCGTTCCGTTCCATTCCATTCCGTTCCGTTCCGTTCCATTCCGTTCCGTTCCGTTCCATTCCGTTCCGTTCCGTTCCGTTCCGTTCCGTTCCGTTCCGTTCCGTTCCGTTCCGTTCCGTTCCGTTCCGTTCCGTTCCGTTCCGTTCCGTTTCGCTCCGCTCCGCTCCGCTCCGCTCCGTTCCGTTCCGGTCCGGTCCGGTCCGTTCCGTTCCGTTCCGTTCCGTTCCGTTCCGTTCCCGTTCCCGTGCCCGTGCCCGTGCCCGTGCCCGTGCCCGTTCTGGTTCCCGTTCCCGTGCCTGGATGTGCATGTCCAGGTCCAGGTCCATATGTGTCATGTCCACCGCGTTGGACTTCAAAATAAATCTCATTTTCGCAATCACCATCCCATAAAACCTCATAACGACATCCATATCGATTTTTATGTTACTCACCCACTTACCCTCTAAGGGGTTGATTTTCTAAATCCCAAAATATATATTAAGACGTGCTCCTACGAATTTTAAAGTTGTAATTTCGATTTTGTATTCTTTTTCCATACAAAATTTGAACCCCATTTTTACCCTTTTAAGGGTTAAATCATGTCCACCGTGTTCAACTTCAAAATAAATGTCATTTTTGCAATCGTCATCCCAGAAAACCCCAATAACGACATCTATATCGATTTTTATGTTTACTCGTCCCATTTACCCTCTAAGGAGATGATTTTCAAAATAACAAAATACATATTTGCCTATTTATTGTTAGATGTGCTCCTACGAAGTTTAAAGTTGTAATGTCTATTTTATATTATTTTTCCATACATCATTTGGACCCCATTTTCACCCCTTTAGGGGTTAAATCATGTCCACCGTGTTGGACTTCAAAATAAATGTCATTTTTGCAATCGTCATCCCAGAAAACCCCAATAACGACATCTATATCGATTTTTATGTTTACTCACCCCATTTACCCCCTAAGGGGTTGATTTTCAAAATAACAAAATATATATTTGCCTATTTATTTTTAGACGTGCTCCTACGAAGTTTAAAGTTGTAATGTCTATTTTATATTATTTTCCATACAAAATTTGGACCCCATTTTCACCCCTTTAGGGGTTAAATCATGTCCACCGTGGTTGGACTTCAAAATAAATGTTATTTTTGCAATCGTCATCCCACAAAACCCCGATAACGACATCCATATCTTTTTTTTTAGGTTTTTTTTAACCCTTTTCATCCCCATTTCATCCCCTTTGGAGTTGAAATCCTAACAAAAACAATATACGTTGCTTTAGATTTCTATCCATAAGCCTTAATTATAAATTAAGCGATTTTTACTTCGAAAATGAAGGATTTTCTTTAATACACAACTTTTGACCCCTTCGGGGGTAGAATTTTGAAAAACGCTGAGACCCGTATTTATTAATTTTCAATCGTCAACCTAAACACAAAATTTGAAGATTCTAGCTTCAAAACTGAGGGACTTTCATACAAACTTTCATCCCTTATTTCATCCCCTTAGGGATGGAATTTTCAAAAATCCTTCCTTAGTGGATGCCTACACTGTATAAAGTATCTGTGTGCAAAATTTCAAGTCTCTAGGTCCAGCGGTTTGGGCTGTGCGTTGATAGATCAGTCAGTCAGTCAGTCAGTCAGTCATTCAGTTTACGATTTTATATATTAAGATAAGATAGCTATTTCATCTTAATCAATTGTCAAAATATCGAAATGTCGAGGTTTACTGATGTTAACCCTAATTTTAAATGCAACAAATGCCATAATTTCATTAAACATAATGTTTTATTTGCCATAACTAATAAATGACATAAATTTATTTTTACTAATTTCATTGGTCATAAGCAATCAAATGACATAATATTCTTATTACATAATTTTATTTGCCATACTCTTCATTTAAAATAATGTTATTATCCATAACAATGATTTTCCATTATACTTACTTATTACAATATTTGGCAAAACAAACATTGTTTTCTATTATTTCAGCAAAGAAATAATTAAAGAAGTCAGCATAATAATTTATATTTATTAATGAATTACTAAGATTTTGACCAATCAAGATAATTTATTTATTATACTAATGGAGAGTTTTGAGTTTTGGCATTGAATCTCAATTTAAAATGACAAAATTGTGGAACTAAAACATAATCGTTTACTCATATTTGATTTATAAAATTATAATCAGCTTTAAGATTCAGGTTTAAAAAAAAAAAGTTTTAAATATAATGAGTTAGCATGAAATTGCAATTGCATGCAGTGCAGGCAGGCATTCAGCATGCAAGCAAGCGTGCAGCATGACGCTGACTGATAACTTTTTTTTCTTGTAGTTTGTGATAATTTAATTGTGAATATCTGATTTGATAAAGCTGACGAATTTCTTTCGCCCATTATTATTCTCAGCTAGAAAAAGACGTCCAAACAGGTGGTAGGAAAAAAATAACAGAAAATATTTTATTTCCTTTTGTTTTAATCGCTCCATGTTTCTTACCATTGTACACGCTTACACGTGCAACTAAATGCGTTTGCATACCAACAACCAGTCGAGCTTCCGCGCTTGTGCCAGCAGCCTTTGTAATAAAGGACTCGACTGCCTGCCCACCATCAGTTCGCGACACACCTCCGTGAAGCGAGCCTTGCTTCCCTTTAACTTTACTACTTGCGATAAGTAAACATAAAAGTTTATGAAATAAACAATTTGCTTCCTAAAGCAAAATAGGTCTAGCTAAGCTAATATAGGTCGAAAGTGGTGTTTTGATTGAACTTATAAAAAAAGAACGACCAATCGAATTTGTGGCTAAAAGTTTATCGGCGACTTGTCAGTGAACGTTGTACTATCAGTAGCCAGCAGCGTTGCCAGAAAAGCAGATCTTGACGCAAGTCGAATACTCCGAAGATACTAGTGTGCCCACCGGCTGGAGAAATGCCTGACCACCGCCTCCTAAAAGCGCTGAGCCAACGACTCCCGAAACGCGGCGCTGATGTCAACTTCTTCGGCAGCTCGAGCGACAGTGACAGTGGATCTTGTGAGCAAGACCAAAAGGAAGGAAGGCCAAGGAATGACGACCGATTCTCAAGCTACTCCAACGACTCAGGGAATGACGATGACGGTTCTAAACGCCACCGCCGCCGGCATCGGTCAACTTTGTCCCTAAGCCGTATGTTAAAAAGCCTAAACTTGACATCACGCTCGCAGTCATGCTCACCGACGGAACGCCAACACCAGAAAAAGCAGCACCAGCCCAATAGCATCCTGCGAGCACCCGTCACATACGTGTATGTACGAGGCCTCTCAGGTCTGCCGACGCAGAGGGTGCCGCGCCGTGCAGTATATTGTTCATCAATGGGGCTAAACCGTAAAATGATGTCTACATATTAAGATCCTTGGGGGAGGTCTATGCCTAGCACGATGACATAATATGTCGTCATCATCAAATCAGCCGCACGACACCGACTGCTGGGCATGTTAAGAAAATATTTCGATTCGGAGTCTGTATAATAATTACATACCTATATATCATATATTTTTTGTAAGGCCGTAATTTAATAGTAAATACGCAAACCAGCTTACTTGGCAAAACAGTTTTGTCCGTTGGCAAAACAGTGGTGGTGAATCTAGCGCCGCCATTACATTTATTTTTATTACTCGTAAACCAAGTCAATATTCAAAAAAGCTCATTAAATAATCTCTTAAATAGTCTCTAATACTTTTTGAATAACTCTTCAACAGTCCCAACAGCATCCTAAAGACTGGCAAATCGCTACACTTCCCCACTGTGGAAGTGCTTTATTCGAAGAGTGACAGCCACGGGAACCTACCCTTTTTTGTAATAGCCAGTCGTGGCACAATAATATCATTCATTCTGTAAGTTTCAAAATCCATTATTGCCAAAACTGGCCACTTTGAGCTAAAATGGATTTTAAAACTTACAGAAAGAATGAAAACTGTTGAAGAGTTCGAAAAATATTAGAGACAATTTAAGAAATTATTACTTAAGCTTTTTTTTAAATATTGCCTTGGTGTACGAGTAATAAAAATAAATATAGTGGCAGCGCTAGTTTCACTACCTCAGCGCTTATTACTTTAAGATTATGATGTACTTTACTCGATCATATTTAATTTCGGAAACATACTAAAAATAAATCCTTTAGTAAAAATATCTAACTTTAGGTTTGCATAATTTTCATGTAGAGGTATTTATCTTTTAGTAATAGAGAGCACCGTCATAATTAAGTATTTAAACTAAGATCCTTTATTAATTAAATTCGTATTTTTCCACGTTCATACATTTTTGGTCCAAAAGACAAAAGTGCTTTATTCTGATAGATCTTGTCCATCTAAGCATTTTTTATTATGGCACCGAAGCTGTAGCACCGCTTCACATTTGTGTCAAAATATATGAAAATACAGACTTTTTGAACTCAATTAAAGTCAAGTACAGCGGTGCTATAGCTTCGGTGCCATAATAAGAAATGCTGAGGTGGACAAAATATATCAGAATAAAGCACTTTTTCTTATTGGCCAGCACTTTCACATTTGGACTAAAATGGATGATGTCCTTTAACGTTGACCAGCGATCTGTCAACACTATGTAACGGTTCAAAACTGAACATGCTATTTTATCTCAAATATTTTTCGAATTTTGTTTCATATTGAGCATAATATTATTTAACTATCGAACAAGTTATTATAATAAAGAGTAGTTCAGGTTTTGAGTTAGCAATAATGTCGGAAGTTCTTTTAATCTTTCACAGCGCTAAAATTCAAATATTAGTCTCTGTCTAGGTAACGACGCTAATAGGCCTAAAATTTATTTATATTTATTATTGTTTATTTATCAAACTTTATTAGAGCCTCTCGAATATCATTATAATAGTTTATTTTAGAAGATTACTTAAAAAAGGATTGAATTCGGTGTTAATTATTTCTGTAAGTTGTCAGTAGTGTCACACCACGTGATGTGTTTTAGCTAAAGAACGAAATTAAATATAGTAGGTCATCCCAGTGGATCAATCGATGAGAAATCGATTGCCAGATGGTAACTGAGGGTCGCAAGGCAAGTCCCATATCCTTTGCCAAATCATAGTTGTAAATTTAAATTTTGTTTTAGGAAATATTAGACATTAGTTAGATTTGGGGGATGAATGCAAGTTTAGTTGGTTTGGAGAATTTTGTAGCGGATCTAGTACATTTTGTTAATCGTAGGCGGTATTTGTTTAAATTAGGGTATTTTGTTATACCATGCCTTTGCTTCATGACACAGTTAAATTGGAGATTTTAAATTAAAATTGAAGTTTAATTTGATTTTATAATATGGTTTGATGTTCAGAGATAATACAGAGAGAGAGAAAAGAAATGGAACAATGTTTTATTCTGGGCGGAGTTTAGTTGACAGTTTAGTGGTAAATTGAAGACTCGAATTGTAAAATAAAAGGGGAGATAATTAATTAATAGAAATATTGTAAGGATAAATCTAGAAATATTATTAAAAAACATAAACAATAGTTATTGAAGGTGTAATAAGAAAATATTTCATGGGAAAATGTGGATGGAGCCTAATAAAGTTTGTCTTGTCGTTGGGTGTTGTACGAAGAAAGATTGATATGAAGTTTCTTCGAAAGCGGGATTTTATGCTGCAGGTTTATAATTCAAATGAGGGTAGGCATTTAGAAAATGTAAAAGTAGTCGGATGAGTGTTGCCAGTTAGGGTTTTTAAAGTACCAACATTGTGATGCTAAATTGATCGGAAATTTTAGGTTTAATTGGACCGAATACTTAATGGAAAATGTTGTAATACGTATTTTAGCAAATTGATTCTAGAGGTTATGATATTTTGGGGAAGGCGAGATAAAAAGATTGAAAAGTTGGATTCTAATTGTAGCATATGGGAGGTTCGATTTGTTGTGAATATAAAATTCGTATTAATCAGAGTTTTATGATTATAGTACAATAATTTCATATGATTCTGGATAAATATTCTGAATATTATTCAAAGTTGTTAGTTTTGTTAGAAATGATGTAAGGGGGAAAACTTGTTGATTTATTTATGATTGAAACGTTGTTTCATACAATTGTATGAATTGTTTAAATCAAATGTAGATGAAATGTCAGTATAAAGAAATATTTAGGTAACAGATTAATTTTAATTTGGTTACAAATGGAGCGTCATTGTGCGCTTGAGTATAAAGAATCTTGAAGATAGAAGGTTATTAGTTAGTTGAATTGTACGTTGGAATTATTGATTAGTATAGGGGTTCATTTTGTAAGATTAGCAACTTAAATATTATATTGACAAGTTGAGTAAAACAAACTGAATTCTCCCCATTTTTGAAGGAGAAGGGAAAATTTTAGGAATAGTTTATGTAAAGTAGGGAAATGAAGGTAGGTAAAAAAAAGATGCTTAGGTCGTGTGGGGTGAGGTTCCTGGAGTGAGTGAATGATTTTGGGGGGCTATAAAAGACGTGGCTCGAGGGGAATCGCTCTCCTTTACTTTCCTCGTCGTCAACGTAGCATCAAGTGGAACCTCAGTAGAAGCCGTCGATACCCTCTTTGTAAGATAGCTTCGAACAAGTAGTATTTTTTATAACGCAAGAAAACAGCAAGAAGTCAGGAAGAAAGTGTTTAATTGAGGTTTTGACGTATAGGTCCGCAACCGGGTGCGAGTCTTTTGCATATACGCTTTAATTAGGGCTTATATGGTATAAGTAAGCTTGAAATTAAAGTAGGTAGATTTTGTTTGCGAATTTTCATAAAGTAAAGTAAATTTCCCAATAAATCTAAGAATTTTCCGAATCAAATTTGTTTGAAATTTATATAAGCAGTTGGGAAACGATAAAGGGGGGTTTGATTTTGAATAAATATCATTAGTGTTGTGTCTCTAAGGGGCGTTCGGTCAATCCTCAAGGGGTTAGGTAAAATAGTCTGGTATGTGGCGTATCAGACGGGCATCAAAATTTCTAGATTGCCTAGCTAGTCACATAAGTGTACCGAATGTGTCCCATCTCTAGCAATCCGACGGTCCGAAAGGAGTTGAGAATCTAATTCCGTGCTAGCGTTGGTGTCCCGAGGATTCGGTATACTTATTCCGCTGTAGGTGCCTATTTGTTCCCTCCCAATCAAATTTGGCCACGTACAAGCTGCTAGGAGAGAGATAGGCGAGTCATGCTTGCTCACGCTGTACAGATTCAGGGCTTCGGTGATGGGGTAAGCATCACAAATATTGCATAGGAAATCTAAATTTAGTCGCTGGTAGGCAGGTAAACTCATTAGGTTTATAAATTCATTGTTAGGCGCGTAGGAACAGTAGGTTAGGTTTGCATCTCAAGGCGGGAGGGAAACTTGGATGCTGGTAAAAGATTGGACGTTCTCAAGAAGGTCGAGCTGTCAGCAAGGTAACAGCAGTAACGTTAGATAAGCTAGGAACTCTTATATAGGCAAAGGAGAGGTAGGTCAATTCGCAGTGTATCAGATTTAGGTAGGCCGCAATTAGGTTGGTGTACGACAAAATGGCTGTCGAAGCGAAACATAGGCAGGTGGTGTCGAGAATGGTACCAACAAGATGGCTGCCGCAGGTCATTCAGTGGTACATAGGAACTTGACTAGGGTGTGATGAGGTAGGATGATTTAGGAACAGAATCTAGGAAGCGCAGAAGTGTTAAATATAGTGAACGAAAGGTTATGTGAAACTACTGGGTAGGATCCGAAGGAAAAGTATCAATCTTCTATAGTAGGCGCCTTAACAGAGATCTATTAATGCTATGTCTCAGTGTTGTGAATAATTACTGCGATGTGCTCAATTGAGTAGACTTTGCAAGCTTCAGTAAGTACCCACAAGTTGACCGATCCGAAGGAAAAGTATCAATCTTCCATGGTAGGCGCCTTAACAAAGATCTATTAATGCTTTGATTCAGTGTTGTGAATAATTATTATAATGTGCTCAATTGAGTAGACTTTGCAAGCTTCAGTAGTACCTACAGTTTGATTTACTATTAATTAGAGCTAGACAAATTCTTCTGTTAATATTGGATAATGATTTAATAGTGAAAGTTGAATCATAAATAAAGAATGATTATTCATCCTTGATTTGGATTGGTAAAATTGAGCCTGTTTTCAATTGGTCGTTTACAGTTGAGATAATCCGTTTTGGTGATTGTGGGAGGAATACTAAAACAAGATCTGGGCGTATGGAATAATCCCGTGTTACCATTAGACTAATGTTGAATCACAGTTTATGGAACACTAGATCATAGTTTGAGTAAACCTTTCAAATTAACAGAATGAAGGATATGACTAACAGTGAGATAATACTTTGAAAAGTATCTACCTACTATGAAAATATTATATTATTTAGTGAATACATTAAATTCACAAATAATAAGTTCAACATATTATCTGAGTTCAAATAATACAACTAGGTTCAACCAACTCAATTTGAGGATGAAAGAAATAGAATTTTATTGATATCAAATATTGTCTAGTCTACTCAACATTTAATTGAAATATCGCCTTTAACTTTAAATGAAATGAACTGAAGTCAATTCGGTTTATGGTTGTATATTTATAATTTAGCCGAGATTAAAGTATGAAGAATCCGTCATAGAACTTTATTACCTTGTTTAGAATTGTCTTTCCTTCAGAATATGAGAACTATCAGTGTCCCAAGTAAATGGATAGTAATGTTGTGTCCATCTGTTATAATGTTAAACAATCATACTAGAATTATTTATTAAAGAAAAAAATTGTAATTCAGCCATCACAATTGAAGGAGAATTCTTCATTGTGAAAACTGATAGTTCGCTTGGGAGCATTTTGCTCCGTCCTCTTTTGTAGAAACAGACTGACAAAGACCAAATATCTTAATATAATAAACTTACTAAGTAAAGTTATCATGAAAAAAATATGGCTGGCCAGAAGGGAGTTGCCCACGTCCGGTGTCGAAACTCATTGTATAGAGCGGGGAGGAGCTTTGTACCTTAGCTGGCAAAACCACAATTGCATATCCACTACTTGTACAATAACTTAAGAAAGTAAAAGAATCCTTATTTAAAAGCGTTGAGGGTTTTATTATACTTTGATCTCAGGCGACTATAACTTCTTAACTTATCTCAAATTATCTCTCTTATCTTAATGAATTAAGTTGACAATAGATAATTTACATTATTTAGAATAACGTCATACATGACCTATAATTTGACACTTGGCAGCGGAAGAGAATTATCCAAATTTAACTTTTCTCTATAACCCGACTTACCTATTTTTACCTTACAGTCTATTATGGTTGAACATACCCTCTTTTACCTTATAACAATACTCCATTTAACTCATAAATTCACTTTGATCATTTCCTATCAACATAGGTTTATTTCACTCATACTTACTTCATCAATGGAACGTAGTTGGGAACGTTTTCCCCTCTATTTATAGTATTCCCATTTATTGACACTAAAGAGCTATGGGGTTTCCCTTGGCAGTATGACAAATATTAAGAATTAATATGAAATTAAAGTAGGCTCACTTAGGAAAAACACAGACTTAATTTCTATTTCTCTGGTTGTATCAATAGAGCAATAACTTTCCTTCAGTGGTATTTTCATTTAGAAATAAATGTAATAGCAGGAATAATTAAAATCTAGTAATAAAAGCGAATACTTCTATTGGAAAATGAAAATCAATACTAATCACACTTTTAAAAGAATTTGGGTTCACTAATTATCACAACCAGGGTTCCTCCATTAGACATTCACAGGTCCTCTCAGATCACACAAAGCTAGTTAGTAAGGTTCTTTGTAGGTTAGTTAAGGTTGAATAAAGTAAACTTAGTAATTTGCATTTTGGAGGTTATTTAATCCAGTAAAATTTGGTTCCAATAGTTTAGTTATAATCAACGGTAAGTAGTAAGCGGATCTTGATTGTACTCTTGTCCTGTAGGTTATTAGGTTTCCACTTAGGTTTTAGTTTCTTTCATAGGCCGTGATCATCTAGATTTATTCCATTCTTGTTAGGGCGACGGTTACATCATAGGTGCCGTGAGACCAGGATGTCATATTATTGCGAATCTTCAGGTTTTGTGTGGTTTGGGAGTGAGTGACTGTTAACAAGTGAGATTGTGACAGTCACATTTTGTTGCGGTGAAGTGGGTATAAAGGTTTGATATGTTAAAACACTGATTTTCTTTTCCAATGGTTGTTAAGTTATCATTCTGGTACGAGTTATGGCGATTAACTTGTCACTTTGGCTGGTCCTTGAAACTTTCGTTTTGCGAATCATTTGTAAGATCTTAGTTAAATATCTCTGAAAACAAATACACAAATAACCACTGTTTTAGGACAAATTTTGTAAAATATTTTCGATACATATAATGTTTTCATTGTCATTATAGTGCTGCCAAAACTATCGACGCCTCTGATACCTTATCGATATTTACGTAAACTATCGACACTTAGGTTAACTGTATTGCATTTGGTTCTATAGTCATTTTACACACTACGTTTGGTTACAATGATACAATTATGCAGCTAAATTATTACTTGTTCATACAGTATAGTCTCGTTTAAGGTAAATTGCGTAGTTAAGCAAATCGTATCGCGATAGTTTTTATTGATATACACTATCGATAATCGATATAATTATTTTCCCAGTTCCGGTTTATCTATTCAAGTCAAATTTATTTTACTCTGTTCAAAGGTCCGCATCAAGGTCCGACCGAATCCATTTTTCGGCCATGGACCGAGATCGATTTAAAAATTGAATTTTGACTCGGATTTTATTCACTGATATGATTAAGTTAGAAAAAAAAGGGGACCTTTTTATAGATTACCACATATACGATTTTAAATGTATAACTAAGGACGACGAGAGCTTGGCGGTTTCTTATCAATCATATGTCAATACGCATCAATATTGTCATGAGGTGTCAAAGTTGATTGACAAAATAATAGCATAAATCACTTTGGGGATCAATACTTCCAAACTATTGACTTTGAGGGAAAGTGAAGTAAGAAACTTCAACGTTATTTTTAAAGACACGTTATAAAAAAAAATAAAAATAAAACTTTTGTTCTTCTTTTGTTTATACCTAATAAATAAAGCAGATCATAGGATATGTTCGATTATAAAATTCTAGTCGTGTTAAATTGATGATTGCGAAGTAGGATGGCGGTGATAGGTGGACTGTCAATTGAATTTACGGCTATAGCGAAATCATAGGTGCTTTGTTGTGTCAAAGCTATGATTCTTAAAGAAAAAAAATGTATGGTCACACGTGTGCACACTTTTATTTATTTTTTATCACTCGTAAAATCGAATAAATTGCTCAAAAGTGTGGTTGATAGGACACGGGATTTGTAGTAATTTTAGTAAATGTATACGCACGTGTGCGTAACATCATCTGTGTGACTTTTAGTAATAGTGTGTTGTTACGTAAATGGCTGAATGTGAATAAGGTCAGGAACGCGGCCAAAGAAATTACATGTTATCGATTTCCGAACGAAACGTCAACTTGGGTATATTCCGGATCGCGATAAAATCGATGTCAGCGCTCACGTTATCTGTCAAACCCATACAAAATCACCGACTCGGAACGCATTTTAGTATGCTGTCATCGATTTTGGTGTGATTCGGAATGCAGCCCTTGACAGATTCCTACTCTTTGATTTTAATGACATATATAATGAGTTTTTGTTTATGCCAATAAGGTTAAATTATATTTTGTAAGATTTCAGCGTTAATTAACAGTGAAAATGATAAGAAGGGTGTTAAAGGGGAGCGATGAGAAAACGAGTAATCCTTTGTTTGTGTTGTTTCGTTAATCGGTGGTTTTTTTTTAACAAAAATACTTTGCTATTGTTGAATAGTTTCATATTAGCGATTCAGGTTGTAGTTCTGTTTGAGTGACAAAGTGCATTGGAATTTTTACATTGAACAAATGAAGAGGTACATAATTGTGTTCTCGAGTTGAGGTCAATGGTTGTAAGTTCTTTATTCGGTGAGTAAAATTTCAGTTTCAGTCATTTCAGTTAACTAGAATAACATGTAAATACCATTGCAAAGAGAAAGATTCAATTGCGTGTTTACAATTTGATTGTGTGTTAGGAAATTGATAATGGCAAGCTTGATATGAGATTAGGGGTTAGTGACTGTTACTTTATTAATAACTGTACGATAAAAGGGGCATAAGGGTAATGGTGGCATATGCCAATGGAAAATTAACTATGGAAGTAGACATGCAGAAGGTTCTGCCCATAATTACTTTATAGGTATACGATAACCGATTAACTCTAAGCAATTGATAGGGATTAACGTTTTGTCATTGGCAGTTTGAGAGATGAAATCCGTCGTTGCCTTTATCACGTTTGTGGTTAACTTAATATTATACGATTGATGCGTTAGTTAATAGGAACGGCAGTAAAGTTTAGTAATACTGAAGTTGTGGAGAAATTTAGGGTTAGTGAGTGTTGTAAGATAATTCTAGATTCAACTTACAAAGTTACAAAAAAAAAATATTAGCGTATAATGTAATAAATAGTTTTAGAGTTTGGGTGTTATCGCTAACTTCTGAATAGTAATAGTGAAGCTAGAGGGATATTAGTAGCATAGAATGATGGGGTCGTGAAATATTTTAATAAACTTTTAAAATTGAAACTAGAAAACTTAGTATGTGGTGATTAGATTTTAGTTTAATTTAGTAACCTACCTTTGAGACTGTACTATTGAAGGGATTGTGATCGTTTAAGATTTGAGTTAGTCATTTATAGATTATCATTTTGAAATATTTATCCGAGGTGAATTAATTTTGAAACTAATCGTCGTGACTTTCGAAAATTATCTAACTGGGGGTCGTTGTAGAACTAGTTACTAAGATGTTTTAATTGTGGAAACAATGTTGAAGAAGTTGGCTAGGGAGGTATAAAGTGTTGGGATTTAATGATAAAAGGAGAGTTTAAAATATTTAAATCATGTAGAATAGTAATGGTAGCAAAGAATGTGATTGACGTTTTTCTGAGAATTAGATATTTAATTCGAAATGATTAGTTTCAACATTTACATAAGTCGAATATTAGGGAGCGTGGTTTTGTGGAATCCAAAGCGGTGGATTTTTTAAAACCAAAATTAGTACGGGTACCTACTATATTTTAATTATTTGAAGATCTGACCTTACAACAAGAAAAACAAGGAGAGTTGCAAGAGCTTTCGTAGAAATTAAGTTTCTTTAGGGTAAACCGGATTGAGTTCGGACTCGAGTACTTGTTATGAATCATTTGATTGGATGAATTAAAGGTAGTTAAAAGATCTAATCTTAAAAAAAAGAGGAGTTTGATTGCTATTGTAGAAATTAAGTCTCATTAGGGTAAACCAGCTATGGTTCGGATTCGAGTATGTCGTGCACTCGAGTGTTATAAATCATTTGAGAAGTAAAGGTAGGGTTAGGATATAGTTAGCCAGAGGTTTTAGTTCGATTCAATCCTAGACTAGTGGTGGAGATGTTAAGGTTAGGAATGGAGTATTGTTTGGTTGATACTAACATTTATGTAAGTGCAATTTTTGGTGAGGAGACTATAAGTAGAATTGATATGCGGGTATTTAGGTCGGTATTGTTAGTTTAAATATTTCGCACATGATATTCGGCATGGTGTTGGCTGGAAGAAATTGAATTTTGAGTTATTTATATATTCGGAATCAGCGGTTTTTCTGTACAATCTAGTAAAATTGTCGTAGCCTTAAGTCGTTTGGATTGCATTTTGAGATGGTGTTGTTTGGTACCGAGGCAATTAAAAGATAAGTTAGTGTTACATCTCCAATTAACACACCAAATTAAAAAAATCCTTACTAATATTATAAATGCGAAAGTCCGTTTGTTTGTTTATTTGTTTGTTTGTTTGTTACGCCTTCACGTCTTAACTACTTCATAAAATTTTGCATAGGCATTGTTAGGGGTACAGAAAAGGACATAGGGTAGCTTTCATCCGCAAAAAGAAACGTACAGTTCCCGAGGGATAGCAAAAAAAAAACTGTTCACGCAGACGAGATCGCGGGCGGCCTCTAGTTATTTATAAATGTGAGCGTATTAACTGTGACTTGATCCCGTTTTGCCTGTCAATGTAATATAAAATCAATTGTTATTTTGAGTTATTACTGTTTTACTGGTTTTGGCCTATACCCAGCAGTGGATGTCGTGCGGCAGATATGATGATGATGATTACTGTTTTGCTTGTTTATTTTTAATTTAGTACTTCTTTCTAGTCAATACTCTTTGCGCTCTAGAAGTCTAGGTGGTTTTAGAAAGTAGCTTGAATATCCTTATATATTAATCCTAAGACTTTATTTTTAAATTATACAAAATAGAATAATGTAGCTTTTAACAATATACGATCAGGCTAAAAATACTTTACAGTCGGACTAAGATTTTCTAAATCTTTGAAACGCTATGTCTCGGAACTACGGTTTTTTGGGTTGAGACTATGTTGGATGTCGTGTGCGGTAAGATGAAGGTCTTGTGGCTTAACTAGATACAGGTAGTGATTTAACATGTGTTTCGGAGCTTTGCTAGTTTTAGGTAGTGGTATAGAAAGTAGTTTGGAAGACTTTTGGTATAGTTTAAGATTAGAATAGTTTAAGACTTTAGGTATAGGTTATAAAAAAAAGAAAAGCCACCAACGCACATTTTCTTTTTCCGGGGGGGAATTTTTTTTGATTAAATATAGGTCTAGGCAGTCGTTAAGATGATATAGAGCTAGGTAGTTGGCAGGAGGTCCGACTGTGTTTAGGCAGGGTTATGAAGAGGAAAAGGCATATACAGTTAAATACACCATAATTAAAATTGATAATGAGTCAGTTACATGAAATAAACTCATATATAAAGGGGTAGTTTAAAGTTTTACGTTAACGTAAGTTTGAAATGCGTTTTGATAGAGTTGATCGTGAAAGAAAAAAAAAAAAGGGAACACTTTGTTAATGTGGGAGGAGTGTAAAGCGTAGTGTATTAAGTGCGTGATATAAGTTTTTTTTTTTTCTCTCTCTCTTTTCTCTTTCGTAAAGTGTTTGAGATAATACATTATTGCAAATGTTACATATAATTTCATCGAGTGACAGTCAGCGTATTGAGTCTAACACGGTATAATTAATCTCTATACAATTTAGTTATTTATATTTGCATTCAGGGTGTAGTTATGATATAATCTTAGGTGGCGTGAATGTAGGCTAGTGAATGAAGACAGTGAATGCAGCGTAATAAGAACAGATGAATAGAATGAGAATCTAATATAGGTTATGAGTATGATTGGAATATTAATTTTAAAGGTTGATTAGAATGAGAGTTAGTGTGAATTAAGAGTAGATGCTAAATTTAGATTCTATATGGAGGGCTTTGGATTATAACATATGTGAAACCTGAATGCAAGCTTTATTATTGATTCAAGAGATAAGACCATCACACTGCTTTAGCGCTTCGTTTGTGCTTGCGGCCGGACTGGCGTTCTAGAGTTGACAACTTGAATTTTGTACAGTAGGACTTTTGGTGTTAGGATAGAGAAAAAAAAGATGAGAAAAACGAACACTGTTGATGTTTGTGATTGTCCTGGTGTGAACAACTGTCCGAAATTCGTACTACACAAGAAGCTAAGAGCTATGAATTGAACTCGACAACTGCACACTCTCCAAGGCGATATTAGGGTTGTTCTAGAGTCTTAAGTAAGCTTTTGGAAATATAGGGTCATTGTATAGGCTCACTTCGAACCGACGGAGTAGGCCCTGTTGGCAAGGAAGGAGTAATACTTGATTGTGGAAGGGTACAATGCACAAATATGTAGCGTCATACGCGGACTTTTTCATAAGGTTAGAAAAAGACTTATTTGTCCATGTAGGCTTACTAGGAGCTGTGGATTCACAACCCACACCTTACCGTGATTTTGTACGACTCTGGTGTTGAATATGCATAAGACGGAATTGGCAAAAGTCACATAAAACTTAAAACTCGCTTGATAACTTTTCAATATTGTCTTGGTTTAAATACACTCTACAATCTAAATCTCATTTACATTAGGGTTCACCCAACAATTCTTTGATCTTGGAGAAATAATAATGGTTAGGGTTATTAGGGGGAAGGGTTTTTTTTATACAAAAGGGATGTATGAGTAAAAAATTGAGGAATAAGAGTAGAGACGGAATAAATATTTGAGAATTGAGAAGGAAAATCCTACTCCGGATCCAATACGTAGTCTTGTCACCTGTGCAGGATTTTGGGGTCGAGCTGTAACGGTTCAAAACTGAACATGCTATTTTATCTCAAATATTTTTCGAATTTTGTTTCATATTGAGCATAATATTATTTAACTATCGAACAAGTTATTATAATAAAGAGTAGTTCAGGTTTTGAGTTAGCAATAATGTCGGAAGTTCTTTTAATCTTTCACAGCGCTAAAATTCAAATATTAGTCTCTGTCTAGGTAACGACGCTAATAGGCCTAAAATTTATTTATATTTATTATTGTTTATTTATCAAACTTTATTAGAGCCTCTCGAATATCATTATAATAGTTTATTTTAGAAGATTACTTAAAAAAGGATTGAATTCGGTGTTAATTATTTCTGTAAGTTGTCAGTAGTGTCACACCACGTGATGTGTTTTAGCTAAAGAACGAAATTAAATATAGTAGGTCATCCCAGTGGATCAATCGATGAGAAATCGATTGCCAGATGGTAACTGAGGGTCGCAAGGCAAGTCCCATATCCTTTGCCAAATCATAGTTGTAAATTTAAATTTTGTTTTAGGAAATATTAGACATTAGTTAGATTTGGGGGATGAATGCAAGTTTAGTTGGTTTGGAGAATTTTGTAGCGGATCTAGTACATTTTGTTAATCGTAGGCGGTATTTGTTTAAATTAGGGTATTTTGTTATACCATGCCTTTGCTTCATGACACAGTTAAATTGGAGATTTTAAATTAAAATTGAAGTTTAATTTGATTTTATAATATGGTTTGATGTTCAGAGATAATACAGAGAGAGAGAAAAGAAATGGAACAATGTTTTATTCTGGGCGGAGTTTAGTTGACAGTTTAGTGGTAAATTGAAGACTCGAATTGTAAAATAAAAGGGGAGATAATTAATTAATAGAAATATTGTAAGGATAAATCTAGAAATATTATTAAAAAACATAAACAATAGTTATTGAAGGTGTAATAAGAAAATATTTCATGGGAAAATGTGGATGGAGCCTAATAAAGTTTGTCTTGTCGTTGGGTGTTGTACGAAGAAAGATTGATATGAAGTTTCTTCGAAAGCGGGATTTTATGCTGCAGGTTTATAATTCAAATGAGGGTAGGCATTTAGAAAATGTAAAAGTAGTCGGATGAGTGTTGCCAGTTAGGGTTTTTAAAGTACCAACATTGTGATGCTAAATTGATCGGAAATTTTAGGTTTAATTGGACCGAATACTTAATGGAAAATGTTGTAATACGTATTTTAGCAAATTGATTCTAGAGGTTATGATATTTTGGGGAAGGCGAGATAAAAAGATTGAAAAGTTGGATTCTAATTGTAGCATATGGGAGGTTCGATTTGTTGTGAATATAAAATTCGTATTAATCAGAGTTTTATGATTATAGTACAATAATTTCATATGATTCTGGATAAATATTCTGAATATTATTCAAAGTTGTTAGTTTTGTTAGAAATGATGTAAGGGGGAAAACTTGTTGATTTATTTATGATTGAAACGTTGTTTCATACAATTGTATGAATTGTTTAAATCAAATGTAGATGAAATGTCAGTATAAAGAAATATTTAGGTAACAGATTAATTTTAATTTGGTTACAAATGGAGCGTCATTGTGCGCTTGAGTATAAAGAATCTTGAAGATAGAAGGTTATTAGTTAGTTGAATTGTACGTTGGAATTATTGATTAGTATAGGGGTTCATTTTGTAAGATTAGCAACTTAAATATTATATTTACAAGTTGAGTAAAACAAAACTGAATTCTCCCCATTTTTGAAGGAGAAGGGAAAATTTTAGGAATAATTTATGTAAAGTAGGGAAATGAAGGTAGGTAAAAAAAAGATGCTTAGGTCGTGTGGGGTGAGGTTCCTGGAGTGAGTGAATGATTTTGGGGGGCTATAAAAGACGTGGCTCGAGGGGAATCGCTCTCCTTTACTTTCCTCGTCGTCAACGTAGCATCAAGTGGAACCTCAGTAGAAGCCGTCGATACCCTCTTTGTAAGATAGCTTCGAACAAGTAGTATTTTTTATAACGCAAGAAAACAGCAAGAAGTCAGGAAGAAAGTGTTTAATTGAGGTTTTGACGTATAGGTCCGCAACCGGGTGCGAGTCTTTTGCATATACGCTTTAATTAGGGCTTATATGGTATAAGTAAGCTTGAAATTAAAGTAGGTAGATTTTGTTTGCGAATTTTCATAAAGTAAAGTAAATTTCCCAATAAATCTAAGAATTTTCCGAATCAAATTTGTTTGAAATTTATATAAGCAGTTGGGAAACGATAAAGGGGGGTTTGATTTTGAATAAATATCATTAGTGTTGTGTCTCTAAGGGGCGTTCGGTCAATCCTCAAGGGGTTAGGTAAAATAGTCTGGTATGTGGCGTATCAGACGGGCATCAAAATTTCTAGATTGCCTAGCTAGTCACATAAGTGTACCGAATGTGTCCCATCTCTAGCAATCCGACGGTCCGAAAGGAGTTGAGAATCTAATTCCGTGCTAGCGTTGGTGTCCCGAGGATTCGGTATACTTATTCCGCTGTAGGTGCCTATTTGTTCCCTCCCAATCAAATTTGGCCACGTACAAGCTGCTAGGAGAGAGATAGGCGAGTCATGCTTGCTCACGCTGTACAGATTCAGGGCTTCGGTGATGGGGTAAGCATCACAAATATTGCATAGGAAATCTAAATTTAGTCGCTGGTAGGCAGGTAAACTCATTAGGTTTATAAATTCATTGTTAGGCGCGTAGGAACAGTAGGTTAGGTTTGCATCTCAAGGCGGGAGGGAAACTTGGATGCTGGTAAAAGATTGGACGTTCTCAAGAAGGTCGAGCTGTCAGCAAGGTAACAGCAGTAACGTTAGATAAGCTAGGAACTCTTATATAGGCAAAGGAGAGGTAGGTCAATTCGCAGTGTATCAGATTTAGGTAGGCCGCAATTAGGTTGGTGTACGACAAAATGGCTGTCGAAGCGAAACATAGGCAGGTGGTGTCGAGAATGGTACCAACAAGATGGCTGCCGCAGGTCATTCAGTGGTACATAGGAACTTGACTAGGGTGTGATGAGGTAGGATGATTTAGGAACAGAATCTAGGAAGCGCAGAAGTGTTAAATATAGTGAACGAAAGGTTATGTGAAACTACTGGGTAGGATCCGAAGGAAAAGTATCAATCTTCTATAGTAGGCGCCTTAACAGAGATCTATTAATGCTATGTCTCAGTGTTGTGAATAATTACTGCGATGTGCTCAATTGAGTAGACTTTGCAAGCTTCAGTAAGTACCCACAAGTTGACCGATCCGAAGGAAAAGTATCAATCTTCCATGGTAGGCGCCTTAACAAAGATCTATTAATGCTTTGATTCAGTGTTGTGAATAATTATTATAATGTGCTCAATTGAGTAGACTTTGCAAGCTTCAGTAGTACCTACAGTTTGATTTACTATTAATTAGAGCTAGACAAATTCTTCTGTTAATATTGGATAATGATTTAATAGTGAAAGTTGAATCATAAATAAAGAATGATTATTCATCCTTGATTTGGATTGGTAAAATTGAGCCTGTTTTCAATTGGTCGTTTACAGTTGAGATAATCCGTTTTGGTGATTGTGGGAGGAATACTAAAACAAGATCTGGGCGTATGGAATAATCCCGTGTTACCATTAGACTAATGTTGAATCACAGTTTATGGAACACTAGATCATAGTTTGAGTAAACCTTTCAAATTAACAGAATGAAGGATATGACTAACAGTGAGATAATACTTTGAAAAGTATCTACCTACTATGAAAATATTATATTATTTAGTGAATACATTAAATTCACAAATAATAAGTTCAACATATTATCTGAGTTCAAATAATACAACTAGGTTCAACCAACTCAATTTGAGGATGAAAGAAATAGAATTTTATTGATATCAAATATTGTCTAGTCTACTCAACATTTAATTGAAATATCGCCTTTAACTTTAAATGAAATGAACTGAAGTCAATTCGGTTTATGGTTGTATATTTATAATTTAGCCGAGATTAAAGTATGAAGAATCCGTCATAGAACTTTATTACCTTGTTTAGAATTGTCTTTCCTTCAGAATATGAGAACTATCAGTGTCCCAAGTAAATGGATAGTAATGTTGTGTCCATCTGTTATAATGTTAAACAATCATACTAGAATTATTTATTAAAGAAAAAAATTGTAATTCAGCCATCACAATTGAAGGAGAATTCTTCATTGTGAAAACTGATAGTTCGCTTGGGAGCATTTTGCTCCGTCCTCTTTTGTAGAAACAGACTGACAAAGACCAAATATCTTAATATAATAAACTTACTAAGTAAAGTTATCATGAAAAAAATATGGCTGGCCAGAAGGGAGTTGCCCACGTCCGGTGTCGAAACTCATTGTATAGAGCGGGGAGGAGCTTTGTACCTTAGCTGGCAAAACCACAATTGCATATCCACTACTTGTACAATAACTTAAGAAAGTAAAAGAATCCTTATTTAAAAGCGTTGAGGGTTTTATTATACTTTGATCTCAGGCGACTATAACTTCTTAACTTATCTCAAATTATCTCTCTTATCTTAATGAATTAAGTTGACAATAGATAATTTACATTATTTAGAATAACGTCATACATGACCTATAATTTGACACTTGGCAGCGGAAGAGAATTATCCAAATTTAACTTTTCTCTATAACCCGACTTACCTATTTTTACCTTACAGTCTATTATGGTTGAACATACCCTCTTTTACCTTATAACAATACTCCATTTAACTCATAAATTCACTTTGATCATTTCCTATCAACATAGGTTTATTTCACTCATACTTACTTCATCAATGGAACGTAGTTGGGAACGTTTTCCCCTCTATTTATAGTATTCCCATTTATTGACACTAAAGAGCTATGGGGTTTCCCTTGGCAGTATGACAAATATTAAGAATTAATATGAAATTAAAGTAGGCTCACTTAGGAAAAACACAGACTTAATTTCTATTTCTCTGGTTGTATCAATAGAGCAATAACTTTCCTTCAGTGGTATTTTCATTTAGAAATAAATGTAATAGCAGGAATAATTAAAATCTAGTAATAAAAGCGAATACTTCTATTGGAAAATGAAAATCAATACTAATCACACTTTTAAAAGAATTTGGGTTCACTAATTATCACAACCAGGGTTCCTCCATTAGACATTCACAGGTCCTCTCAGATCACACAAAGCTAGTTAGTAAGGTTCTTTGTAGGTTAGTTAAGGTTGAATAAAGTAAACTTAGTAATTTGCATTTTGGAGGTTATTTAATCCAGTAAAATTTGGTTCCAATAGTTTAGTTATAATCAACGGTAAGTAGTAAGCGGATCTTGATTGTACTCTTGTCCTGTAGGTTATTAGGTTTCCACTTAGGTTTTAGTTTCTTTCATAGGCCGTGATCATCTAGATTTATTCCATTCTTGTTAGGGCGACGGTTACAACTACTTACCGCTTCCTATCCTCCAAACGCGCGCCGCACATTGGGGCAGGCAGGATATACCCTAATTTGCGCTTACATATTTGCTAGCGCAAATTATTAGTTAGTTTATTAACTAACAAATTTAGATTAAGTTATTTAGTATTTAAGTTAGGTATGTACGTACTAATATTTAAAATGTATGTTTCAGCAATTTAAGTTTTATTAAAGAAAAAGAGAGAACAAAAGATTTTTACTCTAACTTTCACTTTTTATACAAACTTGAAAATAGTTAAATTAAATACATTTAACGAGAAAACCAATAAGCATCAGTAGTAGTAATATAGTAAGTAAGTATTTGTAAGTGATAAATGTTCTCTAGTGTAAGAATTAAAAATAATTTAAAGTATTATCATAATCATTATTTGATATTTAAAATCGTCAACAAATTAAAGAGGCAAAATGTGCCTATTTTAGTTTTAAGTATTTAAAGTCCTTGAAATAAAACACATTGTAACTGAGACTAGGGCGGTTTTATTGAAAGTACTTTTAAAGTCCTTGCTATGCTGTATAAATAAAATAAAATAATCCGGCTAAAACAAGTTGGGATCATAAACAAATATGTTATCCCCTAATATGATTTTGCCTACCTATTTCATCGATTTGTTTACATTATTTAGAATAAAATAAGCGAAAACATAATATCTGATGTTGAAGGTTCCATACTCAAACAACACAAAAAGCAAATAATCTCTAATAATATTTGGATTAAAAAATAAAATACTCTATAGCGTCGGCGAAGAGTGAAAACCTCGTAAATCTCATTTTTGTCTAGAACATTTTTTTGCCGTTTTTGACAGAAAACCTCTTATCTCACGACTCTATCCCACTCATATTCCATTTAAACGCGTACAACGCCATCTATTTCATTATATGAAAACCTCGTCAATGACAGAAGCTGGTCATGAGTGACGAAAAACTCGGCAAAAGTGTTCTAGACAAGAAAGTGGATTTACGAGGTTTTCACTCTTCACCGACGATAGGTAATATCAATCAACACAGTCTGCACGTCGATATTGGAAGCGCTCATGGCGGAACTTGACAGACTGATCGTACTCGATCACGTTTGTTAAGCAACACTCGGTCCGGTCAGGTGTTGGATGGGTGACCGTTAAAGTGGCATTACAACTGAGCGCTTCCGTGCTTCGGAGGGCACGTTAAACTGTCGGTCCCGGCTGTTGTCATCTGATAACAGTCGTTAAGCCAAGTTTGAGGCCTTACAGGCGGCTTGATAAACTCTAACACCAAAGGTGGCCACTAATCCTCATTCGATAAGAAGAAGAACGTCGATATTGACGAACTGGGTGTGGAACAAAGCACGTAGATATTGACAAAGTATTACCTACATTAGTCGGTCAGCAACGAAAGTCGATTAACATTTTAGAACTTTTCTCATAGCAACGTTTTTGACAGATGTCTCAGAGTTTAAAGTATTCGTCAAAAAAGTTACAATGACAAAGTTCTTAAGTGTAAAGCAACTTTCGTTGCTGACTGTACCTTTAACAAATATATTTATGGGAGTATTTTTTGATTAAATTTTTTGAATTATTAGCGCCTTTTGGGGTTTCTGCCCTTACGTCGCTGGGCATTTGCCGACGCCTGACCTGTGCCAAAAGGGTATGGGCACAAATGTATGGACTCTGGTCCAAGGACCAGAACAGCTTACCGTTAAAGGGGTTTTTGATTGGGTATTTCATAGACTTGTTTTCAAAAACCCTATCTTTATGAAGGGGTTTTAAAACGTGTTCAAGCAATTTATACCTAGTCCCAGCTGGGCCGAAGGACCGGAATCACTTACCGTTAAAGGGATTTTGGTTAGGTATTTCATGAACCGCTTACCGTAAAAAGGGTTTTTGATTGGGTAATTCATAGACATTTTTTCAAAAACCCTATCAATACGGTAAGCATATCGTCGACTTACCCTATCGAAAGGGAAACCCTATCATTTGGTAAGCTTTTTGATAGGCCATCCCTAACAATTGGCTTAACCAAAAAAAGGGGTTTTCCGGTCCCTGCTCTGGTCTTGGACCCAATAGATTTAAATAGTATATCGTTAGAAAGGTATAATATTCTCATTGAGCACGAATAGGTATGGTGCTTGTCCAGAGGGCCTAGCCAAAGTAACATTGGCAAATCTTCGTTATCGCTTCGCTTTCGAAACATGTATGGGATTGACATAAGGTTTCGTTTACAATCGAATTTTAAAACGTCAAATCCATACATGTTTCAAAAGCGAAGCGATGACGAAAATTTATAAATGTTACTTTGGCTAGGAGGGGGGATGATATGTAGTCCGATCGGAGTACGCGTACGTTGAATATTAAGTGTTGAAGCTATCGGTCATATCAAAACCGTTTTAACCTCAAATGGTTGTAAATTTAACCTTCTTTATAACTTTTTTACACAATCTTGATGAAAGACCAGTCCTTCCGGGTCAAAATTGTCAAAAACTGAATAATGGTTTTCTACTTTGGACCATCAATTTACCTCATGTGGTAACTAAATGAAACCTCTTCGTTGGTTTTAGTTTTTATTAATAGAGTCAAAATAATTATGTCTGCCGGGCGAATTCTTGGAGGGTTCCGCAGTCAAACCATTTTTAGGGGCCACATTTTGGGGTCCTATTTTATCTCATCGAGTTACTTACTAGGTGAAACCAAGTTCTCCTAGTGGCTAAAATGATGCCCTTTAAATATTAATTGGTCGGCCAGCTCGCAACCTGGCACTTGTTGCAGTCCAACCAAATCTATAGGTATACTTATAAAAGGGCTAAGATAATAACTGATCTATCAACGCACAGCTTAAACTACTAAACGGATCGAGCTGAAATATGGAACAAAGTCATTAGCGCGTAGACGTCCGATATGAAATGATTTTGAAAAATTCAACCCCGAAGGGGGTAAAATAGGGCATGTAAGTTTGTATGAAAATCCGTCAGTTTTGAAGTCAGGATCTTCAAATTTTGTGTTTAAGCCATAAACTAATATTTATGTATCTCAGAGTTCTTGATAATTCTAGGGTAGAATATCCCGAAGGGATGAAAATGGGGATGAATTTGTAAATGTAAAGTCATTAATTTTCAAAGTAAAACTTACAAAATTTTATTTAGTTTTATGGTTCAAAAGTAGGTATACTACGGTAACGGGAACGGGAAGTGATATTACAAATGCCTACCTAAAAAGGCAAAGACTTAATGAAAAGCTTATAATGCCGTTATCGAGAAATTTTGCAAATTATGATAAAAACAGCTGTCCTTTGGGGAATTCTGTCTAAAAGGGAGTTATCAATAATTCGTGCCATATGTGATTAAGGGTCAGAGTGTCGCAAAGGGTGCGCAAGGAAAAAAGACAGAATAATTTTGAGATGTTTTCGTTTTATGATATTTTAAAAGTTTTATGATTGTTTTGGTTAAATTGGACAAAACTAAAGAACTTTTACTCTTGTCCCTTTTTTCGTGAACATTATAGTTTCTTAGAAATATTGTGTTTAAAGAAGTTTTCGAGAATTTTTTTTTTTATGTAAACATGACCCCAAAACAAAAAATATGGAAATTAAGCAGGGGAGGCTAAAAAGAGGGATGTACCTACGTACAAAATTTGGCACGTAAAAAAGTCGTTTCTGGCGCTTCGCCGGCTGCTGCCGCGGCACGCTCGCTTCGCTCGCTCGGCTCGCGCGCTGGTTTCATGTACACCTAACATGCTCGTCGCTTCGCTCCTCGCACCTATCTAGTGACCCGTGGTCTTAGGTCACCATCGCAACAATTTAGCAGTGCTACCAACTTAGTACGCCGACGTTAAACGTAAATTAATTTTAAAAATGATCTATTATTTTTAAACGCAATATTTCTAAGAAACTATAATGTTCACGAGAAAAGTGACCAGAGTAAAAGTTCTTTAGTCTTGTCCAATTTAACCAAAACAATCCTAAAACGTTTACAATATCGTAAAACAAAAACTTCTCAAAATTCTTTCAAGTCTTTTTTCCTTGCGCACCCTTTGGGTCACTCCAACCGCAAATGCTATGGGCCTCGCGCATTTGGGGGCGCCGCGTCCGAACGAGTGAGTCCCATCCACCCCGGTGGCTCTGTCCCGGTACCGGGACCGATGGGAAAAAAGTTCCATCCGCCCCGATGAATCGTATCTCGATGTTTAACGATGTCCTAAAGTTAAACGCAATACCGGCGGTATGATAAAAGATCTGTGCCATCCGCCCTTTTAAATAAAATTCTGGGGTGGGTGATACTTTGCGAGTGCGATCCTCTCCGTTAAATATCGAGATACGATTCACCGGGGCAGATGGAACTTTTTTCCCATCGGTCCCGGTACCGGGACAGAGCCACCGGGGTTAATGGGACTCACCCGTCCCAACGCTTCTGACCGCAAAAAAGTATCAATTTAGATTAGAGCGTGAAATATTCCTTCAAATCAATAAAGGTACCTAAACTACTTACCACGAAAGAATATGTATCAAAATGTATGACTATAATTTCAAATTTTAAGTAAGTACATTTCTAAAAGTGCGCGCTTGTTAGGTACATCACAAAATATGTTTTACACCACTCCGAGCGCAAGTTGGCAATGCTAAACGGGGGAATTCCCTGATATTGTCATCGAGCTAGTCGTAATTAGGGTAAGTAACGTTTAACCGAATGGATTTTAGGTATCTACTATTTATCCGTGTAGAAGGTTTCCTAAGGATTTTTTCAAATATCCACGCGGAAGTCGCGAGCGAATGTTATTTTTTAGAAAGAGGTAATAATTTATTACTTGAGCACGTATATTAATTGAATGCTGCTACTTTTGTAAGGTTTTCCATGGCACGCGTTAAAAGGTCAACACGTGAAGGTGCCAGGAACATGTGATTGTAACCGCAGCGGGTGTTACCGATGAAGGGAAGCAATATGACGCGCATACATTATGGTAATTAATCACTAGCGTCACGGTTTTCTCGACTCCTCCGGGCCACGATGTGTACCCATTGTCTTCAGTCACGGATGTATATTGACACTGAAGAATTCAAAATCGACGAATTAATTTCAATCTTTTTTTAATTTTATCCAAATCCGTTCAGCTGTTTTGCGTGATTGATTAGTAATCATCCAAACAAGCAACATTTATGATAAGTAGGTAATACGATATTTTTTTTCTATATGAAAAGAGATTACTATTAGCTAAGGCTTAATTTCTCATTTTTCATTTAAGTTATTAATAAGTTTTATACCTCAACTGAAAGCTGAATAGATGGTGATGTTTTTAAAATATTTCCAGGGTCTAATGATGGAGCCGGAAGAAGGCCACTGGAACTCGGTAATAAAAACATTTCGTGCGACTAAATGATTACAAAAAAACGGACTAAAATTATTAAAACGGACTAGTAAAAACAAACTAAAAAGTAAACAATAATTTCTTTTGTAAATATTTATAACCCTAATAACCTATACCTACCTACAGAAATTTGAAACCTAAAAATTTTAAACCTAAAAACGTGGGGCGCGTTTTGTAAAATTTATCATCCATATTGTCTATAGCATGCACCCCACGTTTTTTGGTTTTAAATTTTTAGGTTTAAAATTTCTGTAGGTATAGGTTATTAGGGTTAGTTTGTTTTTACTAGTCCGTTTTAAAATTTTTAGTCCGATTTATTTTGTAATAATTTAGTCCGTTTTAAAAAAGGGTTTTTAAAAAATATTCTTTTTTCAGTAAATTTGTAATCCAGAGTTTGTCGCCCGTTTAGTTATTTTGTCGCCCAATAAATAAACCGCTGCCAGGTTTAGTATTTAAGTACCCATTAACAGTCGCCTTTAATAATTTTCAGTCACCCAATTAATTAATTCCCCTAATTAATTTATTTTGTAATCTTTATGTGGAAAACCATTTGCATTTTAAAATTGTTTTTTTTTAATAATGAGTTGGGTGAAGATTGTGTACCAAATAAGACATGTAAGGATACACAAACTTATATCAGTCTGAGTTTGAATGAAGTTAGAACTTTTCTTACTTTATTATCCGCAAAATAAGATTTTTAAAAGCTTTCACAGAAAAGAAGATTAATGTCTTAGCAACAAACAATGGAGATAGACAACGACCTCGTTCGGCCGACGAACTTATCAGTTCAATTTACTTTCATATGATTTATTTACGTCGTGTTAAGCGTCAACAGGTTTCAATAGGTTAGTTCCTTCCAGAAAAGTTGGAATAACGACATACTGACACTTATTTATACTTTTAAACTTGCGCGTTGCAATGTTAGATTAAAACTAATACTATTACCTATTCTGTGCTTAAACTAAACCCATAGGTTTACAAACGCTTGTGATCATCGGCCGTGGTCTCGATCACGAGAACAAAACCTATATTTTTAACCATCCACTAAACTAGTTTCAGATTATTTCCAGAGTCAATGTTAAAATGATTTAAGACGGGTGGGTAGCTGTTTCGTTCCTCGCAAAGAAAAATTAAATCGGAATAGAAAAGCCCGTAGACGGATATATTTTTGGGGGTTGTCTCCACACCGCCCAGCCTTCACGTCGATAGGTGCATCGCATCGGTCATTCACCTTTCTATCCTCGTCCGACTTTGCGAGGTCTACTGCCCTCATTTTACTTAAACCGCATTGCAGCTCGAAGCCACTTCATTTAGAAAATGGGTCTAGCTATTGGTATACTCTGCCGTCTATAAGCTTAAAGGCCGCTAAATGACATTTGGCCATTTTTCACTTTTTAATGCCATAGTACATTAAAAAAAATCTCTATCGATCTGTCTAGGAACGGTTACTCTATCTTTTACCGTTTTCAAGATAGTAAAAAAGAAAGAACCGCTAAATACAAAAAAAATATACTTTACATCGCATAAAGGTGGCTAAACAGCACAACTAGATCAGAAGGCAGCTAAAGGACTTTAACGTTTTGATCAATTGAACATTTTTAATATTAATGCTAAGTTAAAAAACAGTTATTAGTTTACAAATAACTAAAAGGCAGCAAAGTTGTTTTAGCGGCTTTTTAGCTTGGTTACATTGGAGTATAATACCTTGCATAGACTTAACTAAAAGGCGGCTATAGGCTCTTACTTAACTAAAAAGCAGTTAGAATCATTTAGCGGCCTTTTAACGTTGTATTGTTACTACTTTTACAATAAATAAACTATTAAAGAAAGCCATGTTAGTCCGTAGGCCAAGTAAAATAAATATTTTTTTCTATGTCTTGCATAACAAAAAAGCCGTTAAATAGCAATACATCGCTATAAAGCGGCAAACTACGCAAGCCCCCTCACCCCTGAAAGGGATTTTTCCGGGTTGTGGGGAACGCGCCTGGGCACGGCAGGCGAGCCGCGGGCCTTAACATTTTTTTATGAGTTTTGACGCGAACACAAATTAACGTATTGTTTTACAACTAAATGAGACTCTTTTTAAAATAATTATTTTAGTGCATGCATTTTCTTAGTACCTACTTTTACTTCTTTGCATTCACAATGCAATTTTCATCTATATATATAAAATTCAAAGTCCTGACTGACTGACTGAGTGAGATATCAACGCACAGCCCAAACCGCTGAACCTAGAGACTTGAAATTTTGCACACAGATACCTTATACACTGTAGGCATCTACTAAGGAAGGATTTTCGAAAATTCTATCCCAAAGGGAATGAAATAAGGGATGAAAGTTTGTATGAAAGTCCCTCAGTTTTGAAGCTATGATCTTCAAATTTTGTGTTTAGGCTGATGATTGAAAATAAATAAATACGTGTCTCAGCGTTTTTCAAAATTCTACCCCCGAAGGGGTGAAAAGGGGGATGAAGTTGTGTTTTGAAGATAATCCTTTATTTTTGAAGTGAAAACCTCTAAATTTGTAATTTAGGCTTACGGATGGAAATCTAACGCAACGTATATTGCTATTGGTAGAATTTCAAACCCTATGGGGAGGAAATGGGGGTGCAATGGGGTAAATAAACCTAAAAATAGATAAGGATGTCGTTATTGGGGTTTTCTGGGATGACGATTGCGAAAATAACATTTATTTTGAAGTCCAACACGGTGGACATGATTTAGTTCGTAAAGGGGTGAAAATGGGGTTCCAATTTTGTATGGAAACGAATATAAAATAGACAGCACAACTTTAAACTTCGTAGGAGCACGTCTAAAAATAAATAGACAAACATATATTTTGTGATTTTAAAAATCAACCCCTTAAGAGGTAAATGGGTAAGTAAACATAAAAAACGATATGGATGTCGTTCTTGAGGTTTTATGGGATGGTGATTGCGAAAATGACATTTATTTTGAAGTCCAACACGGTGGACATGATTCGGGAAGCGGAACGGGAACGACAATGGGAACGGTAACGGGAGCGGGAACGGGAACCAAGAACCAGAACCCAATTCTGATTATTGTAATAAACTAGCTTCCACCCGCGACTTCGTCCGCGTGGAAATTAGAGAATATCCTTAGGGAACCTTCAACCAGGTTCCGACCAGCCGTTTTTACGCGATTAGGCGGGTCCCCACCAAGCGAGCAGCCTCGTGCGAGGCCCGCCACACACGGCAAACGTCTTGCCTCGCGAGGCAGCGCGCTTGGTGGGGACCCGCCTAATCGCGTAAAAACGGCTGGTCGGAACCTGGTTGAAGGTTCCCTAAGGATATTCTCTAATTTCCACGTGGACGAAGTCGCGGGCGGAAGCTAGTTATTGATAAGAAAAAAATGACCCGTCTCACAACTACATCCGATGGGACTCGGACCTCGTACCCACAACCTTTCACTGTCCGGGCGAATGCTCTTACCACTGAATCCGTGTAAGTAAACGACTCCGTAGCTCAATGGCTAGAGAATTAGCCTGGACAGTGAAGGGTTGTGGGTTTAGTTGTGAAACGGGTTCGTTCTTTCCTAAATTATAATCTACTAGCGGCCGCCCGCGGTTTCACCCGCGTGGTTCCCGTTCCCGCGGGAATATCGGGATAAAAAGTATTTTATGTTTTAATCTAGGCAATCTACTATCTGTGTGCCAAATTTCAAGCAAATCCGTTCAGTAGTTTTTGCGTGATTGAGGAACAAACATCCAAACATCTCAACATCCAAACCCACAAACTTTCACATTTATAATATTAGTAGGATATATAAAAAATTCGAAGTCCAAACTGACTGACTGAGTGAGATATCAACGCAGAGCCCAAACCGTTGAACCTCGAGACTTGAAATTTTGCACATAAATACCTTATATATTGTAGGCATCCACTAAGAAAGCATTTTTGAAAATTCTATCCCTAAGGGGATGAAATAAGGGATGAAAGTTTGTATGAAAGTCCCTCAGTTTTGAAGCTAGAATCTTCAAATTTTTTGTTTAGGCTGATGATTGAAAATATCAAATACGTGTCTCAGCGTTTTTCAAAATTCTACCCCCGAAGGGGTGATTAGGGGGATGAAGTTGTGTATAGAAGAAAATCCTTAATTTTCGAAGTAAAAATCGCTAGATTTATAATTTAGGCTTAGGATGGAAATATAACGCAACGTATATTGTTATTAGAAGTCCAACACGGTGGACATGATTTAACCGCTAAAGGGGTGAAAATGGGGTAAAAGAATATAAAATAGACATTACAACTTTATAATTCGTAGGAGCATGTCTAAAAATGAATAGGCAAACACATATTTTGTTATTTTAAAAATCATCCCTGAGGGGGTAAATGGGGTAAGTTAACATGAAAATCGATGTGGATGTCATTCTTGAGGTTTTATGGGATGAGAAATGCGAAAATGACATTTATTTTGAAGTGCAACACGGTGGACATGGTTCAGCCCTAGGGAACGGGAACGGGAACGGAAACGGGAAATATCTCTGGACCTAATTCTGATTATTGTAATAAACTTTGCAGGATTCGTAAAAACTAATGCGGGTAATGCTAGCCTAAAAAGCAGTTTTATGAAAAGGTTTAATAATTAACCGCTTTTAAGATATGCACAGTTGTATTAAAAGTTGTTAAAAAATAATGTAAGTGAAGTTAAGCGATACCTTCTTGGCTAAAAGGCGGCTAATTGTAGTTAGCCGCTTTATAGTTATGGATAAGATTAAATAAAATAATTTAGTTCTAGGTTTGCGAAACGCAAAAAGTTAAAACTGCTTTAAAGCCATGTAAATATTGATAACTTCTTGTCTCAAAAAAATACTTTGGGCAGTTAACAATAAATCCATAACTATAAAGCAGTTATGAACCTTTAGCCGCCATTAAGTTCTGCACACTTGTAACGATCTTTAAAATTTTACAAGGTTAGTAAGGAAAATACGTATTTAGCTACATGAATATTAATATTTAACAAAATCAACCAATTTCATGTGTAGGCTGAAAAAACAACCTTTCTTTTGGTATACGGCAACATGACTAAATGTTTATAAAAAATGAGAAGCATCAGTTTAAAAATTTTGCCGCCTTTTTTGGCTCTAGCTCATAATTAGTTTTTGTCATTTAGCGGATTTAAGCTTATGGACGGCAGTACTGGTTCACGGACTCTTAAATAGGGTGACGAAGACGACGCGACGACGACGTAACGCTAAAGTGAATAATTAAAATGAATGTAGGTTTAATATTTTTATACTTGCTTGTATAGTTGTACCTAAACATTTTATTTTTTCTCCAAAAAATGGCACCACCGATGCATCTGCTAAAAAGTTTGTACCAGTATACATTGTACATTACAAACAATACAAGCCTTCATGGAAACACAAAGCTATAAGTACATTACTAGGACACGAAATAAACAAAATGTAAGTTTAGTGTTAGTGGAGAACCTAAAGTATATAAAACAGATTTGCAGTTTTAGATTTTAATTTTAATTTTTAAACATACTAGGTATTAGCATTTAATTCTGTTTGTTGCTAAAACTAAAAGGCTTATAGATGTAATGTATAAGTAAGATGATTATCTCAAAATTAATAGGTATCGTGTTTATCAACTATGATAATTATTTGTCACCGAACTTAACAAGGTGTTGCTAGGTATTATACATTTGTCTAGAATCAAAGGTCGTTTCTACGAGAGGTTAAAGAAAGGTCTAACCAGTCGTTCACAATCTGTAATGGGAGATAACTATATGAGGGGTACACGAAAAGAAGGGGTTAGTCGACAAAATAGCAAAATTTGAGAAAATACCTGATTAAAGTTGAATCGTTTGTCAATGCCATCGAATTCAATTGTTAGTATTTACAATTTAGAATAAATATTAGAAAATTGCTTACTAAAGATAATTACTAACTCTACTTAATTTTTACTAAGACTATTTAGTGAGAAATGGACCCCTTTCAGTTTGTTTTGAATAGTATGTCATTTGTGTGCCCAGAGCAGGTGGGCAGGACGTGACTATGGTACATACAATGGGCAAAGATTACGTCGCGGTGTAAAGGGGCTTTTATTTATCGATCAGGCCCGATCCTGATAGCTTTCAACGATAAAAATTAGGCTTAAGTCTTTTTGCCCTCACCGAAATTAATAAAGTTTTAGTTTTGTCGTATTTTTACTATGTTTATGAAAAAATCTCGGTGCTCTTATGTCAACCTGGCCCGGCTAAAGTCAGGGAAAAGAGTGAGCAGATTCTAAATATTTACAAATAAAACAGGGAATTCCAAGTTGTACATTAATAAAATAAAACATTAAATGAGAAGTAAAAATAAGTATTTAACTTAAAACAAAATCTTATTTCTAGTAAGTAAATCAAATTGTATTATATTACTAGGTACTAAATGTACCAAATGAAATGGGGTGGGCACGTTAACTTTTGCTCTCATAAAATAAGAAAACTTATTTTCACAAAATCGTCGTCGATGCACCGAAGACGCAGTTTTCCTCGCCAAATTAAATAAAGGAACGCCGTTACTTGTTGCAATGCCGAAAGAATAAACAGCCATCGAAATGGTAAAGTTTCGGTAAGGTTTTAAATCCGAATCTTCCAATAACCAAAATAATAATGAATGAAAAATAATATGGATAATAATTTGTAATAAACAGTAATATCAATGAAATAATGTTGGTAATAATATCCGTAATAATATCTAATATCCCTCCTGGAATTGAAAGAGAAAGAAGGTGTTATTAAAAGGAAAATATATACCTACATAGAAAGAATTAAAGAAAAAAAGTAAAGAAAATAAATACGTAGGTACCCTTTATCGAATGTTAAATACATCTATAATAGAGGGTCAGCGTCTGCTTCTCTAAAGAAATATTCTTAGTAATTTTAGTATCTTTATAACTACTTATTTCAAACCTACAAAAATCAATAAAGTCTAAATTTAATGTGAAAACTTTTATAAATATCAACAAAAATCCATCATAAGAATACAAGCAAGCAATACATGCAAGCAACAAGCAAGAATACAGGCAAGCAAGACAAAGTAAGAGTGAAAAGGATGAATGATGTAAAATGTATGAGTGAGAAAAGGATAGTAGAATACTTGAATATTTTTACCATTGAAAATAGTTATCAGATGCAAATCGCCTTTGACGTATTTTTGGCCATATCTCCAAGGATTTTGGGAAAATCGAAATGAAAATAGTACCAAAAGTTGAGGAATTTATCGAGACACGTGTGGACGTTTGAATTTTGAAAATCTACTGGTAACTTTTTTTGGAATTTTGCGACATTCCAAAAATTCCGGGTTTTTGGGGGATGTTTGTTTACTAAATTGTAAATATTTCGAAAAAAAAACCGACTTAAAAAAATAAATAAAAAAAGGTCCTTGGGTATTAGTTTAACTGTCAAATGGCGAAATAATTTTGAAAATCAGTTAATAATTGTGACCTGTAGGTGGTCCCTTTAGATTTGGAATTGTAGAAAAACGGCTGTTTCCGTACATAAAAAGTGATGTAGCTTCTATGATTATTGTCCGATTGTCATGGTAATAGTGTTAAAAGATGCAGAAGCAGACAAGAAGTGCATTCGTTGGAATTTTGAAAATTGGTTAATATTATTTCGGCTGCGTTGAGGCAGTCAGCGGGCGCTTTTGTGATACGAGGCGGAGCCTCGTGTCACAATCGTAAAAATAAATAGGTAGGTACTGCCTAGGTAACTTTAAAAATATAATAGGACTTAGCATTTGATTTGATTTTGGTTTTTCGTAAATTTTTGTGTTCATTTTCAATGCTCCGATTCTTGCGGGGACTGTAAAATCTGTGAATTTTTGAATGTTGTCGAACATGAATTAAAAAGTAATAAAAAATAAAATACATAGATAGGTACCAAGGAGTTTTATACAAGGAGGTTGATAATTTGAATTTGGAGTATAGACGAAATGAGGTCCCATGTATGAAATAATATTATAACGAACTAGCAGCCGCCCGCGACTTCGTCTGCGTGGAAAGTTATTTGCTATCCCTCGGGAACAATACTTTTTTCGGGATGAAAGGTACCCTATGTCCTTCTCTGGACCCCTGACAACATTTACGCAAAATTTCATGATGATCGGTTCAGTAGTTAAGACGTGAAGGCGTAACAAACAAACGGACTTTCGCATTCATAATATTAGTAAGGATTAGTTCCCGTTCTCGTTCTCATTCCTGTTCTCGTTCCCGTATTATTTTTCCATAAAAATTGAACCCCCGTTTCATGGCGCCGTGTTGGACTTCAAAATACCTAAATGCCATTTTCGCAATCAACATCCCATAACCCCATGTACCCCTTAAGGGGTTGATTTTCAGAAATTCACGAAACATACATTTGATCATTTGTTAATAGAAATACTCCTACAAAGATTCAAGTCGTAATGTCAATTTTTTTTATATTTTTCCATACAAAGTTTGAACCCCATATGACCCATTTAGGTGTTGAATAATGACTACCACTAAATATAAATGTCATTTTCGCAATCAATATCGCATAAAACCTCGATAACGACATCCATATTGTTTTGGGCTTTTTGTACCCCATTTAAGCCCTAAAGGGTTGAGTTTCGGAAAACCACGAAACACGTGTTTGCTTATTTGTTTTTAGAAGTACTCCTACCAAGTTTCAAGTTGAAATGTCTATTTAATATTTTTTTTCCATACAATTTGGAATTTCCGAAAATCCCTTCTTAGTAGATGTTTACATTGTATAAAATATCTATGTACCAAATTTCAAGTCCCTAGGTTTAGTGGTTTGGGCTGGGCAATAGTCTGTCAGTCACCCCTTCACTTTTATATAAGAGATTAGTGTTTTATGTTTGTAAATAAATAAATAAGATGGAATAGTAACAAATATGATGTTATTCTGTAATAGTGAAAAACACAATGTTACAATTAAAACTAAAGCTAGGTATTTACGGAATGAAACGGTTATGATTTTAGTTTCGGCTTTATCGCCCAAAATAAGCACTCATGGGCTCCAAGCCCAAATTAGCGTTAAACACCGGATTAATCTGTGGTTCAACTTAGTGATCTCGATTATGGATTCATACTCGATTTTCTAACATTATGCCATTGGCATTCAAAATATAAAGTTAGAGATTCTAGACTCTAGATAGTTTAGAACAAGGACAACCTATTTTGGGCAAGAGACCCGTTTTCCAATGAACTGATACCTCCCATAGCCGAATTACTTGAAAAATCTTATCAAATATCAAGTGTAATTAATAATTATTATCATAATTATTATTCGTTATATCGACCCTGGGAAAACGATTACGATCTCAAGGGGTCGATATGAACCACTTTGGGAATCCCTGGTAGTATCCCTTGGAGGTAAATAAAAAAAAGTATGATATTTTATTTATGTACTGACCACTTGAACGTGGGTTTAAACCTGCTTCTGGTTTAAATCCAGTTTATTTGCAACTATAATCAGGATTATGATCGACACGCAGATACGAGTGGACCATAGTATCACCAACAATCAGTTCACCGTATACCATTTGCCAACCGCCATATCACCGAAGATTCATTTCACCGACAGGTTATTTTAGCGACGGGTCATTTCACCGACAAGCCATTTGACTGAAACTCATTTCACCGATTTTATCGAAAGGGAAATAAAATCATGATTTTATTATAAAGAGTAAGTAAATCAACAATTATTATTTCAGACATTATTTGTCAAACCAAATCAAAATAATATGTCATTATTATTAATCAATAAGAATCAGGTACACTTATTAAATCGAAGAAATGTACTATCGGTGAAATGAGTTTCAGTCAAATGGCTTCTCGGTCAAATGACCCGTCGGAAAATAACCTGTCGGTGAAATGAATCTTCGGTGATACGGCGGTTGGAAAATGGCATTCGGTGAACTAATTGTCGGTGATCAGTCCTAATCCCAAATAAACAACATCTTAGATTTTATATTCAAGAATCAAGAGTTAATGATGTCCTTTGTTACATTTCATATTAACTCGAACTCTTTATTTTCTCTCCGACAATTACAATGAAAGAAAAATATTTTGATGTGTTTTAGTAGCATAGATTGCTAGTTTATTAAAGTTCAGTTCATTCCTAATAGTTTTGATAAGGGTTGAAAAATAAAAATCAGAAGTTTATTTATATTTGTTTTATTAAATACGAAAGTGTATTTTACTTCGCAATAAAAATTACTTACATACTAATTGATTCAATATTTTATACCACTACATATTATAATAAGCGATATTGACTAGGTAGTTAGTTATATTGAACAGTACGTTATGAACTAACAGTTCAATAGTTAGAGTATCAAATTCAAAATGTCGTAAGTGATAGAATCAAGAAGGTACTTATTTGATAAAATGGATGTACCTAGTTACAGTGTAAAATACATAAATTCCATTTAGCACAGCGTTTTAAATTGGTTGGACTAGGTGCACGATTCTTACGTTAATAGTATACAAACAACTAAGTCTACCTAGGTCAAAATTTGGAAAGGCACTTATACTTGAATTATGGAAACTTTACCTCTTTGACCACAGAATTGAAATGATTTATTTAATTAACAAAATCAAGTATTTCTAGTGGTCAACGCAAAAAACTCGAGAATTACAACTATTCACAATTTTATTAAAAATTGCTACCTAATCTGAAGGTGTTAGAAACTTTTTTTTTATATGAATTTACAACGATTGTTTTACTCAGCACTATTCTATTATTATTTACTTTATTTTGACATAATCAATTCATTCAACTATACAACAGTAAGTTTAGATAGCTAATCATCTATGTCAAAATACATGCAATTTGATTGATTGTGATTGAAAACAAATTTGTGAGTTTAGTAAATTTATGCTAAATCAAAATTAATAAACTAGGCTTAGGCCTATTATGGTGCACAATTTACACAAATTATGTCCTGCTTAGATATCCAAAGGATTTACACAGTCTTATTATCTCTTAAAAATAACTTAAGCGATTCACAGCTCAGCGTGCAGCGCGGGCTGCGAGCGCTAGAACACCAAGACGGTCCCAGCATCCTCAACCTTGGTCCTTCATGAAGACAACGTTACTTCAGCATGTCGCCCTGGATTCAGCAATATCTACTGATATGATGAGAAAAAATTCTCTAGCGCTTTTTACACTACTCGTTTTGTTAACCAGTCTTAAACTCCACCAGTCTCCGGTCCGAAATATTCGTAATATGTAGACACATTATCGGTTTAGCCCCATTGATGAACAACATACTGGGCGGCGCGGCACCCTCTGCGTCGGTAGACCTGAGAGGCCTCGTACATATGTGTATGTGACGGGTGGTCGCAGGATGCGTTTGGGCTGTTGCTGCTTTTTCTGGTGTTGACGTTCCGTCGGTGAGCATGACTGCGAGCGTGATGTCAAGTTTAGGCTTTGGAACAAACGGCGAAGGGACACAGTTGACCGATGCCGGCGGTGTTGTTTAGAACCGTCGCTCCCGGAGTCGCTGGCGGAGTTTGAGGATCGGTCGTCATTCCTGACTTGCTCACAAGATACACTGTCACTGCTGCTCGAGCTGCCGAGGAAGTCGGCGTCGGGGCCGCGTCTCGAGAGTCGTCGGCTCAGCGCTTTCAGGAGGCGGCCGCCACGAGGAGCTGACACTGGTTCAGGCATTTCTTCAGCTGGTGGGCACACTACTATCTTCGGAGTATTCGACTCGCGTCAAGATCTGCTTTTCTGGCAACGCTGCTGGCTCACAACGTTCACTGACAAGTCGCTGCCAAACTTTTTTTTAGCCACAAATTCGATTGGTTGTTCTTTTATCATAAGTTCGATCAAAACACCACTTTCGTCTTTCAAATGAACCGACCTAAATTAGATTTTGCTTTGGGAAGCAAAGTTGATTATTTTGATAAACTTTTATGTTTATCGCAAGTAATAATGTTAAAGGGAAGTAAGGCTCGCTTCACGGAGGTGTGTCGCAAACTGATGGTGGGCAGACAGTCGTGCCCCTTATATAAGGGTAGCTCGCACATGCGCGGAAGCTCGACTGGTTGTTCGTTTGTCAACGCACGTAGTTGCACGCTTCGTGGCCACTGGGACGCTGCCCCAACCCCTTTTATGTGTATCAAGGCTTAACTCGTAATAATGTTAACGACTGTGCTATCAAAATAGATGCATCCGCTCCGCTATCTGCACTTCAGAAATCTACTTTTACTGCAATTTTATGATAGATATTATAGACAAGTTAAATTTCATTTAACTACCTATTTGCCACAACAATACTTGTCAGTTATTGGTAAAGTTAGGTATTACCTATTATTGTAAAGTTTGATATTATAGATAGAGCCCATGAACGCCTGAAGATATTGTAAAACTGTTCCCGTATTACGACTTTGCTCGTTAAACTCCGTCTGAGATTTATTTTTATTTTATTTATTCAGGAAAACATACAGTCATATACAAGTTTTACATAATTATAATAGTTTACAAATAGAGCAGGCATTCATTTACTAAATTATAACTGTGCAATTATAACTGTGTGAGTGAAAACAATTTTAGGGCTACTATAAAAATAGAAAGTAGTACCTAGTTATTGGGTGTTTAATACAAAATGAAACCTTCTATAGAGTTAGTTATAGTTTAGGTACGGTGCAAGTTTCTATTAAGTAAGTATTAAGTAAGTAAGTAAGAAAGTTCGACACCGTTTTTTGTCTGACGTCTTAATGTTATAACATCACGTGCCTCTTAGTAAAATGTTATTTTGCAGCGTGCCGACGAACTGTTACCACATAATATAATGGGAATGCTTCTTGGAACAGCACGTTGCATCGAAGCCCCACGCTCCAGGTCGTGCGACAGCGGGAAAACAAAGGACTTTACCGTTGCGAGTTTGCATCGATCGTTCTTGAAAATGTATCTAGATAGAGTATAAAAAATAATATCACGACGACGTAATATAATGAATAACATGACGACCAGCGGTGCAGTGGTCAATATGCCGGTTTATCTCGCAAAAGGTCCCAGGTTCGATTCCCGGTCGGGTATAAATAGAATTGATGAATTTTAATTTCTGTGATGGGTCTGGGTTTATACTATGTATAATAATAAGTATGTATTTATATAAAAGTAGTACCTATATCAGTTGTCTAGTATCCATATTATAAGCTTTGCTTAGTTTTGTTGTCCAAGCATTTATACGCATATCCACATGACATTTAACTTCCTCGCAACACATACAACATAGTACAGTAGTACATAATAAGACTATAATTTCACTATTATGAAAATATTGTTGTTAAAGCATCTTTTAGCTAAAACATGTTTTCGAACATTGTGTAAGTCGTTAAAGTAAAAGATCTTTATCTCTTTATGAGGTGCCTATATACTGAAGTAATTATAAGTGTCACTTATAGTAGTAACAAGTTATTAGGAATAATGTTATACGTATTACAAACCCTGAAAACCGCAACTTTTTTCTTTTTTTTTTCGTTTCACAAAGTTCACAGTTTCAATACATTGTTCGATAGAAAATTCGTATCGTACTCGTACAAATTTAATAACTTTTCCATTTTCTCACGTGCCCCTCGTGAACAGTTAAAATGTTTTATTGTTTGAAATTGAAAAGCAAAGCGTCAATATTGGTTGAAGCAAAGTTGACGTTTTATATAATTGCGGTTATGGTAGGTATATCTATTTAATGTATAAGTTTTATGGTGAATTTGTGTTATTTATCAGTCCGTTGACATATACCACAGTATTATTAAACACTATTTATTTGTCGGTCAAATGATTGGTCACGCAAGAACTTGACCTCAAGCAAACAAAAAGATTAAAAGTCAAGTTCTCTTAACTTATTGGAGATGAGAGATTTGACCCACTATTGTCTGTCCTGTCTGTCCTAGTCAATCAAGATTAGATTAAGCCAGACTTTGTAAATATAGGCCAACGTTCTAAGTTTAATTACGAGATAATGAAATTCAGACAAAAACGAAAAAAATATTTGCATCGAGTTTTTAATTAAGTACCTGTGTTCAAATATTGGTACTTGTACTTCGTAAATTTTTAACATTTCAAATCGTGGAACATCTTTATTTTGTGAAAAAAATATGGTCTACTTTAGTTTTTAAAGCTTTCAAAATACAACTTTGTAAGTATACCAAAAGATGTTTCACCGAATGCGTTTTTTCTCGTTTTCAGTTTAAGATTTTAAAAACAAAAGGGACTTTAATAAACAACAGCAGAAACAGCTCACACGATATATCTAGCCTTTTAGTTTTTCCAGAAGGACATCAAAGCATTCAATTTCATTCATTCATTCAATGGGACATACATTTTGTTTAATAGGTATGAATGCAAGGTTTATTACAAGTGATCACTAACAGTATTTGGATTTCACTTTTCAGTGATAAAGTTATGAATTACCTAAAGCATGTAAAAGTTATGAATTAATTAAAATCATTGTCAGAATTTAAATATAAATATATTTTTTATTTAAAGCTGCTTTTTTCTGGATTAAATGTATTCTTATGCCCTTTTTTGTACCCTGACAACATGAATCAAATATATAATATTTATAGATATATAAATATTATATATTTGATTATGAATAAGTTAAGATACTACCACTAATGCCTAACGCCATTGATTATTATCGCTAATTTTCTTCACGTAGGTTCGCGTTAGAGTATATATTCTGTGACGTAGGTAGGTACGTTTATGGTTCAATCAGTGCGACTTAACAGTCGAGAACTCAAAATAACTTTGAAACCTCAAAAGCGTCACGTAAGTCCAAATGCATAGCTAGCATCGCGATAATGACGTCATGCTATTCAGACCATTACAATGATATTTCCTTCAGGTGGCAGACGCGTAGGTAACGTATTATTAAATGGTTATGTGACTACATTACATGCACCTATAGCTGGGCACTTTTATTATAAATCGTGACCATAATATCACGATTTTTCTATTTATATAACCAGAAAAGAAATGCTGAAAATGCTCTGAAAATGCTCACGTCAATAATTATTTTATTTTTTATTTTATTTTATTTGGAAAATTAACAGACAAATAACTTAATGAATAATACTATGGATAATCCAATGCTAATTGATGCTAAATGATAATCACTAAAAATACTATGATTTATTACTATTGGTGAATCATATAGTAATAAGAAATACAGTTGGTAGGTAAGTAAGTGTTCTTATTATAGTTTGAATTATTAGTGAAATTAATTGAGCTTTTAAATAATATAATTGGGGACTGAATTCTTTATAAACTCATCTAACGTTAAACATGTATCTTTATATTATTTATCCAATTGGAAACTGGTAAATGGACTTTGGACTGAAACTTTTGAAAACTACTTAGGTAAGTAAGTCACTCTGCCATGACTTAAAATAACTTGAATGTGATTGATGTCGAATCCTCTGAGATTTTGTCTAGGTGTGTTCACCTGTGTGACCTACATAGCAATGTTGAGCACATTCAAAATAATATTAGGACGAGTTGTGCCAGACTAGACGTAACCAGATATCCTATGAGTCGCTTTGACATCCAATCCAAGTGATTATCTAAATCGTATTATTATATCACAGAATGAATATACCTACATTTTACTGCGAATATTTGAACTTGTACCCCATAAACACATTTTTTTTTTTTTTGCGTGGATTATTTTATCTTTTTATCTATATTTCTATTTAAACTTAGAAGTTAGATAATGTAGATAAAATATACGACTACATGAGGACTAAATGTATTTTTAACACAAAACCATAAAAACAACTTATTCACAGAACAAAATTAAAAACACATTACACTCTCTGTTTTTTAGGCCGTCTTGTAATAATAGTTATTTGTTATACAAGTGACCAAAATCGATTTGTGCTGCGAGTGTCGACTTTAAATCACGAACTAGTGAAGTAGTCTAGAATTGAATTCTAATATAGACAACTGAGCACAGTGAGTGATTTAAAGTCACGAGGCAGATCAAAATTTTGGTCTCGTGTAAAACATACAACTTTTCACCTCTACCAGCGAGAAAATTTTACGTGAATTTCCTGGTAAAAAGCTAAATTCAGCATTAAAAACTTGTTCACTCAACTCTTATGGAGTTAGACAACTATCTTCATCGTTGGACGCACATTTTTTTTGTAATTTATCCCAAATCTTCATCGTTGGAATAGTTCGATCAAACCTATGCTGAAAATTTAGATTCATAAAGTAGATTCCCGCCGTTTTGTTTTACATTATTACGTTGTGCTTTTCTCTTATTCATTAATATCCCATCTTATTTATTTATGTATAATCATAAAACACTAATTTGTTAATAAATTTCATTATTTTTTCTTATTTTATATTTATTTCATACATGCGACCTCATTTCGTCCATACTCTTTATTTCGAATTATCAACCTTCTTTTTTAACAAATCTTATTTAAAACTCCTTGGTATATCCGTGCATTTTATTTTTTTACTTTTTAATCCATGTATGACACCATAAAGCACTCTATCTATCCTTTTCCCACATATTAATTTTACAAGTCTCATCCTTGTCACTCTATTTCTTTTTTCTTTATTATTCTAAAAGTTGGTGTTAGAAATTAAAAAAGCACTTTGCCTCACGCTCGCAGCAAAAATCGATTTTGCTGCGAGTTTTTACGCGCCAAAGGCGCCCTTTTCGTGCTGGAGAGGTGAAAAATAGTTTTTACCATCGCCACTCTGTAACACTTTTTTTATCCTTACGGTAGCAAGCACTTGATTTTAAAGTACTTTTTATAGCGAAATTCTCGCTATAGTCTTCTAGGTTGGACAAGGAACATTAGGTATTAGGTGTAGGTAAGAGTTAAGATAGGTTTTACAGAACACACATAGTGTTTTCACATAGCTTTTGATGTGTTTAGTGTTAGTTTATTGCATGGATATTTCTACCTTTGTTTGGGTCAATTTCCAGTAGTTTAACGAATGTCGGTGATTGTACCACACACTTCGGCATTCGGGCATTCACTTGAATTCACTTTAAAACCTCATTCATAAAGAGTTTTAGCACTTTTCAATAATTAAAGCAAATAAACTTTCTTGTTTACATATCTCACAGCTGTCTTTTCAATTGACAAGTGACAACTGTCAGATGTGACGTTTAGCGTTCCGATTCCAGCTAGCTGAACGTTTCGGACCAATTAATTTACACTTTGGTGATAAAATCAAATAAATCCTATTTGTTATTTTAATTAAATAAAGTAAATACCCATGTCTCGCATGCTAGTTAAGCGTTTTAATATTAATATTCAGACAAAAGGTAAATATGTTCATAGAATGTATTTTGTGTGGGGGGTAGTTTGTTGTCTATGGCATTCTAGACTTTTCGAGTCGTTTCAACAATGACCGACGTACTTCGACGGACGGAAGTCTTTGTCTCATTCGTGGTATTTCGCCTGTGTCGTGTAGATGCAGGAAATTTTCGTCATGTGAAGTGAAACCCAATCTATTTTTTTTGGTGGGTTTCTATTAATTTAATGATGCGTTGAGCATCCCTTTAAGTGGTGAGTGTTATAATAATACGAATCTAATTATTTGTCCGTTTTTACCAGTGGTATCCAGATTGTAACCTCGTGTCGTATTGTTCTCAGGGCTCCAGCTCATCAATTTATATTTCATCATGTCTTTCATGAGATAACCTGTGATAATTAAAGCCCAAATTTGGTAAGTTTCTCAACCTTGTTATAATGTTAGTTGTAAGGAAAACCTCATATTCAATGTTGGACAATTTGGTGACTTTGATTTTTTATTACAGGGCTCCCAGGTTTGGTCCAGGAAACGCTTCCAGGTTTACCTCAAAATTTCAAGATATAAGTGGTTCCCAGTTTGGTCCAGGGAATACTTCCAAGGTTATGGTTTGAGCTTGTTTCGATGTAACGTCGTCTGTGCAGCGGCTTGGCGAGAATTCCGTGCCATGATGTCTCATTAAAATCAGCGCGACGAGCACATATTAAACCGTACCATTACCATGGATTTATAAAACTAACCAAGGTATTCCTCAGCCTTCTTTTATTATCATCGCGGCAGTGTTTCTGTAGTATGTACCCGGTGAAGTAATTAACGTTCATATCTAGTACAAAATGGTGTTTAGATGACATGTTCAAACTCAACCCGGAGCAGGTCTACAGGCAATAAATGTACCTATAGTTATGTTTCAAATTTATTTAGCTTCAGCATAACTCTGGTCGATGAGCCAGAATGTATAAATAATTCTATTTTACTATGAATGTCTTGTGTTAAGATGATAAGTAATAGGTATCTTAGCATAAGTTTTTTGAGTACATATGTGTTCGGTTCTTGACGGTCATCCAACTTGAGAGATATGGTGACGTTTGAAAACTTATTTCAAATGCGGAACCGGCCTCTTAATCTGTCTGACTAACGGGAAACGAATAGATATGCCCTCACCTTTACTTTTAAGGGTCTATAGTTAAAATCCCTACTTCTTTATATGGTTTTAATTTTGTAATGAACCCAAGGGTATTGTTTTTGTAATAAATGTATGGTCTCACTTTAACCTGTTAAGGGTCCCTGTTAAACCATTTGCCCTTCGTGCGGTTTTAACATTATAATGGGTTCTCAAGGTATTATGTATTAATATAAAATGTGTGACTTCATTTTAACCCTTCGGATTCTTCGTTAAACCATTTATACCCCATGTGGTTTTAAATATTTTTATGACATATTTTCTGCGAATCGTGGTTAACTTGGTAATAGTTATACAATGTGTTAAATAAATGTTTGTTTCAACGTAAATATTGGTTTGATTTATTAAACTCACTTTGTTTCGATCTGTGGACAATTTATCTTTTAATTTTTAACTTTCATTGATATTAACGGCGCCCAAAATCATAATTGTTCCATGGATGACTGAGCCACGCGAATCCACCGAACCCCTTTGCTCTACCGACTAACATTTTCAGTGGGGTAAATTCCATCTATACCCCGGGGTAAAAATTTTCCCATTACAACTCTAAAAAGTGCGTTTAATTCAACGATAAGAGTGAATTATAAGCGTTTTTATTCACCGAGTGAATAAAAGTAATTTGAATTTGGAACAAGCGCGCATCATGAATTAGTACAAAAAGTACCTATACCTACTGGCTTCTATGGAGATATTCCATAGAGCCATAGTTACACAATAAAATTAAAGAAAAAAAAAATATCCCGCCAAATTTAATGGGGAGGAAAAGCGCAATTTCATCCCGATAGGTGGCGTCTTGTCGTTGGTACCGAGCCGCTTCAAAGAAACTGTCAAAACATATAGGAATCTCTTGGAGTATTGCACTTTTTAATTTTATACTGAGAAAATGCCGCATTGTTATGCATGTAACTTGTAAAATATTGGAGTTCATCGATTTCCCAGTAACAAAAAAAATAGTGGGCAAAAAAATATCAAAAAAAATATGTTTTTTCCTCGATTTTCTCCTTTGCTGAGCCTGAGAAACATTATAAATCAAAAGGAATGTTTCATGAATTTGATGAAGCTTCGCCAAAATAAAACAACATTTGAATTATAACAGCTTTGTTCTTTAATATTTCAACCTCAGCAGTTTCTAACATATTTATAACTTGGATGAATTTGATAGGTATATCAAATATGGAATAAGCCCAATATTGGGGCCAAACAGAGAATTAATAGAATTTTATATGCCAGAGTCATTCAAGAAACTTAGAATAATAAAATAAATATGATAAAACGGTTCGTGTAATTTTGGATGGTACAGAAATTCCAGTACAGAAACCTGAAATTACTATTGCACAGAAGGCATCATCAGGCAACTATAAACACGGAAATTCACACTCAGTTGCTTTGTTAAAAGTTAAATCATATGCTTCTAATCTGAAATAAAAAGATTACTTGTAAATTTTACACGAAATTTAAAGAAATGTAATGCTTGTTAGCAATTTTTTGTAAGTTGCTATAAACTTTCTTGCCTGTTGTTTTGGCTTTTCTTTTCCGTAATTCTTCTTTTATATGAGCTAAAGTTAGCATAGAATACATTGTTTGTCCGCAAAACCGAAAAAACAGTCAAGACAATATAAGCTCAAACTGACAATTCTGTGCCTCCAGTCAAAAAGGGCATAATTCAAAAAGACTACTTTTCAGGAGAGTTGAAAAACCAAACTTTGGTTGTTTTTTTAGTTATTAAATTATGAACACGAAATCCAATACTGCATTTATTTAGATATATTTTTAATGATACGATTAATGGAAATTTATTCTACATTTGTACACTCTATATAATTTTTTTTCTAAATTTTCTTGAATTATGCCCTTACTAACGACTACATAAAAGCATAACGTGATTTAAATGAACTTTTTTTTGCATGATATAAGAATAACATTAATTGTCTAGTCAATAAATTAAGACTAAAGGTAACAAATGATGTACATAATATGTTTGGTTAGCGATATCGGAGTTTTTAAAGGCAGATCATATTATCAATTTTATCGACAAAACCCCCCACATGTTCGGGTCTATCCCCTCTCCTGCTGGAATGACCGGCATTTTAAATTTGACTTTTTATTTAAGATGGCCCTGCCGATAATATTAATTCCTTTAGATTTAAAAATCCCACAGTTATAAAAAAATACTTTTCAAAAATCAAACGCAAAAGTCAAATCGATACACTTCCCCACTGTGGAAGTGCTTTATTCAAAGAGTGACAGCCACGGGAACCTACCCTTTTATGTGATAGCCAGTTTTGGCACAATATGGTAAAATATAAATTAAATTATTAACAATAGCATTAAAATGTATCTGAAATAAAAATTATTTAATTTTTATTTTATTTTAAAAAGCTTACAATATTACCTGTACCTTGATTACGTAAAGCTGTTGCTAACAATTCTCGATTGAAATCGATTGAAAGCGCAGTTGCATTGCTGCTTTAGTTAAGATAGTTGTCACATTGGTTGTTACTAAAGCAGCGATGTAACTGCGATTTCTGTCAGAGTTGATTGCAACAATTTTACATAATCCGGGGGGTAATCATCATCATTACTTTACATCATTACCTTATACAATATTACTTATCAAGTAAAAAATAATTATGTAGACTTTTGACTTTAATACATCCTAAAAAATAATGAATGAATGCATGAATGAATGAATACTTTATTGTTCACCATAATAAAATAATCCGAAATTGGTGTGCTTTTTTGTTTTTCTTACAGATCTCAAAATAAGGTGAATTTTTTATATTTTTATAATACACAGGAATATTATCTACAAAACGAAATCAGAACTAATATAATATAAATAGAACTAATATAATATAATAACTCTCAAAATATGCAACTCAGAACAATTTCTGAGTTGCATATTTTGAGAGTTATTATTGTTTGAATATGACTCTTACGTAAATGGACAAATTTAAAAACATTTTTATCAGTTTTTAACTTAAGTTGATAACTTTATCGCAATATAAATGTCATTGAACTATAAAAGCAAGTATTTACGAGTTTTGATTTTTGACCATTTTCAAAAATTAACATTTAGTGCCATAGGGTCAAACAACAATAACTCTTGAAATCTGCAACACAGAGCATTGATTTTGATGTCGTTTTGTTTATAATATTCCTGTGTATTACCAAATTAAAAAAAACTCACATTAATATCCTTGTTTTCAAGATCTGTGGGAAAACCTAAAAAAAAGCACTAATTTCGGATAAAAATTTACTAAAGTATTTTTTATGACGAATTAAAGTTAATAGTTGACATAATTATTATTTTTTACTTGATAGGTGATATTATAAGCTTTCAAAAACTACTTTTTTATAACTGTAGGACTTTGTAATCCAAAGGAATTTATATTTTCGGCAGGGCAATCAAACATTAAAAGTCAAATAAATTTAAAATGCTGGTCATTCCAACACGACAGGGGATAGACCCGAACATGTGGGGGGGGGGGGGGGGGGGGTTTGTCGATAAAATTTATCTTATTATACACATACATATTGTATGTAGTCATAATCGCTTTCTTCACATAAATTTGTTTTGCAGAGAGCATCAAGTAGCTCTGATTTGCTTATATCGCTACCAGCTTATATCGCGCCAATGCACATTTTCTTTATTGGCATTAATTTTCCTTAAGTGGTACCAGTGGGCCTTTAAAGAGTGCTTCAAAATTATAGAAAGTCTCCAAAGTCGTTTCTTTCACAGTGAATTGACCTCTTTCCCCAGCAGACCTTACCATCTGGTAATAATCTCTAGGATGGTGATGGTGAAAACTTTGGTTTTTTTACTGGTTATAACGTGGTTATAAAGAGCATAACTACATTTAATTTTATATTATTTTTAAACTTAATGATATAACATGAATTATGTCTTCTATTAATAAATCAAATGTAATTATGCTTTTTTAATCACAGATAATTTTGAGACTATACCATTTATGTCTTTCTAAACGTAAAACTCAACAATTATTAAAAACTGTGCCCTTACAAGCGGTGAGTTATGCTTTTTGTGTAAAAAATAAATGTATGTTAGGAGGTAGGTACAGTTATGCCCTTTTGATATGTTATGTAACTCAATGCGCTGATTACAACAGTGCAATAAAATAAAAAGGGCATAACTCGTCTTATGCCCCTTTTGACTGGAGGCACAGAATTGTTCCAAAGACTAAGCGCCATCTGTAATTCACTTTGCCTTCGCCTCCCCATTAGGTTCTTTTTAGTGTCTTATCTTTGGGTTCTTTTCTATCTATTAGAGGGGGATTGAATGTTCAGTCTTGCATCAGTCCATTCCATCAGTCTGGTACGATATTCAGCCTGCAAAAATACAAAGTCTATACAGACTGATGAAATAGACTGTTGCCAGACTAATCATGTAATCTCTCTCTTAGCGTGGTTGTCTTATATCATTGGAAAACTTTTGATTTCACGCATGGGTCGCATGGGTCGGTCATGGGATGGGTGACCAAAAATGTATTATCTCGAGCTCCTCCATGCCTCGGAAGGCACGTTAGGCCGTTGGTCCCGGCTGCATTAAATGCTGCTGCACGAATGCAAATTTTGCAGTTGTTAACACCCATCAATCCGCATTGGGCTCGCGTGGTGGGTTATGGCCCATCCTCGCCCACCCATAAGGAAGGCCTGTGCCCCAGCAGTGGGGACATTAAATATGGCTGATGGTATAAATACTAAGTATAAAGTAAGTACTGCCTATTTGTTTTCTCGCAATCAATGGTAAAAAGTAGAGTACACAACTCGTGAAAAAAAAAATCATCTCGGTCCTTTGTATCCCTCGCTTCGCTCAGGGTTCTACTTTTGAATCCCTCGCTACGCTCGGGATTCAACTCTAGAATCCCTCGAACTAAATTCCCTTTTTATTCACTTGTTGTATAATCTACTATTTCACCTCTCCAGCACGAAAAGGGCGCTTTTGGCGCGTAAAAACTCTCTGCAAAATCTACTTTTGCTGTGAGCGTGAGGCAAAGTGCTTCCTTAATTTCTAACACCAAATTTTAAAATAATAAAAAAAAAATAGAGTGAAAAGGATGATAGATACTTGTTAAATTGATATGTGAGAGAAGGATAGAGAGATGCTTTATGTCGTTATACATGGATCAAAAAGTATAAAAACCTGACTTCAAAAAACCTACCTCTAAAAAGCAAGAAATAATATTCAAATAACTAAATGCATTATCATTGTAATAAAACACGTCTAATGATGTCGGGTTGCGTGGGGCTGGAGGACAGCTTCTTTTTATATTTTTTTTTATTTATTTTTTTGTAACATAGGAATCACACTGACAACTTGTAATAATATTTGATTATTGATCACTTATTGTATACTTGCAGTGATTGCGGATTGCAAGTTCCATCTAGCTCAATAACAACATGATGACCCGTAAGGCAACTGCAAAGGATGTGGAGATCAAACTCAAAATGGCACTAGAGGATTTGAAGGCAGCCAAAGAGCTAAATGACACCTTATTGCTGGAACGTGAAGACAGTGAACGCGAGATTCTTAAGACCATATCCCGGAACACTGACCTCAAGAATGAGCTTGCTGAAGTTCATACAAAGTATTCTGAGATTGTAGATAAATACAACCAGATGCAATTGTATATAGAAAAATTTAGAGAATGTCACTACACTCATGAACAGGCATTGAGTCGCATTACCGACCTTGAAATTAGTTTGTCTCTTGCTCAAAAGACCATTTTAGAGTTAGAAAAAGAAAATAAAACTTTTGTAGAAGAGAAGCATTCTCAAAGCCTGTTTAGCGAGTTACACCAATGTGATTCTGCAATATATTATGACAATTCAACCTTGGCATGTAATAACTATAATGACAAATCTGTTGTCATTAGAAATAATTGTCAACTTAATAGTGGAAAGAAAATCAAAAAATATATCCGCTTAAATAGATATATTAAGAAAACTCAAAGGTTGATAAAAAGACAAAATTATTATAGCCAATTTTCAAAGCTGAGGAAAGAGCGTAAGCAATTATTAGGGCAATTAGATGTAATTAATAGGGCATCATGTAATAACAGTAAAGAATGTGAAAAGGTAAATAATCAATTAAGTGAAAAAATTGATAATTTGGAACTTTCACTCAGGGAAATGTACAATAATTTAAGTGATTTTTCTCGCAAACAGCTAAATTACCAAAAGCTAGCTGCAAATGACATGATTGACATGTGTAACTATAATACAGACCGGTTCGAATCCCTTGGCAAAAAACAGAATTGTAGCTGTTTTAACCAAAATACTGTTGTTGTAAGACAGCAGTGTGATGCAGTTGTCCAGGATGCCCCAGAGCACTTACCTACCCACTCAGTGTGTGAGCTTAAAGTTTCTGATAATAACCCAACTAACTTAACTACCCACTCAGTATGTGAACCAGAACCAGAGGTCTCATACACTTGTAACGATTTGAAAAACTCAACAAAAAATAATCGATCTTCTGATAAAAACTGTTGTGAAACAATTATGTTCTGCGATGAGATGGGTAAGAATTTAGGCCAATTAATTCAAAAACACACCAAGGAAAACATAATTAATTATTGTATGCCTGGGTCAACTTTGGATGACTTGATGAGAATTATTGTTAAAAAAACATTTAATAAAAACACTAATTTGATAATTTTGATAGGAAATAGGGGTAATGTGAACAAACACCAACTGATAGCTTATTGTAATTCCTTAATGTCTTTAAAAGTAAAAAAAGTGATTTTGTTCACATTCCCTTATTGCAAAAGTGTGTCACAAATGGAAAATAACTTTAGGTATCAGTTGAACGTAACATTGAATACGGTAGCATTTCATAATAGTGAACAGCTACACATAATTGACATCAATAAATTATTTAATAGTTTTTACTTGACAAAAGATAAGTTCTATCTGCCTAGTTCTTTTAGGAGACAAATAGCATTATCGCTATCTTTTTATTTTAAACATTTAGCCAATAATCTGGCTAGTAAAACAACTGCTTTTATTGAGCAGTCAACTATTGACATTAGTCATTCAACTTTGGAATCTGTTCCAAATAAAAATAATTATAACATTTTACTTAGTTCAAGTAATAATAATGTTTCACATTTAAATTACCATTTAGGACAATAGAGGCGTCCTCTAGCCCTGACTTAACAATAGAAAAGCCAAAGTGTTTAAGAATTGTACACCAAAATATGCAAGGCTTTTCTGGCAAAGATTTAGAAATAAGCTTATTCTTAAACTCTGAAGATATTGATGTGTTATGTGTTACTGAGCATTGGTTGAAAAAGCACGAATTACTTTTAAGTTTAGATAATTATAAAGTTGTTAGCTCGCTTAGTAGGAAATCTACTATAAGAGGGGGTTCACTTATTATTCTACACAATAGTTTACAATGTAAAGAGCGTAGAGATGTAGTATCCCTCTCAATTGAACGAACCGTTGAGTTATCGTGCGTGGAACTTGATCAAATAATTATAGTATGCGTATATAGACCCCCCAAAGCGAATTACTCTGAGTTTGAGTCCACTATGGAGGAAGTTTTAAAAATAACTTGTAGGAAGAATAAAAAAGTCGCAATTTGCGGAGATTTTAATGTCGACATCTTAGACCCTAAAATAGCCAAACTGTCGAGTAGGTTCATAAACCTATTTAAATCATTTAATTTGCTACATATTTTTAATGAACCAACGCGTATCACACCCACATCGGCAACCTGCTTAGATAATATTTTCTGTAACTGTAATGTCATTGAAAAATCAATTTTAAATTGTATTAAATCTGACCATAGTGGACAATTAGCCTCCATTGAGCACCATCATGTTCCGCCTAAACGGGAAATAATGTGTAGGCCAGTAAAAAAACACTGTATTGAAAAATTCAGAACCAATGTCACAAGTAAAATTGAAACATTACCAGAACCAAATTTTGAAGCCAATAACCTATATAATCATTTATTTAGCATAGTCCAAACTGAATTTAGTAAAACTTTTAAACAAAAAGTCATCAAATGTAATGATAGTACGAAATTTAGTGACTGGGCCACACCCGGCATATATAAGAGCAGAAGGAAATTATACGAACTTTATGCAGAGAAAGCTACTTCTAGTGATCCTAACTTCATTGAATTTGTCAAGAAGTATTCACAAACATTCAGAGAAGTCTGTATCTTAGCAAAGTCCAAGTACTTTGCAAATAAAATTAAATTAGCAGACAATAAAATTAAGGCTACTTGGAATATTATTAACAAAGAAACGGGCAAATCAAAATCCAATATAAATTCCTTCTGTTTAAAAACTGGTGATCAAACTTTTGAATCTGACAATGAGGTCGCTAAAGTTTTTGAAGATTTCTTTGCTAGAATACCTGTAGAAACTACCAGTACTCTTAGTGCTTGTCCCAACATCGCTGTCTCCCTTCTGGAGTCAAGTGTTGATAAGTGCAATGAAAGTTTTTCCTTTAAATATATAAATAGTGCAGATATCATTAAAGCTTTTAAAACAATTAATGTTAAAAAAACAGAAGATCTTTGGGGCATGTCAACAAGCATAATTAAATCAATAATTGATATACTAGCCCCTTACTTGGCTTTTATTTTTAACAAATGTATTGACGAAGGGGTCTTTCCTGATCTAATGAAAAATAGTAAATTGATTCCTCTTTTTAAATCTGGGGATAAAAGTGACCCAGCTAACTTTAGGCCAATATCTATACTACCAGCACTTAGTAAAATATTTGAAAAAATTATATATTCCCAATTATTAGATTACTTCACATACAATAATATACTTCATAAAAATCAGTTTGGTTTTTCCAAGGGTAAAAGTACTACTGATGCTGGAATTGCACTTCTCAAACATATTCTTGATGCTTGGGAAGAAAAGCAAGACGTAATTGGCATTTTCTGTGACCTTTCTAAGGCATTCGATTGCGTTGATCATCAAACACTATTAAAGAAGCTAGAACATTATGGTGTCTCTGATAAATCAGTTAGTCTTATGAAATCGTATTTGTACAATAGAACTCAGAAAGTAGTGATTAATAGAACTGAATCTACTGGAGCCCCCATCAATATGGGTGTGCCACAGGGATCAATATTGGGCCCATTGCTGTTTCTAATTTATATAAATGACCTTCCCAACTACGCGAATAATTTATGTGAAACAGTACTATTTGCGGATGATACTTCTTTAGTTTTTAAAGTAAACAGAGGTAATAACTGTTCGGACGAAGTAAATAGTGCCCTCTCTAAAGTTTCATACTGGTTTAATAGTAATAATTTAGCACTTAACCCCAAAAAAACTAAATGTGTTAAATTCTCATTACCTAATGTTGAGCAGACAAAATTAAATATTAATTTGAATGACGATGAAGTCGAGTTTATCGAGAGCACAAAATTTCTAGGTATCACACTAGATTCTCGACTGCAATGGGATCCACATATTGAAGCCTTGTCAAGTAGACTTAGTTCAGCGGCATTCGCTGTTAAGAAAATAAGGCTTTTAACTGATATTGAAACGGCAAGGTTAGTATACTTTAGTTATTTTCATAGCGTAATGTCGTATGGACTGCTATTGTGGGGCTCAGCTGCCAGTATTGAAAATATTTTTGTACTCCAAAAAAGAGCTGTTCGCGCCATATACAATCTACGGCGGAGAGATACCTTGAGAGAAATGTTCAATGAAATAAATATTTTAACTTTGGCAGGCCAATATATTTATGATAATTTAGTTTATGTAAGGAAACACTATGATTCATTTGCTAAGAACAGCAATATTCACCAGTTCAATACAAGAAATAAAGATAAACTTGCCGTTCCAAGATTTAGGCTTGAAAAAACTAGAGGTTCATTTATGGGGAAAGGCATAGCCTTTATTAATAAAGTTCCACAACAAGTGATTGATCTTCCTTTGCATGAATTTAAAAACCATGTTAAAAAAACGCTCATGGGTAAAGGTTATTATAAAGTAGATGATTATCTTAAAGATCTAAATGCGTGGAAATGATGTTACACATAACTTGCTAATAAGTACTTTGTTGAAGTAATATAATAAGTCTATGTTGTTGCCAATAATCCTGTCACCCTGTTGTAATTTTCTGGTAACGATATATTCAAGTTTGTAAATATCGTTACTTATGGCTGTTACAGCTGATAAGTTTCTTGCGCCCGTTCTTCTTGTCAGCTAAAAAAGTCTGGAACGGGTGGTAGGAAAATATAGACGATTCAAAAGTACTTAATAATTAAGTTTATTTGAATAAAGCTTATTTGACTTTGACTTAGGGTTCCGTAGCCTAAATGGCAAAAAACGGAACCCTTATAGATTCGTCATGTCTGTCTGTCTGTCTGTCTGTCTGTCCGTATGTCACAGCCACATTATTCCGAAAGTATCAAGATTACACAGTTAAAACTTGGTAGGTAGATGTATTCTGTTAACCGCTTAACGAATTTAACACAAAAATAAAAAAAATAAAAGATTAAGGGGGGCTCCCCATACATGGAACTGAAAATTTTTTCTTCAAACCAATACGTGTGGGGTGTCTATGGATAGGTCTTTAAAAATGGCATTGAGGTTTCTAAGACTGCCAAACTGGTAAAATTTGTGTCCCCCCCCCCCCCCCTCTAACTTTTGAAATAAGACAGTGAAAAATCTGAAAAAAATATATGCTGTAGATCTTAATAAACACTTTCAACGAAAATTGGTTTGAACGAAATATAATTACTAGTTTTTGAGATATAGTACATTTTCCAAAACCGCAAATATAACTTTGTCATTCATACCAACACTGTGAAAAACAAAGTTATTTTTGCAGACGAAAAATAATAGTGGTATGAAATATCGTATGGTATAAGGTACCTAACTACGGAACCCTAGGGCGCGTGGTCCGACACGCACTTGGCCGGTTTTTTTATTCTAAAAGCCCCACCTAACTACAATAGACGTGCTTTATTACAATGTAATTAGTGATTTGAATATTAGTTATTGCTTTTTAGAGGTAGGTTTTTTGAAGTTGGTTTTTTGGTTTTTAAACAATTTTATTTTTTCCTTTTTAGTGTAAGTACCTTCTGTCTAGGTAGTAAAATCGGTTTAGCCAAACGTGAGATACTTAATCGCGGACCAACATACATTCGGGTCAAACTGAGAACCTAATTTTTTGAAGTCGGTTAAAACTTAAAATACTAATACCTTCTCCTAAATGTAACAAATACTTTTCTGAAAACCGCATCAAAATCGGTTTAGCCAAACGCGAGATAATCGCCGACAAACATACATACATACAGACAGACATACATAATACGTACATACAGGGCAAACTGAGAACCTTCTTTTCTTAGAAGTCAGTAAAAAGAAAAATATTCGTCATAGAAAAATGTTCGCTGGATATACCAAAGCTTGAGTTTTAAACAAGGATTGTTGAAAAAGAAGGATAATTCAAAATAAGTATGGACGAAAAATGAGGTCGCATGTATGAAATAAATATAAAATAAGAAAAAATATTAAATATAATAACAAATTAGTGTTTTATCATTGTAAATAAAAAAATAAGATAGGATATTTATAAATCAAAAAAGAGAAAAACACAAAGTAATGTAAAACAAAACGACGGGAATATACTTTGCTCTATGTATAAGTTTTTTCAGCATAGGTTTGATCGAACTATTTAATAATTCTATAACCCACTAACGAGCAAGTGTGTTGAAAAAGATGTTATGTGACATCTGTTCGAGATACTTATGATATGAGTATAAACAGGTATAATGACGCTCATAGGATAAAGGATTAGAACGAAGCTTATGATTCAACTATCGTCAAGCTTAAGCCGCACAACACCCACTGCTGGGTATAGGCTGCAGCTGGAAATAGCTTTTAATACTTATCTGACTGTGATTACACCGAGTAACGAGAGCCTAAGCTCGTGGACGGGAACCTAATGAGCTTTTCTCATAACAAGTCAGCCTACATCATAAGGTTTTGTATGGAGAATTTTAAAGAGGTTGCATTTTCCATACCTAACATAACGCTGGGTTCTAAAACTTTTATGCACAAATGTTTTAAAACTTGCTAACCATATTGTGTTATAAAAAGTATCGGCTAAGTTACAACGATTTACCTGGTCATTTCTGCTAACAAACGAAGGAGTCACTTTTAAGGTTTTAACTTTTTACCCGACTGCAAAGAAAGGGTTATGTTTTTCGCGCGTATCTTGTAAATATGTTTGTTTGTATGTAATATTCTTTATTACCTCATATCTTTCAAACGGCTGAATGGATTTCTGTAATTAAGATATCGTTAGATTTGTCTCGTCAGCCCAAGTGTTCTTAAGAAGGTGGCGTTATAAAAAAACCAACATGGCGGCTGTACGGTGCTATTATACGTAGAGGAAAAAAAAATTTTTTTTAGTATACTGCAATATGGGTGTCAAATTAAAGGGCTTATTATAAGGATTTCAAAAAGGTATATCATGACTGTAATATATAATAACTAAAAAGATATAAATAAAAAAATAAATTAAAAAAATTAAAAACCCGCCTGCATAAAAAGACAAGTCAACTGAAAAGATGGAAACAAGATTAAATATTAGAGGCAACATTATAACATGCAGTCGGAGGCATATAATTCAAATCATTCATAACGTCACTTTCTTTACACATGCCTCCGACTGCATATTATGTTGCCTCTAATATTTAATCTTGTTTCTTTTCAGTTGACTTGTCTTTTTATGCAGGCGGGTTTTTAATTTTTTTAACGTTTAGATGCATTCCATATCAAAAGTGGCGCCCTCTGAGGTTTTAATTTAATTAGTTATTAATAGAAAATGATTTTTATTTTTAGATGGTATGATTATATTCCCTCATGTAGGTCAATTCAAGAAAAGCGAGTAAATTCGCTGTCAAGACGTTGAAAAGAACACACATCAACAGCTCAATTAAGAAAAGGTACATCCTAGATGGATACTATTGCCCATAAAGCTGCTGAAGTGAAATTTGTAATATTGCAAAAATGCTACATTGTAATTTTGCTCGAAACGGAATCTCAGTTATTAATTCCGTTCGACGAGTGTTCTAACAGTTTGGTGACCGTTGGCTATATACCAAGGGGTAGAAGTATATAACAACACTTACTCTTAATTAGATAGGATTGTACTTTGAAGATTTTTTTGATAAGGTGCGATTTTTGTGACTTCGAGTGTATTAAACTTTGAAAGTTGTAATAGCTCGATCCAAGAAGTAAGGACCCAGTACAGTTTATCAAGACTTATATTACAAGTATAAAACTTCATTTATAGATTATTTGATAAATCACTTGTCTTAGCTGGGAATTGAACGGGCTAAAATCTGAAAAAATAACATCCTTAAAATAATTAATATATAAAAAAAAATATCTTAATATGGAAATAGCATTGTGAATGCCTATAATCTAAAAATTCAATATATAACATCCTGTACTTTTATATTACTAATTTTTTCCAACCCTGTCTAGTTGAAAGTTGTCTTTTTGGGTTCCGTACCCAAAGGGTAAAAACGGGACCCTATTACTAAGACTCCGCTGCCCGTATGTCTGTTTGTCTGTCACCGGGCTGTATCTCATGAACCGTGATAGCGGTTGACATTTACACAGATGATGTAGGTATTTCTGTTGCCGCCATAACAAAAAATACTAAAAACAGAGTAAAATAAATTTTTAAGGGGGGCTCCCATACAACAAATGTGATTTTTTTGCCGTTTTATGCTCGATTTTAATAACGACAACAGTTAGACAGTTGAAATTTTCACAGATGATGTATTCCTATAGCCGCTATAACAATAAATACTAAAAACAAAAACAAAACAATATTTAAGGGGGGCTCCCATACAAGAAACGTGATTTTTTTACCGTTTTTTGGTACGCAACCCTTCGTGCGCGAGTCCGACTCGCACTTGGCCGGTTTTTTTTTTCATTGGGTAGGTATGTTCTAACGTAACCACTGTCCTGTATGTATGTGACTTCATAATGAGGCTACACAATGAGCTTCCGTATCTCACCAACTGTTATGATAAATGTCAACTTCTAATCATACATCTCCTTGTTAGTTGAAGTTCAAGGATTACATTGGTATATAAAAGTGGGGACATCCCGAAAATCATTAAGTTACATTGAGTACATTAAACAATAAACATGTTCGGAAAACTGGTAAGAGTATTATAACGGGTGGCGCAAAAGTAAAGACCCTATTTGGTTCAGCTATAACATTTTTTCTAAATTAGAAAACTAGATTTAGGTTTTTTTAAATGTATATTTGTGCCATTAAATTTCGTACCATTAGGATTTAAAGATGATGTCTTTTAAATGGTGACCTCCAGAGTTGATACACATTTGAGCCCTATTTATGACATTTTGCATAACTTGCCGTAACACTTCCTGCGATATGTTCGTTATTTCTTGACGAATGTTTTCTTTTAGAGCTGCGAGAGTCTGTGGCTTGTTCACATACACCCGAGATTTCAAAAAACCCCAAAGAAAGAAGTCTGGACTGGTCAGATCGGGTGATCTTGCAGGCCAAGGCAAATCGCCAAAACGAGAGATAACTCGGCCTGGAAAAGCGTCCCTCACTAAATCCATATTTATTCCACGTTCTTGGGGAGTAAAACGGTCCATGTTTATTTTCAGTGTATTTTATATTTGTTCACTACACAATTTTCAACAACAGAATGACAGAAAATGTCATATAAAAAAAATAAAAGTATTTTCTTTAGTGCCAGTACTTTTGCGCCACCCGTTAGTAAGGTAAGTCTATTATACATACTTGTATAATAGATCTATAAATAGAGCTATACTAAAATAGTGAAAAAGTTTATGTCTTGTTTAGACTGAATGATCTTTAAATTAAAATAACATCCGAACTGGAGTTGATCAAAGATTTTCGATAACACAAAGCTACTGTGACGAGCTTTGCAAAGCATTGTGTAAAAATATCTCAATTTTATGTCATGTAGTTATTTTTTTATATTGATTTCAGCATATTTGTATCTTATTTTTATAAAAACAGCTTAAAAACAAAGATAGGATGTTATTTAGAAGAAATTGACCCTTATCATTGACCCTATCAATTGGTATCGTAAAAGTACAGGTGTTTTCATTTCTGTTTTTGCCTATTCGATTCCCAGTTGAATGATTTTTCAAAAATATTGGAATGCAATTTTACTTGTTTTTAAAAATTAATAAATGTGTAAGGTGAATTGGGGGTATTCCGAATTTGGTTATATTCCGAACAACCGAAAAATGTACCAAACGAAATAATATTTGTATGTTGGCAACATTTACCTAGGCGCCATGTTGATTTGGCTATCGGTCTCCAGTTGACGCTCGTCGCTAGCGGCTTTCCGACGAGTGCAGTGACAGTTTTTGTGCCAACGGACGATTTCGCGCCATTTTTAACAAATCGGAATAACCCCAACTTGGATTGTGTCTAAACTAGGTAAGTAAATGAATTGATTGTTTATTTTTATGGTAAATTGTCGTTTTTTAAGGACAATTCAATGTGTCAGGACGTTCTATCTCTAAATTTCAGTTTTATTCGGAATAAACCCGACGGGAATATTCCGACATGTTTTGTGTTCGGAATAAACCCATTTTCTTTTCTCATAGTAATCTGCAGAGGTTCTCAACTTTTCAAAATAGTCGGTAGTGAAAATGTACAGAGACAAAGCTTCATACAACCGCGCCGTCGTAGGTACACAAGTATACGGCGCATGTGTAGACTAATCACGCCTGCTCGCCTGCATTAATTTCGGTACACCGTTCTTTACACTCTATATAACACTCTATATATAGTAAAAAGCTAACTATCTTGATTTATCTTGCATAGAGAAATAAAAATAAAGTTTGGTATAAATTTCATGACTTTAATTTCAAAATTTACAACACACATCAAGTATAGCCAAAATGTTGAGGACCTCTGTCACTGGATGGGGTAATTCCGAATTTCAAATCTATGAAAATTCAGTTGAGCTATATACTTGACACATACGTAAATATTTTTGTCACCGGGGGTTTTCCGAACGAAAAAGAAATATGCACTTTGAATACCAGGTCTTAAAACACACTTTCGAATGAGTTCGGAATAACCCCGACATGGTTCGGAATATCCCCAAGAGAAGAAAAAAAAAAGTGCGTTTTTTAAATAAGTATAATTCATTAACTAAAATACATTGTATAATGACTCTATAAAGGCACGCTAATAAATAATTTCCTTGACTAGACAGAGGTGAAATCAGTTTTAAAAAAACAATTACAGATCTCTTACAAATAAATAAAAACTAACACTACCTATCAACTCAACAAAAATCGTATCGGAATAGCCCCAATGCACCTTACAGTAAAGTTTTTTTTTATCAATATCTACGGTACTTTCCCTCGAACTAACGTCTTTTTTCCAACCTTTACATATTAGTTATTTCTCAATAATTTTCCTCTAAAAATTTCACTTGTTTTTCAGTTCGCTTTGTTCGCTGTGCTGGCGGTGGCATTCGCCGCGCCCAAGCCTGCGCCCGCGCCGCAGGTGCTGGCGTACTCGGCGGGGCTGGACTACGTGCTGCCCTCCGCCGGCGTGGGCCCCGCTGTCTACTCGCCGTACGGCGGCGCCCCGCTCGCCTACTCCGCGTACCCGGGCTACCCCGCCGGCGCCTACTACCTGCGTTGAAAAATGACATTAATTTGAATTTGTTTACTTGTTAATGACCTGTGCTTTGCTTCCAAATATAGAGGAGATTCATTACAACATAATATCTTTTAATTTATCTTATTTCACGTCTGATTCAATCGATAGGAAAAATCAATTGATTTTCCGATTTAGGTACTTTCTGTTTATTTTGTTCTCACACGGATGCTGCTGTCACAAACACAAAGACCTCGACTCCAATTTTCTTTAGTTTCGGCCAATGTTTCCTACTCTCAATGTCCATTTCCACAAAACGAATGTTTATAGATTATGAAAGATTTAAAAGGACTGGTTTTTATGGAATCGCACTACACCCGGAATACTGGCTATCTTACCTCTAACTGCCGAAACACAACAATTTTTAAGTTGTTGTTATGGCGTCAGAATTAGGTAAGATGGTGGTAGCTAGCCACGCGGACTTGAAATAAGCCCTACCACCAACCAAACCGAGTACAAATTGTACCCCTCCATGGGAATCGAACCAGAAACCTCTGCTTCTTACACGGGTGGGCGAACCACTAGACCACAGAGGCGGTTGAAAATAAATTAAAATTGAAAATAAAATAAAAATCTTAAAACAAAAAACCTCGTTATTTGGAGTAATGAATCTGTAAAGTGTATTGTTTCCAATGAAGTAGCTAGAAGTAAACAATCTAATTAGATTTAAGTACGATAAACTAAGCAATCTAAACCAGGGATGGAAAATGGCGGCCCGTGACAAGATTCCATCCAGCCCGTGATTATAAAACGTCATCTTTATTAAATCGTCACGCGAAAAATAATATTCGAATAATTCGTATGTGAGTTCGTTAATTTTGCGAGCTCCTTCAAGTAACTTGGAGCCTAGTTTCAACAACAGGTAAAATTTAATCTATCACATCGACCTCAGCATATCAAATCAATTTTAAAATTGTTGATTATTTTTGTTACAGAATAATTACTCCTTGGCCCGCGTAAATGTTGTAATTATTTTATACTAGCTTCTGCCCGCGTGGACATTCGGGAAACTTTGACCCGAGTAAAAAATATTCTATGTTTTAATCCAGGCTATAAACTATTTGTGTGTCGAATTTCATCTAAATCTATTCAGCCGTTTTTGTGTGATTATGGAACAAACATCCAAACCCACAAACTTTCACATTTATAATATTAGTAGGATATACAGGGTGTCCCAAAACTTTGCTACACGGAGGGAAAGTACCTTAATTAAATATTAAACATGCGAAATGTTACTGAAGGAATAAAATAATTTTGTTTTTAAAAATAATTGGGACTGCATTCAACGATTTTTGAAAAATTCCCTGCCTTAGCCAGAAATCAAACCCACCAAAAACTTTTTTGTTTACGATACCAATCAAAGGAGCATTTTAAACAAAAGGAAGACCATGCAATTTAACATTTAAAATTTAATTATTACGGATTGTATCAATTTGTATCGAATCGTTTACGATTTCTTCAATGCAGTTTCGTTTCTTTTGCAAAACAAAATGAAGTCTTCTTTCAGAAAAAAATCATATCTTCAACATTTAAAGTACTTTCCCTCCGTGTGGCAAAGTTTTGGGACATCCTGTATAGTAGGATTGCCTATCTCTAACCTTTTTCCCCAAAATTTCTGTTATATTATGCACAGCATTGCTAGTCTACTCGTTCCGAATGTAAAACCTAAAACGGCCAATGTCTTATTTTATTTTATTCATAACAGCAAGTTGAATCAACAACTCCTTACGATTAATAATAATAATAATAATAATAAATATTGTTTATTTACTCTTCACAAAGGTTAAGCATCACTTATAATACGTAACTATACTAAGAGCTACAGATAAAACCTTTGTGAGAGACTGGAATCCATTCTAGGATCCCCGAGGGGCCTGTATTACAGATCTCCATAGGCTCTCACCCCATTTTAATGTAGTGATTAAGAATGTAGAATGCTGATTTCGACATGAAAACATCTAATTAATGGATCAAATAGTATATATTTAATTTAGTATTTAATTTTTAAGTGTTTTTTGCACACAAAACGGGTCCCCACCAAGCGAGCAGCCTCGTGCGAGGCCCGTGCGGTAAACGTCCTGCCTCGCGAGGCAGCGCGCTTGGTGCGGACCCGCCTAATCACGTAAAAACGGCTGATCAGAATGTAATGAAATTAAAGCATATAATACTTTTTATTCTGGTTTAAACTTCTTTGAGGATTTTATCGAATATCCACGCGGACGAAGTCGCGGTCGGAAGCTAGTCTGTAATAAACTTATGATACACCTAGTATTGTGAGTCGTGTAAAATATGTGAATTGTGGAGATAAGACTAATAAAAAAAAGTCATTCACTAATTTGAAATGGATTAATCACATAAATCGATTTTGTGCTCTTAGTGACGTTGTCAGCTTGTTGCAAACTGGTTCACGGCGTGTCTAGGATGTTATTCTTTGGTAGTAATTTCTTATAGGGAGCTTATGTAAAGAGATAGAGGTGTAACCAACATTCTGTCCGATACTAGGTATACGCTGTCCGATAGTATACTACCTCCTTCTAACAGCTGATTTTTTTTGCAATTTCATTGGTCCCATTATGGGTTATTTTGTAACACGTTGTATAGTTTAAATAAATATCTTAGGAGTTATAGCCAAAAGTTTACGCGCGCGAAAATAAATTCAAGCGCGTTTTTTTTTATGAAAAACGCCTGTCATCGGTATGCCGATGACGGGAACTCGATCGGGACGATTACAGACTTTTGGAGCAAATAGAGGTGACAGTCTGGGAGGGATTTGATTTCTTTTTGGCTGTTCTTTGAAGGTCACTATTGGCAAAAAAAGGAAGGAACTGAGGCGAAGCGAGGGCGGGTCGCTAGTTTAATATTATAATTTTAATAAAATTTTACGTGGAATTTTTCAGATGCATAGTTTAGTCTAAAGGCCTCCGTAAACGTTCAAACGTGTTTGTCAAACACGTAAGTGTTTGTCAAGCAGTTTGATCGTCTGCGAGCAAAAACTACGTGTTTGACAAACAAACTATAAACAAAACTACGTTTTTTTGTCTATGGTTTGTTTGTCAAACACGTTTGCCAACATTGATTTGAACGTGTGCGCTGAGAAAACGTACAAACAAAACCATAGAGAACGTAATCACTCATGTCAAAAACGTAAAATTTGACAAACGTGTTAGAACGTTTACGGGGCCTTAATATTTTTAGAAGGTATCATTCCCTTCCCTCGTAGTAATTTCTAAACATAGATAGCAAAATTTATTAAAGTGGCCGTTTTTGACACATTTGCTTCTATCAATGACGGCGACGGAGTGTAATGATAGGTACCTCCTAAAAATACTAGACTGGGTCTTAAAAATTCCACGCTAAATTTTATTAAAATCCTTTTCTTTGAACAACTTATTAAATAAAACCTCTGAGGCTGCCACTTTTGGTATGGGATGCACTAAAAGATGTTACAATTTATTCATCATTAAAAGGCAATGAATGACGTATCCAATAGGCCGCACAGTTCCGGTTAAGAATAGGACTGTCCCATCTCATCCCGTGGGTATCGTAGATGGCGATAGAGGGAAGTTTTAGGGACCCGGTGCAGACCATCGCACAAAGGGTCACTCGAATGGCAGCGAGGAAACTGTCAACAACAGCATCCCCAAAGAGGATTGGTGTCAGGCAGGCGGCCGACCGTAAAACTTTGCCAAAACCTAATGCAGTATGTATTACATGCTGCGCCGACCCCAGTAGTCGTCCTACGAGCGCAAAATTTTATTTTGTGTAGAGCACTACAAATAAATTGGGATAAGGACAGGAGGATGATGAATGACGTATCCAATAATTTTTGGTTTTAGCATTTGATATTTTCAGTACGATCTTGTTTTATTTTAAACCCAATGAAAATGAAAAACCTGCTATAAGGTAGGTGTAAGAAGGTTGATTTAAGTAATTGCAACAAAAAGCGTTATAAGTAACTGCAATTCATTTATTAATCAGAGTCCAAAAGCAAAGCCGGTCATTTCAAATCAAGAATGGTAGTTTTCAACGCAGGTAGTAGGCGCCGGCGGGGTAGCCCGGGTACGCGGAATAGGCGAGGGGGGCGCCGCCGTACGGCGAGTAGACAGCGGGGCCCACGCCGGCGGAGGGCAGCACGTAGTCCAGCCCCGCCGAGTACGCCAGCACCTGCGGCGCGGGCGCAGGCTTGGGCGCGGCGAATGCCACCGCCAGCACAGCGAACAAAGCAATCTGAAACAAATATTATACTTAGTTGACATCTATAAACAGTTCTATAATAGCTTGCCAAGTCAGGGGCCTTAAGCTAGGCTTCCTTAGTATGATGGTGTCGTCATATTACGGCCGTAATTTAGCGGCGCAGAACGTTGTCTATGTAAACAATACGGCGCGCTTTCTGACGTTACGGTGTCGCCGTATTATTTATATCATAGACAACATTCAACGCCGCTATATTATGGCCGTAATATGACGGCACCGCCATCCTAGGAAACCCTAGCTTTACAGGCGGCTTGATAAACTCTAACACCAGAGGTGGCCACTAATCTCCATACGATAAGAAAGAAAGTTAGCCTGCTTAACAAATTAAAATATTTAGCTGAATTTAAATATGAACTGAAATTCAAATTAAAAATAATGTAACTAGGAAATGCGAAAGTGAGTTTTTATTAAGCTTTCACGTCTCAAACCGATCATAATGAGATTTTTAATTACACGTTTGTTTTATAGAATTTTACATCTTGGCTTTCTCATTGATTTTAAGAAGAGCCTGCCTCAATCTTCAAGCAATATAAACTTTGATTGTGTTTTATAAGAACCACTTACAGATGCTTTAATACTCTTAACTATAATTAAATTTGCCGCCGCAATATATATCATCTCGAATTGTAATATTAAAGATACAAAATATTATTAACTAGGTACTTACGATTTTAGCGAACATGTTGATGTGTTGATTTAGTGTATTGTATGATACCAACGATCAGGAAGCCGGTGTTTATATAGCAAAGAGCTTAGTACAGGCCTTGATCTTTATTTCAAGTGCTCCATATTGTTTGGTGACGCAATGACAGAACAAGGACGAAGTAAGGTCGATGATCTCAGAACAGGAGTCGCAGAGTGCCCTACAAGGAATGATCTAAGAGTAGTTACAATGAAGCGCATGGGTGGTTGTTAGATATAAAGATATGTAGGATTTTCCAAGTACAGTCGAATTCAATAAAAAATATTATCTATGAATACGCATTTGACATATCAGCAACCTATTGCCCTTTGTAGTAAAAGTTAATATTCTGAAAAAGTGTTAACATATTGAAGAACGACTGTACATACCTAATTGTTGAAGTACCTAGCCTGTTGTGTATGTAGGGTTGCCAACCCTACTATATAATATAGAATTCTAATATATTGACTCGCCTACTATATTTTTTGAAAAAATATATACATAGTAGGCAAAACTACTATTTTTTTACAAGTGAAAAAATTAAACAAAAGCACCAAAAAATATATTACTATATGCACATTAAGTAATTGCATAATAATTTTGTGATTACACTTGTCTTTATAGATTTTAAGTAGGAATATTTACGGTTTATTTCTCGACTGTTACTTTCAAAACATAGGAATTTTGCTACTATGTCATTACGCGATTTAGTCATAATACGAAGTAGGGAATATGAGATATGTTCTATTTACCTACTACATAGGCTTTTTAGGTATTGAGAGCCGGACAGGAATAAATTATGAAAATGTTAGTACTAAGGTATGAAAAATGCAACTTCTTTAAAATCCTCCAAAACTCCTTCTCTACAAAACGGCAACCTACTATATTTTTTTGGACTTTTTCGCCATCTACTATATTTTTACACTAAAATTCTTGAAACTACTATATATTTGATGCAAAAAAAGTTGCCAACCCTATGTGTGTGTTTAATATCAATGTTAGACAAGGACTTGGGTTTGATTAATTTGATGATTAATAAAGATTTAATGAGACCTACCTATGCTTTGTATTAAAAAATGAACATGAGTTTGTTTAAAATGCATCCTTTTTGTTCTGAACAAAAAATTTACATATCTGACAGGTGCTTGTCAATATACAGGATTGGGACAACTTGTATATTTACAGCACCAACTTTGCCATACGGAGGGAAAGATAGGATAGAGGATATACCTATACCGAAAGAAAACTATTGGTAAAATTTGATTTAACAAAAAATTGGAACTGCATTCAAATATAGACGATTCAAAATATAGACGATTCAAAAGTACTTAATAATTAAGTTTATTTGAATAAAGCTTATTTGACATTTGACATTTGAAATATTTAAAAAAAAATGCATGCGATACCATACAATATGTAATAGTAATAATAGACCGGTATCGCTAGCTTATTTTGAGGGCAAAACCTTCAAAAATTCTAAAGTCGATGAAATCTTGCCTGTCGATACATTTGCATATTATAAAAAGTGTATTTTTGCGTTTTGTATCACATCTTCCATCCATCCTCCTTATCCCAATTTATTTGTAGTGCTATGTCTACACAAAATAAAATTTTGCGCTCGTAGAACGACCACTATTGGGGTCGGCGCAGCATGTAATACATACTGCATTAGGTTTTGGCAAAGTTTTACGATCGGCCGCCTGCCTGACACCAACCCTCCTTGGGAATGCTGTTGTTGACAGTTTCCTCGCTGCCATTCGAGTGACCCTTTGTGCGACGGTCTGCACCGGGTCCCTAAAATTTCCCTCTATCGCCTTCTACGATACCCACGGGATGAGATGGGACAGTCCTATTCTTAACCGGAACTGTGCGGCGGGTGTATCACATCTTGTCGATGCATATTTAGAAATTTGATTATTTATGGTGGAGATAAATAATTGAACTAAAAACTGAAAATGATCAAAAGTTTAAAAAATCAATGTATTTAAACTAGCCTGCGCAGTGTACAAACCTAGTATGTGTCATCTTCGTCTATGGAAACTGATTTGGGTCAGTACATTAAAAACATTACAAACACACATCTAATATAAGATTTTATTAACGACACAATTTGTGAATAGTGTTTCGTTACCCCATAATAATATAATCAAGTCACAAATTCTAATTAACTAAAAATTTCTTTTGTGACTTTTACAGGGTGTTGGAAAGAAAAAAGAAAAAAGCTGGAAATGCCATTGATGAATTCGGCACAAAATATTTTGTACAACAGATACCTGCCATTGATCTAAAACATTTAATACTTATTTAAACAATTGTAATATTCTTTTGGAGCTGCTAAGGCAATTAGACAACGTTTTAGGTAATAGTAAAATAACAGTATTCCCGTGAACAGAGATGACACGAAAAGCTCATCTACATCCGTTACAACTTCGTAATCATCATGAAAGTAAAATTTCCCTCGTATATTTTCTTTTCGTCCTACATTGTTAAAAAAGACAAAATCCTAAATTGTTACTTATGCATCCACCAGATATGACACAAAATCATGTATGGGGCTAAGTATATACTGCAGAAACTATTTTCGAAAAAACTTTAATATTTTTGAAACGTAAAAACCTAGCGGTACGGTCTATAAATAAAATTTTAATGTAAATGGTCTTCCATTTGTTTTAGATGAAAAAACGTCATTGGTGTCTTTATTTTTATACTATATTTGACCTTTTAGAGTTCGGGATTTGAATACGAATCATTAATTTTATTGCACCTGTTTTAGGGTTTCGTTATTTAATACAAAACACGTTAAACAATGGTTTTTTTATAGTACAAGTGACCGAAGTCAGTTTGTGCTGCGAGTGCCGATTTAAAGGCTCGAGGCAGAACAAAACTTTGGTCTCATGTTAAACATTTAACTTTTCTTTTCACCTCTACAAGCGAGAAAAGTACGTAAGAACAGTTTGTTATTTTCACGTGACTTTCCTGGTAAAAAGCTAAATTCAGTATTAAAAACATATTCTCTCAACTCTTTTGGAGTTAGACAACCATTTCATCGCTGGACGCACTTTTTTTGTAATAAATCACAAAAATAGTTCGATCGAACCACAGACCATACAACAAACACTGTGGAACAAACCTATGCTGAAAAAAACCTCCTTCGAAAAAATAAAAAAAAAACAGATTCTAAATTAAATACCTCTAAAAAGCAAGAAATAATATTCAAATCATTAGTTACGCTTAACATGATTAATATAAAACACGTCTATTGAAGTCGGGTGGGGCTGAAACACCACTTTTTTATATTTCTAAAAGCCCAACCCCCACCCGACTTCGTCATTTAGACGTGTTTAATTAAAAATGTTAAGCTGGTGTTTCCTAGGATAGCGGTGCCATCATATTACGGCCGTAATATAGCGGCGTTGAATGTTGTCCATGTGAACAAAACGGCGACACCGTAACGTCAGAAACCGCGCCGTATTGTTTACATAGATAACGTTCTACGCCGCTAAATTACGGCCGTAATATGACGGCACCATCATCCTAGGAAACCCTTTAAGCGTAACTAATGATTGGAATATTATTTCTTGCTTTTTAGATGTATTTTATTTGGAAGCTTTTTTTCAGACTTTTTGAAGGAGGTTTTTCTCTTTTTTTTTAACTTTTTTTTTCAACTTTTTTGTGGTAGGTATATGTAAGCGTATAAATATTTTTCAACTTTATAAAATATTTTTAATGGTAAAATGCCCACAACTCAATTTCCAAAGGATTATGCCGATTTTTCTATACAAGCTAGGCCATAATGCGCTTTGATGAAATTACCAATATACTATAGTAATTTTATACTGATTGCGTGGGAAGAATGTCATTAAAATATAATGCGGGAGAAAAGAGAAATCTTAATCTCAAGGAGCTGTTTACAGTTTAATGTTTGACATTTTCCTATTATATGACATTTCAAAGTCAAAGTCAATGAGATATGTATGGTTAATGCGCATCATGGCCCAGAATCCGGCATGATCCTTTACGCTGTTTGTTTTAGAGGAGTTCCGTTGTGTCTTTGTAGTCCAAGTTTAGACCAAAACGTTGCATCGCAGACCATGGTTTGGTTTGTTTTGGATTGTCGTAAACCTATTAAAATCTAAATCACTTTACATATTACTATTTGACGTTGAGGAGTTCCCTAGTGTACCTTTCAAGTTCAAAGTCCAATACCGATGAAATTAAAATGTGACTACTCTTGAAGTGTATATTACATTACATACATTACATACACTCACGCCTGTTTCCCATGGGGGTAGGCAGAGACTATGGATCGCCACCTGCTACGATCCTTGCACACTTCTTTCGCTTCATTCATATCCATCAATCTTTTCATACATGCCCTGCGGTTTTTGTCACTGCGTACACCAGCCTTTTTTATAATAACCTCTATTTGGTCCGCGTAGGTTTTTCTGGGACGCCCTCGTGCAATCGTTCCTTCCACATTCGCACAGTATATCTCTTTCGTGATTCGCCTTTCATTCATCCTCTCTAAGTGACCAAACCACCGGAGCATTCCTTTCTCAATTCTTGTCACTATATCATCTTTCAGACCACACCTTTTGCGAATCACCTCATTGCTCACTCTATCACTCAGTTTTACTCCGCATATTTTCCTCAACGAAGTGTACACTTTCAAATAAAAAAGAATCGTCTAAATCGGTTCATAAACAAAGATGTTATGTCCGAAAATCCGTAAAAACACGTGTGATGGCAATTTTTCATGATTATGAAAAAACTACCAGCCAGATCTCTATATTTTTTTTATGGGGCCACACAAAAACTATGTTCTTTAAGAAAAAAAAAAGAATTGTATAAATCGGTTAACAACTGACGAAGTTATGGTAAAACATACATAACAAAAAATACCGTCGACTTGACAACCTACTCATTTTTTTAAGGTGGTTAAAAAAATCATTTATAGAGTAAAGAGTACCTACAGTAGACTCCCGTAATTTTGGTTCATCTTATTACTAATTTGCTTAGAGCAACGCTGGACGAAGCCGGCGTTGCTCTAAGCTAATTTTTTATTATATTTCATTATTTTTTCTCATTTCGTCCAACTCTTTATTTCGAACCTCTTTATTTCAACAATCTTTGTTTAAAACTACTTGGTATATCGGTGTTTTAAATCATTGTATGTCATCATAAAGCTATCTATCTATCTTTTTCTCACAATTTGAAGTTCATCCTTGTCATTTGTTTTACATTACTGTGCTGTGTACGGATGTCAAAATAAAAAAACCAATAAAAAAAATGTCGTTTTTCACCATAGATATAGTATATTAAAAAGGTTTTTCACATTATGATACATGCTCGTCAGAGTCGTCAGAAAGGGTAGCGAACGACGCAACAAACTGCGCGACCTGAATTGCACTTTATTGTAGCGGAGCTAAAGTAGCTTTTTATTTAAATGACTTTGCTGCGTGCTGCTTCATAGCACGCAGCAATTTCATATTAGGCATAACAAGCTAAAGCTTGCTCTTTTATTTAAGTCCAGAAAAGTTTTTTTAAATGTTATGCAAATATTTAATCAATATAATACTAGTGGCTCCGTGAGCTGTAGACCTCGCGATAAAAAGTTGCTAAAATTGTACAAAAATAAAATGAGGTTTTTAAAGCACATAGTACGTGCTGTTTCAGCTGTTTGGTATATTATTTGGAGTATTCGCAGCTAGATTCGGTTGAGATATGCGACCTGTAGAAGAGAACAAACAGCGCTGGAAAGTCGGACTGAAATAAGTTTTTCTGACATATCTCCGTCATTTAAATAAATTTCGAAAAACAGTCTCGACAAAGAAATTCAGTCTATTTATCAAACCTGTTCACAAAATTTCACCGGGATCGGTTGAGAAATGCGACCTGTAGAGGAGAACATACACAGAACAGACACTACTAGAAAGCCGGACTGGAATGTTTTTTTAACATATCTCCACCAATTAGAAAAATTTCAAAAAAGTGGCATGACAAAAAAAAATCACGAGAATCAGTTAAGAAATGCGACCTGTAGAGGAGAACATACAGCGCTGGAAAGCCGGACTGAAATCGCTTTTTTACATATCTCTGCCATTTAAAAAAAAACTAAAAACTGGCTTGACAAAAAATGTAGGTATATTAGTTTCAAACCTGCTTACAAAATTTTACGAGAATCGGTTGAAAAATGCGACCTGTAGAGGAAAACACGCAGAGCTGGAAAGCGGACTGAAATCTGTTTTTTTAACATATCTCCGTCATTTTGAAAAAAATTAAAACTGGCTCGACAAAAAAATCTCTCTAATTTTCAAACCTGCTCACAAAATTTCACAAGAATCGGTTGAGAAATGCGACCTGTAGGCTGGAACAGACAGCCGGACATACGAAAGAATTTTTGCAGAAGCTGAAGCAGAGACGCTACGCTCGCACTTAGTGCTCGCTCGGTCAAAAATATAATATAGTAATAGTATAAAATAAAACACTTATTATTAGAAACAGAAAAGTTAAACACAGAAAATATGTGTTCCAAAAATTAAATTAGTGACTCTGTGACATTTTAGGAGATCTGCAGGAATGTTGTTGTGGAATAAGTACCTACCTAGAACTAATAAAAACCTAGCTTGCCAATGCGAAAAAATTCTAAATTATATTTCGCATTTAACTGAATATAATATTTAGAAGATAAAGTAATAATTTTAGAGTTCTTGTTACTAATGATACAGACAAAAGGCTCAGTTTCCTATTTGGAACGGTCCATCTGCTTAATACCTATGTCTGTATGCGGTAGGTAAGCAATTTCCTTCATAAAACCAACTAAATGGCGGAGCAAAACTTAACGACGTATAACTTTGTATGTAAGCAAGCGATTTGCTAGTTCGACTTTTGGAGAATAACAAAGACGGGCTAATTGTGAATGGGGAGCGCGTCTGAGCCTCAAGTGCGTGTGTCCATAATTTACATTGATTCCCAACAGACGCTCTGTGTAGTTATTCTGTTACTGTTTTGCTGTTTTCAAGGACGAATACTATAGTATAAAATGCCGAAAGAATTATAAAAATAAACAGTATCAAATCCAAGGGATTGTCGTCAGGACGCCGCGCCACCTGCAAATTCTACAAACATGTTCGCGAAACTAGTGAGTTTTCTTTTGAACTTCCAGTGTTAGAGCCGACACTAAAACGCTTCTTAGCTAATTGAGGTCTCCTTCACTTAAATGAAGCTGTAAGTTTCACAGTGTTTCTGTCAAATCTGACAACTAATTTGTTGAATATAAGATTTTCTCAACTTTAAGAATCGTTTGAGTATTTAGCGTTGTAGTCCTTAAAATAACTCATAATTCTGACATCAACAGTTTGGTACAATAGGGATATGACAAGCTTAATAATCACGGCACCTCAGTTCCGTATTTTCTGGATTAATACGATATAATTAATTATTTAGAATTAATAAATGAAATTATAAAACTCACAAAAAAATCGAATCATATTTTAAGCCCTGTCTCGTTATGTTACATACCAGCTACCTACATCACTTATTTTACTGCTTTTAGTTTTTAACCGATTTCAAAAAAGGAGGAGGTTCTCAGTTCGTCGGGATCTTTTTTAATAAAAAAACAACAATATTTCTTCCAGTTATTTATTCCGAAGTGACAAAGATCCGAAACAGTAGCATTTTTTTTGTAATATTTCTTAACGTAAGGTTACGTAACATTATTTAAGATATGCGATTCTATAATTTGTCTCTCGTGACCACGGCATGTGGTCACGAGCCGCGGCAGCTGCAAAGGTGCCGTTAGTACAGAAAACTAAAAAATAAATCAACCCTCGTAGCCCAAATTTAATTCGATTCGAGCCGACCGATTGTCACAATATCGGTAGCGATGCAGAACAATAGGGAGCAAAAAAATTATCTATTTAAATGCCTGAACTGTACGTGTACTAATATTTATTCTGTGCATGTACACATATTCAAAGTTGACTGAGTATAATCGCACATTAGTGAGACAATAGCCAACATTTGAAGTATCAGTCCGTGGTGTCGTTAGTATAAATTCTCTTGACATTTATCAAGAGCGCGATTTTGTTTGTGAATCGAGTATCGTTCCTTTATTAATTCTATTCCTTTCTTTTTGATTCACAAACAAAATCGCGTTCTCTTAAAATCAATCGTGTCAATACACGAGTATTATAGAGATAGAATCTTAGAGCATTCAACCAAGACAGAATTGCAAAAACAGCTGAGAGCCGATTCCACTAAAGTTATCTAAATTGTTCGACCAAAAACGCGCGAGCCGAGCGAACGGAGCGAGCGTGCCGCGGCAGCAGCCGGCGAAGCACCAGAAACGACTTTTTTGGTTTTGAGGTTATGTTTACAAAAAACATATTGAAAACTATGCATTTCCGGCAGATGGGGGTTAGAGGAGGGGGTTACCCCCCCTCCCCCTCCAATTAGGTTAGGTTTACCACTGGTACAGTCATTACCTCAAATTTCAACCATGAGTATCTCAGAAACCAAGGGCTTGCTTCAAGGGTGGAGGGTACCAGGGGTTGCCCCTTTCATCCCCCCACCCCTTTCCCATCCCCCTACCTCGCGGCCCTTAATGTACTGTTTAAATAAATAAATAAATTAAAATTACTAAACTAAACTAAAACATTCTGAAACTTGAATGTTGGCATTTCGAAAAGTGTTATTATAAAAAACAGACCAAACGTACTGTAACTGTGAGGTTGGGAAATAAAAAAATATTAAATGATAAGTTGGCAAATAATATTCTGCGTAACGTTTTAAGAATTTTCGGCAAAAAGGCAAAGAACTCTTCGGTACATTATTAGCTTAAGGTCTAAATTTAGTAAACAGAACTCAACGAATTATCGATTATCGCTTCTCTATTTTCGTAGTAGGTACAGCATATTTGCATGTTCCTTATTTTTTTATTATTGTTCACAGCTAATCCTGTGCGTAGTGCTGGCGTTCGCCGCGGCCGCGCCCCAGTACTACCCTAGCTATGGCTACGGCGGCTATAATAGCTACCCCAGCTATAGCTATGGCTACTCCGGCTACAGTCCGCTCAGCTACGGCTCCTACGGCACCTATGGATCCTCCCCTTATAACTACGGATATAGTTATTACTGATACGATTTGGTTTCGGCAGTTTATTGTATAATATCTTTTTTTATTTGTTGATTGGGCTTTAATGTATCTTATTAAAGGTATTTTTTCTCTTTTGGATTTGTAGTTTTTAAGCTTTGATTTAATTTGAGTTTTCTCTAGTTAACTAGTCCACAAAAATATCTATATACGAACAAGTACGCTACAGCTACACGGGCTACTACGGCCACTTCGGCTACAGTCCACTCAGCTACGGCTCCAACGGGGCCTATGGATCCTCCCCTTATAACTACGGATATAGTTGTTACTGATACGATTTGGTTACGGCAGTTTATTGTATAAATGTATATTTTAATTGTGATTTGTTTTGTCATTTTGAGTTGTAGTTTAAGCTTTGATTTAATTTGAGTTTTCTCTGTTAACTAGACCACAAAAATATCTATATACGAACAAGTACGCTACAGCTACACGGGCTACTACGGCCACTTCGGCTACAGTCCGCTCAGCTACGGCTCCTACGGAGCCTATGGATCCTCCCCTTATAACTTCGGATATGGTTATTACTAACAAAATTTGATTTCGGCAGTTTATTACAAGTTTTTTTATTAGGCTTCTGTGTTTTTGTTGTTAATTTGAGTTGTTAGGTATATTACATGCTGTGATTTAATTTGAGTTTTATTGAGTTAACTAATCCATAACAATCTAGGTATACGATTTTTAATAAACTTCGAGAATCTAAAATTTAAAATCTACTAGTTATTAAGAAATAATATCTGATAATCATTTTACAGCTTTGATAATAGTGACAGTTAAATATTATAACACAAAGAACGACTAAATTTTTTTCTGGCCTATCAATGATTAACATAAAGTTTAGCAATAAAAAATATGTCGACCAGCAATCACGATCGGCAATTCGATACTTTGGTCGCATATAAATGAGTAATGGCCGTTGGTTTGTGAAAAAAGTGTCATAAGAACTTATAATTTCGTATCAAGGTTGTGTCCTCAAGGAGATGGGAGCCGCCTCACGCGGATGTTGATTGAATTGATAGTTGTTTGATTTATGTACTTACTGTTTGTGGGCGTTATTCATCCTTTTTTTGTCCAATTGTAAAATGGAAATGGACTAACTGCCACACAAATGAACAGGGTTGAAGCAAAACCTTGTTTTAAAAAAGAAACAAAACTGCATTCAAAGATTTTTCAAATACGTTTCCCACACCCAGGAATGGAACCAGCTAAAATTCGAAAAAACAACACCCTATACTTTTATGATATCAATCGATAGGGTCAAACATAAGAATCAAATGTCTCTAACAAACATGGCAAATTAAATGAAAGGAAGGACAGGTCGCATCTCTTTACCGAATTTCGTGAAATTTTGTGGGCAGGTTCGAAAATCATATTGATTTTTTCAAGTTGAGACAGTTTTTCTAAATTTTTCGTAACGGCGGAGATATGTAAGAAAAATGTATTTCAGTCCGGCTTTCTGACGCTGGATGTTCTCCTGGACAGGTGGCATTTCTCAACCGATTCTCGTGAAATTTTGTGAGCCGGTTCGAAAATAATATAGATTTTTTTTGTCACGCCAGTTTTAGAAATTTTTCAAAATGACGGAGAAATGTTAAAAATACATATTTCAGTCCGGCTTTCCAGGGCTGTCTGTTTTCCTCTACAGGTAGCATTTCTCAACCGATTCTCGTAAAATTTTGTAAGTAGGTTTGAAAATTGTATAGATTTCTTATGTCAAGCCAGTTTTTCATTTTTTTTCTAAATGGCGGAGATAATGTAAAAAAATAAAATTTCAGTCCGTATTTCCAATGCTGGCTGTTCTCCTCTACAGGTCGCATTTCTCAACCGATCTCGGTGAAAAATTGTGAGCAGGTTCGATAAATATATAAAAAAAAATAGTCGAGACAGTTTTTCGAAATTTGTGAAAATGACGGAGATATGTAAAAAACCATATTTCATTCCAGCTTTCCGGCTGTTTGATCTCCTCTACAAGTCGCATTTCTCAACAGATTCTGGTGAAATTTTGTGAGTAGGTTCGATAATTTTATATAACTGTTCGGTCAAGCCAATTTTTCCAAATTTATAAAAAAAATACCCATTTTGAAAAATGATCAAAGTTAGAAGCACCATCTAGCTGCAATACTCACGTACCTACTGTGTGCTTTGAAAACTTCATGGCGACATTTTATTTTATTTTTTCGCGAGGTCTACAGCTCACGGAGCCACTAGTTAGAACGATTTAGAACTATTCGATGATGTTCGTAATGCATACTATTTAAGATTAGACATTTGCGTGTGGCAGTAATTTAAATTTTACATTTGAAAATGGAACAGGGAAATACCAGTAACATACAACGAAAAAAGATGTAGCGGACCACCCCCTCAGAATTGCTACCGTATACCTACATCTTTTTTCGTTCAATTAAAATAAGTTTAGATTTAATGGTTTTCCTTTCATTTAATTTACCATGTTTGTTAAAGAGATTTGATCCTTATGTTTGACCCTAACGATTGATATCATAAAAGTACAGGATGTTGTTTTTTCGAATGTTAGCCAGTTCGATTCCAGGGGATGGGAAGCGTATTTTTAAAAATCTTTGAATGCAGCTTTGTTTCTTTTCAAAAATAATGGAATGTTTCCCTTGTGTGAAATTTTCTATCTCCATTGTTTGGAGTACTTTCCCTCCAGGTGGCATTAAAAAATTCCACCCTGTATACCTACATTGTTTTTATTTACCTATTATTATGGTCAAATATACTTTCTTTAAGTAGAATCAGGCATTATTACCTGGTGGAAGTCCATTATAATATGGGTGACAAAAACAACAATATTTAGAAATAACTTTCACACACAGATAGTAAAACTTGCAATATACAGGGTGTCACAAGACTTTGCCACACGAAGGGAAAGTACCTTGAATGTTGAAGATAGGAAATTTTAATAATTGGAACTCTATCATAGGTTTATTAAAATTGAATACGATACCATACAAATTCATACAATACATAATAATTAAAATTTAAACATTAAATTTCCTGGTATTCCTTTAAGAATAAATAAGCCTAACTCTTGCGATCGGTGTCGTAAAAATAAAAGTTTTATTTTTTACATATTTGGTGGGATCGATTCCTGGATAAGGCAGGCGATTTATTAAAAATCTTTGATTGGAGATCCAATTATTGTTAAAATCGAATTGAAGTCTTCTTTTAGTAAAATTTCCTATTTATAACCGACTTCCAAAAAGGAGGAGGTTCTCTGTTCGTCTGTATATTTGTTTTTTTTTGTGTATGTCCACCGATTACTCGAAAACGGCTGGACCGATTGAAATGATTCAAACGTTATTACATTAGGTAAACTCCCAAATTGGTCCCATTTTTTAAAATTTTGAAATCGGTTCAGTACTTTTCAAGTAATCTTGAAAAAGGCACGTAAATAGTATGATTTTTATTACTTCTTTGTTTATGAACTGAATAAGATTATAATTTTTTTGTTGGAAGAGGGATATTTGTGTAGTTCTTCAACCGACTTAAAAAAAGGAGGTTCTCAGTTTGACCCGTGTGTATGTATGTTTCTTCGCAAGTATCTCACGTTTGGCCGAGCCGATTTTACTATCTAAATAATATACCTACAAGGTACCTACACTAAAAATAAAAAAATAAAAATTGATTTAAAAAAACAAAAAACCGACTTTAAAAAAAACTTACCACCTCTAAAAAGCAAGAAATAATATTCGTAATAATAAAAACACGTCTATTGAAGTCGGGTGGGGCTTTTAGAATAAAAAAAGGAATCCGTACTCCAGCCCTACCCGACTTCAATAGACGTGTGTTTATTATTACGAATATTATTTCTTGCTTTTTAGAGGTAGGTTTTTTGAAGTCGGTTTTTTGTTTTTTTTTAAACAATTTTTAAGTCTTCAATAATTAAGGGTACCTACTTTCCTTCCGTGTGCCAAATTTTGGGAAATAATTTGCCGGCGGATACAGGATATATCCGCCGGCAAATTATTTGCCGGTTGTGTAGTGCGGGAGGGCGGGCGGTCGGTGCATACAAGGTGCATAATAGATATACAGGATGTCCCAACTTGCGCCCATTCTTCTTGTCAGTAACAAAAAGTCTCAAATGGGTGGTTGGAAAAGTTAGCTAGTTTTTAATCGGGTAACAATAAATTCATATTTTGGGTATCAAAAAAACTAAATACTAAGTGGGCGACGGACTGAGAGCGGCTACAAGCTACAAGTAATGAAAATGGGTGACTTTAAAATACAAATTAAGTATCTAGTCATTAAGAAAGGACAGTACTTTAATTATTAAGCGATCAAATTTCCATATAGGTGATAACGTTAGGGGACACACAACATTTAAAATCTGGGATATATTTTATTTCAAATTGGCCACTATTAACCTAATCTTGATGACAAAAAAATTTTGAAGCTCTTATTGTGTTAGCTTAAATCAGTTATACAGGGTTACTGGAAAAATGTCGTATTCCTGATGAAAGGTTATAGATGAGATCAAAACAAATATTTTTGTTTTATAACTTTTTCTCGAAAAATCAATAGTTTTTGAGTAAATTGAAATTAAGTATTTTTTATTTGATTGGTTTACGCACGATCTAACTCCTGAAGATGCTCCGGGTTGAGGGGAAACACGTGTAACTAATTGGTGAAGGTGCAAGGTGTGTTGCTGTCTTGTTAAATAAATGCAGGTATTGTGCACTGATATTTTGTGGTGTGCATGTGCATATTTTTGCGGGCGGGCGGGCGGAGCATCTTGCATATATTGTTTGCGGAAGTATGCTACATATATTTCTTTTTACAAAATAAGTATTTTTTTACCAAAAGTCGTTTTCAGACACAAAAAAATTAAATAAAAGATAACTATTCATTCGATTCCGGTTTTTTTTTTAATTTTGGGATATAAAACATTTTAATTGTTGATAATGAATTAAAAATAAATACAAAAAGCACAGGTGTTTATAAAAAAATCAATCCTTAAACGCTTTTTTTTTACATTTTTTGAAAATAGGAGCAAATATATTTAAAAAAAATCTAGTAACTATAAGCGTGCAAAATATTTTAAAAACATCACCATCTATTTAGCTTTCAGTTGAGGTATATTACTTTTTAGTAACTTAAATAAAATAAGACTAAAATAAAAATATACCATCTCCTATCGAAGCACTCGTCAAGACTATTCAAACGAGCCCAAACTCGATGGGGTTGCATGGTTTTAATACAGAGTCCCAGTGGCCTTCTTCCGGCTCTATCATCAGACCCTGGAAACTTCCCAACAAAGTACTCGTCAAGACAATTCAAACCAGCCCAAACTCGATGGGGTTGCATGGTTTTATTATAGAGTTTCTATGGCCTTCCTCCGGCTCCATCATCAGATCCTCAGACACTATTTCCCATTAAAGTACTCGTCAAGATGATTCAAACGAGCCCAAACTCGATAGGATTGCATGGTTTTATTACCGAGTTCTAGTGGCCTTCTTCCGGCTCCATCATCAGACCCTGGACACTATTTCCCAACAAAGTACTCGTCAAGACGATTCAAACGAGCCCAATCTCGATGGGGTAGCGTGGTTTTATCAAAGAGTTCCTGTATCCTTCCTCCGGCTCCATCATCAGACCCTGAAAACTATTTCCCAACAAAGAACTAGTCAAGACGATTCAAACGAGCCCAAATTTGATGGGGTTGCACGGTTTCAATATTGAGTTCCTATGGCATAGCCTTTCGGCTTCATCATCAGACCCTAAACCACGTATCCCATTAGAGTACTCGTCAAGACGATTCTAACGAGCCCAAACACGATGGGGTTGTATGGTTTCTTCATAGAGCTCCTGTGGCCTTCTTCCGGCTTCATCATCAGATCAGCTCGATGACACCAAAAATTGCATTGCCTTCCAGTTCTGGCCTATGTTCAAAGTTTTAAATCTCTAGCTCATCGGGAAGTTAGAATAAAATCGTTTGTTAACTTTGTGGAGAAACACACAAACAAACAAACAATCAAACAAACGCGAAAGCAACCTAATAAAAACGTGTTAAAAAGAAAAATCAGAGTTAACTAACAATAATTTCATTTCTTTGTTGAAAAAAAATCCTACTTCAAGCGCTTCGGAGGTGGCCGTATTTATCCTAGTTATATCATAAATGTGAAAATTTGCTTGTTTGGATGTTTGTTAATCAATCACGCAAAACGGCTGAACGGATTTAGACGAAATTTGGTACACAGATAGTTTGTAAGCCAGATTAAAACATATGAGGATACTTTTATCTTAAGGTTTCCTAGGGATTTTCTCGAATGTCAACACGGATAAAGTCGCGGGCGGAAGCTAGTTTGCCATAAATGGTAGTGCTTCCTAAAAATGCTTTCATCCGAGTGAGTTTGAGACACGATTATTTTCCGCCGATGAGTCAAAATTTTATACAGACGGTATCACAATCACAAATAACCATGCATATCAGCCATTTTTAATGCCCCCGCTGCTGCAGGGGAACAGGCCTTTGTTGTAGCTTGTGGATGGATAAAGCGAACGGGCCATAACCCACCACGTGGGCCCAATGCGGATTGGTCGGTGTTAACTCAATGTACCGTGGAGTTTGGCCCGTCCGCTTTATCTGATATGCATAGCTATTTTTAATGCCGTCTGTATCTACTATCTGTGTGCCAAATTTCATCTTAATCTGTTCAGCCGTTTTGCGTGATTGATTAACAAACATCCAAATAAGCAAACTTTCACATTTATGATATAAGTAGGATAAATACGGCAACCTCCATAGCGCTTGAAGTAGGATTTTTTTTTCCACATGAAATGGGATTACTATTAGTTAAGTCTTAATTAAGTAGTCATTTTTTATTTAAGTTATAAAAGTTTTATTCCTCAACTGAAAGCTAAATAGATGGTGATGTTTTTAAAATAATTTTCACGCTTTATTGCTAGGATTTTTTTAAAGATATTTGCTGCTATTTCAAAAAAATCTGAAAAAAATGCATAGGATTGATTTTTTTAAAAACATCTGTGATTATTGTCATTTTTTTATTCATTATCAACACTTAGAATGTTTTCTATCGCAAAATAATAAAAAACCCGGTATCGAATGAGTAGTTATTTATTATTTAAAAATTTTGTGTCTGAAAACGTACTTTTGGTAAAAAAAATACCAAATTTCAATTAACTCAAAAACTATTATCTTTTCGAGAATAAGTTATTTTTATAGCAAAAACTATTTGTTTTGACCTCATCTATAACCCCTTAGCAGGAATATGCCATATTTCTAGTAACCCTCATAGTTACCCAGTTGGTATAAATAGTTGCACACTCAGTATTTTTGAGTTTGAAAAAAAAGATGGTTTGAAACTTATGTCTACTGATAATAATATAATGTGGAGGCGAGTACAACAAATTTACTTATTATTTGAAGATCAAGGACGCTTTTTATTATGATTCGACAAGAGAACTTGTCAGGCGTGGTCGTATCTAATACTATATAAGCTTCGTATACTCATAAATTGATATCAGTTGTGATTAGTCCACAAACCTCTGTAACAATGTTCTTCAAACTGGTGAGTACCTTCATAGTATAAAATGACTCTATTGCTGCTCATCCTTATTTTTATGCCACTGCTCACATTTCCAAAGAAAAGGGCTGCAAAATCTTTTATCTCATTAAATAAATGCGTATTATTTTTATCAATAAAAAAATAGCATAAGTTTTTTTTGTTTCCAATTTTCCGACCATAAGGTATGAAATAAAATGTGGACAACCAATGTCCATATCTTATATCTCTGAAGATCGGATACCTATTGTCTTTGATGAACTAGAAGCACAGAATACATTAGTACACTTGCTGTCTTATTCAGAGATAGGTAGTTCACAAAACTGGGGTGAAAGACTGTTCTATCAAAAGCTGATTTAATGCTTGTAAACCAATCACAATGCACATTTTAATCCTTAAACGGTGGGACTAAACGTTAAACTGTCACTCTGAATACGATTTGCGCTAAAATGGCGTTAGTCCGCAGTCTAACGCCATGTTAACTTTGGCCCTAGTTTAACGAACGCCTCTGAATAAGACAGTTAAAGTCAAAAGTTTATAATCTAGCGCGGTAATGAAAGAAAGAGATAGTGAGCTTTTATCAGCATCAGCACTATGAAAAAAAACTGCACATTTTAGTCCTTGTCTATTTAGCACGTTAAAACGTTTAGTTAGGGGATTGGAAACAATTAGAGATCATGTGCTTTCTCGATAAAAATTTGTAAATTATGTTATGAAACAAAACTAAAAAAGTGATTTGAGAATAATAGACACATCACTAATATATTAAAAAATAAATACAATATTACTCATATAAATAATTGAAATAGATCAATAATTCCTAACTCCAAAATATTACGAACCATTTGCGTAGTTTGTTTACAAATTGAGACCTGAAACTGGACTGCAAATACCTACATTTGTATGTAAATATCATGTAATCGCCGCCGTACGTACAGCCTTACCAAAGTTGTTGATAAAAACGTGGCCTTTGACAGAATGTGACCGCCGGACCGTGCGTCACATTCACTCTCTCACAGCTTGCACAAAGCGGTTCATAATCACCCTTAACCCTCCACTGAAGATTGCTACCGACATTTTAGTACGATGACGTACATCGGAATCGTTCGTATGTAAGCCAATGCTTATGATTTTTCGCTCATTAACCCAGAAAAGGTCAGATTAGGTACATTTTTTGCTACGGCCTACTTTTCATGTGTTAGGTACCTATTAAGTTTTAGTATGATTAGTATACTAAATCAAACTGGGTGCTTGACGCATCTTACTGGTGTGCAATAAAGCTTTGAATTGATGTAATCAGATAGTTCCTATATAAATATAAAGAGCAATGCTGGTAATCGTCAGTCTGAATAATTTTTAAGCTTAGAAATTGAATGCTAAATGAACAGTAACGGTCTAAAATGATTCCTTGAGGAATATAGTCAAATTTCAATTAGCTTTTATTCAGTCAAAAGTCTAGAGGGCAAAATGTCACAACAGATAATTTGCGATGCTTAACGTTAAAATCCAAGAAGATTGTATAAGTTCATTTAAAAAATAAGATTATTAGGACTAAAAAGATAAGTTTTGAATTACGCCGTACCTTAGTAAAGTTCAGAGTTTACCTATGATATTTATTTCTAGTGTGAAACATTTTTAATCCCGACAGCGCCGGGAGCAAAAAGAGGAGTGTTATAGAACTTTTTAATCCAGCACAAAAAACTTATGAAAAGTAAAAAAATAACAATTGTGTTGTAGGCCCTTTAACTTTAATGTAAGTAGATAGGTAGGCCAGTGCCTACTTACCAGTGGCGAAGGGTTCAATACAAGCCGATTCCCATCGGCTTACCTTTTAGAAAGCCTACCCCAACTATCCACTATGCAGATCACAATATTTTTGTAGAACGGCTTACCTTCGCCATAATTTCACCCCTCGCCACTGCTACCTACTTATATTAAAGTTAAAGGTATGTTACTGAAATACTACTGAATATTTTTATTAGATCCAAGCGTAGTCACCGTCTTTTGATTTGGGTGTCAATAAATTGCAGAGGTCTGAAGAAATAGGCTCTCATATATTTTTCCTGTTTTTGGTTTTTCTTGTCGTTTTTTTTTACTTCGGTTTATTTCTTTTTTTCACAGTTCTCCATCTTCGCTATGTTGGCGGTGGCTTTCGCCAACCCTCAACCTGACGTGCTTACGTACGCTGCCGCTCCTGGTGTGCTCCCCGTCGGCTACTCCGCCTACTCCGCGCCCCTCGCCTACACCCACGGTGGCGTGGTGGGATACGGCGCTGCCCCCCTACCATACGCTTACTCTGGATACTACGTACGCTAAAAATCTTCACAAACCTGATTCCGATACGCCAAATGTTAATTAGATAGAATATAGTTTTTGCAGCATACTTTTTTGTTTCATTTCTAAGTCGTCAAGCTTTTTAACACATCGCCGTGTGATTATGCGGAAACATAATTGATTTATGAATAATGCAAACACAATTATTATTGATCGAAGTTCTTGTTTAAAACATAGCATTTGAACCATTTCAAGGGCATGTTTCTGCTGTTTAACATATTACATTGTTGGTATTACTTAATGACATAATAACAGTATCTGAGAATACTTATTTACATAGATTTATAATTTTTATTTAGTTCAGACGCTAATTATACAACCCACATTAGGTCTGCCGTCTGCGTGAGTTTCGTTATAATATCATTCAGCGTCCTTACATACTAAGAGTTGGCCCCGGAAATAGGTGGACCACTCCCACCCCCACCACTGAAAATCTGCCAGGTGACTGGATCTGTTAATAATGATAGTATGGCACACTAACAAGAGGGATTTCGTCGCTCTGTAAATTGTCTACCTATTTCCGGGGCTAGCTCTTAGTCCATTATCCATCCAGGTGAAAAACGTCTGTGCCTGTGCCCAACCAACAAGATAAGCTTTTGCGAGGTAATACTCGCCGTCGAATAGATTATCGAATAAGGACTTCATTTGTTTTCAATTTTGTATTTTTATACCTACCTTTTACTAAAGATATTAAGTAATTAAATATTTTTTAGAATAAGTAGCACCTAGTTTCGAAACTTAGTTTTGTTATCAAACATTACATAATATTTCAAATGTTTATTTCAACTTTATAGAGGTACTTACTGAATATGTAAACGGTATGGACAAAAATAGATACAGTTATGAAAAAAATAACAAAGAATATTTAAAACGTATGTCTATACGGTGGTGTCTACCTAAGTAGATAAAGTAATGAAAAAAAAAGAACAAAGATATAGGCGGAACGGTAATTTATTGCGAAATAAGAAACACTATTTTTTCATGCCAGAAAGGGTGAGAATCTCAAGAATCAGCTTAGTACAGTTTGCTGTAGGTGATGGGTGCGGGGTACGCAGCGTACGGGTAGGACGAGTAGGCGATAGGCGCGCCGTACGCGATCGGCGCGCTGGGCAGAGCAGCGTACCCAAGTGGCGCTGGGGGATAGTACGCCAGAGGCGCCTTGTACGCGATGGCGGCAATTGCAGGGTTTGGCTCGGGGGCTGGAGCGGCGAACGCAACGGCCAAGACGACGAGGAAAGACCACTGAAACGGAAATTGGGTACAAATTTATTCTATACCTACGGGTTTTTTTATTGTAGACTGGGCAGGCATTTGACCACCATCTTGCTTGGTAAACAGGATGTGGTCTAAGGTGTAGCACGCTAAATATTGTTGTAATAGGAATGTTGCCTTATGAATAAAATAACGAAATACTAATAAAAATCGTAAACATATCAAACTTTTGGAGTAGCTTGGTTTTATATATTGCGTATTATTTGTTTTATGACCCTTCAAAGTTGGGTGGACAAGTCCATTTAAAAAGTATAAAATGTGTTAAAATAATACATTTAATAAGTCCGTAAAATTTATAGCAAATTTGTCAAAGAAACCATTTTTATAAACACAATATTTAATATAGCTGCCGAACAAATTTCCTACGCGTTGCATACAACGTAGGAAGGCGTGACGTCATAACTTGGTAGCCGTTAGCCGTTAGTATGGAGCGTTTTCGGGTGAGTCCAATTTTGTGCATTTCAAACTGTGATATCTCGGGCATTTTTCATGCTAGCGAAATAATTCTTATACCAATGTTTCTTTTTTTGAGGGGTAATTTATGTAACATAAAATAAAAAAATAGTCACCATGCCTATTTGTATTGACAAGGTATTTTGTAGCAACAAAATTATCATAGATATAATAAACAATTACTACGATTAAGGTGCTGTTTACAAAGAAAGGAATTAAATTACCCTAATTTTATTGCTTTTTCGTCACTCTTATGTTTTTCTCGATGACTATCATCTAAATTCAATATTATGCATTAGTTTATGTAGTTAGAGGAGCGTACAATTTTCAGTTCCGAGCTGGAAAAATTAACTTCTCCTAAATTACGATATTCCGTAAAAACCCACAACAATAACCACTGTCTGATTGTCCATGATTACAAAAACTGCAATATGAAAACCATAACTTTGAACACGGTTTTGGTACAACGACCTTACAATTTTCAGGGAAGCATTATTTTGTTCCGGTTCAACACCCGAATATCGTGAATATTGAAAACTCGAGCAAGTAGAACGCAATTTACATAATTTCGGTTGCTTTTTTATGTAAATCGGGAAGTAAAATATAGAGCACTGGATTAATATACAATTGTTCGGAGTAGAGTAAAGATTTATTCGAATTGGGACACTTGATTATTGAGTTAGACACTTTATGGCTTTTATTTTAGCGATGGAGGTTGATTTGCCACTTTTATGTTATTTGTAACTAATGGTTAAATGTTAATTAGGCTCGTTTCAAAGATTTGCAGCCAACTCAATAAGATGGTATCAATGATGTGATGATACTTAAAAACAGGTTCAGCTTAGACTGAAGTACTTTCGCCAAGGAACATAGGTCGAAAAACGAAAAAAAAAGGTTCATACTCCCATACAAAATAAGTATATTGGTCATGAAATAAAAAAAAAATTAACGGATACTAGCGCGGTTTTATTGAAAGTACTTTGGTAATTAGTTGGTATTTCGTTTGACGGGGGACAGTCCCCCGTGACGACGGCAGCTGCAAAGGTGCCGAAACGTCGGTAAAATCAAAAATCAAACCAAATACCAACTAATTACCAAAGTACTTTCAATAAAACCGCGCTAGTATCCGTTAAAAAGTGTTTTATTTCATGTCTAGTGAGCGCGTAAGCTTGAGAAGTGGATATATTGGTCAGCTGACCGACTTACTATGAAAAGACGAAAAAGAATAGTTTTTCTACTCATTTTCCTTCGAGAAAGATGTGAACACTGTCACCTGTTTTAGTATCATCACATAATTTGGTACCGCCTTATACAAGGTTTTTTTTAGTTATACAAAACCTCTCGTGGGGTTGATCAGACCATCAAACTGAACAACTTTCATAATGGGACCAACCTTGAATTCGCGAAAAATAAATGAGCTGTTTCATACATTTCGATGGAGTAGGTTTGTACTTTTGTATGGTACAGCTGTTTTTTTCGTGATTTTGAGGTTGGTCCCATAATAAAAGTTCAGTTTGATGGTCTGATCAACCCCACGAGAGGTTTTGTATTAATTAAAAATAACGTTGTATTTAAAATAGTACCTCTGCCTATGTTAATATATCTTAAAAGAAGAATACGATTTAATAATAAATCTTCATTAGATTTTGCTTTTTCTGATATAATAAGTGATCTAAAAGTAATTTATTCAAAATTGCCTAACTTAATACTTGTAGTAATTGTAATTTCCTTTACGAAAAGAAAGTTCAAATCAAATTCGTGTGTTTCTCACCAGTTTATACATGATGCTGGGTGCGGTTGGTGCAGGGGTGTGTGATGCCCAATGGAGGGTCTGACCCGTTTTATACCAGTGCAGCGGGGCGGTCATTGACCTACTCAGACGAGGTGTACTCGGTACCTTAATGAAAGGGATGGTCTTGTTTTTATTTCACTTAATTAAGGTCCGCTTTAATCAACACGGCTAATTTATTTCATAGGTACCAATTTTTCATGCAAGTTTTAAAACGTAGCACTAAGTATTGATTGTACTGAGTTTTTCAAGTAACATTTTTTTTTGTATTGTTTAGTATACGCAAATAAGTAAATGTAAGTAGTTCATTATTCAAGACAGCGTGCTTTTTCTGAAGTAGAGTGTACCATGGGCAACAGCGTCGCTTAACCACTGCTAAGGTTAAAATCGCTTGCACGCCGCGCCCGCTATACATACGTTTAGTTCGTGCAGGGGCGATACGCGCGCACACGAATTTTGTTGCAAACTGGTTAAGCGACGCCCATAGTACATTTAATACAATCAATAATGTTTTCTTACAAACTCTACCTTATTTTTAGCCTTATACCATCATAGTGTATGGCTATCTATCTATACATCATATATCAAAAAACCCTGTCAGATCTTAAAACATGTGATAGTGTTGCTGAAACTAAACAACAAACTCCATGGAACATACATATATGAAATATATTGGTCAGCTCGGTCAGCTGTTTTTTTCCTAAGAAATATCTATGGAAAGACGAAAAAAAAATTCGTTTTCCTTGGAGAATGTTGTTCAGTTTTAGCAACATTATCACCTGTTTTAGGATCTTACATAGTCAGTCAAGTCAAGTCAAGTCAAATAAGCTTTATTCAAATAAACTTAATTATTAAGTACTTTTGAATCGTCTATATTTTCCTACCACCCGTTCCGTAGTGTTTTTTGTTATTTGTTATATGATAGTTTTTTGTTATATGATGTATTCTAAGCTAGTTACTCTATTTAACAAACCCAACAGCAGCAATACTATTTACATAACAGCAATAAATCTAATTGTCATCAATCGTTTTACAATGAGAAGAATAAATAACTTTGTTCATTATAATGAGATGCGCAGGCGTGCATAAAGCCGGTCGCAGCTGACCTTGAGCTTGCAATGTTATCTCCACGTTGGTGGAGCTAACCTAGCTGGACCTGTTGTAGTTGCGAGTTGCTGGCTCGTGAAATGTATAGAGCCGCGATAACCATGTTTATTACTAACGACCCGCCCTCGCTTCGCTTCGGTGTAGTGTGGAATTTGACACCATTATACATATAGGTTTAATATGAATCGTCCTCTTGAATCACTCTATTAAAAAAAACACACCAAAATCCGTCTCGTAATTTTAAAGATCTAAGCATACATAGGGACAGACAGCGGGAAGCGACTTTGTTTTTTACTATGTAGTGAAGATTATTATTTCAAGCCAATGTCTCGCAAGCTCAGTTCACCATCGATATAGCAACTTTATGTGATTTTTGCATGCTGAAAAGCAAGATATGTTAAGCAACATATGTATTTTTAATTTACCAACATGTAAAACCATGTCTATTGCTGATTTCATTCGGTTATTCATATCCTTCGTTCATTTTCATTTATTCATTCAATCAAGCCATAATAGTAGAAAAGAATATTCAGTAGAACTTTTTTTCATCAGTTTTGGTAGGTTAGGTACCAGGTGGCGAGGGGTGAAATTATGGCGAAGGTAAGCCGTTCTACAAAAATGTTGTGATCTGCATAGTGGATCGGTGGGGTGGGATTTCTAAAAGGTAAGCCGATAGGAATCGGCTTGTATGGACCCTTCGCCACTGTTAGGTACTTATAAACTAAGTAAAAAGCCAAAATCAAAAATAATAAAATTGACTGAACTTCAATTAAAAAATAAAAGTTTAGAAAAATGAAATAAAGTCTTATTCCACGAATTCCATGACTGGTAATTCAGATAAAATGCAGATTATTATGGATTATTATTCCATAATAATACATATAAGGCTTGTTAAGAATGATTTTGATTTTAAAATAATAGTGAAGTAAGTACTAAATAATAAATAATAGTAAAATACTACTCATTGTGGTTTTAACATCTTTGTATGAATTTAAAGTAATCTTTCTGCGGTGATGTTTCAATCTTTACAAAAACCGGAGTTTTTAGTAATAATACAAAAGTAGGTCTATTTTTAATCCTGAATGTAGCGCACTACGTTATTTATTGCTTTTGTAGGGTAATTGACATCACACAATTTTATAACCAGAACACTTAAGTTCTTAATAAAATTATATGCTCTGATCCCGGAGACAAACTGTCCAGGACAATTCTTGTATGTCATTTATTTTAACCGTCAACACTTATTTCGCGATAAAAGGTAGCCTGTGTCCTTTCACAAGCTCTACTCTATCTCTGTACCATATTTCATCAAAATTGGTTCAGTAGTTTGTCAGAAAGCGTAACAGACAGACAGACAGAGTTACTTTCGCATTTATAATATTAGTATAGAAGTATGGGTATCTTATTTAAAAAAAACAAAAGATTTTGCGTCAAATAATGTTTATATAGGTAAGCGTTTCGTTTACACCAGCATCACATCAGAACATTGTAATAAATACAAAATATATTATTCTCAACTAACGAATTTGAAAGGTACTATCGGCGGTAGAAATAGTCCGAAGCATACGCGTACGGTAAGCTATACGCAGCATACGAAGCCGGTGCTGGGTTTACTACCGGCAAGTAATCTTGAATGCTGTAGCTTGACCCGTAGGAGTACGCTGACACTGAAGAGTAGGGGATGCCAGGGTAAGCGGGTCCAGCGGCTGGTAGGGTGGTGGGTACGGAGACAGCGGCGGTGGGGTACGTGGCGACAGGTGCGGCGACAACTTGCGCCGGCGCACCCAGGTACGCCGATGTGTATGGAGACGCGACCAATGGAGCGCTGAAGAGAAACTGTTGGGGTTCAGCTTTGATTGCTGCTAACACTACTGCGGTTATCTGCAAGACAAAACGGTAATTTATACATTTGTCCACGATCATAAACATTCAGATATTAAGGTATAAACATAAGCACGCGACTCGTTATTGTAGGCGCAACGTGGTTTCTCAGGATTTTAGCTTTTACACAATATGTTTTAGCGTGTTCCGACAACTAACAGCAACAGGGCATATGCAGTAGTCACCGATTTCGATTTTGAGCTTGATCGCTTCAGTCACGTATAAAAACATGATGGAACAGAAAAATAAAAAATTAGAATGTATTATTTTAGTTTTATCACACAATGAAATCAGAGAAAAATAACAATTTTATTTTTATTTTCGAATATAATGCACTTAACAGTCAGATAGAATTTCGAATAAGAAATAATATTTTGTCTGACACATATGTACTTAAACGCAAAATTAGAGAGATAATTGAAAATTCTTCGCTAACTAGCCTAGGAATATTAGGTTTTAAAAGTGAAATCCGTCATAACTAGCTGAAATTTTGCACACGTACTCAGAATACTGATCAAAATGACGAGCTAAAACTCCCCGCCCCTCCGACGCGTGCGTCTTGAGATACACCCACGCCCACTCCCTCCCGTGCATCCGCTCACTAATGCTTCATGATTTATTAGTGGGAGATCTAAGTGCACCACCTTTTTGAGACAAAGCAAACCACTTGGAACAGGTGTTCTTGGGGGTGATCTGAGCTGATTTACCCCGGTTGTCACGAGGTTCTCTCCAGCACGTGGGCAGAGGAAAGGGGAGAAAAGTGTGTCTTCTACAGAATTAAAAACTAAGAAAATTTGCCCCAGAAAAAAATACTGATCAATAGCCCAATTATCCCACTATATTGAATAATAAACTTGTAAAACATTTATTTCTAGTAACTGTGAAAAAAAAATTTTTAGTGTCGCGCGGCGGAATTTTCTCTGCTATTCTTTTTTCGAAAATCTTCTGCAGAACTAAAACGATGAGGATTTGCTCCAAAAAAAAAATACTCGTGAATAGCTCGATTATTCCATTATATAGAAAAATAAACTTGACAAACGTTTTTGTCTAGTAACTGTGTTAAAAAAAATGTTTTGTGTCACGCGGCGGAATTTTCTCTACCATTATTTTTCTTAAAAAATTTCTACAGAATTAAGACAATAAAGGTTTCCCTCAGAAAAAAATACTGGTTAATAGCACAGTTATTCTACTATATAAAATTATAAACTTGTAAAACATTTTTGTGTAGTGTCTGTGTTAAAAAAATGTTTTGTATCGCGCGACGGAATTTTCTCTACCATTATTTTTCTAAAAATCTTGTACAGAATTAAAACAATAAAGATTTGCCACAGAAAAATATACTGGTAAATAGCTCAGTTATTCCACTATATAAAATAATAAACATGTAAAACATTTCTGTCTAGTAACTGTGTTTAAAAAAAATATTTGTATTGCGCGGCAAATTTTCTCTGCCATTTTACATTCGAAAATCTTCTACCGAATTAAAACTATGAGGATTTTCCCACTTATTAGTTATTCCACTATATAGGATAATAAACTGGTTAAACAGTTTTGTCAAGTAACTGTATTAAATAAATATATTTCTGTAGCGCGGCGGAATATTCTCAACCTTTTTAAAAAAAAAACCTTTACATCCTGCATATTTCAAGACGCACGCGGAGGAGGGGTGGGGAGTTTTCGATAATGATTTATCTCTACTTACATAATCAGCATAACACATTTCAGCTGGTTCTGTTGCATTTCACTTTTTTGCTCAAATTTCGCCTAATATTCCTAGGCTAAACTCCACAGTGAACGCGCCTGAAACGTGACATGTGACGTCATATATCATGTCCGTTTTGTATAGAGCGTTTTCGGCGGTTGCTGCTGTGTGCTAACTTCAAGGTAACTATATCACGAGAAAAAAACGCAAGAGAAAAGTTTTAATATTACAGTTGATTTTCTCACGCATTATACTTTTGATTTTGATAGAAAAATTAATTGATGCATATTCCCTATTATTCACTATGAACTATGTTATCAAAGCAAAATAGGTTTGTAGTATTTGACGAATAGGTACCACTATAGTGTGTAGGTACTCTCGGTACACACTATATTTTCTTTTTTTCTTTTCTTTTTATTTCTCTTTGCCATTAGTTGTCGGAACACGCTAAAATATATTGTATATAAGCTTGAATCCTGGGAAACCACGTTATGTGCCTACAATAGCGAATCACAATGTTTAAAAAAACCGGCCAAGTGCGAGTCGGACTCGCGCACGAAGGGTTCCGTACCAAAAACACGTTTGTTGTATGGGAGCCCCCCTTAAATATTTATTTTATTTAGTTTTTAGTAATTGTTGTTATAGCGGCAACAGAAATACATCATCTGTGAAAATTTCAATTGTCTACCTGTTGTCGTTATTAATATAAAGCAAAAACGGCAAAAAAAATACGTTTGTTGTATGGGAGCCCCCCTTAAATATATACTTTATTATATTTTTTAGTATTTGTTGTTATAGCGGCAACAGAAATACATCATCTGTGAAAATTTCAACTGTCTAGCTATCACGGTTCATGAGATACAACCTGGTGACAGACAGACAGACAGACGGACAGCGGAGGCTTAGTAATAGGGTCCCGTTTTTACCCTTTGGGTACGGAACCCTAAAAACAAAAAAAAATACTTGTCTCCAACCACTCAGTTGGGACTCGAAGCCACAACCTTTAGTAATACGGATACGGATCAGTAATGCTCCAACTTTCGTATGTAGAAGACAACATAGAAGTCTTTTATCCTAGAGAAATAAAATACGCAGTCTATTGAAAAGTAGCAGTATAGAACAAAATATTTCACCCTTCCATTTCACTGACTTTCCCAATGATAGGTATATACATTACGGTAAATAAAGTTGTTATATTTCTAAAAATATTTTTTCTAAAGTGTTCAAATTAACTGCACTTTACATTGGTCCTGGCTGCATCTACAGTCGTTAAAGCTAGGGTTTCCTAGGATGAGGGTGCCGTCATATTACGGCTGTAATTTAGCGACGTAGAACGTTGTCTATGTAAAGAATACGGCGCGGTTTCTGACGTTACGGTTTCTCCGCATTGTTTACATAGATAACATTCAACGCCGCCTTATTACGGCCGTAATATGACGGCACCGCAATCCTAGGAAACCCTAGCTTAACACCAACCAATCTGCATTTGGCCCGCGTGGTATGTTATTATGGCTCATCCTCCTTTTCCACCCATAAGGAAGGTCTGTGCCCCAGCAGTGAGGACATTAAAAATTGCTGATGTCGAGAAGATCCTACTAATATTAAAAATGTGAAAGTTTGTGGGTTTGGATGTTTGTTCCTCAATCACGCAAAAACTACTGAACGGATTTGGTTGAAATTTGGCACACAGATAGTAGATAGCCTAGATTAAAACATAAAATACTTTTTATCCTGATATTCTCACGCGAACGGGAACCACGTGGGTGGAACCGCGGGCGGCCGCTAGTTTGTAATAAAGAACAAAATGTCACGGTTTGCATTAACAACTTTACTGCGAAATGGTTCATTTATTGGCGATATAAGTAATTTGCATTTATTAGCAATTTTCGTGGTAGTAAGCGATAAAGATAAAAAGATAACAGATGCAACATTTTAGTATTTTTTCAAATGTCAGTGACAAACGGAACAGACTTTTGCGATATTATGTAATAACATTCGATAAGTAGAAAAGTAGGTAACTATAATTCTTGTAGTGTATTTTTTTTTATATCACCTATTTCCGTGTTATAAACTAAATTAACAAGCCTTACACGTGTAGTAAAATATCTTTCAATTTACTTTTCCTTGCCTCGGAAGCTGCTTACAAGTAGATTTATATGAAGGATTTTCTAATAAAATGTAACTTACAAAGGAAAAAAAATAACAAAAAACCGACTTCAATAATATTCGTGATAATAAAAACACGTCTATCGAAGTCGGGTGGGGCTGGAGTACAGATTCCTTTTTTTATTCTAAAAGCCCCACCCGACTTCAATAGATGTGTTTTTATTATTACGAATATTATTTCTTGCTTTTTAGAGGTAGGTTTCTTGAAGTCGGTCTTTTGTTTTTTTTAAAACAATTTTTATTTTTAGTGAAGGTACCTTGTAGGTATATTATTTAGATAGTAAAAACGGCTCAGCCAAACGTGAGATAATTGCGAAGAAACATACATACATACGGGTCTAACTGAGAACCTCCTTTTTTAAGTCGGTTAAAGAACTACACAAATATCCCTCTTCCAACAAAAAAATAATTATCTTATTCAGTTTCAGTTCATAAACAATGAAGTAATACGACCATTATCATCGAGGTAATTCACACAAAATCATACTATTTTTGTGCTATTTTCAAGATTACTCGAAAAGTACTAAGCCGATTTCCAAATTTAAAAAAATGGTACCAACTTGGGAGTTTACCTAATGAAATAACGTTTAAATCATTTCAATCGGTCCAGCTTTCGAGTAATCGGTGGACATACACAAAAAAAAACAAATATACAGACGAACAGAGAACCTCCTCCTTTTTGGAAGTCGGCTAAAAACCCATAAGTACTTCTGCTGGTACATAAGAAACGCATTATGTATTTGTTTTAAGGTTGAAAACTGTTCTAGCAAAGTCGAATCGAAGCTAAATTTAGGTTAACAACTCAGGTCCTAATAACATCATTATCTTTAGCCATAATTTAAAAAAGTAAGCCACTTCTTATTTTGGTACTTTGAATGTAGGGAAGTAATTATATTATGATAATAAGTTATTTTGGGCCGGAAAACGTTAAAAGTAGAACAAAGTCCTCCAATGGCCTGTGCTTTGTTTAACAGTGATCGACTTATATAGCGTGATTTTTTTATCATTTAGTTCCTGCAGTGGGGTGGTTCCACTCATGATTACAAACAACTTTTACTATAGAGTCAACTCTGATATCGCATAGATTAAGGTCGAGTAGGTATTGATCTTTTGTATGGAACAGCTGTAATCATTAGTGGAACCACCCCACTGCGGGAACCAAATGATTAAAATTCAGCGTTAAATTATTAGTTAATTAGGTTATGTACATACCAAAAGAACTTTCCACATTTTGATGTTTTTTCGTGAGACCACAACACGTTTCAAAGTCTGTTAAAGATGCACTACCTGTTTAAAGTGGTACATACCTTATATATTGGTCCCACTCCGTATGGAAACAGTCACAAAACATTGTGAAAAAGAATCGATTCTTTGTATAGTTCGGCCAAGGTTTCGTTGAATAGTTTCGGTGAAAACAAAAGAATGTATAATTGCAGCAGAAACACACGTGAGATAAGATTTGTCGTTTAGAGATCCGCTGGCAGATTTGTATCGAACATAAGAACTATTATGTAAGAAAATCCATGGAATTTCAATAAATAAGGCGATAAAAGTACAGTTACTGCCGCTAAAAAGGCAACTATTATTCTAAAGTCAAAGTCAAATAAGCTTTATTCAAATAAACTTAATTATTAGGTACTTTTGAATCGTCTATATTTTCCTGCCACCCGTTACAGACTTTTTTAGCTAACAAGAAGAACGGGCGCATGAAACTTATCAGCTGTAACAGCCATAAGTAACGATACTAACAAACTTGAATTTATCTTTACCAGATAATTATAACATGGTGACAGGATTATTGGCAACATTATTATATTACTTCAACAAAGTGCTTATAGTAGCAAGCGCATTTTGATTTTTGAGATAATCGTCTACTTTATTACCCATGAGGGAATTTTTAACATGGTTTCAAATTCATGCAAAAGAAGATTAATCACTTGTTGTGGAACTTTATTAATAAAGGCTATGCCTTTCCCCATAAATGAACCTCTAGTTTTTGAAAGCCTAAATCTTGGAACGGCAAGTTTATCTTTATTTCTTGTATTAAACTGGTGAATATTGCTGTTCTTAGCATATTAAATAAATCACAATCACCTAACTTATTACAATAAATAATTCATCATACTCAAAGAATCAGCATAATCGAATAAGATGAGAGACTATTAACTTTTGGTACTTTTTGAGTACCTATCTGTAGCTAATTGACTATGAAATGAACTCATGAAGTACTGTTAATACTCTTATCTTGCATTTGAAAAATTGGAACCTAAAGATTTTCACCATTTTATGCTTTACTGTTTTTCTATTGGCCTTGTTGTTTTAGTTGAAACATTATATTTCATTACTGACGTTTCATTTGTATCAGGAAGTAAACGACCGTCAAAACTTAAATGCAAACATAAATTTGGTTTAAATAATTAATATCATCATAGATATTTTTAGCAAATCAAGTAAAAAAAATATTTTTAATGTCATACTAATGATACGCTATCTGTATGGTGTACTGGCAAATCCTACTACCTGCTCAAAAAGGCATTAATTTGATCGTTGGCTTTAATGACCTTTTTGAACTTTTGGTTTGATAACAGTTAAATTAGGTACATACTTCCATAAAGTATTTTTGGTAAACACCAATGCCAATTTTTAAGTAATATCAATTAATTAAGTATACTGTTTTAATGGTTCATATTATTAGGTCACTATCAAATTCTAGACTCGATGATAATGCCATACGTACAACAACAATACATTACCAAACAAAGTAAAGACTTTTCAATTTATGTTCCAAGTAATAAGGGTGTAAATTAAGGAAATAAAAACAAATATGTAAACTCACAAGCAAAAATCTATTCCAGTAATCATCGATACATGTTGCAAAATATTTAATATTATTCACTAACAGTATTTAAAAAGGTAGTCTTAGTGTGCGCATCTTACTTCTTCTTCCAGGCGAAAGGAGATGAAGAGTAAACTGCTGGAGAGGAATAGGCGGAGTAGACTGGGGAAGAGTACCCGGAGTATGAATAAGGAGCGGCGTACGAGGAGTATGTGAGGGGAGAGGAGTATGTAAGGGGAGAGGAGTATGTAAGGGGAGAGGAGTATGTTTGGGCTGAGGAGTATGTAAGGGGAGAGGAGTATGTTAGGGGAGCGGAGTAAGTGAGGGGGGCGGAGTAGGCTACGGCGGGTTGTTCGTACACAGCGGGCTTGGAGTAGGTGACAACTGGCTTACTGATGGTGGTTGTGGGCTGAGATACGACCACGGGTTTTGAGTAAGTGACAGCTGGTTGCGAGTAGACTACTGGTTTAGCGGGTAGGTAGGTTGTAGCGGGTTGCGAATATACGACTGGTTTAGAGTAAGTGACGGCCGGTTGTGAGTAAACCACGGGTTTGCTGTAGGTGACGGCGGGTTGCGAGTAGGTGACGGCGGGTTGAGAGTAGGTGACGGCGGGTTGAGCGTAGGCGACGGCGGGTTGCGAGTAGGCTTGCGCGTAGGTGACAGCGGGTTGCGAGTAGGTGACGACAGGTGATGTCTGGACGGATACTGTGGGGTTTGAGTAGGCCACGGAAGCTACTTGCTCGTACAAGCTAGGCTTAGGCTTGGCTGCTGCCAGCCCAATGACGAATGCGACAACAAACTGAAAACAAATACATTTGATTGAGGGACAACTTTCGCTTTTTTTCACCATAATTGAAAAAGGTAGGTAAAGACATTATGTCATTTGCTAAGATTGTTTCTTTATATAAAAAAATAATCTTAGCTATCTTATTTATACAGATAGGAAGAATAAACTTATTATATCATTTACAAACAGGCTGAACAGGTGTCTAGGCAAATATTTTAGCAACTATGTTATTTATGAATTCTACATTATTTTTATAGCAGAATATGGCTAATATTTTTTTGTATAAAGTTTATAAAACTTAACAAACACGAAACAGCCTAATAATTAGAGACCAGATTATATGCAAATGCATATTGCATATGAATTTGCATATTCAACCCCTTTTCATTGGTAGGTAGTTGCATATTTTGGCAAAAAAAAAATGGAAATCATGCATATTAACCTTCGATCTCGTTCATCGTTCAAATGTCTAACAGGTCAAAACAATGGCACTCAAATTTAAATTCTGCCCAGTCACCTCAGTGCATGCCTCAGTGGACGTAGAACGGTCCTTTCCGCTTACAAAAATATATTAGGTGATCATAGACACAATTTGTCTTCAGAACATTTGGAACAATACTTAGTCGTATACATTTTTATAGGTAAACAATGTCAAATAAATTTTGTAATTGATATTTTCTCAATTACTTTGTTATCGTTGAGTAATAATACCTTTTAAGAATAAAAAAACCATAAAAACATCTTTTCCATTATTTCATGTTGCATATTTTTGCCTTTTTTATGGATTTTCGTGCATATTTTAGCAATTTTTCTTCCATATTTGCATGCATATTTTGGGCTTTTTATGTTGCATATAATCTGGTCTCTACTAATAATTAATGTAGGAAAATACAGTTTATTAAATTGTATTTTTTAGGCATATACGTAGGCTAGGCACAATAATGGGGCTAGCAAAATAAAATTATGCAATCGTATATTTTAGTATTATACAATCGTATCAATATTGCAAAGCTCGGCTTATACGAATCGAATATCGCTTTGTGTAGTTTTGGTACATAATTTTACATAATAAATTAAGGGCAGGTTAAGGGCACCTTTAACGTTATAGTTAGGTATAGGAAAACATTTAAATAAGACCATTCATAACTTTTCAAGAAAATCTGAACTGCATTTACAGATTTTGGAAAAAAAATACAGACAGCAAAAAAAAATTGAATACTTCCCAAAAATATTTTTTATGCCAATCGATCCTATTTCATGTGGGGATCAAAATACTCTATGGGACCATTGAATTAAGTTATGAGTACTAGAAATTACGGAAATCACCAAAAACTTTTTCTATACATTTTATACGGAAAAACAACAAATCAACTCGTAATATTATTTATTGCCAAACGATTCTGTTTCTTACTGTGATCAAAAAACTCTTTAAGGCCAACTGAAATTGTAGTACATAAACTACTTTATTAGTTTTGATGTTGTAGAATTATGCCTACGTGTGAAGCCGGTGTTGTGACTTACCGTAGTTTCTGAACTCAAATTTTAGTTGACCTTAAGACGGTTGTATGACCGAAAGTGGCGCCCCGAGAGGTTTTTATTTAATAAGTTATTAACTGAAAAAGATTTTAATAATATTTTACATGGAGCTTTTAGGGCCCATGGTCCAGTATTTTTAGAAGGCTACATGCCCTCGTAGTCATTAGTAGAAGTAGATAAAAAATGTGTCAAAAACAGACACTTTTAGCAGTTTTGCTATCTAATTCTAGCAGTCCCTACGAGGGAATGTAACGATACCGTCTAAAAATACTAGACTGTGGGTCCTAAAAATTCCGCGTAAAACATTATTCAAATTGTGTATTAGAATTATAAGAAATAGGATTGTTAGCAATGAAGAATATTTCGAGATTATATATCGTTTTTCCGTATAAATTCTATGGGAAAAGATTTGATGATATCTGACATTTCTAGTACTCATATACCTTAAATGGTCCCATAGAGTCTTTTGATTCCTACATGAAATAGGTCGAATGGCATTTTTTTTTCGTATTTCAGCATTTTTTTCTGACTGTAAACTTTTTTATATATAATCAGTGAATGCAGTTAAGAATATCTTAAAAAGTTATGGATGGTCTACTAGGAACGTTTTCCTGTAACTATAATGGTTGAGGTACCGTCTCAAAAATCCATCCCATATAATCTACCTAACTAGGTGCTTTAACTAATTAGGTACTAACTTTTATTTACTATTATTTTATATAGACAGTAAAAGTTCGATCATCTAATATGAATAGTTATGTGAAATTAAAATTATAATAAAGGCATTTTCGAGGGCACGAATAATTATGCTATATTTATGCTTATTATATCAGTGCTTACCAATTTGTACATTTTGGAAGATCGTTTTCAGACTGCTCACAACTGAATGATAGTAAGCTCATCTCCAGTTGCGGTTTTTATATGATTCCGAAAACCGGACTCTTCCTAAATTATGCGTGCATTATTAGGAAATCAAATCATCAATCAATCGCCTTACCTATATTGGTTTAAGGTTTAAATTCAAACCGAACCGTGTGGGCCGAGAAATGTATCAGATAAAAAAATATATTTGATTTTGTCATAATGTCCTGCCCCCAAGGTTAGTTTTGAAAAACTAGTTCAATTTATAGCAACATGTTCTTGACTGATTGCTCTAAAATTTGGTCAAATTAAACTGAGTCAATATTAGATTTCCTCATGTTTAAAGTGTGTAAATTCGTTTATAGTTCTATAAAGAGATCTGATGACTATCTATGCTATTATTCATCGGAAGTCTTGCTTGTATAGTTGAAATTTTCCTAGAGCATAATAAAACCACTCTAGGAGCTCAATGGTGCAGTGGTTTAACGCGTGGCCCGATGATTTTCACAAGGGTCGGTCATGGGATGGGTGACCACAAATGTAATATATCTCGAGCTCCTCCATGGTTCGGTCTGAATTGCTATCGTTAACACCCACCAATCGGCATTTAGCCCACGTGTCGTGGTGGGTTATGACCCATCCTCCTTATCCACCCATAAGGAAGGCCTGTGTAATATACAAGGTGTTTGGTAAAAGCCTTATAAAGCCGAATATGGTAGATAGGGACCATCAAACTGAACAACTTTTACTATAGGACCAACTCTGAAATCACGAAAAAAAATCAGCTGTTTCATACGAAAAATAATAATGAAAATATCAAAATGTATGAAACAGCTGATTTTTTTTCGTGATTTCAGAGTTGGTCCCATAGTAAAAGTTGTTCAGTTTGATGGTCCCTATCTACCATATTCGGCTTTGTAATGCTTTCACCAAACACCTTGTATATATCCCGCCCGTTGATTACATAAGTCTGTTGCTAACAATTCTCGATTGAAATCAATTGAAAGCACAGTTACATTGCTGCTTTAAGTAAGATAGTTGTCACATTGTTTCTTAACTAAAGCAGCAATGTATTTGCGATTTCTGTCACAGTTGATTGCAACAAAGTTACATAATTGGGTGTGTATAAAATTAAATTACCTAGGTACTTGTAATTTCCGTCATTTTAAATCGCAATCATTAGGGAACTCGTTCCCGGCCCTTATTTTTAATTCCGGGATTTCAAGATTACACTTACCCAAAATACTACCCCAATCCTCTATACCCTTTACCTAATCTCGGGGTATATATTGGAATGCCTATTTTTTTTTTTGTCCTAACTGTCTTTGGCACACTACTTATTGGCCTAAAAACTTTTTGCACAATTTTCATTTGATCTAAATTTGTTTGGCCTATTTTCACTTCGCCTAAAAATTTTTCGCCGCATGTTTACTTCCCAAATTCATCATTAAGCATAACTATTCATAATCCCTAATGTTTAAAAGTGCTAAATAACGATTCGCACAATTGTGTAACGCCTAATATTTTTTTCGCCGAATGTTTACTTCCCTTAATCATTATAGGAATAATCGTTTTTAAGATTTAAATTACGAAAAATTATGTTTTTGGTAAGTAATTAAAAATAAAGAATGACCAGATAAACCTGTCGTTGTCTTTTTAATTGCCTATCACACTCAAGAATGCAAGCATACAAGCAAGCAAGCAAGTATGCACACAAGCAAACATGATAACATAAGTACAATCAAGATCAAATAGCATGCTTGCATGGCACGCATGCATGCATGCAAACAAGGCCATGCATACTTGCATGCAAGCAAGAGCAGATATGCATGCATGCAATCAAAAGCAAGGAATGCATGCATGCAGCATGCAAGCAAGCATGCAGCATGCAAGCAAGCATGCAGCATGCAAGCAAGCATGCAGCATGCAAGCAAGTATGCAGCATTCAAGCAAGCATGCAGCGTACAAGCAAGCATGCAGCATTTAAGCAAGCATGCAGCATGCAAGCAAGCATGCAGCATGCAAGCAAGCATGCAGCATGCAAGCAAGCATGCAGCATGCAAGCAAGCATGCAGCATGCAAGCAAGTATGCAGCATTCAAGCAAGCAAGCAGCATGCAAGCAAGCGTGCAGCATGCATGCAAGCATTAGGGAGCTCCGCTCGCTTCGCTCGCTCCGCTGCAAGTGGTCAAAACACTAACCTAACCTAACCTAATGGTCTTCGCATTAAGATTTTTTCTTTATAGCGGGGGGCCTCAGACCCCCCGACCCCCCCGAGCAGGGGGGCCAGCGCTTCTGCACTCCCCGGCAAGCATTTTGCAAGCAAACATGCAAGTAAGCATACAGGCATGCAAGCGAGCAAGTGAACAAGCATGCAAAAAAGCATGCATGCATAAAATCATGCAAGCATTATAAAAGTGTTCAAAACCCTAACCTAACCTAACGTAATGGTGTTCGCATTAAAAGTTTTTCTTTACGGGGGGCCTCAGGCCCGTTTTTTGACGATTTGTTTCTGTCACCAACTTGAATGCAATACAATATTGTTATGCCAAAAATTATGTATGCAAGACAATATTAGGGTTAACAATACTTCGGCGTAGTCATTATTGTGTCAAAAGATATGTATGCTAATAAATTTTAGGACAATTAACATTAGTCGTTTTGATAATTAGGGAATTTAACGTTTAGGCGAAACGACAAAGATGCGAAAAAATCTATTAGGCCAAACAATAATTGTACCTAAGGAGTTTAGGCCAAAGAAATTCGGCCAAATGAAATTAGGACCAATGACTTTAGGCGAGTCAAGGGACACCCCTAATCTCGAGATCCCGAAAAAAATAATTTTGAAGAATGTTTAAACAATCTTCTTCAGTAGCAATAAAGCTGAAGTATATCATTACCATGTAACCCGGTGAGAGTTACCTGTCTATCATTTTAGTTCAAAATAAAAGAAGTTTTATTCCAAGATTTAAAAAAGCTTATTATGTGAGCTTATTTGAATAAATAATAATTACATTCATGAAATCATCTGGAGCCTGGGTTAATGGGGATGGAAACTGAGGAACTAATGGCGCCACAAGCGGTTGTACCAAAACATTTGATTGGTTGTTTCAAATATCAAATGTCATTTGTGGCATATTTTAACCAATCAAAGTATTGATAGCGGTTAAACCGCCGCTGGCGCCATCTGCGATTAGCTTTGCGTTGCCAACCCCATTTGTGTTGCTTGCTTGGAATGCTGCTTGAATGAAATAAAAGAAGGATTTCTTGTATTTTATATTAAAAAGGATAGGCAAGCAATTCTGTTGAGAGCACTGGCACTGAGGGTTTCGCTTCTCGAAGTCTATTTTGAGACTTTTTTTAAATAATACCAATCCTGAAAATCCAGGGATTATGGAAACATCGGTCGGTCGTCGGACAAAAACTGTCTCGAAAATTTCGGGACTGAAAAACCTCGATTTTTGGGATCCCGGGATTGAATTCTCTAATCGCAATATAATATGTAGTGCCACCCGTGCGAAGCCGGGGCGGGCAGCTAGTATTTAATAATATAATCTCGTGGTAATAGACCCCAATGATACTAGGTGTAGTATCTATCTATTGGCACCGTGCACGCTTTTAGCGCCACCTAGCTTTTTACAACTTTGTTGGCTCTGACCTGCGGGGCTACTCAAATAGCCACTTTTCTATTCGTTTGCTAACTTAAAAATTGAAAATAAGCCATAAACTCCAAAATTACGTGTCGTAGGCTTGTCAATTCCATACAATACAACAACGTCTGTGATTTACATAAACTTGCGACGAGTGACTTGATTGTTTGATGGCTTATTTTTAAGCTTTAAGTTAGCGAACGAAAAGAAAAGTGGCCATTTGAGTAGCCCCCCTGATCGTTTTGACATTTTGATATGTAATGGCGGCATTGTGACAAAATATTAAAAAATACTATACATATTGTGTTATTAATGTAAATTTCAAAATTAATGTGATTTGGGTGGACAAAGTGTTGTGAAATAATTTTTGGTCATTTAAATCAAATATGGCAAGTAAGATCTATTCAAAAAGAGTGTTTTATTTTGGTTAAATCAGGGTTTGTTTACTTCTTTTTTTGTTGTAAATTTTGTAAAACATGCTACTTTAATAATTTTATTCAGTGATAATAAACATATTATCGCTAGTTATAAATTAAATATCGTTTTCAAACAGATTACAGAGCCTACATTATTTCTACTTTTTGCCACCATGAGCGCTGCGATCGATTATTAACCCTTTGCACCTTGGACGAATTAACCACTGGACGCGAAATGACAGCCATATTCGCCTTTATTACTGTGACCGATAGCCTCAGTAAACGATATTGCGTTGTCAGTGTGATGCTAGAGCTCGTGGCGAAACATTGGTACAAAAATGGGCAAAATGCTCCTTAATGTTCAGCAAAAAAAATAGCGGGCCATCAAAGAAATGTTTCTTTTTACGCGTAAGCACAATTTCAACCTACTGTAGTCACTATTTTTCGTAAAATAAATAAAATTTGGTATGTAAACAAAGTAGGGTGACTTAGCCGATTTGCCGGCACCCTTTGGTTTTCGGCCATTTCAGAAACAACCATGCCTCCTAGCCTCCTACACTTGCTCAAGGTCGCGCGGACAAGGACTTTAACAATTTATTATGTTCAAAAATGTTGACCTCCTCTAAATTTATGCTACCCTGGTATTTTGAGAATATAATTTAAAGAAGATAATTAAGTTTTTAATGGTAGTGTCGTGGGGAATGCATATGAATGGAATTTTTCATTTACCTACAACACTACTGGGCCGGTAGAGTAGAAGGGAAAAAACACCCACGACACTACCAGTGGTGCGCCTTGGTAGTGTCGTGGGGAAGAAGGGCGAAAATTTAACAGGGTAGGTGTGTCGCGACAGGGTTCTTCCAGATGATACAAACATCTGTGCAGCACAATCGATTCTCCATCACCACGTCACATATGTCCGCCTGGCAAGCCACGTTTTTCACTATGTCGACGTGGCAGGCATTTTATTAATTTATATTTAGGGTATTTTGCTTAAAAATGACAAGACAATTAGGCTAATTATCAGCTAATTTATTGTGATTTTCTAGTGTTTTTTTTGTTCAGTTATGGGAAATGGATCAGCTTGAAGAAATCCATTATCCAGCTTATTACGCCGATGAAGTACCCACACTACTTTGTTCCGTTTTGTTTAAAATAAAGATGTGACCATCCGCAGAACATTTTTTTACAATTCCCATACCATTGAAAGAGATGTGGTGCAGAGGATTAAACAGGAATTGCCCTCAGAGAGCTTTATACATTTGTGACGATCACGTAAATATATGTAATCTTACAAACTTGCTCACAAAATAGTTATTTTATTTATTTTAGCTGACTGTGACTGACATGACAACTAGTTGACATTGCCAATGACAAACTTTTAATTTTTTTATTTGAGCAAAGGCATTAAGCATACAGCCGCAAAAGTGATTTATTGTACTATGCTGTAAATTTAAATTTTAAATTATTATTTAAATAATAAAAAACTTAAATTCCTGACTCCAAAGCCAAAAGATACCAGAAAATATATAATTCACAACAGTTTTGATATTTTAGTTTTTTGTTGATGAATACTGTACCCGTTCTTTTATTTTCAATAATATGTTTATAGCTAGATGAAAACAAAGGAAATAAACAATCAGTACAAAATTACTAACTTACGCACCGACTAGGTACATGAAAGTAAAACTTATTGTTTTATGAGATCAGCCAATAGTGCTTTTTACTAATGAAATCATTATTTTAATGACTTCATTAGCGATAAAGTAGCTAATGCTATAGAAGATTTAAAGTGAAGCTTCTCGCAATTGAGTGTGAGTATGGTAAATTAGTTTTAGTACTGTTATTTTGACTTAAACGCGTAAAGTTTTCGGTGTGTTACATTTAAATTTGATGGCCGGGTAACTAAATGCATTTTTGGGAGGTCATTTGCTTCTCGGCCGCCTGGCCGAGAACTAATGTATGAGTTTCACAATCCGTAATATTTGGCCGGCAATTATGGCCGGAAACCGGCTAAATCACCCTATAATATTGTCATTATTTGACAAGTGTAATCCCCCCTCACCCCGCAAAAATTGGTTGAACGTGATTTCATACATTTTTCTTACGTTACGTGTCCAGTGGTTAATTCGTCCAAGCTTTGCAACCAGCGAATATCATAGACATTGAAAAATTTTCGCTGCGTTCAAGATCTATACACTATTGTTTATTTTTATTTTTTTTATTTATTTATACTATATGAAGATGTCTAGTATTTTCTTGTTCAAAATAAATCTGACTAATTGTATATTAAAATTGCTGCCCTGGAATGAATTTGGTGATTTTGGCTAGTGATGTACAAGACTCGAGTCCTCCGAGTCCTTTTGTCCAGAGCTCGGAGTCGTTTTACAGGGCTCGCCTCGTTTGTACGAAGCTCGACGACTCGGGAGTCTTTTTTAGCGCTCGAGCCTTTTTCAGAGCTCGGCCGACTTCGAGCCATTTTCACGGCTCGAGCCTTTTTGGAGAGCTCAGTCGATCTCGAGGCTTTTTCACGACTCGAGTCTTTTTCGGCGCACTAGTTGTGATGGGCTGCTGATGAATGAGGATAAGTAGAGCTAAAGCACAATAGATTAAGCATGCATACGGTGCTCTTTATAACATAAGACATTCATCTTTTTGAGTTCTAAGTTTGAAGACTAGAGTCAGATTTTCAGGGCTCTGTGAGCTCGATAGGCTCGGCTTTAATATCTCCCTATTTAATAATATTGTAAATATTATTATTTCCATCCATCCATCAGCCATTTTTGATGTCCCCACTGCTGGGGCTCAGGCCTTCCTTATGGGTGGATAAGGAGGACGGGCCATAATATTATTATTATTTACGGAGATATTAAAGTCATAATCATGAACTCTAAGCTTTTTATGAGGCTCGCGTTCATTTTAAGACTCGAGCTTTTTTGAAGGCTCTTGCTCTTTTAATAGGTTCGATCTCTTTTGAAGGTTTGAAACTCTTTTGAAGCCTCGAGGCGTGGCTCAGAGAGCTCATTTTTTGGCTAGGCTCGGGCTAACGAGCCTACTGAGCTCACCGAGTCCTGCCAATCCGAGTCGAGTCTTCAAAAGTAGAACTCGACGACTCGAGTTTTGTACATCACTAATTTTGGCGTCATTATAATCTATACTATCTAATATTTATTATTAACTAGCGACCGTCCGCGGTTTCACCCGCGAGGTTTCCGTTTCCGTGGGACTATTGGGATAAAAAATATTCTTTGTTTTAATCTAGGCTATCTACTATCTATGTGCCAAATTTTAACCAAATCCGTTCAGTAGTTTTTGCATGATTGCGGAACAAACATCCAAACATCCAAACCCACAAACTTTCACATTTATAATATTAGTAGGATTTTAAATGTGAAAAAGCAGCACGTTCAAAAATATAAATTGCGTTATAATAATAAAAAATAATAAAACAGTACCTAAGTAGTTTTTGATCAGCTGCCCCGAATAAACTGGGTTAAGGTGGTACCCTGTGCGAAAGTGGCTCCGCGGTGAACTTTATTTAATACTAGTGGCTGCTCGCGGTTTCACCCGCGTGGTTCCCGTTCCCATAGGTATATCGGGTTGAAAAGTATTCTATGTTTTAATCTAGGCTATCTACTATCTGTGTGCCAAATTTCATTCAAATCCGTTCAGTAGTTTTTGCGTGATTGAGGAACAAACATCTAAACATCCAAACCCACAAACTTTCACATTTATAATATTAGTAGGATTATAATTCTAATACACAATTTAATAATGTTTTACGTGGAATTTTTAGGGCCCATGGTCTAGACTTTTTAGAAGGTGCCCTCGTAATCATTCGTGGAAGTAGATAGCAAATGTGTCAAAAATTGTCACTTATAGCAGTTTTGCTATCTACTTCTAGCGGTGACTACGAGGGAATGTAACGATACCGTCTAAAAATACTAGCCTGTGGGCTAGTAAAAACTCCACGGAAAACATTATTAAAATCTTTTTATATTAATTACTTATTAAATAAAAACCTTTGAGGGCGCCACTTTCGGTTATAAAACCGCCTTAAGGGCAGTAAACGAAGAATCGTATAAACGTATTAAATAAAAAGATAAACTTATGCAAAAACTAATTTTATTATAATATTATCTGTTTACAATTGGAATATTCAGCGTAAAATTTGTCATTTCTTCCAGTAGTAAGCGGGGTACGATGAGGAGTAGGTAAGAGGAGCGCTGTAGCCAGAGTAGGCGAGCGGAGCGGAGTACGACAGAGGGGCAGAGTACGATAGAGGAGCAGAGTACGTCAGAGGAGCAGAGTACGACAGAGGAGCCGAGTACGACACGGGGCTGTAGGCTGAAGAGTACGCGACGGGCGAAGAGTATGCAACAGGAGATACAGAGTAGTAGCCAGGCTTAGCGGCGGCCAGTCCAAGGACTGCCAGAACAGCGACGATCTGAAAAAAAAACATATGTTGAGGAATGAGAAAAGAGGGAAAAGACAGATCTACTGCCGCAACGAATGTATCGAAATTGCAAATCACGTACTTTGCAGTAGAGCAGTTTAAAGTTTTTTTGGCGCAAAATTTGACACAAAATCGTAATTTTGAATCGTGTCGTAAAAGTTTCTTTACAAAATGATAGCTTTTTTTTTTCTTTTTTTGTGCTTAAAAACGATTTTAATGATTTATATATTTTTTCCGAGATATTTTACATTCGATTGTATTCAATGTTTTTAAAATCTGGAATTTGACCGAATGTGGCTGATTCGATAGTATTCGATGCTTTTAAAGTCAGAAATTTTATCGAAAGTGGCAGATTCGTTACACGAACTTATACCGACACTATCGAATGTATCACTTTAGATAGTTTTACTCGTTAACCGTTACTTAAAAAAGTTATTATAATGCAAAACAACAAATAGCAACTAAATAATAACGAACTGAGCTAAACTGAACCAAAGCGCCTTCTCTTTTTCACATCCCAGAGAACACTAACGAATCAGGCAGATTCGATCTGTGCCTGTATACGGTCGTGCTAGAAGAGTATCTAATTTACCTTATTCGATAATGTTCGTCGCTCACAATGTGAACTTTCGATATTTTTCGATTCAAAATCTCACGAAATAATACTTTTTTGTAATAAAAAAAATATTTTCCTTATAGTATCATATTTGCTCTATCCAATAATATAAAAATCGAGATTTTGCAGATTCGATACTATTCGTTGCGGCAGTCGAGATACGAATTTTAACCGCAATATCCCATTCGAAGACACGTGGGAGTCGTGGGACTTTAAATATGGGACCATCTCTCTAGCAGCTCCTAAAATTACACCTCTGAGTTGATACGATAAAACTTACTACTAAACTTGAAAAAACCTGACCATGAAATTGAGCCTCAGCCTGTCGAATAAAACTCCTAGTAAAAAGTGATAAACCCCTGGATGTAATTTCACCAATTAAGACAATAGGCATGATGTTTTTTTTTTTATTTTATGTTACATTAATGCTCAATTTCATAGTCAGGTTTTTTCATATTTAATAGTTAGATTTATCGTATCAACTCAGAGGTGTAATTTTAGACACCTAATGCTAGAGAGACGGTCCCATATTTAAAGTCCCACGACTCCCACGCCTTAATAATTTGAACGTTTATGTAATAAAGTTATCGGAAATAGAACCGATGTAACATTTATATAAGTATTTAAACTGTGATTGCGTTAACATTTAGTTAAAAGTAGCTGGGCAACCGAGCTTTGCTCGGTTATTACTATTTATTGTAATATGGTGGTGTTTAGGTGATAATCTACATTGTTATCTCAAACATTAACTACATTTCTTCAAACTTGTCTAAAAAGAATAAAAATTAAAAAAATATCTATAAACTTGAATATATAAAAAAAGCAAAAGTAAGTCACCGAGCGGGATTCGAACCCTTAACACTCGTTTCTTGCCGTCCGCGTCTTAACCCGCTGGACCAGACGGACAGTGGCCGGCAGGACGAAATTAGCGACGATATTGTGCGTCGAAATAAAAACGCATGAAAACTCGAAAACACGCGTTTTCATAAACATCAGACTAATCTAGATCGATTGTTTACCCCCGAAAACCCCCATTTCAGCAAAATCGTTAGAGCCGTTTCCCAGTTCGTGAGCCCAGAAATAAAATATACAAACATACAAGAATTGTCGTTTAAAAGTATAGGATATGATACTAGAATAGAGTCTCTGGTGTCTCAAATGTTATTAGGCTTTACTGATATACGTGACAGACTAACATCAGTTGAGCAGTATTTTTCTTTATAACCATGGTTATTATTTAAAAATCAGCAGACAACTTTGATGTCATCTTTAGTTTATTACATAAAATTAAATGTAGTTTGATTGCCTTTAAGCAGGTTTGCTGAATCATTTACAGATTTATTGCAATCATGCTTAAAAGATGTTATATAATTAGCATCTATAAATAATGCATGATACGTCCATAAAAAAGCAAACTAGATCAATTCTAGTGAAATAATTCGGTTGCCTTATTTCATGTTTGACGAATTATGAGTCAATAAGTCTAAAAATAATTTGTTTATTCTCAAACAAATTATAATCATGCTTCTAAAAATACAATTCAATAAAAAATATATAACTTTTATAAATCGCCCCGTAGCGTAGGCGTATGGCGTTATTAAATTTTATTAGCAAAGTTACTAATTGATTGGCACCAATAATAATAATAATCCGGACAAGTCATACCAGTCCCAAACTAACAAAATTATCTGACTAAGAGAAATACATAAATAAGAATACATATTCTCTTCTCAAGCTTACGCGCTCACTAGACATGAATAAAACACTTTTTAACGGATACTAGCACGGTTTTATTGAAACTACTTTGGTAATTAGTTGGTATTTGGTTTGATTTTTGATTTTTCCGACGTTTCGGCACCTTTGCAGCTGCCGTGGCCACGTGATCCCCCGTGACCATGTATCACGTATCCACGTATCCGTTAAATTGTGTTTTATTTTAGAAGAATACATATTAAGAATACTTACTTATAAACAAGTTTGATTTGCTTGTGCTCATTCTGTATAACTTATTGAGACAATGTATAAATATGGATAATGTTTTGACTAATTAATTTCATAAAAATTTAGGTACCTACAATCTCGAAATTAATTTACTTTGAAATAATGTTTCACAACTTTACACGTTGTATTTTAATATACATCCAGATTGATTACGTTATATCTCCGAATTCAATAATGGTCCCTATGGCATGATCACCGAAACACGATGGCGTGCTAAAGCCTTTTATCGATACTCAACTGTTAAAATCCATTGTCTTTTGACAGGCACACGCGATAAATAGAGAGCTACATCATGTTGTTTTGGTGGTCATGCCAAGGGGGGCAGGATACGAACCCAGGAATTTGTGACTTAAGAGCCAAGTTACGCCAAGTGGTCGTCATGATAATGATACTAAAATTTCTCAATGCCTAGATTTAGGTAAGTTGGACGCTATACAAAATTACTGTTTTAATATTTTATCATTTTTAGGGCGTTATACCTCTGAGACTATCCAAGAACTTAGAGCCGATTTCACTGTTGATTTGATTGAAGCGCGATTAAAACATTTAACGTGTTTTGCATAATCTAGTTTAAGTGTCGAGTTTGAGTTCCATTTATTCCAAATCAATTTCTCCAGCTTATTGATAAAATTGATATAATATAACAAGGCATTGTTTATTTTACAATTGTACATTTCTGTAATAAATTGTATACTTCGTTGTTATGACAGTGACAGCCCTAAACTCGTTTATTGACACACGTTAAAACCAATGGTGAAATTGCCGAAGTAAAAATAATTTCGTTTTTACACGACTGCCCAAAGCAAAAAGAGTGTATATGTGTTCAGGGTTCATGTATGTTTGTGGGTATGTGAGTTTCTTTATTCCACCATAACTTCTAAATGCCTAAACTGATTTGGGTAAATGGGGTATCGTTAGAATCCTTATAGCATCCTGAGTGACACTGGCTATATTTTAAAAAAAAAAACAATATGGTCATAATCAAACTGTATGACGCCATTTTCAAAAGTGAAAAAAAAAATTCTTCCATTATTACAATATTGACATCAAATGAAAGGCCTTAATGAGCACATTCCAAATCTATATCTTATGTCACTAAAATGTGCGAATAAAAATTAATAAATTTAAAAAATATTAAAAACACGACTGCCCTTCCAAAAACCAACTAAAAAGTTAAACAATAAGTGTCATTGCAGTCGGGGGACCTCTTTGATCAAAAATTGTTCCACAATTAGGTCCCCCGACTGCAATGACACTTATTGTTTAACTTTTTAGTTGGTTTTTGGAAGGGCAGTCGTGTTTTTAATATTTTTTAAATTTATTAATCTAACATTGCGAATGTGTTAAATGTTTCAGTTTTTAAACAATAAGAATATGGGGAATATTCGATTCAGAAGGCACTCATCAAAAATAGCATGTTTTTTAATATGCGTGTATTTGCCGTTTACTTTGAATGGTAAAAATATTTCCATTAAAAATTTAACTTACCAATTTGAACATGGTTGAGGATGTTTTCAGACAAACCAAAGCTGAATACTACCAAAATTGTTCATTGTACGCAATTTATATAATTTTTCGAAACCGGACTAGCCCAAACTAGTGCGAAGGCCTTCAATAAAACCGAACTTTAGGTAATGATTTTAAGATTCAATTTACTTGTAATTCCTATTAATTAATCTATGACCAGTGTAAAGATACTCGTAGATACAAAAATATCTGTCATAAAGTCAATTCAAGGCTAAAATTGGCGAAAATGTGTTTAAAGTTGGTTAATGCACTCATAAATAAAGGAAGTTGTATAAATTTAAATACAAGTAGTGTATAAATTAATGTTCGTTTTTGAATATTAATTGTCAAAATTATAATGAAAACGTAATCAATTGATACCATTAATTCACTGTAGCTGTTACTTATTTAATAACTGGAGTATTTGTGAGAGTGGATTGATAAGTCCATGACTTTGTAATGAAGAAACATTCTATTATATTTATTACCTTAATGTAGAAACACTTTTTTCGGAATATTTTGTTTAATTTCTCTACATAATCTTATTGTAACTCTGTGTTCGAAGTTCCTACATCTTTAAACCCTTATTTTTTTCTTTCGATGCCTGAAAACTGGTAACTGAAATAAGGGCCTATTTCAGACAACACCTTTTGGTTTGATGAAAATATTTGCCCGCCAAAACAATTATTCATGTTTAATTGGTAGGAGAAAAAATCTCAGAGGGTTGAATCTAGAGAATAGGAAGGATTCGCATCTTCATTCGATGAGTTTTGATGTCATAAGTGCCGCCGAGAGGGTCGACAGGGTCATTAAGAAAAGTTAGAAGTCACTTGAGCTTTTTGTTTCCAAAAGTAATAATCTTTTGCCGAATTTGAAAAAAAAAATGTGTAAAGATTCCTAAAAAAAATATGAAAAAAAGTATTTCTTTTTTTTCAAAGTCATGGACATGTCAATCTACCCTCGTACACAAGAATCTTACTCGTACACCAGTTTTTTTTTATAAACGGGGGAGTTATAGACGGGGGAGTACGCGGGAAGGGGTGAAGTAGGTTGCGAGGGAGGCTCTCATGAAAAACATATCTTGAAGACGTTGGTCGGTCAAAATTGTTAAAAAAATGGCTTTGTGATGTTTGTAATATTAATATTATTTTATGAACTCTTGCCAATTTAGTATTATTACGAATGTACTCGTAATAAATAAGTAAAACAATTTGTAGATACTTCATAAGTATAATTAATAAACTTAAAATACAATCACAACATATTTAAATCAGTAGTTTAACGATAAATAAATCTCATGACGACGTAAGCGTTGATCACTCTAAATATAGTAAGAGTAAGGCGAGGCGTAAGAATAAGTGGAATAGGCGACGGGGGAGTACGCGGAGTAGGCGGAATAGGCGACGGGGGCAGAGTACGCCGCGTAGGGGGCAGAGTACGCTGCCAGGGGGGCCGAGTAGGTGTAGACGAGGGGCTTAGCGGCGGTAAACGCCAGGAGAGCAGCGAAGATCAGCAGCTGTAAACAAAAAGAGAAGTTAGTAAGCGGAAAAAATATGAAGACAATACGGCAATAGGGTAGTACTACGCGTTCATTTCATCATTTCAGTTACCTCGCGGCCCGCTTCTTCATACCGCGCCCCCGGGCGGCGTCGCCTGCGAAGGCGAGCGGGATGGCGACGCAGGGGGTGCGGTATGATGAAGCGGACCGGGAGGTAATCGCAAGGATGAAGTGAACGCGTAGTACTATTATTTATTCTGTGATAGAATCCTATCTTCCAAACTAGCTTTCACCCCTGGAAGGATGTTGGGAATTTTATGTGTCATCTTCTTACCTAGTTTGGAGGTTGGGAATGTAATGAATTCCCATTGAGGTTGAAAGGTGACTCAAAAAATTTGCGTGGTTGGAAGATGGGAATAAGTCTTTTTAACTTATTTTTAGTTTATTAAAATAAAAATTCCTTATTTGCTTCCTTGAAGACGTGCTACAATAAATTGTTTTAAACATGGAAGAGGAGGGTATGTTCTGAATTTTTCATGTCTTATTTTATTATTTTAATACGGAAATTATAAGTCTATTGAGTGTTATTTCAGACATGTTAAAAATAAGCAATTTTTTACTTAGAAACAAATTCACAGGCATTTTTGTTCATGTGTCGGGCTTTGTCGGGCAATTATTTTTTATTTTACATATGAAAGTACGGACCCTCATCTATCATATTTAGTTGAAAGTAGATGCTCATTCTTCCTCCATTTTGAAAAAAAAATTAATAACTCCAGGTCGACGAAGACACTTCCAAGTCCTTAGACACTAGTCTTGAAAAAAATAATGACTGAGATGACGACACTGACTGCGAATATAATTAGTATAATCATATATTGTGTAAAATGTCTTTATTTTTATTTTTTATTTGTAATAATTTATAAAATTGCATTTTTTTACTAAAAATACAAAAATAACTAATAATATGGGTTTATATTCAACGAATATTTTTTTTCACTGATATTATGTCGTTTTCATTTCACTAGAAATATCAAATAATTTTGACCGAGTTTTTAATACAAATACTCCTATGTGCGGCGGTAACGGCGTCACAGAATATATAGGTAATAGTACTACGGCGTGCAATTCTATAGTTTTTTCTGACTGTCTGATACGATTTGACTGTTAAAACAAAGGAGATAAACACAAGCTTTTATTAGATAAAATCTAATATCTATGTCTATGATATTAACTACGATCTTTTGTAGTCATACCACCAAACGAATGATTGAAAATATTCAAATCGAATCAAAGTACGATAAAAATCATGACTAAATTTTATTTCCGCTTTAAGACCAACTACAAAAATCGTTTATTCAACTATAAAAGTCAAATTACAGATGATTTATGGTGTTATAAAATAATAATAGGTAATTGTGCAATTGTAATTGACCTCTGCGGCATACACATTTTAAATAAAAAAATATGAGGTGGCGATTCGATTTTACAAGCAATCCTCGATAAAAAGCCCTATTTGAATAAAATCACCTTGCAGAATTTATGTAATTAAGTAAAATTACATCTATATAAAAACTATTAGCCTTTTTTACTATCAAAAGTGATTGTAGAAATTAGTCAGTGATTGTAGAAAATGCAATTAAAAATTAACAACCTATGTATAAATTAACAATAAGAAATAACAATAATAAACACTTCTTTCGGAATCTACAACTATGTAGTATGTATTTAGTACTTATAAAGTAGTATGTTTCAATTTTCCCCTCAGTTTTGTAAACTGGTTTTCCATCTCATTAATTCAAATTCATTTAAAACACCTGCATCATGATTATTTCAATATAATTATTTATATTGATAATGGTCTTAGTTCACAGATTAATATTATTAGATTAACATATCTATACTGAGACCTAGAATGTTTATCAGAAAATAAAAGCTAAATACCAAAGTGAGTAAGTAAGTCGTCAAAAATGCGACGGCTTGAAGATTATTGAAACAAAAAGTGTTTGTTTAATACACTATATTGTTGAAACCAAAAAATACTATTTGGAAATTGTTACATTTAAGATCACAGTGTGGCATAAAACCTTTAGGTAGGTATATTAAGAATTGGGTTTTATAAATTAATAATGGATTTTAATGAATTTCTTGATTAGTTGGCGATCTGAAAAGTTGGAAAACATGCAAAGAGAGTCTGCAAACTTTTCATGACTTGAAAGAATAGCTTAGGAAATTAGTACTTACAAATTTGTACATCTTGTCCGTTTGTGTTGTCGTATTGCACTGACTGATGATGGAGGATGACCAGACCCATATATAAGCTTCAGCAATGACCCCATTGTGTTGCCGTCGTCGGCGTCTGCGCACCTTGGCACCGCCATCGGGACGCGCACGCGACTTGCATACAAGCTTGGCCAGGATGTTTTAGCGTTAGTCTATGTATTTTAATGCCTATTGTTTTGGGAACTAAGCGTATTTACTACCTTCTCGAAGGTTCGTCTGTCATTTTAAAACGACTTTATCGATGCTGACGAAACGATGAGAACAGACAAAATAAAAGCAAAGGTTTTAAATGAAAACTTCAGGATCGAAATGTGGTATTGATACCACATTTCGATGGTATCCAAACCTCAAGGTCAGGTCAACTTGGCTGGCGACTTGCTGAACGATTTTACTCAACTAGCGCTTTTTATTGACATCACTAGCTCATTGAAATCCTTTATTCCCATCTGACCCCTTCAAGCTCCGCCACCGAACCAAAAAAAATTATAGACCTGTAGAGGAGAACAAACAGCCGGAAAATCGGACTGAAATATGTTTTTTACATAATATCTCCGTCATTTTAATAAATTTCAAAAACTGTCTTGACAAACAAAATCAATATATATTCCAAACCTGCTCACAAAATTTCACCGGGATCGGTTGAGAAATGCGACCTGTAGAGCAGAACAGACAGTGCCGGAAAGCCGGACTGAAATATGTTTTTTAAAAAGCATTTAATAAAAATGAAAAACCGGTTTGAGAAAAAAAACTTCTCAATTTTCGAACTTGCTTACAAAACACGAGAATCGGTTGAGAAATGCACAGAAAGCGCTGGAAAGCCGAACTGAAATATGTTTTTAACAGTGAAAATGTTTATGTTTTCGTGATCGAGTATAGTGCCCCAATTTATGAAATTGTGACATTTGCCTGTAGTTTCGCAGATGTGAAAAGTACGTAGATGAACAAAATGTGCGTCTGCCCAAGGGCTTCAAAGTGCAGTTAATTTTTTTTAAATCGGTCGGTAACTTTTAGAGATTTTCCAAAATTTGACAATATTTCAAAAAAAATTCGCCGTCTTCGATCGAGAATTTTCAAATATATTTTTTTCGAGCTCTTTATTCAAGAAACGGAAAAAAAATAACTCTCGGGATTGAATTAAGCTACAGTTTGAGCCATCTAGGTGGCGGGCGGACAAAATTTTTACATTTCAACTGATTTATTAAGTAGGAGTAATATGATAAGTTTTATTAAAATGATTAATAAATGAAAAATATTAGAAAAAATCGACTCACCCGTAGCAACTCAGACGGGATGCTACGGGTGAGTCGATTTTTTCTAATATTTTTCATTTATTAATCATCTTAATATAAAAAAATAGCATTGTGAATACAAATATCTAAAAAGTTTAAAATTATAAGTTTTACAAATTCAACTAGGTACTCTATTTCAAAAGTCAAAGCCTAAAATGTGGTTAAAACTGGTTGTATTTAAACCGAACAGCCATCACATTTGCTGATAAGGATCGGTGTAGGCAGAACATTCCGTGCATACGGCATCAAGCAATCCTGACGCAAGTGATAAAGCTGTCTAAATCCGGCATGGAATACCTACCTACTAACGACTATTTCATTCTTAAAAAGTACTCGTTATGCCTGTAATAAAAAACCTTACCATATTACGGAAAACTGATGAAATAAATTTCTACTGATATTGACGTATGCCTACTCAAATTTGAGCGGTATCCTGTACCGGTAGCGGTAACGATATCCCGATGGGTATGCGGTAACCCTCTGTTCAAAGGCGTTTCGCAACAGCTGCGTTAATGCCATACAAAATACCGGTCGGGATATCGGTCGGGTATACCGTTACCAACGGCGGTAGCGGATACCGTTTCAGTTTTGAGTACTTAGGCCTTAAATTGGACTTAAAACTCTAGTAATAGGTATAATGAGGGTTAACGACTAACGTATGGAATTGGCGATTTTTCTCAAATATAGAGTATCTTATTACCATCTATGACGTTAATTATTTCGAATTATGATCATAACGGCCCAATATCAGCAATAAAAATATTTCAGATTCTTTCCTCTAACGTTAAAAAAGTACCTATCTTAAAAGTGACTTCTTTTTTCGTTAGCAGAAATGGTCACTTAATTTGTTTTAACTTAGCCGATACATATTTTTGACACTTAAGGCTGGCCCCAGACCTACCGGTTTCATTTCTTTGCTTTGCTGTTCTACTATGGACCGCCGGCCAAGAGGTTCATTTTCAATCGATCGCATATTTTGACCAGACCACATTGGCAAGTTAGCCATTAGTTTGGTTTTATCAAATATCGTCATCTGGGTTGCGATGCGAAGTTTTAGTTTTAGTTTTCAAAAAAAAACTGCTGTTTCATACAAAAATTAATAACGAAATTATAAAAATGTATGAAACAGCTCATTATTTTTTCGCGATATCAGATTTGGTCCCATAGTAATAGTTGTTCAGTTTTATGGTCCCTATCTACCATATTCAGCTTTACCAAACATCTTGTATAAATATGCGATCGATTCATTTTTAACTATCGAAGTCCATGTTCAGGGTGGCATATCTCCTAAAAGCTTCCTACTTCGCAATCCAGGCGATGATATTTCATAACACCAAGCTAATGGCTATCTTGCAAATTTGGTCTAGTCCCAAAATGCGATAGATTGAAAATTACCCTGGTTGGCCGGCGGTCTTTTAAGCAAGGTAGAACAGCAAAGCAAATAAATGAAACCGGTAGCCTTACATACACGTGTGGCATTAGTTAACTGAGTGTTTAAACATTTGTGTATAAAAGTTTTAGAACATTAGCGTTCATGGTTGTTAAATAAATCAAGAAAATATTAGTATGGAAAATGCGAATCCTTTAAAATTCTCCATACAAAACGCCCATTTCATACTTTAACCCCTAAAGTTAACGAATGAATCTAAAATGGGGAAAACTATTTCTTCGGACCGTCAAACTGAATTTAACTTTTACTATGAGACTAACTCCGAAATCACGAAAAAAATCAGCTGTTTCATACAAAAATTAATAACGCAAAAATCAAAATGTAGTACTATGTCCAATAGTAAAAGTTGTTCGGTTTGATGGTCCGAAGACACGGCTTTCCCATTTTTGGTTCATTCACCATTCATTAACAGCCTGTATAAGTCTATGCATAAAATATTGAAAAAAATAATTTATTTTGTGGTCAAGCATTACTCGTACATATTTACTTCCTTATCCTTACTAATAATTTATTATTATAAATGCTAAAGTCCGTTTGTTGTTACGCCTCCACGTCTTAACTACTGAACCGATCATCATGAAATTTTGCATCACGTTGTCATGGGTACAGAGAAGAAAATAGGAAGGTACCTTTTATCCCGAAAACAAGTATTATTACCGAGGGATAGCAAAAAAACATTCCACGCAAACGAAGTAGCGGGTGGCCGATAGTCATAAAATAAATATGTTATTATATATATTAAATTAAAGAGTATATTTTTATATAAAAGAGCAGATTAACTTTTGTTTATATTTAACAAAACATTAGACGTGGAAATATGAATAGGTTTTTTTTCAGATGATCTTCCTTAGTACTGCGAAAGCGAAGAAAAATCTCAGTTTCTCATTTTCTTCAGTGTAGTAATAAGGGGGTTAGTTTAGAGTTTAGTTAGAGGTTATATTACCTAAAACACGTAAGAGAATGTGCTCTTTATTACATAAGTATCTACATCAAAATCAAATCAAAATCCGAAAGAAATTGCTAGCTGCAATGCACTTGAATACTTGTTCATTCAAGTTGTTATGAAAATTATAATGTAAGTAATTGTTAATGAGGATCAGTAACGATTTTTGTTTAGTGGCTTATCAGAAAGCTTATGCCACCACATGATTAACTGTGAAGAAATTTTTGTGATATCTCTTAAACAAGGGCGTCGCCAGCCCATGGTCCAGGGGGGGCCAAGCCCATGGCCCAGGGGGCCTGTCATTTTGGGGGCTCCTTATGACGTCATCGCGAAGTACGCAAACCTTATGCCGTACGTGATAGAGCATATATTGCATTGAGTTTGGTATTTCCTTCAAACCCTTAATAACTCAACCATTTCTTAACGGATTTCAAAAATTCTTTCGCTAGGTTTCATAGCTATATCAATATGTGTTTATATTATATCAATAAAACTATAGGATTCAAACCTTTTACTGATCCTCATTGTGTACATCAGTTCTGTGATCATTCATCAGGCGGCAAATATAATAAGGGCCATTATCCACTGCTAAATCGGTAGCACAGTGGAACATTCGGTGCGTTGTGAACTTGTGACGCATTGACATCCTTATTCGACCAACGATCAAGGCCGCCATTAAAATAGACCATGAACTTGATATTCAATAACTTATTACATTTAATTAGAATTTTAAATAAAACCTGAAATTATTATTTTCGATTATTACAAATTACGTAAATTACTTATTGTAATTTTTATGGGCACAATTTACAATTTCTGGCATCTTAACATATTGCGAAATAACTTAACTCCCTTTGAGTTACAAAATGAGCACGAATAAGTCAGTTGGTAAATTGAATGATCAAACGGGTGGAGAAAAGCCTGTGACGTCATTATATTCGATCTATAATAGGCGTAGCTTGTCACACACACGTTGAACAAAGTAACGTTAATGATAAGAAAGTAAACTTTTTCATTATTACATTAAAATCTGATACTTTCATTATTTCATTAAAAATCTGATTCTGTAAAGATGTATAGATCTTTCCCATGTTCTTAATAAATATGAATCTACAAAACATTATTGGCTAATATGGTCGAAGGCTGATAGGCAAAAACAAAATATGCAAAATCAATTTCTGAATATAAATGTGCTTTGGAAATCACGTTGGATATATTAGTGCTCGTCATCATACTCCCTACCCTTATCCCAATTTCTTTGGGGTCGTGCAGGACGTTCAATATTGTGCTATTGTGCAAGTCGTTCGCACCTGGAAATCGGTACTGCTCTTATGAACTAAGGTTCCATTCATTGGTATCATTTAACGTAGATGGTAAAAAAAAAACAAAGTAATGGTATCAAACAGTAGTTTTTATTAAAATCTTATTAAAACAGTCTTTTCATTTGAGCAGGACAGGGGCTTTGTAGGCTGCAGCTACCACAGGAGCTGCCACTGGTGCGGTGTACGCGGCAGCAACTGGTGCGGTGTACGCGGCAGCAACTGGTGCGGTGTATGCGGCAGCAACTGGTGCGGTGTACGCGGCGTATGGTGAAGTGTACGCAGCATATGGTGAAGTGTACGCAGCGAATGGTGAAGTGTACGCAGCGAATGGTGAAGTGTACGCGGCAGCAACTGGTGCGGTGTACGCAGCAGCAACTGGTGCGGTGTACGCAGCGGTGTATGCGGCGTATGCTGGGGCCGCTACAACGGGTGCTGTGTAGGCGACGGAGTGGATGCCAGGCTTCGCAGCCGTGATGACGAGGAGGGTAGCGAAGGTTACCTAAAAATATAAACAAAGATATAATGCGAAATTTTTATAAACTAAAAAAGGTTGGTCCGCGGGCTGAATATCTAATGAAAAACCACCTAGCAACTGGTTGCAGTTCACAGATGTTCGTGATCCATTGCTACTTATTTTTGGGTTAAAAAAAAACATACCAAAGAAAAGTGGTAATGTATATGTCAAATGCAACCGGTCGCTAAATAATTTCTTTTTAGATAATCAGGGTGCCGTATCATTCTTATTGGTTTTATTCAACAATTTTAGAATAGAAATCTCATTATTACCAGTTTGTACATGTTGATGGTTTGTTAACTTGCTGCTTCACAAGACTGATTGAAATCGGTGGTAATGCCAGTATAAATACTGTGTTGGCCACAAGAGACAGTTTCGCGATTTTACGAGGGTTGGCTTGCATTACACTAACCACTCCGAATTCCAGATAACGATCAAACGATGTATGCGCAAGTGAGCAATTCAATTTTTACGAGGGTGGCTCTTTAGCTTTACTAGTACTAGAATACAAAATGAGAATGAATGTAACTTAATATGAAAATGAATTAAAAAATAAATAATATAAACTAGCATCTGCCTGCGACTTTGTCCGCGTGGACAGTAGAAAAATATAGTGACCAGTTTAAATGACCTTTGAAACTCAAGAGTTTCAATGGTCTGGGTTTAATGCCAGTAAGATAATTACAGACTTCCTGGACACCACAGGGCTTAAAGAGTTACTATTATTGACCGAGTGAGCACGAAGTGCGAGCGAAGCGTCTCTGCTTCAGCTTGGGCAAAAATTCTTTCGTATGTCCGGTTGTCTGTTCCAGCTTACAGGTCGCATTTCTCAACCGATTCTTGTGATTTTTTTTTTAGATTTTTTTTAAAATGGCAGTGATATGTTAAAAAAACGATTTCAGTCCGGCTTTCCAGCGCTGTATGTTCTCCTCAACAGGTCGCATTCTCAACTGATTCTCGTGAAATTTTGCGAACAGGTTTGAAAATACTATAAATTTTTTTGTCACACCAGTTTTTTGAAATTTTTCAAAATAGCGGAGATATGTTAATAAAACTTATTTCAGACCGGCTTTCCAGCGCTGTTTGTTCTGTTCTACAGGTCACATATCTCAACCGATTCTCGTGAAATTTTCAGAGCAGGTTCGAAAAATGTATAGTTTTTTGTGTATAGCCAGTTTTTAATTTTTTTCTAAAATGGTGGAGACATGTAAAAAATATATATTTCAGTCTGGCTTTCCGGCGCTGTCTGTTTCCTCTACAGGTCGCATTTCTCACCCGATCCCGGTGAAATTTTGTGAGCAGGTTTAATAAATATACAGACTTTTTTAAGACAGTTTTTCGAATTTTTTTAAATAACGGAGATATGTCGGAAATAATATTTCAGTCCGGCTTTCCAGCTGTTTGTTCTCCTCTACAGGTCACATATCTCAAACGATTCTGGTGAAATTTTGTGAGCAGGTTCGATAATTATTTAGAATTATTTAGTCGGGCCAGTTTTTCCAAATTTATCTAAAAAATGTTTACCCATTTCGAAAAATTATCTTACTTAGAAGCACCATCTAGCTGCGAATACTCCAAATAATATACTAAACAGCACGTACTGTGTGCTTTAAAAACCTCATGGTAACATTTAATTTTGTCGCAAGGTCAAAAGCTCACGGAGCCACTAGTAATTAGGTGGCGAGTCACAATAAATCTTTAAGGTTACAGCTCTATCAGAGCTGCAAAGCCCCTAACATTCAAATAATAATAATTAACTGTGTATAAAAGCTATATAGTACTAAAGAGAGTTCAAGCTATTTCCCTGGTTCCACCTACCCGAACTAGATGAATATGGCTTATATTTTTAGATGGATTCCAAGCTATCAAACTGTGAAAATCTATCAAAATCCTTTCAGCAGCTTTTGCGTGATGCGCGCACAAACATTTAGAATTTACAGTTAGAAGATATAAAGTTTGAAATTACATAGATTTGTAATAAAACAACTAGTGTCGCTTATGCTTTTTGTACAATTTGTTTTTTATTATTCTTGTCAATTTTGTGGATTCTGTGGATGTGTTTCAATATTATTCTAATACGACATAAAATCTTGGCTCCATCTCGTATACACCACTCAGAAATAAGCATTCAGGATGCGCAAACGCAGTTGCGTCAGAGGTCAGTTGGTGCGTGTCTACGTTTACAAGTCATGTTGCGACAACCCTGGAGGTCAATGCGCCTATTCCAACTGGACTACTATACAAAGGGATGACCGTCACAAAACGACGTTATTATAATGTACCCATAGTAATATTATGCTTATGCCAACACCTGGCCCTCTAGCATGACTACCGAAACGTGATATGACATAGCGATTTAACTGTCAAAAGACTGACAGTCAATTGATTTTGACAGTTGAGTGTCAATAAAACGCTACATCACGCGATAGATATCGTTTTACCATTGAAAATGGTTATCAGATGCAAATCGCCTGAGACGTATTTTTGGCCATATCTCCGAGGATTTTGAGAGGATCGAAATAAAAATAGTACCAAAAGTTGAGTTTATCGAGACACGTGTGAACGTTTGAATTTTGAAAATCTACTGAACTTTTTTTGCAATTTTGCGAAATTCCAAAAATTCTGGGTTTTTTGGGGGATGTTTGTTTACTAAATTGTAAATATTTCGGAAAAAAAACCGACTTAAGAAAAAATGAAAAAAAAATGTCCTAGGGTATTAGCTATCAAATGGCGAAATAATTTTGAAAATCGGTTTATAATTGTGACCTGTAGGTGGTCCCTTTAGATTTGGAATTGTAGAAAATCGGCTGTTTCCGTACATAAAAAGTGATGTAGCTTCTATGATTATTGACCGATCGTCATGGTAATAGTGTTAAAAGATGCAGAAGCGGACGAGAAGTGCATTCGTTGGAAAATTGGTTAATATTATTTCGGCCGCGTCGAGGCAGTCAGCGGGCGCGTCGAGACAATCGTAAAAATAAATAGGAAGGAACTACCTAGGTAACTTTAAAAATATAATAGGACTTTAAATTTGATTTGATTTTTTGTAAATTTTTGTGTTCATTTTCAATGCTCCGATTCTTGCGGGGACTGTAAAATCTGTGAATTTTTCAGTGGTCATGCCAGGGGGCTGTTAGAAGCATTATATAAGATCAATACATAAATCTAATAATGACATATAAGTAGGTGCTTAAACTTTTTTTTATTGGTTTGTATCAGATGTAAAAAAAAGTATAGGGCAGAAAATATTGTATTATGGAATTTTCGGGCAATAGAGCCCCTAAGCCCTTCTCCAATGTTTAATATATCACTACTTATACCAAAATTCACCATTAGTAATAACAAACAAACAGACAGTGTAATGCCTTCAATTTACATAGTAGCTTCGTTTGCGTGGACGTTGTTTCAGGTTTCCATTTTTCTTTTGAGATAAAAGGCCCTATGTCCTTCACCTGTGTCCAATCTATCTCTATACTAAAATTAATCAAAATTTGTTCATTGGTTCAGGCGTGGAAGATAACCGAAACTGCCATTATACAGGGTTATTTGTAAAACAGGAGTAGATTTCTAACATCATAAAAAACAAAGTTTGTTCTACGTTGCAAAAATAACTTTTTGTAAAATATGCTATACCTCTAAAACTACTTAATATTTCTCTTTCAAACCAATTTTTGTTGAAAGTGTTTATTAAGATCTACAGCATGTTTTTTTATTTTTAAATTTCTTATTTTAAAATGGGGGGGGGGGGGGGGGGGGGTTGGACACACATTTTACCACTTTGGCAGTATAACGGCCAAATACTCAAACGAATCTTAAAGTTAAGGCCACCTTAAATTCAAAAAAGTTGTCAGATTTGACAGAAACTCTATGAAACTGACAGCTTCCTTAAAGTTAAGAAGACCTTAACTAAAGATTTTAACTAAGAAGCCTTTGAGTATTCGGCCATATATCTTTCATACGGTTGACTTTGAGAAAAAATTTTCATCCATACAAATATCTGAATAGAATGCCGTTTCATTATTTGTGTTATATTGCTACTTAATAATTTGTCATAAAAGTAGATACTTATAATTAGTTACTTGTACATTTTATAATACGAGTGTGTATTAGTATGAAAATATAGGTGAATGCTTTTAATTTTCGATATCAAATTGAAGTGGTTTTGTCTGTTTATAAGTTTCTCCTTAATAAGCGATTTGCTCATTTATTAAATAATAAATTAGCTAGTTTACTTTAGCAAATTTAGATTTTATTTATAAACATTCTTAATTTATTCCGTGGTCATATAAGTTAATCTAAGATTTATATAAAATGTCAGTGGTTTGATAGCTATCAACTAGGTAAGATGTTTTTAAATTAATTATAAATAGGTGACCTAAGCACAGCATTAAAAATCCTCAATTTAGTGTGAATTTATGTTGGCAATTAGTTATTCCATAGCAATCTGAATCAATACGGATACGAAATTAATTAGATTTCATATAAGTAAGTATCTGTGACTTGGAATTTGGGTAGAGATGGACTAGGACAATTGGGAAAATGGACAGAAAGATTGCTTTTAGGACAAAGTGCAGAAAAACACATTTTAATAAGCACCTACTTTAAATAAACATCAGAGTTAGGTACATAATAAAAAGTATTTCTTCTTTTCAAAGTCATGGACTTATCAATCCATCCTCGTAAGAAGAAATATTAATCAATTAAATGCAATTGAATCTTCGTATAGATGATTGAAGAATTTGAATCGATGAAATGAAAACACTTTGTAGGTTTACATTGAGTCAATCGGCATTTCAATGATATTTAACTATTTCAATACCATTGACTCAAGTAAAATATTTAGGCAAAGCCAGCTAAGGTGGCATTTTCTATATTGTGCGATGATGATTTTTTCAAGAACAAGACCACAGGGCTTTGGTATATTTTTACCGTATACATACCTAAACCACTAATTGGGCTCTAGCTATTACTCAATAGATCAGATTGACCATAACATAGATCCCAGAACATTGGCCAATGTGACATACAGTGTTCGGAGTTTTTGTTATGGAAATTAGAAATAATGAAGCTACCATAACCATCATGATGCAATAGACTACGAAGGTCATCACATTTCAGTTCATTGGCTCATATGAAAAATAAATAAATAAATCACAGATTTTCTTTCAATATCTTATAAACAAACTTAATCTGTTTACATTGCACTTACAAACTAGTCAGATTTACTCAAAACACTGAACAAATTAAACTGGATTATAATTAATAGAGATTCATTATCAACAGTTGGTGAAGAGTTTACTGATTTAAATTTACTCAGTAAATAGTTAAATCTTTAATAGATTAATAACTTACTGGGTTACTATAACGCATTTGGAGGATTCTCAGTTTATTAATTAATTTACAGAGTTAATATACTCGTGTCTAAGAAATTGGAGTGTATTAATTAGTAATTATTGAGCTAAATAACAATTATAAATAGCTTACATATTTTAAGAAGACCTTTAGACTCAACTATAAATAACTACGAATATAAATATACTTAAACTTTGTTTTTTCATGATTGTCGTCGTAGCGGTACTTTTAGGTTTTCTTCTCTCAAGACGAATTCAGCGTCAAAATTATATTTTCCTACTGTACGAAAAAAATGCTTTTATTTTGTTACCAAAAATTACATATTTTACAAAAATAGTATATGAATATAAATGGGTGCGTATCAGAAATTCTAAAGTTGGAATGTCTAAAGTTAAAATGGCGAAGTTCAAAATGTCGAAAGTCATTATTTACAACCTCAAAATATCAAAATTCAAAGTATCAAATGTATCAAATACTTAACGAGTTAAAATATCAATGGTCATTAAGTTTATGTTCACAAAGATTATTTGAATTGGGTTGGATCTTAAAAACGAGTCGCCTTCTTTAAGGTTAATTATTGATGCTGTGGAGGTGTCTTTGGACTTCGCCTAAAATGCTTTATAGCAAATGTAGCTGCCGGAAATGAGTGTAAACTAGTCTATTGGGACTTAGAAACCGTTGACGGCAGGTTGTTAGGTTGACATGAACCCAGCGGGCGAACCGAGCGAGCGAAGCGAGCGTGCCGCCGGAGCTGCCGGCGAAGCGCCAGAAAAAAACTATTTCAAACTCAATTGGTGGATTTTGTTCGCCGGCTACCGAATCAGAGACCGGCACCGCTGCCGGCTACCAAATCAGGGAGCGGCGTAGCTACGGTAATGGTACGGCGGAGGCACAGAGGCTAACACCCAATTATTTAACCCAATTATTAGGTACCTAAATGAAAGAAAGGCATAAGTAAATTCTATACATTATAATTATTATGTATTTGGAATATTAGACATTTTAAATTTAATTCATTTGAACTTAGACTTTTTAATTATGACTATCTGACAGTTTTTAGGGTTCCGTACCCAAAGGGTAAAAACGGAACCCTATTACTAAGTCTCCGCTGTCCGTCTGTCTGTCTGTCTGTCTGTCACCAGGCTGTATCTCATGAACCGTGATAGCTAGAAAGTTGAAATTTTCACAGATGATGTATTACTGTTGCCGCTATAACAACAAATACTAAAAACAGAATAAAATAAATATTTGAGGGGGGCTCCCATACAACAAACGTGATTATTTGCCGTTTTTTGGTACGGAACCCATCGTGCGCGAGTCCGACTTGCACTTGGCCGGTTTTTCATTTTAGTTTTCGACATTTTGAACTTTCGATATTTTAATCGTTAGACTTTCAAATTTTCGACATTTTAACTTAATACATTCTAACTTTAGACTTTCTGATACGTAATACTCAAACAACCCTTGCCTATGCTATGTAGGACTAATATTTATTCTGTGCACTGCGTTGAAATAGAGCTCGGTGATTGGTGCGTTTGTTTTACGTATTACGTGTGATTGGTTGGTAGTTGGAAAGCTGTGCGTCTGCGGGCACTATGAGACCTCATAGTAATGTTTGTGCATACGGTTGTAATTTTTTTCTAAGTTTGTTAATTTCATCTTCACTTCGTAGATTTACATGCGTACTATTTCAATTTAAATAAATTATTGATTTTTTTTGTTGCAACAATGCTATTTTTTATATTAAGATTATTTATTTAATAGAATAAATACTAGAAAAAATCGACTCACCTCAGACGGGATCCCGTCTGAGGCAAAGAAAATATACAACAATCTGAGGTGCTACAGGTGAGTCGAATTTTTCTAGTAATTTTTCTATTAAATTAATTATCTTAATATGAAATAAATTAATGTTCATCTTTCTTTTTTAATGACTCCGTGTTTTCGATGTATTCGGTCAAAAAGGTTGGAACTTGGAATTGGAAGTATAAACTAGGAATAACTATTTTTCAATAATATGCTTTACGACAGAAAAGATTTGAACTAATCGTTGCTACTGTTTCGGCAAATGTTTCTAGTTTCTACTCCTAGAGTCTTTTTTCGTTTATTGTCAATCATGTGAGTTTAGAGCAACGCGGCTTCCGTCCCCGGAACGGAAGCTCTGTTGCTCTAAGGGAATTTAAATAGCGAAACAAAAAAGTATACGAGGTATTATATTTTATTAGTGGTGATCGATTTAGGGCAACATTTTCTTATTATTTTCAACGAAGATAGTAAGCGTAGGGTGAAGCGTATGCGTATGGTGAGTAGGCTACTGGCGCGGTGTACGCAGAGTAGGCGGCAACTGGCGCGGTGTACGCGGAGTACGCGAGGGGTGCGGTATACGCAGCCGCCACGGGTGCGGTGTACGCAACTGGTGCCACGATACCGGGCTTGGCGGCGGCGAAGGCCAGGAAGCAGGCGAAGATGAACTGAAACATAAAATGGTGTCATTATTGTTGCCGACCGGCACCAGCTACTTACAGCCTTTTTGGATTTCTCTTTGGTCTACGTTCTAAATTTCAGTGACAATTTTTTTTTATTAAAACAATTGTATGTTAAGTTGACAGTAAAATTTGGTACGAGAAAAACGTGTTTATTAAGTGTTTTTCAGCCCTATCCTCAACAATTATGTTAAACTGAGTGGATTAAAAAAGTGAGAATATTAACACAAATCTAATTTTAAAGATTCAATTTACAACATTGCTCGTTTAGTTTCTATTTCAGCTTTTATCTAGAGAGATTACAATATTTTATTATGTTTATTTCTGTACTAGCGGCTGCCCGTGGTTTCACCCGCGTGGTTCCCGTTCCCGTGAGATAAAAAGTCGGGATAAAAAGTATCCTATGTTTTAATCTAGGCTAGTTACTATCTGTGTGTCAAATTTCAACCAAATCCGTTCAGTATAGTTTTTGCATGATTGAGGAACAAACATCCAAACCCATAAAATTTCACATTTTTAATATTAGTAGGATTGCAATTAATTTTTTGATAATCGCGGAAAGCCGCTGGATGCGGGCAGCGCAGAACCGATCGTTGTGGAGATCCTTGGGGAGGCCTATACCGAGCGGTGGGTGTCGTGCGATTGATATTAAGATGATGATTTCCAACTCACCAGCTTGAACATTTTGTCAGATGGTTGTCACTGAACTACAGCTGAGCTGAATGATGCTCAATGATTGTCCGTAGCGAACTTTATACTAAGCTACGAAGGCCAGTGCACGCAATGTAAGTATTGTCATTCAGTACATACGATGAATTACGATTTCTTGAATGCCGAACGAAGGTATTCGAATAATTTTCTTTGTTTGATGTCTAAAGTTGATACCAAAGTAATTCACATTGGTTTTTTACTATAGTAATTCGATCAACTTGCACAATTTGCGGTCATTAAAATAACAACGAGTTCCAAAAGACTTTCTTTTTTTGAGAGTACATCATAGTTTCAATTGATTTATTATTTTAAGTTTTTCAGTACCGGTAGCACGAACAGCTGTCGAAAAAAATTACGCGCGTAAAACATTCGACAGAGTAATTTTGAATGGGAAATTTGTACGTCGTAGGTTTATTTAGCAACGATATTATCTAAGTTACAATAGCCTCATGCTAACGACTCATCACTTTTTAACAAAATACTGCCGACGCGACGAGGGGCGTTAAAAATAACAACAAAAGTTGAGGAGTTCTACAGGTACTTCACTATCAGCTCCACTTCACCATATGCATTATGACGAGCATAAATAGCAACCATATTAATGTACCTAATCGCATCGCACCAGTGAAATATTTAGTATTGAATAGTTCCAATGATCATCATAATGATCATCATCAGTTCCACTTCACCAAATGGTTTCCGAAAGCAATGCACGAGTTACTTAAGAAAATACCAAAATCGCTATAGTGCCTATAATATTTTGAACAGGATAAAGGTACTTTTCCCCAGGATTTCTCCATCCCATCATCAGATCCTGACTTTATGACCATGGGACCAACTTGAAAGTATGTGTTTTCAAACAAAAAAAGATCTTTTTTAATCGGTCCAGCCGTCTTTGTGTGATTGAGTAAACATACATAAAAAAAAACCGACGAACTAAGAACCTACTTCTTGAAGTCGGTTAAAAATATCAACCAATTAAATTTGATTTTTTCAGACATTCCCCATTAGGTAAATACATTAATATGTGACCAAGAGGCGCGGATCCATTTAGTGTGGTAAAGTTACTAATTTTTATCCTTGAAATCTTGTAATACTAAAAGTCATATTTATATCAGATTAATAATAAAACAAGTGACCTAATTAGCAAATAGAAAATCTAGTTATTATTTACATTATTTATTAATCATTCAGCGTTGGAAATGTCTTAATGAATGATTTTACATAAAATTGAATTATGTATTAGGAAGTACTTCAGTAACACAAACTTCTAATTTGTATGAGAAATAAGATTAATTAAGATTTTGCTTCTATGCATGTGTGTGCTGTATATGTTATTGACATATGTTAGACCAGTAGGCCGATAATATTAGATTAGATTTTGGAGACATATTGTTTTTTTTTATTTAAAAAAGAAAACTACAAACAGATAAGGAGTGTTTCCCGAAAATTGGCAAACTATCTTCCACACGATTTTATTGTTATTTCGTCCATCTTTCACTTACAAAAACTGGCCGGAATTTAATTAACATTAGGTACCTATTCAAATCGAAATTACTTTAAATAAAATTAATGAAACATACCTTTCTCTTGCTGTATTTTGTTCTTATTTTAATTGTTTCTAAAATCTTGAGCTGGGCTCTAAAAACAGTAAAACTCTACGTAAGTGTAGGTACTTGTGATGTTATGATAGGGCTTTTAAATAAAGCCTATTACATATATTAAGAAGTACTCAATCAGGCATATAAATTGATTCACCACATTCACACTTATCTGGTTTTTCAGTGGGCTATTACTACTAGTAATTTACTTCCATAACCGAAACAAATGGTTAATTCGTTATACCTTGTGCATTTTTAGACATACTGGGGTCCTATATAACTCTAAAATTTACTTCAGGTGGAGTCGGCTGTCGAAACGGCTGTGACTATGTTTAAAATCAAAATTAATTTCTTGCTGGTCGTAAGTCAAATATTTATTTCCTCCTTCATATTTCATGTACTAATTATTATTGAGCATTGATATTGAGCAGACTCGTTCTCAATGATAAAAAAAAATACAGTATCTATCTATATATATAATCTATATATATAAAAGAGTAAATCACTGACTCACTCACTCACTCATCAGGAAATCTCAGAAACTACAAGTGCTAGGATTATCAAATTTTGCATGGGGTTTCCTTTTAGGGTGTAGGTGCTCACTAAGACGGGATTTTGCGAAATTCAACCCCTAAAGGGGTAAAACAGGGTGGCAAAGTTTGTATGGGAGAAAGCGATTCCTTGGCCCGATTGACTTGAAAATTGGCATAGACATTCTTTCACAAAATTAATTGAATATGTATTTCGTATTTTCTTAAAATGTATCCCCTAACAGAGTTGAAAAGGGGTAGAAAGCTATTTTCAGGGTGGTTGACTTCGATATCGGAATCAAAACTTCTTAGTGCATTTGTACGATTAAGAAAAATAAATGTCAGTTGTCAGCACTGACGTCCACTGATCGTTCAACTATAGGCAAAACAAACAAGTGGGGTTATATCAGAAGTGCCAAAGAAATAAAAGGTTTTGTCGATTACTACCTAATTTATACAAAAAAAAAATTATAAATCGAATGTGCAGTATTTGTGTCTAGCCTACAAAATGGTGGGGTGTTCAATATTTGGCTGCAAAAGCAACAAATAAAGAAAAGAAGCGGGTGTTACATTTCATCAGTAGGTACGTAGACTTTTTCTATATTTTGATCACGTATTTCTTTCTCAAATCTCACAGGAACCAAGTTTCTGAGCTAAATCATGAGTTACATCATGAAAAACCTGATGAATAGAAAAATCAAAAAAATATTTCTAAAAATAACGTCGGAAACATTTGACATGCAAACCGGTAAAATTGCGTATTAATCTACGTAATAGAAGCCAGCTTAGTATTGACGTCCACTGAAATCAGTAGGTTTATAAATCGATTTCCGGATGCCTACCCCTATAGAATTTTTTCCCCAAAAATTACCCAATATTTCAGGGAATTTCAAGCGATTTGATTTTTCCAGATTTCCGACGGTAGATAGAATTCGTGAGAAATGAATAGAAGCAACTGGTAAAAAGAATTGGCATTAGGACACACGAATTGATTTTTAATGAACATTTTAAGCTTTTCATCCTTACATATAATAAAACAGTAAAAAAAGTGTGTCTGTACATTACATTTATTTAAAAAAAATATTTGGGGCGATGGAGACATAGTAATAGAGTAAGAATTAAAAAAAAGTGTGTCTGTTTGTCTGTTTGAACACGCTAATCTACGGAAATACTGAACGGATTCGAATAAAACTTTTTTTTTATTTAGCTGTTAAGTCTGGGCATAACTGAGGGCTGGAAAATGGAACACCTGATGCAGAACCATTGGTCCAACTAAACTATATAATGAATATAAAATAGCGTCTTAACAAAAGCTTTTTTGTTGACACCTTAGCAAAAGTTGTTCAGCCTGATGAGCATTTTTTGTTGAGGTACAAAAATCGAAGATCTGGAACACCTGATGCAGAACCATAATGGTCCAGCTAAACTATACAAAATATAAAAATGACATCTTTGCAAAAGTTGTTCAGCCTGATGAGTATTTTTGTTGAGGTATAAAAATCAGAGATCTGGAACACCCGATGCAGAACCATAATGATCCAGCTTAACTATACAAAATATAAAAATGACATCTTTGCAAAAGTTGTCCAGCCTGATGAGCATTTTTTGTTGAGGTATAAAAATCAAAGATCTGGAACACCTGATGCAGAACCATAACACTGCTAAAATTTTCTAATGTAACATTTAAGTTCATTTAAATGCATACGCCGAAGTCATAAATCCACGCGTACGATGTCGCGGGCATCAGCTAGTCTAATATACAATACAAGTTAAATAGGAAATAAAAAATAAAAATGGTGTTTAGGTTCATATTTTTTTGTTATTTCTTGGCTCGTAACCTTCGATCATCCTCGTAATGTATCTTAAGCATATCGAAATACGATCAATGAATATTTTTTACTTTAAAAATATGCTTTAATTATTTTATGAAAAAGTAAGTTGTTAAGTTGTTCGGATCTGGACTTTCAGCTAATTTGAAAGATAATTGTTTATACACAAAGACCACATTTTGTCGTCAAACGCAACAACATCTAATTTTGCAGTTACACAAAGATACAACAACACTGTTCGCACTATACTACGATCGCTACACTTTGTCGCTGTGGTGTGGTGTCATAGTGGTTCCTGTACCCCTAGCACGAACAAGATCATCTATCGAGAAAAAAACGCGCGTAAAAATACTCGATAGAAGTTTTGTCTATGAAAAATCTCATTTCGCTTCTCGGTGGTAGATGGAGCTGTAAAAATTTCTCATAGAAAACTACTCTACGGGTAGTTGTGTTGTGTACCCGTAGCACGAACAGGATATCGAAAAAAATAACGCGTAAAAACATTCGATAGAGTGATTTTGTATGGGAAATTAGTACAGCGCCATCTACCGTCGAAAAGCGAAATGAAATTTTCCATAGAGAATTACGCAATCGAGAACTTCTGCACGCGTTTTTTTTCTTGATAGCTATTCGAGCTTAGGCTACTGAACTTTGTCGTGCTCATTGTCATTACGAATTTTCCACCGTTTGCTTTATGACTCCGCTGTGATAATAGCGTGGCATATTATGATGTATGTAAGTATGCTAATGTGTACTTTTTTTTTGCAGGTACTGGCCTTTGCTGTTCAATCCAATGCACAATACGCACAGCGTCCTCCGAGTGGCGGTGCCGCACGAATGGGATTTATCGGACAACTTCCACCTTACGGTGGGCAAATAGGAAATCCATATGGTGGGCAAATAGGAAATCCATACGGTGGGCAAATAGGCAACCCATATGGTGGGCAAATAATCAATCCATATGGTGGGCAAATAGGCAATCCCTATAATGGCGGATATGGTGGAGGTATTGGTGGTAGTTTGGGAGGGTATGGTCTACCTGGTATCGGATTTTACGGAGCAAGAAAACAGAAATGATCGAATATTCTCTAAGATGCTCATATAAAAACTAAATAAAAAAGGGATATTTTGTTTTTTTTTGTATAATTGATCTGTGCTGAATTCTAATACAACATACAACAAACATTTCGGCTTTACTTTGTTTGATGCATCCTTTTAATCGTTATTGTTTAATAAAGCAATAAAAGCTTGGGTAATTAATAATGCCATCATAATAAACGTGCATTTTTTTCAACGTCTTTCTCGCTGATTTATTGTCCTTTAGCAAATGTTAAATTATAGCTTTTGCCCGCAACTTCATCTGCATGAAGATTAAATTTTTTTCCCGTGGATTTTTTTGAATTTTTGGAGACCTTTGTTATTCTCCAAGATCCAATATGTCTTCCAAAAGGTGATGTCCAAAAATGTCTTTGTACAGTATACCAAAAAATAGATAAAGTCACGATAAACAGTTTCTAATTATTCAATTTCTTTGAAATCGCTTTGTTTTCTGGAAGGAACATTAAACAAAATGCAAAAACGCATAAAAAAGCATCATGGCGGAAGATGTTAACAACTTCTTATACGTCTGTGTTAACAACAACCCACAGCACAGAGTAGGTAGAACTCAATGACAGTGACAATGAGCGCATTCTGCCAGACAAATCTTTGAGTCATCGATCGCTATAGAGAGTACATTTTAACCATGGAAAGTAAAATATTGAACAATACCGGCAGCTAGACCGCCTATCTCAAAGTGCTAGCAATGCTCTATCCGCCCTTGACCCTTGTCATATTATTTATAACACGATGACAAAGATGGACAGTGCACTGACGTCATAAACCAAAAGATAGACAAAGCAATTAAGTCGCAGGCCTCCTTCACTCGCTCGTCGGTCGCGCGATAAGAGTGCTATACGGTGCACGTGCATGTATCTTGCACACGTTGAGGCACGGGTTACTTGCGCGGGTGTACAATGCTATGGAGCTGGACCCGCTTTACGTGTTTCCACGGAGCATGTAACCTGCGCAAGTGCTCAACTTGCGCGGGCTACTTGCACCGTGTATAAACACCCTAAGCACCTACCGCTATACTTTCCATGGTTAAAAATGGTAATCGATGACTCAAAGATTTGTCTGGCAGAATGCGCCCACTGACGGCTTTTTAACGGAGAGTTGCCATATTATTTCAAGTAAAAAATATTGATCTGTTTTTATTAATAACCATTTAACCGTGCATTCTATAATTTTATTTGTATTTTTCTCAGAATCAGTATATTTTTCTCCATCTTTGAGGGTGGTGTACATAGACGTGGCCCAAATTAGGACATGTCCTTTATAAAGCTCAAAAAACAATTAGACGGAATCACTTTCGCATATATTTATATAGGTGGTTTATAATACTGTGATATTACTATGGACTGTCCATATCAGTTTACTTAAGCTAATATTTCTGTGAGTGGGACAAACATTTAGTGCCTTTCTCAGATATTCGATTTATGTAGAAAAATATTTTTTGTTACAATAAATTGGTTATGTCATTGATAAGGTTATTTGCATGAAATTGTAATTTACAAACACGAGTAAAATTATTTTGCGACGCCAGTGTACATGTATCTATGACGAATTAATTTATTTATAGCAATTTGTAGGCTATGTAATTACAATACAATAAAGAAACAAACAAATGATAACACGAACTTGCTGCAAAATTGTTACACAAATAATAAAAATATAAAGTACGTGATATTTTTCATTTCTTACACCGCTTGGCTCATGATTATGTCTGTAACTTGCAAATGTATTGGGAAATCTTAGTCTAACACCTCTTATTATACCTTTTCCCAGATCAGAACTTAAATAGATAAAAATGATTAATGAATTGATGGGAAATATTTATTTAAATAAAATCTTTCAGTCACAAGTAGTTAATACAATAATATTGTGATGCGAACTTGAACTCTATAAACGAACTACTTAAAATAATAATAAAACTAAATAATAACATTTCCACTGTTAATAATGAAATAGATGGACTAATAAATAGTTAATCCATCTATTTTATTTTTTAACTTCAGTTTTTTAATTTCATTAAGTAGGTAATTTAATTTCAGTTATCAAATTTTAGTAAGTAAATACCTAAACTACTAAAATTTGATAACTTAAATTAAATTCATTTTAAATCAATATGATTTTGTCAGTAAATTAGTGAAAATTAGAAGATATTTTTTTAGAAAATCGCTATCAACGAGTTAAGACATAGGTACGAATATGGAGCGTTATAAGTGTAGGCAAATAAAGGTGCTAATGCACTGTACGAAGAGTACGCGACCGGGTCGGTGGTGTACGCAGCCAGTGGTGACGCGTACACAGCCGGAACATTGTACGCTAGCGGGAAGAGGGCGGGCTTGGCGGCAGCCATCCCGAGCCAACACACGACCAAAACCTATAGGACAGCATGATTGTTCTTGTTAAACACATTGCAATTCTTGAAAGTGGGTGAGAATGAGATGGAACCTTGTTAAATCGAAATTGACTAATTAGTTAATTTTAATTTAATGAATCGACAAATTGTTTACTTGTAATCTTACTTAAAATTGCTGCAGAAAAAGCCTCACCTCGGATGCGTATGACACCATGTTTTTGGATATCCTTATGGCTGGCCAGCAGCGTACTGTACGCGTCTCAGTTTGACAATGTTCCATCTCATTCTCATCGCATGCGGATTATATCCGGAAACAAAACGTGTCTAAAACTCACTTATGGAATTCAACTTATAATGACAGACCTCTATCATGAACAATATCCGTAAGTACATAAATACTAAACCAATCAGTATCTTACTGATCAAGTTTGGTGTAGGTAAATGAAACCAGGAATATCCAAATAATTATGTCTTTAAAAAAATAAAATTGGAATAAATTAAATCTTCTATGAATTTATAGATGAACGATGAAATTCTTTGCAATATTGTTGTTGGTTGCAAATAAATTTGATGCGCTACTTTTCATCGTTCATCTACGTGGTACGTATGATGTATGTCACTTTTTCAAAGTAATTTTACCTATGTTAATGAAATTAAAGGATTATATTAATTTTCAAAAAATCTTCCAGTTGCAAGTAGTTAACTCAATACAAAAATATTGTGACGGGAACTTGAACTGTATAAACGAACTACTAACTGAATAATAACAGTAGTAGAAATTCACATTTTACAGAAATTTGAAATAATATTTAAAAGACAAGAAAATGAAACTGAAACTCACAAACTTCAGCATACTTGTTTGAAATAGATTGTACATTTAATTAACTGTTGTCGAATTTAAAATACTTGTGAACAGTTCTAGCGAAATTCGGTCCAATTTATACTTTAACGCCCGTGTTGAACTAATTATAATATAAGAGACAACCTTGCAATGTCCTTTGGAAACAAATAATTAGAAACAGAAACTGCTTCAAATCAGTCATTCCAATGACAAACTGAGGTTTCATCTCTAAATTAGCTAAACATCGTTTGGTCATTTATTTTGTTAAATATTTTATAATAATGTAAAACGATGCAGTTCGTTTACATAACCTTCTTCCTGTTACGGAAAATTACTTGTGTGTGGTGTTCATATGCAAAACAAGGGTAAGTGTGCCTGTAGGCCTAGCATGACCATCAAAACACGATACAATATCACGTGATACAGCGTTTTATCACGTTTAACTGTCAAAAGACAATGTATTTTGACAGTTGAGTGTCGATAAAATGCCATATCACGCGGTACATAATCACAGTACATATATAAGTTTTTTCAAACAGTATGAGAGCTCCATGGAAACGTTCGAATTTGACGGCTGACGTCACTCTAAGAGCTCTAAGCAAAGTTCGCAGTACTTTGGTCAGGGTTGTGACATCGCGCCGCAGTTGTTTTTATAGCGTTCGCGCGTAGCATTCCACGAGACGGCCGGAAAATGCCAACCCTAGCGATCCGACGGAGTGCAATGACAAAAGAGCCTAAGTGACGTTAGCTCCTCTACTGTTTGAAAAAAGTTATATATGTACTGTGACATAATCGTGTTTCGTCGCTCATGCTAGGGGGGCTGGTGCTATGCGGTGGCTATAATAGTTTAAAAAATTCAAAAGCGGAGTTTTGATCCTTTATCTCCAATTTCCACCCTTACATTGGCAAAAAAGATACTAAACCATATATAGGTGCAACCCCAAGTGGTGATAATTCAACAGTCATACTACCCCTATTTAATTTCTTTATTGGCAGGGGCGGAAAGGTTGTACAATGGTGACCGCGTTTCGTACGACCGACTGTCGTCGTTGAGATCCTTGGGCGTGTGCCCAGCATTAGGTGTCATGCGGATAGTATGATGATGATGAAATAAAAAATATATATTAGTAAAATTAATAACAAAAGTTACGTAACATTTTATTTATGACCATGACCATTTTAGTCTATTATTTTAAAAAACAGACTATGTAAGTATAATAGAGGATTTGGATTTGCATTTTTGTACTGAGATCTTTTTCATTATGTTAATTTTTATGCTAATATATGTAGAACATTATTTAAACACTGAAAATCTGCTATTCATAATTTCATGCTTTTGCTAGGTATTTACCAACTATATTTTCAGCAAAGTATTTAATATTTTATCTTTAGCTGTCAAATACGTATGTATAGGAATGGCAAGTTATCGCAGCTTCGCATGTCACACACAAGTCACACACAAGTCACATTTTATATATTTATAGGAACTTCAGAAAATATTATATTGAAGCGAAGCGACCGATTAGATGATTAATCAACCTACATTGATTGAACTCAGCATTAATTTATGCATTAACCATTGTATAACATATAAACTGAAAAAAAAATACTAACCGTCCCACTAGGTGGAGAGTGTTCGTCAGTTAGTAATAGAGGATTGTTACTTTAGAAAACTTTGCGCTTTAGGACTTTTTATCATGAGACATTTTTTGTTCGTTTATAAATCCCCTATCGACATACAAAGGTGTCATCGTGCGCCGCTATTATTTTCGAAATCCCCGTCAAAAATCACAAATTATGGTTACCCTATGCCAAAAAGTTCAAAGCGCCCTTAAGGGGATGACAGTTTGTATGGGATTTTTTATACGAAAATTGAAATGTGTGATAGAGCCCTACCGGCTGAAGGTAAAAACACCATTTTTGGAGGAGTGGTTTAACCGATTTAGATGCAGTATGCTGTAATGGGTTTGTATTGTAGTTTGTAGGCGATGGTTCTTTGTGTTATGGTGTTGAGCCGCTAGGGGGCGCTGCAGTAACATTTTACGGTTTGATCGATTTAGATGCGTTTTAGAGTAGATAACGTATGAATTCCTCAAAAAGTTTAAAATAAAAAGCAAAATTAAAAATTATGAAAAAACCCACGACGGTAAAAAAATATCTTGATTTGTATTCAGCATATTGTGTACCCACAGTTAGTATTGATAGTAATTTTTGAAATTTGTTATAAAACTAGATAAAATCCGGATAATTAAAAATGCAAGTATAGAATATTATTCAATATTTATTTTAAGTTGGGGTCCTCGTAAGTTAGTTATTTGCTTATCAACGGCGTAAGTAGTACGCAGCGTACGGAGAAGCATATGTGTACGCAGAGTAGGCGGCAACTGGCGCAGTGTACGCGGAGTAGGCAGCAACTGGCGCCGTGTACGCGGAGTACGCGAGAGGAGCGGTGTACGCAGCCGCCACTGGTGCAGTGTACGCGACTGGAGCCAAGACTCCGGGCTTGGCGGCAGCGAGTGCCAGGAAGCAGGCGAAGATGAACTGAAATAAGACAATTGATAAAGTTGTGTTTTCATCATTTTGAGTAAGATTTTTTGCACACGACCGATATGAAGATATTTGACTCTGATCTTACAGGATCAGTAATAAAATCCTTGGATTATTATTATGATTGAAAAATTAAATTAGAAAAAATCGACCCACCCGTCGATTTTTTTCTAATATTTTTCAATTATATTAATAATCTTAATATAAAATAGCATTGTGAATGTATAAAATCTAAAAGTTTAAAAAAAATCCTTGGAGATGTGTTTTACGCAAATAAATAATTATGATTATGATGTGACTAAGTAATTAAAAATATTTATACAAATTATTTTTCTTATTCATCCATATTAAGGAAGCCCTATACCCTAAGATATGGCATTATTTGCTTTTGTTTTTTAATACTTTATTATTTACTCACCAGTTTGAACATTTTGTTGGGTATGGTTGTTGAGCTGATCAAGTCGAGTGGCTGCAAAAAGCAAGGAAGATGTGATATCTCCAAACAGAATTCTGTTCGTTTTATACGTTTGTGACTTCTACGGCCTAAGGAACGACCTTGCGGAACACGCCCTGAATATCAAACGATTGACTCCTATAGCGAACTATCCACATTTGAATTTTAAATGAACTGTCTTGTGATAGCAAGATCATGAAACGATTACTGATACAAATGCAACAAATTCTATGAATTTCGGAAAATTTCGATGAATGAATAGCCTAAGTGCGAACGAGACATTGCGAAAACATGTCTGAAATTGATACTTTCTGGTACACTTTGTAGTAGGTACCTATCGCAACACTTTATTAACTTTATAGATCGATTAGTAATAAAAAATCGGTCTAACATTGTTTTGTATTAAAGAAATACTAATCGTTTTGAATAAACTCGTGGAAATATTAATTGCATGTGTTAGAAAATATTCTTTGTAAATTATGATGTCCACATGTTGATCAAAATAATTAACTGTAATGATGACCTGTATAGACTTTTATATAACAATCTTACTTTATGTAGTACTTTTGAATGAAAAGGACATATATTTTATAATTTATATCATCTAATATGTTCTGTTTTGGTAAAATAAAATAGCTATTTAAGTGTTGGCATAAATAAAAAATACGATTTTCTACTTTACTTTTGTCAGGAAAAATAGCAATTGATTAGATAATCAGGTTATTATTTATACTTCTTGTCTTGTTGTTGTCTACTGAATAAATAACAGTAATGGGGTTTTATGATAAGGCTCCACATATCTGGAATGGACTGACTAATTAAAAATAATAGTTTGGTCAGACTTACTAGAATAACTCACGAAATAGGTTGCACGGAAGTGCTCGTGTGCCCAATCAAAGGGAAATAGCCTCTAAAACCTTAATCTATTCCTGGTAATGTATCAAGTATTTATAGCAAAATTTCCTCATAGCCTTGTATTTCTGTGATATAGAGTGGTTAATCAAACATCTATTCGAGGTTTTGTATAAATCAAAATCACCAATTTTTTTTGTTAATGTTAATACAAAACAGTGATTACTGACCACTATTAAAGCAAGAATGTTTTTATAGGGTCACATGAAACGAGCTTAAGTTCTAATTTTGCTCTGCTCACCCATCTTATTAGGTACTGGCCTTTGCAATATTTGTTCCACATCTGTGAATGCAACCAGTTAGTGTTATTGTTTGTTAGGTTGTAAGATTAATTGTAAATCAACGCTCCACCGAGGGCCTTAACTTTTTTACCGCGTTTTTATTAGGTTGCTTTCGCGTTTGTTTGTGTGTTTGTTTGTTTGTGTGTTTCTCCACAAAGTTTGTGAACGATTTTATACTAGCTTCCCGATGAGCTAGAAACTTGAAACTTTTAACATAGGTCAGAACTGGAAGGCAATGCAATATTATGGTGTCATTGAGCTGATCTGATGATGGATCAGGAAGAAGGCCACAGGGGGGCTCGAGGGGGCCTCGAGGGGAGGGCTTGAGGGGGGCTCGGGCGGGCTCGAAGCGGGGCTCGGGGGGGCTCGAGGGTGGCTCGGGGGGGCTCGAGGGGGCTCGAGGGGAGGGGGGGAATATATGTGTTTGTAAATATCGTATCTTTTGATTTTTGATAAAGCTGATAAGTTTCTTGCGCCTGTTCTTCTTATCAGTTAAAAAAGTCTCGAACGGGTGGTAGGAAAATTAGACTAAAAAGTAGAAAATAAAAATTATTGAAAAAAATTTTTTTTTTAAAAACCACGTTTTTAAAACAGATTATAAAAAATATAAAAAATTAATAAAAAAAAATATAAATAAAAAAGTATAAAATAAAAAAAAAAAATAATAAAAAAGTATAAAATAAAAAAAATATAAATAAAAAAGTATATAAAAAGTTTAAAAAAAATATTCTTTTTACTACACGAACGTTCTTTTTACGAACTTCACAGAGATTTGTCCAAGGACGATTCGTTTTACAATTATCTAAAACACGAACGTTCTTTTCAGCAGTAAGTATATTTACTTATAAACTGATGTAGGATTATAACCCTATACAGAAGTTTTAAAACGAAAAAACGTGGGGCGCAGGCATGCAAAAGATAATTTAATGCATGAATTCATCATCAAGTTAAAAAAAAAAATGCAAATGACATGAACTATTATGCTTTCTCTCTCTAATACAAAATGCGCCCCACGTTTTTCGTTTTAAAACTTCTGTATAGGGTTATAATCCTACATCAGTTTATAAGTAAATATACTTACTGCTGAAAAGAACGTTCGTGTTTTAGATAATTGTAAAACGAATCGTCCTTGGACAAATCTCTGTGAAGTTCGTAAAAAGAACGTTCGTGTAGTAAAAAGAATATTTTTTTAAAACTTTTTTTTTTTACTTTTTTATTTGTATTTTTAAATTTAGTAATTAATAAATCTATACATATAAAACTCTAAATTGATTGATTCATTCATTAATTATTGGGATAAGCGTGGAGCCCTAACGGCTGAAGGTAGAGACACCATTTTTGGAGGGAAGAAAGGATTTTAGAAAATTCCCGTTATACAGGGTGCTACAGGTTTTTTAAGTTTGTATGAGAATTTGTATAGGGTTGAAGTAGAGACACCATTTTTGGAGGGTAGATAAGATACCTTTGATGGTGTAGGTGAGCACTAAGAAAGGATTTTAGAAAATTCCCGTTATATAAGGTGCTACAGGTTGTTTAAGTTTGTATTAGAATTTGTTGATGTTAGAAAGGGTTGAAGTAGAGACACCATTTTTGGAGGGTAGACACCTTTTATGGTGTAGGTGAGCACTAAGGAAGGATTTTAGAAAATTCCCGTTATACAGGGTGCTACAGGTTGATTAAGTTTGTATGAGAATTTGTAAAGAGTTGAAGTAGAGACACCATTTTTGGAGAGTAGATACCTTTCATGGTGTAGGTGAGCACTAAGAAAGCGTTTCGTAAAATTCCCGTTATACAGGGTGCAACAGGGTGTTCCAGTTTGAATAGGGATTTGTATGGGGCTGAACCATTTTTGCTGGTAGAGATATCATTTTTGGAGGGTAGATTTCTTTTCATTGTGTAAATAAGCACTAAGACAGGGTTAGGAAAATTCCCGTTATACAGGGTGCTACAGAGTGTTCCAGTTTGTACATGTTTTTTTTTTATGGGAAAATTTAAATGTGTGAAATAAGGTTTACTGATACATACCTAGGTATATTGGTAATCCGTGACTTTTAAAATAAATGCACAACTATCTTAATCACGCGAACGAAGTCGCGGGCAAAAGCTAGTTATATAGAAATTATCAGTTATATCATACATAAAATAACAATTTTGTGGTTATTAATTTGGTCCTCAATGAAGCTTTATTTCAGTCCTACTCTCGATGGGATCGAGTTCACATCAGGATCGAAATAACGTTAAAAAATCTCTTATTTTGCTACCTTGGGAACAACAGTTGCCATGGCTTCCATTGTACTGTTTTGACGTTTTTTCGATTCGAACTTGAACTCGATCTCGTCGGTTCTACCCCCCCCCCCCCCTACCCCTCTCTGTTTTGTCTAATTAGTAACTTAAATTAGTAGTAACTTAGAAGCTATGACAAACATGACCATGAGTTTATAGTAGTTGATATTTTTAGGGTTCTGTACCCAAATTGTAAAAACCGGCCAAGTGCGAGTTGGACTCGCGCACGAAGGGTTCCGTACCAAAACTGCAAAAAATCACGTTTGTTGTATGGGAGACCCCTTAAATATTATTTTTTTCTGTTTTTAGTATTTGTTGTTATAGCAGCAATAGAAATACATCTTCTGTGAAAATTTCGACTGTCTACCTGCAGTCGTTATTAAAAGCGAGCAAAAAACACCAAAAAAATCACGATTGTTGTATGGGAGCCCCCCTTAAATATTTATTTTATTCTGTTTTTAGTATGTGTTGTTATAGCGGCAACAGAAATACATCATCTGTTATTATTAATAACAATTACGTGGAAGCTTTATTACTACAATCCTAATCTCAACGGGATCGAGTTTACATCAGGATCGAATTAACGTCAAAAATCTGTTATTTTTTACCCGACTGCAAGAGGGTTATGTTTTTCGCGCGTATCTTGTTTGTATGTAATATTCTTTATTACCTCATATCTTTCAAACGGCTGAACGGATTTCTATGATTAAGATATCATTAGATTTGTCTTGTCAGCCCAAGTGTTCTTAAGAAGGTGGCGTTATAAAAAAAACAACATGGCGGCTGTACGGTGCTATTATACGTAGTGGAAATTTTTTTTTTTTTATAATACCACAATATGGTTGTCAAATTAAAGGGCTTCTTATAAGGATTTCAAAAAGGTATATCATGACTGTAATATATAATAACTAAAAAGATATTAATAATAAAATAAATAAAAAAAAATAAAAACCCACCTGCATAAAAAGACAAGTCAACTGAAAAGATGGAAACAAGATTAAATATTAAAGGCAACATAATAACATGCAGTCGGAGGCATATAATTCAAATCATTCATAACGTCACTTTCTTTATGCATGCCTCCGACTGCATGTTATTATGTTGCCTTTAATATTTAATCTTGTTTCCATCTTTTCAATTGACTTGTCTTTTTATGCAGGCGGGTTTTTTTGGGAACAACAGTTGCCATGGCTTCCATTGTACTGTTTTGACGTTTATTCGATTCGAACTTGAACTCGATCTCGTCGGTTCTACCCCCCTCCCCCTCTCTGTTTTGTCTAATTAGTAACTTAAATTAGTAGTAACTTAGAAGCTATGACAAACATGACCATGAGTTTATAGTAGTTGATATTTTTAAGGTTCCGTACCCAAATGGTAAAAACCGGCCAAGTGCGAGTTGGACTCGCGCACGAAGGGTTCCGTACCAAAACAGCAAAAAATCACTTTTGTTGTATGGCAGACCCCTTAAATATTTTTTTTTCTGTTTTTAGTATTTGTTGTTATAGCAGCAATAGAAATACATCTTCTGTTAAAATTTCGACTGTCTACCTGCAGTCGTTATTAAAAGCGAGCAAAAAACACCAAAAAAAATCACGATTGTTGTATGGGAGCCCCCTTAAATATTTATTTTATTCTGTTTTTAGTATGTGTTGTTATAGCGGCAACAGAAATACATCGTCTGTAAAAATTTCACCTGTCTAGCTATCACGGTTCATAAGATACAGCCTGGTGACAAACAGACAGGACAGACAGACAGAAACAGACAGACGGACAGCGGAGTCTTAGTAATAGGGTCCCGTTTTTACCCTTTGGGTACGGAACCCTAAAAACGGGATCTGTCTGTCTGTCACCAGGCTGTATCTCATGAATCGTGATAGCCAGACAGTTGAAAATTTTACAGATGATGTATTTCTGTTGCCGCTATAACAATAAATACTAAAAATAGAATAAAATAACTATTTAATGGGGGCTCCCATACAACTAACGTGAGTTTTTGCCGTTTTTGGTACGGAACCCTTTGTGCGCGAGTCCAACTCGCACTTGGCCGGTTTTTTATTAGAAAACAAGTGGTTTGATGGTTTGTTTTTAGTATTACATGAGTATGTGCTCAATGTTTTTTCACTCTTCTAAATTTATAAATATCTAACTCGATTATCAACTACTACCAACTTCTCGTAGTTTCACTATCGGTCAAGAGATGACGCTGACCTAAACTGCAATAAATTATTCTACTCTGCAGTGTATTTATTTAATGGTGGTACGGAACCCTCAGTCCGACTCGCTCTTAAACGTTTTTCTAAATTTTATAGGGCTAATGAACTTGTAGCTTTCATATAATACACCTAGGAATCAAGTTTCCTCGAATTCAAGACTTGTTAATCAAGTTTCCTCGAATTCAAGACTTGTTAGTGATGTAACAGGGCGACCCTACACAATCATCATCAGTCTTATTCTTAGGTTAAACGATAGCTGTACTATTCGGTGTTGAAGCCCTTGCTTAATATGTAAACTTGAAATCAAATTGTAACCAGCCAATGTCGCAAAAGACGTAATAGAATGCGGGAAAGTGCAGGTAATTTAAAGGAGTTATGGAAAAATATTTTGTAGTTTTTTCTTTGTTTATTTCATTTCAGGCTTAACGGCGAAGGTAGTAAGCAGCGTACGGCGACGCGTATGTGTATGGGGAGTAGGCAGTATACGCGGAGTAAGCTGCAACTGGCGCGGTGTACGCGGAGGCAGTATACGCGGAGTAAGCTGCAACTGGCGCGGTGTACGCGAAGTACGCGAGTGGTGCGGTGTACGCAGCTGCCACGGGAGCGGTGTATGCAACTGGTGACACGATACCGGGCTTAGCGGCGGCGAAGGCCAAGAAACAGGTGAAAATAAACTGAAAAAGTAGAAAAATATAATAAATACAAGACCTAATAAAATGAAAACAATCAGATCAAGAGATTTCTGTTGACTTGCTATAAAACATCACACAAATTGAGAAAGGCTTATACTTTATAATCATAATGAGCCCAGTTTGTTTTTAAAAATCTGAGGCATGTAGCCGATCCGGATACCGTTAAATTAGTCTATGTTGCACTTTCTCAGTCCCTTTTAATTTACTGCATTACCTCATGGGGTGGATCTGCAAAAACACATATGATAAGATTGGAGCGTGCTCAAAGAGCTCTCCTTAAGGTATGCACATTTTTACCCTATCGCTACTCAACATACGATCTTTATCGGTACTGTCAACTCTTGTCTGTCCGTCAACTTTACATTTTGCACACCGTTCTCAAGCAGCATCATTACGTTGATCATCTTTCTTTTGCTACTCGCTCTCTTCGAAATCACTTAGCCGCCCCCACAACATTATTTCAAACAAAATTCTCACATCGCTTTTTCTGTTTTTTGGGCCCATTCCTGTATAACAGACTACACCACAAACTTAACATTGTTTCACTTACGAAGTACTTCTGCAAAACTTGTGTAACTTCATTCCTTCATAACCTCAATTATGATGACACTGAGAATCTAATACTTCCTATTGAATAAGTCATCATAATTTTATATTTAGATGTTAAAAGTCTTGTTTTAATTTAAATTTAAGTTAATGTCTAAACTGAAGTGTAATAGCTAATCTCTCCATAGTATATAACCTTACAATTAAGACTTTGTAATGTATCTCATGGTCACATCACGAGGAGGAGGGTACTGGTGCACTGAGACACAAGCCTTGCTTAGTTCAGGTACCAGTTCTCTCGCAATCTTATATGTTAATATTTTTTAGATGTACACTTAGAATTTATGTTCAAATTGTAGATTGTTGGAGAAAAATAAATAAATAAAAAAATAAATATTAGTTTATGATGCTCGACTGCATAAGAATAGAAAGACCTTCGACTATAGAAAAATAACACCTAGAAGCCGTGTCCTTGTATGCAAAATGAGGCAACTAATACTAAGCCAAAATGAATCAGTTTTCAGATTTATATACTTCATACGTTACCTAATCGTAACTAAAATCCAATAATAAAGTAACTAATCTCCTAAAGGTAGGGAAATTGAAATCGTTTTGTACTTATTATGTTTGATTATGAAATAATGGACAATAAAAATCTGAAAACGGCGTCATTCTGGCTGTTTTATTTGCCTCATTTTTGACAGTGCGCTTTGTAGGGAACTATCGTTCTAGGTATTATTATTCTAAGCTTTCGACTATAATACTATCTCGCGATGTGGCTTCTTCAGAAAAAAAATTTAAAAGCAGCAATGGTTTTTATTCACAAAGGCAAAGAAACCTTACATATTACATGTCATTAAATTATGTCATGAGTTTGTTTATTAAAACTTTTTAATATATTGTACAAATTACTGATACATATAAGTTCTAATATTTTCGTTATTTATGAATTTACTTTGTAGCTTGGAACTATTTTTTTATTCATTTATAACAACTTACCAATTTGAACATTTTGAGAAGTTTAAAAGTTTTTGTTTAAAGTATATAAACAAGCTTGTTTAGAACAAGTGCGAAAGTGATGTCCTGTATTGGGATCGCCTCTATTTTATACTTTGAATTGCCAGCCGCCGATGAAGAAACAATCTTGTAGCGCATGATCCGAATTTAAATACGGAACTACCTGCTACACATACTACTTAAAATTTTCGCATTATGAAGTTTAGGTTTTTCATTTATTTAAACGTAAATTAGGCTATTAGTTAATTCTGTAAAAATGTATAAGCTAGAGATATATAAATGAGTTGTCAACATTTATGATTACTGTAAATAGCGATAGTATAAAAAGTTGACTTTAAGGTAAACTTTAGAGATAAAAATTCTGCTGTCCTTCCTGATACAATATACTGAAAATCTTGCGGAATTCAAAGTCACGAAGTTTTTCGATCCGAAAAAGTAATTTTCATAGTAATGTGCATAAACATGCGCACTATACCTATTCCTCATGATACAAAAGCATGCTTATCAAATAGATAGAGGTATTTATGTTTTAAATTTTCTTTATTCATCGTCAAAATTGAGTTTTCTTTAATTAATGCAAAATTATATTCCTTGTGGTATTTTTATGGAAAAAGTTACTGTTTATTTGCACTAACTGACTAAGTAAATTGTTTTTTAGGTACCTAACATAATTTAGTTTTAATTAATTATGCATAGTATTGTGCGAAAACTGTATAATAATGTATTTTACTTTTATATTTTATATAAACCACCTCAAAGAAAAAGCCTATAGTTTTCTTCCCGTCACCTATATTTTTTTATCTTACATCCATAGACTTAAAAAATTTTTCGCTACGCTCAAGCTTATATCATAAGAATAAATAAATTTACTCTGTGGTGATCGATCACTTAGCGGGCTGCTGGAATGCACTCCTTAAGCCGCGATTACATTTCCCGATCTAGCGTCCTAGTTAGCAACCAATTTAGAGTTGCCACCCGTATAAATAAGTTCAATTTTAAAAGTGAATTTGCACAAATAACAGAAAGGTCAACATTTCTCATGATTTTTTATTTTCAATTCTCATCTCCAATCTTAATTTACTTTTCCGTTATAGTGTAAATTTAATTTTAAAATCGATACAATATTTTATTGTCAAGTACGGGTGGCAACCCGAAATTGGTTGCTAGCTAGGATGCTAAATCGGCGTATGTAATTGCGGCTTTACTTGTTTTACGCTTTGACCCCCTGTCATACGGCGTGACACTACCGTCATGTTTAGAGCCAAATTTATTCCTTGTTAATTATTTTTAAAAATAATAAAGCTACAACAATATTTGAAAGGCTCTCATTAATTAATGATACTAAATAATTTGACATTTTAAAAATAGTGTCGCGATTATCACAAAGATAAATATTTGTGATTAACGCCATGGCAGATTTAAAGGACTTTAGACAATATTATAGACTCATGACCAAAATTACTTTTTATTATAATAACTCGTTTGGTAAATTAAAGTATAATGAGTTTATTATGAAAAATAATTAAAGTAATTTATACAGTAACCTAACAAATAGTTAACAATTTGTTTTGTTATATCTTAAAGAAATTAGGCAGCGTTTTCGATGGAAGCTCCCAGGTAAGGCTAAAACGTAGTGATTTTACACCTTTATTCTCTTTGGCTAAGACTGCTTGACTTTTTCAGACACTTCCAACAAATCGTTATATTTCAACCAAAACCTTGACAAATCATATTCATAAACCTTCTTTATTTGTAAAATATAATTATCGTAAACATTAGCACCAAGTTTATAATTCGATTAGAAGTTTATTCTTATGGTTAAACTATGACCACGCATACCGTTGTTTAACCTCGATGATTGATTACTCGTACTTTAATGACTATTTTTTTACGATTTAATTACAAATGTACAGTTTTCAGATTTTTCCCTATAAATGTAGTATAAGACGATATTACTTGCCAAATTTTATAGTTCTAGGTCAACGGGAAGTACCTACCCTATGAATTTTGATTCTTTTGAGTGTATCGAAAATGCGTTTTTTGGTACATAAACGGCAGTATTTTTTACGATAACTTAGAAGTTTGATTTTTTCACAGTTTCAAGGGACCGTAGACCTTAGTATATGGTTTAAATTTCAACTCGAAACCTCCACGCATTCCTGAGATAAAGGGTCTTGACAGACAGATAGACAGACGAACAACACAGTGATCCTATAAGGGTCCCGTTTTTTTCTTTTGAGGTACGGAACCCTAAAAATTACAACGCTACCAAATAGATATAAAATTTGTTAAAAAACCATTCAGTTTGCTTCTTATTTTTGCTTGAAATTAATTTAGTTTGGATAATGAAAATTAAAGAAAAATGAAAAATCTAACTGGTTGTCATATTATTATAATGACATAATAATTCTTACCTAAAAAAAGGATACGTATATTGTTGTTCAGAATATAGAATCAACATTATTGTATTTACCTATTATTTGTATACCTACTTTATTCATTTGTAATTTGCAGATTTATATATTTGGTGGAATATAATTTTATTTCATATTCTTTCCTGTAGTCTATATTTTTCTTGGATTCATATTATGTACTGACAGACATAAGGTGACATAAAAGGCATTTTAACACATTTAAAGTTTCTAATTAAATTAAAATTCAATAAAGATATAAGTATATTTTATTATTGACCGAGCGAGCACGAAGTGCGAGCGAAGCGTCTCTGCTTCAGCTTGGGCAAAAATTGTTTCGTATGTCTGTATGTTCTCTTCTACAGGGGCCGTACCGGCTAACGAATCGATTTTCATAAAAGTCTGCTGGGTTTCAACTTAAAACAGAGAAATCAAAGTAAGCAATTTCGTTTTGTACTTTTTGTTGACGTGATTCGGAAGATATCGATGTTCGTGTGACATCATGAATTTGGGTTCGTCATTTTGGCCCAATTGGGGCTCGATTTATCTGTTTTAATTTGAAACCCAGCAGACTTTTATGAAAATCGATTCGTTAGCCGGTACGGCCCCAGGTCGCATTTCTCAACCGATTCTCGTGAAAATTTGTGAGCAGGTTCGAAAATTATATAGATTTTTTTTGTCGAGCCAGTTTTTTTTTATTTTTCAAAATGGCGGAGATATGTTAAAAAAAACAGGTTTTACGGCTTTCCTGCGCTGTCTGTTCTCCTCTACAGGTCGCATTTCTTAACCGATTCTCGTGAAATTTTGTGAGCAGGTTTAAAAATAATAATGAATATTTTTCAAGTCACTTTTTCGATGTTTTTCAAAATGGCGGAGATATGTAAAAAAAACATACTGCAGTCCAGCTTCCCGGCTCTGTCTTTTCTCCTCTACAAGTCGCATTTCTCAACCGAATTTCGTGAAATTTTGTGGGCAGGTTCGAAAATCATATAGATTTTTTTAAGTTAGACAGTTTTTCTAAATTTTTCGTAATGGCGGAGATATGTAAGAAAAATGTATTTCAGTCCGGCTTTTTGGCGCTGGATGTTCTCCTCTACAGGTCGCATTTCTCAACCGATTCTCGTGAAATTTTGTGAGCAGGTTTCAAAATAATATAGAATTTTTTTGTCACGCCACTTTTTCTATTTTTTTTCAAATTGGCGGAGATATGTAAAAAAAACATATTGCAGTTCAGCTTCCCGGCTCTGTCTTTTCTCCTCTATAGGTCGCATTTCTCAACCGAATTTCGTGAAATTTTGTGGGCGGGTTCGAAAATCATATAGATTTTTTTAAGTTGAGACAGTTTTTCCAAATTTTTCGTAATGGCGGAGATATGTAAGAAAAATGTATTTCAGTCCGGCTTTTTGGCGCTGGATGTTCTCCTCTACAGGTCGCATTTCTCAACCGATTCTCGTCAAATTTTGTGAGCAAATTCAAAAATTACATAGAATTTTTTTACGCCAGTTTTTTGGAATTTTTCATAATGACGAAGAAATGTAAAAAAACATATTTCAGTCCGACTTTCCAGCTGTCCAGTTTCCTCTACAGGTCGCATTTCTCAATAGATTCTCGTGAAATTCTGTGAGCAGGTTCGATAATTATATTGATTTTTTTAATTTAGAAAGTTTTTCTAAATTTACCAAACTCACCATTTCGAAAAATGTTTAAAATTAGAAGCGCCACCTAGCTGCGAACATACCTACCAAATAATACCAAACAGCACGTACCTACTAGGTACGTGACGTGCTTTGAAAAGCTCGTGAACAGTGTGGGAAAAAGGGGTGGCGACATCTTTTAGAGTTTTTTTAAACAACATACAATTTGAGCTACTTTTTACCGCGAGGTCTACAGCTCACGGAGTCACTAGTTATAGAGGTAGTACAAGGGTAGTACTTTGCAAAATTATAATGAGATTTAAAAAAAATCGAAATCTTAACATTTTGAAAGGTTTAAAGGCAATTTTCATTAAGTCCTGAAATATTTCGAAGGCTTTTTAGGGTTCCGTAGCCTAAAGGCAAAAAACGGAACCCTTATAGATTCGTTATGTCTGTCTGTCCGTTCGTCCGTATGTCACAGCCACTTTATTCCGAAACTATTGGGATTACACAGTTAAAACTTTGTAGGTTTATTAAGAGGGGGCTCCAATACGTGCGAGGTGTCTAATTGTCTATAGATAGGTCTTTGAAAATGATTTTGAGGTTTTAAAGACAATTTTTTCTCAAAGTCAACCGTTTGAAAGATATACACTGCCAAAGTAGTAAAATAAGAGAGTGCAAAATCTAAAAAAAATATGATGTAGATCTTAATAAACACTTTCAAAGAAAATCGGTTTGAACGAGATACGTTTAGTAGTTTGAGAGATAACATATTTTCCAAAACCGAAAATATATAATTTTGTCATTCATACAAAATCTATGAAAAACAAAGTTATTTTTTCAGTTAAAAAATTATAGTAGTATTAAATAAGGCATGGTATATGGTATCTACAGAACCCTACTGTGCGTGGCCCGATATTGAAAAAATGCGTCGAGTGCTATCCTCATTTTGGAGAACATAATGAATTGGAATTCGGTCATGGTTGTATTTTTTTTATTTCAAGACATCATCTCTCAACTTCTTTAGTAAAAATAAGTGCAAATTCGCCTTTGTTGATTATTTGGTTGACATTTGTTTTGGGCAGTGACTAAGAATTAAATTCTCACATTTACATTCTTCACAAAATATTCATTTCAATAACATGACATTGACTGTTTTTCAATTTATTCTAATATGCAAAAAAAGGGTTGGGGGTTGAATAAAATGCTTACTTTACTAGAATTATTTTCTATATTTGTTTTTGGTCATCATTATAATAAACATATATTGGGTCCATGATTAACGGCGGAGGTAGTAAGCAGCGTATGGCGAAGCGTATGGCGAAGCGTAAGTGTACGGGGAGTAGGCAGCCACTGGCGCGGTGTACGCTGAGTAGGCGGCAACTGGTGCGGTGTACGCCGAGTACGCGGAGTACGCGAGGGGTGCGGTATACGCAGCCGCCACGGGTGCGGTGTACGCTAGTGGTGCCACGATACCGGGCTTGGCGGCGGCGAAGGCCAGGCAGCAGGCGAAGATGAACTAAAAAAAATTAACAATTAGATAACATTTTTATTTCATCAAATATGTAGTATTTACTTCGATTATGATAGGGTTGCATTTATGTTGGCTAATATTATTTATTAAAGTTCATTCGAACTCAAAAGTTGAACAAAAAATGTTTATATAAATTAGAAAAAAAAAATATTGAGGAATCGAAAAATCTGTCTTAGAGATATCGATGTCGTACTAAAATAAATAGATGTATATGCATATTTATTCAATGGTGCAAAACAAACGAAAATCTGACAAAATGTCAATTATACTGTAATTAAAACTCTCCTGTAAATTTAATATTTTTGTAGAGTTATATAGTTAATTTTGATTTCGTAAAAACAACTTCACGTTTACTTACCAACTTGAACATTTTTATTGGGTTGTTTGGTTGGTTTAAAAATAGACAAGTGAACTCGCTTTAAGCAAATGACAATGTGATGCCCCAGACTGGAATTGTTACCATTTTATACGTTTACCTTTGTATTTGACACTGGCTATGAAGAAACGCACGAACGTGATTTGAATTAGAAAAGCGTATAGTGGAACTGCCCTAGTGTTACTAAAAAGACTACCATTTAGAATTTAGATGCTTAAATTACTAAGTTACAGCATTATAAACAATTATTTTCTTATCTTGTAAACATTTTAAAACCATGATCTTTCATTTGAAGAAATTCACTGCCCCATTTTAAGTCAGTATAAAAGCAATAAACCGAAGGAAAACATAATTCTATCATGATTTATTTCACTGATCTGCAACAGCAAACATAAAAAGGACGAATAAATGTCAGAATATATCGAGTACAAAAAAGCAAAACAGTATTTGGTCAGGTTTTTTTAACTTTTTAGTTCGATCTGGTATGTACTCTGTTATTAAAATATAGATTTGAGAGAAAACAAACACCGATTTTTAATTTAATTAAAGTTAAGAAATTTTGCATCTTCAACTTTAATATAAAGTAATTACTCCGCGTTAGTTGTCACGGCTGTTATCAAACACGTACGCGTGACTGCGTCAACGTGTTCATTAGGTTATTAATTAAATAGGAAAATTGTCACGGGTTTCATTATGAAATCACGTGTGATTAAAGTTACGGATATATGAACCAAGTTAGTAGGTGCAGACTCGATCTGTTTCTTCAAACGGCGATATGCTTCTGAAATCAGTAAGTGGTTACTATTTTTCGTAACTATATTATTTATTAAATATAGTCTTAAATATGTGTCATATTTAGGCGAACATTGGAAATATACGTACGTTTATATTTCGTACTCAATTTCTAAACACGAATGACCTTTTTTTTAAAATCAAAACATACAGCTGTATTTTTGTGTCCTTGTTTGTAATTGAATTTAGCAGATGGAAAGGCCTTAATAAGCTATATATAGTCAGTAGTTAGTTTTCCTGGCATTTTTTATTACATCCTTCATACTAGAAAATATGGAGGCTGAGACTGAGATAAGCCAAATCAAGTAGCTTTAGCTAAGTAGTAGTAGGTATTCAATAAAACTGTCTAATCTCATAAAACGAAAGATAGTTTCAAAGATATCGTTAGGAATTAAAAAACCGGCCAAGTGCGAGTCGGACTCACGCACGAAGGGTTCCGTACAAAAACGGAAAAAATAAACTACGTTTGTTGCATGGGAGCCCCCTTAAATATTTATTTTATTCTGTTTTTAGTATTTGTTGTTATAGCAGCAACAGAAATACATCATCTGTGAAAATTTCAACTGTCTAGCTATCACGGTTCATGAGATACAGCCTGGTGATAGACAGACAGACACACGGACAGCGGAGTTTTAGTAATAGGGTCCCGTTTTTATCCTTTGGGTACGGAACCCTAAAAAGAATATAATATTATTCGATTTTATTTCGTTGAGTCGCATCTCATCGTTATAATTCCAATCTAGGCGTTACAATAATAATACTTATTAATGACAATTAGATGATCCGTACCCAAGGTAACAAAGAGTGAATTTTACACAAGAATCTTATATTCATATTCTATGAAGACCAGATTTTTTTCAGTGCTTATTTTATTCCTTAGCTCTATCTAACATAACATTTTGTTTTCTTTTTCAGTGGATCCTATTATTCATTGTGGCACTAGCAGCCATACTGCCAGGATCTGTAGCGGGAAGAATATCGAGACGTCGGCCAGTAATCCTGGTTAAAAAGATAATGCCTAGATATTCCCGGGGCGTCAGACTAACACCATAGCAACAACGCAACAACGGAGTAACAACGAATTATGACGAATAAAAGAGATCCAAATTAACGTAATTTTTATTAGCTGTGAAAATGTGATATAAACTTAATTTTTGTAAGGTTTTCAACGCCTGAGAGCGGGCCGCACAACAATAGAAAATCTATTCTGTCTAATTTTACGGGGCTTGAAGGATTAGGCAAATAGGTCAGCGGTTATATCCTGTATGTGGCTTTTTAGCCACACGGAGTCATTTTCTCAACTCAGGTCGTTACTACTTTTTAGACAAAAATACAATGTTATTATTTGCTAGTAACAATAATAATATGCCATTAAACATCAACATTTCTAACATTTCCCGACGTTGCCTTTTTAGGAGCAGTGTTCACTGAAAGAATACAAGCTAAAACGAGAATATATACTTGTGTACTTATGCCCTTCACTTCCCTAACAGAAAGGACGACTGAGAGTCGTGCTACAATTAAATCCATTATGTGTTATTAGAAAAACATTTATTCTTAGCTGTCTTACATAATCTATACTCATTTGAATGAGTAGGCTACTACTTAAATACGAGTAGGTAGGTACAACAAAGTTTGTGTCTTTTTTTGGTTAACAGATCTTAATAATCTTGCTATTATTAGAAATAGAAAAATCAAAATGTTTGCTACCTCATTACGTATAAACTACTTGACAGCCTTGAATGTATAGAACTGATATAGTAAATAGCCTGGATAAATAATTATGGAATGTCCGTAGTTCTATTACCGAACAAAAAGAATTTACGATAGGTACCATTTATTTTTAAATAATGACATTAGCAGTAAAAGTTTAAAAAAACCGGCCAAGTGCGAGTCGGGCTCGCGCACGAAGGGTTCCGTACCAAAAAACAGCAAAAAAAATCACGTTTGTTGTATGGGAGCCCCCCCTTTAATAATTATTGTATTCTATTTTTAGCATATGCTGTTAAAGCAGCAATAGAAATACACGATCTGTGAAAATTTCAACTGTCTACCTGTAGTCGTTATCAATATCGAGCAAAAAACGGCAAAAAAATCAAGTTTGTTGTATGGGAGCCTCCCTTAAATATTTATTTTATTCTGTTTTTAGTATTTGTTGTTATAGCGGCAACAGAAATACATCATCTGTGCAAATTTCAACTGTCTAGCTATCACGGTTCATGAGATACAGCCTGGTGACAGACAGACAGACAGACCGACAGACAGACGGACAGCGGAGGCTTAGTAATAGGGTCCCGTTTTTACCCTTTGGGTACGGAACCCTAAAAAGGAGGTCTCAGAATTTAAGAAAAAAAATTGGACGTGAGAAGAAAGATTGATAATGACAATGAAAACATTTGACGGTCAGACTTTTTAGTTCTATTTAAATTAATAGTGATTGGTACTACTTTTTTTATCCACAACGAGTACCTGGCCTTCATCACATCACACTAGTGATATTATTAAGTGACGATAAGCGAAGCGAAAAATTATGGAACACTTTACCTGGAATCCTCAACCACTGAGAAATTGTCTATCTTGATTCTCCCCTCTATCTGCCGGAACATAATAAATGTTAAAATTGTTGGTATGGCATCAAACTAAGGTAAGATGGATAGTAGCAAGCCGTGCGAGCTTATATCAAGCCTTACCTCGTGGTAAAGCTGAATCGTACCAGATCGAGTATCAGTAGGCGAAACGAAATGTGTTCTATAACTTTTCGGCATTAGTCATTTTGTGTTTTAGTAGATTTGGGTGTTTGACCCATTTTGTAGTACCTAGTCAGTATAAGCTCTAGGCAAATATCAAATAAAGTCAAATTGTGTTCTAGACAGTCCAAGACCGATCCAATGTAACTACTCCCCTTCTGAGAATCGAATTCGGGACCCTTGCGTCTTACACGGGTTACTTTTACTGGTTATTTTTTTACGTGATCACGCCTTAGCCGCTGGGCAATATTTTAATATGATAAATTTTAGTACATAGATACATAACTATTGAAATATCGATACAATTCGATTGGTGAAATTTTAACCACAACACAATCAAAACAACGGTAAGTAATAACTGAATAATATACATTATACAGCATGCAATACTGTACATACAGTCTTATAGCACAAAATTATTATTTTATCAGATTTAAAATTTTGAATGTCCAAGATACTTAGATAATTTTTGTCCTTGATCTAATATCACCACTGTCGGACAAGGCTGGACGTGATGATGATAACTAATGAAGTAAGGAGGATATAAGTCCAGTTATCCGGTTTCCCATCCATATCATAGTCGATGGTATCTCAACTATATAAAAGGAGACGCGTGGACGTACATCACATTCGAACTGCATTTAAGTCTTAGCAACAGACAAACAGAACCGTCAAAATGTTCAAATACGTAAGTATTCATTTTTATGATTTCAATCCGTTAGAAAACTTTAGTAGTTGGATATTTTGTGAACAATTCATAAGTCATAATCATAAGATTACAGTCAGGACATTCACACAATTTTTTCCACTGTGCAATCAACCACAAACTTTTCATGCATATTTTTCTTTTAATTTTATTTGCATATACTCTATTCCTACTCTAAACTTCTCAAATTCAGTTTGAATAAGAAATATATTTGAATGTAAAAATGTAAGTTATTAGTACTTTAGTACTTTACTTACATATTACTTACTTATTTTCGAATGTATGTATAAAAAAGTGGCCATTTGAGTAGGGGGGCTGGAATATATTGTAAAATGTATGTAAGTAGTTAAATATATGTACGTACAGCTTTATTTTGTTTATGAGTAAATTAAAAAAATATTCTGTTCTTGTATAGGTAGTAATTGTTCTATCACACGAAGACCGTTTTGCTATGACCATTGTAAGGCGTGCACATGCATATTATTTTAGTGTGCGTAATACGAGAGTGTGCAGACATTCATAGCAAAACCATCTTCGTGAGATAGAAGAACTATATCAACATGCACAATTCAGTTTCCCAAAGAAGCTTCTTTCAGGTGCTCTTCGCCGCTCTTCTGGCTTTCGCCGCCGCTAAGCCTTTAGTAGTGGAATACCCAGTTGCAGCCGCGTACACCGCACCAGTGGCCGCGTACACCGCACCAGTAGCGTACTCAGCGTACTCAGCGTACCCGTACTCTCCAGTGGCGTACTCCGCGTCATACACCTACGCCTCTCCTTACGCTTACTACCTCAAGTAATCACAAAGCTATGATGATATATTTAGATCAATGCTGACACCAATTATACCTGATAATTTATTCGTATAATACATCATTTTATGGCCATATAATATGTTTTATTTTACATGGTTTAGTTCGTTTTTAGTGCCGTCTGGCTGCGTACACCAATCTCTCTTTTCCTCACCTACGCGTGTCCTTAAACCTGGGTCAAACCGAATGCAGCACAGCACAGCATGTTGGAGCACGGGCGGCGCGCTCGTTATTCTTCGGCGGCGGTCGGCGATCGGCAGCAGCACAGTACATATATAAGTTTTTCAAACAGTATGAGAGCTCCATGGAAACGTTCGAATTTGACGGCTGACGTCACTCTAAGAGCTCTAAGCAAAGTTCGCAGTACTTTGGTCAGGGTTGTGACATCGCGTCGCAGTTGTTTCCATAGCGTTCGCGCGTAGCATTCCACGAGACGGCCGGAAAATGCCAACCCTAGCGATCCGACGGAGTGCAATGACAAAAGAGCCTAAGTGACGTTAGCTCCTCTACTGTTTGAAAAACTTATATATGTACTGTGGCAGCAGGCTGATTAACATATTAAAAACAACCTAGCGACCGATTTCAGTTTACAGATCAACGATCTCAGAACCAAAGGATATTGCATGACAGTGACATTCGTGACACATCCCAAATTCAGCCAAAACGCAGCCGTGGCTGAATTTTCATTTTAATATCGCATGATCCATCAATAGAGTAACATGAACAAGTGCTCTATAAAAAAATCGCAAGAATCACTCCTTAGTTCGGGTTAAAAAAGATGGTGTGATGTGTCACCGGTAAGTAAAAAAAAATAAGATCGAATTTATCCAAAAACTAGCTCGAAATACACTTCAGTTATTTAAAGTTTAAAATTTTAAAATATAAAACATAAAAAGCAACGGTTCTTGACATAATCGGAACAGTCATTTTTTACGAATGGAGTCGCCAATCATAATATTTTTTTTATTTGTAAAGTAAATAATTCCAATTATATTTCGTCATCAGCTTTCCACAAAACTATGAAATGAGCCTTTCGGGCCCGTGGACCTACCGATTTGCTCTACTAGTAGGACCACGGTATGCCACTATGTACTCGTGGTCCTAGTGGACTAGGGCTTATTATAAGTATATATAGGGCTTATCATCCATAATTTAGTATCGCTATTTAATGATTTCAAATAAAAATTTACATATTTTATATTCAACTAGCTTTTGCGCGCGACTTCCTCCGCGTGGACATTTGGAAAATCGACGCGGAAAACCAAGGTTGCAATAATATTGACGCCATTTTCTGAGACAATTTATTTCATTTGTTCATATATTTCTGTTTATTTAAACACACGGGTCACATGGCAGTTTAGTATGATCGCAAACAACATGGTATAGTTAATTATCCATAAATAAATATAATTCACTGTAATACTTATCAAAATTAAGATTAAAAAAATTGACCCGCAGTTACAAATTCATAAAATTTTCGTAAGATCTTCAATAAATTGAGGGCCCATTAGTTTTATTCCAAAAACACCATACACGTTTCACAGAAAATTAAATTTGCCGATGTTTATCACCTAAACAAGCCGCGTAACTCAAATAGTATATTTACACTACAATTCCACCATTTTATGATTTCACTACACGCTGCCCAGCCATAATTATTATAAAAAAACATCATATTCATCCATCACACATTAATAGAAATTAACCCAAAGAAAGTCCCAATTTCCACTGAATGCTGCAATTTACGATTCGGAGTGAATGAAATAATGAGCGGATATCTGACGTTCATTCATTCAATTAGTGCCAATAGGGTGCTTAAGGAGTGAAAATAGCGGTTGTAAGAAATTACATGCGCTATTATGAAACTCTACTGGATCTATTAAAATAGGTTCTAAAGTCGCCCCTTTAGGTCTAAAGCAGCTGCAAAAGGGTTGCATAGGGCGCTATGCCGCTGACTCTTGCAGCTTCTAACTGTAATTATATACGCTATATAGGTCTTAAGCAGACGTCTTGTGCTGGTTGGGGTTGATTGCGAAAATTACATTTATTTTTAATTCCAACACGGTGGACATGATACCCCTAAAGGCATGAAAATGGGGTACAAGTTTTGTATGGAAAAAAATATAAAATCGAAATTACAACTTTAAAATTCGTAGGAGCACGTCTAAAAATAAATAGGCAAACACATAATTTGTTATTTTAAAAATCATCCCTTAGGGAGTAATATGGGTAAGTAAACATAAAAATCAATATGGATGTCGTTCTTAGGGTTTAATGGGATGGTGATTGCGAAAATGACATTTATTTTGAAGTCCAACGCGGTGGACATGATTCAGCCCCTATAAAGGTGAAATAAGGACTCAAATTTTTGTTAAGAGGTCGGGGACGAGACGAGAAGGGTATGGGAAAGGATGAGGGAGAGGGAGAGGGAAAGGGAGGCCCACCACACGCGGTTAACGTCTTGCCTCGCGAGGCAGCGCGCTTGGTGGGGACCCGCCTAATCGCGTAAAAACTGCTGGTCGGATCCTGGTTGAAGGTTCTTAAAGGATTTTCTTAATGTGCATGCGGACGAAGTCGCGGGCGGAAGCTAGTTATTATATAATTTTAAAGAATTCTAAAAGTCTGATAGAAAAAAATAAAAAATAAATAACATTTTGCTACTCCACTGCTCTTTTTTCCTGAAAGCCTTCTGTCAGCTTCTAAAATTAACTTATGTAGCTTCAACTGGCCGTTTGTTTTACATTACTGCTTCATCACCGAAGAAATTTTATAGGACTCAAGTGTCAGCAGCAATGTATGGACAGAGCCAGTCGAAGCATAATATGGTGAAATTCAACGCATGTGCCACATTTCAGCTTTGCTATTGCGTAGTGCATCCTTTGGTTCTGAGATCGTTGTTACAGATGAACATTGCTACTTTTCTTTCGTATGTTTTTTTACCCCAAAAAGATTAACCCCATTAATCTGTCAAATTAGACCGGTCGCTAGGTGGTTATTAATTAGATAATCAGTCTCCAACACCGCATGTAGCGTGACGGCAAACGACGCGGCGACGTTTTCTAATGTTTGAAATGTTATATGGTATATGCCATATGTATACTTTATGTCAAGCGCAATCAAACGCACACGCATGTGATAATAATACATTTAAAGCAAAATCTTAAGTATGGCATATTTACCAAGTGATAGCTGTTAATTTATTCGTAACATTAAAACCGCAGTGTTCGGCCAGAACCTTAGACTATTGACCACAATGCAAAAATTAATATGAGTGTTCGAACTTTTAATTTTAAGGTCGTTTAAAATACACACTCCATGGATCAATTCATTTCGTCAAGTGAGATTTAAGATCAATTATGATTGAATTAAAGCATTTGGGTGGGATGAAAAGAATATACCTACACGGTAAAATTTTTTCAACTCGGGAAAGATATCATTTTGTAGCCTTTTGTAGTCATTCATCGTCTTAGGCTGGCCCCAGACCTACCGGTTTCATTTCTTTGCTTTGCTGTTCTACCATGGACCGCCGGCCAAGAGGCTCATTTTCAATCTATCGCATATTTTGACCTGACCACATTGGCAAGATAGCCATTAGTTTGGTGTTATCAAATATCGTCGTCTGGGGTGCGATGAGAAGTTTTAGTTTTCGTTTTAAAAAAAAACTGCTGTTTTATACAAAAATTAATAACGAAATTATCAAAATGTATGAAACAGTTCATTTTTTTCGCGATTTCAGATTTGGTCCCATAGTAAAAGTTGTTCAGTTTTATTATGGTCCCTATCTACCATATTCAGTTTTATAAGGCTTTACCAAACATCTTGTATAAATAAGCGATCGAGTTATTTTTAACGATCGGAGTCCATGTTCAGGGTGGCATATCTCCTAAAAGCTTCCTACTTCGCAATCCAGGCGATGATATTTGATAAAACCAAGCTAATGGCTATCTTGCCAATTTGGTCTAGTCCCAAAATGCGATAGATTGAAAATTACCCTGGTTGGCCGGCGGTCTTTCAAGCAAGGTAGCACAGCAAAGCAAAGAAACGGAACCGGTAGGTCTGGGGCCAGCCTTATCAAGAAATGTCCGTGAAAGTGGAGTGTTGATTGTATAGGATACTAGCGGCCGTCCGCGACTTCGTCTGCGTGGAAAGTTTTTTTGCTATCCCTCGCTCGGGAAATGTTTCGTTTTTCGGGATGAAAGGTATCCTATTTCCTTTTCCACACCCCTGACAACGTGTATGCAAAATTTCATGATGATCGGTTCAGTAGTTAAGACGTGAAGGCGTAACAAACAAACAAACGGACTTTCGCATTTATTATATTAGTTAGGATTAGGATTTTGTGAGGTTTCCAAATCACCCTGTGTTTTATCCCACTTAATATTGAGACGGAAATCGGCCATGTTCCTAAGTGATAAAAAAGTCACCGTGTAGAAAAACAATAAAAAAAAGCAACCGTACCGAGAACCTCCTCCTTTTTTTGAAGTCGGTTTAATAATTTCAATTTGATCAAAATTACCCAACAATAATCTTACATTTACCACCCAGTCAATGTACTGTTGAGTACAAAGCACTCTATTACCGGTCTGTTATTTATAACCTATTCGAATATTGCCCTATTATGTGAACACGTTTCTACCTTTTATCAAATCGAAGCAGTCATATGTGATCGTTCAAAATACTATTATGAAATACACAGGCCATTGAATTTCACATAATAATGCGGCAAATCGCCAATCCAAGGGTGAAAGCACAGTATTTATATAAGTTTTTTTATAAATATATATTATATAAGTACTGTGGTGAAAGTGATCAAACGCTAAATGCACAATATGTGAGAGAGAAATGTGGCTGCAAAAAAGTCGTGGCTGCATTGGCTGCTCCATTTTTCGAAATTAAGAAAACGAAATGTCAATTTGACCTCCGATTTGGCATTGTGATCTGTCATTTGGTTGACAGATGCCACAGACTAATAAGTGAAAACGTTCAGCAGATTATGAATCACAGATTAAAAAAAAAGTATACAACTTTAGCATAAGGCGGCCATTACACACGTCAATCTGGTGTGATCTGATCAAAACCGCAGATTGATGGAATTTGATGCGGTTGGTTTGCGACGTTACACGGTCAATCCAGCGAGATCTGGATCGCAGTAGATCTTGGTAGATTGACAATCTACCACGATCCACGGTGGGCTTTGGCAGGGTTGCCAACTTTTTGCATTAATTTTCGCGTGATATCGATCGATGACCTGAGTGGTGCAGTATTCAACATGCCAGTCTACCGCGCAAGAGATCCTGGGTTCGATTCCCGGACGTAATTGAAATGATGAATTTTAATTTTTGTGACGGTCTGCGTATAATAAGTACCTATCTATTTCGAAAAGTAAGTAAGTACCTAGTAAAATCTGTTGTCTAACACCCATTTTATGCCTTGATTAGTTAGGGTTAGATGAATATCGATATTTAATTTTACACGCACAGGTGTGTAAAATTTCATCAAAATCAGTTCAGCCTTCTGAAGCTAGCTAAGAAATTTGGCAAGCTAAGAAATTTGGCACTCAGTTCATAGCTTGGTAATATCGTATTATAAATTTTAATACGATTTTTTATAAATTTTAATACGATATTACCAAGCTATGAACTGAGTGCCAAATTTCATCCAAATCAGTTCAGCTTCAGAAGGCTGAACTGATTTTGATGAAATTTTACACACATCATATATAGTTTATAGCCTGGTATAGTATAAATATCGAGGTAAAATAGTATTTTTCAAAACATTGCAAAAAATATAGTAGGTAGGTTTATGGGAAATTTATGAAAAAATATAGTCCTCATTTATTTTTAACTAGCTTCCTTTAAAAATTAAAAATAGGGTACATACATAGGGTAGGTACTTCCTAGGGTACCAAACTAACTGTGTGCCAAATTTTATCATCTTTTACTGCAATCCAATATTTTTAACCGACTTAAAAAAGGAGGAGGTTCTCTTTTCATCTGTATATTTTTTAAGGGATTCTTCAAATGCCCACGCGCATGTAGTCACGGCCGGAAAGAAAGTTAAAATAAATATGTGTTTTATTTTTTATAAATTTCCCAAATGTACTACAAATTAGTTTCAATGTTTAAAATAATTAAAATGCCTAGGGTACCTTTGATCGAGATAAAAAATATAAGTTTTAATCCAGACTATAAACTGTTTGCCAAATTTCATCCAAATCAGTTCAGCTTTCATAAAAAACAAATATACAGACGAAGAGAGAACCTCCTCTTTTTTTGAAGTCGGTTAAAAACATCGGATCGCAGTAGATTGTGCTAGATTGTCAGTCTACCATGGTAGATTGACAATCTACTATGGGAGATTGTCAGTCTACCATGGTAGATTGACAATCTACCATGGTAGACTGACAATCTAGCACAATCTAATACGATCCGATGTTTTTAACCGACTTCAAAAAAAGAGGAGGTTGTTTTTCTGTTCGTCTGTATGTTTTTACACGACTGCCCAAAGCAAAAAGAGTGTTATGTGTTCAGGATTCATGTATGTTTGTGGGTATGTGAGTTTCTTTATTCCACCATAACTTCTAAATGCCTGAACTGATTTGGATAAATGGGGTATCGTTAGAATCCTTACAACATTCCGAGTGACACTGGCTATTTTTTTTTAGAAAAAATCAATATGGCGACTGTACGACGCCATTTTCAAATGTGAAAAAAAAAATCTTCTTCTATTATTACAATATGGGCATCAAATGAAAGGCCTTGATGAGCACATTCCAAAACTATATAATATGTCACTAAAATGTGTGAAATAAAAATAAATAAATTAAAAAAATATTAAAAACACGACTGCCCTGCCAAAACGAACTAAAAAGTTAAACAACAAGTGTCATTGCAGTCGGGGGACCTCTTTGACCAAAAATTGTTCCATGATAAGGTCCCCCGACTGCAATGACACTTGTTGTTTAACTTTTTAGTTCGTTTTGGCAGGGCAGTCGTGTTTTTAATATTTTTTTAATTTTTTTTTTTTTTTTGTTTTTTTTCAAATGTCCATCCGGATGTAGTCGCGGGCGGAAGCTAGTTAAAAATAAATATGGGCTATATTTTTATAAATTTCCCAAAAGTACTACAAATTAGTTTCAATGTTTAAAATAATTAAAATGCCTAGGGTACCTTTGATCGAGATGAAAAATATAAGTTTTAATCCAGACTATAAACTGTTTGCCAAATTTCATATAAATCAGTTCAGCTTTCATAAAAAACAAATATACAGACGAACAGAGAACCTCCTCTTTTTTTGAAGTCGGTTAAAACATCGGATCGCAGTAGATTGTGCTAGATTGTCAATCTACCATGGTAGACTGACAATTTAGCACAATCTACTTTTTATGTTCGTCTGTATGTTTTTTTTTGGATATTTTTCAAATGTCCATCCGGATGTAGTCGCGGGCGGAAGCTAGTTAAAAATAAATATGGGCTATATTTTTATAAATTTCCCAAAAGTACTACAAATTAATTTAAATGTTTAAAGAAATAAAAATGCCTAGGGTACCTTTGACCGAGATCAAAAATATCATAAGTTTTAATCCAGACTATAAACTGTTTGCAAAATATACATACGAACAGAGAACCTCCTCCTTTTTTGAAGTCGGTTAAAAATATCGCATCGCAGCAGATTGTGCTAGATTGTTTTTTAATGATTTTTCGAATGTCCACCCACGCGGATGTAGTCGCGGGCGGAAGCTAGTTAAAAATAAATGTGTACTACATTTTTATAAATATCCCAAAAGTAAGTACTATAATGTTTAAAAGTTTTGAAAATAATACTTATACCTCGAAAAAAAGGTGCCAACCCTAAGCCAGACCAAGCCAGATTGACGTAGATTGACAATCCAGCACAATCTGATCACGCCAGATCGCGCCAGACCGCGCCAGATTGACAGATCGCGCCAGCGAACAGATCGCGAACAACGTTACACAATCAATCTCTGTCAATCTTTGTCAGTCTGGCGCGGTCTGGCGTGATCAGATTGTGTGTGTAATGGGTGCCTAAAAGGCCGGATCTCGTTTGCATCTATTATCCAATTTTATAGTTGTACGATTATTACTCATCAACTTGTGAAGCCTACCTAGCAGTGATAGTTTTCCTTTTAACTTCATCATAATGTTTACTATTGACATAATTTTTTCACGCTTCCAAAAGCAACCATACTTCCTAACTAAGGATTTTCTTGAATGAATTCACGCAGGCGAAGTCACAGGCTGAAGCTAGTTTTACTCTATTCTATTTTTTTTAATGCTTGGACATTTCACACAGCGCCATCTAGCCCCAAACTAAGCAAAGCGTGTATTATGGGTGCTAGACAACTGATATACTACTTACTAGCTGATGCCCGCGACTTCGTACGCGTGGACGTTATGACTCCGGCGTATTCATATAAATACGAAATAATGTAGTTACATAAGAAAACACCTGTAGTAGTATTATAATGTTAATAGGCAATTAATTATTTTTATTTTATTTTTTATATTTATTACTGCAAACATGTAAATATAGTTTAAAAAAATTCTTTACAAACTATGTTCGGAGTCTTTCTTTCGGGAGCCAATATGAAAGGACCTGAAGCGTTACTAACGCTGGAAAAGCCAACCAGGTCCTTAGATCGACACCAGCGGCTTTAAGCGTTTGACCCTGCGACTTATCTATTGTCATAACAAATCATGTTTAAATTGAAAAGGAAAATTGTTGAGAATAAGTAGTAACCTATACGCGGAAGAAATACAGTTTCACCGGCACCACTCCAAGTAAGAATCTCAGATTCAACAATATTTTGCTGCAAAGCATTGATTTTAAGTCGGGTTCCTTTGCAAAATTTCGGCGGAGTCAAATTTTGCATCAGCATTATCGGAACTCCGATTTTAAGTATTATTTTTTGAGCAGGGAGACCACTCATTGTTTGGTGTCAATATGGCGCGTTCACAAACAAAGAATTTTTCTGGTAGGTTATGCTCTGAAAGTCTGCAAATACTGAACGTATAAGTTCTTCTTCGGAGGAAACAAATTTGCCAAGTATTTCAGGAAGACTCACCTTCTCTTCAGGAAGGAGACCTTCCCCAACTTTAAATAATATTCTTGAAACACTTGGGCATGGAAACTACCTGTCATATTAATTGTAAATCTGAGTGAAGGCATATTCTATAAATACATACATGGGAGTGTTAGCCAGTTTAGGCAAATCGATATCAAAAATTAGGCCCAAACTGTTACCGCCTTCACCACGTGGAGGTACACCCAGCTTATGTTATTATATTACGCTAAACAACTTTAACCTGATCTCTTAGATTTCCACACCAGATGATGTTCGAATTTTTGTAAACACATGTTTATGCAAATAAATAACTTGGTTCTGCATCAGGTATTCCAGATCTTCGATTTTTATACCTCAACGAAAAATGCTCATCAGGCTGAACAAATTTTGCAAAGTTGTAATTTTTATATTTTGTATAGTTTAGCTAGACCTCTATGGTTCTGCATCAGGTGTTCCAGATCTTTGATTTGTAAGCATCAACTGAAAATACTCATCAGGCTGAACATCTTTTGCAAAGGTGTTATTTTTATATTTCTTATTTATATTAAAAAAAAACAATTTAAAGTATCCAATAGTTCAGTCACAGGAAATACTTTTCAGGTACTGTTTTCAGTAATATTAATTTACGTGCTTTTTTATATTTTGTTCCTAGGAATTATTTGATAGTTTCAAAATACTCCTATGAACTAGTATCACCGCATGTTGTCATCTAAAAAGACAAAGGAATTTGACAGCTGTTGAGTGTCGATAAAATGCTATATCACGCGATATAAATCGGTCATGCTAGGCAGGCAGGTTGTATAATATCTCATAACCGTGCAAACAGGTCACGTGTTAAATGGTGATATAATATTTTCGCCTGGAAAACGTTTTCCATAAGTTCCGATCTGGGGCCCTATTTTTGAATCGCTCGGCTGGCGTCGAACGCTCGTTTCTACTGATTTTCGTTCGACAGCTCATACATTTTAGTTGATTTGTCGAACGAAAATCGTTCAGGGCCCTTATTCACAAATGTCCGACAATTTCCGTGTCCGATGCTGTGATATGTTTACTCTATGGTTTCCGTGTCTTTTGACGGATCTATTCGAAATTTGCGGATTCATTTCCGACCGCCAGCTGTAAGAAAAATTACATTTTGAATGCGGAAACCATAAAGTAAATATCAGGTCATTTTGTATTCACCATCCAAATTTTGAGGATGTGTTCAGTCCATGGAACCGAACAACTTTCTCTAAGGAACACATGGCCAAATATGTGAAATGAAAAGCGACTTTACATACATAAAAGAGTGATGTCTTTGATGTATGGAAAGTCGATTTTTCTTCATGGAGTGATCAATTTAGTATGGGTTGACCAAAATTTTGTGGCGAAATTTGACACATGTTTCTTAGAGAAAGTTGTATGGTTTCATGGACTGGAGACATCCTAAAAATTTGGATAGTAAGTTCAAAATGACCCGATATATGAAAAGCCATTGGACACTGAAAATTTCGGACGTTTGTGCATAAGGGCCCTGAAATCATTGTTATTTTATTACACTACAAAAATCTACTTGGTATTCTACCACACCCGATATTACTTTGAGGTCTCATAGTGCCCGGACGTACAGCGTCTCAACTACCAATCACACGTTATACGTAAAACAATCTAACCAATCACAGCTATTTCAACGCAGTGCGTTTGTGTAGTCAAGGGTCGTTTGAGTGCCGTTTGTGAATACGGGTTTTAGTTCGTCAGAACAATACATGTTGTCCAATATGAAAAAATAACACTACGTGACAGTTTTACAGTGTACTAAACTAACAATAACATTGGTCTAAAAATAGATTAAATTACGAAACTCCAGCATAAGTATCTTATCTAATGGGAAAATGTGTGCCACTGGGATTCCATATGCTATTTATTCATCATAGTTCATACCACTGCCATCTGAAGTCCACGTGATTCTTGTCACGTGAGTGCTTTTAATTTATATTTTCTATGAACCAATCAAGTTTCATCTGAAAAAATACTATAAAGAGGATTGGCAAATCAATTAAAAGTTACCCTTCAATAAGTGCCAATAATTGGCACCGGAGACAAATAATGGTTACAAACTGTTTTTCTTTAAATCTTACTAAAATGTTTTTATGTTGTGAACATAGACTTAGAAATTTTTTATATTAAGTTTATGGTTATGAAAAACATTCATAAAAAACGGCTAAGTGCGAGTCGGACTTGCTCACGAAGGGTTCCGTACCAAAAAACGGCAAAAAGATAACGTTTGTTGTATGGGAGCCCCCCTTAAATATTTATTTTATACTGTTTTAAGTTTTTTTGTTATAGCGGCAACAGAAATACATAATCTGTGAAAATTTCAACTGTCTACCTGTTGTCGTTATTAATATCGAGCAAAAAACGGCAAAAAAAATCACGTTAGTTGTATGGGAGCCCCCTCAAATATTTATTTTATTCTGTTTTTAGTATTTGTTGATATGTCGGCAACAGAAATACATCATCTGTGAAAATTGCAACTGTCTAGCTATCACGGTTCATGAGATACAGCCTGGTGACAGACAGACAGACAGACGGACAGCGGAGTCTTAGTAATAGGGTCCCGTTTTTACCCTTTAGGTACGGAACCCTAAAAATAAAAAAAAAACAGTAGCAAGTTTTTTTTAACAACATACTAAAATTCAACGACAAATTATGTGTATCTCTTAATGCAAACATTATTTTTAATTTGCTGAATATTCCAGAGGCCTACCGCCTAACGGCCCGGCCACAGCCAGCCGCGGCGGGCGACGCGGCAAGAGAATTCAATAATCACTGCTCCCTATCTCGATGGCAGCCACTCAGCTCGTCGTCACGACCGCGCAATGATTACCGACATTCGCTTCGACACAGCCGCCCGCGCCGCTGCGGCCTGTGGCCGGGCCGTAATATATTTTTTTTAATCAAAATAAAAAGTATAATGCCTCAGAAAATCAAATGTAATATTAAAACTTTTCTCTTGCGTGTTTTGTCGTGATATAGTTATTTGAATTGAGCACGCAGCAGCACCCACTGAAAACGCTATGCTCTATACAAAACGGTTATGATTTGTGACGTCACTTGTCACGTTTCAGGTGTGTTTCAGGCGCGTTTTATTAAACGGAGTTAGCCAAGAATCTTCAATTATCTCCCTGCGTTTAAGTATATACACAGGTTGGTCAAAAGTTCTGTTACTGAGTTTCTTTATCGATTACTGGCCATTAAAACAAATGAAAAGAAAAAATAAAAATGACATATTATTGACAGTTTTATAAGCTATAATTCCATACCACACGTATATCATATTTTGTTTATTTCACCATGGAATGGGGGTTGAAGGAGAATCGTGTCGCTGTAATTGCTCTGCACAAATGTGGGCAGCCACCGAATATGATTTTCAAGTTGCTACAAAAGTTGAAAATCAACAAGCAATTTATTTATCGCACTATCCATAGGTACAGTAATACCTTGACCGTCGATGACCGAAAAAGATCAGGAAGACCACGCACCGTTCGGACACCAGCTGTGATCAAGGCAGTGAAGGCGAGAATCACGAGAAATCCCGTCCGGAAGCAAAAGTTATTGGCAATACAGATGACTGTGAAGAGAAGTTCCCTTAAAAAAATTATCAATGATGACCTTGGGCTTCACGCTTACCGTAGACGAAAGGGCCATCTGCTAAACGCACGATTGAAGGCTATGAGGTTAGCACGAAGTCGCGCTCTACTAAAGCAGTACGCACAAAACGGCCATCGAAAAATCTTGTTTACTGATGAAAAAATCTTCACAGTCGAAGAAAATTTTAACCGTCAAAATAATAGAGTATACGCTAAGAATAGTAAAGAAGCCAGCATGATTGCTCCGAGGGTCCAACGAGGTCACCACCCCTCATCAGTGATGATTTGGCTGGGGGTGTCCTATTCAGGGCTAAGTAAGGTTCATTTCTGTGAAAAAGGTGTGAAAACTGGCGCTAGAGTCTATCAAGATACCGTTCTGGAACCTGTTGTCAAACCCTTAAGCCACACTTTATTTCAAAACCAGCCATGGGTCTTCCAGCAGGACTCTGCCCCTGCGCACAAAGCAAAATCTACACAAGCATGGTTTCGGGCTAACAAAATTGATTTTATCGCGCAGGAAGAATGGCCATCCTCCAGCCCAGACTTAAATCCTCTGGATTATGCCATATGGCAACTTATTGAGGAGAAAGCATGTGCTAAGCCCCACGTGAATCTCGACTCTCTTAAGCGCGCTATTCTCAAGGCAGTCGCAGAATTGGATATGGTGGTAGTTCGTGCTGCCATCGATGACTGGCCTCGTCGTCTAAAGGCGTGTATTCATGCCAGAGGCGGTCATTTCGAATAATTTTAATACATGATAATCTTAAATATTTGTGCTTTCATTTGGTATATAATTCATTGTAGCATTATTTGTAAATTTAGTATTATTCATGTTTTCCATAGTTACAGAACTTAGTAACCAACTAGGTATGTGTCATAAAAAAACTATTATTTCTGATTCCATATTCTGACTGTTAAGTGCATTATATCCGAAAATGAAAAAAAAAAGTTATTTTCCCCTGATTTCATCGTGTGATAAAACTAAAATAATATATTATTTTTTTTATTTTTCTGTTCCATCATGTTTTTATAAGTGTCAGCAGCGATCAAGCTCAATCAAAATCGGTGAACTCCCTATTGCTTTCAAATGTTTCTGACGTCAATGCACTGTCCGCCCTTGTCTTTGTGTTATAGAACAGACAGTGCATAGCTATCGCTATCGCTTTGAGTTAGGTAGTAGAGCCCCTGGAAAAAGGTTGCGACGATGATTTCGAATCTGATAGGTTGGAATATCCTTATTTTATAACCTCCTTAGTTCACACTTGGCAGAGTGGTCGTGGTTGATGACGTTGCTTCATTAGCTAAAGCAGCCCCCGCGATGCGCCTCCAATTGTTGCGATTTTCAGCGTCTCGGGAACGGAGGTTTGTGTCAGCTTAGCTTCGTAGAATTCGCTCGTGCCGCGGCAATTTTGACCACCTAACTCAAAGCGATAGCCATAGCCATAGCCATTGCCAAAGCAATTGCTAGAGAATTGCTATGGCAATGGCTATGACTATGGCTATTGCTTTGAGTTAGGTGATCAAAATCCGTCAAAATGCCCCATCGCGCAAGCGAATTCGCGTCTGTTTGTACGAAACTTTAATGAGGTCTGTCCAACGCGTAGGTGAAGGTGATCGACAGCGTGACCGCTTGCCCTCTACCTGCCCCTATATAATTATATATTGGGAGAAAATGTATCTTTACTTTATAATAGTTTACGCATCATCCCCCACCCGCAGATGAGCAGGTAGTGGTGGTCGGTACGTAAGTGGGATCCGTAAGAAGAGTCCGCAGTGTCGACATAGAGTACATTATTATACTAGAGAAGTGTCGATAAATTTCGTCTAAATATTGGTGTTACTTGTTATTTTCTTGTGATAAAGAAAAAATAATAATTTACCTGGAAAAACCTACAATATAGGTTGTTTTTAAATTACTTCAAAAACTAACTTGTACATTTAGTTCTTTGTAGTCTTAGGCTGCGTTCAGACGATAACGCACGACCCAACCTCAACCCAAACTCAGCTTAAACTCAACTCAAACTCAACTCTCCCGCAGCCTTCTCCTTGAAATACATCACTTACAATTTTGAGTCTTATGACACATTAATAAGCTCTTTTTTTATTTTGTCGATGCAACTGCACACTCTCCGCGCTCAACCCGAACTCAACCCGTACACAACCCAAACTCAAATCAAACTCAAACCGAACTCAAACCAAACTCAAACCGAACTCAAACAGAACTCACTTCAAACTCACCTGGACATTACACAGGACCTTATTAAAGTGTCATAAGACTCAAAATTGTAAGCGATGTATTTCAAGGTGGGCTGTGGTTGAGGTGAGTTTGAGTTGAGTTTGAGCTGAGTTTGGGTTGAGGTTGGGTCGTGCGTTATCGTCTGAACGCAGCCTTAGAGTAAGACGGCCTTTGTTGCTCGGAGTTTGTAGTAAGTACTTGTAGTTTACCTATAATCAATTAACTGCACATTATTTGAAATGGCTTTATAGTTTCAATACGTCCTTGGCTGTTTTACACGAGACTTGCTGAACGGCAATGCAAAGCTTTGTCACGAAACAGCACTTTTGTTTAGAGCTTCCTTTGGATGGAGAGCAGTTGAAGGCTAGTTTAAGGTATATACAGAATTAGAAGATAATTTTATACAGTTTTTATCTTTGTTTTTTAACTGCTGATTGTGGTAAGACCACAAAACAAAGAAAAAAATCCCTGTTCTGTGGGTACGACTGTGTCTATAGTAAGAGCTTTAGGGCTTCTATAAATCAGTTACAAAGCAGCTATTGTTATTTCCCGATATTTAAGGCGATTCCCTGACCGAAAGTGGCGTCCTCAGAAGTTTTTATTTACTAAGTTGTTAACAGATAATGACTTGAAAAAAACTTTTCGTGGAATTTTGAGGGCTCAAAGTCTAGTATTTTTAGAAGGTATCATTACAATTACCCTTGTAGTCACTGCTAGAAGTAAATAGCAAAACTGCTAAATGTGGTCGTTTTTGACACATTTTCTATCTACTTCTACGAATGACTGCGAGGGAATGTAGTGATAAATGTAAGTTTAATTGAAACTGTGTATTAGAATTACAATATTAAATAAAATTCACCGCGGGCGGCGCCACTTTCGGTCAAGAAAACGCCTTTACAAATCTAGGTAACATTAGGTATTTAGTAGGCCTATCTATACTGAGGATAGAATTAAAATGAATCATGATAAAACCTCGAAATTTGGTTATATGTTCATTTTTCTTTTCTTATGCTGAATAGGGAAGGTGGGTAGGACTCATCGTTGTAATAAAAATATTTTTTGTATGACACTTTTACAGTCTTTCAATATAATTTCAGTGATTATTTTTCATTTTGAATCTAAATATCAAGGTAATTAACCTTAGAAACTATCTTAAAAATCGAGTTACAAAAACCTGTACTTTGTTTCATTAAACCCCAGTGGTTCATTGTAATACACCCTGGGATACTATGTGACACGGAGGGCATGCATAATAATAATAACGCAAAAGTTTTGCAGAAAACATTTTACTATCTCAAAATTAACATAACAATTCTGTATAATCAACAAAATATTATCAAAATAGGGAATGAATTAAACTTGGTTTTACGCGACTACCCAAAAAAACAGAGAGTGTGATATGTTCTGGGTTCATGTATGTTTGTGGGTATGTGAGTTTTTTTATTCCACCAAAATGCCTTAATAGATTTGGATGTATGGGGGACTTTTTTTCTTATGGGCATCAAATGAAAGGCCTTGATGAGCCCATTCCAAAACTATATAATTTGTCCCTAAAATGTGTAAAATAAAAATAAATAAATTTTAAAAAAAACTTGTTTCCTAATAACCCCAGTAAGTAACTGGGGTTTCCTAATAACCCCAGTAATACGAAAAAAACAAAAAATAATTATTGCAATCGGTAAAGCCGTTTTTGTGTTTATGCCAGACTAATTACTACACAATATTATGTATTCTGTGTTGCATCTTAAATTTTCTTTTATACTATTTTCACACAAAACATGTGCGTCCATCGATACACGTGGATACGTGGAACAATCTACTATGACACTTGCTATTATTTTTCTTAGCTTCCCAAGTCTTGTCCTATTTCTGAAAAAAAACACAAAGAATTTATTTGTGTTTTCAGAAATAGTACAAATCAAACTCGCACGAGAATGCATCATCTCACTACACTTTGCGGGTAACGTTTAAGGCATGCTTATCAAATACAAAAGAATTAAAAGAAGTTATGGTGGAATAAAGAAATTCACACACCCATGGCCGGAATACCTTAAATTTAAAATTTTTGTTTTTTAGTCATTTCAGAACTGACAGACTTACGTTTACTCTCTCTACGATTGAAAACTAAATGATGACATGGGTCTCTTACTGATGTCACATGACGTAAATATAATCCTAAAATTTTGACCGGAAGTGAAAGTTGTTCTCAAGCTTCCGGCCAATTTTATTTACGATAATCTTCTGATCCTCGCTCAGCACAACTTTTCCGACCGTGTGCCATGCATTTAATCGTGATGTCATATGACGTAGGCAATACTGTCGCGGGCTCACAGACTATAATGTAAAGTTTCGTCTTCTGAGGATTTACTGTGTGGGTCCACTACCTATTCCTTTCCTACACTACATAGATGACATATGATGTTTACAGAAACAGCGCTGTTTTATTAAATGTATTTTGCTGTTTCAATTAGATTTTTGGGTTTCCTGAATTTTCGGCCTTTGCAGCTGCCGTTGAATTTCAGGAAAAACCAATGTTTTCACGAAGTTAATATAAAACTATCAGAATGAAAGTCAGACTACGTCATAAAACAAAAAACATTACACGCGTTGGCGGCGATTCCTATGAGATTTCTGTTTTTTTATGATAGCAATAAGAAAAGCTTATAATAATTTATTTGCGACCAAGTGAGGTAAAAGTAATTGAATTACAGTGACAACAAAATAATGTTGTTCACTAAAAAATAGGTCATACAACTATCACGAACACATTCAAACTTTGGTAAAAATTTTTTGGGTGAACTACAAGTATCTTTGTCACAGAAAGTAAGTTAGTAGGTAAGTGGGATGTTAAGGAAAATGCGGCAATCCCTGTTATATTCAAGTACCTACTTATGTTATGTTGGCTCGCACGCTCATTCTTTCAGAGGTCCCAGATCTATGACCAAGAACAAAGGTTTTTGGAATTTGTCTCAGGTTACAAGCACCTCATTGTGACATTGTTTTCACTTACCTTGTCCATAGTGAAGTTTCTAGGAACTTACGTTTTAATAAATATAATGTTATCTATTATTACAAAAAAAAACAAATTCACAATAAGTATGTCAAACAAATCATAACAAAAATAGGTAAATTCTAGAAAGTTTTCTGTGTCTGAAGGTACTTAAGTACAGGCATGTCAAAGGCGTGTTATAAAAATAAATAGGGGCTCAAGTCTGCTATTGTTAACGTCATAATCGTGATTCAATTGTGTTTCAACTATAAATAAACAACAATAAATAAAATAATAAAATGTAAATCCGTTATTGGCATTAAGCAAAATCTGTAAGATAATAATTACTGTTAATTTTTAAGTGCTGTGGATTTTGTGATAAAAAATAAAATAAAAAATAAAAAGTTTTAGTTTTGGGTTTAAGACAAAAGAACTGGGGATCAAGTCTTCTAATTGTATTGTAAATCAAATTATATTGTATGTATATGTAGATATTTATATAAATTATATATTTATATATATTCTGTACCGCATTCGCGAATATCGTTTTTCCCAAAGGTTGACTGGTAGAGAATGCTACTAGCATTAAGTCCGCCTCTTGTACCATTCTGTATTGTACAATAAAGATAGTTAAAAAAAAAAAATGTTAACGTCAAAATCGTGTTTCATTAGTATTTGAATGGTAATCCTTTTTGACATAGTTCTTATTTCTTAATCCCAAAATCGAGACACAATGTATTTCCGTTTTGGGTTTAAGAAACACAATATGTTTCAGTTTTGGGTGTAAGAAACACAATGTGTTTCAGTTTTGGGTTCAAGAAACAAGAAGTTTGTCAAAAGCATTACCATTCAAACACCATTCAACCACGATTTCGACGTTAACATTAGCAGAAAACCCCCTGTTTCAAAAAGCATTACAATTCAAACACAATTGAAACACGACATGACGCTAACAATAGCAGACTTGGGTCTCAAGCAAAATAACATTGCATAATGGAACACATTACGAATAAACTGATATGTTGGGTGCTGAATAGGGTGCGTCATATGCAGATTTGGCCGCCCCGGAGAGACCTGTGTCATGAAACCACAAAGGATGTGCGAAGATGTTTATTGGTTACGACTGTTCTATAAAAGAGCTACTATAAGATTATAGGGTGCTTCTTCGAGTAAGGCATTCTTTGGTGATTTTCGTGGCAATTTTCAAATCCAATTTTTATTTTAATTTAATATCAGAATCCTAAAATATACGTAAAAGTATTATTTTTCATAGAAGAGGCACCTCAGAGAGCGATATACTTACCGAGATAACCGAAATTCAAAAAATAGAGGCCACGCAAATCACAAAATACCCCCTAAAGTGAAAAAATGTAATTTAACTTTCTCAAATGAGTTACTTAATGTTACTTCATATTGGAAAAAGTTATTGTGTTATTATAAAGTAAAAAATAGGTAGATAGGTAGATAACTAAGGCAGAAATTGTTTTTTTATCAGAATCAGTCTAAAAATATTTATTATTGCTGATAAAGTCAGAAACCTATTGAATGTGACATTTTACGTTTGATTTAAACGAATTTGCATTTATTAGATAAATGCAATAAATAATATCCATAAAATAGTACAAAACTCAAAGTAATTTCATTTGCATGGTCAAAAATTGATTTGCGTGGGTCAAAACTCTATTTCATTAAAACACACTATAGCAAACTATTTCATTAAAACACAAATCACTACCAATTGACTCCAGTATTTTAGCAAAAAGACGTAATGACATTGTAGCTAAAACAAGTACATGTAATACTTACTTTGCCAAACACCAGTACATTTACCAATCATCTCATATATATAACCATGCTAATAAAATTCTTAAAATATACAGAAAAACCAACCACGTGTGCAAGCAGCTAGTAACAGAATGGGTTAAAAAACTGAACTATGAGGAAACAGAAGAAGTGATAGTTCATATCAGTACTTAACTGAGTTACTTCTTAAGATCTATACTTTGCATTTTATATTTATATTTTATTTTTATTTTTACTTTTCAATTTTATTATTTTTATACAATATAATTTTACATAAACATTTTACAAAAAAACGACCGAGCAGCGCGTTTTTTTAGTCAGTTTCACCTTCTTTTCTTGTAATCTCGCTTGTTTACAATAAAGAAAACGGCCGCGCAGCGCGATTTTTAGTCAGTTTCAACTACTAATCTTGTAACTTTGCTTGTTTATTTATAGTAAAAAACGGCCGCGCAGCGCAGTTTTTACACGACTGCCCAAAGCAAAAAGAGTGTTATGTGTTCAGAGTTCATGTATGTTTGTGGGTATGTGAGTTTCTTTATTCCACCACAACTTCTAAATGCCTGAACTGATTTGGATAAATAGGATATCGTTAGAATCCTTACAGCATCCCGAGTGACACTGGCTATATTTTTTTTTGAAAAAATTAATATAGCGACTGTACGACGCAATTTCCAAATGTGCAAAAAAATTTTTTTCTTCAATTATTACAATATGGGCATCAAATGAAAGGCCTAGATGAGCATATTCCAAAACTACATAATATGTCACTAAAATGTGTTAAATAAAAATAAATAAATTAAAAAAATATTAAAAACACGACTGCCCTGCCAAAAATAAACTAAAAAATATTAGAAAAAATCGGCTCACCCGTAGCAACTTAGACGGTCCCCGTCATAGTTGCTACGGGTGAGCCGATTTTTTCTAATATTTTTCATTATTTATTCATCTTAATATAAAAGTAGCATTGTGAATGCAAAAATCTAAAAGTTTATAAACTAAAAAGTTAAACAACAAGTGTCATTGCAGTCGGGGGACCTCTGTGATCAAAAATTGTTCCATAATAAGGTCCCCCGACTGCAATGACACTTGTTGTTTAACTTTTTAGTTCATTTTTGGCAGGGCAGTCGTGTTTTTAATATTTTTTTAATTAATTTATTTTTTTAGTCAGTTTCATCTGCTAATCTTCTAACTTTGCTTATTACAGTAAAAGAAAAACCGACACGCAGCGCGATTTTTAGTCAGTTTCATCTACTAATCTTGCTTTGTTTATAGTAAAAAATGGCCGCGCAATGCGATTTTTAGTCAGCTACATTCGTCGCGTCGTCGCTCGTCACCAGGCAACAGTACGATTTATAGTCGACCGGTGGTCGGGCGTTTTCGGCGCTCCACACGCGAGGGCGCCCAGTGCAGTCGCACCGCTTGTACCGCCCTACTGTCGGTACTGTATAGAAGATTTTTCTATTTGACGTGTACGATTTTGGGGGGGGTGGGTCAAGTCCCCCGTGACTCCCCCCCTTCGGACCGCGCCTGTCCCGCTTAGGGTTTGCGAACCGATGGCGTAGCTTCGACATTCACAAGTGCTTGTAGGGTTGAGGGTTATCGAGTCCTCTCCCTCTCTTCGGACTTCAGATAACCCCATGATGTCTCAATGAAATTTGCTAATAACTTCTTCCACCTTGGTTAACTGTGCGTCAGTTCTCAGTGCGCATGACTTAGTTAACTTCGCATCAGTTCTCAATGTGCAGGTGTTATAATTTGCCATTGCTATAAGAGCTTGTTTTTATCATCTCATCATCTTAGGGGGTTTGCCATAATTGCCACGTTTTTAGAAGACGCTGCTGCCCGTCTCCTGATGCCTGTAGCCCCTTATTCACCTTTTACTACACCCACGGGACGACAGAGGGTAGTGCTATTCTAGGCCGACACATACACCACTCACTGACACTCTACTACCACTCACTGACACTCTACTACCACTCACTGGTACTTCATATTTACATTAACAACCAAACAGACGGTTAGTCACTAATAATGCTTCCTAAATATTTGTTTAGTATGAATATTAGTACGGATTTCCAATTTTGGTGAAGTTGATCAATTTTGGTGTCATTTTTCAAATTTTGGTGGCGTAATGACAATTTTGGTGTTTCAAATATTTCAAAAAATATTATAATTCTTTTAATGTCACTGACATTTTATACACCGTCATTTTGTAGTCGTTTTAATCAACTTAAGGGAGTGTTGTACCAATGAAAATAAACATTTTTGCCCAAGAAACATGGGTCGAAAAACGACAAAATATTTTGGGTCTCCCATAGACAGCTAGTAGACAGCTAAAACATTTTATTAGTATGGGAAAGTCATTTTTTTTTGTCGTTTTTGGACCCATGTTTCTTGGGCAAAAATGTTTAGTTCCGTTAGTAGAACACTCCCTTAAGTTAATTAAAACGACTACAAAATGACGGTGTATAACTGTAAATAATACTCTTGCTTACGATTAAACAAATTTGGACGAAAAGCTAAAAACAAAAATTATCACCAAAATTAGACAAAAAATCACGGTTATTGCGATTCGCCCACAAGCAACTCTGCCTGGCCACCGGAGCGCGACTAGTTGTAACTTGAATTAGGATGATACAACATAGGGCCGCGAATTTAGAAATGTGCTAGTGAATTTATAACGGTCCACGCAAATCAGCAACTACCAGAGGACAGTTACATTTTTTTTTAGGAAATGTAGTTCTTTTAAAAGTATAGCCTAATTTTTCATAGCATTGTAAACTTCTTAGGACTTAATGGTTTTTTTTTGGTAAGCATGTAGCGTTTAGTTTAAATTATATCATTTAGGAAGTGACCAGATCGGGGCTTGGGACACTCCACGAAAATCAAAGAATGGGGCATTTTATTTTTTTAATGATATTAATTATAGAGATAATTGAATAATAATCAGTAACCCAGTTAGGAGAGGTTTTGAGGTTTGCCCAAAAAAAATATGGCTAGCTGACTTTACGATTTCCATTATTATTAGGGAATGCCGCTTAAAAAACGTGTCCTAAATAATGACCCTATAAGCTTATGCTCGAACCTTCTACGATTTACTTGTTCACGTTCATAATAACCGAGAACATAATAATATGAAAGCTAGTTTATTATTTCCAAACTTTGTTTACGTATTAACATTTAATTTGTTCCGAGTATACAATGGAATAAATGTTACGTAAACAAGAAAATTAGCCATATAGCGATTAGGCTCCTTAATTTGTATGTAATCTCACGTTGATATAAACATTTCTAATTTGTTGTTTTGATTAAGTATATTTGATAAAACACAAGGAACTGTTTTGTAACTCGTCTGTAAGTAAACTTCAGAAATTTGCTAACATCAAAGTCTTATGACCCCGACTCGATAAATCGAACGGTAGCCTTCTTCTGTCGTTTTACAAGTGAAGTGATTAATCCCAAAAGGTACGCCACAAATCGGATGCGCATCACGTATCGCTCAATGCCAGAATCGACCCAAGTTGTGCCACCACGCGACTCTTTGCTATAAAATGACCAGTTGCATTAATATCCAGTACGAGTCCTGTGCTTGAGCTAAGACAGCAAACAAACAGTCAAAATGTTCAAAATCGTAAGTTTTCTCTTGTTTTTAGATTCCCCTTATTTTAATAGCCTTTGATACCGAAATAAACTAATCACAAGCCCACTCTTTGAAATAAAAATATACAATTTACGTGGGCTTTCAGTAGTACTTGAATCAATGAATACTAAAATAGTTGCCGTCTATAAAATACCTAATTAGATTTTATTATTAAGCCACTCAAGCTTTGAAGAGCTCGGTGGCACAGTGGTTTAGCGCCTGGCCCAGCTATTGCGGAGGCTAAACAACTTTCGCAAGGGTCGGTCATGGGATGGGTGACCAAAATTTATTATCTCGAGCTCCTCCGTGCTTCGGAAGAAGGTACGTTAAGCCGTTGGTCCCGGGGCTGCATTTGCAGTCGTTAACACCCACCAATCTGCATTGGGTGATACTGCACTGCATAATGGTGGGTTATGGCCTGTCCTCCTTATCCACCTATAAGGAAGGCCTGTGCCCCAGCAGTGGGGACATTAAAAATGGCTGATGGACATGGACATTAAGTCACTCGTTGTGATCACGTGGTTCTAACTGTTGATGATATAACGTTGCTTCCAGGACATAACATAAACCACCTCACAAGTTTTAACTGGTTATTTCTTTCTTGTTTCAGTTTGTTCTCCTCGCCGCTCTAGCAGCCATCTCGGTTGCCAAGCCCTTGGTAGTAAGCGCCCCCTTGGTCGCCGCCCCCGCGCCGATCGTCACCGCCACAAGCTCTCAGTACTACCACCGCTTCAACAATGGATTAGCTGCGTACGTCGCTGCGCCCGCCGCGTATGTCGCCCCCGCTGCACCGGTGGTCGCTTCAGCCCCATACGTCGCTTCAGCCCCATACGTTGCCGCTCCTTATTACACTGCGCCTGTGGTATTTTGAGTATGACCAAGCATAGAACTGAAGGATTAAAAATTACTATTAGCCACTACTACTTTCTTTTATTTCAAAACGCGCTTTTGTGTCTACGCCCTTTTATGTTATTACACATTTTCTTCAATAAAAGAACCTGTACCTTAACTGATTCTTGGTCGTTAATCTGCAGATTAGCTAGGGAATCTGCAGATTACCTAGTTAAAGTACGAAATAAAACAATTTTTCGCACTTTAACTGATTCGACCACCACCATTCGATTTCCGCACTATAACGGTAACATATATATTAGACTAAGCTATGATGACCAGCAATGGTCAACAATGCATTTCAGGTATTGTTCGAGTCTGACTGAGCATAGAACTGATGAAGAAATAGTACCTTACCTTTTTCATAATTAAAGTCGATACTTTCGCCAAGACACATAATAGGTATTGGGGCTCCTGCCCAGTATGATTGTTAAATTTAGGTTTGCAGGGATTTGTACGTTTCCCGTAATGCAACACTCAGGGTGAGGTAGGTAAATGTAAAAGATCTTAGTTCCGTTCGCTATGAATGTGTTTATTGCACTAAAATATATAATGTAAATCGTAATCGTAATGTTCTAATCCTGTGGTGTTTTTGCGGACACCAGCGCCCGCTGCATGGCACAATCGATAAACTGTTTATCGAGTTTTTATCATATTATGAAACCTGACAAAATTATGACACAGTGAATGGATCATTCGATAAATTATATTATCTGTGTCACGATGAAATGTCAAGTGCGACTAATTATCGCGCACTGCGTGCATGATCACCAAATGATCACAATGAGCCGCCATCTTGCACAGTTTAATTAGCGCATTTTGACAGGTTGAAGTCGATAAATAGTCTACTCATAGATGTAGCAAATCCCTTCGCTCCTTGAGTCTACTACTCAAAGGTGGTCGACAAAAGAGCGCGACACGCGCGCAGTACAGTATGCGCGCGTGTAGTGCCATCCTTTTCTAAAACTTATCAACGCCAAAATAACGAATTTAAGACACACTGAATGAATGATTTCTGTCGACGTGATAAAATTCTTTATCGAAGGACAAACTTTATCGTCCTGTCAAATATGTTTCGACGCTGTTTAATACATATTTTAGTCATATCGAGGTCGATATGATATACGAACCCATGCCGCGGGCGCAGGTTGAAAAAATGTTTCAAGGTGAAAATAAGACTGTTTGTGGTGTACGATCGCCCGCAGAAGTAACTGTACACTTCAGTAACACTTAATCACCAATTATTGTGTTTTTAAAGAAGGGTTGCCACTTAGAAAACAAACCTTATCAACTTTAGTTTTCTTCTATATAGTTTCAGTCGGCTTCAGAGTCTGTTAACGCAAACGTCATTTCATACAAACATTCAAGTCCTTTTTTTCGAAATGAGTGTTTCGATTTTAATGAAACTTCAGACTTAGAAGCAGAATATATTGGTCTAAAAAGTTAGTAGAAAACATTTTCGGTAAAAAGTTTTATAGCTAAATTAGACTGATTTTTAATTTCCCATAGAAACAGAAATTTTCAATTATCTTTTTATAAAATAAAACATTTACAAAATGTTCCTTACTTACATTTTAGACTTATATATTCTGTTTATGTGTATGACATTTTATTAAAATTGGTTCATTCCTTTCGAAAAATAAGGACTTTAAAGTTTGTATGAAAAGCCGTTTGCGTAACGAAAGTACAGGCTCTGAAGCCGACTGCAACCAGAAAACTAAAGTCGATATGCTATCATGTCACCAATTTAAACCAAGATTATACCCATAAACATAAATTTTCCGTAATTATGAAAATATTTACACGAAGGAAATTCCTGTTTTAATCACAACCTTTAATTGGCAAGCACCTAGTTATGGCCAATTTTAGAAATCTTTGTAATAAACAAAACTGTTTACATATAATATTTCCACTTGAACTCCCGCAAGGTGACAGGGTTTTGTTCACAATTTTTTCGTTGAATTATCGTTTCGAGTATCTAGCTGTATTTATTTTAAAATAGCAATGTATTTTTGTAGTGAGAATTACAGAAATCTAAGAGGAAGAATCACAGGTTTTGAGTTCTAACTTCCAAGATCCCATTTGCCTAGCCGCCAGTCGTACAAACCTTATAAAAAACAGTGTAAGGCGCTACAACTTAAAAAAAAAATTGGGTAATATTCACCATGAGCTGTATGATGGTGAATCTTACATGATTGATGAGGGTACTTCGTACACGAGAGCCGAATTCTATTGATACTATACTATACAAAAACTATAGGGAAGGGAGTTATACCTATTAACCGTTTAGTTAAGAGAATAAAGATCGAAGATATTTGTATTATCAAATAAAGTAAAAAATAGTTACATGTGAGTACTTAAACTCGCTTAGTCAATGGCAACAGCTAAAATAATACGAAACGAGGGAAGTGAAAGCTTTGCCAATTAAAAAGTCCCTAAGTATAAATTAGATGCACTTATAGACGTAAACACCTAGCAAAAATACTTGAGCAAGGAAGTCTATCGTCTGCCTATGAGCAACCACTGTATCAGGAAAACCCTTGAGTGTGAAATGTTTTACTTAACAATATATCAAATGTACGAAATTCTAAAACAAGATTTAATATCAAATTAAGAGTTCCAGATAGATTCCAATTTATTTAATCAAGAAATTATTTCATACAAATTCGTAAAATACCCGGAACCCAGGATAAGAAACATAAACAATATTAAGCCGGCCACCTACAATACAGACGGAATTCCGAATCGAAATTCTGTCTATAAGTATGTGGCCACTTTTACTGTTTCACAGGTTCCGCATATTTCCAGGAATTTCTATTACAATCTAACAGTGAAAAAATTAAATAATACCTTCTTTTGTTGTAAGATGATTTATATATGAGAAAATATTTACACAATTTTTTCTTTTGTTTGTTCCTGACCCTGAGTCATGGGTTCAGAAACTTATTTGTGTAAGTATTTCTATCCATTGTTGTTAGGTACCTATTTATTAGTTATAATGTTCAGGTTTTTAGTTGTTCGGTAGTGTGAACCCTTAGAATAATTACACCTAGAAGCCGTGTCTTCGTATGCTAAGTGAGGCAACTAATACTGAGCCAAAATGGCTCAGTTTTCAGATTTATATCCTTCATACGTTACCTAATCGTAACTAAAATCCAATAATACCTATAGTAACTAATCTCTTTAAGGTAGGGAAATTGAAACTGTTTTGTACTTATTAGTTATGATTATGTAATAATGGACAGTAAAAATCTGAAAACGGCGCCATTTTGGCTATTTTAGTTGCCTCACTTTTGACAGCGCGCTTTGTAGGGAAATATCGCAATTTCAATGTTGGTGCCATGCCATAGTAAAAGTTGTTTTTATGCATGAGTAGATTGACCCCTAAAAATTTCGTGCACTATTTAAGAAAGACCATAGAAACATAAATCATTTTAAAATCATGGCGACAACATCTGAGGGGCTACTCAAATGGCCACTTTTCTATTCGTTCGCTAACTTAAAAATTAAAAATAAACCATAAACACCAAAATAACATGTCGTAGTTTTGTCAATGAGGGCTTTTCAAAATGACAAAAAGCTGTAGGCTCGATAGATGGCGTTGAAAAAAATAGGGGATTCAAAGTATTTTTTTACTACCAATTTTGACTTCCCTCTTACCATCAACACTATCTAGTGAGGCAAATAGTTACTTTTCTTTTTTTTAAATGTCAATTTGAGAACCCCTCATTCTCTACAATACAACAATGTCTGTGATTTACATAAACTTGCGACGTCTGACTTGATCATTAATTGCTTATTTTTAAGATTTAAGTAGCCCCCCAGTACCCTTAACACGAATAGCTATCGAAAAATAACGCCCGTAAAAACATTCAAAAGAGATTTTTTTACAGTTATAGGAAATTCGTACAGTGCCATCTATTGCCGTAAAGCGAAATTAAATTTTGCATAGATAATTACTCTATCGAATACTTTACGCGCGTTTTTTTATCTCGATAATAAGTTGTTCGTGCTAAGGGTATTGTAATTTTTTTTTAAATCCCTCATTTCTTTTATAATTGCGCCGTAGTCTGAAAAATACGAAGCGAGGTAAGTAAGTATGTATGTATCTAAAAATCATATCATTTTTTTTTTGTTATGACTAGACCACTCAGTTTCTCGATAAACTGTCACTTGCAGAAACATAGGCAAACTTTGTCCCACCCAAACACAGACATGAAGCGAAGTAGGTGGACGTACGCTCAGACGCTCACGTGTTAATATTTTCTCCGTTTTGTTGTGACAGCATCCATGGAAAAACAAATTGTTATCTATTACGCTTCAGTATCAGTGTATCTTTCTCAAGTGTCTAGCCTAGCAGTTGTGTTCGTCTGTACATACTAAGGACACGTCTGGAAATACCGTTGCTAAGCAATTTATTGTGATCAGATTCGATAGGTGAGGTCATATCATACCCTTCGTGATATAACAGGCAGATACCTATCAATGTAACCTTTAAGGTATAAGCCTTTTTTAATCTGATTTGAATAAATTAATGGAATTGGGGAATTTAATAAAAAACTTGTGTATTTTAAAAGTATTTTCTTGAAATAAAAAAGTAAATTACCCTCACTTTGTCTTACTCATACTGGGAAAAGCCTGGTCGTATCAATGCTGCTTGTAAAATTTAAGTTTACAATGAATTGAAATCAGTTTTCTTTTCTACCATAATTCACACGGCAAAGTACGAGTGACCCGGTGTTTAAAGGGATCTACAAAAAGTATGTTACGTTTGTCAAATCCTTATGAAACATGCAAATTAACTTAATTTAGAATAACTGACAGTCGCGGGTGCTTTCTCAATAGCCCATCATGTGTATTATTATTCTTTGTACGTTTCGATACGATTTTCGTAGCCATCAAGGTCCCTGTCCTTCCATCCATTGAACCATTAGGTATTCCGGTACACCCGCATCGTTGCCTCACCACAATGCAAAATTTGTTACACCTATATAAAAGACAGGGCTACAATTTCTAGCGCCCGCATTATAATTTCAATAGTGGTCAGGCAAGGGGACATAGCATGATCGGAACGGTATGATTCTAATGACATAAATCAGCAAAAAGCATTAGGTCTGTGAAATGACGTGTATTTTTTGTTACAGATTCTTGCCGTATCAGTGTTTGGCTTGGTGAGTGGTTCAGTAGAACATGGTGCGGCCTCGGTACCACTTTTCTCAACACATGTAGCTGCAGTGCCCGTCCCACCACCTGTGGTGACGTCATCAAGCTCTCAGTACTTTGAGAGAAACTTCAATAGATTGGTTGTCCCACACGCAGTTGTGCCCGTTGCTCCTGCCCCTCCCGTATTTCATGTTGCACCGTCGCCACCTGTCATCTCAGCACCACCCGTTACACCTGCACCACCAATATTTGTTCAACCAACGGCAAATGCTCCAGTTACTCCTGTGCAAAATGAACCCATCCAACCAAACATAGCAATAGCAGTTGCTACAGCTCAAGCTGCGCCAGTTGCGACATTCCTGTTTCCACCATATCCATTCGGAGTACCACACAACATCGGCTTTATACCTCCAACTCCAACCAACATTGCACCAGATGATTCACGAAAGGAGACAACCACACCAACCACGACGCAAACCATTGAGGAAACAACAACGAAACAAATCGAAACAACTACGCCACTGACAGCATCGAATTCAGATAACAGTTTCGTGCAAGCAGCACCATCTAACCAAAATACCAACTTTAACTCCTATGGGCCTCCAAGGCCGCAGTGGCCTCAACAACAGCCACAGACACCGCAGCCTCAATGGACGCAGCAGCAGAGGCCTCAATGGACGCAGCAGCAGACACCTCAATGGACGCAGCAGCAGAGGCCTCAATGGACGCAGCAGCAGACACCTCAATGGACGCAGCAGCAGAGGCCTCAATGGACGCAGCAGCAGAAGCCTCAATGGACACAGCAACAGAGGCCAATTTTGCCTCAATGGCCTGAACAAAAACCACGCCAAAAGCCCTTGAAATTAAAGACGTCTGTAGAGATTGTGCCTGTGCCCTTAGTGTACATTGCTCCGCCCCCGCTACAGAAGTACCAAGCCGTGAAAACCGTGAACCACATTCACACGTTTGTGCCAACTAAAGCTAAACTCATCATTCGACCGATACATGTATCTTCTCCTATCAAAATTCGCAGTGTTCAGGTTCCATCGAAGTTGGTGTATAAATTGCCAATAAACGCCCGTGGAGGCCCACCTAGGCCAGTTGATAGAGAAATTGAATCAGTCACATTCAGACCTTCTGCGCTACCGGTAACGAAGCCTCCAAGGTTATAAAATAATTAATTAGAAGTATTATTCAATGTTACACTTGTTAATTGTTATACACTTTACATAATAAGAATATTAACTTTATCAATGTAAATAAATATTTGAACGTTTTTAATTTTTTGTTTTACTTGGTACTCTACTTGGTAGAAAATAAATCAGAATTTCATTACTTTGTTGTAAGAAAACTTCATCTTATTAGTTTTGTCAAAATGTTGTATTGCAAACCATTTCTAGCTTTGAAAGCCCAAAAGGAATGTTGTTTTAGGATGTCTATTTGTAGGTAAGTTAGATTTGGTTAAAAAAATGCTGATGAAATCATAATAAACAGTCTCAAGTTTTCTATGCATTCAGTAATTTTTAATTGTTTGTGCTTTGTGCTGTAACATCAAAGCAAAAAAATTTTTTTTCAATAAATAACATAGAATATCTAACTATTTCGGAATTTCAGTTTTGAAAGACATTTGAAAAAAATTGAAGACACAAAGTTTTATTGTTACTTCACTTTGTTTAATTTCAGCTTTGCCTGCGATTTACCGCGTGAAATTCGTTTTACACCGACTTCAAAAAAAGGAGTAGGTTTTTAAAATAAAAAAGGTAGTTGTACTCCAGCCCCAACCGACTTCAATTGACGTGTTTTTATTATAACAATGATAATGCGTATCTAATGATTTGAATATTATTTCTTGTTTTTTAGAGGCAGATTTTTTGAAGTCGTTTTTTTTTTGTTTTTTAAACAATTTTTCCTGACAGTTTTAACAAATAGAGCTATTATTTTTCGCTATGAACTTTTACAAGTTCCGATGTTTAGCTTAAGCGTGAAAAGGTAAAATAAAGAAACACACAGAGATACATTAGTACTTCATTTTCGCATATCACGTAATATTAGGTAGTTTAGATAAGAAAAATATCATCATTAGTATTACTGTAACAAAGATAATAATAATTTAGTTATAATGTCGATACACTATGATAGAGTTTTCTAAATATGTAATCTGTAGTTCTCTTGTAATATTCTTATTGGGATGAACTGTAATCATTTCATAATTTTCTGTATTGTCCAGTCAGTCTCTTTACCAATAAATTGGCTATTTGCTTACACCCAAAACAAAATCATTATCTCCTCTAGATAAAGGGTCATTGAACTAAACAGGTCACCGACCGTGCAAGACCCCAGTCTATAGCTAGAGCTTTGGTACGCGTAATGTGTATGTAGTAAGCCTAATTGGCTACCCTAAACTTTTTAAATTAGCCATTCATTTAGTCCGCATAAGCTGGTAAGCACATTAGGAGTGGTAATGTAAACAATTTGGGACTAATAACTTACATGAATAACGTGAGCTCAAAATAAATTGTTTTAATGGAAAAAAAATACGGAATATTGAAGAAATTATTAGTACCGTAAACTGGGGTGCTTAGCAACTTGCGTAGCGAATAACAACATCGCCATTTTCAATAGAAAAATAAAAATAAAAAAAAACAAACCGCTTGGGCCTTTTAGAAGATTTTTCTATAAAACGAATAAGCTAACAAAGAAATAGCCAACATTCTATATTATTCAAATATTTTTTGATTTTTTTTTCTATCGAAACTGCCTCTATTGTAATTCACCAGGGAAGTCGATAATCACCCAGTTTACCGGTACCAAATTAAATCTGACATCGAATGATTTTTTTTAAGTTTCAGCGTAAGATTTGAAGTATAATTATAAATTAAAATAAATTGCTTATGTATTTAATGCTTATATAACTTGGTCAGTAACTCCCCTTCACTGTCGGAGTAAACTAAGTTCCTCGGGCTAAAGCACAAATGATAATTACCATCAGGCGTTTTGATGACTAATGACGTTAAATTGAGTTTGAGAAAATTCGAGGTAATGATTAGCCAAGAAAATCACATAATAAATTGATAGGTTATTTCATGAATTTCCAATTTCTACTAAAATCATACGCAGAAAACATAAACCTTAGAAAATAAAATACATTCATAATAATATATACTAGCTTTGATAAAACTAACGCGTGAAAGCACTAAACTTAAGAATCGCGTAAGTCTTTTCTTATCTACAACTCGACCAAGTTAACTTAGCGAATGACAGCTACATGACGGCTAAGTTTATGACACCGTTTTAATTTGGTCATGTTGTAGTTAGGACTTAGGTGATCCTTAAGTTTAGTGCAATCGGGCGTAATTCATTTTGTACATTATAGATTTTGTCATTTTATTTGCCAATGGTTATTTGTTCATTATTATTAATAAACTTTATATTAAAAACAATATTTATTTTTTTACAAGATTTTAATAACAGGCTTTCATTATTTACATGTAAGTAAAACATGAACTTTTTAGCTAATTTAAAAATTTACGATACTTTTCTAACATTATTGACCTATACTTTTACTTGATTACCGATTACCAGAAACTTTGAAATGGAAACCTACGTACCTTGAATAAACCATTTAAATGAAACAGAAAATACACAGTTAAATTATTTCTTAACTTAAGCCAATAAATAATTTCAGCTTACAGTGATATCTTGTCAATATCACGTTTATGGCATGGCACTAATGACATCTACCTACGCTTTATTTATGAAAACTTTTGACTGTCATAAAGATTTGATTAAAGACGGACGGATACTGGACAGCTGAAACTAAATAAAAGCTTGTGAAAAAACTATGCGAAGTTGAAACAGTTACCATAAGTAACTCGAGATAAATCGAGTTACATTAACTGGTACTCGACGTCGTTTAAATTCGATCAAAGTAGACAAAAAACTGAATAGGGATTAGGGGGTTACTCCGGACGTCCTGACGCGATCGAGAATATTGAGATCGAGTGGGAATCGAGTAAACGTCAAAACGGTACTGTTGAAACCATAGACATAGAAAAATTTTCGCTGCGCTCAAGAAGACCAACAAAGCGTGGAAAAGAGAAGTCAACATCATACGGACACGGTCTATGTAAAAAAGAGACAAAGGAACAAGTGACATGTGCCAACATTTTTTACAGTAAGAGTCCCTAGCGTCCCGCCTAGCAAATGAGCAATCACAGTTTGTTTAAAATATTTGTTAATCTTAATTAGAATTTAAAATAAAGGTATCGTGGAGCCATGGTGTCTTGTGCTCTAACCCCCGTATCTATAGACGAGTAAGTAATGGCCTGAGTAAAACTTGCAATTTTCAAATGCTTCTTATAGTATATTCACACGCATTTTACAGTATAAATTAACCTTAAATGGATAAAAACTGCACTAAGAAGTCATTTAAGATGAATTTTACTATAAATTGCATGTGAATATGATATGAGAAGCATTAGAAAATTACAAGTTTTACTCAAGTCATTACTTACTCGTCTATAGATACGGGGGTTAGTAATTGTGATGTGACAAAAAGAAATAATCCAAGTAATCACACTTTTCACAGGTAAATAAGATATTGCCACACATTTCTCTAAAACCAAATTTCTCTACATTTATTCGTTTATCGACGAAGAAAACAGTATGGAACATAGTTTATTAATTTCTTTGCTATATATAGTCATATTTTATGAATCTAGGTCATATTTTACGTATCTCATATAAAATGTATGCATTCGTTTTCGGATCACCTGTTTATTGTCATTGTTGTTCTTTGTCATTCTATTTCTATGGTTGAAACCATGGAAACCGTTTTCAATGTACCTACTAACAGATTTTTGACGTTTATTCGACCGTGATGTGAACTCGATCTCGTCAAATCCCGTCGTCAAGAGTAGGGGAGCTGTTATTTGCAAAGTCAATCGAATCCTAAACATAAGGTTATATCGCGTTAACTTACTTACGAAATATAAAATAAGTTTACATGAAATACCAAACCTGAACTCAAGCTCATACCACTTTTACCTATACTCAACTTATTCGATCAATATTTTATCCACACTTACAAGGTTTGACTTAAATCTAGTTACAATGTCAAGTTTCAACTTATACATTACCTGACTATTAAACTTGGTAAACAACAAACGTAGATCTAACCATCCATTAAATGATCATACAGTCAGATTAAACTAAAAACCGGCAAACTGCTCTAATATTACGTTATTGGGTAGTCAGTTCACTGTCGTAATGACGCGTGTCCCCGTTGCGTGCTTTGATTTAACTAAGCAATGCAACTCTGACGAAAGGAAGCACAAGGTGAATCTTACTATTTACATATAAAAGGTATTGTCACTCGACTTGGACATCGCACTCACATCTTCACTTCGAGTGAGACCAGCAAACGTCGCACAATGTACAAGATTGTAAGTTCAATTTCACTGAACAAAAATCCTCATAAAAAAACTGAAGAGAGTCATATAAATATTGAATAAAACTTTCCTTTACAGGCTTTCTTCCTTGCCACCCTCAGCCTGGCTGCTGCGGAGCCCAGCGTTGCCCCAGCTCCTCTTGTCGCTGCCCCAGCACCGTTAGTCGCAGCTCCAGCTCCGTTCGTCACCGCTTCAAGCTCCCAATACATCTCAAGGAACTACAACGGTATAGCAGCAGCTCCTATTGTCGCTGCACCTGTTGTTGCTCCTGCTAGGATCGTCGCTCCGGCTCCATATGTGGCCTCTGCACCATATGTGGCCCCTGCTCCTTACGTAGCCGCAGCCCCATACGCGACTCCATACGCGGCCTCATACGCGGCCCCATACGCGGCCCCAGCTTCCTATGTGGCCCCAGGTCCATACCTGGCCCCCGCAGCCAGGCTCGTAGCTCCGCCTACTGCTCCTGTATTCGCCCCATCGCCATACACCTTTGCGAGATACGCTGATCCTTTCTTAGCCCCAGGTGCTCCTGTAGTTGCCCTTAAATAAACGAAGACTGATAGACCCATTTTATAAATGAAATAAAATTTACATATCTTGTACAGTACAATGAAGACTTTATATTTAAACCACTTTCCTTATTATATATATAAAATACATACTATTTAACAGAATTTAATTATTCGGAAGAAGAAAAAAAAAATCGTCAAAAAGTGTTTTGGTTATCCCACGGCGACGAGTTTAGTTAGAGTATAATTGTTGCTTTAGAAGCTTGGACGTTTAGAAGTCATTGATTTAAGTCATTATAAGTCATTTGGCTGACGATTCTAAGTGGACTGCACTTTCACCCTTACTGTAATAAAAAAAGTTTCATTACGTATGAAAACCTTGAAACCATAACTTATGCGCCACCAAAACAAATAAATTATGTTTGACTTTTTGGTCACAATTCGGATGGGACATAAATATTAGGTAATCTTGAGATTTTCCGCTGCTTAAAATATAATTGTACAGATCATAGACACAGAAAAATTTTCGCTGCGCTCAAGAAGACCAACAAAAGGTAAAAAAGAGAAGTTAACATCATACGGACACGGTCTAAGTATGTAAAAAAGAGACAAAGGATCAAGTGACATGTGCCAACATTTTTTACAGTAAGAGCCCCTAGAGTCCCGCCTAGCAAATGAGCAATAACAGTTTGTTTAAAATATTTGTTAATCTAAATTAGAATTTAAAATAAAGGTATCGTGGAGCCATGGTGTCTTGTGCTCTAAGTAATTGTGATGTGACAAAAAGAAATAATCCAAGTAATCACACTTTTCACAGGTAAATAAGATATTGCCACACATTTCTCTAAAACCAAATTTCGCTATATTTATTCGTTTATCGACGAAGAAAATTGTATGGAACATAGTTTATTAATTTCCTTTGCCATATACAGTCATATTTTATGAATCTAAGTCATATTTTACGTATCTCATATAAAATGTATGCATTCGTTTTCGGATCACCTGTTTATTGACATTGTTGTTCTTTGACATTCTATTTCTATGGTACACACTGATTACATTACATAGCATCATTAAGGAGTTTCAGTTACAGAAAAGTTACAAGTCCTTCGGAAAAGTTCCCAACAACTAGACCCTGTTACGTAAGAAACCTTAGAACAAGACAAAAGGAACAATCATCTAATAGAATGGTATAATTCTCTACATAATTTGTCCGAACAACACCAAATAATAGGCATACATTTTCAGAGTCCTTACAACAAAACATCAATGCTTTAAAGCTCTTTGAACAATGTTATGCAGCATTTAATATAGGTTTTACTGGAGCTTTCTCGTTGGCCCGACTACTATTTGTAACAAAAGGCCATGAAAAAACAAAATCTTAATTACTTACTTAATATTTGGAAAATGTGTAGGCGTGCGTGAAAACAAAAAAAAATTTTTATGTCTTTCAACGCAATTTCAATATTATGAGTTATTACTATACAGGGTTATTTGTACAAGATCAACAACCTCGCAGGGTAGGGCAGATTAGTAACATCATGTATAACAACATTTGTTCTACGACTTTTCCAAAAACAGACAAAAAAATGACTTTTCATACAAAACTCGATCAGCTGTTCGGACATTTGTATGGAGAGTCGTTTTTTTGTCTGTTTTCGAAAAAGTCGTAAAACAAATTTAATGTTGATGTTTATGATGATAGTAATCTACGCCTGCGAGGTTGTTGGTGCTTTACAAATAACCCTGTTAGGAAAAGTGACATTTTAATGAAATACTATTTTAGAACAATACTAATTAAAATTTAAAATTCAGGAATAAAAAATTTCATAGTGAAAATTCCAAATATTCACCGAAGTCATTCATATCATCATTCATATTGTGAGTAGACGTGGCATTGGCGTGCGAAAGTCATCGAAGGAAATAATCTTTACATATTATTCTTACAATGTGCTTACATTATTTAAAAAGAGTTAGTTCTCCTGACGACCGACGGAATAGTAATCCCACACCACTTTTGTAACAAAATTTAGATGCATTCTATTCAATAATAAATCTGAATCCATCAGTTCTTTTGAAGAAATGTTTGTTGGTACCTATATTTCTAGATGAAAAAAGTAGTGTGTTGTGTCCTTCTCTGTATTATTGAAACATAATCCAAAAACTTTCAATATTGATAAAAAAAACTGTTCTTGTGCTACTTTATTAGTGGTACTAGCGGCCGCCCGCGACTTCGTCTGCCTGGAAAGCTTTTTTGCTATCACTCAGGAACAATTTCATCCAGAAAAAAAGTATTGTACCCTATGTCCTTCTCTGAAATCCTGACAACGTTTATGTAAAATTTCATAATGATCGGTTCAGTAGTTAAGACGTGAAGGTGCAACAAACAAACAAACGGATTTTCGCATTTATAATTTAGTAAGAATCCTTGTTTTAATAATCTGTTATAAAAGATAATTTCCTCAGTAATAATGTTGTACGATGTTCAATAACAAATAACATATATTTGTAACATTACCATAACAAACATAACATAACAAACATAACATAACAGCTTATATTAACCACAAATATAATAAGTCTATGATTAACCAATATACTACGAATAATAATCCGTATTATGTAAATACCTTATAAGCAAACACACAACCACTTCTCAGAAGAACACCGTATGAATTTTTGATCAGAACAACTCTATGAAATGCCAATTACAAATTCGATTCAGCAATCTAGTTATTCTTACCTACTTTCTGCGCATAAAATGGAGGGCGTCCTTCACTCAAAGATAGATTTATGTCAATTATTACGTTTACTCTACTCAGCCCTCGTACTGAGTTCAGAGAAGCCTATTTTTGGGAGATCATAAATCCTCTTTATATTTAGGTTGAACATACTAAGAGCTTTGGCACTTCCGGAGCCTTTGGGAATATTGTTCACAGTAGAGAAAATTTAGATATGATGTACTATGGGCAACAGCGACGCTTAACCAGTTTGCAACAAAATTCGTGTGCGCGCGTATCGCCCCTACACGAACTAAACGTATGGTTGTGACGGCGCGGCGTGCAAGCGACCTTAGCAGTGGTTAAGCGTCGCTGTTGCCCATGGTACTATCAACTGCATTAAACACATTTTAACCATATTATGCTAACAAACTTCTTTTCAATTAGTATTTTCAAATAATAAATCTGACTTAACATTATTCTATCCAATCATGTTTCGACTTAGTTCGAATGAATTTCAATCAGAGAAAATTTCGCTATTTATATCAAAACTCCGTCTGTACATTGGTAGGAACGAAATACGGGAGACAATAGAGGACCATATGTGGGGACATATGGTCCTCTATTTTCTCCCGTATTTCGTGTACCAATGTACCTTACTAATATTATAAATGCAAAAGTCAGTTTGTTTGTTTGATAAGCCTTCAAGTCTTAACTACTGAACCGATCATCATGTAATTTTGAATATAAGTTGTCAGTGTTACAGAAAAGGACAGAAAAATAAAGAAAAGATTTTCATTCCGAAAAAAAGGATTGTTCCCGAGGTATAGCAAAAATCTTGCCATGCAGACGAAGTCGCGGGTGGCCGCTAGTCAGTCTATGAAGCTTAAAAAGCTCCAAAATTTCAAGGCAAAGATTATATCAGAAACAATAACTATAAAGCCGAGTTGCTCTAACCCTTCAATAAAACCATAAATAAAAGACGATTACCACATGCCCCCTAAACCTCATTTGATTATATAACACAGCTACCGATGGTCAACATGTATCAGATTCAGCATCGAATGGTAGTCGATCACCTATTTGAGTATTCGATTGTCCTGCCTAAGGAAAGTGAAACCTACTCTGTCCGAACAGCCATCGTAATGCTTGCAACAGTTTGTACTATATAACGACTTGTGACACATTCATCAACACACTTCTTTATTGACACTCGACTCATCAAGTCGTACTTTATCCGCAATGTCGTTACTAAGATTAGTGAGTATTACTTCATCAGAACCTAGGTAGCATCATACTCTGTCACATCAGTGTAAATTTTATATATTTTTTCTTTTTTCAGGTCGTCCTCGCCATGGCAGTCATAGCTAGCTGCAAAGCTAGCGGCATTGGCCACTTAGTACCAGCAGTGAAATCATTTCCAATAGTACGCTACGCGCCATTCTACAATTTTCCTAATTCAGTCAGATCGGTACATGCTGTGGCCTCAGCACCTGTGTTTCAAGCGCCAGCACCAGTCGCTCATGCCTTCCCTGCACCGGCTCCATTGTTGCCGGCACCAGTCGCCAACGCTCATGCCTTCCCAGCGCCTGCGCAATTTTTACCACCACCAGTAGCCCACGCCCATGCCTTCCCACCGCCAGTAGCCCACGCCCACGCCTTTCCAGCGTCAGTAGCCCATGCTCACGCCTTCCCAGCTCCTGTAGCCCACGCACATGCCTTTCCTGCGCCAGCAGTCCACGCTCACGCCTTCCCTGCGCCAGTAGCCCACGCGCCAGTTTTCCCCGCGCCAGCTTTTGCTTCAGCTGCGCCAGTTTTCAGTCCCTTTGGACCTGCTCTGCCTAGGCTTGTCCCAGGAATTCCGGCTCTCCCCCCACTCGCTGGTAGAGCCGTCGCCGCTTGGCCGGCAGCACCTTTCTCACCTATAGTAAGGCCCGTTGCTGTTCCTGGGCCAGCCCCCGTTTTTGCCCCAGCACCTCCCTTACACCCTTACGCTAAATTCTTTGCGTCAGCTCCGTTATTAGGCACGCCTGGACTCAGACACGCAGCTTGGAAGTGAATATAGTCTCAAACGAACCATTGTTAATCTCGTTGTGTTGTTATGTATGTGTTAAGTAATTGTCATAAGTGTGTACATAGATAGATTTTGTAATATTTTGTAAATAAAAAAAGTTTAAATGTTACTTACATTGTTGAAAAAATATTTTTCTTCTGAAAAAGTTTTTTTTTTTTCCTTTTCACGCTTCGGTTTGACCCAGATTAATAACAAAAAACTTAAAAAGAAACATTATTTTTCCAATGTCCGCGAGAATTTCGTGATATACATATATCACCTTTAGTAAGTAAGTATACAACGTACTACAAAAAACCCCTAATACCAAATATGGTAGACAGAGACCATCAAACTGAACAACTTTTACTATGAGACCAACTCTGAAATCGCGAAAAAAAAACTGCTGTTTCATACAAAAATAATAATGAAAATATCAAAATGTATGAAACAGCTGATTTTGATTCGCGATTTCAGAGTTTGTCCCTTTGTAAAAGTTGTTGGTCTCTATCTACCATATTTGGCATTAAGGGTTGTTTTATAACACGTTGTATATATAATATATTACATAACAACAGTATTTTATAAAATGTCTTTTAAAAAGTTCAAATTTTCAGACTCAAACATACGGAATACGAAATCTTTATATTGTTTGTAGTTCATACTCGAAACCAAATTAACATAGGTTTACGTTTGTGATATTTTTGAACATTTTTCGAAATGGCTGAAATATGACTTTCGCAATAAATGAAATATGACCTACATCTAGGTCATTTTGAAAAATTTCGAAAGACTGAATTCTCAAAAAAATCTGCAACGTGTTACATATATATCGCGAAAAAAAATCAGCTGTTCCATACAAAAATTAACGAACGAAATTTTTTCTTTATTCTGTGGATAGTCCCATAGTAAAAGTTGTTAAGTTAGATAGTCCTAATCTAGCATATTCGGCATTAGGGGTATTTTTGTAACACAACGTATTACAAAAAATATAATTATAGTTATAGAACCTGCTCACAAAATTTCACGAGAATCTGTAGAGGAGAACAAATGCACAGCCGGACAGCCGGACATCCGGACAGAGGGACAGAGGGACAGCGGGACAGACATACGAAAGCATTTTTGCTCAAGCTGAAGCAGAGATGCTTCGCGCTCGCTTGTTCAATAATAAAATACTTTTGATTTTTTTCGTTTTTTGGCAAATGTGAGGTTATCCAGTTTTTTTTTTGCTATCTCTCGGGAACAATACTTTTTTTCGGGATAAAAGGTACTATAACAACAAATACTAAAAGCAGAAAAAAAATATTTAAGGGGCGCTCCCAACCAACAAACGTGATTTTTTGCTGTTTTTTGGTACGGAACCCTTCGTGCGTGAGTCCGACTCGCAATTGGCTGGTTTTTTTTTTATATGTATCATTGGTTCGCAGTATGCTTGAATGTTGTGCCTCTGTATGTTCGCCAATATACTCAATCGACACTGACAGAATCGAAGCTATCCAGCGCAGACTTATAAGGGCTCTTTGCTCCAGATTTGGCCTGAGAAGAAAACTCCCACGTTATGTCGAACGCTTCAAGTAAGTATCTCAATATAAGTACCAAGTTGAGAGAGGCGCAGATGGATATCGGACCTATGTTCACTTCATCGTATTGTTAATGGTTTATTCGATGGGAGCTTATTACAACAAATAATGCTCTAAGACAAAAAATAGTACATTACTGCAGCGGCAGGCAACTCAGGCATTGAAGGACGAACGTGAAAATGTGGGCCGAGGCGAAGCCGAGGCACACATACGTGAGTCCATCAATGCCCAGTTGCTGCCAAGGCTTGTATAGTACTTTTCTCAAAAAAAAAAAATGCGCGGAAATTCAAACCAAGTAGTTTGCTTTTAATTAAAAGCAAAGATTAAATCTTAGATTGAAAGTAAAATCGCACTGTCTTGAGTTTCTACGTCTTTTACATAAATACTCTACATGTCGTTCCATATTCATGCACCGAAAATGCCAAAAATCAAACCTGCAACAAAAATAAAGAACGTGTAAAGTTGTGATGTTAGCTGTTTGACTAAAACAAAGTGGTAAATTACTCGTAGTACCTAGGTACTTATCAATACGAAAACTTACCTTAGGATCCAAATACACACTGTCTGATGCTAGACAAGAAAATTTGCACGTTTGAAGCAGACTTTCTACATTTATACCCTTGTGATTGTCTTTTGTGCATTGCAGTTAGGTTTACATCTGGTTTACTTAATGTTTTTTTTATTTTGGAGTCAACATGTTTTCTATTACAGTTCTTGCCGCTTCTTGAATTTCAGGTGGCGTCAAAATATCACTTTCGTCGCTTGAACTCATTTATATAATAGATTAATTACTTATTTTAAATCGAATATAAAAATATTTGACAAAACAACAAACAATTTCAACAAAATATTCTTCCCGCGCCAAGATCCATAGATAATACGACGTTATTTTTATGCCGCCTGTCCGAATAGTATGTTACACGTAAGTTTTGTAACCAGGAATACGGATTAATGGGCGGGCGTTACTGCGCTCATGACACTCCGTTACCGTGATTCGGAACTTTCCATTTACAAAGCCAGTTCTAATTTTAAATATTGATGATGATCACAGACCTCATTGGCTGTCGTGTTTCATTGAAAATTTCGTTCCATTTCTGAATTACACGTGTATAATGTTTTTGTTTTTTAGTGTATTAATGTTTTTTAGTTTCAGTACTAACCTTTACGGTCAGACGCAGGCAATTTTAGTATGAAAATCCATTATTACACGTTAGTAATGGATTTTCATACAAAAGTTGCCGGCGCGGTTTAGGTCTGTCCGGAAACTCCGATTTAGCACGAAGAAGGTTGTCAAAATAATGTTTGAATTTCCAAGCATGTTTGAGAAAAAAAATTTAAACTCCTATCCGATCAATTCGTAAGCCACAACTATTTAGTATACCATGTTCAACAAATAATGTCTCCATGAATAATCCATTGCATAAAATGTGTAGACATTTTAATGTGGTTTGTGTTGATTTTGATACGTTTAACAACAGTATTTCTAAAATTAAATTCTTGCATAGAATGTGTGCATAGAATGGTGTAGAATTGCATAGTTTTAATTTGGTTAGTGTTGATTTAGATATGTTTAACAATAGTATTTCTAAATCTAAAATTCCCTTTTAAATTATCCGAGTGGAAGCTGAGAGTTAACGTCAAATCTAGTTATCGTTTTATTAGTCTATCTGGTCTTTTATTGTGTACCTTATTATAATTTGTTACTATTATTGTAAAATTAATAATTAACCTTACCACAGTTGAACATATTTGGAATTGGACTTCAGATTGGTGTACTTTCATATTAGTAAGTTTTATGTCTGTAACTGTGTCATTTAAAATAAAAATGAAAACAAAATAAAATGTCAGAAGGCAAACAGGAAAACAGGGAAAACTCTAGTTGTCAGGAATTTTTGATGTTCCAAAAAGTGTAAGTAAAGATCTAAAGAAAACACATAATAATGTTTATCATTTTGGTGAGAAAAAATATTAAACGTCAACCTAATGTAGATGTAGGTGTACAAAATGTCAGGAAATTTACTGAAAAGTCAGGGAAAATTTCAGGCAATCTCATTCTTAGAAGTGGTAACCCTACTGGCGGGCGGGTGAATCGCTTGTCGCCCTAAATTGGTTGCGCAACTGCGGGCACACTGCCCAAAAAGAATCACGATAGTCTGTCGATATTCGTTGATGGATTTCCATGATTTTGAACCTTATACATGACATGAGTCAATAATGTCGCGGAATCGGACGAAGATCGTACGATTATCACGATGCTTTTTTGTAATAGTTTCATGAACTGGACACCATCCTTGAAATTTTGATGTTAAGTTTAGAATGGCCCTGTATAAGGCTAGGGTATCCTAGGATGACGGTGCCGTCATATTACAGCTGTAATATAGCGGTGTTGAATGTTGTATATGTAAACAATATGGCGACACAAGATTCTACGCCGCTTAATGACGACCGTAGTATGACGGACCGTCATCCTAGAAAACCCTAGCATAAGCGGCCAAAACAAGTAGGATATTCCTTTTTAAATTTCTATAGAAGAAGAGAACATACACGGTCATATTTGTCTACCTATTCATAAATTACAAACGCAAGAAAAATCCGTCGCCAACTGCCATTACCTGCCTCGAGAGCATAAGAGAAAGATGCCAATGGCATCCCTGACGGATTTTTCATGCATTTGTAATTTATGAATAGGTGGATGCACAGAACAAGGTGGATGTATACCTATAGTACCTACATCACTTTTAGTCGGGAGATTATAGTAAAAAATATTTTACTAACCATTTTTCAATTAAGAATAACTATTTTTCTTTGATGGAGTCAGAGCATTGTTTTCGAATTTCTTTCCAAATTGTTACCCAAATGATTTGGGTAGCTAGAACAGAACAAGGAACATTATTGGAACAGAATTATTGCACTATCACCATCAAAGAAAAATGGATCTCGGTCATAGGTACCTAGTCTACCTACAGTCTAAGGAGATACTCCTTAGAGACTTACTCTTCAACGTATTAAGTATTGTAATTTTCCACTCTATTTTTATCTCTATTCAATTTATCAAAAATATTTTGTATCGCGATTCAATTATTGTGAAGCAATATTTTCAAACATTTTCGCAAATACTTGCCGAGCATATTCTTCAAAAGAAATTGATTATCATACTTGGTTCGGTCCTTAGAGCAACTCCGGCCCCGCAATGTCTAATGTTCGGTCGCTTAATTTTTTTACCCGACTGCAAGAGGGTAATGTTTTTAATTTCACTTTCAGAGTACCTAAATTAAATTTTAGCCATACGCTTAAGTAAAGTTTGAGTATACAAGTCTTGTAGATTTATATTGATGAACATAATTTACACGAACTTTCTTGTAAAGTGTAACGTCTTGTAGACTTGTAAGTTTTGATAAACAGGGCAAGAGTTAGAGTTTAATTCCACTAAAGTGGCTAGTAATAATAATGCAATTACTATTCTCGGCAATTATTATATTTTTTCTTTTTCATATATAAAAAACAACAATCTTTTACAAACATTTACCATTGAAAATTAACTACTTAAACTAAATATGAAAGGAGGTCAGTCTGTTTTCTTAAATCTATCGCACCAACGCTGGCGCAAGGTAAGGAGAGCGAATAAGAGGAGAGGAATATGGGAAGGGAGCGGCATATGAACCGGGGAGAGCGTACGGCGCGGGGCCAGCTACGTACGGCGCGGGACCAGCTACGTATGGTGCGGGACCAGCTACGTACGGCGCGGGACCAGCTAAGTACGGCGCGGGGCCGGCTCCGTACGGTGCTGGGGCATACGCTCCAGCATAGGGGGCTGCGTATGGGGCAGGGAATGGACCAGGAAGTGGGGCAGCGACTGGCGCAGCAATCCTAGCCGCTAGTGGGGCTACGGGAGCGGCCACTAATGGACTGAACGCTCTATTGTATACGCTATATTGTGACGCGTAAGGTGGGATGTTTTGAGGTATAGCTTGAGCGTATCCAACTGCTGCAGATGCCACGAATGGTGCTGCTGCCACCGCTGGAACTCCACTGCTTTCAACTCCAGCCGCGAAAGCAGCAGCGACGAGTACGATCTGGAAAAAAGTTGAAGTTAAGAAAATGTGCAAAGATTTTATTACAATACAACACTAGTTTTCGATCTAAAAATGTATCCTTACAGATTTGAAAGAGAACATTTTGCTTGGTAGTGAACCTTCCTTGTTGAAAAGACGACGAGTTGTGTGAATATTAGCGCTATTCCCAGCCTTTTTATACATTGTTAATCTTTATTCTTTTAACGTGCTACAAAATCAACATTTGACGTATTGCGTTGGTCATTTGGGATTCGCGGAGGCACGCACAGAGAAATGGAGCACTGTGATCCGTTGAGAAATTTTTCTTTGCTTACGTGCTATGTGCGATGCAATTGTAATGAGACCTGCATACACCATTTCGATACCTAGCCAAAGTATCTAGGTACCTACTTACTTTTTAATTCCAGTTCTTTGTTGTCTATTTTAAGCTTGTAAAAAATAATAAATAAGTGTGCCACTGGTTGACCCTTATGCAAATATTTTTAGGGTGCCTACCTGAGGACCCAATTGTCACGAAAAGGGAATAAGTTTTTTTCTGGCTTTAATTTGACATTGTATTTTATTTATAAATTTATTCAAGAAAATCTTTTCCAATTTCGTTATTAGATTCAAACGAATTCAGGAGTTTTGCCTTTTGTTACAAGTAGAATAAAATTATAAGCGTTTTTAGGTCACACTACTATAAAAATCTTGAAGACCATGACCAAGATATATCTCTCTATGTCGAAAGATATGAAAAAAACTAATCGTAATACTACTCTCATAACACTAGAGGAATATGTATCAGATAAAAACTGGACCAGCTAAGGATTATTGTATATTGTTGACTTATCTTTTACAATTCATGCCATAATAATTATGATGTAGTTACTCAATCTACTGCATTACATTCAGAACTATTGTTTTATTTCCAACAAAATCTGGCAATTGCATAATACTCTACAACTACACCAACATCAGTTTTTCTATATTCTTTAAATATGTGTCGTCAATTAATTTGATTCCTAGGCCATCATAGAACCTTATCTCTTTAACTGCTTTGACATTTTCAGCCCCCTAGCATCAAAATCAGGCAATTGCTTAATACTCTACAACTAAGTATTCCAACATCAGTTATTCTATATTCATCAAGTATGTGTAGTCAATTAATTTGATTCCTAGGCCATCATAGAACCTTATCTCTTTAACTGCTTTGACATTTTCAGCCCCCTAGCATGACCACCGACACACGATACATAGGTATCGTGATATTATCTTTTTATCGACACTCACCAGCTGTTATATAAGTGTGATAAATTGCAATATCATATCGTGTTTAGGATTGCGGCCGGATTTTGAAAATCTCAGGAAATCTCAGGATTTTGAGAATTTTCCATAAAATACAGTACATTTTAAACAAAACACTTCAGTATGTTCTTTACCTTCTTTCATAATTGGCCCCCCGTACCTTATTCTCAAACTACTGCAAATCTTAGGATTTTTCAATGGAAATGGGGCTTTTTCTCCGGACTTTTGATTTTTCCTTCTGGTAACCCTATGCTAGGGGGCTTATCTGTGTCGATAAGATGAACAATAGGTATAAATAAAGGCCTAGGAATCCAATCGGTTGACATATTACAGTACCTACATTTAACATGTTACACATTTTGATATAATCGCTACAGTGATATAGACCTTAAGAATTAATGAACCTTGTATACGTTTCCCTTTCGGCGCTTACATAAGATTACGGTGAAATTGATGCGCACAAAGTCGAAATTAGAATGCACGGGACGTGCGCGTAGTCTGGGTCAAAAATCGTGGTGCCTATGTCGCGATGCTCGTCGCATTATTCAGCTACTGGCATGGCATGCGTCGACGCAATATTGCTCAACGATATGACCAGTCAGTATAAAATAGAGTGATACCCTGGAGACGATACAGTCCACAGGATTCTTTAACGTGAATTAACGTGAGCAGTCACACAAACCAAGCAAAATGATCGCTAAATTCGTTGTAAGTTTATGACAATAAGTTTCCTTGTCTTTGAACAATTTTTATTTTTCCATTTCTTATAAAACATTTTGCACTTTTATTTAATATCCAGTTTAGACTCAAAGCAAATGAACCCTTTGATCTCTAAACGTAACATTTCTACCCACAGGTTGTTCTCGCCCTGGCATTAGCCGTCTCCGCCGCTCCCCAGTTCCCTGTCGCTGCGCCCGCAGCCTTTGTCGCACCCGCTGTCGCGCCAGTTGCATCTGCGGCTTACATCGCACCATACGCAAGCTCTTACTCCGCCCACGCAATCAACCATGCAGTTGCAACTCCCGTAGTAGCGCCGTACGTCGCAGCGCCCGCCGCACCGCTCGTCGCACCCGCTGCACCAGTTGTCTCTGCAGCCAGATACATCTCCGCACCTTTCTACTTCTAAACGAATTTAACGATATCATTGCCCTGTGACTTGCTCAATAGCATCCTTTAATTTTGTATCCTATTTTGTTAATAAAGATTAAATGGATTATTTGTATGTTTCATTAAACAACTTCACACACTACTACATCACGATACAGTTCCCTTATGTCTCTTCAAAATACAAAGACAATAAAATGAAAATGGTAGGTACCTATCATTTTTAAAGTGCCTTCTTTCAAACAAAAAAATATGATCAAAATCGCTTCATAAACAAAAAAAATATAGTTGAACATCCGTCTGAATTCACATAAAGTGGTAACGAAAACGACAGTATTTTCAGTTTCCTGAAAACCACAGAACCGATTTCAAAATTTTATAAAATGGGACCAACTTGGGTAGAAATCTGATGTTTAAATCATGTCAATCAGTTTAGCCGTTTTCGAGAACCTTCCCCCCTCCTTTTCAAATTTTGAAGTCGGTTAAAAATGCATTTTTCGTACCCGGTAATCTGTAGCTTACCTAGTTAATGCGTATATTAACGTTTTCCGTACTCTAGCGGCAACATACTCGTATACAGGCATGAGAATAAAAAAAAAATTCATTCTTATGATACAGGCTGCATTTTTATTCACTCTCCAAATTTTAAGTATGTGTTCAGTCCATGAAATTGAACAATTGAGAAGATGAGTATCCTTACTAATATTATTATCTATCATCATGAAATTTTGCATACACGTTGTCAGGGGTACAGAGAAGGACATAAGGTACCTTTCACCCCGAAAAAAAAGTATTGTTCCCGAGGGATAGCAAAAAAACCTTTCCACGCAGACGAAGTCGCGGGCAGCCGCTAGTAATAAATAAATACTAGTTTAGTTATGTTGCATATATGATGATGATAATTGATAATATTTCGTATGCCTACAATGAATGACGTACCTATGTAATCGTTACCTTATGTGCATAGAGTACATACTTATTACCTACTCTTATTTGAATTATCTTTGTTAGTATCACGTACAGTACAATGCCAAAACAGATCATCATCATCATATCAGTCGCATGACACCCACTGCTGGGTATAGGCGTTCCCCAAGGATCTCCACAGTAATATGTAATATCAATTTAACATAGTAAGTGGTAACAATAGCACGTTTATGCACTGCGCGGTGCTTTATTCTTGCCGTCGAATAAGTTTTACTTTGAATTTGAAGTAAATCGATTTATTAATAACTAGCAGTCGCCCGCGGTTTCACCCGCGTGGTTCCCGTTCCCGTGGGAATATCGGGATAAAAAGTATTCTATGTTTTAATCCAGGCTATCTACTATCTGTGTGCCAAATTTCAACCAAATCCGTTCAGTAGTTTTTGCGTGATTGAGGAACAAACATCCAAACCCACAAACTTTCAAATTTATAATATTAGTAGGATCTTGTGTTACATTCAGGTAATCAGTTTACCAAGACTAGTAGTAAGCTAAAACTATAGTGAAAAATATAATAACACATAAATGCTTAATTATATTATAAACTAGCGGCCACCCGCGACTTCGTCTGCGTGGAAAGGTTTTTTGCTATACCTCGGGAACCCTATGTCCTTCCCTGTACCCCTGACAACGTGTGTGCAAAATTTCATGATGATCGGTTCAGTAGTTAGGACCTGAAGGCGTAACAAACAAACAAACAAACGGACTTTCGCATTTATAATATTAGTAAGGATTAATATAAAAAATGCTGTCTAGTTATTTTTGCCCTTAAGCTACACCTACAGGCTTCAGAATTAAATAACCACTTTATCACCATTTCATACCAATGATTGCCTACTTAAGAAGGTTGCAACTTACTAAATAGGCGACTAGTTAGTGAGACATGGTACCTAAACGATCAGCTACTTTTGAGGCTAACCGTAGACATTAACAGATTGAGTTTAATGAACGTATGGCTTATGATATGTTACCAGTCAGCTGACTGATATATAATGGTGTCATTGAAACTGACTGCCCTACTTAGATGATAGACTTTTGCAGGGCAATTTTCACGTAGTACCTATAAATAAATAAAGAAACAAAGTTTACGTTAATAACTTAGTGCGATTAAGAAAGTTGATAATACGTTTTTTTATTAAACTAAGAAAATTATTTTAATAATATTGCAAATTGATATATCGCACTATCTACCTATTTTCTATATTTTGTGAAAATAAGCCATAAAATTCCTATTCTCTCACAAATAATGTATTTTAAGTAAAAAAATGAGCTTGCAAAAAATTTATTTGTACATATAGTAACTTAATTCCTTTAAGGTAGTTTTACCATAAGAATGTTTTATTTAATGGTTATACCAACGAAACTAGCGCCCTCACAGGCTTTTATTTAATAATTTTAGAAGTTAACACTAACTTCGCTATTCCCTCGTAGTCATTCGTAGAAGTAAATAGAAATTGTGTCAAAAACGGCCACTTTTAGCAGTTTTGCTATCTACTTCTAGCAGTGACTACGAAGGAATGTAATAATACCATCTAAAAATACTAGACTATGCACCCTAAAAATTCCAGGTATAGGTTCATTGACTAAAATTGTGTATTAGAATAGGGAATATGCATAAGTCACCGATTTTGATGAATTTGAGCTTAATCGCTGCGGACACTTATAAAAACATGATGGAACAAGAAAAAAAATAAAAATATATGTATTTTAGTTTTATCTCACGATGAAATCCGGGGAAAATAACGATTTTTTTTTTTCATTTTCGGATATAATGCACTTTACAGTCAGATAGAATATGGAATAAGAAACAATATTTTGTATGACACATATGTACTTAAACGCAAAATTTAGGGAGATAATTGAAGATTATTGGCTAACTCCATATTAAACGCGTCGAAACACACCTGAAACGTGATATGTGACGTCACCGTTTTGTATGGAGCGTTTTCGGCGGGTGCTGCTGCGCGCTAACTATATCACGAGAAAAAAACGCAAGAGAAAAGTTTTAATTTTTGATTAAGATTAATAAAAAATTGATGCATATTCCTTATTACAATATTAACTAAATAAAATTAACCGCGATGCCACCAGGGTGCCACCTAAATATATTATCTAAATTATTCGATGTGACAATGCTGAAGAATGTTAAAATCATAAACTTAATATTCCAAGATGAACAGAGTTCGCTTGGCTGCGAAACCAAAAGTGACATGAGCCTGTGTTTGTAAATTTGTAAACGTGTGCGTGAATTTCAGAGATGCACTGAAGTCCATTTTAGGTTATCGATAACCATTGAGCATAGCGAAAAATTTTCTAAGTCTGTTTAAAATGAAGCGTTTACGTTTACTTGAAAAGGTCTGTTGATTCGCGTCCAAGGTTGTGCTTCAGAAAACATTTTGGAAATTATAATCCAAAGCTCTCTAAAACATAATAATTGAAATTGCTGACTGAAAAACATAAAATTGTTCAAGTATCAAAGCATTTTATAACGATTACAACAACGTATGAATGTGTCACATGAGTATACCTAATAGAGAAACGGCTGCGCTGTGTTTTAGGTACGGTTAGCCGCAAAATAAAACATATTTTATTATATATTACATGCCTACAGAAAATCTACAAAAAGTCCAGATTTTTTTATATCGGTTAGAGCAGTGTCCCTTGTTATTATGAAAGACGCGGGTTTGGTTTTCGTTTAGACAAGCAGAGACTGTTGTTTTGACTGAGGAAAATTTTAAAACTCTTTACCACGAAGTTCTTTCTTTTCTTATCGTTAAGTTTAGTTAGAATACTAGTACTAATAAATAAGAATTATTATTGATCCAACATTAAACTCATTATAATTAATTCATGTAAACACTTTCACAAGTTAAAAAGAGGTGATAGGTAATAGTCAGGGTGATGATTATCTTACGTCGCTCTTAAAACAAGAGTAGATCATATAATTTATCAGCTGTGTATTACCATTTTCAGACGTCATCTGATGAATTTGGGTGGTAAACTGACAAACTCTCACTAATTAGTCCACAAGTACAATAACTCAAAAGTTATTATCCTGTCAAATGCAAACCAATTCCTCAATCCAGTCAATGATTTCAAACTTTTGCAATCTCCTGTAGGATAAGAGTGATCTATATTTCCTGATCTTATACGGAATCAAGACCAGGAAAATATTCAAACTACATTTTGTGAAAACAACTATCACTACCATAACGGCAATGATGTAATAATTGCCAATTATTTCTATTGCTCCCATAAAATCTGTTTGCAGCTAAATATTTCTCGTATTCAAGGCAGGAATGTCGCTATAGCTAAGACCAATTTGAAGAATAAAAAGTAGGTTAAGCAACAAAAATCTGGCAGTCCTTGCATCAGATTCTTAGGTGGATTAGGAGCTACTTTGTATCCTCCATAATTAAAACAATTTGACCTCATCATGGTATAAGAATACTCTTGAACAAGACATATGGCAAACCTTTGTGACCGACTTCACAAAAAGAAGGAGGTTCTCAATTCGATTGTATGTTTTTTTATCGTTGTTCGCGCGTATCTTCGACATTTATGGACCGATTTTGATGATTCTTTTTTTGTTCGATTGAGTTTTTTTTTCAAATCGGTTCAGTAGTTTTCAAGAAATCCTGAAAATACTATGATTTTGCATCAACTCCCTTGACGACTTTGTTATTTATTAACCGAATTTGATGTTTTTTTGTTGGGAAAGGGGTACTTTTATTGTAGTATTTTTAACCGACTTAAAAAAAAGAAGGTTCTCTCTCAGTTCAACCTGTATGAATGAATGTTTTCCGCGAATATCTCACGTTTGACTGAGCCGATTTTTCTACCAAATAATATACCTACGCTACCTAATAGAGAAGGTACTTACTTACACTAAAAATTAAAAAAATGTTTTAAGAAAACAAAAAACCTGCCTCTAAAAAGCAAGAAATAATATTCAAGTCATTAGATACCTACGCATTATCATTGTTATAATAACAACACGTCTATTGAAGTCGGGTAGGGCTTTTAGAATAAAAAAAGGAAGTTGTACTCCAGCCCCAACCGACTTCAATAGACGTTATTATAACAATGATAATGCGTAGGTATCTAATGACTTGAATATTATTTCTTGCTTTTTAGAGGCAGGTTTTTTGAAGTCGGTTTTTTGTTATTTGAAACAATTTTTCTAATTAGTATTCAAATTTTTGGCTTTCTAAATCCTATTTGTTTTTTTTTATAAATCACGTCTGATACTTATCAAACGATGTTTAAAAGACTGAGTATGCTGCGATTTCCATTATTTTTATAACTCATTAATATGCAAAACTCGTGCAATGATGTCGATCGCGATGATGCGACTGACAAACTCACACATTACCTATCATAAAAAAAAAGTAAAAAAAACTTTTATTATAATATAGGGTTTTATCGATACCATGCTTTTGACAATTATGCGCGACAAAACGCTGTACTTATATCATATCGTATTTTGTTCAGTGGTCATGCTGGGGAGCTGATGAAATAAAACACATAGCATCCTTTTCTTTCCTTACTAAAATTATAAATGCTAAAGTTCGTTTGTTTGTTTATTTGTTACGCCTTCACGTTTTAACTACCGAACCGATGATCATGAAATTTTACATACACGTTCTCAGGGGTACAAAGAAGAACATACTAGGGTACCTTTCATACCGAAAAAATGATTTTTTTCTGAAGGATAACAAAAACTTTACACGCAGACGAAGTCGCGGGCGGCAGCTAGTCCTTACTAATATTATAAATGCGAAAGTCCGTTTGTTTGTTTATTTGTTTGTTTTTTAGTTACGCCTTCACGTCTTAACTACTAAACCGATCATCATGAAATTTTGCATACACGTTGTCAGGGGTACAGAGAAGGACATAGGATACCTTTCATCCCAAAAAAGTATTGTTCCCGAGGGATATCAAAAAACCTCTCCACGCAGACGAAGTCGCGGGCGGCCGCTAGTATTTTATAAACATGAAAAAAAAACCTACCGGTATAGTAATTTTTTTTCTTAATTGGTAAGGTTTATATTAAAAAAAAACAACAACAATAAGTTTTTCAAACCTGAAGTGTATAAATACGTAAAAAGTAGCTTTAACAATGTATACAATATCAAAGCGAAAGAAACTACGAAAAGGTGACCTACAGAGAGAACAAATATTAGACGAGACTTTTGGCAAATAAGTCCCTATAAAAAGGGCTGGTTGTTTTTGCTTTCCGTACCTAGACATTCGAAGGCTGGTACAAATGACCTAGGCCCAGGCCGTAGGTATGGTTGTGGTGATTAGGTCCATGTGTCTTACAGTATATAAGGCCCTCAATACGTGATATGGGCACATTCAGTCTAAACCCTTTTCAAACACTTTAGTTTACCCACCCACCTTCCAAAATGTACAAACTGGTAAGTGATAATGTTACAATTAAGAAATAAAATTAAACAAAATAGAATTAAAACAAAAAATAAACTATTTTTATAGAAAATATTCATTTAAAACTGCATAATTATTAATAAGGCTTTGTGCATAAACATTGTTTTTGTCACACGTTATGTTAACTACATTTTACCTATTGATTTTTTAGATTTTAGGCATTCACAATGCTAATTAAGATAAATAATTTAATGAAAAAATCGACTCACCCGTAGCAGCTCAGACGGGATCCCGTCGATTTTTTCTAGTATTTTTTTCTATTAAATTAATTATCTTTGCATTTTACCTACTTCAAAAACTGAAAAAAATATGCGCTTGCTTCTTGAAATTTGTGTTTGAACTGAAACCAATAAGTTCGTTGCGGTATTCATGTGAAGAATACTATACCATCTTATGCGAATGTTTGTGCGTGTGTTTGTTACCTCTTCACGCCTAAACGGCTTGGCGGATTTGGATGAAATTTGGCACACGGGTAGTTTATAACCTGGATTCAAACATACGACTTTTATTTTGATCAAAGGTACCCTAGAGTCGACGTGAACGAAGTCCCGGACGGCTGCAAGTAGGTAAATAATCGTATTCATTGCTGGTCGAGAAATCTCTGACAATTCTGTTTTTATAATGAAGTAACTACCTAATTTAAACTTACGCGCCACGTCAGACATGAATGGAAATAAGACACTTTTTAACGGATACTAGCGCGATTTTATTGAAAGAACTTTGGTATTTTTTTTTTTTTTTTTTTAAATTTAATTGGTAATTAGTTAGATTTCTTTTTTTTCCCGATGTTTCGGCACCTTTGCAGCTTGGTCACGGGGACTGAAGCTGCTCGTGAGCCTACCCTCAAGCTTGAGGGAAAATAAAAAATCAAACCAAAAAGTAACTTCCATAAAACCGCGCTAGTATCTGTTAAAATCATACCTTATTTAGGTACTTATGACATTATATAAATTCAAAACTTTAGTGATGCTGATATTTTGTTTTTTGTTTTTAAAAACAGTATTCTGAAATTCGTCGTTAGGAGAGTGCTTGTGTCATACTCGTACCAAAATGATTACGTCCAACCTACTCTGAATATATCAACTATTAAAAAGACGTACCTACTTAGTAGGCTCAGCAAAACAGTCCTTATCGACCAAAAATAACCTATTCAACCAACTTACTTTCACGGCTTAATTGAAGCCCTCAGACAACCTTCACGGAGGTTGTCTAACTCTTTGGAGTAAATAAAGCTAAAAACGACCATGTATTTATAAGGATCAATCAGTTTTTATCATTGGCTGACATTCTCCTGCGACAACGACCGACCGAGGCCGCTGGTTGCCATCCGGTAGTCAATATATGACGCCTTTTTTTCATTTTGATCTTTTAACTTTCAGACCGATGACATTTCATGCCTCGGACAGTGAGATTTGCCCTCATCAAAATATAAATCTTTATATTTTCTGTACTAAGTAGTTTCTTTTTTCTTGCACTTGTGTTTTAACGGCTTTTTTAATTGTGTTGTACACTAAGTTTTATTAAAATTTACTAAAATTATAAATGCGAAAGTCCGTTTGTTTCTTTGTTTATTTGTTTGTTACTACTGAACCGATCATCGTGAAATTTTGCATATACGTTGTCATGGGTACAGAAAAGGACATAGGGTATCTTTCATCCCGAAAAAAAGTATCGTTCCCGAGGGATAGCAAAAAACCTTTCCACGCAGACGAAGTCGCGGGCGGCCACTAGTTTGTAATATAGCTTTTTTATTTTATTGTGACGGTGATACAAAGAAACCATTTTCGCCGTTTAAGGCCATGATACATTTAGCGTACCCATAAAAAGCTGGAAATTTCAAGAAAACTCTTACAAAAGGTGATTGTTTGCTACAAATTTAAATTCTTGACTCGCTTGGCAAATCCTAACAAATCCTTACTAATATTATAAATGCGAAAGTCATTTGTTTGTTACGCCTTCACGTCTCAACTACTGAACCCACCATCATCAAATTTTGCATACACGTTGTCGGGGGTACAGAAAAGGACGTATGGTTCCTTTCATCCCGAAAAACAGTATTGTTCCCGAGGGATAGCAAAAAATCTTTCCACGCAGTCGAAGTCGCGGGCGGCCGCTAGTCCTTACTTAATATTATAAATGCGAAAGTCCGTTTGTTTGTTTGTTACACCTTCACGTCTTAACTACTGAACCGATAATCATGAAATTTTGCATACACGTTGTCAGGGGTACAAAGAAAGACATAGCGTACCTTTCATCCCGAAAAAAGGTATTGTTCTTGAGGGATAGCAAAAAAACTATCCACGCAGACAAAGTCGCGGGCGGCCGCTAATCCTTATCCTTACTAATATTATAAATGCGAAAGTTCGTTTGTTTGTTTGTTTGTTACGCCTTTACGTCTTAACTACTGAACCGATCATCATAAAATTTTGCATACACGTTGTCAGGGGTATAGAGAAGGACATAGGGTACCTTTCATCCCGAAAAAGGTATTGTTCCCGAGGGATAGCAACAAAACTTTCCACGCAGACGAAGTCGCGGGCGGCCGCTAGTCCTTACTAATATTATAAATGCGAAAGTCCGTTTGTTTGTTTGTTTATTTGTTTGTTTGTTTGTTACGCCTTCACGTCTTAACCACTTTACCGATCATCATGAAATTTTGCATACACATTGCCAGGGGTACCGAGAAGGACATAGGGTATCTTTCATCCCGAAAAAATGTTTCGTTCCCGAGGGATAGCAAAAAACTTTCCACGCAGACGAAGTCGCGGGCGGCTGCTAGTAATATTATAAATGCTAAAGTCCGTTTGTTTGTTACGCCTTCACGTCTTAACTACTGAACCGATCATCATGAAATTTCGCATACACGTTGTCAGGGGTACAAAGAAACACATAAGGTACCTTTCATCCCGAAAAAAGTTATTGTTCCCGAGGGATAGCAAAAAAACTTTCCACGCAGACGAAGTTGCGGGCGGCCGCTAGTAATATTATAAATGCTAAAGTCCGTTTGTTTGTTTGTTTGTTACGCCTTCACGTCTAAACTACTCAATCAATCATCATTAAATTTGGCATACATGTTGTCAGGGGTACAAAGAAAGACATAGGGTACCTTTCATCCAGAAAAAGCACTGTTCCCGAGGGAAAACAAAAAAAAAGCAGATGAAGTCGCAAGCGGCCGCTAGTATTTACCAAGCGTTTATCTAAAAACCCTTTCAAGCTCTTTATAATGCCATGTATTGTGGTAATAACGAGGTTAGCAATAAGTTTAGTAAACCATCATGAAAGCCAACAGTAGAATTATAATGCAAAATATGTCATCTTTGTTGTATTTTTTTTATTAAAGCTTTTCTCGTTCCAAATAAACAAGTTGTTTATGGCGTTATTACTGGTAGGGCTTCTCCAATCTTTTAAATTATTTTCTGACCTTATAACACGATTACAAAGTAGAAATGGGCTTTTATAAAAATAGAACCAACCCTGGATAGAATTTTCGATGTAGAGAGTAGATTTAGTAATTAAGATTTTTTTTTATGAAACAGTAATTTTATCATAGGTAGGTAGTGGGTTAGGTACATTCGACACCAATTTTTCTAATGTTTTTAAGTGAAGTAATTGCATGTATTACCTAGTTGAAATGAACTAATTAAAACATGATACTTATTTTTTTGATTACTTTTAAAATAAAGAGACTTATTTTAAAAGTAACCACATTATGACAATTCAACAATCAAGTAGAGTAGAGATGTTACGAATACTGGCATTCGCATATGCGAATAGTTCGCATCGTTTTAAACTTCGCTTCTCTTTTAAGTAATAAAAATAATTTAGTAAATCATATGGTTTTTTAACAAACTTCAACAAAAGGAGGAGGTTCTCAATTCGATTGTATGTTTTTTTTATAGTTGTTCGCGCGTATCTTCGGTATTTATGGACCGATTTTGATGATTCTTTTTTGATCGATTGAGTTTGCTTGCGAGGTGGTCCCATTTTTTTAGAATAAAAAAATTAAAAAACCCGCCTGCATAAAAAGACAAGTCCACTGAAAAGATGGAAACAAGATTAAATATTAAAGGCAACAGAATAACATGCAGTCGGAGGCATGCATTAAGAAAGTGACGTTATGAAAGATTTGAATTATATACATTATACAGTTCGCATCGTTTTAAATTTCGCTTCTCTTTTAAGTAATAAAAATGATTTAGTAATTCATATGGTTTTTCTAATACTACAAGGTGTTTGGTAAAAGCCTTATAAAACCGAATATGGTAGATAGGGACCATCAAACTGAACAACTTTTACTATAAGACCGCGAATCACTTAACATTTGCATTCGCACATTCGCAGCCTAAATATTCGCATTCGCGTTCGCGAATGTGTAAAATTTGACATTCGTAACATCTCTAAAGTAGAGTATAGTGGACACACAAACTTGCTGATTAAGGTACCTATGCCAACAGTTAAAGATAATTTGTATTTTAAATTAGTACAAAACTACATATTGTTTTAAATTGCTACTCATAATTGGGTATACAGTAAAAAATTATCTCCATTTTATTAGCCAATGGTTATTATAGTTCGATATGTTAATCCTATAAGTTTTCCAAGGCTTAACTTACTACATTCTTCAATCTTAAGGCCTCATGAAAGTTTTTATATTTTCTTATCTATATAGATACAATATTATACAGGGTTATAAAACAGGGTGTAAAACACTAGTTACCTCGCAGGACTAGAAACATCATAAACAAAAACGTTAGTTCTACGACTTATCCGAAAAAGACTAAACATTTTTCGACTCTTCATACAAAACTAGATCAGCAGTTTGGATATTTGTATGGAAAATCGATTGTTTCTGTCTTTTTCTGAAAAGTCGTAGAAACGTTGTGATATTAGTAATCTACGCCTGCGAGGTTAATTCGTGTTTTACAAATAACCCTGTAAAATAATATCTTATAGGTAGGTAAGTGGTATAGATTTATGTTGTTATTTGGTATAAGTTCTTTTCAATTCTTCATAAAACTAGACCTAAAAATTAATAATTCCAACAAAATATTTTTCAATTTCAAATATTTAACCTCATTCCGACCAAATCCTGCTAAAAATAGCCGCACAAGCCCACTCAAAGCAGCCAAAGGACACCTGGTAGAATCAAAACGATGTCAAGTGCTACAAAATAAATTGCAGGCATTGTTCAGACCGGTTGGTTTAGAAAGGCAGTGATCTAGCCCAGATTGGTTCAGACCACTTGAATGTCCTACAAATGTCCTAAGGGTTTTTTAACGGAAACAATAGAGCGAAATTTAGTTTCGAAGAAAAGAACGTTAATATTTTTATTTCAGAGGACAATACAGAAGTACCTACCTACAAATATACCTAAGACTTGGCTATGTTAATAAAAGTTCTGTAAAGAAAAAACAATAAAGGTTTGTTTTTAGTCTTCTAATAATAAAATACTTTTTGGACTTATTCAGTTTATTAGCATTAGTTTTCTTCCTTTGAACTTTCTGTAAATAATAATTATGATCCGTATTATTTGGACGTGTTTACTGTTTATCGGTGTTGATTGTTTTGTCTTTCTTTCAATTCCTAATTGATTTCCTTCATTAACAATTAAGGAAGTCAATTAGGTTATTATGACGTTAGTGTAATAAGGGTATGTTTGTACCTACTATTTCCTTATTTTCTGGCTGTGATGTTTTCTTTCACCTTTATTCAAAGAAAAATCTTACCTCATTGTTTATTAGAAAAAATCCGTTATAAAAATCCATAAGTACTAGTATTATAAATGTCTACCTGCCTTGCCTTGTCTGTCTGCCTAGACTGCTAGACCGATTTTGACGATATTTGGTACGGATGTAGATGGGATCTTGGGGAAGGACAAAGGCTAAATTTTTCCCACCATTGGGCACGGCACGGGTCTCTGCCCACACGATATAGCCTGTAGTCCACGCGGGTGAATCTGCAGGCGGAAAGCTAGTTAATATTTTAATGATTAAATATTAATAACTGAAATAGTATGAAATCGCCATAGTGGCATCACCTCACGTGACGTTTATTTAACACCTGCCTGCCTAGCATGACCGATTTATATCGCGTGATACAGCATTTAATAACGTTTAACTGTCAAAAAGACAAAGGAATTTGACAGTTGAGTGTCGATAAAATGCTACATCACGCGATATAAATCGGTCATGCTAGGCAGGCTGATCTCAAGATATCTATGCCAGTAAAAAGATCATATTACAGCTGTGACTTCATTCTCCTTTGCAGTTCATCTTCGCCGCCATCCTGGCCTACGCCGCTGCGGCCCCCGGACTCATCGCCTCCCCCTACGGAGGGTACGCTGCCCCCTTGGCTGCCCCCTGGGGCCATGGTGTAGTCAGCGCTCCCTACTACGGAGCCCCCGTCGTCAAGACCGCTGTACCTGTCGCCACTTCCTACGCCAACACTGTCAGGGTACGTATCGTCGTTGACGTCAGCCATTTTAATGTTCCCACTGCTGTGGCTAGTGGCATGCCTTACGTACCTAATATGGATACAAGTTCATATAATATAATCTTCACATATAACCTACGAAGATGCATGTATCCTACGATTCAGAATAAATGAGTACCCCACATCTCTACATTATTATACTTGTACTATTAGTTATTCTGGGTTATTTTGTCGGTGAGGAAAGGCCATGATGCGGATTGGCGGGAACGTATAGTAGCTACGAATTACATAATCCGAGATAAGTCACAAAACTGCCCAAAAAAAGTTAGTTACTTTTTCTAATCTGGCGTGTTTGCTGATGAAAGACAAATACCGCCGCAAACGAGTGTGTGAAAGAAGCATATTCGCCCTAGTCAGCGATCATCATCATCACCGATAATAAATTTTAACGCTTATTATTGTGACTTTATAGGCGAAGACTTTGGAAGATGATCATCAGAGATCGCGTTTGAAGACCCCATTTTTTTAAATTCACAGATTTTTGCAGTCCCCGCGAGAATCGGAGCATTGAAAATGAATACAAAAATTTACGAAAAACCAGAATCAAATCAAATGCAAAATCCTATTATATTTTTAAAGTTTCCTAAGTAGTACTTATTTATTTTTACGATATTTGTACACTCGGCTTCGCCTCGTGTCACAAAAGCGCTAGCTGACTTCCTCGACGCAGAGGAAAAATATTTTTAACCAATTTTCAAAATTCCAACGAATGCACTTCTCGTTTGCTTCTGCGTCTTTCAACACCATTACCGTGACGATCGGTCAAGCTAAATCACTTTTTATGTACAGAAACACCAGTTTTTCTACAATTCCAAATCTAAAGGGACCACCTTACAGGTCACAATTATTAACCGATCTTCAATTTTTGTTGTCTTTTTGTAGCTAAACCTTAAACTAACTAATAGTAGTAGTTAGTTAGTTTTTTTCCCAAATATTTTCAATGTAGTAAACAAACACCCCCCAAAAACCCCGAAATTTTGCAAATTCCAAACAAAGTTACCAGTAGATTTTCAAAATTCAAACGTTTCTCGATAAATTCCTCAACTTTTGGTAATTCCCATCTCGATTCTCCCAAAATCCTTGGAGGTATGGCCAAAAATACGTCTCAGGCGATTTGGATCTGATAACCATTATCAATGGTAAAAATATAGCTAAATATATTAAAACTATACTATAGGTATAGGTAGTATTGCAAGCTACGAGTATGTCTTTAACAAAATAGCTGTGATGCTTTTCAGAAATAAAATATTCACTATCACATTTTATTTCCATCATCCATTTTTAATGTCCCCACTGCTGGGGCACCGGCCTTCTTTATTGGGTGGATAAGGAGGACGGGCCATAACCCACCACACGGGCCCAATGCGGATTGGTGGGTGTTAACAACTCCAAATGCAACCGGGACCAACGGCTTAACGTGCCTTCCGAAGCACAGAGGAGCTCGATATAATAAATTTTTGGTCACCCATCCCATGACCGACCCTTGCGAACGTTGCTTAACTTCGCAATCACTGGGCCAGGCGCTAAACCACTGCGCCATCGAGCTCCTCAAGCTTATAGTTATATAAGGTGTTAAATCTTAAACAAAAACGTCTTAACTGTCTTAAATAAATGTTTATATATAAGGATTGAATAATCACTATCAAAACTAGTTCTCAGGGTCACTGCTCAAATAATTAGTTCACTGAGTACATCAGATACACGTGTACATTCCGAAGACTTAATTAACACTGTTAATGACATAATATTTCAATCGTTTTGATACATCATCCCAAAACTTAGAAGCGGTAAGAAATATCATAGATTAGAATTATACGGAAAAAATTAAAACATTTGAGCTGAAGGTTTTTTCTTTAAATTTGGATTTGATATTTTTTTTTATATTCTAAAATTTTAAAAAGTCAGCGAATTGCAGACGGTCCCTAAGATTTGTTTGAAGTTACACAACACAAGCTATTGAGTTCTGTCGATTTTTTTTAAGTGAAAAATAGTGAATTATTCAAATTGCGTATCCGATATGTGAGCGAGCTCTCTATGTGTTGGCTTACTTATCATTTCGCACAGAACAAAGAAAATTTCGTTCTTTCGTCTTTCTTTGTCTCATTTGGAGTTAGTAGATAAACAGCGTTTAAAGTACAAGTCGAATTAATTAACCAATAGTTTACATGTATAAATCAATTACAATTTAATTTCATCTTCTGTTTACAATCATACTATAAAATAATCGATACAGGGTGATTTTTTAACACTGCACAAATTTTCTGGTGTGCAACAACTTTGTCTATGCATGGGATCAACTTAATCAGAGCAAAAAATTACCTGCTCTTTCTTTCGGTCGAGGAGATATTGACGTTTTATAAGGAACAGCAGATTTTTTCTCTCATTCCTCTGATTAAGTTGGTCTAAGTTGTTTAGTTTGACGGTCTAAGCCACAGAACAAAGATTTTTTTTTTCACTTCTATGTTCTGTGGTCTAAGCCACACCACAAAATTTAAGTTGTGTTCAAAAAATCACCCTGTATAGTACAATACCAATTGGTATTGTTGGTACCTATTTGGTAGGAAAATATAGACGTTTCAAAAGTGCTTAATTATTAAGTTTATTTGAATAAAGCCATTTTGAATTTGACTTTACTGGTTTCTCGTGAAAATGTTTGCTTTAAAAGATAAGTTAAATATTCGCATTTTAACTCAGACTGATTGATCGCAATACTCGAAATAGTATTCTAAAGTTTCATTTTTAAAGGTGATGTCCAAAAATGTATGAGGTCTGGGCCACGTCTTTGTACAGTATACCAAAAAATAGATAAAGACACAATAAACAATTTCTAATTATTCAATTTCTTTAAAATCGCTTTGTTTTCTGGAAGGAACATTAAACAAAATGCAAAAACGCATAAAAAAGCATCATGGCGGAAGATGTTAACAACTTCTTATACGTCTGTGTTAACAACAACCCACAGCACAGAGTAGGTAGAACTCAATGACAGTGACAATGGGCGCATTCTGCCAGACAAATCTTTGAGTCATCGATCGCCATAGAGAGTACATTTTAACCATGGAAAGTAAAATATTGATCAATACCGGCAGCTAGACCGCCTATCTCAAAGCGATAGTAATGCTCTATCCGTCCTTGTGCTACACGGTGCATTTATCTTGCGCACGTTGAGGCACGGGTTACTTGCGCGGGTGTACAATGCTATGGAGCTGGACCCGCTTTACGTGTTTCCACGGAGCATGTAACCTGCTCAAGTGCTCAACTTGCGCGGGCTACTTGCACCGTGTAGAAACACCCTAAGCACCTACCGCTATACTTTCCATGGTTAAAAAGGGCAATCGATGACTCAAAGATTTGTCTGGCAGAATGACGGCTTTTTAACGGAGAGTTGCCATATTTGTCACTTTATTTGAAGTAAAAAATATTGATCTGTTTTTATTAATAACCATTTAACCATGCATTCTATAAAATTATTAGTATTTTTCTCAGAATCAGTGTATTTTTCTTCATCTTTGAGGGTGGTGTACATAGACGTGGCCCAAATCAGGACATGTCCTTTATAAAATTGCATTTTATTAAAAAATAATGTTTTAAAATGTTCCACAAATGAACTGTTTTTCCAGTTGACTGGACGTGGTGTCAAACCATAAGTTTTTCCTTTTTTATTCTTATATTCTATTAACAATTCTACTTAATCCTACTAATATTATAAATGTGAAAGTTTGTGGGTTTGAATGTTTGGATGTTTGGATGTTTAGATGTTTGGATGTTTGTTCCTCAATCACGCAAAAACTACTGAACGGATTTGGTTGAAATTTGGCACACAGATAGAAAATAGCCTAGATTAAAACATAGAATACTTTTTATCCCGATATTCCCACGGGAACGGGAACCACGCGGGTGAAACCGCGGGCGGCCGCTAGTATTATATATATAAAATGTGAAAGTTTGTGGGTTTGGATATTTGGATTTTTAGATGTTTGTTCCTCAATCACGCAAAAACTACTGAATAGATTTGCTTGAAAATTGGCACACAGACAGTAGATAGCCTAGATTAAAACATAGGATACTTTTTATCTCGATATTCCCACGGGAACGGGAACCACGCGGGTGAAACCGCGGGCGGCCGCTAGTTTTGTTATAAATTTCCTCGTTATTATTCCGCAGATTGCTTCCCCCGCTGTCGCCGTGGCCCCCGCTCCGTACGTCGCTCACGGTCCCGTCTATGCTTCTCCCCTCGCTCACGGTTGGTAAATTTCTTCAACGCTACCAACACCAACCAGGCCTCCACATCTAGGCCAAAAACAACAGGCCTAACACCAACATAGGCCAGAAACAACAGCCCTTATACAAACATAGGCTAGAAACAACAGGCCTAACACCAACATAGGCCCGAAACAACAGACCTAATACCAACATAGGCCTGAAACATTAGACATAATACCGCAAGTGCAACAGTCAACGTACACAATTTATTTATTTTTAGCTATAATTCAGAATGTCAGATTTGAAGCAAAAGGCTAACTCGGATGAGTTGGAACGTTGTGCCCTTGAGTTTGGTTAATAAAGAGCATTAGAATTATACAGTCATTTTATTTCGGATACCTATTTCAATCTCCCGCTCTGATTCCGCATCCCGCTTTGCCGAAGCGCAGGTTGAGCCGGAGCTTGTACAAGATAAAAAGGAATTTGTCTCTGAACAAAAGACTTATCCGTTAAATTTTGCGTTGTTTTGTCCAAGTTTCCACCGAGCCAGTTAAAAAAGTTGATATTCGACTCCGTATAAGGGCCGCTGGATTCCGCATACCACTAACGACCACTTTTAAATGACGTTGTTACATATATTATGAGAGCTGCTACGTCTGACACTGAAGGAAAAACGAGTGTGACACAAGGTGTGACAAGATTAATCAGACTGTCTTTGGGACTTATTAACGATATAATTCTTTAATTTGATACCTTTAACAAAACTTACTTAATTAATAAGATTCAACTAAAAATAAAGCAAATACATATTAGAACCTAAGATTAAGTTTTTAAAATGAACTTATCTTTATTTCTTTTAAATTTGAGATTTTTGCATTCACAATGCTATTTTTATACAATACTAAATAATATACTAGAAAAAATACGACTCGCACCAGATCAAGTCTCGGACGCATCTTATCAAACCATCCTTCAACTCAGCGCGCTCCCCTGTTGAACGGATGTATTACAGTCTGTTTTTTCAAAATTTACTTCCGGAAACAATACTCGACTTATGTGCTGAACGCGAGGATGATTTTCGAGAGCTTATCATCAAAGAGCTTAGTAAAATCATCCTTCAGCTCAACATGCCTGCGTAGATATAGCACAGAATAGCTGATATAGTACTATTTATAGTTTTTTTTACTTACCAAAATTTTCTATAAACCTGTAAATAATTTATTTTGTTTAAGCCTGTTACAGGTTTTTTAATTATTTTTGTTAGAGGAGGATATTTTTGTATAAACCTGTTAGAGGCATTAAAAATCCATTTTTAATCAACAAACAAATATAATGAATGAATAACTCTATCTAAACAGAGAGAAATAATTTATCAACAATTACTTTAGCATTAGGTACATTATCAGTCACATTTTTAGACACATCGTGCTATAGTACCTATCTGATAGAAGGTATAGTTCAACACGTCACAGTCAGGTGTTGGTTGACATCGAGAATGATTTCCGCGTTAGTACTATTTTACTTATCTCCTGAATCTATCCTACTGTTCAACACGAGTAGCAATTCCGGAAGTGCGAATTAAAATATCGCGGTTGAAACCATACTTTAGTGTTGGCACGAAGTATGGATTCCGTATCACAGCGTTGTATAAGAGAATCGTAATACATCCTACGGTTCAACAGGGCCGCGTGCTGAGTTGAAGGATTTAATAAGACGCGTCTCGGACGGGAATCGAACCCGCGAACTTTGGATGATCTGGTGCGAGTCGTATTTTTTTTAGTATTTATTTAGTATTATATCTATATGATGATCTATTTAAGACTAACACCCGTATTCACAAACAATACTCAAACGATCCTTGACTACGCGACGCGAACGCACTGCGTTGAAATAATGCTCTGTAACTGGTTCGTTTGTTTTACGTATAACGTGTGATTGGTTCGTGGGACGCTGTGCATCCGTGGGCACCACAGTGTCCTTTTGATTTTTAATGAATTTTGATGATTTGGTCTTACACCCGCATCCACAAACATTACTATGAGGTCTCACAAGAACACAATAGAGATTTTTATTATAATACATTGTCCCAACGCACAATACACGCAGAACTATTGTTACAATTTAGCAAACAAGCAAAGATCAACCAGTAAATGAACATAAAATTTTTAATATACATAATTTACTTATTTTTACCTCAAACCTTACTGGCTTTGGTAGTAAACGAAGAGTAAGTTTACACCCGGATTAACCAAAAATATTGCTTAGCAATATTACTCCTTACGTTTGATGTTTCAAAGCCTCAGCAAACTTTTTCGTTTATTAATAAGGGGGTACAAGTTTTAGAGTCTTAGTAGCTAGAGTTATGATTCAAAGTTATAAAATAAACCACCCAAAGTAACAGAGTCAAGTATTTTTTTTATAAGATTACAAAAGCCTGTTGATTTAGGTAAAAAATTTCACTACAAAAGCCATAGCGTTTCGTCCACGTACCTGGCCGAAATCTACAGGTTTATGTAATCTCGCAAATCTTTTACTAGTAGTAAATAATTAAAAGCATTAAAGTTATTGAAGAGGTTTTAGCCGCTCTATAGCGCTACGGACAGTGTTAACGCCCAAGTGTCCACTCCAGCGACTTGTATGAAAGCAAACTCAAGGTCACTCATTCAAACCTTAACATTTTGCTTTATCGAACGCTGTCGCACCGAGCAAAAAATAAACCACCATTTTTATGTAATGACAACTTCAATTATTCTAGTATTTATTTTGATCTTAAATGTTTTATGTTATGGACTATTTAGAGCAAATCAGACGCTACATGCTGTTGTTTTCAACGTCTTTAAATATAAATCTATTTTAAGCTTAAATACATAGTCTCAGGAAAGAGAGCAATCTTTCACAATTATTTAAGTAATTAATTACTTATTCGTCAAAAACATAAGCCGAATCCACAATAAATCATAACAAATCTGCTTTTACTGAGAAAACTTCACGATCTCAGTATTTAGGCAGAATAATGTGATAAACGGAGAAGCCTCAAGAAACATAATAGATAACAATTATATATCTTAAATGTGATTGACGATTGCTAACTTGAACGAAGATATGCTAGCCCACGTCAGACCTCTGATGATAAGTTTGATGTTTATTAAGTAATTTGAAATTAGATACCATATGTCACAGATAAAGATGGCACAGTATTTAAGTCATATTTCATGATAATAAGTGCAATATTGACAAAATTTATTTAGTAGTGTAGTATGTCTTTTCGATATTGCAACATACAACTCGTTTACTGAGGTTTACAATAAAATGACACTGTACCAGTTGAACTTGACTTTCTTTTAAGTCGCGATCAGTATAAAAACATATGTTCGCGGGAAAGAAAGCATCAGTCTCATTCGCTTCTCGTCTTTGTTTGCATCTGAACTAACACAGACCACGATGAACTCGCTGGTGGTGTTATTTTCTCTGGTGGCGCTAACGGCGGCTAAGCCTTCGGGTCGTCTTCATTCGGAAGTGCTGACATATGCCGCGCCTGTTATTGCTGCGATCCCGGCGGCCGTTTCCTCCCAATCGCGCGTTGACATCAAGTCATCACCAGTTTACGCCACCACTGCGGTGGAACCAATCGCCCGAACAGTGATCGCTGAGCCAGCTGTCATCGCTGCACCAGCCGCCATCGCGCCCGCCGCCGTATCGCACCAGTCCCGCATCGACATCAAGTCGTCTCCAGCAGTTGTTAGCAGCTACATCTCCGCGCCTATCGCCACAGCCGCTATTTCCCCCACTTTCATCAAATCGGCCATAGCTGAGCCCGCCATCACTTACGGTGTGCCTGCTGTGTTCAAGACCGAAGCTATCGTTGAGCCCTCAGTGCCTCTGGATACCCCGGAGGTCGCCGCTGCTCGCTTCGTTCACTTCCAAGCAAAGGCTGAGGCTCTGCAAGGTCACTACATCCACAAGCGATATGCGCCTTTGATTGCTGCGCCAGCACTCACTACGACACGCAAGCCCCCATCGCCTACTCCACCCCTATCAACTACCACACCCCCCTCCTCACCTGCCACAACCCCCTCCTCACCTGCAACAACCCCCTCCTCACCTGCCACAACCGCCTCCTCACCTACAACAATCCCCCCCTCACCAATAGCGTGCGACGATAGCGTGTACCCCTGGTAAGCGCCATCAAGAAACGAGGAACACAGTTCTTCGGTTCAGAACTGACAAACGACTGAAATTACATTCGTGTAAATAAATATTAAATAAATAAGTAATGTTATAAACAATAACTTGAGTTCTTCCTAAAATCCTCGATTTCCTCGAACAAACATGCAAACGGATGAAGCACTAAATATCCAACTAAAATAATATTATAAATGTGAAAGTTTGTAGGGTTTGTAGGATTTGGATGTTTAGATGTTTGGATGTTTGTTCCTCAATCACGCAAAAACTACTGAACGGATTTAGATTAAATTTGGCACACAGATAGTAGGTAGCCTAGATTAAAAAAAAAGAATACTTTTTATCCCGATATTCTTACGAAAACGGGAACCACGCGGGTGAAACCAAAATAAAAAAGAAAAAGTAAAAAAGTTTCGACAACTCAATGGCTGAACAGATTTGTATAATATAGATATGTCGCAGGCAACTGGCTTAATCAGCCGTTCAATTAGCCGTCTAGCCTTTTCATTGAACGTCGCCGTTTCATCAGCAGCCTAAATGACAATAAGACCTGAATTTTTATCCCGAAATAATTTGATTTAAGTAGCAGGCAACAGCTAGTGTTTGATAATTTAAATTTTTCAGAATGTGTTTTTTAAAAAAGGGGTTGGTATACGAAAAAGTATTTAAGCCAAAAGTTGTAGAAAATTTTATTACCTTTCATTACGTGCAAGATATTTTTTCTCTAAGACACACCGTTTTATAAGATATTAGCGAAAAACTTAAAAGTGGGAACTTTAACCACCCCTTCTCCCTCCGGCTCACCTCCTAGAGGCGGGGACTTTGAGTATGTTTACTCTCTAAGCACCCTGAACAAATTCCCGAAGAAATTTCTTTGGTCCCTGCTCACGCACTCTACACCCCCTTTTTGATTATTCTTTGAGCGGACTATAAGGCAGGTGGAAAAGTAGTGCCAGGCGGCATCAAACTTTATCACTTTTTCGCGCATTTTAATGCCGCCTGGCACTACTTTTCCATTAGTAAAAATTCCTGGCACTGTTAAATTCGATTTAGATACATGATTGGCTTGCTATTATACCACACTAAATCCAGAGCTCTGTAAATTGTATGCCTTCAATCGCTTTTCAGCCCCTTTGTTGCTCAACTACTCCCACCCCCACCACTGAAAATTTGCGAGGTACTCGGATCTGTTAATAATGATAGTATGGCAAACTAATAAAAGGAATTTTGTTGCTCTGTAAATTGTCTACCTATTTCCGGGGCTAGCTCTTAGTCCAAACATAGTATTTTTGTCATCTCGATTAGGATAATAGTCACATTTTTGAAATAAAATATATAGGTATGCCAAATTTTAAATGTTTTGTGTGCCCTTAGGTTATGTGCCCAAATAGTAATTGGGTCGCCCGTTCTGAATAACTACCTATAGTTACCTACTCGATTTGTATTTTAAAGTCACCCATTTTTTATATTTGTAGACGCCCTCAGTCTGTCGCCCACTTAGTATTTCAGTACGCTATATTCAGTATTTTAATTATTAACACATTTTTATTAGGTTGTTTTCTCGTTTGAGTGTTTGTTTATTTCTCCACAAAGTTTGCGAACGATTTTATACTAGCTTCTGGATGAGCTAGAAACATGAAACTTTGAACATAGGTCAGAACTGGAAGGCATTGCAATATTATGGTGTCATTGAGCTGATCTGATGACGAAGCCGGAAAGAGGCCACAGGAACTCTATGATAAAACCATACAACCCCATTGTGTTTGGGCTCGTTAGAATCGTCTTGACAAGTACTCTAATGGGAGGCGAGGTTTAGGGTCTGATGATGAAGCTGAAAGGCCATGCTATAGGAACTCAATATTAAAACCGTGCGACCCCATCAAATCTGAGCTCGTTTGAATCGCTTTGACGAATTCTTTGTTGGGAAATAGTTTTCAAGGTCTGATGATGGAGCCGGAAGAAGGACACAGAAACTCTTTAATAAAACCACGCAACCCCATCAAGTTTGGGCTCGTTTGAATCGTCTTGACGAGTGCTCCGATAGAAGATGGTATATTTTTTAACACGTTTTTATTAAGATGAATAAATAATGAAAAATATTAGAAAAAATCGGCTCACCCGTAGCAACTTAGACGTTTTTATTAGGTTGCTTTCTCGTTTGTGTGTTTGTTTGTTCGTTTGTTTGTGGGTTTGTTTGTTTGTTTCTCCACAAAGTTTCCGAACGATTTTATACTAGCTTCCCGATGAACTAGAGACTTGAAACTTTGAATTTAAGTCAGAACTAAAAGGCAATACAATATTATGGTGTCATTGAGCTGATTTGATGATGGAGCTGGAAGAAGGCCACAGGAACTCTTTGATGAAACCATACAACCCCATCGTGTTTGAACTCGTTAGAATCGTCTTGACGAGTACTCTAATGGGAGATGAGGTCCAGGGTCTAATGATGAAGCTGAAAGGCCATGCCATAGGAACTCAATATTGAAACCGTGCAACTCCATCAAATTTGGGCTTGTTTGAATTGTCTTGACGAGTTCTTTGTTGGGAAATAGTTTCCAGGATCTGATGATGGAGCCGGAAGAAGGACACAGAAACTCTTTAGTAAAACCACGCTATTCCATCGAGATTGGGCTCGTTTGAATCGTCTTGACGAGTACTTTGTTGGGAAATAGTGTCTGAGGATCTGATGATGGAGCCGGAGGAAGGCCATAGGAACTCTATAATAAAACCATGCGACTCCATCGAGTTTGGGCTCGTTTGAATCGTCTTGACCAGTTCTTTGTTGGGAAGTAGTTTCCAGGGTCTGATGATAGAGCCGGAAGAAGGACACAAAAACTCTTTAATAAAATCATGTTACCCCATCGAGTTTGGACTCATTTGAATCGTCTTGACGAGTGCTTTGATAGGAGATGATATATTTTTTTAGTCTTAGCTCGTTAAGGGCCCTATCACATTTTTTCGTCGAAATTTTGATTTTGACGGATTTTAGCGATACGACCTAGAGATACCTTTGGGTCTACTAAATACATTTATATGTGTCCGTGAAAAAAAGTAATATGATGATTCACTGGAAAGTTAAAGGGTTAGAAAGGAAAATGAAAGTTGGTGAACGATTTCTTAGAGTCAACTTTGAACATACACAGAAAGACAAACAAGTACAAACAACAAATAAAAGTATGAAATTTGATTTACTTACGAAGTAAATATTAATAAGATATAATTTTTACGTAATAATAATAATGTATCTAGGAGAAATCCACAGTTAATTCTGAGCTTTTTTAGGAGTTTTATGGTTTTTGATTTTGATTTTTTTTCACATATTCCATACATAATTTCAAAATTCCGAGGCCGCTATGAACTATTCGACTATATAAGAGATAACATTAAATTTTTTTTATTTCAATTCTTTTGCACAGTTGTTCAATCCATGAGCTCAAAAAAGTGCCTTCGCGCATTTTATGAAAATCTTTCTCTGCAATTTCGGGTTTAATTATAAAGTTAAGCAAATTTTCAAAAAAGCGAGGCCGCTATGAACTGTTCGAATAGCTATTCTGCACCATTCAATAAGTCAAAAGTGTTAATGTATTTTTGTTTCTGAGATCGACAACGCCAAAATTGGTAATTTTACGCAAAAATCACAGTCGAAATGTAATATGCCTCTTAACTAAAAAGAAGAAAATAATAAATTACTGAAAAAAAACTTTTTTAAAAACACGTTTCTAAAAGGGACTAAATTATTATTACAAAAAATGGACTAAAACATAAAAATGGACTAAAAAGTAAAAAATAAATTCTTCTGTAAATATTTACAGAAGAATTTATTTTCTACTTTTTAGTCCGTTTTAATTAAAATTAAATTAAATTAAATAATTTTTATTTCTGATAAATTACATCCATATGTGTTAGTAACTAATCTTAATACTATAGTAATTTAATTTATATTGAAATTGAATTGAATTGAATTTGAACATAATCATTACTGTGCCACGACTGGCTATCACAAAAAAGGGTAGGTTCCCGTGGCTGTCACTCTTCGAATAAAGCACTTCCACAGTGGGGAAGTGTATCGATTTGCCAGAGTCTTTAGGATGCTGTTGGGACTGTCCCTCACTCTGCGGATTATGGAGGTGGTCTTTTTACGTAAGATGGCTTCGAAGCCATCAGTTTGGTACTCCGCAAACATGCCGGATGCACTGCAAAAACGAGACAGACCCAACATCATCCTAAAGACATTATTATAAAGGACTCGTAGAGTCTCCAGCGATTTTTTAGTGTGATTTACCCACAGATTTCCCGTGTACATGCTTTGGCAATATGCCTTAAAAAAGTGTGACTTTAACATCTTCGGTGCAACGGGAAAATCTGCGAGCCAACATGTTACCTCTAATCGCCAGAGCCCTACGCTCCCTCTCGATATCAGCATCATCTTTGAGGTCGCTAGCAATGATATGCCCCAGATATTTAAATTTCGTTACACGATTTATGCTCACGCCATTAAGGGTAATATTAGCTGTATTATCGGGACATTTACCAGCAACCTCAAAGACCATGGACTCAGTCTTTTTGACATTATACTTGAGCCCATGCTTAGTAGCATTAGTCTCACAGACATGCAACATTTCCCTGAGGCCACCCACCGTGGGGCTGAGCAGCACCATATCGTCGGCATAGCTTATATTGTTTATGCTAGTGCCATCTATCCTACACCCGACGCGCATGCTGCTCAGCTCCACGATGAGTTCGTCTACGTACATGTTGAAGAGCTTGGGAGACGTTAGCCCCCCCTGTCTCACCCCGCACTCCAACATATAAATTAAAAAAATTTAAACAGATTTTGCACTTGATCCGGTACACCCCTCTTCCCTAGCTCTCTCCAAAGCACATCATACGATACCAGATCAAAGGCCTTGGAGAGATCCAGGAAACAGGCGTACACCGGCGTCCGACGGTCTGTATAATATTGGACAGTATGCTTAAGACTTACAATTGCACTTTCAGTAGAGAGTCCAGGCCGAAACCCAAACTGTGCGTCATGGATATTGTAGTAATTTTTTAATTCAGAGTTAAGCACACTGTCCAATACTTTTGCAATGGTGGTCGCTAGTGAGATAGGGTGGTAGTTTCCACTGTCCGAGATATCACCCGTCCTGTCCTTCACAATGGGCACTATGATAGTTTTCATTAAGTCATGAGGCAAATATGAGTGACTTATGCACATTGAGAAAAACACAGCTAACACTCTCGGCAGGTGATCCCCAGCATACCTCAGATGTTCCACACTAATACCATCATGCCCGAGAGATTTGCCGCCGCTCATTTTCTTTAACACATCTCTAATTTGCTTAGCAGTAATGTACAATAGCATTTCCTCCCCCTGACATGATGATCCAGTGCTCAGAGCAGAGACCGAAGGACCCAGAGGAGAGTCAACTTTAAAGTGTCTCATGAATGCATTGGCAATCTTTTTTGGATCACTTTCCCCATCAACGTTCACCGGGGGGCCAGGCCTAATGTCACAATTTCTCGTAGCTTTCCAAAAATCCTTAAAATTTTTCGCTGTTCGGTGTTTAGATAGAACATCCATTTTGAGTTGGTCTTGGTTACGTTGACACCAATTTAATCGACTCTTAAATACTTTTCTAGATTCGTACATATCATTATAGACTTTCCCTGATAGTGGTCGATTATACAGAAGCCATACATTATAATTAAGCCTGGCAACCCTATGAGCTTCATGGACATGCTTATTCCAGCCACAAAGATGCCTATTTTTGTTCGGCTTACTACAAGGTCGTTTTTTTGTTTTAGTAGCGGCATCACATAGGGCACTTACAATCCTTTTATATAATGTATCTAGCACTACTTTATGCTCTTCCAAACCGCATGACCCACGACTACAATGTATAAACTCAGAGGGAAAATCAATGTCGCATAATGTTTGTTAATGTTTTTAGTCCAATTTTTTAGTCTTAACTCGTTAACTAAAAAGCAGAAAATAATAATGTACTGAAAAAAAATCTTTGTTTAAAAACACGTTTTTAAAACGGACTAAATTATTACAGAACAAAAAAAAACTAAAAACATTAAAACGGACTAGTAACAACAGACTAAAAAGTAAAAATAAATTCTTCTGTAAATATTATATTACTTTTTAGTCTGTTTTTACTAGTCCGTTTTAATGGTTTTAGTCCGATGTGTTTTGTAATAATTTAGTCGGTTTTAAAAACGTGTTTTTAAAAAAACATTTTTCGATACCCAAAATGGGAATTTATTGTTACCCGATTAAATACTACTCTATTAAAACACGGCTTACATAAGAACGACACATAGAAGTTATAATTCAAAGTTATTTAATTAAACCACCCAAAGTGAACTGGCCAGTAAATTATTAAGAACATCATTGAAATTATTGAAGAGGTTATATCCGCTCTATAACCCTACGGACAGTGTTAACGCCCAAGTGTCCACTTGAGCGACTTGTATGAAAGCAAACTCAAGGTCACTCATTCAAACCTTAACATTTTGCTTTATCGAACGCTGTCCACCGGGCAAAAAATAAACCACATTTTTATGTAATGACAACTTCAATTATTCTAGTATTTATTTATAGAATAATAAATAAAAGAAATTTTTTTAGGTTACGGACTATTGATGTGTTTAATTCGTCTTATTTATAGAGCAAATCAGATGCTACATGCTATTGTTTTCAACGTCTTTAAATAGAAAGTTGTTTTAAGCTTAAAGAGTCTAAGAAAAGAGCGCAAACACAATTATTTAGGTTATTAATTACTTATTCGTCAAAAACATAAGCCGAGTCCGCAATTATTACAAAAAATCTGCTATTACTGAGAAAACTTCAAGCTCTTATTTTTTAGGCAGAAAAATGGCAAACGGAAAAGCCTCAAGCAAAATAATAGATGTCAATGATATCCCAAATGTGAATGCTATCTTGAACGAAGATATGCTAGCTCACGTCAGACCACTGATAATAAGTTTAATGTTTATTAATAGGTGATTTGAAACTTTACTTTTTAACTTTTATACTCGTAGTTAGATACATACAATAATTATGTCATGGATAAGGTCAGCACAGTAGGTAAGTTATTTATATTTCATGATAATAAATGCTATATTGACAACATTTATTTTGAGATGTATGTTTTTTCGACATTGCAACATACAAGTCGTTTACTGAGGTTTACAATAAAATGACTAACTGTACCAGTTGAACTTGACTTTCCTTTAAGCAACATCGCGATCAGTATAAAAACATACGTTCTCAGGGAAGAAAGCATCAGTCTCATTTGTTTCTCGTCTTTGTTTGCATCTGAACTAACACAGACCACGATGAACTCGCTGGTGGTGTTGTTTTCTCTGGTGGCGCTGGCAACGGCGAAGCCCTCGGGTCTTCTTCATTCAGAAGTGCTGACATATGCCACGCCTGCTATTACTGCGATCCCGGCCGCCGTTTCCTCCCAATCGCGCATTGACATCAAGTCATCACCAGCTTATGTCGCAACTGCGGTAGAACCAATCGCCCGAACAGTGATCGCTGAGCCGGCTGTCATCGCTGCACCAGCCGCCATCGTGCCCGCTGCCGTATCGCACCAGTCCCGCATCGATATCAAGTCGTCTCCAGCAGTTGTGAGCAGCTACATCTCCGCGCCCATCACTACAGCCGCTATTGCCCCCACTTTCATCAAGTCGGCCATCGCTGAGCCCGCCTTCACATACGCTGCGCCTGCTGTGATCAAGACCGAAGCTATCGCCGAGTCCTCAGTGCCTTTGGATACCCCGGAGGTCACCGCTGCTCGATTAGCTCACTTCCAAGCGAAGGCTGCGTCCGCCATCACTTACACTGCGCCTGCTGTGTTCAAGACCGAAGCTATCGCCGAGCCCTCAGTGCCTTTGGATACCCCGGAAGTCGCCGCTGCTCGCTTCGCTCACTTCCAAGCGAAGGCTGAGTCCTCCATCAATGTACCTGCCAGTACTTACGCTGCGCCTGATGTGTTTAAGTCCGAAGATACCCCGGAGATAATCGCTGCTCGCTTCGCTTACTTCCAAGCAAAGGCTGAGAATCTGCAAAGTCACCACTTCATCCACAAGCGATCTGCGCCTTTGATTGCTGCGCCAGCACTCACTACCTACGCCGCTCCCCTGGTTTCGCCCTACGCTGCAGCCCACGTGGTGCACGCTGCCCCCCACGTTGTGCACACTGTCCCCATCGCCTACTCCACCCCTATCGCCTTCCACACCCCCCTCCTCACCAAGGCCTACAGCGTGCACCCCTATTAAGCGCCACCAAGGAAACGAGGAACTTAGTTCTTCGGTTCAGAACTGACAAACGACTGAAATAACATTCTTGTAAATAAAAATTAAATAAATAATGTTATAAACATTAACTTGAGTTCTTCCTTAAACCCTCGATTCTTTTAACTTAAATCATTTTTTACGTATGATTTAAAGATAATTTACCAATAGGATTAACAAGTAACTTTTATGATGACTACAGCAAAACTAGTAACTGAAACTAGAACCTAGTACTATTATTTAATCTGAAAAAAATCAGGAACCGAGATAAATGAAGTAAGTTTTTACTTAGCGGAATAAAAATTCCGTACAAACTAGTACAAACTTATGAAAGCAACGAAAATTCCTCTAACGAAAAGAGAAACTGGATTGAGGGACAAACTTATCTTTGCTGTTCAAAAACTATAAGTCAAATAAAAGGTAAAAAAAAACATGTTTTCAAACCTATTTGTAAAAATCTAAGAAAGGAAGGAAGGATAGATTGACTCATACTAAATATCTGTCTCCATAGGCTGAAAAAAAGTCAGAAACTGCAGAACATGATTTTGATTCCCCTTTGGGAAAATGCTTGAAACTTACTGAGAGTTTTAATTATTTTCCCAAATGCAAGGACTGCCTAGAATTTTCCATTTCTTTTTTCATCATAATCATCACATCAGCAGCAGATTTTTAATGCCCTGCTGGAGATCAGGCCTTCCTTATGCATAGATGAGGTTGGGAACAACCCACTTGACTTCAGCCATTTTTAATATCCCCACTGCTGGGGTACAGGCCCTCCTTATGGGTGGATAAGGAGGATGGGCCTTAACTTACCACACAGGCACAATGTGGATTGGTAAACGAATGCAAATGCAGCCGGGACCAACAGCTTACCTTTCGAACCACGGAGGAACTCGAGATAATAAATTTTGACACCCATCCCATGACCGAGCCTTGCGAAAGTTGCTTATCCTCAGCAATCGCGAGACAGGCGCTAAACTACCACCGAGCTCCGAGCTCCTACGACAACCCATTACGTGGACCCAATGAAGATCGGTGGCGGTTGACGACTGAAAATTCAGTTGTGGGACCATCCGATGGCCGACCCTAGCCTAAATTGGTTGAACTCGGTAATCGTATCTCCTCCGGATTCAGATGTGAAGAATTGAAATTATTAATTTTGTTAATACGCACATATAACACACAATCTCTACACACACCAACACCAACAACACTATACACAATCTCTAGACATTATTATTTTTCTGTTCCCAAAATTTAAAATTTTCAATCGTTATCGCGACGCCAGAGATTCCTGACCTTTGAAAATTTTAATCTATTTCTAACTACGTTTGATTTTATTAATTTAGCAAGTAATTATAAACGTAACAAGACACTAAAAGTCGATCAACTTACAAAATAAATTTATGTTGGAAAAGTTTTCGTAGAACTTTAATTGAATGGTTAGTATTAAGTATACTAAGTTTTAGCAGGGCTCCGTCACTCCGCGCGCGAGTTTGTAGCGCTCGGCGTCCTCTGGGAGGACAAATTTCATACGTCAGAAAGGATAAGACCTACGCGATAGAAAGAGAGGCAACTACTTAGCGAGTGTTTTGGAGCAAAGGGAGCGCTGTGCGACCTGAATTGCACTTTATTGTGTCGGGGCTAGAGTCGCTATTTATTTAAACGATTCTGCGGAGTGCAAATTCTGTACGCTAGTACTATTATCTATTCTGTGGTTTTAGGCTTTAGTTGCACAAAACAGGAAATAAATATAAAATAGCCATATGGTAATCGTATTAGGAAACTGCGGAACCCTTAGACCATTAATTGGTTGAATGCTCTAAGGCGGAACCATTATACTGCGCGTGGCCAGACATGCACTTGGCCAGTTTTAATCTTTTAATTTAGAGATTTTGTTATTTACTTATCAAATTATTCGACATCTATGAAATACTCAACTCTTAAAGCACATATTTATAATATCTAACTTATTGAAAATAGCTTACAAATCGATACACCTATAAATCCATGCAGCAAAAATAAAAAAATAACTTTGAAATATTCTAAACTTTAACATTTTCAAAACTTTTCAGTAAATAATTTTTCTACGATCGTTTGTAAGTATTTCCCCCTTCTAATTTCCCCTGTCAATGAGACAATTGGGTCATTGATATTTGTCATACAAATCAATGGACAAGCTTTTCTATCAGTTATAATAGCCAAATAAGACAATGTAACCGAAAATTAATTTTTAGGGTGCAGGTATCTAAAATTAAAAACCCGTAGCTCTATCCTTGAGTCAATACATGACACATTATACAGATGTTGGGAAGTATTCTGGAGAGATAAGTGTTATGCATAGTATCATATTAAGATTGAGTGGGTGTTTTATTTTCAAATTGTAATTACTTCTGTATTTTGAGGAACTGCGCAATCTGATACCACCGCGTGTAAAGTAATAATTTTTCACAATATTGTAATAAAATATAAAAAAAAATGTAATTTGGTGAATCAACTTTTTAGTGTAAGGAAAAAATCGACCCATGTGTAAATTTTCATAAATTAAAACAAAACTAGACAACTCTTTTGTAAAAAATCTCTAATTTACGATATTTAGATTCATAGCCAATAAAACATACTTAGTTTTGTACAAAAATAATAAATATTTCAAAGAAAGACATGGGTGACATGTTGTCCCCAGCTTTTATATGAAAAATAGGAGTTGTCTTCTGAGTCACCTATGTTTTTCTTTAAAATCACGTTAAAATTTTTATGTCTTTTAAGTTTTCTTATAAGATAATTAGCTGAGAGTATTTGCAACTACATATTAACTTCATATAAAAATGGTTCACGCAGATATTAAAAAAAATGCCACAAGACAACAAAAAGTTGATTCACCCTTAATATGTGGCCAAGTGGGTAAAAAAATATTAAAGCGTTGAAAAAATGCGATGGTTAAGTATGTTTAATAAATTATTGTACTAAATAAAATAATAATTTTATTACCTTATCTTATTAATCACATTGCTTCAATATAACAAATGCCGGCTGGCTTCCGCATGAAAAAATATTTGCGCACACGCCAGCCATAATCCAACTTTGAATATCAAGGCATACAGCGATTTGAAGGTGACTATGTGGCATTTTTTTGTCAGGCAATTATTCTTATTCGATAAGCACCAGTATAAAAGGATCTATTGACATCGTCTAAGCATCAGTCGATCCTTGCTCATCGATCAGACAACTCAACACAGACCACAATGTTCAAGCTGGTGGTGTTGTTCTCCGTGTTGGCTTTGGCAGCGGCCAAGCCCGGTTTGGTGGCTCCTTTGGCGTACAGTGCTGCTGTGCCAGTCGGCTCTGTGTCGCAATACAGCTCGAGTGTAGTCCATGGGCCTGCTGTGTACGGTGCCTCCGTCTACAGCGCGCCTGGCGTGTACGGCGCCCCTGCTGTGTACAGCGCGCCTGGCGTGTACGGCGCCCCTGCGGTGTACGGCGCCCATGCCGTGGTTCCTGCCGTCGCTACCCTGTCTCAAGCCCCCAACTCCCCCGCCGTGGTCCTCGACGCCGTTAACGGAGTGCCCCTCGACACCCCCGAGGTGGTAGCTGCCCGCGCCGCCCACTACCAAGCCAAGGCTCTCGCCGGCCACCACCTACGTAAGCGCTCCGCTCCTCTCGCCTACAGCTCCGTCGTCTCCCCTGTTGTGTCTTCTTACTCCTCTCCCGTGGTCTCCGCTTACTCCACCCCCGTAGTTTCCGCTTACTCCACCCCCGTAGTTTCCGCTTACTCCACCCCCGTCGTTTCCGCTTACTCCTCTCCCTTTGTTTCCGGTTACTCTGCCCCCGCTGTAGTAAGCTCTCCACTAACTTACTCCGCTGTGGTTCCCAAAGCCTACAGCGTCCACCCTTGGTAATTTACTGATCAACTGTACAATGACCCAATTCAAATGATGTCTGATCAAGTCAAAAAAGTAAATTGTATATAAGTATTATACATAGTTTCACTGCCAAATACAACCCTTAAAAATACATATGTTTTCTTTTATTTATATAATTGTTTATTGTGTACTGTAGTAGGCTTAAAGCATTCAACTTGGTTAAATGCTCTTAGGCCGTCCGCTGCGTTAAGCGGGATCCCGCCGCGGGTACACGGCGCGGGAATATAGATTGCTGGTTTTTGACGGACAGATGCTTGCGCAGTGTATGAGTAAGCTCTAATCTATGTCGCCCCGCGCGCGTGTCCCGCTTAACACAACGGAGAGCCTAAGATAGTAGGTATCTGCGCCAACTCCAAATAAATTGTGACAAGGATAAGGAGATGATGACAAAGGCGTGTGTTGACGGAATAACTTTATTCAGCTAGTTACATTACAACACATTTCTTTAAAATCAGAGGGCCTATTACATAAAAAGAATCACGATAGTTGGAAGAAATTCGTTGATCGATTTACTTGACAGGGAGTGGGACGAACATCGTACGCTTACCACGATGCTTTTATATGTATAAAGGCCCTCTGCACCTTATCGTTTCTTTTTATCTAGTAACTTTAACATTTTCCAATGCCAGCAAGTCTTATTAGGATACACTGTAAAATAAATGTTCAGACCTTATAAAATTACGTTGTCAACATTAGTTAGGCCCTTAGGGGCCTATTGCAAAAAAGCATCGCGATAAGCGTACGATGTTCGTCCCACTCCGTGGTACCATTGACTCGCAAATAAGGTTCAATATCATAAAAATTAACGACGAATTGCGTCCGACTATCGTGATTCTTTTTTGTAATAGGCCCTCTGATTAGAATCAAATGGGCAGAGGAAGTAAACAATACCATCAGTTTTAACATATTTCTTAATCAAGGGTAGGTATAAATAAAAGTGCGAAGTATCCACAATTTTATATATTTGCCTTATAATTATAATCAATACATACAAGAGTTCCAATCATCACAAGTTTGCTTTCCATGTCAAAGACATCAATTTGATTAACCGATTGACTAGTAATGTCCTAGATGTGATAATCCATTATATCCGTGGCCAGATGCGTAATGTCCGTAACCCAGGTGGCCACCTCCTAAGTGACCACCATGATGACCGCCGAGATATCCAGAGCCTTCACCAAAACTTCCTCCAAGATGTCCAGCGCCCAGGTAACCACCGCCAAGATGACCACCGCCAAGATGACCACCGTCGAGATGACCCCCGCCGAGATGACCACCGCCTAGGTAACCACCGCCGACGTGACCACCGCCGAGATGACCACCATCGAGGTAACCACCACCAAGGTAACCACCGCCAAGTCCATGTCCAACAGCCAGAAGTGGAGCCACCACGTGCTTCACTGCAGGAGAAGTGTGAACGTCCACTCGAGACTGATGAGAAACTGCTGCTGGTACCACATGAGCAACATGGGCGATCGGAGCGACGGCAGCCACATGACCGAAGTGTCCATGAGCAAACGGTTCAACGACGTGAGGAGAGCGCTTGAAGACGTGATGACCCAACGGCTTGATCACACTGTGCCCGTACCCATATCCAAGACCGTACCCATGACCAAGACCGTGTCCAAATCCGTAGCCTAGTCCATGACCGTAACCGTGACCTAAGCCGTGGCTTAAGCCGTGATAAGATGTTGCAACTGGCACATGAACGGAATGCACCACAGGCGCAACTAATGGTAACACTGCATGAGAGTGCCCCAGGGCGAGACAAGCCAAAAATATGACGAAACGGAACATTTTTATTGTATCTGCTCACTACAACCGAATTTATCGACTGATACCAGAAATTTGTAAGGACTGCCTACTTATACACTGAAATCAAAGTGACAGGATCGAAAAAACTCATAGTAGATTCGTCACGCTATTGAACAATGAAATTAGATTACAAAAAAAACATAAGTACAAATAACGTGTTCTTGTCACTTAAAATAGGCTTTTGTGTATTTCCATAAAGTTCTTTGTCGGCAATATATAAGTGCTAGCTTCCGCCCGTGACTTCGTCCGCGTGGACATTCGGAAAATCCCTAGGTAACCTTTGACCGAGATAAAAAGTATCCTATGTTTTAATCCAGGCTATAAACTAAATAGGTATGTGTCAAATTTCATCCAAATCAGTATATTATTAGGATATTAGTTAAAAGCCTAAACTAGTACCTACTAAAGTTAATATTTCTATACTATATTGAGATGAAATTGAATTATTTTTATCAGTTTTCCCAGTAAAGTTATTCTAGCACCTACATATAGGTATATGACGTATTAAACCTAAATCCGTAAAAACAAATGGTGGAAAAGATAAAGCCGATGAAAGTTTTTTTTTTGTGTATGTCCACCGATTACTCGAAAACGGCTGGACCGATTGAAATGATTCAAACGTTATTACATTAGGTAAATTCCCAAGTTGGTCCCATTTTTTTAAATTTGGAAATCGGTTCAGTGCTTTTCAAGTAATCTTGAAAAAAAGCACGAAAATAGTATGATTTTGTGTGAATTAACTCGATGAAAATGGTCGTATTACTTCTTTAAATTAAAACATTTTAAGTAAGTATATATAGCTTTTGGTGAAAAACAACCATAGCAAATAAAGATAAGAACAAATAAAACTTAAGCAATAAGTACCTACCTGCTCTCACCACTTGTTATTTAATAACTAATATATGATTTTTATTTGGAAATAGAACTCTAGTTGATAAGTCATACATATTCATAAGTACGCGAGTGACGCGCTGCACGCATCGCATCTCAATCCGGCCAGTGCCCCTGCGCATGTGACGCAACGCAACCGGCCGAGAACTTGACCCGTTGTCGCATCTACCGTTACAAGACTATAAAATGACGACGTCAGAGATGCACATCGCACAACGTACGGCAAAATGATTAGAATAATACTGTTTATTGTGTTCGTGACAACGGCGCGCGGGCAACTCGCGCCTCTCATTTACGCAGCCCCGAGTGCAGTGTCTCATCAGTCAAGGATTGATATTAAACATACTCCTGGTTTCATATCTGGGCCACTCATATACAGCCCGGCAATTATATCCACCCCTAAAGACGTGACAAGTGAAACAGTTCTCACGCCAGTTTTAGCGATGGATACTGTTCTGACTCCTATAGCCTTCAGTTTTTACAATAATCTCCCACTAGCAAGGGCTTTAAAGGATCCAATATCGATTGAAATGATCCAAAAAGAAGTTGAAGAAGAAGAAGACAGATTGAATGAAAATCATCCGAAACCAGAACAAGAAGGTACAATAGATAGTGTAATATTAGTAGATAAACCAAGTGAAAATGCAATACAACCCGAAGACAGTGCTTTAGAAGATAGTGAAAATGTTACTAGTGGACCTAATGAAATGGTTATAATACAAGAATCGCAATGAAATATAGGTAGAAAGAGGAAAAAGACTTCGGTAATTGTTTATAGTTTTACAAATAAAGTTAAGTTGTAGTAAAAAAATTCAACTGACTTTAAGTATATTATTATTATCCCTGCATGGTTTAGTTATCTATGTATATTGCTTCATTGGAAAAGAAAAACATACAAGAATCCCGTTGTTTTTATTCTAACGACAGTCTTTAATTTTGGACTAAAAAAGTTTAATTCAACAAAATACTATTGGCGTCATCGTTTGTTTTCGTTTTTTATCTACAAATCTTTTATCACCAATACGTGGAGTCTTTCACCAATGTGACGAAAGATTTGTAGATGAAATTTATGGTTAAATAGCTTGAATTTGGACCTCTGACCTACTTCCTGAAATGAAATTCATTACATTACATAATTCAGACAGGGTGAGCATAACGAGAAGTCAGTTTTGTGAACTAAGATGTCGTTTCAATTGACATGACGAATTTATTTCGTAATTGAACCTTGAAATAGCCGTCAAATATGTTATAAAAAAGTTGTTTGTTGTATAGCTTAAATAAACAACTTTTTGATTTATTTATATAATAGAATGCCTATTATCAGAAGAAATTATTATTATATTTTTTTCTGAATAGGATATACTTAGCAATACATAAATCAGTTTTATTTTTTAAACCTACCAGCTTTATAGCGAAAATTTTTTTTTTATTTAATTGTAATTGTAAATCAGATTAAATAAGTGCAAAAGGGGATTCCTCATAAATTAAATGTCTCAGCTTCAGTTTTTTTTATTAAGAATGATTATAATAATAGGCATGATGAAAGGTATTGTTTATTTTAATAAATTTTATACTTTTTCAATGGACTTGTTCGCCCAACTTTGAAGGGTCATAAAACAAATAATACGCAATGTATAAAACCAAGAGGTATACAAACTGCTCTAAAAGTTTAATATCTTTACGAATATAATTCGTTATTTCATTCATTAGGTTATCATCCCTATTCAAGCTTAATCGCTTTGATTATCAATTTTGAGCAAAGTAAAAAAGTTAGATTTTGCTAGTCATCATAAATTAAACCTCCATTCAGATAAAATAAAACGAAGAATTTTTTCTTCTTTAGTTTTTTATTTTCACATCGCTGTAGGTATTATGTACAAAATATTATGGGTTCGGAAAATTTGAAAAAGTACATGTTTGGAGAATTTCACGATTAAACATTTTAATAGATATGGCTGTACCCAAGGTTTTTGGAGTAGACGATGGGAGAAGAGTATGTGGTTATATAGGGAGCGGAGTGTGTGTAGTCAACTCGGGATTGATGGGAGTAGGAGCTAGGGAGAATGGTGTATGGAGTCAAGAGAGCTGTGGAACGCTTCTTGATGAAGTGGGGGGAGTAAGTGATAGGGTGGGAGATCAAAGGAGTAGAAGAGATCAGAGGCGTGGCAGTGTAAGTTGAAGTTATAATAGGGGCAGCAGCTGCGTACGTTGTGGGGGTAGGCTTCTTGATTAAGTGAGCAGCAGAGTAGGGCAGAGGGGCTGAGAAAAGTGGCGCTGAGTGGACGACTGGTGTGGTGTGGATAAGCGGAGCACTGTAGGTAGTCAGAGGCGCGCTGATCAAGGGAGTGCTGTCATAGTAAGTTGCAGCATATGGCAGACCTGCGACCGAGCGCTTCTTAATGAAGTGCGTGAAGGTGAGCGGAGACGAGTAGACGAGTGGAGGTGATGGATGCACGACGCTGCTAGCCTGCTTCGTGATGGTTGTGGTCCCGGGAGCAATCACCGTCGAGTATGCAGTCGGGCCAACTATCACCGTGCTGCACTGAGAAAAACGGGCTACTTAAAATTGGCAAATTTGTAATGCACTGGCAGCCAGATACGTATAATGTGCTTTTCACATGAAATAAATAAGAGCCATACTTATAATGAGCCGACACCATGTCCAGTAAGTATGCGGCATAATGCCCTGTAAAGACAATGTAAACGAGTTACTTGTAATGAGGCCGAATCCTTAATACGTAAGCCGCATCATGAAATTACTGTGCCCGCACTGTTAACGTTTACGTATGCGGTTTAATGATGCCGCATATGTATTAACGGAGCAGCATACGTAATTTACTTAACCCGCAACAGGAAATATATATGCGCTATACGTACGAAGTTATACAGCCGCATTATTTCAGTATCCAGGCTCTTTACAACAGTAACTGGTTGCCAAATCATTGTACTGACTCCGTCTCATTAAGTAATGGTCCGGGTTACGTACATAATGTACGAGCAGGGTCGGAGATATGCCGATACATTTTACGTACACGGGATAATTAATAATGTCTCCGCCTACATAAACATTTACGTATCCTGGCTCATTTTACGAACTCCGTTTACTTACTGGCAGTGTTCGGTACATAGAATCTTTATGACGTCAGCCGCATCATGAAATTACTGTGGCGCACTCTTTACAGTTACGTATGCGGCTTAATGATTCTGCACGGAGCAGCATACGTAATTTACTTTACCCGTAACATGAAATATGTATGCGCTATACGTACGAAGTTATACAGTCGCATTATTTCAGTATCCAGGCTCTTTTTAACAGTAACTGGTTGCCAAATCATTGTACTGACTCTGTCTCATTAAGTAATGGTCCCGGTTACGTACATAATGTACAAGCAGGGTCGGAGATATGCCGATACATTTTACGTACACGGGATAATTAATAATGTCTCCGTCTACATCATCAGTTTTTACGTATCCTGGCTCATTTTACGAACTCCGTTTACTTACCGACTGTGTTTGGTACGTAGAATCTTTATGACGTCAGCCGCATCATTAAATTACTGTTGCGCACTCTTTACAGTTACGTATGCGGCTTAATGATTCTGCACGGAGCAGCATACGTAATTTACTTTACCCGTAACATGAAATATGTATGCGCTATACGTACGAATAGTTATACAGCTGCATTATTTCAGTATCCAGGCTCTTTATAACAGTAACTGGTTGCCAAATCATTGTACTGTCCCTGTCACATTAAGTAATGGTCCCGGTTATGTACATAATGTACGAGCAGGGTCGGAGGTATGCCGATACATTTTACGTACACGGGATAATTAATAATGTCTCCGTCTACGTCATCAGTTTTTACGTATCCTGGCTCATTTTACGAACTCCGTTTACTTACCGACTGTGTTTGGTACGTAGAATCTTTATGACGTCAGCCGCATCATTAAATTACTGTTGCGCACTCTTTACAGTTACGTATGCGGCTTAATGATTCTGCACGGAGCAGCATACGTAATTTACTTTACCCGTAACATGAAATATGTATGCGCTATACGTACGAATAGTTATACAGCTGCATTATTTCAGTATCCAGGCTCTTTATAACAGTAACTGGTTGCCAAATCATTGTACTGTCCCTGTCACATTAAGTAATGGTCCCGGTTACGTACATAATGTACGAGCAGGGTCGGAGGTATGCCGATACATTTTACGTACACGGGATAATTAATAATGTCTCCGTCTACATCATCAGTTTTTACGTATCCTGGCTCATTTTACGAACTCCGTTTACTTACCGACTGTGTTTGGTACGTAGAATCTTTATGACGTCAGCCGCATCATTAAATTACTGTTGCGCACTCTTTACAGTTACGTATGCGGCTTAATGATTCTGCACGGAGCAGCATACGTAATTTACTTTACCCGTAACATGAAATATGTATGCGCTATACGTACGAATAGTTATACAGCTGCATTATTTCAGTATCCAGGCTTTTTATAACAGTAACTGGTTGTCAAATCATTGTACTGTCCCTGTCACATTAAGTAATGGTCCCGGTTACGTACATAATGTACGAGCAGGGTCGGAGGTATGCCGATACATTTTACGTACACGGGATAATTAATAATGTCTCCGTCTACATCATCAGTTTTTACGTATCCTGGCTCATTTTACGAACTCCGTTTACTTACCGACAGTGTTTGGTACGTAGAATCTTTATGACGTCAGCCGCATCATTAAATTACTGTTGCGCACTCTTTACAGTTACGTATGCGGCTTAATGATTCTGCACGGAGCAGCATACGTAATTTACTTTACCCGTAACATGAAATATGTATGCGCTATACGTACGAATAGTTATACAGCTGCATTATTTCAGTATCCAGGCTCTTTATAACAGTAACTGGTTGCCAAATCATTGTACTGTCCCTGTCACATTAAGTAATGGTCCCGGTTACGTACATAATGTACGAGCAGGGTCGGAGTTATGCCGATACATTTTACGTACACGGGATTGTGACGTTTTGTCGTTTGATAGTAATAAATCCATTTTATTGTTATGATTTTGAATCAAATTGAAAGGATAATAGTAGTATTTTAGTTTAATAGCCTGGCAACACCGCCGCTTAGCTCCGCCGTTTCCCGCCATATTTTCCCGCCATTTGTAGTGGAATGGGGAGGTAAGCGGTGGGGATAGGCGGCAGAACGGTCGACGAAAGTCAGTTGCGGGCTCAGTCACTGTGCAACCGTCGAGAAGCCAAGTAGTTAGGGAAAACTGCTAACGTATCGTTGCTATAGCCTAGTTAATAATATTCATGGTGTATTCCAGTGAAGAAAGTAAAAGTGGTTTACCTTTATTACTGTAGTTTCATTATAAATCAGCAGTGGAAGAACCAAGGTATGTACGCTCACGATTTTTAACGTTTTAAACCGAGCTAAAATTACGAAATTCAGTTGGGTAGTTTCAAATTTTATTGCATTGAAAGAGATTCTTACTTTTACAATTTGCACTGCCATGCATACACAACTCGCACTCATTGCACGTGGCCGAGGCTACACTTCGGCCGTGCATACACAACTCAGTCATTGCACGTGGTCGAGGCTACACTTCGATCGTGCATACACACTCGACAATCATTGCACGTGGCCGAGGCTACACTTTGGTCGTGCATACACTGCACATGCACACAAAACTACACTCAGCGTCGTCAGCATGATGAAATAGTGCGTTGATATTGGAATAGTAATGTCCATGATTGTAAAGCGAGGTCATGAAATGAAAGTTTTTTTTATCTTAACTGCCCAACTGTAACTTTCGTGATTTAAACTCTGGGTATGCATTACATAATGAATTATGAAAATAAGAACTGTGTATATTTTAAGTACCTATCTATGTTACTGCGTATTTTTATTTCGGACAATGTGTTCCGCAGAGGTTATTAAGTTATTTTTTTATATTTCATACCATTGTAATTGTCGTTAGTAGTCGACCTTGACACTGTACCCTGGGGATGTGCGGATACGGAGAATAAAACGGATAACGTGATAATTTATGTAGAATTGGCACCAAGTTATGTCGATCTTCAAAAGGGTTTTAGTAGTACCATGACGCGCTATAGTCGTAGTTTAAAGCTCGGTTACGCGTAAGCATTTGTCTGTCTTTTACTTTACGTGTAAAGAATATGGAGGGTAGCCTCACTTCTGTACTTTTTCTGTGTTATTTTTTTGATCACAATTATCTTTTTTTTTTATAAAGGTTAATGGAGCTACTTCACAGTATGTTAAAGTGTATTTCGATGTAGAATTCAGTACGTTTCCGCTATTATTTGCGCCAAAAATGTGAACCTACGCAAGCACTTTTGATGATATCCTTATTTTTCTTGCAATTGTCTGTGAGGTTCATACGCAATTTGATCTTTTAGCTACTAGAAAATCTCTTTAGCTTGTCGTGTTTTCTTTTTGTTTGTTTTTGTGGCTACATCTTTACGCTTTCTATATAAGGGTATGACCCCCGCAAACCATGTTTTCCTATGATGGACCCTTAAAGAGTTTTATTATAATTCAAGAAGTTAATTCTTATTCTATTAAGAGGCCGTTCACAAAAATTGCCGATTTCACTAATTAACGTGATTTCAGAGAAGTGATCTTACAGTTAAAAAACTGTGTCTACTTATCTTATACTAAAGATCTGGTGTACGAGCTACGTTTATTTTTTTATTTTTTCCATGGTGATGCGCAGTATGTTTACTAGTAAAAGATTATAATTTTGATTTATGTGTTCCTAAATGAATGATTTAAGTTTACTTTGAAGCACATTTTTTGTCCTATATTAGTTTTGAAGAAATATAACTTAAACTTCGGTTTACTAGTAAAAGGTAATAATTTTGATGTCATTTTTATGTTCCTAAATGTTTTTTTTTAGTTTTGTAAAAAAATATAACGCTTTTAAAACTAATCGTTGTTGGTAGGAAATATTTCGCTACTTTGAAATTTTATTTAAAGAGAACCGGTTCTTAGGTATTTCTATTCTAGGCATATTTGTTTTCTATAAATTTTTGAGACGAGGTTAGACGCGCCTTCGGTTTACAAGGCTAGACGTGCCTTCGGTTTAAAAGGCTAAACGCGCCTTCGGTTTAAAAGGCTAAACGCGCCTTCGGTTTAAAAGGCTAGACGCGCCTTCGGTTTGAAAGGTTAGACGCGCCTTCGGTTTACAAGGCTAGATGCGCCTTCGGTTTACAAGGCTAGATGGGCCTTCGGTTTGAAAGGCTAGACGCGTCTTCGGTTTACAAGGCTAGATGCGCCTTCGGTTTAAAAGGCTAGACGCGCCTTCGGTTTGATATGCTAGACGCGCCTATGGCTTAAAAGGCTAGACGTACATTCGGTTTAAAAGGCTAGACGCGCCTTCGGTTTACAAGGCTAGACGCGCCTTCAGTTTACAAGGCTAAATGCGCCTTCGGTTTACAAGGCTAGACGTGCCTTCGGTTTACAAGGCTAGACGTGCTTTTAGTTTACCAGATAAGATTTATTTATGTTGTATTAATTAAGTACCTACATTAAAGATGTTCATAATATTTGTAAATACCGTCACTCCTAGTCCCTAGTATATTTTAATTTACTTATATGAAATTTATGAAATATTTCAAACTAAAATGAAACTTAGTCTAAATATTTCACCCAGCCCTATGTAATTAAACTAGATATTTATATGAATGAAAATTTATTATAACATTGACTTTCGAGGCTAGATGCACATTCAGTTTGTAAGGCTAGGACAAGGCTAAACGCGCCTTCGACTTAAAGTAAGGTACCTGTATGAAGAGGCTTGAGAATTTATAAGGGTGAAGTTTTTTAAGTTTAGATGTGCTTTTATTTTATATAAGGTTAGGTAAGCCTTTATTTTACAAGGTGAGATGCGCCTTTTTTATTAACTGTTGTTGGTTTTCTATTATAAAAAAAATATATTGATATGAATGAAAATGTACAACTTACTTTCAAAGCTAGGCACACGTTCAACGTGTAAGGCTAAACGCGCCTTCGACTTATAATAAGGTATAACTCTTGATACTAGAATGATAAAAAAAAATTGAGATTTATATGAATGAAATTTTATAAGGTTTGATGTGCTTTCATTACGAGGTTAGATACGCCTTTATTTTACGAGGTTAGATGCGCCTTCATTTAATAGGATTAGATTCGCCTTCATTTTATAAGATTAGATGCGCCTTCGTTTCACAATCACAGTGCTAGATGTGCCTTCATTTTATAAGTTTAGATGTGCCTTCATTTTATAAGTTTAGATGTGCCTTCATTTCATAAGTTTAAATGCGCCTTCGTTTTATAAGTTTAGATGCGCCGTCATTTTATATAAGGTTGGATGCGCCAACATTTTATATGATTAGATAAGCCTGCGGTTTGGCTAGATGCGCCTGCGGCTTATAAGGCTAGATGCGCCTTCAGTTTGGCTAGATGCGCCTTCAGTTTGGCTAGATGCGCCATCAGTTTGGCTAGATGTGCCTTTGTTTTGGCTAGATGCGCCCTCGGTTTGGCAAGATGCGCCTTCAGTTTGGCTAGATGCGCCTTCATTTTATAGGGTTAGATGCGCCTACATTTTATAAGGTTTAATGCGACTTTATTTCATAAGATTAGATGCGCCTTCGTTTCACAATCACAAGGCTAGTGCCTTCATTTCATAAGTTTAAATGCGCCTTCATTTTATAAGTTTAGATGCGCCTTTATTTTATAAGTTTAGATGCGCCGTAATTTTATATAACGTTGGATGCGCCAACATTTTATATGATTAGATAAGCCTGCGGTTTGGCTAGATGCGCCTGCGGCTTATAAGGCTAGATGCGCCTTCAGTTTGGCTAGATGCGCCTTCAGTTTGGCTAGATGCGCCATCAGTTTGGCTAGATGTGCCTTTGTTTTGGCTAGATGCGCCCTCGGTTTGGCAAGATGCGCCTTCAGTTTGGCTAGATGCGCCTTCATTTTATAGGGTTAGATGCGCCTACATTTTATAAGGTTTAATGCGACTTTATTTTATAAGATTAGATGCGCCTTCGTTTCACAATCACAAGGCTAGTGCCTTCATTTCATAAGTTTAAATGCGCCTTCATTTTATAAGTTTAGATGCGCCTTCATTTTATAAGTTTAGATGCGCCGTAATTTTATATAACGTTGGATGCGCCAACATTTTATATGATTAGATAAGCCTGCGGTTTGGCTAGATGCGCCTGCGGCTTATAAGGCTAGATGCGCCTTCAGTTTGGCTAGATGCGCCTTCAGTTTGGCTAGATGCGCCTTCAGTTTGGCTAGATGCGCCATCAGTTTGGCTAGATGTGCCTTTGTTTTGGCTAGATGCGCCTTCGGTTTGGCAAGATGCGCCTTCAGTTTATGCGCCTTCAGTTTGACTAGATGTGCCTTCGGTTGGCTTGATGCACCATCAGGTTACAGGGCTAGATTCGCCTATGGTTTGGCTAGTCGTAATTAATATCTTATTGCTTTAATTTAAATTAACATTGTACTGGCAGGCAATTATTATAATTATTATTGTCATATATCATATTTGACATTAAGGTTTAACATTTATTTTATGGGGATTTTAAATTATTTATTGGAATGATGGGTAATGAAAAGTAGTTGTAAAAATTAATGATTATCGATTTTCAAATTTAAATTTTATAATCACCTAGCTACTGACAGATTTCTACGCCTAACAGGCAGGATAATTATACAGATTTTGTTATATTATAATGACATCAATGTATACTACCATATTCTGGGAAATAAATGATTTGTTTATTATTTAGATGCAAATCCAGTTTGGCTAGATGTGCCATCAGTTTACAGGGCTAGATGCGCCTATGATTTGGTTAGATGTGCCATCAGTTTGGCTAGATGCGCCTATGGTTTGGCTAGATGCGCCTATGGTTTGGCTAGATGCGCCTATGTTTTGGCTAGATGCGCCTTTAATTTGGCTAGATGCGCCTGAGATTTGGCTAGATGCGCCTACGGTTTGGCTAGAAGCGCTAGCGGTTTACAAGGCTAGGTTGTTATATGCTTATATTACATGTTTATGTGACTACATAATGCGATTTCAATTTCATATTTGAATCGTCATCTGCAAACGATTATTTAAGTTGTTGTTGTTTAGCTTAGTGCACAGGCCCTTGAATATTGGAGTACTTTCACAAACAATCAGAAGTCAATTACGAACGAAGATCTATCAAAAAATAAGTTGACTTTAGTCCGCGTTCTTCTTTAAGACACAACTTCATTTTACTTGGTTATCTCTTGGTTTATAATATATTATTGCAATTGGATGCTAATGTAGTTATGGTTAATTTGAATAAATTATATTTATGTTTGAGAAAATAAGTCTTACAATATTATTAGGTACCTAGCAGTGCGTAAGCTACTATTATATGAACCATTTGTCCTTAAGTGTGGTGTTTAGGCGACTAGGTATGTTGCGTCAATGGGCCAAGTGTGTTCTTAAGTGTGGTACTTAGTAAGCGGCAAGTGTATCGCATCTATGGGCCAGACTAGGTATGTTGCGTCTATGGGCCAAGTGTGTCCTTACGTGTGGTACTAGTACTTAGTAAGCGGCCAAGTGTGTCGCGTCTATGGGCCATATGTGTCCTCAGTTATAGCTTTGGTTTGAATATAACGTCTTGACAGGCCGTGTCCACATAGTGGCAAACGGTGGCCCCGCGAGTAATGACATTCATATTCATAATTATTTATTGCATCTACTAATTACATTAGCAACTACTAAAACTGACCGCATTACACATAGACTTATTATATTGACATTACATAATAAAATGCAAGAGAACCACAAATTGTGGAATAAAATGAATAAATTGTCATGATAAATTAATGTTTAATAACTATGCAACTAGATATGATTATGTATATAAGTATGTGAATGTGTAATGTCACATAATATTTTTCTTATCTCATAAAGAAACAGTTCTCATGAATAGATTCAAATATATTTCCTTTTGACTCTGATGTTTTATTTTGTTGACGTTTGTCCTATGATTTAGGGACGGTTACTGTCGTTTATGTTTTATATATTTCAGAAACATATTGCATCTGACAAGATGCCGATGCGTTATATGTCGCTAAGGTGACGACGGCGCGATGTGCGACGCGTGACTGGATGGTAGAAACGACTGTTGCGTTATTGGTCGATCCTAGTTTTTGTGACACGATGACAACAGGCTGCGACGGCTAATAGGTTTCAGCTGCAATTATCTGGTTGAACATAGAAACGGACCCAAATTCCTATGCATTGATTTATCAAATATATTTAAATCTTATTCAGAACCTGTTAAAATAGGTAGTTCTAGTCTAGCTAAATTAAATATTATAAGTACCTAGCTCATGGTGTGAATTGTGAAATAAATAAAAATAATATATACTCATAATGATTGTTGCAACGCAACTTTAATAATTAAACGATTACCTTGCGTTTTACACAGCTAGCGGGTGTAGTAAATTGAAATTGTATACCTATTGTGGGTTTAATAAGTTGATATCATTGATAATTTCAGTTAGGTAGTCGGCAGCACGTCACGTTATCTGTCAAAAGTCGACAATTTGTAATTGAATTTGTTTACCCTTTCATGGTAAATAGGCTGTCGACTGTTATATTTACTTTTTGTACTTTTCTCTTATTAAATATTTTAATAAAATTTATAATTTTGTAGAAAGAACTAATAAGAAATGTTGTACTTTCATAAATAATTTGATTGCTTATTGTGGTAAAAAAATTGTAACAATTTTAAGATGTTTTAGAGTTAATATTTGTGTCACAATCTTACTGGCTTTTAAAAATGTTATAGCTTTATGATCTCATGATCATACTAGGCGCGATAAGTTACAACAGTTAGTTCCTCTTGTAAATAAATTATTAAATATAAAAGACGGAGGTCGACAACCCTCTCCAAGTTTTCTTTCGCCATTTCTTTCTTGGAGGGGCCTCCCATTTTTGAAATGGTGGCAGATTCAGTAGATTCTCTCTTTTAGCATTCATTAATCCACAAAATTAATTATAACAATTAAGTAAATGAGAATTCTCAAATTAAAAAAATATAACAATACGTTAAACCCAATAAGTTTGTTTAATAGAATGCGGTATTAGTTAACATACAACCGGCCGAATGTGACGATATTATTATGAAAGTATTGAGTTGACAATTATAACCCATAATATTGTTGAGTTGACCGTGCACGAGGACATGCACGAGGTCAGGATGGACGAATGTGACGTTTTGTCGTTTGATAGTAATAAATCCATTTTATTGTTATGATTTTGAATCAAATTGAAAGGATAATAGTAGTATTTTAGTTTAATAGCCTGGCAACACCGCCGCTTAGCTCCGCCGTTTCCCGCCATATTTTCCCGCCATTTGTAGTGGAATGGGGAGGTAAGCGGTGGGGATAGGCGGCAGAACGGTCGACGAAAGTCAGTTGCGGGCTCAGTCACTGTGCAACCGTCGAGAAGCCAAGTAGTTAGGGAAAACTGCTAACGTATCGTTGCTATAGCCTAGTTAATAATATTCATGGTGTATTCCAGTGAAGAAAGTAAAAGTGGTTTACCTTTATTACTGTAGTTTCATTATAGGATAATTAATAATGTCTCCGTCTACATCATCAGTTTTTACGTATCCTGGCTCATTTTACGAACTCCGTTTACTTACCGACTGTGTTTGGTACGTAGAATCTTTATGACGTCAGCCGCATCATGAAATTACTGTGGCGCATTCTTTACAGTTACGTATGCGGCTTAATGATTCTGCACGGAGCAGCATACGTAATTTACTTAACCCGTAACATAAAATATGTATGCGCCATACGTACGAATAGTTATACAGCTGCATTATTTCAGTATCCAGGCTCTTTATAACAGTAACTGGTTGCCAAATCATTGTACTGTCCCTGTCACATTAATTAATGGTCCCGGTTACGTACATAATGTACGAGCAGGGTCGGAGGTATGCCGATACATTTTACGTACACGGGATAATTAATAAAATCTCCGTCTACATCATCAGTTTTTACGTATCCTGGCTCATTTTACGAACTCCGTTTACTTACTGACTGTTTTCGGTACGTAGAATCTTTATGACGTCAGCCGCATCATTAAATTACTGTGGCACACTCTTTACATTAACGTATGCGGTTTAATGATATTAAACCGATTTTTGTTTTTCGGCCGATTTAATTAAACTTGGTTTTTGGTATTATTTTAACAAGGAAATAACAAGGCAATGTTAAAAATAATAAAAATATCTAAGATGGCGGCCAACTTTTTTTGTTTTTGGGCCGATTTACATGAAACATGGTTTTCGGAATTAGCAACGCAATGTTGAAAATATTGCAAAGTCCAATATGGCTGTTAACTTTTTTGTTTGTGAGCCGATTTCGATGAAACTCCGTCTTTTGGTACTATTTTTACAGAAAACAGTAACGCAATAATAAAAATATAAAAAATAGATGGCAGCCCACAGTTTGTTTTTGGGCCGATTTTGATGAAACTCGATTTTTGATACTATTATACAAAAAAAACAGCTTGGGAAAAAAGGGATCGTTTTCGTGTTATTTGGTTAAAAAAAACAAATAAAGAATTTGGCTGTCATCTTAGGTGTTTTAATATTTTAAACATTGCATTGCTGTTTACTTGTAAAATAGTACCTAAAACCAAGTTTCATCGAAATCAGCCCAGAAACAAAAAAGTTGGCCACCATCTTGGATTTTTTATATTTTTAACATTGCGTTAATATTGCCTTGTTAAAATAACACCATAAACCAAGTTTCATCGAAATCGGCCCAGAAACAAAAAAGTTGGCCACAATCTTGGATTTTTTTATATTTTTAACATTGCGTTGTTATTGCCTTGTTAAAATAACACCATAAACCAAGTTATATCTAAATCTGCCGATAGACAAAAAAGTTGGTCGCCATCTTAAATTTTTTTATATTTTTAACATTGCGTTGTCATTGCCTTGTTAAAATAACACCATAAACCAAGTTTCATCGAAATCGGCCCAGAAACAAAAAAGTTGGCTGCCATCTTGGATTTTTTTATATTTTTAACATTGCGTTGTTATTGCCTTGTTAAAATAACACCATAAACCAAGTTTCATCGAAATCGGCCCAGAAACAAAAAAGTTGGCTGCCATCTTGGATTTTTTATATTTTTAACATTGCGTTGTTATTGCCTTGTTAAAATAAGACCATAAACCAAGTTTTATCGAAATCGGCCCAGAAACAAAAAAGTTGGCCGCCATCTTGGATTTTTTTATATTTTTAACATTGCGTTAATATTGCCTTGTTAAAATAACACCATAAACCAAGTTTCATCGAAATCGGCCCAGAAACAAAAAAGTTGCGCGCCATCTTGGATTTTTTTATATTTTTAAAATTGCGTTGTTATTGCCTTGTTAAAATAACACCATAAACCAAGTTATATCTAAATCGGCCGATAGACAAAAAAGTTGGTCGCCATCTTAATTTTTTTTATATTTTTAACATTGCGTTGTTATTGCCTTGTAAAAATAACACCATAAACCAAGTTTCATCGAAATCAGCCCAGAAACAAAAAAGTTGACTGCCATCTTGGATTTATTTATATTTTTAACATTGCGTTAATATTGCCTTGTTAAAATAACACCATAAACGAAGTTTTATCGAAATCAGCCCAGAAACAAAAAAGTTGGCCGCCATCTTGGATTTTTTATATTTTTAACATTGCGTTAATATTGCCTTGTTAAAATAACACCATGAACCAAGTTTCATCGAAATCGGCCCAGAAACAAAAAAGTTGCCCGCCATCTTGGATTTTTTTATATTTTTAACATTGCGTTGTTATTGCCTTGTTAAAATAACACCATAAACCAAGTTATATCTAAATCGGCCGATAGACAAAAAAGTTGGTCGCCATCTTAATTTTTTTATATTTTTAACATTGCGTTGTTATTGCCTTGTTAAAATAACACCATAAACCAAGTTTCATCGAAATCAGCCCAGAAACAAAAAAGTTGACTGCCATCTTGGATTTATTTATATTTTTAACATTGCGTTAATATTGCCTTGTTAAAATAACACCATAAACCAAGTTTTATCGAAATCAGCCCAGAAACAAAAAAGTTGGCCGCCATCTTGGATTTTTTATATTTTTAACATTGCGTTAATATTGCCTTGTTAAAATAACACCATGAACCAAGTTTCATCGAAATCGGCCCAGAAACAAAAAAGTTGCCCGCCATCTTGGATTTTTTTATATTTTTAACATTGCGTTGTTATTGCCTTGTTAAAATAACACCATAAACCAAGTTATATCTAAATCGGCCGATAGACAAAAAAGTTGGTCGCCATCTTATTTTTTTTTATATTTTTAACATTGCGTTGTTATTGCCTTGTTAAAATAACACCATAAACCAAGTTTTATCGAAATCAGCCCAGAAACAAAAAAGTTGGCCGCCATCTTGGATTTTTTATATTTTTAACATTGCGTTAATATTGCCTTGTTAAAATAACACCATGAACCAAGTTTCATCGAAATCGGCCCAGAAACAATAAAGTTGCCTGCCATCTTGGATTTTTTATATTTTTAACATTGCGTTATATTGCCTTGTTAAAATAACACCATAAACCAAGTTTCATCGAAATCGGCCCAGAAACAAAAAAGGTGGCCGCCATCTTGGATTTTTTATATTTTTAACATTGCGTTAATATTGCCTTGTTAAAATAACACCATAAACCAAGTTTCATCGAAATCGGCCCAGAAACAAAAAAGTTGGCCGCCATCTTGGATTTTTTATATTTTTAACATTGCGTTAATATTGCCTTGTTAAAATAACACCATGAACCAAGTTTTATCGAAATCAGCCCAGAAACAAAAAAGTTGGCCGCCATCTTGGATTTTTTATATTTTTAACATTGCGTTAATATTGCCTTGTTAAAATAACACCATAAACCAAGTTTCATCGAAATCGGCCCAGAAACAAAAAAGGTGGCCGCCATCTTGGATTTTTTATATTTTTAACATTGCGTTAATATTGCCTTGTTAAAATAACACCATAAACCAAGTTTCATCGAAATCGGCCCAGAAACAAAAAAGTTGGCCACAATCTTGGATTTTTTTATATTTTTAACATTGCGTTGTTATTGCCTTGTTAAAATAAGACCATAAACCAAGTTATATCTAAATCGGCCGATAGACAAAAAAGTTGGTCGCCATCTTAATTTTTTTTATATTTTTAACATTGCGTTGTTATTGCCTTGTTAAAATAACACCATAAACCAAGTTTCATCGAAATCAGCCCAGAAACAAAAAAGTTGGCTGCCATCTTGGATTTTTTTATATTTTTAACATTGCGTTAATATTGCCTTGTTAAAATAACACCATGAACCAAGTTTCATCGAAATCGGCCCAGAAACAAAAAAGTTGGCCGCCATCTTGGATTTTTTTATATTTTTAACATTGCGTTAATATTGCCTTGTTAAAATAACACCATAAACCAAGTTTTATCGAAATCAGCCCAGAAACAAAAAAGTTGGCCGCCATCTTGGATTTTTTATATTTTTAACATTGCGTTAATATTGCCTTGTTAAAATAACACCATAAACCAAGTTTCATCGAAATCGGCCCAGAAACAAGAAAATTGGCCGCCATCTTGGATTTTCCAATATTTTGAACATTGCGTTATTATATCCTTGTCAAAATAGAACTATGAACGGAGTTTCATCGCAATCGGCTCAAAAACTAAAAAGTTGGCCGCCATCTTGGATTTTTCATATTTTTAACATTGCGTTGTTATTGCCTTGTTAAAATAACACTATAAACCAAGTTTAATCAAAATCGACCAAAAAACAAAAAAGTTGGCCGCCATCTTGGATTTTTTTATATTTTTAACATTGCGTTGCTGTTTTCTTGTCAAAATTGTATCATAAACCGAGTTTCATCGAAATCGGCCCAAAAACAAAAAAGTTGGCCGCAATCTTGAATTTTTATATTTGTGTCATTGCGTTGCTGTTTTCTTGTCATAATTGTGCCAAAAAACAAGTTTCATCGAAATCGGCTTACAAACAAAAAAGTAGGCTGCCATAATGGATTTTTCAATATTTTCAACATTGAGTTGCTGTTTTCTTGTCGAAATAGTACCAAAAAGCGAGTTTCATCAAAATCGGCCCACAAACAAAAAGTTGCCGCCATAACGGATTTTTCACTATTTTTAACATTGCGTTGCTGTTTTCTCGCTAAAATAGTTCCGAAAACCGTGTTTCATGGAAATCGGCCCACAAACAAGAAAATTGGCCGCCATCTTGGATTTTTCAATATTTTGAACTTTGCGTTATTATTTCCTTGTCAAAATAGTACTATGAACGGAATTTCATCGAAATCGGCTCATAAACCACCAACTTGGCCGCTATCTTGGATATTTTTATATTTTTAACATTGCGTTGCTGTTTTCTTGTCAAATAGTATAAAAAATCGAGTTTCATCGAAATCGGCCCACAAACAAAAAAGTTGGCCGCCATCTTGAATTTTTTATATTTTTAACATTGCGTTGTTATTGCCTTGTTAAAATAACACCATTAACGAAGTTTCATCGAAATCGGCCGAAAAACAAAAAAGTTGGTCGCCATCTTGGATTTTTTATAATTTTATTATTGCGTTGCTGTTTCCTTGTCAAAATAGTAACAAAAACCGAGTTTCATCATGTTATATATGTAAGTGGGTAGTAGTAAGAGGAGCGGGCTGCGACCCGCCCGAGCCGACCGTTATTAAATCAGTATGCAACTAACTAGCTTGTCTGATTCACGCGTACGCCCTCTCTTCAGATATCTATCACGTGGCGACGTTCGAACCAAAAGTAAAAATTATCGGATATCAAAATGTCGTCGGGATTGTCTTTTGGCGTTCTTTCCACGTTCGACCACCTTTCAAATGAGTGGAACAGTTATAAGTCACGGTTGAGCCAGTGGTTCATTGCCAACGATATAACCTCTGAGACCGACAAGATGGCAATCAAACGACGGGCGATATTATTGAGCGCGTTAAGCGAATGTACGTTCAAGCTAGCGAGTGACCTGGCGTTACCCCAAAAGGTGGAAGAGTTGGAATACGAAAATATAATAGACCTGCTCGACAACCACTTTACACCCAAAAGGTTCGGGTTTGCCGAAAAATCAACTTTCTACTCGGCGACACAGAGACCAGGTGAAAGTCATACTCAGTGGGCGGCAAGGCTTAGAGGATTGGCAGCGCATTGCGGATTTAATAACCTGGAAGAGGCCCTACTGGATAGATTCATAATGGGCATGGCTGCTGGACACGAGCGGGACAAGCTGTTTGTGCAGGATCAGCGGGAGCTGACACTGGCAAAGGCCATCGACCTGGCGGAGAGCGTGCGCTGTGCGCGCCGGGCCTCGTCGGTAGCAGCGGCAAACAGCGCCAGCGGCGCTGGAACGTCTACCCTGGATGCCGTGTTCAACATCTCCAAGGAAAAGTGCAGTGCGTGCGGTTATTCCAATCACAAGTTCAGTCAGTGTCGTTTTAAAAATTACAGATGCAAAAAGTGCAACACGAAAGGTCACCTCCGTAGAATGTGTACATCGGATGGTAAAGTGAAGTACGTGGACGAGGGAGACGACGGTGAGTATTTTTACAATATTCGATGCGTTAAAGGAAAACCGATGACCGAGAACGTTGTGATCGGTGGTCTGGTTTTAGAGTTCGAGATCGATAGTGGATCGGCGGTTAGCGTAATTTCCGAGAAAACGTTTAAAAAATACTTTGAAACGGTACCATTGTCATTTACGAATAAAAAGTTATTCGGCTATACGGGTGCAAGAATTGAAACACTAGGAATTGTGTCTTTGCCTATAACTTATTGTGAAAATACACATACGCTACAGGTATACGTAGTGCGCGACGGCGGGCCGCCGCTACTAGGCCGCGACTTTATTCGCCTATTCAACCTTGAAATTGCGCCCGCGACCTTGGGCCCCGCGGACGCGGCCCACGTTGTGCACACTCTGTACGCAAATGAGCAAGGGCTGTGTAATGATGATAATTCCTTTGTGTCACAAATAACTTCTAGGTTTCCAAAAGTTTTCTCGGGTAAATTAGGGGCGTTTAACAGATACACAGTCGATTTACACGTAAAACCGGATTCCAAACCGATTTTTTTCAAAGCTAGACCAGTTCCTTACGCTTTAAAAGAAAAAATTGATAAAGAATTGGATCGCTTATTGTCATTAGGTGTTTTGAAACCGGTCGAACACTCGGAATACGCGTCGCCGATTGTACCGGCCTTAAAAAAAGACGGTAGCATCCGCCTGTGTGCCGACTACTCCGTCACTATAAATAAACAATTAATAGTAGATCAGTACCCCTTGCCCACGGTGAACGATTTACTAGCCAAACTGCATGGAGGTGTTCAGTTCAGTAAAATAGATCTGTCTATGGCATATAATCAGTGCATCTTAAGTGAATCATCGCAAAGATTTACATGCATAAATACGCACCGCGGACTTTTTAAATTCACGCGCTTAGTGTTTGGTCTCTCGTCCGCACCGGCTATCTTCCAAAGGGCAATGGAATGTCTCCTGGCGGGCATAGATGGTATTGTATTCCTGCTGGACGATATTTTGGTGACAGGGTCGAGAGAACAACATAAAGAAAGATTGGTTGCGGTTTTACAAAGGTTAGAAGATGCGGGTTTAACAGTCCAGAGAAGTAAATGCGATTTTTTTAAAAATGAAATAACTTATCTAGGGCATGTCATAGACAGATATGGAATTAGAAAATCACCAGAAAAAGTGAAGGCTATTTTGGAAGCACCTAAACCAGAAAATGTGTCGCAGTTGCAATCATTTTTAGGGCTAGCGAACTATTATCGTAATTTCGTACCAGATGCATCGTCTATACTAAGTCCATTATTTAGCCTGTTGATTAAAAACGCGAAATGGGAATGGACCTCTATTCATGAGGCGGCATTCATTAAAGTAAAGAAAATCCTGGCGTCCGATAACACCTTAGCACACTTTAACCCAGCGGCCAAGTTGATATTAACGGTCGACGCTTCCCCGACTGGTCTAGGGGCCGTGTTGTCGCAGGTCGGCGAAGACGGTTTAGAAAGACCTATTTCTTATGCATCGCGGACGCTCACGGCAGCGGAAAAGAAATACGCTCAAATACAGAAAGAGGCCACGGCAATTATTTTTGGGGTTAGGCGGTACCATCAATATCTTTATGGCCGGTCTATACCATTCGTTTTGCGTACCGACCATAAACCCTTACTAAGCATTTTTGGGCCACATAAAGGTATACCTGAGGTTTCTGCTAATCGCCTACAGCGCTACGCGATGTTTTTAGCCGCTTATAATTATACGTTAGAATATATATGTAGTAAACAAAACAGCGCAGACTATTTGTCGCGAGCATACCCAGCAGAGTGCGGGCAGGTAGCCGCGGGGACAGGGGGCAGCGGCGGCGACACCGATGCGCCGGACGAGTTGTTGCATAGTGACGAGCGCGCAACCTACGTCAACTTTGTGATAGACGGAAACCTGCCCGTAACAGTGAGCGTGCTTCAGCGCGAGACTAGCCGCGATGAGCGGCTTAATCAAGTTATACGATACGTTCTTAACGGTTGGCCTAAAAAGATTAACGACCCTTCCTTGAAACCTTACCACAATTGTCGAACACAACTATCTTACGAAAACGGTTGCCTAATGCGGGGACATAAAGTTGTAATTCCCGAATCACTGCAAAAAACGATTTGTGACGAAATGCACATTTCACACTTCGGGATAGTTAAAATGAAAGCGGAGGCTCGCAAGCGGTTGTGGTTTCCGGGCGTGGACGCGGCAATTGAGCGGCTGGTGGGTTCGTGTGACGTGTGTGCACAACTGCGCCCTGCTCCACCTCACGCGCCCCTCGCGCCTTGGCCGCTGCCGCACTATTCCTTCTATAGAATTCACATTGACCATTTAGGACCTTTTAAGGATCATTCCCACAGCTCCGGCGCGTCACCGGCGCGTCACCGGCGCGTCAACGGCCCGTCCGTCAACGTCAAAAATATGTGTGAACAAGCAGTTCAGATCACCGGCGCCGGCACGTCACCGGCGCGTCGCCGGCTCGTTTCAGTCAAGTCAACGTCGCTTCACCGGCAAGGCAAGCAGGGTTGCCACTTTTTTGTTTTAATAAAGTATAGGTTGCTATAATAGGTAGAAAAAAGTACATTGTGGTATGGAAATAATGAATTATTTATTTATTTCAACTTTAAAAACCTACTGTTTAAGTATTGTTTTTTGGAAATATTTTGGTAACTTTATTAGACTTAATTTACTTATTCCACTAAGTTCGAGTAAAGGTAAGTACTATTTTCTCGAATTATAATAGAAATACAACAACGTATGCGAATGTCGGATTTTCGGGTAAACAAATGAATGTCGGAACACAAGTGAAGGCATGAAAACATTGTCTACAGAAATTGTTGTATTATTATTAAAATTCGAAAAAATAGTACCTTTGCTTGAACTTAGTGGTAAAAGTGAATTAAGTCTAACAAAGTTACCAAAATACTACCAAAAACAATACTTAAAGTTCTTAAAGTTGAAATAAATAAATAAATACTTTATTTCTACACCACAATGTACTTTTTTCTACCTATTATAACAACCAATAATTTATTATAATAAATAAGTGGTAACCCTGTTTGCCATGCCGGGGACGCGCCGGTGACGTGACGGCCGGCGACGCGCCGGTGACGTGACGGCCGGTGACGCGCCGGTGACGTGACGGCCGGCACGTCACCGGCGCGTCACCGGCCGTCACGTCACCGGCGCGTCCCCGGCATGACAAACAGGGTTACTACTTTTTTTGTTTTAATAAATTATTGGTTGCTATAATCGGTAGAGAAAAAGTATATTGTGGTATGGAAATAAAGTATTATTTATTTATTACAACTTTGAAAATCATTTTATTATTACTTTTGTTAATATTTCGGTAGCTTTATGAGACTTAATAATTCACCTGTTCCACTAAGTTCTAGCACAGCCGATATTTAGTTCATACAGTCGATCATCGAAGGAGTCTAGACAGAGCAATGGTGCGGGGTGGTGCAGTATAGAAGGGGGGTGGGAGGTCCCGAGAGGCTAATATAATGAAAAAATCAAGATGGCGGCCAACTTTTTTATTTGCGGGCCGATTTAGATAAAACTCGGTTTTTAGTACTATTTTGACAAACAAACAGCAACGCAATGTCAAAAAAGTAAAAAATTCAAGATGGCGGCCAACTTTTTTGTTTGCAGGCCGATTTCGATGAAACTCGGTTTTTGGTCCTATTTTGACAAGAAAACAGAAACGCAATATTAAAAAAGTAAAAAAAATAAAGATGGCAGCCAACTTCTCTGTTTGCGGGCCGATTTAGATGAAACTCAGTTTTTGGTACTATTTAGACAAGCAAACAGCGACGCAATGTTAAAAAAGTAAAAAAATCAAGATGGCGCCAACTTTTTATTTGCGGGCAAATTTCGATGAAACTCTGTTTTTGGTACCTACTATTTTGACAAGAAAACGGCAATGCACTGGTAAAATGTAAATAATTCAAGATGGCAGCCAACTTTTTGTTTGTGGGCCGATTTCAATGAAACTTGGTTTCGGGTACTATTTTGACAAGAAAACAGCAACGCATTGTTAAAAATCTAAAAAAATCAAGATGGCGGCCAACTTTTTTGTTTGTGGGCCGATTTCGATGAAATTCGGTTTTTAGTACTATTTTGACAAGAAAACAGCAACGCAATGCTAAAAATGTAAAAAAATTCAAGATGGCGGCCAACATTTTTTCTTGTGGGCTGATTTCGATGAAACTTGGTTTTTGGTACTATTTTGACATGAGAACAGCTACGCAATGTTAAAAATGTAAAAATTCAAGATGGTGGCCAACTTCCCTGTTTGCAGGGCGATTTCGATGAAATTCAGTTTTTGGTACTATTTTGACAAGCAAACAGCGCGACGCAATGTTAAAAAAGTAAAAAATTCAAGATAGTGGCCAACTTTTTCTTTGCGGGCTAATTTCGATGAAACTCGGTTTTTTGGACTATTTTGACAAGAAAACGGTAATGCACTGTTAAAAATGTAAATAGTTCAAGATGGCGGCTAACTTTTTTGCTTGTGGGTCGATTTCGATGAAACTCGGTTTTTGGTACTGTTTTGACAAGAAAACAGCAACGCAATGTTAAAAATGTAAAAAATTAAAGATGGCGGCCAAATTTTTTGTTTGCGGGCCGATTTTGATGAATCTCGGTTTTTGGTACTATTTTGCCAAGAAAACAGCAACGCAATGTTAAAAATACAAAAATATCTAAGATGGCGGCCAACTTTTTCGTTTGCAGGGCGATTTCGATGAAACACGGTTTTTGACACTATTTTGACAAGAAAACAGCAACGCAAAGTTACAAATGTAAAAATTCAAGATGGCGGCCAACTTTTTGGCTTGTGGGCTGATTTAGTTTTTGCTCCTTTTCTTTTTGTTTATGGGCCGATTTCGATGAAGCTCGCTTTTTGATATAACTTTGACAAGAAAATAACAACGCAATGTTGGAAACATTAAAAAATTCATAATGGCGGCAAACTTTTTTGCTTGTGGGCTGATTTCGATGAAACTCGGTTTTTGCTACTATTTTGACAAGAAAACAGCAACGCACTCTTAAAAATGTAAAAAATTCAAGATAGCGGCTAACTTTTTTGCTTGTGGGTCGATTTCGATGAAACTCGGTTTTTGGTACTATTTTGACAAGAAAACAGCAACGCAATGTTAAAAATGTAAAAAATTAAAGATGGCGGCCAAATTTTTTGTTTGCGGGCCGATTTCGATGAATCTCGGTTTTTGGTACTATTTTGCCAAGAAAACAGCAACGCAATGTTAAAAATACAAAAAAATCTAAGATGGCGGCCAACTTTTTCGTTTGCAGGGCGATTTCGATGAAACACGGTTTTTGACACTATTTTGACAAGAAAACAGCAACGCAAAGTTACAAATGTAAAAATTCAAGATGGCGGCCAACTTTTTGGCTTGTGGGCTGATTTAGTTTTTGCTCCTTTTCTTTTTGTTTATGGGCCGATTTCGATGAAGCTCGCTTTTTGATATAACTTTGACACGAAAATAATAAAGCAATGTTGAAAACATTAAAAAATTCAAAATGGCGGCAAACTTTTTTGCTTGTAGGCTGATTTCGATGGAACTCGGTTTTTGCTACTATTTTGACAAGAAAACAGCAACGCACTCTTAAAAATGTAAAAAATTCAAGATGGCGGCTAACTTTTTTGCTTGTGGGTCGATTTCGATGAAACTCGGTTTTTGGTACTATTTTGACAAGAAAACAGCAACGCAATGTTAAAAATGTAAAAAATTAAAGATGGATGCCAAATGTTTTGTTTGCGGGCCGATTTCGATTAATCTCGGTTTTTGGTACTATTTTGCCAAGAAAACAGCAACGCAATGTTAAAAATACAAAAATATCTAAGATGGCGGCCAACTTTTTGTTTGCAGGGTGATTTCGATGAAACACGGTTTTTGACACTATTTTGACAAGAAAACAGCAACGCAAAGTTACAAATGTAAAAATTCAAGATGGCGGCCAACTATTTGGCTTGTGGGCTGATTTCGATGAAACTCGATTTTTGGTACTATTTTGACAAGAAAACAGCAACGCTATATTAAAAACATAAAAATATGCAAGATGGCGGCCAACTTTTTGCTTGTGGGCCGATTTTGATGAAACTCGGTTTTTTGGACCGTTTTAACCAGAAAACGGCATCACCGAGTTTCATCGAAATCAGCTCACAAGCGAAAAAGTTGGCCGCTATCTTGAATTTTCACATTTTTAACTTTGCATTGCTGTTTTCTGATCAAAATAGTGTCAAAAACCGAGTTTCATTGAATCGCCCCGCGAGCAAAAAAGTTTGCCGCCATCTTAGATATTTTTATACTTTTAACATTGTGTTGCTGTCGTCTTGTCAAAATAGTACAAAAAACCGAGTTTTATCGAAATAGGCCCATAAACAAAGGAGTTGGCCACCATCTTGAATTTTAACATTTTTAACTTTGCGTAGCTGTTCTCATGTCAAAATAATAACAAAAACCAAGTTTCATCAAAATCGGCCCACAAGCAAAAAAGTTGGCCGCCATCTTGAATTTTTTTACATTTTTAACATTGCGTTGCTGTTTTCTTGTCAAAATAGTACCAAAAACCGAATTTCATCGAAATCGGCCCACAAACAAAAAAGTTGGCCGCCATCTTGATTTATTTTTTTATTTTTAACGCTGCGTTGCTGTTTTCTTGTCAAAATAGTACCAAAAACCGAGTTTCATTGAAATCGGCCCACAAACAAAAAAGTTTGCCGCCATCTTGAATTATTTACATTTTTAACAGTGCATTGCCGTTTTCTTGTCAAAATAGTACCAAAACCCGAGTTTCATCGAAATTGGCTCGCAAATAAAAAGTTGGCCGCCATCTTGAATTTTTTGCTTTTTTAACATTGCATCGCTGTTTGCTTGTCAAAATAGTACCAAAAACTGAGTTACATCTAAATCGGCCCTCAAACAGAGAAGTTGGCCACCATCTTTAATTTTTACATTTTTAACTTTGCGTAGCTGTTCTCATGTCAAAATAGTACCAAATACCAAGTTTCATCGAAATCGGCCCACAAGCAAAAAAGTTGGCCGCCATCTTGAATTTTTTACATTTTTAGCTTTGCGTTGCTGTTTTCTTGTCAAAATAGTATTAAAAACCGAATTTCATCGAAATCGGCCCACAAACAAAAAAGTTGACCGCCATCTTGATTTTTTTAGATTTTTAACACTGCGTTACTGTTTTCTTGTCAAAATAGTCCAAAAACCGAGTTTCATTGAAATCGGCCCACAAACAAAAAAGTTGGCCGCCATCTTGAATTATTTACATTTTTAACATTGCGTAGCTGTTCTCATGTCAAAATAATACCAAAAACCAAGTTTCATCAAAATCGGCCCACAAGCAAAAAAGTTGGCCGCCATCTTGAATTTTTTTACATTTTTAACATTGCGTTGCAGTTTTCTTGTCAAAATAGTACCAAAAAACTGAGTTACATCTAAATCGGCCCTCAAACAGAGAAGTTGGCCACCATCTTTAATTTTTACATTTTTAACTTTGCGTAGCTGTTCTCATGTCAAAATAGTACCAAAAACCAAGTTTCATCGAAATCGGCCCACAAGCAAAAAAGTTGGCCGCCATCTTGAATTTTTTACATTTTTAGCTTTGCGTTGCTGTTTTCTTGTCAAAATAGTACTAAAAACCGAATTTCATCGAAATCGGCCCACAAACAAATAAGTTGACCGCCATCTTGATTTTTTTAGATTTTTAACACTGCGTTACTGTTTTCTTGTCAAAATAGTCCAAAAACCGAGTTTCATTGAAATCGGCCCACAAACAAAAAAGTTGGCCGCCATCTTGAATTATTTACATTTTTAACCTTGCGTAGCTGTTCTCATGTCAAAATAATACCAAAAACCGAGTTTCATTGAAATCGGCCCACAAACAAAAAAGTTGGCCGCCATCTTGAATTATTTACATTTTTAACAGTGCATTGCCGTTTTCTTGTCAAAATAGTCCAAAAAACCAAGTTTCATCGAAATGGGGAATGTCCGAAAAAAATCAAATTGGCTGAATATTTTTCTATAGGTAGGAATAAGGTCCCTTAGTAATAGAATAAATTTTCAAAATTTTCGGTTTCGTGAAAAAATTTCAAAAAATCAAAGTTTCTTCGACTTCACAAATGTATGAAAGTAACAGCAGAATGGAGATTGTACCTTTGCCAACACCTGCCACAACCACAACATGGTTTTAAAAAAAAGTTTCAAGACAAAATGTCAAACCTTTTTTTTTAATACGTGTTGTCTTTGTGGCAGTTAGCGGCAAAGGTATAATCTCCATTCTGCTGTTACTTTCATACATTTGTGAAGTAGAAGAGACTTTGATTTTTAAAAACTTTTTTACCCAACCGAAAATTCTGACATTTTTTTCTATTACTAAGGGACCTTATTCCTACCTATAGAAAAATATTCAGCCAATTTGATTTTTTTCGGACATTCCCCATTAGCCCGCAAATAAAAAGTTGGCCACCATCTTGAATTTTTACATTTTTTACTTTGCGTAGCTGTTCTCATGTCAAAATAGTACCAAATACCAAGTTTCATCGAAATCGGCCCACAAGCAAAAAAGTTGGCCGCCATCTTGAATTTTTTTACATTTTTAGCTTTGCGTTGCTGTTTTCTTGTCAAAATAGTACTAAAAACCGAATTTCATCGAAATCGACCCACAAATAAAAAAGTTGACCGCCATCTTGATTTTTTTTGATTTTTAACACTGCGTTGCTGTTTTCTTGTCAAAATAGTACCAAAAACCGAGTTTCATTGAAATCGGCCCACAAACAAAAAAGTTGGCCGCCATCTTGAATTATTTACATTTTTAACAGTGCATTGCCGTTTTCTTGTCAAAATAGTCCAAAAAACCGAGTTTCATCGAAATTAGCCCGCAAATAAAAAGTTGGCCACCATCTTGAATTTTTTACTTTTTTAACATTTTGTCGCGCTGTTTGCTTGTCAAAATAGTACCAAAAACTGAATTTCATCTAAATCGGCCCGCAAAGAGAGAAGTTGGCCACCATTTTGAATTTTCACATTTTTTACTTTGCATTGCTGTTTTCTGATCAAAATAGTGTCAAAAACCGAGTTAAAATAAATAAATAAATACTTTATTTCTACACCACAATGTACTTTTTTCTACCTATTATAACAACCAATAATTTATTATAATAAATAAGTGGCAACCCTGTTTGCCATGCCGGGGACGCGCCGGTGACGTGACGGCCGGCGACGCGCCGGTGACGTGACGGCCGGTGACGCGCCGGTGACGTGACGGCCGGCACGTCACCGGCGCGTCACCGGCCGTCACGTCACCGGCGCGTCCCCGGCATGACAAACAGGGTTGCTACTTTTTTGTTTTAATAAATTATTGGTTGCTATAATCGGTAGAGAAAAAGTATATTGTGGTATGGAAATAAAGTATTATTTATTTATTACAACTTTGAAAATCATTTTTTTATTACTTTTGTTAATATTTCGGTAGCTTTATGAGACTTAATTCACCTGTTCCACTAAGTTCTAGCACAGCCGATATTTAGTTCATACAGTCGATCATCGAAGGAGTCTAGCTAGACAGAGCAATGGTGCGGGGTAGTGCAGTATAGAAGGGGGGTGGGAGGTCCCGAGAGGCTAATATCAACGCAATGTTAAAAATGAAAAAATCAAGATGGCGGCCAACTTTTTTATTTGCGGGCCGATTTAGATAAAACTCGGTTTTTGGTACTATTTTGACAAACAAACAGCAACGCAATGTCAAAAAAGTAAAAAATTCAAGATGGCGGCCAACTTTTTTGTTTGCAGGCCGATTTCGATGCAACTCGGTTTTTGGTCCTATATTGACAAGAAAACAGAAACGCAATATTAAAAAAGTAAAAAAAATAAAGATGGCAGCCAACTTCTCTGTTTGCGGGCCGATTTAGATGAAACTCAGTTTTTGGTACTATTTAGACAAGCAAACAGCGACGCAATGTTAAAAAAGTTAAAAAATCAAGATGGCGCCAACTTTTTATTTGCGGGCAAATTTCGATGAAACTCTGTTTTTGGTACCTACTATTTTGACAAGAAAACGGCAATGCACTGTTAAAATGTAAATAATTCAAGATGGCAGCCAACTTTTTGTTTGTGGGCCGATTTCAATGAAACTTGGTTTTGGGTACTATTTTGACAAGAAAACAGCAACGCATTGTTAAAAATCTAAAAAAATCAAGATGGCGGCCAACTTTTTTGTTTGTGGGCCGATTTCGATGAAATTCGGTTTTTAGGACTATTTTGACAAGAAAACAGCAACGCAATGCTAAAAATGTAAAAAAATTCAAGATGGCGGCCAACATTTTTTCTTGTGGGCTGATTTCGATGAAACTTGGTTTTTGGTACTATTTTGACATGAGAACAGCTACGCAAAGTTAAAAATGTAAAAATTCAAGATGGTGTCCAACTTCTCTGTTTGCGGGCCGATTTAGATGAAATTCAGTTTTTGGTACTATTTTGACAAGCAAACAGCGCGACGCAATGTTAAAAAAGTAAAAAATTCAAGATGGTGGCCAACTTTTTCTTTGCGGGCTAATTTCGATGAAACTCGGTTTTTTGGACTATTTTGACAAGAAAACGGCAATGCACTGTTAAAAATGTAAATAGTTCAAGATGGCGGCTAACTTTTTTGCTTGTGGGTCGATTTCGATGAAACTCGGTTTTTGGTACTGTTTTGACAAGAAAACAGCAACGCAATGTTAAAAATGTAAAAAATTAAAAATGGCAGCCAAATTTTTTGTTTGCGGGCCGATTTTGATGAATCTTGGTTTTTGGTACTATTTTGCCAAGAAAACAGCAACGCAATGTTAAAAATAAAAAATACCAAATTTCATCGAAATCAGCCCACAAGCAAAAAAGTTGGCCGCCATCTTGATTTTTTTTAGATTTTTAACACTGCGTTGCTGTTTTCTTGTCAAAATAGTACCCAAAACCAAGTTTCATTGAAATCGGCCCACAAACAAAAAAGTTGGCCGCCATCTTGAATTATTTACATTTTTAACAGTGCATTGCCGTTTTCTTGTCAAAATAGTACCAAAAACAGAGTTTCATCGAAATTGGCCCGCAAACAGAGAAGTTGGCTGCCATCTTTATTTTTTTACTTTTTTAATATTGCGTTTCTGTTTTCTTGTCAAAATAGGACCAAAAACCGAGTTTCATCGAAATCGGCCGACAAACAAAAAAGTTGGCCGCCATCTTGAATTTTTACTTTTTTGACATTGCGTTGCTGTTTGTTTGTCAAAATAGTACCAAAACCGAGTTTTATCTAAATCGGCCCGCAAAGTAAAAAGTTGGCCGCCATCTTGATTTCTTTCATTTTTAACATTGCGTTGATATTAGCCTCTCGGGACCTCCCACCCCCCTTCTATACTGCACCACCCCGCACGATTGCTCTGTCTAGACTCCTTCGATGATCAAATGAATGTCGGAAAAACAAGTGAAGGTTAACAATTTCTTTTTGAGATATTGCTGTTTTAAGTTTGACAGCTGTCATCTGTCAATCTTAAAACAGAAATTTATCTTGAAAAATACTCATCCTAAACTGGTGGTGTAAATTAAGTCTAAAAAATTTACCAAAATATTACCAAAAGTAATAAAAATAAATGTTTTTCAAAGTTGAAATAAATAAATAATACCTACTTTATTTCCATACCACAGTGTACTTTTCTTGACCGATTAAAGCAACCAATAATTTATTAAAACAAAAAAGTAGCAACCCTGTTTGCCTTGCCGGTGACTCGCCGGCGGCGCGACGTGCCGGTGACGCGCCGGCCGTCACGTCACCGGCGCGTCGCCGGCCGTCACGTCACCGGCGCGTCGCCGGCCGGCGCGTCAACGGCAAAGCAAACAGGGTTGCTACTTTTTTGTTTTAATAAATTATTGGTTGCTATAATCGGTAGAGAAAAAGTATATTGTGGTATGGAAATAAAGTATTATTTATTTATTACAACTTTGAAAATCATTTTTTTATTACTTTTGTTAATATTTCGGTAGCTTTATGAGACTTAATTCACCTGTTCCACTAAGTTCTAGCACAGCCGATATTTAGTTCATACAGTTGATCATCGAAGGAGTCTAGACAGAGCAATCGTGCGGGGTGGTGCAGTATAGAAGGGGGGTGGGAGGTCCCGAGAGGCTAATATCAACGCAATGTTAAAAATGAAAGAAATCAAGATGGCGGCCAACTTTTTACTTTGCGGGCTGATTTAGATAAAACTCGGTTTTGGTACTATTTTGACAAACAAACAGCAACGCAATGTCAAAAAAGTAAAAATTCAAGATGGCGGCCAACTTTTTTGTTTGCCGGCCGATTTCGATGAAACTCGGTTTTTGGTCCTATTTTGACAAGAAAACAGAAACGCAATATTAAAAAAGTAAAAAAATAAAGATGGCAGCCAACTTCTCTGTTTGCGGGCCAATTTCGATGAAACTCTGTTTTTGGTACTATTTTGACAAGAAAACGGCAATGCACTGTTAAAAATGTAAATAATTCAAGATGGCGGCCAACTTTTTTGTTTGTGGGCCGATTTCAATGAAACTTGGTTTTGGGTACTATTTTGACAAGAAAACAGCAACGCAGTGTTAAAAATCTAAAAAAAATCAAGATGGCGGCCAACTTTTTTGTTTGTGGGCCGATTTCGATGAAATTCGGTTTTTAGTACTATTTTGACAAGAAAAAAGCAACGCAATGTTAAAAATGTAAAAAAATTCAAGATGGCGGCCAACTTTTTTGCTTGTGGGCTGATTTCGATGAAATTTGGTTTTTGGTACTATTTTGACATGAGAACAGCTACGCAAAGTTAAAAACGTAAAAATTCAAGATGGTGGCCAATTTCTCTGTTTGCGGGCCGATTTAGATGAAATTCAGTTTTTGGTACTATTTTGACAAGCAAACAGCGACGCAATGTTAAAAAAGTAAAAAATTCAAGATGGCAGCCAACTTTTTTGTTTGCAGGCTGATTTCAATGAAACTCGGTTTTTGGTCCTATTTTGACAAGAAAACAGAAACGCAATATTTAAAAGTAAAAAAATAAAGATGGCGGCCAACTTTTTGTTTGTTGGCCGATTTCGATGAAATTCGGTTTTTAGTACTATTTTGACAAGAAAACAGCAACGCAGTGTTAAAAATCTAAAAAAATCAAGATGGGCGCCAACTTTTTTGTTTGTGGGCCGATTTCGATGAAATTCGGTTTTAAGTACTATTTTGACAAGAAAACAGCAACGCAATGTTAAAAATGTAAAAAAATTCAAGATGGCGGCCAACTTTTTTGCTTGTGGGCCGATTTTTATGAAACTTGGTTTTTGGTATTATTTTGACATGAGAACAGCTACGCAAAGTTAAAAATGTTAAAATTCAAGATAGTGGCCAACTCCTTTATTTGTGGGCCGATTTCGATGAAACTCGGTGATGCCGTTTTCTGGCGAAAACGGTCCAAAAAACCGAGTTTCATCATAATCGGCCCACAAGCAAAAAGTTGGCCGCCATCTTGCATATTTTATGTTTTTAATATAACGTTGCTGTTTTCTTGTCAAAATAGTACCAAAAATCAAGTTTCATCGAAATCAGCCCACAAGCCAAAAAGTTGGCCGCCATCTTGAATTTTTACATTTGTAACTTTGCGTTGCTGTTTTCTTGTCAAAATAGTGTCAAAAACCGTGTTTCATCGAAATCGCCCTGCAAACAAAAAAGTTGGCCGCCATCTTGAATTTTTTACTTTTTTAACATTGCGTCGCTGTTTGCTTGTCAAAATAGTACCAAAAACTGAATTTCATCTAAATCGGCCCGCAAACAGAGAAATTGGCCACCACCTTGAATTTTTACGTTTTTAACTTTGCGTAGCTGTTCTCATGTCAAAATAGTACCAAAACCAAATTTCATCGAAATCAGCCCACAAGCAAAAAAGTTGGCCGCCATCTTGAATTTTTTACATTTTTAACATTGCGTTGCTGTTTTCTTGTCAAAATAGTACTAAAAACCGAATTTCATCGAAATCGGCCCACAAACAAAAAAGTTGGCCGCCATCTTGATTTTTTTAGATTTTTAACACTGCGTTGCTGTTTTCTTGTCAAAATAGTACCCAAAACCAAGTTTCATTGAAATCGGCCCACAAACAAAAAAGTTGTCCGCCATCTTGAATTTTTTACTTTTTTGACATTGCGTTGCTGTTTGTTTGTCAAAATAGTACCAAAACCGAGTTTTATCTAAATCGGCCCGCAAAGTAAAAAGTTGGCCGCCATCTTGATTTCTTTCATTTTTAACATTGCGTTGATATTAGCCTCTCGGGACCTCCCACCCCCCTTCTATACTGCACCACCCCGCACGATTGCTCTGTCTAGACTCCTTCGATGATCAACTGTATGAACTAAATATCGGCTGTGCTAGAACTTAGTGGAACAGGTGAATTAAGTCTCATAAAGCTACCGAAATATTAACAAAAGTAATAAAAAAATGATTTTCAAAGTTGTAATAAATAAATAATACTTTATTTCCATACCACAATATACTTTTTCTCTACCGATTATAGCAACCAATAATTTATTAAAACAAAAAAGTAGCAACCCTGTTTGCTTTGCCGTTGACGCGCCGGCCGGCGACGCGCCGGTGACGTGACGGCCGGTGACGCGCCGGTGACGCGCCGGCCGTCACGTCACCGGCGCGTCGCCGGCCGTCACGTCACCGGCGCGTCACCGGCCGTCACGTCACCGGCGCGTCCCCGGCATGACAAACAGGGTTGCCGCTTATTTATTATTGGTACAAACATTGTGGCATGGAAATGAAGTATTATTTATTTATTTCAACTTTAAAAATCTTTTTTTATTACTTTGTAACTTTATTCTGTACCAAAACGCTGTCAAAGTTAAAGTTATCGTCAAAGGGTAATGCTACCTATTTGTCACGTCAAACTTGTCAAAGGACATCAAGCTGGCTAACAACCTCTTTTTTTGGCTAACTTATGCTTAACCGGTACTATAACTAGCCTGTTATCGTTAAAGTTAGGTGGTGCAACTGAGCCTTAATTCACAACCTCTTTTTTTGGCTAACTTATGCTTAACCGGTACTAGAACTAGCCTGTTATCGTTAAAGTTGGGTGGTGCAACTGAGCCTTAATTCACCCTTTCCACCGAGTTCTAGTAAAGGTACTGTTTCTTCGAATTTTGTGTGTGAATGAGTGTGGATTTCGGGTAAACAAATGAATGTCGGAAAAACAAGTGAAGGTTAACAATTTCTTTTTGAGATATTGCTGTTTTAAGTTTGACAGCTGTCATCTGTCAATCTTAAAACAGAAATTTATGAAATAAAAGACTTTTTAACGGATACTAGCGCGGTTTTATTGAAAGTACTTTGGTAATTAGTTGGTATTTGGTTTGATTTTTGATTTTTCCGACGTTTCGGCACCTTTGCAGCTGCCGTGGTCACGGGGGACTGTGAGCTTGAGAAGTGAACAGAAATTTATCTTGAAAAATACTCATCCTAAACTGGTGGTGTAAATTAAGTCTAAAAAATTTACCAAAATATTACCAAAAGTAATAAAAATAAATGTTTTTCAAAGTTGAAATAAATAAATAATACCTACTTTATTTCCATACCACAGTGTACTTTTCTTTACCGATTATAGCAACCAATAATTTATTAAAACAAAAAAGTAGCAACCCTGTTTGCCTTGCCGGTGACTCGCCGGCGGCGCGACGTGCCGGTGACGCGCCGGCCGTCACGTCACCGGCGCGTCACCGGCCGTCACGTCACCGGCGCGTCGCCGGCCGGCGCGTCAACGGCAAAGCAAACAGGGTTGCTACTTATTTGTTTTAATAAAGTATTGGTTGTTATAAAAGGTAGAAAAAAAGTACATTGTGGTATGGAAATAAAGTATTATTTATTTATTTCAACTTTAAAAAACATTTTATTTTTTAATTCTGTTAATATTTTGGTAACTTTATGAGACTTAATTCACCTGTTCCATTAAGTTCTAGTAAAGGTATTTTTTTTCGAATTTTAATAAAAATACAACAATGTGAGTGAACTTCGGGTAAACAAATGAATGTCGTAAAAACAAGTGAAGCTAGGAAAACATAGTCTTGTGATCTGTAAATAAATTATGACGTCATCCGCGATGTACGCAAATCTCAACAATTTTTTTTTATTGATATTGCTGTTTTAAGTTTGACAGCGGCCATCTGTTAATCTTAAAACAGGAATATCTCGAAAAATACTCATCCTAGACTGGTGGTGTAAATTAATTACCAATATATTACCAAAAGTAGTAAAAATAATTGTTTTTCAAAGTTGAAATAAATAAATTATACTTTATTTCCATACCACAGTGTAATTTTCTGTACCGATTACAGCAACCAATAATTTATTTAAACAAAAAAGTAGCAACCCTGTTTGCCTTGCCGGTGACTCGCCGGCGACGCGCCGTGCCGGTGACGCGCCGGCCGTCACGTCACCGGCGCGTCGCCGGCATGCCGTAGCAATATGCGTTTGACGGTGACGGGCCGGCGACGCACCGTTGACGCGCCATGACTGATGTGTGTGAACAGTGTAGTACAACTTGTATGTAACTATATTTTTGACGTTGACGGGCCGGTGACGCGCCGTTGACGCGCCGGAGCTGTGTGAATGATCCTTTAATGGTCGCATGTTTTTGGTAGTTGTCGACGCTTATAGCAAGTGGGTAGATTGCTACGATATGACAACCAGCCACAACTCAAAGGCAGTGATAACAAAGTTATACGACTGGATATCGCGTTTCGGAATTCCACATACGTTGGTAAGTGACAATGGTACCTCTTTCACTTCTCAGGAATTTAAAGATTTTTGTGCACTCAATGGTATTAGACACGTCTGTTCTCCCGTCTATCATCCAGCGAGTAACGGTCAATGTGAAATTTTTGTCAAAATTGTAAAAAGAGGATTAAAATCCATTATTTTAGATAGTTCAAATAAAAAAATAATCCATGAAAAAATAGCAAAATTTTTATTCGATTACAGGAACTCTAAAAACAGTACCACTGATAAGTCGCCCGCGGAAATAGTGTACGGACATCCGTTACGTTCCCGGTTGGATCTTATAATCCCAACCACGCCGTCTCCATCGTCTACAGATTTGGCTTTAACCGTCGAGCGCAATCAGTCTTCACAGAGTAAACATTATAAAGGAACACAAAGACCAGAATTTAAAATTAATGATAATGTTTGGATTACTAAATATACGAGTAATAAAAAGTATAGTTGGACCAAGGGTATTATTAAAAAGAAGATTGGGACTGTTATGTATTTAGTTTATGTGCTTGAATTAGATTGCGAAGTCACTAGGCACATCGATCAGATAAGATCGCGGTCAGACTCGTCTCACCAGCACCCGGATGGTGGACACAGCGATTGGGACCCAGACGTGGTGGCAGATGTTACAGGTGCAACGGCTACCTCGGACACGCATAGAGGTTCTGAAGTTCCGGGAGAGGAAAGTGGAGTGCCGCCAGAGCCGGACGTCTTACAGTCCGATGCGGAAAATACAGCGACCCCCGTTGCACCGGTTGCTTTCCGTAGGAGGCAGGCCATAAGTCCCATGTTTTCAACGCCAACACCAGGGGAGGACCACGACGATCAGGTCAATAGTGATGACCTGGAACTTCTTAGCGATAATTCCATTAATTAACTTTAATTAAGTAATTGTATAATCCTAGCTATAAAGGGAAGGGATGTTATATATGTAAGTGGGTAGTAGTAAGAGGAGCGGGCTGCGACCCGCCCGAGCCGACCGTTATTAAATCAGTATGCAACTAACTAGCTTGTCTGATTCACGCGTACGCCCTCTCTTCAGATATCTATCACATCAAAATCGGCACACAAACAAAAAGTTAGCCGCCATATTGGTTTATAACATTCTTAGTAGATATGTAGTTATATACCTACCTCGAATATAGATGTCCCGAAACACTTTCAATAGTCGCATTAGTTAAAAAGATATTCTGGCACCGGAAAAAACAGAGCCGCTATACTTAACTGTAGTGGCATGGCATACATTATACTGCAAGCCTTATACTTAAAATAAGTAACGAGCTACATTATAAATAACGCGGCTATTTATAATGAATCTGCTTACTTATTACCTAAAGAACGTCGTACCTACTGCGCATTTTACGCAAATTTGGGGTTGCCATCACAATTAAAGTTATGTTGTTTGGTGGTCATTCATTAGCTACTTCATAAGTTCATTAACCATGTTTGTGTTTGCTCTTTTTTTAGAACTAAGTGGGCAACCACTTTAGTTGTGTAAAAATATAAGCGAAACAAAATTAGTCTGTAAGATGCATCGGCTACTTTCTAACCTTACAATTTTGCATTATATTAGCCGAACGCTGTATTTATTTTGGATTACAAGAATCGATCGAAGATAAGTTACAGATAGGACATGACAGGCAGCCGCGTGTAGTAAGATTATAAAAAGTATCGAATCATCTAATCAGATTTAGTTAAATTATTTTCTGTCCTGCACTTGACTTAATTTGATTTTTTCTTGAGATAAGTTGATACTTGTCTTTGTGTGAAAAACAACTAATAAGCACACGAATCGAGAGAAAAATCGATGTAAATGTTATAACAAGAAATTCCACTTTTTGTTGAAAATCTGCGTGTTTTTAAGCACAGCTACCGCATTTTCATTTTGCTCATCTGGCAACACTGAAGCAAGCAGAGAGCGGCCGGCTGGCGCGGGCGGCAGTGATGCCAACTTGGGGGATTTTCCCCTAGATTTAGGGGGGGCAAGTGTCAAAAGGGGATTTTTTAGGGGCAGGAATATTTCAGGGTTTTTTTTAGGGGCTTCAAACAAAACCTTCGTACAATAGGAAATTCCATGTGAGTACTCGGATTTCATTGATTCAAAACTTTACAAACACGCAGCCTGTGAATTAGTAATTAGAAGCAGAGATTTGAGTTTGAGTTTGATTCTATAATACGAACCTTAATATGCAAGCGTTTTATTTGATTAGTCACGACCTACTTTATAATAAGAATTTAAACTTGGGGGTTTTTAGGGGAATTTTGAAAATTTCTTGGGGGAAGATTTTGGCAGTGGTTGGCAACACTGGCGGGCGGCCATTTGTGACAGCAGAGTTAGCACTCATTGCAGCGTTTTGAGACGCTTTTGTTTTCTTAGTTTTATACCTAGGTACAAAACTTGTTTAAGAGTGAGTATCGTGAATACAGTTATTTCGAAAAAACACTCGAGAACTTTTTCAAAATGCCGTCTTGTGCTTTTTATCTGTGCAGTGCAAATACAACATTTCACGTGTAAGTATTATTTAGAGTTTTCTCCATAGACTTATTATTATTATCATTGGTTTTCTCGTAGGTTTTTAAACGTGTTTGACAAAGCATTTGTTTTATTGAAAAATCTGCATAATACTAATGACAAACAAGTTTAAAACCTTATCCATTGCTTGTTGGCTAAAGTCGTAAACTATAATGAAGAGACAGAAATTTTTTCTTATTGAAAACCGGGGAGGAGAAAATATTTTCTTTTCTGTCGATCTTTTAAATCTATTTTTTTTTACATTTGAGCTCTAGCTTGTTTATTAGAGCATTCATACCTTAGAGCATTCAACCAAAGAATGCTGTACAAGATTCCACCACTCCATTATGTAATACCTAATTAAAGTATAAAACATTAGATCATGAACATCTTAGAACACGTAGACAACTAGAAAATTTGAACATGTACTTAGGCAATAACAAGTAGGTAGGTACGGTCGAGTCCATTAATATGTTGGCACTTTTGACAGTTCGTCAACCTTTATGCCTTTGTAATAAAAGTCAATATCCTGCCAAACGTGCCAACATATTAATGAACTCGACTGTATCTACACGTAAGTACTTGTTGTATGGTTACCTACATAACAAGTTTGTGTTTGCATTTTTCAGTCAACCTTATTTAACTAAATTGAAACTGCCATTCTGCAAAACGATGAAGAATAAAAAAAAATATTCCAAAAATAGAATACTATAAAAATTGGCCACAACATCTTAAAGCGACCGGTGTCAATGTAAGTACGTACTTGTTTTTATACATCTTGTATTTAGGTAAAATATTAAAATATAAACATAAAAACGTTTTCTTTGTGTTTTCTCTTGGAACTCTGCTGTGTACTTAATAATAAACCTTTAAATTATTATTCTAGAACCTTGAAATTAAGAACGCTGAGCTAAACAACTCAAAAAAACTTAAACGCTGTATTGTACGCACAGACCATACAACAAGTACTGTGATTGTACGGGACATCGGATCGGTGATAATGAAAAAATATTCACAGATTTATTAAACTGCAGCTAATAACACTGTGAGTTATCATAACATTATTTTTTTACATTGTAATCATAACATTACACAACCTCGAAGTCATCTGATCCACGCCAACTATCACAGATGCCTGGCGCCTGGAATATCTGGGAAGTGGTGAGCAAATAATAATTACTAGTCAAATTCGAGTCGGGCTCGCACCGCGAAGGTACCAGTTAAGTATACCGGGTGTAGCAAGACACTTAACGAAGCCGAGGTCTACGTATTCTGCCCATCATCAGAACCATTTCTGTTTAAAATTATTGCAGGGAAACGATTTTAATGTTTGGTGTTAAAAAGCATTACCACACAAGGTAACTTTATAAAAGACCGCGCCTGCGAGTGAATGCTACAGAGCTGCGTGCGGCCGAGTTGAAAAGCAACGTTTGCGTGCTCATGAAATACATTGAGTGATAATATTTTGAAGCCATTGTTTGTTACGAAATACATAATATTTTGATAAATGTTTCTTTCTAAATGTTTCAAACATTAGGAAATAACGAATAAAATAAGATTTCATATTTTGAAAAAAAAATTTTTGACTTGACCTTCAATAACTTCGTAGCTATTGGTTTCCCAGGTATAGTCTAAAAGACAAAAATGAACCTGATGATGGGCGGAATGCGTGGACTTCGGCTTCGTTGAGTGTCTTGTTACACCCGTTTTGTTAATAGTGCCTTCCCTCAAGGGAAAAAAAATGCGCTTGATGAAACTAGCGGCATAGTTTAGTATGTTGTTAGGCATGGTATTCTGACTAAAAAACCATCGGGAGACAGTTCTTAACGGGGGGGGGAGGGTTTCATAACGGGTTATGACGTCATAAAAGTTGCTGTTGCCGCTTTCAGAATATGGCGTATACAACAGAAAGTATGTAATTTATAAGCTTGTGTGGGGTGTCATAAAAAGCAAAATTAAATGCGCTACAATGTGGTTTTTCCTTTTGACCTTGTAAATGCTACATTTGCGAGAAATTTAAAGTTTTATTTTAAACATTGTAAATTTTGTAGGTACCTATCCGTCTAATATGACATGGTGAATGTGACAAACTTTGGTTAAATCATGAAAAAAATATAACAATAACCGATTAAAGTAAAAAGAACGAAAGTTTTTATGGGATTTTTTTATTACCTCGTAAGTCCTAGCGCACTTCATAAAGTACAAATTGACGCTAGTATTTCAGACCTGACAATTGAATTCTATAGCAAGACGTAACTACCTAATGTACTACGTAGAGTACAAATTCTAATCTCCCGTTTTCGACGAAGTTTTTTCTAGAATGGTAATATCGAGACAGCCATTTACTTCTGTAATCTATGGCCAACCTTGCCACCTTAAACCAGTACTGTCAACTGCCACTGTCAGTGTCATTTCTTTGAAAATGTCCACGCAGTCGGTTTCCAGGCCGATACGAGGTAAGTATAAGTAAATCCAGCTATATTAACGTAATCTTATGTTTATTTCATTGTTTTTAATTTAAAAGAGTAAATTTAAATAGTAATTAATACAAATAAAACAAAATTTAGTTGATAACTCCATATCACCCAAGTTAGATGATTGGTTGAAATAACTTGTACTGCATACAGTACGTTAAGTATTTCTTCCAATTTCATTTGGTATGTTAGATATTTACTTTTATTTATATACTTGTTACATTTCAGCTTTTGATGATGAGCATATTGCAAAACTTTTAAACAATTTCATTCACGATGATTTTGGCGGTGAAAAGGTGTTCATACCTGAATAAATCATCATCATTTACTCAGATGAAGACAAAAATGTTCAAGAAATTGAAATCAGGATATCTACTTAAATTAAGTTTATTAATCGAAAGTGGGACTGTTAACTTTGTTAACTAACCGTACATACTTTTATATTTTAATTTTCTCTCTTTTAGTCTTACACCGATGTGTGTAAGTGAGCTTAAGAATTAAGGCTAAATTGTTAATAGTACTGTTTTTTACAAGTATTTTTATGAAAATTAGTTAATTATTGTTTATGTTTGATAGAAGATATGATTTTGTTGATAATAATAATAACTTTTAAATAAAAATGTAAAATGAATTTTGTTGTTTTCGTATTCAAAAACTATCAAAACCTAGTGTGCATCGTTCTGGCAGCGCCACGGTCTCCGATTTGCGTGAAAAAAATTCACCATGTAGGCCGACTTTTTCCCAGTCGGGAAAAAATACGTTTGATTTTTTCCCTCCACTGGATCCGAAGATATACGAGGTTTTTTGTGGCGCTGCCAGAACGACGTCGTTCTGGCAGCGCCACGGCTATATCTCATTAATTACAAATGCTAGAATAAATCCGATTACATACAGATTTTTGGCTTTTTTTTCCATTTCACACAAGCTAACATCAACCCGTGAATGTCAACAGATTCAGGAGTAATCGTGGGTCATTTGTGGCGCTGCCAGAACGACGTCGTTCTGGCAGCGTCACGGCTGTATCTCAGCAATTCGTTTTTTTTTTCTGGAAACGGTGTGGGTATATATTTAATACCTTCGTCATAAGGCACGGCAAAAAAACGAATTTCTACATTTCATCGTGGATTAAGGATTTTATAGGCTTTGAGAAATTCTAACCTCAAAAAAAATTTTTTTCGCTCTAACGCCTTTAATTGATGTATTAAATAACATTCGCGCATTCCCTTATCTTCCTATAAAGGGAAAAAAATAAACCACCATCGCAGCATTAGCCGTTCCAGAGAAATCATAGGTTTAGATTTGGTTCATACATTAGGCATCGTTCCCGCAGCGCCACACCCAGTACACCATGATCCAGGGCACCTGTCGCCAAACTGAGTATGCCAATATTTAGTACCACCATAGCGAACACGGAAAAAAATCTGATAACGTGTATAACACAGCTACTTTCCGAGAAATAAGCCATTGATTCAATATGCCATACAATTGGTACATTCGAGTAGAAAAGTTTTAAATTGCTTTTTATTTTAGCATTTTAAGTATCGGATCCGGTGCCCAAAACCATTTTTTACTATACACGGTGTTTGGTAATAGCCTTATAAAGCCGAATATGGTACATTTAAATATTTTGTTTATTAATTTTTGTATAAAAAAACAGCTGATTTTTTTTCGCGATTTCAGAGTTGGTCCCATAGTAAAAGTTGTTCAGTTTGATGGCCTCTATCTACAATATTCGGCTTTATAAGACTATATTACCAAACACCCTGTAAAGATAAACTAAACGATCGTTCAGACAATGCTTGATAAGCTTGTAAACGGTAACTGTAACTGCTCAAACATCGCTTCTAGACTATAAGAAAGGCTTGCAGAAACATTTTTATTATAACGGTTAAACCGGTTTTATCGAATAATTGCGTTCCGGTGCGGAACGAAATAGAAGCGATACTTTAAACCTAAATAAACCGGTTTATTCCTTGGTCATCGCCCGGGCAGTCATATCATAGGGGATTCTCAGAAATCGTCAAAAAATCATTAGGGTCAATTCAAGTTGGGAGAGCGCAGCGAATTTTGGTACTTCGAAATTTTCTAAAAAATGCTAAAGACAATATGGATGATAAATTTTACAAAATGCGCCCCACGTTTTTAGGTTTAAAATTTCTGTAGGTAGGGTTATAAATGTGTACAGAAGAATTTATATTTTTCTTTTTAGTCCGTTTTAATATTTTAATCCAATTTTTTTTTGTAATAATTTAGTCTGTTTTAAAAACGTGTTTTTTTAAAAAGATTTTTATATTTTTTTTAAAGAAGAAATAAAGAAAATTTCGAAGTACGAAAATTCGCTGCGCTCTCCCAACTTGAATTGACCCTTATGATTTTTTGACGATTTCTGAGAAACCCCTATGATATGACTGCCCGGGCGATGACCTAGGAATAAACCGGTTTATTTAGGTTTAAAGTATCGCTTCTATTTCGTTCCGCACCGGAACGCAATTTTTCGATAAAACCGGTTTAACCGTTATAATAAAAATGTTTCTGCAAGCCTTTCTTATAGTCTAGAAGCGATGTTTGAGCAGTTACAGTTACCGTTTACAAGCTTATCAAGCATTGTCTGAACGATCGTTTAGTTTATCTTTACAGGGTGTTTGGTAATATAGTCTTATAAAGCCGAATATTGTAGATAGAGGCCATCAAACTGAACAACTTTTACTATGGGACCAACTCTGAAATCGCGAAAAAAATCAGCTGTTTCATACAAAAATTAATAAACAAAATATTTAAATGTACCATATTCGGCTTTATAAGGCTATTACCAAACACCGTGTATAGTAAAAAATGGTTTTGGGCACCGGATCCGATACTTAAAATGCTAAAATAAAAAGCAATTTAAAACTTTTCTACTCGAATGTACCAATTGTATGGCATATTGAATCAATGGCTTATTTCTCGGAAAGTAGCTGTGTTATACACGTTATCAGATTTTTTTCCGTGTTCGCTATGGTGGTACTAAATATTGGCATACTCAGTTTGGCGACAGGTGCCCTGGATCATGGTGTACTGGGTGTGGCGCTGCGGGAACGATGCCTAATGTATGAACCAAATCTAAACCTATGATTTCTCTGGAACGGCTAATGCTGCGATGGTGGTTTTTTTTTTTCCCTTTATAGGAAGATAAGGGAATGCGCGAATGTTATTTAATATATCAATTAAAGGCGTTAGAGCGAAAAAAAAATTTTTTTGAGGTTAGAATTTCTCGAAGCCTATAAAATTCTTAATCCACGATGAAATGTAGAAATTCGTTTTTTGCCGTGCCTTATGACGAAGGTATTAAATATATACCCACACCGTTTCCAGGAAAAAAAACGAATTGCTGAGATACAGCCGTGGCGCTGCCAGAACGACGTCGTTCTGGCAGCGCCACAAATGACCCACGATTACTCCTGAATCTGTTGACATTCACGGGTGGATGTTAGCTTGTGTGAAATGGAAAAAAAAGCCAAAAATCTGTATGTAATCGGATTTATTCTAGCATTTGTAATTAATGAGATATAGCCGTGGCGCTGCCAGAACGACGTCGTTCTGGCAGCGCCACAAAAAACCTCGTATATCTTCGGATCCAGTGGAGGGAAAAAATCAAACGTATTTTTTCCCGACTGGGAAAAAATCGGCCTACATGGTGATTTTTTTTCACGTAAATCGGAGACCGTGGCGCTGCCAGAACGATGGACACCAAAACCTAACATACTAAATTTAGTACAAAATATTTTTTTTACTTTTTGCTTCAAAATATAGTCTGGAGCATATCAAACATACCAAAAAACATAAACAACCAGGTTCCACATCTAAATTCGCAGAAAATGAAACTTTTCTGTCTCGGTCTGAAGCACTAATTTTAGTTTGTACTTCATACAGTACGTCAGGTCGTTGGAACTACACATTTCAAAAACACAGGACTTACGAGGATAGAACTTAAAATTCTCGCAAACTATGGTATTTACAAGATCAAATGAAATCAATCAATGTAAATGGTCAAATGTAAACGTGTAGGTATTTACTTACCTACCTTGTAAAAAAAATTTTTTTTTTTTTTTATGATTTGACCAATGTTTGTCACATTAATCATAAACGCCACTAATTGTAAACACCTCAATACACTGTTGTAAAATATTTGTCGGATAGGTAGGTACTATGGGCAACAGCGTTGATTAACCAGTTAGCAACAAAATTCGCGTGCAAGCGATTTTAACCTTAGCAGTGGTTAAGCGACGCTGTTGCCTATAGTTCCTACACAATTTACAATGTTTAAAATAAAACTTAAAATTTCTCGCAAACAGTAGATTTACATGGTCAAATGTAAAAACAATATTGTACCACATTTAATATCATTTTTTTTTTTCATTTTTTTTTTTTTCCTTTTTAATTTTAATTTTTAATTTCATTTCATTCACTTTGACGTTTGACAGCTCGACTGCTGTCATCTCAATCTGCCCTTGATGCGCTTCCTCTTGTTAACTCATCCCACCATACACATTTATGTGGTTTACGTGTGTATTACAGGTATTGTCTAAAGAAACATTAGTCTGGCTGAAAAATGAAATATCATGGAAATCTGGAAACCATGGAAATCTGTTGAAGAAAAGTGGGCAGAAACTGCCTAAACCGCATCCAATGTGGAAAAAGTGATATAGTGGATTACTTCAAGGATTTCCCAGCCTTGAAACAATCACAAGGCTATACCTTGGTAAGCATATACCGCAGTCCGCAGCCTTATTTTTTACATAATCTTTGTAGTTTTTTTTATAAAAACGTACGCAATGACATATAAATGACAAAAGTTACTTATTCTTTTTTCAGCTAATGAACGATTTCAGTCGTCTGTATCTAGGAATGGAAAACAAATTATTTTCCTCTATCACCCTCAAAAAAGGGAGAAATTATAAAATATTATGCTTCATCAAAATTGCGAAAAAATAGAGACACGAGAACAAAAATAGCAAATATAATTGCACTGATTGACGGTAAGAATTTTTTCTCAAATATTAGTTCTTATTATTAAACCTTGATAGAGATAACTATACCTTGGTAAGCATATACCGCAGTCCGCAGCCTTATTTTTTACATAATCTTTGTGGTTTTTCTATAAAAACGTACGCAATGACATATAAATGACAAAAGTTACTTATTCTTTTTTCAGCTAATGAAGGATTTCAGTGGTCTGTATCCAGGAATGAAAAACAAATTATTTTCCTCTATCACCCTCAAAAAAGGGAGAAATTATAAAATATTATGCTTCATTAAAATTGCGTAAAAATAGAGACACGAGAACAAAAATAGCAAATAATTGCACTGATTAACGGTAAGATTTTTTTCTCAAATATTAGTTCTTACTATTAAACCTTGATAGAAATAACTATACCTTGGTAAGCATATATCGCAGTCCGCAGCCTTATTTTTTACATAATCTTTGTAGTTTTTCTATAAAAACGTACGCAATGACATATAAATGACAAAAGTTACTTATTCTTTTTTCAGCTAATGAACGATTTCAGTCGTCTGTATCTAGGAATGGAAAACAAATTATTTTCCTCTATCACCCTCAAAAAAGGGAGAAATTATAAAATATTATGCTTCATCAAAATTGCGAAAAAATAGAGACACGAGAACAAAAATAGCAAATATAATTGCACTGATTGACGGTAAGATTTTTTTCTCAAATATTAGTTCTTATTATTAAACCTTGATAGAAATAACTATACCTTAGTAAGCATATACCGCAGTCCACAGCCTAATTTTTACATAATCTTTGTAGTTTTTCTATAAAAACGTACGCAATGACATATAAATGACAAAAGTTACTTATTCTTTTTTCAGCCAATGAACGATTTCAGTCGTCTGTATCTAGGAATGGAAAACAAATTATTTTCCTCTATCACCCTCAAAAAAGGGAGAAATTATAAAATATTATGCTTCATCAAAATTGCGAAAAAATAGAGACACGAGAACAAAAATAGCAAATATAATTGCACTGATTGACGGTAAGAATTTTTTCTCAAATATTAGTTCTTATTATTAAACCTTGATAGAAATAACTATACCTTGGTAAGCATATATCGCAGTCCGCAGCCTTATTTTTTACATAATCTTTGTAGTTTTTCTATAAAAACGTACGCAATGACATATAAATGACAAAAGTTACTTATTCTTTTTTCAGCTAATGAAGGATTTCAGTCGTCTGTATCCAGGAATGAAAAACAAATTATTTTCCTCTATCACCCTCAAAAAAGGGAGAAATTATAAAATATTATGCTTCATTAAAATTGCGAAAAAATAGAGACACGAGAACAAAAATAGCAAATAATTGCACTGATTAACGGTAAGAATTTTTTCTCAAATATTAGTTCTTACTATTAAACCTTGATAGAAATAACTATACCTTGGTAATCATATACCGCAGTCCGCAGCCTTATTTTTTACATAATCTTTGTAGTTTTTCTATAAAAACGTACGCAATGACATATAAATGACAAAAGTTACTTATTCTTTTTTCAGCCAATGAACGATTTCAGTCGTCTGTATCTAGGAATGGAAAACAAATTATTTTCCTCTATCACCCTCAAAAAAGGGAGAAATTATAAAATATTATGCTTCATCAAAATTGCGAAAAAATAGAGACACGAGAACAAAAATAGCAAATATAATTGCACTGATTGACGGTAAGAATTTTTTCTCAAATATTAGTTCTTATTATTAAACCTTGATAGAAATAACTATACCTTGGTAAGCATATATCGCAGTCCGCAGCCTTATTTTTTACATAATCTTTGTGGTTTTTCTATAAAAACGTACGCAATGACATATAAATGACAAAAGTTACTTATTCTTTTTTCAGCTAATGAAGGATTTCAGTCGTCTGTATCCAGGAATGAAAAACAAATTATTTTCCTCTATCACCCTCAAAAAAGGGAGAAATTATAAAATATTATGCTTCATTAAAATTGCGAAAAAATAGAGACACGAGAACAAAAATAGCAAATAATTGCACTGATTAACGGTAAGAATTTTTTCTCAAATATTAGTTCTTACTATTAAACCTTGATAGAAATAACTATACCTTGGTAAGCATATACCGCAGTCCGCAGCCTTATTTTTTACATAATCTTTGTAGTTTTTCTATAAAAACGTACGCAATGACATATAAATGACAAAAGTTACTTATTCTTTTTTCAGCTAATGAACGATTTCAGTCGTCTGTATCTAGGAATGGAAAACAAATTATTTTCCTCTATCACCCTCAAAAAATGGAGAAATTATAAAATATTATGCTTCATCAAAATTGCGAAAAAATAGAGACACGAGAACAAAAATAGCAAATATAATTGCACGGCATTGCATATGATTGACGGTAAGAATTTTTTCTCAAATATTAGTTCTTATTATTAAACCTTCATAAAAATAAGTATTAAAAAATTAACCGAAACTTTTTTCTTTGAATACAGAAGATAAACCAGAGAAATCCTGCAATATTGCTTTGATGTTGCTGGCTTATGTCATCAACATTTCACTTGCACGGAATGCGACGGCTATATATCGCAAGCTGCTTCTGAATCCGACGTATCCAACAAGATCATTCAAAGAAAGCATAATGTTTCACGGGTACGCCAATTTGACGACCATGTAATTCTAGAATAGTATGATTAATTAAGCTTGTTGTGGTTTTTTTGTAACTAAGTATGTCTCAATTTTTGCGATTGAAAATAAATAATATGAATCTTTTATGTCTATTTCCTTTTAAGCATGTTAAGCTATAAAACTTGTACAGGGTTTGAGAACGGAATTTCTTCTGTTAATAACCTTGTAAAAGTTAAAAAATAAAAAATGTTGTATCATGGCTGTGTACACTAAATGTATAATGTATCGTGAAGTATGATTTTATCTAAATTACCAATTATTATATGCTTTTCACTTACAGGTCTGGACTTTGGTGCTATATCGGTGCAGCTGTTAAGTTTGCTTTAAAATTATTTTGCATAATAATAATAAAAGCCGCACTAATATCGTACAAGTTCAACATAAGTAGATAAAGCCTGACCAGAGTTTAAAAAAACCCTGCAATGAGGACGCGACCTTTGTGATTTATTTATACGTAACTATTGCCAGTAAAAGAAATTAAATGTGAAAAATGCCGCATGCCGGTTTTTAAAACATCTGGTCAGCTTTAAAATGATACATCATTCTTTATCGTACCCGCACCAATATTTATAAGTAGATATCTACGTAACCAGTGCAGGTTATACTACAAAGAAGCATAATGTTGTATAAAACTTATTAACTGTTATAGTAGAGGTATGAACGGGAAGTCGAAGCGTGGGCAGACCGCCATTCCTAAGATGTCAGGGCCTACCTCAACCAGATACGCCGCAACAAGGACGACATAGAAAAACCATGGGAGAAGCATATCTCCAGCATTGGACAAATATATATGCTGAGAAGACAAATAGAAGGTATGATACTAGTGTGGGACAATAAGGCACCATACCATTCACCATACGTATGTACATAGATGGACGGCTATTAGACATACTTTATTTTTAGGGTTCCGTGCCTCAAAAAAAGGAAAAACGGAAACTTAAAAATCAATTGTGTCTAATTAGACTCACGCCCGAGTACATGCGATACTGTTGCGGGTATAAGGCATGATGCACTATTGCACTACGTGTTACGTATTGCACACTATGCCTTACGATAATTGCACCTGTATTTTCCTTATGTTGGCATGGTACAGTCAGTGTCATTCATATACATAAATACAGCCATTGAGTCAAAATATGTAAACACCAACCTTATTGTCAGTGACATAGAGGTGTGTAGATATTTTTGAGCTCTTGTTAACGTATATATATTTATGACGCTGGCCGTACATACATAGGTGTTCAGATAATTATTTTGAATATTAACCAATCAAAGTCAATTAAATTTTGTAGATATGGTCTAGAAAGTAATACCTAGGTCTGTGGTATTTTCATATTTTCATTAAAAACTCCCTGCAATATTTAAACTATACATTTTTACGAAAATGTAATAAACTATAGACCTAGATATTAGTTTCTCGATCGTGTCTACAAAATTTCATTGAATTTGGTTAATATTCATACTAATTATCTGAACACCTTTGTATGTACCATGCCAGCATAAGGAAAATACAGGTGCGAGTATCGTAAGGCATGGTGTGCCATACGTAACACGTATAGTGCACCATGTCTTACTATACCCGCAGCAGTATCGTACGTACGCTGGCGTGTTACATAAGTATGGTTCACCGTGCTTTACTGTTCCCGCACCAGTATCGTACGTATGCTGCCGTAGTATATACGCACGGTTCATCATGCCTTACTGTACCGGCAACGGTACCTTACCTCTACTACGACAGTTAATACGTCTGGCACATCATGCTTTACTGTGCCTGCCACAGTATCCTACCTATGCCGCCATGGTGCACACGTATGGCGCACCATGATTGACTGTGTCCGCCATAGTATCGTAAGTATGCCGCCGTGGTGCAAACGTATGGCTCACCATGCTTGACTGTGCCCGCTACAGTATCATACGTATGCCACCATGGTGCACACGTATGGTGCACCATGATTTACTGTGCCCGCCACAGTATCGTACGTATGCCGCCGCGGTGCACACGTATGGCTCACCATTATTTACTGTGCCCGCTACAGTATCGTACGGTTGTCGCCGTGGTACACACGTACGACTCACCGTGCTTTACTGTGTCTGCCACAGTATCGTACGTATGCCGCCGCGGTGCACACGTATGGCTCACCATTATTTACTGTGCCGGCTACAGTATCGTACATATGCCGTCGCGGTACACACGTACGGCTCACCGTGCTTTACTGTGTCTGCCACAGTATCGTACGTATGCCGTCGCGGTACACACGTACGGCTCACCGTGCTTTACTGTGTCTGCCACAGTATCGTACGTATGCCGCCGCGGTGCACACGTATGGCTCACCATTATTTACTGTGCCCGCTACAGTATCATACGTATGCCGTCGCGGTACACACGTACGGCTCACCGTGCTTTACTGTGTCTGCCACAGTATCGTACGTATGCCGCCGCGGTGCACACGTATGGCTCACCATTATTTACTGTGCCGGCTACAGTATCGTACATATGCCGTCGCGGTACACACGTACGGCTCACCGTGCTTTACTGTGTCTGCCACAGTATCGTACGTATGCCACCGCGGTGCACACGTATGGCTCACCATTATTTACTGTGCCCGCTACAGTATCATACGTATGCCGTCGCGGTACACACGTACGGCTCACCTTGCTTTACTGTGTCTGCCACAGTATCGTACGTATGCCGCCGCGGTGCACACGTATGGCTCACCATTATTTACTGTGCCCGCTACAGTATCGTTCATATGCCGTCGCGGTACACACGTACGGCTCACCGTGCTTTACTGTGTCTGCCACAGTATCGTACGTATGCCGCCGCGGTGCACACGTATGGCTCACCATTATTTACTGTGCCCGCTACAGTATCGTACGTATGCCGCCGCGGTGCACACGTATGGCTCACCATTATTTACTGTGCCCGCTGCAGTATCGAACGTATGCCGCCGTGGTACACACGTACGGCTCACCGTGCTTTACTGTGTCTGCCACAGTATTGTACGTATGCCGCCGCGGTGCACACGTATAGCTCACCATTATTTACTGTGCCCGCTACAGTAACGTACGTAAGCCGCAGTCGTAGTTTCAGGAGTATTCAGTGCGACTTGCGCACTACGTATGTACGTAGCCGGATGTCGGGCTACGTACGTACGTACAAAAATCGACCACTCGTAAATTACGTAACCCGCTCCATGATGAGCGTCAGTATGCCGACTACGTATGACTGACTACTTACGCGTAATGTAGCGGGTTACACACGTCATAGTGGTCGATTTTTATCCTTATTTTACGTAGTGCGGCAGAGGAAATTTTTCTCAGTGTGGGTTCAGCGGCCACCACAGCGAGGAAACTCAACACCACCAGCTTGAACATTGTGGTCTGTGTTGTTCAGGTAACGACTGATGCCAGACAATACCACGTATAGTATTTATAGAAAGTAAAAACTGAAGCAAAGGGCGATCTTGTTTTCGAACCGGTGTAATGCATCCAGGAAGCTGATATTTATATATCAACGAGGTCGACGAGAGCCCTGGCTAGTCGGTTCATCACCGTCATGCGTCTGTGCAACAAAGAGGCTTAAAAAAACAAATGCAGTTTAATAGGGCAATATACATATCAATATACGCTATCGGATTAAGATCGATTCAACTTTATTAAACGTCAGCAAAATTAACTTACACAATAAAAATATACTTATAAAATAAGAAATAATTTTGTTTGTAAAACTTATACATAAGATTTATTAAATGTCTAATTTTGTTTTCTAATTTTGGTCTGTAATTATCAAACCTACTACGCTTCAGTGAAGATGATAACATATCTCGTACGAAAGAGCCTGAACAATTGTATTTATTAAATCTTATTAGTGAATGTATGTTGCTAAGGGCCATATAATATTTTCATTAAATTGTGACAACATTTAAGGAAATCAAACAAAAGAAAGCTTTACCAATAGCTACTTTCGCTGTTGCCAACCAGCCAGATTTAATATTAAATAGTTTTGAAGATTTTATAACATTTATTTATTTATTTTACTAGGGTTCAGTCATATAGTTGATGTTTAGGGTAGTACCTAATGGCTAGTTTCACGGGTTTCGTATATGTTCAGGTCAAAGTACCTAACAGATAATTTCATACAAATTCTATTCCATCTATAAACTAAAATCTGTTTCTCTCTCTAGTTTAAATATTCTGAGATTATGTGCTATTCGAAACCTGTAAAAGAGATACGCATAAGGACATATGATAATAACATAACAAGTCGATCGTCAGTTATCGCAAATAAACAATTATGAATTATCTTTTGTCTAGATAAAAAAAACCGGCCAAGTACGAGCCGGACTCGCGCACGAAGTGTTCCGCACCAAAAAACGGCAAAAAAATTTCGTTTGTTGTATGGGAGCCCCCCTAAAATATTTATTTTATTCTGTTTTAGTGTTGTTGTTATAGCAGCAATAGAAATACATCATCTGTGAAAATTTCAACTGTCTACCTGCAGTCTTTATTAATATCGAGCAAAAAACGGCAAAAAAAACACGTTTGTTGTATGGGAGCTCACCTTAAATATTTATTTTATTCTGTTTTTATTCTGTATTTGTTGTTTATTCTGTATTTGTTGTTGTAGCGGCAACAGAAATACATCATCTGTGAAAATTTCAACTGTTTAGCTATCACGGTTCATGAGATACAGCCTGGTGACAGACAGACGGACAGCGGAGTCTTAGTAATAGGGTCCCGTTTTTACCCTTTGGGTACGGAACCCTAAAAACCCGATAGTTGAAAAATTTGTTGGAAAATATTGGCAGTATGAATTCGATCCCATTGCTAAAAACTATAACAATATGATGCCACACATGATCGGTTGCCACTATATTCGATGAAAATTCTTTTATAATTTACAATTTTAGAAATCTGAACGACACTTTATCTCTTGATGTAAGACAAACCTATTTTGAAAATTAGAAAATGTTACCTTAAATCGAATCAAAAGTTTCGGAAGCGAAAAAGAAAACTCCATGTGGGTTTAAGGATTAGTAGCCAGGCAACAGAATCTTACGAATATAAACCAGTTTGTACAGCAAATAAATTAAACCTTAATGACTCTTAACTGATAATCGGAGTTGATGTAGCGTTGATTGAGGGTAACAATAAAATTTTATCATTCACACTATACAGTTTTTGTTCGAGAACTCGTAATAATAATTAATCGAATAAACTGGTTTTCACGGACGAAATTTCGCGCGATCGTGTCAGAATCTTCGTCTCAATTACGCATTAATGAAGTTAATAAAAATTCAACAAATGCCTTTTATTCCATAACAGACATTCTCGCTTGTTATTAAATAAATATTTAAGTTAAATATATTTTTTAAAGTAACGAGAGTTCAAAAGTTTATAAACAACAAAATATCGCCGATTACTTTAACATTTGGTTTTACAAATCAAAATACTTTGAAAATAAATCAACGCCATTATTTACATCAATAAATCTAAAACAAACATTTTGCAGAAATAACAATTAAAATGGTACGTTTACAAAAAGTTGTTTAAATACAATACAAAGAAAAAAATTCAAATATCCAATTATCTATTTTAACAATTTTTTTTACCTTTTAACCCTTTAAACCCACGAAAATGAGACACAATAGATTTCTTGAATTAATGCGTCTTGTTCAAGCATCTTAAGTTTCGTTAAAATCGGTTTATTCATTTCCAAAATTATCAACTTGAAAGTATGTGTGAAATGCCTTACGGGTAAAAGGAGGTATATCCGTAAGGCATTTCACACAAACTATGGGCAACAGCGTCGCTTAACCAGTTAGCAACAAAATTCGTGTGCGCGCGTATCGCCCCTGCACGAACTAAACGTACGTATCGGAAACAATCGTCTAACATATCAAAGACAATTAACAAAAAAAGAAAAACCGCCTTCAAAAAACTGAAAACAAAAACAGCTTAAAAATTAAATACCTCTAAAAAGCAAGAAATAATATTCGAATCATTCGTTACACATATCAATATTAATAAAACACGTCTATTGAAGTCGGGTGGGGCTGGAGGACAACTTCATTTTTTTCTTAAAGCCCCACCCGACTTCATTAGACGTGTTTTATTAATATTGATATGTGTAACGAATGATTCCAATATTATTTCTTGCTTTTTAGAGGTATTTAATTTTTAAGCTGTTTTTGTTTTCAGTTTTTTGAAGGCGGTTTTTCTTTTTTTTTAAAAAGCTTTTTTATTTTCAACTTTTTAGTGGTAGGTATGTAAGCGCAGCGTGTAAATATTTTTTTACTTTATATTATAATATTTTCAATGGTAAAATGCCCAGAACTCAATTTCCAAATTTACGCTGTTTGTTTTTGAGGAGTTCCGTTGTGTCATCGTAGTCCAAGTCTAGTCCAGAACGTTGCATCGCAAACCATGATTTGGTTTGTTTTGGATTGCCATAAACTTACCAAAACCTAAATCACTTTACTTATACTATTTGATTTTGAAGAGTTCCTTTATGTATCTTCGAAGTTCGAAGTCCAATAACAATGAAATTAAATTGTGACCACTCTTGAAGTATACCCTTTCAAATAAAAAAAGAATCATCTAAATCGGTTCATAAACAAAGAAGTTATGTCCGAAATTCCATAAAAACTCGTGCGATGGCGAGCTAAATAATTGATATTTTTCAGGATTATGAAAAAACTACTGGCCAGATCTCTGTAAAAAATTTATGGGACCACACACAAACTATGTTCTTTCAGTTAAAAAAAGAATTGTACAAATCGGGTAACAACTGACGAAGCTATGTTAAAACATACATAAAAAAAAAAAAACCGTCGACTTGAGAACCTCCTCCTTTTTTTGAAGTCGGTTAAAAAGTAGTTTGGCCTTAAAAGTCATTCACAATTTCAACTTTATTGCAATGAAATAAATATCAACGTCATTCGTAGGAAAATAAAAAACACGAAGTTAGCCGATGCCGATTCTTTTTCTTGAAGTACTGTATGTAGTGACGACGACGGCGGGGGTGCGGCGAGCAAGCGATTATAACCTTAGGGGTGGTTAAGCGACGCTGTTGCCCATACCTACTGAACTTACCACGAATGAAGACGTCGAGCTTTGGCAACCCTTGGGGCAACGAAAATGTAAATCACACTCAGCTACCAATCTAAATACCAGATTACGATTGACTTAATCCAATGCAACAAGTGTAAATTAATTAAAACGACACTTCAATTCGCACTTATGCTAAAACTATCGTGGAATGCGATTCGCTGCTACTATCTTTAGTTAGATAAATAATGTAGATAAACTTATTTTAATAGTTCAGAGAATTTATAATCGCATAAATTATATAATGTACTGAAAAGGACAGGGATGAAATGGGAAAAAGCGAACTGTATAAATAATATGATATTATAAAACTTAAATAATTACCTTTTTAAATTATACAAAACAAGCTTTATGGTAACGAAACAGCAGGTCCAAAAGTGACAAAACAAATAATTTTGATTTAAAATACTGAAAAATAATGTTTAATAGTCAGCACAGCAGCAAAGATGTGTGCAACAGTAACATACACTTAGATCACTTCAAATTATTTAATATTGAAAATGAAAAACTTTCCTAAAAAAAATACAAGTGGCTTTTTAAGTTTATTAGTAAAGCAAAAGCAGTCAATTAGGTATATTTTAAGCGCATAACAGACCTATGAGTACTACGTGATAAGGTGCATTCAGACGCTGAACACGTCATAGCATCTTTTTTGATAGATTGCTCACGGTTTGAAACATTTAAGACAAAAAATAATAATACAACAAAATACTGAATTGTTTATAAGTAGCTACTTTTGTTGTTGGCCGCACATTCTAATTATAACGAATGACAGACATGAGACAGACAAAAAAATAAACTTCTTAACCTTTTCTCGTTTACCTCTGTATCCTTTTGATCTGAAGCTTTCAACGCCTTGATCTTTGATCATTAAGCTGCTGTCACACATAAGTTATTAAGTAATCGATTAAGTGGTTCACTTATAACGGACATTATACTTGCAGTTCGGTACAACAATGCAAATAAGCCGAGCCAATGTCAATCTGCAATCTGTTATTGATTCAACGACTTCACTATTTATCAAATGCCACGATCAATATGAAGTCTGTATGGATTTCTGTCTAATGTGTCTTAACGTTTAATGCTTCCTTTGTTTTATTATCGTTTTTAAGATTTTTTTTAAGTATAGATTTTTACTTATGATGATTTTTTTTAAATAATAACAGTCATTTCAAAGTTTTTCTTTATCTTTAAATTTTTTAAGGGGTTTTATCCTTTTGGACATGCCAACCCCATCGTACCCAAAACGAAAATATTACAATATTGTATATACAAGGTGTTTGGTAAATGCCTTATAAAGCCGAATATGGTACATTTTGATATTTTCTTTATTAATTTTTGTCTGAAACAGCTGATTTTTTTGTTGCGATTTCAGAGTTGGTCCCATAGTAAAAGTTGTTCAGTTTGATGATCCCTATCTACCATATTCGGCTTTATAAGGCTTTTACCAAACACCTTGTATAGGTACCTTCTTAAATTAACTTAAACTACTAATAATTTTGCTACACAGGGATTTTGTGGCTTCCAATTTAGGACCGACCCGACAGAACACTTTGGGTCATTCCTACATCTAAGAGCTTTATTTCAAAGCTTTAAGCTCTACCACTTTCAGCCAACTAAAGGAAAAAATGATTTTTAAACAACACTTAATACATTTTCATTATTGCACCACAAATTGGTTAATTGTGTACGAATTAACGAACAAATATCAAACTTAACCAGAACAACAGCCTAAGTAAATGATAACATGCAACAATGTCAGTAGGATAATATTGGGCATTCTATCCCACCTCCGTTCGTTCGGCTGATCGCCTTCACTCACTCACGGTGTGATAAAATGCCCAATATTATCCTACCGCTCGTTTTGGTCTTTCGCTTCCACTCACTGATGGTGTAAGAGATTGTTCAATATTATAAATTAATTTCGAATTACGTAGTGCATTGCATTTACGTGAAAGTCTGCATTGGTTCAATATAAAAAGCAAAATCACTAATCAATCATTCATTTTGACTAAGACGCGCAGAACAATTACTCCTATGAAATTTATCAAACAACCACAGACGTTGGAATTGGATAAAATTTGTCCAGATGGGGAGGCAGTTGCTTCTCGACACGGAAATCTGCTACCTAACTCAATTCGCTGTTTAGTTTGTGGTCCTTCAAACTGTGGAAAAACAAACTTGGTTATGAGTCTTTTATTGCATGATAATGGATTGCGTTTTAGAAATGTATATCTGTATTCAAAAACTCTGTACCAACCGAAGTATATGTACTTAGAGAAGGTTTTTAAACTTGTACCAACTATAACATTTTCAAAATATCGTGATAATGAATTAATTCTCAGCCCACATGAAGCTAAACCATATTCCGTCATAATTTTTGATGACGTTGCATGTGAGAATCAAAGTAATATGAGAGACTATTTTGCTATGGGTAGACATAAATTTATTGATTGTTTTTATTTGAACCAAACATACAGTAAAATACCGAAGCAACTGGTGAGAGATAATGCAAATTTAATAGTCTTATTCAAGCAAGATGATGTAAATTTACGACATGTATATGACGAACATGTTAATAGCGATATGACGTGGTCACAATTTAGAGAAATGACTTCAAAAGTTTGGAACGAACCGTACAGTTATTTAGTAATTAATAAAGATTGTGCTAAAAACAATGGTTGTTACAGAATGAACTTTGATACCTTTGTTACATTCGAAAAGTGAATAAAAACAAGATCCATCTAGATAAATTACCATTTCATTTAAAAAAATTAAACATATAACACATGGTTATAATTAGATTTTAAAAAAATGGAAAAGGAATTGAAAGCACAAATTGTTCAAGCTGCTGCAGCTGTCAAAAAGAAAGTAAATGAAATGCGTATGGTAGAGTCTTACAATGAAAAAATCTTGGACACCGTTTTTCAACCTATCACAAAACCACTCCATCAAATAATTAATGATAATAGCAACCTCAAGCTACTGAATGTATCTAAAGACAAAAATATCAATGATCAGTTGGACACTACAGATTTTAAGAATGAAGAAATTATGCTTAAATCCCCATACAATTCTGATGAAGAATTCGATGAGAGCGGTACTGAGGATAGTAATAAAAGTTTACCAAGTGATTCATCTTTCGCTACAGTTGAGTCTTTACAAAGCCCTAAACAAAATATTTCGTCTTGGTCGTTGTCTTCTGAAGTGTTTGAAGATGTTCCATATGGAGTCAGGAGAGAACGAGGAAAATTGATGATGGGGAACTCACGTGTGGATGTGGATGACGGCAACGTATATATAGCTGGCCAGTCGTACCAGAAGACCCCTGGCTTGTATGAGCTTTTGTTTAAGAAAGTACCTGATTTATCTTTAGTGTCTGAAAATGATTCATTGGCATATAAAGCAATGCTCCAGGAAACAAACGCTCATCGAAGGGATTATGATCAAAATAAACCTATTAAAGCTAATAGAGGACGAAAGTATTTACGAATTATAAAACCTCTTTTCAAGTTACGTAAACCTTCAACATCTTCCGTTTCTTCATCTAAAGATCAACTAACCGAAGGAGAAGGATTAACAATTAAAAAGAAATTAAAAAAATATAGCGATTATGTTTACTGGGATGATCCTAATGAATTAGTCGAAAGATTAAAATTGTTAATAGCCTCTAAGGAAGCTGGAAACACCGGGGTGAACAACGAAATCATTTCTATTGTTGAAGAGTTACGTGAAAAAGGTTTTATAAATTAAAATGATAAATATATATTGACTGATACAGTAATTTGTCTTTTATTTCCAAATCTCCTTTTGAATACATCGGATCTCCAAAAATGAATATTGATAAATTTGGCCATCATGTTCATAAAAGATTACGTTTATCAGAATTGATAGATTTCAAGGAAAACTCTTTAGTAAAATCAGAGGACGGAACTTTTGACTTACATTCATCACGACTGACTGGCGTTGGTAGACCCCTGAAACACGATGATGCCGTCAACAAGCAATACGTTGATGAAAAAATGTCTAATCTATGTACAAAAACTGAAATAAAAAAGATGGTCGAGGCAATAAAAGATGATATCACTGATAACTTCGCACAGTTTGAAAAAAAGTTTTACACTAAGAGCTCGACAGAACAAAAAGTATTGACCAAGCAAAATGGTCAAGCACCAAATAGTAAGAGAAATCCATAGATCTGCACGCAAAAATTTTGTTCGTCGTTCTGTTATCCTGAAAGGAATCAATGACTTGTGGCAAGCTGACCTGATTGATTTTAAATCCTTAAAAAAGTATAACAATGGATACACCTACATTTTAGTGGTTATTGATTGCTTTACAAAATATGCATGGGCTGTTCCTCTAAAATCAAAATCAGCAAGATGTGTGGTTGATGCTTTTAACCAAATTCTTTCAACAAGCGGTAGTTGTCCTGCTAACTTACAAACCGACATGGGGACAGAATTTTATAATGAATCGTTTCAACGACTTATGCAGTCATTCAACATAAATCACTATTCATCGTATTCGACAAAAAAAGCATCTATCGTTGAAAGATTGATAAGAACTTTAAAAAATAAATTACATATATCTTTTAGCAGTAATGGTAGTTACAAGTGGGTAGGAAAAACTTTAGTCGCTGTTTTGTGCACTTATAATAATAGCAAACATCGCATCACCAAGCATAAACCAATCGATGTGACTTCTGAAAATGAAGAAGAAGTTATAAGCAATATCAGAAACTTTAACAAGAAGAAAAATAACAAACGAAAAAATAAATTAAAAATTGGTGACTATGTTAGAATAAGTAAATATAAAAGTAGTTTCGATAAGGGTTATACGCCGAACTGGTCAACAGAAATATTTACAATTAAAACGGTGAATAGTACGTCGCCTGTTACCTACAATATAGTAGATCAACGAAACCAACCAATATTGGGATCATTTTATCGAGAAGAATTACAGAAAACAAATTATCCTAATGTTTATTTGGTTGAAAAAGTTATTAAAAGAAAAGGAAATAAATGTTTAGTAAAATGGTTGGGACTTTCTGATCAAGAAAACAGTTGGATAGACCATAGCTCCATCATACAATAATAAAATCGATAGTTTAATATTCTTGTAATCATTATAAATCAGGAAATGCAAGGAGAAGGACTTGTTAACAGTATTATCGATTGTCTACCATTTGAACTTCACTTGCCTGGCTATAATTATTGTGGTCCAGGAACAAAGTTACAAAAAAGATTATCAAGAGGAGACAAAGGTGTTAATAAATTGGACGAAGCCTGCAAACTGCACGATATCGCATACATAAACAACGATTTTGATAGTAGACATAAAGCAGATTTGCAACTGCTAGATATGGCTAAGAAACGAATGCATTCAAAAGACGCAAACAAAGGTGAAAAGTTAGCTTCATGGTTAGTCAGTAAAGTTATGAAAGCAAAAGTTAAAACTGGCTCTGGCGCTAAGAAATTTAAGACGCTTATATCAAGAATACACTCAAAGTTAAAAAAACTTAATCCAAAAAATCATACAACTGCCATTAAATACGCTTACCAAGTCGCCAAAAAGTGCTTTCCCAAAAAGTGTAATTTACATCTACCACGAATTATACCGATTCCTAAGACGGGAGGAATTTTACCATTGATCCCAATATTTGCTGGTCTATCAGCTTTAGGTGCTTTGGCTGGAGGTGCAGCTGGTATTGCAAAAACAGTAAATGAATATAAAGCTGCTCAACAAAATCTTGAAGAGTCAGAACGACATAACAAAACAATGGAAGCCATTGCAATAGGAAAGGGTCTCTACATCAAACCGTATAAGAAAGGCAATGGTTTATACTTAAAGAATTCAAAAAACTAAATTTTAAGCTACCTAATCGTGCGTTATCAAATATTGACATCTTGAAGTATTCCGTTAATATACCATATTTTCGTGGAGTTTACATGAAAGATAGATTACCAAGAAAACCGGAAACAATAGAGTGTGGAATTGTAAATTTAGATAATCACAATAATCACGGTACACATTGGGTAGCTTATGCAATAATTAATAATTATTGTGAATATTTTGATAGTTTTGGTGATTTAAAACCGCCTAAAGAGTTGGTAAAATATTTCGGACAACGTGACGTTTATTATAATTATGATCGATATCAAAAATTTAACAGTTTCAAGTGTGGACATTTATGTTTAAGTTTTTTGCAGAAATTTTGGACTAAATATAGTATATATTAAAAGATTTCACTGTTTTATTTTATCATTTCCACCATGTCTTTCACACTGTCCATAACAGGAAAAAGTTCCATATTAACAACAAATTACTCTCCTACTTTGGAACTCGACAGTACTTACGAGTGTGCACTGTTACATTTATCTACCTTTAATTCTATACCTAATATTACAAAAAATAACAACAAATTTCATTATGGTAATAATGAAGTGGTTGAAATTCCTGAAGGAGCTTACGAACTTCAAGATATTTACGATTTTTTAAAGCAAAAAGTAAAAGATTGTATTTTAAAACTATATTGCAACAACAATACGCTTAAGGCATCTATAATCTGCTCTAAAGATATACACTTTGATAAACAAGATTCTATTGGAGAATTATTGGGTTTTGGTAAAGTATTCCTAAAAAGTAATATAATACATGACTCGCTACTTCCAGTTAACATTTTATCAACAACTGTGGTGAGAGTAGAATGTGACTTCGTAAGCGGTTCATATATAAACGGAAAACCAAGTCACATTATACATGAATTTGCACCTACTGTACCACCTGGATACAGAATAATTGAAATACCTAAGATCCCTATATATTTTCCAGTAAATAGGAATTCTATAAACAGTATTACGATCAGAATACTAGATATTAATAATAATCTGGTGGATCTGCGAGGTGAAGAAGTGAATATATATTTACATCTAAAAAGAGTATGATTGAGTACAATAAAAGGGTCTCAGTGCACTGTCAGAAGTCTAGTGATAATCGAGCAGTTCGGAAGAACACACATTCTCGAGCTAAAATAAAACTAACAGCAGATAATAAAGCATTTTTAAAATTGATTGGACTGCTAAAATGAATATCTTAAATATAACGAATCCACCAGTTTATGACAATTCTATAGAGTGTATAGAAACTCATTCCTATAAACCATATGTAACAAGTTTTAATAGAAACGATGAAATAAGAATACCGATTAATCAACAAGATTTATACTTGCTTCCAAGTGCTAGTACATTGTATTTGGAAGGTGTGATTAATGTGGTGAAAACTGGTACTAAGGAGAAGGTACCAGCAATTCATTTAATTAATAACTCTGTTATGTACTTATTTCAAGATATACGTTATGAATTAAATGGTGTTGAAATTGATAAAGTGAAGAATGCAGGGATTACAACGACAATGAAAAATTTACTTTCTATGAAGGAAACTGAACTAAGACCATCTAAAGCATGGGGTTGGGATATACAAGGCACCAGAATCGAATCCACTCACTTTTCTGTATCAATTCCGCTAAATAGGATCTTAGGATTTGCGGAAGATTACAAAAAAGTAATTGTGAATTGTAAACATGAACTCGTATTGCTAAGGAGCAATACAGATCTCAATGCTTTAAAAGTTAATACGGGCGAAACTGTAGAAGGCATTGATATTCATAAAATTATTTGGCGGGTTCCTCATATCAAAGTTTCTGATAGAGAAAAAATCAGTTTACTTAAACTTCTTGAAAAAGATAAGCCGATCCAATTAGCGTTCCGGAACTGGGATCTTTATGAATACCCTATGTTACCAAAAACTACAAAACACACGTGGTCAATTAAAACTTCTACTCAGATCGAAAAACCGAGATATGTGATTCTGGGATTGCAAACTAATAGAAAAAATAATGCATCTAAAGATATGTCACAGTTTGATCATTGTGAACTGCGTGACGTTAAAGTTTATTTAAATTCTGTATATTACCCATATGAAAGCTATAATGCCGACTTTTTGAAACATCAATTTGGTTTATTATACGAACAATTCGTAAATTTTCAACAGTCTTATTACGGACGTAACTCGAGCGCCTTGATAGGTCCGGCTGATTTTAAAAATATTGCTCCACTAATTGTAATAGATTGTTCAAGACAAAACGACAACATAAAAACAGGGCCGGTCATTAACATTCGCTTAGAGCTTGAAAGTCATAAAGAGATACCGGACCAGACATCGGCATACTGTTTAATTTTGAATGACTGTATTATCGAATATAAACCTCTCAGTAATATTGTACGCAAAATATCATGAGTACCATTTTGTTCGTTGATGTTCAAGGATTTAAAAATGATCAGAACCAGTTTATCATAAAGGAATTAGCATTATGTACTAGTGAGATCACTCAAGTTTACTTAATAAAACCTCCATATCCGTTTTCTAAATTAACTTCGGATGAGAAAAAAAGAGTAAGATGGATTCAACGAAATCGAGGTATTACTTGGAGTGAAGGAAACATTGATTATAGAGAATTCAAGAGAATAATAATCCCAATTCTTCAAAATAAAACAATTATAATGAAAGGTCTAGAGAAACAGAAATGGATAAAGGATTTGTGTGAAAACTGTTATTTAATAGATATTGAAGATAGAGGTAGTCCTAGTTTTTCAGTTTTGTGTAAAACATTTTGTGAATTAAAAAATACTTTTAATTGTGTAAACCATAAAGAGGAATGCGCACTAAAAAATGTAATGTGTATTAAAAAGTGGTATTTGAATTTATAAAATATAATTTGCCTTTGTTAATATGATAAATAAATTTCGTAATTGAATAAAAAGTTGTATTATTTTTAAAACACATTCCTAACGATCAGAAAAATTAAAACACCAAATTGAACTTTCATTTTTATTACCTTAAAGCTTACAATAATAAAGATTAATTATAAACTTAACTTAAGTACTTATCATCTACATACATATTTCCTAAAAATTACTATCACATATTTTTTTACTTATATTTCTAATCAGTTGTTCTGTTTGTTCCATAATTGGATCAAAATTATCCGTCACTACATACTGGCTACTGTAGAGCATTTTTTCATTGTCACTGTCACATGTCACTGCACTGTTGCTGTCCAAGTCTACGATCTCAACCCTGATGAGCCGAACACCTCGTCGAACTTCGTTGCTGTATACGAAAGAGCCACCACTTTGTTGACATGATTTCTTCGCAGGAACCGGGCTTTCTCCCTTGCCTCCACGTTTTGTTTTCCTTTTCTTAGGTTCTCGTTGTAATCTAGCTAACTCCGGGAATACTTCATCAAAGTCGGCAAGAAGATCTTGAGCGTTTTGTTCAAATAAACTGCACGAATCCATATTCATTGTTATTCGTTCTAAATCTCGCACTTTTATTTATGAATTGCTGTGTTGGTGTCACAGTGGTCAACAGTGGAATGCTCTAAATTATTTACAATAAAATACCTTCAACTCACATTTCTATTGCTGACTTATCATTTTGCAAATATTCATGTTTGAACCTGCTAAATTTCGCAACATACGTAAAGTATTACATTACGTTCTGCTGAATTCGTGTTATTTGTAAACACGTGCAAAGATGTAAATATTATATTTTGTTAAATATTAAGATAGGTATTGCAAATAAAAAGAACTTATACGTTAAACAATTTATTTCAAATCTTTTTTTACAATCATAAAAACTTAGCGATACTATGACTACAACTAAAGTAAATATAATAAAATTATGAGACACTTTATACCAACTTAGAAGACAATTGCTAAATTATGTCAGAACTACCCCAAGCCGTTGTCGACACTTTGTCGGAAGATATTAATCTTTTATCATCATTACCAGACAGTGCAATTTTATTAACACCTCTTGTAAATATTTCGTGTTTAATAGATCTGAAAAGTATGTTCTTTTTGCGTATAATATTATTATTCAAAAGAACTGATTCGTAGTCTCTCATGCTCAAGTCACGTATAACGTACGATTTGGTACCTTTAGCTTTTTTAATAACTTTTTCTGAGGTTCTTACACAATAGAGCTTAGATCTCAAACCAACGAAATCTGATATTAAACGGCCACCCATTTCATCTTTAAATAATCCTGGTACTTTTTTATTGATCAAAGGTAGGTCAAAACAATTTTGTTCATCGAAATTACTTGTGTCAAAAAAATGTAAAAATTCTTCTTTCATATCTTGGTAAAAATCTAAAGTATTAACGACGTATATAAAACTGTCAGTGTCTGTATAGCAGAGTTGAACACGGTTATTATAATATGGTTTTATTATATTATAATGGAAATTATACATATGTGCTTTAGATAACTCCAACACGGTAAAACCTACATAAATGGGTTTATCTAAAATAATTTGATCGGGTTTCATTTGAATGGCAACCAAGTTGTTTGTGAATACAGATACACTATGAAAATATGGACTAGCAATTAGTTTGTTTGCACTCAATTTCTTTTTGGTTTTATTGCTAGTATCGGCCCATTCGTTAACAAGATGCACGTTTACTCGCGCTTCATTGTTTTCAAGAGTTTTGCCAAATACAGAATTGTTTAGAAGTTTAAAAAAATCTTGTTCAAAGGCGGACTCAGCTTTTTGACGAAGACTTGTATTTAATTCAATATATTTTTTAAGATAATCACTTTGTCGAAAAGTAATTACACGATGAATTTTGCGCAGTAGCAACCCGTGCTCTATACATTTTTTCAGGTGAACATAATGAATAATATAATTAAATTTGTTAAATAAGTAAGGTATTAATTTTTTAGTTTTACCACCAGGAGGAATACATTTTTCAGGGCAAAATGGTAAATCATTATGCAAACGATGTAAGTGTTCAGGATAAATCAGATCAACTTCAAGTATGTAACCGTATTCACTATCGTCATCTACGTCTAAAATTTCCAATTGTTCTATTTCATCGTTTTTTAAAAATCTAAAATCAGAGTAAGGTAAGGTTTGACTCATGCTGTATCCGTATAAATTGTTACAGTCTAAATAAACGATATAAGAGTCTTCCTTAGAGAAATCGTAGTCGGGCATGTATTTGTTATTAGCTTTCGCGTAGCGATGAGAAACCATGCACACGCCTCCTCTTATTCCATCTTGAATCATACGAATCATCGACAAATCGTCGAGAAGCTCAAGTTGGACACCCGTTTTTAAAAGCATTGCGTCGAATGATAGGCTTGGTGCAGTAACATAAAAAGCAGGATCAAGTTGGTAATGGCATTTACACGTTTTACGAAATTTTTCAAATATGTCTGTTAGTAAAAGAACATCTGTTTTTAAATACAAGTCTGTATATTCACCTAAATCTTTTATTTTAAAATTAGTCCAAACTGCCTGAGCATGTTTATAATCTTCTTCAGTTACATGTTCATTTGTAAGAGAATTGAAAAAGCTTGATTTTTCAGGTAACACTTTTTCAGAATAAGAGTCCCAGTTATTCATATAATCGTAAGGATATACTCCTTTTCTCGTCAATAACTCGAAAAGTTTTTTGTTGGGAAAATGAGAACGTAAGTTGAGAAAATCATCCTTCTTCATAGTTTTAGCTAGTTTATCTAAACTCGTTCCCAAAAATTTAAATGAATCAGTAAAACGTAACTGAACAAATTCTCCATTAGATACTGGTAAAAATTTTGTAAACGAAATATAATTTTCTTTAGTTTTGGGTATAACTTTTATATTACCAGGCATTTCTCCTAACTCTTTTATAAAAAGGTGACAGTCGTAACCCGATAAATTGTGAAAAAAGATAGGTATGAATTTCGGTGTTTTATAATTCAAATTACAAATTTGATGAGCTGCACCGCGATAACGACCTGAGACGTGACAGTGATCGCGAACTTTATCTTGCCACAATAAATGATCACAAATATGACATCTTGTTGCTTGGACAAAGTTAGCAGCATCTAGCTCCGTAAAAATCATAGGTTTTGTACAATTTAAAACTTCTTGGATTTTTTTAGCTTCGTTATGAATGAGTTCAACAAACTTCGATACACAATCTAGACCTCGATAAGAAACGAATTGATTTTGTGATGCATCAAACGAACAAACGACGTTATATGCGAAAGCGACTGGTACGTGTCGCTGTAAGTCGGTTGTAGCCGCCAGGGCAGGGTTCGGTTCGCATCCTTGTACTGGTTGTAACATAGTTTCAAAATCGGCATAAACTACAAATGGAATATTCTGTTTACGATCAAAATTTTTGAATTGTAAAACAGATCCTTTATTTGGTAAAACTGTAACAACCCCCCCACATACATGACTCTCGAGCTCGTCCTTTGATGGAAAAAATATCAAACAATCATCGCAAAAATACAAAGAACCATGATGCTTAGTAATTTGGTTTCTAACAAGACGACCTAAGTTTTTAATTAAACAGTAATGAGATTTATCGTCCGACTCAATGAGTAAAAGATGAATGCGCTTACCGTTTTTGACACAATTTTCCGACTTGAACAACGGTCCTGTAACAAACTTATCATCTTTTAAACCATAAACGTTAACACTAATACCAGGATTATTTTTCTCAAAAATACTTATATCAGAGAAGCTTACTGGAAAAGAGATGTCATTAATATTAAGTACATGTTTAAAATGTGGATAGGACGATACGCGTTCCGGGTGATTGTTGGTTGGATAGAGAGCCGCGGTAACGCACCACAAAAAACAATGCTTGTCGTTGTTGTGAATATTCAGACATGCTTTTTTATTTTTAATAAACTTTGGTAAATCTATATAAGTTGACCCCCGTAGTGGTTCATACTTATTTATGTTGATTTCAAAATGAGAATTGTGCAAAAAAGACCAGCCACTGTCTTTTTCTTGAAACTCTTCAATGATTTTATTTAAATAATTCATAACATTTGAATAAATATCATGAAAGTTATAATTTAAATGTAGTGAAACATTTCTAGTAGCAAATGACTTTATTTCCTGACTGTTATCTTTCATTAATAGAAACATCGAATAAAGTTCGAAATTAACTTTAACATTAGTGTGAATAGTTAATGACTGATCTAAAAGAGACTTTATTTTAGAATGCATACTGTTGAAAAAATTACTAACTGAGTATAATTCATTTTCATCAGCGGCCACTATTCTGTAAGTAGCAATACGCCCGCGGAACGCTGACCTTACTAATTGTACTCCATCGCAATAACTTATGATATTCTTATTTTTGTGTGCGTTACTCCGCAAGTGCCCTATCCACCTACGTTTATCCACTGAAACATTACAAGACGAGCAAAAAGGCATTATTATTTACCTACCTACTTATTAACTTGTAGTTAAGAAATGCGGTGCCTACTGGTTAGTTAAAGTGTCTCAAAATTCTAATATTAAAATTACACTACATAAAATATAAAAATGAAAAATTTACTTAAATAATTTATTGTCCTAATTTTATTTACAGTTTTTATTCAACTTATCCGAATAAAAAGTTGGTGTAGATTCTTCGAACAAAATGTTCGCTTCTTTGACGAATCTCTGCAGCAGTTTCCACTGCGGAGAATCGTCCTCGAGCTGGCAGTTTAGTCGGAGCAACGCATTCTTCCAGCGCTCGTCCGCGGCACTGGCCTCGGCGTCATCGCGTTGGTACACCTTCAGCTCCACATAGAAGTCGCCGGCGGTGGTGGCGAGTCGACGCTGCGACCCGTTGGCAACTCGGTTGGTTATATATGAAGATAATTTATTTTTCTTCGTCTCTACGGCTTGAGCTTCTTCTTCACCCAAACCGAAGATGTCCACCGTTTTCGTCTTCTTGTTAGAATTTCTGAAACCGAAAAAAATTTTTACTATGTGATACTCAACTTTGTAATTTTAGGACAGGCAAACCGTTAATTTCAATAACATTAAAATAATCATTATGCGCTGAACAATAAATGATGTATCGTACCTATGAGTGAACACAAAAAACTATAAGTAAATAAAATAAAAAGAAAAGTCATATCATTTAAATTTTTAAATCATTTAATTTTTAAATTATCAGTTTAAAACTAAACAAAATTTGTACTTCTATAATATGAGATAGAATACTTAGAATAAGTATCAAAAAACATTGATTCCAACCAGGATTCGAACCCGGAATATTTCTATCAGATCGACACGGATGCACTAAGTTAAATCAATTCCTAATTAAAAGAAATATGAAAATGTTTACCTTTGCGAGATAGGTGTTTTCGACTTGCGCTTAGCAGCAGCTGATGTTGCTTTTGTTTTGCTGAACAGCTGCTCCTGAGCAGCGATCGATTCACATTCGGAGTCAGACCTGAAAGTTAAAAAAATATTTATGAAAGTTTTTTATAAGATATTATTTATTCGCACCAAACGTTGAACTATTTGTCTGCAAATAAAGATTAGATAAATAAAGGTTATTTGTTAGTAGTTAAATACTTACTAACATTTTGTTAGATTTTGTCGATGATAGATGATGCGCACCTCAGTAGTTATGCGATGGAGCTCGAGGGGCTGGAGGGGTGGCAGGGCAGCAGCGTTCTTGAACCGTAACTTGCAAAACTTGCAGCACAATATTGTTGAATGAAAAGTGAAAGAAATTTTCACGTTTTTATTGGAAAATAATGCTTACACACTACTTTTTGTATTCAATCAAAAAGACTTAAATCGAGTTTATTTACGATTCTGCAAAATAGGTTTTATTACTTACGAGGTATGATTCATAGGTATCATCATAATGCTAACACAATTATAACGACTGTGATTGACGTAAACAACATGAAATATTTAACCGACTTCAAAAAGGTGAAGTTTCTCAATTCGCCTTATATAGGTAAGCACTTATATTTTTTATGATCATAAGATCGATACTTATAAAAGTTACGATCACTTTTTAATTACACAAACCTAAAAATGAATTGATATTTTGGTTATTTTAAAAACTCTGATTTTAAATTATAAATTAACATTAAATTCGATTGAAAGAGATTTATATTATTTTTATTACCTACTTGATACCTTTATTGTAGGATTATAACTTGTACGCATCATCATTAATTTGTACCATACGAAAGGAGGGCTTAACATTCTACCAGTCAACCTTTAGAGAATTATAATAAATGTGGTAAAAATACAGCTGTTTCATATCATAATGAATAATAATTTACAGTAATTAAGTAGGTAAGCTATTGTTTAGACGATTACGTATTTGTTATATTTAACTAAGTTATAGATTAAACTATGATTATAGATCAAAAAACTTTTTCACCTTCAAATATTTTTTGCGATAAATTCATCAATTTACGATTTTACCGTAACCGTGATACATATTAATACCACACGTAGGTATTATTTTTTGTACCCTACAAATGATTGACTTAACATTCTACCAGTCAACCTTTAGGGAATACTCCATCTGCTATAAATATGAGGTAAAATGGACAAAATAATAATGATACAGATGTTCCATACAACATTATTTATAGTTATTCGGTATTATTATGATTATAGCATTTATTTGAAGTATAAACTAAGGTGTAGTAATTTACAAGTTTTTATTTTCGCAATAAATGTTAACCTATGAAAGCATCAAAATTGATTCAGTGGGTTCAGTCGTGAAAAAAAAGAAATAGTGACAGTTACTTTAGCATTTATAACATTCGAATAAATTTAGTTTATTACAGAAGGAAAGTCGCGTTATAACAGTTAACTCGATAAAATATTGAATTGCAGTTTACCGGCATCCGGTTTTTGTTTTGATTAATATTTAATTTACAGAATATTAGTTTCGAAATGTATATTTTTGTCCACCGAAAGCTATACTTAAACACAGCAAACAATTGTACTGATAGACGAACTTTGATGTTTATCAATGGTGGAAAAATCATTTCAACATTTCCACCGCACACAAAAATTAAATAATTTGAATACCATTATTGTTATTTTTTCTTTTATTATTAGAAAATTACTTAGTTAAATGGACGAATACATAAATTTGGTAATGCTTAGTTGTTCATGTTACTAAAATAAATGTGTCTAATGCCCAGCTAATTCAAAGATTGACGATTTCAACATCATATAAAATACTTTTGCAATAAAACTATATTCATCATATCTCATATCTATCATTGAGCTTCTACCTTTACTACACGATAACGACGTCAATGCGATACAATAACAACTATGTTGCAAAAGCCTAGCGCTTCACTATTGCAGTACAAAGTGCAACCTTATTTTACCTCGTGTTGCATGAGCGTATGGTACAAGTAATAAAAAACTGCGTATATGATGATTTACGTATTGAATTCATAGTTAATTATGTATATTATATAAAAACGTATGAATGCGAATAAAAAAAGAATTTTCAATTGTCAATGATGACCATAATTTCAATCGTTAAAATAATAAACAAATTATTATATGTTTTTATTTCAAAAACACACTAAAAATGTAAGTATCCAAATGTTTTTAAATCTGAACATCGACATTAAGATATAGGTGAGATGAAAATAAGTACCATTGAAAACCTATGCTAATTTTTGGGTTTAAATCATGTTTATTTAATCATGTGTACCTAATTAATATTATTCGTTAATTCATAGTTATTTCATAATTAGATCAGAATAATAATGAAAGTTTACAAAATGCATTTACATATTTGAAGTAAGTTACTAATTCATTATCTGTAAGTAAAATTTTTTTACTGGAATACAAAAGCAATGTATGTATCATGCGCTTGTGCGAGACCGAGCGAAACGCTTCAGCTCATGCCTTGACACACGCATTCGAGCCTGTCCAACTTTAGTTATTCTCATTACGTTGATTTGTAGTGAACCGCGTGTTGTGTCTGTCCATATTTGCGAATCAATAATTACGTTTTTAATGAAAGTGATCTCAAAGTGTCGTTTAATACTGCTTTTATTGTATAACTATGTTGAGTGGAGATGTGATCCTAAGTTTGCATCTAGACTAATGATCAAGAATAATATTGAACTCTTGATGGCAACTCCGAGGCAATCAGCTCAGAATTATATTCAGGGAGACCATGAGCCAATCGGGCCTAGAGTTCAGAGTTCCTTTATAATGTGAATTTTAGAAAATGGATATATCTCTAGTCGGCAACTCCGAGGCAATCTGCTCAGAATAAATTCAGGGAGTCCGTGAGCCATTCTGGTCTAGAGGTTGAATTATTTTCTTTCATGATGTGAATATACTATATAATTACAATTGATATTATAACCTCCTGTCGGCAACTCCGAGGCAATCTGCTCTGAATAAAATTCAGGGAGTCCGTGAGCCATTCTGGTCTAGAGGTTGAATTATTTTCTTTCATGATGTGAATATACTATATAATTACAATTGATATAAGAACCTCTTGTCGGCAACTCCGAGGCAATCTGCTCTGAATAAAATTCAGGGAGTCCGTGAGCCATTCTGGCCAAGAGTTCTTAGTTATTATTTATGTGTTTGGATGCTTCTCGAGGTGAGCTTTTCCTCCACATGGTTGTCAGTGAATAGCAGTACTAACGCTTTATTATGACAAATGACTTAAATCAAATCGAACTCTGGTTTTGTGATTTTTTGTGTATCGTAAAAATGATGAGATTATTGCCTCATGAACATCATCATCAGGTGAGTTGATCGTTAAAAATTATTGATTTAAGAGGATTCTCGCAACTGATTTGTAACTGAGTGAATTCATAATTTGATAAAAAGGCGAACGACCAAAACGACCGGTAGGATAATATTGGGCATTTTATCACACCGTGAGTGAGTGAAGGCGATCAGCCGAAACGAACGGAGGTGGGGTAAAATGCCCAATATTATCCTACTAATGTCACATGTATAAAATAAAATTTCACTTTTTACACGACTGATATGTATACGAGTTTCTTAATTCCACCATAACTTCTAAATGCCTGAACAGATTTGGATGTGCAGATCTTTAAAATCCTCACAATCATACATCTTTATAGTGAGATCATTAGTTAACGTATGGAGGATACCTACAAATCTGAAAAACTTTTGAACCTCTGCTTTAAGATTTTAGAATTATTTATTTACCATTATGTACTTATATTAATAAATTCATAGACTTAGAAAAATTTTCGCTGCGGCATAAATATATTCCTTTTGACATTCATTCTTTTAATCAGATAAGATCAGACAAGAAAATATTTATAGAATTACAATCAAAAATATTGGTGTTCAATTTTCTTGGCCTAAATATTTATTTCACCGCTATAAATAAATAGAAAGATGTCACCCGGTGGCATATCGTGATGGATGTGCAATGAACCATGAAATACTCTGCCCGCCGTTGACAGACATACACGGTGCACTCTAAATAAGTACGCACTTAATTAAAAAGCTACATGGTACAAAGAAAAAGAGGCAAAAGTAGTCTTCTCAGGGCCGTCAATATCTTCCGGCAACGCCTGTCGCATAGTCAAGATGCTAGTATAAAAAGGTGTTGCAACTCTGCAAGTGCATCAGTGTTTCTGAGTACAGAAAGCAACACAGACCTTAATCAAAATGATGAAACTGGTGGTGTTGTCCTGCCTGATGGCCGCCGCGTCCGCGGGTGTGCTCGCTCCGTTCGCACCGATCGCTTACACCACTTCTTACCTGGCTCCTTACAACTACAGGGGGCCGTTGTCGCTGGCTCCTGGACAGCCGGCCAACATCTTGGGCGCTGATGGCAGGCCTTTGGACACTTTGGAAGTTAACTTGGACCGCTCCGCTCACCTGACCGCCAAGGCCTTCGATGGGGTTCACATCCTAAAGAAACGATCTGCCCCCGTGATTGCTGCCCCCATCAGCCGCATCGCCTACACCGCCCCCGGCGCCCTCGCCTACTCTGCCCACATTGCCGCCCCCATCGCAACCCCCATCGCCTCCTATGGCTACCCATACGCATACAGCGCCCCCTATTACCACTACTAAACAGCGTCTACTAGAGAAACCTGATGTAAATACGATTACAAGTAAATTCAAATTTAAAAAACTCTGTTGTTGTTTATTCCAATTGTCTCTGAATCCCAATCAATTTTGTCTCTATCAATAAATAAATATGGTTTTACTGCCTCCTTTTCTAGCAGACATTTACAAAAGATATGTTTTGTTTGCTACATAAAAGACAAATGTGACAAGATAATAGGCCCAACAATCTTACTTATCTGGTAGATTTGAAAACAGCCTTTCGTTGAAATATACCTAGCCGCAAATGACGTAGTTACTCGATATTATAGATTTAAAAAAGCACACAGCTATTGATCTATCTAAGATACTTGAATTAATTATTCAGTGAATGCCACGACAGACATTAACTACTGTTTATTACTCCAGAAGGTTTACAACTTTCAACGTTTAATAGGTACCCATACCTACTAACTTCAACAGAGTCTAATAAAAGACCAATAAACATAACATAGACTAGTTTATCTTAATTTTTAAGATAAACGTAACTAACATTAAAATGCAATTTAGTAAAACAACGTACCTATTTGAATCTGTTTCTCTTTGCCATACGTTCTCGAATAATCTCGAGTCAGCGTATCTCTGTTTTTTGACAATTTAATTGCAATGTACTTTATTATAACTTAGTTTTACATTCCTATAAGAACTTTCAGTAACTAACTAGTACAGAAAAAGGAGTATTCCGCAATTATGATAGAACAAGAAATTGTTGCCAAGGGCAAAAATAGGGTGTTGCTTAGAGAAAACGACTTACGACACTATTCACATAATGAGATAAATAAATTGGGTAAGTATCTCCTGTTTTTTCCCATGCGAACCCAAACCGGATTAATGTCAGTTACTGGCTTCTAACGAGGAAAATTGCAGGCCTATTACATAAAAATAATCACAATAATCGGACGCAATTCGTCGTTCAATTTACTTGATATTGAACGTTATTCGTGAGTTAATAGTGCCTGGGAGTGGGACGAACTTCGTCCACTTATCGGAATTGTTTTATGTAATAAGCCTGCTGCTTAATTATTTGCTTCCAGAAGCACAAAGCGATGATTCGCAATCATTCGTAGCACGATCAGCCGTCGAAAAAAATAACGCGCGTCAAAACATCGTGCGATAGAGAAATTTTGAATGGGAAATTTGTAGAGTGCCATCTACTGTTCACTGCTCGACCAACAATGTATTATTAACTCGTCATGAGTTTTTAACTGGTCGTTCGTACAACTTCAAAGATATCACACAGTACATTTCTTAATTTACTTTTCAGTCTCAAAAAAATGTGTAGTGATTATAGTACTCAAATAAGCGTTAAAGTTTTAAAACATAAGCGTTCATGGTTGTTAAATAAACATGCTAAAAATGATAATTCTTTAAAATTCTCTATACAAAACGGCAATTTCACACTTTAACCCCTAAATACTTTTCGCGATCGTAAAATAATCAGTATACATACATATAAAAAAATATACGCGGCGAATAAAAATATTGGGACTTTACTGTTAATACCTAACATTAAACGATGTTCCGTACATAACAGGAATGGTGCAAACTCAGAGGAAACTTATATTCATGTATGCATTCATTCATCAATAAAAAAATTACAACTACACGTATTACTTCCAATCTTTTTGCAAATTTTACTACACTATTTGTACTTTTTCAATCTGTCACAGAATAGATATACTGTGCCAACCATTAATAAACCAATAATCTTGAAAATATAATTAAAAAAGCCCCTAGCAAGCTTAGTTTTGTGATTTACAGTTTTCCAAAGTAACAAATATTTTATTAGTAATCAATTTCAAAGCGACAATGTATTCAATAATTTTGACTATGATTTCATTCAGCGTTGCACGCCCATTTGCTCCTTTAAATAGTTCTCAAAAACTGCATAATATAAGCAATAAATAAATAAAATACTTGGGTGTATTTGAGATTTGAAGTTTTTAAAACACATTTTTCCATTTACTTTGATGCTCCTTGTCATAGTTTTCGTTTCGTTCTCATTCGCGTACTCATCAAAATCGTAACTAATCAGTGGATTTCATTTTGGCTAGGTACTTTATTGAAAATTCCTCATTCCGGTATACGGTGGCAGTGTCAAGACAGCATAAACTTAATATGTACCTATAATAGTATTTTAGAACGTTGACCACTACTAGCCCCTACAAGAACATCTATCGAGAAAAATAAACGCGCGTATCAATATAGAAAAGAAATTTACATAAGAAATTTCATTTCGCTTTTCGGTGGTAGATGCAAACTCATACAAACTTATTCTATCTTTTTTTTACGCGCGTTTTTTCTTGATAAATTGCCATGTTCGTGCTTGGCTGTGCTGAAGGCACAGAATGGTATATCTATTTTGTGCCCGGATTATGTTTTTTCCTACATTTACCATTTTAAAAAACAAGTTGTGCTTGGGTGCAGAAGGTATGGTACAAATGCATACCATCCGGTTCAAAAGGGTCGAATCGTAAACATTTCACGAATTTGATCTCGGTAATTTTGATATTTTCTATCAGAAATAAAGTAAGTTTTTATATGCTACGGTGTACGATGCATAATGTACGCTGTTTGTATGTTTTGCATAAAAAATACATTCGATCAATAATGTCTTTTACACAGTTTTCGTCATAAAATAAACTATTCGGATAGAATGAAAAACAGACCACCTTATTATCTGACACTTAACGCCGATTATGATGGCATTTTTATAGCATTATCTTAATGATTTCCATAGAGGTAGGTATAGGTAGGTACATTTTTGAATTACGAATATGTTGAGTTAAACAAAGTAAATACCTTACTAACTTTATGCTAAATCCAGAAGATTTCTGTTATATGTATACCCTATGCTAAAACTGGAAAGTACACTAATAGCCGTTTGCACTAAACTCAAGTTAAGCGTGTCCTAGTTAAGAAATTTCTTAGCTTAGGAACAGCCTAAAATGCCGAGCTGAAATTTTTGTTTGCACTAACAGACTACGTCGTAACTTGGGCATCGCCTTGTTAGGAGAAAGAATGAACGAATGTTAATATTAATTGTTTATGGATTTTTAAACCGGTGAAGTAATATAGGTCATCGTATACTTTTTTGGTTATAACATTACATGGATTCATTCGTGAGTTAACAGGAGACGAAAGATAAGGCGTTGGTTTATTTTATTTGGTAGGGTGACCGAAAAAGTTAAGTCATCAACTGTCAATTTAAAAATGGAAATCAAATCGCGGCAGTGTTGCCAATGGTACGGTAATTGCCGTATTATACAGTAATTGGGGTCAAAAATTTACCTTGACACGGCAGCCTATCCCAGAAGTTTACATACAAGTACGGTTATTTCATACGTTCTTATTCTTTTATAAGTGCAGTAATTGTATTGAAATACGGCAATTTTTGCGATTTTCCACCGAGTCGTTTAGTAATTCAATTATTTCAATGAATGTTCCATGAATCTTCCATTTTTCAGCAAATATTTCTGTTTTTGTCACAATTGACGGCCACAGGCTATAACCACAGATTTACAAATCTTAACATAGGAATTTCTTAAGCCTTGGGCGCTCGATATTGGGCCCGTAAGTTAAGAATAGCCTAAAGTGGATTTAAGAACGTCTTAAAGTTAGTGCAATGCAATTTTTTGCTAGCAATGTCATAGGCGATTCTTAAGTTTAGTGCAAATGGGTGTAAATTACTTATACTAATTAAATATTTTCTTAAATCTTTTGCTTTCACGGAAAGAGCAATTTTCAATGGTTTAAATCGTACAATATTATTTTACTTATTACCGTAACAAAGAACTTTTCCGGCTAACTTTAGACAGTTATTGATACTTTGAAAATTAATTATAATGATTAATTATAATGCTGATGAATGTTTTGTTAAGGCGGTAATTTTTCATTATTTGCTTGAATACTCAGAAGATACAATAGAAGCTAAGTTTATAATTATTTTATTTATTGAACTGTTGCTGCCCGGTCTCTTTATACTGTTGCTGCCCGGCGTCTTTTGTTTTACTGCATTATATCTCTCTTATATAAAAGTGAAGGGGTGACTGACAGACTATTGCCCAGCCCAAACCACTGAACCTAGGGACTTGAAATTTTGTACATAGATACTTTACACAGTGTAGGCACCCACTAAGAAGGGATTTTAGGAAATTGCACCCCTAAAGGGTTGAAATGGGGATACAAAGTTTGTATGGAAAAAAATAATTAAATAGACATTTGAACTTGAAACTTCGTAGGAGTACATCTAAAAACAAATAAGCAAACACGTGTTTCATGGTTTTCCGAAACTCAACCCTTTAGGGGGTAAATGGGGTACAAAAAGCCCAAAATCGATATGGATGTCGTTATCGAGGTTTTATGGGATGTTGATTGCGAAAATGACATTTATTTTTAGTGCTAGACATTATTCAACCCCTAAAGGGGTCATATGGAGTTCAAATTTTGTATGAAAAAAATATAAAATAGACATTACAACTTGAATCTTTGTAGGAGTGTTTCTATAAACAAATGATGAAACGAGTATTTATTTCGTGAATTTCTGAAATTTCCCTTATGGGGTAAATGGGGTTATGGGATGTTGATAGCGAAAATGGCATTTAGGTATTTTTAAGTCCGACACGGCGCCATGAAACGGGGGTTCAATTTTTTTATGGAAAAATAATACGAGAACGAGAACAGGAATGAGAACGAGAACGGGAACTAATCCTTACTAATATTATAAATGCGAAAGTCCGTTTGTTTGTTTGTTACGCCTTCACGTCTTAACTACTAAAACAATCATCATGAAAATTTACACACACGTTGTCAGGGGTATAGAGAAGGACAAAGGGTACCTTTCATCCAGAAAAAAGGAACTGTTCCCGAGGGATAGACGCAGACGAAGTCGCGGGCGGAAGCTAGTAAACTCATAAGTTGTTTTGATTTCATCGTGTTGCTAGATTGCTTGAAAATATCAGTAGATTTTTTCCATCGATGTTCATGCTCTGGAACTGACCAGAATAAATGTAACTGTTCCCGAGGGAGAGAAAAATGCTCACGCAGCTCACGCAGATGAAACAAATAAGTAAACGCAATAAGTATTTCTTTTTTATGATTTCTTATAAGTTCCAAAAAAAAAAATACATCGGTAATAGTTTACTCATTAATTTTCACATTTTTTATTACCTTCGAAGGCTTCGAATGAATAAGTATTTTTTTAGTATTAAGACATCAGTAAGGGTAGACATCATTTAAAAAGGTATGAGATCACAATTGAATCACTTACCTGTTAAAGAGTGCGGCGAATAATTGGAAACGGTTTTATATGGTGGTAACTCTCTTTATAAATTATTATTAGATAAGTACATTGTTGAATTTCTAAGGTAGGTAATCATATTATATACAATTTAACCGAAGTGGCCGAGCACCCCAGCGTGGCCAACGCCCCACGGGGCAGCGAGGGGCGCGCCCCAGCCGACTCGTGCACCAGGCCAGCCGGCGGCGGCGGGCCAGGCGGCCGCAGCGGGCCACGCAGCAGCGGGCCAAGCGGCCGCAGCGGGCGCCACCAGGCGTGCGGGAAAGTCGACGCGGGCGGTGTGCGACCAAGCAGCAGCCGGCGCTACCAGGGGCGCGGACCTCTTCTTCAGCAGATGGCCACCGCTTACAGCACGAGCGGTGTAGTGCGCAGCACGGTCCAAGTTGACGCTGAGCGTGTCAAGCGGCCTGCCGTCGGCGGCGAGAATGTTGGCTGGCTGTCCGGGTGCCAGCGATAGCGGGCCCCTGTAGTTGTACGCATGTCCAAGAACAGGTGCGGCGGCTACACCGTGGCCAGCCACAGCATGACCCCAGGGCGCGGCGGCCAGCGGAGCGGCCAACCCAGCCCAGCCCAACCCACCCCAACCCAGCCCGTACGCTCCGAGAGCGCTGGGCGAGGCGGCTGCCAGAGCCAACACGGAGGACAACACCACCAGCTTGAACATTGTGGTCTGTGTTGTTTTGGTCAAATGACTGTTGCATTTACCTAATTTCGTGCAGCTTATATACTAGTTAGACTAGTAGGCGTATCCCAGATACCTTTGTGACGTAGGCAAGTATGCCGACCCTAAGGGCGGCGCGCCACGAGCTTTGGCGATTGACAATTGAGCTTAGACCCTGTAATGTACGTGATTAATTCTAAAATGGTATCAGCCTGCACTGGACATTGTTTCCGTGTTTACCTTGAACAATTTGATAAAGGGACATTCACTTTACCTGATTACAGATTTAAATACTTATTCAAATCAAATTCAACAGTTCCTACTTTTCTAATAACAATCTGCTTCTAAGGCTAATTACAACTGTACCAGATATTAAAGACCTACCCATTTTAAACTTTTTCAATCCTAATCCTTGACAACAAAATGTACAATTATTAAAATTACTCCTACTGTACCAACATACTTATCAAAACAATCAATAACGTGTCCGCACTACAGTTATAATTTACGTTCTTTACGACAGCAGCGGCATAGTTGTATGCATTTACACATTATCCTAAGACATTATCCAATACTACATCGGAGACTATTTATGTCGCTCCAAAATATACATAGTTTTGTATCGCATCGAAATGTTATATGAGAGAAATGTTTTTAGACAAATTATTATACAATTAATTTGTGAAAAACAAACCTGTCTACGTGTATAAATACTTAAGACATTCCTTCGAAAAACATATACTCTAAAATCTAAGTACAAACTTACCTATATGTATTATTTTATTTTGTAATGGTTCCTAAGAAGCTAAAATAATGAACACCTAAGTCTTCTTCTAATTCTTTGAGTATGGGTTTCGAAATTAAAACCCTTTTATATAAAAACACAGATTCCTCAAAATGTTTGGAAACATTCGTAGATACAATTACTTAATAATTGTTATCGAAGTATGTAATTAACACATTTTTACTTTAAACTTTAAAAATAAGTAACGACTTTCGAAGTTCCTGTTAAGCCTTCACCAATTTTACTTCATCAAGTTATTCTAATTTTCACCAATATTTTTTTTATTTTTCTATCCTTACTAATATTTTAAACTAGCTTCCGCCCGCGACTTCGTCTGCGTGGATACGTGGTACAAACAAATAAACAAACAAACGGACTTTCGCATCCTTACTAATATGCGAAAGTCCGTTTGTTTGTTTATTTGTTTGTTTGTTTGTTACGCCTTCACGTCTTAACTACTGAACCGATCATAATGAAATTTTGCATACACGTTGTTAGGGGACAGAAAAGGACATAGGGTACCTTTTATCCCGAAAAAAGTATTGTTCCTGAGGGATAACAAAAAGACTTTTCACGCAGACGAAGTCGCGGGCGGCCGCTAGTTTATAATATTAGTAAGGATGTGAAAGTCCGTTTGTTTGTTTGTTTGTTACGCCTTCACGTCTTAACTACTTAACCGATCATCATGAAATTTTACACACACGTTGTCAGGGGTACAGAGAAGGACATAGGGTACTTTTTATCCCGAAAAAAAGACCTGTTCCCGAGGGATAGACAAAATACTATCCACGCAGACGAAGTCGCGGGTGGAAGCTAGTATTCCATATTTTGGACATTTTCATCTAGATTCGTCATTTTCGAGTTTCACAATATACTTACCTACCATCATTTTCGTCAGTTCGTCTTCTATCACTCTGGAATTACGAAACAGAGTCCTCCACATTAGAACGAACAAACGAATCGTAAGTACTTATTTTCGAATGAAAAAGCTCACGTTGATTGCCTTACCGAAAATTATGAAGCGCGAGCAAAGCGTCTTTGTCCGTTTGTTCTCCTCTACAGGTACATTTCTTAACCGATTCTCGAGCAATTTGAAATCTGAAATTTTGTGAGCAGGTTCGATAATGGGGAGGCGAAGGCAAAGTGAATTACAGATGGCGCTCAGTCTTTGGAACAATTGTCAGTTTGAGCTTATATTGTCTTGACTGTGTATTACGTGATTTTACTTTCTTAGATTGTATTTTTTTCGGTTTTGCGGACAATAGTTATTTGTTATACAAGTGACCAAAATCAATTTGTGCTGCGAGTGCCGACTTTAAATCACGAAGTAGCGAAGTAGTCTAGAATTGAATCACGAGCATAGCGAGTGATTCTAATATAGACTACTGAGCGCAGTGAGTGATTTAAAGGCACGAGGCTGAACAAAATTTTGGTCTCGTGTATGACATACAACTTTTCACCTCTACCAGCGAGAAAATTTTCACGTGACTTTCTTGTTAAAAAGCTAAATTCAGCATAAGAAACATGTTCACTCAACTCTTTTGGAGTTAGACAATAGTCTTTATCGTTGGACGCACTCATTTTTGTAATTATTTATCACAAAAATTGTTTGATCAAACCTATACTGAAAAATTTTATTCATAGAGTAAAGTAGATTCCTGTCGTTTTGGTTACATTCGTTGTATTTTTCTCTTATTCATTAATATCCCATCTTATTTATTTATTTATAATCATAAAACTCTAATTTGTTACTAAATTTCATTAATTTTTCTTATTTCATGTTTATTTCATACTTGCGACCTCATTTCGTCCATACTCTTTATTTCGAGTTCTCAACCTTCTTTTTTAACAATCCTTATTTAAAACTCCTTGGTATATCCGTGCATTTTATTTTTTGTGCTTTTTAATCCATGTGTGACACTATAAAGCACTCTATCTATCCTTTTCTCACATATCACTTTTACAAGTCTTGTCCTTGTCACTTTATTTCTTTTTTCTTTATTATTTAAAAGTTGATGTTAGAAATAAAAAAAAAACTTTGCCTCACGCTCGCAGCAAAAATCGATTTTGCTGCGAGTTTTTACGCGCCAAAAGCGCCCTTTTCGTGCTGGAGAGGTGAAAACAATGTATTCTATGCTAACTTTAGCTCATATAAAAGAAGAATTACGGAAAAGAAAAGCCAAAACAACAGGCAAGAAAGTTTATAGCAACTTACAAAAAATTGCTTACAAGCATAACATTTCTTTAAATTTCGTGTAAGATTTACAAGTAATCTTTTTATTTCAGATTAGAAGCATATGATTTAAATTTTAACAAAGCAACTGAGTGTGAATTTCCGTGTTTATAGTTGCCTGATGATGCCTTCTGTGCAATAGTAATTTCGGGTTTCTGTACTGGAATTTTTGTACCATCCAAAATTACACGAACCGTTTTATCATATTTATTTTATTATTCTAAGTTTCTTGAATGACTCTGGCATATAAAATTCTATTAATTCTCTGTTTGGCCCCAATATTGGGCTTATTCCATATTTGATATACCTATCAAATTCATCCAAGTTATAAATATGTTAGAAACTGCTGAGGTTGAAATATTAAAGATCAAAGCTGTTATAATTCAAATGTTGTTTTATTTTGGCGAAGCTTCATCAAATTCATGAAACATTCCTTTTGATTTATAATGTTTCTCAGGCTCAGCAAAGGAGAAAATCGAGGAAAAAGCATTTTTTTTTTTTTGATATTTTTTTGCCCACTATTTTTTTTGTTACTGGGAAATCAATGAACTCCAATATTTTACAAGTTACATGCATAACGATGCGGCATTTTCTCAGTATAAAATTAAAAAGTGCAATACTCCAAGAGATTCCCATATGTTTTGACAGTTTCTTTGAGGCGGCTCGGTACCAACGACAAGACGCCACCTATCGGAATAAAATTGCGCTTTTCCTCCCCATTCTATAGAATTTTTCAGTCGAGACAATTTTTCGAAATTTTTGGCGGAGATATGTAGGTAATAAGAAACATTTTTCAGCCGTTTCGAAAAATGATCAAAAATGTAACAAAACTTTTTTGGTAGCGCAAAGCAAATTTTGTTTTTTTTATTTTTAGAAGTTCATCAATCAAAACATTTCTTGACAATATCTATTACATAGATATAGTATAATTAGGAAAATAAATATGGTTATGACTTTGTGACATAACATACTAGGACTGCGTATATTATTTGCACAGTATAGAACCTATTAGTTGAAAAAACTAATATAGATCTATTCTGTGTTACCTATTTGTTTTTAAAAAACATACTATTTGAGCTAAGGTCAATGCGGGGAATACGGGTAATACCAAACAGTCCATCTAAAACCCGATTATTTAATAGGAACACAATCTAGTCATTAGACTTGTACTATTATGTATTCTGTGTCATTAGTCCCATAAACAATATTCCATAATTGTTCTACTCTATTATAGATGTCACTACGAGGCCTGTAAATATTTATAAACGGGATTTTAATCGAAGCCCATTTTTTCACTCTCCACGTGAGTGTAATGTGTCGTACAAAAATCTAAATATCTCCGAGTTTTAAAGTATCTGAATGGGAGTTAGAGATGAGTTGGTTGTAAATTAATATCTTAAAGTTTTTTACTTGATTGAATTATTGATAATTCTATAAATTACGAAGTTTTTGGCAATTTAGTTTCCTAAGCTCTAAATAATATACGATTGGGGAAGACCGTACAGCATAAATGAGGCAAGCCCGTCATATGCCGGTTTTGCCTCGAGTCAGAGGTTGTAAACATTTCCACTTACTATGTCGATAGGAAGATGTTTTTTGTATTGGTATTTTAATTTTAAAGTACTTAGAACACAATAAAATGCACATAATTACCGCCTGAATACTACAATTATTTTAACAACACTGCCCAAAAAAGAAGGGTGTATTGTTTTCAGGGTTCATTTATATTTGTATGTATAGCAGTTTTTGTATTGTTACTTGGGATAAGTTTCAAAGGTTTCAATAGTTGTAAAGTAACTACTTTATGCTTATGACCTATTTCAAAACTTTAATAACTAAACTTTAGTATTTACTAACCTACCTTATAAAAAATACGAATGAATTCCGGGTTATTGTTTTATTTTCTCATGATTTTACAAAAGTTCGATATACACCACAAATTGTGAACACCTCAATACCTGTTGAAAAATATTAGACGGATTGGTACTTACATCATTTTAAAATGTTTAGAACCCCTGTGTTCTATGCCGGTCTTGCCTCTGAAAAGTTAAATGCCATTTATTCGAATCTAAACCTTAAATAGAGATAATTTGAAGTTTTAAATGCCATAATTACACAACAAAGAAGTAAATAGTATTAAATAGATACGTATAAACGTCTTATTTTTGATAATATTTCTAGTAGACGAACTTATGCCTCAAATTGCCGGGGAAGACCGTCTACGTCTGCGTTTTTTATAAAAACATTGTTTTGAAATTGTATCGTAATATTGTATTGTCTAGTTGTCCGTTGTAGTTTTTAAATAACTCTATCTTCCTAATTATGAAATAGGATAAGTTTATAAATTTATGAGATAAGGAAAACCTTTCAACTTATTAAATTATATGCCGGTCTTCCCCGCTTTGACATTACCTACTTTTTAACGCGAGGTCTACAGCTCACGGAGCCACTAGTTTAGTTATAAGTAGTTTATGAAACAAACCGAGAACAACTTTGCACACTATGAAGTTCATGAACCTCTGATCTAACTTTTGAGAATTATAAACCTTTATAATATTTACTACATTACCCGTTCATTGACTTCTGAAGTTTTCTGTTCAGTGAAATTACGACAATGAGCGAGCAGTGCTATTTATTGAGTTTTAACTCCTAAAACTCGCTACAGGAAAGCGCTCACTTATAAATACTGGAGGTCACTCAACTTGAATACATAATGTAATAATATAAATAAAATAAAAATAAAAGCTTTACAATTTTATTTTACATTACCAAACAGAAATTAACAACGATAACGTGGATCCTTTGCAACACACATTTCACAAATGCAAAGCTACTTCTAAGCACACAAAATAATGTAATGTGAAGTAAATAACAAAACTAGTTTTGTTTATGATTTATTTGTAAGGAATGATTTAGACGAGAACAGTAGGCACATGAGCAGCGTAAGTCAGTGGAACAGTGTGAACCAATGGTTGATGGACCAATTGTTGGTGAACATATGGTTGGTGGACTAATCGTTGTTGGACCACTGGCACCACGGTGAGGGGAGAACCATGAACGACATTGTTGGAGTAAGCAGAGTAGCTGGTGACCGCAGGGGAGACCACCAATGGAGACACCACGGGGGAGGAGTAGGCCAGCAGGCCGTGCGGGCGGGGGGCGGCCAAAGCCACGGCCAAGATGATGGAGAAGATAATCTGCAGAAAGAATTACAAAATGTTAGAGTAAACGGCAGATACATAGGCACTTACGGCCTTATAAGTAAACAGGAAGGAAGCAAAAAATAGGTACTGAACTGGATTCCGTGTTTTGTCTGTTATTAGAATGACGTTGAGATGATTAAAAGACGATGGAAAACTGGTAGCAGCTAAGCTTCACAGTTTGGCTCACCGCCGAAAACTTGCTTGCCTATCGGTATTCTATAGATTGTACTTCGGCGAGTGTGCTCAAGAGCTGCACGAGCTCATTCCACCTTTTCCTTTCCACCATCGGACATGAAGACGTACTGCAGGTTACCACCCGTTCTCGGTTGATATACATTTTCTGCGTACCAAACGCTACTCAACATCCATTCTAATATTATAAATGCGAAAGTCCGTTTGTTTGTTACGCCTTCACGTCTTAACTACTGAACCGATCATCATTAAATTTTACATAGGTACACGCTGTCAGGGGTTCAGAGAAGGACATAGTATACTTTCATCCCGAAAGAAAAAACATGTTTTTCTGGAAAACAATACGTTCCCGAGGGATAACAAAAAACTTTCCACGCAGACGAAGTCGCGGGTGGCCGCTAGTCGTTTATAATGCGCACAGCTAAAGATCCCGTTGCCGGGAATATTGCCATAGGTTTGGGAATATTCCCAATATTGCCGGGAATATTCCCACTATAAGGCAATATTCCCAGCAACGGCACATCTCTACGCACAGCTAAGGAATGGAATTCCCTACCGGGGCGTCTGTTTCCGAGCGCATACAACCTGACTCTTTTCAAGGCCAGAGTGAGCACACAACCTGACGATTTTCAAAACCTTCTGCGTAAGCTCGCTCCATCGTAGCTCTTGAAACCCGAATACCCCGAAAGCAAAGACAGGGTTTTGCTTTCGGGGTATTCGGGTTTCAAGAGCAATCCCATTAATTATAAAAAAAAATTGAGACTGATAGAAAATACTTGTTTACTATATTCCACCCCTGTGCTTATATCGTCTGATATATTTAGCGTATATTAATATTCAGGTTAGAGAATATCCGTTTCAATAGGTTTCAATTTTAGCCTCAAGTTATCCTTATTGCTTTCGTATTTATTTCCGGAAAAGTATTTACGTACAAACACTGCAATCAGAGTTCAATGTCCTACCCTTTTCATTCATACTTAACGCTGAAGATTTAGCACCGAGAATATAAACTGTTCAATCGTAGAATTAGGTTGGTAAACTTTTTCAAAACTGTTGTGAATTATATATTTTCTGATAACTTTTGGCTTTGGAGTCAGGAATAACCAATTGTGGAATTTTATAATACGTCATTTTAATTTAAATAAAAATTTAAAATTAAAATTTACAACATAGTACAATAAATCACTATTACGGCAGTTATGCGTAATGCTTTTGCTGAAATAAAAAAAAAAAGTTTGGCATTGGCAATGTCAACTAGTTAGTCTATGTTAGTCACAGTCAGCTAAAATAAATAAAATAACTCTTTTGTAAGTTTGTAGATATACATATATTTACGTGATCATCACAAACGTATAAAGCTCTCTAAAGGCAATTCCTGTTTAATCCTCTGCACCACGTCTCTTTCAAAGGGAATTGTACAAAATTTGTTCTGCGGATGGTCACATATATATTTCAAACAAAACGGAACAAAGCAGTGTAGGTACTTCATCGGCGTAATAAGCTGGATAATGGATTTTTTCAAGCTGATCCATTTCCCATAACTGAACAAGAAAAACACTAGAAAATCACAATAAATAAGCTGAAAAACAAACAACAACATTAGGTCGTGATTAATGATTACCAAAGAGTAAAATAATTGGATTACTCTTTGTCACTTTCTGTCAAATCTGTCCTGTCACTGTCAAACAGTTTTTTATCAGTAAATGCAAGGGAACTTCGTGTTCAGCCGTTCGTTTGATATTTTATCGCGATAATAATATAAAAATAGTTATTTGTTATACAAGTGACCAAAATCAATTTGTGCTGCGAGTGCCACTGTGCTCAGTAGTCTATATTAGAATCACTCGCTACGCTCGTGATTCAATTCTAGGCTACTTCGCTAGTTCGTGATTTAAAGTCACTAGGCAGAACAAAATTTTGGTCTCGAACTTTTCACCTCTACCAGCGAGAAATTTTTTACGTGAGTTTCCTGGTAAAAAGCTAAATTCAGCACATAGACTTAGAAAATTTTTCGCTATATTAAGTTAATGATTCAGCACATAGACTTAGAAAATTTTGTGGATATTAAGTTTATGATTCAGCATTAGAAACTTGTTCACTCAACTCTTTTCGAATTAGACAAGTATCTTCATCGTTGGACGCACTCATTTATTGTAATTTACCACAAAAATAATTCGATCAAACCTATGCTGAAAATTTTTATTCATGAAGTAGATTCCCGCCATTTTGTTTTAAATTATTACGTTATGCTTTTCTCTTATTCATTATTATCGCATCTTATTTATTTATTTATAATCATAAATCACTAATTTGTTAAATAATTTCATTTAACTTTTCTTATTTTCTATTTATTTCATACATGCTACCCTTATTTCGTCCATACTCTTTATATCGAATTATCAACCTTCTTTTTTAACAATCCTTATTCAAAACTCCTTGCCTATATCCGTGCATTTTATTTTTTTACTTTTTAATCCATGTATGACACCACAAAGCACTCTATCTATCCTTTTCTCACATATCAATTTTACTAGTCTCATCCTTGTCACTTTATTTCTTTTTTCTTTATTATTTTAAAAGTTGGTGTTAGAAATTAAAAAAGCACTTTGCCTCACGCTCGCAGCAAAAATCGATTTTGCTAATAAACTAACTAAAAAGTTTGTACGCATATATGAAGTCGGGTGGGGTTTTAAACCCATAATTGAAGTTTTTAAAACAGTATTCTTAAAGCGAAAACTGTGTTGATGATCCAAGATAATAACACTGAGTGTCTGACCCGACATTAGCAGCACCAGCACCTAATTGTTAATAACAGCATCATAACAAAGGACAAAAAACATTAGGGTTGTCGGCCTGTTATAGAAATTTCTCTAAAAGGGTTTCTGTTAGAAAGAGTTCAATAAACTTTGAGGAAAACCGGGTTCAAAAATTCAGACAACAACATGTCGCGTAGGTAAGTAATGTACAAAATAATTACCTGTACTGAACAACAAACAATATATGGGTTGATATTCTCATGTTACAATTTTCGAAGGAATAATTAAATTATGTTATTTAATCCACCAATTAATATTTGCTTTTGAATTTTAAATACACGCGTATTTTCGTCATATTTTTTTATAATTGGGGTGTAAATATAGTATTTAATGGACAAGTGAAAATAAAATATTTTAAAAAATATTTTATGGAACAAAATAATTTGTTGAAGTCTATTATTCACTTTGATACGGTTAAGATGCTGATATTAATAATAATAATAGTGTTTAGTTCACGTATACCTTTGTCAATGAATTATCTATTTTATAATGAAAACTCACAATAGGCTGAACTACAGGTCATAGCCCTCAAATAATTCGCCTAGAAAATTCTACTACAATATTTTATGAAAGTGTCATGACGTACCTCACAATATCCCTTTGCTTTCAACCCCGATTTAATTAATCTTTTTAATAATTAATTAATTAATTATTTACCTAATTCTTCTTTCGTACCTAGGTACCTACCTAGGTACTCGAGTTTAACGGAGATAAAAATAAATAGTTTACCAACTTATACCTTAGTCATTTCCCGTTCGACGTATTTTAGTATGAGATCCATACCTAGATGCTCCACCCAATAGGGATGTTGACTTATGAATAAAATAACGAAATACTAATAAAAATCGTAAACGTATCAAACTTTTGGAGTAGCTTGTATACCTCTTGGTTTTATATATTGCGTATTATTTGTTTTATGACCCTTCAAAGTTGGGTGGAAAAGTCCATTTAAAAAGTATAATTGCTAAAATAAATAATACATTTAGTTAGTCCGTAAAATTTATAGCAATTTGTCAAAGAAACCATTTTGATAAACACAATATTTAATATAGCTGCCGAACAAATTTCCTACGCGTTGCATACAACGTAGGAAGGCGTGACGTCATAACTTGGTAGCCGTTAGTATGGAACGTTTTCGGGTGAGTCCAATTTTGTGCATTTCAAACTGTGATATCTCGGGCAGTTTTATTTATAAAAGGTGACTATTATCCTACCTAATCGAGATGACAAAAATACCATGTTGGTAAGCTTAAATCGGTTACCTACTTGATATAATATTTGCTGACTCAGTATTTTTGTCGCTCATTTAGAATTTTCACTACTAGGTAAGTTAAATTATTTGACTCCCTCATGTAATCGCCCGTTTTACGTATTTTTGTAATCCACAGTTTTTCGCCCGTTTAGTTATTTTGTCGCCCAAAAAATAAAACGCTGCCAGGTTTAGTATTTTAGTATACCACTAACAGTCGCCTTTAATTATTTCCAGTCACCCAATTAATTAATTCCTTTATACAACCCGGTCAAATGAACTCGGCATCTGCAGCGAAAGCGACCCCTCTCCTTTTCTCCTTGCCTCGATAATATCGAACATTTTCAAAAAAATTATGACGGTGGCGTGGAGGCAAGCAGAAAAGGAGAGTGGTCGCACCAGGGTTGCCAGATCGGAAGTCCAAAATATCTGGAGAAAATTTAAAAATGTCGGGATTTTGCAGTTGTTATCGGGAGAAATAAATATTTAAAATAAAAAATGTAACTGTGCCTGTATACCTACAGTGGCCCCGCATTGCGATTTTTAGTCAGTTTCATCCACTAATCTTGTAATCTGTGGTTTCTTACGCGAAAATTATTGTTTTCTAGAGAACTTTCGGAACAGCTGTTTTTCCTGGAGATTTTTAGATTTGTCGGAATCGGGAGACCACGTGAAATTCCGGGAGAATCCAGACGAATCCCAACCATCTGGCAACCCTTGGTCGCGCGCGCTTCGGGTGCCGAGTTAACTTGACCGTTCGTCGAAGGTTCGTCACAAAAAACAGGCGTAACTGGAAATAGTGCCTAAGCCTAATTTTATCTTTAATCACTTATTATGCCAATGGGCTTTAAACTAAACAACTTTCCGTTACTCACCAATTTGTACATGTTGATAATAATATGTCCCGTCTAACGAGCAAAGCCAGCCGTCACTACGAGATCGAATGTGTACTGTACAAGCTTATCTTCGTAAAGAACTTTTATATGTTCGTCACGAAAGAACAGGCCCAACTAGAAACTCTTTTGTCCAATTTGACCGTAACAATCAGATGCTCACGATATACATAGTACCTTATGACGCGGTACTAAAGGTCAAAATATTAACGTAGTTTTAAAATTCTAACACGCACCTATAACAGGTTAAGCACCTACTTTGAGAAGACACCATAAAAATGTTCACTTAATTACTTATCTTATAATTAAACTCATCTATATTATTGATAAGTACAAAATGTATAAGTACAATAACTTCTTATTCCGCATAGGAACGTGATGGTGTTAAAAACAGGAATTCGAAAATGACGTCAACAATTTATAGGAAACTGGAATTCAATAAGGAAATGGTCCTATACCTACGACAATATTAAATCACCATAAAACGCAACTTAAACCTTTGGAAAAAAATATTTAATATGTTAAGATATGGTTAAAATGGTTTAGTATTAGATTTTTTTTAAGTCCTAAGGTATACATGGTATGTCAAGAACGTAATGCTAATAAAGTCTAAATAAATATATAATTGATTAATTACGTTTAAAAATACCGTTACCATTACCAAAAACAATTTATTCTTTAGAAAACCGAAGTTCGGCTAATTTAGGGTTAACGTTTCTTAAATTTTAGATGAACGCACGGGTAAGTGCTCTCGTAACTTTTAATTGAAATAAGCGAAAATCAGCCTGGAAACTTAACAACTTCAAAACGTTATTTGATTAAATACTTAAGCTCTGATCTATTGTAGGTATTCGATGAGTTGACAATAATAATGAATTTGAAATTTAAAATCTTTTAAACCGGTTGTTAGCACTTTTTTATTTCAAAATAACAACATCAATTGATTAGGGTGTTTGATTATCACAATGATACCATATTTTTTTATTATTATTATTGTTGTTACAGATATAATTATGTTGCTCTATTAAACCACCATGAAACATGGATCCTGCAGTTCTGTCACTTAGTATACTACTCTAGGTACCTACCTATATACTTAGGTCGAATTGCCCGTTGGATTTGTACTATTATGTATTCTGTGCCGTTGGCCGCTAGTAGGTAGGTACATTAATCATCAAATTTGAAAGTGCTACACAATCACCCCTATTATTTTCGATAATGATATCTCTTATCCATTCAGTAGGCACTTTTTATATTTTTACTAGCGGCCGCCCGCGACTTCGGCTGCGTGGAAAGTTTTTTTGCTATCCCTCGGGAACAATATTATTTTTCGGGATGAAAAGTACCCTTATGTCCTTCTCTTTACCTACCCCTGCGAACGTGTATGCAAAATTTCATGATGATTGGTTTTATAAATGCGAAAGTCCTTACTAATATTATAAATGCGAAAGTCCGTTTGTTTGTTTGTTTGTTACGCCTTCACGCCTTAACTACTGAACCGATCATCATGAATTTTTGCATACACGTTGTCAGGGATACAGAGAAGGACATAGAGTACCTTTCATCCCGAAAAAAGTATTGTTCCCGAGGGATAGCAAAAAACCTTTCCACGCAGACGAAGTCGCGGGCGGCCGCTAGTTTATAATATTAGTAAGGATAGAAGTATAATCCAATATCTTCAATTTTTACACCTTCAAAGGTAGTTGATCCGCTCAAGTGTTATGTAACATTTTATCACGAAAAAATAAGTTTTACAAGAATAAATTTGTTCTTTTACGCCCTAACAAATTCAAGTACTCATCTAGGTATCAGTTTCACAAACAAATAAGATATTTGAACTTTGTCAAAATTACACAGGTAGATAGGTAGGTACCTACTGTAATATTCTTGCGTATTGTTGCCTAACTTTTTCAATACTATTGATATAATCCAATTTCTCGAATAAGTACTTCTTTGAAATTTATACAGGGTGTTTGGTAATAGCCTTATAAAGCCGAATATGGTAGATAGGGACCATCAAACTGAACAACTTTTACTATGGCACGGTTCTGAAATCGCAAAAAAAACTGCTGCTTAGAATGCTGATCAGATCAATTGGGTGTATAGCGATCTGTATCTCCTCCATTCAGTCCCTGGATAGCCATCAGATCACAGCTAGGTCAATCCTTGGCAGAGAACCAAGGCTTCAAAGTTACCTCGTTTGTATGAAAATCGGCTGGTGTCTTTATTATGTGACCACTGTATGTTAAAATAAAGACAAAACACTGTCGTCGGTGTTTACAAAAGATTTTTAAACACATATTTAAGTTAGACACTGTTTGAATGTGATGCTGTCTCTTTCAAACAATATTGTCAAAAAAGTGATAAAATCACATATAAACAGTGTCTAAGTTAAATAGGTGTTTAAAAATCTTTTGTAATAAAACCGTGTGAGTCAAGAGGTTTGCTAGTGAAAACCTTTACCCATCGTCTTTGATCGTACCGATATCGATATCGACGCACGATGTATTTTTTTTTTATAGAGTGACGCGCGATTACTTGCAAACTTCAAATAAGTCACTCTAAAGAAATGTGTTTGTTTAATTTGTCGTGCGACGAAAAGGCATCTTTTCTCAGACGCCCTATCAATAAATAAATAGTTTGGAACATTCAAATAATATTAAATGTGGGTTAGATCAGAAAGCCTAACTTGCAGGACGTCTTTAAATCAAAATGTCTAAAATCAATGTCTAAGTTGTAAAAAGTCTAAGAAACAAAACTTCTAAGATGAATATTGCCTTTATAGCAACATTACATCTACTATGTTAAAATGTCTAAGAAGCAAAATGTCTAGAAGGCATATTGCCTTAGCCGCATTACGTCTATACCCTTTTTACGTCTTATACACTGCAATAAGTATTTTAGTATTTTACTGAACATCTTGGTTAAACAAGACATAACCTTAATGATTTAATAATATTTTAGTATTGCAGTTATAAAATAAGAACAATTTATTAATTTTATAACGCATAAAAATAAAAATAATTCTATAACGTTTTGCAAGTTAGGCTGTCTGCATTTTAGTCATCATGCATTGTAGACGTATTGCTTTAAAGACATTATGCAAGTTAGGTTATCTGCATTTTAGTCACCAAGCAATATAGACGTATTGCTTTAAAGACATTATGCAAGTTAGGTTATCTGCATTTTAGTCATTAAGCATTGTAGACATTTTGCTTTAAAGACATTTTGCAAGTTAGGCTTTCTGATCATTTCCCATGGTCGAATTACGATAATAACACTAGATAATAAAAATTCTTTGACAGAGAACACATAGAATTTTATAATAGGTACCAACGAGTATATTGTCATGTTTATTTTTGTTAAGATCTGATTTTTTCCATCTAAAATAAATATAAAGGTAATATAAGCGTGATTGATTACGGAACAAAGCTGCATTGCAGATTGCAGATACATTATCTATCACACATACCAATTGGACAGAGCTTTTTATCATTCGCTTTTTAACAAAGATTGCTGCAACACGATTTATCACCACGCCTCGCCTCCAAGGTGAAGGTCACTGACTGGTTGATGCACACTGTTGAGCAACATATGTTGTCTATGCCTCTTCCGTGTCCGGTCCAACAACAATAATCGTGAGGTGAATTTATCACAAATACAACGTGTTACAAAATAACCCCTAATGCTGAATATGGTAGATAGTTAATTTGACTGTGGGACTAACTCTGAAATCTCGAAAAAAACAGCTGTTTCATACATTTTGATATTTTCATTTTCATTTTTGTATGAAACAGCTGATTTTTTCTTCGCGATTTCAGAGTTGGTCCCATAGTAAAAGTTGTTCAGTTTGATGGTCCCTATCTACCATATTTGGCATTAGGGATTATTTTTTTACACGTTGTACATATATTCAAGTTTTCGGAAGAACGGAGATCTACAGCATCAAGGATATCGGATTCGAATCCTGTTGTGGTTTCGTGTGCGATGAGCATAACCATTTTGTTCCTGAGTCATGGACATCTTGAGTCATATTGTTGTTTTCTGTTTGCCAGTTCAGTTGTTTAGTTATCACAATAGACAATCTACATGAATTGGAAATTTGACACCATTAACCAAAGACTGCTGACCATTACGTATACCTAGGACAGGCAGTACAGTTAGGTAGGTCCAACTTCGAGAAAGAGATCTCTCGTCGAATCCAACTCGGATGGGCAGCATTCGGGAAGCTTCGAAAAATCTTCGCGTCCGACTTACCTCAGTGTCTTAAGACGAAAGCCTATGAACAGTGTGTGTTGCCAGTGATGACTTACAGCAGTGAAACGTGGTCGCTAACTATGGGTCTCATAAGGAGGCTCAAGGTCACCCAGCGTGCAATGGAGAGAGCAATGCTCGGCGTTTCCCTGCGTGATCGAATCAAAAACGAGGAGATCCGCAGGAGAACTAAAGTAACCGACATCGCTCGAAGGAAAGGTTCCGTTGGGGCGGAAAGGTTCTGGAATGGCGACCGCGCACCGGACGACGCTCCGTGGGTAGGCCCCCGATAAGGTGGACCAACGACCGACGATCTGGTGAAGGTCGCGGGAAGCCAGTGGACGCAGGCAGCGCAGGACCGATCGTCGTGGAGATCCTTAGGGGAGGCCTATACCCAGCAGTGGGTGTCGTGCGGCTGATATGATGATGATGATGATGAACCAAAGACTTCTATGTTTGTCCATTAACCAATAATTCCAAAACACAACTTCTCTAAAACAACACTGTGCTTTGCAATCAAGAAATAGTCGATTGATTTGGCTTATTAGTGACGTCACAATTCGCTTTAGCCATACAAAATGTTTCGCACAAAATCGCGTTTTGACAACCCTTAAAAAGTATGTCCATTGATTGTGGTGTCAAATACCCACATTTGAGACTAAAATGAATTTACAAAACTAAAATTGGTGTAGTTCGGATCACGAAAGATGACCACAAATGGCGCCCATCTTCGCATCATATCTCATGAAGAAAAGACTTAAGACGATATATTATTTCATATAATACTATATAATACATACGATTTGTATGTATATAAAATGTCATTCGTCTTAAGTCTTTTCTTCAAGAGTTATGATGCGTAGATGGGCGCCATTTGTGGTCATCTTTCGTGATTCGCAATATTCTCGCGTTTTGACAGCCCTTAAAAAGTATGTCCATTGATTAGGGTGTCAAATACCCACATTTGACACTAAAATGAATTTAAAAACTATGGTTGGTTTGGTACCAATGATATTTAAAAAATACTTGAGATTTTTTATACTTTAGGTCTAGTGGTTATTTGAGTATTTTCCCCCAAAGCTGTGGTGTCGATTACAATAAAGTTACGAAATCATGCAATTTGTTTTACTATAACGTAATTTACAAATTCATTTATGTAATAAATCAAACATGTGTTCAATTTAGCATGGTAAGGAAGTGAGTTGTAATTTTCAATAAAGCGTTACCATCGTATCATTTAATAAGTGATCAAACGAACTTCTCAAGTGAAGTTCGATCATTATTATATGAATCGCTTCATTCGAAGATATAACTAAACAGGTAGTCCCTTATAGGTACTAGGCAACTTCGCACAATATTTAAAGTAATTTATTTGACTTTTTAAACGTCAAATTCATACGTCATGTTTCGCGCCATGTCAGCTTACTCATTCTTTAGAGATAGAGGCAGAAAAAGAAAAAACTTTCTTGTCTTGGGTAAAATAAAAACAGCATGATGTAAACAATGCTTGTTTGTATACTTACATAAGGGAAGGGAGGGAAATTATATCTTCGAATGAAGCGATTCATATAATAATGATCGAACTTCACTTGAGAAGTTCGTTTGATCACTTATTATATTTCATCGCTTCATTCTTCAGATATAACTAAACAGGTAGACGTTTAGAGTATGCACAGAAAGTTTTTTGTAAATAAAATACTAAGTTGATTGCGATAGATATTATTTAGACAAATCAACGGCTAGAATCAAAAATACAATACATTATTGTATACCAAAAGAAAAATACATAAAAATAAACCTCCTGTTGTAATCAATGATTACAAAGTACCTACAGTATCACTAAATCAATATTCTCATATTATGATAAAATAGTCTTGGCAAAGTTTTCTTCTTCAATAACGTCACGATTATAGAACTTTGTAAAAGTATTAGACGAGCTAGTCCAGCCAGCTGTTTTGCGGATGGTTTCTATGGAAACACCACGCGCGTGCGCCGCCGATGTGGCGGCGTGTCGCGTGCTGTGTGCACTAAACAGGGAAGTGTTGACGCCGCTGTCTGACAGTACTTGCTTTATCCAGCGACTTATGGATTGTGTTGTTGCTGCTTTGTGTGGTGCTTTATATGTCAGTAGTAACTGACCCGTACTAGCAGTTCTCTTATTTTTTGTAACAAAAATATAGTCTCTGAGAACTGTAGCAGGGCATATACGATTATTTTCCACGAAAAATGGTAATTTAAGCAGGGGTTGTTCGTGGTTTGGGGCCGATGTTTTTATTAAATCGGTAATAATAATGTTGGCGCCATAATCGTTAAAGGTAATGTTTTCTAATTTTATGAGAGAAAGAGTTTGAACTCGGTGAGCGGTGCAAATAGCCAGAAGGGTAACTAACTTTTTTGTGATCTTTTCTAAATTAAGTTCGGTATTAGGATACCATTTTGAAACAAAATTGAGGACAAGTTGAGGGTCCCATGTATTGAAGTACTTGGGTATTGAGGGCTTTAATCTGTAGGCTCCCTTAAGTAGCCGCTTTACTTGTTCATCTGAACCAATATTACCTAGTAGTAACGATAAAGCTGAACGATGACTGTTCAAGCTACTATAGGAACATCCAGCCATAAACTGATTACTCAAAAATGATAGTACCAATGGTTTTGTGGGTTCGAGCCAGTTCATATCTTTCTCGGAGCAGTACAGCCACCAAAGCTTGAATGTGACATTGTATTGTCTCATGGTGTTGTCAGACAGCGAAGCCAGCATTAGATTGAGGGCTTCGGGAGGAGTCCCTCGGTGAATGAAGGCCTGCCGCAGAGCTTCGCGTCTGCCAGGGTAAGCTTCGAGCCGAGGGGATGCTGGTCTCTGAAAAGAGATCGAAGTGGATATGTATGACCGTCAAAATAAAGTATGTCTGAACATATGAGCCTTGTTATTAGGGGGTACCATGGCTGTGCAGGCCAGTACGGGAAAACGAAGATACCACAAGCATCGTCGTCTATAATTTTTCTAAGGCACTTCAAAATTAGTGAAAATGGTGGAAATGCATAGAAGTAAAAACTTTGTCAATTAATGGTAAATGCATCTACAGCGATAGCGTCGGGGTCTTGTCTCCAGGATATAAATCTTGGACATTTGGTATTGGTGCGAGAAGCAAATAAATCGATTTGTGGTTCCCCAAATTGAGTTTTAATAATTTCATAGGCTTTTTTCCGACAATTCCCACTCTGTGTCAGGGTTTACGATTCTTGAGTCAAAATCAGCGTAGTTATCTTTCGTGTTAACGTATGATGCAAAAATCCATATATTTCGCTTCTCGCACCATTGCCATATAAGTCGAGATAATTCATTCAAATGGGGAAATTGAATTCCTCCCATTCGGTTGACATAGCTTACAGCGGTGGTATTGTCAACACGTAACAGTACAGCACAGTTGCTCTTGTTCTGGACAAAGCTTTTTAAACCGAGAAATATTGCTAACAACTCTAAATAATTGATATGTTTTACGCGTTCTACGGCGCTCCACATCCCGTGAGTGCGGTGGTTTTTACATACCGCGCCCCAACCGGTTCTGGAGGCGTCTGTATATATTTCAAAATCAAAACTAGAATGTCTCATATGATTGTAAGTTGAAAATATATTATCTTTCCACCAAAGGAGATCTTGTAAAATCTCCTTAGCAAGATTTATTTTAGTATCGTAATTATAGTTATGTTTCCGCAACGAAAGGAATTTTAGTCTTTCTAAAATTTTTGTATATACCCAACCGTATTTTGTGGCTGGGCAAGCAGACACCAAGACGCCGATCAGCTGAGCAAAGTCACGAATAGTGCATCTTGGCAAAGTAGAATACTTATTTATAAGCTGTGCTATACTGTGACGCTTGTCAGAGGGTAAAGATATAGTTAGGTTGACAGTGTTAAACTCGAAACCTAAAAATTTGCAGATACATTTTGGTTGCAAAGTGCTTTTTTCCAAATTAATAACAAAGCCTAGACATTGTAACAATTTTAATGTTTCATTAACGTTGTTTAGGCAATCTATATAAGAATCTCCAACACATAAAATATCGTCCAAGTACACTACCGATTTAAAGCCGCGACGTCTCAAAAAAGAGATGACCTCTTTCATCACTTTTGTGAAGACTCGGGGTGCTATTGACAAACCGTACGGCATCGCAGTGAATTCATAAGTGGTTATTTGGCCTGGGTTTCTTTCGAATTCGAATCGAAGGTATTTTCGATGTTGAACATTGACTGGAATTAAAAGATATGCTTCTTTCAAATCAATTGTCGCTAAATAACCATTTTGAGGAATTAGTTTAGCGGCCGTACGGTAGTCTTCCATTTTAAAATGTTCTTTTAAAATAAATTTATTTAAAGGTTTCAAGTTTAGTATAAAACGTTTACTCCCGTTAGATTTCGGAATAAGAAAAATCTTTGATAAAAACTGACTGCTAGTTGGTTTACAAGGAGAAATTGCTCCCAATTCTAATAGCTTATTAATGGCAAGGGTCATTTCTTGTTTTTCAGTATGTGAAAAAATATTGTTAGGTTTTATTGACTGTCTAACTTCTTTGCAAAACGGAATTTGTAAGCCATCTTTAATCCAACTAAGAACAGTTCTGTTCTTTGTTATATTTAGCCAACAATTATAAAAGTGTTTAATGCGACCCGCATGTACCTGATCTACTGATGTGCTGGAGCACGAAGCTTGTTCTGTTGAACATGTTTCGTGCTCGTAGTTGGGTAACTGCGGCGCGGGGCCGCTGGGGCCGGCGCTGGTGCCGGGCGACGATTCCCTCCCCGCCCCCCCCTGTTCGACAGGTAGCGAGGAGGTTGCCAGTTTCCCTGGTAATTAGGACGAGAGCCTGTCTGTTGTGTATTCGTAGCTGGAGCTTTTTGTGGTAAATTCTTCTTAATTTGAAGCCCTTGTCTTTCAATGGTTTTTGCAGCCTTGATATTTTCTGATAACTTTTCTCCGAACAAAGTGCTGTCTCTTTCCGTGTCGTGTATGACGTTGAGACAGGTTTTATCTAAGCTTGGTGTGATAAGCTTAGTTCTGCTTTGAGTAAAAATGAAATGCAGGTCTGACAGTAGTCGGCAACCGTTACTGAGATGCTTTATCGCTTGTAATCTGTCACCATTTAACAGTAGCAAATCCATTGCCCTATTAACAGCTGTTATGCCAGCGCCAAGTTGTTGTTGCTGGACAGTGAGGGTATTCTTGTCCCTATTTCTTACCATGTCTGGAAGAGCAGCTGCTATTTCAGCATTTAATTTTGGTGCCTGTAAAAGTCGGCAATTATCTGGCACTATGTACTCTTTTAAGAGTTTTTCTTTGGGTTCCTTAGGGATACCCTTCTTCAAAATGGGTAGCCATATCTTGGCTTGGCTGTCTAATATTTTTTCCCCAAATTCTGGGGTATCCGAGACAGCCTCTCCAAGTGCCAATAGTAGCTCTGGGTCTAAGTCAGGGACACTTGGCAGTACCTGGTCTGCAGAGCTAGTATCTTCAGACAATTTTTCCTCAGTTAAAGGCGTATTTTCGCTTTGTAAAGTCTCATCCGTTTGGTTATATTCTTGATTAAGAGAAGGGTTCAATAACTCTTCTTGATCTACAACAAAAAACCGAATTTATTAATTTGGTACTTTTTTTTTTTGTGGGTAGGTAGGAATAAAAATAAAAAAATGGTGAGACATTTTTTACCATCGTTGAAAACTCGCGGTTAACCCCGATGTTTATTAAGTGTAGTCATTAACTCGCAGTTAATTCCTACAGACCGACGTAGGATAAATCCATTTGACTTTTCCTACATATAATATCATCGTTGAAGACTCGCAGTCAACCCCGATGTATCTTAGTTGTATTTATTGACTCGTAGTCAATCCATACAGGTCGGTTTTACGATGTTTTTTAACGAACACTGTTCACTTAAAATAGGAATGTAAAACAGTACTTACGGTTATTGTTATCATCCTCATCATCGGACATTATAATTCGATGAACTTTTTTCTTTTTACGATCTGATTCTTCTTGTAATTTCCTAATCTTTTTGTTATAACGCTCAATCTTTTCTTCCGCACTGCGTTTCGGCATTTTAAAGGACACGACGTGTGCTTGTTGCCTCGCACAAATAAGGAATGAGTAAGCTGACATGGCGCGAAACATGACGTATGAATTTGACGTTTAAAAAGTCAAATAAATTACTTTAAATATTGTGCGAAGTTGCCTAGTACCTATAAGGGACTACCTGTTTAGTTATATCTGAAGAATGAAGCGATGAAATATAATTATTCGGTGTAGATAATTTAATTATAAACAAATTATTAAAAGCAATCAGATATGCGCCTTCTTTTTTCTTTAACTTCTTTCGTAAATCTTCTGGTGCTACACTGAATGCGCTAACTTTAATCAAGTCAACAAGCAATCCTTATAGTTTCGCCATGTCCGTCTGTATGTCTGTTTGCCTATCGGTCTATTCGTCCGCTGCATTGCTCGGTTGGCATGAAAGTGTATACATATTTTTCATACCAACAAAGTAGTAGGTAAAATAAAATTTTGATATTTTTTGAGTAGGTAATATTATATAATAATATGAAATTATAAGTTTTGTGTTACTGTACTGCCTCCTAACTCAAATGGCCTATTTACTATTCTTTCACTAACTTAAAAATAAAAAATAAGCCATAAACTTTAAAATTACGTGTCGTAGCCTTGTCAATTCCATACAATGCAACAATGTCTGTGATTTACATAAACTTGCGACGTGTGACTTAAATGTTTAAGTGCTTATTTTTAAGCTTTCAGTTAGCGAACGAATAGAAAAGTGGCCATTGGAGTAGGGGGCTGATGTACGATAGCTATTCATACTTTTCGCTATCGCTTTCAGTACGACAGAGGCGTTATAACGTGCGCACACGCATCGTACGACGTCAGACACACCTCTCGCTTCAAGGGGAAGGTCGTTTGTTTCGGCTCATTGTGAACGGTGCCAGTGCACAACCAGGGGGTCAATTCTGCTAATGTTTTCGTCAAAATCGTGATCCAATGGTGTTTTCATGGTAGAGTTTGGTCAACGAAAGATGAGTCTCGGTTGGGAATGGGACTAATTTTGCGCCTTATTTTAAGGTTCAGTTTCCAATAACTTAACCTCTAAACGTTGATTTAACAGGGAAAGTGGCGCCTCCATTTCCGATTCATCTTTTGTTGACCAGACATGCTTTTTGACACAGTTTTTGTTTCTTAAACCCAAAACCGAAAGACATTGTGTTTCTTAAGGCGAGGTGGTAGTGAAACTAGCGCTGCCACTACATTAATTTTTATAACTCGTGAAACAATTTAATATTGAAAAAAAATCTCATGTAATAATTTCTTAAATTGTCTCTAATATTTTTTGAATAACTCTTCAACAGTTTTCATTCTTTCTGTAAGTTAAAAAAAATTTATTTTAGCTCAAAGTGGTAACTTTTGGCAATTATGGATTTTAAAACTTACAGAATGAATGATAACTGTTGATGAGTTATTGTAGTTTGTTTATGATTAAATTATCTACACCGAATAATTAAATGATACGATGGTAACGCTTTATTGAAAATTACAACTCACTTGCTTACCATGCTAAATTGAACACATGTTTAATTTATTACATAAATGAATTTGTAAATTCCTTTACAGTAAAACAAATTGCATGGTTTCGTAACTTTATTGTAATCGACACCACAGCTTTGGGGGAAAATACTCAAATACCCACTAGACCTAAAGTATAAAAAATCTCAAGTAGTTTTTAAATATCATTGGTACCAAACCAGACTTAGTTTTAAAATTCATTTAAGTCTCAAATGTGGGTATTTGACACCCCAATCAATGGACATACTTGTAAGGGTTGTCAAAACGCGATTATCCACTCACATGATCGGCGGTCAATTCTTGCCAAAACGCTGCAATCGAGACGTGATTCACGGATATAATTTATCCAAAACGACAGACCGTCAAAAAAGTGTTGTCTCGTTCAAACGCATTAAACTGTGCGCTTATATTAATGTTCATGTTTCTTTCTTATTATCTGATGGTCATTTCGTTCATATAACTGTTGATGAGTTATTCAAAAAATATTAGAGACAATTTAAGAGATTATTACAAGAGCTTTTTTTAAATATTGACTTGGTTTACGAGTAATAAAAATAAATGTAGTGGCGGCGCTAGTTTCATTCACTACCACCTCGCCTTAAACCCAACACGGAGACAAATTGAAACAAGAATTGAGTCAGCAATCATTACCATTCAAACACCATTGGAACACGATTTTAACGAAAACATTAGCAGAATTGACCCCCTGAATAAATAATAACAACACCCAATGTTAGCTTTGTTACACAAGTGGTTCATTCAAAATTACCTATGTTTGTTTTGAAAGCAACAAATTCTTTTAAAAGCTTTATGAATAGCGTAGCGGTATTAGAGCGTGTTTAGAAGACCCTATTCAATCCTTACTAATATTATAAATGCGAAAGTCAGTTTGTTTGTTTGTTTGTTACGCCTTCACGTCTTAACTACTGAAATTTTGCATACACGTAGTCAGGGGTACAGAGAAGGACATGGGATACCTTTCATCCCGAAAAAAAATATTGTTCACGAGGGATAGCATAAAAACTTTCCACGCAAACGAAGTCGCGGGCGGCCGCTAGTAGCAAATAAATTCATTCATTCATTCATTATTACGTGATTTTGATTCATTGTGAAGTACTTATTATTCTTCTACCTATTTTAGGAATAGTTACTCCATCATAATATCAAACAAAAGCCAGCTGTTAAAGGCTGCGATAGAAATTTTCTTGAAAAAAATCTGCTCTTTCATACCCAAAATAATAACGTAAATACGAAAATGTATAATACAGCAGATTTTTTTTGAGATTTCAGAGTTGGTCCCATTGTAAAAGTTGTTCAGTTTGATGGTCCCTATTTACCCTATTCTGGTTTAGCCATTAATCCTGTTACACGTTTTAAATCAAGTATTTTTTAATTCTCTGTTGGATATATGAAAAAAATTCACAGATTTTACAGTCCCCGCAAGAATCGGAGCATTGAAAATGAACACAAAAATTTATGAAAAACCAAAATCAAATCAAATGCAAAGTCCTATTATATTTCTAAGGCACCCATTACACACACAATCTGATCACGCCAGACCGCGCCAGACTGACAAAGATTGACAGAGATTGATTGTGTAACGTTGTTCGCGATCTGTTTCAATCTGGCGCGGTCTGGCGCGATCTGGCGTGATCAGATTGTGCTGGATTGTCAATCTACGTCAATCTGGCTTGGTCTGGCTTAGGGTTGGCACCTTTTTTTCGAGGTATAAGTATTATTTTCAAAACATTTAAACATTATAGTACTTACTTTTGGGATATTTATAAAAATGTAGTACACATTTATTTTTAACTAGCTTCCGCCCGCGACTACATCCGCGTGGGTGGACATTCGAAAAATCATTAAAAAACAATCTAGCACAATCTGCTGCGATGCAATATTTTTAACCGACTTCAAAAAAGGAGGAGGTTCTCTGTTCGTATGTATATTAGTTTTTTATGAAGGCTGCATTGATTTGGATGAAATTTTGCAAACAGTTTATAGTCTGGATTAAAACTTATGATATTTTTGATCTCGGTCAAAGGTACCCTAGGCATTTTTATTTCTTTAAACATTTAAATTAATTTGTAGTACTTTTGGGAAATTTATAAAAATATAGCCCATATTTATTTTTAACTAGCTTCCGCCCGCGACTACATCCGGATGGACATTTGAAAAATACCCAAAAAAAATATACAGACGAACATAAAAACAACCTCCTCTTTTTTTGAAGTCGGTTAAAACATCGGATCGCAGTAGATTGTGCTAGATTGTCAGTCTACCATGGTAGATTGACAATCTACCACAATATGCTTGCATCGGATCGCAGTAGATCTTGGTAGATTGTCAGTCTACCATGGTAGATTGACAATCTACTATGGGAGATTGTCAGTCTACCATGGTAGATTGACAATCTACCATGGAAGACTGACAATCTAGCACAATCTACTGCGATCCGATGTTTTTAACCGACTTCAAAAAAAGAGGAGGTTCTCTCTTCGTCTGTATATTTGTTTTTTATGAAAGCTGAACTGATTTGGATGAAATTTGGCAAACAGTTTATAGTCTGGGTTAAAACTTATATTTTTTATCTCGATCAAAGGTACCCTAGGCATTTTAATTATTTTAAACATTGAAACTAATTTGTAGTACATTTGGGAAATTTATAAAAAATAAAACCCATATATATTTTAACTTTCTTTCCGGCCGTGACTACATGCGCGTGGGCATTTGAAGAATCCCTTAAAAAATATACAGATGAAAAGAGAACCTCCTCCTTTTTAAAGTCGGTTAAAAATATTGGATTGCAGTAAAAGATGATAAAATTTGGCACACAGTTAGTTTGGTACCCTAGGAAGTACCTACCCTATGTATGTACCCTATTTTTAATTTTTAAAGGAAGCTAGTTAAAAATAAATGAGGACTATATTTTTTCATAAATTTCCCATAAACCTACCTACTATATTTTTTGCAATGTTTTGAAAAATACTATTTTACCTCGATATTTATACTATACCAGGCTATAAACTATATATGATGTGTGTAAAATTTCATCAAAATCAGTTCAGCCTTCTGAAGCTGAACTGATTTGGATGAAATTTGGCACTCAGTAATATCGTATTAAAATTTATGGCTTTTATCGTATTAAAATTTATGGATTACATAGCTTGGTAATATCGTATTAAAATTTATAAAAAATCGTATTAAAATTTATAATACGATATTACCAAGCTATGAACTGAGTGCCAAATTTCATCCAAATCAGTTCAGCTTCAGAAAACTGAACTGATTTTGATGAAATTTTACACACCTGTGCGTGTAAAATTAAATATCGATATTCATCTAACCCTAACTAATCAAGGCATAAAATGGGTGCTAGACAACAGATTTTACTAGGTACTTACTTACTTTTCGAAATAGATAGGTACTTATTATACGCAGACCGTCACAGAAATTAAAATTCATCATTTCAATTACGTCCGGGAATCGAACCCAGGATCTCTTGCGCGGTAGACTTGCATGTTGAATACTGCACCACTCAGGTCATCGATCGATATCACGCGAAAATTAATGCAAAAAGTTGGCAACCCTGCCAAAGCCCACCGTGGATCGTGGTAGATTGTCAATCTACCAAGATCTACTCTGCCCTCCTTATTGCAAACGCAGTACTTGCAAAATGGCGGTTTGGAGATAAACGCGGGAAACATATTTTTTGATATCTAGGCAACAAGAATATGTTATATATCATTTATAGTATACCTAAAAATTAAGAAAAAAATCAAGCTTTCTATTGACATATTTTTTCTTTTACTTTAAGGATGTCATCTAAATAAAATGCGGAATACTGCATTTTTACCTACCATTTTGGGATTGTGGGCATTACATCTTCACTAAAACCAAATGCAGTATCTATGTTTATTACTGCAAAATTACCTAGCATATGTTCAAAACTGCGTTTTTAATTAGCAATAATGTACTATTTTCATGCATTATACTAGTTAAAAGTGTCGGCTTCAGATGTTTAAGTAGCTAAGAAACGAAATAAAACAAAGGTTTGGTAGTGAAGTAGTGTTCCCAACAGGAACTGGAGCGGGTACAACGGGTATTTGACATGATTTTCGTCTTATTCATGTTCATTCTGAGACCCACTCTTTGGAAAGCACTACAAAGACTTCGAGCATTGTGTTCAGGTTTTCCAAGGTCTCAGCCATATAAACTATGTCATCGGCAAAACGAAGGTGTGTAGGGATTGGCCATTAATGTTGATGCCGAGTCCTTTCTAATCTAAGAGTTAAAAGATGTCCTCCAAAGCAGCTGCGAACAGTTTCAGAGAAATAACGTCTCCCTGTCTCACACCTCGCTGCAGTTGGATGGGATTTGTTGGAAATTAATTAGAAAACAAACAAAACAAATTGATTAAAATTAATTAGAAAACAAGAACTAGCTACTAAATTTACCACCAGTTCACAAGAGAAAGAACTAGCGGAAGAAAACTCAGAGAGGTTGTCTCGACCTCCCTTTTAATCCCTATTTACAAAACGAACTAACTTTATCTTTAGGTCCTGCAGTGTGTGATTTAGGACGGGATTTTAGTTGATGAATTTGGAACCAACCATCTTTTCTATTGGAAGGATATTTGTTGATTTATTTCATTCATATTAGTAGCATTCTGGGAATGAGTCTTTGTTTTTTGGCAAGGACTTGTGGTTTATCAAATCAAATGTATGGTTGAGTTCTTTTGAGTTCACACACTGCAGACTTTTTGACGCGCTTATTCTTCATGTCAGCTACATGTTTTTATCGCGCGTCCCAATACATTTGCCCGATGATGTGAGAGCCCACTGTCGCAATCTAGGTTGTAGACGCCTGCATCTTGAAAGGGGATGTTGCACTTCAGCACATAAGAAATGGTTTACGTTCCTCGGCGGCTTGAAGTAGGTCTTCATAGACGCATGCTTCAGAATACTTCCAATCTTGTCAGTGACACCTTTAATGTAAGGTAGAATGACAGGTCATCGTTCTACTGTGGCTGGCTTGATACGGTTTCTGTGATGGAGGCATGGTATGGTACTAGCAGTTTATTACTTCGCAGTACGTGCTTTACATGATGAAGCTCAGCTGTCAGGTGTTGGTGGTCACAGATCCCGCGTGCACTCTGAAACAAAGATTTCCCTACGGTAGCTACCTGTAAAGGATGCTGGTGGGATTCACCATTGAGATCACCATCTGTATGTGTTGCTTTTCGATACACAATGTGGCCCAAGGTTTGATCAGAATTCCTGATGATAAGAATGTCTAGGAAGGCTAGTTTATTATCTGCCTCTAACTCCATAGTGAAATGAATGTGCGACCTACACCAGAACTAGATACTTAAATTAAAAAAACTTACCAAAACCACTGGAACATTAAATTAAGAAATTATAAGAACCACGACGTGGCTTAGGCACACACGTGTTCCGTCCGCGAATGACGTTTCTGTCTGATTTGCTAGCGTGAAACGCAGCACTGTACCTTGCGGCTTCGGTCTGTGCGTAGGTAGCATAGTGTGTGATAAGTAACCTTGCTACTCGCAAATGCAGCACTGTAGAATACTGCATTTAGTCTTAGCAAAGTAATAGTAGCTTTTCGTTATACTCCATGCACTCAAACGCAGTATTGTGGAATACTGCGTTTGGCTTTAGTTTCTATTCCTAGCAAAGAATTATGTGCTAAATGAAACTACAGTAAACGTATCAAGTACTGCACAACATTTTAGTACATGCTGAATGCTGCAGATCTTGTTAGCATAAGCAATACTTTTGTGCAAGTACTGTGTTTTGCGTTAAATAAAAAACATAGTTATAATAAAAAAAACATAAAAAATATTTTTTTATGTATAGCTTAAACCCATGAGATGCCATTTTTGCAAAAAAGTGAAAATCCCAAAAGTGTCGATTACTGCAAGTGCAATTAGCAGGGCAGTACTGCGATCCAGATCTCGCTGGATTGACCGTGTAACGTCGCAAACCAACCGCATCAAATTCCATCAATCTGCGGTTTTGATCAGATCACACCAGATTGACGTGTGTAATGGCCGCCTAAGGTTACCTAGTTAGTGCCTATTTATTTTTACGATTGTGACACTCGGCTCCGCCTCGTGTCACAAAAGCGTCCTCTGACTGCCTCGACGCAGCCGAAAAATTGCAACGAATGCACTTCTCGTCTGCTTCTGCATCTTTTAACACTATTACCATGACGATCGGTCAATAATCATAAAAGCTACATTACTTTTTATGTACGGAAACACCCGTTTTTCTACAATTCCAAATCTAAAGGGACCACTTACAGGTCACAATAATTAACAGATTTTCAAAATTATTTCGCCATTTGGTAGCTAAACTAATACCCTAGGACCTTTTTTTTCATTTTTTCTTAAGTCACTTTTATTTCCGAAATATTTACAATTTAGTAAACAAAGACCCGCCAAAAACTCCGGAATTTTTGGAGTTTTGCTAAATTCCAAAAGAAGTTACTAGTTGATTTTCAAAATTCAAACTTTCACATGTGTCTTAATAAATTCCTCAACTTTTGGTACTATTTCCATCTCGATCCTCTCAAAATCCTCGGAGATATGGCCAAAAATACGTCCCAGACGATTTGCATGTGATAACCATTTTCAATGGTAAAAATAAAATAAATATTTTCAACCAATACTTAAAGCAAACACCCCTAGCGCGGAAGCCTAACTGAAATCGAGTATTTTTTTCACATTCTATTCATAAAATTTTAATAGTTTCCCTATTGAGCTTATTGATTAAAAACACTATTTATACCTCTTCCAAAACACCTAATGCAAAAAAATACCTTAAACACGCCCTTCAAGGCCACACCAATAATAGAGCTTGTTCAATTTTGCGTAATAACAAGCCTATGAGTAATACAACTATTATACGGCTACTTAGAAAATAGTGTATACCTATAGAATATGATAGACAAACATCATTGTAATCACATACTTATCTATTCCACAGTAATCCATTACTAATTTCTCTTTGCCTTTCTCATTAGATAAAAGCAACATCAGTTAGTAAAATGGATTGATAAGCCTGCGAATCGCGCATGAAAAAATCACTTCTGGTATTATGTGATATTTTTTCCAATAACACTTTAATTATGATTTTTAGACATAACAAACCTGAGCCTGTAGCCAATGTCATTTTCAAATTTTCGCTATCGCGTCGCTCCGAAAAATGTATGAATTTGACGTTCTAAAATTCGATAGCTAACGAAACCTTATATCCATCCCATACATGTTTCGAAAGCGAAGCGACAACGAAGACTTGCAAATGTTATTTTGGCTACGGGGTCTGGATAGATAAGATAGTCATATATTTATATACTGCTCAAAATAAAATAGTGGTTACTAATCACTTATAATTGGTTTTCCAAACAAACGAGCTCCTTTCTGAAAGGATTTTTTTCAATATAAATTCAATCTGATTTCATTTGAAGTGGATGTAATAGTCAAAGCGGTAATTATCAACTTGCAGACTTTACTGTCGAATTTTCTTTATAATTTCTCCTGTTCACTATGTGTCAGTTAGAATAGAAAGTGGAGTTTCATACTACGCGCTTTTTAACATTTTTCAATTCTAACCGACACACGGCGAATAGAAAGAATTATACAGTAAATTGAACATGAAAGTCCGCAAGTTGACTGTTACAGCTTTCGAACAATATCAAATTTAAATAAAAATGAGATTGAATTTATTTTAAAAACATTTTTTCAGAAATTTTCTCAGTTGTAGGGTATTCCATATAGTGGCCCCTATTTTCTTTTAAGTTCTTAGTATATTTGAAACCTGTTTATTATTTATCAGAGTTATTATATTCAGTTCTCAGTCTTATCATACTTAGATAATCGAAAGACGCAAGTCGCCACACGACTACACGACGTATTTCGTATGACTAGTTTTGTTTTATTTCCTGAGTGTCATACGAGTAACATAAGCAGATATAAAGTATAATCCTAAGCGCAATTAATTAGAAACATTGATTGCGAAAAGTAAAAAAATAAATAAATTAAAAAAAAAATTAAAAACACGACTGCCCTGCCAAAAACGAATTAAAAAGTTAAACAACAAGTGTCATTGCAGTCGGGGGACCTTATTATGGAACAATTTTTGATCAAAGAGGTCCCCCGACTGCAATGACACTTGTTGTTTAACTTTTTAATTCGTTATTGGCAGGGCAGTCGTGTTTTTAATATTGTTTTAAATTTATTTATTTTTATTTCACACATTTTAGTGACATATTATATAGTTTTGGAATGTGCTCATCAAGGCCTTTCATTTGATGCCCATATTGTAATAAAAGAAGAAAAAAATATTTTTTTCACATTTGAAAATGGCGTCGTACAGTCGCCATATTAATTTTTGCTAAAAAAAATATAGCCAGTGTCACTCGGACTGCTGTAAGGATTCTAACGATACCCCATTTATCCAAATCAGTTCAGGCATTTAGAAGTTATGGTGGAACAAAGAAACTCACATACCCACAAACATACATGAACCCTGAACACATATACACTCTTTTTGCTTTGGGCAGTCGTGTAAAAAATATATAAGAAAATATACTGTTTTTGGTACAAAATAATACGATTTACAAAAAATATTTTATTTATTAAAAACCATTCAAAAGAATTTAAAAAAATAGCAAAGAAACAAAGTCGGCTGGAAAGATAAAGTGTTAGAAAAGGTAAAGTGTAAGGTTATAAAGTTTTCACGGATTGTAGCAAAGGCACAGGTAAACACTACTTAATTCATAATATTTTATCACAAAAAAACAGTGACATCTTGTGAGATAACTAAAGCGACATCTGTCTTTAAATTTATAATTTTAATAGGTATTATATCTTTGATTAGTATCACGAACTCGGTGACTTATGGTGGTCAGTGGTGTATCATTGAGAGTGACATTCCTGCCCTAGTTTTACATAGTAGTATTATTAAAATAATCTTATTCTGTGGTTTTACTGCTAATACTTCCATATCCAATATTAAGGCTTAAGAGGATACCTCGTGGATTTTCATGGTTTTCAATTTAGATTTAGTCCTATTGATCCTACTACTATTGTTCTAATTTTGGAATATGTTAAAATAGACTAATAACAAAATTTTTTGATCAAGCTCAAAACATGAATGGAAACAATTTTCTCGATAGAAAAAAAATCCAAAGTTGATGCCTCTCATATCATTTTTGCAGTACTGTAAGCAAACGGACTCATAGTTTGAACTGAAATTATGTTAATAAGATAAGTAATAAATAGTTCCAACTTTTGATAAAACCAATTTTTTCAAAAATAATTTAGTTTTTTAATAAATCAACTATTTTCATAATGTCGCTTACGTTATTTTATTTCGGAATGCGTGCGCTATTGTTGTCCCTTTCTTTGCGCTGGGAAGCTATATTACTTTACCTCTTTGCACCGAAATTTCAGACGGCCGCGAGCCTTCCTTGAGGACAGACCTGTGCTTGAGCGCTCCAAAAATTTACCAGCCAAAACACGTAAAATGACAGTATACTGACAATGACAGTTTTAATTTCTCTCATATTTCAAAGACAAAGAGTCTCTAATACTTATCCAACCTATTTTTAGGAGATGAAAATTATCAACAGAACAAACCTTCCAAGAGTCGCCATTGCGTAACAAAACAATAAACTAATAAATATTGTGAAATAAAATTTCTTTCCCGACCCGTGGTACAACTTTTAACTTTTACAAGTTTCGATCGTGAACAAATATTATTATTTTGCAGAATCATTAGTCTCTTTACGCGACAACGGCAAAGCAAAAAGAATAGCAATAATAATAAATAATCTCAAAACGAATACTTACGTCTCGCATTATTACGTTATTTATTTAGGCACGCATCATGCGCACGCTATAATAAGTAGGTATCTAACAAAGTGACATAAGCTGTTTTATAGATGAATAAATAATGAAAAATATTAGAAAAAATCGGCTCACCCGTAGCAACTTAGACGGGACCTAGATGACCATAAAACAATATTCTAGAGCCCATATCTACGTTTTATTTTAGCTTCAAATCTACCCAGTGGTGTCGCCACCAGTTCAACTTTAATAGCTTACAACTCGAAAACGTGACGTTTTAGGCGATTATGTCGTTAACAATTCTTGTTCGTATTGGTACTATAGGCCGACCGGTTAAATGGTGTGCGTTACCCCAGCAAAAAGTTGTGCTTTAGAGAGATGAGACCTTATCAGATAATTAGTGTGTCATGAGGAGAAATTTGTTTACTAATAGCAAAATTTGTGTGAATTGTAGTTTTAAGATATTTAAGAAAAACAGATTTTGCTGGGGTCACGTTCTAAACATTACCCTTTTCAGCCTGGAACCAAATACATGAATAGATAGCTTTTGTTGCATGGTAAATGTTAGCAAATAGCAAAAATTGTGTGTGTTATGGTTCTTGAGTTATTTAAGTTTTTGCTGGGGTAACGTTTTGGGATTTCCCAGATCTCGAAAACGGTTCAACGCAGAAGTTTGAAAAAAATACCACTAAGAGACCTTAATTTGTTTAAATTTGTTTAAACGTTAGTTTTTGATTTGGTTGTCGCAAACCAACGTAATTAAATAGTTTCTAAAAACAGAAAAAACGAATTTGCAAGTAAACTAGTACACTTATAATTAAATAAACAGCTGTAAAAAATAGCCGTGGTAGACACTTATTACGTCAAGAATTTTAGGTTTTGTAACTTTACAGGATATAAAGATATAAACAAATTTGATAAATTTTAGACCGGTCGTGCTTTAGCGATCGAATACACAGTTTCCATAACATTAAGACACATGGCATACATTAAACAAATTTAAGTAATTCATTAACATTCCTTCCTGTTAATTTCAGCTTTCAATTACGCCTATCATGAAAGTTTTAACAAAAACAAGATTGAGACAGCAATTCTTGAATAAGCCGACCAAATTGTAAAGGTCACTAAAAAGCGACCGCACCATACGTACGGGTTATCTTCGCAAATTAGCAGCTTAGCATCCGATGTTTTGTACAGTTATGAAGAAAAGTGTTATTCATATTGCAAAGATTTTACTAGTTTTCTATTTTATAAATTAATATCGTGTTTATTAATATCAAAGAATACATTTACGCGATTAATAGTAGTTTTAAAGAATGTAATGAATGATTCACGAAAGTTAAAACTTTGAAGGCACTCAACCATAAATAAATGTAAATAATAATCTAAACCTAAGTAGGTAATAATCTCGGTAAGCAATTTATAGTGTGATTTATTGGTCAGTATCAATATATAAATTTATAGTAATTTATTGCTTCTGTTTGATCAAACCAAATGTTTTATTTTAATACCAAACCTACTCATGTCAATCCAGTGACCACTATGTTTGACAGGTAAAAACATTTACCCGTAAGTTTTTACGGGAACTACCTCGCACTTTTTTCATATATATTTTTTACCGCTTAAACCTTCCCCTGGAATACGACAAACATTTAAAAACCAAAATCGGCCTAGCCAATCGTGAGTTTTCCCGATACTTATTTTATATTTAAAGATAATCCGACCAGCAAACTTTTGTACGCAACTGTACTAACAAAAGATCCATAGCATCCCGTTCATTTAAGATGGTTACGCTAATGAATGGTGCGGTCGCTTTTTAGTGACCTTTACAATTTGGTCGGCTTATTCAAGAATTGCTGTCTTAATCTTGTTTTTGTTAAAACTTTCATGATAGGCGTAATTGAAAGCTGAAATTAACAGGAAGGAATGTTAATGAATTACTTAAATTTGTTTAATGTATGCCATGTGTCTTAATGTTATGGAAACTGTGTATTCGATCGCTAAAGTACGACCGGTCTAAAATTTATCAAATTTGTTTATATCTTTATATCGTGTAAAGTAACAAAGCCTAAAATTCTTGACGTAGTAAGTGTCTACCACGGCTATTTTTTACAGCTGTTTATTTAATTATAAGTGCACTTGTTTACTTCCAAATTAGTTTTTTCTGTTTTTCGAAACCATTTAATTACGTTGGTTTGCGACAACCAAATAAAAAATTAACGTTTAAACAAATTAAGGTCTCTTAGTGGCATTTTTTTCAAACTTCTGCGTTGAACCGTTTTCGAGATCTGGGAAATCCCAAAACGTTACCCCAGCAAAAACTTAAATTACTCAAGAACCATAACACACACAATTTTTGCTATTTGCTAACATTTACTATGCAACAAAAGCTATCTATCAATGTATTTGGTTCCAGGCTGAAACAACTTTTTTTGCCAGGGTAATGTTTAAAACGTGACCCCAGCAAAATCAGTTTTTCTCAAATATCTTAAAAACTACAATTCACACAAATTTTGCTATTAGTAAACAAATTTCTCCTCATGACACACTAATTATCTGATAAGGTCTCATCTCTCTAAAGCACAACTTTTTGCTGGGGTGACGCACACGTTAAATGAGTCCTCGCCTGCGGGGCACAGAGGCGCGAGGGGAGACGAGAGGTGCGAGCGGCAGGCGTTCGTCGCCCGTCGCCCGCATCGCCCCCTACATACAATAATACAACACACGCGCAGAAAAAGAATGGGATTGAAAATGGCGGCTCACCACGCTTACCACAACAAGTGTGAATGAGAGAGCGATAGGTGTGGCGTATAGTGTGCGAGCGGGATGTGTTTATGAACGACGTCAAGTGCGTTGTACAATGTTGTATTTTCAGCCAACTATGTTTGAAAAAAAACTCGACAGTAATGGATTCTCAAAGGAAATTGCTGGTGGCTAAAACTCGACAATAATGATATCCCATACAACTTTGCTGCGTCACCATCGGAGGAGCGCGGCAACCTCGACTTTGTTCAAAGAAGGTTGTCAAAATAATTACCATATTACAAGCTTTTTTGAGTAAATTCAATAATCTTCATTTTAAACACAACATATTGCATAAAATCTGTTTAATTAAATTTAGCTCCTACGGGGAGGGGAGGGGGGGAATTATGTGTTTAAACCCAATGGTCGGGCTTAAACGCGTCTTTTGCCCATTTCTCTTTATGTGACATTTTGAATGGCCTATTTTTTTTATGTGGGTAGGCCAGATAAAAAAATGTGAGCAAAGGTGTGTGTTTCGCCGTGCCGAGCTGTGACGTCACTAAGGGTTTTTTACATTTAAATGAAATGTAAAAAACCCTTAGTGACGTCACATTCTCCATTTCTCCATAAATATTGCTTTAAAAATTCTAAAACTATTTTTCTCGCACTTCTGAAGGGCAAAACTAGAAACGATGGCGTCACATATTTTACGATTTATATCTAGTAATAATTATTGAATTGGAACTGACGAATTTAGGACCCCTCCACACGTCGTCGACCCCCTTAACGTGTGACGTAATTTATGGATGGCCCCAAATGGACCTCTGTCGCAAAAGTTACAAATCTGTTTTTCGCAAATGTATTGAAAAACGCCGAATGGTACAACTTTATTAATAATAATAGTATTTTTTTACAATTAATAAACTATTGTTAGGTATTTGTATTCATTTTCATTTTTCATTCAATTTGAAGATACCTAAATTATCAAAGAAAATGTTCTAAATACAATGTATTGCGACTCCATCGTTTCTCTATTCTTCTTCTTTAAACTTTCGATGAAACCTCACAGGCATTTGGCGCGAAAATCAAACTTTACGATTGAAGGCAGAATGTCATTATGGGATACGAGGGGTGAGTGGGCGGTGCCTGTAAAAAAATTTTTTCACGAGGCGTCGTCTTATGGTCAAAAACAAAGGCATTACGGCGCGTTTGTCAATTATTTACATTATTATGATACCTTTTCTCATTTTTTTTATTATAAACAAGGACAACTTTGCAAAGTTGTCTTCTTTTATATTACAAGAAGCCAAAAATACTGAATCTTGACTGATTCAGTCAATTACGACGTAAGAAATTGTTTTCAATATGACGCATTAGGTATAATACTTGAATTCTTTGTTCGCCTAACCAAACATTACTTCCGCGTTACTTACTGATCAAAATAAACAAGTAGACTTTTAGTATCAATAGAATACTTTTAGGTTAGTTAAATACTTATACTATACAATACAATCAATATACATCAGAAATAGGTAGATTACCTATTTCTGAACTACCTATATTTTTTTTTCTCTAATAATATCTTTTACTCAAAAATGCTTGTAATATGGTCATTATTTTGACAACCTTCTTTGAACAAAGTCGAGGTTCCTCCGATGGTGACGCAACAAAGTTGTATGGGATTTCATTATTGTCGAGTTTTAGCCACCAGCAATTTCCTTTGAAAATCCATTAATGTCGAGTTTTGTTTGAAACATAGTTTTTTGTAATTTTAATCATTTTTAACATTTTTGTCATTTTGGACCGTCTTGTATAGTGCTTTACCCAAAAATGTCAAAAATTAAAAAAATGTAAAAAAAAGCAAAAATGTCAAAAATGACAGAAATGTCAAAAATGTCAAAAAATGACAAAAAATTACAAAAATTTCAGAAATGTCAATAAATGTCAAAAATGTCAGAAATGTCAAAAATTACCAAAATATCAATTTTTGACATTTTCGTCATTTTTTCATTTTTGACATTTCTGACATTTTTGTATTTTTTTTGTAATTTTTGACATTTTAAATTTTCTTTTTACATTTTTGAGTAAAGCACTATATAAGACTTGGTCCACAATGACTGCACTGCTGGCCACGCTATGATGGCCTCAAGCTGAGCTTAACTACGCTCTCGGCCTTCAAGCTTGGTCATCATTGCAGCCCTTGCTGACCGCGCTGTGACGGCCTGGACCTGCGCTAAGCTACGCTATCGGCCATCATCATCGCGCTGCCAGCAATGCAGTCATTATTGACCGCGTCAGTAATGTACTATTATTTTAAAGGTCTTCTTGCAAATACCTTTTTTAATCAAGTGATTTTATTTTATGATATTGGTGACAAAAATATTGATGAATTAATCAACATTTACGAAAAATCTGGATCAACATTGTCATTTCCTAACTGGCTTAGCGTGCTCTCTAATCAGTATGAAGAAGTATGCAAGTGCGCACACTACAACGATTCGGTATCGGCCGATTCTTCATACAAAACCAACTATCGGGCCAACTATCGGCCGATAGAAAGTCTGTAGTCTGCGGGCACGCTTAGGCTCCTTCATGAAGTTTATTATCTAATGTTAGTATGTAATATACATTATTATCAAAGTATGAGAAGTTACATAAAGCGAGTTTACACAAACTTCGGATGTTATTAGCTTTTAGTCAGTTAAACCGCCGCCAGTTAACTTTCTACAAAAAGTTAAAAATATACATGTCGCAGCACATGCATGGGATTATACAAAACTGTTAGATTCATCAAAAGTTACCTGACCAATCCTGTAAACCGCTATTCAAAAGTGAGAGAGAGAGAGAGAGAGAGAGAGAGAGAGAGAGAAAGTATTTATTTTAACCAAAGACCACACAACACAAAAAATAACAAAACAGTGATGTTATAGTAAGGCTGGTCCCAGACCCTAAGTCTTGGATTGGTAAGTCTTGGATTGTTACCACTACCTTCGCTTTAAGTTTATGAAGTTGCTGTGTTTGTCCGTAGAAATTTAGGATTGTTTAAAAAAAATAACTTTAGAATAAGAGACCCGCATAGAATGATTTTTAATGATCGAACAAAGTCGGCTTAATATCTGAAAAGTTAATTATGCATGTGTGTACCAATTTATAACAAGATTCCAAGATTCCTAAAGATATTAAAATTCTAAATATTAACATGTTTAAAAACAAATTATTCAAATGGCTGACTGAAAATATTTTTTATGATATTAAATCTTTTTTAGACAAAGCTGACTATAAAATATAACATGCAATGTATTTATGAAAAGCGTATTTCCTGACTATATTTCTAATGTTTTTTAATTAATTTAATAATTCGAATTTGATATTGTTTTTTGTGAATTGATATTTTATTTTAAAATAATTTTACTTGTATGTTTGCATGCTATTTCTATTAAAATTACTTGTATAATTTATGTGTGCAATATGGGAAATCATAGATCCTTCAACGGTGTTAGGTGGCGTTCAAAAATTTTAATAAGTACATATTTCTTTTCGATTCGAATTCGAGTGTCGCTCGTTAGTTTTGACGTGCAGCTGCCTGTACTTATTAGTACCAAACTTAGTTAAACAGAAGGGCGGGGGAAGTAGCTAGCTTGTTTCCGCCGATCGATCGCCTTGAACTAGTATAAGCTAAACTCTTGTTTACTTAGTGAACAAAAAACTAATCGATCAAACAAAATGTTTTTTCAAATATTGCGGTATTCCTCTAAGCGCATCCATTTTGAAGCGCACCTAATGAAGCGCACTTAAACTATTCCTTGCAACGCACCTAAATAGATAATTTGTTTTAATCGCGTACCTATTTAGGTGCGTTTCGAGGAATAGTTTAGGTGCGCTTTATAAGGTGCGCTTCGAGGAATACTTCATACGAGTTATTATATTATAAACTTGTGTTTCTTTCCCTACAAAAACTCCTTTTAAATGATAATAGGAATGATCGTCTTTATCAGACAGATGTCACATTTACAAAATAAATCATATCGTAAATCGAAATGTATACATTTCGATGATCGTACCTATAAATTTTAAGCGCGTTACGTGCGCGCGCGATATAAAGTATGTCACTGGAACTAAAATTCAGAATTTAGAAGAAAATAAACTAAAAGCAAACTAAAGAGGCTGTAGTACATACACCTATCCTATGTTTCACTCTCACGGGCTTTCGAACGGTGGAAATAACTCATATTCAATAGAAAAAGTCGGTACTTCCAGTTTGAAATCTCATCTCACCAATCTCCATCGACCTTGGTTAAGGCTTTGAATATCCATTCACATCAAAGTAATAGATATGAAATTAACATTTTCAATCTATTTAGATTTTTGCATTCACAATGCTATTTTTATACTAAGATGAATAAATAATGAAAAAATATTAGAAAAAATCGACTCACCCGTAGCATCCCGTCTGAGTTGCTACGGGTGAGTCGATTTTTTCTATTATTTTTTCATTATTTATTCATATTAACATTTTCATCAAAAAATTTCCCACGTGAGTGGGATCACTATAGTTAAAACATGTAAATTCAATGATACTTATTACTATTACTTTCCTTTTTAATTTAAAAATACACATTTTCGTGAGTGGTTAAATAAAGTTTTAGGTTGGTGCTAATGTCTTTTAGCGCAAAAAAAAGGGATTTTTTAATGTTTTAGAAGATAATTAACACAAAAAGTAAGCATAAAAAAGAAGAAAATAGATAATTATATTTCATGAAAAGAAAAACTAATTAAGCCTAGGCTATTTAAAAAAAAATAGGAAAAAATTGAAAACTGTAATCATAAAATAATCTATTCTATTAAGCATTATTATATCGTTGAAGGATTTTGCTTTCACATTCGTTACCTCACTGAGAACACTAAGTAGGTAAGTAGTAATTTTGCTTTTTACTATTGAATCCATTAGGCAATGGAAGCACTTAATATTGAGACCTATTTTTGTATGGAAAAAAAATTGCCTGAATATCTTTTTATTGGTAGGAATAAGTTTCATTTTAGTGGCGTAAAATATAAAAAAAATGATTTCGCAAAACTTACAGAAGTAACAGCAGAATGGAAAATATATGCCCATGATATTCCCTAATCACCACATATAAAAAAAACCGGTCAAGTGCGAGTCAGACTCGCGCACGAAGGGTTCCGTACCAAAAAATGGCAAAAAACACATTTGTTGTATGGGAGACCCCCTTAAATATTTATTTTATTCGGTTTTTAGTATTTGTTGTTATAGCGGCAACAGAAATACATCATCTGTGAAAATTTCAACTGTCTAGCTATCACGGTTCATGAGATACAGCCGTGACAGACAGACAGACAGACAGACAAACGGACAGCGGAGGCTTAGTAATAGGGTCCCATTTTTACCCTTTGGGTACGGAACCCTAAAAAGACACAGAGCAAGGGAATATTTTCCATTATTTTGTTACTTCTGTACGTTTTGCAAAAACTAATTTTTCGTTTTTAAATTTCCATTCAACCAAAAAATCTGTTTTTTTATGTCAGGTATACCTAAAAAAGACTACCGACAGCTCAAAAGTTGAGATTGCATTGCATATTTTGATTTCGGGAAAACCTTTTTTATACGCATTATAGTAAAGAGCTTTTATAATTTGAAAATTTTGTAAATAAACAACCAAAATATATATAACCATACCTATCAGAAAAATATCAGTTGAGTACTCATCAAAAAGTAATAAGCATTTTCTTCGAATTGAGAACAAAATGAGGTTGTAATTTGTAAGTATATTAATGTTTATCATAAATTCATAAAACAACAAACTCGTGAAAACTTCTTACATCACATAATCAATGGCTTTTCTTTTACTTGATATATTTTGTCAAGTATTATAAGAACTGTGAAGACACGTGTTTCCATTCAATTCAGTTACACATTGAAAAATCTATTTTAGAATAACAACACTTCTTATGTAATACTTACATTATACAGCCAGTTTGGTAATACCCTTATTAAGCTGAATATGGTGGATATGAGGGTACTGTGATGTAGTGACATCATATTCGACCTTTTTTGTTGCTCTAAGGTGAAAATTCATAAAATAAAGTATATTTTTTTAATCACTTTTCGAACAAAACGGAACCGTTCCCGATCGTTTGTTTCTGGAGTACTCTTGTTTTCGCCAAAGATACTTAATGTAAAATCTTTACATTTTGATTCCGCGCCAGGCTTTTCTGCAAAAAGAAGCATTGAAAGTGAAAATATCAAGTTTTATTGTAGTTAGAAGGGCGCAGCCTTGACAGTACCATGCATATAACACCCCGGAAAATTGTTATAAACACTGGAAGCCACCAAGATGATAGAATATAAAGAAGATTTTCTTTACCAAACCAAACGCTAACTTAGTAAAAAGTACGAGATGTCAGTATAAATATCACTTCAAATGGAATAGCATTCATAAACGAATCAATTAAAATTTTAGTGAATTATGTAGGTATCTTATAAATAGCTTTTTATAATTACCTATGCATGCCGTTTAAGCCCACATAAACATATCAGACAGTTTGTGACGTCAACGACGGACGCCTAACGGCTTTGTTACTTGTATTCCTATAGATGTGTCACATGCCTCCTATCACACCGACACGAGCGGGAACTACACTAGGCTGACGTGGGCCCCGTTCGCCGATCTAGAAAATAGAACTCCTTGCCTGAGTCTGTATTTCCCGATAGGTCTGTACAATCTGGGGGCCTTCAATTCGCGAGTGAATAGTTATCTTCTAGACAAGCGCGTTTCATCGTAGATCGCATCCTCGTTGATAGGGCGTGATAGCGTTCATGCGCTTGCCTATCTAATGTATCATTAAAAAAAGTTGCAGTAAAGTCCCACGACTATATACCTAGTTGCTCTTCTGTAATTAACATAATACTTTCATCATGCAAGTCGTTGCATCTTTCTTTTTATGTCTTCTTATGTTGATAAAATATCGTTACTTGTACCGAACGTGACTTGTATAGAAAAATATTCGGTGCGAAACTTGGATGAATATGTGGTTTATTCGTCGGAGGTGCAAAACTTACTTTGATCGAACTATTTCTCAAACCAGCAAATTCGATGAGTAATTCGAAGATTTAAAATCCAGCAAAGATCTACTGCCTGTTAGTGTGGCCTAAAACTTTATATTTTTTTTTATAATAATGCGTATTCTGTGTGATCCAAGCGACGAGCTATAACCAAAACCGACTGATGAATTATTAGAAATCCTCAGTAAATTACATGACTGTGTAAAATGAACTCCTCTTATACAAGTAGTCGCCAAGCTGTTTAACGTATATTGTGAATGAAACGCCACACAGATGTCTCCAGTTATCAGATCGGCCCAGTTTACCGCAGGCCTTGTTGTAACGCCCACTCGATTGGAAAATGCCATATTGTCAAGTGCCTTTGAAACTTGTGTTCATAGATACAACCACATTGTTGTCAAGTGGTAAAAGTAAACTGAACTTTTTGTATGAGATGAGGTTTGTCATACAGCTGTGAATTACTTATATTATAAGTAGTTAGTTTTCCATTTTTTTCAACTTCAACCAAATCTAACATTTATGTTAAGCTCTATTTAAAAGGATTCTGTTTGGAAATTAATTTCTGCTTTGATTAATTATAGGTCACTTTCTGTACAGCTTTACTGTAATCACAGAAAACATAATAGTAGGTACTATAGTCTAGTCTGTAATGTAGAGTTGAACTATTATATTATACTTATTATACTCTTTTAAAACATGGAATTTTCTTTACCATCAGCCATTTTAATGTCCCCACTGCTGGGACACAGGCCTTCCTTATGGGTGGATAAGGAGGATGGGCCATGACCTAACACGCGGCCCCATCGCGGATTGGTGGGTGTCAACGACTGCAAATGTACCCGGGACCAACGACTTAACGTGCCTTCCGAAACACTGAGGAGTTCAAGATATACATTTTGGTCAGACATCCCATGACCGACAATTACGAAAGTTGCTTAACCTCCGCAATCGCCAGGCGCTAAACCACTGCGCCACCTAGCTCCTCTTTTTTATATAGAGTCACAAATACTTTTTCTGCATCCTCAACTGTCTAATTTAATTACAGTAATAGACTTCTTGGTGCGAGTATACGTATATAACTTTTGTATTTTATCTTCAGGGTTCCTTATATTGTTTAATTGTTGTCATAAACTTTTAGGCTTCGAAATGTGTCAAATATTGGCAATAACTACCAATGCCGTTCTAACTTCAACGCTAGCAGTTCCTGTTTGCGCAACGAACGGGATGACGAAATTCGCCTAACAATTGCATCAAGATTATAAATTATGCTACTTTTAAGCGGAATAGGGACAACTTAGGGTCTGTTATAATCGAGACCTTTGATGTCAATCTTTGAATAAATGCATACGAAACACGCTATTTTTTAAGTGTCCTTAAGTAATTTAACAAGTAGAGATTACGGTACACTACAATGAGATAATACGTTAATAAATGTAATAAGGTCCCCACTACTTTATTTATTCTGTGCCCTAGCGAAAAAACCTACTTAATTACTTATATTTAGAGAATTATTTCAGTAGAATTAAATAATATACATAGCCTTAGCTACACACTACAGCTACTGTAATAGGCCCTCTGATTTGGTAGACTTGACAATTATGTTAAGTCTACCAAATCAGAGGGCCTATTACAAAAAAGCATCGCGATAAGCGTACCTATGTTCGTCCACTCCGTGACACTATTGAATTACGAATAAAGTTCAGTATCAAGTAAATTGAACCACAAATTGCGACCGACTATCATGATTATTTTACGGGAAGAAATTTAATGACCACCAAAAAAACCATCGTTACCCTAAACAGCCTCATCCTAAAAAAATATAATATGTACAAATAAATAAAACCTGTACCAAAATTTTTCGGGCTATTTAAGTCATGCCTGCACTACAAAAGCTTTTCATAACCCAAAAAGGCCACGCGTGCACAAAATTTAAACTAGCAAAGTTTTGTGTCATTACTACCCAAATATATCACTACGTTTGCCATAGAAATAGAATAGAAATAGAAATATTTTTTATTTAAATAGACTTATTACAAGTTCTTTTAAATCGTTCAGTTTTTTTCCCTACCACCCATTCGGGACGTCTTTTTGCTGACAAGAAGAATGGGCGCAAGAAACTTATCAGCCTCATCAAAAGTAACGATATTTACAATTTATTATATCGTTACCTACCAAATATAATCAAAATAAAAAAATAAATATAAACATAAAAAGGTATATTATATTGATGGCAAATTGGCTTTAAATTGTAGCCATTAATAAATGAATGCAAACTAGGTAATGTTTTTTTTTGGGGCCGTTATTTTATTGAAAGCTCTAAGAAGCTCAGCCTATAGTAAACACTAGCTTCCGCCCGCAGCTTCGTCCGCGTGGATATTAGAGAAAATCCTTAAAACCTTCAACCCGGGATCCGACCAGCCGTTTTTACGCGATTAGGCGGGCCCCAACCCGCCCCCCCCCCCCCCCCCCCACCAAGCGCGCTGACGTTTGCCGCATGTGGCGGGCCTCGCACGAGGCTGCTTGCTTTAATCGCGTAAAAACGGCTGGTCGGATCCTAAGGATTTTCTCTAATATCCACGCGGACGAAGTCGCGGGCGGAAGCTAGTTTATTACAATAATCGGAATTGGGTCCAAAGATATTATTCCCGTTTCTTTTTGCTTTCCCGTTCCCGTTCCCGGCCCCGTCCCCGTCCCCATCCCCTAGGGTTGAGTCCACTGTGTTGGACTTCAAAATAAATGTCATTTTCGTAATCACCATCCCATAAAACCTCAAGAACGACATCCACATCGATTGTCATTTTTACTTACCCATTTACCCCCTAAGGAATGATTTTCAAAATAACAAAATATGTGTTTGCCTATTTATTTTTAGACGTGCTCGAACTAATTTTAAAGTTGTAATGTCTATTTTATATTATTTGTCCATCCAAATTTGAACCCCATTTTCACCCCCTTAGGGGTTAAATCTTATCCACGGTGTTGGACTTCAAAATAAATGTCATTTTCGCAATCACCATCTCATAAAACCTCAAGAACGACATCCATATCGATTTTTATGTTTACTTACCCCATTTACCCCCTAAGGGGTGGATTTTTAAAATCACAAAATATATAATTGCCTATATTTATTTTTAGACGTGCTCCAAGTAATTTTAAAGTTGTAATGTCTATTTTATATTATTTTTCCATACAAAATTTGACCCCATTTTCACCCCTTTAGGGGTTAAATCATGTCCACCTTCTTGGATTTCAAAATAAATGTCATTTTCGCAATCGTCATCCCAGAAAACCCCAATAACGACATCCATATCTATTTTTAGGTTTTTTACCCCATTTCACCCCTATTTCATCCCCATAGGAGTTGAAATACTACCAATTACAATTTACGTTGCATTAGATTTCTATCCATAAGCCTAAATTGTAAATTAAGCGATTTTTACTTCGAAAATGAAGGATTTTCTATACACAACTCTATCCCCCTTTTCACCCCTTCAAGGGTAGACTTTTCAAAAAGCTGAGATATGTATACATTAACTTTTAATTGTCAGCCTAAACACAAAATTTGAAGATCCTAACTTCTAAACTGAGGGACTTTCATACAAAATTTGATCCCCTTTTTTACCCCCTTCGGGGATGAATTTTTTGGGCAATATATTTCATCATTTCTGGTGGTTGCTTAAACCTAAGCCTTATTTTACCATTGAAAATGGTTATCAGATGCAAATCGCCTGAGACGTATTTTTGACCATATCTCCGAGAATTTTGAGAGGATCGAGATGAAAATAGTACCAAAAGTTGATGAAATTATCGAAACACATGAAAACGTTGAATTTTGAAAATCTACTGGTAACTTTTTTTGAAATTTTGCAAAATTCCAAAAATTCCGGGTTTTTTGGGGGGTGTTTGTTTACTAAATTGTAAATATTTCGGGAAAAAAACTGACTTAAGAAAAAATGAATAAAAGGGTCCTAGGGTATTAGTTTAGCTACCAAATGGCGAAATAATTTTGAAAATCGGTAAATAATTGTGACCTGTAGGTGTAGGTGGTCCCTTTAGATTTGGAATTGTAGAAAAACGGCTGTTTCCGTACATAAAAAGTGATGTAGCTTCTATGATTATTGACCGATCGTCATGCTAATAGTGTTAAAAGATGCAGAAGCAGACGAGAAGTGTATTCGTTGGAATTTTGAAAATTGGTTAATATTATTTCGGCTGCGTCGAGGCAGTCAGCGGGCGCTTTTGTGACACGAGGCGGAGCCGAGTGTCACAATCGTAAAAATAAATAGGTACTACCTAGGTAACATTAAAAATATAATAGGACTTTGCATTTGATTTGATTTTGGGTTTTTCGTAAATTTTTGTGTTCATTTTCAATGCTCCGATTCTTGCGGGGACTGCAAAATCTGTGTTTTTTTTGTAATAGGCCCTCAGTATACTTTGTTCACCCTGAATAAAGTAGGTACCTACTTACAATATCAAATTTTAAATTGCTTCGTTGTTTAATTTAATATTGGATAGGAATAATTAAGAGAATGCTACTAAGGTACAAATCTATTCTGAGGAATTACAATGAAACTTTTAAGAAACAAATTCTACGGCTATTGTGCTCCGAATGAATTTCGATACTGTTCATTCGATACATTTCTTAATCAGCAACTAATATTTATCAGATCAGATCTTTTAATAAAACATCGACTACGAACATAATATTTAATTACAAAGAATTGCGGAACACACGACTTCGCGAAACAAAAAAAATAAGGCAACCTAATTTCATAACTAAGAACAAAGACTTAAGTAAGGCTATCTACTGCTATATTGATGCATAATGGACTAAACTGACATTTAATGTGCTTAAGAGCGATAAGATTTTGTTAAGTAAAAGTCACGGATAATGCATTAAATAGGTATTTTTATTAATTCTGTAAGACCTTTATGGAGTTTACTGTTGAACAGATGCAATCGTTAGACCTTTTTGCATATCGTTACACAACAAACTTTAAGTAACGTGGTCACGAAATTAACGAAACAAAGGTAATAAAAATCTAGACTCGAGAGCATCCTATTTTACATCAAGATGACACACTTCAGGGAGGTGATTCTCGGGCGCGTGACATTTCGAGATATCTCGAAAAAGTCAAGAAATCGTAGAAATTACAAAGACTTTCGACTTGTAATGTCGAAAATCGCTGAGAATAAGTTTTTTGGCCGCAATAAAGATTTTAGTGACATTTTCAATAGAGATTTGTGATTAGATAATCTCGAATTCGAGAAATGTCGCAGTGCGCGAGAATCGACCCCCAGGGCTTTACAATTAAATGATGTAATAAAAGGGATGTTAAAGAAAGGAAATTCAAGAATGTAAATAAACTTTGTAATTCAGTGTTTTGCATATCTTAGTTATATTCAAGGTGATGAAACAAAATACTGCGCACTGTATTTAAGTCCAACTGTTATTAAAAATAATTATCTTTGCTACATTTATACAAACAAATGAAACATACAGACTATATAGTAAATACTAAGGTACAATAAACCTAAAATTTATGACAAAATTTACTTAATTGTACTATGTGAACTGAATTAAATTAATCAATGAATACCAGGTCTATAGCGGAAAATACAGATATTTCAATGTTAATCAAAAAGTGGAAAATATTTCATTTCAGTTTAACCTAAGCTGTTACAAGCGTATCTTGACAGACAGGTACAACGAAACGATCCTATATAGCTCTGTTTTTTCTTTTGAGGTATGAAAGTAAACGTATTTTTTTGGAGAACATATTCACAATAGAGCTCAGCTGAAAAAATGAACACGGAATTAAATTACGTCAACCGTCGTCTGAAAATGGACAGGCACTCAATCCTTTGGTCTGCACTCGAACCGGCGTAACCCAGTAGGCCACTCTGAGAGGTCAACGGCCTTTTGGCTGTCCTGTGTAGACCAATCAGCCCAATATCCTTGTTCTACAGTGCCCTCGAAATTTCAAAAATACCCAAAGACAGAAAAATAGAAGACTTCAAAAAAGTTTTGATAACTATTTTCAGGCGAGAAGGATTTAGATTTCTAAAAAGAGTTCTAAAATGTGCAAATTTGAGAAAAAGTACCGGATTAGGACGATGGTGTCTGTCTTCTTGTACATGTTAGACTTCAAAAATACCCAAAGACAGAAAAATAGAAGACTTCAAAAAAGTTTTGATAACTATTTTCAGGCGAGAAGGATTTAGATTTCTAAAAAGAGTTCTAAAATGTGCAAATTTGAGAAAAAGTACCGGATTAGGACGATGGTGTCTGTCTTCTTGTACATGTTAGACTCAAAGACCGAATTCGTTGAACGAAAAAACCGCCCACAACGCGTTGTGGTCACTGCCAAACATCGACAACGGGAAATTCGTGTGGTGGCCCTTATAAAAACGCCTATGACGTGTTATGGTAAGAAGACCACAAAGCGAAATTCACGTTGTCGTCAGCATACTAAAGACCACGAAGCGTTGTGAAAATGTAGAAAGGCCAGGATACGTTCTGAGCACCTGTTGGTGTCACCATAACAAGAGGGACAAAAATTGTTCAAAAACAAAAAACCGACTTCAAAAAACCTAAAAATAAAAACAAAATTAGCTTCAAAATTAAATACCTCTAGTCAGGTGGGGCTGGAGGACAACTTCTTTTTTTATTCTAAGAGCCCCCCCACCCGACTTTATCAGACGTGTTTTAATTACAATGATATGCTTATCTTTCTTGCTTTTTAAAGGTTTAATAATAATAATAATAATAATAATAATAAGCCCGCAGGGCAGCTTGTGGCGAGCTGTTGGTGAGTAGCGACACCACGGACCCGAGTGCTCCCGGGAGTCGATCCAGGCCCTCGTCCCCGCAGCAGGGGTGGGCCCCAAGGGGGCCTGCGGACTCCCGCCCCTGGCTCGCCTTCAACGGCCGTCCAGGGTGGAGTCGTTAGAGCTATACGCTCGCAGGGTGGAAGTGAAACATGCGTAAGACGCGAGTTGGCACACTGTCCCTTGTACAGTGGGTAGAAAGCGGTGTACACCTCTCTACACCCTGAGTTGCCCGCACCGGTGTTGCGCCCCGGTCGGCGATTGCTGACCAGTTTGGGGTGCCCATCTAGCGGGCGGCGAGCCACCTTCCGCCGATGGTTCGAGTTTGTGAGATGTAGGAAAAGGCGGAAGTCCGTAATCTCACCCCATAGCCCAGTATTCCAACCCACTATCCTTTCATCCAATAGCCCATTTATTTATTTTTATGTATTCTCACACTCGCAATAGTCTATGTACCTGCCGGGGTCCGCTTCCGTCTGCGCACTTTTGCGTGTAGTGGGAAGCGGATCCCAGCATGTGCATCACACACTTCACATTATATTAAAACAGTCTCAAAGGGCCTCTACGTGTTGGACCCATGTCCCCACGCAAGCCTGGCAAAAGGACCGGGCTTCGTCCCGAGAGTTTCCAGCCGAGATACAATAATAATAATAATAAACGCTTTATTGCACACTAGACAAAGACATTACATAGAAGCAAACAATAAACATGGACAAGTACACAAAAGGCGGCCTTACTGCTACGTAGCAGTCTCTTCCAGGCAACCTTGAGTAGAAAAATATTAAGGGGAAGAGGAAAAAAGGGGGAGTGGGTGCATAAATACTAGAAGGACAATAGATATAGATGTACATAAATAAGGAAAAGAGAAAAAGTAAGTAGGTATATAAAATTAAAGTTGAAAGGGAGATATGAGAAAAAAGTTGTATTAGGTGGGAGAAAGGAAATGCCTTCTAACTTGATCTTTGAAAGATGTCAAGGTACGAGTTTTACGGATGCCTTCTGGAAGTGCGTTCCACAAACGGACAGCGTGCACAGAGAATGAATAGGAAAGGAAATCAGTGGAATGACGGGGAATATCGAGGGTAAGATTAGAAGAAGAACGCAGAGTACGCTGTGAAGAAGAGGATCGAAAGTCGAAAGATTCTTTAAGATAAAGTGGTGAAGTTGGTAGGAAAAGGATTGAGTACAGGAGCGTAAGAGTGTGTAAGTCCCTGCGCCGACGAATAGGGAGCCAATTAAGCTTTTGGCGAAAGGAGGATACATGGTCGAATTTTCGTAAGTTGAAAATGAACTTGATGCACATATTCTGCAGACGCTCCAATTTGCCCAGCAATTCCTCAGAGAGGTCCGTATAACAAACGTCAGCGTAGTCCAAGATGGATAGCAGAAGTGACTGGGCCAAAGTGATTTTAGTACTGGTAGGTAGAAAGTTCCGTAGGCGATTGAGTGAACTGTACGCAGCAAAAACCTTCTTTCTAACTGCCTCAACCTGTGGTCTCCAAGAGAAACATTCATCAAAGACAACACCGAGATTTCTGACGGTTTTAGAATAAGGAATAACAGTGCTGTCAAATTTCACAGGAGGTAACCGCTCGAAGTCGATCCTCGAAACAAAATACGGACTCCCGATAATGATGGACTGTGACTTAGATGGGTTAACAGTAAGACCATAAGACTTACTCCAGCTATAGATATGTGCAAGATCAGAATTAGTGGCAGCTATTGCACTAGAGAGTTCGGATAGAGGAGCCTGTGTGTAGATCTGAAGATCATCGGCATAAAGGTGATAGGAACTTGAAAGCGAGTGAGTAATGGAGTTTATAAAAATAGAAAAGAGAAGAGGAGATAAGACGCCACCCTGAGGAACTCCGGCATTGATACCACACCACTCAGAGGACGAATCTCCTAGGCGGATGCGCTGCCGTCGCCCTAGCAGGTAACTTCGAAACCAATCAATAGCGGCTGGAGATATGTTCTTCTTCTTCTTAGTCGGGCACTCTTGACAGAGTGGTCGTGGCCGACGATGGACAGGGTTGCGGCTCGCCGTCGCCACTCGCTCCCAGGGCGGCCGCACGACGTGCGATGTCTCTCCATCTTTGCCGATTCTCGGCGTTGCGAAAACACTGTACCGCGGTCGACTGCGTAGTTTTCTTAATGAGGTCGATCCAACGAGTCGGAGAGCGGCCTCGTGGTCTCTTCCCCTCTGTGTGGCCTTGTACTACCAGCCTCTCCATCGATTTCTCGTTTCTGGAGATATGCCCAAAGAACTTAAGGATTCGTAACTGCACAATCGACGATAACCTATCACGTATGTGAAGTTCTTTGAGGATGGATAAGTTAAGAGACTGTAAAACACCCAGGAGAATATCGAAGTCAACTGAACTGAAAGCATTACTGAAATCAAGTAACGTCATCAGTGTTAGTTGGCGATTCTCCATGCCCTGGCGTATGTCGTCTGTGATCTTAACCAAAGCTGTGGAGGTGCTGTGGCCCCTACGGAAACCAGACTGCAAAGGATTAAAAAGATTATTGACATTGAGAAAGGCAGTCAGCTGACCATAGACAAGTTTTTCAAGGATTTTGGAGAGGAAGGGTAGGATAGATATAGGACGGTATTCAGATAGCATAGTAGGGTTACGTTTTTTAGGAAGCTGGATAACATTAGCATCTTTCCAGGATGTAGGAAAAACACCAGTTGAAATGGAAGTGTTTAGGATTTTGGTAATGATCGGAGTAAGGATATCTATAATGGGAAGGATCATTTTACGACTAATGGAATCAGCACCCACAGCATTTGAGTTAGTAGACAGGATAGTTCTCTTAACATCACAGTCCGCAAATTGACGAAGAGTAAAGAGTGAATCTTGGTTAGTTGGCAGACTTGAGAGATGAGATAGGGTATTAGCTTTACAGTTGCCATCAATAGGCACAGACGAGGAGAAGTGCATATTAAGCTGATTTAAATCAAGATTATTATTAAGACTATTGATATTCTGAGATTTGCCAACTCCAAGTGTTTTTAAGAATTTCCACACCTTGGCAGGATCTTCTTCATTTTCTATGGAATTATGAGTGTGGCGTCTTTGGGCGTCCCTTAATGCCGTGTTGCAGCGGTTTCTAACACGATTGTATCTACGTTCGTTTTGTTCCGAGGAATCGAACTTGAATTTGGCTTTTGCCCTGTTTTTCCTAGCCATTAATTTACGTAACTCGTCAGTCAACCAGGGCGCAGGAAGATGTTTCATTTTTACAGGCCGGATTGGAGCATGTGCATCGTATAATTCGGTAAGGCGGTCATTAAACAGAGCGACCTGCTCATCTACAATTTCTGTGGCAAATATCGAAGCCCAGTCAATGTTCGCAACGTCTTCGAGTAGGCGGTCATGGTTGATCTTAGTGAAACTACGCTGAAGTTTGACGGTAGGTTTAAGTTTCGGAGGTCGAATTCGGTATGACAAATACACCAGGTCGTGATATGAAAAGGCATCTGCAGAATATTGACCGTGCTTTGCAGCAAATGTCGGAGAGGATACGATTATGAGGTCAAGAAGTGATGGGGTACAATTGGGAAAATGATGAGTTTCCTGTAATGGAAGAATGTGCAGATTAGATGAGTTAACCACTGACTGTAGTTTTTTAGCGCGAAAGTCATCTTTTCTCAGACATGTGTTAAAATCACCCATAATAATAGAGTGGGGATAAGAGGGGGCAAAATTTTCCAGGATCTGCTCGAATGACTCAAAATAGTCAACACGAAGCGAGGGGCTGTAAAAGACACCGAGAAGAAGTTTAGTATGAGATAAGGAAATTTCAAGCAAGAGATGCTCGGCGCTATTGGGAGGTGGCGGTTGAGAGGATCTACTAAGGATAGAAAAAGAGATGTGTGAACGAAGATAAATGGCCACCCCTCCATGTGAGGAACTTACACGATCATTTCGTATCAGATGGAAGCCAGGTAAAGAATAGGCGGAAGAGGAAAGACAGGGGTTAAGGAACGTTTCGGACACCAAAATGGCATGTATATTTTTGTTATCAAAAGATACAAGCATATCCGCAAAGTGGGCTGGGATGCTCTGAGCATTTATGTGGACAACGTTAAAGTTCTTAGTTTAATTTAATTTTGAAGCAAATTTTGTTTTATTTTCAGGTTTTTTGAAGTCGTTTTTTTTGTTTTTAAACAATTATTTTTTCTTTTCTTTTTAGTGTAAGTACCTTCTGTATTAGGTAGTTTTACCTTTTTATGGGTATGTATGTATGTATATTATGTAAATGTAAGCGATGATGTTATGTATTTTTTATATTTCCGCTGTTCGTGCTGTTTGTTGTTAACAACAACATTAGTAACAACGGAACTACTTAAGGAGTTCCATTGCTCCTTCGCAGTTCAAGTCTAGTCCAAAACGTCCTTGACCATAGTTAGATACCTAATTTGGTTAAGATTGTCATAATCCTAGCAATATTTCAATCACAATACAGTTTCTATTTGATTTTGAGGAGTTCCCTTGTGTATCTTTAAAATCCAAGGTCCAATAACAATGAAATCAAAATGGTATCTCTATATAAATAATATAGTATAATGGTAAAAAAAAAAAAACCTAAAAACATGGGGCGCATTTTGTTATAGAGTTCCTATGGCCTTCCTCTCCATCATCAGATCCTCAGACACTATTGCCCAACAAAGTACTCGTCAAGACGATTCAAACGAGCCCAATCTCGTTGGGGTAGCATGGTTTTATTAAAGAGTTCCTGTGTCCTTCTTCCGGCTTCATCGTCAGACCATGGAAACTATTTCCCAACAAAGAACTCGTCAAGACGATTCAAACGAGCCCAAACTCGATGGAGTTGCATGGTTTTATTATAGAGTTCCTATGGCCTTCCTCTCCATCATCAGATCCTCAGACACTATTTCCCAACAAGGTTATCGTCAAGACGATTCAAACGAGCCCAATCTCGTTGGGGTAGCATGGTTTTATTAAAGAGTTCCTGTGTCCTTCTTCCGGCTTCATCATCAGACCCTGGAAAATATTTCCCAACAAAGAACTTGTCAAGACGATTCAAACGAGCCTAAATTTGATGGGGTTGCACGGTTTCAATATTGAGTTCCTATGGCATGGCCTTTCAGCTTCATCATCAGACCCTAGACCTCGTCTCCCGTTATAGTACTCGTCAAGACGATTCTAACGAGTCCAAACACAATGGGGTTGTATGATTTCATCATAGAGTTCCTGTGGCCTTCTTCTGGCTTCATCATCAAATCAGCTCAATGACATCATAATATTGCATTGCCTTGTAGTTCTGACCTATGTTTAAAGTTTCAAGTCTCTATCTCATCGGGAAGCTAGTATAAAATCGTTCGCAAACTTTGTGGAGAACAAACAAACCCACAAACAAACAAACACACAAACGAGAAAGCAACCTAATAAAAACGTGTTAAAATACTAAAGTATCTTCTTTCAAACAAAAAAAGAATTATCTAAATCGGTACATAAACAAAGAAGATCCTACTTCCTACTAGTAATATTATAAATGTGAAAGTTTGTGGGTTTGGATATTTGGATGTTTAGATGTTTGGATGTTTGTACCTCAATCACGCAAAAACTACTGGGGGGCTACTCAAATGGCCACTTTTCTATTCGTTCGCTAACTTAAATCTTAAAAATAAGCAATTAATGATCAAGTCAGACGTCGCAAGTTTATGTAAATTACAGACATTGTTGTATTGTACAGAATTGACAAGCCTACGACACGTTATTTTGGTGTATATTGCTTATTTTTAATTTTTAAGTTAGCGAACGAATAGAAAAGTGGCCATTTGAGTAGCCCCGCTGAACGGATTTGGTTGAAATTTTACACACAGATAGTAGATAGCCTAGTTAAAACATAGAATACTTTTTATCTCGATATTCCCACGGGAACGGGAACCACGCGGTTGAAACCGCGGACGGCTGCTAGTAAGTTCATAAAATTGTAACGAAAACGACAATATTTTCAGGTTTTCGTGAAAAATACTGAACCGATTTCAAAATTTCAAAAAATGGGACCAACTTGAGAACAAACCTGATCTAACAAATAACGTTTGAATTATTTCAATCGGTTCCGCCGTCTTCGAGTAATCGGTGGACATACATAAAAAAACATACCTACATACAGCCGAACAGAGAACCTCCTCCTTTTTGGAAGTCGGTTAAAAAGCCTTAAATATAGGTATATTTTAACGAATTATCGGGATCACAGTAAAGTATTTTGCGGGTACTGTGGAACAACTTCGCCATTGCTGGTAGAAAATGAATTATTTCGATGTCACTGACCTATAACATAACAGCAAACTTTTGTTATGCTTAAATCTCTATCGACGCCAATTTAATAGTCAAAACCATATTTCAAAAAAACTTATATTTATACTGTGATTTTATTGAATCATTAGAACTTGTCTAAAAAATCTAATCTCAAATGAATTCCCAATAAAGTTGTTCAGGAGATTGGTGAAAACGCTTTGATTTGTTTATAATAAAAAAGACTGACGGATTTCACTAGATCCTCTCCTAATAATTACCGTTCTAATACTACAATGAGCTTAGAGATTTAATAATTATTCGACGTCAGCTTCGATCATCTATACCTGAGGATGTAGCATGTCATACAATAACAAAGCTGAAATGTGGCACATGCCGTTTGACAAATCACGCGAAGTCTTGGGGGACTTTCATAGTGAGCTGCGTTTTGGGGGAGTTAAAAGTGTCCCACAAATGCCATTGTCATGCAATATCCACAGGTATAGATGATCGAAGGACGTCAGAATCAGAACAGTAATAAAGTCCTGTTTAACTAATTATCATTGTTACGCTATTATTATAATACAACTTTATTGTAATTATAAATATTATTTACCATTATTGTAGTACTACAATAAGAGATCATAAAATATATTAATTAATCAACGTTAATCATACTTCTGTCTGTTCTATCCGGTGATAAAGACTTAATTTGTGAATGATACAATTAGGAAGCTAAATTGCCTGTTTACTAATTAAGTGATCATTATACAAAATCTGTTGAAGTTACATCATTATTTTAATTCCGTAAACAAATATTAGCTACTTTTGTTTTTAACCGACTTCAAAAAAGGAGGAGGTTCTCCGTTCGACAGTATGTTTGTTTTTTTTTGTGTATGTTTACCGATTATTCGAAAATGGCTGGGCCGATCGAAATGATTTAAACGTTATTAGATTAGGTCCCAAGTGGGTCCCATTTTTTTTTATTTGAAAATCGATTCAGTAATTTTCAAAAAATCCTGAAAATGCGATGATTTCGGTATGAACTACCTCGATGATGTGGTCGCATAACTTCTTTGTTTATGAACCGATTTAGATGATTCTTTTTTTTTTGGAAAAAGGCATTAGACCATGGACTTCGAAGGGAACTCTTCAAAATCAAATAGGATATGTACAGTGACTGATTTAATAAGTAATGGTAGGTTTGTGACAATCAAAAACAGGGTAGATAAAGTAGATCGTTACTCGTCGCTTATTAATACCTACCACAAAAAAGTGAAAAAAAAAAACTTAAAAAAAAAACTAAACAGCTTTAAAAATAAAAAGCTCTAAAAACTAATAAATGATATTGAAATCTGCATAATAACTAATAGTTACCTACGCATACTGGTATTAAAAAACGTCTTTATGAAGTCGGGTGGGGCTTTAAAATAAAAAAAATGAAAAAGTGAATCCATAATAGAAGTTTATATAAAAAACGGAGAATATCCTTTGGCCCCACCAGACTTCAAAAGACGTTTTTTAATATCAGTATGCGTAGGTTAGGTACCTATTACTTATTTTGCAGATTTCATTATTATTCATTACTTTTAGAGCTTTTTATTTTTAGTTTTTTTGAAGGAGGTTTTGTTTTTTATTTCATCATAAGGTTTAAACAAGTATTTCTTACATTAGTGCAGAGGATATCCCCGATTTCTCGTGGCCCCAGGATTTTGATCCATTAATGAAGGAGAACTGTTTCCACTGTATAGGTAGGTACTTCCTTCGTAAACATGAATAAAAATATAATTTTATCTAAAATTTAAAGTAAATAAGATGTTAATAATAAAATATTTTCAAGTACCGCTTGAAAGCTTGGTGTGCTAATTTTAAGCCTAAATAATGTCAACTTTTTCCATTTTGATGTAGTTTGTTTAATATTATTATGATGCAACGTAAGATACCTACGTACGCCGCCATCACATTCAAACTATTCTGTTTGCCCTCGTCACACAAGCTTACAAACTATTAATATCTCCACATCCTGTTGATGTTCTCCATACAGGCCTGTAATTGTTTGCAGTTGCAACTAACTTACGAGTAGCTCTGAAATAGATATCGACGACTGACACAAATCTACATTCTACTAATTCTACTATTCTACTAATATTATAAATGTGAAAGTTTGTGGGTTTGGATGTTTGGATGTTTAGATGTTTGGATGTTTGTTCCTCAATCACGCAAAAACTACTGAACGGATTTGGTTGAAATTTGGCACACAGATAGTAGATAGCCTAGATTAAAACATAGGATACTTTTTATCCCGATATTCTCACGGGAACAGGAAACCACGCGGGTGAAACCGCGGGCGGCCGCTAGTATGTCATAAATAAGTCAAGAATTCTCGTATCGTGCAATGTCCTTTGAAAAAATACTTTGATATTTCAAATCTGAAAAATGCCATAAAGAAATACTTTTATTACTATTCGACGAACAAAGAAAACCACTGTGGTTTGTATTTTTAGGTGTATGTTACTCGTACCTATATAAAAAAATCTGCGCTCTTGAACTTAACGAGCACGGAATAATAATAATATCACAAATATTTCGCCAAAAAGCTAACTTCTAACTCTGAATTAGGTCCTTAATCCATAATAAATCTCAGTACAAAATCACTGGAATCATAAAATTTCACCTCAAGCTTTTTTATTGAAACTTCGTTTCGCTTCGCTGTACTCTTATATTTGTGCCCGTATTTACCGTGCATTGCCTTTTAAGTATCACGGAACTAAAGTATTAGTAATCGAATAATTCCTTCTGTCGTGGACACTACGGTTGAGTTGTCTGGTGCCTTTCTTCGGCGCGTGCGCACAGTCCAAGTCATTCACGTCCTTTTGTCCCAAGATTTAAAGATAATTTTAGACTATGATTACAATTTATCTGCGACCTTCTAGAGCGCATGAAGATTGCAAGGCCGTTCATACAAATTCCTAGATTTATTCAAGACACTATCCGGTAAAGGCAATAAATTGGCCGTATCGAAATTAACTAGGTTAACACTGGAATTCAATCAGTCTTGTTATTTGGGTAAACAAAAACTGTAAAAAGCTTTTGAAATAACTTTGTACCGTTTCTGAGACTATAAGCATTTTACAGAAGTTATACACCTTTAGGTTTAACTGCAAACCTTACCCATAAGTTTAAATATATGTAGAAGGAACCATGAAGCGATGTTATCTCCTAACGAAGCAAGCGACCGCGGTTGCGCACTATATACTACGGCCACGAAATTCTTTCATTATGACCGCCACATACTCACCGAGGTCATACATTTTATTGACAACTGACATTGTTCTAACAGATATTATTACGTGTTGAATTCGCCTTACCTTTTAATCATGTCCGGTCAGTATAAATATGAGGGAGGGCAACATAATTTTATCAGTCGACCGTGTGCGGTTTGAAGTGATCTAGTTCGTCAGTTAAACACAGACCACGTTCATAATGAAATCGATGGTGGTGTTGTTCGCTCTGGTGGCGGCGGCGTGCGGCTCCCTGGTGCCGCTGGCGCAGCCCGCGCACCACCCCGCGCTGGTGCTGGACCCGCACGGCCGCCCGCTGGACACCGCTGAGGTGATCGGCGCGCGCGCCCTGCATCTGCAGGCTAAGGCTCTCGAGGGTCACTACGCGCCCCTCGCGCACTCCGTGCTGGCTGCGCCCGCCGTGTACGCCGCGCCCGCCGTCTACGCCGCCCCCGCCGCCGTCTCGCACCAGTCCCGCGTCGACGTGCGCACCAGCCCCGCCGTCGTCTCCCACGTCGCCGCCGCCCCGGTGCTCGCGCACTCCGCCTACGCTGCACCCCTCTTCGGACACTCCTACGGCCTGCAGCACGGACTCGGACACCTGCTGAAGAAGCGCTCCTTGGGCCACCTCGCCTACAGCGCCCCCGTCTACGCCCACGCAGCCCCCGTCTATGCCGTGGCTCCCTCCGCCGTGTCCCACCAGTCCCGCGTGGATGTGCGCACTAGCCCCGCCGTGGTGTCCCACTCCGTGGTCGCCCCCGTGGTCGCTCACGCCCCCGTGCTCTCGGTAGCTCCTTCCGCTGTGTCCCACCAGTCCCGCGTGGATGTGCGCACCAGCCCAGCTGTGGTGTCCCACTCGGTCGTTGCCCCTGTCGCACACAGCGTGTACGCCGCCCCTATCGCACACAACGTGTATTCCGCCCCTGTCGCACACAACGTGTATGCCGCCCCTCTGGCGCATTCCTCCTACCTCCATTCCTCCCCCTTAGTCCATGCCTGGTGAAGAGCGAAACTGACGAACCTAAGAACTAGTTTATAAGAAAATGTAAAAAGTAAAACGAATAAAACTAATTGCCTAATTTACGTATGACTAGTTTTATTAATGGTACTTAACCTACACCAAGTACTTTTATCCATTCTGTGCCTACTGTGTATTACGAATACGAATAAGGCCGAGAAAAGTAAAAATTTTTCTTGAAGAAAAAAAACCACTGAATATTTAATATTTTTTATTAACATCAAACAAGTTTCATACAAAAAACGTATAAACTACATTTATGCGCAGTATTTTTTTGATCCTCATTTTGAGACATACTAATTTTATTGAATGATCGAATGGAGAAATATATAACTAATGCAAGAGTAAAACTCTTACGAGCCTCGCTATGGTAGCTTTCATTATGATAGAGTTAAAGCACCGGAATTTTTTACCGACTTCAAAAAAGGAGGAGGTTCTATGTTCGGTTGTATATTTGTTTATTACTCGAAAATGGCTGGATCGATTTAAATGATTTAAACGTTACTTTATCAAGTTTGTTCCCAAGTTGGTCCCATTTTAAAAAAAAAATTAAATCGGTTTAGTAGTTTTCAGTAATCCTGAAAACACTGATAAAAATTACTCGAGTTTTTAAGGATCTACAGACATAACTTCTTTGTTTATTAACCGATTCAGATGATTATTGTTTTGTTGGAAAGGGAATACCTTAAGGGTAGTCTAATGTTAATTTCAAGGCCCTTTCCTTGTGGCCAAACTAAAATGCCAAACTAATTTTAATTTCAAGGCCCTTTCCTTGTGGCCAAACTAAAATGCCAAACTAATTTGGCCACGAGGAAACTGGCATTGAACCTTGAACTTCGAAGATACACATGAGAACTCTTCAAAATCAAATAGGATAGAGTACTTACTAGTGATAACATAAAGGTATTGAAAGGTTTCGCATTAGTCATTTTTATTGGGATACAGGCTTTACTTACGGATTGATGAGGAGGATGGGCCATAATAACTCAAATGCGGATTGGTGGGTATTAATATGTGCAAATGCAGCTGCGACTAACGGCTAACGGCTTAACGTGCTCTTTTGAAGCACGGAGGAGATCGAGATGATACACTTTGGTCACCCACCCCACGGCTGACCCTTGCCAAAGTTGCTTAACCTCCACAATTGCAGGCCAACCGGACTTCCAATGGTCGCGGGTTTGATTTCTGCCTGAGAATATGATCCAGTGCGTTTCGAATTTTTCTACTATACTTATATTATTTAGTAGGTATTATATAAAAATAGCTATGTGAATGCTGAAATCTCAAATTTAAATAATATTTTAAAGCTGCTTCTACTTATTCAATTGTCAAAATATCTACCACAAAGAAGTAAAAATTTTTTTTGATCAAAGTTCTCTATGTCACGTACTGGGGTAATCAAGAAGCTTAATATAAGCTTCTTGGGGGGCTTCGAGCAACAAAAGGCTTCGTTTCTGTAGAAGCCCGTCTTACTCTAAGTTGGGGGGTAATGAAAAAATTTCGTTCGGAAAAGACTTTTCTTTTAGTTTTCAATTTTGTTTAATATTTTTCTGCTATTTTATCCTAATGTTAAAAATTCACTATGCTTAGAAAAAATATATAATTACACTGAAATATAATCAACATTTATTCTTAACAATTACAAATACTTGTGCAACTGGAAATGATGAAATTTGAAGGAAATACACACGCCACGCCAGTGTAGATATTTATTTTTGTTTAGGCTGAGGTTGAGGATACAGCACTATAATTTCGTCCTCATTAACATGTTTTCCTTCGAAAGCATCCACAAGTTTTAAAATAGCAAGTTTCTCATGCATGGTGGTACATAAACGTTAGTGACAATGAGGGCTTTTCAAAGTGACATTTAAAAAATAAAACTATTTGCCTCATTAAATGGCGTTGATGGAATAGAGAAGTGTCATCACTAAAGTATCCTCTTTTAAACAAAAAAAGAACCGAACAGAGAACCTCCTCCTTTTTGGAAAACAGTTAAAAACTGTTGAACTTAGCATGAAGTATAAGCTTCTTGATGAAACTTGAAAGATGACATATTTTCGCAAAGCCACTGATGTCCATTATACAAGTACGCTGGACAGGCTATTGTCATGAAATGACAGCAATTTTTTGTGCCGATTTGAAAATCGCCATATTGGCGCTGAGAGCACTAGATTCTACTATAGCAGTGGTGAGTGTACTTGGAACTAATTAATTCCAAGTACACTCACTACTGCCATAGTATAGAATCCACTGCTCTCAGCGCCAATATGACGATTTCCAAACTGGAACAAACGATTGGTGACGTTCGCCTGTCCAGCGTACTCAAAGCACAGAATTTTTAAACGTTAAATTCATGTAGAGTGACAGAAACTTATCACCCTGTAACGGCGGCGTCACTGTCGTCTATGTTGTCGACGGCATCACAGAGAAAGCAATAAGACGGCATAACCTACGTAACAATATGTAATAAAATAACACTTCTAGTTTTGGTCACCAGCCCCCTACTCAAATGGCCACTTTTCAATTCGTTCGCTAACTTAAAAATTTAAAATAAGTCATAAACTCTAAAATTACGTATCGCGGAGGCTACAACAATGTCTGTGATTTACGTAAACTTGCGACGTGTGACTTCAACGTCTAATTGCTTATTTTTACGCTTTAAGTTAGCGAACGAATAGAAAATTGGTCATTTGAGTAGGGGGGCAGTTCAGCTAAAGCCGCGATTTCATATACCAATTTAGTGTCCAATTTAGGAATGCAATTTAGAGTAGCCTTGCCACCCATAGAATAAGTTCAATTTCAACAGTGCATTAACACATATAACGGAAAAGTCAACATTGTTTATGTTTTTTTTTTATTTTCGATTCTCATTTCCAATCTTAAACAATGCTTACCTTTCCGTTATAGTGTAAATTCACTTTTAAAATTGAACTGACAATATCGCACCTCCGATAAAATAGGGTTACAACTCGAAAAAGTCGAATTTTGTGTTAATTACACAGAAAAATTTCAAATGTTATTATTTATCTTCTCGAAAATAGTTACATCTGTAACTCTAAAACTCGCTTCTAGGTGGCGTTGTAACGCTACACCATTAAAGCATTGTTACATCATTGTGATTTCGGTTAGTGTTACCTATGAGTAATACGCACAGCTCTTGACGTTTCCCATACATTGACTTGGCAACCTCCGAAACAGCGCCATCTGTTGGCATGAGGTGAACGATTTTGTTTGTTGGTTCTGTAGTATAGTGGAGAGCTTTCATTATAGAGTTGCCGGGTACTAACTAAATAAATAAAACATCAAATAAATCAATGAATACATAATTTTCTTCTTTTGTGTTGATAATTTTATTTAAATAGGCTTTAATTAACACTTTAAAATACTTATCTATAAACAATTTAGTACATTCCTTACATACTAACATGTCTTCTGTTTTTACATTTGAACATAACGTGGCCTTTACATTATTTAGAGATATTTTAATGTATTTTTTTATCTATATCATCTTTAAAAACTTTATTAATAATATCTGACATTATTTTGGTATTTTCATTGGGGGGGAAAAAGCCTTCTGTAGTAATATGTATAATTTTGTGGAATAGTAATAAAGAACAAGCTCTTTACACATCTTTCAAAATTGTCTCCCTAATTTATCTTTACTACTTAATTGTTCTCGGGATCTTATAAACTGTTAAACTTTAGTTACCTATCTTACTAGATTGAGTAACAGAATTGCTACTTTTAGATTGCAGTAACTTTTGTTTCAAAAGTGAGCATTTCTTCTTATACTTCGACAAGACTACACTTATTACTTAATGTTTTTTTTTATAATCCTGGATAATTTGTTTCAATTGTGAATTTTCCTCTTGTACGCTGCTAACAGAGGTTGGAAGAGGGGCTTCATTTTCCTTCTCTATTTCTGTGTTTATGTTTAATTTCATTTTCTTTGAACTACAACAAACAACATATATTATTATAAGTTTTACAGTAAAATGTAACTGGATGAGGATGGCAAGTGATCGGAAAGGCACGCATTGGAGGAGGCCTATGTTTAGCAGTGAATGGAATATTGGCTAATGATGATGATGGTCATTTATAACTAAATATAATATTACCTTGTTGCACATTCCACAATACTTGTATCACATCGACTCTTTCTTTTAATAGGTTCCTTATCATATCATTATAGAAATTCAAAGTTGGAATTGAATTTGGTAGTTAGTCTGAAACAGAAAATATAAACACATTCTTAGTCCTCTATCAGGTTACAATATAGGTAATCAAATCACATATTCAAGCATAAAAAACTCACCCCTTACTGTATAAATCCTTATTTCTAAAGCATTCTATGTCAAAATTATCGGAACAAATCACATAATTCTTATTAAAGTATTCAGTAACTTTTACTTTTATCAAAGAATCTAAATCGCTTCGTTTACAAGCTATGATCCATTTTTTTTAATCTGAAAATCATAACAAACAGTCGAACAGTCAAAAAAACAAAAATGAATAAGTTTTATAATCAAAATAAACAAGCATTGAAACTTACGTCTCTGAATCTCTAGGCATTCTGAAGAACGACTTGGAATCTTTTTGAAATTTATAATCCTTGCATCCATTAACAGCACAAATTGAACCACGGTCCACGAGCAAAAGTACAAGCTTATTGCGACATTTTATCAGTTTATTTCCGTTATATTAAAATCCCACGATAATAAAATTAAAACACAAAACGTAACGCACGCACCTTTCTCTTTGCCTACAACGGTACTACAACCCCTACAACTTTTGAAATCGTTCACCTCACGCCGCTAGGGGCGCTAGTGTGCTTACTTGCCAGAATTCGCCCGGAGCTGTGCGTATTAACTCGGTAGAGTTTCTATAGTATTTGGTGTTACTAACTAAAATATTACTGTGTTCTTGATAGGTAAATTTTATTTTGTTAAGTATATTTTCTAATAAACGGTCACAAGTCGTCTTGTTACAGTTTATTGTAAAATGATGGATAAAAATTGTTGAAAGGGTATTATAGGACAGTGATACATTTTGTATTGTATCGGTGTTTTAGGTACGGTTAATTGTAATTCTCCAGAGTACCTAATCATACTGTGTTACTTTTCTCCTTAAAAAAAGATGATTTACTGAGTTTGGTAGATATTGATCATGTACCACGATTTTATGCGTCTTTTAACAACCAAATTGTGATTGAAAATTAGCTATCTGACACCCTGATTACGTGATTACTGAAATTTAGATAACTGAAATCTAAGATCTGTTTTTTTTATTTTTTATAGTGATAATTATGGTTCCTACTTAATGATTCAACATTATTATAATTAGGAAAAGATTAAAACATAATATTATTTAAATGTCTCTTAATTTGAGACTATATAAACTTGAACTGATTAGTAAAAAATACTTTGACTTTAGAGATAATTATGTTTTTAGGTTTGATCTAATTGAAGTTTTTTTTTAAAGTTGATTTTATTTTGGAGTCTACATCAATACAAAAAATATTTAGCTAAGATAAGCGCAAGTAACTGCCTGTTTTAAATTTAAATTAACATTGTTACATCTTTCACATTGTATTTTTATTTATAAAAGTTCAAATACCTATCTAAAATACCGTTACAATTGGAAATTTTCATGCAATTTTTCAGGAAAATTGAAAAACAGTATATGCCATTCGAATGTATATTTTGCAATCTTTTTAAATATATACACTTTGTAGTATATTTATACAATATTAAAGGAATAAAAACTACATAACAAATCCGTGTGTTTGTTTTCGCTCTCCTGAAAATCAAGGTTTTTCCAGTTGTAACCCTATTTTATCGGAGGTGCGATATGACAATATTTTATAGTCAAGTACGGGCGGCAACCCGAAATTGGTTCCTAAGTCGGATGCTAGTTCGAGATATACATATACCCAGCGAACTAAAATGTATGGAAGTGTAATTGCAAACAAATATTGCTTAAAAATGGCACCACGAGGCCGAAAAAGTACAACCCGCTTAGCTTAGTCGGGCCAGCAACGCACCCGGTGACTGACGTTAGTGTTCTTTTCAATAAATTGCAGTTTGTATTGTAGAGAAAAGATAGAGAAAAGAGAGTTTATTAGAAATTACATCCTTTATAGTCAAATGGTGTAAAAGATGCAAAGAAGGCAGTAAAAAGATGCAGAAAAAACGTATCTTATTTTTTCGTTTAAGTAAGTATAGAAAATATCTATGAATATACAAATTATGGTCGCTAATAAACAACCAGTGTTCAGACGCTTTGTGCTGCATAATTATTAAATGCCAGCATTTTTAGCTCTATCCACTGCACTGCACATGCTTATTCCAAAATTTTAGTTTGCTGAAGGAAAGTAATCATTTTTACAAACGTGACTTTGTCTATGTGGGCGGGCGTCTTTTCACCTGCCCCCATAGACAAGTCACGTTTGGAGCCACCCTTTGGTGGCAGCTTTGTTCCGCAACTATGATACGGAGTCCAAGGCATCGGCAACACCATTCTAAAGTAATGTCAATAACCGATGAACATGGACAGACTGATCCCTAAATTTTGGGTAGGACTGCTAGTGATATTTATGTCTGATTCATAACACAATAAGCGTCCCCACTGACGGGCGATTAATCACTGAGCGATTTTTTGTCGCTGAGAATAGAACATACGGAGTCCTATACGTAAACGTCCACGAGTTACTTTTTGTAGCTGCGATAAATGCGGCGATAATCGCGGTGCTTTTTTGTCACTGACTAAGTAAAACCTTTTTCGTGTCATTTCGCGGGCGATTATCGCAGCTACAAAAAGTCACCCGTGAGCGGTTACGCTAATGTTTGATTAAATTGTCGTAACAAAAATTTTGTCAAACACATGAAAGCACCTCTACATGTTGACCTTGAGACCGCCTTTATGCCCTACGTAATAAAAGCTGTTTTCGCAGTTTATAGTACCTAAGTCTATGGTGTGTGTAAAATTAAAATAAAAAAAATCCACCGTTTTTACGGTAGGGTAGGTACTCAGTTCTAAAAAATAAAAATGTTTTAACCACATCCATTAGCACCAAGAAGCTTATACCTCCCTCCAATGGAGGTTGCACGGCCATATGTCATAGTGAAGATTAAAAAAAGGTCCTTACGGCTTATTGCAACCTCTTTCTTTAGTGTTGGTTGTTCGTTGTTCGTCGTTCGTTTGTTCGTGAGAAACGAAAACGTATTGTAAAACGAAAAGAAAGAGATAGCAATAAGCCGTAACGTCACTAAAGAGTCTTTTTCAATCTTCACTTACTTACTAGGCGTGCAACCTCCATTGTGGATATAAGCTTCTTGATTAGCACTGATGCACATAGAAAAAAATTCACAGATTTTACAGTCCCCGCAAGAATCGAAGCATTGAAAATGAACACAAAAATTTACGAAAAACCAAAATCACATCAAATGCAAAGTCCTATTATATTTTTAAAGTAACCTAGGTAGTACCTACCTATTTATTATTACGATTGTGACACTCGGCTCCGCCTCGTGTCAAAAAAGCGCCCGCTGGCTGCCTCGACGCGACCGAAATAATATTAACCAATTTTCGAAATTCCAACAAATGCACTTCTCGTCCACTTCTGCATCTTTTAACACTATTACCATGACGATCGGTCAATAATCATAGAAGCTACATCACTTTTTATGTACAGAACAGCCGTTTTTCTACAATTCCAAATCTAAAGGGACCACCTACAGGTCACAATTATAAACCGATTTTCAAAATTATTTCGCCATTTCATAGCTAAACTGATACCCTAGGACCTTTTTTTTAATTTTTTCTTAAGTCGGTTTTTTTTCCGAATTATTTACAATTTAGTAAACAAACATCCCCCAATAAACCCGGATTTTTTGGAATTTCGCAAAATTCCAAAAAAAGTTACCGGTATATTTTCAAAATTCAAACGTTCACACGTGTCTCGATAAATTCCTCACCTTTTGGAATTATTTTTATTTCGATCCTCCCAAAATCCTCGGAGATATGGCCAAAAATACGTCTCAGGCGATTTGCATCTGATAACCATTTTCAATGGTAAAAAATCACAGATTTTGCAGTCCCCGCAAGAATCGGAGCATTGAAAATGAATACAAAAATTTACGAAAATCCAAAATAAAATCAAATGCAAAATCCTATTATATTTTTAAAGTTACCTAGGTAGTACCTATTTATTTTTACGATTGTGACACTCGGCTCCGCCTCGTGTCACAAAAGCGCCCGCTGACTGCCTCGACGCGGCCGAAATATAATTAACCGATTTTCAAAATTCCAACGAATGCACTTCTCGTTTGCTTCTGCATCTTTTAACACTATTACCATGACGATCGGTCAATAATCATAGAAGCTACATCACTCTTTATGTACGGAAACACCCGTTTTTCTACAATTCCAAATCTAAAGGGACCACCTACAGGTCACAATTATTTACAGATTTTTTAAATTATTACGCTATTTGGTAGCTAAACTAATACCCTAGGACCTTTTTTTCATTTTTTCTTAAGTCAGTTTTTTTTTCAAAATATTTACAATTTAGTAAACAAACACTACCCAAAAAACCCGGAATGTTTTGAATGTTGCAAAATTAAAAAAAAAAATACCAATAGATATTCAAAATTCAAACGTTCACGTGTGTCTCGATAAATTCCTCAACTTTTGGTACTATTTTCATCTCGATCCTCTCAAAATCCTTGGAGATATGGTCAAAAATACGTCTCAGGCGATTTGCATCTGATAACCATTTTCAATGGTAAAATTACATTATTTGTCATAATAAGATGAAAAATCATAGACTTAGAAAATTTTTCGCTACCAGTGGATATTAAGTTTATGTGAAAAATATACTTCAATGTTCAATATGACATTATCATAAACAAAACTTTAAAATTATTCTTACTTGGTTGTATAAAAATATTTCTAATTCGCACCATCTTTAACTTTTGGGTGTTTGGATCTCGATGGTGTTTGGTTAGTACAATTGCCTATAATCCTGAATAAGGTAGATAGGGTAGGTATACCATGCATACAACCGCAGAATAATAAAAAATTCACAGATTTTACAGTCCCCGCAAGAATCGGAGCATTGAAAATGAACACCAAAATTTACGAAAAACCAAAATCAAATCAAATGCAAAGTCCTATTATATGTTTAAAGTTACCTAGGTAGTACCTATTTATTTTTACGATTGTGACACTCGGCTCCGCCTCGTGTCACAAAAGCGCCCCCTGACTGCCTCGATGCAGCCGAAATATTATTAACCTATTTTCAAAATTCCAACGAATGCACTTCTCGTCTGCTTCTGCATCTTTTAACACTATTACCATGACGATCGGCCAATAATCATAAAAGCTACATCACTTTTTATGTACGGAAACACCCGTTTTTCAACAATTCCAAATCTAAAGGGACCACCTACAGGTCACAATTATTAACCGATTTTCAAAATTATTTCGCCATTTGGTAGCTAAACTAATACCTTAGGACCCTTTTTTTCATTTTTTCTTAAGTCGGTTTTTTTCCAGAAATATTTACAATTTAGTAAACAAACACCCCCCAAAAAACCCGGAATTTTCGGTGTCTCGATAAATTCCTCAACTTTTGGTACTATTCCTATTTCGATCCTCTCAAAATCCTCGGAGATATGGTCAAAAATACGTCTCAGGCGATTTGCATTTGATAACCATTTTCAATGGTAAAACTTTAAAAACCAAAGTGATAGCTAACCATAGACGCAGATAGACTCCGCGGTTTTGGTAAACAAAACACCATTTCGGTTAGAGTTGCTAAAATGCAGATTTTTATAAAAAGAAACAAACAACATGTTACAGTTAGGTTTCAGGCTTTGTCATAATTTTTCGGGGTCATTTTGTAGTATGTACCCTGTCTACCATACTATTACTACACTCTATATTTATAATATTAGCTAAGTATTTTCAAGTTTTTAGGAATTTTCTCCAGAGAGACAAATCGAAGGATCGCAAAGCGTCAAAATCAATGTTTAGGTAGTTTTTCGAAAGCTGAAATTTGGACATGAACATCGTTCCTATTCAATTTGAAGGTGTGTTCTATGATCTAGAACTAAACATTTTAATTTATTTGGCATTTTTTGTTTTAACAAAGTAATTAAGTTTTATTAATATAAAAAGTAACCCAAAAAATTATTAGACTGTAAAGTACGCGGAAGTCTACATACTAATGTCTATATTAACACTCGTTATAAACAAATAAAATTAAAAGGCGTTTTATGATGTGTAAAATTGTATAATTGTCTATTCATTTTAATAAAATATTATCAAAACGAAAACTACAACATTCGTCGAATCTAGTTTTCGCTTCTAGTGGCGGCGGCTTTGTGAAGAAGGGCTGGCAAATTATGCCCTTCTTCCAAAGATGCCCCTGACGTTTAAAAAAATACATTGGTTTAATTCTTTAGTTTCGCTATTACCAGGCATGGACCAAGGGGGAGGAATGGAGGTAGGAGGAATGCGCGAGAGGAGCGGCGTACACGTTGTGTGCGATAGGGGCGGCGTACACGCTGTGTGCGACAGGGGCGACGACCGAGTGGGACACCACAGCTGGGCTGGTGCGCACATCCACGCGGGACTGGTGGGACACAGCGGAAGGAGCTACAGAGAGCACGGGGGCGTGAGCGACCACGGGGGCGACCACGGAGTGCGACACCACGGCGGGGCTAGTGCGCACATCCACGCGGGACTGGTGGGACACGGCGGAGGGAGCCACGGCATAGACGGGGGCTGCGTGGGCGTAGACGGGGGCGCTGTAGGCGAGGTGGCCCAAGGAGCGCTTCTTCAGCAGGTGTCCGAGTCCGTGCTGCAGGCCGTAGGAGTGTCCGAAGAGGGGTGCAGCGTAGGCGGAGTGCGCGAGCACCGGGGCGGCGGCGACGTGGGAGACGACGGCGGGGCTGGTGCGCACGTCGACGCGGGACTGGTGCGAGACGGCGGCGGGGGCGGCGTAGACGGCGGGCGCGGCGTACACGGAGGGCGCGGCCAGCACGGAGTGCGCGAGGGGAGCGTAGTGGCCCTCGAGAGCCTTAGCCTGCAGATGCAGGGCGCGCGCGCCGATCACCTCAGCGGTGTCCAGCGGGCGGCCGTGCGGGTCCAGCACCAGCGCGGGGTGGTGCGCGGGCTGCGCCAGCGGCACCAGGGAGCCGCACGCCGCCGCCACCAGAGCGAACAACACCACCATCGATTTCATTGTGAACGTGGTCTGTGTTTTGATTCGACGAAATACAAGATCACTTCAAACCGTAAAGCGGCTGACTGATATTGCTTACTTAATGCACGCGCTTTTTATACCAGCATTGAAATAATTAACTTATTATATTACGAGGCTTAAATTATTTGAGAACCGACAATCAATGTCAAGTGTCAGGTGAAAGTAATCGACCTTGCACATTGAGTAGCTTTTGCGCACTGATTAAACTCATTTCCGTCTTAGGGACTTTTCAATAATATTTACAACTTTTTTCACTAAGTAGTTTTGACAATTAATATTGAAGGCATCCAAAAGTAATCAGATAAAAACGAAGGCTTCTCAGAAGTAGGTACTGAATTAACTTATTCATGAAGTACCTTCTGAATTAAACGTATTCATGAAATCCTTCGTAGCATTTAACACTACGAGAATCAATACTAATTTATTACTATTTGTTCGATTGGGGATGAGGACCTTAAAAGTATTTAAATTGATTATGTTTTTTCATATGCAGTAAGTAATATTTTACGATTATGAACCCCAAAATCAACACTACAGAAAACTGTCTTTAGTTTTCCCTGGGTACGTAAGTACATAGTAAAAGAAGAATTTTATTTTTTGCACTCGTTTAAATAAATAAATGTTATAATATAAGACATGCACTTTTAAATAAATAAATGTCTTATAAGACATGCACTATTTATTTAAACGAGTGCAAAAAAAGAAAATTCTTCTTTTACTATGTACTTACGTACCCAGGGAAAACTAAAGAAAGTTTTCTACAGTATTGCTTTTGGGGTTCTTTTTTTTATTTTTACTAAGAAATAACTTATTTGTGACTTAATTGAAAATCGGGTGCATCCACCACGGAGGCGAAATACACCGGGGGCTGAGGTAAATGAATGAATAATAAAGTGAAAAAAAAAATTATATTTCATTTTTAAATTCACAGTTTGCAGCCACTTTTTAAATCCAAAATTTCTAGGCGCGTCGCGTACCCTCGCGCGAGCGTGGCGGCGCCGGCGTTTATTGAAAGTATACTCTGCCAGCGCGCAGAGCTGTGCATTGTTCTAATATATTTTCTGATAATTATTGCTCGTATCGGTTTTAGTACCACTGCGCTATAGTCGAGTATGCTTTTGCCTGCGCAATCGAAAACCATACTCGATTAATGGCGTGCCCGCCATTTTGATAGATTGCTAGACCTTTATTTTGCACAGCAGAGAGTAATCATCTTTTGTTTTCTATTGCATCATCATTCGGCACACGCCATTGTTTTGACTAGCGGCTTTTTAGTAAAAAAGCAAACCTAGAAAAGTCGCCAAAAGGAAACATACTTAATTTAGCATACAATATTTCTATTAATCAAAATAACGCAAAATAATTAAATTAAAATACTGTTAAAAATAATTCATAATATTTTCCTAAGTTCATAATAATTAGGTATTTGAGAATAAGTTTTTATAATAATAACTTCTTAATAAAAAAATGGTTGTTACTTTCGGATCTAATTCATTGACTACGTAGTACGTACAGGTTATTTTTAGTTATACAAAACCTCTCGTGGGATTGATCAGACCATCGAACTGAACAACTTTCATTATGGGACCAACCTTGAAATCACGAAAAAAACATCAGCTGTTTCATACATTTCGATGGAGTAGGATTGTACTTTTGTATGGAACAGCTGATTTTTTTTTCGTGATTTCGAAGTTGGTCCCATAATGAAAGATGTTCAGTTTGATGGTCTGATCAACCCCACGAGAGGTTTTGTATTAACTAAAAATAACTTTGTATTACGTTAAGAATTATTATTTGAGAATAAGTTTGTATAATAATAACTTCTTAATAAAAGATGATCCTCACTTTCAGTTCTGAACTTCTTTATTATCTGATGAGGTGTAATCTAAAGTATACTCGACTGTCGCGCATAAATCGATTATAGTTTCGACACATATGTTTAGTTATTCGCTCTTGAAAGTATACTGCGCTATGGCAAAGTATAAGTACCTATATTTTCAATGAGGCTCACGCTGCACTTCGGTTACATGGCACGGACACGTGCAGTTTGTGTATGGAAAAGCTTAGGACATTTTTTTTCACATGATAACGGGTGCAATAATGACCTAAATAAATATTTTTATATCAATAACACTGAAGCTTTTCAATAGATATTATAAAAAAGCCAGTTGACAAACAGGTGATAAAGGTACTGGACTTTTTTGCCTCCTTTTTCAAGTTCTCATTTTAGTTTCACCTACAGGTTTCACCTGTTAATAACTTTTTAAATAAAAAAGCCTGCAAGTTTTTGACCCACTTCCCAGTTTCTGTCCATCAGCCATTTTTAATGTCCCAACTGCTGGGGCACAGGCCTTCCTTATGGGTGGTAAGGAGGACGGGCCATAACCCACCACGCGGGCCCAATGCGGATTGGTGGGTGTTAACGACTGCAAATGCAACCGGGACCAACGGCTTAACGTGCCTTCCGAAGCACGGAGGAGCTCGAGATAATAATTTTTTGGTCACCCATCCCATGACCGACCCTTGCGAATGTTGCTTAACCTCCGCAATCGCTGGGCCAGGCGCTAAACCACTGCGCCACCGAGCTCCCCAGTTTCTGATTGAGCTTAAATTTTGCACGCAAAAGCAAATCGGATGTCAATGCAATATGTTATGACATGGAGGATCTGATGATGGATCCACTAGCGGATTTAGGGGGGGGGGGGGCTAAGGGGCTCATGCCCCCCCACTGCAACCCTCCCCCCAAAAATCATTTGGGTCCACCCAACAAATCTGTTGATTACCTTGGTAAAGCCTGCATTCACCTACGTTAAGCCCCTCCCAAACCAAAATCCTGGATCCGCCACTGGATGGAGCCGAAAGGTGATCATGCAACATTGACTGCAATGATAAGGCAATGATACTGTTATTTAATTTTTTAATTCCTTTTTGGCAGGGCAGTCATGTTTTTAATATATTTTATTTTATTTATTTATTTTTATTTGCAACTTAGTAATAAAATAAGCTTGTAACAAACGTTTATTTATGTGACCATACTATCACAGCCTATAGAATTCTCGTGCAGAGGAGAACATACATTAAATAAAACAGAATAGAAACAACCACCAGCGTCGTGACTCGTGTCGTCCGTATGGTTATTTTTATTTTCCTCGAGAACAGTATTTTTCTGGATAAAATGTACTGTTTGTCCTTTTTTGAACCCCTGACAACGAGATTGCAAACATTCATGATAATCGGTTTAGTATTTAAGAAGTGAAAGCGCAACAAACAAGCTAACAAACACTACTTAGTTTAAGATTGTTAATTATATACGGTTAAAGTATATATTAAAAGTAATTAACGTAGGTATCTCTTTTCCTTTTCTAATCAAGTACCTACCTATGTACAGTTAAAAGTTTCAATATATAATAATTAGTCAGGATATTAAGGTTTGTCTGTGTCTCAACATTTTGCTGATTTCTGGATTTAGAGCTCATTGGTAGACCACACGCGTAATCAAAAGATATCTTATTTACGTAAATCATGAAAATAATGAATGCGTCTTGCTCGATTTTACTTTGTGAGTTTGCCGATTAATCAAGATTTCTTCCCATATTTTCAAACTATTATTTTTTTACTTTTAACAGCACATAGGTACATATTCAATAACATGTTGTTCAGTAAGGTATCTGATATTCCCACTTAATTTTTAAATATACTTTTTTAAGCCTTTTTACACGACTGCCCAAAGCAAAAAGAGTGTTATGTGTTCAGGATTCATGTATGTTTGTGGGTATGTGAGTTTCTTTATTCCACCATAACTTCTAAATGCCTGAACTGATTTGGATAAATGGGGTATCGTTAGAATCCTTACAACATTCCGAGTGACACTGGCTATATTTTTTTTAGAAAAAATCAATATGGCGACTGTACGACGCCATTTTCAAATGTGAAAAAAAAAATTTTTTCTTCTATTATTACAATATGGGCATCAAATGAAAGGCCTTGATGAGCACATTCCAAAACTATATAATATGTCACTAAAATGTGTGAAATAAAAATAAATAAATTAAAAGAATATTAAAAACACGACTGCCCTGCCAAAACGAACTAAAAAGTTAAATAAACAACAAGTGTCATTGCAGTCGGGGGACCTTATCATGGAACAATTTATGATGAAAGAGGTCCCCCGACTGCAATGACACTTGTTGTTTAACTTATTAGTTCGTTTTGGCAGGGCAGTCGTGTTTTTAATATTTTTTTAATTTATTTATTTTTTTAGGAAAAGTTAATGGTGTACTTATACTATTACTTCATCATATCAGCCGCAGGCCACCCACTGCTGGGTATAGGCCTCCCCTAAGGATCTCCACGACGATCGATCGTTCCTGCGCTGCCCGCATTCAGTGGCTTCCGGCAATCTTTACCAGATTGTCGGTCCACCTAGTCGGGGGCCTACCCACCCACGAAGCGTCGTCCGGTGCGCGGTTGCCATGAACCTTTCCGCCCCAACGGCCATCGGTTCTTCTCGCTATGTGCCCGCTATGTGTCGCTATGTGTTGCCACTTCAGCTGAGCAATGCTTCGAGCGATGTCGGTTACTTTAGTTCTCCTGCGGATTATTACTTAGGAAGTTAGAATGTTACAGTCACAGATTACCGAATAGTTACCTACTTCGTTAATTGATATGGCAAGTGAAGCTAATATTTTCCATATTTATTGATTGATTTGATATTAAATCATACCCGATCGAGACTGTTAGCTTAGCCTAGTTATTTCATATTGTATTCGAAAAAATATTATCCAACGAAAATAAATTGAAACATAATTTACCAATTGAATAGCAAACAAGTGCACAATAAAACTTATGGAGCCAATATTAATAATAATACAAAACAAAATAAGAAATATTTTCTAAGAAAGATTGAAGAAATTGCAAATATTGAATATTTACATCTGATAAACAATTTTGATATTAAAAACACTGTCTGCCCTACTGAACTGACGTAACCTAATTGGCCTAAATTATTTTTAGGGTTCCATTCCTGAAAAGGAAAAAAGGCTTCTAAATCTTCGTCCGTCTGTCAGTCCTGTCGAGATCTCAGAAACGCGTGTAGGTAGTAAGTTGATACTATTACCAAAAACTTAGGTCTACGGTTTCTTGGATCTATACAAGAATCTAGCTTCTAAATGAATGCATTAAAAAAATTCAGATTTCTGATATTCGTCAGTAATAAAATCCGAAATATGGGTACCAAGTGCCCGTTAAAACATCAATCATGAACAGGTCAGTACCATTCCCATTACCCATTGCATGGTAAAACTGAGACTTATTTTTTTTCTCAAAACAGTCATTGATTTAAGAATTTACCAATGACGTCCATGAGGCGTAATGGTAATTGTGGGAAAATTAGTGCCACAATTACCATCAATGGAAACATGGGACCGACCCCAAGAAGCCCGGTAAATTGCAACATTTTCAGCACATTTATAGTGCATATAAATACAATTTTGAACGGAACTCTTGGTACGGGAGCATAACTCGCATTTGCCTGTTTTTTTTAAATTCTGAAATCGAATAATAAGCCTGGTAACGATATTACTTTTGTTGTGCCCTACATACTTTGGTATTATGATTTAACTTTTATCACATTTAACGTAGGTATCTACGTACTTATACAAATATTATTTTTCAATGCACGTAAAAAATGCTACAAGCACATAAGCTAGGGTTTCCTAGGATGACGGTGCCGTCATAATTACGGCCGTCATTTAGCGGCATAAAACGTTGACTATGTAAACAATATGGCAACACCGTAACGTCAGAAACCGCACCGTATTGTTAACATAGACAACGTTCTACGCCGCTAAATGACGGCCGTAATATGACGGCACCGTCATCCTAGGAAACCCTAGCTTTAGAAGATGTATTGTATTAAAATAAAGTTTTGTTAATATACTATACTAGCTTTTGCCCGCGACTTCGTTCGCGTGATTAAGATAGATGTGCATTTATTTTGGAAGTCACGGATTGCCAATATACCTAGGTATTTATCAGTAGACCTCATTTCACACATTTAAATTTTCCCAAAAAAAAACATGTATAAACTGGAACACCCAGGTAGCACCCAGTATAACGGGAATTTTCCTAAATGTTTTCTTAGTGCTCACCTACACCATGAAAGGTATATACCCTCCAAAAACGGTGTCTCTACATTCAACCCTATACAAATTCTCATACAAACTTGAACAACCTGTAGCACCCTGTATAATGGGAGTTTTCTAAAATCCTTTCTTAGTGCTCATCTACATCATAAAAGACATCTACCCTCCAAAAATGTTGTCTCTACCTTCAGCCGTTAGGGCTCTACGCCTATCCCAACAATGAATCAGTGAATGAATCAGTCAATCAATTTAGAGTTTTATATGTATAGATTTTGTGACTGATATGTTTAAACAAAATAAAATTTACTATTTTATGATTTTTCAGGTTTTTTATTGTATTTTTTTGTTTTTACATTTCCTTTATAAGTCTTATTGGATCCTTAACGCTGTAATCACCAAGCATACACAGAAGGCGCGTAGACCGAACGGGCAGCAAACACGGCAGGACCAACCACTTCTTGCGTCACCACGGCTGGGGATGACTGGACGTCTACGCGGGACTGGTGGGACACTGCAGAGGGGCCAGTGTAGACACTAGCGGCAGGGTACACGGCGCGGGCTTCGACCACGGGCTGAGCAACCACGGCTTGGGCAACCACGGCGGGGGATGAACGGACGTCAACACGGGACTGATGGGAGACTGCAGAGGCGCCAGTATAGACAGTGGCGGCAGGGTACACGGCACGGGCTTCGACCACGGGCTGAGCAACCACGGCTTGGGCAACCACGGCGGGGGATGAACGGACGTCAACACGGGACTGATGGGAGACTGCGCCAGCGGCGTACACAGTAGGAGCATACACGGAGCGAGCCTCGACCACAGCTGGGGAAGACTCAATGTCCACACGTGATTGATGGGAGACAGCTGAACCGCCAACGTAGGTTGTAGCAGCTGGGGCGTAGACAGAGCGGGCTTCAATCACAGCTGGCTCGACTTGGTAGTCAGCGACCACGGCTGGCGAAGAATGTACGTCCACTCTTGACTGGTGGGACACCGCCGCTGGCACTGAGTAGGACACTGCAGCCGGCACTGAGTAGGCCACCACACTTGGCTTCGCCGTCACAGCGGCGACCACAGCAAACAACACCACCAACGATCTCATTGTGAACGAGGTCTGTGTTGGGATCCGAATAAGGAAGATCACTTCGTACCGAGCACGGTCGACTGATGCCAAATTTTAATTCGTCCTGCTATTTATACATGATAATATCCTAACGAGATACTATACTGGGCGTCTAGGAGCACAAAAGTGATCGTCCTTGCGTGTTGTCGCCAAAAAGAGCTACCAAAGGTCGTAATATCTTGTTACAGTAACTAAAATTACGGTAGTAGTAATGTATAGTTGACATTTTACGACGGCATTAGCCGACGACGTGGTAGGCGGACTACGCAAAAAGCTGATTATGCATTGTGATCTAAAAACACTTAACCAAGGGCGTCCAATATCCGCTTCACATCCGCAATAAATCTGCGACAGTAATCGAACTTGATAGTTATAATAAGTATCATGGTTTTATGTAGCAATAAGGATTTAATTAAAATTATTCAATTAGCATATCTAGTTGGTTGGGAATGTTTCGACAAAAAACAAAACTAATAACCATATAGACAATAAAATCGGAATGGTTCGAGAACACCACAAAATTGTATATTGTGGGTCCTAACCTAATACCCTACCTGCCCCGACTACATTTAATTTACATAATTATATACTTACCTATTATTTAACTATACTTTATGGTTTGGTTAGGAGTTAGGAGCTTTTGGCTCTCAATAAGATTTGATATTTTTTTCCAGTGCAAGTAATATGTAAGTACTTACTTGTCTTGGCAATAGTCCATACATGAAAATGATGTTTTTTTGTGATCAGCTGGAATTATACCGAATATACTCATAGATGATATAGATAAGAAAAGTTTCATTTTCCCTTAATTAAAAAAGAGGTTTTAAAACTTAATTTAAATAATTTAAACCTACTAATCAATAAAGTGGCATCAAGTTTTAAAACCATAAAGTATAGTTAAACATAAGCTCAAAAAAATTTAATATTAAAAACACTACTGCCCTGCCAAAAACGAACTAAAAAATCCTACTAATATCCTACTTATATTATAAATGTGAAAGTTTGTGGGTTTGGATGTCTGGATGTTTAGATGTTTGGATGTTTGTTCCTCAATCACGCAAAAACTACTGAACGGATTTGATTGAAATTTGGCACACAGATAGTAGATAGCCTAGATTAAAATATAAGATACTTTTTATCCCGATATTCCCACGGGAACGGGAACCACGCGGGTGAAACCGCGGGCGGCCGCTAGTAAAAATATAAAAAACCTCGGACCCAAACAAGCTAACTCTTAAAAAGTTCAAAATAATATCATCAACTCCTATAGATCTATGAAAAAAATTGACGTCGAGGGGCCGTTAGGTATCACTAGATATGTGACGAGCTTAAGTAGATATGAATATTGTTTTTTTTTATTGCACCTAAATTTGCCTAGGGTGTACATTATTTTAGTCAAAGCACCACCTCTGTATCTTTTACCGTTTCAGCAGGCAGTTGACCATCTCCATGGCTAAGAACAATCTCGATAAAGTAAGCTTTCAATTAAAAAAAAAACCGCATTGAAAGCGCTTGATCCGTTTTGGCACTACGATGATACGTACAGACAGACAGACATAGGCTTTAAACTTATTACCCCCCTCTTAGCGTTGCGTTGGGGGTTAAAAAGTTAAATAACAACCTTAAGTCAGGGGACCTCTTTGAGTAGTTCCACAGAACGGCTGCAATGACACTTGTTATTTAGCTTTTTAGTTCGTTTTTGGCAAGGTAGTCGTGTTTTTATATATTTTTTAATTTATTGATTTTTATTTCAAACATTTTAGTGAAAAACTTCGAGCAACAAAAGGCTTCGTTTGTCACGAAGGGAGAAGCCTTCGAGCAACAAAGGCTTCGTTTTCACGAAGGGAGAAGCCTTAGCGATTAAACTCTATTCAAATTATTCTGGCATTTTTTGCGGGGGGGAAATGCACACAAGTGCAGTTCCGCATACCCACATACAAAAACAACACTGTAATGACGACACTCACACATAAAAAATAAAACAAAACAGCAAAAAATTGTGTACGGATGAGTCACACATCAAAATATGACACGTTTTTGACATAAAGGGCTGGGCTCAACTGTCGATGCAGCAATATCGATACGGAAAAAGGAATAAAGGTTACAAACTCAATCATTTTACGATGGGGTGAATAACAACAAAGAGGTCATTTTTATACGCTTATGAGCTTTATACAAAAAGCTCGAGAGTGTAGGTGATTGGGTTGTGACTAATGTGTACCCAGGGACGTTGGGCTCAGGATGCTGACACTGAACATCGCTCCATGACAGTACTGCCACCCAACAATTTGAATTTTGACCGACCGTTGAATGCACGGCACGAGATATGATTTCAATGGTAAAAAGTAGAGTACACAACTCGTGAAAAAAAAACTCATCTCGGTTCCTTGTATAATACTTACGGCTATTTGCACTAAACTTAAGAATCGCATAAGTCTTTCCTAACTCGACCAAATTAAAACGGTGTCATGAACTTAGCTGTCATGCAGCTATCATGCGCCTAATTATCTTGCTCGAGTTGTACTTTGGAAAAAACTAGGCGATTCTTAAGTTTAGTGCAAACGGCCGTTAGCCCCTCGAACTAAATTCCCTTTTTATTCACTTGTTGTATAATCTACTATTTCGACATTTATTTCGCGATATCTGTCTCGCTCACACCAGTGCAGAGCAAATCATGCAAAAATGTCGCAAATTAATTTGACGCAGAATCAGGGCCAGATTGACCAACACTTTATCGACAAACATTATTTAACGGTAACATCACTAAGTTGTCCATCGGCGAGAACTCGGATTTATCTAGCGACAGATCTGAAATTTGTACGGACGAGCCATGGACTGGCAGACCCGATGTCACTGAACAAATCTGACAACTAATCAAGAATAAAATATACGAATTTAATGTTTTAATGTAAACAAATAGCAATAATATGATACAAATTTACTTTCATGTGAAATGTAACACCATCTTTTTGTATACTTGATGTTCGAGACCTCTTTTAACAGCTAAAACCTCATCAAATCGACATTTTAAACAGAGCAGCGTTCACATGCGCGACTGGACTCGGTCTAGAAAGAAATCCGGGCGCAACTGGTTTTACTAATGCGTATGCCCATTTGGGCTTGTACTTCGGCAGAGGGGAACGCTTCGTATGGCTTCTCTTTCTGTAGAAGCCCGTCTTACTCTAAGGGAGAAGCCTTAGCGATATTACTCTATTCAAATTATTCTGGCATTTTTTGCGGGGGGGGGGGGGGAAATGCACACAAGTGCAGTTCCGCATACCCACATACAAAAACTACACTGTAATGACGACACTCACACATAAAAAATAAAACAAAACAGCAAAAATTTGTGTACGGATGAGTCACACATCAAAATATGACAGGTTTTTGACATAAAGGGCTGGGCTCAACTGTCGATGCAGCAATATCGATACGGAAAAAGGAATAAAGATTACAAACTCAATCATTTTACAATGGGGTGAATAACAACAAAGAGGTCATTTTTATACGCTCGAGCTTTATACAAAAAGCTCGAGAGTGTAGGTGATTAGGTTGGGACTAATGTGTACCCAGGGAAGTTGGGCTCAGGCTGCTGACACTGAACATCGCTCCATGACAGTATTGCCATCTGCACACCCAACAATTTGAATTTACAACAATCGGTGATCGCTCCCCGTCTTAACGTTGATCACAGTTACATCATTGAATAATTACTTTTTTACCATCGCCACTCTAAAAAGTGCGTTTAATTCAACCATAAGAGTGAATAATAAGCGATTTTAAGTTATACAGAGCGATGCTGAGTCTTCGGCTACTATTCAGCTCTTAGCAGTGTTATTTGCTTTAATTTGAATATAGTTTATTTAACAGTACTACTTACGGTCAGTATTCAGCTTGGATAAGAATCGCATAAGTCTTTCCTAACTACAACTCGACCAAATTAAAACGGTGTCATGAACTTAGCTGTCATGCAGCTATCATGCGCCTAATTATCTTGCTCGAGAGACGGCCGTTAGTCCCTCGAACTAAATTCTCTTTTTATTCACTTGTTGTATAATCTACTATTTCGACATTTATTTCGCGATATCTGTCGCGATCACATCAGTGCAGAGAATGAATTTCGCGCAGAATCAGGGCCAGATTGACCAACACTTTATCGACAAACATTATTTAACGGTAACATCACTAAGTTGCCCATCGGCGAGAACTCGGATTTATCTAGCGACAGATCTGAAATTTGTACGGACGAGCCATGGACTAGCAGACCCGATGTCACTGAACAAATTTGACAACTAATCAAGAATAAAATATACGAATTTAATGTTTAAATGTAAACAAATAGCAATAATACGATAAAAAAATACTTTTATGTGAAATGTAAAACCGTCTTTTTGTATACTTGATGTTCAAGATCTCTTTTAACAGCAAAAAACTCATCAATTCGACATTTTAAACACAGCAGCGTTCACATGCGCGACTGGACTCGGTCTAGAAAGAAATCCGGGCGCAACTGGTTTTACTAACGCGTATGCCCATTTGGGCTTGTACTTCGGCAGAGGGGAAACGCTTCGTATGGCTTTTCTTTCTGTAGAAGCCCGTCTTACTCTAAGGTGAAAAATTATATCGATACCTTTGGGTAGCGTTTAAAACCAAAACCCGACTTTTCAGTTTTCAGGATAGACGAAAACGTTTTTAATTTTAAATAAAAAAATCATAAGTATTTTTTTTTGTTTTTGAAGTTATAAAAAAATACCAAGCATCCAACCACCACGCCTTAAGATCATATTTTTAGTAGTGGAATAAAGAAACTCACATACATACAAACACTTGAATCCTGAACACAATACGCTCTTCTTTTTAAGGCAGTCGTGAATTACCATTAAACGGTTTTTGTTCAAAAATTAAACTTTGTTTATAACTTTCATCTTCGAAGTAGAAGTAAGGATCTTTAGAGTTCATCCAAAATTGTGACGTCCTACTCCTTTCCTTCCAGGGGTATGATATGGGCAGGAGAAACTTTTGAAAGCAGCACATAATATTATATCAAAGTAGCGCTGAATCGTATGAACCCATCTAGTGTAGGAAAAGAAGGTAATGGACCCCTACAGTAAATCCTCAGTAGACGAAACTTTACAGTTTGATAAAGATCATAAAGTATCATATTTTTCAAATTATCCAAATCGGTTTTTTTTGTTTTTGGATAACACATAGATTTTGGTTCATACTATATTACATCCCTGCAGAGTTTCATCGACTGAGGATTTAATGTTGGGGTCTCCATACAAAAGATCGCTTCATTTCTAATACTAATACTAATCTCCATGATATTCTGCGAGATATACAGAGTTTCTGTTGGAAAAAATTAAAATCATCTTTTCAAGTCAAAAGTAGGATGTATTATTAGATAAAATTGAAAATAATCTTGCAAAACATTTTTTACTTTTGACCTTTTATTAAATTATCAGTTGCAGCTAGCACAATAAAAAAGAGTGATTCTTGCCACATCATATTTTACTGTAGAGTTCTTTAATTTCGATTTTAATATACTAGGCCTACTTATAATGGCATGACGATTTTTTTTATATTATGTAAAAGAATTATTTCACTAGCATGAAAACTGCCCGGAGATATCACAGTTTGAAATAAAAACGCTCCATACTAACGGCTACCTAGTTATGGCGTCAAGCCCATCGAAATGTTTCGATGGTCACGCCTAGGTAGTTTGTATTGCAACGCGTAGGAATCTATATTTGCTCGGCAGCTATATTAAATATTGTGTTTGTCAAAATGGTTTCTTAGACTTTGCTATACATTTTACGGTCTAATTAAAGGTATTATTTATTTTAATAAATTTTATACTTTTTTAAATGGACTTGTCCACCCAACTTTGTAGGGTCATAAAACAAATAATACGCTATAATTATGTACATAAAACCAAGAGGTATACAAGCTACTCTAAATGTTTATTATGTTCATGATTTTTATTAGTGTTTCGTTATTTTATTCATTAGTCAGTCGTCATCCCTATTGTTTTTTTACGTTTTATTTGAGATATTTTTATGATGATTTAGGAAACAATTGTGACTTTACCTATAAGCTTCTTGACTTGGGTACATCCTGAAAGCTCTACCTACCTACCTACTTATTGACTCTCTACGTTTAACGCCATCTGTACTGTACACACTAGACTAAAAGCAAAGCTAAAGAATTGAGCAAACATCGCGTTGCTATTTTAAAACAAGTATGCGCCAAGTGGATAGAAAATAATCCTTTAAAATAGCTTGCATCGATCCAAAGCCAAATAAATGTTCCATTTCTAACATCAAAATGCTAGGATTATTTATCAATAACAAAACTTTTTGGGTTCTAGACGGATTCCTCAAGATAGGAACTGCCATCTGTTTCAAGTGAACAGAACTAACGAAAACATCATCTTGTTTGTTACGAAAAGATTGAGTCACGTCAATTTAATTATAGGGGGCTCTATAACTGAAACTACGCTAATAATTTTATGGGCCAATTAAATTAATAAACTATATAATGCTAACTTCTGTTTATAGCCAAATGAGATCGTTTTGATTTTTTTAAAGTAAAAGTAGGTATAATGTACATAGTTTAATGCTTTCATCTGAATGGAATGGAATCTCTCTACTAAATGAAAAACTTACGTGTTTTTTTTGCTCGAACAATATAACCTGTTGGATACGACGTAGTACGATACGATACGCAGCCATTTAAATAGCTATTTAAGTATCAAAAAGATACCCATTGGAAAAAGTTTTTGTAGTTTCTTTTTAAAAAAGCTATGATCGATATTATTGAGATAACTATGTACATTTTGGTTTCCATTCTTGTATTAAGGTTTCTGATATTTTAATTGGAAAAGGCAACTATGTAAGTAATCTATATTGAATTTCGTTGAACATAAATGGAGGGATTATTTTTTGGATATCATTGGTGTCCTTTCTAACCTAAACCCGGTTCTTTGTAGTACCTACCTTCAAACCTGGTTCTTTGGTAGTACCTGCTATGATTTTATCATTGAATACTTATAGTCCGTGAGCCCGCGACAGTATTACCTACGTCATATGACATCACAATGAAGTGCATGGCACACGGTCGGAAATGTTGTGCAGAGCGAGGATCAGAAGATTATCGCAAATAAAATTGGCCGGAAGCTTGAGAAAATCCTTCACTTCCGGTTCAAAATCACTTTTGGTGGACTTCCGGCCAGATATGGCTTGGCAGACTTAGGCTGGCCCCAGACCTACCGGTTTCATTTCTTTGCTTTGCTGTTCTACCTTGCTTGAAAGACCGCCGGCCAACCAGGGTAATTTTCAATCTATCGCATTTTAGGACTAGACCAAATTAGCAAGATAGCCATTAGCTTGGTTTTATCAAATATCATCGCCTGGATTGCGAAGTAGGAAGCTTTTAGGAGATATGCCACCCTGAACATGGACTCCGATCGTTAAAAATAAATGAATAGTTATGCAAGATGTTTGGTAAAGACTTATAGAGCTGAATATGGTAGATAGGGACCATAATAAAACTGAACAACTTTTACTATGGGACCAAATCTGAAATCGCGAAAAAAAATGAACTGTTTCATACATTTTGATAATTTCGTTATTATTTTTTGTATAAAACAGCAGTTTTTTTAAAACGAAAACTAAAACTTCTCGTCGCACCCCAGACGACGATATTTGATAACACCAAACTAATGGCTATCTTGCCAATGTGGTCAGGTCAAAATATGCGATAAATTGAAAATGAGCCTCTTGGCCGGCGGTCCATGGTAGAACAGCAAAGCAAAGAAATGAAACCGGTTGGTCTGGGGCCAGCCTTATTGATTCTCAAACACTATTATTTCAAAACGTTCATAATAATTTTCGTCAAGATGTCACATGACGTAGGAAAAGGTATCCGGTGGCCATCTTTGGCACCGTCTTTCAAGTACTTTCAGCTATTTCAGAACTGACAGACTTATGTAAACTCTCTCTACTATTGAAGGGCTAAATGATGCCACGGGTCTCGCACTGATTGTCACATGACGTAAATATAAACTTATATTTTTTTACCGGAAGTAAAGGATTTTCTCAAGCTTCCGGCCAATTTTATTTGCGATAATCTTCTGATCCTCACTCTGCACAACATTTCCGACCGTGTGCCATGCATTTCATCGTGATGTCATATGACGTAGGTAATACTGTCGCGGGCTCACGGACTATTAACACTTAGGTACCTATATCTTTCTTTTCTTTGCAGAAATTTCATGGTAAAAACTATTTCTTGTCATGCTTGCCTAATTTGAATCGAAATCAGCAATTTTTTTTATTACACATACCTACATAATACAATGTTTTATTGCTTTCTCCGAGAAGGATGTGACGTCACGGTTCGGCGCCTGCGCATCGCACCGACACGGTTTCCAATTTCCATTGTTTTTTTCTTACAAGTAGGTACTTACTCATAAAGATTCAACGTTCCCTTTCAATCGATTGAAAAATACTAAAGTTATTTATAATATCAACATTGGCCAGAAATGAATTGAATATTAAAAATAATGTAATTTTGATAATAATAATTATTTACGTAACAAATAAATAATATGCACGTAGGTAATTAGGTATATATGTGTATTTGATGTAAGTGGCAAAATTATAAATGCTTGATAAGTCGCATAATTCGTTACTGCACTGGGCCGGAATCCCAAGAGTGCGGATTCGAGTCCCGCCTGAGGTGCAAGGTGCTACGAATGAGTCGATTTTTTTTAGTACTTTTTCTAATATTTTAATTATCTTAATATAAAATTTGCATTGACCATCAGCCATTTTTGGCGTCCCCACTCCTGGGGCACTGGCTTTCCTTATGGAAAGGATAAGGAGAATGGGCCATAACCCACCACGGGGGCCCAATGCGGATTGGTGGGTGTTAACGACTGCAAATGCACCCGGGACCAACGGCTTAACGTGCCTTCCGAAGCACGGAGAAACTCGATATATTATAAATTTTTGGTCACCCATCCCATGCATGACCGACCCTTGCGAAACTTGCTTAACCTCCGCAATCGCTTGGTCAGGTGCTAAACCAGTGCGCCATTGACCTCCTCCGAAATTTTGCATTGTGAATGCCTAAAAAATATAAAAAATCAATAATTATAAATGCTTATTTGAATTATGCATCTTTATGCATTCATTAAAATTACATGCAGCAAAGCAAATGTTATTAACAGTTAAATGTAAAATAAAAGAACCACAAAAGCTTTCACAATATGTTAAAGTCTTTTAAAAAAACTCTATAAATTTACCTACTTATTATATTTCTTCTTATTGGACCTTACAATGAAGATCGAGAAAAAGCTACTTGCAAAGGGCGGAAAAGCTCTTGCCAATTTATTGTAAGTTACAAGAAACTTGGCAAGAGCTTTTACATTACTGGACGTTTCAGAACTCAAAAGCATTTCTCCGGATGTGCCGAAAAACTTTTCAGGAGAGCACAAAGAAAATTGCGTAATGCAAATTATAAGATTTGAAGCATAATATCGTATCTGACTTTACGCCTAAGACTAATTTTTTCTTGTGGAAGCATAAAATTATATCAGTAAATATAATCCTACTAATATTATAAATGTGAAAGTTTGTGGGTTTGGATGTTTGGATGTTTGTTCCTCAATCACGCAAAAACTACTGAACGGATTTGGTTGAAGTTTTGCACACAAATATTCTAATATTTGTGTGCAAAAAAAAGCCTGAGCCAAAAAAACAAAAACATAGAAAAAAAATTAAAACATAGAATACCTTTTATCCCGATATTCCCACGGGAACGGGAACCACGCGGGTGAAACCAAAATAAAAAAGGAAAAAGTAAAAAAGTTTCGACATCTCAATGGCTGGACAGATTTGTATGAAATTTGGTATATATGTTACGATGAATAAATAATGAAAAATATTCATTCATTATTTATTCATCTTAATATAAAAATAGCATTGTGAATGCAAAAATCTAAAAGTTTAATATATGTTACGGCTAATACCCGAAGTGCGGCTAAACCTAGTTCTAGCCGGCTAAAACTAGGTGTAGCCGATAGCTATTGGCTAAAACTAGGTGTAACCGATCTGCTTTACTCTAGTAGGTCCCAGGTTAGGTTAGAAATTTAAGGCGAGCGCGAAGCGCAGCGGAGCGTGATCCTTAAATTTCGAGGTTATTTATTTTAACAGAAAAAACTTTCTTTATATCCCATGCTGCACCTAGTTTTAGCCGGCTACACTTAGTATTAGCCGCGAGCAAATCGGCTACACCTAGTTTTAGCCAACAGCTAGCGGCTACACCTAGTTTTAGCCGGCTAAAACTAGGTTTAGCCGCACTTCGGGTATTAGACGTCGTAACATATAGATATATTAGGAACTGAATTAACATACTGGCTATTTTTATCCCGAAATAATACGATTTAAGTAGCAGGCAACAGCTAGTGTGTTATAAATACAAAAATTGGTGGCATAACGTCTTATAAACAAATGCAGCATCAGTATCAGCATCGTTCTCGGGGCCATTTAATGGAAGGCATATTGCTGTTACGTATACGTATAAAAGCGTTTTTGATGTTGTTTCTAAATGCATCTAAGGTATTAGGATAACAACTCACATACGACATTATGCATCTGTATTATTATAGCAACGGAGTGAGATGGAAATATGATTCTTATGGCCGAATATTCAAACGCTAATTAACTTTGAGGGGCTCTCCAACGTCGTCCTGTCGCATTAAATGTCAAAGATATGACAAAGACAGCATGCTGTTTGAGAGCCGCTCAAAGTTAAGTAGCGTTTGAGTATTCGGCCATTAGATGGGTAGAAAGAGCTCGAGCTGAGTTTTTTATATCATAGAAAAAGTAATTTTCGTCGGATTTGCACATCCGAGGATATTCTTCTGACGTCTAGACTATAGATTTCGTCATTCAAAAAAGGGTTTTTTTTTAACCAAAAACTATTCGTTACTTTAATAATAAAGTATATCTAGCTAATAAAGCCAATTCTCCTCGAAACTAAATGATTTCTATAAGTTTATTGAATTGGGTTTTGCCAGTAGCCCAAGAAAGGCTGCGCAGGAGTCCTTGGGAGGCGCAGGGAAGCCCAGTTGCGTGGCGCCGACAATTGACCCGAAGTAGGCCATCAATCGCAGAGCAATGGAATGGAGTCGCTGCATTATTTATTGAGTGCACGTTGCCACTGTATTAAATTATTGTGATTGTGAATTTAGTAGGTAGTAGAATTTACATATATAATTTGCTTTAATATCTACATAATTATGAAACAAACTTTTCTGATTTCATTAAATCCATTTACTACAAAATTGCAGTTTGAACTAAAAAATCTTTTATACCAATTTAGTTTCAAGTATTTTCTTAGTCTAATCTAACTCATACATGGGTATATTAGTTAAGTGCCAAGAGATCCGTTTATAATTTTCAAATAATTTACTTTGTAAGCCACGGATTTTCAGTTTAAAAGAAATAATATTTTGTAAAATCTTAGCATTGTCACTATTCGTTAACTTTATAATCTGAATACCTATTTAACTAACTGTTAAAACATTAACTTACAACAATATTTGTATAGTTCCGGCTCCACACGTTGGCCACAATATTGGCCAATGTATCGTTCGTTGATGCTTTTGAAATAACCTCTATGAACCATTTGTTACAAAACCGGCAACGTGAATGAATTTGTCAATATAGTGGCCAACGAGTGGAGCCGGCATAAGACATTATAATGTAAAGAAAGAACTATTGCGACAACCTTTAACCCAATGAATATTTTTCGACTCGACTCCACGGCTGCCTTGTTCTGGCTCGCGTGGCCTCCACACTGTGCAATAGACGCAGTACGGAAAATACGTCTTGCAACAGTAGTGAATCGGCCGAAATAACAAGGCAATAACAATGTGGTACTTGATCGGTTAGTCAACGATGTATTTTATTACCTATCAAAATTCAGTTACCTAGTTTACAAACATGGTTAACTTTATTACAAAATCTTATTAGAATTTTGGCATCACAATACTTTAGAAAATTGTTTAGTACCATAATTATTATATTTTATTCTTACTAATATGTGCTAATATTAAATGAAAAAGTCCGTTTGTTTGTATGTTTGTTACGTCTTCACGTCTTAACTACTGATCTGTGGGTCTATTGCCCAAGTGTCGTCGACTTCGCCGTCGGCTTCATTTGACAGATGGAATAAATACATTGCTACTTTTTTTTGGTACAAATAAAAACTTACCAAAGAAAAGTAGCAATGTATTACAACCATCTGTCAAATGAAGCCGACGGCGAAGTCGACGACACTTAGGCAATAGACCCACTGAACCGATCATAATGAAATTTTATCACATTCTCAGTTAATTTTCATTGTGTTCGAGAAATTTAGGTATAGTAAAAACAGTTGACCAATTTTATTATTTAGGCACATGACAACGATCAAGGGATTAAGTTGAAAATGACCACAAAAATAAATTACACTACCGGTAAAGTGGGGCTATTTGGAATACTAGGGTTATTTGGGATTTCGGATCTCAAACTGAATTGCCAAAGTTTTAGTTGTAACCGAAATGATAAATAAAAAAATAGTCTAACTTTATTTATTTTAAAAAAATACACTTTATCAAAACGCAATGTTTGTATGGTCCCAAATAGCCCTGCAAATCCCAAATTTTACGGCAGGGGTGTCAAAGATACGGCCCATGGGTCGCATCCGGCCCGCAAGCCAATACGGACCGCGATCAGAATCTATCCAGTGAGGATTTTAGATGTCATTCGATTCGATGCCACTACGTATTGTAAGATAATAAAATACTTCAAGTAGGTATCTTGATCCTCAAAATAACTCCTTTTTACTACCTTTGTATAAAAATTTACTTAAGCGAATTAAATAAAGATTTTAATTTTTTATTTTGAGTCTGGCCCACTAACACACCATAAATCTATAAATGGCCCTTTTTTAGAAAAACCAGTCTGACACCCCTGCTTTACGGTATCAAAATTATTAAAGTTGAATGTTTGGTACATTCAACTCTAGTTCACTTCATAGAGCATCCCATGTCATTGAACTGTTGCGTAACGTACATTACTCTGTAGTCTACAGCGCAAACCTGATGGAGCCGAACAAAAAATGTAAACAGAAACCATCTTCGGATGCTGCCCTAGTTGTTACGTCATACCAGTCCGACTACTGATCTTGGACTCGGCAGCCTGATGTTGATGGAAAAAATTGCATAGACATATCACGTAGGTCAATCGTGTGGTTCAGATAAAGGGTTATTTGTATGTATTTGTAGGTCAATCATGTGGTTAAGATACAGGGTTCTTTGGAAAACACCAACAACCTCACAAAAGTAGATTATTATTATCATAAACAACAGCACTTGTTCTACGACTTTTCCGAAAACAGACAAAAAATTCACAGATTTTACAGTCCCCGCAAGAATCGGAGCATTGAAAATGAACACAAAAATTTACGAAAAACCAAAATCAAATCAAATGCAAAATCCTATTATATTTTTAAAGTTACCTAGGTAGTACCTATTTATTTTTACGTTTGTGACACTCGGCTCCGCCTCGTGTTACAAAAGCGACCGCTGACGGCCTCGACGCAGCCGAAATAATATTAACCAATTTTCAAAATTCAGACGAATGCACTTCTCGTCTGCTTCTGCATCTTTTAACACTATTACCATGACGATCGGTCAATAATCATAGAAGCTACATCACTTTTTATGTACGGAAACAGCCGTTTTTCTACAATTCCAAATCTAAAGGGACCACCTACAGGTCACAATTATAAACTGATTTTCAAAATTATTTCGCCACTTGATAGCTAAACTAATACCCTAGGACCCTTTTTTTCATTTTCTCTTAAGTCGGTTTTTTTCCGAAATATTTACAATTTAGTAAACAAACATCCCCCAAGAAACACGCAATTTTTGGAATTTCGCAAAATTCCACAAAAAGTTACCGGTAGATTTTCAAAATTCAAACGTGTCTCGATAAACTTCCCAACTTTTGGTACTATTTTCATTTCGATCCTCTCAAAATCCTCGGAGATATGGCCAAAAATACGTCTCAGGCGATTTGCATCTGATAACCATTTTCAATGGTAAAAATTCAACTCCCCCTACAAATTTCAATGGTAAAAATTCAACTCCCCCTACAAATGTCTGAACAGCTGATTGAGTTGTGAATGAAAAGTCGATTTTTTTTTGTCTGTTTTCGGAAAAGTCGTAAAACAAATGATGTTGTATATGATGTTATGTAATCTACTCCTGCGAGGTTGTTGGTGTTTCACAAATAGCCCTGTAATATTTGAGACACTGCACTGGAATGATGTCTGTCTGATTAGCTAAATTATGATATCTGAAAACTACTAAAGATATCATTTAATTTGGATGCAAACGAACATCACATTCAAACTAGTAAGCGTAGCGTTTAAGCGCATAGAATGTTGGCCATTTGTGTAAGGGGCTGGTGTACCTACTACAGAAATACTTACAGATTAAAATAGTGGTTACAGTATTTATTCCCTCCGAACTAACGTCGAATGTTGATCTTTAAAATTACTGGGGGGCTACTCAAACGGCCACTTTTCTATTCGTTCGCTAACTTAAAAATTCAAAATAAGCCATAAACTGCAAAATTACCTGTCGTAAGCTTGTCAATTCCATACAATACAACAATGTCTGTGATTTACATAAACTTGCGACGTGTGAGTTGATCTTTTAATTGCTTATTTTTAAGCTTTAAGTTAGCGAACGAATAGAAAAGTGGCCATTTGAGTAGCCCCCCTGTATTGTCATGCATGAGTTAAGTAACGCAACAATGAATATTTACATAGCTTTTCAATATTCAAGAATATTGAATGACTGTACTTACCTCTAAGTTATTTTAAAATCCTTGACACAATTTTGAGCGCGTTACGATGAAAATGAAACAGAAATTTTATGAAATTATCTGTCAAGTTAACAGGAACTTCTGAAATGACCCCTTAGTTGCCCTATCGAGCACGAAGCGCGAGCGAAGCGCATCCGTGTCTGTTCTCCTCTACAGTTTGCATTTCTCAACCGATTCTTATGTGTGAGTAGTAGGTTCTATAATTATATAGATTCTTTTGTCGAATCAGTTTATCATTTTTTTTTCAAAATGGCGGAGATATGGGGAAAATTATATTTTAGATACACAAACGCGAGGTTTACAGCTCTACAGAGCCAGCCACTAGAGTTTTTTGTTTTCGAGTACTAATCTAACTAAAGTCTAAGTACTACTTTTGACGACCTCCGTGGTCGAGTGGTTTGCACGCCGGTCTTCAAGGCGTCACCATCTCTTGAGGTCCCGGGTTCGATCCCCGGCTGGGTCAATGTAGAAAATGAACTTTTCAATATTGTCTCAGGTCTGGGTGTGTATCATACCACCGTTGTTTCTGATTTCCATAACACAAGTGCTTATAGCTACTTACTTTGGGATTGGAGCAATGTATGTGATGTTGTCAAATATTTATTTATTTATTATTATTTATTAGTCTAAGTAAAGTAATAATCTAACTTAGGAAAAGAACACAGTTTTTGTGTGGGACGTGTGCAGCTGACATAATGTTATTCTTCTGTCCATTGCCTAAGTTTGAATCCTTCATTTGTTTGTAAATATTTTAGCAAAGCTTTTGTTTCAACTCCAGTTTCATACATCAGCAGTTAATATGACGGCTAATCTTGAACGTCGTTCGACCACTAACGCGTGTTCACTCAATCGAGAATCGAAGTCATAGAAATGGTTCGCTGAACCATTGCACAACCTAACCGGGTCCGGGTTGACGACTCGTTGGGAAGCCCGCCTTGTGCAACCCGCCCGATTAACGCCCAAAACTACGTACCGATCCACGCAAAAGTATGCTATTGTTGCAACGTTTGTTTCATACGAATAAATTGTTGTTTACAAATCTTACATTCGGGCACTCCATACAAGCGCCGCGTTTCAACTACCTATTACACAGACGCTACACAGTGACGTTTTTGCACACGCGCAACTGTGTGCGTGAAGTCTAGGGCTATTGAATGAGCACACGATTCGGCACACGAACTCGCGGGGTGGGGTGAGGTAATTGATTGTGGGGCGGGGCGGAGAGTTACCTTTCTGTACGGTTGTACTTATATCTATTCTATCACACAATAGATCGGGGGTCTAGAAGTTAATGAGACTGAATCCCGCTGGTGGCAAATGCCTGACAAAACCCAATAATATTTGTGAAAAAAAACATAAATCTTTACTTGAATGAATGAATGAATAAAAATGTTATCACAAGTAGAATTCAATTACTTACTTGTGAAAAAAAACATAAATCTTTACTTGAATGAATGAATGAATAAAAATGTTATCACAAGTAGAATTCAATTACTTACAACAACAGTCAATCAAAGCACAGCAAAGTAATCAAAATCATCGTGGCCAAAGGCTCTCACCAAACAACGATCTATCTCATCTCCAGTAGCCCTTAAGTAAGTATTACTACAGGAAACTTTTGTAACATGTCGTCATTTAACATATATATCTTTAATCATCAGCCTACAAATCTTTAGTAGGCCTATCTCAAACTGGGGATAGATATAGAACTGAACTGAAGTATTAGTCAATTCTTCTTTGTCCTGGCAAAAGATCCTCAGTTTGTCATAGCACCTGTCAAGAGACCAATGATCTTATTGGTGTTTGAAAAGGAAAATTTATTGAAACTTTACGAGAAATTCTTACGTAACAGATTCTTGATACTTTGTGTTTGTTTGTTATGGGATAGCCCGATGGTCAGCTGTATGGCATCAAAGGCCAATGAGTCAGACAGTGACCTCAAGCAGATTGCATTAGCAGGCAAAACACGCAATGCTGATGTTTATGTTACCGACAATGTGTGTAATTCAGGTATTGTTTACAATACCTGGATCTTCAGGTATTGTATGAAAAACTATAAATATTATTACCTAGGAAATGTAAACAAATTCTAGGGATTGTACTGAATACCTGTTGGTCCACTGGTAATGTGTAAAATAAGTGGATTTTGGTCTTAGTTGGTGAGGGGCAGACACGAAAATTATGTATGTAAAACTGTAATATAACATACCTTTTGATATAAATAAATAAAATAAAAAAATGTTTAAAGATTTCATAAAAAATAACTATTTCACAGGGCGCATCGATAAAAGGACATTTCCTTTCTATAACTACAGTAAAATCACAATAAAATTAACGTGAAAATTCCCTGCTCTCATCTTCAGACATTACATGAACGTTTTAGGCATTCTATATTTTACCTAGGTATTGTATACAATACCAGATCATACACATTGCCGGTAACATATATTTTGTAGTCATTTTAATTAACTTCAGGGAGTGCTCTATTAATGAAAATAATCATTTTTGCCAAAGAAACATAGGTCGAAAAACGACAAAAATTTTGGACTTTCCCATACAAATAATGTTTTAGCTGTCTAGTTAGTATGGGAGGACCAACATTTTTTGTCGTTTTTGACCCATGTTTCTTGGGCAAAAATGTTTAGTTTCATTGGTACAACACACCCTTAAGTTAATTAAAACGACTACAAAACGACGGTGTATACCTAGCAACAACCAACAAACAATAATCATATTTATAAACAATCTCATTTTACCCAATAGAATGTCCACACCAAATTAGAATACTGACAATCTCATAAGTAGATATAAGTTCATAATACATAGGTATTTAAAAACATAAATTTACATTTGAAAAAAAATCATTCTTTTGTTTTGTTAAAAAATAATTAAAAAATATACCTACAAAAGTGTAGCGCGTTGATGTCTTTTCAATGCGCTGCACGCGTGTATCGTTCATAAACTTAATATTCACTGAAATAGACGAACAGAGTTCACTTGGCTGCGAAACCAAAAGTGAGATGAGCCAGTGTTTGTAAATATGTAAACGTGTGCGTGAATTTAGAGATGCACTGAAGTCCATTTTAGGTTGTAGATAACCATAATGTATTATTGCTCTAATAAATAAAACACAAACAAAATTTTGAACAATTTTATTTAAATAATTTCTTAAGGTCTCCTTTGAGGCTCCCTGCTTATTTATTTATGACATTTATCCAGTTTAATTTAATCACTGGATTTACAGAAAACCTGGAAATAATTGTTAAATTAGTACCTAAGTTGGTATAATTTACCATTTGAAAACTGTCGGTTACAAGCAGCTTTAAATAAAATTATCAGTGTTCACAAAGACAAACAAAGTTATATTGGAAATCATCGACATGAGTATCGATATCGATAATTTTTTATCAATATCTACGCTTTATTTTCTCTAGTTCACGGATATAATATCTTTTTATCTAACACATAATGTTTAGAAATCAGCCTTTATTTAGGAAATAGGCGTTTAATAGCATCATATTAGTATATAACTTAGTGTGTTTGGGAATATATTCAACCAAAATATGAATTATGAAAATGGTAATAGTACAATCATATTTACCTGTGAAATGAGTGTTTATTTGGGTTATTGTCGTAAGTAACATTACAATCCAGTACAGAACACGAAACCATTATTGATTTATATAGCTTTGAGAGCCAAACCGACCCGATCGCGATCAAAATTACAAAATAATCTTGTTGACGCTTTTCACCAAGGTGATAAACGATGATAAATGAAGTCAAACCAGGTTCAGCTGTCAGTTTGTTTTTACTCTTTTTCGCACATCGCATAAGCCGTAAGAATCGGTTTCTCACTCGCACCTTTGTCCGTCTACTTGAGCATAGCGAAAAATTTTCTAAGTTTATGGTATCGTTTCGTCTAATAAGTTTGTAAAGTTTCGGGTTATTTACACCATTTATAACTCAAAAACGGCTGGACCGATTTGGATAAAATTTGGTTGGATACATATTGGAACCTGGATTAACATATAAGGTACGTTTTTATCTCGGTTCAAAGGTTCCCTAGGGTCCATGCGGATGAAGTCGCGAGCGGCCGCTAGTAAAGGAATAAATAATTGTGTTTCGTATAATTTTTCTGTTTCCTTTATTTTTTAATTATAACTTCTTGCTATCGGACCGAAATCTTTTGAGATTCTACAAAAAAGTGTTTTGTTTTGTGTGTATTTTTACAAAAAAATAAAAAATATCTACTGTCACCGTCATGGCATTCATCAGGACGGTTATAATATAATTCAGTGTAGGTATGTTGCGCCACAATGGAGTTATCTAACAGTTCTGGCATGCTCTTTATTTGGCCAATATAGCACTTTCCCCGGGTCAAAGCGGGCTAAAAAGGTTGAACGAGTCCATTAAGATGTTTATGATCTCCATAGAAGTATAGTTACGCGTATTGACCTGCAAATTTACGTACGCGGTTAGGTTAGGTCTATTGATTCACATTTAAATAAAGTATATCAAAACTTTTGATGATGCAGAAATTATTAACACTATCAAATATCGGTACAATTTATGTTTAGAATATAAATGAAGATTAAAAATATAACAACGGTTTTTTTTTTGAAGCAAAAAAAAAATGCTCTTAAAAGAACATATAACAATACGAAATAAATCTAAGATAATCTGCATAGCTCACCATACCGTTCCTTCATTTTACTTTATACTGCCTGTTACTTTTCTTCTTACCAAAGCGCCTTTGTACTACTCATCTATTCTGCACATGAATAAATAAATAGAATAAAATCACCTTGATACCAGCAATTTTTAGAAGTTCCAAATCAATGTCATACAAGATCCGCAAAGACGACCTCAATCGAACCCATTGCCTAACGTCTACTCGGAACACATAGTGAATGAAACTCCAAGGGTTGATCAATGAGCAGTGCTCTGACGTCATTGCCTGTACCACTACACGGTAAAAATAAATATTGCTATCGCTCGTCGTCACCAAACCAAGTCATTTTACTCTAAGATGATATCGCAAACTGTTTATTGGTAGGAGGTTGCGCCGGCCGTCTTACAAAACCGCACTGCGTGCATCTTTGGCTCAGACGAAGTATAAAGCAGTGTTGTGGTAGTTTTGTCAGTCATTCGTACCCAAACAGTGCGACGGTGTAGTGATATCTTAAGAAAATTTTAGTGTTATATAAGGGATACCTATAACTGAAGTAAGTGACCAAAAGTGATATAATGAAGTGATTGATTGCTTTTTTTTACCAATTTTAGCAGTGACTATAGTGATCTAGTTTATACCTAAGTCAAAAATATATCTTATTTTTATTTATCTTCAAAAATTCTTAAAAAAAAACCTACACTTCAGATTTTTTCTGACTTTTCCAAGTACTTTATTTTTAAGTGTTTTGATATTCTTCTCAAATTCACTTTTATTATTAAAAGTTTATTAAATGGTTTAAAGTAAAATTCCTCAATCTCTAGACTTAATTAATCATATCCTAATTTGTAAAAAATTTGCACAAATGATGTGTGGTGGAAAAGGGTACGACCACACATAGTGATTTGAAGACTAATATTATTAAAGAATCAACTTTTTACCTTAATTAGTAGTTAAGTTATACACTTAAGATACATAATAACGTTTATCTCCGCAGTTTCTCCTGTGCAAGATAATGACTTTATCCTCTATTTGCAGGAGCTTTCACTTTTCACTTAACTTACTGTCCCCTTCGTACAAAACATTAATTCCTAGTTAAAACAAGAGCAGTTTAAATTTAAAATCCAAAAATATTCAAAACGATTTTAAAGCAAATCTTTATATTTTTTGTGATGAAAATGAAACTCTATGAACAAGTAAAAAATCCAAAAAAGTAAATCAAACATAAAACTTTTAAGTGATAAACAACATAGAAACAAACAATACCTATTAAATTAACTAAAGTTAACTAAAGAAAACATTAATTTCAAGACAAATACGACTGTTTAACTAACGGTCTCACACGACTGACTCAAAATGTTCACAGACTTTCTTTGCTATTGTTTTCGAATAGTATTTGAATGGTATCTCGATTTCTATCCGTTATTACTCTAACTAAAGAAAATCACATACAAGCGGACGCATAATAAGTAAATTAATGCCGTAACTGGTTGCATAAATAAACAAGATAGATCATTTCCGAGCTTGCATAAGAGCAGCGGTTACACCGAAATGACGCATCGAGACGCGACCGGCGTACCAATGAACACCCGTGCCGGTTTTCGGTGACACTGACACCAATAACACTTTCTTTCATAACAAAAACAATGGATGACACCATTTTATGACTTAATAATTGCTATTAGGCGATGTCGCGTCAACATCTCCTACAATAGTAGCCAATGTAAACAATTAAACACATTAGGCAGCGACATTTCATTGCATTATAAAGATACGATACGGTTTAAGTACTGCACTGCACACAATATAGTCGATATTAACGTGTGAGAGTGCTTTCGCGTAGCCTGCGTCGGCGCAGCGCCGCAGTGCGCTGACATTATGAAGTCTTATATAACCAGACCGTCCGCGAAAGTAAAAGTGATTCTTCGCCTACTAAAGTTTCGAAACAACCGCTTGCTTTGGCAAGGATTAAATCACATCCGATTTTAGCTCACCGAGAAATTGTATTGTTTTTCAGATCATGCGGTGGTTTACTATTAGCTGTATATTGTTGCAATTAATAATAGCGAGTACATCGGCTGAATGGTCATGGGGACAAGATACACAAACAACTGAAAAATCAAAACCTGAAGAAAATAAAACTGATTTGTTGCAAGGCGAGGAATTTCCAGAGGCTCAGGCAAAGAGTGGCGATTCTAACAGTACCGTGCTCGATGATATCGTCGACGAACTCATCAGCAGCCCGCAAGGAAGAAGTTTGGGAGGCTTTGATGACGTTTACAGCGATCCCACGATCAAGGACGCCTTGGACGCAGGTGATGACGCTGAAGCCAGAAACTTGATAAAAGGACGCCTTTGCACTTTGGGTCTAATTCAAGTGAGTATAACCACAAATAGATAACATACTTACCACAATAATACAGACACTTAAATAGCAAGCTTTGAGTTTTCTTCCAATATTTTAATTTAATCTTCTCTTTTTTTAGTGCGATGATGAAGAAGACAACCAAGAAAAACGCATGTATTATTCACCTGACGAACTAATCTACGCACAGCCAGTTGACATTAAGCCCGTCGGAAGACCTGTAGCATCAATCCCCGTTCGAGGACCACCAAAAGCTTATGGACCAGCCGTGCCTATGCCACATCGTTCTCGCCCACAGAAACTTCCCCCTAAGCGAGTCGGATATGTAGGCAATTCCCGTCCCGGTTTCTCAGACAAATATGGTGTCGCTGGTGGTAATTTCCAATTCTCTCAGAGCAGTAATCACTATAATGGCCATGAAATGAATTACGTAACAAGACCTCCAACTTATGCTAGTGAAAATCCTTACACTTTTGAACATAACAAACCCGGTTACAATAAAGTACCTTCTGCGCAATCAGGAACCAAAACAGAAGTTGTTCAGCAACACGTCCACCATCATTACGTACACGGTGATGCTGAAAAAGAACCCAAAGTCATTATCAAACCAGTAGCCATTCCAGTTGGATCAATTGGGCACTTGCAATCGCCTTCACAAGCATCATCTTCAGCAGGGTTTGCGTCACAAAGCTTCGGGCAACAGTCTTCTGATGTCATCACAGCCGGTGGAGGTGATTTCAGTGGCTTTTCTCCAGGTGGTTTCAAACCTATGACAGGAGATTACTTAAATAGCAAACCCGTTTATGAAGCCGATACAATTTATGGTTCCCAATATGGTAACAGTGCGTTTAACAAGGAAGGTTCAGGTGCTCTGACCCAATCATTGCCAAACCGTTACCAAAACAACTTATTTGAAGACCAACAAAAGTACGGAAACTCACTAGGATCATATGGCTCACAAGGACAGAGTACTGAATTTTATAAAAAGGAACTCCATGTCGGCGCCAGCAATAACCTGTACAACCAAGGCCCTGCTTCTTTCGGGATAAACGGTGCTTATCAAGAAAATTATCATGAAGCCAAGGAACAAGGTTTTGATTGTGTATGTGTTAATTATGATCAATGCCCAAGCCAGGAAATTATCGGCCGTAGAGACGATTTATACTTGCCAATTGACCCCCGCAACAAAGGCAGTGAAATCAGCGCACTAACTGATGAACAGATAGATAATATTACCAGATCAGATGCCATTGAATCAACTACTGCACAAAACTCAACTGAAACTAAAAAAGTTAGCAAACGTGAAACTAAAGATAGTAATGCAGATGAATCTACAAAAGAAGCTGAACCCGTAAGTAAAACTATTTAACATTATTATTTTTTGAGCCTTTTTACCTCACTAACTTTAATGTTTTTCATTTTCACTAATTGATTACATTGTAGGACACACCTACAAACTCAAATTGTCCTATATAAAATGTGCTCATAAATCTGGGTGAAGATGCATTCGTGTAAAACTATAAAGTGTATAAGGTCTGAGTGTAACTGCTTACAAAAGAAACACTAAACATGGGGACTGACATTTTTAGCTAACAATAAATTTTAAAACTCCATTAATTCACAAAAGCAATATTACTGCAGCGCCTCATTGGACTGGCCGGCTACGGCGGCAATGGCGGCAATAACAACAAACAAGTGCAGCCCACGTTTGGTGTCTCTTTTGGGTTGCCCCAGCCTTCTAACGGATATCCTATAAATCCCTTCAATTCTAATCCTTTACACAATCCATATGGTCCAGCCCTTAATAGCGGAGGCTTAAACTTAGGTCTTCTTTCTGTAAATCCACTATTAGCAGTTCAAATTACTAAAAATGATTATGGAGAGAAAATCGTTAAACCGTTCGTGAATTTACACGTAACACCGAACGAACATGTCGTAAATAAATTATCTCATTTATTCCACGAAAAAAAGTCATATCTTTTAAATAAGCATGAGCACTATCATCTCTATAACCCTAATGGCGCTCATCATTATCCAAGACCAGGATTTCCTCCCCATGGTCATCTTCCACCACATTCTTATCCACCTCATAGTAATGGTCCACCACATTCTTATCCGCCTCATAGTAATGGTCCATCACATCTCTATCCTCCTCATAGTAATGGTCCATCACATCTCTATCCTCCTCATAGTAATGGTCCATCACATCTCTATCCTCCTCATAGTAATGGTCCACCACTATCTTATCCTCCCCACGGTAACAGCCCACCACTACCTTATCCTCCCCATTACGGTCACGGCCCACAAGTTTACTCTCCTCAATTCAATCAATATAATCCGGCCTATGGCAATGTACAACCGTATAAAGTACAAAATCCAACACAAAACAATGAGGACTATTACGATGATGACGAAAATCCTAGTGAATACGATGATAGCTCTGACTTTAACAATGCTTACCAGGGTGGTTTTTATAATCCTGGCTTTGAAAGATCCGCCAACAACAGTGGCTTTAAAGATAGGCAAATGACATACGCTAATCGACATGGTTACTCCCGTTCCCTTACCCTTCCTCCTAAGAATACTGGGGCTAACCGAAAAGGTCAAACCATTCGGTTTCCTGAGAACAGAAAGAAGAGAGAAGTCTCAATAGAAAAAAGTAGTGAAAAAATAGAAGAGGTAATCAGAATACACTCAGAGAACTTAAAATATACACTGACCCTTTTTATATAGCATTTTCTCATATTTATACATTTGTTTTCTCTTTTCAGCGCCAAGGTTACTTCGGGCGTCCCCCTGTCCAGCAATGCAGACAAAATCAAGTCTGCTGTCGCAGACCGCTAAAGCCTCAAGCCGGAAATCGTGGTCAGTGTGGTATAAGGCACTCACAAGGAATCAACGGCAGAATCAAGACTCCTTCATATGTTGACGGAGAGAGTGAATTTGGAGAGTATCCATGGCAAGCGGCTATATTGAAAAAGGACCCCAAAGAATCAGTTTACGTATGTGGAGGAACCCTTATTGATCCTCTTCACATAATGACTGCTGCTCATTGCATCAAATCGTAAGTATTGCAATAATCCATATTTTATCGACGGTGTTGATTTAATGTATATATCGGTGTTGATTTAATGATTTATACAAAACCATCAAATAGTTTTAAATCAATATTTAATTAACATTTGGCACAATTCTTTACAGGTACAAAGGATTCGATTTGAGGGTGCGTCTTGGAGAGTGGGATGTCAATAGAGATGTTGAATTCTTCCCATATATCGAAAGGGACGTTGTTTCTGTCCAAGTACACCCCTTGTACTACGCCGGCACCTTGGACAACGACCTAGCTATTTTGAAAATGGACCACCCAGTAGAATGGACCAAATACCCCCATATCAGTCCTGCTTGCTTACCGGATAAATACACTGACTACTCTGGTCAAAGATGTTGGACCACTGGATGGGGCAAGGACGCTTTCGGAGACTACGGAAAGTACCAGAATGTGCTTAAAGAGGTGGATGTGCCAATACTATCCCACAGTGTATGCCAACAGCAATTAAAACAAACTCGATTGGGTTACAACTATGAACTTAACCAAGGTTTCCTCTGCGCTGGTGGAGAAGAAGGAAAGGATGCCTGCAAGGGTGATGGTGGCGGCCCGTTGGTGTGTGAGCGAGGTGGAACCTGGCAATTGGTTGGAGTGGTCTCTTGGGGAATCGGTTGCGGACAACCAGGCGTCCCCGGAGTATACGTCAAGGTTGCTCATTACTTAGATTGGATATCGCAAGTTACTGGAAAATTCTCCCCTTATTAAAATTAGGCCAGTTTACTTGCAATGTTAAAAGTATGTCACAAATTGACTGACGCGATATTTTTTTATTTTAGGCGCTAATTTATACCTATTTATAATTTATTATAACTTTGGATGGTAATATCCAGAGAATACGAGTAATTGCTTATGCAGTCTTTTGTACCGTGTAAAATAAACGTTTTAGAAAGGAACATAAATCAACTCTTGTCTATTTATTATATTCCCTGTTATGATCATCCAATCATCGAATTATTTTCTACTTTGATTATTGTTTTATATTGTTGATAAAAACTAATAGGTATACCTACTTAGGCATAAAAAAGTACTTACTTATAGGTAAGTATAACAACTTATTATTATGTTGTGTTCGTCTAAACAAGTTTTTGCATAGGAGCTCGGTGGCGCAGTGGTTTAGCGCCTGGCCCAGCGATTGCAGAAGTTAAGCAACGTTCGCAAGGGTCGGTCATGGGATGGGTGACCAAAAATTAATTATCTCGAGCTCATCCGTGCTTCGGAAGGCACGTTAAGCCGTTGGTCCCGGCTGCATTTGCAGTCGTTAACACCCACCAATCCGCACTGGGCCCGCGTGGTGGGTTATGGCCCATCCTCCTTACCACCCATAAGGAAGGCCTGTGCCCCAGCAGTGGGGACATCAAAAAAAGGCTGATAGAAGAAGATTACATTGGCACCTTTAAGAATGATAACTTTATATAGAGTATTCGACACACTACAGACATAGAAAAATCAAATAAGTAGGCCAACTGGAGCTGTGAGCGAGCGATAATAGCCTAAACACTGGCTGACTGGTAGGGCTGTCGCTTATAGTTTATTCAATCGTCAAAATGCATATGTAAGGCAATCTTTATGTAAAACAATTTTCCCCTGTAGGGTAAGCATCAGGGATCTATAATACCTATATTTTTTTTTGTACATAGACCAGGAGCTGACTACAATGTTTTCATTACCTCCGTCATATTATATGATTATTGAATTGAAAAATTACGATGGAAGTAGGATTTATTAAAACGTGGCTTTACTAAATCATGTTTTTATTAAAATAAAATAATTATTATGATATTGTAGTTTTTACACTATTAACGATTTTTTTACTTTTTCATTTACCTAAATTATAATCTTCAAATTAGGAAATTGAATAATTTTACAATAACTTCAAATAATAGGCATTAAAAGTTATTTTTTACCCGACTGCGAGGAAAGGGTTAGGTATTTTTTCAACAGTTGTTATCTAATTTGAAAATTTAAAACGGAATGAGGTACGCACGACACAGCGCGGTTAGGTAAACAGTAAAACAGTTGAATTACGAAAACAGCTCTTATTACGCACGACATAAAGACGGTCTCAAGGTCAACATGTATAGTCTGACGTGCCGTTGACTGTACCTATTTTTTTTATACGTAGGTACTCATGACGAAATAATAATAATTAACCCGGCTCTCCTATGTAGGTACCTACGTTTTACCGATTTGTTTATTTATATGTAGGTACCTAATTATGTAAATATAAAATGCAATATCAATCGGAAAATTTTGACAGATTTGCGTAGGTTGATAACCAACCGTGTGAGGTACACATGTTAACTGATGAAACATAATTAGGTAAGTACCTACCTACCTACTCAAGTTTATTGCTTATATACCTACCTAAGATTTAGTTTGATTTATACAAATTTCTACTTAAGTAATTGGTCCCTTCTTTTCGCGGTGGGGCATACTTAGTGATCAATTAAATCAAACCACAAATTGGTATCTGGTCAATGAAATTCGGAGCAGAACTAGGCATTTCCTAAACACTTTCAGTTATGTATTATGTACGTTCCTACGTATGATATAAAAGGGTAGTAGATTAGATAGGTACTCACCGTTCTTGTTCACTAGGATTACCTAGCGACTAGGATTACCTACCTTACCTACCTTCGCATTAGCGAAGAAAGACAATTCCGGATCAGACAAACTGCTATTTAGACATCCATAAACACTGCAATATTTTCTAGAGGTCATCTTCACGAATTTGTATTTAAAGGAGGTAAGTAGGTAGTGTACATGTACGGCGGAGCGTGCGTGAGCGGCTGAGCGCGGGCGGTATTAAGTACGGCGCAGCCACGACTGACGCACCGCTATCACCTTTAAGTTGTGTCAGTGTGTGCGTGCGACGACGCATACGTACGGCCGCGCTCACATACAAACCGCGTTCGGGCGTATAATGAGTAAGACGACTTACTTATTTGATTTTACTATGCTACAGATTTATAAATATAGTAGGTACTTAACGACACACTTTACTAAATAAAAAAATTATTAAAAAACCAACTACGAAGATAGGTACGATTAACCTTATGTTCGAAGAAATCATCATATCAAGAACTTTAAAACAATATTGCTATTTTTCGTTTGAGAATCATAAACATAAGTAGGTTTTTTTTTTTTATTTCGTTTTTCATTTTTTCATTATCTGAATTCAAAGAGATTATCAGCAATGTCATGTCAAAATCAAAGACAATTTACGACGACATTAATGCTTATGAACAAATATTGGTAAAATAGTATTCCCCTAATAGGTACCTACTTTGAAGTTTGAATATGGCCGGCAGAACTACTGATCGCAAGAAAACCAAAGACCCAAAATCAGGAGCCAGCGAACTATCTGAGAATTTAGCAGCTTTTACTTTACCAGACAGTTTGTCGTGTTCCGAAGTAGATTTTCCTGTACTGATTCGGAAGAAAAGGGGAGCCAGTTGGAAGGATATCTTAGAAAAGAGTGACCAACATTTCAAAGAAGTAGAAGTGTACAATGAAAGCAAGAAGGAAGCAGTGCCGAAGTCACCGTTCCTCAGTGATTATTTGTTTTAATTTGTCATTGCTTAAGTATTTCGATGATTCTCATTGACAATCTTTAAATTATCTAGAGAAAGTAGGTAAAAATGTTAACTCAAGGCCTTACGCAATACTAAATAGGTAGGTCCATGGTAATTCTTCACCTTACTTTGGAGAAATTACGATGACTAAGTATCTACTCTATTTACTTTATTTCAACTAACTATAAATTATTTAATGTATGTTGTATATCTATTCTTGACAACTGTTTAGTTAGTGCATTCGGTAGCGGTCCTGCCTAAAGAACCATAAGTTTTGAGTTTTGAGAAGATTAGTACTATTATCTATAGGTATATTCTGTGTCCTGGGTTCGAATTTTGGTAGGCCTATGAGATGGAAAAAGCATTTGTTCCCGAGTTATACAACGTGTTACAAAAAACGCCTAAAGCTCCGGCCAAACCGACGCGAGCGAATCGCTCGCGTCGCTCATTTTGACAGATTTTGATCACGTAACTCAAAGCAATAGCCATAGCCATTGCCATAGCAATTTCTTTGACAATGGCTATGGCTATGGCTATCGCTTTGAGTTACGTGATCGCACTCGCGAATTTCGCGCGGAATTCGCGTCAGTTTGTCCGGAGCTTAAATCCGAATATGGTAGATAGTGTAGCATACAACCCCGGGAAATTATTATTAATCGATCGTAAAAACCGTCACTTTTTTGACAAAAAATCTTTCCATGTTAAACTGCTGGTGGCAGCAACCCTAGACCTGAATTGTGTTTTGCTTTTGCCCATAATAGGATTGATAATGGAAAACAATAATCTATTTGCGTCTAGGGTTGTCACTTCGCAGTTTTACATACACAAAATAAAATACCGTCGACTTTAGAACCTCCTCCTTTTTTGGAAGTCGGTTAAAAATTCAAAATTTTACGCGTTACCTATTATTAAACATTCTGTAGATATTTATATGCGTAATTTTTATGTATATCTATCGTAAAAAAAATCTTCTATCCGTTATTTATTTAGGCGTCAAATAAGCAACAAGCTCTGCTTCATTCGGAAATTTGGAATTCAATGATTGGTGAATGAATTTTTCGTAATTAAGCATTATTATTCCAGAGACTGAATGCGATTACATAAAAAACGAAGTATTTGTACATCTGATACCTGCTTTGGAACAAACCCTCAATAAAGCAAAAATATGGGAAGCTTTGCAAAAGCAAAAGTGTTTCTTCAATGGCATAGATCATATCGTCCAGGTGAGATCTGAAAACTTAGTTAGGTACGTAGGTATAATGTTGTTCTTCTTATTAACATATTTAGACCTAAGTTGGTACGTGTAAGGTACTATGGGCAACAGCGACGCTTAACCAGTTTGCAACAAAATTCGTGTGCGCGCGTATCGCCCCTACACGAACTAAACGTATGGTTGTGACGGCGCGGCGTGCAAGCGATTTTGACCTTAGCAGTGGTTAAGCGTCGCTGTTGCCCATGGTACTTACCTTTCCTAAACAAAAATTGTTTTATACGTCATAAATAACATAACTTGCAGCTGCAGCAAGATAATACATAAAAGTATCCTACCTTCTCTTTCACATGCCATCTACTGGCATACTTGCGAACTAGTAGGAGCATAGGTGTACAGCAGGCCCTCAAAAGTATCTGAACCTGAACATTTGATTACCTTGTCACACCACTTACCTATTCATAAGGCTTGTCCAGCAAGTTGCATCTCTGCTAAACAACCATAGTTACTAGTTAATCCGACATGGTACTAACTTCTGAGACTAGCGGCTGTGCTTCCACGCGCATAGGTATTAGTTTAAAGCTTAGGCCGGGTGCGGCGCTGTGCTGACTGGCTGAACTGGCTCACATCACATACTAAAGGTGCTTTCCCACGGTGCGTCTGGAGACGCACGAGAGCGCACTAGACCAAACCGGATCGTCGGAACGCGGCTTTAGAGGTACCCACTGATGCACAATTTAAAGCCGCGTTCCGACGATCCGCGCTACCACGCACCGCACCGAGCCGGACGAGTGCGAGCACGCACCGAACCTTTGAAGTTACTGGCGAACGCGTCGTTTCCCACGGTGTGTCGGTCTTGTCTGGTGCGCTCTCGTGCGTCTACAGACAGGCCGTGGGAACGCACCTTAACGAAGTAGAATCAATTAATTTCGCTTTTTGCTTTATGATTTCGTCACCACACAAGAAAACGCCTCATTACCTAATTAATTTCTAAAGATCTAGGTACCTTTACTTTTCAGGTTCTGTGGAACAAAAATCCGCGGTACGCTGAGCGACAAGATAAAAACTTGCATCTATTCAACATGCCCTGGGTCCGTCAATATCTGAAAGAGCAGTATGTATGTTAGGCGGCCCCTAGACGACACAATAATATTGCGCAATATTCAACCCTTTGTAGACTCGTGTGTCATTTTTGTAACTCACTATTCTAAGGTTCGGAACGAACGACCAAGAACTATAAAAGTCATTAATAGGTACAAAGTCTTCGTTTTCCATTTGGAATACGAATAATTCAAACTTTCCTATAATCTAAATCAAATAAATACTGTTTTATGAGAAGCTACCATGATTTTAAAATTCTTGGCCGTTCCGAACCTTACAGTGAGTTAAAAAATGTCACACGAGTCTACAAAGGGTCAAATATTGCGCAATATTATTGTGTCGTCTAGGGGCCGCCTTAAAACAACTTTATGTTGGCAGTTGACCATGATTTTACTCCCAATCAGAGACGATCAGTCGAGAATCCCTTGATTTTATATAGAGTCTGGTCAACGAAAGATGAACCGGAAATGGAGGCGCCACTTTCCCTGTTAAATTAACCTTCAGAGGTTAAGTTATTGGAAACTGAACCTTAAAATATGACGCAAAATTAGTTCCATTTCCAACCGAGACTCATCTTTCGTTGACCAAACTCTATTAACTTTTTTGCCCAAGTCGAATTTGTTTTCCCATGGATCTCTATTCTCGTAGCACTATTGTGTAGATAGACCAGTGGTTCTTAACCGGTGGTCAACAACCTTACAACCCTCCATACTTACATTCACTTACTGTCTTAGAATAATAACACCTAGAAACCGTGTGCTTGTATGCAAAGTGAGGCAACTAATACTGAGCCAAAATGGCTCAGTTCTCAGATTGATATTATCCTTCATACGTTACCTAATCGTAACGAAAATCCAATAATATAATAACTACTTAATCTCCTTAAGGTAGGTAAATTGAAACTGTTTTGTACTTATTAGATATGATTATGTAATAATGGACAATAAAAATCTGAAAACGGCGCCATTTTGGCTGTTTTAGTTGCCTCACTTTTGACAGCGCGCTTTGTAGGGAATTATCGTTCTAAGTGATATTATTCTAAGCTTACTGTATTTTACCTCCAATCTAAACAGTGGGTGGTCCATGGCAAGACAGTTTTGTCAATCAAATGGTCCCTCATCACTAAAAGGTTCAGAGCCACTGGCGTAGACAGATAAACGCACTATCGTGTATATTGCTGAGGGCCTAGCCAAAGTAACATTGACAAATCTTCGTTATCGCTTCGCTTTCGAAACATGTATGGGATTGACATAAGGTTTCGTTAACTATCGAATTTTAAAACGTCAAATCCATACATGTATCGAAAGCGAAACGATAACGAAAATTTGCAAATGTTACTTTGGCTAGGGGGGCTGGTGTCGTGTCTATCTACCTACACTAAATACCAAAATTCGTATAAGTAGATTGATGTAGCGGATTAGAAAACGAATCAGACAATAATAGAAATTAATTTTCTGTTGATTTTGTTAATCAATTATTATGGGTTGAGTGTTAATTTAATTAGGTAACAAACTTTAAGGGTAATTGGGATTAAGGACGCACCGAACCTACGCCGCCACTCAAGAAACTACCTATAGTCAGGTGGGGTAAGTGAAACACCGGGGTAAGTGAAACACCTAACCATATCTAAGAAACTATCGTAGTTTATTCTCATAGCGATGTGTCGATAAAGCAGGAATGACGAATTACTTCCCTTAATACAACACAGATATCGCTGCGATCATTAAACTAGCTAGTAAACCAAAAAGAAATTCATTAGATGTCAAAACGCAAAACACGATGTTTTTTTGATAAATCTTTAAAACTGGACCCTATTTTATGAGAATTTGATACATTTTGGATATTAACGGTTAAACATGATCCTTTTGTCCTGTTTTTAATTAAATGGACACAATATTTAAAGCTATTTTGGCCACTGTTTCACTTACCCCTTGTCAGGGGTAAGTGAAACACTTCTTAGCTTATATATTCTTTTCGTGATTTTGTTGCTTAATGCAAGTCTTTAGATATTTATATTCATACCGTTAAAGGCTGATTTAATTAGGAGTACATTGCCTATACAGCTACTTTAATTGCGAGTTTTATAGCTTGTTAAATAAAATAAAATAAAGTATGTTTCACTTACCCCACCTGACTATATATAATTACAACGAAATAACTATGTTTGATGGAATTCTGAAAAATATAAAAACTAGTATTAGTTATAAACTATTTGTGTATGCGTTTTTTCCTGGCTTACATGTATTTGTGTAGTCAAAACCTGGATTAACGCCTAGAGTGGCCACTTTGGGCGTTAATCCAGATATTAAATTAATACGCGAACACATTTTGAACTACGAATAAAATTAACGCATACAAAAATAGTTGATACTTAGCTAATACTATTTTTTCAGAATTTAATTTTACATTTTTATTTCATTGTAATGATTTTTTCTTGATTGGCGGCGCTAGTGGACGCACCTGCACCCTTAAGGCGATTCTCACACTGCCGCCGCGCGCCGTCGCGGGGCGCGGTTTGGCATCTCCCGCGCGCGGCGACGGCGCAGCGCACCGCCTATTCGGGCGATTTTCTCCGCGCCCCCGCGCTGTTCGGCATCTAACGCGTCCCCGCCGCGTTCCGCGCCCAGCGCGTTGTATAACCTCATGTGCTGCTTACTGTACCTACCAAATGGCACTAAAATGGGCGTATATCCAAGCCACGAAACATTAAAAAAACCAGAGGGAGTCCCGCCATCGTAATTATCATCGAAAACCAGCCGCGAGGCGCGTCGCAGTGTGTTGTACCCCGCGGTGACGCGCCTGCTGGCGCAAACCGCTCGCGTGCCGCCGGCGACACGCGGCGGTGCGCGCTCACGCGCCGCGGCGCGCCTCCGTGTGTTGGACGAGGCGGTTTTCTGTACAAAATGATGTACTTGCATACAACGGAAAACACGCGCGCGGCTCCCCGCGACCGCGCGCGTCGCCAGTGTGAGAACCGTCTAAGTATTAACGAACTGTAATCATTTGTCAATAATTATGGTTATCTCGAGCTCCTGCGTACTTACTTCCGAAGACACGTTAAGGCGCTTACCTGACCGAAAGTGGCGCCACGGTGAATTTTATTTAATATTGTAATTCTAATAAACAATTTTAATAAAACTTTTTGTGGAATTGTTAGAGCCCATAGTCCAGGATTTTTACACGGTATCATTTAAATTCCCTCGTAGTCACTGTTAGAAGTAGATAGCAAAACTGCTTAAAGTGGCCGTTTTTGACACCATTTTCATCATATCTTGAATCACGAATGACTACGAGGGAAAGTAGTGATCATCATCATCATATCAGCCGCACGACACCCACTGCTGGGTATAAGCCTCTCCCAAGGATCTCCACCACGATCGGTCCTGCGGATCTCCTCATTTCTGATTTGATCACGCAGGGAAACGCCGAGCATGGCTCTCTCCATTGCACGCTGGGTGACCAAGGTCACCCAGTGTGCAAAGGCTCAAAAGCCTCCTTATGAAACCCATAGTAAGCGACCACGTTTCACTGCCGTAAGTCATCACTGGCAACACACACTTGTACACACATAGACTTTCGTCTTAAGAGACGCGAAGATTTTTCGAAGTTTCCCGAATGCTGCCATCGGAGTTAGATTATATTATAGACGAGAGATCTCTTTCTCAATATATAGTAGAATGTAGTAATAAATATCTAACATCTAAAAATACTATACTATAAGCCTTCAAAATTCCACTAAATGTTTTATTCAAATCCTTTTCTATTAACAACTTGACTGAGGGCACCACTTACAGTGGGGTATTCACCTTAAGCCGTTGGTTCCGACTGCAATTAGTTAATAGCCACCAATTCGCACTGGGCCCGCGTTGTTGGTTTTATGCCTTACAATACTTTTATGCCATAAAACTATAAAAGATAGGGCACATAGAATCAAACTTAAAAACATTGTAAACTACCTATTATACTTATAGATTACTAGCGGCCGCCCGTGACTTCGTCTGCGTGGACAGTTTTTTGCTATCCCTCGGGAATTTACGTTTTTTCTGGATGAAAGGTACCCTATGTCCTTTTCTGTACCCCTGACAACGTCTATGCAAAATTTCATGATGATCGGTTCAGTAGTTAAGACGTGAAGGCGTAACAAACAAACAAATAAACGGACTTTCGCATTTATAATATAAGTAAGGATATACATACAATATAACCCTTGCACCAGTGCCGGATTTGTCAATAGGCCGAGTAGGCCGCGGCCTAGGGGCGGCAAGGACCTAGGGGGGCGGCAAGGACCTAAGGGGGCGGCAGACCAGTAACGCCATTCACACGCCCGCCTGAGGGGCTGTTGGTACTACTCGGCCTAGGGCGGCCAAAACTGTAAATCCGGCACTGCCTTGCACTCTCAATACTTTTATGGCATAAAACTATTGAAGATAGGGCACATAAAATCTAACCTAAAAACACACTTCTGTCTGTATAGGGCACATAGAATCAAACTCTTACACACTTCTGTATTTGCGGTTTCAGCCCCAGACCTTATTACCCTAAATCCTGGTTGTGGCCAGAGGAATACGCTGCTACACTCATACAGAAAACCGTACGCCAGTACTTCGTACAGAGAGAAGAAGAAGTGCAGGAAATGAGAGATTTCTGGAGGGTCAGCAATAAGTGACATTGATATTTTTTATTAACATTAAAGTTTGCCTATATTGAGGAAAGAGAAGTAACTAAATATTAAGGGTCCCTCGCGCGTTGAGGAGCTCGGTGGCGCTGTGGTTTAGCACTTGGCCCAGCGATTGCGGAGGTTAAGCAACGTTCGCAAAGGTCGGTCATGGGATGGGTGACCAAAAATTTATTATCTCGAGCTCCTGCGTGCTTCGGAAGGCACCTTAAGCCGTTGGTCCCGGCTGCACTTGCAGTCGTTAACACCCACCAATCCGCATTGGGCCCGCGTGGTGGGTTATGGCCCATCCTCCTTACCACCCATAAGGAAGGCCTGTGCCCCAGCAGTGGGGACATTAAAAATGGCTGATGGACATCGCGCGTCCACAGTGCCGCCAAGGAAAAATCTTAGTTTTAAATGTGTTTGTGTAGTTAAAACCTGGATTAACGCCTAAAGTGGCCACTTTGGGCATTAATCTAGATTTGAACTACGCAAACACTTAAACCAGGAAAAAAACACATAAAAAATAGTTTATAGCTAATACTAGTTTTTATATTTTTCAGAATTTATTTCGTTTTAATGATTTTTTCTTGATTGGCGGCGCTAGTGGAGGCTCGGTGGGCCCTTAATAACTAACTAAATAACTTAGTAACTTTCTTAAAACTATCTCGATTCTTAAATCTTTGTAGATCTATACGATTGTTAGGGATGTAGGCAACAGCTAACCAACTTCATAAATGCCTATGCTTTTCACTCCCCGTTAATTTTACAGAAAGATGCACCTTCACCTACTAAAATATTTTTTCTGATGTTGTCATTTCAGAAACTCGAATTGGAGCGCAATATTCCCGACATCGATACGAATCCATTTCTGGCCAAAATGTTTGCATCGCTGCAAAGTTTTCGAAAATGAGAACACTTTTTACAATGTTATTTTAATTTAATATTACTTTCTAACTATAATAACAGTATATTTCAAAAACTACTTGTTTTATTTGAGGGGGACTCCTTTGTATAGTGATGGGCTCGCTGGCTTACCCAGGCCCATTGTGAATTCAATGGTAGGTTTCTCACCAGTTTTGGCTATCCTTTGCACTCGGTTCGGACTGTGGTTGTAGCTGAGAGGCATTACTAGATCTTTCATGACCTGGAATAAAATATGGCTTATGTTTAAATGATCACCATACTATCCTAAACTAACCCAGAATTAGTTAATGCTCACCAAATCTAATTGGGCGGTTAAAGATTTGGTGAGCATTTACTAATTTTGAAGAACAAATTGTTTTTTCTTTGGTATGCTAAAGTATTAATTTCCATAAAATATGGGGTTTTATCTAGTTGAGATTATTGCTGAGCAAGGAAAAATGCTTAAGGCTTTAACATGCCTCAATCCGAGCGGGTCGATCCGTGATGGTGTGAAATCGAACGTAACTCTACTCACTTTGGGTTCAAATCAGTGCGCGTTCCAACGCGGCGGTTGCGTTGAGAACTAGCACCGAATTCTTAATTTTTACATGTTTTTACTAAAATTCTTCGCTTTCAAGTCAGTTAAAAAAATCTGTTCAATTAAGATTGAAGGTATTAACATCGCCGATTTTTATGTGTTGGTTTTAACATTAACGAATGTTCTGTTTCCGAGAAATTTTACAAATAGAACTAAAAACAGGGTCCACGGAATATTTTTTTACATCAAAGGTAGTAACATTTTTACAAATGCTTTCAATTAAATCTATTGTGTATTATTCCAAGTACATTATATATTTTTTCCATGATAGCTTCACGCGCGTAATCTTTCAATAATTTGAATTGAATATTGGGATTTGACCCTTCTTAGCGCCTTAAATGTGTATAATGTAGAATCATGTCATATTGTATATTAAGGGGGAATATATAAATGCACTTTAAAAATAATGTAACACACTTTAAAATGTTTAGCTTCAAAACTTATTAAATGAACTATAAAAATAATGGTTCCCACTATAAATATGCTAACCTTTAAAATTAATACTTTGCACTATACAATTTAATTGATCAGCTATAAAATTAATACTTTGTATCTTACCAATTAATTTTATAACTTTAGCACTGGTAAACAGACGTCAAGGTGCGACGACGAGCAGCGGGCGCAGCGAGAGAGGAGCCCAGGAGGAGGTTAGGTTCAATTGTGACCAACAACGCCAGAACCAACCTGATGGCGTATAATTATGCAATATTTATGCCACAAGTTATTTTCATCTTTCCATCTCATTTTAACAGTGGTCAGATGGTGGTCAGTCTGACATGGTTGGACAGAAACTAAATGGTTTCGGAGTTGGGACCAATGGTTGCGACACAGTTAAAGTGCAAGCATTATTTTTGTAGTGATAATATTAAATTATAGATCTATTATTATTTTAAAGTGCAAACCATTATTTTTGTAGTGATAATATTAAATTATAGGTCTATTATTATTTTAAAGTGCTGATATACAATTTTACAGCTGTTTTCATCAAATTTAAAGTGCTATTAAATACATCCCTATATTAAGTCAGATTATATGAACTTCAAGAATACCCTATAGTCCCTTGATGACCGGTCAGTCTCAAAAACGGCACCTCGAAATAACGGCCCCACTTTTAAACTGGGAGGTTATCTTATACAAAGTATTCTATTTAAAGTTGAATGAAAAAAAATATTAAAGTGGGGATTTTAATTACAAAATTTTTAATCACTTTTTGTTTTATAATCGGTGTCACATTTGCGTGCCGTTTTAGTTCGTGAAGCATTATCTAGGATATTTTTGATCAAAGAAAACATAAAAAATGGCCTTTGACATTCAATGGATATAGCTTTAAATGCTTTACTTTATGACAGTAGTAAATTAATATTTTTTACTAATATTTTTGTACTAGCGGCTGCCCGCAACTTCGTCTGTGTGGACAGTTTTTTTGCTATCCCTCATGAACTTGCGTTTTTTCTGGATGAAAGCTCTGACAATGTGTATGCAAAATTTCATGATGATCGGTTCAGTAGTTAAGACGTGAAGGCGTAACAAACAAACAGACTTTCGCATTTATAATATTAGTAAGGATACTGAAGAATTGTACATACAGGGGCACTTTAGGCTCAATATTGTGGAAAACGCCCTTAAGACCCCATTTACATTATTCCAGCCAAAACATTCCAGAAGAAGTACACTATGTGGTGAGTATGACTTCTATTATGTAATATGTGCTTCTATAAATAATGTATTCTACTGGAATGTTGCTTTTAATGTAAACGGGGTCTATTAATAAAATAACAAAACATTGATCAGTGAACTATAAAAACTTATCGCGCTCAAGCAACTTTTGTCTCCGCAAGTAATTTGTCTCTCACCAAGTTTATCGACCGGTCAATCGCGAGAGGTTTTGCAGTCGATCGCCAAGGATAACAGATTTGACATTTTGCACCCAATGTAGTTTTACTTATGCAATTTTTTTCTTGTTAAATATTTTAAGGTTTAAAGGTCAAAATGTCGATCTCTTAGTCAAAAATTTTTGCTAGGTTGATCTCTTTAAGAAAAAGTATGACCCCTGCTCTAAAAGATCAAGCATGGCTTGTCAAGCACGTTCACATTATTACCACCACCATTAACATTTTAGGGTGTGGCCTACTTTTGATAGGCCATGGTAATCACGTGATACTTACGTGCTTGATATCAAGCTGTCAAGCATCGCTCCTAAATGATCAAAATGTAATTGACAACTGAAAAATTTACTTTTGCATTTGCAAATAAATTATTTGATGTGAAACTCTTAAAAAGATTCTTACCTCTAAACCCTTTTTCTCATGATCTTTGACAATGAATTTTTTCATTAATGGAGGCATTTCAATAGTGCTAGGCAATATCACATCAGGGTAATTATGCTCTTTCATGACTGTCAGGAATTTGGACTCCTCATTTTTAGGTATGAGCTGATAATCTGGTTTGTACGATGTTCTGTAAATTTCAGTGAGATTTGGCAACTTCCGACCTCTAAAAGTTTTTTCAACCCAAACTCGCACTCTGCGCCTTTCCTGGAATTATTTGAAGAAAATGGTCAATGCCTAAATAATAGTAAAGCTTTTCAGATGTTTGAATTTATCAATTGACTAGCGGCTGTCTGCGACTTTATCTGCATGGAAAGTTTTTACTATCCCTCGGGAACAATACTATATTCCGGATGAAAGGTACCCTTTGTCTTTCCAATAAATATGCAAAATTTTATGATGATCGGTTGAAGACATAACAAACAAACAAACAAATGGACTTTCGCATTTATAAAATTAGTAAAGTAAGGATAAGGATTGCATTCAATTGGAAACTAAGATATTTAGAACATGTTTTCATTGTTTGAAACAAAATTATTACCTTCTATATTTAGCAAAGAATCGTGTGTTTTGGCTGTTTGTGGGTTTGGATGTTTAGATGTTTGGATGTTTGTTCCTCAATCACGCAAAAACTACTGAACGGATTTTGTTGAAATTTGGCACACAGATAGTAGAAAGCTGGGCTTGGATTTAGAAAACTTGAGCACGAATTTGTATATAGTGAGTTTACTACTTTATTATAAAACATGCAGAGATTCTAATGCACATATTCATTTTCCGCGGAAACACTTATTTTTCGAAAAAAATAAAGATCTAAGTCTAATTTTGTCTTCATTCTTGACGTTTAATGGCGGCGCACTAGGTTGGTAGCACTGCTAAATTGTTGCGATGGTGAATCAAAGACCGCAGGTCACGTGATAGGTGCGAGGAGCGTAGCGACGAGCATGTTAGGTGTACATGAACCCAGCGCGCGAGCCGAGCGAGCGAAGCGAGCGTGCCGCGGCAGCGGCCGGCGAAGCGCCAGAAACGACTTTTTTACGTGCGAAATTTTGTACGTGCGTCCCTTTCCCTCCCCCACCTCTTTTTAGCCTCCCCTGCTTAAATTCTACATTTTTTGTTTTGAGGTTATGTTTACACAAAAAAAATTTTCTTGAAAACTACGCATCACGGGCAGATGGGGATTGGAGGAGGGAGTTGTTTCCCTTCCCTCCCCCTCTCTCCCTCCTTTAATTGCCGAAAAACAACAGCAATTTGGCTGTTATCATTAATTTTTTGTGTATTCTATATGTCAATATCTCTGCAAATATGTACTTCCGCGGAGTGGGAGTACCACCAGGGGGGAGGTTACCTCCCCCCCTCCTCCCCCCTTCCCTCAAAACCACCAAATTCGTGCTCAACTATTCTAAATTTTTACCCTAAATAAAAACATAGGATACTTTTTATCCCGATCTTCCCACGGGAACGGGAACCACGCGGATGAAACCGATATAAATAGGTAGGCCAAGAAAAACTTACTTCATCAGGGCATGTCTCAACCTTCACAATTTTCATAAAACTGGGTTCAGGATACCGTTCAAAAACAGACCGTATGATAATTCTTCCAACTCCTAAATTCTTCAGACTACCAACTATTTCCCAAAGAGTTTTTCCTTTGAAATTTGTTGTTCTTCCGACGTATTTGATAACTGGTGTAGTCATATTACTATTACTTCTAATGTTATATGATCCGATGATCAAAAAATTGTTATGAATTAACTTTCCTTCCTAATTTTGTTACCAATAAGACTATAGGATAAAATAAAATAACCTCACTTTAATTTCTCTTGCTTGACGTTGACTGACTGGTGCCAGGCCAGGGTTGGTATTGGTAGATCCAAATTTTGAAACTTCCCCATATTCAAAAATTCTTATGATCGTCATTTCGTGTGTGCCTTACTCCTTCAGGCTTGTGAGCTTAAATCCTTCAGTGACGGATAAACAATTTCTTATTTTGGTATTCAGAATAAACTTAACGCTAGAATTTATGAATTATTGACGTTTGAACATGGTCCTCACGAAATGACACTGAAGATCATGGATGCTGGAAATAACAAAAACTAGCTAACGAAAGTGCAGTTTCACTCCATAGATGCTCAGTGACGCAAAAATAAATAAGATTTAACATTCGAAAATCATACAAAACAGAATAGATCTCATAAAATCGTTGTTTAAACGTGGTTTGTCAAAATATCGACAACTAAACCGTTTGGAACCAAATGAAGCAGTCTAGCAGCGTAACGTTTGATAAGTGACAGCATATAAAACTTTAAATCCGTTCGCGTAACAATACATCAATAGGAAAAGCAAAAACAATATTTCGACCCATCAGACTATGTGGCCCACAATTAATACCGTTACGTTACGTGAATTTTGCGTCACTTAAGATGTAAAGCAGTTTATAGTAATAAGAATTTCCGTCACTGAGGATCTAGCTTTATTTGGAACCAATCACTGCAGTAGTTTCAATACAATTCATGACACAATTTGTATGAGATTTTTAAGATAGGGTGACAACAGTGTACGCACGTTGATGGACAGAAAGGATATAACCACAGAGTACTTTTTTATATATAACCGTCCTGTTAATGAGGGCTTTCAATCAAAATGACAAAAAACTGTGTGCTCGATAGATGGCATTGATAAAAATTTATGTGCCAATGTGTATTTTTTTAATAACCAAGCCTCGAAGAGTACTAAGGTAGGCAGGTAGATGTAACCCTGAAATGTTTCTTTCTGGGTAGATGTCAGCCAGCGTTCGCTTAAGCCGAAATTAGATGGTTCATTTTTACGTTTATTTTCGATGCTTCACTAATGACGTGTCTAATTATGAATTTATCTTTCATCACTGATGTGCCTTTTTGATGAAAGTCACTAGACGGCCGTTCGCTTTCATCGGTATCTGCCTTTCATCAATCATCGGCATCGGAAATTAACGATAAATGAAACGTGTAAACAGCGCCATTCACTGCAGTGAACGGCATGTCGTCAGCCAAGTTTTTGTTTTATTTTAATATGCCTTTATTTTTCGTTTTTCGACGTTTTTCAACCTGCATCAGACAACATGCATACAAGCAATGCATGCAAGCATTTTCTCGCTCTTTAATTAACTACTAGCTTCCGTCCGCGACTTCATCCGCGTGGATATTAGAGAAAATCCTTAGGGAACCTTCAACCAGGATCCAACCAGCCGTTTTTACGCGATTAGGCAGGTCCCCACCAAGCACGCTGCCTCGCGAGTCAAGATGTTTGCCACGTGTGGCGGGCCTCGCACGAAGCTGCCCGCTTGGTGGGGACCCGCCTAATCGCGTAAAAACGGCTGGTCGGATCCTGGTTGAAGGTTCTCTAAGGATTTACTCTAATATCCAGGCGGACGACGTCGCGGGCGGAAACTACTTTATTACAATAAACAGAATTGGGTCCAGAGATATGAGTACCCCATCCCCGTCCCCGTCCCCGTCCCCGTCCCCGTCCCCGTCCCCGTCCCCGTCCCCGTCCCCGTCCCCGTCCCCGTCCCCGTCCCCGTCCCCGTCCCCGTCCCCGTCCCCGTCCCCGTCCCCGTCCCCGTCCCCGTCCCCGTCCCCGTCCCCGTCCCCGTCCCCGTCCCCGTCCCCGTCCCCGTCCCCGTCCCCGTCCCCGTCCCCGTCCCCGTCCCCGTCCCCGTCCCCGTCCCCTCCTCCCCATAAAACCTCAAGAACGATATCCATATTGATTTTTATGTTTACTTACCCCTTTTATCCCCTTACGGATGATTTTCAACATAACAAAATATGTGTTTGCCTATTGATTTTTAGACGTGCTCCAACGAATTTTAAAGTTGTAATGTCTATTTTATATTCTTTTGTCATACAAAATTTGACACCCATTTTCAACCCCTAAGGGTTAAATCATGTTGACGGTGTTGGACTTCAAAATAAATGTAATTTTCGTAATCACCATCCCATAAAACCGTAAGAACGACATCCATATCGATTTTTATCTTTACTTACCCCATTTACCCCCTAAGAGGTGAATTTTCAAAATCAGAAAATATAATTGTTTGCATATATTTATTTTTAGACGTGCTCCTACGAAGTTTGAAGTTGTAATGTCTATTTTGTATTATTTTTCCATTCAAAATTTGAACCCCATTTGCACCCCTTTAGGGGTTAAATCATGTTCACCGTGTTGGACCTCAAAATAAATGTCATTTTTGCAATCGTCATCCCAGAAAACGCCATTAACGACATCCATATATATTTTTTGTTTTTTAACCCCATTTCACCCCTATTTCATCCCCATAGGGGTTGAAATACTACCATAAGCATGCCATATTTTAAAGCATAATAGCAGCAATCAAACTTCCAGACATAATAATAGCAGCCACCATAAGTTCGTTACCATGAGTTGTTTTATGTGTGCGAGCTGGCGACACGTGTCACCAGCTTACACATCCCGTTAAGGCAAACCATCGAGGTTAGGGTTTTAGACTATAGTCAGAAATTTAGAGCCTAATTGCAGCAATGAGATCCAAAAAAACTAACCATCACACTCAAATACTGTTGAAACTACGAGCATAAAACTGTGTGCGAGCTGGAGACACGTGTCACTGGCTCGCACAACTGTATTTTCGTAATTATTTAAGCTACGATTATGTAATATACCTCAAAATTCTCAGCCGAATTGGAGCATTAGGCTCCAAATTTATCAAAACTTTAACTCGAAAAGTTTTTGAGCTACGAGCCGATATCTATGTGTGAGCTGGTGACACGTGTCTCCGGCTGACACACGGTGAATTGCCTTAACTGTATATGTTAGAGTTTCGTTTTAAAGATCAAATAATACGTTATAATTGCAGCACACACGAGGCATAATTTCAAATCTCTGGGCCTCTTAGTTTCAAAATTATAAGCCTTAAACCGTTTTCCCGCCAAAAAATTCAAAATAATGGCTCGGAAGCGGCTAATCGCGCCGTTGCCGTTCCGTGCGCTACACTGTTGCAATCGAATTTGAACCTAAGAGCTAGTATTATTTTGAGTCAGTTTAATTTGCGCTCTCAATCTTGTTAATTTCTATACTGAGAATTTTAGTCTAGGAGGTAAGAGCCGTCTGATATAACTGGTTACCAAATTTAATAGAAAAACAAAGTCTATTTATTTAGGAATAGAAAAGCAAAGTGTATTTATTTAGGAATGTTTATATCGCTCTGCTTAATTATTATACCTACTTATTTAATTTTATTATTACGTTTTTATTAGGTAGCTTTCTCGTTTGTTTGTTTATCTACTATTTTATAGTAGCTTTCCGATGAGCTAGAGACTTGGAATTTTGAACATAGCTCAGAACTGGAAGGAAATGCAATATGGTATCACTGAGCTGATCTGATTATAAGCCGGAAGAAGACCACTGGAACTCTATAATGAATACAACCCCATCGTGTTTAGGCTCGTTAGGATCGTCTTGACGAGTACTCTAATGGGAGACGTTGCCTAGGGTCTGATGATGAAGGCCATGCCATAGGAACTCAATACTGAAACCGTGCAACCCCATCTAGTTTGGGCAAGTTTGAATCTTCTTAACGAGTACTTTGTTTGGAAATAGTTTTCAGGGTCTGATGATGGAGCCGGAAGAAGGACACAGGAACTCTTTAATGAAACCACGCTACGCCATCTAGTATGAGCTCGTTTGAATTGACTTGACGAGTACTTTGTTGGGAAATAGTTTCCAGGGTCTGATGATGGATCCGGAAGAAGGCCACCGGAACTCTGTAATAAAACCATGTAACCCCATCGAGTTTGGGCTCGTTAGAATCATCTTGACGAGTACTCTAATTGGAAATAGTGTCCAAGGACCTGATGATGGAGCTGGAAGAAGGCCATAGGAACTCTATAATAAAACCATGCAACCCCATCGAGTTTGGGCTCGTTTGAATCGTCTTGACGAGTACTTTGTTGGGAAATAAAGATTGCACGGTAGCACAAAACAGATGTTGTGGTGACAGTAGTCAGTAGCTAGACTTCATGCACACAGTTTTGCGCGTGTACAAAAATATCTAGCTTTATAATAGGAAGGCCAAAGTGGAAGATCTTCCTCCGGGCTGGGTGGTATTTGCCCGGGGACCGCGGTCCAACCGATTGATGGTTGGCAGTTGTATATATGCTGCTTCGCTGAGAAAACTTCGTCAGCGAGATGTAGGTTGCTCCATATATTTTTCCATACTACGAGTTGCTGTTCCTTACTAATCTTTGTGTTTATACGACACTAGCGCCATCTAGTCACATGGTGATAAATCTTGTTGCAACCATGTATGGTATGTGCGGCGGTACGGTAGATGCCGCTACAGTCTGTGTAACAGGTAGTTAAAATACGGCGGTTGGACTATCCCCGCCAATTGTTATTACGATGGAACCTTGTCACATTAGAATCCACGTTTATTTTGTGATGTATTATTAATGTGTAGTACAATCTGTATTTCAAGGGTATCCATATCCAGCACACCTGTCACAAATACTGACGGATACAAGAAAGGGTAATAGCCATATACCTTTTTGTAAAGCCATCGCGCAAACTTTCGTTGGACTTTTTAAACTAATAAACTGTATTTGTGTACTGTACTACTAGTGTTACTGGATTAGAATAAAAATTCGCATCGAGTCACAATGTTACTTGATGCGATTTTTTTTCGAACGAATTACACTATACGTGATCCAGTGTTACTAGATGAAAATAAAAATTTGCAACGAGTCACTTCTGTTACTTGTTGGGATTTTTTTCTCAACCAGTCACAGTGTGACTCGTTTCAGTGTGACTAGATGAGGATATAGGAAGTACCATACCACGTTAAGTTATTCACTAAAGCAACCTTTTTGATAAGGAGGGGTCGGTCAGCCATCAACACAAAAAAGAAAAATTGGTAACTTGCACACCTTTTAACTTGTAAATATTAAAGTATTAAAAATACTATATTTCATAAGTAAATAACGACTGGTAAAAAAAATTCATAAATTTGAAATAGCTTTATTAATAATATAAAAATAAATCACATTTATTTCATCAAAATCAAAATAAATCACATCTTTGGATTGGGTTTTAAATCCACATGACCATCTACATCTTACTAGCATTTGAAAATTACGCTTAAGTATACATAAGTAATTAGTCATTGACCGAGCGAGCACGAAGTGCGAGCGAAGCGTCTCTGCTTCAGCTTGGGCAAAAATTCTTTCGTATGTCTGTATGTTTTCTTCTACAGGTCGCATTTCTCAACCGATTCTCGTGAAAATTTGTGAGCAGGTTCAAAAATTATGTAGAATTTTTTTGTAGAGCCAGATATTTTAATTTTTCAAAATGGCGGAGATATGTTAAAAAAACAGGTTTTGCGGCTTTCCAGCGCTGTCTGTTCTCCTCTACAGGTCGCATTTCTCAACCGATTCTCATGAAATTTTGTGAGCAGGTTTGAAAATAATATAGAATTTTTTTGTCACGCCACTTTTTCAATTTTTTTCAAAATGGCGGAGATATGTGAAAAAAACATATTGCAGTCCAGCTTTCCGGCTCTGTCTTTTCTCCTCTACAGGTCGCATTTCTCACCCGAATTTAGTGAAATTTTGTGGGCAGGTTCAAAAATATATAGATTTTTTTTAAATTAAGACAGTTTTTCTAAATTTTTTGTAATGGCGGAGATATGTAAGAAAAATGTATTTCGGTCCGGCTTTCTGGCGCTGGATATTCTCCTCTACAGGTCGCATTTCTCAACCGATTCTCGTCAAATTTTGTGAGCAGGTTTGAAAATTACATAGTATTTTTTTGGCTTGCCAGTTTTTTGAAATTTTTCATAATGACGGAGAAATGTAAAAAAACATATTTCAGTCCGACTTTCCAGCTGTCCATTTTCCTCTACAGGTCGCATTTTTCAACAGATTCTTGTGAAATTTTCTGAGCAGGTTCAATGATTATATAGAATTTTTTAGTTTAGCCAGTTTTTCTAAATTTACCAAAAATCACCATTTCAGAAAATGTTGAAAATTAGAAGCGCCATCTAGCTGCAAATATACCTACCAAATAATACCAAACAGCACGCAGGTACCACTACGAGCTTTGAAAAGCTCGTGAACAGTGTGGGGAAAAAAAGGGGTGGTGACATCTTTTAGATTATTTTTTAAACAACATACAACTTGAGCTACTTTTTAACGCGAGGTCTACAGCTCACGGAGCCACTAGTAACATAACAAAGGCACGTCTACTATTGAATAGTGGTTTACTGCTAATGGACAACAACTTAAAGAAGAAGGCTAATACAAACAGCAGACCCTCAATAGTGCGTACCTACCTTTGGGAATAAAGTACAGGAATGTTTTCCACTAACTAACGCAAACAGTTCAAGTGTATTTGCCAGCGTTGGTAAAAAAAGGACAGAAAAAGCTAGCTGAACACTGATTTTATGATGCTAGTAAATAAATGCATACACACTTGCAAAAATATCTTTTTTAAACTTTTTAGACAGATGTATGGGTGATTCAGATTTGTATGGTAAGTACCTTGATAAAAAATGAAGCTAAAGACGATACGTGTCGTATGAATCCTGTATAGCTAGATATTTTTAATTTATTTTTTACTTTAGTAATTTATATTTTGCTTGTAAAATATTTTTTTTTATTTTGACTATATATCTTAATCTATAAAGTTACTAGTAACAATAATATCTTCTCACTGATATCGCTCACTGTTCTATACAACACACGTTTTTTTAAACCAGATTACTATGGAAGAAAGGCATTATCCTTTATTTATATCATTTAACTTCACCAAAAATACTTTATTCTGCACATTAGCGCCGTCATTGGCAAAAAAAATCATAGTAGGTACTTAATTAAAGACTTTTCACAAAAAAAAACTCCATTTAAACGACAGGCTAGAAAATATTGTTTAGCGATAAATTAAAACAAAGCTCTTTCTGAGTACACTACAGAGAGATAATTTACAATTTTGGATTTATTTAAGCACTGTTTTTTTCTAATGGCGGCGCTAGTGCGCAGAATAAGCTCTAGGGCTCAAAGTATTAAGAAAAATATTTTAACTTTCGTGACTCACATACTAATGAAAATTTGCTTTATGTGACAATTAAAAATAAAATAAAAATTAGAACACCCCTCTTTGCGCTGCGTCGTCGGGGGTCAAAACACAGTGAACTGCACAAACTTGAAGCAAAAACAAACTTGTATCTTGTATTGCATACAACTCGCCTTAGAAAAGTTGTGTACCTACCTACACTTTTAAAATAAAATGACATGTGCAGAAATTACTTACCTATTATTAAACGAAAATTGTATTTTTTTGGTTATTGTATTATTTCAGATTATTTTGAGTGATATGCATCCTTCATTGGAATTAACTGGTCAACCACTGTGTTATTTATTTCATATTTTTTTGTAAATAACCAAAACATTATAAACTTTGTCTTATAAAATGTCGATCTTTGCTTTAAGCCCTGGCAATTCTGAAAACAATTAAATTAAATTAAAAGAAGTAAGTGAAAAGGAAAATAATGGAGGTAAGGTGAGGTCTAGCAGTAGGTAGTTGGAGCTGGAGCACGGAGAAGTAGTGGAAAGGTCTTCGAGTAACAGCGCACCGCCCGGGTGGCTACGTCGTCGCTCGGAGCGGAGGATGACCCTTCCGTCACACGGCACACCACACGGGCAGACCGCGACATTCGGAGGCGGAGTACCTGCCTACCTACACCACGTCACTCGAAGGAAGAACATGTCTAACGGGAAACACTGCGTCGTTCGTCCGTCACTCAGAGGGACCAGGCAAGGGGGATATTATAACCTCTTAAAACTTGCCAGGTTTATGGATTGCTATAGTTACATCTTGTTCTCGCTGTATAGCAAATAAAAGAGCCGAAAACTGGAAAGTTTGTAATAAGGGGGCAGAGTGGTGAAAACAGTGTCGTCTCTGCAACCCCTGTCGCTTCCCATCCACTTTCGTAACAATATGTTTTCAACAAAAAATACCTATTATATTTTGCATCCCAACTACCACACAATCTCATCTCATAATGAAACTACCTACTAAAACGACTTATTTTACTACTTACCTTCTTAATGCATTTCGAAACTAATTTGTAATGTCTGTCAAATCAAAATATGTCATCATTGCACTGCACTACACCAAACTGCACTCCACAGCGTAACCAAGCACATCTGTGACATCGGTAGTATAGTAGGTATCTTCTTATTTCCAAAGTATCTTTTAGCTTCACAGGAATCACAGGAGAAATGAAAACAGTTCAACATTTAAACGCGTAATGTGGTCGACATCTGTAATGTAACGAACTTTTGCGCACGCGCTCTGACACAAGTGCAACCAAATATGGGTTATATTTCCTACGGCAATAGACTAAAATTTATAATCCTATGAACAGTAGTAAACAATCACGCCATCGGTTCGCGCACCAAAGAACTATTGTTAAAGCCATGTTATCAATGGCCGTATGCGCGCGCTCGGTTCATTATCTACTATGGAAAAAATAATTTCGCTCAGAAAGTTTTTAAATTTGGGGTTTTGGATTCACAATGCTATCCTAATTGTGTTAATCCCGATTCCAGTCCAGTCCGGCCATATTTAAATCTGTCTGTATGCCGTGATAATTTCGGCGTAAAAGAGTAACAAATATATACTTAGACAGACAGTCAGACAAAATTTTCGTACTTATAATACATGTGGGATTAGTGTAAAAAAATAGTTAATAACTAAGCTTAGCGACATAAACATTCCAAATAAATAGACTTAGTTTTTCTTTTAAATTAGGCAACCAATTGTATCAGACGGCTCTAATCTCCTACATAAGAATAAACAATACTATTATTTATTCTTATGCCTCCTAGACTAAAATTCTCAGTATAGAAATTAACAAGATTGAGAGCGCAAATTAAACTGACTCAAAATAATACTAGCTCTTAGGTTCAAATTCGATTGCAACAGTGTAGCGCACGGAACGGCAACGGCGCGATTAGCCGCTTCCGAGCCATTATTTTGAATTTTTTGGCGGGAAAACGGTTTAAGGCTTATAATTTTGAAACTAAGAGGCCCAGAGATTTGAAATTATGCCTCGTGTGTGCTGCAATTATAACGTATTATTTGATCTTTAAAACGAAACTCTAACATATACAGTTAAGGCAATTCACCGTGTGTCAGCCGGAGACACGTGTCACCAGCTCACACATAGATATCGGCTCGTAGCTCAAAAACTTTTCGAGTTAAAGTTTTGATAAATTTGGAGCCTAATGCTCCAATTCGGCTGAGAATTTTGAGGTATATTACATAATCGTAGCTTAAATAATTACGAAAATACAGTTGTGCGAGCCAGTGACACGTGTCTCCAGCTCGCACACAGTTTTATGCTCGTAGTTTCAACAGTATTTGAGTGTGATGGTTAGTTTTTTTGGATCTCATTGCTGCAATTAGGCTCTAAATTTCTGACTATAGTCTAAAACCCTAACCTCGATGGTTTGCCTTAACGGGATGTGTAAGCTGGTGACACGTGTCGCCAGCTCGCACACATAAAACAACTCATGGTAACGAACTTATGGTGGCTGCTATTATTATGTCTGGAAGTTTGATTGCTGCTATTATGCTTTAAAATATGGCATGCTTAGAATTTCTCTATAGCCTATGAGGAAGCTGGAGACCCACTCATGAGTGAAACTGCACTTTCGTTAGCTAGTTTTTGTTATTTCCAGCATCCATGATCTTCAGTGTCATTTCGTGACGACCATGTTCAAACGTCAATAATTCATAAATTCTAGCGTTACGTTTGTTCTGAATACCAAAATAAGAAATTGTTTATCCGTCACTGAAGGATTTATAAGCTCACAAGCCTGAAGGAGTAAGGCACACACGAGATGACGATCATGAATTCTTTTCCCCAAAATGATACGTTTGGAAACTTTTTTCTGCATTTTTGTTAAACAGGAAATAAAACGAATTTAAAGATATTAAATTAAGTTTATTAAGAAAATATAAGAAAATAAAGAAGTATCTGAAGTTATAATCTGAATCATCTTAAACTTTTAGAACTTCCAAAAATTCATCTTTACTTAATATGGCCAGATAAACATTATCGGAGTTAAATTTATACTCCAACCAAAATTTTTCCTTGTATATTTTTCCCCAAACTTTTCCCCAAAGATTTCATTTCCCCAAAATTTCGCCAAGACCGTTATTTTTCCCCAAAAATGCGAAAAAAAACCCCAACCTACCAACCCTGACTAGTGCGTGCATTGATGCATTCCAACAGACAAACTTCTGTTCTGAGTCATCGATCGCCATAGAGTAAATTTTATTTAACCATAGAAAGCAAGAAGCTTATACCTCCCTCCAATGGAGATTGCACGGCCATATGTCATAGTGAAGATTGAAAAAAGCTCCTTTAGTGACGTGACGGCTTATTGCAAACTCTTTCTTTAGTGTTACAATACGTGTTCGTTGTTCGTCGTTCGTTCGTTCGTGAGAAACGAAAACGTATTGTAAAACGAAAAGAAAGACATAGCAATACGCCGTGACGTCACTAAAGAGTCTTTTTCAATCTTCAGTATGATACTAGGCGTGCAAACTCCATTGTGGGTTTAAGCTTCTTGATAGAAAGCAAAGAAATTAAAAGTACTTCGTCCAACAAGAAGGTGCACGCCGTATTTCTGTGTATACGAAAATACACTTTATTCTTAATACATAAGGTTTATATTTCAATAGAAACAAATACGGTCCAGTTGAGAAAGCAAGTACGAGGTGAGGGTGTCTCTTTCCAGCACATTGCCAGCACACGATTTACGCTAGAAACATACTATTGTGTTGTGTTGTGTCGTGTCGCGATCTGTCGCGTATCGATTTCATACATTTAGTATGACTAGAAACACACTATTGTGTTGTGTTGTGTTGTGACGGCATCTGTTGTGGCACGGATCGCTCGGCTGCGATTGCAACAGAACCCCCACCACCGATCTGTCGCGACACAACACAACACAATAGTATGTTTCTAGCATTGTATTGGTATCTGTCGCTGGCGGCGGACGCTCGCAATACGCGCATTGTAATTTTGATTTGACTCAAACATGAAGATTTAATAGAACTTGTGCGTCAACGTAAAGTGTTGTATGGTACCAAATGCAAAAATTATAAACATCAGTTTATCAAAGCTGCTGCTTGGGAATAGTTTGTAGGTTTCTTTTTATCGTTTCTTATAAGTAAACAAATAGATATATATACAACGTGTTACAAAATAACCCCTAATGCCGAATATGGTAGATAGGGACTAACAAACTAAACAATTTTTAATATGGGACCAACTCTGAAATTGCGAAAAAAGAAATCAGCTGTTTCATACATTTAGATATTTTTGTTATTATTTTTGTACGAAACAGCAGATTTTTTTCGTTGTAAGTATTGTTATTGTACTGAATTTCATATGATTTTTTTTTCTTGATTTCAAATCTCTGATAGCAGTGAATGTAAAAAAGAATGACTCCGCCCGATATTTCAGATTCAGCGACGGAAATGACTCATAATAAAGGTACCTAACCAAATACAAGCAGTCTCTCTCTTTTTTCTAAGTAGGTTGGTAAATACCTACTTGCGGCAATGTGTTAAAATATGTATATTTAAAGTTTATTGAATAAATGAATAATAATAATACTGATTTAGTTTACGTAATTATTTTTTATTTCTTAATGTTAGGTAGGTACAGTGTTTTATTTTAATTTTTCTGAAGAAGTGTCATCATATTAAATAAAAAGGACATCAGGCACATCAGACCCAAAGATGTATAAGAATAATTCTGTTACATTTAAGCAATATGTATTATTAGAATAATAAAACAGTAGCAAGTTTATTTTTAAACTCCTTCATTTCGAAAAATAAATTACTGAAAAATCGGAAGTATTTCGATTAAAAAGACATCTTTGTCATTGATACTCTGTGGCTTCCATGTCATCAATGTAATCTTGAATGACTGACATTGACAGCCAATTGTCAAAACGCGAAAGCCGATTGGTCGGCCTGTGGCGGTCTGTCACTTTTACTGTCAGTTAACTGTCATTGTCAATCAACTATCAAACAGCGTTTTGTTACGACATATGCACACTTCTTCCGTCTTGGTTCTAAAGCAAAAAAAACGTGACTTTGTGTATTGATTGATAGATTTTGTTGAATGTTTTCGAAAAAACTGTCGCTGGAGACTTGACTTTATGCTTTTTAGTACATTTCGGTATTTCGGTAGAACACCGATTAATCACTAGCGCAGTTATCAAAACGTTTTGGTCGTGTAACTGGTGTTGCTGTAATAGTGTCGGGGTTACCAAAAATATAAGTTTCAAACACAAACAACTCTCAAAATATAAAGCTTTGTTAAAATCTGAATATTTTGTATGACTTACTAATTACAAGTCTTAATTTTGGAAAAAACAGAAATGCTACACATTCTTGGGTTTTTTGTCAAAGGTATTTGCCTGATGTCTTTTAAAGTGCTATTAAATACATCCCCTTAAACAGTTTAAATTAAAGTAATAAGTATGTCTCCGACCAACCATACAGTTTGGTCATACTTGACCTCTCTGTCGGCATATCCCATCTAGCATCCTAGTTAGGAAGCAATTTAGCGTTGCCACCCGTATAATAAGTTCAATTTTAAAAGTGAATTTGCACAAATAACGGAAAGGTCAACTTTATTTATGCTTTTTTTATTTTCGATTCTCATCTCCAATCTTAAACAATGTTTACCTACCTTTTCGTTATAGTATAAAGTCACTTTTAAAATGGAACTTGTCAAGTACGGGGGCAACCCGAAATTGATTCCTAACTAGGATGCTAGATTGGTATATGTAAGGGCGGGTCCACAGCGCATGTTTTGCACTACACTCTACACAATACACAATCAACAAAAACATCTACACAAAACATTGTTTGTGAAACATGTTTCTCTACACACGCCGCCCACAGCGATTGCATGGCTTGTGTAGACAAAACTTCAGTGTTGCCAATTTAGCATTTTATGTTAGCCTATGTAAGTGACCAAAGGTTTAGGTATAACTGAAAATGTAACTATCAAGGTCAGTTTGACAGTGACCTTTTTTGTTTCCATTTTTGCTAGCAGATTAGTAATCGGACTGGAATACCGCCTCCAAACGTTCGCCAACCTCGTTATAGTTCGTTGATGTTTTTGGAAAGGTCCTCTTTGACACATTTGTTGGCACACACAAAACCGGCAATGTACGCCACCGGCACCGACTTTAGGCCCTCGCCGCTGCCTTGAGCGAAACACGCGCGCGGGGCGACATAGATTAGAGCGTATTCATGCACTGCGCAAGCATTTGTCCGTCAAAAACCAGCAATCTATATTCCTGCGCCGTGTACCCGCGGCGGCGGGATCCCGCTTAAGGCAGCGGACGGCCTTAAAAAAACACCCCAAAAAACGTATTCCACATAATGCAACGATTAAAATAATCGGTCTGGTGATCGATGACCTAACGGCTTGCCATGACATGAATGCGCCCAAGACTATGACAAGACAATACCCTGCCCCTCGACCCGCGCAAAATGTTTTGGTACGTGTTTTCCAAAACATTGTTTCTCTACACAAAAATGTTGCGCGAAACAATGTTTTGTGTAGATGTTTTTGTTGATTGTGTAGAGCAAAACACGAGCTATGGACCCGCCATAATCGCGGCTTAAAAATTAATTTATGGCGATCGATGACTCAAAGATTTGTCTGGCAGAATGCGCCCATTGAAAGTTACAAAGATTTGAGTTTTTAATAATTAATTGAGTTTGTTCAATTCCTATCCTACTTATATAGTACCGTATATTTATCTATGATAGTACCTACCCAGCAGTGGGCGTCATGCAGCTGATATGATGATGATGAGTCCAATGGAAGTGTGTGGTGATAAAAAATTAAATAGTGTAATGTAAGTAAGTACCTAAATATTATTTGTTACCTATCGAACGTCATACTTAAAGAAAATGATGACCAAAATGTTATTGGATGGTTAGGACACAGTATATTTTATGTAGATAAGTAAAACTTATATATATACTGTGGTTAGGAGTCGTAGAACACCTTTACCTGGACCCTGGATGGCGTCCAGCCACCTAACAACATCCAGTCAATTTAGCTAAATGTCGTTTAAGGCCGGCGATAAATGGCGCTGTTTAATTTCTATGATTAGGCCGTTGAGCGGCTGATAATTTATTCTATACTATTCGAGATTTAAAAAAAAATGTAGTTTTATACAAAAAAAGCTAATTTTACAGATAAAAATTCATGGTTTTGTACCGCAAGCACTCTGAAGTTAGTCAATGTCACTGTTGTACAATGTTAAAGTTACCTATACTATAGGTAGGTACCTATAGTAAATGCCAACCTATATAGGGTTACCAAGTTACCATCCGTCCGGATTAGTCTGGACTTTTAGACTATTGTCCAGACTTTGTCCGGCTTTGTAATTTGTCCGGCTTTTTTAAGATTGGGCGGTGTAATACTAGTTAAAAAACACACCTAGCAGTAGTGTTCGAAAGAGAAGTCCCAAAAAGTATGGAGTCTGGATCTGTCTGAAAATGTCCAGACTTTTCTTGTCCTGTCCGGCTTTTTGTCAGGAATTTTCAAATTTCTCAATGGTAACCCTAAACCTATAGTAATGCCAATATATACAAAAACAATCCCAAAGTTGTAGTTATATTTACTGGCACTTTCAAGGAAAAAAATGCTAGCTCATTTTATTATTTCTTGTTAATAGTTGCCTATATAATTTAATTGAGCTTATTTGGGTGATCTACTTACAAATAAAAGACAAAACATCAAAAATCAACTTCAATTTACTCTCAATTTCTTATTTTGTTACTTTATGGAATTTACGCAATACAAATGTTGTAACATAATTACAATAGTTAACAGTTATTAATTTTAAATGCAGATTCATTATTATTAATTATTTTAACAATGTCATGGAATAGTCAGATTGCTGCTATTAACTATGTTTTGAATGACACTGTCCGAAACATATTTCACTACTGAAAATATACCTAATCAGTTTTTCACATTAGTGTACCTTAGGGCTGAAATTCTAAATACTTATTATATTTTACTAAATGAGGGTTTTACATTGAACTATGGATTTTATCCAATTTTATAATAATAATAATAATATAATAATCCCTATTTTACATATTCCAGGCAAGTTTTAGGCATTTAATACACTATTTTGAACAGGCATAAATTATTCATTTCAGTAAAATTTAATCAAAGTTAGGTGATGCCATGACATTGATTGTTCGCAATGGCGCATACAATATTTCAATGCAACAATACAAATTATTAAAACATATTAATTAGGTTTACTATTATAAGTAACCTGATATTTAAACGAATCATCAAGAATTTGAATATGAAAACAGCATTCCAATAGCGTAATCGTCACCTAGAGTAACGATATTATCCGTATACCTTTGCTAAATTATGATTAGCGTGCACGATTACAATGCACGATACAAGCATCGCTCTCGACGACATGCATGCGCACGCGTGCGCGCGGAGAGTCAGGAGCTGGCTAGTGCGCCAACACATTTAATTTCCTATTATGTGTTGGTGCATATGGCCAGCTCCGCAAGAAGCTATCTTTCTTACATCAGACCGTTTCCTGTCCCACGAACCTTGTGTGTTAACAGTCGTTTTATGTGCAAATCATTCCACGCTGTAATATCACACGAAATCTTCAACAAAATTAATAATAATAACATAGTTTTAGCGACATACAAACGCAAAACAAGGAAACAGGCCGATTAATAATTCCCTACAGTTATAACTGTACAGCAGACACATTCCGTTGGCAAATAATTAAAATTAAAATAAATAATATTTTATTTAGCTATAAATTGCCTAGTTACCAACCGGAATGGGCTTTGTGAACACGCAGGTGGTGAATAACAAGTCCATTCTTACAGAGGGCCGTGCAAGACTTCAACGGCCCACGATTATACATTACATTCTAACCTAAGCGATTGCAATAATAATAATAATTTAAGACAAATATTTACACATCATCACCGATATCCACAAATTAAATAAGGACTTAACTAGAATAATTTATGATAAGATAGTCGGGATATACTAATAATAGGAATCAGTCATTCAGTTATCAACAGCGGTCGGTGTGGCTGATGTCGTCTCGTGGCGTCTCGTGGGCGCGGGGCAGTAGTGCGTGTGGCGGCGCTACGCGGCCCACGCCGCTCGGGCGGTGCAACGCTCCAGGGCGCGACTCGCTGCGGAAGCATTTGAGGCTAGTCGGTCTCCATGCTGAGTACGAAGACTTACAGTACCCTAGAAGTATGCACACGCCGAGCGGGGGGCGGGAAGGTGCGGGCGCGAGTCCCAGTGGCCGCGGCGGCGGCGCGGGCGCGACTCGGGGCGACGTCGCGCCGGATTAAGTCGTGTCCCGCCCATATGTGCCGATGCGGACCTCGTCGATTACGCGGGTCCACTCTAACGCATATGATTCTGGATCTTCTAGATAGTAGGTTCGATTGGGCTGTGGACAAAAGATACCAGTTTAAGAACCCAGACAAAATAGTCAATACGTTTTTTTATATAAAATTCAAAATAAAGTGTGATTCATTAAATACTAGTGAAAACTCACCGTGTGTACTAAAAATATTCTGAAATTCTTAGCTTCTACACGGAGTTCGGGCGACCAAGGAATCTCTCCTTTGAGAACCATGTTAGTAGGATCCACGTAGAAAAGACGAGGGCCGGTTGTGAGCAGAAGCATACGACGGCGTGGAAACAATCCCTTTCTTTTATCTACATAGCCTTGTTTTAATATTAATTCTCCATCGACAAATTGATGCCATTTATTTTCGCGGGCTTGAATTTCTAGACGGCGACGTTTTTCTTCCGGACTGATGTCTATAATACCTGTAAACAATAAGATGTCAAAATTAGAACAAGAAGAAATAGGTACATAAGTAAATGTAAAATGTTTAACTTTATTACAAAATATAGTTTCATTTTTAAACGATGAACGCATTAGTAAAATTGCCGCGAACATACAATGCAGTATGCGCTTCGTCAGCTGACATAAGGTCGTTATTAATAAAGAGCTGGAATGGGCTCATTCATGATTACATGTGGCGCGGCGCAGGCGGCAGAGAGCGTGGAACTCGGCCCAGCGCGGCGGCGGATGGCTGACGTCATACTAGAACCGTAAAGTAAGAACTGAGGACATCCGTTCTGAATTGTGAATACAAGCCAATGCGATGACGTAGCAGTATGCTTGCAGAAACTAAGACAAGACTGACAATTTTTTTGTTTAACGAAAAAAGCGTTATTCCGGTTATTAGTAAAGGAACCGTATAAACGGAACATTACGGACTTGATGAAGTTATGAAACGAGACTCGTATAAATTTGCCAAGAATTTAGGTCACGGACGCTCCAGTCGCCTCTTACTTGTCGCTTCACTGCACTCGCTCAAGCCTTTGTAAAATTGTCCACATCTATATGCACTAAAACCGCTAACTAACTTATTAATCTTGACGTAAAGAGAACAGTTATTTACTGCGTTCATTTAATGGTAGTAAATAAATTTACCTTTAGATGTAGATAGGTCGAACTCCCACAGGCGCACGAGTTGATTGTTGCCCAATCCGGGTTCGAGATGATCAGGTATGTTATATTCTTCTTCAAATGAACCTCCAGGTAGGTAGGGGCTAATAGTAGGTGGAGTCTGTTCCCAAATGTTTTCCCAATCTATTCCAGCGAAAAATGGGTGGTTTCGAATACTTTCATAAGTATCTCCCTTGTCATTGGCTCCGATCCTCTTGGTATGATCCAATACCAACAATTTCTCAACCAAATCTTTGGCGTCTGCGGGAAAGCCTTCTGGGAATTCGTAGTCCATTTTAAGGATTTTTTGGAAGGTCAGAAACTCTGTAGCAGCGCGGAAAGGTGGTAGTCCAGAGATCATTTGGTAGATGATGCAACCTAACGCCCACAAGTCGGAAGTGCGGGTGTCTACGCAGTTGTGCAGTAGTTCGGGGCTGACATATTGTGGTGTTCCAACAAAACTAATTTTTCTAGACCGTTCATTCCTTGTAGGGTCTTCTTCTAGATCGATAGGAACGGATTTAATTTCTTCGGGATCCATAATCTTTGCAGTTCCAAAATCGGCAATTTGCAAATGCATATTTTCATCGAGCAAAATATTTTCCGGTTTTAAATCACGGTGGATTATTCCTTTAGCGTGCATCTTTTCTAATGCCGATAAAAGCTCGGCGGCATAAAATTTTGCTACATTTAACTCGAATGATCCAACTTTATTAATGTAAGACAACAACTCGCCATTCTTCGCGTACGACAAAACGAAGTATAATCTTTCTGTGTCTTGGAACGTACAATACAGTTTCACAAAACCGTATGGAATTTTGAAAAGCATGTTTAAGGCATCTTTCTCCCGTTTGATGTATTCCATTTTCTTCTTACGTATAATATGCCGCTTTTCGCAAACTTTAACTGTAAAAAAGAAAAACATATTTTTAATTTCTTCGTAATAACTACAGTATTTTGTTATATTTTTATTTTAAGACAGTCTACAAACTTTAAACATGACATAAGGTAAAAATATTAAACTTACTTGCGTACTCCTTTCCGCTGTGAATATCTTTAGCGAGGAACACTGTACTGAACATTCCATCTCCAATGAGTTTTCCGAATATGTAGTCTTTAGCCGTTCGTTTGGTGGGTTTGAATGACTGACTGGGCGCCGGCGACGAGTTGGGTGCCGTCGTAGTGGCAGCAGGAGTTGGCGATGCTTGCATCTTGACCGGGGACTCGACGACGATCTCGGCAGCGGCAATAGGGGCCCGAACCTCGTTAGTGGCTCGACTGTTTGTCTGTAACAAAGTAAAAGTTCGTTTAGTTGGTTGTCTGAATATTTGTACGATTTCACCGGGGCAGCGTTCGGCGCGTCAACGCTCTCTGAAAGCGTGCACTTGTTTATCGGATGGCGGGCCAACGTCGGCGGCGGCGACGGTGGGTTGGTGGCTTACACGTCATGCGCGGTGGGGGCCAGGGGGCAACGCGCCGTCTGGCGTACCAGTGTCTTGGAAATTGGGTGACCACTAACGGAGCTAAACAAATTTCAACATTTGCTGACTCAGTATTTAAGTAATATGCTTATAAAATTAAGGCACAAGGCATTGTATTAGAGCCTATACAGGCGATACCGTCCCCAAACACACTTGTGTATAAAAAAATGAAAGTAATGAACATTATTGCGTCCCCAATCTGAGCAGAAAATGTTTTCGCACTTGCTGGCTCTGATTTCTGTGCGGACTACTTTCACATGAATCTTTTATAATAGTGCAGCTACACAAACTTGACATCACTATTGTACCTATGTTGTGTACAACACAACGAGAATCTTGTGGAGCGTTTGTTTTAAACAATCATAGGTTTAACTTTTACTGAATTTGTCTTGGTTCGATTGTACCTACTCCAGTCGAAATAATGCCACCCGCCACGTTCGTTGGCCTCACCTACAGTTCGATGATCTAATTTCTAGAGCCCGCGTCTCGTATTTTTTGTTCATTTTATGATAGAGACGACGTCGTCTAAAAAAACGGCTTCCATTCAATAACAAAAGTGAGGTGAGAAAGAGTGTACAGCAATTCGCAATTCTTTCTCTTTCTAAAATCGCTACAACGCAACGCAACGCTCGAGACGTGGTTAACGGTTAAAATTGGCCAAAACAAACTCGATAAAAAGTAAATGAAAGTAGGTACAGAAAACCGTTGCTTAAAGTTTGTAATTTTTTTGTGAAGTAGTTATTTATTTATTTGGTCGGTTTCTATTTCAGTTATGCTAAATGATAGTATTTGGGCTATTATAAGTATTGATAGTTTATTTGCGGTAATCGTCATGGTGTCAGTGATGGAAAATCCAACGTTGTGTTGTAGCACTTGTAGCATAGCATACCTACATAGTGGCTATAATTACCACTAGGTCATAGCTAATTATGTACGTACCAACGGTGACATACCGAGATAAACAATGCGATACTAGATAACAATTACTGACGTATGAACTACAATAAGTGCAGGTATAATTCGTAATCGTGCATGTCATTAAAAAATGTAAGCATATATAGTTTACATTGTAAACTGCGGCATTTTAGCTATTTGCTGTTTGTACCTGGGAATTTCAAAACCAATTTAACAAAGTTGAGTCTAAATGAGCAGTCCTTCTGAGAAACTATTGATAAAAAAAATCTGCCGTTAAAGACTTTGAAGAGGCCATGGGCTATGAGTCACCCAATATTGAGTTGGCGGGGCAGTAAATGGGTCTCGGATTCCGCGGCGGGCGACGCGGCGCGACGTAGACTGGGACTGGCGCGCGGCGCAACGGTACTTAGAGCGCATTCCCACAGTACACGCATTCCGCATCGTACACTCCGGCCATGCTCGGCCTCAATCCCCACCACGATGCCCTCTGCCGCCTCCCGCGTCCACCACACACATCCATCAACTATTTTTTATTGCACAAGCGACATGCCGCCGACAGTTAATGCGCTTCGAACAAGTTTGAGAGTTGCTTTGAAAAAGCCGCCATGCTTTAACACCACCACAATTGTGTCCAAATATTGCAAGCAGCTCAAGGACTGGAATGCATTTATGAGCCAATGTAAGACAAATCTCTACTGGAGAGAAATAATTGCTTTACGCAAGAGACATTTTTGAGACAATAATTGCGTGAAAGTTAAAAATAATGGTTGTATTTCATTATCAGCATAAAAGACAAGCAAAGTTTTGGTAATAGTTGTGTCCTGTTTTGTTGATTTGTCTGCAAGAGTTTGTCATAGAAGGACCTTGCTCCAAATAAGTTAAGCGGATGTGGAGCCGTATTGCAAGACCGTTTACTTACATCCGGCTATGGCTGCAGCTTGTAGATTGGTTAGCTGTAGTGGGTGGTAGTGGCGCGAATACTATTTATTTATTACGTTCACTGTAGTACCTATGTCGCGTCGCGTAGGACAGTTTACTAATATAAACAGTAATAATAATTTAATTTGTTACAAACAAATTTCTGTCAAATCAATATTGTTAATAATGATTAATGATGCAATTTTCCATCTACCCCAAAAGTTCTTCATTGTTATTTAATAACAATTAAGATATTTAAATGTTTTTATTGCAATTATGTATTATCATACTATATTCTTACATGAAAGATTTTTTATCATTATATTGATCATAAATTCATAACATAATAAGAAGAGTAGGTAACCAATATAGGGCCAGTTAAGTGATTAAAAACAAAGATTTAAATCGATTTAAATCTTTGATTAAAAAAGCACTTTTGTCCTCTACGTTTTGTTATTTTTGCGCATCATCGATGAGGTGCAACGATGATCGTAACATGAATGCAATGGCTGATTTAAAAGGAAATATCATTTGGTGTCGTCATTACATTACAGACGAGCCGATGAATGCGGATAGTGAGGCGTACGTAGTGGTCGTGGTACAAAGTGGTCACGCCGACGGCGCGTGAACAAACAAGTGCGCGACGCGCCCGCTCTTCTGTTTTTGCATCACAGCATAAACAACCGCTATCGCGAGCGGTGCCACGTAATGAGCGGGAAAATATCGAGCGAAAGTGCACTCGCCGAGGTATGCTATGTAGGTAGCGAAAGATAGTTAACAACTGTTTTCTTGTCTAAATTTTAAATTACAGGAAAAACAATTTACCAATAAGTACCTACCACAAAATTTGTCATAAATAATATTTAATACAAAAACAGTTTGGCTAAGAATTTATCATTTATAGAAAACTAAGCTAAATATGAAGGTATTTGAATATTATTTATGCTTAAATTAAATACAATGATGGCTTGAATAGAATATAACATAAGTATACTTTCTTTACACTTAAAAGTAAAAAAAACTTTCTATCAAACAAAATCTACAATCGTGTGAGTAAATATTGTATTGCATTGCAGACCTCACAAACAAGCGGGTTCATGGGAGTAACGCGTGGAGTCGTTGACCTTACCTTAGATTTGGGCGAGGGCTGTTTCCCGCGCTTCGATGAGCTAACGCCTAGTAGCCTGAGAATCCTGTTAGCTGCTTCGACAAGAGTAGCACTACCCCTCGATCCTCGTTTAACTCTGATGGTCAATCCACTCATTTCGACCCGTCGTCGTACAGTTCAAATTGCTGTTTTATTATTGTTCCAAACAGTAGAAAACACGATCACAGTTCATGAAGAAATCGTAGATAATTTTATGATGATTTTGTTTTAAGTAAATAAATAATAAATAAATTTTACTAAGGAATGCAATATGCAACTACAATTAACTATAATAACAAACACTCGTTAATCTGAGCTTAGTAATCGCGAAGACGCGTGCTTTCTGTATGGCGGCGCGTTGCGGACTGACTGCTGACTGAACGACGCGACGCGACCGAACGAACACATTGACTACGTCCGCCCGCTTGCTCGCTATAGCTAGACGGAATAATCGCACAGAACGTACGGGGGTGACGCGCAGCGGCGCGGGCGGGCGGGCGGTCGTAGTAGTGTTGTGCCGTGTTGTGTACATGTGGATGTGGCGCCTCGACCCCTACCTTGCGTCTCCGTGCCGCGCACGGGTGCATCGCAAGACACCCCAACCAACCTCCCACTTCTACCACTTACTAAAATAATACTATAGATCCTTACCTACTTATTAGATTACAATCTGTGAAAATAATTTGTAGTAAAAAAAAGAATTAATTTTAAGCAATTTTCAGATTTGAGTAATAGAAAATATTCACAACAACTTTTGATGTCACGTGGTATGAGCCATGTGGAGTGGCCGTATTTTGTTATACTTATTTGAGGGTGATTTGAACACGAGGCGGGAAGGTGTGTGAGGCGGGCATGGGGAGGGAGAAACTCTATGACGAGCGAGCGCGGGAAACGAACAAAATCAATAGCGCCAAGATGCAATGGGATTATGAAACACACCGCACCGCGCTGCAGATGCCTGATGCACCGAGGAAGGCGTCATAATACGGCCTATTTCTAAAGCACTTGAAGAGCTACGCACGCTACGCATCACACACGAAGTTTAACAGATATAGTTAGTTATATTATATTATTAGTAACTAACGAAATGAAAATATCAAACTTACTAAAAAATATTGAACTAACTAATCCACAAAATAAATAATGGTACTAGCGTACTAAACCGACTCCACATTCATATTTATGGAATAAACAACGTGCGTCATTCAAGCATTGTTTGCAATATGAATAGCACGGGTGTTGGTCATCGGTTACAAGAAAAATCGTGTCCACATTTGTTTTGAAACTCTTCTAAAATAGAGTGCAATGACGATCGTGAGTTCCGCTAAAACATGCAGAAAGAAAATAAGTAAACGGTTTAGCAAAAATCGTTATAATTTTCTGTCCATTTAATTATGCATAAAACAATATAGACTGATGAACTGAACATGCTTTAAAGTTCATTAGACCGTAAAAAGATAAATCTGATGTTAAAAAGAAAGCATTACAACGAACCATTGTGGGATCAGTTTAAAATAAGATCTGGGTTGGTTTGCCGCCGCCCGCGCGCCGCCCGGGGAGTCGGCGCGGCGTGCCACTTGAATGGACGGCCGTTATGCAGCATGATGATGAGAGGACGCGCGCGCGCATGCGGGCGGCCGAAAGCCAACGACATGCATTCAACCAATGTAATCACGTTGTTATCATAAAATGTTAAACTCAACTGACGTGCCGTTCTTCAAATATACTTAAATATACAAAAATAATTGCCATCTATAAAGAATTTTTGGCAAAGTAAATTAATAATATGGGTCATTATTTTCGTCAGCAAAATATGGCGACACGAGTGACCTACGCCTGTGCAATGCTTGACATAAAAATTACATAGTAGGTAATCCTGCATTAAAAATATGCCCAGGTAACAAACTGTTGTTGCGTGTTATTTTTTAAGATAATTCCTCTGCAAACTGAAGGTTTCACCATGCATCGCGCAGCTGTCGCGAGCACGTGCGGCTGGCCCGTGCTCAACCTTTTCCAACAAATGTGAACAACATAACATGAACGTATTATTAATTATTACAGAACGAAATTTTTCAGCCGCATGACGAGACGCCGCCGTCACTACTTGTACTATTATGTATTTTGTGCCGTCACGCCACTGCTGCATTGATATTTGATATTGATATAGGTATTCAACAGTAAAATATACTAAAGAAAAAAATATTAAATTTTAGCCGTAAATTCAGTAACATTTGGAATCTGACAAAAGCAATAGCTATTTAGCAAAATCTTCGTTTTGTTAAGATAACAAGGCATATAAAAATATGATAGAAAGTGCTTCGTGTTGAAAGAAAAGAAAACAAAGCTTTTCTTGGATGTCATTCACTAATACTTTTACCGTTCCCAAAGATTATTGTTTTGTCATGGAAGGTAATGGAAAAAAAGGTTTAATTTATGTACTTAAATACCACAAAAGAGATAGGTACAGATAGCCAGGTGGTTCGGACGGTTTTTTGCAGCCGCGACGCCGCGGGCCAACCAACCCCTGCCTGGAGCTTCGGTTCAAAACAAAATAAAAGCTGGCTCGAGAGCAATGAACCCGCCACCTGGCAATGTTTTTATGTGATATGTCGTTCACATCACTCCACATGGCGGAATGGAAACAGGTAAAATGGTTTTTATCCATGTTTACTCGAAGCAAATGAAATCAACAGGCTTTCTGTACAAAGCTCATTCTGTAGCTTCAAAGTTCGGATTGTTTGATAAAAAATAATTGTTTTCATTATAATGACAAGAGGGAAAACATATGAATTACCTGTTATTTGATTGACTTCATAATATTGATGATTAAAAATTAACTTCTGACGGGCAGTCGGGCATAATACATTTTTATTATCAACTGCAATTTTCTAGGTGCCCGTGTTTGCAAAGATCCACTAGGAAAGTGTTAACCTTTATAATGTTTTATTATTGTTTACTACCTACGAGTAAATATAAATTGTATTGTAGTTCATCGAATGTCACTTTGCTTGTCCGCTGCGATTAATTGTTTCAATTCAGTTCAATAACACTAATTGTATTTATATTGCATAATAAACAAGTTTATTTATCCGTATTACTTAAACGAACCATTTAAAATGTGAGTTCCATCCAACTGTGTCGAAATATTCATTTCGATTCGTCTCCGTGGTAGCTAGGCTAACAGCTAACAGGTGATTGTGATAATAAGAGTCTACAAAGTTTCGAATGAACCAATTTTATTACCTATCATATTATTTTGTGGACACAATAATAATCGATAAGGTTGTAATTGAACCTGATAATTTGATATGATAAGGGGCGACTCGGCGCCGAGGGCCGAGCCGCACGCGATATGGATGGCGGCAAGCTCCGATACAATCTCTTGATATCAAACCATATCGTTTGTGGAAATTTGATCATACTCCATTTTTATCGCATAACAAAAGATCAGGGGCCCTATTTTTGAATCGCTCGGCTAGCGTCGAGCGCTCTTTTCTACCAATTTTCGTTCGACATTTGACTCAAATGTATGAGATGTCGAACGAAAATCAGTAGAAAAGAACGCTCGACACCAGCCGAGCGATTCAAAAATAGGACCCCTGGTTATTTTTATCTAAAATAAAAATAATAGGCGTAAAGCGTCTACTAAAGCTAATTAAATCAAGTATTAGCCAAGTATATGACCAAAATAATTTGAGATGTAAGAAATGATCTTAAGACTGTGTCGCGCGAAAAAACTATTTTAAGCGTTTAGTGCTCGGCCTTCACCGCACCTGATGTTAACTGACGATAAGGCCGAAGGTGGAAGTGCACAGCACCCGGAATTCTGATCACTGAGGAACTGGCTATCTTACCTCGAACTGCCGGAACACATCAATTTTAAATTGTTGTTATGGCGTCAGACTTACGTAAGATGGTGGTAGCTAGCCAGGCGGACTTGAAATCCCTACCACCAACCAAACCAAATACAAATTGTACCCCCCCCCCTGGGAATCAAACCCGGGACCCCTGCGTCTTACACGGGTGGACGAACGAACCACTAGACCACACTAGACTAGACCACAGAGGCGGTTAAGATAATGTATGACACAGCCTTGATATTTCACACCCCACGACAAATAAGTGCGTTTAGTAGGTATAGGCCGTATAGGTAGGGCATGGATACCGGTATACCGGTATACCGAAATACCGGTATACCGGTAGTTTTTTTCGGTATTTTGATACCGGTATTTGAGAGTAAAATACCGGTATTTCGGTATTTCGAAAAAAAAGATATATATTTTTGCAAGGATGTTTAAAGTCTATGCAGAACGTTCAATTTCTATGGTTCACAGTGTTGTTCATACTGCAGATGAGTTTACGATATGAAAACTCAACGAATCACGAATAATCACAATTATAGGAAATATGAAATATAAATCAACTACGCAAAACACTGCATGCATATAGCTAGTATCTAGATGGTATTTAATAATATTCCTTTTAGTTGTTTGTTTAATGTTTTCATCATCATCATGTCAGCCGCACGACGACCACTGCTGGTCTTATTCAAGGATATCCGCCTCCCTCAAGGATCTCCAAGACAATCGGTTCTGCGCTGCCCGCATCCAGAGGTTTCCCGCGACCTTCACCAGATCGTCGATCCACCTTGTCGGGGAACGTCGTCCGGTGTGCGGTCACCACTCTTTCCGCCCCAACGGCCATCGGTTCTTCTCGTTATGTGTCCCGCCCACTGCCATTTCAGCTGAACAATCCTTCGAGCGGTGTCGGTTCATTTAGTTCTCCTACGGATCTCCTCATTTTTGATTCGATCACGCAGGGAAACATGGAGCATGGCTCTCTCCAATGCATGCTAGGACCTGGGTGACCTTGAGACCTACTCTTTATGAGACCTCTAGTTAACGACTATGTTTCACTGCCGTAAACTATCTTTTAATATAGATAAATTATCTTTATATATAGACTTTCGTCTAATGACACTGAGGTAAGTCGTAAGTCAGACGCGAAGATTTTTCGAAGCATCCAGAATGCTGCCCATCTGAATAGGATTTGACGAGAAATCTCTTTCTTGAAGTTGGACTTACCTAACTGGACTACCTGTCCTAGGTATACGTAATGGTCAACAACTTCAAGTGTAGTGAACATGAACTGGAGCGGGCACAACATGGGCAATCGACATGATTTTCATCTTATCCATGTTCATCCTGAGACCTACTCTTTGAGATATTCGAGCATTGTATTCAGGTCTTTCAAGGTCACAGCCATAAGAACTATATCATCGGAAAAACGAAGGTGTGTTAGGTACAGTACCTAACACACCTTCCAGTCTATGAGTTTAAACATGTCCTCCAGGCTCCAACGCAGCTGTGAACAGTTTCAGACAAATAACGTCTCCCTGTCTCACACCTCGCTGCAGTTGGATTTGTGATCTGGAACTGTAGACTATTGTGCTAAAGCCTTTTCGAAACCCGGCTTGTTCGGGAGGTTGGAATTGGAAGTCGTCAAACTTGCGAGCGTGACGATTCGTAAGGACATGGCTCAGAAGTGAGACGGGTCTGTGTTCTTTAAGAGGGGCTTATTCCCATTTTTAAAGTAGAGGTTTGAGGTTTGAGACATTTATTTCTCTAAAAGAATTAACATTCACTTATAAGAGAACTACACTATAATCTTAAAATTAAAACTTAGAAACTAGTAAGTGCAGCAGACAAGTTCATAAAATTACATTTTTTGTTAGTTTACCCACATTGCATTCGTAAAACAATTTCTTGCAGTAACAAGTTGGTCTCTATTACGTATCGCTTAGTTGTTGCCGTATGAGTTAGCTCCAATAGACATTGGATGGCAATGAATAACAATGCATTAAAAACAAACAGTATTTCAAGAACAAAATAAAAAAGTATTATCTAATTTTTTACTCGAGTTTTAATGCGCCAGAAAACACGATCTAGCTACTGAATCTACCACCAGTTTACAAATTAGGAGGCCTCTCAGAGAAAGAACTGGCGGAAGAATACTCAGAGAAGTTATGTCGACCTCCCTTTTGATCCCTATCTACAAAACGAACTAACAACTGTATCTTTAGATCCTGGAGTGTGTGATTTCGGATGGGATTTTAGTTGATGAATTATAGGGTCCCAAGCTGGTGGTTCTCTCCAACCATCTCCTCTATGGAAATTTTGATATTTGTTGATTTCAATAGTAATTGAATCAAATAATGTATTTTCTTTAGTATTCGTAATTACCTAGGTATTATTTTAAGAACTAATTTTGTGGTTTCTAGGCAGTTGGTAAATAGTTTGAGTATTTCTGCCATAAAGTATAGCGTAGAAAATTGCTTTAATCACTCTCCACAAACAAGACATACTAATCGTTCTTAGAATCATTTAAAAAGTAGGTAACTAGCAGTTTTTTAAAAAAATACCGAAAAAATACCGAAATACCGGTATCAATACCGGTATGAAAATCATTCCGGTATTCCATGCCCTACGTATAGGCAGGTAATCTAATTATAGCAAAGTTTTTTTTAAAACAAAACCTACAAAAACGTTAGCTAAACTTAGCTAGCTAAACTTTCGACTTATTTATATGCACATTTGAATATTTTATTTCTTGCTTGTTAGTGCCATTTATTTTTGAAGCTGTTTTTGTTAGGTTTTTTTTTAAGGTTTTTAGCATAATATATTACTGGTGATTTGAAAATACGTTTTTTTTAATTTCAGCACTTATTCGTATTTTTGTGATCAGAAAATTATGTATTCAGTCAGCCAAGATGGTGTAATGAAAGTTCATGCCGCAGACAAAAAATACGTTGTCGTTTTTATCGTTTTTTCGCCGGCAAATAAATAACGAGGGTTGAAGATTCCCAAAAGACTAAGAAAAACTTTAATAATCTATTTGAAATAAATTTATTTTTCTCAGTGTAGTTTCATTATAGGTCCTATAAGTAATGAAACTAAAAAAAAAATGAAATTTTTGTCCAGCGCTTCAGTTTGAAAATAGATTTCTCCATCCCTCGAAATTTTTATCTACGGCAATAGGGAATATGCATCAATTTTTTTTTTAATCTTAATCAAAAGTATAATGCGTGAGAAAATTAACTGTAATATTAAAACTTTTCTCTTGCGTTTTTTTCTCGTGATATAGTTACTTGAAGTTAGCGCGCAGCAGCACCCGCTGAAAACGCTCCATACAAAACGGTGACGTCACACATCACGTTTCAGGTGTGTTTCGACGCGTTTAATATGGAGTTAGCCAATAATCTTCAATTATCTCCCTAAATTTTGCGTTTAAGTACATATGTGTCATACAAAATATTATTTCTTATTCCATATTCTATCTGACTGTAAAGTGCATTATATCCGAAAATGAAAAAAAAAAATATCGTTATTTTCCCCTGATTTCATCGTGTGATAAAACTAAAATAATACATTTTTTTTATTTTTTTTCCTGTTCCATCATGTTTTTATAAGTGTCCGCAGCGATCAAGCTCAATTTCATCAAAATCGGTGACTTATGCATATTCCCTATTATTGTTCTTCATCATTTGATGAAAATCTCTGGCCACCTAACCATTTCTTCAGGTTTGGGAACAAGTGGAAGTTGCACGGAGCTAGATCTGGTGAAGATGGATGCAGTACCAATTCGAACCGTTATTTTTTCTTCAGGTTTGGGAACAAGTGGAAGTTGCACGGGGCTAGATCCTAGATCTGGTGAAGATGGATGCAGTACCAATTCGAACCGTTAATTAATTGAGTTTGGCGACCGCAACCATTGACGAACATTCGCATTGTTCATAGTGAAACCAAATTTTTTTTCATTACAGAAAGTTCTAGGTGCTCTCATTTAAATTCTACTGGCGTTCTAAGTTAGAAAATATGTCAGAATATAACGTGATATTTTTTTTGCGTTTCTTTTTTTTTTAAGTACTTATCTGCCCTCGTAGTTACCGCAATTAACAATTTATATTTGTTTATTGCAAACAAAATATTTGTTTGCTGGCCGGAGTATTATCGCCGACCCATTTTAGTATAACCATAGTAGAATGGTATAACGAAATAAGCGTCGGCTTTCTTTCTGTATACGACATAAGAAGGACAGGTGCACTGCACGGGCGAGCAGCACTGCCTCAGTGGCCGAATGATATAACCAAAGTAATTTTTTGATTATTTCGATACAGATACAATTTTTAAATAAAATAAACCAAATTCCTCGGTTTGGTTTCGAGCTTAATAATTATTGAAGTAGGGTAAACTACCCAATAGGGAATATGCATCAATTTTTTTTTAATCATCATCAATAGTATAATGCGTGAGAAAATCAACTGTAATATTAAAACTTTTCTCTTGCGTTTTTTTCTCGTAATATAGTTACTTGAAGTTAGCACGCATCAGCTCCCGCCGAAAATACTCTATACAAATATGTGACGTCACTTATCACGTTTCAGGTGTATTTCAGGCGCGTTTAATATGGAGTTAGCCATGATTCTTCGATTATCTCCTTAAATTTTGCGTTATGTGTCATACAAAATATTATTTCTTATTGGATATTCTATCTGACTGTTAGGTGCATTATGTCCGAAAATGAAAAAAAATCGTTATTTTCCCCTGATTTCATCGTGTGATAAAACTAAAATAATTTTTTTTTTTATTTTTCTTTCTGTTCCATCATGTTTTTACAAGTGTCCGCAGCGATCAAGCTCAATTTTATGAAAATCGGTGACTTATGCATATTCCCTATTGGGCACTAGCAAAGCAATACGAAACAAAAAACTTATCAACAATATTTATTTTACACAGGGTTATTTGTAAAACACAACCTCGCAGGAGTGGATTACCTTCTAAAATCATATTTTTTTTATTTTTTTTTATTTCTTTTTTGTATTTTTAATAATGTATTTATTTTTGTTACTTACAAAATATGATCTTATTTATTTTATAGAAATCCTATGATATAAGGTACCTACTACCTACTTACATTTTTTATCAGAATTTCGATTTCTTTGTTTTTGGACCAGAAGACCAGTTACTAGCATGGCACCCGTGGAAATAATACATTTTGTCAGTCAGTACAGAGTTTCCATAATTAGAACAACGGTCAATGAGTCTTTTTAACATGATTTTATTAAGATGAATAAATAATGAAAAATATTAGAAAAAATCGACTCACCCGTAGCAACTCAGACGGGATTCGAACCCGCACCCTTAGGTAGGTAGAAACGTAAAAAGTATTAGAAAATTTCGCCAAATCCATTAATTAGTGGCTCGGTAGCATAATTGGTAGTGCATTGGGCCGGAATCCTAAGGGTGCGGGTTCGAATCCCGTCTGAGTTGCTACGGGTGAGTCGATTTTTTTCTAATATTTTTTATTATTTATTCATCTTAATATAAAAATAGCATTGTGAATACAAAAATCTAAAAGTTTAAAAACGATTTTATTAGTTTGCTTTCTCGTTTGTTTGTCCACAAAGTTTGCGAACGATTATAAAGTAGCTTCCCGATGAGCTAGAGACTTGAAACTTTGATCATAGGTCAGAACTGGAAAATAATGCAATATTATGGTGCAAGTTGAGCTGATCTGATGATGGACCCGGAAGAAGGCTACAGGAACTCTATGATGAAAGCATACAACCCCATCGTGTTTGGCCTCGTTAGAATAGTCTTGACGAGTTCTCTAATGGGAGACGAGGTCCAGGGTCTGATGATGAAGCTGGTAGACCATGCCTTAGGAACTCAATATTGGAACCGTGCAACCCCATCGAGCTTGGGCTCGTTTGAATCGTCTTGACGAGTACTTTGTTGGGAAACAGTTTTCAGGGTCTGATGATGGAGCTGGATGAAGGACATAGGAACTCTTTAATAAAACCACGCACCCCATCTAGTTTGGGCTCGTTTGAATTGTCTGGATGAGTACTTTGTTGGGAAATAGTGTCCAGGGTCTGATGATGGAGCCGGAAGAAGGCCACTGGAACTCTGTAATAAAACCATGCAACCCCATCGAGGTTGGGCTCGTTTGAATCGTCTTGATGAGTACTCTTATGGGAAATAGTGTCCAAGGTTCTGATGATAGAGTCGGAAGAAGGCCATAGGAACTATATAATAAAACCATGCAACCCCATCGAGTTTGGGCTCGTTTGAATCGTCTTGACGAGTACTTTGTTGAGAAATAGTTTCCAGGGTCTGATGATGGAGCCGGAAGAAAGCCACTGGAACTCTGTAATAAAATAATGCCAACCCATCGAGTTTGGGATCGTTTGAATCGTCTTGACGAGTACTTTGTTGTTAAATAGTTTCCAGGGTCTGATGATGGAGCCGGAAGAAGGGCACAGGAACTCTTAATTAAAACCACGCTTCGAGTTTGGGCTCGTTTGAATCGTCTCGACGAGTACTTCCTTGGGAAATAGTTTCCAGGGTCTGACGATGGAGCTGGAAGTAGGCCACTGGAACTCTGTAATAAAATATGCAACCCTATCGAGTTTGGGCTCGTTTGAATCGTCTTGACGAGTACTTTGTTGAGAAATAGTTTCCAGGGTCTGATAATGGAGCCGGAAGAAAGCCAATGGAACTTTGTAATAAAACAATGCCAACCCATCGAGTTTGGGCTAGTTTGAATTGTCTTGACGAGTGCTCCGATAGGAGATGGTATATTTTTAGTCTAAGCTGGTTAACTAAAAAGCAAAAAGCAAATATTTTTATCGGGGATCGTAGGAGACTCAAATCCTAAGTAATCCTAACCTCAAGACCTTTGTCGCCTAGTAATACCAGATAGGTACCTAACCTAGTCCTACCTACTACTGTTACAGTTGTCCGGCAACCAGAACTCTTACTATCACTAGAAACTATCACTTATTGGTGGACAGATCTTTTAAACATTGTCATGTAATACAACACGCGGCGTGTCGATTACTTCGCGAAGGTATGTAAATTCAAGAATGCAGTTAAAACCGCAATTGCAGTTAGAAATGACCTCGTAGTTTATGCTTGTCATTGACTGCAACTAAATATGTAGTTACATTTACACATGTTACGTACGGTTGCCAACAAAATTGTTACAGTTTACGATTTTGCATTTCTCGACTTTGTGTAACACTAGATTAGAACTATGAAATCGTAAGTATATTTACTACACAAGGCGAGCTGGCGCCATTATAGTTTTATTAACTGCTTTTTGACAGTCAGCATTTGGGCGCGGTAGCTAATATTGGTCATATTAATTAACCTTTTAATTCGTATATTGTTATGTCCATTCCCAGAAGACTGATATCTAAGCGTCGCGTCGCGTCGTCAGTCTAATAAATAACCCACATTTTGGTCTATGCAAAGCAGCAGCCTTACAATTAACCATTTTATGATAAACTCTGCTTTTTATGACATTTTACCTAATGTTTCAAAACCTTAAAAAAACAATAATATTAGCTATAGATTGGTTTCAAAAACATAGTAGGTAGGTACTTACAAAATAAATGTTAGTACACTTTATATTCGCTGATTGCTGACAGCTACAATGCATAAATGGATCACAACTAGGGTTGCCACCTGTACTATATTATATAGTATCGTACTATATTTCAGTCAATTGTACTATATGTTATAGAAAAAATATATAGTACGAATAATACTATATTTTCATGGGTGATTCAGTTGTCATGCTTTTTATATATCAACCCATGGAAAAATAAATAATGACTAAAAATAATTATGTGTATTAATAATGTGTACTATTATTTTTCCTAAATTTTCCAAAAGTACTATATTTTTTGCAAATGTTTTGAAAAAAATACTATTTTACCTCCAAAAAAAGGTGGCAACCCTAATCACAACATATCATAGGTGTTTAAACAAGTGCGTGGATTCTGCTGATATTGATTTCAACGTATAATAATTATTATGTTATCCAAGAAATGCTTACCTACTTCGATTTAAAAATAGGCATTAATAAATATGCCTAAAGAGTACCTTGCTTGATAAGGTGTAACCATGGTATTCATAATTAAATAAGTCCAGTTAAAAAGTAGGTATTTTGTCTTTTTATTTCGTAGGTATTAGGCCGGAATACCTTAAACTGTTTTTTTTTGTTTTTTTGTCATTTCAGAACTGACAGATTTATGTTTACTCTCTCTACGATTGAAAACTAAATGATGACACGGGTCTCTTACTGATGTCACATGACGTAAATATAATCTTAAAATATTGACCGCAAGTGGAAGATTTTCTCAAGCTTCCGGCCAATTTTATTTGCGATAATCTTCTGATCCTCGCTCAGCACAACTTTTCCGATCGTGTGCCATGCATTTCATCGTGATGTCATATGACGTAGGCAATACTGTCGCGAGCTCACGGACTATAGGCCGCTGTTAGGGTACACAAGAAAAAAAGGAGTTAGGATTCTTTTTTTCTTGTTTGACATGCATTTGGCGTACTTCCAGGTGTTTCAGGAAAAGGCTCAGTACCTAGTAAAAAAAAAAATTATTTTGCGTTCATTTGTTATGTATGTATGTACTATAGTTATATAGATATAGTAACTTAAGAACTGCCAAACCATTAATAATATCATAAAAGAGAGGCATGTTTGTGGTTGCATATAAATATAGAGTTTACGACTTCTGCCTACACGTGGATGGACGTACACAATACATACATACTTTTATTATTAATGGATGTACGTATGTATACTACATAAACTTACGCACCGTAAACTACACAAACAATGTTCCAGGCCGTAAATTTTGATCTGAAAACATCATCATAGGTAGTAGGTTAGCGACTTTTACACAGAGCGTAGCAATAGTCGTACCGTTCGCGTTCGTATGAAAGGAAACGTTTAATTTGGTCCTGCAGCCGTTACCGCCGAAGTCGGCGTCGTCGTCATGGCGATTTGCTACGAGCCATTTTTGATCTACAACTTTTTTTCACACTATATCCGATCAGTATCTGATATTTAACGCGTTGCCATCAAGTTGCCAGCAACATAATCGGTATCATCATCATATCAGTTGCACGACACCCACTGCTGGGCATAGACCTCCTCCAAGGACCTCAACAACGATCGGTCCTGCCTGCGCTGCCCGCATCAAGCTGCTTTCCGCGACCTTCAATTCAATTCAAATTCAATTCATTTATTCTCTGATATAGGTATAAAAACTTCACCAGATCGTTGGTCCACCTTGTCAGAGGCCTACCCACAGAGCGTCGTCCGGTGCGTGCTCCACGGTCGCCAATCAAGAAACCTTTCCGCCCCAATGGCCATCGGTTCTTCTCGCTGTGTCCCGTTCCGTCCACTGCCACTTCAACTGAGCAATTCTTCGAGCGATTTCGGTTACTTTAGTTCTCTCTCCTGAAGATCTCTTAATTTCTGATCAGATCACGCATGGAAACGACAAGCATGCGGCTCTCCTTTACATTATAATCGGTATTAAAATTATCAAATAACATATTTTAGATTTGTAACGCTAAGGCCGAAAGTGTAAGCACACTACACCCGGAATTCTCACCTCTGAGGAGCTGGCTATCTTACCTCTAACTGCCGGAACACAACAATTTTCAAATTGTTGTTATGGCGTCAGACTTAGGTAAGACGGTGGTAGCTAGTCAGGCGAACTTGAAATAAGCCCTACCACCAACCAAACCCAGAACAAATGTACGCCTCTCCTGGGAATTGAACCCGGAGACTGCGTACACGGGTGGGCGAAACACCACCACAGAAGCGGTTAAAGGTTAGAAAAGCGAAAGTCTTTGTCAGTTATTTCCGAGGCTTGCTGCTCTAGGTCAAAAACTCAGATTCCACATCCCACATCATCACTTGTTCACTTTTTTATGTACTTACCTACCGACTGGGCTACTTGTCTGGTTATTAAATAGTTTAGTTCTGCCTCCTTTCAAATGAAAAATGAAACTTCTCAAACTTTCCTGCCTAGGTGTAGGTAGGTTACCTCCCAACTTCTTGACGTGTCACATGTTTGGTTGGTATTAAATCGTCACTTCCGCGTAAACAGCTAGCCTGTCTATCTATAACTACATTGGTACCTAGTAATTTGATAGGACGCCATCTTGAATGTAATAATAACATAATAATGATAGTAAGGAATGGTTAGTTTTATCTTTATTATAAGTAGTTTGAGTACAAACTTAATAACTGGGCGTCTGTCAACAAGCTTTATGTACACAAGCATTGAGTTTCGAGGCGCCTAGCGAAGGTTATGGACTCTGCAAAATGTCTTGGCCGTGGCCTTCAGTGGGTCTTTTGACCCTACGCTGGAAGCAATATCCGCAGAGCGCGCGCGCGCCACCTGCGCGTGTGCCCCTCGCACGTTACTTAACGGACACATCTAACAAATTAGATAAATAGAATACCTAACTGGAAAAATAGATACTATAAATATTTCTGTTTTTATTGTTTGTTTATTAGAGTAACAAGGTTTATTAGAGAAGAGCAGTCGCAATTTGAAAATTTCCATCAGTTTGCTATTGACTATATTTTTGACCGAGCGAGCACGAAGTGCGAACGAAGCGTCTCTGCTTCAGCTTGGGCAAAAATTCTTTCGTATATCTGTGTATGTTCTCTTTTACAGGTCGCATTTCTCAACCGATTCTCGTAAAAATTTGTGAGCAGGTTCGAAAATTATATATAATTTTTTTGACGAGCCTGATTTTTTTATTTTTCAAAATGGCGGAGATATGTAAAAAAAACAGGTTTTACGGCTTTCCAGCGCTGTCTGTTCTCCTCTTCAGGTCGCATTTCTCAACCGATTCTCGTGAAATTTTGTGAGCAGGTTTGAAAATAATATAGTTTTTTTTGTCACGCCACTTTTTCGTTTTTTTTCAAAATGGCGGAGATATGTAAAAAAAACATATTGCAGTCCAGCTTCCCGGCTCTGTCTTTTCTTCTCTACAGGTCGCATTTCTCAACCGAATTTCGTGAAATTTTGTAGGCAGGTTCGAAAATCATATAGATTTTTTAAAATTGAGACAGTTTTTCCAAATTTTTCGTAATGGCGGAGATATGTAAGAAAAATGTATTTCAGTCCGGCTGTTTGGCGCTGGATGTTCTCCTCTACAGGTCGCATTTCTCAACCGATTCTCGTGAAATTTTGTGAGCAGGTTTGAAAATAATATAGATTTTTTTGTCACTCCACTTTTTCGATTTTTTTCAAAATGGCGGAGATATGTAAAAAAAACATATTGCAGTCCAGCTTCCCGGCTCTGTCTTTTCTCCTCTACAGGTCGCATTTCTCAACCGAATTTCGTGAAATTTTGTGGGCAGCTTCGAAAATCATATAGATTTTTTAAAATTGAGACAGTGTTTTCCAAATTTTTCGTAATAGCGGAGATATGTAAGAAAAATATATTTCAGTCCGGCTTTTTGGCGCTGGATGTTCTCCTCTACAGGTCGCATTTCTCAACCGATTCTCGTCAAATTTTGTGAGCAAGTTCGAAAATTACATAGAATTTTTTTGTCACGCCAGTTTTTTTTTAATTTTTCATAATGACGGAGAAATGTAAAAAAACATATTTCAGTCCGACTTTCCAGCTATCCATTTTCCTCTACAGGTCGCATTTCTCAATAGATTCTCGTGAAATTTTGTGAGCAGGTTCGATAATTATATAGTTTTTTTTTATTTAGTCAGTTTTTTTAAATTTACCAAAAATCACCATTTCGAAAAATGTTTAAAATTAGAAGCGCCATCTAGCTGCGAACATACCTACCAAATAATACCAAACAGCACGTACCTACTACGTGCTTCGAAAAGCTCGTGAACAGTGTGGGAAAAAGGGGTGGCGTCATCTTAGATAATTTTTTAAACAACATACAATTTGAGCTACTTTTTAACGCGAGGTCTACAGCTCACGGAGCCACTAGTCTAGAATCTTGTTTAGCTTTAACCTGACCCTTGATTACGTAAGTCTGTTGCTAATAATTCTCGATTGAAATCGATTGAAAGCGCAGTTGCATTGCTGCTTTAGTTAAGATAGTTGTCACATTGGTTCTTACTAAAGCAGCGATGTAACTGCGATTTCTGTCAGAGTTGATTGCTACAAAGTTACGTAATTACCCCCTGGTAGTTGTTATCAATGGATTGAAGAGAGACCACCATAAGTATGGCACACCTACCAAATTACACCTAAGGATTGCATTGAGATTGAAACATTTAACAAGAAATCGATAAGGTAAGTAATGAAACGTAAAAAAAAAAAAACAATCCTGATTCTTGGTAATCCCACCGAAGCAAGACGGTCATCGTCCTTAAGATACTGAGGCGACATAAATAACAACGATGCGAAAAAACACGCTACGTAGGTACCTATACGGAAAATGTATCTCGAAAATTTATTTGCCAGTGATTAAGTTCAACGGTTTTCTAAATACGGCCGACCAATTTTATTTGGAAGTACAAAAAGGGTTCAAACGAAATCCACACTGAATAAATAAGTACAATTATTACGTGAATATATTACTTAATGATTATCAAATAATAGTGTCTTTGAATAACTTCTTCTTATTGATTTTATTTGCAAAGACACGTTTTGATCAATAATATACACGACAAACCCGTTCACTGTTTTTAGAATTAATTAGGTAAACTTGCTTCGGTAATATGCAAATGTAATGGAGCGATTGTGATGCCACTTTATTTTTAGTTAATTCAATTATTCTGCTATACCTACGTAGGTAGGTACCTACTAAGGTCAGGTGCGTTGACCGAGTAAAATATTCAAGGGTTAAAATTGTGCTTTGTAATTCTATCAGCCTTGAGAAGGCTCACAGTCACACCGTAAACGAAAGGCCCACAGAACAAAGAAAAATGTTCTGTGGAACTCAGACCAAATCTGAGCTGTGGAAATGGAAAAGCCCGATTAGTCGTCCCACCGTTGCGTCCTTGTTTTTTTTAAATAGGTACCTACCTATGTTAGTACTTAGTGGCAGCAGACGTCTCGTAGGTAGGTACGCGGTTTTTCTGGTTCCACAAAGGTCCGTGTGACTTTTAAAGTAACTAAGTGTAACGAAACATAAATAATAGACTAAAACTCTATAGCTGAATCATATGTCAAAGTGAGCTGTCACTGTCAAGTTGACAGTTGACAGCGAATGTAAAAGTGGCGCGTGTATCTTTTCAGGGCAACCTTACAGGAACGATCTCTTTTGATTGTTTAATTTAATATATAATTAAGTAAAGTTATCTCCAGGTAATGTGTTGAAATATTGTGAACCATAGTAATGCGAAATACAACTCTTGTTATTACGTTGATTGAACTTTTGTTTTAATGTAAACATTATCTCTTCCGAAACACCAAGCCAATAGCTTGGTTAAATCTCCGAAGTGGGATCACTTTATAAACAAATTGTTTATATAAGACAGACCCGCCCATAAGCTCGACTAAAATAGCAACTTATTGCAATTAACTACGCAGTCAACGTATTAACAAGTAGGTACTTTTATTGTAAAGGAGTAAGTACCTAAGTGAGTAAGGAAGGAAGGACATCATTTTGGTAATGGAGTTTTGTACAAATTGAAATTTGAAAATGAGTCAGACAGGTACAATGCTTTGGGATGAAAAAAATAATAATAATAGAATTACTGCTATTTTTGTGGGTCGAAGTAATAATGGAACCTATCAAGCAGTGTAGATGATGATTTTGTCAAATAGATATTACTTGAAACTTTGATTTTACAATGATCTATTAATGAAAGTGTAACTGTTTTCAAGAGATGTTATAAACTCAGTGTCCCATTATAATTCCAAATTCTATTGAATAGTGTACTACTATCACCGTGTGATATGCTGACCTAACCATTGACAAGACTGCTGAGGTGAACAATTGAAATCCCTACATATATACTATGATCTATTAATGAATTTTGCTATCATTTATAGTTTTTTTTTGAGCGGATGATACATGCTTGCCTTACCCAGATGGGTTAGTGATATACGGTGAAAGAATGCAAATGACCAAATGGTTGATTGGTAACATTACAGTTGTAGTAAGTATTTTCATCACACACATTTAAAGGACATGGTAACAGTGCCGTGAGTATTAATTGAAATCATATATGTAGTTGTGAAACAATGAGAAAGATAAAAACATCTTTTATATACTTATAACAGTAAGTACAGGTTTCTTAAAAGTGACAAAATACACTGCGATAATAAATGTTTACCATAATAAAACATTTATGCAAGTACATTACTTACATTAATAATGTACCTAGTAGGTTAAAAAAAAAGTGAGAGATCATTTTAATTCAGAAATTCGATGCAAGAGTTTATAGTGACCGATTGAAGTTTAAAGAAGATGTAGACTTTGGATAATTATTTCAAATAATCAATATACCTACATAATAGTATAGGTATATTGAATATTTCAATTTGAAAAAGATATATTATGTTTTAAAATACTTATATAGTACAGCTGAAGTTTTAACACAAATTATTTATTTTTAAGATTGCTGTGTCCTGTGTCAGAGTCTATGTCGATACAAACAGAAACCAGCTGTAATGTAAGTAGGTACAACATGGATATGCAAAGGATGTTTTGGAATTTGACGGCTCACCAAAATCATAGTCAAGTGTAAGTACACGACTTGTAATAAGTTCATTAGAGATTTTGAAGGCATTGGTTAATATGATTATTAGAGGAATTTTATACAACTATGTTTTGAATAGATAACATTTTGTTTAGTTGTCTAGTTGGGTAGTTATAAGCCCTGCCTGAAATTTCAGGGATCTGGGGTTTGAATCCTGGTAATGTTATGTGTTTGAGTCTTCGATCAGATTTGAGTGGTACCTAACACACAATGCTTCACATTGTGTGTGATTAAAACATATTTTTTTTACTAATTTATGTTATCTACGTAAACATAGTTCTGTGACTATAAGTATTATAGATGGAATCTATGAAATTTATTATTACTATTGGCTAATTATAATCCTACTCCAGTGACCCAAAAATAAGAATATAAATGTGTCTTAACTTCTGACACAGATTCATCACATCTCAATGTCTGAACATATAAAATCAAGGCCCACATTATAGGGTATTTGACTGCATTTGAAAATACCAATTTTTATTATATTTAGAAAACAGGACATTTTGACCTAAGTATAAAATACATGAAAAGATACATACCCATTTTATTATCTATCATTAACTCTTGGAAAGTTAGAATGAATTAGTTTCTGAAATTTCAGAAACAAGCAAAGTGAAACATTGGCATGTATTGTGATGCAGTTTTAACTTGAAAAGTGGGACGTTTTACCTCAGAATTTGATCAACTCTAAGTTATAACTAACTACAGTGATTTAAGTCATACAACAGTGAAAATTGGCATAAAACATTTATATTTTCAATGTTAAACTAGGTATTGTTTGAATTTTGACTGTCGGGACTAGGGTTGCCAACCCTACTATATAATATAGTATCCTACTATATTGAGGGCTCGCCTACTATATTTAAAAAAAAAATATAGTAGGCAAAACTACTATATTTTTTCAAGTCAAAAATTTAACAAATCAACAAAAGAATATATAATTACTTATATGCACATAAGTAATTGCATCATATTTTTTGTGATTAAACACTTGTCTTTATGCTTGTTGAATAAATTATGAAAATGTTAGTACCTGCCTACTTACTTAATTATGAAAAATGCAACTTCTTCAAAATCCTCCATACAAAACGGCAACCTACTATATTTTCGCCATCTACTATATTTTTACACTAAAAATCTTGAAACTACTATATTTGATCCAAAAAAAAAAAAGTTGGCAACCCTAGTCAGGACAGAACTTAGAATGGTACATTACTTACTGCACTAGCCATAAAATAGTTAATTTTATAAAACGTACTTTATAAATTACAGTTCCATTCTATAATGTTATTATGAATCTAATCTATGTACTTATGCGCAGTATGAATTTTTGACTGATCAATGTTTTGAAGTACAGACAATAAGAGAAATAAAAAAAATTTACAGTTTTTCTTCTTGTGTGTAAGAGTGACCCGATAAAATACCTCTTAATGAAATGGAACATTAAGACATTGTTTTAAGTTACAGAAAATTATTGAAAGAGAGATCGAGCCTGGAGCGTAGATGGGTACGACTGCGATGTGCGGCAACGAGATCTACGAGTACGATAGCAACGATCCCGAAGCGACAGCGTATACTATCAACTTGACCGAGACCGTAATCGAGGCATGAGGAACAGCCAGAAACGATGCGAAAGACTTACGCTTAGCGAACACAAAATAATTCTTTCTCAGAAAAGAAAGTGACTTAAAATTGAATCTACCTATACAGAGTTCTTTGATTGATTGCTTTGATTTTGTATTATATTACTGGATTCGTTCACCTTGTGATGTTCTGTAAAGATGACACGGTCGGATATCAAGTAACTGAAAATCCATAACTAACGATGAGGGGCCAACTGCAGCACAAAATGGTAACATGATCAATACCTAACTGGAAGGCGAAGGTGGCTCTAGTCGAAGGGTGAAGTCTTCGATGCAGTCTAGGTAAAGTATGATAAGGGTGTTAGAGTCACAAGAGGGCAGGAGTCCAAGAGTGTCTCGAGCACCGCAGCCGTGGCGGTGTCGTGTGAAGGAAGTAGCACTTCACCACAAGCGGTGTCGTTGTGAAGAGAAGTAGCACGTCACTCCCGGTTATAGTTAAGTGAGCGATGGGTGTTAGAGTCACAAGAGGGCAGGAGTCCAGAGTGTCTCGAGCACCGCAGCCGTGGTGTGTCGTGTGAAGGAAGTAGCACTTCACCACAAGCGGTGTCGTTGTGAAGAGAAGTAGCACGTCACTCCCGGTTATAGTTAAGTGAGCGATGGGTGTTAGAGTCACAAGAGGGCAGGAGTCCAGAGTGTCTCGAGCACCGCAGCCGTGGTGTGTCGTGTGAAGGAAGTAGCACTTCACCACAAGCGGTGTCGTTGTGAAGAGAAGTAGCACGTCACTCCCGGTTATAGTTAAGTGAGCGATGGGTGTTAGAGTCACAAGAGGGCAGGAGTCCAGAGTGTCTCGAGCACCGCAGCCGTGGCGGTGTCGTGTGAAGGAAGTAGCACTTCACCACCCGACTAAGATTAAGTAAGAGAAGAAATCAACACTTCGATGTAGGCGCCTGTTTCACTTGTTCTGGTTTTGTTTGAATTAACTTGACGGACAATTCTGTTAAAAACTCTACTCCATTTTTAATGCCAAAATCCTGGACTGTGAGACAGACACTAATAAAATAAGTAAGTAAATAAGTACCTGCTCGATTTGACTTGTTGCCTCATTAGTGATCGAACTGTGATGACCACCGTGACCGTAAGAGACTTATCCACCAATTTTCTTTACGAAGTGAGAGTAATTAAAAGTTTCAAATCCTAAGCGTGACAAACCCATGCAGAGCGGAGTTAGCGGCAGGTCCTCACCCATATTACCTTCAAACTTAATTGTGAATACCTATCTCTGTAAGCTTTGGTGATTTTTGACGATTCAAAGGGTTTTACTTGTAAAAAGGACTACTATCATAAATTGCAAAAGGGTATCAAATACCCTTAATTAAACATAATTAAAATTGAGTGGACTAATCTGTTGTAGAATCTGTAATCAATCACACCTTATTTATAATAGTTTCTTACATGTGAAAACTTGATTACTGGCAAATGACTAACCATAGTTATATAAGCATTATAAGAATACTGATTAGCTGTAAGTTTTTCCAAGATTACAATAAAATAATAATTAGGAATTTTGAAAAATAAAAAGATTCTGTAGGTTACCTACATAAGCATATAAACATTATAAAATTACTTAACAAATATATAGTTGATGTATCAATAATCAGAATTGAAATCAAAAGGATTTTGTGTACCTACTTAGTGTTTTCAACAAGTAATATGCCATTATGCTGTTTGAATGTTTTTTTTAACCGACTTAAAAAAAGGAGGTTCTCAGTACGTCGGAATGTTTGTTTTAAAATGACACTAATAGGGAATTACACCATTTTTTGAAATTTGTTTTAAATTAATCGTGAGGTCGAAAGAAGCCAGCAGGATTTTTAATTTAATTTTATAAAACCATTAATGCCTTAATGTTTGTTTACTATCGAAGTGACGTCACGTCACATCGTAATCCAATATGGCGAAGGGCGTTTTGAACATTTGATGAATAGATTAAAAAAATAGACGATTTATAAAATTGAATTATAAAATTTATATTGCATTTTTATGAATAAATGTCGACGTTTCTCGTTTCCTATTTATGAAATCTATCTTAAATATGCATTTTTATATTTTATCTTACATGGTGTAAAATAGCCTATTGTATTGTAATTTTAGAGATGGGTATTTTACTCGATATATTAGCAAATTTAGTATAGAATCAGAGACCTCGAGATCAGATACTTTTTTCTGGATGAAAAGTACCTGCCTGCCCTATGTCCTTTTTCTGTACCCCTGACAATGCGGTCGTTGTGGTCTCAAATGAAAAAAAAAACAAAAGTAGGTAAATCGGAAACCGTGAAGGTAAAATATAAAAGGTGGTACCTATCTACCTACCTATGACATTCATTACTATTTTAGACGTTTTAATTTTTAAACGTATCCAAAAGAAATAAGTGAAATTACTTTGTACCTAGCAACCGTTTTATAATCAATTACCTACCCCCGTATCACAGAATATACACCGTATCTATAGACAAAATATTAAAAGCATTTTAAAATGGCAAGTTTTAGGTACCTACTCAAGTCATTACTTACTCATCTATACTTAGATATTAGGGTCTAATAATTTAATTATACATTACTTTTTCCGTTGACATTATGTTAGCAGTCAAACGTTACATACAAGGTATTACTGTGATAAACCATGGATGAACCAAATAATAGGAAATTTGATGCCGCGCTCTATTAGTGGTAGGTACCTACTTCCTCTAGGTTAAAAGGTTTCTTTCCGGTGCTTAATATTTAATTACACAACAGAACCCTCGCTTTAAAACGACATATACCTACCTACTCTATTGGAGTTAGTTTTATGAACAATTTAACGCCAAAAACCACTTTAATTTAAATATAATGAAAAAATTAATACCATAATAAAATTGTCTCAATATCATAGTAAAATTACTAGGCTCTAAAAAAAATATTTTCATATATCTCCGAAAGAATATATTTTACGACAATATGACCATATTGACCATCAATAATTTGTGTTATATGTATTAGTTTTATCAGGTGTGAAAAATTTCGGATTTTTTCAAAATGGCGGGTATGCCAAAAGGGTTACATGTATATGGTCTTTTTTATGTTCTCTACTGACCCCGATAACCTCGAAACATAAAAAAAAAATCCTATTTATATTCTCCATTGCCCCGTAATATTTTATAAAAGGAATTACTAATTATTTTGTTCAGTCCTGTACAAAAGTGATTGAATTTAGTGAGGGATAGAAAAATAACTGTCGGCTGTCCACACAGACGAAGTCGCGGGCGGTCGCTAGTTAAAAAATATTAAAACTTCCCCGGGGCAGTGGAGTATAAATCTCATAAGAAACTATTAGATTAGTTTCCTAAAATGATAAATTTTGGTAAAAGATCGGTCCACTACATCATCCCAACACACTAACTAGGTAGGTAGTATTAAAAACGATGAAATTGAAATGACAGCGAATGCGAAGATGGATTTCAATCATATTAATTTAGTGTCATTGGCACCTAAATTATCTGGTGAATGATCAGAGTAAACAATTTGGTCGACAATATCTATTAATATCTGACAGAGAACAGAAACCATTGCATTCTACAAAATAGTTGTTTTTGTAAATGATTAATGATTTGTTTATCGTACAGTTATATTATATTAATTATATCACTGGGTTAGTTGGCATATGCTCAATATTCAACCACCCACAAGTGATGATAAAATAAATAACAAAGTATAGTCTCATTGAAAAACAATTAACGCACAACAAACATCTTGTTATTGGTAAATGGTAACCGATAGTTAAGCAACTGGGTCGAAGTCGAAGTACAGGAATTCGTGTCGAGATAAACTACATTAAATTATGTCGTAATAATGTAATGAAATGACACTCATTGTAAACAGTATGCTCTTGATAGCACGTGCTTGTAGTGCTGTGCGTAAATATTTTCCATTTGAAGAAGAAAATAAGTTAATGGCCATGTGAGTAAATATAAACACTTCCATATATAATAATAACAAACAACATTAATATGCAGCGATTAACCAACAACAATAATAAAGAGAACATTAAAAAAGGAAAACTACTTATGAACCAGAAAATAACTTTAATAAATCTTGTTTACAAAGTTAACTTTCTCCAGAATAAAACACGTGATGACGCATCGGTAATAAAGTTTAGGGCGATGAGTGACGCGCACTGCGCACATAAATCTTGGAAGCAAACAATGCATAGTCATCTACGTTTTGGTTTAGACCCTTCGTAGTTTCGTAGTGGTAGTGTGGTTCTATTTTAACTTGTCGCGAGTTATAAATAAAATGGGCTACGCAAAGGGAACTATGGCGAAGCGCGCGGGGCTGCTGCCCTGCGAGGATGCCACCGCACGCACATGGCATTCGGTCGGGCGGCGGCGGCGGCGGGCGGAATGCCTTCATTGCCTTCACTTCCCCGCGTCTAGACGCCGCCGACCTCTACCTTCTCTCACCTAACCCTCAAAACTCAAGCTTATCCTAACCTCCTAAGGTCCTTAATGCACTGGGAACTGTTTAACACTAATGCCTAATAAAAACCAACTCGCTGTCCTCGTAAAGTGCATTGATCTCGGGCCGCGTCCTTCTATAGCACAAAAATCGCTGCACGTGAGTTTTGTGTCTCTTTTCTTCCAGGAATAGTGTAATATGCGAGAAGGAGATGCAACAACCGCAGAAGCAGAATGCGCGTGGCGGGCCGCGGCCAATACACCCAGGCGGGCGCAATGAACGGCAGCCATTAACGTGGAAGTACCACGGTACACGATGCGTTTTGGCGCCACAACAGACACTCTAGAAAAACTAATAAGTACTTAGTCTAACTATAACTTTAACTTTGATTAAATAATTAACATTATTCAGTAGTCTTGCATTACCCGATTTTAAATCAAATTAAGTAATGATATTTGAATACTAGAGTAGAGATACCATTACCGTGGTAAAAGTACCTACCTATAGGTACTAATCAAAAAATATTTGAAATTTTTGGTACCTAATGCATTATAAACATTTTTAAAGATTCTATTGTAGTCACAATCATTAGTAGGTACCTAAGTAATTATTATCAAAACAAAGGGCATCGATCCAGCATGTTATCAACGGAAGAAGATAGATAAAAAGCAATAAAAACTAATAATAAATAATCTTGCTGGCACCATTATCGATACCGGAAAACGGAACATCAACAAACATGCGTAGGTTGTCGTCGCAGCGTGAGTTTCGTTCGCCGTTTCGCGCCAAAAGCTGCGTGATCAAGATGGCTGCGATGGGTTACGTTACGACGGCGGGCCCACGTGCTCGGTAGAGGGAATAGCTTCTAAAGGCTTTTTGGGACTTATATCTATCACTGTTGGGGTCACTCTACATGTTAACGCCCTAATTTTCACGCTAATTTACCTTATGCTCTACACGAACTCCATGTTCATTAGTGTGAAAATTATTAACATTGAGCAATTAATGTGGCTCCCGCATTATATTAAAAGAGTACAAGGGTGTTTGTTTTGTTGACTGAAAATACAGATTTCACAATGCTGTGCATATTATGTTAAATAATACAACCAACCAGTCAAAAGGGATTCGAACCTGCAACCTTTGGATTACCAGTTGCCGACTACACTTCAAGGCCCGGAAAATGAGACACAAGACACAATAGATATTCTATTGTCCGGCCGCATCGCGCATTGAGGAAATAATAAATGTTTCACAATATTACTTATGTACCTAGGTATTTTTTAGAACAATAAAGGTACGTTTATGCCACCATTGAAAAATGGAAAATGTTTTTGAAATTAACAGACATTAAAAAGGGCTAAAATTTCGAACTGGATTTTGTGTTCTTTCTTTGCAAGATTAGTTGGCGATACCTGCGAATTAAAACACAGTGTTCTCAGAATTGCAAGCCGGTGACTTCAAACAGATTAATGTTACAAAAGGAAGAAGAGAGGCAGGCAGGAATATAATGTATTGATGTGTGGGTGCGAATTCCACGAAGGATGAAATGCTCGCCAATACGTTCAACTTAGCTGAACCGGCTCTTCGCAAGTCTCCCCACCATCAACAGCCAAGCCACGGTTTGCGATGACCGTTTTATTTGAATTTGTGATGTGAATCGCAGGTATAACCTGGGTAATGGGTATACCTACTTACTGTTTAATGATGCGAGTTATTTACATGAAAAATTTTCAAAATGTTGAAAAAATGCATATTACTACTACTTACCGTTGCTTTTTTCTAGTTTTTTTTTTCAAGAAAACCATGTCTGGGGAAATCAATCAGAATTTTATTCTGATTATTATAGATGGACCCTATCAGTTGTTATTGGTACCATAAAAAATATAAAAAACGGGATGCAATAATTGTTTTGACTTTAGCGTCGATTCTATCGGGCAAGCGTATTTTTTAAAATCATTGAATACAGTTTTGTGTCTTTTTTAAAAATAAACGTCCGCTTAGATCAAAAAGTCCTGTATCCCTTATTTAGAGTCCTTTTTTTCTCCAGATTCACTTAAAAAATCCTACCTGTATAATGAAAACAGTGAAAAGTGAACAGGAACGAACAAGTCGCGAAAATTTGACAGGTCATTGATTTAGCCTTGAAATGAAGAAAAACCTTTGGTGAACTGCGCGTTAAATTTGGAGGTCCGCGAACTCAACCACTGTTCGATTACTAGTTTATTGCGCAATAATGTTTAATTCTTTGTTTGCTACCTACCTACATCAATCGTCGTCGCAAAACTTATCATCAAGTTTAAGAAAATTTTCGAATATCCAAATAATTTGTAGAAGAGAAATTTGAAATTTTTTAATAAGTAGATAAGTCGATGTTTAAAAACAAAAACAAATTCTAAAATCTCTCGGAATAGTGAAAATGTGATTTAATATGGTGTGTATCTCGATTCTGATGTAAATAAAATTGATGATAGGCAGGATGTAGGAAGTACCGATATTTGGCGCCAAAACGCGCGTCATTGACCCACCGCGCCACGCGGTATGTAGACAGGTAGGTAGGTACCTACTAACTACTAAACTAAAGACGCAGACGCAAAAAAAATACATACAATCGTTATATTTGTTGAGTTGAAAAAAGCAATGAGAACCTTTTTTACCTAACAAAATGATAAACAATTCGAATATGTGTAGGTAGGTAGTGAGTTTGATAGCGTAGTGGCATAAAGCAATCCCGGCACCCGGGATATTTTGAGTAGGTAAGTACCTACACCGGGAAAAGTGTTTTTCAGTTTTCCCGGTAGGTATGCTCAAAATATTATTTTGATAGACATTATTAAAAAGTTATACCTATAAGAAACCTTTGGTTTGGAGGAGAAAACGGGGAAAATAATAATATAAAAAATAATAATAATAAACCTACATGACATTATTATTATTTTCCCTGTTTTCTCCTAATGCAAATAGGATAATAATAATAGGAATAGGAAAAGAGAGAGAGTCTCTTTTCCTACCCCTATGAAAGATAGGTAAGCCCTGAGTGGCTCTGACTTAACGAACGTAGACTAGGAATATATTAGGTACCTACTTACTAAATTATATTACCTCTTTTTGAAACTCATTTTACCTTTTCTAGATTAGATACGGTCTAGAAGATAGTACATAGGTATCCTATATTCCTATACAGAGTATAATACACCCAATTGTGAATCAAGTTGCAAGAATGCACAACGGTGGCGGGCAGCCGCGCCGGGGCGGGCGCGGCGCGTCTCGGCTCGGTCGTTAGCCGCCTCCGCTACAAGGGCAGACTCCTCTGCGACAAGGGTTACCGATATCACTTTGCAGATTTTTTCTATTAACGACATTATTATCCTTTCCAAGAACATAATTTCAAGTATTTGATATCAAATTCTACGGATGAATTTACAAAAAATGACAAAGTACCTTCACAACATGTTATTTTAAAATCAAATCAATTGTTAAATGTTGAAATTAAAGTTAATTCATTTTATTAAATGATGTACAATTCTTTACGAACAAAATATCTTATTTCTAGTTCAGGAAAAGAGTAGAGCTTTTGAAAAAACCAATGTGAGACTGATTGAGGCTAGCTGGGCTATGTATGCTATAGTGGCAATGGCCCCTCATCATCGCTAAAGTCGTACCAATATTTCTTTGCCGCCACCCTTGTAGGTACTTTGAGAGTCTATAGTTATAGTTTAACAAAAAAAATATAAATGGTAGGTCTCTAAGGTAAAAAAATAGAACCTCAAAGAAAAATAATGGTAGCCCTACCTAAGTAAGGGTGAATCGTTCGCGCGACACGGCTACATTCCGCGCATTTACTTCGACTCGCCATTCCTCATGCCCTGAATCAAATGGCAAGCAAGTCAAAGGCAATATGTCTTAAGGAAAGTATCGTTTGATAATTAAAATTATGGATAATGCATAACAAGTAACAAAAAAAATGTGAAAATTCTCGCAAGAGACAAGTAGTGTGATCTATCACGATTTTCAGACATATCGGAAATTAACGATTCTGCAGTACCTACAAATTTATATGTGTTGTATTTTTAACTCTACTGTGGAAAAATACTATTTTAATTGCAATGCAAATGATGAAATATTTAAAGTTTAGAGCGTCTTACTGCTTAAAATGTTTAATAAATGTTAATAAGTTTATAGACAGGAGTTTCGTAAACAAAGTGGCTAAAAAATTCATAAGGAGTTTCGTTAAAAAACAGGAACATTGACAATGCAGAACGCCAATAAAAGGTAAGATTCAATATCAAGAATATTTCAAATTGCGATAATGCCACAGAATATATAATAGTACTATAATGCGGCAATAATTTTATTATTATTCACAGACAAACGAAACGACTCTATATATTGCATACTCAAACATACATTAACAAATACTTATTGTGCCTTTAATATTAGCGCAGGTAAGGAAACTACAACATTGCAGAAAACTCAAGGTCGCCACAGGATTGTTGGCCTCAGAGTACGTCACCGCACTCAGGTTATAGCCCGAGCCATTAACCCGCATCGCATGGATTCCTGCGCCGCAGCTGCCTCGTCACGAGATTGGCTATTGACCGGTGAATCAACAATAAATGTAATACACATCCTAATTAAATCACTGGCCGTCTTGGACGCACTGTATTGAACATACCAACACATAAAAGGACGTCATTCAACGGCTTACATCCTGCAAGTCTTTCCTTTCCACCCTTTTAAGGGCACTTTGCGTCATTTCCATTATGTGAGAACATCCATCATACTTTATAAGTATTTAAGTTTCATGCCGAGTAGGGTGTTAAAATATAAAGTACATATCTACAACACCTTTAATGGAAACAAGAACAAGAAGTGGGGGCTTACATTTATATCTGCACTTCATACTTAATTTTACACTCGTCAGTTTATAGAAATCTAAAAATAATATTGCGACCTCATCAATATCAATGCATCTAAAATATCTAAATCACTTTTCTATCTTGAACTAATCATGATCATTCCAGCTTCAATAGACTAATAAGACTCTTAAAGCGAGTGTGGTAAATAGAGTGTCTTATTGGGAGTCTATATAGAGGCTTGAAGCGTCGTGAGTAAAATGGGTGTGGGTGGTCTGTTTGCTTAGGGCTGTCATTCATTAAAATACTTGCCGTATGTTTACAATATTCAAGAGCTGCAAGACGTGTTTTACTAGCTCTAAATATGAATGAAGAATAAAGATTCTATTTTTACTAAAATGGCATAGTGATGTCGCTTTGTTGGCTCACGTAGAAGAGAGGATTATTACTTTTAAACTTTTAGATTTTTGCATTCACAATGCTATTTTTATATTAAGATGAATAAATAATGAAAAATATTAGAAAAAATCGGCTCACCCGTAGCAACTTAGACGGGATCCCGTCTAAGTTGCTACGGGTGAGCCTATTACTTTTGTCAAAGAAAAGGACAACCATGTTGTTGACAGACGGAGAGACGTTTTTGTTGCAAGCGCCTCACCTACTTACTTTTATGACTATCACAGCATCCCGTTAAGCTGGTCATTATCCTACACTCAACGTCAGAAAAATCGCACCTCTACGAAAATAAGTTTAGACTTAGCCACCTGCTATTGCAATTTGCAAGCTAACTTTTTTTGTGTAAATGTTGATATCTATTGAAATTACATTTAATGAGCTTTCAATTAATAATTGAATGATTTTAATTAACATAACAGTTACCAAAATTAAACGCTAAAAGCGTTATTGCTTGCGCCGCCATAAATGGGAAATAAAAGGGGTCAATTCAGGTTGCGCCGCCATAAAAGGGAAATAAAAGGGGTCAATTCAGGAAATGCGGATAAATTCGCTCTCGAGATGATGGAGAAAACACACTTAAAACGTTTAATTAAAAAAAGGAATATCCAAGATGGAAACTATTGCTCATGAAGTTGCTCAAATATTGCAAAAAAATGAGGCAATGTAATGTTGCTCGGAAACTGAATTTCAGTAATTGATTCCGTTTGACGAGTATTCCAACGGCTTCTAGAGACTGTTGGCTATGTCCGAATGGGAAGACATATAAAAACACTTACCATTAAATTAGATAGGATGAAATTCACTCTGAAGAAATTTTTTTAAAGGCGCTATTTTTCTGACGCGAGTGTATTATAATTGGTAATCTAATGTCAAGACTGGTAGACACAGTTGCTGTGGTGACTGGTGACCCTATTGCCATGAGTCACGTCGTCGGGCTGGCGCTTATTGTCCGCCATTCACGACTCCGGCACACGGCCTCTGCGGCGCGGCGCCCGCGCAATTTTCCACCGTGCACATATTGGGCAAGGACCACCGCCGCGCATGCGCACAGAGAACAATGACTAAGCCTTCGCTTTAAAATCTTTAAATCCTCTTTCATTGTATACGTGCCTGTTTCTCATTAGGATATGTAGGTGAAATATTACGAACTTAAACTGCAAACTTATGACTGCTCTAAACTTTATTCTAAATCAGTTGAGATTTGGTCCTTTGAAATACAATAGATTTTTCCCGAAAATGTACAGAAGAGAATGATCATGATCCTACGTTCCTTAATTATTTTTTCCCATGCATCCTTACTAATATTGTAAATGCGAAAGTCCGTTTGTTTGTTTGTTACGCCTTCACGTCGAACCGATTGTCATGAAATTTTTGTCAGGTTTCAGAGAAGAACGTAGGGTACCTTTCATCCTGAAAAAAGTATTGTTCCTGATGATAGCAAAAAACTTTCCACGCAGACGAAGTCATAAAGATGCTTCAATAAAATAAAACAATATAAGAAATCGAACTAATTACAGTCCCTTGAACCTTACAGATGCTTCCTAGTACCTACATGAAGATCACTGACTCTCTAAATAAACCTTCCGTGATAAGTACTTGGCGGCTTATTTTTAGTCATCCTAATGGGTATGCTATACGTGGTCGTCTGCAAATGTCTCAAGATAACTTCGAGATCGAGACACTCAGCAGACGGTTTATTTTCAGTCTTTGTTATTTCTTTGATGTTCGTATGATATGGATCTTATTTAAATACAATTATATTTGTAGAGCAACGAAGCGAACTACTCCAAGAATTTAATATTATGAATGAATGACCCATGTTTATAGGAGTCAGAGTGAATATGAGGAAAGTGTATGATGGGGTCCTTTAGAATAGTTGTTTTATTTTTATATTCCTTTTCAGATTCATACAATATACTTTTGAGAAATCAAACATTTTTCCTGTCTCATGAATTATTTGTCATTTCAATGCTCTTTGAGTAATCATACAAGTTATAATTAAATTGAGGGTCATACCTACATATTTTACTAATCCAAACGCCGATCCATGGCTCTCCCGGGCTAGGTACTAAGGTTGTCTGGAGAGCAATCGGTGCGACCCTACTCTGTCTGTGACCGTATTTTCTAAAATCTCGGTTCATACACCTCACTTAGTCTCGTCTACTGTTTCATTTCATTACGTCTTTCAGAAAATACAATACATTTTTTGTACACCATAGCCGCTTTATTTAATAGTGTAACAATCATGTGTAATAATAATATTTTTCACACCGTGACATTATTAAGATTCATAGACTTTCCCCAGGGAACATCGGTAAGAATTATTCTTACCTTAAGCATAAAACACTGGATAAGTTTTAGTCCCATACATTTTCATGCAGCATTTTTTTTAACAAACATGAAAACAATTTCGATTTTTAGAACTACACAATATTTTGAGCCTTTTATTAAGTATTACTAGTGACAATTTTGCTACCGTTTTCCTTCATCATATCAGCCGCACGACACCCACTATTGGGTATAAGGCCTCCCCCAAGGATCTCCACGACTATCGGTCCTGCGCTGCCCGCATCCAGCGGCTTCTAGCGACCTTCACTAGATCGTCGGTCCATCTTGTCGGGGGCCTACCCACGGAGCGTCATCCGGTGCGCGGTCGCCATTCTAGAACCTTTCCGCACCAACGTTCATCGATTCTTCTCACTATGTGTCCGCAGTCCAGCCCACTGCCACTTTAACTGAGCAATCCTTCGAGCGATGTCGGTTTCTTTAGTTCTCGTGCGGATCTCCTCATTTCTGATTCGATCACGCAGGCAAACGCCGAGCATGGCTCTCTCCATCGCACGCTGGGTGACCTTGAGCCTCCTTATGAGACCCATAGTTAGCGACCACGTTTCACTGCCGTAAGTCATCACTGGCAACACACACTGGTCATAGACTTTTGTCTTGAGACACTGAGGTAAATCGGGCGCGAAGATTTTTCGAAGCTTCCCGAATGCTGCCCATCGCAGTTGGATTCGACGAGAGATCTCTTTCTCCAAGTTGGACTTACCTAACTGGACTGTCTGTCCTAGGTATACGTAATGATGATCAACAACTTTGAGTGTAGTGTTCCCAACATAAACTGGAGCGGGTACGACATGGGCATTCGACATGATTTTCGTCTTATCCATGTTCATCCTGAGACCCACTCTTTGGGAAGCACTACAGAGATCTTCGAGCATTGTGTTTAGTTCTTCCAAAGTCTCAGTCATGCCATAAGAACTATATCATCGGCAAAACGTAGGTGTGTTAGGTGCTGGCCATTAATGTTGATGCCGAGTCCTTTCCAGTCTAAGAGTTTAAAGATGTCCTCCAACGCAGCTGTAAACAGTTTCAGAGAAATAACATCTCCTTGTCACACACCTCGCTGCAGTTGGATAGGATTTGTGCTCTGGTTCTGTACTCGGATTGACATGGTGGCATTTTCGTATAAGTATGTACCTCAACACCTCGATATACCTGTTGGCTGTTTTCCTTAAGATAAACGAATTAACTACTACCATATCTACCAAGCTCCTAAATCAGTGTCTGACCGACCGACCGGTTGCGGTAAAATATCACCAAAGTTACACACTATTATGAAAAGCAGGGCTGCCACATGGACCAAGTTGTTTTTAACAGATTTCTTATACAAGTTGTTTATGTGTTCTCTACGTATTTAAGAGGCCCGCAATCGATGATATTTTTTTCTCAAAAATTATCAAATCGCCTAGAAAATACGATTATTTTTCATAGAAATTGTTTTTTCTCCTTTAATATTTTTTAAAATGATGGTTATACATAAGAGAACCTAATATTATTTTATAAAAAAGACATATATATATATATACCTATATATTAAAAATGATCAAACATGTACATTTACACATTCCGTGCTGTAAATACTAGCGGTTTTAAGTATGTTTTGTATGGAGAATTGGAGAAACTTAAAAGTTTTTTTTATATTTTTCATAGTTACATTTTCTTAATTTATTTAACAAATTTGAACGCTAATGTTTTAAAACTATTATGCACAAAACTTTAAACACCCAGCTAACTGATGCCATATGAGGTTAGTAAAATTGAAATTGAAATTGAAAATTTTATTCACAGAAAATAGAGTACAGTTTGGTTGTTACATATTAGAAGTCCGTCTATTTTACCAAAATTATGGCATGTGAATTTAAGAAAATAAAAATTCAAATTAATAAGATATTTGTTAATGTTAATGAACGTTAGGACTATTATACCTAGTTGGTTACTAAGTTCTGTAACTATGGAAAACATGAATAATACTAAATTTACAAATAATGCTACAATGAATTATACACCAAATGAAAGCACAAATATTTAAGATTATCATGTATTAAAATTATTCGAAATGACCGCCTCTGGCATGAATACACGCCTTTAGACGACGAGGCCAGTCATCGATGGCAGCACGAACTACCACCATATCCAATTCTGCGACTGCCTTGAGAATAGCGCGCTTAAGAGAGTCGAGATTCATGTGGGGCTTAGCACATGCTTTCTCCTCAATAAGTTGCCATATGGCATAATCCAGAGGATTTAAGTCTGGGCTGGAGGATGGCCATTCTTCCTGCGCGATGAAATCAATTTTGTTAGCCCGAAACCATGCTTGTGTAGATTTTGCTTTGTGCGCAGGGGCAGAGTCCTGCTGGAAGACCCATGGCTGGTTTTGAAATAAAGTGTGGCTTAAGGGTTTGACAACAGGTTCCAGAACGGTATCTTGATAGACTCTAGCGCCAGTTTTCACACCTTTTTCACAGAAATGAACCTTACTTAGCCCTGAATAGGACACCCCCAGCCAAATCATCACTGATGAGGGGTGGTGACCTCGTTGGACCCTCGGAGCAATCATGCTGGCTTCTTTACTATTCTTAGCGTATACTCTATCATTTTGACGGTTAAAATTTTCTTCGACTGTGAAGATTTCTTCATCAGTAAACAAGATTTTTCGATGGCCGTTTTGTGCGTACTGCTTTAGTAGAGCGCGACTTCGTGCTAACCTCATAGCCTTCAATCGTGCGTTTAGCAGATGGCCCTTTCGTCTACGGTAAGCGTGAAGCCCAAGGTCATCATTGATATTTTTTTAAGGGAACTTCTCTTCACAGTCATCTGTATTGCCAATAACTTTTGCTTCCGGACGGGATTTCTCGTGATTCTCGCCTTCACTGCCTTGATCACAGCTGGTGTCCGAACGGTGCGTGGTCTTCCTGATCTTTTTCGGTCATCGACGGTCAAGGTATTACTGTATCTATGGATAGTGCGATAAATAAATTGCTTGTTGATTTTCAACTTTTGTAGCAACTTGAAAATCATATTCGGTGGCTGCCCACATTTGTGCAGAGCAATTACAGCGATACGATTCTCCTTCAACCCCCATTCCATGGTGAAATAAACAAGATATGATATACGTGTGGTATGGAATTATAGCTTATAAAACTGTCAATAATATGTCATTTTTATTTTTTCTTTTCATTTGTTTTAATGGCCAGTAATCGATAAAGAAACTCATTAACAGAACTTTTGACCAACCTGTGTATATTCTATTCTATGGTTAATATGTCAATATTCAATCATAATCATAACATAATTCATCATATTATAAATTACTTAATAAAATTAGAAATGTATTAACAATTTACATTTTAGATAGCATGTCATTGGCATTATCATTTAATTATTTTATGTCAACTTTACAAGTAAGATATTCCTTAACTGAGTAAAAACATCTTGTTTTAAGCCATTCAAATAGTTTTCGTCTAAAGATGGTAATGTTAAGTTCGGTTAAGGAATGTGGTAATTTATTGAAGATCATCACACAACTTATATAACAGTTCCTCTTGTAGAGGACGGTCCGCATTCTGGGTAACAATAGCTTTCCGCGATGCCTAATACTTCTCTTCAAATATGTATCCCTATGCTCAAACAAATCCGGATGGTTTTTAACGAATATACTTATCTGATTCCATTACAAGCTCATTATTATGAAATATTTTCAGATTATTATCTATGGGTTTTCTATTATAAAAACGTAAATATTTAGTTTTTTTTATATTTATATTTAAATTATTTACTTTTAGCCATTTTACAATATGTTTAACAGTATTGTTTATATCTTCATTGAAATTCACTTCCGGTCTCTTTGGTATTACTACAGATATGTCGTCGGCGATTAAATTACACTGATGATCAGTAACAGAGTGAAAAAATATTGTGTCATATCGGCTAAGTTACAAAGAATTAAATCGTCATTTTCGATAGGTAACAAAAAAAGAGTCACTTTTAAGGTACTTTCTTAACGTTATGGAAATAAAAATAAGAAAAAAAAAATAACTCATAGATGGCCGTCATGAATAATTCATGACGTTGCCGTTTTTTGGTACGGAACCCTTCGTGCGTGAGTCCGACTCGCACTTGGCCGGTTTTTTTACCGATCTTGCTGTTTTTTTTTATCGTTACTCCTGTATTTCGAGAATCGAAATATTCCGAATGTTTCGGAATAATTCAGAATATTTCGGAAGTATTCGGAATGTTTCCCGCCAGCAACCGTAGTCATGATCATAATTCGAATTATAATAACGAGCAACTGAAGCGTCTCTAACTTAGAAGATATCTGTGTGTGAGAAAAATCGTCAATTTCATACTTTAACCCTTATTATTATGATATGAAACAGGCACAATGGAATTCTATTGTTTGTCAGTCATTTTATGTTAATGAGTTGAGCGAAAATTCAAAAAGCCAGAAGCCAAAAGCATCACTTTCTTGACAACCTCCGTGTCGAGTGGTTATACAATACACCACCGGTTTTCATAATGTCGCATGGGTTCAATCCCCGGTTGGGTCAACGATTTTTATATAATAATAATATTGTCCCAAGCTCTAGGTGTTTGTGGTACTGTTGATTCTGATTTCCTTAACACAAATGCTACTTACTATGGCATCGGAGATCAAGTTGTGATTGTTATAATTTTTTTTCTAAAGTGATCAACCCTACCTTTGAAAGTGTATTCGCAGTAAGTTTGTTAGCGCGGTAGGGCGCAGGGCGGGGGCGCGAGCGAGCATTCACCCGAGCCGCCGCGTCGCCCTTCGGCGGCCGGGCGGGATCCCCAACCAATTTCGCCCTTTCCCCTCAACCGACCGACGACGACGGGGCGGCGCGTCATCCCAGCCCGTCTGATTCGTACCATCTGTCACCGATCCTCGGACAAGCCGTTAGCCTCGCTGATATTTGAAGATTAAAGATACGATATTAATTTTTCTATCAGATTCGATCACGCTTGTCAACCGCTACCATCAGCTCTTGAATTGACGGCAGATGCATAAGGCGGCCATTACACACGTCAATCTGGTGCAATCTGATCAAAACCGCAGATTGATGGAATTTGATGCGGTTGGTTTGCGACGTTACACGGTCAATCCAGCGAGATCTGGATCGCAGTAGATCTTGGTAGATTGACAATCTACCACGATCCACGGTGGTCTTTGGCAGGGTTGCCAACTTTTTGCATTAATTTTCGCGTGATATCGATCGATGACCTGAGTGGTGCAGTATTCAACATGCCAGTCTACCACGCAAGAGATCCCGGGTTCGATTCCCGGACGTAATTGAAATGATGAATTTTAATTTCTGTGACGGTCTGCGTATAATAAGTACCTAACTATTTCGAAAAGTAAGTAAGTACTTACCTAGTAAAATCTGTTGTCTAGCACCCATTTTATGCCTTGATTAGTTAGGGTTAGATGAATATCGATATTTAATTTTACACACATCATATACAAGGTGTTTGGTAAAAGCCTTATAAAGCCGAATATGGTAAATAGGGACTATCAAACTGAACAACTTTTACTATGGGACCAACTCTGAAATTTCGAAAAAAAAAATCTGCTGTTCCATACATTTTGATATTTTCGTTATTAATTTTTGTATGAAACAGCAGATTTTTTTTTCGCGATTTCAGTATTGGTCCCATAGTAAAAGTTGTTCAGTTTGATGGTCCCTATCTACCATATTCGGCTTTATAAGGCTTTTACCTAACACCTGGTATAGTTTATAGCCTGGTATAGTAATAACATCAAGGTAAAATAGTATTTTTCAAAACATTGCCAAAAATATAGTAGGTATGTTTATGGGAAATTTATGAAAAAATATAGTCCTCATTTATTTTTAACTAGCTTCCTTTAAAAATTAAAAATACATAGAGTAGGTACTTCCTTGGGTACCAAACTAACTGTGTGCCAAATTTCATCATCTTTTACAGCAATCCAATATTTTTAACCGACTTAAAAAAAAGGAGGAGGTTCTCTTTTCATCTGTATATTTTTTAAGGGATTCTTCAAATGCCCACGCGCATGTAGTCACGGCCGGAAAGAAAGTTAAAAATAAATATGGGCCATATTTTTTATAAATTTCCCAAAAGTACTACAAATTAATTTCAATGTTTAAAGAAATAAAAATCCCTAAGGTACCTTTGACCGAGATCAAAAATATCATAAGTTTTAATCCAGACTTTATAGTCTGGATAAAATTTGGTAAACAGTTTATACTGTTTTATACCAAATTTTATCCAAATCAGTGCAGCCTTCATAAAAATCAAATATACATACGAACAGAGAACCTCCTCCTTTTTTGAAGTCGGTTAAAAACATCGGATCGCAGTAGATTGTGCTAGATTGTCAGTCTACCATGGTAGATTGACAATCTACCAAGATCTACTGCGATCCGATATTTTAACCGACTTCAAAAAAGCAGGAGGTTGTTTTTCTGTTCGTCTGTATGTTTTTTTAGGGTATTTTTCAAATGTCCACCCGGATGTAGTCGCGGGCGGAAGCTAGTTAAAAATAATTATGGGCTATATTTTTATAAATTTCCCAAAAGTACTGCAAATTAATTTCAATGTTTAAAAAATAAAAATCCCTAAGGTACCTTTGACCGAGATCAAAAATATCATAAGTTTTAATCCAGACCATAAACTGTTTGACAAATTTTTTCCAAATCAGTGCAGCCTTCATAAAAAACAAATATACATACGAACAGAGAACCTCCTCCTTTTTTGAAGTCGGTTAAAAACATCGGATTGCAGTAGATTGTGCTAGATTGTCAGTCTACCATGGTAGATTGACAATCTACCACAATCTACTTGCATCGGATCGCGGTAGATTGTGGTAGATTGACAATCTACCAAGATCTACTGCGATCCGATATTTTAACCGACTTCAAAAAAGCAGGAGGTTGTTTTTCTGTTCGTCTGTATGTTTTTTTAGGGTATTTTTATAAATGCGAAAGTCCGTTTGTTTGTTTGTTTGTTACGATTTGATGTCTTAACTACTGAACCGATCATCATGAACTTTTGCATACACGTTGTCAGAGGTACAGAGAAGTACATAGGGTACCTTTCATCCCGAAAAAAAGTATTGTTCCCGAGCAAAAAACCTTTCCACGCAGACAAAGTCGCGGGCGGCCGCTAATTTTCTTATAAATTTCCTGAAAGTAAGTACTTACTACATATTAATTACAATGTTTAAAAAAATACCTAGGATACCTTTGACCGAGATAAAAAGTATCCTATGTTTTAATCTAGGCTAATAAACTGTGCCTTAAATTTCATCTAAATCAGTTCAGCCTTATAAAAACATGTATCGGATAGCAGTAGATTGCGATGAGCAGACTACTGCAAGTTCTCTGTTCGTTTGTATGTTTGTTTTTTAATGATTTTTCGAATGTCCACCCACGCGGATGTAGTCGCGGGCGGAAGCTAGTTAAACATAAATGTGTAGGTACTACATTTTTATAAATATCCCAAAAGTAAGTACTATAATGTTTAAATGTTTTGAAAATAATACTATTACCCCGAAAAAAGGTGCCAACCCTAAGCCAGACCAATCCAGATTGACGTAGATTGACAATCCAGCACAATCTGATCACGCCAGATCGCGCCAGACCGCGCCAGATTGAAACAGATCGCGAACAACGTTACACAATCAATCTCTGTCAATCTTTGTCAGTCTGGCGCGATCTGGCGTGATCAGATTGTGTGTGTAATGGGTGCCTAAGACTTTATAATGCTGCTCTGATCCCAAAGAATAGTTATGGAAATCGTACACAACAAACACCTAGACCTGAGACCAAGAGTATTTTTTTTACATTTTTGGTTGGGAATCAAACCCGGCATCATCATCAAAAATAAGAAGCGGCAACATAATAACATTAATTTTATAATTACTAATTCATTTCGCTTCGCTAAATCAAAATGTTATGCCACGGCGGCACCCGGCGGTTAATGATTTTTCGAATTAACCACAAACGACTAAAAAACTACGAAATAATTGAACATTCCATTAAGTAATTTTACTGATAAGTTCTGAGAATAATATTATCTACTGACCGATACTGCATTTTTGGGCGATGATATAATAAAGAGGAAATTATGACAAACCACAATTTATTACCACAAATATTGGGACGCAGTGATTTCTCCATATTGTAATGTGTATGCGGCCTGGAACTTCAATGCTATTGTAATAGTTCGTCGGTTAAGTGAAAGGTCATATCATAATATTTGCAGCATATCGATAAGGTCATATCATAATATTTGCAACGTATCGACAAGGTTTTCGTCCTTACTTCCTTATACGTTTTTTGAACTCTCGATACACGTGCGGCGTGGAAGATGGACTGCTAATAAATTAATTCAATTCTCAGCACGTTTAATGGTCTTTTGGAGTTTTCTTTACTGAAAATAAGTGTTACTATGAATACCTTAAAGCGTAAAATAACTATAAAAACTATAATTACCTGGTCAGTTCCAACAAATTAATCACCAACTAGTGGTGATAACTGGTGACAAGCTTTTTGTCATAGATCTGAAACAATAATAAATTAAATTCAATTTCAAAAACTTCATAGTTTTAAAATAATTTATTTGCAATAAAAAACTGCTCAAAAGAAAATTGGGCCCACTCTATGATTTTCTAAAGAGCAAATTTCCGAAATGTATACGATCTGATTTTATTTGAATTTGATATTGTTCGAAAGCTGAAATGGTCAGTTTGGAACGATGTTTTCAATTTTACTACACAAAATCTCGTAAGTATCTATTCGTAGTGCGTGCGTTCGTCGCGTCTTGGTTAGAAATGTTAGAATAGAAAGAAAATAGAGATTTATACAAAAACACGCGCGACATTTAAGATTTTTTTCCATTCTAAGTGACACACGGTGGCGAATAAGAGAAATTGTACAGTAAAATCCGCAAGTTGGACTATTCCAGCTTTCTAACTATATCTTATTCAAATAAAATCAGATATAATTTATCATAAAAATACCTTTTAGAAATTAGCTCTTATTATATTTATTTTAATCTAGGTACTTATTTTATCTAGTATGAAAAATATAGAAAATCATAAAGTGGAGCCTATCTTCTTTTGAGCAGTTTATATAAAATGATCTAACTGTGTTATAATTACTTAAGCAACACAAAATTATCACTCAAGTCTTGTAAAGAGCAAAAAAGTTTTATTGCCTGTTCTCATAGTTTCGGAATTCCTGAACGTTTATATGGAGCTATTCTATGGAGCACGAGGCGTAATCGTTAGAGCCATAATCATTTTTGAAGGGCGCGTAATGCGCAATAAAGCACCATATTATATGTCTGAGAGCATTTTGTTACCGCGATCCCTATATTCCTCCATTGTAGAGATCACTCGTGTCTGGATGGGGTCGAATAACTGGCTGGTAATCTTTTTAATACTTGTTGTGTTAGAAATACTCATAAAAAGAGTGCGTAAAAAGCAGACGACGTATATTAAATCATTAGGGACGTAGTTAACTTTGTTATTTATAAAAATAATTTCTCCGTGTTGTGTACTATCTCTAATAACTTAATAATGTACTGATATCAGGTCAGGCGCCAACATTATGGATATTTATAAAATAAATAAAGAGAACAGGGATCTCAGTTTTGTAGAAAACAACGGGAGTACTTATAAAGAAAACTGTTTACCTGACGAGACCAAATAACAAGCGGTGTTTAGGAGATCAGACAGTATCTAATCAGATTTAGCGATAGTTTTAATTTATGTATTATTCACAAATATATCTACCTATCATTATCTTTCAATAATTATCACTGAATAACTCACTTTATTTTGTATTTATTATAAGAGAATGTCATAACAACATTTTAATTATCTGTATAATAATATTGTGAAATTCCGCAAAGTTAACAAAAACAGTATTCATAACTTACATGTGATTCATGCATGCAGTAATAATTTCATAAACATTTTTGTTCAATACCCACGTATTGAACAAAAATGTTTATGAAATTATTACTCAAAAACAGTTATAGACCGTGAGCCCGCGACAGTATTGCCTACTTCATATGACATCACGATGAAATGCATGGCACACGGTCGGAAAAATTGTGCTTAGCGAGGATCAGAAGATTATGGCAAAAAAAAAATTGGCGGAAGCTTGAGAAAACTTGCTTCTTCCACATAGACTTAGAAAATTTTTCGCTATGCTCAAGTAGACGGACAAAGGTGCGAGTGAAAAACCGATTCTTACGGCTTATGCGATGTGAGAGAAAGAGTAAAAAAAAACTGACAGCAGAACCTGGTTTGACTTCATTTATCATCGTTTATCACCTTGGTGAAAAGTGTCAACAAGATTATTTTGTAATTTTGATCGCGATCGGGTCGGTTTGGCTCTCAAAGCTATATAAATCAATAATGGTGTCGTGTTCTGTACTGGATTGTAATGTTACTTACGACAATAACCCAAATAAACACTCATTTCACAGGTAAATATGATTGTACAAGTACCATTTTCGTATTTCATATTTAAGTTGAATATATTCCCAAACACACTAAGTTATATACTAATATGATGCTATTAAACGCATATTTCCTAAATAAAGGCTGATTTCTAAACATTACGTGTTAGATAAAAAGATATTATGTCCGTGAACTTGAGAAAATAAGGCGTAGTGATTGATCAAAAATTATCGATATCGACACTCATGTCGATGATTTCCAATATAACTTTTTTGTGTTTGTGAACACTGATAGTTTTATTTAAAGCTGCTTTTAACCGACAGTTTTCAAATGGTAAATTATACCTACTTAAATACTAATTTAACAATATTTCCAGGTTTCCTGTAAATCCAGTGATTAAGTAAAACTGGATAAATGTCATAAATAAATCGGCATGGAGCCTGAAAGGAGACCTAAAGAAATTACTTAAATAAAATTGTTCAAAATCTTGTTTGTGTTTTATTTATTAGAGCAATAATACATTTAGGCCAGTAAAATCTTACAAATATTTTTGCTAAAAACGCAAAATGCGATGTATAGCTGCATTTTTAGTATGTTATTTGGACCCCTTAGGAGAGTGTGAAACTATCTATGCAAGCAAAAAAAAGTTGTGCTGGCTGCGTTATACGTGAAAAACTGCAAAAAAACCAGGTTTTTGCAGTTTTATTCAAAATCTTTAGGCTTTTGACATTAGTTGCCACCATTATTATGAAAGTGAATTAAATTTTAAACAATTAAAGCCAAACTTCAGCTCCAACAACTTCAGCTTCATGTTCAATAGTTTTTGAGATATGATGCTTGAAACATTGACACTCACCGGCATATCTAACCGCCTACACCGTTATTTTCATACAAAAATGCTCACTTCACAGTCTCATAAATAAAAAAGGTTGTGCATCTCTGCAATGATTTGTATGTAGATAGATTAGTCAGGTGCTCATTTATTGAATAGAAATGTCAAATAATTATAGACACTTCCCAATTTATCCAAAAAGAGGAAAAGGTAAACCATTTTTTTCGTTCCATACAATTATAGTATTAAAATTATGCATTGCTTTACTGCATTTTTGGCGAAATTGAGAGATGTCTATGCTTATTTGACATTCTTATTCAAAAAACGAGCACCTTCCTAATCTATCAACATACAAACCATTGCAGAGATGCGTAAACTTTTATATTCATGAGACTGTGAAGTGAGCATGATTGTATGAAAATAACGGTGTAGGCGGTTAGATATGCCGGTGAGTGTCAATGTTTCAAGCATCATATCTCAAAAACTATTAGACATACGGAGCTGTGGGTTAGCTTTAATTGTTTGAAATTTAATACATTTTCAAAATAAAGTTGACAACTAATGTCAAAAGCGCATAGTTTTTTAATAAAATTGCAAAAACTGAAAAAACATGCAGTTTTTCACGTATAACGCAGTTAGCACAACTTTTTTTTGCTAGCAAAACATGGTTCCATACTCCCTTAAGGGGTCCAAATAACATACCAAAAATGCAGCTTTACATCGCGTTTTGCGATTTAAATGTAGAATTTTAATCGACAACCTAAAATGGACTTCAGTGCATCTCTGCAATTCACACACACGTTTACAAATTAACAAACACAGGCTCATGTCACTTTTGGTTTCGCAGCCAAGCGAACTCTGTTCGTCTATTTCAGTGAATATTAAGTTTATGTTCTTCCACTTGCGGTCAAAATTTTAAGATTATATTTACGTCATGTAACATCAGTAAGAGACCAGTGTCATCATTTAGTTTTCAATCGTAGAGAGAGTAAACATAAGTCTGTCACTTCTGAAACGACAAAAAACAAAAATTTTAAGTTTCAAGGTATATCTGTCGCAGGCGTATTGTATATTTCGCCGTATTACATAGCAACTAGCTGTTTTAGAAAACGGCGCCGTATTGTAATGCGGCGGATTAAAAATACGCCGTATTCAAAACGGCTGATCAAAAGCACGCCGCATTGAATAGAGCGCTTTGCGATTTTCAATACGGCTAGCCGTAATGTAATTGGGCGATTCATAAGCCGCTTTTCCGTCAGTTTTTAGTACTAATTATCAACACTCACGGCGCTGCCTACCATAACAATAAAAATGGCGTCAACTACGGATATTGTTGCGAAAATAAGTATGAATGTGGATGAATTAAATGAAGAAAACGTACCAAATGTGTACAGATAATTGTTTTATAGACATTTTTTAATGTGCAGTTAAATAGTTTCTACGCAGCTCAATGCGGAAGTGAGAAAAAGCCGTGGATCAAAGAACGAGATTAAAACTGCTAAGGTGGCAATAGTTTTTGGTGTTGTGCGGAATCCTACGCAATATTATTGGTGTAAAAAATACAACGTAATGAGTGTAGCTAGTGAAGATTAAAGAAACATATTTCGGAGGACTAATTGGGCAGTGCCCAAAGAACAATATGTTGATACATACATTACATATACAAAAAAAATATTTTAAAAAGATTTAAAATTTAATGTTCTAGTAAGTCTAACTAATATTACAATTTTACAACAAGAACCAAACCGTTTTGTACCGTACCTACTTATTTGATAGATGTAGTACTTATACATTCCTAAAAACTAATAAAAAGAACACAATATGTTTCGTACTACTTACTAGGTGCTTTAGAAGTTACTTAAACCTACCTTTTTCATAATTATTAAAATTAAATTATTTTCGATTAAGCACTGTTTTATTTTGTTAGTGTGGTCACTCTACAATAGAACTTTGATACAAAACGGCTAAACGTGTTCCGCCGTATTGAACAACGTATCACATTGTCAATCTGGCGTATCGTTGACTCGCCGTATTACAATACGGCGCCGTTTTCTAAAACAGCTAGTTGCTATGTAATACGGCTAAATATACAATACGCCTGCGACATATCGACCATTTCAGAACTGACAGACTCATGTTTACTCTCTCTACGATTGAAAACTAAATGATGACACGGGTCTCTTACTGATGTCACATGACGTAAATATAATCTTAAAATTTTGTCCGGAAGTGGAAGATTTTCTCAAGCTTCCGGCCAATTTTTTCTGCGATAATCTTCTGATCCTCGCTCAGCACAACTTTTCCGACCGTGTGCCATGCATTTCATCGTGAATTATGACGTAGGCAATACTGTCGCGGGCTCACGGACTATAAGTAAACACAACAGTAATTACGTATTACGTTGCGATGTCTGCGTATGCTTAAGGAGCTGCGAGTAGTATAGCTCTAGGCCCGTATTTTGAGAGCTATCTTGAGATCATACCTGAGATGCTGTTCTTCTATGAAAAGCATGTTAAGTACGATCTTAAGATAGCTCTCAACGTTGAGAGCGGTTTATAAATGTCTTTAGTGAACTTGCTGCCGCCGCATATTGTGCATACTCGCCAGACGGTGTTGAATTTCTATAGCGACTATAAAAGACATGATTTAATTTAGAAACCAGTAAGTCTGGAATGGAGGTCGTCGTGCCGGGCGTCTCGCCGCCTCGCCGTCTGCTCACCTTGGATGGGCGAACCCGCCTCTATACAAAATGTGTATTAAATTAACTGTTTTATAAATCATTTGCATGTTGCTCAACCTGAACGAAACGTAAACGGACAGTTACTTTCATCCGTTACGTGTACGTCTCGCACTCACAACGCGTTCGGGGGCATTGTGAGATCCGTGTGAAAATTTATTTATTTTCCTACATGTACAACAACAAAGGCGGCTGGCATGCCATACGGGTAATCGGACACAAGTGATGGACAGTTTTGATTCTTAAGGATCCCACATAAAAGCGTAATAGCAAATCATTTTCAATTTCGCCGTTCATAATAGAGTATAAATCGAATGAATCAGTCGTAGTGTATGCATCTCGTCGTAAGTTCTGAAAGATATAGGTAAGTAATGATACAATAAGTAAGGGTAGCATTTAATCGGGTAACAATAAATTCCCATTTTGTGTATCAAAAATACTTGAACAGATATTGAAAATTGGTGACTTTGAAATACAAATTTAGTAACTAGTTATTCAGAACGGGCGACCAAATTACTATTTGGGCGACAACCTAAGGGCACACAAAACATTTAAAATTTGGCATATATTTTATTTAAAAAAGGTGACTATTATCCTAATCGAGATGACAAAAATACCATGTTGGGCAGCTTAAATCAGTTATGTAGTTATACCTACTTAGTATAATAGTTGCCCACTCGTATTTTTGTCACCCATTTAGAATTTTCATCTCCCACATGTAGTCGCCCGTTTAGTTATTTTGTCGCCCAAAAAATAACCCGCTGCCCGATTCAGTATTTAAATTTCCCATCAACAGTCGCCATTAATTATTTCCAGTCACCCAATTAATTAATTCCCAGTACGTAATACACTGGCCTGCAAAACTAAGTACTACAGAGGTCTATTTTCATACAAACAAGGTAACTTTGAAGCATTGGTTCTCCGCCCAGGATTAAACGTGGTGTGATCTGATGATAGCCATCCAAGGAGTGAATGGAGAAGATTCAGATCCCCATACACACCCAATTGATCTGATCAGCATTCTAAGAGCTGTTTGGATATGTTTAAAAAAAAAACAAAAAATAGCATTAAAATGTATGGAAATGCTGTAACTGATAACTCTAATCCTTACAGCTCTTAGAATGCTGATCAGATCAATTAGGTGTGTGAGGAGATCTGAATCTTCTCCATTCACTCCCTGGATGGCCATCATCAGATCACATCCCGTTTAATCCTGGGCGGAGAACCAAAGCTTCAAAGTTACCTCGTTTGTATGAAAATAGACCTCTGTAGTACTTAGTTTTGCAGGCCAGTGTAGTTAAGTAATATTTGTATTATAATAGTTAAGTAATATGTATATATAATAGTTAAGTAATATAATAAGTAAAGATAAAGATAATATAATCTGAAAGTAATAGAGCCGATTGGCGCGCTTTTTCTGTTAGAAACTAGCAGTTATCGCGGCATAGTAAACGGTAGCACGTGTACGCCGATAAGCGTTTACGTACAATGCATACGCGGTGCATTTATCGATTATTCACAGTCCTAGGGAGGTCGTAAACCTAATCTTAGATGACTGATTGCATAACAACAGTATCAGCGTACCACGCTTACACGACCGCAACTTGGATGAAACACAGCGCGTGTAAGCAGCTTGCACGTGGTTACTACGCTCGTAGGCATTAACTCGTTATCGGTTACAAGAAATAATTTTAGTGAGCACGAAAAACAATGAAATTTTCCATTACGGGCGTGAACTCCTGTAGAAAGAAACCAAAACCAACAAAAGAACTGCACGTGTAACATCTACAGATCACTGTCAACGGAAAAAGCACGTTTCAACACTGCAGTATGCAATAATAGATTGTTTGTTTATTGATAACGGTAGCAATAACAAGTTTTACATTGTATAAATTCAATAAAATTAATAACCTTCAACGATAACAGCCTACTCTTTAGTAAATAATCAAAACGTCTCATTGAGAGTACCATTAAGTTCGATGCTTCTCAGATAAATTAAACTTAATTAATTTTTCCCGTAGAAAATTATTTTTAATTAATGGTTTATTCATAAGCCATTTCCAATATCTTTATCCTTAGTAGTAGTTTGCTTTAGATCAATATATTAGTAAACAATTAATAAATTACTACATAATACCACAGAATAACTAATAGTACATACAAATAATACTACATAATATCAAAATTACTTAAAAACATTATGTCCACAAAGTGAACAATATTACGACTTTCGAAGTGTATAATTTGAACAAAATAATTACAAAGATATATTTATAGAAAAGACATCAACGAAATCTCACACTTGTTGTTACTGATTACTCGTACTTAATTCATTTAAAAAATATCGGTAATGATAATATTCACGTATTGATAAATTTCTTTTTCATAAAAAAATATTTAGATTATGAATCGGTTAATAATATTTCAAAAATTTATTTAATTCAGTCGACTAAGCAGTACTTACCTATTTGAAAGTTAAAAGGTGAAGCAAATTTTAAGATTGTCCGAAAAAAAAATGTGAATAAACAAAAACAAGTGCAATGCAATTTAACGAAAAAAATGCTTATCTTAGCATAAATGAGAATGATGATGAATGATTGGACTCAATAATGTGTTTCTCCAAATTGACCTCATTTAAAACAAGCGCCGAATGCGCGAATTATTTACGACACACGTGTGTAATATTGATTAGTTAGTGATATTTAGAAAATAAAATATTCAATACATTACTTTTTCAATCACATTTAGGTAGATATTCGTTTTTAATTTTATTAATGTGTTGGCAAAAGTGAAGTTTTTTTTATGAAAATCTCTAGATATAGATAGGTATCAGTGGCGAAGGGTCCATACAAGCAGATTCCCATCGGCTTACCTTTTGAAAATCCTACCCCACTGATCCACTATGCAGATCATAAAATTTTTCATATTTTTTGTAGAGCGGCTTACCTTCGCCATAATTTCACCCCTCGCCACTGTAGGTATAGGTAGTGTATAAGTATTAGCATAGCACAGATAAATATAATACTACACTATTGCAACCAACGAACTAAGACAATTGTATAAATAGGGTCTACTAAATCAATTTATATACATAATAATAGAAAATGTATAAAATGTGTGTGCCGCTAAAACTCAGAAATGTGTCCCAGTAGGATCAAGTGAGTGAGTTATACGATGTGGTAGGGTAGCCCTCTATCCCCCATCCATGTTTTCAGGTTTCAGTTTTTTATTGAAGGGCGTGCTTTTAAATATATTAGGGCTGGAATGTAAGTGACGGCCGTGACGCCAATGGCGTAGGTAGATGAAACGAGCATCAAGCGTCAAGCCTTTGTAGTGGCAAAACGTTTGCATGGAGAATCTTTACATGTTCATACAATAATTATTTACATTTACAAAATAAATAGAAACTTCTGGAACAATCAAGAAATTTTAAGAAAAGATGAAAAAGGACAGAAAACAAATAAAAAAGACAGACGAAGAAGAGCAAAATGACTATTGAAATTTAAGTTTCTAAAAGGTCCTATGGGTGTATAAGCAGCGGCGAAACGCACTATTGATGTAGTTGGAAATAGTCCGTTCAAAGAGGAAGGGAAAAAAGAAGAAGAGGAAGGAAGATGAAGAAGTGACGAGAAGAAGAATGGAGGTGAGCTGAGGCCTAACAGTGGTTGGTGCTAGTTAGGAAGACTACGTCACACCACACGGAAGGGTGGCCGGACCGCAACATTCGATTGTAAACTACGTCACTCGAAGGAAGTCCACGACAACCGGGAAAAATTACGTCAGTCAGAGGGACCAGAGTGGCGAAATAATCGCGTCATCTCTGCAACCCCGTTTCCTTCCAATCCCGTAACCCACTTACGTAAATAAAAAATACCTCTTAAGTATATTTTTTGATCCAACTACCTCACAATTTTATCAACTCCCTGAGCAAAGCCGGCCACCAGAGCTAGTATATCCATAATTTTAAAACTGGCAGGTGCTATTAAATCATTTATTCTCAGATATCATAGAATATGTATGAACATATCTATAAAACATGTCTCGAAGCTTTGAAAATATCGCGTTGCATCATTTTAGACAACCCTATACCGCACTCAAATAGGAGGTAACAGAATCGGAAGCAAACAGGTGTCACGTGCAGGGTCACCGTCACAGCTTATCATGTTGTTTTATTGGCCAGATATTTTTAACAAAACTTTTTTGCCAAACTAACTTCATGTTTTTAGGGTTCCTAGTAAAACAAGGAACCTTTATAAGATCGTTCAGTGCGTGGTCCGTTCGTCCGTCGAAAAGAGGTCAGGATCAAAAACAAAGGCGTAAATTTTTCGAAGGCTGCTGATGCCAGGAAAACAGACGAGCATAAAGTGCCATCATACTCGTATGGTGCTACATTGTTTATTTCCCTTTAGCACCATCAAATCAACGTATTCACATTATTAAGAGAAGGATTACTATAGTAGGAAAGGAGAGTGATATGTATTAATATTAATGTTCGTGGGTGGAGATTGGAGAGCCACAGGTCAATTCCAGAAAAAAAAATAGATTGTTTGAGGGATAATAAAAAGGAAAAATAGAAAAATTAAAGACTCGAAAAACGGCGGTAAGAAGAAGTAACTCTCTTCAATATGACAGTCGCATAAAAATGACACATCTGCAAGAAGCGTACAAGAGTAAGGGTACATGGAAACGTATCGATTATATTATCAAGCGAATGACACTCGTACACTTACTCCATTGTTCCGATATGAGACGATCTTTAAACGGACTTTGACCTGGCGCCTGCCTGCCACAACGAACGTTCATTACTCGTAGGTATACAATGCGTGTACGATGCACATAGCATTACATTTGACCGCATTTTAATTTAATGTAGATGTAGATATATGCAACATTACGCAAATGAGCAGATAAAGAGTGTGAGTGAAAATAACGCCTGTGTAAGCGCTGTTACATGTTCATTATTTATTTTGTGGTTAAAGATCGGTATTAAACGGTAAATTAATTTCTTTGGTACTGATTGTAGAGATAAAAAAAACAAGCTATTCTAACATGATATGAATTACAGCAACAACAGGAATGAAAATAAGAAATACCAAAGAGATAATAAGATTAGTCATCTCTTCTCAATATAGTTTAATCTTTTACAATTGTACTATTTATGTACATTGTTTTCACGCAAATGTATCGAAAAACGTCGTATGGTACACGCGTGAACGTCATCTCGTTTTAAAAACCTCTTTATCAACCTAGTTTTATAAACTACTATTATAGAGTAAATGTTGAAACGATTCTGTTTCGTACTCACACAGAGTGTCTTCTATAAGTGTTCATTTCCATACCATATCAAATAACGCTCTATCAATCCTTGTTGTTGCTACGTTGCTAGCTATAGTTACGTGGTAAAACTTCTTATTGGTTTACGTAACAAAATAAATAAAATAACACCCAACTTGCGTATATAGCTGACGTAAAACATACATAAACTGTACTCTATTGTTTCGAATTTTTATTATGCAGCAAGTATTAACGTACGATAATAAATCATGACGACTTTCACGGCACACTTTAAACTCTCAGCCTGACCAAACACAGAAACAATACGATTAGTACAAATACAAGGCCTGAATCAATAAGATATTTTTTTATTGAATTAAAACACTTTTAACGGATACTAGCGCGGTTTTATTGAAAGTACTTTGGTAATTAGTTGGTATTTACCAATTTCCAAACCAAATACCGTAAGTGAGCGCGTATAAGCTTGAGAAGTGAATATATTTTTTATTGTCAAGTCTGGACACTAGGATATCATTGTATCTAATTTCCCAAGTTTCCCAAGTTTCAACACTTGTCTAGAAATAAAGCAATATAGTATGTTGTCCAACGGGAGGACTGTATCTGTAATCGACTTAAGGTTTTTAAAATATTGTACGAAAGTCCACAATGAAGTGACATCGCGTATCTATGTGAGATGACGGGAAATCATTTAATAATCCAAATAAATATTATTCCAAACTGCACGGGATATAAACGTGAGATCGAAGTTTGAATAGGTTCTTAGCACGATGTTTACGAATGGTAAAATGTTATTATCAATTTGCTACTTTGTTGCGGACCGTCCTCCTTGAAAGTTGTTTATTTACGAACTTAAATGCAAACAGAACTGCAACAACAAGGTCCTAGCATAATAATTGTTATTATTCCAACTCTGATGAAAATATTATGCTGCACAATTTCGAACAGTACCTACTTAGGTACCGATACAAAAAGTGTTTAGAAGCAGCAAAATACTACAAGATATACAATATACTTGGTATATTGTAAAAGCAATTGCATAGCAGATTCGAGTATACTCTAAACAAATTACCTATTCAATTTATGTTTTGAATTTTCCATATTCGCGAACTAATTATTTTGCATTATCTATAAATTAAGTACATTATAAAGTTTCTATTTATAAACATTGACATTCATTCTTGGCTTTTTGTTTTCTTATTTATACTGAGACAACATTATTCGTTGAAATTCCAGTTCCAGAAAACCTAGTTTACATTTACGGTAAGCGACTAGCAAATTAAAAAGCATAAAGCGAAAAAATAAATATTTCCATGTAAACTGATGTTTTCCTCACGTTTTTCGCGGAATGGAAAAGCGGATTAGCAGGCCATGTCGTCTGCTTTATTTATATTTTCATTGAGGTTCACGTCATGGCGGCGCCCGCGCCCCCGCGCCCCGCCTGCGCCCCGCCCGCGCCCCCGACCGCCGCCCGCCCGCGGCTGCAACTTGACACGTTGAAAAAAATAACACCGACCTTTGTTAAATGTCGATGTAAAACATTCAAATATTTTCAACATCATCAAAGAGTTTAAAGTTGTTTTAGTTTAGTTTTGAACGGTGTCCGATTGTTTTCAGCGGAAAATATATTAATGTACGGTAACTGTGCTCTTTGAAACCTGAAACGATTGGGGTTCGATTTTTTACTTGTAGAAATCTAGCTACACTTATTATTTTCTGGTTTTAAAATATATCAGAGGTTAACACCATTATTTTCGTCAGTGGAAAATTATGTGAATCACACATCACACTTGACACTCATGTTTATTTTTTCAAATGTGTGTTTCTGACACACACTTACTTTATCCGAAATACAAATCTACCAGTTAACCTTTATTAAGTATAATGAAATGCCAAAATCAAAATGAATAAGACCAATAAAATAAAAGTTACAAATTTAAATATTATACCCAGTTTTTATTGCCCATCGTAGATATTTTGCAAAGTTGTCCTATATTTGACATCAACAGAACCAATAACAATAAGCTTGGTTATTGAATTTCCACGTCATTAATATCAGTCAGTTATAATAAAAAGATATAAAACATTGAAACTAAATACATAAACATGAAGAGTTGAAGCAACAGATGTACAGTTCATAGAAAGATAACAGAAAATCGCGAATATTGTTTTCAGATGCCTTCGTATTGACTACAGTGATGGTTGATATTATTTTCATTACACACGTTACATATAGTGGAGAAGCCACTTTTACGAAAGTCGTCTATTTACGATTCCCGTCGGACAAGAGAGTGCTCCACCGACAACCGGTATCATTGTCTTCAGCATGATCTCCTGAACAAGAATACAGCGGTTGTCGCATTATAAAGTGGTGGAGGGGGGAGGGGGGGAGGGAAAAGCCGCGGAAGTCGAGTATCGGGAATTGGTTAATTTTCTCAACAACCACTTGTCCGATTTAAACAAATAAGCTGTCGTATGATAGGTAATATCCTTAGCAACATATTTTATGTTACAATAGTTATTGTAAATACTATAGTTTATTAAATAATTAGAAAAAAGTCGAATTTCAAACAAAAACATTTTTAGTTTTGTAGATTTGAAGCAGTAAATTAAAATAAAGTACATACATATATATAGTATAAAGTACTGCGTAAAATTGCTACAGTCATTAGCTTGCTGTCTGCTTTTTAATTTTGAAATTTGGCTGGAAAACAACAAAATTATCATCAATATTGTGCGGGAGGTCACTGTCCGAATAATATCGAAGATGCTTTAAAGAAAGTCGTCTAATGACTATTCCCGTCGGACCGGAGAGTTCTCTACCGACAACTGGTATCATTGTCTTCAGCATGATCTCTTGAACAAGAATATAGGGGTTGTCGCATTATAAAGTGGTTGAGGGGGGAGGGAGGGGAGGGAAAATATGCGGAAATCGGGTATCAGGGTTTGGATAATTTCTCAGTAACCGCTTGTCCAATTTAAACAAATAAGGTGTCATATAGTAGATAATATCCGTAACAACAAATTTTACCTTTCAATGTTTTTTTTGAATACTAAAGTTTATTACAAAAATAGAAAAAAGACGAATTTCAAACAAAGGCTTTTTAGTTTTGTAGAATTGAAGCAGTATATTAAAAGAAAGTACTATGAAATTAAAACTATGAGGATTTGCCCCAGAAAAAAATATTTGTACGTAGCACAGTTATCCCACTATATGGAGTAATAAAATTGAAAAACATTTTTATCTAGTAACTATGCTAAAAAATTTTTTTGGGTCGCAAGTCGAAATTTTTTCTACCGTTTTTTTCGAAATTCCTCTACAGAATTAAAACTATGAAGATTATCTTCGGAAAAAAAATACTGGTGAATAGCTTAGTTATTCTACTATATAAAATAATAAACATGTAAAACATTTTTGTCTAGTAACTATGTTAAAAAAATATTTATTTAGTCGCGAAGCGAAATTTATGCTACCATTTTTTTCGAAAATCCTCTACAGAATTAAAACCATGAGGATTTACCCCAGAAAAAAAATTGTAGTAAATAGGCCAGTTATTCCATTATATAGAATAATAAACTTGTCAAACATTTTTGTGTAGTAACTGTGTTAAAAAATATTTTGTGTCGTGCAAACTCATTTAAACATAACTTTGCAGGTCCACCGTGTTATGCGACACAAAACATTTTTTAACACAGTTACTAGACCAAAAAGTTTGATAATTTTATTAATCTATATAGTGTGATAACTGGTCTATTAACTATTTTTTTTCTGGAGCAAATCCTCATACCTAGTTTTAATTCTGTGGAAGAATTTGAAAAAGAAATGTTAGAGAAAATTTAGCTGCGCGACAAAAAACATTCTTTTTACATAATTTCTAGACAAGAATGTTTGACAAGTTTATTATTCTGTATAGTGCAATAACTAAGCTATTCACTAGCATTTTTTTCTGAAGCAGATCATCATAGTTTTTATTCTGTAGAGGATTTTCGAAAAAAAAAAATGGTTGAGTTAATTTCGCCACGCACCGCAAAACATTTTTTAACACAGTTACTAAAGAAAACTGTTTAAGAAGTTTTTTATTCTATATAGTAAAATAACTGAACTATTTACTACATTTTTTTTATGGGGAAAATCTTCATAGTCTTAATGTTGTAGAGGATTTTCGAAAAAAAAAATGATAAAGAAAATTCGCCACGCAACAAAAACATTTTTTTAAACTTAATTACTACACAAAAATGTTTGATAAGTTTATTATTCTATATAATGGGATAACTAGGCTTTTGACCAGTATTTTTTTTCTGAGTCAAATCTTCATAGTTTTAATTCTGTAGAGGATTTTCGAAAAAAAAATGGAAGAGAAAATTTCGCCACACGACGCAAAAAATTTTTTTTAGCCAGTTATAAGACAAAAATCTTTAAAAAGTTTATTACTCTATATAGGGGAATGGCTGGGTTATTCACCGATATTTTTTTTCTGGAGCAATTTTTTATAGTTTTAATTACAAAGTAGTTTATTTCAATTTACTGCTTCAATTCTACAAAACAAAAAAAATATTTATTTGAAATTCGTATTTTTTCTTATTATTTAATTAACTATAGTATTTACAAAAACCATTGTTTGATCAAATATGTCGTTAAGGATATAACCTACCATATGGCACCTTATTTGTTTAAATCGGACAAGTGGTTATTGAGAAATTAGCCAAACTCTGATACCCGAGTTTTGCACCTTTTCCCTCCCCCCCCTTCCCCCTCCACCACTTTATAATGCGACAACCGCTAATTTCTTGTTCAGGAGATCATGCTGAAGACAATGATACCAGTTGTCGGTAGTGCACTCGCTTGTCCGACGGGATTTCAATTTTGAAGGCCTGGCGTCTCGGCTAATAAGCAATTTACACAGGTGCAGTTACAGCACAGTATCGGAATCCACAACAAGAATAGATGATAACCGTCTCGTCCCGTCCTATTGTCGGCCGGCGCCAAAGACATTAGCACAGTGCAATGCATCTACGTACGTATTCTCCTATCAATGATTACGCGAGATCGCAAATTATTTTCATTGACGTTGAATTACTAAGTTGTATGCAATACAATAATTAGTTTTTATTATTTTTCATCTACGTACAAAAAAAACATATATTTATTTCACATCGGATGAATCAAGCTCGAAAGCCTTTCTAGAAGAAAACATGTGATCAGATCATGTCATCGCAATGAAACACTTCCAACAAAGTAACTTGTCTGTTGTCTATGACCAACTATTCTGAATATACATATAAATGGACAAAATTAGACAGTCAGGCTCTTGACATTCATTAAGATCCAAAAGAACCGGTCCAACTGGGTTTTCATCGTGGGAAAAAGATCAGCACGTGTGGGTTCAATAAAAAATAGTCACGTTGTTTTGATGAATAAATTAATTCCAAAGTTCGACAGTAAGACCAGAGTTTGCCATTTGTAAATTCTAAAGCTATTTGGCATTATCACAATTTGGCATTTTGTAAACTAAGTCAGACGAAGGTTACGGTTTGAATAAATTAGTACAGTTGCAAGCTGGGAATGTAACTAGACTTCGCGTTTGTGATATATTTGATAATTTTTCGAAATGGTTGAAATATGATTTTTTTTCGACAAATTTCGAAAAAATTTATAAGTACCACCTAATGTAACTATCGATCCTGAGGGCCTAGCCAAAGAAACATTGGCAAATCTTCGTTATCGCTTCGCTTCCGAAACATGTATGGGATTCTAACAATCGAATTTTAAAACGTCAAATCATACATCTTTCGAAAGCGAAGCAATAACGAAAATTTGCAAATGTTACTTTGGCTAGGGGGCCTGCTCACAAAATTCACGAGAATCGGTTGAGAAATGCGACCTTAGAGGAGAACAGATGACAGACAGCCGGGCAGACATACGCAAGTATTTTTGCCCAAGCTGAAACGAAAAAAAATAAAAACACAAGAATTAAATATAACCTTAGGTAAATGTAACAAAATGAATGATGACGATTTGAAAGTATACAAGGTTATTTGTAAAACACCAACAACCTCGTAGGAGTTGATTACTAACATCATAAACAACAACATTTGTTCTACAACTTTTCCGAAAACAGCCAAAAAAATTGACTTTTCATACAAAACTCGATCAGCTGTTCAGACATTTTGTATGGAAAGTTGTAGAACAAATTTTGTTGTTTATGATATTAGTAATATAGTCCTGCGAGGTTGTTGGTGTTTTACAAATAACCCTGTATGTATATTAGGAACAATTTCTACTTTCAATCAATTTCCAAAAAGCTCATAAACGAAATACTTGATCATGAGTGTTAAAGTAATTACTAATTATTAGTACTACCTACTGCTTTGAACTTTAGTACCGTTTGGCGGTCGTCGGCGATGCATCAGCGAGGCGACTGCACGGTCGAGCGCGGCTCAAGTTGCGGCTAAAAGCGGCAGCGACGGCGGCGGCGGCCGCGTTTTAAAATAAACGCAAACAAACAACACCTCTACTGGCAGCACAATATATAAAGTGGACAGAAGAGTTGCTCGCGGTTTTCCATGCACGCACACATAGACATTTTGTACAGGTAGTCTCAGGCCAACGCAACCTAACAGGAGTTCCTAGCGCAACACAACAAATTTTCAAATACGGCCAGGTGGCCATTCTGACTTAAAGATGCTTAAAGACACACTATTTTATGCCGGCAGTTGGCACCGATCGACACGCACCACCACCGTGGCGAAAACGGGATACTCTGGTGCAGACACGCGCAGCGAAAATCGAGGAAGGCTTTCAAAACGGCGAAACGGTATTATGGTTTGTGACTCGAACTGCTGCTCCAAATCTTACAAAATGTTTCTTCACATAAACTGTGTTCCGTACACCTTAATTAATTTCATATAGGTACTTACTTTAAAATCTACGGTTTAAATACAAAAGCTCTTGATTGCTAATAAATACGAATATTGACAACGATAAGGTATACCGTCTCTAGCACAGACCATACTCGGACAAACCAACGAAATTTATATGAATTACTTGTTCCAAAAGAAGATCACCACAACAATGCAACAAAAAAAACACTAAGAAAAGCCTATTTTGGTCGGGCTCGGGAGCTTTTAAATAGCGTTACTTCCGACACCAGCATCGTCTACGCTTTGATTTCCCTCTGAAACATCCGCTACGTGGCGCTGAAAAATGCAGGAACTGTTAGGGACTTCCTGCCCTGCATAGTCTGTAAGCAAGACAAATCGTTTCGGACGACGAAGTTTAGCCCCCAAGATTGATCGTTCCGCTCGGCCCCAACCCGAGGCATACATTTAACAAGAAAAATGTTGGGAGCTGGGCTTTTTCTTTTTTGTCTCATTCCGTTTCATTCATTTATAATACGAGTATGTGTCTATTAATAACATTGATACTTATCTCATTGTGTCGGTGCATTGAACATTGTTCGATACTGAGTCAATGTTTCCCTTCATTCGTCATTAACTTTGTACACTACAGTGAATCATGTGGAAGCATTATCGAATGCCGTTAAAACAGTCACTTATTTGTTTACATTTTTGTTTAAGAATATCTAAAAGGCGTGTGATTCTAACATGGGACGTATTACTCATACATAACATAGAAATTCCAGTCCATAATATGTACAAAGGAAAACACAATTACAGTGAATTTTAAAACACTTTAGACACTGTATTTTTCTTGTACAGCGTCTAGTTTAAACATAAACTTTATCACCCAGTCCATTTGTGCAGTTCCATTTAGGTAAGTAGGTACCTACCTATAGAAATGTAAAAACTCGGTGTTTATATGTTACACAAATGACGATTTGAAAGAGCCGAAAATATGTAGATAATTGATAATAGTTTATAGTAAACATTCACAAAAAGACTGACATACATTCACGTCTAGATCACAACATGAATAAACTGGCCCAAATTGGTTGTCGCCCTGTCGGTAGAAATCTTTTAACGGTAAGTAAGTTACTCAATGCTTCATCCTCCCTAACTCAACTCATCAAATATGAGACACCAAATCGGCTTCATCCAAATAATTCTAGATAACACAAGAACTACTTTCGTGGCTCTTTATGTCACAATTCAGGACAGGACAAATATCTCGTAGTTAATTTAGCTATTAATTCTGAGTAATGTGACAAAATATGTATGATAATGCTCAAGCTCGTCACTAGAAATTTAATTCACTTCGACCAGAATTGTTTTTTTTGTTGAATATTACAATTTTATGACTATTCCTATGATCAAGTTAAACGGATGATATGTGGAATTAAAAATTAAATCATACCAAAGGTCAGTTAAGGTAAGAGGAACATAGTTTATTTTGGGCCAGATGTTTTGAGAGCTAGGAAGAACAGATAATTCGCAAAACTTACATTTGTATACCAGCTTTCCATATTTTAAGAATCATAATGCTAATATACATGGTACTTAAGACAGTAGCGGCCAAAAACGTTTAGGACGTTTCTCTTCCCCCTCATCTGGGGTAAGAGGAACATTTATCGTATCTCCTATAAATGTGATGTTTATTTAGATTTACCTGTTGCTACTTTTCAAGTAAAACGAATTCAATCGAATTAGATCTTAGAGAAATTGAAATAAGGTACAGTTTCAAAGAAAAAAGAGAAAACTCAAAATTAGGGTAACAGAAACATCTCTTACTCTGTAGATACTGTTTCTCTTACCCTAACAATATTTTAGGAGATTATGATTTTGAATTCAACAAAACTTGTATTATTTGTTTAGTCTAAAATATCAAACAAAAAGTAAAGCTAACCGTTTTGTCTTAGTATTTTTTCATTGAAATAATCAATCCTACTAACTACGCAAAAACTACTGAACGGATTTGGTTGAAATTTGGCACACAGATAGTAGATAGCCTAGATTAAAATATAGGATACTTTTTATCCCGATATTCCCACGGGAACGGGAACCACGCGGGTGAAACCGCGGGCGGCCGCTAGTAACCCTAAAATTTTCACAATTTTAGTGCGAATTTAAAGTATGCAGTCAACTCGTGTTTTTAGTCTTCAGCTTTGGAACATCATAGTGACATCTGTTACCAATCGATAGTTTTTATACTTTTTTTTTTACTTTGCTGTTTTATCAACATAGTTTATGATTAGTTATAATTTCGTGTTCCTTTTTCACTAACTGACCTTATACACTTTATGGCTACAAACAAAAATCACATCGTCATTTGACGAGAATGCTACAAAACGATAACAGTCGCACAATTACATAACTACTTGGAGTGGTAATATTGACTTCAAAAAATACGTCTCAAAGCAAGACTCGTGACATAGTTTATAGAAATTTACACTTTACGCTGCGTTCAGACGATAACGCACGACCCAACCTCAACCCAAACTCAGCTCAAACTCAACTCACCCGCAGCCTACTCTTTGAAATACATCACTTACAATTTTGAGTCTTATGACACATTAATAAGCTCTTTTTTATTTTGTCGATGCAACTGCACACTCTCCGCGCTCAACCCGAACTCAACTCAAACTCAACCCGTACACAACCCAAACTCAAATCAAACTCAAACCGAACTCAAACAGAACTCACTTCAAACTCACCTGGACATTACACAGGACCTTATTAAAGTGTCATAAGACTCAAAATTGTAAGCGATGTATTTCAAGGTGGGCTGTGGTTGAGGTAAGTTTGAGTTGAGTTTGAGCTGAGTTTGGGTTGAGGTTGGGTCGTGCGTTATCGTCTGAACGCAGCCTTACTCGTGATGCAAACATATTCGCTGTCAAAACATTGGCTCGCATCGACGCAGTTCACGTGCAGCCATGTGCAGCCAAGAGCCCGCCATCCTTAACACTTTGACCTTTAAACCCGCCTTACACTGAATGCAACAAGATCCACATCAGTACAGCTACGATACAGACTGGACGAAGAATGTAATTAGGGCAATGTTTACCGTTGCGCGGCCAAACGGGAATGAATCACGAGATCAGTGGGCGAAGGCATCGCGGCCGCCGAATCCGTCTTGTCCTGCTTCGCTCCTAATTTAACCGGTCCCTATAAATAATTACTCTGACGAATGCCGCTGACTGACGCCAGCCAACGAAAAATACACAACTCAAAATACAACTACGCGACGTCACGTGCCAAGTCAGTTAACAAGGTGTTATGTGTAAACACATGCACAACACAATCCTCCTACGTGTGCAATAGTGTGCATGTACCACAAATACCACAACACAATACTGATAATAATCACTGGCTTATAAACGAAGGCTCCTCTTGTTAAAAGGGGTGGGGTTAAAGTTAAAGTATGAAATTGACGATTTTTTTCTCACACACAGAGGCTCTCATATCTTCTATGATGTTAAAGATGCTTCGGTTGCTTGTTGTGGTTCACTCACTATCAGCAAAAAAAAAATCTGATTTTTTCCTCGACGTTAAAAAAAGTATTTTAAAAGAGACTCCTTTTTTCTTTAGCAGAAATGACCACTTAATTCGTTGTAACTTAGCCGATACTTTTTTGTTCACCTAATACATGGCAATAGTTAGCGGAGTGTAAACATTTGTGCATAAAAGTTCCAAAACATTAGCGTTCAAGGTTGTTAAATAAATTAAAACAATATTAGTATAGATAATGCAAATTCTTTAAAATTCTCCCTTCCCCTAAAATTCTCCATTCCCTAATATTTAAGGAGTCGCGCTTCAAGGATAAAGGTGCTGTTTATCGTATGTATATTTGTTGTATGACTGTCAAGAAGACCATAATTATGAGTAAATCTGTCAACATAAATACCTAACTATCCTATGACAGGTAAAACCGGAGAGTAGTTATTAGATAGGTAGCTTTCTTTATATAGTATAGGCGCATTTTCTTGCTGAAATTAATAAAGTAAGAACCGTAGCACAAAATAGAGAGACTAACAGAAGTTGAGCTTAGTACTACGGGCGCTCGAGCACACACACAAAGACAGCTCTCACCGCTGCGTCACGTACTCGAAGTGGTTTGAGATTGTTTTGAGATTCCGGTTTTACAGTGTCGATGAGAGATGTCTATGTGTGCGTTGTTCGAGCGCGCGAGGCTAAGCTAAACTACTGTACTCTCTACCTAGTTGGTTACTAAGTTCTGTAACTATGGAAAACATGAATAATACTAAATTTACAAATAATGCTACAATGAATTATATACCAAATGAAAGCACAAATATTTAAGATTATCATGTATTAAAATTATTCGAAATGACCGCCTCTGGCATGAATACACGCCTTTAGACGACGAGGCCAGTCATCGATGGCAGCACGAACTACCACCATATCCAATTCTGCGACTGCCTTGAGAATAGCGCGCTTAAGAGAGTCGAGATTCATGTGGGGCTTAGCACATGCTTTCTCCTCAATAAGTTGCCATATGGCATAATCCAGAGGATTTAAGTCTGGGCTGGAGGATGGCCATTCTTCCTGCGCGATAAAATCAATTTTGTTAGCCCGAAACCATGCTTGTGTAGATTTTGCTTTGTGCGCAGGGGCAGAGTCCTGCTGGAAGACCCATGGCTGGTTTTGAAATAAAGTGTGGCTTAAGGGTTTGACAACAGGTTCCAGAACGGTATCTTGATAGACTCTAGCGCCAGTTTTCACACCTTTTTCACGGAAATGAACCTTACTTAGCCCTGAATAGGACACCCCCAGCCAAATCATCACTGATGAGGGGTGGTGACCTCGTTGGACCCTCGGAGCAATCATGCTGGCTTCTTTACTATTCTTAGCGTATACTCTATCATTTTGACGGTTAAAATTTTCTTCGACTGTGAAGATTTTTTCATCAGTAAACAAGATTTTTCGATGGCCGTTTTGTGCGTACTGCTTTAGTAGAGCGCGACTTCGTGCTAACCTCATAGCCTTCAATCGTGCGTTTAGCAGATGGCCCTTTCGTCTACGGTAAGCGTGAAGCCCAAGGTCATCATTGATAATTTTTTTAAGGGAACTTCTCTTCACAGTCATCTGTATTGCCAATAACTTTTGCTTCCGGACGGGATTTCTCGTGATTCTCGCCTTCACTGCCTTGATCACAGCTGGTGTCCGAACGGTGCGTGGTCTTCCTGATCTTTTTCGGTCATCGACGGTCAAGGTATTACTGTACCTATGGATAGTGCGATAAATAAATTGCTTGTTGATTTTCAACTTTTGTAGCAACTTGAAAATCATATTCGGTGGCTGCCCACATTTGTGCAGAGCAATTACAGCGACACGATTCTCCTTCAACCCCCATTCCATGGTGAAATAAACAAAATATGATATACGTGTGGTATGGAATTATAGCTTATAAAACTGTCAATAATATGTCATTTTTATTTTTTCTTTTCATTTGTTTTAATGGCGAGTAATCAATAAAGAAACTCAGTAACAGAACTTTTGACCAACCTGTGTATATTGTGACCGTAGTATAATTTGATCAAACTAAATAATTAATTATCGTTTTATGACCATGGATTTTTAAAGTGTAACAAGCGTTTACGGCGACTGCATTTATAGTAAGCTAGCGGCCGCCCGCTACTTCGTCTACGTGGGAAGTATTTTTGCTATCCCTCGGGAACGAAACATTTTTCGGGATGAATGGTACCCTATGTACTTCTCTGTACCCCTGGCAACGTGTATGCAAAATTTCATGATGATCGGTAGAGTGGTTAAGACGTGAAGGCGTAACAAACAAATAAACAAACAAACAAACGGACTTTCGCATTTATAATATTAAGTAAGGATAAATATAAAAAATGAAAAAAAAAAAACATTCGACTTCCTTTGAAAATAAAAGGGTAAGTAATTAAATAATATTCGTTCATTAACGTACGCCTATAAAAGCGTCATCAGTTCATCATCATATCTGGCTTAATGATACAAAATCCTAATCGTTACATCATTGACTGGATAATTCATGATTACGTCACATCACATCCAATGTGATCACGAGTCTACATACGACTACAAATACATCACCTTTGTAGTTTATTTCCGTGCAGAGCGCTTGCATAAAATTACAAACACGACCAATCTATATAGGTCTCAAACTGTAAGGACGCTATACAAAACCTTGCGTTTTAGAGTTACTCCGTCCAAGTGTGCATTTAAAAGACGCCATGTAATACGAAGTCAACACCGTCTCCGTTTCACTCAGCAGCGGCGAGGACGCGTCATGCAGTCGTCAGTAACTGTTCATCCATCATCTATGAATAGAACCGACCTACTCTCTCATTCCTCGAATTCCGGTCGGTGTAAAACTGTAAACAGTTCCGCCAACACCGTTTACGAACAATCGGAATTGTTCTTAAACTTTTCCTGCTCGTCCATTCATTCACCGCACAGATTACACTGCAAGATAAGCCATTATCACAGTCATGTTTATAAACACAACAACAACATGACGGCTTCACATTTTACACCATCATACATACATACATGCCTAAACGGTTTCGGGTCGTAAGGTCATGTTTGAATAAATTTCAGTACGATAATAGAACTTATCTCTTTAAAAAATACAAATGAGTGTTGGGGTTTTTTATGCAGCTAATACTTTTAAGATGTGCTTATAACGTGTTAGGTCAAAATGGTAAACCTAATAAAATTGGAAGATGGGTAATATTTGCCTAATAAATTATTTTTGTACTTAGCTGATTAAATTGTCCTTTAATATGTTTTTAGATAGCGCCAACCAGAGGCATCAAGAAAGTCATAAAATGTTTCCTACAGAAAACTACTTTATTAGACACAGTCCTTAAAAGTCAATCAAAAATTTTACTCTTGAAGCAATTAAACTGTCAATGTAATGCAAGAACTGCATCGTTGCTAACAACGACACTACGACGAAATGATATGACGCGCCAGCCTAAATAATAGATCAAAAAACAAAATCTTGTAAAAAATATAAAGAAAAATCTTCCCTGACATGAATGAGTACTATTACACTATTCTGTGATGAAGGATGCTAAAACATCGCCAGTCACAATACCGCTTTACCGATAAGGAAATCAAATCAACGTACCTACTTACGGGAAAAACTATCTAAGTCGAATAATGCGACTCTGTTTTTTCATTCAATTCCCTTTATAAAATATTACATTCGTACCCACATCAATGGCGCCTCGCTTGTGAACCCATGACCCTTGCTTGATATTTGTTTACTTACAAAAGTAGAATTAGTGATAATCATGCGTCCTTCGCGTGAAAGCATGAGACCACAGATACGACTCCAATAAAATTGTGAATACATAGTAATAAAATTACTTTCTTGACTTTGTTTGTACTTTTTTAAATAAGAAATTCATTAAAACTTTAAATAAACACTCGTGAGCAAAAATATTGAATTACATGCCATCTTTGATAAAAAACAAATTGAACGGGGTCTGATCAGATGATGGCCTTCAAAGAGTGAATCGTGTAGGCCCAGATCGCTAAAGAAACCGAACGGATCAGAAGAGTCGTTTAAACCAGAGACCTTATGGAGTTTTTAGTGGTACATTTACCATCCTTTTGAGGTAATTATAGCATTTTTTTTTAAGTTCAACCCTGAGATTTTTTTAAATTCCTCTAATCCGTTAGGTTTCTGTAGCATTATGGGCTCTCCGCCATTCATTCTTTAAATTGCCATTATCAGATTACACCTTGTTTAATCCTGGGTGGAGAACCAAAGCTGCAGAGTTATCTCGTTTGTATGAATATAGGCTCGTGATTCCATACTTTTGCTTACAAAAATGCTCAGTGAGTGCGTGCAGTAAAAACCCGTGAGTTTTTATTTAGAATTTAGTCACACTACACTCCAGATTTTTTTAAAGTAAGTAGCTACTTTACTGATATTAATGTATAAATACCTAGTTTGTATTATTTAATATAGGTACCTAGGTAGTTAGTTAGTTATCTATCATATGACTTAATGTTTATTTGATGCTAATCAACGAAACAACCAAAAAAAATAGAAAAACACTCCTTAATTTCAGTTTGGTCTATTTTAAAACAGCATGTTTTTTTCCTCTAATGATTGCTTCTTACTCATTAGGTAGGTACAGTCGCATATCAAATCATAAACTTTATCAATCATATATTGACCACTATAAAGATTTTAATAGAACACCTCTTCTACATTTTTGGTCAAAAATATCTAAAGCACACTCAAATCGTAAGGACTCAAATCTCATCCGATTACAAAGTAAAACAAGATACGTCCGCAAATACCGCAAATGGCCACGATATGGGTATGTTTTCCATATTATAAACTACGCTTGTAAACGTAAACAGGGGCATTGCTCTTTGACAAAGCCAAGAATATTCCGCTGGACTCTGTTCCAACAAACAGCCGACGGAAATGCGCCGAATATTGCTCCACAGTTCCACACATTAATGTCAATTCATTCACTAAAAACAAATTACTATCAGGCATGGCACCAACATTTATTCGGCAGATGAGACCCTCGAGTGGATCCGGTGGATCGTGTTATACCAAGTATTTCCTTGCGAGTGAAAATAAATTAAATTAATAATATCGATTTTCAATAGCCTATAAATACCTACTTTGATTAGAAAACATACAAAATTGTGAACATTTGTAATGTACATTCCCTACGTATTGTTATTTGTAAGTTTAAGACTACATTGTGTTTAAATATTTACAAAACTCAGTATTACTTACGATAACAGCTAAGTATAGACTATTAGGTAACCGGGAATTCCTTTGACAAATCAAAACAAACTTTTGTACGTAGTGATGTTACAGAAAAACTTGCATACGTATAAATATCCGGGTCCTTTGTCATGATTATTTCAAAGACATATTGTACTGAGAACTCAAATATTCAAGAAGTGTTTTACGATGCCGGATATTTTGCAGAACAGCACCCATTGAACTGTGCTACTGCGTACTACCAATTGGCGGTTATCTGTTACATATTAGGTGGTATTGAACTTTGAAGGCCAATCGAGTTTTTGTCCACGTTACCCTAATATGCTCGGGTTAGTCGTTGGGTACATGGCCTCAGATTTTTTCCAAGATTAAGTCAGTAACCGGCGACGCGACGGTCAGTCACCGGCACCGCCACGCTTTGGTGCTCCAAGGTCCGCGAAAATATATGGAGAACGTGTCTCGATTAGTTTATGACATTTGATTTTATTGTTTCCGCTAAGAGATTTAATGTAATAGGATTGTATGTATTCGAGTTGACGTACCTCGCTCGACTGTTCGTTCCTAATTAAGTGTCAGTTCGTTTCTTCGTATGAACACTGGAAAATATGCTGCTTACAACCCATGACAATATATTTGTCGTTACTCAGCTCAAACTAACTTTACCATTAATTAAAAGACATTGATTGAATGTTTTGGCAAACAAAATCATACGAGGGTGGATTGATAAGTCCATGACTTTTTAATGAAGAAGGACTTTTTTTCGGAATATTTTGTTTTATTTCTGTACATAATCTTATTGTAGCTCTGCGTATTCAGTCCAACGAAGTTCCTACCTCTTTAACCCATATTTTTTTTCTTTCATCGCCTGAAAACTGGTAACTGAAATGAGGGCCCATTTAGACATCACCTTTTGGCTTGATGAAAATCTTAGCCCGCCAAGACATTTATCAAGACATTTATTCATGTTTGGTAGGAGAAAATATCTCACTGGGGTTGAATCTAGAGAATAGGAAGGATTCACATCTTCATTCGATGAGTTTTGATGTCATGAGTGCCGCCGAGAGGGTCGACAGGGTCATTAAGAAAAGTTTGAACTCGCTTGAGCTTTTTGTTTCCAAAAGTAATAATCTATTGCCGAATTTGAAAAAAAAATAGTGTAAAGATGCCTTAATAGTCCAATCAATAAAGGAGTTCTAGAATGCATGAGAGGGGACCTAAGCGATTTCTTCTGAAACTTGTTCAGGGCGCTTAGGAAGTAAACATACTAAAAGTCCTGACGTCTCGGAGGTGTGCCGGAGGGGGGAGGGGTGGGAGAAGGTACCACTTTTGAGTTTTTCGCAAATATCTCAAAAACGGTGCGTCATAGGAAAAAGAGTTATTCTACTAAATCAAAGCTCATAAAATTGTCTACAACTTTGATCCTGATTACGTTTGCCGAATTCCCAACCGTTTCCGAGCCACACGCTCCGGAAAAGTGAACATTGCAAAAAAAATCTCTTATATAAAAGTGAAGGGGTGACTGACAGACTATTGCCCAGCCCACCGACGCACCGTTTTTGAGAAATTTGCGAAAAACCCAAAAGTGGTACCTTCCCCCCCCCCCTCCCCCCTCCGGCACACCTCCGAGACGTCAGGACTTTTAGTATGTTTACTTTCTAAGCACCCTGAACAAGTTTCAGAAGAAATCGCTTAGGTCCCCTCTCATGTACTCTACACCCCCTTTTGGATCACTTATTGACTGAACTATAAGGAGTTTCTTTTTAAGACACAAAAATTAATTATGAAAAAAAAGTATTTCTTCTTTTCAAAGTCATGCACTTATCAAACCACCCTCGTACAATGATATACCTGTATTTTTGTTAATACAACATAATTTACTACATTGATTTTTTTATGTTTACATGGTATTCTTTACTGACAGGCAACATATATTTTAGATTGATTGATATTAATTCCATTAGTCCGTTATCCTTGTTTTACAGACAAACACTATGACGTCATTCAGGCATCCTATATGACAACTGGTATTGCTCATACAAACAAATGGATCAACAGTTTTTTCAAGTGAACAGTAAGTTGAATAACCAGCCCATGATGTCAGATGGCCGATGGCGAGATGTTTGCGATTGCGGATGATTCAGGGCGGCTGTAAACGGATTCGTGGAACGCTGGCTGGAGCCGACCGACGGCTTTCGAGCGTGACCAGAAATAGATATTATACGAGCCAATAAAGTTGTTTAGAAAATTATATACAAACATATTTATTTCAGGATAATATAAGGATAATAAATAAATAATAATAAAAAAAGCTTTTTATTGGTTTTATGACTTTACTAGCGGCCGTCCATGCACGGTTTCACCACTTTCACCCGCGTGGTTCCCGTTCCCGTGGGTACATCGGGATAAAAAGAATTCTATGTCTTAATTTAGGCTATCTACTTTCTGTGTGGCAAATTTCAACCAAATCTGTTCAGTAGTTTTTGCGTGATTGAGAAACAAACATCCAAACCCACAAACTTTCACATTTATAATATTAGTAGGATTTATTCAGTTATTATTAACTGAATAATCCTATAATAATAGCATGTTTATTTGCTTATTTGTCTCAGGCTCAAGTTAATGAGATTAAGATATATTCAATGCAAAACAATGTTAAGTTAAAAATAACACTCAAAGATAATCAAATGACTTAGCAACGTAAAACACTCAATTAGGTAGGTAACTTTTTCGCAATTAACCTTATTATGTTTTAAAAACAAGTTAAATGCCTCAGCTATCGCATAGCTTCAAGACTTGTTTTCGTGAATAACTAGATAAGTGACATCATTATCTACCTCGATAAAGTTAATATCATACTTGTAATTTGGTGTTAAAACCGAAATAACGACACTTATTAGAAGGATAGACTTGTCATTAAAACTCTCCCACTTAGTTTATAATGATTGACTATATAAAATGTAGTAAAATAAAGGTGATCTGCTGATCGCTGAATTGCAATACTTATTCGGAAAACTGAAATTTAAAAAGGAAATATTTCATAACCCTGTCTGTGGCGGGCGCGGCGGGCAGACGACGACGAGAGCACTTAAAAGATCGTCCACACTAAACCACACACGTCACAAATAATAATATCACTCGATAACTCTCAGTAAGTGGACTGTAAACACTCAAAAGTCTTCATAGGATTATCGCCGGCTGGACGAGGAAGGCGGTTGAACACTCGGTCGGAAAAAACACTATTTACTGTTTTCTTCTTTTATTTCTTCATTTTTCTTCCTTTTACAATGATATCTCCATTATCGGAAAACTGTGCGCTTACTTCGACCTCTCCGCTTTATATATCGATCGAAAATTAGTCCTAGAAAATTCGGAACCAATCAGATTTATTGGAATTTTCATGAAAATCAATCTAGAACTTTCTAGTTTTTTTTAGAACTCGGACCTCTCTGTCTTACAGTATGTCTGTCCTGTTCACCCGCAACTGTCTTTATCTAATTCTAAGTAAAACTATCTCTATCTCTTTCTAATGTCGAAATAAGCGCTCGTTTTTACAAATCTTTGATAGAACTAACTTAAAATTTATTTCTTCAGATAGAACTATGAAGATTCAATCGAATACGAACTATTTTATATCAAAACAACAATTATTTTAAAAGATATTTTCAAAAAATCTTCGGGGGCTTTCTATGTGGTATTGCCCCTTTGATATGCCTAATTTCCAAAAATTGGGGCTTTGTCTTTAAGGTATTGCCCTATTGGTATACTCTATTTTACAAAGAAAAAATCTTAATTCCCTATGTTAAAACTGAAAATTACTTACAAATAAGAACGTAAAGAACTAATACAAAGGCTAACTAACAAATTCTTACATCTAAAGCGTAGATTCACTAAGTTAAAGTCCTTAATTAATTATTCATAAGTCTTACTTCACTAATTGCGATTTTTAACACTTATTACTTTCAGTATTTATCACTATTACGTGTCACTAATACTCATAATTCACTTGCGTCGCTAACAATCTCCCCCCGCAGTGCGAAGCACTTCATCCATTTGGGGGCGACGCCGCTGCCGGGACCAGAACGATGACTCGTCGCGTCGGTCGTCGAAGTATACCTCCGGGAGTTCGCACGTCCAATATCCTCACTCTTCCATCGGGTCCTGGGTATACTTGTTGCACTTCACCGCGAGGCCACGTGTTTCTGGGTAACGTGGCGTCCATGATGACTACGATGTCTCCGACACGTGGGTCTTCAGTTTCCCGTCCGGTTATCTTTCGTGGCATCAGCGTCGGTAGGTACTCCGCCACCCATCGCTTCCAAAAATGATCTGCCAGTCGCTGTGCCGTCCGCCAGGTAGCCTTCCCAACGAGCTCGCTATCTTCGAATTCCCCTGGAGATAGTGCCCCACATGACCTTCCCAATAAGAAGTGGTTAGGCGTGAGGCTTTCTTCATCTTCTGGATCTGCGCTGACGTCGGTGAGTGGGCGGGAGTTGACGACGTGCTCCACCTCAGTGAGCAGCGTGTGGAGTACCTCTTCTGGTGGGTTCTTGGTGTGCAGGACGGCCATCAACGCGGTTTTCACGGACTTCACCAACCTTTCCCAGGCGCCTCCCATGTTTGGACATCCTGGTGGTATAAATTTCCAAGTAATACCTTCTTGGTTGGCCGCTTCCTGTAGCTCTCGATTTGCACCCACGAAGTTCGTCCCGTTGTCACTAAAAATCGTTCTTGGAGTTCCTCTGCGATCAGCCATTCTTCTTAGTGCCATGATCATGGAGCTGGTACTTAGCGAACTTGCTAATTCAAGGTGCACCGCTCGCGTGGTAAGACATGTAAACAGCACTCCCCAGCGCTTCTCCACTCTTCTCCCTATGGTCACCTGCATTGGTCAAAAATAGTCAACGGCTGAGCTGGTGAAGGGGTACTGATGGTGGTTCAGACGTTCTGATGGTAAGTCTCCAGGTGGGGGTACTTGTGGGTTACTTTTCTTGACTTTGCACCATTGGCACTGGTAAATTTCCTTCCTGACGCTGGAACGCAGGCCCAAGATCCAATACTTCTGCCTTATCTCGTTGACCACCGTCGCGGTGTTGCCATGAAGAAACTTCTCGTGGTAATATCTTATGATAAGGCGACTGATGCCGTGCTTGCCGTCTAGTATCGCCGGATTTACTTCTCTGTCCTTAATTTGGATCTTCTTTGTCCGACTTCTTAGCTTGATTATTCCTTCCTTACTCAGGTACACGTCGAGCTTTCGTAGACGGCTTGAATTTTCCAATTTTTTGTCTTCTTGAAGGCACTTGATTTCTTCCCCGAAGCTATCCTTCTGGCTTTGCTTGATAAGTTCTTCTTCAGCCCTCTTCAGCTGGGACGCTTCGATTGGGATGAGGTTCATCTTCTTTATTTCGGGAAGCTGGTTTACGATCATCTTCTTCTTGGTGACACGCTTCTGAGGCTTCCAGTCTTCATCATTTTTGGTAGTGGCGACGGTTTCTTTCTTCTGGCTCGTACGTTTCTTCAGTTTCTCGATAAATTGGAGTACGCGAGCCGTGCACCGCACCAGGCGCTTTCAGCTGGAGAACCTTTCGTGACGAGGCAAGTAGGGTTCGACGATCTTCACTGCTGCGACGACTTGCACTTTCTTTTCTTCGCCGGTCTCCTGGATGTCCGAGGCTCCAAAAGTTCTGGTTGGCCACGATCCCTCGTCTTCATACAGGAAGCGCGGACCTCGGAACCATCGTGCGGTATGGTCGAACTCGTTCGGCGTCCCTCTGGTAGCGTCGTCTGCTGGATTCTCTTTTGTTGGTACCCAACGCCAGTCTTGCGGTCTTGTCAATTCTTCAATCTCGGCGAGCCTATGTGCGACGAAGGCCTTAAACTTTCGAGGGTCGGACTTGAGCCATTGAAGTATGGTGCTGGAGTCCGTCCAGAATACTTTCTTCTCTATCTTCAGGCTCGTTTCGTGCTCTACGGTGGTCGCTAATCTGCTTGCCAATAGCGCCGCTTGTAGTTCCAATCGTGGAATTGATACCGGCTTCGTAGGTGTCACCCGGGCCTTCCCGGCGATGAGGGTGATGTGGACTCTTCCGTCGGGTTCGACCGTCCTCCAGTAAGCTGTCGCGGCGTATGCCTCTTCACTTGCATCACTAAAAATATGAAGCTGACCTTGCTCTTGGCTCGGCGACAGACACCTCGGAATCTTCAGTTCTCTTAAGATGGCCACCTCTTGAAGATACTTAGTCCAGGTCGTCATCTGTTCATCGTTGATCTCTTCATCCCACTCGACCCTAGTCCGCCATATCTCTTGTATGAGCTTCTTTCCTTGTATCAAGACTGGTGTGGCGAATCCCATAGGGTCGAAAGTTGACATGACGGCGCTGGTGACTTCCCTTTTCGTTGGCTTTCTTCTTGCTTCCAGCACTTCTGATGGGGTGTTGCGAAGGCCGACGTTGAAGGCTAGCTTGTCTTCGTTTATCAGCCATCTCAGCCCGAGGGTCTTCTCTTCTTCTGCCAGTTCCACGACTTTATCTTCCAGCAATTCTTGAATTCCCTCGAGTGCTTCTGGTTCGTTGCTGCCCCATCCCCTTAGGTTGAAACCGGCTTTAGCGTGTATTTCCTTGACTTCTTTAGCCAGTTTCCGTGCTTCTTCAATTGACCCGAAACTCTGCAGATAATCATCCATGTAGTGGTTCCTTTCAATGGCCTTGACTGCTGCAGGGTACTCTTCTTTAAAGTCTTCGGCGTTCTTATTCATTACGTAGATCGCCGTGGCCGGTGATGACGTGGCTCCGAAGACCACCGATGCCATGCGGTATTCCTCAGGTTTACCTTGTCTCTTGTCCCCTCGCCACAGGAACCTCAGGCTGTCTCTGTCTTCTTCTCTCATCTTTATGCGAAGGAACATTTCTTTGATATCGGCGACGACAGCCACTGGTCTTTCCCTGAATCTTACTAAAACGCCGAAGAGTGACTGTAGCAGGTCCGGTCCTGGTAAAGGCGCGTCGTTCAGACTCTTACCATTGAACTTGGCGGCGGCGTCAAGAACTATTTTTGGCTTCTTCTTGACTGGATGGATGACGGCGAAGTGTATCAGGTAGAACGTTCTTCCTTCAGTCGAGCTTGATGGTGCTTTCTCTGCATACCCGTTGACAATCAATTGGTTCATCTGTTCTTCATAAGCCATCTTCAGATCTTCGTGTTTGTCCAGCTTCTTTTCGGTGTTGACGAGTCTTCTATAGGCTTGATTGTAGTTGTTGGGTAGCGTTTCTTCTTCACTCTTCCATAGCAACCCTGACTCGAACCTGCCGTCTTGCGTCCTCTTCGTCGTCTTCTCCAAGACGTTGAGCGCCCTCTTGTCTGCGTCGTTGCTTGGACGTCGCGGCTGTACTCCCAGCGATTCTATTTCGAAGTGTCTTCTTACAAGAGCTTCTGTTTCATCTTCGCTGGAGCTTACGTGGTTTACGAACTTCACCGGAACCGTGTCTCTTCCGTCGCACCCATGCAGTACCCACCCCAGGCTGGTGAGTGACGCGACTGGTTCGGAGGCCTTACCCTTCCTTATTCTTCTCGTAATGATCAGCCCCCAGTTATCTTGCCCTATGAGCAGTCGCGGTTCTTCTTTCGCATAGATGAGTTGGTTTCCGATTTTCTTCAGATGTGAACATTTCTCCACTAATGCGTCGCTTACTTCTTGTTTGGAGAGCTTCAGTCCATCGATGGTCCTTACTTCTATCTTCTTCTTATCTCGTCGATGGATTCCTTTGATGTGGAGGGAGACCCTTTGGGAGTTTTCTTTCTTCATGTTCCTTCCTCCGACCACTTCTATCGACAAAGCTTCCGTCTTCCCTTTGGCACCTATCTTCTCAGCGACGGCGGAGTCCAGTAGCGTGACCGTTGATCCTTCATCCAGCAGGGCTAAGACCTTAATAGAGCCCCCCGGACCATAGAGCACCACCGGAGCCATCTTCAAATATGCCTTCCCGTCGCTGGTGTTGTTACTTGTATGCACGGAGGTGACGACTTCTTCGACTGGATCCTCTTCTTTCTGGACAGCGTTGCATCTTGGCTTGTCATCTTGCTTCACAGGAGGAGCGTCGGAGTGCAGAATTGTATGATGCCACCTGGAACACTTCTTGCATACTGGTGCTCTGCAGTTCTGTCGGGCGTGTCTGAAGCGAAGGCACTTGAAACATATCTTCCTCTTCTTTGCTATCTCCCACCTTTCATTCACGTCGGCTTCCTTAAGCTTGCGGCACTCGATGAGCCAATGTTGCCCGTTGCACTCAGGGCATTCTACTTTGGTGTGAGTGTCTTCTTTATCTTGCACGGCGTGGACGGGTCTCCTCGTATTATTCTTCCATGGCGCCTCCTGGGGAGCGTATTGCGGACGGGTCCTCTTCGTCTCCCAAGACACTTCAGGGGGAGCGAAGTCACCACACATGTCCGCTTCCAATTCCAGAAACTCGCTGATAGTGATGAGCTCCGGCTGTTCCTCTTCACGCTTGGTTCGGTGGAAGATGTACCACCTGTATTTCATCGAAGCAGGCATCTTCTCAATCAGCACCTTCAAAGTTTCTGGCGAACTTAAGTAGCTTGTCTTTCCCAGTGCTTTGATCGTAGCCACGGAGTTCCTTACTTGACTGGCGAAGGCGCACACTTCAGTAGGGCTTTCGGCGACGCGCGGCAGGCTCTTCAGCTTCTCCAGTTCAGATAACGCCAGCGCGCCCGGTCTCCCGAACCTTGCCTCCAGCCCTTTCATGACTTCAGCTGGATCTTCCGCGGTGAACAGCAGGCTCTTGACTGCGTCTCTTGCTCTTCCCTGCAGTGTTCTTCGTAGACGAGCCAAATTCTGGGTCGGTGTGAAGGCGTGGGCGGTATCGTTGTATGACCGCCTGAAGGCCAACCACTCCTCGCTTGCACCGTTGAAGAAAGGAAGCTCAATTATTTGCTTTGACAATGTATTTTCCGACGCCTTCTGCGAGAGACTCGTGATAGCTTGAGCCAAAACTTCAATATCCGACTTCTTCTTTTCTTGACTCTGTTGCGGCGGTGCTGGTGGCGGCTGCGGATTTGACCGGTTGAACCAATCTTCAATGTTCTGCTCCCGGTATACCTCCTCTTCTTCTTCTTCCATCTCGGAGTCCGCTTGAATCATCTCCAGTTCCGCCTGGGCAATCTTCGACCTGGCAACGGCTATTTCCAACTCTCGCTTGGCAATCTGCATCTTGGCTTCGGCCTCGGCGCGCCTCCTCGACGACCTTACTGAACGCGCGTCTGACCTCTTCACAGCTTCCTTTGGTTCTTGCTGTATTCGCTTCTTGTCAACTGGAGCGGGAGACCTGAAAAAAGCATCTTCTTCAAGTCGTGCTTGCCGTTTCCTTTCGATTTCCGCGATGCAAGCCATCACTTCTTCATGCATTTGATCCGTAGTAGGAAGAGTAGTGGGGTCCCTTCGTTGAATAGTTTCACTGGCGGCGGTGCGCGTATCCTTTCTTCCCGTCGGCGTGGCGGTGACGTCTCCCGGTACACGAGCGGGCGACGTACCTCCTTGGGCTCGAGCGGCTGGTCTAGCGATGTTTCCTTCAAGGCGTGAAGGTGACTCGACTCCAGTAGGGGGGCGCTGCGGTGACATCCTCCTGGTGTGCGCTGACCTCGTTGTTACTGTAGACACAGTGGCAGTTTCCGTTGGTGTGTACAAACTCCAATCTGAGGCAGATGGTTCCGTAGTTTTCTCCGTAGCCTTACTTTTCGCTGTTTCCGACCTGGTATTTGGCATCTTCTTCGATTCTCACGATCCGGCTCGAAGGACCAGCAATTGTGGCGGGCGCGGCGGGCAGACGACGACGAGAGCACTTAAAAGATCGTCCACACTAAACCACACACGTCACAAATAATAATACCACTCGATAACTCTCAGTAAGTGGACTGTAAACACTCAAAAGTCTTCATAGGATTATCGCCGGCTGGACGAGGAAGGCGGTTGAACACTCGGTCGGAAAAAACACTATTTACTGTTTTCTTCTTTTATTTCTTCATTTTTCTTCCTTTTACAATGATATCTCCATTATCGGAAAACTGTGCGCTTACTTCGACCTCTCCGCTTTATATATCGATCGAAAATTAGTCCTAGAAAATTCGGAACCAATCAGATTTATTGGAATTTTCATGAAAATCAATCTAGAACTTTCTAGTTTTTTTTAGAACTCGGACCTCTCTGTCTTACAGTATGTCTGTCCTGTTCACCCGCAACTGTCTTTATCTAATTCTAAGTAAAACTATCTCTATCTCTTTCTAATGTCGAAATAAGCGCTCGTTTTTACAAATCTTTGATAGTGTTGGCGATCAAGCCAACCTCCTTTGTATATCTTTTTAATACCTTTTTTATACTTCATTGTAAAGTACCATAAATAAACAGTTGCCGACAATTACGTCTATTATTAACATGTTGGTGTCAGAGTGAAAAAATAAAATAATATAAAAATAGGGTAAATAAGCAACCCATGCCACAAAATGCCGATCACAAGATCGCACAGCAAATCGACTGCCGCTTTAGTGCCACCTCGGCGAGATGCTCATATCTTTGGCGCTTCCGAAGACGGTGCCTCTACATACGGCGCGCCCGCGATCGGCGGCGCGTCGGCTCCGTCCAGCGCCCTGCAAAATGAGGAGAGGTTTTCCGCCCCGAAGAGTGTGACTTCCGTAAGCACCGCACCAAAAAGTGCTCGCTCATCGCGTTCGCATGAAACAATTAAAGCCCAAATACTTGCGGCCAAAGCTGAACATGCTCGCCGCCTCGCAGAGGCTCAGGCTGAACGCGACCGTGAGGCAACTGAACGGGAGCGTGCTGCGGCTGAACGGGAGCGTGCTGTGGCTGACTTGGAGCTTGAGGCGGAGTTAGCCGCCATAGAAGCTGTATCTAGGCACAGCAGCTCAGGATCTCAGCGTGTGGAAAAATGGTTAGCACATTCTAATAATATTCCAACTCGCTCTAAACAAAACAATAAAGCGTTTTCATTGGTTGATAGGGAGAAAGATCAACCGTGGCTTAATTACGAGGCGCCGCGGTCGGCACCCGCCACGGCGATTCAGTACGGCGACGGCGATGCCGCCGCAGGGCCGTGTGTGCATCCGGCCCCGGCTCGTACGACGGGCCCGCTTCCTACGGGCTCAATTCCTCCAGCTGAATATACACCACACGCACAAGAAATAGGCTTAGGCACACGTAAAGATAATGATTGTTGCTGCTACAAAAATAAAAGCCATAGTGAAGATGTAGGTACACCATTTATTCAGCTGGCCAACGCCATCACAAGCTTGGGTAAGAAGACGACAAAGGTTTGTGATATTTCGAAGTTCGACGGCCGCGCCGCGGATTGGCTTCTCTTTAAAAAATCCTACGACCAATCCAAAGCGCACTTTTCTTCTAGCGATAATATAGCTAGGCTTAGCGCAGCGCTACATGGCGCCGCTCGTGAGGCAGTCTCCATCAGACTGGTGGCAGCTGACGACCCGGAGCAGATCGTGCAGGCCTTGGAGAATAGGTTCGCTCAGCCGGAGGTCATCGTGCTGCACCAACTTTCGCTCGTAAGGGCTCTTCCTAAATTAGGTACACACGAAACGACCCGCGAACTGAACATCTTCGCTTGCCGCATCCGTAACTGCGTGGAAGTCATTCGTCTTCTGAACCAGCCGGAGTATCTTGCATCTCCCGAGCTTGCTAACTCCATCATAGGCAAGTTGACTCCTCTTTTAAGGTCCAGATGGGCTGACTTTGCATCCGTAAGGATTGGCTCTGGCAAACATAAATTAGAAACTTTGGCCGACTTTCTCGAACATGAAGCATGTTTGCAAATTCAATTTGGAGTTATTATGCCAGAGTCAACACCTGTCACCAAAAGTCAGCCGTCACCGGGCAAAATGCAAAGTCAACCTGTCACACCTTTCAAAGACAAAGTTTTTCCGTACTCATTGTCAGACTCACCTGTCAAACCAAAGAGTTCGATTTTATCATGTAAATATTGTTCGAAGTCCGGACACGAAATAAGCGATTGCGGAGACTTTCAATCGCTCTCTTTGGACGATCGTTGGCAGTGGGTGTTGGACAATAAAGTATGTCGTAGATGTTTAAAAAAAGGCTCGCATCAGTATAAGAACTGCAAAAATAGGTGTAAGGCTGAAACCTGTGCATCCGATCGGCGGCATCATACGCTTTTACATAGACCGCGACCGGAAGCGCTGGTTGAAGTCCAAACCATCTCTGATCAAGTCGGTGAACTCCCTGCCTCACAGTCACAGGCCGTCCACCCAACCGCAAGTCAGTCCGCTATTGTAGCACACAGCGCCGCACCAAGTGACGTTTCCAAGCCCCTTCTTAAGGTCATTCCAGTCACGTTAACCGGACCAAAAGGGAGCGTGGACACGTACGCTCTGTTAGATGACGGTAGTTCTGCTACTCTTGTAGATAAGTCGGTGACTGACGTACTCGCTGATAGTGATGAGACATCGAGAGTTCCATTACAGATTAATTGTATCGGAGGGCTCACTAAATTCACAGACGCTAGTTTCATCAACATCAAAGTGAGAGGCCGCCATAGTTCGAATGACTACGATATCCGGGTTCGCTCTATTCCTAATTTAGGTCTTCGTACTCAGTCCGCTAGTATCAGTGATCTCAAACGCTACAGGCATCTTTTCGATATAGCTAATGTACTAGCTTACAATGACGCGAAGCCAACTTGTCTCATTGGAACAGACAATTGGCATCTGCTTTTGCCCCAAACCATCCGACATGGTACTAAATTCGAACCAGCTGCAGCCCTTACTCCCCTGGGCTGGGCTCTTTTTGGGTTTATTGGAAGTAAGGCCAATCCGGTGGAGTTTGTTAATCATGCCGAAGTCATTGACCACGACTCTCATCTAGACGATCTCATAAAGTACTACTACAAGTTAGATTCTATAGGCATAGAGAAGAAACCTCACTGTAGCCCTAGTGACAGGCGCGCCTTAGACATTTTGGAGGAAACTGCTATGCGCTTACCTTCCGGCAGGTTTGAGGTCGGACTCTTATGGCGCAACGACATCAAGGATGTCCCCGATAGTAAACGCCTCGCTTTGTCCCGATTTTCTAGCCTGGAGCGAAAGATGAAAAAAGACCCCGCTTACGCAGCCTCTTATAAACAAAATGTGCAGGGCATGATAGATAAGAGTTATGCCGAGCTATGCACCGGTCCTCCACAAGGTATAGTCACCTGGTATTTACCACATTTCGGCGTAGTCCACCCGCATAAAAAGAAGCTACGTGTCGTCCACGACGCAGCTGCCAAGTGCAACGGTGTCAGTCTGAACTCAATGCTTCTATCAGGTCCGGATTTACTTCAGCCTTTGCTTGCTATAGTAATGAGGTTTAGGGAAGGTCAAGTCGCGCTCACAGGAGATATTAGGGAAATGTTCCCTCAAGTAAAAATAAGAGCCCAGGATCGAGATGCCCAGCGTTTTTTCTGGCGAGACGGCCCTCAGCGTCCTCTCCAGGAATATCGAATGTCCTCCATGATTTTTGGAGCGACATCAAGTCCATGCACGGCACTCTTTCTCAAAAACAAAAATGCTTCAGATTTTCAGCATCTTTATCCTGAGGCCGCACAAGCCGTAGTACAAGATCATTATATGGATGACTACCTCGGCAGCGTCAATAGTACAGAGGAAGCAGCGCGCCTAGCCATGGAGATAGTTACTATTCATAAAGCAGCAGGGTTTGAGATGCGCTCATGGGTCTCTAACAAACCTGAGGCCTTGGCTTTAATACCTCCTGACCTTTGTGCCACTGATGCTGCAGAAGTAGGCTTAGGACCGTCGTCACCTTCTCAAACCCGCGTTTTAGGACTAACCTGGTTAGTCAATGACGATTCCTTGCGCTTCATAAAATCCATTCCAAGTCTTCCGGAGATATACACTAAACGCTCTGTCTTGTCCCTTCTTATGTCAGTGTATGACCCCCTCGGTCTAATGACTCCTCTAGTAATAAAGGGCCGCATTATTTTTCAGAAGACTTGGAAGTTAGGACTCGACTGGGACCACAGTCTACCTGAGGTACTGACTAATAAGTGGAAGTCCTGGTTTCATGAACTTAAGAGTCTGGCCGAGTGTTCAATTCCCAGATGCTACTCCGCACCGAAGGTTATTTTAGAAGTTCAACTTCACGTTTTTGCGGACGCTAGCGAGTTGGCCTACGCCTGTGCCGCCTACTGGCGTTTTACTTACACTGATGGTTCGACGCAGCTAGCTTTAATTGGAGGCAAGGCCAGGCTCGCACCTCTGAAGCCATCGACAATACCGCGATTAGAGTTGCAGGCAGCTCTCATCGCGGCTCGCTTTGCTGCATATGTTTCTGAGGCCCATAAAAGAAAACCCGATAAAATATTTATGTGGTCCGACTCCATAACGGTGCTCAAGTGGCTGCGTAGCGACGCTTGTTCCTTTAAGCCTTTTGTTTCTTTTCGTGTGGGGGAAATTTCGGAACTCTCAGATATAAAAAATTGGAGATATGTTCCCACGAGCTTAAACGTCGCAGACGACGCTACGCGTGACACTGGAGAGTTCTCCACTCGGTCGCGTTGGTTCACTGGACCATCCTTTTTACTCGAATCTGAGGATTCATGGCCCAGCGAACCAACTTCTATCGTCCAGCCCGTATTGAACGAATATAAAAATGCTGCCGAAGCTGTTGTATTGTTGGTAGACGCTCCTACTTCTTTACCGCCTGTTGTTGACTACCATCGGTTTAGTAATTGGTTACGTTTGTTAAGAGCAACGGCTCGCGTCTACCAGGCAGCCAAATTGTTTCGGTCTCTTTTACCTCAAAATTCCCATTTGCTTTCAAATTCACTTTGTTGCAATCGTAATTATTTCCTTTTATCTCACGATGAACTGCATTCCGCGGAGGTCAATCTCTTTAAGAGAGTCCAACTTGATTCCTTTTCCGACGAACTCACGTGTGTGAACGCAGGACGCCTCGTTCCGAGCCACAGTAGGCTTAAGAATTTGTCTCTTCTCATCGACGAGGATGGTCTCCTACGGTTATCTGGTCGCACCTCTGCGTCCAGCGTAATAGAGTCTCGTCCCATCGTGCTGGATGGTAAACACCAAATCACCAAGCTGCTGATTCATTCTTACCACACCAGGTTTGCACACGCCAATCATGAGCTCGTTGTAAACGAATTACGGCAAAGATTCCACGTCGTTGGATTAAGACCAACTGTCAGACAGGTTGCTGCGAGGTGCCAAGCGTGCCGAATATGGAAAGCGAAGCCCGTTACACCGCCTACCGGAGATTTGCCTGATGTACGGATGGCCCACAATGAGCGACCCTTCACCTACGTGGGGCTCGATTATTTTGGCCCGATAAATGTCACTATTGGTAGAAGAACAGCCAAGAGGTGGATCGCATTGTTTACCTGCCTTACAGTTAGGGCAGTCCATCTTGAAATCGTCGAAAGCCTATCCTCCGACTCCGCCATTATGGCCTTGCGCCGTTTCATCGCTCGACGTGGTTGCCCTACTTGTATCTACTCAGACAACGGGACTGCGTTTGTTGGCGCCGCTAAAATCCTGCCCGAAATCTACGAGTTTGCTAATACCAGAGAAATTCGATGGAAGTTTATTCCCCCCTCGGCTCCATTCATGGGCGGATGCTGGGAAAGGCTGGTGAGAAATATAAAGAGCGCTCTCGTTGTCACCCTCGCAGAGAAAGCACCTAGGGAGGAAGTATTAGCGACCTTACTAGCCGAGGCTGAGGCTATTGTTAACTCCAGGCCGCTGACACATGTGTCGGTAGACCCAGACTCTGAGACGGCGCTGACGCCTTTTACGTTTTTGATTGGCTCATCCTCGAACGACATACAGAGCCGGACTTTGGACGACACCGACCTGTCTAGCCGAGCCCAATGGAAGAAGTCCCAACGGTTGGCGGATCATTTTTGGCAACGATTTGTCGCAGAGTACCTGCCAACTTTAGTGCCACGCCGTGCCTCTCCCGAATCCCGGGCACTTAAAAGTGGGGATCTGGTGTGCATAGCGGACGGGACTCTACCCAGGCGTTGCTGGCCTAGAGGACGGATTGTTGCAACCTATCCCGGTAAAGATGGCATAGTTAGGGTTGTCGACGTGGCAACGAAAGGGGGTGTCCTGCGTCGACCGGTTAGGAAGCTCGCACTATTAATCGCCTCCTAATTCAGTGTCCACACCGTCGGGGGCCATGTTGGCGATCAAGCCAACCTCCTTTGTATATCTTTTTAATACCTTTTTTATACTTCATTGTAAAGTACCATAAATAAACAGTTGCCGACAATTACGTCTATTATTAACAGATAGAACTAACTTAAAATTTATTTCTTCAGATAGAACTATGAAGATTCAATCGAATACGAACTATTTTATATCAAAACAACAATTATTTTAAAAGATATTTACAAAAAATCTTCGGGGGCTTTCTATGTGGTATTGCCCCTTTGATATGCCTAATTTCCAAAAATTGGGGCTTTGTCTTTAAGGTATTGCCCTATTGGTATACCCTATTTTACAAAGAAAAAATCTTAATTCCCTATGTTAAAACTGAAAATTACTTACAAATAAGAACGTAAAGAACTAATACAAAGGCTAACTAACAAATTCTTACATCTAAAGCGTAGATTCACTAAGTTAAAGTCCTTAATTAATTATTCATAAGTCTTACTTCACTAATTGCGATTTTTAACACTTATTACTTTCAGTATTTATCACTATTACGTGTCACTAATACTCATAATTCACTTGCGTCGCTAACACTGTCCCAAAATTGCAACTAACATTAAAGGCCCGAAGCAAGCAAGAATTTCTATCTCAGTTAAATGCGTTTTTCAAAAAAAAATATGTAAAACTACAATATAAATCAGAGGGCATGGTTGTTTTACTTTTTTTTTTATTAGGTATTGGAAAAAAAATCCTAAACCTACCTCCATTGCAATTTTTAAATCCATTTTGCTCGGTTAATATAAGTCGAAAATCGTTCACCAAAACATTTTGCTGCGTCATTCCACGTCACGTGTCGTTACGTTATCAACAGGTATCAAACAACACATCAAACAAGGTTTTATCAAAGGAATTTCGTGAAGGAAAATTGCTTAGACGTAGGGCGAATAACATACCTATCTCCTGTGTAATTAAATACCATTATTATAAGCTACTACATAAATTACTTAAATTACGTAGGTATTACCGAAATAAAAACAAGACGAATTCGCGAATGTGAAGAAAACTAAAAATGAAAAGAGCAGGCGTTTCGCGCAACTGAATTAATAAAATAAGTGAAGCGTAGTGAGTGACCAACAATAGGTTGAGAGAAAACCGCAAGAAACGTGAAGACATCCACTTTCCAGTCAGATATTTCTCATTCGGTGCTATACCGGAGAAATAGTAATATTCAATGTCTTTGGTTTTGTACTAGCGACAATTTTAAGGCGTAAAATATAACTTATTTTATCGAAAAAAATACCCACATGTTGGGGTCCTCCATCCTAAAAGGAGAGCTTTTGGAATGACCGCCATTTTTTATTATTTACTTTTTATTTTAGATGGCTCTGCGAAAAAAATAGTTAGGTAGGTATTCATTTCTCCGGATCTAGAAGTTCTACAGATATTAAATTAAAAATGTTTGAAAGGAAATAATACAATATATCAAGTAAAAAAATATTTGTGTTTACTTTCAACTAATATTACATGATATTACCACAGTTAATTTTAATCTGGATGTGTGCTTTTTTAGTTTTTCTTATATACCTCAAAACTATGACATTAATGTACATTTTTTTGGGATATTATCTACAAATCGACACACGTAGGTACATTATTTACAAGAAACATGAGAAATGTGATCCGACGGCGGCGTCGCGGAGGCGCAGGACGTCTGTCTATCAATACAACTGTCTGTCTGCACTGAAGAAAGACGTCAGAGGCACGACAAATATTGACACCGAATGATCCACCATTGTCTACAACGTAGGGCTGTCAACTTACAACAACAAGATTGTTCAATCAATACCATAATTTTTAAATAAATTTGAGATCAATCGTGAGTTTATGCGTAATTGGAGCCGCCGCGCCGCCTACCCATGAGATGAGACAGTTCATCTAATACTACGTAATTCCTGATGCTACAGGCCTGTTTTTTTTCTACGGGCGAGAAGTGGGTTGCTATTTGCTAGGAATCTCTATGGTAGTGAAAAGGGCAAGTATTGGCAATATAAAGAGACACTTTTGAGTCTTATCATCCTGTGACTGTGATCGCTAACTAACCAAGCGAACCAAGCGACATCTTTGCAATACTGTCTTACTAACACGTTTTTAGTCAAACATATTAGAATTTTTAAGAGTCTAGGATTTAAACATAGGTCAGATAGGCGATGGCCGTAAAGTGTCGTATTCATTAAAATTCATTTGACAGTTCATATTGTATGTCATTAGTGTCAAATTCTATACAAATTGCTGCCGTTCGGATACGATATGAACTTTCAAATATGATTGACTTTACACAATCGCACCCAGAACTCGGAACTAGAAGACAATGCAATATTATGGTGTCATAGGCTGATCTGAATGAAGCCGGAAGAAGGCCACAGGAACTCTGTAATAAAACCATACAACCCCATCGAGTTTGGGTTCTTTTAATTCGTCTTGACAAGTAGTCTGATAGGAGACGACGGGGTCCAGGGTCTGATGATGGAGCCCGAAGAAGGCCACAGGAATTCCATACAACCCTATCGAGTTTCGGCTCGTCTTATTCATCTTGACAAGTACCTAGGTAGGTACTCTGATGGAAGACAAATATTATCCAGGCTGATGGGGCCGGAAAAAGACAACAGCAAAAGACAATGACGCACGCATGCAAAAGACAATAAAATTGTTGATAAATCTTACAAAATGCGCCTCGCGGTTTTTGTTTTTCGTTTCAAAACCTTTGTACCTATTGGGTTATTATAATAATATTAATCTCTACGAGAGAAATTATTTTATACTTTTGAGTCCGTTTTTAGAAGGAGTTTATTAATATTTTTCTCTACAAATAATTTTATAAGCATGTTAAATAATTGGTAAGTCAATAAATCAATAACTGCTTCAGCTAGCTTCGCAACTTTAGATTGAACTTTCATACATTGTTTTAGATCTAAAAGCCATTTAGGGTTTAGTATTTTTTTTATTGCTTATCACTTCAAATACGTCTGTTAGTTATTTAACGCAAATACTGCCGGCCGGGCGCCCGCGCTATCGCAATCGCAATAGATTAGAATAGGTATCTATAATTTATTACGTCGTTCGACTAGCACGGTGCTTAGTTTATTTACTTGTAAGTCGTCACGTGGCGCTGGCGCCTGAAACGCGTAAATAAGTTCAACGACCGCCGCCGACCTTGGCGGCCGCTAGCTGTAGTATTGACGCAAACAATTTCTTAACAATCGCAACTTTAAACAATAGAAATATGTACGTACGTAGGTAGTACGTACTGATAAAAAGTATAACTAAATATTTAACATATTTTTCTGGGTTCGGTACCTACTTAAGAATTTTATTAAACACAATTATTTACCTATCGAATTGACAATGATGAATGATTATTTATTCTTGAAACACATTTATTAATTAATTAAAACAAAAATTTCATTATTCAAGTCAAGCCTTTATTGTCACATTGAATTCAATCAAGATGAATATATCATATGGAAACGCAATATTAGAGGAAACGAATAAGCAATTCATAATAACTAGATAAAAATAATATAGAAATAGAGAATGTAATTGTTTAATCTAAATAACAATTAGGTATTTATTATTTTAATAAAAATTATAAAATAAAACTTATTATGCTACATACAAACAATAGTGTCTTGAGTGCGTCATTTTAAGAACCGAATGACGTTAATGATTACGTTTTGGTGTACTTAAAAAAAAATTGTTTGTAGGTAGGAACACAGACTATGTATGACAGAGGGCAGACACTTGACTTATTCATCAACGCCTTGTGGCCTTAATGATCATGTAATAAATTGTTTACTATTGACTGATAATGACTTCTGTAAAACCATTTTTTTTTCTCATTTATGTTTTGAAATATAATCATTACATTTGGAAAAAAATGCGGCAGGTTCCACATTTACGGGGTGTTAAACACACTTTCACCAGCCAGGGAATGAATTTCAATATATACTTCATTGTTGGGATACGCCTAGAGCCCTAACGGCTGAAGGTGAGATGATGTAGATGAGCACTAAGAAGGGATTTTAGAAAATTCCCGTTATACAGAGTGCTACACAGGTTGTTCAAGTTTGTATGAGAATTTGTATAGGGCTGAAGGTAGAGACACCATGTTTGGAGGGTAGATAATGGGATGTATTTAATAGCACTTTAAATTTGATGAAAACAGCTATAAAATTGTATATCAGCACTTTAAAATAATTATAGACCTATAATTTAATCTTATCACTACAAAAATAATGGTTTGCACTTTAAAATAATAATAGATCTATAAATTAATATTATCACTACAAAAATAATGGTTTGCACTATAACTGCGTCCCAACTCCGAAATCATTTAATTTCTGTCAAACCATGTCAGACTAATGAGATGGCAAGTCTCATCAAGTCGGTTCTAGCGTTGTTGGTCGCAATGGAATGGAACCTAACCTCCTCCTCAGCTCCCGTCTCTCGATGCGCCCGCTCGTCGTCGCACCTAAGTCGTCTGTTTACCAGTAGGTACTAATGTTATAAAATTAATTTATATGGTGCAAAGTATTAATTTTAAAGCTAAACAATTAAATTGTATAGTGCAAAGTATTAATTTTAAAGCTTAGCATATTTATAGTGGAAACCATTATTTTTAAAGTGCATTCAATAAATTTTGAAGCTAAACATTTTAAAGTGTGTTACATTATTTTTAAAGTGCAATTATATATTCCCCGTAGATAATACCTTTCATGGTGTAGGTGAGCACTAAAAAAGGGGTTTGGAAAACTCCCGAGTTTGTATGGAGATTTGAATGGGGCTGAAGGTAGAAATACCATTTCTGGAGGGTAGGTGAGCACTAAGAAAGTATTTTGGGAAATTACCGTTATACAGGGTGCTACAGGATGTTCCAGTTTGTATGGGAATTTATATAGGGCTGGAGGTAGAGACACCATGTTTGGAGGGTAGATACCTTTCATGGTGTAGGTGAGCACTAAGAAAGGGCTTTGGAAAATTCCCGTTATACAGGGTGCAACAGGGTGTTTTAGTTTGTATGGGAATTTGTATAAGGCTGAAGGTAGAGACACCATGTTTGGAGGGTAGATACCGTTCATGGTGTAGGTGAGCACTAAAAAGGAACTCCCATTAGTCAGGGTGCTACAGAATGTTCCAGTTTGTACCTACATGAATATTTATGGGAAAATTTAAATGCGTGACATTTCACGCATTTAAATTTTCCCAGATCTACTGATAAATACCTAGGTATATTGGTAATCCGTGACTTTCAAAATAAATGCACAACTATCTTAATCACGCGAACGAAGTCGCGGGCAAAAGCTATAGTACTTTAACATAAGTACGTGATACTTCCCAAACAAATACATTATTCCAAATTCAAAACGGTAGAGTTAATTAATAAATAATAATTCCTAATATTTTCTCGCATTTCTTGAGAAAAGCACAATATTGTGCGCGAAGCAAATTACATTGCCTCGAATTTAAGCCCTCGCCTATGTAAATGCTAACTTTCGCGCTTGCCTGTAAACACATCTACTCTGCTGTCCATCAACAAATTCGAGAAAATTAGTTTAGTTAGTGCATAGGTATTAAGTTTGTGTTATTGAGAATTATTCATTTGACCTAAATCTAATTTCATTTTAATCAACTGGACTTTAATGTTTAATCTAAGAATGATAAACAATTTTGAGACATGTTTAAGAGGGTTTATAAGCTACACTAGCGTAGCGCCAATGGAAAAAAATTATAGTGCTGAAATAAAAACGAAATTTTTAAAACTTTTAGATTTTATGCATTCACAATGCTATTTTTGATGTTAAGATTAATATAATTGAAAAATATGAGAAAAAATCGACTCACCCGTAGCAGCTCAGACCGTCTGAGCTGCTACGGATGAGTCCATTTTTTTTAATATTTTTCAATTATATTAATCTTAATAAAGACGAAATTGTGAATTGTGTTCTTCGAGTGTACCTACTCCGAATAAGATTTGTGGTACTTTTTATCGCTTAAACTATATTTTCTAGCCTGTCGTTTAGTTTAATGGAGTTTTATTGCTAAAGGTGGCCAATTTTAGCAATAAACTAAACGACAGGTTGTAAAATATTGTTTTAACGATAAAAAGTACAACAAAGATTCTTCGGCGGACTGATTATCTAATTAAAAACCACCTAGCGACTGGTTGCAGTTCACAGATGATCGTGATCCATTGCTACTTCTTTTTGGGTAAAAAAAAACATACCAAAGAAAAAAGAAAAGTGGCAATGTATGTCAAATGTTTCTTTTTAGATAATCAGGGTGCGGAGTACACTAGAAGAACACAATTCACAATTTCGTCATTATTTATGCACTACGATTTTTTTTTCATTGGCGACGCTAGTGTAGCGCAGTAATCCTCTTAAGTAAATAGAAAAATAGAATAAGATACTGCTGAAAACCATGATACCGTCGAACATTACGTAATTGAACGTAATTGATTTCAGTGGCCTTTCACCAGAAACGTAAACGAGAGGTTTTAAAAGCGTTGTTTTGTTACACAACGTCCGTCTGTAGGTCGGCTACGAAGGCTGGGCCGTGGGCCTGTACAATGCGCGTGGGAACCGGGCGCAGCCCACGCCACCCGACACTTTCCCACGCGTATACAGCGTCCGCGCAGCAGCTCCACTTTTGAACCATTCTCTTTCAGTTACGGGGCGGCACGATTGCTACGATCTTCACTTCACTCAACATCGTTTTTGAATCGCGCTGAAACTCCATTTTCGAATCACTGTCTCGCATTCAATTACTATTGTCATGGGTCACCACCGAGATTGTAACTGATTCATTCAGCATCGTACTTTTGAATCTCATGACTCAGACAAGAGTACCACTCCTTTAGTCCTACCACAAGAGGAACCCAATGTCCAAGTTATTGTTTGAAATTTTATCGTGTCTTTTGCCACAGACAATATTATTTGTGAGTTCATAGACATAGAAAAATTTTCGCTGCGTAGGCACTGCTCGGTATTAGCTTTGCTGGGGAGAAAGGATAAATATTAAGATGAATAAATAATGAAAAAATATTAGAAAAAATCGACTCACCCGTAGCAACTCAGACGGGATTATTTATTCATCTTAATATAAAAATAGCATTGTGAATGCAAAAATCTAAAAGTTTAAAAGGATAAATATTGTTTTGATAAAATACTGGGATTTACGCGTCCGCATTCTATTTCTATGGTCGAGTTTGTTTGAATTTTTCATTACTTCTTTTGCTACAATTTTTTTTTTTTATATAATGTGTTTTTTTCGCGTTTTTATCCATATTATATAAATCATACGAGTGATTAAAAAACCGGGCAAGTGCGTGTTGGGCCACGCGCCGTAGGGTTCCGTAGTTACCTTATACCATACGATATTTAATTAATACCACTATTATTTTTTGTCTGCAAAAATAACTTTGTTTTTCACAGTGTTGGTATGAATGACAAAGTTATATTTGCGGTTTTAGAAAATGTGCTATATCTCAAAAACTAACTCTTATATCTCGTACAAACCAATTTTCGTTGAAAGTGTTTATTAAGATCTACAGCATATATTAATTTTTTTATTTTTCACTCTCTTATTTCAAAAGTTAGAGGGGGGGGGGACAGCCATTTTACCACTTTGGCAGTGTTTATCTTTCAAACGGTTGATTTTGAAAAAAAAATCGTCTTAGGAACCTAATGCCATTTTTAAAGACCTATCTATAGACACCCCACACGTATTGGTTTGAAGAAAAAAAAAATCAGTTTCAGTTCCATGTATGGGGAGCCCCTTAATCTTTTATTTTTTTATTTTTGTGTTAAATTCGTTAAGCGGTTAACAAAATACATCTACCTACCAAGTTTCATCTGTGTAATCCTAATACTTTCGGAATAAAGTGGCTGTGACATACGGACGGATAGACAGACAGACAGACATGACGAATCTATAAGGGTTCCGTTTTTTGCCATTTAGGCTACGGAACCCTAAAAATAGTGCTCCAGTGCTGGTGACCGACTTGCAAGCTACGCCAGAGGCACGTGCCTGAGGTTTCAAGTCGATTGTGGAACACATTATTACACAGATACGTTTTCGTTGGTTTGGTATTGGTGATGTTAATTAAGCACTGATAATGGTCCAAGACGAATAATTATACAAATACTTACTGTACTTACTACCTACAAGCGATGCGAGCCAATATTATACTAACGAGTTGCAGGAACTTATGAATCAGACGTAACTATATTATTGGCAATATGAAATCGCTCGCAAGGTCAATAGTAAATAGTAATTAATGATCATGTATAATACATAATATTGTAATCAGACTTAAAAATACATATAGGTTTTTACAAAACAATGTTATTAATATTACACATACCTAGGCAGTTCTCGGTAATTTTGCTGGGGAGAAAGGATAAATATTGTTTTGATAAAATACTGGGAATTACGCGTCCATACTCTAAAAATATTCAAACGATTATAGCATGGGATTTCCAAGCAAAAATGCGATCAAGAAAAGATAAAAAAATAATATAGTATTTTGATATTTTTGATATGAGAATAATTAGTTGTGTTTATGTTTCATATTATGGAAAATGTACCTATTTCTGTAACAAAACTTAATTAATGGGAACCCCTAATGGATTTATAAGAGATAATAAAATAGTTCATTTACGGCAGCATGTATTCTGTGGTTTGGGAGAGTCGCTTTGGAAGAGACTGAGAAATGCTCATTACACAGGGTGTCTCAAAACTTTGCCAGACGGAGGGAAAGTACTTTAAATACATGTAGAAGATAGGAAATTTTACTGAAATACTTCGTTTGATTAAAAAAAATATGAACTGCATTCAAAGATTTCAAAAAATATCGTATACGATCCGAATAAAATACAATACGTAATAATAATTAAAATGTCAATGATCAATTTCTCTTCCTTCTGTTTAAGATGCTGTGTTATTCAAGAAAACATATTCTTAATGAGTGAGTAGCCCTTCCGACCGGAATCGTAAAAATATAAAAGAATATATTTTTTCATAATTTGTGGGTTCGGTTCCTGGTAAAGGCAGGCTTTGAATGCAGTTCCTATAAAAAAAAAAATATTAAGAAATTTTGCAATTTTCAACAACATTTAACTTGTACTTTTCCTCCGTTCGGCAAATTTTGGGACACCTGTATATAATTTTCGTTTGATGCCTTGATTGCTGCGCGTGAATTTCAATAAAAGTTTGACTTGTCAATCCCTATTTGTGGTATATCTAGAGATAGATTAAACCTTGGAGACAAACGTAGGTTGCTAACTTAGAATAATAACACCTAGAAGCCGTGTCCTTGTATGCAAAGTGAGGCAACTAATACTGAGCCAAAATAGCTCAGTTCTCAGATTTATATCCTTCATACGTTACCTAATCGTAACTAAAATCCAATAATATAATAACTAATCTCCTAAAGGTAGGGAAATTGAAACTGTTATGTACTTATTAGGTATGATTATGAGAGAGAGAAAGAGAGAGAGAGAGAGAGAGAGAGAGAGAGAGAGAGAGAGAAATTATTTATTTAACCAAAGACCATACACAAAGTAACAATACAACAAAGATTGAAGTGAGATGGTACATATAACATTTAAAATGAGAATATAAAAAAGTACATTTACAAATAAGGCCCTTGAGTCAAAAAGGTATTCTCAGATTTTTATTGTCCATTATGTAATAATGGACAATAAAAATCTGAAAACGGCGCCATTTTGGCTGTTTTAGTTGCCTCACTTTTGACAGCCTGCTTTGTAGGGAATTATCGTAACTGTAATAATTCTAAGGTTGCTAACAATCCCGAAATTCCTTCGGTAAACAAAATACTACATGCGGTATACGGTACGCGGGCAGTAGCTAGTTGGTTTCTTATACGAGTGCAGATCGTGACAAATATCAGTGTCGGCGAAGAGTGTACGCGGGCAAGCAACCGGAATAGGACTGTTATGCGGCAGCCGCGCGGAACTAACAACCGGCCTCCAGGCCGCGCCGGCGCCGACCAGGGAGCCGGGAGCTAATGAGAGACGCCTCGCTGGTCACATCTAATAAGCCCCCGCACGAGCCACGCTCGAGCCGTATACCAAGTGCTTGATAACACGCAGATAAAGGAAACGTAATGCGCAAATAGAATCAAGAGAAATATGATAAATAACCAGAAGAGAAGAAGTAATTCGGACAGAACCTAACTGATCTTCTTCTGACAGTCGGCCTTTGATCACACAATTCAGTCAGACACTAACTAATAATGAGAGACGCTAATAGGGAATATGCATCATTTTTTTTTATCTTAATCAAAAGTATAATGCGTGAGAAAATTTACTGTAATATCAAAACTTTTCTCTTGCGTTTTTTTCTCGTGATATAGTTACTCGAAGTTAGCGCGCAGCAGCACCCGCCGAAAACGCTCCATACAAAATGGTGACGTCACACATCACGTTTCAGGTGTGTTTCGGCGCGTTTAATATGGAGTTAGCCAATAATCATCAATTATCTCCCTAAATTTTGCGTTTAAGTACATATGTGTCATACAAAATATTGTTTCTTATATTCGATATTCTATCTGACTGTAAAGTGCATTATATCCGAAAAAGAGAAAAAAAAATTGATATTTTTCCCTGATTTCATCGTGTGGTAAAACTAAAATAATACATTTTTTTTATTTGTTTTCCTGTTCCATCATGTTTTTATACGTGTCCGCAGCGATCAAGCTCAAATTCATCAAAATCGGTGACTTATGCATATTCCCTATTCCCTGTCCAGTGTCCACCTCTATAAGCCTCTGTATAAAAAATCGCAAACTGTCCTCCAAATTTGTAGTATTTCAATGCTGTGCCAATCCAATAAATAATAAACCTATAATCTTGAAACTATAATAAAAAGCTCTTTAGTTTTGTGATTGAGTTTTCCAAAATAAGTCAATAGTTTATTAGTTATTAATTAAAAAGAAAATGCTGTTAATGATTTCGATATTTATTACGATGAAAGTTACTTGCTTTGCTGTCCAGCGTTGTATGCCCCCTTAAATAAATTGGCGAACAATGAATGTTTTCAAGGGACATTAATATTAAACGCAATTAATGTACCGCTTATTATACAATGTTGTGATCGGATTATCTCCACCTGGCACGTATTGTGATTGTGACAGATCAATCGAGGGTTTTCTAAATAAAGACGTTCTCATAACACAGGAAACAATGGCTAGAAAGTACATGCAAATTGACTGAAATCATCCCGCATATTCTACAGACACTGTACATACCTCCACTCCATACATACAACGCAAATTGGAAACAATAAGATGCAACAAAAAATGTCATTTAGTCATCTATTTTCTATATAAACGAGATTTTGGCAACTTTAATTAAAACAAGTAAATTGGTATTCATTTCTCTTAACATTCAGCATTTTGATACTTTTAGCTTATATTATAGCAATACTGCGATATCAAATAAAACGGTGCGTACTTCCATTTGGTTTGATTGACTGAACTGAGCTTTAGTTAGATGGATATATTATTTATGAGTGCAAATTGCCCAGTATAGGATAATAAGAAGATAATTTCATCTGGATTTTACTTGAGAATTTTTCGATGTTCGAAGACGATCGCAGAATCTCAAGACTTGCATACTTCCGCCATGTCATTCTTATGATAGAAGTTAAGTTTCGCCATATCATTCCTGTGATAGTCATAGAAGGTAAGTAGGCTGGCTTATATTATAGCCTACAACGACGCGACGGTCCACCAGTCGAGACCAACAAAACAATGACACAGCGAATCGCGAACGATAATAATTCACGGACGACCGGACGTTGCGTATTTCCGCGTATCCGTCTATGTGCCAGAGTTGCAACAGCTGCATACAATGTGACTGCGAAATGACGATTGTTCCGAGCACGTGATAACGATGCACAAACAATTCTGCTAATAATCGTGTTCTCGCAGATTGTTGTGACATTGTGAAGCTGTAGTCACGTTATTGCGTAGGCCAATTAAGAAGAACCAGAGATGCGATACTGATTTTCTTTGAAGAGTAAACGAATAAAAGGAATTTGAAAATCAGAAAAATTTACAATTTACATCGAGGTATTGGTAAAGCGATAAATTAATTTACCACAACTATAAAAAAAACTTAAATATTTTCTAAAGCTACATCGTACCACAGAATAGAGACGTCGGTCGGTCGTATGGTGAATCGTACGACTCTCACTCGCTGAATGAAGTCTATCGAAAGTTCGTTCACATTGCTTATTACATACATATGGATTAGTAAGGGAACATTAAACTTCATTAATGCTTACGATTGGCGCGTACATCTAATTACGGAGCTACTTGAATGTGTACCTGCAAAAGAAGAAAATAAAGTTATTTTAAACACGTTAATGTATAATTTTTCAAATAAACAAACTTTTTCTCCATCATAAAATGGAACAAAGGGATACTGGGTTATTATTATTTACTCAGATCAGACCCCGTTAAAAATTCTGTTTAAAATTTTACTACCGACAAAGCTGCTGTCATTAGATAAATGACTGCAAAAGTGCAGCGAGCACAGACATTCCATTCACTTTGTTTACGAACATCTGGCCAGAAGGGTGTGATCGTCCCAGGAGTGGCAGCAGAGGTCACGGGCCGTCTAGACTGAACTATAACCTCGCGTACTCCAGACGTCTATATTATTTACTTTACACGCAACTTGACGATTCCAGTTCCAAGTACCTAACCTACCTTATTATTCATCGTTCGTTGAAGATCATCGCTTTTGTGCGGTTGAACTTATTTGGTTTTATTGAAGGTTAATTTACTTTTCATATTCTTTATTTATACCTGCGATAGTCAAGATAGTGTCTGTCTAAAAAGTCTGTTTACATGAGAAATTATTAAATTCTTTATAAAAACTTATACTGGTAACTCTGTTGGTGCTGTCAAAATTCTAATTGTAAACATATTTATTTATTTGGATGGGTATTGGTGGGGTGGTTGGGGATTTAGGTTGGTAATAAAATTACATTTGAAATTACCCATGTAAATAGACTTTTTAGACAGACTCTACTAGGAAACTAAATGACGTCTTCTTCAATAAAATTGACGTATGTAAATATATACTCGCTATAGCGAATACATTAGTTGCAAAAAATTAACACAGAAAGACAATGAACAATACCATACCGCTGTATGTGTTTAATTTTGAATATCCCCGCATAACTTATCAATATCACATCTTAATTGAAATAATATAAGAGATTTTATTTTTATTTGTTATGGAAATGTATAAACTTCCCATTTTTCACCATTCCCAAAGGGCGTGTCCATAGTTAATTTACCATAAATTCCGGTTTTGACAAAGAAATTTATTTATAGACGCAGACATAAACTGAAGAATCATCAAATGTCATAATTATTGTAATACCATTTTACTATGTAAATAATTTATTGTTATTCGTGCATTTATGCAAGTTCTGCAATACAACACTCACCTTCCTTTATAGGTAACCTTTATTAATTATTGTTCATTTCCTGCAAGGATAATGCCACATTAAATATGAATAAACACAACACAACCACGTGCTCGTCTTAGATTATCCGCAATAGTAATATGAGTAGGTCACTACTAATATACCATTATTGACATAACATGGCTATAGGTATAAAAAACCGGCCAAGTGCGTGTCGGACCACGCGCCCTAGGGTTCCGTAGTTACCTTATACCATACGATATTTCATACCACTATTATTTTTCGTCTGCAAGTTTTTCACAGTGTTGGTATGAATGACAAAGTTATATTTGCGGTTTTGGAAAATGTGCTATATCTCAAAAACTAATTATTATATTGCGTTCAAACCAATTTTTGTTGAAAGTGTTTATTAAGATCTATAGCATATATTTTTTTCAGATTTTTCACTTTCTTTTTTCAAAAGTTACAGAGGGGGGGGGACACACATTTTACCACTTTGTCAGTGTTTATCTTTCAAACGGTTGATTTTGAAAAAAAAATCGTCTTAGGAACCTAATGCCATTTTTAAAGACCTATCTATAGACACCCCACACGTATTGGTTTGAAGAAAAAAAAAATCAGTTTCAGTTCCATGTATGGGGAGCCCCTTAATCTTTTATTTTTTTATTTTTGTGTTAAATTCGTTAAGCGGTTAACAAAATACATCTACCTACCAAGTTTCAACTGTGTAATCCTGATACTTTCGGAATAAAGTGGCTGTGACATACGGACGGACAGACAGACAGACAGACATGACGAATCTATAAGGGTTCCGTTTTTTGCCATTTAGGCTACGGAACCCTAAAAAGACAGTATCTAAGTAGGTATCAAGTCAACAGGATGTAAGTATTGAGCTAATATTTTTTGCGCGTCGTGCTTGCGACCTACCTCAACGCTAGTCGGTTCTGGTAAGATACCTAATATGTCTTTGTCAGAGGTAATGGCAGAACAAAATACAAAGACTATATTATTATACATAACTCGATAGCATATCAGTTATTTAAGCGCGTTATCGCGCCTGCACGAGAGATCAAAATGCCACTTGCATTATTAAAAGTACTTACAATAATAAACTTATTATTGATTTATAACATAATGAGCACAAGTATTCGGTATTTGCGATAACGGCCATTCACGATTTGAAGGATATAATTATTTATATTACATAAATTAAGGTCATGGGATTTTCATTGCCATAAAATATGTAATGTTTATTTTTTCCTTGAAGTCTCGACTTATGGAATCTCGTTAAGGATAAAAAAATTACATGTCAAATGCACAGCGATTCAAACCTACACCTTTTATATTTAAATCAATCAGGTAATTACAAAGACAAATCTACAGTGCCAATAATTATTCAACAAATCAGCACGCACAGATCATAAATACTTTTGACGTATTATAAAAAAACAATGTTTTTAAAAAAATACCTAAAAATGACACATTACTGTCTATAAATAACTTACAGTTAAAGCAATGCAAAAAGCAACCTACTACACAAACAGAAAACAGGAAAACACATTTATGGAAAGCCCGCATCGCCGTAACGGTTCTATTAATGTTATAAATAGTGTTGCTTTTTTCCTTCCAATGTTGACAAATAAGAATAATAGGTACCTACATCAGAACATTAAAGCAAGAGTTAAAAAATAATAGGTTTGCTAGTAGGAGTAGCGCATGTCGCGATGAAAAGAACCAAAATTCTAGAAAGAAAGGTCATGACCTTTCTCAATTGACATCAATGAGTTTCAGGAAATTTTTGGAGCAATATTATCAATCAACATAGCCTTCATATTTGGGTTAAATTTAGTTGGATCGACGAACAGCAAAGTAATGGCATGGGTTTTCTGCTTTTTATCTTATGAAGCTTGACACCTTACAAATTAACTTGCTTGCAGTTTTGCTTTTTTAAATGTTTTATTTAACCTTCGCCTGCTTTTTTATAAAACTTTTCAACTTGAATAATAGATTTTTTCAAGGTAAAACTTTCGATTAAGGAATGGGAATGTCAAAACAATTTCAAACCTTTTCGGCCATTTGCGTTAAATTTGACCATTACATCACAAGTATTTGAAGTATTCTCCAATATCTTTAACTTGAACTCTCTCTTGTAACTTAAACAACTGAATATTTTTTATTTAAGCATCGTGTAAACATCTATAATACTGAGATCTATTAATAGCAAGTAGAAAATGGGTTACGTAACCCAGGAAAACAATTAACACAAAACATGCATAATATCAATGACGTAGGATTTATTTCAAGTGAATCATACCAAATATTGCTTAATCTCATACATTGCTCCGATTCCAAAGTAAGTTGTCTAAAGCACTCGTGTAATGGAAATCTGAGACAACGGCGGTATTATAAATACCCAGACCTAAGACAGAAAAGACAATTAATATATATTATTAGAAAAATACTTGGAAAAATCGGGATGGGTCTGATCCCGGGATGGGTCTGATCCTGATATGCAGAGAAATCTACTTCTAGTGATCCTAACTTCATTGAATTTGTCAAGAAGTATTCACAAACATTCAGAGAAGTCTGTATCTTAGCAAAGTCCAAGTACTTTGCAAATAAAATAAAATTAGCTGACAATAAAATTAAGGCTACTTGGAATATTATTAACAAAGAAACGGGCAAATCAAAATCCAATATAAATTCCTTCTGTTTAAAAAATGGTGATCAAACTTTTGAATCTGACAATGAGGTCGCTAAAGTTTTTGAAGATTTCTTTGCTAGAATACCTGTAGAAACTACCCGTACTCTTAGTGCTTGTCCCAACATCGCTGTCTCCCTTCTGGAGTCTAGTGTTGATAAGTGCAATGAAAGTTTTTCCTTTAAATATATGAATAGTGCAGATATCATTAAAGCTTTTAAAACAATTAATGTTAAAAAAACAGAAGATCTTTGGGGCATGTCAACAAGCATAATTAAATCAATAATTGATATACTAGCCCCTTACTTGGCTTTTATTTTTTACAAATGTATTGACGAAGGGGTCTTTCCTGATCTAATGAAAAATAGTAAATTGATTCCTCTTTTTAAATCTGGGGATAAAAGTGACCCAGCTAACTTTAGGCCAATATCTATACTACCAGCACTTAGTAAAATATTTGAAAAAATTATATATTCCCAATTATTAGATTACTTCACATACAATAATATACTTCATAAAAATCAGTTTGGTTTTTCCAAGGGTAAAAGTACTACTGATGCTGGAATTGCACTTCTCAAACATATTCTTGATGCTTGGGAAGAAAAGCAAGATGTAATTGGCATTTTCTGTGACCTTTCTAAGGCATTCGATTGCGTTGATCATCAAACACTATTAAAGAAGCTAGAACATTATGGTGTCTCTGATAAATCAGTTAGTCTTATGAAATCGTATTTGTACAATAGAACTCAGAAAGTAGTGATTAATAGAACTGAATCTACTGGAGCCCCCATCAATATGGGTGTGCCACAGGGATCAATATTGGGCCCATTGCTGTTTCTAATTTATATAAATGACCTTCCCAACTACGCAAATAATTTATGTGAAACAGTACTATTTGCGGATGATACTTCTTTAGTTTTTAAAGTAAACAGAGGTAATAACTGTTCGGACGAAGTAAATAGTGCCCTCTCTAAAGTTTCATACTGGTTTAATAGTAATAATTTAGCACTTAACCCCAAAAAAACTAAATGTGTTAAATTCTCATTACCTAATGTTGAGCAGACAAAATTAAATATTAATTTGAATGACGATGAAGTCGAGTTTATCAAGAGCACAAAATTTCTAGGTATCACACTAGATTCTCGACTGCAATGGGATCCACATATTGAAGCCTTGTCAAGTAGACTTAGTTCAGCGGCATTCGCCGTTAAGAAAATAAGGCTTTTAACTGATATTGAAACGGCAAGGTTAGTATACTTTAGTTATTTTCATAGCGTAATGTCGTATGGACTGCTATTGTGGGGCTCAGCTGCCAGTATTGAAAATATTTTTGTACTCCAAAAAAGAGCTGTTCGCGCCATATACAATCTACGGCGGAGAGATACCTTGAGAGAATTGTTCAAAGAAATAAATATTTTAACTTTGGCAGGCCAATATATTTATGATAATTTAGTTTATGTAAGGAAACACTATGATTCATTTGCTAAGAACAGCAATATTCACCAGTTCAATACAAGGAATAAAGATAAACTTGCCGTTCCAAGATTTAGGCTTGCAAAAACTAGAGGTTCATTTATGGGGAAAGGCATAGCCTTTATTAATAAAGTTCCACAACAAGTGATTGATCTTCCTTTGCATGAATTTAAAAACCATGTTAAAAAAACGCTCATGGGTAAAGGTTATTATAAAGTAGATGATTATCTTAAAGATCTAAATGCGTGGAAATGATGTAACACATAACTTGCTAATAAGTACTTTGTTGAAGTAATATTATAAGTCTATGTTGTTGCCAATAATCCTGTCACCCTGTTGTATTGTAATTATCTGGTAACGATATATTCAAGTTTGTAAATATCGTTACTTATGGCTGTTACAGCTGATAAGTTTCTTGCGCCCGTTCTTCTTGTCAGCTAAAAAAGTCTGGAACGGGTGGTAGGAAAATATAGACGATTCAAAAGTACTTAATAATTAAGTTTATTTGAATAAAGCTTATTTGACTTTGACTTTAACTTTCCCGTCTGAGCTGCTACGGGTGAGTCGATATTTTCTAATATTAATTTCTTACTTTAAAAATAGCATTGTGAATGCCTTTTAAAAATTCAACAATACAGAAAAGTTAATTTTATAGCATTGTGAATGCCTATTCAACAATATAGAAAAGTTCATTTTCTAAATTGACCCAGCCGGAGATCGAACCTGGGACCTCGGAGATGGATTACACCTTGAAAATAGGTGTAACCCGACCACGGAGCTCATACGTTTCTACAATTTTCCTACAAGGTAGTAAAAAATAAACCTCTAGACTAACCTATAGACCGTATATAAGTAACAAAAAACTTGTTTCACAAAGTACGACTAAGTTCCGCCAATACAGACCGAACTTTGATTCGTGCGTTTCCGAAACAAAATCATTTCGAACGCAGCTAATCCATACAAATCCATAGACCTATCACATACATGCGTTAATTTTCCATTCAGAATTTTTCATACATTATCGATATTCGGTTTCAGAATTCCCAATCAGATTCTGTTAGTATGTAGCGAGCGGGCTTAATATACTTGACGAGTAATTTCATAAATTATATTCCATAATAATAATAATTTGTAAAACAATAAAAAGAAAACAAACAAAAAGTCGAATTATTTTTGTCCGTTTTCGGAAAAGTCGTAGAACAAACGTTGTTGTTTATGATGTTAGAAATCTACTGCTGCGAGGTTGTTGGTGTTTTAGAAATAACCCTGTATTGATTAATCCAATTAGCGCCTAGTTTTTTTTTAATGTAAGATAGGCAAGCGCTTGCCCGCTGTCACGCCTGATGGTATGCGATGATGCGATCTACGATGGAACGCGCTTGCCTAGAAGATTCACTATTCACTCGCGACTTGAAGGCCCCCAGATTGTACCCGTACCCATCGGGAAACACAGACTGAGGCAAGGAGTGCCACTCTCTAGCGGTACCGATGATACAATTTGAAGCAAAACGCTCAGTCTTTGGAATATCCACCAGAAAACGGTGGCGCTGATCAGTACGTCTGGTTGTCCGATGGAAGAAGAGAGATGGCGAAATTAGGTTGTGCAATTCCACTGTACACTCGCCGAAATGTATCCGATAAAAAACCGATAAGCTTGCAACCTTGCGACTATGCTCGAGGCTTTTGAGCTTACTACAAAATAGATTATCGTTGCCGATGAGATTGTAAACAAACGGGATGTTGAAGAATGTTTTCACAAGAAATAACGTCACCCCACCACACGATACTTCGTGTTTGTCTAATCACGGGATACTTTGAAGGTGGAAACTTATGATAGTTAGGTACAATATTCTTATCAACTACGTAAACCCGAAATATGTTATGATGACATATAGAGAAACTTATCATTGGCGGCGCCGGCACGCGTTGTTTACAATAGATAACCGAACACAATGCCGATAAAGTACTATACAGGCGTCTTCATAACATCCTGTTCACTAATTGCATTGGCGATTGTATTGAAAGCTTATTAGTTTATTGCTCTGAAGATGTTTTCTTATGAAGAGAGGACGGCAAATGTGTTAGGTGGAAGTGGAGTGCCAAATTCTCAGTTTTTTTTACATGTTTTCAGCATTTTTCTTCGCTTTTATACTACGTGTTAATTAATGAACCAAAAATGGGAAAAACGTTCCTTCGAACCATCAAACAGAACATCTTTGACTATGGGACCATCTCTGAAATCGCGAAAAAAAAAACAGCTGTTTCATACAAAAATTAATAACGAAAATATCAAAATGTATGAAACAGCCAGAGTTGGTCCTATAGATAGATAGTAAAATTTGTTCAGTTATCAAACTGGAAAACCGTTTCTTCAGTCATCCTATTTTTGTTGATTCATTAACACCCTGTATAAGTAAAAAAAATCTGTTCAATTAAGATTGAAGATATTAAAATCCGCAATTTTTATGCGTTGATTTTAATTTAACATACACGAATGTACTGTTTCCAAGACATTTTGCAATAAGACCAAAACAGGGTCCACGGATTTTTTTTAACACCAAAGTTGGTATCATTTTTATAATATCTTTCAATTTATTTGAAAGAAATCCCTTTTGTATTATTTCAAGTTTAATATCATTTGACACTCCTAGTCTTTCAATAATTGAAATTGAATATTGAGATAAAGGTACGAATGTTCTGTTTCCAAGACATTTTGCAATAAGACAGGGTCCACGGATTTTTTTTAACACCATTTTTATAATATCTTGCAATTTATTTGAAAGAAATCCCTTTTGTATTATTTCAAGTTTAATATCATTTGACAGCCCTAGTCTTTCAATAATTGAAATTGAATATTGAGATAAAGGTAAATAACTTCATCCTCTTCGAATAAAAAATTAAGGGTTATTTTAGCGTAACCGTATATTTGCCAAAATATTTAGTAACCGAATTCTATCACTCATCGATAACAATAATCAATAATGTCACGTATTCATTTCTGAGCTAATAATAACATATTTTCAGTGGTATTACACGAGTGAAAGGAACTTTCCATGTTAATTATTTCGATATTGTCCATTGTCAAAATAATAAATATATTAAGATAATTAATATATTAGAAAATAACCTTACTAATATTATAAATGCGAAAGTCCGTTTGTTTGTTGGTTTGTTTGTTTGTTTGTTACGCCTTCACGTCCTAACTACTGAATCGATCATCATGAAATTATGCATACACGTTGTCAGGGGTACAGAGAAAAACATAGGGTACCTTTCATCCCGAAAAAAAAGTATAGTTCCCGAGGGATAGCAAAAAATTTTTCCACGCAGACGAAGTCGCGGGCGGCCGCTAGTACTAGAATAAAGTCGCTTCACCCTTAGCACCTCAGACGGGACTGATTATGAAATATTTTAAGGTAAATATTAATTATTAACTTAAAAATATTGAGCGATAACGGACTTCTACGTATACGGAATCTACCTTGGGATTCCCATTCCTCGTTTTCCTGTTTGCAATTTTGTACTTTTTATTTCATTCCATCTAACTATCAAATTATTAATGGATAATAAGTATTTATTTTTCTATGCAACAAAGCAATAGAAAAAAATGTTTCTGTATTTCTTAGAATATGTTTTATGTAGGTAGAAATTTTCCTCATGATTGTATAGTCAATTCAACAGATTATACAATCCGGGCTTGCTTAAATAGCCTAGCACCAGCCTGCCTAGCATGATCGATTTGTATCGCGTGATATAGCGTTTTATCACGTTTAACTGTCAAAAAGACAAAGGAATTTGACAATAGGGAATATGCATAAGTCACCGATTTTGATGAATTTGAGCTTGATCGCTGCGGACACGTATAAAAACATGATGGAACAGGAAAAAAAATAAAAAAAAATGTATTATTTTAGTTTTATCACACGATGAAATCAGGGGAAAATAACGATTTTTTTTTTCATTTTCGGATATAATGCACTTTACAGTCAGATAGAATATCGAATATGAAACAATATTTTGTATGACACGTATGTACTTAAACGCAAAATTTAGGGAGATAATTGAAGATTATTGGCTAACTCCATATTCAACGCGCCGAAACACACCTGAAACGTGATGTGTGACGTCACCGTTTTGTATGGAGCGTTTTCGGCGGGTGCTGCTGCGTGCTAACTTCAAGTAACTATATCACGAGAACAAAACGCAAGAGAAAAGTTTTAATATTACAGTTAATTTTCTCACACATTATACTTTTGATTAAGATTTAAAAAAAAATTGATGCATATTCCCTATTGAGTGTCGATAAAATGCTATATCACGCGATATAAATCGGTCATGCTAGGCAAGCTGGGAAGGGTTAAATCAAACCAAAACAAATTAAAGAGGAATTCCCGATTCCTGAATTTACAGTAGGTAGTCGAAAAAAAAGTCTGGAACGGATGGTAGGAAAATATAGACGATTCAAAAGTACTTAATAATTAAGTTTATTTGAATAAAGCTTATTTGACTTTGACTTTGACAATGGTCAAAGTTATTTTATGCATTCTTTGTTCGTAGATTAGACCTTACCACATTCGGTTGTAATAACAAATAAGTTAAAACTATTTTCGGCCCCTTTCCGACACGAATTCTAAGCAGTACGAAGTCGACAAGTCAGTGAACATGGTTATAGGGGCCGTGAAATGTATTTTATTTGATAAGATACAGTTTTGGGGTTGAGTCATTTATTACTTTCCGCAACGATCATTTGTACTTCATTTTAGTGCAATGATTACTTGAGAAAACCTTCTGAGAGTCATAGAAATTACCTAGCTACTAGAATAGATTTGAATAGGTAGTAATTATAAGGGAAAGTTGACTAAACCATGTGGCCATTTAAAACTCAACATTTTCAGATTTCCCACAATAAATATGTGTACACATTTTTACTTCCGCTGTTAAATGGTTGACAGTTCTTGGCATCATTGCTTGTTTAATATTATCAGTGTAGAAAACTTAAGATAATTTTGTATTTTTTTACATAAAATAAATATATATTCTTTTTTTAATGAGTGAATTATTGCTTGTGCGAATCTCCCTGTTAATAAAGTTAGTTCAATATTAAATTAAGTACAGAAAATACGACTTATGAAGATAAAAATAATGAAGTAATTAGCGTTAGCTCATTGAGTTTTGATTAAGAAGAAAAATAATAGAAGCTGTTGCTAAGTTTTATGGGTGGCGGCCATACAAGAATGCGTGTTTACAAAATATACCTTGTGAGGACGCTGCCTAACCAGCACAAGACGTCTGCTTAAGACCTACATCTTAATATATAAAATCGTAAACTGAATGACTGAATGACTGACTGACTGACTGAATGACTGACTGACTGACTGACTGATCTATCAACGCACAGCCCAAACCGCTGGACCTAGAGACTTGAAATTTTGCACACAGATACTTTATAAATTGTAGGCATCCACTAAGGAAGGATTTTAGAAAATTCAATCCCTAAAGGGATGAAATAAGGGATGAAAGTTTGTATGAAAGTCCCTCAGTTTTGAAGCTAGAATCTTCAAACTTTGTGTTTAGGCTAACGATTGAAAATAAATAAATACGGGTCTCAGCGTTTTTCAAAATTCTACCCCCGAAGGGGTCAAAAGGGGGATGAAGTTGTGTATCATTTATTTTCGAAGTAAAAATTACTAAATTTATAATTTAGGCTTATGGATAAAAATCTAACGCAACGTATATTGTTTTTGTTATTATTTCAACCCGGGGATGAAATGGGGATGAAAAGGGATAAAAAACCTAAAAATAGATATGGATATCGTTATCGGGGTTTTCTGGGATGACGATTGCAAAAATGTCATTTATTTTGAAGTCCAACACGGTGGAAATGATTTTAGCCCTAAAGGGGTGAAAATGGGGTTCAAATTTTGTACGGAAAAATAATATAAAATAGACATTACAACTTTCAACTTCGTAGGAGCATGTCTAAAACTAAATAGGCAAACATATATTTTGTGATTTTGAAAATCAACCCCTTAGGGGCTTAATGGGGTGAGTAAACATAAAAATCGATATGGATGTCGTTTTCGAGGTTTTATGGGATGGTGATTGCGAAAATGAGATTTATTTTGAAGTCCAACACGGTGGACATGTTTTAACCCCTAAAAAGGTGAAAATTAAGTTAAATTTTGTATGGAAAAATAATATAAAATAGACTAGCAACTTTAAACTTCGTAGGAGTATATATACAAATAAATAGGCAAACATATATTTTGTAATTATGAAAATCAACCCCTTAGGTAAATGGGGGTGAGTAAACATAAAAATCGATATGGATATCGTTCGTGAGGTTTTGTGGGATAGTGATTGCAAAAATGAGTTTTATTTTGAAGTTCAACACGGTTGACATGATTTAACCCCTAAAAGGGTGAAAATGGGGTTCAAATTTTGAATGAAAAAAGAATATAAAATAGATATTACAACTTTAAAATTCATAGGAGCATTTCTAAAAATAAATAGGCAAACACATATTTTGTTATTTTGAAAATCATCCCTTAGGGATGGGGTAAGTAAAGATGATAATCAATGTGGATGTCGTTCTTGAAGTTTCATGGGATGGTGATTGCGAAAATGACATTTATTTTGAAGTCCTACACGGTGGACATGATTGGACCTGGACATGCACATCCAAGGGACGGGGACAGGAACGGGGAAGGGACGGGTACGGGACTGGGACCGGGACCGGGAACGGGAACGGGAGCGGGAGCGGGAGAGAGAGCAGGAGCGGGAGCGGGAGCGGGAGCGGGAACGGGAACGGGAACGGGAACGGGAACGGGAACGGGAACGGGAACGGGAACGGGAACGGGAACGGGAACGGGAACGGGAACGGGAACGGGAACGGGAACGGGAACGGGAACGGGAACGGGAACGGGAACGGGAACGGAACGAAAACGGGAACGGGAAGCCTCGTGCGAAGTCCGCCACACGCGGCAAATGTTTTGCCTCGCGAGGTAGCGCGCTTGGTGGAGATCCGCCTAATCGCGTAAAAATGGCTGGTTGGATCCTGGTTGAAGGTTCCTTAAGGATTTTCTCTAATATCCACGCGGACGAAGTCGCGGGCAGAAGCTAGTAGCGTATATAATTACAGTTAGAAGCTGCAAGAGTCAGTGGCATAGCGCGCTATGCAACCCTTTTGCAGCTGCTTTAGACCTAAAGGGGCGACTTTAGAACCTATTTTAATAGATCCAGTAGAGTTTCATAATAGCGCATGTAATTTCTTACAACCGCTATTTTCACTCCTTAAGCACTCTATTGGCACTAATTGAATGAATGAACGTCAGATATCCGCTCATTATTATCTTCACTCCGAATCGTAAATTGCAGTTTTCAGTGGAAATTGGGACTTTCTTTGGGTTAATTTCTATTACATGTGTGATGAATGATGATGTTTTAATAGAATAATTATGGCTGGGCAGCGTGTAGTGAAATCATAAAATGGAGGAAATATACTATTTGAGTTACGCGGCTTGTTTAGGTGATAAACATCGGCAAATTTAATTTTCTGTGAAACGTGTATGGTGTTTTTGGAATAAAACTAATGGGCCCTCAATTTATTGAAGATCTTACGAAAATTTAATGAATTTGTAACTGCGGGTCAATTTTTTTTATCTTAATTTTGATAAGTATTACAGTGAATTATATTTATTTATGAATAATGACCTATACCATGTTGTTTGCGATCATACTAAACTGTGCCAAGTGACCCGTGTGTTTAAATAAACAGAAATATATTAACAAATGAAATAAATTGTCTCAGAAAATGGCGTCAATATTATTGCAACCTTGGTTTCTAGTTTTCGCTACTGCAGCACCCTTTTGCAGAAATGGGTGACAAAAATCACTGTTCAGAAACTCCTAGATCCAATTTAGCTGCTAAATTCTTTGTTCTAGAACTTCTACCTCCATACAATGTCCAATAAATTGGATATTATAACCTAGAGTGTGAATTTGATGTAATATAAAGCTTGCACCTGCACTGCAACACATACAATAAATATAATTTAGGGATCTGCAATCAATGCCGGAAACCCTGACTTGAATTGTTTGATTGATTAAAAAAACTAGTAGCAGATACATTTCGATGTAGTAGGTATTATGCCAAAAAAATCTTCTGTTATACTATTTATGATCTCTAAAAATCAACTTCGAGGGCAATGCACCCATGTTTGTAACATCGTCAAAAAAACAAATATTAATTTTCAAATAAAATACGACGACGAGAAATAATTAAAATATTTTTTTTTACATGAAAGCATAGAACCGACTTCAACTTTGCAAGTAAACGAGGGCTCCGACTTTATTGAAGTCGGTTCTATGATTTTTTAAACATTTTTATTTTAACTTTTTTGTAAACACCTTTTAAGCTCAATTTGATGGAAGGCATAATTCCGAATCGAACAAAAAAAGCATCATTAAAATCCGACTTATAATTTTCGAGATATGCTCTGACAAACATACAAACAAACATTCAACTATACAAAAACTTTTTCCCGAATATAACAAATATGTTACTGAAAACGGCATTAATATCGGTTCACCCAAACATGAGAAAATTGCGGACAAACAACATACATACAGGTCAAACTCTGAACCTTTTTTTTGAAGTCGTATAAAAACACATACCTATCAAGCTATTATTTTCTATCATGAAGCACTGCAGACTCCATAGTAGTTCTAAGAAAAAGAATTTTACGAGCTTAGGAGCCAATTTTACCTCGCAGACATAACAGAAACCGTAAGAAGTAAATTAGTCACAATTTCCTATCCTATGCAGAACAGGGTGATAAAGTAGGCCACGCGGGACCGTAATGCAACTAAAAGTGCCAATAAATATGCAATTATAACTACAATGCAGTTAATGGTGGTATGAAATGCTATGCGAAACCATTATGCGAGTAAAAGTGGCAAAAAAGTTACAAATCTAACTATTGTGCAGTTAATGGTGCCATAAGGTGTCACAAAAATACCTTAGGTTTTAACTGCGGTCATAACTATAATTTTAGCTGTTATCGAACTTGTGCCTAATTTGACTCCGTTATGCCACCCCTATAGACATTGGAGCTTTAAGGAAAGCTGCATTTTTCCATTATGCCACCCCTATAGACATTAGAGCTTTAAGGAAAGCTGCATTTTTCACTAGTGTGCTAGTTGGGCGATGATGACACAGGCCTGGTTGAATTCGGGAATAGTATGGAGATAAAACAAATCAAGTGAGCACTACTAAATGAACCTCTATAAGGCACTGCGTCTCGGCCCACTTCGATTACCTATATTTAAGTAACAATATAAAATGAAAGCACTACCAAATATACCCGATTTCCATTACAAACTCACAACAACTCTTGTACGCGGCAGAAATCGGGTATAGATAGCAGTAATTTCAACTCCTATTGTATTATGACTATTGATGAATCTACCCATACCCAACTCCTTATAATGATGACTAATACGAGACCTGAAACATTCAAAGAATATCTTCATACTTGAGGTATGCATTACGGTGCCAAACCCACAACAATTTTTTAATTACTGACTTACCTACTAATAACATAATTTGTCTATTTATAGGGTTCCGTAATCAATCGACCCCAAAGGGTATCAACAACCACTTTGGGAATCCCTGGTCCAAACTATACCCGACCAAAACCCCATGGGTCGTCACGTCACTACAAGATACAGTCTGTAAACAAGCGAATCAGTCAGTCGATGCTCTGTAGTAGTAATAGTAGTAGTAAGTAATAACAAAACGTTAGCTCCTAAATATACTCGATTACGACACCCTAAATCGGGTATGTTTAGTAGTCAGTTTTATTTTAAGCTTACTCCTAACTATACCCGATCAAAACCCTATGGGGAGTCTACACAAGGTATATTTAGTAAAGACGCTACAAGAATACCGCTACCAAATGAATCATAAAACTTTCTTATCTCTAATAATGGCTTCGGCAAGTAAACAAGCGTCAGGCCAATGAATCGTATACTTGTAAATGCACAAACACTCGACAAAGAAGTTTATGCGCGTTGCAGGAAAAAGAAAAACGTCACACGTAAACACAACGAACTTGGCAAAAACATATTACATATAAAAAACATCTGTCGATTTACTACACTTTTGTATCTGATACAAAAGCGTGGAATATTTGTAAAGACCTACGTGAGTGGAAAAATTTAGAAATTGTATACTCTGAATAAAGTGCCTGTACCTGTACCTAATGGATAGATTCTAATAAACGTCTCTTGTATAAAAAAGGAGTTTGAAAAACTAAACCCCGACTACGGAAAAATCGTGCTCTAAAAAGTAAGAAACAAGAAAATATTCGAGGCCAAAATTCAATAATAAGGATAACCGTAGTCGCATGCTACTTTGTCCTAGACACGCACGCCACGAACAACAGGCTGTAGGTGTCATGCGACTACGGTTATCCTTTTTATTGGACTCGAATATTTTCTTGTTTCGTACTTTTTAGAGCACGATTTTTCCGTAGTCGGGTTTTAGTTTTTTACCGGTGGTAAAAGTTCGAAATTAACGATGAATAAATAATTGCTTTTACCATATTGAGAGTTAGTAAATCTTAGGTTTTCCTGGAAAATCTTAGTATTTACAAAGACAAAGTATAAGGAATCGGGAATTAACAAGAACAAAATATGGATACCTTCCTAATTTATAAATGAGAAAGTGGTGAAGTTTAGATTTTTGAATAAGTACTTATTTGTTACTCAATGACGCAAAAACGCCTGAATGCACACAATTAGTATGGCCTGGAATAAAACATAAGGTTCCCTAGGGATTTTAGGACTGTCCACGTGGAAGAAGTCGCGGGTGAAAGCTAGTTACAAATAAGTAAGTATATTTACCTTCATTGTTATTTATTTGTTTGTTACTCTCTCCATTTTTACAACCATAAAGCTTTTTTTTAACGAAACGAGACCAAACCCAGTTTCACCGAAACAAGTACACATAAAATAACAATTCCATCATTCGTGTCTCGAAAGTTAATTGATGTTGTTTATTTACAGTAGCAGTCTCGATGATACTTTTCTTGTTGCGAAACATTCAAGAGTGAGGAAAACAAGTTGCGTCACATTTCCATGAAGCCCAAACAAGCTCAGATTATTGTTGTTAGAAAATTGTTTAGGACTTCCTAAACAATTTTCTTAATAATCAATCAAATGAGATAACGAAATAATTTGAGTTTACTATTTAAAAATAAAATTGGATAGCCCTAGGTCTTCAACATCTTTAAAAAATACGAAATTGAGGTATTATCACGTAGGTGATCTACCAAAATACTGCTGCCACAGAATAATTATGTAGTTATGCAGTAAACATTGTTTTTTTCCGCAATGTCTAAAACAAAAACACGTTGCACCAGCAAGCAGCGAGACGTCACGTGACATGACTTTGAGCCGGCGGGCGGTGTTTGTTTACAACCAGAAACGAGGACACCTTTCTTCTTGCAAAACATTCAAGTGTCTAAGTGGAGTCGGCAAAACAACTTGCGTCACTGAATGACGGTCTCGGCCGCCGCGGCCTACATTCTCGACAAAACATTTGTATTGGAAAAAACTATACGTAGGTAAGGCCTAAACATAAAATCGTGTTATGAACCAAACCTATAAATGTTTTATTTTATTTTATAGTAAACGGCGTATTCCAATGGATGGCTGTACTGTGTAATCGTACTAGCAAACCATAACAAGGTTACTGTAAACTAGTAAACAAACAATATTGATTGAAAGTGTCCTCAATTTATAGTAGGAAGGAAATACGTCAAAATTTACTTTATTAATACGAAATAATTCTTCTGAGTGTTGATTGGTATCGTTGGACTGGATTGCTTGCTGTAATAATCTCCTGGGAACCTTACTGACGTGTGCTGACGTTACGTAAATTGTGTGGAGCAAGCAACGTTGCATTACACAGCGCGAGCGTCCTTAGTCAGAGATTGCATGCGACTAATATACAAGGAACGTGTTACAGAGATATAATGATCATCAACTGAACAACTTTTACTATGGGACCAACTCTGAAATTGCGAAAAATAAAATCAGCTGTTTCATACAAAAATTAATAACGAATATATGAAAATGTATGAAACAGCTGATTTTTTTTTCAGAGTTGGTCCCATAATAAAGTTGTTAAGTTTGATGGTCCCTATCTACAATATTCTGGTTTAGCCATTAATTCTGCAATTTTTCATCTGAGATCTTTTTGTATGTAGTCAGTTCATTGTGTAGGTACAAAATTGTTTTATTACAATCAAAATTATCATTATTTTAATAACAGTTCTATTCTTCTTCAGTGCATCTCCATTACTGGAGGTTGGCCGTCAGCTTAGAGAACTTCTGTTTGTCCTGCGCCAAGCGAAACGTAAGTAATTGTTCAACACGTCTTCTTCGCAACCACGTTTTTTTTCTTCTGCCAGCAGCGTGTCGTTTGCTCCCAACCTTGCACAAGCTGGAAAAGCTAGCATCTTTTATGTTGGAGGACATGCTCAGGATATCCGACTTTTCTTGATGGTCTTCACTGCAGTAATTTAAATTCGCGACTATTGCCAACACGCTTGAGAACTCTCACGTTGGAAATATTCTCCGTCCATTTAATTCCCAGCATTATTTCACAGCACGCCAGCACTACTTATTTTTATTGTATTATCAGCTTCTGCCCGCCACTTTGTCCACGGTGGCATTTGGGAAATCTCTAAAGATCCTCTGACCAGGATAAAGAGTATCCTATGTTTTAATCGTGCCCAATTTCATCCAAATCTGTTCAGGCGTATTGCGTGATTGAGTAACAAACATTCAAACATAAATTTATGCAAAATTATTTAACTGTTGACGTGACATACATATCTTACTGTACTTTAAAACAATGACATTTCAGTTAAGTATTTAATTTACATTCAATTTCATAATACAAAGTTTAAAAATTTTGACATGAAATAAACAACGTTTAATTTGTATTACCGATTTAAATATGTGCATGTCGAAACTATTGTCTTTATAGTAAGTCCTATTTCCATCATAAATCATATTTTAAAAGTTGCTTCTAATTTATTTTAATTTCGAAGGCACGAATGCATGATATAGGTACATTATACAAAATAAATTTTATAATTCTGCCAAAAATAGTTTGAACAAACTGCGATTTACCTAGCAATAGCAAGAAAATATACACGCAATACCTAGTTGGTTGCAATTTTTTAATACTTTTTGCTTCTATTTAAAACTTTAATGAATATAGTTCAATACCGTTTGCAACATAAACAAAATTATTAACCGGGCGAGCGCGAAGCGCGACAGAAGCGTTTCCGTGTCAGCTTGGGCAAAAATGCTTTCGTAGGTAGGTATGTCCTGTCCCGATGTCCGTTTGTTTTCCTTTCTTCTTCTTCTTTCTTTCTGATTCTCGTGAAATTTAGTGAGCAGGTTCTATATTTATATTGACTTTTTGTCGATTCTGTTTTTCGAAATTTTACAAAATGGCGGATATATGGGGGAAAAACATATTTCAGCAATGTCGAAAATATTCAAAAATGTCACAAATGCGAGGTCAACAGCTCGCAGAGCCACTAGTAAATGAAGGAAGAAATATTTGTCCATAATAAATAAGTAAGTACCGAATACATTGATATAACTTGTGTACATCAACTAAGTACTTATCGATGGTTTCCATATCTTATCGCAAGTTACAAAAGTGGGGTGTCTGAAGTAAGTCAGTGTCACTTCCGTCGTTTACAATGGTGTAAACAAGCAACGCAAACCATACCCATACTTCCTCACTAATATTATAAATGCAAAGTCCGTTTATTTGTTTGTTTGATCAACATGAAATTTTACATACATATTGTCAGGGGTGCAGAAAAGGGCATAGGGTATCTATCATCTCGAAAAAAGGAACTGTTCCCGAGAGGTAGACAAAAAACTATCCACGCAGATGAAGTCGCGAGCTGTTGCTTGTTGTTTACAATTAATTTAGGAACCATCTTTATGTCAGGTCAGGCCTCATATTGGGAACACTTGTGTTGTGTGTGTACAATGTCCACTACCACCTAATGTGTTCATAGAAGGGTTACAAGTTACAAATCAAAGACTTTACCTAATCAGTTGATTTTGATGTGACATACAATCCATCGTTGCCCACGTGAACGTGACACTAACTGGGTCGCACTACCAGTAGTGTCGTGGGTAATTTTTCTTTCCTGTGACTCTACTTTTCTCGTTGGCTGATTAGACTCATATTTATATCAACATTTCCCGTAAACTCATTACCCATGATACACTAATCATAATGTTCTCGGTTTTGGTTTCCGATTGGGCTTATAACGGGTGGCGCAAAAGTACTGGCACTAAAGAAAATACTTTTATTTTTTTTATATGACATTTTCTGTCATTCTGTTGTTGAAAATTGTGTAGTGAACAAATATAAAATACACTGAAAATAAACATGGACCGTTTTACTCCCCAAGAACGTGGAATAATTGTGTCAATGTTCTTACGGAATAATTCATCAGTGATAAGAACACAACGTGAATTTCGTCGACGATTTCCCCACCGTCCGGCACCGATTGGTCGCACAATTCGACGCTTTGCCACACGCCTTGAAGCAACTGGCTCAACATTGGATAGACCTAAGTCTAATAAGTATGTGAACAAGCCACAGACTCTCGCAGCTCTAAAAGAAAACATTCGTCAAGAAATAACGAACATATCGCAGGAAGTGTTACGGCAAGTTATGCAAAATGTCATAAATAGGGCTCAAATGTGTATCAACTCTGGAGGTCACCATTTAAAAGACATCATCTTTAAATCCTAATGGTACGAAATTTAATGGCACAAATATACATTTAAAAAAACCTAAATCTAGTTTTCTAATTTAGAAAAAATGTTATAGCTGAACCAAATAGGGTCTTTACTTTTGCGCCACCCATTACAATACATATGAGTTCTTTTCTACTGCTTGCGAGGCCGACCGTAACTTTGTGCTTTTTTGTTTAGCATTAAATAGGTAGGCATTTATTTAGTGTCAAACTGGCATTGGGTTTAAAAATATAAATAATAAAAATAAACATTAGTATTTACTTAAATCCTAACTGTGTAGTTTTGATCTTTAAATTGACGTATCTCAATATGATCGACTGATCAAATAATCGATTATTTATAGAATTGGTACATTATTTTTTATATTACGTTGCACTTACGTTTCTATGGAATAAAAGAAAATTGATTAGTAAGTGGAACGATGTTAAAAGTAGATCTGAAATTGTAAACATTATAATTATATAGGAAATCATAAAATAGTGTAAAATGCTCTTTGAAACAATGTTTTTTACGATCGGAACCTTTTTTTATGCTCGTCTACGTCGCGAATATTTTGAAAGACCGTCTTCCGCGTACGTAATTAATGAATAGGATGACCGGCAGAAAAGACGGAAAACTCAAGTATATAAATCCCAAGCAGTTTTTACTTTATACCACAAGCAGTTTTTACTTTTGCAAGAAATCGTGCAAAAAGAACCTATTGTATGCTATCAGAAGTCCTCTAAAAGTCAAGCAAAAAGTGTGTTTCGGAGAACTGCAGTGTAAATCCCCGCAAACATTAACGAGACACTACTCAAAACAAGACTCGTACAGCAAAACCTTACCGGTATTTATATAACAATGAAACAACGGCGACGTACAGCCGTTGTCGTCGTGGCCCAGAGACATCCGACCTTACGGCGCAGCGACCTTCGGAACTGCGAGTAGTCGGCTTATGTGTGGGTTACATAACGCTTTAATTGATTAGATGCCTCATAGATACTACAGAAAAAGGTCTTAGGGATTAAGGTTGAATGAAGAAGGTTGAACAATGTAGTTTCGTCGCGCTTGCATGTTTTTTCACATTTTTGATGGTATTCAACCTCACTACTACTCATGAAATAAATGACATGACGTGAAGTTACTTAATTAAGGAAAACCAAAGGGGTTGTCATCCTCAGTGTAAGCATGGTTGTATCCTAGACGTTTGTATGCTTACCAGGTACATTAACAATATGACAATAGAGTGTTAAAAGAACTTTCTGTTTAAAATTATATTTAATAATATTCTCAATGAAAAGCTTGCTCGACTGAACATGTTAGGAATATAATTTCGACATTTGTCACCAGCAAAATTGGATAACCAAGTCCGCTTCTACTCGTAGGTAGACTTGATTCAAGCTCAATAAAAGCAGGCACCAACCCCCACGCCCGCCCCCGCAGCACTGCGACACTGCCGCTGCACTGCGAATGGCTGCGACCTCTGGCCTTTCCAGCTACGCCAACCAGAGACCTACTGACCTCACGGAAGCTATGACATAACGTAACATGAACTTGACTATACTAACCGTATTTTCAGCTGACTGCTGAAATATTGTTACTTTGACTACGACACAATTTGTAAAATAGGTAGGTACTGGCGAGTGTCACAAGAACAACCAATAATACCTATAGGTTCTTAAGTGGCATGTTCTCAAAGTGGAACAATTACGATAACTTAGAAAGAAACATAAGACATCGAAAACTGAAACTATTTAAAGTTAAGAATAAACCTATAATCGTTAACGTAAATAACAAAACTTAACAGCAGCAATTTAAAATTTAACATTAGTAAAAATACATTATTATAAATAAATAAACTCATACTAAAGAAGCATTTAAAACTCACTACAGTAAACAAAAACAAAACAATAATTGAGCAATCAAAATAATTGATTACTTTACCCTTTGCAGATAGAGTAAGCGTCCAATGTTAGTATTTATTTTCTTAGAACTCATGAATTAGTATGAGCTTTTGTTAACCACGAATCTATTTATTTATTTACAGTACACCATAACAATTAAATTACAAATGAGACAAACTTTTCATTACATTTATGTATATTGCCACCTACATCAGACAAGCACCCACCCCTTGTATTATTCCAAGCAACGCCTACGCATAACCTTTTATAGTGGAGAAAAATGAACGCTCTAGATTAGTCTAGATGTAGGTAATCTACTCTAACCTTCCAGTTCTTTGCATGACCTAATAGACCTTCTACCTAGAATAACTTTGTAAAACACGAACGGCATTAGGCATATCACATATTCACACCCGAATCGACCTCTGTTCTATTCTATCCTATTCAACCTTTTCGTACGCCCTCCGCAAATACATCAGCGAAGGGTAAGTGCAGTAATTAAATTTTATGTGTTGTTCTTTCACTCTCGTAGAGTCTAGTCCAGACCAATCTCTTATCTTCTACGTCGTAGGCGTAACACGACGCGACGACGTCACTATTATCTACCCTTGCCCTGTTTTCACGCCTACCTGCAACTAATATTAATCATAGTACACGTAGGCATTGTTTGCTTTCACTAAACAAAGCCATTGCTAATTGGCGCATCTAAACTTAGCTGTATCAAACAGACTACTGTACTTAATTGGCATTGAGAGGAGATAATGAGGTAGATGCGCCTAAGTAATAAATTCACTGTATTGTGTTTCTTATTACAATATTAATGTATTAATTATTCAATTAAAAGGATGTCACTGCCACTAATTCAAAATGACGCTGACTTTTGAATGGCGTGCCGTGAAGAAAACGTTGTTAAATTTTCTTATTATTTTTTCTCGAAATAAAACACGTTACGCAACGCAATTTGTTTACATGTTTACATTATTATTTTCTATTTTTTATGAAAGATCACTGGCTATGCAACAAATTCTTTAAAAAATCTAAACATATTTTTAATTTGAAGTTGACACGTAATAATCTAAAACAGAACCATAGTAGGAACTCTTAAAATCTGTAAAACATTTTAAGGGGCAGTAAACCACAATTCTTCAACTCATTATAACATTCGATACGCCTGTCTAATAAATAAAAAAGTGTAGTAAATCATAGAAGCCTTCACGAAGCGGTGCATCTACGTCACATTTCAATAGGAGGATTAACGAAGGTTGTATACAAATTGCGCAGTTAGTCACGTGATGACGACGCACGCGGCGGCGTGGGCGGACGGTCGTTTTCAGTTTCACGTTCCAGCAGTTTTCTATTACGCAACTAAATGCAATGAAAAACATTTCTCATTATTTGAAAGAAAGTTAAGATTTGGAAATTAAAAAAATAGACGCAGAGAACTGTTGTTTTCAGTTTCACGTTCCAGAAGTTTTCTATTACGCATCTAAATGCAATGAAATACAGTATTATTTGGAAAAAAAGTAAAGATTTTCAAATGAAAAAATATACGACTGTTAACTTAACAGCGTGAATCACATTAATTTGATTTTTCAGGAAAAAAGCAGGTGTATTTTTTAGAGTGGATCATTAAGTCTTATGTTTCAAAGATTTAAAAGCCAAGAAAACAGATTTCTCGAAAATCACAAATTAAAATGTACCATCTCAACTTTAAGTAAACTTCAAAGTACTCAATTTTAAAAGGTTTTCTTTACACTCTAATATAATTTTCATGACGTCATACGAACGTAAATATTTTTTTATCGAGTGACGAACTAATTCGCCGTTGCGTTTGGTTGCGACAAAAAAATTGCACAACAAAGATAAAAATCTTGGAACAGTTATGTGAAATTATCTCATTATGTTTAATTACGCATGAAATTTTCAGAGGTGACTCAGATAGCAGACTGTCTTTATATACTTTGAGATTGTTTGTAATAATACGATTGTACTTAAAAACTAGTACCTGTCTATCTACGCATAAAAATAATCTGTTATGGAATAATATTATTTGCACTACGAATATGCGTTGAAATAAGAATTCATGAAAAATTCATCTAGATATGTTGTCCTACCCTACATTGTTATGATATTGACACGTAATAACAATGAAAAATTACAAAAAGTACAGGTGCTTATAAAAAAACCGGCCAAGTGCGAGTTGGACTCGCGCACGAAGGGTTCCGTACCAAAAACGGCAAAAAAAATCACGTTTGTTGTATGGGAGTCCCCCTTAAATATTTATTTTATTCTGTTTTTAGTATTTGTTGTTATAGCGACAAAAAAATACATCATCTGTGAAAATTTCAACTTTCTAGCTATCACGGTTCATGAGATACAGCCTGGTGACAGACAGACAGACGGACAGACAGACGGACAGACAGACAGACAGACAGACGTACAGCGGAGTCTTAGTAATAGGGTCCCGTTTTGACCCTTTGGGTACGGAACCCTAAAAACCATACTCTGCTAATATACTGGCAGGTGGTGCTAACTTTACAAGTGTTTAAATACAATGTACTACCAAGACAAAAACCCATTATCTTCCATTGAAAATTACCTAATAGCGATGACGGAATTCTCTTAACAAAGCATTATGTACGTATTAGAAAGCTTAATTTATAACAATCCTTAGTAGCTTTGAAAGATTTTGTTTATAAAATGAATAAGTAAAAGCTGGCACGTGCAAGTCTGACTCTCTCCGTGGGTTCCGTAGTTTCAGTATTAACTATTTTTTTTCCTTTACGATTCCTGCCCAAAAGCTTCGAGCTACGAGACATCATAATAGTCGTAGTACCTTATTATAGTAATTTTCATTTCCCTACCTAATCTTTAAAAATTAAGTAATCCTCTTATAATACCTTTTTATTCCTTTAGTTAGAGAAACGGAACCCTATAAGCAGTAATGAAACCAACATATGGGTATAGCTTCACGCCCAACACTATGAAAATAGCCGGCACGTGCAACGGATAGTTAAAGAGAAACAATGTAGACATGGCCTTATTCTAGATTTTCAGAAAATAGGGATGATGACTAATGAAGAAAATAACAAAATACTAATAAAAATCGTAAACATATTAAACTGTTAGAGTAGCTAGTATACCTCTTGGTTTTATATATTGCGTATTATTTGTTTTATGACTCTTCAAAGTTGGGTGGACAAGTCCATTTAAAAAGTATAGAAATTAAAATAAATAATACCTTTAATTAGTCCATAAAATATATAGCAAATTTGTCTAAGAAACCATTTTGATAAACACAATATTTAATATAGCTGCCGAACAAATTTCCTACGCGTTGCACGTTAGTATGGAGCGTTTTTGGGGTCTATTTCAAACTGTGATATCTCGGGCAGTTTTCATGCTAGCGAAATAATTCTTTCACCAGTTTCTTTTTTTTTGAGAGGTAATTTATGTAACATAAAAAAATTGTCATCATGCCTATTATAGCTATTTACTTTCATTCAGATTAAAGTAGATTTTAAACGTTATTCGTTCGTATAGATGGATAGTGGTACATTTACTGATAATGTAAAATTATATAATTTTAACACACACACAATCTCATAAAAGCTTTCTCTTACTTCGTTTCGTGTTCACAGAAAAAGTCTTGTAATAAGTAACAAAGTTATGAGGTCTCATGTAGCGCTGAAACATAAACCTACTTTACTTGTAGTTATTTAACTAGGGATTGCAATCCAGCAGCATTTTCAATCCAGTTGGATTTTTGCAAGATTGGCCTGAATCCAGCTGGATCCAGCGCGGATCCAGCAAAATATTGAATCAAAATAAATACATGATATTAAGGTTTTTTTTTGTTTATTTAATCATTTAAACTTTTCTCTACAAACAAGTTTAAAAAAAACCTTTACTTATTTGATGGTAACTTTATTAATTTATATTTGTTTACTTAGTTCTTTGTTATTTGAGATCAAAATGATGTAGAAGTATTATGTTTTATGAAGTAATCTTAGGTAAATCTTAAGTAAATCTTAGGTAGGTAATAAGGACGTATAATCAGTCGCAATCAATCTTTACCTGTCTTTAACTTAAAATGGCTACTTACTGGCTAGTTGCTACAACTACAATACAAACCAGCCTGTACCTATACTGTATTGTATCCTAACGACACCAACTGTGAATTACCAACACTCTTAACAACAGAGAGATCATTTATTTCGGTTTTTGAGTTAGCTGTGGAAGTGAGATATTAAAAAACATATTTTATAGTCTTATCGCCTTAGAACAAGTATAGCCGGTTGCTGAAAAGGCCCTTTTGGCCTCTGCGTTCTGGTCTAAGGTCATCAAATAGTCTTAAACCATCGATAAATGATCGCATTAGATCGAAAAAAGGCAGCTAATTATAGACGTAAAGTAACTAATTTCGGATTTGATACGTTTGCGGATCCGCGCCGCTGGATCCAGCACGGTATGCTGGATCCAGCATGTAAAAAAAAGCGCTGGATCCAACTGGATTGCTGGATGCTGGATCCAGCAATTGCAATCCCTATATTTAACCCGTTCAATGCCTTGGATTTGCGTCAAGTTCAACGTTAGTTTCCGGCTTTTTTGCATGTTTAATTTTCCTTCTTTAAATCAGATATGGATTTATAAACTTAAAAATCTTATAAGTACTTCCTTCCATTATAATTTATCTCCAAAAACTATCAAGCATAAGCAGATACAAATATTATATGTAGATCCTACTAATATTATAAATGTGAAAGTTTGTGGGTTTGGATGTTTAGATGTTTGTTCCTCAATCACACAAAAACTACTGATCGGATTTAGTTGAAATTTGGCACACAGATAGTAGATAGCCTAGATAAAAACATAGGATACTTTTTATCCCGATATTCCCACGGGAACGGGAACCACGCGGGCGAAACCGCGGGCGGCCACTAGTATGTTATATTCGTAGGGTTATTAGATGACAGGAATTTTCTTTACATGATAGGAATTAAGGCATCTGTCGGGAAAACAGGGAAAAACTGTAGTTGTCATGTCAGGGATTTTTGAAATCCCTAAAGTGTAAGTAGGTACTTAATAAAAACACATAATTTGTTAATCATTTTGGTGAGAAAGAAATATCAAACGTCAGTTAAATTAAGAATGTAGATATAGGTGTACAAAGTGTCAAGAAATCTCATTATTAGATCTGATAACCCTAAATACTCGTAGCATGTTGAAAGTATTGATTATTTCATAATTTCAATGCACACCATTTCACTTAACTGAACATGAAGGTTTAGGAATACATAAAATGTCTTCAAGTAGGCACTCGTACGTACATAAATACCTTAGCGCACCTTTACCAGGTAAAATTGAAGCTTAACAAACATTTATCCGTTATCGATTAGCATTGACGTCATTATGTACTGCAAAAATAGTGGAAAAAGTGTATTTATCAATATTAGCTTTATCACTGCTTCAATAATTCCAAGAATACTAACTACGGCTGCCATTAAATAAACCTATCTACGATAAAGTTCAGTGATTGTGACTTATCTATTAACGAGGTAAACATTAATTCAGGACATTGATTTTATTGTAGAGATTAATTTATAAATCAGTTCGTCAGGTAACCCATCAATATCATTTATTTTATTTCTTTATAAAGACCACAGATCTATCTTTACAGGTACACCCAATGCGATAGAGAAGACAAATAAAACGCATTGTTTTTCAATAAAACGTGTATCAGGTTCGATCAATTTGTTAATATTACTCCTGCAAGCAGTATTAACTTATAGTTTTCATAAAGTCAGTCTAGCTAGACTAGATTTTCCAGAAAAAACAAGACGCCAGAAGTGGGTACTTGAGTATTCATTAACATTTAAAAACTAGGCTTACGCACGAGCAGGGCCGTTATTAAATGCAGGCGAGTGCAACGGTTGGGGGGTGAGAGGCGCCGGGTGAGGGTGGTACGGTGGTACGGCGAGTGGCGTGGGTGTAGGGGGGAGTAGTATCGACGCGCCAGCCGCTACGTCACACACGGCGCCACGTGCGGATCAATAGTGACGTCGTAGTGGCGGCGCCGTACGCCGGCGGCTGCGCGCGCACCCATCCAACGACCTACTTACGATTACGTTTCACGTAGAGTCTACGTAACGCGATCGAACGAACACGGGGGTGGCAGACGGCCGAAGCGCAGGCGCGCATCGCGAACTTGCCAGACGAAACGCTCTGCAGTGTGCCCGTTCCAGTATTATTGCATAATATTGCGAATTTTACTTGATGGAGGAAAACTTTTAATGAACGCGCGTAACTATTAACTCGAACAAACCAAACTTAATGAAATGATTTCTAATCTTTTTTCCATCTCAGAAGGATTATTTCCATTATGTAGATCAGAATTAAAGGTGCCCATGCGGTCGATCGCGAGATCGCCAAGGAAAACAGACTTTACTCTTTGCCACCCAATGTAGTTTTACTCAAGCAATTTTTTTCTTGAAAAATATTTGGTGGTAAAACGATCAAAATGTCGATCTCTTAGAGCCAAATTCACCATTGATTTTAAACGCGATTAAGATCACGTTTTACGTAATGTAGTTTAACTGTCGAGTTTGATACCCCGTTCCCCGTTTATTCCAAAAATCAATTTCACCAGGTCATTAAAAAAATTGAATCAAGATTTAACAATCATTGTTTATAACATAATTGTACATTTTTGTAACAAATTTTACTTTGTTGTTATGACAGTGACAGCCTTAAACTTGTTTTTTGACAAAGCGCGTTTAAAATCAATGGTGAAATTGGCTCTTAGTTATAAATTATTGCTATATCGATCTTCTTAAGATAAAGTATGGGAACCCCAGATGTAGATTATGCTCGCGGGGCTAAATTATTGCAATATCTCATTTAAACATTCCTTTCGTAATGACAAATTAAATTCTGTTTTAACTGCTAACGAGCAATACTAAAAAAATACTTACTAGAAAAAAGTTTATTAACTGTTAAATTTATTCATTACATTCAATGTGTACCAATAAAAGTTTTTATCTACACTCACAACGTAATGTTCCAAATATGAATTCAAAAAAGGTAATATAAATACGTACTTTATTTTCGTGGATAGGTAAAATTAAAAAATAAACTCATTACGATGCAGTCAACTGCATCATAAAATAACTTTTTTTCTCATTACGATACAGGGCAAATCCAAAAAGAAGGCAGTGCCGTAACATTAAAAAAAAAAACAATGTTATTTCCCCACATATTTTCCATGATTAAAATGCACTCTATGGTAATCGATAACTTATTGCGATTAGTTTGTTGGAATGCATTTTCTTTTTTTTTGGAATCTCTTTTTTTTTCTAATGGAATGCGCGCCATTTCTAAAGCATTTCAAATAAAGTTTTGATTTCAATTTTTACATTTTGTTATTATGTAGGTGTTTTTTATTATATCTTTAAAATGTGAAAATAAAAATTACGCTGCCCGATATTTTAGATGCAGCTAAGGAAATGACTTATTACAAGGTAGGTACCTAGCTAATACAAACAAAGTCTGTCGCTCTCTTTTCTATCGTTGATCTTTTATTTAGTAGGTTCAATCCCAAATGTATGAGTGTAAATAAAGTAGTGTATGAAACTGCACATAACTAGGTATTAAAACACTCGTGTGATACTATTAAAAACCTCGCCTACGGCTCGGTTTTTAAACACACACTCGTGTTTTAATACCCCTCTTTATGTGTCAGTTTCATAAACTACTATTATCTACACTCACAACGTAATGTTCCAAATATGAATTCAAAAAAGGTAATATAAATACGTACTTTATTTTCGTGGATAGGTAAAATTAAAAAATAAACTCATTACGATGCAGTCAACTGCATCATAAAATAACTTTTTTTCTCATTACGATACAGGGCAAATCCAAAAAGAAGGCAGTGCCGTAACATTAAAAAAAAACAACGATATTTCCCCACATATTTTCCATGATTAAAATGCACTCTATGGTAATCGATAACTTATTGCGATTAGTTTGTTGGAATGCATTTTCTTTTTTTTTGGAATCTCTTTTTTTTTCTAATGGAATGCGCGCCATTTCTAAAGCATTTCAAATAAAGTTTTGATTTCAATTTTTACATTTTGTTATTATGTAGGTGTTTTTTATGATATCTTTAAAATGTGAAAATAAAAATTACGCTGCCCGATATTTTAGATGCAGCTAAGGAAATGACTTATTACAAGGTAGGTACCTAGCTAATACAAACAAAGTCTGTCGCTCTCTTTTCTATCGTTGATCTTTTATTTAGTAGGTTCAATCCCAAATGTATGAGTGTAAATAAAGTAGTGTATGAAACTGCACATAACTAGGTATTAAAACACTCGTGTGATACTATTAAAAACCTCGCCTACGGCTCGGTTTTTAAACACACACTCGTGTTTTAATACCCCTCTTTATGTGTCAGTTTCATAAACTACTATTATGTCATTTCTATAGCTTCCGTCTATTTATAGATCCTCATTACAATTCATTTCTTGGGCGGCGGCGTCGCTTTGTCTATAATTTGAAGTTTATACCAAAAATGCAAAGCAGATACTTAAATATCAGTCCCTGTTGGAGGATACGAACAACATTAGCATAAGAAATTTTGAATTTTATTTCGCTTTACACTGATGACATCGAATTTATCCTCAATTTTGTTTGTACTGAACTTAAACATGCTATGAAATTGTGGATTAATATTTTGAATAGATGTACGTATTTATAGAAATTATATAGCCTTTTTACATAAATTAGGTACTAAACCACCTCCTACCGACCTAGCCGACTTTGCTTTTTGGTTTTCTAAAAAGTACTATACTAGGGGGCAGAGGGGACGATGATTTAAAAATTTAACCGCTGATAATAAATAAACTTAAACTATTTTTAAATAACCAAAATCATTTGAACATGTATTTAAGACACAACTAAATACGACAAATAATGAAACTCCAATATGATGCTGTATTTTTATTTTTATTCTAAATTCAGGTCTTTTAGTTACAGAGCTAGTGACAAAATACTGCAAGAGGTATCTCAAGGCCCATCATTCAATATGATACAGTGTTTAGGGTGTACTTGAGTCAGCACCTACTCGCAAGGCCAGGAAGTGGAACACCTGGCGTCAGCACGCTTTCAAGCGCTTTGAACGACTGCTGAAAAACTAGTCAGACCACAGATTCATTGAACATAGGCAGTCATGTTCAATGAATGGTCTGACTATTGTTTTCATAAAATAAGCATAATAATTAAGCAGTGTACGAATTGTCAGCCTTGAGAAAGCTCTTGTACCAACCTCGGAATTGTGACTACTCGGCACATTCCATTAAAATGTGATCTGACTACTTTGTTCCATTAAAATGTACTACTTTTTCAATTTATTTTTACTATTCTCTAGTTTACTGCCAATTTTGAACCTTGAGATAACTCCTGTCATGAGCATGTTGAAATTTTACATACTTGAAAGCGCGCTGACGCCAGGTGTTCCACTTCCTGGCCTTACGAGTAGGTGCTGACTCATGTACAACCTAATCACTATATCATATTGAATGATGGGCTTTGAGACACCTCTTGCAGTATTTTGACACTAGCTCTGTAACTATTGTATCCAATCTGTGGTTTTGGTATGTGTGTGTGTGTGGAGTAAAATACCGCGAAACCGTATGACATACATTTACATTGGCAATTATTGTGTATGTTGGTAATTATTATTTATTCTGTGGTAATATGCAAATAGCAGTATCTATTACATGAACGAACCTATTACGAGGAATATGGCAGCAATCATTGGTTGCCGACTTGCCGTGGCCTGGCGCCACTAGAACAACTTACATTTATGCGAAAACAAATCTTTCATCCCTTATATGCAAATGTTACGGCTAATACCCGAAGTGCCCGGCTAAACCTAAAAAAAATTGTATGAAAGTCCATCAGTTTCGAAGTTACGATCTTCAAATTTTGTTTTTAGGCTGACGAATGAAAATAAATGTTGACGTGTCCCTGCGTTTTTGATAATGCCACCCCTAAAGTGAAAAGAGGGATGAAGTTGTGTATTCAATTTAATTTTCAAAATAAAAATCACTAAATTTATTTTTTATATCTATTATTGGAAACTAAAACAATAACGCATTTTCAAGTTTCCGAAAATCAACCCCTTGAGGGTAAATGGATTAAATAAACCTTAAAACCGATATGGATGTTGTTACTGAGGTTTTATGGGGTGTTGATTGCAAAAATAGCATTTGTTTTGAAGTCCAACATGGTGGACAAGGACATGTATTTTCCCGGTTACATATTTGAGTTTTCTTATATTGTATAGATAGGCCGCATCGTATTACATATACACTAAAATCATAGGATAGAGAGTCACAGTAGGGTTTTTTGTATGAACTTGTTAGCTCATAAGATCTTTTTGTACTACCCAAGAAGCTTATAAATGGTACTACCACAAGAATAGCAAATAAATAACGATTAAATTTTAACTTTTTTTGTATCAAGTACGAGTACCTTATTTGTACTTTGTATATCACAACATTCACGACCTATTTCGCGAGTGACTATAAAAGTAAGAAAAAACACTTTCCCATAGAAAATGAAGTGAAAAGATTCATATTTCCCATAGAAATAAGATCAGCTGATCACTTGGTTGTATGGAAGGTTTTTTTTCATTCCCTAATGGGAATGAAATTCCCTGAGATAATTCTCAGATAAATGGACTTCTCTTTTATGCATTAGAAGTTATGTATGATGCATCGATTAAATACAAATGATACATTTAATCAGATACTTGTGGTGCTGTATTCGTTAATTTGACCCAATAAATAATATCCTACTGATTTTGTTCCTTTCCCTCGTGACGTGAAACTAATACAAAGTAAAATATTGGTTTAATCAATTTACTAATTTATTGGTTGTCTTATTATTATAGAATATAAAATTATTTTCGATTATCATACATATTATTAAGCCGATTATGTGTACTTACCAGATCTTGATAATATTATCAGTGAGATTACCATTATGTCCGTATGTATAATGTAACGGATGGTCAAACTGTAACAAATCCATCAACGTAAGATAAATTACGCATGGTACTGCAATCCTGTCTGTTGTAGCTATTGTCAGACTTATCAATCATACAATATTACCTATTGTCTGAAAAACGTAATACACTGAGACAATCAAAAACAAACAAAGAGACAATTTTAAACTTTATGCTTATTTTTAGAATGTATCACGTACTAGGATAATTTTGTTTGTAATATTTTTTAACACAAACAGAGACCACACTCTGCTTACATTTCATACTAATATTAGGTTTGGTAATTCAAAAGATAACAGTAACGAAATGTAACGTTACGTAACTCTGTGTCTGCGACTCCAGTTACGTTTCGCAAACCCAACAGCGCACCAGCCTGATCAATACCGGGGACCCAAACAAACGCTCTGCGGCAGCGTGGGCGATTGACCTAGTTACCCACGACCCACGACCCAGGTGCAGTGGGTTACCCGCCTCAATAGCCGAAAATCAAATGAACGTCAGAATCGCCGGTCAACAGTCTTATTTAACTTTGAAAGTGTTAAAAATTACTTATGAATTTGTTTATATTTGCTTAGCATGATGATTGATGAGAAAATTGCTTATTGCATAATATAAAAGAATTAAAACATTTAAGATTGACCGTCCGTTCTGACGTAAGAATGGCTGGTCAATCTCTGTAGAGTAGTAACATTGTAGAATTACTGAAATTTTCATGGGCCAAAAATTTGCTCATCAAGATTAGGCCGCAGCCTATGTATTTTTGTTGAATAATTGTTAAGAGCTCTTAATTTTTATGCGAGATTCTGAACACATTTTTGCATTTGGTTGGGGTTATGTTGCTTACCTTTGATTATTTAATTGATCTATCAATAATAGGCGCTATGGACATCGTATTTCTTGGACGATACGATGAATTCAGCACTAGGTATTCATTAAATATGTATCATGCAAGTTGTAAAAGCAGCTACTATTATATTTAAAATGTCTTGATTGATTATTTATTCCTACCCGTGGAATGAAACTTCAGTGTATCGAGACTGTGGATCACAAGGATTCGGTATAAATAAATAAAATATATCAAGCACATTTTCTTATGATAAAATAAATCGATAGCACTTTAAATTCATAGAGTTAACACTACAAACACAGAAACATTACAGGTTTCTATTTTAATCACAGGAGAGTTTTAGTTATCAAAAAAGTTCAACCATTTCACTATGGACGGCAGAATTGGAACTTAACTAATGCAGAAATATACATCGACACCAAAGCATTGTATTGCAGTATTTGCAGGTATAATGTCAGTCAATATGAAACACGCACTTGCAGTGACACAACCTGATGGGAATGCAAGCGCTGGTATGCATTCAAAAGCGGCTACAAAAATAGAGACGGCGAGGGCGCGGGCGGCGGGGTGCGACGGCAAAGGTTGTCGTATTATTAACATACACTAATTCGGGGGGGACCCAAACAAACCATACCAAACGCCAAACAGGTGACCTACATTCGAAGCGCGTCTGCGAGCCGGGAATGAGATACGAGCTGTAGGGTTACCAGGTATGTAGCAGCATAGATATTTTTCGGCAGACTGATTTTATGAAATTTTCCTTCTAAACGTGTTATATTATACGTACCAACTAACAAATCAACGATTTTGTTAATATCGGAATAAATGGTACTCTCGTAATAATTATTACAAAAAAAGATAAGTTTTCTGTCAACCGGAGGCACTTGTTGTATTACATTATATGACCAGCTTATGACATATACATACATTATTATTATCAAAATCTAGTTTTTAATGAGATCAGAAAAACAATACATTTTAAGGCGATTGAATAAAATTGTCTTAAAATAAAATTAGAAATCAATGGAGTACCATGTTTCCTAAGCGATTGCTACACAAACGATGAAAAATGGTCTTTGGAAATCACTTATCAGAATTTGCGGCAGTTCCGTGAATACTTCAAAGAAATAAACAGGCGTCGTTGATTAACGTTAGGTAATATTTTCCTGCTAAGCTGTATCCACGGAGGGGCGCGATACTTGGAAACCCTAGGCATGATTCATGAGGGCGCGTCGGCCAAGTCGAGCGATCGAAGCGCCACCCTTCGCCAATCCGAAGCCAAGTCGATTGCAAAGATGACTGGATGGTTTTTCCGACCTTATCATTTCCAAGAATTTCCCTTGAACGATTTTTAAAATTAATACGATAATCATAACTAACCGTGTTGTCTAAGCTATTTCTATTGCTGAACAGATATATTTCAAAATGTGTGACGGCTATATTTCCCCGATTGGTTTAGTGTTGTATAAACAGATAAAAGAATTCCAGTTGCGATAAAAACGATATCATAATAACATTGGCGCCAACTCGAATAATTCCAAATTACAATCCAGTGAGTTTTTTCACGGAAAATAACACTCGAGTAATATCGATACCATGTTTGCTTTGCAATTTTGTTCGTCAACTTTGATGTTTTTAACTAGAATTACAGTTAGGTAAGTGTTTGTTATTCGTATCTTTTAACCAATAAAGAAATGTTTTTATTTATCAAGGACAGTTTCGTCAGATTCCGTTTTCGTCAGAAAAAAATGTCTGTTTGTGATCTTGTGTTTTGAGGGAGTGATAAATAAGGTTAAAAAAATATTCGAAAGTTACAACGTGTAGTATAGCTAGTATTGAAATAAAATTAAGCGGTTTTCAACCGTAAATTTCCATATTTCTTTATTCAAAATTCAAAAATAATTTATTCAGTCTAGGCTGTTACAAGCACTTGTGAATGTCATAGAAGCTACGCCATCGGTTCGCAAACCCTAAGCGGGAGACCTTGTAACGAGAAGAACCGGCAAGAAACTCGTCAAGGGCTGCTTTTTTCTCCCTGTATATTTCATACAGAGTCGTCAACATTGAAAAATGAGCTCCACATTTAAAGTGAGGTAATTTTCCATCACAATAATTAACAAAAGTTTGCACACAATGGGTAGGTAGGTTGAAATTAAATACCTACCACATATCGGATACGTAATGAGAGTAAATAACTTTCAACTAGTTGAGAAATCACTGTGTCTGCTACTCGAAAGTGCACCTAAGTAGGCAAAAAACACATGTTACAAGACATAAAAAATAATTTAAAAAAAATGCAATTCTTACAATTCAATATGCGTTAAGATAGGTACTCAGAAGTAGACCCTTTCCACTGGCAGCACCCGTTCACGAGCATGACGCATGGACCAGCCATCGCTTCGCTCAACCATATTTGAGGGAACGTAACGACCCGCCCCACACGACACCACCGCAGAAATGATTAAAGAGAGCATGACATACTTAGGCTACCCATCCTAAGGCACCGAATTGAAAACTAATATCCAAAAGCTTTTCATAGGCCTTTACTTACAAAACTACTGAATATAGAAAGCAAAATGATTGCAATAAAAAAAATGAGAAATCAAAACAAGGTTTAGTTAATAATTTAAATTTTGAGTAAGAAGTGCCATACATACAGACAATATAAAACAGATCTTTTATATACGAGTTATACGACGCCCTTAATACAAGCAGACAGAAGCAGACCCATTCCCACTGGCAGCACCCGTTCACGAGCATGACGCATGAACCAGCCATCGTTTCGCTCAACCATATTTGAGGGAACGTAACGACCCGCCTCATACGACACCACCGCAGAAATGTTTAAAGTGTTTAAATTGTTGCTTTCCCTACTCGTGGTTTTTAAAAATCCTTTATCTTTTGGCAGTTCAAAGCTATAAGTCCCTATATCATAATTATCGCGTTTTGGTGGTCATGCTAGGGGCGCTGAATTCTCATAGATACATTTACATACCACAATAAGGTACAATCGTATCGTAAACGACAGGGAGCGTGCGTGCGGTACCGATCGGGTGGCGGCGGCGGTGGGTGACCCACATTCTAGCGCAGTCGCAGCCGCAACGCAGCGCGGCGGGTTTCACAACGATGCCGATGCACCGGCGACGCCACCCCACCTCGGCGTGAACATTCAGCCCAGAGTGGCCCAGTAGTCCAATCAATAAAGGAGTTGTAGTGTGCGCGACCGGGTACATACGCGATTTCTTCAGAAACTTGTTTAGGGTGATTAGGATGTGGAGTGGACATACTTAAAGTCCTCGATCTCTTCTAGGAGGTGAGGCGGGAGGGGGTGGAGGGGGCTTTGTAAAGGACTCCCTTTTGGGTTTTTTGCTATAATCTCCAAAATCCGGCTTACCTCCCAGACGAGAGGAATTTTAGTATGTTCACACCCTAAGCACCCTTTTTTTCTTTTTTTGAGTAGGGAGAATGCTTTTTACGTATACCCCGAGCCTGGCAAATAACGGGGTTATGTGGGGGTCTCTCCGACCCGAGCTATACCCACAAAACTCCCTCCCACTATGCCCTTTTAGACTACCCTGGACGAGCGGGATCCTGATCGGACGCTCATGCTGTGACCAGGAGCCTGTCCGGCTTATCCGGGCGTACCTCGCGCTTGAGGGATGGAGGGAGTGCATCTCTCAATCCCCCCACATTTAGCACCTTAAACAAGTTTCTGAAGAAATCGCGTATGTACCCACTCGCGCACTCTACACCCCCTTTTGAGTCATTCGTTGAGTGGACTACTTAGAGCTAAATGTTGGGACACCTCCAGTTTTGCTCTTTCTGTACCTCCCTACCAACAATTTATTTTAAAAAAAATTTATAGTTAATGGGTTTGCTCTTGACCCCAGTCTAGCCCGAAAGCAAAGACAGGGTCTACGATGGAGCGAGCTTGCCCAATCCTTGCTTGCCAAATCCAAAATTTATCAAAAGACTCCAAGAAGGGAATTTCTGTACCTATTTAATTTTTCAACAGGAAGTAAACAAAACAGTAACGGGAAATTACAATAATAGTAAAGTTACGTTATGATATGACTAAACGTATTTGTCTCGTCTTTTTAAGGATATTTATTTTTCTTTGAACGTTAAATACTTTTCATGATCATCATCATATCAGCCGCATTACACCCACTGCTGGGTATAGGCCTCCCCCAAGGATCTCCACAACGATCGTTCCTGCGCTGCCTGCATCCAGCGGCTTCCCGCGGCTTCCCGCGGCCTTCACCAGATCGTCGGTCCGCATCTTGTCGGGGGCCTACCCACGGAGCGTTCGACAGCGTCGTACGGTGCGCGGTCGCCATTCCAGAACCTTTCCGCCCCAACCCAACGGCCATCGGCTCTTCTAAATACTTTTAAGCCTTGTGAATTACTGCATGTGCAATTTACTTTCAGTTTCATTATTTTGTACGTGACCCTGACAAAACTTTGTTTCAATTTATGAAACTACTTAATCAAAGGATAATAATTGATCTTCTATAGATTCCTGTTTATCTTACTTACAACAGAGAAAATGTTCATGTCTAACTTAACTTCATGTAACAACCCTATATGGCATATAGGTAGTAGGTATAATATGCGATGCCAAACTGCACTGCACACTCCAAGCATGCCACTGTCATACCAAACGGTATTATTTCAAGCCCGCCAAGTATTTATAGCTTATTATAAGCTGGGGCTTGCGAGCTATTCGTATGGCTATGCCACATATTCCTTGAGTCTATCACGTGATACTAATCACGAGCACTTTTATTGCGGCCAACTTTAAAATTAGACAAAACCAAAAGCAATTATTGCATAATTAAATTCTATAGTGTGACTGTTTATAAAGTACACAAATGAAAATGAGTAAAATTATGCTTAATTTTTAATATTATGCTTAAGGGAAAAATATAAAAATGTATTTTTTAATATTTTTTTAAGGTTTATTTTTAAGTTCTTGCTTGCTACTAAATTTTTTTTTACTAAACGAACTAACACTAGGAAACAAACTGAATAATGATTGGAAATAAGCTTAATAAGCCGTCTTAATAAAATCAAAATTTATGATGAAAACCCACAATAAGATGCATTTTTATAAATATTATAAAAAATAAGATTTATATTGAACAAAAAAAAATCACAATGATGTTAGAATTTTTTAAATATTTTTCCCGTCATTAAAATTAAGCATAGTTTTTAACACGTTTTTATTAGGTTGCTTTCTCGTTTGTGTGTTCGTTCGTTTGTTTGTTTCTCCACAACCTTCACGATGAGCTAGAGACTTGAAACTTTGAACATAGGTCAGAACTGGACGGCAATGCAATAGAATGGTGTCATTGAGCTGATCTGATGATGAAGCCGGAAGAAGGCCACAGGAACTTTATGATGAAACCAAACAACCCCATCGTGTTTGGGCTCGTTAGAATGTACGTTGACGAGTACTCTAATAAGAGACGAGGTCCAGGGTCTGAAATTGAAGCCGAAATGCCATGCCATAGGAACTCAATAATGAAAATTTGGGCTCATTTGAATCGTCTTGACGAGTTCTTTGTTGGGAAATAGCTTCCAGGGTCTGATGATGGAGCCGGAAGAAGGACACAGGAACTGTTTAATAAAACCACGCTACCCCATCGAGATTGGGCTCGTTTAAGTCGTCTTGATGAGTACTTTGTTGGGAAATAGTGTCCATGGTCTGATGATGGAGCCGGAAGAAGGCCACTGGAACTCGGTAGGTAATAAAACCATGCAACCCCATCGAGTTTGGGCTCGTTTGAATCGTCTTGACGAGTGCTCCGATAGGAGATGGTATATTTTTAGTCTTAGCTCATTAACTAAAAAGCAGAAAATAATAATCTACTGAAAAAAAATCTTTTGTAAAAACACGTTTCTAAAACGGACTAAATTATTACAAATAATCGGACTAAAAACATTAAAACGGACTGACTAGTAAAAACAGACTAAAAAGTAAAAAATAAATTCTTCTGTAAATATTTAATAACCTATACCTACAAATTTTTTTAGGACCACGTTAAAGACAATATACCTAGATGACAAATTTTACAAAATGCGCCCCACGTTTTTTGGTTTAAAATTTCTGTAGGTATAGGGTTATAAATATTTACAGAAGTATTTATTTTTTACTTTTTAGTCTGTTTTTACTAGTCCGTTTTGATGTTTTTAGTCCGATTTTTTTCATTTGTGCACTTAATAAAAGCTCACACTGCACACTCACAGCTAATGGGGAATGTCCGAAAAAGATCGGTTCGGATCGGATTCGGATTCAGGAAAAGTTGTGGTTGTGGCAGGTGGTGGCAAAGGTATAATCTCCATTCTGCTGTTACTTTTGCACATTTGTAAAAAAATAAAACAAGTAAAGTCTTTTACTTTACTTTTTTTAATTTTTTTTACACAACTGTTAATTCTTAAACTTTTTTCTATCACTAAGAGAGCTTATTTCTATCTATAAATAAATTTTCAAATTTTTTTTCGGACATTCCCCATTACCTACTCATAAAATGTGGCATTTATGGCAAAAATAAAAGACTTACATACACCCAGATATGAAGTTAGCGTCTGATATCATATAGAGTTGGGTTTACAGTTTTACACATAAGTTATGTTTGCAAAAAAGAAAAACAATGGAAAAATAACTTTTTTGTCAACGAATAAACCTTTTATTGCAGAACTAAAAGGCATCAAGGTTGTTACTAAAACAAGTGTTAAAAATAGAGGTCAAATACTTCTCTATTAGTTGAAAAACGCAAATTAACTTTATGTCCTCCTAACCAACTATTGTGAAGACCGTTTGGTCATGAATCTCGTGACAATGAAATAAACTTGCAACTCAATGAAATCACCAGTCATTAGAGGTGATGACGTACACGAATACCATGATTTGAACGCAGCGCAGTAACACTAATGTTAACAAAACTTCAAATAACTGACCAAAGTTCAACTCGAAAATTAATAGCTGTTGCTTAAGTCGCAATTCATTAGGTAAAAATAAACAAACAAATGTGATTTATGAGATATAATCATAATAAACATTGATAGATTTCATCGTTCGTATATGTTCGTATTGATTTTTTTAAATATACAGGGTGGAATTTTTTAATGCCACCTGGAGGGAAAGTACTCTAAACAATGGAGATAGCGAATTCCACTCAAAGAAAACATTCCTTTATTTTTGAAAAGAAACAAAACTGCATTCAAAGATTTTTAAAAATTCGCTTCGCACACCTTGGAATCGAACTGGCTAAAATTCGAAAAAACAACACCTTATACTTTTATGATATCAATCGATAAGGTCAAACATACGGATCAAATCTCTCTAACAAACATGGTAAATTAAATGAAAGGAAAACCATAAAAGACAAGATAAAACACTTTTACTGAATGATCCATTATGTTAGTACCTAGTTCACAATAAATTATCTTTGACGTAGAACTATTTCGATAAATTGTTCGTAATGCAGATTTTTTATTAGATGAGATATAAATATACGCAGTGTGGCAGTAATCTAAATTATGGAATTTTACATTTGGAAATTGAACAGAGAAATACCAGCAACATGGGGCCCATAACAACTAATAAAATAAGTTTCTCGTTCAGTTAAAATAAGTTAAGATTTAATGGTTTTCCTTTCATTTAATTTACCATGTTTGTTAAAGAGATTTGATCCTTATGTTTGACCCTAACGATTGATATCATAAAAGTACAGGGTGTTGTTTTTAACCGACTTCAAAAATTTGAAAAGGAGGAGGTTATCTATTCGTCGCGTATATTTTTTTTTTTATATGTATGTACACCGATTACTCGAAGACGGCTGAACCGATTGAAATGATTCAAACGTTATAACATGAGGTTTGTTTCCAAGTTGGTCCCATTTTTTGAAATTTTGAAATCGGTTCAGTAGTTTTCAAGTAATCTTGAAAATACTGTCGTTTTCGTTACCGTTTCATATGAATTGAGACGGATTTTCAACCATTACTTTTTTGTTTATGAACCGATTTAGATGATTCTTTTTTTGTTTGAAAGAAGACACATTAAAGATGATACCATATTAATTTTAATGGTATTGGACTATGGATTTTGAGGATACACGAGGGAACTCCTCAAAATCAAATAGGAACTGTACAGTGATTGAAATATTGGTAGGTTTATGACAATCAAAAACAAGTTAAGTACCTACCTATCGTCAAGGACGTTCTGGACTAGAGTTGAACTGCGAAGGCTCAACGGAACTCGTGGAAATTGAGTTGCTCGGGGTATACCATTGAAAAAATTTAAACATTATAACGTTTTATTTTATAAAATCATCTCTTACATAGGTACTTACCACAAAAAAGTTTAAAATAAAAAAACTTTTAAAAAAAGCACAACCTCCTTCAAAAATCTTAAAAAACAGCTCTATAAAAAGCAAGAAATAATGTTCAAATCGATTACCTAATTAAAACACGTCTATTGAAGTCGGGTGGGGCTTTTAGAATATAAACAATACAATAAGTAAAAAAATTACTTCCAGCTCCACCCGACTTCAATAGACGTGTTTTAATTAGGTAATCGATTTGAACATTATTTCTTGCTTTTTATAGAGCTGTTTTTTAAGATTTTTGAAGGAGGTCGTGCTTTTTTTTTAAAGTTTTTTTTTCGAATTTTAGCCAGTTCTATTCCTGGGTGTGAGAAAGCGTATTTTTAAAAATCTTTGAATGCAGTTATGATTCTTTAGAAAAATAAAGGAATGTTTCCTTTGAGTGAAATTTGCTATCTACACTGTTCAGAGTGCTTTCCCTCCAGGTGGCATTAAAAATTCCAACCTGTATATACTTAATTATTATCGTCGTCGATTCTTCCGATATTAAACCTAAACAACCACAAAATAACAATAAATACAACAAGAAATCGAATAACTATGTTTATATTTGTTATTTATTATGTTTGACGTTTCGTGGGAAGCGGTTAAACATCGTTACTCCATAAAAAGGCGGTGAAAAAAATTAATTCAAAAAGTTCATAAGTACTAGTATTAGCAATAAAATGTAAAGTTTTATTCTGGTTACTAAATTAGTTTTGCATTTAGACTATAGTAGCACTTCACAAACGCGGTTGTGCAACTAGTATCCGTGTGACACAGGTGAAAATGAAACAAGTGACACCGATGAAAATGGTACCAACGACCTTAGCCTAGTTGCCGGCGCGGCGCTGTCCCACTGCCTATGTACTCGGACTGCGCTAGTGCACTAGCCGAGCTGCCACCGACGACCTTGGCAGCATTTTTATTAGAAGTGACACAATTCCCTGCACGAACCGCTAAGGTATACGGAATCCGACGTCCGTTTTTAGACTTCGCTGGAATTTGCTTTGTAAATATTTTTTCATTTTTAGTCGGCAAATCGATATGTGAATTAATATTGAAATAGCAAATGAGGTACATATAAAATTCTAGCCAAAAGACCTTCAAACGATGTAAGCCGCCAGATGGGGTTACCAAAACTTTAGACCCGTTTAAAATGAAATGAAAATTATCATATATTCATGTTTGTAAATATCGTTACTTATGGCTGTTACAGCTGATAAGTTTCTTGCGCCCGTTCTTCTTGTCAGCTAAAAAAGTCTAGAACGGGTGGTAGGAAAATATAAACGATTCAAAAGTACTTAATAATTAAGTTTATTTGAATAAAGCTTATTTAACTTTGACTTTGACTTTGATCCGCAAAGAAATCGTGATATAAAAGTAATAAAAAAAATAAAAGCACGTAAAGTAGGAGCGTTACGTACCTACATCAGTTTCCTTGTCACTCACATTTTAGCGGACCATGTTAAGCCAACAAGGCTATTAATAGCAAATTTTATAATTAACAGCATCATATATATTTAGCGTGGATGAACATACAATCTTATCAGAAAGTAAGCAGGCATATATTTATAAGATTGAAAAAACTAATACCGTGTGTGTGTGAGTGGTGGCAGATAATTAAGGACACCTATTTTCAAACAAACGAGGTAACTTTGTAGCCTTGGTTCTCCGCCAAGGATTATCTAACTGTGATTCAGATCGCTTTACACAACCAACTGATCTGACTCACATAAGGAAGAGACATAAGGATATGTTTTGAAACCTTTGTTCGCAAAATATTACATTCGCAAAATATTACATTCGCAAAATATTATATCCTCAAAATATTATAAATACAAACTATTAAATATTCAGTATTTTTGTTTAATTTCTTTTCTTCATCGTCACCAAAGTACAGAATCACATAAAATAAAATGATGGTGTCTAGGTTCTGGGTAGGGAATGATAACGTTATTTTTAATGTAAAGTTATTTTTTACTTTTTTTAGCGTTAATTTTAAAATTAACGTTATGTCAATAAATAACGTTAATTTAGATAATGTTACATTGAAATTAACATTATTTCTGTAAATAACGTTAATTTTAACGTTATTTCTTACTTTTTTTACCGTTAAACTTTAAAATTAACGTTATTTCAATTAATAACGTGATTTTTAGCGATATTTTTACCGGTATATTGTACCGGTAAAGTTTAACGCTATATTTAACGCTAATTTTACCGGTAAAATATTTTTAACGTTATTTTTACCGGTAAATTTACCGATAAAATGTTTTAACGGTATTTTTAATGTTAAATTTTCTTTATCGTTATTTTTTTTAACGGTATTTCAATCCCTGGTTCTGGGAGGCCCTAACACTCTCCCAAACATATTATGTAACCGGGGGGCTAATTGTCTAATATAATAAATAAATTAAAAAAATATTAAAAACATCCCGTACGACGACGTAAAAACGTCCCCCGACTGCAATGACACTTGTTGTTTAACTTTCAGTTCGTTTTTGGCAGGGCAGTCGTGTTTTTAATATTTTTTTAATTTATTTATTTTTATTTCACACATTTTAGTGACATATTATATAGTTTTGGAATGTGCTCGTCAAGGCCTTTCATTTGATGCCCATATTGTAATAATAGAAGAAAAAAAAAATTTTTCACATTTGAAAATGGCGTCCTATAGTCGCCATATTGTTTTTTTCTAAAAAAAATATAGCCAGTGTCACTCGGAATGCTGTAAGGATTCTAACGATACCCCATTTATCCAAATCAGTTCAGGCATTTAGAAGTTATGGTGGAATAAAGAAACTCACATACCCACAAACATACATGAATCCTGAACACATAACACTCTTTTTGCTTTGGGCAGTCGTGTAAAAATCTATCGCAATCGCTTTCATTTGACAGATGGATGTGACACATTGCTGCATTTCTTTGCTAAGTTTTTATTCGTACCAAAAAGAAGCATCAATGTGTTACATCCTGAAAGCGATTGCGATAGATTTTGAAATTAGACAATAGAAAGGCTGGTCGAATCATTTATAACATTGATATTTTTAAATTTTTTGTCTAAATAAAAGAAAATATAGAATTTAACCTTTTCCATATTTATGTGGTCCTGGTACTTTGGTGACGTTTTACAAAGGAAAGAAAAAAGTAATTGGAAATCATAGAAAGTGACGCATTACGAAAAAATAAAAAATAACGAAAAGTGATTGAAGATTGCATTAGTAAACCTTCTCCATATTTATGTGATCCTAGTACTTTGGTGACGTATTCGTACTATGAAGAAAAGAAAAAATATTTAAAAATCAAAAATTGATTGAAAATAATATTTCTCCAATCTACTAAAATCTGGCATTTCCAGAAACAGAAACTACTTTGACTGTGATTGTACAAAGTATGATATTTTGAGAATGTAATATTTTGCGAATGTAATATTTTGCGAATAAAGAGTTTTGAAAATCGTGAAAATAACATTTAAACATTTTATGGTAATCCTGAAACTGAAAACTCTGATCCTTATACATTTTAGAATGCTGATCAGATCAGTTGGGTGTGTACAGTGATCTCAGTCTACTCCATTCACACCCTGGTTGGCCATTATTCACAGCTAGGTCAATCCTTGGCAGAGAACCAAGGCTTCAAAATTACCTCGATTGTGTGAAAATCGACTGATGTCCTTAATAAATTATCTGGCTACTACTGTCTGTCTGTAACATAATTCTTAACGATCTAGAGATTTATTAAATAACCTATCCAGTAAGTAATAATAGTTAAATGGATCCACTCATCAAAATTCTTGTGTAACTTCGGAAAATATCTTAAGGCCGTTAATCACGCGCGCGAGTCTATCTAAATTAGCACGCAGCGTTTTGTCCTAGTCGGTGTCAGCAACGTGAGCGCTATAGGGCACAGAATAAATAAATAAGAGGGCGGCGCGCGGCCTTGATGAACGTCATAGTCAGCGGTGAAACGTGCAAAACACAGCCTGCGACCGCTCCACTCCGCTTGTAAACAGGAAACTGAAAACCGCAGGCAAATTGTCAACAATGAAAATTGCACTTTATGTAATTGAAGCAAAACTAGATTTTATCACGTTGCATTGCAATATAAAAATGATTGTATTTTAAAATCGTCGTGCGGACTTGAAAATGTTTAAAAAAACAAATATATGCATGAAAAGGATTTTCTCATACAGGCTGTTCCAAAACTTTGCCATACGGAGGGCTTAAATATTGAAATAGGAAATTTTACTGAGGGGAGACGTCATTTCGCTTTTAAAAATAACCGGAACTGCATTCACAAGATTCAGAGATTTGAACCCACTAAATATGAAAGATAAAACAATAATTTATTTTTCAACACACTTGCTCGTAAAGTGAGCCCTATAATACATCGCTTTTAGGGCCATAAACTGAGCTATAACAAACGCGTGCAATAATATATAAAACACTAGTTGGTTATCCCTACAAAGTTAAATAGGTACCTTACTGCAAGTTATATGCGAGTAAACAGAGCATTCCCAATTTAACCGGGTAATACAGTTATTTTTTTAGTAACAACAAAGAGGTTTTATGCCGCTGAAAATTCATATATATTTTTGGAATAAATAAACGTGTAAGTCCTTAATTAAGTCAAACAAATATTTATTATTGTCAAATTATTAATAATCTTAATATATAAAATCGTAAACTGAATGACTGACTGACTGACTGACTGACTGACTGACTGATCTATCAACGCACAGCCCAAACCACTGGACCTAGAGACTTGAAATTTTGCACACAGATACCTTATACAGTGTAGGCATCCACTAAGGAAGGATTTTTGAAAATTCTATCCCTAAGGGGATGAAATAAGGGATGAAAGTTTGTATGAAAGTCCCTCAGTTTTGAAGCTAGGATCTTCAAATTTTGTGTTTAGGCTGACAATTGAAAATTAATAAATACGGGTCTCGGCATTTTTCAAAATTCTACCCCCGAAGGGGTCAAAAGGGGGATTAAGTTGTGTATTGAAGAAAATCCTTTATTTTCGAAGTAAAAATTGCTAAATATATAATTTAGGCTTATGGATGGAAATCTAACGCAACGAATATTGTTGTTGTTAGTATTTCAACCCCTACGGGGATGAAATGGGGTGAAAAGGGGTAATAAACCTAAAAATAGATATGGATGTCGTTATTGGAGTTTTCTGGGATGACGATTGCAAAAATAACATTTATTTTGAAGCCCAACACGGTGGACATGATTTAACCCCTCAAGGGGTGAAAATGGGGTTCAAATTTTGTATGGAAAAAATAATATTAAATGGACATTACAACTTTAAACTTCGTAGGAGCACGTCTAAAAATAAATAAGCAAACATATATTTTGTGATTTTGAAAATCAACCCCTTAGGGGGTAAATGGGGTGAGTAAACCTAAAAATAGATATGGATGTCGTTATTGGGGTTTTCTGGGATGACGATTGCAAAAATAACATTTATTTTGAAGTCCAACACGGTAGACATGATTAAACCCCTCAAGGGGTGAAAATGGGGTTAAAATTTTGTATGGAATAAAATATTAAATGGACATAACAACTTTAAACTTCGTAGGAGCACGTCTAAAAATAAAAAAGCAAACATATATTTTGTGATTTTGAAAATCAACCCCTTAGGTGGTAAATGGGGTGAGTAAACATAAAAATCGATGTGGATGTCGTTCTTGAGATTTTATGGGATGGTGATTACGAAAATTAGATTTATTTTGAAGTCTGACAGGGTCGACATGATTTAACCCCTAAAGGGGTAAAAATGTGGTTCCAATTTTGTATGGAAAAACAATATAAAATAGACATTACAACTTTGAACTTCGTAGGAGCACATCTAAAAATAAGTAGGCAAACATATATTTGTGATTTTGAAAATCAACCCCTTAGGGGGTAAATGGGGTGAGTAAACATAAAAATCGATGTGGATGTCGTTCTTGAGGTTTTATGTGATGGTGATTGCAAAAATGAGATTTATTTTGAAGTCTGACACGGTCGACATGATTTAACCCCTAAAGGGGTGAAAATGGGGTTACAATTTTGTATGGAAAAATAATATAAAATAGACATTACAACTTTGAACTTCGTAGGAGCACATCTAAAAATAAATAGGCAAACATATATTTTGTGATTTTGAAAATCAACCCCTTAGGGGTAAATGGGGTGAGTAAACATAAAAATCGATATGGATGTCGTTCTTGAGGTTTTATGGGATGGTGATTGCGAAAATGAGATTTATTTTGATGTCCAACATGGTGGACATGATTTAACCCCTAAAGGGGTGAAAATGAGGTTCAAATGTATGGATAAGAATATAAAGTAGACATTACACCTTTAAAATTCGTAGGAGCATGTCTAAAAATAAATAGGCAAACACATATTTTGTTATTTTGAAAATCATCCCTTAGGGTGTTAATGGGGTAAGTAAACATGAAAATCGATGTGGATGTTGTTCTTGAGGTGATTGTCAATCTACCATGGTAGACTGACAATCTAGCACAATCTACTGCGATCCGATGTTTTTAACCGACTTCAAAAAAAGAGGATGGTGATTGCGAAAATGACATTTATTTTTAAGTCCAACACGGTGGACATGACACATCATGGACCTGGACCTGGACATGCTCATCCAGGGAACGGGAACGGGAACGGGATCAGGCACGGGCACGGGCACGGGAACGGGAACGGGAACGGGCACGGGAACGGGAACGGGAACGGGAACGGGAACGGGAACGGGAACGGGAACTGGAACTGGAACGGGAACGGGAATGGGAACTGAAGGGGTACGGGACGGAATGGGAACGGAACGGGAACGGAATGGGAAAGGGAACGGAACGGGAATGAAACGGGAACGGAACGGGACGAGAGAACGGTACGGGAACGGGAACGAGAACGGGACGGGAACGGGAATGGCAACGGAAGGGGTACGGGAACGGGACAGGAAAGGGATGGGAAGGGACGGGAACAGAACGGGAACCGGAACGGGAAACGTAAAAATGACTGGTCAGATCCTGGTTGAAGATTCTCTTAGGATTTTCTCCAACATCCACGCGGACGAAGTCGCGGGCAGAAGCTAGTCTTAATATATAAAATCGTAAACTGAATGACTGACTGACTGACTGACTGATCTATCAACGCACAGCCCAAACCGCGGGACCTAAAGACTTGAAATTTTGCACACAGATACTTTATACAGTGTAGGCATCCACTAAGGAAGGATTTCTGAAAATTCCATCCCTAAGGGGATGAAATAAGGGATGGAAGTTTGTATGAAAGTCCCTCAGTTTTGAAGCTAGAATCTTCAAATTTTGTGTTTAGGCTGACGATTGAAAATTAATAAATACGGGTCTCAGCGTTTTTCAAAATTCTACCCCCGAAGGGGTCAAAAGGGGAATGAAGTTGTGTATTGAAGAAAATCCTTCATTTTCGAAAAATCGCTTAATTTATAATTTAGGATTATGAATGGAAATCTAACGCAACGTTTATTGTTTTTGTTAGTATTTCAACCCCAAAGGGGATGAAATGGGGGTGAAAAGGGGTAAAAAACCTAAAAATAGATATGGATGTCGTTATCGGGGTTTTGTGGGATGACGGTTGCAAAAATGACATTTATTTTGAAGTCCAACACGGTGGACATGATTTAACCCCTAAAGGGGTGAACATGGGGTCCAAATTTTGTACGGAAAGATAATATAATAAAATAGACATTACAACTTTAAACTTCGTAGGAGCACATCTAAAAATAAAAAGGCAAATATGTATTTTGTTATTTTGAAAATCAACCCCTTAGGGGGTAAATGGGGTGAGTGAACATAAAAATCGATATAGATGTCGTTATTGGGGTTTTCTGGGATGACGATTGCAAAAATGACATTTATTTTGAAGTCCAACACGGTGGACATGATTTAACCGTAAAGGGGTAAAAATGGGGTTCAAATTTTATATGGAAAAAGAATATAAAATCGAAATTACAACTTTAAAATTCGTAGGAGCACGTCTAAAAATAATATATATTTTGTGATTTTGAAAATCAACCCCTTAGAGGGTAAGTGGGGTGAGTAAATATAAAGATCGATATGGATGTCGTTCTTGAGGTTTTATGGGATGGTGATTGCGTAAATGAGATTTATTTTGAAGTCCAACGCGGTGGACATGACACATCATGGACCTGGACCTGGACATGCACATCCAGGGAACGGGAACGGGAACGGGAACGGGACGGGAACGGAACGGGAACGGGAACAGAACGGGAACGGACGGGAACGGAACGGGAATGGAACGGGAACGGAAAGGGAACGGGAACGGAACGGAACGGGAATGGGAACGGGAACGGTTCGAGAACGGGAACGGAACGGGTAGGAACGGGAACATAACGGGAACGAAACGGGTACGGGAACGAGAACGGAACGGTAACGGGACGGGTACGGGAACGGAAACGGGAACGGATCGGAAGGGGTACGGGACGAGTACGGACGGGAACGGAACGGGAACGGAACGAGAACGGAACGGGAATGAAACGGGAACGTAACGGGAAAGAAACGGAAATGTGACGGGAACGCAACGGGAGCTGAACGGGAATGGGAACGGGAACGGAAACTAAACGGGAACGGAACGGGAACGAAACGGGAACGAAACGGGAACGACACTGAAACAAAACGGGAACGGAACGGGAACGACACTGGAACAAAACGGGAAAGGAACGGGAATAGAACGGGGCCGGAACGAGAACAGGACGGGAACGGGATGGGAACGGGAACGGAAACGGTAACGGAAGGGGTACGGGATGGTTACAGGACGTTTACGCGACGGGAATGGAACGGGACGGGAACGGGAACGAGAACGGGGAACGGGAACGAGAACGGGGAACGGGAACGGGAGCGGAAGCGGGAGCGGGACTGGGACCGGGAACGGAACCGGAACGGGGACCGGGAACGGAACCGGAACGGGAACGGGAAGCATAAAAATGACTGGTCTGATCCTGGTTGAAGGTTCTCTAAGGATTTTCTCTAACATCCACGCGGACGAAGTCGCAGGCAGAAGCTAGTTCATAATATTTTGTTATAAAATATAAAAATATTTGCATTTTATCACTTAAAATTATATTTTGAGGTAGACTGTATGCTAACTAATCCTGTTGGTTCGCAAAATATTCTTGAATTGCGCGTGTGAAAAAAAATACAAAAAAAAAACTTACGCGCCTTTTCCCATCATAATTATCATATTTTGTTGCTGTGTGGTAAATTACTTTGTTTTTTCCTCGCAAGTGTGTTAAAAAACGTCGTATGAAACTCGTGAGCTCTTGCTTATTGCACACTCGGCTGAGTTACGCCCTTGCCTGCGGCTCGGGCTGCACCTGCAACCTGCAGCCTTGTGTGCAATGAGCAACCTATGCTAACTTGTCTCATAATGTACTATTACGATACCGATCGAAAGAGTTACTCGTTAGGCTTATTTTTTCTTAAATAAGTATCTCAAACCAAAAGTACCAATAAGTAATATAAAGTAGGGCCACTTTAATAGGCCACATTTGACATATGTCAGTCCATAGTGTAATTTGTCAAAATAAATCGTAAATTTGCTTTATTTCCTGATTATTACAATAAATATGTATTATGAACTGAAAAAAGTGAATAAATAAATATTGTGTGCCCACGTACGTGTGTACGATGTTGAGTTTTCATGAACTGTCAAATGTGACCTATTAAAGTGGCCCTACTTTAGTATCTCAAACCAAAGGAAGACCATGATAGTATTTAATATTTTAATTTTAATGATTACATATTGTATGAATTTGTACTTGGCATTGTATGCGATTTTTTAAAAATTCTTGAAATGCAGTTCCTGTCTAAATGAAGTCTTCTATTTAAGGTACTTTCCCTCTGTGTGGCAAAGTTTTATTTTGGGACATCCTGTATATGTACGAACATAGTCATATTAATTTTTGAGGAGAGTAGATTGATATTGACAAAAAAGAAACTTTCAAGAAAAAACACGATACTGATATGTAAACAAATCTAAAAATATATACCTAAATAGTAAATACGTTCCATATATTTCTGAAAACAATGAAAATATTTATCTTTACAGTGTAAATTCTTGGCTGACGATTTTACTACCTATAGGGACACAAATTGACAAATACATTTACAGTCTTGTTTTTCTCTGCATTTAGGAAATCCAGTGACATTACGACTATATCAACAAACATTGTCTTATAGATTGTCACGGTCATCTTTTTTATGAAGTGTTGAGAATATTACCTGAAAACGTGCTGAAAACACTCGGCTTTCTTCTCTTCCTTAATTTGTTTAATAATTTGTTTCTGACTCCTATAATAATGTATGTTTCTCACTTTTTTAAGATATAAAGGCACGCGTGCTGGTATTAGATAAAGAACGCCATCTTTGAATTGAAATTTTTTGGTCGGAGGGGGCGCTCGTGCGCACCCCTCGCCCCTCGCCCCGCACAGCTTGCGTTCCGTTTGCTGCTGCGGGGATGCTATTTAAACGTTTAGTTAACATCCTCCCCCCCCTTGAAAGGACAACTTTCAAGAGGCTCATGGGATTCTACAATCATGGGACACAATTTGGATATTGCTCTTCTTAGAAGACCTTTCTTCGTAGTGACGTCGACGACTCTGGTGACACCATCTTCACCAGGGTAGAGTTTGCTGATCCTGCCCAACAGCCATTGTAGTGGAGGCAACTGGTCGTCCTTCACCAGCACGAGGTCTCCAACGTTGACGTTTTGCCCCTTGGTGCGCCATTTCACACGGTGTTGCATAGCAGAGAGCACCTCTTGTGTCCACCTTCTCCAGAATTGGTGTCGCAAGCTTTCCAGTAGGCGGTAACGGTTCGTCTTGACTGGTTCGGATACGGGAGCAGGTAAAGCCGTCAAAGGTCGACCAATTAAAAAATGCCCAGGAGTGAGCGGTGATAGATCAGATGGATCAGAAGACATACATGTTAACGGACGCGAATTTAAAATTGCTTCGATCTGAGCGAATAATGTGGACAATTCCTCAAAAGTTAAACTAGTACTACCAGCGATTCGTTTTAAGTGGAACTTCGCGGATTTTACGCCCGCCTCCCAGATTCCACCGAAGTTAGGCGAGTATGCAGGACTAAATTTGAAGTTGATACCTTCATTTGAAGCGAAAGTGCCTATCGACTGGTCGCACTTTTTGACCAATCTGGCCAACTCGTTGTTTGCTCCTACGAAGTTTTTTCCGTTATCACAATAAATGGTTCGAGGTTTGCCACGACGAGCAATAAACCTTCGCAGGCATAAGATAAAAGCGTTGGTACTGAGGTCGCTGACAAGTTCTAAATGAACGGCCTTGGTGCAGAGACAAACGAAAATACAAAGATAACATTTACTAGTGCGTGAGCCACGACCCTTGCGACTAGATATTAAAAATGGTCCAGCGTAGTCGGTTCCGCAAGACTCGAAAGCTGGAGCTGGATTAACGCGTGGATGAGGTAAATTCCCCATCAAAGGTTGAAACGTTTGGCCCTTAAACCTTTTACATTTGATACATTTAAAAACAGTTGATGAACTCAGGGCTCTGCCCCCAATAGGCCAAAATTGTTCGCGTACCGAACTTAATAATTGCTGCGGACCGCAGTGAAGAAGTCGCAGGTGTTCACTTTCAAATAAAAGTTTGCAGAAATTATGCTTTGAATCAATTAACATAGGATGAATTTTATTAAATGAGCAATGTGACGCATTCTGAATGCGACCTCCTACGCGTAATATATTATTTTCATCAAGAAAAGGGTTCAAAGATAAAATATTCGATTTTGACTTAATTGATTTTGATGTTGACAAGGAATGTATATCTTCTGGAAAGGAATCATTTTGCGATTGCTTGACTAAAACTATCAACGATTGCTGCAATTCATCAGCGGTAAGTACGCCGGTAAGTTTTTTTACTTTGTTTTTAGAATTATTTATGAAACGCAGCGCATATGCCATAATTCTTTGTAATTTGTTGAAGTTTGAATATTTTTCAAATGGGACAATGTTTTCTAGACGTTGTAATTTAAGACTTAATTTGGTTTCAGGTAAATCGACACGTGACGGTCTAGAAGCTGGCCAGCATTCTTCCGACTTCGCGAGGAAAGGAGGACCCTGCCACCACAGAAGACTGCCATGAAGCTGGCGAGGTGAAATGCCCCGAGAAGCTAAGTCTGCCGGATTTGCATCGGTGGGAACATGACGCCATGCCGATGAATCTGTTAACTCACGTATCTCCTGAACTCTGTTACAAATAAAAGTTTTAAGGATTTTTGGTACACTTTTAACCCAACCCAAGACGATGGTCGAATCAGACCAAAACACAGATCTAGATACCGTTATTCTAGATGAATTAATTACTTTGGAATACAATCGAGCACCGAGCAGCGCGCCCAGTAATTCTAATCTTGGAACGGTCATTTCAGGCTTTAAAGGTGCTACTTTCGACTTCGCACATAAGAGTTTAATTTCCTCGTTAGATTTTATATAGATACATGCAGCGTAAGCCTTCTGAGAGGCGTCTGTAAAACAATGAATTTCGACATTCAATGAATTATTAGACAAGACACATCTAGGAATTTGAATATTTGACAAATAGGTGAGATTGTTATAAAACGATTCCCACTGAACTTTAATTTCATTAGGAACTGGGTCATCCCAACCAGACTTTAAGGACCACAATTCTTGTAGTATAAGTTTAGGTGTAATTGTACATGCAGACAACAAACCGAGTGGGTCAAAAAGCTTACTTGACTTGGACAAAATACTTCGTTTTGTAAATTTGGACACCATTTCATGTTGAGTAGAAATTTCTAAAACATCGTTAGTGGGCGACCATTTCAAGCCCAGAACATTAGAATCTTTAGAGAAATCTTGTGTTTGAGTTTCTATAGGAAGATCATTAAACACTTCTGACACGTTAGAACGAAATTTACGCAATGGAAAGCAACCTTCATTTAATTTATTTATAACACCTTTTACTATTGATTTTAATTCATCTACAGAGTTCGCCCCAGTTATGAGGTCATCAACATAAAAATCTTTGCGAATGACATTAGCAATGGTTTCATCCTGACACTCATTAGCTAATTCTATTAGACAACGTGTACTTAAGAAAGAAGCACATGCCGTTCCGTAACTCACGGTGTTTAGCTGGAGAATTTTCAAAGGTTCTGTCTCATTATTACGCCAAAGAATTAATTGCAAGTGACGTTGCGATTCATCGAGGAAAATTTGCCTATACATTTTTGTTATATCGCCAGTAACGACGTAGATGTTTTGACGAAATCGCAAAAGAATTGAAAACAAATCATCTTGTATTGTCGGACCTACTAACATTAACTCATTTAACGATTTGCCAGTCGAGGTCTTAAACGAAGCATTAAAGACGACCCTTAATTTTGTCGTTTCACTTTGTGAACGCAGGACTGCATGATGAGGAATGTAGTACCCAAACGACGGACGAGACACCTCTGACAAGTGCCCTAATTGTTCATATTCTTGCAAAAACTCTGAATAATCCAACTGAATGTTTGATTTAATTAGACGTTTTTCTAAATTAAAGAAACGTTTTCGAGCGACATGGTATGATTCACCAAGCGACTCTTCTGGATTTTCACGAAATGGAATTTTGACACAAAATCTTCCATCTGGAAGACGTTTATGATTTTCGACGAAGTGAGCCTCACACTCCTCTTCTTCTTTGGATAACAATTTTACTGACTGTGGGAGCTCTTCAACTTCCCAAAATTTAGCAAGAGAGTCTTTTATCTCTTGAGAGAAGTTGCAATTAACTTTAGAGTTATTAGAATTAGACCTTGCACCTATTGGACCACCCACAAGCCAACCAAACTTGGATTCTTGTAAAGTAGGTTGATTCGAACTCAACTTAATTTGATTGGACATAATAATATCCCAGAAAACATCAGCTCCCAAAAGGATTTGAATTTCAGAACTTTTGAAGAAAGTTGTATCTGCCAATTTGATATTAGAAGGGAGATTTAATTTAGATACATCAACTGGAACGTTTGGTACATTACTAGTTATTTGTGGAATTACCAAACAGCTAACATTAATAGAGAAATTATTTATTCGAGATTTGACTTGTAAGTCACAAACTTTGACTGTTTTTGTTACAGTATGATTGACACCACATACCGAAATTGGGTTGGTCCGAGAACACAAAATATTCATGGTTTGTTGCATTTTTTCAGTCAAAAAAGAAGTTTGGCTGCCGCTATCAAGTAAAGCCTTAGCAGGAAAAGATTTATTATTATTGACGTCTACTAAGACAACTTCAGCAGTACACAATAAGACTTGATTAGGAACCACAGCAGACAGAGCAACACTGGACGATGGAGACTGATCATTTGTTTCTACTGGCATACTAGACGTGGAACTATTATTTTTATCATCATCAGATTTTTTATGCAATAAGGAATTATGCCTTTTTTTACAAATTTTACAAGGACCCAAACGACACTGCGATAGATGATGCCCAGAACGGAGGCAATTATGACACAATTGATTTTTATTTACTAAAGAAATTTTATCACTTAACGACATGGTTTTAAATTTATCACACACGTGAAGCAAATGAATTTGTTTACAAACAATGCAGGGTTTAAATTTGGAATCATTATTTGTGTTAACAAAAGTCTTGGTGAATTTATTAACTTCTTTAACTATATTTTTTTCGGGTTTGTTAGAATCAAAACGACTATATTGAATTGTTTCCAAAACATCGGCACGACCCCGAAGGAATTCGAAAAAATCTGCAAGTTTGGGTGACGATTCAAAAGTATTTCTATGTTCTTCCCACTTGCGACTAGTGGCGCCATCCAATCTTGATGCCATAATATAGATAATCATGGTGTACCAATACTGAACGGGTTCACCCAATTCCTCCAAGGCACGTAAATTTTTTGAATAATAATCAATCATGTAACGAATAGACTTATATGACTCTTTAGAAATCGCTTCAAAACTAAACAATGCCTTTGTATGGTTATTTATAAGAATTCTTTTATTGTTAAAGCGTTCACATAGTGTTGACCAAGCAACTTCATAGTTAGACGACGTAAAACTGATTGATTTAATCACCACAGCGGCTCCACCTTCCAACGAATTACGAAGATAATGAAATTTACTTATTGCAGGCAGCGACTCATTACTGTGGATGAGAGACTCAAATGTGTCTCGGAACTCCAACCACTTCAAGTGATTTCCGTCAAATAACGTTAAATTAATTGTTGGCAACCGTACATTTAATTGGTTATGGTTACCACATGAGGCTGAACCATGACAGGATGCTTGACTATTATTTGGAGAAGTACGCTTTTGAGACTTATCAAAGGTTTCGATAAAGTTTTGAGCAACAGAAATAATTTTACAAAAAGTTGTCTCAATTGAATCACGTTCCTCAATTTGAGAATTAATATCTGACACTGAACATTCTATTTTGTTTTGAATTTCATCAAAAACAATTAACAATTCCTGGATTCTAGTTAATTTCAATTGTAATTCACCGATAATGATACTATCAAGTTCCTTTGAACTAAGTTTACTTAAATTGTTTACATATTTTTGAAACACTGTAACTCTAGCCTTAATAGTACCTCTTTGTTGTATAAGGTCCTTTAGATTGCTATTACTATCTTTATCCGACTTAGGCTTCTCGGGATCGGTCATTATTAATGTTGATGGACAACGTAGGAGCAAACAACGAAAATACAAAAAGAATCAAAAAACAAAAATAAAATAATAAAGGTATCAAACCGTAAAGGCCGCTCGCAAAGTACTGCGAAGCGGCAATGTTGCAATCGGCCCGCGATAATGTTTTTCGCGTCACCGTGACTCGACTCGGCGTCAAAGTCCGACTCGCAGCTCACTATAAGTCGGCGGAATCGAGGAGGTCGGCTCGTAAGTCGACAACCGAACCTGGAATGTTTATTTAATTTAGTCGGGTTATACCGAACGTTCGAGAACGAAAGACGAAAATTAAAAATTTTGTTTATTTTTAGTTAAGTTTTATGGACAAAATAGCAATTAATGATGAAAAATGACAATCATCGTTATTAAAAACAGCTGACTGCAAACGAAAGTGAAGTAGGTTACAAGCATACGATTGCCAAAATATAGGTAACCTAGGACTTGAAAAAAGTCTTAGCACTTTGCACAGCAAATGAATAAAATAACATTCGGTGAAGTGAAGTAGGCTACAGCTGTTTTCACAGCTAAAAATTAGGTAACCTAGGGCTTAAGAGGATACCTCGTGGATTTTCATGGTTTTCAATTTAGATTTAGTCCTATTGATCCTACTACTATTGTTCTAATTTTGGAATATGTTAAAATAGACTAATAACAAAATTTTTTGATCAAGCTCAAAACATGAATGGAAACAATTTTCTCGATAGAAAAAAAATCCAAAGTTGATGCCTCTCATATCATTTTTGCAGTACTGTAAGCAAACGGACTCATAGTTTGAACTGAAATTATGTTAATAAGATAAGTAATAAATAGTTCCAACTTTTGATAAAACCAATTTTTTCAAAAATAATTTAGTTTTTTAATAAATCAACTATTTTCATAATGTCGCTTACGTTATTTTATTTCGGAATGCGTGCGCTATTGTTGTCCCTTTCTTTGCGCTGGGAAGCTATATTACTTTACCTCTTTGCACCGAAATTTCAGACGGCCGCGAGCCTTCCTTGAGGACAGACCTGTGCTTGAGCGCTCCAAAAATTTACCAGCCAAAACACGTAAAATGACAGTATACTGACAATGACAGTTTTAATTTCTCTCATATTTCAAAGACAAAGAGTCTCTAATACTTATCCAACCTATTTTTAGGAGATGAAAATTATCAACAGAACAAACCTTCCAAGAGTCGCCATTGCGTAACAAAACAATAAACTAATAAATATTGTGAAATAAAATTTCTTTCCCGACCCGTGGTACAACTTTTAACTTTTACAAGTTTCGATCGTGAACAAATATTATTATTTTGCAGAATCATTAGTCTCTTTACGCGACAACGGCAAAGCAAAAAGAATAGCAATAATAATAAATAATCTCAAAACGAATACTTACGTCTCGCATTATTACGTTATTTATTTAGGCACGCATCATGCGCACGCTAAAATAAGTAGGTATCTAACAAAGTGACATAAGCTGTTTTATAGATGAATAAATAATGAAAAATATTAGAAAAAATCGGCTCACCCGTAGCAACTTAGACGGGACCTAGATGACCATAAAACAATATTCTAGAGCCCATATCTACGTTTTATTTTAGCTTCAAATCTACCCAGTGGTGTCGCCACCAGTTCAACTTTAATAGCTTACAACTCGAAAACGTGACGTTTTAGGCGATTATGTCGTTAACAATTCTTGTTCGTATTGGTACTATAGGCCGACCGGTTAAATGGTGTGCGTTACCCCAGCAAAAAGTTGTGCTTTAGAGAGATGAGACCTTATCAGATAATTAGTGTGTCATGAGGAGAAATTTGTTTACTAATAGCAAAATTTGTGTGAATTGTAGTTTTAAGATATTTAAGAAAAACAGATTTTGCTGGGGTCACGTTCTAAACATTACCCTTTTCAGCCTGGAACCAAATACATGAATAGATAGCTTTTGTTGCATGGTAAATGTTAGCAAATAGCAAAAATTGTGTGTGTTATGGTTCTTGAGTTATTTAAGTTTTTGCTGGGGTAACGTTTTGGGATTTCCCAGATCTCGAAAACGGTTCAACGCAGAAGTTTGAAAAAAATACCACTAAGAGACCTTAATTTGTTTAAATTTGTTTAAACGTTAGTTTTTGATTTGGTTGTCGCAAACCAACGTAATTAAATAGTTTCTAAAAACAGAAAAAACGAATTTGCAAGTTAACTAGTACACTTATAATTAAATAAACAGCTGTAAAAAATAGCCGTGGTAGACACTTATTACGTCAAGAATTTTAGGTTTTGTAACTTTACAGGATATAAAGATATAAACAAATTTGATAAATTTTAGACCGGTCGTGCTTTAGCGATCGAATACACAGTTTCCATAACATTAAGACACATGGCATACATTAAACAAATTTAAGTAATTCATTAACATTCCTTCCTGTTAATTTCAGCTTTCAATTACGCCTATCATGAAAGTTTTAACAAAAACAAGATTGAGACAGCAATTCTTGAATAAGCCGACCAAATTGTAAAGGTCACTAAAAAGCGACCGCACCATACGTACGGGTTATCTTCGCAAATTAGCAGCTTAGCATCCGATGTTTTGTACAGTTATGAAGAAAAGTGTTATTCATATTGCAAAGATTTTACTAGTTTTCTATTTTATAAATTAATATCGTGTTTATTAATATCAAAGAATACATTTACGCGATTAATAGTAGTTTTAAAGAATGTAATGAATGATTCACGAAAGTTAAAACTTTGAAGGCACTCAACCATAAATAAATGTAAATAATAATCTAAACCTAAGTAGGTAATAATCTCGGTAAGCAATTTATAGTGTGATTTATTGGTCAGTATCAATATATAAATTTATAGTAATTTATTGCTTCTGTTTGATCAAACCAAATGTTTTATTTTAATACCAAACCTACTCATGTCAATCCAGTGACCACTATGTTTGACAGGTAAAAACATTTACCCGTAAGTTTTTACGGGAACTACCTCGCACTTTTTTCATATATATTTTTTACCGCTTAAACCTTCCCCTGGAATACGACAAACATTTAAAAACCAAAATCGGCCTAGCCAATCGTGAGTTTTCCCGATACTTATTTTATATTTAAAGATAATCCGACCAGCAAACTTTTGTACGCAACTGTACTAACAAAAGATCCATAGCATCCCGTTCATTTAAGATGGTTACGCTAATGAATGGCGCGGTCGCTTTTTAGTGACCTTTACAATTTGGTCGGCTTATTCAAGAATTGCTGTCTTAATCTTGTTTTTGTTAAAACTTTCATGATAGGCGTAATTGAAAGCTGAAATTAACAGGAAGGAATGTTAATGAATTACTTAAATTTGTTTAATGTATGCCATGTGTCTTAATGTTATGGAAACTGTGTATTCGATCGCTAAAGTACGACCGGTCTAAAATTTATCAAATTTGTTTATATCTTTATATCGTGTAAAGTAACAAAGCCTAAAATTCTTGACGTAGTAAGTGTCTACCACGGCTATTTTTTACAGCTGTTTATTTAATTATAAGTGCACTTGTTTACTTCCAAATTAGTTTTTTCTGTTTTTCGAAACCATTTAATTACGTTGGTTTGCGACAACCAAATAAAAAATTAACGTTTAAACAAATTAAGGTCTCTTAGTGGCATTTTTTTCAAACTTCTGCGTTGAACCGTTTTCGAGATCTGGGAAATCCCAAAACGTTACCCCAGCAAAAACTTAAATTACTCAAGAACCATAACACACACAATTTTTGCTATTTGCTAACATTTACTATGCAACAAAAGCTATCTATCAATGTATTTGGTTCCAGGCTGAAACAACTTTTTTTGCCAGGGTAATGTTTAAAACGTGACCCCAGCAAAATCAGTTTTTCTCAAATATCTTAAAAACTACAATTCACACAAATTTTGCTATTAGTAAACAAATTTCTCTTCATGACACACTAATTATCTGATAAGGTCTCATCTCTCTAAAGCACAACTTTTTGCTGGGGTGACGCACACGTTAAATGAGTCCTCGCCTGCGGGGCACAGAGGCGCGAGGGGAGACGAGAACGGGGGTCGTGAGAGGTGCGAGCGGCAGGCGTTCGTCGCCCGTCGCCCGCATCGCCCCCTACATACAATAATACAACACACGCGCAGAAAAAGAATGGGATTGAAAATGGCGGCTCACCACGCTTACCACAACAAGTGTGAATGAGAGAGCGATAGGTGTGGCGTATAGTGTGCGAGCGGGATGTGTTTATGAACGACGTCAAGTGCGTTGTACAATGTTGTATTTTCAGCCAACTATGTTTGAAAAAAAACTCGACAGTAATGGATTCTCAAAGGAAATTGCTGGTGGCTAAAACTCGACAATAATGATATCCCATACAACTTTGCTGCGTCACCATCGGAGGAGCGCGGCAACCTCGACTTTGTTCAAAGAAGGTTGTCAAAATAATTACCATATTACAAGCTTTTTTGAGTAAATTCAATAATCTTCATTTTAAACACAACATATTGCATAAAATCTGTTTAATTAAATTTAGCTCCTACGGGGAGGGGAGGGGGGGAATTATGTGTTTAAACCCAATGGTCGGGCTTAAACGCGTCTTTTGCCCATTTCTCTTTATGTGACATTTTGAATGGCCTATTTTTTTTATGTGGGTAGGCCAGATAAAAAAATGTGAGCAAAGGTGTGTGTTTCGCCGTGCCGAGCTGTGACGTCACTAAGGGTTTTTTACATTTAAATGAAATGTAAAAAACCCTTAGTGACGTCACATTCTCCATTTCTCCATAAATATTGCTTTAAAAATTCTAAAACTATTTTTCTCGCACTTCTGAAGGGCAAAACTAGAAACGATGGCGTCACATATTTTACGATTTATATCTAGTAATAATTATTGAATTGGAACTGACGAATTTAGGACCCCTCCACACGTCGTCGACCCCCTTAACGTGTGACGTAATTTATGGATGGCCCCAAATGGACCTCTGTCGCAAAAGTTACAAATCTGTTTTTCGCAAATGTATTGAAAAACGCCGAATGGTACAACTTTATTAATAATAATAGTATTTTTTTACAATTAATAAACTATTGTTAGGTATTTGTATTCATTTTCATTTTTCATTCAATTTGAAGATACCTAAATTATCAAAGAAAATGTTCTAAATACAATGTATTGCGACTCCATCGTTTCTCTATTCTTCTTCTTTAAACTTTCGATGAAACCTCACAGGCATTTGGCGCGAAAATCAAACTTTACGATTGAAGGCAGAATGTCATTATGGGATACGAGGGGTGAGTGGGCGGTGCCTGTAAAAAAATTTTTTCACGAGGCGTCGTCTTAAACTAAACCTTAGCACTTCCCAGATGAAAATTTGACTTAGATTTTTTACTTTGCGATAGCAACTTAGTTAGCAATTAAAATAAGATGGGTCACTCATTTAGCAAACACTTTGACGTGCAAAATGATAAAACATACATAAAATTGAAGCAACGCAACTTGCATTCAATGCGGCGCGGCGTGGCGTTGACCTTTATGTAGGTACTTACTTGCGAATTAATCGATCGGCAAAATCTTTGGAAAAAACACTATTAGCACGGATGGAGCAATTTTAAATAGACTAATTATTGGTAAAACGCGCAAAATGATACTAAAATTGGTTTCACTTAACTTTGGTCACACGTTATTGTAGATTAGATACCATTCCCGCCATTTCCCGCTGTTTCCTTTGCTTTGCTCGCTGGACACTCAGTTTTCGTAACTTGTTTTATCACAAGAGGTTGCTCCGACGATAATTATTTCGTGTTATTGAATATTCACTTTGCCGGATCACAATTCTCAACTCTTTTTTGGTGCCAACAAACCACGCTTGTTGTTCAGTTGCTTCAGTGCTTTTTTTTTGATCACGTCGGGGTCACCATGTTGAGAATATTACCTGAAAACGTGCTGAAAACACTCGGCTTTCTTCTCTTCCTTAATTTGTTTAATAATTTGTTTCTGACTCCTATAATAATGTATGTTTCTCACTTTTTTAAGATATAAAGGCACGCGTGCTGGTATTAGATAAAGAACGCCATCTTTGAATTGAAATTTTTTGGTCGGAGGGGGCGCTCGTGCGCACCCCTCGCCCCTCGCCCCGCACAGCTTGCGTTCCGTTTGCTGCTGCGGGGATGCTATTTAAACGTTTAGTTAACATGAAGTATTCAGCGAAATATACAAAGAACACGTTTTTGCTGCGTCTTATTTTCACAACAACGCATGGTCTTAACAAAAGCTTTATATTATTTCAGCATAACGTTACAAGTCACGCCAGAATTTGCCTACGCATCAAAGAAAATAAATCTAAAATTCATAGCATTTCTGGTATCGTAAAATCAACAAAGGTACATATTATATATGTTATTTAATATCTCTGTTCCTTCTATGAAGGTCTATTTACCGTAGAAGGACGGCGCGCGGCGCTCTGGCAAAATAAACGTGACAGTGCAGTTTTCACGATCAATATACCCTTAGAAGAATCGACCTACTTCTGAGGCTTTTCATAAACATGATGCCTTGTTTTCACAATTGAAAGCATTTGTTATACTCTGCAGAGGTCTTTATTATAACGCGTTGTCATCAACGCTGGAATAGTAAAAAACCTTAGAACTACCTATTTATTTTTGTAACAAAACGGATGTGACACCAGCGCGCAAACAAGGTCGTTTTTGTCGTCAAACACTTATTATGAAGAATGATTAGAAGTGTTCTAGCTGAGAAAATTAGACTTATTTGAATGACAAAAAAAATATGTTGTACTTACTGTGTATTGAATAATATAATAACTTAAAATTTGGGTACCTATCTAATAAATATTTTTAGTTAAAAAAATAAGAAAAATAATACGAAAGAAAATCAAATTCAAAGCAAGATTCAAACGCTTGGATACGCAAGGATATTGACATCTTGCATTCACAGCAAAGCAACATTAAAAACAGAGGCGATTGAAATGTTAAAGTATATCTACTTAAATATTTATCATTTTATGTATAGGTAAATCATATTTTACATTTAATTTATATATTTTTAATAAATGAAATAACTTATTTTTCCTTTTTTAACGACTCACGAGGGAATGTAATGATACCGTTTAAAAAAAACTAGACTATGGGCGCTAAAAATTCTATATATAATTTTATTAAAATTACGTATATTAGAATTACAATTCTACTTATAATACTTATATTATAATTGTGAAAGTTTGTGAGTTTGGATGTTTGTTCCTCAATCACGCAAAAACTACTGAACGGATTTGGTTGAAATTTGGCACACAGATAGTTTATAGCCTGGATTAAAATATAGAACACTTTTTATTCCGGTCAAAGGTTCCCTAGGGATTTTCCGACTGACCACGCGGACGATGTCGAGGGTGGAAGCTAGTACTAATAAAATTCACCGCGGCGCCATATAGGGTGGATATGCCTAACTCCAGCCCCCCCCCTAATACCAGCCCCCAAAAGTTTTTGCTTTGCTTTCATTAAAAAACAGTGAAAATCGAAAACTGTTTGATGGAGCCACACCGCTAGTTAATCCTCTAAGTTGGAAAATCACTATTACCCCGTCACGTCACCTACAACTCACACAACGAGCAATAATGTTTACCGAGACCGAGTAGAGGTGACTATGTTTGAAAAACAGCATAAAAGCTCGATCGATGCGAACTTTGGGAAGTGTGTTTACGAAGGCAAGATGCATTTTTTTTAGGTTTTAAGCTTTGATACTAGTAATAGATTAGATATATAACGTTTTGACATTACTAGTTTGTAATTAAATTTACTAATTTCGAAAAAAATAGGGGGGCTGGAGTTTGACTGGATGATTTTCAATAACTTTCTATTACCAGCCGGGGCTGGTATTGGGTATTTAACTTTCGTTTAAGAAATCTAGTTCATCTTAATTTGCTCGTCTCAAGGTTGGAATTTGTAGTGCTATTCACTAGAATTACTAACCCTGCACCCTATGACCTAATTACAGCCGGGTGAAAAATGTTTAATTCCTAAGTTATTTGTTCTGCAAATTAGGGGCTGGTATTAGGATATGTATGAGAACCTAACTCCAGCCGGTCATCTAACTTTACGGCAATATACAGGGTGTTCTCAAATATGATTTTAATTAAATTTGTTTTATTTTTTAATGTTAGATGTAAAAAGTAATAATAATTAAAATCATACTTTTCTTCACTCATAGAAACAGAAAATCAATTCAATATAAAAAAATGTATATTGAATTCCACTTCTTGGAAAACGCTTAAAAAAGTTTCAAATAATTAAAACGATTTCATACTCGTTGATTATATGTTTATTAAACCAAAGTTAACTTTTTGATACGCCATTTTTAATATATGTGTATTCTTAATTGATTAATATCTACAGGAGAGGTGTAAGTTTCAATGACTTGCTATGGGAATCATAATTTATAGCCTTTAGTGTTTTATTATCACTATTGAGAGTTACCAAATTTTATTTTTTTATTTTATACTAACATGGTTGTATTATTTTAGAACACCCTGTACCCGGCTGGAATTAGGGAGCAAAGCGGCTGATATTAGGGCAAAGGTGGCTGGAGTTAGGGTTTTTCGCCCTTCGGACATTTAAACGCTTCTCTATTTTTTTCCCACAAAACTACGTAAAACTAAGTTTTATTTTCGTAATAAAGATGAATCAACCTACCTAAAACTGTATCAACAATATTTTTAAGATAGCAATTGTGGCAACAACAGAGATTCAAAGTTGAAAAATCCTTGGGGGGGCTGGTAATTGGCATATTCACCCTATGTAGGAAACAGCAGATTATTTCTTCGCAATTTCAGATTTTGTTCCATTTCCATTGGTCCGAAGAAACGGTTTTCCCATTTTTTGGTTCATTCATTAACATGTTGTAGTTATAAATTATTAGTTATGATTAATTCAATAAAGGTAACATTTAGTTCATCAGAAACTTCAATATAAGTAGATACATAATATCAGGTATAAGTACAGTACTAAGGTACAGAAGACAGGCAAATACATTCCAAGCGTGTCGCTTAGCATTGAATCCGGTAGGTATAGGTTGTAGTGTAGGCAGAGGCTGGCTGCGTTCAACGTTCCTCTATTTATAGCGCGATCTATTCTCGTGAGACGCAAAAGAGAGAGTCGGGCCATGCCGACGTGTGTTGCAACTGTTTGTTTTGCAAAAACACCGCCGCTGGCAAGGCTGCGCGAATCCTGTATCACCTCACTGACACTGCGACTTTCATTCAACTATGGACGCTATTCAGTTTATTACAAAGCACTAATTCAATGGGAAATCTCTGAAAACAATCAAATTGGCTGAATATGTGTTAATGTAGGAATGTGTAATAGAAAAGTTTCAGAGTTTGGTTGCATATATTTTTTTTAACTAAAACTAACTTTTGTTAGTTTTCGCAAACTTACATAAGTAACAGCAGGATGGAGACGATTCCCTTTGCTATTCCGTAATCACCACATAATTAAACGGTATATTATTTAAAAGTTTACAATGTAGAGATCAGCTTACTGTAAAATGTGCTAACAATATAACCGAGTAGTAAACAGGGTTTTATTATTACCACCACACCAACGTATCATTTCTGAGAAAGGCATAAAGACACTCAGTTTTTACTATGTATCACGCTATAGGTACTAGTAATTATATACCCGACATAATTTAAATTCTCGTACCTACGGTAACCATACTAAAATAAGGGATGTATTTAATAGCACTTTAAATTTAATGAATACAGCTATAAAAGTGTATATCAGCACTTTAAAATAATAATAGACCTATAATTTAATATTATCACTACAAAAATAATGGTTTGCACTTTAAAATAATAATAAATCTATAATTTAATATTATATTTCGTCGCTTCATACTCAGATATAAATAAATATATAATTATTTATGGTTTACTTGTAGTACCTCCCAGGTACTCGGCAGATTCGCACTATTTTAAAGAGTATGAAAACTACTTGTTTTAGAAAGTGTCTCACCACTTCCGGCAATTACGTCACCAACACCCCACCCCAGCTTACTTGGTTACCGGTCCTGTGATCGTACCTCATTCTTTTTTGGTGCGCGGCAGTGTACGCACGTCTCACTCACCACGCCAAAGTGTTGTATATCTACAGTCTACTAAATTTCAAGAAAGTATTTTTCATGAATTTAAATGCAACGAAAAGAAATGAAGAATGTTCGGTAATATGAGAAATTACAAGGTTATCTGTGAGCTAATACACCGCGATACATCCGCGGCAGGGCCCGTTTTGCTTTATAAGTATCCATGCTCGGGGTTAACCGCGAGTTAACACAAGTAGCAAATTTTGCCTAGGGGTTAGCGGCAAGCTAACACAATGGCTAAAATATCGCCTAGGGGTTAGCGGCAAGCTAACACAATGGCTAAACTATCGCCTAGGGGTTGACTGCGAGTCAACGCGTGGCGTTTAAACACTGATCTGTTTGACAGATTTTGATTGGGCACTTGTGCCTTCATGTGCGACGGGCGGCTGTTTTGGGTAAGAGGGGCTTGTCTTATTACATTTCTAACCGAACCAGTTATAAAAACATTTTAGCTGTAACTTCAACCCCGATACTCAAACAACTTTCTCAAAAGGCTTCATCTCCTCAGGTAAATAAAGCTAGATCCATAGCTGCAAAGAGCTATTAATGACGCACCTGCGTTTGTAGAGGGTATCGTAGCTAATCTCACTAATCTTTAAATATTAAGATTTATGTTGTTATGCCAGGGTCTAACCTAGCCAACAACGACTGGGCATTGATATTCCCGCCTTAATAAAAAGCGAGCAAAGTAACTGCCTTTAATTGTCGCTTATTGAGCGACTTCCATTGTAAAAAACATATAATGCCTAACCTGGATAAATCAGTTTCGCAAATTATCCAAGATAATTAGAAAAGTCAAACTTTTCGAGAGCAGGTTGTTCGATAAAACTAAAACTAAAGCCAGCAAAAGACGGGGTTACACATTTCTGTGGATTTGGATTGTAAGTTACAGAAATGTGAACGCGTCGACTCACTTCAGGCCGTGCCATAAATAGCAACCAAGTCAACTGGGCCAGTCACTGGCTGATTCTCGCTCGTCGAAAAAGAGGGGGCGAGGAGGCGTCCCGAGACCCCTAGCAGACCGCTACAGCAGCCGGAGCAGCCAGAGGCTTCCTTGAGCAACTCTGCAGCCTCCGCCATCGCATCGTCGATAGAGTGCATCCAGAGGTGCCCCTTGGACGACATATCATCCTAAATAAGGTACATGCTGGCTGCATCCAGTACTTTAATACTTATTTAAAATAGCCAATATTAATAGTAAAGATTGAACTAAAATGGGATTTTGCCCTTTGCTGATAAAGTTACCAAACGTTTATATAGCGTTCTATAGACAGAACATGATTATAACTACATACCTATTATATAAAATCTTATATGATTAGAATTGGGGGGCAATTCAAAAATTTCAACTGTCTAAAGGTCAGTTTCTTTATATTTTGTCATTTACTTAGTAAGTTCAATAGTGACAAAATAATTCATAGCATCTGACCAGTATTAATTTAGATTAGTTTAAAATAAGTACAACTTTACTTTAAACATCTTAAACATCAATTTAAGATGGAAAATTATCAAACTGCATGTAAATTGCTGACTGATAAGCTAATAACACAACATATAATCTGTAACATTGATTAGAAATAAACTTATTTGCCCCTGTGAGTATCAAAAAATAATGAGTTTATTTTTAAGATTAATTTTGGAATTTTAGCATTTTACAATGCAATTTTTGCTGATTATTATTTAAGAATAAAAGTTATTATGATTTGAATATCTTAATACAAGTACTTACTTTGACAGTCAAGCATGCTATCGGGCTTTCAATAAGTTAATGTCTTAGCAAGATAAACTTCCCTAAGAGGTAAGTGTTAATTTAGAGAACATATGTACTCGTATCTCGTATGGTGTTGTATTAAGTTTAAGTATCAAAAAGGCATTGACTTTCTAATAAATTATTCTTGGTTGTAGTCTTAAAGCCTACATTATGCAGATGTGCAAGTCTTAGACTTATACCTACTTATACCTACCTACGAAGGTAGGTATCATCTCTTCAAGAAATTCAAATTACAGTGTAGCACAAGAAAATTCTCAAATATTTTTAGAACATTACAGCTGCTTGCCCAGCTATAAAGTATTATGGTTGGCTACACACAAAGGCTTAAGATAGACAAAGTTCTTAACTTTGGAGCGTCACACTGAAATAGTGATCATGATACCGTAATAAATATTCCTGAGATAATATGAAAATATATAACCCGATAGTTACAAAACATTTTCACAATTTATTTGAATATTGTGTGTATAATAATTATAAGACCATTACCATACCATTGAAATATAAATTTTCACTAAACTAGCAATTTCAGCAGTCTTTTTGACACCAAAAACATTTGCCAAAATCTAGTCTAATTGTTTAGTATTATTAGGCTGAAATAATACAACAGCCATTTATTTCATTTTATGGTTAATTTATTTTATAGGGTGCATTGCCCTATCTTAATAATTAATCTACCATAATTTGGCAGTGGTGCCATAGCCGTAATTATATGGTTAGCATACGTCTCGTATCCGTACATAAAAACGATAAAAACTCGCGGAGCTGATTAAAAATCTAGAAAACTAAACACGGACACAGAGTGGTCATTATCTGAGCTTGCATTCTCTGAAATAGCCACAATATTAATTGATGTTTCAAATTAGGTCAATTTCTATGCGTCCCGCACCACGGCCAAATTGTGGATTAGGTACCTACATGTCATGGAAATAGGATCAAAGCATATATATGCTCTGATCTTGTTTCCTATATAAGTGTATATATGATTGTGTATATATATATATATATATACTTTGATCTTGTTTCCTGTATAAATATAAATATGATTATTAGTATATATATATTTATATAGTAGGTACCTATATATACTTTTTTCATCCTCTGTTTATCTATTTTACCTACTTATGGTAGAAACAAAAATTAAATATGACTATGCTTGCATCATTTTATGTTCCTACTCGGCCATCTCAACGGCCCCTTCTAAAATGTATTTTGGTCTAAAATATATTTTAGTCTAAAATGTTTTTTAGTTAAGCACCTATGTTTTAAAACCTGAAATAAACTTAATATTTTCAAAACAGGCAACATCAGTAGTTTTGCAGACCGCACAGTCGGCGTGCGGCCTTCATGCAGAAGGCGACACTAGCGGCGCGGCGGCCGTAGATAGAACTGATGATGGTCTCACTTTCAGCGAGCTTGTAACTTTAGAAACATATTCTTTTTCAGGCAAAAACTTGATCCATATCATAATTCAGTTCAAGATCTAATACTTTTATTAAGGGAACAATTTTATATAAAAAAAAAAAAAATTGTTAATTTGTTTTTGTAAAACACCTATCGACCTGCTTTGTCCCTATTAGGATGGAAACAGAACTTGATGGGAGCTGATGAAAACGTAAAACGCTTACAAAAGAGTTTTCAAAAGAACTCTTAGACCAAGATATTGGGTTCATACAATAGATTTCAAATTGGTATTAAAATCTATAATCAGGTAGTTAAATCTAGCTTTATGCCTACCGAAGGCACCTACTTCTTATTTTGTTGGCTCTTTGTACCACCCACAAAGTCCAAAATACTTTTTATTAAAAATAAAAATACTTATAAACTGAACACAAAGAAATAAACTATTATTTTAGATATTATTAAAACCTCAGCTCCAGGTCGTGAACTATCTCATTGTTATATACTCTTTTACCTATTTCCCTTTTTGATGACCATCAAAATATATGTCCGGCTATAATGCTACAGAGCTATTTGTCAGTGACCAGGGACACAAGGCCGAATAACATGAATAATCTCATTCCTGTGGTATATTATTTAACATATATTATCTCTTATTTACTCATAGAACTTACAGAGGCGCCCGTTACGTCGGTCGCAATCAATTTGATCGGTAGATCAAGCAAAAGTTGTCCGATGAGAGTGGGACTAACACCAGTTCTCAATTTTTTAATTAGCTTTCAGTGCTCATGGCCGGCGACAAGCAGCCACGTCTGCCATCTCGCTTCTGCGGGTCTATAGATAGAGAGACACCATCGGAGGAACAGTGGACTGGACGGACAGGTCTTATGTATTTGCTCGATTTAATAATTGACATATTTTGAGAAATAATAGTTTTTATTTCTAATAAGAATAATAATCAATTCACTATTACTTTTCCAAATAACAAATCACTTACATTATTGTAATTTTGAGATAATTAATAATTATCTACATAATGAACGAATAATAACGCTTTGAATTGATTAAGTACATTATATTCTAAGAATCTTTTGTTTAGCAAAACTTTCCTTATATCTCTTAACATCTACAAGTAAACCATAAATAATTATATATTTATTTATATCTGAGTATGAAGCGACGAAATATAATATAAGATCAAACGAACTTCTAGAAGTGAAGTTCGATCGATATTATATGAGTCGCTTCATACGAAAGATATAAGCTTCCCACCCACCCCTTTGTACCCTTTAGTCAGTTTTGCTAATCTATCTGTATCTCTAAAAGAATGAGGTACGATCACAGGACCGGTAACCAAGTAAGCTGGGGTGGGGTGTTGGTGACGTAATTGCCGGAAGTGGTGAGACACTTTCTAAAACAAGTAGTTTTCATACTCTTTAAAATAGTGCGAATCTGCCGAGTACCTGGGAGGTACTACAAGTAAACCATAAATAATTATATATTTATTTATATCTTTCGTATGAAGCGACTCATATAATATCGATCGAACTTCACTTCTAGAAGTTCGTTTGATCTTATATTATCACTACAAAAATAATGGTTTGCACTTTAACTGTGTCCCAACCACCAACCATTGGTCCCAACTCCGAAACCATTTAGTTTCTGTCCAACCATGTCAGACTGACCACTGTTAAAATGATATGGAAAGATGAAAACAACTTGTGGCATAATGCATATACGTCATCAGGTCGGTTCTGGCGTTGTTGGTCACAATGGAACCTAACCTCCTCCTGGGGCCGTATTATGACCTCTTATTTCCAGGCAGTTTTCTGGCTGGCTATCAATCTATCTCTTTGATTTGCTATACGACGAGAAAGAGATGTCACTACAGCAATTTATAAACCTGGCAGGATTTAAGAGCTTGTAATACGGCCTCGGGCTCCTCTCTCGCTGCGCCCGCTCGTCGTCGCACCTAGCCGTCTAAGTTATAAAATTAATTTGTAAGGTGCAAAGTATAAATTTTAAAGCTAATCAATGAAATTGTATAGTGCAAAGTATTAATTTTAAAGCTTAGCATATTTAAAGTGGAAACCATTATTTTTATAGTTCATTCAATAAATTTAGAAGCTAAACATTTTGAAGTGGATTACATTATTTTTAAAGTGCATTTATATATTCCCCCTAAAATAAGGAATGCTTGAGCTGTAGCCGTGAGCGTATAAATTTTTCTTAGACTGCCTGCCCCAGCAAAAGTTAGAAGTTTATAACGTTTTCAATATAATTTAATTACATTAATTCTTAAATATTTAATAACCAAAAAATTTTATGGTTAAAAGTGGGAAAAGCCAGTTTTATTCATTCTTATGGAAAAGCCTTAAAATATTCCTAAAGACTACACAATAAAATGGCAAAATCACTTTTTTTTAATCCTTTAAATTGGCTTTAAGTCATTCTATCAATCAATCATTAGTCTTCAAGACTCGTGATTCATTAATAAAAGTGAAACTATGAATTAGGCTGCGAGATCATCGCTAAACTTATAAATGTAATTTCAGGAACTACAAAATCAACGGACCGACCGTGACCTTATAAATCAAGGAAAAAAACAAGATTTATTGACAAAACAAAATTTCAACTGCGAAGCACCGTGTCTTGGTGTCTTGTATGTAAAGCGTTACGAGGTTGTGGCACAGAATATATACGTTGTGGTGCAACGCGCGCGCCGCGCCGTCAAAACATGTTGCGCAAGCGCCGCTCGGCGCTCGCATTCCAATCCAAGCCAACCGCGCCGGCTACGGTTGGCTACAGTGTCAAGCTCTCTAAATCTACAAACTTTTCATTTAGATTTCTATGGCTAATGTATTAATCACATATTACATTTGTTATGTATTATCTATCTATACTTTATCACCCAACAGGAACACTGTTTGGCGAATATTTGGCGGCGACATAAACCTTAGCAATGCAAGTGTTTTTACAACCTGAAGTTCAAGTTTGAGTGGGCATTCTTAAAATGCGGGACAAGTGAGAGTATTCGTTAACTGTAGACTCTGTGTCGCTTATCGAATTTTTACTTCGAGTGTACCACATTTAAGAACGCATAACGGGTTATATGCTCAATGCAAACCTGTAAAAAGCAGTCGCAATGATTTAAAAATAGGTATTGAACCAGATATAGATAGGTACTCTTTTGTTTCCATAAACTTACGGTTACCCTTTCTCACTTAACGGTACTCATTATACTTAATGAATGTGTGTTATGACAATTTTGGACATAGACATCGACATTTTCGTAAAGTGAGTGCAGCGTGGCGTAGATGATGTCCAGCTTGGCTACGCCAGAGGAAAACGATTTTGTCCTTCAACAAGCGCTGTCGTCGTAACTTCGCGTTATCAATTACATCATTCCTAAATTAGGTGATAAAATCGATGCGATTTATCCGTAACTCAACGACAACATCAAAACCATTACGATCAAAGGGATTGAAGTGTGACAATTAGAACTTCCAAACACCGAATTCTCAAAACAAACGTATTGACTGACGTTAGGATTAGTGTATGGCTTTAGTTAGAAGAATGTCAACATTTTTTACCCTGCTAGAGTTTTCATGAGATGTTGCGAGTTTGTTTTGCCTGTTATTGCAAACAAGTCTCGGTTATGACACCACCGCTCCGTAGTTGTTTCAAAACAAACGCAGAACACGAATGTTACCTAACTTAGAAAGTTCAAATAAATATACATCAAGTATAACAGGACTTAACAAGGGTTACGAATTAGGAAGTATAGTGGATTAAAGTTCTCATCGCACCGAATACTTTTATGCTGAAAATTTTAGAAAATTTTAAATAAGTAGAAAGCAATTTTGTTTTTGGAGACCTCAATCCGATATTTAGGTATTATTTGTTTATTTGTCGAAGTTACAAATGAAAAGAGTAACAACGAGTGTAAGTACTTTCATCATTATCATTCAACAACATTTTCTTTCATAATTTTCATTCAACAATATTTATTTCCTCGATTTATTTAAATAATATACGTCATTGAATCGGAACAAACACATAAAAATGAGCACGCGCTGACGCATCTGCACACTGAATTAGCTAAATTACCACAAATTTTAATAATTGAGCAATGAAACCGGAACTTCTAGTCCAGGGCGGGGAAATTTATGTATATCTGTCAAATAAAAAGAATTTTACTTCAGTTTCCTTTCTTTGTCAGAAGGGAGACATTACTACATGAACTACACTGCACTTAGAAAGAAACCTATCTAAAGAAAGTCTTTAATTAGTAAAAGTTCTGAAAAAAATCATTGTATTTTTTTATCTTTGAAATACTTAACAGATAATGACTGACAATGAAGCCTTTCCGGAAGTTGGTTTAATTATTTTGATTCTCTCGTTATAATAACTGAAATTGTACACGTAATTGCCAGTTCAGTCGAATTGTATGTCGCATTTCGCATTGCGTTTTGTTTGTAAACAACGCACAATGAAGGTTGCCCTCGGGTTTCACCTTACAATAACTTTGGTGTGACGTACAATTTCCTGTAAATACAACAGACGATCCGTCTGATGTCTTAATGACGTTTGTTAAATACTTCCTCATCGAGTTTAATAACAATGTTAAATAAACGAATAAATAAAAAATAAATTTTATCAGTTTCAAAGTTTAATTTGTATCGTACCGGCACGGCAATACATCCAGCTGGATTCAGTGAAACAAAATTATCTTGAATTTCATCTAAATAAGTACACATGATTATTCCTATTATTGAAGTCGCTTACTTATTTACTTCAATAAGAAAAATCACTTTATTCATATTTGGTATCCAATCCACAGTGTGAGCTGCATCAAAACGCTGTCAAAGTTAAAGTTATCGTCAAATGATAATGCTACCTATTTGTCACGTCAAACTTGTCAAAGGACATCATCTGGCTGGCAACCTCTTGTTTTGGCTAACTTGTGCTTAACCGGTACTTTAACAAGCTTGTTATTGTTAAAGTAAGCTGGTGAAACTGAGCCTAAGGGTGGCCAGAAAAGAACGTCAAATGAAGTTCCACATTGGCTACATACAAATCATACAACCTACAAGGCTGTTCTTACGGCGGCGGCGGGGCACCCCACCTGACTTAGTCGATATGTATCTACGCGCCTTTTCTTACCTTGCAGTCGACCTAGTTGTAGTATGTATGACGCAGTAACCTAGTTACTGCTGCCCTTGATGGCCATCTGCCAGTCTTCTAGCGAATCCTAGAAAGGAATAATAGAAATGAGACCTTTATCGCATAACATTTGAATCGATTTTAGCCTGCCTGCCACAAATATTAATAACTTTCAATAGCTCAATCAATACTGTCCGTCCAAGTAGACAGGACAGAGGTATAACGGGTGTAACAAGACACTCAACGAAGCCGAAGTTCACGCATTCCGCCCATCATCAGGATATTTTTTGTGTTTTAGACTATACCTGGGAAACCTATAGCTACGAAGTTATTGAAGGTCAAAGTCAAAATTATTTTTTTGTAATTTTTTTTTATGAAATCTTATTTTATTCGTTATTTCCTATTTTTTTCTACAGAAACATTATTAAAATTTAATGTATTTTCTCTGAGAGATCGGGTCCGGAACGAGGTGATCCGACAGAGAACTAAAGTCATCCACAATTCCACATAGCCCACCGGATTAGCAAGCTGAAGTGGCAGTGGGCCGGCCTTATATATATGCCAAATGATGACACCAAATCCTGATCGCTGCTCAATATCAAGCCTAATTTGGTCACCTATCTTGTTTTTTACCACACAAAAAGTAGCTGCACAACCTTTATCAAGCCTAATATGGTCACCCATCTTGATTTTCGTCTTATAAAAAGTGGCTGCACGATATTTATAGAGCCATTATATGCGTCGTAGGATAATTGTACAAATAGGATTTTTACAAACATCCTAGTATTATTGTAAAATTCCGGATAATTAGAATCTAAGACAGATTTTTGCAATCGTCCGAGTAATGTTTATTGAATTGAATTTTATATAATTGATATAATAAATTGAATTTTTACAAAAATCTAGTGTATCATAGCCTTCTATATCTTCCAAGCCCTGAAGTTGAGCAGAACGGCAACATCGCATGTGGTCAAGCACATAGTATAAAATTATTTTAAAAATTATTTATTATTTGTTTTTCCTATATTATCTATGTTTAAACTAGTTGTAAATTGTGATGTAAGATTATTTCAATAAAGTTTTATATTTATTATTCTTATTTATTTATTAGAACATAAGGTTTGAGTCAAATTATTTGAACTTTTCGGGGGTCCTTTAGTACGATGAGCATTTTGATCTAAGCCTCCTCTAGCAATAAATCTTACATCATTGGAAAGGTATTCAAATTTGAAACACTTTATTGTATCACTATAAACGTCAACTATTAGTACTTTGAGAGTTATAACGCTCTAAACTTGACAATTTTTTTTAACATTAATGACCTAAAACTCCGAAAAACTAACAATTAATATAAAGTATGTTTGCAGAAAATATTTGTCATATAAAAACCTTTCTTACGATATATCATTCATTTCTATAGGTGTGGTAGATCAACTCCCATAGACAATAAACCACTTTTATACTTTAATAACCTTTAACTCCAAAAGTATTAACAACTGATATAAAGTATATTAACAGCAAATATTTGTCTTTAAAAGACCTTTCTAATGATATATCATTTATTGCTAGAGGGCGTGTTAATCAACTCCCTGCTGAAGAAAATCAACAAAAAAGATGACATCTTTGACAGCCATTTTTTCCTGGTTAACATTGATATTTTTCTTATTGTTTAATATACAAAGCATTTCAATAACAGAACTAAATTATTTTCATATTTTAAACCTCACACGATTACTATGAAAAAAAATATCGACCTCTTAAAATTGAAATATTCCCATACATTTAGTATGGAGACTGGCCGACGACATGACCACGAACTGACAAATTTGGGGTGTCTCTGAAATCGAAAAAATATTGGATTTCTTTACATACTTATTCTAACTAATACATAAGTACGTACACAGAAAGTATTTTAGCCCGAGGAAATATTCACAGAGAGATATAAGCGATTTTCATGTTTAGGTAAAAATACCTAACTTCTCGTAACAAAATTTATTGGATTATTGTTCATCTGTAATCTGTATTACCTAGCTTCATCACATGCCAAATTTCATAGACGGGAGAATTATTCGGAAGTCGCCATACAACAAATATCCTCATTGATTGGACTAAAACGTCAGGCCATACAAAATGCGTTCGTTTACCAAATCCACTGTCTTATCATTTTATTTCTATACTGCAAAATAAACCAAACCACGTGCTAAATGATCATTATGTCGAATATATTAATTGACTTATCACATTCATGGAAATTCACCATCTTATTATTATGGATATCAGGAGGTTCCCTATGTATTTGCATAAAATTTTAAGGCATAATATGTCATAGCATAATAATGATTTCGCCGAATGATGTTTACGCATAATATTACTTAGTCATAACCAGGGATTGAAATACCGTTAAAAAAAAAACGATAAAAAAATTACGTTGAAAATAGCGTTAAAACATTTTATCGGTAAATTTACCGGTAAAAATAACGTTAAAATCATTGTACCGTTAAAATTATCGTTAAATATAGCGTTAAACTTTACCGGTACAAAGGTACCGGTAAAATTATCAGTAAAAAAGTAACGGTATTCATTGGAATAACGTTAATTTTAAAATAACGGTAAAAAAGTAAGAAATAACGTTAAAATTAACGTTATTTGCTGAAATAACGTTAATTTAAATGTAACATTATCCAAATTTTATCCAAATTAACGTTATTTATTGACATAACGTTAATGTTAAAATTGACGGTAAAAAAAGTAAGAAATAACGTTATATTTAATACGTTAATAATATTAATAATAATAATCATTCCCTGGTCATAACAGCTTATGCATAATTTTTTGGGATCCCTTGTTTTCGCATAATGGTTTTATACCTAATTTGATTTGGCATAACGGATTTGGCATAATTGTGTTTTGGCATAATATTTAAATAAGCATAATTATCACTTAGACTAATTAGTTTTCGCATAATGTTATTAGGCATATTGTCTATTCGCCTAATATTATTTAGACATAAAAATCAAAAACAATAAGAATACATATTTTTACGTACTTATTTATTTTCTTGCAATATGGGTATGTATTAAAATGCCGAAAATTCGACGTATAAAACACCTACTTTCAAAATACCGAAAATCCTAAATATCGATATCCGAAAGACCGTAACTTAAAAGATCAATTATTAAATGGCCGATAGTTCGAAATCTCGAATGTTAAAATGCCGATAGTTTAAAATCCCAAAAGTCTGTTCAGGTCTATTAGGTGCGACGACGAGCGAGCGTAGCGAGCGAGAAGGAGGTTAAGTTTCATTGCGACCTACAACGCACGAGCCGAGTGAGCGAAGCGAGCGTGCCGCGGCAGCGGTTGGCGAAGTGCCAGAACCGACCTGCTGGCATGTAACCCTTAATTAACCTTCAGTTTTTTAAACTTAGGGGTTCAGTATTTTAGATAAAATGTCCTTTCGTAATTTTAAACGTACGTACGGCCAAACAACCGTTCGACCATTTGATTTTCGATGTTTCGTCCATGGGTCTTGTAAAATTCGGTCTTTTCAACTTCGGCATTGTAAATACATATCCCTAGCCATGCATGTGACAAACAATATTTATATTTATTTCAAGTGTAAATTTTTAGCAATAGCTTTAAAATGTGCAAGTTCATTTTTTTGTTTATAAAAATATGCGTTAATATCATTATGCGTGTTAAAATTTATGCTGAAGAATATGCTTAAACATATGCTTAAAAATATGCTTAAACATGATCATGCTTAAATTAGTTATGCCTAAAAAAATTATGCGTAAGCTGTTATGACTAAGTAACATTATGCGTAAACATCATTCGGCGAAATCATATTATGCTTTGACATATTATGCCTTAAATTTTTATGCAAATACATAGGGAAACAAATTTTTTTAGGCATAACTACTTTCAGCATAATCATGTTTAAGCATAATATTCTTAAGCATAAATTTAAACACGCATAATGTTATTAACGCATATTTTCATAAACAAAAAATGAATACACTTCGAAACTTGCACATTTGAAAGCTATTGCTAAAAATTTACAATTGAAATAAATACCTATAAATATTGTTTGTCATATGCATGGCTAGGGGTATGTATTTACAATGCCGAAGTTGAAAAGACCGAATTTTACAAGACCCATGGAAAGGACGAAACACCGAAAATCAAATGGTCGAATGGTCAAAAATCGACGTTCTTAATCAAAATTTTAACAAAAACCAAGGTGTGTATTGTATGTATATTACGTTACATACAATACACACCTAGCTAATCTAATCACGCTTACTAATCAAAGAGAGTCAAACTAAGTCTAACCAGACTTAGTCTGGTTAGTTAGACACTCATTAATCTTTATATAAAAAGTTATTATTTTTCGAGAATGAATAATAAGATCTCTTTAAATTTCAACAAATTTATCACACATTTATCTAACAAACTATGCAGATAAAGAAAACTGGCCATTGGTAAAACCTCTGTAACATAAACCAACGGCTTTCATCATCATCATCATCATCAGCCGCACGACACCCACTGCTGGGTATAGGCCTCCCCTAAGGATCTCCACAACGATCGGTCCTGCGCTGCCTGCATCCACTGGCTTCCCGCGACCTTCACCAGATCGTCGGTCCACCTTGTCGGGGGCCTACCCACGGAGCGTGGTCCGGTGCGCGGTCGCCATTCCAGAACCTTTCCGCCTTTCCGCTATGTGTCTCGCCCATTGCCACTTCAGCTGAGCAATCCTTCGAGCGATGTCGGTTACTTTAGTTCTCCTGCGGATCTCCTCGTTTCTGATTCGATCACGTAGGGAAACGCCGAGCATGGCTCTCTCCATTGCACGCTGGGTGACCTTGAGCCTCCTTATGAGACCCATAGTTAGCGACCACGTTTCACTGCCGTAAGTCATCACTGGCAACACACACTGTTCATAGACTTTCGTCTTGAGACACTGAGGTAAGTCGGACGCGAAGATTTTTCGAAGCTTCCCCAATGCTGCCCACCCGAGTTGGATTCGACGAGAGATCTCTTTCTCGAAGTTGGACTTAACTAACTGGACTGCCTGTCCTAGGTATACGTAATGGTCAACAACTTCAAGTGTAGTGTTCCCAACATGAACTGGAGAGGGTACAACATGGGCGTTTGACATAATTTTCATCTTATCCATGTTCATCCTAAGACCCACTCTTTGGGAAGCACTACGGAGGCTTTCATATAAAAACCTAATTAGTATTTAGGTAATAAGTACCTAAGTTTCTTAGCAAAAACTGCTTGAAAATAGTATTCATCAGTCACTTTAATGTCTCATTTCTCTTAAATATGAAGAAAACTAATCTTGAAGAATGTTCATACCCACTAACCCAGTGAGAGTTGCTTGTCTATGATTTAAGTTCACAATAAAATAAGTTTTATTTCAAGAAACCATCGCAAACTCGCTGGGTTAATTTGTGTTGCTTGCTTGGAATGCTGCTTGAATGTAAATCAGAAGGTTTTCTTGTATTTTATATTAAAAATGGTAGCCAAGCAATTTTATTGAGAGCACTGGCACTGGGAGTCGCTTCACGCTGTATATTTTGCAACTTTTTTTAATTATACCAATCCCGAAAACCCCGGGATTACGAAAACTTAATCCCTAAAATTTCGGGACTGAAAAACGGGCGGGATCCCGGGATCCCGCAAACCGGGATCGAATTCTCTAGTTCTGGCACTTTGCCGGACGCTCTGCCGCGGCACGCTCGCTTCGCTCGCTCGGCTCGTGCGTTATAGGTCGCAATGAAACTCAACCTCCTCCTCGCTCGCTACGCTCGCTCGTCGTCGCACCTAATAGACCTAAACACTTAAGGATCATTCCCACAGCTCCGGCGCGTCACCGGCGCGTCACCGGCGCGTCAACGGCCCGTCCGTCAACGTCAAAAATATGTGTGAACAAGCAGTTCAGATCACCGGCGCCGGCACGTCACCGGCGCGTCGCCGGCTCGTTTCAGTCAAGTCAACGTCGCTTCACCGGCAAGGCAAGCAGGGTTGCCACTTTTTTGTTTTAATAAAGTATAGGTTGCTATAATAGGTAGAAAAAAGTACATTGTGGTATGGAAATAATGAATTATTTATTTATTTCAACTTTAAAAACCTACTGTTTAAGTATTGTTTTTTGGAAATATTTTGGTAACTTTATTAGACTTAATTTACTTATTCCACTAAGTTCAAGTAAAGGTAAGTACTATTTTCTCGAATTATAATAGAAATACAACAACGTATGCGAATGTCGGATTTTCGGGTAAACAAATGAATGTCGGAACACAAGTGAAGGCATGAAAACATTGTCTACAGAAATTGTTGTATTATTATTAAAATTCGAAAAAATAGTACCTTTGCTTGAACTTAGTGGTAAAAGTGAATTAAGTCTAACAAAGTTACCAAAATACTACCAAAAACAATACTTAAAGTTCTTAAAGTTGAAATAAATAAATAAATACTTTATTTCTACACCACAATGTACTTTTTTCTACCTATTATAACAACCAATAATTTATTATAATAAATAAGTGGCAACCCTGTTTGCCATGCCGGGGACGCGCCGGTGACGTGACGGCCGGCGACGCGCCGGTGACGTGACGGCCGGTGACGCGCCGGTGACGTGACGGCCGGCACGTCACCGGCGCGTCACCGGCCGTCACGTCACCGGCGCGTCCCCGGCATGACAAACAGGGTTACTACTTTTTTGTTTTAATAAATTATTGGTTGCTATAATCGGTAGAGAAAAAGTATATTGTGGTATGGAAATAAAGTATTATTTATTTATTACAACTTTGAAAATCATTTTTTTATTACTTTTGTTAATATTTCGGTAGCTTTATGAGACTTAATAATTCACCTGTTCCACTAAGTTCTAGCACAGCCGATATTTAGTTCATACAGTCGATCATCGAAGGAGTCTAGACAGAGCAATGGTGCGGGGTGGTGCAGTATAGAAGGGGGGTGGGAGGTCCCGAGAGGCTAATATAATGAAAAAATCAAGATGGCGGCCAACTTTTTTATTTGCGGGCCGATTTAGATAAAACTCGGTTTTTGGTACTATTTTGACAAACAAACAGCAACGCAATGTCAAAAAAGTAAAAAATTCAAGATGGCGGCCAACTTTTTTGTTTGCAGGCCGATTTCGATGAAACTCGGTTTTTGGTCCTATTTTGACAAGAAAACAGAAACGCAATATTAAAAAAGTAAAAAAAATAAAGATGGCAGCCAACTTCTCTGTTTGCGGGCCGATTTAGATGAAACTCAGTTTTTGGTACTATTTAGACAAGCAAACAGCGACGCAATGTTAAAAAAGTAAAAAAATCAAGATGGCGCCAACTTTTTATTTGCGGGCAAATTTCGATGAAACTCTGTTTTTGGTACCTACTATTTTGACAAGAAAACGGCAATGCACTGTTAAAATGTAAATAATTCAAGATGGCAGCCAACTTTTTGTTTGTGGGCCGATTTCAATGAAACTTGGTTTCGGGTACTATTTTGACAAGAAAACAGCAACGCATTGTTAAAAATCTAAAAAAATCAAGATGGCGGCCAACTTTTTTGTTTGTGGGCCGATTTCGATGAAATTCGGTTTTTAGTACTATTTTGACAAGAAAACAGCAACGCAATGCTAAAAATGTAAAAAAATTCAAGATGGCGGCCAACATTTTTTCTTGTGGGCTGATTTCGATGAAACTTGGTTTTTGGTACTATTTTGACATGAGAACAGCTACGCAATGTTAAAAATGTAAAAATTCAAGATGGTGGCCAACTTCCCTGTTTGCAGGGCGATTTCGATGAAATTCAGTTTTTGGTACTATTTTGACAAGCAAACAGCGCGACGCAATGTTAAAAAAGTAAAAAATTCAAGATAGTGGCCAACTTTTTCTTTGCGGGCTAATTTCGATGAAACTCGGTTTTTTGGACTATTTTGACAAGAAAACGGTAATGCACTGTTAAAAATGTAAATAGTTCAAGATGGCGGCTAACTTTTTTGCTTGTGGGTCGATTTCGATGAAACTCGGTTTTTGGTACTGTTTTGACAAGAAAACAGCAACGCAATGTTAAAAATGTAAAAAATTAAAGATGGCGGCCAAATTTTTTGTTTGCGGGCCGATTTTGATGAATCTCGGTTTATTGGTACTATTTTGCCAAGAAAACAGCAACGCAATGTTAAAAATACAAAAATATCTAAGATGGCGGCCAACTTTTTCGTTTGCAGGGCGATTTCGATGAAACACGGTTTTTGACACTATTTTGACAAGAAAACAGCAACGCAAAGTTACAAATGTAAAAATTCAAGATGGCGGCCAACTTTTTGGCTTGTGGGCTGATTTAGTTTTTGCTCCTTTTCTTTTTGTTTATGGGCCGATTTCGATGAAGCTCGCTTTTTGATATAACTTTGACAAGAAAATAACAACGCAATGTTGGAAACATTAAAAAATTCATAATGGCGGCAAACTTTTTTGCTTGTGGGCTGATTTCGATGAAACTCGGTTTTTGCTACTATTTTGACAAGAAAACAGCAACGCACTCTTAAAAATGTAAAAAATTCAAGATGGCGGCTAACTTTTTTGCTTGTGGGTCGATTTCGATGAAACTCGGTTTTTGGTACTATTTTGACAAGAAAACAGCAACGCAATCTTAAAAATGTAAAAAATTAAAGATGGCGGCCAAATTTTTTGTTTGCGGGCCGATTTCGATTAATCTCGGTTTTTGGTACTATTTTGCCAAGAAAACAGCAACGCAATGTTAAAAATACAAAAATATCTAAGATGGCGGCCAACTTTTTGTTTGCAGGGCGATTTCGATGAAACACGGTTTTTGACACTATTTTGACAAGAAAACAGCAACGCAAAGTTACAAATGTAAAAATTCAAGATGGCGGCCAACTTTTTGGCTTGTGGGCTGATTTCGATGAAACTCGATTTTTGGTACTATTTTGACAAGAAAACAGCAACGCTATATTAAAAACATAAAAATATGCAAGATGGCGGCCAACTTTTTGCTTGTGGGCCGATTTTGATGAAACTCGGTTTTTTGGACCGTTTTAACCAGAAAACGGCATCACCGAGTTTCATCGAAATCAGCTCACAAGCGAAAAAGTTGGCCGCTATCTTGAATTTTCACATTTTTAACTTTGCATTGCTGTTTTCTGATCAAAATAGTGTCAAAAACCGAGTTTCATTGAATCGCCCCGCGAGCAAAAAAGTTTGCCGCCATCTTAGATATTTTTATACTTTTAACATTGTGTTGCTGTCGTCTTGTCAAAATAGTACAAAAAACCGAGTTTTATCGAAATAGGCCCATAAACAAAGGAGTTGGCCACCATCTTGAATTTTAACATTTTTAACTTTGCGTAGCTGTTCTCATGTCAAAATAATAACAAAAACCAAGTTTCATCAAAATCGGCCCACAAGCAAAAAAGTTGGCCGCCATCTTGAATTTTTTTACATTTTTAACATTGCGTTGCTGTTTTCTTGTCAAAATAGTACCAAAAACCGAATTTCATCGAAATCGGCCCACAAACAAAAAAGTTGGCCGCCATCTTGATTTTTTTTTTATTTTTAACGCTGCGTTGCTGTTTTCTTGTCAAAATAGTACCAAAAACCGAGTTTCATTGAAATCGGCCTACAAACAAAAAAGTTTGCCGCCATCTTGAATTATTTACATTTTTAACAGTGCATTGCCGTTTTCTTGTCAAAATAGTACCAAAACCCGAGTTTCATCGAAATTGGCTCGCAAATAAAAAGTTGGCCGCCATCTTGAATTTTTTGCTTTTTTAACATTGCATCGCTGTTCGCTTGTCAAAATAGTACCAAAAACTGAGTTACATCTAAATCGGCCCTCAAACAGAGAAGTTGGCCACCATCTTTAATTTTTACATTTTTAACTTTGCGTAGCTGTTCTCATGTCAAAATAGTACCAAATACCAAGTTTCATCGAAATCGGCCCACAAGCAAAAAAGTTGGCCGCCATCTTGAATTTTTTACATTTTTAGCTTTGCGTTGCTGTTTTCTTGTCAAAATAGTATTAAAAACCGAATTTCATCGAAATCGGCCCACAAACAAAAAAGTTGACCGCCATCTTGATTTTTTTAGATTTTTAACACTGCGTTACTGTTTTCTTGTCAAAATAGTCCAAAAACCGAGTTTCATTGAAATCGGCCCACAAACAAAAAAGTTGGCCGCCATCTTGAATTATTTACATTTTTAACAGTGCATTGCCGTTTTCTTGTCAAAATAGTCCAAAAAACCGAGTTTCATCGAAATTAGCCCGCAAATAAAAAGTTGGCCACCATCTTGAATTTTTTACTTTTTTAACATTTCGTCGCGCTGTTTGCTTGTCAAAATAGTACCAAAAACTGAATTTCATCTAAATCGGCCCGCAAAGAGAGAAGTTGGCCACCATTTTGAATTTTCACATTTTTAACTTTGCATTGCTGTTTTCTGATCAAAATAGTGTCAAAAACCGAGTTAAAATAAATAAATAAATACTTTATTTCTACACCACAATGTACTTTTTTCTACCTATTATAACAACCAATAATTTATTATAATAAATAAGTGGCAACCCTGTTTGCCATGCCGGGGACGCGCCGGTGACGTGACGGCCGGCGACGCGCCGATGACGTGACGGCCGGTGACGCGCCGGTGACGTGACGGCCGGCACGTCACCGGCGCGTCACCGGCCGTCACGTCACCGGCGCGTCCCCGGCATGACAAACAGGGTTGCTACTTTTTTGTTTTAATAAATTATTGGTTGCTATAATCGGTAGAGAAAAAGTATATTGTGGTATGGAAATAAAGTATTATTTATTTATTACAACTTTGAAAATAATTTTTTTATTACTTTTGTTAATATTTCGGTAGCTTTATGAGACTTAATTCACCTGTTCCACTAAGTTCTAGCACAGCCGATATTTAGTTCATACAGTCGATCATCGAAGGAGTCTAGCTAGACAGAGCAATGGTGCGGGGTGGTGCAGTATAGAAGGGGGGTGGGAGGTCCCGAGAGGCTAATATCAACGCAATGTTAAAAATGAAAAAATCAAGATGGCGGCCAACTTTTTTATTTGCGGGCTGATTTAGATAAAACTCGGTTTTTGGTACTATTTTGACAAACGAACAGCAACGCAATGTCAAAAAAGTAAAAAATTCAAGATGGCGGCCAACTTTTTTGTTTGCAGGCCGATTTCGATGAAACTCGGTTTTTGGTCCTATATTGACAAGAAAACAGAAACGCAATATTAAAAAAGTAAAAAAAATAAAGATGGCAGCCAACTTCTCTGTTTGCGGGCCGATTTAGATGAAACTCAGTTTTTGGTACTATTTAGACAAGCAAACAGCGACGCAATGTTAAAAAAGTTAAAAAATCAAGATGGCGCCAACTTTTTATTTGCGGGCAAATTTCGATGAAACTCTGTTTTTGGTACCTACTATTTTGACAAGAAAACGGCAATGCACTGTTAAAATGTAAATAATTCAAGATGGCAGCCAACTTTTTGTTTGTGGGCCGATTTCAATGAAACTTGGTTTTGGGTACTATTTTGACAAGAAAACAGCAACGCATTGTTAAAAATCTAAAAAAATCAAGATGGCGGCCAACTTTTTTGTTTGTGGGCCGATTTCGATGAAATTCGGTTTTTAGGACTATTTTGACAAGAAAACAGCAACGCAATGCTAAAAATGTAAAAAAATTCAAGATGGCGGCCAACATTTTTTCTTGTGGGCTGATTTCGATGAAACTTGGTTTTTGGTACTATTTTGACATGAGAACAGCTACGCAAAGTTAAAAATGTAAAAATTCAAGATGGTGTCCAACTTCTCTGTTTGCGGGCCGATTTAGATGAAATTCAGTTTTTGGTACTATTTTGACAAGCAAACAGCGCGACGTAATGTTAAAAAAGTAAAAAATTCAAGATGGTGGCCAACTTTTTCTTTGCGGGCTAATTTCGATGAAACTCGGTTTTTTGGACTATTTTGACAAGAAAACGGCAATGCACTGTTAAAAATGTAAATAGTTCAAGATGGCGGCTAACTTTTTTGCTTGTGGGTCGATTTCGATGAAACTTGGTTTTTGGTACTATTTTGACATGAGAACAGCTACGCAAAGTTAAAAATGTAAAAATTCAAGATGGTGTCCAACTTCTCTGTTTGCGGGCCGATTTAGATGAAATTCAGTTTTTGGTACTATTTTGACAAGCAAACAGCGCGACGTAATGTTAAAAAAGTAAAAAATTCAAGATGGTGGCCAACTTTTTCTTTGCGGGCTAATTTCGATGAAACTCGGTTTTTTGGACTATTTTGACAAGAAAACGGCAATGCACTGTTAAAAATGTAAATAGTTCAAGATGGCGGCTAACTTTTTTGCTTGTGGGTCGATTTCGATGAAACTCGGTTTTTGGTACTGTTTTGACAAGAAAACAGCAACGCAATGTTAAAAATGTAAAAAATTAAAGATGGCAGCCAAATTTTTTGTTTGCGGGCCGATTTTGATGAATCTTGGTTTTTGGTACTATTTTGCCAAGAAAACAGCAACGCAATGTTAAAAATAAAAAATACAAAATTTCATCGAAATCAGCCCACAAGCAAAAAAGTTGGCCGCCATCTTGATTTTTTTTAGATTTTTAACACTGCGTTGCTGTTTTCTTGTCAAAATAGTACCCAAAACCAAGTTTCATTGAAATCGGCCCACAAACAAAAAAGTTGGCCGCCATCTTGAATTATTTACATTTTTAACAGTGCATTGCCGTTTTCTTGTCAAAATAGTACCAAAAACAGAGTTTCATCGAAATTGGCCCGCAAACAGAGAAGTTGGCTGCCATCTTTATTTTTTTACTTTTTTAATATTGCGTTTCTGTTTTCTTGTCAAAATAGGACCAAAAACCGAGTTTCATCGAAATCGGCCGACAAACAAAAAAGTTGGCCGCCATCTTGAATTTTTACTTTTTTGACATTGCGTTGCTGTTTGTTTGTCAAAATAGTACCAAAACCGAGTTTTATCTAAATCGGCCCGCAAAGTAAAAAGTTGGCCGCCATCTTGATTTCTTTCATTTTTAACATTGCGTTGATATTAGCCTCTCGGGACCTCCCACCCCCCTTCTATACTGCACCACCCCGCACGATTGCTCTGTCTAGACTCCTTCGATGATCAATTGTATGAACTAAATATCGGCTGTGCTAGAACTTAGTGGAACAGGTGAATTAAGTCTCATAAAGCTACCGAAATATTAACAAAAGTAATAAAAAAATGATTTTCAAAGTTGTAATAAATAAATAATATTTTATTTCCATACCACAATATACTTTTTCTCTACCGATTATAGCAACCAATAATTTATTAAAACAAAAAAGTAGCAACCCTGTTTGCTTTGCCGTTGACGCGCCGGCCGGCGACGCGCCGGTGACGTGACGGCCGGTGACGCGCCGGTGACGTGACGGCCGGCGCGTCACCGGCACGTCGCGCCGCCGGCGAGTCACCGGCAAGGCAAACAGGGTTGCCACTTTTTTGTTTTAATAAATTATTGGTTGCTTTAATCGGTCAAGAAAAGTACACTGTGGTATGGAAATAAAGTAGGTATTATTTATTTATTTCAACTTTGAAAAACATTTATTTTTATTACTTTTGGTAATATTTTGGTAAATTTTTTAGACTTAATTTACACCACCAGTTTAGGATGAGTATTTTTCAAGATAAATTTCTGTTTTAAGATTGACAGATGACAGCTGTCAAACTTAAAACAGCAATATCTCAAAAAGAAATTGTTAACCTTCACTTGTTTTTCCGACATTCATTTGTTTACCCGAAATCCACACTCATTCACACACAAAATTCGAAGAAACAGTACCTTTACTAGAACTCGGTGGAAAGGGTGAATTAAGGCTCAGTTGCACCACCCAACTTTAACGATAACAGGCTAGTTCTAGTACCGGTTAAGCATAAGTTAGCCAAAAAAAGAGGTTGTGAATTAAGGCTCAGTTGCACCACCTAACTTTAACGATAACAGGCTAGTTATAGTACCGGTTAAGCATAAGTTAGCCAAAAAAAGAGGTTGTTAGCCAGCTTGATGTCCTTTGACAAGTTTGACGTGACAAATAGGTAGCATTACCCTTTGACGATAACTTTAACTTTGACAGCGTTTTGGTACAGAATAAAGTTACAAAGTAATAAAAAAAGATTTTTAAAGTTGAAATAAATAAATAATACTTCATTTCCATGCCACAATGTTTGTACCAATAATAAATAAGCGGCAACCCTGTTTGTCATGCCGGGGACGCGCCGGTGACGTGACGGCCGGTGACGCGCCGGTGACGTGACGGCCGGCGACGCGCCGGTGACGTGACGGCCGGCGCGTCACCGGCGCGTCACCGGCCGTCACGTCACCGGCGCGTCGCCGGCCGGCGCGTCAACGGCAAAGCAAACAGGGTTGCTACTTTTTTGTTTTAATAAATTATTGGTTGCTATAATCGGTAGAGAAAAAGTATATTGTGGTATGGAAATAAAGTATTATTTATTTATTACAACTTTGAAAATCATTTTTTTATTACTTTTGTTAATATTTCGGTAGCTTTATGAGACTTAATTCACCTGTTCCACTAAGTTCTAGCACAGCCGATATTTAGTTCATACAGTTGATCATCGAAGGAGTCTAGACAGAGCAATCGTGCGGGGTGGTGCAGTATAGAAGGGGGGTGGGAGGTCCCGAGAGGCTAATATCAACGCAATGTTAAAAATGAAAGAAATCAAGATGGCGGCCAACTTTTTACTTTGCGGGCCGATTTAGATAAAACTCGGTTTTGGTACTATTTTGACAAACAAACAGCAACGCAATGTCAAAAAAGTAAAAAATTCAAGATGGCGGCCAACTTTTTTGTTTGCCGGCCGATTTCGATGAAACTCGGTTTTTGGTCCTATTTAGACAAGAAAACAGAAACGCAATATTAAAAAAGTAAAAAAAAAAAGATGGCAGCCAACTTCTCTGTTTGCGGGGCCAATTTCGATGAAACTCTGTTTTTGGTACTATTTTGACAAGAAAACGGCAATGCACTGTTAAAAATGTAAATAATTCAAGATGGCGGCCAACTTTTTTGTTTGTGGGCCGATTTCAATGAAACTTGGTTTTGGGTACTATTTTGACAAGAAAAAAGCAACGCAATGTTAAAAATGTAAAAAAATTCAAGATGGCGGCCAACTTTTTTGTTTGTGGGCCGATTTCGATGAAATTCGGTTTTTAGTACTATTTTGACAAGAAAAAAGCAACGCAATGTTAAAAATGTAAAAAAATTCAAGATGGCGGCCAACTTTTTTGCTTGTGGGCTGATTTCGATGAAATTTGGTTTTTGGTACTATTTTGACATGAGAACAGCTACGCAAAGTTAAAAACGTAAAAATTCAAGATGGTGGCCAATTTCTCTGTTTGCGGGCCGATTTAGATGAAATTCAGTTTTTGGTACTATTTTGACAAGCAAACAGCGACGCAATGTTAAAAAAGTAAAAAATTCAAGATGGCAGCCAACTTTTTTGTTTGCAGGCTGATTTCAATGAAACTCGGTTTTTGGTCCTATTTTGACAAGAAAACAGAAACGCAATATTAAAAAGTAAAAAAATAAAGATGGCGGCCAACTTTTTGTTTGTTGGCCGATTTCGATGAAATTCGGTTTTTAGTACTATTTTGACAAGAAAACAGCAACGCAATGTTAAAAATGTAAAAAAATTCAAGATGGCGGCCAACTTTTTTGCTTGTAGGCCGATTTTTATGAAATTGGTTTTTGGTATTATTTTGACATGAGAACAGCTACGCAAAGTTAAAAATGTTAAAATTCAAGATAGTGGCCAACTCCTTTATTTGTGGGCCGATTTCGATGAAACTCGGTGATGCCGTTTTCTGGCGAAAACGGTCCAAAAAACCGAGTTTCATCATAATCGGCCCACAAGCAAAAAGTTGGCCGCCATCTTGCATATTTTATGTTTTTAATATAGCGTTGCTGTTTTCTTGTCAAAATAGTACCAAAAATCAAGTTTCATCGAAATCAGCCCACAAGCCAAAAAGTTGGCCGCCATCTTGAATTTTTACATTTGTAACTTTGCGTTGCTGTTTTCTTGTCAAAATAGTGTCAAAAACCGTGTTTCATCGAAATCGCCCTGCAAACAAAAAAGTTGGCCGCCATCTTGAATTTTTTACTTTTTTAACATTGCGTCGCTGTTTGCTTGTCAAAATAGTACCAAAAACTGAATTTCATCTAAATCGGCCCGCAAACAGAGAAATTGGCCACCACCTTGAATTTTTACGTTTTTAACTTTGCGTAGCTGTTCTCATGTCAAAATAGTACCAAAACCAAATTTCATCGAAATCAGCCCACAAGCAAAAAAGTTGGCCGCCATCTTGAATTTTTTACATTTTTAACATTGCGTTGCTGTTTTCTTGTCAAAATAGTACTAAAAACCGAATTTCATCGAAATCGGCCCACAAACAAAAAAGTTGGCCGCCATCTTGATTTTTTTTAGATTTTTAACACTGCGTTGCTGTTTTCTTGTCAAAATAGTACCCAAAACCAAGTTTCATTGAAATCGGCCCACAAACAAAAAAGTTGTCCGCCAGCTTGAATTTTTTACTTTTTTGACATTGCGTTGCTGTTTGTTTGTCAAAATAGTACCAAAACCGAGTTTTATCTAAATCGGCCCGCAAAGTAAAAAGTTGGCCGCCATCTTGATTTCTTTCATTTTTAACATTGCGTTGATATTAGCCTCTCGGGACCTCCCACCCCCCTTCTATACTGCACCACCCCGCACGATTGCTCTGTCTAGACTCCTTCGATGATCAACTGTATGAACTAAATATCGGCTGTGCTAGAACTTAGTGGAACAGGTGAATTAAGTCTCATAAAGCTACCGAAATATTAACAAAAGTAATAAAAAAATGATTTTCAAAGTTGTAATAAATAAATAATACTTTATTTCCATACCACAATATACTTTTTCTCTACCGATTATAGCAACCAATAATTTATTAAAACAAAAAAGTAGCAACCCTGTTTGCTTTGCCGTTGACGCGCCGGCCGGCGACGCGCCGGTGACGTGACGGCCGGTGACGCGCCGGTGACGCGCCGGCCGTCACGTCACCGGCGCGTCGCCGGCCGTCACGTCACCGGCGCGTCACCGGCCGTCACGTCACCGGCGCGTCCCCGGCATGACAAACAGGGTTGCCGCTTATTTATTATTGGTACAAACATTGTGGCATGGAAATGAAGTATTATTTATTTATTTCAACTTTAAAAATCTTTTTTTATTACTTTGTAACTTTATTCTGTACCAAAACGCTGTCAAAGTTAAAGTTATCGTCAAAGGGTAATGCTACCTATTTGTCACGTCAAACTTGTCAAAGGACATCAAGCTGGCTAACAACCTCTTTTTTTGGCTAACTTATGCTTAACCGGTACTATAACTAGCCTGTTATCGTTAAAGTTAGGTGGTGCAACTGAGCCTTAATTCACAACCTCTTTTTTTGGCTAACTTATGCTTAACCGGTACTAGAACTAGCCTGTTATCGTTAAAGTTGGGTGGTGCAACTGAGCCTTAATTCACACTTTCCACCGAGTTCTAGTAAAGGTACTGTTTCTTCGAATTTTGTGTGTGAATGAGTGTGGATTTCGGGTAAACAAATGAATGTCGGAAAAACAAGTGAAGGTTAACAATTTCTTTTTGAGATATTGCTGTTTTAAGTTTGACAGCTGTCATCTGTCAATCTTAAAACAGAAATTTATCTTGAAAAATACTCATCCTAAACTGGTGGTGTAAATTAAGTCTAAAAAATTTACCAAAATATTACCAAAAGTAATAAAAATAAATGTTTTTCAAAGTTGAAATAAATAAATAATACCTACTTTATTTCCATACCACAGTGTACTTTTCTTTACCGATTATAGCAACCAATAATTTATTAAAACAAAAAAGTAGCAACCCTGTTTGCCTTGCCGGTGACTCGCCGGCGGCGCGACGTGCCGGTGACGCGCCGGCCGTCACGTCACCGGCGCGTCACCGGCCGTCACGTCACCGGCGCGTCGCCGGCCGGCGCGTCAACGGCAAAGCAAACAGGGTTGCTACTTATTTGTTTTAATAAAGTATTGGTTGTTATAAAAGGTAGAAAAAAAGTACATTGTGGTATGGAAATAAAGTATTATTTATTTATTTCAACTTTAAAAAACATTTTATTTTTTAATTCTGTTAATATTTTGGTAACTTTATGAGACTTAATTCACCTGTTCCATTAAGTTCTAGTAAAGGTATTTTTTTTCAAATTTTAATAAAAATACAACAATGTGAGTGAACTTCGGGTAAACAAATGAATGTCGTAAAAACAAGTGAAGCTAGGAAAACATAGTCTTGTGATCTGTAAATAAATTATGACGTCATCCGCGATGTACGCAAATCTCAACAATTTTTTTTTATTGATATTGCTGTTTTAAGTTTGACAGCGGCCATCTGTTAATCTTAAAACAGGAATATCTCGAAAAATACTCATCCTAGACTGGTGGTGTAAATTAATTACCAATATATTACCAAAAGTAGTAAAAATAATTGTTTTTCAAAGTTGAAATAAATAAATTATACTTTATTTCCATTCCACAGTGTAATTTTCTGTACCGATTACAGCAACCAATAATTTATTTAAACAAAAAAGTAGCAACCCTGTTTGCCTTGCCGGTGACTCGCCGGCGACGCGCCGTGCCGGTGACGCGCCGGCCGTCACGTCACCGGCGCGTCGCCGGCATGCCGTAGCAATATGCGTTTGACGTTGACGGGCCGGTGACGCGCCGTTGACGCGCCATGACTGATGTGTGTGAACAGTGTAGTACAACTTGTATGTAACTATATTTTTGACGTTGACGGGCCGGTGACGCGCCGTTGACGCGCCGGAGCTGTGTGAATGATCCTTTAAACAGACTTTCAGGATATTGAACTTTCGGCATTTTAACTTTCGGGATTTCGGTCTATCGGTCATTTAATAATCAATCTATTAAGTTTCGGTCTATCGGATAGGGTTACCATTTCAAAATTTGGAAATTCCTGACAAACAGCCGCACATTTCAATAAAAGTCCGGACATTTTCACAGACAGATCCAGACTCCATACGTTTTGAGACTTCTCTTTTCGAACACTACTGCTATGTATATTTTTAACTAGTATTACACGGCCCATTTTAAAAAGCCAGACAAATTACAAAGCCAGACAAAGTCCGGACAATAGCCTAAAAGATTAATCCGGACGGATGGTAACCCAATCGAAATTTAGGATTTTCGGTATTTTGATAATAGGTGTTTTATACGTTGATATTTCGGTCGTATGTGTTATGAATTTTCGGCATTTTAAATTTTAATACATAGGTACCCCTTTTGCAAGAAAATCAATAATACGTAAAAATATTTATTCTTATATTTTTGATTTGTATTTATTTCTACATAATATAAGGCGTCTATTCGCCTGATATTATTTAGAAATAAATAAATAAAAATATTATGCCTAATAACATTATGCGAAAACAAATTAGTCTAAATGATTATTATGCTTATATAAATAGTATGCCAAAAAACAATTATGCCAAAGTATTATTATGACAAAAAAATTATGCCAAATCCGTTATGTCAAATCAAATAAGGTATAGAACCATTATGCGAAAAAAAGGGATCCCATTTCAGGATTGAGGAGCCATACCTACTAAAAGTAGAACTTGTATTTTCTTGAACTCTACTAAGCTCAAATTTTTAGCAAGTAAGTATACCTACTATGCACAATTATTGGTGCTAATGCTAAATGATGCACTACTTTTCAAAAATATTCAACTGGTACCTACTTAGCGAGTTCCAGTGTGGCTCCTCAATCCTGATGTTTAGTCTGAGAAACCACCTTTGCATTGATACCTACCTATATCTTGTGATATGATATATTTTGCTGCTAAATCCAGGATTTGTGCTGCTAAATAATCTCTTTTATTGCTAAATAATGGTGTGAGCTGCGCTTTAAAATCTTGGCTCCTTAAACCTGATAGACTTATGTAGGTATTTTACCAAGATGTTATTATGATGATTTCGATTTATTTTTCCGAATTCATAACTAAGTACTTCTTCGTGGCACCGAATTCATATAAAATCTAGCTAGATGAAACCAATGATTGTGTTTGGATGAAACTGATAAACAAACGACATTGACTTGACAAGATTAGATTCAAGGCCATCTAGTCTAGCGAAAGTTTGGTTATGTGGCATTCGGAATGGGAACATTGATATTTTTTCAGGTTAGACCTTATACCAACGCAAATATTCGGGTATGAAACTATACATGTTCTAATTCATAAGGGTTATTAGAAGAACGGAACGAGTATCTTACATAAATTACAATAAATTGTACGTACGATCAAATTTTCTGCCATTGCAAATGACCTCGTTACAATCGTTGTTACAGTTTCTTCACAAGCACTTGAATGAAGTACAAACTATTGAAATTTTAGACGCACACTATCCTAAACGCGTTTAAAAACCACTGTTATTAATTTAGAGACACAATCACTATTTATTTTGCAAAATTACCAAAAATGTGTGAATTATCATTATCAGACATTCAACCCAGATGTCAAATAAAAACACACTTGATCGTCTTGATCTGACAAGCAGTGACGACATCTCGTGTTTAGATTAAAAACTTTATGCAATGGCGACGCGACGACGCAATGATGCTTTTCGCATAGCATGCTTCTAGGATTATGTTTTTGGAGCAGTATCTGAGTATCTCAATGAGAAGGGCTTCTATAGATGGCGTTGATAAAAATGTACCTATGTGTCTATGTATTTTTTTTACTGTAATACATACTCACTGCACAATCTCTCTATTTTGTGCTCACTGTGGGTAGGCAGCTTGGACGAATTAACCACTGGACACGTAACGTAAGAAAAATGTATGAAATCACGTTCAACCAATTTTTGCGGGGCGAGGGGGGATTACACTTGTCAAATAATGACAATGTTATAGGGTGATTTAACCGGTTTTCGGCCATAATTGCCGGCCAAATATTATGGATTGTGAAACTCGTACATTAATTCTCGGCCAGGCGGCCGAAAAGCAATTGACCTCCCAGAAATGCATTTCGTCACCCGGCCATCAAATTTAAATGTATCACACCGAATACTTTACGCGATTAAGTCAAAATAACAGTACTAAAACTAATTTACCATACTCACACTCAATTGCAAGAAGCTTCACTTTATATCTTCTTTAGCTAATGACACTTTATCGCTAATGAAATCATTAACATAATGATTTCATTAGTTTGTTGCATCAAACTACTTTAGGCTAAAAACTTAATCCTTTAACTAATGAGAGCCTTAAACATTGTTGCCAATAATAAAGTAAAAAAATGAATGGGATGACCGAATGGTTGAGTTTTGTTTTGAAAAGTATTCGAAGTTTGTATATAAAATGGTCAAAAAAACGCGTTTGACACATAGTATGGTTTGACAACTTATTTACCTAACCTTTGAATAAAAACTCAATATTTAAAACTGAATGTTTTTTTTATTTCATAATATACCTACATATAAGAGAAAAATCAACATCTACATACTAGGAGAATATTGTCACGATATTGAGTTTACAAGGGCTGATCGCACAGATGTGTCATTTTGATGAGATGTACCAGGGGCAGTAGAACTGTCTTTGTTCGCCAAATCAGCTAGTCCCATCTGGAAGGACCCTATCGCGAAGAACCGCAAAGCGATCAGAAGCTGGATAAGACCACAAACGGCCTTACTCCTCAGGGTTTGTGGCTCCAGATTGAGGCGGTCTCGAAGCAGCAGCGCTGCCTCCTTTGAAATTCGGGAGCGCAGCTGGAATTTTTCTCCGTTGTGTTTTTCGACGATAGGCTGATCGGTCAGCGACGTATTTAGCGAAAATACAAAGTAAACACGATGTGAAATTGGTTTAATAGCCCGTCATCGGCCCATTAAAAATTATACCTCTTTTCTTTCCTACAATACTTTAATGAAACATTAGGATTTAAAGTGGCACTAAAAAGATAAAAATCTTTCTTGCAATTGAGTGTCAGTAATAAAAATGATGTGTATCAAACCGTAAACAATATTGTAACTTACCTTCCAAAACACTCACATGCACAATTTTTTTGCTACTTTAACGACACACCTACCGTTCAATTTTCGCCCTTCTTACCCACGACACTACCAGTACCAAGGCGCACTACTGGTAGTGTCGTGGGTAATTTTTTTTCCCTTCTACACTACCGGCCCAGTAGTATCGTAGGTAAATAAATACATGCATTCCCCACGACACACTACCATTATAAACTTAATTAACTTCTTTAAATCACATTATCAAAGTGCCAGGGTAGCATAGATTTAGAGGAGGTCAACATTTTTAAACATAATAAATTGTTGAAGTCCTTATCCGCGCGACCTTGAGCAAGTGAAGGAGGCCTGGTTTCCGAAATGGCCGAAAACCAAAGGGGGCCGGCAAACCGGCTAAGTCACCCTACTTTGTTTGTATACCAAATTTTATTTATTTTACGGAAAATAGCTACTATAATAGGTTGAAATTGTGCTTATGCGTGAAAAGAAAGATTTCTTGATTGCCCGCTATTTTTTTTGCTGAACAAGGCGGAGCATTTTGTCCATTTTTGTGCCAATGTTTCGCCACGAGCTCTGGCATCACACTGACAACGCAATATCGTTTACTGAGGCTATCGGTCACAGTAAGTGGCTAAGGGGTAAAGGCGAATATGGCTGTCATTTCGCGTCCAGTGGTTAATTCGTCCAAGGTAGGCAGGCACAGATCTTTGGTACAAGCCTTAAGGTGCCTTCCCACGGTGCGTGCTACCACGCACCGCACCGAGCCGCACGAGGGCGAGCACGCACCGATCCTTTGAAGTTACCGGCGAACGCGTCGTTTCCTACGGTGTGTGGTCTTGTCTGGTGCGCTCTCGTGCGTCTACAGACGCACCGGTGGGAAGGCACCTTTAGAGCAAGACAGGCAGGCTTCTGTACCAGAAGGTGTAGCCATACGAAGTGTTCCCCTCTGCCGAAGTAGGTACAAGCCCAAATGGGCATACGCGTTTATTAAACCAGTTGCTTCCGGACTTCTTTTCTTGACTTTCTTGAAGATTTTTCTTTGGTTCAGTGTATTTAGGTACACTGAGTAGTGGCAACCCGAGACCGCAATTTTTTGTCTGTTTTATCCATTAATCTTGTAATCTTGCTTGCCTTTTGTAAAAAAAACGTGCATCCACTAATCTTGTATAGTAAAAAACAGCCGCGCAGCGCGATTTTTAGTCAGTTTCATCAAGTAATCTTAATCTTGTATTCTTGCCTGTCTACAGTAAAAAAAACGGCCGCGCAGCGCATTGGCGGATCCAGGGGGGGGGGGGGGCATGGGGGCCATGGCCCCCATGGCCCCTCCACGAGGTTGGTTTGGTTACCTTTGCGGATTGCATTGAATTTTGAGGCTGAATAATGGAGCTCTCGTGCTATCCTGCTGACTATCGCTCGAATTCGGAACAGTTATTATATTATTAAAATTATTATTTTCCGTTCACTTAATTAAAGGCTGTGTGTAAAATGCGGAGATTACCTACGTCCTATAATACTCTTACTCTATAAAAATCTTAAAACGTTTAGTTTTAAGATTTAAAAAATCCACCAATTTAAAATCCTGACTGGATTCGCCTTTGGTTGCGCGGCCATTTCTTTTAATATAGGTAGACAAAAGTACCTACAAGATTAGCGGATGAAACTGACTAAAAATCGCGCTGCGCGGCCGTTTCTTGTAGACAAGAGTACAAGATTTGTGGATGAAATTGACTAAAAATCGCGCTGCGCAGCCGTTTTTTACTATAAATAAGAGTACATACAAGTGGTTAAACTGACAAAAAATCGCGCTGCGCGGCATTTTTTCTACTATAGACAACACTACAAAATAAGTGGCTAAAACTGACTTAAAATCGCGCTGCGCGGCCGTTTCTTGTAAGCAAGAGTACAAGATTTGTGGATGAAACTGACAAAAAATCGCGCTGCGCGGCCGTTTTTTCCTATAAGTAAGTAAGTACATAAGAGTACATACAATTGACTAAACTGACAAAAAATCGCACTGCGCGTCAATTTTTTTACCATAGACAACACCACAAAATTAGTGGCTGAAAATCGCGCTGCACGGCCGATTTTTTATAGGCAGTAATTTTTCCTAAATCAGGCATTTTGTGCATCCTTGACAGGGATCCCTAACATAGACTCTGCCATAGACCCGAGTCTCCGAGGGCCCCCCCCCCCCCAAATTTGAATCCTGGATCCGCCCTTGGCGCAGCGCAACTTTTAGTCAGTTTCATCCACTAATCTTGTACTCTTGCCTGTCTACAGTAAAAACAATCGGTCGCGCAGCGCGATTTTTAGTGAGATTCAACCACTAATCTTTAAGAATACAAATTCTTGCCTGTTTGCAGTAAAAACAAACGGTAATAATAAAAAAGTTTATCAAAATTAACGTAGGTAGCTAAAAAACTGACTTTACTGACCATTTTTTGAAAAAACTGGCCCGAAGCCAAAAAAACTGACTTTCACTGACCAGTTTCGACCCCTGCAAGCCATGAAATGAGCAAAACGGCAACATCGCATGACGTGGTCAAGCACATCACATGGTACAATATTTTTTTCTTATATTATCTAATGGGGATGGCAACGCAAAGCTAATTGTAGATGTCGCTGCGTACTGGCTTTTTCCTAGACAGTAGACGTTCAGAACAAAATGTAATCAAATAGGATAGTGTACAGTGATTACATTAAGGTATTGAAAGGTTTCGCATTAGCCATTTTTATTAGGATACAGGCTTTACTTACGGATTGATGAGGAGTATGGGCCACATAACCCACCGCGCAGGCCCAATACGGATTGGTGAGTATTAATAAGTGCAAATGCAGCTGGGACTAACGGCTAAACGGGCCTTCTAAAGCACGGAGGAGATCGACATAATACAGTTTGGTCACCCATTCCACAACTGACCCTTGCTAATACAGTTTGGTCACCCATTCCACAACTGACCCTTGCCAAAGTTACTTAACCTCCACAATTATTATTGCAGGACGTGCCGGACTACAGCTGGGCCACAAAAAAAAAGTTGGAAATCTGACTTTTTGACTATGCCATGATGAAGTCGATAATTTGCCGGAATTTGTCGCCAAAAACCAGAATTTGTCGGTCTTGCGTTCAGGAGATATGTGAGGATACGCTTACGACCTTTCGTTTGAGATCCAGGTAAAAAGGTCTCCACAGCGCATCCTCACATATCTCCTAAACGCAAGATCGACAAAATCTGATTCTTGGTGACAATTCCGACAAACTAACGGCTACACACTCGAGTTATCAGATTTTCGCTATGACCTTCCTTTCTCAAGATCCAGGTAGAAAAGTCTCCACAGCGTATCCTCACATATCTCCTAAACGCAAGATCGACAAAATCTGGTTCTTGGTGACAAAATCCGACAAACTACCGGCTACACATACGAGTAATCAGATTTTCGCTACGACCTTCCGTTTTCGAGATCTGTGTGGCCCAGCTGTAGAGACGTCTCTACAGCTGAGCCACACGTATCTCCGAAACGCAAGACCGACAAATTCTGGTTTTTGGCGACAAATTCCGACAAATTATCGACTTCATCATGGCAAAAAGTCAAAAAGTCAGATTCCAACTTTTTTTTTTGTGGCCCAGCTGTAGTCCGGCACGTCAGATTTCCAACTTTTTTTTTGTGGCCCAGCTGTAGTCCGGTACGTTATTGCAGGCCAACCGGACTTCCAAAGGTCGCTTACGACCTTTCGTTCTCGAGATCCAGGTAAAAAGGTCTCCACAGCGCATCCTCACATAATATCTCCTAAACGCAAGATCGACAAACTCTGATTCTTCGTGACAAATTTCGACAAACTAACGGCTACACACTCGAGTTATCAGATTTTCGCTCCGACCTTCCTTTCTCAAGATCCAGGTAGAAAAGTCTCCACAGCGTATCCTCACATATCTCCTAAGCGCAAGACGGACAAAATCTGGTTCTTGGTGACAAAATCCGACAAACTACCGGTTACACATACGAGTAATCAGATTTTCGCTACGACCTTCCGTTTGCGAGATCTGTGTGGCTCAGCTGTAGAGACGTCTCTACAGCTGCGCCACACAGATCTCCTAAACGCAAGCCCGACAAATTCTGGTTTTTGGCGACAAATTCCGACAAACTATCGTCTTCATCATGGCATAGTCAAAAAGTCAGATTTCCAACTTTTTTTTGTGGCCCAGCTGTAGTCCGACACGTTGAATTTTTTTGAAATGTTTTCTACCGCACAAATTAGGAGCTACTTATATATGATTACTGTAAGATCGCACATTTAGTAGTTTCAGAGATCTGGGATCTGGCAAAACGTTACGCCAGCAGGAAATCAAATATCTCCAAAACTATAAGGCCCACAAATTTTATATTTGGCGCACATTTCCTGCTAGTATCAAGCTACCCGCACATATATCTTTTATTTCTCTCCGATCATTAGTTTAGATTCTTCCTGCTGGAGTGCCGTTACTCCAGCAGAATTCGTTTTTCACGTTTTATTCCAAAAGTATAAGGCCCACAAATTTTTTATTTGGCGCACATTTACACCGAATTGCGCACAAATTATTCACCAAACTCGCTTCCCTCTAGGAGCATCTTTCCTGCTGGCGTAATGGACTCGACAAATTCTGGTTTTTGGCGACAAATTATCGACTTCATCATGGCATAGTCAAAAAGACAGATTTCCAACTTTTTTTTTGTGGCCCAGCTGTAGTCCGGCACGTTCGTATTAAATATAAATAAGTGGATAGGGAAACATTAGCGAAATAATATGCATCGAGTAATAATTATACATTCATTTATTAATCTGAATTTAATACTGTATTACATAGAAGAAATGCACTTCTTAGAAACATCCAGAAGACTTCCCTTTGGGACAGTTATATAAGGAGCCTCTCTCCGTATAATTTTATAGATTGTATAAATACAAACATGTAGTTTGCCGTGATATAATATTAATTAATATTTATGAAGATCTGCATTGCCACATACTTAAAAATCTATGTATATTTTTCAATTACTTGCAGTATTTTTGAAATAATTCTTAATAGTAAAGCATGAAAGTACGATTGCCTATGAAATATGGGTTGAATAAATAAATATTTGCAAATTAACAACAAAAATTATATACTCTATGTAGTGTTTTGTTTACTAAACTGTCGCTGCTACCTAATTTGTCAACAACATTTTTCATCACAACAAAAAAAGGTATTAGAAATTAATGAATAATAAAAACAAATGACGATATTTTTCATCAATTTGGTGACCGCATAGAAAGGCGTTTTGACACATATCCAACATAGTGAATACTCAATTAAAGAGAAACACACAGCAAGAGAGAAATATTCTACCAATAAATACAGACATCTTAATTCATTCAGTCAAAGTGGAACATGTATAAAATATTTATTAATAAGAAATAATCAGTCTTGTTTAGAGAAAACGTTCAGTCAAAACGCATTTAACAGGTTGCGTCTTGATATTTTATCACAATACAGTATGTCAGATATGATGTCATCCCTTCTCTTGGACGTAACTAGAATATAAATCGCCTGCTACGCTACTTAGTGTTATTATCACAGTTGTTTAGTAGAGGTGGGTGCAGTACTTTGTACATAATAATACAGGAGCTACCTGCGATCCGCGACCATACTCGACACGACACGCACCGTCGCTACGATATGCACGCAAGCCAACCCGATACGCGCGTCCTGTCGCCACGCACGATACACTACTTCAGACACAACCTACAAGTCTGAATAACACTGCGACGATTCAATGTAACCGGGCCAGCACTTACGAAATCATCTCCGAGATGAATTAAGCACAAATACACATCCTTTCATGGCAGTCTTTCTCGTAAAATGTACACAATAACAAAGTAAATCCCGCACAGTAACGAATGCGAGACTCACGAACACGATGTTCACCCCTTATTAGCTCAAACCCGTAGCTTTACATCGCACCTGAGATGTACCAAAAAACGGGATTCCTATAAAGATAATAACGTTTACGTCCCTTTTGAACTGGTTCAATTTCGTCACCTAACAGTAATCGGAAAACTAAACTGAATAACAATAAATTATTAAATCTTATAACTATCATATTATTATATTATATCTGTGAACGACTTGCGAGCTTTGATGTCACAAATATTCGTGAAATTCGTTCAAATAGTCAAAAAATATATCTTTTTTGTCTAAAACACGTTCCGAAAGCGGGAAGTGCTATTGTATCCATAACAATTGACCAACGCAACGACAGGTTATATAGTAATGACATATCACAGATTTTTCAAATCTTTGGACAGCAACGGGCATCTACAAAACTGCTTCAGTAGATTATTTGTACCTATTGACATTCTATTACATATTTAGCCCTTAGAACCCGTTTACGTACAAAGAAAATCCAGTAATTAACTAGATGAATATCTGAAATCACACCCTAAAAATAATCGAAAATCAATAGAAGAAAATACTTATTTTGCTAAGAAACCAAAGCAATCATTGTTCGATTATTTATTATCACGCTCAAAATACTAATCTCCCTAAGATAAATGCATGTTATTTACATACTTTCTACATTTTTGAGTATGGTAAAACCAGCTTTGAACATTTTCCAAAGTTCAACTGTTGTCCGTCCAAGTACAATTGACCACAGACTAAATACCCTAGACGTAATATTCAAGTTTATAAAGATCTAATCTTCAATAAAAAAATAACCTTGAAATCAGTGACTGAAATGTCATTGACATCATTTTACATAAGAAAAATATTCACAATTTTATCTGGCAATACAGACTGTTACAAGGAAGTATTCAAAAAGCTTTTAATTCAATGCGTTTTTTTATAAGTATTAATTTTTAAGTCTAAGTTGTCCCACTTTTCACTGGATAAGATCAATTTATTAGTAATAAAAATAATTTATATAAAATATCTCAGATAAAGTTTTCTATCCCTTAACCCTTTCCCTCTATAATTTCACTCATCTTCTTTATGTTTCGTGCATTTCGTACATCATACAGACATTTAAAGAAAAAACGAAAGGCACCCGGGATTACACAAAAGGGTACCCACACCGACTACTCTAAAATATAATGATTAAATCTAAAGGTAGAACAGACAGTTAATGTTCCACCGCTCTTATTTGGATGAACAATTCTCTACTGGTCACAATTGCATTTCGTAACAAACATTTTTGTTATTACGGAAAGGAGTACCTTATATATCTAAGATGCATTATCTCTTCCCATATGAAACAGAAATCAGTACGTGCACTGCACTTTATTTCAGCAACTTCCATTACAACATTCATTGTACATCGATTCTTGCCGGTACCAGAAAGGCGAATGTGACGCAATATAGAACGCAATCCCTTAAAAAACTAACACACAATATTATACTTGTTAATCCAAGTCGATCTGAAGATAATTCACAAAACGTAATAATTATCGTGATACTGTCGTAACTCATCGAGGACACGGCGCATGTCCTTCGAATCGTTGATAGTAACAGTTTTTAACAATAAATATTGTCAATTCTTCTAAAGTGTAATTCTGTAAGCTTTCATTCAGATCTACAATATATTCTAATTAAAAATAAACTGAAATATCAAATGAGTAAAACACAATATCCCGCATGGAACATTCAGAAGTTTAAATTTACACATCTAAGTACATCGAGACGATCAGATTGAAAACTTGAGATAATTTTAATGGAATTAAACCGTAGAGAGACATCGATCGAGAGACGCGTGTCACGGTTCGGAGGGCGCTCAATCGATAGTGTCAGTGATCGTACATGTGGGTGGTGTGGCGTGCGAGGTTACTGCTGGACGGGCGCCGCGTAGAGCAGCGGGCCGGGCGGCAGGTGCGCGTAGGGCACGCTGGCGCCCACGGCCGCCTGGTAGCCGCACGGCCCGCCGCCGCCCACGCCGCCGCCGTAGAACTTGCCGCCTGATACATATACCACATTATTACCTGATACATATACCACCAAAGGGTTAGGGGGCGTCCATTAATTACGTGAGGCATTTAGGGGGGGAGGGGGTCGAGCCTAATCTCACATGGGGGAGAGGGGGGTCTCGGCAAATCTCACGTATTTTTTTTTCTGCAGGAACAGTATCGCAAAAAAACTAGGTTAAATTTTTCATACCAAAATATGGCTAAATCCTAAACAATAATGTTTATTTAAATAAATGCAAAGCAAGCAAGCACAGATTAACGTAATCACACTAAAAATACACGTTTTTAAAAATCTCACGACATCTCCCCTTGGTGAGAGGGAGGGTCGAAAAATCGCCAAAATCACCTCACGTAATTAATGGACGCCCCCTTACGATCAGAAAGCCTAACTTGCAGAACATCTTTAAAGCAAAATGTCTACAATCAATGTCAAGTTGTAAAAATTCTGAAACTTGTTTCTATTAAATTTTAGGGAGCTTATTCCTACCCATAAAAAAATATTCAGCCAATTTGTTTTTTTTTCAGACATTCTCCATTGCTCCAGTCCAATCGAGTACTTATTATTTTTTTAACCTAACCTATTGGTTAAAAAATAAATTAAAATATAAGTGTACACTAACTAAACGAACTGTATAGTTGTGAGAGAAAGGAGTTTTAAGTCCAAGGTTGCAAGTTTATCAGCTGATGGATGAATTATTAGAAGATGAAGCAACTGTTTCGATGTCTATTCAATTGCCCCATGATACAGTTTCAGAATAAAATGTGTATATAAATTTAAAAATCTACAATTATTAAAACTCACCTAGCATATCCTGGTGGTGAGGATGCATTTGAGGGAAATGAGGAGGCGTAGCAAAGTGTGGTGGTGGAGATCCAAAGGATGAGCCAGATCCATTTGATTTGTTGCCATTGGAGTTGTTGTTACGGAATTGTTGATTTCCATTGCGGGAGTCTGCGAAAGGCACTGAATTAAAACAGTGTTAATAAAGTCTTTATAAAAAAAAATAGGTTTGGTTAAATCTAATAAGCATTTAGGTACTTACTGTTATAGGATCGTTGGCCATAGTTGTTTTGATTGTTATATCCATTTTGATAACCATTGTTGTATCCACCTTGGTAGCCACCCATGGAATCAAAAACATTAGGGCTTGGGAAAGGAACCTGCTGTTTCTGATAATTATTTTGCCTGTAACCCTGGTTTGGCTGATTTTGATTGGAAAAGCGTGGAGGTTGTTGATTAGTGTTTCTATTTTGGTATGTGTTGGTATTTGAATTATCTTCGTTTGTAGCATTGGCCATTTTATTATTCCATTGGTTGTTCTGCTGGCGTGGTGAGCTGGATCCACTGTTGTTTTCTTTCCTCTGTTGCCAACGGTTACGACCTGCGTAAAATATATTTTAAATACACATTTTATTTTTAATTATTTATGTTTATATACAACATAAAGTACTTTATCTACACTCACAACGTAATGTTCCAAATATGAATTCAAAAAAGGTAATATAAATACGTACTTTATTTTCGTGGATAGGTAAAATTAAAAAATAAACTCATTACGATGCAGTCAACTGCATCGTAAAATAACTTTTTTTCTCATTACGATACAGGGCAAATCCAAAAAGAAGGCAGTGCCGTAACATTAAAAAAAAACAACGATATTTTCCCACATATTTTCATTGATTAAAATGCACTCTATGGTAATCGATGACTTAGTGCGATTAAATTGTTGGAATGCACTCATCTCTTTTTTTTCTAATGGAATGCGCGCCATTTCTAAAGCATTTCAAATAAAGTTTTGATTTCAATTTTTACATTTTGTTATACTTACTGAGTTTTGTAGGTTTTTTTTATTCGTGCTTTAAATTGTGAAAAAAAAATGGACTCTGCCCGATATTTTAGATGCAGCTAAGGAAATGACTTATTACAAGGTAGGTACCTAGCTGATACAAACAAAGTCTCTCTCTCTCTTTTCTAACGTTGATCTTTTATTGAGTAGGTTCAATCCCAAATGTATGAGTGTAGATAAAGTAGTGTATGAAACTGCACATAACTAGGTATTAAAACACTCGTGTGATACTATTAAAAACCTCGCCTGCGGCTCGGTTTTTAAACACACTCGTGTTTTAATACCCCTCTTTATGTGTCAGTTTCATAAACTACTATTATGTTGTATTTTGACTTGCCTGAGTTGTTGTTGTTGTTTCTAGCCATGTCACTAAGCTTGGCGGGCGGGTTCTGGCCAGTTTCTCGCAGCACTGCTACTAAGCCGCGAGACTGACGAGCATCGCCACTGGTGAAATATGTGTATGCAGTTCCAGATTGTTGGCAACGTCCAGTACGACCTTCAAAGTTATAATAAAACATTGAGTATAAGCATAGTAAATTACAAAAAAAATAACAAATATTGAGATAAAAATGCAGTGTGAAATTGGTTTTCTTTCTGTTGGGTTCTAGCATTTTAGGTAATTATTGTAATTGTTCCACTCACCAATCCTGTGAATATAATCTTCAGAAGAGTTTGGATAATCAAAGTTGACAACAAACTTGACATCTTCAACATCCAGTCCACGGGCAGCCACATCAGTTGCAATGAGAATGGTTGTGGCACCATTCCTAAACTCGGTGAGGACAGCATCGCGCTCTGGTTGTGACTTATCGCCATGAATAGCAAGAGCCTTATACCCATTGCGACGGACAGCTCTCGCGATGTCATCGACCTAAAAAGATGATATTTTGAATAAATAAATATTTAATTAAACAAATGAATGTATCAAATATTTTAATAAATATGTACGAATTTTACCTTCTTCTTGGTCTCTACAAAAACAATAACTTTATTGTCTCTCTCAGAAGCTATTTCTTTTAATAAACCTGATAATTTGTTTTCCTTTTCATGTTCTTCACAAATTTCAATAATCTGCTTGATGTTGTTGTTTGCAGACAAATTCAGAGATCCAATATTAACCTTAATATAATCATTCAAGAAATCTTCTGCAAGGGCTTGGATTTCCTTGGGCCATGTGGCAGACCACATAAGAACTTGGCGATCAGGACGAATTTGTTCAATAATTTTACGAATTTGGGGCTCAAAGCCCATATCCAACATTCTATCTGCTTCATCTAGTACCAAGTAAGTGCATCGGCGTAAATTCGTTGTTCCACGTTCCAAGAAATCAATCAACCTTCCAGGTGTAGCAATAACAATCTCAACACCTCTTTCTAAATCTCTAGCCTGAGGTCCTTTAGGAGACCCTCCAAAGAGACAAGTGTTTCTGATGCAGCCTCGTGCACTATAGGCTTGAGCTACTGACTGAATTTGCTGAGCTAATTCTCTTGTAGGAGCCAAAATCAGGGCGACTGGACCATCTCCTCTCTGTATTCTCTGTTGATGCACAATGTGTACTGCAGCTGGAAGCATGTAAGCCAAGGTTTTCCCAGATCCAGTTGAAGCAATACCAACCATATCCCGACCAGACAACGCAATAGGCCAACCTTGAGCTTGAATGCCAGTAGGTTCGGTCCACCCTTGTTCTTTGATGGTAGTCATAATATGATCAGGGAAGTTGCCTTCATCAAAAACTTGATTGGGGCGAGGAACATTATTTCCACTAACTGTAATCTCTTTCGCTGCACGGAACATTTGAACTTCATCTTCTGATCGGCCCTCAACATTAGGGTGTGGCTTATAAAAATCTTTCTGAATCGGTTCAAGATTTCCCAAGTCCCACATTGGCTTCACTAAGCTGTCCCCAGGATGTTTTGCTTTCTTGCTCTGTAATTTCCTCGCATTGAAGTCATTAGGTTGCTGTCCAGCAGTTTGATTAGGAAACACTTTCTTGGCAGCATAATTTTGTTGACCATTGTTATTACCATTCTGGTTGTAGTTTTTGGGTCCAAAATTGTTCTTTTGGAAATTCGGTTTGGGTCCACCAAAATCATTTTTAGGGTTATAAAATTGCATATTTCCTCCAGGTCCATTTTCATAATCCTTCTTCTGACCTTGGTTGTTGAAATTGTTCCTAGGCCTGAATTCCTTTGGGCCTCCAAAGTCATTTTGACTGCCATCATTCTTCTGATAGTTCATACCATCATTTCTGGCACCATTAAAGTCATTTCGTGGCCTGAAATTATTTTTAGTGGCTGGATTGTTGTTCCTTGGACCTCCAAAATTTTTAGGCCCTCCAAAGTCAGGAAATCCATTAAAAAATGGAATTTTGCCGAATTGTTCATTCCGGTCTGGTCGAGGCCTGTAACTAATAAATGAAACATCACATTCAAAATATTTTTTTTTGCCTGCTATAATTTTTATCACTTCCATCTCCAAATCCAAATTGTCAGTTGTGGTAAATGTTTAGCAAGATTTGTAAAATGTGTTTGCAACTTTATATTTTTACATATATCCTCAAGCTCAGCAGCAGAGAACTAGTGTGAATATTGTGATTATTATGTATTAAAATTACCTACCTACATTGAAATGAAAACTTTTTTTGATAGCTGCCATGAATTCAACATCAACTTTTATTATACTATGTTTGACACCTTTGCATACACACATCCTTACCTAGGAGCCATCAAGGACAAACACACTGTCTACGTAAAATGTAAGTTAAATATATTTATAAAATGTTTGTTATTCCTACTTAACGAGGATGTGGTAAGTACAAAAACTACAAACTAATTTTCGGCCTATTCCCTTTGTCCCCCAACGGGGATAATCAGGAAAATGTATGGAAAATCTACTTTTTTCCCAATACTATCCCCGTCAATTGGTAATGCGCTGGAACCTTGTCAAATTAACATACACATCATCGTCATCCGCAACTAAAAATGACAAAAAACAGTAAAATTCTAATAGGTAATATAATATATTAATTATTGAATTCTTATTTTCGATAAGAAAGGGTCAAGGTAAATGAGAAAATAACAATTGTTTTTCGTTTTTGAGGTTAAAATCATGGCCGCCAGGCGCATTACCAATTGACGCGGATAGTATCCCCAAACAAGAATAAGTCATATTTTCATATTTATGCACAAGTATATTGTTATGGGCACCTGGCCAACTTATTTGCAAGAGAAATAGGAATGACAGTTTATTAGAATACATAGTATGCCTCGCATGATTTTCTGAACTTTTCAAACTATTGCTGCTTGGTGAAAGTCTAATTATTAATTCACTGGAGTAATCTGACGTTTACGGTGGTAACCATGAACGTTTGAGGCTTGTTAAAAAAAAGAACCAGGGGCCGTACCGGCTAACGAATCGATTTTCATAAAAGTCTGCTGGGTTTCAACTTAAAACAGAGAAATCAAAGTAAGCAATTTCGTTTTGTACTTTTTGTTGACGTGATTCGGAAGATATCGATGTTCGTGTGACATCATGAATTTGGGTTCATCATTTTGGCCCAATTGGGGCTCGATTTATCTGTTTTAATTTGAAACCCAGCAGACTTTTATGAAAATCGATTCGTTAGCCGGTACGGCCCCAGTTGTAACCATGAACACTACTATGTGTGAGTGAACTCAGTTGAATCACAATGAAGTGCAATAAATAGGCAACATTATTTTACTGTGACATTAGAATCTGTCAGTTTACTCCAGTGAATTAATAATTAGTAACATAAGTAATTATGATAATAAATAAGTAATACTAAGTACACTATAAACTGCAATGATAGATATTCAATCTTTGATCTAAGTATAATATTTATCTATGACTAAATAAAAATTTCAACAGAACCAGTTTCAATTCAAGGTCAATTTTGTAAATAATTACCTATATTAGGTAGGTACAACAATTTAAAAAGAGACAAATAATAAGATTAATAGATAAAAGATATACCTACATTCTCATTTTACCTATACCTCCTTTCAACACGCGAATTGGAATAAAGGGAAAGTGGCGTTTATGCAATTTTCTTTCTAGCTAACTAGACAAAGCAATACAATAGAATATCTCTAACTGTATACCGGCAAAGTGGAAATTTATTTCCACGAAGGAATGAATATGTGGTTTCTTATTAAATCAATCTTAATTTAAAGAGCTTATTAGATCATCCTGAATTAAGGATCCGGAATTCAGAGTCCGATTTAGGACGAGAAATTCAGTCGCCAATTAGACCGTCCTGAATAACGGATCCGATATCACAGCTTAACGGTCATACAGTCGTTACACGAATGTACTTGCGCAGAGCAACGGAGGGGAAAACACAGTGACCGTAAAAATACATGTAGGTAGGAGGTATAGGTATGTAGGTAGGAGGTATAGGTATGTAGCTAGGTAGGTAGTAGGTACGTGTCATTTTCAATGCTAATCTGAACTAGGTTTATTGATGTAGGTACTAATATTTGCATGAAAGTACGCGGTAGAAAGAGAGGCAACTTCTAGGTTGACTTCGCGACGCGCAACGCCCCGTTTAGAAAAAGGTTGAATTTTCAAGTACCCAGTTATTTATCTTTATTTTTTAGGGTTCCATAGCCTAATGGCAAAAAACGGAACCCTTATAGATTCGTCATGTCTGTCTGTTTGTCTGTCTGTCCGTCTGTCCGTCCGTATGTCACAGCCACTTTATTTCAAAACTATTAAAATTACACAGTTAAAACTAGGTAGGAGATGTATTCTGCGAACCGCTTTACGATTTTCACACAAAATACAAAAATATTTAAAAGATTAAGGGGGAAAAACGGAAAAAAATCATCAAACCTATACGTGTGGGGTGTCTATAGATAGGTCTTTAAAAATGACATTGAGGTTTCTAAAAGTATTTTTTCTCAAAATCAACCGTTTGGAAAATATACACTTCCAAAGTGGTAAAATGTGTGTCCCCCCCCCCCCCCCTCTAAAAATCTGATAAAATATATGTTGTAGATCTTAATAAACACTATCAACGAAAATTGGTTTGAATGAGATATAATTAGTAGTTTTAGAGTACCTAGCACATTTTCCAAAACCGCAAAAATAACTTTGTCGTTTACAAACACTATGAAAACTAGACGAACGGCGACTTTTTTTCGCCAACATAAAAAGCGTTGACTGACTGTATACTCTTTAGGCTGTGATACTACTGTGTCGGAGCCGAGCGTCCTGAATGCGATTACACTGTCCTAACTGCGTCCGATTTAGCATCCTTAACGCCGGAGACCATTTCCTATCCTAACTAGGATGCTAACTAGGATCCTAGCTTCCTGAATGCAATTACACTTCTCTGAATTAAGGAGCGACTTCATTCCGGATCCTTAATTCAGGATGATCTAATAAGCTCTTAAGATTCATTTAACTGGGTACCTGTACCAAATTATTATACCTACGAAGCGACCATTATCAGCTGAGCAGACCATTTCACAAAATGGCCGCTACGCTTGTATGGAAAGTTAAATTGTAGGTATTGTAAAAGGTAAGCACGGAACTATTTGGCGACATTTTATGACAAATTATAGTTCAGATAGAAAATACTCACATAGGATGCTGATTGTGGAATCCGTTGTACTGCATGATTGGGTTTGTGAATAAGTTCTTTGATGAACTTACGTGGTGGTCAACGCTCGGGTGGGTATCTGGTACAAAATTCATACATGCAATCAGTCATAAGGAATCTAAAAAAACTAATCTAAAATACTCAGTAGCTTATTAAATCAATAACTTACCTCTCGATTAGGAGAGAATTTGAAGATAAATTTGGTTTTTCATTCACGACAGCCAGACCCAACACAGACCCGGCGAAAGAACAACTCGGTAATGGCCGTCGGAAACGGAAACGCCTAACCTTGAACAAAAATAGGTCAGAAAGTTGCCATTAAAAATATTTTAGTATTGATTTTTGACATTATTTTAACCCCGGTCACTCACATGCGCGCAAAGGTTCGTACATTGTACGAACCTTTGCACGCATGTGAGTGGCTGTCAGAAATTCAGCAACGCAAAGTCAGCAACTTCGCGAATAGGTTCGCATATGAGTGTGCGAACCCATTTGCACTTCCTCCTACACTTGTTCACGAATGTTTATTTTTACTTGAGATTTTGTAAACAATGAACGGTGAAGATGATTTTAATAGAGCTGTTGGACTGTTTTATGTGTGCTCATTTACTATTTTCAATATAAAAAATAAAGGCTATAAATAAAGGTCACCACAACTACGAAAAATACGCGTAACCATGGTAGGGAATCCTAGTACATTTCTATAGGGTTCAAAAAATACAGCGCCATCTATTTTGAACGTAAGGCAACTCTGCTGCACCGTATCAGTGTTACCACTTTAGTTAATTATTAAATAATGTTATTTAATATTTTTTTCACATGTGGCAATGTTGGACTGTCAAGTGAACTAAGGTCCGACCGAAACCACTTTTCTGCAGAGAACCGAGAACGAGACTGAGACTGAGAACGAGATTATGAACATTATTGAAATCTTATAACAATCTGGCAGAAACTGATGAAAAACACGTTAACTGAATAAAATAAAGTGTTTTTCATTTATTTTTATTGATGAAATCAACAAAACATACTAGAAATTATATTGTTTGTACGTAATCAATATTCAAAATTTGTTAAGTGAAGGTTATCTATAAAAAAATAATTAAACAGGGTCATTTTTGGACCCTTTGTCAAATTTTGTCATGTCTTTCTATAATAGCAGTACTATTGATTTATTTTATTTTGTTCCAACTTTACTACAAACAAATCGAAGTTGTCACTTCTTTACTAAGGTTCGCGAACCTCCGCGCTCCGCGAACCTGCACCAAAACATGTGTTTATCCTGTGCTGAAACAGTGCGCCATAGTGTATACGTGTGCGAACACGTATGTGAACCTGCACCCTGATTATCTAAAAAGGAACTATTTAGCGACCGGTTGCATTTGACATACATTGCCACTTTTCTTTGGTATGTTTTTTTTTACCCCAAAAAGAAGTAGCAATGGATCGCGATCATCTGTGAACTGCAACCAGTCGCTAGGTGGTTTTTAATTAGATAATCAGCCCGCTGGTTTACACACATACACACTATAGCCAAAGTGAAAATAAAATGTTTGCTATTATGGCGCACACTTCCAGGGGCCTTACTATGAGCTCTTATAGCAGGGCTTATACTGAATGGCATTACTTTTTCGTACCATGACCTCGATTTAGCAGGCCTGCGGAGGGCCTGCTTTAATACACGCTCTTAAACCGTTCACCATTTTTTATGTATGGACGAAGCGTACCACGACGCACGGTTTGACAGTTCGGGTGCCGTTTTATAGCGTCTGTAATGTCAAATAAAGCAATTCATAAAAAGTTCCTACGTGATCAGCTTTTTCAAAATTGTTTAGTGTATTTAGATAAGTTTGGTGTGAGAATTTTAAGATTTGTGAATTTCTTTTAATGTTTATTATTTAACAGTGAATTATGTAACTTGATAAAGGCAACGCGACGACTTCCTTGTGTTGAATATCACTAAAATAAAAAGTAATGATGAGAGATGAGACCCCATAAATAAGTACCTAAATTGCATTACATTTTATGTTATTATGAATAATAATAATCAAATAAAAAGAAAATGATTTATTTTATATCGATGTAACTAACAAACTAATGGTGTGAAATGATATTGAAAATAAAAAACTGAAATAATATAACTTTAATATGTTTTATTGACTTGCGAAGTTGCGACATTTTATTAGAGCACGCACCTAGTAAATCGCACTTAAAAATAAATGTGAAGTTGTGATACTTTATTTGCAATGTTCTCATTAAAAAAAACTAGTAAGTGTCCGTTATTTTATTTTTCATCAATTTAGAACGTCGCGGCAGACAAAGATATACTATCCCCGCCAATTGGTAATGCGCAAGAACCTTTACATTAACATCCACATCGACGTAATCCGCAACTAAAAACGCCATGAAATAAGAATATTCTTAATAGGTTGAATTATTGAATTATTATTATTATTATTTTCAGTAAGATAGGATCTAGGTATATCAAAAATTTACAAATGGTTTTTCGTTTTTGAGGTTAAAAACATGGCCGTCAGGCGCATTACAGATTGGCGGGGATAATAAGCGATAAATTGGGTGCATTCTGCCAGACAAATCTCTGAGTCATCGAACGCCATAAAGTACATTTTAACCATGAAAAGTAAAATATTGAATATTCTAAACAAATTACTTTCCATGGTTAACAAATTTATGGCGATCGATGACTCAGAGATTTGTCTTACAGAATGCACCCATCGATTTGTATAGGCTATCTCGTTTTCGCATCGTCTACAAAGCATTAAGGTCCAAACAAATTATCGGACGCGGCTTACTGCCGCGGCTGATCTGAGGTGTGCAAACTATCGGATTTAGTAGGTCGCGGACGTAACCATAGACTAATATGACGTCATCGGACGTCCGATAGCTATCTGGCACGCAGGATGTTATGAGAGTGTGCACATTATCAGCCGCGGCAGTAAGCCGCGTCCATAAGCCGCGTCCGATAATTTGTTTGGACCTTTAGTGATCTGTGACAAAGCATACCAGAGACAAACTAACCGTTCACCTTGAGTCAAAACAATCTTTAAGCCATTCACCTAAAAGACGGTCATGGTACCGATTTAAGCAATTTTGTTTAGGGCCTGCTTCTGAACTGAACGGCTTAAGGATGGTTTCTTATTTGCTGATGGTAAGCCCCCAGGGGGCTCACCATCAGCAAATAAGAAACCGTTCAGTTCAAAAGCAGGCCTTAAACAGGGGGCTAATTGTCTAATTTCAAAAATCTATCGCGATCGCTTTCATTTGACAGATGGATGTGACACATTGCTGCTAATCTTTGGTAAGATTTTATTTGTGCCAAAAAGAAGCATCAATGTATCACATCTTGAAAGCGATTGCGATAGATTTCGAAATTAGACAATAAGTACCCGGGACTGCTTAATGCCTGCTTTCATACTAACCTTTGAGGTCATAGTACGAAAAAGTAAGACAGTTCAATATAAGTCCTGCTATAAGAGCTCATAGTAAGGCCCCAGGTTTGCGGAGCGCGAAGGTTCGCGAACCTAAGTGAGTACCCACCCTAATGCCGGTCACTCACATGCGCGCAAAGGTTCGCGAATACATGTGTAGGACGACCTTCGCGAATGGCTTCGCGAAGTTTTCGAGACATTCGTACTTTTCCAAGCTGTGTCGGTTTTTTGACGCACATCAAAGCGCGCGAACCTCGAACCTTCGCGTAGCCTCCCACACATTCGTGCCACAGACGAAAGCATTCGTACGACCATTAGTAATCTGTGGTTACGCGTATTTTCGTAGTTGTGGCGACCTTTATTTAGCCTTTATTTTCTATATTGAAAATAGTAAGCATATGAGCATACATAAAACAGTCCAACAACTCTATTAAAATCATCTTCACCGTTCATTGTTCACAAAATCGCAAGTAAAAATAAACATTCGTGAACAAGTGTAGGAGGAAGTGCAAATGGATTCGCACACTCATATGCGAACCTATTCGCGAAGTTTCTGACTTTGCGAATGAATTTCTGACAGCCACTCACATGCGTGCAAAGGTTCGTACAATGTACGAACCTTTGCGCGCATGTGAGTGACCGGGGTAACACATCTTGCATTGCACACCACCACAGAATAGATATAAGTACTACCGTATAGATAGGACACTCTCTGCTCCGCCCCAAAATCAATTACCTCACCCCACCCCGCACCTAGGAATTTAGGATAAAAAAGTATCTGTTAACTGTGAATTATGAAAAAGACATTGATAATTCTTCCCTTACACCGTATTTATTTTTCACAAGGGGTCCTAAATTGATCCAGTAATTTTAAAATTAATTACTTATCAAATAATACAGGTTTTATTGCAAAACTACGTAGTAAATAAAGACGGTCTCAAGATCAACATGTTTGTTACGTCTGATGTGCCGTGTCGGTCGTATCGTATACCTATACATTTGCATCAAAAATAAGTGCTGAAATTCTCGAATATAAGTTCGATTCACCTCTTCCAAATGTGAAAAAAAATTACTATCCGAGTAATCTTTTTTTTTTATATTAGCTAACTGCTAATTTTTAACGATTTTCTTAGAGTCGAAGTTGACGTCGCAATGGTGGCACTACTTACCCTAATAAATGAAAGTGTTATTGGAAACTAACCCCTGTTAATAAGGCGTAACAATAAGGAGACTGATCACCCGCCCGGCTTCGCTGGCGTCCCCTCTTCTAAAATATAATAAAAATAAGGCGTAACAATTTTAAAGAAAAAATTCTTTTCCTACCACACGTAAACTTATATTGACGCACAGCACGCGTAGCATGACCAACATCGAGATAAGATTCGACTCACAGAACAATGGCTTGTCTACACCGAAATGTCACTTTTGTCGGGTTGAGATCGAGATACTCATGCTCGCATTTTACAACCGTAGACTCGCATTGTTCTTTGTCGTGGCCTAATGTCAAAAGTCGACAAACACGAGCTTTTGTCTTCAACTGACATTAATTTGACAGTTGAGTGGGAGAAAATTGTCTACCACCCTTCGAGTGGTCGAGAAAGATTTGTCGACTTATTTTTTTTTCTGAGTTTTTAATTTCGCAATAAAAATAAATCTAAGTTGTCCGTGTTTATATTTTATTAAGGTAAGAAGAGAAGTTACAGCACAAACGACAAAAACAGCTGTCCGGAAAGAAAAAAAATTAAAAATTGTATTTAAGTAATTCTTTTTTATTATAAAATTTATAAAAAAAGAAATATAATAAATATTTACTAGCAGTAAATAACGAATAAGTATTTTTTATTCATAAATTTTTTCATAAATTTTATAAATTAAAATAATACAATAAATAATTTATTGTAAAAAGGTACCTACCTATTCAATAATATTGTTTCCTAATATTACACTTTTTTCCCTTCAGTATTTTTTTTACTTTTATTTCACTTAATTTTAATTTATTTACTTAAAAACGTAAATTAAAATTATTTTCATACATTGATTTCAATATTTATTACTAAATTAACAAGTGCGTTGATCTGTGTCATCTTTTCAAAAATCTCTCAAGAGTCCCGTTTGCTCATGCTACGCGTGCAGCACGCGTAGCATGAGCAAACGGGACTCTTGTCTACGAAGACTTGTCGTCTCGACCCTCTAGATTGCTGAGCACAGTGGTGGGACTCGCTTTCAGAATTTTACAACCTTTTTATGTCTTTTAATACAAATATGAGTTTTAAAATATAATATTTTTATTTCAACATCAATAAACGTCGAAATTATCTGAAATGATTCGAAATGATTTAGTTTAAACATGATACTTATTTTTTAATAAGTTCTAAGATAAAGAGACACTCACAAAAGCTTTCACTTCCGTAGACAAAGCTCTCTCGAGCTCGAGAAGAATAATGTTGCCACTAGTAAATATTTATAATTATTTCCATCATTTCTCTTAAAGGGCGTTCCTTTCTATACGTTTCACGACGCAAAACTCTTAAAACCGAGTTAAATATAGCCGTATGGATATAGTTCGTTTGCCTTCCTTTTATTGAGAGATTTTTGAAAAGATGACACAGACCAACGCACTTGTTAATTTAGTAATAAATATTGAAATCAATGTATGAAAATAATTTTAATTTACGTTTTTAAGTAAATAAATTAAAATTAAGTAAAATAAAAGTAAAAAAAATACTGAAGGGAAAAAAGTGTAATATTAGGAAACAATATTATTGAATAGGTACCTTTTTACAATAAATTATTTATTGTATTATTTTAATTTATAAAATTTATGAAAAAATTTAAGAATAAAAAATACCTATTCGTTATTTACTACTAGTAAATATTTATTATATTTCTTTTTTTATAAATTTTATAATAAAAAAGAATTACTTAAATACAATTTTTAATTTTTTTTCTTTCCGGACAGCTGTTTTTGTCGTTTGTGCTGTAACTTCTCTTCTTACCTTAATAAAATATAAACACGGACAACTTAGATTTATTTTTATTGCGAAATTAAAAACTCAGAAAAAAAAAAATAAGTCGACAAATCTTTCTCGACCACTCGAAGGGTGGTAGACAAATTTCTCCCACTCAACTGTCAAATTAATGTCAGTTGAAGACAAAAGCTCGTGTTTGTCGACTTTTGACATTAGGCCACGACAAAGAACAATGCGAGTCTACGGTTGTAAAATGCGAGCATGAGTATCTCGATCTCAACCCGACAAAAGTGACATTTCGGTGTAGACAAGCCATTGTTCTGTGAGTCGAATCTTATCTCGATGTTGGTCATGCTACGCGTGCTGGACCGCACTGTACACAGATTTGTAGGTACCATTTTGGCCGAGAACGAGACCCAAGACCGAGAGTTAATTTTGGTCGAGACGAGACCGAGAACTCGGTCGGACCTTATTGTGTAAACTCGAATCTAGTGCGTGTTTTGTTTGGAAAATTTTCACTTTTTAAAGTCATAATAATTAATAGTCATTTCTTCATTAATATTCGTTGAATTGTGCTTCATTTCCTACTAATCATCGTCGAGTGCTATTTGCGGCTGTTTTTATAAACATTATTTCGAGAAAAGACTATGTGAAGTGTTAACGAACTACATCAACAATGTTCTCAGTTCTTGGTACAAACAAGTACCTACGGCGCCTATTTACAATATATTATGTTGTTCCTGATTGTTTGCAGTGTGTGCCACAAGCAAGGTAAATAAAATAATACATTTTGGCTATCTTAGTTTTCTCTATTAAAACATAAATATTTCAAAGTACCTAACATAACCTCATGGTAATAAAAAATGCATTAATATTTAAACCTTTTCTGCGACATTCGTATCATTTATTTACCTTTGTTTAAACAAAAGCAATAAAGGTACCTACCTAACCTTTTTGAAACAAACTTATTGCTAAAATATAATATTAGTTTATTGTATATTTTCTTTAATGTTGATCTGTAAGTGAAGTAAAATCACAACTCTTTGTTTCAGATGTTACTACACTTGCTACTCCTCGTCACAATGCTATCACTCTTGAAAAACAGTTGGAGGCATGCGCAGCAGTTACTGGAAGTATTTTTTGAGCAACGGGTAAATAATGTAACTCATTTTGATTGTTATTTTTGTGATGTTTACTACTTACTTACTTGTACTGCATTACCTATGTGTCTATAGTGTGTATACACCTGTAATTTATACTTAGCATAATAGATATAATTATTTATAAAAAGAAATAAAATTCTTTTTTAGTATATTAGGATGTTTTTCATTTTTTTTACCAACCTAGATAACTCTTTGGCAAAGTTATCTGGTGTTTATTGTACAGTAAATTACAAGCTCTTAACAGTTTGTAATTTTTTGTACAATAAACATCAGATAACTTTGCCAACTAATTTTCATTAAAATATTGAATAGGTAGGTAGGTAGGTACCTACCTACGTATACCTATAGCGACGTAGTTCACTTCGTGTAAAAAAGATGGCGCTGTATGCTGGTATCCGGTTGGATACAAAAAAATGAGTGAGAGAGCCATCTATAACCAGTATATAATATTAATCTATGCGCGTAACCACAGATTACTAATGGTCGTACGAATGCTTTCGTCTGTGGCACGAATGTGTGGGAGGCTAAGAGCCAAACCGCACTGTCGACTAGTCGACGAGCGACTCGGTCTCCCAGCGACTGCAACTCAAAACGCACTTGCCGACGACTAAGCCAGCGACTCGATACAGTTTTACAATCCATACAGTTGTTAAGCGCCTTTGATATGGGGACGATGGTGCCTAAAGTCTATCTATCCTTACTTGTCTTATTAAGTATCTATGTAAACAGTTTTTGACAGTTTGTCATACGTCTTTTATACTTACTTAAATCGTTAATTAAAAATATGTTAATAACTTTATGAAATTATCATTTATTGTATTTTATAGACTTTACCATTTGTTGTATTTTATAGACTTTACTTGCAAATTTGCAAGGGTTTTAATTAAATTTAAACCTTAAATGGTTTTCTAGTTTATTAGAGTAATCAATAAAATCAGCAAGAGGAATACAGGGTGTCCGGGAAGTCATGGATAACCTTTTATCTGCCGATAAGCCACATTGAGATCTACAAATAAAAAAATGATAACTTTAGTAAAAGTCTTATGGTTTCCGAGTTTTTTGATGTTTTATGCAATTTTGGAAAATTTCTACCTTTGATCGGTTTTTTTCATGTCATTTCTATAATTGATTTTTTTTTCGATAACGGTTTTTTTTATTTTAATTTTGGATCATACTGCTATTGATTGGATACAAGAAAGTTACAGATATCCTCTATTAAAGACCTAAAATTTAGGTCGAGACTTAAAATTTTCACCTACAATTTTTTTTACCTTACTTTTGATCGGCCCTGGTGAAAAAAAAATTACTAAATAGAGTGTGCAAATTATTTTAAAAACTACTTCATTTCACAAGGATTTTAAAATGGTATAATATTTAATAACTTTTTCTTTTAAACTCTTGTTTTTACAATTTTAAGCCAAAAGGGTAATTTTTGGCAAGTGTTTGAAGTAAAGTTGTAATAGCAAAACATGTTTATTTTTAGGTGTGTGGACGTAAATAACCAAAATAACATGTAAATAAACCGTCTAAGTTGCTACGGGTGAGCCGATTTTTTCTAATATTTTTCATTATTTATTCATCTTAATATAAAAATAGCATTGTGAATGCAAAAATCTAAAAGTTTAATAATTTAATAATTAATATTATTAGATTACTTATTAGAATTTTCTTGTTTCATGACATTTTTAGTTGCGTTATTTTTAGATGTTAATGTGACAAGATTCCAGCGCATTTCCAATTGACGGGAATAATAATGTATTAATGCACGTTGGCGTTTTACACGGTCGCAAACAGGGTTGCCACTTTTTTGTTTTTAATAAAGTATTGGTTGCTATAATTAGGTAGACGAAAAAGTACATTGTAGAGTGGAAAAAAAGTTAAATTTATTTATTCAACCAAAAAATACCTTTAAAAGCTATAGCTTTTGGTAATATTTAATAAATAGTTGATTTCGTTCAAGTACCTGGCCGAGTTCAACAGGCTTTTGTAGTCTCGCTTTTTCAAAAACGTTACCCTAATAACCTGTTAATTTCGCTCCGGTAGGTACTTGGCCGAAATCAACAGGCTTTTGTAATCTTGCCTCTGCACAAGTACATTCGTTTAACAACTGTATGGATTGTTAAACTGTGCCTGTAGTGTTTTTGGTACAGTCGTACAGAATCAACTAGCTTTGCAATAAATAATCAATTTAAAAATAACCACATTTAAAATTATGAACACTCAAAAACTAAAACTTAACAACGAATACTTTTCGTCTAAGTACTTAAAATATGATTTTTTACGTCATTGAAACAATAAAAAGTATTAATTTATTAGGTAGGTTTATCTACAAGTTCGCTGATCTACAATGTGTTATCGTAAGCGGTGTGGGCGTATTAGCAAAATATGTCAGGACCTTTTAGTAGAAATCAGGCTCTTTGTCAGGATTTTACCATTGAAAATGGTTATCAGATGCAAATCGCCTGAGACGTATTTTTGACCATATCTCCAAGGATTTTGAGAGGATCGAGATAGAAATAGTACCAAAAGTTGAGGAATTTATCGAGACACATGTGAACGTTTGAATTTTGAAAATATACTGGTAACTTTTTTTGAAATATTGCAAAACTCCAAAAATTCCGGGTATTTTGGGGGGTGTTTGTTCACTAAATTTAAAATATTTTGTAAAAAAAAATGACTTAAGAAAAAATGAAAAAAAGGGTCCTAGGGTATTAGTTTAGCTACCAAATGGCGAAATAATTTTGAAAATCGGTAAATAATAGTGACCTGTAGGTGGTCCCTTTAGATTTGGAATTCTAGAAAAACGGGTGTTTCCGTACATAAAATGTTTTGTAGCTTCTATGATTATTGACCGATCGTCATGGTAATAGTGTTGAAAGATACAGAAGCAGACGAGAAGTGCATTCGTTGGAATTTTGAAAATCGGTTAATAATATTTCGGCTGCGTCGAGGCAGTCAGCAGGCGCTGTCACAATCTTAAAAATAAATAGATACTACCTAGGTAACTTAAAAATATAATAGGATTTTGCATTTGATTTGATTTTGGTTTTTCGTAAATTTTTGTATTCATTTTCAATGCTCCGATTCTTGCGGGGACTGCAAAATCTGTGAATTTTTAGATATACGTGGTATATCATACAGTGATATGATGATGACTATACAATACATATACCTATGTTTGCTGATTATTTTAGCACTGAGAATTGACCCAATTGCCATAGCAGATATCATGGGCAGAATTCATAAATAATAATAAAATAAAAAAAAACCCGACCCAAAAGAACTAACTCTTGTTAATCCTTCACCTTCAAATAATTCCACTATTTCCTCCTACTGTTGTTTATAATATAAAATCTTTAGTATCGAAAGTCATTTTGTGCGCGATGATGCCCGGTCGACGCGACAGTCGCTCGCAGTGCGTGCGCTTCCATATGAACCCGTGTATCTCTCGGTCGCCGAACGACTCGGGGGCGTGGCTAGTCTACCGACGACTCAGAGTCGTCCAGCGACCGGGCGACCAAGTGCGTACGCGTCCATATAAACTAGTAGAAATTACAGTCGCTGTCGACAGTCGTTCGGCGACTAGTCGACAGTGCGGTTTGGCTCTAAGCGAAGGTTCGAGGTTCGCGCGCTTTGATGTGCATCAAAAAACCGACACAGCTTGGAAAAGTACGAATGTCTCAAAAACTTCGCGAAGTCATTCGCGAAGGTCGTCCTACACATGTGGGTTTGACGTATTCGCGAACCTTTGCGCGCTTCGAGCAACAAAAGGCTTCGTTTGAAGCCCGTCTTACTCTAAGTTTGCGCGCATGTGAGTGACCGGGGTAAGAATCATGCAATGTGAACGACATAATCGTCAATATTATTATGATACTGAATAGTGACGCCTACACACACAGTAAATACTGAAATCCATCAGTATTTACTAGAATTAGGTTTCTTATTAACTCTAAAACGTAATTCTACCCCAATAACAACAATAGTAAATTATTGTAGTTAATTTACTAATCTTTTGTGAAATATGCCCCTGATTAAATACTGATGGATTTCAGTATTTACTGTGTGTGTATGCGTCACCAATAACAACTTAAACACATCAATATTGTAAGGCGATGGTTACACGCATGGTACATACTGTGATCCATCGCCATAGAGTAAATTTTAACCATGGAAAGTAGGAAGTGTCTATTCATCGGGGCGCCTCGACGAATAGTATTTTTCTCTATCTAGCGGTGCGCACAGCTGAATAGCACTTTCTCTTGGGATTGGCTATAGGCCGGTGCCTCGGGTTAGATTTCCGCGGGAAGCAACATCTTTGAGCTGTTGTTTCTAGTTTGATTTGTACATTGCAGGCTGGGGGCTTACCATCAGCAAATAAGAAATCGTTCAGTTCAAAAGCAGGCCTTATACAGGAGTGCTTAAGGCCTGCTTTCCTACTAACCTTTGAGGTCATAGTACGAAAAAGTAAGACAGTTCAATATAACTCCTGCTATAAGAGCTCATAGTAAGGCCCCTTATCACCTGATTGTGTGATAAAAAAGATGATCCGTGCTTCGGCTGTAGATCCTGCGCCTGACCTCTCTCCGGTCATGTCGCCCTGCCGTCCTATCGGGATTAGTTAGAGAGTGAAGGAAGAGAGAGTGCAAACACTTTTCTCTGAAATCTCAATTAAACTTCATCTAAATCTCTAAACACAAATCAAAGCTACGTACTGCATTGAACAAATCTGCTAAAGCCACAACCAAAGAGGATTACTATTCCCGCAAATCCGCACGATGGAATCTTGTCATATTATTAACATCCACGTTGACGTTATCCGCAACTAAAAATTAAGTAGGTATTTACATGTAACAATAAAAAGTAGGTAATTATTGAATTATTAATTTAATAAGATAGGGTCTAGTCTAGGTATAAAAAAATCTACAATCGTCTTCCACTTTTTAGGTTTAAAAATAGCTGACAGGTTCATTAGCAATTTGCGGGAATAGTATTATAATAAAAATGCACCACAGCAATAAAATAACACTAACGGTTAACTTGAATATAACTAGAAACAACAACTCAAAGATGTTGCTTCCCGCGGCGGGGATCGGACCCACACGACCTCTGCATCGAGAGACCAACGGTCTAACCACTAGATCACAGAGGCATTTACACAATTATTAAATATTCCTAGCTCCTTCTTCTTATTCTCTTAATATTTAAGGTTGCCTGGAAGAGATTGCTATTTAGCAATAAGGCCGCCTTTTGTGTGCTATTGTTCTGTTAATCGTGTTTTCCTGTTTTCTGTTTGTTCTATATTTGTGTGCATTAAAGTGTTTTATCATTATTATTAATTATTACTAGTAGTACAGTAGCCCGTAATTAGTTAGGTCAGTAGTGGCACTCATGTATGGCGAGGTCAAAATTTGTCATTAGATGAATTCACTTGGCACATATGTAGCTAAGGTAAAACTGATCTGATTTAGCCCGGTAGCCATCCGCCCCCCCTTGGCAGGTAAGGGGGGGTGGCATTCAAACTTTCGCGCCGCTGCACTTCAGAAAAAAAATCATATCTCCTTCAATATACCTATCACCTTGAGTGTGGTATCATAATGTGATAAATCAAGGATGAGGAAGCCATTTTTGAGACATTTAATGTACAGTTTCATAGAAAAAAAGTGATATATTTTACTATATTGACGACATTATCAAAATCAGTTTGCTATTTTTTTTATTCAACAGTTGGTATCTTTGAAAATTCAAATTTTATGCAAAGGAAAAAAATACTATCTTAAAGTACATTTATTCAGCTTTAAATACATACAAACTTATATATAGTTATCATACAATATCTATCTGACAAAAATCGAACATTGTATGCGAAGGTGTTTCCAAACGTCTTTAATTTCAAGTTAAGTTGGTTTTTCATACAAATTGTATAGAGTACAAACTTAACTTTGCGGCCAATTGATGTTTATGTTTCTATGGTCTTATAGTCTCTCTCAGCTATCGTACAGTCTAATTTATACTTAATTTTTTTTGTGGAAGTCATAACGATAATTGAAAAAAATAGACAGACTTGATCTCAGAATGAGGAAGTCACAAAACGTCGACGCGACGTGGCGTCAAAAGATCAGCTCAAAACGATCAGGTAGGAAAACGTCCTATCCTACCATATTAAGTTTACAGTGCAAAAAGTGTTTAAATCATAATAGGTAGGTACCCTAAGAACACAAGGTATACAAATATATCGTAAAGATAAAACTACTATTGCATTGAGTATTTTTATACACTCGTGAGCAGAAAAATGGAACAACAGCCCTATTTCATACAAACAAGGTAATTTTAAAGCTTTGGTTCTCCGCCCAAGATTAAACGGGGTATTATGTGATGATGACAATTTAAAGAGTGAATGGAGAAGGCACAGATCGCAAAAGAAACCCAACGGATCAGAAGAGTCGTTTACACCAGAGACCGTCTAGAGTGTTGAGTGTTACATTTTCCATACTTAAAAATTTTCGCTTGATATATTTTAAGTTCAACCCTGAGCTAAATGACTTATCTAATCCGTTCGATTTCTTTAGCATTATAAGTCTCCGCCATCCATTCTTTAAACTGCCATCATCAGATAACATCTCGTTTAATCCTGAGCGGAGAACCAAAGCTTTAAAGTTACCTCGTTTGTATGAAAATAAGCCTGTTAATCATTTTTTCAGGTCAAAAGTGTATAAAAATACTTAATGCAACAATAGTTTCATTTTTACGATATATTTATATGCCTAGGTCCTTGGGGTACCTAATAATTATAATTTAAACATTTTTTGCACTTTAGACTTAATTTGGTAGAATATTTTCCTACCTGGGTCGTTTTGAGATCTAATCTTTTGACGCCACGTCGCGTCGTCGTTTTATGACTTGCTCGTACTGAGAACACGTATGACTATTTTTTTCTATAGTCGTTATGACTTCTACAAAAAGATCTAAGTATGTATTAGACCGTAGGATAGTTGAGAGAGATTGTAAGACAGTAAGAACATAAGCGACAAAATATACCAAGGTTAAGTTTGTATTCTATACATTTTGTATGAAAAAACCAACTTATATTTGCAGTTGGAAATTCTTGGCAACACTGTCACATACTGTGTTCGATTTTTTTCAGAGAGACATTGTAAGATAACTATATTTAAAGTATAGATATTTTTAAAGCTAAATAAGTGTACTTTAAGTCAAAAAATTTTTTCTCTGAACAAAATTAGTATTTTCAAAGATACTGACTGTTGAATAAAAATAATAGCAAAACATTTTTTTGATACTTTTAGCAATATTTTTTTTTTCAATGTCTATAAAATTAAATGACTCAAAAATGAATCTCTTTATGCTTGCTACAGAGTTAAGTTTGTGTTCTATACATTTTGCATGAAATAAAACATCTAATACTGGCTCTTGGAAACGTTGGGAAACACCGTCGCATACCATGTTCGATTGTTTTTCAGTTAGACATTGTACGATACCTATATATAAAGTATATATTTTTTAAAAGCTGGATAAATTTGCTTTAATACAATATTTTTTTTCTTTGCACAAAATTAGTATTTTCGAAGATACCGGCTCTTAAATAAAAAAAATAGCAAAGAGATTTTGATACTATCCGTTATATTTTACCTTTTTCTATGAAACTGTACATGAAATGTCTCAAAAATGAGTCCCCTATCCCTAATTTATCATAAAATGATACCACAGTCGAGGTGATAGGTATATTGAAGGAGATATGATTTTTTGTCTGAAGTGCGGCGGCGTGACACTTTGAATATCACCCCCCACTACCTGCCAAGGGGGGGGAGGATGGCTACCGGGCTAAATCAGCTCAGTTTTACCTAAGCTAAATATGTGCCAAGTGAATTCATCTAATGAAAAATTTTGACCTTTTGCCACTACTTCCTAGGCTAAATACATTTATATTACCAAAAAGGTTACCGCTCGCCGTTGTGATATAGTTATTTATTACGAAATTATAGATTCTTTAACCCAAGTTTTACAGATCGCAACCCGCCGTAACCTATATTTGTATATCTCCAAAAATGATATTTTTAGTTTTCGAGGTTTACCACATGGTTTAGCTATTGTCGTGTTCTACAGCTTTGTTTGATTGCCACTGATGATAGTAAGACTATGAAAAGCAGCCATAGACAGATTTAAGACCAGATGAAAATGGATGGACTTTATCTGGTCTTAAATCTGTGTATGGTCACTTTCCATAGGCTTACTATTATTAGTGGCAATCAAACAAAGCTGTAGAACACGACAATAGCTTAACCATGTGGTAAACCTCGAAAACTAAAAAAATATCATTTTTGGAGATATACAAATATAGGTTACGGCGGGTTGCGATCTGTAAAACTTGGGTTAAAGGATCTATAATTTCGTAATAAATAACTATATCACAACGGCGAGCGGTAACTTTTTTGATAATTTAAATGTATTACGGGCTACTGTAGTATAGGTACCTATTTGAATAGTTTAACTTACGATTACGACAACTAAAAAGGAGGCACCGGCATACACGGACGTAGCTATAGCTTTCACAAGGGGGGGGTCCTCAACGCAAAAAAACAGTGCTCTAACGCCAATTAATCTATCATTTACAAATTTAACATTGCCTGCCAGTGCCGGTTTTAGCACTACCAGTGTCCTGGGCGACATTTCTACGAGGCGCCCCCTATCTGCGATTCCAAGATTTTTAATTTTACCTTTTAGGTAAAAAATGGCCGCGCAGCGCGATTTTAGTCACTTTCACCTACTGATCTTGTAATCTTGCTTGTTTATAGCAAAAAAAAAATAACGGCCGTGCAGCGCAATTTTTAATCGGTTTCATCTACTAATCTTGTAATTTTACTTATTACAGTAAAAAAACCACCGCGCAGCGCGATTTTTAGTCAGTTTCACCTACTAATCTTGTAATCTTGCTTGTTTATAGTAAAAAAATAACGGCCGCGCAGCGCAATTTTTAATCAGTTTCATCTTCTAATCTTGTAATTTTACTTATTACAGTAAAAAACCGCCGCGCAGCGCGATGTTTAGTCAGTTTCATCGACTAATCTTGCTTGTTTATAGTAAAAAAACAGCTGCGTTGCGCGATTTTTAGTCGGTTAATCCACTAATCTTGCTTGTTTACACCAAAAATGGCCGCGCAGTGCGATTTTTGGTTAGTTTCATTCGTCGCGTCGTCGCTCGTCACCAGGCAACAATACGATTGATAGTCGACCGGTTGTCGGGCGTTTTCAGCGCCCCACACACGAGGGCGCCCAGTGCAGTCGCACCGCTTGCACCGCCCTAGGGCCGCTCCTGGATTTTACAATGACCAAATCTTAAATGGCACATGGTAGCGAGCGATGAAGTTTCGACGAGATATTGCCAAGTTGTTCTGATCATGTTTTGCCACCATAACGATTTTGTCGCTAAAAGGGAATTTACGATAGTAATTGTAGGACTGTATAACGGTAAACTGTAAAGGTGTGCGGCTGGGGATATAAAATGGAGCCCCGGGCGGTCGCCCCTGCTTGACCTGAAACCCTAAAAGACCTGTGCTAACTTCGTAGTGATCGAAAAACCTCAACTTATTTCAGTTTTTGGGTTACAACTTCAAAAAAATGCATTCTACGGCAAAGTTGTCTAAAACACTTTTAAAGAAGTTAAAATTACCAACAATTTCCTCCGCTTTGAGTGTCGCAATAATATCTCGAGATACACCTGCAATGGACTAAGCATCTATCGTTTTCTACAATCGGCGCGGTGCATGTAATTTTTTTCTGTTGGGCAAGTAAGATGGATATCAATGGGGGGGGTCCGGACCCCCAAAACCCCCCCCTTATATACGTCCGTGCCGGCATATAGCCAATCCCTAGAGAAAGCGCTATTCAGCGGTGCGCACCACTAGATAGAGAAAAATACTATTCATCGAGGCGCCCCGATGGATAGACACTTCCTGGAAGGTAACATATTGAAATGTTCAATATGTTACTTTCCATGGTTAAAATTTACTCTATGGCGATGGATCACAGTATGTACCATGCGTGTAGCCGTTGCCTCACCGTGTAGAAGTAAAGGTCCAAACAAATTATCGGACGCGGCTTACTGCCGCGGCTGATCTGAGGTGTGCAAACTATCGGATGTAGGGGCACAGAATACATTAGTACAACAGAAGCCGCATTCCGCAACATAATTTAATTAAATAACGACTCTTGCTGCGACTCAATAAGGCGCAATTCAGATCGCACACCGCTACAGCGGCTACAGTTATATTCACCTAGAAGTTTTCTCTCTTTCTATCGCGTAGCTCTCATCTCTTCTGACGCCGTTAGGGTTGTCGTCTTATAAATGAACTGCGTAGCATTATATCATAAAAGGAAAGCGATTTTACGTACGATGGTTAAAGAAAATCTTACAATAATATTCGAACATTTCTATAATATTCAATATTCTAATTAGGTACCTACCTACCTAGTTAGGTACCGTAAATATGGGAGACATAAAAATAACAAAAGTCAACTTTTGGTACCTACCTAGTTAGATAGGTAGGTAGGTACTTAGTTGTTTATCGTTACTTGTCCTATTTAGTTACCTATGTAGTAAACAGTTCTTGTTTCTTGTGTCATACGTCATACAACACCTTTCACAAATTATGCTTTCTTACGAAATCAAATAATTGTCATTAATAATTTATTACGTAGGTAAGTAAGTAGGTACACACGACGGCACTTCAGACTATACATATAAGTACATGTTGACCTTGAGTTCGCCTTTATGCCCTACGACCTACGTAGTAAAAGCTGTTTTTGCAGTTTAACTGTATGATTTGTAGTGTGAACCTACCTATTCTGTAAATATTTTTTTCAATAAATAGTTGGGTGAAGATAGTTTTTACTCTGACACCCATCCACTGCACAATAATTACGTGGCATTTAGACATTTCGACAAAGAAAATATACACTATGATTTCGAAGAGTAAGCGCGGGAAACGTGCGGTGCGAGCGCTCAGGCGGGCGTGCGGCGACCCTCTGCCAGATGTATCGTGGACGATACGCCGAACGGTAGGTGAATAACGCGTGGCCTTGAGCGAGTGATGGAGGCCTGGTAGGGGTGCGTTCCGTGGCTTCGCTCGAGTGCACTCGAGCACACTCCGGTGCGCGCTCTAACCGTTCCGTGGTTCGGTGAAATTTTACTCTGACAGCTGTCAGAGCGTAGTTTCATCCGTTCCGTGGCTTGGAGCGTTGCAACCAAACAACCATCAAAATAGATGGTTGAAAAACGCTCTGACGTTTACCTTACCAAAATATGTCATTGGCATTTTGACATTATTTTGTATTTTGATGTTTTTGTGTCTAAGTTTCAAAAATTTCATGGTTTCTACTCAAAAAACAGATTTTTATTTGATTTAGATTAAAGGAAGGTTTAAATTATCCGTATTCCAAGTGGAAAACGAAAACTTTGTACCTAAAGAGGTTATAAAAACAACTCGATCGTTCCGTCGCTTGGTTGCAACCCAAACGGGTTAAATTTTAATCAAACAACTACACCCAAAGCGACGGAACGCAGCCTAGTAGGTCGCGGACGTAACCATAGACTAATATGACGTCATCGGACGTCCGATAGCTATCTGGCACGCAGGATGTTATGAGAGTGTGCACACTTATCAAGGTCCAAACAAATTATTGGACGCGGCTTACTGCCGCGGCTGATCTGAGGTGTGCAAACTATCGGATGTAGTAGGTCGCGGACGTAACCATAGACTAATATGACGTCATCGGACGTCCGACAGCTATCTGGCACGTAGGATGTTATGAGAGTGTGCACACTTATCAGCCACGGCAGTAAGCCGCGTCCATAAGCCGCGTCCGATAATTTGTTTGGACCTTCAGCCGCGGCAGTAAGCCGCGTCCATAAGCCGCGTCCGATAATTTGTTTGGACCTTAAGTAATGTAGGTAACGATGATATTATTATTTTAGATATCTTTTCTATCAATAGCATGTGGCACGGAGAGTAGCATGCTTTGATTCCAACAGACAAGCCGCTAAATCATCGATTGCCATATTTTAATGCTCTAAGGTATTCTGTGGTTCAGTGTATTCTGTGGGACAGTGACAGACGCAGTCAGCTCAGCTGTTGTACTGTGGATTAATATCTCTTTGGATTAATATTAAATAAATTAAATCCTATAAATAAAACTGATTATTGCATTGCACTAGTATTTATCAAAAGTTTTTTTTATTTAAAACAGTGAGCTTCGAAAATATTCAGCAAAGAGTACTTTTGTAATATAGGAAAATCTTCAGTGATCGTCAGAAAATACTAAGCTGTAATTTTTTTAATGCTATTTAAGCAGTGAAGAAATAATTACTGTCGCATTCTATTATTATGATTATTGAAAGAGTCTTCAAAACTTGATTCATTTTAACATTATGGAGGAAGTTACATCTTTAGGTGTTGGTGATGCTGCCGCTGATAACCTTTATCCAGCTTTATTTCAATGTTTCACTATAATTTTGTGCGGGTAAGTAATGTATATTAATCATTTGCGTATAATTTGAACTTTTAAAATTAAGGTATGATAATTGATTATTGTTTTGTTTTATGGCAGGTACATAGCAGGACGACTTAATGTTGTGACTCCAATAGAATCTAAAGGCATTGCTACATTTGTTGGCACATTCGCTTTGCCATCATTGATATTTCTCTCACTCGCAAGGCTTGACTTTACAACTGTTAATTGGACATTTTTACTAGCAATTTTACTTGCCAAAGGAGCTATATTCTTTTCCGTTATATTAGTTACAGTGTTGGTTTCAAAACCTGTAAACTTGGGGAGAGCTGGTATATTTGCAATATTTTGTACTCAGAGTAACGATTTTGCTCTGGGCTATCCCATCAGTAAGTATTTTTATATTAATTTTCTGTATACTTATAGTTGTTTTTGTGTCCTTTTGCTATGAATGTTGTTAGGCATGCATATAAACATTGTTATAGGGTGCAGAATACGAGAGCATGCAGACACACACTGAAACAATGTGTATGTGCATGCCTACGCCTAACATATTCATAGCAAAAGAATCTTCATGATATAGAACAACTATAACCCAAAGAGTTCTCTGTGAACATAAAAATAATTAAGTTCTCTTTATTTCAGTTAATGCTATATATGAGAAGACTCATCCGGAGTACGCACTGTACTTGTATCTGATGGCACCCATATCCCTGGCAATTTTAAATCCCATTGCATTTGTTTTAATGGAAATTAACAAGCAGAAGGAGAGTTCACAAATTACTCATGATTCTGTTGGCAATGTAAAGCCTGATATTTCAAAATTGAAACTGATAAAACAAATAATCAAAGGTGTACTGTTTAATCCAGTGTTAGTGATGACAATCTTGGGTATTCTTGGAAATATTGTTTTTAAACATAAAATATCAATTTACATTGAGGGATTATTAGAGGTAAGAGATTTGCTAAAATCACTAACATATGATGATAACTTGTTAGTATCAAATTATTGAGTAAAGAGTATTTAAAAACTTTTGGCATGTCCCTCGTGTTGTAGCCCCATTTTTTTTTCCTTATCCTTAAATATAATTTAAATGAGTACTTGTGTCAAATTTTTGTAGGTGTTTGGCCAATCTTTCTCAGCATCTGCCCTGTTTTTGCTTGGACTGAGGATGGTGGGACAGATACATAGACTGAGAGGTCCAGCCCTAGTTCTGCCGTGTGTGTTGATCATGGTTAAGCTGTAAGTAACACAACATTTTTCTTACTAGTTTTTGAAACTGATTTGAATGCAGACAACATAATAAAAAAAAAGGTTATAAAATTGTAGCTGGCTGATGTCTGTACAGTACATTGAAGATATTTAGAAAAAAAGTAAAATAAGTAGAGTAATAGAAGCCAAAACAATTATTTTTTTAATTTTTATCCTTCTGTATGTACGCGCATCACGCAAAAACTACTGCACGAAATTAGATGCAGTTTTCACAGTTGTACAGTACGAGGCACGTATCTTGTAATCAGGTGGGGATTGCGCGTAACGCGTATTTTGAGTATGCGTACCGGTGAGGGGCGCGGGCGGCGGGAGAGGGGAGCGCGCTATTGGTCACTCACAAGAGCACATGCGCAAACTTATCCCTACTCCGTCGAAAAAAATTCAAGCTACGTGCCTATGCCTAGTACTGTATATCTGAAAGTCTAACTTAAAATCCGGTGCATGTTTCATCTTGATACGCCAACTAAAACAAAGACCGCTAGTTATTTATAAAGCTGATGCAACTGCATTTCCCACTAGGAATATCGCACCCCCATTCTTCATCATGAATGCAATATGTCATTTTCGTAACTCTAAGTCTTAATCTGCCTATCTTCTAGTTTGGGCATAAGAATAAACAATACTACTAGAACGGACTCTTCTTTGTGCGAGTCCCAAATGCCGCCATTTATATAACTACTTCCCCTTTCACGTCGCTACGCCCCGCTGTCGTCCAAGCGTGTTTGCCAGGGTTGCTTACTGTTAAATATTGCTTACGTTTAAAGATCATATCGCTAAAATATGAGTTTTTCTTTAGTTTAAAATCATTATTTTATTCTAGTTAGTAGATACAAAAATGAAATAATCACTTTTTCTGGGTAAGTAAGTACTTACCTACTTCTGAGTTTCTATAAATAAAGTAAATACCCAAACATTTAGTATGGAAATTAAATTAAATTTTGAACAAAAATGTACTTCTAAAACGTTTTTAGGTTTTGATCTGCTTACTGTTTCGTTGTGTTTCAACACATAACGAAATCCAAACCCAAACCCAATTATGAATATAGGTAGGTAGGTAGATATTTTCTTCATTCCTTTTATTTTATATTTTGGCACAGAACTTGTGTGACGATGTTTTTTTCACAAATGTACATCTTTTTTTGATAAATACTCAGGTCAGGTCCTTTTTATTATTAATTAGGTACTACGAAAACGAAATAATATTTTGATAATAATAGGTACTTACCTCATATCATCTTTGGGAAAACTAAAGAAACTTAATGGCATTGTTTTCGAATTGTTTGCACAACCAAACACAGCACAATAACTTGGCGCCATTGTAATACAATTTAATTCTAAGATTTACGCACAGAGAAAATATTACGGAACGCAAAAACAGGCAAACGCGCGTGCGGCGACGCCGCCGCCGGTCGTGACAGCCCGACTGAGTATTCTGTTTAACAGACGCGCTAATATCGTGACCTTGAGCCCGTTCGGAGCGGGAGTGTCCGTTCTAGTAAGTTTTATTTATTCTTATGGTTTGGGTCTGTAATGTATGTACCATGCGTGCCAAATAAGAATAGTCCTGTCAAAACGGCCATATTTGTTCGCTTTTCGCTTCCACTTAAGGGTGTAGGTAGGATGTGCAAAAAAAGGAAAAAAGATCAAGTTTGCCGTTTGACAGTACTATTCTTACTTGGCTCGCATAGTACAGTCGGCAACAGCGCTGCTTGACCAGTTAGAAACAAAATTCGTGTTCGCGCGTATCGCCCCTGCACGAACTAAACGTATGTTGAGACGGCGCGCGCGACGTGCAAGCGATTTCAACCTTAGGAGTGGTTAAGCGACGCTGTTGCCCATGGTACAGTAGGTACTGGAGGCAAAGAAAAATTCACAGTTTTATAATAAATCAGTTTAAGAGGCATATTACATTTCGACTGTGATTTTTGCGTAAAATGGCAAATTTTGGCGTTATCGATCTCAGAAACAAAAATACATTTTTGACTTATTGAATGGTGCAGAGTAGCTATTGGAATAGTTCATAGCGGCCTCGCTTTTTTGAAAATTTGCTTAACCCGATATTGCAGAGAAAGATTTTCATAAAATGCGCGAAGGCACTTTTTTGAGCTCATGGATTAAACAACTGTGCTAAACAATTGAAATAAAAAAAATGAATGTTATCTCTTATATAGTCCAATAGTTCATAGCGGCCACGGAATTTTGAAATTATGTATAGAATATGAGAAAAAAAATCCCAATCAAAAACCATAAAACTACTAAAAAAGCTCAGAATTAACTGTGGATTTCTCCTAGATACATTATTATTATTACGTAAAAAATATATCATAATAATCTTTAGTTCATAAGAAAATCTAATTTCATACTTTTATTTGTTGTTTGTACTTGTGTGGCTTTCTGTGTATGTTCAAATTTGACTCTAAAAAAACGTTCACCAACTTTAATTTTCCTTTAACTTTGCAGTGAATCATCATATTACTTTTTGTTGCGGACACATATAAATGTATTTAGTAGACCCAAAGGTTTCTCTAGGTTGTATCGCTGTATCGCTAAAATCCGTCAATATCGAAATTTCGACGAAAAAATGTGATAGGGCCCTTAAGAAAGTATTATTTATTTCCAGGTTAGTTTTACCGATGGTGATGAGGGAGAGCGTCAGCGCTTTCCAAGCAGGTGCTAACGAGAGTGAGACCTTGTCTCTCTCTACTTACGCGTTCCTCTACGGAACCATACCTACCGCGCCCGCCGTCTTTGTGTTTTCTAATTTGTATCAATTGGAGATTGATTTGGTTAGTAGCATTTTGTTTTGTAATAATATTTTTGCCTTCTTTCTATTGTCCATCTAAACCAAGATTATGTTAGGTATTAAATATGAAGTTTATTAAAAAAAATACATTAACACACATACAAAAACATTGTAACTGATTGGCTGATTATTCTTATTAACCCTTCGCATGCTAATGATTTCTATATCTATTATGAACTTCATGCTTATTCCAAGTTTCTAATTCTTTCAGATGGCTTCCTCAATGGTGATTTGTACTTTCCTATCGGCACCCATGATGTTTTTGTCCGCCCATGTGATATCCATAAACAAGGACTATGCAGACCAGTTAAAGAAGTTTGGCTTTGATCTCTCTATAGTAGCATTGGTGGCAGCTCTTTGGGTTCTCTTTGTATTCATCATTACTAAGAAATACAAACGTATGCCACATAGATTGACGATGTGTTTAATCGTATCTCAGGTAAATGTTTTCATTTTACTTAAGTAATTTTTGATTTCAACAATTAGAATGTTATTTCTATTAAGTTAGACTTGAGTTAAGCACCTACTTTATTTATTCAATGATGCATGAGTGCATGACGCATTCATTTAGGTTATTGGAGTCATGAAGGACATTATTATGTATCATGTTATTATGTTTCCGAGCGCGACGAACTGTAGACTTTGAACAATTAGCCCCCCTAGATTGACTACCGAAACGAGATATGAAATAGTGATTTATCGTTTTTAACTGTCAAAAGACAATTTTGACAGTTGAGTGTCTATAAATCGCGCGATACGTATCGTGTTTCGGCATGCTACGGGGGCTGATGAAGTAATATTATCGTGCGTCAAATGGCACGATGGAAAACTTCAGTTCAAAACCTAAAGAAGAACCAACATTTTAGGGTTTAAAATGAATTACAGATTTTTGTCAGTTTTATAAAACTTGATGTGCTGATTGCATTTACTTTGTATTTTGTACATTTACTTTTTACAAAATCAAGGGGCTGCATCTTATTATTATTGAACTAGCGGCCGCCCGCGGTTTCACCCGCATGGTTCCCGTTCCCGTGAAAATATCGGGATAAATAGTATCTTATATTTTAATCCAGGCTATCTACTATCTGTGTGCCAAATTTCAACCAAATCCGTTCAGTAGTTTTTGCGTGATTGAGGAACAAACATCCAAACCCACAAACTTTCACATTTATAATAAGTAAGATCATCAATCTTGATTCTTGGCCCTCTCGTCTGACAGGGCCCCTCTGCACGCATTTCATTAAAATACAATGAAATAAGCGTTGATTAATGGATCATTATAGGTAATCAGAATTGCAATGAATACAATGCGTATTAAATCCAAAGGAATACGTTGCTTAGATTTGATCCCATCCCATCCCATCATAATTGTTAGTGAAAATTGCACCTAATTGTCTAACTCAAAATATCGCAATCGCTTTCAATTTGAAACAAACGCTACGTACGTCCATTGCTGTGGCATTACAAGGCACTGTCACAGACTGTCTTTGAGAACCAGTGATGGATGTACAAGATTGCTAAATTAAAAGCGATTGTGATATATTTTGATTTTAGCAATAAAGCCCCTGGATGCAGGGATCGGAAAAACCCATTAAAAACCTCTTCGTGCATTTAGGTTTTTAGTATTTACGGAATGAAAATAAAAAATCCTTACTTTATTATAAAAGCGAAAGTCCGTTTGTTTGTTTGTTACGCCTTCACGTCGTAACTACTGAACCGATCATAATGAAATTTTGCATACACGTTGTCAGGGGTGCAGATAAGGACATAGAGTACCTTTCATCCAGAAAAAACGTACAGTTCCCGAGGGATAGCAAAAAACTGTCCACGCAAACGAAGTCGCGGGTGGCCGCTAGTATACGATAAATCGATTATTTGATTGGGAAACCCTATTCGATATGCAAACAAAATAATCACAGCATCATGAGAAAATGAGATATAGTAGAACAAAATCGAAAGGGTTCCGGTCCCTGCCTGGGTGTCGAAGTTGATGTATATCTAAAAAGAATTCTTTCCTAAAACAAACTAATTTTAAATTAAATATGTATTCAGATTCTGCTAGCCGTGAGCGTGATATGGGGTGGTCCGCTGCCGAACCACACAGTGTCGTGGTACTACACACTGCAAGAGGCCCTGCGGACTTTCAGCATCCTCTCGTGCCTGCTGTGGACCTCCATGCTGTCTGTTGGTCTGCTTATGTTAGAGGTAAATATTGTAGTTTTTACATAAACTATTTAACTTTGATCACAAAAAATATAAAAGTACTACCGTACAGAAAGGACACTTCGCACCACCCCAGAATCAATTACCTCATTTAAGTTAAATGTGAATATACAATAAATTTATTGAGTAGATTCGTTAGTGGAGTGTCAACTGTCACAGTATATTGTAAAAATGAGTGATTGTGACTTTATAAAACCCAGTTACTTAAAAAGTTGCTTTGGAATACAGAGCGTGACTCATCCATCATTATTACCAAAGTTTCTGGGTAAGTAAGACCTACCTATACCTACCTAAGCAATAAAGGCTGCACACGAACTTGGTAACCCTAGACTTCACGTACACAGTTGCGCGTTTACAAAACGTCATCTGTGTAGCGTCTGTGTAATAGGTAGTTAAAACGCGGCAGTTGTATGGAGTGTCTGGGGCAAGGGTGTAGCGAAGGGGGGATTTTGAGGTTCAAACCCCCCGAAATAAAGACTCACTAAGTAGTAGTAAATCCTTTTTTTTGACAAGGATTTTTTTAACATATACCGACTCCCCCTAAAAACTGGCCCCAACCCCCTCCTGAAAAACTGGCCTGGCTGGGGTGTGCTTTGATTGAATATCATCATCGCGCCCTTACCCCAGTAAAGGATTCGGCGGCGGCGTAGTACGCCTTTGACGGTTCTCACTCTGGAACCGCGCGCGGTCGCGAGGCGCCCGTGTTTTACGTTGTTTACAAATACATTAATTTGTATAGAAAACCGCCTCGTCCAACATTCCGAGGCGACGTCGCTTGCGCGCCAGCAGGCGCGGTAACCGCGGGGTACAACACACTGAGCTCCATAGTATCGTGCCGGTTTTTGTACGTAAGCGTGGGGCCGTCGTACAACGCCGACCGGCCGCGGCGCGCGGAGAAAACCGCCCGAATAGGCGGTGCGCTGCGCCGTCGCTGCGCGCGGGAAACGCCAAACCCCCGCCGCCCCCCGCGGCGTGCGGCGGCAGTGTGAGAATCGCCTTTGTTCTCTGTATGCCTAAAACGTAATAAGTCTAAATCGCAATTCGCCTACATCGCCATCGGGCTACAACGTTTTAGAACTAAAACACTTTAGGACTAATCGCATCGGTTCAGTCATGGGAAGGGTGATCAAAAATGTATTATCTCGAGCTCCTCCGTGCTTCGGAAGGCACGTAAAGCCGTTGGTCCCGGCTGCATTTGCAGTCGTTAACGCCCAACAATCCGCATTGGGCCCGGGTGGTGGGTTATATGATTATGACGCATTCTCCTTATCCACCCATAAGCAAGGCCTATGCCTCAGCAGCGGGGACATTATAAGCCATTTATGGTTCACTATAAATCTATAGAGTCGCGGTCCATGCTTCGTGGTGACTCTATGGCCCGTGCTGGGGTTCGTGGCGTGGGGCGCGCCGGGCGTGATGACGGCCGTGCTGCTCGCCACCAAGGGCAGCCAGGGCCACTTGGACGGGAAGGCCACCGACGCCATCAGGCTGTGTCTCCTTGTGTTTTGTCTGACCGGTGAGTGATCCTATATAGAGTCGCGGTCCATGCTTCGTGGTGATTATGGCCCGTGCTAGTTCGTGGCGTGGGGCGCGCCGGGCGTGATGACGGCCGTGCTGCTCGCCACCAAGGGCAGCCAGGGCCACTTGGACGGGAAGGCCACCGACGCCATCAGGCTGTGTCTCCTTGTGTTTTGTCTGACCGGTGAGTGATCCTATATAGAGTCGCGGTCCATGCCTCGTGGTGATTATGGCCCGTGCTAGTTCGTGGCGTGGGGCGCGCCGGGCGTGATGACGGCCGTGCTGCTCGCCACCAAGGGCAGCCAGGGCCACTTGGACGGGAAGGCCACCGACGCCATCAGGCTGTGTCTCCTTGTGTTTTGTCTGACCGGTGAGTGATCCTATATAGAGTCGCGGTCCATGCCTCGTGGTAATTATGGCCCGTGCTAGTTCGTGGCGTGATGACGGCCGTACTGCTCGCCACCAAGGGCAGCCAGGGCCACTTGGACGGGAAGGCCACCGACGCCATCAGGCTGTGTCTCCTTGTGTTTTGTCTGACCGGTGAGTGATCCTATATAGAGTCGCGGTCCATGCTTCGTGGTGATTATGGCCCGTGCTAGTTCGTGGCGTGGGGCGCGCCGGGCGTGATGACGGCCGTGCTGCTCGCCACCAAGGGCAGCCAGGGCCACTTGGACGGGAAGGCCACCGACGCCATCAGGCTGTGTCTCCTTGTGTTTTGTCTGACCGGTGAGTGATCCTATATAGAGTCGCGGTCCATGCCTCGTGGTGATTATGGCCCGTGCTAGTTCGTGGCGTGGGGCGCGCCGGGCGTGATGACGGCCGTACTGCTCGCCACCAAGGGCAGCCAGGGCCACTTGGACGGGAAGGCCACCGACGCCATCAGGCTGTGTCTCCTTGTGTTTTGTCTGACCGGTGAGTGATCCTATATAGAGTCGCGGTCCATGCCTCGTGGTGATTATGGCCCGTGCTAGTTCGTGGCGTGATGACGGTCGTGCTGCTCGCCACCAAGGGCAGCCAGGGCCACTTGGACGGGAAGGCCACCGACGCCATCAGGCTGTGTCTCCTTGTGTTTTGTCTGACCGGTGAGTGATCCTATATAGAGTCGCGGTCCATGCCTCGTGGTGATTATGGCGCGTGCTAGTTCGTGGCGTGATGACGGCCGTGCTGCTCGCCACCAAGGGCAGCCAGGGCCACTTGGACGGGAAGGCCACCGACGCCATCAGGCTGTGTCTCCTTGTGTTTTGTCTGACCGGTGAGTGATCCTATATAGAGTCGCGGTCCATGCCTCGTGGTGATTATGGCCCGCGCTAGTTCGTGGCGTGATGACGGTCGTGCTGCTCGCCACCAAGGGCAGCCAGGGCCATTTGGACGGGAAGGCCACCGACGCCATCAGGCTGTGTCTCCTTGTGTTTTGTCTGACCGGTGAGTGATCCTATATAGAGTCGCGGTTCATGATTCGTGGTGACTTGTGACAGAATGAAGGCAAAAAAATACAATTGCTTTTGCCTTCATTCTGGTTAATAAGGGCGAGGGGCGCGTAAGTGAGAATCGAACTAACGTGCGACTGGCATGGCGTGTGGTGGCAGCCCTCAGGCAGTGGCCCGGTCAAACGGGCCCGCCACGTACATAAAACTTCGTGCATAAAGTGCGGAGTGCTTGGTCTGATAAAATTAGAATGTCGGCTCAGCCGGGCTCATAACTTGCCTCACTTAGCGTACCCGCAGACTACAGACCAAACTGTCGGCCGATAGTTGGTTTGTATAAAGAATCGGCCGATACCAAATCGTTGTAGGTACGCACTTGCATACTTCTTCATACCGATTCCAACTATCGGCCGACAGTTTGGTCTGTAGTCTGCGGGTACGCTTAGACTCCGCCCTTATCCGAAATTATACGAAACTTTTATATCGGATTCGGTTACGGTTACGGGTAGTTTTTATTTCGGATATCCGTTAGTTTTCGTTTCGGTTACTTAGCTTCTTAACATCCCTGGTTATTTGTAAAATACCAATACAGGTATGATTCCGATGTCGGCAGCAAGCAGCAGTGTTGCCGCAGCAGTGCTGCCGCAGCACTACTGGTCCCCATACATCATATCAGCCACACGACACCCACTGCTGGGTATAGGCCTCCCCTAAGGATCTCCACGACGATCGGTCCTGCGCTGCCTGCATCCACTGGCTTTCCGCGACCTTCACCAGATCGTCGGTCCACCTTGTCGGGGGCCTACCCACGGAGCGTCGTCTGGTGCGCGGTCGCCATTCCAGAACCTTTCTGCCCCAACGGCCATCGGTTCTTCTCGCTATGTGTCCCGCCCATTGCCACTTCAGCTGAGCAATCCTTCGAGCGATGTCGGTTACTTTAGTTCTCCTGCGGATCTCCTCGTTTCTGATTTGATCACGTAGGGAAACGCCGAGCATGGCTCTCTCCATTGCACGCTGAGTGACCTTGAGCCTCCTTTCACTGCCGTAAGTCATCACTGGCAACACACACTGTTCATAGACTTTCGTCTTGAGACACTGAGGTAAGTCGGACGCGAAGATTTTTCGAAGCTTCCCGAATGCTGCCCACCCGAGTTGGATTCGACGAGAGATCTCTTTCTCGAAGTTGGACCTACCTAACTGGACTGCCTGTCCTAGGTATACGTAATGGTCAACAACTTCAAGTGTAGTGTTCCCAACATGAACTGGAGAGGGTACAACATGGGCATTTGACATAATTTTCGTCTTATCCATGTTCATCCTAAGACCCACTCTTTGGGAAGCACTACGGAGATCTTCGAGCATTGTGTTCAGGTCTTCCATGGTCTCAGCCATAAGGACTATATCATCGGCAAAACGAAGGTGTGTGAAGTACTGGCCATTAATGTTGATGCCGAGTCCTTTCCAGTCCAAGAGCTTAAAGATGTCCTCCAACGCAGCTGTGAACAGTTTCGGAGAAATAACGTCTCCCTGTCTCACACCACGCTGCAGTTGGATAGGATTTGTGTTCTGGTTCTGTACTCGGATCGTCATGGTGGCATTTTGGTATAAGTACCTCAACACCTCGATATACCTATAGTCCACTTGGCACCTTTGGAGAGACTGCAGCACCGCCCAGGTTTCAATCGAATCAAAGGCTTTCTCATAGTCCACGAACGCCAAGCAAAGTGGCTCATTATACTCCTCAGTCTTCTGTATAACCTGCCGCAGCGTATGGATGTGGTCTATGGTGCTAAAGCCTTTTCGGAACCCGGCTTGTTCGGGAGGTTGGAAGTCGTCGAACTTGCGAGCGAGACGATTCGTAAAGACTCTCGAAAACAACTTATAGACATGACTCAGAAGCGAGATGGGCCTATAGTTCTTTAAGATGGCCTTGTCACTCTTTTTAAAGAACAAGATCACCTCACCTATGTTCCATGTCTTTGGCGTTCTGCCCTGGACGATGACGGAATGAAAGAGCTTCTGGAGGACTTTGAGTATCGGCTTACCGCCCGCTCTCAGAAGTTCTGTAGTGATTCCATCGTCACCCGCCGCCTTGTTGTTTTTCAGCTGTTTGAGAGCCATACTAATCTCATACAGGCTGACGTCCGGGATATCTTGGGTCTCCATACATTCTCTACTTATAGGTTTATATGAGAATACATTCCGAGCTCGGCGACACTGCCGCGCAGCACTGCCGCTGCTGCTTGCTGCAGAGATCGTAATCATACCTTCCAGTGGCGAGGCCATTTTCTTGTATTATTCTTATTTTGTTTATTTTTCATCATAAATACTCATTCATCTCTCCAACAGAAAGAGAAAAGAAACTTTAAAATCGCTTTAAATAGAAAGAAAGAAAACTTAAGCCGGCCTGCAGCGGATGACATCTCACTATTTTCAACCGAAAGGCACGCGACTGTGTGCATTGGTGAGAAGGAGACAGAGTAATAACAATCAACCGTTACCCGTGGCAACCGCGCCAAGACACAGTAGGAAAAGGAAAGCTAAAGGATGTTGGCTTGCCTTGAGGTTTTGTGTGACAACGAATTTGATACTCCTTCCTTGCGTGCTCCTTGCGCTCGGCGCGGCGCGCGAGTGTTTTTCGCCGAGCGTTTTTACACTTAGAAACCCATCAATATTAACCGTAGGCATTACCGAAATGGTAAAAAATTATTAAGTAATAACATGTATGATAAGAGATAATAGAGATAAGATACGAGGAGCTCGATGGCGCAGTGGTTTAGCGCCTGGCCCAGCGATTGCGGAAGTTAAGCAACGTTCGCAAGGGTCGGTCATGGGATGGGTGACCAAAAATTTATTATCTGAGCTCCTCCGTGCTTCGGAAGGCACGTTAAGCCGTTGGTCCCGGCTGCATTTGCAGTCGTTAACACCCACCAATCCGCATTGGGCCCGCGTGGTGGGTTATGGCCCGTCCTCCTTATCCACCCATAAGGAAGGCCTGAGCCCCAGCAGTGGGGACATCAAAAATGGCTGACAAAGAGCATGTATGATAATAATATGAACTGCATGGTGGATCGGTGGGGTGGGATTTTGAAAAGGTAAGCCGATGGGAATCGGCTTGTATGGACCCTTCGCCACTGATACCTTCACCTCGCAGGAGTAGATTACTAACATCATGTTTGTTCTATAACTTTTCCGCAAAAAGAAAAAAAACAACTTTCCATACAAACGTTGAACAGCTGGTCGCGTTTTTTGTTTTTCGGATATAGTGCGAATGTGGAAGGAACGATTGCACAAGGGCGTCCCAGAAAAACCTACGCGGACCAAATAGAGGTTATTATAAAAAAGGCTGGTGTACGCAGTGACAAAAACCGCAGGGCATGTATGAAAGGATTGATGGATGTGAATGAAGCGAAAGAAGTGTGCAAGGATTGTAGCAGGTGGCGATCCATAGTCTCTGCCTACCCCCATGGGAAACTGGCGTGAGTGTATGTATGTATGTCGTAGAATAGATGTTGTTTATGATATTAGTAATCCACTCCTGCGAGGTTGTTGGTGTTTTACAATAACCCTGTATTGATTGAAGCCAGTATAGAATCGCGGTTCATGCTTCATGGTGACTCTGTAGAGGACGGAAAACTTAGCCTAAATTATTTGTTGGTTCGTACGTAGCCTTGTATATCTTGTATACCATGAGCAACAGCGTCGTTTAACCACTCCTAGGGTTAAAATCGCTTGCACGCCGCACCGTCACAAAATACGTTTAGTTCGTGCAGGGCGATATGCGCGCACACAAATTTTGTTGCTAACTGTTCAAGTGACGCTGTTGCCCATAGTACCTTGTACGTATATTTGTGTGATATCATCCCATTTTTTACTCCGCAGTGACGTCCGGCTGCCTGATAGTGTACGTTCGCTTCCGGCGCCGCAGCGCACAGTTTGCTACTCTCTCCGCCGACCTATCAGGATCGCCCCCCGACGAATCCACCAGCCTCGTGGAAAATGTCGAGCCTGTATCGAACACACAGTCTATATCAAACAACGGTAATTATTTGAATTACAGATTTTAGCATTCACAGTGCTATTTTTTATACATGTTAAATGATAGAAAAAAATCGACTCGTTGAGGAATTTGGTTCAATCAGGGCTCTGTCACTCCACGCGCGAGTATGAAGTGCTCGGCGGACAAATTTCATACGTCAGAAAAGATAAGACTAACGTAATAGAAAGAGAGGCAACTACTAAGTGAATTAAGATGAATAAATAATGAAAAATATTAGAAAAAATCGGCTCACCCGTAGCAACTTAGACGGGATGAGCGCTACGGGTGAGCCGATTTTTTCTAATATTTTTCATTATTTATTCATCTTAATATAAAAATAGCATTGTGAATGCAAAAATCTAAAAGTTAATACTAAGTGAATGTTTTGGAGCGAAGGGAGCGTTGTGTGACCTAAATTGCACTTTATTGTGTCGGAGCAAGAGTCGCAATTAATTTAAACGATTTTTCGGAGTGCAACTTCTGGACACTCGTACTGTTATCTATTCTGTGGTTCAATGCCCAACGGATTCCTATTCCTAGGGTTCGAGTCCCGCCTGAGAAGCTAACTGACAGTGGCCCTACCATGAGTTGATGCAAACTGTTTTCGTTACAATAAACTATCGCATTCTCTCTTTCACTCGCGTTGACTGAGCAGTATATCCGATAGCTTACGGTAGTTTTGTTACTCAAATGGTAGAGCTACAAACTACTACTTATAACTACTTAAACTACTTATGTGTTTAGTTACTTGCATAAGTAACAACTTACCCGCAGAAGCTAATTTCTTACCTACCTTTCCATTTTCGTCAAAAACTGATTGGGAAATAGTAATTTTGACTTCCATACACTGGTTTTCATGATGTCTATCTCTGAAGTCTCGGGTTCGATTCCCGGCTGACTCAACTTAGAAAATGAACTTTTCTATATTTTCGTTAGTTGATTGTTGTCCTGTTATCGTTAATTTCCATTACACAGATAGTTTAAATAATGTCAGGGCTCTGTCACTCCGCGCGCGAGTCTGAAGCGCTCGGCGTCCTCTGAGAGGACAAATTTCATACATCAGAAAAGATAAGACCTACGCGATAGAAAGAGAGGCAACTACTATTGAATAAAGTAGAAACAGTTTGCCTAAAATGGTAGAGCTACAGGAGACGAGTCTATTTTTTCCTATAGAATTCGCGATTGAAAATCACGATCTGCTGATTAAACATTATTTTTCTTTTTGTTCCACTATGTCACACGCAGAAGATCAAGGTACGTTTTTAATTTATTTAAATTAATTCTATTTTACGTTAATTAAGTTTCTATAATTAATATAATCTGTTAATAATCATCTCTAACAAAAACGTCTTAAAACGAAACATGCATTATTTTTATTACCAAAATTTTTTTTAACAGAACAGAAATATCTTTTTTATACCCATAGATGACCTACTCTACTCTCCCTTAGTAGGAGCACAAAGAAGGCTAGACCTAGTTTTAGCTGGCTGCCGGCTACACAGCCGCTAGCAAATATTCCTAGATTTAACCAACAGCTATATATCGGCTACACCTAGTTTTAGCCGGCTAAAACTATAGCCGTAACATAATATACTATGTAAAACTAACGAAACAATTTTCACTTAGGATGTTACGGCACGATAACCGCCACTCCGTCGCCCAATATAAACATCAACGGCTGTTGTTCCGACGACCCCAACTGTCAGGACGGCCTCGCGCACACACACGACATCGAAGACATCGCCAATGGCGGTGTTCCGCTGTGAGTCATAGTTTATTTACTTACTATTATTGGCTAGGATGCTACGGCACGATAACCGCCCTCCGTCGCCCAATATAAACATCAACGGCTGTTGTTCCGACGACCCCAACTGTCAGGACGGCCTCGCGCACACACACGACATCGAAGACATCGCCAATGGCGGTGTTCCGCTGTGAGTCATAGTTTATTTACTTACTATTATTGGCTAGGATGCTACGGCACGATAACCGCCCTCCGTCGCCCAATATAAACATCAACGGCTGTTGTTCCGACGACCCCAACTGTCAGGACGGCCTCGCGCACACACACGACATCGAAGACATCGCCAATGGCGGTGTTCCGCTGTGAGTCATAGTTTATTTACTTACTATTATTGGCTAGGATGCTACGGCACGATAACCGCCCTCCGTCGCCCAATATAAACATCAACGGCTGTTGTTCCGACGACCCCAACTGTCAGGACGGCCTCGCGCACACACACGACATCGAAGACATCGCCAATGGCGGTGTTCCGCTGTGAGTCATAGTTTATTTACTTACTATTATTGGCTAGGATGCTACGGCACGATAACCGCCCTCCGTCGCCCAATATAAACATCAACGGCTGTTGTTCCGACGACCCCAACTGTCAGGACGGCCTCGCGCACACACACGACATCGAAGACATCGCCAATGGCGGTGTTCCGCTGTGAGTCATAGTTTATTTACTTACTATTATTGGCTAGGATGCTACGGCACGATAACCGCCCTCCGTCGCCCAATATAAACATCAACGGCTGTTGTTCCGACGACCCCAACTGTCAGGACGGCCTCGCGCACACACACGACATCGAAGACATCGCCAATGGCGGTGTTCCGCTGTGAGTCATAGTTTATTTACTTACTATTATTGGCTAGGATGCTACGGCACGATAACCGCCCTCCGTCGCCCAATATAAACATCAACGGCTGTTGTTCCGACGACCCCAACTGTCAGGACGGCCTCGCGCACACACACGACATCGAAGACATCGCCAATGGCGGTGTTCCGCTGTGAGTCATAGTTTATTTACTTACTATTATTGGCTAGGATGCTACGGCACGATAACCGCCCTCCGTCGCCCAATATAAACATCAACGGCTGTTGTTCCGACGACCCCAACTGTCAGGACGGCCTCGCGCACACACACGACATCGAAGACATCGCCAATGGCGGTGTTCCGCTGTGAGTCATAGTTTATTTACTTACTATTATTGGCTAGGATGCTACGGCACGATAACCGCCCTCCGTCGCCCAATATAAACATCAACGGCTGTTGTTCCGACGACCCCAACTGTCAGGACGGCCTCGCGCACACACACGACATCGAAGACATCGCCAATGGCGGTGTTCCGCTGTGAGTCATAGTTTATTTACTTACTATTATTGGCTAGGATGCTACGGCACGATAACCGCCCTCCGTCGCCCAATATAAACATCAACGGCTGTTGTTCCGACGACCCCAACTGTCAGGACGGCCTCGCGCACACACACGACATCGAAGACATCGCCAATGGCGGTGTTCCGCTGTGAGTCATAGTTTATTTACTTACTATTATTGGCTAGGATGCTACGGCACGATAACCGCCCTCCGTCGCCCAATATAAACATCAACGGCTGTTGTTCCGACGACCCCAACTGTCAGGACGGCCTCGCGCACACACACGACATCGAAGACATCGCCAATGGCGGTGTTCCGCTGTGAGTCATAGTTTATTTACTTACTATTATTGGCTAGGATGCTACGGCACGATAACCGCCCTCCGTCGCCCAATATAAACATCAACGGCTGTTGTTCCGACGACCCCAACTGTCAGGACGGCCTCGCGCACACACACGACATCGAAGACATCGCCAATGGCGGTGTTCCGCTGTGAGTCATAGTTTATTTACTTACTATTATTGGCTAGGATGCTACGGCACGATAACCGCCCTCCGTCGCCCAATATAAACATCAACGGCTGTTGTTCCGACGACCCCGCCTGCTAGGACGGCCTCGCGCCTCAGAAAAAGGAGACCTATGGAAGTGTCACAAACTGCAATAACAAAGGATTCGTGACGTCATATCCGCGGTCGTGATCGCCATATTGTGTTGCGTTTACATGTTACAATTTCGACTCTATGCTGTTAACATAAGGTATATTACACTAAGCTAAGCTGCCATGTTTAGTTGCGTTTGAATGGAGAACAATGAAGTAGGTATGCAGGCTTTTTTAGGATTCCGTATCCAAAATGGCAAAAAACGGAACCCTTATAGATTCGTCATGTCTGTCTGTCTGTCTGTCCGTCCGTATGTCACAGCCATTTTATTCCGAAAGTATTAGGAGTACACAAGTGAAGTTTGGTAGGTAGATGTATTCTGTGAACCGCTTTAAGGTTTTCACATAAAAATAAAAAAATAAAAGATTAAGGGGGGGCCCCCATACATGAAACTGAAACTGAAAAAAATTTTTTTCATCAAACCTATACGTGCGGGGTGTCTATAGATAGGTCTTTAAAAATGATATTGAGGTTTCTAAGACTATTTCTTCTCAAAGTCAACCGTTTGAAAGATATTCACTGCCAAAGTGGTAAAATGAGTGTCTCCCCCCTTTAACTTTTAAAATAAGAGAGTGAAAAATCTAAAAAAATATATATGTTGTAGATCGTAATAAATACTTTCAACGAAAATTGGTTTCAACGAGATATAGTGATAATTTTTAGAGATATATCACATTTTCCAAAACCGCAAATATAACTTTGTCATTCATACAAACACTATGAAAAACAAAGTTATTTTTGCATACGAAAAATGATAGTGGTATTCAATATGGTATTGTATACGGTAACTACGGAACCCTACTGCGCGTGGCCCGACACGCACTTGGCCGGTTTTTCGTAGTATGTCAGGTCCATATTATTATTCCTTCGTCATTGCCTCGCGCACACACACGACATCGTCAATGGCGGTGTTCCGCTGTAAGTTATAGTTTATTTACCTACTATTATTACTTTTTTTTTTTAATCGAACTTGTCGTCTCAAAGGTGTTTGTACTTCAACAAGCGAAAACGTGCGGCCTGTCATCTCGGATTTTTACCATAACCGCCTTCTATATCCAAAACACGCTGCACGAAGGCCGTTTCTTCGATTTAAAGACTGTGTCAAACGGGACATGATCGCCTTAAGAATAAATCATTGGAATTAAGAGCGGGTCGCACACGAGCGGTCCGAGTGACGTAAGCGTGTTCGATTCCCGTCTGAGTATTGATCTGGTGCGAGTCGTATTTTTTCTAGTATATTATTTAGTATTGACGTAAGCGTGTTGCGGAGGGTCGGACTTTGTGCGACGAGAGCTGATAGGCGATTGCGTAAAGTGATCGTATTCATTGAACTTTTAGATTTCAGGCATTCACTATGCTATTTTATCACGTTTTTATTAGGTTGCTTTCTCGTTTGTGTGTTCGTTCGTTCGTTTGTTTGTTTCTCCACAAAGTTTGCGAACGATTTTATACTAGCTTTCCGATGAGCTAGAGACTTGAAACTTTGAACATAGGTCAGAACTACAAGGCAATGGAATAATATGGTGTCATTGAGCTGATCTGATGATGAAGCCAGAAGAAGGCCACATGAACTCTATGATGAAACCATACAACCCCATTGTGTTTGGACTCGTTAGAATCGTTCTGACGAGTACTCTAATGGGAGACGAGGTCCAGGGTCTGATGATGATGCTGAAAGGCCATGCCATAGAAACTCAATATTGGAACCATGCAACCCCATCAAATTTGGGCTCGTTTGAATCTTCTTGACGAGTATTGTTGGGAAACAGTTTCCGAGGATCTGATGATGGAGCCGGAAGAAGACCATAGGAACTCTATAATAAAACCATGCAACTCCATCGAGTTTGGGCTCGTTTGAATCGTCTTGACAAGTACTTTGTTGGGAAATAGTGTCCAGGGTCTGATGATGGAGCCGGAAGAAGGACACAGGAACTCTTTAATAAAACCATGCAACCCCATCGAGGTTGGGCTCGTTTGAATCGTCTTGACGAGTGCTCCGATAGGAGATGGTATATTTTTAGTTTTAGCTCGTTAACTAAAAAGCAGAAAATAATAATTTACTGATAAAAAAACTTTTTTTAAAACACGTTTTTAAAACAGACTAAATTATTACAAAAAAATTGGACTAAAAACATTAAAATGGACTAAAAAGTAAAAAATAAATTCTTCTGTAAATATTTATAACCCTATACCTACAGAAATTTTAAACCTAAAAACGTGAGGCGCATTTTGTAAAATGTATCATCCATATTGTCTTTAGCATGCGCCCCACGTTTTTAGGTTTAAAATTTCTGTAGGTATAGGGTTATAAATATTTACAGAAGAATTTATGTTTTACTTTTTAGTCCGTTTTTTATATTAAGATAATTTATATAAAAGAAAAAATACTAGAAAAAATTTACTCACCCGTAGCAGGGGCCATACCGGCTAACGAATCGATTATCGAAAAGTCTGCTGGGTTTCAAATTAAAACAGATACATCGAACCCCAATTGGGCTAAAATGGCAAACCCCAATTCATGATGTCACATGAACATCGATATCTTCCAAATTACGTCAACAGAAAGTACAAGACGAAATTCCTTACTTTGATTTTTTCTGTTTTAAGTTGATACTCGATAGACTTTTCGATAATCGATTCGCTAGCCGGTACGGCCCCAGCTCAGATGGAATTCGAACCCGCACCCTTGGGATTCTGACCCAATGCACTAATCAATTATGCTACGAGTCGCTAGTGGGAGCGGCGAAATTTTCTAGTACTTTTTACGTTTCTGATGTAAGCCAGCGTTTGGTCGTATTCATTTGAAAGTTCATATTGTATGACATTAGAGTCAAATTCCATGCAAATTGCTGCCGGATATGAACTGTCAAATGAATACGATTGACTTTACGCAACCACACCTCTGGTTCAGAACACTAGCTGACAGGAGAAGGAGGCGTCACCAAGGCGGCACCGATACTTTAGCCGCAATCTTCCTCTGTTTCAGGCCTGCGGGAGAGTATGTCGCTCTCGCATCGGTTTTTTAAAACACCAAAAAAATTGCCTCAGGCACTGAATATAAATAGTCTGCAAAAGACGAATAGGCCTGTAGTAGTGTCCAATACATCAACTTACATTTATCTAATCTCTCAATTTATTGTCACACACAGTAAGAACTGCGCGTTTCCCCCGTCTAAGAGGCTGCGCTGTAACGCGCTCGACAGATCGTGTTCGTACCTGAACGAGTAGGGACGAGCGGCCAGTCAGCTGGGGCTCTTGCCATTATCGCCCGCTTTAATCAATACACTTCTTCTTATTCTTCTATTTTTATTTTGGCAATCTACTTTCCTCTTGGAAGTAACTTTTGCCAGTGTCAAGTGTTTAATAGTTCAGTGGTAGGTATTTTTTCAATTTAAGTTTACATTAGAATGCGGGTGCATTGCATTCCAATGCTGCTTGGAGCATTTGGCAACAAGTATATCAAGACAGTTTACTCGGTAAGTTCTGCCGAGGTAGCTACCACTACAATAAAAGTCTCAGCTTCACACAACCAAGATCGCGCCTATTTCAATTATCCCACATATTGTTCATTTGCGTAGACACTTGCACCACAAAACTGCACCAATTTTAAGACACAAAATATCCACTATGAATCAATTTTCAAATAATTAAAATAGACACCGAACCGTACCCTAAATTAATCGATCAATCACTCAATTGTCACAGTAAGGACTGCGCTTGCCCTCCGTCTCAGCGGCCGCGCTGTAACGCGCCCGACGGCTCGTGCTCGTACCTGAACGAGCTGGAGCGAGCGGCCAGTCAGCTGGGCCTCTTGCCGCCAGAACAGACGCGCGGACGCGGCGGACAGCTTCTGAAGCATACTGTCCTCATCATCGCTTATAGCCTTACCATGTTTATAGTAAGTGTTACATACATCTATATAACGTAACGGCATGTTAGAACCTAAACCAGGGCTTCGTCACTCCGCGCGCGACTATGAAGCGCAGAAAGGATAAGACGAAGAAGTGAAAGATTTTTTGAAATCCGTTTAGAAATGGTCGAGTTATTAGGGTTTTGAAGGAAATGCCAAGTTCCATGCAATATGTGCTTTATCACGTACGACATAAGGTTCGCGTACGTCTCGATGACGTCATAAGGACCCCCCAAAATAACAGTGTTTTAGCACGTTCTAGCTCGTATATCTTCTCAGGTTTAAGAGATATCGTAAAAATTTCTTCACAGTTAATCATGTGGTGGCATAAGCTTTCTGATAAGCCACTAAACAAAAATCGTTACTGATCCTCATTATATATTTTTAAATAATGCAAATAATTAAACCAATCTCAGGGTATCACGTTAGTATTTTTAAATAAGTTTAAGCAGATAATGTAATCAATTTCAGGGCATCACATACACAACTTGGAGGATGATGTTGAGGGATGAAAGCGGAGTATTCATCGAGATTGAATTTTTGGATATTGCCGCCAACTATGGGCAAGCACTTGTTATCTTCATTCTTTTTGGCCTTGATCCTGAAGAGATACTTATTCCGACGGTCAGATACTTTAAGACGAAATGGTAAGAGCTCTTCTGTATAGCTTACTACTAGTGGCTCTGTGAGCTATAGACCTTGCATTTATGACATTTGACGAAATTAGAGACCGGATTATATGCAAATGCATAATATTGCATATGCATTTGCATATTTAGTGGTAGTTGCTTATTTTGGCAAAAAGTTTTGTAATCATGCATATTTACGCTCGATCTCGTTCATCGTTCAGTTGTCTAGCATGACCAAACAATGGCACTTAAATTTAAATTCTGCCCAGTCACTTCAGTGCATGCTTTAGTAGACGTTCCTTTCCGCTTACAAAAATATATTAAGCTATCATAGACACAATTTATCTTCAAAACATTTGGAGTAATGTCAATTATGTTCTGTAATTGATATTTTCGCAAATACGATTGTTATAGTTGAGTAATAATACCTTTTAAGAATAAAAGAAACCTTAAAAAACGTTTTTTAAGGTTTCTAAGGAAAACAATATGTTTGGCCCTTTTTATGGATTTTCGTGCTTATTTTTCTTGGATATTTACATGCATATTTTGGGCTTTTTATGTTTCAAATAATCCGGTCTCTAGTCGAAATGGATGAAATGATTTTTTTTTAGAAAAAACTGAATCGGCCAAAAAATCTGTATAATTATCGAACGTGCTCACAAAATTAAAATCATTTGAGAAATGTAGAGGAGAACAGACGGACAGAGACGAAAGAATGTTTATCCAAGCTGAAACTGAGACGCTCCGCTTGCTCATTGTTCGCTCAGTCAATAACACTTCCATACTAATATTGTCTGTCTATAATTATGTATCTAATCTGATTTTTTGTATATTTTTATTCCATTAGGCATGGCAGTTCAGATGCAGTGGTGTTGCCAGCAATCGAAGATCTCAGTTTCGAAACGAAGCATGTTTGTGACCAGTTTATAACTCACCACCTCGAAAGATGCAGGGAAGCTATCGCCAAAGATACAAGGTACAATATTATTTTATGACAGGTTTCAAGTTTCTTCTCCGTTGCGTGCAATGTAGGATACTTTGCCAGGCCTCCTTCACTCGCTCAAGGTCACGCGATAAGCACCTACCACTAGCCGTTCGTTCGAACGATCAAGTGTGCAGAGGGCACCACACGCCCGCCTGTGTAGTCGCGCGGCATCTTACTGCCCAAGTAGATATGGCCTCTTTATAATAGTAACAATGTCGAATCGACATTACCACAGAACAAAGAAAAATTTTTCCCCCGGGTAGAAGTCGCATGTGGGCGGCACCCGTGTAACATCATATCTGCGTAGCTCCGCACATCTTTGAATTTTGCTCCGGCAGTCGTATGAACGAACGCCAAACAAAAACATCTTCTAAAATAATATAAAAATGCTGAGTTGCATTATACAAAAGAGCAAAATCGATATCCACATATATCATTTAGCAAACGGGTGCATAAAATATCAGAGGCGAGCTTTATTTAAATAATTTTGATTTTAATTAAAAATTAAACGGATATTTTCCTTTTAAAATTCAAAACAATAAATAACCGGCTTTATGCGTCATACACTTAAGATCCATATTCCAACGCACAATTTGACATATTCTTGAAGTGTCATAAACACTAAAATATAGAATGGCGGAAATGTCACTCAATAGGGGAGACCGAGAAAAGTTGTGACTGTGAAGAGTTGAAAAGTATTATCTATCACCATAGCAAAAAATTGATAGGTAAAAGATAAACGTCTAAGTAACAGTTGATTTGATACACTCACCACTGAAAACACGCAAAAACAGCACGTAATTTTAGTCAACTTAATTCATAAATACACTCGGCGTCAGAAAAACCGCACCTTTTCTTCAAAGTTAATTTAATCCCATATAATTTAATGATAAGTGTTATTATATACTTCTTCCCCTTCGGACATAGCCAACAGTCTTTAGAAACCGTTGGAATACTCGTCGAACGGAATCAATTTCTGAGATTGAGTTTCCGAGCACATTACATTGCCTAATTTTATTGCAATATTTGAATAACTTCATGGGCAATAGTATCCATCTTGGGTATTCGTTTTTTTAATTGAATTGTTGAAGTGTGTTTTCTCCATCATCTCGATAGCGAATTTACCCGCATTTCCTGAATTGACCCCTTTTATTTCCCTTTTGTGGTGGCGCTAGCAATAACGCTTTAATCGTTTAATTATGGTAACTGTTATGTTAAATAAATCAAACACTTATTAAAAGAAAGCTCATTAAATGTACTTTCAATAGATATCAACATTTACACAATAAAACGTTAGCTAGCAATAGCAGATGGCCAAGTCTAAACTTAGTGCCGAAGAGGTGCGGTTTTTCTGACGTCGAGTGTAGTACGTTACAGGCGAGTGCGGCAAGCTAGCATTTTTATTGTCAAGGATTTTAATCATTCAAGGCAATTTAATAAAAATTGCTTCTCCTACAAGGCTGCTAGGGCTTAATAAGTATCGATAATTTAGGATCGCTATTTATCGATTTCAAATAAATGTTATATTAAATTATGAAAAAATGAAATATTCAGTCAAAAGTACCAGGGCAACATAACTTACGAGGAGTGAATTTAATTTGGTACCGCGAAGATATGTCTTCATTTCTTTTAGCTCTTTAATTTTTCAAAAATATAAATCTTAACAACTCCTTGTAAGTCATGTTGCCTTGGTATTTTTGACTGAATATAACATTATTTCGTAATTGAACATAAAATAAATATAGGATTTTGGGTTAGGTTCGGAATTGGTAATCGTTCTTTATTACTTATCTATCGATACGGACACTACGATATTCTAAAAAGCCCTAGTCCAGTAGGACCACGGGTACATAGTTGTATATCGTGGTCCTACCGGTAGGTCCACCCCGCCCTTAATGCAACCAACCCGGTCTCCCTTATCTCATAAAATTTTCTTAAAGTACTTTATGATATAATGAATAAGGTGGTAAATCGCACTATTAAAATTAGCTTGCGCCATCTAGCGGCTGAGTAGCAGCATTATAAATATACGTATTATTTAATTTGGTACCAAGTTGCTATGGTAATACGACTGAATCTAAATAAATAAACTTTGTGATTTATGGCTTTCTGGATATTACACATTTTTACTTTTCATCCAATTACGTGTTCACAAAGTGTGTGTGCGTAGCATGTAACTATTAAGTGGGGGGCTTGGCTTCGATGTTTAATGTGTTTGTTTGGTTACACTGGTTTTCATACTAAATTGGGCTCATACTACTTCTATCTACTTCTATGTTCTGTGGACATTACTGTGTCGTGTACGGATGTCAAAATCAAAAACCCAATAAACAATTTGTCGTTTTTCACATTATGTATGATATATGCTACGCTAGCAGTTCATTTAAAGGAAGACAACCCTAACATTGCGTAGTCAGAAAAGGTAAGAGCACTCGATAGAAAGAGAGGCAACTACTAGGTGGACTGCGCGACCTAATAGGGAATATGCATATTTTTTTTTTATCAAAATCAATAGTATAATGCGTGAGAAAATCAACTGTAATATTGAAACTTGTCTCTTGCGTTTTTTTCTCGTAATATAGTTACTTGAAGTTAGCACGCATCAGCTCCCGCCGAAAACGCTCTATACAAAACGGTGACGTCACACATCACGTTTCGGTGTGTTTCGGGCGCGTTTAATATGGAGTTAGCCAATAATCTTCAATTATCTCCCTAAATTTTGCGTTTAAGTAGATATGTGTCATACAAAATATTATTTCTTTTTCGATATTCTATCTGACTGTAAAGTGCATTATATCCGAAAACGAAAAAAAATAATCGTCATTTTCCCCTGATTTCATCGTGTGATAAAACGAAAATAATAATTTTTTTTTATTTTTCTTTCTGTTCCATCATGTTTTTACAAGTGTCCGCAGCGATCAAGCTCAATTTTAGGAAAATCGGTGACTTATGCATATTCCCTATTGCACTTTATTGTGTCGGAGCAATAGTCCTAAAAGATATTTATTTAAATGACTTTGCCGAGTGCTGCTTCTGTACTTTTACTATTAGTTATTCTGTGACTTTGCGTTTTTATTTTACAGTACGAGGCAAACATCTTGAAATCGGGTGGGGATTGCGCGGATCGCGTATTTTGGGCATGCGTAGCGGTGAGGGGCGCGGGCGGCGGGAGAGGGGCGCGCGTTATTGTCAAAGTCAAAGTCAAATAAGCTTTATTCAAATAAACTTAATTATTAAGTACTTTTGAATCGTCTATATTTTCCTACCACCCGTTCGAGACTTTTTTTAGCTGACAAGAAGAACGGGCGCAAGAAACTTATCAGCTGTAACAGCCATAAGTAACGATATTTACAAACTTGAATATATCGTTACCAGATAATTACAACAGGGTGACAGGATTATTGGCAACAACATAGACTTATTATATTACTTCAACAAAGTACTTATAGTAGCAAGTTATGTGTTACATCATTTCCATGCATTTTTATCTTTAAGATAATCATCTACTTTATAATAACCTTTACCCATGAGCGTTTTTTTAACATGGATTTTAAATTCATGCAAAGGCAGATCAATCACTTGTTGCGGAACTTTATTAATAAAGGCTATGCCTTTCCCCATAAATGAACTTCTAGATTTTGCAAGCCTAAATCTTGGAACGGCAAGTTTATCTTTATTTCTTGTATTAAACTGGTGAATATTGCTGTTCTTAGGAAATGAATCATAGTGTTTCCTTACATAAACTAAATTTTCATATATGTATTGGCCTGCCAAAGTTAAGATGTTTATTTCTTTAAACAATTCTCTCAAGCTATCTCTTCGCCGAAGATTGTATATGGCGCGAACAGCTCTTTTTTGGAGTACGAAAATATTTTCAATACTGGCAGCTGAGCCCCACAATAGCAGTCCATACGACATTACACTGTGAAAATAACTATAATATACTAACCTTGCCGTTTCAATATCAGTTAAAAGTCTTATTTTCTTAACAGCGAATGCTGCTGAACTAAGTCTACTTGACAAGGCTTCAATATGTGGATCCCATTGCAGTCGAGAATCTAGTGTAATACCTAGAAATTTTGTACTCTCAATAAACTCGACTTCATCGTTATTCAAATTAATATTTAATTTTGTCTGCTCAACATTAGGTAATGAGAATTTAACACATTTAGTTTTTTTGGGGTTAAGTGCTAAATTATTGCTATTAAACCAGTATGAAACTTTAGAGAGGGCGCTATTTACTTCGTCCGAACAGTTGTTACCTCTGTTTACTTTGAAAACTAAAGAAGTATCATCCGCAAATAGTACTGTCTCACATAAATTATTCGCGTAATTGGCAAGGTCATTTATATAAATTAGAAAGAGCAATGGGCCCAATATTGATCCCTGTGGCACACCCATATTGGTGGGGGCTCCAGTAGATTGAGTTCTATTAATCACTACTTTCTGAGTCCTATTGTACAAATACGATTTCATAAGGCTAACTGATTTGTCAGAGACACCATAATGTTCTAGCTTCTTTAATAGTGTTTGGTGATCAACGCAATCGAATGCCTTAGAAAGGTCACAGAAAATGCCAATTACATCTTGCTTTTCTTCCCAAGCGACAAAAATATGTTTGAGAAGTGCAATTCCAGCATCAGTAGTATTTTTACCTTTGGAAAATCCAAACTGATTTTTATGAAGAATGTTATTGGATGTGAAATAATCTAGTAATTGGGAATATATAATTTTTTCAAATATTTTACTAAGTGCTGGTAGTATAGATATTGGCCTAAAGTTAGCTGGGTCACTTTTATCCCCAGATTTAAAAAAGAGGAATCAATTTACTATTTTTCATTAAGTTAGGAAAGACCCCTTCATCAATACATTTGTTAAAAATAAAAGCCAAGTAAGGGGCTAGTATATCAATTATTGATTTAATAATGCTTGTTGACATGCCCCAAAGATCTTCTGTTTTTCTGACATTAATTGTTTTAAAAGCTTTAATAATATCTTCACTATTTATATATTTAAAGAAAAAGGTTTCCTTGCGCTTATCAACACTAGACTCTAGGAGGGAGACTGCGATGTTGGGACAAGCACTAAGAGTACTGGTTGTTTCTATTGGTATTCGAGCAAAGAAATCTTCAAAGACTTTAGCGACCTTATCGTCAGATTCAACAGTTTGATCACCAATTTTTAAACAGAAGGAATTTATATTGGATTTTGATTTGCCCGTTTCTTTGTTAATAATGTTCCAAGTAGCCTTAATTTTATTATCTGCTGATTTAATTTTATTTGAAAAGTACTTGGACTTTGCTAGAATACAAACTTCTCTGAATGTTTGTGAATACTTCTTGACAAATTCAATGAAGTTAGGATCACAGGAAGTAGCTTTCTCTGCATAAAGTTCGTATAATTTCCTTCTGCTTTTATATATACCGGGTGTGGCCCAGTCACTAAATTTCGTACTATCATTACATTTGATGACTTTTTGTTTAAAAGTTTCACTAAATTCAGTTTGGACTACGCTAAATAAATGGTTATATAAGTTATTGGCTTCAAAATTTGGTTCTGGTAAAGTTTCAATTTTACTTGTGACATTGTTTCTGAATTTTTCAATACAGTGTTTTTTTATTGGCCTACACATTATTTTCCTTTTAGACGGAACATGATGGTGCTCAATAGAGGCTAATTGTCCACTATGGTCGGACTTAATACAATTCAAAATTGATTTTTCAAGTACATTGCAGTTACAGAAAATATTATCTAAGCAAGTTGCCGATGTGGGTGTGATTCGCGTTGGTTCATTAAAAGTATGTAGCAAATTAAATGATTTAAATAGGTTTATGAACCTACTCGACAACTTAGCTAATTTAGGATCTAAGATGTCGACGTTAAAATCTCCACAAATCACGACTTTTTTATTTTTCCTACAAGTTATTTTTAAGACTTCCTCCATAGTGGACTCAAAGTCAGAGTAATTCGCTCTGGGGGGTTTATATACACATACTATAATTATTTGATCAAGTTCCACACAAGACAACTCAATGGTTCGTTCAATTGAGAGGGATACTACATCTTTGCGCTCTTTACATTGCAAACTATTGTGTAGAATAATAAGTGAACCCCCTCTTATAGCAGATTTCCTATTAAGTGAGCTAACAACTTTATAATTATCCAAACTCAAAATTAATTCGTGCTTTTTCAACCAATGCTCAGTAACACATAACACATCAATATCTTCAGAGTTTAAGAATAAGCTTATTTCTAAATCTTTGCCAGAAAAGCCTTGCATATTTTGGTGAACAATTCTTAAACAGTTTGGCTTTCCTACTGTCGGCTTAGCGCTAGAGGACGCCTCTATTGTCTCAAATGGTAATTTAAATTATTACTAAAATTATTAACAGAATTATTTGGAACGGATTCCAAAGTTGAATTGCACATGTCAGAAGTTAACTGCTCAATAGAAGCAGATGTTTTCCTAGCCAAATTATTGGCTAGTTGTTTAAAATAAAAAGATAGCGATAATGCTATTTGTCTCGTAAAAGAAGAAGGCAGATAATATCTATCTTTTGTCAAATAAAAATTGTAAAATAATTTATTAATGTCAATTAAGTGCAGCTGTTGGCTATTATAAAAAGCCACTGTATTTAAAGATAGATTTAAGTTAAATCTTACATTATTTTCCACCTGTGACAAACTTTTACTGTAGGGGAATGTAAACAATATTACTTTACTGACATTCAGAGAACAAAGGGAATTACAATATGTTATCAATTGGTTTTTGGTGACATTAGCCCTATTTCCAATTAAAATTATCAATTTTGTGTTATCGCTGAATGTTTTTTTTACAATTATATTCATAATGTCATCTAAAGTTGACCCAGGCATACAATGATTAATGACATTTTCCCCTAATTGATTTTGTAACAAATGGCCTAAGTTCTTTCCAATTTCATCACAATACATAATGTATTGTGATGAAATTGGTTTACTATAATCATCTTTTATACATGAACTAATTTTGCTAGCACTTAGTATACTATTGGAAATATTAGAAACTTCAGGCTCACACACCGAGTAAGTAATTGCACACTCTGGGGCAGACTGGGTCGATGCTTCTTTTGTTATTAATAGTACATTACATCCGAGAACGGGAAGCTAGCGATTGCATTGTCGAGGATGGTTTGAAGCCCGAGCCGCAGGCGAGGGCTTTAATCATTCGAGGCAATGCAAGTAGCTTCCAGTACAAGGTTTGTATAATACTTTACTCACGAAATGCGAGGAAATACAATTTTCTTTGTAAAAATGTGATATTTAAATTGATTCGCGTGGCCATGTTTACTGACCGGTCATGCAACCATAAAGTTTCATAAAAAGAATGCTAGCTGATAAGTTCTACCGATTTGAATTTGGAACACTTACTTCCCGCACTCAGTGCGGGAAGTAAGTATTGAATTTCATTTCCGCACTGAATTTCAAATTTAGAATGTGATGAACCAGACCCCCACGGAAATGTTGAACGCCCCGCATTCCTTTTTCAAATGGAATGATAACATTTCAGAGCATAAGTGAGTAAATCAACATTTCGGTTTAAGCAGCTACACTTCTGTTTGTTGCCGAGGGACTCAAACCGGTCTGTATTGAAATTACACATATCAATCATATCATTTGCAGCTAACTTTTGGTAAACTAACTGCTTGCGAGAAAACTCACTCAAGTTGTTATACATTTCCCTAAGTGACAGTTCTAAATTGTCAATTTTGTCACCTAATCGATTATTAATCATTTCACATTCTTTATTTTTATTACATGTAACCCTATTTATTACATTTAATTGCTCTAACAATGACTTGCGTTCTTTTCTCAGCTTTGAATATTTACTATGATAGTTTTGTCTATTTATCAACTTTTGAGTTTTTCTAATGTATCTATTTAACTTAATATATTTTTTAATTTTTTTCCCGCCATTCAGTTGACAGTTATTTCTACTAATAATTGATTTATCATCAAAGTTGGTAGAAACCAAAATTGACTTATCATATATTGCAGAGTCACACTGCTGTAACTCACTGAACAGACTTTGAGAATGCTTTTCTTCTGTAATATTTTTATTTTCCTGTTCTAACTCTAAGATATTCTTTTGTGCAAGAGACAAACTGATTTCAAGATCCGTGATGCGACTCAAGGCCTGTTCATGTGTGTTACTGCATTCTCTAAACGATTGAATAAAGTCTTGCATATGGTTGCACTTATCAACAATTTCAGAGTACTTTATATGGAGCTCAGCAAGCTCATTCTTGAGTTCGGTGTTCCGAGTTATGGTCTTGAGGATCTCGCATTCACTATCCTCTCTTTCTTGCAGAAGAGTATTGTTGAACTCTTTGGCAGCTTTTAAATCCTCCAATGTGTGCTTGAGTTTGAGCTCCATATCCTTCGCAGTTGCCTTACGGGTCAACATCTTGAATTGAAATTCAAAGCCGCTTCCACTGCAAATATACAATAAGAAGTTAGTATAATGTAAATAAAGCAAACTTTACAGTGTTGTTTATAATAAAGAGTTATAAAAGTTATAAGTTATTTAAAAAAAAAGTGGGTAGAGCAATCAGGTGACTGATAGCATGAAATATACTTTGTAAAGTAGGTACAGTTAACCAGATATAACAGTATTTGTGTTAGTTAGCTAAGTACTTAATTTTTATTGATTACAAAGTGAATAGGTAATAGGTATCACCATCAGTCTATCTTTGAATGAATAATGTAAGGAATGATGGACTTTCACTAGTATTTTTGTCACAACAAGTTATGTAACTATTGTATCTACGAAGCAGACTCAGATGAAAAAAATAATTATATTAAAAACAATAAAAATATTTATCCACTCACACTCTGACCGATGAACTTAATTAATTTTAATAAAATAAAACAGAAAATTAAAAACACAGATTATTATTAGTACCTAGCAAATTGGTTGCACAATTGTTTGAATGTAAGTAAATGTAAATGTAATTCTGTATAGTGTGATGCTTGTTAAGAGTTGAAAGATTGATGAATGTCTGTGGCAATAATGGTCACCGTCTACTTTACTTCCACAAATAAGTCAAGTGAAGAGAGGTTAACAATGCCAAATCGTTATGAAATATGACGCTATTCACTAATGTGAATCTTGTAAAGAAGTAATGCTAATGTTCAGTAAAAATTGAGAACCAAATTGCCATACATACACACAAGCACAAACATTATTCTCATAAATCAGTCAGAATGGTTGTCTTTTAATCTTAGTATATAAAGAAAATACTCCCCCGGTTTAGATGACGGTATTCCACTGATTAGACTTGGAGTTTTCTCCGTTTTCTCCTCGAAGAGATCACGCCTTTTTTTGAAAATTCTTCAAAGTTTCTTCGTCAGTTTGAACGCTGGACGTTACAGATTTGACTGCGTAGTATTACAAGAAATCCTGGTTGGAATGCCTTGATAACACTTGTCCTTATTTATTATTGTTCAAAATACACTTTTAACACAAAACACTTTAGAAAAACTACAAATTTATAAATTAAAATGAATTTAAAATCAGCTGTATACAATTTGACAAGTGAACCCCGGTGTTGCCCGGGGTTGGTCGCTCGCAAGAGCACACGCGCGAACTTATCCTCACTCCATCGAAAAATTTACAAGATGTTTGCCTCGTACTGTAATTTGGCTATCTTTATTTTATAAATTTTTCGAATTGTTATAGAGGTGTTTCTGCTTTACCAGTTTTAGGCCCGTATTTATAAACCGCTTTCAAAGTTGAGAGCTATCTTGAGATTATACTTATGCTTAACAGCATCTGAGGTATGATCTCGAAGATAGCTCTCAACGTTGAGAGCGGTTTATAAATATAGGCCTTACTGACGTTTGGTAGCGGCCTTTATTTCATCCAAAACTGTTCAGTGTTTGACCTTATTCTCACTCATCTGATGTTAAGTGGCAATAATGCCAAGGAAACGCACTGCACCTGGAATCCTCAACCAATGAGCAACAGGCTATCTTACCTCTGACCGCCAGGTGATGGAATACAACAATGGTAAATTATTTTTATGGCGTCAGACTTAAGTAGGAAAGTGATAGCTAGCCATGCGGGCTTGAAACAAGCTCTACCACCAACCAAACCGAGTACAAATGTGCCCTCCTCCTGGGAATTGAACCTGGGATCCCTGCGTCTAACACCAGTAAGCGAACTACCAGACCGCAGAGGCGGCTTTCTATTCTAATTCATATATAAAAAAACAGTGATCAAAAGAAAATAGGGGCTATTAAATATACACCGTCATTTTGTAGTCGTTTTAATTAACTTAAGGGTGTGTTGTACCAATGAAAATGAACATTTTTGCCCAAGAAACATGGGTCGAAAAACGACAAAAAATTTTGGGTCTCCCATACTAAGTAGACAGCTAAAACATTTTATTAGTATGGGAAAGTCAATTTTTTTGTCGTTTTTCGACCCATGTTTCTTTGGCAAAAATGTTTAGTTCCGTTAGTAGAACACTCCCTTAAGTTGATTAAAACGACTACAAAATGACGGTGTATATAGTTATCCATACAAATGAGCTCATTTCTGAAAGGTTTTTTTTTTCGAGATTCCGTGGTTGGCCCCATAGTAAAAGTTGTTCATTTACGTGGTCTGAAATCCCCATTTCATTTTTAGATATACCTAAAAATAACAGTGTATTTATTTATTATTATTAATATTCGATGTTCTCCTCAGGTGGCGTATGCGCATATACCACGGCGTATTCCGCGGGTCGTGCCTGGTGCAGTGGCTGGTGAGCTGCGGCCTGGCGAAGGACGAGCACGAGGCGACCCAGTACGGACGCCATTTACTGGACGGACGACTCATAGCTCACGTCAACAACGCGCATCATTTCACCAACACACCGCTACTATACACGTTCATATAAAATAGACTAACGGCCAGTGCTCTGTTTATCAAAACTTACAAGTCTTGTACTTTTTAAAAACAAGCATTTTCCTTATCAAAACACGTTAAATTAAACGCTACAATGTTTTCACCCTTATATTAGTCGTTCCGTTAATCAAAAAAAATCAAAACATGTAAAAAAATTAAAACTTGTAAAAAACTCAATAGAAAATCCTGAATATTCCTGAGGGTGACTCTCCATTCCGTCTGACAATTTTTACAAGTTTCCGCATAAATTATTTGCAAAATACCTATTTTACATGAACTTATAATTTTTTTTATGTAAATTTTACTTGTAACTTGTAAGTTTTGATAAACAGGGCACAGAGGTCCGACCGGCTTACTTTTCGAACTTCGGCGGGTCTACCGAGCTTCAACTTAAAACAGATAAATCGAAGTAAGGAATTTCGTATTGTACTATTGGACTTAGAGCTAGCCCCGGAAATAGGAGGACAATTTACAGAGCGACGAAATCCCTATTGTTAGTTTGCCATACTATCATTATTAACAGATCCGGGTGTATGGGTCTTGAAGAGTGTAGAGTAGAAAGTAGATATTGGATAGATAGATAGTTCAGTTGGTAGTTAAAACACTGAGTTTAAAGTTATTTTAGTTTATTAGATAAGTACAAGTTAACAGTTATGAGTTTAGTATAGAATTAATTATTGTTGCATAAAAATGTAAACAGTCGGGCGGCCGGCGGCGCGCCAAAGTAGGTCGCGTAGTCAGCAAATCGGACATACATTTGTACGTAATCGTACACCGGGCACCTCACAGATTTTCTGTGGTGGGAGTGGTTAAGCAACAAAGGGGCTGAAAAGCGATTGAAGGTATACAATTTACAGAGCTCTGGATTTGGTGTGGTATATTAGCAAGCCAATCATAAATCTAAATCAAATATAACATTGCCAAGAATTGACTGATGGAAAAGTAGTGCCAGGCGGCATCAAGATAGGCGAAAAAGTGGTAAAGTTTGATGCCGCCTGGCACTACTTTTCCAACACTCCCACCCGCACTACTGAAAATCTGCGAGGTGCCCGGATCTATGAATGATGACAGTATGGCTAACTAGAGGGATTCCGTCGCTCTGTTAATTGTCCACCTATTTCCGGGGCCAGCTCTTAGTATGTATAAAAGAAGTTATTTGAAAGATATCGTGTAGAGTCATGAATGGGGGTACGCCATTTTGGCCTGACTGGGGCTCGGTTTATCTGTTTTTATTTGAAACCCGGCAGACTTGTTGAAGTTCGATCCGTTAGCCGTTCGGCCCCAGGCCCAATAATCAATTCATAGATAGGGGTAGGCCTAATCCAGATTAGTTGCTATGTAACGGTTGATATTAATAAAATAACGACAGTTGCTTAGCAACTAATCTGGATTAGGAGTATCCCTATCTGTGGATTGATTATTGGATCTGGGCCATACCGTCTAACGCATCGATTATCGAAAAGTCTGCCGAGTTTCAACTTAAAACAGAAAAATCAAAGTAAGGAATTTCGTTTTGTACTTTCTGTGTACGTAATTTGGAAGATATCGATGTTCGTGTGATATCATGAATTGGGGTTCGCCATTTTGGCCCAATTCGGGCTCGATTTATCTGTTTTAATTTGAAACCCGGCAGAATTTTCGATAATCGATTCGTTAGCCGGTACGGCCCCTGGGGGTAAGCGTTGAAAAGTTTATGAACCATCCATGTAGGTATATCAATAGGTGTATAAACTCGAAAGGGTGATAAAGTAATCATATTAAAGAACTTTCATTATAATATCACACTCACATGAAATAAACAAATCTGAAATCGCAATAGTTACGTCCAATCTGAATAAAACTTGAGATTGAATGTAGTGAGTGAGCAAATGTTGATCTTTTGTATAGGTAGATATTGAACAAGAACAAATTATCATAATCTTTTCTAGATTTTTTTTATATTTTTAAGTAGGTACTAATGCTGGCTTTAGTGTTATTATAACACGTTGGTTATTAAGACACTTTCTCGCTTATTTATTTATTTGTTTGTTTTTAGGGTTCCGTACCCAAAGGGACGTAAAAACGGGACCCTATTACTAAGCCTCCGCTGTCCGTCTGTATGTCTGTCACCAGGCTGTATTTCATGAACCGTGATAGCTAGATAGTTGAAATTTTTACAGATGATGTATTTCTATTGCCGCTATAACAACAAATACTAAAAACAGAATAAAATAAGTATTTAAGGGGGTCTCCCATACAACAAACGTGATTTTTTTGCCGTTTTTTGCTCGATATTGATAACGACTACAGGTAGACAGTTGAAATTTTCACAGATCGTGTATTTCTATTGCTGCTATAACAACATATGCTAAAAACAGAATAAAATAAATATTTAAGGGGGGCTCCCATACGACAAACGTGGTGTTTTTTTGGTACGGAACCCTTCGTGCGCGAGTCTGACTCGCACTTGGCCGGTTTTTTATTTTTATTTACTTTGATTGTTAAGAACAATCTTCACCCAAACTTTTTATGGAAATATCGGAGATAGTGAGAATTATCATACAATGCCAAAGAGTATGTTACCAATAATAAACTTCCATAAACTGAGGAAAATACAACATTCGCTCAAACTCGAAATGTGAATAATGAAACACTGTACAGTGAATAGTCCTTCCTCCATTTTCAGCTTTCCAGTGTTAATTTACTACAGAAAAAAACTGTACAAAAAATTTAAAAAAATCTTTAAATGTGTACTTAATTATATCGACATGAAAGAAATATACTTTTATTGGTAAGTTGACAAGAATTGTTATTTATAAGGCGGTGAATGGACAATACGACAAAAAAATAACATGTCCTGTTCATTTGCTTTTCGAAGATAGAATGAAAAAAATGACCCATATTTTTTAGTTTTTGTTAAATATTTTTTTTTACTAAAATAAAAATGTTTAAAAAGTTTGCCGGAAGTGACGTAGCTCTGAGGCTCTTTGTAGTGATTCAGACAGAAAACACGGGAAACGCTGTCACTGTCAAACAATGTGACTAGAGATGAGCAAGGGCAATGGCAAGTTATTTAAACAACTTATTGCATAAGTTCTATTTAATTAATTTCGGCCCGAATTTAAAACCTACACGGGAGGGAATTTATGGGTAAACCCAATGGTCGGGTTTAAACGGGTCTTTTGCTCATTTCTAAATGTGACATTTTGAGTGAACTATTATTTTTTATGTGGCTTACAACGTGAGCAAAGGTGAATGATTATGTTCATGTCTTTCTCGCTGTTCTGAGGGTTAAATCTAGAAACGGTATTTTTTATTTTGACAAAATATTTTTTGTCGTATTGTCCATTTAAAATTTATTTATTTTTGTACATTTTGAGTGTTATGTGGCTGTGTAAACGATTTTAATTTACTTGAGAGTGTTTTAGCAAAAATAACAAAGTTGTAACCCAGATCTCGCAATCATTGGCATAGGTATGCGATGCGATCATTTCCCGTGAGGCTTCCATATCAGTATTTTTTTTATTTAATTATTAATGCACAATTTATTGTACAATGGTGGACTTAATGCCTTAGGCATTCTCTACCAGTCAACCTTAGGGTGATGTGGAGACTTACGTAATTTTTATCGTAAATCCGTTCAAAAACTATCTTCTGGTGGCAACTCACGTAGCTGTTTAGTTCGCATTTGTTGTTCAAATTAAGGCAGAAAAGACAACAAATTGCAAAGATTTAAATTCGTATTTGGGTTGGGCATAAATGTCAAATGTCAAAACGAAAGCCAAGTCAAGTACCACTTTAGTATAGTACTAGTTTAAATAATTATACTGACACTGTAAAACTTTTTGGGAAAATAATTAGGGTAATTTTATAGATACGAGACCATCACGTGTACAGACCTACACGTGGTAAAGGCATCATCTTTATTGCTCGTTTTTAAACTTTATTTGCAATGCCATCTTAAGCTAAGTAGTTAGAGAGAGAATTCTGTAATTTTTTTATGTCACAGTGAAGGGTGTTTAGGGGTAGTGTTTTCCTATCCTATCAAGGACATTATATTTTAGACTACGTAATTTATTTATCAAAGACATAACTCAAAACAAAATTGTTCATTGTCTAAGCAGCAATAGTGATTAGCAGATCTGAATTAATGACATTTTAATTTATGCAAAAACAATATATTATATTTAATACATTGAGTATTAAAATTAAATTATTACTATATTATAGTATGCGCAAAATAACTTGGCGGTTTTGAACTTAGCGCGGAACGCTGCGCAGTAGACGAATACAGAGCTTGCGCGGGGACGGGGCGCGGGCGGAAGCACTCGGAACTATGGATCCTGCGCGAAATATCACTTGCGGCTAACTTCCGAGCCGCCAAGTTATTTTGCGCATATTGTATCATTATTAATAAGCAATTTTTTATAAAGCTTATTGGTGCTGCAATGCAAATAGTGAAGGTGGTTGTTGATTTTAGGCTCAAAATTGTTTAGCTAATTATATATTTAGTTACCTAGCTATAAAAAAAGTGCTCTGAACTTAAGATATTCTCTATATTGTTATAAATCGGGCTTAATCTAACAAGGCTACATAAAACTAAAGTACGATGGTGTCGATTCCGTTCGCAACAACTTAACAAAATTGACAGGACTCAACTGAATTTAGTTTTCCATCCTTTTCTTTCTGTATCGAAAAGACAAGAACGGACTGCTAAAATTAAGTTTAGTCCTGTTAATTTAGCAACCAAATTGACACCAGTAGGGCTATTCACGATTGTCGGAAATCTAGTCGAAAGCATTCGGTTCGAATCCGTATCCTCCGATATTACATAAACATAGCAATTCACAAATACATTCGACTGGCATTCGATTCACTTTCTGACGGGAAAGCCCAATGCATTTACAAAGTTAGGTAGCATGAGGTAGAAAATAAGATCGAAGACTATAGATTTGCCGATTCGATTCGGAAAGTTGGTTTCCGACAATCGTGAATAACCCCCCAGGACCTATTTTTCTCTTAGAACATGTCAACAATGATTTAGTAGGTAAACTAATTAATGTTATTAACATAATATATGACAAATCACGAAGTTTGTATGAATTCTAGAGATGCGTTCTTTAAATTATTATTGATTTAATATTTCTCGTAGTAGAAAAGGAAGGGTATTATGGGTTGGGTTATGTAAATCATATATGTACAGTCACGAGCAATAAGATGTACACACCATAGAACTTTGTCACATTACGTTTTGAATAACCTACGTATAAATTATCACACTGAGATATATTGATTGAATGTGACATAGTTCTAAAGTGTGTATATACTATTGCTCGTGACTGTACCTAGATTAAAGATGTCATGCTGACTGCACACGGCTTAACGCATGGCATTTGGCATAGGTGGATAATTTTATATTACTATTATTTTTATGTCAAATAGACATGTATACCAGAGTTATGGAAATGCTACATCTTATAGGAAATACTACTTAATTATTAATTGTTAATGGCGCTTTAATACCTTGTGCGTCTACCACTCCAATTAATGAAAAACCTAAAGATTAAACCCGAAAGTTGGGAGGGAATTGCAAGGTTTATTTTAATCCCCTGGGGCCGTATTATGACCTCTTATTTCCAGGCAGTTTTCTGACTGGCTATCAATCTATCTCTTTTTTTTGCTATACGACGAGAAAGAGATGTCACTACAGCAATTTATAAACCTGGCAGGATTTAAGAGCTTGTAATACGGCCTCTGTATTATTTTACTGGGACACTTTCTTTGTGCAAACGCTTCTTCCTACATATTTGGCAGCTCAGATATAATAAAAAAGTAAGATGGAGTGTTGCGCAGTGGTTGCGAACAACAAAGCGAGGCTGGTTTTTGATGGTACAGTCAGCAATGAAAGTCGCTTAACGCTTTGGTACTTTGTCATAACAACCTTTTTAACAGGTGTCTAGTGGTTTTAAACCGTAGTAAAAAAAGTTACGATGACAAAGTACTAAAATGTATAATAACTTTCGTTGCTGACCGTACATGTGTGCGTACTAGGGGGCTGGCAAGGGCCGGGCGGCAGGGTTCGATATGGAAAGCCAAGGCGTAGTTTCGTTTCATGTGTGTGCGTGAACTGTGTATGTACACAGCCAAGTTGTAGTTTTTTACTCCGTCTTTACTTTTTTATTTGAGTTTTTCTGAGTTTGGCAGTAAGATTTTCTAATCAGTGATCTCAAGTTATCGTTAAGAACATAGGGTGTCTGGGTACAAAGCCAAAGTTTAATAGTGTGAACAACTGTAGTGAGAATTTAGGTCTTAGTTATTATTTGGAATAAGTGCTAGACTGCCAGTGGTTTTTTTTATTATATTTGCTATTCTAGCCTACATTGTCCAACTAAGGGAATACAAGTGAAAAAAATAGATTAAGATCATTTGTGTATCAGATTGCTTGTGGCTTTATCATATTGTGTAATTCAAATAATAAATAAATAAACTAAAACTCAAGTCTGTTCAAAATAACAAGAAATATCTGTTTCTATGTAGAGCAAGGCTTACCATTCCAATTTAGTTTAAAGTTTTATCCCTTGTGACAAGGTCCTTATCATATTGTGTAGTTTGATAAGTATAATCACACAATCTATATAAAAATATATTGTTATTGTTAAAAGTGTATTGTAAGAATCAGCAAAACAAAAATGTAAAAAAAAATATATTTATTGTTGCAACTGCATCAAGTGCTTTCATTTTAAAATATAAAAATTCACAGATCTCGTGCCTTTCACGACCTTCTGGTACATTGAAAATGAATTTAATGAATTTAACAATAGTTATTTGTTATACAAGTGACCAAAGTCGATTTGTGCTGCGAGTGCCGACTTTAAATCACGAACTAGCGAAGTAGTCTAGAATTGAATCACGAGCGTAGCGAGTGATTCTAATATAGACTACTGAGCACAGTGAGTGATTTAAAGGCACGAGGCAGAACAAAACTTTGGTGTCGTGTTAAACATACAACTTTTCACCTCGACCAGCAAGAAAAAATTCACGTGACTTTCCTGGTAAAAATCTAAATTCAGCATTAGAAACTTGTTCTCTCAACTCTTTTGGAGTTAGATAACTATCTTCATCGCTGGGCGTATTCATTTTTTGTTATAATAGGTCTTTACATATGAAATTGCCGTATTGCAGTACAGACTTTTTCAAACAAAAAAAAGTTTTGATTGGCTATGAATTCTAAATTCAAATTAATTTTGTTTTAAAAATATGACATTCTATTTACAAAATCAGTCTTTTGTTTATTGATTAGCGTTGTATTTTCATTACATTTCAACATTTTTCCTCATAATGGATACTTCGAAATTTCGTGTAATTATGGAATATGAGTTCCGTCGTGGCACCAACGCGGCACAAACGACACGTAACATCAACGACGTTTACGGAGAGAACTGTACAAACGAACGTACAACCCGTTATTGGTTTGCTCGGTTCCGTTCTGGGAATTTTGACTTGAAAAATGAACCTCGTGGTCGTCCGGAAACTTTGGTCAACAATGATGAATTAAAGGCAATTGTGGAAGCAGATGAATCGCAATCTACAGCTGAGCTGGCAGCAGCTTTTGATGTTAGCATCAAAACAATATTGGTCCATTTGCGACAGATTGGCAAGATAAAAAAGCTTGATAGATGGGTGCCCCACTGCTACTTCACGACAACGCGCGACCCCATACTGCACAACAGACCGTCTCTAAGCTGCATGAGTTGGGTTTGGAAGCTCTCCCTCATCCGCCATACTCACCAGATCTTGCGCCTACCGACTATTACTTTTTCCAAAATTTGGACAACTTTTTAGCGGGAAAAAAATTCAATTCCCGAGAGGCAGTACAAAACGCCTTTGAAGAGTTTGTTGTCTCCCGTCCAGCTGATTTTTTCACGAAGGGCATCCATAAACTGCCACAGCGTTGGCAAAGATGCATTGATTGCAGGGGTGATTACTTTGAATAAAAGAAATAAATAAGTTCGAAAAAAAATACTTTAACTTTTTTCAAACAAAACGGCAATTTCATAGGTAAAGACCTAATATCACAAAATTAGTTCGATCAAACCTGTGCTCAAAATTTTTATTCATAGATTAAAATATATTCCTGTCGTTTTATTTAGGTACATTACGTTGTGTTTTTCTCTAATTTATTAATATCCCATCTTATTAACTTGTTTAAAAATTTCATTGATTTTTCTTATTTAATATTTATTTCATACATGCGACCCCATTTCGTCCATACTCTTTATTTCGAATTATCAAAAATCCTTATTTATAACTCCTTGGTAGGTCCGTGCATTTTATTTTTTATACTTTTTAATTCTCATGTATGAGACAACATAAAGCAGTCTTTCTATCGCTTTTCTCACATATCAATTTTACAAGTCCATGTCAAAAAACTTTTGTTTTTGCTGTCTGACTGTACAACATCTGTCGTTTAAAGAATCTGCCATTTACAGAATCTGCCGTTTCCAGAATCTGCCATTTAGCGTAAAAAGGGTCTCATCCTTGTCACTCTATTTCTTTTTTCTTAATTATATCAAAAGTTGGTGTTAGAAATTAAAAAAGCACTTTGCCTCACGCGCGCAGCAAAAATCGATTTTGCTGCGAGTTTTTACGCGCCAAAAGTGCCCTTTTCGTGCTGGAGAGGTGAAAAATATTTTATTATTCTTTTCTTATAGACATTATTATTATTACTAAAACATCTGAATTTCTAAATAAATTAACCCTAATAAAAAAATAAATCAAAATCAAATGCAGCATGCGAGACTCTCGTGCCGACTTCATCATCACTCGAATGTGCGATAACAACCCTCATGTTTACCTAGGCATCATCATCACACTCTCATTCTCAGAGATCGTTGTAAAATTTGGAATCGCAGAGTCACTAAGAAAGACGTGACTGATCGAGTAATTTCAAATCTCGAAAAAATTGAAATAACAGCAACCCACGCTATATAATATTTTGGATCTAGTAGAGGCACATAATAAGAGTAGAGGCCCTCGGCTTCGCCTCGGGCCTCAAACTAAAATCTCTCTTCTGTTCAACTTTCGCTCAAGATTCGTTTATCCGTTTCTCTACACACAAAAACTCGCTACGACGCCTAGAACGTGTACTGGAGATAATAGCGTCATCTCTTTTGCTCCTACAGTTATTGCTAACACTACTTTCTCTTTCGTTTTCACATAGTAAGCGACGTCACTTACTTGAATATGGACTTATGGAGACATTTCAGTGCAGTCACACTATGGTACCGCCCGGCGCCCCGCGCCGCCGTATCTAACGATTTTACCATTGAAAATGGTTATCAGATGCAAATCGCCTGAGACGTATTTTTGGCCATATCTCCGAGGATTTTGGGAGGATTGAGATGAAAATAGTACCAAAAGTTGAGAAATTTATCGAGACACCGTTTAGATTTTGAAAATCTACTGGAAACTTTTTTTGGAATTTTGCAAAACTCCAAAAATTTCGGGTTTTTTGCCGGGTGATTGTTTACTAAATTGTAAATATTTCGGAAAAAAATCCGACTTAAGAAAAAATGAAAAAAAGGGTCCTAGGGTATTAGTTTAGCTACCAAATGGCAAAATAATTTTGAAAATTGATTAATAATTGTGACCTGTAGGTGGTCCCTTTAGATTTGGAACTGTAGAAAAGAGGGTGTTTCCATACATAAAAAGTGATGTAGCTTCTATGATTTATTAACCGATCGTCATGGTAATAGTGTTAAAAGATGCAGAAGCAGACGAGAAGTGCATTCGTTGGAATTTTGATAATCGGTTAATAATATTTCGGCCGTGTCGAGGCAGTTAGCGGGCGCGTTTGTGACACTCGGCTCCGCCTCGTGTCACAATCGTAAAAAAATAGCTACTACCTAGGTAGGTTACTTTAAAAATATTGTTGGATTTTGCATTCGATTTGATTTTGGTTTTTCGTAAATTTTTATGTTCATTTTCAATGCTCCGATTCTTGCGGGGACTGTAAAATCTGTGAATTTTTAAATCTTTGACTAGATCTGGAATCAGCTCTCGCGTCACGCTCTATTCACGTCATACCATCTGTTGACCTGCTAGAACTAATCAATATTATGGTTTTAATATACAGGGTGGAAATTTTTAATGCCACCTGGAGGGAATAAAGTACTCTAAACAATGGAGATAGCAAATTTCACTCGAAGGAAACATTCCTTTATTTTTGAAAAGAAACATAACTGCATTCAAAGATTTTTAAATATACGCTTCCCACACCCAGGCATCGAACTGGCTCAAATTCGAAAAAACAACACCCTGTATTTTTATGATATCAATCGTTAGGGTCGAACATAAGGATCAAATCTCTCTAACAAACATGGTAAATTAAATCAAAGGAAAACCATTAAATCTTAACTTATTTTAATTAAACGAGAAAAAACTTATTTTATTGGTTGTTCGAAATGGGCCCCATGTTGCTGGTATTTCTCTGGTTCCTTTTCCAAATGTAAAATTCCATAATTTAGATTACTGCTACACGCAGTTTTTATGTCTCATCTATCTTATAAGGAGTCTGCATTACGAACATCTTATCGAAATAGTTCTACATCAAAGATAATTTATTGCGAACTAGGTAAAAATAACATATTGGATCATTTAGTAAAAGTGTTTTATCTTGTCTTTTATGGTTTTCCTTTCATTTAATTTACCATGTTTGTAAGAAAGATTTCATCCTTATGTTTGACCCTATAGATGGATATGATAAAAGTATATGGTGTTGTTTTTCGAATAGTAGCCGGTTCGATTCCTGGGCGTGGGAAGGGTATTTAAAAAAAATTGAATGCAGTTTTGTTTCTTTTCAAAAATAAAGGAATGTTTTCTTTGAGTGGAATTTGCTATCTCCATTGTTTAGAGTATATTCCCTCGGTGGCATTAAAAAATTCCACCCTGTATATCTAAATTAAATACTTTTTTATTTATAAAAAATGTGGAAATAAATAAAAAATACAAAATATAAAACACTATTACAAGCTTTGAAATATACAATTATTTAAAAACTTCAATCGTACCTACTACGTATTACCATTACTAATTTCAGTAGGTAGCCTAACTCATTACTCAATATCTCTAGGGGCTTTTTTCATTTTTTCGATATCGCTTTTCGTTTTTGAGAAATTGTCGATTTAGTGAGAAAAGACCCCGAAAAAGTGTGTAATTTTTCTACATTTATGCGATTTTCGAAAAATGATTTTGACTTTTTCAAAAAATTTTTTCACCATATTGTAGCCCTTGCTGAGACGCATCTTTTGACATTTAGTACATTCAATTCACGTAGACCCAAACTACGTAACTTTGTTGCAATCAACTCTGACAGAAATCGCAGTTACATTGCTGCTTTAGTAAGAACCAATGTGACAACTATCTTAACTAAAGCAGCAATGCAACCGCGCTTTCAATCGATTTCAATCGAGAATTGTTAGCAACAGCTTTACGTAATCAAGGTACTGGGCAATGTCTCACTTTTGCTGAAATTGGGTACCTTACCGAAGCGATCGAAAAAACATTTTCAATGTTAAAATCAGCAGTTTATTACAGTCCGTCCGGCTTATTCCGTTTATCCACCCTGAAACAGCCACCCTAAGATGGATACTCTGAAAATTCGTGTCTATCTATCCACCCCGTCATAGTTGTTAAGCTCCGTACAAACTGAGGGCCTAGTGCGAGTTGATGTTTTCACTTTTCGCTATCGAAAACTATCGTTTTATCTCTTTCACTCGCATTGACTATGAGCAGCACATAGACTTAGAAAATTTTTCGCTATGCTCATATTAAGTTTATGGAGCAGCATATCCGATAGTTTTAGGTAGTGAAAAGTGAAAACATCAACTCGCACTCTGAGGCGAATTCCGCGATTGCGATCACGTAACTCAAAGCGATAGCCATTGTCAATGAAATGGCTAGAGAATTGCTATGGCAATGACTATGGCTATTGCTTTGAGTTACGGGATCAAAATCTGTCAAAATGCCCCAATCGCGCGATTCACTCGCGTCAGTTTGGAGATGGACACGCGTTTTCCGAGTATCTACCTTAGGGTGGCTGTTTCAGGGTGGATAAACAATAAGCTGTCAGTCCAAGATAGCTTGGGAATTTTGACAGATGCTTTTTCTTTGTAAATAAATATTTATTATAATTTAATACATATTTATCTATAACAAAAAGTAACTGTTATAGTAGGTTTCCTCATCTTCAGCTATTTTTGTAACAATTTGGTAGCAATAAAGCACTCCTGACGCAATTTATATAGAAAAAGTATCTGTCAAAATCACCAAGTTAACTTGGACAGACTATAGAGCAGGAGTTCCCAATCTTCTTTATTTCTCTTTACATTTTTTGTGGCTCCCTTGTAAAAGAAAATACCAAAATGTGGCTTCTGAAATACAAACTATATTTAAATGTATGTGTATTTTGAATACACATACAGGTTCGCAATGCCTCTGGGATAGCGCCGCGACATGCCTTGACCCCTGGGGCGTCACGGCGCACAGTTTGAAAACCACTGGATTAGAGGATTAGATAAATAATTTGGTTCTTAACAAATTAAAAATAATGACTCATAAAAATTTAATAACACTTTATTATTCATCATTATCATTTTCATTGTCATCTCCATCATCTTGTTCTGGCGATTCCCACCATGTTAACAATCCTAGTCCTGGTTCATTAATTCCACCAATTAATCTATAGGGAGCTACAGTTTGCACGGCACATTCAGTGCCTGGAGGGCCTGAAGGGAAACTTTCTTCAAATGCTTCACTTGTCACTCTAAATCTTATTGGTTCTCCTGTAAATTGGATTTTTAAGTTAGTTACCTATTTATAAAGGACCACGGTAACCAAAGAGGGCACTTAGGCTGCCTGTCTATTAACGCGGAGCGGAGAAACAAGGAAATATTAACCAATATGATTGCATAAAAGCCAAAATGACTTAGTTTTCAGATTTATATCCTTTATATGTTACCTAATTGTGACTAAAATCCAATAATATAGTAACTAATCTAATAAATGTAGGAAAATTTAAACTGTTTTGTATGATTAGGTAATAATGAATAATAAAAAATTGTAAACGGAGCCATTTCGGCTGTTTTAGTTGCCTCACTTTTGACAGTGCGCTTTGTAGAGAACTATCATTCTAGGTGTTAATATTCTAAGATTTTATTCTGATTGACAAGAGTGTGATGTAGGGCAGTATACAATCCATTCAGATGTCATTAACTTACCTGAATCCATAAACAAATCATGCTTTTCACCGTCTTCTTTTGGATATTCCCAAACCCATGCTTGATCTGTCTCATCAAATCTTGATGGGTGTTGCAAAGCATTTACTGGTATTAAAATATCATCAAAAAATCCTAGGGTAACTGAAACAAAAAACCATAAGTATTATACTTATGAATAGCAATTTTATTAATACTTTTTTTTATATAATTCTCACCATGAACACCATCCCGACTGCAGCTACGAATTTTTCCAATAAAAATTTCTTCAGCCACAGGCCTGAATACAATGTATCTAAATTTTACTTCAGTGTGTGACGAGCCATCTCCAGGAAATATGTAAGAATGGCCTATTTGTGTAATATCAAAAAGAGCTATGCATAAACCTACATTTAAAACTACCTGAAATTACAGTAGGTATCATTTTATCAGATCAAATAGAAATTATAAAATTTTATTCACTGAAACAAAAAGTTTATAAAACTAACCTTGTTTGCTAGTTTCCTATTTAGCAAAGTTGTTATTGAGTCAGTTAAACTCTGATGGAAATGTTCAGGAGTAACTCTAATCACATCTTTCATTTCAGCTAAAACAAACATTTTTTCAGAAAGTTCGAGTTATGCATCGAATCGAGGTAATTTAAGTAAATAAATAAATAAATAGAAAATCGCACATGAGACACTTGACAAGCGAGACTGGCAGTGTTGCCAGACCGCGATTGAAGGCAGTGTTGCCAGATAAAGCAGAAATTAGATGGTTCATTTTTACGTTCATTTTCGATGCTTCATCGATGAAGCATAGAAAACGAAGTTTAATTTTTCATCAGTGAAGGTCCAAACAAATTATCGGACGCGGCTTACTGCCGCGGCTGATCTGAGGTGTGCAAACTATAGGTCCAAACAAATTATCGGACGCGGCTTATGGACGCGGCTTACTGCCGCGGCTGATAAGTGTGCACACTCTCATAACATCCTGCGTGCCAGATAGCTATCGGACGTCCGATGACGTCATAGTAGTCTATGGTTACGTCCGCGACCTACTACATCCGATAGTTTGCACACCTCAGATCAGCCGCGGCAGTAAGCCGCGTCCGATAATTTGTTCGGACCTACGGATGTAGTAGGTCGCGGACGTAACCATAGACTAATATGACGTCATCGGACGTCCGATAGCTATCTGGCACGCAGGATGTTATGAGAGTGTGCACACTTATCAGCCGCGGCAGTAAGCCGCGTCCATAAGCCGCGTCCGATAATTTGTTTGGACCTTGATGTGCAAGAATCTTATATTCATATTCTATTGGTGATGCGCCTTTTTAATGAAAGTCACTAGACGGCCGTTCGCTTTCATCGGGCATCCATCGGTCTTTAATCAGTAATCGCATCGGAAATCTTTACTAATATTATAAATGCGAAAGTCCGTTTGTTTGTTAGGCCTTCACGTCGTAACTACTGAACCGATCATCATGAAATTTTGCATACACGTTGTCAGGGGTGCAGAAAAGGACATAGGGTACCTTTTATTCAGAAAAAACGTACAGTTCCCGAGGGATAGCAAAAAAACTGTCCACGCAGATGAAGTCGCGGGCGGCCGCTAGTGAACAATAAATGAAGCGTGTAAACAGTGCTATTCAATGCAGTGAACGGCATGTCGTCAGTAACTTATTTTTGTTTATTTTAATATGCCTTTATTTTTCGTTTTTAGACTTTTTCCAATCTGCATCATGCAACATGCATACAAGCAGTGCATGCAAGCATTTTTTCTCTCTTTAATTAACTCCTGATTCTTTAATCAAAGTTATCACGTACAACCTGTTGCCTCGAAATTTTGTGAGAATTAATGAGAAATACTACATTCATTTTACATTTTAGTGTCTAAATACAAAAAGTCGTTCACTGTTCACTATTCACTGCCTTTCATCGAAAATGAAGCACTTTTGATGAACCATCTACTTAATTTCTGCTTAATGAGCGGTTTTCTGACAGCTGATAATTTTAGTTAAATTTGATGTCGATAGATGGCGCTACATCAACTAGATAGTTTTTTTTAATAATCGCTCTAAGGGTCAGAAAAAAGTTCTTTGGAACACGCCAAAGGACAACCAACGCACAATGCAAAGAGAATGTAAAAAAAAAACTAGCGTTTTAAGCAAGCTTAAAACTTGCTTAAAACGCTAGTTTTTTTTTTAGACGGGAGTGTCATACAAAAAAGTGTAAGTATCAAGAAGTTGAAGCGTAAACAATCCTGCCAATATAAAGCTCCAAACAACGACATGTCACGTCACATAACGCCAACATCAAAAAAAAACCGGCCAAGTGAGAGTCGGACTCGCGCACGAAGGGTTCCGTACCAAAAAAGGGCAAAAAAAGTTTGTTGTATAGGAGACCCCCTTAAATATTTATTTTATTCTGTTTTTAGTATTTGTTGTTATAGTGGCAACACAAATACATTATCTGTGAAAATTTTAACTGTCTACCCGCGTTATTAATATCAAGCAAAAAACGGCAAAAAAAATCACGTTTGTTGTATGGGAGCCCCCCTTAAATATTTATTTTATTCTGTTTTTAGTATTTGTTTTTATCCGCTCAGGTGATGGCACCGCGCGATAACTAGAGCGGCAACAGAAATACATCATCTGCTGTAAAAATTTCACCTGTCTAGCTATCACGGTTCATGAGATACCGCCTGGTGACAGATAGACAGACGGACAGCGGAGTCTTAGTAATAGGGTCCCGTTTTTACCCTTTGGGTACGGAACCCTAAAAATAGGGATGGCACATGTCACACAAATTATCGATATCGATATTTATGGTAATTTGCGTAGTGACCCCGTGCGTGACCATTCTTTTTGAAATAATTTAGGTAATTTATTAGAAAAAAAAAACAGTTAAAGTAGATAATTATAATATTCGTTCAAACTTTAACATGTTTGCGCATAAAATAATACATTTTTTAACGGATACTAGCGAGGTTTTATTTTTGATATCCGGCACCCTGATTATCTAAAAAGAAACTATTTAGCGACCGGTTGCATTTGACATACATTGCCACTTTTCTTTAGTATGTTTTTTTTAAACCCAAAAAGAAGTAGCAATGGATCACGATCATCTGTAAACTGCAACCAGTCGCTAGGTGGTTTTTAATTAGATAATCAGCCCGCTGTGAACTGCAACCAGTCGCTAGGTGGTTTTTAATTAGATAATCAGCCCGCCGATGTGCTTGCGTATAAACAAAAAATGACAGTTCTTTTACTCCCGCACCCTGATTATCTAAAAAGAAACTATTTAAACGAGGTTGCATTTGACATACATTGCCACTTTTCTTTGGTATGTTTTTTTTAACCCAAAAAGAAGTAGCAATGGATCACGATCATCTGTGAACTGCATCCAGTCACTAGGTGGTTTTTAATTAGATAATCAGCCCGCCGGTTGTGCGTCAGGTTAGAAGTCCTGCAACCTGCAACAATTAATAAATGCTAGTAATTGGTGACTATTAATTCATTACTAACATCAGGGTTAAAAAACTTTTTTATTTGTTATAAAAACAGTTCAAATGTGTAAATAGCTTTCTGTATTTCAGTCACTTAGTTTTCATCTCCTATATACCTAATTCCCATTAAATTACTATTTTAGCCTAAATTTTTTATATTTTTCATTTATTTTATTTTACTAAAATCCCATGCTTGCTAACCATTGTTTACAGTTAAAAATAATACTAGGTTTTATGCATCCATGCTATGATTTTTTTAGTTTTTTGTTTATATGGTTTTTTGACAGTTATACACATAAACATGATAAATCGCTATATCATATTGCATTTTGGTGGTCATGCTAGGATTGCTAGGGGGGCTGGTATTTTTCACTTAAAATAAAAATATCGATAAAACTTACAAACAGCACTATTATTTACAACGTGCGAATTTAGGCGTATGATACTAAAACGCTAGTTTGAAATATGATACAAATCTGTACAAAGCTTTAAGACTGGTATACACTTTGATTAGTTAAGTGCTTAGTGTTTAGTGTTTAATGCACTGTTTAGTGTGTAGTGATTAGTAGGTGATGTCCCATACTGTTTAGCATTACGTTGTTTAGTTCATTGTAAAAAAAAATAAGACGAAAAAAAATGGATTATTGCATTTAATTTTATCTATCGCGATTAATCGCATTCGAAATTTTGTGTTTATGCATTTCAACAGCTATGGTTTGCAGAGCTGCGTCGCTTAACTGTTTGTTTTTGTATTCAGGACATTTATATAATATAAACAAGCATTTTGAACATATAGCTTCACTTTGTGGGTTACAGAGTCGATCCACCTGGTAGACATTTATTTTAATTATTTTTATCACTGACAAACAAGAGGAGAAACGAACATGGGCTTTGTTGATACCGTCCTGTTAATGAGGGCTTTTCAATCAAAATGACAAAAAACTGTCTGCTCGATAGATGGCATTGATAAAAATGTATGTGTCAATGTGTTTTTTTTAATGACCAAGCCTCGAAGAGTACTTAGGTAGGCAGGTAGATGTAACCCTGAAATGTTTCTTTCTGGGTAGATGTCAGCCAGCGTTCGCTTAAGCCGAAATTAGATGATTCATTTTTACGTTTATTTTCGATGCCTCATTAGTGAAGCATCGAAAATGAAGTGTCTAATTATGAATTCATCTTTCATCACTGATGTGCCTTTTTGATGAAAGTCACTAGACGGCCGTTCGCTTTCATCGGTATCTGCCTTTCATTATATCCTTTCTGTCCATCAACGTGCGTACACTGTTGTCACCCTATCTTAAAAATCTCATACAAATTGTATCATGAATTGTATTGAAACTACTGCAGTGATTGGTTCCAAATAAAGCTAGATCCTCAGTGACGGAAATTCTTATTACTATAAACTGCTTTACATCTTAAGTGACGCAAAATTCACGTAACGTAACGGTATTAATTGTGGGCCACACAGTCTGATGGGTCGAAATATTGTTTTTGCTTTTCCTATTGATGTGTTGTTACGCGAACGGATTTAAAGTTTTGTATGCTGTCACTTATCAAACGTAACGCTGCTAGACTGCTTCATTTGGTTCCAAACGGTTTAGTTGTCGATATTTTGACAAATGAAAACTGGCACACACGGTTCCGTGTGTGCCACGTTTAAACAACGATTTTATGAGATCTATTCTGTTTTGTATGATTTTCGAATGTTAAATCTTATTTATTCTTGCGTCACTGAGCATCTATGGAGTGAAACTGCACTTTCGTTAGCCAGTTTTTGTTATTTCTAGCATCCATGATCTTCAGTGTCATTTCGTGAGGAGTGAGGACCATGTTCAAACGTCAATAATTCATAAATTATAGCGTTACGTTTGTTCTGAATACCAAAATAAGAAATTGTTTATCCGTCACTGAAGGATTTAAAAGCTCACAAGCCTGAAGGAGTAAAGCACACACGAGATGACGATCATGGCACATACGAGATGACGATCTGCCAGCCAGACAAATCTTTGAGTCATCGATCACCATAGAGTGCATTTTAACCATGGAATGACTCAAAGATTTGTCTGGTAGGGATGTCGAAAGTGAAAAAAAATATCGATACATCGATATTTATAAAAATATCAATATCGGCCTCGATATATCGCGAAAAAAATATCGATATATCGATATATCGGACCAATTTTCAAAGAACGTTTGCGGTTTTTAAAGAACAATGTATTTATTTCAGTCTAGCTCAATAATTACAATAAATTTTATCAGACAACACACATTACTTTAATGTATGAAAATCTCAATAAAAACGAAGATAATTTATAAAATCAGGCGCATATTTATCACATAAGATATTCAATGCAGCACAAAAACATACCAGTCATAGACAATATTCTGTTTTAATATTAAAATAAACTATGAATTATTATTAAAGTACAGATAAGTTTTTTCCGTTCCAAAAATATATCGTTTTTGATACGATTTTCGATATTGGTTATTTTGTATCGATATATCGATATATCGGTTAGAAATATATCGGCTAAAAATATCGATATATCGAACAAAAAATATCGATATATCGATGTATCGATATTTTTTCAACAAGCCTATTGTCTGGTAGAATGCACTCAAGCTGTCATGTCATGTCATGTCAAATCAAATCTAGGCCGCGTTCCGAATCACGCTCACAGCGCTGTGAGCGCGAATCCGACCAAATTAAAAAGTCACAAAATATTACACAAATAGGGTATTTGTGTACCTACCTAATTTAATGGATTATACGCTAACAGCGCTGTTGGCGTGATTTGGAACGCGGGGCTAATATTCTCGTAATAATTATTATATTATTATTTCTGGGTGAAGAAGTAGAAAGAAAGAATAATTTTATATATCTCTTTTAAGTCTGTGTATTTGCGATTTCAGCACAATAAAAAATACTAAACGAACATGAGTAAGTAGAAGAAAACCCATTTCTTTTTTTGGAGCCTAAATGCATCGTGCGTGGCTTTTAACATTTTCGCCATAGCTATCAATGATTTTCGCTATCCATCCAGTATTAAATAACTCATTTAATTTCACTGCACAATTGCACATTTTGCTTCTTGTGTCGGTAAATTAACCACTTTCAAACATTATTTCTTAGATCGAAGAGATCGGTCTCGTTCACCAATGCGGATAGACGGCGTCGGAAAGAGGAGAGACGCCAAGCATGATAACAATATGAAGCCTTCCGATATGAATAATATGATGAATCCAATGATGATGCAGAATATGTACCAACAAGGTAAGTAAAATAATGCCTGTTATGTTATGCAATTTTTTATTGTCACTGACTTCGGGGGGGTGATTTTGTAATTTTCTTGCAATCAACTCTGACAGATATCGCAGTTACATTGCTGCTTTAGTTAGAACCAATGTGACAACTATCTTAACTAAAGCAGCAATACAACTGCGCTTTCAATTGATTTCAATCTAGAATTGTTAGCAACAGCTTTACGTAATCAAGGTACAGGTGTAAAAGCGGGGGGGACTCCGTTCTTCCTCCGTCTCCCTTAATGAAAAATGCGAATACAAGCGAAAAAGTATTTTTTCAGTGTACAAAATACAATCATCATGACATTGGTGGTAGAAATAGACAAGACTAGCTGTAAAACTACCTACTGTAGAGGCTGTTGTATGAACACTCTAAATGTAATAGATGAGTGAGTTGAAAATCAAGATGTAATTACGAATCCGGACGAAAGTCCAGGCAGACATAGTTGTGAAATCCGGACAATCCGGACTAAATCCAGATGTAGGGCAAGCCTAGGTGTACCTAATTAAATAAAACAAACTATAAATTAACCAATAGCTCTGTAAAGCTGTAGTCCTGTTGTTTGTGACATTTTTAAATTTTTTTAGAAATAGCTGAAATTAAATTTTCACCTTATATCCGTCATTCTGAAAAATTTGGAAAAACTGGATCGACCAAAAATTTAAGTATAAATAAAGAACCTGTGGCCCTACCATGAGTCTTTGCAAACTGTTTACATTACCATAAACTATCTATATATATTCTGCTCGCAGTCAGTGCGAGTGAAAGAGAGAAAACAATAGTTTACGGTAACGAAAACAGTTTGCATCATTTCATGGTAGGGCCACTGCTCGCAAAATTTCATAATAATCAGTTGAGAATGCTACCTGTAGAGGAGAACAAACAGACAGCTAGACAGACATACGCAAGCAATTTTGCCCAAGCTGAAAAGGAGACTGTTTGCTCGCTCGATCTATTATGAGATACTATATTTATTGGTCTCTCCCTAAATGAGTCTGACCAAGATGAAATAAGACTAATAAAATTTTCATAAAATGAAAACTAAAAATTTTAGTTTAGTTTTGCTCTTATAGCGGCATTTTCTTTTTTTGTTAATATATTTGTATGAGAAAACTAAAGGTTTTTTAATTCACATTATGTTCCAATAGCAGCAATTTATGTTTAATATCATTTATAATATTTATTAGGTAAAATATGATTATTCAATTCATGCACTAATTTCTTGTATGAACCCCTCCACAACAGTTACAACCGAAATGGCTATTGTAGCGGTGTCTGTATGACTTTTGTAGCATTTTTTTGTAAAACAATAAATAAGTAAAAAATTGCCTTGCACTATTTTTGTTACACTCCAACATTATTATTTTGTACCTATGTGAAAGGAAAACTGAATGAAGTGCTTTGCAAAATTTTTGAATTTGATAGCTTTCAATGTTTGTTTGTGAAAAAAAAATATGGAGGGAAAGCAGCATACACACACTGTAACAAAGCATAGAAATCATAAGAAATTGAGTTACATAAAAAAATTTGCTCGTAGGTAATATGATGATGGGAGGAGGTATGTATCCTAATATGATGATGGGAGGCCCAATGATGGGAGCTCAAATGATGCCTTCTACTGGGATGGAGATGATGCCTGCAACGGGAATGGAGATGATGCAACAACCACCAATGGACATGGCAGCAATGGGTGCTACAATGGGGGGTGGCATGGGTACAATGGGGGGCGGCATGGGAGCTCAGAACATAAACTCCACAGCACAAACTCCTATGGACATGACAATGATGGGTGGGATGGTTATGGATCCTTCTATGATGGGAATGTATTCAGGCATGCCCGGTGACATGTCAGGTACACAAGAGAAAAAAGAGATTATACTGAAACATTGTAAGTTGGTTCCTCCAACTTTGGGTACACCACAACCTCCTAGAAGAGCTCGACCTCCCGGTTGCAGAACTATCTTTGTCGGAGGCCTACCTGAAAAAATTAGAGAAAGTACTGTACGTGACATATTTGAACCTTACGGCAGAATACATACATTGAGATTGTCCAAGAAAGATTTTTGTCATATCAGATTTGACAGGGAGAACTCTGTTGATGCAGCTATTCAGTTATCTGGATACCGTATCAAACTTACAAACAAGGATAGTAAAGATAATGACGATGAAGAAGATTCAAAAGCAAATTCTGGCTGGCTTCATGTGGATTTTGCATTGGTAAATATATTAATACTTAATTTTATGTTAAATATGCATAGCATACTAATAATAGGTATTTTATCTTAAATGTGTCAGTGTTATCTTTTGAAAAGTCAAATAAAAAAATGCTTGGTTAGTTCCTTCAATAACAATTTTAGTCATTTCAACTAATTGATCTGATCGAAGGAATGAGCGGTATGTCTGATTTTTTTAGTGAGGTATTTTGACAGACATTTCTAGTTCTGTTCTTAGGCGTCTAGTGGGTGTAGCTTCTGTGAGTCAAAGGTATGAGATATGTTTTATAATAAAAGAAAATACAACTTTTACTTGTTTACGTATACCCAGAGTCGTGATGATCAAAATGAATATGAGAGGAAGCAGCGTCAAGCATTACGTGTACAACAAGCTCAGATGCAACAACTAACGGCACAGCAAGAGCTTGTGCGTAGTACTACTAGCTCTTCATACCGAAGATCACCTTCACCTGTGAGGATTCAACCTTTTTCAAATGCTGCTATACTGCAGCTTGCGGAGAAAATAAAGAATGAAGAACAGTTTGCAACCACCCTTCCTGTGAGTACAATTACCTATCTGTCAATCTACATACCTAATCTACAATGATCTATAATCAATCGTACTGTTTTCCATGTATTTTTTATGATGACAATAAAATATATTAATACAACTTGGGTCTCTAGATTATGTCATTTTTGTAAAACCGATAACAAACTTAATAGTTTGCTTCATAGTTATATTATCCTTACTAATATTATAAATGCGAAAGTCCATTTGTTTGTTTGTTACGCCTTCACGTCTTAACTAATGAACCGATCATGAAATTTTACATACACATTGTCAGGGGTACAGAGAAGGACATAGGGAATGCCTTACATCTCGAAAAAAAGTATACTTCCAAAGGGATAGCAAAAAAACTTTCCACGAAGACGAAGTCGCGGGCGGCCGCTAGTTGTTAAGGGCCCTATCACATTTTTTCGTCGAAATTTCGATTTTGACGGATTTTAGCGTTACAACCTAGAGAAACCTTTGGGTCTACTAAATACATTTATATGTGTCCGCGACAAAAAGTAATATGATGATTCACTGGAAAGTTAAAGGGTTAGAAAGGAAAATTAAAGCTGGTGAACGATTCCTTTAGAGTCAACTTTGAACATATACAGAAAGACAAACAAGTACAAACAACAAATAAAAGTATGAAATTTGATTTTGTTATGAAGTAAAGATTATTATGATATAATTTTTACGTAATAATAATAATGTATCTAGGAGAAATCCACAGTTAATTCTGAGCTTTTTTAGTAGTTTTATGGTTTTTGATTGGGATTTTTATTCACATATTCCAAACATAATTTCAAAATTCCGAGGCCGCTATGAACTATTCGACTATGTAAGAGATAACATTTTTTTTTTATTTCAATTGTTTAGCACAGTTGTTCAATCCATGAGCTCAAAAAAGTGCCTTCGCACATTTTATGAAGATCTTTCTCTGCAATTTCGGGTTTAATTATAAAGTTAAGCAAATTTTCAAAAAAGCGAGGCCGCTATGATCTATTCCAATAGCTATTCTGCACCATTCAATAAGTCAAAAGTATTAATGTATTTTTGTTTCTGAGATAGAGAACGCCAAAATTGGCCATTTTACGCAAAAATCACAGTCAAAATGTAATATGCCTCTTAATAATGGTTAGTTATGTGAAGTAATATTATTAGCTATGTGAAGTTCATTACATCTTTAATTTGTGAAGTTTCTAAAAATCTTTTACAAATCTACGTGGGCCTGTTTTGTTTGTGCAGTTTGTACAAATCATTTACAATCTCATGTGCTTACTGATGATTTCAGACTTTGGTTGCATGGTTGGAGCGTGGAGAGTGTTCTAAGAAGAATTCCAATCAATTCTATTCTATGATACAAGCGACTAACTCTCATATTCGACGATTATTCAATGAAAAAATGCAGTCTGAAGAAGAGCTACTTGAATGCAGAGAAAGGGTTAAGAATCACATTGAAAAAGTTTTTGATCAACGTGAGTACAAAACTGACTTTTAGAATTGATTATACTGGACCTCTAATATCTTCTCCTCAAAGAAGGTAAATTTAAATAGAACTATAAGGTAAGATAAGGTCGCTCTCTGTTTTCATAAGAAAACAATCAGTACATACTTGTGATGCTCTATAATGTGGGTAGAGTCTACCTACATGATATGGTACATAAGGATTATCTTGTAAATACAAGTCATGTGTTAATTAGATCAACTGTGAAGTACATAGCTGTGTAAGACAAGACAACCAGCTCACCACCCTGTTTTGTATTACTCTCATCTCTCTGCATTCTTATAACTGGTCACTTGGACATTTATTTGTGGGACTGGATCTCTGGGTCGCTGATCAACACATCGGGACTTGACTTTCACTCGAAAAATACTGCTGAAATGATGGGGCTTATTGTGTAAGTTGCTAATGTTCTGAGGATCAATCATTGCTTAGTTTGATCAAACTTTCAATATTCTCAGAATATTACGCGAATTTCTCTTTGTTTGGACCACAGACATGTAATTAGCATAAACAATATAACAACAACAATGCACAATGCCACTTGTTTTGTTAAATTCGTAATTCATAAACTTTTGTGGACATATACACCAGAAGATATGTATTTTTTGATGACACTAGATTTGAGTGCAAAAAACGTGTACCTACTCATTATCATGTTACCGATAAATAACTATTTCATACTTATTTATGAATCGCTCTCAGTGACGTAATATTCTGTAAACTCCTGGGACAAAGTTTGTATATTTCTGGTATTGTGTCTGTGGTTCGAACACACCGTCATGTGTCCTGTGTAGGGTTGCCAACATTTTTCACCTACATATAGTATTTCTCAGAATAAGCTACAATAAATATTAAAAGTGTATAAAAATGCTATTTTTGGATATATTATTTCTTCAACAGTATACAGAGTGGTCATTTGTAAGTGAATCTGAGGGAAAGTACTCTAAATAAAAGAGATTGGAGATTTTGTTCAAATAAGTTTATTTTCAAAAAGAAGCAAAACTGCATTCATGGATTTTTGAAAATATGCTTGCCGTACCTGGAAAGTGAACCAAGCCATAAAAATACAGGATGCATTTTTTTTATTAGTGTTGGTTCAATTCCCGGGTACAGCAAAAATATTTTTTAAAAGCCTTGAATGCAATTTTGCTTCTTTTTAAAAATAAAGGAGTAAAAACTCGTATCTCATTTATTTAGAGTACTTTCCCTCGGTTCACTTAAAAAATGCCCACCCTGTATGGTACGCAGACTCTAGTGCAATATCTACTACATATAGTATGGTTGGCAACCCTAGTCCTGTGGCACGTCTCAGTACCGAGGTCCTGCGCGACATAACCACCGACCATGCCCCGGTATCTAGGTACCTAGTGTTGTACCGTGCGAGCACCTCGGAAGCGACGCTCCACGTTGAGCGAGGGGCGTCTGGTCGCGAATTTACTGTGGTATGTTTGGTCTCGCGGTCTCTGGCGCCACTCTTAACATAATTTTGTAAACCTCAGTCGAGCAGGTGGCGAAAGTGTTTACAGCAGCCGCACATCAGCGCGTCTGGGATCACTTCACTAAGCCCCAAAGGAAGAATATCGAGACTTGGCAGAAAATGACCCAGGTACACCATTTAAAATTAATTTTTAATTAATGTTACAGCCAGCTTAGCGATGCATTCCTAGTACCAGTCTTAACGATAATTTAGGAACTGTTAAAACGAATAAATCACTTTAATATTAATAAAACGATGACAGGCGGAGCAGAAGACAGCAGTGTCAGGTAAAAGTTGATAAACTCTTACAGGTAAAAATCTATTCAACACACTAACTATAGACATTAATCAACTCCAGGTTGTGAAAAATGAATGTCTTTTTCTAATTAGGTAATTAAACATTTTCAGGACTTCAATACATTGAAGGAAGAGTTTCATGATAAATTCTTTGGAGAGGACAATGAGTTCAATGGTTACAATAATAAGCCATTAGAAATAGGTGGTAACAACTCTATGAACAATGAAGAATACATGCAACTTAAGGTATTTTTATTTTTCAGCTATGCAAAACAAAGTTGTTGTACTAAGATGGCGCTTCTGTTAATTATTGCTTATTTTAAATTCAATTACATTACTAAAAAACGAAACTGACGAGCGTTTCGAGTTGCTTGTTATTAGTTCAAGTCGTGTTGCCATATTATAATAGTAGTTTATGAAACTGATACATAAAGAGGGGTATTAAAACACGAGTGTGTGTTTAAAAACCGAGCCGTAGGCGAGGTTTTTAATAGTATCACACGAGTGTTTTAATACCTAGTTATGTGCAGTTTCATACACTACTTTATCTACACTCATACATTTGGGATTGAACCTACTAAATGAAAGATCAACGTTAGAAAAGAGAGAGAGACTTTGTATTAGCTAGGTACCTACCTTGTAATAAGTCATTTCCTTATAGTTACAACTAAAATATCGGGCAGATTCAATTTTTTCACATTTTAAAGCAAGAATAAAGAAAAACCTACGAAATTCAGAACAACAAAATGTAGAAATTGAAATCAAAAGTTTTTTGTAATGCTCTGAAAATGGCGCGCATTCCATTAGAAAATTAAAACATAAGATGGGTGCATTCCTGCAAACTAATCGCACTAATTCATCGATCACCATAGAGCGCATTTTAATCATCAAAAGTATATGGGAAAATATCGTAGTTTTTTTTTTAATTTCACAGCACTGCCTTCTTCTTGGATTTGCCCTGTATCGTAATGAGAAAAAAAGTTATTTTATGATGCAGTTGACTGCATCGTAATGAGTTTATTTTTTAATTTTATCTATCCACGAAAATAAAGTACGTATTTATATTATCCTTTTTGAATTCATATTTGGAACATTACGTTGTGAGTGTAGATAAAACTACTTTTTTGTCGGTGGCTGATAACATTTCTCTTTTAAAGGTTGAAAATGACAGTCTCAAATTTCAACTGGAAGCTTATAAAAATGAGGTTGATGTAATCAAGGCGGATGCTAAGAAGGAGATGGAGAAATTCAAAGCGCAGTTTATTGCGAGGCAGGCATTGCAAGGCGCAATGGAATCTAAAAATGTAAGAATCATTTTTTTATCAACATCATATCGTATCATATCGTCAACAGTCCTGCCTGCCTAGCTTGACCGATCTAAAAATCAAGTCTTATCAAGTCTGTTTTTGTATCAAAAATGTTTGTATTAAAAATAAAAATGACAACGGCAGCATGACGCTGGATGACGCTGCTGTAGATGGAGACCTTTTGTATGTCATTATTTTCCTGGTTATTTTCAATCGTTATTCACTGAAAATATTTACAATTGCTTCAAACATCCAAAGGTTTATAGCAAACAACAAAATGTCAGGTAGTACGTGTACAAGGGTTATTAACACGTTTTTATTAAGTTGCTTTCTTATTTGTTTGTTTGTCCATAATTTATTTTGGTTATGCACCAGCCCCCGCTGCCGCAACCGGTGGAGAAGCCGCCGCCACCGCCGCCGCTGCCCGAGGACCTGGACTCCAAGGTACACTTGAAGGAGGCCGTGGAGGCCGGCTGCGGCGAAGGCAAGCTCATCGGGGTCATGGCCGCCTTTTTGCAGGTAACTAATGGGGATCAAGGTGGACCGACGATCTGGTGAAGGTCGCGGGAAGCCGCTGGATGCAGGCAGCGCAGGACGCATATTAGTAATACCCGACGCGTTATCCACTCTGGAAGTTACGCTGCCGCCCGGGCGGAGATGAGACATAAATCATCAACCGATGACAAATTTTGCCACTAGCTATAGAGTCACCGTGGTGCAGTGGTGGGACTATTCACCTTAAACGCGAGAGGCCTCGGTTCGATCCTCTGTAGAACCAATGTGTTTTGATGATTTTTACGAAACGAACCGATCGTCGTGGAGATTCTTGGGGGAGGCCTATTCCCAGCAGTGGGTGTCGTGATGATGATGATGAATGGGGATCACACGGTGCGTGATATCACGGTCCCGTAGGTATTGCGTGTTAGGTAGTGCGCGAAGCAGTAGGGGTTTTTAGCAGGGCTCTATCACTCCGCGCACGAGTATGAAGCGCTCGGCGTCCTCTGAGAGGACAAATTTCATACGTCAGAAAAGATAAGACCTACGCGATAGAAAGAGAGGCAAATATTAAGTGAATGTTTTGGAGCGAAGAGAGTGCTGTGCGATCAGAATTGCACTTTATTGTGTCGGAGCAAGAGTCGCAATTTATTTAAACGATTTTGCGGAGTGCAACTTCTGTACACTAGTACTATTGTCTATTCTGTGGTTTTAGTGGGTAGGGCCTTGGCGAGTCCCACATACCTTCGGGATGCATAACCGCATTTTAGGTACCTAATGGGGATGGCAACGCAAAGCTAATGAGGATCGGTAACGATTTTTGTTTAGTGGCTTATCAGAAAGCTTATGCCACCACATGATTACTTGAAGAAATTTTTACGATATCTCTTAAACCTGAGAAGTTATACGAGCTAAAACGTCTTAAAACACTTGTTATTTTGGGGGGTCCTTATGACGTCATCGAGAATTCGAGACGTACGCGAACCTTATGTCGTGCATGATAAAGCACATATTGCATTGAGCTTGGAATTTCCTTCAAAACCCTTATAACTTAACCATGTCTAAACGGATTTAAAAAAATCTTTCACTTAGTTTCATAGCTATGAATATGTTTTTATATTATACCAATAAAACTATAGGATTCAAACCTGTTACTGATTCTCACTCCAGATGTCGCTGCGTACGTTTGTTGTACGTTTCACTAGTAAACTATAGGAAAAAAGGTTTCTATTTTGTGGTATTTTTTTTTTTACCCAAAAAGACCCATTGACCCAAAATAGATGAAAAAGACTATTCTACAATGAAAGTGCCGGAATTGAAAGGCAAATTAAGATGTTTTTATTCTTACAGCATCTATTTTTTCCTTAATATCCAGATTTTTCGGAAATTTGTACGTGCCAACATTTTTAAAGCCTATTTATTTGGTCATTCTAAAGCAGGGACCGGAAAACCCCTTTTATTTGTTGAAGCCAATTGTTAGGGAAACCCTATTAAAAAGCTTACCAAATGATAGGGTTACCCTTTTGATTGGGTTAGTCGACGTCTTGCTTACCGTATTGATGGGATTTTTGAAAACAAGTCTATGAAATAACCAATCAAAAATCCTTTTAACGGTAAGCGGATCATGAAATGGCAGAATAACAGTGCTTCTGGCAGAATAACAGTGCTTCTGGGTCATTCTGACCATCTACGAATGACTCCGAAGTTTTTTACTGAGACAGGGCCTTTTAGCAGAACACTTTTCCACCCTTTTTATCTCTCTTCTGTTCTGTGTTAATGTGTTAATATTCATTTTAAAATATTGTTTTCTTTTCTTAATCCTTCTGTGTGATGTTAATAAATGCTTTTCTATTCTATTCTATGAAATACCCAATCAAAACCATTTTAACGGTAAGCGGTTTTGGTCCTTCGGCCCAGGTGGGACTAAGTATAAATTGCTTGAACACGTTTTAAAACGCCTTCGTAAAGCCGTCATAGGGTTTCCCCGATAGGGTTTTCGTATTCGGTAAGTGCTTACCTGGGTTACACTTTCGATAGGGTTACTGTATTGATAGGGCTACCGTATTGATAGAGTTTTTGAAAACAAGTCTATGAAATACCCAATCAAAAACCACTTTAACGGTAAGCAGTTCCGGTCCTTGTTTTAACCTTCAAGCGGGCGCGCGGTCATTTGTAACGAAAGCGGTCGCGCTTAACCTAAAAGACCTATGGGATATTTCAAGGATTTAAAACACTAATTGTTAAAATAATAGATTATTTCTTTGTGCACACAAACATTATCACTATGTTAGAATACAATTTATGCCAAAAAAGAAAGTTAAACTCAGATAATAAATATTTAAATGGTCTCTTATGTTTCAATGTAGTTTTCTTGGAATGGAAGGTTCACCATCGTAACCCTTCTTTGAAAAAAATATTTCGTTTCCAATTCTCGTTTTACAACTTTATTTGATATTTTTTTATAAAAAAGAAACACTAATAAAAGCTTAATAACATTGACTATTACCAAAAATATATTTTATTGAGGGTCGCGCGTAATCTTTTCTATGACAGGCGCGTGGCGTGTTTTCGACGTCTGCGCCACGACTTAAATAAATGCGATTTATCCTTTTTGGAGGGTACGGGGAAGGGAGGTCATCTGTTTATTTCGTGCACAGTGATACAATGACAGGCTACTAGAAATGGGAAATGCATACAACAAGATATAACGATGTTATAAACGAAAATATACTGAGTGCGGTCGATTCGACGCCGCGCGACCGCTTGAAGGTTAAAGTAAAGTCCTTTGTTTTGACAGTTCTCGTGGAACAAGCGTACGCTTGTAGCGCCATATTGACAGTTGCCTTCCCCATTATTTAGTTTCGCACTCATCATTTCATTAGTATAGATACATTTTATATCGAATTCACACTTTAAATATACTGGTGTCTATAAAACAACAAAATGTGTGTCGTGTCTATAAATAGTCAATTTAATGACGTTTTAGCATCCTCTGATGCAGTCAAAAACTAATGGCAAATATGGCACAAAGTCTTAAGGCATTCGCTGTGTCCAAAATGCGCCGAAACCGCTATTCATAAGACGTACTTTTATTTAGTACAGTAACGTACCTAATGGTTAACCCAACGCATAAATTAGTAAGAACACGTTACAATATGTATTATGGTTTTGATCGACGATCAGCAAAGATGCGGGGCGCAAGAAATGCTTAGCAACCCGTTTAAGCATTCGGAAGGCTTTTGAAGCATAGATTTTGAAACATGGCCAAGTCTTCTGACACGGCATACTTAAGCATAGGTACTGCAGCATCTTTTTTGTAACAGTATCATTGAAATTTCAATTTGATCGTCATACTATTTAGTTATTCATAACTGTTGAGGCAGGAACTGTTCACTGATATTCAGCGAAGATGGAAGTACTTCCACCGAGTCAGGTGTCTGTGCTCGGGGACCGCGGTCCAACTGCTTGATGCTGGAATTTGTATTTATTTATGCGAAGTGCTTAGAAAACTTCCATATCGTGAGTCAAATCTCGATATTAGTTTGACGTAGTGCGACGTCGCATCTGCGTAATGTTTATATATTGTACTTTTCGCTGATCCTGCATTTATTCGTCATTCGTCGATTGCTTATGTAGCGGTATGATCGCGCCGCTACAATAACCTAAAATTCTCATGTCGTGCCATGCAGATGACAATGTTGAGGATATTAGAGTCTAATATCCTCAACATTGTCATCTCATCTCCCTGCCCTTACTCGAGTTTATTTGGAGTCGGCGCAGTACGTCCTTTTATTAGATTCTTCTTCTTCTTCAATCCACTTATGGTTCTCTTCCTCTCCACTCTATCCATCAACGTTCATGTCCATCACTCTTTAAACCTTTCTATCCTCTCTATCGTATAATCATGTGTTCGGTAGGTTCACCCACACGCTTGTTCTCGCACGTATCGCAGGCGACCATCCACCACGTGCGACAGTTAATGCACTATATGTCTATATCGTATAATAATTTGGCGGTAGGTTCACCCGCACGCTTGTTCTCGCACGTATCGCAGGCGACCATCCACCACGTGCTATACAGGGTCATTTTTGGACCCCTTTTCAAACTTTGTCAGGTCATTCTATAACAGCAGTACAATCAATTTATGAAATAAAACAAAATTTTTTTTTTTACATTTTTACCCCATACTTTTCCCTACACAAATTGAAATTGTTGTCACCGTTTGCGCGTCGCACGGTCAACCCGCGCGAGCCCCCCTCCCGCCACTCGCCTTCCCCCGCTCGCGTCCCGTTCGTGACGGTGAGCGTGCGCGCCTAGATTTTTAGGATATAAAAAGTGGTTGAAAACTGTGAATTTGAAAAGAAATAATTTATAATTATCTCACCAAATTTTTTTTTATTACCTCCTTGAACTATTATTTGATTTTGTTAAGGGGTCGCAAAATTACCCTGTATGTCTATCGTATAATCATTTGGCGGTAGGTTCACCCGCACGCTTGTTCTCGCACGTATCGCAGGCGACCGTCCACCACGTGCGACAGTTTACGCACTATAATATGTCTATATCGTATAATCATTTGGCGGTAGGTTCACCCGCACGCTTGTTCTCGCACGTATCGCAGGCGACCGTCCACCACGTGCGACAGTTTACGCACTATAATATGTCTATATCGTATAATCATTTGGCGGTAGGTTCACCCGCACGCTTGTTCTCGCACGTATCGCAGGATTCGCAGGCGACCATCCACCACGTGCGACAGTTCACGCACTATATGTCTAAATCGTATAATCATTTGGCGGTAGGTCCACCCGCACGGCGCCAGCCTAGACTACGTCGTGTCGTACGTGCGCGCGCTGTTCCCGCACGCGTCGCAGGCGACCATCCACCACGTGCTACAGAAGCACGCCGACGTATTCCAGCGCACGACCTCCGGCGTTGGCGCCAACATTGAACACCGATGGTCCTTCGTCGGGTTCAACAAGGAAGAAACTGCTTAGTTTTACTATTTAGACTCATATCATTAACGATAGTTGTATCGGTAATTATGTTTTCGACGGTAAATATCAGGCTCAAACCAATTTGTTATAAAGAAACAGTAAGCTTTATGCATTTATTAAGATCAAATTATGAAGCCTGATTTCGTAGGATAGAGAATTAGAACGTTTTATTAACGGCGGTAAGTTTTTTAAGCCATAAGTTTCTGCATAAAACAACTATTCCGAGACCTTTTTAAGCTAAATGTGTTGGTACGGGCTGTGTTTCCCTTTGTAATATTTGACAGACTGGGTGAGATTGCCAACTTTGGCCCATTTGTTTTAATGTGTTCACAGCATTTGTGTAGTGACAAAACATATGGATGCGTAAAAATATTAATTTGTTTTTATCTACAATAATATATGTCGTACAAATAGCTTTTTTATTTCATTTCTAAACCTGCAGGTGTAGCGTATGATGAACTTGGCTAAATTTTAGTCTACCCTACTACCTTAATATGTAATTTTTGACAGATATACAAAAGGTTTGTCTATGACAAACTTTCTTGTTACGGGGATGATACTCAGTTAAGTTTGCCTCTCTGGGCGCAAGCTAGGCTAACTAATTACCCAAGGCGCGGCACGACTGGCGGGGATGGACTGGTTAGGGATGGAATCAAATAATCGTTAGTTTTTTATGTCTTTATTGATCTAAGAGCCTTTACTCATTTGTCGGCGCAGCATCGGTACGACATCAAAACGCAAGGATACGCGGTACCGAAAACATACCGAAATCTTACTGGACGCTATATTTCAATAGAGCGTCTCATTTGTCAGCGCAACATCAGCTAGGCGCGGTACAGAATCTATACAGAGCGCCGACAAATGAGTTGAGAGCCTTACATACTAAGTCAGGGCAACATCTGCTCGGCGCGGTACAGAATCTATACAGAGCGCCGACAAATGAGTTGAGAGCCTTACACACTAAGTCAGGGCAACATCTGCTCGGCGCGGTACAGAATCTATACAGAGCGCCGACAAATGAGTTGAGGGCCTTACATACTTAGGCCCGTATTTATAAACCGCTCTCAACGTTGAGAGTTATCTTGAGATCATACTCGAGATGCTGTTCTTATTAATAGATCATACTTAAGTACAGGTTTAAGTTCGTGGTATCAACTGAGATCACTCATATTAATAAACAAAACTCTGCACTTGAGATCACTCTTGAGATGATGATTGAGCGCCTGTTCGCCAAGTGCTGCAAAACCGTGACTTCTCAAGTCACGGTTTTGCAGCGTGCGCGCGCGGGAAAGTTATTAACCACCGATGCAAAAAGAGAGGGATGTAATTTTATTTTGATCTGCTACGTATGTGTTTGTACCTATGTACGTGGATCTACGTGGATAAAACTATAGATTTTCAAAATCTAATAAAGGAAATTAATCATTATGATGACATTGATTACTATATTACATAAATTACGAAATGTATTAGTCATAATAACAATTACAATTTCCCGCCAATTTTTTACCGTTTTTTTTATCATGAAACAGAAAAGGCAAAGGCACATTTGTAACATACAGCCACAGAATAAATAATCCAAGACTTCAGTCTTCTTGAACTTAAATAAATATTACATTTTACCACTTGTCTAAAATGATTTGCACTAATTTATGAGAGTACAATTATAAAATTATTATTTTTTGTAATTTGAGCTAATTATTCTTCACAGCATAAACGAAACGTTAATCATGTCATGTTACTGTATAAAAACCACCGTGAACAGTCGGCGCAACATCAGCTCGGCGCGGTACAGAATCTATACAGAGCGCTGACAAATGAGTTGAGGGCCTTACCTACAAAGTCGGTGCAACATCAGCTCGGCGCGGTATAGATTCGGTACAGCCCCCCTAGCCAAAGTATTATTTGCAAATTTTCGCTATCGCTTCGCTTCGAAACATGTATGGATTTGACGTTTTAAATTCGGTTGTTAACGAAACCTTATGTCAATCCCATACATGTTTCGAAAGCGAAGCGATATCGAAGATTTGCAAATGTAACTTTGGCTAGGCCCTCAGGATCTGTATGTACCGCGCCGACAAATAAGTAAAGGGCCTAAGTTTGCGAGTATTTCTGCTGCGCCTGCAGCTCTGCGATGATCTGGTCGTAGTCGGCGGTGGCCTCTTGCAGGTCGCGGTCGCCCGCGGCGGCGCTGTCGACGGGCGGCGGCGCGCCGTGCTCCAGCCGCATCTTGAGGCGGATCTCCCTCATGCGCGCTTCGAGTATGCGCTCGCGCTTGTTCTCGCGGTCGAATACCTGTCGTTTGATTATACAATGAGGGCTTTTCAAAGTGACATTTAAAAAGAACTATTTGCCTCACTAGATGGCGTTGATGATCAATTGCATGAAGTGTCAAAATTTATTTCGAAAAATAAAAGGCCTGTGCTTAAAAAAAAGTTTTACTATTTTTTCTACAGTTGACACCTATCTTTTTATCAACGGCATCTATCGAGCCTACAGTTTTTTGTCATTTTGAAAAGCCCTCCGTAAAATTATCAAAGTCGTCTGCAAAAAGTTATAAATAAGACTGAATCTATTTTCGATATTTTTGTTGCCATTGTTGTTCATGCAGGGCGGAAATGGCGACAAATATTTTTTTGCAGTTTTATTAGTGAAAAAAAAATGACGAACGTTGTTTTGTTTTTCGTCAAAAAAAAAAATATCTATCATTAAGTTTGTGTGTTTCTAAATAACAATTGATACCTACTACGAGAGGACCATTTTGGATTTTTAATAAATTGTGTATTTACACGGTAATAGAATTTTTTTTTTGTGGAAGTCACTGGCGCTTGTGGTGGATTGTAGGTTCAAGTAGTTTGTATAGCCTTTATATTTCTACTCTATCTTGTCTATTTTCTACTTTTCTTTGTTTTCACTTCTTGTCAAGAAAGAAAATTGTGCTTTCGAAATATACTCGTATCCTTGCCGAACAGTCGCCTTGTTTTAGCTTATTATTACCTTTAGATTACAGTCCCTTTCCCTTACAGCGCTAGTGTTTCATACAATGTCGCCTATTCCCAGTAATTTTGAATGGATTTAAGTATTTCTCATTATCAACTTTTGTTGATTACGTACTTTCATTTATTTATTTTATTTAATGGCCTACCAATACCAACTGATTAAAATTTTTAGAAACTTAAGATTAGGTATTATTCTAAATGTACAACATACTTGAGTAAGGAGTTGTTTATCATTTTTATCTGCCGTGCCCAAGTTCTGTGACAGTTCCGCTAAGTATACGGTGCCTTTGCTGCTGCCACATGCTACCAGTTGACCCTGAAATTAGTGTAAGATTAGTAACATATCATCAGAATGGAGACTTTGATTCTCTCAGTTATAGTTACCCCTTCGTGTGCGCGTAGTCTTAGTAAAGGTTCGTCGCACAGTTGAGCAGTGACTATCGGCGCACTTCTTCTACGCAATAGATCCCAACATGAGAGGCAGCCATCCCATTGCGTTAAGAGCATACAAGAAAATCTGGAAATTTTGTAAGGGAAATTCTCATAATTTTATTAAGGCTCCGTTATGCGGAAACATTTGTCTCTGTCTTTTTCTTTACGTGTAAAGAGTATGGAAAATAAGCTCACTTCTGCACTTTTTCGATGTTTTTCGTTGCTTTTTCATCATTATCTTTATTATCTTTTTTTTTTAAAAGTTATTGGAGCTACTTCACAGTACGTTAAAGTGTGTTTTGATGTAATTCAATACGTTTCCGCTATTATTTACGCCTAAAATATGACCTACGCAAGCGCTTTTGATGATATTCTGAGTTTTTTTTTACAATCATCTGTGCGGTTTATACGAAACTTAATACTTGTAGCTACTAGAGAGTTTTTTTTGAGGCTACAACTTGACGTTTTCTATATAAAAATACGACCCCCGCAAACCATGTTTTCCTACCATGGACCCTTAATGGCTGTTATTATGGAAAATACAACAAAGCATCGATCAATTTTAAATAAGCCCGAGGCCCTTTGGTTCCCTATTGTTTTGTTTCAGTTCATTGCGCTGATTTTAATTCGTGAACAAAATTCGTAGAATTGTTGCTAAATTTTTTGATCATCAGTTTATCAGACCTGACTGGATTCCATGTGCCATCAGTAAGCTTAGTCCGATGTGAATAAGTCCACAGAATGGGGGACTCGCGGCAGTCTTCGCTCCACACCTTGGCTGTCCAGTCACCAACAGTGAGGAAGTTCTTCACAAATGTCGGATTCCTCTGTAGAGAGTATACTGGTCCGAGATGGGCTTCATACTGAAATGCGTTACAGTATTACATTTGATTCCTTTCGGTGCATAAGGTCCATAGTATCATTACGTCTACAGTATCAATTCGTTCATAGTATCATTACGTCTACAGTATCATTTCGTCTATAGTATCATTACGTCTACAGTATCAATTCGTCCATAGTATCATTACGTCTACAGTATAATTTCGTCTATAGTATCATTACGTCTACAGTATTAAAATGTCCATATTATCATTACGTCTAGTTTTTCGTATACTTTGAGTAAAACTTTTTACACACTTTACTGGCCATTTCAGTTTTTAAAAACATATAAAACAAGATTTCATAAAATATTTTTTTACCACGACCTTCAATAATTTCGTAGCTATTGGTTTACCAGGTATGGTCTAAACGACAAAAATTATCTTTATGTTGGGCTGAATGCGTGGACTTCAGATTTGTTGAGGGTCTTGTTACACCTGTTATAATATACATAATAGCTAGACGAATTAATTTTATGAACGAATTGATACTATGGTCCATTTGATGAACTAGACGAAATTATACTGGTCGTAATGATACTATGGACGAAATGATACTGTATACGTAATGATACTATGGACCTTATGCACCGGAAGGATTTGATTTTGTATTTCGTGTGTGTATTTTTCATCAGGCTACGTGTTCTTTTAAAATGCAGTCATTTTAAATTAGCCCAAGTTTTGGAACAAGAATAGGCGATTGTGTTCTTTGTCTGTGCATAGGTCACCTTAGCTGGTAGTTTTTCAACGGAATTTTTGCCTTTACGATTGCCACCAATCACAAGTCCTGTTTCAGTTCCCACCATGAATCTGTAAAATTAATTTCGATTTGTAGTAGGTAGTTAGGTACCTATCATCAAATCATTAGATAGTACGGTGAACTCAGGAATCCTCGTAACAACCTTGTGGGTATGGTAGATTCATATTCTAGGGCAGAAATTCCAATTGATCTATCAACGCTCGGAACATCAGTTGGATTTTGCACTATGTCAATAATCATGGAGTCAGTTGGTTCACTAACATTTCGGGTGTCCCACCTGAAATATTTTAAATTATTAGTTTACCTCCCATACAATTTGATCGAATTAAATAGGTAGTCTCTTGTACAAATTGTTGTTTATAGCTTCTCAACAGGGGCTTTACTGTTTGCTAAAAAGTATCACTGTTGCAGCTGTGTTTATGCCAGCACCTTTTTAGTTACGCTTGCTGCTTCATTACCCTTAAATGCTGCTAGCTAAGACCCCAGCTGTAGCACTACCATTAGTTGATGTAAACTGTTTTCGCTACCGAAAACTATCGGATACACTGCTCACAGTCAATGCGAGTGAAAGTGACAGTTTGCATAAAGTCAAGGTAGGGCCAGTAGGGCCAATTTTGTTCATACCATTTGACTACACCATCTGGAGATGCCGAAAAGAATTCCGCGCCAATTTTGGTGTTGATAAAGAGTACGTTCCTCACGAGATCCCTGTGCGAGCTGTACGGTTCGCAGACACCAGCCGGATCTCCGCCCTTACGCATGTCCCACCAACCAACCTATAATATGGAATACTAAATAAGTTTTAATTCTGGAAGAATTTGCCGAAAACGAATGAAAAAAAATACGTAATAATTTTTCTCCCAAACATGATGCGTGATACTACATGTCACTGCTTGAAAATAAACACCTTATGCTTTCAGAATTCATTTTATGCCGTTTGAGTGTAAATCGAAGATGAGATCAGCCATGATGGCGAAACTATAACCGGCGGGCTGATTATTTAATTAAAAACCACCTAGCGACTGGTTGCAGTTCACAGATGATCGTGATCCATTGCTACTTCTTTTTGGGTTAAAAAAAAACATACCAAAGAAAAGTGGCAATGTATGTCAAATGCAACCGGTCGCTAAATAGTTTCTTTTTAGATAATCAGGGAGCGGTGTGCTAGCCATTCGATTTATTCGTCATCAATTAGTATACCATCAACTTCATCACTTCTTCGTTCGTTCATATTTTTTGTTGGATTCATAACATAATAATAATAAGTAGTATAATAATAAGTATAGTATCAATAAAATACCTGTCCATTAAACATGCCTCCGATAATTATGTTTTGGTCACGAGGGTTGTATACCAGGTCTAACAATGGAGAAGGCGGTCTAATTATCATTTCTGGTGCGTTTGCGTTTTCTGTAAGAAATATGTTCTATGTAGTTTTATCACGTTTTATGTTGACGTAATCTTTAGGTTTGATGATTTGGAAGATGTATTGAGTGACCCAACTACTGATATGATAACCTTTACCAATCAACACTGTCTGCTTCCTTTTCAATCCAGTAATAGCTAGTTAACAGTTCAACGTGCAAAGTAAATTATGACGTTCATTGATAAAAAGTGTTTTTGCAGTGAAAACAATTTCAAAACAATGTAGTAGGTAATACTATTTCATATTGTGGCCATTCATTTTAACTTCATTCATTGTTTTTTTTGTCTGGTGAAAAGTTATATTACTTAACCAGTCCATCAATCAAACAACTTTCAAAGTTACCTAGGTAGGTATGGGAGTAAATTAGTAGGTTACAGGCATTACAGATTACGCATTATGATGGACAAAACTCACCAATATCCCAGATGTAAGAACACTGTTGAGACCTCTGGCTCCTTGTGAGGTCTATATCAGCATGAGCAGCGGCCAGCTTGGCGCCTCCGTCGGCTTGCCACGAGAGGGACCGCACCGGCCTCCTGGCTCCTGGCTCTCTGTACACGTTCACTGTCTGACAACTGCTCTTCTCTACCGGCGATAGAGTCGGCAGCTCCGAATAATATATTTCGTATATGTCCAACGCATTGTTTTGCAGAATGTTGTGTTCCATGCTCTGCAGTCAGAAAATAGTGTGAAAGACTTCTGTTTATGATCTTGAACGATGGATGGATTCAAAAACTGAATCCCTTATTTAACTTTTTACTAGTAAATACCTACGATAAATTGAAACAAAAGCTATCGTTACTCGTAACTTACGTTTCCCAAATGCATTACTGCGTGAATATAAGCATCGTCTTTTTCTATTTTGCGCCGATATCTCTGAGTGGCTTCAGGATCAGCCATATTGATATCTTTTGGCCATCCGCCTTCTATATGGTTCACACCAGAGCTTGAGTACTCAGACCTATCAAAGTTAAAATTAAATTAGGGAAATAAGCATGGCGTTATAAATTTGTACGTTTCTCTCGTGTTTGATTTCTAGCAAAGCGAGATAATTGAGTAGTTCCTCGAAAGTATAGTTACTTTTAAACTTAATACAAATAAACTGACCTTTCAGAATTGACCCAATTTTCCGAGAAAGACTTGGTATGCTGAACGGCGGTGTGAACTGGATTTCGAAGAACGTAATTCTTATAAACGGCAGGATTGCTAGGTATACTAGCTCGGATCTCCGGGCCATAATCTTCGAATAGAGTTTGTCTGCCATATTCCTTCCTGCGTCTCGAATATTCGTAGGTAGGTTCATATTTCTCCGGTCTGTCCATGTTGTGAACTTAGGGTTTGGCACAGTGCAATCGTGAAATTGTGTGATCGATATTTCCTTGGCGACTCCCAAGATTTACGAAGTCAGTTGTCAGGAAGGTATAAAACTTAGCCAATTTATTTCGTCCGATAAATATAATATAGGTGTGCGTTACCCCAGCAAAAAGTTGAGCTTTAGAGGGATGAGACCTTATCAGATAATTAGTGTGTCATGAGGAGAAATTTGTTTAGTAATAGCAAAATTTGTGTGAGTTGTAATTTTTAAGATATATGAGAAAAACAGATTTTGCTGGGGTCACGTTTTAAACATTACCCTGGCAAAAAAAGTTGTCTCAGCCTGGAACCAAATACATGAATAGATAGCTTTTGTTGCATAGTAAATGTTAGCAAATAGCAAAAATTGTGTGTGTTATGGTTCTTGAGTTATTTAAGTTTTTGCTGGGGTAACGTTTTGGGTTTTCCCAGATCTCGAAAACGGTTCAACGCAGAAGTTTGAAAAAAATACCACTTTGAGACCTTAATTTGTTTAAATTTGTTTGATTGTTATTTTTTGATTTGGTTGTCGCAAACCAACGTAATTAAATGGTTTCGAAAAACAGAAAAAACTAATTTGCAAGTAAACTAGTACACTTATAATCAAATAAACAGCTGTTAAAAATAGCCGTGGTAGACACTTATTACGTTAAGAATTTAAGGCTTTGTAACTTTACACGATATAAAGATATAAACAAATTTGATAAATTTTAGACTGGTCGTACTTTAGCAATCGAATACACAGTTTCCATAACATTAAGACACATGGCATACATTAAACAAATTTAAGTAATTCATTAACATTCCTTCCTGTTAATTTCAGCTTTCAATTACACCTATCATGAAAGTTTTAACAAAAACAAGAATATGACAACAATTCTCTAATAAGCCGCCTAAATTGTAGAGGTCACGTAAAAGCGACCGCGCTATACATAAGCGTAACCATCTTAAATGAACGGGATAATATGGATCTTTTGTTAGTACAGTTGCGTACAAAAGTTTGCTGGTCAGATTATCTTTAAATATAAAATGTACGTTAGTCTCGCGAAAACTTAAGATTGGCTTGGCCGATTTTGGTTTTAAAATGTTTGTCGTAGTTCCAGGGGAAGGTTTAAATGGTGAGAAATATACCTATATGGAAAAAATGCGAGGTAGTTTCCGTAAAAACTGTTCCTAGGTAGGAACAGTTTTTATGGGTAAATGTTTTTACCTGTCAAACATAGTGGTCACTGGATTGACATGAGTAGGTTTGGTATTAAAATAAAACATTTGGTTAGAAAAAACAGAAGTAACAAATTACTATAAATGTATATATTGATACTAACAAATAAATCACAATATAAATTGCTTAGCGAGATTATTACCCTAATTAGGTTTACATTATTATTTACCTTTATTTATGTAATGTTGAGTGCCTTCAAACTTTTAACTTTCATGAATTATTACATTCTTTTTAAAATATTATTAATCGCGTATGTTTATTATTTGATATTAATAAACACGATATTAATTTATAAAATAGAAAACTAGTTGAATCTAAGCTATATCAATAACATTTTTCTTCATAACTGTACAAAACATCGGATACTAAGCTGCTAATTTGCGAAGATAACCCGTACGTATGGTGCGGTCGCTTTTTAGTGACCTTTACAATTTGGTCGGCTTATTCAAGAATTGCTGTCTTAATCTTGTTTTTGTTAAAACTTTCATGATAGGCGTAATTGAAAGCTGAAATTAACAGGAAGGAATGTTAATGAATTACTTAAATTTGTTTAATGTATGCCATGTGTCTTAATGTTATGGAAACTGTGTATTCGATCGCTAAAGTACGACCGGTCTAAAATTTATTAAATTTGTTTATATCTTTACATCGTGTAAAGTTACAAAGCCTAAAATTCTTGACGTAATAAGTGTCTACCACGGCTATTTTTAACAGCTGTTTATTTGATTATAAGTGTACTAGTTTACTTGCAAATTCGTTTTTTCTGTTTTTCGAAACCATTTAATTACGTTGGTTTGCGATAACCAAATCAAAAACTAACAATTAAACAAATTTAAACAAATTAAGGTCTCTTAGTGGTATTTTTTTCAAACTTCTGCGTTGAACCGTTTTCGAGATCTGGGAAAACCCAAAACGTTACCCCAGCAAAAACTTAAATAACTCAAGAACCATAACACACACAATTTTTGCTATTTGCTAACATTTACTATGCAACAAAAGCTATCTATTCATGTATTTGGTTCCAGGCTGAGACAACTTTTTTTGCCAGGGTAATGTTTAAAACGTGACCCCAGCAAAATCTGTTTTTATCATATATCTTAAAAATTACAACTCACACAAATTTTGCTATTAGTAAACAAATTTCTCCTCATGACACACTAATTATCTGATAAGGTCTCAACCCTCTAAAGCTCAACTTTTTGCTGGGGTAACGCACACATAATATAGATATTTCTAACCACATATTGTTTTACATAGGTAGGTAGGTACCCGATAGACACAAAAAACATTAAGGTGGTACGTCAAGCTCAGTAGCGCCACCAATGGAAATAAATCAATTACGTTTTATCAAGGGCTTAGAATAAACGGGCGCCGCGGTGAATTTTATTTAATATTATAATTCTAATACACAATTTTAATAATGTTTACGTAGAATTTTTAGGGCCCACAGTCTAGTATTTTTAGACGGTATCGTTACATTCCCTCGTAGTCACTCCTAGAAGTAGATAGCAAAACTGCTAAAAGTGGCCGTTTCTGACACATTTGCTAGGTATCTACTTCTACGTATGACTACGAGGGCATGTAGTGATACCTTCTAAAAATACTAGACTATACTAGCCCTAAAACTTCACGTAAAACATTTGTATATTTTTTTCTATTAATAACTTATTAAATAAAAAACTCCGAGGGCGCCACCTTCGCTCACAACCGCCTTAAAACAGAACACAGAAAAAAGAAAAAAATCTGTGGGGTAAAAAAAATAATTTAGGTACCTAGGTATGTAACGTGACTAAAGTGTGCATGCCTACCTAACTAATGATTGCGTCTAGCTAGGAGAAACATAAAAATAATTTGGTACCTAATAGAATATTGGTTAGGAGAATAATTTGTAGGCCGTTCGTTATTTCGATAGAAGCATTTGAAAAATTATTGAAGCATTTGAAGAATGTGTCCATCACAGACCATACAACAAGTACTTTGTCCATCTAAATACTTAACAAAAAGAAAACAAATGCAAACAGAATTAACATTTTTATTTTATACAATAGGGTGAGAACTTCTTATTAGATCTAAATACATTAAATTAACTAGGTAAGTCGCTTCAAAATAAACTTTAATAGGGTGAGAATCTCACTGAATACATTAAATTAGGTAAGTAAGTTGTTTCAAAACAAACTTTATTAAGATGAGAACCTCTTATTAGATTTAAATTTTAAATACATTAAATTAGGTAAGTCGTTTCAAAATAAACTTTAATAGGGTGAAAATCTCTTATTATATCTAAATACATTAAATTAAGTACCTACCTCTACCTAGTTAAGACGTTTCAAAATAGGGTGAAAATCTCTTATTATATCTACTAAATACAATAAATTAGGTAAGTCGCTTCAAAATAAACTTTAATAGGGTGAGAACCTCTCCTTAGATCTAAATACATTAAATTAAATAAGTCGTTTTAAAATAAACTTTAATAGGGAGAGGCGAGAACCTCTCATTAGATCTGAATAAGTAAATTAAATTTAATACAAGGGTATAGGGTCGGCGGGCGAGGCGCGCCGGAGTGCGAGCACCAGCAGGCGCGGCGGGGAGCCCGCGAGCCTGGCGGTGCACTGCTCCAGCAGCAGCCGCCAGCGAATGGCGGCGCGGCTCTCCGGCGACATCGCTTGCAGTTCGGCTGACTAGAAAGGACATCATAAGTATTATCACAGGGTCATACTATAGTATTTGATTCTACTATGGTCATACATAAGAACCTACTACCTACCAGTGGCGAGGCGAGGGGTGAAATTATGGCAAAGGTATGCCGTTCTGCAAAAATGTTGGAATGTGCATAGTGAGTCGGTGGGGTGAGACTTCTTAAAGGGAAGCCGATGGGAATCAGCACAGCATGTATGGACCCTTCGCCACTGACCTACTAAGGTGCAAGCTCGGTGGTGCAGTGATAAAGCACCCGGCCCAGCGATTGCGGAGGTTAAGCAACTTTCGTAAGGGTCGGTCATGGGATGGATGATCAAAAATTATTATCTCGAACTCGAAGCCGTTGGTCCCGGCGGCATTTGCAGTCGTTAACACTCACCAATCCGCATTGGGCCCGCGTGGTACCCACCATGCGGTCCATGGTCCATCCTTCTTATCCAACCCTTGGAAGGCCTGTGCCCCTGCAGTGGGGACATTAAAATGGGTGATGGTTATGGTGCACCATATACCTAATAGCTTATCCTACCAACAACGTAGAATCAACCCCTGCCATTCATGTAGTGTAAGTAAGTATTAAAACTAGTTTCCTATTGGCCGATGTACGTACTATGGGCAACACTTCGCTGCGTTAAGCGGGATCCCGCCGCGGGTACACGGCGCGGGAATATAGATTGCTGGTTTTTGACGGACAGATGCTTGCGCAGTGCACGAGTAAGCTCTAATCTATGTCGCCCCGCGCGCGTGTCCCGCTTAACACACTGAGAGCCTACATCGTATGTTGTGGCGGCGCGGCACGGCCTGCAAGTAATTTTAACCTTACTGTTGCCCATGGTACATTATACAGAGATAGTACCGTGAGGTATCAGTTGCGTTGCGGTAGAAGATAGGTACTGGTGGAATGATAGGATTGAGTGAGACGAGACTTACTGGACATCCGAGAGCGTCTTCTAAGATGTTGACCGGAATTCGTGCGTTTAGTTCTCCTGTATGATCAGCGAAGCGCACACGCAGCTCATCGTTTTGGTCCCTACGATAGAACATTGAGATAAAGATTTGGACGTAGTAAAGCAGAAAGGACTCAACCCACACTTTGACCAAAATTGAGTTAAATATGCCATCGTAGTCCTGAGGGTCAAATCTATAATGTAGTGAAAATCCTATTTTTTAAATGTACTTGGGAACTAGTTTTTCTTACTACCGCGACTCACCCCACAGTAGGAAGAGCACATGAAAATATGAACCACCGACGCGCTCGCCGCTCCAGCTCGTCCACGCGGCCGCCTCGCCACCTTCTGTTGTCGAGGTTTGGTGGTGGTGGTGGTGGTAGTGGTGATTGTGACATGATAGCTTCACTAACGTGACATTGTCGAGCTCGTCCAGGTCGAGATGCGTCAGTAGCGCGTGCAGCGAGGCGCAGAAGGGCGCGCCGGCGGCGAGCCGGTCGCGCACCTGCGCCACGGACGCGGCGCCCGCGCGCTCGCCGCTCCAGCACGCCCACGCGGCCGCCTCGCCACCTTCTGTTGCCAAGAAACGTTATATTTTTTTTAACACCTTTGCTCGTAAAGCTGATGTAATTCCACCGGTTTTAAATATGTAAAGCGGGTCATAAAAAACGCGTGTGTTACCAAAGTAAATAGTTAAGTTATAGTCCATACAAATTCCATAACAGTATTATTTGCCATTTCAAATATGGAACTGATCGCCGCCGCACGACTCCAGCTAGTGAGCAGCGCGCTGTTGCTATTCAAATTTCGAACTAATCGCCGCGCGGCGCCAGTCAGTAGACAGTGTGCATTCACAGATTGAGTTTATTTAAAATAAAAAAAAAACTGTTTATTCGGTAATTTAAAAACTTGGCTGCATGCTCTAGCGTCTTTGCCAACATTTTCACGCAGCCACGGCAGAAAATAATCCTCGCGCGTCGCGCCATTTTTCTCAAATTTTCTTTTCTTTGCATTTGTATTGTGAATATCAAAAATGACAACTTTCAATAATGAAGATGAGCAATATATTACTTCAACTCCACCGGATATACTAACAGAAGCGCGAACCGCATGCGACAGCTTGCTGCCGTCAATATCCAAGGACAGATACATAACCACATATGAAAATTTCTTGAAGTGGAAAAACATGAAAAATGCCAAGTCATTTTCCGAAAATGTAGTTTTTTTCTGTTTCCTCGAAAATGTGAAAAAACGGGTTATTGTTAACTCGTCCCGTATGTAAACTCGTCACGATTTGAAAAGTTCCATACATTGAAAGTAAATTCGTCCCTCATAAAAAAATGTATCTGTAAATTCGTCCCAGGTACATACATGGTATAGTAAACTCGTCCCTATTATTGATTTATATCATATTTGCAAGAAGTACCGTTAGCAAGCAAGTTGGCTGCTAATAAATATTTCAAAGTAATAATTTTGACTACGCCAGGATGGATGCATCTACTGAAGAGGGATTCGTGGAATGCGGGGAGCAGTGAAATTTTTTCGCCTTTTGACTGCTATGAGATTTATGTAACCCTGGTACTTTTTTTAAATAGGTAAATGTTTATCAATACCACGCCATGATAGATGGACGCATCTACTAAGAGGGGTGTGGATAGCGGGGAGCGCTGAAAGATCATAATAAGATAAAGTAATAAGGTACCGCGTGGCACACCGCGTTCAGGTGTTCACAATGTAAGTTTTTGTTAATTTATAATATGTACTATATTTTATTGTTTAATGGAAAGTAGAAATTCTATTAGTGTTAAAAATAAAGAAATACATAAACGCATTCTGTCACGTAATTTCATAAAACTTTAACTTCTAAGAGTTTCAGTAGTCTTTTGTATTACCTATATCATAGGATTCATAGGTACATCAGTATTTTAATGAAGTGTATTTTTTTTGCAATTTACTAATATAGTAATTACTAAAATATTTTCATATTACATTTACAAAAACTCAAAGAGGACGACGAATGCTTTTGAGTCGTGGCCATACGTACACTTTTAATCGTCAAAACAAGGTTGGAACTGCATGGAAATGTACTGATCGTTCATGCGGTGCAAATATCACAATTTTAGAAGTGCCTGAAATTAGAATTTTGTATGAAGCACCCCACAAGTGTCAACCAAATGCAGCAAAAGCTGACGTTCTAAAGATAAAAAATCTGTGTAAAGAAGTAGCAGCACAAACGTGCAGACCTTTACCTAAAATATATCAAGAATCTTTTCAGGCAACAAAAGATGCGGGATACGACTTATTAAATGCTATACCCAAACTCTCGAACATATCAAGAACTCTTTACAACGCGAGAAATCGTGAACTAAATGTACCTAAAACACATTTTCTTAAATGCGAGGATGTCATAATCCCTGTAAAATATAAACATAATTTTATGCTATTTGACGATGACAGTGAGCCTCAAAATAAAATAATGCGTTCTCCTCTGAAACAACTCGTAACGTCATACCAACTGCCAAAAAATTCTTTTTGGATGGTACTTTTTCAAGTTGCTGCAAACCATTCTATCAGCTATATTGTATACATGGAGACATAAATAGCTATGATGACTGTACTAACATAGTACCACTCATTTATGTTCTTATGCCTAATAAGCAGGAACGATCATATGAAAGACTTTTTTTTATTACTAAAGCAACTACTACAAATAACTTATTAACATTTTATTGTTTCATGGCATTAAGATTTAAGTCAATCAGCACATTGTTACACCTCTGCGAATTTTATCATTAAGACTGTGATTTTTTTAGAGAGAGAGAGAGAGAGAGAAAGTATTTATTTTAACCAAAGACCACACAACACAAAAAATAACAAAACAGTGATGTTATAGTAAGTCGGTACACAGATAGCACAGAACAATAAAAAGAAGAAAGAAAAAAAAATACATTTGTGGCCCTTGGGTCAAAAAGGTCCCTGCCTCAGCATAGTGTTGCCTTGCGGCAACGCTGGTATTCTGGCAGGGCCTACTAGTGCGCACGGACACGTCCAAGATAAAATACTTAGATAAAACTACACAAGACAAAGCTAAACAATCACAAATTAATAAAATACAATAAAAGAAAATTTGTATTGCGACAAAAGTAAAATTAAAATGTAATCTATGCTAGTGATTATTATAGCCTGTGGTAACCGAACCGAAGTCTTTGATCTGTGGCTGTGAGCTGTCAGACTCGAGCTGTCAAATGAAAAATTTACAATTTGACAAACAAAACAAATCACAAAATAAATAAGTACATTTAACAGAAACTAACTAAAGAACTTATGAAAAATTATTCCTAACAAACAAAAAGAAGCAATAAATAAACAATATTTTACAAATAACAGCTGTTTGTCTACAGAAAGTGCGTATTAAATGTTTTCTATGGCTTAGCTGGCTTGGCCATTGCTATTATACCTATATGAAAATGTAAGAACAACGATTTATTATGATAAAGAAAAGAAAAGGAAAGGAAATGCCGTCTGCCTCGAGTTCCAGTGTTAGACAGACATATTTTGTCAAGCCTGACGAGAATAAACAAAGGTGGGTGTTTGTTTGGTGAAGTGTGCCTACAAGTGATTTTGTTGTTGTAATGAGATAAGGTGTCGTTTTAGGCAGTTTTTGAACATTTGCTTTGTTCTCAGATCTCGGTATGGAGGAGGAATGTCATTCCAGCACTTCGAGGCGGCAAATCTGAAAGATCCACGAAAGGCCGAAGAGTGGTGTTTAGGTATAGAGAAGACATGAGTGCACGATCTTTTTAAGAACCTACTATGGGTAAATGCTGGCTCCAGCTTAGCAAAGAGGTAATTTGGCTTGCCTGTGTTGATTATCCCAAACAGAAGGGAAGCTAGAAGGACCTTCCTACGTGCGTTCATTTTAAGCATGCTTGCTGAGTTTAGAAAAGGGCTGACGTGTGTTCGTGGCGGAATATGGAAACAAAAACGCGCGCATGCGTTTTGTACTCTCTGTATGAGCCGATCTGACCTAGCGAGAAGACAGGGGCCATAGACAGTGGCACAGTAGTTGAACTTGGATAGAATTAAAGACTCACAAAGTGTTATTCTGAGCTTTTCGGATAGGTATGGCCTGATCTTGTAGAGCATTTTCAGCCTGTAAAAACAGTTACGTGTGACTTCAGATATGTGTGTCTCAAAATTAAGGTTGCTATCTAGTGTGAGTCCAAGACTTTTGGCTTTGTCGACCCGCTCAATGGTAGTTCCATCTATGTGGATTTGTAGTGTTGTACCATTGAACTTTTTAATGTTTTTCTTGCTGCCCACTAAAAGCAGTTTTGATTTTCGTGGGTTCAGAGCAAGGCAGTTGGAAAGCGACCACTTTGAAATTCGTGTAAGGTCTTTGTTCACTCTTTCAACAGCGTGGTTTGTTTCAGATGGCTTGAATGAGTAGTAGAGTTGTATGTCATCTGCATATAAATGGTATCGACATTCTCGAATACAGTCAATCACGTCAGCAGTGTAAAGAATGAAAAGGATCGGGCCGAGCAAGGAACCCTGCGGCACCCCTCTCAGGACTGGAAGAGCCGCAGAATGTGATTTTCTCCCATCAGCCGCTGTCAGCTCCACATATTGAGTTCTGTCCGTGAGATAACTGGAGAACCATCTTATAGCGCTTGTGTCGAAACCGTAGTAAGCCAGCTTAGATAACAGTAAGGATGTGTTAATACAGTCAAAAGCGCGGGAATAGTCCAACAGTATCAACACGCTAACCATTCCATGGTCTTGTGCGGCGAGGAGGTTATCCACAACATCTGAGAGAGTAGTTGCAGTACCTCGGCCCTTGCGAAAGCCAGATTGTAGTTGAGGTAGTAAATCGTGATCCTCGAGATATTTGGTAAGTTGATCGCACACTATTTTCTCTAAAATTTTAGAGGTGCAGGGGAGTATACTAATGGGTCTAAGCTCGCTCAAGGATGAGGGCTGGGTAGTTTTAGGTAAAGGTTTTATCAGAGCCTTTTTCCAATCTGCTGGGAAAGTACTGTCTGTTATCGAGCGGTTAATTATGTTGGTGATTGCTTTTAATGACTGCGGCAATGTAAGCAGCAGCATTTCCAATGAGATATTGTCATCTCCCTGGGCATTTGAAGTAAGACCCTTGATGGCTTTGAGAACCACTTTCTCGTCAACCGGTTGAAGTTTGAAATACCCAGCTGCGGTGTGCCTATGATGTTCAAAAAAGGTGAGGTGGGAGATGGGTAAATAGTTTTCACCTGGTGTTTGGAGAAAGTGTCTATTGATAGCGTCGGGGTTATCAAACGAGGGTGGCAGATCATTTGTAGCCTTTTTGTTTGGAAGTATGTTCTTCTTTAGGTTTTGCCACAACTTTTTGGAGTTGTGTATGTTGCTGTTGATAAAAATCGTGAAATAGCTTGTCTTTTCACGCTCAATGGCTTCAATCACTTGGTGTTTCATAAAAATGTAGCTGCATTTGGAGGATGGAGTTTTGTGTTTTTTGTGTTTATCATGATAAGCATCTCTTACGCGCATCATTGATTTCACCGTGTCAGTGATCCAGGGATGTGGTGGAGATTTGAATTTTTTTGTTTTGACAGGGGCATGGAGGTCAAAAAGTGCTTTGAGAGAAGATGTTAGGTTTCCAACCAATGCATCAACACTTTTTAACCATAATATTAGTTTTTTTTTTGTTATTATGCTAGTTATATATCTACAGTACATTGTTACACCATGTATAAGTATATATTAATTGTGTTATCCAAAATGAGATTTAAAAATAAAGAAAAAATGATTTTATTATGTTGAGTGTTTGATTTTTCTGCAGTCCATACGGAAACTCCTTACAAAATCACCAGGGACGAGTTTACAATAGATAAAAATATTTAAAAGCTAATTTATTTTTAAAATGCTACCCGGGACGAGTTTACATATATTTTTTTATCGATTTTCTGATGACGACTTATCTTCAGGGACGAGTTTACAATAACCCGAAAAAACGTCGTACGATATACGTGCGTATTGGTTATAACATGCTCGGCTCAATTACGCCCTCGCCTTCGGCTCGGGCTAAAATTCCGCCTCGCATAACCATCTTAACGCACTAATGTACTATCATAGCCTTCTATATCTTCCAAGCCCTGAAGTTGAGCAGAACGGCAACATCGCATGTGGTCAAGCACATAGTATAAAGTTATTTTAAAAATTGTTTATTATTTGTTTTTCCTATATTATCTATGTTTAAACTAGTTGTAAATTGTGATGTAAGATTATTTCAATAAAGTTTTATATTTATTATTATTATTTATTTATTAGAACATAAGGTTTGAGTCAAATTATTTGAACTTTTTGGGGGTCCTTTAGTTCGATGAGCATTTTGATCTAAGCCTCCTGTAGCAATAAATATTTCATCATTGGAAAGGTATTTAAATTTGAAACACTTTATTGTATTACTATAAACGTCAACTATTAGTACTTTGAGAGTTATAACGGTCTAAACTTGACCAATTTTTTTAACATTAATGACCTGAAACTCCGAAAATACTAACAATTAATAGAAAGTATGTTTGCAGCAAATATTTGTCATACAAAAACCTTTCTTATGATATATCATTCATTTCTATAGGTGTGGTAGATCAACTCCCATAGACAATAAACCACTTTTATACTTTAATAACCTTTAACTCCAAAAGTATAAACAATTGATTTAAAGTATATTAACAGCAAATATTTGTCTTTAAAAGACCTTTCTAATGATATATCACTTATTGCTAGAGGGCGTGTTAATCAACTCCCTGCTGAAGAAAATCAACAAAAAAGATGATATCTTTGACAGCCATTTTTTCCTGGTTAACATTGATATTTTTCTTATTGTTTAATATACAAAGCATTTCAATAAAAGAACTAAATTATTTTCATATTTTAAACCTCACACGATTACTAGGAATAAAAATATCGACCTCTTAAAATTGAAATATTCCCATACATTTAGTATGGAGACTGGCGGACGACATGACCACGAACTGACAGTAACAGACGTTGCCAAACTTATGTTCACGGCTTGCAATTAAAGAAGGCTATGGTACTATCAATATACTTGGTCATTATTTCGTCTGTCGTTATAGGAGTAGGACCGCATGGCAACTTTTGATTGGTCGTATGACGTGTGACGTAGTCTTATTCAGTCACGTGATCGGGAAGAGATTACCCGTGGGCTGATTGATGCTCCGATCTGCTGACGATTATGGATACGATTTAAGTAGATTACTAAAATTGGCTTGTTTAATATGTGTTGTAGAGTCAGATTGTTATACACAAACAAAGACGCACAGAAGGATGTGCCAGCGAGCCTAGTTGCGGATCTGTACTATTCTGTGCTAGCTTTATTTTTTATTTTTTCCGAGACGATTTTTCTTTTTGTCCTTACACTACTTATTACATACTGGTATTCGCCTGGTTGCGTATGTACAGCCGCAGAGCTTCAGCATCAGCGGTGTGCGGCTGGTGCGTGACGATTGTCTTGGAACTGACTTGCACGTTCACCCCGCGGCGCCACGACACGCGCGCGTCTGCTATGAACAGCACGCTCTCTAGAGGGCGCCACTCTTCCGCCCTGCAATTTGATATTGTTCTTTATGCTGTTAAACATTAGCACGTAACTCGCTATTGTAGGCACAACGTGGTTTTCCAGGATTTTAGCTTTTACACAATATATTTTAGCGTGTCCTGACAGTCCTGACAACTAACGATAATTGTTCACTATGAACTATGTTATCAAAGCAAAATTATCTTATTAAATGCAATTTGTTTGTAGTATTTGCCGAATACAACTTTAGTGTGTGCATATCAGCATCAGAATCAGAATATTTATTGCATATCTTGTGGTACATAAGGATCTTAAAATATTTTTTGCCTGTAAGGACATAACAATATTGATGTAAGTAAGTACTAAAAGCAAATTAAATGACTTATTACTTAAAATAGTAGATATCTTAAAAAACACCTAACAGAAAAAAGAAACAAAATCAAAACATTAATAACATTACATTAGTAATTACTTTTTTATATTATATTAAATTAAATTATATTATTGTGCAATGTTTACATGGAATTAACCTCAATAGGCAAAAGTTCACTACCTACTTTATTGAATAGGCTTATAAAATTCGTTAAGATTATAATAACATTTATCAATTAAATAATTATTTAGACATTTAACAAAACTATGACTGTCTTATTCAGAGTGCGTTCGTTAAACTAGGGCCAAAGTTAACATGGCGTTAGACTGCGGACTAACGCCATTTTAGCGCAAATCGTATTCAGAGTGACAGTTTAACGTTATTCCCACCGTTTAAGGATTAAAAGGTGCATTGTGATTGGTTAACAAGCATTAAACCAGGTTTTGTTAAAACAGTCTTGCACCCCAGTTTTGTGAAACATCTCTGAATAAGACAGTTATAGTTCTCGATTTCCCTAATGTGTTTTGGTAGACTATTGCATAGTTTTATTGCCATAGAGTAAGGCCAGGCCCTGAACCAACTAATGTCATACTAGATTTACGCAAAACAAATTTCTTTCTTTTCCTTAAGCTCATTGCTCCAGGCTCCAAGCTCATATACACTTATTTGCACACACTAAAGTTGTATTCACGAAATACTACAAACAACCTAAGTATTATTCTCGGATAAAGTTTACTTTAATAGCTTAATGAAGTTTGATGTGTACATTTCGTAAGAGTAGAAAGTAGAAAGAACTGACATCATTTACACAAAAAAATCCGGGTCGAAGGACCATATTTTTTTTTACATATTGAAAGCTATATTGATTGGTTTAAATTAGTTAATAGTTTACTGCTGTCATTTTAGGGTTTTAATGGATTTGAGAGAGTCTTTAAACACTGGATATGGCTTAAAATCAACTGTTTTGTTTACCTTTGTATAATATCAATATCAAAAAGATCCAAAGTTAGAGGAGCAGGTGTGGTGTTGTCCATGATCTCTACACTTCGAACTGTCATGTCCACACCTAGTACATAAAAAATAAAAAAATACAATGATATGAACCACTTTTTTAAGAGAAAAAAAAAATATTGTATTTTATGCGCCAAGTAAATAGCGAAAATTGCAAAGTCTGTACCTGTTTTAGTTTTGATAGTTTTCACTGGCTTGACTGATTTTACTACGACTAGAAGGTCTACGTAGACATTATTGCCTTCTAAAAATAATAAATAAATTTAAATATAAAATGATCATAAATTTGTATTATATTGAGTTTAAAGCAAAGTTAATTCTCAAGTTCTCACCTCTAAGTTTGAGCACCTCGGCTATACCGTAGTAACCTGCAGCAGGCTTGGAGGGAATATGAAGTAGGGGCAAAAACAAACTGAACGTGTCACCACTGTGAATAGTCACATCCGACAATCCCTCGTTCAAGGATAGATAAAATGGTGATGTCACCTAAACAAAACTTTGCTGATAAAATTTCATATAATTAGGTACTTACAGAAAAATTAAAGAGATTTAAAATGTTGGTTACCTACCTGAGGTCTGTAAATCTCATTCTCACCATTCTTCATACAAATTTTAGGAGACGAAATTTCGACTGAAATTAAAACTTGTAATATCGGTTTAAAGGACTTATGGAGTAACCAGGTATTAAACTTTATCTAATAAAATGCCTCTCATTTAAAGAAATATTTTAACATACCTACGTCACCTACAAGAAACCTTTCGTAAAAAGTAATAACGAAATATTGCGATCCCCAAACTTCGACGTTTATAGTATCAATATCAGAATCTCTTAATGTAAAAGATGTGACTCCTCTGGAATCACCATTTTTCTTCTTTGAACCGATTGTGCGAGGACTATTTTTTGCTATTATTATACCTATTATCAAAGCATTTCTTAAATTTGTATTTAAATTATTAAGACGAACTTTTTGAATACCCGCCATTTTCGCAAGTGAAGTGAGTGAAGTGACAAAAGTCATAAACAATCAACAAACTGGGACGGACGTCCGACTGAACATGAACAGGATATAGGAAAACTATCTTGTCTATAGTAGTGAGTGAAGTGACGCCATAGAACACAAAAAGCAATAAGGCGACGATTACACGCGTGGCGTGGTAGATATAGTTCGAATCACGAAAGATGACCACAAATGGCGTCAATCTTCGCGTCATAACTCATGATGAAAAGACTTAAGACAAAATAATATTTCATATTCGTATAGATATATCGATATTATTTATGGGACCTTACTATGAGCTCTCATAGCAGGACTTATATTGAACTGCCTTACTTTTTCCATATATGACCTCAAAGGTTAGTATGAAAGCAGGCCTTAAACAGGACTGCTTAAGGCCTGCTTTCGAACTAATCTTGGAGGTCATAGTACAAAAAAGTAAGGCAGTTCAATATAAGTCTTGCTATAAGAGCTCATAGTAAGGCCCCAGCCTGCCTAGCATGACCGATTTATATCGCGTGATATAGCGTTTTATCACGTTAACTTTCAAAGAGACAAAGGAGTTTGACAGTTTAATGTCGATAAAGTGCGCGATATAAATCGGTCATGCTAGGCAGGCAGGGGTCCATATTCGGTTGCATAAAACAGCAGAGGGCTTACCATCAGCAAATAAGAAACCGTTTAGTTGAAAAGCAGGCCTTAAACAGGACTGCTTAAGGCCTGCTTTCATACTAACCTTTGAGGTCATAGTACGAAAAAGTAAGACAGTTCAATATAAGTCCTGCTATAAGAGCTCATAGTAAGGCCCCAGGGGCCTATTTCCTAAAAGAGTAACTTTACTACAATAATTTACCATTGTTGTTATTGGGGGTAGAATAGAATTATGTTTCTCATTAATTATAAAATATAATTATACTCCAATATACTACTACTATGGTACAGCTTGACCATAAAGAGTTGAAATTAAATAAAATGGAACTAAAAATATTCAGTACAAAATAAAGTCAGTGTTGCCAAATTATATGTGATTTTGACGTAAATACGTAGAAAGTGGCGCCCTCAATTTTTGTCAACTCTTTCAACTCTTTCTGGTCAAACTGTAAATTACTGTACTTTTTTTCATTCTTTTATGAAATAGACCCCTGATTAAATACTGATGGAACACAGTATTTACCACACGTGTAGCCGTTACCACCGCGCCGCAGGGACTGGGGGCTTTCCATCAACAAATAAGAAGCTGTTCAGTTCAAAAGCAGGCCTTAAAAAAGACTGCTTAAGGCCTGCTTTTAAACAAACCTTTGAGATCATAGTACGAAAAAGTAATGCAGTTCAAAAGTCCTGCTATAAGAGCTCATAGTAAGGCCCAACCGATATTTTCTTAATATCGATATTTAAAAGAAAATATCGATAACGGGATCGATAACTAACAAATATACGAATATTTGTATATCGGTATCGATAATTTTTATCGATACCCAGTTGGTGATCGATGACTTAGCGGTTGGTCTGGTGGAATGACCTCAAATGTCAAATTGACAGTCGCTGTCAATCGGGATTTAGCTGGCCCAGCGTTGCCAGATGTACCGCTTTTCCACTTTTTACCCCGCCTTTTTGACTATGGATCCGCTTTCCACTTTTAGCCTACGCGGTTCCGCTTTTTTCCAATCTACTACAACAACCAATCCTTTTTGGCGGTTACACGGCACGTCGAAGATAAAAATGTACGTTTAGTCGTTCAGTTTGATCCGTTAGTGGGGAATGTCCGAAAAATCGGATATTTTTTATAGGTAGGACCTTATTAATAGAAAAAAACTTTCAGAATTTTCTATTGCGTGAAAAAAAAGTCTCCTCGACTTCACAAATGTACAAAAGTTACAGCAGAATGGAAATTATACCGCGTGTGTGAAAGATTTTTTTCCCTTGTCTTTGTGTGAAAAACAATTAATAAGCACACGAATCGAGAGAGAAAAATAGATTTAAATGTCAAAACAAGAAATTCCACTTTTTTTGTCGAAAATCCCCGTTTTTAGAGCAGAGCTACCGCATTTTCATTTGGCTCATCTGGCAACACTGAGCTGGCCGGCCCGCCCGCTTTTAATTGTTTTTTTAGTGAAATGGAAAAAGGATTCTTTTACATATTTTAATTTAATTTAATTCAGCAAGCAATAGCAATCTAAGGTCACAATGTTATTCAAAGTTGAAAGTGGTTCTTCAACAAATTCGCAAAGTGATTTTGTTTCCCGTGAAGTAGAACGACATTCATTACAGTACACAGATTGTTCAAAAAGATTTTATCAAGTATCTCGGGACTTCTCTAAACAATATGCCCATATTTATTCTGCAAGACTCAATACATATCGAAACATCATGTTCCCGATCATTAGGAAGAAATGGTCGAATAGCTATAAGATATTAAAGTTATGTGATCTTCGTGATAAGAATACGTTATGCATTATCGTTGGAACATTATTCAAATTGCAAGAATTGAAACCAAGCATTCTGAAGGAACTATCTGACCAGCTGGAAATTATCCCTCAGCCAACTAGGTAATATTTATTGGACCTTCAAATAGTGATAGCGATAACTTACTAAGAAAGGTACTTAAACTATTTGCATTCATTCCAGAACCCATTTTGTCCATGATTCGGATAGTTTAGTCTTAGAAGATGAACTGCAGCGAATTAAATTGGTTGGTGATTCTATAGACATACATCAAGTTGTTACTGGAGTTGTATGTGCAGTTTTAGGTAAGATAATGAAGTCACTTCTTCAACTGATAAAGTTCATGGGAATTAAATGAACCTCAAGTTATATTGTGATTTGTGACAAAGGGTTAAATTAAAATATAATATTTTGTTATAGGTTCTGAAGATGAAGATGGAGTATTTTCTGTAAAAGATGTATGTTGGGCAGGTTGTAATATTCAAAAACCATTACCCCAACTTAGCGGTGACAGGTGAACTATTGTCTCAAAGTCAAATTTTATTTTATTTAACTTAGATGTTTAAATAAAATTTTGTATCATACAGGTACATAGTACTGCTTTGTGGACTAAACATGGCATCGAAGAAAGCTGATCATCTTTTCTCTCTACACTTGTTATTAGAATGGCTATCTGGTCTATCAGGTACCAGTCAATATCAAGAAGAACTATCTAAGATTGTAAGAGTTATTATAGCAGGTACAGTACTTCTTTATTAATTAATAAATATCATCTGGCCCATAAATCATACAGAGAGATCAGGGTAATTTGACATCAGTCATGGGTGTAGCCAGGCCGGTTTAAAAAATTCAGAAAATCATATTTTACTTACTAATTATATCTATGTTTTTTGATCTCCCCCAAATCCCTCCCCCGGCTCTGTGCTGATAAAGATTTACCACATTGTCTGGGTCAGTCATGTAAATGCAAGATTCAAATATCATTTTGTTTTCAGGAGGTATATTTGCAAACAATGCAATTGAAGAATTAAGTGAATCATGTGTTATAGCTTCAGCAGAGTCTGTAGATGCTTTTTGCAGTGCTGTGAGTTCAGTAGCACCTCTGGATGTTATGCCAGGGTGCAGGGACCCAGCAGGAGCCATGCTACCACAAAAACCCTTCCACCATTGTAAGACCTTAAGACATAGCACATACGAGCAACTTTTGTCTCCGCAGCTGATTTGTCTCTCACATCTGCAGCTGGTTTGTATGAAAGTCTGCTGGCTGTCATGTCGCTACATGCGCGCACTTTCATAAAACCCGTAGGCTTGATGTGTGAAAGACAAATTAGTTGCGGAGAAAAAAGTTGCTCATGCACGCCAGCATATACGAAATTGTTTGATGATTGGAACTATTTCCTTTGTTACTGAAATTCTCTTTTATTTCAGGTTTATTCCCAAAAGCGATTGAGTATAAATCATTCAATAGAGTTTCTAATCCATATGAATGTGATGTTGGAGGTATATATTATTTGTTTAGAGCGACATAATTTAAATTACACATTTGTAACTTGGTTGAACTGTAATTAATTTATTATTTTTAGGTCTAATTTGCGTAGGGAGTTCTGGTGAACCGGTAAAAGATATCAAGAGATATAGCCAACTGGAAAGTGATTTAGAAGTGATGAAGAAGACTTTACAGTGGCGCCACCTAGCGCCCACTTGCCCCGATACTGTGCCTTGCACACCTTGTGTGGAAACTGACCCTTTCATTATGTATAACTGTCCTTCTGTCTACTTCAGTGGTAATTGTGATGAGTTTGCCACTGACATTTACGAAGGTAGGCATTTAAAGTAAATGTAAACTTCGAACAGGGGGGTGATTTTGTAATTTTGTTGCAATCAACTCTGGCAGTTACATTGCTGCTTTAGTTAAGAATCAATTTGACAACTATGCTATGTTACTTAAAGCAGCAATGCAACCGCGCTTTCAATCGATTTCAATCGAGAATTGTTAGCAACAGCTTTACATAATCAAGGTACAGATCAGCCATGCGGGGTATTACAACCTCTTAAAACTTGTCAGTTTTCTCAATGGCTATCAATGTGTATCTTTCTCACTGTATAGCAATTAAAAGAGACGAATTGATAGCACTGTTGTATCACTGCTAAAACTGTCTTTTTACAAAACTTAACTAACTGAGATCTATCCACATTTAGTAGTTGTGTTGCTGTTCTCAAATGATTGTTTACAGATAAAGTACTTAGTTAACTCTTTTTGCAATTTATAAAATACCTATTTATTTTGTTTGCAGGTGCAGATGGTCAGCGAGTAAGACTAGTGTGTCTTCCCGATTTTTTCAGTTCAAAAACTGTAGCTTTGGTTAATATGGAAAATCTTGAGTGCTACAGTATGTCTTTTTGTTAAAACATTCTATCTACCTATTTTTTATCAAATAACTAAATAAACAGATTGACACCATTGAAGTCATATTGATACTTACTCAAAAGTAACCATAAATATTATAGAACTTCTAATGAATGATTATGTTTTTCCATGTATCTATTTTTTATTTGTTCAAAAGGTTTTTTTAATGATATCAGTTGCATTTTATGGGTGATTGAAAAATTGTGACCTTTAGTTTGGGTTAATAAGAGCTCAGTGTGATAAATGCAGTTATAGAATTATGTAAGTACCTACTACCCATTCTGTTTATCATAAGTATATTTTTAATAAACTTTTACTCAAGATAAACCATGTTTTTCCACTTTCTTCCCTTGTGCGTCATTCAATAATTATTTACTACGCGTTCACTTCATCATTGCCGCTACCTCCCGGACCGCTTCATCATTCCGCACCCCCTGTGTTGCCCTCCCGCGCGCCTTCACAGGCGACGCACTGTGGGCTGAAATCCAACTCTCAAAGACATAGGGACATCAATATATGAATGTCGTTTTTTTTTGTTATATTCGGCTTTTGTTTACAATCACTATGCTCAACTATGCCGAAAAAGTTATAACAGTGTATAAACGGCTGACTTATAATTATTTTGCAAAATATTTGTATGGAGCTTGCATGAAAAATCCGATTATCTTTGAAACTGCAAGTCAAACCGTAATATCTTTATAGGAGGGCTTAGAACTATTTATTTGTGATTTTCTAACATACCACATATAACGGTTAATGCTGCAGGATTTTTGTAAAAAAAATGGACAAATTTAACTTTTTTTTTATTTAATAAATCTTTTTTAGTGCTTCAAATAAAAATACTAGCAACCAATTAGTTATTTATTACCTCTCTAGTACCTATGCGTAAGCGATATTAGCTATTTTTAACCGACTTCAACAAAAGGAGGAGGTTTTCAATTCGATTGTATGTTTTTATCGTTGTTCGCGCGTATCTTCGACATTTATGGACCGATTTTGATGATTATTTTTATGTTAAATTGAATTTGCTTGCAAAATGGTCCCATTAATTTTTTTTCAAATCGGTCGAGTAGTTTTCAAGTAATCCTGAAAATACGACGACATTGACGACTTTCTTATTTATGAACCGAATTAGATGATTTTTTTTGTTGGAAAAGGGATACTGTAGTGTAGTCTCTTTAACTTACTTTAAAAAAAGGAGGTTCTCAGTTTGACCCGTATGTAAGTATGTATGTTTCTCCGCGATTATCTCACGTTTGGTTGAGCCAATTTTTCTACCTAAATAATATACCCAACCTACACTACCTAATACAGAAGGTACTTACACTAAAAATAAAAAAAATGTTTAAAAAACAAAAAACTGACTTCAAAAAACCTGCCTATAAAAAGCAAGAAATAATATTCAAATTATTAGATATGCTTATCATTGTTATTATAAAAACACGTCTATTGAAGTCGGGTTGGGGTTTTTAGAATAAGAAAAGGAAGTTGTACTCCAGCCCCACCCGACTTCAATAGTCGTGTTTTTATTATAACAATGATATAAGCATATCTAATGATTTGAATATTATTTCTTGCTTTTAGATCCTGATTCCGACGAAAGCGATGTTGATTGTTAATTAGTGTATTTTATGATTTTTGTTTTAATATTGGTGTATGTATTGTTTTATTTTATTTATTAACTTTTTATTGTTTGATTGTATTTTGATTTTATTTAAGAACTAGTGGCCGCCGTGACTTAATGGGACCATCTTGCAAGCAAACTCAATCGAACATAAAAAGAATCATCAAAATCGGTCCATAAATGACGAAGATACGCGCGAACAACGATAATAAAACATACAATCGAATTGAAAACCTCCTCCTTTTGTTGAAGTCGGTTAAAAATAGCTAATATCGCTTACGCATAGGTACTAGAGAGGTAATAAATAACTAATTGGTTGCTAGTATTTTGATATGAAGCATTAAAAAAAGATTAATTAAATAAAAAAAAAGTTATTTTTCTCCATTTTTTTACAAAAATCCTGCAGCAGTAACCGTTATATGTGGTATGTTGAAAAATCACAAATAAATAGTTCTAAGCCCTCCTATAAGGATATTACGGTTAGACTTGCAGTTTCAAACATAATCGGATTTTTCATGCAAGCTCCATACAAATATTTTGCATAATAATTAGAAGTCAGCCGTTTATACACTGTTACAACTTTTTCGGCATAGTTGAGCATAGTGATTGTAAACAAAAGCCGAATATAACAAAAAAAACGACATTCATAAATTGATGTCCCTATGTCTTTGAGAGTCGGATTTCAGCCCACAGTGCGACGCCGGGGGCGCGGTATGAAGAAGCGGGCCGGGAGGTAGCGGCAAGAATGAAGTGAACGCGTAGTACGCGACAAAATGTGGCCAGTTAACTGTTTCTGAAACTAACCACTAGTTAGCGCTGCGATCGCGCGACCAAGAAGCCCGTACCATGGGCAACAGCGTCGCTTAACCAATGCTAAGGTTAAAATCGCTTGCACGCCGCGCCCGCTGTCACATACGTTTAGTTCGTGCAGGGGCGATATGCGCGCACACCAATTTTGTTGCAAACTGGTTAAGCGACGCTGTGCCCATAATACATCTTTCAATAGCGAATATCGTTATCGCTTTGGCAAATATCAGTACGCCCTAAATGTTTTATTATAATAACTATCCATGAGGATAATAATAGTTATACGGAGTGGAAAATAGACGGTAGTTGCAGGAAAAGTACCCCAAAAAAACGGACTAAAAAGTAAAAAATAAATTCTTCTGTAAATATTTATAACCCTACCTACAGAAATTTTAAACCTAAAAACGTGGGGCGCATTTTGTAAAATTTATTATCCATATTGTCTTTAGTATAAATATTTACAGAAGAATTTATTTTTTACTTTTTAGTCCGATTTTTTTTGTAATAATTTAGTCCGTTTTAAAAACGTGTTTTTAAAAAAGTTTTTTTTTCAGTAAATTATTATTTTATGCTTTTTAGTTAAGCTAAGACTAAAAAAATATACCATCTCCTATCGAAGCACTCGCCAAGACGATTCAAACGAGCCCAAACTCGATGGGGTTGCATGGTTTTATCAAGTACACAGTTCCTGTGTCCTTCTTCCGGCTCCATCATCAGACCCTGGAAACTATTTCCCAACAAAGAACTCGTCAAGACGATTCAAACGAGCCCAAAATCGATGGAATTGCATGATTTTATTATAGTGTTCATATGGCCTTCCTCCGGCTCCATCATCAGATCCTCAGACACTATTTCTCAACAAAGTACTCGTCAAGACAATTCAAACGAGCCCAATCTCAATGGGGTAGCGTGGTTTTATTAAAGAGTTCCTGTGTCCTTCCGGCTCCATCATCAGACCCTGGACACTATTTCCCAACAAAGATCTCGTCAGGACGATTCAAACGAGCCCAAACTCGATTGAGTTGCATGGTTTTATTATAGAGTTCCTATGGCCTTCCTCCGGCTCTATCATCAGATCCTCGGACACTATTTCTCAACAAAGTACTCGTCAAGACGATTCAAACGAGCCCAATCTCGATGGGGTAGCGTGGTTTTATTAAAGAGTTCCTGTGTCCTTCTTCCGTCTCCATCATCAGACCCTGGAAACTATTTCCTAACAAAGAACTCGTCAAGACGATTCAAACGAGCCCAAATTTGATGGGGTAGCTCGGTTTCAATATTGAGTTCCTATGGCATGGCCTTTCAGCTTCATCATCAGACCCTGGACCTCGTCTCCCATTAGAGTACTCGTCAAGACAATTCTAATGAGTCCAAACACAATGGGGTTGTATGGTTTCATCATAGAGTTCCTGTGACCTTCTTCCGACTCCATCATCAGATCAGCTCATTGACACCATAATATTGCATTGCCTTCTAGTTCTGACCTATGTTCAAAGTTTCAAGTCTCTAGCTCATCGGGAAGCTAGTATAAAATCGTTCGCAAACTTTGTGGAGAAACAAACCCACAAACAAACCCACAAACGAGAAAGCAACCTAATAAAAACGTGTTAAAATAGTTTGGTAGAGCAATTTTTAATCAAAGAGGTCTCCCGACTGCAATGACATTTGTTATTTAACTGTTTAGTTAATTTTTAGCAGGGCAATCGTGTGTTTAATATTTTTTTAAAGATTTTTATTTCATACATAGACTTTTAGAATGTACCCATCGCGATCGCGACCTTTCATTTGATAGCCATATTGTAATAATTAAAGAAAAACATTTCCGAAAATCACTCGGGCGGGAGTGATGTAAGATTTTAACGATACCTTACACATCCAAATTTAGAAGTTGTGGTGGAATAAAGAAACTCACATAACCCTCACATAATACGTCTCGGCGCATAATGTCCTTTTCTCAAAATGTCCTTTCTCATAATGTCCTGTGACGTTTTGTCGTTTGATAGTAATAAATCCATTTTATTGTTATGATTTTGAATCAAAATGAAAGGATAATAGTAGTATTTTAGTTTAATAGCCTGGCAACACCGCCGCTTAGCTCCGCCGTTTCCCGCCATATTTTCCCGCCATTTGTAGTGGAATGGGGAGGTAAGCGGTGGGGATAGGCGGCAGAACGGTCGACGAAAGTCAGTTGCGGGCTCAGTCACTGTTCAACCGTCGAGAAGCCAAGTAGTTAGGGAAAACTGCTAACGTATCGTTGCTATAGCCTAGTTAATAATATTCATGGTGTATTCCAGTGAAGAAAGTAAAATTGGTTTACCTTTATTACTGTAGTTTCATTATAAATCAGCAGTGGAAGAACCAAGGTATGTACGCTCACGATTTTTAACGTTTTAAACCGAGCTAAAATTACGAAATTCAGTTGGGTAGTTTCAAATTTTATTGCATTGAAAGAGATTCTTACTTTTACAATTTGCACTGCCATGCATACACAACTCGCACTCATTGCACGTGGCCGAGGCTACACTTCGGCCGTGCATACACAACTCAGTCATTGCACGTGGTCGAGGCTACACTTCGATCGTGCATACACACTCGACAATCATTGCACGTGGCCGAGGCTACACTTTGGTCGTGCATACACTGCACATGCACACAAAACTACACTCAGCGTCGTCAGCATGATGAAATAGTGCGTTGATATTGGAATAGTAATGTCCATGATTGTAAAGCGAGGTCATGAAATGAAAGTTTTTTTATCTTAACTGCCCAACTGTAACTTTCGTGATTTAAACTCTGGGTATGCATTACATAATGAATTATGAAAATAAGAACTGTGTATATTTTAAGTACCTATCTATGTTACTGCGTATTTTTATTTCGGACAATGTGTTCCGCAGAGGTTATTAAGTTATTTTTTTATATTTCATACCATTGTAATTGTCGTTAGTAGTCGACCTTGACACTGTACCCTGGGGATGTGCGGATACGGAGAATAAAACGGATAACGTGATACTTTATGTAGAATTGGCACCAAGTTATGTCGATCTTCAAAAGGGTTTTAGTAGTACCATGACGCTATAGTCGTAGTTTAAAGCTCGGTTACGCGTAAGCATTTGTCTGTCTTTTACTTTACGTGTAAAGAATATGGAGGGTAGCCTCACTTCTGTACTTTTTCTGTGTTATTTTTTTGATCACAATTATCTTTTTTTATAAAGGTTAATGGAGCTACTTCACAGTATGTTAAAGTGTATTTCGATGTAGAATTCAGTACGTTTCCGCTATTATTTGCGCCAAAAATGTGAACCTACGCAAGCACTTTTGATGATATCCTTATTTTTCTTGCAATTGTCTGTGAGGTTCATACGCAATTTGATCTTTTAGCTACTAGAAAATCTCTTTAGCTTGTCGTGTTTTCTTTTTGTTTGTTTTTGTGGCTACATCTTTACGCTCTCTATATAAGGGTATGACCCCCGCAAACCATGTTTTCCTATGATGGACCCTTAAAGAGTTTTAATATAATTCAAGAAGTTAATTCTTATTCTATTAAGAGGCCGTTCACAAAAATTGCCGATTTCACTAATTAACGTGATTTCAGAGAAGTGATCTTACAGTTAAAAAACTGTGTCTACTTATCTTATACTGAAGATCTGGTGTACGAGCTACGTTTATTTTTTTATTTTTTCCATGGTGATGCGCAGTATGTTTACTAGTAAAAGATTATAATTTTGATTTATGTGTTCCTAAATGAATGATTTAAGTTTACTTTGAAGCACATTATTTGTCCTATATTAGTTTTGAAGAAATATAACTTAAACTTCGGTTTACTAGTAAAAGGTAATAATTTTGATGTCATTTTTATGTTCCTAAATGTTTTTGTAAAAAATATAACGCTTTTAAAACTAATCGTTGTTGGTAGGAAATATTTCGCTACTTTAAAATTTTATTTAAAGAGAACCGGTTCTTAGGTATTTCTATTCTAGGCATATTTGTTTTCTATAAAATTTTGAGACGAGGTTAGACGCGCCTTCGGTTTACAAGGCTAGACGTGCCTTCGGTTTAAAAGGCTAAACGCGCCTTCGGTTTAAAAGGCTAAACGCGCCTTCGGTTTAAAAGGCTAGACGCGCCTTCGGTTTGAAAGGTTAGACGCGCCTTCGGTTTACAAGGCTAGATGCGCCTTCGGTTTACAAGGCTAGATGGGCCTTCGGTTTGAAAGGCTAGACGCGCCTTCGGTTTACAAGGCTAGATGCGCCTTCGGTTTAAAAGGCTAGACGCGCCTTCGGTTTGATATGCTAGACGCGCCTATGGCTTAAAAGGCTAGACGTACATTCGGTTTAAAAGGCTGGACGCGCCTTCGATTTACAAGGCTAGACGCGCCTTCAGTTTACAAGGCTAAATGCGCCTTCGGTTTACAAGGCTAGACGTGCCTTCGGTTTACAAGGCTAGACGTGCTTTTAGTTTACCAGATAAGATTTATTTATGTTGTATTAATTAAGTACCTACATTAAAGATGTACATAATATTTGTAAATACCGTCACTCCTAGTCCCTAGTATATTTGAATTTACTTATATGAAATTTATGAAATATTTCAAACTAAAATGAAACTTAGTCTAAATATTTCACCCAGCCCTATGTAATTAAACTAGATATTTATATGAATGAAAATTTATTATAACATTGACTTTCGAGGCTAGATGCACATTCAGTTTGTAAGGCTAGGACAAGGCTAAACGCGCCTTCGACTTAAAGTAAGGTACCTGTATGAAGAGGCTTGAGAATTTATAAGGGTGAAGTTTTTTAAGTTTAGATGTGCTTTTATTTTATATAAGGTTAGGTAAGCCTTTATTTTACAAGGTGAGATGCGCCTTTTTTATTAACTGTTGTTGGTTTTCTATTATAAAAAAAAAATATTGATATGAATGAAAATGTACAACTTACTTTCAAAGCTAGGCACACGTTCAACGTGTAAGGCTAAACGCGCCTTCGACTTATAATAAGGTATAACTCTTGATACTAGAATGATAAAAAAAAATTGAGATTTATATGAATGAAATTTTATAAGGTTTGATGTGCTTTCATTACGAGGTTAGATACGCCTTTATTTTACAAGGTTAGATGCGCCTTCATTTAATAGGATTAGATTCGCCTTCATTTTATAAGATTAGATGCGCCTTCGTTTCACAATCACAATGCTAGATGTGCCTTCATTTTATAAGTTTAGATGTGCCTTCATTTTATAAGTTTAGATGTGCCTTCATTTCATAAGTTTAAATGCGCCTTCGTTTTATAAGTTTAGATGCGCCGTCATTTTATATAAGGTTGGATGCGCCAACATTTTATATGATTAGATAAGCCTGCGGTTTGGCTAGATGCGCCTGCGGCTTATAAGGCTAGATGCGCCTTCAGTTTGGCTAGATGCGCCTTCAGTTTGGCTAGATGCGCCATCAGTTTGGCTAGATGTGCCTTTGTTTTGGCTAGATGCGCCCTCGGTTTGGCAAGATGCGCCTTCAGTTTGGCTAGATGCGCCTTCATTTTATAGGGTTAGATGCGCCTACATTTTATAAGGTTTAGTGCGACTTTATTTTATAAGATTAGATGCGCCTTCGTTTCACAATCACAAGGCTAGTGCCTTCATTTCATAAGTTTAAATGCGCCTTCATTTTATAAATTTAGATGCGCCTTCATTTTATAAGTTTAGATGCGCCGTAATTTTATATAACGTTGGATGCGCCAACATTTTATATGATTAGATAAGCCTGCGGTTTGGCTAGATGCGCCTGCGGCTTATAAGGCTAGATGCGCCTTCAGTTTGGCTAGATGCGCCTTCAGTTTGGCTAGATGCGCCATCAGTTTGGCTAGATGTGCCTTTGTTTTGGCTAGATGCGCCCTCGGTTTGGCAAGATGCGCCTTCAGTTTGGCTAGATGCGCCTTCATTTTATAGGGTTAGATGCGCCTACATTTTATAAGGTTTAATGCGACTTTATTTTATAAGATTAGATGCGCCTTCGTTTCACCATCACAAGGCTAGTGCCTTCATTTCATAAGTTTAAATGCGCCTTCATTTTATAAGTTTAGATGCGCCTTCATTTTATAAGTTTAGATGCGCCGTAATTTTATATAACGTTGGATGCGCCAACATTTTATATGATTAGATAAGCCTGCGGTTTGGCTAGATGCGCCTGCGGCTTATAAGGCTAGATGCGCCTTCAGTTTGGCTAGATGCGCCTTCAGTTTGGCTAGATGCGCCTTCAGTTTGGCTAGATGCGCCATCAGTTTGGCTAGATGTGCCTTTGTTTTGGCTAGATGCGCCTTCGGTTTGGCAAGATGCGCCTTCAGTTTATGCGCCTTCAGTTTGACTAGATGTGCCTTCGGTTGGCTTGATGCACCATCAGGTTACAGGGCTAGATTCGCCTATGGTTTGGCTAGTCGTAATTAATATCTTATTGCTTTAATTTAAATTAACATTGTACTGGCAGGCAATTATTATAATTATTATTGTCATATATCATATTTGACATTAAGGTTTAACATTTATTTTATGGGGATTTTAAATTATTTATTGGAATGATGGGTAATGAAAAGTAGTTGTAAAAATTAATGATTATCGATTTTCAAATTTAAATTTTATAATCACCTAGCTACTGACAGATTTCTTCGCCTAACAAAGGCAGGATAATTATACAGATTTTGTTATATTATAATGTCATCAATGTATACTACCATATTCTGGGAAATAAATGATTTGTTTATTATTTAGATGCAAATCCAGTTTGGCTAGATGTGCCATCAGTTTACAGGGCTAGATGCGCCTATGATTTGGTTAGATGTGCCATCAGTTTGGCTAGATGCGCCTATGGTTTGGCTAGATGCGCCTATGGTTTGGCTAGATGCGCCTATGTTTTGGCTAGATGCGCCTTTAATTTGGCTAGATGCGCCTGAGATTTGGCTAGATGCGCCTACGGTTTGGCTAGAAGCGCTAGCGGTTTACAAGGCTAGGTTGTTATATGCTTATATTACATGTTTATGTGACTACATAATGCGATTTCAATTTCATATTTGAATCGTCATCTGCAAACGATTATTTAAGTTGTTGTTGTTTAGCTTAGTGCACAGGCCCTTGAATATTGGAGTACTTTCACAAACAATCAGAAGTCAATTACGAACGAAGATCTATCAAAAAATAAGTTGACTTTAGTCCGCGTTCTTCTTTAAGACACAACTTCATTTTACTTGGTTATCTCTTGGTTTATAATATATTATTGCAATTGGATGCTAATGTAGTTATGGTTAATTTGAATAAATTATATTTATGTTTGAGAAAATAAGTCTTACAATATTATTAGGTACCTAGCAGTGCGTAAGCTACTATTATATGAACCATTTGTCCTTAAGTGTGGTGTTTAGGCGACTAGGTATGTTGCGTCAATGGGCCAAGTGTGTTCTTAAGTGTGGTACTTAGTAAGCGGCAAGTGTATCGCATCTATGGGCCAGACTAGGTATGTTGCGTCTATGGGCCAAGTGTGTCCTTACGTGTGGTACTAGTACTTAGTAAGCGGCCAAGTGTGTCGCGTCTATGGGCCATATGTGTCCTCAGTTATAGCTTTGGTTTGAATATAACGTCTTGACAGGCCGTGTCCACATAGTGGCAAACGGTGGCCCCGCGAGTAATGACATTCATATTCATAATTATTTATTGCATCTACTAATTACATTAGCAACTACTAAAACTGACCACATTACACATAGACTTATTATATTGACATTACATAATAAAATGCAAGAGCACCACAAATTGTGGAATAAAATGAATAAATTGTCATGATAAATTAATGTTTAATAACTATGCAACTAGATATGATTATGTATATAAGTATGTGAATGTGTAATGTCACATAATATTTTTCTTATCTCATAAAGAAACAGTTCTCATGAATAGATTCAAATATATTTCCTTTTGACTCTGATGTTTTATTTTGTTGACGTTTGTCCTATGATTTAGGGACGGTTACTGTCGTTTATGTTTTATATATTTCAGAAACATATTGCATCTGACAAGATGCCGATGCGTTATATGTCGCTAAGGTGACGACGGCGCGATGTGCGACGCGTGACTGGATGGTAGAAACGACTGTTGCGTTATTGGTCGATCCTAGTTTTTGTGACACGATGACAACAGGCTGCGACGGCTAATAGGTTTCAGCTGCAATTATCTGGTTGAACATAGAAACGGACCCAAATTCCTATGCATTGATTTATCAAATATATTTAAATCTTATTCAGAACCTGTTAAAATAGGTAGTTCTAGTCTAGCTAAATTAAATATTATAAGTACCTAGCTCATGGTGTGAATTGTGAAATAAATAAAAATAATATATACTCATAATGATTGTTGCAACGCAACTTTAATAATTAAACGATTACCTTGCGTTTTACATAGCTAGCAGGTGTAGTAAATTGAAATTGTATACCTATTGTGGGTTTAATAAGTTGATATCATTGATAATTTCAGTTAGGTAGTCGGCAGCACGTCACGTTATCTGTCAAAAGTCGACAATTTGTAATTGAATTTGTTTACCCTTTCATGGTAAATAAGCTGTCGACTGTTATATTTACTTTTTGTACTTTTCTCTTATTAAATATTTTAATAAAATTTATAATTTTGTAGAAAGAACTAATAAGAAATGTTGTACTTTCATAAATAATTTGATTGCTTATTGTGGTAAAAAAATTGTAACAATTTTAAGATGTTTTAGAGTTAATATTTGTGTCACAATCTTACTGGCTTTTAAAAATGTTATAGCTTTATGATCTCATGATCATACTAGGCGCGATAAGTTACAACAGTTAGTTCCTCTTGTAAATAAATTATTAAATATAAAAGACGGAGGTCGACAACCCTCTCCAAGTTTTCTTTCGCCATTTCTTTCTTGGAGGGGCCTCCCATTTTTGAAATGGTGGCAGATTCAGTAGATTCTCTCTTTTAGCATTCATTAATCCACAAAATTAATTATAACAATTAAGTAAATGAGAATTCTCAAATTAAAAAAATATAACAATACGTTAAACCCAATAAGTTTGTTTAATAGAATGCGGTATTAGTTAACATACAACCGGCCGAATGTGACGATATTATTATGAAAGTATTGAGTTGACAATTATAACCTATAATATTGTTGAGTTGACCGTGCACGAGGACATGCACGAGGTCAGGATGGACGAATGTGACGTTTTGTCGTTTGATAGTAATAAATCCATTTTATTGTTATGATTTTGAATCAAAATGAAAGGATAATAGTAGTATTTTAGTTTAATAGCCTGGCAACACCGCCGCTTAGCTCCGCCGTTTCCCGCCATATTTTCCCGCCATTTGTAGTGGAATGGGGAGGTAAGCGGTGGGGATAGGCGGCAGAACGGTCGACGAAAGTCAGTTGCGGGCTCAGTCACTGTTCAACCGTCGAGAAGCCAAGTAGTTAGGGAAAACTGCTAACGTATCGTTGCTATAGCCTAGTTAATAATATTCATGGTGTATTCCAGTGAAGAAAGTAAAATTGGTTTACCTTTATTACTGTAGTTTCATTATAGTCCTTTTCTCGAAATGTCCTTTCTCAGAATGTCCTTTCTCAAAAAGTCCTTTTCTCAAAATGTCTTTTTCTACCGATTAAAAATATCTAAAGGTACCTATCGACTATCTACGTATAAACGTAATTTTATACTTATTTCACCTAGATATTCCTACATTGAATATCTAGTTACATAGATTTACAACAATAAATGCCTTAAAATACACGTATCTACAATAAAAAAATTAATAAAGTTTCTGACTAAAATGCCGAGTTACAACTACCTATTCGTTTTAATCGATTGGTACTTCTTCTCGAATAGAATCGCGTCCGCCACGTGAATCGCGACTCGCGTCTGCTCCCCTCCCTCCTTCCTTCAATTCCATTACTCATCAATGTTTCAGTGATAATAGACGTGCATTTTGTTTTTTTCGTGCTTTTATCGCAGCTACGATGGGTTTCTAGTACCTTAACGTTTGCACACCTGCGTGTGCCTTCACGCATTATAATAAAAATGCCGTAAGTACAATTTTCATTATTTCTATGGTGAATTTTTTGGTTAGTCTTTATGGCGACGGTTTTGCATTCCGTCATAGCGTACACCAAGCTTTCACTCATGTCTTGGTTAGCGCGGGCAGCCTATTATTGTATTGCGACAGATTACGAAGTCACTCGGCAAGCTAGTGATGCCATGTTTCGATACTATCTTTCAACGGTTAATTATTATTGATGGGGTCACATTAATATTAACCTAATTAACGCTATTCTAATTTTGTTTTAACAAAATATGATATGTTGAGATATGATACCCGATACCGCCAAAAGTTCTGTTACAAGAATAGGCGAAGGCCTTGAAAGTTATCTCTTGAGTATTTTCATGTTGATATTTAGTAGAATTTTCAGTATTGAATCGTAGGATAAAACTCCATATTTAGTTGTAGTATTATCGGGTGGTTACAATATTCCGATTTGCTTACATTCTTTCATTAATGTTATTAACGATGAAATTGTGGTCATAGAATAACAAAAATACCATGGAATGTTTTCATAAGACAAAAAGAGTGTCTAGGAGTAAACTTAAGACCATAACGCAATAAACGCAAGCTTTAAAATAATATAATATTTTTGGCCAGGTTTAGTGGGTAACTCTTTTATTTATTTTCACAAACTGCCTATTTTGTGTGTTTCTAATAATGTAAGTAAAGAAAAATATAGATAGGTACCTATTTAAACTTATTTTCATTCACCTTACCAACAGCTTATATTCTGTTAGTAGTTTATCTCCAGCACACCTACAGTTACAACGAAACGAAATACTTAGTTAAATCATTACTAATTATTTTTTTGTCGATTTTTGTTCTAGACTAAAAAGCTCAAACAAGTCTATCTTTCTACTAGGCATTAGCTTGTCTTCCATATTAATATTAGCCTCATCATTCTCATCAAACACAACATTTTCTGGATTCTTATTTTCACCTTCAAATACTGAGATAGGTACCTAGGTAGATTAGACCAATTATTTACCTAGGTACATATCTAAGTATTCTATTTTCCGGCGAAATGAGAATCCGACATTTAGCGAATCCGACCAAGTGCTAATAATTGGTATTTTTGACTATTAAGTAGTTGGAAATAAACAAAAAAAAGAGGCTAAATTAGCAAAGCGTGATGTAAGTAGTTTTGAATTTTTGGTATTTTGTATGGGTCTCTCAGGGTAGTGTGAATTCAAATTTGCAACTTCGAAAAACCTGTGCAAACTGTAAAAATTGAGAAAAACTTGGGACTTTTTTCACTATCTGCTCTCCAGGGCCAAAACTATGCATTTTTTGCGAACAATGTCGTTTACACTCATTTACTGAATTCAATTACCTACAATTTGAGCCTAATTGCAGCTCTATTGACCCCATAGGAGCTAAGCTATTGCACTTCGAAGATAACCAATATTCCTCAAAAATTAAAGTTTTCCGGTTTTACTCACCAATTGCCAATATAATAATTTATAAAATACGTAAGTAAAACCGGAAATTTTAAATTTTTGAGAAAAATTGGTCATCTTCGAAGTGCAATAGCTTAGCTGAATAGAGTTAATAAAGCTGCAATTAGGCTCAAATTGTAGATAATTTAATACAGTTTATAATGTAGAAGACATTGTTCGCAAAAAAAATATAGTTTTGGCCCTGGAGATCAGATAGTGAAAAAAGTCCTAGTTTTTCTCAGTTTCCACAGGTTTTTCGAAGTTGCAAATTTTAATTCACACTACCCTAACAGACCCATAGAATATACCAAAAATGCAAAACTATATCACTCTTTGCGAATTTAATGTCTATACCACTGACTGCACCACCAAGAAGCCCACTGCGGTACCGTACAGAGCAGTCGTGTTATTCTTTGTTCCGCAATTATTTGCTTAAATTTGCAGTGAAAAGTGTTTTTTCCTAAACAAAATATACATATTTTAAAAGCCTAAAGCCTGACCTTTCTTATGGTGTAATTAGTTCTTCAATAAAGAAACGACCTCAAAAGTTATTAACAAAGAAAGTTCAAAAATGTTTAAATAACGTGCACCGACCGTGACCTACCCCAACTCGCGATCGCTCCGCTGCAGTGAGTCATCGCACCGGTCGACCAGCAAGCCGCTTCAAGTGCTTCATTCAAACGTGCAAGTAAACTCGCCTACAAGACGACTCTCCGTGCTGCGTTCGAATAGCTGTTTATGAAAACTAATTTGAGATGTCGTCACCAAAGAAAACCAGTTGCAGCGCCTTTGGTAAGAACGAGATTTTTGTACAATGCCACAAATGTAAAAACCAGGTGGATCCAAGAGGTACGTTATCGTGTTCAACATGCAATAACAAATATGAATTCAACTGCATTGGCTTTCCGGAAAAAATATATCAATTAATGGACACCACTTCTAGAAAGAAATGGAAATGTAAAACATGCGAAGACAACTGCGAAAATAGCTTGAACCATAAATATCAAGACGACATTTCCAATGTGACAATTCGTAAAAAAACATTGACCTCTAAAACCTCAAAAACCAGCAGCACTGTAGACCTACAATCTGATGTATCACTCAATGTACTCTTTGAGTAATTATTGTCTGTGCTTGTTTCTAATCTGTGTTTCTCTTTGTGTGTGTTCTTTCTTTGCAATAAAACCGCTCTCAATTTTAATCAAGTATTTTCATTATAAAACATGGCGCAGTGCGGCCTTCACTAAAGAAAAAGTGAAAGAAATAATTATTAGATACCTACCATGGAGAATATTGTGAAACTTCCACCAAATATTGACTTGAGGTCACAATCGGCACCTAGTGAGTGGCCATTTTGGAAATGTCTTTTCGAGGACTATTTAATTGCAACTGCACAAGACAATGCCAGCGATAAAGTTAAACTTTCGCTTCTAAGAAATATGATGGGGCCAGAGTCAACCAAAGTAATAATGAGTCTCAAGCTAAACAAAGAGGAGTCACAAACTTATCAAAAAGTAATGGACGCCATTGACGCGTACGTTAACCCCAAGGTAAACGAAGTATTTGAAAGATACAGATTCAATGAGAGAAAACAAAAAGTAGGAGAATGTTTCGAAAACTTTTATACGGAACTACGACAGCTATTAGCGAAATGCAATTATAATGCAACCGCATCTGCTGAACCACTAGAAGACCAGCTTCTAAGGGACCGGCTAGTTCACGGCTTAAATGATAAGGCGCTACAAGAAAATCTGTTGAGAATGGAAGATTTAACATTGATAAAAGTTACAAAAGTGTGTAGAGCCAGCGAGATCAGCAGGGCACAGGTAAAAGAGATGAACCCTACATTGGAGATAGACACCATCAAATCTAAGAATAGATCCGGGAATATGCATCAGAAGGAAAGGAGTTCCAAGTTTAAGTGCTACAGATGCCAAAGAGAACATCGTCCGAGGGAGTGTCCGGCTTATGGGAAAAGGTGTGTCAAATGTGGACTACTAAACCACTTTGCAGTAAGCTGTAAAATCAAGAAAATTGAAGAAGTAAATTGTCTAGAGGAATCTTGTAGTAAAACACCAGATAATAGTTCAGATGATAGTTATTATTGTGGTTCAGTACGAATGTTAAATAAGGCGGAGTGGACTGAAAGTATTATGATTGAAAACCAAAACATTAAATGTAAATTAGACACAGGAGCTGATGTAAGTATTATGCCTAAAGTCATTTTTGATAAAATTAACAGAAGCGTTCACTGTAAACTTCGTGATACTGATGTAAAAATAGAGTCTTTTGTTGGAGAAAAAGTACAACCCGTTGGAATAGTTAATTTAAAATGCAGATTTAAAGATAATGAGTGTTATGAGAATTTTATTGTAGTTAACTGCAATACCATGTTATTAGGATTGCCTGCTTGTGTTTCATTAAATTTAGTTAAACGAGTTAATTCTGTGCAAAGTCTAAATACAAAAGAAAAGTTTATAAAGCAGCATATTAAAGTGTTCGAAGGTATAGGTAGAATGCCAGGAAGTGTGGACATTCCTACAAAAGGTACAGAGGAACAAATTTGCCACCCTTCGTCCAGATTACCTTCGTGTTTGTTGGATCCATTAAAAATAGAGCTAAAACGGTTAGAAAGTAGAAAAGCTATAGTTAAAGTTGAAAATATTAATGAAAATGCTTTTGTGAACAGAATAGTTCTAGTAGAAAAGCCAAATGGGAGTGTTAGGTTGTGTCTTGATCCGTCAGATTTAAATAAAATTATCGTAAAAAAACCTAAAGTTTTGCCTACACTAGAAGATTTAAGTTTTAAATTAAAAGATAAGAAAATATTTTCTGTACTAGATTTATCCGAAGGTTTTCATCATCTTGTGCTGTCTGAGTCTGCCTCATGGAAATGTTGCTTTGCCACTCCTTTTGGAGTATATAGATATTGTGTTTTACCCTATGGTCTTATGAATGCACCTGAATTATTCCAAGATATACTTGAAAGTCACTTCGGGGACATACCAAATGTAATAATATGGGCCGATGATATTTTGTGTATGGGAAGAAATGAAAAAGAACATGATTTAGCATTGTTAAGTGTAATAAAGAAAGCCGAAAATTTGGGAATAATTTTTAACAAGAATAAGTTTCAGTATAAACAGTCGGAAGTTCGCTATGTGGGTCAAGTATTTAATGAATATGGAATGTCTTTAGATAAAGAAAGAATAGAGTCTCTCTTGAGTTTAAAAGAGCCAAGCAATAAAGATGAGCTAAGACAAGTTTTAGGTTCATTTAATTATGTACGCAGGTATGTTCCGGACATGGCAAATTTGATGGCACCACTTTTTAAGATATTGAAGAAAGATTCAGAGTTTATTTGGTTACCTACTCATAGATTAGCATTTACTGAGCTCAAAAGAAAAGTATGTACAGCACCAGCTCTAGTTCCTTTTGACGCAAAGAAAAAGATTATATTACAGTGTGATGCATCCAAGAGTGGCATAGGATGTTGTCTATTTCAAAAACATGGTGATACATTAAAGTTAGTAGCTTGTGTGTCTAGAACAATGAATGATGCTGAACTTAATTATAGTCAGAGTGAGAAAGAATTGTTATCCATTTGTTTTGCTGTCAAGAAATTTCATAGATTTATATATGGATCACATGTTGATGTACAAACTGATCACAAACCTCTTGTGTCAATAATGTTAAAGCCTATCTGTAAGATTGAAATTGTTAATGTATAATTTAAATGTTTATTATGTTCCCGGTAAGTTGTTACATTTTGCTGATATGTTATCTCGAAACAGTCTTAAGTACACTGAAGATGATAATGAGATGTTACACATTGTTCACTCTGTTTCTGCACACTTACCTATGTCATCTGAGAGAAAACGTAATTTCACAAATGAAACTAAGTCTGATTCGGTACTAAGTGCATTGCATAAATTTTGTATGAATGGTTGGCCTAATGAAAAACTTGTCTCTAATGAATGCAAAGACTATTACAAAATTAAGGAAGATATATACTTTGAGCATGGATTAGCATTTTTCCAAAATAAATTAATTGTACCTAAGTCTCTAAAGTCATATGTGTTAAACTTGATTCATGAAGGTCATCCTGGAATCTGTAAATCGATTGCTAAAGCTAGACAGTTATTCTATTGGCCCGGAATGTCGAAAGACATACATAACTTTGTTCTTGAATGTCGCACTTGTGAAAAATTTAGACCGTCTAATTCTCATGATAAATTGTTACCTCATAAAATACCTAGTCGTAGATATGCCAAAGTTGGCACTGATATTTTAGATTTTCAGGGTAAATATTATCTGGTTATTATTGACTATTTTTCTCATTGGTTAGAAATTTTGCCTTTAAATGATAAAACTTCCAAATCTGTTATAAATGCTTTTCAGGATAGTTTTAGTCGATTTGGTTATCCAGAAGAAATTGTATCTGATAACAATCCCTTCAATTCTTTTGAATGTCATCAATATTATAAGTCCAAAGATATTAATGTCACTTTTAGCAGTCCGCATTATCCTAGAAGTAATGGAATGGCAGAAAAAGCTGTACACATTGGTAAAAATATCTTAAAAAAAGCATGTGAAGATAGGGTTGATTATAGAGATTACTTGTTAAGTTATAATAATACTCCATTAACTGGATTACATTTTTCTCCTTCACAAATTTTAAATAGCAGACGGGTTAGAACCCTTATTCCTACTAAAGATGTTTTGTTAGAACCTAAAGTTGAAAAAAATGTGTATGACTTACTTATGTTGAAACAATCCATAAAAGAAAAAAATTATTGTAAGAAAGTTAATAGAAAAAAAATAGTTCAGTTCAATGTTGGGGATGAGGTAGTACATAAAACAGATAAGGAAAAGATGTGGAAAAAAAGTAAAATACTAGGAATTTGTAATGAGCCAAGATCATATTTGGTAGAAGGAAAGGGAGGTCAAGGGAAGGTTCGAAGGAACTGTAAACATCTAAAAAAATCATTTTCAAAAAATAATTATGTAAACAATAGTGGGAAATTTTATTTGAATAATTTGGATAATATAAGAAATTCTGTATCGCAGCCAGTTATGGCACCCCCTAGTGAACCTGAGAATATGTCTCAGAATGTTATGGCACCACTTAGTGAACCTGAGAATGTGTACAGGACTAGGAGTGGGAGAGTTGTTAAACCTGTAATAAAGTTAAACTTATAATTTTTGAGTAACTATAATAAGAGGTATTTAGGGGGGGAGATGATGTATCACTCAATGTACTCTTTGAGTAATTATTGTCTGTGCTTGTTTCTAATCTGTGTTTCTCTTTGTGTGTGTTCTTTCTTTGCAATAAAACCGCTCTCAATTTTAATCAAGTATTTTCATTATAAAACACAATCAACACCAATGATCACTCCATGTAGCCCAGTATTAGATACACACAACGGCGATTCGCATATACTCACACAACATGACAGCCTTAATGAATCGTTTATATCAATTCCCGAACGATTAGACGGCGTTGAATGTATACCCGACTTAAACAACACATTGATCGAGTTAAAAGAAGACTTTGATCGGCTTAAATCTGAACTTAATTGTAAGCAAAACGAACTTGAAATTACAATGACAGAAAATCACCAACTGAAAAGTACAATCAGTAGTTTAACAAAAGAAATAGCTTCACTTAAGAATTTGTGTAAAACTTCTGCAAGTTTAGAGAACACAAGAAGATTTTCTACACCTATCCACACCGAGCATTATTTATCAAAGTGTATTTCTGGCTCTCCTAAAGAAAAAAGAATCGACTTCCTTAACCTACAACAAAAGATCGCGGATTTGCAAAGGAATTTGACCAATGCAAAGAGTGAAATTACACTATTGACGAAAGAATTAGAAACTCTAAATCTCAAGATGCAGGACACATCACATATAAAACCAGACCAGTCACATAAACTTAATGGTAAGGTTGGTAAAATCCTTATATATAGTACACAACAATGCGCTGGACTAGCATCAGCTCTTTTGCTCTCTAGAAAAAATAGCAAGTATGAAAAATATCTCATAACAGCTAACACGAAACCTTATGCACCCACAAAGAAAGTACTAGAAGACTGTCAAAATATTAACTTACATACTACGGATAAACTGATAATATGTGTCGGTGAAAATGATAATAATCCAATGACAATATTGACTGATTTAAAAAACTTAATAAATAATTTTAGAGATAATCCTATAATTATCTTGGGCGTCCATAACAACAATTACTTGAACACAAATATGTTAAATAAAAATATAGAAAATCTATGTAAAAACTACAAAAAATGTTATTATGTAAATAGCTCTTCAAAATATGGTAAAATCTCTCACTTTTGTAAACCTATAAATTATGTAATTGATTGTATCGATTATGATCGCAAATACCTAGACTGCAAAGAAATTAAAAAAATTATTGGGCGTGACAATAATCCAGGTTTGGTATCGAAAAATATGAACGAACGGAAAAGAGGTACAATCCCATACTACTTTGCTCCAATCTCAACTTCTCACCATAATAATTGCCAATTAGATAATGAAGTAAATAAAGGAACTATCCCATACTATTTCCCTATCATAAAAAATAAAAAAATTTTTCGAGCCTAAGCAAGCACAAAAACCCAGTTCTGATAATAAGTATTTCACTGTCTTACACCAAAATATTGCTAGTGTGTTGTCGAAAAAGGATATATTAGAAGTGACGCTTAAGGAGCTACTAGAATCAAAACATGAACCGGATGTAATATGTCTGACTGAAACTTTTCTTAAAGCAGGCCATGAACATTATCTAAAAATTCATAATTATGAAATGATGTCCAATTTTAGTAGAAATAAACAAAGGGGTGGATCATGTATATTGGTCAAAAAAAGGCTAATAACCAAAGAATTACAATTCATAAAAAAATACGCGATTGAAAAGTCTTTTGAATGCTGTGGTGTGGACATTATTGCCAACAAATTGATTATAGTATGTGTTTACAGAACGCCAACATCAGACCCTAATATTTTTTTGAATAAGCTTGAATGTTTAATGACCGAAATATTTCAGAAATATAATAAAAATATTAACGTTATTGTGACCGGTGATATAAATATAAACACCCTGGTAAAAACTAATGTAACACAACACTTGACAGATTTAGTAAATAACTTCAACTTAAAAATTCATATTGATGTGCCTACTAGGAAAAACTCATGTATAGACCACATAATGAGTAATATTAAAAATGCAGATATTATCGTATTGCCACTTTATCTTTCTGACCATGAGACGGCCCAGTTGATACGCTTTCCTGTTCAGTCAAAAAATGAAAAACCATCTCATTATTATATATACAGGAGGGACTATAACAAGGAAAATATTAAAAAATTCAAAGAGTGTCTACATAGTCTATCGTGGACGGACGTGTATATGGAATCTGACTTTACTTTGGCATTTGAGAAGTTTCACAGTAAGTTTGTCTTGTTTTACAAACTATGTTTTCCAAAAATAAAGATAAAAATTAACACAATTAACAAAAGAAAAGAAAACTGGCTCAGTAAAGGAGTGAAAGTTAGTTGTAAAACAAAGCGAACTCTGCGCTGTGAGTATTATAAACATAAAACAATAAAAAATAAGGACAAGTACACTAGATATTCTAGATTATTAAAAAAGTGCATAGCTAATTTAAAGAAAAATGGAAATATGAAGTATATAAACGCAAGTAAAAACAAGTGCAAGGCATCTTGGTCTATAATAAAAAATGAATTATGTAATGCAAAATGTGATAATAATATAGATAATATAAAAGTTGACGACTTGATATTAACTGGTCCAACAGAAATAGCCACTGCTTTTAATAATAAGTTTACAGAATCGACCAATACAAATATTAATGGTAGTATTTATAAGGCAAGCAATAGACTAAATCATAGAGCAAATACGATGTTTTTAATACCAATGTCAGAGGATGAGGTTAGAAAAGAAGTGTTGTCTTTAAACAACACAAATTCTGAAGGGTACGATGAGGTATGCACAAGGGTAATAAAAGCTAGTATTAACGTAATATTATCTGTTCTAACCTATCTAATAAATGTTTCACTGTCTTCAGGAATCTTTCCTGAAGCATTAAAGATATCAATAGTCATACCTTTATATAAAAAGGATATAAAGAACGACATGAACAACTATCGACCAATAACATTAATCTCGATCTTAGCAAAAATCTTCGAAAAGTGCATGTATAAACGGTTAATGGAATATTGCGAAAAGTATAACATCATAACGAGTGAACAATATGGTTTTAGGAAAGGCAAATCTACGTCACTTGCTCTATGTTCTCTTTTGAAGGCTGTGCTAACTAGTATTAATGAGGGAAAATATACTACAGCGTTATATTTTGATCTATCCAAAGCTTTCGATTGTGTATCGCATGAAATATTACTTAAAAAGTTAGAATGTCTCGGCATCAGAGGCCTAGCACTTGAATGGATGACCAGCTATCTTAAAAATAGAAAACAATGCGTTGTTATTACAAAATTAAACGCTAATAATGAGGTAACGGAATATTCCTCGGAACTTAAGCACAACACTTGTGGTGTCCCTCAAGGAAGCATACTTGGGCCAATTCTCTTTCTTTTATATGTAAACGACATCATTAAGACTACAGCACATAAGTGTATCTTATATGCGGATGACGTTTCAATTGTTGTGACATCAAATAGAAAAAACAATACAATCAAACAACATGAAAATGACATAAATAATACAGTTACTAAAATTATAGAATGGCTTGACATAAACAATTTAAAAATTAATCTAACAAAAACTCATTTTATGAAATTTGACAATTATGACATTAACACTAATTTAAAAATTTGCTATAATAACACAGACATTGAGAAGGCAGAACAAATTAAATTCTTAGGTATATTTATTGAGAGTGATTTAAATTATAAAACACACATCGACTATATATGCACTAGGATAAATAAGTTTGTATACGCTCTTAGGCAAGTTAAGCAATTGACAAATTTAGACACAGCGCTTAATGCATATCACGCTTATGTTGGTTCAATTCTACGATACGGCATTATAATGTGGGGCAACAACACTACAACAAATAGAGCTTTCATCGCCCAAAAAAAGTGTATTCGTGCAATATGCGGCATTCCACCTTACTCATCTTGTAGATCGAGATTTAGAAAGCTTGGATTATTGACACTGCCATCACTATATATATTGGAGTTATGTGTTTACGTAAAGCAGTCTATTCATTCTTTCAAAAGAGCATGTGATTTGTACCCAAGAAATACAAGAAATCCTAACAGATTAGTCATTGACAAAATATCAACGTTGAGAAAACACAAAATCAGCTTTCTGACCATGTCTATTAAGGTATATAATGGAATTCCTGCCGAAATTAAAGAATGTAACAACTTTAATATTTTTAAGACAAAATTGTATCAGTGGCTACTTGAATGTGAATTTTATAATCTGCAAGAATTTTTCAATGCAACTAAATGAAACTGGAATTGTAATTTATTAATATAAGAATTTTTATGACACTTCAAATAGTTTGTGTAAAATTTTGCATGCTATTCAATAATGGCTTAACATGATGTACTTTTAATAATAAGATTGTCACCTTTTATACCATGTTAAATGCAAATAAAATTATATTATTATATTATTATTATTATTATAAGAGCTGCTCCAAGTATTTTTATTATCTGTAAATTGTCATTTACGTATGTTGTTAAGTTTACTTAAATATACCTATATCCGAAACTTGGGGCCCTATTTTTGAAATCAATTGGCTGGGGTCCCGTCCGTCGAATGATTAAAAAAAATAAAAACGTGTTAAAATAGATCCCCTGGAAAACTAATCTTATTATTTGACCACACCACACATGATAAATAGCTACTCTAAGAGGTAAATATTTACATCAGTGCGTCTCCTTTAAACTAAAGTGACTACTTCTTCATAAGATTTTTCTTTCCACCTTTTCATTCATGTGTGTTATTTATTACTGTTTATTTAAAAATGCTTTAAGACACTGTGTTATCTTAATGTATGAATTTGTTTGTGTTCACTATGCAATACGACAATGTTTGCACTTTTTACGATCTATCTGATTTTTGCACAGTTACTATGGCTATTAGCTAGGCCCACGTTTCATTACGTCACGGAGACTACCTGCAGTGGCTGAACTTCGTACCGTCTGTCCATGTGAGGATGACTCACAATATTTGTTTTCTCATACAAACACTCTCAGTAGTAGGTACAAAGTAGGTAGATTAATTTAGAGCGTATAATGAAACAAGTATCACCGTAAGCGCCAGTTTGTAATATTGTTACAAAATATTTTGCAACTTGGTAAGGAGAGCCGTGGTTTCGTATGGTTTTTTATTTAGATTGCTGACGACATCCGTTTTAGTCACTATCATCATGAATTTTCTCAAATGCAAAAAGTTTGCAATGAGTACAAACGCTAATAACGGGTTAAATAGCATATGTTTTTATGGTTTTAGCCACATTTTAGCAAAAACATTTGATTTGGGCTTAGTCGTATTATTAGAATATAATTAGTAGACTGACATTTCACAGCCTCTATTTTTTCGTCATTGTAAGATAACTATTTCCTGAAAATTCATCGAGACAGAGCTTTAGATTTACTTTTAAGTAGGTACCTAATAAGAAATAATTTAGATTGTTTAAAATATTTTTGAAATACTTTCCGGTAAATAAAAAGGTGGTAGGTACTGGGTTTATACACAAAAAACGCGCTTTTGTTGACGACTGTAATATTTTCGTTGCGTACGAGCTTTCTATAAGCATTTTTTTTTAAGATTTTACTTTTAGAAGGTCTACCATGTTATGATTAGGTTAGGTAGTTTTGATTGGGAACAAGACTGAACCAGTGCTATAGAACTGTGGAAAAAGTTGTTTAGGCCAATAAATATTATTACTGTTATTTTATAAATAATTTTAAATTTCAGTGCCAAGATGGCGCCCTCACCGGACAGCTTCGTCCTACAACCACAACCATCATCAACCACTTCGGACCCTGATCTCTTTGGGCTTATACTTTCATCTGTGGTAAGTATCGATGAGAGGATAGAGATAACCAATAGGTACATAATTAGACATTAATACATGCGCATTATAAACATAAAATGAAAGGGGGAATCATATAAAAATATAAGCAACAATGTCTTCCAATTTCAAACACAAATAAATAACTGAAACGTGACTGAAACTATATTAATTAAAAAAGAAAAATATAATAGTGGTAGGTACTTATATGCCGTACCTACTATTAATTAGTATTATGATATGAAAGTATCAGAGAAGATCTTGAACCTACTTTTTTACAATTAACTATTTATTGCATAATCGCCAATGTTAATAATCGCTTTATTGCTGAAAAAACTTGCCTAATAAATAGGTACACAATATTTAAGCAAAAAGTGTAGCCAGAATCGTGCCTTTTACAAATGAAATGACTTTCGAAACAACAAAAGCGGATAAGCGATTGTTTACATTTAGAACCAATGCTTGTTGTGAAACTTGAGTTTCATTAGAAACTATGTACGAATCGACTGAATGTCAATTACATAATTAAAGAGAAAGCTGCACCATGTATTCGTATGAAATAAAGTTGATAAAGCAGTAATTTCACATGTTTCATATTGCATGTGTATCTTATCAATGGAATTTTTTGTTCAATATTCGAATTTATAATTATTTTCCTACATTAAAATTAGCAAAATAAAAATTTGGTACTCGTTGATGTCTTTTATATGGTCACAAGTTGTGACATACCATTATTTATTCTGTGACATAACAAAGTTACAGATATTTACTTATTTTTTTTCTTATTTTTGCTATATATTTGCAATAATCATCGCATCTAGCTATAAGGTGCCGCAGACAGCTAAAGACAAAACGGCAGGGTTATTTGTAAATTAACGTTTGTTCTACAACTTTTCCGAAAAAGACAAAACAATTTTTGACTTTAAATACTAAATTCGATCGCCTGTTTGGAAATTGTATGGAAAATCATTTTTTTTCGGAAACGTCGTAGAATAAACGTTGTTTTAAGATGTTAGAAATCTACTCCTCCGAGGAGCGTATTTGTGTTTTACAAATAAATACCCTGTCTATTATGAGAACAGGTCGTGTCAAAGACACAGCAGCTGTCGCTAACCCTCTGGACTCGTGTCTCTTCATGTTTCCCTCGGGGAGATAGCAGGGTGTCCCAAAACTATGCCCCACAGAGGGAGTACCTACCTCAATTATTGAAGTAGGAGTTTTTTTCAAACCGCTTTCGATACTATTAAAATTCAAACAATACCTATGTATTCATTAAAATTTAGATGTTTTTCCTGTTTTTCATAATGCTGTGTTACAAAAAAATCCTAAATGTGTAACCTTTTTGATCGGTATCGTAAAAATAAAAGGTTTTTGTTTCATATTTGGTGGGTTCGATTCAGATTCGAGGCAGGTGATTTTTCAAAAATATTTCAATGCAGGTAGTTCTAATTATTTTTAAAATCAGAATGAAGTCTTCAATCAGTAAATTTTCCTAACTTCAATATTTCTTTCCCTTCGTGTGGCAAATTTGGGGACACCCTATGTTAGATTTATCAATCGTAGCGTCTGGTCTTCTCTAGATCAGGAAGATAAAGATAAAAGAAATAAAAAAAGTAATTTGAGGACTCGTGACTAATATCTATTCTGTGCATGAGCACTATATTGTTATGTGTTTGTTTTATGCCTGACAGGAATAAAATTAAAGCCATTTTAAGGTAGACGTACTAACTTATTATTAAGTACTTACCAATTAGATTTATTTTCGAGCGGCCTATGTTAAACAGACAGGGGATACTATAGAGTACCTACCTACTTGAAAAATATATATTTTAAAATTAGTTTTGATAATTATCTCTAGGGGAGACGCAAGAACTGAAAGAAAAGTCCCTATACAGAGGTTGCTAATGCAGTCCTAACGGTTTAAAAAAAAGAATTTAATATTATGTAGGTTTTGCTGCAATATTCCGAGGGTCAATGATTCCGAGACAGTATTATCACCATAGACATAGAAAAATTTTCGCTGTTCTATTTCTATGATTATCACAGAGAAAGCAATACAGTATGTATTATAATACGCGTTATTGATAAATTCGGCACGGTATGCGGTAGCGGCCGGGGCGAATGTTGATACGATATCGATATAGATTAGTTTTTCATATGCCGGAATGACTGAACTTTGAATGAGGGCATAAATCCAGTAAAACTATCCTACTTAAGGGGACTCTTGGTTTTACCAGTGCCGCCAATCAAGAAAATATCATTACAACGAAATAACTATGTTTGATAAAAATCTGAAAAATATACAAAAACTAGTAATTAGATATAAATTATTTTCGTATGCGTTTTTTCCCGGTTAGTGTTTTTGTGTAATTACAATCGAACACATTCAAGCTAAGAATTAACGCATAAACTAACTAGTTTTTATATTTTTCTGAATTTTATTAGTCCTAATAATTTCGTTGATGATATTTTCTTGATTGGCGGCGCTAGAGGAAACTCGGTGCGCCCTTAATCCGAAATATAGGATAGGACTCGACTTATCTTCTTTATCAGTCGCACGATTAAAGGCTATCCAAATACAGAAAAAGTATTATTTATATTATATCGAAATGTCTGAATCCCTGACTTTAGGAAAAAATAACCTGTTTTAAATATTAAATTTTAGGAAAAAATATATATTATATATTTTTTTTCCTAATGTTCAAAATGGTATTTCATGAAACCCCCATTCCAAATCAGTAGAGACACTTTTCCTCTCCGCCTGATATTCAGACCGTTGATTTTGAAAATTGATGTATAAGCTATAGAGTCTGTCTAAAAAGTCTGTTTACACGGGTAGTTTCAAAGGTAATTTTATTACCCACCTAAATCCCCAACTACCAATATCGATCTAAATAAATAAATATGTTTTCAACACACTTGCTCGTAAAGTGAGCCCTAATACATCGCTTTTAGGGTCATAAACCGAGCTATAACAAACGCGTGCAATAATATATAAAACACTAGTTGGTTATAGAATTAACCCTACAAAGTTAAATAAGTACCTTACTGCAAGTTCTATGCGAGTAAACTGAGCATTCCCAATTTAAGCGGGTAATATAGTTATTTTTTTTAGTAACAACAAAGAGGTTTTATGCCGCTGAAAATTCATACATATTTTTGAAGTAAATAAATGTGTAAGTCCTTAATTAAGTCAAACAAATATTTATTATTATCAAATTATTCTTAATTCACAATATTTTGTTATAAAATATTAAAATATTTGATTTTATCACTTAAAATTAAAATTTTGTAGTAGGCTGTATGTTGGCAGTATGCTCACTCACCCCTTTGTTCGCAAAATATTCTTGCATTGGGCGTGTGAAAAAACAAAAAAAAACCTGCGCGCCTTTTCCCATCATAATTATCATGTTTTGTTTTTGTCGTATTTGTTGCGGTGTGGTAAATTACGTCGTATGAAACTCGTGAGCTCTTGCTTATTGCACACTCGGCTGAGTTACGCCCTCGCCTGCGGCTCGGGCTGCAACCCACAGCCTTGTGTGCAATGAGCAATCTAAGCTAACTTGTCTCATAACATAATGTACTATTTTGACAGCACACCAACAGGGTTACCAGTATAAGTATTTATAAATATTTTAATAATTTCTCATGTAAACAGATTTTTAGACAGACTACTTAGTATTATAGTCTTAAAATAATAATAATAAAAACACTTTATTGCACACTAAGACAGGACATAATATTACAAAAGAAAAGAACAAACAGAGAAAGCACAAACAGAGTCTTCTGATAAAATAACAAAATGTTGTCTGTTTTAGATCCGTTATGCTTCTCAGTGAATGAAACTTTTGTTTTAACACGCAATATGCTTCAATTTCAGAGTGTAATCATCACCTCCAAGCATGAGTGCGAGCCAATGGGATCGGTCGCCGGCTTCAGCCGACGGTCTGCTAACTAATGAAGACTGCTTTATGCTGCTCGAACTTGACTTCTTCGATGACGATAATGGTACGTCTGCAATAGTTCATACTAGCGGCCGCCCGTGACTTCGTCTGCGTGGAAAGGTTTTTGCTTTCCCTCGGGAACAATACTTTTTTTCGGGATGAAAGGTATATATGTCCTTCTTTGCATCCCTGGCAACGTGTATGTAAATTTTTATGATGATCGGTTCAGTTATTCAGTAGTTGAGACGTGAAGGAGTAACAAAAAACAAACAAAGGGACTTTCGCATTTATAATTTACTTGTAAAAAAATTCGATTAGTAAGGATAAATATAGGTCCCTCAAAACGAGTGGAGCCGAGGAAATAATAATTATTTAGTGATCAGATCACATTACATAAAAAACATGAAAGAAAAAAGGAAACGAATTGAACCAATTTTCCTATGGTGATGGTGTTAAATGTGCCGCGTCTTGCTCTGAAAGCGTTAAACCTGCAAAATTAACACTTAAATCTTCTTTCGTAGTTGGTTGTGGAAAGTCATGAAAATTAACCAAATGTATGTATTATACTAGTGTGATGAGATCCATAACAATACTATGAAGACTCAGTAGACTGTAACAAGTATAATAAATAATGCAACATTCAATATACTTACTTAAATAAAAATAAAACGTAATCCGATGGTTCGAAAATATGCTATGAATATAAAGTTCATTGTGTAAGAGTGCAGTGAGTTTTTTTAAAACAACAACGTCTACAAAAATAACTTTTTCACTCCTCTTGCTCTAAAAGTACGTCATTGTAAGGTACAAGAGCCAGGATAAAATAGCAAAATTACCCCTAGGGGATAAAGTTTTTTCTTTTTTAATGTTTGTCTATTACCAATGAGCCTACTAAAACGAAAAAGTCTTTATTCATAATCACGAATAAAGACTCGCTCGACTTATACTGTTTCTAATTTTTATTTTAAAAACAGGAACTAAAAGCAGCGATCTCTTCGGTGAAATCATAGACTTATTTATACTCTGTGACTTTAAGTTTGATCGTAGAATGCGTGCATTGTGTTTCTTAGCTGCTACAGTAGAAATTAAAAAAGGCGCGAAATCTTTAGAATTTTTCTCTAATACCAAACTAATTGAATAGTGTGACTGTAAGTAAGTAATAGGAAAGAAATAACTTTAATCTTTTACCGTCAAGCACAAATCATTTATTTAAATACTGTATGAAAAGTTTATGAAGTGGAGGATAGAAAAATGAGTGGCTTCGTTTACGTAAGTATAAACTAGGTATTTAATATTGTATTTTATTTTCTCGCCTTCGTAGTGAAAAGTAGAGTGTAACACACGACGCTAAAACCCATTGTAACTCGGTTTCTATTTATTCCCTCGCTAAAGCTCGGGAATAAAACTACCTCGTATGCAATGGGTCATTTTAGCGTCTTGTATAACAATCTACTATTATATACTTACGTAATTTTTTTAAATTTTCGGATTTTCGGAAACTAAATGCTGAATTTAAATACGGACGGTCCGTACGTGCGACGTCCGGAGCTATCTTATAGAAATCGACTATATCGTAAAGTACAGTATGATGTTCGGTTCGAGGCATATATCTTGAAATTTTTTCGACGGAGTGGGGATAAGATCGTGCATGTGCTCTTGTGAGCAACCAATGTCTCCCGCCACCCGCGTACCTCACCGCTACACATGCCCAAAATACGCGTTCCGCGCAATCCCCACCCGATTTCAAGATATTAGCCTCGTGCAGGTATCTGTATTTCATTTCTGTTGGTTTGGGACACGGTAAATGGATACAATTATTAAAAATTCGTCCCTTTTTCCCCGTTACCTGTACTCTGTCCCCGTTTTTGACTGCCGAAGTAGCGCATTGCGTTGACGGACGGCCCTATTACAGAACGATATCCACACGGACGTCCGTACGAACCGTCTGTGTGGCACTAAATACAAACATGTTTATATCGTAATTATGCTCATAAAACAATGAGATCATAAACTATTTCAGAAACGATATCTGTTATTCTATACTTAAATAAATAAATACATTTGTATTGATACAGATCGATCTACTTACACGAGTATCTGAAGATAACTACAATGATAGTTTATTTTGAAGAAAACGGCAAAAAGTATTGATTGAAAGTTTGGTATAAATAATTTGTTAACGATTATGGGGTAATTAACAATTTTATAAAACAGATACATTTCAACATATTATATTTGTACTCAAACAAAAAAGAAGAAAAAAACATACAACAACAATATTTTAAGCGGGTGACTTTGCATGACAATTAGAATCATCATGAACACTCAGTAAAATAAAAAACCGAGCCTTACTAGGCGATGCCATTCCGATGTATTGTACCTACTGCTACTACGTATTGTACCTTTGTTTGAAACAGACCGCGTCTGCATTATTATTATGAATAAAAAAACAACTTTTAAAATCGGCACACCGAGCGACGCCCAGTTATCGATCTACTTACATACAAAAAATAAAAGAAAAAATACGGGTCGAAGGAGGGACCTTTTGAAGTCGGTAAAAAAGGTACTTATCTTATTCTTAAGAGACATATTACATTTCGACTGTGATTTTTGCGTAAAATGGCCAATTATGGCGTTCTCGATCTCAGAAACAAAAATACATTAACACTTTTGACATATTGAATGGTGCAGAATAGCTATTGGAATAGTTCATAGCGGCCTCGCTTTTTTTAAAAATTGCTTAACATTATAATTAAACCCGAAATTGCAGAGAAAGATTTTCATAAAATGCGCGAAGGCACTTTTTTGAGCTCATGGATTGAACAACTGTGCGAAACAATTGAAATAAAAAAAAAATGTTATCTCTTATATAGTCGAATAGTTCATAGCGGCCTCGGAATTTTGAAATTATATATGGAATATGTGAAAAAAAACCCAATCAAAAACCATAAAACTACTAAAAAAGCTCAGAATTAACTGTGGATTTCTCCTAGATGCATTATTATTATTACGTAAAAATTATATCATAATAATCTTTACTTCACAAGAAAATCAAATATCATACTTTTATTTGTTGTTTGTACTTGTTTGTCTTCTGTGTATGTTCAAAGTTGACCCTAAGAAATCGTTCACCAACTTTCATTTTCCTTTCTAACCCTTTAACTTTCCAGTGAATCATCATATTACTTTTTGTCGCGGACACTTTAAAATGTATTTAGTAGACCCAAAGGTTTCTCTAGGTTGTATAGCTAAAATCCGTCAAAATCAAAATTTCGACGAAAAAATGTGATAGGGCCCTTAAGAAAGTATAAAAATAAAATGCACGGATATACTAAGGAGTTTTAAATAAGGATAGTTAAAAATTCGAACAACTCCGTTTATTCGTGATTTAAAGTCGTCATTCGCAGCATAAATTAATTTTGGTCACTTTTATAACAATAGTTATTTGTTATACAAGTGACCAAAATCGATTTGTGCTGCGAGTGCTGACACTCACTGCGCTCAGTAGTCTATATTAGAATCACTCGCTACGCTCGTGATTCAATTCTAGACTACTTCGCTAGTTCGTGATTTAAAGGCACGAGGCAGAACAAAATTTTGGTCTCGTGTAAAACATACAACTTTTCACCTCTACCAGCGAGAAAATTTTCACGTGACTTTAAGGGTAAAAAGCTTAATTCAGCATTAGAAACTTTTTCACTTAACTCTTTTGGAGTTAGACAACTATCTTCATCGTTGGACGCATATTTTTTTGTAAATTATCACAAAAATAATTCGATCAAACCTATGCTGAAAAATGTTATGCATAGAGTCAGTAAAGTAGATTCCTGTCGTTCTGATTACATTACGTTGTGTTTTCTCTTATTCATTAATATCTCATCTTATTTATTTATTTATTATCATAAAACATATAATTTGTTAATAAATTTCATTAATTTTTCTTATTTCATATTTGTTTCATACATGCGACCTCATTACGTCCATTACTCTTTATTTCGAATTATCAACCTTCTTTTTTAACAATCCTTATTTAAAACTCCTTGGTGTATCCGTGCATTTTATTTTTTTACTTTTTAATCCATGTATGACACCATAAAGCACTCTATCTATCCTTTTCTCACATATCAATTTTACAAATGTCATCCTTGTCACTTTATTTCTTTTTCTTTATTATTTTAAATTTTCGTATTAGAAATTAAAAAAGCACTTTGCCTCACGCTCGCAGCAAAAATCGATTTTGCTGCGAGTTTTTACGCGCCAAAGAGCCCTTTTCGTGCTGGAGAGGTGAAAATATATTTCTTTCGTTTTTCATTTGTTTTTCTGTCAACCAAGGTGAGCAAAGAAAATTCGATAAATAAAGCAAGAAAATATCTATTGAAAATATTAGGAAATTCCTCTTACCCTCGTACGTATCTACAATGTTATTTTTAGTTAATACAAAACATCTCGTGGGGTTGATCAGACCATCAAACGGTTTTCTCATTTTGCGCTATTTCACGTTGACACGTTGTATACGAGGGTTAGTACTATAGTAGTCGAAATCTAAGTATTAGGCGCGTCTATAACAATATAACGTAACTTAATGAAATCAATAAAATATTTAATAAAAAAGTAATAATTCAGTTTTTTAAAACCCAAAAATATTTATTTTGTTCGCACGTTAAATAATGTAAGAACTTATTCAATTAAGTAGCTATAGGTTTTGAAATCATTGAGTATAGGTGGCTATTAGTTTATATAAACTACTCAGGCGTGCCACAAGGAAGTGTTCCCCGACCACTTCTTTTTCTACTGTATGTGAATGACTTGCCTAATGTAACAAAGCACAAAATGTTTTTGTTTGTGATGACGTTTCAGTTATAGTAACGTCTGATAAAAAATGTACTTTGGATCAGCATAAAAAGGAAATTATTGACACCCTGTCCTCGGTGATAGACTGGTTAAATAAAAATAATTTACAATTAAATTTAAAAAAGACGAAACTAGTAAATTTTAGTAATTTTAAAGACAAATCAGTTGATATTGAATTCAATGCCAATGTTATAAAAAATGAAAGTACTGTGACATTTTTAGGGTTAATTATAGGACCATGTTTAAACTAGAAAGACCAGACAGAGAAAGTAAGCAGTAAAATAAACAGTTTTGCATTTGCTCTTTTCAAACTTGCAAAAGTTGCGAATATAGATACAACTATCACGGCGTATTTTGCGTATGTTGTATCGTTGCTAAGATATGGTACTCTTAATATGGGGTAATGGTATACAAGTGGACAAAACATTTAAATCCCAAAAGAGATGCATACGTGCCATTTGCAATATCGCTTCGGATGTCTCCTGCCGGCCTACTTCAAACAACTTAACATATTACCATTAGTAGGCAAACCTATATTCTTAAAACGGTACTTAAACAGCACTCACAGCTACCGTATGACCCTAAATTGATAGAAGGTAAACGACGCAAACACCATGTGTGCAACACACCTGCTGTCAGAACATCCTTTGCCCATCATTTCTTTTGCTGTCTTGGACCACTAGGTACTTTATAATAGACTTAACGCTTCTCTCAATATCTATCCACTTCTGACTTCTAACTGCAAACGAACTGTGACTAAATTTCTTACGACTCTTGACTACGACGCGACTGAAAACCTACTCACCATTCTAAAATAATTTAATTCTAATTTTAATGCAAATAATTAATGTAAATGTTATTTTATCACATATTGAGTACTTATATCAAATATTGGAATTTGTACTGGTATATATCTCTCGTTCCCACAGATATTCACGCACACACGCAGACACACGCATACACCACCCATACAAACACGACACACATTCACCTACACACACACTTTCTCACTTACACTGATACATCTTAGCTTTGGGGTATCTAATATAGTTTAGTCTACATTGTTTTGTTTAAGTTTCATACCTGTAATTATTATTCCGTCCTGTACTAGGTGTAAGTATTATGTTATATAATGTATACGGTACAACTATTGTCTGTGGGTGGGCCTGGCGACCTGTGTCACAGGTTTCTTTTTTGAAACCTATTTCGGGCACCAGTCCCTCACAAGTATAGTAACCCTCCATTTGTAACCTCTAATTACCACTTAAGACCTTTATTTGTGATGGGAAAATAAACAAACATTTTATTTTATTTATTTTATTATTAGTCTGTTTATATATACATATTGGAAATAGGCATATTTGTAAAGCAACACATCAATATGTTTACAAAGGCAAAAGACACTACAAATAGAAGCCTTAGACTTACTGATAAATTAGTACAAAGCACGATACCAAAAACAAAACGGTTCCAATCTAACGCACCAGCAATGGCAATTAAGATATTTAACAAAATACCGGAAGATATAAAACAACTCTCTTTTAATAACATCAAAAAAGCACTACGAAATTGGTTGATAGAAAATACATTCTATAGTATCGACGAGTTTTTAAAATACCGCAAATAACGTACTAACTTTTGTGTGACTAACTTTGTGCATGGATTGACATGAAATGTTAATTTTAATTTGAATGTAATGTGAGTTTGTGTGCTATTTGACATCTTTTAATTTTATTTTTTATTTATTATCCATGAATTGAATTTGACATTGAATTTGACATTGAATTTGACATTGAAATCCGTTTATTAATGAATATTTTTTACTACTAATAGAGAAATATTAATAAAGAAACATTGTACCTACCTTGAAAAAAATATATTTTAATTTTTGCATGTCATTGTAATGGCTAAATAGGTATAAGTGGATTAGATGAAGTATTATACATTCGTGACCAAACTACTTCAGAGTTAGCCTCTGCCTGTATGCCTCTTAGGAAATGGCAGTCAAATGATACCCGGTTGTTGCCTGAAACCAATCATTTATCATCTGATGCTCTAAGAGACTGGGGTCGCGTGTCGTCTGTCATCCTGGAATTGATACAACTGACAACGTTTACTGTACTTAGGACTATTACAAAGAACACAGAATCTTTGAAATGAGGATACAAACCAAACAGCTATTTTACAAATGCAAAATTGAAACTAGTATTTTACAATAAGAATTAATGATGATTAGAACGAAAAGTTCTCGAACTGAAATTATTTAGCATGAAAGTATGCAAGAACGATAAAATATTTACAATAAGTAAACCATAAGTACCTGCTAAAAATGACACCGTTTATTTACACTGCGTACTGCCTTTGTACTTACTGCGTAGTACTATGAACAAAATGGCCGGTCGCCTTGGTGTTCACAAAATAACAAAATTCACAAAAATAATAGGCACAATGAAATTAGTTTTATAAATATAATTCACCTAAATACCTACCTGAAAGAGCGTTGGGTTTGGTTGGGATATTTATTTTATTAAACTCTACCACTTTTATCTCTAACTCAACTCATCGACCACTCTTGAAGCGCAGCGCAATCCCCAATACAATAATGCGGCGCAAATCAGCTGGCTACCAAAAACATCCGGCTCGAAGGACCATGAAGGGGCGGAGATGGTATATTCAGGTGATAAACTAATTTAAATTAAATAAAAACGGGAATCAAATAAAAGCATGTACTTGACATATTCAAACAGAAAAACCAAAGATAAAAAATCAATAATGAATGACACGAAGTGTCACTCGCGAACAATAAGATACTTTAAATTGTTGTACAAACACCTTATGTAAACCCTATTTAATGCGAATAAAATTCTATTCTATTCTATTTTTATATATAGGTACTGTGATATCATATTGTCAATATAAAAAAAAAAACAATCACGTTCAATATGTAATGAAATGAATACCTAACTCTTTCATGCTTTTCATTCTTTTTATTAGTGATCACAGATGGTCTGTATCTGATGACTGTTAATGTTAAGACATCTTTTCGACGGGTATTTTTTAATTTTAAAATAGTTTATTATGAAATTAGTGAATAAAGGACGGATTTAAAGCGAAGGGCCATAGATGAATCACGAGCAAGTGAAGGATTCTAATTTTTGATTCACGCGACCGTAGGGAGTGATTCAAGTGTTAGAATCTTAAGCGACGCGAGTGATTCATGGCCCTCGAAGAGTTACATTACATTAGTTATTTGTTATACAAGTGACCAAAATCAATTTGTGCTGCGAGTGCCAACTTTAAATCACGAACTAGCGAAGTGGTCTAGAATTGAATCACGAGCGTAGCGAGTGATTCTAATATAAACTACTGAGCACAGTGAGTGATTCAAAGGCACGAGGCAGAACAAAATTTTGGTCTCGTGTAAAACATACAACTTTTCACCTCTACCAGCGAGAAAAAAATTACGTGAGTTTCCTGGTAAAAAGTATTTAATGCTGAATTTCAGCATTAAAAGCTTGTTCACTCAACTCTTTTGGAGTTAGACAACTATCTTCATCGTTGGATGCACTATTTGTTTGTAATTTATCACAAAAATAGTTCGATCAAATCTTTGCTGAGAAATTTTATTCATAAAGTAGATTCCCGCCATTTTGTTTTACATTATTACGTTGTGCTTTTCTCTTATTCATTAATATCCCATCTTATTTATTTATTTATAATCATAAAACACTAATTTGTTAATAAATTTCATTAATTTTTCTTATTTTATATTTATTCCATACATGCGACCTCATTTCGATCATACTCTTTATTTCAAATTATCAACCTTCTTTTTTAACAATCCTTATTTAAAACTCCTTGGTATATCCGTGCATTTTATTTTTTTACTTTTTAATCCATGTATGACACCATAAAGCACTCTATGATCTAAAAATACGGTTAGTTTCTTTTGCAAATAAATTAATAATTTTAAAAGACGGAGGTCGGTTTGCCTCTCCAAGTTTTCTTTCGCCATTTCTTTCTTGGAGGAGCCTCCCAATTTTGTGAAATGGTGGTAGTTTCAGTAGATTCTCTCTTTTTAGCATTAATTAATTCACAAACATAAATTATAAACTAACTTAAACCAATTAAATTTTTTGGTAATTATTAATTTCTGAACGTCTTAAAAAAGTTTATCGCTTGAGGGTAGACCCACGAGTAGCTTCAGTCCCCCACGGCAGCTGCAAAGGTGCCGAAACGTCGGGAAAATCAAAAATCAAACCAAATACCAACTAATTACTTTCAATAAAACCGCGCTAGTATCCGTTAAAAAGTGTTTAATTTCATGCGGTACTAAGTTTACTTGACAAATACCACAATATGTGGAACCCATTGCAGTCGAGAATCTAGTGTAATACATAGAAACTTGTACTCTTAATAAACTCGACTTAATCCTCACTCAAATTGATATGTAATTTGGTCTGCTCAACATTAGGTAATAAAATTTATACTATCAAACTACTATGAAACTTTAGAGAGGGCACTATTTACTTCGCTTCGCCCGAACAGTTATTACCTCTGTTTACTTTAAAAACTAAAGAAGTATCATCCGCAAATAGCACTGTCTCACATAAATTATTCGCGTAGTTAGGAAGGTGATTTATAAAAATCAAAAATAGCAATGGGCCCAAAATTTATTCTTGTGGCACGCCCATATTGATGAGGGCTTCAGTAGATTCAGTCCTATTAATCACAACTTTCTGAGTACTATTGTACAAATACGATTCCATAAGGTTAACTGATTGATTTATCAGAGACGCCATAATGTTCTAACTTCTTTAATAGGGTTTGGTGATCAACGCAATCGAATGCCTTAGAAAGGTCACAAAAATGCCAATGCTTGCTTTTCCTCCCAAGCGTCAAGAATATGTTTGACAGTAGTACCTACTTCTTTCTACCCTTTGGAAAATCCAAACTGAGGTCTATGAAGTATGGATGTAAAGTAATCTAATGATTACTAAGTGCTGGTAGTATAGATATTGGCCTAAAGTTAGCTGGGTCACTTTTATCCCCAGATTTAAAAAGAGGAATCAATTTACTATTTCCAATTTACTAAAGACCCTGAACGGGTCAATAGATTTGTTAAAAATAAAAGCCTAGTAAGGGGCTAGTATATCAATTGATTTAATAATGCTTGTAGACATGCCCCAAAGATCTTCTGTTTTTTTACATTAATTGTTTGTAAAAGCTTTAATAATATCTGCACTATTTATATATTTAAAGGGAAAGGTTTCCTTGCACTTATCAACACTAGACTCTAGGAGGGAGACAGCGATGTTAGGACAAGCACTAACTGGTAGTTTCTATTGGTATTCGAGCAAAGAAATCTTCAAAGACTCTTGCGACCTTATCGTCAGATTCACAAGTTTGATCACCAATTTTCATCAACTTAAACTACTATCTACCTACTATCTATACACCCTGTATTATTTGATATACCATAACTCTGAGGCTATATTCTATACAAGGTGGTACCAAATGATCTGATAATACTTAAACAGGTGATAGTGTTGCTTAAACTGAACAACTTTCTCCAAGAAACATAGGTCGAAAAACAAATTTTTTTTCGCCTCTCCATAGTATGTCGGTCAGCTGATCAATACATTTTGTATGGGAGAATGAAAGTTTTTTCGTTTTTCGACCTATGTTCCTTGGAGAAAGTTATTAAGTTTAAGCAACACTATCACCTGTTTAAGTATCATCAGATCATTTGGTACCACCTCATATATAGGTAAAAAAAAAACTCCTAGAACATGTGGTTCAAAAATGCATAGTTTTGGAAATATTATCAATCTTAATTCAATTACTTCAAAAGTTATTACCCTTATGACGATTCTTTATTTTTGCATACACAGGTGTTACTTTAGGTGGAAATTAAGACCCAATTAGTCTAGTATTTATATTCTTAATCGATAGAAACATTCTATCATAATACATCCTTACTTAATAGCTTTTTTTCTGAAAAGTAGAGAATCTTTTTTCTTGACGGGTGATTAAATTAATTTTTCTATTGAAAAAATTCCAATATTCCCGTCTTTACTCGTCGTTTTGCTCTAAATATTTTTATGATACGTAGTGTATGGTTTTATTGCATCATCCGTGACCCGAACTCAGTAATTTGTAATCTGTTAAAAAATATCAGAGTTTTGCTATGCTTTCCTTTCTCATTCACACACCCTCAGCCATGTGGTCTTTTACGATTTTTGTTTGAAAATCTCTCAAAGTTAGCTGTGTGACGTCAGAGTACATGTAGCACCACACAGCAACCCTTCACATTATGGGGTGTCGTAAAAAGCGACTGAGTTAGAGGTGGTCTGTGTGGTACATCAAAATATTCCGTGGAGCAGAGAATGGGCATCAAAATTTTCCGATGAAATTCTGACCTCAGCGTGGAAATAATGGCAACTTGCTCGCACAGTAGAGAAAAGAGAGGCCAAGTCCTTAGTAGAATAAAATGAATTGTCTTGATAAACTTTTCAAACACGGCAGTAATTATTCTTATTTACTAATTTTAAATACGAGTATTTTTATTTCAAATTGTCTGCATGACCCCACGTGGACTCCGCAATGGTATGACGCCATTTATTGGCTCAAATGTTATCAAAAAGTTCCGTTGTATCTTCACACGTCTCTAATTATAATTAATGCTATTCTTATACCGAGCGCGAGCCCCCCACGAATTCACCTCATGCACGATAAACGTATAGGTCAAAATTATCAGACACATTATCCTATTAAAGTTGCGTACATTTCCATTACAGTCACTTTATGTGCTGATATTTAAATAAAATCAAATTTAACTAACGTCATTGAGAGAATATATCGGCAGATTGTTATGTAATTGTTTGAACTTTGCGCCTTAGAGATTTGATAATAGACCTACTTCATTCAAGGGAGATGAGAAATGATAGTGGTTTAAGGGCATTGTTGAACTTCTGAAACGGCGAATTCTGAAATAAAGAGCACAGCGGACATTTCAGTTCCAATTGGGGCCCACTGTAAAGGAACTGGATTAAGTGATATACTTAACTCTTTCAGTATAGCATAAATAACAGCACTGTAATAGAAGATAGTGCTTCCGAGATTTTAACGGACATTTCGCTAAGTAAATGCTGTAAAAATCGGTAGTCATGAGCAAGCCATGAAATGCACACTCCATAGTCCTCCATTCTCACATTACATTATTGAATAAGTTCTATTGTGGACATAACAGACTACCAGCTATAGATTTAATAATGTGACATAGGTAATTCCATGGTGTGTATATTTCACTGTAGTTCTCATGATTGTACGTACTTTTTCCTTCATTCGCCTACCTACGCGACCTTTCCGTGCAAAAGATATATTTTTGACGTAGTAAATAATAAGTCCTTAATCTAGAGAAAAGTGGTCAGGGTTGTGAATGCACTAGTGATATGCCTGGAGGGAGCAACATCATAGTCTTGCCTACAAGCTACTAAACTGTTTATTAAACTCAGTATTACATCCATTGTTCACCATTCTTTTATTACTTTCCACGTTTTAATTACATTTTTTAATGTTTTTAAAAATAGACAAATCCCCTCTTGAGCTCATAATGCTACAGGGGCTGATATTTAACGCATCAGTCTCGACAAACTGGTGTACATACAAAAATATATAAGTACACGTAGATAGGTAGTTTTCAAGAGGTGGGCCTTATACTATAAGCAGTGATTTTAGCAGACAAACTCGAAAATAATGACAGTAAAGGCATTATAACATTGTGGCTAGCAGACATTCTTCGTGAAAGAAATTAATCTTACATAACTCAATTTATCTTCTTACTTCAGTTAAAATCACGTGGATTGATAAATGATATTCTCTTAAAAATGTGATTAAAGCATCTGTAATCTGTTATTATGTAATTTTTATTAAAACATTACGGCGATGTCTTTGTGGCATTATCAATGAACTATCGAAGCGGAGCAATACTTTTGCCCTCTGAGTTGCTATGCCGAAATCGTGGGTGTGTCTGCATCTCGCCATCCTTGTCACACAGCGGCTTCGTGATCACGCTTTTCTGATAGCCTCGCATGACGTCCATCCTGAACTAAAAACATATTTGTTTTCGAGTTGCTAGCCCTCTGTCCATGTTTTCAACTGCATATCGCCAAGTTGACTGTTTTTCCACTATTTATCTTGTCTCCAATGAAAATATGTTTTGATATTTATTTTATAACATCTTGTTTATCATAACTGATAATTAATAGTATATTACCTTCAGGTTAAGGATCAGATAGTTTAGATTTAAGTGCTTAGCCGTTGCTTGGATGACCTAGTTAGCTAATGTTTAGGCATGCATTTCGAAAATTGTGAAAATTATAGTGAACGTGATACCGAGTCAGAGACATAAAAAAAGCTATTTTTGTCATCTCGATTAAGATAATACTCATCCTTTGTAAATAAAACATATGCCAAATGTACCCAAAGGTTGTCGCCCAAATAGTAATTTGGTCGCCTGTTCTGAATAACTAGTTTCTCGATTTGTATTTTAAAATCACCCATTTTTAGGGTTCCGTAGCCTAAATGGCAAAAAACGGAACCCTTATTAACATTTGTAGTCGCCCTTAGTCCGTCGCCCACTTAGTATTTCAGTATGCTATATTCAGTATTTTTGATTCCCAAAATCGAAATTTATTGTTGCCCCGATTAAATACTACCCTAAAAAAATCCCGAAGAAATCCTTTTACACGATCAAGCAGAAATAGGCCTGGCTATTTGTTTTCTTGCGAACTGTAGATACTCAAAGCTGTGCGCGCTGTGATAATGTTTATTGCTTATTTATCTAGAATCTTCACGTCCTCAAATGGGGTTCAGTATGTTGTTGTTGATTAAGACGTTCCTTTACATAATATTTGTTTGACAGAACGAGTCGGCGTCATAGTAGTTTATGACACTGATGCATAATGAGGGGTATTAAAACACAAGTGTGTTTTAATACCTAGCTATGAGCAGTTTCACACACTACTTTATCTACACTCATAAAATTTTTGATTGAACTTCTAAATAAAAGATCAAAGTAAAAAAAATAGGGAGACTTTGGTATTACCGTATTCACTTGATTATATTATGATAAGTCGTCCTCCAAGTTAGGCTTTCTGATTAAAAAGGTCATTTCCTGCAAGTTAGGACTTCTGATAAAAAAGTCGTTTCCGTCGCTGCATCTAAAATATCGGGTGGAGTCAATTTTTTTTTCACATTCATAATTATTAGATATTTTTAAGCAAGAATAAACTAGTGGCTCCGTGAGCTGTAGACCTCGCGATAAAAAGTGGAATGTTGCCACATGAGGTTTTCAAAGCACACAGTACGTGCTGTTTGGTAAATTATTTTAAGTATTCGCAGCTAGATGGTGCTTCTAATTTAGATCATTTTTCGAAATGGTTGAATATTTTTACCATTGAAAATGGTTATCAGTACCCTTAGCACGAATCGCTATCGAGAAATCTTACGCGCGTAAGAAAATACTACTCGAAAACGGACTCGATTCGAAAGCTAGCAAAATCGGCAGCACGAATTTTACAGAGCTGGCTAACGTCAACTCGATAGTAGCGATAAATAAAGCTAACCTGACACAATCCAATTATCAATCCAGGTGCGTTCAAAAACCATGTTGTATATCTATGTAAATTATAAATATGTAAATTAAATTTCAATCAAGTTGTTTATCATCATAATTTTACATTTATTATTCTAATTATTAATAATAAAACTGTTAACAATATTAATTTCATTTAATAACTTAAATTAATTTGCAAATATTATAATAATTTTTAAAATGTTCATGATTTTGCCCATGCTTTTGAACGGTCAATGCACCTTCCAGTGATTGGTTTGAAAAAGAAGAGTGTCTCTATTCTTTCTCTCTTTCTTTCTCATCCTGTGATTTAATGAAAAATATAACCTAAAATAATAAAAAGCCGTGAAGCCATTTCTTTATTTTGTTTTTGTCTAAAATGATTTATCTGTGTCGGCTAATAAATAATACAATTGCGAGGAAATGATATTATGACCTAGGAGTAAACTACAATGTTTCATAGTTTCATCAAATTGTTCTAATTGAAGATTTTTTATGAACTTGAAGAATAACAATGGAATATCGTCAATGAATAATAAATTGTTTACACATAAACAATAAAACCTTTGGACGTGCTATGAAAATATGTGAATTTCATCGGAATTAGTGCCTAGTGTTTGAAGATTCGACAAATTAGAGACTTTGTTAAGTTTGCATTGTTATACCTAGTTAGTTTTCATCATAGTTTTATAGTCTTATTTTTTTAATATCTACTTAAATGAAACAATAATTAATTAACTGTATCCAAACTGTGTGATGTGTTGTCTGAAAACAAATATTATACTTACAACACCGTATTCTATAGTTTTATTTGAGTTTTGTGTGGTAAGTTCTAAAATATTGCTAAAATAAACGTATGGAGGGTGTGGGGGACACCGTGGATAGCGTAAAATGACGAGATTTTTATTTTACAAATTTCTATGTTTAATGAGAACAATTTAAGTAATATTGCCTGTGGATAATTCAGTGGACATTTCATAGTTCTCAAATTTAATTTTTGTTACGACATAAATGCTTTTAAAATTTAATAATAAATAATACAAAGTCACTCGAAAAGTCTCTCACTGAAAAAATGTCAGTGAGTAAGTTGTCGATAGCCAGCTTGCGAGTGTCTCGATACCGTATGTCAAAAGTGGGTTCGTGCTACCGATTCCCATACAAGTTGTAACTTTACTATTCGAACTCGATTCGAAGGCTGCTCGATACCTTATGTCAACATGTTTCGTGCTTCCAAATCTTAGTTCCGTTTACGGACGTAGTGGCGCTGTACAAATTTCCATACAAAATTGTAGGATTCGAGTAGTTTTACGCGCGTTATTTTTCTCGATAGCTGTTCGTGCTAAGGCTACAGATGCAAATCGCCTGAGACGTATTTTTGGCCATATCTCCAAGGATTTTGGGAGAATCGAAATAAAAATAGTACCAAAAGTTGAGGAATTTATCGAGACACGTGTGAACGTTTAAATTTTGAAAATATACTGGTAACTTTTTTTGGAATTTTGCGAAATTCCTGAAATTCCGGGTTTTTAGGGGATGTTTGTTTACTAAATTGTAAATATTTCGGAAAAAAAACCGACTTAAGAAAAAATGAAAAAAAGGGTCCTAGGGTATTAGTTTAGCTATCAAATGGCGAAATAATTTTGAAAATCAATTTATAATTGTGACCTGTAGGTGGTCCCTTTAGATTTGGGATTGTAGAAAAACGGCTGTTTCCGTTCATAAAAAGTGATGTAGCTATCTATGATTATTGACCGATCGTCATGGTAATAGTGTCAAAAGATGCAGAAGCAGACGAGAAATGCATTCGTTGGAGTTTTGAAAAGTGGTTAATTATTTCGGCTGCGTCGAGGCAGTCAGCGGGCGCTTTTGTGACACGAGGCGGAGCCGAGTGTCACAATCGTAAAAATAAATAGGTACTACCTAGGTAACTTTAAAAATATAATAGGACTCTGCATTTGATTTGATTTTGGTTTTTCGTAAATTTTTGTGTTCATTTTCAATGCTCCGATTCTTGCGGGGACTGTAAAATCTGTGAATTTTTTAGATAAATTTCGAAAAACTGGCTCGACTAAACAATTCTAGATAATTATCGAACCTGCTCACAAAATTTCACCGAACCGGTTGAGAAATGCAACCTGTTGAAGAGAACAAACAGCTGGAAAACCGGAATGAAATATTTTTTCTGACATATCTACGTCTTTTAAATAAATTTAGAAAAACTGTCTAGACAAAAAAAAAATCTGTATATTTATTAAACCTGCTCACAACATTTCACTGGGATGAGAAATGCGACCTGTAGATGACAACAGACAGCGCCAGAAAGCCAGACTGAAATATGATTTTTTTTTTACATTTCTCCACCATTTTAGAAAAGATTGAAAAACTGGCTTAACAAATAAATTGTATATCATTTTCAAACCTGCTTACAAATTTTCACGAGAATCGGTTGAGAAATATACGACCTGAAGAGAAGAACAGGCAGAGCTGGAAAGCGGTCTGAAATCTGTTTTTTTAACATATGTTCAAAATTGCGGAGATATCTCCGCAATTTTGAAAATTTTCAAAAAATTGGCACGTCCAAAAATTTCTATATAATTTTCGAACCTGCTCACAAAATTTCACAAGAATCGGTTGAGAAATACGACCCTGTAGGAGAGAACAGACAGCCGACGAAATAATTTTTGCCCAAGCTGAAGCAGAGACGCTTCGCTCGCACTTCGTGCTCGCTCGGTCAATAAAATTCTACGAAATTCAGTATAACAAAAAGTAAAATTGAAATTTCATATAACTTTTTTGTATTACGTTAAAAACTTAGAGCATTTAACCAAGTAGTTAAAAACCGGCCAAGTGCGTCTTGGGCCACGCGCAGTAGGGTTGCATAGTTACCATACCATGCCTTATTTAATACCACTATCATTTTTCATCTGCAAAAATAACTTTGTTTTTCATAGAGTTTGTATAAATGACAAAGTAAAGTTATATTTGCGGTTTTGGAAAATATAATATATCTCTAAAACTACTAAGTATACCTCGTTCAAACCAATTTTCGTTGAAAGTGTTTATTAAGACCTACATACAGCATATACAAGGTGTTTGGTAAAAGCCTTATAAAGCCGAATATGGTAGATAGGGACCATCAAATTGAACAACTTTTACTATGGGACCAACTCCGAAATCGCGAAAAAAAAATCAGCTGTTCCATACATTTTGATATTTTCGTTATTTTTTGTATGAAACAGCTGATTTTTTTTTCGCGATTTCGGAGTTGGTCCCATAGTAAAAGTTGTTCAATTTGATGGTCCCTATCTACCATATTCGGCTTTATAAGGCTTTTACCAAACACCTTGTATATATTTTTTTGATTTTTCACTCTCTTATTTTAAAAGTAAACCACTTTAGCAGTGTTTATCTTTCAAACGGTTGACTTTGAGAAAAAAATGACTTAAATAACTCAATATCATTTTTAAAGACCTATCTATAGACATCCCGTACGTATTGGTTTAATGAAAATTTTTTTTTTCAGTTTCATTTCCATCTATGGGGAGCCCCCCCTTAATTTTTTATTTTTTATATTTTTGTGTAAACATCGTAAAGCGGTTTACAGAATACATCTACCTACCAAGTTTCAACTGTGTAATCCTAATAGTTTCGGAATAAAGTGGCTGTGACATACGGACGGATGGACACACAGACAGACATGATGAATCTATAAGGGTTCCGTTTTTTGTCTTTAGGCTACGGAACCCTAAAAATGACGCACCCCGCACCACAGACCCTAGATGAGCCCTACGCGCCATAAAAAATTAAAAGTTATTCTTCAACACTCTTGCTCGTAAAGTGAGCCTTATTACATAGATCACATTTCGGGCTATAAACCGAGCTATAACACACACCGTGTGTAATAATATTATACACTAGTGCGTAATAGAATTATCCCTGCAAAGTTAAATTAGTACCTACCTTACTGCAAGTTATACGCTAGTAAATAGAGCATTCCCAATTTAACCGGGTAATGCAGTTATTTTTATAGTAACAAAAAGGTTTAATACCTACTATGACTTTGCGCGATTTCTTATCATTGCATTTTTAAACTTGTTTAGAATTTACTAAGTAAGGTAATTTTATGGAAAACCTGTAATTTACTAGCGGTTAGAATTAAAAGTAAAAACAAAATTGTAACGCTGTTGGTTTAAAAAAAAACACCTCTGAACTTAGAACCTCTGAACTGAATATCCATACAAATTTTTGGAATAAATAAATGTGTAAGTACGTTCTTAATTAAGTCTAACTAATAATAAATAAATAAATTATTATTATCAAATTATTCTTAATTTACACTTCTTATGAAATATTTAAATATTTGAATTTTATCACTATTTTTTTTTATTTTGAAGTAGGCTGTATGCTCACTCACTTCTTTGATCTCAAAATATTCTTGCATTGGGCATGTGAAAAAAAAAACCTGCGCGCCTTTTCCGGTTTTCACATAATTTTGTTTTTATCGTATTTATCGCTGTGTGATAAATTATCCAGTTTTTTTGCTCGCAAATGTGTTTCTATTAAAACTCATTACGCATGTGTAATTGTGTAATTCAGAAATAGAGCTAACTTTTTAATGGAACACGAATATGGGTATCAAATGAAAGACTTTGATGAGCGAGCACAATCCCAAAAAAAGTTTTTTTTTTTAATATTAGGTACCTATATGGGTATCGAATGAAAGGCCTTGATGAGCACATTCCAAAAAACTGAAAAAAAAATACATTTTTTTCAATATGGGTATCAAATGAAAGGCCTTGATGAGCACATATTCCAAAGAACTGCAAAAAAAAATAAAAAACGATAAAACTGGAAACAAATAAAAAAAAATCAATATGGGTAATATGGGTATCAATTGAAAGGCCTTGATGTGCACATTCCAAAAAAAATTAAAAAATTCCCTTTTTTCAATTTTTGGCTTTAATTTGAAATAAAAATTAAAAGATAAAAAATACCTACTTGGTTTGAATTTCCGCGCATTATTTGAGAAAAGTACTATACAAGCCTTGGCCGCAACCAGGCATTGATGGACTCACGTATGTGTGCCTCGGCTTCGCCTCGGCCCACATTTTCACGTTCGTCCTTCAATGCCTGTCTTTCGTGCCACTGCAGTAATGTACTATTATGATGCAGTTGAATGCACTGTAATGGTTTTATTTTTAGGGTTCCGTACCCAAAGGGTAAAAACGGGACCCTATTACTAAGCCTCCGCTGTCCGTCTGTCTGTCTGTCTGCCACCAGGCTGTATCTCATAAACCGTGATATCTAGACAGTTGAAATTTTCACAGATGATGTATTTCTGTTGCCGCTATAACAACAAATACTAAAAACTGAATAAAATAAATATTTCAGGGGGGCTCCCATACAACAAACGTGTTTTTTTGCCGTTTTTTGGTACGGAACCATTTGTGCGCGAGTCCGACTCGCACTTGGCCGGTTTTTTAATTTTACCTCTCCATGAAAATAAAGTATACATATTTATATAATCTTTTTTGAATTCATATTTGGAACATTACCTTGTGATTGTAGATAAAATAGTTTTTGCAGAGAAGAGAAGAAATTAAATAATGTAAAGAAGGAAAATCTGCATAAGTAAAACCGGAAAATGCTAATATAATACTATAAAGCTACAAAGTGCAAGCTAGATCCTAAAAGTTTTATACAATTGGTTTTGGACTAGTGATAATTTAAAGGCATGACATAATATTATTATTATCTTTCGAATAGTATTTTTTTATTATATTGTCTGTATAGATTTCCCAGGATCAATAAAATTCTTAAAATACTGATCGGAACAGTTACGTAGCGATCTGAATCTTTTCCATTCTCTACCTGGATAGCCATCATTAGGGCACAGCTCGATCAAACCAAGGCTTCAAAGTTACCTCGTTTGTATGAATATCAACGTGTTTCTAATTATCCATCCACCACTATAAATATCTTTAGCACCGCCACTAAATAAACCCATGCTTTTTTACTTTTTGACTCCAGAGTTACTTACTATTGCAAAATTTCTGTTTTGTCCAGTTGATAACCAAGTTATACAATGTGGTGGAATGGAAAGGAACCCAAGGGAGCCTACACAGGGAAGAAGAGGTCTCCTGCTAAAAATAAAAAGATAGGTGGATCGGATCAACGATATCAGATATCAGGCGACATGAGGATCAAAATGTATACTAAGTGCCTTGATGTCAAAGTCAAAATCAAATAATCGTTATTCAAATAAATTTAATTTGCGCATTTGAAGAAGTGAAATAAAATTTAAAAAATAATCCAGACCGGCCACACCAATCATTAAGTCCCAAAACTTTTACTACGATGAGTAGATAAAGAATAGAAATACTTCAATCAGAAGACATCAAATTTATGACTTGACATGAATTGGGATTGGGATCGGGACAGAAGTTTCTTGAATCATTCGAAATGGTGTGCTACCGAAGAATGCTGCGAATTAGTTGGACGGAGAAGGGTTTCCAACGTAATAGTTCTCCAGCGCGCTGGTAAGAGACGCGAATTACTGCAAACCGTCAAGAAAAGAAAAGTAAGATTTCTTGGCCATGTCCTGCGACGCGACAGATACTAGCTTCTCCAGTTATAAATGATGGGTAAGATTGGAGGCAAACGACGCACGCACGAAGCAGGAATCGTGGTAGCGAAACACCCAAAAGTTGACGAGCCAGCGTCGAACAACTGTTTCGCTTATCGCAGGATAGAGAGCAGCTCTCCAAGCTGACAGCTACCCCTCAGTAACCGAGAGATACTTTAAGAAGAAGATAAGTTGGGATGGGAACAAATCCATATGCCCGTACCAGGATTTGAAGCTGGAACCTTATTTATTTATTTTTCTTATAATTAATTTATTTACTTGATTTTTTATTTGATTTAAGAAGCAGCAATTGTCAAGATATGATACCTTATAAGTCTTTTGGAAGTGGAAAGTTATTGGAGGTACAGATTTACTGGTTACTAGGATGGAGGTCTGGAGGTGTCCGAATTCGGGAAAGATAAACAATTAAAAACATTGTTGTATTTCTATTTCTGCGGTGGTGTCGTGTGAGGCGGGTCGTTACGTTCCCTCAAATATGGTTGAGCGAAGCGATGGCTGGTTCATGCGTCATGCTCGTGAACGGGTGCTGCCAGTGGGAATGGGTCTGCTTCTGTCTGCTTGTATTAAGGGCGTCGTATAACTCGTATATAAAAGATCTGTTTTATATTGTCTGTATGTATGGCACTTCTTACTCAAAAAATATAATTCTTAATAGCTTACCTTGTTTTGATTTATTTAATTGCAATATTTTTACTTTCTATAGTCAGTAGTTTAGTGAAAGACCTATGAAAAGCTTTTGGATATAAATTTTCAATTCGATGCCTTAACATAGGTAGTCTTAGTATGTCATGCTCTCTTTAATCATTTCTGCGGTGGTGTCGTATGAGGCGGGTCGTTACGTTCCCTCAAATATGGTTGAGCGAAGAGATGGCTGGTTCATGCGTCATGTTCGGGAACTGGTGCTGCCAGTGGGAATGGGTCTGCTTCTGACTACCTCATCATATCAGCCACACGACACCCACTGCTGGGTATAGGCCTCCCCTAAGGATCTCCACGACGATCGGTCCTGCGCTGCCTGCATCCACTGGCTTTCCGCGACCTTCACCAGATCGTCGGTCCACCTTGTCGGGGGCCTACCCACGGAGCGTCGTCCGGTGCGCGGTCGCCATTCCAGAACCTTTCTGCCCCAACGGCCATCGGTTCTTCTCGCTATGTGTCCCGCCCATTGCCACTTCAGCTGAGCAATCCTTCGAGCGATGTCGGTTACTTTAGTTCTCCTGCGGATCTCCTCGTTTCTGATTTGATCACGTAGGGAAACGCCGAGCATGGCTCTCTCCATTGCACGCTGAGCGACCTTGAGCCTCCTTATGAGACCCATAGTTAGCGGCCACGTTTCACTGCCGTAAGTCATCACTGGCAACACACACTGTTCATAGACTTTCGTCTTGAGACACTGAGGTAAGTCGGACGCGAAGATTTTTCGAAGCTTCCCGAATGCTGCCCACCCGAGTTGGATTCGGCGAGAGATCTCTTTCTCGAAGTTGGACCTACCTAACTGGACTGCCTGTCCTAGGTATACGTAATGGTCAACAACTTCAAGTGTAGTGTTCCCAACATGAACTGGAGAGGGTACAACATGGGCATTTGACATAATTTTCGTCTTTTCCATGTTCATCCTAAGACCCACTCTTTGGGAAGCACTACGGAGATCTTCGAGCATTGTGTTCAGGTCTTCCATGGTCTCAGCCATAAGGACTATATCATCGGCAAAACGAAGGTGTGTTAGGTACTCGCCATTAATGTTGATGCCGAGTCCTTTCCAGTCCAAGAGCTTAAAGATGTCCTCCAACGCAGCTGTGAACAGTTTCGGAGAAATAACGTCTCCCTGTCTCACACCACGCTGCAGTTGGATAGGATTTGTGTTCTGGTTCTGTACTCGGATCGTCATGGTGGCATTTTGGTATAAGTACCTCAACACCTCGATATACCTATAGTCCACTTGGCACCTTTGGAGAGACTGCAGCACCGCCCAGGTTTCAATCGAATCAAAGGCTTTCTCATAGTCCACGAACGCCAAGCAAAGTGGCTCATTATACTCCTCGGTCTTCTGTATAACCTGCCGCAGCGTATGGATGTGGTCTATGGTGCTAAAGCCTTTTCGGAACCCGGCTTGTTCGGGAGGTTGGAAGTCGTCGAACTTGCGAGCGAGACGATTCGTAAGGACTCTCGAAAACAACTTATAGACATGACTCAGAAGCGAGATGGGTCTATAGTTCTTTAAGAGGGACTTGTCACCCTTTTTAAAGAACAAGATCACCTCACTTATGTTCCATGTCTTTGGCGTTCTGCCCTGGACGATGACGGAATTAAAGAGCTTCTGGAGGACTTTGAGTATCGGCTTACCGCCCGCTCTCAGAAGCTCTGTAGTGATTCCATCGTCACCCGCCGCCTTGTTGTTTTTCAGCTGTTTGAGAGCCATACTAATCTCGTACAGGCTGACGTCCGGGATATCTTGAGTATAGTGTCGGGTAAGCTTGGCTCTGGGGTCTTTAGCCTTGCTTTCAACAGGTGTCTGCGTGGAATATAACTGCCCATAGAAGCTCTCGATCTCCCTCAGGATTTCAGGCTTTGATGAAATGATGCGTCCGTCGTCAGTTTTCAGCTTCGTCATCTGGCTTTGCCCAATAGACAGATCTCTCGCGAACACTTTGGAGCCTTTATTCCGCTCGATAGCCTCTTTAATACGATTCGTATTAAATTGGCGAAGGTCGCTCGTCAAAGACTTAGATATCTGTCTATTAAGCTGCCGATAACGATTAGCATCTACTGAACTCTGGAGCCTCATTTCACGTCTCTGATCCATGAGTAGGAGTGTGTGGTCGGAGAGTTTCTTTATCTTGGGACGGCGGGTCTTAAAGAGCTTGGACCCTACCGTACGGACAGTATCCACCACCATGTTGTTTAGATCGTCCACATCTATGCTGTTCTCAAGGGCTTCGAAGCGGTTTTGGAGTTCGAGTTGAAAGCTCTCGGGGTTTTGAATATGGGCCGGCAATGGTCGAATTGTTGATTTTATCAGTCGAGATCTTTCCAGCTTTGGGTTGATATTCAATGTGCCACGTACCAATCGGTGATCGCTCCCCGTCTTAACAGCGTTGATCACAGTGACATCATTGAATATTTGCTTTTTCGTCGACATGATAAAATCTATCTCATTTCTGACTTTACCGTCCGGACTGACCCAGGTCCACTTCCGGCATTCCGGCTTTCTGAAGAAGGAGTTCATCATAAAGAGGTTCTCCTTCTCCATAAAGTCAGCCAGCATCTGGCCTCTGTCATTCCGTTGCCCAACTCCAAATTGCCCCACTCTCAGCTCATCACCGCATCGTTTCCCCAACTTTGCATTGAAGTCCCCCATCACAACAGTGTAGTGGGTTTTGTAGCTATGCATGGCTTTAGAGATCTCCTCATACATAGCCTCCACTTCGTCATCTTGGTGTGTCGAGGTCGGTGCGTAAACCTGTATAACATTCAGCGAACACCGTTTGGATATTCTGAGTATAAGGTACGCCACCCTGGTCGACACACTTCCGATGGTAATCACGTTGTTGACAAGGGACTTGTGGACGATGAACCCGACACCACCTTGGGACTGTTGGTCGCCCTCCCGGTAGTAAAGCAAGTTACCGGAGTTGAGGATTATCGAGTCCTCTCCCGCTCTTCGGACTTCAGATAACCCGATAATGTCCCAGTGTACCTTGCTGATAACTTCTTCCAACTCGGTTAACTTCGCGTCTTCCCTTAGTGTGCGCGTGTTATAGGTTGCCAGGTGCAGTTGTCGTCGTTTTTGGTAGCCGAGCCGCACCCGGGGATTCTTAGCACCCCCTGCCCCGCCGTTACCGTAGCCGCTACCGTAGCTAGGAATAGCGGGGCTGCCGGGGACTGGGGGCCAATTTTTTGATCCATTATGCATGAGGGGGGGGGGGGTTTGCCATAATCGCCACGCTTGGCAGGCGGGTTGGCGATCGCAGTAGGCCAAGGTTTTTTGGAGACGCTGCTGCCCGTCTCTTGAAGGCTATGCTCCCTTAGTCGCCTTTTACGACACCCACGGGATGATAGGGGGTAGTGCTATTCTAGGCCGGCACATACACGGCTCTGACTACCTATCTTAATGCATATTGAATTGTATGTTTTTCTTTTATTTTTATCCTAGACTGAATAACAAGTTCAAACTTTGAATTTAGCTTAAAATCTGTAAATTGATTAAGAAATTTGAAACTCATTAAGAAATGAGCTAATTCAATAATGTTATTTATTTGTTAATCTTTGTTAATATAAAGTCTGGAAACGATATACATATTTGTAAATATCGTTCCATCTGATTGATAAAGCTGACAAGTTTTTTGCGCCCATTTTTCTTGTCAGTTAAAAGACGTCATAATGGGTGGTAGGGTAAAAGAATTGACGATTTAAAAATGCTTATTATGTGAGCTTATTTAAATAAAATATATTTCACTTTCACTTTCACTTTCACTTTCACATTGTTGGTCATTTTTCATCCAGGATAAATTATTGAATCAAATATTATCTACCAGCAGTGTAAAAATATTTGCTACCACTAAAACGACTGTATTTTTACATAATAAATATCAGAACATTTTTTCTAAAAATATTTGTTATCGAAAAATATAGCTGACGCAGTGCAAATTATACAATGTCTTCGGTCTTGGACTAAAGATAATTTAAAGACATGAAATAAATCGAATTTTATCGACAAAAACACGCCTTCTGTTGGAATGATCACCATTTTAAGTTTGACTATTTATTTTTAAGGACCTTGCCAAAAAATATTAATTGCTCAGGATCTAGAAGTCCATTCCTGCTGCTAGATTTCATAAATGATCTGTAGGCTTCTAGCGCTGCCTTTGGTGGTACTGCCAAAGTATTATTTTTTTGCTTCAGTTGAAAAAAAAGCTGGAAAACCACAGAATTTAATATTCGGGAAAAACTTTGAAACAATTCGAGATTTTCCTTGAAAATTGCTTATTTAAAATAATTGACCGCGAGCGCGAAATGTGAGCGAAGCGTCTTCGTTTCAACTTCGGCAAAAATGGTGGGCAAGACTGGATGTTCTCCTATACAGCTCGCATTATTCTCAACCGATTCTCGTGAAAGATATAAGGGTTGAAAACGTAAAAATAGTATTCCAGCCATTTTGTAAATGTTGTAATTGCGCGTTATTGATAATTATTTTTATCTGGTGTTATGTTCACGCGGAACCCTAATTTAACAAGTAGAAACAATATAATTGAAGATGTTTTTATAAGAGAATATTTATTGTCTCATTATCGGTAAAGATTTAAAGCATCACGACATCTGGGCGTTGCTTTGACGTAATGTCATACGACGGTTATCGTTCATATATATATTGACGTCTTCGCACTCCCCGATGTATTTTGTCCACTACTTATCTAAGCTCCTTACCTTGAAGCTTCTCTGATACTTGCGCCTGCGCTAATTATTACAATAATTACGCCCGCATAATCTACCAGTATTCCAATATTAACATACAAGTATTAAAGATATACTTAATTATTTATTTGATCAACTGTTAATCGTAATTCAGTGCAAAATGTGTTGTTACAAGAATAGTGGAATGTGTGATCTCTGTAGAGAATTCCAGTTGTCTCTTCTGCAAAGTAAGGTTTATTCTTTATTTAAAAACATGCATGCTTTTTCATTATATTTATTAATAATTCTTTAATTATTTTATCAGCTAGGTACCTATTTAAAAATTATGACACAAATATTAGAAGAATATAAAAGTCTCTATTCACCTATCTTGTCCTATAAAAATACTATACAGCATATTTGTGTGTTAAAATTCTACAACGAACCCTGTGATAGAATTAAGCATCATCATCTCATGAGTTAATGGAAGTGGAAATTGACGGAGACGGATTATTTAAAAAAAAATCTGCAGTTCTGCGCGGTTTTTGTACCGTTGTTTCGGAATTTCCTGCACGTTCCACCTTCTATATTGGTATAACAAGTTTGATTTAATCTTCTAAACTTGTCCTCAGATCTGCTCAAGTCGCTCCCAAGCGCTGCACCGAAGTTCGAGTCGGGTAAGCTGTGCCAGGATGACTCGCACAGCATGTACCCGCCGTCGCCGCCGGACACCAAGCCCAGCCGCGCCGAGCTCGCCAACGACCTGCTGCAGCAGCTAGACAACCATTGCAAACAAGGTTCGTACTCATAATCATCATATCAGCCGCACGACACCCACTGCTGGGCATAGGCCTTCCCCAAGGATCACCACGACGATCGGCCCAGCGCTGCACGCACCCAGCGGCTTCCCGCGACCTTCACCAGATCGTCGGTCCACCTTGTCGAGGGCATACCCACGGAACATCGTTGCCGTTCCAGAACCTTTCCGCCCCAACGGCCATCGGTTCTTCTCGATATGTGTCCAGCCCACTGCCCGATGTCGGTTATCGAGCGATGTCTGTTACTTTAGTTCTCCTACGGATCCTCTTATTTCTGATTCGATCACGTAGGGAAACGCCGAGCATGGCTCTATTCGACACACGCACGCTTCGTACTCATCAGCAGCCACTTTTATGTCCCCACTGCTGCGGCACAATTCATACTCCTGTAAGGAGGCGTCGCAACGCATGCACGCATGCACGCATGCACGGTCTCAACCGTCTGGGGAGTTGGCTAAACTTGCTCGGGCATCTCCCAACCGCGAGGAGGCCCCGATAGCCGGCCCAGCCGCCGGGTCTAATGAGGCAGTCCCACAAGGGTCCCTCAGGGCCAACCGGCGGCGAAAGGGCAAGTGCCGGAGTAAAAAAGGCCTGATACTCCTGATATATGGATAACAAGGACGGCCCATGAACGCATCACGGCAATGTGGATGGAAACAATGGCTTAAAATTCTTGGAGGAGCCTGAAATAATAAAATAATAAGCCGATTTTTGGCAGCTGTCGATATTGTACCGATCGGTCTTAGTACTTAGGTGTGATCGTGGATGTTTTTTATTGATAACTTCTTAGAAAGCATAAATGACATAAATTAGTTCCTAACACCGATAGACGCGTGTTTTCCTATCACCTAAAAGTAAAAATTTATTTACATTATTCTGGTTTAATTAATATTTTAAAGCATGGGAATTAGTAACCGATTAAAATATGATTTTTGCAATGATATATACGTTAAAATGATTATAAAGAACATACTTACGCGATTGACCCATCCCAATTATCGATTGGGATGGGTCAATCGCGTATGTGCTCTAAAATTAACGCGCAGTTATTTATTTATTAGATAATAAACTTATACTTAATGGTTTTATTAAAATGGTGAAACTGGAATGAACTAAATATTTTTCTTATCATCCAATTAGATGCAAGTCACTTCGCGTCTTTTGCCAATCATCTTGTGGCGTCGCACACGTTTATTATTTCCTCTGTGCACGTTTCCTTAATAAAATATCCCCTGGCAGTAACAGATCATTTTCAAACTATCGTTTTTACAAAAAAGTTATGAATAGAAGCCTGAGGTAGACTTTTCTTACAGATCTGTATTTTTGACACACCTTTTATAATATAATAAACAATGGAAAAAGTACACTTAACTGTAATTAGAAATTTTTCCTGTGCTTTTTACATCCATTTGACCAAATTTATCACAACAGTAACATGCATAAAATTATTAGGAACTAGCGGCCGCCCGTGGTTTCACCCGCGTGGTTCCCGTTCCCGTGGGAATATCGGATTAAAAAGTATTCTATGTTTTAATCTAGGCTATCTACTATCTGTGTGCCAAATTCCAACCAAATCCGTTCAGTAGTTTTTGCGTGATTGAGGAACAAACATCCGAAACCACAAACCACCACCAAAACCACAAATTTATAATATTAGTAGGATAATCTTGAAAAGTTATTATTCGGTAACTGTCATTGGTACATTGGTATGGTCTGAGTAAATAAGACACACCTCTGATTAATTATATCATGTATGTCTAACGTGATCTTGATCTAACGACGGTTTATCATTAATAGCCAATTAGTATAAGTTTAAGTTTTTTGAATAGGGTCATCAGATAAAATGATGTGATATTTACGGACTTTAACATTTTCACGTCGAATGACAATTCCATAATTAGGTATTATAAAGTTCTGTATTACTTAAGTTAACTTACATTAGTTACATACCTAATAAAATCATTAAAAAAAACCAGTGACTTAGAATTATAAAATATTTATTCTGAAATATCGTTTATGTGTCAGCTCAGACTAGATCACAATAAATATCAAATACTGAAACAAATAAAGAGGTTGATATAACGCTAAAAGCAATTTTCATAGTTAAAATTATCTCAATTCTTGAAAACATTATCGTTTTTAGTTGATTGTTAATAAACTATTTCTTATTTTGGAAAACTGTTAATAAATAAACTTAAGAACTAGCTAAGGTTTTTTATAGCTTCAAGATACACTTTACGTTTTTTTTTCTATTGAGAAAAGTTTTATCTATCATGTATCTCAATTTTAAGTAATCTCCGATACTACTAGTCCGATTTCAAAAAATCATTCACCAGAGGTGAGTATGAGTAACATATTTCCAGGGAAATTGGGATCAGCCGTGGACGAAGTCGCGGGCGGAAGCTACTCGCATAAACTATAATTACGAATGATTAGTCCCTATAATAGTACTCCCTATAGTAATCCACTACTTTTATAGATAGTGGTATTCAATTATGAAAGTATTATTGAAGAATTCATTCATTAAATGCAGATTTAAATTACTTTGCTTCGATTCTTTAATTAAACTTATGATTTTCCTTATTTTACATTATTAAATTCATATTAGGAAAAACAAAACCCATTTAATCCAATTTGTTTGCTCTACTTAAAATAGGTACTTAATTTTGTTCTCAGAATTTTGATTAATAACATTACGTTTGCTACTTGTGGCCTTACCATGAAAAACAATCGAGTGATAAGTGATAATCGAATTGGTATCGAGCGAATAGCCAAGTTATTAAAAAGTATTGATGAAATAAATCCCAGAATTTAAGAACAAACAAGAAAGTTACTTAACCCGGTGACATTGAAGCTGGGTCTGTGTGACCTAGTCCGTTTTACTTATGAAGTAATTTAGTGAAAGTTTTTGTGCACTGCCGTGAATCTCAGTAGCTGGAAGTGAGGATCATTCCCTTCATTGTGCACCTCACGTCAGTTTAACACTACTCGAATTTAGAGTACGTTAACCCGAAACAGGGTCCTATTGAACCAGCTCAACAACGACGTTGCTATTTTGTGCCACTGGTTCAAGTTCCAATAATGTCTTTAATTTTATTACTAGGTACTCGATTACCTACTCTATTTTCCTCTTAAATTAACAACTATTGAAGACTGAGCTTGGGTCTTTCCCAATAACTTATATTGAACTTTACGATAAACAATTAATTGCAATTTACATACTTAAATTATTTTATCTCTCTATAGTTATATTTTATCCAATTGCCATATTTCTGGAGGTAGGTAGTTGTTGTTGTTATTTTTTATAATTTGCACGTAAATGTGTCAACATGCCTTTACCTTTGACCAAGAAGCTTATAAACAAAATAAAATCATATAGGTAAATACATTAAACTTACGTCATCAGAAACATGAATTAGTTCAGTAAAATTACGGGAGCTAGTATGACGAAATAGAAATAATTTGCAATAGCGGTCTTTCTTCTTTTGATCGTTAGATTAAATGGCTAGCTGTCATTTTGTAAATGAATCTAACTAATTTTCACAATTTTTTTTTACTTTACTGACCAAAATATTAATTTATTTAATTGCTTTCGCAAAATTGCTAATTACATACTTTCTTTACTTTTTGCTTGATTTGGAACAATAATTTGATTGTGAATGAAAATCCAACAAAAAAAAGTTACAACTACGCTGTATTTTTTTGTATTCTTAAATTTAGTTGGATTCGTTTATATTAGTGTTTTATAATCACATCAAAGTCAGATTGCAAAATTACAGCTTATTACCATTTAATGTTTTGCGAACCCGTAATTTTACTGAACTAAATTGATTTATATCTTTTCCTTCTCAATATTTAATTGGTTGACACTATTTGACATGATGCTCTACGAACAATGCGACATGAAAGTAATATTTTATTATAATTGTTTTAATGAATGCCGCCTAATCAAAGGTTTTGAGCAAATTAACATTTCTTTGGAGTGCCGAATTTATGAATGGGGCGCCGAAAAGTAAACGAAAAATAATTGGTTTTGATATAAAAAGAATGAAAACCAGATTTCCTTCAGAAGAAAATATATTTTTTGCTTTTTTTATTAAAGGTTCATAGTAGTGTGAAGTGTGATATAAAATGACTTTTGCATTTTACAGTTATTTATGTATTGTCATCAGAGCTACGTTTTTGATAGATTGCAGTTATTTTTAGTTTAGAAGCAATCGACCTCAATCAATAGGTAACGCATTGAGGTCAAACTGCATTGACCTTCACAATGGTATTAAGTATTACTATTTATTACGTTTTAGTTTTTAACTTACTTAAATACTTATTTTTCTTTTACTGATTTTAGATTTCGTTGAAAATACTGCTTTCGTTCTTTGAAAGTTTCAAGTTCCTAAATATTTGTGCACGCATCACCCAAAAACCGCTGAACGGATATTAATGGGCTTTTCATAGTTTAGTAGCTTAAAATCCAGCTTCAAATCTAAGCTATGTTCATTAATCATTATCCCAATTATATCCAGAATGGTTTGACCGTTTTAGATGAGGTTTTCTGTAATGGGTTTGTTTGTAGGTTATCGGCAATGTTCTTAGATAGGTGTTATGGTGTTTATTTATGCATGCAGTTATAATTTTCCCATTTATCTCCAGAACGGTTTGACCGATTTAGATGCGGTTTTTAGAGTAGATAACGGTGGTCGTATGAATTCTTTAAAAAGTTTTAATTAATAAGCAAAATAAAAATATGAAGAAAAATCCTGCGACGGGTAAAATATATTCTTAATTGAAAAGGAGTTAAATGTTTTTTATGAAAATTCCTCGACTAAAAGTGATGACGATATTTACTTGAAGTACATAATATATTCTTTCCACTTATTTATAAATAAGAAACGCAAGATAAATCCGTCGTGTTTTTTTAAATATCATTAAGTAACGAAAATATTGATACTGTTGCAAATGCATGTATTGATTGTGTTATGTAGCAAAAATAAATACTTATTTATATTTTAATTATAACTAATTCCATGAAATCACTGTTGGGATGGAAACAATTAAATAAATTACTTAAAAAACTAATATAGTTTTCAAAAGGTAATAATTCATGTGCAATACAATATCCTCCCTTGTTAACTTGGCTACTAATCAATGCTCCTATTTACATGTTTGCCCACTAATGTGTTATACTTATTTACTTTTAATTGATTCGGTTCGTAATAAGTAACGTCGGTATCTGTTGGGCGGGCGTGGCGGGGGGCAGGCGCGGCGGGGCATGCGCGCGCGCACTCTTCTCAGTACCTTAGTGCGCCGCGCCGCGTTTACAGGTGTCGATTGTTTTCCATCACCCGTGACAATAAATTCTACTAGAGGAGGAAAGTTTGAGCGTTCGCGCTCACCATCCAACCTATGTCTGCCGCGATTCATGCACCCTTTGGATTCTGTTAGAATGAAGTGCCACTATCGCTGCATTTGGAACAAAGAGATCGTGTTTAACTCACAGAAACTAGTGAAGAGACGTTAGATCCTCTGCTACTCAGGACTCTCTACGACGACCACAGCTCTCATCACGAGGATCTTACACCACTGCCCATTTATTTGTATTCAAGTTATTTTTAATCTGTATCGTAGCAGTTAAGATTGAAAAGACATTTACGTGAGGACTTGTTTACCTATTGGTACCCTGAATCGACTTTCGTGATGGCGATGTCAGATTTTTATGTTGGTACGTATGATATTCTACGGAGTGTGGCTTTATTTGTTTAGTACTGTTGAGACTTTAGAGTCACTGTGGCAGAAAGGATCAAGGTCTGAATGCTCTGGTTCCTACGGTGTTTGTTTATGCAATAACCGCTACAATTTATGATTCTGCGACGAACTGTAACGAAGGCCTTGTGATAAAATGTTTATGCTAAGTTCTGGGGCCGTATTATGACCTCTTATTTCTTGGCAGTTTTCTGACTGGCTATCAATCTATCTCTTTTAATTGCTATACAGCGAGAAAGAGATGTAACTATAGCAATTCATAAAACTGGCAAGTTTTAAGAGGTTGTAATACCCCCCCTGAATTGTGTAAGTTTTCGATCGAAATTGGAACGTTTACTTATACGCAACAAACTTGTTTGTTTGCCTCAACGTCCGTGTCCCTTAATAATAAAACTATACTGTTATGTTAAGAAAACAGGTTAGGAAAATAATGAGTCTCTCGTTTAGTATATCAGTACAACCTAATGTGTATTTGACGTGGCTAATGGTAATTTTATTGTTTTGTCAAAGAGATATCTAGGTTCCATTCGAGTTTTAAAGTTTAGTGATTAAAACAGCATGTAGGTTTTTTTTTGTGCGTTTGTTTTTGTTTGGCATGCGTGGAATTAGCATGGTTCGGTGAATAATGCACCGCAGCCAGCCGTAGGGCGCTGGTGTAAGCGAATAGCGTAAGGCGTTAGCCGTGCTATTTTGATTTTGCGAGGCTTCGTTCGTTCGGGGAATGCATAAACAGAATATTCTCTCAATACTTACGCCAGGATTCGTAAAACCAGTTAGTTGACAAGGCGACCTCGCTTGCCGTTCGGCCAATAATTAAACCGACTTATTGGTCACTTTTCCATTCGAACAGATTGAACAGATATGAACGAATGTTCAGATTTGCAAGGAAAACGAATAAGTTGCTGACCACGAGGCTCGCGCGTGATTGCAAAGCAGTTTTGGCCAACTTGTTGACAACAACTAACTAACACGTTTATTAGGAAATGCCGGCAACTGCAAATGATTTATTAGATTTTTTAATTTTAAATATTAATAGTCAACAGGAAAACATAAAAATAGCACGTCAGTATTTTGCGTCGTATTTTTTAATTTGCATAGTGTCATTGACACTAACGGTTATTGGAGTAATTATGTTTAAACATGTCGATGTGGTTGCCGATGTCACAATTATCTGCGAGGGCGGCGAGCCACCGAACTCTCAGATTGTACGAGTTTATCAGAGGTCGGCGCAGCAACTCGCATATTGTCGCCTCTTTGAAACAAGTAAATAACCAACAACTTACCAAACATTATTAAAATCCGAGACACCAATCACGTCAATTAGTGTCAATTGATCCTGAATGCGTCTGTTGGTAAACCATACAATGTTGTTTCGTATGCTCCCATCCTCTGCAAACACTTAATGTGCTCAAATTGAAACGGTCTTTATTGATATGTAAACTCATTATTAATGCCCTTGTGGTATTGAGAACGAGACCGGTCGAAAAGTATAAATTATAACAATGGTGCATAATGAACCATTTAAACAGACGTTATCTACTGACACAAATGTTTGAACACACTGATATCAAAATAAAATACACACAAATATTTTTTAACTACTTATGCATTTAGGAGAGCTACATACTTACTTAGGTACATACCATACATGATGGTGGTCATAAGATACTCTGGCTCCGCAAGCTTCGCTTCGCGTGCAACATGAGATAGTGTTTATTCCTCGTATAGTCGACACGTTATCAAACGATTCGTTCGATCCGATCTTGAGCCAATGTCATAAGAGACAATTTACGTAAAATATATTTTGCATTTGACTCTTTGGTCACTGGCAAGGCAAGTTTGCCTACGCCGTAATTATATTCACCTACTGGATGTAACAAAACTAGTTTAATTAGAATTGTACTGATAATTTATTTATTCATCTACTTAAATCTCGATCTGCGCGTGGCTTTAATGATTATTGATCGAGAGTTCAACATGTGGGAATTACATCGCTTTAGTTGTAAACAGTTGTAACAATATTGCAGAATATATTAATTATAAGTAATACTTAATTGTAAAATACTGCGTAAGTACCTCGTTTGCCGAGGTCCTTTTGTTTGGTCGACCAGTCATTGAGGTTATTCGTGCAGAACGTGTCTGAATTAATTGACCTTAAAACAACTCTTTAGAGACACTACTAATGGAACGATCATATTGCAAACCGTTCTAACTTTTTTAACTAAATTGTATATTTTTTTTAATAACATATTTTAATTTTTTACAGAAAACATATTTTCAAATTGGCTGGAGGAGAAGGTGGATCTGCCCATCTTCGAGAACATTAACCAACTGCCAGAGCGCGTCGAAGCGTTGCCGATCGCCGTGCCGGTCCCGGTGCCGAACGCATATCCGGCGCCGCAGCCGACGGAAGAATTATTGCGGGAATTCGAGACCGTGTACGGTGCCGTCGAGCTGACGCACCTCACGCCGCCTCAGAGCCCGCCCGGCCCCGCCACGCAGCTGCTGCTGAGTTACGCGCAAAACGCTCAGTGTGCTCCCCTCGCGCCGCTGTCCATCGCCCAGCACGAGCCGTGGCCTGCGGTGGCGCCGGTCGCGGCCATCCCCGCGGAGTACGACACCGAGCTCCAGGCGGTCGAGGAGTTGGTCCGCCACCGCGCCGCGCAGCTGTCGTCGCCGCTGCCTTACCTGGACAGCACCAGCAACTCGCCCCGCTCTTCCCCGCCGTCCTCCCCTCGCTCGTGCTCCACCGACGAGGAGTGGAGCGCGCCATCCCGCCCGAAGCCGTACTCCCGGCCCTCGGACGACCGCCGCTCTCGCAAGAAGGAGCAGAACAAAAACGCCGCCACCCGTTACCGCCAGAAGAAGAAGGCCGAAGTCGAGGTGCTGCTCGGCGAGGAGCAAGCGCTTCGCCAGCGTCACACGGACCTCGACGACAAGTGCTCCGACCTGCAACGCGAGATCCGATACCTGAAAGGGCTCATGCGCGATCTCTTCAAGGCCAAAGGCCTGATCAAGTAAATTCATACCTGACGCCGCCTCCAGCGCACGAATACTGACCGTAGAAGCGCCAAATGAAGCGCAGCTCTATTAAATCGTCCCATAAGAAGGAGTTATGTTATTTTGAAGATTTAACATTTAAGTTAAAATAATGCTGTTAATGTTTTATTTTAAGTTTTCGATGAGCAGAATTAATGTCATTCGAGCAGCATATTGCACCAGATTTAGTTAGCCGAGAAATCACCTTATAACATCAGGTGGCGCCATTTCCATCATTTTCATTCATTTTTCATTATTAGAGGATAGGTCGCATTTGTTGTTATGAAAATTGTACCAATTTTGAATTTTAATATCGCCAATCATCATCCTCATTATTCTTTTGGATTTTATTGATTTTGTATTAATTAATTTGTAACGTACCAATTAGAAATTTTATGAAATAATTTTACAGTTTATCTCAACGTTATATTTTCATACAATATATGAAATGCGACGGCGGATAGCAATGTTTTATTTCTCTCTTTTTGAAGTAGGTACCTATAAAAATTCACACAACAAAGAAACAATTTTTTCCCCTTGTTCTGTGTACGAATCACATGCTAATGCTAGACAGAGTACCTACCTAGATATGAAAATACAGACACCTAGTGGGATTGAAACCAAAATTATTTCAGGTAAACCGCTGATTGCGGTATCTAAGCGTAGGAGTTACGACCGATCGTCGCGTTCGTGAACATCCTCGGATTTCTTGGGGGGCTAAATACCCAGCGGTGAGCAATGAGCATCGCGCCGATTCGCGCCGTTGATAAAAATAAATGACGATAACATTAGAAAAAAATATAGTAAGGGAAGACAAATTAATAAGTGTTCATTCACGAAGTCATTATAACAGGGTTATTTTACCATCCAAATTTTAAGGATGTGAAATTAAACAACTTTCTCCAAGAAACGTGTCGAATTTCGCCACAAAATTTTGATCACCAATACTAAACTGATCACGTGATCTCTTTGATTTGTATGGATAGCCGTTTTTTTTACATATTTGACTTCATAGACTGAATATTGAATTTAGAATGTGCCTGTATACCAGTGTACATTAGAAAAAGAATAAACAAACATTTATAATAGAAAAGACCTATTTTAAAATTATCGTCAAAACTAAAAAAGGCTTTCAAGAAGTTGATGAAAAATAACTACATATACCCCATAATTTTGTTTACCTATCGTAAAAGACTGAAAGAAATAGACAATAAAGTGATAGCTCCTTGTCATTACTCCATTGCAAAAGCAATTTGGTTATTATTAAGTACCGAATAATTACAGTAATTATCTACTCGTTAAAGGGCTTCATAAAAAAGTCCTCAATAAGTAAATCGTTGAATTGTTTGTTGCTTTGACTTCAAGGACAACATCTTTGAACAGTAGGTCCGATTTTAGCGAAGTTCGAGTTCTTAAGTACTCGACGAGACTACAAAAAATAAGGATACGGTGATCTTGAAGGTAAGGAAAATACTATTGAACTGGTAGACTGGTAGTAATTTATGATACAGTTGCGAGAGTGCGAGATGGTCTATTCCAGGGGTGCCCATACTTTTTCTTAAGGAGATCGACCTAGCAAAAATTTATGATTAAGAGATCGACATTTTGACCGTTTAACGGGTTAACCCACCAAATATTTATCAAAAAAAGTAATTGCATAAGTGAAAATACATGTGCATAAACTGTCAATTAAGTAATGTGTTATCCTTGCCGATCGACCTTAAAACCTCTCGCGATCGACCGTTTGGGCACAGATCGAAAAAAACAAAACAGGCGAAAATCAGTAGAAAAGAGCGCTTGACACCAGCCGAAGGATTCAAAAATAGGGCCACTGGTCTATTCAATTTATAATCACATCTTTATTGGTCATTTTTAGGATTCCGTAGGTACCCAAAGCGTACTTATATCTATTCTGTGCCAAAGGGTAAAAACGGGACCCTATTACTCACGGGCGTAGCCAGAATTCTGTATCGGGGGGGGGTTTGGGGGGGGGGGGGTGGTTTTAAGAAAATAAAACTACAACAATGTAAATGAAATGACATTTATATTCTTATGAAAATGAACCCATGGGCATTAGAGGATCAGTCTTCTGTTTTTTTACTTCATCCGCATCAATTTCGGTTCCAAAATGTATATTCATGAGAGCCAAGTCACCGCGACGTCAGCATTGGGTTCAATGCTGACGTCGCGGTATGTGCGGTGTAAACCGTACATTCAGTTTGTTTCACTCGTTGTGTTACGCAAATAGTTTTTCAGACTCCTTAGGCTTGAAAAAGTCCTTTCTGGGGTAGCAGTGGAAACGGGTATGGTCGCCAAAATGTGTAGCAATGTATAACACACCAGATGACGCCGATACTACTTTACGGTGTTTCGTAAACCTTTCGGTCAATTGATGAGTTGTATCTATGCTTCTTTATAGAGTTTTATCTACACTCACAACGTAATGTTCCAAATATGAATTAAAAAAAGGTAATATAAATACGTACTTTATTTTCGTGGATAGGTAAAATTAAAAAATAAACTCATTACGATGCAGTCAACTGCATCATAAAATAACTTTTTTTCTCATTACGATACAGGGCAAATCCAAAAAGAAGGCAGTGCCGTAACATTAAAAAAACAACGATATTTTCCCACTAATTTTTCATGATCAAAATGTACTCTATGGTAATCGATGACTTTAGTGCGATTAGTTTGTTGAAATGCACTGATCAAATTTTTTTTTCTAATGGAATGCGCGCCAAGCATTTCCGATAAAGTTTTATTTAAATTTTTTACATTTTGTTTTACTTACTGAATTTTGTAGGTTTTTTTAGTCTTGCTTTAAAATGTGAAAAAAAATTTACTCTGCCCGATATTTTAGTTTAGATGCAGCTAAGGAATTGACTTATTACAATGTAGGTACCTTGCTAATACCACAGAATACATAACTAATACAAACAAAGTCTCTCTCTCTTTTTTAACGTTGATCTTTTATTTAGTAGGTTCAATCCCAAATGTATGAGTGTAGATAAAGTAGTGTATGAAACTGCACATAACTAGGTATTAAAACACTCGTGTGATACTATTAAAAACCTCGCCTACGGCTCGGTTTTTAAACACACACTCGTGTTTTAATACCCCTCTTTATGTGTCAGTTTCATAAACTACTATTACGTGTTCATCATCAGCATTATTTTTCAGAAGTTTTAAGGTATTAATAACATAATAACATCATCCACGTGGCTGAAAGCTGTGATGAGGTCAATGTTAACAGCCTGCAATTGCTTTGATAGCGACAATGTATAGCTCATGACTTTTTGAAGTATCACCAAGCACATCATGAAATCCGAAGATCGAAGCGTGTTAAGCATTTGGACGGCTTGTTGCGACGTTTCCTTATTGTGGCTAGATTGGAGTTCGTCGAGAGCATCCACAATCACTGAATAAATTTCCTTGAATCTCATGACGGCTTCATGCTTGTGGACCCACCGTGTTTCGCACATCGCCAGCAGGTTTTTTTGGTGATCGGCGGGTAACAGCTCTTGAATTTTTTGTTTCAATACGGCAGTGCGTTGAGCAGAAAATCTAAAGTAGGAACCAACAGACTGCACGATCCCATCGCGATTTCGGACAGTTGCTAGTGAACATGAGTCAGCAATTGCAAGGTTGAGGGAGTGTGCACTACAGTGTACATAAAGAGCAAGAGCACATTCTTGACGAACGTAAGCCTGAGCACCATGCAAATGCCCACTCATAGCTGCAGTCCCATCGTAACCTTGCCCAACCACATAAGGACATTCAAGTCCATGCTTTATCAGGGCTGTAATAATGAATTTGCGAGGCCGGATCCTGTGACGTCAACGTTGGAATGTACTCGAGAAACAGTTCCTTAATTTTATGATGTTTAATCGCTTTTGAATGAACATATCGCAAGCACAGCGAAACTTGCTCCACACGCGCTATATCAGCAAGAATAGCAAAGAATTGGGCTTTCTTTAGGTACTTCGTTGATTATGTTATGTAGAACTATTTCACCACAAATGTCTGTTATTTCGTTTTGGATCTGAGGGCTTGTGTAAAGGGCATTCTTCTGAAAAGTCGCCAAATGCTCAGCAAGATCTTTATCCCCAGACTCAGCCCCGTAACGCAATAGGGCCCGAAAAATATCATCATAGGTACTGCAGTGGTTGTTCATGCTCTGGTGTAATGTGGATCCGCCCTGAATCAGTTTTACTTCTTAAAGGGATGCCTTGTTTGCCGCAAATAATATTGCTTTTACGATAGGGATTAATTTCTTTCGGTTTTCCTGTTGTTGTCTCTTTCTCTCAGAAGACAACTGCTCAGTAACTGAAAAAACCTGCGAAGACATTACTTTAAGAAAGTTATTTATTTATTTATTTTTATTTATTTATTAATCTTTATTGCACAACAATACACAGAGTAAGGTACAAAGGCGGACTTAATGCTAAAAGCATTCTATACTAGCCAACCATCAATAAAAAGACATTCATGAATATGCGGTACATACAAAAGAGTTACATTAGAACCTTAATTTAGCAAAATTACCAAATAATACATATAGGTACATAAAATACATAAGAATAAATAAACCTTAATATATAAATACATATATTATAAATACATAATATAAATATATAATAAAAATACCAAGAAATTAGTTTGAGACAATGATCATTCACATTTCCAAAAGAAAAGCATGAGCGTTTCTTTTAAATGAGAATTTACTTGGAGATCTCCTGATAGTTTCAGGAAGGTTATTCCAAAGGCGGGTCGCTTGCAGCGTGAAAGAATCAGACATATATCCAAAATGAAAGAGAGGAGTAGAGAGAGCAGAGTTATCTGCTCTCTCTACTCTACTCTCTCTACAGAGTTATCTGCCAATTCTGAATTTCGCTTGTGATATCCTGATTTTGCATGAGTTCCAAATATTTCTAGTGCATTTTTCCACTTACAGAAAGGCTCAGTCACGAGCTGGCCGATCCGCTGATGGTGCCCTTAACCTTCGTCAAGCCAACGCCCCATTACGACAAAAATTATGCAGTATTCTCCACTTTTAAGTTCAGAATATGACAACCAGGGGAACTTCTCCGTCCATTTTAATTGAAAGCGCAAATTTCGTTTTGTGGAAATGGGAAAAATATAATCTTTCATGGGGTCCAAGGCGTTTTTAAAATTTGGACCTTTATATATTCATCCTCGATTTTGAGTTGAAGTAAAAACCAACGTGCCTTGCCTTGCCTAATTTTATTTTAATGTTATAGATCAATAAATAGATGATGCCTATTGTATATTTCGGGGGGGGGGGGGGGGGGGTTGAACCCCCAAAACCCCCCCCTGGCTACGCCCGTGCTATTACTAACATCCCTCTGTCCGGCTGTTTGTCTGTCACCAGACTGTATCTCATGAACCATGATAGCTAATGTGCGTGTGGTATGGGTGTTCCTATCCTACAAATTGATTTAACCATACGAAGAATTTAAGAAATAATTGTGCAAACATCATGGTAAAATCGAAAAATCTATTAAAACTATACACCGTCATTTTGTAGTTATTTTAATTAACTTCAGGGAGTGCTCTACTAATGAAAATAATCATTTTTGCCAAAGAAACATGGGTCGAAAAACGAAAAAAAATTTGGACTTTCCCATACAAATACAATGTTTTAGCTGTCTACTTAGTATGGGAGGACCAAAATTTTTTGTCGTTTTTTGACCCATGTTTCTTGGGCAAAAATGTTTAGTTTCAATGGTACAACACACCCTTAAGTTAATTAAAACGACTACAAAATGACGGTGTATAGCCTAAGTTATGGTCGATTATAAAGAACACTCATACCGCCCTTCTCGCGAAAACGCCATACTTGATATCATATAGAGTTAGTATATACTAACTAGACGTATGTTAAAAAAATATATAGAAAATTCGTGCTGAATTTGTGTCAACTATTCACAAAATATTCAATTCATTATCATGGTTAATTTGGATTTTATAAGGACACCACACACGTGGCCCACTGAGTGTTCTTAAATCACTAACTTTAACTGAATAAAATTAAAACGTTATTTCTATATACTTATTATAATTCGGATTCAGAGCTTGACACATAAATCTTGACACAAAACGTGATAGACCAAGAGCAATTAACCATTTTGTATCTTTTTCAATGCTCGTGCGAGTGTTCTAGTTCTATATTTTGGGCAGCTAATCTCGAAAGCTTAAAGCAGATGGCGCTAGTGAGTTTGGGGTCATGCTATCTGTCAAACTCTTTTAATTTCTATGTAAATATTGGGTAATTTTGGGTGTAGTATTTTTAATTGTGAAATTAATATGCCTCAGTGTCGTGTTGTGCCCTTGTGCTCATCGAGAACATCGGGAAACAGGTTTCCCAATGATAAACAGTTGAGAAAAAAGTGGATCGTAGCTATAAGAAGACCAAAATTTGAGCCAATAATAAATGGACGAATTTGTAATAAACATTTTGTTCGAACAAATTACACAATGTCATTAGATTCTTGTTATATAAAGGGTAGTATTTAATCGAGTAACAATAAAATCCCATTTTGGGTCTCAAAAATACTGAATATAGCATACTGAAATACTAAGTGGGCGACGGACTGAGGGCGACTACAAATATTGAAAATGGGTGACTACAAGTTATTCAGAACGGATGACCGAATTACTATTTGGGCGACAACCTTAGGGCACATAAAACATTTAAAATTTGGCATAGGTATATTTTATTTAAAAAAAGGCGACTATTAACCTAATCGAGGTGACAAAAATACCATTTTGGACAGCTTAAATCAGTTATAGTTGCCTACTTAGTATAATAGTCGCCCACTCAGTAGTTTTGTCACTCATTTTAATTATTTATCTCACACATGTAGTTACTCCTTTTACGTATTTTTGTAATCCACAGTTAGTCGCCCGTTTGTTATTTTGTCGCCAACCATATAAACCGCTGCCGGGTTTAGTATTTAAGTATCCCATTAACAATCGCCTTTATTATTTCCAGTCACCCAATTAAAAATTATCCCTAAAATAATATGATAGTGTAGTAGCAGTGTTGCTTCAAGAAGACAAACTGTAACATTCAGAGATGATTATATTAATGTTTGCCTTTCAATGAGGTCTTCCTTTTTGCCAGTTATTCTTGCATTTCTTTTTGCCAATTCCTTTTTTAGTTCATTTACGGACCACGATCCGTATTTTCCCGCCATTTTTAACAAAATTAAATAACAAAACTAAAACTCCATACACACTCTATGGAGCTGTCAAAATGAGATGCCCCCAACTACACTAGCGACCCTATCGGGAGAAAAGGCGGACATAGCTGTGGCATTGGAGGCTGCATCCAAAATTGTGAATAGGTAGTTTGTTCCTAAAATGTAATAGTTCGTCTATTTCCTTCATTTGTAAGTGTTATACTTTAATTATTATATGTTTTTTTACATTTTCAAACGAAAGTCTTATGTAGGGTGACCTAAGTGACCATGCATATGCCCCTCCGGCCGTTTTCGCAACTGCGATTCGCAACCAATTGCGAATCAAGAATTTTTATTCTTTGTTCGCAACCAGTTGCGAATAAAGAAAACTTTTTCCTTAACCGCAACTTGGTTGCGAACAAAGAATAAGAATTTTCCATTTCCCAGCCGCGAATTGGCCCAGCATTCGCAACAAGTACTTAGCTAAGATGATTAATAAAAAAATATTTTATTTTATTTTATTTTATTTTATATTCACAGGTGAATCAACAGTTATTATGTTAACTATAGCAATCTCAGTATACATCAAAAAACCATTTACAGATTCACACAAATAAAAAGTAAGGTAATAAAAATGCACATTTGAACCACAAAAACATCGATCGCCAAGAGTTATACAAAAGATAATACCTATACTTATCTAAAGATTATTTTTATTTTTGAGAATAACACTAATTAATATTATGGATACAAATCCATAAAACTTAAATATCAGAATAATATATCATTAAATAGATTTCATAGTTAAATCACGCCCACTTCAATATTCAGAGAGTAAAATTGCAAGATTACGCCTTACAGCTTCACAACTAGTGTTAAACATATCAATATCAAGTTTGCTGCACAACTCATTGAAACATTTGCCTGCACGAAGAAAGAAAGAATTTCGTCTATAATTGGTATGCGACAGTGGTAGGTGAATTGGTTTAAAATGACGAAGATTCCTACTTGGAACATTCAGATTCAATAAAGATAGGAGCTCGGGACAATCAACAGCACCCGTGGCAATTTTTAACAGAAAAGTGATGTCAGCTATGATCCTACGACTTTCCAGAGTTAAAAGATGGTGATTTCTACATAGTTGAAGATATTCACTAGAATGGTACCGCATTCCAATGCGGTAACATAAATACTTCATAAACTTTTTCTGGATATTTTCAAGTCTATTAATGTAAGTGGCGTATCTTGGATTCCATATTTGAGAACCATATTCCAAGTGACTTCGTATAAGTGAGCAGTAGAGAATTTTAAAGGTTTTAGCATTTTTAAAGTCTTTGCAATTTCGAATTAAAAATCCTAGAGCTTTAGTGGCCTTAGAAATCACAAGGTTTATGTGCTCATCAAACAGCAACTTACAGTCATGCGTCACACCGAGGTCTCGCATAGAGTAGACACGTTTTAAGCTAAGCTGACATAACGCATAACTGTAAGTTACTGGATTAGTTTTCCGACTAAACGTCATAACTGTGCATTTCGTAGGGTTAAGATCTAAGTTATGATCATTGCAGTATGATTCAAGTCGATCCAAGTCACTTTGCAGTGTCAGAGCGTCATTTATAGTCTGTATTTTAGCGTAAATTTTCATGTCATCTGCAAAGCAAAGAAGATTCGAGTTACGGAAGCACATATCAATATCGTTGACGAAAATAATGAAAAGCAAAGGTCCAAGTAATGACCCTTGCGGCACGCCACTTGGAATTGGAACCCAGCTAGAGACGTAATTATTTATTACCACAGCTTGACATCGGTTGCTGACATAAGACTCAAACCAGCAAATAAAACAAAATATGCAATTAAAACAAAAACTTGCAATGTATTTTACTTTACTAAAACATAAAAACAACAAATAAAACGTTTTTTACTTAACAAAATAAAACAAACTTCTTTCTTTCCTGCAAAAATTAAACAAAAATTTTTTTTCGAATATTGCTTGTTTCTAGGGATATAGGTATGTATCGTAAAATAGCTATCTTACAAGACTAATTTAGTAAATAATTTTTAGTGAAAACAAACAGATAACGAAACTTACGAATAAGAAAAAAAACTTATGTAGCAACTGGTTGCGAATCAGGCGAACCAGGATGCCTAGTTGCGGTTAAGGAAAAAGTTTTCTTGATTCGCAACTGGTTGCGAACAAAGAATAAAAATTCTTGATTCGCAATTGGTTGCGAATCGCAGTTGCGAAAACGGCCGGAGGGGCATATGCATATGAACAAAAAGCGGGAAAAATGTTTTCACCTCTCCAGCACGAAAAGGGCGCTTTTGGCGCGTAAAAACTCGCAGCAAAATCGATTTTTGCTGCGAGCGTGAGGCAAAGCGGTTTTTTAATTTCTGACACCAACTTTTAAAATAATAAAGAAAAAAGAAATAAAGTGACAAGGACGAGACTAGTCAAATTGATATGTGAGAAAAGGATAGATATAGTGCTTTATGATGATCCATGTGCATACATGGATTAAAAAGTAAAAAAATAAAATGCACGGATATACCAAGGAGTTTTGAATAAGGATTGTTAAAAAAGAAGGTTGATAATTCGAAATAAAGAGTAGGTCAGTCTATCGCAACTCGTGAAGAAAAATAAATTCTATGAATCGGGGTAGAACTTTAATGGCGGCTATATTTATCTCGCTCTTTCGTCATACGTTTGAAAGTGATAGCAGCGTTAAAAGAACCCTGTTTTGACATTTGGCGTGTTAAAAATTTTGTACGAAGTCCCGTCTCTTATATAATAACGTAGTGATTTTACATTCTCTTTGGAGTAGGTATGGACGAAATGAGGTCGCATGTATGAAATAAATATGAAATAAGAAAAATTAATGAAATTTATTAACAAATTAGAGTTTTATGATTATAAATAAAAAAATAAGATGGGATATTATTGAATAAGAGAAAAATACAACGGAATGTAACCAAAACGTCAGGAATCTACTAAAGTAGATTAGACTAGACTAGAGTAAACTGTATGAATAACATTTTAGCATAGGTTTAATCAAACTATTTTTGTGATAAATAATTACAAAAATTTGTGCGTCCAACGTTGAAGATAGTTGTCTAACTCCAAAAGATTAGAGTGAACAACTTTCTAGTGCTGAATTAAGCTTTTTACCGGGAAAGTCAAGTGAAAATTTTCTCGCTGGTAGAGGTGAATAGTTGTATGTTTTACACGAGACCAAAATTTTGCTCTGTCTCGTGCCTTTAAATCACTCACTGTGCTCAGTAGTCTATATTAGAATCACTCGCTAGTTTTCTCTTTTCTGTTCGTTGTTTTTACACGTAATGTAAAAAAAAATTATATGGTCGAAATAGGTAAGGTAGGCATCGAGATAAATATACAAGAGAAGCACTTACCGCGCCAAGTTGAGGACACTTCGGATATGTCAGCTGACATATGTGAAGATTATGTCAAGCCAGTCCTCAGTGGGAGGCCAACAGAGAAACAGCTCTTCAAAATGGTCAAAATGCGTAGTGAAAGAGTGCACTTCGGGGTCAAAAAAACTTATCACATCAAAGAGAATTACTTTTTACGCGATAATAAATTGTTTTTGTATTACTATTAACGTTAATAACGCAAAAAAAGAAATAAAATAAATCATACTATAATTTAGGTTCAGTGCTACCGCTAAAAACATCGTTTTAGTTTTCCCAGTTTTGGGGAGAATTAGTGATTAATGGATAGGTACTCCGCTACCTTTGATGTTACATACACTTCTGTTATATTATAAAAGAAATATTTTGGTAAATTATGTTTTTTTTATAATGACATTTATTTTGTGCTATTTTTACAATAACTTTTTAAATCATAGAAAAAAATACCCGGCATTTTAAATTAGAATTTAAGTCAAATTGAAAGCAAAGGAAACTTTTTGCCGCGCGTTGCTTGGTATGTGTCCCACAGACACAAAATCTTTGTGCCACAGAGCACTGGACAAAGGCGACGGCTAGTAGTGATTATTTCCTCTATGGCGACGGCTACACGCGTGGTAAATACTGTGATCCATCAGTATTTAATCAGGGGCCTATTTCATACGACAACCCCAAATGTCATGGGTCAAATTCTAAAGTTTACCCTGTCTTATTTTGATCAGTAAAAAAATATATTAGTTTTGCACGAATTAATGATTATGGGGGGGTAGGGGGGTAAAGTGGGAGGGAGAAACTACCCTTCAGTGGCGCTCCCACTCCGCGGAAGTGCATAGTTATAGAGATATATATTATGCATTTGAAATTTAAACTAACAAGTTCAATCGTAATATCTCGGAAATTATAAACTTCCGCTGGGGAGGAGTTGGACAGGGGAGGTCACTTTCATCCCTCCTTCCTCCCCCCCAAACCACAACCCTAAATTCCATGGCCCATATTCTAAAGTTTACTCTGTCGTCTTTTGATCTGTAAAAAATATATTAGTTTTGCATGAATTAATGATTATGGGGGTAGAGGGGTAAAGTGGGGGGGGGGGGGGGGGGGGAGAAACTACCCTCCAGTGGCGTTCCCACTACGCGAAAGTACATAGTTATAGGGATATATGTATAAATATCAACTAACAACTTCAATCGTAAATATCTCGAAAACTATGAACTTCCACTGGGAAGGAGTTGGACAGAGGAGGTTTCTTTCATCCCCCCTTCCTACCCCCCAAACCACAACCCCAAATTCTATGGCTCATATTCCAAAGTTAACCTTCTTATTTTGATCAGTTAACATTTTAAAAATAGCTTTACATGAATTTAAGGATATGTGAGGATAGCGGGGTAAGGGGGGAAAAAGAAACCCTCCAGTGGCACTCTCACTCTGCAGAAATGCATATTTATTGGATATACGCATTTGAAATTTCATTAAAGCTTACCATAGTACAACTTCCACGGAGAGGGAGTGCCACTGGAGGGTAGCTTATCCTCCCCACCTTACCCCCCCCCTACCCCTCATAATCATTAATTCGTGCAAAACTAATATATTTTTTTACTGATCAAAAGAAGACAGGGTAAACTTTAGAATATGGGCCATGGAATTTGGGGTTGTGGTTTGGGGGGGAGGAAGGGGGGATGAAAGTGACCTCCCCTGTTCAACTCCTCCCCAGCGGAAGTTCATAGTTTCTGAGATAATCACGATTGAAGTTGTTAGTTAAAATTTCAAATGCATATATCTCTATAACTATGTACTTCCGCGGAGTGGGAGCGCCACTGGAGGGTAGTTTCTCCCCTCCCCCCAATTTACCCTTCTTATTCTGAAATCGGCCCTCAAACTGGGTTTTTTTATATTTTCAACATTGCGTTGATATTTTCGTGTCAAAATAGTACCCAAAAACCGAGTTTCATTGAAATCGGCCACCAAACAAAAAAGTTAGCCGCTATCTTGGATTTTTTTAATATTTTCAACATTGCTTTGTTATTTTCGTGTTAAAATAGTACCAAAAACTGAATTTTATCTTAATTGGCCCTCAAACAAAAAAGTTAGCCGCCATCTTGAATTTTTTATATTTTCAACATAGCTTTACTGTTTTTATGTCAAAATAGTACTAAGAAACGAGTTTCATCGAAATCGGACCCAAAAAATTGTTTAAAAACAAAAAAACCGACCAACAAAAAATAATTTTTTATTTTATTCTTTTTAGTGTAATCACTTTATCGTTCTATCTTTTTTAGAGTTCCCTTGCGTATCTTTGATATCCAAGGTCCAATAACAATGATATCAAAATGGTATCATCTCTAAAGTATCCTCTTTCAAACAAAAAAAGAATCATCTAAATCGGTACATAAACAAAGAAGATATGGTCGATCATCCGTATAAGTTCACAAAACGGTAACGAAAACGACAGTATTTTCAGGTTTTCCTGAAAAGTACTGAACCGATTTCAAAATTTAAAAAAATGGGACCAATTTGAGAATAAACCTGATCTAATAACGTTCGAATCATTTTAATCGGTTCAGCCGTCTTCGAGTAATCGGTGATATACAAAAAACAAAAAAAAAACGGGTCGAATTGAGTACCTCCCTCCTTTTGAAGTCGGTAACAAAAAGTTGGCCTTCATATAGCTTTTGCTTGTATAGCTTTTAACATAGGAGGCAACACAAATTTCCAAAAAAAAAAATTGCATGTTGATATCGCGGTCTTTGTCTAATTTTGTTGTGGTCTTTGTCTAATCTTGGCGACGGTATTGTTTTTGGGATGTGTGTGAGTGAGTAAGATATAATGTTTACTTAAAAATGTTTAGTGGTTTGAAAGCTCCGTCTTAAACTGTTAAAAAGTGACACGCTTTTTGTGGCGCGTGGTAGTAAGGTTTGCTTCCATGAGCGTAGCCAGCCATGGTCTCAGGGTGGGGCAGCAGTCTAAAATAATAAGTAACTAGCAAACTATACCCGCGGTCTTACCCTGGTAATATTTTTTATATGCATTTTCCATGCATATTTTGTATTGCTACGGGCCTATCTCATTAATTCCGCGTCATTTTTATATTTTCTTACTTAGGTAAGATTAGGTAGGTACCTCACAGGTCAGAGCCAGGGTGGGGCAAGCGCCCCACCCTGCCCCACCGTGGCTACGCCCATGTTTGCTTCTCTTGTATATTTATCTCGATGAAGGTAGGTAGGTAGCGTTTATTGTTAGCAGCATCTTAAAATGTTCTTGTATATTTTGTAACGCTATTATTTAGCTTAAGTAATTAGGTATTACTTTTTATTTGGCTCAATATTTTCTTATTTAAGTCTAAAGTCCGTATGACAGAGAATGTAAAATAAGAGGATCACCTTTACTATTGTAAAATTTTATCCCTAAGTCCAAAAATTTTTTGCCTAAGTCATTATAGCAGACCATTATTTTATATTGATGTGATTATAAATGAAAAAAGTATGAATTTATTCGCTGCTTAGCAAAACTTTTGATTTTTTTCAATATCATTAAAATAAAGTTTCAGACTATTTTACATAGGTAATTTAAAAACTAATGTTAAAAGGTAAATAGTGTTCACTAACTTTAATGAGTTAATATCAAAGTTTTATAGTTTGTAACTTACTAAGTTACAATACTGACTACACTAATGCCACACAGGACAGGAATAATCCCAATATTTTTACCATTGAAAATGGTTATCAGATGCAAATCGCCTGAGACGTATTTTTGACAATATCTCCGAGGATTTTGAGAGGATCGAGATTAAAATAGTACCAAAAGTTGAGGAATTTATCAAGACATATGTGAACGTTTGAATTTTGAAAATCTACTGGTAACTTTTTTTGGAATTTTTGTAAAATTCCGAAAATTCCGGGTTTTTTGGGGGGTGTTTGTTTACTAAATTGTAAATATTTCGGAAAAAAAACTGACTTAAGAAAAAATGAAAAAAATGTCCTAGGGTATTAGTTAAGCTACCAAATGGAGAAATAATTTTAAAAATAGGTTAATAATTGTGACCTGTAGGTGGTCCCTTTAGATTTGGAATTGTAGAAAAACGGCTGTTTCCGTACATAAAAAGTGATGTAGCTTCTATGATTATTAACCGATCGTCATGGTAATAGTGTTCAAAGACGCAGAAGCAGACGAGAAGTGCATTCGTTGGAATTTTGAAAATCAGTTAATAATATTTCGGCTGCGTCGAGAGAAATCGGTACTAGGTACCTCGGTAACTTTAAAAATATAATAGGACTTTGCATTTGATTTAATTTTAGTTTTTGGTTAATTTTTGTGTTCATTTTCAATGCTCTGATTCTTGCGGGGACTGTAAAATCTGTGAATTTTTTACCCTTTACTACCTAGTGTTCAACAATTTTGCGTATTGTACATTTTGAGTATGTATGTACGTTTTGCGTATTGTACATTTTGCGTTTTGTAAATTTTGTAACAAGTGCACATTTTGCGTATTGTACATTATTTAATGTAAGTTAGAAATTTTATTTATTCTGGGGGGACAGCGCGTACGCAGTCCCCACTACCAAAAATTACGCGTCCGAGTTATCCACATTAGGGATAATCGCAGGGGTCAACCCCACCGCAGTGCAATGGAGGAGCCTCGCCCTGGGGGAACCGCCTTTCTGATCACGGTGTCCCCTACGCCAGGTAAGTATGCTTAGATAAACTCAGCCGAGGTTTATAAATATCGCGTTGCGAAATTCTATACCGCGATTCTAAACGCTACAGTGCCATCTAGTAACGCGCGCCGCGATACACAAAAGAACGTCGTGTGACGCACAGTGATGCTGCAACCGTACAAAAGTAGAAAAAAAAAATATTTAGGAAAAAAATATTTGTTTTATTAAATTCTATCTGGATTCGACTTTATAATATAAAATGTCCACTTAAAAACCCGTTTTACCTCACTAGTGACTAGTTATTATAACAAAATGGTTTGTTATGCAGATTATTCCCTGGTTCGAGCATTTGATCGTTATGAAAACCATGCTCTCTGTACTGTATTGGCCAAGACTATTAGGGCTAATTCATTACCCCCGACCAACTAATTATTGGTGTCCTAATAAACCCTTATAAAGTCCAAATTAACCATGATAATGAATTCGAAATCGAATATTTTGTAAATAGTTTACACAAATTCAGCACCAAGCGAGCAGCCTCGCGAGGCAAAACGTTTGCCGCGTGTTACGGGCCTCGCACGAGGCTGCTCGCTTGGTGGGGACCCGCCTAGTCGCGTAAAAACGGCTGTTTGGATCCTGGTTGAAGGATTCCGTAAGGATTTTCTGTTAAGTGCTCGCGGACGAAGTCGCGGGCGGAAGCTAGTTCATTGATATTTTTTCAACAGAGAAATTGAATTCATTTATAGAAACAGGGAAAAAACAGTATTTGTTCTTCACGATTGCGATGTTACTATAATCTCTCCCTCTTCCCCTCCCCCTGTCCCCGTCCCCGTCCCCGTCCCCGTCCCCGTCCCCGTCCCCGTCCCCGTCCCCGTCCCCGTCCCCGTCCCCGTCCCCGTCCCCGTCCCCGTCCCCGTCCCCGTCCCCGTCCCCGTCCCCGTCCCCGTCCCCGTCCCCGTCCCCGTCCCCGTCCCCGTCCCCGTCCCCGTCCCCGTCCCCGTCCCCGTCCCCGTCCCCGTCCCCGTCCCCGTCCCCGTCCCCGTCCCCGTCCCCGTCCCCGTCCCCGTCCCCGTCCCCGTCCCCGTCCCCGTCCCCGTCCCCGTCCCCGTCCCCGTCCCCGTCCCCGTCCCCGTCCCCGTCCCCGTCCCCGTCCCCGTCCCCGTCCCCGTCCCCGTCCCCGTCCCCGTCCCCGTCCCCGTCCCCGTCCCCGTCCCCGTCCCCGTCCCCGTCCCCGTCCCCGTCCCCGTCCCCGTCCCCGTCCCCGTCCCCGTCCCCGTCCCCGTCCCCGTCCCCGTCCCCGTCCCCGTCCCCGTCCCCGTCCCCGTCCCCGTCCCCGTCCCCGTCCCCGTCCCCGTCCCCGTCCCCGTCCCCGTCCCCGTCCCCGTCCCCGTCCCCGTCCCCGTCCCCGTCCCCGTCCCCGTCCCCGTCCCCGTCCCCGTCCCCGTCCCCGTCCCCGTCCCCGTCCCCGTCCCCGCCCCCGTCCCCGTCCCCGTCCCCGTCCCCGTCCCCGTCCCCGTCCCCGTCCCCGTCCCCGTCCCCGTCCCCGTCCCCGTCCCCGTCCCCGTCCCCGTCCCCGTCCCCGTCCCCGTCCCCGTTCCCGTCCCCGTTGAATTTGAAGATTCAAAACTGAGAGACTTTCATACAAACTTTGGACCCCCGTTTTACCCCCTTGGGGGAGTGAGTTTTGAAAAATCCTTTCTTAGTGCAGCCCTAGACCTCATAAGGAACCTATGTGCCAAATTTGGAGTCTCTAGACCCAGCGGTTTGGGCTGTGCGTTGATATGTCAGTCAGTCAGTCAGTTTCTTCTTTTATATATTAAGATTAACGTACTACGTCTAGTAGGTAGGTGGTATGAGTGTTATATATATATAATTAGTCTACATAGGTTTTACATTTTTTTCGATTTTACCATGACATTTGCGCAATTATTTTTTAAATCTACGTTTAAAAAAAATAAAATATTGTGAAACGTCGCACGACGTTTCCACATTTTTTTTTCGCCATTTATTGTTAGTAAAGCTACTTAAAAAATATATTTTTTCAAATCTGCATTAAATGGACTTAGTGGACATATTTTTGTTTGCCATTAAAAATATCAGTTTAATAATTATAGTTACTTGAATTTGGGGGAATATACATAGTTACTTGAAAATGGGGAGTTTTTGTGTATTGAATTTCCATATAATTTAAAATATTTTCGTAACTGTACTATTCCGCTGATGTTGTGCATTAATAGCACTAGTGGCTCCGTGAGCTGTAGACCTCGCGAAAAAATGAAATAAAATGTCGCCATGAAGTTTTCAAATCACACAGTAGGTACGTGAGTATTGCAGCTAGATGAGATGGTGCTTCTAATTTTGATCATTTTTCAAAATGGGTGAGTATTTTTTTTTATAAATTTGGAAAAATTGGCTTGACTGAACAGTTATATATAATTATTGAACCTACTCACAAAATTTCACCAGAATCTGTTGAGAAATGCGACTTGTAGAGGAGATCAAACAGCCGGAAAGCTGGAATGAAATATGGTTTTTTACATATCTCCGACATTTTCACAAATTTCGAAAAACTGTCTCGACAAAAAAAAATATGCCTATATAAATCGAACCTGCTCACAAAATTTCACCGAGATCGGTTGAGAAATGCGACCTGTAGAGGAGAACAGCCAGCACTAGAAATACGGACTGAAATTTGTTTTTTTTACATTATCTCCGCCATTTAGAAAAAAAATTAAAACTGGCTTGACATAAGAAATCTATACAATTTTCAAACCTGCTTACAAAATTTTACGAGAATCGGTTGAGAAATGCTACCTGTAGAGGAAAACAGACAGCCCTGGAAAGCCGGACTGAAATATGTATTTTTAACATTTCTCCGTCATTTTGAAAAATTTCCAAAAACTGGCGTAACAAAAAAAACTATATTATTTTCGAACCGGCTCACAAAATTTTACGAGAATCGGTTGAGAAATGCGACCTGTAGAGGAGAACATCCAGCGTCAGAAAGCCGGACTGAAATACATTTTTCTTACATATCTCCGCCGTTACGAAAAATTTAGAAAAACTGTCTCAACTTGAAAAAATCTATATGATTTTCGAACCTGCCCACAAAATTTCACGAAATTCGGTTAAGAGATGCGACCTGTAGAGGAGAAAAGACAGAGCCGGAAAGCTGGACTGCAATAGGTTTTTTTTTACATATCTCCGCCATTTCGAAAAAAATCGAAATAGTGGCGTGACAAAAAAATTCTATATCATTTTCAAACCTGCTCACAAAATTTCACGAGAATCGCTTGAGAAATGCGACCTATAGAGGAGAACAGACAGCGCTGAAAAGCCGAAAAACCTGTTTTTTTAACATATCTCCGCCATTTTGAAAAATTAAAAAAATCTGGCTCGACAAAAAAAATCCATATAATTTTCGAACCTGCTCACAAATTTTCACGAGAATTTTTGTTAAGAAATGCGACCTGTAGAAGAGAACATACAGACATACGAAAGAATTTTTGCCCAAGCTGAAGCAGAGACGCTTCGCTCGCACTTCGTGCTCGCTCGGTCAATTATAGAACACTCACACACATGGCCCATAAAATCATAATTATTCTCATTTTTTAACACGTTTTTATTAGGTTGCTTTCTCGTTTGTTTGTTTGTCCGCAAAGTTTGCGAACGATTTTATACTAGCTTTTCGATGAGCTAGAGACTTGAAACTTTAAACATATGTCAGAACTTGAAAGCAATGCAATATTATGGTGTCATTGAGCTGATCTGATATGGATCCGGAAGAAGGCCACAGGAACTCTATGATGAAACCATACAACCCCATCGTGTTTGGGCTCGTTAGAATCGTCTTGACGAGTACTCTAATGGGAGACGAAGTCCGGGGTCTGATGATGAAGCCGAAAGGCCATGCCATAGGAACTCAATATTGAAACCGTGCAACCTCATCGAGTTTGGGCTCGTTTGAATTGTCTTGATGAGTACTTTGTTGGGAAATAGTTTCCAGGGTCTGATGATGGAGCAGGAAGAAGGACACAGGAACTCTTTAATAAAACCACGCTACCCCATTGAGATTGGGCTCGTTTGAATCGTCTTGCGAATACTTTATTGGGAAATAGTGTCCAGAGTTTGATGATGGAGCCGAAAGAAGGCCACTGGAACTCGGCAATAAAACCATGCAACCATATCGAGTTTGGGCTCGTTTGAATCATCTTGACGAGTACTTTACTGGGAAATAGTGTCCGAGCATCTGATGATGGAGCCGGAGGAAGGTCATAGGAACTCTATAATAAAACCATGCAACCCCATCGAGTTTGGACTCGTTTGAATCGTCTTGACGAGTACTTTGTTGGGAAATAGTTTCCAGGGTCTAATGATGGAGCCAGAATAAGGCCACTGGGACTCTGTAATAAAACCATGCAACCCCATCGAGTTTGGGCTCGTTTGAATCGTCTTGACGAGTGCTCCGATAGGAGATGGTATATTTTTAGTCTTAGCTCGTGTTAACTAAAAAGCAGAAAATAATAATTTACTGAAAAAAAACTTTTTTAATGACACGTTTTTAAAACAGACTAAAAACATTAAAATAAACTTGTAAAAACAGACTAAAAAGTAAAAAATAAATTCCTGTGTAAATATTGATAATCTTATACCTACAGAAATTTTAAACCTACAAACGTGGGGCGCATTTTGTAAAATTTGTCATCCATATTGTCTTTAGCCTGCGCCCCACGTTTTCAGGTTTAAAATTTCTGTAGGTACCTATAGGGTTATAATATTTACAGAAGAATTTATTTTTTACTTATTAGTTTGTTTTTACAAGTCCATTTTAATGTTTTTAGTCCGATTTATTTTTAAATACGGCGGCCGCCATTTTGATGACGTCATATGTCAGGATCTAGCCACTTTAGGTGGGTTCCCGACGGTTTTTAAGTAGAATAACATATTAAGATGAAATAAATATTAAGGTTCGAATCCCGTCTAAGTTGCTACGGGTGAGTCGATTTTTTCTAATATTTTTCATTATAGCATTGTGAATGCAAAAATCTAAAAGTTAAAATTAGAATAACATACTAAAATAAGCATAAGTACTAAAATTTGGTGCTGGTATCACAAAGTGAAATATTCTGGCCATTTTTGAAGCTAACAGCACGCACTATACAGCCTCAACCGTCACCAATATCGAAAAAAGTGTATTGACCTAAAATGTTCCTTGGTTCAATACCGAGGTGCTAATATTTCATATTTTTGAAATTCGGCCCCGTTCTCGAGATATCGGAAATTTTCTGTGAAAACACACGATTTTTCAGTTGAAAAAAGTCGGTATTTTTTGATTTCCAAAAAAGTTAATGACTTTTACAAAATAATTTTTGCATCTTCGTCTTTTGAGTTCTCATACGTCCTGTGGCCCTAAACCTCAGGGTATCACGAGCGAGTCGCACTTTCAGCGAAAATGGGGGCCTACTGGAGCGAACGAAAAAACATTTTCAATGTTAAAAAGTATGCTGGTAGGTAGGTACTTCTTGTCTACTTATCCTCATACCTAACACAAACGCGATAAACTTGACCATGCAGTCAGTTGTTTTGCAGCTAGAATTTCTACCTGACACGATGAAGTGCGACAGTGGCCGCTAGTTGTTGATATACTTAATAAAGCAAACTTTTCAAACATAAGTATACATATGTCGTAGGGATAATAGATTAAACAGGATCTTTGTAAAAATCCTAGGTCGAATGTAAAGGACCGGATAATTGTAATCTAAGATAGATTTTTGTAATCGTCCGAGCAATTTTTAGGATCTTTGTAAAAGTCCTAATATGTTATGGACAACTGAAAACTTGGATGCTGATTGGATAATCTAAGAGTCAATTTATGACATCTTCAATCTGATTGGTCGATATGACTCTTTAAAAGAAGTATTGTTATTACTATAAATATTATAAGACTGAAATAAAAAGATAATAATCGGTTTGGTAGGTTAGAACTGTGACCAAAATAAAGAACCCCAGAAAATAAAAAAGCCAGAACTCATCTTTTGGTATATACCCCCTTTGCGACACTCAGGTTAAAATACTAAAAAAGACTGACATTAATCACTACAATAACAAAGAAAGACCCCGAAATGTAACCGTTATCCAATCAGCTCATCCGTAAATCCATAAAATTGACCATAAAAATCTTCTTGTTAGTTAAAAAAGTCTGAGTGGTAGGAAAATATACACTAATCTAAAGTAAGTACTTAATTATTAAGACTATTTGAATAAAGACATTTTGATTTTGACTTTGATTTTGACGTCAGCCAATCAGCGCGCGCAAAGTGATGGTAATTCGCGATTTACCAAAAACACTTTGGATTTTTGTAATAATCCTGAAAATTACTCGTACCTAGATTCAAATTATCCCGTATTGTACAATCAACCTAGGATTTTTGCAAAGATCCGGATTATACGATTATTCCACGACATATAACATTTTCGTTACTGGCGTGAGGAGAGGGAAGAGTCCCGGAGCGTCCCGGAGGTTATGAATGTATTACAAGGTCGGCGGAGGCGTTTCGCCGGGTTCGCTGCGGTTGGCCGTCATTACTAATCTCTAGCTTTGAGGCTTACATTTTAGTAAACTCCTTCTTATGGAGCCTAAATTTAATAATGTAGAAAAGAAGCCTCCTTTGACGTATTGTGATGAAAAATTAAGCTCACCTTCTTCTATATATAATATACTAGCGACCCGCCTTCACTTCGCTTCGGTGTAGTGTGGAATTTGACACCATGTATAATAATACATATAAACCTTCCTCTTGACACTCTATCTATCTATTAGAAAAACCACGTCAAAATCCGTAGCGTAGTTTTATAGACCTAAGCATATAGGTACATAGTAGCCCCATTCGTAGAAGGCAAAAAAACGAAGAATACGGCTATCGATGAACCAAAGATTTCCTCCTGTAGGATTGATCCTTGGGTTCCGAAGATGGGTTTATGAAGTGGAGCCACCTGGATTTTTCAAGCAGGGGGGGAGGGGGAATTCTGCCTAAGTTTAGATACTAAGCCAAGTTTGATATCATTTTCGGATAAATCAATGACGTAGAATTCATTTCTGGTATAAAAAATGCAATTTATTAAGAAGTTTCCTAAACATTTACAATAACCAATATTTTCAACTACATTTTTTTACTTTAAGTCACCGTAATCATTAAACTGATGTTCTTATTTATAAACAAAAAATACGTTAACAAAGCTTATAGAATGAAGACTTGAAAAAATATAACTTACGAATTTCTTTATTAACAATAAATAGCGAAAAAAATTTCACTGTCGCGTGCCGTCAATTTCTTTTACACCTATGGAAATATTATTATATTTTATTATAACAATATGGGTATCAAATGAAAGGTAATAAATAGCCAATTCCAAATATATTTATATTATAACACTTTTATGTAACTGTTTTGAAATAAACTTAAAAAGTATAACGCAGAATTAAAAAATATCAGAAAATTATTAGAAAGACAAAAAATGCCAGTCAATATCGACAAAAAAAAGGCAAATATCCCAAGCGCGCATGTAACTACGATTTTTTCAGATGTTGTTAGGTACCTTTTTCAACCCTTGGAAACTCTGTACTGCTGGAAAAACTTGGCACTTGTTTCAGTATTTTCGAAAAAACTACCTTAAGGAAGCGTTTTTCAGGTATCTTGGCTCCATACTTTTATAAAGCTAACTAAATTTGCTACAATTTGAGCCTATAACAAACAAGTTTTGACTTGATTTTTTAAATTTTAATATTTAATAAAAAAAAAATAACTTCATTACAACGGTAACGAAGTTATTTTTTTTATAACATATTTGCTCGTAAAGGGTCTCTTATTTACGCCAATTTCAATATCGTATTGTATCTCATAACGAACTTGTGCGGTAATGTAAAGTAAAACGCACGGTTTATCAAGATGCTTCGTCTAAAACGAACGGTACTTTTTTAAATCTTAGCAAAGAGTTTTTATATCAGAATCTTTTCTGATGCGTCATGTGCGATTGACCTCTTGGTCAACATTTTATGAATAAAATTTACGTTATATAATCTATTTTTTTAAAATCATTTTTTGAATATGGGTATCAAATGAAAGGCCTTGATGAGCACATTCCAAAATTATATAATTTGTGACTAAAAATTTAAGAAAAAAATTTTTTTTTTTTCGATTTTTGAATATGTGTATCAAATGAAAGGCCTTGATGAGCACATTCCAAAATAATATAATTTGTCACTAAATTTAAGGAAAAAAAAATTTTTTTTCAATTTTTGAATATGGGTATCAAATGAAAAGCTTTGATTAGCACATTCCAAAATTACATAATTTGTCACTAAAATTTAAGAAAAAAATTCATTTTTCAATTTTTGAATATGGGTATCAAATGAAAGGCCTTGATGAGCATATTCCAAAATATAATTTGTCACCAAAATTAAAAAAAAAGTTTTTTTCAATTTTTGATTTTTCACTTTATTGTTGTTTGATTTCCTCACAATCGAAGTGAAAGGCAGAAAAATCGACCGATAGAAACTTACAAGTGTATCAAAATTTCATCATTATGGAAAACAAGCAAAAATGCAAAGTCCGAGTTTTATTTATTTCCTTGCAAATATGTTATAAAACGTCGTATGACATACGTGCGCTTTGATAATTACAGCCTCTGCTTTCTTGTAGCCCTCGCCTACGGCTCGGGCTAGCAATATCGCCTCAGCTGTAATTTTCAACTTACCGCACTTATATCATAATGTACTATTAATTAACCAAACAACAATATTTTCTTTTATTATTATTTTAAAAATGAAAGGATAATAGAGCTCTTATGAGGTATTTTTTTTATATATTCCAATTTGTGTATTTAATGGAATTTTTTTTCTTTAATCAAGCGCGTATTTATTTTTGTTTTTTTTTATAGTTTAACAATTGAATCGTACAAATATGAATCCAAAAATGAATTCGACACCCTAAATTCATACGAATATGATATCAAACTGGGCACAGCAGCTTAACTAATACATCTATCAAGATTGGGCTGAAAGCCAAATCTTCAAAAAATTTACTACAAAAATCGTCGTGGCTCCACTTCTTATATCCATCTTGGGTCGTAAGGACCAATCCTACCAAAGGAAATCTCTGGTTCACAAAACGCCGTATTTTTCACCCTACTGACGCCACTATAGGGACAGACAGCGGGAAGCGACTTTGTTATAAACTATGTAGTAATTCATTTTAGATTTTTAGCGCCATAGTTAATAGTTAAGTTTTTATGTTGCTGGGTTAGGTATGCCTTTAGTTGAGTACATTATAATACAAAACTGTCCCGCCCCCTCCCGCAATCGCGTCACCTCTCCCCCACATGAAACTTGCCCGTTTTTTTCAGATTTTCTCAATTTTCAGGAAAACGATATAAGCTAGGACAAAATGGTCAAAGACTAAATTAATTATTATTAATAAATTACTTACACATAAGTACTGTCTTCATTTTTATACGAGTTATAGTTTCCAAGCTTGTGCGTCAAAGTTGACTGAAAAGATGATTCATAATTTTCATACTAATATTTTTATTGAATTCTGAATGTGATAGGAAATATAAAATATTGATGTATATTGCTAGAACTAAGTATTCCGAAGCTATTGTTATCATTATATATTTGGATATAATTAATTATATTACAGAATACAGTATTTTTTGTAAACAAGTATGAGAATGTTTGGAAAATGGTTTTCTAATACTGCTTCAGATTATTAGATCTAGCAATGTCTATTATAGGTATTAGATTTCGCAGCACTTTCAGAATTTAATAGTATGAAAATGACTTCTGCACTTGGATAACTAGCAATCCTACAATTGCTCCAAATATTTAGTTATAATTATACCTATACATACCATTTTATTTGTTGGCCGGCACTCTCAGTGCTACATTATGGTTCTTTAATATTCCACGTTTACTTTATTGAAATTATGTTTTATAACTTAAAAATAATTACCGCGGCGCTACTTAGCGCCTTTAGTTCAGTCTGGGTACCTCCTAAGAAAGTTAATACTACCTAATTGTTTGTCTACCATATTTGCTTATATGAGGTGATGTTGATTAGCAAATGTTTATATAGGTATTTGAATTTATCACCTCATTCTGTAGATACCGAACGAAATGAAGCGTTAAAAGAATATATTATAATGTCTTTATCTTTATGTAAATAATACAATTTTGAAATAAAATGTGACATGCACGTAACAGGTTATCACTAATGTTTACAAAAGCATGTGGCTAAATTTAGATTAGGCAGGTGCTGAACTCACAATTGAACAAACCACCTGGTTAGGGGTCATCCATTAATCACGTGAGCCTCGAAAGGGGGGGGAGTACTTAAAATCACGAAGTATCACAAGGGGGGACTGGGGGGTGAATTGAGATATCACGTGTATTAATTTTTTTCGTTCAACGCGTGACTTTTAACCAAAACCTGCGTGATTGCTGACTCACCGTTACCAGGACGATTTCCCCGCCCACCGCGACATATTCGTACTGAAAATTGTTGAGATTATTTTGTACCAAAAAATACACGTGATTTAGAGGGGGGGGGGGGGGGTGTAACGTAAAACCTCATCATGTATCATCACCAGGGGGGAGGGGGGGTTAAAAATTGGCCAAAAAAACATCACGTGATTAATGGACGTCGTCGCCTTACATAGATTTTAATAATATACAAAGTGTTAAATAGCATTATAAAGCCGAATATTGTAGATAGGGACCATCAAACTTGTTCAGTATGGGACCAATTTTGAAATTGCAAAAAAAGAATTAGCTGTTTCATACAAAAATTAATTAAAAAAACTCAATATATATGTACCATATTTGGCTTTAATAAGGCTATTTCCAAACACCCTTTATAGATGAAACAACATAGGTATACTTTGGTACTGAAAGGGCCACTGGATATTCGTTAGAGGAGTCAAATTATTCTGTTTGCGTAAGACATCGATACTTGTGTGCAGCGAGCCATCTCTTCACCTCACTTGAATCGAAGAAAAAGGGACCTCAAGTCGGTCCGAATCCAGAAATAACTTCGCAAAATAAACAAAATGCCGATATGATACGGTAGTTAGGTACATAATGTACAAGCTATGTATCACAATCTGTCTTTTTACCCAACTGCAAAGAAAGGGTTATGTTTTTCGCGCGTATCTTGTATGTAAGTATGTTTGTTTGTTTGTATGTGTGTTTGTATGTAATATTCTTTATTACCTCATATCTTTCAAACGGCTGAATGGATTTCTGTAATTAAGATATCGTTAGATTTGTCTCGTCAGCCCAAGTGTTCTTAAGAAGGTGGCGCTATAAAAAAAAAACTGTTGCATTACATACTACTTAAATTTTGTAAATTTTAAGATTATGGTGAGAAATAAAGGTTATTATTATTATTATTATAAAAAACCAACATGGTGGTGCTATTATACGTAGTGCAAAAAAATTTTTTTTTTTTTAGAATACTACAATATGGGTGTCAAATTAAAGGGCTTTTTATAAGAATTTCAAAAAGGTATATCATTACCGTAATATATAATAACTAAAAAGATATAAATAAAAAAATTAATAAAAAAAATAAAAAAACTCGCCTGCATAAAAAGACAAGTCAACTGAAAATATGGAAACAAGATTAAATATTAAAGGCAACATAATAACATGCAGTCGGAGGCATATAATTCAAATCATTCATAACGTCACTTTCTTTATGCATGCCTCCGACTGCATGTTATTATGTTGTCTTTAATATTTTATCTTGTTTCCATCTTTTCAGTTGACTTGTCTTTTTATACAGGCTGGTTTTTAATTTTTTTTAATTTTATAACGCCTTGACTGCGTAGGTAAAGTAACAACTTTTCATATTGATGCTTTATAAGTATGATATTAGGTGAGGAAACGTGTAGGTGCTGTAATTTCAAATCATGTTCGAAATGGGTGGGGTGAAATCCGCGATTATTCATTTTTATGAAGCAAACTTTATTATGTCGTTTGGGTTTACCGGGACACGGGAAGAATTTCAATGAGAATGAAAAAAATTGTATGAAGAATATACGTATAACTTTATATTTTACGCATTAAGGCTGTATATACGCAAAGGAGAATGGCAGGTGTCCATATATTTTCAGAACCACATAAAGGCTTAGCGTGCCAAGAAGTAAATAGCATGACTTTAATCCTCTATTAAAGCCTAATAAATTATGTAATCGTAAGATACACTTTAAAGCTGGGGATAAAAAGTTATTTTAAAACCTAACCTCAAAAATGCACCTAATAGGCAACTCGTACTTTGGATACATTACATAACCTACACAGAATGATTTTTATTTAAAAGCTTTAGGTGACGCTGGTCATGAAATCTACAAATATTAAGTAATTAGACCGTAATAGACAATTACCTACTCCCTATCTATCATTGACCTGAAACATAGTATGATAACGGTAAGTAGGTACTAATCCGCGTCAATTGGTAATGCGCCTGGCGGCCATGATTTTAACCTCAAAAACGAAAAACAATTGTATTTTTTTCATATACCTAGACCCTTTCTTATTGAAAATAAGAATTCAATAATTAATACATTATTTTACTTATTAGAATTTTACTGTTTTTGTCATTTTTAGTTGCGAATGACGTTGTTTTTCTAAATGTTGCCTCCTTCTTTACGAACACTTTAAATTGAAAAGTAACCACCAAATTATGACCTTTAAATCTCATAAGGTCCGAATTGGGCACGCTCAGTATTTATGAATTTGGAAAATGGTTCCCAGTTTGCCATTCTCCTTTGTGGTCACCCATTCCATGACCGACTCTCCGCAATCGCTGGGCCAGGCGCTAAACCCCTGCGCCACCGAGCTCCTCCGAGTCTAACTCGTGTAAGTAGTTCATAAGTTACTTTTAAATGCGACACATATTGACAAAAATGAGAGCCGTTGAATTCTAAATATTGTTGTTTTTCACCTCAATTTACAGTAATAAGTACTTTCTGCCAAATCAGCGTCCCAAAGCGGTCCTCCGCTTTGGGACGCTGATTTGGCAGATTTGGCGATCATGAGTGTGAGTGTGATTGAACCCAACACCCAAGATTTACGTTGCTTAAGTTAAAGAATGACACAGTGAAAGGCAATTCTGAGTTGCGTGCCAGATGCGTTTGGACCAGACCACCAAGAATTAAAACGGAAGAAAAATCTGCCGATTCGCTTTACATTGCTGTTTTTGTTAAAGGTTACTCAAGAAGGTCACATACTAAAGTTGACGTGACAAGTAAATACAGCTTGTTATTGTTTCAATTGAGAGGAGAGTAAAGCAAACTAGACACTCGATGGACGGGCCTCTAGAGGAGACCCTTTGTTGTCGCTCTCTATAAATTGTTTTATATTCCACATGAAACTCGGAAAGGGTTCAAGAAGCTAGCCTCCCTTTTTGTTTACTTTTTTAAAGACTATTTACGATGAATCTTATCTGGCTGGCTTTGTAGGGCTATAATATAATATACTTTACTATTAGTTTTTCTGTGCTATAACTTTGTTGCCTGCGTATGCTTTGGTCAAGACGCAACAGTAGGTACCTACTTAAGCAACAATATCTCCTTTTTACGCCTCGTACATTTCACAACACTTGCTGTACAAATAAGTCTCCAGTAATGTCTACGATTGTTCCAGCTCGCAGTCACAGCAGGAGCGCTGGGCAGACGTGCTGCACGGTTAATTGGCCGGCTTATTTCTTGCACGATTGATTTCACTTATGATGCGATTGGACTCTTTGACATACTTACTGATATTTTAAATAATTTTACTCACTTATGCTGTGAAATGTTATCATTCCATTTGAAAAAGGAATGCGGGGCGTTCAACATTTCCACGGGGGTCTGGTTCATCACATTCTAAATTTGAAATTCAGTGCGGAAATGAAATTCAATACTTACTTCCCGCACTGAGTGCGGGAAGTAAATGTTCCAAATTCAAATCGGTAGAAATAACAGCTAGCTTTCTTTATATGAAACTTTATGGTTGCATGACCGGTCAGTAAACATGGCCACGCGAACCAATTTAAATATCACATTTTTACAAAGAAAATTGTATTTCCTCGCATTTCGTGAGTAAAGTATTATACAAACCTTGTACTGGAAGCTACTTGCATTGCCTCGAATGATTAAAGCCCTCGCCTGCGGCTCGGGCTTCAAACCATCCTCGACAATGCAATCCCTAGCTTCCCGTTCTCGGATGTAATGTACTATTACAGCTGTAACATTATTTAGAAGGAAGGATTACTTTTTTAGATTTTATTTTTACAAAAAAGGTAATAGCGTAGTTTATTATGCTTTGTAATTTTTTTTTACTACTTTGATTTGATTTCACTTTCACATTGTTACTTCGAGAGGTTGAGACGGTTTAAGGTAATTAAATTCAATAAAAATTTAATAAAGGGCAAATACACGCTGAAATTTTAATCATTTGGTTCCCGCCGTGGGATGTTTCCACTCATGATTACAAGCAACTTTTACTATGGGGCCAATTCTGATATCGCAAAAAAAAAATCAGCTGTTCCATACAAAAGCGCAATAGGTACTGTAACGCTTGTGAGCGCTACTTTAAATAAAACCGATGCTTTGACTGGAAACTATTATTTATTTTATCTTTTTAATTAAATTCGAATACATAATAATAAAAACCAGGATGCGCCTCCATGGCCGCGCACCGAGTCCTCTGTAGAAAATCGAATCTTAACTTTTTAAACGTAAATTCAAAACCATGTCAACGCGCCACCGCAATATCGGCCAGTGCGCGGGCATAGACACCACATTATCTATACCTACTCGACCTTAATGTATGAAACAGCTGATTCTTTTTTTCGCGATATCAGAGTTGTCCCCATAGTAAAAGTTGTTTGTAATCGTCAGTGGAACCAACCCACTGCGGGAACCAGATGATTAAAATTTCACGATGTTTATTAAGTTTTAAGTTCTTTAAGTTATGTAAAAACTAGCGGCCGCCCGCGACTTCGTCTGCGTGGAATGAGTTTTTGTTATCCCTCGGGAACTATAGCTTTTTTCGGCTTAAAAGTTACCCTATGTCCTTCTCTGTACCCCGGACAACGTGTATGCAAAATTTCATGATGATCGGTTCAGTAGTTAGGACGTGAAGGCATAACAAACAAAAAAACAAACGGACTTTCGCATTTATAACATTAGTAAGGATAGTCAGGTAGGGTAGGTAATATGAAGAAATAGACACCTAGAAAATTACACGATTTTTACGAGAGCACATGGCGCTGACGATATCAAGTAAACAGGGAAAAATAAAGTCATTAAAGCAATCTTTATTCACTCAGTCCGCAGGGTGCTTTCGGTACCTGGCCTTATAAAAATAAATTGCATTTTAAGCGCTAAATCTGAAGCTGCGAATTAAAATGTTGATTATGCAAATCTTCTTTAATAAATCCTTGGCTTTGGAATAATTCCTGGATGTTTTCTTATTTCCACATACATATTTCATTTTAGGTCTTGGAAAAAAAAATATTTAAGGTGCACGATCGTTTCTTCTGAAAGTTCTAAAGACAAAGATTAACAATGTTTATTTGTCATAACATTATACACGCTTAATAACGGTTAATCTAAAAATTAAATGAGTGTATCTCCTCCCTATTCTAATCGAGTACCTGTCTGTACCTATATGTACAGTTAAAAGTTTTATGTCCCATTTTTTTCCGATTTGGAGCTCATTCATAGAATTACAAGCGCGTAATCTAAAGAGACTATCTTTCTTACCTACGTTAATAATAAAAAGAATGAATCAACGCACGCGTCTTGTTTATTTTTGTGAGTTAGCCGATCAATCAAGATTTTATTCCGGTATTTTCAAACTATTAATTTTTAACTGGTCGTTCATATTCAGAAACGTGGTCTGATATCCCCATTTAATTTTTAGATATACTTACTTAAAAAGCTTTTAAAAATAGTAAAACCTCCTTCAAAAACCTTAAAAAAACAGCTCTATAAAAAGCAAGAAATAATGTTCAAATCGATTAATTAAAACACGTCTATTGAAGTCGGGTGGAGCTGGAAGTATTTGTTTTTACTTATTGTGATGTTTATATTCTAAAAGCCCCACCCGACTTCAATAGACGTGTTTTAATTAATCGATTTGAACATTATTTCTTGCTTTTTATAGATCTGTTTTTTTAAGGTTTTTGAAGGAGGTTTTACTTTTTTATTTTAAACTTTTTTGTGGTAGGTACCTATGTAAGCGATGATTTTATAAAATAACACGTTAAGTATAATGTTTCACATTTTTCAATGGTATACCCCGAGGTGTTCAATCTCAATGTCCACAGGTGTTCCGTTGGGTCTTCGCAGTTCAACTCTAGTCCAGAACGTCCTCGACAATAATAAACCTACCAATATTTCAATCACTGTACAGTTCCTATTTGATTTTGAGGAGTTCCCTCGTGTATCTTCAAAATCCAAAATCCAATACCAATGAAATTAATATGGTATCATCCTTAAGGTGTCTTCTTTCAAACAAAAAAAGAATTGACTAAATCGGTTCATAAACAAAAAAGTAATGGTTGAAAATCGGTCTCAATTCATATAAAATGGTAACGAAAACGACAGTATTTTCAAGATTACTTGAAAACTACTGAACCGATTTCAAAATTTTAAAAAATGGGACCAACTTGGGAACAAACCTCATGTTATAACGTTTGAATCATTTCAATCGGTTCAGCCGTCTTCGAGTAATCGGTGTACATACATATAAAAAAAATATACGCGACGAATAGATAACCTCCACCTTTTCAAAGTTTTTGAAGTCGGTTAAAAATTGACGGTGTATAGTATTGTTTACTTGACGTAGATAGGTAGTACACTTTTGCACGGCGATATATGCGAAGAAACATAGTAAGGCTTGTTAATTAAGGAAATCTCGACCTCGTTTGAAGTTGAAGATCGGTTATCGATTACCACATCAACCGTGCACTCAGCTAACACACAACATTATAGGAATTTCAGAGTTTCCTCGCTCAGGGCTATAATAAGTACTTAACTTGTTTATACTTACAGGGGCCCTATTTTTGAATCACTCGGCTGGCGTCGAGCGCTCGTTTCTACTGATTTTCGTTCGACATATGACTCTATTTCGAACGTTTGAGCCATATGTCGAACGAAAATCAGTAGAAACGAGCGCTCGACGCCAATCGAGTGATTCAAAAATAGGGCCCCTGAATCTATACGAGCCGAATAAGAATAGTACTGTCAAAACTGCCACATTTGTTTGCGTTTCGCTTCCACTTCTGCCCCCCTAGCATGACCACCGAACTGTACAAGCAAACCCGTACATTTTTGTATGTTTCGTTATTTAGCAAAGTAAGCAGAACGTGGCCTGCGCGCCACCACTCGATCGATATTATAAATCAGTTGCAATAAATAACTCATGGAAACAACATCTTATAATTTTCCACCAAATTGACCGCGATCGGGATATTTCGGAATTATCTATCAATTATCATTATCATCGGTTACAATCCGTATGTATGGTAACAGACCATACACGAACACCGAACAACGTAATACGTTATAATATAGCTATTTTATCACGTTCAACTGTCAATGGATTTTGACAGTTGGGTGTCGATAAAACTCTATATCAAGCGATATTATATCGTGTTTTGTCGGTCATGCTAGGGGGCCAGGGTGTAGGATGTGCAAAAAAGGCACAAAGATCAAGATTGCCGTTTGACAGGTGCTATTTTTATTTGGCTTGCATAGTACATACAAAGTTATTTTTAGTTAATACAAAACCTCTCGTGGGGTTGATCAGACCATCAAACTGAACAACTTTCATTATGGGACCAACCTTGATAATCCGAAACAATTCTGGAATTTTGTTAAAAATAAGCTGAAATCAAACGTTATGCCGGCTATTATGAACTATAATAACAATAATATTACTACGGGCGAGGATATTAGCAATGCGTTTTCGGATTATTTTCAATCGAGCTTTGTAGATACCCCACAACCGCATTCCTTCGCTAATCTGCAAGCTCCTTCACCAGTTTCTGATATCTCCTCAATAGATGTTACTGAGGACCTTGTACTTAAGCTACTAAAAAATTTGGATACTCGCAAATCGGCTGGGCCCGATAACTTACCCGCTATTTTTCTGAAAATGTGCTCGGAATCCGTGGCAATCCCAATAACTTTGTTGATCAAGAGGTCCTTTAGTGAGTGTTACGTTCCAGATGTTTGGAAATCGGCCTTTATAACGCCTGTGCATAAAAAAGGCCCGAAAAATATCGTTGTAAACTACCGACCCATTTCCAAACTCTGCATAATAGCGAAAATTCTGGAAAAAATTGCACACAGACAGATTTACGATGCAATTAAACACTCACTAAACATTAGCGTATAGTTGGCAGACTCACCATGGAATTAGAAGGTTTTGACTAGGTCAAAAAATTGTTAGTAAATAGTGATAAATAGTGAACTATAGCATATAAATAGTGATACTATGATTCAAAAGATATTTGAGTATCTTGGTGAGGCTGCAAACTTGACGTCAAGTTGGCAGACACCTTAAGAAATACAGTTCGTATCATTATTATTTATATGCCAAAAAATTGTTAGAAAATAGTGAATCGTATACGCAAAATTTCAATAACATTGCTTCAATACAAGCCGAGATATTACGGTCTCTAAGTGGGCTGCTAACTTGACGTTTCAGGCAATAGCGATTCCAGAGAAACGGGTACAAGTTTTAAACAAATAAATATATCAAAAAATTGTTAGTGAAATTGTGATTCCTACGATATAAATAAAACAAGAATTCTTCATTGCTATTTTCTAAAAATCGAATGTTAACTTTTACATATAATACTCTGAATAGGCTGTCGATCAATATTGAACTTTGCTCGACAGTAATAAGGTTCAAACTTCATTGCAATCATGAGGTGAGTACTATCAAGCAAAAAAGTGAGATTTATATTTTTAGCCATATCCTCGAATTATTATTACACTTGTTTTATTAATTAAACGTTGGTATCAAACAATAACGATATTCATTAATAACAATAATATTCATAACAATAGCGCCATCTCTCGGAAAAGATTGTCAATTTCTCAGTTATAATTTAACGTTAGGTGCCTATTTATGTATTAGGTATTATTTTACTTAATTATTTTTGAAATTTAAAAAGGCAAATCATAGCGTGCCAACCCTTACACTTTTAGTCGTTGCGTCAACTGTCTATTTTTACGAACGGTGGCTTTTGCGCCAACAATAAAGGCGATGATCGACTGTATAAAGACAAGTAGGCTGTGCTGTGGTCAATATACCTTACTCTTAATTCAATATTATTAATTCAGGAGAAACTATTAATATTTTCTACTTATATTACTTCCTACCTACTCACATACCAACTGATACTCATTTTACTATAAATCTCACCAAATAATAATAATATCTTTATTTTACCTAATACATAAATAGATACTACCTAACGTTAAATTATAACTGAGAAATTGACAATCTTTTCCGAGAGATGGCGCTATTGCTATGATTGTTATTAATAAATATCGTTATTGTTTGAAACCAACAATTAATTAATAAAACAAGTGTAATAATAATTGGAGGACATGGCTAAAAATATAAATCTCACTTTTTTGCTTGATAGTACTCACCTCACGATTGCAATAAAGTTGGAACCTTATTACTGTGGAGCAAAGTTCAATATTGATCGACAGCCTATTCAGAGTATTATGTAAAAGTTAACGTTTGATTTTTAGAAAATAGCAATGATGAATTCTTGTTTTATTTATATCGTAGGAATCACAATTTCACTAACAATTTTTTGATATATTTATTTGTTTAAAACTTGTACCCGTTTCTCTGGAATCGCTATCGCCTGAAACGTCAAGTTAGCAGCCCACTTAGAGATCGTCATATCTCGGCTTGTATTGAAGCAATGTTATTGAAATTTTGCGTATACGATTCACTATTTTCTAACAATTTTTTGGCATATAAATCATATTGATACGAACTGTATTTCTTAAGGTGTCTGCCAACTTGACGTCAAGTTTGCAGCCTCACCAAGATATTCAAATATCTTTTGAATCATAGTATCACTATTTATATGCTATAGTTCACTATTTATCACTATTTATTAACAATTTTTTGACCTAGTCAAAACCTTCTAATTCCATGGTGAGTCTGCCAACTATACGCTAATCACTAAACGACTTTCAGCATGGATTTCTACCAGGAAGATCCACAGTTTCAAACCTTGCATTGTTGAATGATTTCACTACCGCCTCTATGGTTAATGGATCCCAAGTTGACGTAGTTTATACTGATTACAGTAAAGCTTTCGATCGAATTCAGCATGATCGGCTCTTATTCAAACTGAAACTGATTGGCATTAGTGGTGATCTTCTGAGGTGGTTTGAATCGTACATCCGCAACAGAACGCAAGCTGTAGTTGTGAATAATTACATTTCTAGCTGGATCAAGGTCCCTAGTGGGGTGCCGCAGGGATCCCTGTTGGGACCCCTCTTATTCGTCATTTACATTAATGATATCAGCTGCTGCTTGCGATCTTCTAAATTATTATGCTTTGCTGATGATATGAAGATTTTCTCGGCTGTGAGATCCGTTCAAGATACGTGTGCGCTCCAAGATGACTTGAACCGCCTTGAATCTTACTGTCAAGTTAATTTTCTCGATTTGAATCCCCTTAAATGCTCCGTTGTTACGTACTCTAGGAAGACCAATACCATACATCATGTTTATCGGATAGGCTGCACTGCTCTTTCTAGGAATGTTTCGGTGAGGGATCTAGGGATTGTTCACGACTACAAACTGACGTTCGAGGATCATATTGATAGCATTGTGCGAAGAGCATCCAAGGCACTGGGTTTTATTTTACGTAGTTCCAAGGACTTTAATCAAATTAAAACGCTAAAAATATTGTACTGTATGTTCGTCAGAACTATTCTGGAGTATGCATCGCAAATTTGGAACCCCCGATATAAAATTTACAAAATGCGAATTGAACGCATACAGGAAAAGTTCGTAAAACATCTATGCTATCGTGCAGGGCTGTCGTATGACTCATCTAAAAACGAAGACTTATGTAAAAAATTCCACCTTCTTCCGTTACACATGCGGCGTGATATTGCTGATATGGTCTACCTTATGAAAATCTCATCTGGTATGATTGATTGTCCTGAGCTTCTATATAAACTCTCTTTTAACGTACCCCGTAGTTCACGGCGAGCTGCACCATTTAACTTGCCTTTTTGTAGCACTAAATATAGAAAAAATAATTTTATCTACCGTTCAATGAATCAATTTAATATTTTATCAAATAATTTTGATTTGGATGTATTTAACACCAGTATTCGTGCGGCGAAGACACTCGTTAGTAGGCATTTCTTCAATGGCGAATAATTCAGTTATTTTTTGCAATTCTAATACCTACTATTGTTCTTGATTCATTTATGCTAACTTAAATTTAAGCTCACATTAGATTTAACTGTACTTTGGCTAACCGTGTGAATCTATTATTAGCTTTTTAAGTTTATACTTTGTAATTTATATTAATATTGTGTAAGCTGATGATTCACCGAATAATAAATAATAATAATAAATAATAATAACCTTGAAATCGTGAAAAAAAATCAAAAAGTTGTTCAGTTTGATGGTCTGATCAACCCCACGAGAGGTTTTGTATTAACTAAAAATAACCTTGTATATTAGTTATGTCGATATGTTGGAGATAATGATTATATAATAGTAAACAAGTAAAACGACCATCAAAAACCTAAAAATAAAAACAGCTGATTACGGCATTTTGAAATACATTAAGTTATAGTACATTATGATATAAGTGCGGTAATTATCAAAGCGCACGTATGTCATACGACGTTTTATAACATATTTGCGAGGAAATAAATAAAATCATTTTCTTCGCTTCGTAAGAGAGAATCTAGGCTTCAGAACGCAGTGTACCATAATTTTATTCATTTAAGTGAAGATAGAATAAAAAGATGTCCTAAACTATTCTGGCGATTTGTTAAATCAAAATTACCATCTAGTCATGTTCCCCAAACAATGAAACTTAATCAGCGTGTTTCTAATACAGGTGAAGATACATGCAATTTGTTTAATGAATATTTTAACTCTGTTTTTGTTCGAAGTGTACCGCGGCCAGTTACCTACGATCTCGATTGCCCCCCCGTCAACTCCCCTGTCAGTCTGCAAACCATGACCATTACTACGGAAGCTATTAACAAAGAGTTTAAAAGCATTGACATTAACAAGGGAACTGGTTATGATGGCATTCACCCCATATTTATACGTAATTGTGCTAAACAATTATCGATACCGATGGGTATTATACATATATCGCATCGCAAGTCTTTAGAAATTGGTATCTTTCCATCGGCATGGAAACTTGCTCTCATCACTCCCATTCCTAAAAATGAGAATAAGAATGACGTTTCTCAATATCGACCTATATCTGAAACCAACTTATTCGGCAAAATTTTTGAACAGATTATTACTTGTAAACTGGCGTGTGCATTAAAGAATCATATATCTTTTAATCAACATGGTTTCTGTAAAGGGCGCTCTGTAGAAACGAATATGCTAAGTTTCACAAAATTCTTGGTTGATGCTTTGGATAAAAATAAACAAGTAGACGTCGTGTATTCTGATTTTTCCAAAGCATTCGATAAAATTAATCATGATCTTCTTATAGAAAAACTTTGGACTCTCGGGATACACGGCGATCTGCTCCGTTGGTTGGATTCGTATGTCAAGAATCGTTCTCAGGCGGTTTCTGTGAAGGGCTTCGTATCACGATTCCTTGATATTCCCTCTGGAATTCCGCAAGGGTCCCATATTGGGCCATTATTATTTGTTATTTATATTAATGACATCGAAAAAATTATTCAAAATTCAAATTTCCTGCTATATGCTGATGACGCAAAGTTTTTTAAGATTGTGCAAGGGAATGACGATTGCTTACAGTTACAATCAGATCTAGAGCGTTTAACAGAATATTGTTCATCAAATCAACTGTTTCTCAATTTGGACAAATGCTCCGTTATCTCGTACACACGCAAAAAGAACCCTATTAACTTTGATTATAAAATTAACAACTTATCACTTGGCCGAGTCACATCAATTCGTGACTTGGGTATTATAATGGACTCTGGTTTATCTTTTAACTTACACATTGATTATATAGTTAGCAAAGCATTCCGACAATTAGGTTTTATTCTAAGGGTCTCTAAACCTTTTAAGCAATCGCATACCCTTAAACTTTTATATTTCAGTTTTGTTCGATCACTTCTTGATTTTGCTTGCATTATATGGAGCCCAAATTATGCCTGTCACATTGCCCGTATAGAAAAAGTTCAAAAAAAGTTCGTTAAATCTCTGGATTACCGTGGTAATCATGAATATATATCCTATGAAGATTCACTCAACCATCACGCAATGACTTCTCTTGCTAACCGTCGAATCATGTTTGATCAAGTCTTTCTTTATAAAATTTTTAATAATTTGGTTGACTCCCCTCACATTTTAGAAGAAATTAACCTAAGAGTACCCAGACCTGGCTCTCGCTTGCAAAAACTATTTGTTGTCCCTATGTACACAGCTGTATACACCAGAAATAACTTCTTTCGACGTACCTAGTGTTGAAACTTATAACAAAAGGTTCAATGATATTTTTGGCAATAGTCTAACCGTCTATAGAAAGTTATTGCATAGTAAATTGTCAATAGCACTTTGATAATTAATAGTATTTAATTTGATGATTTATTGTACATTTTCTAAAACACTCGACTGTGTATGTTTATGTTCACAGAACATAGAAGTAGATAGAAGTAGTATGAGCTCAATTTTGTATGAAAACCAGTGTAACCAAACAAACACATCAAAATTCGAAGCCAAGCCCCCCACTCAATAGTTACATGCTACGCACACACACTTCTTGAACACATAATTGGATAAAAAGAAAAAATGTATAATATCCAGAAAGCCATAAATCACAAAGTTTATTTATTTAGATTCAGTCGTATTACCATAGCAACTTGGTACCAAATTAAATAATATGTATATTTATAATGCTGCTACTAAGCCGCTAGATGGCGCAAGCTAATTTTAATAGTGCGATTTACCACCTTATTTATTAATACATAAAGTACTTTAAGAAAATTTAATGAGATAAGGGAGACCGGGTTACTTGACATTCTTCACTTCATCATATCAGCCGCACGACACCCACTGCTAGGTATAGGCCTCCCCTAAGGATCTCCACGACGATCGGTCCTGCGCTGCCTGCATCCAGTGGCTTCCAGCAATCTTCACCAGATCGTCGGTCCAATTTATCGGGGGCCTACCCATGGAGCGTCGTCCGGTGCGCGGTTGCCATTCCAGAACCTTTCCGCCCCAACGGCCATCGGTTCTTCTCGCTATGTGTCCCGCCCATTGCCACTTCAGCTGAGCAATCCTTCGAGGGATGTCGGTTACTTTAGTTCTCCTGCGGATCTCCTCGTTTCTGATTCGATCACGCAGGGAAATGCCGAGCATGGCTCTCTCCATTGCACGCTGGGTGACCTTGAGCCTCCTTATGATGCCCATAGTTAGCGACTACGTTTCACTGCCGTAAGTCATCACTGGCAACACACACTGTTCATAGACTTTCGTCTTGAGACATTGAGGTAAGTCGGACGCGAAGATTTTTCGAAGCTTCCCGAATGCTGCCCACCCTAGTTGGATTCGACGAGAGATCTCTTTCTCGAAGTTGGACCTACCTAACTGGACTGCCTGTCCTAGGTATACGTAATGGTCAACAACTTCAAATGTAGTGTTCCCAACATGAACTGGACAGGGTACAACATGGGCATTTGACATAATTTTCGTCTTATCCATGTTCATCCTAAGACCCACTCTTTGGGAAGCACTACGGAGATCTTCGAGCATTGTGTTCAGGTCTTCCATGGTCTCAACCATAAGGACTATATCATCGGCAAAACGAAGATGTGTTAGGTATTGGCCATTAATGTTGATGCCGAGTCCTTTCCAGTCCAAGAGCTTAAAGATGTCCGCCAACGCAGCTGTGAACAGTTTCGGAGAAATAACGTCTCCCTGTCTCACACCACGCTGCAGTTGAATAGGATTTGTGATCTGGTTCTGTCCTCGGATCGACATGGTGGCATTTTGGTATAGTACCGCAACACCTCGATATACCTTAGCTTATCCTAAATAGTTTCAGATTCTTCACTTAGCTTATCCTAAATAGTTTCAGATCAATAAGTCGTTTAAACTCTATTTCACAATTCGGTGGGAACCTGACATTTCTTAGTTACTAGGCAAAAAATATTTGTTAAACATGGCGGCCTTATCGCTAATAATATGATATAATAAACGTATATAAATATACATCAAACTTGACGACCTCCGTGGTCGAGTGGTTCGCACGCCAGTTTTCAAGGCGTCACCATCTCATGAGGTCCCGGGTTCGATCCCCGGCTGGGTCAATGTTGAAAATGAACTTTTCAATATTGTCTCAGGTCTGGGTGTGTGTCATACCACCGTTGTTTCTGATTTCCATAACACAAGTGCTATAGCTACTTACTTTGGGATTGGAGCAATGTATGTGATGTTGTCAAATATTTATTTATTTATTTTATTTATTATACATACACTTAAATATGCAATAATAGGTACTTAATTATCTCGCATTTCATGAAACTTCGTAACCTTGTAGGGGAAGCAATTTTCATTAAATTGCCTCGAATATTTAAAAGCCTTGAAAATAAAAATGCTAGCTTCCCGCACTCACCTGTTACGTACTATTTATGAATTAAGTTGACTAAAATTCCGTACTGGTTTTGCGTGTTTTCAGTGGTCAGTGTATCAAATCAACTGTTATTTAGACATTTAATTTACTTATCAATTTTTTGCTATGGTGATAATACTTTTCAACTCTTCACAGTCACACCTTTTCTCGGTCTCCCCTATTGAGTGACATTTCCGCCATTCTATATTTTAGTGTTTATAAAACTTCAAGAATAGGTCAAACTGTGCGTTGGAATATGGATCATAAGTGTATGACGCATAAAGGTGGATATTTATTGTTTTGAATTTTAAAAGGAAAATATTAGTTGATTTTTTAATAAAAACCAAAATTAATTAAATAAAGCTCGCCTCTGATATTTTATGCACCCGTTTGGTAAATGATATATGTGGATATTGATTTTGCTCTTTTAAATAATGCAACTCGGCATTTTTATATTATTTTTGAAGATGTTTTTGTTTGGCGTTCGTTCATACGACTGACGGAGCAAAATTCAAAGATGTGCGGAGCTTCGCAGATCTGATGTTACACGGGTGCCGCCCACATGCGACTTCTACTGGGGGGAAAAAAAAATTCTTTGTTCTGTGTTTATGTTAGTACATACTTACTTACTTCCAAAACACCATAACTTTGTGTAATTTTGTATACTTTATGGATCTATAGGTCTATAAGAAACTCATATGTTTTGTAATCAATTTCAATGTATAAGACTGTTTGTATCCTAAATAAAATAAAATAAAAATAAAATAAAAATAAAATAAAAAACTCGGACTTTGCATTTTTGCTTGTTTTCCATAATGATGAAATTTTGATACACTTGTAAGTTTCTATCGGTCGATTTTTCTGCCTTTCACTTCGATTGTGAGGAAATCAAACAACAATAAAGTAAAAAAACAAAAATTAAAAAAAAAAACATTTTTTCTTAAATTTTAGTGACAAATTATGTAATTTTGGAATGTGTTAATCAAGGCCTATCATTTGATACCCATATTCAAAAATAAAATAAAAAATTGTTATTTTCTTAAATTTTAGTGACAAATTATGTAATTTTGGAATGTGCTAATCAAAGCCTTTCATTTGATACCCATATTCAAAAATCGAAAAAAATATTTTTTTTCTTAAATTTTAGTGACTCGTTATATTATTTTGGAATGTGCTCATCAAGGCCTTTCATTTGATACCCATATTCAAAAATCGAAAAAAAATTTTTTTTTCATAAATTTTAGTGACACATTATATTATTTTGGAATGTGCTCATCAAGGCCTTTCATTTGATACCCATATTCAAAAATCGAAAAAAAAGGTTTTTTTTTAAATTTTAGTGACAAATTATATAATTTTGGAATGTGCTCATCAAGGCCTTTCATTTGATACCCATATTCGAAAATTGAAAAAAAAATTTTTTTTTTATTGAAAAAAAAAAATTTTTTTTTTATTGAAAAAATAGATTATTGAAGTAAATTTTATTTATAACATATTTGCTCGTAAAGGGTCTCTTATTACGCCAATTTCAATATCGTATTGTATCTCATTACGAACTTGTGCGGTAATGTAAAGTAAAACGCACGGTTTATCAAGATGCTTCGTCTAAACGAACGGTACTTTTTTAAATCTTAGCAAAGAGTTTTGATATCAGAAAAGAGGTCAACATTTTATGAATAAAATTTACTTTATATGATTTTTTTTTCAATAAAAACATTTTTGAATATGGGTATCAAATGAAAGGCCTTGATGAGCACATTCCAAAATTATATAATTTGTCAGTAAAATTTAAGAAAATATTTTTTTTTCAATTTTTTTTTATGTAATTTATTAATTTTTGAATATGGGTATCAAATGAAAGGCTTTGATGAGCACATTCCAAAATTATATAATTTGTTACTAAAATTTAAGAAAAAAAAATTATTTTTTTCGATTTTTGAACATGGGTATCAAATGAAAGGCCTTGATGAGCACATTCCAAAAAAATATAATTTGTCACTAAATTAAAAAAAAAAATTTTTTTATTAATTTTTGAATATGGGTATCAAATGAAAGGCCTTGATGAGCACATTCCAAAATTACATAATTTGTCAGTAAAATAAAAAAAAAATTTTTTTTTTCAAGTTTTGAATATGGGTATCAAATGAAAGACCTTGATGAGCACATTCCAAAATGATATAATTTGTCACTAAAATTTTTTTTTTTCAATTTTTGTTTTTTTACTTTATTGTTGTTTGATTTCCTCACAATCGAAGTGAAAGGCAGAAAAATCGACCGATAAATACTTACAAGTGTATCAAAATTTCATCATTATGGAAAAAAAGCAAAAATGCAAAGTCCGAGTTTTATTTATTTCCTCGCAAATATGTTATAAAACGTCGTATGACATACGTGCGCTTTGATAATTACAGCCTCTGCTTTCTTGTAGCCCTCGCCTACGGCTCGGCCTAGCAATATCGCCTCAGCTGTGATTTTCAACTTACCGCACTTATATCATAATGTACTATTATAAAATGTTGACCAAGAGGTCAATCGCACATGACGCATCAGAAAAGATTCTGATATAAAAACTCTTTGCTAAGATTTAAAAAAGTACCGTTCGTTTTAGACGAAGCATCTTGATAAACCGTGCGTTTTACTTTACATTACCGCACAAGTTCGTAATGAGATACAATACGATATTGAAATTGGCGTAATAAGAGACCCTTTACGAGCAAATATGTTATAAAATGTATTATATGCTCTGTACTGTAATCCAATTACCATGTTGAAACGCGTATTGGTGATTTTAATATTATTTCTTGCTTTTTAGAGCTATTTGATTTTGAAACTGTTTTTATTTTTAGGTTTTTGAAGGAGGTTTTCCTTTTTTTTTAAATGCTTTTTTTACTTTAAATTTTTTTTATGGTAAATATTACAAAGCATGTAATATTTTTTAACTTAATATATTTCAAAATGCCCATAACTCAATTTCCAAATTCATGCTGTTTGTTTTAAGGAGTTGTGCCTTTGTAGTCCAAGTCTATTCCAGAACGTCGCAGACCATAGCTCGGTTTGTTTTGGATTGTCATAAACATACCAATATCTCATACATATCCTATTATATATGCAAATAAAGATTATGATTATGATTATGATTATGATTATTAAAGTTTGAGGAGTTCCCTTGGATATCTTCGAAGTCCAAGGTCCAATGTCAATAAAATTAAAAATACTACACTGAAAGTATCCCTTTGCCAAAAAATATCATCTTATTCGGTTCATAAATTAACAAAGCCGTCAAGGTAATTAGCGCAAAATCATAGTATTTTTAGGATTACTTGAAAACTACTTAACCGATTTAAAAAATAATTAAATAAGACCATTTAGCAAGAAAATTCGATCAAACAAAAAAAAGAATCATCAAAATCGGTCCATAAATGACGAAGATATGCGCGAACAATGATAAAAAAAATACAATCGAATTGACAACCTCCTACTTTTTTTGAAGTCGGTTAAAAAGAGCACGATTAAATCACATGTCGCATTACAGACTTTGATGTATTGTATGAAATTGACAAGCATATGGCACAGCGTAGCGTTCAAACGAATAGAATGTTGGCCACTTCAGTAGGATAGGTTGGTTATCTAAATCTGTCAATCTTCAATCAAATGTTTCGTTTGAAATTGAGGAAATCGGAATTTTGTAGTTATCAGTACTGCCGTCTATCTTCAGGCGGGTTTTGTTCGACCGGAAAATTATTGAAATTATTTTTTTATAGCCCATTACAATGATATATTCTGGATCCAAAATCTTAATATGATTATTTAAATAGTTTATTGTAAGGATCCTTACTAATTTATAAATGCGAAAGTCCGTTTGTTTGTTACGCCTTCACGTCTTAACTACTGAACCGATCATCATGAAATTTTGCATACACGTTGTCAGGGGTACAGAAAAGGACATAGGGTACCTGTCATCCCGAAAAAGGGTATTGTTCCTCAGGGATAGCAAAAAAACTTTCCACGCAGACGAAGTCGCGGGCGGCCGCTAGTCCTTACTAATATTATAAATGCGAAAGTGCGTTTGTTTGTTTGTTTGTTATGCCTTCACGTCTTAACTACTGAACCGATCATCATGAAATTTTACACACACGTTGTCAGGGGTACAGTGAAGGACATAGGGTACCTTTCATTCCGAAAAAAGGAACTGTTCCCGAGGGATAGACAAAATACTATCCACGCAGACGAAGTCGCGGGCGGAAGCTAGTATCATATAAGATACTATTGGGTTAAGTTGACTAGCCGTAAGGAATTGGTGTGGCTCATTATGTGACAGGTAGTAAACGACGTAAATCATTGAGACATACGGCCGTTTCGATGTTGATGAATTGATGATTATTGGCGCTGACATACTTACGTTCCAGTTTGCAACGAATCATTAAATAAATAAATAAACTGAATAATTATTCAGGTGGATGAAACTATCTTACTACGGAGCTTTATACCCTGCAAAAAATACCTCTTTGTTTAATCTCACTGTTTATATTCGATTATTGTTAAGTATCATATGGATATATCTGCTGATTTAGTTTTACTTGGATATAATGAGATGTATGTCTCAGTCGACGCAGGTTCTAAATTTTCTGTTTTCTGCGGGATGGGAAATGTTGCACCCGAAGACTACGTGAAGTCATAGATGACTATATCTACTTATTAATAAAATTAAACTAGCTAGACGATGTCAAAATTGCCTGCCACGTTTCCTGCAAAATGTACGAAAATAAGGAAATAAATAATAAGGGATGATTTTTTAAACTGCAATTCACTGTGTATTTGCTTTTTTTTAAATGCGCCAAAATCCTATTGAATATTTGAGTGTAATAGGTGGAGATTCATTACCAAATTTCATCATAGCGGCTAAGTAATTTACCTGGCAAATATAAACAAGCTGATGAGTTTTTCAGTTTATGAAATAGATAGATACCTATCTCATGAATGAGCGTCGCTTTCAGCTTTAGGCATCACGTCACATCTAATCAGGTGACACCTGAGAAAAACGATATCCGATGGACGTTTCTACGTAGCCAGGGGAGTAAAAAGGATGCTGAGTGTAGCTGTGATATTGGTGTGCGCGAGGCGGGGTTGGCGGGGCGGGCGCGGGGGCGCGGGCCAGGGCGAGCGCGCAGGGCGGGCGGCGGGTGGCACGTAACAAGTGAAGCGGCCCCGGGAGCAACAGTCTGCCGCTGCCCGGCCACGCGCCCACATATAACAAGTGTCGCGCCCCGGTTCGGACCGTGCTTTTCGCGTAAGTAGCACTTAGCGGACCTAATTGCTTGTCATTTAGTCCTGCAGACCGCCAGCGGAGCCCCTAAGGCCCGCGGGACGCTTGTGCGCCGCCTCCGCGACCCGCTCGCGCTCGCTCCCAACCTTACTCACTTCACGGACACTGCTTCGATACGGTGTACCTGTTGAATGCATGACGAGAAACGATATGTCTTCAAAAAAGACACGTCCAATTACATATCCCTTTTTATACAACATGCTGGGATTGTCTTTGTCTTGATGTTCCTTTCTGCTGGCGTTATTATTACCTACTTTTAAATAATGATAACCCAATATTAAATGTTGTTTAACTTAGTCAATAAGAAATTTTAATGTTATTTTATAACATTACGTTAAATAGCCACTATACTTACTCAAAGCTTTACAGCGAGACAGACTCGACACTGAAACCGTTGTCAATTTCCTATTTCCCGATATAAATGTCGAACTTAGGAAAATGTATAGATTTATTTAGCCTTAGGTACAATCGATGTTCTTTTTCTATGTCCGAACAAATAGGTAGCAATCTTTTTAACGTTTACAAAAAAATCAAACCATCAATACGACGTCCTATGATTTTGTACAAGTTTTGGAAATAAGAAATCGTCTATCATAGCCCTCAAGTGATTTAACATAAATTACTTACTTACTTGATTTTCAATTCACTTGAAAAGCCGCAAGCTTGTGTTTTCAGAGTCGGCCGCCATCAGAAACAAATTACGACTTAATGCCTGTTCGAATTTAAAGTTATAAAGCTAAGTTGGGGGTAGAAGATACCAGACAGGTAGCGACTCCAATTAAAACAATCAACCCACGCTATGAAGCCAGCATTATGCGGACAGTGGTTTATCGACAATTTATTTTTGTTTGACATGATTTTGCGAGGTTAGCCTCCTTTATTTCGTGGTATAGTATGAGTATGTGTCTAGTATTGTGGAGTTTCTGTACACTAATAGAGGTAGATAGTAAAGCGATAGACAAGTTGCGTTGTGTAAGACCTTAGGGCCTAGCCATAGATAACATTCGCAAATCTTCGTTATCGCTTCGCTTTCAAAACATGTATTTATTTATTAACAATCGAATTTTAAAACGTCAAATCCATACATGTTTCGAAGCGAAGCGATAGCGAAAATTTGCAAATGTTACTTTGGCTGGGGGGGCTTGTCCAGAAAGAGCAAATTCGCTACGATTTGGACGCGATTTTGGTTACACTACACTGTTGTTAATATTGAACTGGTACTAAGCGAACATTCGCGCGTAGGTGTATTGTATAGCTAGTATTTAATACAAACATCATACAGGATGTTTAGAATAGGAAGCTTTTGAAAATGATGACAAAATTGACAAGGGAACTCGGGAATATCACAGAATAATACTCGAATATAGAATTGCACTGACAGATGTCCAGTGAATAAAGAAAGTGCTGAAAGTTTAAAACAGTATTTGATTTGAAAATCCAGATTCAAAATATGCGAATCACTTTGTTCTAGGTAATTCTAAGTCGCTGACAATTAATACTGAATTAAGCAGTTGAACAGTGTCTTTGAAGTTTCTAGCGATAAGAGTTATTTTGACAACTTTATGTTTCAAGTGGACAGTGATTTCGGATGCTGAAATGTAATGTTGATAATTTAAATAGTGAAAGCGATTCAGAGCACTGTTAACTCAATTGTTTGAAGAGAGAAATGGACTTTTGAAGACCGCTTTCAGTTTGACCACATGAAAAATGGAAAGCCTATTAAATTAATTATTTGCTTTTGCTTTCTAGAATAAACAAGTCTTAAATTAATGATAAGCTTTTGAGGTAACAGAAAGCATTAATTAGGCCTTAAACAAATTATCCTTAATCGAGAACTCAAGATCAAATTCGTGATTTAAAAAAGTGGTAATCAAAGTGGTGATTTAAAAAATATTAAGCAAACGAACGACATAAACAAATAGATAAAAACGTCCTTATGTTTTAATTTCAGGACAGATACCTACCCTCGAAAACATGCGGAACTCACACTCTGTCACAAAGTTTCCTCATTTGTTATTTTTATTTGTGTATCTGTCAGAGTCGTGTATGCCGACCGTCAGCTGCGCGATGAAGATTAATATAATTTGTCAAAATGTTTAGATCGGTGTACCAGTGGCACCATCACGTACCATACGGCGGTGCGATACGATTTTCATTTGGAATCTGAAATTTTAATTCACTTTATTACGAACTATACCGAAGTGAAACCCAACCCAATGGATTTTGTAACTTAATTACTAGGAACATACAAATGACAAAATGTTTCTTTTGGTGCTACAGAATCTGTATTTTAGCACAGAATACATAATTAATAGTAGGTACCTTATAAGAGTATTTATTTATTAGTTTAAGTTTTGGAATATCTATTTAAATGGATTATTGTAAGTATTAAGTTTCTATAGTACCTATGTATTTGTCCATACCTAAACATTAAGTTAATGAATATACTTATTAGTTGAATATCAGGTTCAACATTCAGTTAGAGGTATAACTCGATGGGCTCAAATCTTAAATAAAATTAAACACTTTTGATGCGACTTGTTTACCATACTTGTTCGTCAGAATTTTTTTTGACCTGCATTTTAATTTAATTTTGACCACAGATCAGTGACTTTTTTTCTTTACTAGATTTTGACTACTAAAGTAAAGATTTCAGTTGACCTCACGATCGGAAGTAACGCTCTCGAAATCCAATAAAATCGAAGAGATCACTTTGCAAAATTGCTGTAATAAAATTCAGGATGAAGATGCCATCTTTTGATAGAACACTGATCACTCTTATCAGATTCACTTTCATTCTATTCGATGATTAAGGAGTTCTTTTGTAAGCTTTCTTGTTGTAAAGATAATTACTTTTATCTTCACTTAAAGCGTTTCAAATAATACTACGCGCGAAGGCTTGACCATCATGAAGGTATACAGTAAAAAAGTAATTTCTTCAGACTTATTTGGGGCCTTAGAATAATAACACCTAGAACGATAATTCCCTACAAAGCGCACTGTTTTTAAAATTGAGGCAACTAAAACAGACAAAATGGCGCTGTTTTCAAGTTTTTAGTGTCCATTATTTCATAATCATACATAATAAGTACAAAACTGTTTGAATTTCCCTACCTTAAGGAGATTAGTTACTTTATTATTGGATTTTAGTTACGATTAGGTAACGTATGAAGGATATAAATCTGAAAACTGAGCCATTTTGGCTCAGTATTAGTTGCCTCACTTTGCATACAAGGACACGGCTTCTAGGTGTTATTATTCTAAGTTTGGGGTCATAATTCGTCGCAACATATTGCAAATGCCCATTCCAGGCGGCAATAAAAAGATAAAGGCACGCAGCTCGCAACAAATACCTGAACATAGCTCGTGCACGCCAGATCTCTGAACTTTCCTCCTAGTGATTGTTTCGACATTCAGCACTGTAGGTACTCAAGTTACAGACGAGGGTGTCCCATTATTTGACTACATAGAGATAAAGGCAACGTTGAGATAGGCTCCCTTTGACAAACAGCGTAGAAGTTTCAGGCTAGAATACTTTTTCAAAATATAAAGAATAGGGATGATGACTAATGAATAAAATAACGAAATACTAATAAAAATCGTAAACATATTAAACTTTTAGAGTAGTTTGTATACCTCTTGGTTTTATATATTGCGTATTATTTGTTTTATGACCCTTCAAAGTTGGGCGGACAAGTCCATTAAAAAAGTATAAAAGGACATCAGGCAGAGTCCCATAGAAAAAAACCAAAGAATGTATAACATTTCTGTATTTTCCAAAAAGTAGGCATGTATTTAGTAATTCATAGAAAATATTAAGATTTTTACGAAGATTTATGTTTTAAGAGTTATTTATGTTTCAAAGTGTTTTTTTTTGGTAACCCCGACACAGCAACACCACCACGACAACACGTTTCGTTAGCTGCGTTATGCTAGGGCCACACTACCGTGATATGCCAACAATTATGACCATTGATGAACCTTATGCGTATAGGAATAAGGAAAATTATGGCCATAATTTATTATTGCCATATCACGGTAGTGTGCACGTAACATTAGTGATACAGATTAGCACCACAATGTACGAGTCGGAACCAGATCAAACGGATAATCTGTGAACAAAACACTTTTGACAGTTGACTGCCAGCCGGCAGACATTCTTTTTTTTTAATGCGCAATCACTCGTGCCACAGAACAAATATACTTAGGGGAGACTTGTGAAATCGCTGACAAAGATGTCCGTTTCATTGATATGCTTTTTTTTCAATAATTAATTAAAGCAAAATGAAGGAGTTAAAAAATAATGTTGCTGCTGTTTTATGATTCTAGTAACATAAAGTGTTTATAGATAACAGAATTATGTTTATACACTTTTGGGTCTCATGTGCCTGATGTCCTTTGTTAAAATAAATAATACATTAAATTAGTCCGTAAAATTTATAGCAAATTTGTCTAAAAAACCATTTTGATAAACACAATATTTAATATAGCTGTCGAACAAATTTCCTACGCGTTGCATACAAACTAAACTACTCAAGCGTGACGTCATAACTGAGTAGCCGTTAGTATGGAGCGTTTTCGGGTGAGTCCGTTTTCGGGTGAGTGAGAGAATTTTGTGCATTTCACACTGTGATATCTCGGGCAGTTTTCATGCTAGCGAAATAATTCTTTTACCAATGTTTCTTTTTTTTGGGAGGTAATTTATATAACATAAAATAAAAAATTAGCCATCATGCCTATTGTATAAAGAATTAAAATTTATTTATACCGATTCGATTATAATTTGGACCAAAGGTAGTACTGTTTTAAAGATTTAAAAAGATAATTCCAATGTTTATCTTAGGCTCAAAGACCGAAATCAGTCATTATATTTAATTCAGTAATAATACCTATTTAAAATCAGAACGCAACTAGGTATAAAATAATTTAATAAACCTGAAGGCATTTTAATAAAGCTCCGAGCAGGTAATTTCAGAAAATTATGACGAGCCTTTTTTCTTTCGTCATACCGTGACCACGGGCCTTGGAAGCACAGTATATTATATGTACCTATATATAGGTACATTTAAGTTTTTTCAAAAAACTTATATATGTGCCGGAAGATATCGAAACGACAGGAAATCTAAAACTAGTAAGTCAAGACTAAATAATTCTAAAATAACAACTCAATTAATTGCGTTGCATAATAAAATCTAAAGAATAAAATCTACGCGCTGTAATCCGTAAAAAGTGTTTTATGTTATTTGTTACCTATAAGTGTTTTTCAGCGGCCACAAATAGCGACAGTCAAGTTCTAGAAAATTGAACTGTGTGTACAACACTTTTTACAATCAGTTAACGAAAATGTGCCAAGCTGTTTCATCAAGAGAGTGTGTCCGGTGATCCTCTCGGGACTTTTGTTGTCCGAAGACGGAGACTTTCAGCGGCTTAGCTTGCGCTACACCCGAGTTGTTCGCTGATGTCTCGAGAGACCTTTATTTGTGACTAGCTAATTTTCGCGTCGTGTTTATGTCATTGAGGAAAATTGCGTATTTCTGGAATACTTAAAGATAACGCTGAAGCTTATTTGTTGTGATCTCATTCATTCATGGTGGCCGCAAGTTCTTATTTGGCAAAAGACTTATCCACGTTTTTTCTCAGAAAAAGTAGAGTTCTTTGTCTATTTTATTATACCTAAGGGTAACTGTAGATCAAGTTAACGTGCCCATATTTCATGTAATGGAAAACTACGAATATTTCAAGGATCGTAAATTTTGGGCTAACAGGCTATAAAATACACAACCAAGAACAAAATTATTATGATAGTTTTAGGAGTAAAGAGCAGTTTCGTAATAAATACATTTATGAGTATAATCTCCATTATGAAGGAACTATTTAGTAGGTACTAATGACTAAAGTGTGGCTTTCCGTTAGTACCTTTAGATTTCAGGTTAGCATGCAACAGGGTCATTATTTGAAAAAAGTAAGAACGAAAAAACTGTCAGTATGGAAATAGTAGTTTATTATGATACAAGGTTGGTAAGGTTTTTAAAACTAGTTGACGTTTTAAAAGCCCGAGCCGCAGGCGAGGGATTATAATCGTCACGAGTTTAAAAGAAACTTTACAACCGTGTGCCATACAACGTTTTTCAATACGTTTGCGAGAAAAAATTAGTAGGTACTGAAAAAAAAATACCAAAAAAAAAAACCTACTGAAAAAAAACTACAGTTAATTCTACAAATTCCTTACTAATTTTCTACAAATTCTGCACAAATTTTGCACAAATACTGCACTTTTGTACGAATTCTGCACTAACATTGCATAATTTCAGTGAACTAATATTGAACAGTATTTGTGCAGAATTGTCAAGAATTAGTGCAAAATGAGTGCAGAATTTGCGAAAAAATTGTGCAGAATTTGTGAAGAAATTGTGCAAAATTAGTGCAGAATTTGTGGAGAATTTGTGCAGAATTTGTGAATATTTTTTGCAGAGTTTATGCAAAATTTGTGCAAAATCAGTGCACAATTTATGCAAAATTAGTTCAGATTTTGTGCTGAATTTGTAAAGAATTTGTGCAGATTTTGTGCAGAATTTGTGAAGTTTTTGTACAAAATTAGTGCAAAATTTGTGGAGAATTAGAGCGAAATTAGTGCAGAATCAGTGGAGAAATTGTGCAAAATTTATGGAAAAAAGTACAGAATTTTTGCAAAATTTGTGCATAAATTGTGCAGAATTCTGCACAAATTCTCAACAATTAATGTGCTACAAATTTTCTTATAGACATAATTATGTGATAGAAATTAAAAAATAACCGTTAACAAAAACGCACGGCGGGCGTGCGGAAAATAAAATCAACTTACCGCACGCTGTACTGTCATCGCAAGCTCACATTTTCGAGCAACTCTATTGAACGTTTCGAAATTTTACTATTCATTTGTTTTATGACCTATAATACACGTAATATTGTACCCATTGTACTAAAGATATCTCTATCTACTATCAGGTATCTACTATTGTGCCTATAAAATTTGTATTAAGACGACCATACCACCATAATCATAACCATTTGGCACTACATTAAATATTGGCACTACACTTATCGCCGCCAAGAAGAAAACAGAAGAATTTAATTAAAATAATGGTAATGCGAATAATATCCAAATTACTTTGTCAATGTTTTTGGATTATCAAAGTAAACTCTACAAGTGTTATTTTTCAATTAAGGAGTAGGCTGTAATTATGGATTAGGTAGTAGGTAGATATCCCCGTTATCCCCGTTCATGAAAATTAGTCACCCTTGGCAGGTTAAATTGTTTTAATTAATATGCTTTGTCACGCTGCGATGCGTATTACCCATAATTAATAAAATTTTGATTACACGTCTTTCATCTATTAGGATGAGGTAATATGTTTTTATTAAAAGACAATTTATAAATCTCCAATTTACCTTTATGATAAAGATTCGTAATATCTTGTTTAAATGACTGTTTGTTGCTAAAATAAAAATAAAATAATTGTATTATTGAAACAAAACAAGATAAGAAAACAAACAACCCCATATTTTTAAATCCACCAATTAGTCGTTTTGGGAAGAAAATCCAAATAACGAAAAGCACTATACGTTTTGCCTCAACGATTTCCCAGAAAAGCTTTCGATTATTTCCTTTGAGAGAGTAAATTTAGAAGTCAGACAAAAAGAATACCTATAGCTGAACGTGGAAGAACTTTACGTTCGAGCGATCTAACCATCGGAACTCGAAGTTTCAAAGTTACATGAAATGCGGGTATGATTAGCAGGAACTTTGCTCAGTTTGCTTGAGGAATTTATGAAATTAAAGATGAGCGATTTATCTGTAAACGAGAAATCTTCACAAATCTTATGGTGCTCCTAAACGGGCAACATTCCCCGGCCATATGTAGCTGCATCCAGGGATTGATAACGTTATTTTTAATGTAACGTTTTTTTTTACTTTTTTTAGCGTTAATTTTAAAATTAACCTTGTGTCAATAAATAACGTTAATTTTAACGTTATTTCTTACTTTTTTACCGTTAAACTTTAAAATTAACGTTATTCCAATTAATAACGCTATTTTTTTTGCGATAATTTTACCGATATATTGTACCGGTAAAGTTTAACGCTAATTTTACGGGTAAAATATTTTTAACGTTATTTTTACCGGTAAATTTAACGATAAAATGTTTTAACGGTATTTTTAACGTATTTTTTTTATCGTTATATTTTTTAACGGTATTTCAATCCCTGGCTGCATCATTCGCCATTAATTTCTCGGCCATTATAAAAATGTTTTTGGGATTGTCCAAATAGCTGGAAAACTAATGGCTCGGCTATGGCCGGTCAGACTCCATACTAAGGGCCTAGCATGTTGCACAAAGACCGATTTTTAAATTAAACTAGAGTTAGTGCCTAATATGCAACAAGCTCTTACAATAAGTAGTTCTACTACATTATTTCTTGGAAGCAATTTTGTTTTCTGAATTCAAAGTAATGTTTTTCAAAGCAAAAAATATTTTATTATGATTAAATTATATTTTTTTATATTGATTTTTAGAATTTAGGCATTCACAATGCTATTTTACACGTTTTTATTAGATTGCTTTGTCGTTTATTTGTTTGTTTGTTTCTTTGTTAATTTGTCCACTTGCAAACAATTTTATACTAGCCTTACGATGTTGATGAGCTAGAGACTTGAAACTTATAAGCTGATTTGACGATGGAGCCGGAAGAAGGCCACAGGAACTCTGTAATCCTACTAATATTATAAATGTGAAAGTTTCTGGGTTTGGATGTTTGTTCCTCAATCACGCAAAAACTACTGAACGGATTTGGTTGAAATTTGGCACACAGATAGTAGATAGCCTGGATTAAAACATATAATTTTTACCCGATATTCCCACGGGAACAGGAACCACGCAGGTGAAACCGCGGGCGGCCGCTAGTAAAACAATACAACTCGATCGAGTTTGGGCTCGTTTGATGCGTCTTGAGGAGTACTCTGGCGAGAGATTAGTCCGTTTTGTCATGTTTTAGTTCGATTTAATTTTTTTTAGTTCGTCTTAAAACGTGTTTTTATTATTTTAATACTAAGATAATTAATATACTAAAAAAATACGGGACTCAAACCCGCACCATTGGGATTCCGGCCCAATGCACTGACCAATTATGTTTATATTATTATTTATTTATTTAATGAAAAAGATCGGCAAAATATTTAGTATATACTTTTTACGTTTTCGCTGTAAGTCACCGTTACTTCATCAATGTGCAAATTCTTTACAAATATCTGACAATCGACTAAGATTAAATAGCTTTAACAACGAAAAGTTTTTCAGAGACCTAAATACGTATTTGAGGATGAAAAATTTGTTTTCGACATTGAAAGGGAAGTTTAGTACTCGTAACTTGGAACTGAAGTGAAAATAAATGGTTGTGGTGGCCGCCCCTTCGCTCCGGACGAGAGCGCGCGGTACGAACCAGATGATCAGCGAATTTTTATCGCCCAATCCATATGGAGAACCGTGCATTTACGACATTTTGTCATTTTTGCTTCTGCTATCGAAGCGATTTGGCCGATGTGAAAAACTTTTAATTTGTCATCTTTTAAAAATATGTGACACCAAGTTCTTTTGGTTTCCATATTTCAGTTGTTTATAAGGTAAATTACGGTACAATACATGATTTTTGTCTGTTGTTCAATCACGTTTTACCATTGAAAATGGTTATCAGATGCAAATCGCCTGAGACGTATTTTTAGCAATATCTCCGAGGATTTTGGGAGGATCGAAATGAAAATAGTACCAAAAGTTGAGGAGTTTATCGAGACACGTGAAACGTTTGAATATTTTTTGTAATTTTGCGAAATACCAAAAATTCCGGGTATTTTGGGGGATGTTTGTTTACTAAATTGTAAAAATATCGGAAAAAAACAGACTTAAGAAAAAATTAAAAAAAAGGTCCTAGGGTATTAGTTTAGCTATCAAATGGCGAAATAATTTTGAAAATCGGTTTATAATTGTGACCTGTAGGTGGTCCCTTTAGATTTGGAATTGTAGAAAAACGGCTGTTTCCGAACATAAAAATTGATGTAGCTTCTATGATTATTGACCGATCGTCATGGTAATAGTGTTAAAAGATGCAAAAGCAGACGAGAAGTGCATTCGTTGGAATTTTGAAAATTGGTTAGTATTATTTCGGCTGCGTCGAGGCAGTCAGCGGGCGCTTTCAGTCACAATCGTAAAAATAAATAAGTGGGTCATTATTTGAAAAGCGTTCTCCGCGCAATTTTCGTGGCGAAATTTCACTTTGAGTTATTCGAATAAATAAAATTAGTATATTAAAGAATTCAAAAAATAAATAAGTAGTATACTCGAAACATGCTAATCGGTACATAAATCACTGAGATATTAAATTTTGAAAGCCACGAAAGTTACGATGCACTTCACGAACATTACGAAACGATTTTCTACAAAGTACTGCTTATGCTTATACAGCCAGTGAGGGCACTGAAAACCTAACATTGAAAGCTTCGTACCTTTATTTGGAGTATAAGTAAAAAAATGATGTTTTAGTGCAATGTCGTGACTAAGTAAATATCACACTCTCTCTCCTTCTCTGTGTGAGAATAGGTTAGTATTTGTATATATAACAAGTATATTCAAACTAGCAGACAGGATTCTTATCAATTTGAGAAGAAACTTAAATTTCATAGCATGGTCTGTAATTTTCGTAGACAAATTGCCACGAAAATTATGCCACGCAAATTACGATAATTTACTTTTTTTAAATTTCAAAGTTATGTTCTGGACAAATTATGAAAGTAAATACTTATGTGTAATCTCGAGAACCTATCCTATTCTAAAATTTATAGCATAAATCGATACCGTATGCATACATCTATTATAATCTGTCCATGAAAGTTGTTTCACTAAGGGCATCAAACATTTATTGGAGAGTTACGGACCGATATTTGTTTTTCAGCATAGCAATGAACAATATGTGTATCATCAAGTGCTAGTATGATCAACAGAGCAGCAGCGCGTCTATTAAAACTAGTTATAAGGCGATAAGCTTTATATTTACGATTTTTTTTGCTGCGCGCTCGAAAAATTGCCAAATCGTGTGACAGAGAGAAAATGCCCTGCAACTTTTTTTTTATTCACGATAAAAATGTAGTTTTTAGGACTATTAAACATGAGTTAAATACAATTATTTTGATGTATAAAACATACATATTACTTAAAAGACAAAGAAGTCATTAAAGGTCGTCCTAAGTGCGAATATAGTGTGACACCCGAAGAACAGCGTTTTTACTCCCAATTTCGATCTTTGAAAATTATTTTAAATTTTATTTTAATAAATACCACGCATTTTTTATTAAAATTAAATAGAACTGTAAATGAAGAATCATTTAGTATTTTTCCTTAAGCTATATTTACAGTAGGTTAGGAATAACAAGCGTGTGACCGCCAAAAAAAGGACCTCGGAGAACTACCCAAGTACTACCTAGGTAAGTTTAAAAATGTAATATGACTTTGCATTTGATTTGATTTTGGTTTTTCGTAAATTTTTGTGTTCATTTTCAATGCTCCGATTCTTGCGGGGACTGTAAAATATGTGATTTTTTTACTTTTTATTTTTATTTTTATTTATTGAGAAAATCAACAGCGCTTTATAGTCTATTACAATAAAGTATACTTATAGCAATACGTAAGGCCAATAATAGATTTCCCTTTTACATCCTTTCTTACAATTATAAAATATTTTTGAACTGTTTTTAACTATAGTAGGGGTGCCTGTTTCACAATAAATGATTGATTGATTACTTCTGGTTTAGTCTATAAATGGAACAGAATTTATATGAAATGAAATTGACTTAATTTGATTTGTGAAACGGGCCCCTAGTTTTCCCAAATACTATTAAAGAATTTTATTGTTATACAAGGTATATCTTAATCAAATTACACTTAATCTTTTAGAAAAATTACAAAAACTGCTTACTCGCACGACGACAATTAGATTCAGTAAGGAGAGGTAGCTACTACGCGTTCGTTATAATAATATCAAACACTTATGATGACATTAATTTAGACTAGAGTTGCGTTTTGTTGTTAAAGAAGATTTAAACTAAATAAATATTTTATAGGTAAGTAATAATAATTAATTAATTAATTATCACATTAAAAAGATTGCTTCAGCGCCTTTACTATTTCACATTTAAATTTGCGTTTGGTATTTGCATAAATATCAATACATTTAAATCGTTGGTTATATGACCTAATCATTCGATGTAAAACTGAATTTTGAAGATAATTAGTGTGGTGAGTGGGAATGTGTAATAGAGGTGTATGACGGGTGCGGTATTTCGGAGTGCAAAATTTTATTTTGGATATAAGATGCGGGCAGTCGACCTTACTGTTTGCGATATCGTGTAGGAGGCCCATATCCAACACAACGCGCCTCTGTTCTAAGGTTAGGAGATCGTGTTCAGCGCAACCATCTTCGTATGTTTCAAAAGCTTTACGGGATCGATAGTTTAGGTGGTTAATAAATCGTTTTTGGATTCGCTCCAACTGATTTTTATAAATGATGTAGTTGGGAGACCATATAGGACTGACATATTCTAAGATACTTCTCACGTATGCGGCATAAACAAGTTTGATAACAGCTATCTCTGAGAATGGTTTACACACGCGTAGCACAAAGCCCAAATTTTTGTATGCTTTTGTGTTTACGTTTCCTATATGATCTGATAATGTCATTTTCTGATCAAACTGCACACCCAAGTCCCTAACACTTTGTTTTCTGTTAATTAGTGTTCCGTTAAGATGGTATTTATAGATAATAGGGCTTGGTTTTCGCGTGAACGTAATACACTCACATTTACCTGCATTGGCTGTTATATTATTCCTATTATAATACTCAGATAAACAGTCCAAGTCTCTTTGTATTAGCAGACAGTCATTAACAGTGTTGATTTTGAAAAATATTTTTTTGTCATCCGCATACATGAGAAAATCAGAACTTTTCAGGCATGAACCTATATCGTATAGGTAGGCGTTGTAGAAAAGGGGACCCAAATGGGACCCTTGGGGTACCCCCGTAGGTATGTTAACGTAATTAGAGCGATAACCACCCATTACTACTATTTGCGAGCGGTTGGATAGGTATGATTGAACCCACCGGAGCAAATCCCCATGGATTCCTAGCACCCTTAGCTTGTTGAGCAGGATCACGTGATCCACACGATCAAAAGCCTTCTCAAAATCAGTGTAGATCACGTCAACCTGCCCCCCACGCTCCATATTTTCTAGCACAAAACTAGAAAAACATGCTAGGTTAGTGGTCGTAGACCGCCCCTTCATAAAACCATGTTGTTGCTCGGGGATAGATCGAGCTAAGGTAGAATATATCTCATCATACACAATTTTTTCGAGCAGTTTTGCAGCAGTATTTAGTATGGATATGCCTCTATAATTTTTCACATCCATTCGCGACCCCTTCTTATGTACAGGCACTATGTGAGCACACTTCCATTTTTGCGGAAAGATACCCTCACACAGGGAACGATTAAATAACAGGGTTAAAGGAAGAGCGAGCGATTTAGCACATCGTGACCAAAACATTGCAGGCAACCCATCACTACCGGCACCCTTATTAGTGTCTAAAGAATTTAAAAGATTTTCTACCCTTGCTATGGTAGTTCGGACATTGGATACAAGATCGGTACATAATGGTTGTTCCTGGATAGGGGTATAATTACTACTGGGCTCACCGAAAACACTCTGAAAAAATGCACCAAATGCATTACATATGTCTTTTCCATCTGTGTACTCCACGCCTTCGAGATGTACTTTTTTAGGGTAAGCAGATCCACCACGTACAGCCTTGACAAATGACCAGAAAGCTTTAGGGGTTTTTTTAATATTATTTTCACAGTTTGATTTAAACCGATTAAAACATTCTGTTTGTACGCGGTGTTCTCTCGATCGTAAAGTAGAAAACTCGTCATAGTCTAATCTATTATTATATTTTTTCCAGCGCGAATGTGCTTTTGTTTTTTCCTTTATGATGTTTATTAACGCGGGTGAGTACCATATAGGGTATAATCGCTTCCCAGAGCAACGACTTGTTTTTGCTTTGCATTTTGTCGATTGCTGCATCAATAGTGCCCGTACACAAGAAGGACGGCCAGTCCTGTTCAAAAAGGTAGTCGTTTATTCGATCATAACACGCTTTTTTAAAATTACGCCTAAGTGTCGAGACCTCTTTTAAAGGAGTAATATCTAGCTAAGGTTGTAAAATTTGACCATAAAAACCATACATTTTGTAGTGTCTATAATTACTAACCCTGTAGGTATAATACCGTAGTATCTAAGTGTACCTACCAAGTACCTACCCTTTATACATAAACATCACTTATGCATACGGCTATGTTATCGCTGCTGAGATTTTCCTGCAATGCAAATTTATTAGGTATATCAGCTATCAGCATAAATAATGATGAGCTAATAAATAAACATTGTGATTGCCTTGTGCTATTAATTTGATAGAACTGGTTAATAGAGCAAATACTTACACTTTATAAATGTACTAAGCTTTTGCCCGCGACTTCGTTCGCGTGATTAAGATAGTTGTGCATTTATTTTGAAAGTCACGCATTACCAATAAACCTAGGTATTTATCAGTATCAGCACACATTTGAATTTACCCATAAAAAAATCATGTACAAACATGGAACACTCTGTAGCACCCTGTATAACGGGAATTTCCCAAAACCCTATCTTAGTGCTTACCTACACAATGAAAGGAATCTACCCTCCAAAAATGGTATCTCTACCAGCAAAAATGGTTCAGCCCCATACAAATCCCTATACAAACTGGAACACCCTGTAGCACCCTGTATAACGGGAATTTTCCTAAATGCTTTCTTAGTGCTCACCTACACCATGAAAGGTATCTACCCTCCAAAAATGGTGTCTCTACTTCAACCCTACACAACTCATACAAACTTAAACAACCTGTTGTAGCATCCTGTATAACGGGAATTTTCTAAAATCCTTTCTTAGTGCTCACCTACACCATGAAAGGTATCTACCCTCCAAAAATGGTGTCTTTACTCTAACCCTATACAAATTCTCATACAAACTTAAACAACCTGTACCATCCTGTATAACAGGAATTTTCTAAAATCCTTTCTTAGTGCTCACCTACACCATGAAAGGTATCTACCCTCCAAAAATGGTGTCTCTACATAGACCCTATACAAATTCTCATACAAACTTAAACAACCTGTAGCACCCTGTATAACGGGAATTTTCTAAAATCCTTTCTTAGTGCTCACCTACACCATTAAAGGTATCCTCCAAAAATGGTGTCTCTACTTCAACCCTACACAAATTCTCATACAAACTTAAACAACCTGTAGCACCCTGTATAACAGGAATTTTTTAAAATCCTTTCTTAATGCTCATATATATCATGAAAGGTATCTACCCTCAAAAAATGGTGACTCTACCTTCAGCCGTTAGGGCTCCACGCTTATCCCAACAATGAATGAATGAATGAATCAATCAATTTAGAGTTTTATATGTATAGATGAACTGCACTACTTAAAGAGCCTATTCATTCCTTGTTTTTAAAGCATCAGCGGGCCTTAACAGATCCTTCCTGGATTGGCAACCATTTTTAACCGACTTCAAAAAAAGGAGGAGGTTCTCAAGTCGACGGTTTTTTTTTTTTTATGTATGTTTTAACATAGCTTCGTCAGTTGTTACCCGATTTGTACAATTCTTTTTTTAACTCAAAGAACATAGTTCGTGTGTGGTCCCATAAAATTTTTACAGAGATCTGGCCAGTAGTTTTTTCATAATCCTGAAAAATATCAATTATTTAGCTCGCCATCGCACGAGTTTTTATGGAATTTCGGACATAACTTCTTTGTTTATGAACCGATTTAGATGATTCTTTTTTTATTTAAAAGGGTATACTTCAAGAGTGGTCACAATTTAATTTCATTGTTATTGGACTTCGAACTTCGAAGATACATAAAGGAACTCTTCAAAATCAAATAGTGTAAGTAAAGTGATTTAGGTTTTGGTAAGTTTATGGCAATCCAAAACAAACCAAATCATGGTTTGCGATGCAACGTTCTGGACTAGACTTGGACTACGATGACACAACGGAACTCCTCAAAAACAAACAGCGTAAATTTGGAAATTGAGTTCTGGGCATTTTACCATTGAAAATATTATAATATAAAGTTAAAAAATATTTACACGCTGCGCTTACATACCTACCACTAAAAAGTTGAAAATAAAAAAGCTTTTAAAAAAAAAAGAAAAACCGCCTTCAAAAAACTGAAAACAAAAACAGCTTAAAAATTTAATACCTCTAAAAAGCAAGAAATAATATTCGAATCATTCGTTACACATATCAATATTAATAAAACACGTCTAATGAAGTCGGGTGGGGCTTTAAGAAAAAAAATAAGTTGTCCTCCAGCCCCACCCGACTTCAATAGACGTGTTTTATTAATATTGATATGTGTAACGAATGATTCGAATATTATTTCTTGCTTTTTAGAGGTATTTAATTTTTAAGCTGTTTTTGTTTTCAGTTTTTTGAAGGCGGTTTTTCTTTTTTTTTAAAAAGCTTTTAAAGGTACTCTTTGTGTAGATACACTTGACAAAAAGAGGTCAAAAGCTACTTACCTTCTTTACCTTGCGGTCTTTCCAGTTTTATTTTGTCCTATTTTCCGGGACGTTAGTGTTTTCGGATTTTCAAATCAACAAGAACGTAGGCTGTTTTTTTTATCAACGTTTAGCATTTTAAGTTATTTATTTACATGTAAGCTAACTTATTTCGCGTGGCTTAAAAATATGACCATGGTAAATACTATACTTAAACATATTTTCTTAATTTTTCTTTTCTAGATGGCACGAAACTATCGTTTTTTTGTCTTTTGCATTTCATGACTATATTGGAAAAAAATCTATATGTACATACTTTACAAATAAGACTTTATGCTAATAGTATCAATATAATTCTTTTCAGAAAGGACACTATCATAAAATGGCTGCCAATCAGGGTGGAGAGCGTAGGGGGGAAGCCTCCTTGGTTGCTTGACTATAAAATTAAGAGTAGGCACTAAAGGTTCTTAAATTTATGATTAGTTCGTGTCCGACCATACTGGGTACGAAGGTGCCTTGCTTCTTAGATGGAATTCGTGATAATGGAAGTCAATTCAGTCTTTTTCTTATACGTAATTGCACATCTCCATGTTTAGTATGCAAATATGAAACAAACTCCGTTGTAGGTGCCCATTTGGAAAACTTTTTCATTTTGTTTCATTCTGTGCAAGAAAGTCCTGAGTAGTATTAACCGGTGAATGATATTGTATGAAACTTGGCGAATAAAGGCATCTTATTTAGAATTATTACAAGAAAACTTAAAAAATTATAATCAGGTATAAAAACTGACAAATAAATGTATCATAAAGAAAATCTTTAATTCTAGTTTTCTAATTTATTGTTTCCACTTTGCTACGAAATAATGATAAAATGAACAATCCAAGCAAAACATTGCATAATACTTGTTTTAATGTTTATATTAAATCGAATCGAAGGTGTGATCATAATATTAATATAGTTATTTACTTGTCAGTGGCATGAGATGACTGATTGTGATTGTGACCCCACAATATAAACTTAACAACGGAAACAAATGCACATCAGCCCCCCTACTGAAATGGCCAACTTTCTATTCGTTTGAACGCTCGCTTACTATTAAAACTTAAAAAAGCGGTAAACTCTAAAATTACGTGCCGTAAGCTTGACAATTCCATACGTTACATCGAAGCCTGTGATTTACATAAGTTTGCGACATGTGATTTAATCATATATTGCTCATATTTATAGCTTTAAAAGTAAGTAAGTTGACCATTTGGGGGCAGAAATATGTATGTACCTACCAAGATTCAAACCCGGGAACTTTGGCTTTATACACTGTCATTGCGTTAGGCCGACGTCTTTTTTATTTAGTGCCATTTTGTGCGTAGCTGAAAAAGCTCTGCAAAAATATTCAATTTTTCTTTTCGACAATCAATAAGAATGAATCGAAGAAGTCTAAATGCCATTCAGAGCGGATTTCTATTAAATAACATAGTAAAGAATCCTTTGTTGAAACTCAGAAATCCTTTTTTTAGTGCGATAAAAAGGGTCTTATCGGTGTTGGGTCAGCAAAGTGTATGTAAATTAGAGCGCTACGGGTTGCCGATGGAAATATGGCGGATAGGCAACTAGGGCCACATAATTCATGTAGTATGTTTTATAGAACGGATCGTCCCTCAGATGCTTGCGCTTCATAAATCTTGGAGTGATTAATTATTAGAATAATTAAAATCTAGTGTGGGAGGTTGTTCTTGACAAGCACTATTACACGTTTGAAGAGACAAGCGAATTGTCTCGTATTTTATTCCGTTTATTTTGCCTTTGTGCATGAATATATTGCATAAGCTAGGAGCTACGAGTATTTATCAATCCGGGAGACCATCCTTTATGCTGAGCTGCCATGATATTGGTTTAACTCGTCGCAAAAAGACAATTCATTACACTTATGATATCAGAATTAGCGTGAGCATTAAGATGACGGGACCAATGTTAAGGAGGTGCTTTTTAGATTAAAATCTATTAGAAAAGAATAAAAAATAAACCTGTTTTTATACATAAGTCAAGAAATACTAAATAGGTAACTATCATTATAATGCGATATGTAAACAAAGTTAAGAATATGTTACTACTTAACTACATTCGCTAAATTGAAAATTATAACAATCCCCTTAGAGATTTGCTCGAGATGGAGTTTCATAGAAATATATCATAAAAGTAATTAACTGATTGATGTAGTATAATTAATTCACATCAATACCTAAACAGATTTTGTATTAAAATAGATAGCCTCCTCTGGGAGGTCTGCCTCCCAGTACCAATTACTAATTTATAACTAATTTATATACATTTCCCCTAGATTACTTGAGTTACAAAATATCTAAAAGATCCCGATGAAATTATGTTTCATCGATTTAAAATATCCACAGATAATATTTCCAGAGATTCTACGGTCTCGAGGGAGAAGTGTATTTTCTAAAGTCAATATTTTATATTGAATGTTTTGTTACTTATCCTAGTTTTAAACGTTGTTACTATGCATATTTTATATTAATGGCTGATGGTCATACATATTTATATTTGTGATCACATAGTAACTTTCTGAATAGCGGCTTATTTTTATCTTTAGCGTAGGTTTATTATTATTCCCATATCTAATCCTTAGACAAAGTAACAAGGTAAATCTGTACTCTATCATAACTGAGATTAGTTTAAGACCTACCTACACGGTCCGCGTAATCAAGAATAAATCCTAGGAGAACCGGATAGCAAAGAGGGTATAATATTGCCGGCTAGGCGGCAATAATCAAAAAAAGTACTTCTGGGATTTGTAGATCTGAGCTCTTGGTGCCACTTATCATTTAAAAGTGGGTACCTATTTGATCGTGTAACGTAATATGTTAAAATTCTTTCATATTTCAGAGAGATTACTAAATCTTGATTAGTTAGAACCTAGTTAAAATGTAACATTAAGAAATCGGCGACAATTTTTCATTAAGGTGGAACCAATTATGTAACAATTGTAGTGTTGTTTTTTGTTGTTTTGGTCGATTTCCCTTAAAGGGGAAGTTTGTACACGACTGCCCAAAGCAAAAAGAGTGTTATGTGTTCAGGGTTCATATATGTTTGTGGGTATGTGAGTTTCTTTATTCCACCATAACTTCTAAATGCCTGAACCGGGATGCGATTCCGTAAGGTAATCGTATTCATTTGACAGTTCATATCGTATTCCATCGGCTGCAATTTGTATGGGATGACATATATTATGATACAATATGAACTGTCAAATGAATACGATTGACTTTACGCAATCACCTAGCTGATTTAAATGGGGTATCGTTAGAATCCTTACAACATCCCGAGTGACACAGGCTTTATTTTTTTAGAAAAAATCAATATGGCGACTGTACGACGCCATTTTCAAATGTGAAAAAAAAAATTTTTTTTTCTTCTATTATTACAATATGGGCATCAAATGAAAGGCCTTGATGAGCACATTCCAAAACTATATAATATGTCACTAAAATGTGTGAAATAAAAATAAATAAATTAAAAAAATATTAAAAACACGACTGCCCTGCCAAAACGAACTAAAAAGTTAAACAACAAGTGTCATTGCAGTCGGGGGACCTCTTTGATCAAAAATTGTTCCATGATAAGGTCCCCCGACTGCAATGACACTTGTTGTTTAACTTTTTAGTTCGTTTTGGCAGGGCAGTCGTGTTTTTAATATTTTTTAAATTTTTTTTTGCAGTATAAAGATACTTTTTCTCATTAATGATAAAGTTTTTTTTTAAGTCGATGACGCGAAATTTTGAATTGGAATTTTTACGGAAATAAGGAAAAGGACATGAGGCATACTGCCAAAAAATAAAACTTTATCATTAATGAGAAAAAGTATCTTTACACTGCAAAAAAAGTTCCCCTTTAAGGGAAATCGATCAAAACAACAAAAAACAACGCTACACAATACTGAAACAGGTGATACTGTTGCTTAAACTGAACAGTCATCCTCCCATACAAAATGTATTGGTCAGCTGATTGACTAAGTATCAATGGAAAGGCCAAAAAGAAATTAATTTTTCATCCTATGTTCTTTGGAGAAAGTTATTCAGTTCAAACAACACGATCACCTGTTTCAGTACATTCTGGTTCCACCTTTTTTTTTTTATTATTTATTTATTTATTTATAATCAGGCAACAATGGCCCATAGATACATACCTTAAAACTAAAATATATGTATATATATATAAACAATATTGTTAGTAAATATAACTTAATATTACGTTAGTACAAAGTCAATTTGGCACTTTCTGTGTCAATTCGGTGGCACAAGGCAACGTCCCTCGGAAGCGCCGGTATACCACGCCTTGCGGCCAGAAGTCCTCCTTCATGAAAGTGTCCAGCCTGGCGGTCGGGATGCGCACCACAAACGACTTAAAATAGAAACCTTAAGTAAGCTAGAAACGGACTACAGTCAGTCGGACTGACACTGAACAGACAGTCACTGACCTCTATCTACTACTGATCCTGTCAGAAAAACAGCGCCTCTGTGCTCCTTCTGCCCACCTGAGAATGACGCAGAGGCTTAAAGCTGAGGCGGGATCTTTTATTGGCCTCACTATAATTTACGTTTATTTTTTAAGATTATTTTCTTTTTTTTCAGTTAATTATAAGTTTATTGTTTATTTCTGTTACCTATTACATAAGTACCTTTTTTATTGTCTTCAATTATTCTGTTGCCTATGTTTGTTTGTTCTTTTTTTTTCTTCATTCTTATATTCTGTAATGTGAGAGCCAATAAATGCCTATTCTATTCTATTCTATTCTAAAATTCGTGTTATGGCGCGACTCCAGAGGCTGAACTCTCAAGCAAAAGTTAGCCTTCTTCTTTATGTACTCTATCACATCCTGCACGGTGGTGGTGTGGTGCAGGCGGGACAGGTACACGGCCGTGGTCGGAATGGCAGCTCGCAGCAGGAAGTTGGGCCCTGTCGGTGCGGTGCCATGGTGGTTCTTGCTCACTCGCTGATGACGTCGCTTTTTGTTTCGAACCTCAATGAAACCGTCTTCATCTTGGCCCGTTGCGACGACATTCTGTGAAGTGGCTTTTCTATCGACGAGATTTGGCTGCTGCATCCGCGAACTTGAGTTAGTGGCGGCAACAGCAGCAAAGTCGCGTTGACGGCAGGCGGGCGCACGTGCCTCAGGCGCGCGCGGCGCCGGTGCCGGTGCCGGGGTAGAGGGCGGCAGCGGCGGGGCGCGGGCGGGAGACGCGCAGCTCGCGGGCTCGTCAGCGCTCGCGGCCGGCGGTGGCGGCAGCGGCGCTCGGGCTCGGTCGGGCCGTGGCGGAGACGGAGTCGAAACTGCTGACTTGCAACTCGACGACGATGTATCGAGGCAGGCCCCACGTCGTATGTTGACATTTGAGCCTGCAGTCAGTGACCTACTTTCGGCGAGTGATTCACGTAAATCATCAACTTCTTTACGCAATTCACTCACCGTATTTTCGGATGCTTGGAACTTTAGCATCATTTCAGCCAAACTCGCCTTAAGGATCACGATGTCCTTCAGGAGGCAGGTCACATCGACGTGATCGAAGGTGACGGGAGGCAGCTTATTGAGGTCTCTCGCCACGAACGTGGGCACGTCATCGGGGTCGGTTTCTTTAAAGAGGGTGATGATCTCCTGCAGGCTCTTCTGTGTCCCGTCACGTCTCCGGGACACCATCTGGTCGCTCTTGCCGAGAGAGTCGTACAGGAGTTTCTTTGCCGCGGCCACATCGTCCTCGCTGAAGCTGGACTTGCATATTTGCAGCGCGCTCACCTCATCCATGACGTCCAGTTTCAACAATATATTTCAAGTATATACCTACGTACTTAAAATAACAATAAAACACTCTCAATTAAAATAACTAGAAAAGATAGGTTGCATAATTGGCATAAATTGCACGCAAAATATTCTACTTTGCAGCAAGATTCTAAAAAAAGAGGTGAAGATTGTAAAATTATGATAGACAAGGAGTTTGCCAAGTACGAAGTCTTAAAGTTACATTAGTTTGATTGATCTCCCCTTTTAACCGTAAGGTGCGTTGAGAGTTCGATGTTGGGGCTCGGCCGCCTTGTCTTATTAAATAGGTCCTTCGGTGTTAACCCTTAAAAACTGATCCTTTAAGTTCCAAACTCGACGCCGAAAGACCTTGGATTTATTTGTAAGTAACACAATCTGTTAGATTTAATGACAGAACGGTCAAACTTGAAATATTAAATATCGCTTTTTGACTGTATATACTTAAGTATTGTGTTTTTCGTGTACTTGTTCAAAAATACTTCTAATGCCCTCCCATTAAGTATATAAGAAAAAACTGGCCAAGTGCGAGTCGGACACGCGCACGAAGGGTTCCGTACCAAAAAACGCCAAAAAATCACTTTTCTTGTATTGGAGCCCCATTCAAATATATTTTTTTGTATTTTTTGTTATAGCGGCAACAGAAATACATCATCTGTGAAAATTTTAACTGTCTAGCTATGACGGTTTATGAGATACAGCCTGGTGACAGATAGACAGACAGACAGACAGACATACGGACAGCGGAGTCTTAATGATAGGGTCCCGTTTTTACCCTTTGGGTACGGAACCCTAATAAAAAAGCGCGGATGTCTGTCATCTTAACTAATATTAAGGGAGGTTTTATAGATGCAAGCGAACCTGAATCTCAGACACTATATTTCATCTAATAAGGAAAAACTGTCTTTATAATTTACTGTGTTGTAAAACAGGAACACCTTGCAGTCAATAAATATGACTGCAAAGATTACTTAAAACAATTTGAATTACTCCTGCCTCCTGAACTAGGTATTAGAACCTGTATGTCAGGATGCAGTTTATTTAATATCTTTGAATTTGTTATAAATAAGTGTCATGTCATGGGACGATTGTGTGTTTCCCTATAACCTGAATGGCTTTGAATCTAAGGTGCAGTGTAACGGTGTGTATGAGTGTGCGTATCGATTGGGACACATTTGTAGGCATTGGGCGTCCCTGTAGCCAATATCGGCGAGCATCTGCGGGCCGGCCTTAACCGCCGCTGGACGTGTTATGTACATTATTTATTTCAAGCTTTCACATGCCAATATCACTGAAACGATGCCCCTTGATGAATATTCATTGTTTTGATTATTAATCCTTAATAGAAGATTCTTTTGATTTTTTTATTGCAAATATTTTCCATTTAAGTAAGTTTTTCATTTTATTATTGCTTGCTATCGACTCCAGTCAACTGATCAAAAGAAATGCATTTATTATGCAAAACAAATAAACCACTTTTCTCAGAGCCTCTTCGCAATATTGAAACTATGAATAATGCTCATAATACATTTTTTCAGTATAAATTATCATAATATAGTCATATCATGTCTTTGCTAAATGCGAGTGTAAAACCCAACTCCGACAAGATATTTCTCCGACAGGACAGAGCTCCGACAGCCCGAGCTCCGACAAGCCCGAGCTCCGAAAGGAGAGAGCTCCTACAAGACGCCGCTCCGAAAGGACATAGTTCTGTGTTTGGAAAAAAGTGAATTCTGAAATATATATTTTCTTTAAAATAAAATAATAAAAAATTAACTCCAAAAAAGAAAACTGATTTCAAAAATCTTCAAACATATTTTATTATTTGTATTTTGTATAAAAAAAGATATATATTTAAGAATGTTTTTTTCAAACACGGAACTATGTATGTATACTAACTACGAAGCTCTGTCCTGTCGGAGCTCGGGCTTGTCGGAGCTCGGGCTGTCAGAGCTCCGTTCTGTCTAAAATAAATATATAAAATGCATCTATAAGACATTTTTATATGACAGCTTTAAATGAGCTAATTACCTATACGAATATTTTATCCTACCATTAGGTAAGGAGTAGGTAACTTCTTTTATAAAACAAAACAGGATAAGGGCGAGTCGGACCCGCCAACCGAGGGTTCTGTACAAATGTATATTTAGTTTTCAGACTTTTCCCTATACTTGTAGTATAAACGAGATAAAGTTCTCGAGATAAAGGGTCTTGACAGATAGACAAACAAGCAACAAAGTGATTCTATAAGAGTTCCGTTTTTTCCTTTTGAGGTACGGAACCCTAATAATCTAGATTGGTATGGTAAGATATAACTTGATACCAATATCTGGTCAGTTCGCCGTCTGTATTCTGTAGCCCTAACTTACGTTAGTACCAAGTTTGCTCTCCGTAACTTCCACATTACTAAGTTATGTGAACTCTAACTGCGGCTAATCCTTTACGAAGATTGACAGCTCTAGTTAAATCCGAGACACTTAATTCCTGATGGGGTTAAAGTAACGCGGGAAACTTGACACGCTGCGATTATGAGTTAGTGTACATTCTTGAGGCATTAGTTGTCGATATCTTCGGAAAGTGTAAACAATAGATTCGGGAAATAATTAAATTTAGTTAACGACTTTTCCGGTTGAATGTCGACCCAAATTGTGGCACGATCCAATTTGAAAACGCGTTAAAATCCATTATAAGCTTCGAATCACACGAAACATACGTTTCGCTATAGTTTCAAAACCAAGAAAATAAGATGAGAAAGCGGGTATCTTTTCATTATCTGTACTTTAATTATTATTCTAACACTGCTATTTTTCATGAAATGGTGTCTAGTAAGTTTTTATTGTTTTATTGGGTCATTTTGAACTTTTTACCATCCTTTTAAGGATGTGTTCAGTCGATGAAACTAAACAACTTTATCTAAGAAACAATTGTCAAATTTCGCCACAATTTTGGACATCCCATACTAAATTGTATTGATCACGTGATCTGCTTGATTTGTATAGAAAGTCGATTTTTAGGGTTCCGTACCCAAAGGGTAAAAACGGGACCCTATTACTAAGACTCCGCTGTCCGTCTGTCTGTCTGTCTGTCACCAGGCTGTATCTTATGAACCGTGATAGCTAGACAGGTAAAATTTTCACAGATGATGTATTTCTCAGGCATGTATCCAAGGGGGGGGGGGGGGGGGTAGTTGGGATTTATATTAGCGGGCGAGGCACTCTCCGGTTTGTGGGATGCAGTTGTCCCCCCCCCGAATTAAAATCTGGATACGTGCCTGGTATTTCTGTTGCCGCTATAACAACAAATACTAAAAACAGAATAAAATTAACATTTAAGGGGGCCTCCCATACAACAAACGTGATTTTTTTTGGTGTTTTTTGCTCGCTATTAATAACGACTGCAGGTAGGTAGACAGTTAAAATTTTCACAGATGATGTTTTTCTATTGCTGCTATAACAACAAATACTAAAAACAGAAAAAAAAAATTAAGGGAGGCTCCCATAAAACGAACGTGGTTTTTGCTGTTTTTGGTACGGAACCCTTCGTGCGCGAGTCCGACTCGCACTTGGCCTGTTTTTTTATTTTACATATTTGACCATGTGTTCCTTAGAGTCTTAGAGAAAGTTGTTCGGTTTAATGGACTGAACACATCCTCAAAATTTGGATGGTGAATACAAAATAACCTCACAACAGAAATTTAAAGTCTTAAAATACTAAACCCGACATCGGACGAAGTGTGCCTGGATCGGCCGTCATCAGGCGAAAAAACCTATCCATGCAAAAATATGCTAACTCAGGATCGGCCAACGACGCCCGACCGAGCATACTTCGGCCGATGACGGATTTGGTGTAATGTACATGTTCTTCTATCTCACGAAGACCGTTTTGCTATGGATGTGTTACGCGTGCACATGCACATTGTTTTAGTGTTCACACTAAATTAATGTGCATGTGCACGAAGGAAGGCACGAAGGATGTGCACGCCTAACAACGTTCATAGCAAAACAGTCTTTGTGAGATAGAACAACTATAACTGAACTGATACGATATAAATACCTTCAAACGTCTTAATTGTGTGAGAATCCTATAATAATATCTTGTATTTCAATTAAATTGTTTACTGTACATACGTACGAAGTCAACTAGAATATGCATCACAAATCTGGAATCCTAAATATATGACAAACATCTCCAGAATTGAAAATATCCAGATAAAGTTTATTCGGTATTTGTGTTTCAGACTAGATGTGCCCTTTTCCTCTTCCGGCTATTTGGATCAAGGTAAAAGACACCATCTTCTTCCATTGGAGCAACGACGTACGATCGCAGATCTTTGCTTTCTTCTTAAAATAACGTCTAATGTCATTGATTGCCCTCAACTATTAGCTTTAATATCTATAGTTCCACCACGAAAGACCCTTAGATCTAATGCACTTATTAATCTCCCGTTGGCTACTACTAATTACAGGCAAAACGCATTTATGTGGCGTGCGTGTAGCAGTTTCAATAAATTAAATAATAAATTTGATATTGATCTTTTTAATACTGATTTTCAAAAGGCGAGGCGTATGCTAGCGAGTAGCTTTTTTGAGTGATTGTCTCAGTTTCTGATGGCTACATGAGCGTTTTTTGTATTTTTGTGCTTTCAAGCTTGCTTAGACTATAATTATAACTTAGGAACACCTTTTTAGGGTTCCGTAGCCTAAATGGCAAAAAACGGAACCCTTATAGATTCGCCATGTCTGTCTGTCTGTCTGTCCGTCCGTATGTCACAGCCACTTTATTCCGAAAGTATTATGATTACACAGTTGAAACTTGGTAGGTATATGTATTCTGTTTAACACAAAAATAAAAAATAAAAGATTAAGGGGGGGCCCCCATACATGGAACTGAAACTGAAAAAAAAAAATTTGTTCAAACCAATACGTGTGGGGTATTTATAGATAGGTCTAAAATGACATTGAGGTTCCTAAGACGATTTTTTTTCAAAGTCAACCGTTTGAAAGATAAACACCGCCAAAGTGGTAAAATGTGTGTCCCCCCCCCCTCTAACTTTTGAAATAAGAAAGAGAAAAATCTAAAAAAATTATTATGCTGTAGATCTTAATAAACACTTTCAACGAAAATTGGTTCGAACGAGATATAGTAATTAGTTTCCGAGATATATCATATTTTCCAAAACCGCAAATATAACTTTGTCATTCATACCAACACTGTGAAAAACAAAGTTATTTTTGTAGACGGAAAATAATAGTGGTATTAAATATCGTATGGTATAAGGTAACTACGGAACCCTACTGCGCGTGGCCCGACATGCACTTGGCCGGTTTTTTAAAGATAATATTGTTAATGTTTGTGCAGTTAGTACTTGAATCTTTTTTTTAATTACAAATAACTTTGTGTATGTTTTAGTGTAAGTATAATATAACGTCTTATTTGGTTTTATAAGTGTATCGCTCTTTGTAAATCAACCTGTTATATACATGCTAGGACCTGTAAATGACTTCCTACTGTCATTACCAGTGCTATTTGTTTGTTAAAAGTTGTTGGTCTTCCTTAAGATTAATAAATAAATTAAAGTGCGAATTATTTCAATAACGAAAATAGTAAGCGTGGATGCATCAAAGTATGAAAATTTAATTTAGGTATCAAAATAATAACTTAACATAAAAAAAAATATTAGCACCGATTATTTGGCCAAACGAATGCTCAATATATTCATAGGACTTCTGAAGCCATTAAACCAATGAACAACTATTAGTTCGTTTGTGGTGCTTAGTCACGTACCGTCGTTTTTACTTCTGCGTGTAGTTCGATCCCTTTCATGTCGCCTTTTTGCAATGAAAGCCAAATACAAAATCCTGGATATTTTTAATAAACACATGACCTCACAGGTCCCGAATAATACCTCTCTTTTTGTTTAATTTACAAGAAAACGGCCATGCGTGTCGGGCCACGCGCAGTAGGGTTCCGTAGTTACCATATACCATACCATATAAATACCACTATATTTTTTTCTGCAAAAATAACTTTATTTTCATTGTGTTTGTATAATAATAATAAAATAATAAAATATTTATTGACTGCAAAGATTACATATAACAATTTGAATTACTCTGCCTCCTGAACTAGGTATTACACCTGTATGTCAGGATGCAGTAGCTCCTCATAAATTACCTAGTACAGTAGCCAGTGCAGACATATATAATACATTAGTAAGCAGGTACATCAAATAGAAAAATTTAAATAAAAGACTTAAAAATACAAAAACTTAACATTCGACTGGGTGTTTGTGATTGTGCGTGTGTGTGTATAGATATGAGTGAGAGAGGAGAGGGTAATATAGAACAACGGGGGAGGGAGGTTAGTAGGAGTAAAGAGTGTGCATGCGGATAGTGAACGGGAACAAAGTCAATATCGTTAATATAAGGTCCTTCTTAAATATAGTGCATTTATACACGTTATATTTGCGGTTATTCAGTTTCAGTTCCACGTATGGGGAGCCCCCCTTAATCTTTTTTTGTGTAAAAATCGTAAAGCGGTTTACAGAAATCATCTACCTACCAAGATTCATTCAACTTTCTGTGTAATCCTAATAGTTTCGGAATAATGTGGCTGTGACATACGGACGGACGGACAGACAGGACGAATCTGTAAAGGCTTCGTTTTTTATTAACACGTTTTCATTAGGTTGCTTTCTCGGTAGTTTGTTTGTTTGTTTCTCCACAAAGTTTGCCAACGATTTTAATTATACTAGCTTTCCGATGAGCTACGCAGGGGTCGCCTAATGGCGGAACGTGGTCCGCATCCGGACCGCCGCCCCCGACCCATTTTGTGCGGACCGCGAGAACACAGGAACTTACAAAAATACCTACTTTAAGTACCTAGTAATCACATTTCTGTAATAAATATTCTTTTCTATAAAATGTTGTACGGACTGCGATGGTCATTTCATTTCTTAAAACGGGCCTGGAACGAAACTAATCGGTGACTTGTGAGCTAGACTTGAAACTTTGAACATAGGTCAGAACTCCAGTTGACACCATGACTTTCAAGCCTTCCAAGGCAATGCAATATTATGGTGTCATTGAGCTGATCTGATTATGCAGCCGGACAATACAGCCCCATCGTGTTTGGGCTCGTTAGAATCGTCTTAACGAGTACTATAATAGGAGACGAGGTCCAGGGTCTGTCGATGAAGCTGGAAGATCATGCCATAGTTCAATATTGAAACCATGCAACCTCATCGAGTTTGAGCTCGTTTGAATCGTCTTGACGAGTACTTTGTTGGGAAATAATTTTCAGGGTCTGATGATGGAGCCGGAAGAAGAACACAGGAACTCTTTAATAAAACCACGTTCTCTCATCAAGTTTGGGCTCGTTTGAATCGTCTTGACGATTACTTTGTTGGGAAATAGTGCCCAGGGTTTGATGATGGAGCCGGAAGAAGGCCACTGGAATTCTGTAATAAAACCATGCAACCCCATCGAGTTTGGGCTCGTTTGAATTGTCTTGTCGAGTACTCTAGTGGGAAGTGGTGTCCAAGGATCTGATGATGGATCCGGAAGAAGGCCATAAGAACTCTATAATAAATCCATGCAACCCCATCGAGCTTGGGCTCGTTTCAATCTTCTTGACGAGTAATTTGTTGTGAAATAGTTTCCAGGGTCTGATGATGAAGCTGGAAGAAGGCCACTAAAACTCTGTAATAAAACCATGCAACCCCATCGAGTTTGAGCTCCTTTGAATCGTCTTGACGAGTGCTCCGATAGGAGATGGATTTCTTTTAGTCTTAGTTCGTTAACTAATAAGCAGAAAAAAAACTCGTTTTTTGAAAAGGACTAAAATGATAAAAATCGGATTAAAACAGACTAAAAGTATAAAATAAATTCTTCTGTAAATATATTTATAACCCTACACCATATCTACAGAAGTTTCAAACCTAAAAACGTCGGGCGCATTTTGTAAAATTTATCATCAATATGGTCTTTAGCATGCGCCCCACGTTTTTAGGTTTAAAACTACTGTAGGCATACGGCTATAAATATTTACAGAAGAATTTATTTTATACTTTTTAGTCTATTTTTATTAGTCCGTATTAAAAACGCATTTTTAAAAATGTTTTTTTTTTGCCATGAGGCTACAGAACCCTAAAAAGATATATTTATATGAAACTAGCGGCCGCCCGCGACTTCGTCTGCGTGGAAAGTTTTTTTACTATCCCGCGGGAACAGTGCTTTTTTTTGGGATGAAAGCTACCTTCTCTGTACAACCCTGACAACGTGTTTGCAAAAAGAGAATGCCGGTTTTTGTATGGAAGCCTGTACCGATTTGCTTTTACATGAAATAAAATTTTTTTGCCAGCTTATTGTTTAATATTACCATTGGCATGAAGCGTTTTTGTTTTGAAATCCGCAGTTCTGAGATTTTTCCTCATAACCATATTTTAAAAAAACCCGCCAAAAATACTTCGTCCTTGATTTTTTAAGTGTTTATAACTGTTTCAATAAATGAATACACTATTTATTTATTAAAACTGTTAGAAGCAATAAGAAATCGGGGACGTATTCTTTTTATATTATAGTTAATGGTATATATTGGCATATTTTAGGCGTTTTTTTAAAATATAGAAGTCAAGAATTTGGGCTACCGAACTTTTTTTTATTATTTCGTAAAACCCGGATTGAATAATGATTCATAATTTAGTAATGGTAGTCAAAAAGTATTAAAGTATTTACGGGATATTTTTTTTATAAGCAATTGGTACAGCTTCCGACATTCTCCTTTTATGACGATCGGTTGAGTAGTTAAGACGTGAAGGCGTAACAAACAAACAGAAAAACAAACAAACAAACGGACTTTCGCATTTATAACATTAGTAAGGATTGTTTGTCAAATAATTTAAATGGTGTAGTCAGTGGGTCAGTGACTCACAATATTTTAGATTTCTCTGTTTTAATATTTTAACTATCGAAATTAAAACAGAAGAAAAGGAGAGAAAGAAATATATCTAAGCATCTCTATTATTGACTTTAACAACCAGACTGCAGTAAAGCTATTACTGCACTATTGTGCAACATAAAAGGTATTTGTGATCATGCTGAAAATAATTAGAACTGCATTAAGAGTTTTTTTTAATCGCATAAGATACGATACAAATTGATACAATACGTGACAGTTAAATGTTAAAGTTGTTTTTTTGTTTAAGATGCTGTTAACACACCATCTTAAACAAAGACAACAACCAAGGAATAACTCAAGAAAAAATATTCATAATGAACCCTTTCGATTGGTGTCGTAAAAAAATAAATATTGTATATTTTTTCATATTTGGTAGGTTCGATTACTGGTTAATGCAGGCGATTTTTCAAAAATCTTTAAGTGTATTTCCGATTATTTTTAAATCAAAATGAACTCTTCATTAAGTAACTTAAGGCACTTTCCCTCCTTGTGGCAAAGTTTTGGGACACCCTATATATTAGTTTTTCTAAAGTAGTATATACTGTGGTAGTACCTTATCTTTACATATTTTCAAAAAATCCTTAAATGCAGTTTTGCTTCTTCTTAAAAGTTTTGGAATAATTATCACTTTTGTGCGAAAACTCATATCTTCTTTATTTAGAGTACTTTCCCTCCAGGTTCACTTAAAAAACCCCCTTTTATAGTAAGTAAACGTTTATTGGCCACACAGCTTTCATCATCATCATATCAGCCACACGACACCCACTGCTGGGTATAGGCCTCCCCTAAGGATCTCCACGACGATCGGTCCTGCGCTGCCTGCATCCACTGGCTTTCCGCGACCTTCACCAGATCGTCGGTCCACCTTGTCGGGGGCCTACCCACGGAGCGTCGTCCGGTGCGCGGTCGCCATTCCAGAACCTTTCTGCCCTAACGGCCATCGGTTCTTCTCGCTATGTGTCCCGCCCATTGCCACTTCAGCTGAGCAATCCTTCGAGCGATGTCGGTTACTTTAGTTCTCCTGCGTATCTCCTCGTTTCTGATTTGATCATGCAGGGAAACTCCGAGCATGGCTCTCTCCATTGCACGCTGAGTGACCTTGAGCCTCCTTATGAGACCCATAGTTAGCGGCCACGTTTCACTGCCGTAAGTCATCACTGGCAACACACACTGTTCATAGACTTTCGGCTTGAGACACTGAGGTAAGTCGGACGCGAAGATTTTCGAAGCTTCCCGAATGCTGCCCACCCGAGTTGGATTCGACGAGAGATCTCTTTCTCGAAGTTGGACCTACCTTACTGGACTGCCTGTCCTAGGTATACGTAATGGTCAACAACTTCAAGTGTAGTGTTCCCAACATGAACTGGAGAGGATACAACATGGGCATTTGACATAATTTTCGTCTTATCCATGTTCATCCTAAGACCCACTCTTTGGGAAGCACTACGGAGATATTCGAGCATTGTGTTCAGGTCTTCCATGGTCTCAGCCATAAGGGCTATATCATCGGCAAAACGAAGGTGTGTTAGGTACTGGCCATTAATGTTGATGCCGAGTCCTTTCCAGTCCAAGAGCTTAAAGATGTCCTCCAACGCAGCTGTGAACAGTTTCGGAGAAATAACGTCTCCCTGTCTCACACCACGCTGCAGTTGGATAGGATTTGTGTTCTGGCTCTGTACTCGGATCGTCATGGTGGCATTTTGGTATAAGTACCTCAATACCTCGATATACCTATAGTCCACTTGGCACCTTTGGAGAGACTGCAGCACCGCCCAGGTTTCAATCGAATCAAAAGCTTTCTCATAGTCCATGAACGCCAAGCAAACTGGCTCATTATACTCCTCAGTCTTCTGTATAACCTGCTGCAGCGTATGGATGTTGTCTATGGTGCTAAAGTCTTTTCGGAACCCGGCTTGTTCGGGAGGTTGGAAGTCGTCGAACTTGCGAGCGAGGCGATTCGTAAGGACTCTCGAAAACAACTTATAGACATGACTCAGAAGCGAGATGGGTCTATCTATAGTTCTTTAAGAGGGACTTGTCACACTTTTTAAAGAACAAGATCACCTCACTTATGTTCCATGTCTTTGGCGTTCTGGGGCCCTATTTTTGAATCGCTCGCTGGCATCGAGTGCTCTTTTCTACTGATTTTCGTTCGACATTTGACTCAAAATGTATGGGATGTCGAACGAAAAGCAGTAGAAAAGAGCGCTCGACACCAGCCGAGCGATTCAAAAATAAGGCCCCTGCCCTGGATGATGACGGAATTAAAGAGCTTCTGGAGGACTTTGAGTATCGGCTTACCGCCCGCTCTCAGAAGTTCTGTAGTGATTCCATCGTCACCCGCCGCCTTGTTGTTTTTCAGCTGTTTGAGAGCCATACTAATCTTAAGGCGGCGTGCTATCCCCCCTTTTATTCTCCATTTTCATTAACTCAATCTCTCAATACCTTACTTCTTCCTACCACCTATACGCAGACGACCTTCAACTGTACTGCCAAGGTACTGCCTCAGATCTATGTAAGGCCATCTCCACTATTTCTTTGGATTTAAGACGAATTGCAGATTGGAGCAAAGGTTTTGGCCTCCTTGTCAACCCGAACAAAACCCAAGCTATCGTCATCGGCAGCTCTAGAACCTTAGCCAAAATCGACCTACATTCTCTCCCAATGGTTAACTTTTGCGGTGTCGATATTCCCTACAGCCAGTCTGTTAAAAACTTAGGACTTATAATGGACAGCACTATGAGTTGGAGTCCACAGCTGCAAACGGTTAGTCGCAAACTATATGCGTCAGCAGCCTGTCTTAGAAGACTCCGTAATTTTCTTCCTACTGCCACTAAAATTGCTCTAGCACAATCTCTGTTGCTTCCTATTCTTGATTATGCCGACATATGCTACCTAGATCTCACCGAGGACCAGCTAAACAAACTTGAGCGACTTCAAAATTTCTGTATCAGATTTATATTTGGCTTGCGCAAATATGATCACGTATCCCATTTTCGCAATAAGCTCAAGTGGCTACCTATTAGACTGCGCCGGAATACTCACATTCTGTCTCTTCTTTACAATATTTTGTTCAATCCCTCTTACCCGCGTTATCTCAAGGAACGATTTAGCTACCTTCACTGTTCGACTTCACATTCTCTTAGGTCATCAGAAAATCTGAGTCTCTTGACGCCTGTCCATCGGACAACTTTCTACCATGATTCCTTTACTGTTCGAGCTGCAATGCTCTGGAACTCTTTACCTTTGTCCATCAGGCGTGCTCAGACCATAGATGCTTTCAAGAACCAGCTAAAACAACACTATTTATCTCACTGACTTTCGCTTTCCGCCACTGTAGGTACTTACTTTTCAACTATTCATCATTTGCAGACAATATATATTTATATTATATATATTTATATTATTATATACTGACATGTATATATCTATTTAGGTTTACTTAAGTTTAGTTAATATTTAAGAATTTAGAGTAATTCCATTGTTGCCATTTTGCACCCCCTGTATTCCTCTTCTGTCAATTTCACCATACCGTTGGTTGTCTGGAAGAGATCGCTCTTAGCGATAAGACCGCCATGTTTTGACACTAAGTTTTATTGTTATTTCTTTGTAAATTATGTTATTGTGGTGTTGAAATAAAGCATTATCTTATCTTATCTTATCTTAATCTCGTACAGGCTGACGTCCGGGATATCTTCGGTATAGTGTCGGGTAAGCTTGGCTCTGGGGTCTTTAGCCTTGCTTTCAACAGGTGTCTGCGTGGAATATAACTGCCCATAGAAGCTCTCGATCTCCCTCAGGATTTCAGGCTTTGATGAAATGATGCGTCCGTCGTCAGTTTTCAGCTTCGTCTATAGACAGATCTCTCGCGAACACTTTGGAGCCTTTATTCCGCTCGATGGTCTCTTTAATACGATTTGTATTAAATTGGCGAAGGTCGCTCGTCAAAAACTTAGATATCTGTCTATTAAGCTGCCGATAACGATTAGCATCTACTGAACTCTGGAGCCTCATTTCACGTCTCTGATCCATGAGTAGGAGTGTGTGGTCGGAGAGTTTCTTTATCTTGGGACGGCGGGTCTTAAAGAGCTTGGACCTTACCGTACGGGCAGTATCCACCACCATGTTGTTTAGATCGTCCACATCTATGCTGTTCTCAAGGGCTTCGAAGCGGTTTTGGAGTTCGAGTTGAAAGCTCGTTGAAAGTCGAGATCTTTCCAGCTTTGGGTTGATATTCAATGTGCCACGTACCAATCGGTGATCGCTCCCCGTCTTAACAGCGTTGATCACAGTGACATCATTGAATATTTGCTTTTTCGTCGACATGATAAAATCTATCTCATTTCTGACTTTACCGTCCGGACTGACCCAGGTCCACTTCCGGCTTTCCGGCTTTCTGAAGAAGGAGTTCATCATAAAGAGGTTCTCCTTCTCCATAAAGTCAGCCAGCATCTGGCCTCTGTCATTCCGTTGCCCAACTCCAAATTGCCCCACTCTCAGCTCATCACCGCATCGTTTCCCCAACTTTGCATTGAAGTCCCCCATCACAACAGTGTAGTGGGTTTTGTAGCTATGCATGGCTTTAGAGATCTCCTCATACATAGCCTCCACTTCGTCATCTTGGTGTGTCGAGGTCGGTGCGTAAACCTGTATAACATTCAGCGAACACCGTTTGGATATTCTGAGTATAAGGTACGCCACCCTGGTCGACACACTTCCGATGGTAATCACGTTGTTGACAAGGGACTTGTGGACGATGAAGCCGACACCACCTTGGGACTGTTGGTCGCCCTCCCGGTAGTAAAGCTAGTTACCGGAGTTGAGGATTATCGAGTCCTCTCCCGCTCTTCGGACTTCAGATAACCCGATAATGTCCCAGTGTACCTTGCTGATAACTTCTTCCAACTCGGTTAACTTCGCGTCGGTCCTTAGTGTGCGCGTGTTATAGGTTGCCAGGTGCAGTTGTCGTCGTTTTTGGTAGCCGAGCCGCACCCGGGGATTCTCAGCACCCCCTGCCCCGCCGTTACCGTAGCCGCTACCGTAGCTAGGAATAGCGGGGCTGCCGGGGACTGGGGGCCAATTTTTTGATCCATTGTGCAAGAGGGGGGGGGGGGGGGGGGGGTTGCCATAATCGCCACGCTTGGCAGGCGGGTTGGCGATCGCAGTAGGCCAAGGTTTTTTGGAGACGCTGCTGCCCGTCTCTTGAAGGCTATGCTCCCTTAGTCGCCTTTTACGACACCCACGGGATGATAGGGGGTAGTGCTATTCTAGGCCGGCACATACACGGCACACAGCTTTATCTAAGTATTATAATATAAAATACTAGTGGCTCTGTGAGCTGTAGCCTACTGCCGTTTGTTTCTGATATTTTTGAAGAAAATTCGAAATGATGGAATTAAGTTTTTTATTCGAAACATTTGAAGAAACTGTCCGCCTAGCTTTGGCTAGGCGAACAGTTTCTTCAAATGTTACTTTGGTAACATTTGAAAATTTTCGCTATCGCTTCGCTTCGAAACATGTATGGATGTGACGTTTTAAAATTAGATTGTTAACGAAACCTTATGTCAAACCCATACATGTTTCGAAAGCGAAGCGATAACGAAGATTAACGAATGTTACTTTGGCTAGGCCCTCTGAACCGACAAAAAAATCTATATAATTATTGAACCTGCTCACATTTAACGAGAATCGGTCGAAAATGCGACCTGTAAAGAAGAACAGACGGACAGCCGGACAGCCGGGACAGCGGACAAACATACGAGAGCATTTTTGCCCAATCTGAAATTTGAAAAAACTGAAATGTCACAAACGCGAAGACGCTTCACTATTTGAAGCGCAGAACTAAAGAGAATCGTTTCATTTGAATGCACTGAACAAATAAATGAAAGCGGTAGGAGCCACGCTCAATACGATACCGAAAATGAGCCGAATTGAAAACAAACATGGCGTGCTGTTCCATGTAAAACGGGCTTATTTAATTTCCACTGTAACGAATTGGGGTTCTTCTTCGAACAGTGCCACCCTGTCGGATTTGCATATCAATATAACTTGCAAGCAAGCCTGGCTCAGCCTTTCATCTTTATATTTTGAAAGTAAATACCTACTTCATTTAATTCACGGTGATTTTGTAAAATGATCTTCGTTTAAAAATATTTTTAAAGCATTCAAAGGAAAGTATAATTTTGTTTCAACTATTTCACTAGCATCATCTATAAAGCATTATCTTCTGACATATGCGGAAGTTACTAAATCAAAAGCTACTCCTTGAACTGTACAAAATTCGAATCACGAAAGGATTACGCAACGGTTATTGTCCTTTTTTTGATTTATATCTATTTTCCCCTAATACAATTCCTCGTTTCCACGAACGGGAGCTTCAGTAAAAACGTCAAGAGGTGATTTAGTTGGTCCGTTTGAGCCGCAGTTCCGTGAGCTCTCCACTCTCAATCTATTAGATGATCGCCTTGTGTCTTTTGTAAGAGATTACGAGTGCTGTTGACTAATTGCCCGATCCACTCAACTATCCAATAACAAATGTTTTCTACATCGCTTTATTTGATTAGTTCCTTGGCGGCATTGATAGTGACACAGTAGATATACGGCCGGTGTGGTTAGGTAAGCGATTGTTTCTGTAGATACTACGTGGCTTTTCTCATATAAAATAGAACAGTCTGATGTTAACTGAATGTTTTGTTTTGTAAGATTGGATTTGAGGGAATAGAAGTGGCACTAAATTTAATTTTATTTAATACGGTAACCAAAACCCAAGAAACTGCAAAACATGGCCACCATAAGACATGTTAAGCAACTTGTCACGTCTTTGATCCTGATGAAACAGAATGAAAAATATATTATCATTTGTCATCAAAACTATCCAAATTTTACGTAACATCAAAACTTAGAGCGTTAACATCAAAATTATAAAATAACTATTTGACGTTTTATGCAGCGTCGTCACTTTCATTGAATCTGTAGAAATAAATAAATTACTCAAGACGTTATTTTTAAAGCCACTTTAGTTCCCGTTCAATTGTACTGTGACAGCAATGTGGCACCAAAATGAGCAACCGATCGCCGGCTGTCCTATGAAAGCAAATTGTGTTATGCGGCGGCAGTCGGCGGTGATACAACGATATTTAGTTAGCACCATTTTGTGCTTTATCAACAGCCGGCCCAACGATCGGAAAATTATCCTTATTTTCATATCAGACACCACTGAGTAAAGTAATAGTGATCAATACTTCCTATAGGTAAAGGAGGAAAAAAATAGGTAATTAATTATCCTAACAATCAATTTTGGAATCAATCTCACTCAACTTACTGATTAGATTTTAAAAGTTTTTTTCCCAAATTGGTGAATTGGTTATCAATTTTTGATAAACTAAAATACACAATGGAATGATTCTATCATAAAATTATGTAGCAGTCGTAATGAGAAAGTAACAAGACTGTTTCTTGTGGATTGTTTCAAAGAATCAAAGTTACGGCTATTGGTGGCATAAATAATTTCAGCGCTTTATGAAAGTTTTATGAAATTAAAACCTTTTGTTGGTATCTGGAAATGAAAACGGGTGGCCATGGCTGCTGCTGCCGCCGTGTCAAACGAACCCTTCGCTTAGCCACCAAACGAAATGAAATTTAATTTCCTCTTCTTCCATTCCCTATTTTATGAAATCTTTTCCAATGCTTCAACGTTAAGTGTAATTTTCACGAGTTTACGACGCCCCGCAGGTACCAGTCTTCGACTGTAACACTGTTGGATATAAATTTTGAATCTCTTTAAGGGCTATAAAACTTCGGAAAAATCTTAATTCGCTCCTTTTAATATCGGATTAAAGCGAGTAAGGGTAATTACAAGCGTGTCAGATTTGGAAACTTTTTGCATGACCACTTCGGGGCATTATTCTTGAAGCTCTTGCTGTGGATTATCAGTTTGGCTATAAGGAAAAAAGGGAAATAATTTAATAGCTCACGAAAAGTGTATAAAACGTGTTGAACAATGTTCTTCCCGCTTGGCTTCCAGAAAAGTTTTATCGTTTTATATTTATTAGGTGCTTTTTCACCTGTTGTTTTTCCACGGGATTGACGGTGTGACTCGCAGCTCATCACGTGCCATTCTTTTATAAGCTTTTTTCTTTTTAAAAGCGGGAAAGTTATGTGTGTTGCGAAATCACAATGAACAGTTGAAAGGTTTTCTATGAGAGTTGGTTCACAGTTCCACAACTTAGTATTCTTTTCATCCCGTAAAAGCGGAAAACTGAAGAGAAAAAACACATTTAATGAATGTTCTTTGCTTTCACTGAACTAAGAGCTATGTAGAAACAATCAACAAGTTCCAGAAAATCCAGAGTTCCAGAATATACTGTTTAAAAACCGGCCAAGTGCGAGTCGGACTCGCGCACAAAGGGTTCCATACCAAGAAACGGCAAAAAAATCACGTTTGTTAAATGGGAACCCCACTTAAATAATTATTTTATTCTGTTTTTAGTATTTGTAGAAATACATCATCTCTGAAAATTTCAACTGTTTAACTATCACGGTTCATGCGATACAGCCTGGTGACAGACAGACAGACGGACAGTGGAGTCTTAGTAATAAGGTTCCGTTTTTACCATCTGGGTACCCTAAAAAGTATAGAAGTAACATTTGTAATGCAAAATTGTTTATGATTTCTTTTTACGTTAATTTTAAAGATTGACTTTACCACTTCTTAATGCCTTACTTTGTTCTAAAAATGTTTTACCTATATCAGAAAAACATTAGATTTTTAACTGTACATTTACATATTTACGTAATTATACACTTAAAAGTATAATAGGCCTTAGGTTATATTTATCCCTTTTCATTTATTGTGACTATAATTATAATGCATTATGTTTCAGGTAATAAAATCTTGCGGTTTTATAGGATTCGTGGTAAGTGCCTTTTACTTAGATTCGTTTACAGTGTCTTGATTTACAAGTTGTTGACTCATATATACCGATACATATACAATACGTTCATTACAAATAACGTCAGGTCAGACGTAACTTTTAGCGTAAGGTTAGGCGTAAAAGATCTGTTTTGTGTTATTACAAAGAACCAACTTTTGCATGGATGTGTTATAATTGTACCGAGTCACAACTATAAAGTTTATAATCAATCGTATTAGAAAAAATATAAGGACGAGTAAATTTCCACCCAAAAGACATGATTTCAACTACTTAACAATGAAATACGTTTTATAAGTAAGTTACTTCGACATTTTTCTACAATTACTTTTTCCTGAAATAAATGTTTGAACAAAAAGATTTCGTTTCGTCAAGGTTTTCTTTTAAGAAAATTTCAGGTTGCTACTTAAAGTCGAAAGGGTCGATTTTAAAATGCAAATTCTTCTTCTTTGAACTGAGTAATTGGAAACACTTACCCGTCTTGATTTGAGTTCACTGAATAAACGATGAAATAATTTATTTATGGAATCCTCAAAAAAGACTGGGAAATTAATCTATGTGTTTCTAGAAAATCCATTTATGCAAAAATGATTTATTTATTTAGAAATGACCCATCTTTCTTGAACTTACCTGTTACGTTATTTATATGCAAACCCACATTGCCGTGATCATATAAAGCCGTGATACAGTGAGCAAAGTGGAGTGTAAGTAAAATACAAACAGCGTGAAAAATAGGATGTGAGAAATGTCTGCAATTTGTGAACGCCTTGGGGACCATTACATCAATCATCGTCAGGCCAAAAACCCCTGACTCTAAGAAAATAATATAAGTCCTTTGCTGTGATGTATTCGATTCTAAAATTCGTATTTCTTTTAAACGCATATCCACAGTTTCGATACGAAGCGAATGTATCATAGAACTTAGTAATTCTAACCTGCAAGCATGTCAACAATACATTAATATATTTTGTGTTTGTGATTGATCTACTCTTGTGGAATGTGGTTTACTGGTTTATTATAATTTAAATTATTAAAATAAAACAGTATTTAAAAATACTATATTATGGAAGGAAATATTTTTTTTAATGTTTTAATTATGTTCTTGGCGTGTGCGTTGAATCGAATAGAAAGTTAGCCTTTAGAATTCATATATTACCAGTACATAGTTACAGTTGACTCTGTAGAGTTGTAGACCTTGCGTTTGTGACATTTTTGAACATTTTTCGAAATGGCTGAATGATTTTCCCCACATATCCGCCATTTTAGACTTTTACGAAAAACTGAATCGAGAAAAAATCTATATAATTATAGAACCTGCTCAGAAAATTTTGCGAGAAACGAGACGGGCAAAATCTTTGGAGACGGGTATACAAATGCTAAAAGTATAAAAAATGCGCGTGCGAGTGAACAGCCTCACAAATCCAATCTAGGAAGTTGGAATTTGTAATAATGAAGTATAGCTGTATTTTATAACATGTTTTTTTCAAATAGGAACAGAAATCATTTTATTTAGTGTCCTATTGCTAAAAAATTCCTCGCTAAATTAATGAATTAAACGACGTTTTGCTGAAGTATGACAATTTTTACTAATGAAATACAAAGGAACAATGGAACGAATTTACATTTCTTCTAAAACCATAGATTATAAAAAAAAGTATGCCATTACTGGTATAATATTAAACACGTTTTAAAGATTAATATTTATGCCAATTATGTACAAAATCTATAGTCTACACCGAACCGAAGTGAGGGCGAGTCCGTACTAAATAAATAAAACTAAATACCGACATTATATATTTTGATGAACAAAGACATATTCCACAATAACATACCTATAATAAGTCTATGTATTCCACCCAATTTATTTCTAAGTCTTCCTTTGCCTTTCTTACAAATATGAAGAGCGATGCCGAAATCGAAACATAAAATCATTTTTAATGAAATCGTAACAATACCTTGAGCTTTGGACTTCAAAAATTAATTGGAAAGAAATATCAAAAGGAAAATAAATTGCCATGAAATTGACATCTGATATTTTTTCCTGTTATTGATCGATCGATCGGCACATCATTTTGGCCTTCTAATTATTTATTTGGAGCGTGATTACTCTAACTCAGGGGTCACCAAAAGAACACTGGAACTTACACTACAGAATACGTAATTTAACAAAAAAATACCTATATACCTAATCACATTATCTTTGTTGACGTCAACTCGAAAACGGCTGGGCTAGTACGACAGTACAGAGCGTAAAGTAATTCGTCTTCATACAAACTGTCCGCAGCCCGTAAAACCTAATACAAATATTCTTTTCTATAAAATGTTGCGCGGACCGCGATGGTCATTTCATTTCTTAAAACGGACCCCGAACGAAACTAATTGGTGACCCGTGCTCTAACTAAACAATAATTAATTTAATCCAAAACAAAAAAATCTTGTTGATTTTGTTGTGTAAAGCTAGGTTTAGATAATTCATGCTATATATGTAGTTAAAAAACAGGTATAAAATTCATATTTGGAAAAGAAGATTTAAAGAAAACCCAATATAAAACTTCAGAAAAACGATTCTATTAAAACACTCTCTAGAATTAATACAATTAAAAAATCGTCAATAATTTTATGTTTATTCCTGAGGTGGGAACGTAATTGACCGAGCGAGCGAGAAGCGCGAGCGAAGCGTCTCTGCTTCAGCTTGGACAAAAGTTCTTTCGTATGTCCGGCGGATGTCCGTCCGTTTGCTGTCCTCTGCAGGTCGCATTTCTCAACCGATTCTCGTGAAATTTTGTGAGCAGGTTCGATAATTATTTAGATTTTTTTGGTCGATTCAGTTTTTTATATTTTCAAAATGGCGTAGATATGTAAAAATAGTAGATTGTTATACAAGACGCTAAAATGACCCATTGCATACGAGGTAGTTTTATAATAAATAATAAATAGAAACCGAGTTACAATGGGTTTTAGCGTCGTGTGTTACACTTTACTTTTCACTACGATTGCGAAAAAATAAAATCCAATATTAAATACCTATAGTTTATACTTCCGTAAACGAATCCACTCGTTTTTCTATCCACCACTTCATAAACTTTTCATACAGTATTTAAATAAATGATTTGTGCTTGACGGCAAAAGATTAAAATTATTTCTATCCTATTACTTACTTACAGTCACACAATTCAATCAGTTTGGAATTAGAGAAAAATTGTAAAGATTTCGCGCCAGTGCCTTTTTTAATTTCTACTGTAGCAGCTAAGAAACACAATGCACGCATTTTAAACTAAAAGTCACAGAGTATAAATAAGTCTATGATTTCACCGAAGAGATCGCTGCTTTTAGTTCCATTTTCAAAAATCGAGCGAGTTTTTATTCGTAATTATGAATAAAGACTTTTTCGATTTAGTAGGTTCATTGGTAATAGACAAACATTAAAAAAGAAAAAACTTTATCCCCTAGGGGTATTTATGCTATTTTATCCTGACTCTTGTACCTTACAATGACGGACTTTTTGAGCAAGAGGAGTGAAAAACATATTTAAGCCGTTTTGAAAAATTATCAAAAATAACACAAACGGTTTTTGTTAGCGGTGCAAACATAAATTGGAAAACATTTTGCAAAGCAATATTTATTTTTAGAAGACTCAAAGGTTCATAGTTCTAAATCAATCAAAATATTTCTGGCCAATATTTGAAATTTCAAAATAATAAGGTTGTGACAGAACTTATGACTGCATACCACATAGAATATGATTTTAAAGTTCTTGCTGCGTTTGACCTATTTTTTAGCGCAAGGTCTGTAGACCTTGCGTTAAAAAATAGGTGGTGTAATGGTCCCCCCCGAAGTCATACTATGAAGATGTGTGATGATGCTAATATGATGGTGTGATACCTAACTTACCTAACTTAATTACCTAATAATACCAGGTGATGGGATTTTATTGGATCCTAGTTCTTACTGTTTTACTATATGGATTGGTGATATTCTAACCCTAGCATAGTTAACCTAACGCATACCTAACTACAAATCCCATTCATGTTGATTAGCCGCTAAACGGCTTCCGAACTAACTATCCCTACTTGTGATTCCATTAAATGTTTTATCTATGTTTTGCCTAGTTTATTTTCCCTAACCCTATTTTATTGCATGATAGAATAATCTAATATTAATGCTTTTGTAAAGTGTGAAATGAGCGCGCGATGTCTAGTGATATTTCCCAAGTTGTAATCCGTAATTACCCTAAGTTCTCGAATATTGCTGGGTGGATATAAATATTAACTTTACATGACTAACTTTAATTATTTATGTTTCGATAGATAATGAACTAAGAACCTATTACTAAAAGAAGGAAATTACTTTGCCTGATTTTCCTACAGAATAGAAATTAAGATATTAATTGCTCATTCCAAGTTGATCCAATTTCATACTAATCTGTTACTTTGTTTAATGCTTAGAAATAACTATGTTTATCAAATAAAATACCGATCTATTTTATTACGGAGGACCCTAATCCATTAGATTTCTACCTTATGATGTCATGGTCATGCTATATCAACTTTATTGATAAATTTATTACTAATTAGTTATAACTTCAACAATGAATTACTAGTGACCGCCTGCTGTGTTAATGAAAATTTGAGAATTTACCTATTTTACTACTATACTATCAGTTATAAAGAATCTATTATCTATGTCAACAATGTTTCAATTCATATCTTTGGATTTACTTGACAAATTTTAATAATCATAGCCGGCCCGGCTGCGGCTTTTAGAAAATCTCTAGAATTTGTTAATTTTCTAACTTTAAAAAGGAATAATGTTATTTAAATATCTTGGAAAAGTATCTTAGGGTTGCCTCTCACCTAGTTTTCTATGTTAATGGCAGAACCAATACTGAAATTATATTATGAAAATCTGAATGTTTTGCTTTTATGATTTATTTCTTTATTTCTATTCGTCTAATTTAATGTATAGATGTCCTAGCTCTGAACAAAGGATATGGAACCAACGCTCTGACTACAATGTGAGTTTAGTAAGTATATTTGTAACGTTAAGAATGTGCTTAAACAAATGAGGCTTCGCTCATCACTATTGGATTGCATAGTTGGTCGTTGCCTATCTTCAGTTTAATGTGATTTATACCCAAGGAAGAATGTAATCAGACGGTTTCCTAGTTAATGGTATTGATTCCTCATCTTACAACAAAAGTATTCGCTTTTATTACTAGGCCTCAATTATTCCTGATATTACAGCTATTACTTAATAAAATTACTACCAAATGGATATTATTACTCTTTTGATATAACCAGGGAAATAGAATTTAAGTTTGTAATTTTCCTAAATAAGCTTACTTTAATCTCATACTAATTCTTAATATTTGTTACTATACCATGGAAATTTTAATAGTCTCTAGCGATTAGAAATGGAGATACTATAGGAAAGAGATAAGCGTTTCCAACTACATACCGCTGAATGAAGTAAGTATGAACAATGTTGATTGATAGAAATTGGTCAAAGTGAATTTATGAGTTAATTGGAGTATTGTTATAAATTAGTAGGGTGAAGAGGGTATATCGAGCCATAATAGACAATAGGGTAAAAGGAGGTAACTCGAGCTATAAAGAAAGTTAAGTTTGGGTAATTCTACTCCGCTACCCAATATTAGTTTATTCGTCATATACAACGTTATTCTAAGTAATGTAAATCATCCAATGTCGACTTAGTTTATCAAGATAAGAGAGGTAATTTGAAGCAAGTTAAAGAGTTATAGTCGCCTAAAATCAAGGTATGGATAAACCCGTCTTCGTCACTGATTTAGAATTTATTTGCTATCTTTAGTGTTACTTAAAAATATACAATGTGGCTTTCCTGGCTAGATAAAGAGCCCCTCCTCCGCTCAATATGGTAAGCCTCGTCATCCGAACTGGGACAGCTTTCCCCCAGTTTCCAGCCAATTACAATCATTCTTTAATTTAAGTAAAGTATATGGTCGATAGTCTAAGTTTGTCTGTATATTCCAACAAGAAGAGGACAAGCAAAATGCTCCAAGCGATTTCCCAGTTTTTCACAATTGAGATATTCTTTTCTCAAATGTGATGGCCAGATCAATTTTTTTTTATTTTTTTTTCTAAATTCTGATTTATCTTATATCAACATAAATTCAATCTTACAATTTATGAACTTAAAAAAAGGGAATAAGTACTGGAAAATCTAGGGATTTCAGAAGGAAAGTTTATTAAATCTAGGGACATATAATAAATAAATACTTGCGTTAAATCTTTCCTACTTTTGAGCAATAGCTTTGGATTGCATTGTCAAAATGGCATTGAATAAATCTTCTTATGATTATTGCGTGATAAACTTGATATTGATTTCCTTTAAATTGAGTCGACTGTTAAATTTGATTTAGAATATTTAACTCAGAGAATACTTTGATTCCAGTAATCGTGAACTTAACATATTCACCAATTTATTTGATACTTTCATAGTATATAAATGTTGGTCAAAGTATTGTTTAGTGCTACACACCGAGCATTATTTTGTTAATTTGCGGAAGCTTACTCAATATTGTGTCTTGTGATATTAATGAGTTGGAATTGACATGGCTCAAATAATATCACGGGTCAACATTACACCCAGACTTTTATTTAGCATTCATCCACATTTATTACCAAAATATTTTATTTTATTTATAGTCAACAGATTGAAACATGGTCAAAATTAGTAAAGTCAGCCCAATTCAAAGATATTACTTCTATTATGATTTGATAATCTATTAGTTAATTAGATTGTGCGTCCAGCTAGCTTTAGCACAATGGTAGGTAGATATTTTTCATTCACTGAAATTTATTTACAATGCCACTTCACAACACCCTTAGATGCCACAACTCTGTACCTATTCTCCGGAATTACTGAGAATTTAAGATAACAAATTCACTAATACGTTCCCATTTAACCCTCCAACTTGCTTGCATTTACCTGTCTTTGACACAACCTAAAAATCATCATACATTTAATTTACTTTTGTCATGATCCGCCATGTTGTTTATCAAAATTAGCTTGGATGAAATGCATCATTTAATAAACCAATAGCGGCCATTTTGTAATGCACCTTGCAATTTTCCTATCGAAAAATAATAATTCGGCCATTTTGTTGAATTATGCCTAACTTATCCTACAACAATTTCGAGTCTAGAATGCTAATTTTACAATGTGACGACCTACCTAACTAGATTTTCACTCGTTCCACATGCCTGCCTAGCAGATTATGTGCCTATTCCGCTCTATTGACGATCATTCAAAACACCAGTATCACAAGCCCCCCCCCGGTTTTGTGATACTCTACCTAATTTTCGCGCGATTATCCCTACAATTGACCTATGATTTTACCTGCCTAATTCAGACTACATGAGAATTTCCTATGCCAATTTTTGTGGTTCTTACCAGCGCCACACGTCGCCCCGTTCCTGTACAGTGTGAGCAAGCATACTCCCTAATTTCGCTAACAGCTTGGCCGTGCTAATGGTGGAGAGGTAGGACCACCATTAGGCCCTAACCAAAGGAATAATGAAAACCTGCTCTAGGGGCTTAAACGGAAAACAGAACTACGTTCTAACGGCAGCACTTGATGAAGCCTTTTTCCATATTAAGTCACGCAGGCTTACATTATGTGACTAACTAGGCAGACCAACGAATTGGCCGCCCGTTTATGACGCCACAATCATAAACTTCAATTTACCTAGTACCCCCCCGAAAGTCCATAGCGAATCGCCCCAGCACGACACAATCCTATTTTTAATTATTCAAGATAAAAAACTCCCTTCCCACATTCCATTTCAAATGAAATTAGTTTTAGAAAATCTATTTTCAATAATTCTTGAATTTACTTGATACAGCTACGTTAATTTGATGTAAACTTCACAACCAAACTATATATTTCAGTCAGGCCTTAATTTTACCATTCAAAGCTTGTCTGAAACATTACCCCAAAGGTTAGAAACTTGCCCGTGCAAGACCTATACACATAGACTTTCGTTTCTTTCACTTATTTGCTGACTATTTCGGTCTTGAGTTAAATAAAAACTTGTTCAGCAGCCATCTTACAGAGGGAAGTGTGCTTGCGTCTTCTTCGGTGGCAGTCAAGGAAAGAGAGACGGCTCCCCCGCGCCCGGCCTTATATACATGCGGAAAAGTTACCTCTGCGAAAATCTTGATGACGCTTAATCTTATTGGTTCTTAATTTTTTAGAGTGCCCTGTCACTAATTTTCTAATTTACCCAATAATGGGGTAATTTCTCCCTGAACTAATCTACCTATCACGTGAATATAATAATAGGAACCCGTAATTACTTCGATACTGACGATAGTTATAATTATAAATATAATTAGTTTTGCTTATTCTAGAATTTACAAAACTCCTCACATACGCAGATATTGTTCTAATTTCCTAATGACACAATCGATTTAACCTTCCCTGTACGTTTGAATACATCTTTTGGTCTATCACTATTCTAACCTCCCAAGAAGAATCTTATAATCAATAAATATGTTATCTGACCGCTTTTATTATTTCCAATCGACGCATAGCTTTATTTAATAATAGCAAAGAATTGATAACGAGAACCCAATGATATTATGCTTAACCAACCAAACTTGGGGTATAATAACACTAACAACGAATATTACTCACATACGTAACCTACTGTTGTATATGCCCTATTTTGTCGCCTCATCTTACAATTGTCTCTTCAGTCAACTAAACGAGTTTATCTACATACTATGGTATTTTAAAGATATTTCAAACCCTCTCTGTCTCTAACTTTTCTTTCTTGTGCAAGAGTAATGGCATCATTTTTATTTCTTCATCTATTCGCCGTTTCTATCGTTATTTTACTGAAAGAGTCACTTTTACTGAAAGGTAACCGTTGAATATCCTTCCACATAACATTTAATCTATTCATATACCTATTATTGTGGGTAAATGATTTGTAATCTCCAAGTATTATTCAGAAAATATAAAATCAATTAAAGTTTTTATTGTATTTGCAGGTTTACTATACTGAATATATGGATATCATATTTCTTACTGTAAGATAATCAACGTCGTTTATAAAATCTAGGCATATATTTTCATCTATTCAAAACAAAGGAACATTTGATCGCTTATTGATGAATCGAAAATACACCAAATCTCACAATTTCGAATATACTAGCCTTAAGATATGCCTTAAGATGAATCCAGGCCTTAACACCCCCGATCCATACATACATACACGACCTCTTTTGCCGTTCCCCTGGCACGGAACCTTGCTCTCGAGTCCGACTCGCACTTGGCCAGTTCTTTTCCCATATTATATTACTAAGGGTACTTTATAGACTCTAACTGGTAACATTTAATTTTACACGTCACTATTGCGAATTATGATTGGTTACTTTAAAATCTGGCGCCATGTAGCTTAATCTTAGGAAAATCCACGCCCACACAGAATCTGAGCTCTCGATTGGCTATCACAACCATTTTCCCTTCGTTTTTTGTTTATGAACAAAGGAAAGCCACGATCCATTCTACGGTAGATTGTTTTTATGTCTAGTTCCTTTTACAACTTTTTACTAGTTATCGTTCCTATTTAATGTTTATTTATTACAAATATAATCATTCGTATTCTTCCTTTACTTTTAATATTAAATGATTTTACTTTATTCATAATCCCAAGTTTAATTTACAAATAGTGTTTTTTGAAATTTGCTGAAAACGAAACGCGATATGTGTGTTTACACCAAACCTAAACATTATTTTACACATTTAGAATAACTAAATTATTATTTGTTTATTTTAATATTTTATAATCATTCGACTTCCTTTTACCTTATAAATTTTTAATGATATAATTTACCAAGGATTATTTCGTTCTCTTTTTTTTTCTCTTTAAAATATAGAGTGATTTTTCTCTATGGATTATCACTTTAGTTCCAAAAACGGCCACCAAATGTCAAATGCATTTGTCTATGTAAATGTCAACGAATTGTTTATTATTGTAGAAACATATTTTCAGGTTAAAGAAATCCCGCAAAAGTATCCGTTTTTTATATAGAAATATGATAATTCGTGAATGTTGTATTTGCAAATCGCAGTCATAGCCTACAATTATCTGTGATCAAAGAGTTTGTGCTACAAGAATACTGTTGTAATTGCAGTAAATATCGTAATGCCAGACAATATGCATTGAAAGACATCCCAAATTGCATAAACAACCCTTTTTTTTTATTAAAATGAGAATAAACATCCCTTCATGGTAAGTTATTCAACGAGTTTATTTACTGATTCAATCACATAACTTTATTTTTTTTATTGCTTACAACTATTTTTTCCAACCCTGGACTTCTTTGTATCTCGCAGATTTACAAATTATCACTAAAATAGAAGTTAATTGAAAGAAATGGAGACTCCAAGGCGATAGAAAAAGGTAATACATTGGAGGCGATGGGATTATTAAGGAGCAACAAAATATCTTTCCCAGTGCCGGTTCATAGGTCAGTAACCCCTCTTATTTTTATTTTTATTAAATATTTGAGACAAAGATAACATGTTCAATTTTGAACTGTTACAGTGGCGCACTGAGCCACTAGTAATTTATAACTTTTTCCTTGTGTTTAGTTTTCAGCAGGTGGTTAAAAAGATTTGCATCAACCCGACCTCTGACAGCTTTGCACGTTTATAGTTCCACGTGCAAAAGTAAAAACTGCCGTTCTAAATTTACTATAGCATAGCGATGATTGTATCCATAGGGGTTACAAACTGCTTTTATTCTAGATAATACGATTTCTGTACTGATAAGCTTAAAAATATTTATAGTAAGATATTCCAATACTCCCGAAACGTTAATTTACAAAATTAACCAAAAAATCAAAAACCAGCAAAGTGCGAGTCGGACTCGCGCACGAAGGGTTCCGTACCAAAAAACGAAAAAAAAAAGACGTTTGTTGTATGGGAGCCCCCCTTAAATATTTATTTTATTCTGTTTTTAGTATTTGTTGTTATAGCGGCAACAGAAATACATCATCTGTGAAAATTTCAACTGTCTAGCTATCACGGTTCATGAGATACAGCCTGGTGACAGACAGACAGACAGACAGACAGACGGACAGCGGAGTCTTAGTAATAGGGCGGGACCCTATTACTAATGTCCTTTACTTTTTACCCTTTGGGTACGGAACCCTAAAAACTATCACAAAAACACATTTTTCAATTACAGAGTAGGTATTTGAGGCTTGGAAAGTTGCAAGCAAAATGAATCAATTATAAAATTGAACAACTAAGTAGTTACTAAAAATTTTAAATGGTGTTTCGATTGTCTGCCTGCAATTAATAATATTGAAATACCATCGTTTTTCCTAAAAATATCAGGTAAATCTTACTCTGTATTTAATGATATTAAAATTCTTACCTTCGCATTTTATGCTAAAACGTTTACCTACTTTATTCGTTACTCGTTAAGGCAGATAGGAGAAGGGGGCGAACGGAATTGGAGTCGTATTGTCGCATTTTGCTCTTGTAGTCATTTAATCCGCTCAATCTGGCATTAGAGTCGCAACTTAGGCCATTCATCGGTAATTTATGTTGGCTCTGTGTTACGACCGTGTGGGGCTTTATTTTTACGCACCTTTATGAGTGCCGATGTGTACAAAGCGGTTAAACCGCACCGCATCCATTAGTTGGCTGTGGCCTCGTAAGTTCTAAATTGTATTAAGCGTATAACATCCAAATATCGAAAGTGAATTATCAATATTGCGACGTGTAATGCCTAAACTAGAACCATCAAACTAAACAACTTTTAATATGGGACCAACTCTGAAATCGCGAAAAAAAATCAGCTGTTAACAAACACTTTCATATTTCCGTTATTAATTTTTGTATACAACAGCTGAATTCTTTTTCACGATTGAAGAGTTGGTCCCATAGTAAAAGTTGTTGTTCAGTTTGATACCATTTTCTGATTTGGCCATTAATTCTGTTGCAGGTTGTAGAAAGTCATTGAACGCGAGGAATCAATTTTGACTAGAGTAGAGATTGATTAAGAGAGTGTTCATATGTGCAATGTTTATTATCTTTAGTATCAATGCTGATGAGAACGCGTATCTTTATTTATATTCCATGTTTCTCAAATATCATAAGAAAACGATAGTTGAATGTGTTTTACAAGCTCTGAATTGAATTTTACTCTGAAATAAGATAAAAACATAATAGGTACCTACCTACCTAGTATTTCTCGAAATGTAGATTAGTGCTTCTATGATAATCGAATGATATCGGAGATTCGCTTTAACATCTGTTAGGATTTTACAGATATATTGATGAAACATGATTTATAAAACATATTTTGTGTCCCTCTTTGTCTAGGCAGCAATTATGTTACATTTTATGTCCTTGAGTGCATCTGCATACACTTAACAATAAATAAAACGAGAAATTCACTGGAATATGTGCGAATTTTACTGCCATTCTCGCTTCTCCGAGTGCATCATTAGTGTTGAAGTCATTTTAGTAAGCTTTATCAGGTTCTCCATTGAATGCGTGAATTTGTTAGACGCGCTCACAGAAAAACAGTGTTATTTGACGAAACATACGACGGCGCTTGCATTTGAATTTTGGCGTAAAGGACAATGTACAGGAGGTGTGACGTTATCCTTCGAAACTAACATTCCTTTCGTCGGATTGACGTCACACCTCTCTGGTATGTACATTGTCATTAATTGAATTGTACATTTTGACGTTATCGGCTTCCCTACGTATCATTATTGTAAGCTGCAGCATGTGCTATAATTTAAGCAGTACCTGGGCGACCGACCTTTGCTTGGTTATTACTATTTATTGTAATATGGTGGTGTTTAGGTGATAGTCTGCATTGTTATCTTTTAAACTTGTCTAAAAACAATTAAAATTATATATATACATATATAGAAACTTGCATATCATTAAAAAGTAAGTTACCGAGCGGGATTTGAACCCGTAACACTCGTTTCTTGCCGTCCGCGTCTTAACCCGCTGGACCAGACGGACAGTGGCCGGCAGGACGAAATTAGATACCATATTCCGCGTCGAAAGAAAAACGCACGGAAACTCAAAAACAAGCGTTTTACCAAACATAAGACTAATCTAGATCGATTGTTTTCCCCCGAAAACTCCCATATACCAAATTTCAGCAAAATGGTTAGAGCCGTTTCCGAGATCACAGAAATAAATAAATAAATATACAAGAATTGCTTGTTTAAAGGTATAAGATAAGATTGTAGAATATAATTTCCTCTAGCTAGCATAGGTACTGCTCGAACAACATAAATAAAACTTGTTTTCATTCACACAATTATTAAGTAGAACTTTAAAAATTGTGTTGAAGTGTACCCTTAGATGAATTAGAGGCTTCACTTAATAAATAATGATGTAATTATGTTTTACGTTATTTCGTTTATCAGCCAAATCAGTAAGTATAGAGCGAGGCGTCTAATGCTATAGCAATATCTTAAGAAAAATATTCCAGTAATGTTTCTACTTTTCTATGCCTATTTACTTTCTGAAGGGCACAGGCTTGCTCAATTAAATGGGTGAATTTGGCCATTAGCCCACACGCTGATTAATTTGTATGGGACGGCCGTATCTGTTTTTGGCAGAACCAACGACAGTGATGTAGCAAGGGCTACTAGAAATAAAAAAAACAATATCAATATTGTTCACTTAACTTTAGAGTTACTTTGTTTTATTACTTTTGTTAGACTTCAAGTAAATGAACTACATTTTAGATGGTTACTTAGAACAGGTGCGCGAAGTGAGGTGATAATTAAATATGCACTATCTACTACTGAAATAGCTAAAGTTGGCTTGCAAAAAGTTGGAGTGCATTTTTCCATTTTACCTTAAAAGTAGCTCGAACATTTGATGTGATTATTTAGTTAATAATTAAATAGTTGGAGAGTAACTTTGTTTCATGTTATGATCAGAATACGTAGGTTAACTAATGTAGGTTATTATGTAATGAAAACAGGCGTTACCCCTGGGCTAGACTATCGCGCTGTCGCTAAGCTTCAGGTTGTTGTATAGTACACTTAGAAACGTGAGTCAAGGGATTAAAGTTTATTTTCATGAAATTCCTTTAATTTATTTCCTTTAAGTGAAATTAAACTCTAATTCCTTGGTTGAAAGTTTCTAGTTGTACAACACGACAATGAAAAGCCCAATGTCTATATTTGATGTTTTGTTTAACGTAGCAATAGAAAGAAATGTTACATTTAAAAGCTTAGTCGCTGAGAACGGTACGTCGAAAGCAGCGTCGAGCATTCGCACGAACGTCACTTGTAAAAGCTTGGGAAAATAGGTACCCAAGTCTATAGGTATAGGTACTCACCTTGAATAATTCTGGGTTCCAATCCTGCCCCCCTCCTCAAATGGCCAACTTTCTATTCGTTGGAACGCTACGCTTACTTTTAAAGCTTAAATATGAGCAATAGATGATTAAATCAAACGTCGCAATAAATCACACACATCGATGTATTGTACGGAATTTTTATAGTTTACTGCTTATTTTAAAGTTTTGATAGTAAGCGTAGCGTTCAAACGAATATAATGTTGGCCATTTGAGTAGGGGGGCAGGTTTGAGCAAAGGTTTTGGTGATGAGTAATTATTATATAATAATGTATAAGTAATGTATAATAATAATAACTAATGTAACTAATGTATAATAATAATAACTAATGTATGTATAATAATAATAACTAATGTAATGTATAATAATAACTAATGTATAATAAAGTACATTGGTTTCCAAGTCATGTTGGATGTTTAAATTCTGTAATTTAGTCACCGCACAAGCTCGACTTAGTTTGGGATATTGTTTGTTTCTAGAATTATTTGTTTATAATATATTTGACGACCTCCGTGGTCGAATGGTTCGCACGCCGGTTTTCAAGGCGTCACCATCTCTTGAGGTCCCGGGTTCGATCCCCGGCTGGGTCAATGTAGACAATGAACTTTTCAATATTGTCTCAGGTCTGGGTGTGTGTCATACCACCGTTGTTTCTGATTTCCACACAAGTGCTATAGCTACTTACTTTGGGATTGGAGCAATGTATGTGATGTTGTCAAAATATTTATATTTATTTTATTTATTGTTTATAATATCACTTGTCAGCAACTTAACACAAAGTGTTCACTAATTTAAAAACATAAACTTATAAACAACTAGCGGCCGCCCGCGACTTCGTTTGCGTGGAAACTTTTTTTTGCTATCCCTCGGGAGCAATACTTTTTTTCGGGATGAAAGGTAACCTTTGTACCCCTGACAATGTGTATGCAAAAATTCATGATGATCGGTTCAGTAGTTACGACGTGAAGGCGTAACAAACAAACAAACAAACGGACTTTCGCATTTATAATTTTAGTAAGAATTTGTTCCTAACTGCGGCTCTGCCTGTATTCGACATAGTGTGTTCTCAAGTTGGGGTCGTATAAACGTCCTTTCACTCGATGAATTGGCGCTCTACTTAAAGGATACTCATTGGTTGTAATTGAACGTTACTTCAATGTTACATTTATTTTGGTTACAGAAAAAAATATTTACCAGACTCTAATTAAACCTCACAGCACCAATTAAAATAAAAAATGCATGCATTGTATTAATACTTTTATACTTTTTTTGCGAAATCTTTTTCGAATTTCATAGAGCTGAAAATTCACAACGCTTTACGTTATATTCATTATCCTGGCTACACTGGATTCAGTTATTAATCAAGCAATTAGGTTGTTCCAATTTTCAAATTACATACGGATGGTCGGAATTATGAATAATGAGGGTTTTTTTTCCTATAATTATACGAGATAGCGCTTTTCAGTCTTAATTTAGTGTAGGTAGAGCAGCTTTATCAATCTGATTTCGGTGAAAGTCAATGAAACTAAGGTATACTTTATGGTCTGAAATTAGAGAGGACTATCCCACCAATATGAGTCTGATTAATGAATGAACGATAATAATGACATTAATGTGACGGCCTGCGATTACAGTCACATCACAATGACCGAACCATTCATTGAAACGCGGTCCATAACGGAGAAAATTGCTTTTAAGAAAATTGTATTTAGAGCGTTTCGTTCATCAAATCCCATTAAAACTTTTTCCATTAAACATTTTACTTTTGGTAAAAATGCTTTCATCTAACATTAAAGTTAATAATGGGATACGATTTCGGCTTAATTTCGAATAACTTGATACTTCTCATCTGTCTTCTTGATGTTTTTGATTTAACTTAAATATCAACTGGTGTCTTTGAAACGTCCTGCTTTTCCACAAGAGGTTTACTTTGTTATTTACAGTTATAAGCTAAACAATTTCAAATTACTTAGCGATGTTGGGGTTTTAAAAAGCAATTATTCGGACATTATGATGTATAAAATCCAATATTAGACATATCGAGCCTTTTCAGGAAAAACATCGTAACCGCCATAATGAGCAAAAGAGTGTTTTTATATTAACCGCCATATCAGCTGATTTTGCACCTTGTGTGTACCACTAACTTTAAAGTTCACTGTAGAAAATAACTCGTCTTTATTAAATTTTGAAGTTTTTATCGTAACCTCCATCAGCTGATGTATCGTGAGTATAGTACCTGTCGCGTACGATAAATTCCTAGGTCGCTTACGATAAACAAGTGCGAGTCGGACTCGCGCACGAAGGGTTCCGTACCAAAAAACAGCAAAAAATCACGTCTGTTGTATGGGAGCCCCCCTTAAATATTTATTTTATTCTGTTTATAGCATATGTTATTATAGCAGCCATAGAAATACATGATCTGTGAAAATTTCAACTGTCTACCTGTAGTCGTTATCAATATGGAGCAAAAAACGGCAAAGAGATCACGTTGATTGTATGGGAGCCCCCCTTAAATATTAATTTTATTCTGTTTTTAGTATTTGTTGTTATAGCGGCAACAGAAATACATCATCTGTGAAAATTTCAACTGTCTAGCTATCACGGTTCATGAGATACAGCCTGGTGACAGGACTGGTGGCTTAGTAATAGGGTCCTGTTTTTACCCTTTGGGTACGGAACCCTAAAAACTAGATTTTAGGACTTAAGATTATATAGCAAGCATCCTACTTGTCGTTTGCGATAATTTTGAAAAATAGCGGTTACGACGTTTTTCCTGAAAATGCTCGATATAGTAGATTTTACGATACTTAATAAAGTTGGAGAAAAAATACGAAAGCTCTTTATCGGTTTTCCATTATCTCGAACAGGTGGATGCAGGTTAATAGACTCATTATGATCCTGATGCTTGTGTTCGCCAAATCTGAAATTGTAATGTATTCCAACGTAAATAGCAATTTCTGCATTAACTTGAATGGATACTGGGAGATTTCAATGCTTTAGCTTACACGGTATTATTTTAAAAGAAACTTAATTTATAATTATTTTTAAATTGTTTAAAATAGTGAAAACAGCTAGTCCTACTATTTTTTTTTGTGAAATAATAAATATCGGAAATAAGTTAAGTTTCTAGCTTTTTAAATATTTCCTTTCCTCCCATTTTGAGTGCAGAATGCTTATTTGACAGATGAACATTTGGTCTATCCATCGACATAAAAGTCATTACAGTGATACATGTACTTTTTTATAAAAGAGAGCATGTTTGTATGAAAATCACACAGTGGCTCGATATTTTTACTACTAAGTGTAATGCATATTATGTATTCTGTTCTGTATAAGTCTAATATGCGTTATGCCACAAGCTGTTATGCTATTAAACGTCATCATTAGTAATCGTTTTGAGTAACAAATATTGATCATTATAATAATAGTAGGTATTAATGCAATTTTTTCCTTTGTTCTATGATTTATGCGGAATGAAAATGTATGCGTCAAAAGTTCTTCATTATTAGTAATGCAAATTGATAATTCTGCCAAAAAACGTATGCAAAGTATTACTTAAAAATGTATTCATTCACATACGGACCCGCAAGAAACAATCTAAAATGAAATATGTTTGAAAATCAACAACACCAGACAACACATCACGCCTAAAAAGAGACCGATTGTTGTTTATAAGCAGAAAAAAATTTGTTTGTGATCGAAACGGAAATATTCCACGAGCTCCCATTCAACTTTTCCCATTACACTTTTTACTTTCTGATAAAAATGCTTCACCTCACACACCGTAAGAAGATATAAAATTAGTTCATGTGAGACGACTATCATATCTACTCAGTTCAGAAAAGCAAGTAAGTAACTTACGTTTATTTGTAAGTGCATGATGTGTAGTTAACCCTTGTAGAAACATTATATAAACGTGTTCGGTTTATTTTTTCGTTTGTTTTCATTTAATAACTAGTAAAATTTTATTGGTAAAAAGAATTCTAAAGTACCTATAACAAAATTATGCTCCCAATGGCCTCGTATACTGCATTTTTACACGACTGCTTAAAATGGAGTGTATTGAGTGACCCGACACGAACCAAGTTATACGATAGTTGCTCTTTACATGTTATCGGCAAGTTTAACATTTATTTACTGATTTACAACTTATCTACTTTTGATCTTTATTATTCTAATAAAAACGTCTGGTCGGAATTATAAAAAGCGAGTCGTGCTTGGTGTCGTCATTAAAATCTGACGCCTTGTTGACCCTGCACGCCACTTTTTATATACAGGGTGTCACAAAACTTTGCCACACGGAGGGAAAGTACCTTAAATATTGAAGATAGAAAATTTTTCTGAAAGAAGACTTCATTTCGTTTTTTAAAAGAAACGGAACTGCATTCAAAGATTTTACGATTCGATACAAATTGATACAATCCGTAATAATAAAAATTTGAATGTTAAATTTCATGGTCTTCCTTCTGTTTAAGATGCTGTGTCACTTTGAAGAAAAAAATAATCCTTATGAGTGACCCTTTCGATTGGTATCGTAAAAATAAATAAAAACATTTTTTTCGTTTTTGGTTGGTTCGATTCCTGGTTAAGGCAAGCGATTTTTAAAAAATCTTTGAATGCAGTTCCAATTATTTAAAAAAAAAAAATGAAATCTTCTTTCAGTAAAATTACCCATCTTCAATAGTTAAAGTACTTTCCCTCAGTCTGGCAAAGTTTTGGGACACCCTGTATACTTAGCTGATAAACGAGGAACACGAACACAGTAGGTACATGTAAGTTCAGTAACTTATACTGCTACTCTTTTGGGCGGATTATAATTCGAATATTCTCACGCGATGTACAAATTTTACTGTCATTGACACGGTGCCGGTGTCGTGGACTCGTGGCGTTACTGACATGTAATTTCATTTCAAGAGCGCGCGGACTTTGGTCCGAACCATACGCTAGGAAGAAGGTGATAATAACTTAACGTTAGGTACTTATTCGTATTAATAGTGTTACTAGGGTTGCCAACCATCCCGCAATACGCGGGACGTCCCGATTCTGAGTCCCTAAGGCTGGCCACAGACCTACCGGTTTCATTTCTTTGCTTTGCTGTTCTACTATGGACCGTCGGCCAAGAGGCTCATTTTCAATCTATCGCATATTTTGACCAGACCACATTGGCAAGATAGCCATTAGTTTGGTGTTATCAAATATCGTCGTCTGGGATGCGATGCGAAGTTTTAGTTTTCAAAAAAAAAAACTGCTGTTTTATACAAAAATTTAAAACGAAATTATCAAAATATTTTATTATCATTTTTTTTCGCGATTTCAGATTTGGTCCCATAGTAAAAGTTGTTCAGTTTTATGGTCCCTATCTACCATATTCAGCTTTATAAGGCTTTACCAAACATCTTGTATAAATAAGCAATCAATTTATTTTTAACGATCGGAGTCCATGTTCAGGGTGGCATATCTCCTAAAAGCTTCCTACTTCGCAATCCAGGCGATGATATTTGATAACACCAAGCTAATGGCTATCTTGCCAATTTGGTCTAGTCCCAAAATGCGATAGATTGAAAATCACCCTGGCTGGCCGGCGGTCTTTTAAGCAAGGTAGCACAGCAAAGCAAAGAAATGAAACCGGTAGGTCTGGGGCCAGCCTTAATGAGACGTCCCGCTCAGGGTGTGTGCGGGACGCTAAATATCCCGCTTTTCATTATTCGCGCTTATCATCTGTTTGATGTATGTGATGGAAATAAACAATTTATCTATCTATCTTTTCAAAATTAGTTACGCACGCACATACATCGACATAGGTATACATACTTATATCAACTGCGCAAAAAAATCGCGACAAAAGTACAATATTAGTGTATGAAACCGACTGAAAATCGCGCTGCGCGGCTGTTTTTCGTGGTTTTTTTTCTTGGTTCTGTACATTTGTAGGCAGGTCCCGCATTTTTTGATTAAGTCCCGCATAAAAATTTCCGGTGTCCCGCATATCTATGAATAGGAGTTGGCAACCCTAAGTGTTACTGTCATTTGTTTTGTTATAGCAGCTATTTGCTTTTTGCATTTTCAACCCAAGTTATCTAATGAGAATAACATATTCAGTATTCTTTTCGATTGTTGTCACTTGTTTTGTAGTATTTTTTGCGTTTTACTGAGTGTCACTATACCATGACACAACCTTCGGGGTTCACAGCCATCCAGAATAACTAAGTTAACCGAATTCATCTCTCATATGAATATAGGATTTTCATTTCAGTTCTAAAACTGAAACATGAGGTGTTACAAAAAACACGTTTTACATTCTGCAAAAAATATGTCAATACTTCATGCAACTCTTTCATATTTAATTGAATGCGAAATACCTATAGATAGACATTGTTGGTGGGATGGCTGCTGTTCTTGGACGAAGTGGTTAATTCGTCCAAGCTGCTGTTATATGGGACTCCTGTCAGACGTTTATTTTGGTGTTCTAATGTGACTTTTCTTAAATTATTATATTATTCACTTTGAAATATATTTCATTGCTTAGAATGTATGTTTTACTGAGTCTAATTTGTTTCCCAGAGTCCAGATACTTATATTGCTGCAAATATTTGCTTAGATTCATTGATGTCGTTAAAAGACATGTCCCATCGCGCCTATGTCATTTGCCCCACCATTCTCAAAAGATGAAAGTCTATCGCGTCTTAATCAAAGTAGTATGTCAGAGTAGGTATTTTACTCCAGAATCAGATTGATAATTATTTTCTGCATTAAAAAGTGGGATTTTTAAGTTAAACGCTTTTAAATCACAATTTTTTATCATTAAATTACTATTTACTTACATTTTTTTCAGAAAATACTTCAGAAAACAACTTAATGTTTTTGTAATAATTGTTTTTCTAAATATAAAACGATTTTTTACTAATACTATACCTAAATAAAATGTAATTAGCATTTTTAAATTATGAAAGTAATTAAATAAAATGAAAATGTGGCAACGCTGGGACATCTCTTTTGTATAATGTTTTCCTATTTTCTGCAAAGTCTCATAATCCTATCCTATCTACATCACATCTACTCGTACACTAGTGGCTTTAAATGAATCAGACCAAGGATTTTTCATGTCCTCACATTCGCATTGTGAGGATCATGGTAGTAATTTGTAACTCGTCTTTGCATAGCTTACCGAGATCCGTAGTTCATGCGATAAAATACAGTCAGTTGTTATTTTTATGTTATAGTGAAAGTAGCCGTGATAGAGTTGTTTTCTTTGTTCTGTGGTGATAAATATGTACTACGTATGGAGAGACGAAATATGTAAGTAGTTCAAATTTAGTTCAATATTTTCATTCTGATTAAAACCGTTTTTGACGGTATTGGTTCATGTTATCTGTCACGAATGTAGCAGCTATAGCAAGTGCCTACCTTAGTGCAACCAAAGCGGCGGTGTGGTCAGACGTTTTTCAACGGTTTTTGATCCGATAAAGACACAACGTAATGACAAAAATAACATTAAAAGTTTCTAATATAACTGTTAGCTAGTAAAACCTTTTAGATGACACGATTGTGATGATAGCCGCCATCAAGTTCCGCCTTTGACGACGAACATCACGGTTATGATGACAAATGGCCCGAGACTTTGAGGTACTGTGTCGCTCGACGTTGTCCCTAGTTATTTCGGGAAAACACTTCCCTTTAAATAAACTGGCAAAAAAGATGTGATGAATCTTATGGACCTTTTTAAGTTCATTTCATCAATTTTAATAAACATGGCCCCTTATTATTATTTTTTTTGTTTAAACATGGAACATTTATCCCAGATGTCTGAACAACAGAATGATATCCTATTTTTCTAATTATGTACAAAGTAAATTCATAGGTTTAGCGTTTTCCAAATATAATTTCGTAGATAAATCTTGCGTAGAGATAGCGTCGCATTCAGATATTGATCTCCGTAAATCAGTCATATGGAAATTTTAACGATTATTGTCGAATAGCGATGCTTACCCGAGTCGCGAGGATAACCCGGCGGGTCGCAGATAGAGAATAAGTAGCATTTCGGGAATTCGTTCAATCGAGTTCGCCGATTTGGTACACGGAACAATCGGAGCAGGGATATCGGAAAATGCTGCAAGCGAAGCGTGTAGTTGTAATAGTCAAAACTGTGAATAAACAACTGTCTTGAAAAACCAGCCCCTCTATTTAATTGAACAATTTTCTATTCGTTTAAATGTTAACGCTAACTTAAAAGTTAAAAATAATACCGGCCCTACTTTCGTATCCCCCTTCGTATCCTACCTTTGGTCCAGAACAAAACATTAGAACTATACTGACTACTTCTCCCATCCGAGGGCCTACATAGACACAGATCATACAACAAATACTACGTACTATGTCTGTGAGAATAGAATAACAATGTATGGGAATGATATAAGCTAATATTCTTAGCTCCTGTCAATAGCATACATTGTCATTTATCGGATGATGGGGCTGATCAGATTTATCGGATCGGATCGAGTTGTGTGGTACAAAATCTAGTCTTTCAGTTAGTGCTGTCTTAACTATGTCAGATGGTGTTGAATGGGGGCTTAACATTTGAAACCAAAGGTTACGTTTGTAGCGAGTTTGAGGCAATCGATGTCATAAAATCGTAATTACTTTTACTGGTAAAAAATGAGGTTGAGTTGAAATCTTGGATGAATTCGAAACATATTAATGTTATTTGTTCATGTATTCCGTGTCATAAGAAAGTAATAAAGTAGTTACATAAAAGCAAATGTAAAATGCATTATTGCGGTTTTAACAAAGCACAACTAAAATAAGGTATTACAAATTATCTGCTTAAAAAAATAAACAGTGTTTTATATGCAAAATAGCTTTTAGAACGAATAATAACACTCTATAGAGAAGGCCAATTTATGCTTATTACTATCTCTTAAAGGTAGAATCAATGATGAATTATTTAGAACTAGCGGCCGCCCGCGGGTTCAAACGCGTGGTTCCCGTTCTCGAAGGAATATCGGGATAAAAAGTATTCTATGTTTTAATCTAGGCTATCTACTATGTGTGCGCCAAATTTCAACCAAATCCGTTTAGTAGTTTTTGCGTAATTATCGGTCGAACCACAATAGTATTGATCTTATCTATTCGCCATTAGTACGATCAATATTTTAAATTTCTGGAGAAGTTCTTTTATTAAATTAACTAATTTCAATTTTTCTAGTATGAATTAATAAACAAAAAAAAATACGCCGAGAAAGATCAAATCATCCCTATATTGTATCTTTATAACCTAACTACCTGTTTTTTTATTTCGCATTTGTAATGCTTTAATTTGTCATTACAAAGCAATATCATTATTCTGGGTAAAAATTAAACTTGCCCAGCTTATTGAAGTAGACTGAAAGAAATATTAAGAAATAACTATTTTTTTTTATATTTTGGCATTCACAATGCTATTTATAAATATTAAAATAAATAATATTAGAAAAAATCTGAGCTGCTACAGGTGAGTAGATTTTCTCTGGTATTTTTCTAATAATAATTATCTAATTTGCCTATTATCATTTAAAAAAACAAAAAAGAACCATAAAACTATGAATGCCAGGACAGTGAGTGGTTTTGTCACCCCTAACAGGGCGGCAAATATCGGACACAAAAGTCGGTCAGGGTCGCTTCACCATATAATAACGTACGTCTCGCTATTTGTATTGCATAAATGCAAATTGCAAAGGACTCGTGACATCACTAACGGGATCTTAATGGAATTTATCGAGACTATTGTTTGGAATATTCCTTTGACATTGTGGGATAACATTCAAAAGAAATAAACAGTTAAAAATATGTTATATTATACTTGCTATATATAATTATAAGTCCTATTAAATATTACGTATACCTATTTAATATATAAAGTGTTACGATATTATGGCCATAAATAACATTTTATTGCAAAACATTTACCAAAAAGGCATATTAGGTGAAACGAGTCTATCGGAGGGCCATTAAAATATTTCAAAATGATATAGATCGCTCGCCGTCAGAACGCAGCTCAAACGATCTCATTATTGGAAAGCAACTATCGCGGTCGCTATAGGAGTGTTCAAGTTAAAATGTTTCAACAACTTCTATAGAAAACTAGGTATTGAATCTTAATTGCATACATATTGACTTCTAGATAATGATTTATAAAACATAGGGAAAATAGTTCCAACATTTATTTTATCAAACCGTTAAATGAAATAGTTAAATATTGACACTAGCTTGAGAGCCTACAGTGGCCTAGATATTATATTTTTTCGTACAATAGAATGAATGAATAAATTTTTTATTCAGCTGCAAGACATGAGACATAAAGCTACTACAATAATATACTACACAATAAACTAAGAATAAAATACAATAATTTATAAACATGTGTACCATACCGTAGTATGGTCTCACGGCTGCAACCAAATAGGTATCCAATTCAGCGAATTCATCATTATGCTAAGCCCGATAGGCGAGCTTGAAGCTGTTTTTCAAATGACTTCTTACTTTTTTAACATATTATGGATATAGATGGCCAATATTTAAAAGAAAAAATAGGTAGATCCATACAATTTATACATTGTCTCAAGAAAATAAAATAATACAATAAATACCAAAGAATACGAGAAATTCCCTGCCTTCTGAAGCAGCTTATATATAATAACAATAGCCGTACCAAAGACAAAAATAACATTAAATTATGCAAAAGAATGACCACCGATATAAATAAACCGAGTAACCTGTAATAAACATTCAAATGCAAGTTAGCTAAACGAGACTCTGAGTGGCGGCACCTCCGCCATTTGGACCATTTGGTCGTGCCTGATGGCCGTGCAGCCATATTTTATTTAAATAGCATTTCATTCCAATTCCAACAAGAACGACTGCAAACATCTAATGGGTCTTTGATGATTACCCGAACAACTTGTACTGTGGAACTTTCTTACCTACGTGTACGTATAATCTTGACAGGGGTTGGCATAACATTGAGTAAGAGATAGGTTGCCAGCCTGTTGATACACAATATTTACCTAAATACTAAAATGTCACTTACAAGAGGGGCTCTTGCTCATCTAATTTTCTTTAAATAACGTTTTCGTACTTTCCTGTAATACATTGTAGGTACTCAAAAAATGGGTGGAAACTCTTTTTAGATCTTTTTAGGTTTATTTAACTGATTTACCTCCTAAGGGGTCGATTTTCGGAAAAAATTGCTTTTGTTTTTAATTTTACTTTGAAAATGAAAAACTTTATTACACAAATTCATTCCCCTTTTTACCCCTTTGGGGGTGGAATTATCGAGTGTTTATATATCAGTTAGAATTTTTAATTTTATATATTGTATTTATAATTTAAACACGAATAACATGCATGAAATAGCATTTAGGAGAACAATGGCCACCATGATTAATATGATTATACATATAATTTTATATCACAGAGCAATACCAGAAATTCTTGCGAAGGGAACAAAACCATGTAAATAAAGTAAAGGAAAAACATCCAAACCTTCTTAAATTGCAACCTTCACAAGTTTTTCTAGCAGTTACAAAGGTATTTTTCTTCCGAAGTTTTCTAAAAGTTCTAAAACTTTTTTGAAAGGTCATTTGCTACTGAAAATCATGTTTAATTTCGAACTGACTAAGTTAACGATAATTATCTTCTAAAATGTTTTCCATCAGAAACTTATTTGTTATAATGCTTTGGCATAACGTTTCTAATCAATTCGGCTATGTGTGAAATATTCAACACGTGCTTTTTAATAAATGGCAGCTAAATAATAATTTTAAATAAGTTCTTGAATATGGTTGATGAATGTCTGGAATAGTTGCTCATCGAAATACCGGACAGTTTCTCATTTAGGTTGGAATGCCAAAGCTCCATAGCTTGCAAGCTCGGTATTAAATTACGTGAAAATTTGTGGGAAAATAAAATACAGGCTGCTTTCAGTTATAATCTAAAATCCTAATGATTTTAATTAATTAATGAAATGGTCAAATCTATTCCAGACCTCTGAGAAAAGTATTTTTGCTTTAATTACGAGTTTTCCGCTAGAATAATAATTTTCTTCGTTGAAACATTTTGTTGACCAAGTTTTGTGTTCTTAAATCGAGAAATGTTCGAGATTTTAATTCATCAACGCCAGTGCGGTAGCCGGCGTCCGGACAACAATAGAAAATCGTCTTGTGTCTCGTTTTCCGAGGTAAGTTAGTTCGACTAATAGCTCAATATCTGCACACTCAACTTAGTAACAAAATCAAATATGATGTAATTATTAACAAAATTTGTTTTTCTTAATTTCTGTGTTTGCCGAATAGTAAAGAAATATAGAGTTGAGTATTATTACACAAGTTTAACAAATCCGCTCCGAATATGTAAAGCGTTTCTTGTAGGCAACTTAGATACTTAGTTACTAATGCTTTGCTTCGCCAGTGGTTTACAAGTAATCTCAGCCTTTGAACTGTGATTTACTTAGGACCATACATTTTGAGGTAGGATTAAAATTTAAGTTGTTGAATATATGTTACTAGCTTTCCGCCCGCAGCTTCGTCCGCGTGGACTACTGGTTATATTGTGCGGTTGGAGACCCGTGTCCAGCGGGCAGTTAAAAAAAAAGAAATCCAAAATAATCCTGAAATATGGTTATCTTAGCATCCTTTATATACGAACAGAAAAGTTAATCTTCATTTAATCTTAATCTTTGAAATAACGTAGAAAACTCTCCAAACTGATTCCTTTGCTTCACAACGTCACAAGTACCTTGTCTTGACTCACAATTATGTTTTAGCCACAAATTTTCTTCCAAATATGTATCAATATTATCGTTTGATGCGGATGCCATGTTAAAAACCTACCAACTCCCAGAAACGCTGAGCGTGCACTGAGGCCACTCAGAAAACGCTTTCTCGACCGCTCAACACCGCCCAGCCCGACGCTCTAGCAGAGCGGGCACTCTGGCCGTACACAGCTGTTTTATTTTTGAGCAGTAATACTATTCTACTATTACTGCTCAAAATAAAAAAGAGGGAGAGACAAAAGAAAGATAGCAAAAGAGCATTATGATACAAATACAATATTGACTGTCTTGTCTTACTGTACTATACAAACAATATCTTAAGACCTAGAAACAGTGTATAAACCATAGACATAGAAAAATTTTCGCTGCGCTCAAGAAGACCAACAAAGCGTGGAAAAGAGAAGTTAACATCATACGGACACGGTCTATGTAAAAAAGAGACAAAGAATCAAGTGACATGTGCCAACATTTTTTACAGTAAGAGCCCCTAGCGTCCCGCCTAGCAAATGAGCAATCACAGTTTGTTTAAAATATTTGTTAATATTAATTAGAATTTAAAATAAAGGTATCGTGGAGCCATGGTGTCTTGTGCTGACATTGTTGTTCTTTGACATTCTATTTCTATGGTATAAACACAATGTTGTTATCTTTTGCTACTGTCATTGCGTTCGCAGTCGCTGCGTTCTGCCGTTAACAGGCAGATAATAGAAATAAAAAATGTATTATCTTTGTAACATTATATCACGTCATTACAAATTTTATTACTACAAGTTTCTAAATGGAGTTTATTAATATAGAGAAATGAATATATGACAAAACATGTGTCACAATTCCTTAAATTTATTAAAAAACCAAATAACTGCTAGTTACTTATGTATAGGTACATTGTAAACTGTATAAACACTTAGTTTTCCAATTCCGTTTCGAAGCAGAAATAGTAAAACAGAATGGCAAAAAAGAAAAGAGATTTTCTTAATATAAAAAGGAGTATGCACGTGCCGCACCGGACGTTTGACGGGGGTGTATTTATGGACCGGGGTTGTTGCTCTTTATACACTTATTTATAATAAACGTCTGCAGCAACACGAATGTTATAATTAGCGTTTATGATCTTACTTAAGAGATATGAATTTAGCATAAATTTTAGCAGAAACACTGTCAACATGGTTGGGTAAATCTTTATTACAATAAAAATAAGTATAGTGGTAACTCACACAGAACAGAAGATAAAGAAGTATAGTCAGGTGGGGTAAGTGAAACATACTTTATTTTATTTTTATTTAACAAGGTGTAGTAAAGCTATAAAACTCGCAATTAAAGTAGCTGTATAGGCAATGTACTCCTAATTAAATCAGCCTTTAACGGTATGAATATAAATATCTAAAGACTTGCATTAAGCAACAAAATCACGAAAAGAATATAAAAGCTAAGAAGTGTTTCACTTACCCCTAACAAGGGGGAAGTGAAACAGTGGCCAAAATAGCTTTAAATATTGTGTCCATTTAATTAAAAACAGGACAAAAGGATCACGTTTAACCGTTAATATCCAAAATGTATCAAATTCTCATAAAATAGGGTCCAGTTTTAAAGATTTATCAAAAAAACATAGTGTTTTGCGTTTTGACATCTAATGAATTTCTTTTTGGTTTACTAGCTGGTTTAATGATCGCAGCGATATCTGTGTTGTATTAAGGGAAGTAATTCGTCATTCCTGCTTTATCGACACATCGCTATGAGAATAAACTACGATAGTTTCTTAGATATGGTTGGGTGTTTCACTTATCCCGGTGTTTCACTTACCCCACCTGACTATATATTAGAACTCTGTTTATATGTGGTTTTTTTTACCAGCGATTAAGTACGGTTTTACCAGTAAGTAAGATAAGGTACTACCTGTCTGCTGACAGGCAATCCACGGAGAGTCTCAGGAGAGAGCACTCCAAATAAAAGGGAAATCTTCATAATATTATCAAGAGCATGAACGTGCCGCTTGGACATTTGAAAGGTTTATTTGTGGATTGAGGAGTGTTGTTCTTTTAATATACTTGTTTACATTTATTTTAAAGCAACGCTGAATTCCCTTCTATTTATATTATAACTCTTTCATCACTTGCTTTTATTGTGTCTCTCTGAGTGTCGATTGTTCACAATGTTCACGGAGGGAGATAAAAGAATTTATTTCCATAAACAAGTCAGAATCATCTTAAATAATAAAATATTTTACTACCCAAACCGCACCGATATTCCAAGTTTCACAAGAAAACCTTTCTCCCAAAAGCATTCACTTAGAAGCAACTCCTAAAACGTGCGACTCGTAAGTTAGCGTTGAAAACGTTCCGTTGTATTCTCGTAGCGGCGCGCCGTAGCACCGTAGCACACCGTAGCGTGTAGCACCTGCCGCCTCACTTACCGCAGATTACCGCTTGTGCATAAAAACTGATATCCCGCTTAACTCTGCGATGAAGCGACACAATGCTCCTCAAGGTTCCGCACTTGTGTGCGTCGAGGGGAGAACGCCGTGACTTTAACTTTTTGGAGTGGCTTTGTTTTATCAATGTGTTGTGCTGCGTCAGTGACTTTATGATGTGTGATACAGTTGCGTTTATGATAATGATACATGTATTTGGCTGAAGTTTTGTTTTAAGGGATGTGTATTTTTAATAACTTCAGAAAAGTGATTTTTTATAGCAAAGTAGGAAGTGTTTCAGACTATAATATTAAAAACTAGCAGCTGCCCGCGACTTCGTCTGCGTGAAAAGGTTTTTGCTATCCCTCGGGAACTATACTTTTTTTCGGGATGAATGATACCCTATGTCCTTTTCTGTACCCCTGGCAACGTGCATGCAAAATTTCATGATGATCAGGTTCATCACGGTTAAGTAGTTAAGACGTGAAGGCGTAACAAACAAACAAACGGACTTTCGCATTTATAATATTAGTAAGGATTGTCATGTTTTTTTTGTACATGCATACGATTTTGGTTTTGTGCGGTTGTATTCCTAATTTCGCAATGTTACTGCTTTTAAGGGTAATATAGTTTACTTTGCCCGGTATTGGGAAACTCGGATAAACTTTATTAGGGGCGTCCTTTGAGCCCGTCCGTGTGTGTGCACAACTAAGTCGCTGCTAAGAAATGTAAGAGAAATAATATTATCCACCATTATTGGGTGAGTGAATACGATACGAGGACGAGAACCGTTGCTTTATTATTCGTAAACACTAAAACCATTTCCAGTACACTCCGCTTGAAACCGCACTTGGCGCATTTTATCCATCAACATACATTTTTATTTATAAAAGGAATGTGTGTTAAACATAATGGCGGACGGAACCTCTTTGACACACAGGCACGTATCCAGACTTTTCATTCGGGGGGAAGGGCGGGGGGGACAACCGCTTCCCGCAAATCGGGAGAGTGACTCGTCTGCTAAATTTGTTGTTCTGTGATACGGATTTCGGGGGGGGGGGGGGTATAAATCCCAACTATCTCCCCCTCTGAATACGTGCCTGTTGACACACTTAGGTGAACGCAGACTTGGACGCACCGCAGGAGCCGCCTTTTGAATCTATACAACCTTGCACATCTACTACTAAACAGCCGCTGCGGCCGTACTATCATCGCATATGTACAAATGCTAATTAATTGTGTTTCTAGTAGTTTTGCATTCTTGTGACTATAGCATGAGGAAATAATATAAGATCTAAATAAACAACTAATTAGCATTAACAGCTGCTACGATGGACATCTTACTTCTATCACGCATTTTGAAAATTATGATAACCATATTGTCTTGTTATGCTATGAACAAATCGAGCACAGATGAGCGATGATTTATTTAGGTCGACGATCAATAAATACAATATTTTCTAACTCGCCCACCACTGCTAAAAATATAATACTTGTTTGACGTAGCACTAAGAAGAAAAAAGAGTTAACGAAATTGAATACAAAACAGCTATATTGTTGCTTGTGATAAATGGGTGACATTTTGAATTTTGTTAACAATGGCGAATGAAATTAAATTGATGAGAGTTTCGAGTCAAATTACAATGAACTTGCTAAAGTTTAAAGCAATAGCATTTATAAGATTGTTATGCTTAGACTTCAAAACAAATAATTATTTATCTAACGTTAAGTGAATTGTTAATTGAGAAATGTTTATAAAAGCTGCTATTATATTACTGTTAAGCTTTTGTAATACGAATATTACAAAAAATAAGCATAACGGCCAACCAAAATGTCCTCCGCAGATTTTATATAATCATTCCTTATGTACATAATATCAAGTATTAAACAAAATAATTCATTAAATACATCACTATACCTAGGTTTTTGTTATTTTTTATGAAGTATTGCGCTCAAAAAGCAATATGTTTCACTTTCATCCATAACTTATTCCTTTTGCGTTTTATGCAACTATCTCTTTTAAAGTCGAATACAGGAAATTTAATATTTTTACCAAACGTCGCTTTCCGTTTGTGAGCTCTCCATCAAACGTTCGGTTAACTGAGAAAAAATATTAACAGAAAATAAACGTAGTAGTCATACTTTAAGGATAATAATAATTCTTCTCGTAACATTGCACGTTTCCATAATTTAATAATACTTTATTGAGTGGAGATACAAAAAGTCTCTAAAAAGAAAAAAAACCAGCCAAGTGCATGTCGGGCCACGCGCAGTAGGGTTCCGTAGATACTTTATACCACACCATATTTAATACCACTATCATTTCTCATCTGCAAAAATAACTTTGTTTTTCATAGTGTTTGTATAAATGACAAAGTTATATTTCCGGTTTTGAAAAATGTGTTATCTCTAAAACTGCTTACTATATCTAGTTTAAACCAATTTTCGATGAAAGAATTTATTGAGATCCACAGCATGTATTTTTTTAGATTTTTCACTGTCTTATTCTAAAAGTTAGAGCGGGTGGGGGCACACATTTTACCATTTTGGAAATGTATATCTATCACACGGTTGACTTTGAGAAAAAATGTAATGAAAAAAATTTTAAAAACCTCAATGTCATTGTTAAAGACCTATCTAGAGACACTCCGTACTTACAGGTGCGATGTAAAAAATTGTTTTCAGTTTCCCCCTTAATCTTTTATTTTTGTGTAAAAATCGTAAAACCGTTCACAGAATACATCTACCTACCAACACCAAGTTTCAACTGTGTAATCCTAATAGCTTCAGAATAAAGTGTCTGTGACATACGGACGGACAGACAGACAGACAGGATGATTCCGTTTTTTGCCATTAGGCTACGAAATCCTAAAAATAAAAAAACCGGCCAAGTGCGTGTCGGACCACGCGCCGTAAGGTTCCGTTGTTACCTTATACCATAAGATATTTTCATACCACTATTATTTTTCGTGTGCAAAAATAACTTTGTTTTTCACAGTGTTGGTATGAGTGACAAAGTTATATTTGCGGTTTTGGAAAATGTGCTATATCTCAAAAACTTATTATTATATTTCGTTCAAACCAATTTTCGTTAAAAGTGTTTATTAAGATCTACAGCATATATTTTTTTCAGATTTTTCACTCTCTTATTTCAAAAGATAGAGGGGGGGGGGGAGACACATTTTACCACTTTGGCAGTGTTTATCTTTCAAACGGTTGACTTTGAAAAAAAAATCGTCTTAGGAACCTCAATGCCATTTTTAAAGACCTATCTATAGACACCCCACACGTATTGGTTTAAAGAAAAAAAAATGTTCAGTTTCAGTTCCATATATGGGGAGCCCCCCCCCCCCCTTTATCTTTATTTTTTTTATGTTAAATTCGTTAAGCGGTTAACAGAATACATCTACCTACCAAGTTTCAACTGTGTAATCCTGATACTTTCGGAATAAAGTGGCTGCGACATACGGACGGACAGACAGACAGACAGACATGACGAATCTATAAGGGTTCCTTTTTTTGCCATTTAGGCTACGGAACCCTAATGAAGTGCCAAGTGGTATTTACAGCCTTATCATAGTTTATCAGAAGTCTCAGGGAATCAATTCTTCTAACATATTTTGATTAAAAGTAAATTACAGTCGAAATAGAGACAATGTACACATTCTGCGGTCAATCGCTGTACAATTCACGATTGCATGCATGCATAGTTACGTTAACGTCTTGTTTATTGCTTCGGATTGAACTAACCAAATTATAATTGGGACTCGATTTCAGATCGCGTCCTTCGCGTATTGGTATTATAAAGACTTTAGTGATTGCATTTTTAATGCTCAAATCAAAAATATTATCCTTGTTCTGTAAAAAAAAACTTCTAAAAGTTGTATATTAGCACAGAATATACCTACTCGTATATTAGAAATACACCGTCATTTTGTAGTCGTTTCAATTAACTTAAGGGAGTGCTCTACTAATGAAACTAAACATTTTTGCCCAAGAAACATGGGTCAAAAACGACAAAAAATTTTGGTCCTCCCATACTAACCAGACAGCTAATCCATTGTATTTGTATGGGAAAGTCCAAAATGTTTGTCGTTTTTCGACCCATGTTTCTTTGGCAAAAATGATTATTTTCATTAGTAGAGCACTCCCTTAAGTTAATTGAAACGACTACAAAATGACGGTGTATAATAGTATTAGCGAATTAAAAGCAACATATAATCACTACCTATTTAAGGTATTTTAAAACCTCAATAATGTGCAAATGGTCAACTTTAAAGTATAAATCTCGCAGAAAAGTTAATGTGACAGTTGGAGATAAGATTGCATTTTAGATAGTGCCGTCTGCAAGGTATAGGGACTAAACTAGATAGATATAGAGTGCAGGAATAGTTTTTAACGGAGATCTAAGGATATCCCGACCTCTTTAGATACTGGTCGAGAACTTCAATATAAAGTTGTAATCGCTAGAGTGTTCGGGCGTTCTGAATCTCTAATGAGCTGTGAATAACCCGCCCTTGCTTTAAGATCCTCGTAGATAACTACGAGTTAGTCGGTGGTTTTCAAAGCAACCCTCAACTTTGACAATGGATGTTATTTTTGGGTTGTAGGTATTATATCCATATACGTAGTATGTGAAGGCCCAAGTTTAACTGAGTCAACTATAGTTTTAAATAACTCAAGTTAAACGAATTGCATCTGTTATTTATATCATGTTTAAAAAGTATTTCATTAACGTTCTTTTTAAAAGAGTTCATTAGAGCAAATGTTTATTCAAACAACAATGTTTACCCGCAAAATTATAAATAAGACACAGATAACATATTACTGTACTAGTAATAAGAGGTAAATAAAATAAATAAGATTACATCAAATTGTATTAGATTATTTGTTAAAAAAGTACGAGTATAATGTAGTAGTAGTTCTGTAAAACGTTCTTATTTCACTGCGGACACAGCGTGATGGCTAATTGAACTAGTTAGCTATTGCCCTCTCCAGTGTAAAGAGTTCACTATTAGCTCGGTCAGCCTTTGACGGGAGTAAAGACGTCACTTTATTAGATTTTCTCGGATATCAGGGCGCATTCATGAGGAATTTCTCCTCATAATTTGACGACAGCTTTTTGTCCTTGCGCTCATGGCGCGGGTGGAAATGGTGTGAAAGATACGCCTAAATTCATCTCCATTTAGCGTCTTTATCGCTTGATTCTGATAAATCACGTTTTGCTCTTGACGGTTTTATGAATAATTTTGGGACGCGGCCACTTTAAACAAAGGACAGGTCAAGTTTGGAATGAATTTTTAACCGACTTCAAAAAAAGGAGGAGGTTCTCAAGTCGACGGTATTTTTTTTTTTTTTTTTATGTATGTTTTAACATAGCTTCGTCAGTTGTTACCCGATTTGTACAATTCTTTTTTTATCTCAAAGAACATAGTTCGTGTGTGGTCCCATAAAATTTTTTCAGAGATCTGGCTAGTAGTTTTCTCATAATCCTGAAAAATATCAATTATTTAGCTTGCCATCGCCCGAGTTTTTATAGAATTTCGGACATAACATCTTTGTTTATGAACCGATTTAGATGATTCTTTTTTTATTTGAAAGGGTATACTTCAAGAGTGGTCACAATTTAATTTCATCGTTATTGAACTTCGAACTTCGAAGATACACAAGGGAACTCCTCAAAGTCAAATAGTATGTGTAAAGTGATTTAGGTTTTGGTAAGTTTATGGCAATCCAAAACAAACCAAATCATGGTTTGCGATGCAACATTCTGGACTAGACTTGGACTACGAAGACACAACGGAACTCCTCAATAACAAACAGCGTAAATTTGTAAATTGAGTTCTGGGCATTTTACCATTGAAAATGTTATAATATAAAGTTAAAAAATATTTACACGCTGCGCTTACATACCTACCACTAAAGAGTTGAAAATAAAAAAGCTTTTTAAAAAAAAAGAAAAACCGCCTTCAAAAAACCTGAAAACAAAAACAGCTTAAAAATTAATTACCTCTAAAAAGCAAGAAATAATATTCGAATCATTCGTTACACATATCAATATTAATAAAACACGTCTATTGAAGTCGGGTGGGGCTGGAGGACAACTTCATTTTTTTCTAAAAGCCCCACCCGACTTCAATAGACGTGTTTTATTAATATTGATATGTGTAACAAATGATTCGAATATTATTTCTTGCTTTTTAGAGGTAATTAATTTTTAAGCTGTTTTTGTTTTCAGGTTTTTTGAAGGCGGTTTTTCTTTTTTTTTAAAAAGCTTTTGTAACCTTGATTTTTAACAAATCGATGCGGTTAACTGTAAACATTGAATACATTTTCTAACTACCTATAAATAATAATATGTAAGGCTTACCTTTAAAAATATATGTACTTACCTACTTATATTTTAATTAGTAAGAGAAAAAGTCATATCTTTTGAATTATCACAAAGATAATATTATTCTACGATCACACAGATAGAAACATCAGATAGGTAGTTTGGTTTTACTATTTCGACAAGATGTCAAATATTCTGATGAGGCCGTATTTTTCAACATCAGCAAGAAAGTTGTTCGATGCTTTTCAGGTTAGTAAAATCGTTTCCACGTTTAAGAGGAAAAATTGAATTTGCAATTCAAATTTATATTGAAAATAGTATCGTGTGCCTATTCCCTGTTGGTAAAACGCATTTTTTTTTCCTGTTTCTGTCACTTTAGGTTACAATAACAACGGTTTGCACCAAATATGTGTCGGTATCGATCCAAATAAAGCCAGGTAAAGTAAGTATAAAAAATATTTTAAAATACTTTGGAAGGGGGGTCCCATTCAAGCGAAGGGGGAAGTGAAAAAATATTTTTTAACCAACTGTTTGAATGTCGACAAAAACTATATAGGTAGGTATGTTGTTTTTGGTACGGAACCGTAGTGAAGTCCGATATGCACTTGGCCGGTAAGTTTTTACTTATATAAAGATTATAATGAAGATCTTTGATCATAGCTAGCTAGATGTTCGAAGCACAAGAAAAGTACACAAATACTGAGTCTACGTGGTTCTAGTTAGGAGTTAGGGTAATTAATGCTGAAGTTGTAGGAGGGATGTGTCAGGTAGAGGGGGGATATAGTCTCACAGAATTCGGAACTAGCTGTTATGCACCTCGAGTGCTTGCGAAGCTTTATAAATCCACATTCGTCCATAATTATTAAAGAAAATTCTTGATATTTTGCATTAGCGATGCATGTTTTCATTGAAAGAAGAAAAAAACGTTTTCATTGGGAAATAAAAACAGCCAGGCTTGACCATTAAACCTTTCACAATCCGACGACAGCCCTTGTAATCATTGGCACTTCCCGCTGCTTAGGCAGGACTTTCTAATTAATTTTGTTTAATTTTAGTTTTGTAATTTGGTTTATTTTTTTCATCAAAGTTTACGAACACTTTTAAGTATACTGCCACGACTTTAGTCAAAGATTTTTAATTAATTTGCTTCTTGCATTATTGGCACCTTTGCAGCGGCCGTGGTTACGGGCTACAAAGTTTCTTACCAATATCCGGTCAGTATCCGAAAGTGATTAATAAGGTTTTTATTTTTAAACACTTTGATCTATCGTCGCACAACACTGAATTTCAATATTTGCGCCGATGATTATGTTAAATCCTTTTGGGAACGGCATGGTGGAATCTGTGAACATCCCATGTCTCTTTTGGCCTTATAACCACCGATGGCATGCATGAAAATATAACACAGTAAAAGGTTATAATGAAAAGGTTCTCAGTAGCCTTTTCCTTAAAATTAGAATTATTAAAAGCAACACCGGAAAACGGGCACCTGGCTGTTTGCAAATGATGGCTCTTCACATATATAAATTCGAATATTCCCCGTCGGATCGTGCGAGGTTGTTAGTAACATTTTGCTGTACAAATTCTCTTACGAAATGTCTTCGTGGAATTAGAACAATCAGTGTATCGTCTTTGCGAATTATATTCAGATGAAAATAGATTAGGGTTTAGGTTTAATCGTTATTAGTCTTGCGGTTCAACTTTGCTTACAAATGAATATTAGTAACATTGGAGTTTCTTTGAGTGAGTTTTAAGACTTTGTATTTGTAACTAAATTAGATTTGTTTTAAATTGTAACAAAACAAACAATATATTGATTTATGATCAGGGAAAAACTTGGAGACGATGAATAAAAGATGTGTCTTGAATGAAAATTACTCAGCAAGAGCCATCCTTACTAATATTATAAATGCGAAAGTCAGTTTGTTTGTTTGTTTGTTACGCCTTCACGTCTTAACTACTCAACCGATCATCGTGAAATTTTGCATACATATTATCAGGGGAACAGAAAAGGACATAGGGTTTCATCCCGAAAAAGAGAACTGTTCCCGAGGGATAGAGCATTTAACACGCGGGCGAAGTCGCGGGCGGTCGCTAATATTTAATAAAAAAAGTATATTTCACATGGCGGGCTTTTCAAAGTGTTGCCACCACGTTGCCACATATCGCATATGATAATCAACACAGTATTAACTCAAAAAAATAATGATTTTTGAGTTATTTATTCTGAATCAGCCTTTTTTTCTCTACAATCTGGTAAAACAGTCCTAACTCTAAGTAGTTTGGATTGCATTTTAAGACGGTCTTGCCTGTTACCGAGGCTACCGAAACATAAGTTTGTGTTACATCTCGAGTTAACACACCAAATCAGAAAATTATTTACAAATGTGAGCGTATTAACTGTGACTTGATACTGTGTTGCCTGTCAACTTTTATATAAAATTAATTGTTATTTTTACTGTTTTGCTTGTTTATTTTTAATCCTGTTTTTTAGTAAATACTATTTGCATTGCTGGTTATAGAAAGTAGCTTGTATATCCTTATATGTTAGTCCAAAATACTTTATTTTTGAAGCATATAAAACAGAAGAATGTAGCTTTTTAACGATATAACAAATAATAAATAAATATCTTAAGACAGAATCTCATTTTTATTAAACTATTTCAACCGTATATCCGGCATTGTTCCAATATTATCCTATCAAATGTTTATTGAGCACTCTACAAACTCGGATTCAACAGGCAGCAGATTCCATCTGGTATTGTGTGAAATAACAGGATAATAATATGCGAATGTGCCAATTGGGCTGTGGCAACGCCGCCCTGGGAATACCCTCCCATAAAGAGGGTCGGCTGACCTCCCACCGACTCTTACAACTCTTCAACATTGTTAAAATTTAATAACGCTCTAAATCCCAGTTTACTACAAGTCTTTTTCCGATTATCTTACCTCCTTACTATATACTATCCTTACCAAATATATCTTTAGTATCCTTATCCTTAACTATTAATATTATAAATGCGAAAGTCCGTTTGTTTGTTTGTTTATTTGTTACGCCTTCACGTCTTGACTACTAAACCGATCATCATGAAATTTTGCATACACGCTCTCAGGGGTACAGAAAAAAACATAGGGTACCTTTCATCCAGAAAAAAAGTACGCAGACGAAGTCGCGGGCGGTCGCTAGTCCTTATCCTTAGTAATGTTATAAATGCGAAAGTCCATTTATTTGTTTGTTTATTGGTTTGTTTGTTTGTTACGCCTTCACGTCTTAACTCTCAACCGATCATCACGAAATTTTGCATACACGTTGTTAGAGGTACAGAAAAGGACATAGGGTACCTTTCATCTAGAAAAAAGTACTGTTCCCGAGGGATAGAGAAATAACTGACCACGCAGACGAAGTCGCGGGCGGTCACTAGTAATAATATTATAAATGCGAAAGTCAGTTTATTTGTTTGTTACGCCTTCACGTCTAAACCATTGAACCAATCATCATTAAATTTTGCATACATGTTGTCAGGGGTACATAGAAGGGGGATCCCTTGTTTTCGCATAATGTTTTTATACCTAATTTGATTTGGCATAACAGGTTCGGCATAATTTTTTTTGTCATAATAATACTTTGGCATAATTGTTTTTAGGCATACTATTTATATTAGCATAATTATCATTTAGACTAATTTGTTTTCGCATAATGTTATTTGGCATATTGTCTATTCGCCTAATATTATTTAGTCATAAAACTAAAAAAAACAATAAGAATAAATTTACTTCATTTATTTTCATGCAAAAACATAGATATTATACAAAAATATAAGGTTAATGAAATTTATTAATTAATATTATGAAATTTATAAATTATTATATGCCGCCAATACATTTATTTATTTTTATTATCTTTTGATTTTGATTTTTTTTTTATTAGGATTTGATTTTGCATCTTCTTTTATTTTACTCATGGTATTTTGAACCTGAAACACAAAAATAAAGTACTAATTATAACCAATCTTACTTGGGTAATATAGAGTAATAATAGGTTAAGGTGCGGCGTGGGTGGCCCTTGGGCCACCCGTAAGCCGCCAACATGATTGTAATACACACGATAATTATTTCATAAAATGTAAACACAAAATTTACCGTTTCTCTGAGAGCATTTGGTTCATGGTTGTGACTCTGTAATTTTTTTGATAAAATTTCATGTCGGTCGTCGTTCAGTTTCGTAATAAGTCGACAGTTACATTTATAATTGTTATTTCTTCTCAATTCACACACCCAATAATATTTGTTGTTTACTTCACGATTTTTCTCATATATGAAACCATTAACATTTAATTTAGTTTCTCCTCTTTTACTAATAAAAGTGTGCATTGGTAACTATAATTCACTTTACTTTTAATATAAAATGATTAAATTACAACTTTGCAATAATATAGTTAGACCCAGAATAGTTAACGATACGTCCACCGTCGTCTTTGAAAAATAAAAAATTGCTACGTTCTACCTAAAATGTAAAACGCCTACAAATTTCATCAGAGCAATATTATAATTATAAGATGTTATATAATGTATAAAGTTTTAGGAGTTAATTATTCTGCGTATAAGTGTTAGGTCTATTAAAAATATGCGTTAATAATATTATGCGTGTTTAAATTTATGCTAAAGAATATTATGCTTAAATATGATTATGCTTAAAGTAGTTATGCTTAAAAAAATTATGCCTAAGCTGTTATGACTAAGTAATATTATGCGTAAATAATATTCGGCGAAATCATATTATGCTATGTCATATTAGGACAATTTTTTTTATGCAAAATCATAGGGAACCCAGAGAAGGACATAGAGTTACCTTTCATCCAGAAAAAAGGAGTGTTCCCGAGGAATAGCAAAAAAAGTTTCCAAGCAGACGAAGTCGCGGGCGGCTTCTAGTTATTTACAAATATTCTCGATTTATCGATCTTAGTCCGGCCAAGTTTAGATGAACAGTTATCCAGCATTTGCCATTAGGTACTACATTTTAATGAGCACTTAATGAACCGGCAAATTATTTTAGGTCCGAATAGCCAATCGAACTCGTTTCGAATGGCAATGAGGGCCCTCATTATGCTGGATATTATTGAGTTTGATAATGAATTTTCAATTGAATCGTATACTTTGCTATTTTATGACTTCTTCGTCGGCTTTCGAAGCAATGAAACATTTATATTTGTTCTTTCCAAACTTTCGTGCAAAATATAAATCTTTGTAATTATGCTTTAGGAGCTAATTAAATCACATTGTCTGATAGTAAATAATTAGTTGAACCTATTTCCTCGCACACGATTGAATTCAAAACATAATGACTTTTACATTAATTATTTTTATTTTTTTGGTTATTTGTTCATCTAGTTATTGATAATTTAACAGTCGATATCACATAATGTTTGTAGTTATTTACTATTTTTATAATGTTATTTCTTTACATCCACTATCGTGACATAGGACATAACAATATCCATAACTCTCGATACGCCTTGTAAGTGTCTCATCAACTAATAAAGAGCTGATGATCTTCAAACGGCTGAACAGATGTTCATGAAACATTGCTAAGAACACTCGGGATAAAATTATCTATGACACAATAAAACTACACTAAAATCGGTTCATCCGTTTAGGAGCTACGATACCACAGACAGATACACAGACACGTTAAACTTATTATAACACCCCTCTCTTTTTGCGTCGGGGGTTAAAAATACACGTTTTTGTCGTTATGGTGGATTCAAGGGTGGATTGAGTTGAGTGGTGGTTTTTCTGTGCTTTGCAAACCTTCAGCTAGCAGATCCTTCTAGATCTAGAATAAATCTTGCAACACCGTATGTTTAATCTCAGTCAAGTTGACGCCCGAAAAAAATTTTTAAGCAGAAAATATAAATAAATAAGTGGCGGTCGGTGGATGACGTAAATAGCGTGGACGCATAACCTGTGCTGTTTCAGGAGCTGCCTAATTGATGCTCATCCCGTATTCAAGGGTCGAAAAGGCCCACGCAAATGAAGGTATTTATAAACGTTGTCTTGTTTTCGTGGCTGCCACAAATTTCAGAAGGCTGTTATACCTTTAAGCCGATCGCTTTAGTTAGTAATGTATGTGTATGAGCAAACAATGTTGGATTTTGTTATTTTTTGATTAATTTTGCTACTTTACCTTGGCTTATGGCAAAAATAAGCTTATTTTGTAGGTATATTAAGGGGTTAATATTATAAGGGAAACATGGGCAATCAAGTGTCTTTATGTATTAAAGTATTACATCGGAAATACTTATAAATATATTTCTATCCTTTATTAAGTCACGACAGTACAAGCTTTGCTCCAGTTTGGTGTGATTAACTCGGAATATTTATTTATCACTTATTAATGAGATATTCCCAGATACGTATTTCATCAAAGTATCAAATTTGCATATTACGTTGCCTGATTTATTTCACGATAGCACCGGACAAAGCTTTGTTTGTACAGCCGAATTGAGTTTCAGCGGGATTAGGTGTAGGTATACTGTTCGTCGAATCAATTTAGTTTTAATGCGATTACTCACTATGTAGGACAGAGGACCTTCCATACCCTACGATGGATATGAGCTTATATTTCTAAATAATAATTCCGAAACAAAGCATTCAATCAACACTTACTAGATCGTATCACGAATGGAATCTGTTTAAATGATGCTTTGAATTTGTTAACTACTTAAACGGAGTTTGCGGTCGTACTTAGGGATGACATTAAATTTTAATGCACTATCAAAATTAAGTACCTGGGCGACCGAGCTTTGTTTGGTTGTGGTGTTTAGGTGATAATCTACATTGTTATCTCAAACATTAACTACATTTTTTAAACTTGTCTAAAAACAATAAAAATAAAAAAATATATAAACTTGAACATTATAAAAAAAACAAAAGTAAGTCACCGAGCGGGATTCGAACCCGTAACACTCGTTTCTTGCCGTCCGCGTCTTAACCCGCTAGACCAGAGACGGACAGTAATAATAATAATGATTCATTTATTTCGAACAGTGGCCGGCTGGACGAAATTAGCGACCATATTCTGCGTCGAAAGAAAAACGCATGAAAACTCGAAAACACGCGTTTTCCCAAACATAAGACTATTTTAATCTAGATCGATTGTTTACACTGAAACCGCCCATATACCAAATTTAAGCGAAATCATTAGAGCCGTTTCCGAGATCACAGAAATAAATAAATATATTTACGAGAATTGCTATAAGACACATAATGAAGCATTGAAGTCTCTGAGTTCAGCAGTTTAATCTCAATAAAAATGTTGATATGCTTAAGTACTGTGTGTCTACAGAAAACATGGGCTGAAATATTTCTGAACAGTGATGAGTAAAGCTTTTGAATTATGAGGCTTACTAAAAGCCTATTAAAAGGGTCAAGGACTTAACACGTGTAGTCAGAAGGTAGTACGCGTTCTTTGATTTTTGTTGCGTTCTCGGTGTGTTAATTTGATTTCACAGATAAAAAAAAATGGGCTCCGAAATTGGTAACTTTAGTACTAACACAAAGTATTAATTGGCAAGTTCTAATTGGGTTGCAAAGTCACTTGTAGAGAAAACTTGAATGTCTTTGCTGCGAAACTGAAGTCGAGAATGTCTTAAGTTCTCGTTCTCGTTGTATGTCGATAAGTCACCAAACAAAAATCAATAGCCAAACTCATTAGTACGAATAATTTAAATTGTTTTTAACGAAATATTTTTTTAATCTTGATTTTCATTAATGTGTATTTTTATTGTAAACTTTATTTGGTTTTTTCGTCGGTTGTTCTAACAAGTAACGCTTTTTCACTCATAGATTACAATTACCCTTATATTGCTTAATTATTATATTACTTAATTATCATTTAATGCTATATCATATTACAAGCAACCTTGGAGAAAATGGTTCGACTTTTATCATCATTAAGAATAATGAACTTACAACGATCAAAGGGCTTAAATTGAGCTAAATAATTGGATACTTACATTTCTATTAATTTCATGATCTTTGTTATTCTATATTGTTTTGGCGAACGCTTTGTTACGAAAATAGCTATACCGACAAATAAACTAATGATATTACAGTATTATTAACATAATAGGTTCAATTAGAGAAGGTATCAAAATACCTAATAGTTGTTTGGTTGTTTCAAATATAATGGAGCAACAATTATATTGGTATACTAGTGGCCGCAAGCGACTTTATCTGTGTGGAAATTTTGACATTGAAAATGTCTTTTCGTTCGCTCCAGTATAGGCACCGATTTCACGAAAATGTGCGATCCCCTTGCAGAAGGTTGTGAAGATATGATATTCAAAAAGACTCAAAAGACGCGTATTTACAAGAGCTACAAGGTGCAAAAAGAATTATTCGAAAAAATAAAAAACGTAAAAAATTATGGCCGAAATAGTGGAAAAAAACAATTTTTTTTCCGATTTTTTGATTTTGGCGCTCGATATTTTGGAAACGAAGAATGATATCAAAATTTAGAGAAACTCCTCTGAATAATCTAGTCAGCTACAATTTTTTTATATATCTTAGGTTATAGTTACTACCTTTCAATAAAATAGTAATGTTTATAAAAATTAAATATTTTTATATGAATTTCATACACACGAATCGCAGAAAAGTAAATCCAAAATTGTTCATGGCTTTGCTGTGATTTCAAAGTATTGTGCTGTGAATTCAAAGAAAGGAATATATATATTTTTAGTTCAATTATTAAATTAATTTTCAATGTAGGTACCAGAAGTTCGTAAAAGGCACGAGATCTGTGAATTTTTTTGCTATCCCTTAGGACAATCTTTTGTCCGGGATGAAAGGTACCTATTTCCTTCTCTGTAACTCTGACAACGTGTATGAAAAATTTTCATGATGATCATTTCAGTCGCTAAGACGTGAAGGCTTAACAAACAAACAAACAAACGGACTTTCGCATTTATAATATTAGTACGGATAACAGTTTTTGTTAGCTCTCTTTAGTGCAAATCTCAATCAGTATACTTATTCTCTTGCTCTTAAGAGCAGCAAGATAAAAACGTTTTATTGAAATTAAACGCTTAATATCTACGACGAAAAACGAAATTTTTATGACACAAGTTTATAGATTTTTTGAGTTCTACAAATATATCATGTGTTATAATAATAATAATATTCATTAAAGGGTTTAAGTTTACTGAAAAAATAAACACAACATAACCCGTTATAAAAAGGAGATTGTTCCATCGCCTTTTTGTATACTTACTGGTAGCCAAATAACTGTGCACTAAGGACAAGATAATACACTTGTTAAAGTAAATATACTATTTCCCAACTCCCTTTGTTCTAATGCATGGGCAGGATTACCCCTTAAATCACACACCTAAGACGGATAAATGTTTACCCAGACTCACGCAATATCTTCTTTAGGTAGGTATTTGAGATGAACTGCTTGGTAATTTACTATTATTAGAACCATACGAATTATCTTAAACTATAAGCGACCCGCCCTCGCTTCGCTTCGGTTCCTTCCTTTATTCTCAAATACAACCTTCCATTCCAATAACATCCAAAAAGAAAACAAATACCTTACAGTCGTCACCTCCATTCGATCCAAAAGTTTGATTCCGTCTAGTTCGAGTCCCGTCCCGTCATTATCGATGTAACTAAGAAACGCGCTTGAATTTATGATCGCGCGCGTTAATTTTTTGCGACAACTCTCAGGATATTAATTTAAATGGTATGGTGTAAAGGCAAAGAAAATATATACTAACGTAAAGTAAAGGGTTAAAATAATGTGCATAAAATTCTTAAGGTAACTAACGTATTTAAGTTGATAAGGATTAATACTGCATCCTTCTAAATAGCTTTCCAAATTACCGCATTGTACTTGACCATTTTTTTTCAAGATATTATCGTCGGATTTTTTTGTAGATCTATAAAAGTGGAACAATTTCATCACACATTATTTTGTTATAGCTCAAAAGGTTTTGCAGCGTTTTCGATGCAAGCTCCCAGTTGACTTAATTTTTCTGACATCTTATTATCGTCATATTTCTACCAATTTACATGAAACTTCAATTTATTATACACTTAAACCTTTCTCGGGAATCATTCTATCATTTGATGAAAACCGCATGAAAATCCGATCAGTAGTTTTTGAGTTCATCGCGAACAGACAGACAGACGCGGCGAGGGAGTTTGTTTTATAATATGTAATGATATAAAATAAAAGGAAAATATTTTCACTTAAAAACGTCACTCACGTCATGAGTATGAGTCTCTATACTTTCGGTGTCACCATTTTATCTCAATGTTTTTGGGTTTCATATGAGTGAGTCCCATCCACCCCGGTGGCTCTGTCCCGGTACCGGGACCGATGGGAAAAAAAGTTCCATCCGCCCCGGTGAATCGTATCTCGATGTTTAACGATGTCCTAAAGTTAAACGCAATACCGGCGGTATGATAAAAGATCTGTGCCCTTTTAAATAAAATTCTGGGGTGGGTGATACTTTGCGAGTGCGATCCTCTCCGTTAAACATCGAGATACGATTCACCAGGGCGGATGGAACTTTTTTTCCCAGCGGTCCCGTTCCCGGGACAGAGCCACCGGGGTGGATGGGACTCACCCCTTGATATTCGGTTCGGAGTGACCTATCTACATCTCTGAAACGACCGATTATGTAGTATCATAATGGTATTGCTAATAAGTATTTATTATTCAACGCTTGATTGAAGTATCGTAATTTCACTTCTTAAACAGTTTCCAAAGTTCATCTAAATTTCACTTTAATGAAATGTAGAATCCGTCGTTTAATCGTGTTAGAAAATGAACAGCTGGAGATCCTAAATAAAAACTAGTAATTTTTAGGGTTCCCTACCCAAAGGGTAAGAACGGGACCCTATTACTCAGACTCCGCTGTCCGTCTGTCTGTCTGTCTGTACCCAGGCTGTATCTCATGAACCACGATATAGATCTAGATCTATGCATGAACCATGATAGCTAGACAGTTGAAATTTTCACAGATGATGTATTTCTGTTGCCGCTATAACAACAAATACTGAAAACAGAACAAAATTCATATTTAAGGGGGGTTCCCATACAACAAACAGTTTTTTTTGCCGTTTTTGGTACGGAACCCTTCGTGCGCGAGTCCGACTTGCTCTTAGCCGGTTTTTTCTGAACACTGAACTGAACGAGATCTGTTGACAGCTCCCATATAAAGCTGATTACAGATTTTTAAGCTTTCAATTTATTTGAGGATAGAAACAGGCGCTAGTGGCGTAAGGACACTTGAAAAAAATACATATTGAATGTATATCTGAATAAATAAATCTGAATGAAAATAACCTACTTGAGGAACCAAGCACAGTTAATGTTGAGTAGATAACTACCATTTATTTCCCAACTGTTAAAAAAGGTAAGGAAAAATGACCGAGAAGTGACATCCAATTGCATGATGTAAATTTATCAGTGCATACCGCGATGAGGATAAAGTCATTTTCCTCATTAAAACCTCTTAAAATGTAATGGAGAATACTGTGACACGCAATAAATATATAAGTTTACATAAATATTATTTTATTTAAGAGTTGTAACGTCACGTATATAAAAATATCCTTCATTTTCGAAGTAAAAATCACTAGATTTATTATTTAGGCTTACTTTTGGAAACTTTATGGAAACTAATGCATTGTATATTGGTATTTTTTGAATTAGAGGGGGGAAAGGGAAGGGGAAGGGAACGGTAGAGGGAGAGGGAGGGGGAGGGAAGGCGAGGAGGAGGGAAGGCGAGGAGGAGAGTGAGGGAAGGGGAGGGGCGACTGAGGGGGTGGAGAAGAGCAGAGTGAGGGGAAGGAGATGGGAGGAGAGCGAGAGGAAAAGGGGGCAGCGCGCTTGGTGAGGACCCGCCTAATTACGTAAAAAACGGCTGATCTGATTTTGATGAAATTAAAACATAGAGAATACTATTTATCCTGTTAAAATTAAAGGTCCCCTAAGGATTTTCTCGAATATCCACGCAGACGAAGTCGCGGGCAAAAGGTAGTATAATACTTAAGTAATAATACTGTTTCTGATTGAAATTCGTATACCTATAGGCACGTATGTATCTGGTTTATATAAGTGTATGTCATTACATTGTACTTATATAAATGTCACAAGAAAATAAATTCATAATACACAGAGAACGAAACTGAATTTTTCAAGTTCGTTTCGACAACATCGGACACGTGTCTTGTTTCAGAAGGTACGAGTATTTACTTAGGTTATCCTGTTATGTTTGAGGCATGGATTTAGTACATTTCTCTTTTGGTTTGAGGATAATGGAACACGAAGGATATGGTAATAACGTATCTTTTCACTATTCAAACCCACATCAAAAGTTCAACGAACTGGTTTTTAAAACATAAAACATTTTTTATAGCAATTCTAATTCAATATTGAATTAAACGTACCTAAGAAGTAGATGTTTGTAAATCATTTCTCTGGTGAATTGTTTTATCGCATTATTTTGCCGTGTGCTCGGTGCGGTATTCCGATTGTCAACTGCACAAAATTTACGTGTAAGCCAACGATAAATCATATGTAGGTACCAGAAACTCCAAATTGGTATCGTGAAATTTTAATTTTTAGTTTTCAAGAAGTGGAGTGAGTGTTATAGGTAAGGTTATATATATATTAAATATTTTCATTTTTTTGAATGAATGAATGAAACATGAAACATTAGTCCTAAATCAACATACAATAAAAACAAAAAAGTAAAAATAACAGAACCTTAAACTAAAAAATAAATGGAGAGTAATACTTATATCTATTCTGTGGTAATACATAAATAAGGGCGGCCCTATTACACATGCCCCGCGAGTGCAACCGATTCGCGCGGTTGTATTGTATGAAGCTTTGTCTCTGGTCTTTTCTTTACTCATGTGGCCCTTGTGGCGTGGCGTGTGTTGCTGGGACGTTCAAAGAACGCCACAGCACGCTGTTATTCTGTCAGGACATAGGGCATAGGGCTTAGAGCATGGTTTAATGCTCTAAGGCCTAGGGAGCTGTGGTCATAAAATATATTAATAGGTATACCTAGGTAACAACTAAAATAATACATAGGTAGGTACAATAAACAAATTCACAGATCTCGTGCCTTTCACGACCTCCTGGTACCTACATTGAAAATGATCAAAGTCTGTGATTTACCTGCATGTTTGCGAATTTGATTTAATCGTCGTAGCGTTCAAATTTTAGAGTGTTGGCCATTTGATTAGGGGTAGGTTATTTATTACATACAATACCCTAGCTAGGTTATACCAATTTATGACTAAAATACTTATTTTTTTATGTTTGCATTTCTATGTTTCACCGAGAAGGGTCTCTGGAATTTTTAATATACGTGCTACACCCGACAGCCAACCAGTTTATATTTAATTCGCCGACAATGCTCGATGTTTCTGCTACCTATCCTTAATTTTATGGAGCGTCATATTTTCATTAGTTTAACTTGATTAATGCATATCGCAAGTGAGACTAGCAACGAGGTATTATTATTTTTTGCAATGATGTTTTTATGAATGCCAAATAGCTTTTTGGTTCGACAGGCCCGCGAGTACGGGCCTGTCGAACCAAAAAGCTATTTGCTATATCCAGATCCCGAACTAACGCTGGTAAACGTTCGCCCTTGTCTCGGCTGACTGACACTTATAACAAATACTTTAATGATATTGATATACTTATACCTAAAACTATCTTGTTTAAGAAATCTATTATGGCGAAGCTTCACAGTATCAATAGTAAAAATAGTTAAAAGGAAACATGAGAAACGAAAAAAATTTACCTTACAACATAAGCAATATTCAAATTTAACTTCATTACCTATTTAAATCACATTACCTAACATGTACTCTTAACGTGTTAAAACTTATTTGTGGTTAACGGTGTTGGTTTTACAATTATTTAGTTCTTGAAATTATGTATACTTTTTTATGTATTACACATTGTGAAACCGTTTGTTTACCCCAATAAATGAAAAAAAAAAAAAATGCCAGTTTATGATTCTGCGGGATGGATTTACCAAGCAGAATTTGTAAAAGTTGTTACGACTTCACATGGACCGTGTTTTTTATCTGGTGTGTGTCTGTGTGTGTGTTTATGTACAAGCACAATACATGCTGTAGTGTTTGTATCTATGGAATAGTTATAATACTTTGTCTCACACGCACAAGAGGGCAACACTGAGCATATGGCAAGACTGAACTGTCACTGTCAGGGGATGGTGAAGTTGCTGTCACTGAGCAAGTAATCACTACGTTATAAGAGTAGGCACTTCACAATTATGAACGTAGTTTCTACCAACCTAATAAATAGAATCGTACTACCAACATAAACAGAGCAAATGTCAAAAGAATAGTGAAGTACCTTACCAACTTGAAATGATATCGATATCGATAATAATGCTTCCTAGCGTCTATACTCATAAACCTCATAATATTTCATATTTTGGAAATAAAAGCAGGCGATAAATCCCAACACAACACGACAGCAAAATCCATAATAATATTATACTCGTAATAATTGTCAACATTAAAATAAATGATATGTATAGGTAGGTACATATTTGTCTAATAAAAATCTGGAATTTCTGTCTTGATGACATGCCGTGAATATCGCTTACTTTCTTAAATAAAAGAAAGGTTAATCAAGTAATTTATTCAGCAGCGAGTTCATTTTTTTTCTATTGTGACAAGAATGACTCGCTGTTAAAACTGCACTTTAGTTTGGCCTGAATTTCAGTCCTTTGCTGGAGGCTGCAACAAAAATTATATAACATTATTAACTACCCACTAGATAGTCATAAATACAGTACCTAGGTAGTTTCAACCCATAATCAACATCTAAAATAAAATAATATCGATAACTTTAGCACAGCACTATGACAATGTAATGATAACGTGATTTATCGCTAATTTCTTTGAAATGTCACTTAAAACCTATATATTTACAGATATTTCTACTATTATTAACAATATTTTTCACTCAAATTAACTTAAAACTTAGAAAAAGTTAATAAAATTACCTGCTCGGATCAAGCGGGAATTTTAGTCAAAATTATGTCCTTACTCGACCCTCTCACTCTTCGGACACCACAAATTTCACACTCTTGCAAAGATTTGCCACCCATTATGTCTTTTTAACACGTTTTTATTACAATTTTGTTTCATTAAAATGCGTAAATTAATTTTACTAAAAACTTCTGCAAAAATTTAATTTTCGGCGGCGCGTCACATGCTGGCCAACATGACCACAACATAACTTGACGTATAATGCGGCTAAATTACCGAGTCATGACTGGTACAATAAGACAAAACGATTAACTACCTTTTTTCATTGGTAGGATTGTTTTGTATTTTAATGTTGGCACAAAGTACGTTCATAATTCCATATAATATTTTTTGTATGAAGTTGATAAAGTGTCGACCCACTGGTTGCTGTTTATGTTGGATGGGATAAAAGCAAGAATCTTATATTCGATAAAAGCAAAATAATATAATGTATGGGAACTCCTGGAGTTTCCTGGTGTACAGAAGTGCTGGTGGTGATGTGTGTCCGTTTTGGTGCGATGGTGAGCTGGAGTTCGTCTACTTAAAAAAACTCCCGGTACCTACCTACTTGTGGGATGTCTATTTTTTATAAAACTTAGACCTTTATAAAAAAAAAACAGTTTGCTAAAAAAAAAATTTACGTAATAACTATATTTTACATAAACATTTTAGGAAACGTTTCCCGTAACGTAAGCGTTTGTTTTAAGAACTTAATGGTCATTACAGCGAACTACTCATTTGTGGGAATTCCGTCATAATTACTCCACACAAGCCGGTCGCTAAGCAACGCGAGGGCTTGTGTGAGTGGAGAGCCTCTAGAGCCGCCAAGAGGCCGTCGCCTCAACCCCCCCTTTTAAGTTCACCATTAGTCTTAGTTTACTAGGACACAACAACTTAAACATTGCTACATATTCATGGAGACACACCTGCTTCAATATTTAGCTTATACCACAGTATAATAAAGTGTTATACATACAGGGTATTTTTTTTTGAATTCACCATCCTAATTTTGAGGATGTGTTCAGTCCATGAAATTGAACAACTTTCTCTAAGGAACACAAGGCCAAATATGTAAAAAAATCGACTAACTATACAAATCAAAGAGAAATTCGACACATATTTCTTAGAGAAAGTTGTTTATTTTCATGGACTGGACACATCCTTGAAATTTGGATGGTAAGTTCAGAATCTATGGCTCAGAAGAGTCTATGGCTCAGTTAGAGTTCTAATAACGTAATTTGTTTTGTTACCCTCGCGTTACCCGGCTGGTGACAATTTCCAAACTAAAAAAATGTGTTTTGTTACAAAATGAAACTAATACAGAATCTTAGTACATGAGATTTTATCAAGAAAAATAACGTATCATGAGACAAGACTCATCTGAGATATGAAAAAAACTAAAGAAAACTACGTTCCATTTGTCCTAGAGCTGGTTGCCAAGATATCATCCCTAGCACTCCACTCCAGTAGGTACACCACCCCACTGACAACAATACGTGCCAATTCCACAACACCATTTTATGTTTTAATTACTGTGGCATTTTACGAAGCGCGGCACTATAGAGTTGTTCAACTGCAGGTTTCAATAAGGAACATAACATTTCATTGGTTGAAATAAAATATAGCGAGTAGGTATATTAAACTAGTGATGTAACATGAAAAAAAAACTTTATTTTTTTCACAATGTTGAAAAAAACATGAAAAAAAACAGAGCACCGTTGTATTTTTTTCTAAATTTGTTTTTTTTTTCAAGAGTTTGGTATTTATACAATCTATGGAAAATAAATGTTTTATTTTATGAAATCAATAATTATATTAGATTTTTATTCTTCGTCAGTGTCTTCAGATATGAAATTTTTTTTCCCCAGACCTTATTTTATTTTTCCTCAAAAAAGAGAAATAAAATAAATCCCCCAATGCGATTTTGTTCCGACGAAGAACTGATATTCTTTTCTGCACAATGGGGACAACCCCCGAATCTGGAGACACTGGTTCTAACTAAGTTCATAGGTACTTAAAAAAATACATAAACCGAATGAAGATTTCACCGCGCGCGTCTTTAAATGCTGCCAAATAATGAAAACTTGGTACTTTTCTACCAAAAAGTAATGTAGGTTCAAAAATTATCAGAAAACTTTAATATGAACCCATAAGTACTAATCTTTAACGGAAACATCCTTAGTAATTTTGATTTTACTCTTGAAAAAAACAAGTTTTTTTCATCTTTTTTTCACGTTAGAAAAAACTGTTTTTTTACAACACTAATATTAACCTACGCTATTTGTTTACCAGCTTTCTTTAAATATTGATGGTAATACTATACCTATTATGAATTAATTAATTAATTAACCAGGAACCTAATCGCACTCACCTGTGATTTTAACCCTAAGATCTCATTAGCCGCTGAGGTGCTAGGTGCGCGCGCTCTACGTCGATTTCATACTAATGTACCGATCTCGATGGCCGCTGCGACTTGGCCGCTGCGGCCAAGCCGCAAGTGCGCTATTGCTCTAAAACCCCTAAAACCTCATATTTTATTCAGAGTCAATCAATCTAATCCGCTAAAAGTGTTGAGCAGTTTTCGTGTTGCAATTTCAACCTAGGAATTAAAGCTATCCATAATAGACTGCCGCGGCCGGCCCAACGATTCTTCTTGTCCTAGTTTCGAAACTAGCAATAAAATCAGTCGGAATGAATATGCTTTTACACAACGACAAACAAAAGCGTAAAATTAAAGCGTTTCGAGCGAGCTTTATCTGGGTACCTTTTTCGTTGTGTTGTTTGCACTTTTCTCGGTATATTTTATACTATTTATTGAGATTTTTTAAAATAAAAGCTTCCTAATTCTATAATTGATATACTCGTACGAGTATTACGTGTATGTGTAGGTACCAGTAAGTATTTTCGCTGACAATTTGTTCATAGTAGAATTGAACATTTTTTATGACTCAGTTCGGCGAATTCATTTAAAGTTGGTTCTGCATTTTACTAATTACTCGTGTCAGGAGCTTTATTATTCGAGATCTCATTCAAAACCAGAAACTACCTATTTCATTCAGTTTAGCAGTAATGCAAAATTAGGTAACTCTAAAGCTGTGTTCAGTGAACCTTATTATGAAGCTTTAATTCACGCTTAATTTATTTTAGCCTACATACAGGTCCGTATATTTTATGTTCTCGTTGCTCAGCTCGAATTAAAGAATCGGTGACGCAGACCACAAAAAAGGTTTTACGACTATTTATACGAAGACTGCTGTCATCAAAGACGTTCTTTATTATTTCCAGGAATTTATTTGGATTTATAGAGTTGAAAAGTGAACCTTCATTTTCAAAGATTTCAATACAGAGCCAAAATGGCTCAGTATTCAGATTAATATCCTTCATACGTTACCTAATCCTAACTAAAATCCAGTAATATAATAACTAATCTCATAAAGGTAGGGAAATTGGAACTGTTTTGTACTTATTAATTATGATTATGTAATAATGGACAATAAAAATCTGAAAACGGCGCCATTTCGGCTGTTTTAGTTGCCTCCCTTTTGACAGCACGCTTTGTAGGGATTTATCGTTCTAGGTGTAATTATTCTAAGTCTACACCCAATTCTTTATTGTAAGTAACAATTATTGATCGAGCGAGCACGAAGTGCGAGCGAAGCATCTCTGCTTCAGCTTGGGCAAAAATTCTTTCGTATGTCTGTATGTTCTCTTCTACAGGTCGCATTTCTCAACCAATTCTCGTGAAAATTAGTGACCTGCTCACTCTCTCGAAAATTATATAGAATTTTTTTGTCGAGCCACTTTTTTTTAAATTTTCAAAATGGCGGAGATATGTTAAAAAAACAGCTTTTACGGCTTTCCAGCGCTGTCTATTCTCCTCTACAGGTCGCATTTCTCAACCGATTCTCGTGAAATTTTGTGAGCAGGTTTGAAAATGATATAGAATTTTTTTGTCACGCCACTTTTTCGATTTTTTCCAAAATGGCGGAGATATGAAAAAAAAATGTATTTTAGTCCGGCTTTCTGGCGCTGGATGTTCTCCTCTACAGGTCGCATTTCTCAACCGATTCTCGTCAAATTTTGTGAGCAGGTTCAAAAATTACATAGATTTTTTTTGTCACGCCAGTTTTTTGAAATTTTTCATAATGACGGAGAAATATAAAAAACAACATATTTCAGTCCGACTTTCCAGCTGTCCATTTTCCTCTACAGGTCGCAATTATCAACAGATTCTCGTGAAATTTTGTGAGCAGGTTCGATAATTATATCGATTTTTTTAGATTAGCCAGTTTTTCTAAATTTATCAAAAATCACCATTTCGAAAAATGATTAAAACTAGAAGCGCCATCTAGCTGCGAATATACCTACCAAATAATACCAAACAAACAGCACGTATGTACCTACTACGTGCTTTGAAAAGCACGTGAACAGTGTGGGAAAAAGGGGTGGCGACATCTTTTAGATTATTTTTTAAACAACATGCAATTTGAGCTACTTTTTAACGCGAGGTCTACAGCTCACGGAGCCACTAGTTTAGAAAATACAACAAATGCCTTTCCCTACAAATATTACAATGCAAAAATACCAAAAAATAGAATTTGCGATGCAATGCAAAGTCGTGGGACTAGAAATTGTAGGTAGTCCCAAATGTAATTTTATCGAGTGCTTCCGGATTGAAAAGGGAAGAAACGCCTCAAATAAAATTGCAGTTTTCTACTTTCAGTTTCAATAATAATTTTTTAAGCTCTATTTAATACACGTATCATTTATATGTAGTTATAGAAAACGTCTTATGCCCAGTTTCTGAGGCGTATTGGGATTGATGAACCTCCGATAAAGTAGGTACTTAAGTATCTCATAAACCGAGCATTATAGGCTATGACTATTGATCTAAAATTATTCAGAACTAGCGGCTGCCCGCGACTTCGTCTGCGCGGAAAGGTTTTTGCTATCCCTCAGGAACAATACTTTTTTTCGGGATGAAAGGTACCCTTTGTCTTTCTCTGTACCCCTGACAACGTGTATGCAAAATTTTGTGATGATCGGTTCAGTAGTTAAGACGTGAAGGCGTAACAAACAAACAAACGGTCTTTCGCATTTATAATATTAGTAAGGACTAGAGGCCGCCCGCGACTTCGTCTGCGTGGACAGTTTTTTGCTATCCCTCGGGAACTGTACGTTTTTTCTGGATGTATATTAATAAATGAAGGAACATTGTAGACAAATAAATAAGGCAAATGGTGACAAAAAAGGAAAAACCGTTTTTAAAAAGGCAATAATGGGTGAAAGCTATTTAAAATCAAAATAAAACTGACTTAAGTAATATTATGTTAAAAACAAACGTTACTAGGTTTGCTTTATTAGAATACTAGCGGCCGCCCGCAACTTCGTCTGCGTGGAAAGCTTTTTTGCTGTCCTTCGGGAACAATACTTTTTTTGGGATGAAAAGTATCCTAGGTCCTTCTCTATACCTCTGACAACGTGTACGTAAAATTTCATGATGATCGGTTCAGTAGTTAAGACGCGAAGGCGTATCAAACAAACAAACAAACGGACTTCCGCATTTATAATATTAGTAAGGATAAACTATACTTACCTACTACTTTGCCTCTACATTTTATTTCATATTTAATGAGTTAGAAATTATTGTTTTAGTTCATCAACTACTTACGTAGGTAGTTAACGTTTCTCACAAACATTCTCGAACTATTAAGTGCCATAGAGAAACATGAGTACACTCACACAAAGATCAAACGACTGGCGCAATAATTGACAAGGCGTGGAAACCATATGAAACTTTAAACTATCCACTTTGGTTAGTAAATTAATTTCACATTTAAATGGCTTACCATTGGAGTGCTAAAGACTTTTAATTTTCTTGTATGAAAAACAAAATGATAGGTGGACATTTTTTTAAAGAGACTTGCATTGTGGTTATACCTATAACATACAATTTAAATATTTAAAGATTTCAATGTTATACAATTATTATATGTACTTGACGACCTGCGTGGTCAAGTGGTTTGTATATACCTGCCTCCCTACTCTCGACGGGAATTGACAGGATAAAGTTCACATCAGGATCGAATAAACTTAAAAAAATCTGTTTTTACCATTGAAAATGGTTATCAGATGCAAATCGCCTGAGACGTATTTTGGTCATATTTCCGAAGATTTTGGAAGGATCGAGATGAAAATAGTACTATAAGTTGAGGAATTTATCGAGACACGTGTGAACGTTTGAATTTTGAAAATCTACTGGTAACTTTTTTTGGAATTTTGCAAAATTCCAAAAATTCCGGTCGTTTTTAGGGGGGTGTTTGTTTACTAAATTGTAAATATTTCGAAACCAAAACCGACTTAAGAAAAAATGAAAAAAAAGGTCCTAGGGTATTAGTTTAGCTACCAAATGGCGAAATAATTTTGAAAATCGGTTAATAATTGTGACCTGTAGGTGGTCCCTTTAGATGTGGAATTGTTGAAAAACGGGTGTTTCCGTACATAAAAAGTGATGTAGCTTTTATGATTATTGGCCGATCGTCATGGTAATAGTGTTAAAAGATGCAGAAGCAGACGAGAAGTGCATTCGTTGGAATTTTGAAAATAGGTTAATAATATTTCGGCTGCGTCGAGGCAGTAAGCGGGCGCTTTTGTGACACGAGGCGTAGCCGAGTGACACAATCGCAAAAATAAATAGGTACTACCTACCTAGGTAACTTTAAACATATAATAGGACATTGCATTTGATTTGATTTTGGTGTTTCGTAAATTTTGGTGTTCATTTTCAATGCTCCGATTCTTGCGGGGACTGTAAAATCTGTGAATTTTTTGGTACATTAGAAACGGTTTCCATAGTTTCCACGTTTACTCGATTCCAACTCGATCGTGATAATCTCGATCGCGGCGGGAGTAACCTTGTTTTCATGGTGTCGCCATCTCAGGAGCCCTATTTTTGAATCCTTCGGCTGGCGTCGAGCGCTCCTTTCTACATTTTCCGACATTTGACTCAATCTAATTCATTTTAGTCAAATGTCGAAAGAAAATCAGCAGAAAAGAGCCCTCGAGTTGGCGACACCATGAAAACAAGGTTACTCCCGCCGCGATCGAGAATATCACGATCGAGTTGGAATCGAGTAAACGTGAAAACTATGGAAAGCGTTTCTAATTTTTGAATAATTCGTTTGAAATCGTTCGTGTGACCTATGTTATGTTATGTCGCATGCGGCGTACGTATAATGTCACAATTGACAACTAAATATTGCTGACCACCAAGAAGCTTATATCCACAATGGAGGTTGCACGCCTAGTAAGTAAGTGAAGATTGAAAAAGACTCTTTAGTGACGTCACGGCTTATTACTATCTCTTTCTTTTCGTTTTACAATACGTTTTCGTTTCTCACGAACAAACGAACGACGAACAACGAACACGTATTGTAACACTAAAGAAAGAGGTTGCAATAAGCCGTAAGGACCTTTTTTCAATCTTCACTATGACATATGGCCGTGCAATCTCCATTGGAGGTAGGTTTAAGCTTCTTGCTGACCACACACTGGACTGACAACTGGCTGACCAACGAACAATTTAAAAAAAACTGATTTTGCTACGCTAGTAATATATAAGTCAATGGATAGTCCCGCGTTCGATTCCGGCTTGGTCAATTTCGAATATGAACTTTTCTATATTGTCTCAGGATCTGAGTGTCGTGTTTGTGTTACCACCGTTGTCTGTGATTTCTATATAACTGCTTTAGAGCTACTTATGAACAATGTGGTGGTACGTAGTGTGGTGTCCATTCCAATATTTATGTATTTATTAACAGTCTATATTTAAATATAGGCAAAGTCATAAAATATGGCAGTGCACGACCGAGACTGTTTATAACGACCATAAGTGCGGCAAGGGCTCTATTGAGTAACTTCATTTACGGTTACGACCGACATCCGAGCGCAAACTGCCGAATGTGAGAATTATAACCTTTGTCGGCTATTGACTTGCCACTTTTATCATAACTTCGCATTTTTCTATACACAAGCGTTTATGGGGCATCACGATTTAGTGCTATTGCCTGTATTAGGTAGATATCAAAATAGAGGGCGTATTTCATTTCATATTTTTTGTTAATCAAGTCAAGTATAATTATTTTCTTCAGAATACCTACCATTAAATTGAAAGTTGTTGACTGGAAACCTTGCTGGAATGAAAACATTTATGTTATATAAAAGGTAAAGGTAAAGTCACTTGCGAAATGTTTCGTTATGTAATTTCTTAAAAAAACATTGTGCTAAAAAAATAATTTAAGAAGATAAACAATTTTAGTGACGAACTTGGAGTTAACCTTAAAATTAACTTGTAAGCATCTAATTTAAAGCAAGGACTCAGAATATATACCTAATAGTACATCTACTAAGCAAGCAAGGATGTGAAATATACAGGGTGATTTTTTGAACAGTCGACAAATTTTGTGGTGTGACTTAGATCGTCAAACTGAACAACTTTGTCTTTGAGACCAACTTAATCAGAGCAAAAATATAATCAGCTGTTCCATACATTTTAGTCGAGTAGATATTGACGTTTAGCTGTTTTTTTTTGCTCTGATTAAGTTGGTCTTAAAGACAAAGTTGATCAGTTTGACGGTCTAAGTCACACCACAAAAATTTGTAGACTCGCGTCCAAAAGAGTAGGGTCAGCTGTCCAACATAGAACCTCAAAAATTTTGATTTTCATTAACTCTGTCACTATTACTGTTATCTTAAAGTTTAATGTATTAGAGAATACAGTATAAATCTGGCTTGCAATTTGCATACTTTGATTTCAGATTATTGCTACACTTTTGGAGGTATAACACTTTAAAAAAAATGGAATTGGTTCACTGTGTCCGCCTATTGGTACAGAATGAACCGGGGGCGTGTACTCATTGAACCATATACAGTACACATTGAACTGCATATAGTACTCATTGAACCGTGTACAGTACAGATTGAACCAGGAACCTAGATAGTGAATCAAAACAAAGGTGGATAAACTTGAGTTCTTCTGTATTCTAGGTTTTTGAATATAAGTTATTTATTATTAAAACACCATAGTAAATATTGTGCATTTTTAATGTTTTTTCTTAGGAATATGCAAAATCACAGACTTTTAATTATTATATCTAATAGGCATTTAACTTTGACTCGAACCATCCTAAAATAAAATATGCACTAAAAGTTAGTTAAGCGAATAAAACATAAAGGTGGACCTCAAAACCTGAAAAAACCTCAAAACGTAATTCTGTTTCAGCTAATCTGAGCTATATTTAACATAATTTCAAGCAAATTAAACCATTTCGGTACAGTACGCACATACAGGATAGGAAAACAAAAAGTATTTCCTGAATTTTTGTAACTTTTCTTGCAAAAATGAATAAATTCGCACTAAACTCTTCCGTTATCACGTCAATTCAATGGCCGACTGGGGCGCGGGAGAGGTGAATCAAAGCGCGTCGAATCATGTCTGTTGCACGAATTAGCAACGTCGCGTTTTCAAAATGCTATGGCTATGATTCATTGTGTCCGACTGGTTCAATGTTGGACAGCTGACCCTATTGTAATAAAAACTATGGCCGGGTCACACTACTGACAATTTGTGCGTGTTTTGGTCACCCAACTGTTGGGTGATATTTTTTTCGACGCCGTCGTAGCTTCGACTGTCTATCTAGACATATCAATAATCTAAGATTTCACCCTGTAGGTAGAGTACCAGGCTGCAACTGGCGACTGGTGCGGGTAGCTACGAGACAGGATCACTGTTTAATTAACTTGTTACCCTACTCACTTCAGTTTGTCATCTCTATCGACGAACGCAACTAAAGTCTCATTATTAATTCACTGGAGTAAAATAATGTTGCCTTTATTTATTGTACTAGTATAGTGTTGGGTTTCGTTCATTGTGATTCAGTTCACTCACACAAAGTCAGTAGAGTTCATGGTTACAATTGGGTATTTTTTTTAACAAGTTTCAGACATTAATGGTTACTACCGTAAACGTCAGATTACTCCAGTGAATTAATAATTAGACTTTAAAGCACAGCTTAAAGCAGGGATTCCGAAAATCCGTTAATATCGATCCCTTGGGGTCAAAATCAGGGATCACTATATATACCTATATAAACGAATAATTAATTATAATAATAATTATTAATGACACTTGAGATTAGATAGGATTTTTAAGTAATTTGGCTATGGGGGTCTAAGGTATCAGTTTATTTTGGAAAAGGGGTCCTTGTCTTGCCCAATATAGTTTGGGAATCCGGTTTAAAGCAATATACAACGTCATATAACATAGTATAGCGAGCGATATAGCGATTTCATGCGTTACTAATTGAAGAAAATTAGATGAAATAAAACATTTTTATTTTCATCTTATAAGTAATATACAACTTACGGCTTCCTAATGTACATCTATTAATTTCAACTTATAAATAAATACAAACAGGATTACAAACTCCGAAGTATTTTGCAAACGAGAAGTCTAAATTAAAACTGAATAGTAGGTTATAAGATTTCCTATTATGGTATTTTTACTTGTTTTTCCGGTTTTTTAAGAAGTTTTTCACAGGAAAAATTGTTTCGACTTCCTACATTTATGCCCATTGCTCAATTTTCAACATACTCGTAGGTATATCCTACTCTACCTTATAGAAGAGTGGGATATACCTATTGTGTGTATGATTGTGTTTGTTACCTCTTCACGTCTATCTACCTAAATGGCTGGACGGATTTGAATGAAATTAAGAACTCACATTGCATTGCATAATTACCGTACCATGTTATTTTTAAAATAAATAATTTTTTAATTAAATTATTTTTGCTTCAAATATTTAAGTATATTCACAATCTTCGTTTACGTTAAACCAATAAATAGATACGTAGGTACCACTGTTTAAGTTGTTTTGTTTTGGTTGGTTGATAAGACGAAAACTGTCAAAGCTTTTAAATTTGCTCAAGTTAGGTACTGCCGTTCATTAGGTATTAATATATTTAATAGATTTTTTTTATTTTTAAGTACAAACATATACATAACAAGTAAGCATAAGCAAATAAATAAGGCTTGGAATAGTTACCCCAGACCGGTCTTAACGATATTATACTTCACAACATAGTACCTATAAAACAAAGTGACTTCCCACTGTCTGTCCCTATGTATTATGTATGCTTAGATCTTTAAAACTACGCAACGGATTTTGATGCGGTTTTTTAAAAGATAAAGAGAATAGGTTTATACATATGTATAATAATGGTGTCAAATGTCACATTACATTGAAGCGAAACGAGGGGATGGCCGGTCGCTAGTATTTACATAATATATAAAATCGGAAATCATAATATTATTGTTTATAAAATTAACGTGTCGTTATCGTTAAGTTGTGATGAATGTACGTGTGATAATCACTGCGTGAGTCGTAGCTTTCAGCTGTTCGTGACGACTTTGATACCCGGAAATTATTCTTCGGCGACACGCCCTGCTCCAAATACGGAAATATGACGGGACCTAACGGGTCACGGCAGGAATGTGAACAGACAATGACGTAGCTAATAACTAAAGATGTACTTTCACACAGAAAAAAAACTGAAAAATGCACTTGGCTATAGAAACTGCAATTTATAATGACTAATAGCAAATGTCGATCGAATCATATCAATAAATAAATAAAAGACAAGGAATATGAGTATTGCAATTTTAAAGTCAGATTTCTTAAGGCTATATGACCGAAAGTGTCGCCGCGGTAAATTTTATATAAGGCCCTCCGCTGCCTTGAGCGGGATCCCGGCGCGGGTACACGGTGCGGGAGCCCGTCGCGGGGGCCCGCGCCGTGCTCCGTCGCGGATAAACAGCCCGTCGCAGGAACCCGCGCCGTGCTCCGTCGCGGACAAATAGCCCGTCGCGGGCTCGGACACGCAGCGCTGCTTTATAAATATTCAAGAAACATCCCCGCTGGCGTGACCCGTCGCGTGGGACCCGCGAGCGTGCTCGCCGCCCGCGCCACGTGCGGCTCGCAATCCGCCACACGCAGCGCTGCTCTATGAAAATACAGGAAACAGCACCCGGAGCGGACGCCCGCGCCGGGATCCCGCTCAAGGCAGCGGAGGGCCTAAGTAATAAAACTTTACGTGGAATTTTTAGGGCCCATAGTTTAAACGGTATCATTACATTCGCTCGTAGTCAATGATAGAAGTAGAAAGCAAAACTGTTAAAAGTGGCCTTTTTTGTCACATTTGCTATCTACCTACATCTTCGAATAACTATGAGGTAATACAGTGATACCTTCTAAAAATACTAGACCATGGTCCCTAAAAATTCCACGTATAGTTTTATTAAAATCATTTTCTATTAACAACTTATTAAATAAAAACCTCTGAGGGCGCCACTTTCGCTGGTATAACCACCTTAATGTGATGAGTCACATTTAGAAATCTGACTTTAAAATTGCTTCAATCAAAGGCAGGTCCTATTCAGAACCAGAACGTCGCGCGTCGCTTTAGTTCAGTTCGATGCCACTCTAGAAGTTAGTGGTGCCAGCCAAGTCCACTTTCCAACTTATAGAATGCAAAACTGAAAATCAGTGAGGATCGCTGTCGAATCTGTTGCATTTTTATAAAGATTTGCTCTGGTTTACCCATTTCCATGTTCTGTTAGAGACCTTAGTACTTATATTTATTTTGCAAGCTTAGGTTGGTGGGTAAACTTGCTTAGGTTGGTTCTTAATTTAATACAGCGCTATAACACTACAAAAAATAGTATTAATGACAATATATAGTCCATCTGGGTCTATCATATTCCTAAAGAACAAATTAGCAAAAGCCTCTTTAAAGTTACTGTATTTCTAATCGAATCTACCAATGTTACGAGCAATTTTTTATTACTAATCAGTCATGTCTGTCTCTAAGTCTGTCTGTCCGTCCGTATGTCACAGCCATTTTATTTTGAAAGTATAAGGATTACATAGTTGAAACTTAGTAGGTAGATGTATTCTATTAGCCGCTTAACGATTTTAACACAAAAAAAAAAAAAAGATTAAGGGGGGGCTCCCCACACTTGGAACTGAAACTGATTTTTTTTCCTTCTTACCAATACGTGCGGGGTGTCTATAGACAGGTCTTTAAAAATAACATTGAGGTTCCTAAGACAATTTTTTCTAAAAGTCAACCGTTTGAAAGATAAACACTGCCAAAGTGGTAAAATGTGTGTGTCCCCCCTATAGTTGTAAAACAGCGGTTGTTATCGGGTAGTTATCTAAAGTAGCCGATATTATCGTATGAACAGCGGCTGACCAGCGGCTGCTTATCCGACTCAATACCAAAAGGTCTTACAATTTTTACATTTCCTGAGTCGAAATTGTTATAATTACGAGCCGTTATATACAAATAGGTATTTTTAATATATTAAATACCTACTTTATCATGATGTAAAACATAAATTAATGTTCAATATTATTAATTACCTACCTACCTATTTTTCAATGTCCTTCAATTCAACACGACAGAATAATAAACTAATGTAACTACCTACCTACTTATTTATACCGTACATAATTGGTAACTGTTTAATCTGTAGGTATGAAACTCCGCTTTGCCACTTTTTATTATTATTATTATGCAATCGCAGGTAATAAATAGGTTAATGCAAGGCTAACAAAGTTTGGCGTACCGTCCTCTCTGCCTACCCTGCAAGAAATAGCGTGGAGATATAATATGTACGTAATAGGTAGGTACCAATAATACTCAACAGTATCACGTGTCGAGCGAGACGGGCGCGGCGGGTAGCTAAAGCGGGCGGCGTAAGTCAAAAGCACAGAATAATGATACTACCCAGTATTCTAACTTAGTACTAACGGCCGAAATGCGAGCCACACCTATGCGCCTCGAGTTCGGGCTGCTCTCGGGCTGCTACAGTCGCGGATGCGCCGCAGTGACGAACGAACGGTGGTTTCGTATTTTGTGATCACGATGGCGAATTGCAACTATAGAGTATATTGTGCTGTTTAAAATAAACCATAAGAGTTTAAATAAACCAAACGGTAAAAATCATGATAATGTGTTACATTATTAACGTCAGACGAGTATAGCATCTGCGTCATCATAATTAAATCTAGTTCAAAGTCAATGATGCACAATGATTTACAATTATAGTTTGCTTGTTTGTTACGTCTTCACGTCTTAACTACTGAGCCGATCATCATGAAATTTTGCATACACGTTGTCAAGGGTACAGAAAAGAATATAGGGTACTTTTCATTCCGAAAAAAGAATTGTTCCCGAGGGATAGCAAAAAAACTTACCACGCAGACGAAGTCGCGGGCGGCCGCTAGTCCTTACTAATATTATAAATGCGAAAGTCCGCTTGTTTGTTTGTTACGCCTTTACGTTTTAACTACTGAACCGATCATCATGAAATTTTGCATTAATAATTACAGATCACTTTTTCTATTTGCTTATTACCAAAATATCAAACCATAACCATATTATAAATTGTATATGACAAAATATAATTTAAAAGCAAAATGATAACCTTTTGAATTATTAGGCAACCTAACACGCTATCACCATTATTTCTAAAATATAACATACAATCACGAAATTAGAAACAAATTCAAGTAGGTGAAGAGAGATAGGTAAGTACTGTTAACTTTATTTCATCTACCTACTTGAGTTTGTTTCTAGTTTTGTACATAGATGCAGGCAGCCCTATCGTATATTGACGTACCGCGCGGCTCAAGTTACGTATTTCAAGGACAGGCTCGAGTTAGAATACTGGGTAGTATCATTATTCTGTGTCAAAAGTTTGCTTGTAGCGTTGTTGCCGCTTCGTTCGCACAAACAAACCTTTGATGTACGCCGCCGCCTGCGCCGCCGCGCGCGCCGCGCTGCGCTCTTGGTTCAGTTTCAGTAGCGTTTCCGTCATCGTAACTAGCGGTGTGTTTTGTTACTTTGTAAATAAAAACTTGAAATAAGTACGTAATCGTTTATTCTAAATTGAAATAATAATTAACAAATTGTTGTAAGATAATTTCTTAAACATTAATAAATCTCAAACTGTATTTATTGGTTTCATTATTGGCTTCGGTTCCTCTTTTTAAGCACCTCGATAAGTCGCTGCATAACATCACGACGCTCATCATCATCGCCATTGTACTTGTCAAGTTCGTGGGCTATGAATTTGCAGAACATAAAATTAGAAATTCTGTTGTTCTCGTATTGACGAAAGAAATTGTTCTTCAGTCATAACAGCTGCTTCACAAAACTATTTACTGGTTACTGTAACGTATAAAGTAAGTAGGTAGTATGTAGATAAACAAAAATAACCACTTAGGACATGAAACGGATTCAATAAAACATAATGACATGTTTCAACTGTAGCCAGCCGCTGATTATGGGTGATCACCGTAGTCAGCGAAAAAAGCAGCTGGTCACCGGCTGGCTGACTAAGATAACAACGGCCTTCACATCTATAGTCCCCCCCTCCCTTTAACTTTTTTATAAGAAAGTGAAAAATCTTAAAAACATATATGCTTGGTATATAAGTAGATCTTAATGAAAACTTTCAACGAAAATTGGTTTGAACGAGATTTACCTATAGTAATTATTTTTCGAGATATATAGGTATTTTCCAAAACCGCAAATATAACTTTGTCATTCATACCAACACTGTGAAAAACAAAGCTATTTTTACAGACGAAAAATGATAGTGGTATTAAATATAGTATGGTATAAGGTAACTACGGAATCCTACGGCGCGTGGCCCGACACGCATTTGGCCGGTTTTTTTATATATTGGAACAGCGCCATTAAAAATGTCAGCATTAATAAATTATTTTGCTAAATAGCTCGTTTCTAACGAGGCTGACACAAACTAATTATCCCAAGCACAAAGTTCTAAGTTACTAAAAGATTAATTCTTTCTGCGGTCATGAATACGTGATCTATAAGCGATTGAGCTCGGCTTGAATGGAGCACTATAAATATTTTGCCGCGATCCGGCAGCTAACACTCGGCCGCGGCACACTGCAGCGGTGCACGGGATATACAAAGCTTTTCACATTACCAATTCATCCACCACTTTACTTGGGCTACAAAAACTCGGCTTATCTTAAGGGTTGTCAGACTGGCTTACACGCCACGAGTGATCGATGTTCCTTTAAATGTTTTCACGTTTGCTAATGCTGAATGGTTTTTAAGTGGATGAGATTTTATTTTAGTACAAACGGGAGGCTCCTTTTCAGTGGAAAAATATTTCTATGTTAACTTTAGTTGGTACTTATGTAGATAACGCCGCCGCCCCGTTCTAACTATATAGTAATAAGTATAATAAAGCAATAAACCACCGACTACCAGGTATATTTTTATGACGCTATGCTCTGGTGCATCAGGCTATAATAACTCTAATAATAAGATCTCACATAACATGATGAACATAAATTATATTTAACCAACGAAGTACGTTCTATTTAACAACGCTTTTATATCGCTAAAATAAATACGTAGGTATTTACCGACTTCACCAAAATCTTTTGCATTTTACTTGCACTCAATCTCTGTTAATTATCGCAAAGCATAGTGAAATAGTGTCAAAGTTGTAAAATAAATACTTACCATTTTCATTAGCTTTGCTCACTTAAGGAGCCGTATGCGTACAACGCTGGAAGCAATTTTCATAGTATTTATCGAAGTTAATAACAACATATTTATTAGTTAAAAAACTATTTCTTATTTTGAAAAACTGTCAATCACAAAACTAGAAAGCTAGTTAAGGTTTCTTTTAATTATAGTTTCAAGATTATCGGTTAATTATTGGTTGGCAGTGTTGGCACATCAGTGAAAAACTACTTAAAAACTACAAAACGTCATTTCACGATATTTTTATATCGAGAAAAGTTTTAGCTATGTTTCTGTCATTTACATAACTATGAGTACCAGTGGCAAAGGGTCTATACAAGCCCATTGGCTTACCTTTTAGAAATCCCACCCTACCGATCCACTATGCACTTACTTGTGTAATATGTATCTACTTTCTACATTATTTTTTTTGAACCGATAAATCAAGTCAAAATCAATCAAAATCATACTGGGAAATCTTAGTTCAAAAATGTGTATTTGACGTTGTACGGCCCCTTAATTAAAAGTATTATAGTTGGTTGGCAGCCCTCGCTATCATGAGTGGCAAGTTATGGAGCGGCGACTCGTGTGCTAGGGCACTAATGTCCGTCGACGAAACGTTATCTCTACAGCCACGATTTGTGCTCCGACGCCATGTACACGAACTTTAAAAGGGTAACTATTATAAATTGTAGCTAATGACCAAAGTATTATGTACTCGCAGTAAGTATCTAAGTACAAATCCATTTCAAAGAGGGGATACACTAACTGTTACTTTAGGATGTTTTTGTATCTGAAAATTTTATTTCATTTCATCATTCACCCCTTGATTTTATACTTTACTAGCGGCCGCCCGCAACTTCGTCTGTGTGGAAAGGTTTTTGTAGAAATGAAAAAAGAAAAGTAGGTAAGTTTTAAAACTTACTTTTGATATAACCGAAAATCAAATTTGTTCAGTTATATTTTTTCATTATTATATTTTATTTATTATTGTAGTATTAATTTATTTTTTACTAGCGGCCGCCCGCGGTTTCACTCGCGTGGTTCCCGTTCCCGTGGGAATATCGGGATAAAAAGAGTCCTATGTTTTAATCTAAGCTATCTTCTATCTGTGTGCCAAATTTCATCCAAATCCGTGTAGTAGTTTTTACGTGATTGAAGAATCCAAACCCACAAACTTTCACATATTAAATGAATAGATACAATAAATTTCGCAGTTAAAAACGAAGTTAACTACTGCGAAATTTATTGCCTTATGTCCTTGCATATTCTTTCCAGTGTTCAGGATAGTTTCGTATTCATTCGGACAGTTCGTAATATTTGAAACGGCATTGTTATATGTTAGATACAACTGTGTGAAGTTGAAACACAAACATTTGGAACAGTTACCGTCACTACATAATCATAGTTTTACTTTTTTGATTGACTTTCGAACATTCGTACTACCTAGGTAACTAACTGACTAAACTTTAATAACTCACAAAAACTATTCAAGCAGCTTATACTAAAATGCTTTATTTTAAGATTAACTCCGTTGTGATAAGGATGCTGCTCACTATGTTGCTTTATTTTGATGTTTGCTTTACAATCATATCATAATAGTACATAAATAAAGCTAAATTATTCATACAAGAGAGTATGACGATGGTCCAAGGCTATTACTTGGCTAAGATGCGAGGAAATGGCTTACTTTCCCCACGCAAGACAGGGGCCCGTCATTCTCCGTCTAATGTCAACATAATATTCTCATAACGGCAGGTAGGTACTACGTACTGCCTCATCTTTAAAAGGGCAAACAAAATAGCTTCGCCACGGCTATATTTTTTTCTCTTTGGCCATAGTCAATTAATTTCAGCAAGATATGAGAGCTAATTTCAGGATTTAAGTATTTCATTAAAATAAGCAAATAGTTGTATCAACATTAATTCTCGGACGGGAATCGAACCCGCGACCTTTGGATATCCGGTCCAATGTTCTGACCGTCGATATTCAATTGGATCTTTCCAGATACTTAAACATATTTTGACAATTGATTAAGATGAGGTTTTTTCTAGTATATACTTATATTAATTAGAATGCATTGTATAAAATAGTATTGTGAATGCAAAAATCTCAAATTTAAAAATAACTATTTTAACTTCGTTCTTGGTCTTATGGTAATTTATAGCAGCACTAGGTAGCAAAGTTATAAGTATCTGTAGCATAGTTATATATAATCTGTGCTTATATAGATTATCCAAAAAATATCATTAGTGATGACGCTGCATAATTTTCACGAATTACATAAACAATGAACTAAATTAAAATTCTTAATAGAATTCGCACCTGCAAGATTTTAGATTAAAGTTATGTTTAAAACTATTTTCCGTCTCTGTACTAGATGTAATCACAGACTAACAGCCATCTTGATTTTAAATATCCTTTCGTGAAGCTAGGCTTCTCGGCTATTGCGGCGCAAAAAATAATTTTCAGAAAAGATGTACTGGCCCGAGGCGTCGGGTAAATGGTAAAACAGATGTTGTTCATTTCACTAAACTGGCCCCGAACAACGGCCGGAGGACAAAATGAGAAGAGCTCATTAAGAACCTTTAATTACCAACCGAGGCTACTGTTGTTCTTGCTTACTGTGTTTAACATGCCGTTTCTTTGATCGAATTTGGTGACGCACTAAAGTTTTAGGCCAACGGCACAAAATAACTATTGGCAATATTATATGTACTGAATTCAGTGAAACAATTATATCAGCCATTCCAATAACATAAGTATTTTCATCAGAAGTCCAATTCATTCAATTTTCTTTTCTGTTTTCCGGAAAGTAAAATATTAAACCAGGACTTAAATAGCCACGCTCACACACCTCCGCCGGGACAATATGGTGATAGGCTAATAGATAGAGCTATACAGATAGCTGCCTCGGTACCCGTTGTATTCCACCGTTTTTTTCACGAAACCCCACATATATTAGTGAAGTATTTTGCCAACAAATTGTTTATTTTTTAAAAACAAATAACACATAATCACAGAATATATGTATAGTATAATAGTACTAAACATAATAGTTATTTATTAGTTTTGACATTGAAAATGTCTTTTCGTTCGCTCCAGTATAGGCACCGATTTCACGAAAAAGTGCGATCCCCTTATATCACAGAACGTTGTGAAGACATGGTATCCAAAAAGACTCAAAAGACGCGTATTTACAAGAGCTACAAGGTGCAAAAAGAATTATTCGAGAAAATAAAAAACCTAAGAAATTATGGCCGAAATAGTGGAAACAAATCTTATTTTTTTCCGTTTTTTTTGATTTTGGCGCTCGATATTTTGGAAACGAAGAATGAAACAAAATTTTGAGAAAAACTCCTCTGAACAATTTAGTCAGCTACAATTTGAGCTTAAAACAAAGACGATCGGGTAAAGGGTTTGCCCTGTAGCTTAACCTTTAACATTGAAAATGTTTTTTCGATCGCTTCAGTATAGCCCCCAATTTCGCTCAGAGTGCGACATCGCCTTGGTGTCGTAAGTTTTAAGGCTACATTAATGGTTGAAGCCTCAAATCAAAAGACGCGTATCAACGAGGGCTACAATATGTAGCGTGTAGGCGTAATTTCGGGAAGCGCGCTCCTTAGATGCGCGTCGCGTCGCTGAGTTGACGTAGCTGAAGCCCGAGGCGAAGCCGAGGGCTTCAAAATAAATCTTAGATTTTTTAAATATTTAAGGTTATATAGTTACCTTTCAATAAAATAGTAATGTTTAAAAAAAAATATTTTTATATGAATTTCATACACACGAATCACGGAGAAGTAAATCCAAAATTGTTCATGGCTTTGCTGTGATTTCAAAGTATTGTAAGTACTAATTCAAAGAAAGGAATATATTTTTTATAAAATTTAATTATTAAATTCATTTTCAATGTACCCGAAGGTCGTGAAAGGCACGAGATCTGTGAATTTTTCAACTAATAAGTATATCTATACCAAGGAGGTTATACCGAAGGGATGTGCTACATCTATGATCTATACTGTACAAATAATATACCAGTCCTAGGTTCTGAATAAAGTCACACACAACCTTATATTTATTTATTTTCAAATTTCGAATATTGGCTAGAAGTTTTTTGATTAATGAACTTTTGAGTCTTCCAAAAATAAAAAACAAAATTTACTTTGCATTGATAATATAAAAAAAATACTATTTTGATAATTTTTCGAAACTGTTGAAATATGTTTTTTTTTTCACACATATCTCCGCCGCCGCCGTTTCGAATAATTTAAAAAAACTGGCTCGAATGAAAAATAGTAAATAATAATTATCAAACCTGCTCACAAAATTTCATGAGAATCGGTTGAGAAATGCGACATGTAGAGGAGAACAAACGGACAGGACATACCTACGAAAGATTTTTTGCCCAAGCTGAAACATAGACGCTTCGCTCGCGCTTCGCGCTTGCTCGGTCAACGATATGTGCTACAATACACATTTTTATCTATGCATGTATTATAATAATTATGATCATTTCAAATGAAGTAATAATAAGTAACGGCTCATCACTATAATCCACAACTATCAACATTTGCTCAACGAAAGATTTTGTTATGCGTAAAATCACCCTATATTTATAGCCTTAGAATTTTTCGGCAATCCAGTTTCACGCACGTCTTGATGACAATTTTTCACCTCTCCAACCTGAACGTTGACTGACAGCTGAATCGAATTTCCACTGTAATTCGCTCGGAGACAAAACCTTACGTCGCCATTTTCAATCTCAGTCCGTCACGCTATCGCAGTAAAATAAACATTTCATCACCGAAACAAAAAAAAATGCTCTTCAACAGTTGGTTGAATAAACTAACAATTTCCAACAATTCAATTATATCACAAAACATTTCAAAACGTTTTTAAATTAGGTACTACGCTTCAGATGTTCGCTTCCATCAATTAAAAAAGCAATGTGGTCTAGGTAAAATGTGATTTTATTTTGAACTGCGAAAATAGCTCAATTTGAATCATCTTCACTACTTACTACAAAGCGTTGTATAAATTTGTTTAATGGCAAAAGAATTTTGCAATGAAAAAGCTCTTAAAAATGACAGGCTTTTTCTTTAATGACGTCCTTAACTAAAAACTCGCACCGCATTTTCTCTACAAAAGTTGAGTAACTAGTAGGTACACAAGTACCTTTAAATATTGTTTACTCTATTATTAGATTGCCGTTAGCTTTTGTCAACTTGTTTTTGTACATTCCTCACAATATTTTTGCCTTTTCTTTGGGTATGGAAGCGGTAACACAATAAGAAATTCCAGGCAAGTCACCTTCCTTTTTATGCTGCGTCGATCACAAAATAGTTTTTTGTGCTTGGGGTTTCAATGGATTTATTTTCGAATACATATGTATGTACATCAGAGCAATGCTTTTAAGTGTGGGGTAATACGCTGTCGAAGCATTTGAAAATCAATACGGAGAAGGTGCTTGTTCATATGTTCTAGTATTACCTATAGCTACCTAAGAAGATTAGCGATAGAGTCGCCTGCTAGATTAGCAATTACTCGCACCCCACTGCGCGCAATTAACCTCCAGTTTCCATTTCCGACACTCATCTTCTGTTTCCCCACACCTCCCTATACTGGTAGTTATTTTTGAAACTACCTCCCATCAATAGTATCGACGTACAATATCTACTTACCAGCAATGTCGTATTCCATGAGCACATATTCATACAGTATTATTGGCATCAAATTCATGTAATACAAGGAAAACCTTGCTTACAGACTGTTATTCGGCTCGGGGAATGGAACGGCGTGACAACGATTTTATTTTCTTGTTTTGAGGAGGGCGGGCCTGCTGGCGAACTGTTTCAATTGGCTCGTGAAAAGGCGCGTTTCGCGTAACGCCCGAGCCGTTCCGCGATAAACAGCCAATTTGCTCGGCAAGACTACATGCCAAAAGACGTTGAATTTAAGGGGACGTGTTTAATGAAGTCATTTATTCTGTAGGGCTCGGTGTGCAAGCTCGAGTCAAAATCGGCGTTTTGATCGAATAATACTCGTCTCTTTAACAAGGCAAATCTGTCATTTTGCTATAAGTAATTTAATAATAATATATAATATTTATTTCAGATATTACAAAATGGGTGGGTGTCGTGCGGCTGATATGATGATGATTACAAAATGTCGTTTAAGCAAGATACATCCGATCAGCGCCTCTACTCAAATGGCCAACATTTATACGTTTGGACGCTACGCTGTACTATTATGTATTCTGTGGCTACGCTTACTTTTTAACACTTTAAGGCCCGGAAAATGAGACACAATAGATTTTTTATTGTTGTCCGGCCGCATGAGGCTGCGCGGGCATCGATTAAGCAATAGACGTAGCAATATGTGAATCAAAGACTTGTAAGTATGTAATTGACAAGCAAACGCCACATAATAAAATTATAGTTTACTGCATTACTGCCTGTTTGCGTGTAGACCAAGCTCCCGTTGCATGAAACCTTACCTCACATGCATTTCGATCTTCCACCTCATGATGTAATTTAGATAGCGGTACGAAAACGAAAACAATAAATATATGTTCTTCCAGGATATGCGATGGCAACCCACTAAAATCCAGTGTTCCTAAGTAATATCTATTACTGCAACATATTTCTGATCTTCCACCTTGTGAGGTAAGGTTTCATGCAACGGGAGCTTGACAATGCTGGCCATTTGAGTAGGGGGGCAGTGCCGCTCGTCTTAACGTCATCCACGGTGTTAAATGTCACAATATTAATTTTGTTTAGAAGGGTTTGTTTGTCAGGTATCCTGGGATTACGAAATGTCTTTATCGCGTTAATTGCGAGACTCCGGGCTGGCGACCTTTCAACCTTAAATTGGAACATTGTTGCAGACCTTTGTTAGTTTTGAGCCGTTTCATCTGTTTCGGACAGAGGTCAGATTAGCTTCTTATAACTAAGTTAATTGGATAGGCATAGGTATTTGACTTTCAAAGGTTGGAATGAGGTAGATATTTCTGACGAGTTAGGTATTACGTGTATTATGGCCTTACTTGCTATGTTCGTTTGCCAGATGTCGAATCCGTACCTATAACTTTTTATTTTATTAAAATATTTCATGGAAAAAGTCTGTTAGAATTAATTTGGCACAGACACATTAATTTGATCTTTCAGTTAATCCAAATCCAAAACGATCGAATGTTACATACTTTCAATACGTAACTCCGATGTCGACTCCGCGTACTACGAATTAATTCCAACACCAATTGCCAACACAATCGAGAATTCCCCGTCAAGATCTAATTTCGGATAACAATACTATAAACTAGTAACTTAAGGGGAAAGCGTTCCTTTCCGGAACATGGGGAAAATAAACTTGAAATTTATGGTCGAGTCGTAAAGCTACCCACCGGTTGTATATGTGTCATGAGGGGTTTCTCCCACCTGTAGAATGTTAGCTGATATCTCACCTTGAAGACTTGCCCAAGCTTTCCTACGTGAAGGGACTAAGACAAGTCCATTAGTAAGTTTATTCAGGACTGATACATTTTGCTCCGCTGTGAAATCACTTAGATAGAGTGTAGGTACTTGAACCTACTTGTTTAATAAGTTGAGATAAGACACGTTGCTATGTTACAGTGTTAATGAATAAACGCAATACCTCTTAGGTGGTGATTGTGCTCATGAATATGAACAACTTTTACTATGGGGCCAACTCTACAACTCAACAAAAAAAAAACAGCTGTTTCACACAAGTTGTCAATACCAACTCGACCAGAACACAGAATATAATACTCTAAACCAGAATGTATGAAACGGCTGATTTTTGTTTCGCGATTCCAAGGTTGGCCCCATAGTAAAAGTTGTTCATGATTCCAAGGTTGGCCCCATAGTAAAAGTTGTTCATGATTCCAAGGTTGGCCCCATAGTAAAAGTTGTTCATGATTCCAAGGTTGGCCCCATAGTAAAAGTTGTTCATGATTCCAAGGTTGGCACCATAGTAAAAGTTGTTCATGATTCCAAGGTTGGCCCCATAGTAAAAGTTGTTCATGATTTCAAGGTTGGCCCCATAGTAAAAGTTGTTCATATTCATGAGCACAATCACCACCTAAGAGGTTTTGCGTTTTTTCATTAACACGTTGAAAATTTATACCTGCATTTACATGCACGAAAAAAAAAATATTAAAAGAAAGAAATAAATAAATAACATTTATTTGCGACAATTACTATTGACGTTATATTATTCCATTTATTCACAAGTAAACCGATAATCAATTTAAAAACTTCTTTAACCTAGATGGTAAACTTTAATCGAATTGAGTCGATCGCAACGAAATACATTTCGGTAGAAAGTTATTAACAAGTCGCAAAGCATAAAGCCCTCCTTCATAAACGCTCAGCCGCCTGTAGATCTCATGAATATTCAAACAGACAGGCTCTTTTTGAATTACCTACCCAAAAATGGTGTATTTCTAACAATATTTGTGTGCTTGTAAATGTCACAGACTGTTTAAATAGTCGGATGGGTGGGTGGATTGTGGGCAAGAACTTTAAATTCAATGTGTCATAATAATAATTAATTACAATTGACATGTTTTCATTTTTTACAAGGTACCTTAAATCGAAAACCATTTCGAGGTTTTTCAGTTTCTGACACCGTACATAATTTTTCGGGGCTATTGATCAATTATTTAACGAAATATGTGGAAAAAACACTGTATCATCAAGATAAAGGAATAATCAAAATTTAACTCCTTTGCATAAAAAAGTTGTGTGATTTTATCTTAAAAAAATAATAATCATAAAAACTGTCGCTGTCAAGTTTACAATGTATGTCAAAGTCTGTGTCAAGAATCAAAATATTTTTCACTTTTTAACCGACTTCAAAAATTTGAAAAGGAGGAGGTTATCTATTCGTCGCGTATATTTTTTTTTTATATATGTATGTACACCGATTACTCAAAGACGGCTGAACCGATTGAAATGATTCAAACGTTATAACATGACATTTGTTTCCAAGTTGGTCCCATTTTTTGAAATTTTGAAATCGGTTCAGTAGTTTTCAAGTAATCTTGAAAAAACTGTCGTTTTTGTTACCATTTTATATGAATTCAGGCGGATTTTCAACCATTACTTTTTTGTTTATGAACCGATTTAGATGATTCTTTTTTTGTTTGAAAGAAGACACCTTAAAGATGATACCATATTAATTTCATTGGTATTAGACTTTGGATTTTGAAGATACACAAGGGAACTCCTCAAAATCAAATAGGAACTGTACAGTGATTGAAATATTGGCAGGTTTATGACAATCAAAAACAAGTTAAGTACCTATTTATTGTCAAGGACCTACTCGACTATGGTTGAACTGCGAAGGCCCAACGGAACTCTTGTGGAAATTGAGTTACTCGGGGTATACCATTGAAAAATGTGAAACATTATAACGTTTTATTTTATAAAATCATCACTTACATACCTACCACAAAAAAGTTTGAAATAAAAAAGCTTTTTAAAAAAAGCACAACCTCCTTCAAAAATCTTAAAAAACATCTCTATAAAAAGCAAGAAATAATGTTCAAATCATAGAGTAAGATAAAAAAAAATAGGGGTAGAGAGCCCTCTGGCGATTTTAAAACTTACTCATTTTGAAGCGCCATCTCTGATCGGCGATTTTCTTGTTAGTTTGTTTTTTTTTTTAGTACCTAATCTAGCAATTCTACCTACGGCTTTGTTCTAATTATCTTTTATAACATTCTAAACGCCGTGTTCACTAGTATTAGTATTTTTTCCGAAGAAAATAACTAACACATAAGAACAAACGTTTTAAATGTTATAAGAGATAACTAGAACAAAACAGTTAAAAACATAATTACAAAAGGGAGAAAAGAAAAGGACACAAAATTAAACAATTAAGTGAAAGAGTCATTATGTTTTTATTTATTCCTCTCAGTTTATGCCTAGGGATAATTTTATTCAAAATTGTTCATATTCTTATTTCTTAATATTTATTCATTCACAAACACGGTCAGGGTGCCTACTAGCGTAGTAGGTACCCTGACCGTGTTTGTGTAGTACATTAGTATACCTACCTAGTAGTATTAGGTATACTAATGTACCTACACAGTGGCGAAGGGTCCATACAAGACGATTCCCATTGGCTTACCTTTTAGAAATCCCACCCTACCGATCCACTATGCAGATTACATATAATCTAAGGCAGATTATAACACTTTTGTTGAACGGCTTACCTTCGCCATAATTTCACCCCTCGCCACAGCCATTAATTTTTCCCAGGTAAGTATAACATAATCTTGTTAAATGTAACCTATTAAAGAACACATCACTAACACTTAATAAGTATTGCTAGCAGTTTTAATGAAAATACATTTTCATCAAAACATGTTGCGAAGCCAGTAATTGATAACTGAATATTAAAACCATTCCAGTAAAATTATTCGTAAATTAGCAATTAATGCTTCCGCATAGAAAAACAGGAAGGATGGTGCAAGGTCGAACCAAAATAATTTAACTGACACCTATACGAAGTCCTATATATTATTACGAGATATAATACAATCATTTTACTTACACCCTTACTTTAAGTCTATAAAACGATTATGGAGCCAAAGAGTCCCGGAATTGAAACAAGTAATAATACTTGTTTTTTATAAAAAAAAAAAAAAATTCATCATTTGCGGTTGCCACAACTAAACTGCTCGATAGCTCGTACTGCACCTGTATCAGGATGACAACAGAGTGGGATGGGGGTGGGCTGTGATCTGAAAAAAAAATGTTTGTAATTTTATTATTAAAAATATTGTAGCTTATGAAATTGATGCATAATGAGGGCATTATGCATGATGTTTGCAGTTACGTCTTTGTAATTCTAGAGGAGCGATGTTCATAACAAAACGTGTGCGTAAAGTAACTGCGTTTTACCTGCACGTAACGGTACAATTATTTTGAGAAATATCTACCCTTAATTTGCGTAAACAAAACTTACATGATATTTCTGGTATATGAAGACGAAGTGGGATGGGTTGGAATTGAAATGGGTCTGGAACTGGGATGGGTCTGGTTGCCTGAAAAAATATAACATAAAAAACTATATTTTCATAAACACTAAAATAATAATACAAATTTCCGCGCCGGGGTTATAGTATCATTTGAAAGGCCTTACGAAACTCTACAAAGTTATATATATTTCAATTTCAAAATCAAGCGCCCCATTTTTAAAGACCCAAAAAAATTTACGTGATGTTGCTTCAGTGGAAACGCACCCTTAATCAAGGAGGTAGTAATTTGATTCTACTATGGTACCTACCTAGTACCTACATAAAGAACTTACACGATGAATTGCCGGTAAGTGAAGGGAAGGTACTACGCCTACAGGCCTTATCCTGCTGGCGAAGGTGCTGGTTGCAGACCCCATTCTTTTAACTTGTCAACACATTTTCACTAACAATCTCTACTCAATCTTTAAAACTATCCGGGTCCTTATTCTTTTGTTGGGAAACGGTGGAAAGGAGCAACTGAAATAAGTAAACGTGCGAAATAAACACAGAAAAAGATTTTTGTGATATTGCTAAAGGAAAATTCTGACAATTAAATTTTGTTTTTGATAAAAAGAGTATACCTACCTTTATGAATGTACTCTCGCTAATGACTATTAGAAAATCATTGTCTATTCCCAAACCATAAACTGCTTGACAAGCATTTACGTGCTTGTCAAGCATTGCTTGATCGTTGAGGGAGTTCTTATAAAAAAAAAAATTGTATGAAGTAATGATCTTCGCCAATGAGAGATGAAGGCACTTCCTTTACAATAATGTCACTTAGTATAGGAGTGTCAAGAGTGTCCCCCCCCTGGTTCAAATCGATTAATTAAAACACGTCTATTGAAGTCGGGTGGGCTTTAAGTAAACAATACAATAAATAAAAAAAATACTTCCAGCTCCACCCGACTTCAATAGACGTGTTTTAATTAATCGATTTGAACATTATTTCTTGCTTTTTATAGAGATGTTTTATTCGTTTTGTTTTGAATGTATTCATGATATTTTTAACTTAAATCAGTATTTTGATTAAATTTAACATCTATCAAAATATAATATCAAGTTTTCTGAAGGATTTTTGATAGCAGACAGTCGCAACCTTACCAAAGTGGACTTCATCATGCTGCTGAAGCTGAATTCTTTTGCGAAACATATTATTTTTTAGAAATAAAAAGATATAGTGTACGTTTGAACTTGTTTAATAAATACAGTTTGTTTTGAAGTGCATTAATTTCAATTTCCATAAAACTTTAAAGCAACACACCACCTGTAAACGTGTAGACTTTGGTTTGGCACGTAAAACAGTGTTTGTTTGGGCATTCATCACAGTATTTTTGCAGGCAGGAACTACACATGAGATTATGGAGTCTATTTTACGTATATATTTATTTATTATTGTTGAAAATAAGGTAAAAATAGCGTCAATAAAGGAAAACAACCTCGAGCAAAAGATAAACAAACAAACGTCATTAGCGTCCATAGATTAGGTTGGCAGGTTGACGTCAAAATGATTTTTTTATTCATAGGGGCAAAGGATAATGTCCGCCAGAAATCCTTTAAACGGCACTTACGCTCTTTTAGAATAAATAAGTTTTCAAATGAATATTATGTTGACTTAAAATAAAAATTTTGGAAATGAAAAAAATACGTGTCTCTTGTTTTCATCAGTAATTTCTAAATAACAAATAAAAAAACAGGATAAAAATTTTGAAATGTTGTCAATTCTTGATTGTGGGTAGGTCAGTCAGTATGTGCTAAATAAGTACCATACCTAGTTTGTAGCTAGTAGAAGTAGTAATAGCTGGAAACTTTGGTACTAAGTCATCATCATCATCATCATCATATCAGCCACACGACACCCACTGCTGGGTATAGGCCTCCCCTAAGGATCTCCACAACGATCGGTCCTGCGCTGCCTGCATCCACTGGCTTTCCGCGACCTCCACCAGATCGTCGGTCCACCTTGTCGGGGGCCTACCCACGGAGCGTCGTCCGGTGCGCGGTCGCCATTCCAGAACCTTTCTGCCCCAACGGCCATCGGTTCTTCTCGCTATGTGTCCCGCCCATTGCCACTTCAGCTGAGCAATCCTTCGAGCGATGTCGGTTACTTTAGTTCTCCTGCGGATCTCCTCGTTTCTGATTTGATCACGTAGGGAAACGCCGAGCATGGCTCTCTCCATTGCACGCTGAGTGACCTTGAGCCTCCTTATGAGACCCATAGTTAGCGGCCACGTTTCACTGCCGTAGGTCATCACTGGCAACACACACTGTTCATAGACTTTCGTCTTGAGACACTGAGGTAAGTCGGACGCGAAGATTTTTCGAAGCTTCCCGAATGCTGCCCACCCGTGTTGGATTCGACGAGAGATCTCTTTCTCGAAGTTGGACCTACCTAACTGGACTGCCTGTCCTAGGTATACGTAATGGTCAACAACTTCAAGTGTAGTGTTCCCAACATGAACTGGAGAGGGTACAACATGGGCATTTGACATAATTTTCGTCTTATCCATGTTCATCCTAAGACCCACTCTTTGGGAAGCACTACGGAGATCTTCGAGCATTGTGTTCAGGTCTTCCATGGTCTCAGCCATAAGGACTATATCATCGGCAAAACGAAGGTGTGTTAGGTACTGGCCATTAATGTTGATGCCGAGTCCTTTCCAGTCCAAGAGCTTAAAGATGTCCTCCAACGCAGCTGTGAACAGTTTCGGAGAAATAACGTCTCCCTGTCTCACACCACGCTGCAGTTGGATAGGATTTGTGTTCTGGTTCTGTACTCGGATCGTCATGGTGGCATTTTGGTATAAGTACCTCAACACCTCGATATACCTATAGTCCACTTGGCACCTTTGGAGAGACTGCAGCACCGCCCAGGTTTCAATCGAATCAAAGGCTTTCTCATAGTCCACGAACGCCAAGCAAAGTGGCTCATTATACTCCTCAGTCTTCTGTATAACCTGCCGCAGCGTATGGATGTGGTCTATGGTGCTAAAGCCTTTTCGGAACCCGGCTTGTTCGGGAGGTTGGAAGTCGTCGAACTTGCGAGCGAGACGATTCGTAAGGACTCTCGAAAACAGCTTATAGACATGACTCAGAAGCGAGATGGGTCTATAGTTCTTTAAGAGGGACTTGTCACCCTTTTTAAAGAACAAGATCACCTCACTTATGTTCCATGTCTTTGGCGTTCTGCCCTGGACGATGACGGAATTAAAGAGCTTCTGGAGGACTTTGAGTATCGGCTTACCGCCCGCTCTCAGAAGTTCTGTAGTGATTCCATCGTCACCCGCCGCCTTGTTGTTTTTCAGCTGTTTGAGAGCCATACTAATCTCGCACAGGCTGACGTCCGGGATATCTTCGGTATAGTGTCGGGTAAGCTTGGCTCTGGGGTCTTTAGCCTTGCTTTCAACAGGTGTCTGCGTGGAATATAACTGCCCATAGAAGCTCTCGATCTCCCTCAGGATTTCAGGCTTTGATGAAATGATGCGTCCGTCGTCAGTTTTCAGCTTCGTCATCTGGCTTTGCCCAATAGACAGATCTCTCGCGAACACTTTGGAGCCTTTATTCCGCTCGATGGCCTCTTTAATACGATTCGTATTAAATTGGCGAAGGTCGCTCGTCAAAGACTTAGATATCTGTCTATTAAGCTGCCGATAACGATTAGCATCTACTGAACTCTGGAGCCTCATTTCACGTCTCTGATCCATGAGTAGGAGTGTGTGGTCGGAGAGTTTCTTTATCTTGGGACGGCGGGTCTTAAAGAGCTTGGACCCTACCGTACGGACAGCATCCACCACCATGTTGTTTAGATCGTCCACATCTATGCTGTTCTCAAGGGCTTCGAAGCGGTTTTGGAGTTCGAGTTGAAAGCTCTCGGGGTTTTGAATATGGGCCGGCAATGGTCGAATTGTTGATTTTATCAGTCGAGATCTTTCCAGCTTTGGGTTGATATTCAATGTGCCACGTACCAATCGGTGATCGCTCCCCGTCTTAACAGCGTTGATCACAGTGACATCATTGAATATTTGCTTTTTCGTCGACATGATAAAATCTATCTCATTTCTGACTTTACCGTCCGGACTGACCCAGGTCCACTTCCGGCATTCCGGCTTTCTGAAGAAGGAGTTCATCATAAAGAGGTTCTCCTTCTCCATAAAGTCAGCCAGCATCTGGCCTCTGTCATTCCGTTGCCCAACTCCAAATTGCCCCACTCTCAGCTCATCACCGCATCGTTTCCCCAACTTAGCATTGAAGTCCCCCATCACAACAGTGTAGTGGGTTTTGAAGCTATGCATGGCTTTAGAGATCTCCTCATACATAGCCTCCACTTCGTCATCTTGGTGTGTCGAGGTCGGTGCGTAAACCTGTATAACATTCAGCGAACACCGTTTGGATATTCTGAGTATAAGGTACGCCACCCTGGTCGACACACTTCCGATGGTAGTCACGTTGTTGACAAGGGACTTGTGGACGATGAACCCGATACCACCTTGGGACTGTTGGTCGCCCTCCCGGTAGTAAAGCAAGTTACCGGAGTTGAGGATTATCGAGTCCTCTCCCGCTCTTCGGACTTCAGATAAGCCGATAATGTCCCAGTGTACCTTGCTGATAACTTCTTCCAACTCGGTTAACTTCGCGTCGGTCCTTAGTGTGCGCGTATTATAGGTTGCCAGGTGCAGTAGTCGTCGTTTTTGGTAGCCGAGCCGCACCCGGGGATTCTTAGCACCCCCTGCCCCGCCGTTACCGTAGCCGCTACCGTAGCTAGGAATAGCGGGGCTGCCGGGGACTGGGGGCCAATTTTTTGATCCAATGGTACTAAGTATATCGCGCCAAATAATAAAGTCTATGGCCAGTACTGAAAAAAGAGTTTATGTGACAAAGTCTAAAAGCAGAGGTCCCCAAACTTCTCTGTTTCGTAGACCATTTGCCATGTTTTTCAAGAACACAATCTTTGGAAAACATTTATTTTCCAAAGATTGTGTTCTTGAAAAAAACTTTCTTTTTTTCATGTTTTTTTTTCAAAATTGTGAAAAAAACAGATTTGTTTTTTTTTTCATGTTACATCGCTAGGAAAAACCGTGTGTTACTAGTAAAAATACTTATTTGTAATTCTCTTTTCAAGCAGGTCTTCGGTCTGTTTGTTACTTTTCAGACAAAACTAAGCGAAAATTATTAATCTTTGTGTGTTTATGAAAGTCACGAACATAAATGAGTATAGTGGACCCCCGTTTACATCTCACGGACTCGCAATTCTATTTTTCGCTCACATGAGCGCCTTTGTAGGTCGTCGTACACCACCTTGGGACATCTGGACCATTTTTACTGGTCTAAAGATTGTACTACTTCTGAGGCCAACTGTATAGGCCCCAGCTCGGATCTTGAGCGGTGAAATAAAAAAAAAGTGTCTATTATAGTTGCAATAGAGGTATGCTTCTGCGCATTAAACATCGCAATATAACTTGACCCAATTTTTAGTACCACGTGACCTGCGCACTACAATTTTTGTACTAAAAATTGCTACTGCGCCAGCCTCGTTGTCTATGGTTTGGTTCAAGTTGCGCGAACTGTACCAGGGACACAGACATTATTAGTATTGTTGTATGGTCTGTGAACGGATAACTGTGCCCGTAGCTTATCAAATTGATGTGAGTTGTACATGCACGACCGCTCCTTATCCAAGGGCTTGCTTTATTGTGTTCATTTCCATTCTACGCGTTTAAACCTTTTTTACAACCTTTTACTATTATCTTTTGTCATATTGTCCGTGACAGAGTTCAATTAAATCTAACTCAAGCCGTTTAGATAACATAGAAAAGATAAAGAAAGTGCCTACCTTAAGGTTAAGCAAGGCCTTCTTTACCGACTTCAAAAGGAGGGAGGGACTCAATTCGAATTCGACCCGTTTTTTTTTGTTTTTTGTATGTACACCGATTACTCGAAGACGGCTGAACCGTTTGATATGATTCAAACGTTATTAGATCAGGTTTGATTCCAAGTTGGTCCCATTTTTTTAAATTTTGAATTTGGTTCAGTACTTTTCAGGAAAACCTGAAAATACTGTCGTTTTCGTTACCATTTTGTGAACTTATACGGATGATCGACCATATCTTCTTTGTTTATACCGGGTGTAACAAGACCCTCAACGAAGCCGAGGTCTACGTACACTGCCCATCATCAGGACCATTTCTGTTAAAATTATTGCTGGGAAACGATTTTTATTTTTGGTGTTAAAAAAGCATTGCATACATTACCACGCAATGTAACGCGTACAAAAGACCGCGCCTGCGAGTGAATGCTACACCGCTGTATGCGGCCGAGTTAAAAGGCAATGTTTATGTGCGTGCTCATGAAATACATTGAGTGATGACGTTTTGAAGCCATTGTTTGTTACGAAATACTAAAAAAATTTATAATGTTTCTGTAGACAAAAATTAGGAAATAACGAATAAAATAAGATTTCATAAAAAAAAAATTTTTTTTTGACTTTGTCCTTCAATAACTTTGTAGGTATTGGTTTCCCAGGTAGGTATAGTCTAAAAGACAAAAATGATCCTGATGATGGGCAGAATACATGGACTTCGGCTTCGTTGAGGGTCTTGTTACACCCGTTATACCGATTCAGATGATTCTTTTTTTGTTTGAAAGAGGATACTTTAGAGATGATACCATTTTGATTTCATTGTTATTGGACCTTGAATTATAAAGATACATAAGGGAACTCCTCAAAATCAAATAGGAACAGTATAGAGTATAAAAACCTTAAAATGATATTTATATATATATATATCATTTTAAGGTTTTTTGAAGTCGGTTTTTTTGTTTTTAATTTTTTATTTTACCAGTTCTTTTTAATGTTTTTAGTCAGATTTTTATAATTTTAAGTCTGCTTTAAAAACGTGTTTTAAAAAACAATTTCAGTAATTAATTTATGAAGAACCTAGGTTATACAAACATACAATTTTATTGACGAACAAAGTCAAAGTTTAACTTTATATTACTAATTAATGTTATGATATGAATAGATAATACCGTATTTTCTATAACACCAAAAAATTTAATACTTAGGCACCTACTTTGTAGCTAGCTGTCCACAAACTGGCAGAAAACGGAAAACTCTAATCATAACTTTATTTCTGTCGTCATCCAAAGACTGACTTGGTTTGGTATTTCAAAGACTTTTGACAAGTTTGTCATTTCTATTTAGGAAGGAATTGAGTTGAAAGAGGTCTTCGCGTTAATTTGTTGTTCCATGCGACATCGACAGTCTATTAAAAATCTTATAAATATCGGCATAAGTCAATAAATGGAATTTTTGTTTGGAAAATGTTTATTATAATAAGGAGTCGCAAAATAAGGCTTGAATTGTAGGTAATTTAATACAATTTATAAGTGTAGAAAACATTGCTCCCAAAAAATGCATAGTTTTGGCACAGAATAAATAACAGTGTTTTGGCCCTGTAGAAGTGAAAAGTCTAGAGTTTTTCTCAATTTTCTCAGTAACCACAGGTTTTTGGAAGTTGCATAAGTATTTGAATTCACACTACCCTAACAGACCCACACAAACATACCAAAAATGCAGCACTACATCACGCTTTACGAATTTGATGTCTATTTCCAACGGCCTAGATAGGATACCTAGCTGCGCTTCCGCTCCTCAGCTCTCTGTCGCCGAACTTTTCGTGGCGTTTATACAGACTAGCTAGATGTAATAATGTGTCTCTGCAGACAATATTTTCAGAATGAAATTAAAACCTCTTTAGCTGTTGTAAACAATGTGTAAAAACTATTTTATTGAAGACTAGCTGATGCCCGCGACTTCGTACGCGCGGACTTTATGACTTCGGCGTACGCATATAAATGAACTAAAGTAGTTGCATAAGAAAATACTTGTAGCAGATTTATGGTTCTGCATCAGGTGTTCCAGATCTTCGATTTTTATACCTCAACAAAAAATGCTCATCAGGCTGAACAACTTTTGCAAAGACGTCATTTTTATATTTTGTATAGTTTAGCTGGATCATTATGGTTCTGCATCGGGGGTTCCAGATCTTCGATTTTTATACCTCAACAAAAAGCTCATCAGGCTGAACAACTTTTGCAAAGATGTCATTTCTATATTTTGTATAGTTTAGCTTGATCATTATGGTGCATCGGGGGTTTCAGATCTTCTTTTTTTATACCTCAACAAAAAGCTCACCAGGCTGAACAACTTTTGCAAAGATGTCATTTTTAGGGTTCCGTACCCAAAGGGTAAAAACGGGACCCTATTACTAAGACTTCGCTGTCCGTCTGTCTGTCTGTCTGTCTGCCTGTCTGTCTGTCTGTCACCAGGCTGTATCTCATGAACCGTGATAGCTAGACAGTTGAAATTTTCACAGATGATGTATTTCTGTTGCCGCTATAACAACAAATACTAAAAACAAAATAAAATAAATATTTAAGGGGGTCTCCCATACAACAAACGTGATTTTTTGCAGTTTTTGGTACGGAACCCTTCGTGCGCGAGTCCGACTCGCACTTGGCCGGTTTTTATATTTTGTTTAGTTTAGCTGGACCATTATGGTTCTGCACCAGGTGTTCTAGATCTTCAATTTATGTACCTCAACAAAAAATGCTCATCAGGCTGAACAACTTTTGCTAGGGTGTCATTTTTATTAGGGTTCCGTACCCAAAGGGTAAAAACGGGACCCTATTACTAAGACTCCGCTGTCCGTCTGTCTGTCTGTCACCAGGCTGTATCTCATGAACCGTGATAGCTAGATAGTTGAAATTTTCACAGATGATGTATTTCTGTTGCCGCTATAACAACAAATACTAAAAACAGAATAAAATAAATATTTTAGGGGGCTCCCATACAACAAACTTGATTTTTTGCCGTTTTTTGGTACGGAACCCTTCGTGCGCGAGTCCGACTCGCACTTGGCCGGTTTTATTTTGTATAGTTTAGCTGGATCATTATAGTTCTGCATCGGGTGTTCCAGATCTTCGATTTTCATACCTCAACAAAAAATGCTTATCAGGCTTAACAACTTTTGCGAAGATGTCATTCTTATATTTTGTAAAGTTTAGCTGGACCATTATGGTTCTGCATCAGGTGTTCCAGATCTTCGATTTTTATACCTCAACAAAAAATGCTTATCTGACTGAACAACTTTTGCTAAGGTGGCATTTTTATATTCCTTATAGTTATGTTGGACTATTATGGTTCTGCATCAGATGTTCCATTTTTCAAAATCAATTATACTCTAAGTTATGCCCAGGTTAACAAAAAAAGTTTCATTCGAATCCGTTCAATATTTTGATTAGCGTGTCAAACAGGCAAACAAACAGACAAACAGACACACTTTTTTTTTCAAATTCTTACTCTATTACTATGTCTTCATCACCCCAGATATTTATTTTTGAAATATATTTAATGTACAGACACACTTTTTCTACTGTTTTATTATATGTAAGGATAAGGATAGGTAGGATACCTATTTCTCAATGTTCATTTGCGTTGTATATGGCAATAATAGAAGTTCCACGTATTAGTCATAACTAGAGACCGGATTACTTCGAGCAACAAAAGGCTTCGTTTAGCCCGTCTTACTCTAAGCCGGATTATATGCAACATAATATAATATTATAAATATGTATGCAAATATACAAGAAAAAGAGCTAAAATATGCACGAAAATCCATAAAAAGGGCCAAAATATGCATCATGAAATAATAATAAAAACGTTTTTTAAGGTGTTTTATTTTAAAAAGGTATTATATTGCTCAACGATAACAATCGTATTTGCGAAAATATCAATTGACAACATATCAAAATTTTTATCCTGTTTTTTTATTTGTTATTTAGAAATTACTGGTGAAAACATGAGACACGTATTTTTTTATTTTCCAAAATTTTTATTTTAAGTCAACGTAATATTAATTTGAAAACTTATCTATTCTAAAAGAGCGTAAGTGCCGTTTAAAGGATTTTTGGCGGACAATATCCTTTGCCCATATGGATAAAAAAAATCATTATGACGTCAACCTGCCAATCTAATCTATGGACGGTAATGACGTTTGTTTGTTTATCTTTTGCTCGAGGTTGTTTTCTTTTATTGTCGCTATTTTTACCTTATTTTCAACAATAATAAATAAAGATATTCGTAAATTAGATTCCATAATCTCATGTGTAGTTCCTGCCTGCAAAAATACTGTGATTGAATGCCAAAACAAACACTGTTTTACGTGCCAAACCAAAGTCTACACGTTTACAAGTGGTGTGTTGCTTTAAAGTTTTATGGAAATTGAAACTAATGCACTTCAAAACAAACTGTATTTATTAAACAAATTCAAACGTACACAATATCTTTTTATTTCTAAAAATAAAATGTTTCGCAGAAGAATTCAGCTTTTGCAGCATGATGAAGTCCATTTTGGTAAGGTTGCGACTGTCTGCTATTAAAAATCCTTCAGAAAACTTGATATTATATTTCGATAGATGTTAAATTTAACCAAAATACTAATTCAAGTTAAAAATATCATGAATACATTCAAAACAAAACTAATCAAAGTGAAAAATATTTTGATTCTTGACACAGACTTTGACATAAATTGTAACCTTAACAGCGACAGTTTTTATGATTATTATTTTTTTAAGATAAAATCACACAACTTTTTCACGCAAAGGATTTAAATATTTAATATTCCTTTATCTCGTTGCTACAGTGTTTTTTCTACATATTTCGTTAAATTATTGATCAAAAGCCTCGAAAAATTATGTACGGTGTCAGAAATTGAAAAACCTCGAAATGGTTTTCGATTTAAGGTACCTTGTAAAAAATGAAAACATGTCAATTACAAAATATATTTTCGACATTGAAATTTACCTTTAAAAATGTACTTATACAACTAAGTAGGTACTGTTCCAAATATTCTGTTTGTGTCTACGATAGCTTAATAGGTACCTACATTTTTGTAAGCGGATTGGAACCCTAGGACCGTTCTACGTCCACTGAGGTGACAAGTCAGAATTTAAATTTGGGTGCCATATTTGGACATGTTAGACATTTAAACGATGAATAAGATCGAGCTTAAATATGCATAATTAAAAAAATTATAAAATATGCAACTTCCACTGAAAAGGTGTTAAATATGCAAATGTATGTGCAACTATTGTCTCAATACTTTGAAATAGGTAGGTACCTGCTTGACAGAATGTGGTAAGTTTGTATGCAAAAAAGCCAAAAATCATCTCCGTAGCGTAAGTACCTATTTCAAAACGAACGTGGAACATCATTAGAATAAAACAAACATAATGAATTGAAAACTTTGTAGTACCTACACCACGTTTGGAGTTAGTTCGAAACTAAATCGGATGTAATGGCGCTTGATTTGGAGTGCGGCCGTCGTAACCCCGCAAAGCCCTAACATCCCGCGCTCGCGAATGTTGTGTAGTTTCAACGTAGTTTTCGACTTCAAATGCTGGATCAACCGAATAGTTTTAAAGTGAAATTGTTTACAATGTCTTCTACATTCCCGTATCCGCCAGGTTTCACTGTTACATTTTATAAGCTTTACATACGCTTTTTACACGACTGCCCAAAATAACAGAGAGTGTAATGGTTCTGGGTTAATTTATGTTTGTATGTAGGAACCTACCAATGTAAGTTTCTTTATTCCACTATAGCTTGTGCCTGTGACTATTAAGTACATACCTAGTAGGTACCTACCTAGCTTATAAACTTGGTGTTAGTGTAGAGAGTGAACAACGGGCTTGTTCATGAGTTTGACATGAAGCACAAAATTACTGATTCCATAGAACCGCGCTTGAACAAAGGCTCATTCAGGCTTCGTGAGCGCGCCAGCGACTAAATCGATTTAACTGATTCTGAGGACTATTCCGTTCCGTGTGTACACCTACCTGCACACTAGCTAGGGGCCAGTTTCACGGGTTTCAGATGGGTATGTTACATACAGTTATCATTCCTGACAGATCCTACTAATATTATAAATGTGAAAGTTTGTGGGTTTGGATGTTTGTTCCTCATATCACGCAAAAACTACTGAACGGAATTGGTTGAAATTTGGCGCACAGATAGTAGATAGCCTAGATTAAAACATAGGAACTTTTTATTCCATCATTCCCACGGGAACGGGAACCACGCGAGTGAAACCGCGGGCGGCCGCTAGTAATTTCATAAAAAATATAAATATCATTTTTAACTTGTTTTAAGTACCTACTTACCTACCTAATAGGTTTAAGATATTTCAACAAGTCCGTTTGACACCAACGATTAACAAGTTCCATAAACCCAGTCCAGAACTGTCCAAGGACAGTGCATTGATCGCAGCCTATTAAGCAGGTGTAATTTGGCCCAGCGCTCATCGCCTAGATTTTGTCAGGTGGGGTGACATTCTGGCAGTATCGATCGTGCGCAAATAGCTAGGCAGCTAGCTAGGTATCCTATAATAGTCTACTAGCCGCACGGTGCATGTATTATACTTAGAAAAATAACGCCTAGAAGCCGTGTCTTCGTATGCAAAGTGAGGCAACTAATACTGAGCCAAAATGGCTCAGTTTTCAGATTTATATCTTTCATACGTTACCTAATCGTAACTAAAATCCAATAATATAGTAGCTAATCTCCTAAAGGTAGAGAAATTGAAACTGTTTTGTATATAACCTACCTACTTATTATGTATGATTATGAAACAATGGACAATAAAAATCTGAAAACGGTTTTAGTTTAGTTTTAGTTGCCTCACTTTTGACAGTGCGCTTTGTAGGGAATTATCGTTCTAGGTGTTATTATTCTTAGGTATTATATAGGTAAACTCCACCTGGACATGGCCGTGACATTTAAAAATCTCTAAGTACCCACCTATGACGTACTACTTAAATTTATTTTTTCACTTTATGGCGAGGCGACATTCAGTTCAGATTTACTTGTCGCAGTTCTTGATTCTCCTCGCTTAATGAAAAGGACTGCATCTCATTCCCATCACACTATCCTCCTATCCACAGACTATAAAGTTATGTCTATCAAGGTCCTCTTGCGTAAACGTAAGGCGCCGGCTACACGTCGTGGTAAATACCGTGATCCATCACCCAGAGTACATTTTAAGCATGGAAAGTAAAATATTGAACATTCCATACAAATTACTTTCCATGGTTAAAATTTACTCTATGGCGATGGATCACGATAAATACCACGCGTCTAGCCGGCGCCTAAGGGTGTGTCCCCACTTAGGCCGCGCTCCGCGCTCCGCGCTCCGCGAACCTCGGAGCATATGTGGACGCGCGAACTCCGTCTGCTCCGCGCTCCGCGCTCCGCGCTCCGCGCTCCACGCTCCGCGCTCCGTTCCCGTAATCAAATAAGCTTTATTCATATAAACTTAATTATTAAGTACTTTTGTCTCCACAGTATTATTATTGTGTAATTAATAATGAGTGGAAAAGAAGGGGTAAAACTTTGAATTAACAATCATGCCTATGTACAGTCAGCAGCACATCAGGTTATACAAAGTGTCAAAAAATTTCAATTTATTTTGGACCTTGTCTTGACAATAGGCTTTTCGTAATGAAAAAAAAACTGTTCGCTCGATAGATGGCGTTGATAAAAATTTGTGTCAACCAAACTACTTACTTCTCTTCTCTAAGGTGTGTAGGCTAGTGGAATCATGGATCACAGTATTTTCTTGATATCTGAATTCCGGAATGCAAATTCCACGATTTCTAGTGTTGCCAGTAGTCGTTTCTAAAAAAGTACTTACATTTTACGTTACTATGGAGTATGGTTATGTCTTTTTGTTTATGGGCCGATTTGACCGTTTTCGGTGAAACTCGGTTTTTGGTGTTATTTTGACAAAAAAATAGCAACGCAATGTTAAAAATATAAAAAATCCAGGATAGCGGGCAACTTTTTTGCTTGGTAGCCAATTTCTATGAAACTCGGTTTTTGTTACTGCTTTAACAAGAAAACAGCAACGCAATGTTAAAAATACAAAAATCCAAGATGGCGGCCAACTTTTTTATTTGTGGGCCGATTTCAATGAAACTCAGTTTTTCTTTTTATTTTGACAAGGAAACAGCAACGATATATTCAAAAATATAAAAATTCCAAGATGCCGGCCAACTTTTTTGTTTTTGGGCCGATTTCGATGAAACTCGGTTTTGGGTACTATTTCGAAAATAAAACAGCAACGCAATAATAAAAATTAAAAAAAATTCAAGATGGCGGCCATCTTTTTTGTTTTTGGGCCGATTTCAATGAAACTCGGTTTTTAGTACTATTTCGACAAGAAAACAGCAAGGCAATAATAAAAATATAAAATATCCAAGATGGCGGCCAACTTTTTTGTTTTTGGGCTAATTTCGATGAAACTCGGTTTTTAGTACTATTTCGACAAAAAAACAGCAACGCAATAATAAAAATATAAAATATCCAAGATGGCGGCCAACTTTTTTGTGTTTGGGCCGGTTTCGATGAAAATTGTTTTTTAGTACTATTTCGACAAATAAACAGCAACGCAATAATAAAAATATAAAATATCCAAGATGGCGGCCAACTTTTTGTTTTTGGGCCGGTTTCGATGAAACTTGTTTTTTGGAACTATTTCGACAATAAAACAGCAACGCAATGATAAAAATATTAAATATCCAAGATAGCGGCCAACTTTTTTGTTTTTGGGCTAATTTTGATGAAAATTTAAAAGCTTCTGGAGGACTTTAAGTATCGGCTTACCACCCGCTCTCAGAAGTTCTGTAGTGATTCCGTCGTCACCCGCCGCCTTTTTGTTTTTCAGCTGTTTGAGAGCCATACTAATCTCGTGCATGCTGACGTCCGAAGTATCTTGGGTATAGTGTCGGGTAAGCTTGGCTCTGGGGTCTTTAGCCTTGCTTTCAACAGGTGTCTGCGTGGAATATAACTGCCCATAGAAACTATCGATCTCCCTCAGGATTTCAGGCTTCGCTGAGATGATGCGTCCGTCGTCAGTTTTTAGCTTCGTCATCTGGCTTTGCCCAATAGACAGATCTTGAAAAGTATGGTACAGGAATTAAACTTGTTTCGAAATATCGATAGTATCATTAGGGCTGACTTTTACTGAGGCACCAAAATATCTATCCTGGTGAAAAAAAGTTACAACTGCACTGAAGCCAAAAAAAATATGAACGATTTTTTTCTGGCGTTAGTGGCACCTAAGATTTTTTGGTGCCATAGTAAAAGTCAACCCTAATGATAAAATTTATACTTACTTGGAAACAAGTTTCATTCCTGTACCATACCTTTAAAAAAATTGGGCCAATAAGTTGCATTGTCCATTTGATTTAAAGATAAAAAATAATGAAAAATGTTAAAACCTTAATATTAACAATATTAACAGTCGATGACGTTTAAAATTTGCAATGCTGCTGTATCAATAAGTCATTTTTGACAAATACCCTACATTGCCGCCTTTGATTCTATACGACTCACTTGTTATAGATAAATGTTATAGTCTTTACCTGTTTCTATAGTATTATGTAATCTGCGCTTGTAGTAAGACTAGTAAGTGAGTAACTCGATGTTTTTTGTCAGTTCTAAAATATCTTTACGTAAAACGCTAGTTTTTTTACATTCTCTTTGTACTTACCTACCTAAGTAATAGTATAATAGTACTTACCTACCTAATGTTGTCATACGTACTAGCATCAAATCAATCCGCACCGGACAAATGTACGTGATTTTTAACACTAATGTAATGTTTTATTTTTGACTAGCTGATGCCTGCGACTTCGTACGCGTGGACATTATTACTCCGGCGTATTCATATAAGGTCATCCAGGTATTCCAGATCTTCGATTTTTTTACCTCAACATAAAATGCTCATCAGGCTGAACAACTTTTGCTAAGGTGTCATTTTTATATTTTGTATAGTTTAGCTGCACCATTATGGTTCTGCATCAGGTGTTCCAGATCTTAGATTTTTATATCTCAACAAAAAATGCTCATCAGGCTGAACAACTTTTGTGAAGGTGTCATTTTTGTATTTTGTATAGTTTAGCTGGACCATTATGGTACTGTATCAGGTGTTCCAATTTCTAAAATCATTATACTCTAAACTATACCCAGGCTTAACAGCTATATTACAAAAAAAGATTCATTCGAATCCGTTCAGTATTTCCTGAGATTAGCGTGTTCAAACAGACAAACAGACACACTTTTTTTCTAAATTCTTACTCTATTACTATGTCTCCATCGTCCCACATATTTTTTTTTGAAATATATGTAATGTACAGCAGACACACTTTTTTTACTGTTTTATTATACAGGGTAATTTGGCGACCCCTTTACAAAATCAAATATAAGTTCAAGGAAGTAATAAAAAGAAATTAGGTGAGCTAATTCTAATTTATTTCTTTTTAAATTCTCAGTTTTCAGCCACTTTTTATATCCTAAAAATCTAGGCGCGCACGCTCACCGTCACGAACGGGACGCGAGCGGGGGAAGGCGAGTGGCGGGAGGGGGGCTCGCGCGGGTCGACCGTGCGACGCGACGGTGACAACAATTTCAATTTGTGTAGGGAAAAGTTTGGGGTAAAAATGTAAAAAAAATGTTTTTGTTTTACTTCATAAATTGATTGTACCGCTGTTATAGAATGACCTGACAAAATTTTAAAAGGGGTCCAAAAATGACCCTGTATGTTAAATTTATAAAAAATAGAAAAAATAAATAAATAAAGTTAAATAAATAAAAAAAAGGGAAACATAGTTTACAATTGCAATAAAATGAGGGTTGTTGTAGCACATTCGAGTGATGATGAAGTCGGCGCGAGAGTCTCGCATGCTGAATTTAATTTTGATTATTTTTTATTAGGTTATTTCAGAAAAGGTTTTTAAATTTTCAGAAAAATTCAATAAAATAAGTCACCTTTCAATAAAATATTAAAATCTATAAGAATGGAATAAAAATAAATATTTTGTTAAATTCATTAAATTAATTTTCAATGTACCAGAAGGTCGTGAGAGGCACGAGATCTGTTAATTTTTGTTTTCAGATCATTTTGGCTACTCTAGACGCTCAAATCAATTTAACGCTGACTGTACTTTAACCCGATTAAATAATACCCAAACTTAATTTCTCCCATAAAGGACAAGAATAACGCAATGTAAACAATGACAAAAGGTCAAGATGACTGCGAACTTACTTGACTTTGATTTTGGTTTGATTTTGATGTAACTCGGTTGTAAAAAAAAAGTAAAACAATTAAAGAATTTGGCCGCATCCTGGAATTTTTAATATTTTTATTATTGCGTTGCTGTTTTCTTGTCAAAATAGAAACAAAAACAGAGTTTTATTTAAATCGGACCACAAACAAAAAGTTGGCCGCCATCTTGGATTTTTTATTATTATTGCGTTGCTATTTTCTTATCAAAATAGTAACAAAAACCGAGTTTTATTTAAATCGGACCACAAACAAAAAAGCTGGCCGCAATCTTGGATTTTTTATATTTTTATTATTGCGTTGCTCTTTTATTGTCGAAATAGTACCAAAAATCGAGTTTCATCGAAATCGGCCCAAAAACAAAAAAGTTGGCCACCATTTAGGATTTTTTTTATATTTTATTATTGCGTTGGTGTTTTACTGTCGAAATAGTACCAAAAATCGAGTTTCATCGAAATCGGCCCAAAAACAAAAAAATGGCCGCCATTTTGGATTTTTTTCAATTTTTATTATTGCGTTGCTGTTTTTTTGTCGAAATAGTACTAAAAACCGAGTTTCATCGAAATTAGCCCAAAAACAAAAAAGTTGGCCGCCATCTTGGATATTTTATATTTTTATTATTGCGTTGCTGTTTTCTTGTCAAAATAGTACTAAAAACCGAGTTCTATCATAATCGGCGCAAAAAGAAAAAGTTGGCCGCCATCTTGGATTTTTTCAATTTTTATTATTGCGTTACTGTTTTATTTTCGAAATAGTGCCAAAAACCGAGTTTCATCGAAATCGGCCCAAAAACAAAAAAGTTGGCCGCCATCTTGAATTTTTTTCAATTTTCATTATTGCGTTGCTCATTTATTTTCGAAATAGTACCCAAAACCGAGTTTCATCGAAATCGGCCCAAAAACAAAAAAGTTGGCCGCCATCTTGGATTTTTTACAATTTTTATTATTGCGTTGCTGTTTTATTTTTGAAATAGTACCCAAAACCGAGTTTCATCGAAATCGGCCCAAAAACAAAAAAGTTGGCCGCCATCTTGGATTTTTTTCAATTTTTATTATTGCGTTGCTGTTTTATTTTCGAAATAGTACCCAAAACCAAGTTTCATCGAAATCGGCCCAAAAACAAAAAAGTTGGCCGCCATCTTGGATTTTTTTCAATTTTTATTATTACGTTGCTGTTTTATTTTCGAAATAGTACCCAAAAATCGAGTTTCATCGAAATCGGCCCACAAACAACAAAGTTGGCCGCCATCTTGGAATTTTTGCTATTTTTAACATTGCGTTGCTGTTTTCTTGTCAAAATAGTACCAAAAATCGAGTTTCATCGAAATCGGCCCACAAACAAAAAAGTTGGCCGCCATCTTGGATTTTTGTATTTTTAATATTGCGTTGCTGTTTTCTTGTTAAAGCAGTAACAAAAACCGAGTTTCATAGAAATTGGCTACCAAGCAAAAAAGTTGCCCGTTATCCTGGATTTTTTATATTTTTAACATTGCGTTGCTATTTTTTTGTCAAAATAACACCAAAAACCGAGTTTCACCGAAAACGGTCAAATCGGCCCATAAATAAATAGACAACCATACTCCATAGTAACGTAAAATGTAAGCCTTCATTGTCAAGACAAGGTCCAAAATAAATTGAAAATTACAACAAACATTTTGAATTTGGCTATCGTAGCCCATATACTTGAAAGTGATTTGTAATAGGAAACAATCAAAACGGTGCTTCGTTTTAAACTTCTCGTAATAGACCCCTGCGCATTAAACTTTTCGTAATAGACCCTGCGCTCCGCGCTCCGCGCTCCGCGAACCGCGCTCCGCGCTCCGCGCTCCGTGTCGGATCGCAAATTCGGAGCGCGCTCCGAGGTTCGCGGAGCGCGGAGCGCGGAGCGCGGAGCGCGGAGCGCGGAGCGCGGCCTAAGTGGGGACACACCTTAAAACGCTAGGCGACAATTTGACTCATAAAAGCGTGATAATAAAAACATAAATAACGGACTAGTAAAAACAGGCTATACATTATAAAATTAATTCTTCTGTAATATTTATAATAACATTAATAAATACAGAAATTTTAAACCAAAAAACGTAGGGTAAATTTTGTAAAAAATATCCTTAGCTTAGCATGCGCCCCACGTTTTTAGGTTAAAAACTTCCGTAGGTAAAGGGTTATAAATATTTACAGAAGAATTTATTTTATACTAGTCTATGTTTACTAGTCCGTTTTTTATGTTTTTGGTCCGATTTTTATACTTTTAGTCCGTTTTAAAAATGTATTCAAAAATTTTTTTTTTCAAGAACATAGTTTTACTGTACCTAAAAAATACCGTCTTCTATCGAAGCACTCGTCAAGGCGGATCAAACAAGCTCAAACTCAATGGAGTTGCATAGTTTTATTACAGAGTTCCAGTGTCCTTCGTCCGGCTCCATCATCAGAGTCTATGATGATCAGACCCAGGATACTTTTTTTTCAACAGAGTAGGGTCATTGCGTCGGTTGGCGGCCTTGTAGTCGCCTTCCCAACTTTGCTCCTCGAGATTAGTCTGATTTGGTCATAATTCAACTACTGTTTTTTTTGTAGGCCTTGCAGATATAATCAAGTTATTTTTCAAAATATGTATTGTAGGAATATTATAACAGTTTTTTTTTAAATAAATTATTATCTAAAACTTGCTTAAAATGCTGGTTGACGGCCACTTTTTTCGGTTCGTGGCCACCCTAGAGTCAGTTCGCGGCCGCCAGTTTTACATACTATATTGGCTTACAAGTGTTTTATACTTTTATGACTTTTCAAACCTTTTTCACCATATTATTATGTACCTATCATAAATTTCCACATCATTGGGCATTTGATCGCGATTGTCACTCGAATGCATGTTTCTCCTCAGTATTCATCCCTTCCTTGTGCACTACCCTACCCTAACCTTACCTTACGCTATTCAAACATTCCTTTTACACAGCATTCGTTCTTATAAACTGTGGTCACTGGCACTACAATCTCGTCTCTAATCTCTTCATAATTTTACCTTATCCTCCCATCCTGTCCTTTATTCTTTCCTTCCTCCACTTTATTGTCCTTACTTCCTTTCTTCCCTTACTCGAAACTCTTAACCTGTAATGCATTTATTCTTCTTTCATACTTCTAACATAGATACTACACTTTCATTAAGTTTCTGTAAATAATAAAATAAAACATTATTACAATAGTTTTTAATCAATTTATATTGTAATAAATTAAGTTTAGTTAACATTAACATTTTGTTCTTAATATATCTTGACAGTGTACTTCAAATGAAACCATTTATTACAAAAATTACAGCCAATATTTTTGTTTTCATCGTCCTCAGTGTCACTGTTTAAGATATTTACGCATTGGCCACAATTTTGTATATTTCGTTTTGATGCTCTGAACTCTTTAGTCTTAAGTGTTTCTTTTTTTAGTTTCTTGGCTTTTTCTATTTCTTTCTTTTTCTTTGCTTACGCTTCACAGCTTGCTTTCTATCAACTTTAGCTTTGTCTTTCTCCTCATTCTTTTCTTGTTTAGGTTTATCTTATCTTTTCTTGTTTAGCGTTTTTTCTCTTCATTCTTTTCTTGTTTAGCTTTTTCTTTTAGTAGATGGTACTCTCGCCATTTTTTTCCTGATATCGCCGACGGAATACGAGTTTTGGATACGTTTTGTTTGGACTTTTCTAGAGGTTGGGGTATAAACAGATGTTGCTCGAATACTGTATTTGGATCTATTGAAATTTTGTTTTTGACAGATGCGGATGTAATTGTGGAAGATGATGCTTTCTTTGACTGAACTTCATGAGAATCTGAATCTTCTGATATAGCTGAAATAACTGAAACATCTTCGAGTGATAAAAAAGATCTTCCTTCTGGTTGCTCGCGAGTGACGCCAAGTGTCAAAATTTCATTTTCTACTTCAGATATTTTTTCTAAGGTAGTAACGGTGGATAAGGGCAAATTGTATTTTGTTTTCAATTGGCAATTGAGATAATGTTACCGAGTCGTTGTCATGATTTTCAGATCCCAGTTGCTCTTCTGGGCTACTATGTGGCACAAGATCGGTGTCAGTTTCCAATCTTCCAGGTTCATCTGTAATCTGGCTTTGGTGTATCTGTTCAGTGCACAATGGGATGTTATTCTAGTCTGGTTTTGAAGATGGAGAGATTTCATTAGGAACTAGAGATTTGGGGCTTAGGTTTCGGTTTTTGGGTATACTGGTTTGGAACGGTATGGTATGACCACAATATCGTCCAGTGAAACCATTGTTCACAGCTCATCATCATCATTATCATAACTTAAGAGCCGCGCTCTTGTCTGTGTAGCTTCCTCCACTCGTTTCTGTTCAAAGCCAGTTCCATGGTTTCTTGATAAGACACGACGTTCACCTTCTCTTTGATTTGTTCCATGTAGGCTCTTCTTGGTCTTCCTCTTCCTCTCTTTCCTTCTATTTTTCCTTCTATAATGTTTGTAATTAATTTGTCGTGTCTTATCAAGTGGCCGATCACCTCTTCTTCTGTCTTCTATGATTTTTAATATTAGACGTTTTTCATTTACTCTTTTTAGTTCCTCATTTGTCACCATCTCAGTCCAGCTAATCCTCTCCATCCTCCTCCAACACCACATCTCGAATGCTTCCAATCTTTCTCTGTCTCTCTGCGTCATTGTCCAAGTTTCACATTCATAGAGGGCTATCACAGCTCAAGACCGCTAAATTCTGATGTAACTAAATTCGTCAAGCCATGATTCGTAACACTCTGAGGTACAATTTGGAACTTCAGCAGCAATAACAAGTGTCAGTTATACAGGATCATGAATATGCGGCGGAGCGAGATCGGTAACATTTGCAGAGGTAACATCGGAAACATGCGGCGGGTTTGGATCAGAAACATGTTCTCGAAACATGAGCCGAAACATTTAACAAAAGGTTGGAAACGCTCGACACGTCGAGTTTTGAGTTTGTATTGTCTTCGGATCTGGTAATATATTGAGGTTCTCTGGGTTCTTCTGACCTTCTCAGCTTTTTGATTCCCTTAAGGATACATTTTGTGTCAATCTTTTCCTTTAATGCTTGCTGCAGCGATTCCGGTGTGTAAGTCACAGTGTTCTTTTTCTGTTTTTTGTAGACGTCTGTAATAACAAAAAATATCTAAACACCAACCAAAAAGTCTGTGTGAAAAAAGTGGCCGTAAACTGACACCTCTATCTTCAATAGTCAGATAACGGCCATCTATTTTTCATACGATTTTCAGACGGCCGCGAACTAGATTTGTTACTTAAGCATGTTTTAGTTTGCGGCCACAGACGCCACAGTATACATATAAATCCGTATACAATTATATTTTGGCGGCCGTGAACTAACCATAGCATTCAAACCAACCCCAACAATATAAAATTGTTGCACAAAAAGAGACTTTATTTACATTAATAAAAGGAAAAAAGGTAAACTTATTTCATTCAGTGAGTTACCCAACAAGCAAAAACGTCATATAAGCTCTGTCTTTTACGACTTTAAGTTGGATAGCAGTCTTATAATAGTAATGAGATGACTTCTAGGTCGTATAGACGTCTTAAATTAAACTTTTTAGTCGTGCGACGAATATGTCATAATAAACTGGTCATAGCAACGTCGGTAAGACTAAACTATACGACGTTACATTAACGTTTTAGCTAAAACGTCTATACGACAACGCAATAGTCGTACTATGGTCGTACTAACGTTACAGTCCGTTAGACGTTTTCAACTGACCAAATTAGGTGTTTGACAAACCTATATACGACCTTTATATAATGTGGCAGTTGTATACACGTTTTTACAGTGATGTTTATAAAACTATCACTATTTTGTTATACAGCAGTCAATTTGAGACATTTATATGACTTGGTGGTTTTTTTAACGACTCAAATATAACCTTTGTATTACGTGATGTCCATTTAATGCCATGCCCTGACTTTAATAAACCTTGTAGTCGCATTTGAGTCAAGTTGTGACTTTAAAACGACTTGGCCGCCATATTTACGGAACATATGATAAATCAAATACGAAAATGGAAGCAAAAAATTCGTGGAGAAAACAAAAAAACGTAGTGGAGCTTTCAAAAGGAAAGTAAAACGAAATTTCCTGTTATTAAAAAGTACAACACCAACAACTGTGGCATTAGTCACAAATGTTGAAGAAGAAAAGTGTACAACACATGAACAACAAGAAGGTTCAGTATCAATATTATTTTATTTACTACCTATAAAAAAAAATTGTTTATGATTTTTTCCGATATTGAATTTTTTTATCAGTAGGTAGGTAACTACCTAAATGTTGAAATGATTTATGTTCTTATATGAAAGTGAATTTAATTTGGATTACAGTTGACGTTGTTAAAAGTGTTCCTGGTGGATCCACTGTGGTAACATATGGTAAGCTTTTTTCGTAACGTATTACCTACCAGTAGGTACTAGCTTCCACCCGCGACTTCGCCCGCGTGGACATTCGAGAAAATCCTTAGAGATCCTTTAATCTTTTAATCATGTTTCAGATAAATTTAGATTAGTACTTGAATATAATCTGCACTGAACTTATACAATGACCAGTTTTTGCCTGAAAAAAAAATTTAAAATAATTATTTTGGTTAATATTGACATAATCAAAAAAAGGTTTTTAATTGTTTAAAGAACCCTAATAGTTAGCGGCAATGGCGTATTGTATGTCTTTACTTGGTCATCAAATAACCTCAGAACGACTTTTTGTCTTTATAACGTCATAAAGAGATAATTGTGCGACAAAATTAACATGGCTGACATTTTTATAATCAATCATAATTTTATGAATTAAAATATTATGTGTTAAACGCAAAACTACGAAGGGGCATGAAAATATGAATAGTATTTACATAGGTATATTATCATAAAACTTTAATTCCCAGTCGAACTAAACGGTATGAGAGACATACAGTAAGATAATATGAAAGTTAAATAGTACTAACCTTTTATATCCTTGTACTTATTGATTTATTTTGCACTCAGATCTCGAAACATAACCACAAACACGAGCCACTAACGAAATTAAAAATCAGTCGTACAGGTGTTGTGACTTGACCCAAATAAAACGTTTTCGTCATTCAAAAACATCTGTATGACCACAATATAACGAAAGAGTCGTTGTAACGTTTTGATGCGACTACTGTACGATGAGAGAGTCGTTGTAAAGTTTTGATGCGACAACTGTACGATGAGCGGTAATTCCATAACGTTCATACGACTTTTGAATGACGTTAACAAAGTCATCTTGTGACTTTTGTATGACCATTAAAAAACAATGTTGGTCGTATAAATGGGGCCCTTTTCGCGTTGAGCAAACGTTATTATAACGTTAGTGCGACCTAGCTTTTGCGACCAGTGGTAATAAGATAACGTTTGTACGACGATTGTACGACTATAAATTGTTAGTTGGGTAGTACCGCGGCCACCCGGCCGTGAACCAACTTTACTAAAAATTTATTGTGTTGGTTGGCGGCCACCAAATAAAACTGATATTAAAGTAATTTACTCCCAAAATAAATGGAAAATTAAGTAAATAAAACAACTATGATCACCCATAAACAATCACAATAGTAATAAGTAATCGTAAACTTGAAACACTTACTTTTGAAGCGAGGCCTGTTCGCTATTTTTTGTGCAGCTTTGCGTACGTGTGTGCGCTGAGAGCGTGGCCGACAAAATTGACGATTTATTTCCGGCACGTAGATTAGGTTGATCGACCAAATTAAATAGGTATTAAATTCTGCAACTATCCTACTTTTTAAGGTGGTACAACACGTTGGGAAGGGTGCGATAGAATTCTTATTTTTGCTATATTTATGCAGTTGGCCCTCTAAACGGCCGCGAAACAACGCAGGGCCGCGATCCAGCGTATCGACCCTACTCGTCAAGACGATTCTATCGAGTCTAAGCTCGATGGGGTTGCATGGTTTCTTTTTAGAGTTCCTATCGACACTAGACATGGGCGCCGCGCCGGCGCGCCGCCGCCCCGAGTCACAGGCACGCCGCCGCCGCCGCCGACTCGGCCGTGCGGCGTGGATTTTTGCTCAAAAAGCAAATTTATTGGTGAAAGTTGTACTATATTATGTCAGTTTTTTGACGATTTGTTATTTCCATTGCTTACCAAATGATCCAGCTCAGTATGCGCTGTATTGAACAAAGATCTTTCTCTAAGAAGTTGGACTGTCCTACCTAGGACCTATGTAATGGTGATCAACTGCGAGTGTTTTGTTCCCAATATCTGGTAAAGACGTTTCTTGGAAAGCACTACTTATTTGAGCTTACATATTCGAGTGATGTGTTCAAGTGCTTCTAGAAGATCTCAGCAACAAGAACTTAAGCATTGGCAAAACGAAGATGTGTTAAGTATTTCCACGGTTCTTTTCCAGTCCTGAACTCCTGATACAGAAACTTTAAAATAACGCAGTGGTGAACAGAACAGTTTCTCCTTGTCGCGATAGTATGGGATTTAAACTCTGGTTTTGAATTTTTCATAAGGTCAGCACTTCGTAGTTGGCACCATTGGAGAAACTGCAGCACACCCCATGCCTCGATTAAAGCGAAGGCTTTTATAGTCCTCAAACGCTAAGTAAAATCACTACCGTGATTGTCCGCCCACGGCAGACAAGTCCGTGAAGTCCGTTCGTCCGTCCGGAAAGGCAAAGTGTGTCCTGGGACACGACACGTGGGAGACCCTAAGTCAGGAGAAAACTGTGCAGGTACATGTCTTCCAAAGTCTCGGCTACAAGAACCACATGATCGGACAACTGATGTGCTCAAATATCTCATGCTGGCTATCCGGTGAAAGCGAGGGTCCGAACCTTCTCGACCAATCCCATTACAACATGCAGCGTATAGTATAGACATGGTCAATTATCAAACTCTTTTCGGAACTCTGTATCCCATGTATCGCCCTTTATGAGCAACAGAATCGCCTGACCTGTTACATGCCTTAGACACAGTCTTATTGTAATACTGTGCCTTAGGCCTTCTACTACCCTCAAGGGTGAAGGAATTCAAGACTTCCCTTTTTCAACTCTTTTGTAATTTCGACATGCGTTGCTGCCCTGTTACTCTTTAGTTGCTTAAGTAGTACTAAAGTCGTACAGAAAAACGCGATTAGATGCAGAATCAACTGTATCCAGAGTTAAGCCTCGATTACATACGCCGATTTAAGGAACCAATTTAGAGTTGCCACTCGTATAAATAAGTTAAATTTTAACAGTGAATTTGCACAAATGACGGAAAGGTCAACATTTTTTAAGATTTTTATTTTCAATTCTCATCTCCAATCTTAAACAATGTTTACTTTTCCGTTATAGTGTAGATTCGATTTTAAAATCGAACTTATTCTACAATATTTTATTGTGGCAACCCGAAATTGGTTCCTAGCTAGGAAGCTAAATTGGCGTATGTAATCGAGGCATTAGAAGCAAAATCTACTTTGTCCATTTTAACCAATCGGAAGACGGCATTTCACTAAAAACTGTCATGGCGACCAAGCGGTTACGGAACTTTTCAAAGTGGATGTCATTGCTCATTTATGAGAAAATAATCTGTTTTCCAAGAAAAAAGCGATAAATAATGGAAGTTAACTAGAAAAGGTCCCACGGAATAAAGCAAGAAAGAGAAGTCGCAATCCTAAGGCTCGTATTGATAGAATCAAACTCAAACTAAAATCTTTGCTTGACTACAGTTAGAAAGGGATGGCGCCATATGCGATGTATAGCACCATCCCTTTCTAACTGTAGTCTCCCTTTGAGTTTAATTCTATTATTACGAGCCTAAACAATGGAAAAGAGCGATTGAAAAAGTTAGAACAGTTAGTACATTTTGTTAGCTGATTGCAAAAAAAAATATGCAAAAGCGCCTCTATCCCATTTTGTGAGATGCAGAACTGCCTCTGTCCTTTCAGGTTAGAAGCAAAAGAGCCTCTATCCAGAAGTTAAAAGCAAAATAGCCTCTATCCAAATTTTAATCTAAAATATAGCGTACTAATCGAATAATCTACTTATTGTAAATCTATTACTCTCATCTTAGAATCTTTTCCTTCTGGAAACTTCAAAAAAGTTCTGATATTCATCAATAGCGACTTCAGAACTAAATTTCGCTTATATCTCAGTTTGACACTTCATTGACAGAGTTGGTTTTGCTTTTACACCCCTCATCTACTATTCGATAAACGTTTCGTTTATTTTTTTGATCAGACCATATTTTTTCCCAGACGTATTAAATTAATATGTATTTGCATTGCATTGCATTACATAACAAAAAAAAAAACACAGCGTACAACTATTTAATTCCCAGATACATTTTTTTAAGCGGGGTAAGGTCACACGAGATGCGAAGATGCGAGCAACAACCACTTTCACAGTTCTTCTGCGGACAATCGAGGAGCACGCGTAAGCTTTTCTTAATAATTAGTAATTTCAAATTATAATAATATAGTAATATGTATTTAGATGCAGTCAAAGAAGGTAATAGTAAGTAAACAAAACTGCAAGAATTAGGAGCATTATATCGTCATAACTTGGTTAATAATGAAAATGTTGTGCTGATTTTGTTCAATCCTTGTGCATAAGTAGGTAAATGCGAAGTTAGTTACACATTTATCCGTCGTAACTCAGTTGATCTTCTAATCGTATCTAGGCATTTACATACTTATAAATATGAGTGGGTCTCCAGCTTCCTCATAGGCTATAGAGAAATTCTAAGCATGCCATATTTTAAAGCATAATAGCAGCAATCAAACTTCCAGACATAATAATAGCAGCCACCATAAGTTCGTTACCATGAGTTGTTTTATGTGTGCGAGCTGGCGACACGTGTCACCAGCTTACACATCCCGTTAAGGCAAACCATCGAGGTTAGGGTTTTAGACTATAGTCAGAAATTTAGAGCCTAATTGCAGCAATGAGATCCAAAAAAACTAACCATCACACTCAAATACTGTTGAAACTACGACCATAAAACTGTGTGCGAGCTGGAGACACGTGTCACTGGCTCGCACAACTGTATTTTCGTAATTATTTAAGCTACGATTATGTAATATACCTCAAAATTCTCAGCCGAATTGGAGCATTAGGCTCCAAATTTATCAAAACTTTAACTCGAAAAGTTTTTGAGCTACGAGCCGATATCTATGTGTGAGCTGGTGACACGTGTCTCCGGCTGACACACGGTGAATTGCCTTAACTGTATATGTTAGAGTTTCGTTTTAAAGATCAAATAATACGTTATAATTGCAGCACACACGAGGCATAATTTCAAATCTCTGGGCCTCTTAGTTTCAAAATTATAAGCCTTAAACCGTTTTCCCGCCAAAAAATTCAAAATAATGGCTCGGAAGCGGCTAATCGCGCCGTTGCCGTTCCGTGCGCTACACTGTTGCAATCGAATTTGAACCTAAGAGCTAGTATTATTTTGAGTCAGTTTAATTTGCGCTCTCAATCTTGTTAATTTCTATACTGAGAATTTTAGTCTAGGAGGTAAGAGCCGTCTGATATAACTGGTTACCAAATTTAATAGAAAAACAAAGTCTATTTATTTAGGAATAGAAAAGCAAAGTGTATTTATTTAGGAATGTTTATATCGCTCTGCTTAATTATTATACCTACTTATTTTATTTTATTACTAGCTTCCGCCCGCGACTTCGTCCGCGTGGATATTAGAGAAAATCCTTAGGGAACCTTCAACCAGAATCCGACCAGCCGATTTTATGCGATTAGGCCGGTCCCCACCAAGCGCGCTGCCTCGCGAGGCAAAACGTTTGCCGCGTGTGGCAGGCCTCGCACGAGGCTGCGCGCTTGGTGGGGACCGGCCTAATCGCATAAAATCGGCTGGTCGGATTCTGGTTGAAGGTTCCCTAAGGATTTTCTCTAATATCCACGCGGACGAAGTCGCGGGTGGAAGCTAGTTTATTACAACAATCAGAAGTGGGTCCAGAGATATTAGTAGTATCCTGTTCCCGTTTCTTTACCCTTTTCCGTTCCCGTTTGGTCCCGTTCCTGTCCCCGGTTTCCGTTCCCGTTCGCGTTCGCTTTCGAGCGATCGCGTTTGCGTTCCCGTTCCTTTCTCGTTCCCGTTCCCGTTCCCGTCCCCTGCGGCTGAATCATGTCCACCGTGTTGGACTTCAAAATAAATGTCATTTTCGCATTCCTCATTCCATAAAACCTCAAGAACAACATCCACATCGATTTTCATGTTAACTTCCCCCATTTACCCCCTAAGGGATGATTTTCAAAATAACAAAATATATATTTGCCTATTTATTTTTAGACATGCTTCTTAGAATTTCAAAGTTGTAATGTCTCATCATCATCATCATATCAGCCGCACAACACCCACTGCTGGGTATAGGCCTCCTCCAAGGATTTCCATGACGATCGGTCCTGCGCTTCCCACATCCAGTGGCTTCCGGCAACCTTCACCAGATCGTCGGTCCACCTTGTCGGGGGCCTACCCACGGAGCGCCGTCCGGTGCGCGGTCGCCATTCAAGAACCTTTCCGCCCCAACGGCCATCGGTTCTTCTCGCTATGTGTCCAGCCCACTGCCACTTTAGCTGAGCAATCCTTCGAGCGATGTCGGTTACTTTAGTTCGCCTGCGGATCTCCTCATTTCTGATTCGATCACGCAGGGAAACGCCGAGCATGGCTCTCTCCATTGCACGCTGGGTGACCTTGAGCCTCCTTATGAGACCCATAGTTAGCGACCACGTTTCACTGCCGTAAGTCATTTTATATTATTTTTCCATACACAATTTGCACCCCATTTTCACCCCTTTAGCAGTTAAATCATGTCCACAGTGTTGTACTTCAAAATAAATGTCATTTTCGCAATCACCATCCCATAAAACCTCAAGAACGACATCCATATCGATTTTTATGTTTACTTACCCCATTTACACCCTAAGGGGTTGATTTTAAAAACTACAATATATATGTTTGTCTATTTATTTTTAGACATGCTCGTACGAAGTTTTAAGTTGTAAAGTATATTTTATATTGTTTTCCATACCAAATTTGAACCCAATTTTCACCCCTTTAGTGGTTAAATCATGTCGACCGTGTTAGACTTCAAAATGAATGTCATTTTCGCAATCGTCATCCCAGAAAACCCCAATAACGACATCCATATCTATTTTAGGTTTATTTACCCCATTTCATCCCCATAGGGGTTAAAATACTACCAATAACCATATACGTTGCGTTATATTTCCATCCATAAGTCTAAATTATAAATTTAACGATTTTTACTTTAAAAATTAAGGATTTTCTTCTATACTCAACTTCATCCCCCTTTTCACCCCATCGGGGGTAGAATTTTGAAAAACGATGATACACGTATTTATTAATTTTCAATCATCAGCCTGAATACAAAATTTGAAGATCCTAGCATCAAAACTGAGGGACTTCCATACAAACTCTCATCCCTTATTTCATCCCCTTAGGGATGGAATTTTCAAAAATCCTTCCTTAGTGGATGCCTACACTGTATAAGGTACCTGTGTGTAAAATTTCAAGTCTCTAGGTTCAGTAGTTTGGGCTGTGCGTTGATATCTCACTCAGTCAGGACTTTGAATTTTATATATATAGATTACGTTTTTATTAGGTAGCTTTCTCGTTTGTTTGTTTATCTACTATTTTATAGTAGCTTTCCGATGAGCTAGAGACTTGGAATTTTGAACATAGCTCAGAACTGGAAGGAAATGCAATATGGTATCACTGAGTTGATCTGATTATAAGCCGGAAGAAGACCACTGGAACTCTATAATGAATACAACCCCATCGTGTTTAGGCTCGTTAGGATCGTCTTGACGAGTACTCTAATGGGAGACGTTGCCTAGGGTCTGATGATGAAGGCCATGCCATAGGAACTCAATACTGAAACCGTGCAACCCCATCTAGTTTGGGCAAGTTTGAATCTTCTTAACGAGTACTTTGTTTGGAAATAGTTTTCAGGGTCTGATGATGGAGCCGGAAGAAGGACACAGGAACTCTTTAATGAAACCACGCTACGCCATCTAGTATGAGCTCGTTTGAATTGACTTGACGAGTACTTTGTTGGGAAATAGTTTCCAGGGTCTGATGATGGATCCGGAAGAAGGCCACCGGAACTCTGTAATAAAACCATGCAACCCCATCGAGTTTGGGCTCGTTAGAATCGTCTTGACGAGTACTCTAATTGGAAATAGTGTCCAAGGACCTGATGATGGAGCTGGAAGAAGGCCATAGGAACTCTATAATAAAACCATGCAACCCCATCGAGTTTGGGCTCGTTTGAATCGTCTTGACGAGTACTTTGTTGGGAAATAAAGATTGCACGGTAGCACAAAACAGATGTTGTGGTGACAGTAGTCAGTAGCTAGACTTCATGCACACAGTTTTGCGCGTGTACAAAAATGTTATCTGTGTAGTGTGTCTGTGTGGAGAGAGGGAGGTAGCCACTAGTAGGAAGGCCAAAGTGGAAGATCTTCCTCCGGGCTGGGTGGTATTTGCCCGGGGACCGCGGTCCAACCGATTGATGGTTGGCAGTTGTATATATGCTGCTTCGCTGAGAAAACTTCGTCAGCGAGATGTAGGTTGCTCCATATATTTTTCCATACTACGAGTTGCTGTTCCTTACTAATCTTTGTGTTTATACGACACTAGCGCCATCTAGTCACATGGTGATAAATCTTGTTGCAACCATGTATGGTATGTGCGGCGGTACGGTAGATGCCGCTACAGTCTGTGTAACCGGTAGTTAAAATACGGCGGTTGGACTATCCCCGCCAATTGTTATTACGATGGAACCTTGTCACATTAGAATCCACGTTTATTTTGTGATGTATTATTAATGTGTAGTACAATCTGTATTTCAAGGGTATCCATATCCAGCACACCTGTCACAAATACTGACGGATACAAGAAAGGGTAATAGCCATATACCTTTTTGTAAAGCCATCGCGCAAACTTTCGTTGGACTTTTTAAACTAATAAACTGTATTTGTGTACTGTACTACTAGTGTTACTGGATGAGAATAAAAATTCGCATCGAGTCACAATGTTACTTGATGCGATTTTTTTTCGAACGAGTTACACTATACGTGATCCAGTGTTACTAGATGAAAATAAAAATTTGCAACGAGTCACTTCTGTTACTTGTTGGGATTTTTTTCTCAACCAGTCACAGTGTGACTCGTTTCAGTGTGACTAGATGAGGATATAGGAAGTACCATACCACGTTAAGTTATTCACTAAAGCAACCTTTTTGATAAGGAGGGGTCGGTCAGCCATCAACACAAAAAAGAAAAATTGGTAACTTGCACACCTTTTAACTTGTAAATATTAAAGTATTAAAAATACTATATTTCATAAGTAAATAACGACTGGTAAAAAAAATTCATAAATTTGAAATAGCTTTATTAATAATATAAAAATAAATCACATTTATTTCATCAAAATCAAAATAAATCACATCTTTGGATTGGGTTTTAAATCCACATGACCATCTACATCTTACTAGCATTTGAAAATTACGCTTAAGTATACATAAGTAATTAGTCATTGACCGAGCGAGCACGAAGTGCGAGCGAAGCGTCTCTGCTTCAGCTTGGGCAAAAATTCTTTCGTATGTCTGTATGTTTTCTTCTACAGGTCGCATTTCTCAACCGATTCTCGTGAAAATTTGTGAGCAGGTTCAAAAATTATGTAGAATTTTTTTGTAGAGCCAGATATTTTAATTTTTCAAAATGGCGGAGATATGTTAAAAAAACAGGTTTTGCGGCTTTCCAGCGCTGTCTGTTCTCCTCTACAGGTCGCATTTCTCAACCGATTCTCATGAAATTTTGTGAGCAGGTTTGAAAATAATATAGAATTTTTTTGTCACGCCACTTTTTCGATTTTTTTCAAAATGGCGGAGATATGTGAAAAAAACATATTGCAGTCCAGCTTTCCGGCTCTGTCTTTTCTCCTCTACAGGTCGCATTTCTCACCCGAATTTAGTGAAATTTTGTGGGCAGGTTCAAAAATTATATAGATTTTTTTTAAATTAAGACAGTTTTTCTAAATTTTTTGTAATGGCGGAGATATGTAAGAAAAATGTATTTCGGTCCAGCTTTCTGGCGCTGGATATTCTCCTCTACAGGTCGCATTTCTCAACCGATTCTCGTCAAATTTTGTGAGCAGGTTTGAAAATTACATAGAATTTTTTTGGCACGCCAGTTTTTTGAAATTTTTCATAATGACGGAGAAATGTAAAAAAACATATTTCAGTCCGACTTTCCAGCTGTCCATTTTCCTCTACAGGTCGCATTTTTCAACAGATTCTTGTGGAATTTTCTGAGCAGGTTCAATGATTATATAGAATTTTTTAGTTTAGCCAGTTTTTCTAAATTTACCAAAAATCACCATTTCAGAAAATGTTGAAAATTAGAAGCGCCATCTAGCTGCAAATATACCTACCAAATAATACCAAACAGCACGCAGGTACCACTACGTGCTTTGAAAAGCTCGTGAACAGTGTGGGGAAAAAAAGGGGTGGTGACATCTTTTAGATTATTTTTTAAACAACATACAACTTGAGCTACTTTTTAACGCGAGGTCTACAGCTCACGGAGCCACTAGTAACATAACAAAGGCACGTCTACTATTGAATAGTGGTTTACTGCTAATGGACAACAACTTAAAGAAGAAGGCTAATACAAACAGCAGACCCTCAATAGTGCGTACCTACCTTTGGGAATAAAGTACAGGAATGTTTTCCACTAACTAACGCAAACAGTTCAAGTGTATTTGCCAGCGTTGGTAAAAAAAGGACAGAAAAAGCTAGCTGAACACTGATTTTATGATGCTAGTAAATAAATGCATACACACTTGCAAAAATATCTTTTTTAAACTTTTTAGACAGATGTATGGGTGATTCAGAATTGTATGGTAAGTACCTTGATAAAAAATGAAGCTAAAGACGATACGTGTCGTATGAATCCTGTATAGCTAGATATTTTTAATTTATTTTTTACTTTAGTAATTTATATTTTGCTTGTAAAATATTTTTTTTATTTTGACTATATATCTTAATCTATAAAGTTACTAGTAACAATAATATCTTCTCACTGATATCGCTCACTGTTCTATACAACACACGTTTTTTTAAACCAGATTACTATGGAAGAAAGGCATTATCCTTTATTTATATCATTTAACTTCACCAAAAATACTTTATTCTGCACATTAGCGCCGTCATTGGCAAAAAAAATTATAGTAGGTACTTAATTAAAGACTTTTCACAAAAAAATACTCCATTTAAACGACAGGCTAGAAAATATTGTTTAGCGATAAATTAAAACAAAGCTCTTTCTGAGTACACTACAGAGAGATAATTTACAATTTTGGATTTATTTAAGCACTGTTTTTTTCTAATGGCGGCGCTAGTGCGCAGAATAAGCTCTAGGGCTCAAAGTATTAAGAAAAATATTTTAACTTTCGTGACTCACATACTAATGAAAATTTGCTTTATGTGACAATTAAAAATAAAATAAAAATTAGAACACCCCTCTTTGCGCTGCGTCGTCGGGGGTCAAAACACAGTGAACTGCACAAACTTGAAGCAAAAACAAACTTGTATCTTGTATTGCATACAACTCGCCTTAGAAAAGTTGTGTACCTACCTACACTTTTAAAATAAAATGACATGTGCAGAAATTACTTACCTATTATTAAACGAAAATTGTATTTTTTTGGTTATTGTATTATTTCAGATTATTTTGAGTGATATGCATCCTTCATTGGAATTAACTGGTCAACCACTGTGTTATTTATTTCATATTTTTTTGTAAATAACCAAAACATTATAAACTTTGTCTTATAAAATGTCGATCTTTGCTTTAAGCCCTGGCAATTCTGAAAACAATAACAAGAAAACTTTATACTTAAATTAAAAGAAGTAAGTGAAAAGGAAAATAATGGAGGTAAGGTGAGGTCTAGCAGTAGGTAGTTGGAGCTGGAGCACGGAGAAGTAGTGGAAAGGTCTTCGAGTAACAGCGCACCGCCCGGGTGGCTACGTCGTCGCTCGGAGCGGAGGATGACCCTTCCGTCACACGGCACACCACACGGGCAGACCGCGACATTCGGAGGCGGAGTACCTGCCTACCTACACCACGTCACTCGAAGGAAGAACATGTCTAACGGGAAACACTGCGTCGTTCGTCCGTCACTCAGAGGGACCAGGCAAGGGGGATATTATAACCTCTTAAAACTTGCCAGGTTTATGGATTGCTATAGTTACATCTTGTTCTCGCTGTATAGCAAATAAAAGAGCCGAAAACTGGAAAGTTTGTAATAAGGGGGCAGAGTGGTGAAAACAGTGTCGTCTCTGCAACCCCTGTCGCTTCCCATCCACTTTCGTAACAATATGTTTTCAACAAAAAATACCTATTATATTTTGCATCCCAACTACCACACAATCTCATCTCATAATGAAACTACCTACTAAAACGACTTATTTTACTACTTACCTTCTTAATGCATTTCAAAACTAATTTGTAATGTCTGTCAAATCAAAATATGTCATCATTGCACTGCACTACACCGAACTGCAATCCACAGCGTAACCAAGCACATCTGTGACATCGGTAGTATAGTAGGTATCTTCTTATTTCCAAAGTATCTTTTAGCTTCACAGGAATCACAGGAGAAATGAAAACAGTTCAACATTTAAACGCGTAATGTGGTCGACATCTGTAATGTAACGAACTTTTGCGCACGCGCTCTGACACAAGTGCAACCAAATATGGGTTATATTTCCTACGGCACTAGACTAAAATTTATAATCCTATGAACAGTAGTAAACAATCACGCCATCGGTTCGCGCACCAAAGAACTATTGTTAAAGCCATGTTATCAATGGCCGTATGCGCGCGCTCGGTTCATTATCTACTATGGAAAAAATAATTTCGCTCAGAAAGTTTTTAAATTTGGGGTTTTGGATTCACAATGCTATCCTAATTGTGTTAATCCCGATTCCAGTCCAGTCCGGCCATATTTAAATCTGTCTGTATGCCGTGATAATTTCGGCGTAAAAGAGTAACAAATATATACTTAGACAGACAGTCAGACAAAATTTTCGTACTTATAATACATGTGGGATTAGTGTAAAAAAATAGTTAATAACTAAGCTTAGCGACATAAACATTCCAAATAAATAGACTTAGTTTTTCTTTTAAATTAGGCAACCAGTTGTATCAGACGGCTCTAATCTCCTACATAAGAATAAACAATACTATTATTTATTCTTATGCCTCCTAGACTAAAATTCTCAGTATAGAAATTAACAAGATTGAGAGCGCAAATTAAACTGACTCAAAATAATACTAGCTCTTAGGTTCAAATTCGATTGCAACAGTGTAGCGCACGGAACGGCAACGGCGCGATTAGCCGCTTCCGAGCCATTATTTTGAATTTTTTGGCGGGAAAACGGTTTAAGGCTTATAATTTTGAAACTAAGAGGCCCAGAGATTTGAAATTATGCCTCGTGTGTGCTGCAATTATAACGTATTATTTGATCTTTAAAACGAAACTCTAACATATACAGTTAAGGCAATTCACCGTGTGTCAGCCGGAGACACGTGTCACCAGCTCACACATAGATATCGGCTCGTAGCTCAAAAACTTTTCGAGTTAAAGTTTTGATAAATTTGGAGCCTAATGCTCCAATTCGGCTGAGAATTTTGAGGTATATAACATAATCGTAGCTTAAATAATTACGAAAATACAGTTGTGCGAGCCAGTGACACGTGTCTCCAGCTCGCACACAGTTTTATGCTCGTAGTTTCAACAGTATTTGAGTGTGATGGTTAGTTTTTTTGGATCTCATTGCTGCAATTAGGCTCTAAATTTCTGACTATAGTCTAAAACCCTAACCTCGATGGTTTGCCTTAACGGGATGTGTAAGCTGGTGACACGTGTCGCCAGCTCGCACACATAAAACAACTCATGGTAACGAACTTATGGTGGCTGCTATTATTATGTCTGGAAGTTTGATTGCTGCTATTATGCTTTAAAATATGGCATGCTTAGAATTTCTCTATAGCCTATGAGGAAGCTGGAGACCCACTCATCTTATAAATTGGAATGTTGTTGAAAGTTAATTAGTTATCTAAGACATTTATTATTTTACATTGGGGTTCCACTTGAAAATCAGTATTTAACTGTTCACTTACACAGTTATACTTCATTATTGAGGAGTTTTTTATTAAATTAAGTAGTATAATGAGTTGGTTAAGATACATTTTAATGTGATCCTAGTGCATACATTCACTATGAAAACCGATGTCATCTGACGGCGTGTTAACACGTGGCGTCAGACAAATGTGCCTTAAAGGAGACCCGGGGCCCTACCGCCTAACTCAACGCTATAGCGATAGCGATAGCTATGCTCTATCCGTCCTTGTCATATTATAACACAATGACAAGGACAGACAGTGCACTGACGTCATAAACTTGAGCAATTTGAAATTTTGAGTTACGCTAGAAACATACTACCTATTGTGTTGTGTGCTTGTGTTGTGTCGTGTCGCGATCTGTCGCGTATCGTTTTCATACATTTAGTATGGTTAGAAACACATTACTACAGTGTGTCGTGTCGACACAACACAATACAATAGTGTGTTTCTAGTCATACTAAATGTATGAAACCGATACGCGACAGATCGCGACACGACACAACACAACACAATAGTATGTTTCTACTGTTAGGCGGTAGACCTGCCGGGGTGCGTTCCGTGCACAGATTACATAAATACTATAGTACAGATACCTCATCCCAAACTAAAGAAATGGCCGTCGTAAGGCGACTATCGGGGCGATTTAAAATAAATACACGAATCCAATACGAAAGTCTAAACAAAGCCTTGTCCAGACTAGTAAAATTTTAGTGTATCAGATCTCCGTCGCGTATCTTCGACGTGTATCATTTGGCTAGTTTGGACGCAAAACGATTTTTACCCACGACGGACGGAACGGAATGGAGGCGGTATATGCGTGTGGGGTTGGAGGTTATGTGTTTGTTTGTTCGTTTGTTTGTTTGTTTATATGTTTGTCTGTTACCATTTTCCTCAGAAACTACTGGGCCGATTTCGATGCAGTTTTTTGCATTCAAGAGGTTTCATTTCAGAGCAGGTTCTTAAATATGTTTCATGGTGGTAGATAACCAGGGGGCGCTGCAACAGCCTGATAAGTCGCACTTGAAAAGTTCTCAAAAACTACTCAACTGATTTCGATGCGGTTTTCTGTAATGGGTTTGTAGGTTATCGGCTATGGTTCTCAGATAGGTGTTATGGTGTTTAGCCGCTAGGGGGCGCTGTAGCTATCATTTTCTCATGTATCTTCAGAGCGATTTGACCGATTCAGATGCGGTTTTCTGAAATGGGTTTGTAGTGTGTCGGCGATGGTTCTTGGTGTTATGGTGTTGAGCCGCTAGGGGGCGCTGCAGTAATCATTTTCCGAACGGTTTTTTGTTGAATGTTGAGATGTTTTTGTTGCTTGTGTAAGGCAAAACACGTGCTATGGACCCGGCATTAAGCTGACAAGAAACTTAATCAGAAGTGGTTGTGGACTATCCGGAAGATTCTTGTTGCAATACTACGCACGCGCGTGCGCTCGGTCACTCCATAGAGTAAGATAAAAAAACTCCGTCGGCGTGGCACTGAACGCACGCATTTATTTTGCACGCGTGTAGTAGCCCAGGACTTTTAGCAAAAGAAGAACTGTGAAAGTGGTTGTTGCTCGCATCCTCGCATCTCGTGTGACCTTACCCCGCTTAAAAAAATGTATCTGGGACTTAAATAATTGTACGCTGTGTTTTTTTTTGTTATGTAATGCAATGCAAATACATATTAATTTAATACGTCTGGGAAAAAATATGGTCTGATCAAAAAATTCACAGATCTCGTGCCTTCCACGACCTTCTGGTACATTGAAAATGAATTTAATGAATTTAACAAAATATTTTATTATGCTTTTCTTATAGACATTATTATTTTATTGAAAGGTAACCTAAGTACTATGTATAACTAAAACATCTGAATTTCAAAATAAATTAACCCTAATAAAAAAATATATCAAAATCAAATGTAGCATGCAAGACTCTCGCGCCGACTTCATCATCACTCGAATGTGCGATAACAACCCTCATGTTTACCTAGGCATCATCATCAACACACTCTCATTCTCAGAGATCGTTGTAAAATTTGGAATCGCAGAGTCACTAAGAAAGACGTGACTGATCGAGTAATTTCAAACCTCGAAAAAATTTAAAAAACAGCAACCCACGATATATAATATTTTGGATCTAGTAGAGGTAGATCTCAAACTAAAATCTCTCTTCTGTTCAACTTTCGCTCAAGATTCGTTTATCCGTTTCTCTACACACAAAAACTCGCTACGATGCCTAGCACGTGTACTGGAGATAATAGCGTCATCTCTTTTTCTCCTACAGTTATTGCTAACACTACTTTCTCTTTCGTTTTCACATAGTAGGCAACGTCACTTACTTGAATATGGACTTATGGAGACATTTCAGTGCAGTCACACTATGGTACCGCTCCGCGCCGCCGTATCTAACGATTTTTAAATCTTTGACTAGATCTGGAATCAGCTCTCGCTTCACGCTCTATTCACGTCATATCATCTGTTGACCTGCTAGAGCTAATCAATATCAATATTATGGTTTTAATATACAGGATGGAAATTTTTGATGCCACCTGGAGGGAAAGTACTCTAAACAATGGAGATAGCAAATTTCGCTCAAAGGAAACATTCCTTTATTTTTGAAAAGAAACATAACTGCATTCAAAGATTTTTAAAATATACGCTTCCCACACCGAGGAATCGAACTGGCTAAAATTCGAAAAAACAACACCCTGTACTTTTATTATATCAATCGTTAGGGTCAAACATAAGGATCAAATCTCTCTAACAAACATGGTAAATTAAATCAAAGGAAAACCATTAAATCTTAACTTATTTTAATTAAACGAGAAAAAACTTATTTTATTGGTTGTTCGAAATGGGCCCCATGTTGCTGGTATTTCTCTGGTTCCTTTTCCAAATGTAAAATTCCATAATTTAGGTTACTGCTACACGCAGTTTTTATGTCTCATCTATCTTATAAGGAGTCTGCATTACGAACATCTTATCGAAATAGTTCTACATCAAATATAATTTATTGCGAACTAGGTAGGTACTAATATAACATATTGGATCATTTAGTAAAAGTGTTTTATCTTGTCTTTTATGGTTTTCCTTTCATTTAATTTACCATGTTTGTAAGAAAGATTTCATCCTTATGTTTGACCCTATAGATGGGTATGATAAAAGTATATGGTGTTGTTTTTTCGAATTGTAGCCGGTTCGATTCCTGGATTCCTTCCAAATTTTTTTTAATTACCCTTCCCACGAAGGGTAATTAAAAAAAATTGAATGCAGTTTTGTTTCTTTTCAAAAATAAAGGAATGTTTTCTTTGAGTGGAATTTGCTATCTCCATTGTTTAAAGTACATTCCCTCCAGGTGGCATTAAAAAATTCCACCCTGTATATCTAAATACTTTTTTATTTATAAAAAATGTAGAAATAAATAAAAAATACAAAATATAAAACACAATTACAAGCTTTGAAATATACAATTATTTAAAAACTTCAATCGTACCTACTACGTATTACCATTATCCCGCGCCGCGTACGTCGCCCGCGGTATCCCAACATTTTGCTTCATAAAGGATAAGCTACAGCCCAGACCGTAAGAGTCAGGGAAATATACTAATTTCAGTAGGTAGCCTAACTCAATATCTCTAGGGGTTTTTTCATTTTTTCGATATCGCTTTTCGTTTTTGAGAAATTGTCGATTTAGTGAGAAAAGACCCCGAAAAAGTGTGTCATTTTTCTACATTTACGCGATTTTCGAAAAAAGTTTTTGACTTTTTCAAAAATTTTTTTCACCATATTGTAGCCCTTGCTGAGACGCATCTTTTGACATTTAGTACATTCACGTAGACCCAAAACTCACGGGACCAGGGCAATGTCTCACTTTTGCTGAAATTGGGTACCTTACCGAACCGATCGAAAAAACATTTTCAATGTTAAAAATTTACGAAACGTTTATCGAATAGGTAGTAGATATGGGTGCGTAGATGCCAAAAATGCAATAAAACTTTTTTTTTATACACAACGGGATAGTGCTTGGCCTTCATCTCACCTAATGTCAAGTGACGATAAGGCCGAAGGTGGAAGCGCACTACTCCCGGAATACTATCTGAAATGGCTATCTTTACCTTTGCCCGGAATGGCTATCTTTACCTCTAACTGCCGGAACACAACAATTTTTAAAATTGTTGTTATGACTCAAAGTCAGACTTAGGTAAGATAGTGGTAGCTAGCCAGGCGGACTTGAAATAAGCCCTACCACGGAGGCCACAGAGGCGGTTTAAAATTTTGTGTATCTGCCACATATACACTTAATACGTAGCGTGTGTGGATAGGAACTCTAAAAAGAAACCATGCAACCCTATAGAGCTTAGGCTCGATAGAATCGTCTTGACGAGTACCTACTCTGTTGAAAAAAAAGTATCCAGGGTCTGATCATCATAGACTCTGATGATGGAGCCGGACGAAGGACACTGGAACTCTGTAATAAAACCTATTACTTATTCTGTGATAAAACCATGCAACTCCATTGAGTTTGAGCTTGTTTGATCCGCCTTGACGAGTGCTTCGATAGAAGACGGTATATTTTTAGGTGTGGTAAAACTATGTTCTTGAAAAAAAATTTTTTTTTTAAATACGTTTTTAAAACGGACTAAAAAGTAGGTATAAAAATCAGACTAAAAACATAAAAAACGGACCAGTAAAAATAGACTAAAAAGTATAAAATAAATTCTTCTGTAAATATTTATAACCCTTTACCTACGGAAGTTTTTAACCTAAAAACTCCAAATAAATTATCCTAAAGCAGCCAAATCTCGTCGATAGAAAAGCCACTTCACAGAATGTCGTCGCAACGGGCCAAGATGAAGACGGTTTCATTGAGGTTCGAAACAAAAAGCGACGTCATCAGCGAGTGAGCAAGAACCACCATGGCACCGCACCGACAGGGCCCAACTTCCTGCTGCGAGCTGCCATTCCGACCACGGCCGTGTACCTGTCCCGCCTGCACCACACCACCACCGTGCAGGATGTGATAGAGTACATAAAGAAGAAGGCTAACTTTTGCTTGAGAGTTCAGCCTCTGGAGTCGCGCCATAACACGAATTTTAAGTCGTTTGTGGTGCGCATCCCGACCGCCACGCTGGACACTTTCATGAAGGAGGACTTCTGGCCGCAGGGCGTGGTATACCGGCGCTTCCGAGGGACGTTGCCTTGTGCCACCGAATTGACACAGAAAGTGCCAAATTGACTTTGTACTAACGTAATATTAAGTTATATTTACTAACAATATTGTTTATATATATATATACATATATTTTAGTTTTAAGGTATGTATCTATGGGCCATTGTTGCCTGATTATAAATAAATAAATAAATAAAATAAAAATAAAAAAATAAAAACGTGGGGCGCATGCTAAGCTAAGGATAGTTTTTACAAAATTTACCTTACGTTTTTAGGTTTAAAATTTCTGTATTTATTATTGTTATTATAAGTTTCTTATTTGCTGATGGTGAGACGGTGTGCTAGTTCCATTGTTATTCTCTGTAATAACTTGGTCTTCTGGGCATGTAGGTACGTTTTGTTTTTTAGAAAATTATTAGAGAACGCTTAAAATAAGATTTCAGCCCCCCTAGCATGACCACTGAAACACTGATAAATATAGTGATTTATCACAGTTGGGTGTCAATAAAACGCTATATCACGCGATATATATCGTGTTTCGTTGTTCATGCTAGGAGGCCCCTGGGCCTTCTAAAATAAAAAGTCAAATTTAAAATGGCGGCCATTCCAACAGGAGAGTGGATAGATAGACCCCAACATGTGGGTGTTTTTGTCGATAAAATTAGGTGTATAAAATTCATGACTAGTTCAAGACCAAAGACACTATACAGGGTGTCCTAAAACTTTGCCACACGGAGGGAAAGTACCTTAAGGCTGGCCACACACAGACAGAATCTCATTATGGAATTCCGTAAATACGTGTGAAAGGGTCACGGCAGGATGCTAAAAACTACCGCGGGATCAGTCTTCTCAGCATTGTCAGTAAATTGTATGCAAAGGTACTGATTGAAAGAGTGATGCAAAAAACTGATCAGAGTATTTGGGATGTGCAAGCGGGATTCAGAAAGGGAATGGGATGCACGTAGGGAATGCAATCCGGATAATCCGTAATCCGAAAAATCCGGATATCCGCACATTTTTACTAGACTTGCAAATCCGGATTTGAAAATCAAATTCGGATTTTTCGAATAATAAGAAATTGTTACAAAAAAAATTAAACAAGCAAGTTTCTCGGAAGTATTCCACACTTACGAGCAGAGCAATCGAGCGAATAGCAAGTAAATATTGATAGCTGTGCTTTAAGTGGAATACTTTAGTTGTTATTCGCCCAATTGCTATTCACTCAGTTGCTTTAAGTGGAACACTTCGTTTCTCGCACTAGCTAGACGGTAGATGCTATTTACACGACTGCCCAAAAGGAGTGTATATGTGTTTAGGGTTCATATATGTTTGTGGGTATGTGAGTTTTTTCTAGACGACGCCATTCACGCGTCTTGCTAGTGCCGTGTCTCAGGTCTGTCACATTAAGTCCCAAAAAGTTCGTTCGGTTGAACCAGCTCTCCTTGTGTTTCTGCCGATACTACTCCCCTTTTATCGTCAATTTCTGAGTGTACTTGCAGCGTCTCTAGCTCGACCAGTGGGTCTACCGCGCAAGTGTCATTGGCATCGCTATCTGCTTCATTTGACAGATAAGTATGACACATTGCTACTTTTATAGTTCGTATCACTTTCATTAGTGCGTGTGCTTCTTGTCGACTGGCAAAATGACCATCATCTTCTATGCGAACGGCGCGCCTAGGCTCTCTTCTTCCCGTTGGCGTGGTGGCGTACAGTCTTCCGGATGGTGCGCGGGTGGCACTCCTCCTAACATCCTAAGGAACGAGTGGCTAATACGGCGCGCCTCTCAATCTCTCAGGGCTTTATCCCAAGTCCCAAAAAATAATTTGTATTTTTCAAATTCACATAAACTAAACAACATATTATGTTATCTAGTTTAATCATATTAATATATTATTCTTCATTTGTATGATTTATAAAGAGTATGATTTTTATTTTTATTTGCGCTTTTTCGACGTCTTATCGCGAGATTTTTCTAAGAGCCATAACATACTGGGACGCCATGGCGACATCGCCGGTGACGTGGCCATGGCTACCTCTGGCAACCTAGCGTAGCCAAATGAAGTTTCCAAATAAGTAGCCACTGTCCTACGTGCATAGAAGAGATCGCTATATTATTGTTATCTGCGTCATAAAATGAAAAAGAAGAAACCTAAAAAGTTATGGGTCCATCCTTTTATATCAGATCGAAGTCGAAGTGTTTTTTTAAACTATATGCAGATTATGAAAATATCCTTAATAAAAATTGTTCAACTATGTGAGAATATCAATAACATCTTTTGATGAATTATTAAACTTATGTAGAAATAAATTGATTGATCAGAATATTCTTTTGATGTAGTACTTATCCCAAAAACATGGACGGTTTTGAATCTCTGCAATAAATCGTTCTGTATCGAAACTCATTGTTTTCGCACAATTCACAGCGGGCGTCCGTTCTGGCCGCGACCAGTTGGCCACTGAGTGAGGGAGGCATAACTTACTTCCTTACTTGTATACAAAATACTGGCGACTTAGCTATGCGTCGCAGGTAGCCAGAGTATCCAGTTTTCGCGTAGGGGCCGGTCGATAGTGGCTACGCTTCCAAATTGGCGACGTTGCCAGACGCCAGCCAAGTGTGTTATCTGCCATACATTTCAATACGAATTGTTTGGATACGTAGCTGGCGGCGTCGCCATGCCGTCCCAATGTGTTATGGCTCTAACGCTTCGGAATAGAACAACTGTGTGTTTGCACGAGCGATTTTTTTTACCGTGCGATATTTTTGTCCCGTTCCACAGTCAGTCACATTGTGTTCTATTCGAAGCTTCAGAAATATCGCGCGATAAAACGTCGCAAAAGCGCTCATGCAAACGATCGCTTACGTCACCTACTCGCAAATCGCACGCGAATCATACACTATTTTAATAACATTTGAACAATAATAGCTAACATCATAATATTGTAGTATATTATGACAAAAAAATATTGGATTTGATTAATATTGTCCTTTTCATTGAATCCATTTACATAAATATAAGAGACATCACATTACTGAACTTATATGTACAGAAATGACTTATATTTATAAAAAAGAAAATATTTTTATAAAAAATCCGTAATATCCGGATAATCCGGATTTGACGAAATATCCGTTCTTAAAATCCGGATTTCGAAATATATACGGATTTGCATTCACTAGATGCACGGATCAGGTCTTCTCCTTGAGGTGCTTAACCGAAAAACACCTGGCTAAGCACAAAAAGGTTTACTGTGCCTTTGTGGACCTGGAGAAGGCCTACGATCGAGTTGACAGGAATGAGCTATGGAAGGTGTTGTCCGAATACGGATTGGAGAGCAGACTGATTCATGCACTGAAATCTCTCTATGAGGATTCCCGTGCATGCGTCAGGATTGACGGCGTATACACTGATTGGTTTGGCATCTCTAGGGGTGTCAGACAGGGATGTGTTGCGTCACCATGGCTCTTTAATCTGTTTTTGGACAGTTGTATGAAAGGTCTGAAAGAACGTGACTGTGGGGTTGTGATGAATGGGACTCAAATCAAGTGCCTTCTCTACGCTGACGACCAAGTTATACTTGCGTCTTCTGCGCAAGAGTTGCAGGAAATGATGTCGGTTATGAATGAAGATTTTGTGAGAAAAGGGATGAAAGTGAATGTAACTAAGACTAAAGTGATGGTGTTTGAGAGAGATGAAGAAATGACTGACTGTACGGTAATGTTAGGTGGCGAAAAAGTGGAACAAGTCCGTGAGTTTGTATACTTGGGGAGTATGTTCACAAGGGACGGAAAGAGTGAGGAAGACATAGAAAGACGAGTGAAGAAAGGAAATTCGGTGAGTGGTGCTATACACTCGGTTATGAGTAGCCAAACCGTTTCTGCAAAGGCGCGAATGGCTATTCATAACGGAGTGCTGGTACCGACACTGATGTATGGAAGTGAATCTTGGGTATGGCAGAAGAAGAATGAAAGCAGAATAAATGCGGTAGAGATGCGATCGTTGAGGAAAATATGCGGAGTAAAACTGAGTGATAGAGTGAGCAATGAGGTGATTAGCAAAAGGTGTGGTCTGAAAGATGATATAGTGACAAGAATTGAGAAAGGAATGCTCCAGTGGTTTGGTCACTTAGAGAGGATGAATGAAAGGCGAATCACGAAAGAGATATACTGTGCGAATGTGGAAGGAACGATTGCACGAGGGCGTCCCAGAAAAACCTACGCGGACCAAATAGAGATTATTATAAAAAAGGCTGGTGTACGCAGTGACAAAAACCGCAGGGCATGTATGAAAAGATTGATGGATATGAATGAAGCGAAAGAAGTGTGCAAGGATCGTAGCAGGTGGCGATCCATAGTCTCTGCCTACCCCCATGGGAAACAGGCGTGAGTGTATGTATGTATGTATGTAAATACGTGATTCCGAACGCAGCTAATTGGGTTGGTTAACTTTTTCAAAACTGTTGTGAATTATATATTTTCTGGTAGCTTTTGGCTTTGGAGTCAGGAATAACCAATTGCGGATTTTTTATAATACGTCATTTTAATTTAAATAATAATTTAAAATTAAAATTTACAACATAGTACAATAAATCACTATTACGGCAGTATGCGTAATGCTTTTGCTCAAATAAAAAAAATTAAAAGTTAGGCATTGGCAATGTCAACTAGTTGTCATGTTAGTCACAGTCAGCTAAAATAAATAAAATAACTCTTTTGTAAGTTTGTAGATATACATATATTTACGTGATCGTCACATACGTATTTAAAGCTCTTCGATGACAATTCCTGTTTAATCCTCTGCACCACGTCTGTTTCAAAGGTATGGGAATTGTAAAAAAAAATTTCTGCAGATGATTATATCTGTATTTCAAACAAAACGGAACAAAGCAGTGTAGGTACTGCGTCGTACTACATCGGCGTAATAAACTGAATAATGGATTTCTTCAAGCTGATCCATTTCCCATAACTGAACAAGAAAAACACTAGAAAATCACAATAAATAAGCTGAAAAACAACAACATTAGGTCGTGATTAATGATTACCAAAGAGTAAAATAATTGGATTACTCTTTGTCACTCTCTGTCAAATCTGTCCTGTCAATCAGTTTTTTAATCAGTAAATGCAAGGGAGCTTTGTATTCGGCCGTTCGTTTGATATTTTATCGCGATAATAATATAAAAAAAAATATTTGATTAATAAGGTGAAATAAAAAAAATATAATATCATTTTCTTTATTGTTCAAACTTGTGCTATCAAAAAAAAAATATAAAACAATTCTCTTCGAAAAAGTTTACCAAACCAATTCATACAAATCTATGGACCTACCGCTACCACACACATTCGTGATTTTTCCGTACAGGATTTGCATACATTATCAATATTCCGTTCGGAATTCCGAATCGGGATTCCGTCGTGTGTGGCCGGCCTAAATATTGACGATATTTTTTTTTACTGAAAGTAGACTTCATTATGTTATTAAAAAGAAATGAAACTGCATTTAAAGCATTTTTTTAATTGCACATGATTCCATAGAAATTGATACAATACAATCCGTAATAAATAAAATATTTAAATGTCTTCCTTTTGTTTAAGATGATTGTGTCACTTACGAAAAAATAATGGTGCGGGCACATATGTCTGACGCCACGTGTTAACACGCGGTATTTATATGTATGTGTTATAAGATAAGTGTGAACCTAGTGCATATGTCACCGTTAAAGTGCGGAAATCAATGAATCTGCAGATTAACTAGTTAATCTGCAGATTCACTGGTCGAATCAGTTAAAGTGCGAAAATTGTTTTATTTCGTACTTTAACAAGGTAATCTGCAAATTCCCTAGCTAATCTGCAGATTAACGACCAAGGAACAGTTAAAGTTAGCATTGCGACCAAAAACGTGCGAACCGAGCGAGCGGAGCGAGCGTGCCGCGGGAGCGGCCGGCGAAGCGCCAGAAACGAAGTTTTTGTAAAATAAACTTTCAATGTAGATATTTTACTTAAATTTCCAGAAGCCTTGGCTATTTCACTCATTGTATTCCGCACTTTAACGGTGTAGCATCCGTTAATCTGCAGATTAACTAGTTAAAGTGCGGAAATCGTCTACTTTAAGAAAAATTCCGCACTTTAACTGACTTGACCAGTTAATCTGCAGATTCACTAGTTATCTGCAGATTAACAGATTCCGTACTCTAACGGTAACACGCACATTTACTATGAAAACCGATGTCATCTGACGGCGTGTTAACACGTGGCGTCAGACAAATGTGCCCGCACCTTAATCCTTATGAGTAACCCCTTAGAGCATTCAATGCTCTAAGAGTAACAATGCACCTTAATCCTTATGAGTAACACCTTAGAGCATTCAATGCCCTAAGAGTAACAATTTCCATTGGTATCATAAAAACTTATTATATAAGAGTATTCAATAAAAAACATTTTTTTTTTGCTTTTTTGTAGGTTCGATTTCTGGTTAAAGCAGGATTTTTTTTTTAATCTTTGAATGCAGTTCCTATTATTTTTAAAATTGAAGTGAAGTTTTCTTTCACTAAAATTTCATACTTTTAATATTTAAGGTACATTCCCTCCGTGTGACAAAGTTTTGGGACACCCTGTATAAGTAATGTGCATATTTTTAATTTGTAGCCAAACAATGTTAATATACAGGGTTATTACTTGAAAGAACCAGTTGCAAAAGTCCCTTAGTCCAGAAACTGAGTTTTTCAATAAACCAAAACAAAAAAATCACTGCAATATTTCTATGTTAGGAAGTTGGAAGTAGTTGGAAGAATATTAAGTAGGTATGTTAGGAATTAATCAACCTTTTATTAATATACAAATAAAGCATTTATAATTATACCTTTTAATGAAATCAACATTAATGAACTGGACTTAGGTCCCAAACTCTTGGACTTAGTCTCTTTTGACCCTTATTCTAAGGACTTAGGCACTTTAGTTACATATTTGGTAGACTTGTAACAAAATATTGTTATCTTTACTTAGGCAATAAATTAAAATTATTTAAAAATCGGAAAATAAAGTAACTTAGTAACTTCTTAACCACAATTGTTGGGACGTAGTGTCTTATTAAACGCCAAGCCAAGTGACTTTTATACCTCAAAAAAAGGAACGTTTTAAACGTCAGCTAAGGTACTTGTAAGCAAAAAAAAAGAAAAATTTTATTATATGCTATTTGACATGCTCTACACGTTGGCGTTATCAGATGAAAAAGTACCTACCTAAATGGACTTAGGGACTTTTGCATCTGGGCCCTTCATTTGTAAAACACCCTCGCAGGAGTAGATTAGCAACATCATAAATAGAGTCTGTCTAAAAAGTCTGTTCACATGGGTAATTTCAAAAATAATTTTATTACCCACCTAAATCCAATACCCATCTAAATAAATAAATAAATAAATTTTGACAGCACCGACAGAGTTACCAGTATAAGTTTTTATAAATAATTTAATAATTTCTCATGTAAACAGACTCTACAATAACATTTTGATCTACGACTTTTCAAAACAGACAAAAAAAATCGATCAACTATTCCGACATTTGTATGGAGTGTCGATTTTTTACCACGTTTTTATTTTTTTGTCTGTTTTCGGAAAAGTCGTAGAACAAACGTTGTTGTTTATGATGATAGTAGGTAATCTCTAATCTTCTTCTGCGAGGTTGTTGGTGTTTTACAAATGACCCTGTATAAATTAAACTATTTTTATTAAATAATATAAAGTTTGATTATCAAACTTTGATTTTACAACGTGGTACAATAATAACATGTTTTTTTTTCATAAATCAATCTGCAAGGTCGCACAGCGCAAACTCGTTGCCAAGCGGTCAGCAGACAATTTCCTTTGTAGGTGGCGCTGTAATCGCGCATGCGTCGTTTTATCTGACTGCTAACCACAGACAAGTGAAGTTTTGTAATCTGGCAAATTATTTTTATTTGTAGGTTATGTTTTAGTGATAATTGTCAAAATTTATGTTAAATATTTTCCTGGAATTTTGTTCATTGTTCGAAAATGAAGTGGACGTAAAGTATCGTATTGTGAATGTGTATTATCTGCTGTCGGTTATACTACTTGCATTTCCTCCTAATGGCTGTGTAATCTCAAGTTCTCGAGTGTCATTTGACATTGGATTGAAATGTGAACTAAAAGTCAATACGCACTTTCTGTGATTTCCCAAGCGTTCATTTTTGCGAAATTGTGACTCTAGTGTATGAGATTGTTCGTGAATCCGTGAACCGATATTGCCGTAAGATTTAATAAAGGAACACTACAATGTCGAGTCAGGTATCAGTTTTAAAGTTATACAACACCGTTGTGGACGATGTTATAGCCGGAGTACGAGATTGTTTCTTGGATGATGGTGTCGATGAGCAAGTTCTACAGGAATTGAAACAACTATGGAAAACCAAATTACAAGCGAGCGGAGCCATGGACCCGCCGCAGCCTGAGCCCGCCATGCCCCCGCCGCCAGTGTTACAAAATTTTCAAAAAGCCAATGGTAATAATGTTCTTTCAAAAAGAACTCTCGATTCTCATATGGCTCAAGGGTCTAGCCAACAAAATACAGGTGTAGAACACGGAGCTCCTGCACATAATTTAGCTGGAACACATCCACATCACGTGCTCGACCCCAACAACAAAGTCCCTGTCCAGCTCACACTACCTGCTCAACCCGGAGTACCTGGTTCACAACCTCGATCTTTCACAATCCAAATACCCGCATCAGCACTCAACGGAAATAAGCTGCATCAAGTCTTGACTGGGCCTATAATAAACGCAACAATAAGTTTGCCGCAGCCTCTAGCCGCAACACTTTTACAGCAACATATCAACTCTGCATTAGCGGGTCAACAGAATGAATTTGATGGTGGTGGAGGTGGTCGTAGTGGTGCTGCACCATTCTCTCTAGACGGTGCATTAGATTCTTCTGATGACGAGGGGTCTAATGTTGGAGATGGTTCAGAGGATGGAGCGGGTGATGATGATGAGGATGAAGAGTCTGCAGAAGAACGAGCTGAGGAGGAAGAAGAAGAGCGTGATGAGAGTGGGGGGGCAGAGGAAGAGCCTCTTAACTCTGGTGACGATGTGTCTGACGAGGAACCCGGTGACATGTTTGATACTGACAATGTAGTTGTTTGTCAATACGACAAAATAACTCGCAGTCGTAACAAATGGAAATTTTACTTAAAAGACGGAATTATGAATTTAGCTGGCAAAGATTATGTATTTCAAAAAGCCAATGGTGATGCAGAGTGGTGAAACTATGTAATAATAAATAACGGAGCTGTGTCTATTTTTTTATCAATGGTGTAACTTGTTATGAGTCGACTGTTAGAATATAATTGAAAGACATCCACATAGACTCGGTCTTCCGATATTCCAAGCCTTATTTTGAACCATAACATGTGGTAACATTGACTTTGACTTATTTTGATGCATTTGTTTATGATATTTATTTACACAATTTCTAATGAAATTAAGCATTTTAAGAAATGGGGGGAAATGATTGTTATTTCCTTAATTACAGTACTTCAAGATAAAATGGGCATCAGAAAACATCAGAAACAATTTGTCTACATAATACTACATAACAAAGACAAATTAATAAAAAGAAGTTTGGCCCTAAAAGTCATTTACAATTTCAACTTGATGGCAATGAAGTAAATGTCAACGTCATTTCTAAGAAAAGCAAAAACACAATGCCCATTCTTTCTCTTGACATACTGTATAACGGCCGGTATACATTTTGATTAGTGTTTAGTGTGAGTGGCTCGTTTAGTGTTTAGCAAAAAACATGTTCGGACAGTCTCTGTTTAGTGTTTAGTGCGAGCGAAGTACAGTGTTTAGAAGCGCGTTCAATTTTTTCTGCGAGTAGCTCCTCCCGCACGTCCCGCCTCCACCCCTCACTTGCAGCTAAACACGCACTAAGCACGTCTGGACAGGACTGTTAAGTGTTTAGTTTATATCAACAAAGCCTGTACTAAACAGCGTATGCTAAACAGTATGGGACATCACCTACTAAACACTAAACAGTGCACTAAACACTAAGCACTTTACTAATCAAAATGTATACCGGCCATAATGCTTTGTTGGAGTAAACTATTTCAAAGAAAATAAAACATCAACTTTTTTCAACAAGATTTTTTTTTTGTTTGAATAAATTTTGTATTCAAATGTAGTTAAAGTCAATGAGTGCTCTATCAAAGATATTAGAATTAAGAAATCATTTGCACTTTTTGTAATACAACAGTAGGTCTTTATACAGTGATTACATCCTACTTAATAAAATCTGCTATATTGCTTCACTTAGTTTAAGGGCACCGATCAGTACTCATACTAATCGGTGCTCAATACAATGAGTCTTAAAATTTTGTGCCATAATCACATACTAATATTTCTGCATAAAATCTATCAGGTTGTTGTGCATTTTGGCCACCAACTCGCTTTATTACTTTATAACATAAACAATGTGATTAAATTGACAATGTACCACTGAAGTGACCAACTTCAGAGCGCTTGCAGTACTAAAAGGCATATTTTAATCTGTAATTTTTTCTCTTTTCCATACATTGTCAAATGAAGTTGCAACGGATCACTGTATATTGTCAATTTAATAGCATTGTATAGTAACTAAATTTTTTGGTGAAGCCTAGTATAGCATTGATTTTATTAGCAGGCCTGGTTAAAAAAAGATATTATAATTACTCAAAGTCTAAATCTGATTAAAACATTTAGTTAAATCACAATTATTTTATGTACAGTCTGTAAGTAAAATCTCATAATTGACCATTTAGTTGCAAATACTAATACTATATTCAAATTATTGTTAAATAATAAGTAATTAGTTTCCAAAATTCTTATAAGTATAGGTATATCAGAAATTTGGGACTGTCTGTAAGTACTGTATATTATTTTAGTATTACCATTACCTAATATATTTTTTAATGTCATTGTGACACCAATACCTAAATGCTATCTGATGAGAAGCATTCACTATTATCTTATGAACACATGCAACCAGGGGCCCAAGTATGCTATTGTTAACGTCATAATCTTGTTTCAATTGTGTTTGAATTGTAATGCTTTTTGACACAGTTATCCTCCTAACATGACCACCGAAACCCGACATATATCGCGTGATATAGCGTTTTATCGACACTCAATTGTCAAAATCCATTGTCTTGACAGTTAAACGTGATACATCTCTATATCATATCGCGTTTCAGCAGCAATGCTAGGGAGAAAGCGGCTCAAGTTTGCTATTGTTAACGTCATAATCGTGTTTCAATCGTGTTTCGATTTTGGGTTTAAGTCGCTAGGTATAGTTTGAATCACGAAAGATGAACACAAATGGCGCCCATCTTCGCATCATAACTCATGAAGAAAAGACTTTAGACATAATAATATTTCATATTCATATAGATATATCGATATTATTTAAATATTTGAAATATTATTTTGTCAAAAGTCTTTTCTTCATGAGTTATGAAGTGAAGATGGGCACCATTTGTGGTCATCTTTCGTGATTTGAACTGTAGTACTATTTTATCTATTCTGTGGTTTAAAAAACAAGAACTTGATCTGTGTCAAAAAGCATTACAATTCAAACACGATTATGACGTTAACAATATAGTTCAGGAAATGAACGCTCAAAAAAGGGTATAGAGGGAAAGGCGTGGAACACAATTTTTGACTTCGTAACTTTGTTTGGACCTGTTAGGAGGTGAACATATCAAAAGTCCCCGCCCGTAGCCCCTATGCCGGGGGGGAGGGGGAGTTTTGAAGGTCCCATTTTTCGGTTTTTCACATATATCTCGAAAACTATACATTCCAGCGACATGAGTTTCTTCACAAAATGAAAGCTGGTTAAATTTGCTACATGTTTAATTCAGTAAGTTTTTTTGATATCTTGTATAGTTTTCGAGATATTCACTATTAAAAGTCTTTAATTTTACCTTTAATATATAAAAGAAGAAACTGATTGGTGACTGCCATATCAACGCACAGCCCAAACCGCTAGGTCTAGAGACTCCAAATTTGGCACATAGGTTCCTAATGAGATCTAGGGATACACTAAGAAAGGATTTTTCAAAACTCACCCCCTAAATGGTGAAACAGGGGTCCAAAGTTTGTATGAAAGTCCGTCAGTTTCGAAGCTAGGATCTTCAAATTTTGTGTTTAGGCTGACGATAAAAAATTAATATATACTGTCCCAGCGTTTTTGAAAATTTTACTGCCGAAGGGGTGAAAAGGGGGATGAAGTTGTGTATAGAAAATCCTTTATTTTCGAAGTAAAAATAGCTAAGTTTATAATTTTGGCATATGGATGCAAATCTAACTCGACGTATATCGTTATTGTTAGTTTTTCAACCATTATGGGGATGAAATGGGGGCGAATCATCATCAATCAAAAAATAATATTTTTTCTAAATTACAGATATTCAGGAGCGGATATCTCAAAAACTATACAAGATATCGAAAAATTTTCCATAATAAATCTTGTCTCAAATTTAATCAGCTTTTATTTTGTAAAAGAACTCATGTCGCTGGAATGCATAGTTTTTGAGATATATCTGAAAAACCGAAAAATGGGACCTTCAAGCCCCTCCCTCCCCCCCGGCATAGGGGCTACGGGTGGGGACTTTTGATATGTTCTCCTCCTAACTGGTCCAAACAAAGTTACGAAGTCAAAAATTGTGTTCCAATCATTTCCCTCTACACCTTTTCATTTACTGGGCTAATAGCAGACTTGGCTCAGTTGCAATGTCAATAGCGCAATACCGACCCGACTCATTTGCCCGATATAACTATTGTACAGTCAACAGCACATTGAGTTGTCCAAGCCTGTCAAAATGCTCCATTTGATTTCAAACCATTTGTTGGACGTTAAATTCGAAGATGATTGGTAATATTTGACATGCAGTGGTATTCCACTGTGCTGTTGTGTATTTGCTCTCAGACGAAAACGATACTACCACAGGTAGACAGACGGTGATCTGAAGGTGGACTTATTTCCCTACGTTAGGCTCCTAGGTTGAGCAAAAAAGATTGCACTCCTAATTTGAATTACCAACCATATTTTATGATTCGAAATAATTTAAACTTTTCCATTACAATAATTGTGTATTCAATATAATATTAGTTGCATCAATAATTTAATTTGTCATTAATTATAATGTATTTTTGTTGATTTTGTGTGCACAAACATTTTCGTTATTTCGGGACACCCTCTGTCGTAAGTTATTAATAATTATTGTGATAAAAACATAGTAAATAATTTTATTATATAAAGCTAATTTCCAGTTTAAATTGTGTTAAGGTTGTGTCTGTCTTCTAATTTTGTATGATACAGCCAATAAGTTCTGTAGTTAAATTAAATACCTGTACTTTTTCGATATTGTAAGTTACATAAATAACGGTTTTAATCACCTACATTACATACCTACATAAAGAAAAGTTTGACGGACGGAAATAGTAATAATAATAAAATATGTTGCATTAATATTGTATTTTATTATGACACCGGTTTTATTAAAAAGATAGTACTTTAGTGCCTATCAAAATTGCCTATTGCGGCGCTGCTCTTCTGCGTTGGTAGTACTATTAGCGCCGCCAACACATTTATTTTTATTGCTCATAAACCAAGTCAATATTTAAAAAAAGCTCATGTATTAATCTCTTAAATTGTCTCTAATATTTTATTGAACGGACATCTGGGTAGTGGAGGGTCGCTCATGTTTCCCAGTTAAGTAAATTTTTAGGTTCTTTGTTTTATTGTTACTAACCCTATTTCGTAAGAAAATTGTTACTAACAACATATGGACTTAGTCTGAAATAAATTCTTATTATTATTATAATAACTCTTCAACAGTTTGCATTCTTTCTGTAAGTTTTAAAATCCATTTTAGGTCAAATTGGCCACTTCTGACTAGAATGGATTTCAAACTTACAGAAAGAATGAAAACTGTTGAAGAGTTATTCAAAAAATATTAGGAACAATAATTTAAGAGATTATTTACATGAGCTTTTTTTAAATTTATATTGACTTGGCTTACGAATAATAAAAATAAATGTATTGGCGGCGCTAGTAGTACTACCTACACCGCCTTAAGGCGCTCTGTTTAGGTGGTACGGTAGGTATAGCTAGGTAGTGTGTGTACTACTAGCGCCGCTAATACTTTTATTCAAAAAAACCGGCCAAGTGCGTGTCGGACAACGCGCCGTAGGGTTCCGTTGTTACCTTATACCATACGATATTTTCATACCACTATTATTTTTCGTCTGCAAAAATAACTTTGTTTTTCACAGTGTTGGTATGAATGGCAAAGTTATATTTGCGGTTTTGGAAAATATGCTATATCTCAAAAACTAATTATTATATTTTGTTCAAACCAATTTTCGTTGAAAGTGTTTATTAAGATCTACAACATATATTTTTTACAGATTTTTCACTCTCTTATTTCAAAAGTTAGAGGGGGGGACGGGACACACATTTTACCACTTTGGCAGCGTTTATCTTTCAAACGATTGACTTTGAAAAAATAATGTCTTGGGAACCTCAATGCCATTTTCAAAGACCTACTTATCTATAGACACCCCACACGTATTGGTTTGAAGAAAAAAAATTTTTTCGGTTTCAGTTCCATGTATGGGGAGGCCCCCTTAATATTTTTTTTTTATTTTTATGTTAAATTCGTTAAGCGGTTAACAGAATACATCTACCTACCAAGTTTCAACTGTTTAATCCTGATTTCGGAATAAAGTGGCTGTGACATACGGACGGACAGACAGACAGACATGACGAATCTATAAGGGTTCCGTTTTTTGCCATTTCGGCTACGGAACCCTAAAAAGGCTATTCTATACAAACATAGAAGTTTTTGCTTTTATTTTTATTACTCGTAAACCAAGTCAATAGGTATTTAAATAAAGCCTTTAAAGCTCATGTAATGACCTATTGTCTCTAATATTATTTGAATAACTCTTCAGTTTTCATTCTTTATGTAAGTTTTAAATCCATTCTAGCCTTTCAAATCTAAACCCAAAACCATTTCAAAATACAATAAAACAGATAGAGTCGGTAACCGCAAAAATTAATATAGAATTTGTTTTTTTATTCTGCCATAAACCACCGATGTCACGTCTTGACGTAGGTTCTTTTTGGGAGAAACATAACTGACTAAGGTTGTTTCTGAAGAACGAACTTAAAAGTGAATATCTGAAGAAACCTTTGGTGTGAGACAGAAGCTTTCTTAGGTCAGTATTATAGGACGAGACTCAAGCACTGCTTGCTGCTTGAGTACAGTTATAAAGGGATGGTGCTATTCATCGCATATAGCGCCATCCCTATCTAACTGTACTCAAGCAGAGATTTGAGCTTGAGTTTGATTCTGTAATAGGGTGAATATGCCAATTACCAGCCCCCCCAAGGATTTTTCAACTTTGAATCTCTGTTGTTGCCACAATTGCTATCTTAAAAATATTGTTGATACAGTTTTAGGTAGGTTGATTCATCTTTATTACGAAAATAGAACTTAGTTTTACGTAGTTTTGTGGGAAAAAAATAGAGAAGCGTTTAAATGTCCGAAGGGCGAAAAACCCTAACTCCAGCCGCCTTTGCCCTAATATCAGCCGCTTTGCTCCCTAATTCCAGCCGGGTACAGGGTGTTCTAAAATAATAAAACCATGTTAGTATAAAATAAAAAAAAAATAATTTGGTAACTCTCAATAGTGATAATAAAACACTAAAGGCTATAAATTATGATTCCCATAGCAAGTCATTGAAACTTACACCTCTCCTGTAGATATTAATCAATTAAGAATACACATATATTAAAAATGACGTATCAAAAAGTTAACTTTGGTTTAATAAATATATAATCAACGAGTATGAAATCGTTTTAATTATTGGAAACTTTTTTAAGCGTTTTCCAAGAAGTTGAATTCAATATACATTTTTTTATATTGAATTTATTTTCTGTTTCTATGAGTGAAGAAAAGTATGATTTTAATTATTATTACTTTTTACATCTAACATTAAAAAATAAAACAAAATAATTAAAATCATATTTGAGAACACCCTGTATATTGCCGTAAAGTTAGATGACCGGCTGGAGTTAGGTTCTCATACATATCCTAATACCAGCCCCTAATTTGCAGAACAAATAACTTAGGAATTAAACATTTTTCACCCGGCTGTAATTAGGTCATAGGGTGCAGGGTTAGTAATTCTAGTGAATAGCACTACAAATTCCAACCTTGAGACGAGCAAATTAAGATGAACTTGATTTCTTAAACGAAAGTTAAATACCCAATACCAGCCCCGGCTGGTAATAGAAAGTTATTGAAAATCATCCAGTCAAACCCCAGCCCCCCTATTTTTTTCGAAATTAGTAAATTTAATTACAAACTAGTAATGTCAAAACGTTATATATCTAATCTATTACTAGTATCAAAGCTTAAAACCTAAAAAAATTGCATCTTGCCTTCGTAAACACACTTCCCAAAGTTCGCATCGATCGAGCTTTTATGCTGTTTTTCAAACATAGTCACCTCTACTCGGTCTCGGTAAACATTATTGCTCGTTGTGTGAGTTGTAGGTGACGTGACCGGCTAATAGTGATTTTCCAACTCAGAGGATTAACTAGCGGTGTGGCTCCATCAAACAGTTTCCGATTTTCACTGTTTTTTAATGAAAGCAAAGCAAAAACTTTTGGGGGCTGGTATTAGGGGGGGGGCTGGAGTTAGGCATATCCACCCTACGAGCCTTCCTCTACAAGATGGCGTACTTAACTCATTTCGTCCAAAATTTGACAAAGGTGGTTTTTGAAATAAAGTCTTATTATGTTTGTGGCTCCTACAACAATATTGAAATGTAGAAAACCGCAGACGCCGCCCGCCGCGCCGCACATCCGTGCGTCGTCGCCGTTGCGTCCGTCGTTGCATTTTGCGGTCAGCTGGCGGCTGGCGCGCGAGCGCGGCGGATAACTCGTGAGGCCGGAATAGGGAATTCGATCCTGGGTTTTTACATAGACAAACCCGGGATAGAATTTCCCTGGATTGCCTATGTGAAATCCAGGGATCGAATTCCCTAGGCCGGAACTCATGTATTGTAATGCCGCGTTGAACGCGCACCACAATCAGCCTGCCTAGCATGACCACCGAAACACGATATGAAATTCGCTCCTATGATTATAATGATTTATCACGTTAAACTGTCAAAAGACAATGAATTTTGACAGTTGTATGTCGACAAAACGCTATATCACGCAATATATATCGTGTTTGGTCGGTCATGCTAGGGGGGCTGTACTTTATAGTTCTAGCCTAGACAGTAGAACCACGATAAGGTACCTACCCGGTAAACGTTCAAACTGTTTGTTAAACATTTGGCAGTGTTCCTTGACCTTAAGGCCGTCCGCTGCCTTGAGCGGGATCCCGCCGCGGGTACACGGCGCGGGAATATAGGTTGCTGGTTTTTGACGGTCAGATGCTTGCGCAGTGCATGAGTAAGCTCTAATCTATGTCGCCCCGCGCGCGTGTCCCGCTCAAGGCAGCGGAGGGCCTAAGGGAATTTTCCCCTATAGATAGATAGATAAACACTTTATTGCACACACACATTACAAAATACAATAACATAAAGCTTAAAACTATGGTGAGCAAAGGCGGCCTTATCGCTGAGAGCGATCTCTTCCAGACAACCTTTGAGACTTAGGATAGCTGGAGAGATATGTTAAGGGCAGTGTGCCAGCAACATACACATTTAAATAATACGAATTAACAAAAAAATAGACCTACTAAAATTATTACCTAATAAACCTACACAAATATAAAGCAAATAATAAAATATGGATACTATATATATCTAAAATAATAAAAAAAAGTGTTGCAAACTAGGATTTCGACAAAAGATAAGCATGCAGATTCCTCTTGAATGCGGCAAGGGATTCGGAATGTCGAACCTCGGATGGAAGGTTATTCCATCGACTTGCAGCCTATATACTTACTTACTCAGGATTTTTTCCAAATATGCCTAAGCTAAGTATTCATGTAACCTCTGGATCTTATTTTCCATAATTGCAGCATTAAGTCCTTGTCACGAATACTTTCCGTCATTTTTATTTCGTTTATCCTAGCAGTCAGGTAAAAATTTAGGGGAAAATATCCTAAGGTCATGAAACACCACAAATATTTGGCAAACGTGTTTGAACGCTTACGGGGCTCTTAAGATATCATTACCTACCGTGGTAGAACTTCTACTGCTGCACATCCACCATTTTTATGTCGCCAATGCTAGGGCACATGCCTTATAAGGTGGGTGAGCCATGTAAGGCCATTTAGCCCCGTCTGCTCACCTAGCGGCGGGGTATAACGTAAAGCATTTTCCGGAGCACCTATAAAAAATGGCTGACAACAGATTACTGTAAAATACACTCGACGTCAGAAAAACCGCACCTCTTCGGCACTAAGTTTAGACTTGGCCATCTGCTATTGCTAGCTAACGTTTTATCGTGTAAATGTTGATATCTATTGAAAGTACATTTAATGAGCTTTCTTTTAATAAGTGTTTGATTTATTTAACATAACAGTTACCATAATTAAACGATTAAAGCGTTATTGCTAGCACCACCACAAAAGGGAAATAAAAGGGGTCAATTCAGGAAATGCGGGTAAATTCGCTATCGAGATGATGGAGAAAACACACTTCAACAGTTCAATTAAAAAAACGAATACCCAAGATGAATACTATTGCCCATGAAGTTATTAAAATATTGCAATAAAATTAGGCAATGTAATGTGCTCGGAAACTCAATCTCAGTAATTGATTCCGTTCGACGAGTATTCCAACGGTTTCTAAAGACTTTTGGCTATGTCCGAAGGGGAAGAAGTACATAATAACACTTATCATTAAATTATCATTAGATTAAATTAACTTTGAAGAAAAGGTGCGGTTTTTCTGACGCCGAGAGTAGTTTAGTTAATTTTTCTACACTTGACGCACTGCACGCACAATAATAGCACAACAATAGCACAGTTTAAATAGGTTGTGAAATTGCCAACAGCAGCCCCGTTAAAAGGCAGTACTTAGGTACCTACTTATTTATTGCAAAAAACTCCTCGAAAACTCATAAGATAGAAGACCTATCATAAAGTGATATTAGGGTTGAAAAGTTTTAACAGAGATTAATTGCGTCTGCCGTTTGCTCCTCTTATTATTGACTTAAATTGATTCACTGGGCATTGCTGGGCATCCGACTTAGCTTAGCTTAGGTATTACTGCTAAATTGTCCTATGAATAGCTGAGCAACTTGGTTATTGAAATTCTTGGGTGCACTGCACTGAACATCCACGAGTCCACTACCATTAGCGACGCCAACTGTCGCCAACCAAAAACATTATCTCAACGAAATACCTATCTTTTTTTTTTTTTTTGTACTTTGTTTGTTTGTGTGTTTGTAATGAATAAACTCAAAAACCGATTTTAAAAATTCTTTCACATAAGTGAAGCGTGAAAAGTTTTCCTATAGAAAAAGCTATCACAAAATAGGCTGTTTTTTATTAAGATAAATATATATTTTAATAGAAAAAATACACAATATTTTAATAGAAATTTTATTTTCAAAATATTAGAGATCCCTACCAAAATTGTATTAATGAAACCCTTATTGTTTACTTTCCTCTATGAACCCACAGTAACAAACATTTTCTTATAAGTAATATCTAAGGTAAATGACTAAAAAACAAAAAAAAATAGTTTAAGGTATTCCGGCCATTCCAGAACTGACAGACTTATGTTTACTCTCTCTACGATTAAAAACTAAATGATGACACTGGTCTCTTACTGATGTCACATAACGTAAATAATCTTAAAATTTTGACCGGAAGTGGAAGATTTTCTCAAGCTTCCGGCCATTTTTATTTGCGATAATCTTCTGATCCTCGCTCAGCACAACTTTTCCGACCGTGTGCCATGCATTTCATCGTGATGTCATATGACGTAGGCAATACCATCAATACTGTCGCGGGCTCACGGACTATATTGTTGCAATCAGAATAATAACAAGCAGTACCTACATAGATCAGCAGGCATAAGAATAAATAAAACTTACTAGAACGGACTCTTCTTTGTCCGAGTCCCAAATGCCGCCATTTATATAACTACTTCCCCGCTACGCCCCGCTGCCGTCCAAGCGTGTTGACAGGGTTGCTTAGTGCATTGAAATGTGCTTAGTGTTAAATATTGCTTACGTTTAAAGATCATATCGCTAAAATATGTGTTTGTCTTTAGTTTGAAATTATTATTTTATTCTAGTTAGTAGATACAAAAATAATATAACCACTTTTTCTGGGTAAGTAAGTACTTACCTACTCCTGAGTTTGTATAAATAAAGTAAATACCTAAACATTTAGTATGGAAATTAAATAAAATTTTGAACAAAAATGTCCTTCTAAAAGCATTTTTAGGTTTTGATCCGCTTACTGTTTCGTTGTGTTTCATCACGTAACGAAATCATAGAATAGATACGAAATAGTACTGTATGGATAGATATGATAGGATAGATATGTATAGCTGGGTATGACTGATACTCTATTTATTATACTTTAAAGCGATTGTATGACCAAACACACCACAATAACTTGACGCCATTGTTATTTGTTTCCAAGATCGTACAGAACGCACAAACAGGCAAACGCGCGTGCGGCGACGCCGGCCGTGACATCCCGTTCCCGACTGAGTATCGTGACTTTGAGCCCGTTCGGAGCGGGAGTGTCCGTTCGAGTAAGTTTTATTTATTCTTATGCGGTAGGTACGAGTATATTATTTCGCGGTAGGTCGATAAGGCGGGTACCGCGCGGCGGCTGCGCCGGATTACGCCACATAATTGGAGTCGCTCTCCTCAGCCGAACAAAGGGACTTGATACTTTTGTCTTAATGCTGGAGTATGTCCCGCCGGCCTACACTAATTTACGGTGATTGTACGAGCTCCGTAGAGTTAGGCGGCCAGTAAGTACGTACTTGAGTGTAGTTTAATTAATGTGACATAGTAAAGTGTATTACTAATTTTATCGTTTATTTACCGAATACCTTATAATAATTAGTTAATGAATTTATTCTTCAGCGGCATTTAAGTAACTTCTAGTGATTCGTGGTCTCGGCATAAGTACATAATTATTATATTCTGTGGTCTCGGTGACATATCGTCGGCTCTCTCATAAATTCTCGTTTCTGTTATTTCCACGTTTTTCAGGAGATACAAACTAGTTATTATTTTTCCATTCATATTAAGCAAAATTTTTGTTATTTTAAAATTGAATGGAGAAATGACCGAGCGAAACGAAGTGCGAGCGAAGCGTCTCTGCTTCAACTTGGGCAAAAAATATTTCGTAAGTCTGTCTGTTCTCTTCTACAGGTCGCATTTCTCAACTGATTCTCGTGAAATTTTGTGAGGAGGTTTGAAAATTATAAAGAATTTTTTTGTCGAGCCAGATTTTAAAATTTTTCAAAATGGCGGTGATATGTTAATAAAAAACAGATTTAACGGCTTTCCAGCGCTGTCTGTTCTCCCAAGGGCGTCGCCAGCCCATGGCCCAGGCGGGGGCCAAGTTAATATTAAAGAGGATGAGAATGATATGAATTGTAGGTACAGTCAACAGCACCTAGTGAATTTATTCAAGTTTTGAGATGGGGCAGGATTTATCGGAAAAGTAAGTCAATTGCAAGGCCTTAGGACTTTGGTTATTTGCAGTTGGCTACATTTTTTTACTCCTAGGGGGGTGCAGCGGCCCCCCCCCCCTGCCCACCCCTGGCGACGCCCTTGTGTTCTCCCCTACAGGTCGCATTTCTCAACAGATTCTCGTGAAATTTTGTGAGCAGGTTCGGAATCGGAAATGATATAGAGTTTTTTTGTCACGCCAGTTTTTTCAAAATTTTCAAAATGGCGGAGAGATGTAAAAAAAAACGATTTCAGTCCGGCTTTCCAGCGCTGTCTGTTCTCCTCTACAGGTCGCATTTCTCAACCGATTCTCATGAAATTTGTGAGCAGGTTCGATAATTATAAAGATTTTTTTAGTCTAGCCAGTTTTTCGAAATTTACCAACAAATCACCCATTTCAAAAAAAAGTTAAAAATAATATACCAAACAGCACGTACCTACTATGTGCTCTGAAAAGCTCGTGAGCAATGTGGGAAAAAGGGGTGACATCTTTTAAATTATTTTTTAAACAACCTACAACTTGAGTTACTTTTTAACGCGAGGTCTACAGCTAACGGAGCCACTACTTATAGAATTTATTGGACAACATTTTATTAAAAAATTAAATATACTATCTACTAATCATATTTTTTTTACTTTTTTGTAGATACGATGTTTTATTACTAGAGACAAATTTTATAATGGCACATACGAGCTTTTCAATTTACAACAATAATAAAACCTCTGTTCTAGTTTGATTTTTTCTTGATTGGCGGTGCTAGTGGAGGCTCGGTGCGCCCTTAAGTATCAAATGATTGATGCCACTGCAGGGAGGTCGTAGGTATCATGGCTTTGTATTTTACGAGTTTGATACACAAAGGATAGCTGTAATGGGCTATTCACACGAGTCGACTTGGCAGGCGACTGCAGGCTGGTCGATTTTAGTCAATTGGTGCTTTTTATCGACAATCGCTTGTGAAACCCAATCGCAAACCTAATTTCAATGAGGTGGCGATTCGATTTTACAAGCGATTGTTGATAAAAAGCGCTAGTTTATATATCACATTCTTAATTACTTAATTTAACACTAAATGTGCTATTTTCAACGTTAAAAAATTTAATCTACGAAAGAATTAATTTGTTCAAGCTGTTTTTTATTCACGGAATTCCTAGTTATAATTTATATCAGCATTTTATTAACTTGGCGCGGCAGTCGAAGCACCAGAAAAGACTTATTTTTACGTGAAACTTCTCTGCTCTCGACTATTACACACATTGCCGGCTTGGTAAAATAAAACATAACCATGTGTTTGCTCGGTGAGGACCTCGATAGCGCAGTGGTTTAGGAGGTTAAGCAACGTTCGCAAGGGTCGGTCATGGGATGAGTGATAGAATATTTATTATCTCGAGCTCCTCCGTGCTTCGGAAGGCACGTCAAGCCGTTGGTCCCGGCTGCATTGCCAATCGTTAACACCCACCAATCCGCATTGGGCCTGCGTGGTGGGTTATGGCCCATCCTCATTACCACCCATAAGGAAGGCCTGTGCCCCAGCAGTGGGGGACATAAAAAAAAACTCACGATGTGATATTTTGGAAAAAGATGATTGGCCATACCTACTTTAGTAAACCCAATAATTTAAGGTGTATAAAAAGGTTAGTTTGGTTCTGAAAATGCGAAAATGTAAATAAAACGTGTACCTACCTACTATTTTATTTACATTTTCACATTTAAAAACGCGCGTTAAAGTGCACGGAAGAGAAAAAATATATTTGGAAAATTTCATTACGCTTTTCCGCGGTAGATGGCGCTCTGTACAAATTTCCCATACGAAATTACTCTACCTATCTATTTTTACGCTACCTACGCTATTACTCTACCTAAATATTGTTTGTCACTTATGGTCTGAAATATGATCTACATTTGAAAAAAAAAGAAAAACCTCCTTCAAAAACCTGAAAACAAAAACAGTTTCAAAGTTAAATACCTCTAAAAAGAAAGAAATAATATTCAATCATTAAAATAGTAACCCATATCAATATTAATAAAAACGCATATTGAAGTCGGGTGGGGCTGGAACACAACTTCCTTTTTTTATTTCTAAAAGCCCCACCCGACTTCATTCGACGTTTTTATAAATATTGATAAAAATAGTTAATATTTTTTAAGATTATGAAAAACTACATGCTAGATCTCTGTAAAATAAATATGGGACCACACATGAACTATTATTTGAGATAAAAAAGAATTGTTTGAATCGGTTTACAACTGGCGATGTTATGGTAAAACATACATAAAAAAACCATCGACCTGATAACCTCCTCCTTTTTTTAAAGTTGGTTAAAATAAATAAATAATAAATAAATAAATAAATATTTCACGTTCTAAATTTCAAATTCAGTGTGGAAAATGTGGCAAGTAGTATTCCAAATTCAAAACTGACAGAACTCATCAGCTAGCATTATTTTTATAAAACTTTATGACTGCATGACTGGTCGTTTCACATGACATTATAAAACATTTTATTTCCTCGCATTTCTTGAGAAAAGCACTATACAAGTCTTGTACTGGAAGCTTTGACGAATTAACCACTGGACACGTAACGTAAGAAAAATGTATGAAATCACGATCGACCAATTTTTGCGGGGTGACAATGTTATTAATTACTTTGTTTACATACCAAATTTAATTTATTTTACTTACGGGTGAAAAGAAACATTTCTTGATTGCCCGCTATTTTTATTTGCATACGGAGCATTTTGCCCATTTTTGTACCAATGTTTCGCCACGAGCTCTAGCATCACACTGACAACGCGATATCGTTTACTGAGGATATTAGTCACAGTAAGTGGCTGAGGGGTAAAGGCGAATATGGCTGTCATTTCGCGTCCAGTGGTTGATTCGTCCAAGACTGGAAGCTACACTGCCTCGAATGATTAAAGCCCTAGCCTATGGCTCAGATTTCATAGTCTGAAGGTCTGAAGTTCAGACTCCTCGACAATGTAAATGCTAACTTCCCGTCCTCGGCTGTAAAAAAATATTTTTTAAATTCAACTCTGCAAATGTGTACTATGTTTTCAATGGAAACCATCTGAATATGTGGAGAATAAACGCACGTTTTTAATAAAAAGGGGGTCACGTCTCAGACGAGTTATTTCCTTATGTAGGTACAGAGGCAAACTCATAAAGGCCTTCCTATCTGTATAAGCTGTATGGCAAACAAAATAGAAATGGGCGTCAGGCACTTTGAAATGACGCGACATGTAATTCATATCATAATATAAAAATGTAGAGTTCGTATTTAGGTAGGTACTTACCTTTACAAATCATACTAAAATTCTGATACGTGTCTTTACATGGTTTATAAGTTATTTATTAAGTAACATGAATAATCGTGACTATCATTTTCGCACAAGAAGACCAAATAACCGGTCTACGAAATTAATCTACACAATGACTAACTAGAAGCAAGGCGTGTTTATAAAAGCTTTAATAAACTGGTCACTATTATTTTCACACAAAAACCTAGGCACAAAGATTATTCCAACTAGCGGCCACCCGCGGTTTCACCCGCGTGGTTCCCGTTTCCGTGGGAATATCGGGATAAAGATATTCTATGTATCTAGGCTATCTACTATCTGTGTGCTAAATTCCAACCAAATCCGTTCAGGGGGGCTACTCAAATGGCCACTTTTCTATTCGTTCGCTAACTTAAAGCTTAAAAATAAGCAATTAAACGATCAAGTCACACGTCGCAAGTTTATGTAAATCACAGACGTTGTTGTATTGTATGGGATTGACAAGCCTACGACACGTAATTTTGGAGTTTATGGCTTATTTTTAATTTTTAAGTTAGCGAACGAATAGAAAAGTGGCCATTTGAGTAGCCCCGCAGTAGTTTTTGCGTGATTGAGGAACAAACAGCCAAACATTTAAACATCCAAACCCACAAACTTTCACATTTATTAGGTATTAGGATAGGATAGGATGACTAAAAGCAATACCAAACAAAACTACACATACCTACGAAAATTTCGCAAAACATGAGTAAAGTAGAAGTCCGGTGGAGGTTTATGTATCCCCAATCACTACAGCCATTACCCCCTTGAACCCCGTAGTCGAAGTGGGGACCTGTTGAACGCGCGCGGCCGTCACTCCGAGCTCGCTCGCCCGCGCGGCTGCGCCTCCCGCTCGCTCTCCACCGACAAACCTATTTTTAGTCTCTACCTTACATCTCAATTAAAAAGAAATCTCTTGTTCCAGGTACCTGTGATTTAGTGACGACTTTAAGTGGTTTAGTGCGGAAATGTCGTGCTTCGGTGGCACCGTTTTGATTCCGGACTGACCGTGTGTGCCTGTGATGATGTGAGTGCTTGTTTGTGCGGACGCAGCATACAGAAGCCACCATGCTGCCTACAAATGTTATGTCCTTTATGAAAAAGGTAAGTTTAGTTTTATATATCTTACTTAATTCATTAACGCCCGAGCGGTCTCCGTCGACCGAACAACAATAGAAAATCTATTGTGTCTCGTTTTCCGAGCGAAAGCATAAAAATGGAAAAATGAAAACTTAAGTTGGAAAACTCCGATATCTACGTGTCGCATAAGTATTTAAAAAGTTGTGAATAGCTCCAAAATATACAAATTAGAGTCTTTATTATTAAAATAATGTAAAATATATTTATCCATGGGAATTTTCCACGAAAATTTTCCATTAAATTCACGGCAAAAACTTCGACTCAGCTAAAATTAATTTACTCGGGAAATTTTACAAACGTGTAAATATTTTACTTGTAGAATTTTAGATAGATAATTCGGGTTGGATAATTAACAACTTTAACAATTAATTGAAAACTATGGACAAGAATTACAAATATACATTGTACATGGTAGCTTACAAAATATTGTGATTTAGATATTAAAGCTGTAAAACAGTATTAAGGGTGAATTACTTACGAATGGAATATGGCCAAACAATATTCGAATAACATTGTGATATCGAGTTAGTTTATTCAGAAACACTTGAATTCGACTGAGAGGGAAAGTAGAAAAACATCTCAGGTAGGCATCGGGTCCCTCAAGTCAAAAATAAAGATATACAAATCTAAATTGAGACAACACGAAAAGCTTTTTAGACCCGGCCGGGGCACAAAGAAACTCGACGTCGCTACAATTTTTAGATTCGATTTGAAAAGTTTTCTCAAAGGCAAATAAATTGTTATATTGCAAACGAAAACTAGGATTTACTGGCAACTAGTGGACTAAAAGTAACACCACATAATAAATAATAGTACTAGCGTGTATAACGAACTTGATACAAAGTAGATTACCCTTAATCTCGTAGAAATTTACGATTAATCTGTTCGATTAAAATTCTGGCTTTAGGCTGTAACAAAGGAACAAGTGTAATCCTTTCCCGTGTTTCGCGAAAGAAAACAGGCTTTTCGCGGTTCCCAATAAAAGATAACAGCAATTAGAGGCGCAACAATGTATTATACATTATACAAGCCGCTTATTTCTCAGCTGGAGTTCTAATAAAACGTTCATTAAAATTATTCAAAAGTCTCACTTCACGCAAACGAGAGCTGGCGTGATTTTATACCTCACTCCTTAATTAAAATTCCTTGTGGTGGACGACTCAAGTAAAATTTAGAAACAAAACGGATTTTCCTTCTTCTTGGAGTTATTTTGATATTAATACGATAAAATGTATTCTGAACATTTCTTGAAAATTTGTATAAAATTGTTAAATTGGCAAAATCTTTTGAGTATCCACAAAACCATTCAATCAAAACAATCACCATTTATCAAATTACTCCATCTGTTCACTAAAAATCCCTAGGGCTAAATTTATGAGGGATAAAATGAAATTTATTAATCTAAATGACCAGTCAAGAAATCAGGAAGGCTCTTAACTGAAATGAACTGATAAGACATTAATTACTTTTGCTTTATCATTTCGAAACAGTGTTATATTTTACAGGAAATACTATTGTTGACTCCGAGAAATAACCTAATAATAATACCTATCTATTGATTTTACCTTGTTGGCAAATGGCAAAATCTACTGTCTAATGGACATTCACATGTTGATTGACCTTTTTAATTTAAATAAGAAAATCAAAAGTAATTTGTTAAGGGATTAACATTTTTTATTTAACTCGTAGGTATGTATATGTAACGGATCCTAACAAGGTCGAAAATAAAGGTATCCGATTTAAGGACTACCTAGATAAAATATCTGTATAACGATAACACAAAAAATATTGAAGCAGGGTTTTACCATAATTTTAATGAACGTCTATATAATTTCGACAGAGAAGCCGATATAAGCTTTTTTGTGTAATGTTTTATAAATATCTTTATTTTTTTATTTAGCCCTAGGGATTTTCTGCCCAAATGCAGATATAAAAAAATTAAAAGATCTGTGTGTTAAACCATACTTCCCAAGTAGCACACAAATGCTGCATAAGTGCTTAATTAATGCTGCCATCGAATCTTAAAGCTGTTTAAGGGTATACCAATTTGGCTGTACTAAAGCTGTTTAAGCGCTTAAACAGCTAAAAAGGGCCCCAAATTATACAGCCTTTGGTATTACAATGGCTGGAGAGAAGCATCGGTCAGGCTTATTTAGGTTTTAATAGAGCATTAATAAAGCACTGTAAAAAGTTTGATTCAGTGCAGGACTCCCCCAACCAGCTCTTAAACAGCTTCTAACCTTTTGCAACTCCCTATTCAAACTTTTTTAACGTCTTTGTTCTTAGCAAGTCATCTTAAAATAAATTAAGTATGTAAAGGACTGTTAAAAGTTATGGTGTAAAGTTAACTATATTCAATCTTCCATCATCGTCCACCATTTCTACTGGGATATTTTATTTTATTTTATGTTAGAAAGTTTTACAAATGCGCAGTTTATACAAATGCGTTCAGGATGCGAGTGAAACTACATCGTGAAGTTAATACCAATTAACTACAAAATTTTCATGCGCCCTTCAAATAATTAGATTTTAACTTAGGAAATATGTGGACAAATTACGAGCGCAAAAGTTTTAATCTATTCTGATGGAAAATTAAATGAGATTTTTAGTAAAAATGGTTTCTTTAAATTGCCTATGAAGTAAGAGCTTAAATTAAGGTGTATTCTTGCAGTTAAGAATGTTTTAGAAAATAATAAAAAAGCTATTTTTAGGTTAGTTATGGCGTCCATGAGGTGCTCAGCTTTAATCGTTAAAATATTATCTTGTGACACTATTTGCTGAACAAAATACCATTAATCAGCCATAGACTGCTCGTGTTCTGTATAAGAGACGTTAATTTACACTTTTAGTTCATATATGGATTCCGGAAATGCCGTTCTAATGACTTATGAGTTATATTGTATTTCAACAACTATTTCTTGCAGCAAGTTAGGGGTCCTCTATCAAAAAGAAAATCATCCTCCAACTAACATTTATCTTATAGGTAGGTATAGTCTAAAATATTACTTGTTTTCTTGTAAATTCGGTACCATTACGTTTTCTTGTCGACCAAGGCTTGTCCATTATTAATTATTAATACTTATAAACCTTTAATTTGTAGTTTATTCGAATACTAGCTAGTAACCAAAATAATAAATTTTGCAACAGATAGGTAGAAAAGCTGTTAAATGAAGTCCATAACAGCAACGAACTTTAATGTGGTGTAATTGGGTGCCAAAAACTGTTTAATAGTATAGACAAATTACATTCTAATTCTTTGAGAATTACAAAGCGCTTGAAAAATGGTTTACAACAGTTTCTCAAATAAAGCTGTATAAATAAATGTTTTGATACACTTCTTCAGCTTGAAGAGTTATTATTTTCTACTTAGGCGTAATTTCAGCAGCAACAGGCTGTTAAAAGTATTTCCTTAATGATCTTAACCAGACAACCTTACAGTGGTATTATATTACACCACATGTAGCTCAAAAGCGTCATAAAAGATGCCTTCAAGATCAATGCACAGCTTTTAACTTTACAATACCTTTCAGACGTACTGTTAACCAGTTGGTGTTAGAAAGGGTTAATTTTAGACCATTCAACAGTAAAAAACATTATAGAAGAATTTCTTTACGCCGCTTTTCAGCTGCAAACGTAGTAAAACATGTATTATGAACTCTTAAATAGCCCATAGCTTAATTAAGTATTTCTGGAGTGCCTTTTACAGATTATTGAATAAATAACTTTTTTAAATGCAACATATCAGCCTTGAGAAGCTACGAAAACCTTTAAACATCTTTAATCACACTTTTAACCTTATGTAGGTGTATAATTTGACACTTGATCAGCCAATGTGCTACTTGGGTTTACAACAAAGCTTTAGCATACGGCAGGCGGCGCGGTCAACGAAGCAAAGCGATTCCAAAGCATGTTTTTTTTTACCATTATCTGTACCTCACATCACAGTGATATTAGATTAACGAATTTAATTTTTAACCGACTCCCAATTTCACCAATGCCATTTCGGTGTTGCTGTTGGCAATATCGATTTTCGCAGCCGCTCCTGACACACTGGCCTCTCAGCGACGCGCACCGACTTCGTGCTAATATGTCTTCAGTGGGCGCGTAACTTCCTAATTAATTGACCCACAGACTCATCAGTTTTGATATAAGAGACACGAGAAATAAGGATGATACAGGGCTTAGGCGCGTGACAGCGCGTCATAGAATCCTTCGTTGAAGTCGGTAGTTAATGTTAAAATAAAGTATGTATGTAGGATGCTTTTGTTAAAAAACTCGAGTCGAGTACCTAACCATTTTTAGGGAATGAATAGACTTTGTCACTTACCCATATTTCCGATGAAATACATTTTCCGTAACCACGATGTCAACGAAGCTTTTGCGAATGTCTTCTGATAGATGGTTACTTCCCAAACGAGGGAATCCGAACATATTTCCTAACCGATATATCAGTCATAACAACACGTCATATCAATATTCTGTCGAAGATGCCTAATATGTTAACAGAACGGTAAATGTATCACGCGTTATAGGTATATTATCTCATATACGGTTCCACGGATATTTGTTAGTGAATTGATTATCACTTAGTGGCCTATCTACGTTTTTGATTAATTAAACATGGACTGTTAAAACCTACCTACACGATATTCTTGGAAAACATGGCCCAATAAAATACATTTAGCAACATGTGAATTGTTGCTAGATGACTTCTCTGAGAAAGATGCTACGTAGAATACTGCGTCTAGGATTCGAATCCCGATCAAATTTTTGTAGGGAAACACCTTGCCTAAATAATAATAGCATACCATACTGACATAATTTCTCGTAATAATAATTTGTGCTTTGGTTGCTGGTTTTAGGAGCATAAAATATATGATTGACATCGAACAATGACTTAAAAATAGGCAACCAAAACCATTGCATTCATAAAGTCCTAAACCTGAAAATACAGAATTTCTTTTTTGATGTTTATTGAGTTTGATTTAATTGGATTTTGAACTTCCCGACGTTTCGGCGTCTTTCCGGGCTGATAATTCAACCATACTAAATAATCTAAAATAACACCCAAAATTATTATTAAACCAAAACTCTCGCTGCGATCTGTAACGTTGTTTATTTCAACGTAACATTCAGAAATCAAAATTAATTCAATTCATTTATATCTAATTATCAAACGACGCCGACGTTTAAAACAATTCTCATTGTTTTCACGATATTTTTCTTCAGTAAATACGAAAAAAAATATGTATGAATTAAAAAATGAATGCCAGTAGAGTAGTAGGAGTGTACCTATATTTTATAAGAGAATCTGACTCTGAATATCGAGCGATTAGACTTTTAAGAGAGCCAGAAAATCACGCACTGAAAATTGTGTGACCTAATAGAGGATTTAAAATCAAGTGTACGCCTAATATACGTATGTATGCGTGTACTTTATAGCTCGCCAGGTGTGCGGCTGCTACCGGCCCCCGTGACCAAGGGACCGACGCCAGGGACGGAGAGCGAAGTCGCTATGGAGAATGTTGAAATGGAAACCTAATGCCCAGACACCATTTCAACATTCTCCAGGGGAACGTCAACCACTGCGCCGGGTCGCAGGACTTGGTCATCCAGCACGCGGTGGAGTGGAAGAGCGATTTGGTAGTATTCGCGGAACCGTACTTTGTTCCAGAAAGGCCCAACTGGGCGGGCGATGGTAACGACTCAGTTGCCATCATGGTGCCCACCTATGCTGCGCACTCCCCTCCCCTCTCGGTTAGAGAGAGGGGACCGGGCTATGTGGCGGCTGTGTGGGGGGAAATAGCACTCGTGGGTGTATATTTCTCCCCCAACAGGGCACTCGCAGAGTACCAGAACTGGACCGACGGTCTGTCCGGTGTGGTCCAGCGCCTTGCCCCGCGGCAAGTCATGGTTTTGGGGGATTTTAATGCCCACCATACGGCTTGGGGCTCTCCTGCAAATAAGCCTAAGGGTGAGGCACTCCTGGATTGGTCGACGTCCCTGGGGCTCACTATTGTGAATCAGGGGAACACCTTTACGTGTGTGCGGGGTGACGGGGGATCCATTGTTGACCTTACGTTTGCCTCTCCAGCCCTTGCCGGTCGAATAAGAGAATGGAAAGTGTTGGTGGGTCCAGAAACGTTGTCCGACCACCGATACATCCAGTTTAGAATCACCCCCGACGCGTCGCAGGGTCAGCCCCAGCGCCATGAAGGATCGCGTTACAGTTTCCCCCGATGGGCTGTGGGAAAACTAGATAGGGAGTCTGCTGTGGAGTCGGCCATCGTACAAGCCTGGTGCGCAGACGGTCAGAGCCCGGAAAGCAGCATATCGGACAGGGTCGAGCGATTGACGGCATCGGTTAGGGCTGTGTGTGACGCGGCAATGCCTCGGGCGAGAGGGCCACCAAACAGGAAACAAGTGTATTGGTGGTCCGAAGAAATTGCCTTACTACGAGAGAGCTGCCAACGGCACAGGCGCGCACTCGCTAGATGGCGTCGTCGCCGCCGCCGCCGACGTCGCCTTCGTGTCCGGAGGGATGGAGAGGAAGCACGCCTTGCGGAGGCCTATGCTGCTGCCAAAAAGGACCTCAAGGATGCTATCTGCAGGTCCAAGGAGAGCTCCTGGAAGGAGCTCCTGGAAGACCTCAACCGGGATCCATGGGGGCGCCCTTACCGTATGGTTCGGAAAAAGATGGGGAGCCAGGCGCCTTCTACGGAGACGATGGACCCGGAACTCCTTGATCGGGTGGTGGCGGAACTGTTCCCCGAGGACGTTCCTTACGTGCCTCCGCTGGCACCATATGCTGGCGCGGACCTCCCAGCTGTCAATGATGACTTCTACCCGATCACGCAGGATGAATTAAAGTCCGCCATCGAACGAATGAAAGGTAAGAGGAAGGCCCCAGGGCCGGATGGAATACCGGGGAGGGTGCTCCCGATCATCATGGAGCACCTCGGGGAACACCTTATGGCACTTTATGATCGTTGCCTGGAGTCAGGTGAATTCCCTAAGGCCTGGAAAAGGGGCCGCCTGTGCCTCCTCCGGAAGGAGGGAAGGCCAGCCGATTCCCCCGCGGCGTATCGTCCAATCGTTCTGCTTGACGAACTCGCTAAGACGCTAGAAAGAATTCTGGCAGAGCGAATCGTCAAGCATCTGGAGCAGGTGGGCCCAGATCTGTCGGCCAACCAATTCGGGTTCCGTCGGAATAAGTCAACGGTTGATGCGTTGATGACGCTGAAGGAGGTCACGGAACGTGCGATCCAGAGAGGGGAGCAGGTTGTTGCGGTATCACTTGATATCCGAAACGCTTTCAACACCCTCCCCTACTCCGTGATTAAGGAAGCTCTGAAATATCACCGGGTTCCGGCGTACCTCAGACGGATTCTGGGGTCGTACCTTGAAGACCGGGAGGTTGTCTATGTGGACGCGGAAGGTCGGCTAGCAAGCCGGAGTATGACGCGTGGGGTCCCGCAGGGCTCCGTACTGGGCCCGTTGTTATGGAACCTCGGGTACGACTGGGTCCTCCGCGGAGCGCTGCTTCCGAAGACGAGGGTCCTCTGCTATGCGGACGACACCTTGGTCATAGCGAGGGGGCAAGATTATTGGGAGGCCAGGCGACTGGCTGGTGTGGCAACCCAGCTGGTCATGGAGAGGATCCAGTTGCTAGGGTTGGAGGTGGCGGTCCACAAGACGGAGGCCATCATATTTTATGGTCCCAGGAGAGGGCCTCCTGCTGGGGCCAATATTGTGGTGGGGGAGGTGCGGATCCCTTTGAAGCCCCACATTAAATACCTGGGACTCATCTTGGACGGGCGCTGGCGCTTTACGGAACACTTCCGTCAGCTGGCGCCCAGACTAGAGCGGGTGGCGACGGCATTAGGGCGGGTTTTGCCGAACATTGGCGGCGCGAATGTCAGCTGTCGCAAGCTGTTTGCAGGGGTGGTGCGCAGCATGGCCCTATATGGGGCACCAGTGTGGGCGGACGCTCTAAACGAGGAGAACTGCCGCCTCCTGAGAAGACCGCAACGGGCTATAGCCACCCGCATTATACGCGGCTATAAGACGGTCTCCGGTACGGCGGCATGTTTACTCGCAGGTACACCCCCGTGGGAGCTGGAGGCACGGGTCCTCAGCAGGGTGTACCTGAACAAGAGGGAAGCAAGCAGGCAAGGGACACGATTGGCCCCGGCTGAGGTTGCTGCGATCAGACGGCAGGCGGAGGAGCAGCTACTGGTGGAGTGGCGCCTCCAGCTGGAGACTCCGCCGGCGGGCGTGCGGACGGTGGATGCGGTGCGTCCGCTCTTGGTGGACTGGATGGAGCGGCGTCATGGAACGCTGACGTTCAGATTGGTGCAGATTCTTACCGGGCACGGATGCTTTGGTAAGTTTCTGCACCTAATACAACGGGAGACAACGCCGGAATGCCACGAGTGCGACGAGGCGCTGGACACCGCACAGCACACACTAGAGGTGTGTCCTGCGTGGTCGGTGCAACGTCGGGAACTCGTGGCGGTGGTAGGGCCAGATCTCTCGCTGCCTAGCATCGTTAGCCGGATGCTGGACAGTGACAGATGCTGGCAAGCGGCAGTCTCTTTTTGCGAAGATGTGATCCTCCAAAAAGAGACAGCGGAGAGGGCGCGTGAAGAGGACGCTCAGGCGGCCCTCATCCGCCGCAGACGGTTGGGGAGAAGAAGGCGACAATACGACCGCCGCATTCCATAGTGTAACTGGCCGGCGATAGAGCGTTCTGTCGTCGGCATTGCACAGTGCACGCCGTCTGGGGGGACGATCACACTTGCTCGGTCGTCTCCCGCCGTGTAGGGGCCCGGATAGCCAGGCCACCCGTTTGGTCAAAGGGGTGACTGTCACCACATCCCCCGTGACTGATTGACGGAGAGAGAGAGCAAGTAGTGAGGGGTTTAGCTGGTAGTGGTGCCTGCTCTCGATCGTCCCATCTGGTCAGCCGACCTTAATGGGTAACCTTATGGGGAGATCGAGAGTAGGCTCTCTCCCTCTCCCCTCTCCGGGGGAGAGGTTAGAACCCCCCGGACCCCCCGTCGAGCCTACTACCGGCTCGAGGTGGGACCCGGGGGCGGCGAGAGACAGACCAGGAGTGGCTTCCTGCTAACTGACCGAGCCCAGCATGCCAAGCATACGTAAAGATTGTATTTGCCCTCACTATAAAAAAAAAAAAAAAAAAAAAAAAAAAAAAAAAAAAGGTGTGCGGCTGCCGTGATGAATTAACGCGCCGTCAAGCGTGTAACACGCCCTTTCTTCCTGTAACCATATTCTCGGGCTTCCACTAATTGTCTGCATACTACTTACATTGGTCAAAAAACTTAATTATAGTTACATTAAAAAATTGCTACAAAAATTGTTAAAATAGTTATGGTTTAAAATATTAAGTTATTTGATGTAAAAAAACTCCGATTTTAAAAACATTTAACTAAAATCTTTTAAAATTTTGTAGATCAAACAAGGCTCTATTTACTTAAGGGGTTATGTAAAATATGCCATAGGTCGCGGAAAGATCCTAGAGATCTGAAATTAAGATAATATTTCTTTATATCTTTCTTCTCAAGACACGTATTGAACCAGAAACACGATTAGATTCAGTGATTTTGGCTCAATACATTTTAATTTCGAAAATACCTCTTAAAAATTCTTAAGTTCGAAATTATTTAGAAATAACATTAGGTATTTAAGTCGAAATTGCTTTAAATAATGTGTATTATCAATATTCACAATCGTGTAGAAGCATTTTTCTTTAATCGCTATAGTTAGGTATTACTACGATTTCGTATTTTATTTGCCTAATTTGCCAAATATCGGTCTCGCTCCGGCGCGCGACGTTTTCTTATTGCTGTCTCGCTATACGCTTTATTTTTTACATAGCCCCCGTAAACGTACTAAATAAGTAGTATCAAAACGATAAGCCCAATATATAAACATCACACTCGTGAAAAACATTTAGATTTCGAGTTACACGAAAATCCCATCTCTCGCCTTGAGGATTCGGCAAATTTCCATCCAAATCGCAAAATTAAAATACCCATAACGTTGTTGGTGTACTTGGATATCATCGCTTTACCTACATTTACATTCTCCCCTCCACACGGTCGTTCGCGCTCGTAGCGTCGTAGTCATAGCCCGTAGTCGTGGGCTATTTCACCTGTACTGCTACGATGCTACGACCGACACTACGTTGAGAGGAAACACCACGGTCGAGAATTTTCTTTTTATAGAAAGTTGACAAAATCAACGTTTCGTAGTGCCCTGTTTCCTCCTCCAAAGCTAAATCGGTATAAAAGATTTTTTCTAAAATAAAAGCTTTGGCTGCGCACACTGCGAAATTTCACGATTCCAGCTCAACTTAATTCAAAAATAAAAAGTATCTAAATTTACATAATTTAAATCATAATATTGAACCTAGATAAACAGTCATTGATATTTTATTAAGATTTTTGGTGTGGCAACCATAGGTTTAACATGGCAACTCCTCAAACTTTGATAATTTTTCATACTAATATTAAACACAGTTTATTTGATGTGGTTTATCAGAAGTTGTGGGAATAAACTGTGCTAAATACTTACTGTAGTTTATTGTTTGGACTGTCTGGAATCAATTAAGGTAAATATTTATTTCATGTCGTTTTTAATTTGTTAGATTTCCTCAATAGTTTATGAACGCATTTAATTAATATTCACGCAGAGTTTACGAAATGTATCTTCATGTATCTCGCCTAAAACTTTATTTTTATATTACCTTATACATCGGTCTTTATGAATAACTATGATTTGTTTGCGCCTATTTGCGTCACTCATACATTTTTTTCGTTTTCGTATAATGCAGATACCTGAAACTTTTGACATTTTGTTTCGAAAGAAGAACGAAATGTTGTAATATGTAAATACATACTGAATAAATATAACATATCGAATAACATTCCGAGTTTTAAAAGTTTTCGCTAGCAGCTTATGCAGTAAAATTGAGATTAAATATCAGAAAAGCCAACGAAAACAAACAAGGTTTCTTGTCTCTATTGTTCAATGGTTAGATAGCGAATTGAAGGTTCCAGATGATTTTTTCAAGTTTCTGCCCTCTACTAGCTCAACAAGTATCGCTGCCACTTCCCGGACGGCCTGTAAAACCATTCAAGGAATGTAACTCTCAAGAAAAAAAAAAGAAAAGTTGAGTGTTTGTTACGCACCAAATCCCGTAAAGAATTAACCTTTGCTGCTGAGGTTAGTTTAGGGTCTGAAGGGAAAAAAATGCTGCAAATATTGTCCGCGAAGTATGCACATCATCACCATCACGAATCGTCGAAATTAAGAAAGCTATGCGAAAGTCAAATAAACTTAGATGAAAATGTCGTCTGAACAAGCACTTCTTAAAACTCCAGATGTATCTTATGATAATGACAGTGATAAGAGAGAAAAAATTATCGTTTTTGAAATATTTAAGATCTTTTTTTTACTTTCTTCAGTTTTTCCCTAAATCATATATTAATTAAATATGAAATCATATAATTAATGATCATTATTTTTATACCTAACTGTTTTTTCAGGCAATTATCGTTTTTAATAACGTTAAATCCTTTTGTGACTTTATACAAATGGTTAAAAATAAATAATTAATATTAAATTTCACATTAACTGCAATTTTTATACAGACTGAATTTAGTTGAGCTAGAACCGTGAAATTTCGCAGTGTGCTGCGTTCCTATGTTTCGCTTTTTTATTTAAATTCGTCATACTTTATTGCTGGATATCTAAATAATGTCAATTTTTTTCAAGTTTTTGAATATATTTTTTATTAATATTTTTTTATTAATTTTAGTTATCGATTTCGACGTAAAAAAAATATCGCAGGCAAGCTTATAAAAGGAAACACCACGGTCGAGAGAATCGAAAAATTCCTATAGAAAGTTGACAAAATCAATGTTTCGTAGTCCCCTGTTCCCTCCTACAAAACTAGACCGATTTAAATACTTTTTCATTAAAATTTAAAGAAAGGATTTGGCTGTGTTCCTATGTTTTCCTTTTTTTCATAAATTATTAGTATAAATGCTTTACGTTAACCATTATGTTGAATAATGTTAAGCGTACCAAACATGAAATTATTTGTATTCTGTTATGGGTTATACCTATACTTATTTAGGTACTTAATAATTTATGATACACGTATACAAGGTTGACAAAATTATTGTTTACATGACAATACGAAGTTTGTTTGACAGACATACTTTGTGTGAAAGGCTGGGTTGAGTAAAGGGTGGGAGACAAGAAAATCGAGTGGTAGAGTGAGTGAAAGGCGCACAGCCTGGCCCACTTTAACGGCTCTATTAGCACAGCGCGCATAAAGATGCAGTTTTATCAAAGCATTCATATTAAAGCAACTTTGAGCTAAAATAGGATTTTCCACGAAAATATTTCACGGGAGTTTTATGCCACTACTGTTGTTATTAAAGTTGTGGAATTGAACCAGCACGTGCTGGAAATATTTCGTTGCGTTGCTTCGTTTTTGTTTTCAAGATATTATTACGATTTGGAATTAACAATTCAGAAATTAATTAGCAAACCCCAAAATGCAGATTTTTATGTTTATAGCTGTTGTATTCCCAAATTATTATATTTTTAGTTAATTTTAAGAGGTGAAACCTAAAAAGACTAAAATCTATAAAGTGTTTTATAACACTAAACGCACCTTACATACATTGCATTGCAGTCTAGGACAATGAAAAAAGTGGTATACTTATACATAAGACAGCCCAAAGTGATTGGAGTTGGAGTCTTGTTTCATTATTTGAAGTGGTGTGGATATCTATGAAAATTGTATTCTGAAAATATTGAGCGTGGGCGGAAGAAGATTGCATAGAGCACCGAGTCAATAGGTATGCGCTGATATCAATATTGAGATTTGGGCGGTGCTGTGAATAAAATGTAGGTATAAATCTATTTTTGGATACTAGCAAGACAAAATGGGAAGTGGAGATCAACAATTCGAAATGCACGCAGTAATTTTTTGCGATAAAGCTAATTCAATAAAAAAAATATGATTGATATCATAACAGCAAAACCAACATTACTTTCTCAAGGAAAAAAGTAAATAAATCGAATCACAACTAAAACACGAGGGGAGCTTTAAGCGAAAAAAATATGGCCGCTGTAATTTTTCCGACTTCTTACAAATCATCGAACAAAAATGTTTACGCTGAGCTTTATGGAAGTTTTTAAAACCAATTTCGCTCCGTTTCGAGCGCTGCGCTGGAACAAAGGACTCGAAATGAACGGAACGCTCGCTAAATAAATGTTTCATGGATATTCTCTTCTTTTTAAATGCTAATCCATGTAAGGTGAGCCCCAAGCCTCCAGATTAAAAGCCTTGAGTTGTAGAAGATTGCTTTATCTCGCGCAATTTCGATATTAAACGATTAATGAAGAACATTTTGCGAGCCTCATTAATGCAAATACTTGTGTATTCAAATCCAATTTTATATGAATCGCATTAATTGAAAGCTTTTATAACGCGATTACTTTTAATAGTTGGCTTTTGTTTTCCATTTTGCTAACTATCATCGACGTTAATAAAATACGCAGTATGGCTTTCGTTAGCTATTAATGTGGAGTGAACGGCAAGCTTTCATAAAAATAATATCTGACTGAAAGTCATCAACATATGTCCACAGACCGCAGCGGTTTATGAGCGACGAAGGTTGTCAACATGTTTTTTCGTTTCAGAAGTTTTCAAAAAATAAGAAAGTATAGTTTGATAAAACTTGTTTAATTTTTTTATTATATTAATCAGGTTGAAACTAGTCACTTTTTACCATTGAAAATGGTTTACAGATGCAAATCGCCTGAGACGTATTTTTGGCCATATCTCCGAGGATTTTGGGAGGATCGAAATGAAAATAGTATTAAAAGTTGAGGAATTTATCGAGACACGTGTGAACGTTTAAATTTTGAAAATCTATTGGTAACTGTTTTTGGAATTTTGCGAAATTCCGAAAATTCCGGGTTTTTTGGGGGATGTTTGTTTACTAAATTGTAAATATTATGGAAAAAAAACCGACTGAAGAAAAAATGAAAAAAAAAGGTCCTAGGGTATTAAATAAGCTATCAAATGGCAAAATATTTTGGAAAATCGGTTTATAATTGTGACCTGTAGGTGGTTCCTTTAGATTTGGAATTGTAGAAAAACGGCTGTTTCCGTACATAAAAAGTGATGTAGCTTCTATGACTATTGACCGATCGTCATGGTAATAGTGTTAAAAGATGCAGAAGCTGACGAGAAGTGCATTCGTTGGAATTTTGAAAATTGGTTAATATTATTTCGGCTGCATAGAGGCAGTCAGCGGGCGCTTTTGTGACACGAGGCGGAGCCGAGTGTCACAAACAATCGTAAAAATAAATAGGTACTACCTAGGTAACTTTAAAAATATAATAAGACTCGGCATTTGATTTGTTTTTGGTTATTCGTAAATTTTTGTGTTCATTTTCAATGCTCCGATTCTTGCGGGGACTGTAAAATCTGTAAATTTTTTGTTCCATTGGCTCAGTTTTATTTGGTGTGTATGTATATTTGTGTGTGTGTTTTTAACTACATATATAGGTAGTAATATTTTAGTAGTACAGGAACTTCAAACCTTTTCGCTACCTACTTCAATTTTATTTTCTACACTTCTTCTATTGAAATAAATCCTAACTTTTTCTTACATTGTACTTTTTTATGACTTAGGTATTTAGTTTATACCCTTAATATTGTACATTAGTTTATTAAGGCTGGTAACCCTAAGGGCAGCATGACGGCGGCACGGCAAACATAATGGCTACCCCCGCAGTACGTCAACAACATGTGTCCCTAACTCGTTACATTACAACAACTACACTGTTATTTTTTATGCCATAACACCCGAGCTGTATATTTAACGACTTTTCATTTAAACAGTAAATAATAGCAGGTGTGATGATAAATTTTAATGGGTGACTACTGACTAGTAATAAAGCGTCAGACATAGCTGAACAATTAAAACTATATCGTGCCAATCTACAATCATTACGTTCATATGGTTACAGCTTATTGATATGCGTTACGGTTAATGTGAAAAAGTTCTGAAGTGTTCAACTACATAGACTTACTGTAGTTTAAGTTACTTACCTGATAAGGGATAGATGTCACCCGCTTGCCTTTAAATCTCTCACACGTCTTAGGTTGATTGGAACAGATCTCTTTTGAAGATAAATCCATCTGTGCTCACAATTTTCAATATGTGCAATAAAGAGTAGGTACTTATATTACATATAGTTTTTAGAATTTCTATACGTATTTTAGAGTGGTTTGCTAGCTATTGTTCTTCGCTTAGATAGAAGCAATTTATTAATTGTTGAAAAATACTTTCATAACTTTTATATCTTTGTTTATGTATTTGTATACAAATCAATTAAAAGTTAAGCTTAAGGCATACAAAGACATAGTTCTCGTATCCAAAGATATAAATTATATGATTATTTTTCAAATAAAACTAGCAAGTACTAAATCCGTGTTCTCGTAAAAACTTTCTGAAATCTACTCTCCTAACAAATGAAATAAACTTACAACAGAAAAGTAGAAAGACTTCTTGCGAAAGTAGTGGAATAAGGCAAGATATTTTAACTTACTTATATTTTGTATAGTTTTAAGTTTCTGAAAAATGAAAAATCTTTTATCTAGTTAATTCCTTTAACGAGGTTTAATATGGTTCCTAACTTCATATCCTATACAATACAGACCATACAACAGTACTTTCTAAAACAATTTAGTTTTTCACTAAATTGGTTATCTAGGTGGCGGAGATAAATTGACTGAAATAATGTTGCTTTCAACTTTCAAACTCCGATGTCAAACTACTCGAATAGATTATCTCTTAAACTTTAATCTGAAACGGTAATAGGTTGGTAAAGATGTTTAATAGCTTAATATCCCACAATACTCTTAATCTAAAACAGGTATCGATGATCGAAGTCTAAAACTAAATATTGCTTTCTGTTTAGATAGGTAGAAAACCCTGAAGCAGTAAATATCGATAATTGATATTCAACCCTCATCAAATAACTTTTGACGTTTGGAATCCTTCGTAAAAAGAGAATGTTCGTTACAGCATTGTTGATTGATTACGTGAGTAGGTACTAAATATTTAAGTTTAGGATTTGGTCATTGTTTAGAGAAATAAGTATGTTATAGGTAGAGATCGGATATTCGGATGCATATTTACAGATTATCCGATCTTTAGTTATATTTGTTAACTAAATCTCATGGTGTTATGTACTGTATGTCAATCAAAATTTAAAACTTTGTATAACCTCAGTTGCCAATTTCGCAAACGAGGCGTGTATTTAGATTTATCGCTTGAATTCGTAATATATATAGACTCTAGAAGTCTGCCCGTGAGATATGTGTGAGATCGATTACCTAACAAAACTTTGGTAATTACAAATATGGGAAATAGTCATGTTTATGTTTTTTTAACCCTTTTGTACTATGCATTGTAAATATTCTAGTCTCTCATATCAAGATATTTAACAGAGCATTGAAAGCCCAATTCTGCAATTAGCCAACGACACATCTATTATTCTTGGACCATTCTGCAAGTCATCTTGCAGTCATTTGTCTTAAGGGACCACTTCATTCATAGCTTGTATTGAATGTACATCTTATGATTAGTAGTTTCTTGAGATGATGATTAATTATTACCTATTAAGCACCTTTACAAGAAATCAGCCAAGCTGTTAACGATTTATTGCAATGACTTGTATATTAACTGCGATATTTTTGATGAAGTAATATAATAACAAATGCCAATTCCGTAATTTTTATGTGCTTTAATTCAGATGAACAATGAATGTAAACGAATAAATATTTTGAAATCAGCAACCTTAAAATTTAAAAATTATTGCATCCCTATGGCTAAACGCAAAATGAAGATAACAATATTATGGGTGTGTAATGTATGACCTAAATTTACATGCACTAACGATCAGAGGATATAATAACATTTCATATAATTTCATTTGACATACCAATCAATTAATATAACATACGGTTAATATAATTTCACTTGACCTAAATACATGTGATATAAAAATTATTTGACACAATAAACATTTGATCTAATTAACAGATGATATAAAGCACATTTCATATAACATTCATTTACTCTATTCAACATTTAAAATAATTTTATTTGACCTATGATTTAAATGCTATAAAAAACAAGCATAGCCCTAAAATATAATTTCATTATTTATATATTTTTATCTACACCCATGCGGCATGCCTTAAATGGCAGGGGATAAAGGGATTATGGAGACATAAAGGGATCTGAAACAGTTAACTTACTGCCAACATTACAGTATCGCTCCGCTGCGAGTGGTCAAAACACTAACCTAACCTAACCTACCTGGTGTATTAAGTTTTTCTTTATAGCGGGGGGCCTGGGGCCAGCCCCCCTGCCACCCAGCAAGCATTTTGCAAGCAAGCACCCAACATGCAAGCATGCAAGCAAGCATGCAGCAAGCAAGCATGCAGCAAGCAAGCATGCAGCAAGCAAGCATGCAGCAAGCAAGCATGCAGCATGCAAGCAATCATGCAGCAAGCAATCATGCAGCAAGCAAGCATGCAGCATGCAAGCAAGCATACAGCATGCAAGCAAGCATGCAGCATGCAAGCATGCATGCAAGCATTGTAGAGTGGGGACATGCGAGTGGTCAAAACACTAACCTAACCTAACCTACTGGTAGATGCATTAAAAGTTTTTCTTTATAGCGGGGGGCCTCAGGCCCACCGACCCCCCCGAGCAGGGGAGCCAGCCCCCCTGCACCCCCCGGCAAGCATTTTGCAAGCAAGCCTGCAAGCAAGCAAGCATGCAGCATGAAGGCAAGCATGCAACATGCAGGCAAGCATGCAGCATGCAGGCAAGCATGCATGCAAGCATTGTGGAGATTTGTGGACATTGCTGCGAGTGGTCAAAACTCTAACCTAACCTAACCTACTGGCAAGCTACATGCATGCTTGTATGCTTTCTTGCATGTCTAGTCATTGTTATGTTATAATATATGTATGCTAATAGATGTTAGGACATTAAACATTAGTGGATTTGATAATCAAGCAAGCATCATAATAACAAAAGCTAGTTATTTCTATTTTATAGTAAAAGTTGATTATAACATGTAAAATTAAATCAAATGATATGTATATGAAATGTAAGTTAGATAAAAAAGCAAATATATCAAATGATACTTATGGGATATAAACGTTAGAGCAAATGTAAATATGGCAAATAATGATGATGACAAATGAATAATAGGTTAAATAAAAATTATGTCATTTATTTTTAGGTCAAATAAAAATTAGATGAAGTCAACGTTAGTGACATTGAAATTAGATTAACTGTTTTTATGGCAACCGAATCGCACCCCAATATTATACTAGAGTCTGTATAAAAAGTCAGTTTACATCGGTAATTCCAAGGGTAATTTTAATACCCACCTAAATCCCCAACCACCACACCCATACCCATCTAAATAAAATTGAGTAGATCTATGTTTACATTTAGAATTTTGACAGCACCAACAGGGTTACCAGTATAAGTTTTTATAAATAATTTAATAATTTCTTAAGTAAGCTGACTTTTTAGCCAGACTCTATACTATGTATTTGATATATTTGACACTACCGTTGTTAAGAGGCTTGTTCACTTGTTTCACAGCTCCGGCATCTCTGAGGTCTCAGCTTTTCCAACTGAGTCTCAGAACTTTTATTGTCCCAGGTCTGGGTGTTCATGATTTCTCTAATACAAGTGGTACTTTGAAATCGGAGCAATGTATATGATGTTTTAGTTAAGTTACAGTTGGTTCTTTATTTCCATTTACACTAGGCACAATAACAACGAAATGAGAAACCTAATTTAATTGTGTTGTAACTACATTTATCAGTGTTTAGACAAAAAATATCACATTACGAGTGGGTATAAAGGTTTGCAATATCTAACCTTTATGTCAATTAGCTCGACTTCACTGATATCGGAAACAAGAGCCCTATAATGTCACATTTTCATTCATGTGATTCATGAGACTGCCCACGCATCGCATGTTATTGCACACAAACTGCAGAGCAATGAGACTGTGTTATTATAAATAGACTGTAAGATTAAATTCATTGCTACATGCCCACCCAAGAACTTTAGTAAACGGAAATTGTAAAGATTTCTGTTTTACAAACAAGTGCTTTTGTAACTATTGGATGTGTGTTTTAATTTGAAACTTGATTTTAAACCAAACACAGCTATATAGTCTAAATTATGCAGATAGTCGATAAAAAAATTAATAAAGTTTACGGAATTTTATATAACTATGCAAAACTGAAATAAAAATATCAAACTAGATTTGTATGATTAAAATTAAAACCGGGCAAGTGCGAGTCGGACTTGCGAACGAAGGGTTCCGTACCAAAAAAACAGCAAAAAAATCACGTTTGATGTATGGGAGCCCCCATCAAATATTTATTTTATTCTGTTTTTAGCATATGTTGTTTTAGCAGCAATAGAAATTACGATCTGTGAAAATGTCAACTGTCTACCTGTAGTCGTTATCAATATGGAGCAAAAAACGGCAAAAAAAATCACGTTTGTTGTATGGGAGCCCCCCTCAAATATTTATTTTATTCTGTTTTTAGTATTTGCTGTTATAGCGGTAACAGAAATACATCATCTGTGAAAATTTCAACTGTCTAGCTATCACGGTTCATGAGATACAGCCTGGTGACAGACAGACAGACAGACGGACAGCGGAGTCTTAGTAATAGGGTCCCGTTTTTACCCTTTGGGTACGGAACCCTAAAAAAACGTTCCACCGCTGCTGCCTCCGCCGGCTATACGAAAAATATATATTTTGAATTCTTCGTTCAACCAATATTAATGTTTGTATTGATTGAACAAAGCAATCAACTCTGAATGTATTTGTTCGGAGTGATGCTTTTGACCAGTGAGTCATTATGACGCTCAAATAACGCCTACCCACGTGTTTGCGAAATATCTACAAATGACTGCATTATTGTAGGCTTCAGTATTTAGCTTTCGTATAATTGATATTGACTTTAAAACAGAAATAATAGTAATCTTATAACTGATTAAATGACTAACTAAAAGCAAATTGGTGTGTTAAAACTTACGAATAATATTTAGTACGAATAAAATTATTTTATCTTACTCTAAACAAAAGCAACTTGTGCCTTCATATAAATAAACTACATACCCTAGAGTAAAATACGAGGAAAAAGCTATGCCATTTGTGAATTATTTAATGCGATTTAGAAATCTACATCGGATGAAACATAACACGAATTTGTTGAGCAAAATGGCTTTCCCAGTGGCGTTGAGTCGAGGGCTTGTCTTTCATCACGTAGTGATCATAAATCTCATTGACACGCCGCCGGAATACGTTTGATTAGCATTCCATCGAAGTGTGTCATGGCATTACTCGAAACAAGCGGGCTGTACCGTTTATATACTCATGCATAATGTGCTTTACAATGACAGCTTTAAGCTCTGCTTATATAGTGATTTGCTTCGGTAAAACTGAATTTTTGTTTCACATTTTCTTGTCAATTAAAGGATGATAAATACAAACTGGCAGAAAGAGTATCACGTTCACGACCCACAAATAATAATTTGTGCTTACTTTCAATACAAAATAAATTTGTGAAACTAAAAATCCCACCTGCATCAACTGAAAAGATGGAAACAAGATCAAATGGACTGAGGAGGCATGCATAAAGTGACATTTTGAATGATTTGACTTATCATTCAAGAAAGTCTTTGTCTCCGACTGCATTTTGGACGTGGTGGTACCCTTTTGTAGGTGGCACCCTGAGCGAAAGTGGCGCCGCGGTGAACTTCATTTAATATTATAATTCTAATGTACAATTTTAATAATGTTGTAAGTGGAATTTTTAGGGCACACAGTCTAGTATTTTTAGACGGTATCGTTAAATTCCCTCGTAGTCACTGCTAGAAGTAGATAGCAACTGCTAAAAGTAGCCGTTTGCTATCTACTTCTACGAATGACTACGAGGGCAGTGATACCTTCTAAAAATACTAGAACATGGGCCCTAAAAACTCCACGTAATACATTATCAAAATATTTTCTATTAATAACTTATTAAATAAAAACCTCTGAGGGCGCCACTTTCGGTCATACAACTAAAACGTAGTGATTATTTCCTCTGTGCATACAACCGCCTTAAAATTTACATTTGATCTTGTTTTCATCTTTTCAGCTAATGAAGGGTTCTTAAGTTTTTTTTTTATTTGTGGCTTTTTATGGTTAGGAATTTATATGTTACGGTCATGATATATCTTTTTGAAATACTTATGATAACCCCTTTAATTTGATAACCATATTTGAGTATTCTAAAATTTTTTTTTACTTAAATTAATAGCACCTCACAGCCGCTATGTTGGTTATTTTTTATCGTCACTTACCTAAGAACACTTGGGCACAGCACATCGAACGATATCTTAATTATAGAAATTCGTTTTGAAAAATATTAAGTAAATAAAGAATATTACATAGTTAACATATAATATACGCGCGGAAAACATAACCCTTTCCTTACATTCGGGTAAAAATAGGACTTATCTTTAAATTTACCCAATCGAATACTATTTTTACCTTATTTAATACCAACATATAATTCAATTAAAATACACCTTTCATTTAATGAAAAACGCTTAAAAGATTATAAAGTTTAGAAAAAACTTTCCGTTTGGAATCCTACTAATATATAAATATGAAAGTTAGTGGGTTTGGATGTTTGTTCCCCAATCACGCAAAAACTAATAAACGGATTTGATTGAAATTCGGTACACAGAAAAAAGATAGCCTAAATTAAAACATAGATTATTTTATACCGATATTCCCACGGGAACGGGAACCACGCGGGTGAAACCGCGGGCGGCCGCTAGTTACTTTATAAATATTCCATTGTATCAGATTGTGTTTTCTTGTAGCGTTTCTTATACAACGTGCTAATGAATTAACGCAAAATGAGAAAACCGTTTCTTCGGACCATCAAACTGAACAACCTTTACTATGGAACCAACTCTCAAATCACGAAAAAAAAAATAGCTGCTTCATACATTTTTATATTTTCGTTATGAATATTTGTATGAAACGGCTGTTTTTTTTCGCGATTTCAGTGTTGGTCCAATAGCAAAAGTTGTTCAGTGTGATGGTCCAAAGAAACGGTTTTCTCATTTTGCGTTAATTCATTAACACGTTGTATAACTGCTCGGCAAACGCGTAGATAATGCAGTTGTGCACTGATACAAAGCTGGATTATCTAACTGTGCGGTTAGTGCTACAATAGTCCATTTCCACAAACATTCCTAATAATAGGTACCGTGCACGAGTATTGATTTTACTCCGACGGGGCCATTTCCCCAGTAAATTAATATTAATTTCAGATATTTGCGAAACGCTCTCTTGGGATGAGATTTTTGATCCCTCCCTCTTCCTGTTTGTAATCAAATTGTTACTAATACCTTGTTCAAAAAGTGGAATTTCAGAAAAAACATAATTCTGAAAATCTTTGGTATCTTGTGTACAGTCACGAACAATAAGATGTACATACTTTAGAACTATGTCACATTCAATCAATATATCTCAGTGTAGGTAGTGTACTAGGTAATCTTATAACTAGGTTATTCAAAACGTAATGTGACAAAGTTCTACGGTGTGTACATCTTATTGCTCGTGACTGTACGTGTATGTCTTCGTGTTGACATGATCGTCATCACAACAGCCCATAGACCTTCGGACATAGGAGTGGAGTCCCTCTCCCGTGGAAAGGTGGAACCCGTAGAGGTACTCTCAAGTTGCAAGCCTTACAAAGCCGAATATGGTAGATAGGGCCAAAAAATCAGCTGTTTCATACATTTTGATATTTTTGTTTTTAATTTTTTTTTCGCGATTTCAGAGTTGGTCCCATATTAAAAGTTGGTCATTTTGGCGGTCCCTATCTACCATATTCGGCTTAATAAGGCTTTTACCAAACACCCTGTATACTGATCAAAAGGAAATAGGGGCCACTATATGATTTTCCATACAAAAGAGCTAATTTTTGAAAGATATTTTGTTAAATTCAATATTATTTTATTTTATTTGAATTTGGTATTGTTCGAAAACTGTAGGGTAAAACCGGGATAGATGCCGCAGCGGGATAGGTGCCTCATTTACAAAAAACCTAATTTCCCAAACTCGCAACTAAGAATTTCGCGTTTCGCTCCTGTGTGCAATCAACTCCGCGACGAACTTCACAAAAACATCAAAGTTTTAAATGTTAGTATTTGCCGTTGTATAACTTTATAAGGAGAAATAAATTCCGTTATATTTTTTATTACGTCAATGTACTGGTTCATTAAGTGTGCACCTGGGTGTAAAAAATTGTTCGTTTGTTTTTTAATTTACTTATTTAAAAACTGCTTGGGCATCTATCCCTATCACAAAGGATACTTGCCCTGATTTTTCAAGGTATCGGTGGCTTGGGGGCATCTATCCCACCATACACCATATATACGCATATATGGTGTCAGTGTATATTTTTAAATTATTTTTAGTGTTCTGTTATATTTTTATGTATTTACCTTCGATCAATAATACCCTAGATGTCCAGTCAGAGTCTCAAAAATGACACCTCAAATAGTGGCCCATTCACAAACTAGGCGCTTAATTTGCACAAAAGTAGGGAATCTATCCCAGTTTTACCCTAATAGTAAACTTGCAAACTTTACTGTAGAATTTACAGTATATTTGAAAAAATATAAATTTTGCGTATTCTTGTACGAAACTCCAGTTTCTTTCCATTCTTACTGACACACAGCGGGTGAATAGTTGAAGAAAGTTGAAAATTTTCAAATAAAATCAGATTGAATTTTTCATAAAAATACCTTTCTGAAATTAGCTCGTTTGTATGGAATATCATGGAGTTGCCCCTATTTTCTTATGACTAGTACCTATAGTTGCTTTTAATTCATAAAAACTGCAAAACAGACAACTTGAGCGAAGACTCGGGAAACATTTAATATAGGCGAAGATATTTTCATTACAAATGAAAGAATAAATTTTATCCATATATCGGTCTAACATAATTAGCTCATGTAATACGTAAGTATAACATACATGTGTAATTCCTCCTTTATAAATTTTAAACGCTGCAACATCCGAAAAAGTCAAAAGATAATTTATATTCAACTATAGGAAAACTATTTTTTTGTGACAAAGTATGTACCTACATACTTACTTATGTAGGTAATGAATGACTTACTCATGATTCATATTTCCACCTGAAATAACTTGAAAAATTATGTTGACTCGAACACACAAGAAATAAAAAGAACGTAGGTATTATACGTATTTCTTCAAATAATATTTACTATACTTATATTTCAGCGAAACGGAAAAATAAGCCAATCAAACTAAACGTTGTTTGCTCAAGTAACTCGGAGAATTGTTATTTCAGTTCGCCGTGAGGGCTATTTATCTTTAAGATGAATTTGTACTTTATAAAATCCTGAATGAAACTCCTGTTGAATGGTTGAATCTCACGCTGTAATTATTCAACTTTTATCAGGAACTTTTTCAATTTGCATCATCGTACGTTGCAGCGGTGAATAAATATTTATGCAGAGCTCCACTTCTCAAAATAACCGCTTACATGTACAACCACAGAATAGATAATAATACAACTAGAAGAAGTTTTAAGTTCTCATACATACACTCGACGTTAGAAAAATTGGCCATTTAATGAGCTTTCAATTAATAAATAATTGTTTGATTTTATTTACATAACATGATAACAGTTTCCATAATTAAACGCTTAAAGCGTTATTGCTTGCGCCGCCATAAAAGGGAAACAAAAGGGGTCAATTCAGGAAATGCGAGTAAATTTGCAATCGTGATGATGGAGAAAACACACTTCAACAGTTCAATAAAATAAAAAAACCGGCCAAGTGCGTGTCGGACCACGCACCGTAGGGTTCCGTAGTTACCTTATACATACGATATTTAATACCACTATTATTTTTTGTCTGCAAAAATAACTTTGTTTTTCATAGTGTTGGTATGAATGACAAAGTTATATTTGCGGTTTTGGAAAATGTGCTATATCTCAAAAACTAATTATTATATCTCGTTCAAACCAATTTTTGTTGAAAGTGTTTATTAAGGTCTACAGCATGTTTTTTTTTTATTTTTCACTCTCTTATTTCAAAAGTTAGAGGGGGGGGGGGACACACATTTTACCACTTTGGCAGTGTTTATCTTTCAAACGGTTGACTTTGAAAAAAAAACGTCTTAGAAACCTCAATGTCATTTTTAAAGACCTATCTAAAGACACCCCGCACGTATTGGTTTGAAGAAAAATTTTTTTTTCAGTTTCATGTATACATGAAACTGAAACTGAAAAAAAATTTTTTTGTCCCCCTTTATCTTTTATTTTTTAATTTTTGTATTAAATTCGTTAAGCGGTTAACAGAACTTCTTCCTACCAAGTTAAACTTTGTAATCCTAATACTTTCGGAATAAAGTGGCTGTGACATACGGACGGACAGACAGACAGACATGACGAATTTATAAGGGTTCCGTTTTTTGCCATTTAGGATACGGAACCCTAAAAATGGAAAACTCAAGATGGATACTATTGACCATGAAGTTGCTCAAATATAGCAAACAAATGAGGCAATATAATGTTGCTCGGAAACTGAATCTCAGTAATTGATTCCGTTCGACGAGTATTCCAATGGTTTCTAGAGACTGTTGGCTATGTATGTTGCTATGTATGTGTATGTTGCTAATTACTGAGATTCAGTGTATGTAGGTACTTAATATTTATCATTTTCAACTTTAGTGATCGGTGTTACATAAAAAAATATTACAACTTTATAACTCTTTCTTGACTCCACATAAAATTCTATTATTATAAAGCTAATATCCTAAGCATTTTTTTTAATCCTACTAATATTATAAATGTGAAAGTTTGTGGGTTTAGATGTTTGGATGTTTGTTCCTCAATCACGCAAAAACGACTGAACGGATTTGGTTGAAATTTAGCACACAGGTAGTAGATAGCCTAGATTAAAACATAGGATACTTTTCATCCCGATATTTCCACGGGAACGGGAACCACGCGGGTGAAACCGCGGGCGGTCGCTAGTGTTAAATAAACTACAAGATGATTTTAGGATATGATGATGTGATTACCTATTTACTAATCTTATCCAACGAGCGCGTACGTACTGCTCCGAATGGTGATGGTTTTGACAATCTTCCTAATTTTGTTAAGTAAGGCCGCGTTCTCAATATAACACTTCAAGATCTGCAGAACGCATCTTGTGAGATGCAACCAAAGAGGACAAAAGATCCATTATCCCCTCTAACCCACTATTAAACCAGGTTGGTCCCTCCCCTTCCCTTCTTATCTTTTACCTACCCTGCGAAGCACGAGGATAATTAAGATTAATGAACCATCATATTTTTATGTGATATGATATTATTAGGATAGACTGTAATTTTTGCCGTTACTGATTGACTAGTTTTATCCTGAAAATAAAATAAAAAATATTGCATAGGTTTTCCAATGCTTTTTATAAATTCTACAACTATCAATAAATCACTACAATAGGTACCAATTTTGTTCGGCTCGGTACCCAAGTGCATAATTGTACACTACATTTTTATTACAAGGCTAATCTAATTTAGCTTCATATGTGCCTAGAAAAGATGATCGAAGCCTAGAAAGCGCAATATGAAAGTATTTAAATAGAAGTAATGTGTGAGCTTAAAGCGCTCGTCCGTCAATATTCTACCATTATATATAGACGTTATAAAGTTATTTCCCGAGAATAATCCCTTAGCGCTCAAGATAGCTGCCAAGATATACTGTGGTTGCGTATCTAGGGGAAATTATGCGATCGAGGCGTGCGGCCAGCCCTCAGATGAAAGGCTTACCAACATTACGGCTGCCCGACCGCGCTATAAAGGATTACGACGGTATACTTAGGAATTTTTGCCTAACATAAAGAATATCTAATGCTGAATACTGAGAAAATACGAGTGTTTTTTGTGAAACATCTGCTGGCACTAATAAGAAAGAACGGACGTGGAATTGAAAATGGACGAGTAATTTTAATTAGAACCCTGCGGATGATTTTCTATTACGAAATACGGTTGTAATGTAACGTAAGGCCGAATTTTAAGTACTTATCATGGTTAAACCAGCAAAAATTGCTTTTTATGAGGGTGAAACATAAAAAGGACACAGTTAATGAATAACAAAATATTAAACTACATAGATTGGCCTTCACGTAAGATTCGGGTATGTGGCCGCTCTATTCTACCTTACAGGCATTAATGACCATCCATTTCATGCCTCGTCATGTTTTATTATACGACCAAATCCATTAAAAACAAACTCCATTAGAAATGCCAAACAAATTATAACGAAATTATTGTGACAAATGTGGTTATTGTAGAGCACCGTACACACATGAATAAAGGTATTAGGTACATACCTGATGCAATCTGTGCCTAAGTTATGTCTGAGGTCTTACTATGAATGAAACTAGAATCTCGATAATTGGATAATCGGACGATGTTCGTCGTTAAATTCGTTTGATTTTGTACCTAATTCCTGCGGGTCTGCCGCCTAACTCTCTCGCTTCGCTTTGACTCTGCCTTTGGTTTATGACGTCAGTGCACTGTCCGTCCTTGTCATCGTGTTATGATATGACAAGGACGGATAGACGATAGCTATCGCCTTGAGTTAGGCGGTAGGGCCCCTGATCTATTAATGTCAAGCAACGTAACGAACGTCGTCCGACGGTCTTGGTTCGGAGTAGGCTCCCTGGTACTGAAATGAAATTGAATTCGTGTGTTCGGATCTAATTCGGTGTATATATACAGCGCTCGGGGCGTCTCGCGGTCGCAATTAGTTAATCGACAATATTGTGGCCACGCTGTAACGTAAAGATGGTTTATACTATGGTTTATATTATATCTTACCGTTAGCATTATTCTATTAAGTGACACTAACAGTTCATCTAACAGATATAACATAATATAACTACCTATTGCTTTTACTTTGTCACTCCATGCTATCTGTTCTTTTTAACTTATACAGTCAATGAGAGAGGGTCAATTATAAATATCAGTTTCTCATTAATATAGTGTCTTAAATTAAAGGCAAACTCAAGAAAGATAAAAAAAGAAGTAGTTTAGTTCAAAAAAAAATGTTATGGGTACGGCACTTAATCTTGTTATTTTTCAAAAATCTTTGAATGCAATTTTACGTATTTTAAAAAATAAAGGAATGTTTCCCTTTCCGTAAAATTTGCCATCATCAATACTAACGACACTTTTCCCGCCAACTATTTACCATCTTTTTTTCTGCATAAAGTGATGCGTTTGACATGTCATAACTTTACAGTTTTTAATATACATATACCTACCCTGTTTCCACGTGTCAGACTGTCAGGGGGCATTAAACTTTTCGTAATAGACCCCCTGCTCTGTGTAGGCTATGTGGCGTGGTTTCTAAAAAAAGGAACCGGACAGAGAGTCTCGCGCATCGAGAACTCCGTACAAACTTGTATATAGATAGACGATGAAATCACTGAAAAGTATATCTATTCTATATCTTTTATATCTATCCTGAAAAACAAACTTAACTTTGTAAAACTTGTTTTGTCGAAATACATATAACATTTCTGCAAAAAATAAATATTTGCCACAAGACCGACCAATACGTGACAAAGCACGTTTTTCACATGTGTTATATCGCAATGGGAGTCCTATTAGGGCACAAGTTATTTTGGGCGGCCCGCAGTCACGTCGAACAGATACGAATCGAAAGCCCCGAAATATCTTATCACGAATTAAGGCACATACTCAACATGTAAACAATCGTATTTGTATTCGCTGTTTGATTAGAAATGGTGGAAATAGAACTGCGTCCTCTCCTCTTCCTATTTTTGTATAAGCCAGTACTATCACAGTTTACTTATATTATATGTATATACTGTGGTACTATACAGTACTTAACACTGTATTATAAACACAATAGAGAAAATAGTACAGCGGAAAAATACCTACCAAAAGATAATTTCGATAATTATGTTATTTTTACCCGACTACGGCAAAGCCAAAACGGAGGGTATATGATTTTGACCTGTATGTATGTATGTTTGTAAATTCATCTGTTCCCTCATAACTTCTAAACTACTTGTTATAATTTGACAAATGAGGTATTGTTAGAAGCGTCTTAATTGTCCAATGAACATAGGCAATATAACGTTACATTAAATTGAATGTGGCGCCCCCTAAAGGAGATAAAGACATGAACTAAAAAATATATATTTTTTAATAATGCCGTGTTGGGTACCAAATGAAAGGGCTTAATGAGCAGTCTTCAAAAATATATAAATTGTTAGCTTTTGCCCGTGGCTTTGCTTGCTTGCCCTATTGAAAACTCCAAAATTTTTTAAATAAAAAAGAAGTTTAAAAACTAAAACCCGACTACGGAAAAATCGTGCTCTAAAAAGTAAGAAACAAGAAAATATTCATAAAAAGGATAACCGTAGTCGCATGCCACCTCCAGCCCGTGCCGTGCGTGTCTAGGACAAAGTGGCATGCGACTACGGTTATCCTTTTTATGAATATTTTCTTGTTTTTATAACATGTGTTCTATTTGTAATAAACAACAAGAAGATTGAAAGCGGTGAAACTTCAATCATCGGAAATTAAACATACCTAGGTAAGTACTTCTCATATTTATACATCACAAGCGTAAGCGAATTTTCAGCAAAAATGCGTAATTTTCTCAGCCAAAAGAGCTTGAACGGATGAATTCTTGCGTCGAGAAAATTGAAAGATTGCGAAGTGCGCTGTTATACACGTGTATGTGAGATGCCCTCGGCAGTGCAACGGAAGACAAAATATCCAATTTCATGTGAGACTCGAGCGGTAAACCCGGATTATTTAGGGTACGCAATACCTACATCATATTCCCAGTTACAAAGTTATTTAACCAATACTTTATTAGATAGAAAATTAAAATAAATCTGTAGTTGGGCACAATAATGTGGAAAATATTTTGATTGAAACCTGAAAACCATTATTTGGTCATGTTTATCATTCTAAATAACTATAATAATACATTATATTATACTACTCTTATCTATCGGTATAAATACATATTTAAGTGCTTATGTATACACATTTAGAGTGTTCTTCTACGCTAGGTATTTAGAAAATACTATTTACTTAATAACAGAACAGAAGAAGAAAAATGTAATCATCAGATAAATATATTTTAAAAACAACAACAACAACAAATTAAATAACATAATGATTAACTAACTTTAGATTAAAATCAATACTATAATACAATCATGCCAGTGGCCCTACCATGAGTTGATGCAACCTGTTTACGTTACCGTGAACTATCGTTTTGTCTCTTTTACTTGCACTGACTGTGAGCAGTAGTTCTAACCGATAGTTGAGGGTAACGTAAACAGTTTCCATTAACTATAATATAACATGGTATAGGCCCTTGCCTTAAACCGACAACTATTCATCATGAATGCGACAGACAGTCCCCTATGTAGAGGATGCCTGGACGCAGAGGAAACAGCCGCCCACGTGATCCTGGAGTGCGTGGGTTTGGCCGCACACCGGGCAGAAATCCTCAAAGACGTGAGGTCGCTCCTAGAAGCCTGTGAACGCCCCAGGAGGCTTCTGCGCTTCTGGAAGGAGCTGGGATGGCTTGACTAGCCACACCAATGCTGTGTTTCACGCATAACGGACCAAATGAGAGTCTAAATGCGGAAAAAAGAGCCCATCACCAATACCAATACCAACATGGTATAGGGATGGTAGGGACACAACCGCTACGGTCAAACGGAGACGTAGGCATGAAAATGAGGTAAGTACTTATAATATACTAGCTTCCGCCCGCGACTTCGTCCGCGTGGATATTAGAGAAAATCCTTAGGGAACCTTCAACCAGAATCCGACCAGCCGATTTTATGCGATTAGGCCGGTCCCCACCAAGCGCGCTGCCTCGCGAGGCAAAACGTTTGCCGCATGTGGCAGGCCTCGCACGAGGCTGCGCGCTTGGTGGGGACCGGCCTAATCGCATAAAATCGGCTGGTCGGATTCTGGTTGAAGGTTCCCTAAGGATTTTCTCTAATATCCACGCGGACGAAGTCGCGGGCGGAAGCTAGTTTATTACAACAATCAGAAGTGGGTCCAGAGATATTAGTAGTATCCTGTTCCCGTTTCTTTACTCTTTTCCGTTCCCGTTTGGTCCCGTTCCTGTCCCCGGTTTCCGTTCCCGTTCGCTTTCGAGCGATCGCGTTTGCATTCCCGTTCCTGTTCCCGTTCCCGCTCCCGCTCCCGTTCCCGTTCCCGTTCCCGTCCCCTGGGGCTGAATCATGTCCAGCGTGTTGGACTTCAAAATAAATGTTATTTTCGCATTCCTCATCCCATAAAACCTCAAGAACAACATCCACATCGATTTTCATGTTTACATACCCCATTTACCCCCTAAGGGATGATTTTCAAAACAACAAATTATATGTTTGCCTATTTATTTTTAGACATGCTTCTAAGAATTTTAAAGTTGTAATGTCTATTTTATATTATTTTTCCATACATAATTTGCACTCCATTTTCACCCCTTTAGCGGTTAAATCATGTCCACAGTGTTGTACTTCAAAATAAATGTCATTTTCGCAATCACCATCCCATAAAACCTCAAGAACGACATCCATATCGATTTTTATGTTTACTTACCCCATTTACACCCTAAGAGGTTGATTTTAAAAACCACAAAATATATGTTTGCCTATTTATTTTTAGACATGCTCGTACGAAGTTTTAAGTTGTAATGTATATTTTATATTGTTTTACATAGCAAATTTGAACCCAATTTTCACCCCTTTAGGGGTTAAATCATGCCGATCGTGTTGGACTTCAAAATAAATGTAATTTTCGCAATCGTCATCCCAGAAAACACCAATAATGACATCCATATCTATTTTAGGTTTTTTTTACCCCATTTCATTCCCATAGGGGTTAAAATACTACCAATAACTATATACGTTGCGTTATATTTCCATCCATAAGCCTAAATTATAAATTTAGCGATTTTTACTTTGAAAATTAAGGATTTTCTTCTATACTCAACTTCATCCCCCTTTTCACCCCTTCGAGGGTAGAATTTTGAAAAACGATGATACACGTATTTATTAATTTTCAATCATCAGCCTAAATACAGAATTTGAAGATCCTAGCATCAAAACTGAGGGACTTTCATACAAACTTTCATCCCTTATTTCATCCCCTTAGGGATGGAATTTTCAAAAACCCTTCCTTAGTGGATGCCTACACTATATAAGGTACCTGTGTGCAAAATTTCAAGTCTCTAGGTTCTGTAGTTTGGGCTGTACGTTGATATCTCACTCAGTCAGGACTTTGAATTTTATATATATAGATGAGCTTTACTTCTGTAGCCTCTATATTTTGTGGCCATGGGCAGAAACGAAGAACAACCCTGACTAGATGTGGACATACGACTTGCGGCTTGCGGGGAGACCTTCAGCCGCTAAACGGCCAAAGTCGTTTGTTGTTGAATTTGTTGACCATATCCTAAAAAGTTATATGCGCAAAGCTCTCGTATACATTTAGCTTTGTACCATTTTGTTAAATTGACTTTGTAAACAGACATAGGATAATAAAATTTATTGCAGACTGATACTTTTAAAAGCTTATAGATATGCTTTCAAGCTGTTATTTGATTCTGTTGATAATCACTACAGGGATCAGTAAAAATGACTAAAAATTTTCTCCCAAACAACAACATAGTTTTAGTGGGAACCAGTAGCTGTGAAAAATTCAATTAAGCAATTAACTATATTTAGCCACAAAGGGCTCTTTCAATTCAAGTCATTGTGATTACCATAAGTTATATTGACTTATCGATAAATACAGCACGTAGATACCGGCTGAAAATCAGTAGGTAAGTGGCATAAGAATAAATAAAACTGGGTAGAACGGACACTCCCGCTCTGGACGAGCTCAAAGTCACGATATTAGTAAACGCGTAGCTGCTACGCGTTGATGCTACGCCGTAGCATCTGTATCTATAGTAGCAGGCGCAGGGTGGATTGCGTTGCGCTACGTAACTTTCATAGCGCACGCTATGACCGCGCGAAGTCTATATGTTCTATTTAGGGAACTTTTCTTTCTTAATAATACAAGGAGGATTTTACCATTGAAAATGGTTATCAGATGCAAATCGCCTGGGACGTATTTTTGGCCATATCTTCGAGGATTTTGGGAGGATCGAAATAAAAATAATACCAAAAGTTGAGGAGTTTATCGAGACACGTGTGAACGTTTGAATTTTGAAAATCTACTGGAAACTTTTTTTGGCATTTTGCGAAATTCCAAAAATTCCGGGTTTTTTGGGGGATGTTTGTTTACTAAATTGTAAATATTTAGTGTTCGAGGCAGTCAGCGAATCATAAAAATAAATAGGTACTACCTAGGTAACTCTAAAAATATAATAGGACTTTGCATTTGATTTGATTTTGGTTTTTCGTAAATTTTTGTGTTCATTTTCAATGCTCCGATTCTTGCGGGGAGTGTAAAATCTGTGAATTTTTATAAGTTAATTTATTTTTTTGATTATTTTTTTTACTTTTTACGCGTCGCTCGATACACGCTATTATCGATTGAGAAGCGTTTAATAAAATAAAACAGCACAATAAGCATACAAATAGTAAAAAGAAGGTGTCGCTTAGCAGAAAATATATTCGTCTTAAGTATAATCTTAAGTAATATAGTAGGTCTGCGAAGATAATGTGCAATCTAGACTTTATTCGTACAGGGGTCGGGTGTTATGTCAACGCCAGCTCTCACGCGTGAAGCGGCAGGATTAAAGTAGATTCGACCCTGTACTGATTCAGATTTACTCCGATGTAGTTCCGGCCGGGCCCAAACTAACTTAATGTGATTTCTGAAGGGCAGCGTTAAAGTCTCGGATGAAAGACGCCGCGGACCGGTAAATCTCTGAAATTAGTTTTTCTCTTTGTGTTGTCGACACCTTTATTCTATTTGTAGCGAAGAGTTATTCTTCCAGTTTGTTCCGTTCTCTGTGAAAAAGATAAACTCTGTTTGCGATATAAACCTGTGACTTGAAAGAGGCTTTCTTTTAAACACTATTACACGAGATTTAACAGTTTTCATTATTCATTTTTAGTTTATGTTAATTAGAATATGTTATTGGAAGCCGAAAAACTTCAAAATTATCATTAAATCTGTATCTTCAAATAACCTTTCGGTTTTCTGATAATAACTTTTATCCCAGTTACCATTAGATGATACATATTATCAGTACTGAGATATAGTCACGTTCGGAGCCCTCTCACGTACACGTAATTAGGTTGACATAAACGCTGTGCATATATTGTAACTATACGATCCATCTTGTGGCTGTGAATTGACATCTTCATTTGTAATAGTAATATCGTTAGTATTCTCAAGGGGAGGGTAATATTTAATATTGTATCGAGTAGCGATGTTTATAAAGAGCAAATATTGACTAACCGAGTGACTTTAGTAGGCTCACAGCGTTAAAATAACTATGAGGAACAATACTGTCGTGTGTCGCCGAACGCGTAATTACATTCCCTCGTGTTGTGTTTCGTTCCGCGTCCTCCTTTATCTAAACAGAATGAAAACTCATGGAGTAGGAAATTATAGCAGGTTCACTTGTTCGCTTGTAAACCAACTTGAAAGATCAAGCATCTTTAATGCATTTAAGGAATCGGGTTCTTTGAAACTAGTTGCACTTAATTATATTTGATTGATGCGCTAGCGGAGGAATAGAGTTGCTGTTAGAGATAGTAAACAATTTATAAAAGTTTGTTGTTTGTGGCAAAAAGTAACCCTCCTATTTTATTGTTTGCTTAGAATAATTACACCTAGCACGATAATTTCCTACAAAGCGCGCTGTCAAAAGTGAGGCAACTAAAACAGCCAAAATGGCGCCGTTTTCAGATTTCTATTGTCCATTATTACATAATCATACCTAGTAAGTACAAAACGGTTTCAATTTCCCTACCTTAAAGAGATTAATTATTATATTTGTTGCGCACCTCCTTGCTGTGCTAGGTTAAGTTTATTTTTCAGAAACCTTTTTAAATCAAAATTCTTTGTGTTCTTTGTCAGTTTTTTACTTGTCAAATATATCTGTTTTGTCATCGTTGCTGCTACCTATTTATAAGCTTGTTCAAGGTAATTAATTTAGTTCTTTCATTATAAATACATCAATTTACAGTCCTCTCAGCTTTCATTCCATTCCCTGTCGCTATCATTTGGTCCTTCTCCCATCATAACCAGTTTTTTTTACAATTTTTTCAACATCTGTCATCCATATAGGTATCACCATAGACTTATTATATTACTAGCGTAAGGACACGGTTAACGTCGCTACGAAGTGACGCCAGTTGGTTGGCCCTAAAATTACAATTTTAGGGCCAACGCGATTCAGTCATCCGCGGAAGACTATGGTAGACAGACGGTGACTGACGTGACATAAAAATGGCGAATGGCGCATTTGTAGATTGCAAAAATTATGATGCAAACGTTAAAAAGTTACATGGAATATCGTATCATCGGTTAGTAGCTTTACATTATTTTTATTACGTGTCTAACAATTTTAATAAATTATAAAATATTTTACTATTACTTGTTATTGTTCGAGGCAATAGAGATGGGTCATCATGACTCAAATGAACTCGTTCACTTGAAGATCTTTATATGGATTCAAATGAACTATGTAGTTCACTTGAGTCCATAAAAAGATCCTTAGTTCATTTAGTTCCATAGCTAGTTAACTCAAAGAACGAGAGTAAACGGAAAGGATAGATTACGAACACTGCGTACAGAAATGTCTCCTATGAAACATATTTGCTGCAAAAATAATTATCTACATTACATTTCAATTCAAATAATTACAGATTGCCTAATGATCTAGTGCGTAAAGAAATATGGAGTTGCATAATAGTTATTTATGCAACTGTACTATAATGAGGGGTATTAAAACACGAATGTGGGTTTATCACACGAGGCGAAGCCGAGTGTGATAATAGTATCACATGAGTGTTTTAATACCTAATTATGTACAGTTGCATACAAGACTTTATCTATACCCAATTTTTTTTTATTATTTTTATTTGGGATTAAACAATATTAATACATATGGATTAAAAACACCCATGATATTTATCTACACCCATGATATGTATCATCTATAAAGGTTTTGACTTTGACTTTGTCTTTGACTTTGACCTTCCTCCCCCTCCTTGTCATTATGTCTTCCGCGAGAGTGTTATAATGTTGTACTGAATTTCATTATGCAACGCTGAGCGCGTGGTCGCGCTGCACAGCAGGTCCTCCTCCCGCTCGGATACTGTAATGGTGGCAGTAAGCTAACCGTTGCAGAACATTTTACAGAGGATTTAAAGCATGGGTGTAGATAAAATAACGAAAACAGTCCTATTTCATAAGCCTCCTAAAAACGCTTAATCGATAAAAAGATTTTTATACCTATTACCTACCTTTAAAAAACTTTAGGTACCTACCTATATATTGATGCTTATATTTTAGGAGGAATTTGCATGTTAATAATCAACCTTGACAATGTAATTATTTAGTTGCATAAGGATTAATATCATGATACGAATGTCATCATCTTCCGATCAATAATTACTTTTATAGAAAAAAAAAATATACTGTGGCTTTCGTTTCATTATTCCTATTTTCATTGGGATCTCTAATTTTTTATTGATAAATTACTGCTAATCTTACTTGCTGATAATTTCAATAGGTGAAAGTTTTATGAAATCTGCGCAGTTAGTTTTTGAATTTTTGCATTACAAACAATCAAACCAACAAACAAGTCTTTCCTTTTTATATTTAATAATTTAAATAGTTTATAATATTTGTTTAGTATAGCTGTGAAAAAGAACAAAAACAACTTATTTGAAATAAACATGTTTGAGATTTTGTAATGCTTACGTTTTATTTATGGCCTTAATACCATCGAAAAACTGATATAATTACCATTACAAAAATAAAAAAAAAAGTTAAAAGTGCTAGCGACCCAAAGGAGCCAGATGAGTGAACTTGTCCTTAACTATTGAACTAAATAGTTCACTTCAGGAATCTTTTTTGCCCACCTCTAATATGGCAGTAGTTCGAGCGGGATCTAAAAGATGTCGCTGATTTTGCTTGTATGAAGGAATTATAAAGCAAATATTCGGATGGGCTCATCCTTCCTTTTGAAATCATTGGGTATCACATTTATTTTCATCGGTTTATTTTGCTCTGTTTACGTTCTTACACGTTCGATCGATATCAATAATGTTCACCCGAAGCATGGGCAAAGCTCAGTCTTCGGACCCCGCCGCGCCTAATGGTGATAAAGTTGTAGAGCCTGTGCAGCCCTCTGTTGCTGAGCAGCAGAGGTCCCACTCCAGCAGAGCTCCAACAGTCCCGTCGTCAAAATCGTCGCGGTCATCCGCGACAATAAAAGTGCGAAAGGCTGCGGCGGAGGCGCTCGCCTTACGCCATCGTCTAGAACTTGCCGCTCGCGAGCGTGAGCGCGACCGAGAGCTTGCGACCTTGCAACAGCAACTGCAGGATTGCGAACTGCGTGCGGAGCTGGCTGCTATCGATGCCGACGCTGCTGAGAGCAGTCGCAGCAACAGTCGTGTGAGCCACCGTAGCTCCACCCGGGTGAGCGTAGATAGAACCAAACATTGGGTAGAAAAACTAGAAAACGAACAAGCTTTAGTTAATAATGGCATATCCGCAGAAGAATGTGAACATCCTCTAGTTCCATCACCCGCACGTATGGCACCGCCAACGAGCACAAGGGCAGCTGCACCCCTTATTAACTCGCGCAATCGACAGCAACAAGCAGATCACCCCGAGGCGGCCGTTTTAGCACCGCCGCTTAATCACAACTTATTTCAAGCAGTCGCTGACACCGCAGCGGCAGCAAAATCTCTCGCTCAGGCCCACAGCACAAAGAAAGTAGAACTGGTGTCATTCTCTGGCAATTCCACAGAATGGCTACACTTCAAACGCGTTTACGATAATTCTAAACAAAATTTTTCTGCTTTAGAAAATATCTCGCGACTTCAGAATGCGCTTCGAGGTCCCGCACGAGATGCCGTCGCAACAATGCTGCTGTCAGCCGAAAACCCGGAGGATATCATGCGCGCACTTGAAGATAACTTCGCGCGCCCCGAGCTCATCGTTTTCAAGGTAGTCAATTCACTTAGGAATCTTCCACGTTTGGGTAACGATTTAAAAGAACTCGGAGTATTCTCCAATCGGGTACGTAACTCTATTTCTATAATTAAATTATTAAAACAAGTAGAGTATTTACACTCTCCGGAATTATTCCACACTGTCCTTGGGAAATTAAACCCGACAACAAAAATTAGGTGGACTGATTTCGCGATGACAGACATGTCCGGACGCCCTAAACTAGAAATCTTGTCAGACTTTTTAATCCGCGAACTAAATCAGTACATTAAGTTTGGTTTGTCACCCGAGTCAAATACCAGCCAGCAACAACATCTCGCTAGTGACAAACTTCATAAACGCGAAAATGTTCATAGTACTAATACGCAACTAGCTAAGGGCGACGACACACAAAAAGAATGTTGTTTTTGCAAGAAAAACCATAACATCAAGGAATGTAAGAACTTCAAATCCCTATCTATCGCAGAGCGATGGAATTGGTTGCGTGAGGCAAAAATTTGTTATAGATGTCTTAAGCGTGCTTCACACCAATGGAAAACATGCAAAGTGAAACCATGCGCCGTAGATGGGTGCACTCTACGTCATCACCCACTGCTACATCAAAATTCACCTCCAGCATTAATCAATTCCACAAACGTACAAACTGCTGATAATGTCGATCGTAATTTTCAACCATTGTCACTCGTCACCCAATCGGATGATGACAAGGTAATGGTGTCGACCACTTCTACCGATAGTGAACAACCGAGTACCATTTCAACGCTTCGACCTCGCTGTTACCTCAAAATTCTCCCGGTTACTGTTTCTGGTCCCGCAGGAAGTTGCGATGTGTATGCGCTCCTTGATGATGGGAGCACTGCGACGTTGATCGACGCCAGTATTGCTGAGCAGATAGGTGTGACAGGACCGCAACAAACTATTACGGTGCATGGCGTTGGTGGTCTCGAGCGCACTTGTTCGGTATCGTATGTCGATTTTCACATTAAAGGTAAGAACACACACGATTCATTTTTCGTTAAGAACGCTAGAGCGATGCATTCTCTTTCGTTAAATCCTCAGACTATTATACGAGAGACAATTCAGTCGCTTCCTCATTTAGTGGACTTAGACGAAATATTAACTTACGAAAACGCAACTCCAACAGTTTTAATCGGAGCTGACCATTGGCATCTCTCTATCAACTTAGATGTCCGGGCAGGTAGAAAGAGCGAACCGGTAGCTTGTCTAACGGCTCTGGGTTGGACTTTATACGGTGTTTCGTCTAGCAAAACAAAATTGATCGATTTTGTCAACCATGCAACATTTAGTTCGCCAGCAAACGACAATATAGAGTTTTTGGTAAAAGAGCAGTATAAGCTAGACTCGTTAGGGATCTCCAAAACAGAAACGCCACATTGCAAGAGGGATCAGCGCGCGATCGAAATTTTAGAATCAACCACGAAACGCTTACCTTCTGGTCGGTTCGAGGTCGGCCTACCCTGGCGTGATGACATACGACGAATCCCCGACAGCTATCCTCAAGCAATGTCACGTTTCTTAAGTCTAGAAAGGCGTATGGCCAAAGACAAAGACTTTGCTAAGGCCTACGAAGTTTTTATGTCTAATATGGTGGAAAAAGATTATGCGGAAGAATGCGCTTCTGAGACGTATTACGCCGGTAGGGGAGATAGAAAAACAGACAGAAACATACGTTTCTACCTCCCACATTTTGGCGTCTACCACCCCCAGAAGCGCAAACTTCGAGTGGTCCATGATGCTGCAGCCATGAACGACGGAGTTAGCCTAAATTCTTTGTTACTTCCTGGCCCAGACCTGCTCCAGTCTTTATTAAAAATTTTGTTTCGTTTCCGGGAGGGCCGTGTTGCTTTGGCAGCGGATATTAGAGAGATGTTTCCTCAAGTCCGAATTAGGGAAGAGGACAGAGACGCCCTTCGGTTTTTATGGAGACCCAACAGAAGCCAACCCATAAAAGAGTTTAGGATGACGGCCGTAATTTTCGGCGCATGCTGCAGCCCCTTTTTAGCTCAATATGTTAAAAACAAAAATGCTGAGGAGTATGCCCACTCGCATCCTAAAGCAGTTGACGCCATCTTGTCTAGTCATTATATGGATGACTACATAGACTCGCAAGATGACGCCACTGAAGCTTCTCAGTTAGCAGCGGATATTATTTACGTCCACAGTGGTGCTTGTTTCGAAATGCGGGCATGGATATCAAACGAGCCGACCGCATTAAAACTTGTTCCGGAAGAACTACGCGCTATGCCATCGGAAATTGACCTCGGCTCGAATCCCAGTAATGTCAGAGCATTAGGGATCGCATGGCAGCCTCTTACTGACTTGTTAGGTTTTCGCACTGGGCTTGGGGATTCAATACCTCAACCGCTCACAAAGCGAAAGGTACTTTCACACTTGATGCGTATATACGACCCCTTAGGTTTGCTAGGACCGGTCATAATCAACGGTCGTATACTCTTCCAGCAAGCGTGGAGGTCTAACATCGGTTGGGATACTGAATTCCCAGCCAACGAAGCCTCAAGGTGGATTGAGTGGTTCCAAGCGGTTGCCGATGTGGCGCCTATTAAAATTCCACGTTGGTACGCGGCTTCCTTGAACTCAGAACCATTACATCGCGAGTTGCACGTCTTTGCCGACGCCAGCGAACACGCATACGCTTGTGTTGCGTATTGGCGTCTCATATACGAAGATAGCTCAATACGGCTCGTTCTGATTTCAAGCAAGGCTAGGGTTTCTCCGCTAAAACCGACGACTATTCCCCGTTTGGAGCTCCAGGCCGCCTTGATCGCCTCTCGTCTTGCCCTAACCATCACAGATAGTCACAAGAAAAAGCCGTCGCGCACCTATTTTTGGACTGACTCCATGACTGTCCTGGGATGGTTACGCAGCGACGCACGGACGTTTAAACCGTTTGTCGCCCACAGAATCGGAGAAATTATTGAAAATTCTAATGTCGCAGACTGGAAGTGGGTGCCAACCGATTTGAACGTTGCAGACGACGCCACACGTCCGCGGCATATCGAACTATCTACGTCGTCGCGTTGGTTTGCTGGGCCATCATTTCTTTTCAAGTCCCCAGAGGACTGGCCCCAAGAGCCATCAGGACTCACACCAGTTCGGGAGGAACTCAAATCCACCGAATTGGTGGGACTCCTCACAACCGCTCAAACCCTAACAGACTGGCCTCTGGAGCCATCTAACATGCCACCAACCCGTGAGGAGTTAAAGAGTCAAACCCGCGAGATGGTGGGACTCACTACCACTGTCGTCGGTTTACCAACACCGGTAACTGCAAACTTCGACTGTTTCAGTGACTGGACGCGATTGTTGCGGGCTACTGCACGGGTTCATCAAGCTGTAGCCAAGTTTCGGAATCTTTTGGCATCGCATCCAAATTCAAAATCTTACAGGCAAGCCAAGAGCGCCTGTCCTTCAACTTCATCCACCATCCTGGATCCCTTGGACGCTGAACTAATTAGAACGGCCGAAACACACATTCTGCAGCGAACCCAGCTCGAGAGCTTCCCCGCCGAATTCCACAACGTCTTGAACTCCAAAGCCATTCCATCAACCAGTCGGATCGCAAAGCTATCACCTAGAGTAGGAGATGACAAATTACTGCACCTCGATGGACGAATAAAAGCTGTAGAGGATGTAGACCCAGATACACGCTCCCCAATTTTACTCGACGGCGGCCACAGAGTTGTACGATTGCTGGTGCAATTTTACCACAGAAGGGTTGGACATGCAAATCATGAGTCAGTGGTAAATGAGTTGCGTCAGAGATTTTGGCTCCTAAAACTCCGAGTCACAGTCAGAAATGTTGCAAGGCAGTGCCTGTTGTGCAGGTTTCGAAAGGCCCAACCGATGAACCCAGCAATGGGTGACCTTCCACGACAACGGCTGGCTCACCATCAGAGGCCCTTCACATTCACCGGCGTAGACTATTTTGGACCTGTCACCGTGACCATCGGACGCCGGCACGAGAAACGCTACGTTGCTCTTTTCACATGCCTTACAACGAGAGCCATGCATCTGGAAATGGTCCACAGCCTTACAGCCGACTCCGCTATTATGGGCCTAAGGCGCTTCATCGCTCGACGAGGAACACCAAACACCATCTTTTCCGACAACGGGACTGCCTTCGTCGGAGCCAACAGAATACTGAAAGACTTCTACTCCACTGACATGCTAGAGTTTGCAGCCACCAGGAGCATCAAATGGAACTTTATTCCGGCGGCTGCACCGCATTTTGGCGGATGTTGGGAAAGGTTGGTGCGAACCGTCAAGGTAGCCTTACAAGCTACTCTCAAAGAAAGAAACCCCAAAGAGGAAACTCTAAGGACCGTTTTGGCAGAGGCAGAGGCCATCGTAAATTCCCGTCCTCTCTCACACGTGTCTACGGACCCCGATGACCCAACCACCTTAACACCGTTCCACTTCCTGCTTGGCACGTCCTCTAACCAACAACTTCCCGGAACCTTGAATGACAGCGATCTGGCCGGACGCGCTGAGTGGCGAAAAGCTCTAAGATTGGCTGACCACTTCTGGAATCGGTGGGTGCGGGAGGTGCTGCCGACTATGCAACCACGCCAGCAAAATCAAGACGTTGAAATCAAATTGGACGACGTGGTTGTCATAGTGGATGGGACGCTGCCCCGAGGCTCGTGGCCTCGTGGTCGAGTAGTGAAGTTGTACCCGGGCAAGGACGGTGTAACCAGGGTGGTCGATGTTGCCACAGCTGGAGGTGTCCTTCGCCGTCCCTCCAAGAAGCTGGTACGGATTACCAGATAGCTTGGTGCAGTGCTGCACGGAGGGGAGGATGTTGCGCACCTCCTTGCTGTGCTAGGTTAAGTTTATTTTTCAGAAACCTTTTTAAATCAAAATTCTTTGTGTTCTTTGTCAGTTTTTTACTTGTCAAATATATCTGTTTTGTCATCGTTGCTGCTACCTATTTATAAGCTTGTTCAAGGTAATTAATTTAGTTCTTTCATTATAAATACATCAATTTACAGTCCTCTCAGCTTTCATTCCATTCCCTGTCGCTATCAATATTATTGGATTTTAGTTACGATTAGGTAGCGTATGAAGGATATAAATCTGAGACCTGAGCCATTTTGGCTCAGTATAAGTTGCCTCACTTTGCATACAAGGACACGGCTTCTAGGTGTAATTATTCTAAGATTGTTTGTAACTATCATAGCGCTTTCGATGTAAATGCGAGTGATATTGTGACTGACGCGCCGCGCCACAATGTTTTAGTCTTTACCAAGTCGCTTCAACTTTCAATCCAACTTGCGTCATACCTAAGCAATGACCATCAACTATTTTTGACGTTCCCTCTGCTGGGACACAGGACTTTCTTATGGGTGGATAAGGAGGATGGGCCACAACCAACCACACGGGCCCAATGCGGATTGGTGGATGTAACGACTGCAAATGCAGCCGGGACCAACGGCTTAGCGTGCCTTCCGAAGTACGGAGGAGCTCGAGTGATAAATTTTGGGTCACCCATCACATGACCGATCCTGGCGAACGTTGCTGAACCTCCGCAATCGCTGGGCGCTATACCACTGCGCCATCGAGCTCCTCTAACGTAAGCAATATTCACCTCCAAACAGTGCGCTTTCCCTTTCAACTTTCTGCCATACATGTTTTCAATATTGCTCCAAACCGTACTTCCAACTTTCTGACATATTTTAGCGTTTTTTTAGAAGGTAGGACATGCTATTGAAAGCAACGAGGATCTTTCTTCTTGATGAAAACAGTCTCTAAATGTTCAAAATTATTCAATTATATTATGAGGTTTTCCCAAGGCATAAGCTCTTTTTAAGACCTAAAAAAATATTTGGCGATGTTTTAATTAAAAATTACAATCAACCAAACACAAACGACACGGGTGCCCGATAATAATATTTATTTAGAGCTTTTAGATTCTTACAACACGAGTAGTAAGATCCTCGCTATAGCATAGTATAGTATAGTATAGTACACGTAGTTAATCTTCACCCCCGCAGTCCCCCATTAACATGGGCAGAAGGCACACTAATTCCCTTGCTACGATCGTCTTCCCCTCGAACACTCAATACGAATAATTAAAAAAGCTGCCCTCAAAATGTGACCATAAACAAAATAATACTATCATACTCAATCTTCGTAACGCTGACTACGAAATTAAGAAAGGTTGACCTGAAGGTGGTAATAAAGTAAAGGCCTACACCTGCCGTGTGCCAACAGCAATTAGAGTTGTAATGTAAATAGCGGGCTGAGGCAACAAGTGGGTCAAACAGGGTCTGCCCCGCCCGCCCCCGCCGCCGCCGCCCGCCCTCCGTCCCTAACGGGTCATGAACAAACGGTGTTCATGACCCACTTTATCTCTTAAATCTCTACCGGTGCAGGTTGATCGAAATGTGCGCCTGAATTCGCACCGCCACATTATTGAGAAATGCGTATTAGGCATCCAATCACTTATTCTGATATTAATCGATCGTTCGGAGCTAGCGGGGTACCAGCTGTCGAATGTGATAGATCACATAAACACGGTGACTGACTGCGGAAACCTCACGCTTTTTAATACGTCATCTTATTGCGTTCTCATCAAACGGTTAGTACGCCATTACATAATAAAAAATATAGAATTTTATTTAAGTTTGTGGCAAATAAATAGTTTCTATTTTATTCTTTCTATTCTATTCTATTCGTTTCTTAAAACAATACATACAAATTGAAACAAAAAAGTGAATAAGAACAATGGCAGATCCTACATGACGTACATGATTTTAACCTAGTTAAAATTTCACCGTTTAGAAATGAAAAGTTGCATTAACGATCCAGATTTAGTTCTTGGTGAACTTAGCATCAAAAATTTTGTATTTATCAGGCTGGCAAATCGCTCGAAGCAAAAAAAGATGAATGAAATTCTGAGTTCGGATATTAATCCGTTTGAGTTAAAAAAAAAAAGAATATTGACACCCATCAAGTATTAGGGAAAAGTTTTTAGTAAGCTCACGGTCGTTGACCGTTATAAAGTCATATACCAAGAATATGGACATTGATATAAAGGTGTCCCAAAACTTGGCACATCGTGGGAAAGTACCTTATATTGAAGGTAGGTACTGAAAGAAAACTACATTTTGTTTTTAAAAATAATGGGAACTACATTCAAATGTTTTTTTATCGCATTTGATACCTATACAACACGTAGGTATTACTTAAATAATGTTAAATTTCATGGTCTTTCTTTTATTTAAGATGCTGAAACGCAAGGAAAAATAATTCTAATGAGTAATCCTTTCGATCGGTATCGTAAAATGGTATTAAAAAATAGTTTAGACACAAAACGACAAAACATTTTTTTTAGAGTTTTTGGCGCCATTTTGTATAGTACGGTTTGATGTCTATTTTCATTATTTGCAAATTGACTCATAGTGGATATTGTGTCTTAAAATTGGTGCAGTTTTGTGATACAAGTGTCTACGCAACGTGAACAATATGTGGGATAATTGAAATAGGCGTGATCTTGGTTGTGTGAAGCTGATACTTTTATTGTAGTGGTGGCTACCTCGGCAGAACTTACCGTGAACAACTGTCTTGATATACTTGGTGCCAAATGCTCCAAAAAGCATTGGAATGCGATGCACCCGCATTCTAATGTACCCAAACTGAAACAAAACAGCTACCACTGAAATATTCAATACTTGACACTGGCAAAAATTACTTCCAAGAGGAGAGTAGATTGCCGTACTAAAATAAAAAGAAAAAGAACTTTTTTTTAATGCATGTTGTGGTTGGTTGTGGCTGGTGGTATTATCTGCATTCTGCTGTTACTTCCGTACATTTGTGAAGACGAAGAGACTTTCATTTTTTTTTCACGCAATCATAAATTCTGAAACATTTTTCTATTGCTAAGGAAGCTTATTCCTACCTATAAAAATATTCAGCCAATTTGATTTTTTATTTGATGATACTCGGAATGCATTATATACTGTGTGATTTGTGATTGCTTGAGGATTCGACTAATCTGCTGCGATTTATGGAAAACGATTGTGCTTGTAGTGTATTTTTCTGACTCAATATATTTATGTAGAGTTGATGAAAGGTACGTAATATATCTACTAACTACTACTAAATAAAGTGGTTTAATTATTATCCATAACGTTATTTACATAGTATAGTAGTTTTTATATTTTCATGTCTCTCTTACTAATAATACCATATATATTTTTATTACCATATTGTGGTTGGTGGCAGATAGATAGTGGCAAAGGAATTATCTCCATTCTGCTGTTTCTCCCGTACATTTGTGAAGACAAACTTTCATATTTTTTTTTCACACAATCTAAAATTCTAAATCTTTTTTTATTGCTAAGGAAGCTTATTCCTACCTATAAAAATATTCAGCCAATTTGTTTTTTTTTTTTTTCAGACATTCCCCATTTTTTATTTTATGGAATAATCACATGAAAGAACTAATCAACAATGAACATGTTTTTTTTTACTTTTCTCTATGCATTGTTAACAAATAAAATTGTTGATGTTACTAGAACTGTTATTTTCTAGTAAGTAAATTAAAGTAAGTGTTCAGTTCTTGGTTACATTCTCTAACCCTCGTTGGATTGAACTTGAGTAATATTTGCAATTTCCAAATGCTTCTAATATTATATTCACATGCAATTCATAGTATAATTAATCTTAAATGAATTCTTATTGCAGTTTTGGTTAATTTTAGATTTATACTATAAATTGCAGTTACTACAGAAACATGCTTCACAAGGGCAGGCTTGAAACTAAAGCCATATAAAGGGGTTTCAAGCGCCACTACTGTGACCCTGCACGACAAATGAACCACCGACAGGAACGCCATATGCCTAAACGGACTAATATGAACTAGTGTCCCTCGAATTGAGTTAAAAATTTTGAACGCAGTATACATATGCACCTAAAACCAACAAAAACATAACCAAGGTATTCCTCAGCCTTCTTTTATTATCATCGCGGCAGTGTTTCTGTAGTATGTACCCGGTGAAGTAATTAACGTTCATATCTAGTACAAAATGGTGTTTAGATGACATGTTCAAACTCAACCCGGAGCAGGTCTACAGCCAATAAATGTACCTATAGTCATGTTTCAAATTTATTTAGCTTCAGCGTAACTCTGGTCCATGAACCAGAATGTAGAAATAATTCTATTTTACTATGAATGTCTTGTGTTAAGATGATAAGTAATAGGTATCTTAGCATAAGTTTTTTTTGAGTACATATGTGTTCGGTTCTTGACGGTCATCCAACTTGAGAGATATGGTGACGTTTGAAAACTTATTTCAAATGCGGAACCGGCCTCTTAATCTGTCTGACTAACTGGAAACGAACAGATATGCCCTCACCTTTACTTTTAAGGGTTTATAGTTTAAATCCCTACTTCTTTATATGGTTTTAATTTTATAATGAACCCAAGGGTATTGTTTTTGTAATTAATGTATGGTCTCACTTTAACCTATTAAGGGTCCCTGTTAAACCATTTGCCCTTCGTGCGGTTTTAACATTATAATGGGTTCTCAAGGTATTATGTATTAATATAAAATGTGTGACTTCATTTTAACCCTTCGGATTCTTCGTTAAACCAAAAAAAAAAAAAAAAAAAAAAAAAACTGTAACACTTTTTTTTACACCTATACTTACGGTATCAAACATTTGATTTTTTCCCACTGTAATGGGAAAAATTTTACCCCGGGGTATAGATGGAAATTACCCCACTGAAAATGTTAGTCGGTAGAGCAAAGGGGTTCGGTGGATTCGCGTGGCTCAGTCATCCATGGAACAATTATGATTTTGGGCGCCGTTGATATCAATGAAAGTTAAAAATTAAAAGATAAATTGTCCACGGATCGAAACAAAGTGAGTTTAATAAATCAAACCAATATTTACGTTGATATAAACATTTATTTAACACGTTGTATAACTAATACCAAGTTAACAACGATTCGCAGAAAATAAGTCATAAAAATATTTAAAACCACAGGGGGTATAAATGGTTTAACGAAGAATCCGAAGGGTTAAAATGAAGTCACACATTTTATATCAATACATAATACCTTGAGAACCCATTATAATGTTAAAACCGCACGAAGGGCAAATGGTTTAACAGGGACCCTTAACAGGTTAAAGTGAGACCATACATTTATTACAAAAACAATACCCTTGGGTTCATTATAAAATTAAAACCATATAAAGAAGTAGGGATTTAAACTATAAACCCTTAAAAGTAAAGGTGAGGGCATATCTGTTCGCTTCCAGTTAGTCGGACGGATTAAGAGGCCGGTTCCGCATTTGAAATAAGTTTTCAAACGTCACCAATCTCTCAAGTCGGCCGACCGTCAAGAACTGAACACATGTGTACCCACAAAAAAAACTTATGCTAAGATACCTATTACTTATCATCTTAACACAAGACATTTATAGTAAAATAGAATTATTTATACATTCTGGCTCATGGACCAGAGTTACGCTGAAGCTAAATAAATTTGAAACATGACAATAGGTACATTTATTGGCTGTAGACCTGCTCCGGGTTGAGTTTGAACATGTCATCAAATAACCATTTTGTACTGGATATAAACGTTAATTACTTCACCGGGTACATGCTACAGAAAATAATTTGCAATATCTGACAAGTATGATTGTCCCATTCTAGGGTGTCAAGTCAAATTTATAATTGGGGCAATAAAATGAAATTGACATGTTTGTATAATTATTAATAGTAGTGGATTTTGTAGCTATGCATGGCTTTAGAGATCTCCTCATACATAGCCTCCACTTCGTCATCTTGGTGTGTCGAGAATTGTTATTAGGAAATGTATTAATAATATTTAATATATTAATTTAATTAATTTCAAAATTTATAATAATGATATTAATTTAATTAATTTAATAATGTTTAATAATGAATATTTAATTTAATAATTTTATGTACTAACCTAGTTTTTAAGTTCCATTGTTACTAACCATTATGAGTCTTTGTTTCTCGAAATAAAAATTGAATAGAATAGGTAAATTTTATTGTGCCCACGACCCAAGATATTCGTGGTAATAGTTTAGACCCGCTATTTTGGTCTAAATTGGGTTTAATACCGTAAAGACCCAAAGACCCGGTTTAAACCCTTGCCCATCTCTAGTCACATTGTTTGACAGTGACAGCGTTTCCCGCGTGTTTTCTGAATGAATCACTACATAGAGCCTCAGAACTACGTCACTTCCGGCAAAGTTTTTAAACTTTTAAAACATTTTTATTTTAGTAAAAGAAAAATATTGAACAAAAACTAAAATATGTGGGTCATCTCTTTTTTTATTATCTCTTCGAAAAGCAAATAAACAGGGCATGTTTTTTTGTTGTATTGTCCATTGGTAAACTATTTTTTACTCAGATTATTGAAAATAGTTTTTGTAAACGCTTAAAATATAACGTGTATAATTTTATAACTACATAGTTGGCGAAAACAGTTTCGCCTTGTTCTTTTTAGACTGCGGCCGGCATTTATAAAATGCTTAACTAGATATTTCCCAGAGGAAGTAGTAAGCAAGCAAGTTTTTTGACCTTTTATATTTAGGTAGGTACTTTAACTTCCACTGAATTCGAGCCTACTTTTAATTTTTTTCTTTTACAAAAAGTGCTTATTCTGTGGTCGACATTTACAAATAAAATATCACATGAAATATTTTAAAGGACAATATTCAAATATCGTCGAATCAAACATCTAGTGACAAACAATTATTTATTTTATTTTATTTGGGAAATTGACAGACAAATAACTTAATGAATAAAGACTATGGATAATCCAATGCTAATTAAAAAATTCCACAGATAGTATTAAAAAACTGGCCAAGTGCGAGTCGGACTCACGCACGAAGGGTTCCGTACCAAAAAACGGCAAAAAAAAATCACGTTTGTTGTATGGGAGCTCCCCTTAAATATTTATTTTATTTTGTTTTAAGTATTTGTTGTTAAAGCGACAACAGAAATACATCATCTGTGAAAGTTTCAACTGTCTACCTGCTGTCGTTATTCATATCGAGCAAAAAACACCAAAAAAATCACGTTTGTTGTATGGGAGCCCCCTTAAATATTTATTTTATTCTGTTTTTAGTATTTGTTGTTATAGCGGCAACATAAATACATCATCTGTGAAAATTTCAACTGTCTAGCTATCACGGTTCATGAGATACAGCCTTGTGACAGACAGACAGACGGACAGCGGAGGCTTAGTAATAGGGTCAGGTTTTTACCCTTTGGGTACGGAACCCTAAAAAAGATATTTCAAAAACTTGAGCTCACATCATATAAGAACAAAAATGAACTTAAATATTACAGAGGTAGTTTAATACCTACTACAAAAATGTGTAGAAAGTAAATTCTGTATTTACTTAACAGTAGGTACATAAATAATATAATAGAAAAAAGTTCAACTCGCCACCAGATTATTTCTTAGGCGGGACTATTTAAATTAAGTACTAATAGTACCTATACTTGTATATTTAAAAAAGAAAGCATTGTGAATGTTAAACACTCAAATTTAAACAGGAAAAGACAGTTAACGCTAAATAAAGTATTGATCACTCAGGATTCGCTTAACTTTACGAGAGCAGAGGCCGTATTACAAGCTCTTAAATCCTGCCAGGTTTATAAATTGCTGTAGTGACATCTCTTTCTCGTTGTATTGCAAATAAAAGGGATAGATTGATAGCCAGTCAGAAAACTGCCTGGAAATAAGAGGTCATAATACGGCCTCTGGTACAAAACAAGTCAAGGTCTTCAGATGCAACGCTGTTAAAACTTCGAATCGCTCTAATAATGAATGAGTTCTGACGGAATTTAGTTCGGGCAGCAGGAACGTGTAAAATAGGCCGTGGCCTTAGTGTTAAATTAGTGCGTAGCGGTAGCTTAAAAAGAAGATCAGCACAATCTACTGATCCATTGGCAGTTTTGAGTAAGAACAAAATATCACTTATGTTTCGTCTCAATGTTAATGGCAGAAAATGATAACGCTTACAGCGATGTTCATAATCAATCGAAAAATTACGGGCCTTGTAGTCTAGATATCTTAGAACCTTTCCTGAATGGATTCAATGCGTGACTTATATAATTCGTATTGGGGGATTCCAAACTTGGCTAGCATACTCCAGGTGACTTCTCACATAAGTGCAGTATAACATTTTTATTGATTTTAGATTACAAAAGCTTTCTTCAAAGCTACTTTTGTAAATTATGCAGGGTTACAAGTTATTTCATTTGTTTTACTCAACATCACCTAAAATTACGCCATTGTTGGGAAGTGCATGATCACACCCACTCTCACAAACTCGGATAAAAAGTTACGCACGCAATGAAAGTCTTATCAGCTTAAAAGCTGCCTCCATCCAAGCGACATTGTTACAAGGAGGCTGTACGAACTTCGTTTATAATTTAACCAGAGAAGACCTCGAGGCTAGAACTCGCCCATTTTGTAGCAAATCGAATAATGTCAGAATAGAGGACGTAGCGAGGTCGACGTGGCTCTTAACAAGCCGTCCCGAGAGATTTGCGAGAGCCACTGCGGTCACTTTATTATCCATGAGCCAACTATTACGAGCAACACTGTTTACGCAAAATCTATGGCAGATAATCAAGTCCTAATAATTTATTTATTCGCGTCGGGTCGTGGGCGGCGACTCGTAAGCGATCATTTAAGCTCCCCAGCCGCGGCTTCCTAAGTAACGTGCCTATCTACCGCACGGCTACAGCCTTCTTCCTTCCGCGCTTTCCTGTTCTCCGTCATCGTGCGCTCATTTTACAACGTCCGTTATGAGCTATGTGCCTTTGTGGAACACTTCCACGTTGCTCCAACCGACGGCGTATCCTTTTACCCTCAAAAATATTACGCGAAATATAGACGCAAATTGTTTAGCTGCTACTTTCGAAATATTGCATTGTTGATAGGATACCGCAACAATGACGGAAAGGTCCATATTGGCTGCCCAGTTATTGAACAAAAAGTTTAGATGACTCGCGAGCGAAGCAATAAAAACGCTTCTCTCTCGAGTTTGGGAGACGGGAATATTGATTTTTCCCGCCTCTGATGTATTTCATTCTCCATCTGTTGCTCTCCATAAAATTTACGACAGTATTACTGAGTCGTTATTTTTGTATGAAGAGTTTTATCGTTCCACGCCACTTCACAACATCAGTTTTTTTACTTTACTTCGTGAAGTCTATTTATTCAAGCCAACTTGGGTAATCGAGTACTGAGTACTTATATATTTCTAGCCTTATAATCAGTCTTTGATCGTTTTGTCTGGTGGGTCTAATAGCCCATCCATAACGCACCTAATTCAACTATAACAAATTTCATCATATTTTTTAACCATTTGGATATGATACACTGGATGATTTTTCTTCAGATGGTGGCGACGGAAGAAAGCCCGAGCGCGGTGCCGGGACAGATCGAGGCCCCCGGCACATTCGGCAAGCTGCGGCAAACACTCTCCTCTTCGCTGCTCAATGCACAGGACAAAGGTAACGCACCACAATGCCATCTGGTAGCGACAGTTCGAGACTCCAGGGGCCCAAGTCTGATATTGTTAACGGCATAATCGTATTTCAATCGTGTTTCGGTTTTGGGTTTAAAAACAAGAACTTAAAGTAGGGCCATTTTAATAGGCCACGTTTGACATTTGTCAATTTTCGATTCATAGTGAGGTGACCGTAGGTGTTCATAGCTTCAAAACATCGACAAAGTGAATGAATCGATACAGACTTCAAACATGGAATATGAATTCAGTTATTATGAAAAGTACTTAAGAGTATACTATTTAATTTTAACTAAAATGCAAACAAAAAATCATCAGTCAAATCCCTGTCCCATTATTCATTTATGGTGAGAATATTCATTCACAAGTACTCATTGCATTCAACTTTTGATTTTTCGATTTTGGGTAACATCCCTAGTGTATAAAAAGAAAAAGTTTTCACTGACATAACATTGTAACGACGTTTAGTTTTACTAAAACAAAAATTGTTTTTTATGTTTAGAATGGTTTTTCAGTAAAAATAAATCTGAAAGTTAATTTTTTCGGTCAGTTTACCGTAAATATACATTCGTAATTGAAAAACATGAAGTAATTGTGCTATTTCTAACATAGAAAAAAATTATTATATTTGATGCCCGCTGTTACAAGGTTACGTTGAGAAATTTTGATGAAATGTCAAATGTGGCCTATTAAAGTGGCCCTACTTTATGTCAAAAAGCATTACAATTCAAGCACGATTGAAACACGATTATGACGTTACCAATAGCAGGCTTGGACCCCCAACACATTCGGTAGGAGGGTACAGTCAGTCAATTCACACAACATCTCAAGGAATATTCCCAGTATTGAGCATTCAATTAACAGACCCTCAAGATGTCAAGTAGATAGTGTTAATAATAAGCTTAAATAAAATACGCTTTATCATAAACGGAGTATAACAAAACAGAAAAAGCAACGAAAAATAACCAGGAAAAAACAAGAACAGCTACAAGTGAATCTCTGTGTAAAAGTCGCGTCAAAATCAGAAAACAAGCTAAACTATTTTCTTTTACTGCTGTAAGTAAAAACGATATCTTAATTAAAACTACAAGAGCTTTTATACCTTGGGAGTAAATACTTTTCTTAAACAATGAAGAATTTATTATGAAGAGACAGTGCGATGGTAATTTCTAATAGGAACGCTGATAACGTAAAACCCATAAAACCATAATACTTACTTATTACGGCGGGTAGTTTTCTCGTAGTGCGAGAATAGTCCATCACAGTGTTTCTTTATAGGTACACGAGGGATAGTGCTTGTCCTCACGTGATGTTGTGACGATAAGGCCGAAGTTGGAAGCGTACTACACCCGAAAGTCTCATCACTGAGGAACTAGCTATCTTACCTCAAAGTGCTGGAACACATTTTTTTTATTGTTGTTTTGGCGTTAAACTTAGGTAAAATGGTGAGGCAGGTGGACTTGAAATAAGCCCTACCATTGTACCCCTGCGTACAACTAGACCACGAGGCAGTTATTTGTCAGAGGAGCAGGCTCTTCACTTCGCAAACCTTGGTTTTATGCACTATTTTAATGGTATTAAATACAATCGAGGTGGATGAAACAGGCCAAAGGTTTGACTAACACCAAATAAAATAAACATTTCCAAGATAATAATTACATCGCCAAGCTTAACTTACGTTTACCTAATGATCTCTCAACAATAAAAGGGAAGCCCTAAGCAAGGGACAATAATAATTTAATTAATTACAATTTTGGGGCACTTGCAAGAAATGTTAACGTTGCGATGGTAAATTTAAAGACCGTAATCACGTTATTAACTACAGGTAAACAGAGTTAATTAGTGGAAAAGCTCAAAGGTAACCATTTACCTAATAGGAGGAATATTAGCATTGTATTGTACTCGTATGATAAATACTAGCGAGAAATCGTATGGAAGCTCGTGAGCGCCCAAGGGACACTCGACCTGGTTAGATGTAATGAATAGGAATGTAGTTTTCCTTATCAAGCTTTGTATATTCTATTCCCAAATTGAAGTACCTACTAGTGGGCTTTTCTTAATATATTATTTTCTACTTTAATGTAATGATCATGTAACTAATTACATGATCATGTAGGTAGAGATATTTCTCTACCTACATGATCATGATACACGGAACTGAAATTGTATATTTTTTAAATTTATTCAGGTAAACTATGTTAAATTAGTGATGTATTGTTTCTGGTAGAAAATAATGATGGTAATGACAGAACAGGATCATTTTCAGAAAACTCGTAGCGGAAAATTAACCTTGTAAGCGCCACGCCCCGCGGCGGCTTAAACAACGTATATCGCATTATTCGCCGCGGCATGGTGGCCATTCATCACGCCCAACATTCTGCTCGTCAGCGTGAAAAAGCCGAAATATCACGTAGTCATGATTACGGATCCCCTATAAACTTTTGTTTGACCACAACGTTGCTGTAGATAAAACACGCAGACCTCCTCATACCTCTATAATTGCGCATTTCTGTATCGAGATAACAGAAATATTCTACGGGTCGAGAACTATCTGTGAGAGTTTCGAGATTGGAGTTTGCCGGTTGTTCGCTGGTACAACTTAACCCTTATTTATGTGCGATAACGATGCTAACTCAATTTAGTTTTGTCCCAAAAGGTAGTCGTTTACTTTTCACATGGTCGCTTTAGTTTGGCTTGTCTGGATTGCATATATTCCACTTTAAAATAATGAAGATAAAACCAAGGTTTTTATTATAACCTTAGAATAATAACACCTAGAAACCGTGTCCTTGTATGCAAAGCGAGGCAACTAGTACTGAGCCAAAATGGCTCGCTTGCAGATTTATAGCCTTCATACGTTACCTAATCGTAACTAAAATCCAATAATATAGTAACTAATCTCCTAAAGGTAGGGAAATTGAAACCGTTTTGTACTTATTATGTATGATTATGAAATAATGGACAATAAAAATCTGAAAACCGCGCCATTTTGGCTGTTTTAGTTGCCTCACTTTTGACAGTGCACTTTAAAAGGAATTATCGTTCTAGGTGTTATTATTCTAAGATTATAACTAAGTACTACCTATTTTCATATACATATATATTTTATTACGTCCATTCCTTATAAAAAAGTTAAGTTTTTCTCACTACTGCGCTTACCGTGTGTGAGTGTTTGTGTGTGTATGTGTGCTGGTTCAGGCTTTTCTTTGCGTAGTTTCGTGAAAAATTATCGCAAGAAAATTCAAAAGACTACCGTTTTAATTATTAACTTTTTGATCGGGAATATTTCGTGATGTCTTGAGAAACAAAAAAGTTAAATAAAAATCGAACTAATTTGAAAAGCTGCGAGAACTTCGAGATAGAATTTATGATCATTTCTCAATATTCATTGCGAATATCGCGAGTTCAGGAAGGGCTGGCACGCATTGTCAGTGGATTCCGCCGCGGAGGTAGACACAACTGCGCACTTATTTGAATTCCCTCCATTTCATTCCAGTCCAATATCTCATAACAATGAACTGAATGTAATTTGAGGCTGAATAACTTTGCGCTTATTGCATGATGATTATGAGCGATCAATAATTTCGTTACGATCTCGCTTTTGTTTCAGTGGTTCGTTAGAGTTTATTGAAATGTCAATTTTCTGATTCTTAAAAAATAAAGAGCTTACAATATGTGACATTCTCTCTCTTGATATTCTTTAATAATTACAACGTCATTATTCTCATTTCATGTTATCTCTCTACGTGAATTAACGAGATCGAGTTCACATCTCAAATAGTAGATTCTACACCAAGGGGATAAAGCACTGTTTTATGTCACGGGCGCTACATTGAATCCTGAACGTAACGAAGGACTCCAAATTTAACTCCCGAGCGCAGCGAGGGTGTTATAAGTTAATTCCCGAGCAAACCGAGGGAATTAAGATTGAGTCCTGAGTGCAGTGAGGGATTCAAGCGCCCAAGAAAAAAACAGTTTTATCCCGGTGGTGTATACTCTACTTTTCTCACTTTATGCGAGACAATAAAAAACCAGGCTTAGTAGATAGTGTTTATTACAGCATATTAAAAGTGCAAATTGATATTGGAGACATTAGTCCAACTATGGAAAGATAACGTTATATTTTTATTTGGTACGTTTATCGAGGTTGAGCTAGTAGTACTACTAGCTACGGCTATAGCAACTTCTTTCAGCTGGCGTGGCCTACTCGATTTGACAAACAAATGAAGTTCGTCTCAGTGCGAATCTAGTGGGCCACGGCCTCGGTCTTCAAAAATCGAGTTGGCCGCGCCCGCTGAGGACACATTCTGTTTAGTGAAATTAGACTTTATGGACATAGCAATAAGAATTATGAAAGTGAAAATCACATTATTGACCAGCGGGTTATAATACAATAGAACATTATAACCCGGCTAAAGCCAAGAGATATAATGTCTTGCTTTCGGTAAGGTTTACATGACATATAATTCGGCATTGTCGAGCATGTGGTGTGAAAAATCTGTTATTTTGGTACTTACATTGAAAACGGTTGCCATGGTTTCCATTGTATTGTTTTGACGTTTACTCGATATCAACTCGATCTCAGATTCTCATTCGTATATCGGTAGTAACTCCGTTTTCAACAGTAAGTAACTTAACTTCTTTTAAGTAGTGCCGTTGTTTACATAGACAACGATTTACGCCGCTAAATTACGGCCGTAATATGACGGCACCGTTATCCTAGGAAACCCTAGCTTTACAGGCCTCGGCACGGATCTTGAGTGGTGAAGCATAGCCGTCTCTATTCCTACTTCAATAGAGACAGCTATGCTACTTCAATAGAAACGGCTATGTTCCTGCGCATTAAATTTCACCGCTCAGGATCCGTGCCGATGCCTGTAAAGCTAGGGTTTCCTAGGAAATGATGTCTACAGGCATCGGCACGGATCCTGAGCTAGGACCGGACCTAGAGCTATAGGCATAGTATACCACTATGATAGGCAGGTAATCCTCAATGACGCCGCGCTCGCCGGAAAAAATAATCTATAACATTATTTGTGATTGTGTAAATATTTTTTTATTTATTTCACTGACTGGCTAAACTAATAAATTAACTTTACTTCTAGTGAGATATTTTGTGTTTGTGTTGTCACAGTAACGAAGCTCGGTCCGCGACCGGGCGCGACAGAGGCCGCCGCGGAGCCTGCCCCTACGCCGCCCCCCGCGCAACCGCCGCCCCCCACACAAACTACCAAGACTGAACGGTAAACACATGTCTTTATACGGGCCTCGGCATGGATCTTGAGCGCAGAAGTCATTGGCGGGAGACGTGGTGCGGGGCTGCTTCAAACCTGCGCTGTAATCCCCTCCAATTTCTCTCTCTCACCGCTCACGATTCGTGCCGGCACCTATACTAGTAAGCATAATATGGTACTCATCCGCACATTCAGATCCGTGACGTGAAAATGAATACAACAACGTAGGAAAACCAATTATCGATAATGTACACTCCTCAAAACAACTTTGTGTTGTACGCACAGAACTTCAATGAGATATAGTCCGGTGTGCTCAGTAAAAAATACGGTGATCGAGGGATATCCTTTGGAAGGTTGCACCTTCTGAACCCTTAGATGATTTTAAGAAGGGGAGCCATCTTGGATTTTTGTATGGGAGGGAGACAAAATCTTTTTTTTGTATGGAATTTGAATTATTTTTTCTAAACCCATCGTGTGGGATATCGGATAAAAGGGATTTTTGAGCTGATTCCAAAAATATATAAAATTATTACATTGCAGCTACCGGTTGAAAAAAAATAGGAAAATAATTTTCCAAACATACTAAGTTTGAGCTCTTGCAGGAAGAAAACCATTTAATGAATTCTTATGAAACATACGCCAAACAACTTCTAATATACTCTTATCTAACGTCCTGGAAGCAATTTTGAAAAAAATAACATTTTAAAATTTGAAATATTTTGATCCCAGTATTCTATGAGTTAAAGTACTAGAATCAAAAAAATTAAAAAAAATACATAATGTTAATTTTTTCAAAAATGCTTCCAGGATGTTAGATAAGAGTATATTACGAGTTATTTGACGTATGTTTCATAAAAATTCATTTAGTGGCTTTCTACCTGCAAGAGCCCAACCTTAGTATGTTTGGAAAATTATTTTCCGATTTTTTTAAACCGGTAGCTGCAATGTTTTAATATTATATATTTTTGGAATCAGCTCAAAAATCCCTTTTATTCGAAATCCCACACGATGGATTTTGAAAAAAAATTCAAATTGCATACAAAAAAAAGATTGTATTTTATCTCCCTTCCATACAAAAATCCAAGATGGCTCCCCTTCTTAAAATTATTTAAGGGTTCAGAAGGTGCACCCTGCCAAAGGATATCCCTCGATCAAGAAACGCCGTATATTGCACTTTTATGTCGTGTGGAAACGCAGCTAATAGACCTTATCAAAGTATCCTAGAGTCAGTTGTATTGGCTTCAATTTTTTGAACATGTCGCATTAATTTCAACGAATATAATCGGAATAAATAAAAAAACGAATTGATATTGAGATAATCATCTCAAATCACAAGCGTCATAAAATTTCTCAATTTTACACCTAAATCAATAGATATCAATTAAAGGTAAGTTAGTAAAGACAATCGAGTGAATAGAAATCCTCGTAACGCCGATCGATAAAGGGTTCGTCGGCACCAGTAATTAGATTCAGCGGCCGCAAAATTAACCCATTAAGATGATAACAGTACAGCGATTATCCTCATAATGTCTTTTTGAACTTTTAAACTGCGTTTACGACAAGAAACGTAAATGTCGCACAGTTTGATCGAATAGGTACTTTAGTAATGATACTATATGTACTATGAGCAACAGCGTCGCTTAACCAGTTAGCAACAAAATTCGTGTGCGCGCGTATCGCCCCTGCACGAACTAAACGTAAGTAGTGACGGCGTGACGTGCAAGCGATTTTAACCTTAGCAGTGGTTAAGCGACGCTGTTGCCTATGGTACATGCAACAAACCAATTAATTTTCTCATAAATATTTCATACAATTCGTACAGTCGTAAAATGAGTAAAAGCAGATTTATCGAGGTAGCGGGCGTGATTCAACCCATGATTTCAATGAGGAAGAATGTGGCTTGCACTTACCGCAAACTACTGGAGTAGTAAGAGAGCTTAGTCTTTGAAAACTCTTTGGTTTGCGTAAGCACGTTTCGTTGCACTACTGGCACTACTGTATTGATTGTGATAATTATAGGATACCTTTAGACACCTTAGGTCTTATTACCGGAATTTCCAGTCTGTTCATTACATCTATTGCCCTGAATCTCCACTTACCTGAACGTCCATTCCCCCGAACGTCAATTAACCCGAATGTGGTGACACAGCCTTATATCGGCTCCACACGTTGCCCAGTTAGCCAACTTTTCGTTCGTTGATGCTTTTGAAAAAACCTCTTTGAAGTATTTGTTACAAAACTGGCAACGTACGATAAATTTGGCAATATTGTGGCTAACATGTGGTGTCGACATTTTTGTTGGGTGCAGGGAAGCGGGCAAAGCGCCTTCACGGGCGGGCGCGTGCCGAGTGTGCCTGAAGGCGTTGAAGCCGGGGGAGGTGTTCCACACGTGCAACGGCTGCCAGCACCGCGTCTGCGAGGACTGCTCCTCATACTCCAAGCCTGCAAGTGATGAAGAGGCGGTGAGTATCATTCGTTGGCTTTTTTTTATCTTCAACGGAGTAGTGCTTGGCCTTCACCTCACCTGGGGGTCGATTCTGCTAATGTTAACGTCGAAATCGTGGTTCAATGTTGTTTCAATGGTAATGCTTTTGACACAGTTCTTGTTTCTTAAACCCAAAACCAAAACGCAACGGAAACACATTAGTTGTGTCTCGATTTTGGGTTTAAGAAACAAGAACTGTGTCAAAAAGCATTACCATTTCAAACACCATTGAACCATGATTTTAACGTTAACATTAATAGACTTGACCCCCTGATGTTAAGTGACGATAAGGTCGAAGGTGGACGCGCACTACACCCGGAATCCTCATCACTGAGGAACTGGCTATCTTACCTCTAACAACCAAAACACAACATTTTTTAAATTGTTGTTATGGCGTCAGACTTAGGTAAGATGGTGGTAGCTAGCCAGGCGGACTGCCTGCGACTTTATGAACGATATTTCTTTAGCTGAAAAAGATTTCCTCATTAGGTTCCCTGTATTTGCCACTCAAGCTCAGATTGGTACTCCTAAATCCCCGTACGCGTATTTACCTGAAATCCTCAGAGTGCCGACCTCTTTCAAAGAGAATTTGAGATAAGCTTGTACTTGTACGATTCACACAAATACGGACGTTAGAAATCGTAAATCCTCCCGCCTTGTCCGCTTTCCACTTGTAATTAATTACAGACTTTCAGAAATTTATGCAGCCAACTTTAACACACTTTGGAGCCTGTGGTGGAGATTTCTGATTTCCAACTTACTTATATAATATCAAGCTTTTACTTTACAACTAGGTAGTTAGTTTACAGTTAAATTATTTTATTTGAAGTTTTTCATTAGCAGAGTGTTCTAAATATTTTGTAAGTAAAATTTTTATAAAGTTTTTATAAATTACCACGGTCAAAACGGCATTCATGAGATAGAAAATTAGTAGCGTACATAGCATGCACAACAATTATTAACTTACGGAAACACTACAAAAACATAAATAAAGAACATTACAAAAAAGTATTGGTTTTTAGAGCTGGTTTAAGGGTTTTTTGAAGGAGGCTTTTTTGTTAATTTGCTTGTCTAGACTAGATAGATATTGCCATGACTAAAACTGATAACTAATACCCATTCTCCTTAATTAAGCGTTTTATAGAACGTATAGGTAATAGAAAATTACATATTTTATTATGTTTTAACACAGAGTTCATGGCGATGTTCAGTTTGCCGTCGGAAGGCAGCTCCTCGCTTACCGCCAGCTGCACAAGATAGCACAGACTCCTTGCTCGACATCCCTGTTCTGGACGCCCTTCAGCGACGCCACTCCGAAGCCCGACTCGGCAGCGGCGGCAGCAGCACCGCCCTCGCCCCACCGAGATCTCCAGAACTACGCAGACACTCGGACGTCTCACCCGCCTCCTTAAAAGAACTAGAAAAGGTAATGTTTGTTTACATGTTCCCATTGGACCCCATCTGTATCAAGAAAATGTTAGCCCATCGACAGCTTGAAGAAAAAAAGTAGACTAAACTGTATCAAGGCACAGCTATTGAAATGGACACCTTCGCAGCAGCTTATGTTCGCCGTCTATCCTCATGAGAATGACGATGCATTATCGTAACCGCGTCCACATCACTTTGTTCATGATCAGTTTCCCAAAAACTTGTAAATGTATATTTGTGCCTGCAATATTTCATACACAATTGATGTGGACCTGGCATATGCCTGCAACCAATGTGAACGTCTAATCTAGGAACACAAAAAAATCACAAATCACATTAGTGAAAGTTAACAACGAATGTTCCCACCTCATCTGAATGTTCTTCTCTTTCTGCCTAAAACTGCTCGTCACCCACTTCCACTGAATGCACGTGAACCGAAAGTGCATGTAGCTTTAATCATGTTGCTGTGTGTCTGTAAAATAAATGTGTTTATAACCACGCTGCCCGCCACGGCAGCTAAAGGGCGTTGGCGGCAGTACGACGCCGGACGTGACGTCGCGGCGGACGAGCACCGTGTCACCGGCGCGGCGGCGCTCGGTGCGCTCGCCTCGGCAGCGCTCATGCGACGAGGACCAACCGGCTCCGGGACAGCCGGTGCTTGCGGCGCCAGCGCCCATTTCTAGAAGGTACTAACCTTAAGCTTAAGAGTCCCAGCTGATAGTGAATGGTTGCAGTTGCCTATCAGGCTTGCGATACAGGGTGATGATTAATACTGTCTACTCGTCGATAGACTCCCTGCCATAAGCGTTATTTTTATTGACTGCGGTCTTTTAGTGTAACGTGATTCGCCCCACCTCTCTTTATTACTATGATAATGAGATAATAATAATATGATCATTGTTGCTGGGATTGTAACTGTGGATTGATATTTTGACAAATCTTAATCTTTTTGTTATTCAAAATAATCCGTTAGTGAGCTAAGGCTGACTTCAAAGATCCTCAAACAGTAAGTATGAAGATCAGCTCATATTTAATGAATCAAATATTTATGCATCATCAAAAATCTTTTATCAGAGCGTCAGCTGTGGACGTGGTAGCGGGGTCGCAGTCTCGCCGTGGCTCGTATCGAGCCGAGGACGCGGAGACCACGCCGCAAATCACAGGGCTCAGCGTGGACGAGGACCGGCCTATTAGGCGACGCGGCAGCCAGCTGTGAGTACCGGCCTCTGATCAATGACGCAGTCTAATTTCCTATAATAATAAGCAATTCGATTTTAAACATGATCTCTCTCTCTCATAATTACTCTCTAAAGTGCTTCTTTCTCTTACTTAAAATCATAAACAAGTTCTTCCTCAATTTTAGTAGTTCTGAAAGTAATCACCGTTTTTATCACACTCTGACTCTTAATACGCTGTTACACAAGGAAAGTTTCTCGCACGCAAGTGGCAAAAAATAGAATGCGATTTCGCATGGCAAAACTCGCCTTTCAATTCTCGCCTGCGGTTGTTTCCATTATGACAAAAACTTGTATGGTTTCTAAGAAAGTTTAAGCAGCGATAATTGTATTCAAGAGGCGAGGCTTGAAGTTACACTAGGCAACACAATTATTGCCATGAAAAAATTGCCACTTGCGGGCAAGAAACTTTCCTTATATAACAGCGTCTTTAATGAAACCCTTGTGTTCTGAAAATCTTCACTATTGTAACTGGCAGGCCAGACATAGCAGCACTACAGCAGCGCACAGGAGCCTTAAGCGCTATGGCGGCGCTTTCTTCCCGAGGTCCGGAAGTCGCAGCAGAACCATCCGCAGCAATGACCGCCGCCGCCCTTGCCGCCGCCGCCGCCGCAAGACAGATGTCTGTCGACGCGGAGGCCATCAAAATTGTGATACACGATGTTGACGACACCACGCCACGCCGAGTCTCCTTGCGTCGGGACCCTAATGACAAGGGACATAGGTGTAAGTAAAAAAAAATATGCAGCAGCAAGTAATTGTCAAGGCAAAAGCAAAGCAAAGCATTGTGCCGTAAATAAGATGTCCCTGTTCGGGCGCCATTTTACGGAAGCAGCATAACACCAGGCTCCGGTGTAGGTCATATAATTCCAGCAAAGGATTTTTAATTCCAACAAACGGCCCCGAAAAGAAAAGCAAAGCATTGTGCCGTAAAGAACCTTATTTACGGCACAATGCTTTGCTTTGCTTTTGGCTTGACAATTACTTGTTGTGCAGTTATAAAGCATTTCAATATGAATGAACCCCCATAGAACTGGGTATTTCTAGTACCTCAACGATACGATAACAAGCTTCCCGTTCATTCGTAATTAGGTATTTAGATCGGTAGCATAATTATTATTGGGTACAGTGCATTGGGCCGGAATCCCAAGGGTGCGGGTTCGAGTCCCGTCTGAGGTGCTACGGGTGAGTCGATTTTTTCTAGTAATTTTTCTTACATATTAATTAAATAAAATAGCATTGTGAATGCCTAAAATCCAAAAATTCAAAATTTAAATCTGCTTATCGTGACATTGTAGTATCTATCATCTGAGACTTACACGAACTATGTTTAAACGTGAAAGTTACCTACTCTGCTACTTTGTTTGCACGTATAGGTGTTAGTTAGTCTGTTAGTAGGATCGACATCATTATCATAACGCTTCTCTGAAAGTTCACAATGGAATTAATTTGTGGTATTTCTGATTGTCTAGCACGAGGCTTCGGTATGCGTGTTGTTGGTGGCAAACCCGACGCGAGTGGGCGTCGTGAAGCTGTCATCGTTTGGACTGTGCCCGGGGGCCCAGCGGACTTGGCTGGCCTGACACAAGGGGATAAGGTTATTTTAAACATACTAATCCTATTGTAGCCAGAGACTTATCTTCTATTATATACAAAAATGGATGGTGACTGACTCATAAACGCCCAACCCAAACCACTAGACCTAGAGATTTGAAATTTTGTACATAGATACTTTATACAAGCATCCACTAAAGAAAGGATTTATGGAAATTCCACCATTAAAGGGTTGAAATGGGGGTTCAAACTTCGAATGGAAAATATAAGTTAAACAGACATTTCGACTTAAAACTACATTGGAGTACTTTGAAAAAAATAAGAAACACGTAGATATTTTGTAGTTTTCCAAATCTCAACCTCTTATGGGGTAAATGGGGTAAAAAAACCTAAAATCGATATGGATATCGTTATTGAGGTTTTATAGGATGTTGATTGCAAAAATGGCATTTATTTTGAGGTCCAACACGACGCGGTGTACATTATTCAACCCTTACCTTATAAAACTGAAACGAGGATCTATCCTAAAAATTTGATAATTTAATGATTGGATGTTTTGATGTTTGTTACTCAATCACGTAAAAACGGCTAAACGCGTTTGGAATGGCACACAGATAGTTTTAACCTGGGTTAAAACATAGGAAACTATTTTATCCCAGTCAAGGGTTCCCTAGGAATTTTCTGAATGTCCACGCCGACGAAGTCGCGGGCAAAGGCTAGTAAACATATAAAAGGTTGCTCTTTTTGTATTCATATACTTTCTGCTTGCGATATTGTCTCTTAATCTTATTCAAACGGTTCATATAAAGGTCACCACATTTTTTTCAGAACCTTTGAAGCCACTAAAGCCTGTTCGCTCTAGCATTACATATAATCTTACCTACATGTACGCTTATAACTCTAATTCAATGTCCTCCTCTTCTCTAACGCAATGAACTTGAACAACAAGCATACCGTAAACCCTTTTAATCCTCTGATGATTTAAGAGTAAAGCTGTAAACTAGTAAAGAATGATTCTTGATAAGAAGGATTAAGCGTTAACAAGGCTTTACCTATCGATCCGAAACCCTAAAAAATATTAAAATGCAGGTGTTGGAATGGGGTGGAGTCCCTCTGACTGAGCGCAGCTTTGAAGAAGTTTGTGCGGTGCTTGAACGTGGCGGTGACAGCGTGGAACTTCTCGTGGAGCCGGCTCCTCACCACGAGGATACGCCACCCGCGCAGACCTCGCACCACCACCACGCACTATACGGTACAAAATTCAAACCTACTCTGTTCATCAACTAGGATTGTATTGTACTAAGTAGGTACTAACTAATAAATATACATCTAACTGGCCTATTTTCTGTGTATCTTTCAACTCTGGTTTTATCAAAACAATAGATTTTCGCGAAAAATCTGTCACTTAGGTAATACCAAAGTTCTATCATAAAATAATGAATATCCCTATTCGTACTGTTGTGACTCCTTGATTAATTTTAGACTTCAATAAATAAGTTTTGCTTTCAGAAATAAGTTAAAAAGTAACAAGATCTAAATGCAATAGTCAGTCCATTACTCAATTTATCTAGAAAACCTGCTGCACCTGTTTTGTCTTTTCGTCTTTTTCTTATTTATTTTGTACATTGTCCTTTTATATGCTGCTCGTAGCCATTCAGTTTCTTTTCTCACTACATTTCGCACTTCTTGTCTTGTATGCAATCATTATTTTTTACGTAGAACTTCTGTTCAGTTCTTTTGTATAAAATATATCACTATGCTCTGCTCTATTTTATATTGACACCCTTTTTTCAACCTTCTTCACTTTAATTTTATTTAACTACAGATTTTTCTCTTCGATTTCTTCGACACCATGGTCAGGATTCTTAGTAGTGTAATGCACATTATTTTGGTTCGCAGAACCGGATACCGACAAATCACCATCATCGCCGACCCGACGGAAATTGCCGAAAACCCCGGTATAATATCCATACTAGGCTTTAATTGTAACAATATGTGTTGTGAACCCATGAGACATTGAGCCCGCCGCCGCTCCTTCATAAACTCTTGTAGAGACTCACTCGGTGCCTACTCCTCTGCGCTTGTCGGATCACTCATATATATTGTGGTTGAGCGAGACACGTTTTTGTAATCTCCTAGTTAGTGGATCAACGTAAACAATTCGATCTTCTGACAAACAGAATATTACCCAAGCACTCCTCAAAAGGTATGAACATGACATCGTTATAGGTTCTTTCAAACGGTTTTATTCAAAAAAATTCAAGACTTTGTACATTCTCAAGAGAGACTTTCGTTCAGTGGAATATTTGCATGCTTCCCAAGTTAATATTTTATCCAGAACGCCGAGGAAGTATTTTAGCTTTACCAAGTTACCGAACTTCTGAAACTTTATTAATCTCATTACAGCCTATCTAATTACCCATTTATAGTACGTCTAAGCTGACTATGTAATGAACTTATTTGGAAACATATTATTAAGTGCCTTTCTATACCTTTATATTAGATTGATTGTTTCGTTCGATCCAAAAACTAGCAACAATTACCAAATTACCAATTTTATAGATGTCAGTATTGTGTGGAAAATCAATTTAAGATAAATCAGCATATTTCTATCCACTTAAAATATTATATTTTGTTAAGTAAATTATTAATCGTTTTCGTTAAAAAATGTATTTAGAGAAAAATGCTGGTGTATCTTTATTTGTTTTAAAATGAGTTGGTGTTTATTTATCAGTGTAATTTCTTCTACCAATCATGCCATTACTGAAGTCACGAGAAACCGCGTGATCACTGCAGCTCTGATACCGGTCAAGCTCTTTAGCCTAACCCAAATGAACAATCGTGCCATTCGTATCACCACGCCGCATTATACTATACGCGTAAGCTGATGAGATCGATACCCACTCGAGAAACTTTATCCGCCACTCCATCGGATAATTTATTCTTCAGCAACAAAATCCAGCTTACCCCCGGTTCCTATATTCAACGGATCGTCATGGTATAAAAGCTACTATCCGTTTTTCTAGAACCGACTACGAGTCGTAAATACCGTTCCACAATTTACTTTCTTTACTTGCTGTCGACGAACATCCGTTGGTCATTAAAATACCGAGCCCTCTTCATTCACAGTTGTGCGTTTCGTTTTAAGCAAAATTGAAATTGAATATAACACAAAATTCAAAACAAAATAAGTTAAATTTACTTACAAATAGTTCTATAAGTTCACTAACTGAACTCGACATTTCAAAATAAAAAAGGGAAAACAGTGAAATACTTTACAAACTCTACTATAAAGACACTCTAACCGACCGAAATTGGCGGGTAACCAAATGACATAACGAATAGTAATCTTGCCAGTCTACTGACGTTTAAAATATTTATAGGAACACCCCAAACACTCATCTCCGTACAATACGCTTACCGTCCGTTACCGGTAACCCTCCCATCCGTTAGTAGCAAGCCGTCAGTAAGTTGCATGACGAGACGTTTTTTATAGGAACGGTTTTAGCTTACGCCTCGTATATAAAACTACTATTCGTAACTAAAACGGATCGTTTCTCAGATATAGGAACCGGGCATAAGTCTAATAGAATTTCGCTAACTTTACGTTCCACATTTGATTCGAGACTTACTGTATTGTTAAGCTGTAAGGCTGGTACAAGGTATTGTTGCGTTTGGGTTGGATAAAGAAGTGGAGTACTGGGGCTAGTCTCCGTTGAACTGCTGTGATACTGTAGCACTAATCAGTCGAACATCTTCCACGTTAGAATAGTTGTAAGAAGTTAGTGTTTCTATTGACGACTGTAGCTGTTGTACTTTAAACTTTGTTAACCTTTACTATTTAGATAAAGGGATACTCTGTTTGTTTATACTCAATATATTTATACCTATGTACATATATTTTTAAACACGTTATCGTTTATATATTATAATGATATCCTTTAAGTGAAGTGTGTGAAAAAATGCTACCTACTTATTTTCAGATTTTTATTTTTTCTATCTCCTGACCAATTTCATAATGTTGCCAACGACGCTGGGTGGAGTTCAATAGTAGGGAACGATCGGCAAAATGACAAATAAACACGAAATCAATTTGTTTTATGTAAGTGTAGAGACACCCTAACTAATGAAAGTTTTAGTATTCGATGGTAGATTAGGGGAGAGAGTCCCGACATCGTTTATTGCCTTCTTTAGGATTCCGTGATTAGTGTTTAAAATATCGACATAAACGTAAAGTAGTGAAGCTAGATCCGCCGATGCTTACAGCTTAGCCAAAAGTAACAAAAGCAGCACTACAATGCCAAATGCGTTAGGTATAGTGAAAACGGTGCAATCCACTTCATACACTACATTATACCTAGAAGAAACACACTGTAACTTATGGCCACGGATCGTGGCTTCATGGGAGGTCACGGCGCTCGGCGCGCAGGCTGGTGGCGGAGACAGCGCGCGAGGTGAGGGCGACGCAGCAGTTTGTACCGTCTCATATTTTGCGCATCGAGTGTCTGTTACCGATCTTGCTGTTGACTTAGCGTAGTGTGATGCCGCACTTGCATCGAGGGCGCTCGCAGCGACTAGTCGCGTAGGGCTTCGAGTGGTGGCAGCACGGCTCTCCGCACCCGCCGGAACACCTTAAGCGACAGGCGCGCACCGACGCTTTGGTCACGTGATGCGTCCAACCCCCCGACACGATGTATATACATACTGCTCCGCTCTTGTTCAAGTAGTTGATTGTCCGACTCATTGAGAGATGCATGAAGCCGCACAATGTGGATATGTGCATTGATCTAGCGCAAAGCACCGTATAGGACGTGAAGCCTTTGACTGTGACACAAGTTTTACTATACAGTGTGTGTTTCATGAAATGTTTTTAAGATTGTGTTTCGGTTGTTTATGGTGAAATTGTACTTTTTTTGCTTTGAATTTTTGATCCATTTGTAAATTCATTTGTATTACAATTTTGTAATTACTTCTGTTGTGACCGAATGCTACACATTGTTATGTTATGCGCTGCAATAGGTACACTCCACAACTTAACGTCTTCAAAATTTTATACAATCACCTTCTTCAAGTAAGTCTTGATCAAATTATTTAAAAGAAAAGCTTAATTAGCGAGGACATACACAAAATTATTAAACTGATTTTATCACAGGCTATTCAAAATTTAGAAACATAGATAATCTGTAAATTTTGTTCTAAAGCTACCTTTTCAAAGTACTTAGTCAGCTATGAACTAATATTAGTATAGACTTCCCTGTAAAAATGTATTTTTGTTAATGCTATAGGTTGAAAATTAAACATACTGTGCTACCCTCTAGCTAGACGATGAGTTGGCAAACCTATTGTTTCGTGCCAGTCGTAGGTCTACATGCAGCTTGTCAACCGACCAGCATGAACCGCTTACTGCATGGCGGATGAGATCGTCCGATTTTTCATTATTGATTTGTGTTTATAATAGAAATATTGCCTCAGCCCGAAGCATGTTTATTTAATAAAATGTTTTAAGTGAAATTACTAAAAAATATTGAATAAATTGATATCAATGGTGATATGATTGCGTGGCTGTAAATCGCACAGAATGAAATGAATTTAAGAAATTTCTTTCCTCGATCGATGATGAAACAATAGCTGATGGTTGCTGCATGTAACTTAATAAAGTACTATGCATTCCCCAACGTTAAGACTCATTTAGATTTGCATTCCAGGTCTGGGATTACGTATTTTTGTTTTTTTTTTTGTTTTTTTTTTCAGTTTTGTCTTAAAGTTCACACTTGTTCTCTTGTTTAGTAGAAATGTGTGGTATGTAGTACGCAATGTCACTGGTTGGAAATTATTATAGTAATCGATAACCTAGTGGCACTGCAGAAATAATTATAAGGGTTGATTCTCTCTTCGTGCACGCTCTGTTGCTAAGAAATCTTCATTTTGATTCAATCATTCTTTTTGGGAATGTGATAGTGCGACGGATAAATATCGGTGCGTACACGTATAGATGGTCTCAAGCTTGTTAAAATTATTACAGTCGATAGCATTTCCATAAGTTGGTGTATGTGTAGGAGCAAGAGCGCGCGGAGCGTGCGCGCGAGCGGCCGCCGGCGCGGGCGCAGCTGCAGGTGTGGTTCGAGAGCGAGCTGCGCAAGCTGGTGGTGGTGCTGATCGCGGCGGACGACCTGCCCTCGCGCGACCACACGCTGGGATACGGGGACGAGCCTGAAGCCTTCGCCAGGATACGTCTGCTACCATCATTGTACTTATTTTGGATGTATTTTAATACTTGTTGGTTACAATAGGGAATATACATAAGTCACCGATTTAGATTAATTTGAGCTTGACCGCTTCGGACACGTATAAAAACATGATGGAACAGGAAAATAAAAATAATAATGTATTATTTTAGTTTTATCACACGATGAAATTAGGGAAAAATAACGATATTTTTTTTCACTATCAAATATAACGAACTTAACAGTCAGATAGAATATCGAATAAGATTTTTTTTTTGTATGACACATATGTACTTAAACGCAAAATTTTGGGAGATAATTAAAATTATTGAAAATTCTTGGCTAACTCCATAGTAAACCCGCGCCTGAAACGTGACATGTGACGTTATAAGTATATCAAGTCCGTTTTATATGGAGCGTTTTCGGCGGTTGCTGCTGCGTGCTAACTTCAAGTAACTATATCACGAGAAAAAAAACGCTAGAAAAATGTTTTAATATTACAGTTGATTGTGAGAAAATCAATTGTAATATTAAAACTTTTTTCTAGCGTTTTATGCATTATAATATTGATAAAAAAAAACTTGAATATTCCCTATTACTATTTGATCTTCAAACGAGGTCTTTATGAAAGAATTAGATGTGGTGAAATTGCAAAGAATATCGACATCAGCCATTTTTTATGTCCTCCATATATGGATGGATAAGGAGGATGGGCCATAACCCACCACGCAGGCTCAACGCGGATTTAAGGGTGTTAACGACTGTAAATGCACCCGAGACCTACGGTTTAACGTGCCTTCCGAAGCACGGAGGAGCTCGAGATAATAATTTTTTGGTCACCAATCCTATGACCATCCCTTGCGAAAGTTGCTTAACCACTTTCTCGCAAAGGAAGCAAAGAATATGTTTGTTCATAAACTCTTAGAAGTTGAAAAGCTCTTGACTGTTCTTGTTTGATCACCAGGGAAACATGCCCCCCCGTGGAGACGGACCCGGCTTCAGCGTCGTGCAGCCCCGTGTGGAACGCCACCCTGGGCTTCGGGGGGCTCACCGCCGACCTGCTGGCGGGCCGCGCCCTGGAACTCACTCTGTGGGACGCCTGCCCAGGAATCGACCCTGTCCTTATTGGAGAGTGCACGGTAAACTTAATTACGATATTTTTTAATGTTGTCAACTTCATTTCACTTTCTCCACCTAAAATTTCTGAAAAATGTGTAATGCTTTATGAATATACCAGGTGTAACAAGACCCTCGACGAAGCCGAGGTCTACGTATTCTGCCCATCATCATGACCATTTCTTTTTAAATTAATTGCTGGGTAACGATTTTAATTTTTGGTGTCAAAAAAACATTGCATACATTACCACGCATGTAACGCGAACAACAGACCGTGCCTGCGAATGTAGGTATGCTACACATAGGGTTGTCAGGCCCGGATCTAGTTCACTTGCCCCGGGCGGCGGCTCAAGCAAGTTATGCAAGTTAAGTAGGCAAGGAAAACGGGATGGCGGGCGGCGCGGTTATGGTTACCATCTGACAGGCATATGCCACATTAGACAGGGATTTTTGGGTTTAGATAGGCGTGCTGGTGGCGCTTAGCTAAGACAGGAATTTTTGCATTTTGTCACGCAATTTTTCACAAAATTTTATCACGCAAGACCGCGGCGGCTGCCGCTCGGATAAAATACACATGTCACATATTAGTGAGATAGTTGATGAAACTGACTTAAAATCGCGCTGCGCGGCTGTTTTCTTTTTACTATAGACAAGCAAAACTCAAATATTATTGGATGAATCTGGCTAAAAATCGCGCTGCGCGGCCGTTGCTTTTACAGTAGGGACATTATTGAGGCGCAGAGAATTATGCAACATAATTATAACTTACTATGCAAATGGGCACACGATATGGGTCTTGTTATCAATGCCAGTAAAACAAAACTTTTGCATATTAGATCACCCTACATAAAATATCCTACTGATCCAACTGTTATATCACATAACCATCAATGTTTGCATGACCAGCCTAAATCATGTAGCTGTGAAAAACTTGAAATAGTGAATCAGCATACTTATCTGGGCCTCACCACTGATAAACATCTTAATTGGAGACCTCATGTAGAAATTGTAGAATACATATGTAACAAATTAAGATCACTTCGTGCTAAATTTTCTATCCTTAAATTTAAATTACCTTATAATATAGGTATACTAAGAATGTGTAGGTACTTATCATTAGGTGAATCAATTAGGTTATGGACTCAGTAGCTATGGTCGTACATATAAAACTAACATTGACTTAATATACAAACTTCAACTAAGCATACTTAAAACAATTATCCCAAAATATTTAAGAAAAAAATATAAAGAAGATGAAACAGGGCTGTTAAAGCACTGCAGAATTATGTCAACTTACAATAATAGTAGATTGTTATACAAGACGCTAAAATGACCCATTGCATACGAGGTAGTTTTATTCCCGAGCTTTAGCGAGGGAATAAATAGAAACCGAGTTACAATGGGTTTTAGCGTCGTGTGTTACACTCTACTTTTCACTACGATTGCGAAAAAATAAAATCCAATATTAAATACTTATAGTTTATACTTCCGTAAACGAATCCACTCGTTTTTCTATCCTCCACTTCATAAACTTTTCATACAGTATTTAAATAAATGATTTGTGCTTGACGGCAAAATATTAAAATTATTTCTATCCTATTACTTACTTACAGTCCAACTTACAGTCACACAATTCAATCAGTTTGGAATTAGAGAAAAATTCTAAAGATTTCGCGCCAGTGCCTTTTTTAATTTCTACTGTAGCAGAACATAATGCACGCATTTTAAACTAAAAGTCACAGACTTGGACGAATCAACCACTGGACGCGAAATGACAGCCATATTCGCCTTTACCCCTTAGCCACTTACTGTGACCGATAGCCTCAGTAAACGATATTGCGTTGTCAGTGTGATGCTCGTGGTGTGACGCTCGATGTAGAGCTCGTGGCGAAACATTGGTACAAAAATGGGCAAAATGCTCCGTCTTGTTCAGCAAAAAAAATAGCGGGCAATCAAGAAATCTTTCTTTTCACGCATAAGCACAATTTCAACCTATTATAGTAGCTATTTTCCGTAAAATAAATAAAATTTGGTATATAAACAAAGTAGGGTGACTTAGCCGGTTTGCCGGCCCACTTTGGTTTTCGGCCATTTCGGAAACATAACCAGGCCTCCTTCACTTGCTCAAGGTCGCGCGGATAAGGACTTCAACAATTTATTATGTTTAAAAATGTTGACCTCCTCTAAATCTATGCTACCCTGGTACTTTGATAATGTGATTTAAAGAAGTTAATTAAGTTTATAATGGTAGTGTGTCGTGGGGAATGCATATATTTATTTACCTACGATATACTACTGGGCCGGTAGTGTAGAAGGGAAAAAAATTACCCACGACACTACCAGTAGTGCACCTTGGTAGTGTCGTGGGTAAGAAGGGCGAAAATTGAACGGTAGGTGTGTCGTTAAAGTAGCAAAAAAAATTGTGCATGTGAGTTTTTTGGAAGGTAAGTTACAATATTGTTTACGGTTTGATACACATAATTTTTATTACTGACACTCAATTGCAAGAAAGATTTTTATCTTTTTAGTGCCACTTTAAATCCTAATGTTTCAGATGAATAAATAATGAAAAATATTAGAAAAAATCGGCTCACCCGTAGCAACTTAGACGGGATTTTATTTACTTTCCTAATGTTTCATTAAAGTATTGTAGGAAAGAAAAGAGGTATAATTTTTAATGGGTCGATGACGGACCATTAAACCAATTTCACATCGTGTTTACTTTGTATTTTCGCTAAATACGTTGTTGACCGACCAGCCTATAGTCATTATCGGATCCAGAAGATGTTCCTTGTCGCCACCAATAAATTTATTCGAAAAACATGACGGAGAAAAATTCCGGCTGCGCTCCCGAATTTCAAAGGAGGCAGCGCTGCTGCTTCGAGACCGCCTCAATCTGGAGCCACAAACCCTGAGGAGTAAGGCCGTTTGTGGTCTTATCCAGCTTCTGATTGCTTTGCGGTTCTTCGCGACAGGGTTCTTCCAGATGGGACTAGCTGATTTGGCGAACAAAGACAGTTCTACTGCCCCTGGTACATCACATCAAAATGACACATCTGTGCGATCAGCCCTTGTAAACTCAATATCGTGACAATATTCTCCTAGTATGTAGATATGGATTTTTCTCTTATATGTAGGTAAAGGTATACTAAGAAATAAAAATATTGAGTTTTTATTTAAAGGTTAGGTAAATAAGTTGTCAAACCATACTATGTGTCAAACGCGTTTTTTTGGCCATTTTATATACAAACTTCGAATACTTTTCAAAACAAAACTCAACCATTCGGTCATCCCATTCATTTTTTAACTTTATTATTGGCAACAATGTTTAAGGCTCTCATTAGTTAAAGGATTAAGTTTTTAGCCTAAAAGTGAAAGTGAAAGTGAAATATATTTTATTTAAATAAGCTCACATAATAAGCATTTTTAAATCGTCAATTCTTTTACCCTACCACCCATTATGACGTCTTTTAACTGACAAGAAAAATGGGCGCAAAAAACTTGTCAGCTTTATCAATCAGATGGAACGATATTTACAAATATGTATATCGTTTCCAGACTTTATATTAACAAAGATTAACAAATAAATAACATTATTGAATTAGCTCATTTCTTAATGAGTTTCAAATTTCTTAATCAATTTACAGATTTTAAGCTAAATTCAAAGTTTGAACTTGTTATTCAGTCTAGGCTGTTACAATAAATAAAAATAAAAGAAAAACATACAATTCAATATGCATTAAGATAGGTAGTCAGAAGCAGACCCATTCCCACTGGCAGCACCAGTTCCCGAACATGACGCATGAACCAGCCATCTCTTCGCTCAACCATATTTGAGGGAACGTAACAACCCGCCTCATACGACACCACCGCAGAAATGATTAAAGATAGCATGACATACTAAGACTACCTATGTTAAGGCATCGAATTGAAAATTTATATCCAAAAGCTTTTCATAGGTCTTTCACTAAACTACTGACTATAGAAAGTAAAAATATTGCAATTAAATAAATCAAAACAAGGTAAGCTATTAAGAATTATATTTTTTGAGTAAGAAGTGCCATCATCATCATCATCATCATCATATCAGCCACACGACACCCACTGCTGGGTAATAGGCCTCCCCTAAGGATCTCCACAACGATCGGTCCTGCGCTGTCTGCATCCACTGGCTTTCCGCGACCTCCACCAGATCGTCGGTCCACCTTGTCGGGGGCCTACCCACGGAGCGTCGTCCGGTGCGCGGTCGCCATTCCAGAACCTTTCTGCCCCAACGGCCATCGGTTCTTCTCGCTATGTGTCCCGCCCATTGCCACTTCAGCTGAGCAATCCTTCGAGCGATGTCGGTTACTTTAGTTCTCCTGCGGATCTCCTCGTTTCTGATTTGATCACGTAGGGAAACGCCGAGCATGGCTCTCTCCATTGCACGCTGAGTGACCTTGAGCCTCCTTATGAGACCCATAGTTAGCGGCCACGTTTCACTGCCGTAAGTCATCACTGGCAACACACACTGTTCATAGACTTTCGTCTTGAGACACTGAGGTAAGTCGGACGCGAAGATTTTTCGAAGCTTCCCGAATGCTGCCCACCCGAGTTGGATTCGACGAGAGATCTCTTTCTCGAAGTTGGACCTACCTAACTGGACTGCCTGTCCTAGGTATACGTAATGGTCAACAACTTCAAGTGTAGTGTTCCCAACATGAACTGGAGAGGGTACAACATGGGCATTTGACATAATTTTCGTCTTATCCATGTTCATCCTAAGACCCACTCTTTGGGAAGCACTACGGAGATCTTCGAGCATTGTGTTCAGGTCTTCCATGGTCTCAGCCATAAGGACTATATCATCGGCAAAACGAAGGTGTGTTAGGTACTGGCCATTAATGTTGATGCCGAGTCCTTTCCAGTCCAAGAGCTTAAAGATGTCCTCCAACGCAGCTGTGAACAGTTTCGGAGAAATAACGTCTCCCTGTCTCACACCACGCTGCAGTTGGATAGGATTTGTGCTCTGGTTCTGTACTCGGATCGTCATGGTGGCATTTTGGTATAAGTACCTCAACACCTCGATATACCTATAGTCCACTTGGCACCTTTGGAGAGACTGCAGCACCGCCCAGGTTTCAATCGAATCAAAGGCTTTCTCATAGTCCACGAACGCCAAGCAAAGTGGCTCATTATACTCCTCAGTCTTCTGTATAACCTGCCGCAGCGTATGGATGTGGTCTATGGTACTAAAGCCTTTTCGGAACCCGGCTTGTTCGGGAGGTTGGAAGTCGTCGAACTTGCGAGCGAGACGATTCGTAAGGATTCTCGAAAACAACTTATAGACATGACTCAGAAGCGAGATGGGTCTATAGTTCTTTAAGAGGGACTTGTCACCCTTTTTAAAGAACAAGATTACCTCACTTATGTTCCATGTCTTTGGCGTTCTGCCCTGGACGATGACGAAGTTAAAGAGCTTCTGGAGGACTTTGAGTATCGGCTCACCGCCCGCTCTCAGAAGTTCTGTAGTGATTCCATCGTCACCCGCCGCCTTGTTGTTTTTTAGCTGTTTGAGAGCCATACTAATCTCGCACAGGCTGACGTCCGGGATATCTTCGGTATAGTGTCGGGTAAGCTTGGCTCTGGGGTCTTTAGCCTTGCTTTCAACAGGTGTCTGCGTGGAATATAACTGCCCATAGAAGCTCTCGATCTCCCTCAGGATTTCAGGCTTTGATGAAATGATGCGTCCGTCGTCAGTTTTCAGCTTCGTCATCTGGCTTTGCCCAATAGACAGATCTCTCGCGAACACTTTGGAGCCTTTATTCCGCTCGATGGCCTCTTTAATACGATTCGTATTAAATTGGCGAAGGTCGCTCGTCAAAGACTTAGATATCTGTCTATTAAGCTGCCGATAACGATTAGCATCTACTGAACTCTGGAGCCTCATTTCACGTCTCTGATCCATGAGTAGGAGTGTGTGGTCGGAGAGTTTCTTTATCTTGGGACGGCGGGTCTTAAAGAGCTTGGACCCTACCGTACGGACAGCATCCACCACCATGTTGTTTAGATCGTCCACATCTATGCTGTTCTCAAGGGCTTCGAAGCGGTTTTGGAGTTCAAGTTGAAAGCTCTCGGGGTTTTGAATATGGGCCGGCAATGGTCGAATTGTTGATTTTATCAGTCGAGATCTTTCCAGCTTTGGGTTGATATTCAATGTGCCACGTACCAATCGGTGATCGCTCCCCGTCTTAACAGCGTTGATCACAGTGACATCATTGAATATTTGCTTTTTCGTCGACATGATAAAATCTATCTCATTTCTGACTTTACCGTCCGGACTGACCCAGGTCCACTTCCGGCATTCCGGCTTTCTGAAGAAGGAGTTCATCATAAAGAGGTTCTCCTTCTCCATAAAGTCAGCCAGCATCTGGCCTCTGTCATTCCGTTGCCCAACTCCAAATTGCCCCACTCTCAGCTCATCACCGCATCGTTTCCCCAACTTTGCATTGAAGTCCCCCATCACAACAGTGTAGTGGGTTTTGAAGCTATGCATGGCTTTAGAGATCTCCTCATACATAGCCTCCACTTCGTCATCTTGGTGTGTCGAGGTCGGTGCGTAAACCTGTATAACATTCAGCGAACACCGTTTGGATATTCTGAGTATAAGGTACGCCACCCTGGTCGACACACTTCCGATGGTAGTCACGTTGTTGACAAGGGACTTGTGGACGATGAACCCGATACCACCTTGGGACTGTTGGTCGCCCTCCCGGTAGTAAAGCAAGTTACCGGAGTTGAGGATTATCGAGTCCTCTCCCGCTCTTCGGACTTCAGATAAGCCGATAATGTCCCAGTGTACCTTGCTGATAACTTCTTCCAACTCGGTTAACTTCGCGTCGGTCCTTAGTGTGCGCGTGTTATAGGTTGCCAGGTGCAGTTGTCGTCGTTTTTGGTAGCCGAGCCGCACCCGGGGATTCTTAGCACCCCCTGCCCCGCCGTTACCGTAGCCGCTACCGTAGCTAGGAATAGCGGGGCTGCCGGGGACTGGGGGCCAATTTTTTGATCCATTGTGCATGAGGGGGGGGGTTTGCCATAATCGCCACGCTTGGCAGGCGGGTTGGCGATCGCAGTAGGCCAAGGTTTTTTGGAGACGCTGCTGCCCGTCTCTTGAAGGCTATGCTCCCTTAGTCGCCTTTTACGACACCCACGGGATGATAGGGGGTAGTGCTATTCTAGGCCGGCACACACACACAAAAGACACATAAAAGAAGTGCCATACATACAGACAATATAAAACAGATCTTTTATATACGAGTTATACGACGCCCTTAATACAAGCAGACAGAAGCAGACCCATTCCCACTGGCAGCACCCGTTCACGAGCATGACGCAGCATGAGCAATAAAGTTGTTTGATGCAACAAACTAATGAAATCATTATGTTAATGATTTCATTAGCGATAAAGTGGCATTAGCTAAAGAAGATATAAAGTGAAGCTTCTTGCAATTGAGTGTGAGTATGGTAAATTAGTTTTAGTACTGTTATTTTGACTTAAACGCGTAAAGTATTCGGTGTGATACATTTAAATTTGATGGCCGGGTGACGAAATGCATTTCTGGGAGGTCATTTGCTTTTCGGCCGCCTGGCCGAGAATTAATGTACGAGATTCACAATCCATAATATTTGGCCGGCAATTATGGCCGAAATCCGGCTAAATCACCCTATAACATTGTCATTATTTGACAAGTGTAATCCCCCCTCGCCCCGCAAAAATTGGTTGATCGTGATTTCATACATTTTTCTTACGTTACGTGTCCAGTGGTTAATTCGTCCAAGGTCACAGAGTATAAATAAGTCTATGATTTCACCGAAGAGATCGCTGCTTTTAGTTCCATTTTCAAAAATCGAGCGAGTTTCTATTCGTAATTATGAATAAAGACTTTTTCGTTTTAGTAGGTTCATTGGTAATAGACAAACATTAAAAAAGAAAAAACTTTATCCCCTAGGTGTATTTATGCTATTTTATCCTGACTCTTGTACCTTACAATGACGGACTTTTTGAGCAAGAGGAGTGAAAAATTAATTATCAAATAGTACTTGAGGAATACCATCACATTGAGTCCCTAACTGCTAAAGTTACGCATAGTAAACTGCGCAAACTAAACAGTACACCAATGTTTGTTTTTCCTAAATATAATAATGTGTATGGTAAAAGGACGTGGAAATATACGCTACCCAATATATTAAACAGGCTTCCGCAAACATTGCAAAATAGTATCTTAAAGAACTACAAGACCTGTAAACACTTATTAAAAAAATACTATATATTGGGATCAAGTGAGTGACATTATAAGTAATGCTTTAATGTATGTAATGCGACTCATTCGTGCAAGTATAAACCTCAAATAGGTTTAAAGCGCGTCTAGTTTTTAACTTTTGTAATTGTAATATTATGAACAAATAAATAAAAAAATAAAAAAACTAAAAAAAAATCAAATTACAAGATTATTGGATTAAACTGGCTAAAAAAGGCGCTGCGCGGTCATTATTTTTACTAAAAAAATCAAAATTACGATATTATTGAATGAAAATGACTAAAAATCGCGCTGCGCGGCCGTTGTTTTTGCAAGAAAAAGAAAATTACAAGATTATTGGATGAAACTGGCTAAAAATCGCGCTGCACGGCCTTCTTTCTACTATAGACAGGTATTTTTCAGAAAAAAAAGGCATCCTCCCTTACGTAGATGGTAACTCTAAACGCGGGGCCAGAGGGGGAGAGGGGGGGGGGGGGGATTTGTTGAAAATTGCTTCGAAGAGGGCGGCAAATTGTCTTCTGCCCCCCCCCCTTTCGAAAACGTAGATCCGGGGCTGAGGGTTGCCAACCCTACTATATAATATAGTATCCTACTATATTTAAGGCTCGCCTACTATATTTTTTTAAAAAATATACAAAGTGGAGAGGTCAATGCAACAATAAATTAAATTTCGTATATCTAGTAACGCTCCCAGTCTGCCTGTAAAATATCAATGAAAAATATCCAGTAGTTTAGTCACAATAATTTTTTTTTCGTTTTTATCATTTTCTACATGCTGTATCTATTACTAAGCTATTGCCGACAAGTTAAAACCCCTACATCAGTATAAATTAACACACTGTTGCCGAATTGTACCTTATGCTCAAGCCGTAAGAGTCATTTTTAATTGCGTGTCATCTAAAAATGTGCGAATGAGACAAAATCTACTTCGAACAAACAAGAAAGTTGACAACGTTTCGAAATCTTTTACCTGTATAAAAATTAGTATTTATTATGATTAAATTACTTACTTTAATTAAACTACTTAAACACTTTTTACGTGCCAAAGTCCTACACCTTGTCTACACGTTTACCTACAGTGGTGTTTCTTTAAAGTTTTATGGAAATTGAAATAAATGCACTTCAAACCAACCTGTATTTTATTAAACAGATTCAAACGTTAACAATATCGTTTCGCTGAAAACTGCGGTTTTAGTAGTATCATGAACTCCACTTAGGGACTGTTACATTACAACAGCCATTACAAGTCCGATATTATTTTCGAATAAGTTAAAATAAACTAAAATACTCAATTCAATTCAAAACATTCAAAGCACAAGCGGAAAATATGTTGACACTTGACAGCGACAGTTTTTTTTGCGAATGCTCGTTGTCCGGTTTTTATTTTTCATAGCAACAGATATGACGATATGTGTTCTCTAAGTGCTAGTAGTGGAGAAAATTCATTCAACTATGGTATAATGTTTTCACTATTATACTGTAATTTTTAGTCTGTGACTTTTTAATATTTTATTTTTATTCTGTTTACTTTTTGTACAACACAACACAAAAACGCCCAAAGAGCATGTCGATGATGACTTGACGTCTCATTGACGCAGTCTTATTAAAATCTGATATAATACGAATAAGTATTACTTCTACTATTTCACAGTTTTCGAGTACACCTACATGATTTTAATTTATTTTTAGCTCTACGGACATACCGAGAGAGATATTATGGTAACATTTGTGTTTGTCCGCTGTCCAAAGCATACAAGAAATATTCAATTTGTGACTAGGTATTCAGTGGACAGAATAACTTTAAATCAGTGATTTAGGATTCAAATTTAGCAAAATAATAAGTTACCGTAAAAAGCAAAAAAAATAATAATTTATTGCCATGGTTTTGAAAAATCTCAGCAATGAAAATTGCCGTATGGACAGCGTTGTTACATGATGCCATATAGTTAGGTGGCGACGAAGCATTTTAAGATTTTTCGTCGGACTCTCTTCTATATACCTAAAACTGGTGTGTATGTGTTCCTTGTGCTCTACGAAACACGAAACTGACGGTTTTAAGAGGAGGAAGTGGGGACACGCATAGCTGTGACGTCACAAAGATGGCGGCTGACCGTAACAAGTTTTTCTTCATTTCTCGAGTTCTATTGCATCAATTTCGTTGTTTGATATGTCATTTGAAAGCTTATATAACTGTCTATGATTGCTTTTTTGAAACCTACTAACTTAGTCTTGTCGTTTTTGAAATATTAACAAAAGTATGATTTTTTTTCATGATTTTTTTCTTAGTTACCGGTATAAGCTAAATTAAAAAAATCATTTGTGTACCTTAGTTTGTAAGTTTATAATAAAAATAAAGTCTGTTTTAATATCTTCTTAGAAAAATATAAACATCATTGTAGTGCAATAATAAACAAACAAGTTGTTACCAATTCTGTAAGGAAAGTACTCATCTATTTCTTTTCAATTTCTTCTTTATTTCATCAAGTTTTTCTACATTTATCGAGTTCTACTGCATCAATTTCAATGTTTGATATGTTATTTGAAAGGTTATATAATGTTCTATGATTATTCTATGAAACCTACTAATTTTGTATTGTTGTTTTTAAAATATTAACAAAAATATGGTTTTTTTCATACACGCTTTCTTATTTACCGGTATAACTAAATAAAGAGAAACATAAATGTATCTTAGTTAGTATGTTGATGTAAAACAAAAAATAATGACAATTTTATTACCTTTCCAGAAATATAAAGGTGATTGTAGTGCAATAATAAACAAACAAGTTGTGACCAATTCTGTAAAGAAAGTACGAATCTGATTTTTACCGCTGTTTTCACTATTGATTTGAAAATGATAAGTATTCAAGAGAAAAAGCTGTGCTTTTTACAAATTAAAGTATAAATCTAAAATGTGTATACTTTTTTAGTATAATATCAGATGTAATATAATTTCATACTAGCGGCCGCCCGCGGTCTCACCCGCATGGTTCCCGTTCCCGTGGGAATATCGGGATAAAAAGTATTCTATGTTTTAATCTAGACTATCTAATATCTGTGTGCCAAATTTCAACCAAATCCGTTCAGTAGTTTTTGCGTGATTGAGGAACAAACATCCAAACATCCAAACCCACAAACTTTCACATTTATAATATTAGTAGGATAGTAGGATATTCATATTATAATATCACACATCCAGTTAATTAGAAGTAATATAAGCTAAGCTATTATAGAAACAATGTACAAAACAAAGAATTATTGTAATCTTAATAATAGTGCAAATAAAAACTATTCCCAAGGTGTAATGAAAATTACTTATTTTTACGTAAATCACATTGTACAAAATAGAAAATAACAATGAAATAATGAATGAGATAATGTTGACATAATTGAATTATCGAGTTTAGTGAACAGAGCATAGCAAGCAACATATACTACTCATCAACATCCATAATGTTATGCTGATTAAAATATTTCTTTTCTAATATGGCATACTCCTTTCAATATACGTTTTTGCTTTGAGCGTGCACAGTCGCATTTCATTGTCAGGCAGTCTGTCTTACACTGGCACGATATGAGCTTGATATCTTGGTAATTTCAGTTTGTCTAGGTTTTTAACATTTGAGAAAACCAGTGGTAATTTAATTACCACCTTCTAGAGAAGTCAGAAGCACCATCTACATAGAGCTAATTACCAGACTTATTTGGAAAACTCCGAATATCCCGATCCAAACCCTACTCTTACCAGAAAACTGTGGCTGGAGGTTATATAACAATTCCCTAATTCCCATCACAAGCTTGAAACCTCCATTCAATATGTCTGCAAGATATCGAGCTCATATCGTGCCAGTGTAAGACAGACTGCCGGACGACGAAATGCGACTGTGCACGCTCAAAGCAAAAACGTATGATAGGATTGGAAAAGAATTATGTTTTAATCAGCATAACTTTCTTGATGTTGATGAGTAGTACTTATATGTTGCTTGCTATGCTCTGTTCACTAAACACATTATCTCATTCATCATTTCCCTACTTAATAAGTGATTTTCACTACACATTGGGAATAGTTTTTATTTGCACTGTTATTATAGGTAATTACAATAAATAATACTTTGGTTTTGTACATTGTTTTTTATAATAGCTTAGCAAGTACATCTAAATTGCTTGATGTGTGATATTATAATACATATAAAAGTAAACGTATATTATATGTATACTGAATTTGTAAAAAGCACAGCTTCTTTTTCACAGCTCTTAAATACTTATCATTTCAAAATCAATAGTGAAAACGGCGGTAAAATCAGATGAGTACTTTCTTTACAGAATTGGTCACAACTTGTTTGTTTATTATTGCACTACAACCATGTTTATTTTTCTGAGAAGGCAATAAAACAGACTTTATTTTTTGTTAAAAACATACAAAATTAGGTACACTTATGTTTCTCTTTATTTAGTTATACCGGTAAATAAGAAAAAGTGTATGAAAAAGAATCATATTTTTGTTAATATTTAAAAAACAACAAAACCTAATTAGCAGTTTTCGAAAGAACAATCATAGGCAATTACATACACTTTACACAAATGGCATATCAAACAACAAAATTGAAGCAGTAGAACTATAGAAATGAAGAATAACTTGATGAAATAAAGAAGAACTTTAAAAAATCAGATGAGTACTTTCTTTACAGATTCGGTCACAACTTGTTTGTTTATTATTGCACTTCAATCATGTTTATATTTCTGAGAAAGTAATAAAACGGACTTTATTTTTTGTTATGAACTAACAAACTTAGGCACATTTATGTTTCTCTTTATTTATAGTTATACCGGAAAATAAGAAAAAGTGTATAAAAAAACATATTTTTGTTAATATTTCAAAAACGACAAACTTAAATTAGTAGCTGTCAATAAAGCAATCATAAACAATTATATAACCTTTCAAATGACATATCAAACATTGAAATTGATGAAGTATAACTAGAGAAATGAAGAAACATTTCATTAAATAAAAAGAAAATGAAAAAAAAAAATGAGTACTCTCCTTACAGAATTGGTCACAACTTGTTTGTTTATTATTGCACTACAATGATGTTTACTTTTCTGAGAAGATATGAAAACGCACTTTATTTTTTATTATAAAATTACAAACTTAGGTACACAAATCTTTTTCTATATTTAGTTTAAACCTGTAAATAATAAAAAGTTTATGAAAAAAAAACATATTTTTGTTAATATTTCAAAAACGACAAAACCAAATTAGTAGGTTTTAAAAGAGCAATCATAGACAATTATAAAACCTTTCAAATGACATATCAAACAACGAAATTGATACAATAAAACTCGAGAAATTAAGAAAAACTTGTTACGGTCGGCGCCATCTTTGTGACGTCATAGCTATGCGTGTCCCCACTTTCTCCTCTTAAAACCGTCAGTTTCGTGTTCTGTAGAGCACAAGGAACACATACATACCAGTTTTAGGTATATAGAAGAGAGTCCGACGAAAATCGTGAAGGAGACGACTTATTAAATAATTGCCTCCTGACTAATAGCTCGAGCGCTGCCTTAGATATCAAGAAAAACACTGTTTTAATTCAGCATTAAATGGCGCCAAAAGTTCATTTCGCGGCTTGTCACCTGTCAATACTATTCTGTGATCTAACACCGCGCTGTTGCCGCTCTTACCATGTAAGTAACCAATATTTACAAAGGGTGTTTAATTTCGTACTTGTTTTTGTGGTATTTAGTTTGTTCGAAAAAAAATTTTTTTTTATTTCGCTCCTAGGAATTATTTGATAGTTTCAAAATACTTCTATGAACTAGTGTCTACAGTGTTATCATTTATTGTCGCATTGTCAAATCCACGTTGTATAGTAAGCAAAACTACTATATTTTTGCAAGTGAAAAAATTAAATAAAAGCATCAAAAAAAATATTACTTATATGCACATAAGTAATTGCATAATATTTTTTGTGATTAAACACTTGTCTTTATGGTGGTTGAATAAATTATGAAAATGTTAGTTTAAGTCTTAAATGCAACTTCTTTAAAATCCTCCATACAAAACGGCAACCTACTATATTTTTTTGGACTTTTTCGCCATCTACTATATTTTTACACTAAAAATCTTGAAACTACTATATTTGATCCAAAAAAAGTTGGCAACCACACAGTACACAGCTGCATGCGACCGAGTTGAAAGGCAGCGTTTATGTGCGTGCTCATGAGACACATTAAGTGATGATGACGCTTTGAAGCCATTGTTTGTTACGAAATACTTAAAATTTTGATACTTAATGTCTCTTTGGATAAAAATTAGGAATTAATGAATAAAATAAGATTTCATAAACAATGTTTTGTTTTACTTTAGCGTTTAGGTAATAACTTCGTACGTAGCTATTGGTTTCCCGTGTATTGTCTAAAAGATGGGCGGAATGCGTGGACTTCGGCTGCGTTGAGGGTGTTTTACACCCATAGCCCATAGGTAGTTTAGTAGGTAGTATGAAAATAAAAAGAATACTAATAAAAATTTTGGAATAACTGAAGGCACAATGGGGTGTAAGACGCAGATCATGTTATTGAAGGAAGTTTAGGAATTATACTTATGCACGGTAAATTTTTAAGTATATCTAAAAATTAAATGTGTGTGTCTCTTCCCTATTCTAATCGAGTATGTACAGTTGCGCCAGTGAGGAGCTCGGTGGCGCAGTGGTTTAGCGCCTGGCCCAGCGATTGCGGAAGTTAAGCAACGTTCGCAAGGGTCGGTCATGGGATGGGTGACCAAAAATTTATTATCTCGAGCTCCTCCGTGCTTCGGAAGGCACGTTAAGCCGTTGGTCCCGGCTGCATTTGCAGTCGTTAACACCCACCAATCCGCACTGGGCCCGCGTGGTGGGTTATGGCCCATCCTCCTTACCACCCATAAGGAAGGCCTGTGCCCCAGCAGTGGGGACATCAAAAAAGGCTGATGGTTGATGTACAGTTAAAAGTTTCAATGTTTTAATAATTGGTAAAGATATTGAGGTTTGTTTATATCCCAAAATTTTACTGATTACTGGATTTAGAGCTCATTCATAGAATTACATGCCACACGCGCGTAATCAAAAGAGACCATCTTGTTTACCTACATAAAAATGAAAAGAATAAAATCTACGCACGCGTCTTGCTATTTTTGTGAGTTTGCCGATTAATCAAGATTTTTTTCCGATATTTTCAGACTATTAATTTTTAATTTTTAACTGCACGTTCGTATTCAGAAACGTGGTCTGATATCCCCATTTCATTTTGAGATATACGAGGGTGGATTGATAAGTCCATAACTTTTTAATAAAGAAAGACTGTTTTCGGAATATTTTGTTTTATTTCTCTACATAATCTTATTGTAGCTCTGCCTATTCAGTCCAACGAAGGGGTGTCGTATGTGACATCGAACGTTGGTTTATCGAGTGTCGCGATATCGACAAGGTGCATCGACTGATATCTACGGTACGCCACATCGATAAGTACGTCATATCGAAACTGGCAGCATCGAGGGACAAGGTATTCAGTGTCATCATATCAATAATTTGGGGCTAAATATATCAAAGATTCATATTGATCTCATAAAATAAAACCTATACAATTTCATACGAGTATTTAAATCCTATAATTAAATAAATACTGAAATATATCACTGCGCGATTTTAGTGAAATGGAAGGAACGCACAAAAGTTCAACTACCCACATGTTTTGTATGTTTGTTAAATGCTTACCAAACAAATTTATAGGTTTTATTTATATGAGATTTATATGAATTTTTGATATATTAAGCCCCAAATTATTGATATGATGACACTGAATGCCGTGTTCCTCGATGTTGTAAGTTTCGATATGACGTACTCGTCGATGTGGCGTACCGTAGATATAGCGTATAGTCGATGCACCGTTGTCGATATCGTGACACTCGATAAACCAACGTACGATGCCACATACGACACCCCCAACGAAGTCCCTACCTCTTTAACCCATTATTTTTTTCTCTCATCGTCTGAAAACTGGTAACTGAAATGAGGGCCCATTTCAGACACCACCTTTTGGTTTGATGAAAATCTTTGCCCACCAAGACATTTATTCATGTTAGGGTAGGAGAAAAAATCTCACTGGGATTTAATCTAGAGAATAGGAAGGATTCGCATCTTCATTCGATGAGTTTTGATGTCATGTGTGCCGTCGAGAGGGTTGACAGGTTCATTAAGAAAAGTTAGAAGTCGCTTGAGCTTTTTGTTTCCAAAAGTATAATCTTTTGACGACTTTGAAAAAAATTTAGTGAAAAGATGCCTTAAGGAGTTTCTTTTTAAGACACAAAAATAAATTATGAAAAAAAAGTATTCTTCTTTTCAAAGTCATGGACTTATCAAACCACCCTCGTACTTAAAAATTAACGGTGTATAAAATGTCGTATTTACGTATAACACAGATGGAGCTGGAGAAGGCATTCGCTGAAGAGCGCGCAGTGTGGTGGACGCTGGAGGAGCGCGGCACGCGGTCGGCCAGCGCGTCGCCGCGCGGCTCGCTCACCGGTGCGCGCGCGCTGCGCCGCGGCGACTTCGCCACGCAGCGCTCCGCCTCCGGTACGGCCAGCAACGGAACCTCGCTGCTTAGCCTTACCCTAGGCCCGTATCGATGTTATCTTCCTACGTATCTATGCAGATATATGTCGTGTGCCACGGCTAGGTCCATAAATAAATCGATGTTACTTACCTCTATTCTGCAGATATCCTTTTTTATGTCGTCAGCTAATGATCACCGTATTATGGAACACAAAAAATGTTTGTCCACGATACGGTTAGCTTGTGTTAATAGGTGTTCCTTCATTTCATTATACCTAGTTGCAGTGTTCGTGAATAATCTTTTTAATGGTTTATCTTAAAAATCTATGAGAATTCTCACAAATCTGAGCAGAATCGTTATAGTCTGCTGTATAAAATGAACATGATTTTTTACTTACAAAGATGTAAAACACCTATACAGTAATAGGGAACTTTATACTTAACACAATTATTTTCTGTAATATTAATTATATAAAATATTCTTAAATGTTTACCTGTATAGTGGTTTTCGTTGCTGACCGTACAAGGTGAGCGGAATTGTGAGAATAGCTCACTAAGTAGTTCACTAGAAATAATATAACTAGCAGTTGATAACGATATAAGGTGGGTACACATCTTTATCAATGCGTTGCACATCGTATGTACAATGCGATTAAATTGACAATAAACAGTGATCCGCTGCAACTTCACTCGAGGATAAATGTCAAAGAGAAGATTTTATAGATTAAATTACGTCATTCTGAAGTTAGTCACTTAAATTGTAATTTTTTTAAATAATCGCACTGTATACCCGTGTGGTGCCGTGGCGTTGCACCCAAAAAAGTACTTTGTGGTTGCACCTACCGACAACGCAGTGTCACAGAATAAGTCAAAGTCAAAATTGCTTATTCAAATAAACTTAATAATTAAACACTTTTGAATCTTCTATATTTTCCTATTACCCGTTCCAGACTTATTTTAACTGACAAGAAAAACCAGCGTAAGAAAGCAATGAAAATAAAATTGTCATGACTTGGACAAAAAGTCTCAATTATTGAATGAAATACTTATATCGACATTCCTAAAAAAAAAAAAATTGTCATGACAGGTGAAAAATTGTCATGTTTATTAAATATTGCCCTGGTGTGTACCTACTATACGCTATGCTATGAGTCAGTCACAAAATACTACTTACTTTGTGACTCAGTGCTACGCGACGTTCGATGCGCAATGCTATGTTCCATCCATACGTCGCGCGTCGTCGCCGCAATGATACAAGTGTGGATCCACCTTCACGTCTCACTTTATATTGTTTTTGCTTATTTAATTTTAAAAGCATGAGGAATGACATTAAACAGCATTTCATTTTTAAAGTAAAAATATAATTTATAAAAAAATAGCTACTTTTTGTTTAAGTAGTTAGTTAAAATAAAAACAGTCTGTTAATTTCACTGCGTTTCAGGGGAACTTATATCATTAATTCTTTACTTACGTTACGCACAGCAGACTCACTCGCATAATGAAAAACTTATGAAAAAAAAATACAATATGACCATAAGGATCAATAAATAAATAATTAAATATCTGTGGTTAAAATACCTGTAAACATGTTCTGTAATTCAAAATAAATGGTCCCTTTGTTAAAAAAATTTCAACACCAAATCTTAGGTCCGTATTATAGGACGAGACTCAAGCACTGCTTGCTGCTTGAGTACAGTTAGAAAGGGATGGTGCTATTCATCGCATATAGCGCCATCCCTATCTAACTTTACTCAAGCAGAGATTTGAGTTTGAGTTTGATTCTGTAATACGAGCCTAAAACTAACAGTGTATTAATCTTCGAGAAATTATATGTTTTTCGTTAAAGAAAACTGATTGTCTAATAAAACTTAATTAAAATAGGTACCCTGTCTGTTCAGACAGGGTAGGATATTATATGTTTGTTACGTCATCTGTGCATAACGCAACGTATCCTTACGTGATAAATAATGTACCTATATACTTTGGTGTGGTTGTATGATTGATTACCTCGTTTTAATCCAACTCCCCTACAGGTGAATTTACTACTGACGCAAGTAACATTACCGTAAACATTTATGAATGACATTAAAATAGCTGTAAGTAGATATTAACGGAAAAAACAACTATCTTTGCCTTTAACGTCATGACTCCTAAAAGGAGGAACTGATTTTAATGCACATATTTATTTCACCGCTTATATTTCTGTTACTCTATATAGATCATCTGTAGCTTTTTAGTACTCGTAAAGCTAGGGTTTCCTAGGATGACGATGCCGTCATATTACGGCCGTAATATAGCAGCGTAGAACTTTGTCTATGTAAACAATACGGCGCGGTTTCCGAGAGAGTGTACGGTGCTGGACACCGTAAAGTCAAATAGTCTTTTTACGTCCGTAAAATTACGGCCGCTATGTGACGGCACCGCTTTCTTAGGAAACCCTAGCTTAAGTGTGATAAACTGGTGTTCAACTTCCTAGAATATTGCACAGAGTGGGAGGGATCGGACCTGCACGTCCAAAACCGACCCCTACTCTCTCTCTCTCTCTCTCTTCTTTACTTAAAGAGAAATAGAACAGATCGGCCCTACTTCCACTGTGTGTAGGTTTAAGTAAGTGTGATAAACTGGTGTTCAACTTCCTAGAATACTGCACAGAGTGGGAGGGATCGGACCTGCACGTCCAAGGCCGACCCCCTACTCTCTCTCTCTCTCTCTTCTTTACTTAAAGAGAAATAGAACAAATCGGCCCTACTTCCACTGTGTGTAGGTTTAAGTAAGTGTGATAAACTGGTGTTCAACTTCCTAGAATACTGCACAGAGTGGGAGGGATCGGACCTGCACGTCCAAGACCGACCCCTACTCTCTCTCTCTCTCTCTTCTTTACTTAAAGAGAAATAGAACAAATCGGGCCTACTTCCACTGTGTGTGTAGGTACTCTTGAAAATGTGCCCTTAGCAGAGGCTGCCGATTTGATTATATGTCTGTCCATGTGACAGATGACGTAGATTCGATCGGCGAGTGCGCATCGCTGTTGCATCCCGACCACGCGTGGGTGGGAGGCTCCCGTCGAGGCTCCTCTCAGTCGGAGACCCTGGAGGTGGAGGTTTACCAGCTAAGCAAAGACTTCTCCCGCTCACTGCCTGGCTCCCGGCGATCTTCGTTCCAGCAGCAAGAGAAAGGTAGACAATCTTTTTTACGTCACCTAAATTAAGGAACACTTACAAAACTTATATGTACAGTCATCGTGTGATTTAAACCTAAAAGTACATACGTTAACATTTTTTTTGTGCTAAACTCATATCATCATATTATTGTGCCGTATCAGCGATAACACGTTTTAACTTAACAAGTGATGACAATAATACATTATTGCTAAGAAAGTTATGTAAAGATTCCAATCATGTGTTGATCCACGAATTCTACATGTGCAAGAGGCACAATGTAGAATTCGTGGACACATGTAGAATTTTCACAAAACTTTTCGAGTTCCCTGGTGCAACACTCCTCTACTACTATTTGTATCCTCACCACATTTTACAAAATATTCGTAGTTTCGGAACACAGAACACCAAATAATAATTCGTCTCACTGTACAAGCCCAAGTGTCGGCTGTTTGGAACCTATTAAGGGTCTGTTGTTTTAATGCACTAACCGACAAGTACGTTGTTTCCTGTGCAATTATTGACCATTGACCTAATACAAAAAACAGTTCCGTATTATCTCTCAGTGGAGACATTTTGCAGTCGAGGCATTTGAAACAACCGCACCTTAACGTGCACCTGCACAATCCATCTGTGCACTGCAAACGCAGCGTTGGGCGTGTAGAGTGTGTGCGTATGCGGCGTGTGTCGCAGAGGGCGGCGGCGAGGGGAGCGTGGTGGTCCCGGCCGCGGTGGGTCGCCGCGAGCGCCGACGCTCGTCGTGCGTTCGCCGCGACCCCGACGACATTCTGCGCTCGCTGCGAGCAGTCAAGGGCGAGCTGGGCCGGACGCTCTCGCTCTCCGGATCCACCGCCAGGCGTGAGTATTCGCTAACCGCTAACACACTCCCATTAACACAACTCTTCTTTCATGTAGATATAGGTATGTATATTTGCTTAAAATATTAAAATTATTCAAGATTATCAGGTACCTACAATACTTTACAGAGTCTGAATTTAAACTAACGTCGTCTGTTCAAAACTTAGCTTAAGGGTAAGCTCACGAGCAACTTCAGTCCCCCGTGACCACGGCATGGCAGCTGCAAAGGTGCCGAAAACGTCGGGAAAATAAAAAATCAAACCAAATATAATTATGCGCAAACTGCCTTCTAGAAGGCAGTTTGCCGCCCTCTAGGTAACAATTTTCAATAAATCGCCCCCCTTCGCCCTCAAATTTTTTTTTAGTCATTTTTATCAAATACTCTTGTATTTTGACTATCTTTATTAAAATTAAGCACAGCGCGATTTTTTGGTCAGTTCCATCCGCTAATCTTGTAATTTTTCCTGCATATAGAAAAAACGGCCGCGTAGCGCGATTTTTAGTCAGTTAATATTTTTTTCTATACCAAACCAGGGGCCCAGGCCCCACACTGCCGCCGCCCCCTTAGTCCGCCAGTGCTATGGACCCTGCGCGAAATATCACTTGCAGCTAGCTTCCGAGCCGCCAAGTTATTTTGCACATACTATACCAACCAACTAATCACCAAAGTAATTTCAATAAAACCGCGCTAGTATCCGTTAAAAAGTGTTTTATTTCACAACAGTAGTTATTAAGATAATGAAAAAATACTAGAAAAAATCGACCCATTCGTAGAAGCTCAGACAGGAGTAGGACTACTACCGACAGTGCTACGGGTGGGTCGATTTTTTCTAGTATTTTTTCAATTATATCAATTATCTTAATATAAAAATAGCATTGTGAATGCCTAACATCAAAATTTTCAACAGTAGTTATCGTAAAATACTTTGCAAAAAATTTGCTTTGAGTTTTGTTAGGAATTTTTTTTTGCGTTTTCCAGCTATCGAAACGAAGTGTAACAAGACCGTCTCGATGTGCTATCCCATATTGTTATTAGAAACACAAATATGCGTATAAACTACTATACTTTGCGAAGACTCGGATGTGGTCACTGGTCAGTCCATTACAGCAAATATGTACCAAGTTCATTTTATTATGAAAGTTATGATAAATAAAATAAGTAACAGAAAAAACTCTTACTGAACATAAGACGCTGGTTTAAATCCAACTTGTGTAAGTTTTTGAACATATTTTTTTATTACCTACATAATATACTGCAAAAATATACATATACAATATCTAAATTATTTTTAATACTCAAATTTTATTTAAATTGAGTTTACCAACAATATTGTTGCATTTCAAATGAATCTATAATTTTTAGGATAACATATATTTTTTCTTCTACTTATCTTAAAATCATTATTATGAATTTTTCACTCAGTTCCTTCAGTATAATTAATTATTTTATTTAGTTTTCACTGGCACTATATCCGTTGATAATCATTTTATCCTTGTCAATCATCACGACTGAACACATAAATAAACGATACATTTTAACCGAGCCTAGAACTGACTGCCAGCCTGAATAACTTACTGTAACCACTCTCTCCAGATCCCTGTCCACCAAATAATGTGTAATGCGAACATAAAGGGTAGTACTGACTTGTACTGTGTTGTGCTTGTTTTGGTCAGCAGCGACGGACCGTTAGATCCTCGGTAAGCGCCTACCAGTGCCCGCACCCGCGCGTGCTCCCTGCAGGGTTGTCGTGCGTGGAGTACGCGACCCCTTGTGACGTCCGACGGCCGCCAGCCCCTCTACTCCGATTCTCTCTCGACACATCCGCCAGCTCGAATGGCCTGTTCCGTCTAAACGCGTACGTGTCAGATGGTAGAAGCCACCGATGCGGCCGAGTCGAGGATCAGAATAGGGTTTCGGGCCACGTAGTAGCATGGGCCATACATCGCTTGCGCGGCGGCCGCGCGCTCGCACCGTTGAATGTGGCTGCGCCCGAAGCTTTTCATCACTTCACTGTGTCTGTTCTGTTCTGTCCTGACGCATGCCCGGCCGCGGGCGATCACGCTCACTTCATCTGTTTCTGTGTACCGTCTGTTCGGTTGCCCGTCTACGTTCATCTCGATGGCATTGTGTCGCCTAGGATGTTATGGATTTCATTACCTCTGCGAATGTCATTCATTGTTACGATGCGCATACTATTAGTTTCTTGTATATATTTATTATCTTAACACTAGGCCGTAGCAATTTTTACAGACTAAGTTTCATTTGAACTTTCCAAATAGGGAATGGATGTATAATTGCATCGAGCGGATCGCGCTCGAGTAGGTCGCGGTCGCGCATGCAGACGCGCGGCGGGCGCGGCATGAGCTATACAATAAATTAGTCTTCGCAGAACGCATACATTTTACGTAAAAGTTATAATGGCTGTTCATAACACGGAATGCTTACCATACCTAAAAAATTGGTGACTGCTTCAGGCAACTATTAGAATCTCGTCTACACTCTTGGCTGCACACGTTGAGACGCTTTCTCTTCCATTTGTGTATTTAGGTACAGGATCGATCCGAATCTATGTAAATCAAACTGTATACATAGCACGAAGCTGTTTGACGTGCTTATTTTATGTAATGTTTATTTTGATCATATTTAAGTGTTCGATTGAATGGTTTAATATGTGAGAATATCGTTTGTGTTATTTTTTGATATTGAATGTTTTGATCGGTTAAGCAGAATTAGTTCTGCGATTTCGCCTCGGTTAAGTGTGCGCCCACCGGTTCGAGTTTGTCGAGTTGAGTGGGGTCACGGAGCGGAGGCGAGTGCGTGTGGTATCTGTTGTGGCGCCGCAGGGACGGCGACGGGGCGCAAGGGCAGCATGTGGGCGGCGGTGCCGGCGGCGGGCGCGTGCGACGCGGTGGCCGACGACGGCGACCACGTGCCCCTCGGGCCGGGCCAGCTGCCTCCGCGCAACGCGCACCTGCCGCCCCTGCACGCTGAGATCAACATCAGCATCATAATGATCAAAGGGCAACTCGAGTTAGAGGTTAACATTTTTATAAACATTTATTTTTATGCATTTGTAATCGTGTAAGATCTGATTTTAAAAATTAAAGACCTAATATGACGTAGGTATCACACGCACGCCGCGTATACGGTGTGAACGGCGAGGTGCCAGATTCGTACGTAAAGTGCTACCTGCGCGACGGCGACAAGTGGCTGCACAAGCGCAAGACTCGAGTCGTCCGTCGCACCACCGAGCCACACTTTAAGCAGACGCTAAAATACCAGGTGGATCACTTTTACTCGTAACTGCTGAATCCTACTAGGTAATATTATAATTATAAATGTAATGATGTTTGTTACCCAATCACGCAAAAATGGTTGAACGGATTTGAATTGGAGAGCAGATAGGGATTTTTCCGAATGTCCACGTAAACGTGAGGAGCTCAGTGGTGCAGTGGTTTAGCGCCTGGCCGAGCGATTGTGGAGGTTAAGCAACGTTCGCAAGGGTCGGTCATGGGATGGGTGACCAAATTTTTTTTATCTCGATCTCCTCCGTATACTTCGGAAGGCACGTTAAGCCGTTAGTCCCGGCTGCATTTGCAGTCGTTAACACCCGCCAATCCGCATTGGACTTGCGTCACCACGGGCTATGGCTATGGCCCGTCCTCCTTATCCACCCCTGGAAGGCCTGTACCCCAGCAGTGGGGACATAAAAAAATGGCACGTAAATGAAATATCAGGCGGAAGCTTTAGGAATAATATAATCATACAATGATCATAATTATAATACACGCACAGAATCCTACACTAAGAAAAAATATGTTAATGCCTATTATTATCCATGAGCAAATCTCGATGCCACAGGTTTCCATAGAAGGAGGAGAATGATACACTTGACATTATCAGACTTAAATGAGCTTTCGGAAGTTGTTGCCCTTTCTGACCCATGGAACACCTGCGTGGTTCGCCTAGGTGTTCCGCCGGCCTTTCGACTCACCAATAACTTTACCGATCCCTCTCGTGATGCGAATAAGGTCATGCTTCTATTAAGATACTGAAATGAAATGTAGCATTGAGATGCTGAAACTTTAAATTGACGATTACAGGCAAGTGAGGCGCTCGGGCGCACCCTGGTAGTGATGTTGTGGCAGCGGTGCGGCGGCTTCGAGCACAACCTCGCCCTAGGCGGCGCCGAGATCTGCCTGGACAAGATGACGCTGCCGCATCGCACGTACGGCTGGTACCCGCTGTTCCCGGCCACCTCGCTCGGCGGCGATGAGTCCCCTGACTGATCACGGGAGTCGTCGCCGGAGCGCCGCGACGACTAGCGCCCTGACCGTTTGCCCTACACCTTGAAGCCGCATTTTCATGTTACATAGAATTTGGAAATTGGTTTACATTACCTAATTCTTATTGGTGAGTTCCTAACTTCCTTCGTATAGTGCTCTATGCTACCTCATAGAGTACATTTTAACTAGGACTACCTTTTATAAGTTTGATTTCAGTAATAGTATAAATTGGTGTAGGATATTGAAATAACTTCAGTTTTCTTTCATTTTATAATGTTTGTTGAAAACCAACTAGAGGTTCTACGATTTGAAAATGCGGCTATACTGTATGTGTTGTGTATACTAATTTGTAAGCACAATTTAATGCGCCCAAATATGCTGTACCTTGCTCCGTCATTCGTTTTGATGCAAAAAATGTAAATATTTATAATGACACGTTGAACCACAAAATATTATGTAAATTATACTTATTACTTTTTGTGGATTTAGAGTATTGTGACATTGTAAATATCGTGACCTCTCAAGTCTCTACGGTCGATTCGATGTTATGTATTGTTCAAAAGAGAGGGTCCACCATATGATTTTCCATATAAAAGAGCAGCCAAGTTCTGAAAGGTATTTTTCTAATAAACTTAATCTGATTTAATTTGAATTTGATATTGTTCGTAAGTTGTAATAGTCAACTTGCCGACATTTAATTTCTCATATTCGCCATATATCAGTTAGAATACAAAAATGTTAAATTACACGTATTTTTGTATGAAACTACAATATTTCTTTTTATTCTACTGACACACAGTAAATTGACTATTTTAGCTTTCAAACAATATCAAATTCAACTAAAATCCGATTGAGTTTATATGACAAACCTTTTTGAACTTAGCTCTTTTGTATGGAGAATCATATGGTGGTTCCCATTTACTTTTGAGTAGTAAATATTTATGTATATTGATGTTAGCGCGAGGGCAGGACCCTCGATTATATAATGGAAACACCATTTAGACGTAGATCGACGAGGAGCTTATAGAAAGACGCTTCGACTCTTGAACGCATATTAGACCTAGACATTAAAATCGCTCATTGATTATACAAGCACTTTTGCTTGATTTACAAAAACCTCTCCCAGTCAGTTAAAAGGTACATATTGTAAAAATAAAAAGTTTCATGAACGATTTTGGGTGTTTACGCCTAATGTATAAGTACTTATATTGATTGCAAGTTTTATATGTTTTGTGTAATATAAAATGTATATTAAGATTTAACATAAATCTTTGATGATTAGACCGACGCCATTTTTTTGTCTGGATATGATACCTATTACAAACGTAAAGCATGTAATACCTACAACGTACATGTAGCTTGTATGTGGCTGAAATAACAAACTGTATTAACCGTATTTTTCTAATCTGCTTTAAAACACGTCTTTTACTATTGTCATGAGCAAATTCTTCGCTTGTACATTTAACTAGAACATGACCTTTTCTGTCATTTTGAGAGAAGGCGATAGTAGCAAACCGTGTATACTTACCTGTCTATTATAACTAGGATATTTATACTGACTATAGATACAATCTTAAGATGCGTCTCATCTCGAAATAACCCCAACTTTGACACTTTGCCTTATATGATTAATAAACTTCTAAAGTTATTCTAGTGAGTAAGTGCGTCTAGTTACTATTCTTCCAAGGTTGTGCTTTAGTGAATTTTCCCTAACGTGTACCATACTACTTCATTAACGACATCGCTATAATAATTAGCCTACCGACATTATTGGAGGAGTTTTTATTTTAAACTTATCTTCCTTTCTCTAATCAATCACTGTAAATACGGTAAAGTTATTTTTCAAAATTTTCTACGCACAACTATTTTGGTGATAGCATTTAAAATTAACGTCTTTTTATAATCCGTAGATACAAACGAACGTACATATTTCTGACAAATAAGTACTTCATCTATCGTAGCTTCATCTCGCCATAGTTAAGACACGATATATTTTTTCTCGTGTTTGTATTGAACCCCAGTAGCATTTACATTGTAAGCATGTAGTACCATAGCCAAGTAAAAGCAAATAGCAGCACTATAATATAATGTGAAAACCGAGCACAGCTAGCTTCAAGCGACGGGCCTACGTCATACTCAGTAGCGTTAATATTTAGGTGTATATTCGTGGATTGGATGATTCTTTGACCGATTCTTAGATGCAACTTACATATCTTATGCGAGAGTATGTATATGGACATTCTCGTCAAATCTTTGTTCTTCCATGATCTCGTATATGTATAGCAGAGTAGTTCACCTGACAATACTTCGCTCGCTTTGAGTTTCGTCGCTCGATAGACTCTATAGCTAGCATATCACTCTATCTAGCATTGCAAAATGGTTGTATATGTCCTAAGAGAGAGAAATATTTAAACTTATCTATATAATAATTCCCTTAATAGATACATGAATTATGAAAATAATTATTTATTTACTACTTAATTACGATGTATTTATCTCATATTTAAATCTATTTTTACACTATAATTTTATATACATTCTGTTGAGTTGGGGACAAAATACTTATTCTTGCATTGAATATTCAAAAATATTTATTCAATAAAGTCTAGATATTTAATAAAAAAATAATGACTTAAACCACCGACACAACATCGGAAGTCGGTCGAAACTAACTTACGCTTATTATCTTGATATATTAGTATAAACAAAATGATATTCTTACGTAAGTAACAAAATGTATTTTAAAGACAATTAAATCTAATATTATTGTGCCTCGAAGACCCCCGATACCGCTTGGATATTTATAACCTTTCGATCACAAATTGAAATCACCGCCATGAATAATAATATATAGAACGTGGGCTTCTCACTTGTCTTAACTGTAAGCCTTTCACTAAAGTACATTCAACCCTTGAAACATATCTCTCTAGTGATGGTAAATTAGCAAGAGGTCCACTTTAAACATTTTCCAAAGTAGTATGAACGACGAATCTATGTGATATTGGTATCGGATATCATAAATTGTACCTTTTCTTACCTAGACTTTATTTCTTCTTAGATACAAAATTCGGAATTCCGTTTTAATGGCGAATACAGAGAATACACCTACACTAGTCGTGAAAACTTCGGAATGTTTCCGAAACTTTGGAATATTTCAGGAATACTTCTGGAAATTTACTGAATACTTCCAAAATTACAGCAACTTTTGAAGTTTGCAAAATAGATTTATTGACTTAGAAAAATTGGGGATACTTTGATTTTTGAACCTTACCTACTTACTGGCTTAAGAGATAAGTATTTATAAGCAGTGGCAAATGTTGGCAGGAAGTTGAGGACTTGTACTATTATTTATTCTGTGGTTGAGGTAACTTTGTTCGCCTATAAAAAATATTTTTTTAGTAATTAAAACTCATAAATTTAATTATTTTCGTTTTATCATCAAGAGTTGAGGTTGCACGCACACATCAAAATAACTAGTCCGTGTATTACATTTTTTGGACTTAAACCGATTATGTGTAAAAAACTGCCGAAGATGGCGGGTTTCACGGTATTTAATTGTTTATCTCAATGTAACGAATTATTATACCTGATTGTAAGCAGAAATATATTTTTAAAACTTCCAAAGTTGCCAGAAGTTTTCAGAAAAACTTCCTTAGAAGTGTGAATCTTTCCTGGAAGCTTTCATCTCTAACCAACACACAGTATAGGTAACTCAACCGATTCTAAAAGCTGTGCAGAACAAAAAACATACACTTGGCAGCAATGAAATAAAACCTACCCTAGACACGGAAAAGTTATCTTAGATTTAGTATCTTACTTAAGTAATTAGCTGGTTACTAATTCATAATAAAAAAATTAGGTAACAACAATTACGCCACTTCCATAACTTTGTATACCTAATTATTTTCTTCCTAATAAAAAAACATAAGTGAAAAAGCCACAGATATGGACTACCCATGACCCATCCCATGCTCACAGCGGAGCGTGACCAGCTGTCTATAGAATATAAGACTTTTTGTAGTTTTTTTAATAAAAACAGTTTCATTGGTATATAGAATAGTCCCTATAAAGGTAGCGAATGATTTTTAATATCTTGTATATAGGGCTGTCCGCGAATTTGTTCTCCTTTCGACATTTTTATGAAGAAAAAATATATATGCGTATATTTTTCTCTAAAACAATTTTTGTTCCACATGTTTTTATGTGTTACTACTCTTCTTCCGTTTTACATCGTATAATAATTTACTGTCTCTTTACAAAATAACTTTGGTGATTAAATCTCAGCATTCGTCAATAAAACAAAGTAGAAATCTACAAATCCTAGTACGTAACAAATATGTGTGTCAAAATATATTATTAAATAAATGTGATAACAAATGAGTTTATTATAGCGATATTAACATTCAGCTGGTGTTTTATTTTTAGTTTTTGAATAACCTACCACTTTTGTAATATTTTGTGATTTTTTTCTACCTAATGTTAAACTAAAAAATAAGCTTTTAGGAACGCTTTTCAATGGTGTGAAATAAAAAAAACTTCTCAGTTCTCATAGGTATAATAAAAGTTAATTATAATTCACATTTATCTTTAAGTACAACATTAGGTAGTTACTTATATTAGGTAAACATTTTTAAACATTAAAAATAACTGGGATAAGTTACGTGTCTTCCTTTATCAAGGGCGGCTGTATCCATTTGGGTAGCTAGTTCGCCTGAATGAAATACGGACTCTATGCGCAAGTAACAATGTTCAAACGTGCGTTTAGTCATAACAATGTGTCTTCTCTATCAATGGACTAAGAGCTAGCCCCGTAATTAGGTGGACAATTTACAGAGCGTCGAAATCCCTCTAGTTAGTGTGCCATACTATCATATTAGATCCGGGCACCTGGCAGATTTACAGTGGTGGGGGTGGGAGTGGTTAAGGAACAAAGGGGCTGAAAAAAAAATGTAAGGTATAAAATTTACAGAGCCCTGAATTTGGTGTGGTATAATAGCAAGCTAATCAACAAAGGTGCGCGAAAAAGTGGTAAAGTTTGATGCCACTTGGCCCTACTTTTCCACCAGACAAAATTCCTGGCAATATTATATATTTGATTTAGATACATGATTGGCTTGCTATTATACCACACCAAATCCAGGGCTCTGTAAATTGTATACCTTCAATCGCTCTTTCAGCCCCTTTATTGCTCAACCACTTCCACCCCCACCACTGAAAATCTGCCAGGTGCCCGGATCTGTTAATAATGATAGTATGGCAAACTAACTAGAGCTTTCGCCGCCATGTAAATTGCCCACCTTTTTCCGGGGCCAGCTCTTAGTATACAAGGGGTCTAACCAACGAACTAAAATCTTTGGAACAAGCATTCCATAATAGCGACCATAATCTGTATACTCCTACTATAGGACTTAAACGAAAAAATATTTAACAGTTACTTATGATACGTTATCTTTGCATCTTTGCGTCTTTTACGCCCTTTGACAATACAGGACGTCATTTCTAATAAACTCTCTCTTTTCTTTAAAATACAAACTGCAATAATTATTGTTAAGAACGCTTAGGTCTCTCCCCTCCGTAAACTTAATTCACCTGGGTTAAGGTTATGCGAGTTGTCATGGTTTAGCCCCGTTGTGCCATTTTTTATTTGCAATTACACTTCCATAGATTTTAGTACGTTGGGCCGCAATGGAATACGGCCTCAATATACTGGTGATTAAGGCCCCTACATAGTTCAAGTGGCGCCCTCATCTTAATTAAATTTATTGCTCGCTAAATACATAATATATCGAAAATTCACATGTACAGATTGAAGCCATAGTTCTATAGTTAACATATTTACAAACAACAACTTCAGTAAAATATAGAACGTTGTAGTAGAAGTTCTTTAGCAAAAGAGCAAAAAGTGGCCACTTGTGGAAAGAAGGCTTTAGGCACATCTACCACGATGAACTATATTTTACTGAGGTTATAGTTTGTAAATAAACTGAAGAACCTTGGCTTCAATGTGAAGAAAACAAGTGAGAGAGAGCAATCAATTTAATTAAGATGAGGGCGCTAGTGGTGAAGGCACAATCGTTTTAAGGCGGTTGTGTGACCGAAAGTGGCACCCTCAGAGGTTTTTATTTAATAAGTTATTAATAGAAAAAGATTTTAATAATGTATTACGTAGAGTTTTTAGGGTCTATGGTCTAGTATTTTTAGAAGGTATCGGTATGTGTCATCGTAGTCATTCGTAGAAGTAGATAGCATATGTGTCAAAAATGGTCACTTTTAGCAGTTTTGTTATCTACTTTTGGCAGTGACTACGAGGGAATGTAACGATACCGCCTAAAAATACTAGACTCTGGGCCTTAAATATTCCACGTAAGACATTATTAAAACTGGGTACTTAGAATTATAATATTTAAAAAAATTCACCGTGGTGCCACTTTTGCTCAGGGTGCCACCTTAAGGTTATGCGAGTTGTCAATGTTTAGCCCTGTTGTGCCATTTTTAAAGCAATATTTATTTGCAATTACACTTCCTTAGATTATAGTACGTTGGGTATACGTAGGGCCGCAATGGAATACGGCCTCAACGCGCAGGAGACCAAGTTCAAACGTGCGCGTAGTCAGCGGGGCCGCACCAGCGGTTGAGGTGCAGGACCAGCGCATTGGCCGCGCCCGCGCCGCCGCGCGCCGCGCTCGCCACGCGCGACCACCACTCGCGGTTGGCACAACGTCCTGCATAAACGATTTCGCGTCTACTTTAGTTAACCAATGCCGGATTTGTCAATAGGCCGCGGCCTAGCGGCAAAGACCTAGGGGGGCGGCAGACCAGTAACGCCATTCACCCGCCCGCCTGAGGGGCGGCTGGTACTACTCGGCCTAGGGCGGCCAAAACTGTAAATCCGGCACTGCATTTAACATCGATGACATTTCAAAGAAGATAATTGTTAAAATCTGGTCAACGAAAGATGAGACTAGGTTGGAAAAGGTACTTGCGCCTTATTTTAAGGGTCAGTTTCCAACTTAACCTCTTAACGTTAATTTAACAGGGAAAGTGGCGCTACCATTTCAATCTCATCTTTCTACTCTACTCTAAAGTAAATAGCCAGTTAACTTAACAAAAAATGATTTTGACCAATTCGTTTAATTGAGCCATATGAACAGCTTTCTTTCTGAACATAATATTTCAAAATACTGATGAAAACAATAACAATCATGATTTCATTAGGTAGATCAAGAAAAATATGAAAAATTTATTTTCGCAAAAAAAAAAAAGTTTGAGGATCTAAATTACTAGCCTCATACCTGTTAAGATGGATCGTTTCTCATACTAAACTAAGATCAACTTACATTCGAAAGTGTAAATATTTACTGCTTGTATTATGATTTATACTGACAAATGTACCCAATGGTACGCGAAATGGATTTCTAAACGTTAATAATATAAAATAAAGCAATGAAATGAAAATCATTAATTTTCCAATAGATGGCGTTGTAATTAGATATTATTATTTTTATTGTTCATTGCTTTATTTTATATTATCAACTTTTAGAAATCCATTTCAGGCACGGTTGGGTACAATTTTCATTTGTATGAATCATAATACAAGCAGAAAACATTCACACTTTCAAATGTAAATCGACCAAAGTTAATTAGCTATATGGAAATCGATCGAACCACCTTAAATTACAGTTAGACGTACCATTGGTAAAGGTGACCAGCCGGGAGCCGAGCGGGTACCCGGTGAGGACGCAGCACGGCTCGCCCGCACCCACCGACGCGCCGTACATGCCGCGACTGTCCACCGGCAAAGTCTGCAGCATCAAATCAATGTTACTCATCGTTATTGGCGTAAGAATAGGGGGGAGATGGGTGGGCCGTGCCCACCCCATAAAAAACCTGATATATTTTTCTATTGCCCTTCAAAACTCCAACCTGGAGGCCAGGAAATTGGAAACAACATCAAAACCACACCCATAATGTTACCCTGGATCTACGGCCTGGCCCATAGAGACTGCGAGCACCCACTATCACAGACTCTCAAGCAGCAACGACGTGACGTGCACAACCAGGGGCCCTATTTTTGAAAGGCGTTGAGTCTTCTATAGTACCTAGTACCTACTCACTCATTTTCATTCGACAGCCATGAGCAGTAAAGAGCGCTCAAAGGCGCCAGTCCGTGCAATATAGCACACAACACTAGGCCTAGGGATTGCAATCCAGCAGCATTTTCAATCCAGCTGGATTTTTGCAAGATTGGCCTGAATCCAGCTGGATCCAGCGCGGATCCAGCAAAAAATTGGATCAAAATAAACACATGATTTTAATGATTTTTTCGTTTATTTAATCAGATACAGGATACAGGCGGAAATAAACACTTACATTTGTGTCAATTGCTGAAAGTATGACCTTAAAAAACATATTATATCTACAGTTTTGTCGCCTAATCTACTCCGCACAGAACTACAAATGTAGCCAGCAGCTGAAAAGGCCCTTTCGGCCTCAACGCTAGTTGGTTTTAAAGTCATTAAACAGTCATAAATCATAGATAAATGAACGCCTTTCACTCCTTCGGTCTCATAAACGGTCATTTCCTTTTTCAAAATCTTATCGTAATCTGTTTGAGAATCACTTTTTTTTTGTTTATAATAGATTTCTCTCTCTCGTTTCAGTTCAATCTCAAGTTCTTGTTCTAAAGTGAAACTCGCGGGCTCCGGATTAGCTGGCTCAAATTCTTCTAGTTCCATTAAGTTCTCTTGCACTGGTTCCACAATCACTTGTTTATTTACACGATTCAACAAATTTTTCATTTCTTGTCGCATTGCATTCTTTTTCGGCATGGGAAAATAACCCGGATTTTTTACTCCTTCGTCATATTTTTTCGGATTTTGTAAGTATACTAATGTACCAGTAATTTCGAGGAGGCGCCGTTCGGCAATTCTGTTGCGTAGTGCTTCAAATAACTGGGCACTAAGGTTAGTGCTCTGGCTATTTAGTTTGTCTACACTGAGAAAAACGGGCTACTTAAAATTGGCAAATTTGTAATGCACTGGCAGCCAGATACGTATAATGTGCTTTTCACATGAAATAAATAAGAGCCATACTTATAATGAGCCGACACCATGTCCAGTAAGTATGCGGCATAATGCCCTGTAAAGACAATGTAAACGAGTTACTTGTAATGAGGCCGAATCCTTAATACGTAAGCCGCATCATGAAATTACTGTGCCCGCACTGTTAACGTTTACGTATGCGGTTTAATGATGCCGCATATGTATTAACGGAGCAGCATACGTAATTTACTTAACCCGCAACAGGAAATATATATGCGCTATACGTACGAAGTTATACAGCCGCATTATTTCAGTATCCAGGCTCTTTACAACAGTAACTGGTTGCCAAATCATTGTACTGACTCCGTCTCATTAAGTAATGGTCCGGGTTACGTACATAATGTACGAGCAGGGTCGGAGATATGCCGATACATTTTACGTACACGGGATAATTAATAATGTCTCCGCCTACATAAACATTTACGTATCCTGGCTCATTTTACGAACTCCGTTTACTTACTGGCAGTGTTCGGTACATAGAATCTTTATGACGTCAGCCGCATCATGAAATTACTGTGGCGCACTCTTTACAGTTACGTATGCGGCTTAATGATTCTGCACGGAGCAGCATACGTAATTTACTTTACCCGTAACATGAAATATGTATGCGCTATACGTACGAAGTTATACAGTCGCATTATTTCAGTATCCAGGCTCTTTTTAACAGTAACTGGTTGCCAAATCATTGTACTGACTCTGTCTCATTAAGTAATGGTCCCGGTTACGTACATAATGTACAAGCAGGGTCGGAGATATGCCGATACATTTTACGTACACGGGATAATTAATAATGTCTCCGTCTACATCATCAGTTTTTATGTATCCTGGCTCATTTTACGAACTCCGTTTACTTACCGACTGTGTTTGGTACGTAGAATCGTTATGACGTCAGCCGCATCATTAAATTACTGTTGCGCACTCTTTACAGTTACGTATGCGGCTTAATGATTCTGCACGGAGCAGCATACGTAATTTACTTTACCCGTAACATGAAATATGTATGCGCTATACGTACGAATAGTTATACAGCTGCATTATTTCAGTATCCAGGCTCTTTATAACAGTAACTGGTTGGCAAATCATTGTACTGTCCCTGTCACATTAAGTAATGGTCCCGGTTACGTACATAATGTACGAGCAGGGTCGGAGGTATGCCGATACATTTTACGTACACGGGATAATTAATAATGTCTCCGTCTACATCATCAGTTTTTACGTATCCTGGCTCATTTTACGAACTCCGTTTACTTACCGACAGTGTTTGGTACGTAGAATCTTTATGACGTCAGCCGCATCATTAAATTACTGTTGCGCACTCTTTACAGTTACGTATGCGGCTTAATGATTCTGCACGGAGCAGCATACGTAATTTACTTTACCCGTAACATGAAATATGTATGCGCTATACGTACGAATAGTTATACAGCTGCATTATTTCAGTATCCAGGCTCTTTATAACAGTAACTGGTTGCCAAATCATTGTACTGTCCCTGTCACATTAAGTAATGGTCCCGGTTACGTACATAATGTACGAGCAGGGTCGGAGTTATGCCGATACATTTTACGTACACGGGATAATTAATAATGTCTCCGTCTACATCATCAGTTTTTACGTATCCTGGCTCATTTTACGAACTCCGTTTACTTACCGACTGTGTTTGGTACGTAGAATCTTTATGACGTCAGCCGCATCATGAAATTACTGTGGCGCATTCTTTACAGTTACGTATGCGGCTTAATGATTCTGCACGGAGCAGCATACGTAATTTACTTAACCCGTAACATAAAATATGTATGCGCCATACGTACGAATAGTTATACAGCTGCATTATTTCAGTATCCAGGCTCTTTATAACAGTAACTGGTTGCCAAATCATTGTACTGTCCCTGTCACATTAAGTAATGGTCCCGGTTACGTACATAATGTACGAGCAGGGTCGGAGGTATGCCGATACATTTTACGTACACGGGATAATTAATAAAGTCTCCGTCTACATCATCAGTTTTTACGTATCCTGGCTCATTTTACGAACTCCGTTTACTTACTGACTGTTTTCGGTACGTAGAATCTTTATGACGTCAGCCGCATCATTAAATTACTGTGGCACACTCTTTACATTAACGTATGCGGTTTAATGATATTAAACCGATTTTTGTTTTTCGGCCGATTTCATTAAACTTGGTTTTTGGTATTATTTTAACAAGGAAATAACAAGGCAATGTTAAAAATAATAAAAATATCTAAGATGGCGGCCAACTTTTTTTGTTTTTGGGCCGATTTACATGAAACATGGTTTTCGGAATTATTTAAACGAGAAAACAGCAACGCAATGTTGAAAATATTGCAAAGTCCAATATGGCTGTTAACTTTTTTGTTTGTGAGCCGATTTCGATGAAACTCCGTCTTTTGGTACTATTTTTACAGAAAACAGTAACGCAATAATAAAAAAATAAAAAATAGATGGCAGCCCACAGTTTGTTTTTGGGCCGATTTTGATGAAACTCGATTTTTGATACTATTATACAAAAAAAACAGCTTGGGAAAAAAGGGATCGTTTTCGTGTTATTTGGTTAAAAAAACAAATAAAGAATTTGGCTGTCATCTTAGGTGTTTTAATATTTTAAACATTGCATTGCTGTTTACTTGTAAAATAGTACCTAAAACCAAGTTTCATCGAAATCAGCCAAGAAACAAAAAAGTTGGCCACCATCTTGGATTTTTTTATATTTTTAACATTGCGTTAATATTGCCTTGTTAAAATAACACCATAAACCAAGTTTCATCGAAATCGGCCCAGAAACAAAAAAGTTGGCCACAATCTTGGATTTTTTTATATTTTTAACATTGCGTTGTTATTGCCTTGTTAAAATAACACCATAAACCAAGTTATATCTAAATCGGCCGATAGACAAAAAAGTTGGTCGACATCTTAAATTTTTTTATATTTTTAACATTGCGTTGTTATTGCCTTGTTAAAATAACACCATAAACTAAGTTTCATCGAAATCGGCCCAGAAACAAAAAAGTTGGCTGCCATCTTGGATTTTTTTATATTTTTAACATTGCGTTGTTATTGCCTTGTTAAAATAACACCATAAACCAAGTTTCATCGAAATCGGCCCAGAAACAAAAAAGTTGGCTGCCATCTTGGATTTTTTATATTTTTAACATTGCGTTGTTATTGCCTTGTTAAAATAAGACCATAAACCAAGTTTTATCGAAATCGGCCCAGAAACAAAAAAGTTGGCCGCCATCTTGGATTTTTTTATATTTTTAACATTGCGTTAATATTGCCTTGTTAAAATAACACCATAAACCAAGTTTCATCGAAATCGGCCCAGAAACAAAAAAGTTGGCCACAATCTTGGATTTTTTTATATTTTTAACATTGCGTTGTTATTGCCTTGTTAAAATAACACCATAAACCAAGTTATATCTAAATCGGCCGATAGACAAAAAAGTTGGTCGCCATCTTAATTTTTTTTATATTTTTAACATTGCGTTGTTATTGCCTTGTTAAAATAACACCATGAACCAAGTTTCATCGAAATCAGCCCAGAAACAAAAAAGTTGACTGCCATCTTGGATTTATTTATATTTTTAACATTGCGTTAATATTGCCTTGTTAAAATAACACCATAAACCAAGTTTTATCGAAATCAGCCCAGAAACAAAAAAGTTGGCCGCCATCTTGGATTTTTTATATTTTTAACATTGCGTTAATATTGCCTTGTTAAAATAACACCATGAACCAAGTTTCATCGAAATCGGCCCAGAAACAAAAAAGTTGCCCGCCATCTTGGATTTTTTTATATTTTTAACATTGCGTTGTTATTGCCTTGTTAAAATAACACCATAAACCAAGTTATATCTAAATCGGCCGATAGACAAAAAAGTTGGTCGCCATCTTAATTTTTTTATATTTTTAACATTGCGTTGTTATTGCCTTGTTAAAATAACACTATAAACCAAGTTTCATCGAAATCAGCCCAGAAACAAAAAAGTTGACTGCCATCTTGGATTTATTTATATTTTTAACAATGCGTTAATATTGCCTTGTTAAAATAACACCATAAACCAAGTTTTATCGAAATCAGCCCAGAAACAAAAAAGTTGGCCGCCATCTTGGATTTTTTATATTTTTAACATTGCGTTAATATTGCCTTGTTAAAATAACACCATGAACCAAGTTTCATCGAAATCGGCCCAGAAACAAAAAAGTTGCCCGCCATCTTGGATTTTTTTATATTTTTAACATTGCGTTGTTATTGCCTTGTGCAAATAACACCATAAACCAAGTTATATCTAAATCGGCCGATAGACAAAAAAGTTGGTCGCCATCTTATTTTTTTTTTATATTTTTAACATTGCGTTGTTATTGCCTTGTTAAAAAAACACCATAAACCAAGTTATATCTAAATCGGCCGATAGACAAAAAAGTTGGTCGCCATCTTAATTTTTTTTATATTTTTAACATTGCGTTGTTATTGCCTTGTTAAAATAACACCATAAACCAAGTTTTATCGAAATCAGCCCAGAAACAAAAAAGTTGGCCGCCATCTTAGATTTTTTATATTTTTAACATTGCGTTAATATTGCCTTGTTAAAATAACACCATGAACCAAGTTTCATCGAAATCGGCCCAGAAACAAAAAAGTTGCCTGCCATCTTGGATTTTTTTATATTTTTAACATTGCGTTAATATTGTCTTGTTAAAATAACACCATAAACCAAGTTTTGTCGAAATCAGCCCAGAAACAAAAAAGTTGGCCGCCATCTTGGATTTTTTATATTTTTAACATTGCGTTAATATTGCCCTGTTAAAATAACACCATAAACCAAGTTTCATCGAAATCGGCCCAGAAACAAAAAAGTTGGCCGCCATCTTGGATTTTTTTATATTTTTAACATTGCGTTAATATTGCCTTGTTAAAATAACACCATAAACCAAGTTTCATCGAAATCGGCCCAGAAACAAAAAAGTTGGCCACAATCTTGGATTTTTTTATATTTTTAACATTGCGTTGTTATTGCCTTTTTAAAATAACACCATAAACCAAGTTATATCTAAATCGGCCAATAGACAAAAAAGTTGGTCGCCATCTTAATTTTTTTTATATTTTTAACATTGCGTTGTTATTGCCTTGGTGTGGCGTGTAAATAGCCCACCATGAGGTGGCTTCCACCGGTATAATGTTTGAACCCGATGTCGGGTATGAGGTAACAAAGGTCGCCTAAACTACGCCCACTTACCTCCAGGATCATGAAGAGCAGTTCAGCATCGCGATGCTTGGCGCGCAATTACGGCGCTCTCAAAATAAATATTCCTGTTTTTCTTTTATTCACTTTTTCAAAAACAGCACAAATAAAATCCGTTCACAGGGAAAAAGTCACACATTGACAAGGGCGTTCTTTTTTCACCCAATGCAAGACCATAGATAAAGAACAAATGGCCAGCACATCTTGCGGGCATAGATGGCATGATCCCACAGAATAATGAGCGCAAAGGTTCCCAACGACACCTCATACACATTTCATTCATAAAATAATTACAGAATAAAAATAATCCTTATGTGCCTAACCATGCTCCCCGCCTTGGAAGTTCGCAGAAGTTTCAAAACAAAAATAAATTACAAACATAATCATGGCAACATAACATAGCATGCACGCAGTTTATATTAAGGCTAACAGAATGGCCAAGCTTCATGGCTAAGTCCTAAACAAACTAAATTACAACTAAATATAAGATGCAGAAAATTATTTGACAACATCACAATATCAACATTTGACAACAATATGAGTAGGTATAAGATATAATTTTACAATAGGACGCTTAAAGATCCCGAAACTAGTTTTCACCGTCGCTACTCGAATAATTCCGCCCGACCCAGGATGAATCTCCGTAATTACACCTAAAGGCCAGTTCAAGGAAGTGGATACTCTGCACTGAAAGTACCACAAATTTCTCGGCAGTCATAATATTATTGACTACTCCAGAAGAAGGCGAGATTATTTTAATAAATCGGAGGACGTACACAACAATCCGTAAAAGTTTATCCCACCCGGATATACGCTGAGCCAATTCCATCAGAGCCGGGGGTTCACACTGAACCGTTGCAGTCAGCACAGTAACTTTGTGCTCAGGCAACTCGGCAGTTATGGTAGGTGAAAAGGCTTTCATAGGCCAATTTGACGGAGGGCTACGAATCCATGATGGGCCGTTCCACCATAAATCATGTGAAGCGAGTTGGGAGGGAAGCATCCCCCGGGAAAGACAATCACTTGGATTCTCACTTCCTGCCACATGATAAAAGTGTTCAGGAGGCAGATTCTCTTGACATTGAGCGACGCGGTTACTTACAAACACCGACCAACGATGCGGTGAAGAATGAATCCACGAAAGCGCAATAGTCGAATCAGAGAAAGCATACGTTCCCGCAATGGGTACACGCGCTTGATAAGACTCTTGAACTGTCCGTATTAGTTTGGACATCAAGACGGCAGCACATAATTCCAAACGTGCCAGTGTGGTCACTTTAGTGGGTGAAACCTTTGACTTCGCACAAAGTAATCTGACAGTAATATTGCCCACGGAGTCAGTGGTGTGTAAATATAAGACACAACCATAACCGTTCATACTCGCATCACAAAACGCCACAATAAGTACCGTACGATCGTTAAAGACACCTATATGACGTGGGATTTTCAAAAATGAGATGAGAGGAAATTCCTGCATAAGCGCCGAGAATTTTCGTATAACACTCTCAGGGGGAGAATCATCCCAATCTATGTTGCATAACCATAGCTCTTTAATAAGCAGCTTGGCGTACAAAATTACAGGGGCCATCAAACCGAGGACATCAAACAAACGAGCAACCACAGAGAGTATATTCCGTTTTGTACATTTCTCTTGGACGTAAGCAGTCGTAAAGAAGAAGTTGTCATCGGCTGGTTCCCACGAAAGGCCTAACACCTTCAAGGTATGGTTAGAACCATCATTCAAATCCACTGCACTGCGGTGGGAGTCGGGAAGGTTTTCCAGGACTACATGAGCATTACTTGTCCATTTGACCAGGTCAAAGGCACCGGCCTTGAACAGCGAGATTAATTCTCGAGACAGACGCACGGCGCTGACTTCATCCGCAATAGAATAAACTAGATCATCCATGTACAACCTAGACTCTGCCACCTCAGCAGCTTCCGGGTAATGTGATCTCATGTCATCAGCCAGCTGACGAACAGTTCGCATTGCTAAGTATGGGCTTGATTTGAGACCAAAGGGGACCCGATTAAATTGAAAGGTTCGTATGACTTCGTTCTCCGAAAAACGAAATAAAATCTTAATATATTTACGGTGTTCATACGGAACCAAAATCTGTAAATACATCTGTTTAACATCAGCAGTCATAGCGACTGGGAAAAGACGAAAGCCAAGCAAAAGCAGAAATAAATCGGCTTGCAAATTAGGGCCAATATGAAGGACATCATTTAGTGACAACCCTGTATGCGTTCTCGCACTAGCATCGAGCACGATCCGAGGCATGGGCTTACTCGGATGGGTGACAGCGTGATGCGGGATGTAGTATCCTTCCTCCGTCACCTCGGATTCAGGAACTTCAGACAAATAGCCCTTTTCAATATATTCACCGATAACACTATTATATTTATCTCGTAAATGTGGTGACTGTTTAAATCTCCGCTCCAAAGCCATAAATCGCCTTTGGGCAGCAGTGCGAGAGTTACCCAATTCCTTCGGGTTCTTGCAGAATGGTAAAGCAACCGAGTACCTACCACCCTCCCCCCGGGTGACCGACGAAACAAACAAATTTTCACATTCCGTCTCCTCCGGACTCAAAAACTTCATGTTAGGTAATTCTTCTAATTGCCAAAACTTCTGCACCATATCATTAAGTGAAAGTGCGCAGAGCGACGTAGAAGTATTAATAAGAACATCACTTGGGAAATCACCCATCAGCACGTAACCGAACGCGGTCAGCAAAGCAGGAGGCGCACTGGTACCAGATATGACCCTATTTCCTAAATAAATGTATGGAAACAGCTGAGCACCCAGAACGACATCCACCGACCCGGGAACGTTCCATGTCAGATCGGCGAGGGGAATCCCTTTCAAATAACCCATATCACCCGTGTCCACATAATAAGCAGGCAGCTGATCGGTGATACAGTCGATCACTAAAGCATGTATAGTGTACTTATTATCCGTATAAACACGGGACTCAATATCCAAATAAACGTATCCTAAAATCGGCTGAGACGCTAAACCAATTCCTTTGACAAAAGAGTTACTCAGTGGAATTATTGGTAAATTAAGCGATTTACAACAGTCCATAGTAATTAAATTATTTTGCGAACCGTTGTCTATCAAACAGCGGATAATTCTCCTATCATTGCAATTTTTTATTTTAGCATAAACTTGAGCTGTCGATAGTAAAATCGTAGAGTTTGGTCTCACTTCCGCACTTAAAGACAAGGAAGGGGTAGCCGGGGTACCTAAAATAGTCGGGGTACCCGAACTAGGTGGGGTACCCAAACTAACTGGAGTACCCAAAACCGAAGGGGTCCCCATAATAGATGGGGTACCCGATGGGGTGTTCAAAACACACGGGTTTGATCCTACGCCGGGTGCGGAGAGAGGCGACGCTGTCGGCAGCGAGGCGACGGACGGCACCGACGACGGTAAATAAGGCAACGACCCTTCAATGGTAGGTACATGCGACGTATGAGCGTAAGTATTTTTCCGACCATTATTACTCTTGGTATCGAAGTGTAAGAGGGTATGATGACGTTTTTTGCATAATTCGCAAACAACCGTCGACCTACATGACGTTACGGTATGCGACCCACTAAGACAACTTACGCAACCCTGTTTCGATTTAATAAAATCAAATCGGGCCTGGGGTGATCTCAAACTTTTAAACTGTGAACAAGCATTAATTGAATGATCACTTTTATTGCAAAAAATACACGACTTCCCCGACGTGTCATTACTCGCGACAAACGACTTGTAAGTATTAGGACGGGCTGCCGCGGTCACGACCGACGATGACGCTTTATTAACACCACCGCTCGAAGACCGTGACGAGTATGAAACATTAGACCGTTCTAAGATTTTAACTTGATCTTGCACGAAAGAGATTAATTCGCTATAAGAAGGAATGTCCTTATGACGCACAGATAATTCGAACGCTTGAACAGTTTGAACATCGATCTTCCTTAGAGCACAATGCAAAAGTATAAAATCGGTCACATCACTAATATTCAGTTGTTTTAAGGCCAACACAGACGCTGAATATTTTTCAATAAAATAATCAAGACTAGCTGCCGTATTCGAACAACTTTTCGCATCGAGAATATTGTTAAGATAAAGTGTACCTAATGCACGGACATCTTGATATTTATTCACCAAGCTATCCCAAATAATATTATAGGTTTCACCCGAGGGTACAATACCCGCGGTAGCCTTAAGCGCGCCGTGAGTTAATTTCCCTACTAAATACTGCACGCGTTGCGAGTCAGACAGCTGTGTGTTATTGTGAATGTTGGACTTAAAAGATTCGTAAAATTTAGGCCAGTTTTCCGTTTTGCCGTCGAAGCTCGGCAGTTCAATCGAAGGAAGCTTAATGGTGCATCCAGGATTATGATCGCCGGAACTATTCGATGACGACGGCACAATTGATTGCGACGACTGAATAATGTTATTTCGAACGCGTTTTACAACAAAGTACAAATCTTCAAAAGCAGTCAAAGGCTGATAGTCAGGCAGAAATTTCGAATCCAACGTAAGCTTGCGGTCATTTATGTCATCAATTATAGACTCAAATTGCCTTCGCATTTCATCGATTATTTCAGACTGAGCCATGAAAGTCTCGTTATTTCGGGACGCAAAATTCGATACATTGTTTGCAAATCTATAAAGATCATTCATCCGCGAAAAAAGACGTTCCTTTTTTGCTATTAATAAGGTAAGCTGTTTATCAGGTAGTTCAATGACGGAATCAACCGAATCATCACTTGATTTCAACATTTTTATAAAGAAATTACGCTATTTAAATGCGAAAATAAATTAAAAGTAATGATGCTATTTCAATGCGAAAATAAATTAAATGAAATCACACGCTATTATAATGCGAAAATAAAATACTTAAATGAAATTACGCTATTACAATGCGAAATTAAACTAAAATAAATCACCCGCTATTTCAATGCGGGAATACCCTAAAAGAAATCACGCTATTACAATGCGAGATTTAAATTCGAGTAAAAATAATTTTATTCCGTAAAATTTTGTATCAATTACAAAATGGCGGAGTATGGCGGTAAGTACGTAGCAAATTCGCGAATTTTACCAATTAATACGTAATCATCTAGCGAACATCCAACGTACCAAAAAACTTAAAAGCTGGAGCATGGTATCCGCTCAAAGGACCAAAAGATGGAGTGACGTGTAAATAGCCCACCATGAGGTGGCTTCCACCGGTATAATGTTTGAACCCGATGTCGGGTATGAGGTAACAAAGGTCGCCTAAACTACGCCCACTTACCTCCAGGATCATGAAGAGCAGTTCAGCATCGCGATGCTTGGCGCGCAATTACGGCGCTCTCCAAATATTCCTGTTTTATTCACTTTTTCAAAAACAGCACAAATAAAATCCGTTCACAGGGAAAAAGTCACACATTGACAAGGGCGTTCTTTTTTCACCCAATGCAAGACCATAGATAAAGAACAAATGGCCAGCACATCTTGCGGGCATAGATGGCATGATCCCACAGAATAATGAGCGCAAAGGTTCCCAATGACACCTCATACACATTTCATTCATAAAATAATTACAGAATAAAAATAATCCTTATGTGCCTAACCATGCCTTGTTAAAATAACACCATAAACCAAGTTTCATCGAAATCAGCCCAGAAACAAAAAAGTTGGCCGCCATCTTGGATTTTTTATATTTTAAACATTGCGTTAATATTGCCTTGTTAAAATAACACCATGAACCAAGTTTCATCGAAATCGGCCCAGAAACAAAAAAGTTGCCCGCCATCTTGGATTTTTTATATTTTTAACATTGCGTTGTTATTGCCTTGTTAAAATAAAACCATAAACCAAGTTATATCTAAATCGGCCGATAGACAAAAAAGTTGGTCGCCATCTTAATTTTTTTTATATTTTTAACATTGCGTTGTTATTGCCTTGTTAAAATAACACCATAAACCAAGTTTCATCGAAATCAGCCCAGAAACAAAAAAGTTGACTGCCATCTTGGATTTATTTATATTTTTAACATTGCGTTAATATTGCCTTGTTAAAATAACACCATAAACCAAGTTTTATCGAAATCAGCCCAGAAACAAAAAAGTTGGCCGCCATCTTGGATTTTTTATATTTTTAACATTGCGTTAATATTGCCTTGATAAAATAACACCATGAACCAAGTTTCATCGAAATCGGCCCAGAAACAAAAAAGTTGCCCGCCATCTTCGATTTTTATATATTTAAACATTGCGTTGTTATTGCCTTGTTAAAATAACACCATAAACCAAGTTATATCTAAATCGGCCGATAGACAAAAAAGTTGGTCGCCATCTTATTTTTTTTATATTTTTAACATTGCGTTGTTATTGCCTTGTTAAAATAACACCATAAACCAAGTTATATCTAAATCGGCCGATAGACAAAAAAGTTGGTCGCCATCTTAATTTTTTTTTTATTTTTAACATTGCGTTGTTATTGCCTTGTTAAAATAACACCATAAACCAAGTTTTATCGAAATCAGCCCAGAAACAAAAAAGTTGGCCGCCATCTTGGATTTTTTATATTTTTAACATTGCGTTAATATTGCCTTGTTAAAATAACACCATGAACCAAGTTTCATCTAAATCGGCCCAGAAACAAAAAAGTTGCCTGCCATCTTGGATTTTTTTTATTTTTAACATTGCGTTAATATTGTCTTGTTAAAATAACACCATAAACCAAGTTTTATCGAAATCAGCCCAGAAACAAAAAAGTTGGCCGCCATCTTGGATTTTTTATATTTTTAACATTGCGTTAATATTGCCTTGTTAAAATAACACCATAAACCAAGTTTTATCGAAATCAGCCCAGAAACAAAAAAGTTGGCCGCCATCTTGGATTTTTATATTTTTAACATTGCGTTAATATTGCCTTGTTAAAATAACACCATAAACCAAGTTTCATCGAAATCGGCCCAGAAACAAGAAAATTGGCCGCCATCTTGGATTTTCCAATATTTTGAACATTGCGTTATTATATCCTTGTCAAAATAGAACTATGAACGGAGTTTCATCGCAATCGGCTCAAAAACCAAAAAGTTGGCCGCCATCTTGGATTTTTTATATTTTTAACATTGCGTTGTTATTGCCTTGTTAAAATAACACCAAAAACCGGGTTTCATCGAAATCGGCCTACAAACAAAAAAGTTGACTGCCATTATGGATTTTTCAATATTTTCAACATTGCGTTGCTGTTTTCTCGTTAAATTAGTTCCATAAACCGTGTTTCATAGTAATCGGCCCACAAACAAGAAAATTGGCCGCCATTTTGGATTTTCCAATATTTTGAACATTGCGTTATTATATCCTTGTCAAAATAGAACTATGAACGGAGTTTCATCGAAATCGGCTCAAAAACCAAAAAGTTGGCCGCCATCTTGGATTTTCCAATATTTTGAACATTGCGTTATTATTTCCTTGTCAAAATAGAACTATGAACGGAGTTTCATCGAAATCGGCTCAAAAACTAAAAAGTTGGCCGCCATCTTGGATTTTTCATATTTTTAACATTGCGTTGTTATTGCCTTGTTAAAATAACACTATAAACCAAGTTTAATCAAAATCGACCAAAAAACAAAAAAGTTGGCCGCCATCTTGGATTTTTTTATATTTTTAACATTGCGTTGCTGTTTTCTTGTCAAAATTGTATCATAAACCGAGTTTCATCGAAATCGGCCCAAAAACAAAAAAGTTGGCCGCAATCTTGAATTTTTATATTTGTGTCATTGCGTTGCTGTTTTCTTGTCATAATTGTACCAAAAAACAAGTTTCATCGAAATCGGCTTACAAACAAAAAAGTAGGCTGCCATAATGGATTTTTCAATATTTTCAACATTGAGTTGCTGTTTTCTTGTCGAAATAGTACCAAAAAGCGAGTTTCATCAAAATCGGCCCACAAACAAAAAGTTGCCGCCATAACGGATTTTTCACTATTTTTAACATTGCGTTGCTGTTTTCTCGCTAAAATAGTTCCGAAAACCGTGTTTCATGGAAATCGGCCCACAAACAAGAAAATTGGCCGCCATCTTAGATTTTTCAATATTTTGAACATTGCGTTATTATTTCCTTGTCAAAATAGTACTATGAACGGAATTTCATCGAAATCGGCTCATAAACCACCAACTTGGCCGCTATCTTGGATATTTTTATATTTTTAACATTGCGTTGCTGTTTTCTTGTCAAATAGTATAAAAAATCGAGTTTCATCGAAATCGGCCCACAAACAAAAAAGTTGGCCGCCATCTTGAATTTTTTATATTTTTAACATTGCGTTGTTATTGCCTTGTTAAAATAACACCATTAACGAAGTTTCATCGAAATCGGCCTTTAAACAAAAAAGTTGGTCGCCATCTTGGATTTTTTATAATTTTATTATTGCGTTGCTGTTTCCTTGTCAAAATAGTAACAAAAACCGAGTTTCATCAAAATCGGCACACAAACAAAAAGTTAGCCGCCGTATTGGTTTATAACATTCTTAGTAGATATGTAGTTATATACCTACCTCGAATATAGATGTCCCGAAACACTTTCAATAGTCGCATTAGTTAAAAAGATATTCTGGCACCGGAAAAAACAGAGCCGCTATACTTAACTGTAGTGGCATACATTATACTGCAAGCCTTATACTTAAAATAAGTAACGAGCTACATTATAAATAACGCGGCTATTTATAATGAATCTGCTTACTTATTACCTAAAGAACGTCGTACCTACTGCGCATTTTACGCAAATTTGGGGTTGCCATCACAATTAAAGTTATGTTGTTTGGTGGTCATTCATTAGCTACTTCATAAGTTTATTAACCATGTTTGTGTTTGCTCTTTTTTTAGAACTAAGTGGGCAACCACTTTAGTTGTGTAAAAATATAAGCGAAACAAAATTAGTCTGTAAGATGCATCGGCTACTTTCTAACCTTACAATTTTGCATTATATTAGCCGAACGCTGTATTTATTTTGGATTACAAGAATCGATCGAAGATAAAGGCTCCAGCACACCGGCTGCGTAAGCGTATGCGTAAGCGTGCACGTAGACGTACTATGACGTTGTAATGCCTGAAACTTTATGAGACATGGCACACCGCTTGCGTAACGTACGCGTGCACGTAGACCGATGCGTAACCCTACGTATTGCAGCTCTCATGAGACAACCAGGCTGCGTACTTACGCAGAGCGGAACGCATTGATGACGTTGTACTCAATGGCATTCCCTATTGGACGTCACACCAAACAAATACGAACACGCACGTATCTTTCCTGCGCGTCACTACGCGCGTGACCACGCGCGTGACCACGCGCGTAACCACGCGCGTGACTACGCATTCAGTTGTTTTGTTCGAGTCCCCTACCTATGAAATTTGCTTTATTTTCTTACAAACAGAGAACTTCGTCACTTCTATGAATTTAAACTAGTCATCAATTGCTTGATATCACTACATACATATTATAAAACAAAGTCCCTCACTGCGTCTGTCTGTCTGTCTGCGCTTCGCGATAAACTCAAAAACTACAAAACGTACTATATTCATGCGATTTTCACCAAATGATAGAGTGATTCCTGAGGAAGGTAGGTGAATTATAAGTTGATCGAGGTTTTATGTATTATATGAAGATGTCGGCAAAAATTAAGCCGCCTGGGAATGGGAAGCCTAGCATCCAAAGCACTGCATAAATTTCTGAGCTCTAACAAAATAAATAATTTATTATGGAATGGGGAATGTCCGAAAAAGTCAAATCAAATCAAAGGTCGCATTTGGCATAAAAAGGACTTGTGACCCGCCCTCGCTTCGCTTCGGTGTAGTGTGGAATTTGATACGATGTATTATACATAATTATGAATCACTCTATCAATTAAAAGAAACCGCATCAAGATCCGTTGCGTAGTTTTAAAGATATAGATAAGAGAGAGACAGACAGCGGGAAGCGACTTTGTTTAATACTATGTATAGGTAGTAACATCATATAATGACCATAGACAATTATTAATAGTAAAAAAATCCTTATTACTTATAGTATGGCTGCCGCAGCGGCTGAGTATGTGTCAGGGGGTTACGTGCGTAACTACGCGCGTGTACACGCGCGTGTCTACGCATCCGGTGTGCCCGCTGGGTACGCAAGGGACAGGCTGCGTTGCGTATGCGTATGCGTAAGCGTAGACGTATGCGTAACCCGGTGTGTCAGGGGGTTACGTGCGTAACCACGCGCGTGTACACGCACGCGTAACCACGCGCGTGTCTACGCATCCGGTGTGCCCAGGCCTTTAGTTACAGATAGGACATGACAGGCAGCCGCGCGTAGTAAGATTATAAAAAGTATCGAATCATCTAATAAGATTTAGTTAAATTATTTTCTGTCCTGCACTTGACTTAATTTGATTTTTTCTTGAGATAAGTTGATACTTGTCTTTGTGTGAAAAACAACTAATAAGCACACGAATCAAGAGAAAAATCGATGTAAATGTTATAACAAGAAATTCCACTTTTTGTTGAAAATCTGCGTGTTTTTAAGCACAGCTACCGCATTTTCATTTTGCTCATCTGGCAACACTGAAGCAAGCAGAGAGCGGCCGGCCGGCGCGGGCGGCAGTGATGCCAACTTGGGGGATTTTCCCCTAGATTTAGGGGGGGCAAGTGTCAAAAGGGGATTTTTTAGGGGCAGGAATATTTCAGGGTTTTTTTTAGGGGCTTCAAACAAAACCTTCGTACAATAGGAAATTCCATGTGAGTACTCGGATTTCATTGATTCAAAACTTTACAAACACGCAGCCTGTGAATTAGTAATTAGAAGCAGAGATTTGAGTTTGAGTTTGATTCTATAATACGAACCTTAATATGCAAGCGTTTTATTTGATTAGTCACGACCTACTTTATAATAAGAATTTAAACTTGGGGGTTTTTAGGGGAATTTTGAAAATTTCTTGGGGGAAGATTTTGGCAGTGGTTGGCAACACTGGCGGGCGGCCATTTGTGACAGCAGAGTTAGCACTCATTGCAGTTGCAGCGTTTTGAGACGCTTTTGTTTTCTTAGTTTTATACCTAGGTACAAAACTTGTTTAAGAGTGAGTATCGTGAATACAGTTATTTCGAAAAAACACTCGAGAACTTTTTTAAAATGCCGTCTTGTGCTTTTTATCTGTGCAGTGCAAATACAACATTTCACGTGTAAGTATTATTTAGAGTTTTCTCCATAGACTTATTATTATTATCATTGGTTTTCTCGTAGGTTTTTAAACGTGTTTGGCAAAGCATTTGTTTTATTGAAAAATCTGCATAATACTAATGACAAACAAGTTGAACAATGAAAAACCTTATCCATTGCTTGTTGGCTAAAGTCGTAAACTATAATGAAGAGACAGAATTTTTTTCTTATTGAAAACCGGGGGAGGAGAAAATATTTTCTTTTCTGTCGATCTTTTAAATCTATTTTTTTTTACATTTGAGCTCTAGCTTGTTTATTAGAGCATTCATACCTTAGAGCATTCAACCAAAGAATGCTGTACAAGATTCCACCACTCCATTATGTAATACCTAATTAAAGTATAAAACATTAGATCATGAACATCTTAGAACACGTAGACAACTAGAAAATTTGAACATGTACTTAGGCAATAACAAGTAGGTAGGTACGGTCGAGTCCATTAATATGTTGGCACTTTTGACAGTTCGTCAACCTTTATCCGCTCAGGCGATGGCACCGCGCGATAATTATGCCTTTGTAATAAAAGTCAATATCCTGCCAAACGTGCCAACATATTAATGAACTCGACTGTATCTACACGTAAGTACTTGTTGTATGGTTACCTACATAACAAGTTTGTGTTTGCATTTTTCAGTCAACCTTATTTAACTAAATTGAAACTGCCATTCTGCAAAACGATGAAGAATAAAAAAAAATATTCCAAAAATAGAATACTATAAAAATTGGCCACAACATCTTAAAGCGACCGGTGTCAATGTAAGTACGTACTTGTTTTTATACATCTTGTATTTAGGTAAAATATGAAAATGTTAACATAAAAACGTTTTCTTTGTGTTTTCTCTTGGAACTCTGCTGTGTACTTAATAATAAACCTTTAAATTATTATTCTAGAACCTTGAAATTAAGAACGCTGAGCTAAACAACTCAAAAAACTTAAACGCTGTATTGTACGCACAGACCATACAACAAGTACTGTGATTGTACGGGACATCGGATCGGTGATAATGAAAAAATATTCACAGATTTATTAAACTGCAGCTAATAACACTGTGAGTTATCATAACATTATTTTTTTACATTGTAATCATAACATTACACAACCTCGAAGTCATCTGATCCACGCCAACTATCACAGATGCCTGGCGCCTGGAATATCTGGGAAGTGGTGGGCAAATAATAATTACTAGTCAAATTCGAGTCGGGCTCGCACCGCGAAGGTACCAGTTAAGTATACCGGGTGTAGCAAGACACTTAACGAAGCCGAGGTCTACGTATTCTGCCCATCATCAGAACCATTTCTGTTTAAAATTATTGCAGGGAAACGATTTTAATGTTTGGTGTTAAAAAGCATTACCACACAAGGTAACTTTATAAAAGACCGCGCCTGCGAGTGAATGCTACAGAGCTGCGTGCGGCCGAGTTGAAAAGCAACGTTTGCGTGCTCATGAAATACATTGAGTGATAATATTTTGAAGCCATTGTTTGTTACGAAATACATAATATTTTGATAAATGTTTCTTTCTAAATGTTTCAAACATTAGGAAATAACGAATAAAATAAGATTTCATATTTTGAAAAAAAAAATTTTGACTTGACCTTCAATAACTTCGTAGCTATTGGTTTCCCAGGTATAGTCTAAAAGACAAAAATGAACCTGATGATGGGCGGAATGCGTGGACTTCGGCTTCGTTGAGTGTCTTGTTACACCCGTTTTGTTAATAGTGCCTTCCCTCAAGGGAAAAAAAATGCGCTTGATGAAACTAGCGGCATAGTTTAGTATGTTGTTAGGCATGGTATTCTGACTAAAAAACCATCGGGAGACAGTTCTTAACGGGGGGGGAGGGGGTTCATAACGGGTTATGACGTCATAAAAGTTGCTGTTGCCGCTTTCAGAATATGGCGTATACAACAGAAAGTATGTAATTTATAAGCTTGTGTGGGGTGTCATAAAAAGCAAAATTAAATGCGCTACAGTGTGGTTTTTCCTTTTGACCTTGTAAATGCTACATTTGCGAGAAATTTAAAGTTTTATTTTAAACATTGTAAATTTTGTAGGTACCTATCCGTCTAATATGACATGGTGAATGAGACAAACTTTGGTTAAATCATGAAAAAAATATAACAATAACCGATTAAAGTAAAAAGAACGAAAGTTTTTATAGGATTTTTTTATTACCTCGTAAGTCCTAGCGCACTTCATAAAGTACAAATTGACGCTAGTATTTCAGACCTGACAATTGAATTCTATAGCAAGACGTAACTACCTAATGTACTACGTAGAGTACAAATTCTAATCTCCCGTTTTCGACGAAGTTTTTTCTAGAATGGTAATATCGAGACAGCCATTTACTTCTGTAATCTATGGCCAACCTTGCCACCTTAAACCAGTACTGTCAACTGCCACTGTCAGTGTCATTTCTTTGAAAATGTCCACGCAGTCGGTTTCCAGGCCGATACGAGGTAAGTATAAGTAAATCCAGCTATATTAACGTAATCTTATGTTTATTTCATTGTTTTTAATTTAAAAGAGTAAATTTAAATAGTAATTAATACAAATAAAACAAAATTTAGTTGATAACTCCATATCACCCAAGTTAGATGATTGGTTGAAATAACTTGTACTGCATACAGTACGTTAAGTATTTCTTCCAATTTCATTTGGTATGTTAGATATTTACTTTTATTTATATACTTGTTACATTTCAGCTTTTGATGATGAGCATATTGCAAAACTTTTAAACAATTTCATTCACGATGATTTTGGTGGTGAAAAGGTGTTCATACCTGAATAAATCATCATCATTTACTCAGATGAAGACAAAAATGTTCAAGAAATCTAAATCAGGATATCTACTTAAATTAAGTTTATTAATCGACAGTGGGACTGTTAACTTTGTTAACTAACCGTACATACTTTTATATTTTAATTTTCTCTCTTTTAGTCTTACACCGATGTGTGTAAGTGAGCTTAAGAATTAAGGCTAAATTGTTAATAGTACTGTTTTTTACAAGTATTTTTATGAAAATTAGTTAATTATTGTTTATGTTTGATAGAAGATATGATTTTGTTGATAATAATAATAACTTTTAAATAAAAATGAAAAATGAATTTTGTTGTTTTCGTATTCAAAAACTATCAAAACCTAGTGTGCATCGTTCTGGCAGCGCCACGGTCTCCGATTTGCGTGAAAAAAATTCACCATGTAGGCCGACTTTTTCCCAGTCGGGAAAAAATACGTTTGATTTTTTCCCTCCACTGGATCCGAAGATATACGAGGTTTTTTGTGGCGCTGCCAGAACGACGTCGTTCTGACAGCGCCACGGCTATATCTCATTAATTACAAATGCTAGAATAAATCCGATTACATACAGATTTTTGGCTTTTTTTTCCATTTCACACAAGCTAACATCAACCCGTGAATGTCAACAGATTCAGGAGTAATCGTGGGTCATTTGTGGCGCTGCCAGAACGACGTCGTTCTGGCAGCGTCACGGCTGTATCTCAGCAATTCGTTTTTTTTCCTGGAAACGGTGTGGGTATATATTTAATACCTTCGTCATAAGGCACGGCAAAAAACGAATTTCTACATTTCATCGTGGATTAAGGATTTTATAGGCTTTGAGAAATTCTAACCTCAAAAAATTTTTTTTTCGCTCTAACGCCTTTAATTGATGTATTAAATAACATTCGCGCATTCCCTTATCTTCCTATAAAGGGAAAAAAATAAACCACCATCGCAGCATTAGCCGTTCCAGAGAAATCATAGGTTTAGATTTGGTTCATACATTAGGCATCGTTCCCGCAGCGCCACACCCAGTACACCATGATCCAGGGCACCTGTCGCCAAACTGAGTATGCCAATATTTAGTACCACCATAGCGAACACGGAAAAAAATCTGATAACGTGTATAACACAGCTACTTTCCGAGAAATAAGCCATTGATTCAATATGCCATACAATTGGTACATTCGAGTAGAAAAGTTTTAAATTGCTTTTTATTTTAGCATTTTAAGTATCGGATCCGGTGCCCAAAACCATTTTTTACTATACACGGTGTTTGGTAATAGCCTTATAAAGCCGAATATGGTACATTTAAATATTTTGTTTATTAATTTTTGTATAAAAAAACAGCTGATTTTTTTTCGCGATTTCAGAGTTGGTCCCATAGTAAAAGTTGTTCAGTTTGATGGCCTCTATCTACAATATTCGGCTTTATAAGACTATATTACCAAACACCCTGTAAAGATAAACTAAACGATCGTTCAGACAATGCTTGATAAGCTTGTAAACGGTAACTGTAACTGCTCAAACATCGCTTCTAGACTATAAGAAAGGCTTGCAGAAACATTTTTATTATAACGGTTAAACCGGTTTTATCGAATAATTGCGTTCCGGTGCGGAACGAAATAGAAGCGATACTTTAAACCTAAATAAACCGGTTTATTCCTTGGTCATCGCCCGGGCAGTCATATCATAGGGGATTCTCAGAAATCGTCAAAAAATCATTAGGGTCAATTCAAGTTGGGAGAGCGCAGCGAATTTTGGTACTTCGAAATTTTCTAAAAAATGCTAAAGACAATATGGATGATAAATTTTACAAAATGCGCCCCACGTTTTTAGGTTTAAAATTTCTGTAGGTAGGGTTATAAATGTGTACAGAAGAATTTATATTTTTCTTTTTAGTCCGTTTTAATGTTTTAATCCAATTTTTTTTTGTAATAATTTAGTCTGTTTTAAAAACGTGTTTTTTTAAAAAGATTTTTATATTTTTTTTAAAGAAGAAATAAAGAAAATTTCGAAGTACGAAAATTCGCTGCGCTCTCCCAACTTGAATTGACCCTTATGATTTTTTGACGATTTCTGAGAAACCCCTATGATATGACTGCCCGGGCGATGACCTAGGAATAAACCGGTTTATTTAGGTTTAAAGTATCGCTTCTATTTCGTTCCGCACCCGAACGCAATTTTTCGATAAAACCGGTTTAACCGTTATAATAAAAATGTTTCTGCAAGCCTTTCTTATAGTCTAGAAGCGATGTTTGAGCAGTTACAGTTACCGTTTACAAGCTTATCAAGCATTGTGAAGTGAAGTGAAGTGAAATATATTTTATTTAAATAAGCTCACATAATAAGCATTTTTAAATCGTCAATTCTTTTACCCTACCACCCATTATGACGTCTTTTAACCGACAAGAAAAATGGGCGCAAAAAACTTGTCAGCTTTATCAATCAGATGGAACGATATTTACAAATATGTATATCGTTTCCAGACTTTATATTAACAAAGATTAACAAATAAATAACATTATTGAATTAGCTCATTTCTTAATGAGTTTCAAATTTCTTAATCAATTTACAGATTTTAAGCTAAATTCAAAGTTTGAACTTGTTATTCAGTCTAGGCTGTTACAATAAATAAAAATAAAAGAAAAACATACAATTCAATATGCATTAAGATAGGCAGTCAGAAGCAGACCCATTCCCACTGGCAGCACCAGTTCCCGAACATGACGCATGAACCAGCCATCTCTTCGCTCAACCATATTTGAGGGAACGTAACGACCCGCCTCATACGACACCACCGCAGAAATGATTAAAGATAGCATGACATACTAAGACTACCTATGTTAAGGCATCGAATTGAAAATTTATATCCAAAAGCTTTTCATAGGTCTTTCACTAAACTACTGACTATAGAAAGTAAAAATATTGCAATTAAATAAATCAAAACAAGGTAAGCTATTAAGAATTATATTTTTTGAGTAAGAAGTGCCATACATACAGACAATATAAAACAGATCTTTTATATACGAGTTATACGACGCCCTTAATACAAGCAGACAGAAGCAGACCCATTCCCACTGGCAGCACCCGTTCACGAGCATGACGCATGAACCAGCCATCGCTTCGCTCAACCATATTTGAGGGAACGTAACGACCCGCCTCACACGACACCACCGCAGAAATGTTTGAATTGTCTGAACGATCGTTTAGTTTATCTTTACAGGGTGTTTGGTAATATAGTCTTATAAAGCCGAATATTGTAGATAGAGGCCATCAAACTGAACAACTTTTACTATGGGACCAACTCTGAAATCGCGAAAAAAATCAGCTGTTTCATACAAAAATTAATAAACAAAATATTTAAATGTACCATATTCGGCTTTATAAGGCTATTACCAAACACCGTGTATAGTAAAAAATGGTTTTGGGCACCGGATCCGATACTTAAAATGCTAAAATAAAAAGCAAATTAAAACTTTTCTACTCGAATGTACCAATTGTAAGGCATATTGAATCAATGGCTTATTTCTCGGAAAGTAGCTGTGTTATACACGTTATCAGATTTTTTTCCGTGTTCGCTATGGTGGTACTAAATATTGGCATACTCAGTTTGGCGACAGGTGCCCTGGATCATGGTGTACTGGGTGTGGCGCTGCGGGAACGATGCCTAATGTATGAACCAAATCTAAACCTATGATTTCTCTGGAACGGCTAATGCTGCGATGGTGGTTTATTTTTTTCCCTTTATAGGAAGATAAGGGAATGCGCGAATGTTATTTAATACATCAATTAAAGGCGTTAGAGCGAAAAAAAAATTTTTTTGAGGTTAGAATTTCTCGAAGCCTATAAAATTCTTAATCCACGATGAAATGTAGAAATTCGTTTTTTGCCGTGCCTTATGACGAAGGTATTAAATATATACCCACACCGTTTCCAGGAAAAAAAACGAATTGCTGAGATACAGCCGTGGCGCTGCCAGAACGACGTCGTTCTGGCAGCGCCACAAATGACCCACGATTACTCCTGAATCTGTTGACATTCACGGGTGGATGTTAGCTTGTGTGAAATGGAAAAAAAAGCCAAAAATCTGTATGTAATCGGATTTATTCTAGCATTTGTAATTAATGAGATATAGCCGTGGCGCTGCCAGAACGACGTCGTTCTGGCAGCGCCACAAAAAACCTCGTATATCTTCGGATCCAGTGGAGGGAAAAAATCAAACGTATTTTTTCCCGACTGGGAAAAAGTCGGCCTACATGGTGATTTTTTTTCACGTAAATCGGAGACCGTGGCGCTGCCAGAACGATGGACACCAAAACCTAACATACTAAATTTAGTACAAAATATTTTTACTTTTTGCTTCAAAATATAGTCTGGAGCATATCAAACATACCAAAAAACATAAACAACCAGGTTCCACATCTAAATTCGCAGAAAATGAAACTTTTCTGTCTCGGTCTGAAGCACTAATTTTAGTTTGTACTTCATACAGTACGTCAGGTCGTTGGAACTACACATTTCAAAAACACAGGACTTACGAGGATAGATCTTAAAATTCTCGCAAACTATGGTATTTACAAGATCAAATGAAATCAATCAATGTAAATGGTCAAATGTAAACGTGTAGGTATTTACTTACCTACCTTGTAAAAAAAATTTTTTTTATTTTTTTTTATGATTTGACCAATGTTTGTCACATTAATCATAAACGCCACTAATTGTAAACACCTCAATACACTGTTGTAAAATATTTGTCGGATAGGTAGGTACTATGGGCAACAGCGTTGATTAACCAGTTAGCAACAAAATTCGCGTGCAAGCGATTTTAACCTTAGCAGTGGTTAAGCGACGCTGTTGCCTATAGTTCCTACACAATTTACAATGTTTAAAATAAAACTTAAAATTTCTCGCAAACAGTAGATTTACATGGTCAAATGTAAAAACAATATTGTACCACATTTAATATCATTTTTTTTTTTCATTTTTTTTTTTCATTTCAATTTTAATTTTTAATTTCATTTCATTCACTTTGACGTTTGACAGCTCGACTGCTGTCATCTCAATCTGCCCTTGATGCGCTTCCTCTTGTTAACTCATCCCACCATACACATTTATGTGGTTTACGTGTGTATTACAGGTATTGTCTAAAGAAACATTAGTCTGGCTGAAAAATGAAATATCATGGAAATCTGGAAACCATGGAAATCTGTTGAAGAAAAGTGGGCAGAAACTGCCTAAACCGCATCCAATGTGGAAAAAGTGATATAGTGGATTACTTCAAGGATTTCCCAGCCTTGAAACAATCACAAGGCTATACCTTGGTAAGCATATACCGCAGTCCGCAGCCTTATCTTTGTAGTTTTTTTTATAAAAACGTACGCAATGACATATAAATGACAAAAGTTACTTATTCTTTTTTCAGCTAATGAACGATTTCAGTCGTCTGTATCTAGGAATGGAAAACAAATTATTTTCCTCTATCACCCTCAAAAAAGGGAGAAATTATAAAATATTATGCTTCATCAAAATTGCGAAAAAATAGAGACACGAGAACAAAAATAGCAAATATAATTGCACTGATTGACGGTAAGAATTTTTTCTCAAATATTAGTTCTTATTATTAAACCTTGATAGAAATAACTATACCTTGGTAAGCATATACCGCAGTCCGCAGCCTTATTTTTTTTTTTTTTTTTACATAATCTTTGTGGTTTTTCTATAAAAACGTACGCAATGACATATAAATGACAAAAGTTACTTATTCTTTTTTCAGCTAATGAAGGATTTCAGTGGTCTGTATCCAGGAATGAAAAACAAATTATTTTCCTCTATCACCCTCAAAAAAGGGAGAAATTATAAAATATTATGCTTCATTAAAATTGCGAAAAAATAGAGACACGAGAACAAAAATAGCAAATAATTGCACTGATTAACGGTAAGATTTTTTTCTCAAATATTAGTTCTTACTATTAAACCTTGATAGAAATAACTATACCTTGGTTAGCATATATCGCAGTCCGCAGCCTTATTTTTTACATAATCTTTGTAGTTTTTCTATAAAAACGTACGCAATGACATATAAATGACAAAAGTTACTTATTCTTTTTTCAGCTAATGAACGATTTCAGTCGTCTGTATCTAGGAATGGAAAACAAATTATTTTCCTCTATCACCCTCAAAAAAGGGAGAAATTATAAAATATTATGCTTCATCAAAATTGCGAAAAAATAGAGACACGAGAACAAAAATAGCAAATATAATTGCACTGATTGACGGTAAGAATTTTTTCTCAAATATTAGTTCTTATTATTAAACCTTGATAGAAATAACTATACCTTAGTAAGCATATACCGCAGTCCACAGCCTTATTTTTTACATAATCTTTGTAGTTTTTCTATAAAAACGTACGCAATGACATATAAATGACAATTACCTACCTTGTAAAAAAAATTTTTTTTATTTTTTTTTATGATTTGACCAATGTTTGTCACATTAATCATAAACGCCACTAATTGTAAACACCTCAATACACTGTTGTAAAATATTTGTCGGATAGGTAGGTACTATGGGCAACAGCGTTGATTAACCAGTTAGCAACAAAATTCGCGTGCAAGCGATTTTAACCTTAGCAGTGGTTAAGCGACGCTGTTGCCTATAGTTCCTACACAATTTACAATGTTTAAAATAAAACTTAAAATTTCTCGCAAACAGTAGATTTACATGGTCAAATGTAAAAACAATATTGTACCACATTTAATATCATTTTTTTTTTTCATTTTTTTTTTTCATTTCAATTTTAATTTTTAATTTCATTTCATTCACTTTGACGTTTGACAGCTCGACTGCTGTCATCTCAATCTGCCCTTGATGCGCTTCCTCTTGTTAACTCATCCCACCATACACATTTATGTGGTTTACGTGTGTATTACAGGTATTGTCTAAAGAAACATTAGTCTGGCTGAAAAATGAAATATCATGGAAATCTGGAAACCATGGAAATCTGTTGAAGAAAAGTGGGCAGAAACTGCCTAAACCGCATCCAATGTGGAAAAAGTGATATAGTGGATTACTTCAAGGATTTCCCAGCCTTGAAACAATCACAAGGCTATACCTTGGTAAGCATATACCGCAGTCCGCAGCCTTATCTTTGTAGTTTTTTTTATAAAAACGTACGCAATGACATATAAATGACAAAAGTTACTTATTCTTTTTTCAGCTAATGAACGATTTCAGTCGTCTGTATCTAGGAATGGAAAACAAATTATTTTCCTCTATCACCCTCAAAAAAGGGAGAAATTATAAAATATTATGCTTCATCAAAATTGCGAAAAAATAGAGACACGAGAACAAAAATAGCAAATATAATTGCACTGATTGACGGTAAGAATTTTTTCTCAAATATTAGTTCTTATTATTAAACCTTGATAGAAATAACTATACCTTGGTAAGCATATACCGCAGTCCGCAGCCTTATTTTTTTTTTTTTTTTTACATAATCTTTGTGGTTTTTCTATAAAAACGTACGCAATGACATATAAATGACAAAAGTTACTTATTCTTTTTTCAGCTAATGAAGGATTTCAGTGGTCTGTATCCAGGAATGAAAAACAAATTATTTTCCTCTATCACCCTCAAAAAAGGGAGAAATTATAAAATATTATGCTTCATTAAAATTGCGAAAAAATAGAGACACGAGAACAAAAATAGCAAATAATTGCACTGATTAACGGTAAGATTTTTTTCTCAAATATTAGTTCTTACTATTAAACCTTGATAGAAATAACTATACCTTGGTTAGCATATATCGCAGTCCGCAGCCTTATTTTTTACATAATCTTTGTAGTTTTTCTATAAAAACGTACGCAATGACATATAAATGACAAAAGTTACTTATTCTTTTTTCAGCTAATGAACGATTTCAGTCGTCTGTATCTAGGAATGGAAAACAAATTATTTTCCTCTATCACCCTCAAAAAAGGGAGAAATTATAAAATATTATGCTTCATCAAAATTGCGAAAAAATAGAGACACGAGAACAAAAATAGCAAATATAATTGCACTGATTGACGGTAAGAATTTTTTCTCAAATATTAGTTCTTATTATTAAACCTTGATAGAAATAACTATACCTTAGTAAGCATATACCGCAGTCCACAGCCTTATTTTTTACATAATCTTTGTAGTTTTTCTATAAAAACGTACGCAATGACATATAAATGACAAAAGTTACTTATTCTTTTTTCAGCCAATGAACGATTTCAGTCGTCTGTATCTAGGAATGGAAAACAAATTATTTTCCTCTATCACCCTCAAAAAAGGGAGAAATTATAAAATATTATGCTTCATCAAAATTGCGAAAAAATAGAGACACGAGAACAAAAATAGCAAATATAATTGCACTGATTGACGGTAAGAATTTTTTCTCAAATATTAGTTCTTATTATTAAACCTTGATAGAAATAACTATACCTTGGTAAGCATATACCGCAGTCCGCAGCCTTATTTTTTACATAATCTTTGTGGTTTTTCTATAAAAACGTACGCAATGACATATAAATGACAAAAGTTACTTATTCTTTTTTCAGCTAATAAAGGATTTCAGTGGTCTGTATCCAGGAATGAAAAACAAATTATTTTCCTCTATCACCCTCAAAAAAGGGAGAAATTATAAAATATTATGCTTCATTAAAATTGCGAAAAAATAGAGACACGAGAACAAAAATAGCAAATATAATTGCACGGCATTGCATATGATTGACGGTAAGAATTTTTTCTCAAATATTAGTTCTTATTATTAAACCTTCATAAAAATAAGTATTAAAAAATTAACCGAAACTTTTTTCTTTGAATACAGAAGATAAACCAGAGAAATCCTGCAATATTGCTTTGATGTTGCTGGCTTATGTCATCAACATTTCACTTGCACGGAATGCGACGGCTATATATCGCAAGCTGCTTCTGAATCCGACGTATCCAACAAGATCATTCAAAGAAAGCATAATGTTTCACGGGTACGCCAATTTGACGACCATGTAATTCTAGAATAGTATGATTAATTAAGCTTGTTGTGGTTTTTTTGTAACTAAGTATGTCTCAATTTTTGCGATTGAAAATAAATAATATGAATCTTTTATGTCTATTTCCTTTTAAGCATGTTAAGCTATAAAACTTGTACAGGGTTTGAGAACGGAATTTCTTCTGTTAATAACCTTGTAAAAGTTAAAAAATAAAAAATGTTGTATCATGGCTGTGTACACTAAATGTATAATGTATCGTGAAGTATGATTTTATCTAAATTACCAATTATTATATGCTTTTCACTTACAGGTCTGGACTTTGGTGCTATATCGGTGCAGCTGTTAAGTTTGCTTTAAAATTATTTTGCATAATAATAATAATAGCCGCACTAATATCGTACAAGTTCAACATAAGTAGATAAAGCCTGACCAGAGTTTAAAAAAACCCTGCAATGAGGACGCGACCTTTGTGATTTATTTATACGTAACTATTGCCAGTAAAAGAAATTAAATGTGAAAAATGCCGCATGCCGGTTTTTAAAACATCTGGTCAGCTTTAAAATGATACATCATTCTTTATCGTACCCGCACCAATATTTATAAGTAGATATCTACGTAACCAGTGCAGGTTTTACTACAAAGAAGCATAATGTTGTATAAAACTTATTAACTGTTATAGTAGAGGTATGAACGGGAAGTCGAAGCGTGGGCAGACCGCCATTCCTAAGATGTCAGGGCCTACCTCAACCAGATACGCCGCAACAAGGACGACATAGGAAAACCATGGGAGAAGCATATCTCCAGCATTGGACAAATATATATGCTGAGAAGACAAATAGAAGGTATGATACTAGTGTGGGACAATAAGGCACCATACCATTCACCATACGTATGTACATAGATGGACGGCTATTAGACATACTTTATTTTTAGGGTTCCGTGCCTCAAAAAAAGGAAAAACGGAAACTTAAAAATCAATTGTGTCTAATTAGACTCACGCCCGAGTACATGCGATACTGTTGCGGGTATAAGGCATGATGCACTATTGCACTACGTGTTACGTATTGCACACTATGCCTTACGATAATTGCACCTGTATTTTCCTTATGTTGGCATGGTACAGTCAGTGTCATTCATATACATAAATACAGCCATTGAGTCAAAATATGTAAACACCAACCTTATTGTCAGTGACATAGAGGTGTGTAGATATTTTTGAGCTCTTGTTAACGTATATATATTTATGACGCTGGCCGTACATACATAGGTGTTCAGATAATTATTTTGAATATTAACCAATCAAAGTCAATTAAATTTTGTAAATATGGTCTAGAAAGTAATACCTAGGTCTGTGGTATTTTCATATTTTCATTAAAAACTCCCTGCAATATTTAAACTATACATTTTTACGAAAATGTAATAAACTATAGACCTAGATATTAGTTTCTCGATCGTGTCTACAAAATTTCATTGAATTTGGTTAATATTCATACTAATTATCTGAACACCTTTGTATGTACCATGCCAGCATAAGGAAAATACAGGTGCGAGTATCGTAAGGCATGGTGTGCCATACGTAACACGTATAGTGCACCATGTCTTACTATACCCGCAGCAGTATCGTACGTACGCTGGCGTGTTACATAAGTATGGTTCACCGTGCTTTACTGTTCCCGCACCAGTATCGTACGTATGCTGCCGTAGTATATACGCACGGTTCATCATGCCTTACTGTACCGGCAACGGTACCTTACCTCTACTACGACAGTTAATACGTCTGGCACATCATGCTTTACTGTGCCTGCCACAGTATCCTACCTATGCCGCCATGGTGCACACGTATGGCGCACCATGATTGACTGTGTCCGCCATAGTATCGTAAGTATGCCGCCGTGGTGCAAACGTATGGCTCACCATGCTTGACTGTGCCCGCTACAGTATCATACGTATGCCACCATGGTGCACACGTATGGTGCACCATGATTTACTGTGCCCGCCACAGTATCGTACGTACGCCGCCGCGGTGCACACGTATGGCTCACCATTATTTACTGTGCCCGCTACAGTATCGTACGGTTGTCGCCGTGGTACACACGTACGACTCACCGTGCTTTACTGTGTCTGCCACAGTATCGTACGTATGCCGCCGCGGTGCACACGTATGGCTCACCATTATTTACTGTGCCAGCTACAGTATCGTACATATGCCGTCGCGGTACACACGTACGGCTCACCGTGCTTTACTGTGTCTGCCACAGTATCGTACGTATGCCACCGCGGTGCACACGTATGGCTCACCATTATTTACTGTGCCCGCTACAGTATCATACGTATGCCGTCGCGGTACACACGTACGGCTCACCGTGCTTTACTGTGTCTGCCACAGTATCGTACGTATGCCGCCGCGGTGCACACGTATGGCTCACCATTATTTACTGTGCCCGCTACAGTATCATACGTATGCCGTCGCGGTACACACGTACGGCTCACCGTGCTTTACTGTGTCTGCCACAGTATCGTACGTATGCCGCCGCGGTGCACACGTATGGCTCACCATTATTTACTGTGCCGGCTACAGTATCGTACATATGCCGTCGCGGTACACACGTACGGCTCACCGTGCTTTACTGTGTCTGCCACAGTATCGTACGTATGCCACCGCGGTGCACACGTATGGCTCACCATTATTTACTGTGCCCGCTACAGTATCATACGTATGCCGTCGCGGTACACACGTACGGCTCACCGTGCTTTACTGTGTCTGCCACAGTATCGTACGTATGCCGCCGCGGTGCACACGTATGGCTCACCATTATTTACTGTGCCCGCTACAGTATCGTTCATATGCCGTCGCGGTACACACGTACGGCTCACCGTGCTTTACTGTGTCTGCCACAGTATCGTACGTATGCCGCCGCGGTGCACACGTATGGCTCACCATTATTTACTGTGCCCGCTACAGTATCGTACGTATGTCGCCGTGGTACACACGTACGGCTCACCGTGCTTTACTGAGCCCGCTACAGTATCGTACGTATGCCGCCGCGGTGCACACGTATGGCTCACCATTATTTACTGTGCCCGCTGCAGTATCGAACGTATGCCGCCGTGGTACACACGTACGGCTCACCGTGCTTTACTGTGTCTGCCACAGTATTGTACGTATGCCGCCGCGGTGCACACGTATAGCTCACCATTATTTACTGTGCCCGCTACAGTAACGTACGTAAGCCGCAGTCGTAGTTTCAGGAGTATTCAGTGCGACTTGCGCACTACGTATGTACGTAGCCGGATGTCGGGCTACGTACGTACGTACAAAAATCGACCACTCGTAAATTACGTAACCCGCTCCATGATGAGCGTCAGTATGCCGACTACGTATGACTGACTACTTACGCGTAATGTAGCGGGTTACACACGTCATAGTGGTCGATTTTTATCCTTATTTTACGTAGTGCGGCAGAGGAAATTTTTCTCAGTGTAAGACAAATTTCAGGGTTGTGTCGGCCGTTATCAAAGTGGACTCTCTTCTGCAAAGAGCTTCTACAGCCAGTTTCACCGGTTGAAGACTGACGATCAACTCATTTATTATTGACCACTCATCAGCGGAAAATTTTATCTCAGAACCAATATCTATCAATGCTTTATCGATGCAATTTTTTAGACTGTAGAAACGTTCCAGCATACTGAGCAAACTGTTCCACCTGGTGCGGCAGTCAAGAATCAGACTTAATTCCTTGCCTTTCTCTTCCTTCACATATTTTTGCAAGAACATGTCGTCTTTGGTAGGTGATTTTTTGAACGTTTTAACAACTTTTCGTACTTTTATGAGCAGATCGCTGTAACGTGGAATCAATTCAACAGGACCCGACGATGCTGGTTCGATAGTTACTGCCAATCCTTCATTCGTCTCTGTCTCCATATCTTCATCTTCGTCACTTTCGTCTATTGTTGCTTGTTCTATTTCTCTTTGAGGTTTTTTTTTATACAACACGTCTACTACAGCCAACTGGATTCCGTGTGCATAGCACAGTTGTTGATAGCAAGGCATGAGTTTACCAACTTTCACCATAACAGATGCGCCGTCGGTTGTGATACCAATGGTGTCGGATTCAATCATTAAGCCAAAAAATTTCAGCCTTTCTGCCACTAATTCAATGCAGTGTTCGGCAGTGCACGAGCCGTGAATTCTGATCAAACCTAGATTAAAATGTTTATCTGTAATGTGCAAGTTGAGATTTATGTATCTGTGATTTTTTTTGGATGTCCACTCGTCGAAGCTCAATGAAAATCTTTGTCCTTTTTGTTTTAAATTAGTAAATTCTTTTATAAAATCTGCTTGGATATTCTCTGCATATTTGTAAATTAGTGATCTTATGGTGTTTGGCGAAGCTGGCAATTGGAATCCACTTTTTGTGAATAACCGTCTCAAGTCAGGTGACGTACAAAATGAACTCAAGCTAAAACCGTCTTTGCAAACCATCCTAGTGACCATACTTTCCATAGAAATTTCTTTTTCAAAATAGGAATCAATAGTCTTCTTCGTCTTTTTGCTCGGAACTACTTCCTGATTATCTTTATTTTTTGTCGCGGTTGCTATGGCGGCATTGGGAACTGGTGTATTTGTAGTAGTATGTAAATATTTACTGTTTGAAGATCTGACGTTGACATTGATACAGTGTATTTTTTGCAGATGGCCTTTTAAGCCTGTTGTCGAGCGGTTGCTAATTAACATTTTTTTTGAGCATAAAGAGCATCTCGCACTTCGCCCCTCATCCAGTTTTGTGAAAAAGTCCCACACTTTTTTTTTATCGTCTTCAACAGACATTTTAAATATTATTGATTGAGATTAGAGAAGTACCTGAAGCCTGGAGCAGCATTAAATCTGAAAAGAAGACAGAAATATCTATGAAAAAAGATGAATTTGTTGAATTTCAATATTTTGATTGAACAAAAATCTAAAAATTAACAAACAATCTCTACCATACCATCGTGCTGCGGTACAGTTTTAGATTTTTTTAAAACCCTTCACATCAATAAAATAAATATAATGTATTGATTACGTATGATAATTTACTTATGTCAGGTCAAAAACAAAAATAAATTTCATAATTTTATTAAGAGAAAATGAATGAAACTTATATACTTGACAGTAAACGCTTTCAGTGTAGGTACATGTACATGTACCTCTACACTCAAAAATGTACGTATTTCAGCATTATATTCAAATAGTAATAAGAACGGTCAATCGGTGTTAATAGTTAAAAATCAACGGCGTTATTACTAAAGATTGTTAAACTCCTGTTTAACTTAGACACTTTAAACACCTTTAAATGTTTCAAATGATATTCTAATCATAAATTATTCAAAATAATTAAGATATTTAGTCAAATTACTTACCTACCATTCAGTTTCCAAACAATACACACGGCAGATTGAGGAGGCACTTATTTTTGGCGCGAAAACACTTTTACTAACGAGAGCAAAAAATCAACTAAAACAAACAAACAGAAGAGGTCAAAGGGTAGGCGATGCACAGTGGAGAGGGGGCGACGTTGCCGGTAATTGCACTTGCGGCACGTGCTACCTGTTAGAGCGACTGAATGGCAACGTCGCCGCGCCATCTCTCCGTTTTGAAAAAGGCGGCATAATTAATTTCTAATTTGATACGTTTGCGGATCCGCGCCGCTGGATCCAGCACGGTATGCTGGATCCAGCACGTAGAAAAAAGTGCTGGATCCAGCTGGATTGCTGGATGCTGGATCCAGCGATTGCAATCCCTAACTAGGCCGTACTAGCTCGTAACAACCCCGTACCTGCTCCACGGCCTGGTCCATAGAGACTGCGAGCACCCACTCCCGCACGTCGTCCAGCGGCGCGCCGCGCACGCACGCACCGTCTAGCAGCAGCGGCGTGCGTGACCAATCCGTGCACTCTACGTACGAATACAAGGCTTTAAGATCAGAACATTATTGCGATGCTACGATTTTCCATCGCCCGGTAACGTTTGTAGGCCTATTTATATCTACAGACATTAACTGAACAGAACATGTCGTATCTGCCACACTAAAGTATATTCATACAAATATTTGCCATATAATAAATAAGGTACAAAATTCCATTCACACTAGTATTACAGAAAAACTATTCGTATTTAAAGCATTTTAATTTTATTTCTAGTATCCTTATCCTTGTCCTAAACATAACTAGAAAAAAGTTTTCATGTTACATGCAAAAGTTAATTTTTTGTAATCATACCGAAATCAGTATAATCGAGGAGATGTGCAGCGTCGTCGTCAGCCGCCTCGGCGAGGTCGAGGCAGCGGTTGAGCATCACGAACGCCTCGCGCGCGCCCCCACCGCCCTCCGACCGGACTGCGATGCCGCTCGAGTAATACGCTGCATATGTTTTAAGCGATTAGAACTATAAGCAAATAATTTACTTATATAAGAATTTTCTTGCCTTCAAAATTTTCAAAATATACGCTAAATATTCTATATACTACGCAACGCAATACAACAACTAGAATCAATCGCAGGCGGAAATTTAATAACACATAGTCGGAATTCGTAGTTTCTTCAATCAATTCCCTTTAACCCACCAACACCCGGATAATGAGACACAATAGATTTTCTATTGTTGTCCGGACGCCGGCGTCCACGTGGGCATTGACGAATTAAATTTTATTTTATTTTTTAGGTACATACACCAACAAAATGCATACAGTAACAAATACATAAATAAAAGTAACATTACACATATTTCATTCAAAGCCGTGCTTTGATGTCTATGATTTCTATTACAGGTATACTCAACATCGATAATAATTAACTCTAGCTTATCTATAAATTAGTTACTTTATCTAAAGATTTTTAAAGAAATTTAAACAAATTTAAAATGTTAATTACAGTTTTGAACAATAAGTACTTTGAAAAAGAAGATGATGAGCAATAAAAAACGTGTTAAAAAAGAGAATTCTTAAACAAATATTGAACAAAGATAATACTGTTATACATCACTAATGCAACAAAAATATTACATTCCAAGTTTACAAAAAAAAAATAACAATACACACAGATTCTTAAAGAAAACGAGCCTTATTAAAAACTGTTATTTATTACATTTTTCGTAGATGCTATGCTACGGTTGCTACGAGAGCATTTCGTAGCATGTATATTGTTTGCAAAAGACATCAACGAGACTTTCTTAGAAATGATAGCGTATAAAATATAATATTTAAACTTAAAAAATATGTATTTTATGCCGAAATTATTATAGAGAATCTAAACAAAAAGAAAACACCAGTCTATTCTTGCAGATAAGAAACAATTTGAACATTGTAACTCGTAAACACAGTTGTTTGTGTTTACTTCAAAAGTAAGAAACTGTGTCATTACATTAGTTAATTAGCAGAGTTTGGCTACATTCGGCAAGATCCACCAACACTCGCTTCAAAGTATAACACAAAGTTGGTGCCGCAGTCTTTGTTTACGCAGGACTGAAGCTAATGAAACGGACCTAATAACAAGGTTAAAGGAATCCTTTATTCTTCTTGGAATATTTCAAACCTTGTTGCTATTGGTATTTTGTAACTAGTTTATTTGATCTTTCTAATGAGTTGTTGTCATTTCAAGTAATTTGTTTGGTCCATAAAGTCTAAGAATGTTAGAATATGTATAGGTATATCACATTGTAATACGGGTTCACCATATACCGTATAAAAAAGCAAGTAAGCTTTTGTCCGCTTTGGCAGCAAATAACTTTAGTTGAGTTGTAAATCTACTTGGAAAGCGTGGCTGTTTGGACATCCAATACAAATAATTCTCACAATGCATTCTCATTTCAGTTATTGTATGGGAATTCATAATTTGTGGAATATAGAACAATGTATATATCGCGTTTTATAATAGTTTTTTCACTTGAAATTCATTTTATAAATTATATTTCTTCCCGTACATTTAAAAAAAATCTTTTATACTAACCTTGTCCTGATAATAACAAACACAACAAAAAAAATCTAATTTGGTGCAGTCGTTCTTAATTTATGCATTTCGGCGATTCATTTTTATTTATATAGATTAGAGTAATAAATAATGTCATTTATTGGTTAATAATACATTATTGACAGGGAACGAAGCAGTTAATGGCATAAGAGAGATTGCATAAGAGATAAACTATGTTGGACCACCCGGTTACACAGTTTCCGTAGTTATCCCTTTCAGCTGCTAAGAATCTACATTCTCACTAGCAAGACAATCGCGAATATCGTTTGGCTTGCTGATGCCGAAGAGCGCAAAAGCAGCCGAATAGTAAGTACAGTGAGTGAACAGTCTTTCCGTGTGACGGTAAGATTTAAGCAACGAGTTATGAATTTTTTACCTACACACATTAACACCGTCAAGGGATATTCTGATTTTTTCAATTTACTCAAAATTTGTTATAACTAACATACAGCATGTATATATTATTGTAAAGCCTATTTATCAGACTATTCTTCAGAAGAAACGTTTTTTTTGCGTAAATATTTTTTAATTGAAATTAAGACGAAAAGTGAAATAATGGTAAACCTAAACATTAATGTTTTTTTAAGAAAAATATAAAAGTAGAGCGAAATTATCAGGTTTTTTGAGTTAGGTGAAAAATTAGTAGTCGGTAAACCACCCATGACGTTAATCACGGTCCTGCAACGGTTTTTCATTCTTTGAATCAAGTTATCAAATAGCCCCATTCATACAAGCCAAAAAATTAAGAATTCGGCTATACCTGAACCAAAGATTTCCTTCGGTAGGATTGATCCTTGTGTTCCTAAGATGGGTTTACGAAGTGGAGCCACCTGGATTTTTCAAGCAGGTGGGGGGGGACGGGAATTCTGCCTTAACAAAGTCCGAGGTTAATAACTGCCTAAGTTTAGATACTAAGCCAAGTTTGGTATCATTTTCGGATAAATCAATGACGTAGAATTCATTTCTGATATAAGTGTTTTCAACACATTTTTTTTTTTACTTTATGTCACCGTAAATTTTAAACTGATGTTCTTATTTGCAATAAATATGTTAACAAAATTTATAGAATAAAGACTTGAAAAAATATAACTTACAATTTTTTTTATTAACAATAAATAGCGAAAAAAAAGTTCACTGTCGCGTGCCGTCAATTTCTTTTACACCTATGGAAATATATTATTTTATATGATAACAATATGGGTATCAAATGAAAGGTAATAAATAGCCAATTCCAAATATATATACATTATAACACTTTTATGTAACTGTTTTGAAAGAAACTTAAAAAGTATGACGCAGAAGTAAAAAATATTAGTAAATTATTAGAAAAACAAAAAATGCCGGTCAATAACGACAATAAAAGGCAAATATCACAAGCGCGCATGTAACTACGATTTTTTCAGATGTTGTTAGGTACCTTGAGAGTAGTTTTACCCAAGTTTTAACCTTTGGAAACTCAGTACTGCTGGAAAAACTTGGCACTTGTTTCAGTATTTTCGAAAAAACTACATTAAGGAAGCGTTTTTCAGGTATCTCTACTCTATACTTTTATAAAACTAACTAACTAGCAAGGATCCTTGCTAGGGAACGTAGATTTATTCCTAGAATGCTCCGCGAGGCTATCGAAATAAATAAATATCCTAATTTCAATAATATTTTCTTTTATTATTATTTTAAAAATAAAAGGTATTTTTCTTTTTCAAATATTCTAATTTATGTATTTAATGGAAAAAAATTCTTTATTCAAGCGCGTATTTATTTTTGTTTTTATATTTTTTTAAATAGTTTAACAATTAAATCGTACAAATATGAATCCAAAAAGGAATTCGACACCCTAAATTCATACTAATATGATATCAAACTGATCAAGATTGGGCTGAAAGTCAAAACTTCAAAAAAATTACTACAAAAATCGTGGTGGCTCCACTTCTTATATCCATCCTAGGGTCCTAGGGACCAATCCTACCAAAGGAAATCTCTGGTTCACAAAACGCCGTATTTTTTACCATACTGACGCCACTAAAAGTCTTGCTGCGGTATATTGTCCCAGGTCCAGCTAAGATGAAAAAAAGTTGCTATTCAGTCGCAATGTTTGGAGGAAAATTCCTCAAAGCCTTCTTTGGAGCATGTCCCACGCGTGCTCTATGGGGTTTAGGTCTGGAGATTGCGCGGGCCAGTCTAAGACCGACACGTGGTGCTCCTGTAGCCAGCTCGTTAGTCGTTACCACTCGCGCAGTGTGCGGACGGGCGTCGTGGTGCATGAGCGCAAAATCTTGGCCCATTTGCAGTCGATGGGGATTGGTGCTAGCACCTGATTACGTTATTTTTCTGTAGTCATGGTGTTACTGCTCCAAACGTGGTCTGTTCTTCCACCAATACGAATTCCCGCCCAAACCATAATTGTTCCGCCGTGGTATGGATGGACTTCCTGAGGGTGTTGCAGACGGCTATCACGACCAGGAGCTCGCCATACACGTACTCTTCGTAAATCAGGATGAAAACCGAATCGGGACTCATCGGTAAACAGCACTACAGACCACTGGCTATCTTCCCAGAGCAAATGTTCTCGAGCCCACTGTAATCTTCGTCCACGATTTCCTCTACGTAGTGCTGGAGTACGAAGCGGCCTGCGAGCATAAAGGTTAGCCTCGTGCAGTCTTCTCCTCACAGTTTGGTCACTGACCAGCAACTGGTGCTCTGACTGGAGCTTTTGGACCAACTGCATGGCCGTAGAATTAGTTTGACTTCTTGCGGCCACTTGCAAAAATCAGTCCTGTCTTTGAGTGGTTATGCGCTTCCCGCCTGGATGCCTTTCAGCCACATTACCAGTGGCACGATAACGTGACCACAACCTTGATATCACGTTTTGTCTTGTTCCAATTTCTTCAGCAATACTCTGTTGAGTAGTCCCAGCTTGGAGCATACCTACTGCCTCATCTCTTGTTAAATGGCGCCGCTGCACGGTACATACTGTTGCATAAATTCGAAATTAACAAATATTTTTTTATTAAAACTTTAATTTGATACTAAAAAATTCCAAAATCTTTGCTAAAATTATGCAGCGCAAATCCTTTGTTTTTAATTTATTTTTCAAATTCAAATTTGGAATCATCCAATAAAGCCTACAAAATAAGTTTTCCGCCGCCGTTGAGCCGCGTCCACACCGGACGATCCAACACGCTCCGATCGCGCGCGGCAGGAGCGCGATCCAAAGGCGCGGGCGGTGTGGACGTGCCGCGCGCGATCCGTTTTTGGTCGGTTTTTTGGCCTGCCTCAAAGGTGCCTCCTGCGTGGAGCGCACGGTGTGGACGGTTGTGTTATGGTTCGCGCGATCCAGTCGCAAAGTCGCCGGTTAATATCCCTTTATAAATGTTTATGCGACCCAAACGATGGCTGTTACACTAATAGGGGTGTAATGACGATGCTTGGCGTCAGATCTCTAGTAATTTAGATAACCAACCAATTGAAGGCCTGAAGAAAAAATGCATTCTCTGGCGGGACAATTGTTTTCAGCTTCATTGCCAATTAACTTTGTGTAAAGCCGAGCCCCGTATTCCAAGCGATTTTTTATATCGTTCTCACCCAGAACCGTCTTTTTTGTTTCTATGATCTTTTGCGCAAATATTTAAGCAAAATAAAGGTTGCTGCTGTCACAGCAAATCGACGCCGCCGTTGTACGTGTGACTCCATCTTCAGCAAGAGTTCGACTGAATTCACGGATCACCAATGGATCGCTTGTTCAGGATCGCAGTTTCAACAAACTGGATCGGCCTAGTATGATCCACGCTCCACGCATCGCGATCCTGGATCGCGGATCGCGGGATCGCCGATCCAGTTTGGATCGTCCGATGTGGACGCGGCTATTAAAATATTTTTAAACCGGCCAGTAGTTTTTGAGTTTAAGAACTTTGAACAAAATATCCTTAGACGGTGTTGATGAATGTATTTCACCTTTTTACTGGGTACTCACCAACATCAGCAACGATGATATCAGTGTACCGGGGCAGGGCGCGCGCCGCCCGGCCCGCTGTCTGCGGCACGTGGAGCGCCATCAGTAGCGTGATAGCCTACAAACATTACTTGTTAAACAGTTTGGTATTTTGGCAGATGATGACGATAAAGTGGAGTGAATGAGGAGAGGAGATGATGGGTAACAGGAAGGGGACGGATGAGAAGGACGTCCAAATACTCCATAATAAGAAATATGAAAATTCGAGTACAAAATTTGAATCGAGTTCCGCTGAATAATGGGTTAATTTATGCATCGGCTACATACGGCTTTAACCTGTTTCGCTTTAATGTAATATCCGATGGACCGTTAACTTTATGTGAACAAAGACGTGGTTGATAGAAACTCGGAAACATTGTTCAAAAAATACAACCGGCTTCTCTCTTAGAATGCTGATAGATCAGATGGATGTATATAGCGATCTGAACCTCCTCCATTCACTCCCTGGATAGCCATCGATAGATCACAGATCGGTTAATCCCTGGCGGAGAACCAAAGCTCTCAAGTAACCACGTATGTATGAAAATTGACTCGTGAACGTAATTATCCGGCCACCACAGTATTGTATCATGCTCGGAAATATTCAAATATCGCAATACAGTACTTCAACTTCAAGATAAAGAATGGGCATCGGAAAACATCGGAAACAATCGTCTACAACAAAAAGTAGTTAGGCCCTAAAAGTCATTTACAAATTCAACTTTATTGCAATGAAATAATATCAACGTCATTTCTAATAAAAGAAAAAATACGATGCCCATTCCTTATCCTCATATACTGTACATACCTGCATCGCCCTATCATCAGCTCCAGCGGCGTGCATGACCGCGGCGGCGTCCTGCAGCGCCGCGAGCGCTCGAGGCGCGGCGGAGGCGCGCACCAACAGCTCGCCGCACACCGCCCGCGCTAGCGCCGCGTCGCCCCCGCCCACGCTGGACTCGCTGCCTTCCGCGCTCACCAAGTACTGGCGTAACGTGTCCAGGACTTGTGATAGCGCTTCTGGAACCTCCTCGCTCTCTATGTCTATACCTTCCATGCGCTAAAAAATGTTTATTGAGAGTCACGTTGTCGTAAAATAAAATAGGTAACGAAAGCATTTAAATTTAGATAAAAATAATAACCTTCAGCCATTTTTGACAATCCTACAAGCCTCGGCATGTATCTTTAGCGGTGAGAGAAATTGGAGGGGATTAGACATGGTGTTTAACTTTTGTTTGAGTCATAGTTATATGCCGGGAGATATGATGCGCACAGTAGTTGTACCCATAGCTAAAAACAAAACGGGTGACTTGTCGGATAGGAATAATTATAGGCAACTGTGATCTCGAAGGTATTCGATAGCGTGCTTAATACACAGCTGAATAGATTTATAACACCACACGATAACCAATTTGGTTTCAGACCAGGTTTGTCCACAGAGAGCGCTATACTGTGTGTTAAGTACGCTATTACATACTATACGAAGCGTAAAACGCCTGTATTTGCGTGTTTCTTAGACCTCTCGAAGGCTTTTGACCTGGTTTCCTACGACTTGTTATGGAGAAAACTAGAGAAAGTCGGATTACCAACACAACTCATTAATATTTTTAAATATTGGTATGGAAACCAGGTCAACAGTGTAAGATGGGATGGTATTCTCTCAAGGCCATATGGATTGGAGTGTGGGGTGAGACAGGGGGGTTTGAGCTCGCCCACCCTCTTCAATCTATATATAAACGAGCTGATAGACGAGCTCAGCGGCACCAGAGTCGGTTGTTACATAGACGGAGTCAGTTTAAACAATATCAGCTACGCGGACGATATGGTGCTGCTGAGTGCGTCTGTCTGCGGCTTGAGAAAATTAGCTTCTATCTGTGAAGCATACGCCGAGTCGCATGGCCTGGCTTATAATGTAAATAAGAGCCAGGTTATGGTCTTTGAGGCTGGGAGTCGACGGATTGACAGAATGCCAACGGTTCGACTTAATAAGTGCGAACTCAAAAGAACGTACTCTTTTAAATACCTCGGTCATTTGTTGACGTCCGACCTCAAGGACAACGATGACATAGAAAGGGAGCGGAGGGCGTTATCAGTCAGAGCGAACATGTTGGTCCGCAGGTTTGCACGCTGTTCACGTAAAGTTAAAATTACGTTGTTTCGAGCTTTTTGTACATCCTTTTACACGTGCAGCCTGTGGTCCAACTACACACAAAACGCTTATCACGCCCTCCGAGTCCAATATAATAATGCGTTCAGGATGCTTTTGGGGTTGCGTCGCAACGCAACGCAACTTACGCAAAAGATGTGCTTCCCTGGTGCGCAGGGTGCGGTGGAGTCCTAACAGCATCCTGGACATGATTGCGAGCAGACTTGACTGCTCGTATATCAATCGTTGCTGTTTCATATCAAGTGGCATGGCAAAAACATAATTAATAAACAATTCCTAAACATAAATACTAACATAGTTTATAATTTATTTATTTTTATTTATTTATTTATTATTTTGTGAATCATCAGCTTACACAATATTAATATAAATTACAAAGTATAAACTTAAAAAGCTAATAATAACGGGTGTAACAAGACCTTCAACGAAGCCGAAGTCCACGTATTCTGCCCATCATCAGGATCATTTTTGTCTTTTAGACTATACCTGGGAAATCAATAGCTACGAAGTTATTGAAGGTCAAAGTCAAAAAAAAATTTTCTTACTGCCTACTTTTTGTCCAATGAAACATTATCAAAATTTTAAGTATTTCGTAGCAAACAATGGCTTCAAAACGTCATCACTCAATGTATCTCATGAGCACGCACATAAACGCTGCCTTCAACTCGGCCGCACGCAGCTGTGTAGCATACACTCGCAGGCGCGGTCTGTTGTATGCGTTACATTGCGTGGTAAAGTATGCAATGATTTTTTAACACCAAAAATCAAAATCATTTCCCAGCAATAATTTTGAATAGAAATGGTCCTGATGATGGGCAGAATACGTAGACCTCGGCTTCGTTGAAGGTCTTGTTACACCCGGTAGATTCACACGGTTAGCCTTAGTATAGTTAAATCTAATGTGAGCTTAAATTTAAGTTAGCATAAATGAATCAAAAACAATAGTAGGTATTAGAATTGACAAGAAATAACTGAATTATTCGCCATTAAAGAAATGCCTACTAACGAGTGTCTTCGCCGCACGGATACTGGTGTTAAATACATCCAAATCAAAATTATTTGATAAAATATTAAATTGATTCATTGAACGGTAGATAAAATTATTTTTTCTATATTTAGTGCTACAAAAAGGCAAATTAAATGGTGCAGCTCGCCGTGAACTACGGGGTACGTTAAAATAGAGTTTATAAAGAAGCTCAGGACAATCAATCATACCAGATGAGATTTTCATAAGGTAGACCATATCAGCAATATCACGCCGCATGTGTAACGGAAGCAGGTGGAATTTTTTACATAAGTCTTCGTATTTAGATGAGTCATATGACAGCCCTGCACGATATCATAGGTGTTTTACGAACTTTTCCTGTAAGCGTTCAATTCGCATTTTGTAAATTTTATATCGGGGGTTCCAAATTTGCGATGCATACTCCAGAATGGTTCTGACAAACATACAGTACAATATTTTTAGCGTTTTAATTTGCTTAAAGTCCTTGGAACTACGTAAAACAAAACCCAGTGCCTTGGATGCTCTTCGCACAATGCTATCAATATGATCCTCGAACGTCAGTTTGTAATCGTGAACAATCCCTAGATCCCTCACCGAAACATCCCTACAAAGAGCAGTGCAGCCTATCCGATAAACATGATGTATGGTATTGGTCTTCCTAGAGTACGTAACAACGGAGCATTTAAGTGGATTCAAAAATAATAAGAAATATTGTTACTAACAAATGAGTTATATTAATTACTTGAATAAATAAATTATATTATTATTATTATTATTACTGCGCATGTCATGTTTGCAGCCCCGCACCACGTTTCCTGCCAATGAGACCCAAAAATGACTTCTGCGCATAAAATGTCACCGCTAAAGATACATGCCGAGGCTTGTATCTTATATTACAATTTATGACCAAACCAACAAGTGTACCCTAAACAAACCGGCCAAGAAACAAATTTAAATCTGCTAGTCAATCAAACACAAGTTTCATAAACACATTTGTTACTTATTCATTATAATACGTCCAATTTGTCATTAAATCAGCACATACCGGGTGAGTCTTGAACAGATGCACAGCGTATCTAAGCGCATAGTGTGGGGCCCTAGCGCCGGCGTGCGCGAGGCAGCGCTGCCAGTGGCCGGCGCGCGCCAGTCGCTCCAGCGCTTCCGCCTCCGCGTCCTGTTCCGCCTCGCGCGGGTGAGACACTATGGCGGGCTCTTCTTCTTCGTACTCCGCAGATGCACCTATAGCGCGATAAGATTAAACGTGACATTTATCTGTACTATATTATCGATGAGTGTCAGCAAAAAGAATATATTATGATATCCTTATCCTTACTTTTGATTATTTGTTTGTTGTTTGTTACGCCTTCACGCCTTAACTACTCAACTGACCATCGTGAAATCATGCATACCCATTGTCAGAGGTACAAAGAAGAACATAGGGTATTCGAGTACCTTTCATCCCGAAAAAAAGTAGTGTTCCCGAGGGATAGAGAAATAACTGCCACGAAGACGAAGTAGCGACCGCTAGTTCTTACTTTCTTACTAATATTATAAATGCGAAAGTCCGTTTGTTTGTTTATTTGTTTGTTTGTTTGTTACGTCTTCACGTCTTTACTACTGAACCGATCGTCATGAAATTTTGCAAACACGTTCTCTGGAGTATAGAAAAGGACATAGGGTACCTTTCATCCAGAAAAAGTACTATTCCCGAGGGATAACAAAAAACTTTCCACGCAGACGAAGTCGCGGGCAGTCGCTAGTAATAAATAATTTCAAATTCAATAAAAGCTTACCTTGTGACTCTTCGTCCCCAACATAACCCTCTACCAAAGCTGCTCTGAGTTGCTCACCGATGTCACTTTGACCAATTGCCACAAATCTGTATGCACAAAAAATACACATGCACTCAGGAACTTGTTTCATACAGTAAGTATATGTTGTTTTATCGTATGCTCAAAATTACCATTATAATTTTTAATAGCGTTATGAGTTTGGCATAAGAAGGTTCGATTTTTTTTTTATTTATTGATAAAATCATTGACAAACAATATTTATGTAATGTAGGTATACCTAAAGTAAGTTTAATTTCAATTTAACCAAATAAAATGTTGTTTCACGTAATTTTTATAGTTTATTTTACATTACCTTTCAAGAAGCATATCAGCAGCGGCGCGCCGCCTAGAGTCATGCAGATGATCTCGTGCGAGGCGGGCGGCGCGTAGAGCCGCACGCTCCGCTATTTTCGTGGCCCCACCGTTAGCACCCGCTGCGCTTGCGCTTATCAATAATTCGACGGCCTCCCACCATTCCCCTCTGTAACCGTTTCATAAACGTTGAAAAATTTAAAACATTTTGAGTGTAAACAAAAACAATACCGACGTATAGTTTGTCCAGATAAACAGAGGACAAAACTAGGTACCTACCTACTACCTATGTTACGTATCACTCTACCATACGTTATTGCGACGCATGGAAACGACCGTGCACGAGGCGCCGACGCAGCACAACGTGATGCCCCGACACCGAATGGAGTTTCGTCATTCTAAAATTTACTTTTGTATCTAGTTAGACTGTAACCACCTGTCGGCGTGGTCGGCGGCCCGCTGCAGCAGCGGCGGCACGGCGGCCGGCACCGGCTCACCGCCCTCCGGCAGGTACTCGCGGGACACGCGCGATGCTTCTTCCCATAGCTCTGAAATGCAAATATCACCTCACATGGTTATATTTTCAATATATTGATAATGTGATTGAATAAAAACAACACGAACATACGCTGGATTTTAAAGACATTCAAGATTAACTGACCAAGATCCTTATAGTGCTGCACGATTTCTCTGGGCCGGTTGGCACGGATCATGAGCGTCTCGAACTGAGCCAGATCTCCTATAACTAGGTGACAGACTGACCGAGGTCCTTATAGTGTTACACGGCTTCCCTGGGCCGATTGGCGAGGATCATGAGCGTCTCGAATTGAGCCAGATCTCCTATAACTAGGTGACAGACTGACCAATCTCTTTATAGTGCTGCACAACTTCCCTGGGCCGGTTGGTGCGGAACATGAGCGTCTCAAATTGAGCCAAGTCTCCTACAACTAGGTGACAGACTGACCAAGCTCCTTGTAGTGCTGCACGACTTCCTTGGGCCGGTTGGCGCGGATCATGAGCGTCTCGAACTGAGCCAGGTCTCCTACAACTAGGTGACAGACTGACCAAGCTCCTTGTAGTGCTGCACGACTTCCCTGGGCCAGTTGGCGCGGATCATGAGCGTCTCAAACTTAGCCAGGTCTCCTACAACTAGGTGATAGACTGACCAAGCTCCTTGTAGTGCTGCACGACTAACCTGAGCCGGTTGGCGCGGATCATGAGCGTCTCAAACTTAGCCAGGTCTCCTACAACTAGGTGACAGACTGACCAAGCTCCTTGTAGTGCTGCACGACTAACCTGGGCCGGTTGGCGCGGATCATGAGCGTCTCGAACTGAGCCAGGTCTCCTACAACTAGGTGACAGACTGACCAAGCTCCTTATAGTGCTGCACGACTTCCCTGGAGCGGTGGGCGCGGATCATGAGCGTCTCGAACTGAGCCAGGTCTCCTACAACTAGGTGACAGACTGATTAAGCTCCTTGTAGTGCTGCACGACTTCCCCAGGCCGGTTGGCGCGGATCATGAGCGTCTCGAATTGAGCCAGGTCCCTTACAACTAGGTAACAGACTGACCAAGCTCCTTGTAGTGCTGCATGACTGCTCTGGGCCGGTTGGCGCGGATCATGAGCGTCTCGAACTGAGCCAGATCTCCTACAACTAGGTGACGGACTGATTAAGCTCCTTGTAGTGCTGCACGACTTCCCTGGGCCGGTTGGCGCGGATCATGAGCGTCTCGAACTGAGCCAGTGGCCCTACCATGAGTTGATGCAAACTGTTTACGTTACAGTAAACTATCGGATATACTGCTCACAGTCAGTGCGAGTGAAAGAGACAAAACGATAGTTTACGGTAACGTAAACAGTTTGCATCAACTCATGGTAGAGCCACAGGTCTCCTACAACTAGGTGACAGACTGATTAAGCTCCTTGTAGTGCTGCATGACTTCCCTAGGCCGGTTGGCGCGGATCATGAGCGTCTCGAACTGAGCCAGGTCCCCTACAACTAGGTAACAGACTGACCAAGCTCCTTGTAGTGCTGCACGACTTCCCTGGGCCGGTTGGCGCGGATCATGAGCGTCTCGAACTGAGCCAGGTCTCCCCTCTCCGCCGCCGCGCGAGCTCCCTCCACTAGCACTTCTTCCACCTGTTGAAGGTTTCTTCGATTAGCATCACAATTCGTCATATATTTAACACAAACTGCTATTTACAAGTCGTCGTCATATCTTTTATTCTTTTGACAGTGATGTTTGAGCAAAATAAATTGTAAATATTATAATTTAAGCCACGTATTCACTAGGGGACAAAGTCACTCGATATGTCGCGAGCAGTCGCGGGACATTTACGTGTGACAGTCCGGCGCCAATGTCCGTCGACATTTTGCTCGTCCACATACAGAAGTTGTGGTCGCGATGTATGTTCACTACTGCCATAGTCGCGGATGTCGAGGAACACAGAGCGACACGCGTCTTCACTGCGCGCGACATGTCCCGCGACACGTAGATGTCGCCTGCGATGTCAGGCGATGTCTCCCGCGACGTCGCCCGACACGTAGATTTCGTGTCGGGCGACAAGGTCGCGGGATAAATGTCCCCTAGTGAATACGAGGCATTATAGTAGAAGACGGTTAAAAAAAATTGAAACTACAGTCATAACTAGGGTTGCCAACTTTTTTCGGATCAAATATAGTAGTTCCAAGATTTTTAGTGTAAAAATATAGTAGATGGCGAAAAAGTCCAAAAAAATATAGTAGGTAGCCGTTTTGTATGGAGGATTCTGAAGAAGTTGCATTTTTCATAATTAGGTAAGTACTAACATTTTCATAATTTATTCAACAAGCATAAAAACAAGTGTTTAATCACAAAAATATGATGTAATTACTTATATTTCCATCAGCCATTTTTGATGTCCCCACTGCTGGGGCACAGGCCTTCCTTATAGGTGGTAAGGAGGCAGGCGCGGTCGCAGCCTGAAATTTTGGGGGGGGGTCACTAATAATAATAACTGCTCTTTTGTAAATTTTTTGAAGCTTTTTCTATGTGACATGTATGATTTTGGGGGGGGGGGGGTCATGTCCCCTGTGACCCCCCTCCTCGGACCGCGCCTGTAAGGAGGATGGGCCATAACGCGGGCCCAATGCGGATTGGTGGGTGTTAACGACTGCAAATGCAGCCGGGACCAACGGCTTAACGTGCCTTCCGAAGCACGGAGGAGCTCGAGATAATAAACTTTTGATCACCCATCCCATGACCGACCCTTGCGAACGTTGCTTAACTTCCGCAATCGCATGGGCCAGGCGCTAAACCACTGCGCCACCGAGCTACTTATATGCATATAAGTAATTATATATTCTTTTGTTGATTTGTTTAATTTATTGACTTGAAAAAATATAGTAGTTTTGCCTACTATATATTTTTTCAAAAAATATAGTAGGCGACCCCTCAATATAGTAGGATACTATATTATATAGTAGGGTTGGCAACCCTAGTCATAACAGACTTCTTTTCTTCTTCGGCGAAATATCACTACAAACGCAGCATATAAGTAATGTTGTCTTCTAGCATAGCCTTCTTTAATTGCAAGCCGTGAACATAAGTTTGGCAACGTCTGTTACTGTCAGTTCGTGGTCATGTCGTCGGCCAGTCTCCATACTAAATGTATGGGAATATTTCAATTTTAAAAGGTCGATATTTTTTTTCGTAGTAATTGTGTGAGGTTTAAAATATGAAAATAATTTAGTTCTTTTATTGAAATGCTTTGTATATTAAAGAATAAGAAAAATTTCAATGTTAACCAGGAAAAAATTGCTGTCAAAGATGTCATCTTTTTTGTTGATTTTCTTCAGCAGGGAGTTGATTAACACGCCCTCTAGCAATAAATGATATATCATTAGAAAGGTCTTTTAAAGACAAATATTTGCTGTTGCTATACTTTATACAAATTGTTAATACTTTTGGAGTTAAAGGTTATTAAAGTATAAAAGTGGTTTATTGTCTATGGGAGTTGATCTACCACACCTATAGAAATGAATGATATATCATAAAAAAGGTTTTTATATGACAAATATTTGCTGCAAACATACTTTCTATTAATTGTTAGTATTTTCGGAGTTTTAGGTCATTAATGTTAAAAAATTGGTCAAGTTTAGAGCGTTATAACTCTCAAAGTACTAATAGTTGACGTTTATAGTAATACAATAAAGTGTTTCAAATTTAAATACCTTTCCAATGATGTAAGATTTATTGCTAGAGGAGGCTTAGATCAAAATGCTCATCGTACTAAAGAACCCCCGAAAAGTTCAAATAATTTGACTCAAACCTTATGTTCTAATAAATAAATAATAATAATAAATATAAAACTTTATTGAAATAACCTTACATCACAATTTACAACTAGTTTAAACATAGATAATATAGGAAAAACAAATAATAAATAACTTTTAAAATAATTTTATACTATGTGCTTGACCACATGCGATGTTGCCGTTCTGCTCAACTTCAGGGCTTGGAAGATATAGAAGGCTATGCTTCTAGAGATCATCACAGCCTCGAACGTCATGTCTTATTGAACACTAGCGGCCGCCCGCGGTTTCACCCGCGTGGTTCCCGTTCCCGTGGGAATATCGGGATAAAAAGTATTCTATGTTTTAATCTAGGCTATCTACTATCTGTGTGCCAAATTTCAACGCAATTCCGTTCAGTAGTTTTTGCGTGATTGACATTTATAATATTAGTAGGATACTTGGAAAAACGCTAGCAAAATGAATTCCATGACTACCGTATTATCTAGATCTTACCATATGCGTCGCGTGTTGTTCTGCCAAGGCCAAAGCTCTGTGATGCTGTCCTCTCGACAGCCACATGCGTACAGCGTCTTCAGGAGCCGCAGCGCGGAGGAATGCCGCTTCAGCCTCCTCCGGCCTTTCCTCTGCTAAAGCAGCTGCCTCGTGTCGAGCAACTTCCCGTTTGGTGATACCACCTCCTAGCTCGCTCAACTCTAAAGCAATATCCCATCTGAAGCAAAATAACCAACTTTGAGGTTTTGTCTTCTACTTATTTACACTTAAATTATAAGCATGAATTCTAGAAAAATCGGCCAAGTGCGAGTCGGACTCGCGCACGAAGGGTTCCGTACCAAAAAACAGCAAAAAATTTAGTTTTTTGTATGGGAGCCTCCTTATTTTTTTTCTGTTTTTAGTATTTTTTGTCATAGCAGCAATAGAAATACATCATCTGTGAAAATTTCAACTGTCTACATGCAGTCGTTATTAATAGCGAGCAAAAAACAGCAAAAAAAAAACGCGTTTGTTGTATGGGAGCCCTCAAATATTTATTTTATTCTGTTTTTCTGTTAAACAGGTGTTTAAAAATCTTTTGTAATAACACCGTACAAATCTAAATATAATATAGAGATCCATAAAATTTACAAAGATTTTTTTATTTATTTATAAACAGACCTCCTGCCTAGCATGACCGATTTATATCGCGTGATATAGCATTTTATCGACACTCAACTGTCAAATTCCTTTGTCTTTTTGACAGTTAAACGAGATAAAACGCTATATCACGCGATATAAATCGGTCATGCTAGGCAGGCAAAGTTCAAAGTTCAAAAAATTTAGTATGACTGAATTAGAGCCTTAATTAAGTACAATACATAATATATTGCCTTAGTTATTTTCCTTACCTCTGAGCCTGTAGAGCCCATCTCGCCCCGAGAGCTGCCAGGCCCCTGGCTGCCAATAGTCTGGCAGCTGGGGCGCCGCCCAACGAGCCCGCCCATTGCAGTGCCACCTAAAATAAACGAATTGTGAACTGTACCCAATCTACATTGCTGCTCAATCAGTTGCTGTTAGATGATTTAATAAATGTTTTAAACGAAATTGTTCTTATTCATAAACAAGGCTAGATAATTTACCAAAATTTCAGAACATTGATCGAAAACCATTAAATATGAAACTAGAAGTTCCGTTGAAGTTGTTCCGTGATGGAACTACTGGTTTTTTTCTAAAGGTTTCATAACTGGGTAAATGAAATTTTGATTCCCAAAGGTTCCGTGTGCTGGAGTAGTAGTTAACAGAACCTCTGGGAATGAAAATCTTATTATTCCAGTTAAGGAACCGCAAGGGAAAAATCCAGTAGTTCCATCACCATGGTAGTAACGGAACATGAAGCGCTCATGGCGGAACTTGACAGACTAACCGTAGGTACTCGATCACGTTTGTTATGCAACGCTCAGTCCGGCCAGGTGTCGGGTGGATGACCGTTAATTGACATTACTACTGAGCGCTTCCGTGCTACGGAGGGCACGTTAAACTGTCGGTCCTGGCTGTTGTCATCTGATAACAGTCGTTAAACCAAGTTAGAGGCCTTACAGGCGGCTTGATAAACTCTTACACCAGAGGTGGCCTCTAATCCTTATATGACAAGAAACGGAACTTCTGGTAATACACGAAACCTGCTGTTGGACGGAACTAGGAGCATGCGCGCGGGCCACTCGCTCCGCTCCCTCCCATTGCCCGGTAGTTCTGTACATCTGTATTGCGCTCTTCCAGTCACCTGTAAAATTATTATTATTAAAACAATGTCATTGTGAACCAATTTGGATTAATGTTCTTCAGACACATTAAAAACTTTATTGTTGCCACCTAATCTTGTTGAGAACCATAACTGATAGTCTTACCGTCTCTTAGACTTTAAAGTTCTCTACAAAATATTACTTATTTATTTATTTATTATTATTAGTACAGCCACATGGCAAACATTAATACATCCATTACAAACTAATTCCAATACGTTCTGATGCATGCCACAATAACGGCGTACATAGCATTCCCAAATTAATATCAGTCACAGAAACAAAATAATCAAAGCACTGAAATAATAATTAAAAGTAGGTAATAATAACATTTTATAAGAAAATTTAAAATCAAAATAAAACACTGAATTCATAAATTACATTAAAATTAATTAAATAAATCAAATTTAATTGACTAAAAAATGAATTGATAAGATTAGATTGAATTGATTTAAAATGAATTGAAATAAAATAAAATAAATTGATTTGATTAAATTAATTGAATTAAAATAAAATAAATTAATTAAAAAATAAAAATAAATCATATTAATTAAATTAAAATGGGCAAAGTATTATATGGCAAGACTATTCTCAAAAAACTGCTGGATTTTACGTTTAAAGGTGGTCAAGTGGTCACCAAATATATCAAGATCTAAAATTTTATTACTCAACAAATTATAATCGTTACAAATTCGTGCCAAAGGCGACTGCTTGCCCAGATTAGTTCTAGCATATGGCGCGCTAAACGTCTTAAATTGGCGGTGCCTAGGATATTTATAGGGCACAGACAATGACATACGTGATAACAAGTGACTACATTGCATAAGCCCATTTACAATTTTATGAGCGAAAGACATATCCAACACACGACGGCGATCGCGAAGGCTGATAAGTTTAAATTTAAATAATCGTTGGACGTATGGTTGTCTGTGGGAGAATCCATTACTGCAAAAAGCAAGGTGCCGAGTGAAGGCCCGCTGTATGCTTTCGACTCTCTGCGAATGAACGCTGTAGAAAGGATTCCAGACACAAGAGGCAAATTCGAGATGGCTACGCACTAACGCATTATACAGCAGAATCTTGGTGTTTAGATTAGTGAAGTATTTGGTGTTACGTTTGATGAATCCTAGCATTTGAGCAGCTTTTGTAACTGTTTCATCTATATGCGAGTCAAACTTCAATTTACTATCAATAATAACGCCAAGATCTCTGATCGTATCTACTTGTGCGAGTTTCACTGAGGAGACTTAATGTTACTTGATACGAGTTCGTAGCCGACGACGGGCAGCAGCAGCACATGAGTAAAAAGAAAGGAACAGAGACAAAGCTTCTTAAGAACGTGAAATTCAAACTTGCAACTAACAAAACAAATGATGCCCTATGATTGTCCACTGGCTGCAGTTGTCAGAACAGGTTTTTTCCGGTTTTTCCGCGTACGCGACAGGCGGCCAGTGGACACGCACACATGCCCCGCGTGCTTGTAGTGGTGCAACCGATTCGCGCGGTTGTATGAAGCTTGGTCTCTGGTCCTTTCTTTTTACTCATGTGGCAGCAGTGTCGCCGCAGCACCACTACTGGTTTTTATGTATTTCTATGAAATACCTTCTGTAACTAGCAAGCGACACATCATTTTCTACATAGAAACCAGTCAGTCGCCTGCTACTGCTGCCTCAAGTCGGTTGCGAACTCCTAAAATACCAGTATCTCACCAGCTTGAATATAGTAGTTCTCAGCCGCTCTAAGATCGCCGGAAGCTTGCAGCGCTTGAGCGACGTGCCGCCGCGTCGCTTCCAGCAGAGAGCTGCGATGAGCAGCAACCAGCCGCAACATGGATTCGTACTGTGATGCTTCCTATGCCAAAGATATTCATATAAAGTCTCGTTACTTGCTAGTAGTATGTAATGTGACTCCTTTACTTTATGATCAGGCCCGCCGCTAGATGTTTGAGCGCCCGCGTGCAAGAGACCAATTTTGCCGCCCCCTACTACAAGTGGGTGATTTCTTGAAAGATGCCTTTATCTTTGTACCTACTCTTTATGTAGAAGCATAGTCGCGGCGTGCGAAGCGCGCGTCGCGCGCTCCGGGACATATGGCGATTTGACTCTTCCCCTCGCTTAGTTCTTGCAAAATTCTACACAAGTAGATGGTTTCTTGAAAGATGCCTGTATGTATCTTTGTACCTAGGTACATCTTATGTAGAAGTCTAGTCGCGGCGTGCGAAGCGCGCCGCGCGCTCCAGGACATGCGAAAATTATGTTTGGACAAAATCATTACAATCAATGCTTGGTGCAATGATTTTGTCCAAGCGCGATGAAAAATTTTGAATCCTTCGGCTAATTTTCTCATTCATTTGAGTCAAATGTCGAACGAAAATCAGTAGAAAAGAGCGCTCGACGCCAAAAATTAAACTTTTAATTTATTATATGAATTAAATAATTATAGAATTAATTTAAAAGTAATATTTTATATTTTAAGGGGTAATCTTTAAATTAAATTTGCCAGCCGAAGGATTCAATAATAGGGCCTCAGGTCTTGAATGAAATCCGATCGGAGTTCGGTTTAAACTCATAAAATCCAGTCTAGATCCCTATCTATCCCAGCTGCCAGAACACGATGCGAAGCGGTATAGGCAAGGCAAGAGAATAAATTATTTTTTTCTAATAAATTATTTAGCTATGGGTCATTCATGGCATAGCCGCACAGAGGGAGCTAAAGAGCTGCATGCAGCTCGCGAGCCGCGGTTTGCCGCTTTTTCACAAGTGGGTACAAGGATAGATACATCTTTGAAGCTTCCTGAATATTACGTAATGGATCTGGCGTCGTACCCTCAATTTGCTGACCCATAGCTAGAAAACACTATAAGTCTTGGGACGCAAAATTCAAATCTTGCCAGGGGCGCTCGCATTATGCTAGAAATTAGTTTTTGGGCGCAAAATTCAAATCTTGCAAGTGTCGCTCAAGATCCTAGAAATAAGCCTTGGGGCGCAAAATTCAAATCTTGCCAGGAGCGCTTATGAGCGCATGATATGTCATATCATGACCCTTCTTCGACCCTAGCTTCGACGCTTAGATCGGTCGATTTGCCGCCCCCCCCCAGACGTGCCGCCCGCGTGCGGTGCACGCCTTGCACGCCCGCTTGCGGCGGGCCTGTTTATGATTGTCTACCAAACTTCATAAAGAAATAAAGAGTCAGCTTTCAGAGCAACCTACTTGTCCTATATATTTATAGTGCCAGCTGCCTCTAAGTTACTATATTTTTAAAAATAACACCACCCTTACACACACCTTATTCAATATTCTCTTCAACTCTCTTCAACTAGCCTTCCTGCAGTTGCTATTGGTCTCTTACTCCATGAGATAGAATACCATCATCCAGCCCCCCTAGCATGACCAGAGGCCGTATTACAAGCTCTTAAATCCTGCCAGGTTTATAAATTGCTGTAGTGACATATATTGTCTTTCGGTGGTCATGCTGGAGGGCAGAGGCCGACGACGAGACGCAGCGAATTTATGATCTGTTTTCCAGAATAAAATATGACTTACCTTGTACATAGAAATGGCTTCATCTGCTTCTCCTAAACCAATGTAAATCTGTTCAGCTTTCCTTAGTTGGCCATCATCTCTAAGTTGCTGAGCAAGTGGTAAGTAAATGTTTCTTGTTTCTTCTTCTGTCAGATGTGCCGCCGCCATTCTAAGGCCATCGGCCACGCGGCCTGTAGCGTTGTAGGCGCGTACGCATCGCTCTGCCATGCCACAGGAACTTAGCACGCGTTCAGCTGTCTCCCATTCCTTTATTAAAACAGGACAAATGAAAAAGACGGCCTAAATTCTTCTTAAATGATTTCTGTAAGATTACAATTGTTTCGAAATTCGTAAAAATTTTAACAAAATATCAAGTTATTCCAACTTACTTGTGTAGAAATGAAGTGATCTCCCAGCTGCTCACACTGCTCTTTTATCGAATCTTTGTCGTCTATAACCTGTGAATAACATATTTTTAAAATATTATTTACATTTATTATAGTAGACTGCTAACAAATTCGCCTACCAGTCACACATCGCAACACCACTCCAGCCCAGTCACATCACACGGACATGCCTTTACACACAATTAACAGCCCAATGCCAGCACAATCCGCGGCTAGCGCCTTCCTGCAGTAGTTAGCCTTGAGTACCGCTTGCGTGTGTCCCACCTCTATAAGATTTGGTACGGTTGCGCCCGCCTGCCGCGTGCCCACCAGCTACGTTTCCAAACATATCTCCCGGACATGCCTTTATCCACACAGTCATCATAGCCAGTATACCCACCTGCACAATCTGCAGCGCCTTTCTGTAGTGGTGCGCCTTGAGTGCGGCACAGCCGCGCCCGCCTGCCGCGCGCCGCCCACCAGCCACCTGCCCAAACACATCTCCCAGACAAGCCTTTACACATAGTCACCATAGCCAGTATACCCACTTGCACAATCTGCAGCGCCTTCCTGTAGTGGTGCGCCTTGAGTGCGGCGGCGAGTGCCGCTCGCGTGTGTCCCGCCTCGATGAGGTGCGGCACGGCCGCGCCCGCCTGCCGCGCGCCCACCAGCCACGCGCCCCACCGCCCTTCAAGCGCTGTCACTTCGCCCGGACACGCCTAATACACATACAACATAGACGCACTGAGGATAACCTCGAAGCAAAATCGATGCTACCAAGATCGGCAGCTATCTGAGCAGTTGTAATGTCTTTCATGAAATATAAATTTTCTCACCTCTCTGGCTAGTTGGACGGCTCTAGCGAAATTGTTTCCTTTAGCGTAGTATTCAACAGCAGCTCGACTGTCGCCTCTCTTCTCTGATATCTCACCAGCCATCTCCCACCACTCTTCCTGTACAAATGAGAACAATACCAACTTATTTTTCTTAGTTTACTTCGAGTCTTCAACATCTGTACATAATGCAGCTCTCCAGACGGAATGGAAGTTCGACCTTTAAACTGTCCTTTAAAAACCGTTCTCAAATATCACGACCTTTGAGTCTTTCGGTCTGAAGATGCTGTCGGTCGGTGGATGTAGGAGCTAAAAAGATTAGACGGTAAAATATGAACACGCCTGTATGAGCTGCGTGTGCACGGCGTCCACCAGCTCGTTGTCACGCAGCAGCGCCGGGTGCTGCAGCAGCAGCGCCCGCCCCGCAGCCACAGGTGGGCTGCACCTGCCACATTGGACACGTGCCTGTATGAGCTGCGTGTGCACGGCGTCCACCAGCTCGTTGTCACGCAGCAGCGCCGGGTGCTGCAGTAGCAGCGCGGCGGCGCGGCGCGCGCGCCCGCCCCGCAGCCACAGGCGCACTGCACCTTGCGTGTCGCCTGATGCTGCCAGTGCGGCCCCGGCTTCGCCCAGCCGACCTGGTAAATAGGTAAAAACATTCGGAAGTCTTTCTTAGCCCTATAACAGTCATCGCAATGAACCATGTTTATGGGAATGATGCGAATAGAGGTAAGTAAAGTTGTGCTACGCACTCGATTCAAAATGATACCGCGCCTTAGCTGTCGACCCACCCCTAAACCCTTATCGTTCAAATTTCGCTAATTACGCAACCAGTTTCATATACGGCCAAAAAGTAGATGTATTCAGATATCGAAGCGCAAAATGACAAAAGCCTGTTGATTTCGGCGATGTTTATGCCCTCGTCATAAAAAAATAATAGTGAAGAATTATTAAAAACTGAGTTACCAGTGGACGTAAGGTAATCCATATGCTGTTGCTTGAGCATCGGCACGGAACCACGGTCGGTCCTCTCCGCCAGGGCTACGGCGTCGCTCCACCGGTTGAATCTCTTGTACATGTCTATAGCCAGCTCGGGCTCGTTGGCTTTCTTCACGTACCATTCCTCGGCCGAGGCTAGATCACCGCCATATATTGCCAAGCGAGCTCGAACAACGGGGCTATTCAAACCTTTAGGAAGAGAAAAATGGTAAAAATACCAATCTGTTTGAGTGCAGTATGTTTCTTTTATTATTTTAATTTATTGCCAATTAAAACACTGCAAGCACTTGAGTATCGTACAAATCGTAACCATATTCTTTTTACCCGCGGTTACGTCGCCATCCCCTTCAGAAGCTGCCAACTCCACCGTCTTGTCTAGATAAAACGTCCTCGCTTCATCGCCCACTTCTCGATAACATTTCGCAGCAAGCTGTTAAAACCGCAAATGGTTGAATAAACAATTTTCTTTATTCAAAGTCATATGCCTAATGAATTATGTTTGCCACTCACCTGTATGTCATCATTGGCCAAAGCTCTTTCAGCCAACTGTCTCCAGAGCGGAGCTACGTCAGCACTACCTACACTGTCCAAATACTTCGCACACCCAGCTAAATCACCACTTCTCAATGCGTTATCTAGGAATAAAAGGCGAATGTTTGATTAAGACATAGATTTATATTAACATTCAAAATAGTGCTGACGTTAGAAGTTCTCTGTCAGTTAACTCAAAATCCATAGAACAGAGGCTACAGAAAAAATGTCGTTAACGCAAATGTCAAGGTAACCATGGAAATGCAAGAGACTAAGTAAAAAAATTATCCATTTTCTAAAAATGGTAATGTTGCCATTCGAAAATAGAGCACATACTGAATGCCAGCCGATGCTCGTCCAACTGCAAGTACGGCAACTGCCCGCCTTCAAACAGCACCCGTCGAGCGTTCACTTCCACCGCCACACCGCCACTACACTCTGCCATCTCCGCGCTGTCCGACTCCCAAGCGCTATACCTGGAGTGATGTAAGGAAAAATAGAACACAAGATCTTCGAAACTTGAACTGACCAATCAAAAAGATTAATTACCAAATCAAAAGGTGTGTAGGTGTTTGTGCAACGACTGCATCGCTGTTTTCAATCCATTGAACAAATCCAACACCACTGGCTATGATTTCCTGTAAGCAAGACAATATAAAGTGAACATTCTAATAGAAGACCTAAATCTTTCGATAGACCTTAACTTTACGTAGTTTTATTAATGTCGTCGGGTAGAGGGAGTCAAGTCAGAACTTTAAGGGGATGGAAAGAATTGTCAGCATATGAGTGATCCCTAGTCTCAAAATATAACATCTGACCTTATCTCCAACATCCAACCGCAAGAGCGCAAGTCTTCGACGAGTGTCCCGGAGCAGTAACAGCTGCCCTGTCTCATTCAACTCCAGCCAATCTACGCGCGCTTCGTGCCACCACTGACCGAGTTGGACACCTGAACAATATATACTATACCTGAAGGCAAACAATATTTGGCTGTTTTTGCTAATACTACCACCAAAATAATAAATGTAAATTGTTGTAGACGAGTTTTTGTTAGGTACATAAGATTGCATACGACCTACCGACTACCTACCGTACGTAATGATTTTGAATAAATCATTTTTAATTGATCCGCCAATCGAATCAAATGGTATATGTCTATGTCTGATGATAATTATCGTGACTATAGTAAAATTCCCTTGCAATAGCAAAACACTGCCGAATTTGAAACTACATATTTACCGGTAGTAAGGTCAACAACGGCGATAGTCTGCCGGTCGAGCAGGTAGGCGAGGTGCTTGCGCTCCCGAGAGTCGGCCCGCCCCGCGCCCTCGTTGATGCGGACGCTCAGCACGTGAGGGTTCACTCGCTCTGTTCGCACCTGTACAACAAATGAGGAGCTGGCGAACAAATGTGGACCTGTCCATTCAATTAGATTTTTTTAAATACATCTCAAAGTCATCAACATCTGTGCATTACCATTTATGTATTCTGTGGCACTACCAAAAGATTTTCAATCAATTCCAACTCTTTCCTATACAAAAACAACTTCAAGTTATCTTTTTTTCAATTTGACATGCCTAGATAATAATTATTTTAATATGTAAGTAAATTGTTTTTGATTTCTATTGGTCATGAATATAGAAATTGTAATTATTTTATTTTTAATTTCTTTATTCTGATTTTTTGACATTGTTTTATAATTGATTTACTATTTCTTGCTGCTATATTGTTTTTGTAATTGACTTGTTTGTGTTTTGGATTTAGTCTGTAAGCTTACAAGTGTCTTTATATAAATAAATAAATACAAATCATTTTTTTCAAACAGAAACGAACTTGTTCAGTAGAAAGTCTTGTTTAAAATTTTTACCCCTCCTGTAAACCGTCATCATCAGACAAATCCGTCTTTGTTCGCTAGCTTCTCGAATTGTTTTGGAAGTGACAGTGTTGAATCCTCCTAATAATTTTGAGAAAAATTTATGAACTAATGAGAAATTCGAGTTATACTTATAAATGCATAAATGGAATAAGTTAAAATTAAATTATGTAACAGAAGTGAATACTTAGATTGACGACGCGTAGGAAACCTTCTACGGAAAAGCGATATTTGACATAATGAGGCTGATCCTCATCATGTCAAATATCGCTTTTCCGATTGACTGAATTGAATCCTATAGTTTTATTGATATAATATAAACACATATTGATAGCTATGAAACCTAGTGAAAGAACTTTTGAAATCCGTTTAGAAAGTTAAAAGGGTTTGAAGGAAATGCCAAGCTCAATGCAATATATGCTAATATGTTTCACGTACGACATAAGGTTCGCGTACGTCGCGATGACGTCATAAGGACCAGTACTTTAGCTCTTATAACTTCTCAGGTTTTAAGAGATATCGTAAGAAATTTTTCACAGTTAATCATGTGGTGGCATAAGCTTTCTTATTAGCCACTAAACAAAAATCGTTACTGATCCTCATTGGGGAACGTAAAAATCGTTTAGAAATTACCATGCGTGTTGATGATGAATGTAAACCCGCCGCACTCATCATCATCATCATATCAGCCGTTCGACACCCACTGCTGGGTATAAGCCTTCCCCAAGGATCTCCACGACTGCGCTGCCTGCATCCAGCGGCTTCCCGCGACCTTCACAAGATCCAGAATAACGTACTTAACTATACTAATTAACTGCAAGTTCTGTAAGTGCATTGGGGCATTAATTTGTATAATTTTATCAGTGACCTGGCTGAAGCTGAAACGCTAAAAGTGAATAAACTAAGAGGATCAATAAATCCTTGTTTCGTACATTACGTACGACTTACCGTATGCAGCACTTTGTCTAGTCCATACTCGACGACGCTGAGTTCGCCGGCGCGGTGCAGCAAGCAGGCGCCGCCCACTGCTGCGTACACTCGCTCCCCGCTGCCACTCCATGGGATCTTGAACATAATTGACCCACTCCATTTTCAATTTCCGTAGCAAATACTGATGCTAAGCTTGTAAGTGCAATAACTGTGATTATAGTCAGTGCGTGAAATAGCGTGTTCAGTGCTACGAACGAGCTACGTGCCGTGCTACGAAAATTGACTGAGCCGACTACGAAACAGTGTTGGTAGTGAACTGTAAGTTTATAAGACAATGTTGCGACTGAGCATTATACCAGTTATACGAACAAGTACTTTTGTTTTGTGTTGGTGTGAAGTAAGTTGCTATGAACTTTTATTCCGATTAAGGGTGTACGAACAAGTACTTTTGTTTTGTGTTGGTGTGAAGTAAGTTGCTATGAACTTTTATTCCGATTAAGGGTGTACGATAAGTTTTATGCGAGTGCTACGAGGACTTGCTACGAAGAGTGTGCTGTGAATGAAATGCTATTAATTTAAGTGGTTGTTACAAGTTACTGTGTTCCGTTTTAGTGCTACAAAAGTTACTGTGGAGTGTGATGGTTCCGTGATAATGTTTGTGACCGAGTGATATCTTCTTCTTCGCCCAGCCGGCGAATAACCTAAGTGATTAATATCCACTTTTAAACTTTCGCGTTGCATTTTATTAGATTAGGAACGCGGTTTTAAACGCGTTTTTAAACTAAACATAGGTGTTAAGTACCTACCTTTTCCCGACGTTTCGACCGTTAAACATTAGCACATCACTTAGATTAGGAACAAATCTAAGTGATAAGTGCTAATGTTTACCTAACGAAGAAGTGTTTTGTGATTGTTGGTGACATATTGACAATCTTTTAAGTGCCATTGTCGTCTTCTGCATGCCACTACGCAAACGTACTGCGTTGAAATAAAGCTCTGTGATTGGTTTGTTTGTTTTACGTATGTGCGATTGGTTAGTGGAACACTGAACATCGGCGGACACTGTGAGCCCTCCTAGTAATGTTTGTGAATACGGGTGTAAGATTGTCAAATTACCGTCAAATGGAATTTTTTTACTTTTCGTCTGACTAGGTACAATGGCAGTTTGTATAGCTTTGCAATTTGCAATGGATATAATAATATTTGGAAAAACATTGCTAGTAAATCTGTTAGAATTTATTGTCCAGACAAAGGAATTCATAAGACTCACCTCACTGGTCAAGCCGCGAGCGATATCGCAGAGGATCAAAGTGCTCGTGGTTCGGCAAACGGCATACCAATCGTTACCTGAGGACATACATTAAAAAAAATAGTCCGTTTTAAAAAAAGATTTTTTTCAGTACCTAAATTATAATTTTCTGGTTTTTAGCTAAGATTAAAAATATACAATCTCCTATCGGAGCACTTGTCAAGACCACTCAAACGAGCCCAAACTCGATGGGGTTGCATTTGCATAGTTTTATTACAGAGTTCCAGTGGCCTTCTTCCGGCTCCATCATCAGACCTTGGAAACGATTTCTCAACAAAGTACTCGTCAAGACGATTAAAATGAAGCCAAACTCGATGGGGTAACATGGTTTTTTTAAAGAGTTCCTGTGTCCTTCATCCGGCTCCATCGTCAGATCCTGAAAACTATTTCCCAACAAAGTACTCGTCAAGTCAAGACGATTCAAACGAGCCCAAACTCGATGGGGTTGCATGGTTTTATTATTGAATTCCAGTGGCCTTCTTCCGGCTCCATCATCAGATCCTCGGACACCAGTGGCCTTCTTCCGGCTCCATCATCAGACCCTGGACACTATTTCCCAACAAAGAACTCGTTACGACGATTCAAACAAGCCCAAATTTGATGAGGTTGCACGGTTTCAATATTGAGTTCCTATGGCATGGCATTTCAGCTTCATCATCAGACCCTGGACTTCGTCTCCCATTAGAGTACTTGTCAAGACGATTCTAACGAGCCCAAACACGATGGGGTTGTATGGTTTCATCATATAGTTCTTGTGGCCTTCTTCCGGTTTCATCATCAGATCAGCTCAATGACACCATAATATTACATTACTTTCTAGTTCTGACCTATGTTCAAAGTTTCAAATCTCTGCTCATCGGGAAGCTAGTATAAAATCGTTCGCAAACTTTGTGGAGAAACAAACGATAACGAACGAACGAACAAACGAGAAAGCAATCTCATTACTAGCTAGCTTATATGATCATCAGCCATTTTTATTGACCACACTGCTGGGGCACATCACATGCCTTCCTTATGGGTGGATAAGGAGGATGGGCTATATAACCCACCACGCGGGCCCAATGCGGATTGATGGGTGTTAACGACTGTAGATGCACCCGGGACCAACGGCTTACCGCGCCTTTCGAAGCACGGAGATGCTCGAAATTGTCACCCTGTTGTAATTATCTGGTAACGATATATTCAAGTTTGTAAATATCGTTACTTATGGCTGTTAAGTTTCTTGCGCCCGTTCTTCTTGTCAGCTAAAAAAGTCAGGTGGTAGGAAAATATAGACGATTCAAAAGTACTTAATAATTAAGTTTATTTGAATAAAGCTTATTTGACTTTGACTTTGAGTAAATTTTTGGTAACCCATCCCATGACCGACCCTTGCGAAAGTTGCTTAACCTCCACAATCGCTGGGCTAGGCGCTAAACCATTGCACCATCGAGCTCCTGGCTAGATAGTTTAATATAGTTGTTTCCAAAACAAAGCATGTTATGGTAGTATGGGACATTATGATGGACAGAATGACGAGAAATAAACCACTTTTTAACCGACTTCAAAAAAAGGAGGAGGTTCTCAAGTCAACGGTTTTTTTTTTTTTATGTATGTTTTAACATAGCTTCGTCAGTTGTTACCCGATTTGTACAATTCTTTTTTAACTCAAAGAACATAGTTCGTGTGTGGTCCCATAAATTTTTTACAGAGATCTGGCCAGTAGTTTTTTCATAATCCTGAAAAATATCAATTATTTAGCTCGCCATCGCACGAGTTTTTACGGAATTTCGGACATAACTTCTTTGTTTATGAACCGATTTAGATGATTCTTTTTTTATTTGAAAGGGTATACTTCAAGAGTGGTCACAATTTAATTTCATTGTTATTGGACTTCGAACTTCGAAGATACATAAAGGAACTCTTCAAAATCAAATAGTATAAGTAAAGTGATTTAGGTTTTGGTAAGTTTATGGCAATCCAAAACAAACCAAATCATGGTTTGCGATGCAACGTTCTGGACTAGACTTGGACTACGATGACATAACGGAACTCCTCAAAAACAAACAGCGTAAATTTGGAAATTGAGTTCTGGGCATTTTACCATTGAAAATATTATAATATAAAGTTAAAAAATATTTACACGCTGCGCTTACATACCTACCACTAAAAAGTTGAAAATAAAAAAGCTTTTTAAAAAAAAGAAAAACCGCCTTCAAAAAACTGAAAACAAAAACAGCTTAAAAATTAAATACCTCTAAAAAGCAAGAAATAATATTCGAATCATTCGTTACACATATCAATATTAATAAAACACGTCTAATGAAGTCGGGTGGGGCTTTAAGAAAAAAATTAAGTTGTCCTCCAGCCCCACCCGACTTCAATAGACGTGTTTTATTAATATTGATATGTGTAACGAATGATTCGAATATTATTTCTTGCTTTTTAGAGGTATTTAATTTTTAAGCTGTTTTTGTTTTCCGTTTTTTGAAGGCGGTTTTTCTTTTTTTGGTAATATCAAGGCTCTGTCACTTCGCGCGCGAGTCTGAAGCGTGCGGTGTCCTCTGAGGACAAATTTCATACATCAGAAAAGATAAGACCTACACGATAGAAAGAGAGGCAACTACAAAGTGCACGTTTTGGAGCGAAGGGGGCGCTGTGCGACCTGAATTGCACTTTATTGTGTCGGAGCAAGAGTCGCAATTTATTTAAACGATTTTGCGGAGTGCAACTTCTGTACGCTAGTACTATTAACTTTCTGTGGTAATATCAAAAGTCTGATATTTATTTTCTCTCACTATTTAACGTTTATGGGCGGCCGCATATTGTAAGAAAATTTCTGTCAGAAAAATTATGACAGTCGCCGGAATGCACACAGACCCCGCACACTGACAGAAAAAAAAATTCTAACAGTGTGAGGGTCTAATACAAAATGTAAGAAATTTCTTACAATATGCGCCGCCTTCGCCCTTTCTCACCTATAAACCGCACGTTGAATATATCAGGCGCGTGTTTAGTGGTGACGGTGAGCGGGGGCGCGTCGCTGGCCAGCCGCGCCAGCACCAACTGGCGCGCGCTCACGTGCTGCACCTCCACGGTGTCCCGCCAAACCCATCGCCTGACACCAACACAAAATATAAGGGCCAGTTTCACAGGTTACGTATATTTTCCAGGTATAAAACTCGCATCAGATAAATTGATTTTATGTCCTTAAACTATTACCAGACCATTCATCTGGGAAGACAATAAATTATTACAATCGAAGATTAGTGTAGTGTTGTGTAGAAACATTTCATTTTCGTATTTATCGAATACGCAATGAGAATTCCGTAATAACTTTTGAAGTGTTGACACCATTAAGTAACTCTTGAGAAAAAAACAAATTAATGGGAACACATGCCACTGACGCAGAGAGCTAATGTACAATGAACAAATGCATTGTGTAAATCGTGTTACATATTTACATACAGTCAAAAGAATTGGAAAAGGAGCTTCCAATTCCAAATTCCCGAGCTGGTTCATCCCACGGAATGAATTGCACAAGGACGCTTTTTGAATTCGCTGTTTGGTATGAAAATAAAATCAATGTTACCAAAAAAAATCAAAGTAAATGCTGGCAAAATTACATTTAAAAAGTTGCTTGGTATGAAACAACGAATTCAAAAAACGTCCTTGTGCGATTCATACCGTGGGACGAAACACTCATAAATTTCTTAGTAGCAAAATGCCTAAAATCAATGTCTAAAAAGCAATTTGGCTTAAAATTAAATCCCTAAAACTGATATTCTCTTAAATAAAGTGCAATAAATAGGTTTTCCTCCAAATATATCTTATTTACCTCAAAACAGCTTCCAGCTGTATAACAGCGCCAGTTTGCGAGGCGACCGCCAGCTTGGTGCCGTCTCCGCTCCAGGCGAGCGCTCTGGCAGCGTACAAGTTCGGGATCTGCAGCATCGTCAGCTCCATCGCACCCGACTCCTTCACGTCGCCTACCAAACACCCGTCGAATACGCCGAATGCCACAGTCTGGGAAAAAGGTTTATCAAAACCCGTTTGAAACATCGCAAACTATTCAGGAAGTTGTAAGAAAATAGTTTTACTAAAATCGTTCATGGGCGTACCGAGGGAAAAGGGACGAGGGCAGCTGCTGCTTAATTTATACAAGAATTAACGCAAAATGAGAAAACCGTTTCTACCATAAAACTAAACAACTTTTACTATGGGACCACTCTGAAATCGCGAAAAAAAATCAGCTGTTTCATACAAAAATTAATAATGAAAATATAAAAATGTATGATTTTTTTTCGCGGTTTCAGAGATAGTCCCATAGTAAAAGTTGTCCAGCTTGATGTTCCGAAGAAACAGTTTTCTCATTTTGCGTTAATTCATTAACACGTTGTATAAATTAAGCAGCAGCTGCCTGATCCTTGGTCCATGTAATCTCTAGGAATCCTAGGATGCACTTCCGTCTTCACGAAGTGAGCGGCAATGGGGTAAAAACCCTCTAAAATCCTAACGATATTTCGGCTGCTATTAGGGTAACCAACACACATAAACCCCAGCATTATGCCCCTGCTGGTATGAAAATAATTATGTTCTGTTAAATTTTAAACAGTTCTCACTTGTCCTGATGGGCTCAATTCGGCTGCTATGAGATCGCGAGTGTCAGGCGGCAGCTGCGGCTCCACGTTCCGCAACAGTGCGCCGCGCTGCGCCTCGTACACGCTCACGCGCCCGTCGCACGACCCCACTATCAACTGCAAACGAACGTGAAGACGGACTATCCTGGGGGACAACTCTGCTATTGTCATAATCGTGTTTCCATTGTGTTTCTGAGTTGTTTGTGTTTTTTGGGCTTAAGAACAAGAACTGCCTCATAAAAGCATTACAATTCAAACACAATTGAAACACCATTAAACTTGGGCCCCTGGACAAAGGCACGAAAACCGCATCGAACTTTGCACTTCTTTTAAAAAAGCTTCGATCGCTCACTATTGTGTCGTGTGTTATTAAAAAGTGCGTGAGTGAGTCCATCCAATCCAAAGGTAACAGCAATTTGTAGTAAAAGATATCGTTTATTTGAAAGTTGAATTTCTGTTTACCAAATTGTTCATAAGTACACATACAAACAAAAAAACACTAAGTATTCAAACAAGAAGCTGTGATTGTTTATTGTCCGAAGGTGTCCCATGTGCTTGTTTGGTATCCGAAGGTGTTCCATCATCACGACTGCAGAATCTTAAATTCTCTACTCACGTAAGGCGGTAGAAGTATCAGAGCGGTCGGTGGCAAGGCGTACCGCAGCAGAAGCCGCCCGTTGAGGTACAAGGTGCCGTCCACGTGCCCTGAAGCCAGGGTACCCTCACCGCCCCGCGCTAGGGACACGCAACACGCGCCCGCAGTCCATAGACTGGAACTCTTGTTACTTTTGCAATCCAAGGACCTAAATAAAGCCGAATTAACATTACGAAATTAAAGTCAAGCGTAATGGAACTAATTTCATGTTACTTTGTAGTACGTTATAAAATAATAGTGTCATGAAAGCAACAGTATAGATAGATACAGTGCGAGGCATGTATCTTGAATATTTTTCGACGGAGTGGGGATAAGTTCGCGCATGTGCTCTTGTGAGCGACCAATAGCGCGCGGCCCTCTCCCGCCGCCCGCGCCCCTCACCGCAACGCATACCCAAAATACGCGTTCCGCGCAATCCCCACCCGATTTCATGGTTCGTGCCACTGTTTGTGGTTAAGCAACTGCATTTGGAAAGAGATGAGAATGAAAAGGAATTGTTAGATGTGCTTCAAAGCAATACACAACTCAAAAAGGAAATGTCTGAGTTACATTTGTCACAACAGAATATGTTTGAGGAACGTAATAGGTTACAAACTTTAATCGATGGGTTCGACCAGTGCAGAGATGAGTATGAGAAGGCCCTCAGACTCATCTCTAGACTGGAAAAGCAGCTACATGACGCTAATAACCGTATTTATAAGTTAGAGTCAGAACAAAACCAAGCGGTAGTCACTCAGAACTTGAGTCTTTACGATGAGTTAGTCGGCTGTGACCCAAAACTTGTTTCTCCCTCACTTAACCATAAGCCAACAATCACAATTGATTTAACTTCTGAAGACTCAATTAATTGCACTATGAGTCAGGCAATGGTTGGTAGTAGTAGAAACAAGCTAAAGAAATATGTAAAAATTAACAAGTATATTTCAAAAACAAAAAAGTTACTAAATAAGCAGAAACACTTTTTCAAAAATATTAGTCACATTAGAGAGCGTAGACAACTAATTGAAAAGCTGGATACATGTCAAATTATAATCAATGAGAATAGACTGACATATGAAAATAACATTGCTACGTTAAATACTAAAATTCACTCATTACAGGATTCATTATCCAGGATGACCCAAAATTATGACCGTTCCAAAAAAGAGATAGGGGAATATATACTGGCACTTAAATGTTTATCCACCCCCTCTCTGTCAGAAAACCATTCAACCCATAATGATAGCTCCTTAGCATCAGGCCTAGATGCTCGGGACCATTTACAAGACCAAACAGTGTATGAGCCCTTAATCTCAGAACATGTAAATATTTTAGCAAGCACAAGTGAAAATAATTCCTTTACCACTAACAAATGTTCAAACATTATGTTGTGTGATGAAATTGGAAAAGATTTAGGCTACTTATTCAATAATCAATTGGGAGAAAAAGTTTTAAATTATTGTATACCGGGTGCGACCCTACATGACATTATGAGAAAAGTAATAACTCTAAACTTAAATGAAAATACCAATTTAATTATATTAGTTGGTCAAAGAGGTAATGTAAACAAGAAGGATCTCATTTCATACTACAATAAGTTATGCAGTTTAAATATAAATAAATTTGTATTGTTTACACTACCTTACAGTGCTAGCTTGCCACAGGAAGAAAATAATATCAGATATAATTTGAATTTAACACTAAGCAATATGACTTATTATAATAGTCAGAGATGTCACATAATAGACATAAATAAATTAATATTTAATTTTAAATTGACAAAAGATAAATATTATCTTACAAATTATTTTAAAAGACAAGTAGCTTTAGCGCTATCATTTTATTTTAAACATTTAGCCAAGAACTTGGCTATCACTTCTGCTTCTATTGAGCAGAATAGTTTTGACATTTTGAATGTGACCTTGGAATCCGTTCCAAGTAATAATAATTCAATTTTTACTCCTGCTCCTATTGAGCAAAACTTTGGCATTTGTCCCAAGTAATTCTTTTATTAGTAATTTAAATTACATAATAAGACAATAGAGGAAGTCTCTAGCCGTGTAATGACTAAGGAAAAGCCTAAATATTTAACTATAGTTCACCAAAACATTCAGGGCTTTTCTGGCAAAGAATTAGAATTAGAACTTTTTTTAACTGAAAAAAATGTTAATATTTTATGTGTCACTGAGCACTGGCTTAAGGAATATGAATTAATTACAGGTTTTCAATGTTATAAAATTGCTAGTTCATTCAGTAGGAAATCCACCACTAGAGGGGGATCTTTGATAATTTTGCAAAACAATATGAATTTTAAGGAACGAAAAGATGTGATATCCCTCTCTATTGAACAACACGTTGAACTGTCATGTGTGGAATTAGATCAGTTGATAATGATTTGTGTGTATCGCCCACCAACTGGTAACTACCCTCAATTTGAGTCCGCTATGGAGGACGCTCTAAAATTAGTCATCAAAAAGAATAAAAAAATTGTGGTGTGCGGTGATTTTAACGTAGACATCTTAAAGCCGTCCTCAATTGCAAGTAGGTTTCTGAATTTGTTTAAGTCCTTCAATTTAGCAAACACCTTTTGTGAACCTACAAGAATCACTGCTACATCTAAAACTTGCCTAGACAATATTTTTAGCAACTGTAATGTACTTGATAAAGAAATAATAAATTGTATTCGTTCTGACCATAGCGGACAAATAGCTTCCCTTGAGCACCATCATGTTCCTCATCAGTGTAATATAATTTGCAGACCTCTAACTAAAAATAAATTGGAAAATTTTCATATTAATGTCACTGCCAAAACTCTTTGCTTACCTAGTAATGATAATCCCAATACTCATTATGATGATTTATTTAATTTAATTAAAGTAGAATTTGGTAAAACATTTAAGCAAAGATCTATTAAATCCAAAGACTTTAAAAAGAAATTTAGTGATTGGGCAACACCAGGCATATATGTTAGCAGAAATAAGTTGTTTGAATTATATGGTCAGAAAACAATTTCAAATGATCCCGAATTTCATGAATATGTAAGAAACTATTCAAAAATGTTTAATAAAGTATGTACTTTAGCAAAAGCAAAATGTATATCTACAATAATTCATCAGTCAGATAATAAAATAAGAGCCACTTGGAATATTATAAATAAAGAGACTGGGAAAACTAAAAATAATGACCGTGAATACTCATTAGTATCAGACAATAAAATTATTGAGTCAGATGAAGGAGTGGCAACAATTTTTCAAGATTTCTTTTCTTAAATACCTATTGCAACTACCAGTAATTTAAATTCATCTCCAAAAATTGCTGTCTCCCTCTTGGAATCATGTGTTGATAAGTGCAATAATATATTTAAATTTAGACATATCAATAGTGATACCATTCTTAAAACATTTAATTCGTAAATATAAAAAAGACTGAAGATCTCTGGGGCATTTCAACTCACATAATTAAGTCTATAATAACTACCATTGCTCCCCATCTTGCTTTTATTTTCAATAAGTGTGTTGATGAAGGGATATTTCCAGACTTAATGAAATATAGTAAAATCATCCCTCTTTTTAAATCTGGGGACAAAAGCGATCCCGCTAACTTTAGACCCATTTCCATTTTGCCAGCACTAAGCAAAATTTTTGAAAAGATCATTTATGATCAATTATTAGCACATTTTCTTATCAACAAACTACTTCACGAGAAACAATTTGGTTTTACTCGTGGTAGATGCACAACTGATGCTGGAATTAGTGGAGTAAACAAGATGCAATTGGTATATTTTGTGATCTCTCTAAAGCATTTGATTGTGTCAGTCACAGTACTTTATTAGATAAATTGGAACATTATGGTGTATCAAAAAATGCAGTAAGCCTTATGCAATCGTATCTGTCGGCGAGAACCCAAAAAGTTGTTGTAAATAAAACAGAATCCTATGAAGCACCCATTACCATGGGCGTGCCGCAGGGATCGATATTGGGTCCATTGCTTTTTCTTATTTATATTAATGACCTTCCTTACTATACTAAAAACTTATGTGAAATAGTACTGTTTGCTGATGATACTTCTTTAATTTTTAAAGTTGATAGAGGATGTAACTGCAGTGACGATGTAAACAGCACTCTTTCCAAGGTGATGCATTGGTTTACTATTAATAATCTGAAGCTTAACTCTAGTAAAACTAAATGTGTCAAATTTTCACTTCCTAATGTGAGGCAGGTTCATATGACTATACATGTAAATGGCGAAGCAGTCGAATTTGTTGACTCAACAAAATTTTTAGGTATTACTATAGACTCGCGGTTGCAATGGGACCCTCATATCGATATCCTGTCAAGCAGACTTAGCTCTGCTGCCTTTGCAGTTAAGAAAATAAGGCTTCTGACCGACATTGAAACAGCAAGATTGGTTTACTTCAGTTATTTTCATAGTATTATGACCTACGGTTTGTTGTTGTGGGGCTCAGCTGCTAATATTAATAACATATTCATCTTACAAAAAAGGGCAGTGCGCGCTATATACAACTTACGGTCTAGAGATACTCTTCGTGACCTATTTAAAGAAATTAAAATATTAACGGTAGCTTCCCAATACATCTATGAAAATATAATGTATGTAAAGAAAAATTTAGATAGCTTTGTAAAAAATAGTAATGTTCATAAACTCAATACAAGAAACAAGAACAAACTTGCTGTTCCAAGGCGCAGACTGCATAAAACCGGAAGCTCTTTTTTATGTAGATGTATTACCTTTTATAATAAGATACCAGAACAAGTCACAGAACTGCCCTTGGAAAAATTTAAAAATACTGTTAAATCCAATTTAATGAGTAAAGGTTATTACACTGTTGACGATTATTTGAAGGATAAAAAGGCATGGGCATAGCTTTTGTATTGTTAATTATTACTCTAATACCTCAGTATTGATAAGAAAAAGTCCGGGGTTCTTTCATAGGTCTAGATAAAAGTCCTTTAATTAAACTCGAATCGTGATTTTCTTTTCTAAGTATAAAATTGTGAGAAGTATCCTACCTACTTAAAAACGTACTTCTGGCTTCTTGACTCGACGACTTAATATGGGTAGCTTTAGTATGTCGTGCTCACTTCAAACATTTCTGCGGTGGTGTCGTGTGAGGGTCGTTACGTTCCCTCAAATATGGTTGAGCGAAGCGATGGCTGGTTCATGCGTCATGCTCGTGAACGGGTGCTGCCAGTGGGAATGGGTCTGCTTCTGTCTGCTTGTATTAAGAGCGTCGTATAACTCGTATATAAAAGATCTGTTTTATATTGTCCGTATGTATGGCACTTCTTACTCAAAAAATATAATTCTTAATAGCTTACCTTGTTTTGATTTATTTAATTGCAATATTTTTACTTTCTATAGTCAGTAGTTTAGTGAAAGACCTATGAAAAGCTTTTGGATATAAATTTTCAATTCGATGCCTTAACATGGGTAGTCTTAGTATGTCATGCTCTCTTTTATCATTTCTGCGGTGGTGTCGTATGAGGCGGGTCGTTACGTTCCCTCAAATATGGTTGAGCGAAGAGATGGCTGGTTCATGCGTCATGTTCGGGAACTGGTGCTGCCAGTGGGAATGGGTCTGCTTCTGACTACCAATCTTAATGCATATTGAATTGTATGTTTTTCTTTTATTTTTATTTATTGTAACAGCCTAGACTGAATAACAAGTTCAAACTTTGAATTTAGCTTAAAATCTGTAAATTGATTAAGAAATTTGAAACTCATTAAATAATGTTATTTATTTGTTAATCTTTGTTAATATAAAGTCTGGAAACGATATACATATTTGTAAATATCGTTCCATCTGATTGATAAAGCTGACAAGTTTTTTGCGCCCATTTTTCTTGTCAGTTAAAAGACGTCATAATGGGTGGTAGGGTAAAAGAATTGACGATTTAAAAATGCTTATTATGTGAGCTTATTTAAATAAAATATATTTCACTTTCACTTTCACTTTCACTGACTGTATACCTACAACGTGTTAATGAATTAACGCAAAATGAGAAAACCGTTTGTTTCTTCGGACCATCAAACTGAACAACTTTTACTATGGGGCCAACTCTAAAATCATGAAAAAAAAATCAGCTGTTTCATTCATTTTTATATTTTCATTATTAATTTTTGTATGAAACAGCAGATTTTTTTTTCGCGATATCAGTTGGTCAAATAATAAAAGTTGTTTAGTTTGATAGTCCGAAGAAACGGTTTTCTCATTTTGCGTTATTTCATTAACACGTTGTATAGCTGCTTACTCCGTCAACATCGGAGCTTTATTTAGCAGCGCAAAGGCAAGGGCGTACAGGCGCTTTCCTTACAATAATTACTAATTACCTAGTTGCATGACATTCGTTTTACCAAAAAATTGCGCACGGCACGAAACTATTTTAGTGTCATAAAATTTAATGCATGCATTGTAAAACTTGGGGTTTATATGTACAAATTGTTGATAAAATTTGTGTCGCGACATTAATTTTGAGTAGTTAAATAATTTTGTACAGACATTTGCAATCTATTGGCCTGAAGAAGTACCTAATTAATTCAATCAACGGAAAGCAAGTTATGTTTAAGAAAAAACTAGAAACAAAAAGGGGTTCCTTGTTAAATTGTTTAATAAATTAAGTATAATATTCGATTGGAATTTCTAATATTTCAGATTCGAATGCTCTCCTAAACATAAACTACCAGGTGACTTTAATTTAAAAGACACGTTACGAACTTTCACGACATGTTCAGTCAATTAAACTCATATAAAAGTTATGAAACTGAAACTTTCGCTAAGAAACATATAATGGGCCACTCTATACTACGTATTTTGGATTGAATTTGCAATCCAAAATTGTTTTCTTACTTATTTCGACCTACATCTTATTCAGGACTGAACATATCTTGAAAGCTTTTTACGTAACTTTTAAATAATTTTGTAGAGTACCTACAGTGCGAGGCACGTGCCTCGCGCAATCCCCACCCGATTTCAAGATCGATCAAGATCGTATCGTACGTATCTTGAAATCGGGTGGGGATTGCGCGAAACGCGTATTTTGGGTATGCGTAGCGGTGAAGGGCGCGGGCGGCGGGAGAGGGGCGCGCGCTATTGGTCGCTCACAAGAGCACATGCGCGAACTTATCCCCAATTCCCCACTCTGTCGTAAAAATTTCAAGATACGTGCCTCGCACTGTACCTAAAGAAAAACTTAAAAAAACCTTATTTTCCCGTCCGATGTGCCAGTGTAAAACCCATTTTCAGCCGGTAATAAGCGCATCGGAGAGCCAGTGAGCGGAAACTTGTTGCATATAACCTTCTTGCCAGTCCAATCCGCCCCCACTCGGTATACGAACACCATATTATCGCTTTGTGCCACTCCTAACAGTTCCGAGCTATCACTGAACGTTATACCTGAAAAGAAAATTATGTTACATTGAGATAATTTAAATAAGTACGATATATTATGTCGATCCACATTTTCGTACATTACACCTATTTAACGGAAGGGTAGGTAGGAATGCGAAGACTGTTCAAAAAATTTTAAAGCTTTATAAAATACTAGCGGCCGCCCGCGGTTTCATCCGCGTGGTTCCCGTTCCCGTGGAAATATCGAGATAAAAAGTATCCTATGTTTTAATCTAGGCTATCTACTATCTGTGTGCCAAATTTCAACCAAAACTGTTCAGTAGTTTTTGCGTGATTGAGGAACAAACATCCAAACCCAAAACTTTCACATTTATAATATTAGTAGGATTCCCCTCCTAGAGTCAACCATTCACCATCCTGCCTTGACGGTCTGCCTGGCGTACTGCAACGCAGGATATCAATCAACGCTCAAAAATTTTGATCTTTTTTCAGTTTTTGATCGATTTTGACCCGGAAAAGCTGGTTTTTCATCAAAGTTTTTAAAGTATAAGTAGGTTCAATTTGCAGCAATTTGAAGGTGGAATGGTTTTGATACGCCTGATAATTTTGAAGACACTTTTCAAAATTAGGCAAATTTTTCAAGTTACGCGATTTTTACCAAAATTTCATGTTTTTCAGAAGTATTTGTGTTCCTGAAGCTTAATTTCTAATTCCCAAAAATTTTTAACGAGGTTTTTAACCGACCAACAAAAGGAGAAGGTTCTCAATACGATTGTTGTTTTTTATCGTTGTTCTATTTAAATTTTTGGGTCTATTTTCTGACTAAATGTACGTTGAAATCATTAAAACTGACAGTAAAACCTGCCACTGTAGAGTCTGGTAACTAGTAAATGAAGGACATGTTCAATGAATGTGAATGTTTGTAATTAAAATACCTACTCTAAATCAATGGAAACAAACGAGCGGGTCAGCAAAGTAAGAAAAGAAAAGGAGAATTACCTAACTGAAGGGGGAAAAAAATATTTAATGTTTTAGGTATTTTTATTTTGACTCTGTTTCCAATTTCCATGCATATTTTTAATTGCTACGGGCCTCTCTCATTAATTACGCGTCATTTTTATATTTACTTACGAACTGCTTTTATTAAATCTACAGAGCAATGATTTCTGACATTAGAACATTTATTTGAAAGCGCGAGGTACAACGCAAAATAAGGCATTTAACTTGTTGTCCTTTTTATGCTTTTAAATATTTGGACCCATTTTTTATTAACGCTTTGATTTTGATTATCATCAAAAATCTGGACAAAACTAATGGATCGTCGGGATCAGGACGCGGGACAATAACATTGAAATTGGGACTGTCTTTATACCTAAACTCTTGAATTTTCGCGGAACCCCTGAGAGCCTCTCACGGAACCCCAGGGTTCCGCGGAACCCTATTCGGGAACCGCTGAGGTAGAATATACCTAGATAATCCAAAAAAATTGATGCAACACGTTCAATGTCTAATTTGATTGGACTATTCGGCTTAACTCTTTCCGTTAAACGGTGTATAACTTTTATCTTTTTTTGATACCAGTTATGACGTATGATTTCTTCCCAGCAGCAGGGTCGGCGGGTTTGGTGCTGAACTTGTCCCGGCGCACTCCCTCCCGGTCAAACATCAGTACCAACCGCTCGCATGTCGCCACAGCCAGCTTGGCGTTATTGGGCGACCAAGCTATATCCGCGATGGGACTCTCCGACTCCTGACAATAGAAATGGCTCATTTCGTTTATCCACCCTAAAACAGCCACCCTAAGGCCATACTGCCATACTATCAAGTATGATGGTATAAATGAACGCGTTTTTTGAGTAGTATCCGTCCTTGGATGGCTGTTTTAGGGCATCCGTAGCGTTAAGCGAGATCCCAGCAGGGGTACACACATAGATTGCTGGTTTTCTGACGGGCAGATGCTTTAGGCTTGTTGAAATAATATCGATATATGATATTTTTAGCCGATATATTTTGTTCCGATATGTTGATACATCGATACAAAATAACCAATATCGAAAATGGTATCAAAAACGATATATTTATTAGCATCACATCACTCAAAAGTCACTAGAATGGCGGAGCGGGACGCTTGGTGGCGTTACTGCTGCTGGAGACCTTTGTACTATCCGCGTCAATTGGTAATGCGCCTGGCGGCCATGATTTTAACCTCAAAAACGAAAAACAATTGTAATTTTCTCATATACCTAGCTAGACCCTTTCTTATTGAAAATAAGAATTCAATAATTAATATATTATATTACCTATTAGAATTTTACTGTTTTTTGACATTTTTAGTTGCGGATGACGATGATGTGTATGTTAATTTGACAAGGTTCCAGCGCATTACCAATTGACGGGGATAGTACGGGCATTTACCTCCAATTTTCCTATTTATTTTAAATTACTTTTATCTAAAAAGGTTGAATAGCTACTAATAATAATAACTATGGAAGTTGAATAGTAAATGAGTAAAATAGGTATTGAAGAAAACCAAAATACTTTGGAAGAAAAATTTATATTCACGAAAAGTCGAAAAAATCTGTTGAAATTTCCGAGCTAGGGAACTAAATACATTATTTTAAAACTGCAAATGTCCTCTGAAAATTTGACCGATATATCGATATTTTTTTTCGCGATATATCGAGGCCGATATTGATATTTTTATAAATATCGATGTATCGATACGATATACCTATCGATATTTTTTTCACTTTCGACATCCCTAAGATGCTTTGCAGTGCACGAGTAAGGTCGTCCGCTGCGTTAAGCGGGACACGCGCGCGGGCGACATAGATTAGAGCTTACTCATGCACTGCAGCATAGCCTTCTTTATTTCCAAGCCGTGAACATAAGTTTGGCAACGTCTGTTACTGTCAGTTCGTGGTCATGTCGTCCGCCAGTCTCCATACTAAATGTATGGGAATATTTCAATTTTAAGAGGTCGATATTTTTTTTCATAGTAATCGTGTGAGGTTTAAAATATGAAAATAATTTAGTTCTTTTATTGAAATGCTTTGTATATTAAACAATAAGAAAAATATCAATGTTAACCAGGAAAAAATGGCTGTCAAAGATGTCATCTTTTTGTTGATTTTCTTCAGCAGGGAGTTGATTAACACGCCCTCTAGCAATAAATGATATATCATTAGAAAGGTCTTTTAAAGATAAATATTTGCTGTTAATATACTTTATGTCAATTGTTAATACTTTTGGAGTTAAAGGTTATTAAAGTATAAAAGTGGTTTATTGTCTATGAGAGTTGATCTACCACACCTATAGAAATGAATGATATATCATAAGAAAGGTTTTTATATGACAAATATTTGCTGCAAACATACTTTCTATTAATTGTTAGTAATTTCGGAGTTTTAGGTCATTAATGTTAAAAAAATTGGTCATGTTTACAGCGTTATAACTCTCAAAGTACTAATAGTTGACGTTTATAGTAATACAATAAAGTGTTTCAAATTTAAATACCTTTCCAATGATGTAAGATTTATTGCTAGAGGAGGCTTAGATCAAAATGCTCATCGTACTAAAGGACCCCCGAAAAATTCAAATAATTTGACTCAAACCTTATGTTCTAATAAACAAATAATAATAATAAATATAAAACTTTATTGAAATAATCATACATCACAATTCACAACTAGTTTAAACATAAATAATATAGCAAAAACAAATAATAAATAATTTTTAAAATAATTTTATACTATGTGCTTGACCACATGCGATGTTGCCGTTCTGCTCAACTTCAGGGCTTGGAAGATATAGAAGGCTATGACTGCAGGCATCTGTCCGTCAGAAAACCAGTAATCTATATCGACTCGCGCGCGTCCCGTTTAAGAGCGTTTTCACATTATCCGATACGATATCGGTATCGGACAACGATACGATATCGGAGGTAAGTAAAATGTATGAAATATGTATCTGTCTTTCACATTGTCCGGCACGATATCGGATATCGGAGCCACAAATTTCATACATTTTACAGCTTGACCATAAAGAGTTGACAAAAATTGAGGGCGCCACTTTCTATGTAAACACGTCAAAATCACGAATAAATTGGCAACACTTACTAAATTTTGTACTGAAAAATTTTAGTTCCATTTTATTTAATTTCAACTCTTTATGGTCAAACTGTACTTCCTCCTTTATCGTATCGTTGTCCGATACCGATATCGTATCGGATAATGTGAAAACGCTTTAACGCAGCGGACTCCCTTATCTCTGTCAATCAAAACGCGCGCGTGTCCCGATCAACGCAGAGGCTAGGACGGATACTCCAAAAACGCGTGTTCATCTATCCCATCATACTTGATAGTATGGCGGTATGGCCTTAGGGTGGCTGTTGTTTCAGGGTGGATAAACAGAATAAGCCATAGAAACAGATGTAATGACTAATGAGTCATAAAATATCATTAAAAATTAAATTAAAACTAGGTAGTAAATCAAACTACTTGAATTGCCTACCTGTGCGTCTATTATTGTTTTCGAATATTTTAGTCGCATTGTTTTCTATTTACTTTACACACTGATAATAAAACTGATAAAACTGTGAAGTTTTGCAAAGTTTTGCATGTTTTGTTATTATGTTTTGTATTTTTGTTGCCTAGCAACGCTTCATATAATTTCGACATAGCGGGAAATGGGTGCATGCATAGCCTTCTTTAATTGCAAGCCGTGAACATAAGTTTGGCAACGTCTGTTACTGTCAGTTCGTGGTCATGTCGTCGGCTAGTCTCCATACTAAATGTATGGGAATATTTCAATTTTAAGAGGTCAATATTTTTTTTGGTAGTTATCGTATGAGGTTTAAAATATGAAAATAATTTAGTTCTTTTATTGAAATGCTTTGTATATTAAACAATAAGAAAAATATCAATGTTAACCAGCAAAAAATGGCTGTCAAAGATGTCATCTTTTTTGTTGATTTTCTTCAGCAGGGAGTTGATTTACACGCCCTCTAGCAATAAATGATATATCATTAGAAAGGTCTTTTAAAGACAAATATTTGCTGTTCATATACTTTATATCAATTGTTAATACTTTTGGAGTTAAAGGTTATTAAAGTATAAAAGTGGTTTATTGTCTATGGGAGTTGATCTACCCCACCTCTAGCAATAAATGATATTTCATTAGAAAGGTTTTTATATGACAAATATTTGCTGCAAACATACTTTCTATTAATTGTTAGTATTTTCGGAGTTTTAGTTCATTAATGTTTAAAAAATTGGTCAAATTCAGAGCGTTATAACTCTCAAAGTACTAATAGTTGACGTTTATAGTAATACAATAAAGTGTTTCAAATTTAAATACCTTTCCAATGATGTAAGATTTATTGCTAGAGGAGGCTTAGATCAATATGCTCATCGTACTAAAGGACCCCCGAAAAGTTCAAATAATTTGAACCAAACCTTATGTTCTAATAAATAAATAATAATAATAAATATAAAACTTTATTGAAATAATCTTACATCACAATTTACAACTAGTTTAAACATAGATAATATAGGAAAAACAAATAATAAATATTTTTTTAAATAATTTTATACTATGTGCTTGACCACATGCGATGTTGCCGTTCTGCTCAACTTCAGGGCTTGGAAGATATAGAAGGCTATGGTGCATGCAATCGTGCATTCCAGCAGATCGGTTACCTATCTTAAGATCGAATTTTGTGTTGGTCGAATTTCATTTTACCGACAACTTTTCGACTATTTTCGTTTCGCCTTTTTTTACTTCGTCAAAATCACGTTTCCCACTGTATCAGTTGACCTAATATTAAGTCGATTTTTTTCGATACTCCGACGTCTCAATTGGCCGAAAAACTTTTTACCGGGGTAATGCTCGGTCGAAAAAACGTTTCGTCGAAGTATTATATTCCCGAACATTCATTACACCACTGATTTATTTGCCATAATTTCAGTTCACCAAACGCCTTAAAAACTTGTAGTACACTATTTCCGATTTCTAATCTTCATAGCGAGTAGTATTTTTTCTAGTATGATATTTAGTATTCTAATATTATAAGTTGATTTCCAAAACCGTTTTAAAGTGGAATCGGATAAATTTTCGTGATGTTCTGAAAATTAATTATTTATTGATTTAAATTATTTTCTGATTAACTCAATAAATATGCATGCAACATAACTACCAACACTTGATTCTAGGTTAATTAATATTTTCCCAAATTTTATACGCATGAAACATGCAAGCAGGCATGCAGCATGCAAGCAGGCATGCAGCATGCAAGCAAGCATGCAGCATGCAAGCAAGCATGCAGCATACAAGCAAGCATGCAGCATTCAAGCAAGCATGCAGCATGCAAGCAAGCATGCAGCATGCAAGCAAACATGCAGCATGCATGCAAGCATTTTGAAGCTCCGCTCGCTTCGCTCGCTCCGCTGCGAGTGGTCAAAACACTAACCTAACCTAACCTACTGGTTGGTACATTAAAAGTTTTTCTTTATAGCGGGGGGCCTCTGGCCCCCCGACCCCCCCGAGCAGGGGGGCCAGCCCCCCTGCACCCCCCGGCAAGCATTTTGCAAGCAAGCACCCAACATGCAAACAAGTAAGCATGCGTGCAAGCATGCATCAAAGCGAGCAAGCAAACAAGCAAGCACGGAACATGCATGCAAGCAATATTAAGCTCCACCCGCTTCGCTCGCTTTGCTACGAGTGGTCAAAACAATGACCTAACCTAACCCACCAATGTCAAAGTCAAAGGTCAAGTCAAAGTAAAAAATATCTTTATTATTCAAATAAACTTGCGGCCAAATGATATTCGGTAAAATGTTGTTCTGGTGAAGTGAAAGTATGGCAAATAAGTTATCTGGCAAATGAAAAAAAGTCAAAAGAGGCTTCGGCCAATAGTAAAAAGTTATTTTGAAAATCGGTGAAACGTGGTTCGGCAAAATGAGACATATGCCAAATGATATTTCGGTGATTTAAAAATATGGCAAATAAAACATATGGCAACAAAAACGTCGGTCAACAGTTTTCGGTCAAATGAAATTAGGACAAGTAAATTTCGGACATGTGATCGGTTACCCAGCAGATCACTGACGTCCATTATACAAGTACGCTGGACAGGCTATTGTCATTATGACAGCAATTATTTGTGCCGATTTGAAAATCGCCATATTGGCGCTGAGATCACTAGATTCTACCACAGCAGTAGTGAGTGTACTTGTAACTAATTAATTCCAAGTACACTCACTATTCGGGTCTGTCAAATCATTTTTCACGGCAAATTCGCGCTCTCAACGATAATCGATTTTCTAGTGCAAAAGTGTACATTGTATTATAAAAATGTTACCAAAGTGCTAAGAATCCTCTGTGCAATATGTGATAGTGTTATATCCGCATAAACATTAACAAAACAGTGAAAATAAGTGTAAAATATTGAACAATTGACATTAGACTTTTAAAAATATTTAAAAGTTACCCACAAAAACAATTATTTACAAGTCAGTCGCCAAAGACTAGATTAGCCACAGACTTAATAGAGAAATTAGCTGACTGTCACTTGACACCTTGACAGCAGCTTTCATTATAAAAAATGTTGCCAGCACAATAAAAATTCTACCGAATTTGGGCAAATTTGGAAATGAATGACCAACTTCAAGCCAAACAAAATGCTATTGGCAAAAACAACCCTGATGGCAGTGAAAGCCCCAAACAATCAACTCAAAGCTCACAAAAAGTGCTCACTCAACAAGTGTTTCATCCGGGTCTTTTTAACCGAACTCGCGCTTCTTCCTTGAGTGATATACCTAAAACTCAGGAATTAACAACTGACATCCCACCGCAAGCCACAGCTGTCATGCCGCAACCAACACCCCCTGATTGGCAACGTATCCCTTCATCAAAAAAGAGGAAACGAGCTGAAACACCACCTCATAGTAATACCACTCCTACCTCAAATAGGTTTCAAGACTTACCTTTAGACTCCAATGAAAACTTACCTGTAGGCCCTTCAACAAACAAGCCTCCTCCGATTATTTTATATGGAATAGGGGATATAAATAAATTAAAAAACTTAATTGAAACAGTAAGCAGTAAAGGCAACTTTGTCCTAAAAATCGTGAATAAAAACTTGATGCGGATTCTAGTCCATTCTGCTGAAGAGTACAAAAAGATCATCACCCTAATAAGGGAGAACGGTCTCATAGGACATACCTTTACAAGGAAGGATACTAAATGCTATAGATTCGTCATCAAGAATCTTCATCATACTACTCCTCACAGTGCTATTATTGAGGAAATCGAAGCAACTGGAAATAAAGTGAGGGGAGAGATAATAAACGCTCGTTACGGACCAGAAAAAGCGCCAACATCAACTTTCTTCATTAATATTGAACCCAGCATTAATAATAAAAATGTTAAAAACATTCAGTACATCTACAACCAGTCCGTCAAAATAGAAGATCCTCGCAAAACAAATACGATTGTTCAATGCCATCGTTGCCAACAGTATGGACACTCCAAGAACAATTGTATGAGACCGTTCAGGTGTGTCAAATGCGGTGATGGACATAAAACTTCTGACTGCCCAAAAAAGGACAGGAATTCACCTGCAAGGTGCGCCTTATGCTCCCAGGCCCACCCTGCCAACTACAAGGGTTGCGAAGTCTACCAACAAATACAAGTGAGACGTAAAAAGCTCAACCATAGCAATGCGCTGAAAAAGACAGACATAAACACAACTACAACAAACCCACCTGAGCAGCGCCTAACAATTGACTCCATTATCCCGAATACTTCAAAGACTACGTTCCCTGCTCAGCCAGCATCAAGCTCGAAATCTTACGCAGACATAGTTAAAAACTCCGCTGAAGAACGATCAATCAACAATTCTGTTGAGCTCATTATTTTAAAACAAAGCGAAAAAATGGATATACTAATTCAACAAATAAGTTCCCTCGTGGGACTTATCACCACCCTGATAGCCAAACTGTCACCATGACCTCTCTACGCATAGCCACGTGGAACATCAATGGACTTGCACCTAACACACTTGAGCTTGAGACTTTTATCTTGAACAACAGACTCGATGTCGTCCTTATCTCAGAGTCACATGCCACTTTGAACACGTCCATAAATATTAGAAATTACTGTACCTATGTTACTCCCCACCGTGATGGTACTGCTCACGCTGGAACAGCTGTGGTGATCAGAAACAATCTCAAACATCATCTACTTGAGCCATATGTAACGGAACATATCCAAGCGACCACAGTCGAACTGACAGATAGAGCTGGTACAATAATTGTATCAGCTGTGTACTGCCCACCTAAACACAAAATATGTGAACAAATGTTTACTCACTACTTCAACACACTTGGGCAACGCTTCATAGCAGGCGGCGATTGGAACGCTAAACATAAGTTTTGGGCCTCGCGAGTTACGTTGACGAGGGGTCGCGAACTAAAACTGAGCATAGACAATGAACGTCTTCAACCAATATCTACAGGAGAACCAACATACTGGCCATCTGATCCCCGAAAAAAACCTGACCTACTGGACTTCTTCATCACAAAGAATATCTCCCATCTTTACACCGCAATCGAATCTAATCTAGACGGCTCGTCCGACCATACACCCGCCATCCTCACTCTAAGCTCTACGATTATTACGAGAGAACGCAACGTAAGAAGTCTTTATAATCACAGGACTGACTGGGATGCATTTCGTGACTACCTTGAGAGCAATCTTGACCTTAGGCTTCCTATGAAAACTGCGGCAGATGTAGATGAGGCATGTACATATATAACCAACCAGATCCAAATTGCCGCTTGGAAAAGTACGCCTACTCTTGACCATGGCACGAAACCAAACTGCCTACCAGCCATAATAAAAGACAAAATTCAAGAAAAAAGACGATTAAGAAGAGTTTGGCATCAGTCTCGCCTTTCCTCTGACAAAACTTGTTTCAATAAGGCTATCAAGGAGTTAAAAAAGTTACTGGAAGACTCAGCAGACCAGTCTCTCAAAGACAAACTGGAACACATAACTGCTTCGGGCAAAGGCGAATACTCTTTGTGGAAAGCTACACGGAATATCAATAAGCCCCAGGAGTCATACCCTCCAATTCAAACCGGATTAACATGGGCACGTACTAGGGCTTGAACATCGGAGTATTTTTCAGCTCCGGAGTTGGGTTTCGATGTTCAGGGTTTCAACTCCGGAGCTCCGGAGTTCCGGAGTTTTCAGTCTCTATTTAAATAAAATTGCAGTGATATTTTTAGCGTGTTTAATAGAGGTTATTAACTAACCAAAAATCAATATATATTCTTTTATCATCGATAAATAAATAAATTGAATCACTTAGGTACTTGCTTATTGCGCAAATAATTCGACTAAAAATACATTGAACTTACATTTCACGCCACTCAAATTTGCCGAGTGTTGGGTCGTCACCATATCGGTCACACGACATCTACTGCTGGTTATGGCCTTGCTCAAGGATCTCCACAATGTTCGATCCTGCTCTGCTTGCATCCAGCGGCGCCCCGCGAGCCTGCGACCTTCACTAGTCACCAGATCGTTGGTCCACCTTGTCAGGAGCCTGCCCACGAAGCGTTTTGTGTTCGGTCGCCATTCCAGAACCTTTCTTTCCCAATGGCCATCGGTTCTACTTGTTAAGTGCCCCGTCCACTTCCACTTCAGCTGATCAATCCTTTGAGAGACGTCGGTTACTTAAGTTCTCCTACTGATTTCTGACTCGATCACGCAAGGAAACGCCGAGCATGGCTCTCTGCATTGCACGCTGGGTCGCTAGAGTGCCTTGAGTATTTTTAAGATACCTATAGTTAGCGAGCACGTTTCACTGCCTTTAGTCATCACTGGCAACACACGCTGGTCAAGGTCTTTCGTCTAGAGACACTGAAGTAAGTTTGACGCGATGATTTTTCGAAGCTTCCCGAATGCTGCCCATTTGAGCTAAATTTAACGAGAGATATCTTTCTCCAAGTTTTGACGACCTCCGTGGTCGAGTGGATTGCACGCCGGTTTTCAAGGCGTCACCATCTCTTGAGGTCCCGGGTTCGATCCCCGGCTGGGTCAATGTAGAAAATGAACTTTTTAACACTGTCTCAGGTCTGGGTGTTTATCATACCACCGTTGTTTCTGATTTCCATAACACAAGTGCTATAGCTATTTACTTTGGAATTGGAGCAATGTATGTGATGTTGTCAAATATTTATTATTTAAGTTGTCTTTGTATGTGCCGGCCTAGAATAGCACTACCCCCTATCATCCCGTGGGTGTCGTAAAAGGCGACTAAGGGAGCATAGCCTTCAAGAGACGGGCAGCAGCGTCTCCAAAAAACCTTGGCCTACTGCGATCGCCAACCCGCCTGCCAAGCGTGGCGATTATGGCAAACCCCCCCCCTCATGCACAATGGATCAAAAAATTGGCCCCCAGTCCCCGGCAGCCCCGCTATTCCTAGCTACGGTAGCGGCTACGGTAACGGCGGGGCAGGGGGTGCTAAGAATCCCCGGGTGCGGCTCGGCTACCAAAAACGACGACAACTGCACCTGGCAACCTATAACACGCGCACACTAAGGGAAGACGCGAAGTTAACCGAGTTGGAAGAAGTTATCAGCAAGGTACACTGGGACATTATCGGGTTATCTGAAGTCCGAAGAGCGGGAGAGGACTCGATAATCCTCAACTCCGGTAACTTGCTTTACTACCGGGAGGGCGACCAACAGTCCCAAGGTGGTGTCGGGTTCATCGTCCACAAGTCCCTTGTCAACAACGTGATTACCATCGGAAGTGTGTCGACCAGGGTGGCGTACCTTATACTCAGAATATCCAAACGGTGTTCGCTGAATGTTATACAGGTTTACGCACCGACCTCGACACACCAAGACGACGAAGTGGAGGCTATGTATGAGGAGATCTCTAAAGCCATGCATAGCTACAAAACCCACTACACTGTTGTGATGGGGGACTTCAATGCAAAGTTGGGGAAACGATGCGGTGATGAGCTGAGAGTGGGGCAATTTGGAGTTGGGCAACGGAATGACAGAGGCCAGATGCTGGCTGACTTTATGGAGAAGGAGAACCTCTTTATGATGAACTCCTTCTTCAGAAAGCCGGAATGCCGGAAGTGGACCTGGGTCAGTCCGGACGGTAAAGTCAGAAATGAGATAGATTTTATCATGTCGACGAAAAAGCAAATATTCAATGATGTCACTGTGATCAACGCTGTTAAGACGGGGAGCGATCACCGATTGGTACGTGGCACATTGAATATCAACCCAAAGCTGGAAAGATCTCGACTGATAAAATCAACAATTCGACCATTGCCGGCCCATATTCAAAACCCCGAGAGTTTTCAACTCGAACTCCAAAACCGCTTCGAAGCCCTTGAGAACAGCATAGATGTGGACGATCTAAACAACATGGTGGTGGATACTGTCCGTACGGTAGGGTCCAAGCTCTTTAAGACCCGCCGTCCCAAGATAAAGAAACTCTCCGACCACACACTCCTACTCATGAATCAGAGACGTGAAATGAGGCTCCAGAGTTCAGTAGATGCTAATCGTTATCGGCAGCTTAATAGACAGATATCTAAGTCTTTGACGAGCGACCTTCGCCAATTTAATACGAATCGTATTAAAGAGGCTATCGAGCGGAATAAAGGCTCCAAAGTGTTCGCGAGAGATCTGTCTATTGGGCAAAGCCAGATGACGAAGCTGAAAACTGACGACGGACGCATCATTTCATCAAAGCCTGAAATCCTGAGGGAGATCGAGAGCTTCTATGGGCAGTTATATTCCACGCAGACACCTGTTGAAAGCAAGGCTAAAGACCCCAGAGCCAAGCTTACCCGACACTATACTCAAGATATCCCGGACGTCAGCCTGTACGAGATTAGTATGGCTCTCAAACAGCTGAAAAACAACAAGGCGGCGGGTGACGATGGAATCACTACAGAACTTCTGAGAGCGGGCGGTAAGCCGATACTCAAAGTCCTCCAGAAGCTCTTTAATTCCGTCATCGTCCAGGGCAGAACGCCAAAGACATGGAACATAAGTGAGGTGATCTTGTTCTTTAAAAAGGGTGACAAGTCCCTCTTAAAGAACTATAGACCCATCTCGCTTCTGAGTCATGTCTATAAGTTGTTTTCGAGAGTCCTTACGAATCGTCTCGCTCGCAAGTTCGACGACTTCCAACCTCCCGAACAAGCCGGGTTCCGAAAAGGCTTTAGCACCATAGACCACATCCATACGCTGCGGCAGGTTATACAGAAGACCGAGGAGTATAATGAGCCACTTTGCTTGGCGTTCGTGGACTATGAGAAAGCCTTTGATTCGATTGAAACCTGGGCGGTGCTGCAGTCTCTCCAAAGGTGCCAAGTGGACTATAGGTATATCGAGGTGTTGAGGTACTTATACCAAAATGCCACCATGACGATCCGAGTACAGAACCAGAACACAAATCCTATCCAACTGCAGCGTGGTGTGAGACAGGGAGACGTTATTTCTCCGAAACTGTTCACAGCTGCGTTGGAGGACATCTTTAAGCTCTTGGACTGGAAAGGACTCGGCATCAACATTAATGGCGAGTACCTAACACACCTTCGTTTTGCCGATGATATAGTCCTTATGGCTGAGACCATGGAAGACCTGAACACAATGCTCGAAGATCTCCGTAGTGCTTCCCAAAGAGTGGGTCTTAGGATGAACATGGAAAAGACGAAAATTATGTCAAATGCCCATGTTGTACCCTCTCCAGTTCATGTTGGGAACACTACACTTGAAGTTGTTGACCATTACGTATACCTAGGACAGGCAGTCCAGTTAGGTAGGTCCAACTTCGAGAAAGAGATCTCTCGCCGAATCCAACTCGGGTGGGCAGCATTCGGGAAGCTTCGAAAAATCTTCGCGTCCGACTTACCTCAGTGTCTCAAGACGAAAGTCTATGAACAGTGTGTGTTGCCAGTGATGACTTACGGCAGTGAAACGTGGCCGCTAACTATGGGTCTCATAAGGAGGCTCAAGGTCGCTCAGCGTGCAATGGAGAGAGCCATGCTCGGCGTTTCCCTACGTGATCAAATCAGAAACGAGGAGATCCGCAGGAGAACTAAAGTAACCGACATCGCTCGAAGGATTGCTCAGCTGAAGTGGCAATGGGCGGGACACATAGCGAGAAGAACCGATGGCCGTTGGGGCAGAAAGGTTCTGGAATGGCGACCGCGCACCGGACGACGCTCCGTGGGTAGGCCCCCGACAAGGTGGACCGACGATCTGGTGAAGGTCGCGGAAAGCCAGTGGATGCAGGCAGCGCAGGACCGATCGTCGTGGAGATCCTTAGGGGAGGCCTATACCCAGCAGTGGGTGTCGTGTGGCTGATATGATGATATGATGAAGTTGTCTTTACTTAACTGGACTGTCTGTCCTTGGTATAGGTAATGGTCTTGAACTTCGAGTATTGTGTTTGTTCCCAACATGAAGGAGTGGGTAAATACAACATGGACATTCGACATGATTTTTGTCTTATGTTTATGTTCCATCCATCCATCCATGTTCATCCTAAGAGCCACTCTTTCGGAAAACACTACGGAAAATATTCGAGCATTACGAGTATGTTCAGGTTTTACAAGGCCTCAGCCGTGAGACCTGATCTGCAAAATTAAGGTGTGTTAAGTACTCGCCATTAATGTTGCTGCCAAGTCCCAGTTCAAGAGCTTATAGTATGCTCCAAAGCAGCTGCGAACAGTTTCGGAGAAATGACGTCTTCCTGTTTCACACATCGCTGCAGTTAGATTGGGATTTGTGCTCTGGTTCTGTAATCGGATCGACATGATGGCATTTTCGTATAAGTACTTCAGTCAGCACCTCGCTACACCTGTAGTCTACTTAGCACCTCTGAAGAGACTGCAACACCGCCCAGGGGTATATGCCCACGGCGATAAAAATGCTTTCAATTATTATTTTTGAAAATCGAAACTCCGGTTTTTGTTGTGAAACTCCGGGTTTACAAACGATGCTGAAATGCTCCGAAACTCCGGAGCTAGACCAAAACCGGAGTTCCGGACTTCAAGCCCTAGCACGTACAGATACAGAAAAAGCAGAAGCTTTTGCAAAACACCTGCATTCCGTCTTTCAGCCAAACGAATTCCCAGACCAGGATGACTCGGAGATTGATGCTGTTCTGGATCAAGACTTTCAACTATGTCTCCCCCTTAAGCCAACATCACCAAGAGAAGTTTTCGCGGAAATAACTAAAATGTCAAATAACAAATCACCTGGTTACGACTACATCTCTGCGAAAGTACTGAAAGAAATTCCCAGAAAGTGCTTGGTCTTCCTAACTTCATTATTTAATGCCACAATGAGAATAGGTCATTTCCCGACTTCTTGGAAGATATCACAAATTATAATGATCCATAAGCCAGGTAAACCACCAACTGAATGCGCTTCATATCGACCCATCAGCCTTACACCTGTGCTGTCCAAATTATGGGAAAAAATTATCCTTAAAAGATTAAAGGACTGCTTAGAAGAGAGTAACTTGATTCCACAACACCAATTTGGGTTCCGTGAACAACACTCCACCGTTCAGCAAGTTCATCGAGTCTATCAAACAATCAGACAGGGCCTAGAAAAAAAGGAATACTGCTCAGCTGCGTTCATCGATGTCCAACAGGCTTTTGATCGTGTTTGGCACAAGGGACTATTGAGCAAGATTAAAAATCTACTACCTCATTCGGTATATCCCATAATCAAGTCGTACCTTGAAGACAGAATATTTCAAGTAATGTATAGAGAGGGAATGTCTTCATTTTACAACGTCCGTGCTGGTGTTCCCCAAGGATCGGTACTTGGCCCGATACTCTATAACATCTTCACATGTGACCTACCACAATCTCCAAAGGTGACCCTTGCTACATTTGCGGACGACGCAGCCTTCCTTTCGTGTAGTTCTGACCCTGACTTAGCTAGTGCACAACTCCAGAAGCAATTAGATGACACAACTGCATGGCTGAAGAAATGGCGGATCAAAGCGAGTGCTACCAAATCTCATCACATTACTTTTACTCTGAGAAAAGGTGACTGCCCATCGGTTAACCTTGGGGCTGACAAACTGCCGCAAACCTCTTGCGTTAAATACCTGGGTTTCCACCTCGACCGCCGTATGACCTGGAAAGACCATATAAAACACAAGCGCGACGACGTTAAATCTTAGATTCAGGAATCTGCTTTGGCTCCTAGGACGACAATCCACTCTGTCTCTGAATAATAAAATAATGATCTACTGTGCAATTCTAAAGCCTATATGGCTTTATGGTATTCAGCTGTGGGCTACTGCTGCTAAATCAAACATCCAGTGCCTTCAAAGAGCCCAAAACAACATCCTTCGAACTATCAGTGGTGCCACATGGTACACCAAGAATACCGAAGTTCACGAATATTTGGAAATACCTACAATTAGCGAAGAGATAACCAAATATAATAATAAACACAAGGATCGCCTTTGTGCTCACCCGAATCCTCTTGCTAAAGCGTTGGTGGAGATGAATGCAAATGATGTCAAAAGACTAAAACGAAGAAATGTGTTTGATGACTAAGAGAGGCTGAAGCATTGGCTTTCTTCACTCTTTAACGTGAATAGCTCCCATCACAATTACTTATAGTCTGGCGACTGATTGTATATTAATATAAAAAAAAAAAAAAAAAAAAAAAAAGTACACTCACTACTCCCATAGTAGAATCTACTGCTCTCAGCGCCAATATGGCGATTTTCAAATCGGCACAAACGATTGGTGACGTTCGCCAGTCCAGCGTACTTTGTATAATGGACGCATCTAGATGTAGCACATCCCTTCGGTAAATGGACGTCAGTCACTGACATCCATTATACAAAGTGCGCTGGATTGGCGAACGTCACCAATCGTTTGTGCTGATTTGAAAATCGCCATATTGGCGCTGAGAGCAATAGATTCCACTATGGCAGTAGTGAGTGTACTTGGAACTAATTAGTTCCAAGTACACTCACTCCTCCTGAGAGTATAAACTTAGTATTCCACTGTAATAACGAACAATTTTCTAATTCTATGCCTGAGAGCAGAATCTACTGCTCTCAGCGCACATATGGCGATTTTCAAATCGGCACAAAAAATTGCTGTCATTTCATGACAATAGCCTGTCCAGCGTACTTGTTAATGGACGTCAGCGACGTCAGTGTTGAGTGAAGGTCCAAACAAATCATCGGACGCGGCTTACTGCCGCGGCTGATAAGTTTGCACACTCTAATAACATCCTGCGTTCCAGATAGCTATCGGACGTCCGATGACGTCATATTAGTCTATGGTTACGTCCGCGACCTACTACATCCGATAGTTTGCACACCTCAGATCAGCCGCGGCAGTAAGCCGCGTCCGATAATTTGTTTCGACCTTTAACGAGTGGCGTTAGCAACTTAGCACGCCGCCGTCATGACATCGCTTTTCGTAGTAAATGTTTGTACTAGGTTCACAGTTATCTTATAACACTTCCATGTAAATACGGCTTTTACAATTTTCATTCACATTTAAAGCACATCAGAAACCACTGAGATTTAAATTGATGTGGTAGAATTCGCTATTGGTATCTATTCTAATCTATGATTATACTAATATTATGACCTAAATTATTATTTTACATTATCTTGCTTATAATAAAACCCAGTTCGATCGCTATTATCCAACTCATCAACGAGCAAAATCTTTATTTTGTTTCTTATATTTTTTAAATTTAGTGATTCCCGAAACTCAGGGTCAAGTTTATTTATTAGCCGTGGTAACAAGTAGTCAGCAGTGCGTCTGCCAAATGTGTTGTGCGCGGCTATCGTAACCAGCCTGCCGTGAGTGATCGCTCGCGTACCTTTACTGTGAGCTACCTTTTTAATATTATTATTAAAGAATTCTTCAACAAGAAGCTGGAGCACAAACTGGTCGTGCACCGGCAGTACATTACAATGTTTGAATAGACTGATATTGTTTGAAGCTAGCTGCTGCTTAATATTAGGTGATACTACTTGTTTTAGTATGCGTAGTTGAAGATTATATATCTTTTCTAGGTACGTGGCGTCAGACAAATGTGCCCGCACCTTCAGGAACCAATTTCGGGGTGCCACCCGTACTTGACATTCGCCGATTTTTTTTATTTACTTATTTTGATGTATGAAAAGGGAACTGTTTACACTGACGAAACGCTATTCGTCTAATACTTGTTTGTCCTAGTGAAAGATTTGACAAATGATAAATGTTCCAAATGTTTTGTGGCATTATAATAATCGCCCACGCCGTGCTCCGCTGTGGACAAACAGCCCGTCGCGGGGACCCGCGCCGTGCTCCGTCGCGGACAAATATCCCGTCGCTTGAACCCGCGCCGCGCCGTGCTCCCGCATCGTGATCCGTCGTAGGCTTGTTGAAAAAATATCGATACATCGATATATCGATATTTTTTGTTCGATATATCGATATTTTTAGCCGATATATTTCTAACCGATATATCGATATATCGATACAAAATAACCAATATCGAAAATCGTATCAAAAACGATATATTTTTGGAACGGAAAAAACTTATCTGTACTTTAATAATAATTCATAGTTTATTTTAATATAAAAACAGAATATTGTCTATGACTGGTATGTTTTTTGTGCTGCATTGAATATCTTATGTGATAAATGAGTCGTATAAAATCAAAGGCGGCTGTTGGTGAGCTAAAATGGACTGTACTTTAAAGGATGATAATGATGGAAACACCCAGTTTTAAAGTTTAGAAATTTAATTAATAGCATAAATAAACAGGCAAAGATTTGACACTAAAGTATTGAGACAACTGACACAAAGGCAAAGAGACCATAAAGCTAATGTATCAAAAAGGTGGCATCTCAGCCAGTCGCCAACATACCGGACCCCCAGTGGAACACTAACAACCGGTGGCCACTGGCTGGGAAGCAGCTTCCATTAAAACTAGCTTACGGGCCGGTCGGCGCAGTACGCCGCCCCTAGTGCGGACGTCTGCCACGCGGACCGCTCCGTCAGGCCCTGGGTAGGTTGACACTATCCTTCCTAACGGCCATAAGCCACGAGGAAGGGTAGGGTCGGCGATCAGCACCACGTCTCCCTCACTGAAATTGATCGCGTTGGTGGAGGGTCCTCTTGCTCGGAGCGTGGGCAGGTACTCGCGCAGCCACCGTGCCCAAAACTGGTCTGCCAGACGTAAGCTTCGACGCCAGTCACACCTTCTGTCTAAGTCTGCGTCTGTGAGCGTGCTGGTCCAAGGACCTCGCTACTAGGCGGCAAATAGACGTCGGAGGTTGCGTCGCTTCGAAGTTCCTTTGGGATAAGCGAAAGTGCTTCCGGATGATTTGACGTCCACGCGCGCATCTCGAAACCACAGGCTTTGTGAACGGTGACTACGTCGGCGGCCAGCTGCGCCGCGTCGGCGACACTTGAGTGGCTACCTAAATAGTCGTCCATATAGTGGTCGTCAATTATTGCCTTACAGGCGGCGGGGTAATCGGCTTGGAATGTTTTTGCATTTTTGTTTTTAATGTAGAGTGCGATGAACGGACTCGAAACCGCGCCGAAAATCATGGAGGACATGCGATACTCTTTCAGCTCGCCGTCTTTGTTACGCCAGAGAAAGCGTTGGGCGTCTCTGTCTCTTGAAGCGATTTTTATTTGCGGAAACATTTCTTTGATGTCGCCGTTTAGGGCCACGGCGCCTTCTCTGAAGCGGAACAAGATGTCCAGTAGAGAACAAAGCAAGTACCAAAATGTTGGTGAGCTAAAATGGACTGTACTTTAAAGGATGATAATGATGGAAACACCCAGTTTTAAAGTTTAGCAATTTAATTAATAGCATAAATAAACAGGCAAAGATTTGACACTAAAGTATTGAGACAACTGACACAAAGGCAAAGAGACCATAAAGCTAATGTATCAAAAAGGTGGCATCTCAGCCAGTCGCCAACAGCGGCAATGTAGGGTTTTAATAATTTATGGTAAATCGAAAAAGAAAAAATCAAGATGGCGGAATTTCGTTAATTTTGTATGAAAGAATGCCGTCTTTGATTCTATTTAGAGATTTGCAATCCAATTAACTAGAGGAAATGGCCGCTTTTGATTATTAATCGGTTGAACAGTCGATGACGTTTAAAATTTGCAATGCTGCTGTATCAATAAGTCATTTTTGACAAATACCCTACATTGCCGCCTTTGATTCTATACGACTCAAATATGCGCCTGATTTTATAAATTATCTTCGTTTTTATTGAAATTTTCATACATTAAAGTAATGTGTGTTGTCTGATAAAATTTATTGTAATTATTGAGCTAGACTGAAATAAATACATTGTTCTTTAAAAACCGCAAACGTTCTTTGAAAATTGGTCCGATATATCGATATATCGATATTTTTTTCGCGATATATCGAGGCCGATATTGATATTTTTATAAATATCGATGTATCGATATATCGATATTTTTTTTCACTTTCGACATCCCTAATCCGTCGCGGACAAAGAGCTGGTCGCGGGCGGCCGAGCCGCGACGGACTATTATACGGACGCCAGCGCCGCCAGTACGATCTTGGACACGCGGGTGAGCAGCCGAATTTCCTGTGGCCTTCTTCCGGCTCAATCACATCATAATAAATTGCATTGTCTTCCAGTCTGACCTACGTACGAGTATGTTCAAAGTTTCAACCTCACGAGGGCCTTGCATTAAAAAGTAGCTCAAATTGTATGTTGTTTAAAAAATAATCTAATAAGTGCAGCCAAGAAGATTTAAATGCGCACATTACTTTTTGGTACCTATATTATTTGGTGTAGGTATTCGCAGATTTTCTACCATTGAACATTTTTGAAATGTTATGGTGATTGTTTTTAGACAAAATTCGAAAAACTGGCTCGACAAAAAAATCTATATAATTTTCGAACCTGCTTACAAAATTTCACAAGAATCGGTTAAGAAATGCGACCTGTTGTGGAGAACAAACGGACAGCCAATGGACAGGCGGAAGGACATACGAAATAATTTTTGCCTAAGCTGAATTTGAAATTTGTGGACAAAGAAATAAACAAATAAATAAACAAGAGAGCGACCGTGGTAAAAAAACTACTTAAATTCTTTCTTGCCTCAGCCTCACTAATCCCATTCCATATCAAATGGTGAGATTGAATTTCCCTCACGACTGTTCAAGCACGGCGCGGGAGATACGGATCACGTAGCGGCGCCGATTTTCAAAAACCAGCCTTGATCACATAAGCCGTCGCCACAGAATATATACTCTAACGCGAAAAGAAACGACACTCGCGCATGTATGCTCGTAAAATCGCTCGCGGCTATGTGTGCGTGTCTGGAGGCGCGCGGGGGCTGCGCGCGGCGCGCGGGGAGTGCAGCCGCTAGTCGCCGACTTACTCGGGCAAGGGTTCTTTCTACTTTCGCTCGCCGCTCGCTTGTCCCACCGCAATCCGTATTGTACCGCATTTCGCACGGACTGACTACGCGTTTAATTTACATTATTTAATTGTTAGATAATTAATCATGCCCGGCGGCGGGCGTTATTGTTGTGTTTATGGCTGTGGCAACAACCAAAAACAAAATCCTGATAAAAGTTTCTTCGTATTGCCCAGTGATCCAGAAAAGTAAGTACCTATAGAGTAAGCGATAAATTTATATCTTATTTTAAAATAACAAAAATATGTCAAAGTTGCCATAGTTGATGGGACCTACTATTGCAACATTACCATATTTTGAATTTTAATATAATAAATATTTATCGACTATTTTATAAGTTAAAATATACGAAATATTAGTCATGCCCTTACCGTTCCTTTAGCCTGACTTTAATTATAACAAAAAGCTCTGAAAATAAGGATTTCAGACGATTAAACCTCGTAAACTCGCAAGTAGGTAAAATTGTCAATAAATAAAAAAACCGGCGAGCCGGACTCGCGCACAAAGGGTTCCGTAATAGGGTCCCGTTTTTTACCCTTTGGGTACGGAACCCTAATAAAAATGATTATAAATCAAACCTTTCCTTCATTAACACGTTAAGAGATTAAAAAAAATGATTATATGATAAATAACAGAAAATAGAGTATAAGGGTTGCAATTTATGATTTACCTAATATAATTAAAAGATTACAAAAACTTATTATAAATCAAACCTATCTTTCATTAACATGTCCTTGCACAAGTTTATTTCCTAACATACCTACTATGTAATTTCCTTTGCCACAAGTCTAAATTCCATTTCGGTATCAACCCTAGCGCTTACACGCTCTGGCTCAAGGTCGCTGGCGCTCGAACTCTCACGTACAGAGTGTGTCACGGCTGTGCCGTCGCGCAGGACACGCGAGCGTGCTCTCCTGCCCCGCAACCGCAAGGCGGGCACGCCACCCGCGCCGCGTGCGGCATGCAATCCGCCACACGTGGCGCTGTTCTATGAATATACAGGAAACAGCACCCGGAGGTCCGCTCCGCCCGCCCGGGATCCCGCTCAAGGCAGCGGAGGACCTTAAATGGTAGCTTTGCATTAAAGTGTTTGAAATTGATACGATATAGAACAAAAATATTAGCGCATAGTTGGCAGCCTCACCATGGAATTAGAAGGTTTTGACTACGTCAAAAAATTGTTAATAAATAGTGAACTATAGCATATTAATAGTGATACTATGATTCAAAAGTTATTTGAGTATCTTGGTGAGGCTGCAAACTTGACGTCAAGTTGGCAGACACCTTAAGAAATACAGTTCGTATCAATATGATTTATATGCCAAAAAATTTTTAGAAAATAGTGAATCGTATACGCAAAATTTCAATAACATTGCTTCAATACAAGCCGAGATATTACGGTCTCTAAGTGGGCTGCTAACTTGACGTTTCAGGCGATAGCGATTCCAGAGAAACGGGTACAAGTTTTAAACAAATAGATATATCAAAAAATTATTAGTGAAATTGTGATTCCTACGATATAAATAAAACAAGAATTCTTTATTGCTATTTTCTAAAAATCTAATGTTAATTTTTACATAATACTCTGAATAGGCTGTCGATCAATATTGAACTTTGCTCCACAGTAATAAAGTTCAAACTTTATTGCAGTCGTGAGGTGAGTACTATCAAGCAAAATAGTGAGATTTATATTTTTAGCCATGTCCTCCAATTATTATTACACTTGTTTTATTAATTAAGTGTTGGTATCAAACAATAACGATGTTCATTAATAACAATCATAGCAATAGCGCCATCTCTCGGAAAAGATTGTCAATTTCTCAGTTATAATTTAACGTTAGGTAACATTTTACGTTAGGTTAATTATTCAAAAATATTATAGTTGTTTTTTTATAACAAAAAAAATGGACTTAACTCTAAACCCTGGACTTTGGAATATTTTAATTAAATTCAATGGACAATGAAACAATCATAATATTGCAATACCTACTCCTCACTAAAAATAATTATATTTTATTTTATTAGAAGGACATACATAACAGGTCATATTAATGTAATTCTTGTTGATGAATGTGATTGTTACATGTGGTGAAGTATACATTCAGCATGACTTTAACAATAGTTCAACTAGATAAAAATTCTAAATATTGTTAACTTACCTTCGTAATTTGTCTTCTTCCATTGTTCTTTCCATAAATAAACTATAAAGCAACAACACAATAAGTTTTACAGTATTTAAACGCCAAAACATTAATCAAAACTTTATTCGAACGCGTTTGAGAAAAGAAACAAAACTAAAGTTGCCATTTGACCCAGTGATTTTATATTCGGATTCAAAGGACTAATGGGTTTTATGGACTAACGGATTTTTAACTCCCTGAACAAAGGATTTAGAGGTTCTGACTGAAGTGTTTTGTAAATCCCAGTTTAAGATTTTTCAAAAATTACTCAAGGTCGAAACAAATTATCGGACGCGGCTTATGGACGCGGCTGATAGGTATCTGGGATTATGAAAATACACTGAGGTGTGCAAACTATCGGACGTAACCCCGGTCACTCACATGCGCGCAAAGGTTCGTACATTGTACGAACCTTTGCACGCATGTGAGTGGCTGTCAGAAATTCATTCGCAAAGTCAGCAACTTCGCGAATAGGTTCGCATATGAGTGTGCGACTGCGAACCCATTTGCACTTCCTTACACTTGTTCACGAATGTTTATTTTTACTTGAGATTTTGTGAACAATGAACGGTGAAGATGATTTTAATAGAGCTGTTGGACTGTTTTATGTGTGCTCATTTACTATTTTCAATATAGAAAATAAAGGCTATAAATAAAGGTCGCCACAACTACGAAAAATACGCGTAACCACAGATTACTAATGGTCGTACGAATGCTTTCGTCTGTGGCACGAATGTGTGGGAGGCTAAGCGAAGGTTCGAGGTTCGCGCGCTTTGATGTGCATCAAAAAACCGACACAGCTTGGAAAAGTACGAATGTCTCGAAAACTTCGCGAAGTCATTCGCGAAGGTCGTCCTACACAATATGTGGGTTTGACGTATTCGCGAACCTTTGCGCGCATGTGAGTGACCGGGGTAAAGGTCCAAACAAATTATCGGACGCGGCTTATGGACGCGGCTTACTGCCACGGCTGATAAGTGTGCACACTCTAATAACATCCTGCGTTCCAGATAGCTATCGGACGTCCGATGACGTCATATTAGTCTATGGTTACGTCCGCGACCTACTACATCCGATAGTTTGCACACCTCAGATCAGCCGCGGCAGTAAGCCGCGTCCGATAATTTGTTTGGACCTGAAGGTCCAAGCTTGAAGCTATCTGGCACGCAGGATGTTATTAGAGTGTGCACACTTATCAGCCGCGGCAGTAAGCCGCGTCCATCAGTCGCGTCCGATAATTTGTTTCCACCTTCATTCAGACTAGTGGATGCGGAAAAAACCTTTCTTCTTAGTTTAAATACCACATATTAGGACTTAGCGATTTTTAGAATTCAAGCATCCAAATGGGGCACTATATATGACATCGACATCGGATTTGACTGCATCATTTGCTTCCATATGCGATGAAAATGATAATACCTTGCATTTAAATAAATCTATACATGATGTCACAGAAACACATGAAATAGATAATCTTGTTTTTAAAGAATTAAAAACTGAAATACAAAGGCTAAAGAAGGAATTAGAAAAAGCGAATGATGATATAAAACACTTAACTTTATCTAACCGCAATCTGACCGAAAAAACACAGGAACAAGAAAAAACCCTCAAACTCTACGTGTCACATAATACCGATGAACAATATAATAATAATACATGTAATGACGCTACATCGACACCTATAGAACGGAAAAATAAATTAAAAGGAAAAGAAAAAATAATTAGCTGTTCGAGCATGAGCCACGACAAGCCAACCGATTTTTGTAATAACAAATCGCCCCCTCCGAAGATCCGCCCTGTTCAAACGGAACAAGAATCGAACGAGGGCCATAAATGCAATTATATCATCGCATCATCGATAGAAGGCGATACTGAATACAACTTAAAAAAAGTAAAAAGTCCGGTAAAGATTTGTCTGATTAGCGGTATTAAGGAAGATAGGAAGTCGAAAATAATAAGAAAGCAATTTGAAGATATACAGATGTGCCACTACCGTATTCCACATGGAGGAATTGAGCAACTTATAAATGGTTTAGAAACGAAGTTAGAGGATTATTCACTTAGTGATTATTGTATTATAATGTTAGGCGATAGTGATTTTAATGTTTCAAAAAATTATACCAATTTAGTAAAAAAATTAAGATGTATGCTCATGTCTGTACAACACACAAATGTTATTTTATGCCTACCAACATTTAAATACATGTATGGGGCAAATATTTTTACGAAAAGGCTTGAAATGTTTAATAATTTAGTGTATAATGATAACTTAAAGTATGAATATTGCTATATTCTAGATTCAAACAAAAATCTTCCTTACTCATTTAACATGTTTTCGAAATACACTGGAATTATCAATAACATAGCCTTTAAAATTATTGTAAACGATTTAAAGAAACTAATGCAAGAAATAAATGATGAAATTTCATATAACAATAATTTTATACCAAATTCCTCTTTAATTAATACAGTTGAAAAAGAAAATAATTGTTCAAAAAATAACTATTCCTTTCGAGCCTAAAAAGTTCACTATTATGAGTCAAAATATTCAGAGTTTAACAAATAAAACAGATGAGTTGAACATTTTTCTATTGGATTATTGTGATGTAGATATTATTGTATTAGGTGAACATTGGCTGTCACATGACAATTATCATCTGTACCAATTGGAGGGTTATGATTTGAATGCTAAATACTTACGCCAGAAACATGACCACGGTGGTGTGGCTATATTTACTAAAAACAGTAGGAAGGCCGTAGAACGTTTAGACATTCAAAATTATACGTTAGAATTCATAGTTGAGTTCTGTGCAGTGGAAATTACTGAAATGAACCTGATTATAATATCCATATATCGACCGGAGAGAGAAATAGATAAATTTTTTGACCAAATGCAATCATTACTTGAGTACCTTTCCAAATACTCCACCCGTAAAAAAATTATCATAGCTGGCGACATAAATATAGATGTCACAAAGAAAACCACACATTCTGGTAAATTAATAAACCTTTTAAAATCTTTTGGTTTCCGCTGCCTTATAGATGTATGTAGTGTACTCTCTTCTCCTTGTCCTATTTCGGAATATATACAAATACTGAAGAATTTGGCTCACGAATGTAACTTCAAAAATGTAACCGCTGAGGAATATAAGCAGGAATATATACGAGATTCTTTTATATCAGGAATATCGTCGAAGATAATACGACAACGACTTCTGGAAAATAGAAGTCTGACATTAGATGACGCGCTAAAGCAAGCCGTCACCCTTGAGTCTGCTGAGAGAGATAGCATAGCTTTTACCGAATCTTCTACACTACCATCATATTCCAATGCTATTGGCGAAGCAAATAATTCTCGTTCATATGAAAGAAGGGGTCAGACTACTAACTCAGCAGCTACGCAAAGGAAAAAACGTTGTTTTTTTTGCGGATCAGAGAACTTACATCAGCGTATCAAATGTCCGGCTTATAACGCCAATTGTCAATTGTGTGCGAGGAAAGGTCACTTCGCTAATGTTTGTCGTTCTTCGAAGCAAATCGTAAATACTATGAACGCTATTTCCATGGGACAGGAGGACTCGCATACAGAAAATGATTATACGGCATGTATTTCAGCAGCGTTTCCAAAGGGTCTGCAAAAAGCAACATTGCCTATTGAAATAAATGATGTTCGGGCTGACGCACTAATCGATACAGGAAGTTCAAGTAGTTTTATTGATGCGGAGTTAGCAAAGTCGATGAAACTAAAGATAAAAAGAGTAACACAAACAGTTTCATTAGCTTCACTGAGTCACATGTCATACATTAACGGCATATGTCACGCTAATATCAAAGTTAATAAATATAGCTACGAACGGCATCCCTTGCTTATTATCAATAATCTTTGCGCTGATGTCATCATAGGCCACGATATTTTGAAACATCATAGTTCTTTAGAATTTGCATTTGGAGGAGACAGAGAACCACTTCAAATATGTAATGTGATGCAGGCTTCTGTGCCACCTGCGACAATTTTTTCAAACCTTGCTGCTAATATTACTCCTGTGGCCATTAAATCGAAAACCTTTTCCGAAAATGATGAAACGTTCATTAAAGAAGAAATTGTGAAATTGCTGAACGATGGAGTCATCGAACAGAGTGTGTCGCCATGGAGAGCTCAAGTGCTAGTAACGGGTGGTACCACGCATCGCAAAAGAATGGTTATTGATTATTCTCGCACCATAAATCGATACACTGAACTAGACGCATTCCCTTTGCCAAAAATAGATTCGATAATTTCTAAAGTATCAAAATATAATTATTTCAGCCAAATTGATTTAAAATCAGCTTATCATCAGGTCCCTATATTGCTTAAGGAACGACCCTATACAGCATTCGAAGCATGTGGGAATTTATATCAATTCACACGCATACCTTTTGGTGTGACAAACGGAGTAGCTGCTTTTCAAAGGACGCTACAGCATATTATACAAGCTGAAAATCTCAATGGGACGTTTGCATATTTAGATGACGTCACCGTGTGCGGGAAAACAAAAGAGGATCATGATAAGAATCTTGCACAATTCATGAAGGCTGTAGAAAAATACCGTCTTACTCTAAATAAGGAGAAATGTACTTTTGCCAGTGAATGCATTAATTTGCTGGGCTATACAATTTGTAATAATCAAATTACTCCTGACAAAAATCGTCTAAAGCCTTTGATGGATTTACCAGTACCAAACGACGCCGCTTCTTTTAAAAGAGCACTTGGAATGCTCGCTCACTATTCAAAGTGGATTCCCAGTTTTTCGGCAAAAATACAACCATTAGTACAAGCACAATTACCCCTCGATTCAGACAAGAGCCAGTGTTTCCAACAACTTAAGAATGAAATTGCTAAAGCAGCTCTAGTAAGCATTAATGATAATGAAATACTAACAGTCGAAACAGATGCTTCTGAATATGCAATTGCAGGAACTCTATCCCAATGTGGAAGGCCTGTAGCATTTTTTTCCCGTTCACTAAATGAATCTGAAAGAAAACACTCGGCGATTGAAAAAGAAGCATACGCAATCGTAGAGTCATTACGAAAATGGCGTCATTTCCTTATTGGCCGACATTTCTTACTGCTGACAGATCAAAAATCAGTCTCTTTTATGATGAATCAACATCACAACAGCAAAATTAAAAATGAGAAAATTGAGAGATGGCGACTTGAATTATCTTGCTATAAATATGACATAGTGTATCGTCCAGGCAAAGAAAATGTTCCAGCAGATGCATTGTCAAGAATCTGTGCTAGCATCTGTACTAATAAACTTTATGAGCTACATAAATTACTTTGTCACCCAGGAGTTGTGAGAATGTGGCACTGGGTTCGGGCCAAAAATTTGCCATACTCTATTGCCGATGTGAGAACTATGACAGCTTCTTGTCCAGTATGCGCAGAGATTAAACCCCGATATAACAAAACGGGAAGCCATCTCATCAGAGCAACGGAGCCCTTTCAAAGATTAAGCGTTGATTTTAAAGGACCTTTACCGTCCACCTCTCGCAATAAATATATACTAACAATAATTGATGAATATTCCAGATTTCCTTTTGCTTATCCTTGTCCTGATCTTTCTTCTCAGACTGTTATTAAATGTTTGAAGGACATGTTCTTTATGTTTGGAGCGCCGTCATTTATTCATTCCGACAGAGGTACAGCTTTTGTATCTGACGAAATGAAGCGATTCCTGGCTGGCTACGGTGTCGCCTCAAGTCGGACCACTCCATATAACCCGCAAGGCAATGGCCAAGTTGAACGCCTGAACGGGACTTTGTGGAAAACCATTCAACTCTGTCTTAAGTCAAATGATCTACAGATCGAAAGTTGGGAAAAAGTCCTTCCTGTAGCTCTACATTCAATTCGTTCTCTACTATGCACAACTACAAATGAAACACCTCATGAGCGGCTGTTTCGCCATTCACGTCGATCACCTACGGGCGAATCAATGCCTTCATGGTTGTTGGTACCGGGTCCAGTATTGATGAAAAAGAATGTAAGAGCATCGAAATATGATCCCGTGGTAGAGGAAGTTGAATTACTTCAAGGCAATCCCTATTATTCCCATGTTCGCTTGCCTGATGGCCGTGAAAGCACAGTTTCAAATAGACAGTTGGCGCAATTACCAGCAGAAGACTCTGAATTAGATGAGAATGCGGAGGAGGGCTACCCAAATGATGAAGTTTCTACCGACATAAATAGAGACACAGGGGACTCTTCATTAACGCCTTCCACCTCTACAGACTTAGAGAATGGAACGGGAGTACGTCGCTCAACTCGAGACAAGAAGATACCAAATTATCTCAAAGATTTTGTTTTATAGATAAAGAAGCTAGAGGGGGTGAATGTAGTGTACTCTCTTCTCCTTGTCTATTATTGTCATATCAAAGAAACAGTCATGTCAAATTTTAAATTGAATAAAGCCAAGATTTAGTTGGTAAATCGTATCATTTATTACAATGTACTTACGCGAGTAACAAAGACCAGCTCAAGCTGTATTGATCAGTTGATAGTTAGCGAGAATTTGACAGTTCAATCGTCGGTAGAAGACTGCCAACTGTCAGATCATAAAACAATATTTGGTAAAATGTCGCTACAAGAGCCAAAAATTACAAAGAGTGAAGCGTATTACACAAAAACTCGAATATTTAATAAAAGTAAAATGGAATTATTTAAAATTGCTTTAAGAAAAATTAATTGGGGAACAATACTCTTGCGAAATGCAGACATAAATAATAATTATAAGGCAGTGTCTATTCATCGGGGCGCCTCGACGAATAGTATTTGGAAGTGTCTATTCATCGGGGCGCCTCGACGAATAGTATTTTTCTCTATCTAGCGGTGCGCACCGTTGAGTAGCGCTTTCTCTAGGGATTGGCTATATGCCGGTGCCTCTTTTTTTAGGTGTCGTAATCGTAAGTTGAACTATTCAAATAGGTAGTAATAATTGTGTAAATGCTTCTGTGGCTAGTGGTTAGTACTGGTTAGAGCGTTGTTCTCTCAATCCAGAGGTCGTGGGTTCGATCCCTGCCGCGGGAAGCAACATCTTTGAGTTGTTGTTTCTAGTTATATTCATTTTAACCGGTGTTATTTTATTGCTGTGGTGACGTTTTATAATACAAAGTGTTTGGTAAAAGCCTTGTGAATCCGAATATGGTAGATAGGGATCATCAAACTGAACGACTTTTACTATTGGATCAACTCTGAAATGACGAAAAAAAACAGCTGTTTTTGCTGTTTTTTTTTTGCGATTTCAGAGTGGGTTCCATAGTAAAAGTTGTTCAGTTTGATGGTCCGAATCTACCATTTTCAACTTTATAAGGCTTTTACCAAACACCTTGTAATACTATCTCCGCAAATTGCTAATGAACCTGGCAGCCATTTTTAAACCTAAAAACGGAAAACAATTGTAGATTTTTTTATACCTAGACCCTATCTTATTAAAATTAATAATTCAATAATTAATATAAAAAAATCACCTATTAAAAATTTATTGTTACATGTAGGCACCTAATTTTTTGTTGCGGATGTCGTCTACGTGGATTTTAATATGACAAGGTTCCATCATGCGGATTGGCGGGAATAGTAATCGTCTTTGGTTTGGTTTTAGCAGGTTTGTTCAGTGTAGTGCGTAGATTTGGTTTATGTTTAAAGATTTAAATGCAGTTTAATTGAGATTTGAGAGAAAAGTGTTTGCACTCTCTCTTCCTTCACTCTCTAATTCCGATAGGACGGCAGGACGACCGACACGACCGGAGAGAGGTGAGGCGCAGGATCTACAGCCGAAGCACGGATCATCTTTCTTATCACACAATTAGGTGGCCTGCAATGTCCAAACCAAACTAGTCAAAGATGTTACTTCCCGCGGGGATCGAACCCGACCGACGCACCGGCCTATAGCCAATCCCTAGAGAAAGTGCTATTCAACGGTGCGCACCGCTAGATAGAGAAAAATACTATTCGTCGAGGCGCCCCGATGAATAGACACTTCCTAATTATAATAGTTTTTCCTTTCAAATTAAAACACTACTAGACAAATATATACCAAACAAGAAAATAAAGTTAGGTAAATGTAAAAAAACAAAATGGGTCTCAAGAGGCATAAAAAAATGTTGCTTCCATAAACGTATACTCCGATATCTTGCAAATAAATTTGACAACGAATCTTTAAAAACACATTCTAAATTATATACCAAAATCTTAAAAAAAATCATAGCAACCGAAAAAAGAAAATCGAATATAAACAGATTACTTACCGCTCGTAATAAAAATAAAACTATGTGGAATATAATAAAAGAACACACAAAATCGTCTAAAAATTTTAAACATGAAAACATAACATTGAATGTAGAAAATGAAAATATTACATCCCCTTCAGCTGTAGCAGAAATATTCAATAAGTATTTTGTGAGCATAAGTTCCACCTCAACTTCTTCTCAAACCACGTCGACGCCCAGCTTTGCCGGCGCCAAATCCCTTAGTAATTCTTTCTACTTAGGAGACGTGACCGAGGCCGACGTGAGAAAAGCAATATTAAAATTAAAACGCAATAATACTTGTGGTCATGATGAAATCCCAGGATCACTAATTGTACATTGCATCGACGAGTTAGTGCCACCATTAGCGTTACTGATAAATCAATCCTTTAACCAAGGTGAATTTCCTGAACAATTGAAAGTAGCTATCATAAAACCTATCTTTAAAAAGGGGAAAAAATCATGTGCTTCAAACTACCGACCAATCGCGCTCCTCCCTGTTATATCAAAAATTTTCGAAACTATTTTATATAAAAAAATATACAGCTTTTTTGAAAAATATAAAGTCTTTAGCAAATGTCAACACGGATTTCGAAGAAATAGATCAACAACTTCAGCAGTACTTGATTGCAATGTAGAAATATTAAATATACTAAATAATAAAAAAGCCGCGATTGCCATATTTATGGATTTGTCAAAAGCATACGATAGAGTATCGCATGATATTTTAATAAAAAAACTAGAACTTCTGGGATTGCGCGGTCAAACGAAGAAATGGCTTGTTTCATACTTACAAAACAGAAAGCAACTTGTCCAAATATCACATCTTGATGAACCAACTGGGGAAATTAAAAAAATTGCTTCATCTTGTAGGTCGGTACCCGGCTCAATCCCACAAGGAAGTGTACTGGGATGTTTACTATTTTTAGTCTATATTAATGAACTCCCTGCTGTAGTTGCTCAAAAACTTGTACTGTTCGCTGACGACGCAACCCTTATAGTTTCATGCGATTATGACGACATTTCCGGAGTACATAAAATCATATCAGAGTCCTTATCAAAAATTGTAGAACACCTAAAAGACATAAATCTCATATTGAACTACGATAAAACTAAAATTATGCATTTCAGACCACACCAGCGACCTGGAATTAGTCTCAACATAAACCATGAAGGGCATAAAATAGAAATAGTTGACTCATACTTGCAATTAGGGATTGTAATAGATTCTAATCTGTCATGGAAACTCCATGCAGATTCAGTCACAAATAAGCTCAGCCGCTTCTCGTACGCACTTCGTGAACTCAGAAAATGTACAAACGAAGAGTGCGCGCTTGCAGCCTACCACAGCTACGCCGCGGCCTGGATGCGCTATGGCATTGTGCTCTGGGGTAATTCGACGGATGCGACTGCAGTGTCCATTTCACAGAAACGTTGTATAAGAATTATATCATTAGCGGGGCGAAGAGAAAGTTGCAGAACGTTATTTAAAAAATTCGGAATCCTCACGATAACTAGCTTATATATTTTCGAACTGTGTCGGCTGGTTAGAAAACACGCTCCCTACTTCCAGAAAGTGGGCGATAAGCAAGGGCGATATGTATCGCGCAGACGAGAGAATGATTTGGTTACACCATCAGTGAACCTTACCTTATTTAAAAATAACTCGTACTATATGGCCATTAAAGTCTACAATCACTTACCACAAAAACTAAAAGCCCTCCAAAACAGTACATTTGAAAGAGAACTTAAAAATGTTTTATTGGTCAAACCTTACTATAATTTAAAAGAATATTTTGAAGAAAAAATGTTATAAGCCTTAATTTGTTTCCATTTTTTCCATATTTTATGTTGTTGTCATTTTTAATTTAAAAATGCTTTGTTTTTAACGCCACTATACCTTGAAAAGGTGAAATTGTAATACCTAACATCTTTTACATTTACTCAATACTATTGTATGTACCATTTTATTACAAATTTCATGTGGAATAAATGAATCTATGAATCTATGTAATCGCGGCTTTATAAAGTTCAATGAGGGTTTTTCAAAATGATAAAAAGCTGTAGGCTCCATAGATGGCGTTGCAAAAAATAGGGGATTCAAAGTATTTTTTATTACCAATTTTGACTTCCCTCCAAGAAGCTTATATCCACTTGAGGGAGGAAAAATATAAGCTTCTTGCTTCCCTCTAACCATCAACGCCATCTAGTGGGGCAAATAGTTACTTTTTCTTTTTTAAATGTCAATTTGAAAACCCCTCATTATTATAATAGTTTCATAGCGAAAATTTTTCTAAGTCTATGAATAGTTTCCATGATTTAAATTGTACTCTATGGCGATCGATGCAATGACTCAGCGATTAGTCTTCGGGAATACTCCACAACTAACCATAGCAAAAAATATATTGGCCGCGTTCCGAATCACGCCAACAGTGCTCAAGGCCGAAACAAATTATCGGACGCGGCTTACTGCCGCGGCTGATCTGAGGTGTGCAAACTATCGGATACACCGTCCGCGACCTACTACATCCGATAGTTTGCACACCTCAGATCAGCCGCGGCAGTAAGCCGCGTCCGATAATTTGTTAGGACCTTCACAGCGTGTGACGTCATTCTGTGCCGGACCGAATCATTAGCACGCTGTCAGCACGCTCACGATACTATTGATTTGGACTGCTTGTGAGAGCGCTAACACCGCTAACGTTGGATTGTATAGAACAACATAACCTCAAATGGGTTAATCTCGGTAAAGTAAATATTTATTCTAAGGGATAGGTAAATAAAAAGGCACTAATGAATACGATAAGTTCCTTCACTGAGACCAATTATTTACTAACCAATTTTAAACTCTCAAAGCTTCAAAATACTTATTACCACTGCAAGCTCTTTCAACATCAGTTTAATATAATTATTTCGTTCGTATCTTTACAAAACACCTGCAGGTCAATAAATTCAGCCATATTTTGCAAAATCACAAATAATGACCACAACATCCACAACGATTCACAATTTGTGAACGTATTTTTTGTCAACAATAAACTTTGACAAGGAAGTTTGACAGCTACACCGACTACGCTCACAGTGCTTTGGTGAAATACGCTGAGCGTCGTTAGCACATGCGATGACGTCTCCTGTGACGTCACTTTAACTTACGTGAGCGTTGTAAGCATGATTCGGGCGTTAGCGCGCTCACAGTGCTGTAAGCGTGATTCGATTCGGAACGCGGCCATTGAAAATAACATAGGGGAGAACTGTCATTGTCAAAAATGACACGCCACAGACATTCTTTTAATTCTTTTATTGCTCCTTCTTTGATTAATTCTTTGCAGACGTGAGGTTAGAATTTTTATATCTTCTAAAATCTCCGTAATATTTGTTCATTTCGTGACTTTCAATAGTTATATATGTGTAGAAATAAGTGATCTTTCAGTGAATTGACTTATTTTTGTTCTTCGAATGTGTAATTCACATATTATATTTGCACTTTGTTTTTGGTCGGCTACCCATGTTATTTATTGAAACCAGTATTTCTAATAACGATATTGTATCAATTCTGTGTCTGCTTGTGTATTCAAGTGAGTAAACCTTTTTATTTCAGAACGTCATGCCATTCGCAAGGTTTGTAGAACCTGGGCGTGTAGCCCTGGTGGCCGAGGGCCCTTTGAAGGGAAAGCTTGTGAGTGTGGTTGATGTCATCGACCAGACACGCGCACTCGTCGATGGACCCGGCAGCGGCGTCGCCAGACGACAAATTCGCCTGAATCAGCTACACCTCACTAAATTCCGTCTGAAATACCCCTTCACAGCTCCTACACGTGTTGTGAGGAAAGCATGGACAGATGCTAAATTAAACGAGAAGTGGGCTGAAAGTCAGTGGGCGCAAAAGCTCGCTAATAAAGAAAAACGCGCACAGATGACTGACTACGACAGATTCAAGCTAACATCAGCGCGTGTCAAGAGAAACCGTGCTAGGACTGTGGTGTTCAAGAGCATGAAAGTGAAGGCAGCTCGTGCCGGTTTGTTTGGCAAGAAGGCGATTCCTAAAACTGCCGCCAAGAAGCTGCGTACGAAAAAAGCCGTCGCCAAAAAGCCAGCTAAGAAGTAATTCATTTGTGTCTGCAAGTTACAAGTGCTAGTTTCTAAGGACTAATAAAAAAGAATTGCTTTTAGCTAATCGGTGTGTTCTTGTTATTTTTCTACTATACAAAAGAATACCTTTAATTATTGGACCTAGGTGAGTCTTGACAATTGTGCTTACAATTAATTGTGTTTTCTTTACTCAATATTTTTTCCATTTCAGCTAACATGAGGACCGAGGAATCCAGATCAGAGACTCAAAGGTTATTCATCTCCTTATTTGTAGGTTAATTATTTTTTAATTCTTCAATATGAAACTGGAAATTGTATGATGAATTTAATTTATAGTCTCGTTCGTATGAATTTCATTGATTTTAAACTTACCACCTTACTGATTCCCAATTTATTTGTATGTGCATGGTTCTAGACATATTTTTTTACTTACCGCATTATATTTTTTGTTTACAGCAAATTGTTGGTTTTAACCACAGAATCTGAACACTGTGAGTGCATTTCTTTGTATCTGGTTAGTATACAGTCTAGACATACAGTACGGGGCAAATATCTTGAAACCGGGTGGGGAATGCACGGACCATGTATTTTGGGCATGCGTAGCAGTGAGGGGCGCGTACTATTGGTTGCTCGCAAGTCCACATGTGCGAACTTAACCCACTCTGTCGAAAAAATTCAAGATATTAAATATGCCTCGTACTGTACTTAAGTTAAAATCTAAAATGATGAATTATTTTATAGTCTCGTTCGGATGAACCTTTGTGATTTCAAATTTACCAAATAACTGATTGTTGTTGTACTAAGCTTTAAGATGATTAACCAAACCTCGTAACTAACATCTAATTGACTTGTTACAGATGATTTCATCAAGAAAAAATCCAAAAAAGCTAATACATTCTTAAGAATCACATAGAAAACCTTTTGGAAACAATGGTTAGTATGTTTTCATTTAACATACTATTTACAAACTACTTTTACTGGATAGATCTCCAACCTTTTTTTTTCTTTAGTCCATATTTATTTAATTTACCCTACCAAAGCCGATGTGTGAGCGGATAACCACTGCCATACTTGACTCTGGATAGGAACATTATCACATTATGTGTAGGAAGCCATTGTTTTCATAACATAGCTTCCAAGGGTTTAATGATGTGACATTTTGACAATACACTTAACAATTTTAAAGGGGGTAATATGTACAATAGACAATTAAGTAATTCTTTGTTACAGGTACAGGCGTGCCTACTGGTTATGCTGATGTTTTATTGCAAGAATTGGTGAGTATACAAGTCTTTTTATTATGATGTAGGTACCCTACCAAAGCCGATGTGTGCACAGATATTAACTGGCATGCGTGACTCTGGCTAGGAACATTACCACACTCTGTGTAGGATGTGGAGTTCACATAACCTCATATCCAAGGGTTTAGAGTGTTACAGTCATTTTTATATAAAAGTTAAAAATTATATACTACGATATGATATGAATATAGGTATTCCATAAATATTATAGGCATTTAAAAGTATACATGCATATTGTTTTAATATCTGTTTAAAATAAGCTAATTGTTGATTCTTTTTAAAGGACCTCTTAAAAGAAATTGTTTAAGCCTTACTAATTTTATAAATGCGAAAGTTCGTTTGTTTGTTACGCCTTCACGTCTTAACTACTGAACCGATCCGCCGCTAGTTAATTATAATGTAATGCAAGCTTTTATAAATAAAAAATATATTTTTTGTTTACAGGTGAAAACAAAATGTTGCACACACATGATACAGGCAGCTTCAAAATGGTAATTAACTCATTTTGTTATTAACTTTTCTTCACTATTGAATGTTAAATTTCATGATGACCTTACGTATCGCCCCTAGCTGAAATGTGATGTTTGATCTTTTCTGATATTTCTCAAAATCTTTTAAAATGTTGATGATTTGTAATCTAAATATTCAAAATTATAGTTGTTGTTTTTCTTCTTCTTATAGCTTATATGGCAGAGATTCGAGCTGTATTAGCAGTCCCTGTTTAGAGCAAGGTAAGTTATATCCAGACCCCCTAGCCAAAGTAAAATTTGCAAATTTTCGCTATCGCTTCGCTTCGAAACATGTATGGATGTGACGTTTTAAAATTCGATAGCTAACGAAACCTCAATCTCATACATGTTTCGAAAGCGAAGCGATAACGAAGATTTGCCAATGTTAATTTGGGTAGGCCCTCAGGACAGCTTTCATTTTAATTAATCCATTATACAATACTAAATAATATGAGTACTAGAAAAAATATGGTTCACCAGATCGATTCCCAGACGGGATATATTTTCTAGTATACTATTTAGTATTGTATAAAAATTAAATAGCACTATGAATGTTAAAATTTCAAAAATTAAATTAATCCATTTATTGACTTTTGTAAATTGCCATGTGAAATATTAATTGTGATGTCTTTAAGTATCGCCCCTAACTGAAAACATGCTGATTGATAAAATCTGAATATAATCATATTTATAGATTTATTTCTAAAAACATCATTTAGATAGTTTTAAATGTGTCCTTTACATTTGTTACAGAATTTCCAGTGGTAGCAAAATAACACTTAAATAGAACGAGTTTCAAAAATACTAAGGTTAATATATTTTTTTTATATCCTATTCCAGCGATTCCCGAATAGGGTTCCGTGAGAGGCTCTCAGGGGTTCCGCGAAAATTCAAGAGTTTAGGTATAAATTCAAGATAGGTACAGCTTGACCATAAAGAGTTGACAAAAATTGAGGGCGCCACTTCGTATGTAAACACGTCAAAATCACGAATAATTTGGCAACACTGCCTGTATTTTGTACTGAAAAATTTTAATTCCATTTTATTTAATTTCAACTCTTTATGGTCAAGCTGTATACAGGGTAATTTTGCGACCTCCTTTCATAATCAAATACAAGTTCAAGGAAGTAATAAAAATTTATTTGGTGAGATAATTATGAATTATTTCTTTTTAAATTAACAGTCTTCAGCCACTTTTTATGTCCAAAAAATTTAGGCGCGCACGCTCACCCTCGCGCAAGCGACGCGATGGGGGGAAGGTTGGTGGCGGGAGGTGGGCTCGCGCAGGTCGACCGTGCGATGCGCAAACTGTGACAACAATTTTAATTTGTGTCGGGAAAAGTGGGACAAAAAGGTATAAAAAAATTTTTTTTTTACTAAACAAATTGATTGTACTGCTGTTATAGAATGACCTGACAAAAATTGACAAGGGGTCCAAAAATGACCCTGTATAGGTGTGTATTTTTAGTTCTAACTAAATAAATATTTTATATCATAAAAGTCCTTATTTAAACTCAAACTATACTTAGAAGATGTGAATACCGAGCCAAATGTTTAAAAGCATAAAGGATAACAAGTTAAATGCTTTATTTTGCGTTGTATGGAGGCTATAATATAAACCATATAAACACATTACACACACACAGGACAACGTACACACGTACACATACACACTATCAGAGTCGCACATTTTTATTTTCACCACTTATAAATTTTGTCTCATGAGCTTGCCTACATACATGTTAAGCGAGGTTTTTCCCTTATGACGCTTAAATGTCCTAATGTCAGAAGTCGTTGCTCTAAGCAGAATTGCAAAAGGCATGTCTTATTCGTAATTCATAAGTAAATATAATAATGATAATACAAAATATGGACGGAATTTTTTCTTTTTATTCAAAATTCCAAAAATTTTTCGCGACTCGCGCTTCGCGCTCGCCGCCGCCCCCTTTTCCTATTTTCTGTTCCTAATGGTAACAACCCTGATTAATTTAGTTTTTACTTGAGCTGGGGTTCCGCACAAAAAAGTTGAACCAAAAAGGGTTCCGTAGCCAAAAGAATTCGGGAACCGCTGTCCTATTCTATTACTTACCTATTAAATTTCAATCTCTTTACAATAAATTTAAATTGTCAATAGACAATGATCCGCTGCAACTTCACTCTAGAATGTAAATAAATAAATATTTGACAACATCACATACATTGCTCCAATCCCAAAGTATGTAGCTATAGCACTTGTGTTATGGAAATCAGAAACAACGGTGGTATGACTCTAGAATGTAATGACAAGGAGACAATTTTACAGATTAAAATACGTCGTTTCGTACCGCAAGTGCTCTAAAGTTGCTCACTTATACATTGTTTAATTAATCGCATTGTAATTAAAATAATCAATTTCAATTGCAGTCATGTATACTGAACTAGGTGTTTGCACTGACTTGGATTACTATTTTCTTGAATAGACTCATAATCAGGGTTTGAAGTGATAATTATCATTGATAATTATCTTTGATAATTATCATGATAATTATCAAGATAAATATGGGTTGATAATTATCTTTGATAAGTTTAATCACAAAAGTTTCTTCATTCTTCAGATATAGGTAGACTATCCTCATCCAGTTAATGTAGTCGAGTTTGATGAGGATAATATGCACATGCCACTCAAATTTAATTGTAATTATTTTGGTTTGAAAATTTTAAGTCACGAAATTATAACCAAAAATGAAAAATTACCTTTATTGTAAAATGGTATAGTTTATTTACTAAACTACATGCTTCAAACGTAAATAATGATATTTAATATCAATCAAACAAGGATTGCGAGGCTAATATCTGTTTGATAATTATCGGATAATTATCCGATAATTATCAAGAAGCATATTTATCTTGATAATTTCAAACCCTGCTCATAATATGATGACATAAAGTATCGCCCCTATCTGAAGCCGTGCTGATTGATAATATCTGAATTAATAAAATGTAAAGCAAAATTTATAAAAGTACATAGATTATATTTTAATGTACTGAATGTTACGTATTGTTACAGATGTTTACGACGCAAGATAAGAAACTAAATAATATGGATGATAAAGAGGTAAAGGTCCATTATATTATTTGCTTTTCTCATTCATACTTTTTAAATGATGTTTTATTACAAGCATATATCATAATTTATTTGATGACAACCTATCATACTGATACATTATTCTGCCAGAAAATAGCTTCTACATGTGCTGTATTATGTAAATAAATATGCATTATTTTTCTTTCAGACTTATCATAAGACTCCACTAACCTACAAAAAAATACCCTGCACCAATATTTGAAACGGATATAAGTAAGGTCAGTATTCAGACTATTTAAATTAGTGACATCTTGTCATAGTTAACATGTTTTTTAGGGTTCCGTACCCAAAGGGTAAAAACGGGACCCTATTACTAAGACTCCGCTGTACATCTGGGGCCGTACCGGCTAACGAATCGATTTTCATAAAAGTCTGCTGGGTTTCAAATTAAAACAGATAAATCGAGCCCCAATTGGGCCAAAATGACGAACCCAAATTCATGATGTCACACGAACATCGATATTTTCCGAATCACGTCAACAAAAAGTACAAAACGAAATTGCTTACTTTGATTTCTCTGTTTTAAGTTGAAACCCAGCAGACTTTTATGAAAATCGATTCGTTAGCCGGTACGGCCCCTGTCTGTTTTTTTATGATGAATATCTTAGTTATCCCTGTCTCACTAAATCATGGGGAAAAATATGGTATGGTAACTTCTGAACAAAATTGAATTGTATTTTTTTTTTGTATCTAAGATGTACATACATTTTCTAAATTTATTTTACATTATTTCAGGTTGCATTGTGTTGCAGGTTATGGAAGATACCATAAGATTAGGTGAGTTGAGAAGTGGTCATTATGGTCCTAAAGGAGACATACCTTGTCAAGTAGTTTAATATAATATTATGATTGTTTATGATTTAATGCTTTATGTTAGGAAAGTTTACTATGATGACTATAAGTATCGCCCCTATCTGAATACCTGTTGATTGATAAATTCTGAACCTACTTTGTATACATTACTCTGTTGAACACTAAACTGAATTCAAAATAACATAAATTTTAAATTTCAGGTAACAATAATATTATCACCTGACGTTCGCACAAGCACAGAGTCATCATTATGATGAAGGTTTGTCTATTTTTCTTTTACGATATAAGTAACATCTTGTCATAGTTAAAATGTTTTTTTAATGATGAATATCTTAGTTATCCCTGTCTCACTAAATCATGGGGAAAAATATGGTATGGTAACTTCTGAACATAATTCTGTTGTTATTTTTTAACCTGACATGTATGTACATTTTCTAATTTCATTTTCCAATATTTCAGGTTGCAGCCGTTGCAGGTAATGGAAGAAGCCATAAGATTAGGTAAGACATACCTTGTCAAGTAGTTTAATATAATATTATGATTGTTTATGATTTAATGCTGTATCTTAGAATAATTTACTATGATGACTATTAAGTATCGCCCCTATCTGAATACCTGTTGATTGATAAATTCTGAACCTACTTTGTATACATCTCTCTGTTGAACACTAAACTGAATTCAAAATAATATAATTTTTAAATTTCAGGTAACAGCAATATGACCTGACGTTTGCACAAGCACAATGTCATCATAATGATAAAGGTTTGTCTATTTGTATTATATTTTGCATTTCAATATAAAAAAACTTATTTGATGACCTAAAGTATCGCCCCTATCTGAATTCCTGTTGATTGATAATATCTGAAAAACTTACTATACAAAATAAGATCCACTATTTACTAGAAGAAATATTTTAATTTTTTATTTTTATTATTTCAGATCTTTTACCAGTATAACTGCCAGCTGCTGCTGTGGAGTAAATTTATGAAAGGTAAGTCCTCAATGCTTTTACTATCAACTTTTAAAATAAATATTGGACACAAAAGTCAAAAGAATGTTTATTAGAATGATGTATTTACAAGCATATATCATATATTTTTGATGAAAAACTTTCAACTGATTTAGCATCAATTGCTTCATAAGCCTTGATTTTAATATAAACCTTTTTAATGTAATTTACATTTAACTTGCAGCTCAAGAATAGTCCAACATGAAGAATAAAAGTAATTCATATTGCAGATGATTGAACAGGTATTATTTTTTTCTGTTTAATGACATTGCAACAGTTTTAACTACTGTCAGTTTTTTGTTAAATAATGAAAATGAAGGCTATGTTACAGCTCGCGCAACATAACTTGAACCAAACCATAGACAATGAAGATTGCGCAGTAGCAATTTTCTGTAGTGCGCAGGTCACGTGGTACTAAAAATTGGGTTAAATTATGTTGTGCGAGCTGTACATAATGTTTCCTGTCCCTGATTTACATTCAGAAACCAATTAATTTCGAAAGGTTTACTGGCTTACAAATCTATTCCGCTATTAGTTTTACACTTGTACTATTATTTATTCTGTGGTTTTACATAATATTAATATGATGAAAAAAATAGTTATCCCTGTCTCACAAAATCGTGGGGAAAATACGGTATGGTAACAACTGAAGTCAAAGTATAAACCTAGCGATTCTTTTACTTAAACATCGCATTTTACAATAATGCATATTTTTGTTTCAGTTACTTCAACTGGAAATTAATTTGAGTAGCCAACGCTTATTTGAAGGTGTCATGCCAAGTCAAATGCAATTAGGTGAGTGTATAAATTATCTTTATTTACCTTAAATTACCTACCCAAGGGCGTCGCCAGGGGTGGGCAGGGGGGCATCGTGTCCCCCCCCCCCAGAGGTTAAAAAATGTAGCCCTGTTGGCTACATTTTTTAACCCACCCCGGAGAAATTTGTCTGTTTCTTTCAGACAAAATTCTCCGGGGGGGCAATTAAGAGGTTCGGGGGAGCTCGTCCGTCGATCACTACACCAGTTTGCCCATCTACCTACACACAACACATTTTTCTCCGGGGGCGGTGCCCCCCCGGAGAAAAATAGTACCTGAAAGAAACACTGGTAGCCAACTGCAACGTAACTAAAGTCCTAAGGCCGTGCAATAGGGAATATGCATAAGTCACCGATTTTGATGAATTTGAGCTTGATCGCTGCGGACACTTATAAAAACTTGATAGAACAGGAAAAAAAATAAAAAAAATGTATTATTTTAGTTTTATCACACGATGAAATCAGGGGAAAATGACGATATTTTTTTTTCATTTTCGGATATAATGCACTTTACAGTCAGATAGAATATCGAATAAGAAATAATATTTTGTATGACACATATGTACTTAAACGCAAAATTTAGGGAGATAATTGAAGATTATTGGCTAACTCCATATTAAACGCGCCGAAACACACCTGAAACGTGATGTGTGACGTCACCGTTTTGTATGGAGCGTTTTCGGCGGGTGCTGCTGCGCGCTAACTTCAAGTAACTATATCACGAGAAAAAAACGCAAGAGAAAAGTTTTAATATTACAGTTAATTTTCTCACGCATTATACTTTTGATTAAGATTTTAAAAAAAATTGATGCATATTCCCTATTGACTTGCTTTTCCGATATATCCTGCATAAACTTGAATAAATTCACTAGGTGCTCTTCACTGTACCTACAATTAATATTTTTTTCATCTTTAATAATAATAACAACTTGCCCCCCCCCCCCCTGGGCAATGGGCTGGCGACGCCCTTGTACCTACCTATGTTAATAATTCGCAAGGTTTTCACGGTATCACAAAATAATATAATTTAAGTGATGATTTACTTAGTTATCCCTGTCTCACTTTATCGTGGGGAAGAATATGGTATTTATTAAAACTGAATGAAATAATAAATAACCATCATTTTGTTTACCAAGAATACTGTTATACTTAAATCAATCATTATTGTTACAGCCACAAGATCTGTCTGCAAAAAGAAAAAGAAATGTTGTATGGAAAGATCGATGTGGAGAACTCTTACAAATGGTAACTTTTCAATTTATTTGTTTTTTGTTTTGCCAACGCTTTTTTTTATATTTTTACATCTATCTACTTCTAGTGACCTCTAATCATTGTTCACTCGTAAGATATATTAATCCTATAATAGTATAAATAAGGCATAAAAAGGGTCCATTAAATCTGTTTAATTTTTTGTGATGAAAAAAACGACAAGCATATATCGCCGTTATACAACGAAAACCAATTAAATCATAAAAAGTGCAAACAGAGATATCGCGATTACAAAGTTTATGGGGTTGAAAATACCCTTTGTAGTATTATATTGTTAGTATTACTTCATAGCATTAGTACATTGGTAAATGTTCTATTTAAACATATCTTTTGAGATTTAAAAAGGTTATTGCTTTGTAATGAAATTTACAATAACTGTCACAAGGTCACCTATTTAATTGGTTTTCCCTGAGAAATGATAAATGTCTATAAATTCGAAAGTATTAGGAATACAGCAAATCCCGAGAAATTACGTCTTACTTTTAGTTAATTTAGACTAACCATGATAAAAATATACCTATGCAGCTGTCCCTTGTGAAGTTACAAGTGAAAATGTATCAAGATAATTGGTTTTCCCTGCAGAAAATTTAGGAACCTAAAAGTTAAGCAAGTAATTTATAAGAGTTTTAGTACATTCATTTGTTATCAAATTTAGAGCTCGAAATAATTAATTAATTACAAATTGGCTTGATTAGTTCAAATAACAATAAAAGCACGCTTCAAATGCCAGTAATAGGTACCAAAAAAATAATGTAAATAAAAGAAAAACTTACTTACGAGTGACCAACCGACCGACTGACTGACATACTAAAGCAAAGCCAGTATTATTGAGCTAGACGTCTAAAATTGTATACAGAATGTACCTTTGAAACCTTTGATAATCCTGCGTGGAAAGAACTTCCCGAAATTCCCGCGGGAAAATATTTTTTGGGAAAAATTATTTCTAAACAAAATTATCTTATTTCTTTACAAGCGGTCGCCCGCGGTTTCACCCGCGTGATTCCCGTTCCCGTGGGAATATGGGGATAAAAGTATCCTATGTTTTAATCTAGGCTATCTACTATCTGTGTTCCAAATTCCAACCAAATCTGTTCGGTAGTTTTTGCGTGATTGAGGAACAACCATCCAAACATCTAAACCCACAAACTTTCACATTTATAATATTAGTAGGATAACTAAGCATTTTCATATTCTAGTTAGGTAAAACTGAGAATGTAACATTGAAATTATTTAATAAAAATTAAAAAAAAACTAGGACAGTATAAACAAAACACCTAATTAAAAAACCGGACAAGTGCGATTCAGACTCGCCCACCGAGGGTTCCGTACAATAAATAATTATAATTAGTTCAGGAATCGAGTCTCGCAGTTTTTCCGAGATTATGCCGAATTTGCCGATTTAACTACAAATGTATAGATTTCAGATTTATCCCTGTAGATACTTGTAGAATAAGACGATATCACTTTCCAAATTTCATAGTTCTAGGGCAACGGAAAGTATAGATAGATTCCCTTGAGAGCGTCTGAATATGCGTTTTTGTGGCAAAAACAGCCGTATCCTTTTTTGATTTTTTCACAGCTTCAAGGAACTGTAGATTTGAGTAGGTATCGCGTTTCCGAGATAATGGATCTTGACAGACGGACGGACAAACGACTATATTTTTTATGAATCAATTACAATTGTGTAGTTTTTAGTTTTTTTCCCCGTATTTGCAGTACCTATTAGAATTTCTTGCCAAATTTCATAGTTCTAGGTCAATGGGAAGTACCCTATGAATTTTGATTCCCTTGAAGAGTGTCAAAATAGGCATTTTTGCGGCATAACGGCCGGATATTTTTTATGTTAACTTAGAAATTTGATATTTTTCACAGTTTCAATGGACTGTAGACTTTAGTACCTATATGATTATAATTTCAACTAGATACCTCGAGTAGTACCTACCTCTAAGATAAGGGATACAGACAGACGGAGGGACAACCGTCCGTCTGTCTGTCAGTCAAGATCATTATTACCGTTAGTCATTATCCGAAGATATTAAGGAATCGTTTTTCGCTGTAGATTAGGATGCATTCGTGAATAAATTATCGTCAGAGAAATGTCAGAGAAAAACAATTATCTGGATATACAATATTTTCTTAGATGATTAGATTGTATTAGTTAATATGGAATTCGTCAGGTAAAATAAATTAAACTGTTTTAATAGCTTTTATTTGATCATTTTAATCTAGTATGGAGATTTAAATCTTAGAAAATGGTTGTAACTGAGGGAAAATAGAATAATTCCTGAGCTGTCTCTGAATAAAAACCAAATTTTATCAGTTAACTGACAATCATTGGAGACAAATATGTCAGAAGTCAAGTTTATTCTGTTTAATATTTTGTATTTGAAAACAAACCTTGGCAATGCTTGAAATAATTGGTTATCTAATTAGTAGAAGCGAAACTATAGGACTTAGCGATTAATGGGTTTTCGCAGACGAAAGAGCACAAAATTTTAAGTACTTTGGCATTCATAAGTCATTTTCGTAAAAATTTCGATTTAATTGGTTTTCGTTGTATAGCGGCGATATCTAGAAATTATTTGAAGATACTACTGTACTGATTATTTATCTATGTAAATACATAATAGTAGAAAACGCAACTTAGATTCTTATCCACATTATTTTGTTTCAGATTCTGCGTGTTCGGCGTGTTCGGAAAAGAGCTATTTCATTAATTACAAATAATATAAGAATCTCTTGTGCCACTTATTAATGGAAAATAAAACGTTTGTTGAAATTTTAAAATTAAAAATTAAAAAATAATTTTATTTATTGACTAGATAATATTAACCACAAACCACTTCCTTTGGCCGCAATTAAAAGCGGGGCTTTCAGTCAAATATGTCATAATCGAAACAGCACGACGACCATGCATTACCTAACTGTGATAGAACTGGAATCTCCAGGAGGTACAACATGCAAAATACAGGTCAGTCAAATCAAGGTGTATTACACTCTGTTTTTTGGGCAGTCGTGTTGCTCGTCGTTCCGATCGATTGCATTTTAATACTAGTAAATGAATTCAAAACAGACACAATTTAAGAGGGCATGGTTATTTCCTTTTTTTTATATTGACTTGGTTAACGTCTAATAATAGTTATTTTGCAACTGTACTATAATGAGGGGTATTAAAACCACGAATATGGGTTTATCACTACATATTTTAGTACTACATATATATACTAGGTAAATTTTATTTAATACCTAATAATGTACCTCCAGTTGCATACAAGACATCTACACCCATGATATGTAATCCTCTATAGCGTCGGCGAAGAGTAAAAACCTCGTAAGTAAATCCTCTTTTTAATCGACTTTACAAAAGGAGGAGGTTCTCAAGGAGGTACTTTTTTATCGTTGTTCGCGCATATCTTCGTCATTTATGGACCAATTTTGATGATTCTTTTTTTGTTCATTGAGTTGGCTTACGAGATGGTCCCATTTATTTTTTTTTCAAATCGGTCGGGTAGTTTTCAAGTAATCCTGAAAATACTATGAATTGGCATCGACTACCTTGACGACTTTCTTATTTATGAACCGAATTAGATGATTTTTTTGTTGGAAAAGGGATACTTACAGCTTGACCATAAAGAGTTGACAAAAATTGAGGGCGCCACTTTCTATGTAAACACGTCAAAATCACGAATTATTTGGCAACACTGACTACATTTTGTACTGAGAAATTTTAGTTCCATTTTATTTAATTTCATCTCTTTATGGTCAAGCTGTAGTGTAGTCTTTTTAACCGACTTCAAAAAAGGAGGTTCTCAGTATGTATGTATGTTTCTTCGCGATTATCTCACGTTTGGCTGAGTCGATTTTTCTACCTAAATAATATACCTAATACAGAAGGTACTTACACTAAAAATAAAAAATTGTTTATAAAACAAAAAAACCGACTTCAAAAAACCTGCCTATAAAAAGCAAGAAATAATATTCAAATCATTAGATATGCATTATCATTGTTATAATAAAAACACGTCTATTGAAATCGGGTGGGGCTTTTAGAATAAAAAATTAGGAAGTTGTACTCCAGCCCCACCCGACCCGACCCGACATAGAGGTTTTCTGACAAAAACTGCAAAAACTGTTTTAGACAAAAAGAGGATTAGTGAGGTTTTCACTCTTCGCCGACGATAAAGGGTTTTGACTTTCCTCCCCCTCGGCCCCTCCTCGTCATTGTATCATACGAAACAGTGTTATAATGTACTGAATTTTGTAATGCAACGCGCGGCGCAGCGCGACATCCTCGCTCGGATTTTGTAATGGCAGCTCAGACTACAATGATGCTGACGCCATAGATGTAGCCAAGAATCTTATTATAAGGTTCTTGGATGTAGCAAATCCCTTCGGTTTTTGGCTGACGCATAATGGCAGTAAGCTAATCGTTTCAGAACCTTTTACAAAGGATTTAAAGCATGGGTGTAGACAAAAATAAATGTATTGGCGGCGCTAGTGGGCGCTATAAACGCCTTAAAGAGACATCCAAACCTAATACCCAAGAAGCTTCTTGCTAATACCTAAAAAAAAGCAAGAACGAAATATCAATATGACTTTCCGAGTTTGACAGATGCATATAAGTATTGCGTGTGTGTGTGGTTTGAGGGCCACTTGCTCGAAAGTCAATAAAAGTATACTGATGATTTAGTGGACATTATAAAAGAAATGTGCAACTTGGAATCGATTTTGTGAAAGTCATCTTCACCGAGTTATTAGCTGAAGAGTCGGGCCCTCAGTTCTCACATGGAGGATTGAGGGCCCGGCTGTTGCGAACAAACTATTAACATTACAGTAAAAGTTTTAATGCTAAAGTCTTAAGAGTTAATCCCGAACAAAAATTGTGGAAGTAAGATTTATCGCAAAACGCTTTTCTACTTTGTATAATCTTAGTTCAAAATGGGCCCTCAATCCTCCAACTTACAAAAATTAACTGCGCATTTTTTTTTAACTTTAGGATTACGGCTGTTGCAAGTTGTCCAGGGGTACCCCCCTGGTAATAAAAATAGCTAATAAAATGTGAAAAATGTGAAACAAATAGCTGGCTTCAACTCCTCCTAGTTTTCCAGTTATTGCCTTGTTAATATTCGGGCCCTCAATCCTCCACATTTTCTTTTTCTTGATTTTTACGCACAAAGTATGGAATGTAAGACCAAACTGAAGTTTTCTGTTTATGTGAAAAAAAATGTGCAACAAGCTGATATCAAAGGGAAAATAAAAGACCCATTTATTAATAAGATATATCAATTTAATTTTTATCCTCTTTAAGTATGAAATAGGGTGACCACGTTTTTTATTCAATACTTATGAGGAATAGAGAAAACTCAGGAGGCGTTTTGGAAATGTATCCCTTTGTGCCTATTATTTTTTATCAAATTAAATAACTCCAAACTTCAGATTGAAAAAGAAAGAAAAAAAATACATTTATTTTTGGAACAACACAACAATACACAAATAATAAGAAAATACGGAAAAAAAATAAAATTTGCGTATCGTCGCGTGATGCCAAAATGTGCCAAGCTCAGTAATACTCAGTATAAGCAGCAAGCGGGGTGCCTGCTGCACTCGTATTCTGCTTGACACATTATGATCTCAAAAACGACAAAACAAGTAGGTACTGTCAAACATGGCATCTTTACCAATAATTTTAGTTTTTTTTAAAGATTTTTACCATATTTTTGAACTTAAAATGAAATAAAATCTAAATTAATCCACTATTTTAAAAGTTAAAATATACGAAATTTAGATCATATCCTTACCCTTCCTTTTACTTGACTTTTAACAATAAATCTTTAAAAATAAAGATTTTGGACGAGTTTAAAGAAAGTAGGTAAAATTGACACATTTGTGGCATTTTTACCTACTACAGTTTTTCGAAGAAATATAGTAGTGGTTAAGATTCCTTCACAATTTGTGCCTAAATAACTTATTTTTAATGAGTTTAGGGGAAAAAGTAACTTAATAATGGCATACTGAAAGGTAGGTAAAGTTGACTTCGTTTCGTTAACATTTTGATACAAAACATAGGGTTGTCAAAAAATAAATCATAGGGCGAAACAATATATCACAATTTAATTTTTAATTAAAGGCGCAGGTTACCTTACCTACATAAACTAAAGTTTAAAAAATTTCAAAATAAATTAAACAGAAACAAATACCTTAAGCACTAGGAAAAGGTTAAGAGGAAAAACTGTGTGACAAATTTCTCATACAAAATAAAGGTTTCGTAGTCCCCGATTTCCTCCTTCAAAACTGAGCTGAACTGATTTAAATAGGCAAATAAACTACCTATTAATTTTATACAAAGTACCGATTAGAATGAAATATGTTGGTAATGTATGCTTTTATTTTTACCTTTTTTAAAGATAAAAATGGTCCTTTAAATAGAAGCCAGAATTCTCCAAAACCCTTGAATATTCTTAAAAAAATAATGTTTTTTCAAGTCATGATTATGACACTTCAAATTTGTATGAAACGTTTGTCACGTGGTATTTCCTCTTTAGGTGTCTTCTAAAAACATTTACTTACATCAATACCTCCTTACATACTTACCTCTACCTTTTCGAAATTAATGGTTTTTACCTTTATACGCCGATCTAAAAATTTCGTTTGAAAAAAAAAACATATTTCAACAACATTGACCAAACCTATTTACATAGCCTAAGATAATTATTATTTACCCTCCTTTAACTTCGCCGTAGTCGGGTAAAATATGTTTGACTGTGACAGCCCTAACCACAGGTAAAAAACAAGGGTCGAAAGTTTGGAGTTATTTAATTTAATAAAAATTAATAGGCACAAAGGGATACATTTCCAAAACGCCTCCTGAGTTTTCCCTATTCCTCATAAGTATTGGATAAAAAACCTGGTCACCCTATTTCATACTTATAGAGGATAAAAATAAAATTGATATATCTTATTAATAAATGGGTCTTTTATTTTCCCTTTGATATCAGCTTGTTGCACATTTTTTTTCACATAAACAGAAAACTTCAGGTTGGTCTTACATTCCATACTTTGTGCGTAAAAATCAAGAAAAATAAAATGTGGAGGATTGAGGGCCCGAATATTAACAAGGCAATAACTGGAAAACTATGAGGAGTTGAAGCCAGCTATTTGTTTCACATTTTTTCATATTTTATTACGTACCCCCCTGGATAACTTGCAACAGCCGTAATCCTATAGTTTAAAAAAAATGCGTAGTTAATTTTTGTAAGTTGGAGGATTGAGGGCCCATTTTGAACTAAGATTATACAAAGTAGAAAAGCTTTTTGCGATAAATCTTACTTCCACAATTTTTGTTCGGGATTAACTTAGACTTTAGCATTAAAACTTTTACTGTAATGTTAATAGTTTGTTCGCAACAGCCGGGCCCTCAATCCTCCATGTGAGAACTGAGGGCCCGACTCTTCAGCTAATAACTCGGTGAAGATGACTTTCACAAAATCGATTCCAAGTTGCACATTTCTTTTATAATGTCCACTAAATCATCAGTATACTTTTATTGACTTTCGAGGAAGTGGCCCTCAAACCACACACACATAAGTATTGCCAGCCCCTATTAACCGTGTCCCCACCGCTATACCCCACTAGTGGGTCCAAGATTATGAATTCTAGATTAAAAAAATAATTACAGCATATCTGGGACGGGAGTAGGGCAAGGGTAACCTATCAATCATCTTAACCTATCCTCGTGTGTAATAAAATTATATTTATTTCAAATTGATAAACAAGGTACCTAGTACATTTGAATGCCCCAGTTTTTTTTACACAACCGCTTATTACCATCTTTTAGCTGACAAGAACGAGCGCGAGATAACAAGGACCTTGATCAAGATGCTGGAGTCGGACCCGCGACCACGGCATTAACCTAACCAGGGACGAACGAATCATACCTATTGAACCAACATTATTACCTATGTCAAATTGTTTTCCAGGGTTTAACTACAAATATTCTGAGAAACTTAGAAAACCACCTCAGCTCACACAACATCAACTATTTTAACAATGAAGTACAAAAATTCTTTGAAATTGATGTCCAGGGAGTTTATGTCTTGAATCTTCTGAGTTCCGAATTCAGGTAGGTGTACAGTCGAGACATCACATCACACTAGGTAAAAAAAATATATATGCAGGGACTTCTGACATTTCGTACTTAATATTGTTTCAGCTATCGGGTATTCAGTCAGTCGATGGTGATCGAAGTGTCGAATATTGGTGGGAGAGCTGATCGTGTCCAAAAAATAGCTTGGACACTTGGAAGGCAATAACAGAAAATGTAAATTGAAAAATATTTATTCTACAATAAAATTAAGATTTATCCAAAAGTGCTTTGTTTCAATTTCCGTTTTCAATCGTAAGTTCACTTTGGCAATCACTCGGTACTCTATCTGTAAATAATTCTGGAACCTGTAAACAATATATATTTTGCTATATTAATCACTTTTTCAACAATAATTTGCCCATACCTATAAGTCCCTATACCTAGTGACATTCATCTACCCTGTATCTACCTATGGTTTGATATGGGCGTTTATTTGCAGTAGTTCCTTTTGAGTTCCTTCAAAGGAACTAATGGAAGCTACATTTTCTTCCCGTTAGTTTCTTTAATCATTTCGTAGGAACTAGTGAGAAGAAAAAGTACCATTAGTTTCTTTGAAGGAAGTAGTGGTAATAAATGGATATTTTTGTTAAATTGTCATTGATTATGTTAAATAATAAATTTGCTATAACCTACATTTTTTAAAATTAATGTCAGTAAATTACATCCTTAATAATTTGTCATTTAAAAATGAAACTTTTTTGTTGTAATATCATTATTTACTTTTAATTTCTTACATCTGTTTGGTTACATAATTTGTCTGTTCAACGTAATGTACTATTTAGTGGTGGAAACTCTTTTGGCTACTGTACTAAAATAATGTTTCACTATTACGTACTATTTTAAAGCTGTATGTTTCCCTAAGTAATAAATAAAATAAAATAATAATAATATGGGCTGCTGGCAGAGACAGAAAAAGGCACTTAGAGAAATAGCTAACTCCGTTACCTGTGGTGTATATGCTTCTACTCTATCAAGTAAGGAATCCGAGTAACCAGGAGTATAAAATCTGAAATAAAAGTAATGGTGCATTAAAACAGAAATCTCAAAATACTGTGTAAAGTTTAGGCATCAGATAAAGCTTACCTTACTATTTCTTCTGGGAAACAACTGTTTATAATATTAATATATTCTTTGAGTGATGTTCCTGGAACTGTGTCTATTTCTTGAACTCTTTTCAAAGCGCCTGTAGTAACAAACAATCTACGAGCTCTAGCATCATTGGGTAAAATCTGCAAAAAAAAATGGATTTAATGCCGAAGTTTCTAGTTCTTAATTTAAATGAAAATAAATGAGGAAAATTATGTTTAATTAAAATTTGAAATATGCTCCATCACAATAAATAACTTTTACCTACACCCATGCTTTAAATTCTCTTTAAAGGATTCTGCCTGCCTTTAGCATTAGCTGTTATTCTGTGGCCTAGCATGACCGATTTATATCGCGTGATATACAGTCAGTGGCACGAATCATGAAATCGGGTGGGGATTGCGCGGAACGCGTATTTTGGGTATGCGTTGCGGTGAGGGGCGCGGGCGGCGGGAGAGGGGTGCGCGCTATTGGTCGCTCACAAGAGCACATGCGCGAACTTATCCCCACTCCGTCGAAAAATATTCAAGATACATGCCTCGCACTGTAGCATTTTATCGACACTCAACTATCAAATTCCTTTGTCTTTTTGACAGTAAAACGAGATAAAACGCTATAGTATCACGCGATATAAATCGGTCATGATAGGCAGGCTGAAACGGCTAGCTTACTGCCAACATTACAATATCCGAGCGAGAGGATGTAGCGCTCCTCCCCCGCACCCACGAGTTACGATGAAGTTCATTATAACACTCGTTCTGATGATATAATGACGAGGAGGAGGAGGAAAGTCAAGTCAAACCCTTTATAGAGGATACGTCATAATCAAGGGTGTAAATAAAGTCTTGTATGCAACTGTAAATAATTAGGTAGGTATTAAAACACTCATTTGATAAACCCACATGCGTGTTTTAATACCCCTCATTATTATACGGTTGCATAAATAACTATTATGATACTATAGGTTGGTTGGTAAGGAGGTTTTAAAACGAGTGGCGATGGCTCATCACGAGTTTGAAAAAATCTTAACAACCATGTAACGTAAAACGTTTTCAGTACATTTGCGAGAAAAAATCGTGTGCGCGCGTATTGCCCCTGCACGAACTAAACGTATGTTGTGATTGGGACAATCTATAAATTCTGAAGCTGTGTAAACTTTTTTTGTTCATAAATAAAATGTGTACTTGAGAGTAAATAATTATTATATTAAAAGAAATGAAATGAGATCGATTCAGATCGTGAATTGATTTAAGGAGTAACATTACGATCCACAAGATCGATTTATTCCAAAATTTTGAGCATTTAATGATGTGTGGGTCTCCAGCTTCCTCATAGGCTATAGAGAAATTCTAAGCTTGCCATATTTTAAAGCATAATAGCAGCAATCAAACTTCCAGACAAAATAATAGCAGCCACCATAAGTTCGTTACCATGAGTTGTTTTATGTGTGTGAGCTGGCGACACGTGTCTGCAGCTTACACATCCCGTTAAGGCAAACCAGTGAGGTTACGGTTTTAGACTATAGTCAAAAATTTAGAGCCTAATTGCAGCAATAAGATCCAAAAAAACTAACCATCACACTCAAATACTGTTGTAACTACGAGCATAAAACTGTGTGCGAGCTGGAGACACGTGTCACTGGCTTGCACATCTGTATTTTCGTAATTACTTAAGCTACGATTATGTTATATACCTCAAAATTCTCAGCCGAATTGGAGCATTAGGCTCCAAATTTATCAAAGCTTCAACTCGAAAAGTTTTTGAGCTACGAGCCGATATCTATGTGTAAGCTGGTGACACGTGTCTCTGGCTGACACATGCTGAATTGCTGTAACTGTATATGTTAGAGTTTCGTTTTAAAGATCAAACAATACGTTATAATTGCAGCACACACGAAGCATAATTTCAAATCTCTGGGCCTCTTAGTTTCAAAATTATAAGCCAAAAACCGTTTTCCCGCCAAAAAATTCAAAATAATGGCTCGGAAGTGCCTAATCGCGCCGTTGCCGTTCCGTGCGCTACACTATTGCAATCGAATTTGAACCTAAGAGCTAGTATTATTTTGGTTCATTTTAATTTACGCTCTCGATCGTTTTAATTTATGTACTGAGAATTTTAGTCTAGGAGGTAGATAGAAGCCGTCTGATATAACTGGTTACCTAATTTTAAAGAAAAACAAAGTCTATTTATTTAGGAATATTTATATCGCTATGCTTAGTTATTATACATTTTTTTTACACTAATCTCACTTACATTAAAACTTCGAACATTTGTTTGTCTGTCTCTATGTTTGTTACTCTTGCACACCGAAATTTGGCATACAGACAGATATAAATATGGCCTGGACTGGAATCGGGATTAACACAATCAAAAAATAAAAATAATCCTATAAACAGTTATAAACAAAATCACGCCATCTGTTCGCGCACCAAGGAATTATTAGTATAGCCGTGTATATATAAGGTGGTACCAAATGATCTGATGATACTAAAACAGGTGATAGTGTTGCTTAAACTGATTAACTTTCTCCAAGGAACATAGGTCGAAAAACGAAAAAAAATTTCATACTCCCATACAAAATGTACTGGTCAGCTGACCGACTTACTATGGAAAGGCGAAAAAAAAAATTCGTTTTTCGACCTATGTTCCATAGAGAAAGTTGTTCAGTTTAAGCAACACTATCACCTGTTTAAGTATCATTAGATAATTTGGTACCACCTTATATATCAGTGTGCGCGCGCTCTGTTTTATCATTAGCACTAGAGATGGTTAATATAGCATCTAGCGCCATATTATTGCCCGCTATATTTACATAGCGCATGTAGCGCGCTATGTAAGTAGACGCTATGGCGCTATGAATATCGCGCGTGGCAACAAGTAGCATCGTTGGCCGGACGGCACCCTGATTATCTAAAAAGAAACTATTTAGCGACCGGTTGCATTTGACATACATTGCCACTTTTCTTTAGTATGTGTTTTTTTTAACCCAAAAAGAAGTAGCAATGGATCACGATCATCTGTGAACTGCAACCAGTCGCTAGGTGGTTTTTAATTAGATAATCAGCCCGCGGGTGCGCAGGCATTCATCGCGTGCGCGCTGTTGCTACCGGACGCGTTACGCGCGTTTCTCTCGCAGCACGCTAGGTATGAGTATAATATCGCGCGCGACCTTATATTGTGTTAGTTCGATTAGGACTTTTATGACACAACGAAGTCAATTAGTAAGTATTATGTAAAAGCTATTTAGCTAAGCAAAGTTAGTGAACGCGAGATATGGTAAAACAACCGTATTTCAAACGTCAATAAGGTCAAAATCTCTTGCACCTGTTTTTTTTAACTAGAAAACCTTGTCTAGTGATCACAAGTTAGAAAAATGAGTGCAAGTGATTTTCGACCTTATTGACATTTATCAAAATCACGGTTTTTAATGAAAGATCAAAGTTAGTAAACGAGAATACGGCAAAAAATCAACCAATTTTTAAACGTCAATAAGGTCGAAAATCGCTTGCACCTGTTTTTTTTACTAGAAAACATTGTCTAGTGATCACAAGTTAAAAAATGAGTGCAAGCGATTTTCAAACTTATTGACATTTATCAAAATCACTGTTTTTAATGAAAGATCAAAGTAAGTTAATGAGAATACGCCAAAAAATCAACCGAATTTCAAATGTCAATAAGGTCGAAAATAGCTTGCACCTGTTTTTCTTAACGATAATTTAAAGACGTGAAATACACCTAATTTTATCGACAAAAACACCCACATGTTGGGGTCTATCCCCACTCCTGTTGGAATGGCCGCCATTTTAAATTTGACTTTTTATTTTAGTATGCCAAATTTCGGCGTGAAAGAGTAACAAACATACAGACAGACAAAATTTGTATAATACCTAACTAAGAATAGCGATATAAACATTCCTAAATAAATAGACTTTGATTTTCTTTAAAATTAGGTAACCAGTTATATCAGACGGCTTCTACCTCCTAGACTAAAATTCTCAGTACATAAATTAAAACGATCGAGAGCGTAAATTAAAATGAACCAAAATAATACTAGCTCTTAGGTTCAAATTCGATTGCAATAGTGTAGCGCACGGAACGGCAACGGCGCGATTAGGCGCTTCCGAGCCATTATTTTGAATTTTTTGGCGGGAAAACGGTTTTTGGCTTATAATTTTGAAACTAAGAGGCCCAGAGATTTGAAATTATGCCTCGTGTGTGCTGCAATTATAACGTATTATTTGATCTTTAAAACGAAACTCTAACATATACAGTTACAGCAATTCAGCATGTGTCAGCCAGAGACACGTGTCACCAGCTTACACATAGATATCGGCTCGTAGCTCAAAAACTTTTCGAGTTAAAGCTTTGATAAATTTGGAGCCTAATGCTCCAATTCGGCTGAGAATTTTGAGGTATATAACATAATCGTAGCTTAAGTAATTGCGAAAATACAGATGTGCAAGCCAGTGACACGTGTCTCCAGCTCGCACACAGTTTTATGCTCGTAGTTACAACAGTATTTGAGTGTGATGGTTAGTTTTTTTGGATCTTATTGCTGCAATTAGGCTCTAAATTTTTGACTATAGTCTAAAACCGTAACCTCACTGGTTTGCCTTAACGGGATGTGTAAGCTGCAGACACGTGTCGCCAGCTCACACACATAAAACAACTCATGGTAACGAACTTATGGTGGCTGCTATTATTTTGTCTGGAAGTTTGATTGCTGCTATTATGCTTTAAAATATGGCAAGCTTAGAATTTCTCTATAGCCTATGAGGAAGCTGGAGACCCACACATCATTTAATGTTCATTTTCTTATTTCAACGGTTAAAATGTACTCTATGGCGATCTATGACTCAGCGATTAGCCTTTGTCCGATTAGCCTGCTGGAATGCACCCACTGTCATTTGTCAAAAATGACACTGACAATTGTTACCATGGTGACAGGACAGTTTGTTTTTGTAAGCTGAGCAAAGTTAGGTTCAGCGTTGCCGTTTTGTGTGGAATTACACATTTCGTGTGTAATCAAGGCCTCTCGTGTGTAACCCGTGTGTAATAGGAATGTGTGTGTAATTGTGTACTATTTCAATCTTGGTCGTAATTTATAAATAATAAATACATTTCTGCGTGGAAAGGAACGCACCTTTTGTTTGTAGCGTTTTTCTACAAACCTCTAGCACCCCCCAATGAGAGACCTCGGATATGCTAATGTGTGTAAGCGTGTGTAATGAAGGAGTCATGTGTGTGGGATTTGATCGAGAGGCTGTGGCAACACTGGTTAGGTTATGATAAAAAATTTAAATACAATATCAAAACAAATGGATTATAGATAGAGATTGCAAGACTAAACTGCTCAAGTAAAGATTTCAAAATGGCTGGAAGAGGACGAGGACGTGGCGGAGGCCTATCTCTCACCCAAGACCAACTACAAGCTTTAGGAATCGCTCGGGGAGACAACACGCCAGTCGTGGTTGCTCCTCCGCCTTTATTCCCCAAGCTGGAAGCAAAACCGCTGCCTTTAGCCAGCGATGCTGCCACAGACTACATGCTCATTGTAAAAGAACAGTTTATTGATTATTTGCACGATTCACCAGCGTATGTTAAACCAAAAGTATTGAGTGACGGTGTGGAGAGATACTCGGACAAATATAAAGTTTTAGCTCTCGATGCGAAACAAGGTAAAGTGTTAAATTGCGTGTGGGCGAACATGCCCCCAGAGCTAAGACCGCAGGCAGGTCAAATACGAACGACTCGTAAGAGAAAACTTGATGATCCAAATGAGATTGCTAAGAGGCTACAGACTCTTGAAAAGAAAGAATCACAGGAAGAATCTGAAGAAACAACACAAAATAATGAGAATGATAATGCTAAGCCTAAGGCTGAAGTCAATGATGATGAAGAAATAGAGGATGAAGAGGAGCAAGATGAAGAGATCGATGATGGAACAGACTATGCCAACAATTTCTTTGACAATGGGGAAGAATATGATGATGACGATGATAACCTGGATGATGGTCCAGTTTATTAAACTAGAACATTTTTAAATGTTAAATAAACATTAATTTATGTAAATACAAGTTTTTAAATTATCTATAAACAACATACAAGTTTTTAAAATACCTTAGCATATTGAGCCAAGACATATTTGAGGATGCAGCCAGGAGCGGCGTGCAGTAATGGCTCGAGTGCAGGCCGGTGCAGGCAACACTGCAGGGCCTGTTTCAAGGCACACGAGGTTCGGGCTCGTACTTCTCCTGATGACTTTGGATCTGTATATAGCTGAAAATAGAATAACATTATTTATACATATTTCAGATTTAATCTAATAAGTATACATACTTTATAAAATGTTAACATATTATCAACTAGCGAGAAAACAATTAATTTAGTCTGTGGAACACCCAAGGGGGACAAAGGGGTACCATGAGAAAATTATATAGCCCGTGGTACCCCTAATCTTTTTTTATGTCAGATTGAAATATTAGAGATATTTGGGTACCACAATCAATTAAAAATTTATTTAATAAGGACATTGTTGTTCAGTTGTTCCACTGGCAAAAATATTTGCTCGTGGTACCTCAAAGGGAAGTTAGACTGGGGGACCACGGGCAAGTAATGGCTGATGATGAATGAAGGTGCGGGCACATTTCTCTGACGCCACGCGTTAACACGTGTTAACACGCCGTCAGATGACATCGGTTTTCATAGTAAATGTATGCACTATGATCACACTTATCTTATAACACGTCTAATAGTACGGCGTGTTAACACGTGGCGTCAGACAAATGTGCCCGCACCTTTAGAGTAGTATTATCGTCGCTATATTATAAACCTGCAACAGCCTGGGCAGTGCGTTGGCGACGGCGACGGCGAGGCTGTGCTGCGGCGAGTGCTTGGCGACGTGGCCGAGGGTCCACGCGGCGGCGCAGATCTCCGCGTCCTCGGCCTCGGGGTTCTGCAGGATCTCCACGAGGCGCGGGATCGTCTATATCATAATCTTTAATATTAAATATCACTAAATTGTATCGAAAATCGGACCGGATCTATAAGGTCTACGAGGTCAAGGCACAAAATAGAGAGACTAACAGAAGTTAAGCTTACCTAGTACTACGGGCGCTCGAGCATCGCACACAGACAAAGACAGCTCTCGCCGCTGCGTCACGTACTCAAAGTGGTTTGAGATTTTTTTGAGATTCCGGTTATACAGTGTCGGTGTCTATGTGTGCGTTGTTCGAGCACGCGAGTGCTAAGCTTTAACTACTTACTATACCTACTCTTTGTTGTGGTCAAGGCGGCCGTTTCCTTGTGGCCAAACTAAAATGCCAAACTAATTTGGCCACGAGGAAACTTAATTCCTTGTAGCCAAACCGTAGTAATAGCACAGAATACATAATAGTACAAGTGTAATAGTTTAATTTATCATCCGCCTGTATGGAGGAAAAACTCTGTAGACAATATACTTACCACCAAGTCTGGGCATGTATTACTTAAAAGTACATACCTAAAACATCCCTAACGCGTTGTTCGACAGATTCGCGTTACTGTTTATTAATAAAATATATAAAAGTTAACCTTCTCTAGATTTATGTGATCCTGGTACTTTTTCTTTATCTGCGGGGGTTTCTCTTTTAAATTAGTATCCCCACCATACTATTATATAATTCTGTGTCCCTATTAGAAAAAAAAACATGTACAGTGTGTGTTATTTTTAAACTATGACTACAGTTTGGCTACAAGGAATTAAGTTTCCTCGTGGCCAAATTAGTTTGGCATTTTAGTTTGGCCACAAGGAAAAAGCCGTCAAGGCGTGTATGATAAATAAAAGCTAACAGACTGGCTTTCAATAGATGATGGATGGAAAAGTAAGGTTCAACCTTCCTACTCATGTGACGCCTGCGGAACACCGCAGTAGGATCCGCCATGAGTTCGACAAGCGAAACAAATGCGCACTGCCTGTTCTAATGCATAGATTTTTCACGCACGACTCCACCGGATCGGCTCCGACCGCGAAACACCGCGACACACGCTAAAGCAATGCCGCGAAACCGCTACATAGGTAGATGTGATCCTTAAAGTCATCGATAGAAGACATCTCATAGCGGAACTATGGCGGAACCACCGCGGTGCCGCTGGTACGGTTTCACGGCGGAGGTGTGCTAAGCGTGACCCTACTGTTTTCTACACACTAGTCTTGCTTCACAACCAATGTCAGTAAACAGTTTAAAGTAACTTATACACCGTTATTTTTTAAGTATATCTAAAAATGAAATGGGGATTTCAGACCACGTAAATGAACAACTTTTACTAATTACTATGGGGCAACCACCGAATCTCAAAAAAAAACAGCTGTTCCATAGAAAAGTACAACATCGACTCGACTATAGGTAATGTATTGAGCAGCTGTTTTTTTTCGCGATTCCGTGGTTGGCCCCATAGTTAAAGTTATTCATTTACGTTGTCTGAAATCCCCATTTCATTTTTAGATATACAAGGTGTTTGGTAAATGCCTTATAAAGCCGAATATGGTGGATAGGGACCATCAAACTGAACAACTTTTACTATGGAACCAACTCTGATATCGCGAAAAAAAAAACAGCTGTTTCATACATTTTGATATTTTCGTTATTAATTTTTGTATGAAACAGCTGAATTTTTTTTCACGATTTCAGAGTTGGTCCCATAGTAAAAGTTGTTCAGTTTCATGGTCCCTATCTACCATATTCGGCTTTATAAGGCTTTTACCAAACACTTTGTACTTAAAAAATAACGGTGTATAAACAAAATATCACGAAAAAATATTAAATTGTAACCTTAGCTTCAATGACGGCCATAGCGAGCTGGTCGGACTGTCCGGCGATGAACCCGAGCGCCATGCACGCGGGCACGCGCACGCCGCCCGCCGCCTCCGACAGCAGCTCCACTAGGGGGCCACACCCACCCGTGTTCACCACTAGTTGGGCAAGCTACAAAACAATTATTATTATAAGACTTTTATTTGATGAGAGAGATTACATGATCGATCAGTCTGACGCCAGTCCATTCCAACAGTCTGTATAGACTTTGATTTTTTTGAAACTGATGATCCAAAATTTGTACCAGACTATACTGCATGGACTGCCGCCAGACTGATCATGTAATCACCTAGGTACAAAATTTCAATATCACAATCGCATAACTCATCAAATTTTTCTGCAGCCTTCCTTTTTCACTATCCAGCCATCACGTAAAACATTAATTAAGGCGAGTCTCACTCTCACATCAACAATTCGTATCGACGACGTCCCTCAGTTGGAAAACCACCGGCTCGAGGCGCGGTGTAACCTATGTGACTCTCGAGCTCAAAAAACCAATTCACTTTCGTGAAATAAAACATGAGTAGGTATCTCACATCAACAGAATCTGCGGTCATGATTGTCTTACGTCAACCGAATGCTCGACAATGTCCCTGAGCAGGAAGGCTGCAGATGATTATCTTCATCATCATCATCATATCAGCCGCACGAGACCCACTGCTGGGCATAGGCCTCCCCCAAGGATCTCCACGACGATCGGTCCTGCACTGCCCGCATCCAGCGGCTTCCCGCGACCTTCACCAGATCGTCGGTCCACCTTGTGGGGGGCCTACCCATACGGAGCGTCGTCCTGTGCGCGGTCGCCATTCCAGAACCTTTCCGCCCCAACGCCCATCGGTTCTTCTCGCTATGTGTCCAGCCTACTGCCACTTCAGCTGATGATTATACTTGTCCATCAGCCATTTTAATGTCCCCACTGCTGGGGCACAGGCCCTCCTTATGGGTGGTAAGGAGGATGGGCCATAACCTACCACGCGGGCCCAATGCGGATTGGTGGGTGTTAACGACTGCAAATGCAGCCAGGACCAACGGCGGAGCTCGAGATAGTAATTTTTTTGGTCACCCATCCCATGACCGACCCTTGCGAACGTTGCTTAACCTCCGCAATCGCTGGGCCAGGCGTTAAACCACTGCGCCACCTCATGATTATACTTACGTCAACGGAATGCTTGACAATGTCCCTGAGCAGGAAGGCGGCGGCGCGGCGCACGGGCGCGGCGTCGTGGCCGGCGTGCAGCAGCGCGGGCGGCAGCGCGCCGCCCGCCACCACCGCCTCGGCCAGCTCGCAGCGCGCGCCCGCCACCGCGCCCAGCGCGCACAGCGTGCTGCGCTACACAACACACCACCACTAAATATGGCCGCGCCTAGTACCTACTAACGGCCCCGCCACAGCCCATCGTAATATCAGCCCACAATATTCACTGCGCGCTATCTTGATGCTCTGAGCTCATCGTCACAACCACTCAGTGATTACCGAATTCGCTTACCGCGCCGCTCGCCCCGGCAGGCTGTGACCGAACCGGAACCGGGCTCTGTCACTCCTCGCGTGAGTATGAAGCGCCCGGCGTCCTCTGAGAGGACAAATTTCATACGTTAGAAAAGATAACACCTACGCGTTAGAGAAGCAACTACTGCTAACTGAATGTTGTGGAGCGAAGGGAGCGCTGTGTGACCTGAATTGCACTTTATTGTGTCGGAGCAAGAGTCGCAATTTATTTAAACGATTTTCCGGAGTGCAACTTCTGTACGCTAGTACTATTATCTATTTTGTGCCGTAACGGCCAGCGCGGCAGAGCGGTGAGGCAGGCGGCACGGTAACCGAATTCGGTAATCACTGCAGTGCGATCGTGTGACGAGACGAGCTGAGAGACCGCCATGAGATAGTGCGCAGTGATTATTGAATGCCGCCAGTCGCGCTGGCTGAGGCCAGGCCGTAAGAGCCTCTCTATTTTATGACACGTGGAACACATTACTACATAGGGTGTTTGGTATTGGTAAATAATGGAAAAGAGTTGTATAAAATACCGAACCCCCAAATTGTAACCCCGAAAAATTATTATTAACAAGGAAAGCTACTTGCTGAGATAAAGTGAGTAGATACTTAGATGGACTCCATCTCAGTAATAGTAGTCAAAACAAGCCACGCACCAAAGACTTACAGACTTACATAACGATCTACGATCAAAGACTACAATACCTTCAGTTTAGGGTCTTGGTTTTCCAATCCACGCACTAAGTGGCATATCGCACCAGCGTCCACGACGGCCTCCGGCTTGTGCTGAGCGATGTCCACCAGAGCACCTGCTGCAATCTAAATAGCAACCATAAAGTAGAAGTAGGTACTATCAGAAACTGTGCTAGTGTCTCGTGCAATTAGTTAACTCTCCTGAAATGCTAATTAAGGTGGTTATAACTAAGTACCGAAAATGAGGCCCTCAGAGGTTTTATACCTACTTATTATAAGTTGTAAATAGAAAATGATTTTAATAAAATTATAAATGTGGAATATTTAGGACCCATCCATGGTCGAGTATTTTTAGAAGGTATCACTATATTACCTCGTAGTCATTCGTTAAAGTAATAAATAGCGAATGTATCAAAAACCGCCACTTTTAGCAGTTTTCCTATCTACCTACTTCTAGCAGTGACTACGAGGGAACAAGGGCGTCGCCAGGGGTGGGCCCTAGAGGTTAAAAAATGTAGCCAACTGCAACGTAACCAAAGTTCTAAGGCCGTGCAATTGACTTGCTTTTCCGATATATCCTGCATAAATAAACTTGAATAAATTTACTAGGTGCTCTTGACTGTACCTACTATTAATATTATTTTCATCTTCCTTAATAATAATAACTTGCCCCCCCCCCCCTGGGCAATGGGCTGGCGACGCCCTTGCGAGGGAATGTAATGATACCGTTCAAAAATACTAGACTATGGACCCTAAAAATTCCATGTTAAGTTTTATCAAACTTGTGTATTAGAATTACAATATTAAATAAAATTCACCGCGGCGCCACTTTTGGTCGTACCGTACAAGCGCCTTAAAGAGAAAAATAACGGATGACTTTTCTCATAATGTTACCACGTTACTAAGAATTGTGTTAATGCAGAATTCAATTAACAAGAGACAGTGCATTTTACCTGCTTAAGACTCATTTCAGGCTCTTGAAAAGCCAATACTAAAAGAGGCAGGGTGCCTGCATCCACTACTAGCCCTGCCAGCTGTTCGCTATGCTTCCCTATGTAGCCTAAGGCCCATGCGGCATTCTCTTTCACCTGAAATAATTTGAGTCCAGGTCATACATTCTCTATGGGATGTATTTAATAGCACTTTAAATTTGATTAAAACAGCTATAAAATTGTATATCAGCACTTTAAAATAATAATAGACCTATAATTTAACATTATCACTACAAAAATAATGGTTTGCACTTTAACTGTGTCCCAACCATTGGTCACAACTCCAAGTTTCTGTCCCACCATGTCAGACTGACCACTGTTAAAATGAGATGGAAAGATGAAAACAACTTGTAGCATAATGCATATACGCCATCAGGTCGGTTCTGGCGTTGTTGGTCACAATGGAACCTCCTCCCAGGAAGAGGAGCCCAGGCTCCTCTCTTGCTGCGCCCGCTCGTTGTCGCACCTAGACGTCTGTTTACCAGTGCTAAAGTTATAAAATTAATTTGTAAGCTGCAAAGTATTAATTTTAAATCTAAGCAATTAAATTGTATAGTGCAAAGTATTAATTTTAAAATAAAACTTAGCATTTATTTATAGTGAAAACCATCATTTTTATAGTACATTCAATAAATTTTAAAGCTAAACTTTTTAAAGTGTTACATAATTTTAAAGTGCATTTAATTATATTCCCCATTCTCTATGAACACGCGTTCACTGACATTGAGAGCCAGTGCAGTGACGAGACAGTTCTTGTCACTGACACTGATATAGGTGTGGACACGTTCATAGAGAATGTAATTAGCAATGAAATAATAATTAAGTATCACGATGGCGGAACTATGATGGAACTGCGACTTCACTGTTATGTGTGAATCAGTGTTTAGCACTAACACGGTCGCAGGTTCAACTCCTGCTAGTGACGAAATGACTGTTGAAAAGTATTCGCTCGCTACTGTCATTCATGGTTCATTATTATTAGTACCTACTTATACTTACCTATAGATATACTTACTTACCATTCACTGATTTATTTATCTAGTTAGGCGATCATTAGACTGAATTATCTACGCGTGTTTAATAATTTCATAATTAAAATATTATTCGTTAAAATACAGTGTCTTCCACAAAAGCATATGAAGTGTTTTTTTGCACATCAAAACAAGTTTTAGCCTCCTAACAATTTTTTTAAAATACAGTTTGCTATCTTTAATTATTCGAACGACTAATGTCTCTGTACCTTTTTATGATGTATGTTCATACCAATGAAAAAATCGTAACTGGTTCCAAAGGCGGAAAACACATATCAAATACCTGCGTATCGAAGTCTTCTAAACAAGACACAATGTGCTCGAGTGCACCGAGGCGAACGATCGCAGATGCTAATTCTTCGTTATGTCTGCAAAAAATATAAAAACTTGTATTCTAGGAAACATTTGAATAATCTGATTTCAGCTTGGCTCAGTAATCTTGGTACTTATGGTAGTTTTGTTATTAAATCAGCGTTTTTATTGTCTGTATTTTGAAATCATACTTTGGAACCAAAAGTAAAAAGATTTAGCTCGGAAAAATAAAGTATTCCTTACTTAGCAACCGCTCGCATCAGGTACAACGCTGATCGTTTATAATACACCTGTCCAAATAAAGAACAACATTAATGAGCAGAATAGCTAATCTTTTGATCAAAATTCTACATGAACTATGCAAATAATCTGGAAGTCGGTCGGTATATTTACTGAATATGTATTGCTATAACAGCAATAACGCCAATAACAGTCTTCTTCAGATTACAAAAACGTAGATTCAAAAAGGATTGTCTTGAAAATCTTTTAAATAAGTATCCTTACTAATATTATAAATGCGAAAGTCCCTTTGTTTGTTTGTTACGCCTTCACGTCTTAACTACTAAACCGTGCATACACGTTGTCAGAGGTACAGAGAAGGACATAGGGTACCTTTCATCCCGAAAAAAAATATTGTTCCCGAGGGATAGCATAAAAACTTTCCACACAGACGAAGTCGCGGACAGCCGCTAGTAGAAATATAGTGTTTTCTAAGATCCACCCTTAAAATGGTCCTTCGAATAGGATAAAACATTAATGTAATTTGGACTTACAAGTTATTCATGTAGCTTATCCAAAGGGACTAAACCATGTCAACAATGAGATATGAATGAACAGTAAAGACTTGCAGTCGCTGACCATTTGAGTTGTTCGGGGCCTATTGAACGTCATCAAGATGTCCTCACATTGTACTTGTTGAGGTTGTCGAGCGTGATGGTGAGCATGCCGCTGCCGAGCAGCTGCCGCGCGACGGCCTCGTCGTGCTCGGCCAGGCGCGCCGCCGCCACCACCGCGCACTGCCGCACCGTGCTGCACGCGTCCGACAGCAGCGGCCGCAGCAACTCTGACGTCAGTATTCATGTTAATGTCCAGAATGTCCTTACCATATATCATCAACGCATAGCGATATTGTAGGCATGAAAGGAGACTGCCATATTTATTTAGCGCAGGGATTCCCAAACTATTTTGGGCAAGAGACCCCTGTTCCAAAAAATGAACTAATACCTCAGTCAGACCCCCATGGCTATGGGTAAGTATACACTTGATATTTGATAGTATTTTTAAATTTGGCTAAAATTACTTTAAAAATCCTATCAAATATCCAGTGTAATTAATATTATAATTGTAATTATCGACCACTTTGGGAATCACTGATTTAGCGTAACAGTTGTAGTCACATAGCACCAGTCGATTTTCATACAAAAGAGGTATAACTTTGAAGCCTTGTTTCTCCGCCAAGAATTGACCTAGCTGTGATCTGAGATATAAGGATATGTTTAAAAACACCGCGATATTAGCATAAAAATGTATGAAAATCTTAAAACTGAAAACTCTAATCCTTATATCTCTTAGAATGCTGATCAGATCAGTTGGGTGTGTATATCAAATCTCCTCCATCTAGTCCCTGGATGGCCACCATTAGATCACAGCTAGGTCAATCCCTGGCGGAGAACCAAGGCTTCAAATTTACCTCGTTTGTATGAAAATCGACTGGTGTCTTTAATTATGTGACCGCCGCTGTAGTTGTTAACAATCTGCCTTTCGCGAGTTTCTTGGTGGCTCCCGCTTTCGAGTTTGCGAACCGATGGACGGCGTAGCTTCTTTGCTATTCACAACAGCTTGTAACAGCATAGAGACTGAATTAATGATTTTGTTTGAAACTTGCTGCGGCGCGGCGGAACCGCCCGCAGCTAGTTTTGGTTTCTTCTACTGAATCCGTTCGAGCTATTATAATGACAGCGCGGGGCGTTCGTCCTAACTACGCACTTGGTTGATTCAACATACGAAGCTTATGATCAAGTCTGAGCAATATTTAGGGGAAAGTGACTGTAGGCATTCTGGCAATATTGCGTTTCCATTTCCAATAATATATAAGTACTTAATAAGTAATCAAGAAAATAATTTAAGTAAGTAGGTACCTATGTAATTATTTATGATATAGCTAGAACTAACCCAGCACACCAGCGCTCTCTAAGCATTTCACGTTGGTGGCTCTTGTAGCTAACTCCGCCATTGTTTGGACAAACACTAACCTGGCTTTCTGGTACGTTTCAAATACTGAAACAAAGTGCAAGGCAGTTGAAATTAATTCGCTTGCAGAACCACTGCTACGATTTAGTCGTGTTCTTTAGGTAATTTTCTAAATTTTAGTCATTCTCAGCTAGGAATTTCCTTAGCAGTACCTAAGATCCCACAAACAAGTGAATTATAAAATGTTCCATAGAAAAGCTGTTTTTGGACCACCCTAGCTAAACCTTTTTCTGTTTTTCTTTCTTTCTATTTAATGTTATTGAATTCATAGCTCATCAGCTTGCTCAGTGTTATCTAGCTTTTGTAATCCTTTCTGCGGGAGGAGGCTGTTGACCTGTGGTACAGGTTTCTGCGAAACCTATTTCGGGCACCAGTCCTTCACAAATTTAGGTTATAAATGCTTTGATCTATGTACACATCCATCCATGTATTAAGTTTGTGAAGTGACGAATAAAAACATTTTATTATTATTTATTATAGCACACACTGTTTATAGACAGGATTCCCACCCAAATAGGGTAAAACACGCAGAAAGTACCCTATACATATTTTCCAGTTTACTATTTAAAAACTTTTATACTATTTGTACGTGCAGTCATCATAATATGGTTTGTGCACGCCAGTTATCAAAGTACTAGGTATAATTTATACTTTAGATAACAAACAACTATAAACCTGCAAACAATACCTAATTGAATGTTCCTGGGACTGCTCATGGAGTGACTCATAGTGATTTAAATAACACAATGTACAGACAGTACAAAAATATAAATTATTGTTTATTTTCTAGTTGCAGATTTGACGGTTACTAATTGACACAAATGTCCAATTTGGCAATACGATTGTCATTTATTACTCATTAAAAGTTTGGACAAAAAACCTCTTCGCTTTGGTCAAGGTAAAGGTCACAAGGAGAGTCACATCTTATTTTGCAAAAACGATTTGCTATAGGAAATCTAGCACTTCCTTCCCGCCTAGCAGTATGAGCCTACTAATAGTAGATAAATAAATATTGCTAGGCACAGGCAACACAGGTACCTACTTACTAAATAGTAGGCTACTATTTATTCGATTAAAATAGTTCTGCAATAATTTAATAAATTTTGAGACCAGTGGATTTCATAGAAATAGATTGCCAAGCGCGCCTTGAGTGCAGCGACATTTTTTTAAGTCTATGGTGGATTCAGTCTGCCTTTAAAAAACAAACGTTAAAGTTACAGGCAAGTTGATTTGTCACATCGTTAATTTGTGTTCGCGGTGCATTTATTGTTTGATCGAACGCGCGTCGTGTTGCCTGCGGGCTCGCAGGAGAGCAAGCACCCGTGAAGGCCATGTGACTGCGTCACGTGCGGCTCACATAGCCACAACATCGGCGCATACGCACACAGCCAGACCATTGTGAACCACGTATGCGGTGTTCTCGTCACTCGAGTTCACTCACACTTAGTGGCGAAACAACCTGTCGCGAAGCTGCCGCGTGTTCAACTTAGTGCCACTCGACTAAACCTCAATCGACATAATAAAATGTACCCGGTGAACTGTCGGTAATAATTTATCTTTAAGTGGATAACTGTGTGGAAACAATATGCCGTACATCATGGTAATGGGCAGCCTCAGTTCGGCGCACCTCTCGAAGGATGAAGGCGCCACGGTGTATGGACTCAAAAGCGAGGAGCGTACAGGGTTAGTGCGGGTAAATACGAATCATTATCCTTAACTAATTATCTACCAATTTAGAATTTAATCGGTGGACCAACCATATTGGTTCCTTACGCTTGGTTTTGTGTTGTTTGTGTTACACAACTTGTGTGTGTAGCTGTACCATTGTTTTAAAATAATATACCTACTTACTTAAATGTATTTTGTAAGTTCGCTGCGACTGAGATAGTGTTTCCGTACCGGAGCAAATTATTTGCAAACTTATTTGAATAAATCAGCGTTTTATTTAGTTTTCGCCGTGCAATGCGATTAAATTGACAATGGACAACTGAATTCACTTACTTCAGAGCGCTTGCGGTACAAAACGAACGTACTTATTATAAATCTTTAATTTTTTCTTTTCCATACATTCTGTATTCCATATACCTATCTTAACATCAGTTTACCATTGAAAAAAAATATGCGTTACATTAATCAAGGGTGCCCATACTTTTTAGGAGATCTTAAGGAGATCGACCTAGCAACAATTTATGATTAAGAGATCGACATTTTGACCGTTTAACCCTCCAAATATTTATCAAGAAAAGAAATTGCATAAGTAAAACTACATCACGACTACATTGCTGGGTGCATAAACTGTCAAATGTGATGTCCTTGGCGATAGACCTTAAAACCTCTCGCGATCGACCCGTCGATTGGCTAGACCGTTTGGGCACCTCTGCATTAAATGAATACTTTACACTGTATATTAGAAATTCTAAATAATAAAATAAAAAAATAACCCATGCTCCTAAACTAACGAAAGTATCTTTTACTACTTATATCTAACTCTCTGGTACAAAAATTTATATCATTTCTGTTATTTTATTGCAGGAATTAAATACAGCATTTGGGATGACCATAGCGGTGAATTCGGACCAAGATCGGACAGTGCGTGTCACGCAGAAAGGACTTACGCTGATGGTGGTCAACCGACTGCACGGACTGCTCGGCTACGACGTGGTGTCGCACTCCATGGCGATGACCAACGCCAACCGGGAGCTGGTCTCCTTCACCCTCTACAAGAAGACCAACCCTCACAGCCACTCGCACGGACACAGTCGCTCGCCCGCGAGCTCGCACACGAGCTCATCACACAAGAGCCATTCACATGGAGGTGTCGTTACACTTTGATGTGTAGGTGCCCTTATACAGGGTATTAATGAATGAACCCAAAATGGGAAAACCGTTTCTTCGGACGATCAAACTGAACGACTACTGGTTTTGACGCAGATCGTCATTTTCGCAACTGGTCACTTTTGCAGAATGTCATTTTCGCAACTGGTCACTTTCGCAGAATGTCATTTTCGCAACTGGTCAGGTCACTATGGGAACAACACTGAAATCGCGAAAAAATATCAGGTGTTTCGTACATTTGAACTTTTTCGTTATTAATTTTTGCATCAAACAGCAGATTTTTTTTTTGTGAGTCCAGAGTTTGCCCCATAGTAAAAGTTGTAGTTTGATGGTCCAAATAAACTAATTTCCCCATTCATTAATACATTGTATATTTTTATAGAGTTAAAATTGTGGCGATGCTAATAGCCAGGTTTACTTCCAGTGACTCGTAAGGTTCTATAAAGCATTTATACAAGAAATAACGTAATTGTATGTTAATAAGCGGCAGCTCGGATTGTGTTGTATTGTAATTTCAGATGGTATCACTATAGATTTGAAGGCCAAAAACATCTAAAGAAAAGAAGAATGAACTGACTGACGATATTTAGTTCGATATTAAGAAAAATGAATGATGCATGCGTCATTGTTATAGAATTTATTAATATTTTAAGAATTTATGAAGTTGTAACGTTTTTTTTATAAATGTCAACTTTTATATACGAAGCCGTCCATTAAATCAGTAAATAATATACAGTATTTTTATTTAAAACGAATTATATTACTTGCTTTCTTACAAATAAGTTATGAAACAATATAAAAAGCTATAATCAGTCTTAGCAATAGATAACATTATACGTATTTTTGCGTTTGAATCATTACATTAATCAACTACTTATTATTAAAAGTTCAAAAATGTGTATATAAAATAAAAAGTTGCGAGTCAAGTGATATTCGTTTTTTTATAATTCTTGATAATGCACGCTAGATGGCTCTGTGAGCTGTTTGTGTCACATTTGATCATTTTTCAAAATGTCTGGAAATATGTTTTATTTTTTCGAAAAGATTCGAAAAATTGAATCGACATGAAAAACTATATAATTGTCGAAACTGCTTACAAAATTTTACAATAATCGGTTGAGAAATGCGACCTGTGTAGAGGAGAACAGCCGTCGCCGTTGTCTGTACACAAGACATATGAAAGCATTTTTATTTACCCAAGCTTCAGCCGTTTCAACGGAGACGTTTCTCTCGCGCTTCTCGCTCGCTTGGTCAATTACAATATTTCAGTCCAGTATTAGTAAAATCTCTGCGCGTTTCGAAAATAATGTAATACTTTAAACGCAACGTACGCTGTTTTTGAGATGCAATTTAAAAAAAAAGTAGAAACTGTCTACATGTAACCGAGACTAGAAATACGATAATAATATTTAGAAATAAGTATTACCACTATTGCACTATAGTTCACAATTAAGTAGTTCAAGAGTCAACTTATTCTTTCCCTGTTAATTTTATGTCTTTCTTCCGCCAATTTTTTGAGAGCAGCTGCATATTGTCGTTGGATTTCAAGGAGATTCGAGTATTCATTGTGAAGTGATGTTTTGCGACTTTTTTCAGCTCTGAATTTCTCTTCTACCTTTTTAACAGTTTGATTTACCCATTCCACTATAGACTCGAACTGTGTCATGAACTCTTCTCTAGTTCTGGCCGAAGACATTGCTCTGTAAAAAAATTTTAAATGATTAGATGTATATTCTATAATGCTATTACTTATTAGATGCAATAATCTTCAAACAGAAACTCAACAGCGTCATAGGTCATTTGTCGATAATAATCAACACGATTGTCGGAAATCTACTCGAAAGCATTCGATTCGAATCCGTGGTTCGGAGGATACGCGTATCCTCCGATAGATTCGAAAACTGCTATTCACCAGGGTTGGCATGATTAAATCACTTTGATTTAAATCATGATTTAAATCACGATTTAAATCAAGTGATTTTTTGAATAAAAATCATTGATTCAATCAAATTGTTTTTTTCTTTCCTATTTGTATAAAAAAATAAAATTCTCAATTTTAAATAATTGATAGACACACAAGTGCATGTTAAAATTAACATTGTGTTAGAATTACTACATAATACTGTTTTTTCTTCAAAAAAACTGTCAAATCATTTGTTCTTATATTTTCCACCAGACATTTTTAACTATTTTATTGATTTTTACTTGTGTTTCTTCCTAATTAAAGTGACAAATAAGTAAATCAAAAGCGTGTTGAGGTTTCTCGCACAATTTTAAGTGGATTTTAATAGCTTAAGCAAAAATTCGAAAAAATCAGATTTTTTCGATTTTTTGCAAAAAATCATGTTTTTTTTCCAACCCTGCTATTCACAAATACATTCGACGGGCATTCGATTCACTTTCCGAAGGGAAAGCGCAATGTACACAGGTTGGTCAAAAGTTCTGTTACTGAGTTTCTTTATCGATTACTGGCCATTAAAACAAATGAAAAGAAAAAATAAAAATGACATATTATTGACAGTTTTATAAGCTATAATTCCATACCACACGTATGGGTGTTTTCGCGAAATGTTGCACTCGGGTAAAAATGGTTGTCCTCTACCTTCAAAAAACAGTGCTATCTTTTTTGGTGACCTTTAGCGCAATTCTTATATTTCAGACATTAGTAAATATGTTTATTTAAATATAAATGGGGTAAAAAACTACATTTAGTTTACTTTTTTTAACAAAACTTTCATTTTATAATTACCAACTATGCAAATTTGCTATGTCCCATGCTATACTCATCAACTTTGAATGATTTTAAACTTGTCAATATATTGAATTCATAATGAACATTAATGATTTACAAATAAATTATTATTGTTTTTATTGGAAATTGGCATTGCTTAGCAAAGTTTCTAGGAAAAATAATTAAAAATCATTAATTAAAACCTGTCCATGAAATTCGCATATGGTGGAAAATCCTACATAGTCACGACAATAAAACAGCGGTTTTTAAATAAATTTTGTGATTTAAAGCTACTAAAAACATGTTCTTCTAATCCTGGCAACATTATCTGCATTCAGAAGCCGCCATCTTCATTTGTTCGTTTATTATGGGTGTTAAACGCGTGACGACAGGTTTGTTGTTAGGTGTAGTGAAAAAATTGTTTTCCGCAATAGCGACGACGTTTCTTCTCAAATGTAAGTATTTCGTATTATATTAAAAATATTTTATAATTAATGGGTAATTGTTATATGAATAATTTAATTGAATCACATTTTAATCGAAACAAAACGGTAAAAAATCAAGACATGTTTGCATGAGGTAGTTAGCGTCACGTCCACATCGTCACGTGACTTATTAGTGGAAAAAAAATAGTGACGTTACGGAAATGTAAGGCATTGTTTATATCGCACTTTACCCGACTACGGAAAATACAAATGAGTTTATGTCTTTATTACTTTAAAATTTTAGAGTTTGTATATGTTTGTTTGTGTACTATTATTAGTACTATACTGTACTGTGATAGTGAGTCAATAATTGACTACACGACAACTTATTTGTTAAACATTTTATTTTTTGATTGTAGTAGAATAAAATTTGATTTAGAAAGAAGAAAACATTTATTTTATTATATATTTTATTAAGAAGGTGCATATATTAAATATGTTGCACTTACATATGAGTGTTAAAGCTATAAATATCTGTGATGGATATCTAAGATAGTTCTTGATTACAACCCTGTAATTTTCGTAATGTAAACTTATCTTTACATTTCCTAGAAGTCACGATGTGTTTCCTACATAGTAACGGTCCTAGTTTTCTGAGCGAAATAAATGTTGATTTTGTTATAATTTTATGATTAAAAGTTGCAAAACGTATTAGTAAAAATGAGCATATATATTTAAGTTTAATAATGAAAAATAAACTAATATGTTTAAAGCAAAGACTCATTAACTATTGAAAAGTAATGGTACTAAGATTGCCTCAAATGTGACGATTCGGATACAAAACTTATGATTGTTCCCTATTTCATGAGGACACATAATTAATATGACTTGTTATTTTATTTAATGTATCCCGGTTTATTATTATAAAATAAAGATATTCTCTTAAATTGCATAGTTTCACTAGAAAATTCATTGAAAATAGTGACGATGTGGAATGGATTTGCCTCACCGTGTCACGAAAAATATCTTTTTATTCGTTATTTTTGGCAGTAACGCAAAATTTAATAAATTGGATATAAACTTGAATATTCAATAATGTAAATAATGACCTAAAATACTTATATTTTTTCATAGATTAATAAATTTCCACCTTCGTCACGTGTGCAACATTTCGCGAAAACACCCGTATATCATATTTTGTTTATTTCACCATGGAATGGGGGTTGAAGGAGAATCGTGTCGCTGTAATTGCTCTGCACAAATGTGGGCGGCCACCGAATATGATTTTCAAGTTGCTACAAAAGTTGAAAATGAACAAGCAATTTATTTATCGCACTATCCATAGGTACAGTAATACCTTGACCGTCGATGACCGAAAAAGATCAGGAAGACCACGCACCGTTCGGACACCAGCTGTGATCAAGGCAGTGAAGGCGAGAATCACGAGAAATCCCGTCCGGAAGCAAAAGTTATTGGCAATACAGATGACTGTGAAGAGAAGTTCCCTTAAAAAAATTATCAATGATGACCTTGGGCTTCACGCTTACCGTAGACGAAAGGGCCATCTGCTAAACGCACGATTGAAGGCTATGAGGTTAGCACGAAGTCGCGCTCTACTAAAGCAGTACGCACAAAACGGCCATCGAAAAATCTTGTTTACTGATGAAAAAATCTTCACAGTCGAAGAAAATTTTAACCGTCAAAATGATAGAGTATACGCTAAGAATAGTAAAGAAGCCAGCATGATTGCTCCGAGGGTCCAACGAGGTCACCACCCCTCATCAGTGATGATTTGGCTGGGGGTGTCCTATTCAGGGCTAAGTAAGGTTCATTTCTGTGAAAAAGGTGTGAAAACTGGCGCTAGAGTCTATCAAGATACCGTTCTGGAACCTGTTGTCAAACCCTTAAGCCACACTTTATTTCAAAACCAGCCATGGGTCTTCCAGCAGGACTCTGCCCCTGCGCACAAAGCAAAATCTACACAAGCATGGTTTCGGGCTAACAAAATTGATTTTATCGCGCAGGAAGAATGGCCATCCTCCAGCCCAGACTTAAATCCTCTGGATTATGCCATATGGCAACTTATTGAGGAGAAAGCATGTGCAAAGCCCCACATGAATCTCGACTCTCTTAAGCGCGCTATTCTCAAGGCAGTCGCAGAATTGGATATGGTGGTAGTTCGTGCTGCCATCGATGACTGGCCTCGTCGTCTAAAGGCGTGTATTCATGCCAGAGGCGGTCATTTCGAATAATTTTAATACATGATAATCTTAAATATTTGTGCTTTCATTTGGTATATAATTCATTGTAGCATTATTTGTAAATTTAGTATTATTCATGTTTTCCATAGTTACAGAACTTAGTAACCAACTAGGTATTTACAAAGTTTGGTAGCTAGCATAAGGTAGAAAATAAGAAAGATTCGATTCAGAAAGTTAGTTTCCGACAATAGGGTATTTTCCAAATTCTTAAAAACTGCTTTCATTTAAAGATTGAGACGAACGATTTAACAGAAAAATATTAAAAAAATAATTAATGTCTTTTTTCTTCATTAAACCAATTAATGTTAAACTTATTTTTAAATAGTTTTGAATCTACCGCCAAAACGCTCGGTTCGATGACGTCTACTGTGTGACGTCATCTTTGTGTAAACAATAGAGTAAATTGTTACACAGACTACATAGGTGTTAAAATTGTTTACACAAAGTTGACGTCTCACAGTAGACGACATCGAACCGAGCGTTTTGGCGGTAAATTAAAAACCATTAAAAATAAATTAGACTTTAATTGTTTTAATAGAGAAAAAAGACATAAATTTATTTATTTTTATTTTTCTGTTAAATCGATCGTCCCAATCTTTAAATTTAAGCAGTTTTCAAAAAATTGGAAAATACCCTATTGTGAATAACCTCCAGGTAATGGCAATGGCAACTGATTATTTGAACTAACATTAACATACCCAAATTGGATCTTCCAATTAAGCCTCGGATACATTAGGGGACAACGTGCCTTCTAATATGACGCACAAGCTTGTACTATTATGTATTCTGTGGCACAAGTCGCACAACCCTCAATCTACGTGACGCTGCAACGGTTTTGACGCAGATTGTCACTTTCGCAAATGGTCATCGCGAAAAATTTGGTCACTTTCGGTTTTGACCAGAGTCCCGCAACATGCCCCGCAACATTTTGCGACGTATTTACGTGACGCGGTACATTTTGCTATTGCTAGCTCCCTTCGCGACATTAGACTCGGGACATTCCACGGTTTTAGTGCGACATGTTCCGCAACATGACGTGTCCTTATTTTTCGAAATTAATGAACTGATTTTAATGAAACTTCATACACATAAGCATAATACGTTGATCTAAAAAGTTACTTCGATAAATAGTGTTACATCTAGATTAGACTGATTTTAAAATTGCTATAGAAACAGATTTTTTCAATTTTTAAAATAGGACATTTCAGAAATGTTCTTAACTAACTTTTTAGACCTATGAATCCTGCTTAAGCGTATTAAGTTTCATTAAAATCATTAATCATTATTCATTCATTCATTTCGAAAAATAAGGACTTGAATGTTTGTATGAAATGCCATGATGAATCAACGCTGTTAATGTATCCAAGGCTTTAACATGCACAAAGCAGGCCCCTATTTCACAGATGTGACAATTGTAAATTACGATGACAATTTTATGTACATTGCGGTGTCTATGAGTAGTTTGATCAGTAGGTATATTTTCTAAATTCAAATTGGCTGACGCCATGGACACCGAATTGTAATATAGTCATTTACAAATGTCACGTCTGTGAAATAGGGGCCCGATTTATTTATTCAGTAAACAAATTCTGGAAACCACCTTGTTGTGATCTACCCCTAAGAACTTACTCGTCGTAATTATCCAAGATAGAATTTAACAAACTCAGCTCCTTAGAAGTATACAATTTCACCTCATACAGTGTGTTATAGAATATGTAATACTGCTTGGTTTCTCTGTGTTTAGATGCAACTGGAACAAAATAAAATTCTAATTTATTGATTTGTCAAATGAAATGCTATTAAAAAATGAAAACAAAACCGACATTTCAATGGACAGAAGAGATAACTAATTATATTGATTTTGTTTTGAAAATGGTAGTTTATTAAACTTATTACAACTTTTTATAGCAAAAATAATACCTTGGTTGTAAAGTTCCATGAATCTCTTCTCGTATTGCAAAAGTTCTGCAGTGCCAGGCATTTCATCGATAGCCATAGAATATTTGAGCACTTCACGGTTCGACCGGGCCAACTCCAGTCTCAAGGTCAAAATGAATGACTTTAACTTTTCTTCACGTTTTTGAAACTCTTGAAGTTCCTCTGATGTCAGTGGCCGATCCACGTTTTCTGGATTCGGATTTTTGGCAGCACTAAAAGAAATATTATATAGTTTCAAATTATTAGGCTACATAATGAGTCTTATGTCCATTGTGTAAAGTGCAAACTAGTACGAGATGACTGCGCGAAAATGCGTGCAAATTCCCTGGAAGATATGCGGCCTCTTTTTTGGCTTGTATAGCTATAGGCCGACCAGTTAAATAAGTCCTCGCCCGCGGGGCACAGGGGCGCGGGGGGAGATGAGAATGGGGGCGATGGGGGCGACGGGTGGCGCACGCCTGCTGCCCGCACCTCTCGCGACCCCCGTTCTCGTCTCCCCCCGCGCCTCTGTGCCCGCGGGCGAAGACTCATTTAACCGGTCGGCCTATAGTTTGCATTTAACTACCACATAGATTTAAACCTATTATTTTACAGCATCATAGTAATAAAGCTAACTGTGAAAACCACAAAAAACAGTCAATGAATGTTGTTTGAAGTACATTTAAAACTCACCTCAATTCTTCTTCCAATTTCTTATGTTCTTTTTCTCTCTTTTGAATGATTTGAAGAAGTTCATTTCTCTCCCGCGCCAATTCTTTTAATGATTTATAGAAGTCTTTCACATTTTTATCACTGCAAACAAATGTTAATTTGATGATGTTTGACAAAACTCAATTGATCAACTGACTTCTTACAATTACCACTTACCTATGATCATCAGAATTCATTAATTTTCGAGTAATTGATCTTAATTTATGAACCATATTTGTATATTCTGTTTTGGCATTTGCCATTCTTTCCTCGTGGTTGGTTTTAAAACCCTTTATATCTTTTTCCATGGCATCTATTGTTTTGGTGAGTCGGTCGACATCTTCAGAGTATTTGAGTTTCTCTCTTTCTTCTATTTCTTTGGAAAGTTCCCCTGTGAGCTCAGATTGAAGCACGGCATAGTGAATTTTTGTTTCCGCAGCATCCTGGTTAGAATTCTCTTCTTTTTCATATCTGTCAGTCTGTTAATGAATAACGATAGATTAGTTCAACTGTTAAAAAGTCAAATAAACTTTACAATATATGAAAAGAAATCTAGAGTGAAATCTTGTTTCCGAAAGATAAGTAAAAAACAAGAGATTCAATGTTTATAAAAATTTCTTACCACTACTGTTATTGCTGAGGGATCAGCAAGTGTTTTTTCATAATCATACTGAAAAAAACAATTAAGTACACATTCTTAAATCCTTCATTTCATCAATACAAAAAAATTACTAAAGTTCTATAAATTTTAGTCTTTGATGATTAAAAGTATATATTCATGGTTTTTTTTTAATGATATGCGTATATGTGTAGTGTGGAAAACTAAGCGATTCTGATACCTAATATTGAAAGATTCTAGCTCCTTGAAATAAATGATAAAACTTGTATTAAAATCTCATTAGAAATCAATGGATAAATCAAATCTTCCAACTACTATCAGCTAATTCAGTAGAAGTAAAGTTTCAGAACAGGTGCTGTCACTATAATAGTTCAATTGGCTTCTCTGGTAGTTGAAATTAGAGACGTAAAGCTTCGGAGGCGATGCGATGCGACCCACCGCCGCGCAAGCCATAATATGCCACGATTTTTACGTCAATCTAAAGTTCAACGTTAGTCCTTAGATTGTTTGGCAGTACGGCACCAACAATGCGCCACTTTGGAATCAGTGCGACTCCAGTCCAGTTTCGGGGCAGCATCTACATAAAAGCTCACTCACCAAGAAATCAAGTCCCTCATCTTTCTGATTATTTTCCTTATTGGTAGAAACATGCATAAGCATGCGTTGATCATACTCTGATAGAGTTGCATTAACTTGTTCCAGTTCATTTATTGGTAGACCACCTTTCCTCTTGCGAAGTCTACATGGCTTGTACAAATTCTGTAATAAAAATGATTATTTTTTGCAAATGCACACTGTAATATTTTTTTTGCAAAGGAACCTAAGACGTTTTCAAAAGTGGATTGATATCTTTTCCAGTGTCTCTATCTGAAGATAAAATTTATTACATTTCATCATTAATAGTAATTCTTGTATATAAAAAAAAATAATTAGTGATACACTGCAAAAAAGCAAACCATTGTGCATGAGTAACTCTAATAATCAAAATAAATAGGTAATGCAAGAACTGAGGTTATAAAATATTCTGATTTTTAACTAATTTTTAATATAAATTTTAAGAAATACATACTATTCACAACCTTATAACTTACCTGAATATTAGCTAAGTTTCTTAACAGTTTTTCTTTTTGAAGAAACAATGCTCTGTCAGACTCAAAGATATGACTTTTTTCATACTGCAAAACTGCAAATTTTCTAAGTTCATCTTCTTTAGCTTCCCTAAATTCACTTGAATACTTAATCAACCACTGAATCAGTGGGTAAATATTTCTAAAATCCAAACCTTGTATTTGATGGGGTTCTATTATGTATGGACATTTCATACTAGGCAAGATCTTCACAATTTTTTCAGTGAGTGCTCTAAAACAACAGAAATCATGTGAGAATCCTTACTAATATTATAAATGCGAAAGTTTGTTTGTTTGTTATGCCTTCACGTCGTAACTACTGAACCGATCATCATGAAATTTTGCATACGCATTGTCAGAGGTACAGAGAAGGTACCTTTTGTCCCGAAAAAAAGTATCCTTCCCGAGGGATAGCAAAACCTTCCACGCAGACGAAGTCGCAGACGGCCGCTAGTCTTATGCAGGCCATACACCATCCTGCCGATCGTCCAATTGGCATGATACTGCTGATTGCCCACGGAAATAATACTTTTTTCTGGATGAAAGGTACCCTGTAGTTAAGACGTGAAGACGTTACGAACAAACAAACAAACGTACTTTCGCATTTATAATTAAGTAAGGATAAAACAATGTGAAGGCATACTTACATCTTTTTGCCAATCGTAAGGTTTTCTTCAAATAATAGACTGATATCTACATCGATGTCGCAGAGTTCTATACACCAAGTGAGTCCTCCCACTATTTTATCAAAGGCCGAGAGGCCCTGAAGCTGAGCGCGGTAGTAGCCGGCTGCCACAAGGGCGTCTGATATTTCATGCCATTTTACCAATTGCTCAGCGTCTTCTCGTACTTCAACCTATGTAAAAATGTACTGAGTAATAATTTGCAAGTAACAAATAACATGTTTCAACTCAAATCTTTAACGTACCTCTTTCCCTTCATGATCTACTTTACTATAAATGTTCATCAAAGGTTTACTGCGAGTGAAAATATTCTTCTGTTTTGCTGCCATGGTTTTGAAGACAATAAGAACTATTTGGTAAGAAACGATTCACCAAATTATTACATTATATTCATTTAAAATAATATTTAACTATTTAATTTCATTGTTACTCCCTCACTGCTCAACTCAAGTGCTCACTATGTAGTCTTCGGGTATGAATAGTCATGATCGTCATCTCGTATGTGCCTTACTCCTTCTGGCTTGTGAGCTATAAAAACCTTCAGTGACGGATAAACAATTGCTTATTTTGGTATTCAGAACAAACGTGACGCAAGCGTTTATGAATGATTGACGTTTGAACATGGCACAGACGAGATGACGCTGAAGATTATGTATGCTGGAAATAACAAAAACTAGCAAACGAAAGTCCAGTTTTACTCCATAGATGCTCAGTGACGCAAAAATAAATAAGATTTAACACTCGAACATCATACAAAACAGAACAGGTCTCATAAAATCGTTGTTTAAACATGGCACATACGGAACCCTCTGTGCCAGTTTTCATTTGACAAAATATCGACATCTAAACCGTTTGGAGCCAAATAAAGCAGTCTAGCAGCGTCACGTTTGATAAGTGACAGCATATAATACTTGAAATTCGTTCGTAAACCGACACATCAATAGAAAAAGCGAAAACAATATTTCGACCCGTCACACTGTCTGGCCCATACTTAAAACTGTCACGTTACGTGAATTTTGCCTCACGCATGTTGTAAAGCAATTAATATTAAAAAGAATTTCCGTCACTGAGGATCTAGCTTTATCTGAAACCAATCATTGCAGTATTTACGATGTAATTCGAGGTTAAAATTAGTATGTAAATAAGCTAGGGTGACCATGAAGTATTATTTTTGCGGACATTGTATTGAAGTTTACTGAGACTGAGAGAGAAGTAACGTGCTACGATACGCTACAGCATATCGTAGCACATTACTTTTAGGTTTTAACACGACTGCCCAAAAAAGCAGTGTATAATAATATGTGTTCAGGGTTCATGTATGTTTGTAGGTATGTGAGTTTCTTTATTCCACCATAACTTCTAAATGGCTTAACGGATTTAGATGCATGGGGTATCGTTAGAATCCTTACACCATTCCGAGTGACACTGGCTATATTTTTTTTAAAGTCAATATGACGACTGTACGACGCCACTTTTAAATGTGAAAAAAAAATATTTTTCTTCAATTATTACAATATGGGCATCAAATGAAAGGCGCACATTCTAAAACTATATCATTTGCCTGTGTGAAATTAAATTAAATTTTGAAAAACTGTAAAAACACGACTGCCCTGCCAAAAATGAACTAAAAAGTTAATTAAATACCAAGTGCCATTGCAGTCGGGGGACCTCTTTGATTCAAAATTGTTCCACAAAACGGTCCCCTGACTGCATGGCACTTGTTATTTAATTATCTTTTTAGTTCGTTTTTGGCAGGGCAGTCGTGTTTTAAATTTATTAAGGAAATAAAACTTCAGGAAATCAATTCAATAATTTGTGATTTATTAACGCCAAAGGTGTGACACTAAAAAGTTATTTTGATAACAATAATAATGTCAAATATATCACAGTTCAATCACAATAATGTACAATAATTATTAATGACTAAGAGAATTAATATAAATTGAAAAAATACTAAAAAAAATCGACTCACCCTTGGGATTCCAGCCCAATGCACTAACCAATTATGCTACTAGCGACTCGGCTAGTGGGAGCGGCGAAATTTTCTAGCTTTTTACGTTTCCGCTGTAAGCCAGCGTTATCTCATCAATGTGAACCACTAGCGACTTGGTATTATAATTGGTTAATGCATTGGGCCGGAATCCCATGGGTGCGGATTCGAATCTTGTCTGAGCTGCTACTACTATATAGCTGTTAAGCCTGGGCATAGTTTAGGGCAGCGATTCCCGAATGTTGTTCGGTGGAAGCCTGGGGTTCCATAAGCGGCTCTCAGGGGTTCCGCGAAAATTCAAGAGTTAAGTAAATATCTTTTTGTTCTAACTTTAAAGTCAAACTATACTTAAAAGATGCGAACACCAAGCCAAAATGCCTCAGTTCGGTGTGATTTCACGTAAAAAAAACTACAGTTAGTTTACTTCTTACTTGAGCTATGGTTCCGCCTATAAACAGTGAACCAAAAGGGTTCCGTACAGTGGAGAAGGGTCCATAATCGGCTTACCTTTTCAAAATCTCACCCCATCGACCCACCATGCAGTTCATACATGTCATTACTTAATTAATTTTCACCATTTCGGTAATGCCTACGGTTAATAATATTTATGGGTTTCTAAGTGTAAAAACGCTCGGCGAAACACACTTGCACGCCGCGCCGAGCGCAAGGAGTATCAAATTCGTTGTCGCACAAAACCTCAAGGCAAGCCAACATCCTTTAGCTTTCCTTTTCGTACTGTATCTTGGCGCGGTTGCCACGGGTAACGGTTAATTGTTATTACTCTGTCTCTTTCTTACCAATGCACACAGTCGCGTGCCTTTCGGTTGAAAACAGTGAGAGGTAATCCGCAGCAAGCCGGCTTAAGTTTTCTGTTTGAAGCGATTTTAAAGTTTGTTTTCTCTTTCTGTTGGAGAGATGAATGAGTATTTATGATGAAAAATAAACAAAATAAGAATGACACAAGAAAATATATCGCAAATCAGATATTTTTTATTTAGACTTTAGAGTATAATTTTGTTCGATTGTTCGATTGTTTCGGAATCCGAAGTAGATGTTGGATGTCGTCGAAAGGAAGGAATTTAGTTTTATTAGTAGTACCTATGTGTGCGCCATAATCATTGTTTACTATCCCCGTCAATTGGTAATGCGCTGGAACCGTGTCATATTAACATACACATCATCGTCATCCGCAACTAAAAATGACAAAAAACAGTAAAATTCTATTTGAATTCTTATTTTCAATAAGAAAGGGTCTAGGTATATGAGAAAATTACAATTGTTTTTCGTTTTTGAGGTTAAAATCATGGCCGCCAGGCGCATTACCAATTGACGCGGATAGTACATGCGTATTTGGTAAAGTAATTATGTATTTTTTCTTGTATTATCTTATCTTTTTACTTTTTACCAAATTTTGTGATCCCCGGCTTACCTTCGCAATAAATTGACCCCTCGCCACTGGTTCCGTAGCAAAAAGAATTCGGGAATCGCTGGTTTAGAGAATAACTGATTTTGGAAAATTGAACACTAGCCAAAGTATCATTTGCAAATTTTCGTTATCGCTTCGCTTTCGAAACATGTATGGAGTTGACGTTTTAAAATTCGATTGTTAACGAAACCTTATGTCAATCCCATACATGTTTCGAAAGCGAAGCGATAACGAAGATTTGCCAATGTTTCTTTGGATAGGCCCTCTGATGCGAACCATAATAGTCCAACTAAACTATAAGGAATATAAAAATGACGCCATGACAAAAGCTGTTCAGCTTGATAAGCAATTTCTGTTGATCTATAAAAATTGAAGATCTGGAATACCTGATGCAGAACCATAATGGTCCCGCTAAACTATAAGAAATATAAAAATGACACCTTAGCAAAAGCTGTTCAACCTGATGAGCATTTTCTGTTGAGGTATACAAATTGAAGATCTGGAACACATGATGCGGCGGAATATATAAATACGCCAGAGTCATAAAGTCCACGCGTACGAAGTCGTGGGCATCAGCTAGTGTACAAATAAACTAAAAAAATATTTTGTTAACATTAAGATTGTCATATAGATATCACCAATGATATTAGAATTAAAAAGATATGTTTTGTCAGTACCATGCGACTTCAAAAATTGTCCCCAACCGAATGTCACTCCTAATCATAGAATATCGTTAAATGGTTTACAGAAGAGACATTTATAGAGTTTGATACCTATGAGTTACGTACTACAATGATGATGTCTGAATAAAATAATGAATCCTTTATCTAATTTTTTATGACATATTAAAGCTGAAAGTTTTCACATTTTTTTATAATTGATTCAATAGGTGATATTGATATTATTAAGGTTTCGAATAGTATTTTTTTATTGAATGTAGTGTAGGACTTTTAAATGCGGAGAATTTAAGATTTTTCGGCAGGGCCATCTAAAATAAAAAGTCAATTTTATAATGCCGGTCATACCAACTGGAGAGGGGATAGACCCCATCGTGCAGGGGATTTTGTCGATAAAATTTACCATATTATCTGCCTTTAAAACTCCGACATCGCTAACTAAACATATTGTATAGGTAGTAAAAGCACCCATATTACAAGCTTTGTTAGTTTGGGACTAGGTAACAATTAGATAGCAACTTTAACACGTTGAACGCCACAAAAAATGTGTGACTGTTCATTTGAACCACTGGGGACACATGTGTGCCAAACCCAAACAATCCGTTCAGGCCACGGGGGTCATCGATGGGCCATTGCAATGCTTCTATTTAAACTCAATTTACAAGCCACGGAGCATCGGTACCATACAACAAAGTAATGAAACTGGGCCGCGCGGCCCTGTAGAACATTCAGTCAGCTTGGTTCTTATTTTTCACAAAAGACTTAGAATTTATTTACGATTTTCTATACTTTGTAAGGGTTTTTTCAAGTTTCACTAAATGAAATATTTTAAACTAAAATAAAGCGATTGTCTTCTTGAGATATTATGTACAATAAAACAATAAAAAGAACAAAACTACGTAAAATAATTTCAATTTTTTAAGAATGAGTAGGGGAAGTTGGGTAACAAGTGTAACAAGGGGTATAGTCTAACAGTGGCACTCTGTCGCTTACTAGTATTTCAATAGCGTTTCCTAGATGTATTATCAAACGCACCTGTCACTATCATATGCCAGTATTGCCAGTTATCAATTTTGGCCATTGTCTCTGCAGTAAGTTTGTCAAAATAAACAAATATTATATTTTAGGTATTGTAGAACTCTAACATCGCTATAGTATTTTGTATTTAAATCTAAATTATTGCAGTTTGGTCAGTTATTTTATTTTATTTTATAGGTACTGATATTTTTACGATATATTCACTTTTTAATAGGTACTATATTTACAGCCTGAAATAATAACCTATAATTTTTTGCATGTTTGTTTTGGTACAGTGTAACGGGCTACTGTGTAATATTATTATTATAGTTTGCATCTTTTGAAAAATTGCTTTTTTATACGAAGAAATAATGCTGAATAGAAAGAGGAAGACTGTGATTGGATTTAGCGATGAAAAAAATATTATAAACCCCATAGAATTAAGAAAACAGGACTTCATAATATATGTATATGATCGTCGAACCTGAAAAAACAAGTTTAATTATTCCTTTTTTCGAAAATTTTATGATTTTTTAAGAATTATTATGTTAATTTTGACATAATAAAATGATTTTCTACAAAAATTTGCATGATTATTATACATGCCCTTCGTGTTAATAGTACCCCCAAAAGAATTCAAAAGTGCCATACAATAAATATTTTGATTACAACGAGGGTTTATATATTTTTTATAACATTGATCCCCACCTTCCCCTACTATTAAAACAGTCTAATAACAAATCACGGGTTATTCGGACAAATTTAACAAAATGAGCATGCGGAGTAGTTATGCGGGGTGGGCCAGACTGTGATCCACGTGGCCCCTGCGGAAGAAAAAGCGGAATTCCTTCCGCAGAGGCCATGGGGGATACCCGTGTACCAACTTAAAAATTCTTCAGTTTTAGGAAGAAAAACACCAGAGTTTTTAGTTTATAGCGCTAATTATAATGTTTCTAATTGATAATAACTAAAATCCGACATTGTGAAAATTGGTGGTTTATGCGAATTTCCGATGGCTCCAACGAACAAGCCAAGGTTGGCCCACATGGTGCTCCGCGTGGCGCTCAACGTGTCGAGTAAACCAGCACGCCAACTAATAGACTAGTAGAAAATTCTAAAAATCGGCTTCCTTTACCGTTTCAACGGCATTTTGTGAGCCATTTGGGCAACATGACTTTTCCGATGTAAAAATCCTACTGAATTCGATTCTGAATGTTGCCAAGCCGAATTTAAACTTTTTTTTTCAAGCGTGTTTTGCTCTTCTAACGACTTGATTCAAGAATAATTAAAATAAAAATATCTCTATGTTTATGTTTAGAAAATCCTCTACTCTACAGGATTAAAACTATGAGGATTTATTTGCCTCAGAAAAAAAAAACACTGGTAAATAACCCAGTTATTTCACTATATAGAATAATAAATTTGTTAAACATTTTTGTTAAGTAACTGTGTTAAAAAATACTTTGATTCGCGCGGCGAAATTTTCTCTTAATTGTTTATTTCGAAAATCCTTTACAGAATTAAAACCATGAGGATTTGTCAAAGAAAAAAATACTGGTAAATAGTCCAGTTATTTCACTATATCCTTATCCTTATACATATGGGCATTTCTACAAACGGGTATTTTTTTCTCTATTCGGTGGTTGAATTGAAATTTGGTTTTTATAAGTAATTGAATAACAAAGATTGAAGTTTATTCCATCCTGAATCTGAAAATTACAATGGCACCAGATATTGTGAAGTAGTTTATGAGAAAAGTTAAGCACCTAATTGAGAAAGCATCGAATTGAGAAAATGAATCACCGAATTGAGTAATGGCCCAGCTAATTTAGAAACGGTGTTACCTAATATAGAAATAATGTATGTGGAATGATCAAATATACAAATACCTAAAACGTTTTTGTTTACTGATCGCTGGTATACAGGCACTTAAACCTAAAATTAACCAACTGACTACTAGCAGTTGGTTAATTTTAGGTGTAAGTGCCTATATTAATGTTTCTAAAATATAAATAAATATCAAAAGGGTTAACAAAATAGGTACTGAATTAGTGTAACAAATGACGGTTTGTCATAAGTTAAAAAACTTCTACATAACTAATTCACTAAAATGTTTACTTTTTAAAGTTATTATTTAATAATAATAATATCTTAAAATACAGTTTATTCATCTTCAGAATCAAAATCATCTACGTTCATTTAAAAAATATATTACCAGCCAGTGTGGGGGTAATCAAGCAAGGTCTCTATTTAATATTGGCTTTCCAAAAACTGGCGTTTTCTAATAGGTCTTACAATTTGGATTTAAAATCACTTTTCTTATTGGTGATCTTTTTCATTTTAATATTTCTAGTTTTCACAGGTTCTAGATTTCTGGCTGATTTGTCCAAAGAGCTGCTTGCTGTTGCCGATTTAATTATTCATCTACATGACAAAATTTATGCTTTATTACTTGAACCAGTAACTGTCTGTCTTTCGTGTACTCTGCAGATTAATTTATTGATGCCTGTATGCTGCCCATGATGATATTCTAAAAATTTATGCAAACGATCTTCTTGACAGCAGCTTAGTTTTCTCATAGCTAGCATTTTATTAGATACTAGCGGCCACCCGCGGTTTCACCTGCGTGGTTTCCGTTCCCCTGGGAATATTGGATTAAAAAGTATCCTATGTATTAACCTAGGCTATCTACTATCTGTGTGCCAAATTCCAACCAAATCCGTTCAGTAGTTTTTTGCGTGATTGAGGAACAAACATCCAAACAACTAAACATCCAAACCCACAACCTTTCACATTTATAATATTAGTAAGATTAGTAAGATGATTTGCATTCCAAACTACTTGATTGAATGTCCCACAAAATTCTATTTAGATATCTGGATTTTTGAGATTTTTTGAGAGAAAGATCGGCCATTTTTTTGCTCTGCGAAAACTAAGATGCTGTCATGAAGATTGTTTGCATAAGTCTGTAGAATGTAGCATTCAGGCTTCTATGAATTAAAATCTGCAGATTACACGAACGACAGACAGTTTCCAAAAATATTCAAAGGTAAGTTAGATGTCAACAAAAATTCTTCAATAAAAATAATTGATTCAAGTAATAAAGCACAAACTTTTTCATGCAAAATAATTAAATCAAATGGTTAGCAACACAGCAAGCAGTTCTTTGGATAAATTGACCAGAGAACCAGAGCATGTAAAAACTGGAAATATTGAAATGAAAAAGGTCCCGAACAAGAGTAGTGATTTTAAATCAAAATTGTTGGTTTTAGATCTATCAGAAAATGATAGTTTTGGAAAGCTAAGATAAACATAGAAACCTTGATTACCCCAACACTGGTTGATACTAACTTTACTGAGATGACCGTAAAATGAATTTAATTCTGAAGATGAATATGCTATACTTTACGATATTATATTATTTACTTTTAAAAGTGAATATTGAGATAACTTTATAGGAAAGCAAGAATTCAAGTGATCTCTTGTCTCTGATTGAATCGGATATTTTGTTATAAAGCTTGAAGTAAATATACATAATATGCCCTAATCATAGTTTTTGACAAGTGAAATCTCAATTCGATGTAATTTTTCTCAATTCGATGCCCCATTTTCCAAGGAGTTGAGATCCACTGAATTGAGAAAATAACACAATTCATCAAATTAATGTTACAAATTACAGCAATTTCTACAAAAAATACTGGAAGATGTCAATTAAATAGTCAATTAATTTAGCACAAATCTCACTAAATACTTCATAAATAAAATTTATGTCATCCACCGATTTGAGAAATGACCCGAACCCAAAAACACCGAATGACTTTGAACCTTCGAAAAATGCTCCTTAATGCAGCAGTCCTCCCTTCCACACTGCTTAGCTGCTCAGGCGCAGCTGCTGGGTGGCGGGAATCAGTAATGTGCGTTCGTACTGTACGTAGTTAGTGACTTGGGTAAGGAAAACTAAATTTCACCGAATTGAGGCACACGCTTGCGTCAAAATAAAATGTGTTATTGTGTTAAAACCCAAGGATTCGCATTAAATATAATTACACATATGCCTTTGTTATCTATTCCTTGTTCTGTGAATGCTGGAATTATAATGAACAAGTTATTATTTTAAGAGTTATGAAACAATAACGAACAAATTCTGGAAAGGCGACACGCCATTTTAAGCCAAATTCTGCCCGTTTCCAAACTTAAAAATTTTTTTTTGCTTCTTTGTAAATCCTGACGGTCTTTTGGATATGCTCTCTATCAGGCCAAGAGTCCTATTAATACGTGTGATTTTTTTAAAGTATGTAATTAGATTTTAAAGGTACTTTTTTCGCTAGAGTAGCTCAATCGGTACTTCCCGTAGAAATGCCCATATAATAAAACAGTAGAAAAAGTGTGTCGTACATTACATATATTTAAAAAAATATATATCTGGCGCGATGGAGACATAGTAATAGAGTAAGAATTTGAAAAAAAGTGTGTCTGTTTGTCTGTTTGAACACGCTAATCTCCGGAAACACTGAACGGATTCGAATGAAACTTTTTTGTTATATAGCTGTTAAGCCTGGGCATAACTTAGGGTAAAAAGATTTTTGAAAATGGAACACCTGATGCGGAACCATAATGGTCCAGCTAAACTATATACAAAATATAAAAATGACACCCTAGCAAAAGTTGTTCAGCCTGATGAGCATTTTTTGTTGAGGTACAATAATCAAAGATCTGGAAAACCTGATGAAGAAACATAATGGTCCAGCTAAACTATACAAAATATGAAAATGACATCTTTGCAAAAGTTGTTCAGCCTGATGAGCATTTTTTGTTGAGGTATAAAAATCGAAGATCTGGAACACCCGATGCAGAACCATAATGATCCAGCTAAACTATACAAAATATAAAAATGACACCTTAGCAAAAATTGTTCAGCCTGATGAGCATTTTTTGTTGAGGTACAAAAATCGAAGATCTGGAACACCTGATGCAGAACCATAATGGTTCAGCTAACTAAACTATACAAAATATAAAAATGACATCTTTGCAAAAGGTGTAAAGCCTGATGAGCCTTTTTTATGAGGTATGAAAATCGAAGATCTGGAACATCTGATGCAGAACCATAATGATCCAGCTAAACTATACAAAATATAAAAATGACATTTTTGCGAAAGTTGTTCAGCCTGATGAGCATTTTTTGTTGAGGTATAAAAATCATAGATCAAGAACACCCGATGCAGAACCATAATGATCCAGCTAAACTATACAAAATATAATAATGACATCTTTGCAAAAGTTGTTCAGCCTGATGAGCATTTTTTGTTGAGGTATAAAAATCGAAGATCCGGAACACCTGATGCAGAACCATAATGGTCCAGCTAAACTTTACAAAATATAAAAATGACATCGTTGCAAAAGTTGTTCAGACTGAAGATCTGGAATACCTGATGCAGAACCATAACACTTCTACAAGTATTTTCTTATGTAACTACATTAGTTCATTTATATGCATTCGCCGAAGTCATAAAGTCCACGCGTACGAAGTCGCGGGCATCAGCTAGTAGAATAATAAACATGCTATTTTTTTTGTCTGGTAACTGTGTTAAAAAAATCTTTTGTGTCAGACGGCGGAATTTCTCAATTTTTTTTAAATCCTCTACAGAGTTAAAACTATGAAAATTTGTCTCAGAAAAAAAATACAAGTAAATAGCCCAGTTGTATCACTATATAAAATAATAATCTTGTTAATCATTTTTGTTTAGTAACTGTGTTAAAAAAATAGTGTCGCGTGGTGGAATTTTCTCTCCTCCGACCACATCTCATACTTCCGGTACCCGGACGGACTGTCGGTTGTCAAAATTGAGTTCAGCGACACCCACAACCTATGCCAGGACTCCGAATTCAGCAGGCTTTTTACTTCGGAAAAGTCATTTTGCCAAAATGGCTCGCAAAATGCCGTTGAACTTGAAAATTTTAAGATGAACTAGTCTATAAGCCTTAATTTCATGAGTATCGATTAAGAAATGCGACCTGTAGTGTAGAGGTTTACATCTAATTACCCTAAAATACATACAATAATTCTAAGCATACAGTTTATTTGTTGAATTTTATTTATAATTTATTTTATTTACTTAAAATATTTTTTGATAATTTATTTAATTTTTATTTATAAATTATTCTTCTCTTGGTAAATGGGAGCGAATGCTTGAGCCGGTTAGTCTGCCGCCGGACCCATATGAGTCCGACGGACATGGGACCTGGAAGTACATCACCAGAGCTGGATGTACATCGTACATCCTGATGCAACTCCTAATTAAGAGCGGACCTACCCATCTCTACAATCAACTAAAGTAAAACTAGGTAGGACGCGCGACAGTTTCTAGACGCGTGTTAACCGTACGGCCGCTGCAACAAGACTGAGCTCCGTCCGGCCGACCGTTGCGACATAGACTCGGTCGAGCGCTGACAGGTGGCGCTGGCGTCCGACTATCGTTATTTTAGTGCGTCGACAGGTGGCGCTGGTGTCTAACTGACGTCATTTCCGACATATATATATACAAGAATTGCTCGTTTAAAGGTATAAGATAATAAATATATAAACTTGAACATAATAATATGGAAAAACTAAAGTAAGTCACCGAGCGGGATTCGAATCCGTAACACTCGTTAATTGCCGTCCGCGTCTTATTAAACCGCTGGACTAGATGGACAGTGGCTGGCCGGGCGAAATTAGCGACCATATTCTGCGTCGAAAGAAAAACGCATGAAAACTCAAAAACACGCGTTTTCCCAAACATAAGACTAATCTAGTTCGATTGTTTACCTCCGAAAACCCCCATTTACTAAATTTCAGCAAAATCGTTAGAGCCGTTTCCGAAATCGCAGAAATAAATAAATATACAAGAATTGCTCGTTTAAAGGTATAAGATAATATATCTAGGCAGGTAACTAAAGTCGCTAGAATTCAAAGTCCGTGGTAAAACTAACTAACAGCACAGATTAGATAATAGTGCTAGCAGGACGATTATAGCATTTCTGTCCATCAACGTACGTACATTGTTGTCACCCTATCTTAAAAATCTCATACAAATTTTATCATGGATTTTATTGTAACTACTGCAGTGATTGGTTCTAGATGCAGCTAGATCCTCAGTGACGGACATTCTTTTTAATATTAATTGCTTTACAACATACGTGATGCAAAATTCACGTAACGTGACAGTTTTAAGTATGGGCCAGACAGTGTGACGGGTCGAAATATTGTTTTCGCTTTTTCTATTGATGTGTCGTTACGCGAACGAATTTCAAGTATTATATGCTGTCACTTATCAAACGTGACGCTGCTAGAATGCTTTATTTGTCTCCAAACGGTTTAGATGTCGACATTTTGACATTTGAAAACTGGCACAGACGGTTCCGTATGTACCATGTTTAAACAACGATTTTATGAGATCTGTTCTGTTTTATAAGATGTTCGAGTGTTAAATCTTATTTATTTTTGCGTCACTGAGCATCTATGGAGTAAAACTGGACTTTCGTTTGCTAGTTTTTGTTATTTCCAGCATACATAATCTTCAGCGTCATCTCGTCCGTGCCATGTTCAAACGTCAATCATTCATAAATGCTTGCGTCACGTTTGTTCTGAATACCAAAATAAGAAATTGTTTATCCGTCACTGAAGGTTTTTATAGCTCACAAGCCAGAAGGAGTAAGGCACATACGAGATGACGATCATGAATAGTCTGCCTCTGAGTAGCACTTTCAGAAGGTTTTTTTTTATCTTACTCTATGTGCTCACTGCTGACAGTAACTGACAGTGGGCGCATTCTGCCAGACAAATCTTTGAGTCATCGATCGCCATAGAGTGGATTTTAACCATGGAAAGTAAAATAATTTTATTGTGAGCGTGCGACTCTCCGTACTCCGTGCCACACAGCTACAATCGTCGGTACATTACTTCTAGGTTGTTTTAGAATGGAATTATTCAGTGGCACGGAGAGTCGCATGCTCACAAATAATTATGTTTGTCATTTCGGGTGTACCTTACTCCTTCTGGCTTGTGAGCTATAAAATCCTTCAGTGACGGATAAGCAATTTCTTATTTTAAGTATTCAGAGGGATTACCATCAGCAAATAAGAAACCATTCAGTTCAAAAGCAGGCCTTAAGCAGGACTGCTTAGGGCCTGCCTTCATACTAACCTTTGAGGTCATAGTATAAAAAAGTAAGGCTGTCCATTATAAGTCCTGCTATAAGAGCTCATAGTAAGGCCCCAGAACAAATGTAACGCAATAGTTTATGAATGATTGACGATTGAACAAGGTCCTCACGAAATGGTTTTTAATGGTAAATAACAAGAATTTTGTATTGAATTTGAATAAAAAAATCTTGGTAAATAAAATTACAATCCATTAGTTAAAATCAGTTAAAATTATCTCTGTGGTGACGATGACTTAGCGATTGGTCTGTTGAAATACGTTGTCTGCCATCTGTCAGTCAGTCGAGAACTGTCACTGTCAATGTCACAAGTCAGCAACCAGCGACGGAGTGATAAAAAATTAAAAATAAGGATAAAATAAAGCGAAAGGAAACGAAGAAAAAGTGGAAAAGTTGAGCCAAAGAATTATTCGTTTCTTTACTACGATTTATTTTTGACTCTCGTGATCTCAATCAATATGACTCATTTGCAGAGAGTTTTTCGTTGTGAGTATATACTATTTTATCATCAGCACAAAACTTCCTTTTTCAATGCTTGTGTCTCAAACATTTAGTTAGCGGTAGTCAATTAATACATCATTAGTAACTACTTAATTTCAGAGTTCTATGAAAATCGGGAATACGAACTCTGTTTTCATATTATCAACATGGAACCAAAAGTAGATGTTGTCGATTTTATTTCTACACTACTGGATTCAGGCAAATACAAAGAAGCTCTTAGTGTGCCAAATGAACAAAAATATGTTGATAGTTTTAAGGACAATTGCTGGGATCTTATTTCTGTTGTATTGAGCAAAATTCAAGATGATACAACGATTGTAAAACCATCTTTGTATGGCGCCTGCGAAGAGTTATTATATAGTATAATCCAGAAAACAACACCAGAAGAAGCATTGCTGGAATTTATTGAACAAATTGAAGTTGCTAAAAATGATGCTCAATTTGACCTCATTTTGGGACCATTACAACACCTACTAAAAAAGCTGTCATTAAAAAGAGGAAGATCTTTAGAATGGTGTTTAAACTCCATAAGTACATACGTTGAAACTATACCCACTCCTGATCACCGGTTGGAGGGTAAAGAACGCGTATTATTGGACTCTGACATTAACTTCAGAAGGATAGTGAAAGTATACTCGATGATAACTCCCTTTTACAGCCCCTTTGTAAAAGAGTTATCTGGAGTGGACACCAACAAAAAAACAAAACAAATAATCACTGCATTTCTTGTTAGTTTACTCGGCAAACCTCTAATTTATATTGATATGGATCCTGATATTCATTCCAAAAGTGAAGCCAGGCAATGTTGTAATTTCATCATTCAAGATATCTGTAAGCTCGAGAAAAATGTCTGTCATTTATTGGGATTCCTGGAAGTGTGCTATAAAGAAAATAAAAAAAAATCTAAATCTAAACAAAATTTTAAAAATGATGAAGAAATTGAACCATATGAGCATAGAGAGAAGATAAATATGACTACTCTTTCAGGGCTGGCCTATGCACTTTTTTCTGGCCATTTTGAAGTTCCTGATAATGCTATTCCACAAGTTTACAGTATAGAGTTTATCATCCATATGTTACTATTATCCATAAACCATCTGCTAAGCTTCACTGAGTATTCCCCTCTTACTAAAGCAATGTCTCTGTGTACTTCAGGGCTGAATCGATTACCTGATGATGTTCCTCATACCATACTCTCAACATCACTGCATTTTGATCTATGTAAAAATTTATCGAATGTGGCTATATATTCTATTTATGAGCCGATACGCAAAAATGCCGTAAATTTGATAGGACGCCATATTCATAAATTTGCATACAAAGGGAGGTGTATGCTCATAAAATATTTGATTGATACAGCAAACCATTCAGGAATGATTGGTTATGCTATTACTCTGTACAAGAATTCTATAGATCAATCATTCAAAGACTCTGTTCTAGATGACTGTTTCAGCGGAGCCCAGTTTGAACTTATGATAAAAAAGTTTTGTTATCTACCACATGGTGCGGAATCTGATCTGATGGAACTTGCAGATCAAATTATCACAACTCTTAATTTTTTGAGATATGTTTCTATTAGAGATTCAGAGAACAAAACTGGAATTAGAGATTGTTTTCCAGCTATTGAGAAGGATTATCTGGAGAAACTGAGAACTGGACTTAATATGTCCAAGGCCCATTATGAAGTAAAGTTGAAAGAAATACAAGAAGGGAAAAACGTGGCTGAAGATAAGATAGATGTTTCCTTAAATGTAGGAGGAAATGTATTAGACAAGATACCTTTGGAAAACAAGAAGGACATTATTCACTCTGCTCTCAATGCATTTCATTTGATAGAGGGTCTTATAGCTAGATTATCAGAATGTATGAACAACTAATGCAAATGTTCCCGACGCCTTGAAGCCTGCTCACCCTACAGTGAATTTATGTAGAGGATTTCACATTATAATCTAAAACCTATACTATAAAATCCTTGTCAAAACACTTCACCAAATATTTTTTTATTATGCTTATTAGACTACTTATCAACCCAATCCCTCAATATCCTGCATATAAATTAAATAATAAGTTGATTGGTATTTCATGCCTAGCATTAATCAAAGACGCGCAATAATCTCGTATGCTTAGGTAATCTATGCTTTGAATTATTAGGCACTGAACTAAACTACTGCTGGACACCCCATCACCCCTTTTGATATAGACAACATAATATTCGACCTTGCAAGCGATGATTGTAATAGTTCTTTTACACTAATAAAATAATGTTTTTGTTTTGATTTTATTTATTATTTACCCTTATTTAATAATAATGAGATATTTACTATTTTAAAGTATTAATGTTAGCAAAAGAAATAGTTACAGTTTGGTTTTGTTAACAGCTATGAGGAATGGACATAAATATATTTTACCGGTTTTATCAGTTCCTGTCAATAAAAGCCAAAGAGTTATAAGGAACTATTGCCAAAGAAATCAAGATACGGAAGTGAAAGAACATAAGCTACCAATAACCACTACGTCAACAGAGCACGAAGAACATCAATATGAAGAAAATGTAAAAAATCGCATATTGATGAAGGCATTAGAATATGTACCAAAATCTGGTTGGTCCGTAGAGGCACTAACTGCTGGTGCAGAAGCAGCTGGTTACCCTGGTATTACACATGGTTTATTTCCCAATGGAGGAGGAGACTTAGTCCATTTTTTCAATATTCAATGTAACGAAAATTTAGTTGAGCAGATGAAAAGTGTAAGTGTGGGTTAGGCAAAAAATGTATGCCTTTCATAGGAATTATGTACTCAAACGCTAAACTAGAGACTTATTTTATTTTACAGTGGCCTAAAGAAGATGTGACGGAAAACAAAGTTCCATCTAAGTTTATAGAAAATGCTATAATGACAAGGCTGCTCATGATAGAACCATACAAGTGAGTATTTATTTACACTACCTACCGAAGCCAACATTTCACAAATACAAGAATACTGCTTTTAAGCCTTTAATTCATTCATCATAATCTCTCATTTTGTGATAAAAAAGATAGGTCATGCGTAATAAAGAAAGGTCCGGTTGACAGAGGGAGTGCGCCAAGGCTTACAGTTAGACCCAATACTTTTTTATAGATATACTTACCTAATTACAACAGTATCCGTGTGGTATTGAGGCAAGTTACTTAACTATCTGACTATCCTTGATAAAGACGATCAATACCAGATTGTAGATATATTACTAGAATGTCTTATTTTGTTCCAGGAGCACATGGCCTAAGGCTATGGCTATTCAAGCTTTGCCCAATAATGTACCCAATTGTCTAGCTACACTGCTCTCGTTGGTTGATGATATTTGCTACCATTCGGGAGATCGGAGTGTAGATGTAAGTATCTGCATGTGTAATGAACTATTACCTGTACAGTGCGATGCAAACTTGATGGCGGCTGTGAAGATAGCTGCTATGCGCGTAGCCGTGTCCCACCCGCCCGTTGACACCTACAGTGCGAGGCACGTATCTTGAAATCGGGTGGGGATTGCGCGAAACGCGTATTTTGGGTATGCGTAGCGGTGAGGGGCGCGGGCGGCGGGAGAGGGGCGCGCGCTATTGGTCGCTCACAAGAGCACATGCGCGAACTTATCCCCACTCTGTCGAAAAAAATTCAAGATACGTGCCTCGCACTGTAAATAGTATATTGAGCAATGACTTGCGCCAACTTCACAGCCGCCATCAAGAATAATGTTAAGCTAATATTCTTCAATATTATAGAAATTGTTGTTTTTTAGTTCAATTGGTACCTTAGACGTGTGGGATTAGCTGGTATTTATAAAGCCGCTGAACTATTTTATCTCACTGATAATAGTCAAGAGTTCAACGCCACAAGGAATTTTGTCTCATCACGAATAAGAGATGCACAACTGATACAGACAGCACTAAATTTGAACCCAGTGTCAGCCGCTCCTCAAACACTAACTGCTGCTTTTGTGACGGTAATATTTAATAACCTGTTTTTAAAAGCAAGATTTTTATTTAGTTAACATGGCCAGGCACTTGTAAAGTTCAAAATGGGTTACACATTATAATACAATAATTATTGTTTCAGGCCAAGAATATACTGGGAATCAACACATTGAAGTAATAGTTTCAGTATTAAATTACAATAAAAAATTAGAATACTTAAAAATATAACAGTACTATTTTGTTGTTAATAAATACATGTAAAATTTAAGTCCTTGTTTTATTGAATATCATTTGGTACTTTTTTATTGGCATGAAGACTTAAACAGAATATTGCAGTACAGTCAATTTTATTAAAATATTTCTTTGTATAAAATTTAAAAACATTTCTACACATTATCCATAAATTATAGTCCATTATGTGTAAATATGGTTACAGTATAATATGTTGAGAATGTAACTTTTGAAGGCACATAAATATTTTCATCTGCTATGAAGGTACTATGTAATCACTTCCTTGGGACACATAAGAAATTAAGTTAGGTGGCAAAGGTAGTTTGTTCCAAGTGCTTGGTGTAACTGTTTGCCTTATCACAAATCTACATATCATTTGTAGTGAATCCAGCCTTGCGAATCTGAAAATCAGGAAATAATAGTAAAGTGATTGACATAAACTTGACAGTTGCGCTCATAAGAGCTAGCACACACTTGCAATTAGTTGCAGCTTCGTCCTGCAACTATTGCACATCTGAACACATTTGCATTAAAATTAGTTGCAGTACAATAATTGTGTCATTGTGCAACTATTGCATTGGACATTTCGATTATGGATGTTATAGCAATGATCATAAAAAAATGCAAAATGTAATGCATCTCAAAGTATACAAGAAAACACATATCATAGGATCTCAGGTTGTTATTCCACCCATTTAATTCCTTTATACAATACCTCAGTCAAAGATTGGATCAAATGTTACTTCTACAATTAAATTGAATGGATTACTACTCTTCTATACATAAGTAGTCAAGTAGAAAAAGATTACCTGTTCAATGGTCGGGCTAACTTGACTGGCATCTCAAACAAGTTGGATTTGACATCCACAGCTGAACAGTGTTCAGATATCCTGTTTACTGGCACAAATGTTTCATTATTCAGAGAAAACAGACCATTTGCATGCCTTAAACGTGCATGTAGTGTACGACCCACACATCTGAATGAAACACACAATATGTGACGTGAATCATACGAGTCTCTAACGAGAAACACATTATCATGCTGTCCAGCCAAGAGTTCTTCTGCTTCACTTGACGTTATACCTCCCCAATACCATCCATGTCTAAAAATATAAAAAAATAATTATACTTACAAATTGCATTGGGTTTATAAAAGTTATAAAAAGCAGTACAGAAAAAGTATTTACTTTGATAATTGACAGTAAATAGCACATGTTTCAAGAGAAGTGTGTTGATGATGTCCTCGTAGCACTAGATGCCCGTCTGCATGTTGGCACTTTATAACTTCTTTTTTAGGTTCTAAAAATTCTTTGAAATCATAATCTGAATGAGCAGTGATACATTTTTCAGAGGATGTTGATGGATGACTCCTTTTGTTCAAATCACAAATATATTCGCTGCCATTGCTTTTACTGCCAAAATACCTTTGCAAAGACCGTACACTGCCAGTTAGGAACATTTTGTTTTTCCAGAATTTTACAAATTTACTGGTATTAACTGGTGACTTCCGATCTGGTAAAAATACACAGTTCACTATATCTGTATTGTTGAAATCTCTTTTATTATCGATACTACGTTGTAGGTGTTTACATTCCATTGGTTTCAACCATTTGCGAAGACAACCAGTAGTAAGCCATTTTCTACGATTACAATGAGTGCATCTTTCGTAATTTTTATTCATTTCTAACACATCCAAATATTCAGCTGAAAGTAAATATTACTGTGATTAATAGGAAATTTAAATTTACCAGTTGTATCATTGAATTATTAAAGATATTAGAAATTACAAAGAAATAATTTACAACAGTCGACAACAACCCAAAGAGTAGCAATCCAATCTTGACAATTTGACATTGACAGGTATACTATACACAGATGATAAACCCCGCGTTCCGAATCACGCTCACAGCGCTGTTAGCGCGAATCCGACCAAATTAAATAGTCACAAAATATTACACAAATAGGGTATTTGTGTACCTACTTAATTTAATGGATTATACGCTAACAGTGCTGTTGGCGTGATTTGGAACTAGGCAAAAGTAAAGACGGAAATATACTATTGTGTTGTGTCGTGTCGCGTCGTATCGCGGCGGTGGGTGTGCACACTATTGTGTCGCGACAGAGCGCGTTCTGTCGTTTTTCATCCACAGTATCAATCGAAGCTTTGCAGCGCTTGCACGTTCATAATGCTTTCATCAGGTTCTGAGAGTAATTTAGATGAGGACATTAAATTTTCATTTAATATGATGACACTTCTTCAGAAAAATTAAAATAAAACACTGTACCTACCTAACATAAAGAAATAAAAAATAATTACGTAAACTAAATCAGTAAGTAGGTATTTACCAACCTACTTAGAAAAAAGTGAGAGACTGCTTGTATTTAGTTAGGTACCTTGATTATGAGTCATTTCCGTCGCTGAATCTGAAATATCGGGCGGAGTCATTCTTTTTTACATTCACTGCTATCAGAGATTTTAAATCAAGAAAAAAAATCTTATGAAATTCAGTACAATAACAATACTTACAACGAAAAAAACTGCTGTTTCGTACAAAAAATAATAATAAAAATATCTAAATGTATGAAACAGCTGATTTTTTTTCGCAATTTCAGAGTTGGTCCCATATAAAAAATTGTTTAGTTTGTTAGTCCCTATCTACCATATTCGGCATTAGGGGTTATTTTGGAACACGTTGTATATCTATTTGTTAACTTATAAAAAAACGATAAAAAGAAACCTACAAACTATTTCCAAGCAGCAGCTCTGATAAACTGATGTTTATAATTTTTGCATTTGGTATCATACAACACTTTACGTTGACGCACAAGTTCTATTAAATCTTCATCTTTGAGTCAAATCAAAATTACAATGCGCGTATTGCGATCGTCCGCCAGCGACAGATACCAATACAATGCTAGAAACATACTATTGTGTTGTGTTGTGTCGCGACAGACAGGCGCGGTCGCAGCCTGAAATTTTGGGGGGGGGTCACTAATAAATTTTGTAAATTTATAGAAGCAGTGCCGGTTTTAGCACTACCAGCGCCCTGGGTAATATTTCTACGGGCGCCCCCTATATGCGATTACAAGATTTTCAATTTTGCCTGTTAGGTAAAAAACGGGCGCGCAGCGCGTTTTTTTAGTCAGTTTCAACTACTAATCTTGTAACCTTGCTTGTTAGTGGAAAAAAAATGGCCGCGTAGCGCAGTTTTTAGTCAGTTTCATCTGCTAATCTTCTAATTTTGCTTATTTCAGTAAAAAAACCGCCGCGCAGCGCGTTTTTTAGTCAGTTTCATCTACTAATCTTGTAATCTTGCTTGTTTATAGTAAAAGAATCGGCCGCGCAGCGCGATTTTTAGTCAGTTTCAACTACTAATCTTGTAACCTTGCTTGTTTATAGTAAATACCATTTTGGTGCGGAACCTTAAAAATGGCCGCGCAGCGCAGTTTTAGGTCAGTTTCGTCTGCTAAACTTCAAATTTTGCTTATTACAGAAAAAAAAACTACCGCGCAGCGCGATTTTTAGTCAGTTTCATCTACTAATCCTGCTTGTTTATATTAAATTTTTTGCCAGTTTCATTCGTCGCTTGGTCGCTCATCACCAGGGGGGTGATTTTGTAATTTTGTCACAATCAACTCTGTCAGAAATCGCAGTTACATTGCTGCTTTAGTTAGAACCAATGTGACAACTATCTAAACTAAAGCAGCAATACAACTGCGCTTTCAATCGAGAATTGTTAGCAACAGCTTTACGTAATCAAGGTACATGTGTATACGATTGATAGTCGACCGGTGGTCGGGCGTTTTCGGCGCCCCACACACGAGGGCGCCCAGTGCAATCACACCGCTTGCATCGCCCTACTGTCGGTACTGCTGTCAAATAGAAGATTTCTATTTGACGTTTACGATTTTGGGGGGGGTCATGTCCCTCGTGACCCCCCCTTCGGACCGCGCCTGGCGACAGATCAGTGGTGGGGGTTCTGTTGCAATCGCAGCCGAGCGATCCGCGCCACAACAGATGCCGACACAACACAACACAACACAATAGTGTGTTTCTAGTCATACTAAATGTATGAAACCGATACGCGACACGACACAACACAACACAATAGTATGTTTCTAGCGTAACACACAAATTGAGGTGTATTCCGAGTCGCGCTGACAGCTAAGTCATCGCGCTGATTTGCGTACCGAATCAAGGTCGAAACAAATTATCAGACGCGGCTTACTGCCGCGGCTGATCTGCACGCGTAGCATGACCAAACGGGACTCTTGTCTACGAAGACTTGTCGTCTCGACCCTCTAGATGGCTGAGCACAGTGGTGGGACTCGCTCTCAGACAAGGAGGTTCATACCGAAGGGATTTGCTACATCTATGCTCTCAGAATTTTACAACCTTTTTATGTCTTTTAATACAAATATGAGTTTTAAAATATAATATTTTTATTTCAACATCAATAAACGTCGAAATTATCTGAAATGATTCGAAATGATTTAGTTTAAACATGATACTTATTTTTTAATAAGTTCTAAGATAAAGAGACACTCACAAAAGCTTTCACTTACGTAAACAAAGCTCTCTCGAGCTCGAGAAGAATAATGTTGCCAATAGTAAATATTAATAATTATTTCCATCATTTCTCTTAAAGGGTGTTCCTTTCTATACGTTTCACGACGCAAAACTCTTAAAACCGAGTTAAATATAGCCGTATGGATATAGTTCGTTTGCCTTCCTTTTATTGAGAGAGTTTTGAAAAGATGACACAGACCAACGCACTTGTTAATTTAGTAATATTGAAATCAATGTATGAAAATAATTTTAATTTACGTTTTTTAGTAAATAAATTAAAATTAAATAAAATAAAAGTAAAAAAAAATACTGAAGGGAAAAAAGTGTAATATTAGGAAACAATATTATTGAATAGGTAGGTACCTTTTTACAATAAATTATTTATTGTATTATTTTAATTTATAAAATTTATGAAAAAATTTAAGAATAATAAATACTTATTCGTTATTTACTACTAGTAAATATTTATTACATTTCTTTTTTTTTTAATTTTATAATAAAAAATAATTACTTAAATACAATTTTTCATTTTTTTTCTTTCCGGACAGCTGTTTTTGTCGTTTGTGCTGTAACTTCTCTTCTTACCTTAATAAAATATAAACACGGACAACTTAGATTTATTTTTATTGCGAAATTAAAAACTCAGAAAAAAAAAGTCGACAAATCTTTCTCGACCACTCGAAGGGTGGTAGACAAATTTCTCCCACTCAAATGTCAAATTAATGTCAGTTGAAGACAAAAGCTCGTGTTTGTCGACTTTTGACATTAGGCCACGACAAAGAACAATGCGAGTCTACGGTTGTAAAATGCGAGCATGAGTATCTCGATCTCAACCCGACAAAAGTGACATTTCGGTGTAGACAAGCCATTGTTCTGCGAGTCGAATCTTATCTCGATGTTGGTCATGCTACGCGTGCAGACTTCATACTATAGTCGTATCAGTCTAGGATTAAGGACCAACCGAGATCTCAGTCTCGGTCTCAGCCAGTCTCGGCCAAAAATTATGTCTCGGTCTCGGTCTCGGTCAAAATGGTCTCATCTTTCGTTGACCAGACTCTATATTCATATCAGTCTAGGAATTCTAGATTTAGTACTTTTTGAGACATTGCTGTTTTAAGTTTGACAGCTGTCATCAGTTCTGTCTAACTTAAGACAGCAATATCTCGAAAAATAATCATCCTAGACTGATGGTGTCTTTGAAGAAATTAAGGGTCTTGGTGAGATCTTCATTTTAGTTGACAGCTGCCAAATTTAAGTTTGTCATCTAAAATGAAGATCTCACTAAGATCTTTCATTGCTTCAAAGACACCATCAGTCTTGTATGAGTACTTTTCGAGATATTGCTGTTTTAAGTTTGACAAATGACAGTTTATTTTTGACCTTATTTCTAGCTTGGCATTCGGATATTATTATGACCTTTCGTAATCAGCAACACTGGGCACACTGGCTACTTAGTCTACTTACTACTTAAACCGTGTAAACGACTTTTCACTATTTTACCTTAATTTAGTTGCTACTTAATCGCTTGACCCATGTAAACGCTATAGTAAATGTATGAACCCGATACGCTTCTGTCGCGACAAGACACAGTAGTCTGTTTTCAGCTTAATACGGTATGATTGGGTGTATTCCAGCAGGCCAACCGCTAAGTTTTCGGTCACCACAGCATACATTTTAACAAGGGTATGACATGCTTTGATAGAGCGAGATCGTCTTATTGAGATTCCTATAGAAGTAAATAGAGAAGAGTTTTAAGGATCATTCACACAGCTCCGGCGCGTCAACGGCGCGTCACCGGCCCGTCAACGTCAAAAATATAGTTACATACAAGTTGTACTACACTGTTCACACACATCAGTCATGGCGCGTCAACGGCGCGTCACCGGCGCGTCAACGTCAAACGCATATTGCTACGGCATGGCGGCATGCCGGCGACGCGCCGGTGACGTGACGGCCGGCGCGTCACCGGCACGGCGCGTCGCCGGCGACTCACCAGCAAGGCAAACAGGGTTGCTACTTTTTTGTTTAAATAAATTATTGGTAGCTTTAATCGGTTTAGAAAATTACACTGTGGTATGGAAATAAAGTATTATTTATATATTTCAACTTTGAAAAACATTTACTTTTACTACTTTTGGTAATATTTTGGTAAATTTATTAGACTTAATTTACACCACCAGTCTAGGATTTAATAACAGATCACTAGACTATGTTTTCCTATTATAACAACCAATACTTTATTATAATAAATAAGTGGCAACCCTGTTTGGCATGTCGGGGACGCGCCGGTGACGTGACGGCCGGTGACGCGCCGGTGACGTGACGGCCGGTGACGCGCCGGTGACGTGACGTCCGGCGCGTCACCGGCACGGCGCGTCGCCGGCGAGTCACCGGCAAGACAAACAGGGTTGCTACTTTTTTGTTATAATAAATTATTGGTTGCTATAATCGGTAAAGAAAAAGTATATTGTGATATGGAAAAAAGTATTATTTATTTATTTCAACTTTGATAAAAAAAAAATTATTACTTTTGTTAATATTTCAGTAACTTTATGAGACTGTTTTTTTAACTAGAAAACATTATCTAGTGATCACTAGTGAAAAAAATGAAAGCAAGCGATTTTCGACCTTATTGACATTTATCGAAATCACGGTTTTTAATGAAAGATCGAATGTAGGAAACGAGAATGCGGCAAAAAAACAACCGAAATTCAAACGTCAATAAGGTCGAAAATCGCTTGCACCTGTTTTTTTAACTAGAAAACGTTGTCTAGTGATCACAAGTTAGAAAAATGTGTGCAAGCGATTTTCGACCTTATTGACATTTATCGAAATCACGGGTTTTAATGAAAGATCAAATCTAGTAAACGAGAATATGGCAAAAAACCAACCGAATTTCAAACGTCAATAAGGTCGAAAATCGCTTGCACCTGTTTTTTTACTAAAAAACATTAATCTTAAATAAAATAAAGCAGTAATGTAAACTAATGAACTTCATTTTATACTTTTCGGGCTTAGAACTGTCTATAAGTTCGAAAATAAGTTTCGTAATAAGGTTGAAAATCGCTTGCACTCGTTTTTCTAACTTGTGATCACTAGACAATGTTTTTTAGTTAAAAAAAACAGGTGCTAGCGATTTTCGACCTTATTGACATTTGAAATTCGGTTGGTTTTTTGCCATATTCTCGTTTACTAGATTTGATCTTTCATTAAAACCCGTGATATCGATAAATGTCAATAAGGTCGAAAATCGCTTGCACACATTTTTCTAACTTGTGATCACTAGACAACGTTTTCTAGTTAAAAAAACAGGTGCAAGCGATTTTCGACCTTATTGACGTTTGAATTTCGGTTGTTTTTTGCCATATTCTCGTTTCCTATATTTGATCTTTCATTAAAAACCGTGATTTCGATAAATGTCAATAAGGTCGAAAATCGCTTGCTTTCATTTTTTAACTAGTGATCACTAGATAATGTTTTCTAGTTAAAAAAACAGTCTCATAAAGTTACTGAAATATTAACAAAAGTAATAATTTTTTTTTTATCAAAGTTGAAATAAATAAATAATACTTTTTTCCATATCACAATATACTTTTTCTTTACCGATTATAGCAACCAATAATTTATTATAACAAAAAAGTAGCAACCCTGTTTGTCTTGCCGGTGACTCGCCGGCGACGCGCCGTGCCGGTGACGCGCCGGACGTCACGTCACCGGCGCGTCACCGGCCGTCACGTCACCGGCGCGTCACCGGCCGTCACGTCACCGGCGCGTCCCCGACATGCCAAACAGGGTTGCCACTTATTTATTATAATAAAGTATTGGTTGTTATAATAGGTAGAAAAAAGTACATTGTGGTATGGAAATAAAGTATTATTAATTTATTTCAACTTTTAATACTTTTTGCTTTTGGTAATATTTTGGTAACTTTATTAGACTTTTTTCACCTTTTCCACTAAAGAACCGTTTACACGGATCAAGCTGTAAAGTAATCTAGTTAAAATTAAGTTGTCGGCTTACTAAATTTTCGCATGTAAACAGCCAATAAGTAGTAAATTGGCCATTTAGTGGGCAAGTGATTAAGTAAATAGAATCTAGTCTATTTTTTGGACAAGTGGGTAACCACGCCGCCCACAACTTTAAAGTTGAAATAAATAAATATTACTTTATTTCCATACCACAAAGTACTTTTTTCTACCTATTATAGCAACCTATACTTTATTAAAACAAAAAGTAGTGGCAACCCTGCTTGCCTTACCGGTGAAGCGACGTTGACTTGACTGAAACGAGCCGGCGACGTGCCGGCGCCGGTGATCTGAACTGCTTGTTCACACACATTTTTGACGTTGACGGACGGACCGGTGACGCGCCGGTGACGCGCCGGTGACGCGCCGGAGCTGTGGGAATGATCCTTTATGTTTTATCTCTATCACCGACCGGACTTTTTTTCATGGTCGGGTTATAGGCAGAGTTCAACTAGGCAAAACAAACAAGGGAGGTTATATCAAGAGTGCAAAAGAAATTAAAGGTTTTGTGGATTACTACCTAATTTATACATTAGAGAGATGGCAGTCCCCGACGGATTTTTCTTGCGTTTGTAATTTATGAATAGGTAGATAAAGTATGTATAGTACCTACATCACTTTTAGTCGAGGGATTTTTGTAAAACTTATTTTAGTCTTTATAAATAAAGAGTAAAAATTTTAACCGTCGTGGTTTTTTCAAAATTTTTAATTTTGCTATTTTATTTTAAACTTTTTAAAGAATGAATATGTTATCTACTCTAAAAACCGCATCTAAATCGGTCAAACCGTTCGGAAAATGATTACTACAGCGCCCCCTAGTGGCTGAACACCATAACACCAAGAACCATCGCCGACAAACTACAAAACTATTACAGAAAACCGCATCCAAATTGGTCAAACCGCTTTGGAGATAAATGAGAAAATGATAAATGCAGCGCCCCCTAGCAGTTAAACACCATAACATCTATCTGAGAACCATCGCCGATAACCTACAAACCCATTACAGAAAACCGCATCGAAATCAGTTGAGTAGTTTTTGAGAACTTTTCAAGCGCGACTTATCTGGTTGCTGCAGCGCTCCCTGGTGATCTACCACCATGAAACATATCTAAAAACTTGCTCTGAAATGAAACCTTTTGATTGCAAAAAACCGCATTGAAATCGGCCCAGTAGTTTCCAAGGAAAATGGTTATAGACAATCTTGACTTATCTGGCTGCTACAGCGCCCCCTGGTGGTTTACCACCATGAAACATGTCTGAGAACCTGCTCTGAAATGAAACCTTTTGAATGCAAAAAACTGCATCGAAATCGACCCAGTAGTTTCTGATGAAAATGGTAACAGACAAACACACAAACAGACAAACAAACAAACAAACACACAACCTCTAACCCCAAACGCATATACCGTCTCCGTTCCGTTCCGTCCATCGTGGGTAAAAATATAAAAATGACACCTTAGCAAAAGTTGTTCAGCCTGATGAGCATTTTTTGTTGAGGTATAAAGAAGAACAATTACGTTACATATTATGCCAGGGTGTTATTGGCAAAATTCAATATAGTTTATCACAAAAAGAGTGGTCGGTCGGGACTACTTATTTTCGCGATTTCGCTTGCAATACTTTGCTTAATTAGCGAGTCAAAATGTTGACTTTCACTCACTACGGAATTCAAGTATTGTAACGATTTGGACTACATTTTAGGGTATTTTTTTTGCGATCATGGCAGCCCCATATTTTGACGTCATAATATATCTATCCGCTCCGTCGCTCGGTGGCGCATCTACCCCTTTTTAATATACTATATCTATGCATTTTAACCATGGAAAATAATTTGTTTTTACTGTTCCATATTATATTTTACTTTCGATGGTAAAAATTTACTCTATGGCAGGGGTGACCAACTTGTCGAGGGCCGACCGATGACCGATTGTTCAGCGGTTAGCCTGCTGGAATGCACCCATTTAATTTTGCCATTAAAGCCTCGATTACATACGCCGATTTAGCGTCCTTACTGGGGACCCAATTTCAGATTGGAAACGAAGCCCCGAATTGGATCCTAGTTGGGGAATTTAAGGGTTGCCTCCCTAGCCAAGGCTATATAGGTAAGGCAAATTAAACTTTGGTCATGCAGCCAAGTCTTCAGTCATATTTTTTCTTTAGTTTGCATTTATGCGGGTGTATTGCTACCGGCACGTAATTTGGTAAGACAAAGATGAGACAAAAGATGCGCAGCAGCTACAAACATTAAACTCGGTGCATCTTTTGTCTCATCTTTGTTTTGCCAACTTATATGCCGGCACCTATTTCACATTATAAGTAGCCCCTAGATGATCAAGTATGGCTTGTCAATAATTTACATTGCATTACCACCACCACTACCATTTGAGTGCGTACTAAAAATCCAAGATGGGGCCCAACTTTTTTGTTTTTAGTCCGATTTCAATGAAACTCGGTTTTTGGTTCTATTTTGACAAGAAAATAACAATTCAATTTTTAAATACTAAAAATCCAAAATGGCGGCCAACTTTTCTGTAAGTGGGCCGATTTTAAAGAAACTCGGTTTTGTTACTACTTTGGCAAAAAAATAACAACGAAATGTTGAAAATATTAATAAATTGAATATGGCAGCCAACTCTTTTATTTGTGGGCCGAAATCTCAATTTTTCGATTTCGATGATGATGTTGATGATATTGTTACTTTAAAAGTAGTTAGTACCAAAACCCGAGTTTTATCGAAACCGGATCACGAACAAAAAATTAGGCCACCATCTTGGACATTTGAATATTTTCAATATTGCCTTGTTATTTTCTTGACAAAATAGGACCAAAAACCGAGTTTTATCGAAATAGGCCCAAAAACAAAAAAGTTGACCGCCATCTTAGATTTTTAGTATTTAAAAAATTGTGTTGTTATTTTCTTGTTAAAATAGTACAAAAACCGAGTTTCATCAAAATCGGCCCACAAACAAAAATGTTGGCCGCCATCTTGGATTTTTAATATTTTCATCATTTCATTGTTATTTTTTGTCAAAATAGTAACAAAACCGAGTTTCATTGAAATCGGCCCACAAACAATAAAGTTGACCGCCATGCTATCTTTTTTATTACAGAGTTCTAGTGGCCTTTTTCCGTCCGGCTTCATCATCAAACCATTTCCTATCAGAGTACTCATCAAAACCTACCTTTACATTTCCGTTAATAGTGAAAACTCATTGTTTAATCTATGTACAATAATGTTATTGTCAAGTACTGGTGACAACCCTAATCAGTGAAATCATGTCCTAATTGGGGCATAGTGTGATCGCTACATCCAATTTGGGTTCCTAGATTGGATCCCCAGTACAGTAAGGAAGCTAAATCGGCGTATGTAATCGAGGCTTAAGCCTCGATTACATACGCCGATTTAAGGAACCAATTTAGAGTTGCCACTCGTATAAATAAGTTAAATTTTAACAGTGAATTTGCACAAATGACGGAAAGGTCAACATTTTTTATGATTTTTTATTTTCAATTCTCATCTCCAATCTTAAGCAATGTTTACTTTTCCGTTATAGTGTAGATTTGATTTTAAAATCGAACTTATTCTACAATATTTTATTGTCAAGTACGGGTGGCAACCCGAAATTGGTTCTTAAAATCGGCGTATGTAATCGAGGCTTTAGTGCATTCCGAGTCACGCCAATAGCGATTTCATCGCGCTGATTTGCGTACCGAATCACCGTGAGCGCGATAACGACAGCCCGTGTGACGTCATTGATTGCGTCATAACATCCGCCATCTTGCGATTACGCCGCCCATGCTCCGAGGCATAATCACTGTGAGCGTTCTGTCAAAAGTGACACTTGTTTGTTTTGTTTACCTCAGGTGCATTTAAATGAAAGTTCAAAATTTGTTGAAAATTCTTTCCGCATACCATGGAAGTAATAGTCGAAGATATATGAACATATATAAAGCAAAAAGGTCCAAATGAGCAGTTTTTTGACAGCAGAGATTTTTAGTATAATTTTATGTCGACAGATGGCGTTACTTCAACTAAGTCGTTTTTTTTAATATTATTTCCCACTAATGGTCATATTGGTTATATAAAAGTTCTTCGTAACACGCCATCGGACAACCAACGCACAACGCAACAAACCACATACTCAACAAACGTATAATAAAAAAGTAATTACATTTAATATTTTTCATAAAAAGCTACCTACTAACTACAACGACATCTAGTTCTATTTTATGAACTACTTTTTTTTCTTAAACTGCCTTTTGAAAACCGCTCATTCTGAACTTTTCAATTTATATTGAGGTTATGTAGGTCAAGACATCGGTGAGCGCGCTCACGAGCGTTCCGAATCATTGATAGTCCCAACTGTCATAAGCGCGATTATCGGACCCCTTAGCCAAAGTAACATTTTGCAAATCTTCGTTATCGCTTCGCTTTCGAAACATGTATGGGATTGACATAAGGTTTCGTTAACTATCGAATTTTAAAACGTCAAATCCATACATGTTTCGAAGCGAAGCGATAGCGAAAATTTGCAAATGTTACTATGGCTAGGGGGGCTGAATCGGTACGCTTTTTAGCGTGTTCAACGCTGAAAGTGATTTTGGTTTGAATCGGAATGCACCATATGTCTCTCTGTGGTATTGACAGCTAGATAGTCTCTTTCTAGCTAGCCTGTGCTATGCTATATGGTATATGGCATATGGCCTATTTTTTTTATCTTACTCTATGATATGCTCTTTGGTCTGGTCTATGGTCCGTTTAGGTGTGTTGTGGTGTGTAGAAGATTTTTAGGTCAATAATTTTTTTCATTATTTTTAATTGACCTGCCCTTTGTTAATAATCCGGTGTTTCTAATCAATTGAATTTAGTAATAAAAATGTGCTAGTGTTTGTAATATGTGCTGTAAAATAATTAAATTGTTGGCGTAATGACACTAAAGAAAATTGCGAAAATGCCAACAAAATCACAAATATCTACAGAACTAAGTGGTAAGTTATTTGATTTGATTACATTATTTATTTCTAAATTCATCAATGACATAATATATAATCATGTGGCTGATGTGTATTAAATATCACTCTAAATTATACAAATTGGGATATTTGGATGAGTGTGCATTTCATGTTTGAATATTTTGCAGAAAGCATCAGTAATGTACTCGGAAAAAATGTTAAAATTCTATATAAATCTCTTATTCGTATGGAGTCACGAGGTGATAAAGTAGACAATAGAGTTTTGGTAAGTGCTATTTTTTTATTTAGTTTTCATCTACTCATGATTAGTGTAGGTAATATTTTTAATATCAGAGCTTAAAATAAAGGAGGCTGAATAAGTTTTAAGCAAATTAATTCTATAACATTTTTTATATTTTTTACCTATCTGCTGCAACTTAACTTGAGAATGAGAAAGAGTAAATTTTACCAATTTGTACCACAAGCGCTCTGAAGTTGTACCATGGGCAACAGCGTCGCTTAACCACTGCTAAGGTTAAAATTCCTTGCACGCCGCGCCCGCTGTCACATACGTTTAGTTCGTGCAGGGGTGATACCCGGCACGCGCGCACACAAATTTTGTTGCAAACTGGTTAAGCGACGCTGTTGCCCACAGTACATTGTTAATTTAATTGCACTGTAAATGCCCTAATTAATAGTGTAGAAACTGATAGACTAACTTATAGATAACTAGTGGCCGCCCACGACTTCGTCTGCGTAGACAGTTTTTTATATCCCTCGAGAACTGTACGTTTTTTCTGGATGAAAGATACCCTATATCCTTTTCTGCACCCCTGACAATGTGTATGCAAAATATCATGATGATCGGTTCAGTAGTTACGACGTGAAGGCGTAACAAACAAACACAAACAGACTTTCGTATTTATAATATTAGTAAGGATGATCAATTCAATTAAAAAAGTCAAAGATGCTTGTACTAAATTTCATGATGGTAACCAATAGAAAATGATGATTTAGTGTTGCATGACTCTTATTCAGGTAAAATATAATTTAACAAATCAAATGTTTATTGACTGTGATAACAACTAAGACTAAATATTTTTTTTGTAAAATCATGCTTTGTTTTGTTGTTCTGTTATAAATATACCTACCACAGAAAGAGTGTCATTTATCAGAGATAAAGTTCTGTGCACAATAGCATGACTCATTTAGGTGTGCCTCATTCATTGTGGGTACAAAGCATAATAAGCTGTGGCATAATTGGTATCCAGTTATCAATTTATGAATTCCAGTATAGATTAAAAGTAAAGTAAAATTAGAATAATTTCATTTTTAGGCACAGTATTGAAACATGTTGGGATAAAAAGATTTTTTGTCTTTAGGCACAAGTTTTTGTTGTATGTGTATGTAACATCAAGATTATATCAGACATTAAATTATGCTACAAGAATCTAAATTATAAAAGTAGTATATAAACTAAGAATATTTTAAATATAAATGATAAAGCACAGGATCTTCCCACACTGACATACAAGCTACTGAATTACTACTTTGAAATCTTCAGTTAGTTAAATAATCAGCCCCCTAGCCAAAGTAACATTTGCAAATTTTCGTTATCGCTTAGCTTTCGAAACATGTATGGATTTGATGTTTTAAAATTCGATTGTTAACGAAACCTTATGTCAATCCCATACATGTTACGAAAGCGAGGCGATAACGAAGATTTGCCAATGTGACCTTGGCTAGACCCTCTGCTAACTGTTAATTTCTTTCAGATTGTCACTTCTTATCGAATATTTATCACTACAACAAAAATACCTACTCGAGTGAGTAATTTTGTCTCTAAGCTATTTGTTGAAAAGTGCAATGATAAGATTGACAATAAATTATATTTCTTTAACTTTTTAATCATCGCATTCCCATGTTTATACTTACTTAAAAAACAACAATTGATTAAAATGATTAATTTAATCTGTTTTTTTAAGATTAAATTAAAATGATGAATATTTTTAAATTGTCAATTATTCATAACATAACGGAACCTAATTTTTTTTCATAAATTAATGGATCTTATATTGTGGATCTTAGAATTATAATGGATCTTAGATTGTCTTGCCCATGATTGGAATCTATAATCTTTAATATTATTTCTTTGCCAGGTGGATAATGGATTTCACTTGATGGAAATAGAAGCCCTGGAAAGCAAGAAGGCTAATCATCTTTCAATAACATTGAGCCATGAACACAAGCCGGTGTCAATTCTCATAGGTAATTATTAGTAATTGTTGTTTCATTGTTTACAGTGAAGGTCCTGCTAGTGGCATTGACACTCTTTATGTGTACTGAAACTTTAAAACGGTATTGTACCTTAGATTTTTATTACAACAAAGAGGTAAATAATTTTGTTTCAAAATAAGGAAAAATAGAGCATATTAAGGTAGTATAGTAGTTTTGAATCATACTATATTGCAAGGGGTTTTATCATAATTATATCATTAGGGCAAAAACTATGTAAAAAATATATTTCAGGTGAAGAAGGCACATCAGATGGAGTTTTGAATGTGCTACAGGCATTGGTAGCTGCTTTTGATGATTTATTTCCAAATGTTGCTGTGGAGGATATTATTGCCAAGGTTAGTGAACGAGTTAAAAAAACTTTTTATTTACACTAATTTATCCAATTCAGTTGGAACAAGGACAATGGACTGTATCCACTTAGTGTTCCACTTAATGGAGCTAATTTATTTGATGAGTTAACACTCATGAATTAGATTATTTCTATTTATGCATTGTGTATATTACTATGCTTTTATTGGATAAAATGAACTTGGGTTTTACGGTGATACTACATAGTGTTGACCCATAGCATAGTCCAAACTTAACTCTGTTGCTAACAAATTCTCGTTTGAAATCGATTGAACTTGTTTGAAATTTATGAAATTTGATGAGTTTCAGTTGCTAACAGAGTGCTGTAATAGCATTTTATTTATAAATGAAATTGTCAAATTGCATTAATTTAAAATGATTTCTATCGATTTCAAACAAGAATAGGGAATATGCATAAGTCACCGATTTTGATAAATTTGAGCTTGATCGCATCGGACACATATAAAAACATGATGGAACAGGAAAACAAAAAATAATAATGTATTATTTTAGTTTTATCACACGATGAAATCAGGGAAAAATAACGATATTTTTTTTCACTTTCGAATATAAATGAACTTAACAGTCAGATAGGATATCGAATAAGAAATCATTTTTTGTATGACACATATGTACTTAAATGCAAAATTTAGGGAGATCATTGAAAATAATTGAAAATTCTTAGCTAACTCCTAGTAAACGCCCGCCCGAAACGTGATATGTGACGTCATATATCATGTCGGTTTTGTATGGAGCGTTTTCGGCGGTTGCTGCTGCGTGCTAACTTCAAGTAACTATACCACGAGAAAAAAACGCAAGAAAAAAGTTTTAATATGACAGTTGATTTTCTCACGCATTATACTTTTGATTTTGATAAAAAAAACATGATGCATATTCCCTATTGCTAGCAACCAGAGTTATCCAAGTGGCTATTTATTAGGACAATACATATTATCCATACTAATAATTTACTAATGCGAAAGAGTTATCTGTCTATTTATTTTTTAATTTTCACACTGTAACGGGAAAGTAAATTTTGATAAATTTTGGTAAAGAGATTGGAGAAGGGCATGCACAGAGAACGAAACTCCGCACTGACAAAGTTTACTAGAAAAGCAACTTGTTCATAGGGTCAACATTTAATATTTCTTCATTAGGTTTTGTTTTTTCATTAACAGGTCAATCTTCCCTATCAGTTACCATCTGTTAGCGGGACTCGTAAACATTCCACATGTGGGGACTTTTCTAACCAATATGCTGCAATGTGTGATCTCTGTCAAACACCTTTTAGGTAAACCTGTTCTTACTATTCGGAAAATATTTTTTCTTAAACTAACTAGCAAATAACAAATCATGGGTCACTGATATATTATCTTTTAAATTCTCTTTTGATGACCATTTTAATAGATTTTCATATTTTCAGAGCTGAGGTGGCATGGGACATAGATACGATATATTTGGCTCACGACATCCGGATGCTGCACTTGAAAGATTTTGATCACTTAGATCAAAGGTATGTTTTAAATTATATTTCAGTAATGATTTGTAGATATGTAATGTATTTTCACGACTAGTGTGGCAATGAATGCATGATTTACTGCATGATGATATTTATGAAATTTATGATCTATAGTATAAAGACATTTACGGATGATTTTTTTCGTATCTAAAAAATTAACTATTGCCTATTTTAACAGCCCCTTGATTACGTAACTCTGTTGCTAACAATGAAGAATATCACTGGGTCTGTTAAATCACTTGAAACATTATGGCCATGTAGCTAAATATCTAGCAATACATGTGTTTTAGGTTCACTTAAATCAAGCGAGTAGTTTTGAAGTTATAAGGGTTTGAAGGAAATGCCACGCGCACTTAAATATGTGCTTTATTATGCAAGACGTAAGGTTCACCTGTATGACCAATGACATCATTCTACAACACAAAATAACAGTGTTCTATACCCTGTTCGCTGAATCAAGCTAGCAAAGCGCTGTCTCTTTCTCACATTTGCATACAAACGATAAGGACAACAAATGACCTAGCGCCGCCCACGAGCGCCCGTTATAGGTATAAAATCATACGGCGTGTTCATACTGCTAATACAGGGTCAATACCTTTTTTCTTGTTCTGTGGTTAATAGATTGGGATTTTTTTCAATTAAACATTACTTTGATATTAAAATAATATAATTAAGTAACAACATTAATTAAAATTATAATAACAAATTTTAGGTTGTTATGTCTTTTTCTCTCTCTTATTGCCTTTTTGGCTTAAGACGACGCCTCGTGAAAAAATTTTTTTACAGGCTCCGCCCACTCACCCCTCGTATCCCATAGTGACATTCTGCCTTCAATCGTAAAGTTTGATTTTCGCGCCAAATGCCTGTGAGGTTTCATCGAAAGTTTAAAGAAGAAGAATAGAGAAACGATGGAGTCGCAATACATTGTATTTAGAACATTTTCTTTGATAATTTAGGTATCTTCAAATTGAATGAAAAATGAAAATGAATACAAATACCTAACAATAGTTTATTAATTGTAAAAAAATACTATTATTATTAATAAAGTTGTACCATTCGGCGTTTTTCAATACATTTGCGAAAAACAGATTTGTAACTTTTGCGACAGAGGTCCATTTGGGGCCATCCATAAATTACGTCACACGTTAAGGGGGTCGACGACGTGTGGAGGGGTCCTAAATTCGTCAGTTCCAATTCAATAATTATTACTAGATATAAATCGTAAAATATGTGACGCCATCGTTTCTAGTTTTGCCCTTCAGAAGTGCGAGAAAAATAGTTTTAGAATTTTTAAAGCAATATTTATGGAGAAATGGAGAATGTGACGTCACTAAGGGTTTTTTACATTTCATTTAAATGTAAAAACCCCTTAGTGACGTCACAGCTCGGCACGGCGAAACACACACCTTTGCTCACATTTTTTTATCTGGCCTACCCACATAAAAGAAATAGGCCATTCAAAATGTCACATAAAGAGAAATGGGCAAAAGACGCGTTTAAGCCCGACCATTGGGTTTAAACACATAATTCCCCCCCTCCCCTCCCCCCCGTAGGAGCTAAATTTAATTAAACAGATTTTATGCAATATGTTGTGTTTAAAATGAAGATTATTGAATTTACTCAAAAAAGCTTGTAATATGGTAATTATTTTGACAACCTTCTTTGAACAAAGTCGAGGTTGCCGTGCTCCTCCGATGGTGACGCAGCAAAGTTGTATGGGATATCATTATTGTCGAGTTTTAGCCACCAGCAATTTCCTTTGAGAATCCATTACTGTCGAGTTTTGTTTCAAACATATAGGTAGTTGGCTGAAAATACAACATTGTACAACGCACTTGACTTCGTTCATAAACACATCCCGCTCGCACACTATACGCCACACCTATCGCTCTCTTATTCACACTTGTTGTGGTAAGCGTGGTGAGCCGCCATTTTCAATCCCATTCTTTTTCTGCGCGTGTGTTGTATTATTGTATGTAGGGGGCGATGCGGGCGACGGGCGACGAACGCCTGCCGCCCGCACCTCTCACGACCCCCGTTCTCGTCTCCCCTCGCGCCTCTGTGCCCCGCAGGCGAGGACTCATTTAACGTGTGCGTTACCCCAGCAAAAAGTTGTGCTTTAGAGAGATGAGACCTTATCAGATAATTAGTGTGTCATGAGGAGAAATCCACCCACCAATCCGCATTGGGCCCGCGTGGTGGGTTATGGCCCGTCCTCCTTATCCACCCATAAGGAAGGCCTGTACCCCAGCAGTGGGGACATTAAAATGGCTGATGGATTGGAGGAGAAATCTGTTTACTAATAGCAAAATTTGTGTGAATTGTAGTTTTTAAGATATTTGAGAAAGACTGATTTTGCTGGGGTCACGTTTTAAACATTACCCTGGCAAAAAAAGTTGTTTCAGCCTGGAACCAAATACATTAATAGATAGCTTTTGTTGCATAGTAAATGTTAGCAAATAGCAAAAATTGTGTGTGTTATGGTTCTTGAGTTATTTAAGTTTTTGCTGGGGTAACGTTTTGGGATTTCCCAGATCTCGAAAACGGTTCAACGCAGAAGTTTGAAAAAAATGCCACTAAGAGACCTTAATTTGTTTAAATTTGTTTAAACGTTAATTTCTTATTTGGTTGTCGCAAACCAACGTAATTAAATGGTTTCGAAAAACAGAAAAAACGAATTTGCAAGTAAACAAGTGCACTTATAATTAAATAAACAGCTGTAAAAAATAGCCGTGGTAGACACTTACTACGTCAAGAATTTTAGGCTTTGTTACTTTACACGATATAAAGATATAAACAAATAGAACCATAACACACACAATTTTTGCTATTTGCTAACATTTACCATGCAACAAAAGCTATCTATTTATGTATTTGGTTCCAGGCTGAAACAGCTTTTTTTGCCAGGGTAATGTTTAGAACGTGACCCCAGCAAAATCTGTTTTTCTTAAATATCTTAAAACTACAATTCACACAAATTTTGCTATTAGTAAACAAATTTCTCCTCATGACACACTAATTATCTGATAAGGTCTCATCTCTCTAAAGAACAACTTTTTGCTGGGGTAACGCACACCATTTAACCGGTCGGCCTATAGTACCAATACGAACAAGAATTGTTAACGACATAATCGCCTAAAACGTCACGTTTTCGAGTTGTAAGCTATTAAAGTTGAACTGATGGCGACACCACTGGGTAGATTTGAAGCTAAAATAAAACGTAGGTATGGGCTCTAGAATATTGTTTTATGGTCATCTAGGTCCCGTCTAAGTTGCTACGGGTGAGCCGATTTTTTCTAATATTTTTCATTATTTATTCATCTATAAAACAGCTTATGTCACTTTGTTAGATACCTACTTATTATAGCGTGCGCATGATGCGTGCCTAAATAAATAACGTAATAATGCGAGACGTAAGTATTCGTTTTGAGATTATTTATTATTATTGCTATTATTTTTGCTTTGCCGTTGTCGCGTAAAGAGACTAATGATTCTGCAAAATAATAATATTTGTTCACGATCGAAACTTGTAAAAGTTAAAAGTTGTACCACGGGTCGGGAAAGAAATTTTATTTCACAATATTTATTAGTTTATTGTTTTGTTACGCAATGGCGACTCTTGGAAGGTTTGTTCTGTTGATAATTTTCATCTCCTAAAAATAGGTTGGATAAGTATTAGAGACTCTTTGTCTTTGAAATGTGAGAGAAATTAAAACTGTCATTGTCAGTATACTGTCATTTTACGTGTTTTGGCTAGTAAATTTTTGGAGCGCTCAAGCACAGGTCTGTCCTCAAGGAAGGCTCGCGGCCGTCTGAAATTTCGGTGCAAAGAGGTAAAGTAATATAGCTTCCCAGCGCAAAGAAAGGGACAACAATAGCGCACGCATTCCGAAATAAAATAAAGTAAGCGACATTATGAAAATAGTTGATTTATTAAAAAACTAAATTATTTTTGAAAAAATTGGTTTTATCAAAAGTTGGAACTATTTATTACTTATCTTATTAACATAATTTCAGTTCAAACTATGAGTCCGTTTGCTTACAGTACTGCAAAAATGATATGAGAGGCATCAACTTTGGATTTTTTTTCTATCGAGAAAATTGTTTCCATTCATGTTTTGAGCTTGATCAAAAAATTTTGTTATTAGTCTATTTTAACATATTCCAAAATTAGAACAATAGTAGTAGGATCAATAGGACTAAATCTAAATTGAAAACCATGAAAATCCACGAGGTATCCTCTTAAGAAACAGTAAGTAATAAATAAACTCATGCGAATGACTCACCTTAATGACAACTCAAGGGAAAATAAATAAACACTTAACGTACAGTCTACAGCAAACTACAGTTTTATTGAAATACGGTTGATTCTATACAATAATAAACATCAACGTTGTAATCGCAGATCTGCCAATTTACTCGGTGATTGGACACGAAGAAAAACGAAGCTATGAATCTAATCTTTTTCCCGAGGGGTTATTTTAAAAGGTTAAACTTAAAACTACTCGCAGAGCGTTATGTGGGTAAGAATTGCCTGCCCTAGAATATCAGAAATGTGGTAATTATCTAACATAAATCTAGCTCGTGTAGGTCGTACTCGAAGGCCTAAGTACGGATAGCTGGATTCTTATACTTCGGTTAGTTTACGGGTTAAAAAGATTTGAGAGTTAACTGGTACCTATTAGAATATCTCGCAGCGAGTCTGTTTAGTAGAGAAACGCTTCGATGGCTGCTTTCTATTAATTATGCCTCGGAGCCGTGGGTGAGAAACCAAAGTCCGGTTTATTTCAACTTTTCCCGCTTAACTGGGTTTGAATGGACGACAGAGCAGTGGTTGTCTCGTGGCTGGATACGTACGCCACTCTTCACCTGCGGCTCCTTGATAACAATATATTTTATATGGTTTAGAATCCGGTCAATCAGTATTCCTCCTTCGATCGGATATCACGACACGAATTAGAACTCTTCTCGGCGGCTTTTATTAGCCAAAACCCTCTTGGCGAAATTCTATGGTGCCGACGAAAATTACAATGAATAGCTGCAAGATATTATTTAAATCAGGAACAATTACGAATCCAATAACTTTAACAGCGATATAAAATCAAATTCCTTCCAACCGAAAAATTTTGTATCATATGAATCAATCACAGCTGATATTCGCTGCGTTCCAAGTCTCGCGCCATCACGACGCATTCCGACTTCCTACACATGATCACTCATCGATGCGCGTGGACTGGACTGACATCGCGCCGCCGAAAGCGACTTCAATCGGATCGGACTTCCCGCAAACACAGAATACATAATAGTACAAGTACAGAAGATCCACTCCGCAAAGTCATTTAAATAAATAACGATTCTATTCCATACCCAATAAAGTGCAATTCAGGTTGCACGCCGCTCTCTTGCCTACAGTTATATTCACCTAGAAGTTGCCTCTCTTTCTATCGCGTAGCTCTTATCTCTTCTAACGACTTCAGGGTTTCTTCTTTTAAATAATAATTAAATAACTGGTAGTTAATTTATTACAAGTTATGTGTTTGTGAAATAATGTGTAGTTAAATACGTTTAAAAAAGACATAGGCTAGGTACAGTCAACGCCACATCAGACTATACATGCTGGCTTTAAAGCAATTGGCTTTATTACGAAATGAAATTGTAATTATAATTAATTTTATTTCGAAAGTAGGTAGGTAAGTAAGTACCTACCTAATCAATAAATTATTATTTCAATAAATAGTTGGGCGAAGATTGTTTAGCAATAAGAATAAACGGATACTAGTTACTAACTAGGTACCTAGTAGACAAGCACTTCTTAGGTTTTGATGTCGTTTGGAACTTTTGGAAGAGTGAAATACGTGAGGCTCGGATCCTTTTTATTTGTATTAAGGCATACTATCGAAATCGAACTGCTAATGTGCGACCCAGCCGGCACGCGGTAGCCCTCTGAAATAAGTCCGTCCGGACGGACCCGCTGCCTACTTGTAGTTTTGTACCTAAAGCGCAGAGTGCGCCTAGCCTGCCGCAAACACGGTCAAACAACCTACGACATTACGGACAAAAAAAAATACCATTTCAGTTCAAAAGCAGGCCTTAAACACGACTGCTTAAGGCCTGCTTTCACACTAACCTTTGGGATCTAGTATGAAAGGTAAACAATTGAATAAAAATCCTTGCGATAAGGGCTCAACGCCAAGGCCCCTGAAGTGGGCGAAGGACGACCATAAGAAATACGATCTTAATCTTTTTTTTTTTTTTTTTTTTTTTTATAAGTCGATGCCGCGAATTTTGAACGGACTTTTTACGGAAATAAGGAAAAGGACATGAGGCATACTGCCAAAAAATAAATTTTATCATTAATGGAAACAAACTACCAACAAAACTTCCCCTTTAAGGGAAATCGACAAAACAGCAAAAAAACCACGCTACAAGGTTTAAGTATAACACAAAAGTATATCATAAACTATGAATGCAACGAACAAGGTACGCGGTAGACGTCTGAACGGCAAGGAGAGCAACAACAGACTAATTATGACTCGCATTGTGAACACGGTCTTACCCTCTTATCTGCGTCCAATCGTGTGCAAGCGCATCCTTTCCGTACTAGCTTCATTCGGCGAACAAGGTATAGGCCATATAACTTTTCTGTTTTAAGAGATATCGCGAAAATTTCTTCACAGTTGTGCATGTGGTCCTATAAGATATTAGATAAGTCACTAAACAAAAATCGCTGTTATTCTTCATTCTCGATTAATATCAATTGAAACCGCAGTTACATTGCTGTTTTAAGTAAAATAAGTATGTAGTTGTCACATTGCTTCTTACTAAAGCAGCAATGTAACTGCGATTTCTCTCAAAGTCGATCGCAACAAAGTTACATAATCAGAGGGCAGGCCACAAAAAAATTTAGTGGCTTTTTTTGTATTTGGCCTTCAGACGTTTTAATTACGACAATAATGATCATCTCGTCTGTCGGATAGGGATTTGATACCGCTGGTGATCGCCCTCCAACACAACACATGGTTCACCGGCGTGTGCGGCGACGGCGTGCGCGCGGGCGGCGAGGCGTGGGAGAGCGTGTGCCGCGTGGTGCGCTGCGCCTGGCCCGCGCCGCAGAAACTCAGCTGGCGTGCAGCTACTCTGCGCCACGACCACGCCGCGCGCCTGGGGCACGCCCTGGCGCGCGCCAAGAGGCCGCCTGCGATGCACACTATCGACTTCTCACAGAATCACATTGAAGACAAAGGTAAGTCATGAATAGGTACGATGTCGAGCTGAGCGCTATGAGTGCGTGGTCCGCGCCGCAGAACCTGAGCTGGCGTGCAGCTACTCTGCGCCACGACCACGCCGCGCGCCTGGGGCACGCACTGGCGCGCGCCAAGGGGCCGCCTGCGATGCACACTATCGACTTCTCACAGAATCACATTGAAGACGTAAGACATGAATAGGTACGATGTGTCAAGCTGAGTGTTATGAGTGCGTGGCCCGCGCCGCAGAAGCTCAGCTGGCGCGCGCCACGCTGCGCCATGCCCACGCCGCATTTCTCGGTCACGCACTGTCTACTTCTGAATCATATTGAAGGTAAAAGTGAATGTTTGAGTTTGATGCCACTCTGTAACACTGTCACCGTTGAAGTGCGTAAACCAGTTAGAGTGCAGATTAACTAGTTAATCTGCAGATTACCTGGCCTGGTCGAGTCCGTTAAAAGTGCGAAAAATAGTTTCATTTCGCGCATTAACTAAGTGATCCGCAGATTAAACGACCAAGGTTCAGTTAAAGTAAGAAAACAGGTTCTTCAATTGAAAAAATACTTTAATCTTTAATGGGGTAGATACAAAAGCGCGGGGACGGGGCACGGGAAGTCTTAAAGAGTTCATTATTGTAAAATTTACTTTCAATAGAGGTCTTTAACTTAAATTTCCTGAACCTTTGGCTATATCACTTTTTAATTTTTTCCATCAAGAAATATAGAATGCCTTACTAAAAATTCGCGCTATGCCCACGATCTTGAAATGCGGCCACGCCATCCGCCTTGTACATTGTCCTGCAATAATAAATTTCCATTCATTCGACTGACCTCTTTATAAGACTGCATAATGTTTAGTTGACAATGACATTGCGACGATTGTTCTTCAAAATAGTTGTCGGTATTATTCAGAGATAGTTTTTACATTAGTTATGTTATTTGTGGTTTGTTTAAGCAGAAAAAAAATGATATTTTTTCCATTTATTTATAGCAAAAATTTAGCTATTAATAATGAAAAAAAAACGTAAAAATCACCAAGAAGGTCGACTGTAAATTCGGCGATTTAAATTATATCCTACTACCTTTTTTAGTAGCTTTCTTTCTTTCCGAAATTATGTTATTTCGGTCCGATAGGAAGAAAGAAAGAGTCTTTATAAGTATTATGATATACTTAAATGGATTTTACTGTAGGTACTTTTTAATGTTATCCTTTTATTTCAATATAATTTTTTTGAGAGTAAACATTATTAAGTTCGTTTTCCTGTTTGAAAACCAAATTAGTATATAATAAAAAAAACCCGAATGCAAAACAATAGCTGATAGAATTAAGTATGTTGCGCGTGACATAGTTTCTCGATTTCACTAAATACTTAATAGGTATGCAATGCAAGTCATATGAAGATATGTAGTGGTTACTTACGATCTTATACCTTATTCAAGCTTTGTAGTTCTAAAGGTCATGATTTTCATCACTATTGTGATGTTATTCTTTATCCTCATCCCATTATTTGTTATTGTTTATTCGACGTGACTTGCTATATTAAACCGCCATGTGGTCTAGTGGTTCGCCCACCCGTGTAAGACGCAGAAGCCGCGGGTTCGATTCCCGGGGGGTACAATTTGTACTCGGTTTGGTTGATGGTAGGGCTTATTCCGCCTGGCTAGCTACCACCATCTTCCTTAAGTCTGACGCCATAACAGCAATGAGGATCAGTAACAGGTTTGAATCCTATAGTTTTATTGATATAATATAAACACATTTTGATAGCTATGAAACCTAGTGAAAGAATTTTTGAAATCCGTTTAGAAATGATTGAGTTAAAAGGGTTTAAAGGAAATGCCAAGCTCAATGCAATATGTGCTTTATCACGTACGACATAAGGTTCGCGTCCGTCGCGATGGCGTCATAGGGACCCCCGAAAAATCAGTGTTTTAGCTCTTATAACTTCTCAGGTTTAAAAGATATCGTAAAAATTTTTACACAGTTAATCATATGGTGGCATTAGCTTTCTAATTAGCCATTAAAAAAATATCGTTACTGATCCTCATTTAAACATTGTTGTATTCCGGCAGTTAGAGTTGAGATAGCCAGTTCCTAAGTGATGAGGATCCCAGGTGTAGTGCGCTTCCACCTGCGGCCTTATCGTCACTTAACATCAGGTGAGGTGAAGGCCAAGCACTATCCCGTTGTGCACAAAAAGACGCAATAGAAATTATATGAGAGGCTATCTTATCTAATGTGCTATAAGAAATATATAAAAAAGTAGTCGAATCTATTCTAAAACGCGATGAACCGATTCTAGAGGGCGCTAAGATTATTGTTTGATAAGAAAAAAGATTGGTTATTTCCTTTCGATGAAGTTATGGCCGTATAGTATGAGCGGGTGTTTCTGAAGCACACAATTTAGAATCGCGGGTGTAATATTAAGAATTGGGATGAGATTAAAAAAAACCGGCCAAGTGCGAGTCGGACCCACGCACGAAGGGTTCCGTACCAAAAAAACACCAAAAAAATCACGTTTGTTGTATGGGAGCCCCCCTTAAATATTTATTTTATTCTGTTTTTAGCATATGTTGTTATAGCAGCAATAGAAATACACGATCTGTGAAAATTTCAACTGTCTACATGTAGTCGTTATCAATATCGAACAAAAAACGGCAAAAAAATCACGTTTGTTGTATGGGAGCCCCCCTAAAATATTTATTTTATTCTGTTTTTAGTATTTGTTGTTATAGCGGCAACAAAAATACATCATCTGTGAAAATTTCAAGTGTCTAGCTATCACGGTTCATGAGATACAGCCTGGTGACAGACAGACAGACGGACAGCGGAGGCTTAGTAATAGGGTCCCGTTTTTACCCTTTGGGTACGGAACCCTAAAAACAAACAGTTGAATCCTTACTAATATTATAAATGTGAAAATCCATTTGTTTGTTTGTTACGCCTTCATGTCTTAACTACTGCACTAATCATCATTAAATTTTACATACACATTGCCAGGGACATAAGGACATAAGGTACCTTTCATTCCGAAAACAAGTATTGTTCCCGAGGGATAGCAAAAAAACTTTTCGAAGTCGCGGGCGGCCGCTAGAAGAGAAATATAAGAATACATCGATGATCTTATTTTACCCCAATTATTAATGTTAGGGTACTCATACAATAACAGTGAAAAAATTTACTTAAAATACACTAAAAATAAAATAAACTATTGTTTAAGTACCATGGGCAACAGCGTCGCTTAACCACTGCTAAGGTTAAAATCGCTTGCACGCCGCGCCCGCTGTCACATATGTTTAGTTCGTGCAGGGGCGATACGCGCGCACACGAATTTTGTTGCAAACTGGTTAAGCGACGCTGTTGCCCATAGTACCTAGTTATAATGTCATTGCATTGTATTAGATTATAAACAATAACGTAACTGTTTACAAATAATCTACTTGCACAATAATGATCGGCATATTCAGATGTGATTTATTCTACAGGTGCAATGAGCGTGCTAAGCGGGCTAGCGAACAACCTCGACGGATTGAGGTACATTGCTTTGTCGCAATGCGGCCTCACGGGCAAGACTGTCACCCACCTCGCAACGATGCTAAACGATAACCCTTGCCATCTGTCAACGTTGTCCCATCTGGACCTTTCGCATAATAACCTGAAGGATGACGTTCATGTAAGTGCATTTATTTCACCTTGTATATTAATCAAGTCTAGTTAAGTCTAAACATTTTCTGTCTGTAACTCTATTGTACATTTATGCCTCTTATAGCTCTGATAGAACACTACCAATTTTTTTTAGTTATAATAATAGATGTATGTTCGTTAGTTTTCCTCGTAGAGTCTGTATAAAAAGTCAGTTTACATGGGTAATTTCAAAAATAATTTTTTTACCCACCTAAATCCCCAACCACCCCACCAATACCCATCTAAATAAATAAATAAAAAAATATGTTTACTATTAGAATTTTGACAGCACCGACAGGGTTACCAGTATAAGTTTTTTTTAATAATTTAATAATTTCTCAGGTAAACTGACTTTTTAGACAGACTCTACCTACTTTGGTAGGTGCTTAACAGTGTTTTGGTAGTTGCTTTGGACAACGCAATGTAGCTTCTTTGTGTGAGTAAATACCAGTAACAATGGGTGAAATTATAGCAAAGTTAAGCATTCTACAACAATGTTAGTGGGGTGGGATTTTTAAAAGGTAAGCCGATGGGAATCGGCTTGTACGGACCCGTTATTACGTCAACTAGCGAAAGTTATACACCGTCATTTTGTAGTCGTTTTAATTAACTTAAGGGAGTGATCTACTAATGAAAATAATCATTTTTGCCAAAGAAACATGGGTCGAAAAACGACAAAAATTTTGGACTTTCCCATACAAATACAATGTTTTAGCTGTCTAGTTAGTATGGGAGGACCAACATTTTTTGTCGTTTTTTGACCCATGTTTCTTGGGCAAAAATGTTTAGTTTCATTGGTACAACACATCCTTGAGTTAATTAAAACGACTACAAAATGACGGTGTATATGTTACGGCTAATACCCGAAGTGCGGCTAAACCTAGTTTTAGCTGGCTAAAACTAGGTGTAGCCGCTAGCTGTTGGCTAAAACTAGGTGTAGCCGATTTGCTCGCGGCTAATACTAGGTGTAGCCGGCTAAAACTAGGTGCAGCATGGGATATAAAGAAAGTTTTTCTCTGTTGTCTGTTAAAAAAAAATAACCTCGAAATTTAAGGCTCACGCTCCGCTGCGCTTCGCGCTCGCCTTAAATATCTAACCTAACCCGGGACCTACGGGAGTAAAGCAGATCGGTTACACCTTTTTTTTTTTTTTTTTTTTTTTTTTGACCCGGGGAAAATGCCTTCGCATACCCCCCCGCGCGGGGAACACGGGGGCGGTTATGTGGTTCATCCACTAAAAACCCCGGGGTGTTCCTTCCACGCATTGGACGAGGACAGTCGGGATCGGTGTGGCAGTCGCCGCGTCCCCGCCCTGCGCCGGTCCCTTCGGACTCCGACTCCTTGAGGACGCCAAGCGTCTCCTTCGGTGTGGCACTCCGGAACACAGGAGTGCTCTTTCACCTCCAGGCCGTTAGTGAGCGACAGAATTCCCCGTTCTGCCGCCCTGACCCAGACCTTTTATCTCCCGGTCCACTCTAGCAAATAGAGTGGAGAGGAGCACAGCGGCACGGCAAGACAGAACTTGCTCGCGGAGGGCAGATGTTCGCGCCCCCCCCCCATTCCAGTGGTCAACCCTCCCTGCTGGGAGTGACCAACCTCCGGGTTAATGGGGATGCCGATCACTCGGACATCCCCTCTCTCCGCTCACCTTCAACCACATCAAAAATTGGTGAGCTCTGACCATCTCGGGCTTGCGTATTCCATCTGCGCTCGGGGGAGTTGCCCTTAATCGCAGGGGGGTTGCAGAGCCTACTGCTCATCACGTGATTTGCCGCCATTTTGTTGTCGGCACAAACTGCACATCTAATTTCAGCTGAACAAGTCGAGGCCATGTGGCCCGGTCTCCCACAGCGGAAGCAGAGACCGCTCCTATCCACATTTGAAGGGCACGTGGGTTTTGTGTGCCCCAACCCTAAGCATTTGTAACATCGTAAGGGAAGGGGGGCGGTGGCTCGTATCGCTGCCACAAGCCACCCCACCCTAATGCGTCCGTCTCCAATAGCCGCCTTTGCGACCTCGACCGGGCATCTGAGCCGAATCCACCCAGTGCCATCTGGCCCGCTTGTGACCTCCGTCGTTTTGATCCGCGACTCTTCACAGCTTGCCCTGACTGCTATGATACTTCTGATCTCTTCCTTCTGTGTGGAGTCGTCAAGGCCAGTAATTATGAGGTCTACCGTCCGTTCAGGGCGCCCAACGGAGACATCCGCACCCAAAACTTGGCGCAGCTTTTCAGCCAACACATCGGCCGTCTGGTGGTCTGGCAACTCGAAGACCCTTCCTCCCGTCTGTGACTCCCGCATCTTCACTCCCTCTTCCAGACCAAGGTCAGGGAGGGATATCGCGACTCTAGCCTTACGCATTATATCAGCAAAAGTGACTCCCCTTTCCTTTGCTTCCGCTGTAATATTCAGCAATACCGCCGATGTTCCCGGGGGAGTCAAATTTGGACGTCTGGGCCGGATCTTATTCGGTGGTGGGTCAACGGCAGCTGGTTTGTCGGCTAGTTTTGGAAGCACTGTGTGGAGCAACTCTTCTTTCCGCTGTTTCTTTCGCCTGTTCCTCCTAACCTTGTTCCACTCGTTCTCAATTGGAGGTGGGGCCGGCTGCTGTGGTGTTGAATGTGGCGTCTGATCGGGTGATACTCGTCTTGCGACTGCCGAAAATGTGCCGGTTTCAGGCCCTGGCATGTGGACGGTCTTTTCGTGCTGGCGGGCTGAGGGTAGGCGCCTCTCTAAGCCCTGTAGACGCTCGTCGAGGATGTTGGTCATCTCTGACAGAATGGACTTTCTCTGTCGCTCCATCGCCTCCTCCAGGGATTTGACTTCTAGGCCTTTGCTGGCGACCGACTCTGCCTGCTGTCTTGTGAAGGACTCTTTTAAATCGCAGATCTCAGCTTTGAGCTCATGCACCTCTTTTGTTAACTCTTCGCTCCTATCTCTCTCAGCCATTAGCGCATCGTAAAAGTTGCCTAGCGTAATTCGAAGCTCTTCTAGGTAGGAAAGCGTCACTTTTCCTTGTTCCACTACTAAGGCCTCAATACTCTGGGCGGCCCCGATAATGTTTTCTTCATCTTCGCTGGTTACGTCATCCGACTCAGCGATCAGAATCAGCGATCGGATCTTCTCGACAGTATCGTCTTCTATATTTCGCACCCTTCGCCGCATAGCGGCACCTTTCGCTCTAAACTCGTCCAGAGTTGGAATCTGAAATCCGGCTTTTACTCCCACTTTCTCTCCCTCACTACACTCTACAGCACTTGTGACGCTGTCCAGCTTTGGTTTCTTAGCCGTCGATAAACCTGCACTGGCACTGTTTTTCTTTGGACTCTGCGCTCTGTCCGACTCCTTCTGAACGTCTTTTTTATAAGAATTGGATTTATTCATTATTGTACCCACGAGTATGGGAGAACGACTGTCGACCCGGGCAGAGATCCCAGTACCCGGGCAACCCTACTACACCTTGGGGGGCGGGAGATACCCAAGGGTGGCGATCAGGATTGACCTCCTTTGTCAACCACCTGATGAACAGGCTTCCGGCACCTCGACCTCAAATACCGGAACATTAAGGATTTTTTATAGAGGTTGTCTCCTCATGGTCCCCATAAAGGCGACCCCCGTTCCTGCACTACGTACAGGGCTACGGTTTGAGTTTTTTGTTGGGGTTGTCTCCCCTCGGCCCCCCGAAGGGGGGCCCCTGGTCCTGCACTACGCACAGGATACCAGGAGGGTCAGACTATTAGCCATCACGGTAGATGAAACCAAAGGAGTCATTTACAGTGATACCCAGGGTGCACCGTCCCTCCCACTGTCGTTCCCAGTCCACGGATGAACGGAGACAAACAGTAGAGGGAACACTAGGAGGTTATCCGACCATGCACCCCAGATCGGTTACACCTAGTTTTAGCCAACAGCTATCGGCTACACCTAGTTTTAGCCGGCTAGAAATAGGTTTAGCCGCACTTCGGGTATTAGCCGTAACATATACAAATATATAACTTTTATGCTTAACTTAGCTATAATTTTACCCATTGTTACTGGTATTTACTCACACAATCAAGCTACGATTAATATTGTTTTTAGGTAATATAATTTCATACATTTCAGAATTTATACAACTTTTTGGCCCAACCGAATGTCCTGACGCACCTAAATTTAACGAATACGGAAACAACGTTAGAAAATGTAAGTTAATTATCAATTTACTATTGCTTATAGCTGATTAACCATTTTAAGCAATTACGCAACAGTAGCTTATCCTCAATTAAAACTGTCCTGTTGTGAAAATTACCTATTTCATTTGATCAAAATTTCAATTTAGGGAGGGAGTGGGTGCGTGGCCCGTTTATCGATCTCAGAGAATTTGAAAAACTGTTAAACAATATCTTTAGGCGCAAGGCACACAGAAAAGACGCCCGTCGCAGACAGGCAGAGGACGGGCGCTCGTTTCACGACGGTTCTCCGTCGTGAAACGAGCGCCCGTCCTCTGCCTGTCTTTTTTTTATAGAAATACAAAATGTATAGAACCGTCGCGCGTCGCGACGCAACCCACACAGAAAAGATGGGGCGCAGACGTATTGTCTTTTGTCCTCGCCCTGTCGAGTCGCGACGGGCGTCATTTCCGTGTGGCTTGCGCTTTAGACCAGAAACGGACACAAGTTGATGTGTTTTTTATTCTCTACGATTATTCGTAATGGCGGGATGTTACATTTATCCCGCTTGGTGGCGCTACTGCTGCTGGAGACCTTTGTACGGACATTTAACCCCGATTTTACCATTTTAAATTATACCAAAAATGATTGATACTAATAAATAAAGTTAGAAAAAGTAGGACAGTAAACGAATTAAAGATTAAAGAAAACCAAAATGTGTTTGAAGAAAATTCGCTTCCAACTTCCAAAAATTGATAGCAAACACAAAACAACAAAATGACAGGTCTACATCTGCACTAGTGCCAAGTTAGCGGTAGTGCCACAGAATAACTAATAGTACAAGTACAGAAGCAGCACGCCGCAAAGTACTTTAAATAAATAGCGACTTTTGCTCCGTCACAATAAAGTGCAATTCAGATTGTAGTATTCACCTAGCCTCTCTTTCTATCGCGTTGCTCCTGCCTTTTCTGACGACGCAACGTTAGGGTTGTCTTCTTTTAAATGAACTGTGTAGGATATCATCATAATGTGAAAAACGACAATAGGGTATTTTCCAATTTTTTGAAAACTGCTTAAATTTAAAGATTGGGACGATCGATTTAACAGAAAAATAAAAATAAATAAATTTATGTCTTTTTTCTCTATTAAAACAATTAAAGTCTAATTTATTTTTTATGGTTTTTAATTTACCGCCAAAACGCTCGGTTCGATGTCGTCTACTGTGAGACGTCAACTTTGTGTAAACAATTTTACATCATACTGCTCGGCAACTAGGATTTACTAGTATAGTAAGAGGCCGTGTAAGTTGGCATGTGCAACACAGTGCATTGTTTAGATAGAACGTTCCATTTTCAAATCACTTTACAATTCAAGCATGGGTGAATGCTTTCACTGTAAAGTAACTTTACAATTCAAGCTTTCACTGTAAAGTAACTTTACAATTCAAGCTATGTCAAACTCCTTAGTGAACCAATCTCTTTTCTTATATTATAAACTGTGGAAACTTTTTACTGAAAAAAAAAACAATAAATATGGCGGCATTTCATTTCCGTTCAAGCTATGCAAAACTCCTTGGATTTTGATTTTGATTTTGACTTTGATTTTGATTTTGATTTTCGATTTTGATTTTGATTTTGATTTTTTTTTTATTTTTATTATTTTTTTTTTATTTTTTTTTATTATTATTATTATTATTTTTTTTTTTACTTTTTTTATTTTTTTTTTATTAAATTTACCTCGCATGAATGATGTAAAGTAGTATGCTTACCTCGGTTGTAAGTAGTTATTACACCCTCGAACTATATTCGCCCTCGCTACCCTATTGGGTTGGACAAAGAGTACCTAACCTAATCATAATCATTAATCACGACCTAATGTTGTTGATTGTTTATCAGCTTATTTATTTATTGTGATTTTCTATTGTTTTTCTTGTTCAGTTATGGGAAATGGATCAGCTTGAAGAAATCCATTATTCAGCTAATTACGCCTACCTACATTGCTTTGTTCCGTTTTGTTTGAAATATAGATATGACCATCCGCAGAACAAATTTTTTACAATTCCCATACCTTTGAAAGAGACGTGGTGCAGCTAAACAGGAATTGAACTCGAAGAGCTTTATACGTTTGTGATGATCACGTAAATATATGTAGGATATCTACAAACTTACAAAAGAGTTATTTTATTTATTTTAGCTGACTGTGACTAACATGACAACTAGTTGACATTGCCAATGCCAAACTTTTTTTTTTTTTTATTTGAGCAAAAGAATTACGCATTCAGCCGTAGTAGTGATTTATTGTACTATGTTGTATATTTTAATTTTAAATTATTATTTAAATTAAAATGACGTATTATAAAAATTCCGCAATAGGGAATATGCATAAGTCACCGATTTTGATGAATTTGAGTTTGATCGCTGCGGAAAAATAACGATTTTTATTCGGATACATACAGGGTTGCATGATTTAAATCAAGTTGATTTAAATCATGATTTAAATCACAATTTTTATTGCATGATTTTTTTAATAAAAATCACTGATTTAAATCAAAATCCGAAAAACGAAATTAATTAAACGCTGGGAGTGCATATTAGTCAACTGCTATGTTCGAAAACAATATTAATACAAAGTACGATAGGTGTAAGCAAAGTTATTTATCGCAATAAAAACCAACAATCAAATATTAGATTTTTGTCTCAGTAAAAATAATGATTAGGTAGGTACTTTCATTAATTACATGCAATGCAAGTAGCATAGACAGATACAGATAATTAATTTTCGGAAATATAAACAAATAAACACTCGAAACTTAAATTTACTCAAATAGCTTTTTCTGGTCAATGTGACATTTTACTTTTTTTGGCGGTGTTGCCAGCACTATATATCAATTCTACCTAAATAGAAATGTTGCCCAGAAGAAAAACTAGGGTATTGGTCGCAAAACCTAATAAAAATAAAAAAAATCAAATAAATCAAAAAAATCGCGATTTTTTAAAAAAAATCTGATTTTTTTGATTAAAATAAAAAAAATCTAATGCACTTTACAGTCAGATAGAATATCGAATATGAAACAATATTTTGTATGACACATATGTACTTAAACGCAAAATTTAGGGAGATAATTGAAGATTATTGGCTAACTCCATATTAAACGCGCCGAAACAAACACACCTGAAACGTGATATGTGACGTCACCGTTTTGTATGGAGCGTTTTCGGCGGGTGTTGCTGTGTGCTAACTTCAAGTAACTATATCTCGAAAAAAAACGCAAGAGAAAAGTTTTAATATTACAGTTAATTTTCTCACGCATTATACTTTTGATTAAGATTAAAATAGTTATTTGTTATACAAGTGACCAAAGTCGATTTGTGCTGCGAGTGCCGACTTTAAATCACGAACTAGCGAAGTAGTCTAGAATTGAATCACGAGCGTAGCGAGTGATTCTAATATAGACTACTGAGCACAGTGAGTGATTTAAAGGAACGAGGCAGAACAAAACTTTGGTCTCGTGTTAAACATACAACTTTTCACCTCGACCAGCAAGAAAAAATTCACGTGACTTTCCTGGTAAAAATCTAAATTCAGCATTAGAAACTTGTTCTCTCAACTCTTTTGGAGTTAGATAACTATCTTCATCGCTGGGCGTACTCATTTTTTGTTATATCACAAAATTAGTTCGATCAAACCTATGCTGAAAATTTTTATTCATAGATTAAAATATATTCCTGTCGTTTTATTTAGGTACATTAGGTTGTGTTTTTCTCTAATTTATTAATATCCCATCATATTGATTTAATTATATTTATAAAACACTAACTTGTTTAAAAATTTCATTGATTTTTCTTATTTAATATTTATTTCATACATGCGACCCCATTACGTCCATACTCTTTATTTCGAATTGACAACATGTCAAAATTTTTATCCTGTTTTTTTATTTGTTATTTAGAAATTACTGGTGAAAACATGAGACACGTATTTTTTTATTTTCCAAAATTTTTATTTTAAGTCAACGTAATATTAATTTGAAAACTTATCTATTCTAAAAGAGCGTAAGTGCCGTTTAAAGGATTTTTGGCGGACAATATCCTTTGCCCATATGGATAAAAAAATCATTATGACATCAGGACGTCAACCTGCCAATCTAATCTATGGACGGTAATGACGTTTGTTTGTTTATCTTTTGCTCGAGGTTGTTTTCTTTTATTGTCGCTATTTTTACCTTATTTTCAACAATAATGAATAAAGATATTCGTAAATTAGATTCCATAATCTCATGTGTAGTTCCTGCCTGCAAAAATACTGTGATCGAATGCCCAAACAAACACTGTTTTACGTGCCAAACCAAAGTCTACACGTTTACAAGTGGTGTGTTGCTTTAAAGTTTTATGGAAATTGAAACGAATGCACTTCAAAACAAACTGTATTTATTAAACAAATTCAAACGTACACAATATCTTTTTATTTCTAAAAATAAAATGTTTCGCAGAAGAATTCAGCTTTTGCAGCATGATGAAGTCCATTTTGGTAAGGTTGCGACTGTCTGCTATTAAAAATCCTTCAGAAAACTTGATATTATATTTCGATAGATGTTAAATTTAACCAAAATACTAATTCAAGTTAAAAATATCATGAATACATTCAAAACAAAACTAATCAAAGTGAAAAATATTTTGATTCTTGACACAGACTTTGACATAAATTGTAACCTTGACAGCGACAGTTTTTATGATTATTATTTTTTTAAGATAAAATCACTCAACTTTTTCACGCAAAGGAGTTAAATATTTAATATTCCTTTATCTCGATGATACAGTGTTTTTTCTACATATTTCGGTAAATTATTGATCAAAAGCCCCGAAAAATTATGTACGGTGTCAGAAATTGAAAAACCTCGAAATGGTTTTCGATTTAAGGTACCTTGTAAAAAATGAAAACATGTCAATTATCAAACTTCTTTTTCAACAATCCTTATTTAAAACTCCTTGGTAGATCCGTGCATTTTATTTTTTATACTTTTTAATTCTCATGTATGACAACATAAAGCAGTCTTTCTATCCTTTTCTCATATATCAATTTTACAAGTCTCATCCTTGTCACTCTATTTCTTTTTTCTTAATTATTTCAAAAGTTAGTATTAGAAATTAAAAAAGCACTTTGTCTCACGCTCGCAGCAAAAATCGATTTTGCTGCGAGTTTTTACGCGCAAAAAGTGCCCTTTTCGTGCTGGAGAGGTGAAAAAAATGACGCATATTCCCTATTGGTTATTCCTGAGTTTACCAACCCAATTGTTTATTGGTTTTTTAATTTTGACATCCGTACATGGCCCAGTAATGTCGATTCGACATTGTCACTATTGTAAAGAGACAATACCTACGCAGGCAGTAAGATGCCGCGCGACTATACAGGCGGGCGTGTGGCGGCCCTCTGCTCACTTGTGCCTTCGAAGGCACGCCTAGCGGTAGGTGCTCATCGCGCGACCTTGAGCGAGTGAAGGAGGCCTGGTAGTGTGCCGACTGGTGAATTTGTGAATCAGCGAAATTACCTCCCATTTTGTAGATGTGGGGCGCCCTCCTGCGCGGATGTGCGGCGCGGCTGTCGTCGCTGCTGGTGGGCCGCAACCCGTGGTCGGCGCTGCGCCGCCCCAAGGACCCTCCGCCTTCCTTCCGACAGTTCTTCACGGCATGCCTTGCACTTTCCGAACTGGACTTCTCTTATTGCAAAATGCCACCGGATGCTTTGAAGTAAGTGTGGATTTTATTGGCAATATTAAAGAAAAATGCGTTTTTAGCAAAATAAGAATATTGGTTGAATTTTTTCTTAATTATTGGTTTTTCTGCAGGAGCCTACTATTAGGATTGGCGTGTAACGAAAGCGCGACAGGAGTGCGGTTAAATCTATCGGGAGTGCTGTCATCATCGCAAGCGGCGCACGTGCTCGAGTCCTGCATCCACGGCGTGCGCTGCCTGCAGGCGCTGGACCTCTCCGACAACAGTCAGTACTCGCCCCCCGCTCGGGCCCTGTCGGGTGTCGTCACCCGTGCTCGGGCCCTGCGCCACGGCGTGCGCTGCCTGCAGGCGCTGGACCTCTCCGACAACAGTCAGTACTCGCCCCCCGCTCGGGCCCTGTCGGGCGTCGTCGGCCGTGCTCGGGCCCTGCGCCACGGCGTGCGCTGCCTGCAGGCGCTGGACCTCTCCGACAACAGTCAGTACTCGCCCCCCGCTCGGGCCCTGTCGGGTGTCGTCACCCGTGCTCGGGCCCTGCGCCACGGCGTGCGCTGCCTGCAGGCGCTGGACCTCTCCGACAACAGTCAGTACTCGCCCCCCGCTCGGGCCCTGTCGGGTGTCGTCGGCCGTGCTCGGGCCCTGCGCCACGGCGTGCGCTGTCTGGACCTCAGATAAATGTCACTAATGCCAAAACTGCCTTCTACACGTAGTTCGAGCCTGAGTAATGAGAGATTTCTTACTCCTCAACTCAATCGACTTGTTAAATTGAACTAAAAGTTTACACGGAATGCTTTTGCGGCCCGGATTGTTGCTTGCGGGCCGGAGCTGGCCCGCGGGCCGTAGTTTGGAGACCCCTGAGTTAGACGATGAACACATAATTTATCTCAAGAACTTAAGCATTTAATTAATTAAGTAATTTACCGTATGTTGGTACGATGAGCTAGCTAGATCCTGGCCCTTGGGACTTCGTGGAGGAATTAGTCTGGCCCTTATGCTAAAAAGTTTTAAGACCCATGGTCTAACTAATAAAATGATATATTCTTTTAGGTATGGAGTTCGAGCTGTCGGGAATAGTAAGAGCCATTGGGAAAAACCACTCTATTACACATTTGTCGTTAAGCAGACTCACGGGGAAAAGGTCGTACGCACCGCCTTTAATACAAGTGAGTTTTTATTTAGTACAGAATTAGTTTGTGTATTATACAAAAGTTCATCATGATTTTATGCTTCTTTCGTATTTCTTTCAGGCTTTAGTGCACGTCCTTCAAGAACCAGATACTGCGTTGACTTCATTAGATCTCAGTGATTGTAAACTTAAGGTAGGTTGTTTAACATTGTCATGTTCTACTTCCCAAGTGGAGTTTAAAATCTAATTAAAATATGAAATGGTTCTGGATCTAAAGTTAAAAAAAAACGGATGAAGACGAGCACAGGAGTCATACAACCCAGCGATATTTAAAACCCGAGTGGCTTAGGCTTCTTCTGGGCAAGTTCGCTCCATCTTCGGCCTCTTCTTAGCCTTATGGTATTCGAATGTGGCCCAAAGTAAGCCGATTTAATTTATAAAAAAAAAGTCATGCAAGCCACTCTTAATCCACTGAGGGTCCTATATTTAAGTTATTGAATCGAGTCTAACTGGGTAGAAATTATTTTTATATTATTGCATTTTTAGATTTTAGGCATTCATAATGCTATTTTTATATTGTTGATTTAGGTTGTTACATACATACGATGTTTTAAATGTAATGTATTTTGTAGGGTGATTTATACGGCCTTCTGAATGCCCTGGGCGGCGCTCGGCGGGTTCGCTCGCTGGACGTGGGCGGGAACCTAGCGGGCGACGCGGGCGCGAGACTGCTGGCTAAAGCTCTGCAGTGCAACTGTACGCTGCACACGCTGTATATAGACCGGAACGCATTTAGTTTGCAAGGTGAGTGACATCATTCTTAAAAAAAAAAAACTGTAATAGACTATTTGACTAATTTTGGAAAACCATTTTAAATTATTCCTTATTACGTAATAAGCGCACCACATTGATATTTCAGGAAAAATCAATGTATTTCATTAAAAAATCAATGTTAACGTTTAAAATTTTAAAACCGCGCCAAAAACGCTATGGCGCTGGACACGTGACTTGTTGACCTCACAAGCCTGTAAACATTGTAATATCCTTCGCCATTTGACAGCCATCAATTGCGGATCGTAATTCGTAAGTCTATGGTCGTGTCAAACGCCTGAAACCATATTTATTTAAAGGCATGTGACGTCATCAGAAATCGGAGAGCGTTTTCGCCACAGAAAAAAATCAAAAGTTATTGCATATTTTCTAGGTGAAATTAATCAATTAATAGACTTAATTTAGCCCATATAATAGTTGAATATGTTTTTTTACGCCATTATCTGTTAGGATGACCACAATTTGTAGTATATTTTCAATGTTGTCAAATTGTCTATTCTGTGGGCGGGATTTTGCACGTTGTCACTGTTTGCGCATCGCACGGTCGACCCGCGCGAGCCCCCCTCCCGCCCCCCGCCTTCCCCCGCTCGCATCGCTTGCGCGAGGGTGAGCGTGCGCGCCAAAATATTTTGGACATAAAAATTGGCTGAAAACTGTGAATTTAAAAAGAAATAATTCATAATTATCTCACCTATTTTTTTATTACTTCCTTGAACTAATATTTGATTTTGTAAAGAGGTCGCAAAATTACCCTGTATATAGGTTTTTAACTTACTTTCTATGTTTTGTTATTTTTAGTTAGATTTTTAATCTGTGTTCTTTTTTTTGTATTAATTTGTTTCATTCTTTTCCGTGACAGCCCAGGCACTGTCAGAATAGCTCTTTCCTTGCTCAGTCTAAATAATTACTTAAGTGTTTAGTTTCAATTTTTATTATTTATTTTATTTTATTTTATTTTATTCATTAGGAAAACTTACTGCTAATACATATTACACAGAAACATACACGAATAATCACGAGCTAATAACAAGTTTCCACAGATAGTTAAAAATGTAACTTAATCATAATTCGAGAAGAATAAACGTGACGCTATTTTCAGTATTTTTAAACAAGTTATACAACACACAGATAAAAATATAAAGAAAAAACAACACAGCAATATACCCCAGTACTACCCATCATCTCAATAATGTGTGAGGAATTTAGTAGCGAGTGCTCGCTTCAGTGAAACAATGCCGTCAAAGAATAAGTCAATATCCGTATCATCGCTAATAGAATTGAACAAGCGACACGAGCGAATCAGGTAACTGTTACGTCGGTAGTTGGTTCGCACCCATGGAACATGCAGTCTCAACTTCCTACGGGTATTAGAGCTACAAGGCACAGTAAGCTTTATACGATCAAGTAATTCAGTCGAGTCTATTTTGCCTTTTAACAGTTTAGATAGATAAACCAGATCTGTAATATCTCTGCGGACTTTTAGAGGGAGCAAGTGATGTCTTACACATCCTTCCTTGTAGCTCGTGTCGTAAGACCGTGTTTTAAATTCTAAATATTTCAAGAACTTCTTCTGTACTGATTCCAACCGGTTTATGTATATGGAATAACGCGGATTCCATACTTGCGAGTTATATTCGAGAATACTCCGCACAAGAGAACAATATAAAACTTTTATTGTTTTAGCTTTTTTAAACTGCGAGCAGGTTCTCATTAGAAACCCTAGTGCTTTTGAGGCTTTTTTTGCAATATTTTCTATTTGTTCATCAAAGATTAACTGTGAGTCTTGGATAATTCCAAGATCTCGCGTTTGGTTGACACTAGATAGAATATTATTTTTCAGTTTGTAGTTAAAATTAATTTGGTTACGTTTTCTTGTGAAAACCATCGAATAACATTTACTTATGTTTAGATCGAGTCTGTTCGAGTTACAGTAGTTTTCAAATCTTATTAGATCATCCTGCAGTAAAAGGCAATCAGTTTCACTTTTAATTTCTTTAAAAATTTTCATATCGTCTGCGAATAATAGAATTTTGGAATGTTTAAAGGAATTAGACACGTCATTAAAAAAATTACAAATAGAAGTGGTCCCAGTATGGAACCCTGAGGGACTCCTGAGGGCACCACATTCCACGACGAGGAAAAACCATTTATGGCCACTGATTGGGAACGGTTTTCTATGTAGGAAGTGAACCATCTGAATAAGTCACCGTGCACTCCTGCAAAAAGAAGCTTTTGCAGCAGGAGTGCATGGTCTATTCGATCAAAGCACTTGGAGTAATCTGTTAAGATTGTATGAACTTCCTCACCTGCATCCATCTTAGAGGTTACAAAGTCATTAAATAGAAGCAGGTTGGAAGTGGTGGAGCGATTCGACACAAACCCGTGCTGAGAGTGGGTTAGTAATGATTTAAAGGCCGAATATAGTTGCTGGTGGACTATTCTCTCAAGTATCTTTGAGAATATACACAATTTTGAAATTGGGCGGTAGTTGCACACATCACTTTTGTCGCCTTTCTTATGAATTGGGGTTACGAAGGCACACTTCCACACATTAGGCATTACTCCTTCATGTAATGATTTGTTAAAAAGCATACATAATGACTCAGTTAACCTAGAAGTACAATTCACTATAAAAATTGGGTGAACATGATCGGGGCCGGCCCCCTTATTCACATCGAGAATTTCCAATAAACTCTTTACTTGATCTGGGTCAATGCATATTCTATTTATGAGCGTCGTGTGATTCATTGATACTGCGTGGATACCTGTATTGGAAGCAGGTGATTGCTGAAAAGTAGTTTGGAAATATGCAGCAAACAACTCGCATATATCCACACCGGTATCAGCCCTAGTATCACCATAGTGCATGGTGGCAGGATACGAACCCTTATCATTTTTTGAGGAATTTACATAGTTCCAGAACATTTTCGGGTTATTCGTTATGGAGTCTTCCATATGGGATATGTACTCATTATAGCATTTTTCTTCGAGTTCATTAGCTAAATTCCTATTATATGCGAAGGACTCATAGTCGGTGCTTCTGCCATAAATCTTGTATTTACAGTGATACTTGTGTTTTGCTTTAAGTACCTTTTTTAATGTAATACTGTACCAAGGCGGGTATGACTGCTGTGCTATATATTTGCTAGGTATATATTTGTCCCTCAACTTATTAATAATATCATAAAAGGAATTAAGACTATGGTCAATATTTTTACCATTGAACAAATCACTCCAGTTAGTTTCATCCAATTCTTTGGATATCGCCAGATAATTACCATGCTTATAAAAGTACTTCTGCCCTATTGTTAAGAGGTTGATAATAAAACTTTTCTATTCTATTCTATTCTATAAAGATTTTTAATTTTGAGTCTGGCCCGCTAACATAGGTACCATAAATCTATAAAATGGCCCTTTAGAAAAATGAGTTTGACACCCCTGATGTAGACGATATAACACAGTTTAATATAATCTTGAACAACGCGGTTAGTAGTTCCGCGCGGTCATGTGAACTCAGTCTTAATATTCATCATTCATTCGTCATTAAATTATCTACAGCAGCCATTCTCAAAGTGTGCTCCGCGAAACCCTAGGGCTCCGCAATGCCTCTGTAGGGGCTCCGCGAAAATCTATGGTCCCTTGAAGCTGTAAAAAAAGCTTTAAAAAGAAGTTGACTATTTATCGCGCTGCGCGGCCGTTTCTTTCACTGGCAGGCATCAGAGGCATCGGAGCCTCAGTAACCCTAGGCCTAGCGGAGGCTCCAAGGCCCCCCAATAATATTAAAATTCTGGATCCACCCCTGCTTAGTACACCTAATTTCTGGACGTGCCTTGTATTTTAGAGTTCCGTCTAATATTTCGTGTTCTAAAAGGGTCGCCGTCGCCAAAAAAGTTTGAGAACCGCTGTTCTACAGTATATATTGTGCGTTGCACGCGTTGTATTTGACATCCACCCATGCACACTTCCTTCACATGATTAAAAAAAAAGAGTTCTGTGAGTCCTTTGGTGCTGAAGTTCCGTATTGACCGACTATACTAGAAACTATAATAATGACGTATTTACAATGCGATTAATTTGACAATGGACGGTGGTCCGCGGTAACTTCATTCGAGAATATATGGAGTGATCAGATTATACAAAAATAAAAAAATTAACACATCGCATTGTACGTTGTGGCACACCCCGGGCACTCCATACAACCGCGCCATAAAAAGGTGCCGTCAGATGACGTTTTTGTACACGCGCAACTGCGTGTGTGAGTCTAGAGGTCATGGCACATAACGGCACCGCAACAGCACCGCTCCAACCCAGCAATCAACTTATCATTCCAATTAGAGCTTTAAATCACGTGTCGTAATAGTAGTTTATGAAACTGACACATAAAGAGGGGTATTAAAACACGAGTGTGTGTTTAAAAACCGAGCCGTAGGCGAGGTTTTTAATAGTATCACACGAGTGTTTTAATACCTAGTTATGTGCAGTTTCATACACTACTTTATCTACACTCATACATTTGGGATTGAACCTACTAAATAAAAGATCAACGTTAGAAAAGAGAGAGAGAGACTTTGTTTGTATTAGCTAGGTACCTACCTTGTAATAAGTCGTTTCCTTGGGCAGAGTCCATTTTTTCACATTTTAAAGCAAGAATAAAAAACCTACAAATTTCAATAAGTATAACAAAATGTAAAAATTGAAATAAAAACTTTAATTGAAATGCTTTAGAAATGGCGCGCATTCTATTAGAAAAAAAAAGAGATCAGTGCAATCGCACTAAGTCATCGATTACCATAGAGTGCATTTAAATCAATGAAAATATGTGGGAAAATATCGTTATTTTTTTTAATGTTACGGCACTGGCTTCTTTTTGGATTTGCCCTGTATCGTAATGAGAAAAAAAGTTATTTTATGATGCAGTTGACTGCATCGTAATGAGTTTATTTTTTAATTTTACCTATCCACGAAAATAAAGTGCGTATTTATATTACCTTTTTTGAATTCATATTTGGAACATTACGTTGTGAGTGTAGATAAAATATATTTCATTATGTCAATAAGAAAATGGTCAGCGCTGACGTCGTCGGTCGAACGTAGCTATATTCATTAAAGTCTATGAACAGCTTTAGTGCAACGCCGATAATTACCTACGCGCGTACAGCTACGTCGCGCTGATGGGGACCATCGGTCGAGCTCGTCCGCCCGGCGTACGTCGGTCGGCTGACGCGCTATGGCGGTATATGCATGCGTTCAGGAGCCAAGCCGACGACGGAGCAACCGAGCGCACGCGCGTGCGTAGAATGGGGAATGTCCGAAAAAAATCAAATTGGCTGAATATTTTTCTATAGGTAGGAATAAGGTCCCTTAGTAATAGAATAAAGTTTCATAATTTTCGGTTTCGTGAAAAAATTTCAAAAAATCAAAGTCTCTTCGACTTCACACCTGCCACAACCACAACATGGTATTAAAAAATTATTTTTTTAAATACGTGTTGTGTTTGTGGCAGTTAGCGGCAAAGGTATAATCTCCATTCTGCTGTTACTTTCATATATTTGTGAAGTCGAAGAGACTTTGATTTTTAAAAACTTTTTTACCCAACCGAAAATTCTGAAACTTTTTTCTATTACTAAGGGACCTTATTCCTACCTATAGAAAAATATTCAGCCAATTTGATTTTTTTCGGACATTCCCTATTGCGACGAGAATTTTGCAACAAGTTTTTCAGAAGGGAAAAAATGTGTTCCAACGGTTCTATTGATAGAGCGAGTTATTACTGAAGTGCGTCTGCAGCCCCCGTTGTGGGATCTATCTAGTAATTTATAAGATCGGGATGCAAAAATAAAAGCTTGGACAGAAAGTAGTCGAAAAAAATTTCCTCGTGATCCCAGAATTTCGAATAGTGTACAAAATTCTCCGAAGATTAGCCGGTCTACAATAACTGGATACGAACATTAAGGCATTTGTAAACAGGTTTATTTTTCTGTTTTGTAAACGGGTTCACGCCTGGTTAGTTTCTTGTCAGCGTAACACACAAATTTTGACTGGCGGCGTTGTGCGTCAGCGCTCACCGTCACCGCTGTCAGCGTAACACTAAACACAAATTTTGATCGGTGGCGCTGAGCGTCAGCGCTCACCGTTAGCGTTGGCGGTACGCGCTCACCATCAGTCGTGCACTAAATCCAGACAAATACGAGGTGACGCCGTGCTGTTGCTGTGCAGTTGCGGTGCCCCTATAGTGCGCCATGACCTTAGGGATACCGTGCAGTTTGTACTGTATGAGCGGCGTTAAATTTATAATTTGAACTTTTTGGTGAATAAAGTAACGACGCATTGCTTTGAATATCAAAATAAGTTGACGTTGACAAACACGACACACGATTCGGCACACGAACTTGCGGGGTGGGGCCATATATATAGTATATTAAAAAGGGGTAGATACGCCACCGAGCGACCGGGTGTATGAGATAGATATATTATGACGTCAAAATATGGGGCTGCCATGATCGCAAAAAAATTAGGGTAATTTTTTTGCGATCATGGCAAATGTAGTCAGAATATAGAAAACCCGGCCCCGTAACTTCGCGCAGATAAGAATGCGCAGATATGAGATTGTGTGGTTAATGGAATAAAATGATAAACTTTAAACTAAAACAGGTATAGTCAGGTGGGGTAAGTGAAACACCGGGGTAAGTGAAACACCCAACCATATCTAAGAAACTATCGTAGTTTATTCTCATAGCGATGTGTCGATAAAGCAGGAATGACGAATTACTTCCCTTGACACAACACAGATATCGCTGCGATCATTAAACTAGCTAGTAAACCAAAAAGAAATTCATTAGATGTCAAAACGCAAAACACGAGTGATAGGCGGGAACATTTTGGCAATCATACAAGCAAAATTAAAGAGTGATTAAAAATTTTGTTATGGAAAGTATTGCACGTAAAGTTATGTATTCTGTGGTAAAGTATTATCTTACATGATCCAACGTCTATTTTAGATAAATCCTTCATGAAATTGAGTTATCATAATCTGAAAATCTTAACATCTAAAAGAGCTAAAGGGGGAAGTGAAACAGTCATGACGGGGGAAGTGAAACATATGGCGCACTTCCCCCATGTCAGATATCACAAACCTTTTTTCCATGAACTTTTATAACGTACATTAGGCGCATTCTGTCAGACAAATCTTTGAGTCATCGATCGCCATAGAGTAATTTTTAACCATGGAAAGTAAAATATTGAACATTCTATACAAATTACTTTCCATGGTTAAAAATTACTCTATGGCGATCGATGACTCAAAGATTTGTCTGGCAGAATGCGCCCATCATCAAAGAACAAGTTTTTTGTTAGGTACCTATATTTGTTGTTTTAACTTTGTTGTTTGTGAGCCGATTTCGATGAAACTTTGTTTGGGGCACTATTTTGACAAGAAAACAGCAAGGTAATGTTAAAAATATTACAAAATCAAGATGGCGGCCAACTTTTTTGTTTGTGGTCCGTTTTCGATAAAACTCAGTTTTTGGTACTATTTTGTTAAAAACAGAGTTTCAAGAAAATAGCAACTTTCTTATCAAAATAGTACCAAAAACAGAGTTTCAACGAAATCAGACCACAAAAAAAATCCAAGATGGCGGCCAACTTTGTTGTTAGCGGGCCGATTTAGATGAAACTCAGTTTTTGGTACTATTTGGTCAAGAAAACAGCAACGCAATGTTAGAAACATAAATAATAAAAGATGGCGCCAACTTTTTTGTTTGAAGTCCGATTTCGATGAAACTCGGTTTTTGGTACTTTTTTAACAAGAAAACAGCAACATCATATCATCATCATCATATCAGCCACACGACACCCACTGCTGGGTATAGGCCTCCCCTAAGGATCTCCACAACGATCGGTCCTGCGCTGCCTGCATCCACTGGCTTTCCGCGACCTCCACCAGATCGTCGGTCCACCTTGTCGGGGGCCTACCCACGGAGCGTCGTCCGGTGCGCGGTCGCCATTCCAGAACCTTTCTGCCCCAACGGCCATCGGTTCTTCTCGCTATGTGTCCCGCCCATTGCCACTTCAGCTGAGCAATCCTTCGAGCGATGTCGGTTACTTTAGTTCTCCTGCGGATCTCCTCGTTTCTGATTTGATCACGTAGGGAAACGCCGAGCATGGCTCTCTCCATTGCACGCTGAGTGACCTTGAGCCTCCTTATGAGACCCATAGTTAGCGGCCACGTTTCACTGCCGTAGGTCATCACTGGCAACACACACTGTTCATAGACTTTCGTCTTGAGACACTGAGGTAAGTCGGACGCGAAGATTTTTCGAAGCTTCCCGAATGCTGCCCACCCGAGTTGGATTCGACGAGAGATCTCTTTCTCGAAGTTGGACCTACCTAACTGGACTGCCTGTCCTAGGTATACGTAATGGTCAACAACTTCAAGTGTAGTGTTCCCAACATGAACTGGAGAGGGTACAACATGGGCATTTGACATAATTTTCGTCTTATCCATGTTCATCCTAAGACCCACTCTTTGGGAAGCACTACGGAGATCTTCGAGCATTGTGTTCAGGTCTTCCATGGTCTCAGCCATAAGGACTATATCATCGGCAAAACGAAGGTGTGTTAGGTACTGGCCATTAATGTTGATGCCGAGTCCTTTCCAGTCCAAGAGCTTAAAGATGTCCTCCAACGCAGCTGTGAACAGTTTCGGAGAAATAACGTCTCCCTGTCTCACACCACGCTGCAGTTGGATAGGATTTGTGTTCTGGTTCTGTACTCGGATCGTCATGGTGGCATTTTGGTATAAGTACCTCAACACCTCGATATACCTATAGTCCACTTGGCACCTTTGGAGAGACTGCAGCACCGCCCAGGTTTCAATCGAATCAAAGGCTTTCTCATAGTCCACGAACGCCAAGCAAAGTGGCTCATTATACTCCTCAGTCTTCTGTATAACCTGCCGCAGCGTATGGATGTGGTCTATGGTGCTAAAGCCTTTTCGGAACCCGGCTTGTTCGGGAGGTTGGAAGTCGTCGAACTTGCGAGCGAGACGATTCGTAAGGACTCTCGAAAACAACTTATAGACATGACTCAGAAGCGAGATGGGTCTATAGTTCTTTAAGAGGGACTTGTTTTGGCGGGGATGGGGTGGATGCAAATATTCCGCCGATGTAAATATTCTGCACTGGTACTTAGCTGTAGGGCTGTAGCCGGCGTAAATAATCCAACAGCATACAGGTTCACAGATGTTTATTAGGTACACAAGCACAGAAGAAATTGAAGGAGAACAGAGCACAGCAGAGAAGATAACAAGCACAGGAAGGTATAGAACAAGCAACATAAACAATAGGCTGTATTAGCGCGTATCGTAAACAAACAGCGGAGCAAATTTGTCGTGCGTCTCGCGTCAAGCATAGGTTCCGACTGGTGTGGGAACAAAGCGCGGCCGGCGGCACGCTGGCTGCGCGTGCACATACTAGTTCGAGAACAATAGCCCGCTACTCGATTACACGTTTCCATTCTACCGGGCGGCCAGCCGATACGTGACGGATAAATGACGTATGACTTTATTTTGGTTTTGTGTAGAATAAATATTTGTGAATGTATTGTGCTTGTGATTAATGTAATAAATATAATAGTTATGTAAATAATATTTTGTACATATGTAAATAAATATATTTAAGGTTATATATTAAATATAAATTGTTTGTAAATATATATTATATAATATTTTGTGAATTACAAAATAGTTATATAATAATGTAAGCTAGTGTGGGTGAATCCCCACACTTGTCACCCTTTTTAAAGAACAAGATCACCTCACTTATGTTCCATGTCTTTGGCGTTCTGCCCTGGACGATGACGGAATTAAAGAGCTTCTGGAGGACTTTGAGTATCGGCTTACCGCCCGCTCTCAGAAGTTCTGTAGTGATTCCATCGTCACCCGCCGCCTTGTTGTTTTTCAGCTGTTTGAGAGCCATACTAATCTCGCACAGGCTGACGTCCGGGATATCTTCGGTATAGTGTCGGGTAAGCTTGGCTCTGGGGTCTTTAGCCTTGCTTTCAACAGGTGTCTGCGTGGAATATAACTGCCCATAGAAGCTCTCGATCTCCCTCAGGATTTCAGGCTTTGATGAAATGATGCGTCCGTCGTCAGTTTTCAGCCTGCCGGGGACTGGGGGCCAATTTTTTGATCCATTATGCATGAGGGGGGGGGGGGGGGTTTGCCATAATCGCCACGCTTGGCAGGCGGGTTGGCGATCGCAGTAGGCCAAGGTTTTCTGGAGACGCTGCTGCCCGTCTCTTGAAGGCTATGCTCCCTTAGTCGCCTTTTACGACACCCACGGGATGATAGGGGGTAGTGCTATTCTAGGCCGGCACATACACGGAAAACAGCAACGCAACGTTAAAAATATAAAAAATCCAAGATGGCGGCCAACTTTTTTGTTTTTTGTACGATTTCGATGAAACTCGGTTTTTGGTACTTTTTTGACACGAAAACAGCAACGCAATGTTAGAAATTTTAAAAATCCAAGATGGCGGCCAACTTTTTTGTTTGCGGGCCGATTTAGATGAAATTCATTTTTTGTACTATTTTGGCAAGAAAACGGCAACGCAATGTTAGAAATTTTAAAAATCGAAGATGGCGGCCAACAATTTTGTTTATGGTCTGATTTCGATGAAACTTGGTTTTTGGTACTATTTTGGCAAGAAAACAGTAACGCAATGTTAGAAATTTTAAAAATCCAAGATGGCGGCCAACTTTTTTGTTTGCGGGCCGATTTAGATGAAATTCATTTTTTGTACTATTTTGGCAAGAAAACAACAACGCAATGTTAGAAATTTAAAAAATCGAAGATGGCGGCCAACTTTTTTGTTTATGGTCTGATTTCGATGAAACTTGGTTTTTGGTACTATTTTGGCAAGAAAACAGTAACGCAATGTTAGAAATATGAAAAATAAAAGATGGCGGCCAACTTTTTTGTTTAAAGTCTGATTTCGATGAAACTCGGTTTTGGTACATTTTTAACAAGAAAACAGCAACGCAACGTTAAAAAAAAAACCACGATGGCGGCCAACTTTTTTGTTTGTTGTCCTATTTCTATGAAACTCGGCTTTTGGTACTTTTTTGACACGAAAACAGCAACGCAATGTTAAAAAAAATTAAAATCCACGATGGCGGCCAACTTTTTTTTGGGGGGTCTGATTTCGATGAAACTCGGTTTTCGGTACTTTTTTTACAAGATAACAGCAACGCAATGTAAGAAATATAAAAATCCAAGATGGCGGCCAACTTTTTTGTTTGAAGTCCGATTCCGATGAAACTCGGTTTTTGGTACTTTTGCCAAAATAGTACCGAAAACCGAGTTTCATCGAAATCAGCCCGAAACAACAAAGTTGGCCGCTATCTTCGATTTTTCAATATTTTTAACATTGCGTTGCTGTTTTCTAGTCGAAAAAGTACCGAAACCCGAGTTTCATCGAAATCAGACTTCAAACAAAAAAATTGGCCGCCATCTTGGATTTTTTATATTTCTTACATTGCGTTGCTATTTTCTTGCCAAAATAGTACCAAAAACCGAGTTTTATTGAAATTGGACCATAAACAAAAAAGTTGGCCACCATCTTGGATTTTTTAATATTTTTAACATTGCGTTGCTGTTTTCTTGTCAAAAAAGTACCAAAAACCGAGTTTCATCGAAATCGGACCCCAAACAATAAAGTTGGCCGCCATCTTGGATTTCTGAAATTTCTAACATTGCGTTGCCGTTTTCTTGCCAAAATAGTACCAAAAACTGAGATTCATCTAAATCGGCCCGCAAACAATAAAGATGGCCGCCATCTTGGATTTTAATTTTTTTTAACATTGCGTTGCTGTTTTCTTGTCAAAAAAGTACCAAAAACCGAGTTTCATCGAAATCTGACCACAAACAAAAAAGTTAGCCGCCATCTTGGATTTTTTTATATTTTTAACATTGCGTTGCTCTTTTCTTGCCAAGATAGTACCAAAAACCGAGTTCTTTTTTGAAATCGGACCACAAACAAAAAAGTTGGCCGCCATCTTGGATTTTTTAAATATTTTTTACATTGCATTGCTGTTTTCTTGACCAACTAGTAGGTACCAAAAACTGAATTTCATCTAAATCGGCCCGCTAAAAACAAAGTCGGCCGCCATCTTGGAATTTTATTTTTTTTTACATTGCGTGGCTGTTTTCTTGTCAAAAAAGTACCAAAAACCGAGTTTAATTCATAGAAATCGGCCCACAAACAAAAGGTGGCCGCCATATTGGATTATTTCCTTTTTTTGTAAAGCTTACCCTACCTATTTTATTTATTTAGGTTTGTCACCCCTGACCATCGCAACTATGTTTCACTTCCCCTGGATTATGTTTTTTTACACGACTGCCCAAAGCAAAAAGTGTGTATATGTGTTCAGGGTTCATGTATGTTTGTGGGTATGTGAGTTTCTTTATTCCACCATAACTTCTAAATGCCATGACTGTTTTGGATAAATGGGGTATTGTTAGAATCCTTACAGCTTTCCGAGTGACACTGGCTATATTTTTTTTAGGAAAAATCAATATGGCGACTGTACGACGCCATTTTCAAATGTGAAAAAAAAAATTTTTTTCTTCTATTATTACAATATGGGCATCAAATGAAAGGCCTTGATGAGCACATTCCAAAACTATATAATATGTCACTAAAATGTGTGAAATAAAATTAAATAAATTAAAAAATATTAAAAAACACGACTGCCCTGCCAAAAACGAACTAAAAAGTTAAAATCTAAACAGTTGAAATTTTCACAGATGATGTATTTCTATTGCCGCTACAACAACAAATACAAACAGAATAAAATAAATATTTAAGGTGGGCTCCCATACAACAAACGTGATTTTTTTGCCGTTTTATGGTAACTTTTTAGTTCGTTTTTGGCAGGGCAGTCGTGTTTTTTTATATTTTTTAATTTATTTAATTTTTTTGATAAATCTTTAAAACTGGACCATATTTTATGAGAATTTAATACATTTTGGATATTAACGGTTTAACATGATCCTTTTGTCCTGTTTTTAATGAAATGGACACAATATTTAAAGCTATTTTGGCCACTGTTTCACTTACCCCTTGTCAGGGGTAAGTGAAACACTTCTTAGCCCTTAGTACGGGACCCTTCGTGCGCGAGTCCGACTCGCACTTGGCCGGTTTTTGTATCTGCTAACTAGAATAAAATAATGATTTTAAACTAAAGAAAAACTCATATTTTAGCGATATGATCTTTGAACGTAAGCAATATTTAACAGTAAGCAACCCTGGCAAACACGCTTGGACGACAGCGGGGCGTAGCGACGTGAAGGGGGAAGTAGTTATATAAATGGCGGCATTTTGGACTCGCACAAGCAAAGAAGAGTCCGTTCTAGTAGTATTGTTTATTCTTATGGTTGTGGGCAGGTTTGACGGACATAGCGATGGCGCTGCGGCGGTCGGTGAGCGTGCGCCGCGTGGAGTTCCCGGGCTGCGACGCCGCCGCCGGCGGGCGCGCCGCCAGCGAGCGGGTCGCCACTCTGTGGCGGGAACTACATGAAAGGTATTTGGATATTCATTTTTTTGTTTTTTTTTTATTTTTATTATTTAGTTGTGTAGTTTACGTTTAATGATCACAATTACAGCCTATAAATGAATTTATACTATATTTTAAAGCAAAGATAATGTAAAGTTAAATAAAATTTCCAATCCAAGGGTCTATCCTTGGATTAGAAATTTTATTTAACTTTACATTCTTAATATCCTAAAATGCACTATTGTATGTACCTATGTACATACAATAGTGCATTTTAGGATATTAAGATATGAGTTTCGGCTGGAAGTGGCAAATTTTTCGTTCTCGAACTATATGTGTCGTTTTTATTTGCATCTCAGGTTAGCGGGCAACTCGACGGGCGCTCAGTCGCACAGACTGCGAGCGCTGGCGCTAGAGCGAGCGTGGGCGGGCGGCGAGGCGGCGGCGGCGCTGGCGGCACAGGCGGCCGCCGCCCTCCCGCCGCCGCCGCTGCCCGCCGCGCTGGAGCGCGCCGCCGCCGCCGCGCACCACCTGCTGCACCAGTACCTGCAGGTGTGTGTCCTACAGTAGCGAGCGTGGGCGGGCGGCGAGGCGGCGGCGGCGCTGGCGGCACAGGCGGCCGCCGCCCTCCCGCCGCCGCCGCTGCCCGCCGCGCTGGAGCGCGCCGCCGCCGCCGCGCACCACCTGCTGCACCAGTACCTGCAGGTGTGTGTCCTACAGTAGCGAGCGTGGGCGGGCGGCGAGGCGGCGGCGGCGCTGGCGGCACAGGCGGCCGCCGCCCTCCCGCCGCCGCCGCTGCCCGCCGCGCTGGAGCGCGCCGCCGCCGCCGCGCACCACCTGCTGCACCAGTACCTGCAGGTGTGTGTCCTACAGTAGCGAGCGTGGGCGGGCGGCGAGGCGGCGGCGGCGCTGGCGGCACAGGCGGCCGCCGCCCTCCCGCCGCCGCCGCTGCCCGCCGCGCTGGAGCGCGCCGCCGCCGCCGCGCACCACCTGCTGCACCAGTACCTGCAGGTGTGTGTCCTACAGTAGCGAGCGTGGGCGGGCGGCGAGGCGGCGGCGGCGCTGGCGGCACAGGCGGCCGCCGCCCTCCCGCCGCCGCCGCTGCCCGCCGCGCTGGAGCGCGCCGCCGCCGCCGCGCACCACCTGCTGCACCAGTACCTGCAGGTGTGTGTCCTACAGTAGCGAGCGTGGGCGGGCGGCGAGGCGGCGGCGGCGCTGGCGGCACAGGCGGCCGCCGCCCTCCCGCCGCCGCCGCTGCCCGCCGCGCTGGAGCGCGCCGCCGCCGCCGCGCACCACCTGCTGCACCAGTACCTGCAGGTGTGTGTCCTACAGTAGCGAGCGTGGGCGGGCGGCGAGGCGGCGGCGGCGCTGGCGGCACAGGCGGCCGCCGCCCTCCCGCCGCCGCCGCTGCCCGCCGCGCTGGAGCGCGCCGCCGCCGCCGCGCACCACCTGCTGCACCAGTACCTGCAGGTGTGTGTCCTACAGTAGCGAGCGTGGGCGGGCGGCGAGGCGGCGGCGGCGAGGCAGCGGCGGCGCTGGCGGCACCTAGTACCTGCAGGTGTAGCTATTAGCTAGTTTCATCAGCGCGACACCTGATTAAGTCTGTCATGTCACATCATCGTCACGAGCTTCTATTAAATTTATATTATAAAAAAAAATTGTAACACGTTTCAAATTCAATTGAGGCTCGAAATATCGCTTGCGGAGAACACAATTTCGATGTAAAGCCGGCGATTTGCACCCGTGACCACGACAAGAGAACGAGACACAAGGCCACGACCGAAAAACGAGACAGATGACCACCGAAAGCCGATCGCGATCTCCTGTTTCGATCGCGGTCGCGGACGCGAACCGCCACCATAAGTGGGCGGGAGAGGCAAAAGTGGAGCACAGCTACGCGCATCAGCCGCCATTAAGTTTGAAACGCATTGTACCCACCCAAGTTTCTTTACGACTTAAAGGTATAGATGACACGAACGGTTACGTGCGCGTTGAATGCGACTCATATAGTTATTAGACTAATTGTAAGTAATGAGAGGCGCATGTAAACTTGAAGACTGCAAGCAGTTTGCTAGCACGCGGCCTGTCAGCAGGCATCACAAACCGTGAAATACAGTTGATGCAATGTAAATTGTTGTGGGCAGAGATGCGGCGAGGTGTTCGCGGCGATGGGCGGCGGCGGCACCAGCGGGGAGCTGGTGACGCTGCAGGCGGTGCGGGACGCCATGGCGCCCTGCACCACCACGCTGCAAGATCTACTCAAGTATGTACTGACCATCAGCCATTTATAATGTACCCTCTGCTGTGGTACAGGCCTTCCTTATGGGTGGATGAGGAATGGGCCATAACCCGCGACGCGGGCCCAATGCGGATTTGTGGGTGTTAACGACTGCAAATGCACTCGGGATCGATGGCTTAACGTGCCTTCCGATAAATTTTTGGTCACCCATCCCATGACCGACCATTGCGAAAGTTGCTTAACCTTCGCAATCACTGGCTCAGGCGCTAAACCACTGCGGGCACAAGTATGTTCTAATTAATGTTAATTATAAAATGTGAGCTTATCACAAGGCAAAAATGGCGGGTTATTTCCTTTTCTAAGCCACCTTAACTAGCGAAGTACTTCTTTACCTTATAGGAAATAACCAAATAAAGGTCTCGGTATAAATGACAGGTTTTTTTCACGTACCGGACGGAACGGAGCGATTTCTTGACATCGTTACATACATACATACATACACTCACGCCTGTTTCCCATGGGGGTAGGCAGAGACTATGGATCGCCACCTGCTGCGATCCTTGCACACTTCTTTCGCTTCATTCACATCCATCAATCTTTTCATACATGCCCTGCGGTTTTTGTCACTGCATACATCAGCCTTTTCTCCAGACATCGTTGCATACATATTAAATATAGTCAAATATGGTCACAGCAAACATACGTGACGAGAACACTGGCGGGACGGGATGGGGAAAATGTATGGTACACAGCACGTCTTTCCCGTCCGATGTATTTTCCTATCACGTACACAGCGACCTTAACACTACCTACGGTGTTGGTGGTATTGCTTTTATTAGAGCCCTTTAAGTTGAGGAGTAAAAACACAACGCCGTAAGTTGTAGGTATTTGATAAACGAAAATAGGTTACTAAGTCAGATACTATTTGAAATACACTAAACTCTATGTCAAACCTCATTAATATTGCTTGCGTTGAGATATCATTGTAACTAACGGTTAAAATTAATAATCAATCTACAGTTAAGAATAGGCCTTATCCAGATTAATTGCTAGGCAACACCTAGCCAACTAGCAACTAATCAATAATAATATTTTTTTATAAATAAATAAATGCTTGGACAATTTCACACAGCGCCATCTAGCCCCAAACTAAGCAAAGCTTGTAATATGGGTGCTAGACAACTGATATACTATTTACATATATACTTTTTTTAAATATTATACTTATTATTTTATTTTATTTTGTATGTGAGAGACTGGTATCTGTACTAGGATAACCCCTGTCTTGCAGATTACCAGATCCCCGCCTCACAGAATATGTCTAATCTCGATCAGGCCTACCCCAATCTGTGGGTGGATTGATAAATAATGAGGATCAGTAACGATTTTTTTAATGGCTAATTAAAAAGCTAATGCCACCATATGATCAACTGTGAAAAAAATTTTACAATATCTTTTAAACCTGAGAAGTTATAAGAGCTAAAACACAGATTTTTTGGGGGTCCCTATGACGTCATCGCGACGGACGCGAACCTTATGTCGTACGTGATAAAGCACATATTGCATTGAGCTTGGCATTTCCTTAAAACCCTTTTAACTCGATCATTTCTAAACGGATTTCAAAAATTCTTTCACTTGGTTTCATAGCTACCAAAATGTGTTTATATTATATCAATAAAACCATAGGATTCAAACCTGTTACTGATCCTCATTGTGGCCGTAAAACGTTAACAGTGAGGCCGTGGAAAGTCTCGCGCTGTCAGCGTGCGAGAGCGTGGACAGCGGGGACAGCGAGCCCCTCACGAGCAACGACCCGCACATGCCGGACCTACTGACGCCTATCTCGCATTCTGGGGTGAGTTAATAACGTTTAAGATTTTACGATTGTCCTTTAATGATATGCTACACAGACAACCCTAACTTTCGTCAGAAGAGATGAGAGTACGCGATAGAAAGGAAGGAAACTTCTAGGTTAATATAACTGTGGGGAAAGCTGTGGGGAGTGCTGTGCGATCTGAATTGCGCTTTATTGTATGGGAGTAGAGTCGCTACTTATTTAAATGATCTTGCGGAGTGTCCCTTCTGTACTTGTACTATTATGTATTCTGTGCCTTAGCACGAAAAATTACTGAGTGCGTATCGAATTCGTATATCAAGCACTAATAACTAAACTTTGACTTATACAGCGCCACCTACCTACGTAAGGAGATGTAATATTTCCAATACAAAAATGAATATTATTTGTGCATAAACGACATACGATAATACGATTGCCATTCAATTTTTTTTTCTTCTAAGGGTTGACTTTTTTGTTACTTGGCTAGAGATGATTGCACGAATGAATGAGTGAATCTGGTTGACCCCCTGTTTTATATTTGAAGGTAGTTTTAAGAGTGCGTGTGGAATCTAATGGTTTATCATTTTTCATGCTACTCAGAAACTGGACTATTTGAACCTGGTAAGCATAATGAATATGTAGCCATAGACAGATGTTAAGTGTTTATAAAAATATGTGTGGCTAAAATGTTAAATCTGGTATCGTTTGACCCAATGAACTAAAAAAAGTTTCAGAACAGGAAACAAAGTTGTTTTTTAATTCTGTAAATAAATATGGCTTCAAATTCTTCTAGTAAGAAGACCATTCAGATTACAGCGTTGACATCTTCTCTTATATATATTTACATATATATAAAAACTAGCTGACGTCGTCCTGTTTTAGTTATGAATATTGAATTAAAATTAAAATAACTCAGACTGAAGCATCTGTTTTAAACAACGATCTCAGAACCAAAGGATATTGCATGACAGTGACATTCGTGACACATCCCAAATTCAGCCAAAACGCAGCAGTGGCTGAATTTTCATTTTAATATCGCATGATCCGTCAATAGAGTAACATGAAGAAGTGCTCTATAAAAAATCGCAAGAATCACTCCTTAGTTCGGGTTAAAAAAGATGGTGTGACGTGTCACCGGTAAATAAAAAAATTAAGATCGAATTTATCCAAAAACTAGCTCGAAATACACTTCAGTTATTTAAAGTTTAAAATTTTAAAATATAAAACATAAAAAGCAACGGTTCTTGACATAATCGGAACAAAGTCATTTTTTACGAATGGAGTCGCCAATCATAATTTTTTTTTTATTTGTAAAGTAAATAATTTCAATTATATTTCTTCATCAGCTTTCCACAAAACTATGAAATGAGCCTTTCGGGCCCGTGGACCTACCGATTTGCTCTACTAGTAGGACAACGGTATACCACTATGTACTCGTGGTCCTAGTGGACTAGGGCTTATTATAAGTATATATAGGGCTTATCATCCATAATTTAGTATCGCTATTTAATGATTTCAAATAAAAATTTACATATTTTATATTCAACTAGCTTTTGCCCGCGACTTCCTCCGCGTGGACATTTGGAAAATCGACGCTATGGAACCTTTGACCGAAATAAAAAGTATCCATGTTTTAGCACAGGCTATAACTATCTGTGTGCTATTCCAAATCCGTTCAGTCGGTTTTACGTGATTGAGTAACAAACATCCAAACATTAAACTTTCACATTTATAATATTTCATATAGTGTTTTGTCACACTCTCACTAGCCCGGCTCCCAACACACGGTATAAGATTGAGGTTAGAAACGTCAACAAAGAGTGAGTGGCAAGCAGACATATTATGTCTGCTTGCCGCCCAAACCTATTTTGACAGCGCGCACATATTCTGTTTGACTGCCACTATAGAGGTTAATGGTTGAAAAGGCAGATCTTTTAAAGACCTCCAGAATACCCGAATCAAATGCAAATAAATGATATTCTGTTTTATTCTATTCTATGGGCTTATTTACCCATCTACCCCTAAGGGGTTAATTATCGGGAAATCACAAAATACCTGTTTGCTTTTAAAACTTGTTAGTTTTTAAAAATACTCCTACGAAGTTTCACGTTAAAATGTTTGTTTAATATTATTGTTTAATACAAAACATGAACCCCATCTTCCCTTTAGGGGTTGAAATATAGCTACTATGTTGGACTTAAAAATAAATACCATTTTCGCAATCAACATCCCATAAAACCTCAATAACGACATCCATATCGAGTTTAGACTTTTTACCCCATTTACCCCTTAAGGGGTTGATTTTCAGAAATTTAATAGGATGGTGATTGCGAAAATGACATTTATTTTTAATTCCAACACGGTGGACATGATTTAACCCCTAAAGGCATGAAAATGGGGTTCAAATTTTGTATGAAAAAAAATATAAAATTGAAATTACAACTTTAAAATTCGTAGGAGCACGTCTAAAAATAAATAGGCAAACACATAATTTGTTATTTTAAAAATCATCCCTTAGAGGGTAATATTGATAAGTAAACATAAAAATCAATATGGATGTCGTTCTTAGGGTTTAATGGGATGGTGATTGCGAAAATGACATTTATTTTGAAGTCCAACACGGTGGACATGATTATAGCCCCTATAAAGGTGAAATAAGGACTCAAATTTTTGTTAAGAGGTCGGGGACGAGACGAGAAGGGGTATGGGAAAGGATGATGGAAAGGATGAGGGAGAGGGAGAGGGAAAGGGAGGCCCGCCACACGCGGTTAACGTCTTGCCTCGCGAGGCAGCGCGCTTGGTGGGGACCCACCTAATCGCGTAAACACTGCTGGTCGGATCCTGGTTGAAGGTTCTTAAAGGATTTTCTTAATCTGCACGGGAACGAAGTCGCGGGCGGAAGCTAGTTATTATATAATTTTAAAGAATTCTAACCGTGTTATTACAAAAGATTTTTAAACACTGTTTAACTAAACACATGTTTTAATGTGATGCTGTCACTTTTTTGACAATATTGTTTGACAAAGACAGCATCACGTTAAAACAGTGTTTAGTTAAACATGTGTTAAACAATCTTTTGTAATAACACCGTAAAAGTCTAATAGAAAAAAAAAACATTTTGCTACTCCACTGCTCTTTGTTCCTGAAAGTCTTCTGTCAGCTTCTAAAATTAACTTATGTAGCTTCAACTGGCCGTTTGTTTTACATTACTGCTTCATGACCGAAGAAATTTTATAGGACTCAAGTGTCAGCAGCAATGTATGGACAGAGCCAGTCGAAGCATAATATGGTGAAATTCAACGCATGTGCCACATTTCAGCTTTGCTATTGTATTTCGTAGTGCATCCTTAGGTTCTGAGATCGTTGGTTTTAAACGACATTTCGTTTTTTTACATCCTCTGTGACGATAGGTATTTGCAGCACGCATTCTGTCAATTCTACAATATGTCAAACGTCATAAAGTTACATTAATCAAGTTTATATTGTCCAAAATAATTTTATATGGTGGTTAAGTATCCTTAAATTCTCTATTTTTCCGCACAATTTTCTTAATTTGTTCTTTCATATAACAACAAACACAACAAAAAAAGAATTAGCGAAATCGGTCCAGCTGTTCACGCATAATGGCGTGACCAAGGGAAATAGGGATTCATTTTTATATATATATATAGATGAATTGCTGTTCGAGTCTGGCTAAAACTCAAAGATGGCGATTGGAATAATGAATTTTTTTTTACAAAAAATAGGAAAAGCCCAAAAGAATAACTAAAATTCAACACTGGCACTGGCAGCTTACGAAACGGTTAGCTTACTGCCAAAATTACAATAACCGAGCGAGAGGATGTCGCGCTCCTCCCCGCGCCCACACGCGACGAGTTACATTATGACATTCAGTACAACATTATTACACTCGTTCGGATGATGAAATGACGAGCAGGAGGATGAGGAAAGTCAAAGTCAAAACCCTTTATAGAGGACTGGCTTCCGCTCGCGACTTCGTCCGCGTGGACATTCGGAAAATCTCCAGGGAACCTTTGAACGGGATTAAAAGTATCCTATGTTTTATAATCCAGGCTATAAACTATCTGTGCGTCAAATTTTATCCAAGTCTGTTCAGTTGTTTTTGCGTGATTGAGGAACAAACATCCAAACCCACAAACTTCCAAACCCACATACTTCCACATTTATAATACTAGCGACCGCCCGCGGTTTCTCCCGCGTGGTTCCCGTTCCCGTGGGAATATCGGGATAATAAGTATTCTGTGTTTTAATCTAGGCTATCTACTATCTGTGTGCTAAATTTCAAGCAAATCCATTCAGTAATTTTTGCGTGATTGAGGAACAAACATCTAAACATCCTAACATCCAAACCCAAAAACTTTCACATTATAATATTAGTAGGATTAGTAGAATACATATCATGGGCATTCATGGGTGTAGATAAAGTCTCGTATGTAACTGTACATAATTAGGTATTATAGTACAGTTGCATAAATAACTATTATCCATGAATGATGCAGGCGACGCCACTCGGAGGGCGGCGGCGCTCGGGCTGCGGGCGGCGCGTGCGGCCCAAGTCGGTGGCGGAGCAGCAGTGCAGCAGCAACGAGATGCTGTCGCTGCCGCCGCTGCACGCCGAGGCGGCCGACGCGCTCGCCGACCTGCCCGCGCACACGCTGCGCCACCTCGTCAAGGGTGCGTATGTACCATCGGCCACGGCCCGAGTCGGTGGCGGAGCAGCAGTGCAGCAGCAACGAGATGCTGTCGCTGCCGCCGCTGCACGCCGAGGCGGCCGACGCGCTCGCCGACCTGCCCGCGCCCACGCTGCGCCACCTCGTCAAGGGTGCGTATGTACCATCGGCCACGGCCCGAGTCGGTGGCGGAGCAGCAGTGCAGCAGCAACGAGATGCTGTCGCTGCCGCCGCTGCACGCCGAGGCGGCCGACGCGCTCGCCGACCTGCCCGCGCACACGCTGCGCCACCTCGTCAAGGGTGCGTATGTACCATCGGCCACGGCCCGAGTCGGTGGCGGAGCAGCAGTGCAGCAGCAACGAGATGCTGTCGCTGCCGCCGCTGCACGCCGAGGCGGCCGACGCGCTCGCCGACCTGCCCGCGCACACGCTGCGCCACCTCGTCAAGGGTGCGTATGTACCATCGGCCACGGCCCGAGTCGGTGGCGGAGCAGCAGTGCAGCAGCAACGAGATGCTGTCGCTGCCGCCGCTGCACGCCGAGGCGGCCGACGCGCTCGCCGACCTGCCCGCGCACACGCTGCGCCACCTCGTCAAGGGTGCGTATGTACCATCGGCCACGGCCCGAGTCGGTGGCGGAGCAGCAGTGCAGCAGCAACGAGATGCTGTCGCTGCCGCCGCTGCACGCCGAGGCGGCCGACGCGCTCGCCGACCTGCCCGCGCACACGCTGCGCCACCTCGTCAAGGGTGCGTATGTACCATCGGCCACGGCCCGAGTCGGTGGCGGAGCAGCAGTGCAGCAGCAACGAGATGCTGTCGCTGCCGCCGCTGCACGCCGAGGCGGCCGACGCGCTCGCCGACCTGCCCGCGCACACGCTGCGCCACCTCGTCAAGGGTGCGTATGTACCATCGGCCACGGCCCGAGTCGGTGGCGGAGCAGCAGTGCAGCAGCAACGAGATGCTGTCGCTGCCGCCGCTGCACGCCGAGGCGGCCGACGCGCTCGCCGACCTGCCCGCGCACACGCTGCGCCACCTCGTCAAGGGTGCGTATGTACCATCGGCCACGGCCCGAGTCGGTGGCGGAGCAGCAGTGCAGCAGCAACGAGATGCTGTCGCTGCCGCCGCTGCACGCCGAGGCGGCCGACGCGCTCGCCGACCTGCCCGCGCACACGCTGCGCCACCTCGTCAAGGGTGCGTATGTACCATCGGCCACGGCCCGAGTCGGTGGCGGAGCAGCAGTGCAGCAGCAACGAGATGCTGTCGCTGCCGCCGCTGCACGCCGAGGCGGCCGACGCGCTCGCCGACCTGCCCGCGCACACGCTGCGCCACCTCGTCAAGGGTGCGTATGTACCATCGGCCACGGCCCGAGTCGGTGGCGGAGCAGCAGTGCAGCAGCAACGAGATGCTGTCGCTGCCGCCGCTGCACGCCGAGGCGGCCGACGCGCTCGCCGACCTGCCCGCGCACACGCTGCGCCACCTCGTCAAGGGTGCGTATGTACCATCGCCCACTCACATGCTTTACCACTTTGCAGATAAGATCGTGTGCGCGTGTTAGATAAAAGAAAACATAATGATAAGAAATAAAACTAAAAAAGTGAAATTAAATGAAATAGTATTTATTCAATTTAATCGTCCATTTCTTTTACCCTACTACCCGTTCGGACGTCATTTTTTAGCTGAGAAGAAGAACGGGCGGAAGAAACTCGTCAGCATTATCAATTCAGACATTTACAAATATATTGTTACAAAGTTCAACAAATTAATCTTAAAAAGCTATATAGCTTAATCTCAAAATGATTAAAATACTATATCATTTACCAGCCAAATGAAAAGAGATCAAATCTAGTACTTTACTTATTAATATCACAAGTAACCAGAATAATCATAAAATTGAATATGAAATTTAATAGCGGGTGGCCTCTGAATACTAATTTAATCACACTCACATTATTTTATAACATTTCAAATCAATTATTCTAAATAACACAATAATAATGTACTTATTAATCGTGTTGCAAACAACCTTTCCGCCACTCAAACTGGCATAAGCTCCGCTCTGGTCAACGTCTGTGCAAAAAAGTGTCCCACAAGTGCTGGGCTCTTTCTTTTATAGCAGTGACAAACAAATAAACGTCATCGAGCTGTCAGTACAGAACACGTGTACATAATTGGTCAACTAGAGTACTCTTTACGTTATTTAAATAATTACAGAATTGAGAATATATCTAGAAACTAGAATTATATTACAAAATTAATATTTTTAGAAATAAATAGTGTAAATGTCGTTTTAACCCTTAATTTGATTTTGTGCACTGTGATGAACATTGTAAAGAAAAAAAATATATCTCCACAAATGAAAGTAATTTACAAATTCTTTTTATTCATTTGTAAAGTAAGATAGTAGTTTTACTAAGGGGAAAATATTTTAGAGGACTGGCAAAACTCTAAGTGTCACTTTCAAAGCAAAATGTCGGCGGCTTTTATAATTTCGATTCTTCACCCGGTAAATGGAAATATATTTTTTTGGGTTTAAGTAAGAATCTGAATAATTTATTGCTTTTACTAATTAAACAAAGTCCTGTTTGAACTTTTCCTGTGTGCATTATGCGTTTTTATATAATTTCCTTAGCTTTACATCTCTCAAAACTTGTATGTTCATCGTGATGAACATTGCCAAATACGCTAGAAAGTACATTTGTTCATCACAGTGAACAATGCCAAATAAGTATTACTGTTGAATCATAACTATTTTGTCTGTTTTTTTGTTATGTATGTGATAATGAGTTTTATTTTGCTTACATTAGTTTAGCCCAAGGTACTACCATTCCATACCCCAAAGGTATGAAGTGGTAGTGCCTTTCCCTACATCAGAAATGGAATGTAGTGATCGCGGCTGTTCGAAGCAATCCCAGCTTGCTTGTTCGAAGTCACAAGATGATAATCAAGAAATTACAAATATGACATATAGAGCATGGAATGTACGAACATGTCTGGATCTTGAAACTAAGCTACTGTGCCCTGAAAGGGCGACTGACGTAGTAGTACGCGAGCGTTCTTAGTAAGGAATTGATAAAGAAACACGCCTAGCTGATGAAGGGGAGCTCATTAATCATGGCGGCGGTTAAACTTTTTATGAAAAGAGCATTTTGTTAAGTTTTATACAAAATAAATAATTTAAATTCAATATAAACCGTTTTTATTATTTTTGTACTTATTTGGCAATGTTCATTGTGATGAACATTGGTTTCCTGAAAACCTGAATATATGTGATTTTTTTTCTTATTTTTTTTTACACCTTAGAGTACCCTAGTATCACATATATATGACGGAGTCAGGATAAGGTTATTCACCGCCGAGCACGAAATAATAGTTTCTTTACAATACACAACTTCTATTCTTACAATCAACATCGAGTTAGCTCAAAATAACGGATGATTGAACAGATTAACACGGATTCAAGTCGGTAAACGCGGCAAGTTCGACACAGCGAGGTGAACTCAAATGAACGACCGTTCACTACGGCTGCCGGTAACAGAATGTACCACCGACTACCCCCCGATCGCGCTCTCCACATTTTCCCGCCTCCGGAAACATCAAGGCTGTCAACTGTCAAACTGACAAACATCAAACCTGTCAACTGTCACACGTCCTGCACAGATCACACACTCGCTGTATCGACCTTACCCAAGTGAGCCACTTGACGTTTCCGACTTGATAGTTACGACTAAACTCAATAGATGGCGCTAGGGGTTCCAATAATCTTGAGCAGCACGGTGCTCACGCTCCGACACGACCATCCTGACATTTCACACGTCCTCGTGTGAGGTGGCTGGGGAAGATCCTGCAAAGGGAGATAGTACCTGAACAGTAAAATGTTCAAACGCTCGGCCTTCCTGACCAAAAGGGTCAGGTCTTGTAATACCACAATTTGTATACCACAACTTTATTCAAAATTACAACATTGCTTACTCCATTGCTAATCCATAGGTACCAGTGATGAAAGTAAACAAATCAAAATAACTATTCACTAAAAATTCAAGAAAACTCATCAGACCAATATTTCAAAACTAAATAGATTGTGTTGTGTAATCAGTGTAGTATGCAATACTCTACAATTCAGATGCTTCCATCTAGCACCCAATGACAACCTCTATCCGGTCATCACCCAAAACAAAGGCTACCTCCATCCGGTACCCTTACACAACACAGCGCCTCTATCCGGCGACTCAACAGCGATCGCTTACATCTTTGAGCTAAACGCACACCACTCACAAGCGTGGCCGCAATGCGACGGGAAATCAGGCCCGATTTATGCCTACGACTACGAATGCACGAAAGATGTAACCAATCTGAGCGACTTGCATACTATTGAATAAACAATCACAAAAAAATTGTATTGTTTGAACTCATTAAACTAGTTGAAGGTCCAGCCCCTTCGTTTACTATCATCATCATCACCACCATCACCACTATCATCACCATAATAACTAATGATAACTTTTTACAGAATTTACAGCCAAATATGCTGGAGGGCCAAGTACCCAATTGGTTTTTTTTCTTTTTTTTTCTTTCAAACAATTGAATTATCAATTTACTGTGTACCACTTTAGTCCGGCTATCCCTGTAGCTCATAAATTAAGTCATCCCTGTGACTTCTCAGAACCATCCCTGTGGCTCTTACACATTTGATCATCCCTGTGATCTCACACATAAGATCATCCCTGTGATCTTACACAACAAGATGACTTAAGAGTACACAATAAAATAATCAGTTAAGACTCAAAAATTTCAGAACACTCCGAATCGCTAATGTCATTAGGTACTTGTCCCTCAGGCATCTTTTTTTTTTAACCTTTCATGTGCGTACTTGTAAGTACGCTTTGAGTTTAGGGCTTTAAAAACATAACGATCGTTATCAAGTATTTCTATGACTTTAAATGGCCCCCTGAACTTCGGGTCTAACTTTGTTAAATCAGGAAGTAATTTAATTTCATGATTATGAACAGTAGTTACTAAACTGAATTTATATTCCTACATAGCAACAGCTGCTTACTCAAATTCACCACACTATGACTAAAAGTGTACTGACAGTGTACAAACGGTGTACTAACAGTGAACTAGCAGTGTGCTAACAATGTACCAACAGTGTACTAACAGTGTACTAACAGTGTACTAACAGCGTACTAACAGCGTACTAACAGCGTGCTAACAGCGTACTAACAGCGTACTAACAGCGTACTAACAGCGTACTAACAGCGTACTAACAGCGTACTAACAGCGTACTAACAGCGCACTAACAGCGTACTAACAGCGTACTAACAGCGTACTAACAGCGTACTAACAGCGTACTAACAGCGTACTAACAGCGTACTAACAGAGTACTAACAGTGTACTAACAGTGTACTAACAGTGTACTAACAGTGTACTTACAGTGTACTAACAGTGTACTAACAGTGTACTAACAGTGTACTAACAGTGTACTAAAAGTGTACTAACAGTGTACTAACAGTGTACTAACAGTGTACTGACAGTGTACTAACAGTGTACTAACAGTGTAACAGAACTGTACCAACACTACCAACACTGCAGTAACACTGCACACCAACAGTAAACATATTCAGAAAAATTGATGCATCTACCAACTGTTAGCAGTGAATTCAAACAGAAAAGTGGTTACATTACGACAGAATAGTGCTAACATTACAGTACCACAAGATAAATGACATTACTAAGAAAGATTTTATTCTATTTTCCTTATTTTTGCACTAAATTTCAACAATAATTTCTGTTGATTGAAGTCACCATTCACCAACAAAATATTACTAACCCCTTTAATTTTAGTTAAATTCACTGCCTTGAATAATTTTGAAACATAATGAGACTTCAATCTGTGCCGTTTTCATAATCGCAACCAATAGGAATATTTAGTGACTTTTCGTTTAAAAATTAAATCACAATAAAATCGTTACGACTGACCTCTATAAAGTGACCTTGTAGATTCGCTATGCTGGCTGCGCCGAGTAACAGGATGCTCTCAGCTTGTAATGCTGCACTAGCACCCGCCACAGAGCATCGCCATTGCCATTGCATCGCTGTCGCCACTGCATCACCGCTTGCGCTGCTAGTTGCTTTGCTCAGCTCCACAACTGTTGCCGCTGCCTGTTGCACCGCTGTTGTCTTGTGTTGTGAAGCACCTGAAGCAGATAATCATAGGCGCATTTGGTTGTTGTTTGACATGAGAACAAGCACTAGAAAAAGTGGAACGATCACATGACCTGTTATCCTTGGAATCAGTCGGTACTGTGCGATGTACTGGAATGCTACACCTTAGCATGAACAGCTGCTTGAAATCACACCATGTCATCCATCACCATAGCTTCATTACGTCGTTATGATCCAGGCACGCACGTCAACATTTTTTTCTCTCGGGGTCAAAGTCAGGAACGAACATTGGCACTCGAAGTAGGCACACGCATCGCTTGTATTGTAACAAAGCAATAATATTGCGATTTGGTCAATAGACGCCACTTTTCGTCGATCACATTGATTTTCCGTTGCACGTGTCTCGTTATCACACCTCATATCGTTTGATTCACTTTTCTCACCACGTGGGACGTTTGGATTGCATGCATCCCGCTTCTGATGACGGAGTCAGGATAAGGTTATTCACCGCCGAGCACGAAATAATAGTTTCTTTACAATACACAACTTCTATTCTTACAATCAACATCGAGTTAGCTCAAAATAACGGATGATTGAACAGATTCACACGGATTCAAGTCGGTAAACGCGGCAAGTTCGACACAGCGAGGTGAACTCAAATGAACGACCGTTCACTACGGCTGCCGGTAACAGAATGTACCACCGACTACCCCCCGATCGCGCTCTCCACATTTTCCCGCCTCCGGAAACATCAAGGCTGTCAACTGTCAAACTGACAAACATCAAACCTGTCAACTGTCACACGTCCTGCACAGATCACACACTCGCTGTATCGACCTTACCCAAGTGAGCCACTTGACGTTTCCGACTTGATAGTTACGACTAAACTCAATAGATGGCGCTAGGGGTTCCAATAATCTTGAGCAGCACGGTGCTCACGCTCCGACATATATATAACTTTTGATGGAACTCGACATTCAAAACCTGTGCCAAATTAAGGGTTAACAATGATTTTTCATTTGAATCGTAATCAAATCAACTTCCTGAATCGAGAAATCTAAATTTTCCTTAAACAACTAAAAATATAGTGCTAAAGTTATAAAAAATCTAAAAAGATATAACACGCGCGTATCGCCCCGGGCACCGGCGCGGCGGCGTGAATTTAATCTATGTACAATGCGATTAATTTAACTATCAACAGAAGTGACCAACTTCAGAACGCTTGCGATACAAAATAAGTTATCCTAATCTGTAAATTCTTTGCCATACATTATTGAGTAAAGTTGCCGCGAAACATTGCCTATTGTGAATTTTATCGCATCGTAAGTGATGGCGCGGTGTGCAAGCGATTTTGACCTTAGATGTGAAGCGCTAGTATGTTCGAACGTACCTTTAAAAACTCTAAATTCATTGACAAATTCGTTGGTGATTCGTAGACTTGTAATTGTTTTTTTTCGCAGGTCGACCTAGAAGGCTGAAAACACGAGCACCCTCGCGGCCAATCACAGATCAATCGCAGGATATCGATGAAGGTAATTAGTTTCAGTCTTTCCCCTCTCCAGACTTTTGTACGAAAATTTGAGGCGGTATTTTGAAATGTTTTCTTTAGGTTTGGATGAGTATTTTTTTCGAGATTTTCGTACGAAAATTTAAGGTGGTCTTTTGAAAGGTGATTTTCATTGTAGGTTTGGATGAGTTCTGGCGCACGTGCCGCACGCCGCCGGGCAGCGAGGAGGCGTCGTCGCTGTCGACGCGCACGCCGCTCACGTCGCGCTCGCTGCACTCGCTGTCGTCGCTCGCGTCGCCCTCGCCGCTGCGCCACTCGCCCACGCTGCAGCGCGACGACACTATGTGAGCGTCACTCTGTCCCTTACCTACTGTATACAACCGAGCGACGCGCACGCCGCTCACGTCGCGCTCGCTGCACTCGCTCTCGTCGCTCGCGTCGCCCTCGCCGCTGCGCCACTCGCCCACGCTGCAGCGCGACGACACTATGTGAGCGTCACTCTGTCCCTTACCTACTGTATACAACCGAGCGACGCGCACGCCGCTCACGTCGCGCTCGCTGCACTCGCTGTCGTCGCTCGCGTCGCCCTCGCCGCTGCGCCACTCGCCCACGCTGCAGCGCGACGACACTATGTGAGCGTCACTCTGTCCCTTACCTACTGTATACAACCGAGCGACGCGCACGCCGCTCACGTCGCGCTCGCTGCACTCGCTGTCGTCGCTCGCGTCGCCCTCGCCGCTGCGCCACTCGCCCACGCTGCAGCGCGACGACACTATGTGAGCGTCACTCTGTCCCTTACCTACTGTATACAACCGAGCGACGCGCACGCCGCTCACGTCGCGCTCGCTGCACTCGCTGTCGTCGCTCGCGTCGCCCTCGCCGCTGCGCCACTCGCCCACGCTGCAGCGCGACGACACTATGTGAGCGTCACTCTGTCCCTTACCTACTGTATACAACCGAGCGACGCGCACGCCGCTCACGTCGCGCTCGCTGCACTCGCTGTCGTCGCTCGCGTCGCCCTCGCCGCTGCGCCACTCGCCCACGCTGCAGCGCGACGACACTATGTGAGCGTCACTCTGTCCCTTACCTACTGTATACAACCGAGCGACGCGCACGCCGCTCACGTCGCGCTCGCTGCACTCGCTGTCGTCGCTCGCGTCGCCCTCGCCGCTGCGCCACTCGCCCACGCTGCAGCGCGACGACACTATGTGAGCGTCACTCTGTCCCTTACCTACTGTATACAACCGAGCGACGCGCACGCCGCTCACGTCGCGCTCGCTGCACTCGCTGTCGTCGCTCGCGTCGCCCTCGCCGCTGCGCCACTCGCCCACGCTGCAGCGCGACGACACTATGTGAGCGTCACTCTGTCCCTTACCTACTGTATACAACCGAGCGACGCGCACGCCGCTCACGTCGCGCTCGCTGCACTCGCTGTCGTCGCTCGCGTCGCCCTCGTCGCTGCGCCACTCGCCCACGCTGCAGCGCGACGACACTATGTGAGCGTCACTCTGTCCCTTACCTACTGTATACAACCGAGCGACGCGCACGCCGCTCACGTCGCGCTCGCTGCACTCGCTGTCGTCGCTCGCGTCGCCCTCGCCACTGCGCCACTCGCCCACGCTGCAGCGCGACGACACTATGTGAGCGTCACTCTGTCCCTTACCTACTGTATACAACCGAGCGACGCGCACGCCGCTCACGTCGCGCTCGCTGCACTCGCTGTCGTCGCTCGCGTCGCCCTCGCCGCTGCGCCACTCGCCCACGCTGCAGCGCGACGACACTATGTGAGCGTCACTCTGTCCCTTACCTACTGTATACAACCGAGCGACGCGCACGCCGCTCACGTCGCGCTCGCTGCACTCGCTGTCGTCGCTCGCGTCGCCCTCGCCGCTGCGCCACTCGCCCACGCTGCAGCGCGACGACACTATGTGAGCGTCACTCTGTCCCTTACCTACTGTATACAACCGAGCGACGCGCACGCCGCTCACGTCGCGCTCGCTGCACTCGCTGTCGTCGCTCGCGTCGCCCTCGCCGCTGCGCCACTCGCCCACGCTGCAGCGCGACGACACTATGTGAGCGTCACTCTGTCCCTTACCTACTGTATACAACCGAGCGACGCGCACGCCGCTCACGTCGCGCTCGCTGCACTCGCTGTCGTCGCTCGCGTCGCCCTCGCCGCTGCGCCACTCGCCCACGCTGCAGCGCGACGACACTATGTGAGCGTCACTCTGTCCCTTACCTACTGTATACAACCGTTTTTGTGTGGTCTTTGGTATTCATTAAAATATTTCTCTCTGACACTCGAACCGAGGAAAAATGCAGGTTCGCTACAGCGGAGAGTTATCAGCGTGCACGCAAATATTTTTTATTGAATGAAGCATTAAACTCGCAATATTTTTAAGCCATTTACGGGTTATAGATATATGCAATAACTATCCTAAAAAAGTTAAGTTGTCAAAAAATATTTATGAAATTATTGTTCTTACAGGTACAGTGTAACATCTGGAGAAAGCACCCCAGTCCTTTTAGAATGCGGTAAGTGAAGATACCATACTTCGTTTTAAGTTGAAACTATCTTAAGTCAAAAGTATCTTAATTATACGTCTTATGATTTCTATAAATGTACTGTTATTTCGCAGAAGTGTCTCGTTGCAAGTCTTCCGATAATGTAGGCTCGAAAGCTCCAAACACGCCTCCACCGTCACGCTCTTCCGATAACGTCAACACAATGGGTAAATATTGTTCATATTATGGCCGCGTTCCGAATCACGCTTACAGCACTGTGAGCGCGCTAACGCCCGGTCCAAATCATGCTTACAACGCTCACGTAAGCTAAAGTGACGTCACAGATGACGTCATTGCATGTGCTAACGTCGCTCAGCGTATTCCACCAAAGCACTGTGAGCGTAGTCGGTGTAGCTGTCAAACTTCCTTGTCAAAGTTCATTGTTGATACAAAAAATACGTAGTTAAATTGTGAATCGTTGTGGATGTTGTGGTCATTATTTGTGATTTTTACGAAAGATGGCTGAATTTATTGACCTGCAGGTGTTTTGTAAAGATACGAACGAAATAATTATATTAAACTGATGTTGCAAGAGCTAGCAGTGGTAATAAGTATTTTGAAGCTTTGAGAGTTTAAAATTGGTTAGTAAATAATTGGTCTCAGTGTAGGAACTTAATTAGTATTCATTAGTGCCTTTTTATTTACCTATCCCTTAGAATAAATATTTACTTTACCGAGATTAACCCATTTGAGGTTATGTTGTTCTATACAATCTAACGTTAGCGGTGTTAGCGCTCTCACAAGCGGTCCAAATCAATAGTATCGTGAGCGTGCTGACCGCGTGCTAATGATTCGGTCCGGCACAGAATGACGTCACACGCTGTGAGCACTGTTGGCGTGATTCGGAACGCGGCCTATGTTATACACGAAACTAAAAACCATCGAAGTGTTTCTAGTAAAACATATTGATGTAAGACTTAAACTGTATTAATCTTGTTCACTTTTTCTATATAAAAATGAGTACACTTTCAATCGAAACACAATCACTTTTATGGTTTTCAATGGGTCTTATTGATACAAAACCTTATACGATTGATGCAATTGATGCTAACAGAATAGAATTTGCATAATTAATGAGAATAAATTCTTCATCATTGTTTCATTATATTCGTCACTAGAAATAGTCTTTACATCAAGGTTTTATTTCCATCTTTTATTGTCGATTTACTAACAACTATAACGCCTGTAGCACACCCCCGCGAAACAATACCAGCGAAATCGCAGTAGTTTCGCCATGAATTGTCTTCTATCGACGACTATATATGACGATCACATCTACGTATTTTAGTGGTTTCGCGTCATTATTTTTAAACTGTTAAAGCCGATCGAGCGGAATCGCGCATGAAAGAGACAGTATGCATCATGGTTAAATAATAGGGGTTAAAAGTAGTAAGTAAGTGAAATTGACGATTTTTTCCGAAGCAGGGAGGGGAAACTGCCCCTCTGGATTCTGTTTACCTCCAACTAACTATCAATTGTTATCAATAAAAGTTCTTATTTGCCATACAATAAATTTGATTTACAATAAATTTGCCCCCCCCCCCCCCCCCCTGGGGGCGGTACAATTAGTAAGCCTGGCCCAGAACCTGGGTACGGCCATGAAGGCTCTCATATTTTTTATGATGATAAAGACGCTTCAGATACTTGTTATTATTTCGAATTATGATCATGTTAGGCCACTATCAGCAATCAAAATATTTCTGATTTTCTTTCCTTATCTTTAAAGAATTTGCTTAAAAAAAGTGAGTCTGAAAATTTGCGCATAAAAGATATAAAACATTAGCGTTCATGGTTGTTACAGTCAGTGGCACGAATCATGAAAATTTTTCGACGGAGTAGGGATAAGTTCGCGCATGTGCTCTTGTGAGCGACCAACAGCGCGCGCCCCTCTCCCGCCGCCCGCGCCCCTCACCGCAACGCATACCCAAAATACGCGTTCCGCGCAATCCCCACCCGATTTCATGATTCGTGCCACTGACTGTACATTAATTAAGACAATGTTAGTATGGAAAATGAAAATTAGCTTTAAAATTCTCCAAACAAAATGGTAATTTCATAATATACCAGAACCACAGAATACATAACAGTACAAGTCTAGAATAGAACAACCCCTAATATATTAGAACAGGCTGTTTCGCTTGTCGTACAACTGAAAAGTCATGGTGGATCCTACTGCGGTGTTTCTCGGCGGAGCGGAGGTGTGCTACAGGCGTAAAAGCCATCTAACATTTTACTCGTTAGTATTCTTTTCTATTGGCATCACACTAAACTTGGCTTAGCTTCAAATGTGTTATGTGAACCGTATTCGTGGTACGCACAGCGTTTGGGAATGCTGTCACGCCTTGTGTCCATTTGTGACGGGTCATATGAAGCTTGGCCTAACGTCATCGTCTCTGCTGCTAATTTACATTGTGTTATGCCATTTGCCATATTTTCAGGGGATCTCGTTCGGTTGTTTATTTTAAACTTGAAGTTCTGATTATCTGTTTCTGAATTAACGAGTTAACGGAAATTAATGAGATCTAGTTTACATCAGGATCGAATAAACGTCAATAATCTGTTATTTTTGTAAATAGCGGCGCGATTATACCGCTACATAAGCAATTTACGAATGACGAAGAAATGCAGGATCAGCGAAAAGTCACAATATGTAAACATTATACAGACGTGACGTCGCACTACGTCAAGCTAATATCGAGACTTGACTCACTATATCGAAGTATTCTAAGCACTTCCCATAAATACAAATTCCAACATCAAGCAGTTGGACCGCGGTCCCCGAGCACAGACACCTAGCTCGGTGGAAGTACTTCCCTTTTCGCTGAATATAATGGTGAAGAAATCCTGCCTCAACAGGTACATTAAAAACGGTTTCCATGGTTTCCTTTGTACTGATTTGACGTTTACTCGATCTCGTATTCTCGATCGCGTTCGGGAGTAGCTCCCCTGTAGTGTGAACGTATAAGCGAACGGGATCCCATCGTGTTTGTGAGCGTGAGGTTGGTGCGTAGGGAACGGGTGCGTGCGCGCGGCCGGCAAGGCGCGGCCGTGGTCCGTGGCCGGCGGCAACGCCGACAGCGCCGCCGCCTGCACCACAGGTAACCACCGCGCCACTGCTACATTACTATACTAGCTTCTAATCTGTCTATACTTCAGCCAACTTACGGAAAGGAGTCTTTGGCGCTTTTTTGTCGAGTTCAGTTCGGTATCTCTTTTAATTATTTGCAACTATTATAAAGAAATAAATTAATATTTTATTATGTTCAATTTATTATATTATGTAGTAATAATTTAAAATTGTTATTTTAATTCCTTACTAATATTATAAATGCGAAAATCCGTTTGTTTCTACTCGGCTGAACTTACCGAGTAAACCGACTTGATATACCTACTTGGTGCCAAAAGCTCCAAGAAGCACTGGAATGCAATGCAATACACTCGCATTCTTATGCAAACCGAAACAATATCACCAAACCCTATCCAACACTGACAAAAGTATTCCCAGGAGATGAGTGAATCAGCAAAACAAAAATAAAAAGCGAAACATCTTCGTTTTTAGCTTGGGCAAATGCGACTTTCGCATTTGCCCTTCTCAAGGGGGTCAAGTCTGCTATTGTTAACGTCATTATAATGTTTCATTGGTGTTTGAATGGTAATGCTTTTTGACACAGTTCTCGTTTCTTAAACCCAAATCTGAAACATATTGTGTCTCAATTTTGGGTTTAAGAAACAAGAACTGTGTCAAAAAGCATTACCATTCAAACACCATTGAAACACTATAATGAATGAAGTTAACATTAGCAGACTTGACCCCTTCTCTACAGGTCGCATTTCTCAACCGATTCTCGTGTAATTTTATGAGCAGGTTCTTTAATTACATAGTTTTTAGTCGATTCGGTTTTTATAAATTTTTCGTTTAGTCATTTTGAAAAAATATTATAAATGTCACAAACGCGAGGTCTACACTACAGCTCACAGAGCCACTAGCAATATTATAAAAAAAAAATGTTTTATTAACACAAACTTTCTATTCTAAACAAGTGGTGAGACAACCCTAGTAAGTAGATACATGTGCGCGAATTAACACCGTATAGCATCCAAATTGGACTAATAATCCAAGTAAACTATCAGTGATATTCACCAATTTATAACATGTGTAATAATTAAAAAAACTTTTGAGGTTAAGTATGGGCGGTTCAGTTTGTTTACAAACATTATTTTCGTAACTTGGCTGGACTATAGACAGAAGCGCCGATGTTCTGACCGCATTCGAAAATATTTCCGTGGCTTGATTTCTTGGGCTAGAAGCTGGAGAACTACTCCCGACTGCACTCGTCACAATACAACAACAATAATATCAATCAGCATGATTTTGTTTTTATAAAAAAAAAATGTTTTTTTTTGAAGGGTGAAAGGGAAGTGTTATAAATATAATACAAATCTTGAGATTATTTTCCACTAATTGGCGATAGAGATCTTTTGCACGTTTTCATATTTAAAAACTACACAGTGATTAAATAAAAGATGAATAAAGTGTGCATGCCTTTAATAATATAATATTTATGTACGAATTCAGTGGCAAATTTAGGTTCTGTTTTGTTTTTTACTTATTATAGTTTTGATAATTTCATGTCAATTTTTCAGTATTTGTAGTTCATAGGTACCAAAAGTGAATATTTGTGTATTTTGTAAGACGCTAATAATCTTTGGCAAATATAACTAGAAAAAATCATTTTGTGTGAGACAAAAGAATATAATTTATTAATTATTATGATATCTTTTATTCAGTAGATTATGTCTGTGATAAGATAAATGTAGGGTACGTACAGTCTGACAAAAAAGAGTAGAAAATAAAATGTGTACATTTACCAATACATCTGTAATACATTTCGCCATTGAATGTCGTACTTTTATGTAAGGATTGTATTCCATTCATCCTCCCAAATTTTGATCCCATCTTTTATGACGTATATTGGATGAAGTCTTCCGATTTCTTTGTCCAAGTTATTTGATCGAAGGAATTGTATGAATGGATTACCGTCGTAACGTGTGGTGGTGGTCTGCAGAAGGCGTGGAGGCGTGCGTGGGCGGCAGCATCGTGGGCATCACTCCGGGCGCCGCACTAACCAGTAACCTACTTTCTGACGCTATTCTGTACTGAGGCTAGTCTATGTGCCCTGGCTGTGCAACTGTGTAGGTATAGCCACAACATAGAGAGACTACAGAAGTTAAGCTTATGCCGGCTCCAAACGTTGGCCACAATATTGGCAAATTCATCGTACGTTGCCGGTTTTGTAACAAATGATTCAAAGAACTTCTTTCAAAAGCATCAACGAACGATACATTGGCCACATAGACAGTTCTCACCGACCAACGACACAGCGTCATGTACAATCAAGTGTATACATAATTATGTATACAGTTCAAAACTTTGTCACTCTCAAAGCTATTACTTTTTTGAACAAAAATCGATGACAAATGACAACTACGACAAAGTGACAAAGTTCTTAACTGTATTTATACATATTTTTAGAAGTGACTACTTCAACTCGTTTGAGATTCTCTTATACAGTGTCGGTGAGAGGTGTCTATGTGTGCGTTGCTCGAGCGCGCGAGTGCTAAGCTTAACTACTGTACCTACTCTCTCTATACTGTGGTATAGCTTTGTGTGTGCTAACGTTCATTTAGTAGAGTCTATTAATTCAGTCATTTGATCGACAGACACCCATTAAATTAAATTGTTATATTTAATCTTATAAAGCTTAGATAAGCAAGCATTCCTTCCTTACGCCGATTCCGAGCCGTCTCGAGAACGAGATGACCGCACCAAAATGGCGGTTCTCGTAATCGGAATCGTTGTCTGTGGACAAACGACGTTAGTGTTGACAAAAAAGTCGTACACAATTTTGGAAACATTTATGGTTTCTAAAGAACGTATAGTCCGTCAGCCCGCGACAATTTTGCCTACGTCATATGATATCACGATGAAATTCATGGCACACGGTCGGAAAAGTTGTGCTGAGCGAGGATCAGAAGACTATCCAAAAAAAATTGGCTGGAAGCTTGAGAAAATTCTTCACTTCCGGTTAAAAATCACTTTTGAAGGACTTCCGGCCAGATATGGCTTGGCAGACTTATTTATTCTCAAACACACTATTATTTCAAAACGTTTATAATAATTTTCGTCAAGATGTCACATGACGTAGGAAAAGGTATCCGGTGGGTGACCATCTTTGGCACCGTCTTTCAAGTACTTTCGGCCATTTAAGAACTGGCAGACCTATGTTAAGAGGGCATTCGCATTTTACATACGTAAATCAAGAACTTGGGAGTTTTTGAAGCGATTTTGGTCACATAATTTATTGTTTTAGCTTCTTTTGACTTCAACCATCTTAATTATCATATAATTTTATTGAAACTCTATTAACCAAAATTCGTTTCAATTGGATAATTGACTACGTAAACAGTGGGTTTCGAAAGCGCGATTTCCAGAAGACGGGCGAAGGCTCATCTTTGAAGTAATGTTACACCAATAATTATTACTAGGCAAGAAAATAATAAGTATTCGTTCGAAGGGGCATATCCTGAAATTGAACTTGTATTAAGAAAATTTCGAATTTTAGTTCATTAACATGTATTTTTATCACATCTAAGAAAGTAAAAAATCGAGAAAATTACTACATGAAAACACGATATATCTCATAATCTAGAATTTATTTGGCAACATAAATATTTTTCTACGTAAGAATAAAGATTGTACTATAAATGTGTAAAAATAAAAAAAAATATCCGTCATCAATCTTTTATGAAATTAATTTTCAAAGTAAGTATAAAATCGGGCGCATCAAGCGTTTCAAGTTAGTCGCGCGCTGGCGCTCTTCGAGGCAAGACCTTTGTCGGTTGACTTCCCGCCGCCGCACAAGTGCCACGCGTAATAATATTTCTATAAAATAAGTATAGTGCGACCAAATTTGGAACATTGATGTTGATCCGTAAGTAATTTTGTTTGTTTGTGAATCTGAATGGACTAAAATTAAAACTGTACTTAACATTAATTATAACAATTTTCTCTACAAACTTATTTTTGTTTTCCTTACAGAACATGGGTAGAAAAGAAAAAAAATATTATGGATCAAAAAAGTCAAGAAAAAGTAATAAAAATAATTTGCAGAAAGCAAGAGAAGCTGCGTTAGTACCTATTTAATTTTTAACAGGGTTAGATAAATGGCAAATCCACTAGCGGACACTTCTCTTCTTCTTCTTCTAAACAATACGGGTGGATTCTCTCACGGCAACTCGACGTTTATTGCGCCTATTTTTCGATCGGAGGGTGTGCGGCCGGATTACTCCAGCAAGCCCAGCTCATCCAGGAACGCCTATGTTAACCGTTAGCGACGAGAGCGGCAACGATTGCGGGGCGGCGAGCGGCAAACAACAAAAACGTGTACGAAGTATGCCACACCCACAGCACAAAATCCCTATTTTGTGGCCACAGCCACCGCGGGCGGGCTGCGTCAAAATGGAGTCATAACATTTAGCTACTTAGTACTTATCTACTGATAAATTAGGTATTTGACGAAATCGTCTAATACCTAATTTATAATTAGTAAGGAACGCCTACTACCAGAAAATTGGTGTTTTATTTAAAACACCAATTTCCTGGTAGTAGGGGTGAGTTGGTACCTATTTATTGCTTAGTTGAGTACGTGAGTAGGTATTTATTGCTATGGGTTTATACACTTACCTACACGATCAGTAAATATCACGGATTTTGGTAAATACTGACGGACCATAGTATAAATACTGTACCCGTAGGATGAACAGCTATCGGAATTTGAGTAATTTTATTGTAATGTATGGGAAATTTGTAAAGCGCCGGCGTCTAGCGCCGATAATTCTATTCAGTCAGTCATCGCGTTTGATGTTGTCCTGTGGTCTTCTTCCGGCTTCATCATCAGACCCTGGAAACCGTCTCCTATTAGAGCATTAGTCAAAACGAATCAAACGAGTCCAAACTAGATGGGGTTGCATGGTTTTAATACAGTGTTCTTGTGGACTTCTTTTGGCTTCATCATTAGACCTTGAACACTATTTATTTTCCCAACAGTGTACTTGTCAAGACAAATTAAACAAGCTCAAAATCGATGGATTTGTATGGTTTCGTTACAGAGTTCCTGTGATTTTCATCCGGCTCCATCATAAGACCCTGGATAATATTTGCTAGAGGAATCCTACTAGCCCTTCCAGCTTGTTGACCAAGCATTATGTATGTACCACTTTCAAATTGTAGCTTTTTATAAGTAGCCTGAAAAGTGGACGTTTTGGGAAATGGACATATTGGGAAGTGGACGATCTGGGAAGAGGTCGTTTTGGGAATAGTCATTATGGGAAGTGGACGATCTGGGAATGGTCATTCTGGGATGTGGTCCTTTTGGGAAGTGGTCATTTTAAGAAGTGGACATTATGGTCCTAAAGGTATTTCTCAACAGAGTACTTGTCAAGACAAATCAAACAAGCCCAAAATCTATGGAGTTGTACAGTTTTATTACAGAAATCCTGTGGCCTTCTTCCAACTTCATCATCAGACCCTGGAAATCGTCTCCCACCAAAGTACTAGTCAAGACGTATCAAACGAGCCCAAACTAAATGGCGTTGCATGGTTTTATTACAGAGTTTTTATGGCCTTCTTCCGGTTTCATCATCAAACCTTGTACACTATTGAATTTCCCAACAGAGAACTTGTCAAGACGAATCAAACGAGCCTAAACTCGATGGATTTATATGGTTTTATTACAAAGTTCCTGTGGTTTTTTTCCGGCTCCATCATCCGACTTTGGCCACTATTTCAATAAAGTACCCATCAAAACAAATCAAACGAGTGAAAACTCGATAGGGTTGCATGGTTTTATTACAGAGTTCCTGTAGCCTCCTTCCGGCTCCATCATCAGACCCTGGAAATCATCTCCTATTATAGTACTAACCAAGTCGAATCAAACGATCCTAAACTAGATAAATCAGCTCAATGACACTATGATATTTGACTTCCAGTTCTGACCTATGTTTTAAGTTTCAAGTATTTTGCTCATCGGGAAGCTAGATTAAAATCGTTTGCAATTTGTGGACAAACAAACAACATACGTAAACAAATAAATAAACGAGAAAGTGATCGTTAAACGCTAATTACGAAGGCAGCAGCCGTAGGAGTTAAAAAAAACCGAAATAAAATTTAAACAATTTATTATAAAGAAATTACAATTATTAAATTATATCTAATTAACCGAATTGACCCGATCGATGTTGGATACGAAGTGGCCGCGGCGCCCGGTCACGTAGCCCCGCTGCGGTGAAGCCACGAGGAGCAGCGTCAGCAGTTTACTTCAGTTGCGTTAAACTGGAACGGCGTATTGCACACGCAGCATTTAGGGCCGTGTGCACTGTTGTCTTCATATTTGCTTAATAGACGAATCCCTTACTAGCAATGTACGTAATTTCTCCCCCCTCAGATCAGCAACTATTTGAGAATTTTGAGAGCAAATGTTGCTGGTGTGTCACGATCAGATTTTCCAGGGTTTCTTGGTTCTGGGGGTTCTGGCTTTGCGTAGTGATGGTAGCTTGAGTTGGCTGACTCTATGGTTTCATTTTTCTTAAGGCTTCGTAGTCTGTAGCGTCGTAGCATGACTACGAGTGTTAGTGCAGTTGCACCGAATAGTGCGCCGTAGAAAGGTATCGTAGTATGATACAGTGTTGCAATCGCTGGTTCGTCGATTTTGATTGGAGGCTGGAGCGATATCTTGTCTTGGATGCTGTGGAGGCTTCTCAGGTCGATCGAATGAAGATTGATATGGGTGGCGTCGACATCTCGCATGTCCAAGTCGGGAATATTCATTATCTTGAGCGGTTGGCCTTTTAGTTCGTCATTTTCGTTAGTAATTGTGAATTCGGGGGTGCGTAAGATGCATTTTAGTGGGATGGTGACTAAGTAGCTTCCGCGCAGCTGAGTGTAATCTTCTCTTCCACAGGATAGCTGTACCTTCGTTTCTTGCGGCAGGGATATTGTATAGTGTTGGTCGTCTAGCTTCTCCATCGCTTCCTTGAGTAGGGTGACGGATGATAGTTTGCAGGTTGTCTTAAGAGATTGCTTCGAGATGAGATGCTGGATGCAGTCAGGTACGGTACGAATTTGATGGTTTACTCCTTCCTCACAGAGATAGCCGTTACTTAACTTCGGGCATTCAGCCTCTATATACACGAATGCAGACTCGCTAGTTGCCATGAAGGGATAGGAAGGGATAATGGTTTGGTTATTCCTATTTGGTACTACTGCTAACTTATAGAGATTATAATTTTCTTCTGTAACGATCGGGATCCTAAAAACTAACGTTATATCTTTATCTATGTAATAAAAAGCAGGTTTTATAATATCATAAAATTCTCTTAACTCTATATCCAAAATGTTTTCAGGATTATATAATTGTCTTAGCCTATCTATCATATTACGTAAAATATCTAATTTAAGCATAGCATTATGCGTACTTGACGCACGAATGAATGCTAATATATTTTCTATGTTAATTAACTCATTGCAAGTGTCTGCTACATTTTCACTAATTATAGTTAGTAATTGAGCGAACTTTGCATATTTTATAAGGCTAGAATTACGAAGATAATCTTTATCTAATAATAAATGTAACGTATTATTTATAAGGCTCTGATTTTCTACTATCTGAGAGATGATACCAAAATGCTTAGACATCCATTCTTTACTGTAACTAATATGATTATTTAATTCAAATGCTAATTTATCTTCATTACTATGTAGGGTCTTTATCGCGTTATCATACTTTAATGCGTCATCGTAATCTAAGTTACCGGTTATGCTCTTTATTACAGATCCAAATGTATTAACTAGACCTCGTTTAGCACGGCTCGGTTCTAAACTAGCTAGCTGTTGAAAGGCTTTTTCTATTTTACTATTAAGATAATCAATTTGGAACTCATATAGTTGGTAAGTATCGTTATAAAGTCTAGTCTTAAAAGTCTGTATTTGCGTCTGTAACCTAGAGATTTTATCTTCAATGTCACTTAGTTGAATGCGCTGTAGGAAAGTATGGTAATGGGTAATAAGTTTTGTCGGCCCTAACTTGAAAGGTAAAAGTCCTGGTCCATCGTCGAGTGTCTCAAGTCTTATCTCCTGTGGGCTTGCCATCTGGACGAGAAGCATCAGAATCCTGCAACAATTTAACATTTTTGGGCACACGTTTCAGTCTGGATTTAGCCACGGGGCCACGTTTCTTAGACGTATATATGTGGATAGGTAAGTCGGCTAGAACGGTGTCCTGGGTATACCTAGGGGCGACTTTTTGTCTGGAAGCCATGGGATTTTTTATGAAAATCTGTTGTTGAGGGGTGTATTCTATTTCAGGTTCTCGGGACTTGTTCCTGTTTTCTATTAATGCTGTACGATTTTCTAGGGATGTGCTATTAATAAGTTCATAAACTGTATTCATTTGAGCTTTATGATTTTGTAAGTATTGTTGTAACAAATGTGGAACGGGGTCAATATCTATGGGGTCTCTAGGGTCAAAGTGACCCGTTATCAAGTCAAAAGGCTTACATTTAGTAAAACTATGTATAGACGAATTATAAGCAATGATTGCGTAAGGCATCAAGTTCACGACGGGCTCGTCCTTATGCTGTAACTTTAGTATGCGAAGGTGTTCGAGTAAAGTCGAGTGAAATCGCTCGATATTGCCGTTATCGTTCGGCGCGTGAGCTAAAGTTCTATGATGGTTAATTTTATGAAGTCGCACGAATTCAGCGAATAGTTGATTCGTGAACTCGGTTCCGTTATCAGTCACTATAGTGTAAGGGATGCCATGGTGTGTAGTAAACTGTAATAGTCCTTGTAAAATACTAACTGCGGTGCCGTCTCTTAATGGGTAAGCTTGACCATACTTAGAGAAGACGTCTATAAAAGTCAAGTATTTCTCATTTTGGGCAGTAAATAAGTCCATGTGTATAGTCTCAAAGGGTCTGGTTGCCGGAGGTACTATATTGAACTGCTGTCTTACTGGGTTCCTATCATATTTTCCCTGACCACATATTGTACATTCACCTATAAATTTTGCTACGTGTTCCTTCATTTTTGGCCAAAAGTATTTTTTTGAAAGAGCTAAATAACACTCGTTAATACCGCGGTGGTTAGTTTTTCCATCGTGGTAATTACGAATTATTTCTTGCTGTCTAAGGTATTCCTTAACGTTCTCTATTTCGGACTTTGTTAGTACGAGATTCATAGATGAACTCTTAAATTTTTCCTGAATAATAGGGATGATAGTATACATAGCAAGGGGTGGATTAATAAGCATTGCCGTTTTAACTTTCGGGCTTACATACTCTTTGATAGCAGTTACTACGTCATTTTCTAAGTTGCGCTCGCTTACTTGTATTGCGATACGAGTATGCGTGTCGAATGGTCTCGTCATCACGGCCCTACGTTTTACGTCTGGGACAATAGTGATGTGCAACTGTCGATGGAATTTATTTAGCGGCTCGTCAGTTATCGGAACTTCTAAAATAGGGTTCTCGTGACTGGTGTGCACGGTTTCTGTTTCAGAATTAGATAATAAAGATGGTGGCTTTTCTGAACAATTCGCGACTACTGAACTAATCTCTTCGTTATGTATTTCGATTCTAGAGAGGGCATCGGCATTGGTGTTATTTTTGCCTTTTTTATATACCACGGTAAAATCATACTCGCTTAACTTTAGTCTCCATCTAGTTAGTCTTGAATTAGGTTCTTTCAGACTCATCATCCATTGCAATGGTTTATGGTCTGTAAGGATTTTAAATTTGCGACCGAATAAATATGGCCTGAAGTACTTGGTAGCCCAAACTATTGCCAAAAGTTCCTTCTCTATCGTGCTGTAATTTACTTCGCTATCATTAAGTGTTCTAGACGCGAAAGAAACAGGCTTATCTGATCCTATGGGTCCCTGCGATAGTATGGCTCCTATGGCAACATTGGATGCGTCTGTCGTCAGTAAAAACTCACGGTTAAAGTCGGGATACTGTAGGATAGGGTCATTTGTCAAGAGGGTCTTACATTTCTCGAATGCGTTTACATAGGCAGAATCTAAAGTTATCTTTTTACCCTTTTTTAAGCAGTTGGTCATCGGTTTAGTTATACGGGCAAAATCGGGAATAAACTTACGATAATATCCGATCAAACCTAAAAATTGCTTAATCTGTTTAGTAGTTTCCGGGATTGGATATTTCTCTATAGCAGAGATTTTATCCGGGTTAGGTTTAATACCTTCCCTTGTTATGATGTGTCCTAGATAGTTAGTTTCTAATTTGAGAAATTCCGATTTATCCATTTGGATTTTAAAATTGGACTCTCTTAATCTTTGTAGTACTTTTTCTAAGTTATTAATAGCTTCCTGTAAGGATGTTCCAAGGACTACTATATCATCTAAATATACTATGCAAATTTCATTCTGGAGACCTCGAAGGACGTCGTCCATTACTCTCTGGAATGTAGATGGACTGTTCTTCAGACCCATCGGCATTCTCAAGAATTCGTAGTGACCGTGTTCTACGTTAAACGCAGTTTTTGGAATATCGGCCTCATTCATCTCAACCTGATGAAAACCTGATGCCAGGTCTAAGGTCGTAAAATACATGCATTTACCTAACTTGTCAAGGATGTCAGTTATGTTAGGAATGGGATACTTGTCGTCAATAGTCTTTTCGTTCAATTTACGAAAGTCAACCACTATACGCCACTTTTGCTTTCCCGATGCGTCAGTTTTCTTGGGCACGACCCATATGGGTGAGCTCCATGCAGAGGTAGACGGTCTAATTATACCTTGCTCTAACATCTTGGCTATTTGATCGCGAACTTCATTACGGTGTATAAAAGGATAGCGATAGCTTTTCGTATAAATTGGAACTTCATCAGTAGTATTAATACGATGCTTTATTTTGTTCGTAAAAGTTAATTGTTCGCCTTCTAGATAAAATACGTCGGCGTAACGCGAGCATAAAGCCTCTATATTAGCCTTTTCCTCAGCGTTCATATGATCCGTCCTAAGGCGCGATAAAACGTCGCGTGCGCGTGACGTAGCCATCGGCGGCTCGGTGCTCGTGCACTCGATATTCAATACCTCCGCTTGCGCCGGTCTGTCTAATGAAAATATTACGTCGTTATCGGTCAAGTTGTAAATCTCTATTATTCCGCGGCTATTTTTAACAGATGTAACGCATTCCTGAATAAAGCAGTTACAGATAACTTGCTCTTCTACTAACACATCGCCATCCGGGGCGTTAATTGGGATACGAACCATTTTAGACGAGTTGGCAGGTATTATATCCTCGTAAAGATTTACGTTACAGGAATTATATAATTTAATAGGATTGACCGCGTGTTGGGTAGTTAACGTCTGATGTTTTAAGTCTATTTTCGCTTCCCATTTCGTAAGTAAATCTAAACCTATAAGGCCGTCGAAATAGTCATGAAAACGGTATACGAATAATTTCATAAGATCTTGATTATTAAATTCGGAAAAACACGGGAGTGTGATAGAATACTTATTGCGACTAGTCCCATGAACATTAGTGACCTCGAATGGATCATAATTTAGAGAAAAATCAAAGAAATATTTATCTACACATTCTGGGCTAATAAACGACTGATTAGCGCCCGTATCTATTAATAGCTTTAAAGGTGGATTCGCTATCTGAATGTAGGGCAACTGTCTTTGCGTTTGCAAATTGAGCTCTAACTTAATTTGTCTGACGGGCCAGGTTCCTGAAAATCCGGCTCGGTATTAGAATATGACGCTTGCGGCTGGTCATTTGACTCTGTGTTCGTGGTGGACTCGTAAAATTGAACTCTGTCGTCATAGTCATACGTCGCGTCATAGTAATTATTGTCACTTACGTCATTGTAATAGTTTGTGTCGTAATAATTGTCTTGATAGTAGGAATCGTCATAAGTACAGTCATTTAAATTTATTTCACGCGATTTAAAATAGTTATTCGGTGGCGGGTTCCCGAATCTACGCCAATCGTGTCCTGACAAAGTAGGGGGTAAAGCTTTCGGGGTGAAATGCTGTACTCCGCTCATAGGTCGGGGGCTCGAAAATTGGGGTTGATTCCTAGGTGGCAATCTAAAGTTATTACTCTGGGGATTATAACGTGGTGGTGGTGCGCCGAACATCTGCTGTGTGCGAGATGGCATTCGCTGCTGGAAATTATTATTATTAGCCGTATTAAATCTAAAAGGATGCGATTGCGGCTGCACAGGGTAGCGATTCGCTGGGGGCGGCGTGAACCGCTGCATCTGCTGATTCGCTAAACTATTCATAGGAACATTAAAATTAAAAGGTTTAGGTGAGAAACCTATAGGCACGGCAGGTTGTGGGCGTAATCCCACTTGTGGTCTAGGTAAGTTATCAGTGCGTTGCTGTTGGTAAAGAATATTTAATTCTTCCTGCACGTACTCCAGAGCTTTCTCTATAGTCTCGGGCCTCATGCATCTAATACGGGATCCAAGTGGTTCCTTTAGACCTCGTACAAATGCCTGCATAGTCAATTTTTTATACAACGTTCGTTTGGCTTCGATAGTGGTTCCTATTGTCTCATGGAGAGTGACATAGGTCATTATCGTGCTAAACAGCGTTTGACATTGGTCATAAAATTCTTGTGGACTACTATTACCTTGCCTAGCTAAAGAAAGGTCATTATACAACGCGGTTTCGTCTCTTTGATCCGCGAAATTATTAACTAACGTATTTCTAATGCCAATCCAATTTTCAGGAATTCCATTTGAATTTATAATAGTGGCGGCAGGGCCGGTAATTTTATTAAGGATTCCATTTAACAAATATAAATTATTTAATTGATTAGCTGGATCATCACTCAGAAATTCCCTACACAACTGATCACAAATTCTTATAAACCTAGTTAAAACGTTCGCGTTTCCATCGAAATCGGGAACGAGGCGTAAAGCCTTATGGATAACATCCGGGCTCCTTTCCATTTTTTCTGAAATACTATCTAAACTAGGCCTAAATCTATCTGCTAACTCTCTCCTGCGAGACTGCTGATGTGAAGCAGAAACGCTGGATTTAATTTTTCTAGGATGAAAAATCGTGAGTAAAATTAAAAGGACTTAGGATAACAGGAGGCAACACGAGAATGATTCAAGTGTACTCACATGAACATATTTTCGGCTCTCTGGCGTATCGATGGCTGGATACTGGACCTTGGCTGCTCCTTCAGGTTCTGGATTCTCGTTGCGCGACTTGAAAGCCACACGGGCGGCACGTGCAAACGAAGGGCGGAAATCTTCTGAGAAGCGCGAAACCGACCGCGAGAATCCTACCGACTGCGCCAATTACGAAGGCAGCAGCCGTAGGAGTTAAAAAAAACCGAAATAAAATTTAAACAATTTATTATAAAGAAATTACAATTATTAAATTATATCTAATTAACCGAATTGACCCGATCGATGTTGGATACGAAGTGGCCGCGGCGCCCGGTCACGTAGCCCCGCTGCGGTGAAGCCACGAGGAGCAGCGTCAGCAGTTTACTTCAGTTGCGTTAAACTGGAACGGCGTATTGCACACGCAGCATTTAGGGCCGTGTGCACTGTTGTCTTCATATTTGCTTAATAGACGAATCCCTTACTAGCAATGTACGTAATTCGCTTCATTCTATGTGTATAAAAGCTATTCGGGTATTTAATTAACGACTTTTGCTTTGTCAAGCGAAACGACTTTTGAATATCAGCGACTTGAGTATTCGAATAGCAAAATAAGGCGAATATTCGAAGCATTCGAATATTCGAATTGCAAGCCCTAAATGTAACACACGATAATTATTTCATAAAATGTAAACACAAAATTTACCTTTTCTCTAAGTACATTTGGTTCATGATTGTAATTCTGCATATGTTTTGAAAATATTTCATGTTGTTGGTCGTCGTTCAGTTTCGTATTAAAAATATGCGTTAATAATGCTATGCTTAAACATAATTATGCTTAAAGTAGTCATGCTTAAAAATATGCATAAGCTGTTATGACTAAGTAATATTATGCGTAAACATCATTCGGTGAAATCATATTATGCTATGAAATATTATGCTTTAAAATTTTATGCAAATACAAAGGGAACCACTGGGCCTCTGTACACGGCATAAACACAGATCAAGATCGTTCGGTCATTGCAGCGTATGGTAGCAACTGTGTGCCGTACGTGAGGAGAAACGCACACACGCACACGCGCGCTCACTTCGCGCGGCGGTCGAGCCGTAAATACCTAAAACCCGAGCGCGTAAATTAGGGAAAGCCCTCGTAACTCTCTCTAATAATAGTGTGTTTGGGAAAAAATAAGTCTGCCAAGCCATATCTGGCCGGAGGTCCTTCAAAAGTGATTTTTAACCGGATGTGAAGGATTTTCTCAAGCTTCCGGTGAATTTTATTTGCGACTAGCGGCCGCCCGCCGTTTCACCCGCGTGGTTTCCGTTCCCGTAGGAATATCGGGATAAAAAGTATCAAAAAGTATCCTATGTTTTAATCTCGGCTTTCTAATATCTGTGTGCCAAATTTCAACCAAATCCGTTCAGTAGTTTTTGCGTGATTGAGGAACAAACATCCAAACCCATAAACTTTCACATTTATAATATTAGTAGGATAATCTTCTGATCATGTTGTGCTCTGCACAACATTTCCGACCGTGTTTTATTTTTATTTTATCGTGTGTGCCATGCATTTCATCTTGATGTCATATGACGTAGGCAAAATTGTCGCGGGCTCACGGACTATAGAAAAGAGATGATTGTAGTGTTATATTTTTTATGAGTACAAACTTCTTACATTCAAGTTTCGAATGAATATAGGTGACATGTCTGCTTTTTTTAAATTTTTTAGAATAACGAACTTCGCATAATACCAACATCGGCTTTGTTCTAATATTTCTTTATTATACTAGTTCTTGAACTGCATGATTTCTTTCGCGTTCCATTATTTCGAAATCTTTTACCACTTCTTTGTGAATCTTCTGTAAAGAGTAAGCTCACACTGAACACGCTGCCGTTGCATCCCAGCTGCGTTCGATGTGGAGATAGCAGCTTTAGTATCGAAGTAGAACATTCAACTCCTTACAACATGTCTTTATATTATTTTAACTAAAACTGAGACGCAGTACGCAGCATCTCGGTTCAGTAGTAAAGTAGGGCCAATTTAATAGATCACATTTGTTATATCTGCCAGTCTTCAGTGTTATTTGTCAAACTATATCCTACATTTGCTTTCCTTTGGTATTTATTATTAAGGTATGATTCCGATGTCGGCAGCAAGCAGCAGTGTTGCCGCAGCAGTGCTGCCGCAGCACTACTGGTCCCCATACATTCTCTATAGGTTTATATGAGAATACATTCCGAGCTCGGCAGTACCTGCGCGGCAGTAGAGAATGTATGGGGACCAGCAGTGCTGCGGCAGCACTGCTGCTTGCTGCCGAGATCCGAATCATACCTTTACAATAAATATGTTATTAACTAAAAACAAGTTAAGTGCCTTTGAAAAAAATAATATTGTGTGCCCGTTAGGTTACGTTGTTGAATTTTGATAAGGTGTCAGATGTGATCTATTAAATTGGCCCTACTTTAATTATACTGCTTTGAAGGCTCAATGTCTCCAAGGTTTTGAAAAATGTTATTCTCAACAATATTTAAATTTGCAGGCTCAATGCTCCGAGATCATCCTTTAACTCCAGGTAAATATTATGAAATAACATTAATTTATTACTCCTGCCATACTGTAGTTTAAAACAGACCTTTTCGATTCTATCAGTATTCTGGAAGTACCAGTTCTCTGTGTTTTTTTTTATTAAAAACCACTGCCCTGCCAAAAACAAACTTAATCGAGTGTCATTGTAGTCGAGGCACCGTTTTGTGGGACAATTATTGATCAAAGAGGTTCCCTGACGGCAATGACACTTGTTATTTAACTTTTTACTTCGTTTTTGGCAGGGCAGTGGTGATTTTAATATTTTTTAATTTATTTATTTTTATTTCACACATTTTAGTGACAAATTGTATAGTTTTGGAATGTGCTCGTCAAGGCCTAAGATTTTTTTTACATTGAAAAGTGGCGTAGTACAGTTGCCAAGTTTTTTCAAAAATAAAATAGCCAATGTCATTCAGGATGATGTAAGGAGGATTCTAACGATACCCCATACATCGAAATCCGTTAAGACATTTAAAATTTATGCTGGAATAAAGAAACTCACATACCCACAAACATACATGAACCCTGAACATATTACACTATGTTTTTGGGCAGCCGTGTAAAAAAAATAAAAGAATTTTAATCATGTTAATTTTTATTTCCAGAGGGAGCTGAGGCTTAGATAAGCACAGGATACGTATAGTTGGGGGACAAGTACGTGATAGTTGAGCAGGGTTCATCCAAATATTACATTAACGGATTTTATTGACGGATGCTCACAATTGTGCCAGTTAGAATTTAAACATTTTAGACGGTAAATAGCTACTGACTAGGGTTCTATTATGGTATTGCCATTTTAGTTATATCTATGAAATAGTTATTTTCAATTAAAAAATTGATGATAAAGTCATAATAATTCCAATTAACTTATGATAGAAATATTTAGATGTAAACTAATTAATTACACTTTTATTTACTGTGATTGTGTTAGTATTACTTATGTTACTCATGATTTTTATATAAGTTGCACAAATATATAATCGTTTTGTTATAGCTTTATTATACTTGGAGATTAAAGGACAAAAAAGTTTATAAGGAATAGGTATCGGCACTGAATGAAGTCTATGCTTACTTATGTGTTTAAAGAGTACCCAAGTGCAATATTTTTTTCTGTGATACTCTAATTTTACTGGGTACTCAAACTCGATATTATTGTGAATACAATGAAATGGTGCTACTACACCGGTGCGGAAAATTCAGTTATTTTTTTATACTGGAAAAGGAAGCAATTTTCAAACATCAAACTATGTTTTAAAATCATCTTACTAGTCAAGCTCTACAGCACAAAATTGTAGTCAAAGACGCAAGCGAGAAGTAGGGTACGAGATGTTAGTTAAAACTTCAGTGCTGATTATTTCTATAATTACAACCCGGTCGAGTTAACTCGGGACCTGAAGCGCGATAGACCCCTCTCGTTTTCTCCTTTCCTCACGCCACCGTCGTCAATTTTTTGAAAGTTTTCGATAGATTATCGATAAATTATCGCTAACGAATATACTTACGCTATTGGCATGATGACAGTGGTGTGAGGCAAGGAAAAAACAAGAGGGGTCTATCGTGCTTCAGGTCCCGAGCTAACTCGACCGGGTTATATGTATGATCAATATGTGAAAACATCCTATTCCAAAACAAATGAAGTACGATCAATATCACAAAATATCCCTCCTGTGTATTTGGGGATTTTTCTTCCTTCAGTTGTTTACGTGTACTTTTATTTATGAATTGATTCAGTTCTATGTGTATAAAACGGTATTGTCAATAAATTGGTCTTGCCTAGTCATGCTTCAAAGGCCTAATATTACGCACAATTTAGTTGTTTCTCTGATTATATTACTGAAAAGATATATGTTTTATGATAATAGGGTATATGCATGTATTATTTTTATCAATTGTCTGTATTAAGCCCATCTTACATGGAACTACTCAAAATAAACTAGTTACAAACTTTAAAGCAGATATTAGATGGTTCCACAAAAGTGATTCACTTTCGATGAATGGCAGTGAATGGTGACCAGTGAACGACTTTTTGTATTTAGAAACTAAATGTAAAATGAATGTAAAGTAAGCTGATCATTTCTCATTCTCACAAAATTTCGCGGCAACAAGTTGTGCGTGTTGGGGTTAAGGTCCTTCTTAAATAGTGCACATAATTTTAAGGGGTCAATGTACTCAGCATACAAACAACTTTTACTATGGTACCAACATTGAAATCGCGAAAAAAAAATCAGCTGTTCCATAGATTTTGATCTATTCTATTTAAAATTTTCTATGGAACAGTAGATATTTTTTTCGCGATTTCAATGTTGGTACCATAGTAAAAGTTGTTTGTATGCATGAGTAGATTGACCCCTTAAAATTATGTGCACTATTTAAGAAGGACTTTATATAATGTTGATTAAAGAATTAGAGTTAATTAAAGGGAGAGAAAATGCTTGCACTGCTTGCAGGTTGAAAAAAGTCTAAAAACGAAAAATAAAGGCATTTTAAAATAAACATAAACACGTGTCTGACGACATGCCGCTCACTGCAGTGAATGGCGCTATTTACACGCTTCATTTATCGTTTATTTCCGATGACGATGACTGATGAAAGACCGATGCCGATGAAAGCGAACGCCATCGAAATAGTAGAGCTATGAAATTTTACAAGTTCATTGGTGATTAAAGTTTGTCACTAGTTTATTTTGAGTAGCGCCATGTAAGATGGGCATTACTGTCAACGGTACATCACATCACTTGTCCAAAACTCTTAAATTTCTTCAATTTGATTCATTTTAAACACTAACTTGCTTGGTGTTAAGCTGAAAGCCTCGTGCATGTATCCTATTTATTGCCATGACCGATTTATTCCAGAATAATGCATTCCTTCGTAAATTGTATAGTATTTAACAGTATTTTAAAATTAATGAAGTGTGATTCTTGAAATGAAGTTCAAAATGTGAGGTGAATTTTAGATTAGTATACCAACTTGCAGTGATGTAAGGTTCAATTTTACGGTAGAACGATGAATTACGTAGAACGCCCCATACTTTTTAAGTGTTCACTAGAGTAAAATATTTGTAAAATGACTAATTCAACTTTCTATTGAATACGTTATTAAGCTGTCTTTTAGTGGCGTTTCTTGAATGTAAATTTACTATTATCATAAGTAGATGTATAGTATATTGCTAAATTATTTCATAGTATTTTTATATTCATTCCAATTTAGTTGGTTTTATCTAGCTCTTTGGTACCAGACTGATTTTACGGTACTTTTGTTTATGGTGCAATTTATGTATAGAGCGTTGTGATAATCGTTTAATTACATGCAATATACAAGAAACATAATTTATTGTCTTTTATTTAACTAATCGTAATATCTATTAATGACTTTATCTACACCCATGCTTTAAACCCTCTATAAATGGTTCCGAAACAGCTTATACAACAACAACCATTACTTAGAGTTGTATGCAACTGTACATAATTAGGTATTAAAACACCGTCTTTAGTGATGTAACATGAAAAAAAAAATTTTTTTTTCACAGGGTTGAGTGCCTGCCTATATTAGTATTATGTAATTACAGAAAAATATTAATATGGGAACTGCGACCGGTCGCTAGGCGGTTTCTAATTAGATAATCAGCCCGCCGTTCTTGTTTGTAATGTACTATTATTTTAAACCCGTAGTCCATAATTCCCTGTAAAAGTTTCAAATGATCATAGCTTTTTACTTGTTAAAGATACAAGTTAGATTATAAATAAACGTGAGGGTAGCAATTAGGTAGCAATTACTGAAATAAAAATAATAACACGAATTTGTATAGTTTACACAAACGGAGAGTGGACCAGCCATCCTGATATCAGAATGGCTGGACATTTTGAAATCCCTTTATTTTGGTTTATAGTTAGGTAGCAATTAATTGGCTGTAGGTAGCAAATAGGTAGCAATTTTTGGTCACCAGCTTGACGCGAACCGATGCAGACAACCAGCCATCCTGACGCTCACGAAAAAAACAGCACTGTTGGTTTTTTTCCTGCATTTGTTTTTTTTTATTTCTAAGAACAATCTTTGGAAAATAATGTTTTAATTAATCAAATCAATACGTACTATTATGTATCCTGGTTTTTTATCCTACGTTCTAAGTTCAAAAGTAGTGCGCCCCCTTTGTTCGTTTTAAAACAGATTCGTTTTACGACAAATTTTACAATGAGTTTGCCTATAGCCTGCGAAGTAAGACCACTGTACAAACAAACGAGTATACCTATGTTATAGCGATTTTGAGATGACTGTCAACCAGGGTAGCATAGATTTAAAAGAGGTTAACGAAAAGAAGAAGGAATGTTGTATACAATGACCCGTCTAAGCGTCTATACTTTATCTCTCGCTCTCGCGGTAAAATTATTGTTGGCGCATTTACCAGATGTCGGTATGTCGAGCGTAATGGCAATATGAAGCTTAGAGTAAGACGGGCTTCTACAGACAAACGAAGCCTTTTGTTGCTCGAAGATATGAAGTATAGAGTAGACCATAAAGTTAATATACCCGACGGAAGGTCCACTAGGTATAATATGAACTTTATGGTATAGACGGATCATTGTTCTTCCTTCTGCTTCGCGTTAACCTCCTCTAAATCTATGCTACCCTGGTACCAGGCGCGGTCCGAGGGGGGGGGGGTCACAGGGGACATGACCCCCCCCCCAAAAACGTACATGTCACATAGAAAAAGCTTCAAAAAATTAACAAAAGAGCAATTATTATTATTAGTGACCCCCCCCCCCCCCCCCCCCCCCCAAAATTTCAGGCTGCGACGGCGCCTGCCTGGTACCCATAAACTTAATATCCACTGGAATAGACGAACAGAGTTCACTTGGCTGCGAAACCAAAAGTGAGATGAGCCAGTGTTTGTAAATATGTAAACGTGTGCGTGAATTTAGAGATGCACTGAAGTCCATTTTAGGTTGTCGATAACCATAATGTATTATTGCTCTAATAGATAAAACACAAACAAGATTTTGAACAATTTTATTTAAATAATTTCTTAAGGTATCCTTTGAGGCTCCCTGCGTATTTATTTATGACATTTATCCAGTTTAATTTAATTACTGAATTTACAGAAAACCTGGAAATAATGGGGAATGTCTGAAAAAGATCAAATTGGCTGAATATTTTTCTATAGGTAGGAATAAGGTCCCTTAGTAATAGAAAAAAGTTTCAGAATTTTCGGTTGGGTAAAAAAGTTTTTAAAAATCAAAGTCTCTTCGACTTCACAAATGTATGAAAGTAACAGCAGAATGGAGATTATACCTTTGCCGCTAACTGCCACAACCACTACACGTATTTAAAAAAAAAAGTTTTGACATTTTGTCTTGAATCTTTTTTTTTAATACCATGTTGTGGTTGTGGCAGGTGGTGGCAAAGGTATAATCTCCATTCTGCTGTTACTTTCATACATTTGTGAAGTCGAAGAGACTTTGATTTTTAAAAATTGTTTCATGCATCCGAAAATTATGAAACTTTATTCTATTACTAAGGGACCTTATTCCTACCTATAGAAAAATATTCAGCTAATTTGATTTTTTTCGGACATTCCCCATTGTAAAATTAGTACTTAAGTTGGTATAATTTACCATTTGAACTACAAGTACAAAACTATCAGTGTTCACAAAGACAAACAAAGTTATATTGGAAATCATCGACATGAGTATCGATATCGATAATTATTGATCAATATCTATACGCCTTATTTTCTCAAGTTCACGGACATAATATCTTTTTATCTAACACATAATGTTTAGAAATCAGCCTTTATTTAGGAAATAGGCGTTTAATAGCATCATATTAGTATATAACTGTGTGTTTGGGAATATATTCAACTAAAATATGAATTATGAAAATGGTAATAGTACAATCATATTTACCTGTGAAATGAGTGTTTATTTGGGTTATTGTCGTAAGTAACATTACAATCCAGTACAGAACACGACACCATTATTGATTTATATAGCTTTGAGAGCCAAACCGACCCGATCGCGATCAAAAAAACAAAATAATCTTGTTGACGCTTTTCACCAAGGTGATAAACGATGATAAATGAAGTCAAACCAGGTTCAGCTGTCAGTTTTTTTTTTACTCTTTCTCGCACATCGCATAAGCCGTAAGAATCGGTTTCTCACTCGCACCTTTGTCCGTCTACTTGAGCATAGCGAAAAATTTTCTAAGTCTATGCTGGTACCTATGGTAACAAAATTTAAAGAAGATTACAAGCTAAAAAATATAGAAGTTGGTTAACCTTCATGAGATCCTGATACTTTGGTAAACGTGTGTGGTAAGTTGGTGTGACCACGGGTCGGTCGGGCTCTTTTCGCTATAGGACAGGTTCGCTTTTCGCAAAGAAAACCCTTTGTTTAACCCTCGCTTTAAGACAGATTGGTTTTACAACAGATTCACTTTACGGCAGATTATCATCACTTAGGTATTGAACGGAAACTTAATAATTTTGATTTCTGTAAGTACTCTGAAAAAAAAAACATGCGCCAGAAATAACGTGAGTTTTTCATGGTTTTTTTTCTTCTTGATTGGTCCTTCGACCTTTAGGCGCATATTATGCGCCGCATAATATCAGAAACGCAATATAGCCGATTCGCGAAAAGTGAGATTCTTATAATAGATTCTCAAAATAGCCAAGATTGTACATATACAGGCAAAATTTCAGGAAATCAAAAACACTGTGAGGCACCATTTTCAATCCTTTTTTTTATTACTGCAGTGCTTGCAGATAAGGTACCCTGAGCGAAAGTGGCGCCGCGGTGAATTTTATTTAATATTATAATTCTAATACACAATTTTAATAATGTTTTACGTGAAGTTTTTAGGGCGCATGGTCTAGTATTTTTAGAAGGTATCGTTACATTCCCTTGTAGTCACTGCTAGAAGTAGATAGCAAAACTGCAAAAGTGGCCGTTTTTGACACTTGCTATTTACTTCTACGAATGACTACGAGGGCATGTGATACCTTCTAAAAATACTAGACCATGGGCCCTAAAAACTCCACGTAAAACATTTTTAATCTAATTAAAAAAACCTCTGAGGGCGCCACTTTCCGTCATACAAACGCCTTGATCTTCTTTAAATTACGTTACTAAAGTACCAGGGTAGCATAGATTTAAAGGAGGTTAGTATATTAATAACCTATCTATTGGCTCTTTTTAATATACTATATTTATGTATTGGCTCTGTGCATGCTTTTAGCGCCACCTAGCGTTCGCAACTTTGTTGGCTCTGACGTGACTGGACACAGCAAAAAACTTTCTATGTCTATGGTTTTGACGTTTTGATGAACATTGACAAAGTGTTGTGAAATCATTTTTGGTCATTCAAGTTAAATATGGCAAATAAAATCTATTCAAAGAGAGTGTTTTATTTTGGTTACATCACGTGCCGGACTACAGCTGCACCACAAAAAAAAAGTTGGAAATCTGACTTTTTGACTATGCCATGATGAAGACGATAGTTTGTCGGAATTTGTCGCCAAAAAACAGAATTTGTCGGTCTTGCGTTTAGGAGATACGTGTGGCGCAGCTGTAGAGACGTCTCTACAGCTGCGCGACACAGATCTCGAAGACGGAAGGTCGTAGCGAAAATCTGATTACTCGTGTGTGCAGCCGTTAGTTTGTCGGAATTTGTCGCACAAAAACCAGAGTTTGTCGGTCTTGCGTTTAAGAGATACGTGTGGCGCAGCTGTAGAGACGTCTCTACATCTGCGCCACACAGATCTCGAAAACGGAAGGTCGTAGCGAAAACTTGATTACACGTGAGTGTAGCCGGTAGTTTGTCGGAGTTTGTCACCAAGAACCAGAGTTTTTCGGTCTTGCGTTTAGGAGATATGTGAGGAAACGCTGTGGAGACCTCTCTACCTGGATCTTGAGAACGGAACGCAGCTGTAGAAACATCTCTACAGCTGCGCCACTCGTATCTCCTAAACGCAAGACCGACAAATTCTGGTTTTTGGCGACAAATTCCGACAAGCTTTCGTCTTCATCACGGCATTGTCAAAAAGTCAGATTTCTAACTTTTTTTTTTTTGTGGCGCAGCTGTAGTCCGGCACGTGGATATATATGGGTTTGTTTAGGTACTTCTTTTTTAGTTGTCACCCACAGTGCCCACAGCTGTTGTTTCCGATATTTCCACAGGCGTATCCACAATGACAACAGAATGTCCGCATCACTTTCAGCTTGAAGGGTCTTGAATACTTTCTGGAGCGAATATCTCGAAAAACTAAACATGATATCGAAAAATTTTACTAAATAAAACTTGTAGCCAGTTTTCATTTTGTAAAGTCTTATGTCGTTAGAATGCAGTGAAAGTGAAAGTGAAAGTGAAATATATTTTATTTAAATAAGCTCACATAATAAGCATTTTTAAATCGTCAATTCTTTTACCCTACCACCCATTATGACGTCTTTTAACTGACAAGAAAAATGGGCGCAAAAAACTTGTCAGCTTTATCAATCAGATGGAACGATATTTACAAATATGTATATCGTTTCCAGACTTTATATTAACAAAGATTAACAAATAAATAATATTATTGAATTAGCTCATTTCTTAATGAGTTTCAAATTTCTTAATCAATTTACAGATTTTAAGCTAAATTCAAAGTTTGAACTTGTTATTCAGTCTAGGCTGTTACAATAAATAAAAACATACAATTCAATATGCATTAAGATAGGTAGTCAGAAGCAGACCCATTCCCACTGGCAGCACCAGTTCCCGAACATGACGCATGAACCAGCCATCTCTTCGCTCAACCATATTTGAGCCTCATACGACACCACCGCAGAAATGATTAAAGAGAGCATGACATACTAAGACTACCCATGTTAAGGCATCGAATTGAAAATGTATATCCAAAAGCTTTTCATAGGTCTTTCACTAAACTACTGACTATAGAAAGTAAAAATATTGCAATTAAATAAATCAAAACAAGGTAAGCTATTAAGAATTATATTTTTTGAGTAAGAAGTGCCATACATACAGACAATATAAAACAGATCTTTTATATACGAGTTATACGACGCCCTTAATACAAGCAGACAGAAGCAGACCCATTCCCACTGGCAGCACCCGTTCACGAGCATGACGCATGAACCAGCCATCGCTTCGCTCAACCATATTTGAGGGAACGTAACGTAAGTTTCCGAGATTTATGTAAAAAACAGAAAAATGGGACCTTCATACCCACCCCTCCCCCCCGGCACAGGGGCTACGGGCGGAGACTTTTGATGTTTACCTCCTAACTGGTCCAAACAAAGTTACAAAGTCAAAAATTGTGTTCCAGTCAGGCGCGGTCGCAGCATCAAATTTTGGGGGGGGTCACTAAAATAAATAATAATATAATAGCTTTTTTTTATTTTGTAAATTTATACGGGGCATTTCTACGGGGGGCGCCCCCCATATGCGATTCAAAGATTTTCAATTTTGTCTGGTAGTTATAAGACAGCCGCGCAGCGCGTTTTTTTAGTCAGTTTCACCTACGAATCATGTAATCTTGCTTGTTTATAAAAAAAACGGCCGCGCAGCGCGATTTTTAGTTAGTTTCAACTACTAATCTTGTAACCTTGCTTGTTTATAGTAAAAAACGGCCGTGCAGCGCAGTTTTTAGTCAGTTTCATCTGCTAATCTTCTAATTTTGCTTATGACAGTAAAAAGAAAACGACACGCAGCACAATTTTTAGTCAGTTTCATCTACTAATCTTGTAATTTTGCTTGTTTACTGTAAAAAACGACCGCGCAGCGCGTTTTTTTAGTCAGTTTTACCTACTAATCTTGTAATCTCGCTTGTTTATAACAAAAAAACGGCCGCGCAGCGCGATTTTTAGTCAGTTTCATCTACTAATCTCGTAACCTTGCTTCTTTATACTAAAAAACAGCCGCGCAGCGTAGTTTTTAGTCAGTTTCATCTGCTAATTTTGCTTATTACAATAAAAAGAAACCAACACGCAGCGCGATTTTTAGTCAGTTTCATCTACTAATCTTGTAATTTTGCTTGTTAATAGTTAAAAGACGGCCGCGCAGCGCGTTTTTTTAGTCAGTTTCACCTACGAATCATGTAATCTTGCTTGTTTATAGTAAAAAAAACCGCCACGCAGCGCGATTTTTAGTTAGTTTCAACTACTAATCTTGTAACCTTGCTTGTTTATAGTAAAAAACAGCCGCGCAGCGTAGTTTTTAGTCAGTTTCATCTGCTAATCTTCTAATTTTGCTTATTACAGTAAAAAAAAACCGACACGCAGCGTGATTTTTAGTCAGTTTCATCTACTAATCTTGTAACTTTACTTGTTTATACTTATAGTAAAAAACGGCCGCGCAGCGCAGTTTTTAGTCAGTTTCATCTGCTAATCTTCTAATTTTGCTTATGACAGTAAAAAGAAAACGACACGCAGCACAATTTTTAGTCAGTTTCATCTACTAATCTTGTAATTTTGCTTGTTTACAGTAAAAAACGACCGCGCAGCGCGTTTTTTTAGTCAGTTTTACCTACTAATCTTGTAATCTTGCTTGTTTATAACAAAAAAACGGCCGCGCAGCGCGATTTTTAGTCAGTTTCATCTACTAATCTTGTAACCTTGCTTGTTTATAGTAAAAAACAGCCGCGCAGCGTAGTTTTTAGTCAGTTTCATCTGCTAATTTTGCTTATTACAATAAAAAGAAACCGACACGCATCGCGATTTTTGTCAGTTTCAACTACTAATCTTGTAACCTTGCTTGTTTATAGTAAAAAAACAGCCGCGCAGCGTAGTTTTTAGTCAGTTTCATCTGCTAATCTTCTAATTTTGCTTATTACAGTAAAAAAAAACCGACACGCAGCGTAATTTTTAGTCAGTTTTATCTACTAATCTTGAAACTTTACTTGTTTGTAGTAAAAAAACGGCCGCATCTGCTAATCTTCTAATTTTGCTTATTACAGTAAAAAAAAGAAGCCGCCACGCAGCGCGATATTTAGTCATTTCATCGATTAATCTTGCTTTGTTTATAGTAAAAAATGGCCGCGCAATGCGATTTTTAGTCAGTTACATTCGTCGCGTCGTCGCTCATCACCAGGCAACAGTACGATTGATAGTCGACCGGTGGTCGGGCGTTTTCGGCGCCCCACTTCACACACGAGGGCACCCAGTGCAGTCGCACCGCTTGTACCGCTCTACTGTCGGTACTGTATAGAAGATTTTTCTATTTGACGTGTATGATTTTGGGGGGGTCATGTCCCCCGTGACTCCCCCCCTTCGGACCGCGCCTGGTTCCAGTTCCAATCATTTCCCTTTCTACCTTTTCGTTTACTGGGCTATAAGTGGATAATAAAAAAATACGTGGAATTTTTAAGACCATAGAGTCTAGTATTTTTAGAAGGTATCGTTACATTCTCTCGTAGTCATTTGTAGAAGTAAATGGCAATTAATGTGTCAAGTTCTTTTAGCTTCTTTTTGCTATCTACTTCTAGATATGACAGGGAATGAAATGATACCTTCAAAAATACTAGACTATGGGTCCAAAAATTCCATGTAAAGTTTTATTAAAATTATGTACCTACATATTACAATATTAAATAAAATTCACCGTGGCGCCACTTCCGGTCAGGGAACCGTCCCAAATGATCTTGCGGAGATTCCCTTCTATATTTGTACTATTATGTTATTGTGTTCCAAGTGAATTACTTTAGTCATCTTTAATATAATAAAACATCAATTTGAGACAATAAAAAATATATTCACAACTTAATATCTAAATGTAATTTCTTACAAAACAATTGTCATTTTTCGTAGTATAACTAAACTAACTATTTGAAATTCATTATATTTTAGGTATTCATTATGACAAAATTATGTATACAATATACCTATCAGTATACCAACTTGTTGTCAATGAAACCGAATGTTTCATAAAATGAAACAGACTAATAAATAAGAAAATTCCAGTAAGATAAATTGAAAAACAAAAAATATTGCTAACGAGCAACTAATAAATAGGTAGTTTGTCATCGTCGTGACGTGAAGGAGAGATTTTGTAGCCTGGGGGCATCCGATTTACCGCTTCGATTACCTGAACTTTAATTTAAATATTTGCATGCTAAATTTTGGCAGAATGTATGTACACCTATATTCTCAGCAAATAAATGTATCTTATTCTTATTACATGGGCCCTACTTCACAAGTCGACATTTATCAGTGATATTATATTACTTATGTCGGTTAATTGTAAAACAGGGTTATTTTTTTACAACTCGACATAATTTTGTAGATTAATTTATCAGTAATTCTTGACATGAGATTGGAGTCGAGTCAAGTTTGCGTGACAATTGTCGAACTGTATTTGTTTTGCATTGTTCGCACCTCCCTTGCATTTTGACCACACGCATAAGAATAATTTATTTATTCTTATGCCACACGTCAGGTTTTTACGGGCAGAATTGTGCGTCTGCAGTGGGTCGTTTCTTTATACGGAACGACGCTTTCGGGTGCCCTGGAACCGAACCTGTAGTACTATGAGTCGATGCAAACTGTTTCCACTACCGTAAATATACTGCTCACAGTCAATGCAAGTGAAAGAGAGAAAACTAAAGTCTACAGTAGCGAAAACTGTATCAACTAATGGTAGGGGCTCTGATGTGAGAACCGTAAATGTGCGTTTGAGATCTAGAAATTAAGGTTCACATTTTCCAGATAATGTATATCTGACAGATTTGTCAAGTTCAATTATTTTCTTACTTCATTCAGTTGACTTTGTTAAATCTGTCAGAAACGCATCCTCTTTGCTCTCGACGGTCACTCTGGGCCACACTGCAGGTGGTAGATAAAGCAAAATAATTTACTTTGAAAAAATCTGTGATGTTAGAATCTCGCTTTTATAAAGTTTTTTTTTTAAATAGTCTCATGTTCATCGACGGGGGCAATTTTCGCGGAAATAACGAATTTCCCACACTATCTATCTAACACAATAAAATTTTAAGCGTTATATCTCTTTTTTTTCCATTCCAAATTCTCAAATAAAAACTTAAATCAGTCTATTATTATCATGCTTTGTCTAGCATACTTCTTTTTTGGACACAGATTACGCATTAACTCTACTACGTAGATGATAGCCATGTCAGACCACCCATTTCTAAAACGAAAATGGAATAGTACTTCAGTAAAATTACGGGGAAATTGAAATAATTTGCAATAGCGATCTTTCTTCTTTTGATCGTTAGATTAAATGGCTAGCTGTCATTTTGTAAATGAATCCAACTAATTTTCACTGATTTTTTTTTTTACTTTACTGACCAAAATAAGTATTAATTTATTTGGCTACTTTAGCAAAATTGCTAATTACTTACATACTTTCTTTACTTTTTGCTTGAAATGCAACTATAATTTAATTGTGAATGTAAATCCAACAAAAAAAATTAACAACATCGCTTATTTTTTGTATTCGTAAATATAGTTGGATTCGTAAATATAGTGTTTTATAATCACATCGAAATATGCAAAAATACAGCTAGTATAGTATTAATTATAAAATCTGTGACTATAGGTAATGTTATTTTTATTTGTATACAACTTCAACTACAAGAAAGATGATGTGATGAATTAATGTTACGCAAGGGGCTAACGTTACTCGAAAGATGAAATTTTCTGTAACTATAAAATTAAACGCTATAAGTAATCAATTATTTACCTAATTGATACAAATCTACGTTGCCAATACAAAAATAGTGTCTAAATTGGTAGTTCCTTGTCTAGTCAATAAAATTCCGTTGTTTAAAGTCAAACATACCTAAAAGTTAATCAGCTTTGTGAAATTTTGACTAAACTAAATACAGCACATTTATTTTATCTACTATTTAAGTTTAGGAAGATCTGGTCAGATACATAAAAAAACACAATGAAATCAATGTTTCCTATTTTATAAATCTGCTACACATACAATTTTAAATTATTCTAAATAACATTAAGATACCTAAGACTCCTTATTATAAGATGAGAAAATTATTCTAAGATTTTAATAATGCAGATATAATTTTATGGAGAGAAAAGCTATATTTGAGCGGTTGTATTACTTTGATTAATCTTCGTTTATGGCTTAACTATGATTGGGTAATTCTTTTCAATACTCAATTTAGTAGGGTACGTTTTAAATCAGAACAAAAATAGTTATTTAAATTGATTTTTAATTACGATATGAATACAAATCAATCCCTATCGAGAGTGACACTTGTATTAATCTTAGGAGATCTTATTTATCAGTACAAAATCCGTGAACTAACACGTAACAAAAATTTGTGTATAAAGTTTCACGATTTTCTGTCATTTGATGTACAGTATACAACACATGAACTTTAGCATATTTTCTTGACTTACTGCCGTTGTATGGTATTATGTCCATGTGGCGTAACTGCAATGGAACAAACAGGTATCGAGTAAGTCTAGCGCCCGCATCATGGATTGGGTACCGCTTCTTTCTTTAGTTCCTCCACACCGCTTATGTTCTTCACATCGTCTTTTGCATCTTCAGCTGTAAAAGAAATATAATAATAAAAAATACTATACGTATTTAGCTACCAGCTTATAATGATTTATGCAACTGTATTAGGGGTATGTCGCCTCGTGATAATAGTATCACATGAGTGATTTAATACCTAATTTAACTATGTACAGTTGCATACAAGACTTTATCTACACCCATGATATGTTTCCTCAATAAAGGGAAACGTGTGTCCTCTATAAAGAAAATATTTCTGTTGTCTGTTATAAAAAATAACCTCGAAATTTAAGGCTCACGCTACGCTGCGCTTCGCGCTTGCCTTAAATTTCTAACCTAACCCGGGACCTACAGGAATAAAGCAGTTCGATACGATCGATCGTCGACACGTCAGGTCAAATACGATTATAAAGTTGCAACAGCTAAAATATAATTTTGGAATATGTAAATAAACCTTTTACAAATATTATATTATAAAGCATTGTAAACATTCTAAAATATCAAATAAAACATCAAAACACATTGGACCTACAGAGGATCGAACCGAGGTCTCACGCATTTAAGGTGCGTAGTCTCTCCACTGGGCCACGGTGACTTCAAAATTAGTAACATAGTCATTCATTGATGCTTTATGTCTCATCTCCGCCTGAGCGGCATCCGAAACTTCCCGAGTGTATAACGCGTCGGGTATTTACTAATTATGCTGCCGGGGCGCCCGCCATTAAATCATCCGAACAAGTGTTTTAATGTTGTTCTGAACTTTATAATGTAACTCGTTCGGGCGTGGGCGCGGGGAAGAGCGCGACATGCTCTCGCTCGGGTATTGTGGTTACTAACTATGACACTGGTCGTTATAATGTTGGCAGTGAGGTGCGGGCGCTTGCGCTGCGGCTGCGGCGCGCGGCACGAGCAGTTGTGCCGCCTGGCGGCATGACAGCAGCACTTTACCGTCATCTTTTACGAGTGATCGTACCATGAGAGCAGCACTTACGTTTGCCGTCGTCCTTGTACGAGCTACCGAGCCATGAATGACAGCAGCACTTACGTTTGCCGTCGTCCTTGAGCGAGGGCGCGTCCTTGTCGAGGCGCGGGCGCTTGCGCTGCGGCTGCGGCGCGCGGTACGAGCGGTCGTGCCATGGCAGCACACTTACGTTTGCCGTCGTCCTTGTACGAGCGGTCGTGCCATGGCAGCACACTTACGTTTGCCGTCGTCCTTGAGCGAGGGCGCGTCCTTGTCGAGGCGCGGGCGCTTGCGCTGCGGCTGCGGCGCGCGGTACGAGCGGTCGTGCCATGGCAGCACACTTACGTTTGCCGTCGTCCTTGAGCGAGGGCGCGTCCTTGTCGAGGCGCGGGCGCTTGCGCTGCGGCTGCGGCGCGCGGTACGAGCGGTTGTCGCGCCGCCCCTCGCCCTCGTCCTCCGAGTCGGACAGCTCGCCGTCGCCGGTTATGCGCTTGTCCTGAATGAGACGAATCGATCGATCAACATCAGCAACCTAATTAGCTGCTGTCTAAACTTAGCGCTTCAAGTGTTTTTAGCGGAGCCCGTGCGCAGTAACTGCGGCGCGGGCGGATCTGTTTCTTGGAAATGAACAGTGCTGACTGCTGCATGGCGCGGGCGAACTCCGGCATAACGGCCCGGCCACAGCCAGCGCGGCAGGCGGCGAGGGAAGCGAATTCGGTAATCACTGCGCGGTCGTGACGACACGAGCTGAGAGGCCGCCATCAAGATAGCTGTGATTATTGAACGTCGCCTACTGCGCTGGCTGTGGCCAGGCCGTAATGCTTTGATTTAAAGCTCCGTTATGCGAAATCATTTGTCTCTGTCTTTTCCTTTACGTGTAGTATGAAAAACAACCTTTTTCGATGTTTTTCGTTGTTTTTTCATCATAATCTTTAACACAATTATTTTTCTTGAAAAACTGTTATGGGAGCAACTGCACTTTAACGTACGTTGAACTGTATTTTAATGTAGTATTCAATACGTTTCCGCTATTATTTACGTCAAAAATATGAGCCGCGACAAGCGCTTTTGATGATATTGTTTTTTTTACAATCACCTGTGAGGTTTATGCGCAGTTTAATACTTGTAGCTAGTGTAACAATCAAAGAGCCAGGGAGGGCAAAGACAAAACATCCAAGAATTTTTGGTCCGATAAAATGATATACTTAAAACTGTGCGTTGCATACAAATTAACCAACAATAAGCAACAAACGAAAAATTAATGTGGTAAGCGCACCAACCTTTTCACTCTGCGGTAGTCGTTCATCTTTATCAATTTTGTCCTCATCTTCAGATTCATCATTCACAGCGTCTTCAGGAATGGCTTGGACCTGTAGAAATTAGTTATTTCATTAATTAATTCATAATATTGAAAAAATATTTAAGAGGCAGACCTCGTTAAGCCGTTTTCTCACTCGCACATTTTATGTTTTCTCAAGTTTTTTTAAACCTGAGTGTGTAATAAAAAAGTGATCCGGACATTTTTCGACAGCCTCTTAAACATATATGGACATATTCAAATAAAATTATATCTACCTGTACACCCGGAGCGTGCGGCAACATTCTCAGATTCTCAAACAGTCTGTTCTTTATTTTCTCTAAGTACTCGGGCGTGTTTTGGTTGGACATGTTACTGGGCGATATGTGGAGCTTGAAGTCGGGCCCGAAGTACTCGAAGTAGTCGTTGTACGGTAACTCATTCGCGATCTCGACGCCGAGAGCGACGGACGTCTCGTACGTCCAGCATCGTGATACGTTGCGGATAGTGTAGCTACAAAATTAAAAAATATAAATAGGAATCCTCCATCTCATTATGTTTTTTTTTAATAATTTATTCGTGACTTGGTTACATAGTCCTTCAGTCGCATACATTTTAGAATATTAATATTGAAGAATTTATAAGAAAGAACTAACTTTGTGAGTACATAAAAATCGCTAACTTAAAGCATAAGATAAGCAAACAAAAAAGACCATCTCATTATAAAAAGCTGTAGGGTTGCCAGATGCCCCGTATTTTACGGGTTATGCCATTTTTCAGGCTAAGATAATACAGAACAGAAACCCGTATTTTACGAGGTAAATAAATCTGTATTTTTTACAAACTGATCCAGAGCTGGCTAGCGAAACCACACGCTAACATTTTGGCTTGGCAAGAGCTGTGTTTACATACTTACCTAAATAATGAGCGATTTGAATGGTTCATGTGATGCTAATCAGAATCAGTATTTTTATGCGGGTAACCCTTAAATCAAGTAGTGGCAGGTGGCAATCCTAGCTGTCAAACAAGAAATATGACATCTTACCCTCCACCTCCTACTAGAAGGAATGGCAGTCCAAATCTCTTTACTAGCTCCACGCACCGTCCATGACCTCGAACAGTTAGATTGAAGCAACCTAATCTGTCCCCTATAATAAGAATATGAATGATAAAATAACCATTAACAGCTGCTTAGTTATCATACCATGATTTGTATTTTAACGAGTCAAGTGTAAACAAGACATTATTACTATTTTGGTGACAAGAAACTATTTGGGTCTGTAGTGTGGGACACGATATCGATGACGTGTAATACTGACGTGTAATACCAATATTGTTTTTATTATAAATTAATATTCTATTTTCTTAGTTAAAGTAAACATGCAACATGTAATCGGATACCTTTATAAACAAGCTAAATGCCATTGTAAAACATTACGTGTCGACCTATTTGGAATTACTATAAAAACCCTGTTTTTATCTAAATAAATGGACAGTTAAGAATCGACTTTTCTTGTGTTATTACGTCTCCCGACGCCGCACATTGCATGGCGACCCTGCCAGTCCACTGCTTCTAGGCAGTGCTGGCGCCGTATGGGTTCCGAGCCTCAGTATTAGTCGCGGTACCTACGCGTTAACAACGTGTTTTTTTTTATCTAATACCAAGAGTTAGTGAAATTAGTATATTGAACTAACTCGTGATAAAGTTCTACATGTACAAAAATAAAGTAAAATTGGACAGTACAATAACCGCGTTTCCGGTACACACGGACATAATAAGAAATAAAAAGAAGAGTCTGGTGATGGAATTGTGAAGCAGGGCGCCGGGAGATGGTGGTGTCCGAAGCGGATCCAGCCAGGGTATCCTAAGTAATTCAGCCAGTTTAGGACAAACCATAATAAACCAAAGCAAAATGGTGCAGGAAATAATGCAATATACAAGACAATACAAACACGTCCCATCTCTGGCCTGGGTATCGATGGCCGAGCAACAAGTGCCTTACAAAGACGATTGACCGCCAGGCGTTTGCAGTAGTGATGCGAAAACAGGATATTTTGATATAGAGCCAAGCGGAAAAAAAAAGAATATGTACCTAACGGAAATAGAAATTAAGAGGTAAAACTGGAATTATTTCATTGTCTATTAAGTTATTTAAAAAATTGTAATTGCAGGGGTATTATGAATTAGTAATTGCCAGGGTAATTTTTTTTCTCGAATATTATGACAGAAATTAAAAACTGTTTTTGAGAAAATAACGAAGTTAATATATGGAGATGTAAGTAAGTAAGTAAGTGATAAATTTAAGTGATGTAAACTTGGTTATGTAAAAAAAAAGTTGTACTTAATATAAATATAATAGATACGTATAACAAAATAGAAGCTTATTACGAAGACGAAAAATAATTAAAAATTTCTTTAAAAATGGTTTTGGCTTAAAAGACTGGCAGTTTCATTACTGCCAGCTTAATGTGGTGTAAGATGGTTCAAAGGTCATCGTAAACCAATTCCTTGATACGGTAGAATTATATTCAACAATGATTAAAAACACGGATGCATAATTATTAATTTATTTTGTGTTAAAAAGAAGATTATCCCAAAGTGCTAAGTTAAGATTATCAGGTACTTATAATAACGTGAAATAAAATGGTTGATGAAATTAAAACGCAGTCAAAAACCACATTAATAAAAAGAAATTACGATCAAACTGGGAAATAAGTTAATAGATCAATTTGGTCAATAAATTGTAGGTCTTTTCGTAAACCATACCATTTTACGCGAAAGTCTATCTATAGTGTTTTAAAGCAAAACAAAAAAAAATCCTATTAAGTAGTAGTTTCGCTCAAGGATTACGAAACAAAAGCTGAACACAAATTATGTCAGCACAAGCTTATTCATCACCCGTATTGTTTTAAACCTTTAAAAGGAACGTATTACAGAAATGTAGGCAGAAACCCACGATTACAAACGTAAGTTAAAAGTTTTTTCTCTTTATCTAAAACAAAAAAACTCTCCAACAAAATAAGCATTGGGTTTTATAATGTAAATAGGCAAAATTTCAGTCGCAGTAGAAAAAAAAATTAGACAACGTCGAATAAATGCGACAATAGAAAATCGGACAATATTGTTGATGAAAAATTGCAGTTCAATTTGCAACAAACGACGAGATGTACTCGTACGTATGGTTGATGCGTCACTAAGTACTTTGTGATATTTCATGACGTGACGATGCACTATCAACAGGCGAGACCTTTCTATATTGTTCTATACGTAGTAGGTACTTACCTATTTATATCATTCTGTGGCCGAACGTCACATAGCCTACTATATCGGAGATAAGATATACATCTTACGGTACGATCCGTATAAGTTTTGGAGAGCAAAACAAAAATAGCTGTGCACAATCGCTGGCTGTGCAGATAAATAATATAATCTTTATACTAACTAACGAACTAAGTAAAAGAAATGGAATTAAAAATTAATCCTATAAAAATATCCTAATAATATTAATACCATGCATATTTGTTGAGCAAAACTAAGTAAGTTAAAAAATAAGCCGGACAGACTATTTCACGTTGGCTTTTAGCAATCAAAATATTTTTATTTCGAAACTACATTTAAAAAAAAAAAAAAACGTGTAGGTAGTAAAATCCTACTTAGTAATTTTGAATTCAAAACACTTGCTAGTTGGAAATTTACTGTAAATACGAGTAGCATACAATTGTGAAGTTTCAGTTATGTAATAAAAACGAGAAATTAAAAGACATGTCCCATCGCGCATATGTCATTTGCCCCACTTTTCTCAAAAAAAAATGAAAGTCTATTCTATAGCGTCTTAATCAAAGTATTATGTCAAAATAGGTATTTTACTCTAGAATTCAGATTAACAATTATTTTCTGCATTAAAAAGTGGGATTTATTAAACTAAAACGCTTTTATATCACAATATTTTATCATGATAGTACTATTTTTTTTTTTTCACAAAATACTTCAGAAAACAACTTGATGTTTTTGTAATTCTTTTTCTAAATATAAAACAATTTTTAACTGGTACTATACCTAAATAAAATGTAATTAGCATTTTTTTTATTATGAAAGTTATAAAAGGGGGCAACGCTGGGACATCTCCTTTATTATTTATAGCATTGTTGGAGGTACCAAATTGTTAAAGTAAATAACTTCGTGTCAAGTTGAGTATCGTAAGATCGTAACATTTGAAATGTCTTACAAAATAACGCAGTACTCATTATTATATGAAGTAAAAAAAAAAATGACTTATTAAGAAAATAATTAGAAATGCTAATTTACGCATGGACATAAAAACATGGAAGTACATAGAAAACTATATGATTGGAAATGACGTACTATTTATATAATGTAAAAAGTTAATAGTTATAATTAACAAATAATGATGAAATTTTATACGAAAATAAGCTTTGTGTAGCTGTATTAAAAATCTTTTTGTAACTTTAGGTTTGCAATTAGGAACAGCATGTTAAGAGGAAAGTATAAGTGGAAGTATTTACTTATGTGTGGTTTTCGAATGAAGTTTTGAGTAAGAATATTATAGAAGTATGAGAATCATATGGTTTATAAGGTTTCACAAGCGATTGGACTGATCACCCAAGAACAATGAAATACTTATTTACCCTATATTCATATCAGGAATGATAGTTGTTAAAGCAAGTTTTGGATGTGAAACGTGTGGAATGTATACAAAGCTAAAATAAAGGATAAAATAAATATAATCGGTACACATAAAGTATAAGAGTACTATAAGGCAGGTCCTACAGATTTATCAAGTGTGGACGAGTTCCCCTTCGAAACTGTTGGGACCAGTAGATGCCAATTATAACACTATAAATAAATATGGTACACGGAGGGTCGATCCTTCATTTCGATCATGGTGCGGACGAGTTTCCCTCAGTGTGAAATTTTGGAGTCCAATGGGGACTTAATAGATGGCCTCCGATATAAGGTTGCGCGCGCAGCCCAAATGGCACGAGGTGTCAATTTATTATTATGTAAGTCGACTATAAAAAATGTTTTTGTACCATAAATAATTAAATAAAAATGAAAGTACGCCAGCGCCGGGCGAATAATGTGTTATATGAATCATGTGTTATATGAAGTACCTATACTTGTGTGATGTGTGTACCGATAATACCAATGGTGGTTATGATAAATATACGACGCGACGCGTCTTAGTGCGAGAACTTATTACAAAGTGAGAAAAATTGAATTATATTAATAAGAAAAGGTGGAAACGAAAGTATATTTGAAATAAATGAACAAAATAATGGACCGGACCCTCAAAATACGATCCGTCAAAAGACGATCCGTCAAAATACGATCCGTTAAAATGCGGTCCGTCGAAATGAAATCCATCAAAATGAAATCCGTCGAAATCTGTCGAATCCGTCGACAAATATGTGTAATGAATTATTGACAAGGACGAGTAAATGAAATAAAATGAAAGTAATATCAAACGACATTCTTAAATCACTTACGAATGGCCACGTAAGGAAATAAAAATATTTTGTTAAGGACTAAAAAACATATTTAAATGTTTAATAACTATTTTGACAAATAAAAAGGTATCCAGTGTATACCTACTAAGCGAAGGAACCAATGACTATGACAAAAACAGCTGAAACAGCTTATAAAAATTGTATTTATGAATGAAGTAGAACCAGTAGAGAGGCATGTTTGTGATCATGTTAATGATAAGGGGAATTCAATTTACGACAAGCAAAGGTATTTTATAAAATGATATGAAATAGAATGGAATAATGTTAAAGTATTGAGAAATATGAAGGAATTAAAGTTTGTAGATGATGATCGTATTGAAAAATTGTTACGAAATTGAAAATACCTACATAGAAGTATATAATAAAGCTAGTTTTAAAAAGTTTTTTTTATATAAACGTTGGATAGTTAACATGAGATAGAAAATAAGGTCATTTTATTTAAATTATATCCAAAAGTGGCATACTTTTTATATTAAAAAAAAAAAAAAAATGGAAAAAATAATAATTTATCTATCATTTATTAAGTCAGTTAATAAGTGACTATAGCTTACTTTTATGATTGTATTCATTTTTCTAAGTATTATAAAGAAGGAATGTGCTAAATTGAATTAATTATTTGTTTTGTGTTAGAAATGTGTTTTTATAATCTATTTTTTTTATCAGCTCTTCAACTAAATGTTATGATTGTGTGTGACAAATATGAACTATTAATTTTTATAATATTTCCGATAAAGTGTATTAATTACGTTAGTGTTAAGTATAAAAAAAAAACAATAGGTAATTAGTAGTATAAGTAAATAATTAAGTTAAGTTTAATGCTGTCATTCGTCACTTAAACACACATTCCACATATTGGTCAGCTAGATTTGACGTTAGCAAATAGTTCGAATTTGTAAGAAAGAAAAATTGCACTCTATGGTGGAGTAAGAATAGGGCGCAACGCGCACGAATTTCTAACAAGATTTCTTCCGACATGGTTATTACTAAACGGACAGTTCGCAAGTGCTAATCTGTAAGAAATAATTAAATAGAAGGACAGAAATTTGTAACAAGAGCCCAATAATAACAGCAAATACCTATGTCCAAAAAAGGGTTGAGAGTCTTGATAAACTGAATCATGTTATGAGTAATAATGCAAGATGACCATAAATTAATTTATATGTAACAGTATATTTTTGAATGTAAACAATTGTTTGTTATTTTTAAGTAAGGATGATTTGTATTACGTGTAACAATGTGTAGTTTAATATTGATACTTAACTAAGTAGTAATGATATGTTTAACAAAAAATTACAGATTCTTAATTTTTTGTCAATAAAAAAAAAAAGGGGGAAGGTGTAGTGTGGGACACGATATCGATGACGTGTAATACTGACGTGTAATACCAATATTGTTTTTATTATAAATTAATATTCTATTTTCTTAGTTAAAGTAAACATGCAACATGTAATCGGATACCTTTATAAACAAGCTAAATGCCATTGTAAAACATTACGTGTCGACCTATTTGGAATTACTATAAAAACCCTGTTTTTATCTAAATAAATGAACAGTTAAGAATCGACTTTTCTTGTGTTATTACGTCTCCCGACGCCGCACATTGCAGGTCCCTAGTAACTAAAAGAGCAGATGGGGCTTTAGAAACATTGTTTCAAAGAGATTTTTTTATAGGGTTAATTTGTCTTAGTCAATCCATATGGCATTATGTGGTCCCTAGACGATCATGCGGCATGCATGACCATGCGTTTACGTGAATTGTCATGCTGCATGATCGTCTAGCTCGGGACCACAATACGATCATGCGTCAATATCTCTTTTAAGTTTATACTTTGTAATTTATATTAATATTGTGTAAGCTGATGATTCACCGAATAATAAATAAAAAAATATATATCAATCATAGCTTGCAGGATGAAAAATAAAAGGAATTATCAATCAACTGCCACCACGTAGTTTGCATGTCATTCACATCAATCAGTTAAACGGTCATGCATGCATGACACCACGTAACGCATGTCATGCCGCATTACCATTTAGGGACCACATTAGAATGTAACTTAAACTTGTATCCACAGTCTGTATATCTTACTTGCTTTGACAGTTGTCAATACGTCTTTGTTTAAATCGTTATATAAAAATAGTACTTATTGATTTTTTCAATAAATAGTTGGGTGAAAATTGTTTGCCACATAAGACAAGTAAGGCTAAACAGACTATATGTAAATATTGTTTACCCGTGAGTGAGTCAGCACCGCACTGAAGGACCACTGCGCTCGGTTGGAAGGTCTCCATCACTTTGGAGATGATTGGGACAAAAATAGACTCGTAAGATTCGTCATCCATGCCGTCACGGAGCGGGATGTTTACTGCATAATATTTCCCTTTCCCAGCGCCGATATCTCGCAAGTCACCTGAAAGTTTGTAAAAGAAAATGTGTAAGGGATCATCCTAATAGAACGCGACTACGCGATCATCGTGCGAGTAACCGACGCGACCATCGCGTGTCCGCGCGATGACAAGAAATGTGTGTCCTAATACAACGCCAACGATCATCACATGAATTAACAACGCAACCATAGCGTACCGATGACGCGACGCGATTATATGAAACTAGCGGCCGCCCACGACTCCGTCTGCGTGGAAAGGTTTTTGCTATCCCTAGGGAACAATACTTTTTTCGAGATGAAAAGTACCCTATGTCCTTCTCTGTACCCCTGACAACGTGTATGCAAAATTTCATGATGATCGGTTCAGTAGTTAAGACGTGAAGGCGTAACAAACAAACAAACAAACGGACTTTCACATTTATAATATTAGTAAGGATACAAACAAATCATTACATAAGTACGGTCAACGGCACGTTGAGCTTCTACGACAGCGTAAAGATATTCAATCAATTTTAACTTGAATGCAAAGCTATTAAGGTTCAAAATAAATTACAGGTCTTTTACAGTTTTGTATAACCTCATGTGCTGCTGACATAGTTTATAAGATAAACTGTACAGTTTACCTCATAAACTATGTATGTAATACCACTCAGCAATTTTTATGTTATCAAATTAAATATGGTTTTTTTGTAAATGGTGTCATGAGTCATGACAATCACATAACAGTATAACACATTAAGACTGGTATACACATTGATTAGTAAAGTTAGTGCACTGTTTAGTGCAAGGGTCTTCAACCCGCGGCCCGCGGTTGCGTCCTTGGCGGCCCGTCAATGTATTGACAAAATTAAATTCACATGTCTACAAATCTGTAAATAGGTATAATTTAATGATACCTATTTACAGATTAAAACGATTGTCTTGTGTTGCGGCCCACCGAACTATTATCAGAGTATACTAGGCCCTTGACTTCAAAAAGGTTGAAGACCCTTGCGTAGTGATTAGTAGGTGATGTCCCATACTGTTTAGCATACGCTGTTTAGTACAGGCTTTGTTGATATAAACTAAACACTTAACAGTCCTGTCCAGACGTGCTTAGTGCGTGTTTAGCTGCAAGTGAGGGGTGAAGGCGGGACGTGCGGGACGCGCGGGAGGAGCTACTCGCAGAAAAAATAGAACGCGCTTCTAAACACTGTACTTCGCTCGCACTAAACACTTAACACTAAACAGAGACTGTCCGAACGTGTTTTTTGCTAAACACTAAACGAGCCACTCGCACTAAACACTAATCAAAATGTATACTGGCCATTATGAGCAGAACATCCACTTTGCAAAATGTCTACTGGTTGTAAATGTCTCTTTCTCAGGTCTTACCTGTGCCAGGGAAATATTCGCCGTACTTGTGGAATGACACAGTCATCACTCTGTCTGTAGTATAAAATGCTTCTTCCACTCCATCACCATGGTGCACATCAATGTCAATATACAGAACCCGCTGATGGTATTTCAATAACTCCAGGATGCCCAAAACGATGTCATTGACATAACAGAACCCGGAAGCTTCCGATTTTTTTGCATGATGAAGTCCACCTCCCCAATTAATGCAGATTTCTGATGCCTGGGGATGGAATTACATAAAATTTAATTTTATAATTACAATATTGTAGACACAGATGGCAAAAAAGAAGTTTTTTTATCTTTTCCTCTATCTAACTAATAAAAATTACTTACTTGTTTATTTAATTTAACTGCCGCAGCAACAGACCCACCGGCAGACAATTGACAGAACTCGTATAGACCATCAAAAACTGGGCAATCTTCACCAACATTAACTGAAATATAGATAGATTTTTGGTTAAGAACTTAAGATCTATGAGAATAGTTATATGGTCTTAAAAAATCCTTAATCAACTGAAAAAGCTACATCACTATTTTTCTGTTTGGAAACTTAAGGCGAGGTGTTAGTGAAACTAGCGCCGCCATTACATTTATTTTTATTATTTGTAAACCAAGTCAATATTAAAAAAACTTATGTAATAATCTCTTAAATTGTCTCTAATATTTTTTGAATAACTCATCAACAGTTATCATTAATTCTGTGAGTTTTAAAATCCATAATTTGCAAAAGTGGCCACTTTGAGTTAAAATGGATTTTAAAACTTATACAGAAAGAATGAAAACTGTAAAAAATATTAGAGACAATAGGGATGACGACTAATGAATAAAATAACGAAATACTAATAAAAATCGTAAACATATTAAACTTTTAGAGTAGCTTGTATACCTCTTGGTTTTATATATTGCGTATTATTTGATTTATGACCCTTCAAAGTTGAGCGGACAAGTCCATTTAAAAAGTATAAAATTTATTAAAATAAATAATACCTTCAATTAGTCTATAAAATTTATAGCAAATTTGTCTAAGAAACCATTTTGATAAACACAATATTTAATATAGTTGCCTAACAAATTTCCTACGCGTTGCATACAAACTACTCAAGCGTGACGTCATAACTGAGTAGCCGTTAGCACAGATAATATAATACTATACTAGTACAGATACCTCATCCCATACAAAAGAAATGGACCGTCGTAAGGCGACTAAGTGGGCTACTAAAAATGTTTTTCTCGTAGAACGCTAGATGGCGGCGCTGTCACCGCAGCACGTCACGGCATGGGGTACCGAGCGCACACTTCTCACCAATAGATGGCGCATGTATAGCAATAAACTAAAATATTCTACGCACCAATAGATGGCGTTCTATCGTTAGAAAACACTGGCCTCCGTCACGTCGCCCGCGCTCCTATTGTTTTGTTATCGCTCGAGTTTTAATTCAAATTCAAAAATGCTTACGACACACAACACAATTGTCTTGTGCTACCTACTTATTATTAACTTTAAATTGGCTTTATGAACCTCCGCACGTTTTTAACGAGAAATCGAAGACACCAAGATTTTTAACCTAATAATATTAATCAATGATTTCAAATTCATAATATTTAATCTATCTAAGTAGATAGGTAGGTATCTACTGTTGTGAATGGTATTTATTTAATAGGTAGGTACTAATCATTACTATTTTGTAGTAATAATTAGGTAGGTATCTAGGTAGGGTAAGTACAGTCGACGGCACGTCAGACTATACGAGGGTGGTTTGATAAGTCCATGACTTTGAAAAGAAGAAATACTTTATTTTCATAATATATTTTAGTGTCCGCACGTTTTTAACGAGAAATCGAAGACACCAAGATTTTTAACCTAATAATAAGTATTATTTTTGTTTTGTATGTTTTTATTTTGTATACGAAGCAGTTTATTTATAACTTCATAGCAGCAGCCTTGTTTTATCAGTTTATGATTCTGTGAATTTAGTATTTTTGTACTGAAAAGTTAATAAATTTGGAGAATAATATTTTTCGATTAATTAATCATTCGATGTATTGAGCCTAGTTTTTTTACATTCTTTTTGTATTGAGCGTTCGATATTTTAACCATTCGATATTTTGATCGTTCGATTATTTGTAAATTCGATATTTTGAACGTTCGATGTTTTGACCGTTCGATGTTTTAACCTTTCGATGTTTTGAGCGTTCGATGTAGTGTTCGATATTTTGATTTTCGATTATTTGGTATTCGATATGGCGTAGGTAACCCGCGGGCTGATTATCTAATTAAAAACCACCTAGCGACTGGTTGCAGTTCACACATGATCGTGATCCATTGCTACTTCTTTTTGGGTTAAAAAAAAACATACCAAAGAAAAGTGGCAATGTATGTCAAATGCAACCGGTCGCTAAATAGTTTCTTTTTAGATAATCAGGGTGCCGTTTTGTTGACCACCTAACTCAAAGCAATAGTGGTCAAAATTGCAGCGACGCGAGCGAATTCACTTTAGTCTGTCCAAAGCTTAAGGCAGTAGAATCTTAAAATCGAGCGGCCAAGCCCGCTCGATTTTAAGATTCTTAAACGCGGCGCCGCCGCCGCCGCCGTTTTCGTGACCAGGGGGTAACAGTTGTACTGTACTACAGACACAAACTTTGGCATAAAGGCGTTCTCAAGGTCAACATGTGAAAGTAATGATGTGACAGACAGAGACAGATAGACGATACTGCCACAGTTCAAATAGCAATGTTGGTTTTTAAAACGTTTTTTATGTGGTCGTTTTCTTGTTTATTTATTTACTAGCGGGCGCCCGCGACTTCGTCTGCGTGGAAAGTTTTTTGCTATCCCTCAGGAACAATATTGTTTTTCGGGATGGAAAGTACCCTATGTCCTTCTCTATACCCCTGAGAACGTGTATGCAAAATTTCATGATGATCGGTTCAGTAGTTAAGACGTGAAGGCGTAACAAACAAACAAACAAACGGACTTTCGCATTTATAATATTAGTAAGATTAAAAGTGAAGAGGTGACTGACATATCAACGCACAGCCCAAACCGCTGGGTCTAGAGACTTGAAGTTTTGTACAAAGATACTTTATACAGTGTAGGCATCCACTAAGAAAGGATTTTTGGAATTTCCCCCCCCTAAAGGTGTGAAATGGGTGTTCAAAGTTTATATGGAAAAAAAAATTAAATAGACATTTCGACTTGAAACTTCGTAGGAGTACTTCTAAAGACAAATAAGTAAACACTTGTTTCGTGGTTTTCCGAAAATCAACCCTTTAGGTAGTAAATGGGGCAACAAAAGCCCAAAATGACTGAAAAATCAACGCACAGCCCAAACCACTGAACCTAGAGACTTGAAATTTTGCACACAGATACTTATACAGTGTAGGTATCCACTAATTAAGGATTTTTGAAAATTCCATCCCTAGGGGATGAAAGTTTGTAAAATATCCCTCAGTTTTGAAGCTAGGATCTCAAAATTTTGTATTTAGGCTGACGATTGAAAATTAATAAATACGTGTCTCAGCGTTTTTCAAAATTCTACCCCCGAATGGGTGAAAAGGAGGATGAAGTTGTGTATAGAAGAAAATTCTTCATTTTCGAAGTAAAACTAGCTAAATTTATAATTTAGGATTATGGATGGAATCTACCTGTATTCCCGTTGTCCCCATGATTTTGTCCCCATAATGGGGACAACGGCACGTCAAAAAATTTCAGTGCCGTTGTCCCCATTGATAATGGGGACAACGGGAAGTTAAAATTTCACGTATCGTTGTCCCCATAATTTATATTTTAAACGAGGCTAATTAACCAATACTCAAATAAACAAATGGTTAGTAAAGTATATACACTATATTTATGTAAAGTAAGTACATAGAGGCATCTATTACTTAAATAAATACATCATAGATAGGTAATATATTTTTACCAGGCTTACATAAATATGGAGAAGGTTAACTTTTATAATTATTTTCACCATGTAATTTTTTTTCTCCGTACCTAAAACATTGGTGAACTGACTGAAAAAAATGATTTAAAATTATGGAAGTTAACTTTCTCCATATTTATGCGATCCCGGTACTTCGGTGATGTAATAAGAATAAAAGAAAAAAGAAAGAGGCCTTCCTGATCATGATCACACTGCCTAAGTTAACCTTCTCTATATTTATGTGATCCTGGTACTTTGCTGATGTACGGAGAATAGGTATTTTTTAAACATTTCTTATTATATGATTTGTAAATATTTTTTAAATACCTATACTGCCCTCATTAGCCAAAAAGCGTCAACTCAACAGAAGCGACTTCCGAGAAAATGACTGTTTTGTCTTTTTCGTTTTCGCATCAACTTAAAGAAGTATTTTATGGATTATTTATACTTGATAATTAATATTTAAAACCATATTTAATATTGATACAGAAAAATATTGAAAAACTATATTTGTTTGCCTTTTATTTGAGATACCGCCATTTCTCTTCAAATAAATTGCCTTAAATGATGAGTTACCGCTATCGGTTTTAGTGTTTGTATAGAAATTTCCATACAAATATTTCCGTACATATTTTTGCTCAAAATCTAAAATAATGTAAATAAAACCACAAGTTAATGTATTTTTCGTAACTTTATTATATTTGGGACAAATCAAAATCAAATTGGGCAATGTTAAGTATATGCTACTACACTCAAATCAAGCACAAAGTGGACAATGTTTTATATACAACATCATTCAGAAGTGGTAAGTTCCCTCCAGAAACAGAGTCTATTGTTAGTTATTATATTTTGAAGTGATTTCAAAATCTTATGCTTTTTAGCCTGTGAAATGCCATTAGGTAAGGCTTTCTTTTTTGGGGGTGGAAGTATATAAGTTTTCAAAAAGTTGCTTGCAACAATGCTGGCGATTATAGGTTCAATATCAAATCCAGTTCTGTAAATTAAATCGTAGCTGCCTCTATTGACTTCTACTTGTACAATATCGCTGATATAAGGACGCGGATTAAGTCTAGAAAGCTTGTATTACGTTCTTTCCAGCCGTACTTATTAACAGCTTTACAGAAGTCTTCAAAGTAATAAATTTTGTTTTTCTTTCGCTTCATGGATAATTCTACTCTATGATGCATTCCATTCCATCATAGAGTCTGTCTGCCGACATAAATGTATATACTATGAAACAATTACCTACTTTAAAAACACTTAAGTACCTCTAATCTAAATCACAAACACTGATTAACACCAAACACTTTTTTAATGCAATTATGATCAATTTGTATTTTTTCTGATATTTATGACGGATTATACTGTGACCTCAACCTAAACAAACGATTAATGACATGTAAAACGGTTTTTAACATAAACACGGTATCTATGTATTACCTAATAAAGGTACTTGAATTTCGTTCGTAATGGTAAATATTTAGAGTTTATTTTCATGTGTACTGCTGCGCGGCTGCAGCGGCATTTGCTCTAGTGCGAACTAATTAGCGCCAGAGCCGTAACTTTGTTTCGCTTATTAGAATTACGCAGATGCCGCCAAATGCCTTAGAAATATTACTGACTGACTGATGACTTTTTTAACCTGTATCGCCGTAACCAAATATATGGCCATTCTCATTCAAAATTACAATATACCGCTAAATCTTTTAGTAATTTCATGTAGAATTGAGATACGCAATATTTCCAAAGTTGATTTTCTGTATGTTTTAAGAGTGATATCGCTATTTCGCTTAGTCCATTAGATAGATAATTGATTAAGCTATCCGATGCAACAAAAAACGGAAAATGTGATTTTTTTGAGTTGACGCTTTTTGGCTTATGAGGGCAGTATAATTCATAAGATTACCTTATTTTATTGTATTTATGTATCTATTTTTTATAGCTGGTTGAAAAAGGTATGAACTGCCGGTCGAAACTGGAAGTAATTTAATGAATTTTATGTGCCGGAAGAATGTGGAACACAAAGTAATTCAATCCAGTTGTAAGTGGAAAATATATTCACCGGTAGAAAAATCGCCGGTTGAATGTGGAATTACCCATTGACTACTTAACTAAAAGAAGAGAACTACTTCTAGGTTTCTATGATTCTACACCCACACACATTATACTTTTTTGAAATGCATACCTACCTACATACTATACATAATAACAAATATATTATTATTATACCATAAATATGCATGCATACAAATATTTGTCTTGTGCGGGGATCAAACCCACAACCTTACCTAAACCCATATAATAATCTCACGATTAACTCACTATTGAGGCACTCTTCCTTTAATTTCAACGCAATGGGGACAACGGGAATAAATTTTAATTATTTTATTGAATTCCCGCTGTCCCCATTAATGGGGACACGTTCAATGGGGACAAAGGGAATACACGTAAAACGCAACGTATATTGTTTTTGTTAGTATTTTAACCCCTATGGGGATGAAATGGGGGTGAAAAGGGGTAAAAAACCTAAAAATAGATATGGATGTCGTTATCGAGGTTTTGTGGGATGACGATTGCAAAAATGACATTTATTTTGAAGTCCAACACGGTGGACAAGATTTAACCCCTAAAGGGGTGAAAATGGGGTTAAAATTTAGTATGGAAAAATAATATAAAATAGACATTACATCTTTAAACTTCGTAGGTAGGAGCACGTCTAAAAATGAATATGCAAATATGTATTTTGTTATTTTGATAATCAACCCCTAAGGGGGTAAATGGGTAAGTAAACATAAAAAATGTATATAGATGTCGTTATTGGGGTTTTCTGGGATGACGATTGCAAAAAATACATTTATTTTTAAGTCCAACACGGTGGACATGATTTAACCCCTAAAGGGGTGAAAATCGGGTTCAAATTTTGTATGGAAAAATAATATAAAATAGACATTAAGTACAACTTTAAACTTCGAAGGAGCACGTCTAAAAATAAAAAAGGCAAACATATATTTTGTGATTTTGAAAATCAACCCCTTAGGGGGTAAATGGGGTGAGTAAACATAAAAATCGATATGGATGTCGTTCTTGAGGTTTTATGGGATGGTGATTGCGAAAATGAGATTTATTTTGAAGTCCAACGCGGTGGACATGTGACATCACAAACCTGGACCTGGACATGCACATCCAGGAGACGGGAACGGGAACAAGGACGGGTACGGGAACGGGAACGAGAGCGGGGATAGGAACGGAGGCGGGAACGGAATGGGAACGGAACGCGAACGGGACGCGAACGGGACGCGAACGGGACGGGAAAGGGACGGGAAATAGACGGGAACAGAAAGGGAACGGAACGGGAACAAAACGGAAACGGGACGGGAATAGGACAGGAACTAGACGGGAAAGGAAAGGAAACGGAACGGGAACCGAAAGGGAACGGAATGGGAACGGGACGAGAAAAGGACGGGAACTAGACGGGAGTGGGACGGGAACTAGACGGGAACAGAACGGAAATGGTACGAAAATGGAAAGGGAACGGATCGGGAACGGGACGAGAACGGGAATGGAAAGGGAACGGAACGGGAAGCCTCATACGAAGCCCGCCACTCGCGGCAAAGGTCTTGCCTCGCGACGCAGCGCGCTTGATGGGGACCCGCCTAATCGCGTAAAAATGGCTGGACGGATCCTGGTTGGTTCAGGTTCCCTGAGGATTTTCTCTAATTTCCACGCGGACGAAGTCGCGGGCAGAAGCTAGTTAATATAATATCAACTCTCTTTGTCTTAAAGGTCCATGATAGGAAAACCTGGTTTGCAGGGGTCATATTTTTGGATTACTAATATATGGGCAAAAAACGTTTCCCAAAATATCACACCACAAATTATTTTACACTTCATTTGGCAAAAAAACGTTTGTCAAAACAACTTATTGCAATTTTTCAGTTAGCAAAACTGTTTTTGGCAAAATATTGTTTAACAAATATAGTTACCGACCGAAGTTTCGGTTTCGGCCAGTTTCGGCAGGAAAATCTAGTTTCGGCCACAATTTCTGTTTCGGCCAAATATTGGCCGAAACTCCCTGGATAGCCATCATCAGATCACGATCAGAGCTCGATCAATTCCTGACGGAGAATTAATGCTTCAAAATTATCTCGTTTGTATGAAAATCGACTAGTGTTTCTAATTATCTGTGCACTCCTAGCGTGCTTGAAACAAACCCTTCCACCAACCAACCATGAATGTGTAAAAAATACGTCAACTTAATGTGTGAAAATAAGTTTCGGTTTCGGCCGAAATTCCAGTTTCGGTCGGACACTCAGGCAAACGATTTAAATACCTAGCACTTTGAGTAGTGCATAGGATACAAATAAACGATGAAGTATCAACACCTCCTAACTTAGTTTTACCATTGAAAATGGTTATCAGATGCATTTGCATGAGACGTGTTTTTGGCCAGAGCTCCGAGGATTTTGAGAGAATCGAGATGGGGATAGTACTAAAAGTTGAGAAATTTATCGAGACACGTGGCAGAGTTTGAATTTTTAAAATCGGATACTAACTTTTTTTGGAATGTTGAAAAATGTGGAAAAAATCAGGGTTTTTGGGGGGTGTTTGTTTACTAAATTGTAAATATTTCGGAATAAAAACCGACTCATGAAAATATAAAAAAAAGGTCCTAGGGTAGTTTAGCCTACCAAATGGCGAAATAATTCTGAAAATCAGTTAATAATTGTGACCAGATTTGGAATTGTAGAAAAAACGGCTGTTTCCGAACATAAAAAGTTATGTAGCTTTTATGATTATTGACCGATCGTCATGGTAATAGTGTTAAAAGATGCAGAAGCAGACAAGAAGTGCATTCGTTGGCATTTTGAAAATCGGTTAATAATCTTTCGGTTGTGTCGAGGCAGTCAGCGGGCGCTTTTTTTGTCACAATCGTAAAAATAAATAGTACTTAACTAAAAATATAATAGTACTTTAAATTTGATTTGAATTTGGTTTTTCGTAAATTTTTGAGTTCATTTTCAATGCTCCGATTCTTGCGGGTACTGTGAAATCTGTGAATTTTTGTCGTTTTTTCGTTTTTTATGCCGATCAACATAATACAATTTCGCATGTATGGGCAAAATCTCATTATACTATTTAACCCATAGGTATCAATTTTGCTGCGAATACATCCTAACTTTATAGGGAATACCTTCTAATGTAATTTTCTAAAAAAAAAACGTTCTCAGCGTCATCTCTACTCCAAAATAGCGCACCACTACAAAAAAGAAAAAGAAATGTCAGTTAAGGACGAAATTTTGCAACAAAAAGCTGAATATTAAGAGGTTAAATTACTAATGTATAGCATCTAATTTAAAAAATAATTTAAAGAAATACTTATTCCGATTTAAAACAAAAACCATAGTAAATCTTTTTTAGTATCTTAGTTTATACATGAATGACTATTCGACATGAATTTCGAGGTCGGTACAAGAGCTTTCTCAAGGCTGAAAATTCGTATACTGCTTAATTATTATGCATAATTTATGAAAATAATAGTCAGACAACAGTGTCATGGAACATAGGCAGTCAGCAGTCGCTCAAGGAGTCCAAACAAGCTGTTTGGAGCTACAACGTGTTACAAAACAGGATTACATAGTTGAAACTTGGTAAGTAGATGTATTCTGTAAATCGCTTTACGATTATTATAGAAAAAAAAAGATTAAGGGGGTGCTCCCCATACATGGAAACCTAGGTACCTACAATTTGATTTGACACGACAGCAAATATAAAATATTTATTATTTACCTCTTTACAAACAATGGTTAATGGTTACTAAAACAACAAATAAAACAAAGTCAAAAACTACAATGTGGATAACTCCAATACTACGTTGAAAAATATACTTATTAGAGAATTACTTCCTTTAATTTTACTATGACAGTAAACGCGGTCGAACGTGCGATAAATTGTGTGGTGTAAATGCGTGCAGTCTCTCGTTATAATATCTCGAAAAAGTCTCTTATCTCGTTATGATGATCCAGGTACTGGGTTACTTTATTCAAAATGAAACTCTGATGAGAGTTGTTGTTTAACTTTTTAGTTCGTTTTGAGCAGGACGGCGGGACAGTCTTGTTTTTAATATTTTTTTTAAATTATATATTTACGTAGGTACCTACACCTACATGCGGTAACGGATCGAGGGAAGTAATAAATAATAATTTACATATTATTTTATTATAATGATATAGGTACCTACTTAAAAATAGGTAATTAAGAAAAAAAATGTTCATTAATATTTTTTTGTGATCATTCCAATAAAGAACAGACTTTAGCTGACATCAGTAGAATCGGTCGTTACATACCCAGTCTAATATAAGCCGATGAAGTACATTATTCTTCGCAATATTTAACAAGAAGCAAATATATATTACTTATTGAATGATAATTAGTGCTGATCAGGCATTCTGTTTTCTAATCGTTTTTCCTTTTTCACAAAGGTCTGTCGTTCGAACGATGTTCAAGTCAGTAAGCCACTGGTTGTGAAGTGTGATAGCCAAGTCAACACAAAGCTTGAAACAAAACTAACAGCGGTGTCAGAGTCCCGCAGGTTTATAGCCGATCTTCAAGTGGCAGACATAAAACACAAATTACGTCGTCGCTTTTAAGACGTTAACAAACGTCAAATCCCAATATTAAATTCAAAATATTGAAAGACTACGCGCGTGAAGCTATCATAGAAAAAATATAATGCACTTGAAATAATACACAATGGAATTAATTGAAAACATTTATAAAAATTTACTGAAAAAAAAACTTTTTTAAAAACACGTTTTTAAAACGGACTAAATTATTACAAAAAAAATCGGACTAAAAACATTAAAATGGACTAGTAAAAACAGACTAAAAAGTAAAAAATATTTTTTTCTGTAAATATTTATAACCAGAAATTTTAAATCTAAAAACGTGGGGCGCATTTTGTAAAATTTATCATCCATATTGTCTTTAGCATGAAATTTCGCCAAATCCATTAGTGGCTTGGTAGCATAATTGGTAGTGCATTGGGCCGGAATCCTAAGGGTGCGGGTTCGAATCCCGTCTAAGTTGCTACGGGTGAGCCGATTTTTTCTAATATTTTTCATTATTTATTCATCTTAATATTTTTTACTTTTTAGTCTGTTTTTACTAGTCCGTTTTAATGTTTTTAGTCCGATTTTTTTGTAATAATTTAGTCCGTTTTAAAAACGTGTGCTTAAAAAAGTTTTTTTTTCAGTACATTTTTATTTTCTGCATTTTAGTTAACGAGCTAAGACTAAAAATATACCATCTCCTATCGGAGCACTCGTCAAGACCATTCAAACGAGCCCAAACTCGATGGGGTTGCATGGTTTTATTACAGAGTCCCAGTGGCCTTCTTCCGGCTCCATCATCAGACCCTGGAAACTATTTCCTAACAAAGTACTCGTCAATACGATTCAAACGAGCCCAAACTCGATGGGGTTGCATGGTTTCAATATTGAGTTCCTATGGCATGGACTTTCAGTTTCATCATCAGACCCTGGACTTCATCTCCCATTAGAGTACTCGTCAAGACGATGCTAACAAGCCCAAACACGATGGGGTTGTATGGTTTCATCATAGAGTTTCTATGGCCTTCCTCCGGCTCCATCATCAGATCCTCAGACACTATTTCCCAACAAAGTAATCGTCAAGACGATTCAAACGAGCCCAATCTCGATGGGGTAGCGTGGTTTTATTAAATAGTTCCTTTGTCCTTCCTCCGGCTCCATCATCAGACCCTGGAAACTATTTCCCAACAAAGAACTCGTCAAGACGATTTAAACGAGCCCAAATTTGATGGGGTTGCACGGTTTCAATATTGAGTTCCTATGGCATGGCCTTTCGGCTTCATCATCAGACCCTGGACCTCGTCTCTTATTAGAGTACTCGTCAAGACGATGCTAACGAGCCCAAACACCATCGTGTTTGGGCTCGTGTGGGGTTGTATGGTTTCATCATAGAGTTCCTGTGGCCTTCTTCCGGCTTCATCATCAGATCAGCTCAATGACACCATAATATTGCATTGCCTTCCAGATCTGACCTATGTTCAAAGTTTCAAGTCTTTAGCTCATCGGGAAGCTAGGATAAAATCGTTCGCAAACTTTGTGGAGAAACACACAAACAAACGCGAAAGCAACCTAATAAAAACGTGTTAAAATATAACCACCTTTGATTTCAAAAAATATCCCTTGGACCTCGTTTTTGGGTTTATTTGCAAAATTTATCAGAAATAGAACATTCGTTTATAATAAAACCACGCATAAAAATCTGCGAAGTTAATTCCTTCAATCTTAATTGAAAAGTTTTTTTAACTAATTTGAAAGCGAAGAAAAGTACCTAATAAAAACCTCAGACCAAATAAAAAAAGGAAGACGGAGTCTTCCGAACAAAGCGGTGAGGCCAACAAAACTATGCCTTGGCTGTTCACGCACGACACACGTGTAACGAAACTATGCCTTGGCTTTCCATAATAAAACCCTGCCGCCCGGCCCCCGCCCGCCCACTTGTTTGTACGCACACATGTACCATCATAAACCGGCCTCACTTATTGTTCGCAACGCTCCATCTTACTTTTTTATTTGATCTGAGATAAAAACATGTAAACATCGAAGATTCGGCGCTCGACCTCTACGCAACCGCCGCGTTAGAACGCGCACTGATTTGAATCCAAAGCGAATAGAGTTACGTTCGATTTCACTCTTTCACAGAGGGCCTAGTACGAGTTGTGTTTCTCACCTTACTTTGCGAATAGTATCGAGTGAAAGAGAGGAAATCATGCGAGTGAGTGAATGAGTGAAAGAGAGAAGACGATAGTTTACTATTCGCAAAGTGAAGTGAGTACAAAAAATCAACTCGTACTAGGCCCTCTGATCGACCCGTGGGCTGATTATCTAATTAAAAACCACCTAGCGACTGGTTGCAGTTCACAGATGATTGTGATCCATTGCTACTTCTTTTTGGGTAAAAAAAACATACTAAAGAAAAGTGGCAATGTATGTCAAATGAAACAGGTCACTAAATAGTTTCTTTTTAGATAATCAGGGTGCCGCTCGTATTGAGACATGTTAAGACCTTAACAGCGCCATCTATGGACGAGTAGCATAAATCATCAATAACTCGTCCAAAACTGCTTTTAAGACGAAAACGCACGCATCTTATCAGCTCAAATTATTGCCGATAGGTGTCACTAACAATTTATTGAAATTTGTTAAAAAACCCTTTATTTTAATGTTATACTACAATTTTGCATTTGGTGATTTTTATTAAGAAACAATTTTAACGGTTCTTGTTATTTTTTCTCTGTATTTTAATGTTACAAAAACATCAATGACAAATCGAAGCAGGTACCGCCATCTAGTGAGATAAATATAAACTAATGTTAAAATTCCATTTCTGATGTTAGTAATGAGACCCCATGCCGTTAGTATGGAGCGTTTTCCGGTAAGTCAAATTTTGTGCATTTCAAACTGTGATATCTCGGGCAGTTTTCATACTAACGAAATAATTCTTTTACCAATGTTTCTTTTTTTTTTAGAGGTAATTTATGTAACATAAAATAAAAAATAGTCATCATGCCCATTTAAGAGATTATTACATGAGCTTTTTTTAAATATTGACTTAGTTTACAAGTAATAAAAATAAATGTATTGGCGGCGCTAGTTTCACTACCTACAGCATTACTTATTCTGTGCTACAGCGCCTTAAAAGACAATGTTAACAATACATTAAAAATATTAAGTAAACTCTTACATCTCTGCATTTGTTTATTATACTCAGACATATTGTCAGGTCTGATGGAGCGTAGAAACCTTATGTAGTCATCAGAGTGGAACTTTGTCATTTCATCGGCAGTAGCTTTGTGAGGTCTCTGAAAATTAAAATTATTATTGGAAAGGACAATAAAATCAGGAATTTGTCTTTAGTCGGTGGATAAGTCATTGAACATTGTTTGGTCCTATGTAAACTTCGTAACACCCAGGACACTCCATACAACCGCACTATTATGAACAGATGACGTCTTAGGCCGTCCGCTGCCTTGAGCGGGATCCCGCCGCGGGTACACGGCGCGGAAATATAGATTGCTGGTTTTTGACGGACAGATGCTTGCGCAGTGCATGAGTAAGCTCTAATGTATGTCGCCCCGCGCGCGTGTCCCGCTTAAGACAGCGGAGGGCCTTATGAAGTTTTTGTCTAAATCTAATGAACTGTACGTGCGGAAGTCTTAGAAGTGTATATTTATTGCTTTGTAAGACTCATCAATATTTTTATAATTAACATTATTATTGTTTCATTTAATAAATTCGGTAAAGGTTATTGAACCATTGACACTTTTTGGTATACATTCTTAATGAACCTAAAAAGTGTGAAAATTATTGTAGAGGAAACAATATTCATCAATGATAATTTAATTTGCGATCAATACTGAGAGAAATAATGGGAATGGCAACGCAAAGCTTATTGTAGATGTCGCTGCGTATGCTTGTTCCTAATGTTACGTGCACACTACCGTGATATGGCAATAATTTTGGCCATAATTTCCTTATTCCTATATGCATAAGGTTCATCAATGGTCATAACTGTTGGCATATCACGGTAGTGTGGCCCTATTATAAGACAGTAGACGTTCAGAACAAAAATGTATGGAAAAATTGGTATTTATTTTGTGGTATGGTTCCCGTTCTCGCGCCTCTGTGCCCCGCGGGCGAGGACTCATTTAACCGGTCGGCCTATAGTTAGATCCCTTGTTTTTTTTGTGAGCAACATTTTTATTTCTGAAAACATAACTGATTATTATTTTCATTAATAATTACTTGCATTGCATGTAATGAATGAAAGTAATCAATTCAATGTTATATTTTTACTGACACAAAAAAAATATCTAATTTGATTGTTAATTTTTATTTTGATAAATTACTTAGCTTGCACCTATCATACTTTGTTTAAAATTGTTTTCGAACATAATAGTTTTTTTTTGTGAGCAACATTTTTATTTCTGAAAACATAACTGATTATTATTTTCATTAATAATTACTTGCATTGCATGTAATGAATGAAAGTAATCAATTCAATGTTATATTTTTACTGACACAAAAAAAATATCTAATTTGATTGTTAATTTTTATTTTGATAAATTACTTAGCTTGCACCTATCATACTTTGTTTAAAATTGTTTTCGAACATAATAGTTGATGAATATACACTCCCAGCGTTTAATTAATGCCTTTTTTTATTTTGATTTAAATCAGTGATTTTTATTAAAAAAAAACATGCAGTATAAATCGTGATTTAAATCAACTTGATTTAAATCATGCAACCCTGTATGTACATACTAATAGTATTATCATATTGTGGTTTTCCTTCTTGAGCTTGTACGCCAACCACATGACTACAAGGAAAAGACTTGCGAAGCTTGTCAAGGTACAACTTCTTTAGATTCATGTAGTAAACCATGAAGAGACATCGAGGCAATGCCAATTGAACTAGGAAACGAAAGTCACTTGTACAATTTAGCAGGGTTCAAGGATATATATCAATGGATATATATCATGATATATATCCAATGATAAAAATAATTAATAAAATTGACGATATGATGTAGATTTCTGATATTGTTTTGTTTTGCTGTTATATAGTAATTGTAATATGAATTTCGCGCGTAAAAATAGCAAAAAAATGACATAATATTGATGTGTGACATGTGTACCTACTGACTATATATAGCACTATCCTATTGATGGTGAGGTAATAAATATAAATATCATAGAAATTGATTTTTTTTATCAAAAATGTAGTGTTTAATTTTTTTTTAATTAAATAATTTTCCACCACTCATTTAATGATCTTTTTCCTGATTTTTAACTAATTTGTCGAATAAGTTCCTACATAAAACAAAATATTCTAGTTTTCTGAAATTAATTGATTATGTTTATAAAACACATATGCAAACAGTATACATCAATAATTATTGATTTGATTTAATCTTTTGATTTGATTTAAGCGAATAGGTACAATAAAATAATAATGTGGCTGTCATTCATAATGTATATAAATATCCGATATATATCACATTTTTGATATAATTATATCATAAATATCCGATATTTTGATATTTATAATAAATATCAGATATTTTCGAACCCTGCAATTTAGTGAAAATCAGATTTCCAATAGGGTATTACTATCCCCGTCAATTGGTAATGCGCTGGAACCTTGTCAAATTAACATACACATCATCGTCATCCGCAACTAAAAATGACAAAAAACAGTAAAATTCTAATAGGTAATATAATATATTAATTATTGAATTCTTATTTTCAATAAGAAAGGGTCTAGGTATATGAGAAAATTACAATTGTTTTTTGTTTTTGAGGTTAAAATCATGGCCGCCAGGCGCATTACCAATTGACGCGGATAGTACAATGTGTTACAAAATAACCCCTAAAGGCCTCCGTAAACGTTCAAACGTGTTTGTCAAGCAGTTTGATCGTCAGCGAGCAAAAACTATGTGTTTGACAAACAAACCATAAACAAAACAAAATTTTTTTGTCTATGGTTTGTTTGTCAAACGCGTTTGCCAACATTGGTTTGAACGTGTGCGCTGAGAAAACGTACAAACAAAACCATAGAGAACGTAATCACTCCTGTCAAAAACTTAAAATTTGACAAACCTGTTTGAACGTTTACGGGGGCCTTAATGCCGAATATGGTAGATAATAGGGATCATCAAACTGAACAACTTTTACTATTGGACCAACTCTGAAATCGCAAAATAAAATCAGCTGTTTCATACATTTTGATATTTTCATTATTAATTTTATTTTTGTATTAAACAGCTGATTTTTTTTTCTCTATTTCAGAGTTAGTCCCATAGTAATAGTTGTAGAGTTTAATGGTCTCTATCTACCATATTCGGCATTAGTTAAAAACATAATATTATTGGAATTAATTTTAAAGATTTCATATAAATAGACATACTTACATAAATTTCCATTTTTCTATAAAGCCCATAATTTAATAGTAAATTATGTGTCATACGTATGCGATGAGGTTTCATTGGATGACCTTGCCCATAATAGTAGTTGCCAATATCACCTAAAATAATAGTTTATTATTTACGTATAATCAAATTTAACTTTTTATAACATTGTAACTCAAGTCACCTTCAGGCTTGACACATAACAACCTGTAGCATACATATCAAACCGCGAACAAAAACGTTTCCACCAATGATAGCACAGAATAAACTACAGACGCCATGAAATGACTTGATACACAATTTGATATAAACCTAGAGATGAGTAATACTGAAGCTAATGTCTTTGGAAACATGAAGCAAATTGAAATTATGTTAATTGCTACAATTTATATGAACTTATATTCAGCCTAAAACCAGTAATTGCTAGTGTAACTTGAATAATAGCTAAAATTTAAGTGGCGGGTAACAAACTTCACAGTACTTACTATCATAATAATAGCATACTCTTTTCTTGCTATGTGGTTGCATAGCCATATTGTATATGTAGCTTTTTTAACACTTGGTTACTCTAAAGTAATTTAATTTATTGTCTAGAATTAAATAAAAATCACCGCACAATTTCCAGTTCCACTATTTTTTACACGCGACAATATGTATGAATGAGTGAGTGAGTGAGTGGTAAAGAGCTTATTAGATCATCCTGAATTAAGGATCCGGAATGAAGTCGCTCCTTCATTCAGAGAAGTGTAATTGCATTCAGGAAGGTAGGATCCTAGTTAGGATAGAAAATGGTCTCCGGCGTTAAGGATGCTAAATCGGAAGCACTTAGGACAGTGTAATCGCATTCAGGACGCTCTGCTCCGATACAGTAGTACCACAGCCTAAAGAGTATATAGTCAGTCAACGCTTTTTATGTTGGTGAAAAAAAAGCCGCCGTTCGTTTAGATAGACAGTTGGCGCAACGACAAAACTAAGTGTACAAGGGCATAATAACTCTGTGATTTGCTTTTTTGAATTTAAAAAACCGGCCAAGTGCGTGTCGGGCCACGCGCAGTAGGGTTCCGTAGTTACCATATACCATACCTTATTTAATACCACTATAATTTTCATCTGCAAAAATAACTTTGTTTTTCATAGTGTTTGTATAAACGACAATGTTATATTTGCGATTTTGGAAAATGTGCTATATCTCTAAAACTACTAAATATGTCTCATTCAAACCAATTTTCGTAAATAGTGTTTATAAAGATCTACAACTACAACTTTGAGAAAAAATACTTTTAGAAACCTCAATGTCATTTTTAAAGACCTATCCATAGGCACCCCACACGTATAGGTTAAATGATTTTTTTCCGTTTCAGTTCAATGTATTTCATTTCCATCCCCCCTTAATCTTTTATACTTTTTAAATTTTGTGTAAAAATCGTTTAAAAGTCTTAAAAATTGCTGTTTTAATTTTGACAGCTGTCATCTGTTGGTATTTGCTTTTAAACTTGATTTTAGGTATGTTATTAGATGAGTTATTCGCAAATTACATACTAGTACCTACTTCAGATTAGCATTGAAAATGACACGTACCTACTACCTACCTATACCTCCTACCTTACCTACATGTATTTTTACGGTCACTGTATTTTCGCCTCCGTTGCTCTGCGCAAGTACATTCGTGTAACTACTGTATGATCGTTAAGCTGTGATATCGGATCCGTTATTCAGGACGGTCTAATTGGCGACTGAATTTCTCGTCCTAAATCGGACTCTGAATTCCGGATCCTTAATTCAGGATGATCTAATAAGCTCTTAAGGATGCTAAATCGGAAGCACTTAGGACAGTGTAATCGCATTCAGGACGCTCTGTTCTGACACAGTAGTACCACAGCCTAAAGAGTATACAGTCAGTCAACGCTTTTTATGTTGGTGAAAAAAAAGCCGCCGTTCGTCTAGATCAGGGGTTCCCAACCTTTTTTTGTCTACTGCCCACTTTAAGAATAAATTATTTTTTAACGCCCCCCTTATTAAACATACTTAAAAACCGCTAAGTACTTATAACTGATTATTGAAACGCAAATTTATAGTATTCGGACAGAGTATCTTTTATTGAAAATAAAACAAACATAATCAATTCTTATATAAAAACTAATGTGAAGGTTGAATCTGATGCTGTTCAATAATGCCCCCTTTTTTTCTGGGTCTCTTACCGCCCCCCTTTAGGCCTGCAGCGCCCACAAGGGGGCGTTATCGCCCACGTTGGGAAAGACTGGTCTAGATAGACAGTTGGCGCAACGACAAAACTAAGTGTATAAGGGCATAATCACTCTGTGACTTGCTTTTTTGAATTAAAAAAAACCGGCCAAGTGCGTGTCGGGCCACGCGCAGTAGGGTTCCGTAGTTACCATATACCATACCTTATTTAATACCACTATCATTTTCATCTGCAAAATAACTTTGTTTTTATAGTGTTTTTATAAACGACAAAGCTATATTTGCGGTTTTGAAAAATGTGCTATATCTCCTAAATATATCTCTTTCAAACCAATTTTCGTAGATAGTGTTTATAAAGATCTACAACATATATTTTTTTAGATTTTTCACTCTCTTAGTTTAAAAGTTAGAGGGGGAGGGGACACACATTTTACCACTTTGGAAGTGTATATTTTCCAAACGGTTGACTTTGATAAAAAATACTTTTAGAAACCTCAACGTCATTTTTAAAGACCTATCTATAGACACCCCACACATATAGGTTTGATGATTTTTTTTCCGTTTCACTTCTATGTATGGGGAGTCCCCCTTAATCTTTTATATTTTTTTTATTTTGTGTAAAAATCGTAAAGCGGTTCACAGAATACATCTACCTACCTAGTTTCAACTGTGTAATTTTAATAGTTTTGGAATAAAGTGGCTGTCAAATACGGACGGACAGACGGACAGACAGACATGACGAATCTATAAGGGTTCCGTTTTTTGCCATTAGGCTACGGAACCCTAAAAAGTAACGTAATTTTAATAGTAAACATCAAAATGTCATTATTGTCAAAAATCTACAGCTGCAACGAACCTAGTTCCATTTTTCACCGCAAGTTGGTTTCGTTCATCAAACGAAAATGAAGATCTCACCAAGACCTTTCATTTCCTAGAAGACACCACCAGTCTAGGATGAGTACTTTTCGAGATATTGCTGTTTTAAGTTTGACAGCTGTCATCTGCTGGTATTTGCTTTTAAAATTGATTTTAGGTATGTTATTAGATGCGTTATTCGCAAATTACATACTGGTACCATCAATAAACCTAGTTCAGATGAGCATTGAAAATGACACGTACCTACTACCTACCTAGCTACATGTATTTTTACGGTCACTGTATTTTCCCCTCCATTGCTCTGCGCAAGTACATTCGTGTAACTACTGTATGATCGTTAAGCTGTGATATCGGATCCGTTATTCAGGACGGTCTAATTGGCGACTGAATTTCTTGTCCTAAAATTGGTGTGAGTGAAGGACAGACGAACGAGCTGAGAGAGAGGGAGAGAGAACTATCAGTGCTGTCAGTGTCAACGTCACGTCATGTTCTCTTCTTCTTCTTTTTTCTGATGTGGCAACCACTCCTTTTTACGTCAGAGGGCCTAGTACGAGTTGTGTTTCTCACCTCACTTTGCGAATAGTATCGAGTGAAAGAGAGGAAATCATGCGAGTGAGTGAATGAGTGAAAGAGAGAAAACGATAGTTAACTATTCGCAAAGTGAAGTGAGAGCAAAAAACCAACTCGTACTAGGCCCTCTGGGTGAAGGTCGAAACAAATTATCGGACGCGGCTTATGGACGCGGCTTACTGCCGCGGCTGATAAGTGTGCACACTCTAATAACATCCTGCGTGCCAGATAGCTGTCGGACGTCCGATGACGTCATATTAGTCTATGGTTACGTCCGCGACCTACTACATCCGATAGTTTGCACACCTCAGATCAGCCGCGGCAGTACCTAAGCCGCGTCCGATAATTTGTTTCGACCTTCAGATTCCCCAACGAAGAATACTTCTGCCAGTTTCGGGTGTAGGAGGGGGAAAGCATAGACTTAGAAAATTTTTCGCTATGCTCAAGTAGACGGACAAAGGTGCGAGTGAGAAACCGATTCTTACGGCTTATGCGATGTGCGAGAAAGAGTAAAAAAAAACTGACAGCTGAACCTGGTTTGACTTCATGTATCACCGTTTATCACCTTGGTGAAAAGCGTCAACAAGATTATTTTGTAATTTTGATCGTGATCGGGTCGGTTTGGCTCTCAAAGCTATATAAATCAATAATGGTGTCGTGTTCTGTACTGGATTGTAATGTTACTTACGACAATAATCCAAATAAACACTCATTTCACAGGTAAATATGATTGTACTATTACCATTCTCATAATTCATATTTTAGTTGAATATATTCCCAAACACACTAAGTGATACACTAATATCATGCTATTAACCGCCTATTTCCTAAATAAAGGCTGATTTCTAAACATTATGTGTTAGATAAAAAGATATTATGTGCGTGAACTTGAGAAAATATGACGTAGAGATTGATCAAAAATTATCGATATCGAAACTCGGGTACTCGATACCTCTATCTGGCAGAATCTTGATGCTCCGCAATTTATTTGGCATACATAACACAATTGGCATAATCTTCTTTGAACGTATATTTTTAAGGCATAAAAAATCTTTAACATGCTTATTGTTTGGCCGAATGTTTATACTATGTCCGAATTTACGATGGCATACTATTCAGATGGTAGAATTTCATTTGACATAAATAAATACCTGTGGCAAAAAATTTATTCGCATAATTAATATCGTTTGGCATAACGTTTATTGCACTTGGTATACGAATATGGCAGAATTTCATTTATAATAATGTCTTTATGCATAATATAGTCATTTGAAAAAAATCATTTTGACCTTAAATTGAATTAAATATTTGTCTTAAAAAGTTAATATGTAGTGTTTTTGTAAATGCTGTGCTACAAAAGATACACCAGAAACGAATCGCTGCAAAACCGACATGCATGCTGCTTGCTTGCATGCTTGCTTGCTGGCCCCCCATGCTTCGGGGGGTCGGGGGGCGTAGGGCCCCTCGCTATAAAGAAAAAATAATGCACTAGGTAGGTTAGGTTAGGTTAATGTTTTGATCACTTGCAGCGGAGCTCCACAATGCTTGCATGTTGTTGAATGCTGCTTGCATGCATGTAGCATTCTGTTTGCATGCTTACTTGCTTGCATACATGCGTGCTTGCTCGTATGCATGTATGCTTGCTTATTTATATGTATGTATGCTTGCTTGCTCGCATGCTTGTTTGCTTGCATGCATGCTTACTTGCTTGCATGCATGTTTGTATGCTTGCATGTAAGGATGCATGCAGCATGAGACATTTGTTTGTCTTTGTGAACACTGAAAGTTTTATTTAAGGCTGCTTTTAACTGACACTTTTCAAATAGTAAATTATACCCACTTAAGTACCAATTTAACAATATTTACAGGTTTCCTGTAAATCCACGGATGAAATTAAAATGGATAAAAATAATGAATAGAATAGGCTGGGAGCCTCGCCAAACCTCTGTGGTGTGCAGCAAGCATTTCAAGCAAAACTGCTTCATCCAAAGAATTCACCGACGTATTTCGAAAAAGGAATCTATACCTACAGAAGATGTCCCGGTAGGTATTTTTTTTAATTATAGTCAATTCCATTCAATTCAATTGTTAAATACATAGGGAACCGATGAAAAATTGTCCGTTTCAGGTGAATATTAAGCCCAGGCCCACCTGTATCGTCGTACGTTTATAGGGATATTACGCCGGAACCATCAACATCACGGCCAAAACCTTTGACTCCGAGAAAAAAAACAATTAATTATTAAATGTTCAAAACTAAAAAATAAAATCAAGAAAAAACAACAAATAATAAGAAATTTAAGAGCAAAAACTAAAAGAATTAAAGAGAAACTTGAACGAGCGGAGACATTAATTGAAGAACTAAAGGAACGTCCAGGCCTAAAGGATAATTTAAATGAAATTATTGGAGCATGCAGCAATGAAACTCTGCAGTTATTGATAGACAGAGCCAATAACAAGAAATCTGGTGAATTAGCTCATTCATCGAAATACAAAGATGAACTTCGAAAATTCGCCTTGACTCTGCATTTTTATAGTCCAAGATGCTATAACTACATACGTCAAAAATTTGACCTTTGTTTGCCACATGTCAATACATTAAGGCAGTGGTACCAGAGAGTAAATTGTGAGCCTAGATTTACTGCGGAATCATTCAATATATTAAAAAATATAGCGAAAGAGAAGGATTTAATTGTCAGTTTAACTTTTGACGAAATGAGTGTAAAAGAATACACGGAGTTTGTAGGCAAGACACATTATGGTATCGTAAATTTTGGTAATGATAATGATGCAGGGGATGAGTCAACAGTTGCTAACCAAGTGCTTGTGTTTATAGTGGCGGCGGTCAATAGTTTTTGGAAGCTTCCTGTTGGATTTTTTCCTTGTAGAAGTTTCACGGCCTCTCAAAAAGCCAATTTATTGAAAATTTGCCTTGGTTTCCTCATAGAAACTGGATGTACAGTCATTTCTATTACTTTTGATGGATTTTCAACCAATTTGAACATGTGCAATATTCTAGGCGCAAAAGTAGACAAAGAACCCTATATTCCCTATTTCACTTTTAAAGATAAAAAGTACTTCATTTTACTGGACCCATGTCATTTATTAAAACTGATAAGAAATATATTTGGTGAAATGAAGATTTTGATTGACGGCAGCGGTAGGAGAATAGATTTTGGTTATATCATTAAACTGTTTGATTTACAATTAAAAGAAGGGTTGAGATTGGCAAATAAACTTACATTTAGGCACATTCATTATGAAAAACAGAAAATGAAGGTTAAATTGGCGGCGCAGTTGCTTTCCAGGTCAGTTGCGATAGCTATAGAATTCTGCCGTAGCTCTTTACGAGTACCGGAATTTCTAAATTCTGAAGCAACTGAATTGTTTATTTTACATATCAATGATGTTTTCGACATATTTAATTCTAAAAATTTTCTTTCTTATGGATTAAAAAAACCATTGTATGCTAGAAACAAAAAAATAATTTTGCAAAAAAATTGAACAAATTTATGAATATTTCTTGAATCTAAAGTTCCAAAATGGAACTATGGTTGTCAATTCACCTAGACGCCTAGGCCTAGCCGGGTTCTTGATGAACATAATAAGTTTAAAATGGCTTTACGTAGATTTTTTTTTTTTTCTTTTTATTTTGGTACGAAACAGTCACTACAATAATTACATGATATTTTAAAACTAAATTTTTAGACAATGAGTACCGAAAATTACTTAGATAACATTACATTAATGAAGCTTAAAATAAAAGGTGGGAATGCAAGTAAAAATTATAAACAATACTAGTGGTACGGTATCGTAAACAATAGGTACATGATTGGTTACAGTTACACTACAAACCATCAAACTTAAAGCAAATAATTATAATAGTTAATTAAAAACAGAAGTTCAAAATTAGATTTGGGTAAAAAAAAAACAATCATAATCTAGAAAACTGATGTGCCGCTGACTGACAGTATAATTATGTAGTAGAATGAGTAAAAACTAATATGAGTACAACCCCTCAGGCGCATAATTCTTTCAACAATGTACGTTTTAAACTCTTCAATGAGACACCAAATAAATCTATATGATTAAATTCCTTATTGTATAATGTCAGTGAACGATAGATAAAACAATTTCGCGTATAGTTTTTGTGAAGAGCTGGCGGCACGAAACATTTTAGTTTTCGGTTGGACCTTGTAGGTAGCCTTGCTTTACTTATAAAATTAATTTTGGATAACAATATAGGACTATCTATCAGGCCATTTACAATCTTGTGTAAAAACGAAATGTCAAATTGTTTACGCCTATCATATAAACTTAAAAGATTTTCGTTAATAAGAGTCGTGCTATATGATTCCTGGGAATCACGTCGATAATTTAATAACTTTATAAATTTTATTTGGACTTTTTCAATTCTGTCTATATGTTTTTTATAAGAGGGATTCCAAATTATGCTTGCGGAATCTAAAAGAGATCTGACAAATGAAAAATATAATATTTTTAATGTTATAATTTGTTTGAAAGGTTTCGTTATTCTATTTATAAATCCTAGGGTCCTAAATGCTCTTTGTATAATGGAGTCTATATGTAAGTTAAAAGATAGTTGCTCATCCATAATGATGCCCAAGTCTCTTATGTGTTTTACGCGTTTAAGAGAAACTTCATTGAGCATGTAGTCGTGCTGTATTGGAGATCGGTTTCTGGTGTATGATATTGCGTAGCACTTGTCGGTATTTAGAAAAAGTTGATTGTCGTTACAATATTTACAGAGTGCCTCAATATCAGATTGCAACTTATAGCAATCTTCAATACAGCTTACTTTTCTGTATACTTTTGCATCGTCGGCATACAAAATGATTTGAGAGAAGCGCATAGCATCTCCTATGTCATTAATGTACATCACAAAGAGCAAGGGCCCAAGATGAGACCCTTGAGGTACCCCGGACGTCACCGGTAGACTTTTAGAACGATATCCCTTCAAACAAACGGCTTGACTTCTGATCCGAATGTAGGACTCAATCCATCTCAGCAGACTGCCGTGTACACCGAGTAATGTTGACGCAGCAACGAAAACTGATTGAAAGTATTTGTTGAAAGTTTCACATATTTCATTACCATCGCTGAGCACTTTTCCGTCGTAACACATTTTATGAGGAATGTCCCCATTCATTTTTTTTGATGAAACATATGACCAGAAGTGCCTAGGGTGTTCTTTAATTTTTTCTTCAGCTAATGTATTAAATTTCAAATAGCATTTGTGTTCAAATTTCCGTAGCCTAGCCCGAAGTCTTGAGAACGTATTATAGTCTCCTATATTACCATACCTTTTCCATTTGCTGTGATATTTACGTTTTTCGTTGCTAAGTTTTATTATAGACTGATTATACCATGGAGGGTGTTTATTAGTATCAATAACTTTCCTGGATGGTACGTATTTCTCAATTAGGTTATATAAAATTTCGTAAAAAAGATGAACCCTGGATTCTACATCAGGCACGGTAGAGAAGCATTTTTCCCAGTTTACAGAGCTTAATTCCTGTTTTATACTATCATAGTCGGCTTGAAAAAACATTTTTTTAGATGAAGTATTCTGTTTCAAAAGTTCAGGTAAACAAATCGGTAACTCAATATTAAGCGCTTTGTGATGCTGGTCTTCTGTTACCAATGGGTTATTATTTGCTGTTATTAGGCAACTTTCACTACAGAACACTAAATCCAACAAACGACCATTTATGTTAAACTCTGAATTAAATTGTGATAACAGTGACAAATTCATAAAGTCACTAGTTAACGCAACAAGTGTGTCATTACTGGCCTGTAAGTTCATACTGCTAGAGTCATTGTCAAGGTACCATTCGCCTTTAGTCACGTTAAAGTCACCCAACACTAAAAATACATCATTTGGATTGGAATTAATGATATCATTAGTTCTATCATAAAATGATTCTAATGTTGTTTGATGACGAGCACCATGCGGAATACAAATTCATAAAGTCACTAGTTAACGCAACAAGTGTGTCATTACTGGCCTGTAAGTTCATACTGCTAGAGTCATTGTCAAGGTACCATTCGCCTTTAGTCACGTTAAAGTCACCCAACACTAAAAATACATCATTTGGATTGGAATTAATGATATCATTAGTTCTATCATAAAATGATTCTAATGTTGTTTGATGACGAGCACCATGCGGAATATAAGTACACGTTACGTGTAACTGTTATAAAGAACGTTTAAGATTTTTACCATTCTATAAACTGTCACAAGATCATGTGGAGACCTTCTTCAGCGCAATTCGATCAAGAGGTGGCTTTAATAATAACCCTACTGTTCGAAATTTTATATCGGCATACAAACGGTTGCTCTGCCATACGGAAGTACGAATCAGTGATAGTGGCAACTGTTTAGAACTGGAAAATATCACAATCCTTTCTGGCGTACTACCGTCAACAGAGGAACGTATTAATTGTTCTGTGAAATGCAACAATGTTACAAAGGAATATGAAGTAGGAAATAAAGCTATCTTAGTAGAGCAAAACGAAGATGTCATGATTGGCGGTTTCATTAGATTGCCGGACAGCTTTAATGATTTAACGCAATTTATAAAATCTATCGCACAATACATTGCAGGATTCGTAGTTAAAAAAATAAAAAAAAGCATTCATTGCGAAGATTGTATTGAATCATTAGAGAAGGTGCGTAATAATGAGTCATTGATTAGTTTTAAAGATTTTGATACACACGGTGAAGGTTTAATGTGTTATCCTTCTACGGACGTAATCAACGTGTGTTTAAAATGTGAACGTTATTTTAGAGAAAACGTTAAATCTAAAATAAATTTTGACAAAAATTCTTTCGATAAATGTGTATTACAAATTTTAAGAAATATTGTCAACATTGAAAATGTGTTCCCGTCTTTGTTTGCTCATTCATACGAACAAGATCCTATGAACAACCATAGGTATTTAGTTGTAAAATATATTATTGAAATATATTTGTCAATACGACTGAGGTCTGAAGCCAAACTGAAAAATCTCTCAAAGGAAACTTTAAGAAATTATTTTAATAAAATTGTTCTGTTTAGAGGACAATAATAGTATCTAAATGTTTAAAGTCAAAGTAGTACAAGACTCGAGTCCTCCGAGTCCTTTTGTCCAGAGCTCGGAGTCGTTTTACAGGGCTCGCCTCATTTGTATGAAGCTCGACGACTTGGGAGTCTTTTTCAGAGCTCGGCCGACTTCGAGCCATTTTCACGGCTAGAGCCTTTTTGAGAGCTCGGTCGATCTCGAGGCTTTTTCACGGCCCGAGTTTTTTTCTGCGCACTAGTTGTGATTGTGATGGGCTGCTGATGAATGAGGATAAGTAGAGCTAAAGCACAATAGATTAAGCATCTACGGTGCTCTTTATAACATAAGATATTCATCTTTTTGAGTTCTAATTTCGAATTTATAAATAATAATATTGTAAATATTATTATTTACTGAGATATTAAAGTCATAAACATAAACTCTAAGCTTTTTATGAGGCTCGCTTTCATTTTAAGACTCGAGCTCTTTTAATAGGTTCGAGCTCTTTTGAAGGCTTGAAACTCTTTTGAAGCCTCGAGGCGTGGCTCAGAGAGCTCGTTTTTCGGCTAGGCTCGGACTTACGAGCCTACTGAGCTCACCAAGTCCTGCCAATCCGAGTCGAGTCTTCAAAAAGTAGAACTGGATGACTCGAGTTTTGTACATCAGTCAAAGTCAAATATGCTTTATTCAAATAAACTTAATAATTAAGTACTTTTGAATCGTCCATATTTTCCTACCACTCGTTCAAGAAGAACGGGCGCAAGAAACTTATTAGCTTTAACAGCCATAAGTAACGATATTTACATAGTTAAATATATCGTTACCAGATAATTACAACAGGGTGACAGGATTATTGGCAACAAAGCACTTATAGTAGTTAGGTATGTGTTACATCATTTCCACGCATTTTGATCTTTAAGATAGTCATCTACTTTATAATAACCTTTACCCATGAGAGTTTTTTAACATGGATTTTAAATTCATGCAAAGGCAGATCAATCACTTGTTGCGGAACTTTATTAATAAAGGCTATGCCTTTCCCCATAAATGAACTTCTAGTTTTTGCAAGCCTAAATCTTGGAACGGCAAGTTTGTCTTTATTTCTTGTATTAAACTGGTGAATATTGCTGTTCTTAGGAAATGAATTATAGTGTTTCCTTACATAAACATAAATTTTCATATATGTATTGGCCTGCCATAGTTAAGATATTTATTTTTTTAAACAATTTTTTTTCTTTAATTCTGAAGATATTGATATGTTATGTGGTTGTGTGGTGTGTTGTGGTGGTTAAGCTATGTGGTGTGTGTTATGTGGATGATACTTCTTTAGTTTTCAAAGTAAACAGGTACTTAATAACTGTTCGGACGAAGTAAATAGTGCCCTGACTGTGAGTGACTAATGTTGAGCAGACGAAATTAAATGGGGAAAGGCATAGCCTTTATTAATAAAGTTCCGCAACAAGTGATTGATCTGCCTTTGCATGAATTTAAAATCCATGTTAAAAAAACTCTCATGGTTAAAGGTTATTATAAAGTATATGATTATCTTAAAGATCAAAATGGGTGGAAATGATGTAACACATAACTACTATAAGTGCTTTGTTGCCAATAACCCTGTCACCCTGTTGTAATTATCTGGTAACGATATATTTAACTTTGTAAATATCGTTACTTATGGCTGTTAAAGCTAATAAGTTTCTTGCGCCCGTTCTTCTTGAACGAGTGGTAGGAAAATATGGACGATTCAAAAGTACTTAATTATTAAGTTTATTTGAATAAAGCATATTTGACTTTGACTTTTGACTAAAGAATAAGCTTATTTCTAAATCTTTGCCAGAAAAGTCTTGCATATTTTGGTAAACAATTCTTAAGCAGTTTGGCTTTCCTACTGTCGGCTTAGCGCTAGAGAACGCCTCTATTGTCTCAACTATAAATGTAATTAAATGAAATTAAAGTATACTTATTATAATGATTAAATCTTGTTTGTGTTTTATTTATTAGAGCAATAATACATTATGGTTATCGACATCCAGAAATGGACTTCAGTGCATCTCTAAAATCACGCACACGTTTACATATTTACAAACACTGGCTCATCTCACTTTTGGTTTCGCAGCCAAGTGAACTCTGTTCGTCTATTCCAGTGGATATTAAGTTTATGGGGGAAAGATATTTTTAGTTTAGCAATCTACTCTCCTCTTTAGGGAGTAAATTTTTGCCAGTGTCAAGTGTTGAATAGTTCCAAGAATGTTATATTAATATCATAAACTTAATATTCCACTAGAATAGACGAACGGAGTTCGCTTGGCTGCGAAACCAAAAGTGACTTGAGTCTGTGTTTGTAAATTTGTAAAAGTGTGCGTGAATTTCAGAGATGCACTGAAGTCCAGTTTAGGTTGTCGATAACCATAATGTATTATTGCTCTAATAAATAAAACACAAACAAGATTTTGAACAGTTTTATTGAAATAATTTCTTTAGGTCTCCTTTGAGGCTCCATGCCGATTTATTTATGACATTTATCCATTTTAACTTAATCACGGGATTTACAAGAAACCTGGAAATATTGTTAAAATAGTACTTAAGTAGGTATAATTTTACCATTTGAAAACTGTCGCACATAGGGGTATCAGTATTAGGAAAGCTGATCAAAACTCAAATTTATTCAAATAGGCACCCTGATTATCTAAAAATAAACTATTTAGCGACCGGTTGCATTTGACATACATTGCCACTTTTCTTTGGTATATTTTTTTTTATCCAAAAAGAATTAGTAATGGATAACGATCATCTGTGAACTGCAACCAGTCGCTAGGTGGTTTATAATTAGATAATCAGCCCGCGGATGATTATAATGACTTTTAGGGCTAGTAGAATAGATGGCGCATCAAACGGCAGTCATTTTGAGACGCTATTATAAGTGATTGATACACAACTTCAGTTGGAATCTCGTCTTCGTTTAGAAGTACAATTCAGTTCTTGACACTTTGAAAAATACACACTTTTAGTCTACTATGTTTTTGATACTTTGATTAAGTAAAGATTTTTGATATGGATATTGAAAATGTAGGTATGTAGTCTTTATTAACCATAAAACCGTAACTTAGGACACAATTATTTTAAGCTTTTTTTAATATGTGATAGTTTATAGTAAAATTTTATTTTTTTTGTAACTTTTTTTACAAAATAGTATACAAGTTATATATTTCCGAGTTTGTCCAAGTAAAAAATTAAAATGACTATTAATGCAGACTATCACAAGGAGTAATCTAAAAAGAAAAAAGTGGCGGAAGTTTGGCGTTTTATTTAATATTATGTTTTTTAAATGAGGTGTCGCTAACCTGTGGACTTCGTCATTTCTGAGTGTATATTGTATTATTTTCCAAAGAAAACCATCGATCTTCTTCTGCCACCAAAATCTGCAACAACTTTAACTCAAGAAAATCCTAAAAGCGACTATAAAGACGATGAGTCTACTGAGAAAAGCTCGTGCAACGAATCAGACTGAATTTGGTACTGTGGCATCAGATTATTTTTTAATAAAAATCTCGTGATGTTTTAATTTCTAGTTTTATTTAAGTTTTTGATGGTAAAAATTTCTAATGTAACGATTTTACTGACATAAAATATAAAAAGAGTTTTGACCAACTTTTGATGTCAAATACCCCTATGTGTGTCGGTTAAAAGCAGCTTTAAATAAAACTATCAAGGTCCAAACAAATTATCGGACGCGGCTTATGGACGCGGCTTACTGCCGCGGCTGATAAGTGTGCACACTCTAATAGCATCCTGCGTGCCAGATAGCTATCGGACGTCCGATGACGTCATATTAGTCTATGGTTACGTCCGCGACCTACTACATCCGATAGTTTGCACACCTCAGATCCAGTAAGCCGCGTCCGATAATTTGTGTCGACCTTCAGTGTTCACAAACACAAACAAAGTTATATTGGAAATCATCGACATGAGTGTCGATATCGATAATTTTTAGGGTTCCGTACCCAAAGGGTAAAAACGGGACCCTATTACTAAGACTCCGCTGTCCGTCTATCTGTCTGTCTCTAGGTCTGTCTGTCTGTCTGCCTGTCTGTAGGTCTGTCTGTCTGTCTGCCTGTCTGTCACCAGGCTGTATCTCATGAACCGTGATAGCTAGACAGTTGAAATTTTCACAGGTGATGTATTTCTGTTGCCGCTATAACAACAAATACAAAAACAGAATAAAATAAATATTTTAGGAGGGCTGCCATACAACAAACGTGATTTTTTTTGCCGTTTTTTGGTACGGAACCCTTCGTGCGTGAGTCCGACTCGCACTTGGCCAGTTTTTGATCAATCTCTAGAGTTTGGGCAACGAAAGATGAGTCTCGGTTGGAAATGGAACTAATTTTGCGCCTTATTTTAAGGTTCAGTTTCCAATAACTTATGGCCGGTATACATTTTGATTAGTAAAGTGCTTAGTGTTTAGTGCACTGTTTAGTGTTTAGTAGGTGATGTCCCATACTGTTTAGCATACGCTGTTTAGTACAGGCTTTGTTGATATAAACTAAACACTTAACAGTCCTGTCCAGACGTGCTTTGTGCGTGTTTAGCTGCAAGTGAGGGGTGGAGGCGGGACGTGCGGGACGCGCGGGAGGAGCTATTCGCAGAAAAAATAGAACGCGCTTCTAAACACTGTACTTCGCTCGCACTAAACACTAAACAGAGACTGTCCGAACGTGTTTTTTGCTAAACACTAAACGAGCCACGCGCACTAAACACTAATCAAAATGTATACCGGTCATTAACCTCTAAACGTTAATTTAACAGGGAAAGTGGTGCCTCCATTTCCGGTTCATCTTTCGTTGACCAGACTCTACGTCATATTTTCTCAAGTTCAAGGACATAATATCTTTTTTTCTAACACATGATGTTTAGAAATCTTTATTTAAGAAATAGGCGGTTAATAGCATGGTATTAGTGTATCACAGTGTGTTTGGGAATATATTCAACTAAAATATGAAAATAGTAATAGTACAATCATATTTAGGTACCTGTAAAATGAGTGTTTATTTGGGTTATTGTCGTAAGTAACATTACAATTCAGTACAGAACACGACACCATTATTGATTTATATAGCTTTGAGAGCCAAACCGACCCGATCGCAATCAAAATTACAAAATAATCGTATGGACGCTTTTCACCAAGATGATAAAAGATGATAAATGAAAAATTTCTCGCTCGCACATCGCATAAAGCCGTAAGAAACGGTTTCTCACTCGCACCATCATTGTTCGTCTACTTGAGCGTAGCGAAAAATTTTCTAAGTCATATTAATAGTAAAAACCAAGATGGCGGCCAACTTTTTGTTTGTGGGCCGATTTCGATGAAACTCGTTTTCGATACTATTTTGACAAAAATAACAACGAAATTTTAAAAAATTAAATAAATAAATAATAAATAAATATTTTTCAACATCACATACATTGCTCCAATCCCAAAGTAAGTAGGTATAGCACTTGTGTCATGGAAATCAGAAACAACGGTGGTAATGTGGTATGACACCCAGACCTGTGGCATAAGTCTATAGTTAGGTCAGTAGTGGCACTCATGTATGGCGAGGTCAAAATTTGTCATTAGATGAATTCACTTGGCACATATGTAGCTAAGGTAAAACTGATCTGATTTAGCCCGGTAGCCATCCGCCCCCCCTTGGCAGGTAAGGGGGGGTGGCATTCAAAGTTTCGCGCCGCCGCACTTCAGAAACAAAATCATATCTCCTTCAATATACCTACCACCTTGAATGTGGTATCATAATGTGATAAATCAAGGATGAGGAAGCCATTTTTGAGACATTTAATGTACAGTTTCATAGAAAAAAAGTGATATATTTTACTATATTGACGACATTATCAAAATCAGTTTGCTATTTTTTTTATTCAACAGTTGGTATCTTTGAAAATTCAAATTTTATGCTAAGGAATAAAATACTATCTTAAAGTACATTTATTCAGCTTTAAATACATACAAACTTATATATAGTTATCATACAATATCTATCTGACAAAAATCGAACATTGTATGCGAAGGTGTTTCCAAACGTCTTTAATTTCAAGTTAAGTTGGTTTTTCATACAAATTGTATAGAGTACAAACTTAACTTTGCGGCCAATTGATGTTTATGTTTCTACGGTCTTATAGTCTCTCTCAGCTATCGTACAGTCTAATTTATACTTAAATTTTTTGTGGAAGTCATAACGACAATTGAAAAAAATAGACAGACTTGATCTCATAATTAGGAAGTCACAAAACGTCGACGCGACGACGTGGCGTCAAAAGATCAGCTCAAAACGATCAGGTAGGAAAACGTCCTATCCTACGACATTAAGTTTACAGTGCAAAAAGTGTTTAAATCATAATAGGTAGGTACCCTAAGAACCTAGGTATACACCATATCGTAAAGATAAAACTACTGTTGCATTGAGTATTTTTATACACTCGTGAGCAGAAAAATGGAACAACAGCCCTATTTCATACAAACAAGGTAATTTTAAAGCTTTGGTTCTCCGCCCAAGATTAAACGGGGTATTATGTGATGATGACAATTTAAAGAGTGAATGGAGAAGGCACAGATCGCAAAAGAAACCCAACGGATCAGAAGAGTCGTTTACACCAGAGACCGTCTAGAGTGTTGAGTGTTACATTTTCCATACTTAAAAATTTTCGCTTGATATTTTTTTAAGTTCAACCCTGAGCTAAATGACTTATCTAATCCGTTCGATTTCTTTAGCATTATAAGTCTCCGCCATCCATTCCTTAAACTGCCATCATCAAATAACATCTCGTTTAATCCTGAGCGGAGAACCAAAGCTTTAAAGTTACCTCGTTTGTATGAAAATAAGCCTGTTAATCATTTTTTCAGCTCAAAAGTGTATAAAAATACTTAATGCAACAATAGTTTCATTTTTACGATATATTTATATGCCTAGGTCCTTGGGGTACCTAATAATTATAATTTAAACATTATTTGCACTTTAGACTTAATTTGGTAGAATATTTTCCTACCTGGGTCGTTTTGAGATCTAATCTTTTGACGCCACGTCGCGTCGTCGTTTTATGACTTGCTCGTACTGAGAACACGTATGTCTAATTTTTTCTATAGTCGTTATGACTTCCACAAAAAGATCTAAGTATGTATTAGACCGTAGGATAGTTGAGAGAGATTGTAAGACCGTAAGAACATAAGCGACAAAATATACCAAAGTTAAGTTTGTATTCTATACATTTTGTATGAAAAAACCAACTTATATTTGCAGTTGGAAATTCTTGGCAACACTGTCACATACTGTGTTCGATTTTTTTCAGAGAGACATTGTAAGATAACTATATTTAAAGTATACATATTTTTAAAGCTGAATAAGTGTACTTTAAGTCAAAATTTTTTTTCTCTGCACAAAATTAGTATTTTCAAAGATACTGACTGTTGAATAAAAATTATAGCAAAACATTTTTTTGATACTTTAAGCAATATATTTTTTTTTCAATGTCTATAAAATTAAATGACTCAAAAATGAATTTCTTTATGCTTGCTACAGAGTTAAGTTTGTGTTCTATACATTTTGCATGAAATAAAACATCTAATACTGGCTCTTGGAAACGTTGGGAAACACCGTCGCATACCATGTTCGATTTTTTTTCAGATAGACATTGTACGATACCTATATATAAAGTATATATTTTTTAAAAGCTGGATAAATTTGCTTTAATACAATATTTTTTTTCTTTGCACAAAATTAGTATTTTCGAAGATACCGGCTCTTAAATAAAAAAAATAGCAAAGAGATTTTGATACTATCCGTTATATTTTACCTTTTTTCTATGAAACTGTACATGAAATGTCTCAAAAATGAGTCCCCTATCCCTAATTTATCATAAAATGATACCACAGTCGAGGTGATAGGTATATTGAAGGAGATATGATTTTTTGTCTGAAGTGCGGCGGCGTGAAACTTTGAATATCACCCCCCACTACCTGCCAAGGGGGGGAGGATGGCTACCGGGCTAAATCAGCTCAGTTTTACCTAAGCTAAATATGTGCCAAGTGAATTCATCTAATGAAAAATTTTGACCTTTTGCCACTACTTCCTAGGCTACTATGCCTGTGGCCCTATTTTTGAATCGCTCGGCTGGCGTCGAGCGCTCGTTTCTACTGATTTTCGTTCGACATCTCATACATTTGAGTTGATTTGTCGAACGAAAATCAGTAGAAACGAGCGCTCGACGCCAGCCGAGCGATTCAAAAATAGGGCCCCTGGGGGTTTACCATCAGCAAATAAGAAACCATCCTTAAGCCGTTCAGTTCAGAAGCAGGCCCTAAACAAAATTGCTTAAATCGGTACCATGACCGTCTTTTAGGTGAACGGCTTAAAGATTGTTTTGACTCAAGGTGAACGGCGTAGACAGAGAAACCTATAGACGACTGCTCAGCGTGGCCGCGTGTGAGACAGGACGATAAACAGATGGTGTTGCTACATAAACAATTTTACCCCAGATTTATGCACTAAGTAGAAAACAAATGTCTGCAATCTGCAATAATATTTAAACCTACTATACGTTCAGTTCAAGCGCATTAGGTCCACTCACTTCGCATTTTGGTCCATTTCGTAGAACGCCGAACGTCCGTTTCGCATTTGGTCCTTTTCGCAGAACGTTTATTTAAAATTTGGTGAACTTTCACATAAATTAATATGGGAGAAGGTAAATTATTTTGTTTTTGTTCTTTTTACATAAATCTATTCGTTTATGGAGAATTTTGTTCCATATTTTCACTTTGTGATATTTTTTCTTTTTAGTACGTCACAAAATAACCAGGATCACATAAACGTGGAGAAGGTTAACTTCAATTATTTTAATTTGTTTTTCTTTTCTCTTTACCTAATACAGTTCGAGGCATATATCTTGAAATTTTTCCGACGGAGTGGGGATAAGTTCGCGCATGTGCTCTTGTGAGCGACCTAGCGCGCGTCCTTCTCCCACCGCCCGCACCCCTCACCGCTGCGCATGCCCAAAATACACGTTCCGCGCAATCCCCACCTGATTTCAAGATATATGCCTCGTACTGTACCTTGGTGACGTATTACGAAGAAAAGAAAAATATCGAAGTGATTGAAAATATAGAAGTTAACCTTCTCCATATTTATGAAAAACAAAAAAATATCAATCCTCGCCTCGCAAAGGAGTTATTTTAGAAAGTGGACTAAATGCGAAATGAACGTTCTGCGAAATGGACCAAATACGAAAGAGACGCCTTTTCCGCAAGTGGTCTTAATGCGTCTGAACGTCTGCTGAGATTTAGGAGAATTAGAAGGGATATTTAGAAAACTCAAAACAAAACAAACTCATCAAATAAAACATTTAATGCTTTTATTTTTCATTAATAACGATTACATTGCTTATGAAACCACTTTTATAAATTGCGTTAAAAGACCTTTGACCAGCTCTGAGCATTCGTATTCTGCCCGTCATCAGGACAGGACCATTTAATTATTGTCTTCTAATCTAGACTATACCTGGGAAATCAACAGATATGATGATTGATGATAATGAAGGTCCAATTAAAAACAATATAGTTTTTTATTAAAACAAATTTTAAACATTATATATTAGTTTAAGTCCAAAGAAACATTATCAAAAATTTAAATATTTCGTAACAAACAATGGTTTCGAAATGTCAGAACTCAATGTATCTTATGAGCACGCACACACGCTTTCATTTCAACTCGGCCGCACGCCTCGGTGTGTAGCATAGCACGGCACGAGCGCGACCATATTTTACTCTTTGGGCACGACGACGCACACAAGCGCGGTCTGTTGCGCGCGTTACATTGCGTGGTACTGTTTGCAATGCTTTTTTGATGCAAAACATCTATTAGCGCCCTGAGAGTAAAATTCCAAATTGTTTAGCCTGAAATAGTAACTAAACTATAATAACATACAAATATATATATATATATATTTGTTGCAAAAAACTTACATACTTATAAGTAAATTTAAACTTACTTTTAAAGTTGATGCAATCACATTACAATTTATTATTTTAAGGAGGTAAATTTACAGCAGCTGTAGTCACTGTGACTTAAAATTCTTGAGCCTGAAATAATAACTAAATTATAATAACAACCAACATACTTACAACAAATGAGACAAATGTAACAAAAAAATATTACCACAAGTGGAATAGCATAGGAATAGAGGGATTAGAACAGTGACTTTCTTCTTTCTCTTCTTTTCTTTATTCAAAACATTTATTTTTTTCAAAATGTTTGCTACACATTCATGAAAATTTTTTTGGGGCCCAGTTTGTCCGGCGTGTGGCATCAATCCATAGGGTAGGTACGAGTACGTACTGTTTAATTTTTAGGAAATCTGTAAAGGTTAATCATATTTTAGCTTCTGTATTATAAACGATTTACGTATGGTGCAATTTGAAAATGGGCAAATTAACGTAGAGTACTGGCAACACAATCCAAATTAGTGATTAGGTTATAAAATACTCTACTTGAAATTTAGACATGTTCAGATTGAATTTAAACGAATATTAAACTGTTCTATAACGAAAATTTAAAATAACAATTGAATTTAACGCATATTACTTAATAAAATCTACAATACTTACGAGTGAAATGATATATTTGAAAGTTTACAATCACTGGTACTTTTACAACCTATTACACAACATCGAACCATTTTCACAGATTTATTAAGTGTATGATTGTTCTAACAACTGAATAATTTACTTTAGAAAGAGACACCGCAACGAATTATCTCACAAAACACTTTTTTCTTTCTGATTACGAAGAAGCACCGACGAACTGTCAAAAGTTTGTTTAGCAAACTAGTTTGCAGAGTTTGCTACACATGAGAAAACCGGCACGTAGTATGAGACAGAAAAACATATCGCTCTGTCCCATTTCTATGCAAGACGTGTGCATAAGTCTGTCTCTTTCGTGTGTGAATGCGACAGATGCCGTCAATTTGTCTATGAACGGTTAGTTTGTCTCTGGTATGCTTTGTCACAGAGCACTAATGCTTTGTAGACGATGCGAAAACGAGCTAGCCTATACAAATCGATGGGTGCATTCTGTAAGACAAATCTCTGAGTCATCGATCGCCATAAATTTGTTAACCATAGAAAGTAATTTGTTTAGAATATTCATTTACTTTTCATGGTTAAAATGTACTTTATGGCGTTCGATGACTCAGATATTTGTCTGGCAGAATGCACCCAATTTATCGCTTATTATCCCCGCCAATTGGTAATGCGCCTGGTGGCCATGTTTTTAACCTCAAAAACGAAAAACAATTTGTAAATTTTTGATATACCTAGACCCTTTCTTATTGAAAATAAGAATTCAATAATTAATATATTACCTATTAGAATTTTACTGTTTTTTGTCATTTTTAGTTGCGGATGACGATGATGTGTATGTTAATTTGACAAGGTTCCAGCGCATTACCAATTGACGGGGATAGTAATAAAATGTCGCAAGTTAATAAAACAAATTAAAGTTATATTATTTCGGTTTTTTTTATTTTCAATATCATTTCACACCATTAGTTTGTTAATTACTTACATCGATATAAAATAAATCATTTTCTTCTTTATTTGATTATTATTATTCATAATAACATAAAATGTAATGCAATTTACTATCCGCGTCAATTGGTAATGCGCTGGAACCTTGTCAAATTAACATACACATCAACGTCATCCGCAGCTAAAAATGACAAAAAACAGGAAAATTTTAATAGGTAATAATAGTGTATTAATTATTTAATTCTTATTTTCAATAAGAAAGGGTCTAGGTATTAAAAAAAATGCAATAGTTTTTCGTTTTTGACGTTAAAATCATGGCCGCCAGGCGCATTACCAATTGAAGGGGATAGTAGGTACTTATTTATGGGGTCTCATCTCTCATAATTTCTTTTTATTTTAGTGATATTCAACAACAAGGAAGTCGTCGCGTTGCCTTTATCAAGTTACATAATTCACTGTTAAATAATAAACATTAAAAGAAATTCACAAATCTTAAAATTCTCACACCAAACTTATCTAAATACACTAAACAATTTTGAAAAAGCTGATCACGTAGGAACTTTTTATGAATTGCTTTATTTGACATTACAGACGCTATAAAACAGCTCCCAAACTGTCAAACGGAGCGTCGTGATACGCTTCGTCCATACATAAAAAATGGTGAACGGTTTAAGAGCGTGTATTAAAGCAGGCCCTCCGCAGGCCTGCTAAATCGAGGTCATGGTACGAAAAAGTAATGCCATTCAGTATAAGTCCTGCTATAAGAGCTCATAGTAAGGCCCTTGAGACAATATTGAAAAGTTCATTTTCTACATTGACCCAGCTGGGGATCGAACCCGGGACCTCAAGAGATGGTGACGCCTTGAAAACCCGCGTGCGAACCACTCGACCACGGAGGTCGTCAAAATAATACAATATGGCAGCTATGTTAATAACGACAAAAGGTTAAAATGGCTGCCAATTTTGTTTTTGGGTTGATTTTGATGTAACTCGGGTGAAAAAAAGAAGAACAAATAAAAAAATTGGCCACCATCTTAGTTTTTTAATTTTTTTACCATTGCGTTGCTGTTTTCTTGTCAAAATAGTACCAAAACCCGAGGTTCATCGAAATCGGCCAACAAACAAAAAATATGGCCACCATCTTGGATTTATAGTATTTAAAAAAATGATTTGTTATTTTCTTATCAAAATTATGTAGTGCTTACCAAAAACAGAGTTTCATAAAAATCACCCCACAAATAAAAACTTGGCCGCCATTTTGGATCTTTTAATATTTTGAACATTGCGTTGTCATATTCTTGCCAAAATAGTACCAAATACCGAGTTTCATTGAAATCGGCGCACAATTCACCGTCTCGCCTGCGACCTCCATTTATTTCAATAGAACAATTTCGTTTTTTGGAAATCTGAAATGGTGCAGTATTTATGACCACACTGGTATTGTAAAGTAATATTTCCTATAAATTGAAATTCTTAATTGTAATTTGCCGCCAAAGTTAAAATCAGAGTTGCCAGTATTGACACTTGTATTTATTACCACCTCACCGATGATAGCTGCCTTTCTATTGTCTAATTTAAAAATCTATCGCAATCGCTTTCAGGATGTAACACATTGAAGCTTCTTTCTGTCACAAATAAAAACATACTAAAGAAATGCAGCAATGTGTCACATTCATCTGTCAAACGAAAGCGATTGCGATAGATTTTTAAAATTAGACCCCCATTGTGAATGCATCAAATCTAAAAGTTTAAAATTATATGGCTATTTCGTCTTAATTAATTTGTATAGCATCTGTAATGATGCTGCTTTCGAATATCGAAGTTAATTCACTTCACATTGATGAGATGGCGCTGGCCTACAGCGGAAACGTGAAAAGTATTAAAAATTTCGCCAATCTCGTTAGTGACTCGGTAGCATAATTGGTTAATGCATTGGGCCGGAATCCTAAGGGTGCGGGTTCGAGTCCCGTCTGACCTGCTACGGGTGAGTCGTTTTTTTCTAATATTTTTCAATTATATTAATATCCATTTATTTGTTGTCCTTTATTCTTTTAAACATTTGGACCCATTTTTATCAACGCTTTAATTTTGATCGCATGTTATTATCAAAAAATCGGGACAAAACTGATGGATCGTCGGAACGCGGGAGCGCGGGACAATATCATCGAAATCGGGACTGTCCCGGCAAAATCGGGACGGGTGGCAACCCTGGAAGCTTTGTCCAGACTTGTATCATTTTGGCGTATCAGATCACCGTATCTTTACCATACATCGCTAGTTTGGTTGAGCGTGCGTTGATATTACTTCAACGCACGCCCAACCAAACTAGCAATGTATGTTAAAGATACGTTGATCTGATACGCCAAAATGAACAAGTCTGTACAAAGCTTAAGGCCAGTATATTCCGAAAACTCTGTCTCTGTCTTTTTCTTTACGTGTGAAGAGTAATGAAAATAAACTCACTTTTTCAATGTTATTCTAAAAAAAAACATTGTTTAAGATTGGAGATGAGAATCGAAAATAAAAAATCATAGTAAATATTGAATTTTCCGTTATTTGTGCAAACGGTCACAATTAATCGCCCCGACGTTTATGTGGCTACAGGGCGGTAACTTTAGAAAAAAAACCGGCCAAGTGCGAGTCGGACTCGCGCACGAAGGGTTCCGTACCAAAAAACGGCAATAAAACACGTTTGTTGTATGGGAGCCCCCCTTAAATATTTATTTTATTCGGTTTTTAGTATTTGTTGTTATAGCGGCAACAGAAATACATCATCTGTGAAAATTTCAACTGTCTAGCTATCACGGTTCATGAGATACAGCCTGGTGACAGACAGACAGACAGACAGACGGACAGCGAAGTCTTAGTAATAGGGTCCCGTTTTTACCCTTTGTGTACGGAACCCTAAAAAGGTAGGTTCTAGGTACAATGGGTGTCAAGGTACAACAGGTTTTCCTATATTTCGTTGTTTTAAAGATTATTGGTGATTTTTGTGTCGGAAAGGGCAATTTTATTTAACAACCTGCGGAAGCAAAAGTTTTGATCGGGTCTGGCAACACTGATTTGTCCAACTCACTCACTCCTTCAGTTCCTTCTGCTCATTCAATCATTCGGTCTGTCGAATGTCAGTCAGTCAGTCAGTCCAGCGAATCGATCGATCATCATTCTTTCTTTCTTTCTGCTGGAGCAGTGGTGAAGGTAAGTCGTGTAATTTTGTAATAATTCGTCTTCTGTGTGATCTGTGTCACTTATTATCTTATTAAGCTATTGTAGACACTTATTTTATAATATTAACGATACAACGGTTTCTTTTGGGGAGTGTTAGGTATTCCGACATTATCGTTCATAATGTACACCTATGCAAATGCAACGTTCATGAGTGACTGAGTCTCCATTTTGTTTTCAGATCGACCCTGCTCGTATAAAATTATCTTGGAATATCCTTAACATCAGCAGCTCATATACAACCAGAAATATGTAAGTTAAATTTTCTTTTTATTTTGTACCTTAGTAAAACCATATTTTCATGTCCAATGCCACCATGGAATTATAATATACGCCTAGTCGCCTAGTCAAATAGCTGACGCGACGCGGCCGCGTCTGTTTTAGTACATGCTTAAGTCCACGTAGGTTTAAGTTTAAGATTAAAAGCAGTTTTCCACTGGAAATGGACACGTGATTCAATAATAAATTATCGCAAGATATCTACCTATTATATCTTTGTACCTATATTTTAGTGACTGATGTATTATGTATGACTAATTCATTAGTCACTCATTCATACTATTGATTTATGGGTTGGGTTGTTGCCATGCGCATTGCGCGCGCAGCGCAGCCCGGACACATCCAGGAGCCCTTGGGTGCATACCAGCAGCTGACTAATCAATAAAATTAAGGAAATAGGGAATGACGTTAGTTCACTGACCTGATTTTTCTCCTATGCGTTAGTTGGCCTAGGCTAGGCCCTTAGTTTGATATGTCGGCAACTATAAATGATATGAAACAATAAAATTCTGATAGGTGATTTAATATAGGTATTTATTATTGAATTATTATTCACAATAAGATAATTTTTCGTTTTTGAAGTTAAAAACATGGCCGCCAGGTTAATTACCAGTTATCTATGAATAGTATCAATGGATATAAAATTGTCAATTCAGGTGACAGTGACAAATTTACACGTTTATTATAATAGGGTCGTAGCTGGTGTGAACCCAGACCCAGCCTTTGCAACCGATGACTTGTTGGAAGTATACAATACCATGTTTTAATCCAGGTTATAAACTATCTGTGTGCTAAATTTCATCCCAATCCGTTGCCATTTTTGCGTGACTGAGTAACCAACATCTAAACACCATTTTTCACATTTAAAAGATTAAAAGAAGAGTTGAGTAACTTGGTCTGAACATCCAAACTTTCACTTTTACTAAGTATTTAATTTTATAAGTAGGAAGTAGGAGGGACTTGGTTTAAGAGTTAATAAGAATAAATGTATTGACTTAATATAAACTACATGATATGCCTGATATTTGCTGGTCATTAGTTAATTGCAATGGGTTAATGAAAAGCACCTAGCACAAGTCCTGTCACTGGGAAAGTTGTCAATAGTCTGTGTAGGTAAACGGATACTAAAACAGTGATTATTTCCTCTGTGACAGACACAATGAATAGATAAATATTATCATACCATACATGTGATGTAGGGTTATAATTTACCATGTGGAAAATATTATATGTCTCAAAGGCTTCCTAAGCTAAAATCTTAAGGTCTCAGTTTTCATAGAGATTCTGACAACTTTTTAGAATTTTAGGTTGAGTACTTTGGTTTAAGTCCTGCATGACAAACATAAAAGCCTGTCAGACAGAGAAGCCCAACAAAAGTCAGATATCTTGAAGTAGCTACTTACCTACTACAAGTTTGATAAAGCTGCATTGACATGATCAAAGTATACTTGGACCAAGTAGTCTGGATGACTACTTGGACGCTACTTGGATCATGTAAACGAGCAATCAAAGCATACTTTTATTAAAATTTTCATCAAAGTAAACTATGCTATATATATAAAAGGACTATGCTCTATTTTCATCAGTGTGCTTGGACCAAGTAGTTTTGACGACTACTTGGATCTTGTAAACAAGTAATCCAAGTGCACTTGGACGTCACCATTCACAAAAAGCTATTTTGTCACAAGTATACTTACATTGTGTCAACGGTGATCAAAGCTACTTGGTCCAAGTATACATTGATCATGTCGATGCGGCTTAAAGGATAATGATAATTTATTTTAATTCAATTGTTCACAGGTCTGGTAGTTGGAATAATAGCCGTGGAAACGGCGGTTCCAAATTCGGCAGCAATGGTGGGTCGCGATTCAGCGGTGGGGGTGGCGGGGGCGGGGGCAGTCGCTTCGGCGGATCAGGGGGGGGATACGGCGGGGGTGGCGGCGGCAAGAAAGAATTTAGTGGTGGTCAAAATATGCGGCGCCCCAACTGGGAGTCGATGTCGTTGCAACCATTCAACAAGGTCTTTTACAACCCACACCCTTCAGTGCTGAAGAGATCACCGTATGAAGTAGAAGACTACAGAAATCAACATGAGATCACTGTCGGTGGAGTGGAGGTACCTAACCCGACCCAGCAATTCGAAGAAGGAAATTTCCCGGACTATGTCATGAAGAGCATTGAAAGTATGGGATACAAAGAGCCCACTCCCATTCAAGCCCAAGGTTGGCCTATAGCCATGTCTGGGAAAAACCTTGTTGGCATCGCCCAGACTGGATCGGGCAAAACTTTGGCTTACATCCTGCCTGCTATTGTTCATATTAACAACCAGCAACCTATCAGACGCGGGGATGGCCCCATTGCATTAGTTCTAGCACCGACCCGGGAACTCGCTCAACAAATTCAACAAGTTGCCACAGACTTCGGTAATGCGTCTTATGTACGCAACACTTGCGTCTTCGGTGGGGCGCCTAAGAGAGAGCAGGCCCGTGACTTGGAGAGAGGTGTTGAGGTCGTTATTGCCACACCCGGCAGATTGATCGACTTCTTGGAGAGGGGAACGACTAATCTCCAGCGTTGCACTTACCTAGTTTTGGATGAAGCCGATCGAATGTTGGACATGGGTTTCGAACCTCAAATCAGAAAGATCATAGACCAGATCCGACCCGACAGGCAGACATTGATGTGGTCTGCGACATGGCCAAAGGAAGTACGGAAGTTGGCTGAAGATTATTTGGGAGATTATGTACAAATCAACATTGGATCTTTGCAATTATCTGCTAACCACAATATTTTACAAATAATTGACATTTGCCAGGAACATGAGAAGGAAAACAAGTAAGTATCTTATTGTTTCATTGTGAGTCGTATTTTGGCATTCTTGCATTTTTGTGATGAATTTATTGTATTATGAATTGTTATTGATTAGACTAAAAATAATCCTCTAAGAAGATCTGATTAAAATGTTTTTATTAGTATTGAGTAGATGTTAAACTGTGATTCACAGTTTTATTAATTTGTCCTGTCTTTTCAGATTGAATGTTCTCCTCCAAGAAATTGGCCAAAGTCAAGAGCCAGGTGGAAAGACTATCATTTTTGTAGAAACTAAGAGGAAAGTAGAAAACATAACTAGAAATATTAGACGATACGGTTGGCCAGCTGTGTGTATGCACGGTGACAAAACACAACAGGAAAGAGACGAGACTTTACATCAATTCAAACAAGGCCGAGCCAGTATTCTAGTTGCAACTGATGTTGCAGCCAGAGGTCTAGGTAAGTTATTTTTAAAGTTTAATCTTTATCGCAGTGTAATAATAGTCTTTAAAAAACTAATGTCACTGTCTTACAATTGACTAAAATATTATGATAATTATTACAAATTAGTTGATTCTGTTTTAGAATTCTGAATCTAGAAGATTAAAATGTCACTTTTAGAATTAAGCAGTGCATTTATAACAATGACAAGTATAATAATCTGTTTCTGTTTTATAATTTCAGAGGCACTGGCGGAAAGTTATTGTGTTCTATGTGAATACTGTCCAAAATTACTGGACAAATTAATAGGATTACTGCACTGGATTTGTAGAAAACTAGTCTGATGCAGTTGTATTTAGAGAATGCAATAACTCGTCATATAAAGGTGCCTCATAGGTGCCTTTCACTATGATTGGACCCAAGGCCGGAAAAGCTTGATGGTTTGTCCGTTCGTACGGATACACTTGAGAGTTGTTGAAAACCTGGTGATGCACTACTTTTGATATTCAATCCAATTACAATGACATAAAGATGATCTGGAAGTGCATCGTTGAAAAACTTGACCACAGGTTGACATCTTCAGCAAGAGGTCAAGGGTTTTCCGTTTCGGCCACAATGGAGTTTCAAAAGGGGCTGTCTGAGAATACAAAGATAGTAAAACACTATGATTGTTACTGTACTTTGCCCTTGACTCCAGGGTTCTTCAGTGAGAGGCAATATTGACTGTTTGATAACTGTGTAACTCATTCATGTAAGTAATACTGCTATGAGTTACCCTATAATTTCAAACAGGCTTGTACAGTCAAGTTCATCAATATGTAAGCACTTTTGACTTTTATTACAAAGGCTTAGGTTGATCAACTGTCAAAAGTGTGTACATATTATTGAACTTGACTGTACATTTTCCAAGTTTGCAACAGATTTTTTTAATTAGGATAAAACTAAGACTAATCTGTTCTGAGCTTTGAAATATGTTAACCACATCTGTGTTATATTTGTGGTTATAATGGAATATTTTTTACAGATGTGGATGGTATCAAATTTGTCATTAATTTTGATTATCCCAACTCTTCTGAGGATTATATTCACCGGATTGGCAGAACTGGACGCTCCAAGACGAAAGGAACATCTTATGCGTTTTTCACTCCATCAAATTCGCGCCAAGCTAAAGATCTCGTATCAGTACTCCAAGAAGCTAACCAGGTAAGGATTATTTTGCTTATTTCCCCCTCATACCTTTGGCATGGGTACGTTTTTCAATAGCGTGACATGAATGCAAGTATGAGGCAGATTGATTACAGCTACATGCCTTCGGTGTCCACACATTTTTGTCTGGATCCCATCCTCAGATGTTGTGACAGTTTTAATTCTGATTTTTTTTTATAGAATACTAAATATACTAGAAAAAAAGACTCGCCAGCCCCCCTAGCATGCTCGTCAAAACATGATATATTTTTATTGACACTCCACTGTCAAAATCCATTGTATTTTGAAAGTTAAACGTGATAAATTGCTAGATCATATCCGGTATCGGTGGTCATGCTAGGGGGCTGAACAATTCTCCGACGGGAATCGAACCCGCGACCTTCGTCCGGCCCAATGCTCTGACCACTGAGCTACCGAGTCAGTTTTTTTTATACATTTTGAAATCTTTTTGCTGTTAAGACTCCGTACCGATTTTGCCGCTGACTGCCGCTCTCTCGCTCGCACATTTCATGTTTTCTCAAGATTTCTTAAATCTGAGTACGTGAATGAAAAATGTGTCTCGGCCACTTTTCGCAATATAAGATTACGGACATTTCAACATATATTTCAGTTCCGAGTTGCTGAAGTATAAAAAGTTATCGTATTTGCCAGTTCAAATAACTGTTAGAAACGATAAATATTTGTACTTTAGCAACAAAAAACTAAAATATATTTTATAATGTCTGTAATCTTATAAAGCGAAAAGTGGCCGAAACACATTTTTAAATTGCGCACTCAGATTTAAGAAATCTGGAAAAAACATGAAATGTGCGAGCGAGAGAGCTGCAGTTAGCGGCAAAATCGCTACGGCCTCTTAATACAAATAAACGCAAAACCTCTTAACTTTTACTACTGAATGAATGAATATGAACAGCTTATTTTTTTTGTTGAGTTGCAGTTGCAGAGTTGGCTCCATAGTAAAAGTTGTTCATATTCATGACCACAATCACCACCTAAAAGGTTTTGCGTCTATTCATTAACACATATAAATAATAACCAAACTCTTTTAACAGGTGGTGAATCCTCAACTACAAACGATGGCCGAGCGTTGTGGTGGTGGCGGTGGAGGCTGGAACAGGAGTCGCTTTGGAGGTGGTGGCCGCGGAGGCGGTGGCACTTTCAAGCGCGGTAGCAATTTCGGCAGAGGAAGATCAAACGGGGGTGGCGGCGATGGCCACAAACGATTTAATAATGACTATTAACTAAATATTACTTAAGCATAGCTAATTTTAGCGCAAATCCTCATAGGAATACTGTGTGTGCAAGTGTAATATGTGGAAGTTCAGATTGTCTGACTTTGTAATTGTCTATAATTTAATTTATTTGTAAGGTTTCCACAACCTTGACATCCAATATTTATAAGTTTGTTGCACTGTGATAATTTTTTTAAGTGTGATTCAGGTGAGGATTAGCGATTTTGTTAGGAATATTCGGAACGTACGTTTCAAGATCTTTCTTCATAACATTAAAAAGGTTTGTTAATATTCATTTTTTTCTGTTAGCATCACCGCCATTCCAATGTTCATCTTCGGAGTTATAACAATAAATGTATTACTTTAAGTAAAAAAAAACTTGTTTTTTTTCTATCGAAAACGGGTGTCCATCACGTGCCGACGTGCCGGACTACAGCTGGGCCACAAAAAAAAAGTTGGAAATCTGACGTGCTGGACTACAGCTGGGCCACAAAAAAAAAAGTTGGAAATCTGACTTTTTGATTATGCCCTGACGAAAGTGTCCTAGATCTGATAAAGTCGATAATTTGTCGCCAAAAACCAGATTTTGTCGGTCTTCCATTTAGGAGATACGTGTGGCTCAGCTGTAGAGACGTCTCTACAGCGAGTCCGTTACGCCAGCAGGAAAGATGCTCCTAGAGGGAAGCGAGTTTGATGGAGTCCGTTACGCCAGCAGGAAAGATGCTCCTAGAGGGAAGCGAGTTTGATGAATAATTTGTGCGCAATTCGGTGTAAATGTGCGCCAAATAAAAAAATTGTGGGCCTTATACTTTTGGAATAAAACGGGAAAAACGGATTCTGCTGGGGTAACGGTGCTCCAGCAGGAAGAATCTAAACTAATGATCGGAGAGAAATAAAAGATTTATGTGCGGGTAGCTTGATACTAGCAGGAAATGTGCGCCAAATATAAAATTTGTGGGCCTTATAGTTTTGGAGATATTTGATTTCCTGCTGGCGTAACGTTTTGCCAGATCCCAGATCTCGGAAACTACTAAATGTGCGATCTTACAGTAAACACATATAAGTAGCTCCTAATTTGTGCTATTTGTGCGGTAGAAAACATTTCAAAAATATTCACAGATTTTGAAGTAATCAGACATTTTCTGAAAACAGAAAAAAAATTCTAGCGCCTAAACTACCACCTAAATAGAGAAACCAAAAACGGTGTTCTATTCTTCTTATTATTTCTCATTACCATAAAAATTTTGAAAACCGCACATTTACGCGTTTTTGAATAATACCCACATGAAGGTTAGACTGACCATGTCATGACTTTGACGGTCAGCAGGTTAAAAATTTTAGAGACTATTTAGATCCTGGCCCAAAGAATAATCTGTGCGGTTACTGAAGTACATGCTCTGAAAATTTCAGCTTCAAATTCTTCGTATTAAAGGAAATATCAATTAAAATCCAAAACAACTGTCAGTATTCCGATTAACCGACCAAATTCGATAGACCACCAAAAAGCGACGCGTTCATACATATTGATGACCTTCTTTATTGTGTCGTATTATGCAGAAAAATTGTTTGTACAGTCGCGTTCATAACTTCTTATTGGCAAATGTGGGTAAATAGTGTTTTAACTTTTAAATAGTTAGTTTGAGCCTGTATTCATACCAATACCACAGCCGAGAGAGTATTTTTCTTACAGTCGGACTTCAATCGCCCTTTGTGCTGGCGCAAAAGCCGCCGTTCGTCTAGACAGTTTGACGCAACGACTAAAAGTGTAAGGGACTAAAATTTTATTTGTAAATCATTACTAATTTAGGGCTAACTAAGTATAAAATAAATATTAAATTAGTACTCAATTAGGAAATAATAATGAAAAAATAAGTTCCAAGATGGCGGCCATCTTTTTTGTTTGTGGGCATATTTCGATGAAACTCGGTTTTTGGTAGTATCTTGACGAGAAAACAGCAACGCAATGTAAAAAAAATCAAAAATCCAAGATGGCGGCCATCTTCTTTGTTTGTGGGCCGATTTCGATGAAACTCGATTTTTGGTACTATTTTGACAAGAAAATAACAAAGCAATGTTAAAAAAATAAAAAAATCCAAGATGGCAGCCATCTTTTTTGTTTGTGGGCCGATTTCGACGAAACTCGGTTTCTAGTACTATTTTGACAAAAAAATAACAAAGCACTGTTAAAAAAATAAAAAATACAAGATGGCGGCCAGTTTTTAAGTTTGCGGGCCGATTTCGATGAAACTCGGTTTTTGGTAGTATTTTGACGAGAAAACAGCAACGCAATGTTAAAAAAACAAAAAATCCAAGATGGCGGCTATCTTCTTTGTTTGTGGGCCGATTTCGATGAAACTCGATTTTTGGTACTATTTTGACAAGAAAATAACAAAGCAATGATAAAAAAATTAAAAATTCAAGATGGCAGCCATCTTTTTTGTTTGTGGGCCGATTTCGACGAAACTCGGTTTCTAGTACTATTTTGACAAGAAAATAACAATGCAATGTTAAAAAAATTAAAAATCCAAGATGGCGGCAATCTTCTTTTTTTGTGGGCTGATTTCGATGAAACTCGGTTTTTAGTAGTATTTTGACAAGAAAACAGCAACGCAATGTAAAAAAAATAAAAAATCCAAGATGGCAGCCATCTTTTTTGTTTGTGGGCCGATTTCGACGAAACTCGGTTTCTAGTACTATTTTGACAAGAAAATAACAATGCAATGTTAAAAAATTTAAAAATCCAAGATGGCGGCCATCTTTTTTTTTTGTGGGCTGATTTCGATGAAACTCGGTTTTTAGTAGTATTTTGACAAGAAAACAGCAACGCAATGTTAAAAAAAATAAAAAATCCAAGATGGTAGCCATCTTTTTTGTTTGTGGGCCGATTTCGACGAAACTCGGTTTCTAGTACTATTTTGACAAAAAAATAACATAGCTATTTAAAAAAATAAAAATCCAAGATGGCAGCCAGTTTTTAAGTTTGCGGGCCGAATTCGATGAAACTCGGTTTTTAGTAGTATTTTGACAAGAAAACAGCAACGCAATGTAAAAAAAAAATAAAAAATCCAAGATGGTAGCCATCTTTTTTGTTTGTGGGCCGATTTCGACGAAACTCGGTTTCTAGTACTATTTTGACAAAAAAATAACATAGCGATGTTAAAAAAATAAAAATCCGAGATTATTATGATATAGTGGCCGTATTATTCTACTTAATCATAAATATGAAAGTTTGCCTGTTTAAATGATTGTTAATCAATCACGCAAAACGGCTGAACGGATTTGGATGAAATGATAGTTTATAAGCCGGATTACAACATAGGAGGATACTTTTATCTTGGTTTAAGGTTTCCTAGGGATTTTCTCGAATGCAAATGTGGATGAAGTCGTGGGCTGAAGCTAGTTTGCCATAAATGGACGTGCTTACTAAAAATACTTTCGTCTGAGTGAGTTTGAGACAGGATTGTTTTCCGCCGATGAGTTAAAATTTTATACAGACGGCATCACAAATAACCATGCATATCAGCCATTTTTAATGCCCCGCTGGCTGCTGGGGAAGAGGCCTTCCTTTTGGCTTGTGGATGGATAAAGCGGACGGGCCATAATGATAACAACTGAATAATGAAAATAGTATCAGAAACCGAGTTTCATCGAAATCGGCCCACAAACAAAAAAGTTGGCCGCCATCTTGAATTTTTTACTTTTTTAACATTGTGTTGCTGTTTTCTTGCCAAAATACTACAAAAACCGAGTTTCATCGAAATCGGCCCACAAACAAAAAGTTGGCCGCCATCTTGAATTTTTTACTTTCTAACATTGCGTTGCTGTTTTCTTGTCAAAATACTACCAAAAACCGAGTTTCATCGAAATCGGCCCGCAAACTAAAAAGTTGGCCGCCATCTTGAATTTTTAAAATTTGCAACATTGCGTTGCTGTTTTCTTGTCAAAATACTACCAAAAACCAAATTTTCATCGAAATCGGCCCGCAAACAAAAAAGTTGGCCGCCATCTTGAATTTATACATTTTTAACAATGCGTTGTTGTTTCCTTGTCAAAATAGTATCAGAAACCGAGTTTCATCGAAATCGGCACAGGAACAAAAAGTTGGCCGCCATCTTGAATTTTTTACATTTTTAACATTGCGATTCTGTTTTCTTGACAAAACTGTAGCAAAAACCGAGTTTCATTGAAATCGAACCCACAAACAAAAAAAGGTGGCTGCCATCTTGAATTTATTACTTTTTTTATCATTGCGTTGCTGTTTTATTGACAAAACAGTAGCAGAAACCGAGTTTCATTGAAATCGGCCCGCAAACAAAAAAAATGGCCGCCGTCTTGAATTTTTTACTTTTTTAACATTGTGTTGCTGTTTTCTTGTCAAAATACTACCAAAAACCGAGTTTCATCGAAATCGGCCCGCAAACTAAAAAGTTGGCCGCCATCTTGAATTTTTAAAATTTGCAACATTGCGTTGCTGTTTTCTTGTCAAAATACTACCAAAAACCAAATTTTCATCGAAATCGGCCCGCAAACAAAAAAGTTGGCCGCCATCTTGAATTTTTGCATTTTTAACATTGCGTTGTTGTTTTCTTGTCAAAATAGTATCAGAAACCGAGTTTCATCGAAATCGGCCCACAAACAAAAAAGTTGGCCGCCATCTTGAATTTTCTACATTTTTAACATTGCGTTTCTGTTTTCTTGACAAAACAGTAGCAAAAACCGAGTTTCATTGAAATCGGCCCGCAAACAAAAAAGGTGGCGGCCATCTTGAATTTTTTACATTTTTAACATTGCGTTGCTGTTTTCTTGTCAAAACAGTAGCGAAAACCGAGTTTCATCGAAATCGACCCACAAACAAAAAAGATGGCCGTCATCTTGAATTTATTGCTTTTTTAACATTGCGTTGCTATTTTCTTGTCGAAATAGTACCAAAAACAGAGTTTCATCGAAATCGGCCCACAAAAAAAAGTTGGCCGCCATCTTAAATTTTTTACTTTTTTTACAAAACATCCTTTATTTTTCTACTAAAATAATGTTAAAATTCATTTAATTCAAGTAAAAATGAAATGAAACAGAAATAACTTCATTCCTTATTTAAATGAAAGCACTCACTCAAATCACTTTTTTACATAAATGTACGTAGACGTGACGTGTACAAACCTGTTCAACAACAAAGTTAAGGAGGTCATCAATATGTATGAACGCGTCGCTTTTTGGTGGTCTATCGAATTTGGTCGGTTAATCGGAATACTGACAGTTGTTTTGGATTTTAATTGATATTTCCTTTAATACGAAGAATTTGAAGCTGAAATTTTCAGAGCATGTACTTCAGTAACCGCACAGATTATTCTTTGGGCCAGGATCTAAATAGTCTCTAAAATTTTTAACCTGCTGACCGTCAAAGTCATGACATGGTCAGTCTAACCTTCATGTGGGTATTATTCAAAAACGCGTAAATGTGCGGTTTTCAAAATTTTTATGGTAATGAGAAATAATAAGAAGAATAGAACACCGTTTTTGGTTTCTCTATTTAGGTGGTAGTTTAAGCGCTAGAATTTTTTTTCTGTTTTCAGAAAATGTCTGATTACTTCAAAATCTGTGAATATTTTTGAAATGTTTTCTACCGCACAAATAGCACAAATTAGGAGCTACTTATATGTGTTTACTGTAAGATCGCACATTTAGTAGTTTCCGAGATCTGGGATCTGGCAAAACGTTACGCCAGCAGGAAATCAAATATCTCCAAAACTATAAGGCCCACAAATTTTATATTTGGCGCACATTTCCTGCTAGTATCAAGCTACCCGCACATATATCTTTTATTTCTCTCCGATCATTAGTTTAGATTCTTCCTGCTGGAGCACCGTTACCCCAGCAGAATCCGTTTTTCCCGTTTTATTCCAAAAGTATAAGGCCCACAAATTTTTTATTTGGCGCACATTTACACTGAATTGCGCACAAATTATTCATCAAACTCGCTTCCCTCTAGGAGCATCTTTCCTGCTGGCGTAACGGACTCAGTTTGATGAATAATTTGTGCGCAATTCGGTGTAAATGTGCGCCAAATAAAAAATTTGTGTGGGCCTTATACTTTTGGAATAAAACGGATTCTGCTGGGGTAATGGTGCTCCAGCAGGAAGAATCTAAACTAATGATCGGAGAGAAATATAAAAGATATATGTGCGGGTAGCTTGATACTAGCAGGAAATGTGCGCCAAATATAAAATTTGTGGGCCTTATAGTTTTGGAGATATTTGATTTCCTGCTGGCGTAACGTTTTGCCAGATCCCAGATCTCGGAAACTACTAAACATAGAGTAAGATAAAAAAAAATAGGGGTAGAGAGCCCTCTGGCGATTTTAAAACTTACTCATTTTGAAGCGCCATCTCTGATCGGCGATTTTCTTGTTAGTTTGTTTTTTTTTTAGTACCTAATCTAGCAATCCTACCTACGGCTTTGTTCTAATTATCTTTTATAACATTCTAAACGCCGTGTTCACTAGTATTAGTATTTTTTCCGAAGAAAATAACTAACACATGAGAACAAACGTTTCAAATGTTATAAGAGATAACTAGAACAAAACAGTTAAAAACATAATTACAAAAGGGAGAAAAGAAAAGGACACAAAATTAAACAATTAAGTGAAAGAGTCATTATGTTTTTATTTATTCCTCTCAGTTTATGCCTAGGGATAATTTTATTCAAAATTGTTCATATTCTTATTTCTTAATATTTATTCATTCACAAACACGGTCAGGGTGCCTACTAGCGTAGTAGGTACCCTGACCGTGTTTGTGTAGTACATTAGTATACCTACCTAGTAGTATTAGGTATACTAATGTACCTACACAGTGGCGAAGGGTCCATACAAGACGATTCCCATTGGCTTACCTTTTAGAAATCCCACCCTACCGATTCCACTATGCAGATTATAACACTTTTGTTGAACGGCTTACCTTCGCCATAATTTCACCCCTCGCCACAGCCATTAATTTTTCCCAGGTAAGTATAACATAATCTTGTTAAATGTAACCTATTAAAGAACACATCACTAACACTTAATAAGTATTGCTAGCAGTTTTAATGAAAATACATTTTCATCAAAACATGTTGCGCAGCCAGTAATTGATAACTGAATATTAAAACCATTCCAGTAAAATTATTCGTAAATAAGCAATTAATGCTTCCGCATAGAAAACAGGAAGGATGGTGCACGGTCGAACCAAAATAATTTAACTGACACCTATACGAAGTCCTATATATTATTACGAGATATAATACAATCATTTTACTTACACCCTTACTTTAAGTCTATAAAACGATTATGGAGCCAAAGAGTCCCGGAATTGAAACAAGTAATAATACTTGTTTTTTATAAAAAAAAAATTAATTTTCATCATTTGCGGTTGCCACAACTAAACTGCTCGATAGCTCGTACTGCACCTGTATCAGGATGACAACAGAGTGGGATGGGGGTGGGCTGTGATCTGAAAAAAAAATGTTTGTAATTTTATTATTAAAAATATTGTAGCTTATGAAATTGATGCATAATGAAGGCATTATGCATGATGTTTGCAGTTACGTCTTTGTAATTCTAGAGGAGCGATGTTCATAACAAAACGTGTGCGTAAAGTAACTGCGTTTTACCTGCACGTAACGGTACAATTATTTTGAGAAATATCTACCCTTAATTTGCGTAAACAAAACTTACATGATATTTCTGGTATATGAAGACGAAGTGGGATAGGTTGGAATTGAAATGGGTCTGGAACTGGGATGGGTCTGGTTGCCTGAAAAAATATAACATAAAAAACTATATTTTCATAAAAACTAAAATAATAATACAAATTTCCGCGCCGGGGTTATAGTATCATTTGAAAGGCCTTACGAAACTCTACAAAGTTATATATATTTCAATTTCAAAATCAAGCGCCCCATTTTTAAAGCCAACCCCAAAAAAATTTACGTGATGTTGCTTCAGTGGAAACGCACCCTAAATCAAGGAGGTAGTAATTTGATTCTACTATGGTACCTACCTAGTACCTACATAAAAAACTTACACGATGAATTGCCGGTAAGTGAAGGGAAGGTACTACGCCTACAGGCCTTATCCTGCTGGCGAAGGTGCTGGTTGCAGACCCCATTCTTTTAACTTGTCAACACATTTTCACTAACAATCTCTACCCAATCTTTAAAACTATCCGGGTCCTTATTCTTTTGTTGGGAAACGGTGGAAAGGAGCAACTGAAATAAGTAAACGTGCGAAATAAACACAGAAAAAGATTTTTGTGATATTGCTAAAGGAAAATTCTGACAATTAAATTTTGTTTTTGATAAAAAGAGTATACCTACCTTTATGAATGTACTCTCGCTAATGACTATTAGAAAATCATTGTCTATGCCCATACCATAAACTGCTTGACAAGCATTTACGTGCTTGTCAAGCATTGCTTGATCGTTGAGGGAGTTCTTATAAAAAAAAAATTGTATGAAGTAATGATCTTCGCCAATGAGAGATGAAGGCACTTCCTTTACAATAATGTCACTTAGTATAGGAGTGTCAAGAGTGTCCCCCCCCTGCTACTAAATGTGCGATCTTACAGTAAACACATATAAGTAGCTCCTAATTGTGCTATTTGTGCGGTAGAAAACATTTCAAAAATATTCACAGATTTTGAAGTAATCAGACATTTTCTGAAAACAGAAAAAAAATTCTAGCGCCTAAACTACCACCTAAATAGAGAAACCAAAAACGGTGTTCTATTCTTCTTTTTATTTCTCATTACCATAAAAATTTTGAAAACCGCACATTTACGCGTTTTTGAATAATACCCACATGAAGGTTAGACTGACCATGTCATGACTTTGACGGTCAGCAGGATAAAAATATCAGAGACTATTTAGATCCTGGCCCAAAGAATAATCGAGTCCGTTACGCCAGCAGGAAAGATGCTCCTAGAGGGAAGCGAGTTTGATGAATAATTTGTGCGCAATTCAGTGTAAATGTGCGCCAAATAAAAAATTTGTGGGCCTTATACTTTTGGAATAAAACGGGAAAAACGGATTCTGCTGGGGTAACGGTGCTCCAGCAGGAAGAATCTAAACTAATGATCGGAGAGAAATAAAAGATATATGTGCGGGTAGCTTGATACTAGCAGGAAATGTGCGCCAAATATAAAATTTGTGGGCCTTATAGGAGATATTTGATTTCCTGCTGGCGTAACGTTTTGCCAGATCCCAGATCTCGGAAACTACTAAATGTGCGATCTTACAGTAAACACATATAAGTAGCTCCTAATTTGTGCTATTTGTGCGGTAGAAAACATTTCAAAAATATTCACAGATTTTGAAGTAATCAGACATTTTCTGAAAACAGAAAAAAAAATCTAGCGCTTAAACTACCACCTAAATAGAGAAACCAAAAACGGTGTTCTATTCTTCTTATTATTTCTCATTACCATAAAAATTTTGAAAACCGCACATTTACGCGTTTTTGAATAATACCCACATGAAGGTTAGACTGACCATGTCATGACTTTGACGGTCAGCAGGATAAAAATATCAGAGACTATTTAGATCCTGGCCCAAAGAATAATCTGTGCGGTTACTGAAGTACATGCTCTGAAAATTTCAGCTTCAAATTCTTCGTATTAAAGGAAATATCAATTAAAATCCAAAACAACTGTCAGTATTCCGATTAACCGACCAAATTCGATAGACCACCAAAAAGCGACGCGTTCATACATATTGATGACCTTCTTTATTGTGTCGTATTATGCAGAAAAATTGTTTGTACAGTCGCGTTCATAACTTCTTATTGGCAAATGTGGGTAAATAGTGTTTTAACTTTTAAATAGTTAGTTTGAGCCTGTATTCATACCAATACCACAGCCGAGAGAGTATTTTTCTTACAGTCGGACTTCAATCGCCCTTTGTGCTGGCGCAAAAGCCGCTGTTCGTCTAGACAGTTTGACGCAACGACTAAAAGTGTAAGGGACTAAAATTTTATTTGTAAATCATTACTAATTTAGGGCTAACTAAGTATAAAATAAATATTAAATTAGTACTCAATTAGGAAATAATAATGAAAAAATAAGTTCCAAGATGGCGGCCATCTTTTTTGTTTGTGGGCATATTTCGATGAAACTCGGTTTTTGATACTATTTTGACAAGATAATATCAATGCAATGTTAAAAAAATAAAAAATCCAAGATGGCGGCCATCTTCTTTGTTTGTGAAACGATTTCGACGAAACTCGGTTTCTGGTACTTTTTTGACAAGAAAATAATAGGTAAAGCAATGTTAAAAAAATAAAAATCCAAGATGGCGACCATCTTTTTTGTTTGTGAGCCGATTTCGACGAAACTCGGTTTCTGGTACTATTTTGACAAGAAAACAGCAATGCAGTGTTAAAAATGTTAAAAATTCAAGATGGCGGGCCAATTTTTGGTTTTCGGGCCGATTTCGATGAAACTCGGTTTTTGGTAGTATTTTGACGAGAAAACAGCAACGCAATGTAAAAAAAAAAACAAAAAATCCAAGATAGCGGCCATCTTCTTTGTTTGTGAGCCGATTTCGATGAAACTCGATTTTTGGTAATATTTTGACAAGAAAATAACAAAGCAATGTTAAAAAAATAAAAAAATCCAAGATGGCAGCCATCTTTTTTGTTTGTGGGCCGATTTCGACGAAACTCGGTTTCTAGTACTATTTTGACCAAAAACCGAGATTCATCGATCATCGTATCATCGTATCAGAAACCGAGTTTCATCGAAATCGGCCCACAAACAAAAAAGTTGGCCGCCATCTTGAATTTTTTACATTTTTAACATTGCGTTTCTGTTTTCTTGACAAAACAGTAGCAAAAACCGAGTTTCATTGAAATCGGCCCGCAAACAAAAAATGTGGCGGCCATCTTGAATTTTTTACATTTTTAACATTGCGTTGCTGTTTTCTTGTCAAAACAGTAGCGAAAACCGAGTTTCATCGAAATCGACCCACAAACAAAAAAGATGGCCGCCATCTTGAATTTATTGCTTTTTTAACATTGCGTTGCTATTTTCTTGTCGAAATAGTACCAAAAACAGAGTTTCATCGAAATCGGCCCACAAAAAAAAAGTTGGCCGCCATCTTAAATTTTTTACTTTTTTTTACAAAACATCCTTTATTTTTCTACTAAAATAATGTTAAAATTCATTTAATTCAAGTAAAAATGAAATGAAACAGAAATAACTTCATTCGTTATTTAAATAAAAGCACTCACTCAAATCACTTTTTTACTTAAATGTACGTAGACGTGACGTGTACAAACCTGTTCAACAACAAAGTTAAGGAGGTCATCAATATGTATGAACGCGTCGCTTTTTGGTGGTCTATCGAATTTGGTCGGTTAATCGGAATACTGACAGTTGTTTTGGATTTTAATTGATATTTCCTTTAATACGAAGAATTTGAAGCTGAAATTTTCAGAGCATGTACTTCAGTAACCGCACAGATTATTCTTTGGGCCAGGATAAAGGCATATGTTAATGAGACCAGGAGACTTTTGTGTATATATATATTGAGCCGGTTCACAAGTTACAGCACTGTTATAACATAATTTATACTTTACACTAATGTCTATACATGTCGACGGATCCACAAGAAGTGTGTCAAACTACAGACTGCTGCGCATGTCCAAGCAGATTGACATAACAAATCTAACTTGAAATTCGAATGTACCATAGAGCATAGCACTTCGTGAGAAACCTCCCTCGACACACCCCCCTCAATCTGCTGCACATGCTGACCATACTTGCTGAAACAGTTACCTGTCCAGCACTACTAACTGCTTAATCAAACTTATACACTCTTAGATGCTTCCTACCAATAGTTACAAACCTATCTCAAGTTTATATAATATTAAAGTGTTTAGTAAAGTATTGAAGTTTTATTAAATTGTCCATTATTACCCATGTCTACCCCTTAACATAACATTTGACATTATTACTCATGTCTACCCCTTAACACAATATTTGACATAACCCGTTACATCAAAACTTTCTATCTGCCTCTCGATTCCTATAACCCGTAACACCTCTTCTCGAGCTACTTACTACCTTTCAATTAACTACACCTTTCGAATACTTGAACTCCTACTCGACCCTACATTACAAGACCTAACCGTTTTTTCAAAACTCCTACTCGACCCTACATTACAAAACCTAACGTTTTTTATATAGACAGACAAAACAACCTTTAAACTCAATTATCCATCATTACATAAAAAATACAAGCATAGTACAAAATCAAATCAATTATCAAATACATTCAATTATATAAAAGTAAAACGTAAATGTGTGATAAAAACTTAAAGCCATAATAATGTCCAAATAATAAACGTATGAAAATTTCTTTCAAGTTACTTGTTTACCGTCGTTTGCTTTGTTATTTTTTATGATGATGATTCATTTATTTTCCAAATATTCCCCAAATGTTTCCACACCCCCCTTAAATGAATCATTACATTATATGCCTATGCACCCCCTTAAGCATTGTACGTATACACCCCCTTAACTCTTTAACTAAAACTGTGAATTGAATGGGCTTCTTAAGTTTACATCACGCCTTTACATCTTTCTTATACAAATTACACACCCCTATAAAACTTACACACTAATTCCCCACATATTGACCGAAAACGCATTTAGTTCACTTTTGCCCGCACTTATCACTAAACACTCACTCTGATACGAGTTTTCTTTGACACCTTTCAAACTTCACAGGTGGCAAACACTTTGTAAGTATATCTGCTATCTGCGAACCCGTTGGACAGTATTTGACCGTTATTCTGTTTGCATCAATCTGATCTTTTAGATAGTAGTATCTCACGTCTATGTGTTTACTTCTTTTATTCATAATTCCTTTCTTCATGAGCCAAATAGCTGACTGGTTGTCCACTTTCATTTCTATTTCTAATTTCTCATTGGTCATTTCAAATATGAAGTCTCTGATGAACAGGAGTTCTTTGCAGCATTCTGCTGCGGCTATAAACTCTGCTTCCGTACTTGACAGCGCTACGATCGGTTGCTTTCTTGAGCTCCATGCCACTGGTCCACCGTTTAGCCAAATCACGTAACCCGACGTGCTACGCCTAGTGTCTGGATCCCCCGCGAAATCTGAGTCACAGTACCCTCGAAGCACTTTATCACCTTCACCAAAATGAATACCTTTGTTTTCCGAACCTTTTAAAAATTTCAAAATAGTTTTTGCATTATTTAAATCATTCAAATTTGGAGCACTTTGTTGACGCGAGCAATACCCTACATGGAAGCTTATGTCTGGCCTCGTTTTATTCGCCAGATATAATAAAGATCCTACCATTTCCCTATAGAGTTCATGGCTCTCTGTGTCTATTTTCAACTTTGGGTGTTGTTCTATCAAAATGGTTGGGGTTTTACATTCTCTTGCTTCATTCAAATTAAATTTCTTCAAAATTTTTTCGATGTAATTTTTCTGACAAATTTTCACTCCTTCCTTTTCTTGTGTTATATCCAGCCCGATGTAATTTGATACTTCTTCGCAGATTCTTAGATCGAAACCTTTTCTTAATGTTTCCACTACATGCACCAGATCTTCTTCTCTCTCACCAACTACTAGTCCATCATCAACATAAATCGCAAGAATCATCCTTCTTTCACCTTCCATTACAAAAATACATTGATCTAACTTTAATTGCTTAAATCCCATTTGAATTAAATGTTCTGTAAATTTAATATTCCACATTAATGGAGCTTGTTTTAACCCATACAGACTCTTATTTAATTTGCATACTTTATCTTCTTTGTTGCTGTAACCTTTTGGAACTTTTAAATAAATACACTCTTTTAAATCTCCATGAAGAAACGCTGTTTTAATATCGAACTGTTTCATTTTCAATTTTTTATTTGCAACAATTGACAATAGTACTCTCAAAGAATTTGTATTTACAACTGGACTATATGTTTCATCATAATCTATTTTATATTTCTGTTGAAATCCTCTTGCGACTAATCTTGCTTTGTATCTTCCATCTGATTTCACCGTGAAGATCCATTTGCTTGTTACTAGCTTTCTTCCTTCCGCTTCTTTCTTATCTACAAAGGTCCACGTATTGTTTTCTTCTAACGACTTGATTTCTTCCTCTATTGCTTTCTTCCATTTATCTTTTTCGCTTGATTCTATCGCCTCCTCGTACGTTAACATGGAAGCTTCCGTATCAAACTCCATGACATAATCTTTATATCTTTCTGGTAACCTACGTTCTCTCGCAGGTTGGTTTCTTCTTCTACTATCTTCTACCACTCGACTTCCCTCAGTTTCTTCATTACTCTCTCCATTTTCTGCTTCAATCTCTACTACTCGACTCTGCTTTTCTTCACTCTCTTCACTATCGAAAAGTTCTCCACTTTCTTCAGGTTGTATAATACTATCAAAATTTAAATTACTTTCAAAATTGTTTCTACTATTTATACTATTTTCGTTTCTTTCTTCTTCATTTGTTCTTCCGTCATTTATTTCACCATCATTTGTTTCACCGTCACTTGTTCTGTCTTCATTTATTCGACTGTCGTTTGTTCTACCTTCGTTTGTTTCTCTAATACTTCTATTTCTTCTTTCTCCACCTTCTCGACATTCTTCATTGCTTACTGTTGAATTTTGATTTATTTCTTCTCCTGTATGTTCATCTTCAACCAACTTCCACAGTCCATTCATTTTCACCACATTTTCTTCATCATCTAAATATATTCCTTGTTCTTCTTCGTTTATTCTTACATCCCTTGCTCTTATTATCTGTTTCTTTTCATCCAGCCAAATTTTGTAGCCGTTTCTAACGTAACCGATGAGTATTCCTTTGCCGCATCTTTCGTCCAGTTTTCGTAGGTCAAAGTTTATTTTGTAGTACGCTGTAGATCCAAATCTTCTGATGTTCGATAGGTTGGGTTTTATCTTGAACCACATTTCCGCTGGTGTTTTGTTTCTGCCTTCTGTTGGACTTCTGTTGAGCAGGAAACTTGCTGTTAACAGTGCTTCACCCCACAGATAGTTTGGAACCTTGCCATCGAACATTAACGCCCTTGTTCTCTCCATCAGGGTTCTGTTTCAATCCAAGATGGTAGCCATCTTTTTTGTTTGTGGGCCGATTTCGACGAAACTCGGTTTCTAGTACTATTTTGACAAGAAAATAACAATGCAATGTTAAAAAAATTAAAAATCCAAGATGGCGGCCATCTTTTTTTTGTGGGCTGATTTCGATGAAACTCGGTTTTTAGTAGTATTTTGACAAGAAAACAGCAACGCAATGTTAAAAAAAATAAAAAATCCAAGATGGTAGCCATCTTTTTTGTTTGTGGGCTTATTTCGACGAAACTCGGTTTCTGATACTATTTTGTCAAAAAAATAACATAGCGATGTTAAAAAAATAAAAAATCCAAGATGGCGGCCAGTTTTTAAATTTGCGGGCCGATTTCGATGAAACTCGGTTTTTGGTAGTATTTTGACGAGAAAACAGTAACGCAATGTTAAAAAAAATTAAAATCAAAGATGGCTGCCATCTTTTTTGTTTGTGGGCCGATTTCGATGAAATTCGGTTTTTGGTACTATTTTGACAGGAAAATAACAATGCAATGTTAAAAATTATAAAAAAATCAAAGATGGCGGCTTTTTTTTTGTATTTAATTTTATTTTTTCAGATTTTTTGGAAACAATAGCAAATATCTTTAAAAACATCCCAGTAACTAAGCGCAAATAATATTTTAAAAACATCACCATTTATTCAGCTTTCAGTTGAAGTATAAAACTTAATAATAACTTAAATAAAAATGAGAAATTAAGTCTTAGCTAAATAGCAATTTTATGTAGCAAAAAATTCCTATTTCGAGCGCTTCGGAGTTGGCCGTATTATTCTACTTAATCATAAATATGAAAGTTTGCCTGTTTGAATGATTGTTAATCAATCACGCAAAACGGCTGAACGGATTTGGATGAAATGATAGTTTATAAGCCGGATTACAACATAGGAGGATACTATTATCTTGGTTTAAGGTTTCCTAGGGATTTTCTCGAATGTAAATGTGGATGAAGTCGTGGGCTGAAGCTAGTTTGCCATATATGGTCGTGCTTACTAAAAATACTTTCGTCTGAGTGAGTTTGAGACAGGATTGTTTTCCGCCGATGAGTTAAAACTTTATACAGACGGCATCACAAATAACCATGCATATCAGCCATTTTTAATGCCCCGCTGGCTGCTGGGGAAGAGGCCTTCCTTTTGGCTTGTGGATGGATAAAGCGGACGGGCCATAATGATAATAAATGAATAATGAAAATAGTATCAGAAACCGAGTTTCATCGAAATCAGCCCACAAACAAAAAAGTTGGCCGCCATAGTAGCGGTATCTACCGTACCGCCGCACATACCACACATGGTTGCAACAAGATTTATCACCATGTGACTAGATGGCGCTAGTGTCGTATAAACACAAAGATTAGTAAGGAACAGCAACTCGTAGTATGGAAAAATATATGGAGCAACCATCTACATCTCGCTGACGAAGTTTTCTCAGCGAAGCAGCATATATACAACTGCCAACCATCATCGGTTGGACCGCGGTCCCCGGGCAAATACCACCCAGCCCGGAGGAAGATCTTCCACTTTGGCCTTCCTACTAGTGGCAACCTTCTCTCAATACCTTCCATACTACCATACTTCATTCCTGCACCATCTTGAATTTTTTACTTTTTTACCATTGTGTTGCTGTTTTCTTGCCAAAATACTACAAAAACCGAGTTTCATCGAAATCGGCCCACAAACAAAAAGTTGGCCGCCATCTTGAATATTTTACTTTCTAACATTGCGTTGCTGTTTTCTTGTCAAAATACTACCAAAAATCGAGTTTCATCGAAATCGGCCCGCAAACTAAAAAGTTGGCCGCCATCTTGAATTTTTTACTTTTTTATCATTGCGTTGCTGTTTTATTGACAAAACAGTACCAAAAACAGAGTTTCATCGAAATCGGCCCGCAAACTAAAAAGTTGGCCGCCATCTTGAATTTTTTACTTTTTTAACATGGTGTTGCTGTTTTCTTGTCAAAATACTACCAAAAACCGAGTTTCATCGAAATCGGCTCGCAAACTAAAAAGTTGGCCGCCATCTTGAATTTTTTACTTTTTTAACAATGTGTTGCTGTTTTCTTGTCAAAATACTACCAAAAACCGAGTTTCATCGAAATCGGCCCGCAAACTAAAAAGTTGGCCGCCATCTTGAATTTTTGCATTTTTAACATTGTGTTGTTGTTTTCTTGTCAAAATAGTATCAGAAACCGAGTTTCATCGAAATCGGCCCACAAACAAAAAAGTTGGCCGCCATCTTGAATTTTTTACATTTTTAACATTGCGTTTCTGTTTTCTTGACAAAACAGTAGCAAAAACCGAGTTTCATTGAAATCGGCCCGCAAACAAAGAAGGTGGCGGCCATCTTGAATTTTTTACATTTTTAACATTGCGTTGCTGTTTTCTTGTCAAAACAGTAGCGAAAACCGAGTTTCATCGAAATCGACCCACAAACAAAAAAGATGGCCGCCATCTTGAATTTATTACTTTTTTAACATTGCGCTGCTATTTTCTTGTCGAAATAGTACCAAAAACAGAGTTTCATCGTAATCGGCCCACAAAAAAGAAGTTGGCCGCCATCTTAAATTTTTTACTTTTTTTACAAAACATCCTTTATTTTTCTACTAAAATAATGTTAAAATTCATTTAATTCAAGTAAAAATGAAATGAAACAGAAATAACTTCATTCGTTATTTAAATAAAAGCACTCACTCAAATCACTTTTTTACTTAAATGTACGTAGACGTGACGTGTACAAACCTGTTCAACAACAAAGTTAAGGAGGTCATCAATATGTATGAACGCGTCGCTTTTTGGTGGTCTATCGAATTTGGTCGGTTAATCGGAATACTGACAGTTGTTTTGGATTTTAATTGATATTTCCTTTAATACGAAGAATTTGAAGCTGAAATTTTCAGAGCATGTACTTCAGTAACCGCACAGATTATTCTTTGGGCCAGGATCTAAATAGTCTCTGATATTTTTATCCTGCTGACCGTCAAAGTCATGACATGGTCAGTCTAACCTTCATGTGGGTATTATTCAAAAACGCGTAAATGTGCGGTTTTCAAAATTTTTATGGTAATGAGAAATAATAAGAAGAATAGAACACCGTTTTTGGTTTCTCTATTTAGGTGGTAGTTTAGGCGCTAGAATTTTTTTTCTGTTTTCAGAAAATGTCTGATTACTTCAAAATCTGTGAATATTTTTGAAATGTTTTCTACCGCACAAATAGCACAAATTAGGAGCTACTTATGTGTGTTTACTGTAAGATCGCACATTTAGTAGTTTCCGAGATCTGGGATCTAGCAAAACGTTACGCCAGCAGGAAATCAAATATCTCCAAAACTATAAGGCCCACAAATTTTATATTTAGCGCACATTTCCTGCTAGTATCAAGCTACCCGCACATATATCTTTTATTTCTCTCCGATCATTAGTTTAGATTCTTCCTGCTGGAGCACCATTACCCCAGCAGAATCCGTTTTTCCCGTTTTATTCCAAAAGTATAAGGCCCACAAATTTTTTATTTGGCGCACATTTACACTGAATTGCGCACAAATTATTCATCAAACTCGCTTCCGTCTAGGAGCATCTTTCCTGCTGGCGTAACGGACTCCGTTCCAACGGACAAAAGATCCATATTATCCCGTTCATTTAAGATGGTTACGCTTATGTATAGCACGGTCGCTTTTACGTGACCTTTACAATTTGGTCGGCTTATTAGAGAATTGTTGTCATATTCTTGTTTTTGTTAAAACTTTCATGATAGGCGTAATTGAAAGCTGAAATTAACAGGAAGGAATGTTAATGAATTACTTAAATTTGTTTAATGTATGCGATGTGTCTTAATGTTATGGAAACTGTGTATTCGATCGCTAAAGTACGACCGGTCTAAAATTTATTAAATTTGTTTATATCTTTACATCGTGTAAAGTTACAAAGCCTAAAATTCTTGACGTAATAAGTGTCTACCACGGCTATTTTTAACAGCTGTTTATTTGATTATAAGGGTACTAGTTTACTTGCACATTTGTTTTTTCTGTTTTTCGAAACCATTTAATTACGTTGGTTTGCGACAACCAAATCAAAAACTAACAATCAAACAAATTTAAACAAATTAAGGTCTCTTAGTGGTATTTTTTTCAAACTTCTGCGTTGAACCGTTTTCGAGATCTGGGAAAACTCAAAACGTTACCCCAGCAAAAACTTAAATAACTCAAGAACCATAACACACACAATTTTTGCTATTTGCTAACATTTACTATGCAACAAAAGCTATCTATTCATGTATTTGGTTCCAGGCTGAAACAACTTTTTTTGCCAGGGTAATGTTTAAAACGTGACCCCAGCAAAATCTGTTTTTCTCATATATCTTAAAAACTACAACTCACACAAATTTTGCTATTAGTAAACAAATTTCTCCTCATGACACACTAATTATCTGATAAGGTCTCATCTCTCTAAAGCTCAACTTTTTGCTGGGGTAACGCACACGGGGTAACGGTGCTCCAGCAGGAAGAATCTAAACTAATGATCGGAGAGAAATAAAAGATATATGTGCGGGTTGCTTGATACTAGCAGGAAATGTGCGCCAAATATAAAATTTGTGGGCCTTATAGTTTTGGAGATATTTGATTTCCTGCTGGCGTAACGTTTTGCCAGATCCCAGATCTCGGAAACTACTAAATGTGCGATCTTACAGTAAACACATATAAGTAGCTCCTAATTTGTGCTATTTGTGCGGTAGAAAACATTTCAAAAATATTCAAAGATTTTGAAGTAATCAGTCATTTTCTGAAAACAGAAAAAAAATTCTAGCGCCTAAACTACCACCTAAATAGAGAAACCAAAAACGGTGTTCTATTCTTCTTATTATTTCTCATTACCATAAAAATTTTGAAAACCGCACATTTACGCGTTTTTGAATAATACCCACATGAAGGTTAGACTGACCATGTCATGACTTTGACGGTCAGCAGGATAAAAATATCAGAGACTATTTAGATCCTGGCCCAAAGAATAATCTGTGCGGTTAATGAAGTACATGCTCTGAAAATTTCAGCTTCAAATTCTTCGTATTAAAGGAAATATCAATGAAAATCCAAAACAACTGTCAGTATTCCGATTAACCGACCAAATTCGATAGACCACCAAAAAGCGACGCGTTCATACATATTGATGACCTTCTTTATTGTGTCGTATTATGCAGAAAAATTGTTTGTACAGTCGCGTTCATAACTTCTTATTGGCAAATGTGGGTAAATAGTGTTTTAATTTTTAATAGTTAGTTTGCGCCTGTATAGTTAGGTCAGTAGTGGCAGTCATGTATGGCGAGGTCAAAATTTGTCATTAGATGAATTCACTTGGCACATATGTAGCTTAGGTAAAACTGATCTGATTTAGCCCGGTAGCCATCCGCCCCCCCTTGGCAGGTAAGGGGGGGTGGCATTCAAAGTTTCGCGCCGCCGCACTTCAGAAAAAAAATCATATCTCCTTCAATATACCTACCACCTTGAGTGTGGTATCATAATGTGATAAATCAAGGATGAGGAAGCCATTTTTGAGACATTTAATGTACAGTTTCATAGAAAAAAAGTGATATATTTTACTATATTGACGACATTATCAAAATCAGTTTGCTATTTTTTTTATTCAACAGTTGGTATCTTTGAAAATTCAAATTTTATGCAAAGGAAAAAAATACTATCTTAAAGTACATTTATTCAGCTTTAAATACATACAAACTTATATATAGTGATCATACAATATTTATCTGACAAAAATCGAACATTGTATGCGAAGGTGTTTCCAAACGTCTTTAATTTCAAGTTAAGTTGGTTTTTCATACAAATTGTATAGAGTACAAACTTAACTTTGCGGCCAATTGATGTTTATGTTTCTACGGTCTTATAGTCTCTCTCAGCTATCGTACAGTCTAATTTATACTTAAATTTTTTTGTGGAAGTCATAACGACAATTGAAAAAAATAGACTGACTTGATCTCAGAATGAGGAAGTCACAAAACGTCGACGCGACGTGGCGTCAAAAGATCAGCTCAAAACGATCAGGTAGGAAAACGTCCTATCCTACCATATTAAGTTTACAGTGCAAAAAGTGTTTAAATCATAATAGGTAGGTACCCTAAGAACCTAGGTATACAAATATATCGTAAAGATAAAACTACTGTTGCATTGAGTATTTTTATACACTCGTGAGCAGAAAAATGGAACAACAGCCCTATTTCATACAAACAAGGTAATTTTAAAGCTTTGGTTCTCCGCCCAAGATTAAACGGGGTATTATGTGATGATGGCAATTTAAAGAGTGAATGGAGAAGGCACAGATCGCAAAAGAAACCCAACTCCGCCATCCATTCTTTAAACTGCCATCATCAGATAACATCTCGTGTAATCCTGAGCGGAGAACCAAAGCTTTAAAGTTACCTCGTTTGTATGAAAATAAGCCTGTTAATCATTTTTTTCAGCTCAAAAGTATATAAAAATACTTAATGCAACAATAGTTTCATTTTTACGATATATTTATATGCCTAGGTCCTTGGGGTACCTAATAAATATAATTTAAACATTATTTGCACTTTAGACTTAATTTGGTAGAATATTTTCCTACCTGGGTCGTTTTGAGATCTAATCTTTTGACGCCACGTCGCGTCGTCGTTTTATGACTTGCTCGTACTGAGAACACGTATGTCTAATTTTTTCTATGGTCGTTATGACTTCCACAAAAAGATCTAAGTATGTATTAGACCGTAGGATAGTTGAGAGAGATTGTAAGACCGTAAGAACATAAGCGACAAAATATACCAAAGTTAAGTTTGTATTCTATACATTTTGTATGAAAAAACCAACTTATATTTGCAGTTGGAAATTCTTGGCAACACTGTCACATACTGTGTTCGATTTTTTTCAGAGAGACATTGTAAGATAACTATATTTAAAGTATACATATTTTTAAAGCTGAATAAGTGTACTTTAAGTCAACATATTTTTTCTCTGCACAAAATTAGTATTTTCAGAGATACTGACTGTTGAATAAAAATAATAGCAAAACATTTTTTGATACTTTTAGCAATTTTTTTTTTTTTAATGTCTATAAAATTAAATGACTCAAAAATGAATTTCTTTATGCTTGCTACAGAGTTAAGTTTGTGTTCTATACATTTTGCAGGAAATAAAACATCTAATACTGGCTCTTGGAAACGTTGGGATACACCGTCGCATACCATGTTCGATTTTTTTTCAGATAGACATTGTACGATACCTATATATAAAGTATATATTTTTTTAAAGCTGGATTAATTTGCTTTAATACAATATTTTTTTTCTTTGCACAAAATTAGCATTTTCGAAGATACCGGCTCTTAAATAAAAAAAATAGCAAAGAGATTTTGATACTATCCGTTATATTTTACCTTTTTTCTATGAAACTGTACATGAAATGTCTCAAAAATGAATCCCCTATCCCTAATTTATCATAAAATGATACCACAGTCGAGGTGATAGGTATATTGAAGGAGATATGATTTTTTGTCTGAAGTGCGGCGGCGTGAAACTTTGAATATCACCCCCCACTACCTGCCAAGGGGGGGAGGATGGCTACCGGGCTAAATCAGCTCAGTTTTACCTAAGCTAAATATGTGCCAAGTGAATTCATCTAATGAAAAATTTTGACCTTTTGCCACTACTTCCTAGGCTAGTATTCATACCAATACCACAGCCGAGAGAGTATTTTTCTTACAGTCGGACTTCAATCGCCCTTTGTGCTGGCGCAAAAGCCGCCGTTCGTCTAGACAGTTTGACGCAACGACTAAAAGTGTAAGGGACTAAAATTTTATTTGTAAATCATTACTAATTTAGGGCTAACTTAGTATAAAATAAATATTAAATTAGTACTCAATTAGGAAATAATAATGAAAAAATAAGTTCCAAGATGGCGGCCATCTTTTTTGTTTGTGGGCATATTTCGATGAAACTCGGTTTTTGATACTATTTTGACAAGATAATATCAATGCAATGTTAAAAAAATAAAAAATCCAAGATGGCGGCCATCTTCTTTGTTTGTGGACCGATTTCGACGAAACTCGGTTTCTGGTACTTTTTTGACAAGAAAACAGCAACGCAGTGTTAAAAATGTAAAAAATTCAAGATGGCGGGCAAATTTTTGGTTTTCGGGCCGATTTCGATGAAACTCGGTTTTTGGTAGTATTTTGACGAGAAAACAGCAACGCAATGTAAAAAAAAAACAAAAAATCCAAGATGGCGGCCATCTTCTTTGTTTGTGGGCCGATTTCGATGAAACTCGATTTTTGGTACTATTTTGACAAGAAAATAACAAAGCAATGATAAAAAAATAAAAAATTCAAGATGGCAGCCATCTTTTTTGTTTGTGGGCCGATTTCGACGAAACTCGGTTTCTAGTACTATTTTGACAAGAAAATAACAATGCAATGTTAAAAAAATTAAAAATCCAAGATGGCGGCCATCTTCTTTTTTTGTGGGCTGATTTCGATGAAACTCGGTTTTTAGTAGTATTTTGACAAGAAATTAGCAACGCAATGTTAAAAAAAATAAAAAATCCAAGATGGCAGCCATCTTTTTTGTTTGTGGGCCGATTTCGACGAAACTCGGTTTCTAGAACTACTTTGACAAAAAAATAACATAGCGATGTTAAAAAAATAAAAAATCCAAGATGGCGGCCAGTTATAAAGTTTGCGGGCCGATTTCGATGAAACTCGGTTTTTGGTAGTATTTTGACGAGAAAACAGCAACGCAATGTTAAAAAAACAAAAAATCCAAGATGGCGGCTATCTTCTTTGTTTGTGGGCCGATTTCGATGAAACTCGATTTTTGGTACTATTGTGACAAGAAAATAACAAAGCAATGATAAAAAAATAAAAAATTCAAGATGGCAGCCATCTTTTTTGTTTGTGGGCCGATTTCGACGAAACTCGGTTTCTAGTACTATTTTGACAAGAAAATAACAATGCAATGTTAAAAAAATTAAAAATCCAAGATGGCGGCCATCTTTTTTTTGTGGGCTGATTTGGATGAAACTCGGTTTTTAGTAGTATTTTGACAAGAAAACAGCAACGCAATGTTAAAAAAAATAAAAAATCCAAGATGGTAGCCATATTTTTTGTTTGTGGGCCGATTTCGACGAAACTCGGTTTCTAGTACTATTTTGACAAAAAAATAACATAGCGATGTTAAAAAAATAAAAAATCCAAGATGGCGGCCAATTTTTAAGTCTGCGAGCCGATTTCGATGAAACTCGGTTTTTGGTAGTATTTTGATGAGAAAACAGCAACGCAATGTTGAAAAAAAAAAATCAAAGATGGCTGCCATCTTTTTTGTTTGTGGGCCGATTTCGATGAAATTCGGTTTTTGGTACTATTTTGACAGGAAAATAACAATGCAATGTTAAAAATTATAAAAAATCAAAGATGGCGGCTTTTTTTTGTATTTAATTTTATTTTTTCAGATTTTTTGGAAACAATAGCAAATATCTTTAAAAACATCCCAGTAACTAAGCGCAAATAATATTTTAAAAACATCACCATTTATTCAGCTTTCAGTTGAGGTATAAAACTTTATAATAACTTAAATAAAAAATGAGAAATTAAGTCTTAGCTAAATAGCAGTCCCATTTTATGTAGCTAAAAATTCCTATTTTGAGCGCTTCGGAGGTGGCCGTATTATTCTACTTAATCATAAATATGAAAGTTTGCCTGTTTGAATGATTGTTAATCAATCACGCAAAACGGATGAACAGATTTGGATGAAATGATAGTTTATAAGCCGGATTACAACATAGGAGGATACTATTATGTTGGTTTAAGGTTTCCTAGGGATTTTCTCGAATGTAAATGTGGATGAAGTCGTGGGCTGAAGCTAGTCTGCCATAAATGGTCGTGCTTACTAAAAATACTTTCGTCTGAGTGAGTTTGAGACAGGATTGTTTTCCGCCGATGAGTTAAAATTTTATACAGACGGCATCATAAATAACCATGCATATCAGCCATTTTTAATGCCCCGCTGGCTGCTGGGGAAGAGGCCTTCCTTTTGGCTTGTGGATGGATAAAGGATCATTCACACAGCTCCGGCGCGTCAACGGCGCGTCACCGGCCCGTCAACGTCAAAAATATAGTTACATACAAGTTGTACTACACTGTTCACACACATCAGTCATGGCGCGTCACCGGCCCGTCAACGTCAAACGCATATTGCTACGGCATGCCGGCGACGCGCCGGTGACGTGACGGCCGGCGCGTCACCGGCACGGCGCGTCGCCGGCGAGTCACCGGCAAGGCAAACAGGGTTGCTACTTTTTTGTTTAAATAAATTATTGGTTGCTGTAATCGGTACAGAAAATTACACTGTAGTATGGAAATAAAAGTAGGTGATTATTGGGCGTTCTGGAACACATTCACTCCAGGTCTCTCACGTCCGTTCGATCCCTGTCGTGAAGTGTTCCAAACAGCCCAATAATCACCTCGATCGCTGTAGTAAAAACTGTTTCAGGAAGACCAGTTAAATGTATGAAAATATGGTTAAACTCCCTAGTTCCTACCTACTCGCGATGAATAAATATAAAATATACTTTATGTAAAACTTACATGCTGCTAAGCTCACTGCACACCAAATCATTTGTATTGCACTCATTATAATATAGTAACACTGATTTATGCACGATGCTTAAACCGATAATGGATCACACTCGGCGGCTGACATTATGGAACTTATCGTTTTGTTTTAGACTGATTGTTCGTGTCAGTGGCCAAATTTGGTCGATGGCACCTGAAGACGAATTTCGATCATAACGCTTAGGAAAATATCATTCTTCGGCCGAGTGCTCATGCCCATCGCCCATTGGCTGGTGGCACCTCAGAAATGAATTTCCATCACGATACGATACGATTAAGAACATCGGATAATAGTCAATGCCAAAGCTGAGGAAATTATCATTCTTCGGCTGATTGCTCGTGCCGTTCACCTAGTGGTTGTTGGCACCCAGATATGATAATTCAAAAGATAAGGCAAATATACCTCCAAAGAACTCAACAGGTAACTGGTGCCGGTGACCAAATTAGGTTGGCGACACCTAAAACAACGAAAAGATTACCACTTTATGCTGCCATCGAGAGATGGGTGACCGCCCATCTATCCAGTTTTCGGGTTTTCTCATAACCTGCACTGCACTGTTCACTTACGCGGACGACAAGACTATGACTCGAATGCAAGTGCATTGCGTCATGGTTCAAACTGTGTGATTGAAAAAAATCGCACATAATGCATTGAGTTAAGGAATGGTTTAAATTGAATATTATAATTCACTTATCACGTTTATCTATGCAGTGGTATTGACTTTTGTAAGGTAAGCAAATAGGTAAGCCACATTACCACCGTGAGAATAAATTCGCAACATAAACTAGTTAGAGCACACGGTTTGTCTCGTTATTTTTATATTTATTATCTTTTAAGGTTTTTGATTTAATTTTTCATGAAATACAATCATTGATTTCATAAACACATATTCTCTGAATATCGTCAAAAAGCCCAGTTAATAATAAATAAAATAATCAGTTTCGTTAAAAGTGTATTTTTTTCTTTTGGGCACAAATTGACTTTTAGATCTCTTGTAAACCGAAATAACAAAGGTTATTGGGCATATTTGACCCACTTGATGAATGTTTGCGTACAGAGACCAAACCAGTTTCAAATTGAAGTTTCAATCCCACTTTTCAAAATATGTATTATTTTTTTTATGTACCGACCGGCAGAAAAAAAGTTATTTTACATTAAGTGTTTTATTGTATGTTTAATGTTATTAAACTTTTGTTAATAAAACAGAAGTTTTTACTTTAAGCATTGTGAAAATGTGTGGTACAAGCATAATAAACGTTTTATTATCTTTATTTATTTTATTTTTAATTAAAGTGCTGTGACATAATGATAAAAAATTAAACGTGTCCTGCAAGAATGTGACCCATACCACTGAGTAGCAGACACATTTATCTACATACCTAGCCCGATTTAGTTTGTGTACGCTGTAGGTCAAATGTTCGAACAAAATGCCCAATGACCTTTTTGTTATAAGTATGAAATATTTATGCAAAACATCAGAATAAGTTAAACAAAGTCAATAAATTAATCCGTTGATCCATTTTTTTTACATAATACTTTTGAAAAACATAAGTTTTTGTCATTAAGGTACAAAAAGCTTAGTAAACTGTGCTAATTACTGAAATAAATATTTTTACTTAAACTTGCTTTCTGATATCAATAAGCTAAAACAAACGATGACAAAAGCGCAGCGAACTTAATGATAATTATAAAATATATAAAACATAGTTTCATAAAACATCTCAACTTTTCTGAACCATTATTGTAATATTATATCTGAGGGAATCGAACCCGTTGAAGTTTAATTTACTACCACCGCTAAGCCAGTCGATTATAACCAACGATGCAGATTTAGACCTTAGCTCTGATAAAGCCGTGTGTACACAATGCAGCTTTGTTTTGAATTACAAACCTATTGTAATATTAGTGCGCTTACGGATATTATTATATAGTTTCATAAAATTAAACATTCTTCTGGTGTTTGATTTTATTTGATGATTGCGATAAGTCGCATGGTTATTATCTCTGACTTAAATGCATGCTGTGGGTTCGAGTTTGTGTGGATATTTCGTGATGAAGATAAAATTTTGCATTTTTTAAGTAGTCATTGTTTTTAGATAGGTAGTTATTTAAGGATGGCTCACGTTGTTTTAGTAGCTTCTTAGTTTTTAAATGCCTACTGTTGGTTGTACTAAGGTCGGTTTTCTATTGCGTGGATTTCGCACAAGTAAAAAACGTCTGTCTTCAATGAAATTTATTTTGCTACTACTGCATGCGACAATGTGTGTGATATTTATATCGATTTAACTTAATCACTTCAACATAAACCGCCCACCAAAGGACTAGTATAGTCCTTTCAAAACAAAGAAACTGTTTTTAAATTCATGATTTTAACAACAGCAATTTTAACTTTATCTTTACATTACTACTCTCGATTGGTATGAATTTACAAAGAAGTTAAGGTGGGCAAACAAATAACAATTTCATAAATGATTAATAAGTCTCAACAGGCAATGCACATAATTTAGTGACACATCGTTTAACTATAGAATCACCACTTTTAACACTATACACTCTTGTCAGTCCGTCTGGCCCAGGATGTTTGTCAGTTATACGTCCCAGGGCCCATTTCCCTGGGGGAAGATTATCTTGCTTAATCAAGACGATGTCTCCTTTCTTAAATTCACTCTCTCTTTTAAGCCATTTAGGTCGTTGTTGGAGACGAGACAAATATTCTTTTTGCCACCGAACCCAAAAATCATTGACTAGTTTCTGAGTATATTGCCAACGTGTCAAGTATCCAATTTTTGCATCTTTTAGGCTCGGACTCGGTACTGTAATAGGTGCTTCTCCAATTAGAAAATGGCCAGGGGTTAATGGTTCTGTTTTTTCATCAGATAGATCGATGGGACACAGGGGACGTGAATTTAGACAGGCTTCAATGCTGCAGAGCACTGTCGACATTTCTTCAAACGTCAAGTTAGTAGTCAGAATTCTTTTCAGGTGATGTTTTATGGATTTCACTCCGGCCTCCCAGAGTCCTCCAAAATTAGGTGAGTAGGCCGGGATGAAATGCCACTGGGTGCCCTCGTTTGCCAATTTTGTCAACGATTTCTGCCCCAAACTCTAAACATGCTGCCTTCCAGGCGTCTGTCAGCTCTTTGTTCGCACCAACAAAATTTCTGCCCTGGTCGCTCCAAATATGAGCACATTTGCCTCTTCTAGCGCAAAACCTTTTGAATGCTCCAACAAATGCTTCTGATGTCATATCTCCGACCAACTCTAAATGTATTGCCTTGGTTGACATACAAATAAAAATAGCAATATACGCCTTATGCGTTTTAGCTCCTCGGCCTTTGCTCCATAAGATTTGATATGGTCCAGCAAAATCAACCCCTGAATTTATAAATGCGCGGGCTGGTGTCACACGTACTGAAGGCAAATCACCCATGACTTGCGTTCTCACTTTTGCATTTTGCTTGGCACATATCAGATATCGGTGGATATGTCTTTTAACCAGGCTCTTGGCTCCAAGTATCCAGTATTTGGATCGTAAATGGCATAACACCAGCTGAATTCCTCCGTGTAAAGTTCTGGTGTGAGCTTCAGCGATAATGAGTGGTACAAGGTTGTTGCTTCTGCCCAATATGATGGGATGCTTACTTTTCTCTTCTAGGTTTGCATTTCGTAGTCTTCCGCCCACCCTGAGGATTCCTTTTTCGTCCAAATATGGATCTAACGTTTTGAGTTTGCTTGTTCTTTTAACTTGTTTCTTCGTCTTCAACGAAAGAATCTCTTCATTAAATTCTTCTTCTTGTACTTTCTTTATACAAATGTTTAATGCTTCTTCGATTTCTTCAGTGCTAATATTTTCATCAATAATTTCTTTTTTATTCTTGGTCTTGTAATTTAAAAATCTCTTACAGTATGTGATAGTTCTTAATAATTCATTTAATGTGTTAAATTCTTCAAATCTCTTAGATAACCTTTTTCCTCTTTCTTCTTCGGTATTTGTTAGCGTCAGTGTTTGTATTGTTGTCTTTTTCAATTCTAATTCAGTAGGTGTGATGTTTGGTCTTGTAAATTCTATATTTTCCTTTGATAACCATTCTGGTCCCTTCCACCAAAGATCACATTTCTTTAGGTCTTTTACAAACATTCCTCTGGACGCTATGTCTGCGGGATTGTCAGGCGACTGGACGTGATACCACTGGCTACTGTTAACGTTGGATGTTATTTCGACAACGCGATTGGCAACAAAAGTTTTCCATCGTCCCGGTTCTCCAAATAACCAAGATATGACGATAGATGAATCCGTCCATGCGAAAACTTGTGAAGGTGGTATTTTCATCGCTGTTGCAACTTGTTTTAGTAATCTAGAGGCAAGCAATGCTCCACACAGCTCCAGACGTGGTAACGACAGAGTTTTAAGCGGGGCTACTCTGGTTCTGGCAGCGATGAGTGACGTCGTGAACGAACCATCTTGGCTTTTAACTCGACAAAATACTACTGCAGCGTACGCTTGCTCTGAGGCGTCACTGAAGCCATGAATTTCTACAGTGCCTTTGTTTGCATTTGTTATTCCTATCCATCTGTCGATGTGGATCTCGTTTACATTTTCAAGGTCTGAGCGAATATCTATCCATTTCTTTGCCAATAGATTGTTGAGGTCATCATCCCAATTCACCTTTTCTAGCCACAGTTCTTGAATTAGAATCTTTGCTAACACGGTACATGGAGCTATCCAACCCAATGGGTCAAATAATTTTTGTATATCTGAGAGAATGTAACGTTTTGTAATTTTATTATTCGTTGGAGGTAAAGTTAGGTTGTATTCAAATTGATCTTCACCTAAGTTCCACTGAATACCAAGTGCTTTGATGATCCCATTCATGTTCAAATCTATATGTGCATTTGACGACCTCTCATTTGGTTCTATACTTCGCATGAATTCGGCGCTATTGGAAGCCCATTTCTTAAGTTCAAAACCACCACGATGTAAAAGTTCTCTGAGTTCTTGGCTGATTCGAACTGCTTCTGAGACGGTATCACAACTAGACATGCAATCATCAATATAAAATTGGTTTTTTAATGTGTCAGAAGCTTCAGGATAGTGAACACCTTCGTCTGCGACCAGCTGTTGGAGTGTTTTGATGGCAAGATACGGGGCTGAGGCTGTCCCAAATGTTACAGTCAGGAGTCTATAATCTTTGATATCATCTGTAGGATCACTTCTCCATAAGATTCTTTGGTAATCAGTATCTTCCTTTTGCATCAATATCATTCGATACATTTTTGTTATGTCTGACACAAAAGCAACAGCGTGACTACGCCATCTCATAATAATGTTTCTTAGGTCATCTTGTAACACCGGCCCCGGCAGCAGTTCATCGTTTAAGGAGACTCCGTTGGAACCCTTGCAGGAAGCGTCAAATACTACGCGTGTTTGTGTTGACTCCTTATCCTGGCGGATGACGGCGTGATGAGGTAAGTACACTGATCTATTTTGTATTTCTTTCACAGGTACTTCTTCTATATGACCTAACTCTTTGTATTCTTCTATCACCTTTGTATATTTGTCTTTCAGTTCTGGATTCCTATCAAATCTTCTTTCTAGTTGCATGAATCTCTTTAACGCTATCTCTCTTGTATTTCCATCAGGTGATATCGGCTTTTCTGTTTTAAAAGGTAACTTCACTACATATCTTCCTTTCTCATTTCTAGTATGTGTCTTTTCATAAATATCTTCACATAGCTGCTCTTCTCTGGTAAGTTTTCTTTTGGTATCAGTATCTATTTCCCACATTGCTTTTAGTAAATCTTCTATGTTTGTGTCTTGTGTCATGGCCATCAAGGATTTCTCATGAGTGTGAATCTTTATATTCATGCCTCCCATCACGATCCATCCCAGGTTGGTATTCTGAGCACAAGGAGTACCTGGGGGACCTTTGATTAGTCCTTGTTGTAATATTTTCGAATATTCATCGACGCCCAATAGCAAATCCATGGTTCCAGATACATAAAAATTTGGATCTGCTAAATTGAGACCTTTCAGATGCGGCCATTCATTCAGGAGCTTCGTGCTTGAAGGTAAGTTGGTAGTCAAATGCTTGGACATCACGTAGGCTTGTATAGGTAACTCGAAATTAGATTCCCATCGTGACAAAACTTGAAATTTGACCTCTTGCTTTACAGGTACCTTCATGGATTCCATACCCGTAACTATAAGATTTACTTGCTTTCGTTCCAGTTTAAGTGCTTGAGCAGCTTTCTCGCTGATAAAACATGCTTGCGACCCTGAATCGATGAGCGCCTTGAGTACAGTAGTGTGTCCATGTTCTCCTCTTAATATGACTACTGCCGTTGCCAATAAACTAACTGTACGCCCATCTTCATTGTCAGATTTTGCCATCGTAGTATGAACCGACTTTTCTTCTACTGCTGCTTGAGGTTGAGACTGAGATGGTGACGTCGCTTGCGTATTAGGTTCTGGTGGAGGTGACGACGCCGACGCATCTGTGTTGCTCGCTTGGTGAAGAAGGGAGTGATGGCGTCTTCTACATATGCGACAGGACATTGGCACACGACATCTGAACGCCGAATGCCCTGGGGCCAAGCAATTGAAACAGAGTTTATTACTTTGTACGTAAGTACTTCGTTCAGAAGGTTGCATTTTCGAAAAAACTTTACAGCGGCAGAGAGTGTGATTCTCTTTACACATAATACAGCATTTTTCAGACGACGTAGAAACATGGAAGACTCGTCCTCGTGCTACGGTTCTCTCTCTAGGCGCTGAAGGCGGTGTGACAAGTTCTAACGTTTGAAACTTTGATTCTAGAAATTTCTTCAAGTCTTCCCACTTGGACAGTTCTTCCTTATTTTCAGTGTACGCATTTTGTTCCCACTCCTTATGTGACTCTGAGTCCAGCTTCTGCACGACCAGAAAGACAATTATTGGATCCCAAGAGCCGGTTGGCACGTCAAGGTTTTGGAGGCTATTCATGATTTCGTTGGTGGTGTCCAATAAACACTTCAATTGAGCTGATGTCTGTGACGTACATTTTCTTTGAGCAAACAATCGTTTTAATAAGGAATTCACAATTAATCGTTTATTTCCAAAACGTTTTTTCAATATGTCCCATGCTTGAAAATAATTCGTATCTGTTACTTGTATGTGTTTAAGTAATGCTGCTGCTTCGCCTGTGATACTTGTCTTGAGATAATGGAGCTTCTGAACGTTGGTAAGTGACGAGTTGTTATGGACTAAGGAGACAAACAGGTCATTATACGTGGGCCACTCTTCGTAATTTCCAAAAAAAGCTGGCAGTTGTATGCGGGGTAACTTCACTTGTGTGTTCCCTTGTACTTCCAATGAGGTGGTAGCCTTGGGTGATGATGAAACGGACTGAGGGTTTGCTATCAGTAAATCTCTCAGGTCTGCGAGCATCGATAAGTACAAGTCTTCCTGAACATAGTACTCTTCCTTCAAAAAATAAGGCATAGCACCGCGTTGTTCCCGCGTGGTCATTTTCACTAATTCCGTGTGAGCTTGCTTATAATTTGCCCAATATTCTTCGATACACTGAATACGTGTCTGTATGTAACCTGTTGTAAGTCTTGCTTTCGGACACTTTTTTAAGTTTATTTGAGTTTTCTTAAGTAATTCCGTGGTACTTTCTAAAATACTTTGTATTTGGTCCATACTAGCCATTGTTCGTCACTTTATACACCACTAATAACGTTAATGTTAACCACGCAATGTTATTTCACAATACTAAAAAATGTTCACTTCGATAGCACGATATTATTTACGTAATTGTCTATTAATAGATCACAAACTGCACAAAACTATGTTCGAGCGCTTCTTATCGCTGTGGAATGCGGGGTCCTATTGTTCTCGGGCCGGCCGGCCGCTCGATGCATTTACGTAAACAACTTTTGTAGTCCGGCTCGGTGTCGACCATATGTTGGTTGTACTAAGGTCGGTTTTCTATTGCGTGGATTTCGCACAAGTAAAAAACGTCTGTCTTCAATGAAATTTATTTTGCTACTACTGCATGCGACAATGTGTGTGATATTTATATCGATTTAACTTAATCACTTCAACACCTACCTAATCATTCAAAACTTCATTACTTCAAGAACTACGAGAAATTCATACTTTTTTAATTTAACTTTATTTAGATATCATTACAAAATAATCATTTAAACTATTCAAATACCTCAAATACACAAATGTGAAAATAAATCAATAGAGTAAGACATTACCATTTTAACCATTATGTACATAGCCTTAACTACATATTGTCGGCTTATTTGAATATCAAGTTTGCGACATTAAACTGATACTACTTCCGTTCCGTAATATAAAATGTTTATTTTGCAAATACTTAATAATTACAATTAACTTTGGTAAAATATGTAATAACGATTTCCAGTGGTTGTAAACCGTCACGTATTTATATTTAATACATTATATTTTAATAGAAAGTTTGGAACTAAATAATCCTGAACAAATTTAGTTTGAAGTTTAACTTAAGTATATCATTATCACATGAGGAGTGACAAGAACCTGTTTCAGTTTCAGGTCCAGTTTATTTTATAAATTTTTGTGGTGCTCTGTCAAATAAAATATTTAATATTAAAAAACAACAAAAAGTTTCGCATTTTTTTTACTTACAATATAATTTTCCATTAAACTGAAGATTTTTCAAATAATAAACACACGAATATAATAAAATGTTTTTCACTCCTGATTAAGAAATTATTGAAGATTCAGCAAAAACAACCTATTTAAAACGATTTCCGATCAATAAGTGTCACAAATTGTGGTGCTGCTCCGTCACTATTAGCAAAGACACTCTGCCTCAACGTCACCAGCGGTTTGCCAGTCATCCATCCGACTGCTCCATCCTCTCTCTGCGTGAGCACTCTGCCAGCCCCTGCCCAGCGCCAGCGCCCCGCCCGCCCACACGCTGACCATCAGCCAGCTGCTCTGCCATCACCGCAAGCTCACTGTACAACTCACACGAGCAAAACGAGGATCCGTGCTATTGCCATAATGTTCGTAAGTTGTTATTTTACTAAATGATTTTCTAGTGATGAATACTAATCCGATAAGGTAAATTTGTAAACGTGCTTAAGTTACTATCGTGTTTGTGTGAAAAGTTTTAAATCTCGATCTTATTACTTTACCACAATGATATCAAACGCGATGGTAACGTTTGCATATTTGCAAACTTACACTCGGCCCTCTGTTCAATTTGAGTTTCAAACGTAACAAATAAAAAGGAAATATTTTTTTATCAAATCTAAATTCATTCGGGAGTAAATTTTATCTTAAATTCTGTAAATTATTAATTATCTAATGTTAGTAATAATAACTTGCAGGTCGGACTCCGAATACTACAACAATAAGCGCAGCAAAGGCGCCAGAAAACAGGTCGTGGAAGATTTCGTCGAATCGGACACCGATGGGGAAACGACTTCCAAAGTAACGTATGTATTAATTAAACTTACTTACACTTTAAAATTTAAGTCTTAGATTGTTATTATTAAAATATCACTTTTATAGTTACATTTACAACAATTACTTAGGTACTTATATTTTTTCCTTTACATTTTACATACTTACTATTTTATGGCTAAGTTTATTCAACATGTAATCTTGACGTACACTATATTTTAAGAGTTATGATATGATATGTGATGTGTGCGTATCTTTGGTCGTTTATTTATATCCAGTTTTTTTTTTAGTTCCAAGAAAGAGCCGAAACCTGCAAAAGCGGTAAAAAGGAAGGCGCCAACATCAAAAAAGTCATCTGCACCGGCTGCAACAAAGTCAACTGGGTGGCAAATTGACTCAGACAGTGAGGAAGAGGCGGTGGCTCGACGACGAGGCAGCGAGAGCCAGCCCTTGCAGTCGTGCTTGTCGCGGCGTGTCGCCGACGGGGTCCTGCGCCGCACCGCCCAGAGAGACGGTGATACTTACATTGAAGTAAAGGTGTACAACACCAAAGACATATTGAAGGTGGAGCCCAAAGATCGCTGGGAACAGGCGGTAATCTCCCTGAAATATCGAGCAGATTCCGATGCTCCAGAGTTGATTCCACTTAAGGAGGCGCTCAAGCTCTGCAAAAAAAACTTCACCGAGGAAGGAAAATTTTTTAGCTTTAAGAAAAAGTAATAACTTAGTTATAGGAGATATTTTTTTTTTATTAACTTCTATATTTTTAGGATATTTTTTTTGTATTTTAATTTTATAATATATTATTTAAGATACTTAAAAAACTTAACTTAGTAGTACTAGTACTAAATAAATAAATAAAATAAATAGATAAACTTTAAAAAAAACATTTACTTATTATGAGTTAAACTCTATTCCCTAAAAATAAATAATATTTGGTTTATACATATAATATTAAAAAATAAAATACATAAGTACATAAGTAGGAATTATTATACCTATTCAACCAGTCCATTCGATAAAATATCACTGATTTTGGCAGCTTAGGATAATAATTCGCTTTTATTATATTCTTCCTACTACCTACTTAACGATATGGCAAGCAAATAGTGTATTGCACAGTTTGTGACTTATCCGTTAAAAGTAAAGCATTCTCAGCCCATTTGAGAAGTAATATCCATAAAAATAATAGTTCCATCGAAATAAGTGACGGAATTGAAAAAATAAGCAGTGCATTTCGAAGTCGAATCGCATCGTACAGGGTTCGAGTGCCGACGATGGCTGATAGCGGTGACGACACGGATGACGTCAGCGTGTGTCCGCCGGCTGAGTTCCTGTCTCAGCTTCGCTCTCGCGTGCATAACTTGTTATCTGCAAGACAGGCAACCTATAGTTCTATTAAGGTGAATTTTGAATTTTTCGCCGAGTTTAAGTTACCGAAAACTAGCGCTAGTGAAATCAAATCATTTGCTTTTGGTCAAAATGTTGTGTTGCATCATAATTATGATTTTAATGATCTGTTTTCAAAAATTGTTAGCTCCATTGTAACAAGTATTGACGAATTTGAGGAAAAAGATAGCGGTTGGTCTTTTGTAAGAAATTTATACTTAGAAGTTAATATCAACAAGTATAATCCATTGAGAGCCGCCCGGTTTATTGAGTTGCCGCGAAATTTAAAACTAAAGCATGCTTGCATTAACATACAAAATAATGACTCCTTCTGCTTTTTATGGTGCATAGTAGCCGCATTGTTTCCAGCTAAGAACAATGCACACCGAACATCTTCATATCCTCACTTTGAGAATGTTCTGAATATTCAAAATATGACGTATCCAGTTGGGTTTTCAGATATTAAGATTTTCGAGAAAAATAATCACCAAATCAGCGTTAATGTGTACGGTCTCGCAAACAAGTCTAACATTGTTGGACCTCTCTATAAAACGCAGAGCAAAAAGAAACATCATGTCAACTTATTACTATTAGAAAAAGGTGAATTTAAACATTATTGTTTAATAAAAAATTTGAGCAGATTACTGAGACCTCAGTTAACAAAACATCACGGAAAAATTTTCTTTTGTGACGATTGTATGATATTTTTTAATAGCGAACAAAATTTGAATACTCATATTTGTAGCGGTGTCCGGACGGTATTGCCTGATCCAGGCACTGTTATTCAATTCAAACATTTCGATAGAATGCAAGATATGCCATTTGTTATATATGCGGATTTCGAATCCTTATTAGTGCCTGAATCAAGTAGTGATGGATTGCTCTCGAATAATACATCCATTTTGCAAAAACATTTGCCTGCCGCATTTGCATATTACGTTGTTTGTTCGTATGATAGCTCTCAAAATAAATACATGTCATATCGTGGTCAGGATTGTGTTGAAAAGTTTCTTGAATATCTTGGCGAAGATGTAACTAATATACACAAAATTTTAAAACAATCAATTCCAATGACTTCACTAACATCTGATGAGCAAAAGAGCTTTGATGATTCAAAATATTGCTTCCTTTGTGATCAGTTATTGTTCGACGATAAAGTTAGAGATCATTGTCATTTGACAGGAAAGTATCGTGGTGCATCTCATGCTTACTGCAACTTGCAATATTGTGTACCAAAATTCATTCCAGTATTTTTTCATAATTTATCCGGGTACGATAGTCATTTATTTATTCGGCAGTTGGGAGCGACACCGGGTAACATTAAAGTTATAGCAAAAACTAAAGAAAACTACATATCATTTACAAAGTTTTTTAGTGTAGGACGTGAGGAATACATACCAGTTAGATTTGTAGATTCATTTAAATTTTTAGGCACTAGTTTAGAAAAGCTTGCAGGAAATTTAAATAAAAATGATTTTTTTCACTTACATCACTTTTTCCCTAAAATGGAACATTTTGATTTACTTAGACGTAAAGGTGTGTATCCATATGAGTATATGACAAATTGGAATTGCTTTGATGAAGACAGGTTACCACCACGAAAATGTTTTTACAGTAGTTTAACCGGTGAAACTGTTTCAGAGTCAGATTATTGTCATGCTCAATGTGTTTGGACAACGTTCAATTTGAAAAATCTAGGCGAATATACTGATTTATATCTTAAAACGGATGTCATTTTACTTGCCGATGTTTTTGAAAATTTTCGTCAAACTTGTAAAATTAATTACAGATTAGATCCTGCATTTTACATGACGGCACCTGGCCTAAGTTTTGACGCAATGTTACTTAAAACTAAAGTAAAATTGGAACTTATAGAAAATCTAGAAATTTTACGTATGATTCAAAAAGGAATCCGTGGTGGTGTGTGTTTGTGCTCTACTAGATACGCTAAGGCAAATAACAAGTACATATCAAATTACGATCCGTCTGTGCCCGATAATTATTTACTATACATTGATTGTAATAACTTATATGGTTATGCAATGTGTTCTTATTTGCCTTATTCAAATTTCGAACTCATAAGCCAAACGGAAATTAGTGAACTTAATATTCTTCATGTACCTAATGATTCAGAGTTTGGTTATATCTTAGAAGTAGATTTAGAGTACCCAGAGCATCTACACGACTTGCACAATGACTTACCTTTTTGTCCCCAAAAATTTACACCACCCAGTTCTAAAAACCCTAAATTGATTCCAAATTTGTACGATAAATTTTACTACGTAATTCACTACGTGCATTTGAAAACGTGCCTCAAACATGGTTTACTGTTAAAAAAAATTCATAGAGTAATTAAATTTAAACAAAGCCCATTTCTTAAGCAATATATAGATTTGAATACGGAACTGCGTCAAAAGGCTAAGTCAACATTTGAACAGGACTTTTTCAAATTATTAAATAACAGTATTTTTGGGAAAACTTTAGAGGATACTGAAAAAAGATTGAGCGTATATTTAGTCAATAAGTGGAATGACACCAGAAATAAAACGAAAAAATGTTATACAGCTGAGCAATTAATTTCAAGGCCAAATTTTCATAGTTGTACGGTTTTCGCAGAAAATTTTGTAGCTGTGCAAATGAAACCTGATTCAGTGATTTTAGATAAACCTATTTACATAGGATTCACTGTTCTCGTTCTCGAAATATCCAAAAATCACATGTATGATTTCCACTACTCTATTACAAAACCGTTTTATGGTTCCAATTTAAAACTATGTTACACCGATACTGATAGTTTTTTGTACTCTATCGAGGCAACGGACATTTACGAAGACATAAAATCCAATTTTCAACAGTACTTTGACACAAGCAATTACATGGAAAATAATCAGTATAATATAGTTCCGAGGAACAAAAAGGTCCCTGGATTATTTAAAGACGAGATGGGAGGGCAACTTATCACTGAATTCGTGGGTTTGAGATCTAAGTTATATTGTGTAAAAACTCAAGACAAAGAGATAAAAAAGGCAAAAGGGGTAAAAAAATCTGTAGTAAAAAAAATGGATTTTAAAGATTATAATAAAGTGCTACTTCTTAATAAGTCACTTAAAAAGAAAAATGTATTATTCAAGTCTTTGAAACACGAGATTTTTACGCAAGCCGTTAACAAAGTTGCTCTATCTTCAAATGACGATAAACGCATTGTACTTAAAGATAAAATATCTACATTGTCCTGGGGACATAAATCAAGCCTTTTCTGAGATTTTTTGTTTGGACTGGTTGAAAAAATAATAGAGTACCTAGTGAACACTTTATTGTCAATTTTTTAATACTGTTATTTAAGTATATTATAAGTATAATTATCAATATGTGTGATTCGTTTATAAATCGTGAATTCAGAATTAAAAGAGCAGTGTTCAGCAAAATCTATGCTTATTTTTGTATCACTTTACAGTCTAAAACATATGTTCTGTATCCTTGTAATAAGTAAATAAATGAATACAAATTTTATAATATATATTTTAGTATAGGTACGTTAGTAATACTTTAAATAAATAGTATGTATGTAAGTTGTTGTTTTATTCTGAATCTAATTACCTTTTACCATTTTACTTCATAGCCAGCGAGGATTTATAAAATATAAATGACAAAAAACAAGTTCTAACTTGTCTAATTCTGATTGCATCGCGGCACATGTTTGCCGCTTTGTCAGCAATACGTTTCCACTTACATAACATAATAAGGTATCGACATCAGGAGCAAGTTCTAACTTGTCCAATTTTAGGAGCTGTGTCAGCTATAGGTTTACATACAAACTCACACGATCACAAATCAAAGGTATAAATATTCGTGTTAACTGCAATTGTATATTTATTTTCATAAGAACATCGAAGATGGTAAGTTGCTTTTTAAATATAAGTTGAATGTATTTACACAATAAATATAGGAATCTGTTCGCTTTTAAATATATGACTCATATTATTTGTTTCAGGCCATGTCAGTGAACACCGAGCTTCTCGTGGAAGACCTGCGCTCACCATCTCCGGTCTTACAAAACGCGCAGGACCCTCTAGAAGGATGGACGCAGATGATCCCGCCTTGGGTTGTAGAGCCACCACACGAAGAAACGCCGTTGGTGCTCAAAATACGGAAGGCGGCGTATGACACGCAGAAGAGGAAGCGAAAGAAGAGATCGTCCTTCCTCAAGCACTCACACAACACGCAGCAGTCCTTCGTGGTGAAGAGCCCGCCGAAGAAAGGACGACGTCTAATTAAAATTGAGATAGTAGACCTAGAGCAAGAAGCGCTGGGTGACTCGTCGGAGGATGCCCTACTGTCTGCGCAGTATGTGGTGTCGGAAGACATGGACCAGATTATGGACCAGGCGGAAGGTCTAATAAGCAACATATCAAAAAAAATATGTGGTTACAGCTATAGTTTTTAAAGCTTTGAATCAAATTATTTTTGTAAATTAAAGTTCTCATGTAGGTTTTATGCGTAACATCTCTAGTTACTTATAAACCTATAGAGATACATTTAAAGATAATACCTACTTACATTTAAAATTTTTGAAGGCTAGATTTAGTTGTACAAATGTAAAAACATTTTTTACTGTGTAATTAAGGTTTATTAAATAAGAATGTAATAAAATTACCTTTTAATGAATTAAACTTTAAAGGAATTATGTCGTTTTATTTCTATATAAAACGTAATTAGGTAGGTAAATGAAAAAAAGATTTTAAATGTACACTTATTTATTTATTGAAAAAATCATACATTGGTATTTTATTTTCTAATATCCATTTTCTTATACAAATTACATTTTTCAAAGCACAATATTTTATATGGTTAAAACAATTGTATGCAAACATATCTTTACAGTAAAGTTTACTTAGAGTTTCTAGATTAGGTATACCCTTAACACTAATATCTAAAACATTTTCATGACCACATAATTCACGCACCCATTTAACTTTCTCTTCTCCTTTCACTATGATTTTGCGTTCTCTAAGGTAAGGTTTAATGAGTCTTTTAAATTCTCTGTAGTCAATATATCCCTCACTCCATCGGTATCCTCTGTTTCTTTCTATCCACCAAACATGTTTCCTTTCTTCGAGAGTCAGTGTAGAGAATGGATATGGAGGTTTAATTAAAAAGATTTGAGTGTGTTCAGATGTGCCTATAACTAATTCTTTTAATATGAATTCATTTTTATCATTTTTAAAACCTTGCACATCCACTATTATAATATCTTTATTCATGATAGTTTTTTAACGATGTTACTCAGAGGCTTATATTCAAATATGCAGTCGTTCAGTATAAGGCAATATGCGGCGGTCTGATCAGGTATCTCTTGATCTGCTTCTATTTCCACACGAACGTCAATTGATCCCTTTAGCGTTTCGTGTTGGCGAGAACAGTCAACAACAAATAAGGGGGAAATTTCTTTGAACTCTTTCAAACTCAACAACGGCTCTGGTCTACGACCATGATAAGACTGCTGAAATCTTGCATACTGTTCGTATATTAACGAAAACTTGTTGTCAGCAAAATTAATATTCAGTCCTTCATAAGGGTAATATGATGAATTTAAAAATACTCTTACATCACGAATAAAGCAATGATCGAACTCTGCCATAGACTCTTTCGCATTATGTTTACGATTAGTTTGAAAAGCAATAACTACAAATCGTGGTTTTTCAACCTGTGATGAGGTTTTAATAGACCAAGCGTGTTTACGTGTTTTGGGTAGTAATGGATACTCATACAAGTCCCAATTACGAAATGCTACTGTAATGGGACGATCTTTTTCTAAATGCTTTAATAAATTAATTCTTTCGCGGTCTGATACTTTAATGTGCGGAACTCGCCAGACAATTTTATTTATTATTATATCCTCCACAACTTCATCGGTATTTAGTTTTAAAGCATTGAGATTTGTATTGCTTCTCAATAGTACTAACTCATGTTTACAGTTAATTATAATTTTTTCATAATCTTCTGCAAAGCCTAATATTTTGTTCAGAGGTATTGATGCAGAGAATACTCCATTGTTGACATTGGTCGTACCTGTAGGTGACCAGCCCCAAACTTTTGCACATTTCGATTCGTTTTCATTCAACGAAAGATAAGATTTTATAGTTGTAGAAATCCCTGCATTTTTTACCTTATCTATTTCTACACCATTTAATTCATAACGAATATCTTGAAAAAGAAACAATGCTGGGTTATTAACAAAATGCACACTTGTCACTCTTTCTTTTTGTTTAGTAGTACTGTTATACTTATACACATTGACTACGCCCTCAATGTACAAACTGCTGAGTGCAGGTAACACATACAAATCTTGCTGATTAATAGGTATTCGTATTTCATCGTTCTTGTTAAAACTCGTTACATATGGTTTATACGAATGATATTCGAAACTTTCAATGCTGTTATCGTACGATGCCGGTTGAGTAATATTTAAAATATTCATTTTAACAAGCCCAGTAGTTTTAAAAAATCCTTATTGCTTTTGGTTAGCTTCTTATTTAAACGAAGCGGTGTTCTTTTCTGAGAGGATCTTTTAGAACTGACTTGAACAGTAGATGCGGATGGGGTTTTATTAAAATTTATCATTTTTTTCTAAAGTGTAAATACAGCTGTACTTCTTCACCACGTAAGTTGATCTGCTTATTTTCAGCGTCTAACAACCTTATGTTAATAGCGTTGATTGAACTCTGATTGACGGGAAAATAAATTAAGTTTTTAGGTATTTCGATGATTCTATAACCTGGTGGTACGTTAGGCACAAATTCGTAAATAATGTGACTTGCTTTCCCGTTCACAAATGACCCGCTGATGACATCACATTCGATGCGCACTACAGTTGTTGATAAAATGCTGACAGGATACCGAGACTCAGTGCTTATATTAGCTTTTATTGTATCCATACCAAAGCCCAAAATTTTACCAAGAGAATCATTTTTATCGAAGTACACATTTTCGGAACAGTATATACAAGTTTTTAATGTATTATTATTGCAAGTTAATTTTAGCGCAGCATTTTTTATGTTACTTTTCAAAAAATCACAAATATCTTGAAGTTCATAGGACCCTTCAGGTATTTCGATAACTTTATCACTACCGTAATAAAATTTATTATTTCTTTCATCTATGTTCGGGATAGAATTAAAAGTTGAAAAATATAAGAGCCCACACTCATATTCTCCGCGTAATTGCAAGGTTGGCGAGTAATTTGTTATTAAAGATTCTCCTCTGCCAGTTATTGACACAGTGAAAGACATTTTTGTACTGATAAGTTTTTTAATTTCATTATCAATTTAAATGTTATTTCCAATAGTCTCTTAAAAATTTTAAACAAAGATGACCACAGTTTACAGCTCCAAACTTTTGATACTGTACATAATTATAGTTTATAGACATGTACCTTAAATAATTTATCAATTCTAACGGTGGCTTAAGATTGCCAAAACTATCAAAATATTCACAGTAGTCATTATGCTTAACGTAGGCTACCCAATGGGTTCCGGGATTATCAGAACTATCTAAATTTATTATAGCACACTCGATCTTTCGTGGTTTTAAAGGTAGTGCATCTCTCATGAAAACTCCTCGAAAGTGTGGAATATCAGAAGCATGCTCTAATATATCTAAATTAGTGAGAGGGCGTCTGGGTAGCCGTTTCATTCGTTTTTTGAAGGATTCAGATATAAACCAGCTCCTTTTTTATGAGGCTTGATATACAGTCCTTTTCCTAAAGCTACAGCTTCCATCATCTTGTTATGCCGTTCAGATTCTTGAAGATTTTTCTGAGCAGCCTTGTAATCATTGACAGCCTTTGCTATACCTGCTGCACCTCCAGCAAGTGAACCTAGAGCTGATAATCCAGCGAAGATTGGAATAAGAGGTAAGAAACCTCCACTTTTTGGAATAGGAATACACCGTGGCAACCGTATTCCTTTTTTATTTGTAAACAATTTTTTGGCGGCTGCATGTGCGTATTTTATAGCTGTACGATTGTCTTTAGATTTTAATTTTTTTATTTGTGTTTGTATTTTTTTTACAATTGACATAAAAGATCGAACACCAGCACCAGCTTTAAGTTTTGCTTTCATTGCATTTTTTACAATCCATGAAGCTACTTTTTCTCGTTTCCCAGCATCCTTTGATTTCAATCTTTTCTTAGCCATATTCAAAAGTTGTAAATCAGCTTTATGTCGAACACTCAAATCACTGTTATTATAGGCGATATCGTGATACATACAAGCTTCATCTAATTTATTTATACCTCGATCACCTCTTAGTAACCGTTTTTTAAGTTTTGTTCCGGGGCCACAAAACTGATAACCAGGGATATGTAACTCAAACGGTAAGTTATTTATTAAGTCGTTTATAATACCACTTCCTTTCTTCATTGATGTTCTTAAAGTGAGTTCAATCTAATTACATCGCTTCATTTATATTACAAAACTAGCGAATTTTTATCAACCCAACTATTCTCTTTATCGCTGAGACCTAACCATTTTACAAAAAGTTTTCTACCTTTTCTTTTTATAACTTTTTCGATGAGATAAAGATCAGGAAATTTAGTTCTTTGTAATTCATATTCGTAGAAAGATCCTAAAATCCTCTGTTTGTGTTTATCTTCTAAATGGTAAGTAGGTGGATTCGTATGATTTACCTTAATTATTACAAATATCTCGGTGGACCAGTTAGGGGTGTAACCCTTGTAAAAATCTCCTTTATATTTACTAATACGAACATGATCACCAAGTTGAAACTTAGGTTTGCGATCTATCTTAGGTCTTTGTGATTTAATAATGTTAGACTTTATAACCATCTGGTTTTCTTTGTTGACTTCAATAGGTTTAAATTTAGTTATACGGTGAGTAGAATTATTATAGTTTTCTACAACTGAATTTAAATTTTGCCCCAACCATTGGTAATGACCGTGCAAACTAAAAAGTTTGTAAATTTTATGTTTTAAAGTACGTATTACTCGTTCTACAATAGAAGCTTTTTTTACAGAGTAGGTAGAATAATGATTTATATTATATTCTTCTAATAATTTTTTGAAAGTATCATTATAAAATTCCTTGCCTAAGTCAGTTTGTAAATATTTAGGTTTTCGTGATGAATTTGTTAGTATCTCTTGCAGCGCATGTGTCACACATTGTTTGTCTTTTGATTTTAAAGGATTTACCCACACATATTTTGATAAAGTATCTATTACTATCAAAATGTATTTGAATCCTTTATTGGAATGTGCAAATTTCTGGAAATCCATAAGGTCAGCTTGCCATAAATCATCTATTCCTTTTATGATTGTACATCGCCGCGGGAAATTTCTTCTTGCTGCTTTGTGAAGTTCATTGACGATGTCTTTTTTACTCATTTTTATTTTTTAGTTTAATCAAATTATCTATCTCTGTTTTAGTATAATATAAATTACCCAAACGATTTGAAGTCACCTTTTCCAAGTTATTGAGATATTTTTTAACATCAAGAGATACTTTTTTTATTTCGTCTCTTAGTTCATGAACTGTTTTATCTAAATAAGCTTTATTTACTGCTTCGTCGTCTTCGTCTGGAGACGTTAAACCTTTCAATTTTGATGATTTTAAATCGTAGTGTCCTGTATCTGACTTCACTAATGTATCGCTGAAGGTATCAATATATTCTGCTAATCGTAGACGCTTATGAACATGATGGCCAAACTTGTCAATGTTCATTGCTGCTCTGATGACTTTTTCATACTGATCCATTTCCCTGTCAAGCGTTCTTTATATTTTAAATTCTTGATTATTCCTGCTTCCCACAGTTCTTCAATAATTGCGACAATTTCATTGTCTAAGCCAGTGTTACCCGCATCTCGTGAGGCGAGTAATATTTTTAATCGTTCTACTAACTCATTCGGATCATCCCAATAAACCAAATCAGTATTCTTTTTAACTTTTTTTAGTACCTTAATACCTTCTCCATGCGAAAGACTTTCCACACTTGTAGTTGCATTTCTAGCAAACTTAAATAGAGGTTTTATGACGTTCATGTACTTAAAACCTTTATTGCTGTTTATTGGTTTGGATGAATCATAATTGCGTCTGTGTGCATTGGTTTCTAATAAAAGTAGTTTATAGTTATGTAAATCTTCTTCAGTAGTTATATCTAAATTTGGTTTCTTTTTAAACAAAAGCTCTTTCAATCCATCTGTTTTATTCAATGTGTACGTTCCTATTTTTAAGATGTTGCCATCATCATAGACGCGGGTTTTACCAAGCATCAATTTTCCGCGTTCGTTTCTGATTCCAAAAGGTATATTACCCATTACATCCGAAGATGTTGACCACGATAGTGTATGTTCTTTAACGTTTGGCGATGACTGCAAAGACTTGAATGACCCCTCGCTGATATTGTGAGTTTCAGAAGGCGATACTGTAAGCGTTTTGTTTTCGTGTAAGTTGTTATCAGAATCTATTTCATCTTCTTCACTGTAATCTTCATGAAAATCTTCACTAGATGAGGACGAACTATCGAAATGATCTTTCTTATTTTTTTTCACAGAAGGCATAAACTGTTTTTCATTCCCTTGATGCTTTTCTTCATTTTTATTTGCTAACAAGTTAAGTGGTTCGACTATGGGCTTAAATATGGTTTCCAGGGCAATATTATTCGAATTTTTTGCTTCCTTTATCATTTCAACTTTTCTTTTTACAGCCGCAGCAGATTTCACGATTTTTTGCTTCAGATTTTTCTCCATTTTAGATAGGATACTGCTTGGTTCTAAATCACGAATGAGAGTGATTTATTCGTAGTGTAACAACCTGTTATGTATTTTAGTCCAGTATTATAAATGTATCAAATGTCAATCTGTAGCATCCGTTGTTTCTTTCACAATCCTTATTTATCACAAGATAATTGTAAGGCTTATTCCAAACAGCTGAGCACATTTTTCGAAATTGGGCCCAGGACATATCAGAACCAACATGTTCATCATAAACATGTTTTAAATTAATATCATCTTGTTTAAATAATATAACAAGATTTGCATTGTCCCTTACAAGCTGTTTGGGTATTTTAGTATAAGTCTGATTTATATAAAAACAATCAATGTTCTTATGACGTCCCATTGCAAAATAATCCCTTATGTTACTTTGATTTTCACAAGCAACGTCGTCGAAAATGATAATAGAATCAGGTAAAGCCTCATGCGGACTCAATATTTCACTATTATGATTATATTTATTATATGATATTTCGGGCACCCTATCTAAAACTTTTTCTAGAAATAAGTATTTTGTCTGGTACAAGGATTTTGAATAAACATACAGGTTTCGAAAATGAAGACCCTCTTTATGCAGCAATAAACTTATGACTAAATTTGTTTTCCCACAGTTTGATGGACCACAAACGACACAGCGTATTGTATTTGGTAGTAATCTACCATGTCGATTTGAGTCAGTCGGTAACGGAGAACATAGGCACTCTAACTTTAAAGATTGTTTTTGTTTTACAAACTTCATTATCAGCTGACAGTTCTACAAGACTATAGAGCTACGAGGTTTGCAATGGGGAGGAAAAGCGCAATTTTATCCCGATAGGTGGCGTCTGGTCTTGGTACCGGGCCGCCTCAAAGAAAGTGTCAAAACATATGGGAATCTCTTGGAGTATTGCACTTTTTAATTTTATACTGCGAAAATTCCGCATTGTTATGCATGTAACTTGTAAATTATTGGAGTTCATCGATTTCCCAGTAACAAAAAAAATATTGGGCAAAAAAATATCAAAAAAAAGATGCTTTTCCCTCGATTTTCTCCTTTGCTGAGCCTGAGAAACATTATAAATCAAAAGGAATGTTTCATGAATTTGATGAAGCTTCGCCAAAATAAAACAACATTTGAATTATAACAGCTTTGTTCTTTAATATTTCAACCTCAGCAGTTTCTAGCATATTTATAACTTGGATGAATTTTATAGGTATATCAAATATGGAATAAGCCCAATATTGGGGCCAAACAGAGAATTAATAGAATTTTATATGCCAGAGTCATTCAAGAAACTTAGAATAATAAAATAAATATGATAAAACGGTTCGTGTAATTTTGGATGGTACAGAAATTCCAGTACAGAAACCTGAAATTACTATTGCACAGAAGGCATCATCAGGCAACTATAAACACGGAAATTCACACTCAGTTGCTTTGTTAAAATTTAAATCATATGCTTCTAATCTGAAATAAAAAGATTACTTGTAAATCTTACACGAAATTTAAAGAAATGTAATGCTTGTTAGCTTTTTTTTGTAAGTTGCTATAAACTTTCTTGCCTGTTGTTTTGGCTTTTCTTTTCCGTAATTCTTCTTTTATATGAGCTAAAGTTAGCATATAATACATTGTTTGTCCGCAAAACCGAAAAAAATACAATCTAAGAAAGTAAAATCACGTAATACACAGTCAAGACAATATAAGCTCAAACTGACAATTGTTCCAAGGAATGAAGCGCCATCTGTAATTCACTTTGCCTTCGCCTCCCCATTGAATGCGTTTAAAATAATGATGCATAGATATTATATAAACAGACGATCTAATTTCACAGAGGATGCCAATCGTGCAGTTTCACTAATCTTTTATAAGAGCTCGTGGAATTAGGTGATGTGGCATGGAAATATTATAGAACAGGCCTTCACTGGCTAACACGATTTTTAAAACTGATTACTGGGCTTCCTGAAACAATTTTTACTACAGCGATCGAGTTGATTATTGGGCAGTTTGGAACACTTCACGACAGGGATCGAACGGACGTGAGAGACCTGGAGTGAATGTGTTCCAGAACGCCCAATAATCACCTACTAATAAAGTATAATTTATTTATTTCAACTTTGAAAAACAATTATTTTTACTACTTTTGGTAATATATTGGTAATTAATTTACACCACCAGTCTAGGATGAGTATTTTTCGAGATATTCCTGTTTTAAGATTAACAGATGTCCACTGTCAAACTTAAAACAGCAATATCAATAAAAAAAATTGTTGAGATTTGCGTACGTCGCGGATGACGTCATAATTTATTTACAGATCACAAGACTATGTTTTCCTAGCTTCACTTGTTTTTACGACATTCATTTGTTTACCCGAAGTTCACTCACATTGTTGTATTTATATTAAAATTCGAAAAAAACACCTTTACTAGAACTTAATGGAACAGGTGAATTAAGTCTCATAAAGTTACTAAAATATTAACAGAATTAAAAAATAAAATGTTTTTTAAAGTTGAAATAAATAAATAATACTTTATTTCCATACCACAATGTACTTTTTTTCTACCTTTTATAACAACCAATACTTTATTAAAACACCCCACCACCACGGCCGGCGCGTCACCGGCACGTCGCGCCGCCGGCGAGTCACCGGCAAGGCAAACAGGGTTGCTACTTTTTTGTTTTAATAAATTATTGGTTGCTATAATCGGTAAAGAAAAGTACACTGTGGTATGGAAATAAAGTAGGTATTATTTATTTATTTCAACTTTGAAAAACATTTATTTTTATTACTTTTGGTAATATTTTGGTAAATTTTTTAGACTTAATTTACACCACCAGTTTAGGATGAGTATTTTTCAAGATAAATTTCTGTTTTAAGATTGACAGATGACAGCTGTCAAACTTAAAACAGCAATATCTCAAAAAGAAATTGTTAACCTTCACTTGTTTTTCCGACATTCATTTGTTTACCCGAAATCCACACTCATTCACACACAAAATTCGAAGAAACAGTACCTTTACTAGAACTCGGTGGAAAGGGTGAATTAAGGCTCAGTTGCACCACCCAACTTTAACGATAACAGGCTAGTTCTAGTACCGGTTAAGCATAAGTTAGCCAAAAATAGAGGTTGTGAATTAAGGCTCAGTTGCACCACCTAACTTTAACGATAACAGGCTAGTTATAGTACCGGTTAAGCATAAGTTAGCCAAAAAAAGAGGTTGTTAGCCAGCTTGATGTCCTTTGACAAGTTTGACGTGACAAATAGGTAGCATTACCCTTTGACGATAACTTTAACTTTGACAGCGTTTTGGTACAGAATAAAGTTACCAAAATATTAACAAAGTAATAAAAAAAGATTTTTAAAGTTGAAATAAATAAATAATACTTCATTTCCATGCCACAATGTTTGTACCAATAATAAATAAGCGGCAACCCTGTTTGTCATGCCGGGGACGCGCCGGTCAGCATCTTTCCTGCTGGCGTAACGGACTCATTTGTGGAGTCCGTTACGCCAGCAGGAAAGATGCTCCTAGAGGGAAGCGAGTTTGATGAATAATTTGTACGCAATTCGGTGTAAAAAATGAAAAATCCAAGATGGCGGCCAGTTTTTAAATTTGCGGGCCGATTTCGATGAAACTCGGTTTTTGGTAGTATTTTGACGAGAAAACAGCAACGCAATGTCAAAAAAACAAAAAATCCAAGATGGCGGCTATCTTCTTTGTTTGTGGGCCGATTTCGATGAAACTCGATTTTTGGTACTATTTTGACAAGAAAATAACAAAGCAATGATAAAAAAAAAAAATTCAAGATGGCAGCCATCTTTTTTGTTTGTGGGCCGATTTCGACGAAACTCGGTTTCTAGTACTATTTTGACAAGAAAATAACAATGCAATGTTAAAAAAATTAAAAATCCAAGATGGCGGCCATCTTCTTTTTTTGTGGGCTGATTTCGATGAAACTCGGTTTTTAGTAGTATTTTGACAAGAAAACAGCAACGCAATGTTAAAAATAATAAAAAATCCAAGATGGCAGCCATCTTTTTTGTTTGTGGGCCGATTTCGACGAAACTCGGTTTCTAGTACTATTTTGACAAAAAAATAACATAGCGATGTTAAAAAAAAATACCAAGATGGCGGCAATCTTCTTTGTTTGTGGGCCGATTTCGATGAAACTCGATTTTTGGTACTATTTTGACAAGAAAATAACAAAGCAATGATAAAAAAATAAAAAATTCAAGATGGCAGCCATCTTTTTTGTTTGTGGGCCGATTTCGACGAAACTCGGTTTCTAGTACTATTTTGACAAGAAAATAACAAAGCACTGTTAAAAAAATAAAAAATCCAAGATGGCGGCCAGTTTTTAAGTTTGCGGGCCGATTTCGCCGGTGACGCGCCGGTGACGTGACGGCCGGCGCGTCACCGGCACGTCGCGCCGCCGGCGAGTCACCGGCAAGGCAAACAGGGTTGCTACTTTTTTGTTTTAATAAATTATTGGTTGCTATAATCGGTAAAGAAAAGTACACTGTGGTATGGAAATAAAGTAGGTATTATTTATTTATTTCAACTTTGAAAAACATTTATTTTTATTACTTTTGGTACTATTTTGGTAAATTTTTTAGACTTAATTTACACCACCAGTTTAGGATGAGTATTTTTCAAGATAAATTTCTGTTTTAAGATTGACAGATGACAGCTGTCAAACTTAAAACAGCAATATCTCAAAAAGAAATTGTTAACCTTCACTTGTTTTTCCGACATTCATTTGTTTACCCGAAATCCACACTCATTCACACACAAAATTCGAAGAAACAGTACCTTTACTAGAACTCGGTGGAAAGGGTGAATTAAGGCTCAGTTGCACCACCCAATTTTAACGATAACAGGCTAGTTCTAGTACCGGTTAAGCATAAGTTAGCCAAAAATAGAGGTTGTGAATTAAGGCTCAGTTGCACCACCTAACTTTAACGATAACAGGCTAGTTATAGTACCGGTTAAGCATAAGTTAGCCAAAAAAAGAGGTTGTTAGCCAGCTTGATGTCCTTTGACAAGTTTGACGTGACAAATAGGTAGCATTACCCTTTGACGATAACTTTAACTTTGACAGCGTTTTGGTACAGAATAAAGTTACCAAAATATTAACAAAGTAATAAAAAAAGATTTTTAAAGTTGAAATAAATAAATAATACTTCATTTCCATGCCACAATGTTTGTACCAATAATAAATAAGCGGCAACCCTGTTTGTCATGCCGGGGACGCGCCGGTCAGCATCTTTCCTGCTGGCGTAACGGACTCATTTGTGGAGTCCGTTACGCCAGCAGGAAAGATGCTCCTAGAGGGAAGCGAGTTTGATGAATAATTTGTACGCAATTCGGTGTAAATGTGCGCCAAATAAAAAATTTGTGGGCCTTATACTTTTGGAATAAAACGGGAAAAACGGATTCTGCTGGGGTAACGGTGCTCCAGCAGGAAGAATCTAAACTAATGATCGGAGAGAAATAAAAGATATATGTGCGGGTAGCTTGATACTAGCAGGAAATGTGCGCCAAATATAAAATTTGTGGGCCTTATAGTTTTGGAGATATTTGATTTCCTGCTGGCGTAACGTTTTGCCAGATCCCAGATCTCGGAAACTACTAAATGTGCGATCTTACAGTAAACACATATAAGTAGCTCCTAATTTGTGCTATTTGTGCGGTAGAAAACATTTCAAAAATATTCACAGATATTGAAGTAATCAGACATTTTCTGAAAACAGAAAAAAAATTCTAGCGCCTGAACTACCACCTAAATAGAGAAACCAAAAACGGTGTTCTATTCTTCTTATTATTTCTCATTACCATAAAAAAAATTTAAACCGCACATTTACGCGTTTTTGAATAATACCCACATGAAGGTTAGACTGACCATGTCATGACTTTGACGGTCAGCAGGATAAAAATATCAGAGACTATTTAGATCCTGACCCAAAGAATAATCTGTGCGGTTACTGAAGTACATGCTCTGAAAATTTCAGCTTCAAATTCTTCGTATTAAAGGAAATATCAATTAAAATCCAAAACAACTGTCAGTATTCCGATTAACCGACCAAATTCGATAGACCACCAAAAAGCGACGCGTTCATACATATTGATGACCTGCTTTATTGTGTCGTATTATGCAGAAAAATCGTTTGTACAGTCGCGTTCATAACTTCTTATTGGCAAATGTGGGTAAATAGTGTTTTAACTTTTAAATAGTTAGTTTGAGCCTGTATTCATACCAATACCACAGCCGAGAGTATTTTTCTTACAGTCGGACTTCAATCGCCCTTTGTGCTGGCGCAAAAGCCGCCGTTCGTCTAGACAGTTTGACGCAACGACTAAAAGTGTAAGGGACTAAAATTTTATTTGTAAATCATTACTAATTTAGGGCTAACTAAGTATAAAATAAATATTAAATTAGTACTCAATTAGGAAATAATAATGAAAAAATAAGTTCCAAGATGGCGGCCATCTTTTTTGTTGTGGGCATATTTCGATGAAACTCGGTTTTTGATACTATTTTGACAAGATAATATCAATGCAATGTTAAAAAAATAAAAAATCCAAGATGGCGGCCATCTTCTTTGTTTGTGGACCGATTTCGACGAAACTCGGTTTCTGGTACTTTTTTGACAAGAAAATAACAAAGCAATGTTAAAAAAAATAAAAATCCAAGATGGCGACCATCTTTTTTGTTTGTGAGCCGATTTCGACGAAACTCGGTTTCTAGTACTATTTTCACAAAAAAATAACAAAGCACTGTTAAAAAAATGAAAAATCCAAGATGGCGGCCAGTTTTTAAATTTGCGGGCCGATTTCGATGAAACTCGGTTTTTGGTAGTATTTTGACGAGAAAACAGCAACGCAATGTCAAAAAAACAAAAAATCCAAGATGGCGGCTATCTTCTTTGTTTGTGGGCCGATTTCGATGAAACTCGATTTTTGGTACTATTTTGACAAGAAAATAACAAAGCAATGATAAAAAAAAAAATTCAAGATGGCAGCCATCTTTTTTGTTTGTGGGCCGATTTCGACGAAACTCGGTTTCTAGTACTATTTTGACAAGAAAACAGCAACGCAATGTTAAAAATAATAAAAAATCCAAGATGGCAGCCATCTTTTTTGTTTGTGGGCCGATTTCGACGAAACTCGGTTTCTAGTACTATTTTGACAAAAAAATAACATAGCGATGTTAAAAAAAAATACCAAGATGGCGGCAATCTTCTTTGTTTGTGGGCCGATTTCGATGAAACTCGATTTTTGGTACTATTTTGACAAGAAAATAACAAAGCAATGTTAAAAAAATTAAAAATCCAAGATGGCGGCCATCTTCTTTTTTTGTGGGCTGATTTCGATGAAACTCGGTTTTTAGTAGTATTTTGACAAGAAAACAGCAACGCAATGTTAAAAATAATAAAAAATCCAAGATGGCAGCCATCTTTTTTGTTTGTGGGCCGATTTCGACGAAACTCGGTTTCTAGTACTATTTTGACAAAAAAATAACATAGCGATGTTAAAAAAAAATACCAAGATGGCGGCAATCTTCTTTGTTTGTGGGCCGATTTCGATGAAACTCGATTTTTGGTACTATTTTGACAAGAAAATAACAAAGCAATGATAAAAAAATAAAAAATTCAAGATGGCAGCCATCTTTTTTGTTTGTGGGCCGATTTCGACGAAACTCGGTTTCTAGTACTATTTTGACAAGAAAATAACAAAGCACTGTTAAAAAAATAAAAAATCCAAGATGGCGGCCAGTTTTTAAGTTTGCGGGCCGATTTCGATGAAACTCGGTTTTTGGTAGTATTTTGACGAGAAAACAGCAACGCAATGTCAAAAAAACAAAAAATCCAAGATGGCGGCTATCTTCTTTTTTTGTGGGCTGATTTCGATGAAACTCGGTTTTTAGTAGTATTTTGACAAGAAAACAGCAACGCAATGTTAAAAATAATAAAAAATCCAAGATGGCAGCCATCTTTTTTGTTTGTGGGCCGATTTCGACGAAACTCGGTTTCTAGTACTATTTTGACAAAAAAATAACATAGCGATGTTAAAAAAAAATACCAAGATGGCGGCAATCTTCTTTGTTTGTGGGCCGATTTCGATGAAACTCGATTTTTGGTACTATTTTGACAAGAAAATAACAAAGCAATGATAAAAAAATAAAAAATTCAAGATGGCAGCCATCTTTTTTGTTTGTGGGCCGATTTCGACGAAACTCGGTTTCTAGTACTATTTTGACAAGAAAATAACAAAGCACTGTTAAAAAAATAAAAAATCCAAGATGGCGGCCAGTTTTTAAGTTTGCGGGCCGATTTCGATGAAACTCGGTTTTTGGTAGTATTTTGACGAGAAAACAGCAACGCAATGTTAAAAAAACAAAAAATCCAAGATGGCGGCTATCTTCTTTGTTTGTGGGCCGATTTCGATGAAACTCGATTTTTGGTACTATTTTGACAAGAAAATAACAAAGCAATGATAAAAAAATAAAAAATTCAAGATGGCAGCCATCTTTTTGTTTGTGGGCCGATTTCGACGAAACTTGGTTTCTAATACTATTTTGACAAAAAAATAACAAAGCACTGTTAAAAAAATAAAAAATCCAAGATGGCGGCCAGTTTTTAAGTTTGCGGCCGATTTCGATGAAACTCGGTTTTTGGTAGTATTTTGACGAGAAAACAACAACGCAATGTTAAAAAAACAAAAAATCCAAGATGGCGGCTATCTTCTTTGTTTGTGGGCCGATTTCGATGAAACTCGATTTTTGGTACTATTTTGACAAGAAAATAACAATGCAATGATAAAAAAATAAAAAATTCAAGATGGCAGCCATCTTTTTTGTTTGTGGGCCGATTTCGACGAAACTCGGTTTCTAGTACTATTTTGACAAGAAAATAACAATGCAATGTTAAAAAAATTAAAAATCCAAGATGGCGGCCATATTTTTTTTTGTGGGCTGATTTCGATGAAACTCGGTTTTTAGTAATATTTTGACAAGAAAACAGCAACGCAATGTTAAAAAAAATAAAAAATCCAAGACGGTAGCCATCTTTTTTGTTTGTGGGCCGATTTCGACGAAACTCGGTTTCTAGTACTATTTTGACAAAAAAATAACATAACGATGTTAAAAAAATAAAAAATCCAAGATGGCGGCCAGTTTTTAAGTTTGCGGGCCGATTTCGATGAAAATCGGTTTTTGGTAGTATTTTGACGAGAAAACAGCAACGCAATGTTAAAAAAAAACAAAGATGGCTGCCATCTTTTTTGTTTGTGGGCCGATTTCGATGAAATTCGGTTTTTGGTACTATTTTGACAGGAAAATAACAATGCAATGTTAAAAATTCTAAAAAATCAAAGATGGCGGCTTTTTTTGTATTTAATTTTATTTTTTTAGATTTTTTGGAAACAATAGCAAATATCTTTAAAAACATCCCTGTAACTAAGCGCAAATAATATTTTAAAAACCTCACCATTTATTCAGCTTTCAGTTGAGGTATAAAACTTAATAATAACTTAAATAAAAAATGAGAAATTAAGTCTTAGCAAAATAGCAGTCCCATTTTATGTAGCTAAAAATTCCTATTTCGAGCGCTTCGGAGGTGGCCGTATTATTCTACTTAATCATAAATATGAAAGTTTGCCTGTTTGAATGATTGTTAATCAATCACGCAAAACGGCTGAACGGATTTGGATGAAATGATAGTTTATAAGCCGGATTACAACATAGGAGGATACTATTATCTTGGTTTAAGGTTTCCTAAGGATTTTCTCGAATGTAAATGTGGATGAAGTCGTGGGCTGAAGCTAGTTTGCCATAAATGGTCGTGCTTACTAAAAATACTTTCGTCTGAGTGAGTTTGAGAAAGAGTTGTTTTTCCGCCGATGAGTTAAAATTTTATACAGACGGCATCACAAATAACCATGCATATCAGCCATTTTTAATGCCCCGCTGGCTGCTGGGGAAGAGGCCTTCCTTTTGGCTTGTGGATGGATAAAGCGGACGGGCCATAATGATAATAAATTAATAATGAAAATAGTATCAGAAACCGAGTTTCATCGAAATCGGCCCACAAACAAAAAAGTTGGCCGCCATCTTGAATTTTTTACTTTTTTAACATTGTGTTGCTGTTTTCTTGCCAAAATACTACAAAAACCGAGTTTCATCGAAATCGGCCCACAAACAAAAAGTTGGCCGCCATCTTGAATTTTTTACTTTCAAACATTGCGTTGCTGTTTTCTTGTCAAAATACTACCAAAAACCGAGTTTCATCGAAATCGGCCCGCAAACTAAAAAGTTGGCCGCCATCTTGAATTTTTAAAATTTGCAACATTGCGTTGCTGTTTTCTTGTCAAAATACTACCAAAAACCAAATTTTCATCGAAATCGGCCCGCAAACAAAAAAGTTGGCCGCCATCTTGAATTTATACATTTTTAACATTGCGTTGTTGTTTTCTTGTCAAAATAGTATCAGAAACCGAGTTTCATCGAAATCGGCCCACAAACAAAAAAGTTGGCCGCCATCTTGAATTTTTTACATTTTTAACATTGCGTTTCTGTTTCCTTGACAAAACAGTAGTAAAAACCAAGTTTCATTGAAATCGGCCCGCAAACAAAAAAGGTGGCGGCCATCTTGAATTTTTTACATTTTTAACATTGCGTTGCTGTTTTCTTGTCAAAACAGTAGCGAAAACCGAGTTTCATCGAAATCGAACCCACAAACAAAAAAAGGTAGCTGCCATCTTGAATTTATTACTTTTTTTATCATTGCGTTGCTGTTTTATTGACAAAACAGTAGCAGAAACCGAGTTTCATTGAAATCGGCCCGCAAACTAAAAAGTTGGCCGCCATCTTGAATTTTTTACTTTTTTAACATTGCGTTGCTGTTTTCTTGTCAAAATACTACCAAAAACCAAATTTTCATTGAAATCGGCCCGCAAACAAAAAGTTGGCCGCCATCTTGAATTTTTACATTTTTAACATTGCGTTGTTGTTTTCTTGTCAAAATAGTATCAGAAACCGAGTTTCATCGAAATCAGCCCACAAACAAAAAAGTTGGCCGCTATTTTATTTTATTTTATTTTATTTTATTTTATTGGGGACAACAAACAGTTTATACAATATAGTATAACATAATTATACAAGTTTATACAATTTTGTTTGGTTCATTGCGAAACCCACACCGTTATCCACATATTACTTAAACCATATTACTCAATAAAAAAATAAAAAATAAACAAACTTTTGGATGCAATTAATTAACCTAACAACAAAGAACGAGAAAAACAATGCTTCTGTTGATTAAAAAACAATTATTATTATTATGTGCGAGCTGAGAAACAATATGATGTTTATGTAAGTAAGTACCGAATCTATAAAATGTATAATTTTACAAGTTTTTTAAATATTCTATTAAAAGTCGTTTAAATTTTTGAGGACTGTGTGCAAAAATGTCAATATCAGGAAAGGATGAGTCGTACATGTGAGCCAAGCGATGTAAGGGCGCGCGCTTACCGGCTTGTGTACGGCACCGCGGTGTGTAGAACACGCGATTCACGCGTACAGCGCGAGGATGTGATGTATAGGGGACAACGTAACACAATTTGTTGCTCAGCTCAGTACAATCAAACTTATTGTTACAAATACCATATAGTGTCATAGCACTGAGAAGTGTGCGTCTGTGCTCCAGGCTAAGTAAATTATATTTGCCCAGAAGTTGTGTGTATGACCGACGAGCACGACAGATCTTAAAGTCAACATAACGCAGGAACTTGCGTTGTACTTTCTCTAATATATCCACGTATTTTCGATATATAGGGTTCCAAATGGCTATGGCATACTCCAGTTGGGGTCGAATTAATGATTTATATAATCATCTTGAATTTTGTACATTTTTAACATTGCGTTTCTGTTTTCTTGACAAAACAGTAGCAAAAACCGAGTTTCATTGAAATCGAACCCACAAACAAAAAAAGGTGGCTGCCATCTTGAATTTATTACTTTTTTTATCATTGCGTTGCTGTTTTATTGACAAAACAGTAGCAGAAACCGAGTTTCATTGAAATCGGCCCGCAAACAAAAAAGTTGGCCGCCGTCTTGAATTTTTTACTTTTTTAACATTGTGTTGCTGTTTTCTTGTCAAAATACTACCAAAAACCGAGTTTCATCGAAATCGGCCTGCAAACTAAAAAGTTGGCCGCCATCTTGAATTTTTTACTTTTTTAACATGGTGTTGCTGTTTTCTTGTCATAATACTACCAAAAACCGAGTGAAAGTGAAAGTGAAAGTGAAATATATTTTATTTAAATAAGCTCACATAATAAGCATTTTTAAATCGTCAATTCTTTTACCCTGCCACCCATTATGACGTCTTTTAACTGACAAGAAAAATGGGCGCAAAAAACTTGTCAGCTTTATCAATCAGATGGAACGATATTTACAAATATGTATATCGTTTCCAGACTTGATATTAACAAAGATTAACAAATAAATAACATTATTGAATTAGCTCATTTCTTAATGAGTTTCAAATTTCTTAATCAATTTACAGATTTTAAGCTAAATTCAAAGTTTGAACTTGTTATTCAGTCTAGGCTGTTACAATAAATAAAAATAAAAGAAAAACATACAATTCAATATGCATTAAGATAGGTAGTCAGAAGCAGACCCATTCCCACTGGCAGCACCAGTTCCCGAACATGACGCATGAACCAGCCATCTCTTCGCTCAACCATATTTGAGCCTCATACGACACCACCGCAGAAATGATTAAAGAGAGCATGACATACTAAGACTACCTATGTTAAGGCATCGAATTGAAAATTTATATCCAAAAGCTTTTCATAGGTCTTTCACTAAACTACTGACTATAGAAAGTAAAAATATTGCAATTAAATAAATCAAAACAAGGTAAGCTATTAAGAATTATATTTTTTGAGTAAGAAGTGCCATACATACAGACAATATAAAACAGATCTTTTATATACGAGTTATACGACGAGAGTATCATCGAAATCGGCCCGCAAACTAAAAAGTTGGCCGCCATCTTGAATTTTTTACTTTTCTAACATTGTGTTGCTGTTTTCTTGTCAAAATACTACCAAAAACCGAGTTTCATCGAAATCGGCCCGCAAACTAAAAAGTTGGCCGCCATCTTGAATTTTTTACTTTTTTATCATTGCGTTGCTGTTTTATTGACAAAACAGTACCAAAAACCGAGTTTCATCGAAATCGGCCCGCAAACTAAAAAGTTGGCCGCCATCTTGAATTTTTTACTTTTTTAACATGGTGTTGCTGTTTTCTTGTCAAAATACTGCCAAAAACCGAGTTTCATCGAAATCGGCCCGCAAACTAAAAAGTTGGCCGCCATCTTGAATTTTTTACTTTTTTAACATTGTGTTGCTGTTTTCTTGTCAAAATACTACCAAAAACCGAGTTTTATCGAAATCGGCCCGCAAACTAAAAAGTTGGCCGCCATCTTGAATTTTTAAAATTTGCAACATTGCGTTGCTGTTTTCTTGTCAAAATACTGCCAAAAACCAAATTTTCATCGAAATCGGCCTGCAAACAAAAAGTTGGCCGCCATCTTGAATTTTTTACTTTTTTAACATTGTGTTGCTGTTTTCTTGTCAAAATACTACCAAAAACCGAGTTTCATCGAAATCGGCCTGCAAACTAAAAAGTTGGCCGCCATCTTGAATTTTTTACTTTTTTAACATGGTGTTGCTGTTTTCTTGTCATAATACTACCAAAAACCGAGTTTCATCGAAATCGGCCTGCAAACTAAAAAGTTGGCCGCCATCTTGAATTTTTTACTTTTTTAACATGGTGTTGCTGTTTTCTTGTCATAATACTACCAAAAACCGAGTATCATCGAAATCGGCCCGCAAACTAAAAAGTTGGCCGCCATCTTGAATTTTTTACTTTTTTAACATTGTGTTGCTGTTTTCTTGTCAAAATACTACCAAAAACCGAGTTTCATCGAAATCGGCCCGCAAACTAAAAAGTTGGCCGCCATCTTGAATTTTTTACTTTTTTATCATTGCGTTGCTGTTTTATTGACAAAACAGTACCAAAAACCGAGTTTCATCGAAATCGGCCCGCAAACTAAAAAGTTGGCCGCCATCTTGAATTTTTTACTTTTTTAACATGGTGTTGCTGTTTTCTTGTCAAAATACTGCCAAAAACCGAGTTTCATCGAAATCGGCCCGCAAACTAAAAAGTTGGCCGCCATCTTGAATTTTTTACTTTTTTAACATTGTGTTGCTGTTTTCTTGTCAAAATACTACCAAAAACCGAGTTTTATCGAAATCGGCCCGCAAACTAAAAAGTTGGCCGCCATCTTGAATTTTTAAAATTTGCAACATTGCGTTGCTGTTTTCTTGTCAAAATACTGCCAAAAACCAAATTTTCATCGAAATCGGCCTGCAAACAAAAAGTTGGCCGCCATCTTGAATTTTTACATTTTTAACATTGCGTTGTTGTTTTCTTGTCAAAATAGTATCAGAAACCGAGTTTCATCGAAATCGGCCCACAAACAAAAAAGTTGGCCGCCATCTTGAATTTTTTACATTTTTAACATTGCGTTTCTGTTTTCTTGACAAAACAGTAGCAAAAACCGAGTTTCACTGAAATCGAACCCACAAACAAAAAAAGGTGGCTGCCATCTTGAATTTATTACTTTTTTTATCATTGCGTTGCTGTTTTATTGACAAAACAGTAGCAGAAACCGAGTTTCATTGAAATCGGCCCGCAAACAAAAAAGTTGGCCGCCGTCTTGATTTTTTTACTTTTTTAACATTGTGTTGCTATTTTCTTGTCAAAATAGTACCAAAAACCGAGTTTCATCGAAATTGGCCCGCAAACTAAAAAGTTGGCCGCCATCTTGAATTTTTTACTTTTTTAACATGGTGTTGCTGTTTTCTTGTCATAATACTACCAAAAACCGAGTATAATCGAAATCGGCCTGCAAACTAAAAAGTTAACCGCCATCTTGAATTTTTAAAATTTGCAACATTGCGTTGCTGTTTTCTTGTCAAAATACTGCCAAAAACCAAATTTTCATCGAAATCGGCCCGCAAACAAAAAGTTGGCCGCCATCTTGAATTTTTTACATTTTTAACATTGCGTTTCTGTTTTCTTGACAAAACAGTAGCAAAAACCGAGTTTCACTGAAATCGAACCCACAAACAAAAAAAGGTGGCTGCCATCTTGAATTTATTACTTTTTTTATCATTGCGTTGCTGTTTTATTGACAAAACAGTAGCAGAAACCGAGTTTCATTGAAATCGGCCCGCAAACAAAAAAGTTGGCCGCCGTCTTGATTTTTTTACTTTTTTAACATTGTGTTGCTATTTTCTTGTCAAAATAGTACCAAAAACCGAGTTTCATCGAAATTGGCCCGCAAACTAAAAAGTTGGCCGCGATCTTGAATTTTTTACTTTTTTAACATGGTGTTGCTGTTTTCTTGTCATAATACTACCAAAAACCGAGTATAATCGAAATCGGCCTGCAAACTAAAAAGTTAACCGCCATCTTGAATTTTTAAAATTTGCAACATTGCGTTGCTGTTTTCTTGTCAAAATACTGCCAAAAACCAAATTTTCATCGAAATCGGCCCGCAAACAAAAAGTTGGCCGCCATCTTGAATTTTTTACATTTTTAACATTGCGTTTCTGTTTTCTTGACAAAACAGTAGCAAAAACCGAGTTTCACTGAAATCGAACCCACAAACAAAAAAAGGTGGCTGCCATCTTGAATTTATTACTTTTTTTATCATTGCGTTGCTGTTTTATTGACAAAACAGTAGCAGAAACCGAGTTTCATTGAAATCGGCCCGCAAACAAAAAAGTTGGCCGCCGTCTTGATTTTTTTACTTTTTTAACATTGTGTTGCTATTTTCTTGTCAAAATAGTACCAAAAACCGAGTTTCATCGAAATCGGCCCGCAAACTAAAAAGTTGGCCGCCATCTTGAATTTTTAAAATTTGCAACATTGCGTTGCTGTTTTCTTGTCAAAATACTGCCAAAAACCAAATTTTCATCGAAATCGGCCCGCAAACAAAAAGTTGGCCGCCATCTTGAATTTTTACATTTTTAACATTGCGTTGTTGTTTTCTTGTCAAAATAGTATCAGAAACCGAGTTTCATCGAAATCGGCCCACAAACAAAAAAGTTGGCCGCCATCTTGAATTTTTTACATTTTTTACATTGCGTTTCTGTTTTCTTGACAAAACAGTAGCAAAAACCGAGTTTCACTGAAATCGAACCCACAAACAAAAAAAGGTGGCTGCCATCTTGAATTTATTACTTTTTTTATCATTGCGTTGCTGTTTTATTGACAAAACAGTAGCAGAAACCGAGTTTCATTGAAATCGGCCCGCAAACAAAAAAGTTGGCCGCCGTCTTGATTTTTTTACTTTTTTAACATTGTGTTGCTATTTTCTTGTCAAAATAGTACCAAAAACCGAGTTTCATCGAAATTGGCCCGCAAACTAAAAAGTTGGCCGCCATCTTGAATTTTTTACTTTTTTAACATGGTGTTGCTGTTTTCTTGTCATAATACTACCAAAAACCGAGTATAATCGAAATCGGCCTGCAAACTAAAAAGTTGGCCGCCATCTTGAATTTTTTACTTTTTTAACATTGTGTTGCTGTTTTCTTGTCAAAATACTACCAAAAACCGAGTTTCATCGAAATCGGCCCGCAAACTAAAAAGTTGGCCGCCATCTTGAATTTTTTACTTTTTTATCATTGCGTTGCTGTTTCATTGACAAAACAGTACCAAAAACCGAGTTTCATCGAAATCGGCCCACAAACAAAAAAGTTGGCCGCCATCTTGAATTTTTTACATTTTTAACATTGCGTTTCTGTTTCCTTGACAAAACAGTAGTAAAAACCAAGTTTCATTGAAATCGGCCCGCAAACAAAAAAGGTGGCGGCCATCTTGAATTTTTTACATTTTTAACATTGCGTTGCTGTTTTCTTGTCAAAACAGTAGCGAAAACCGAGTTTCATCGAAATCGAACCCACAAACAAAAAAAGGTAGCTGCCATCTTGAATTTATTACTTTTTTTATCATTGCGTTGCTGTTTTATTGACAAAACAGTAGCAGAAACCGAGTTTCATTGAAATCGGCCCGCAACAAAAAAGTTGGCCGCCATCTTGAATTTTTTACAGTTTTTACGGAAACTACCTCGCATTTATTCCATATAGGTATATTTCTCACCATTTAAACCTTCCCCTGGAACTACGACAAACATTTTAAAACCAAAATCGGCCAAGCCAATCTTAAGTTTTCGTGAGACTAACGTACATTTTATATTTAAAGATAATCTGACCAGCAAACTTTTGTACGCAACTGTACTAACAAAAGATCCATATTATCCCGTTCATTTAAGATGGTTACGCTTATGTATAGCGCGGTCGCTTTTACGTGACCTCTACAATTTAGGCGGCTTATTAGAGAATTGTTGTCATATTCTTGTTTTTGTTAAAACTTTCATGATAGGCGTAATTGAAAGCTGAAATTAACAGGAAGGAATGTTAATGAATTACTTAAAGGACATGTCCTAATTTGGGCCACGTCTATGTACACCACCCTCAAAGATGGAGAAAAATATGCTGATTCTGAGAAAAATACAAATAATTTTATAGAATGCATGGTTAAATGGTTATTAATAAAAACAGATCAATATTTTTTACTTGAAATAAAGCGTCAAATATGGCAACTCTCCGTTAAAAAGCCGTCAGTGGGCGCATTCTGCCAGACAAATCGTGGAGTCATCGATTGCCATTTTTAACCATGGAAAGTATAGCGATAGTGAGTGTTTCTACACGGTGCAAGTAGCCCGCGCAACTTGAGCACTTGCGCAAGTTACATGCCCCGCGTGGAAACACGTAAAGCGGGTCTAGCTCCATAGCATTGTACACCCGCGCAAGTAACCCGTGCCTCAACGTGCGCAAGATACATGCACCGTGCAGCACTCTTATCGCGCGACCGACGAGTGAGTGTAGGAGGCCTGCGGCTTGATTGCTTTGTCTATTTTTTGGTTTATGACGTCAGTGCACTGTCCATCCTTGTCATCGTGTTATGATATGACAAGGACGGATAGAGCATTGCTTTTGCTTTGAGATAGGCGGTCTTCTAGCTGCCGGTATTGTTCAATATTTTACTATCCATGGTTAAAATGTACTCTCTATGGCGATCGATGACTCAAAGATTTGTCTGGCAGAATGCGCCCATTGTCACTGTCATTGAGTTCTACCTACTCTGTGCTGTGGGTTGTTGTTAACACAGACGTATAAGAAGTTGTTAACATCTTCCGCCATGATGCTTTTTTTATGCGTTTTTGCATTTTGTTTTATGTTCCTTCCAGAAAACAAAGCGATTTTAAAGAAATTGAATAATTAGAAACTGTTTATCGTGTCTTTATCTATTTTTTGGTATACTGTACAAAGACGTGGCCCAGACCTCATACATTTTTGGACATCACCTTTGTTTAATGTATGCCATGCGTCTTAATGTTATGGAAACTGTGTATTATTCGATCGCTAAAGTACAACCGGTCTAAAATTTATTAAATTTGTTTATATCTTTACATCGTGTAAAGTTACAAAGCCTAAAATTCTTGACGTAATAAGTGTCTACCACGGCTATTTTTTACAGCTGTTTATTTGATTATAAGTGTACTAGTTTACTTGCAAATTCGTTTTTTCTGTTTTTCGAAACCATTTAATTACGTTGGTTTGCGACAACCAAATCAAAATCTAACAATTAAACAAATTTAAACAAATTAAGGTCTCTTAGTGGTATTTTTTTCAAACTTCTGCGTTGAACCGTTTTCGAGATCTGGGAAAACCCAAAACGTTACCCCAGCAAAAACTTAAATAACTCAAGAACCATAACACACACAATTTTTGCTATTTGCTAACATTTACTATGCAACAAAAGCTATCTATTCATGTATTTGGTTCCAGGCTGAAACAACTTTTTTTGCCAGGGTAATGTTTAAAACGTGACCCCAGCAAAATCTGTTTTTCTCATATATCTTAAAAACTACAACTCACACAAATTTTGCTATTAGTAAACAAATTTCTCCTCACGACACACTAATTATCTGATAAGGTCTCATCTCTCTAAAGCTCAACTTTTTGCTGGGGTAACGCACACAAAAAAGTTGTTTCAGCCTGGAACCAAATACATGAATAGATAGCTTTTGTTGCATAGTAAATGTTAGCAAAGAGCAAACATTGTGTGTGTTATGGTTCTTGCGTTATTTAAGTTTTTGCTGGGGTAACGTTTTGGGTTTTCCCAGATCTCGAAAACGGTTCAACGCAGAAGTTTGAAAAAAATACCACTAAGAGACCTTAATTTGACGTGCCGGACTACAGCTGGGCCACAAAAAAAAAGTTGGAAATCTTACTTTTTGACTATGCCATGATGAAGTCGATAATTTGTCGGAATTTGTCGCCAAAAACCAGATTTTGTCGGTCTTCCGTTTAGGAGATACGTGTGGCTCAGCTGTAGAGACGTCTCTACAGCTGGGCCACACAGATCTCGAAAACGGAAGGTCGTAGCGAAAATCTGATTACTCGTATGTGTAGCCGGTATTTTGTCGGAATTTGTCGCCAAAAACCAGAGTTTGTCGGTCTTCCGTTTACGAGATACGTGTGGCTCAGCTGTAGAGACGTCTCACGTGCCGGACTACAGCTGGGCCACAAAAAAAAAGTTGGAAATCTTACTTTTTGACTATGCCATGATGAAGTCGATAATTTGTCGGAATTTGTCGCCAAAAACCAGATTTTGTCGGTATTCCTTTTAGGAGATACGTGTGGCTCAGCTGTAGAGACGTCTCTACAGCTGGGCCACACAGATCTCGAAAACGGAAGGTCGTAGCGAAAATCTGATTACTCGTATGTGTAGACGGTATTTTGTCGGAATTTGTCGCCAAAAACCAGAGTTTGTCGGTCTTCCGTTTACGAGATACGTGTGGCTCAGCTGTAGAGACGTCTCTACAGCTGGGCCACACAGATCTCGAAAACGGAAGGTCGTAGCGAAAATCTGATTTCTTGTATGTGTAGCCGGTATTTTGTCGGATTTTGTCACCAAGAACCAGATTTTGTCGGTCTTCCGTTTAGGAGATACGTGTGGCTCAGCTGTAGAGACGTCTCTACAGCTGGGCCACACAGATCTCGAAAACGGAAGGTCGTAGCGAAAATCTGATTACTCGTATGTGTAGCCGGTATTTTGTCGGAATTTGTCGCCAAAAACCAGAGTTTGTCGGTCTTCCGTTTAGGAGATACGTGTGGTCCAGCTGTAGAGACGTCTCTACGGCTGGGCCACACAGATCTCGAAAACGGAAGGTTGTAGCGAAAATCTGATTACTCGTGGGTGTAGCCGGTATTTTGTCGGAGTTTGTCACCAAGATCCAGATTTTGTCGGTCTTGCGTTTAGGAGATACGTGAGGATACGCTGTGGAGATCTTTCTACCTGGATCTTGAGAAAGGAAGGTCGTAGCGAAAATCTGATAACTCGAGTGTGTAGCCGTTAGTTTGTCGGAGTTTGTCACCAAGAATCAGAGTTTGTCGATCTTGCGTTTAGAAGATATGTGAGGATATGCTGTAGAGACCTTTCTACCTGGATCTCGAGAACGAAAGGACGTAGCGAAAATCTGATTACTCGTATGTGTAGCCGGTAGTTTTCCCGAGTTTGTCCTTAAGTTACAGACTTGGTCGACATCCCTTTCCAGAGAAATAAGGGGTTTGTTTTTTTATGATTATAGTCTTAGAGCCTAATCCAAAATGCGTAAGCAGTATAGTTGTTTTGTATTATTTTATGTATATAGTTAATATTAAATCCAAAATTTATATGATTAAAAGAATTTAGTGAGGAAATATGAAAGATTTCAATTAATTTTTCGAATAGTAATTGATGTATTCAACGTTTATTGTATCGACAACGTTTGGTATCTGGTCTCCTACTCTATATACGTGGTGTATCGTACAGTCGCGTACATCTGTCCTATAAATGTAAGTGGTAATTTAATGAGTACGACATGCTAAGTGAGTTTCATGAGGTTTTATTTGGTTATTTATCGATGTACCTTTAGGAAAATGGTCAATAAAATAAAACAAGTGAAAACAACGTAAAGTATGGTATGATTGATGTGCAATTTATTTATAAAATATAAATTTAATGAATAGTTAATACTTTTTTGATGAATGGTTTTTAAACTTTTCTTGTGATTAACTTTACTAAAGTGAACTGTCACTACTAAGTACTTACCTACTATACTAACCCTTTGGACTGTAGGTTGCACTACATGGTTCCATCAGTGAGTCAAATAACTGCTAAATATCGGGGGGGGGCCACCGATATTTAGCAGTGGGAACACGAGGAATTGGAAATCCTTTTGGTCCCACTGATGGAACCATGTAGTGGAACCCACAGTCTGAAGGGACCTGCTTAACTGTTGGCATCACGTTGGCATATAGGTAGGTAACGGCGAGATAAGACTTGACTTTACGCTGAGCTGAGCTTTATTGTAATATTGAGGTTTTATTTAGCTCTGTGTAGTAAAGTTATTTTTCGGTTATACTTAACCGCCAAATTGTCTGCACTGATCGAGCCCAGCATTTGTATAATATCCACTTCACTTACTTCACTCATTGTACATTAATGTCTCTTGATTGATTTGAGCACTCAGTTTTTTTTAATAAAAAACGTAAAATTTGAACAAAACACTGGAAAAATATTTGACAATAATCACAATAATAACAATGGACGCAATGAATGTTGCCGTTAGCCAATCAGAGCATCCGTCAGCCCATAACGTTTACGTCAGCCAATCAGCGTGCGCAAAGTGATGATCATTGACGATTTACCTAAGATACGCTGGATTTTTGTAAAAATCCTAAACATCACTCGGACGATTGCAAAAATCTGTCTTAGATTCTAATTATCCGGTATTTTACAATCATACTAGGATTTTTATAAAAATCCTATTTTTACAATTATCCTACGACATATGCAACAACCACGCGTTGCTGGTAAGGACCGACCGAGATCTCGGCCAGTCTCGGCCAAAAATTATGTCTCGGTCTCGGCCAAAATGGCCGAGAATCTCGGCCTATTAGTACCTACTTATAGTCATAGATCTTATGGACACTTTTTGACGAAAAGCTGCAAATCATAAAGAAAGCGTGCCGCTTTGCACAGTGATAGAGGGGGCAAATATAAGCATTTTTGCCCGCAGCAGCAAAAGTTTCACCCCTTAGGATAAGAGATGGCGCCACTTCAAATTTTTTTTTTTCAGAAATATCTACAAGCCCAACGTGTTCACCGATTTCTATGATTGAGGTGTCAAATGATTTGTCTTTTTATGTTTTATTATAAAAAAAATATAAAACGTAACATTTTTACAGAAAACAGACAAAAAAATTAAAATATGTGATTTTTTTATATTAGAGGCAAATTATTGTTTTTATTCAATAAAGATAAATATTTCTCGTTTATTATGTTTTTTATTATAATTAATTCTAAATCCAAATACGAAAACCGAATCGAAATTAGTCAAGTAGTTTTGGAGTTATATGCCGATTACTTTTATTTGTTGATTGTTTGGTAGTTTTAATTTGAAACGCCTAATGCTGTGAAGCTCAAATGACTACCATTACCTATAGACTTTGGGTAATATTATGTAAATTTTATATTTTTTAATTAAGGTTCTTTATTTTTATAAAATAGGTATTAATTTTTCATTCTAGAAAAAACCTATTTTCTTCAGCTCCAAAGACATTGAGCGATCTAAAAGAAAGAAAAATCAATCACGATGAATGTTGCATTTATTATTATTATTATTTATAACATCATTAAATATTGCATTTATAAGTTACGTTTCATTCCTACACCTGCCTTTGTAGAATTTGCACTGAGGAGTACAAGGCAGACCGCCACAAACACCGACAGGTGAACCAGAAAGGTACTGGAATGTAAGCCAAGAGAAACTAAGCAAGGCAGAGGTCGTCCACTTGAAAGATAGGTCAACGATCTATGGAGTCAAGCAGGTAGCAACTGGCTCCAGACCGAAGATCGTGGAAGTTTTAGAGGAGGCCCATGCCCTAAGATGGACGAACGAAGGGCCGCTATAAATAGATAGATAGATTGGTCTACGGTAATTTAATTGTGACCAAATCGCCTTCACGTCTGGTCATTTTGGTGTCCATCTGCTTTGGGAGGATTTCTTCCATCCCAAAAAGATGGGCATGAGATGAGACTGGCACATCTAAATTCAAAACATTTCACCATGTATGGCCCGTTTGGTAATTGGTAGCTGCACGCAGTGCATCTTGTTCTCAAGGGTATCTGAAGAAGGCTTGTCACTAACCCTATTTTTTGAGGCAAACAAGTCCTTGCGAACCCAATTAGCTGTCATATGGTCTGTTTGCGAATTATAACATATGGCAGTGCAGAACATTGCTATTGTTTGGGTCATATGTCCACTGCGGCTGCGCTTTGAGGCTTTCATGCATATACAGGGTGTGATACCAAGTCTTACTTTAATTTTAAAAGGGAAAACACATGTTGAAGATTGTATGTCTCACCGTGAAGTAACTAATCCATACCAAAAAGATTCAATACATGTCGCCATATATGGCCTGCTAGGTAACTGGTAGCTGCACGTAGTGCATCTTGTTCTCAAGGGTATCTGAAGTAAGCTTGTCACTAGCCGATTTTTTTGAGGCAAACAACGCCTTGCGAACCCCTTTAGTTGTTACATGGTCTGTTTGCGAATCATAACATATGACAGTGCAGAACATTGCCATTGTTTGGAACCTGATATGTCCACTGCGGCTGCGCTTCGAGGCTTTCATGCATTTACAGGGTTTGATACCAAGTCTTACTTCAATTTAAAAAAGGAAAAAACATGTTTGAACTTGGATGTCTCATCCTGAAGTAACTACTGCTTTTGCAAGCATATCGCAGATCCCTTGAGACCCTCTGAGAAGACAAAATTGGCGTTTTGGAATGGTTGGTAATTTTCATTACTGTATAAGGCGCGTATTTATGCGTAAATGTTTGCTTAAGTTTGTTTCACATAATGTAAACTTTGATTTCAGATTCACATACAAATGTTATGACTTCCGCCTACATCAGCTGCTCTTTGACGACATGCACTGAGTGCAGCTTAAGCGGGCTATATATATGGGGAAATGTTTTGAATTTAGATGTGCCAGTCCCATGCCCATCTTTTTATTAATGGAAGAAATCTTCCCAAGGTAGATGGACCCTAAAATGGTCAGACGTTTGCAGTCACGTCTGACCATTTTAGGGTCCATCTACCTTGGTCTCAATTAAAATTACTAGACCCAATGCTCTTGTAATCAGGCTGCAACTCAATGCATTGTGGTTGCCGACGAGTCCGTCTGCCTTGTACATACTTGTCCGTGCAATTCTGCAAAGGCAGCTGTAGGAATGAAACAAAAGTAAGAAAGAATTGCATTTATAGCAATATTTTGTTATGTTACAAATTATTAATTGCGACATTTATCTTGTTTTTTTTCTTTTTCAGTTCGATCGATGTCTTTGAAGCGGAAGAAAAAGAAAAGGTTATTTCTAGAATTAAAAATTTATATTTTATGATAATAATTGATCTTTTATTTCAAAATATAAAATTTACATAAAATCAAATAAAAGTAATCGGTATATAACTCCAAAACTACTTGACTAATTTCGATGCGGTTTTCGTATTTGGATTTAGAATGAATTGATTTATAATAAAAAAAACATAATAAACATGAAATATTTATCTTTATTGAATAAAAACAATAATTTCCCTCTAATATAATTTTTTTCACATATTTTAATTTTTTTGTCTGTTTTCTGTAAAAATGTTACGTTTTATATATTTTTTATAATAAAACATAAAAAGACAAATCATTTGACACCTCAATCATAGAAATCGGTGCACCCGTTGGGCTTTTAGATATTTCTGAAATTATTTTTTTGAAGTGGCGCCATCTCTTATCCTAAGGGGTGAAACTTTTGCTACTGCGGGCAAAAATACTTATATTTGCCCCCTCTATCACTGTGCAAAGCGGCATGCTTTCTTTATGATTTGCAGCTTTTTAATCATAAGATCTATGACTATTACGTAGGCCTGAGATTACACTCGTGCGCTTTTGTCTTGCACTTTCTTCTTCGCTGAGGCATGCGTAATTGGAACTAACGCTGTTACGCATGCCACAGGGCATACGCTGACGCATCCTTCACTGTGATTAATCAAATCAAATCAAAATTGTTGATTTCAGTCTTTTGGTATTTTTTTGATGACTTGTAGTAGGTAGGTACCTAGTTTAGTTTTACCATTTATGAATGTGAATGTTTTATTAATATAGTGGTGTGGTTGGCGTACGAGCTCAAAATCAATGGAAAACCTCAAACCCATCTACAGCATAGCCGTTTGGCACAAATATACTTGAAGTCAAAACAATATTTTGGACCCGCAGTTCTTAAAAATTCTTCCCTTAGGAGAGGAGTTATGGGTAATCTTTTTGTATGGGGAAAAAAATTTTTTGTTCTAAATCCTATCATGTATTGCTAAGCCGGTTCTTAAAATATATTAAATTAATACATTTCAGCCACTGTCTTGTTTTAAATTAAATCAAAACACATTTTCAAAATATACCAAGTTTAGGCTCCTGCAGATCCGATGTGGTTAATTTATTTTTTTTAAATACACCTTAAAATATATTTAATATCCTAATGTCAAACCACAAGAAAGCAATTATGTAATAATATAATAATACGTTTAGTTCGTGCAAGGGCGATACACGCGCACGCGAATTTTATTGCAAACTGATTAAGCGACGCTGATGCCCATAGTACATCGATTTGCTTTTTTTTTGCCATTTTATAGTAACTTTAAAAAAAAACTCGGTCTCGGTCTCGGCCGAGACTATTTTTTAATCTCGGTCTCGATTCTCGGTGAAAAGTGGGTTCGGTCGGTCCCTAGTTGCTGGTAACGTTTTATAAGCAACACTCGGTCCGGTCAGAACCCTTAGTGTAAGTTTTTCGTTCCAAATCATAAAACGTCACCAAAAAGTTAATCGAGTTAACGCAAACTTCAAAGTATGTGTGACACATGCGAGTGTAGGTTATATTTCACCACTTGATAAACTTTTACGTATGCTCACTTATCCGAAAGTTAAGTCATGATTTTTATGTTGTCAGCCTGTCTTCGGATTCGGTTTCGACGAATAATAGACGACCAAATTAGAAGCTATACTTTAACAGCCTTACTTATAAAAATCCACTAACTAACGTCTAAACATCATCTTAACTAATTACTACTTAAGTTTTTAATCAGTGATTAAACTTTTTTTACTTAAATACGTTGCTTAAGCGTGTCTTAACTAATGAACGTTTAACGAACCGAAAAATATTTTACTGTATCAACACCGCCGCAGTGTTGATAGAACAAAATATTTTTTACCGTAAAAGCGTTGTAAAATGACAACACTGCTAGCAAATTAAAAAGCTGAACTGTCTCAGTCAGTCATTGTTTGTTTACAGCTGTTGTGTTTTTGTTTTGTTTCGTTTCTCTTGCTCGCCTCCTGATTATTGTAATTATTTGTATTATATTGATGATTGATTTTTGTATCTTTAAAGCGATATGGAAAATCTATCAATATTACAGGTATAAAAAAAGAGTCTATTTCGCAAATTTATTGGGATGAAGAAAAAAGGTTTCTGCATATTTTTTGCTAAATCTGTGACTTTTTAAAATCACTCTCGCCGTAGTTTTGCATTTTGTTTATTCTTATGTTGTATAATTTTGGTCGCCGCCTAAAGCCTAAAGCTACTTAAATCCTCGATATCATTATGTTACGTAATTACGTATTTAATATATTGAAGTCTTCAAAAATATTCATTTTACAAAAGATAACACCAGGCGATTTGCCCAATTCACACTAAAAAACTTGTATTGTTATGATTCTATACAAACAAACACACCCCAGTCCCTAACTCTCACTACCTGCTCCATCCAAAATCCCAAAAATCAGCTGGTGGACAACCGCCATATTGTTATTTAGCGACTTAAACAAGGGTCCACTGGTACTTAAATTTGACAGGACTTAATAAGCATCTTAGCAATTGATTAACGTTAAACAACGTTTTTAAGTTAGAAATATTTTAAAATGGCTCTTAAGTGCTACTTAAAATTTAAGTAACGTTTATAAGTAAGGCTGTAAGAGAGTAGTCTTGTATAACGTAATACCTCTTCCTAAAATAGGATAACATTTCTCATCAATGAGCTTAGTGCTTTTTCTTTTTTATTCCCAAGAAAGACGGAGACAAAAGATGCGGCCCTAAGTATTTACTACCTGCTAGCCATTCTTTCAAGCACAGACAGAGAACACTTTATTAGTTAACTTTCAATGGCTGGTGAGCAGTTGTTTGTTTTTAACATATAATTTCTAAAAACAATAAAGAAACTGCAAAAAATGCATTTCAGATTAATTGTGAGTGCGTTACATTTCGGCGAGCTTCCGTGGTTATTATTGTTAAAGGAGTAGAGTGTCTGCGAGCCTCAGTTTAGGTCTTAAACTAAATCGAAATAATAGTTTATCATAGGCCTCCGAAAGTGAATGAATCCAAGTGCTAACCAATTCAAAATATTGGTGAATTAATGGAACAGTGAGTACCTACCTACTTATAAGTACTTCTTGTTGCACCACCGTAAATACACATAATTGTTTTGTAAGATTGATTGGATCAAAGTAAGTTCTAAAATAGTATTTTGCCTGCGTAGCTAATCACAATCTGTCTTGCATTTCAGTGTTCGCTGACATCTTTAAAAAAAATATCTAGTAGCCATAATAAATGAATACCTAAACACTTCAAAATATCCTTGCAAAACACTGAAACGCTCGATCTCACTAGCGAATCAACAAGTGAGTTACTTAACTACTGCGTTTGCGTTAGTTAACTATTCGCCCTGTCAAATTTGTCAATTACACTCACAAAAAGCACCCAAAACCCCATTCGGATAGCAAAACGCGCTCGATGCGTTTAAAAACCGATCGACTTACGTTTTGGTCAAACTCACACTCACGAGAATTGGTTCATCCTCTCGCCGCGTGGCGGCGCTGTACTTTCCCCATACAAATGTTGCTCGAAACGCAAACGCTGTAGTTACGTTTTTTCCTTGTGAAAACTTACACTAGGGGTTCTGGTGTCGGATGGGTGACCGTTAAAGCTAATTCAGGGCGGCCGCATATTGTAAGAAATAAAACATCATGAAGCTTAGATAGCATGCATGCATGCATTCATTAAAGTAGTATAATTATTTCAAACACAGTTGTACGTGAATGTACATTCGCGAAGGTACATTCAAATCACATTTATCTCGTAAATGTAAGGCGATCAAGCTCTGGTATTTGGCGACAAACTCGCTCGAACTACCGACTACACATAGGAGTTATCAGATTTTCGCTACGACCTTTCGTTCTCGAGATCCAGGTAGAAAGGTCTCTACAGCATATTCTCACATATCTTCTAAACGCAAGATCGACAAACTCTGATTCTTGGTGACAAACTCCGACAAACTAACGGCTACACACTCGAGTTATCAGATTTTCGCTACGACCTTCCTTTCTCAAGATCCAGGTAGAAAGGTCTCCACAGCGTATCCTCACGTATCTCCTAAACGCAAGACCGACAAAATCTGGATCTTGGTGACAAACTCCGACAAAATACCGGCTACACCCACGAGTAATCAGATTTTCGCTACGACCTTCCGTTTTCGAGATCTGTGTGGCCCAGCCGTAGAGACGTCTCTACAGCTGGACCACACGTATCTCCTAAACGGAAGACCGACAAACTCTGGTTTTTGGCGACAAATTCCGACAAAATACCGGCTACACATACGAGTAATCATATTTTCGCTACGACCTTCCGTTTTCGAGATCTGTGTGGCCCAGCTGTGGAGACGTCTCTACAGCTGAGCCACACGTATCTCCTAAACGGAAGACCGACAAAATCTGGTTCTTGGTGACAAAATCCGACAAAATACCGGCTACACATACAAGTAATCAGATTTTCGCTACGACCTTCCGTTTTCGAGATCTGTGTGGCCCAGCTGTAGAGACGTCTACGTGCTGGACTACAGCTGGGCCACAAAAAAAAAGTTGGAAATCTGACTTTTTAACTATGCCATGATGAAGTCGATAATTTGTCGGAATTTGTCGCCAAAAACCAGATTTTGTCGGTCTTCCGTTTAGGAGATACGTGTGGCTCAGCTGTAGAGACGTCTCTACAGCTGGGCCACACAGATCTCGAAAACGGAAGGTCGTAGCGAAAATCTGATTACTCGTATGTGTAGCCGGTATTTTGTCGGATTTTGTCGCCAAAAACCAGAGTTTGTCGGTCTTCCGTTTAGGAGATACGTGTGGCTCAGCTGTAGAGACGTCTCTACAGCTGGGCCACACAGATCTTGAAAACGGAAGGTCGTAGCGAAAATCTGATTACTTGTATGTGTAGCCGGTATTTTGTCGGATTTTGTCACCAAGAACCAGATTTTGTCGGTCTTCCGTTTAGGAGATACGTGTGGCTCAGCTGTAAAGACGTCTCTACAGCTGGGCCACACAGATCTCGAAAACGGAAGGTCGTAGCGAAAATCTGATTACTCGTATGTGTAGCCGGTATTTTGTCGGATTTTGTCGCCAAAAACCAGAGTTTGTCGGGCTTCCGTTTAGGAGATACGTGTGGCTCAGCTGGAGAGACTTCTCTACAGCTGGGCCACACAGATCTCGAAAACGGAAGGTCGTAGCGAAAATCTGATTACTTGTATGTGTAGCCGGTATTTTGTCGGATTTTGTCACCAAGAACCAGATTTTGTCGGTCTTGCGTTTAGGAGATACGTGAGGATACGCTGTGGAGACCTTTCTACCTGGATCTTGAGAAAAGAAGGTCGTAGCGAAAATCTGATAACTTGAGTGTGTAGCCGTTAGTTTGTCGGAGTTTGCCACCAAGAATCAAGAGTTTGTCGATCTTGCGTTTAGAAGATGTGTGAGGATATGCTGTAGAGACCTTTCTAGGATCTCGAGAACGAAAGGTCGTAGCGAAAATCTGATAACTCCTATGTGTAGTCGGTAGTTCGAGCGAGTTTGTAGCCAAATACCAGAGCTTGATCGCCTTACATTTATGAGATAAATGTGATTTGAGTGTACCTTCGCGAATGTACATTCGCGTACAACTGTGTTTGAAATAATTATACTACTTAATTGAATGCATGCATGCATGCTATCTGAGCTTCATGATGTTTTATTTCTTACAATATGCGGCCGCCCTGAATTAGCTTTAACGGTCACCCATCCGACACCTGACCGGACCGAGTATTGCTTATTAAACGTTACCAGCAACTAGGGACCGACCGAACCCACTTTTCACCGAGAACCGAGACCGAGATTAAAAAATAGTCTCGGCCGAGACCGAGACCGAGATATTTGATTTTTTTTTAAAGTTACTATAAAATGGCAAAAAAAAGCAAATCGATGTACTATGGGCAACAGCGTCGCTTAATCAGTTTGCAACAAAATTCTTGTGCGCGTGTATCGCCCTTGCACGAACTAAACGTATTATTATATTATTACAAAATTGCTTTCTTGTGGTTTGAATCTGCAAGTACAAACTTAATTCATAGAAATAAAAATATTATGTTACACATTGTTTTTTGTTTTATTCCATTGAACATAATATTATGCATCGATATAACAAATAAAACCTCAATCTATATTAATAATTTCGTCAAGGGGTACGGTAGACTCGATTGAAACCTTATATGAATAACAAAACATAAAAAAATATTGATTTCGAGTCGACAACATATATCTGCAAAATTCGGATTATGGAGAATTTCGTTAAATTCTAATGGCACTGACAAACAAACTACATTCGCCATCTTGGGTAGTTTCTTTAGTCGTTGACGTTTCGCGCGAAAATATAGTTTTTGACACTTTTTTATGATATACTCTTTGATATGTGTTTTTTCTAAACCTTGATCGCGATCACAACCATAGAAAAAAGAAAGAATACCAACCATAACCTTTACATTGACATATTTTAGTTTTGCATAGTGATTTACTTTGTTTGTAATCGTATTTCATAAAATCTGAATTGGCAGGAAATCTTATATAAATTTACAGGAGATTAAAAAAGAACATAGACCCGATTTAATTGCCAGAATTTTTAAACTTAAATTGGAGGAAATTTTAGATGACATTACAAGTAAAAGCACGCACTCAGTAGGTACTCCAAACCTTAGCTCCAAACATATTTTTGGAGTACCTAGGGGGCGTCCATTAATCACGTGATATTTTTTTGGCCAATTTTAACCCCCCCTCCCCCCTGGTGATGCATGGTGAGGTTTTACGTTAACCCCCCCCCCCCCCCACTCTAAATCACGTGTATTTTTTTTGGTCCAAAAAAATCTCAACATTTTTCAGTATAAATATGTCGCGGTAGGCCGGGAAATCGTCCTGGTAACGGTCGGTGCAGTTTTCGGTTAAAAATCACGCGTTCAACGAAAAAAATTAATACACGTGATATCTCACTACACCCCTCCGTCCCCCCTTGTGATACTTCGTGATGTTTTCAACTACCCCCCCCCCCCCCCCTTTCGAGGCTCACGTGATTAATGGACGACCCCCTACCGAGTGCGTGCTTTTACTTTACACAATTGAATTTTAGAAACGAGGGCTTCCATGTGCTCATATGCTTATTATTCTAAGAAAAACCAAAGTCATCAGAAGATTATGATAAATTTGTGTGTGCAGAAATACCTGAGCCAGATAAAGACCAGGGGCCTTACTATGAGCTCTTATAGCAGGACTTATACTGAATGGCATTACTTTTTCGTACCATGACCTCGATTTAGCAGGCCTGCGGAGGGCCTGCTTTAATACACGCTCTTAAACCGTTCACCATTTTTTATGTATGGACGAAGCATACCACGACGCTCCGTTTGACAGTTTGGGAGCTGTTTTATAGCGTCTGTAATGTCAGATAAAGCAATTCATAAAAAGTTCCTCCGTGATCAGCTTTTTCAAAATTGTTTAGTGTATTTAGATAAGTTTGGTGTGAGAATTTTAAGATTTGTGAATTTCTTTTAATGTTTGTAACTTGATAAAGGCAACGCGACGACTTCCTTGTTGTTGAATGTCACTAAAATAAAAAGAAATGATGAGAGATGAGACCCCATAAATAAGTACCTACTATCCCCTTCAATTGGTAATGTGCCTGGCGGCCATGATTTTAACCTCAAAAACGAAAAACAATTGCATTTTTTTTAAAACCTTTCTTATTGAAAATAAGAATTCAATAATTAATACACTATCACAGACAGAGATATACTATCCCCGCCAATTGGTAATGCGCAAGAACCTTGTCACATTAACATCCACATCGACGTGATCCGCAACTAAAAATGCCATGAAATAAGAAAATTCTTAATAGGTAATCTAATATAATTATTATTTATTGAATTATTATTTTCAGTAAGATAGGGTCTAGGTATATCAAAAATTTACAAATTGTTTTTCGTAACGTTTTTGAGGTTAAAAAGATGGCCGCCAGGCGCATTACCAATTGGTGGGGATAATAAGCGAGAAATTGGGTGCATTCTGCCAGACAAATATCTGAGTCATGGAACGCCATAAAGTACATTTTAACCATGAAAAGTAAATGAATATTCTAAACAAATTACTTTCCATGGTTAACAAATTTATGGCGATCGGTGACTCAAAGATTTGTCTTACAGAATGCACCCATCGATTTGTATAGGCTAGCTCGTTTTCGCATCGTCTACAAAGCATTAGTATCTGTGACAAAGCATACCAGAGACAAACTAACCGTTCACCTTGAGTCAAAACAATCTTTAAGCCGTTCACCTAAAAGACGGTCATGGTACCGATTTAAGCAATTTTGTTTAGGGCCTGCTTCTGAACTGAACGGCTTAAGGATGGTTTCTTATTTGCTGATGGTAAGCCCCCAGAAACTTTTTCAGACTGTGTCAAAAAACATGATCTATGGGCCATGTGGCCCAATGTGTATAAACGAGGGATTTTTGTAAAACTTATTTTAGTCTTTTTAAATAAAGAGTTACAATTTTAACCGTCGTGGGTTTTTCAAAAATTTTAATTTTGCCATTTTATTTTAAACTTTTTAAAGAATTCATACGTTATCTACTCTAAAAACCGCATCTAAATCGGTCAAACCATTCGGAAAATGATTACTACAGCGCCCCCTAGCGGCTGAACACCATAACACCAAGAACCATCGCCGACAAACTACAAAACTATAAGGTACAGAAAACCAGAAAACCGCATCCAAATTGGTCAATCCGCTTTGGAAATAAATGAGAAAATGATAACTGCAGCGCCCCCTAGCGGTTAAACACCATAACATCTATCTGAGAACCATTGCCGGTATAACCTACAAACCCATTACAGAAAACCGCATCGAAATCAGTTGAGTAGTTTTTGAGAACTTCTCAAGCGCGACTTATCTGGTTGCTGCAGCGCCCCCTGGTGATCTACCACCATGTAACTTATCTAAGAACCTGCTCTGAAATGAAACCTTTTGATTGCAAAAACCGCCTTGAAATTGGCCCAGTAGTTTCCAAGAAAAATGGTAATAGACAAACTTGACTTATCTGGTTGCTGCAGAGCCCCCTGGTAGTCTACCACTATGAAACAAGTCTAAGAACCTGCTCTGAAATGAAACCATTTGAATGCAAAAAACCGCATCGTAATCAGCTTAGTAGTTTCCGAGGAAAATGGTAACAGACAAACACACAAACAAACAAACAAACGCACAACCTCTAACCCCAAACGCATATACCACCTCCGTTCCGTTCCGTCCGTCGTGGGTAAAAAATGATGGAACTGCCTCTAAATGTTCTAAAAACTACCCAAAGACATTTTGCGGAGAAACTAGAGATGGTACCCAAAATGGAGGTTATGCTATAATAAGAAGAGACGATGGAAGAATAATAAAAAGAAGGATTTCGAGTGTGATAATAACAGATAGGATAGGTGGTGCTCTACTACAATCCCTATCTATGTAAAAAAATAATGCTCACATAAATGTGGAAATTTGTTCAAGTGTCAAATGTGTGAAATATATAAATAAATATTTTTATAAAGGTCATGACCGAGCAAAGATACAAATCACAGTAGCGCCACAAGAGTTCAGTGATCAATCGACATCAAGCAATGAAAAGCATGATGAAATTATATTTGAATTTTCAATGCACAAAATAAGTCACACAATTATACAGTCAGGTATTCATTTGGGAAACCAACAAACTGTCGTATTTACAAATCAGAATGTTCATGAAGCAGCAGCTAGATCAGCTGAAAAATCAACATTATTGGCATTTCTTGAACTAAACAAAAGAAAAGAAAGTGCTCGACAATATCTTTACACTGAAATTCCGACACATTTCAGATTCTACCTGCCCAAGTAGAGAAAATGACTGAGTGCTTAAAACAGCGGTAGTTTATTTTAAATTAAAAAATATTTTTGTAAAAACTTTTGCAGTTTTTATTTACTATATTAAACACAACGAACGCAGCTAGGTATACGAATCTATGCCTTGCTTACCTTTAATATTCCTTGAGAACCGATGACTACAGAAATATCTACCTACATTTTGTACCTAGATGTGTATTATGAGTCATTTCACCCGAGCGAAGCCGGGTTTTCATCTAGTATTACAATAAAGCTCAGCTCAGCGTAAAGTCAAGTCTAATCTCGCCGTTACCTACCTATATGCCAACGTGATGCCAACAGTTAAGCAGGCCCCTTCAGACTGTGGGTTCCACTACATGGTTCCATCAGTGGGACCAATAGGATTTCCAAGTCCTCGTGTTCCCACTGCTAAATATCGGTGGGCCCCACCGATATTTAGCAGTTATTTGACTCGCTAGTGGAACCATGTAGTGGAACCTACAGTCCAAAGGGTTAGTAGGTAAGTACTTAGTAGTGACAGTTCACTTTAGTAAAGTTAATCACAAGAAACGTTTTAAAAACTATTCATCAAAAAAGAGAAAATATTATATTTTATAAATAAATCGCACATCAATCATACCATACTTTACGTTGTTTTCACTCGTTTTATTTTATTGACCATTTTCCTAAAGGTACATCGATAAATAACCAAATAAAATCTCATGAAACTCACTTAGCATGACGTACTCATTAAATTACTACTTACATTTTTAGGACAGATGTACGCGACCTTAGATTAATAAGACCCAGATACCTAGTCCGCGTCCGTATGGTGAGGCAACTCAAACTGAGCCAGAATGGCTAAGTATTTCGGCCCGCCATTTCTCAAGTGATATTCGTGTCGAACACAACTCCCGAAAATTTCAATAAAAATGAGGGTTTGCGCAATGAACGGTACCTTGATTACGTAAAGCTGTTGCTAACAATTCTCGATTGAAATCGATTGAAAGCGCGGTTGCATTGCTGCTTTAGTGAAGATAGTTGTCACATTGGTTCTTACTAAAGCAGCGATGTTACTGCGATTTCTGTCAGAGTTGATTGCAACAAAGTTACGTAATTACCCCCCCGATGTCACAATCAGGGGGGTAATTACGTAACTTTGTTGCAATCAACGTTCGCAAGGGTCGGTCATGGGATGGGTGACCAAAAGTTTATTATCTCGAGCTCCTCCGTGCTTCGGAAGGCACGTTAAGCCGTTGGTCCCGGCTGCATTTGCAGTCGTTAACACCCACCAATCCGCATTGGGCCCGCGTGGTGGGTTATGGCCCATCCTCCTTACCACCCATAAGGAAGGCCTGTGCCCCAGCAGTGGGGACATCAAAAATGGCTGATGGTTGCAATCAACTCTGACAGAAATCGCAGTTACATCGCTGCTTTAGTAAGAACCAATGTGACAACTATCTTAACTAAAGCAGCAATGCAACCGCGCTTTCAATCGATTTCAATCGAGAATTGTTAGCAACAGCTTTACGTAATCAAGGTACCGGGGGGTAATTACGTAACTTTGTTGCAATCAACTCTGACAGAAATCGCAGTTACATCGCTGCTTTAGTAAGAACCAATGTGACAACTATCTTAACTAAAGCAGCAATGCAACTGCGCTTTCAATCGATTTCAATCGAGAATTGTTAGCAACAGCTTTACGTAATCAAGGTACAGGTCACATTACATCGAAAAAACACTAGAAAGATTGTAGATAACATTTCACGTCTAATTAACGTGTTTTCACTTACATTTTTACGTAAATCATTCATCAAAAATAACTATTTTTGTCACTTCATATTTTATGAAAATGTTGCCAGTACGGGGAAAAAATATCCCCCGCATTTACTTAGTTGATCAATTAAAAGTTAAACACATCTCAATTACATAATTAAGATTCTACGCAATTCGACAACTACTTATCTACTAAAAGGGTTGCTAGCATTGAAAAAACGCAATGTTCTCATTTGAAAAAAATTATATGATAAAAAATATAAGATGGTGGCCAACTTTTTTGTTTGTGGGCCGATTTCGATGAAACTCGGTTCGGGGTACTATTTTGACAAGAAAACAGCAACGCAATGTTAAAAATATAAAAATCCAAGATGGCGGCCAATTTTTTTGTTTGTGGGCCGATTTCGATGAAACTCGGTTCGGAGTAGTATTTTAACAAGGAAACAGCAACGCAATGTTAAAAATATAAAAATCTAAGATGGCAGCCAACTTTGTTGTTTGAGGGCCGATTTCAATGAAACTTGGTTCGGGGTACTATTTTGACAAAAAAACAGCAACGCAATGTTAAAAATAAAAAAAAATCCAAGATGGCGGCCAACTTTTTTGTTTGAGGGCCGATTTCGATGAAACTGGGTTCGGGGTACTATTTTGACAACAAAATAGCAAGGTAATGTTAAAAATATAAAAAATCCAAGATGGCGGCCAACTTTGTTGTTTGTGGGCCGATTTCGATGAAACTCGGTTCGGGGTACTATTTTGACAAGAAAACAGCAACGCAATGTTAAAAATATAAAAAATCTAAGATGGCGTCCAACTTTTTTGTTTGTGGGCCGATTTCGATGAAACTCGGTTCGGAATATTATTTGTCGGCCAAGTACGAGTCGGACTCGCGCATGAAGGGTTTTGTACCAAAAACAGCAAAAAATACTGTTTGCTGTATGGGAGCAGCCCTTAAACATATATTTTATTCTTTTTTTAGTATTTGTTCTTGTAGCAGCAACAGAAATACATTATCTGTAAAAAAATCAACTGTCTAGCTATCACGGATCATGAGATACAGCCTTGTGACAGACAGACAGACGGACAGCGGAGTCTTACTAATAGGGTTCCGTTTTTACCCTTTGGGTACGGTGAACTATGTTTTTGGGTTTATTTCGATGTAACTCGGTTGAAAAAAAAGAAAAACAAATAAGAAAGTTAGCCACCAGGTTCTGTACCCAAAGGGTAAAAACGGAACCCTATTACTAAGACTCCGCTGTCCATCTGTCTATCTGTCTGTCATCAGGATCAGTATCTCATGAACCGTGATAGAAAGACAGGAGAAATTTTCACAGATGTTGTATTTCTGTTGCCGCTATAACAACAAATACTAAAAACAGAAAAAAATATTAAAGAGGGTTCTCATACAACAAACGTGATTGAAGGCTCCCATACCACAAAAGTGACTATTTAGACCGAGTTTCATCAAAATCAGCTCACAAACAAAATAGTTGGCCGCCATATTGGATGTTTTATATTTTTAACATTGCGTTGCTGTTATCTTATTAAAATAGAACCTCGAACCGAGTTTCATCAAAATCGGCCCACAAACAAAAAAGTTGACCACCATCTTGGATTTTTATATATTTTTAACATTGCATAGCTGTTTTTTGTTAAAACATTGCCCCAAATCGAGTTTCATAGAAATCGGCCTAAAAACAAAAAAGTTGGCCGCCATCTTGGTTTTTTTTTATTTTTAACATTGAGTTGCTGTTATCTTGCTAAAATAGTACCTCGAACCGAGTTCCATCGAAATCGGCCCACAAACAAAAAATTTAGCCGCCATCTTGAATTTTGTATATATTTAACATTGCGTTGCTGTTTTTTTGTGAAAATAGTGCCCTGAACCGAGTTTCATCGAAATCGGCCCACAAACAAAAAAGTTGGTCGCCATCTTGGATTTTTTATATATTTAATATTGCGTTGCTGTTTTTTGTTAAAATAGTACCCCGAACCAAGTTTCATCAAAATCAGCCCACAAACAAAAAAGTTAGCCGCCATCTTGGATGTTTTATATTTTTAACATTGCGTTGCTGTTATCTTATTAAAATAGTACCTCAAACCGAGTTTCATCGAAATCGGCCCACAAACACAAAAGTTGGCCGCCATCTTGAATTTTTTATATATTTAACATTGCGTTGCTGTTTTTTTGTGAAAATAGTGCCCTGAACCGAGTTTCATCGAAATTGGCCCACAAACAAAAAAAAGTTGGCCGCCATCTTGGATTTTTCATATATTTAACATTGCGTTGCTGTTTTTTTGTGAAAATAGTGCCCTGAACCGAGTTTCATCGAAATCGGCCCACAAACAAAAAAGTTGGCCGCCATCTTGAATTTTTTATATATTTAACATTGCGTTGCTGTTTTTTTGTGAAAATAGTGCCCTGAACCGAGTTTCATCGAAATCGACCCACAAACAAAAAAGTTGGCCGCCATCTTGATTTTTTTTATATATTTAACATTGCGTTGCTGTTTTTTTGCGAAAATAGTACCCCGAACCGAGTTTCATCAAAATCAGCCCACAAACAAAAAAGTTGGCCGCTATCTTGGATGTTTTACATTTTTAACATAGCGTTGCTGTTATCTTGTTAAAATAATACCCCGAACCGAGTTTCATCGAAATCGGCTCTCAAACAAAAAAATTGTCCGCCATTTTGGATTTTTATATTTTTAACATTGCGTTGCTGTTTTCTTGTCAAAATAGTGCCCCAAATCGAGTTTCATCAAAATCGGTTCATAAACAAAAAAGTTCGCACCATCTTTAATTTTGTCATTTTTAGCATTGCACAGTCGACATCTTATTTAAAAAATATATAATATATAAAATTTCGGTTTAAACCCTAGCCCGTCTCTAGTTATGACAAGCAAACTCTAGTTACATGTAATGGGGAGGAAAAGCGCAATTTTATCCCGATAGGTGGCGTCTGGTCTTTGGTACCCGGCCGCCTCAAAGAAAGTGTCAAAACATATGGGAATCTCTTGGAGTATTGCACTTTTTAATTTTATACTGAGAAAATGCCGCATTGTTATGCATGTAACTTGTAAAATATTGGAGTTCATCGATTTCCCAGTAACAAAAAAAATATTGGGCAAAAAAATATCAAAAAAATGATGCTCCTCCCTCGATTTTCTCCTTTGCTGAGCCTGAGAAACATTATAAATCAAAAAAAAATGTTTCATGAATTTGATGAAGCTTCGCCAAAATAAAACAACATTTGAATTATAACAGCTTTGTACTTTAATATTTCAACCTCAGCAGTTTCTAGCATATTTATAACTTGGATGAATTTGATAGGTATATCAAATATGGAATAAGCCCAATATTGGGGCCAAACAGAGAATTAATAGAATTTTATACGCCAGAGTCATTCAAGAAACTTAGAATAATAAAATAAATATGATAAAACGGTTCGTGTAATTTTGGATGGTACAGAAATTCCAGTACAGAAACCTGAAATTACTATTGCACAGAAGGTATCATGAGGCAACTATAAACACGGAAATTCACACTCAGTTGCTTTGTTAAAATTTAAATCATATGCTTCTAATCTGAAATAAAAAGATTACTTGTAAATCTTATACGAAATTTAAAGAAATGTAATGCTTGTTAGCAATTGTTTGTAAGTTGCTATAAACTTTCTTGCCTGTTGTTTTGGCTTTTCCTATCCGTAATTCTTCTTTTATCTGAGCTAAAGTTAGCATAGAATACATTGTTTGTCCGCAAAATTGAAAAAAATACAATCTAAGAAAGTAAAATCACTTAATACACAGTCAAGACAATATAAGCTCAAACTGACAATTGTTCCAAAGACTGAAGCGCCATCTGTAATTCACTTTGCCTTCGCCTCCCCATTGGTGAAATCTACACAATCGCAACTCTAAGTACGACGATGGTTTCAATTTCCCTACTTTTAAGGGAAAATTTCATGTACTGGTAACATTAGTTTTTTGCTGTGTGCGTTTCGTCGAGCGTAAACACAAGCACCTCACGCACACATAAATTTCATTTTTGCCTCACTTTTGACAGACCGCCTTTTAGGATACTATCATTCTTGCTTTATTATTCTACGCGACTGTACGATACACCACGTATTTAGAGTAGGAGACCAGATACCAAACGTTGTCGATACAATAAACGTTGAATACATCAATTACTATTCAAGAAATTAATTGAAATCTTTCATATTTCCTCACTAAATTCTTTTAATCATATAAATTTTGGATTTAATATTAGCTATGTACATAAAATAATACAAAACAACTATACTGCTTACGCATTTTGGATTCGGCTCTAAGACTATAGTCATAAAAAAACAAACCCCTTATTTCTTTGGAAAGGGGTGTCGACCTAGTCTTCGCTCGAACTACCGACTACACATAGGAGTTATCAGATTTTCGCTACGACCTTTCGTTCTCGAGATCCAGGTAGAAAGGTCTCTACAGCATATCCTCACACATCTTCTAAACGCAAGATCGACAAACTCTGATTCTTGGTGACAAACTCCGACAAACTAACGGCTACACACTCGAGTTATCAGATTTTCGCTACGACCTTCCTTTCTCAAGATCCAGGTAGAAAAGTCTCCACAGCGTATCCTCACATATCTCCTAAACGCGAGATCGACAAAATCTGGTTCTTGGTGACAAAATCCGACAAACTACCGGCTACACATACGAGTAATCAGATTTTCGCTACGACCTTCCGTTTTCGAGATCTGTGTGGCCCAGCTGTAGAGACGTCTCTACAGCTGAGCCACACGTATCTCCTAAACGCAAGCCCGACAAATTCTGGTTTTTGGCGGTGTGCGTTACCCCAGCAAAAAGTTGTGCTTTAGAGAGATGAGACCTTATCAGATAATTAGTGTGTCATGAGGAGAAATTTGTTTACCAATAGCAAAATTTGTGTGAATTGTAGTTTTTAAGATATTTGAGAAAACTGATTTTGCTGGGGTCATGTTTTAAACATTACCCTGGCAAAAAAAGTTGTTTCAGCCTGGAACCAAATATATGAATAGATAGCTTTTGATGCATAGTAAATGTTAGCAAATAGCAAAAATTGTGTGTGTTATGGTTCTTGAGTTATTTAAGTTTTTGCTGGGGTAACGTTTTGGGATTTCCCAGATCTCGAAAACGGTTCAACGCAGAAGTTTGAAAAAAATACCACTAAGAGACCCTAATTTGTTTAAATTTGTTTAATTGTTAGTTTTTGATTTGGTTGTCGCAAACCAACGTAATTAAATGGTTTCGAAAAACAGAAAAAACGAATTTGCAAGTAAACTAGTACCTGTATAATTAAATAAACAGCTGTAAAAAATAGCCCTGGTAGACACTTATTACGTCAAGAATTTTAGGCTTTGTAACTTTACACGATATAAAGATATAAACAAATTTGATAAATTTTAGACCGGTCGTACTTTAGCGATCGAATACACAGTTTCCATAACATTAAGACACATGGCATACATTTAAAAAATTTAAGTAATTCATTAACATTCCTTCCTGTTAATTTCAGCTTTCAATTACGCCTATCATGAAAGTTTTAACAAAAACAAGAATATGACAACAATTCTCTAGTGAGCCGCCTAAATTGCAGAGGTCACGTAAAAGCGACCGCGCCATACATATGCGTAACCATCTTAAATGAACGGGATGTTATGGATATTTTGTTAGTACAGTTGCGTACAAAAGTTTGCTGGTCGGATTATCTTTAAATATAAAATGTACGTAAGTCTCGCGAAAACTTAAGATTGGCTAGGCCGATTTTGGTTTTAAAATGTTTGTCGTATCCCAGGGGAAGGTTTAAACGGTGAGAAATATATATGGAAAAAAAGCGAGGTAGTTCCCGTAAAAACTTACGGGTAAATGTTTTTACCTGTCAAACATAGTGGTCACTGGATTGACATGAGTAGGTTTGGTATTAAAATAAAACATTTGGTTTGATCAAAGAGAAGCAACAAATTACTATAAATTTATTTATTGATACTGACAAATAAATCACACTATAAATTGCTTACCGAGATTATTATCTACTTAAGTTTAGATTATTATTTACCTTTATTTATGGTTGAGTGCCTTCAAACTTTTAACTTTCGTGAATCATTACATTCTTTAAAACTACTATTAATCGCGTAAGTGTATTCTTTAAATCGCGTAAGTGTATAATTTATAAAATAGAAAACTAGTAGAATCTATGCTATATGAATAACACTTTTCTTCATAACTGTACAAAACATCGGATACTAAGCTGCTAATTTGCGAAGATAATCCGTACGTATGGTGCGGTCGCTTTTTAGTGACCTTTACGATTTGGTCGGCTTATTCAAGAATTACTGTCTTAATCTTGTTTTTGTTAAAACTTTCATGATAGGCGTAATTGAAAGCTGAAATTAACAGGGAGGAATGTTAATGAATTACTTAAATTTGTTTAATGTATGCCATGTGTCTTAATGTTATGGAAACTGTGTATTCAATCGCTAAAGTACGACCGGTCTAAAATTTATCAAATTTGTTTATATCTTTATATCGTGTAAAGTTACAAAACCTAAAATTCTTGACGTAATAAGTGTCTACCAGGGCTATTTTTTACAGCTGTTTATTTAATTATACAGTTACTAGTTTACTTGCAAAATCGTTTTTTCTGTTTTTCGAAACCATTTAATTACGTTGGTTTGCGACAACCAAATCAAAAACTAACAATTAAACAAATTTAAACAAATTAAGGTCTCTTAGTGGTATTTTTTTCAAACTTCTGCGTTTATCCGTTTTCGAGATCTGGGAAATCCCAAAACGTTACCCCAGCAAAAACTTAAATAACTCAAGAACCATAACACACACAATTTTTGCTATTTGCTAACATTTACTATGCAACAAAAGCTATCTATTCATGTATTTGGTTCCAGGCTGAAACAACTTTTTTTGCCAGGGTAATGTTTAAAACGTGACCCCAGCAAAATCTGTTTTTCTCAAATATCTTAAAAACTACAATTCACACAAATTTTGCTATTAGTAAACAAATTTCTCCTCATGACACACTAATTATATGATAAGGTCTCATCTCTCTAAAGCACAACTTTTTGCTGGGGTAACGCACACTTTTTGGCGACAAATTCCGACAAATTATCTACTTCATCATGGCATAGTCAAAAAGTCAGATTTCCAACTTTTTTTTTGTGGCCCAGCTGTAGTCCGGACGTGCTGGACGCTTACGACCTTCCGTTCTCGAGATCCAGGTAAAAAAGTCTCCACAGCGCATCCTCACATATCTCCTAAACGCAAGATCGACAAAATCGGATTCTTGGTGACAAATTCCGACAAACTAACGGCTACACACTCGAGTTATCAGATTTTCGCTATGACCTTCCATTCTCAAGATCCAGGTAGAAAAGTCTCCACAGCGTATCCTCACATATCTCCTAAACGCAAGATTGACAAAATCGGGTTCTTGGTGACAAAATCCGACAAACTACCGGCTACACATACGAGTAATCAGATTTTCGCTACGACCTTCCGTTTTCGAGATCTGTGTTGCCCAGCTGTAGAGACGTCTCTACAGCTGAGCCACACGTATCTCCTAAACGCAAGACCGACAAACTCTGGTTTTTGGCGACAAAATCCAACAAATTACCGGCTACACATACGAGTAATCAGATTTTCGCTACGACCTTCCGTTTTCGAGATCAGTGTGGCCCAGCTGTAGAGACGTCTCTACAGCTGAGCCACACGTATCTCCTAAACGCAAGACCGACAAATTCTGGTTTTTGGCGACAAATTCCGACAAATTATCGACTTCATCATGGCATAGTCAAAAAGTCAGATTTCCAACTTTTTTGTGGCCCAGCTGTAGTCCGGAAGCGATATTAGAAATGCCTGTGGGGTACAGACACGACCTGCTCTGTACCGCTCTGGGTTTTTCTAATTAAATAACGTCGAAAAAGCCTGTGTGTTTCAGAGCACCGCTTGCTCTGTATCGCGCGGGGTTTTTCAACTAAAAATTTAATAATATCACCCTAAAAAGCCTGTGGAACACAGACACCTTGCGCTGTGATCCACAGTGATTTTCTAAATATAAATACCCCGAGCGATACAGACGCGTAAGGCACTACGTGAAACTTGGATATTTAAACTAAAATATCAAATCTCTCTTATAAAAAGAACTTTTAACTCGGGATGAATTTTATTTTTTCGTACAAAATTTCTCAAAAACGGCATAGCACAATCTAACTTTTCATTTCACCTTTTTTACAATGTGTCTGTAAAGGGAAAGGAAATGAAAATACCCTACCATAAATAATTTTAACTGACAGTTTTACAAAAATAGTTATTATTATAAAATAAAAGTATTTTGTTAGTTTTTCGCAATTTCCGAGCGCAATAACTAACAGCCGAACGTTATTTTTTTTTTCGTTTGACAATTATTGTACCTACTGTCAACTGTCATCAGGTTTAGGCTATAGGCACTTGACCTTGTGACCGCCTTTATGCCGTACGTAGTAAAAGCTGTTTTACAGTTCAACTGTTGAACTTAAAACGTGCTGTCTTGTATACCCACATAAAAGAGTACTTTTGTAATATAGGAAATAAAGAATCTTGCTGGCTTTTTCTGTTAAAAAGAAAATTAGAATCACTGATAATGTGTTTTTTGTTTCTTAAGGCGCCCTACTACCCACTACTAGCGCCACTAATACATTTATTTTTTAATAAAATAAATTTTGACTTAGTTTACGAGCAATCTCGTAAACTAAGTCAAAATTTAAAAAGCTAAAATCATGCCTAAATTGTCTCTAATATTTTTCGAATAACTTTTCAAAAGTTTCAATTCTTTCTGTAAGTTTTAAAATCCATTTTAGCTCAAAGTGCCCACTTTTGGCAAGAACGGAATTTAAAACTCACAAAAAGAATTAAAACAGTTGAAGAGTTATTAAAAAAATATTATAGAACATTTAGGAGGGCATGATCTTAGGGGCAAAAGCACTAAACTTAAGAATCGCCTAAGTCTTTTCTTATCTACAACTCGACCAAGATAACTAGGCGAATGACAGCTACATGACGGCTAAGTTTATGACACCGTTTTAATTTGGTCGTGTTGTAGGAAGGAATAGACTTAGGCGATCCTTAAGTTTGGTGCAATCGGGCGTTAGCTTTTTTAAATATTTACCTGGTTTACGAGTAAAAAAATAAATATATTGGCGGTGCTAGTAGTAGGTACTACGGCGCCTTAAATATGTATTTTTGTCTTTTTTTATATTCTTTATTTATTACAAAAATATTGATGAAAACAGAATAAATCGAAATGAAAAACATTAAGTATCACATTTATATTATGTCAGATTAGTGTTACAATAAAACATAACTAGGTATTGTTTATTAATTATCCAAGAAACTTGAAAATGCGCACTATCAAGCTACCGCCCGCGACGTTTCTATGAACCAAAGTCTGCTATATTTTAATCCAGGTTTAAAAAAACTATCTGTGAGCCTTTCATCCCAATCCATCCCATTTAGCATAGCCTGCCATTTTTATGGGTTTGAGTGAAAAAACATTTTAACATTTACAATAAATTAATATTAAAAGTAGGATAAACTAAAATGATTTATAGTCATACTAGCGATTTTTTTAACAAAGTGGTATACATACCACTTTGTTAAAAAAAATATCGCTAGTATGACTATAAATCACTATTTTAATATTCTACATAATTTACCGAAACATATAGAAAGAACCCTTTAATCACAACTGTAATTTTCTGAATTGTCTGTGTTCCACAGGCTTTTTAGGGTAATATTATTAAATTTTTTGTCGAAAAACCCCGCGCGCTACAGAGCAAGCGATGCTCTGAAACACACAGGCTTTTTCGACGTTTTTAATTAGAAAAACCCAGAGCGGTACAGAGCAGGTAATGTCTGTACCCCACAGGCATTTCTAATATCGCAGTCCGGAACGTTACCTCGATAGGGGATTTATCTAAGAAGGTTTTAAAGTTGGTTTAATAGTTGGTATAACAGTTTAATTTTTGTGCTGAAAAGTTAATAAAAGATAATAATATTTTTCGATGAATTAATCATTCGATGTATTGAGCGTTCGATATTTTAACCATTCGATATTTTGATCGTTCGATTATTTTTAAATTCGATATTTTGAACGTTCGATGTTTTGACCGTTCGATGTTTTAACCGTTCGATGTTTTTACCGTTCGATGTACAGTGTTCGATATTATGATTTTCGATCATTTGGTATTTGGTATTCGATATGGCGTAGGTAACCCATCTATGACCTAGCGGTTAGTCTGCTACTAGAAGGCACCCAACCCAATCTGTGCTGTTTTTTGACAGACTTTGTACTGCATCCCATCTTTCTAGAATAGGAATCCGCAACAGCAGTGTATGTGCTTGTGGTGCTGGTGACGAGGACCTAAATCACATTTTCTTTCAATGTTCGCTTCATGATTGCTCCTCTTTTTTAAATTCCCTTGTGTCCCTCCGTGTTCCTCTCCCTACATCAATCCCAACCCTGTTGAGCTGCATAAATCCAGACTTGTATAGTTTAATTTCAAAATTTTTAACTGAAAATAATATTAAATTATAACCTTCATTTATATTACCTACTTAATTACCTTTATGTAAATATTATACTATTCATTATTTTTAATCTATCTATTTCACTAATTATCCTCTGCCCCTGATCCTATAATTTTTCCAAGATCTTTCCTAAATTTCGATCATTTCCTTTATTATTAAAATTCCTTGGTTTCCCTACCTTTACTACCTACTTGATATTGGCTAATGCACAAACCGTGCGAGCCAGAAAAAAAAAAAAAAAAATCTGTCAATGTCGTAGTAGGTACTAACAAAAACTATGAAAAAAAAGTCACATGTGTGTGGTTTGGTTTTTGGTTTGGTTGGTTATTGTGTTGTAGTAAAATAGTTACATTTTACATATTTGTTAGTTTGATGGTTTCTTGAATTGAATCTCTGGATTTTTATCGAACCTGACTCTCCCTCCGAACGTATTTTGGTAGTACAGGTACCTATTATACAGGGTTTACGGAAGCTATAGGGTCTACCGTTGCGTCATACAAGAGTTTGTGGGAACTGACACCGGTGACTTGTGCTGTGTGACTGTAAACCAACCAACTCCTCGAAGGTATAATTTCACTGTCGAAATGGCACTAAATTTCATGAGAAATTGTATAAAACAAAAGGGGCTATCTAAACTGTAAGTAAATATTATCCGCGTCAATTGGTAATGCACTGGAACCTTGTCACATTAACATCCACGTTGACGTGATCCGCAACTAAAAATGACATGAAACAAGAAAATTCTAATAGGTAGGTAATCTAATATACAAATTATTGAATTATTATTTTAAGTAAGATAGGGTGTAGGTAGGGTTGCCAGGGGTCCGGCTAAAGCCGGAGATATGTAGGCTTTTTGATTCAGTGTCCTGCCAAATTAAACGGTGTCTGGCCTAGACAGGCCAGACACTGTTTAATTTGGCCGGACAAAGCTAGACAGCTTTTGTTAGGCTTTTTACATTCATTCGCGCCCATGGTCGATCGAGCGAGCGGCGTGTCGGTCGTCGTTTCTGCCCCACACCGCACCACATACCGCTTTACACATCGCACTTCGGTAGCGTGACGCAAAACGTGGTTGCGTGAGAGTGAGACAGCGAGCACCGAGCTTAAATAAAACCTATTTTACCTAAAAAAATATTATTAAGACGCTAAATCCTTAATAATTTAGTTAGGGTGTCTGGCTTTTTTAGCCAAATGTCCGGCCAAACTGGCTGGTCTGTCCAGCTATTAGGTTAGACAATCTGGCAACCCTAGGTCTAGGTATATAAAAATTTTACAATTGTTTTTCGTTTTTGAGGTTAATTAAAATCATGGCCGCCAGGCGCATTACCAATTGACGGGGATAGTAATAAAATGCTTAATTTATCATTTTTGTGATATTTCATTAACAAATATGTACCTACCTAAATAAATGTGATTTTTATTTTAGGTTGTTTCAAGATGCTAGACAGATATCTGTGACTTCAAAAAGAAATAGCAAATATGACCCATTATTCACACTTAATGCGAACAAAAGAATTTCTGATGCGATACATCAATCTTGCCAAAATTACAATTTCAGGCAATACTCTGTCAATGCTTTGGAACAAAATAGCAGTGATGTTTATAGAAATGAACATAACATAACAATAATCGGCAAAAATATTCCAGACCCTTATACTGATATTAACAACAGTAATTTTCCAGATTATATAAAAAAGTTTTTAAAGTCACAAGGCTTTCAAAAACCTACCGTAATACAAGCTCAGGGGTGGCCTGTGGCATTGAGCGGTCAGAATTTTGTGGGTATTGCTCAAACAGGAACGGGGAAAACTCTCTCATATCTTTTGCCAGCAGTCGTCCATATAAAAGAAACAGTTGGCAAAAAAGGTTTAGGACCCAGAGTTTTAGTTTTAGCACCTACAAGAGAATTGGCCAGGCAAATAGAGGATGTGGCCAAAGATTTCAGGCAATTATTGGGCATAAGATGTGCTTGCATTTATGGTGGGGCTAGTAGAAGTATGCAAGCTCAATTACTGGAGTCAGGAGTTGACATAGTTATCGCTACTCCGGGCAGGTTAAATGATTTTCTAATGAGTAACGTCACGAACTTAAGTAGATGCACATATGTAGTACTGGACGAAGCTGACCGCATGTTGGATATGGGCTTCGAACCCCAAATAAGACAAGCCCTGGAAGGTGTTCCCTTAGAGAGGCAGATTCTGATGTTTTCAGCTACTTGGCCCAAAGAAGTGCAGTCGCTGGCCAAAGATTATTTAGGAGAGTACGTACAAGTAAATGTAGGCTCTACTGAATTGTCAGCAAACCACAATATTCAGCAACATGTTCATATTTGTGAACAAGAGGAAAAGATGAACACGTTAGTGAAACTGTATCAATTTTTTTTTGTTTTATTTGACTGTTTCTTTATTATTTATTTATTTATTTATTAACCTTTATTGCCAACTAATTTATACAATCTAAAATTTATTACAAAAACTAATTATTTATGGTGTCGGCATGTTTCGAAACACAAAGGCCTCCTCCAGCATTTTCCATTCTTCTCTTAATTTAGCCCTTCTACTCCGTAATGGGCCCGCAACCTTTTTGATTTCGTCAGACCAGCATTTCCTTTGTCTTCCTCTTCTTTGTTTTGTTTTGAATCTGGGGGCCCACTCTGTTGTCTATGTCTCTTGTCCATTTGCTTTTCTTTTGCTGTTTCTTTATATCTCCCCATAATTCTATAGAATAATTAATTCTGTATGTTACTAAATCATTTCATAATTTGGTTTTTAATGTTTCAGATTTAAGTCTATCATGCATAATATATCTGGTGATGGTTTCGGAAAGATACTGGTCTTCACAAACACAAAGAAATTTGTTGATACTCTAGCATTGATGCTTAGAAGAAATGGCTGGCCAGCGGTCGGTATACACGGGGACAAAACACAAATGCAGAGAGATACAATCATAAAAAAATTCAAATTTGGTAGAACCAATATCCTTGTGGCTACTGATGTTGCTGCCAGAGGTCTAGGTATGATCCTTTTGCATTTTTAAAATTTCAAACCACTGTATAGGGGCCGTTCAAATATTACGTAAGCAGATTTATTACAATTATTTACCCCCCCATCCCCCTTGTCAGCAAAAGTAAGCAAAGCTCTTACCTCCTCCCCCCATGCTTACGTAAACATTTTTCAATTAAAAATGACTCTTTTTTTATATTATAATTATAATGTTTTATTTATAATTTTAAGAATAAAAAAACATATGCATTATTTTCGGGAGTCCCCGAAAATGCGTTTCGTTTTCAAGCATAGACAATGTGAGGGCTGCCATTTGTGTAAAAAAGTAAATAACTACCGATGACGTAATCATCATCTAGACTCCCCTACCCCCCATGTCATCCAAAATAAGCAAAACAAAGACCCCCCACCCCCCCATAGGGCTTACGTAAAACTTGAACGGCCCCATAGTGTCTTGCTAAAAAGTTATACACAGGTTGGTCAAAAGTTCTGTTACTGAGTTTCTTTATCGATTACTGGCCATTAAAACAAATGAAAAGAAAAAATAAAAATGACATATTATTGACAGTTTTATAAGCTATAATTCCATACCACACGTATATCATATTTTGTTTATTTCACCATGGAATGGGGGTTGAAGGAGAATCGTGTCGCTGTAATTGCTCTGCACAAATGTGGGCAGCCACCGAATATGATTTTCAAGTTACTACAAAGGTTGAAAATCAACAAGCAATTTATTTATCGCACTATCCATAGGTACAGTAATACCTTGACCGTCGATGACCGAAAAAGATCAGGAAGACCACGCACCGTTCGGACACCAGCTGTGATCAAGGCAGTGAAGGCGAGAATCACGAGAAATCCCGTCCGGAAGCAAAAGTTATTGGCAATACAGATGACTGTGAAGAGAAGTTCCCTTAAAAAAATTATCAATGATGACCTTGGGCTTCAAGCTTACCGTAGACGACAGGGCCATCTGCTAAACGCACGATTGAAGGCTATGAGGTTAGCACGAAGTCGCGCTCTACTAAAGCAGTACGCACAAAACGGCCATCGAAAAATCTTGTTTACTGATGAAAAAATCTTCACAGTCGAAGAAAATTTTAACCGTCAAAATGATAGAGTATACGCTAAGAATAGTAAAGAAGCCAGCATGATTGCTCCGAGGGTCCAACGAGGTCACCACCCCTCATCAGTGATGATTTGGCTGGGGGTGTCCTATTCAGGGCTAAGTAAGGTTCATTTCTGTGAAAAAGGTGTGAAAACTGGCGCTAGAGTCTATCAAGATACCGTTCTGGAACCTGTTGTCAAACCCTTAAGCCACACTTTATTTCAAAACCAGCCATGGGTCTTCCAGCAGGACTCTGCCCCTGCGCACAAAGCAAAATCTACACAAGCATGGTTTCGGGCTAACAAAATTGATTTTATCGCGCAGGAAGAATGGCCATCCTCCTGCCCAGACTTAAATCCTCTGGATTATGCCATATGGCAACTTATTGAGGAGAAAGCATGTGCTAAGCCCCACATGAATCTCGACTCTCTTAAGCGCGCTATTCTCAAGGCAGTCGCAGAATTGGATATGGTGGTAGTTCGTGCTGCCATCGATGACTGGCCTCGTCGTCTAAAGGCGTGTATTCATGCCAGAGGCGGTCATTTCGAATAATTTTAATACATGATAATCTTAAATATTTGTGCTTTTATTTGGTATATAATTCATTGTAGCATTATTTGTAAATTTAGTATTATTCATGTTTTCCATAGTTACAGAACTTAGTAACCAACTAGGTATTATCGTCAGCTGATGTTGTCAAGTAAATTATATTCATTTTTATACACTTACAGATGTGGATGGTATTACACACGTCATCAATTTTGATTTCCCGAATACCTCTGAAGATTACATCCATCGAATCGGAAGAACTGGCCGCCAAGAAAATAAGGGTGTATCCCACACAATACTGACAACTGAAGAAGAAAGACAGGCTAAAGGATTAATAGCCATCCTGAAAGAAGCTAACCAGGTAATGACTTAAATGCATAATGCCGTGCCAGTTCTGTAATGACAATAACCATACTCAGAGACGTCAATTAAGTTTAATATTTCATTAAAATTGGTGCTATCTCTTTCTTTTCCATAGTGATAGTATAAGACGCCTCGAATCTTAGTGAAGCATTAAATTTGATTGATGTCTCTGAGCATGGCAGTAATTCTTATTTCTTACTATGTTCACATAGTCATTGAATATGAGTTTAAGATTCTTGATATTAATCAACAGCCAAAACAGGGGCCGTACCGGCTAACTTACATGGCTATCGTAATCGCTTTCCTTTGACAGGTGGATGTGACCCATTGCTGCTTCTATTTGGCATAAATAAAAACTTACCTACCATAGAAAAGTAGCAACGTATCACATCCACCTGTCAAAGGATTACGATAGCCATGTAAGTTAGCCGGTACGGCCCCTGTTTTGGCTGTTGATTAATATCAAGAATCTTAAATTCATATTCAATGACTATGTGAATAAATAATCACATGAACATTTCATTCATAATCACATAATACAGTTTAAACTTCCCTTTAAACTGCTATTGGGTAATTATTTATTTATAATTTATGTCTTATTACTGATTTGTTTTTGTATAAAAAAAAACTCTGCTTTCATATCCTGGTGTGATCAAAATTATACCATAACTTGGGAAACCCAAAGGACTTTTATGTATTCTGTGCAAAGCGGTAAAGTTAATGGACTAAGAAAAATTGGTTTTGGCATAAATTATGTAATCTGTGGCATAACTATTATGTAATCTGTGGCATAACCAAATTTGGAAGACAGTTGCTTAGGCAGCCATTACATGGTCATGCAAGCGTCAGTCAAATTCCATCAGTCATGAATTACGTTTGACTGATCAGTCAGATGGAAAGAACAAATCACATCATGCAACCATCAGTCACTACATTACACGGTAGGTTAATCGTCAGTCACAGCCCGTGACTGTGGTTAAACTGACAGCAAAACCTACCGTGTAATGGCTGCCTAAAAATTCCATATGCACCAGCCAATGCAATGGGTAAACATCTTACGTATTTTTTTAAAGAACATTGGGAAAAAGCGTCCCCACCGCTGTAGCACTTTTTATCATATATCATATCATAAGAAAGAGCGTAAAAATTACATAATTTTATTGTATGGCAGTAAATATTTGAATAATATGGGAAAAAAGTTTATCATCCTTAAAGATAAAGAAACACAATATATTTTTAAGCACACCATACATTAATTACGACCGAGAATTGCGCCAGTCTATACTAAATTCTTTCAGTAGTTTGTTATTCAGAATAACATATTTTTGTTACGCATGGGCCCATAGTGCTACCCTGCTGGGGACGGGGTCCATACAAAATTTTCACATTGTTCTTTTCTTAATTTATGAGGGTTTATACAGCACTTTTGAAGAAGGCAATTCACAATTTTGTCTTTATTTAAATAAAGACAAAATTGTGAATTGCCTTCTTCCTTCCTTCTAGTGCACTCCAAAGAACTTTTGCAGAACAATATTTTCCAGCCTGTCGTTTAGTTTTATGGAGTTGTTTTGCGAAAACTAGGTTAGGTAACTACTAATTACGTCATAATTGAGTTAATTTTGAAATGTATATTTTACAGGAAGTGCCCCAGGAGTTGGAAGATATGGCAAGGAGCTTTGGCTTATCTAAAATGAAGGAGAAACGCCAATACGGGTATAAATCAAAGCAGCAGCAGAGCTGGGATTCGTATCGGAGATTCAACAAATTTCGTAGTGATAGATATTAGTTAATTGTTAGTGCTAATAAATTATATTATAGCAGAAATATTATTTTATTTATTTATTTAAGTAACATTCTTTATTGCACATTTATAAAACAAATGTTATAAAAGGTTGACTTAATGGTAAAGCATTTTCTCTCAGTCAACCTTTAGGGAACAGATACCGATCAATGAAGGCGGTATATGAGGTAGAATAGAAATAAATACAAACATAACATATAATTTAAATTAATACATATAATATATGTGTACATATATAAAAAACAAATATATTGTAATATTTGTAATATATAAAAATAACTAGCGGCCGCCCGCGGTTTCACCCGTGTGGTTCCCGTTCCCGTGGGAATATCGGGATAAAAACTACCTGTGTCACAGAATATATAATAGTCCTGTGCAGTGTCTCCAACTGCACCGTAATTACGGTAGACTTACCGTATTTTTTATGAATCTACCACCTACCGTAGATGTTACATTCTACCGTAATTTCGTTCCTCATAGAATTAGCTAAACTTTTATGGCGATTTACCGCTTTTAACTGTCAAAAGACACTTAATTTTGACAGTTGAGTGTCTAAATCACTATTATCACTGACAAAGTTAATAAAAATCGATAACATTGATAATAGTAAGCCATATTCCGTGAATTTTGATTATTCTATCGAAAAATTAGTGTTCTACTTGTTTATTAAATCTGCCGAAATATTTTACTGTACTTTCAGACTAGCAACACTGTAATTTCGGTCGGCGTTTGATTATTCTATCGAAAAATAAGTGATTCTAATGATTTATTAAATCTGCCGTAATTTTTTGGAATATACCGTATTTTCTGACAAGGAACACCGTAATTTTGACTCGGCGAGTTGGAGACACTGGTCCTGTGTGCCAAATTTTAACCAAATCCGTTCAATAGTTTTTGTGTGATTGAGGAACAAACATCTAAACATCCAAACCCACAAACTTTCACATTTATAATATTAGTAGGATAGGATTAACTACAATATTTATCAAACATAAGAAGGATGATTTCACACTACCTATGAGCCGAGTAAGGCCTTAGTAAGGCAATGGCATATTAATATAATATAATATTTATTTATTTATAAACTTCAGTTGTACAAATTACAATGTGTCACTGAAGCCCGTGGTAGTATAAACTGTGTTACAGACTTCAGTGTCTTCCCAAACTAGTGACATAAGTACATTATGTTTATAAATTAAGAAAAAAATAATGAAAATAAGAAAGATAACTAAAAAGTACAAAAGGATTATAAGGTAAGTAAATACAGCAAGTTGTTCTAGCTATTAGATACGGAAGTTGGTGTGTAATAAGTGAGTGTGTGTGTGTATGTGTATGTGTGTGTGTGTGTAGTGTGTATGTGTGTGTGTGTAGTGTGTGTGTATCCGTGCGTGTGCACTGAGTGTATATATGTTTGTGTGTGCTAGCGTTGTTATTGTAAGAGAGAATAAGTATGTTTTTATGTGATAGGTATGTCCGGTCAGAATTGATTTTAATATTTTATGAGATTGTGATAAAAAGATTTTCTGTACTATCATAGTCCAACTCTTCTAATTTTTCAAAAAGCATTTTCTTAAATTGGTTGTTGTTGTATCCCATAATAGTTCTCATGTAGCCTTTACTTATTATACAGCATGGGGGCACAATAATCGTAACTTTACATTACTTCTTTACTAGTCCATCATCCATCATTGGTTTTTAAGAAGGCGCAGTCTGCACACTAGATGAAATTGTGAATTATCTCTCTGTAGTACACTCCTAACAAGTTTGTGGTACTTTTTATCACTTATACAATATTTTCTAGCCTGTCGTCGTTTAGTTTAATAGTAGTTTATGATACAAGGTTGGTAAGGAGGTTTTAAAAAACCTTAACAACCGTGTGCCATACTACGTTTTTCAAAACATTTGCGAGAAAACAAGGTACTACTGAAATTGTAATCTATACATATAATAAAACTGTAAATTCTAAATATTTGTGCGCGAATTACGCAAAAACCGCTAAACAAATTTTGATGGATTTTTCAGGAAGCTAGTAGAAATTAAAAAAAAAAAACGTTCGTAAACAAAAACGCACGGCGCCGGCGGCGTGCGGTAAAATCAACTTTCCGCACGCTGTACTAATCCGTAAACAAAAACGCACGGCGTGCGGTAAAATCAACTTACCGCACGCTCGGCTGTCATCGTAAACTTACATTTTCCAGCAACTGTATTGAAAAGGTGTTTTTATTGCGAAAAGGCTACTTTTAGGCCACAAAGCTTATTCGGAGTGAATTACAGAGAGATAATTCACAATTTCATCTTTATTTAAGCACATTATGATTGTCGTTTCAATGGCGGCGCTAGGGTGCATAATAAGATGCAGAGCTTTCATGGTAGATAAGTGCCACACACATGGTACGATATCGGTCATTTACTGTGGCTGTAATAGTAGTATTAGCTTGGTGGCGCCACTGTAGATGGAGACTCCATGCCATGATGACCAATGACGACCTCCGTGGTCGAGTGGTTTGCACGCCGGTTTTCAAGGCGTCACCATCTCTTGAGGTCCCGGGTTCGATCCCCGGCTGGGTCAATGTAGAAAATGAACTTTTCAATATTGTCTCAGGTCTGGGTGTTTGTCATACCACCGTTGTTTCTGATTTCTATAACACAAGTGCTATAGCTACTTACTTTGGAATTGGAGCAATGTATGTGATGTTGTCAAATATTTATTTATTTATTTAATGATGTTGGACATAAGTATATGGAGACCATGGTACAATATTGGAGACCACTCTTATAAGTTACTCTTGATGCTGCCTCGGCTTAGGCGCAGAAGCTGACACGCATCAGGAGACGCTCCGTAAGATATTAGTATTTTTTTTACGGCGGTTACTTCTTAAATCTGTGTACCTACCAACATACTATCCAAGTACAAGTACGAGGCTAATCACTTGAAATTGTTTCAAAGGAGTGGGGATAAGTTCGCGCATGTGCTCTTGTGAGCGACCAATAGCGCGCGCCCCTCTCCCTCCGCCCGCGTACCTCACCGCTACACATTTTAAGATATTTGCCTCGTTTGTACTGTATATTACAGGGTGAAATCGAAAACAGTCGACTGGTGTGGCTTAGATTATACCGAACATAATATGTTATATGTATGGGATGGGACCAACTTCATCAGAGCAAAAAATAATCAGCTTTTCCATAGAAGACTATTATATATTGTCAACTTCACCACTTTTTCGCGCATATTTGATGGCGCTTGGCACTACTTTTCCATCAGTCAAAATTCTTGGCAATGTTATATTCGGTTAGGATACATGATTGGCTTGCTATTATACCACACCAAATCCAGAGCTCTGTAAATTGTATACCTTCAATCGCTTTTCAGCCCCTTTGTTGCTCAACTACTTAAATTGTACTTAATTAAACAAGTTTTAATTTTAATGAATAAAAGTAGTAGCGAATATTCGGTAGGAAAACTTTCCATCAAGACCAAAACGTAAATGACAGGCGGACAGGCGTTATTGATGCGGAATTAGAAAAAACTTTAATTCGTTGGTCTCGGATGGAAAGTTTTCCTACCGAATATTCGCTACTACTTTTATTCATTAAAATTAAAACTTGTTTAATCAATGACGATAAATTCATTCATGGGAATCCAAATGAATTTTCCCTGTATAATAAAATGCATCCAATTTTAATATTATTTTGTAAACATTACTTTGCGTTGGTGTTGTTGTTGTTTCGCGGTCTGCACCTTCGGCTTCTCCACGCTGAACCCCAGGCCTTACTATATAATTTGCGCGAAACCTGGTGGCCTCTTGGTGGTGGCCGTGGTAGAAGCTTTGCTAAGAAGGTTGTTGCCAATTGTATAACGTGTAAACACATTAAAGTTAAAATACTAACGCCTCTGATGGGCAACTTGTCGCCTAGTTTTTCCACATTTTATTCGATGCGGAGTGGATTAATGCGGTGCAGGCCAGTGCTCATACTTAACCGTAAAGGTAAGGAGGCTCGAACTTCAAAGGCATATATTTGCTTGTTTGTATGCGCGGTTCATTTAGAATTATTTGTCACTGACCTCACTACTGAAGTATATTTACTAGCGCTTTATAGGTTTATATCACGACGTGGTCGGATGGTTCTTAGATGACGGATGCAATATCATTGATTTTTTATATTTTACGCATGTGTGAATCCGACACAATTAAATACATTTTCGTTTTTTCATTTAACAATAATAATACATTTTCGTTTATACTTTTACGTTACGTTTATATTCATACTTTGGTGGTCTGTGGGAAGCAGGAGTAAATTCTTACAACCTACGTGTCGTGTTGTAGGCAATGCGCATCTTACAACTTATAATAGTTTAGCACAGTGCTATCACAAATGTGAAGCTGTCCTAAACTCCTTTCTTTGTTTCCACTTTCCCTAGGCCCTAGGCCCTAAAGTACTTGTAAAAAACCCCACCACTGAAAATCTGCGAGGTGCCCGGCAGGCTGATTATCTAATTAGAAACCACCTAGCGACTATGCCTAGCGACCGGTCTCATTTGATAGATGAATGTAATACATTGCTACTTCATTTTGGGGTAAGAAAAAACATACCAAAGAAAAGTAGCAATGTACCTATGTCAAATGAAACCGGTCGCTAAATAGTTTCTTTTTAGATAATCAGCCCGCCGATCTGTTAATAATGATAGTATGGCAAACTAATCAGAGGGATTTCGTCGCTGTGTAAATTATTGTCCACCTATTTCCCGGGCTAGCTCTTAGTCCATTACTCTATGATGAAATAATCACCATCACTAGAGAAGGCTATGCCATCACTGACGTGATCACCATAGATAAGAGTGTGCGTGTTTCCATGACTACGATGATTGACGTTTCTACGCGTCTCTGATTGCTAAAAATATCAAAATAGAAATCACATGTGCTTCTTGTAATAATAAATAATGTTGCAGTGAAGTAAATAAGTAATAAGTGGAATAAAAATTGTAATGGCTTTACCAGATCTTGATATTGTATCTGTGCTAAATGTAGTAGAAGAAAATTTTAAGAGAGTTGGCTTGGTTTGTACATTATACCTACATAAAACAATAGCTTAATAACAACAATTTCCAAATGCCGCGTACACACCGACAGGTGCCTAGTTAGCGCCTAGATCTTAGAATAAATTAGCTGGATAATTAGAAAGACGAGTCTATTTTCGTACAAACGAGGTAACTTTGAAGCCTTGGTTTGATCTAGCTGTGATCTGATGATGGCCATCCAGAGAGTGAATGAAGGAGATTCAGATCGCTATACCTACAGACCCAACTGATCAGCATCCTAATTTCTCAATCAAGGATAAATTTTTTTTAGATTCAGTGTTTCCATACATTTATATGCTAATTTCGCGGTTTTTTTAAACATATCCTTCTATCTCTTAGAATGCTGATCAGATCCGTTGGGTGTGTATAGCGATCTGAATCTCCTCCATTCACTCCCTGGATGGCCATCATCAGATCACAGCTAAATCAATCCCTGGCGGAGAAACAAAGCTTCAAAGTTATCTCGTTTGTATGAAAATCGACTGGTGTTTTTATTATTCGGCCACCAGTATCGAAGTGAAACGAACATTCACGAATGTTAGTAACCGGCCGCACTGCGCGGCTAGGCGCCAGGTACTATGGGCAACAGCGTCGCTTAACCAGTTTTCAACAAAATTCGTGTGCGCGCGTATCGCCCCTACACGAACTAAACGTATGCTTGTGACGGCGCGGCGTGCAAGCGATTTTGACCTTAGCAGTGGTTAAGCATCGCTGTTGCCCATGGTACATGCAGGCGACTGCATAGATTGTATCGTAAGCGTAAGCGCGACGCTTACAACCAAAGACCATGAGAGTTGAGACCAAAGCTTTATCCTAGCGACCCACCTTCCAGTGCGGTCACCGTGTATCCTAGATGTATCTAGGTGCTAATCTAAGGCACCTGTCGGTGCGTAGGTGGCCATGTTAATTGAATTATTGAAAAATAAATAAGGAAGCTACCCAGGAAGGTATTTCCGAATAAATAGGTACTTAGGTACATAAATACTTTTTTAAACGCCTTTTCAAAAAGTTTTAAATTAGGTATCGTTTTCAGAAAACATACGCCGTTCGTATGATTTACATTGGAGAACACACTTTATCTAAAGAAGATTTTATTTACTGGTTTAGCCAAACTGTACGAGATGTGAACTCTAGCTATTGTGAGATTAATGTATATGGTCTGCTACTCGTCTATGATAGCTACTTTGTTCATATTATAGAGGTTCGTATGTATCGTAATGGAATTAGCAAGGTGCTGAACTATTAGTTATTCTGTGCTGCTGAAAGTTCGTATTCTTTTAAAAAGGATATCAATGCAAACTCAAACTTAATGGTGGTTGTGAAGTTAACCGCTATGTGAGTGTAGCCCTGCCCCGCAGCCTCACCTTTATATCGTTTCGCGCGATGTTCCGAGTAGCCATTAAGGCTCAATTACACTATACAATTTTAAGCAAGCGATTTTAAGACTGTCTTGAAAACGACTAAGAATGCGCGCATTTACACCACACAATTTCTAGCACGCTCGGCCGTGCTTACTGTCATAGTAAAAGAGAAGGCAGTAAGTCTCTAATGTCTTTTTCAATCAACGTAGTATTGGAGTTATTTACATTGTAGTTATTGTGTTTGTTTTATTTTCTGTTTTAGTTCTTTAAGCACCTACCTAATACCAAATTCCTTTTCTTTAATCATTGTTTGTTATGAGGTTAATTATAAATATTTTCAATTTGCAGTCGTCGTGTCAAATAAAATTTTAGGTACCTATCTCCTTACTTAATATTCATCAATATTTTTTTTCAACTATTATCTACCTATTAGAAACCTACATAACATTAATATCTGACTAGGTTGAAAATTCGAAAGGCTCACGAATAGAAATATTTTACCTAGTAGGTAGGTATGAAGTAGTAGTAGGTATATTTACCTAGTATCATTTTATTTAAGTAGATAAAACTTCTAATGTGTAGGTTCTTACTTAATGCAAATTGCAAGAATCGTATCAAACAAAACAAGACTGTCGCTCTTGTGAATAACTCGACGGACACACACGCCGCACCGCACCGCACCGCACACGCGAACGCGACGGCTCGCGCTCGGGCCGCGGCAGCGGCACCCGCCCGCCCCTCGGTGTGACTGTACCTAGTTAGACTGTCTTGAAATCGTGCGTGCATTTAGACGACACAATTTTAAGAATCTTATTACCGAGCGGGCTAGGCTGCACGATTTTAAGATTCTTACTGTCTTAGTCCGTTTACACCATGCTTAGTCTTGAAATCGCGTGCTTAAAATTGTGTAATGTAATTGAGCCTTTAAGTTTGAATTGAACTGTAACATACATAAGGGGCTGTCTCCACGAGCGAGAATCGCCGACGATGTCATCGTCGTGCCACGTATTTCTACACACTCTCTGCGTGTCTGTCTACACACGGTTGTATGGAAATACGTAACATCTCGTCGCGATTTTCTCGCTCGTGGAGACAGACCATAAGTTTATTTGAATAAAAAAGTTCAGATCCAAATCTTGTCTTTACAGGTGGCTCGCATCATGTGATGTGATGTGACTATGTGAGCCATCTGTGGGTTTACTGCGTAATTACCTATGTGGACATGAAGTGGATGAAGTTGGCTTATTTTGACTGACATTTTACATGTCGCTGGCAATGATTTTGGTCGCTGGTCGCTTTACGTTTAGAGAAGCGTAATAACCAGACGGGCGCAAAAAAATGGGGCTTAAAATGTCACAATAAGCCTGAACTCCATGTCTGTCTACTTATAAGTAGTTGCGCCAGTAGAGCTGGGACCTATTTCGTATACATTACAGTTTTGTAATTTACTACGGTGATTCGCGTACATTGCGGTGACTGTGAGTAAGTACTTAGTTTATTTTTTAGTCTCAAATTGGTGACGCAATGAACACCAAACGATCGATGTAATTTACCGGCAATGTTTATGAAATAGGGCCCTGCTGGAACACCAAAAATACATCCTCTAAGGGCTGGTTTACATTATCTTAGTCTTTAGTAGAGTGCTTTAGGTGAGTGCTTTAGTTGAAACATGTAAACGGTCGTCTTATGACTAAAGAGAGTAACGTTCTAGTAGCCTTTCTACTCGCTTTCCAGTAGCACCCCCTGCGCGCCCGCTCACCCCCACCCCCCGCGCGATACTTTCCTCGCACTCACACTGGAAGCATGTACCTAAATCGACATTTTAGTAGCGTCTTTACTAGAGTGCATTTGCCAGTGAACGCGAGACGTGTAATTGAATTAAATAATAGGTATTAGGTATGGCGAAAATGACACTCTACTGGAAGCGTGTAAACGGTCACTGGAAAGGCACCAAAACTACTAAAGCACTCGCATTCGAATCTACTCGCGCGCTACTAAGCACTCTACTAAAGACTAAGATAATGTAAACCAGCCATAAGTATAAGCGTGCCCGCAGACTTCAGACTTTCTATCCGCCGATAGTTGGCCCGATAGTTGGTTTTGTATGAAGAATCGGCCGAACCCAATCGTTGTAGTGTGCCCACTTGCATCTTACTTCTTCATACTGATTCCAACTATCGGCCGACAGTTTGGTCTGTATATTGCGGGGACTTAAAGCTTAGACAGAACCTACGTACCTATAATTTATAGAAACCTGATACCTAGATACGGTCTTTTTGGTATAGGGTTCCGAAGACACAGTGCACAGGCAAATCAGATTTATGCTAAAGAAAGAGGATGAATGGCTCGAATACATGCGTAAGAAAGACGAGGAAGCAGCCCTCGAAGCGCAAAGGCTGGCTGAGGAGGCGGCCGCCGAAGGTCTGCCGGTACCAGTACCGGAACCGGAGCCAGAAGTACCGAAACCAGAGAGGAAGATGTTCAAACGATTGAAAATGCTGATGGTCTACCATTCAATAACGACGGTATGATTTTATTTAGGTAAAACCACTTAATTTTTGCCCACCTACCATGGACGGTCCATGATGGTACCCTAGGTGGGAATTTTTTTGAAAGAAAAAAGTTTTTACTGTAACAGTTTTATCTATAAGTAAGTATACAGGTTGTCCCAAAACTTTGCCACACGAAGGGAAATATTAAAGGTAGGAAATTTTTGTGAAAGAAGACTTCATTTTGACTTTAAAAATAATTGGAACTGCATTCAAAGATTTTTGAAAAATCACCTGCCAAGGAATCGAACCCACCAAAAAAGCAAAAAACAATATTTTGTTTATTTTTATAATATTCATCGAAATATTTTTTTAAATGACACAGCATCATTTAAATTTTAATTAGTACATATGGATTGTATCAATGGGGATGGAAACTGAGGAACTAATGGCGCCACAAGCGCGGTTGTACCAAAACATTGATTGGTTGTTTCAAATATCAAATGTCATTTGTGGCATATTTTAACCAATCAAAGTATTGATAGCGGTTAGATCGCCGCTGGTGCCATCTGCGATTAGCTTTGCGTTGCCAACCCCATTTGTATCGAATCGTTTGCGATTTTTTTTAATCTTTGAAGAAATGGAACTCCATTTCTTTTTAAAAACAAAATGAAGTCTTCTTTTTTGAAAAAAATCTATGTTCAATCCTCCGTGTGGCAAAGTTTTGGGAGACTGTATCTTTCAAACAAAAAAAAGAATAATATGAAATCAGTTCATAGACAAAGAAGTTATGCCCTGGGGGCTTACCATCAGCAAATAAGAAACCATCCTTAAGCCGTTCAGTTCAGAAGCAGGCCCTAAACAAAATTGCTTAAATCGGTACCATGACCGTCTTTTAGGTGAACGGCTTAAAGATTGTTTTGACTCAAGGTGAACGGTTAAGTTTGTCTCTGGTATGCTTTGTCACAGAGCACTAATGCTTTGTAGACGATGCGAAAACGAGCTAGCCCATACAAATCGATGGGTGCATTCTGTAAGACAAATCTCTGAGTCATCGATCGCCATAAATTTGTTAACCATGGAAAGTAATTTGTTTAGAATATTCATTTACTTTTCATGGTTAAAATGTACTTTATGGCGTTCGATGACTCAGATATTTGTATGGCAGAATGCACCCAATTTATCGCTTATTATCCCCGCCAATTGGTAATGCGCCTGGCGGCCATGTTTTTAACCTCAAAAACGAAAAACAATTTGTAAATTTTTGATATACCTAGACCCTTTCTTATTGAAAATAAGAATTCAATAATTAATATATTATATATTATTATGTATAATTAATATATTTGATGATGATGAATTAATATATTATATTACCTATTAGAATTTTACTGTTTTTTGTCATTTTTAGTTGCGGATGACGATGATGTGTATGTTAATTTGACAAGGTTCCAGCGCATCACCAATTGACGGGGATAGTAATAAAATGTCGCAAGTTAATAAAACAAATTATAGTTATATTATTTCGGTTTTTTTATTTTCAATATCATTTCACACCATTAGTTTGTTAATTACTTACATCGATATAAAATAAATCATTTTCTTCTTTATTTGATTATTATTATTCATAATAACATAAAATGTAATGCAATTTACTATCCGCGTCAATTGGTAATGCGCTGGAACCTTGTCAAATTAACATACACATCAACGTCATCCGCAGCTAAAAATGACAAAAAACAGGAAAATTTTAATAGGTAATAATAGTGTATTAATTATTTAATTCTTATTTTCAATAAGAAAGGGTCTAGGTATTAAAAAAAATGCAATTGTTTTTCGTGTTTGAGGTTAAAATCATGGCCGCCAGGCGCATTACCAATTGAAGGGGATAGTAGGTACTTATTTATGGGGTCTCATCTCTCATCATTTCTTTTTATTTTAGTGATATTCAACAACAAGGAAGTCGTCGCGTTGCCTTTATCAAGTTACATAATTCACTGTTAAATAATAAACATTAAAAGAAATTCACAAATCTTAAAATTCTCACACCAAACTTATCTAAATACACTAAACAATTTTGAAAAAGCTGATCACGTAGGAACTTTTTATGAATTGCTTTATTTGACATTACAGACGCTATAAAACAGCTCCCAAACTGTCAAACGGAGCGTCGTGGTACGCTTCGTCCATACATAAAAAATGGTGAACGGTTTAAGAGCGTGTATTAAAGCAGGCCCTCCGCAGGCCTGCTAAATCGAGGTCATGGTACGAAAAAGTAATGCCATTCAGTATAAGTCTTGCTATAAGAGCTCATAGTAAGGCCCCGAATATCCGTAAAAACTCGTGCGGTGGTACCCAAGCTAAATAATTGATATTTTTCAGAATTATGAAAAAACTACTAGCCAAATCTCTGTTAATTTTTATCTTTCAGATAAAAAAGTCTGTTTATGTCCGTATGTCACAGCCACATTTTTAATTCTGAAAGCCCCAACCGACTTCATTTGACGTTCTGATTTATGCTTATAATACATCTAATTAATAATAATGCAGATTATTTATTGGTTTTTAGAGTTTGAAGGAGTTTATCCTTTTGATTGAATTTTGGACTCGAATATACACCGTTATTTTTTAATTATATCTAAAAATGAAATGGGGATTTCAGACCACGTAATTGAACAACTTTTACTATGGGACCAAACACCGAATCGCGAAAAAAAAATTCAGCTGCTCCATACATTATAGTTGGTCGATGTTGTACTTTTCTATGGAACAGCTGATTTTTTTTCGAGATTCCGTGGTTGGCCCCATAGTAAAAGTTGTTCATTTACGTGGTCTGTTATCCCCATGTCATTTTTGGATTTACTTAAAAAATGTATATATTTTTGTTTCGTACTGTTTAGAGCGCAATTTTTACGTAGGTAGTTGGGTTTTAGTTTTTAAACTTCTTTTTTTCCACCCTGTTTAAGTACTTACATATTTATTCCAGCGATATTTTAAAGATTGGAAAGCAGTAACAGCCAGGCCGCCATCTTTGGTTGGCAAACTGGATGTGTACGGGCCGCTACCAGAACATGTCGAACAGCTGCGTATATGCATGGCGAAGATCGACAAATTATGCAACATGGCAAAAACTGAAGGCACCGTGAGTATTTGTCTAAGCAGTGGCCTTAGCAGTGGTGTACCCTTCCACGACATATATCGAGAAAAAACTAACTACTCTATTGAGTAATTAATATTATCTATGGAAAATTTCGTTTCGCTTTTTGGCGGTAGATCACGCAGGACGCTGTATTTGTACAGCGCCAGTCTGTCGCAACTTCCATACAAAAAATAATTCTATGAAACAGACACGAATTTTGATGGCGACTATGGCCACGTTCCGAATCACGCTTACAGCACTGTGAGCGCGCTAACGCCCGGTCCAAATCATGCTTACAACGCTCACGTAAGTTAAAGTGACGTCACAGATGACGTCATCGCATGTGCTAACGACGCTCAGCGTATTCCACCAAAGCACTGTGAGCGTAGTCGGTGTAGCTGTCAAACTTCCTTGTCAAAGTTCATTGTTGACAAAAAATACGTGGTTAAATTGTGAATCGTTGTGGATGTTGTGGTCATTATTTGTGATTTTTACAAAAGATGGGTGAATTTATTGACCTGCAGGTGTTTTGTAAAGATACGAACGAAATAATTATATTAAACTGATGTTGAAAGAGCTAGCAGTGGTAATAAGTATTTTGAAGCTTTGAGAGTTTAAAATTGGTTAGTAAATAATTGGTCTCAGTGAAGGAACTTAATTCATATTCATTATTGCCTTTTTATTTACCTATCCCTTAGAATAAATATTTACTTTACCGAGATTAACCCATTTAAGGTTATGTTGTTCTATACAATCCAACGTTAGCTATGTTAGCGCTCTCACAAGCGGTCCAAATCAATAGTATCGTGAGCGTGCTGACAGCGTGCTAATGATTCGGTCCGGCACAGAATGACGTCACACGCTGTGAGCACTGTTGGCGTGATTCGGAACGCGGCCTATATTTGTCTCACTCTTCCTCATTATTTCTCGTTCTTTGATGATACGTCATTCATTTGTCACTCAGTCAGAGTAACTATCGGCGGTACATTTTAAAGATCTTTGGGAAGTTTCTAGTATTAATAAAATTATAACAAATAAAATTATCAATTAGTGTTAATAGTACGCCAGTAATATAATAAGTCAGTGGTTAATGGTCAAGTCGTTGCGAATTTTAAGTGCGTACCTAACCAAATCATAGTGAAGCATAAGTGAAATTTGTGGTTTGAAATCGGCGCTAAAGGACGACACAAAATGTTTTTTTATGGCCAAATTTCCTTTTGATGAGCTTCGGTGAGTAATTATTAATCAACTTAACATCCGTTTAAACTTTTCGGTAGGTATTTGAATGTAAATAATAATTTTTAGTCAAAATATGCTGATGGGAAATAGAGTACCTACATCTATAAATATCGATATCGATGTTTTTAATTTTAGTTGTAATGTAAGAAATGTAAGAAAAATGTACCATATATACACTTTATAACTTTCCCGTTATCGATATCGATAAAAAATTTAATACTAGGTCGCCCATCTCTATCTTTTTTCCTTTAGGTTGGCAAAATATTGTTTTACAGTCGTTAGGTTGGCAACGATGAGGTATGTTTGATTTGACATTTCATAGATTTTTTTGCTCTATGAAGTCCCGTCTTACGTAGTTATTGCTTTCTCTGTGTACAGCGCGAGATTTGAACATTTAGACTTTTAGACATAGTTGTAACCATATTTTTGACCGTGATTTCGGATATATAGCGGCGCACGATGAAACCTGTGTAGGATTTATATCGTAAGACATTTTTGGTTCGTCTATCTACAGATTTCCTATCGATATACCTTCCTACACAGGTTTCATTTCATCTGTGCCGCTATATTTCCGAAATCCCCGTCAAAAATAGAAAAAATATGGTTACCCCATACCTTAGTATCTTAAGGTTCAAATCCTTTACCCATTCAAAATTACTGTATCGAATGTTTTTACGCGCGGTATTTTTTTTTCGATAGTTGTTCGTACCAAGAGAATGAATTACTAATGATGAAGTGAATTGTCCGTAGCTATCGTTCGAAGGTCTGAGTGCAGTAGATCCCAAGATGAATGCGCTTCCGGAAGTAGCGTTGCTGGACTTCCTGTTGCAGTCGCCGCACATCCTCCCGCTGCGATACCTCGCGTTTTTCCACAGGCGCGTCGATGACTACATGTTCTATTTTGGTCAGTGTACCTACTTACTTCTATTATTTATTATACTTACAGGATGAAATCGAAGTCATTGGTAATCCTTTTAACTAAGAATCGAACCGCGATTTTGATACCTAACTGTCGCCCGGAAAATCGACTCGTGGGAGGATTTACACCGGTACCTAAATTTTCCGGGTGACTTGCTAGCGCGACTTGCAACTTTAGTCCACTAGGGCTTTTTTATCGACAATCGCTTGTAAAATCGATTTGTTACCTCATTTAAATTAGGTTTGCAATTCGATTTTACAAGCGTTTATCGATAAAAAGCCCGTTCGATTCGACTAATTTCGCCTAGCAAATTGGAAGTGTAAATGCCCCCACGAGTCGATTTTCCGGGCGACAGTTATCGGAATCGCGGTTAGATTCTTAGTTTAAAAGATTGCCAATGACTTCGATTTCACCCTGTATAAGGTGATTAAAATTATGTGAATGCTTCATTTGACAGATGGTTATAATACATTGCTACTTTTCTTTGGTATGTTTTTATTTGTACCAAAAAGAAGTAGCAATATTTTTCATCCATCTGTCAAATAAAGCCGACGGAAAAGTGGACGACACTTGCGCGGTAGGGCCCCAGGCCCCAGGTTTGTACTATTCACTGGTCAACACAAGTCTTGTTTCCTTTATTTTTTTTTCTGTTATTGGGCATTTCTATGGCCCCGACTATGAAAAAAATACTGGGAGATTGCTAACTGCTTTACTTTTTGAAATATACAGTTTAATTATTTTGGCATAAAAATAATGAAATTAATACATTATGTTAACATAATTTCTATTTAACACAATCAAATGATATTTTTTGAATGAGTGACTTTAGGTATATCTCGTTACAAACTTCAGCAGTAGCCTGCAATCATCTGTGAGTCCCACCGCCCCTGATAACGCTCTTGCATTGTCCGAAGATCCTGATGAAATCTTTCACCCTGCTCCTCACTAAAATCACCCAGATTTTGTGGAAATCGGTCTAAATGCGAGTGCAGGAAGTGGACTTTTATGCTCATGTTAGTAGTGAACTTAGAAGACCTAGTGTTTTACGCACACTAGGTCTTCTAAGTTCGATAGCTAGTACTCAACAAGCTCGACGTGGTCGTCAGATTTATTTTTGCCTAGAAAACTCATAAGCAAAACAAATGAATTCCAAGCTTTGTATTCGACTTCAGTCATTCATTAAACAAAATTAGGATCTTTCACGAGTTGGTGGCTCATCAAAAATACCAGCTTAAATTTTTTTGTACTTGATCCTGGAAAATTGCGTGAAAGAAAATTTCAAACATTCGCCACTTTTGTCAAGCGAAGACAAACTATTTCATTATGTTCATTATGCCAAGTTTAATAAGAAGTGGTGGAAGTATGATGCGGTCTTGGCTTACTAAAGGCACGTTTCTAACATTTTTGGACCAACTTTTAGCTCTTCCCGCACTAGCCAAACTATATGTGACCAATAGTGTTGTTTGTCACGAGTCACGACTGTCCCAGAGATACATGAAACAAGGGAAATTCGTGTACCCCTTGTTGACCTAAAAGAAAGTTTACCATTTTCAGATCAACCTAAACGACCCATTTATGATCTTGATATTTATTTTTTTCCATAAGCTTTGTATTGATGATACGCAGTTTTTACTAAGTCCGATATAGGTATTTTCAATGTTTTGCAAATACATATTCACCAAAATTGTAGCAAAATCTATCTGGATTAAGCAAACAACATTTTCTTGACGAAGCCATATCGAAAACAACAACAAAATAAATTCCAGTGTCCAATAAAAAACACAAATCTAAGTAAAAATAGTAAATTAGGGTAGTTAGCTGTAACTCAAAAACAAAAGCTGTTAGAGAAAAACTGTTGCCATATTTTAAAAATACGCGTCAATTTGAGATAGAAACAGAAAAAAAATCACAGGAAACAAACATTTTTTTTTTGTTGACCAGTGTTATGTATTCTGTGCCCAGGTTTAGTGTTAGAGTATGTTATTTAGACCGCAACTGTATTGTGTTGTTGAAACGGTCAAACCAGGATCTTCTTCGATATGCAGGCAGGTTGTCAGGAGCAATGAAAAACAGCTAAACTTGTACAATACGTTATATTGTTATAGATAGCTTGTTACTCACAATGTGGATGGCAGTTCGCAAGAAACACGTTAATTAATATCTTCTTATTCAAACACAAATTTGGATTGAAAAAATATAAGATGTGCGTAGTAAAGAGGTTGACGAGCAAGTGACAGCTCCAGCCTTCCTAGCATGACCGATTTATATCGCGTGATATAGCGTTTTATCACGTTTAACTGTCAAAAAGACAAAGGAGTTTGACAGTTGAGTGTCGATAAAATGCTATATCACGCGATATAAATCGGTCATGCTAGGCAGGCTGGGTTGCTAACACTACATAATGCAATATGTTGCCATCAGCAAAACAATTAGAGAGCTTACTCAATCGATTGATTTCTTTAACATATTGTTCTAATCTAAACAAGTAAACTGATTACCCCCTTAAGTCCTGCATGCGACATAGGCTTATGTCGCGTCCGCGACTCTTTCCCACTCGAGTCGCGCTAATGCCTCGATTACATACGCCGATTTAGCTTCCTAGCTAGGAACCAATTTCGGGTTGCCACAATAAAATATTGTAGAATAAGTTCGATTTTAAAATCGAATCTACACTATAACGGAAAAGTAAACATTGTTTAAGATTAGAGATGAGAATTGAAAATAAAAAATCCTTAAAAATGTTGACCTTTCCGTCATTTGTGCAAATTCACTGTTAAAATTTAACTTATTTATTTATACGAGTGGCAACTCTAAATTGGCTCCTTAAATCGGCGTATGTAATCGAGGCTTAAGTTGTGCTAGCCATGCTGGCACATTGTTTTAATTATAATAATTAAATTAGATTCTTAATCGTACATGGTTACTTGTATCTACGATTAAGAATCTAATTTCAACTATGAAATTCAAGAAGATGTCCGCTAGGACATCTTCTTGAATTCAATGAAACAAAGGTGTGTGTTCCGTATTAGCTTGGCACTTTCGATGGTATACTGTTCCATTGTATTAGAATCAATATATCACGTACGTAAGTAAGTAAGTTCCTACCTTTGCGCAAGAAAAATATTTTCATCTCCATGGTCGCTCTTGATACTTAGGCCCGTATTTATAAACAGCTCTCAAACGTCGAGAGCTATCTTGGGATCCTACCTGAGATGCTGTTTCTATAAGAAGAGCATCTCAAATAGGTATGATCTCAAGATAGCTCTCAACATTGAGAGCGCGGTTTATAAATACGGGCAGTCATACATAACATGCATAAAAACAAAACAGAGTAAGAAAATAACTAATCTAACCTAGGTTAAAAAAAACCGGCCAAGTGCGTGTCGGGCCACGCGCAATAGGGTTCCGTAGTTACCTTATACCATACGATATTTAATACCACTATTATTTTTCGTCTGCAAAAATAACTTTGTTTTTCACAGTGTTGGTATGAATGACAAAGTTATATTTGCGGTTTTGCAAAATGTGCTATATCTCAATAACTAATTATTATATCTCGTTCAAACCAATTTTCGTTGAAAGTGTTTATTAAGATCTACAGCACATATTTTTTTTAGATTTTTCACTTTCTTATTTCAAAAGTTAGAGGGGGGGGGGGACACACATTTTACCACTTTGGCGGTGTTTATCTTTCAAACGGTTGACTTTGAAAAAATCGTCTTAGGAACCTCAATGTCATTTTTAAAGACCTATCTATAGATACCCCACACGTATTGGTTGGGACAAAAATTTTTTTTTCAGTTTCGGTTCCATGTATGGGGAGCCCCCCCTTAATCTTTTATTTTTTTATTTTTGTGTTAAATTCGTTAAGCGGTTAACAGAATACATCTACCTACCAAGTTTCAACTGTGTAATCTTAATAATTTCGGAATAAAGTGGCTGTGACATACGGACGGACAGACAGACAGACAGACATGACGAATCTATAAGGGTTCCGTTTTTTGCCATTTAGGCTACGGAATCCTAAAAAGTAAGCTCTCATATTGTCTCATTCACAAAAAGAAATATGAGTTAATTCAGCCCATAAAACAGTAAAATGTAATTTTCCACAGAGAGTGTATGGCCTCTCCCAACCCATTTCACGCCTCGGCTGTTGTACAAGCTGAAAATCGACGATTCCTTCGTGGAGCCCCTCCCCGTGATGCCCTGGGAACTGGTCAAGAAAGAAAAGGAGGAAGGCGAGGACGAAGAAGAACAGCAAAGCGGCGGCAGCTCGGATAGCGATTAATAAGATATTGTATTATAGTCGGTCGGTACCTATATTCTATCTTATTCCCACAAAACGTCAAACATCTTACGGCCTGTTTACTACAGGACTACTTTCCTCTTGCTTTCCTCAATCTATGCTTAAAACCATTTGAGTTTTATCATGTTTTATTCTATAGTAACCTGACGTGCAGTTGACTGTATATTGACCTTTCCACAATTATGAAAAGGCATGTTACGTTTTAGTAGGTACCTATACTTATTCGAAAAAAACGGAAATTCATCGCAACTGATGAAACTTTTAAACGATAGAAAACCCCAAAATAAACATGATTTATTGATTGCCAAATTGTTCTTAAATGAATACTTTCGGAGATATTGGTACTTAAAAAAATCAACGTGATAGAAAGAAACACTTCAATTTGCAATCAATAATTTGTGTTTATTTTGATGTTTCCTATAGATTGACACTAGTTTTATCAGTTGCAAATGCAATGCAAAGAATTTCCGATTTTTTCATAATGGCGGGTAGATATGCCAAAAGATTACATGGCCTTTGTATTTCAGATATTATGGTGAATTAGATCGTTAATTTAAACATCAATCAATCAAACATTACATTTCGCCGCTAAGTATGTCTAGTCTAGTCATTTTCTAGTTTATTACTTTTTTGAGGACACTATAAAGTAATTTTATTACAATTAGTTATGTACTAAAACAATCATCTGTTTTATTTCTTGCTTATCTTTAACACAAAAAGTGAAGCCATAAAACCACAAATTTTGTGATAAAACCTTCAAAAATGTTGACGATACCTACCTACTGTAAATACGCAATCAGTTCAGAGATTATTACTTCGAAAGCATGTATTATGTACCTACCTACCTAATAGAACAAGAAAGATACCCTACTAATATTATAAACTAGCTTCCGCCCGCGACTTCGTCCGCGTGGACATTCGAGAAAATCCTAAGGGAACCTTTAACCAGGATACGAAATATTCTATGTTCTAACGTATTGCCTTGGTGTGGGGACGTACCTCGCTTGCAGGCAGGGCGTTTGCCACTTGCGCGTGAGGATGCGGCCCGACATCGCACTCGGTCGATATGTCGCAGACGTATTGTATATTTAGCCGTATTACATAGCAACTAGCTGTTTTAGAAAACGGCGCCGTATTGTAATACGGCAAGCCAACGATACACGCCAGATTGACAATGTGATACGTTGTTCAATACGGCGGAGCACGTTTAGCCGTTTTGTATCAAAGTTCTATTGTAGAGTGACCACACTCAAGGGCGTCGCCAGCCCATTGCCCAGGAGGGGGCAAGTTATAATTATTAAGGAAGATGAAAATAATATTAATTGTAGGTACAGTCAAGAGCACCTAGTAAAATTCATGCAGGATATATCGGAAAAGCAAGTCAATTGCACGACCTTAGAACTTTGGCTACGTTGCAGTTGGCTACGTTTTTTAACCTCTAGGGGGGGGGGGGGGGGCACGCCCCGCCCCCCCCTGCCCACCCCTGGCGACGCCCTTGACCACACTAGCAATAGCAAAATGAAACAGTGCTTAAATTAAAACATAATTTAATTTTAATAATTATGAAAAAGGTAGGTTTAAGTAAACTACTAAAGCACCTAGTAAGTAGTAGGAAACATATTGTGTTCTTTTTAACACGTTTTTATTAGGTTGCTTTCTCGTTTGTTTGTGTGTTTGTTTGTTTGTCCGCAAAGTTTGCGAACGATTTTAAACTAGCTTCCCGATGAGCTCGAGACTTGAAACTTTGAACATAGGTCAGAACTGGAATACTATATATATTATGGTGTCATTGAGCTGATCTGATGATGGAACTGGAAGAAGACCACAGGAACTTAATGATGAAACCATACAACCCCATTGTGATTAAGCTTGTTAGAATCGTCTTGACGAGTACTCTTATGGGAGATAAGTTCCAGGGTCTGATGATGAAGCTGGAAGGCCATGCCAAAGGAACTCAATATTGAAACCGTGCAATCCCACCGAGTTTGGGCTCATTTGAATTGTCTTGACGAGTACTTTGTTGGGAAATAGTGTTCGAGGTCTGATGATGAAGCAGGAAGAAGGGCACTGGGACTCTGTAATAAAACCATGCAACCTAATCGAGTTTGGGTTCGTTTGAATCGTGTTGACGAGTTCTTTGTTGGGAAATAGTTTTCAGGGTCTGATGATGGAGCCGGAAGAAGGGCACTGGGACTCTGTAATAAAACCATGCAACCCCATCGAGTTTGGGCTCGTTTGAATCGTTTTGACGAGTGCTCCGATAGGAGATGGTATATTTTTAGTCTTAGCTCGTTAACTTAAAAGCATAAAATAATGAAGTATATTGCACTTTGTAATATACGATTAAGCAATTACCTAAAATTGGAACACACGCGTAGCACTTTAAGTAACCAATATTCGAGAACGCTGACTAGACATAAGTTAATTCTATTTTATAATTTTATATTTTATTATTCAATAAACATCTACACACGAAACATGACGTTTTTATCTTAACAAAAAGCATCGTCCAAATAGATAATATTTCATGGCGACCCTTTGCCAACCGAACGCAAAATTATATTAGTAAAGAAGACTTGAAGATTATTCGACACATGGACCATCAAAACGGAACTAGTAAAACCATACTAGCAGCAGTCTTCATTGCGGTTCTATTCGGCTTTATTCTTCTTTTTACCACATTCCTCGTGAAGACGAAACAATAACATGGGATCTCCGCAAAGCAAAGAAGAAGTTATCATCGCACAGACAGCCAGCGGCGACGCCCAAGCTACGCAGAAAACTACGAGCCAACTAACCACGACTGAAATTCTGTTGTCCGTCATATTGCTGCTGATCGTTATCTTCATCATTTACGCCTGCATACGAAGAATTTGGGAAAGAGTTATTAACAGACTGAGAAGGGAATTCAACAGCGCAGCTTTGAGAAACACCATTTCTACTGTGGAATTAACAACTACGTCGGCCCAACCATCTGCTTAAGCCAGGAGGTGTCCAGGGTAGAAACCCGGCCCATTGTACGAGGGGCAAGGGAAATCCCAGCCCGATCTTCAGCCAGCTGTATCAAGCAGTCCAGAAAACGAAACCGTCGTCGAAGTCTGAAGGTCCACCCATCAGAGAAGCATGAGAAGCACGCCTGCCCACCCTCAGCAACGTCGCGCCGCCCCGGTCATACAATCCTCATCATGGAGAGATTAGTCAGGTTTATTCGTTTGCTATATTAAGTGCTGTAAGTTATTTAAAATATTTAATTAATTATGTAGTAGGTATTCTTATTATTTACATTAGATAATGTCAAATATTATTTCTAATTTAAATGAATTACATGAAAAACTTTTGTATATTAAGGAATATTTGATTAAACTAGGACCAGACAGACGTCAAAAAGAATTAGGTTTTGCAAAGTTTAATGAAGCGAAACTTGAGTACGCAAAATTGGAGTATATTTTGTCTCGAGTACACGGATTAGTTGAGAAGTCCGAAATATCAACTGAGGATATTACCAGAGCCGTCTCTAGCCCATGTAGCGCCTGTGTGCAAAAATACCCTGGCGCCCTCTAGTAGGCGTGCGGTCAAAATGGAATACTTACAATTCTATTCAAATAGTGCAATTTTAAATGATGTCGGGAAGCGATGGGTACACGAGTAAAAATAATTTTTTACACTTTATAGTATTCTAATAAGCCGAGTTCGCAATGATTGTTGGCGTTTCATCAAAACAGGTGTCGGTGTCGGCCGGCACGCGCCTTTGATTCGACACTGCCCCAATCATTATAATCAATCTTTAATTATCGGTTTTAAGGCTGATTTCACGTTGAAATTGAAACAAAAGTTATTGTGTAGTGTCACGTCACAGTGTAAAAATCATACAGAGATGCAGGGCCGGATTTAAGAACTATGGACCCCTAGACTTATTCTGTGGTACGGGCCTCCCGTCTAGTAGTAAAGTTCAGTTGTAGAGCGGTGTCAACGCGATTTTTCAGAGAAATGCCTGTCTATAGTTGAAAAAAAAAGCCGCGCAGCTGGATTTTTAGCCAGTTTACCCACTGATCTTATAGTTTTTCCTGTTTATTGTAAAAAGTGGCCACGCAGCGCAATTAGTCAGTTTCATCAATTAAACTTCTAATCTTGCCTATCGATTATAAAAAAAATGGCCGCGCAGCGCGATTTTTAGTCAGTTTAAGCCACTAATCTTGTAATCATGACTTTCTTTAGGAAAAAACGGCCGCGCAGCGCAATTTATAGTCAGTTACATCCACTAATCTTGTAATCTTGCCTATCGATTGAAAAAAAAATTCTGCGCAGCGCGATTTTTAGTGTTCTTCTGCCACTAATCTTGTAATCGTGCCTGTCTTTCGATAAAAAATGGCCGCGCAGCGCGATTTTTAGTGTGTTTCAGCCACTGATCTTGTAATCGTGCCTGTCTTTCGATAAAAAATGGCCGCGCAGCGCGATTTTTATTGTGTTTCACTGTTTCAGCCACTAATCTTATAATATTGCCAGTTTTTCGATAAAAAAATGGCCGCGCAGCGCAATTTTTAGTCCGTTTAAGCCACTAATCTTATAATCATGCCTATCTTTAGGAAAAAAACGGCCGCCCAGCGCGATTTATAGTCAAGTTTCATCCAATAATCTTGTAATCTTGCCTGTCTAAAGTGAAAAAACGGCCGCGCAGCGCGATTTTTAGCCAGTTTCATCCACTAGTTTTGTAATCTGTGGTTTCATCCGCGTTATCCAAAAATGCAAAAAAAAACATGTGATGCGGGCCCCTAGGCTGCAGCCTATGTAGCCTATGCTTAAATCCGGCAGTGCAGAGATGTACCTAACGCTTTGTTTGATGTCCGCGAAAATGGCGACAGCATTTGGACAGTGGCCTTAGTGCTAGGGTAACAGAGACGGTTCGACCATAACACCGGCTTCGGCCATAACACGAACCCAGGCGCAGCAGGCAGGGTCTTTGAGAGCGCCCCGTGGCGCCACGCCGCGAGTAACAACGCTGGGCCCGGGCACAGGCAGGGACTTTGAGAGCGCCCCGGGGCGCCGCGCCGCGAGTGACCACGCCGGGCCCGGGTGCATGCAGGGTCTTTGAGAGCGCCCCGGGGCGCCGCGCCGCGATTGACCACGTTTCGCGTCGCAAGCGCCAGCGCCGCTTGGTCGGCGCGGCGCCCCCTAAGACCCTGCGCCCGTGTGCGCTGCACACCCTGCACAATAGGTAAAGACGCCTCTGGATATTACTTTAATTAATAAAATTGCGAATGACATACAATTCATTCATAGTAAAATTATTTCTTTAGAAAGTACAAGTATTGCAAGTAGTTCAAAAATGGCAGAAAAAGACAAGTTCGATTTAAAAACGGCCATTGCACTTTTACCAGTAATGACGGGTCAAGAACACGTCACCAAGTCTCTTATCGATTCTATACAATTATATAGTTCTATGATTAGTGACGCTACTCATATTCAATTAATTGATTTTGTGATAAAAACTAGGCTTTCCCCTAGCGCAAAGTTACGTTTAAAGAGTAATTATCCAATTATTACTGACTTAATTAATGATATGAATACGCATTTAATTCAAAAAAAATCAGCTGTTGCCATCCAGCACAAATTGCAAAACTGTCGTCAAGGACATAGGTCAATCGAGTCATTCGGCTCTGAGTTAGAACAACTTTTTGTAAATTTGACGATAGCACAAGCAGATAACGACGCTACTAAGTTCGAAGTACTGCGTCCCATTAATGAAAAGGTATGCTATCAAACGTTTTTCAGACGGATTAGTGAATCAAAAACTTAGCACTATCATAGCATCGCGTCAATTTCATTCCTTACCAGAAGCTATAAGGACTGCACTCGACGAACAGTCAATGTCTACCAGACATGAAGAGGTAATGTCTGTCAGGAAATTTTATCCTAGAAATTTTTCCCGTACACCTACTAGTTATACACGTTATCCAGGTAATTATTCAAATAAATATAATTATTATAATAGATTTATCACAAACAATAGGTTTAGTGCCGGTAACGCGAAACCTCAAGGTAAGTATGTGTCACGAGACCCCCGTGCCGCGCATGGGACACCACCACGTTCACGCGACCGCGGTCGGCCGAGCCCGCGCCCGCCGCGCTCAGCTGTTCCTTTCCAACGTGTGCAGTGTGAAAATGTGTCACAAGCTCATTCTCAGACCCAGAATGAAAACAATAACTTAGATTTTTTTCGTCCCTACTGATAATTATGTTTTAAATTACAATAATAGTAGTACTGTAACTTTTTACGTTAGTAATAGTAATATTGATCTTTTAGTTGATAGCGGAGCGAGCATATGTGTTTTAAAATACGAATGGTTATGCAACTATCCAGAATTAATGAATTTAATTACGTTTGAAAAGTTAGTTATAAAAGGTGTAAGCGGTAAACTAGTATCTGAAGGCTATATCTATTTAGATTTATCTTATCATGGTTTAGTTTTTAGGGAAAAGATGTATGTTTTTAAAAACATGTCCTGTTCTGCAAATGGGATTTTAGGCGATAATTTTTTAAAGCGTTATCAAGCCATAATTAACTATAAAGAAAATATTTTAATTTTAACTAAAGATAATAATTATGTTTCTATACCTATATTGAGTCACTATAGACATTTGATACCGCCACGATGTGAGGTAATAAAATATATACCTACGTTGTTAGGCGACGATTGTGTTTGTTTATCTAAAGAAATACAGAAAGGAGTTTTTATAGGAAGTTTAATAGCGAAACCTTGTAATGGTCGCATACCAGTAAGAATATTAAACACTACCGATAAAGAAGTAGATCTAGATCTCACCGATTTAGAAACTTACTCATTGAACGATTTTGAAGTTTGTAATTTTGAAAAAGAGGACATTTCTGTCTCACGTATAAAAACGTTATGGAATTATTAAACTTATCAGAACTTAATCTAGAAGAAAGACGAAGTATTGAAAGTATATGCGCCAAGTACGCGGATGTTTTTCATCTGCCCGGCGACAAACTATCTTGTACTAACTTAATGACTCATACTATAACTTTAAAACCTAATGTTTCATCAGTTTATGTCAAACCACATAGACTACCGCATGCCTTAAAAAGGGAGGTTCAGAAACAGATAGATGTTATGCTGGAAAATGATATTATCGAAGAGGCTACATCAGAGTGGTCTAGTCCCGTTTTGCTCGTACCGAAAAAAGCAGATAGGTCAAATGAAAAACAATGGAGACTTGTTATAGATTACAGACAATTAAATAATCGTATATTGGATGACAAATTCCCTTTGCCTAATATCACCGATATCCTAGATTCACTCGCAAATAATATTTATTTTTCGAAATTAGATCTTTCGCAGAGCTACTACCAGTTGTCTTTAGATAACGATTCCCGGAAACTAACAGCTTTCACCACAGATACGAAAATGTATCAAATGAAACGTTGTCTCATGGGGCTTAAGACATCTGCAAGTGTATTCTCGCGCCTTATGACCATTGCTATGTCAGGTTTGAATTATAAAAAAGCCTTTATTTATTTGGACGATTGCGTAATTTTCGGAAAATCTATAGAAAATCATAACAAAAATTTAATTAGTGTACTTGAACGATTTAGAAAAGTAAATTTAAAGTTAAACCCTATGAAATGCGAATTTTTACGCACCGAAATAATATATTTAGGACACAAAATAACTTCTAATGGCATTTTACCCGATGAAAGTAAAATTGTCACTATGCAGAATTATTCAGTGCCAATGAACTGTGACGAAGTCAACCGTTTCGTTGCATTTGCAAATTATTACAGACGATTCATACCTAACTTTGCAAACATTGTTTATCCTCTTAATAAATTACGTAAAAAGAACGTACAATTTCAATGGTCATCAGAGTGTCAAACAGCATTTCAAAAGTTGAAATCAGCTTTAGTTCAACCACCGGTTTTATCTTATCCCGATTTTTCAGAAAATAATATTTTTCGGTTACAAACAGATGCATGTAAGACAGATTTAGGTGCAGTTTTATCTAACATGAACGGTCAAGTCGTTGCTTATGCAAGTAGAAATTTGAAACCCGCCGAGACGAGGTATCCCATAATTGAGTTGGAACTTTTAGCAATTGTTTGGGCAGTAAGACATTTTCGTCCCTATTTATATGGACGTAAATTCAAAATTTTAACCGACCATAAACCATTAATTTATTTATTTAACTTAAAGGATCCAACAAGTAGACTTACAAAATTCAGATTATTTTTAGAAGACTATGATTTTGAAATAGAGTATGTTCCAGGACGAAACAATGCAGCTGCAGACGCATTGAGTCGTATACCCATAACATCTACTACTTTAAAATCATTACAAGAAAATGTTGTATCAGTTTTAACTAGAGCGCAAAGTAAAAGAATCCACACCCCTACTGACTCTACTTTAGAGAGCTCCAACAGCAGCAGGTCTGATCAACCTATTGCGGTAGAAGTTCTCAAAAAAACCGATAACGTCATCGAATTAAGTTTCAATCAAATAAAATATGATAATTATGTGAAGTGTAAAAATAATATTATATCTAACGCGGGATGTTGTGTTTATGTACCGTCGCAATCAGCGATTTATCTGAGTACCCGATCGTCATCTACCCCAGAGGTGTTAGCGAGGGACTTAGAGTCATTGTGTCAAAAAATAGGCATACATGAGGTACTTATTATAAAAGAAAAGTGTATTGAGAGAAAAATTTAAAGTCTTGTACAAGCAGCAAAAAAAATTAATCCCGTAACGCCGCGATTTCTTATAACAAAAGATATATTAAGAATAAATGACAGTGAGCAAAAAAGAGTAATACTAAACGATTTTCATCTATTACCTACTAGCGGACACGCAGGAGTTAATAGAATGTTTAACAACATAAAACAATATTATTTTTGGCCAGGTTTAAGTAACGATGTAAAACAGTTTGTTAAAAATTGCCACCAATGTCAATATCATAAGCATAGTAACAAACATATTAAACAACCGTTAACCATAACATCCACATCTCATTCATCATTTTTTTGGACATTATGGGTCCAATCGATGTTGATGACTTTAATAATAAATACATATTGACTTTACAATGCGATTTAACAAAATTTGTAGAAGCGTACCCATTATCCAGTAAAGACGCGGTCACAGTCGCCCAATCTTTTACAAATAATTTCTTAATGCGATATGGCATTCCCAGGGAAATATTAACTGACCAGGGAACCGAATTCATGTCCTCAGTAATGTCTGAGATATGCTCATTATTACAAATTAAAAAGTTAAATTCAACAGCCTACCACCACGAAACCGTAGGAGCTTTAGAAAATACTCATAAGACTCTAGGAGCTTTTCTTAGAATCCAGTGTAACAATAACAAACATAACTGGAGTACTTGGATTCCTTATTGGTGTTTTTCTTTTAATACCACAGTGCATAGCGAAACAAAATATACGCCTTTTGAGTTAGTTTTTGGAAAAGTATGTAACCTTCCAAAGAATTTGCAAACAGAAATCGATCCTTTATATAACTATGACAGTTATCCTAGAGAACTCAAGTATCGTTTACAACGAGCACAGTCTGACGCACGACGAAATTTAATCCAAGCTAAAGAAAAAAGGAAATTGATTTATGATACAAATAGTAATCCTGTTACTTATCAGGACGGCGATTTAATATTATTAAAGAACCAAGTAGGAAATAAGTTAGATAGTATATACAAAGGTCCTTATAAGGTATTAAGAGATTTGACGTCAAATGTAGAAATTTTGAAAGATAATAAAGTTGTTATTGTACACAAAAACAACACAAAATTATTTAATAAATAACTATCTGTTATTTGATACTCAATTAGATAAGTAGGTACATTTGCTATGTAACTTAAGTAACCGTTTAAGTGAATAATATTATGATTGTAATTAAGTAGGTAAAATGTGAAGTTTCTATTACCATTTCTATTTTATTTTATTATGTAACGTTTGTATTAGTTATGATGTAATTTAAGAAATGAAATTATTATGTTGCATTGAAATAAGATAATGTTTAATTTTAGTTCATTTTAGTAAGTAAGTAAGTAAAGTTTGGTTTGCTTCGACTGTTACGAGTTTGTTCTTTTTGCAGGGAGGGGATGATCCTTCCACTTTTTCAGGGGAGATGAAGTTATATTGCACGATTAAGCAATTACCTAAAATTGGAACACACGCGTAGCACTTTAAGTAACCAATATTCGAGAACGCTGACTAGACATAAGTTAATTCTATTTTATAATTTTATATTTTATTATTCAATAAACATCTACACACGAAACATGACGTTTTTATCTTAACAAAAAGCATCGTCCAAATAGATAATATTTCAATAATAATTTACTGAAAAAAATATTTTTTAAAAACACGTTTTTAAAACGGACTAAATTATTACAAAAAAATCGGACTAAAAATATTAAAACGGACAAGTAAAAACAAACTAAAAAGTAAAAAATAAATTCTTCTGTAAATATTTTTAACCCTAATAACCTATACCTACAGAAATTTTAAACCTAAAAATTTTAAACCAAAAAACGTGGGGCGCGTTTTGTGAAATTTATCATCCATATTGTCTATAGCATGCAATATTAGTTAATATTAGTTACATTGTTCAGAGCATTCTGCCAAGCATTTTATACCTGCAGCCTATGGGTCAAGCACACTAAAAAGTCATACGATGCCCTACGCATTCAATATAATAATGCTTTCGGAGCACTGTTGAGGCTGCCTCCGTATTGTAGTGCGTCAGGGATGTTTGCGGACGCGCATATTAATGATTTCGCAGCGATTTTACGCAAGAGAGTAGTATCCCTGATGCTCCGAGTCCGGGGCAGCTCCAACAGTTACCTGCAGCTGTTTGCCTCAAGGATGGATCGGGACTGCTCAATAATGCAGCATTGGAACAAGCTGCATACTGAGCATTCTGGATCCAAACCTAAATTTAGATTAAGATAAGACTTCAGTTCGATTTTATTTTTATTTTTTTATTTATTTTTATTTTTATATTTTTATTTTTAAGTTATTAACGTGACATTGTTTCTATTTAGTAATTTTGTAAATTGTGAATTGTAACTTATGATTGTTTTTATTATTTTGAAATTTTATTTTATTATTTTGGAATTTTAATTTGAATTGATTTATTTTTATTCTATTTAGTAATTTTGTAAATTGTAACTAATGATTATATTTATTATTTTGTATTTTTATTTTAATATTTTTGAATTTTAATTTGAATTGGTTTATGATTATTAATTTTGATGAATTTTAATGTTTTTAATGTTTAATGTTTTGATTTTATTTGATATTATTTAATATTATTCTATGGTTGTATGATATGGATTGATTCCGAAATAAATGAATTATTATTATTATTATTATTAAAAGTTAACTTTTTTTGTAGATGTAATGTAACCAAAAAGTGAGGTCTTCCGAAATATGTTTCTTTAATCTTCACTGGCTACACTCATTAAGTTTTATATTTTTACGTAGAATTCCGCACAACACCAGAAACCATTGCCACCTTACCAGTTTTAATCTCGTTCTTTGATCCACGGCTTTTTCACACTTCCGCATTGAGCTGCGTAGAAACTATTTAATTGAACATAAAAAAATGTCCTTAAAACAATTATCTGTACACATTTGGCACGTTTTCTTCATTTAATTCATCCATATTCTTAGTTATTTTCGATGCAATATCCGCACATGACGCCATTTTTATTGTTATGGTAGACAGCGCCGCAAGTGTTGATAATTAGTACTAAAAACTGACGGAAAAGCGGCTTATTAACCGCCCAATTACATTACGGCTAGCCGTTTTGAAAATCGCAAAGCGCTCTATTCAATGCGGCGCACAGCAGCCGTTTTGAATACGGCGTACTTTAATCCGCCGCATTACAATACGGCGCCGTTTTCTAAAACATCTAGTTGCTATGTAATACGGCGGAATATACAATACGCCTGCGATAGATATAAGTAGTACGCGCTTACCAGCCAGAGGCCTGCTGCGCGCAAGGCACGTTCACAACAAGCGGGCTACCTAGCAAGGCAAGATATTAAACTTTTTATCCAGGTTAAAGGTTCCCTAAGGATTTTCTCGAATGTCCACGCCAACGAAGTCGCGGGCGGAAGCTAGTAGTATAAAATAATATAATACTTAGAAAGCGGGCTTAGATTTTACTGCATGCACGTGCATTTTTTTTTCTGAGAAATTACAAAAGACAGACCCAAAACTCGACACTTTATTGTTTACTTTTAGCCATTGACCATTTTACCGTGCCAGATGTGGGAACACCAGGTCCAGGTAGTCGTCGTTCTAACAGTATAATTCCCCAAAGATATCGTTACAACGAATTCATCGTAAACTCTTCTTACAAGCTTAAAAGTAGTATATCTTTTGATTGAGTAAACCGATTGCGATGAGATAAAAACTAAATTACTTCGCAAAATACATAGTATATTTCTATGTAAACATCATTACGATTGAGTTAGCGCTTTTTAAGTTATTAGCGCACAAACATACAGATAAACAGACAAACAGATAAACAGACAAAAAATCCAAAAATGATAGAAATGGGTTTTATAGGTTGTTATCAAACACCCCAACCACTTTTATTCAAAATATTTTCTTTGTACAGACACAACTTTTCTACAGCTTTATTATATGTATAGACTAGCTGCCGCCCGCGACTTTGTCCGCGTGGATATTAGAGAAAATCCTTAGGAAACCTTCAAGCAGGATCCGACCAGCTGTTTTTACGCGATTAGGCGGGTCCCCACCAAGCGCGCTGCCTCGCGAGGTAAAACGTATGCCGCGTGTGGCGGGCCTCGCACGAGGCTGCTCGCTTGGTGGGGACCCGCCTAATCGCGTAAAAACGTCTGGTCGGATCCTGCTTGAAGGTTCCTTAAGGATTTTCTCAAATATCCACGCGGACGAAGTCGCGGGCGGCAGCTAGTTTATTACAATAATCACAGTTGGGTCCAGAATCCAGATATATCTCTCCCTCTCGCTCCCCCTCTCACTCCCCCTCCCCGTGCCCCCCTCCCCTCTCTCTCTCAGCATAAAAAGGCTGCTCGCTTGGAGGTGACCCAAGGGGGCCTAATCGCGTAAAAACGGCTGGTCGGATACTGGTTGAAGGTTCCCTGAGGATTTTCTCTAATATGCACGAAGCTAGTTTATTACAAAAGGTAGTCAGAATGGGGAGTCTCCGAAAAAAATCAAGTTGGCTGAATATTTTTTATAGGTAGGAATCAGCTCCCTTAGTAATAGAAAAAAGTTTCAGAATTTTTGGTTGAGTGAAAAAGTTTAAAAAAATTAAAGTCTCTTCGACTTTACAAATATACAAAAGTAACAACAGAATGGAAATTATACCTTTGCCACCACCTGCTACAACCACAACATGGTATTAAAAAAAGTTTCAAAAATGACAAATGTCAAAATGTCAAAACTTTTTACTTTTTATTCGTGTTGTTGTTCTGGCAAAGGTATTTCTCCATTCTGCTGTTACTTTTACACATTTGTAAAGTCGAAGAGACTTTATTTAAAAAAAAATATTACGCAACGGAAAATTCTGATTTTTTTTCCGTTACTAAGGGAGCTTATTCCTAATAAAACCTATAAAAAAATATTCAGCCAATTTGATTTTTTTCAGACATTCCCCATTGGGTCCAGAGACATTAGTATCCCGATCCCGATCCCGTTCCTCTCCCTCTCCCTCTCCCACACCCAATCCCTGCCCCATACTCCTTCCTGTCCCCGACCTCTTAACAAAAATTGAGCCCCTATTTCACCTTTTTAGGGCCTGAATCATGTCATGTCCACCGTGTTAGACTTCAAAATTAATGTTATTTTCGCAATCGCCATCCCATAACACCTCAAGAACGATATCCATATCGATTTTGATGGTTACTTACCTCATTTACCACCTAAGGGGTTGATTTTCAAAATCACAAAATAATTGTTTGCCTATTTGTTTAGACGTGCTTTTGCGAAGTTTAAAGTTGCAATGTCTATTTTTTATTCTTTTTCTATACAAAATTTGCACCCCATTTTAGGGGTTAAATCATTTCCACCGCATTAGACTTCAAAATAAATGTAATTTTCGTAATCACCATCCCATAAAACCTCAAGAACGACATCCATATCGAGTTTTATGTTTTCTTACCCGATTTACACCTTAAGGGTTGATCTTCAAAATCACAAAATGTAATTTGTTTGCCTATTTATTTTTAGACGTGCTTCTACGAAGTTTAAAGTTGTAATGTCTATTTTTTATTCTTTTTCCATACAAAATGTGAACCGCATTTTCACCCCTTTAGGGGTTGAATCATTTCCACCGTGTTGGACGTCAAAATAAATGTTATTTTCGCAATCGTCATCTCGAAAAACCCCAATAACGACATCAATATCTATTTTTAGGTTTATTTACCCCATTTCACCCCCATATCAACCCCATAGGGGTCAAAATGCTAACAATAACAATATACGTTGCGTTAGATTCCATCCATAAGCCTAAATAATAAATTTAGTGATTTTTACTTCGAAAATAAAGGATTTTCTATACATAACTTCATCCCCCTTTTCACCCCTTCGAGAGTAGAATTTTCAAAAACGCTGAGACACGTGTATATTAATTTTCAATCATCATCCTATACACAACATTTGAAGACCCTAGATTCGAAACTGAGGGACTTTCATACAAACTTTGGACCCACGTTTCACCCCCTTGGGGGGTGAGTTTTGAAAAATCCTTTCTTAGTGCACCCCTAGACCTCAAAAGAAACCTATGTGCCAAATTTGGTGTCTCTAGACCCAGCGGTTTGGGCTGTGCATTGATATGTCAGTCACCAATCAGTTTCTTCTTTTATATATTTAAGATGTGAAGTTTGTGTTTGTTTCATAAGAATTCATTTAGTGGTACGAGTATTCTTTCTGCAAGAGCCCAAACTTAGTATGTATGGTTTGGAAAATGTTTTTCCGTTTTTTTTAAACCACTAGCTGCAATGTAATAATATTGTATTTATTTGTACCAGCTCAAAAATCCCTTTCACTCGATATCCAACATGATGGGATTTGCAAATATTTTTTTTCAAATTCCATACAAATATATTGTTTTATAACTCCCTCCCATACAAAAATCCAAGATGGGAGCCCTTCTTAAAATGATCTAAGGGTTTAGAAGGTTCACCCTGCCAAAGGATGTTCCTCGATCACCAAACGCCGTATTTTTTATTGAGCACACGAGTAAAACGTTACTATGGAAATATTGATCAATTATTTTTTTGCAACTGGTGTCTTTTTCATAAGACAAATAGTAGTCAGTAACAGACAAGGATTTATTTTGCTTACAAAGTGAAATTTAAGTTATCGGGTTCACAACCTTGGTATCTACGTACTTATTTAGAGAAAGAGATGCCGGTAAACTCTACTATTTGATCTATACTATTAGTAGGTATATAATATCTATTTGAAGCAAGTGTTATTGAAATTATAATATTAAAGTGAAAGTTACTGCGCTATCTCTTTAATAAAATAGAATCCTGGTCGAACATGGAGACTGGTAAAAGGAAGAAATTAGTAAGGAGGGGTACTAGAAAAACGATTGCTGGAATAAAACTACCTCCCATTGAACCAATACAAAGTGGTGAGATCAAAACTATAATTGATGTAGATCCCAGTTTTTATTCTCTAGTGGAAGGTCGGCCTATAAGGCTTGATACATCTATACAAAAGTACAAACAAAATATTAAGGAAGTCGCTATGAAACGGACTCTCCGTGGATTTCTAATCGATGAAATTCTAAGAATAGATAAACAAATGAAAATGGAAAGCGAGATTTTCGAAGTGGCTTCAAATAATTTTGATGAATATCAAAACAGTTTTGACAAATTTTTAGCACACGATAATAATAAAACCATTGCAATAATGAAAAAGTCGGATACTCTTGCAAAGGATTTATCTGTGCAAACAGAAGAATATAGAAAACAGAATTATGAAATGGCAACTTTGAAGTCAAAGTTACAGTATACCGAAGAAACACTTTCTATTTTATTGTCCTTCCAAAAATTTCTGAATGAAGCTTCTCCTGTTTTGTGGCAACAGAAGCAAAATATAAGTATTTTTAAAAATAGACCTGAAATTTTTGCGAGCAATTCAGATGTATTTAGTCAGATTGATATAGATTTGGTCAAGCAGAAGCTAAATGATTTACCTCCACCAAAGTTATTTTTTGAAACTCCGGACCAATTGCCTACCGTGTTTAATTTATTGGAGAAGCAAAATTTGCATTACTTACTGGCAACCGAAGAATTGACTTCTACGAAGAATCAGTTTCTAAAAGCACTAGACTGTTTCAAACGAGCAGTAAATCAAGAATTGGATTTCATTCAACAGAAGGTACGTTTGTAACTAGTAAATTTTTAATACGTAATTCATTATTCCATCGGCCTAGTAAATTTTGTCGTTTGCCCTCAATATACATGTATTTTACAGATAAATGAAATTGAAGTAATTATCAAGATATACGAGACACGAGAAAATGATGTCAAAGAAGTCTTCTACAGGATATTGGAGGAGAAATTGCAATATTTAGTGTCCTCGGAGATGGCGTTGCAGCTTTTTAATTACGTTGAATTCGCATATGAAAAATTAATTGCCGCGAACGAAACAAAACTGAATACTCTGGATATGGCATTGGCTCTTGAAAACGAGTATGATAATTTGCAGTTAGACATATCTGCCTTTGATTTTAATCTTATCAAAATAATAGAGAAAGAAACTTACGAAAATAGTGAAAAGGAAATAAAGCAAGCTGAAGAAGCCTCCAAAATGCTTAAAAATGTAGACAAGCTAACAAGAAGGATGAATTCCTCTTATGCACCTTCGAGAAAGAAGATTAATTTTTAATTTGTATAAAGTGGTTCAATAAAACAACATTAGGATGTAAGTACCTTACAGTAGTTAGTATAAATAAAGTTGTGCTAATAAATAACAAAGAGAAAGTTACCCTTTTAAATAGAATGAGTGCCGTGATAATTTTTATATGTCTATGGTCTTACCTTACCACAGTCTATACAAAAGTATCGACAGGGAATCGATTCTATCGATCGAGCTAGGGCGAAAAACAAGATTTCAAACAGGCAAAACAATATTGGCATTATTTATTCTTATGATATTAGCAAGAATCTTATATTCATAATAAAGTTCTTGGATATTGGCAACCAAAAACCATGGAGATTGATCCTACTATAGACTACGTTACACGACGGGGAAGGTTTCGAGCAAGAAGCTTAAAATCTATGAATAGCTACGAGCCATAAAAGAAGAAAAACAAAACAACATGTTTGTCAAACACGTCATACGCTTCTATATCTTCTAAGTGGCATTGACATCCCTTGGCATTTTTTATAAAAACGTTTACGTGATCTTTTAGATTATTAATATTTTGTAGAGTTTCGGATAAAAATGTCGTGTTTAAAAAAGGAGCGTAAACCGATGGTTCCTATAAAAACATTGGATGTAATATTCCGGCGACGATATTTACCAAACACCCAGTATTATTTTGCTAATAGAAAACATGCTGTTCCTACAGTAACAACGAAGCCTAAACGTGTCCGGCCTTTTAAAGTGCCGAGATCTGAAAAACTATTATCATATATCAAATATAGTGACCGCAAGGAAAAGCTATGTGCTAGAGATAGGTTAGCTCAACCGCTGCACTTGAAAGACAATCTGAGGATTGCTGCCACAAGAGATATATCTAAAAGGCTTTTTCTTGAAGAACCTCCTGATGACGTACGAGCGGTAGTTGAAATTCATCCTGAGTTCTACACCGTCATCGAAGGACGTCCACTGAGGAGCTTCGATGACATTAAGGTATATATGAACAACATAAGAAGTTATGCTATGAATCGGCAACAAACGGGTTACAGGCAAGATCTAATACTGAAAATAGAACAAGATATGGCAGATGAAACGCGAGAGTATGAAGTAATATCTGATAACTTAAAACGACATATAAAAAGCTTCCAAAAATTTTTAATGGAGGATTATAAAAAATCATGTTTGAAAGTAGCAAAGGCTGAAAAGCTGAATGAAGAATTATCTTTAAAAACTGCGGAATTTCTTGGACACGCGTCTAATTCGGCAATATTGAACAATATCATATTCAAACTTGAAGCGATAAGAAGTATTTTGAAAATATACAGGAGATATTTAATTTTTGTTGCTCCCATTTCGTGGAGACAGCAGTATGACGAAACGCTGTGGGGTAGAGTGAAATCGATTCAATTTGACACAGGTTCGTTTGAAACAGACAACGATTTGGTGGTAACTCCAGGTATTGACAAAATTGTTGAAGCTGCGAAAATTGAATTCCGCAATCCTCTGCCACCTAGTATGTATTTCAAGAAGCCAGAAAGGATGATTTATCTGTTTCGTACTATGGAGCTACAAAGCCGTGAATATTTGAGGCAGCTTGCTAATACAGACGTGCCTTACAGAATTCTGCAAGAGCGCATAAAACAGCTAAAACAGGTTACTAAGCAAGAGTTAGAATATTTCCAATTCTATATCGACAGCATCAATAAAGAGATAGAAAGAGAAACGTATAACGAAAATCATTTACAAGGAAAGTTTTACAGGATTTTAAATGAAACGTTTCACGATAGTGTCGCCAGTCCGACTACCTTGAAACTAAAGATTTGTATCGAATTTGTTTACGAACAGATATTTGGAAAATGTGAAGAAGGTCATCAGAGCATACAAGATCCTATGAAAATATTAGAAGTGATGTATGAAGATTACAACTTGAAACTTGATTCTTTAGATTTTAAAATTGTTAACCAGGCCCGCAGTGACTTCTTTGCTCAAGATTTGAAAACAATGATAAATGCTTACAAAGCCGAACGAGAACTAAGGGCGTTTAGAGAAATGACGAACGCTATGAATAAAGCATTTTTACCACCCGCTAAATATGAACGGCCACTTTTGAAAAAGTTTTTGGATAAAAAGAGTCGCATTCAGTTAGCGCGATCTGAGAGATTAAAATCACAAATGCTAGTTGGAGGACGACCTAAGCCCATAAAATACAAAGTGACACCTGAAGAGCGAGAAGGATTATTGTACTTTACGGAATGGTGTGAAGGAACGAATCCTGGTCCTTACTTAAAAGATTACTATAAATTTGTGAAGCCAGCCTTTGAATGGGTTCCTCGCAAGTCTGTATTTCCTCAAAATTTATAATTATTTGAGAATAATTTAAGTTAGTATACAGGATTAATTGTAAAACACGAACAATTCCGAAAGTGTCATAAAACAAATGTTTCCATTCCATACAAATACAAATCTCCGAACAGCTGATCGAGTTTTGTATGAAAAGTCGTTTTTTTGGTCGAAAAGTCTTAAAACAAAAGTAAATGTTGTTTAAGATGCTAGTAATCTACTCCTGCGAGATTGTTGGTGTTTTTAAAATAACCCTGTATAATGGAATCGACTTATTATGTTACTATTGTATTCATGATTAATGTTTGTTACGATAACTCAATTATTCGCTGTATTAAAGAGTTGAACTTTGAATCCTGCCTGCTTCGCCTTCCTGCTATAAATTATAGATGTGAAAGTTTGGATGTTTATTACTCAATCACGCAAAATCGGCTAAACGGATTTGGATGGCACACAGAAAGTCTATACTATAGCCTGGATTAAAACATAGGATACTCTTTATCCGGGCCCAAGGTTCCCTAGGGTATTTCCCAAATCACTTGTCCACGTGGACAAAGTCGCGGGCGAAGCTAAAATAAAATAATAAAACCATTTTTGATGTCTTTCTTGCTGGGCTGAGTGGGGCACAGGATGGGCACAGGCATTTCTTATGGGTGGTTAAAATGGACAGGCTAACCCACCACACGAGCCCAATGCAGATGGGTGTTAATTACCAATAGGGATGGTGAAAAATTTTTGGTTTCAAATCAAATCAAATCATTTATTCCACCTTGTAACATGGTAAAATACAGCTGTTTTAAATATAATAATGATCACAACATATTACACTAAAACTAGTATGTGGAAATTATAAGAACTTTTTAAATTACATTTTAAATAACAATGGATTACTGAATAAAATATTACAAAACCTTCAGATCATTTAAGTTTTAAATTAGTACGTCATTAATCAGAATGTCGAAAGATAATAAAAATGTCAAAAGATAATAAAAATGTCAAAATATATTTATATACATTATTATAAAATATTTATTAATGTCAAAGTTATTAGTTTAGTAAATTAATTATTAACATTTACAACTAAAATATTCTTCAAGTGAGTAGAAGCATTTTTCTAATAACTATTTTTTTAAGTATATCATAAATCGTTTTAAAGGCATCTCACGAATGTGCATAGGGATGTGATTATATATGAAAGATGTCATGAAATTACAATTTTTTCTGTGCATAATGCTTTGAGAGCCAGGTATTTGAATTTTAGTAGGATCTCTGCGAGAATATCTACTAGTCGTGCATGATTGTGCAAACAATTGTGAATGTTTCCTAACAAAACATCCAACTTCATAAACGTATAAACCTGTGACTGTTAGTATTTTTAATCTTTTGAACAAAGGTCTGCAGCTATCTAATGGTTTTGCTCCACAAATCGCCCTGATACACTTCTTTTGGATTAGAAAAGCCTTTGAGCATGATGCAGAAGCACCCCACAATAGAATGCCGTATCTCAAAACTGATGCAACATAACCATGATATGCAATTTTGGCTGTTGGTTCCCCACTAGTTGCACGGATTTGTCTCAAGGCATAAACAAACTTGTTGAGTTTGCTGCATGTTTTTTCTATATGAGCTCTCCAATTACAATTCGAGTCTAGTGTTATGCCTAAGAAGACGGTTTCTCGGCTTTGCTCAATAGTTTCACCTTGATATGTGAGGTTATGTAAACTAGATCTTGCGTTATAGTTTTCAAATTGAACTAGTTTTGTCTTAGATAGATTAGGTTTATAGGTAGACATGCAAATAATAATTTAATATTCCCTTTTACAGTTTAAACAAATGTTTTTTTATGTATGTATGCGATTCATTTCATGTCACCATCCCTATTATTCGCACTTTAGTCGGTTTCTCAAAAGGTTGGCTGTAAATGCAGCGGGGCCAAGGGTTAGCCGTACCTTTCGAAGCACGGAGGAGCTTGAGATAATAAATTGTTGGTCACCCATCCCATGACTAAGTTTTGCGGCAGTTTCTTAACTGCCGCAATCGCAAGATGGTGCGCTTACCTACTGCGAGTCCTGCATCGAGCTTCTCGATAATATCATTACAACATAGATTAGCATTATGCATATATGGTAGGTAGATTGGGTACGTATGTAAATAAATCCTTACTAATACTGTACCTACCTACCCCAGGGATCTATTACAATAAAACAGATACGTTACTATGCTGTTACCAGGCACGTATCCAGACTTTTTATTCGGGGGGGGACAACTGCATTCCGCAAACCGGAGAGTGCCTCGCCCGCTAAATTTGAATTTAGTCCAGTTCTGTGTGTTTTGGATTTCGGGGGGGGGGGATAAATCCCAACTATCCCCCCCCTTGGATACGTGCCTGGCTGTTACAATAATGCTTTGATAACTAACACCACGACCAAATAGATTTCAATCACCCTTATCAAGTTGGTCACATCACATCACAAGTCTAGCCAATAGGTGCTTTACAAGTATTTCCGATTTGATAGCTTATTTATTTTGTATTTCGCATATAACATGGCAGAAGACAATAGCAATAGCTCTGTATTTATAAACATACCGAAATTAAGAGTGAGTGCTAAAAAATCAGAAGAATTGGTAAAGATGGTGCATTTGCCTAGTATTTTAAAAAGTTCCAATAGTAGGCGGTTTACGAAACCTTCTGAAACTGCAATTCAAAAATACTGCTTAGTTGATCATAAACCGATGTCGATTGATAAAATTCGAAGAGAAGAAATACTTCTCTCATATAAGATGTATTCGAAAAAGCAATTAAAGGACAAAGACAAACATATACTGAGAATAAACATTAAAGAAACGCACAAGATCAGGCAGACTGACCTGCAAAAACGATTGTTTGTGGAAGATCCGCCAAATGATGTTTCTACAGTAATTGATATAGATAAAGATTTTTATAATTTTGTAAATGGTCGTCCACTACGTAAAGAAAAGGCGATATTTAAATCCCTTAAAGCAGCAACAGCAGATGTTCTAAGACTTAGAGCAGAAATAGGTTTTAGGAATGACGCAATTCTAAATATCGATATAAATCAAAGACACGAATTAAAGATGTACGAGTTAAGTTTCTACAGATGTATGAAACAAGCAAAATATTTTGACACCTTTATTTCTGAAGACTATTCAAAATCTATGAGTTTTCTCAAAAAATGGGATGACTTAAAAATGAAGCTTCATCTGAAAGTGGTTGAATTACAAAATCTAGGCAATGAACAATTTACAATAAAATCTAGATTAATGGGACTAGATTATCAGTTCCATCTGCAACAGAAATATGGACGATTTTTATATTATCTATCACCACCGAGCTGGCGTTCAAAGCACAGAGATTTTGCACTATCTGTAGAAATAGAAGCCAAAGGTTTTGATTTAGGATATTCTAATGAAGACGAGACATTTAAAGTTGTTTTTGAAGAAATGCAAAAACAGAGCTTAAATCCGGTTCATCCTGTTTTATATTTTACTAAGCCTGGGGATTTAATGGACATATTTAAAGGAATTGAAAAACACTTATATCGTAACTTGGACTATGTGTCACATTTGATTCCGCTAAAGAAAAGAAGTAAACAAGAAATAAAATACTTAAAAAAGTTAGTCACGCGAGAGACAGCTTTAGTTTACGATACAATAAAAGGATTTGAGAAGATTGTGGAATTTGAAAATGAAAAATGTGATCTATTAAAGCAAAAATTTTTTTCAATACTGAATGGACTTTTTTATGAAAGTGTCGGAACGCCGGATGTTCTTAAACTCTACATCCATTTAGAATATTGTTACGAAAGAGTTTATATAGAGAGACCAATGAATATGGACATAAAATCAATAGCGAGATCCTTAGAAAAAAAGTACATGGATTACAACTACGTGTTGGATTATTTACACAGTGACACAGTGAAAGCTGCTGTTACAAAGGCTATTAATAAAGAAAGAATGACCCTTAATAGAGCTAAGTATGCCAATAGGGAATTATATTTATTCAACAGATTGGAAAAACAGTTACAGCGAGCTCACGAGCCTAATGCGGATAAATCTAAGCCTATCATGCAACCAATGCAACCAAGACCAATGACTAAACCCTACAAACCTCGTAAACATGAATTACGGAGACGTTTTACTAAAATAAAAATAGACAAACCTTTAACAGACTCTGAATTAGAATACTTAACATTATTCACTGATTGGACAGAAGGAGAAAATCCAGATGAATATCTGCACAGGGTTGAGGATGATGATGAAAGCCAGGAACAACAAACGTAGCAGTTGTATTATAATAAAACACAGTTTATATTGAAAACAGATTTTATTTACGGGGAGTCAATATGAAAAACTATCTATTTATCCCATAAAACACAATAATATGCATTAATGTCGACAATATAATAAAACCAACATACCTAGTAATAGGTATTTTTATAACAAAATGTACAATTCTACTCTTTAAAGTGTTTGGTTTCATGGTACTGACAAGTCGTTATTTGGAATTTACATATTTACAATGTGAGTAACGCAAACTCTGGTAGAAGCTACAATATTTTGTCGATAAAATACGTTAGTCTTTAATATTAAGCTAGTCTATGAGTAAATAAATATGTTTAAAACTATAATAAAAAAAGACGTTTACATTTGCAAGTTCCAAACTTCTGAATATACCTAGCGAGGTTATGCTTTGGAAAAGACTATAAATAAAGGGGGCATAGTGTAGGAAAGGAAGGTAGTGAACCCCCACAGTAAATCCTCAGTAGACGAAACTTTACAGTATCATAAAGTATCATAAATGAAACATATTTTTTCAAATTCTCCAAATCTTTTTTTATTTTGGATATTTGTACAATAAAAGTTTTGGTTCATACTATATTACATCCATGCAAAGTTTCATCGATCCTGTCGATAATGTTGGGGTCTCCATACACTAATACTCAAACGAAACTTAAAGTTAAGGTCACCTTAATTTCAAAAAAGTTGTCAGATTTGACAGAAACTCTATGAAAATTACAGCTTCCTTAAAGTTAAGGAGACCTTAACTTGAGATTTTTACTAAAAAGCCTTTGAGTATTCGACCGTGAGGATTTTATATTGGAGTCTCCATACAAAAGATCGCTTAATTTCCTACACTAGCATCCCATTTTTTACCAGTAATTTACATAGAATGCATGTGCAGTTAATTTAACCATCCCGTTTTTCAAATTTATTTTAGTTCATTTTGTGCAATTTGATACTTCGATGGTCTGACAAGTTACATGCAGTAAAGAAAGATATTGTAAAAATCTGCTGATAATAATATTTATGACGGCAGTTTTGTGACTTGACTGAACATATTAATTTGAAGAGTTAAGAATACAAATAAAAATAAAATAAATGCCTGCATACAAAAACAGTAAAAGACGATAGTTATTAATGATACACAGTTTTCTTTTTTAGTTGATTAGGTAATTCATAGTTGCTAAAGAGTATTTACACATATTTACATTAAAGAGAAGCTGTCCAAAACACAAACATTAAAAGCCTCTTGATAAAGTTATACAATAGAACATCACAATGATTAAGTAATATAAATAATCTCTACAGACTAAATCGTAACTGGCTACTCAAGGATCTTTTGGTATTGTCGTGTAAAATGTAGGGAAGGTAGTGTCAAGCAGGATGAAGATAGAGTGAAAAACAGTTTAAGAATGTGGGAATTTTCATAGAAGGTGTAGACATTTACCATTATGACAATTTTTAACAATTGCTACATCTAACTACTGCATCATATCCCAATATGCACTAAGAATTCTTATTATAACATTCCCTTTTTATGCTAATGGTCCCAGAGGACGTTGTGAGCCTTAGTACTTATGAGTCCTTCCTCTGTCGACGAAATAATTATTTAGCAATCAGCCAAGTCTAACCACTTATAAAAACCTTACGTGGGGTCCATAAATACACCGTCTTGATTATTGCCTTTGCTGTATCAAATAAACATAATCAAGACAAGATTTAACTACACCTCAAACAATTTTGTTTACAAAATATAAATCAAAAGTAGGCAGGTATTTTAATTTTACATTATAAAACTTATTATCTTCACCCTTCCCCTAGCTATTTTCAAAAGAAAATGACTAGTAGTTAAATTTGTTTTATCAAAATATTCGTCTCCGTCAAAATGTTCTGTAGAATTTGAGCAACATTATGATGGAATATTTTCATAAGACGTTACATATCTAAAGTAAAACAATATTTGGCGTTTCATACTTGGACATAGCTGAAAACATCCACAAAGTGAGCATTTTGAAACATATTAAAATATTCATGTTCGATTTTAACATGTTTTATTAATTTATCTTACTCGTTTTTTCTGTAACTTAGCTAATTTTCTCCTCTTAAGTATCATCTCGTAGAGTGCTTCTAGACCTTCGTGTAGGCCGTCGCCTGTGATCGCACAGGCAGGCTGAACATGCCAAGCGTGAGCGTCTCTCGACCCATGTGGGGATGAGACCAGCTCATGCAAGCCTAAGAGCTTTTCTAGCTCGCGAGGCTCCTTCGCCCCAGGTAAGTCTTGTTTATTCGCCAACACTAGTATCGGTACACCAGTATTGTCAGGCGATTTGGCGGTCCTAATCAGTTCCATTTTAGCTTCTTCCATCCTTTCTACGTCGACAGAGTCGAGCACAAATATGATGCCGTCCGTGCATCTAGTGTAGGACTTCCAAAGAGGCCGCAGTTTTTCTTGGCCGCCGACATCCCATACGAGGAAATTGACGCCTTTGGATTTGCCGATGGTGCCCTTGACTTTTTCGCAGTTGAATCCTATGGTGGGGACGGTGTTGAGGTACTGGTCGAACTTGAGCCGGTAGAGGGCGGTGGTCTTGCCCGCGGAGTCGAGGCCCAGCATGACGACGTGCAGCGTGCCCTGCGCAGTGGGCAGCGCGTCGAGCAGGCTCGAGTTCTTGCCCATGTTCGCACCCATGCTTCGTGCCCAAGGGGCGGCTATCTGACACTTTCGTCTGACCGCACCATCACGAGCATTGGCGCTTACCTGGAAATGAAAACATTAGAAAATTAGTTATAATACATTATAATCAATTTAAAATTAATCGGTAATTAATTATAGTTATTAATGAGTATCAAACGTTATTTTCATATGCTAAGTAGAGTTATTCGTGATGAATAACTTTTTGTATGGAAACAACCCTGAAAACTAGCTGAAAAAGTTTCAACAGTTTCTTGTGTGAAACTGTTGTAATATTTCAGGGTTGTTTCTATATAATGATCAACTTCACAAACGGTTTTCAGACTCTGTGTAAAGAAAAAAATAGATTGTGTAGGTACTTAGTTGTTACATATTGTATAAAGTACCCTAACATCCTTACTTAATATTATAAATGCGAAAGTCCGTTTGTTTGTTTGTCTTCACGTCTTAACTACTGAACCGATCTTTCCGAGGGATAGCAAAAAAACTTTCCACGCTGACAAAATATCGCGGGCGGCTGTTAGTGATTTTAAGAAATCAACAATGGTTTGTTTTTCAGAAAAAATATATTGTGTTGGTAGGTATAGATGCTCGTTACGTTACTTTTCATGCAAAGTAATAGGTTTTTATAAATTCGAGAATGGTTTGATACTCTAACTTTTTAGACGAAATTAGATGACTAAAATAGTTTCCTGAAAAATAACAGGTAGCTAAGCTAATTGTAATTAATACTTGAAATAAGCAAATCTAGGAGGCTATCACGCAACAACATAATGTTTCTGATCCTCTAAACGGGTCAGTAAATGCCGCAACAAACATTAAGGCTGCGTTCAGACGATAACGCACGACCCAACCTCAACCCAAACTCAACTCAAACTCAAATCAAACTCCTTAAAATACGTCAGTTACAATTTTGAGTCTTATGACACATTAATAAGCTCTTTTATATTTTGTCGATGCAACTGCATACTCCCCGCGCTCAACCCGAACTCAACTCAAACTCAACCCGTACACAACCCAAACTTAAATCAAACTCAATCCGAACTCAAACCGAACTCAAACCGAACTCACTTCAAACTCACATGGACATTACACAGGACCTTATTAAAGTGTCATCTATTTATCCCATAAAACACAATAATATGCATTAATGTCGACAATATAATAAAACCAACATACCTAGTAATAGGTATTTTTATAACAAAATGTACAATTCTACTCTTTAAAGTGTTTGGTTTCATGGTACTGACAAGTCGTTATTTGGAATTTACATATTTACAATGTGAGTAACGCAAACTCTGGTAGAAGCTACAATATTTTGTCGATAAAATACGTTAGTCTTTAATATTAAGCTAGTCTATGAGTAAATAAATATGTTTAAAACTATAATAAAAAAAGACGTTTACATTTGCAAGTTCCAAACTTCTGAATATACCTAGCGAGGTTATGCTTTGGAAAAGACTATAAATAAAGGGGGCATAGTGTAGGAAAGGAAGGTAGTGAACCCCCACAGTAAATCCTCAGTAGACGAAACTTTACAGTATCATAAAGTATCATAAATGAAACATATTTTTTCAAATTCTCCAAATCTTTTTTTATTTTGGATATTTGTACAATAAAAGTTTTGGTTCATACTATATTACATCCATGCAAAGTTTCATCGATCCTGTCGATAATGTTGGGGTCTCCATACACTAATACTCAAACGAAACTTAAAGTTAAGGTCACCTTAATTTCAAAAAAGTTGTCAGATTTGACAGAAACTCTATGAAAATTACAGCTTCCTTAAAGTTAAGGAGACCTTAACTTGAGATTTTTACTAAAAAGCCTTTGAGTATTCGACCGTGAGGATTTTATATTGGAGTCTCCATACAAAAGATCGCTTAATTTCCTACACTAGCATCCCATTTTTTACCAGTAATTTACATAGAATGCATGTGCAGTTAATTTAACCATCCCGTTTTTCAAATTTATTTTAGTTCATTTTGTGCAATTTGATACTTCGATGGTCTGACAAGTTACATGCAGTAAAGAAAGATATTGTAAAAATCTGCTGATAATAATATTTATGACGGCAGTTTTGTGACTTGACTGAACATATTAATTTGAAGAGTTAAGAATACAAATAAAAATAAAATAAATGCCTGCATACAAAAACAGTAAAAGACGATAGTTATTAATGATACACAGTTTTCTTTTTTAGTTGATTAGGTAATTCATAGTTGCTAAAGAGTATTTACACATATTTACATTAAAGAGAAGCTGTCCAAAACACAAACATTAAAAGCCTCTTGATAAAGTTATACAATAGAACATCACAATGATTAAGTAATATAAATAATCTCTACAGACTAAATCGTAACTGGCTACTCAAGGATCTTTTGGTATTGTCGTGTAAAATGTAGGGAAGGTAGTGTCAAGCAGGATGAAGATAGAGTGAAAAACAGTTTAAGAATGTGGGAATTTTCATAGAAGGTGTAGACATTTACCATTATGACAATTTTTAACAATTGCTACATCTAACTACTGCATCATATCCCAATATGCACTAAGAATTCTTATTATAACATTCCCTTTTTATGCTAATGGTCCCAGAGGACGTTGTGAGCCTTAGTACTTATGAGTCCTTCCTCTGTCGACGAAATAATTATTTAGCAATCAGCCAAGTCTAACCACTTATAAAAACCTTACGTGGGGTCCATAAATACACCGTCTTGATTATTGCCTTTGCTGTATCAAATAAACATAATCAAGACAAGATTTAACTACACCTCAAACAATTTTGTTTACAAAATATAAATCAAAAGTAGGCAGGTATTTTAATTTTACATTATAAAACTTATTATCTTCACCCTTCCCCTAGCTATTTTCAAAAGAAAATGACTAGTAGTTAAATTTGTTTTATCAAAATATTCGTCTCCGTCAAAATGTTCTGTAGAATTTGAGCAACATTATGATGGAATATTTTCATAAGACGTTACATATCTAAAGTAAAACAATATTTGGCGTTTCATACTTGGACATAGCTGAAAACATCCACAAAGTGAGCATTTTGAAACATATTAAAATATTCATGTTCGATTTTAACATGTTTTATTAATTTATCTTACTCGTTTTTTCTGTAACTTAGCTAATTTTCTCCTCTTAAGTATCATCTCGTAGAGTGCTTCTAGACCTTCGTGTAGGCCGTCGCCTGTGATCGCACAGGCAGGCTGAACATGCCAAGCGTGAGCGTCTCTCGACCCATGTGGGGATGAGACCAGCTCATGCAAGCCTAAGAGCTTTTCTAGCTCGCGAGGCTCCTTCGCCCCAGGTAAGTCTTGTTTATTCGCCAACACTAGTATCGGTACACCAGTATTGTCAGGCGATTTGGCGGTCCTAATCAGTTCCATTTTAGCTTCTTCCATCCTTTCTACGTCGACAGAGTCGAGCACAAATATGATGCCGTCCGTGCATCTAGTGTAGGACTTCCAAAGAGGCCGCAGTTTTTCTTGGCCGCCGACATCCCATACGAGGAAATTGACGCCTTTGGATTTGCCGATGGTGCCCTTGACTTTTTCGCAGTTGAATCCTATGGTGGGGACGGTGTTGAGGTACTGGTCGAACTTGAGCCGGTAGAGGGCGGTGGTCTTGCCCGCGGAGTCGAGGCCCAGCATGACGACGTGCAGCGTGCCCTGCGCAGTGGGCAGCGCGTCGAGCAGGCTCGAGTTCTTGCCCATGTTCGCACCCATGCTTCGTGCCCAAGGGGCGGCTATCTGACACTTTCGTCTGACCGCACCATCACGAGCATTGGCGCTTACCTGGAAATGAAAACATTAGAAAATTAGTTATAATACATTATAATCAATTTAAAATTAATCGGTAATTAATTATAGTTATTAATGAGTATCAAACGTTATTTTCATATGCTAAGTAGAGTTATTCGTGATGAATAACTTTTTGTATGGAAACAACCCTGAAAACTAGCTGAAAAAGTTTCAACAGTTTCTTGTGTGAAACTGTTGTAATATTTCAGGGTTGTTTCTATATAATGATCAACTTCACAAACGGTTTTCAGACTCTGTGTAAAGAAAAAAATAGATTGTGTAGGTACTTAGTTGTTACATATTGTATAAAGTACCCTAACATCCTTACTTAATATTATAAATGCGAAAGTCCGTTTGTTTGTTTGTCTTCACGTCTTAACTACTGAACCGATCTTTCCGAGGGATAGCAAAAAAACTTTCCACGCTGACAAAATATCGCGGGCGGCTGTTAGTGATTTTAAGAAATCAACAATGGTTTGTTTTTCAGAAAAAATATATTGTGTTGGTAGGTATAGATGCTCGTTACGTTACTTTTCATGCAAAGTAATAGGTTTTTATAAATTCGAGAATGGTTTGATACTCTAACTTTTTAGACGAAATTAGATGACTAAAATAGTTTCCTGAAAAATAACAGGTAGCTAAGCTAATTGTAATTAATACTTGAAATAAGCAAATCTAGGAGGCTATCACGCAACAACATAATGTTTCTGATCCTCTAAACGGGTCAGTAAATGCCGCAACAAACATTAAGGCTGCGTTCAGACGATAACGCACGACCCAACCTCAACCCAAACTCAACTCAAACTCAAATCAAACTCCTTAAAATACGTCAGTTACAATTTTGAGTCTTATGACACATTAATAAGCTCTTTTATATTTTGTCGATGCAACTGCATACTCCCCGCGCTCAACCCGAACTCAACTCAAACTCAACCCGTACACAACCCAAACTTAAATCAAACTCAATCCGAACTCAAACCGAACTCAAACCGAACTCACTTCAAACTCACATGGACATTACACAGGACCTTATTAAAGTGTCATAAGACTCAAAATTGTAAGCGATGTATTTCAAGGGGGGCTGTGTTTGAGGTGAGTTTGAGTTGAGCTCGGGTTGAGGTCGGGTCGTGTGTTATCGTTTGAACGCAGCCTTAGCCATTACGACATGAGTATTTATTGTAAAAGGTATCGCAACGAATCTAATAGAAATTTAATAACGCCGTGAAATATTATTGAAGATGTTTCTTGATAGGGACATATAAATCTGTATAAAGCGATAAGACGGCAGGTTGTATCTCATACTAATATGTTAATTATTTCTATGTGTAGGTACATTGCGCCAGCTGAGTTGTGGATGAGCTTTCAGTAATTGTGCAGATATTTTCTTGTTATCGTTCACAGTAAATAACTGTACGTACGTAGGTGGGCAGTTTAGGGGTTTAGAGAATTTTAAAGAATTTGCATTTTCCATACTTTACATTGTCTTAATTTATTTAACAACCATGAACGTCAATGTTTTAAAAATTTTATGCACAAATGTTTATGAATATAAACCCTCAGCTAACTAATGCAACAAATAAGTGATATTTTCTGCTAACGAAAAAAGGAGTAGTAACTTTTAAGATACTTTTTTTAACGTTTAGGAAAGAAAATCTGAAATATTTTTATTGCTGATAGTTGGCCGTCCTGACCCCCTAGCCAAAGTAACATTTGCAAATTTTCGCTATCGCTTCGCTTCGAAACATGTATGGATTTGACGTTTAAAAATTCGATAGTTAACGAAACCTTATGTCAATCCCATACATGTTTCGAAAGCGAAGCGATAACGAAGATTTGCCAATGTTACTTTGGCTAGGCCCTCTGATCAGGATTCGAAATAAATCTTTATCATAATAGAAGATATGAGAGTGTCTCTGTGTGAGAAAAAAATCGGCAATTTCGTACTTTAACCCCTATTCTTACTAATATTATAAATGCGATAGTCCGTTTGTTTGTTTGTTTGTTACGCCTTCACGTCTTAACTACTAAACCGATCATCATGAAATTTTGCATACACGTTGTCAGGGGTACAGAGAAGGACATAGGGTACCTTTCATCCCGAACAAAAGTATTGTTCCCGAAAGATAGCAAAAAAACCTTTCCACGCAGACGAAGTCACGAAGAAGACGCGGGCGGCCGCTACGCTAGTTATATTGATAAAGATGGGAGCAATATGGCGGGCATCCAATCCGTTTCTAATTAGTTTATTATCTTTATGTTAACTGCGGGTTTTCAAAGTAGAACCACCAGTGTCAGGTGTAATAAACTTCATCAAAGTTAACGGTGCCATGGCAGTAGTGGGAGGTGGAGGGGGATAGACAAGTGGCGAGGCGAGACGAGATGTCGCCATCGCTCGTGCCCTTTTAATAATTATTCGTGGCAGACGGCTGACGACTTTTTGCGAGGAGGCACAAGCTGGGTTGACTGGAACACTCGCAGCATGCAGGGCTGCCATAAAATTTATTTCATAAATTTAATGATTGATGCCTACAAGTTATGGAAGTAACACCACAGGTAACGCAGAGGAATAATGATACAAGTTCTTTATGTTATAAAGAAGTGCCAAAAAGTGAATATTTACTTAATGGAAGATAATAATAATTATTTCTTCTATACACTTCTAAGGCTTCCGCGCGTACATTTCATTAGAAATAAAATTCAAAATGAATGAAAATGTACGTTTACTTCTTTATGGAAGTAAACGTATACATTTTTGTTACCAACGAATCTAAATAATTCGCTTGTAAACCTACTTGTAAGCCTACCTTAATTACTATTGTGTACAGCAAGCCAGCAGGCCATAAAAAAATCTCGATATCGGACGCAATTCGTGGTTCAATTTACTTGATATTCAACGTTATTCGAGAGTTAATAGTAGCACGGAGAGGGAAGAACATCGTCCACTTATCCCGATTGTTTTTATTTAACGCCTGCTGGCTAGTAAAAAAAATATACAGTAAGAATTCTTTTTTAATGATAATTTTCATTACTAACTTGTACGAACTTTCAGAAAAACTAGCGAAAGGTCCTCAATAAATTGATATGTATACCTAGCACATCAATGATAATATTCGTATTTTTTGCAACTGTACTCTTGCGATATTTTTGCCAGCCCTGGCCGCCAAGTCGCACACTGTACACCTTGCTTGGATAATTTTGATCTTCAGAAGGGGCGTCGACCCTGAGGCGATCGAAACCGTCCACGAAATTTATGAGACGACGAGCGGAGCGACGGCGACATACACTGGTAATCAGTATACGATTGACTATGTATGTATATTCATGTGTTGGTACTTTAAGACAGTAGGCAACATTTTTATCTTACTTACATAAATAATGGGGTATAGTATCAAAATCCGCTAAGATCTTTGTTAAAAATTTCGCAGACCATGAAACTGTTTAAACTTGATCAATATAACTTACCAGGAATTTTCAGTCTAGGTAATTAAATAGTTTATGACAAGGCAATACTGATTTCAGCTGGACTAACAGATATTGGGTTATAGGGGATTTTGATCCTGAATCTGTTTTTTTTGTAGGCGGATTTCTCTATGTTTTAGATGATTTTGCTACAAAACTAGCTGACCATTTTAAAGCTAACTAACTTGAATTTGGTCACTAAGCATTATAGCAGATTTTGATACCACAAGTATTAAAATTTATTGATAGTCAAAGTTTTGTCACAAAGTCATTATTCCTTTGCGTTACATTCAGGGCGTGCGTGTAGTAATCCCTCCCCCCACTTTACCAATTACCGTGGTAATATACTTATAAGCTGAAAAAAAATCAAAACCATTCTATACTACTTATATCAATATGCAATTATTTAAGAGAAAATAAAATTTGTCTTCTTATTATTTATTTGCTTTGAAAAAAAAAATACAAATACACTCGTGTGTGTAAGTAAAAATAATCATTAAAACGTGTTCCTTTCGAAGAAATTGTTTAATGAAGATGAATATGAAGTGTATAAAATCCAATTAATCGGTAATCTAAGCGTGTACGTAACTATTACCAAACGCCGTTGATGTTTGAACGTTGATTTTTTTTTAAATTCGAGGCCGAGTAAATCGCAAGTGGGTCCGATTCTCCCAGCCTTCGACCTGCCTGTCTCAAAAACTGGTATTGCAACTTTTGTTTTTGTTCGACCGAGTTAACGACGCGGCGCGCGAATAACAATAAGAAATGTTAATTTGTCCGTTATTATTATCTAATACACTTGAACAATGTGAGGCATCGAATCGGGAACTAGGCTAGAGGTAAAGTGGTACAATACAACGTTTTGGAACTAATTCAAGTGTGAAAAGACAGGGACTTTTTCAAAGAAATAGTTTTTAATTAAAAAGGGCTGTTAAGTTTAAATTAAGATTAAGATCCATTTTTATTACTACTGAATGGAAAGTTTGGTTGGATTACAGTGTGTTGTTTTTAAACTTTTTAGTCGGAATTTAGTTGTAGAGATAAAATTGTATACTTAGTGTGAATTGATTTTTATTATTTACCCAAATGTGCGATATCATCATCATCATATCAGCCGCACGACACCCACTGCTGGGTATAGGCCTCCACTAAGGATCTCCACGACGATCGGTGCTGCGCTGCCTGCATCCACTGGCTTCCCGCGACTTTCACCAGATCGTCGGTCCACCTTGTCGGGGGCCTACCCACGGAGCGTCGTCCGGTGCGCGGTCGCCATTCCAGAACCTTTCCGCCCCAACGGCCATCGGTTCTTCTCGCTATGTGTCCCGCCCATTGCCACTCTTCAGCTGAGCAATTCCTTCGAGCGATGTCGGTTACTTTAGTTCTCCTGCGGATCTCTTCGTTTCTGATTCGATCACGTAGGGAAACGCCGAGCATGGCTCTCTCCATGGATGTGCGATATACTTATCAAAAAATAAAGTAGGCAGGTCAGGGTTAGTGTGTCGATAGTCCAATAACATACTTTTGATTGATAAGTAGTTTATTGACTCATATAACAGGTCCTGCGCATACCTGCGCATAATTGTTTGCGCATATGAATAAACATTTAATATAAATCACATTATTGCTACGAATGCGACTTTCTCTGTGGAGTGTGACACTTTCTCTGAATGTGAAAATGAAATATTTTTAACTGGTGTGTGCGGTTTTTACAAAAAACTTAGCCTATTATAAATCCACGACGACGGACCTCCGTAATTTAATAAATTTACCCAGTTTTGAGTTATAATAATGGATTCTAGCCAAATAGTTAAACAATGTGATGAAAATGTAAGAGAAACATTAGTTGTCAAAGCACAAAGCAGTCGGAAAATTTTCATTTAAAGTTCAATGAAACTTAAGTCATTTAGTTACAAACAAACAATAGGTTTACTCAGGTCCGGTCTGGCCAGGGCGGCTGGTCGGCGATTGCCGAGGGCCCCCGGCTCAAGGGGCCCCCAAAAGACTGACTTGGATAGATGAGATAATTAATGTCGTGGCCTGGAGTAGTGACGAACATACCAAAAAACTGTTAGCATAGTTGAATCAATAATTAATATTGTTCTTTCAAGTAGAGAAATAGAGATATACATAGTAATAAAAAAATATAAATTTGCTGCTGAAAAATCTTTGGCAATTCGTTTAAACCACATTAATTAAAATTTAAAACTAGTTAGAACCACGTTAGCTGCAAATATAACAATTTTGCTGTGAAAGGACTCAGTGCCAGGGCATCACGTCTGGAGGCACCATAATCGGCACCGAAAAAAAACGACAGTATTTTTTTCTGAAAGAAATAAGATAAATAAAAATGTTTTATTTCAAATTAATTTGTGTGGCTATGTAAAACGACTTACTACAAGATTAGTGGATGAAACTGACAAAAAGTCGCGCTGCGCGGCCGTTTTCTTTTTACTATTGACAACAGGCAAGATATGAGTACAAGAATAGTGCATGAAACTGACAAAAAATCGCGCTGCGCGACCGATTTTTTTTTACTCAAGTTAACAGGAAAGACAACTGTACAAGATTGGTTATTTCAAATTAATTTATGTGGCTATGTAAAACGACTTACTACAAGATTAGTGGATGAACCTGACAAAAAATCGCGCTGCGCGGCCGTTGTCTTTTAACTATAGACAGGCAAGACAATAATACAAGATTAGTGGATGAAACTGGCTAAAAATCGCGTTGCGCGGCCGCCGTTTTATAACTTCCTATAGAAAGGCATTTTTCTGAAAAAAATTGGCTTTTTGTGCATATCATAGACAACCTCCCTTACGTAGATGTAAACCCTATAGGGGGCCCACAGGCTTGGATTGCTTAGGGCACCAAGTAGTCTTAATCCGCCACTGACAGGACCCCATAGTTCTCGTTTTATTTCCCGGGTGGGGGGCCTTAAATCGGCATCTAGCCGAGGGCCTCCAATGGAGCAAGACCGGGCCTGGGTTTACTATTTGTGCTTGCTCAAATGCTAGTGATTGCGAGAAAGGAAATTAACAATAAAATGTTCAGAGTAGAGAAAATTGAACTTTTCCTTAGAAAATTCAAGTTCATTACAGTTCTTATGACTCAGACAGACAAAAGCATCCTTTCTTACATCAGTGTAGCTCTGTAGTAAGAAAAATGTATTTCACTGAGTAAAAGTACAAACTTTTACTCAGTGAAACACTTTTTTAGCACAAGCTAAAGAAACTCATTTTACATGGGTGCTGGTTTTCTCCAAGAAAACAAATTAAAGATTCATATACCATGTGGATCAGTGAAACACCATCATTCCGGAACTGTTACGTAAACCCAAGAAAACATTACAAAACTTTATGTTAATCATGTGACATTATGGGAAACGAATACGATATAGACTCCATGGATTTCGACGTTGATAGCAATATACGGTACAGACGGATTGAAAGGTGCGTAGGGTCAGTAGAGAAAGCCATGGTGCCCTTTACTTTCACCATCACCGCTGGGCCCAACGAACTAGTTCGTTGGCTGGGCCCCAGCTCGGCACGACTACACCCGGTAATATTAATCTGTGGTGAACCACAAACAAAACGGCTTGGTAATAAAGAGAGAAAAGTAGGTAGCTAAGTATTTTTTTTGATTTTATGTAAGTAACTTTAGCTTTGAGAATTTCGATTCCGCAATATATTTAAGCGTACGTGCATGGAAAATTTTAGAACACACCAATTAAAAAACTTTTACGTAATTTTTTTTGTATGTATACCAGAATTCATGAATGTCTTTTTTTAATCGCATTCAGGACGCTCTGCTCCGACACAGTAGTACCACAGCCTAAAGAGTATACAGTCAGTCAACGCTTTTTATTTTGGTGAAAAAAAAGCCGCCGTTCGTCTAGCTAGATAGACAGTTGGCGCAACGACAAAACTGAGTGTATAAGGGCATAATAACTCTGTGATTTGCTTTTTTGAATAAAAATAACCGGCCAAGTGCGTGTCGGGCCACGCGCAGTAGGGTTCCGTAGTTACCATATACCATACCTTATTTAATACCATACCTTATTTAATACCACTATAATTTTCATCTGCAAAAATAACTTTGTTTTTCATAGTGTTTGTATAAACGACAATGTTATATTTGCGGTTTTGGAAAATGTGCTATATCTCTAAAACTACTAAATATGTCTCATTCAAACCAATTTTCATAAATAGTGTTTATAAAAATCTACAACATACTTTATTGTTTTATTTTCACTCTCTTAGTTTAAAAGTTAGAGGGGGGGACTCACACATTTTACCACTTTGAAAGTGTATATTTTCTAAACGGTTGACTTTGAGAAAAAATACTTTTAGAAACCTCAATGTCATTTTTAAAGACCTATCCATAGGCACCCCACACGTATAGGTTAAATGTTGTTTTTTTCCGTTTCAGTTCCATGTATTTCATTTCCATTCCCCCTTAATCTTTTATACTTTTTATATTTTGTGTAAAAATCGTTTAAAAGTCTTAAAAATTGCTGTTTTAATTTTGACAGCTGTCATCTGTTTGTATTTGCTTTTAAACTTGATTTTAGGTATGTTATTAGATGAGTTATTTGCAAATTACATTACTAGTACCTACTTCAGATTAGCATTGAAAATGACACGTACCTACTACCTACCTACACCTCCTACCTTCATGTATTTTTACGGTCACTGTATTTTCGCCTCCGTTGCTCTGCGCAAGTACATTCGTGTAACTACTGTATGATCGTTAAGCTGTGATATCGGATCCGTTATTCAGGACGGTCTAATTGGCGACTGAATTTCTCGTCCTAAATCGGACTCTGAATTCCGTATCCTTAATTCAGGATGATCTAATAAGCTCTTTAGCATTATGTCCACCTTTGTACCATACTTTGTGTATTGATGTGCAATAAATATGAATAAGAAAATAAATAAAAATATGCTTTTTGCAATGCGTCAAATATAAAAAAATGGTTTATAATGTGTTATTTATATTTAGTAAGTTTTTCTGTTTGTCACTTTCACTGTGACATAGGTACCTAGAACAAAGTTCTCTAAATATTATGTCTGCTACCAAATTAATGTTGCGGTTTCCTTAAAACACAGACGTAATCAAAATTGTAATAAGGTACTATTAAAGTGTAATGTGAAAATACATTACTTACGTTTCAAATATGTTTTTGGAGAATATTAACTGTAGTTACTTTCTCCTGTTTGTCTTATATTTATCCAGTTAATTACTGTTAACACTACAGATAAAATAATTACAAGTAGGTATTGTATAGTGGAATAACTACATAGATATCTTTAGCGCGTTTTCTCCCTCTAAATAATTAATCTCCTCTTATGATTTCGAAGTAATTGATAGCCTAGGTACATACTTAATTAATTTGAATACATACATAATTATTCGCATACATAAATAATACACATTATTCAAATTCTAAAACAAGTACCTAACCAAAGCACTTGAAATACTTAACTTAATCTTTAATAACGGTCGGTAGATCACAAATCGAAACAAAAGATATTAATTTTTAACCGATTTCCAAAAAAGAGGAGGTTCTCTGTTCGTCTGTATATTTGTTTTTTTTGTGTATGTCCACCAATTACTCGAAAGCGGCTGGACCGATTGAAATGATTCAAACGTTATTACATTAGGTAAACTCCCAAGTTGGTCCCATTTTTTAAAATTTGGAAATCGGTCCAGTACTTTTCAAGTAATCTTGAAAAAAGCACGAAAATAGTATGATTTTGTGTGAATTACCTAGATGATAATGGTCGTATTACTTCTTTGTTTATGAACTGAATAAAATAATTAATTTTTTGTTGGAAGAGGGATATCTGTGTAGTTCTTTAACCGACTTAAAAAAGGAAGTTCTCAGTTTGACCCGTATGTATGTATGTATGTTTCTTCGCAATTATCTCACGTTTGGCTGAGCCGATTTTACTATCTAAATAGTATACCTACAAGGTACACTAAAAATAAAAAATAAAAAATTGCTTAAAAAAACAAAAAACCGACTTCAAAAAACCTACCTCTAAAAAGCAAGAAATAATATTCGTAATAATAAAAACACGTCTATTGAAGTCGGGTGGGGCTAATAGAAATAAAAAACGAATCTGTACTCCAGCCCCACCCGACTTCAATAAACGTGTTTTTATTATTACGAATATTTTTAATAACATCGTTAGATGTGGTGTATACAGAGTTATTTGTAAAACACCAACAACCTCGCAGTAGTAGATTACTAACATAATAAACAACAACATTAAGTTCTACAACTTTTCCAAAAACAGACAAAAACTTCCACTTTTCATACAAAACTCGATCAGCTGTTCGGACATTTGTATGGACAGTCGATTTTTTTTTGTCTGTTTTCGGAAAAGTCGTAGAACAAATTAATGTTGTTGATTATGATGTTAGTTATCTACTCCTGCGAGGTTGTTGGGTTTACAAATTACCCTGTATATTCTGTGGCGAAACTTAAAATTATAGTTTTTATTTTATTTTATAGACTCAGTCAGGGTTGATGCAGTAGGAGTAGGAGGTTGGTAGGTTGGGGGTTTTTTCGCATTTCTGGGGAAAAATAGCGGTCTTGGCCAAATTTTGGGGAAATGAAATCTTTGGGGAAATGTTTGGGGAGAAAAATATACAAGGAAGAATTTTAATTGGAGTATAAATATAACTCCGATAATGACCATATTAAGAGAAGATGAATTTTCGGAAGTTCTATAAGGTTTAGATGATTCAGTTTCGAACTTCCGATACCTCTTTATTTTCATAAATTTCCTTAATAAACTTAGTTTAATATTCATATTTCCTGTTTAACAAAAAATGGGGAATATAGTTGCCAAACGTATCATTTTGGGGAAAAGAATTCTTGAATATGGGGAAATTTCAAAATCTGGATCTACCAACCGTGATTTCTCAGTGCAGTATGCTTCTCCGTGATTAACTGTATCGTTTGTAGTTCCACCCGTTATACCATTTGAACAAGTGACCGATTAAAAAGTCGGACATGGTGGTTAGAACGCAGTCCAGTTACGGTAGTTCCGCTAGTCGGCCGGCAATGGAGTTACCATAAACTCTTGTTTGTATACTAGTTTTTGCCTGGGCCTTCGCCCGCTTGGACTTAACTTCCTTTGGGAATTTTACGAATAATAGTAGCTCATGACCTTGTCCAAGGTCAAAATCTCTTTTCCTAATTGGTTCAGCGGCGTAAGCGTTACGTAGTAAGAAATAGATACAGACAGATAATGTTAGTATTGGAGTGAAAAAGAGACATCGCTATACTACCCTATATCTGTCTCTCTCTTTGGTTTTGGTTAGAATCGATGGTAGAGTCCGAGTTGACATTTCGTATGCGATGTGTGCAATTAGTCCAGCCTAGTTTGGAAGGTAACGACTCGTGCGCTTGGTGAAGCAAAAAGTATGCAGTGCAGTTAGGCCTCTTTACGTTACGACACTATTTTAGAGTTAAACACATTTTTTTAAATGAAAGTACCTACTATCAAATAGTACCTCTTAACTCGAGTGCGTTCGTTAAACTAGGGCCAAAGTTAACATGGCGTTAGACTGCGGACTAACGCCATTTTAGCGCAAATCGTATTCAGAGTGACAGTTTAACGTTTAGTCCCACCGTTTAAGGATTAAAAGGTGCATTGTGATTGGTTTGCAAGTATTAAACCAGGTTTTATTAGAACAGGCTTGTACCCCAGTTCTGTGAAACATCTCTGAATAAGACAGTTAGAGCAAAGACGGCTTCGTTTGCTCTAAGGTTAAACTCAAATTCACACTGGAGAAGAAAAAAAAATGATTTGAACCAGCGGGAAAATACTAAGTACTAGCATTCTTTTATTTTCTAACACTTCTACTATTTTAACTGATTGTTTTATTTTTTACTTTTTAAACTGGTATTTTATTTCCCTTCGTCGCATAATGTACAATACGCAAAATGTGCAACTGTTGCAAAATGTACAATACGCAAAACGTACATACGCGGCATGTACAATACGCAAAATGTACAATACTCAAAATGTACATACGCAAAATGTACATACGTGAAATGTACAATATGCAAAACGTACATACGCGAAATGTACAAAACGCAAAATGTACAATACGCAAAATAATTTTATTAAGGTAAATAATTTTATTAATTTACATAATTTTTCCTTAAAAATTAAACGGGTGTCCCTTGACTCGCCTAAAGTCATTGGTCCTAATTTCATTTGGCCGAATTTCTTCGGCCTAAACTCCTTAGGTACAATTATTGTTTGGCCTAATAGATTTTTTCGCATTTTTGTCGTTTCGCCTAAACGTTAAAATCCCTAATTGTCACAACCACTGATGTTAATTGTCCTAAAATTTATTAGCATACATATCTTTTGACATAATAATGACTACGCCGAAGTTTTTTCTGCCCAAAGAGGAATTCCATTTTCGTCAGGAAAAAAAACAGCCTATATTTTTTTCTGACGAAAAAGGAATCTGACGGAAGTGTCCTAGATCGTTAGGTTAGTTGATCTTGATTGTACTTGTATTGTCATGTTTGCTTGTGTGCAAACCTGCTTGCTTGCTTGTATGCGTGCATGCTTGCTTACTTGTATGCTTGCATTCTTGAGTGTAAGAAAAATATAAGATAGGTAATTAAAAAGACAACGACAGGTTTATTATATGCTCATTCTTTATTTTTAATTCACAAAAACATAATTAATTAAGGCCAATAGTGTGCCAAAAATTTTTGCTGCGAGCGTGAGGCAAAGTTCTTTTTAGGGTTCCGTACCCAAAGGGTAAAAACGGGACCCTATTACTAAGACTCCCTGTCCGTCTGTTTGTCTGTCGCCAGGCTGTATCTCATGAACCGTGATAGCTAGACAGACTTTGAGAAAAAATAGTCTCATTTTTAAAGACCTAGGTATCTATAGACATTTTTCCGTGTCAGTTCCATGTATGGGGATCCCCCTTAATCTTTTATTTTTTTATTTTTGTGTAAAATTCGTAAAGCGATTCATAGAATACATCTACCTGCCGAGTTTCAACTGCGTAATCGTACTCTCGTAGGTAATCGTAAATCGTAATCTCAGTTTCGTACTGTACATTTCTCGAATGTACATATTGCGTATGTATGTTTTGCGTATTGTACATTTTGAGTATGTACGTTTTGCGTATTGTACATTTTGCGTATTGTACATTTCGCGTATGTACATTTTGCGTATGTACGTTATGCGTTTTGTACATTTTGCAACTAGTGCTCATTTTGCGTATTGTACATTATGCGACGAAGGGTTTTATTTTATTTTACCTTATGTTTATACCGTTTGGAATGTTTTCAAATGTAGAATTGGTTAAACCCTGTATTTTGTCGGGTTCAATTTAAAGTGAAAAACAATGTAGGAACTTAGAATAGAAAATTTATAACACAATCTTTGTAACACTGTTTTTTCACCTATCCTTACGGTATCAAACATTTGATTTTAAAGTACTTTTTATAGCGAAATTCTCGCTATAGTCTTGTAGGTTGGACAAGGAACATTAGGTATTAGATGTAGGTAAGAGTTTAGATAGGTTTTACAAAACACACATAGTGTTTTCATATAGCTTTTGATGTGGTTTGTGTAGGATAAATGCATGAATATTTTTACCTTTATTTGGGTCAATTTCCAGTAGTTTAACGAATGTCGGCGATTATACCGCCCACTTTGATCACAAAGCATTCACTTGAATTCATTTTAAAAATATCATTCACGAAGAATTTTAGCACTTTTCAATAATTAAAGCAAATAAACTTTCTTGTTTACATATCTCACAGCTGTCTTTTCAATTGACAAGTGACAACTGTCAGATGTGACGTTTAGCGTTCCGATTCCCGCTAACTGAATGTTTCGGACCAATTAATTTACACTTTGTTGATAAAATCAAATAAATAAATATCACCTATTTGTTATTTTAATTAAATAAAGTAAATGCCAATGTCTCGCATGCTAGTTAAACGTTTTAATATTAATATTCAGACAAAAGGTAAGTATGTTCATAGAATGTATTTTGTCTGGGGGGTAGGTTGTTGTCTATGGCATTCTAGATTTTTCGAGTCGTTTCAACAATGACCGACGTAGTTCGTCGGACGGAAGCCTTTTGTCTCATTCTTGGTATTTCGCCTGTGTCCAGTGTTGGGAAACGTACAATAATTATTGGATTTGTACAATAATTCGTGATACGAAACTAGATTGTACAATAAAACATAGCTTTCTCATTATTGTATGCTTTTGTACAATATTTTCCGATTTGACACAATATAGGTACAATATCATGGCACGTGACACTAAAATTAATAAAGAAACGCATCACCTAGGTACTATTATTCAGTAGCATCGCACTTGTCTTGTCTTTTGTCTCTATTAATGCCGTAAAGTTGCTAATTCGCTTTCATTTCTTGCTTGCCAACATTGGCATTAGCAGTAAACTTCTTCTTCTTCTTCTTAGTCGTACACTCCTGGCGGAGTGGTCGTGATCATGGACTGTCTGGTGGGTTGGTTGCGGCTTTCGCGATACTTCTCCATTTCTCTCTGTTCGTGGCACTGCGTGTGCATTCAGTGAGGGAACACTTTGTGGTTTTTTTTATTATGTCTGTCCATCTTGTGGGTGATCGGCCGCGAGAACGTTGACCTTCCACTCTCCCTTGTACCATCAATCGTTCTAATGAGCTTTCGTTGCGGATAATATGCCCAAACATCTTTAGGATTCGTACTTGCACAATCGACGAAAGTCTTTGTTTGATACGAAGCTCTTTCAAGATGGAATCGTTTGTCCGGTGAGCGGTCCACTTTATCCTCAGTAAGCGCCTCCAGCACCACATCTCAAGGGCGTCAATCTTCTTACGGTATTTTTGGTGGATCGTCCATGTTTTAGCTCCATATAGGAAGATAGGAAATATTAAGCATCTCATTAAGCGAACTTTGGTGTTTTTAGTTATGCGGCGATCTTTCCATATCTTCGTGTGCTTTTCCACGGCTGATCGTGTGATGGCACACCGTCTCCTATCTCTTCCTCACAACTTCCAGTGTTTGTGATTGTGGATCCCAGGTAGATGTAACTCTGGACAACTTCACAATTAGCTATTACACGTAAGTCAGGTCGATTGTTATTATTACGATCCACCACCATCATTTTGGTTTTATCGTGGTTAAGTGAGACCAAAATCAACACTGGTTGTTTCCAGAAGCGCAAGAAACCGTTCGATGTCTGCTTGTGACGTCGCAAGAAGAGTAGTATCGTCAGCATATCTCAGGTTTGATATCATCCGACCGCCAATTGATACACCCTTGTCCCAGTCTTCCAAAACTATCCTCATTATGTATTCGGTATAGATGTTAAATAATACAGGGGAGAGGATACATCCCTGTCGAACACCTGCCTGAGTCTTGAAATCCCCAGAATCAAATCCATCCACGCGAACAGCAGCTGTACCATCCTCGTAAAGTCTCTTAATGAGGTACACTAGATGTCGTGGTACACCCATTGTCGATAGTACTTCCCACAGCTTCCACCATTTAACGGTGTCAAAAGCTTTGCGAAAATCCACAAAACAAATAAATAGCGAGGTATTGAACTCTCGCGCTTTTTCTATGATTTGTCTTAGGTTGAGAATCTGTTCTCGTGTTCCCTTTCCTTTGACAAAACCGGCTTGTTCTTGAGCAATTTCGCGGCTTATAAATGCTTGTAGCCTCGTGTTGAGTATATGAAGGAGGACCTTACTAGCGTGGGATATGAGAGATATTAGGCGAAAATTATTACACTTTTTAGTCGAGCCTTTTTTATGGAGTGGGATGAATAGGGAGTGCGACCAATCCTTAGGCCATTTTCCCGTATTCCATATTTGCCGACAGATGGAGTGCAAGATATCCACACCAACATCCCCCATGATCTTGAATACTTCTATGGGAATTTCGTCAGCACCTGTAGCCTTGCCGCACTTTAGGTGTTTAAGAGCGGCTTCTACTTCTGATCTTAATATAGTAGGTTCTTGTTCTGTAGGCGTTGTGTACTCAGGTTCAGGCCCTTGAGATCTATGGTCATCCAGAAACAAAGACTTGCAATAATCCTCCCACACTTTAACAATCAGCTTAATTTCTGTAACAGTGTTACCATCAGAATTTTCTATTGCCCAGGATGCCTACCATCAACTTTTATAAAGCGATTCAAAACAAGTGCGTTTCAGTTTAGGTTCCCAAACTGAATCGCTTTAATTCGTACCATGAGCTATTTAGAACTGAACCGCATTTGAATAGCTAAAATTGAATGACTGAACGGTTTGTGTCTTTGGTTCGCGTGAGAGTTTCGTCACGGTAAAGAAATGTATCAGTATTCGAACTCGGTATATCTTTCTGGTTTTGTGATTGTACGTAATATTTTAGAATCAATATTATTAGGTTTACCTTCTCCGAGAAATCAATTTCTAAGCAATAAAATACATAACTAATGGTAAGAACAGAAAACTAAAAAAAGCTAAATACCTGCTATCTTCGTTGCTCAAAAGGGAAAAACAAATTAGTTTCAAATCCCTCTGGCCATAGTTAGTTGGTAATACCTATATAATAATAATAATAATCATAAAAAAATATAAGTTATCTTAATTTTATCTTAATCTAATATTTTGGACTTTCCGGGTATTTAAAAATGTTTTGTCTGGGATTTATTAGTTAATTAAATATAATATAAACAGCACAATATGCACTTCGCCATAATAATTACTTGTATTTCAATCAATTGTACGTAAATCTTTCGTTCGTCACTGCGGCGCATTCGCGACTGTTGTATACCGAGATTACCGAGTGCAGACCGAACTCGAGGCGCATAGGTATGGCTCGCATTTCAACTGATTGTACTAAGTTAGAATACTGATACATTTCTTTACTGTGGTTTCGTAATTTTGCTGACCGCGCATTTTAAAGTTACGAAGTATCACATTGGAATGGCGTAAGTAAACATTAGTCATGCCTAGGTACTTTGTTTATTGAAAAATCATTAAGTTTGTTCTTACTTTAACACTCGCGTCTAAAGATTGGATTCTGTTTGGGAGCTTAAAATACTTTATTATTATTTAATTAATATGATATAAAAGATATCTCACTGTTGTGTTATCGTTTTCGAAAAATTCGAAAGTTGTTTATTCATCGCACATCTAAAATAAATGTTATTACTAGACAGTGCCTTAAAAGCAAATATTTTCAAAAATATATAAAGTTTGAATATATATACCAACCTTAGAACAAATAACACTTTAACACATTGTCTGGGGTTTCTAACACAGTTTAATATCAATTTGAACACTAAAAATCACTCGTCACTAAAAACTTAAATCCTAAAAATTAGTTTAGCCTAAAGAAAACAGTTAACAATTCAGATTTTTGTCTAAAATAAGGAACTTTATTTGGATCGCTAAAATTGACGTATAAGCAGAGCAGTGCAGGCGCAAATATGAGGTCATGGTACGAAAAATGAATGAATGATAAGGCTTAGCGAGTCAGTTTGGGTTATGGACTAGCGCTGAATCGCTTGCTGCTGACGCCGCTGAAACTTGATCGCTATAAAGGCGTCACAAATAAGCAAACCAGTTCAGTTTAGGTACTAAACTGAATCGCAATAATAGTTCATGGTAGGCCGACTTTGGTTTGAATTGTCTCGTTTTTGTTCTAATTTTCATATGAAGATCCTTCGTCTCGAATTTCTGAGCGTGCTGTTCTAGTTCTGTGCAGATAGTGTTGAGCTCCTTATTGCGATCTTTCCGACAAGCGGTTTGTATTTCAGAACTAAGCAGATTTAGCCTCTTCATGTTAGCTCCAGAAGCTTTCTCTTTTCGCCGCTCTTCTACGAGATTCCACGTGGCACTCGACATCCAATGCTGTCGTTTTGCAACCTTCACCTTGGGCTGGGAAATCTTGACTGATGTCTTGATAGTGTTTTTAGCCGATTGCCAAAGTGACTCCGGTTCTCCATTGCAGTTGGCGGATTCGTTTGCCCAGGAATGTTTAACATCTTGCAGGGTCTTACGGAAGGCCTCTTTGTCTACAATTTCAATACGTCTTGATATCTTTTTGGCAGTGCAGTTGCGGAGTTTAAGCTTCAGGCCGCATATTAACAGTTCATGATCAGAGAGACAATCTGCTCCTGGCAAAGTGTGCGCGTTAAATATCGAGCTCCTCCATCTACTTCTGATCATAACGTAATCAATCTGGTTACGATGTTTGCCGTCTGGGCTAGTCCACGTATAGAGTCTCCTTGGGTGGTGTTTAAAAACGGTGTTCATTATCGTGAGATTATTATCTGCGGCAAATTGGATTAGGCGCTCCCCCCTGTCGTTACGAGTACCCAAACCGTATAGCCCAACTATGTGCCGCAAACCAGATTCATTTTTGGTACTGCCCACCTTTGCATTGAAATCTCCCAAAACAATTAGAGGTTCCCTCATTGGTATTTGTTCCATGCAGTTTTCCAGTTGATTGTAGAACGCGTCTATGACATCATCGTCAGCTGCCGATGTAGGTGCATAAACTTGTATTATGTTTATTGGAACTGGTGCAGCGTTTATTTTAATTGTTATGATTCTCTCGTTGATAGGATTATAGCCCAGGACAAAATTGTTCCATATTTTTGGAATAGCAATAGCCACCCCAGCAAAGCTGTTGTTTTTATTTCCGGAATGATAAATGGTATATTTCCCTGTGTCAAAGTGGCCATTATCTTTCCAGTGAGTTTCACTGATGCCAGTTATGATGGAGTTACATCTCTCTAGCTCGCTTTCCAAGATCTTCAGTTTGCCGTCCTTGAGGAGACCACGAACATTCCATGTTCCGACGCGGATCTTGTTGCGTAGTTTTATGGTTCCTCTTCCAGTAGCATGATTTCCAGGAGATGCCTGGTTGCCTACATCATCCTGGCCGGTAGCACATTTCACACCCTGACCCCCGGAAAGATCATGGCGCCGGACGCTACGCGGATTGCTCGGCTTCTTAAAATTGTTTTTAGACCTTTCCATAACTCTCATGGGAAAAATTGCAGCAGTGGTTTCCCGTTGCCTTCTGCTCCAGTACTTTTAGAGGTTATTTAGACCTCAAGGCTTCTGTAGCCTCATCTATTCTTGGTAGGTGAGTGGTTATACCGCCACTTACTCGGACGCCAGAGCCTCGTTGGTTATCCAGCAGGGGGTGCCACGGAAGCCGATTGTCTTCCGCCGCCATCCGGCGCGTGCAGGTGAGGTTGACATTTGGGGTGATAGTGATGGTGATTACCTTCCCCCTTACCCCCCCAGTAAACTATATCAAGGCATTTGCAGTAAACATCTTGCCTTCTCCTGTGAATCATATAAAATATATTTTTTTTATTTAAAAATCAAAATTAATTTAGTATTTAATAAAAAAAATCAAAATAAAAAAGATATAATTAAACCATTAGCTACCTATTCAAAAAATCAAATTTAAACTTGTATAAGAAGGTTTGCGATTGTATTGAATGATCCGCTTCAACTTCATTTCACTCCAGAATTTATCAGAAAGAAAAGAGCAAGCGCAAAATAACTGGGGCGACTTTAGTTCAGTTGTACTTTGTAAAATCAATCGCATATTAGCGCCCTAAATATTAAAAACTATTGCCTAAAACGTACAATAATTCGACCCAAAATACAATAATTTTTAGCTTGGCAGCACCATAATTTCGCATCCAACATTTCCCAACACTGGAGGGTGTAGATGCAGGAAATTTTCGTCATGTGAAGTGAAACCCAATCTATTTTTTTGGTGGGTTTCTATTAATTTAATGATGCGTTGAGCATCCCTTTAAGTGGTGAGTGTTATAATAATACGAATCTAATTATTTGTCCGTTTGTTTTTACCAGTGGTATCAAGATTGTAACTTTGTGTATTGTTTTCAGGGCTCAAGGCTCAAATTGTATATTGTACCATGTTTCTTTCGAGATGATAACCTGTAATAATTAAAGCCCAAATTTGGTAAGTTTCTCAACCTTGTTATAATGTTAGTTGTAAGGAAAACCTCATATTCAATGTTGGACAATTTGGTGACTTTGATTTTTTATTACAGGGCTCCACAGTTTTACCTCAAAATTTCAAGACATAAGTGGTTCCCAGTTTGGTCCAGGAAATCTTTCAAGGTTATGGTTTAAGCTCATTTCGATCTAACGTCGTCTGTGCAGCGGTTTGGCTGGTATTCCATGCTATGATGTCTCATTAAAATCAGCGCGACGAGCACATGTTAAACCGTACCATTACCATGGATTTATAAAACTAACCAAGGTATTCCGCAGCTTTCTTTTATTATCATCGCGGCAGTGTTTCTGTAGTATGTACCCGGTGAAGTAATTAACGTTCATATCAAGTACAAAATGGTTATTTGATGACATGTTCAAACTCAACCCGGAGCAGGTCTACAGCCAATAAATGTACCTATTGTCATGTTTCAAATTTATTTAGCTTCAGCGTAACTCTGGTCCATGAGCCAGAATGTATAAATAATTCTATTTTACTATGAATGTCTTGTGTTAAGATGATAAGTAATAGGTATCTTAGCATAAGTTTTTTTGAGTACATATGTGTTCGGTTCTTGACGGTCATCCAACTTGAGAGATATGGTGACGTTTGAAAACTTATTTCAAATGCGGAACCGGCCTCTTAATCTGTCTGACTAACGGGAAACGAATAGATATGCCCTCACCTTTACTTTTAAGGGTCTATAGTTAAAATCCCTACTTCTTTATATGGTTTCAATTTTATAATGAACCCAAGGGTATTGTTTTTGTAATTAATGTATGGTCTCACTTTAACCTGTTAAGGGTCCCTGTTAAACCATTTGCCCTTCGTGCGGTTTTAACATTATAATGGGTTCTCAAGGTATTATGTATTAATATAAAATGTGTGACTTCATTTTAACCCTTCGGATTCTTCGTTAAACCATTTATACCCCTTGTGGTTTTTAATATTTTTATGACATATTTTCTGCGAATCGTTGTTAACTTGGTAATAGTTATACAATGTGTTAAATAAATGTTTGTTTCAACGTAAATATTGGTTTGATTTATTAAACTCACTTTGTTTCGATCTGTGGACAATTTATCTTTTAATTTTTAACTTTCATTGATATTAACGGCGCCCAAAATCATAATTGTTCCATGGATGACTGAGCCACGCGAATCCACATAACCCCTTTGCTCTACCGACTAACATTTTCAGTGGGGTAATTTCCATCTATACCCCGGGGTAAAATTTTTCCCATTACAGTGGCGTACCCAACGTGTGGCCCAGAAAAGTGAGATTAATAATTCAATATTTTAGTGCTTTATTTAACGTGAATTTAATTTTTATTTCAATATGGCTGAACTTAATTGTAACGTTGATTTCTTGCTCGGGGAAGAACTTGAACATGAATTATCCGCTTTTAAAGTCTCTTTTGATGAGCATAGTAGTGCTGACGAATTATGGCACTTTTTAATGAATACCATGATACTAGCTCGTAGGGGTAGCTTAGAAATTCCTTCTGCGGCTGTTTTTAGTAGTTCCAAATTTAAAATACTGCTAACCTTTAAATAAAAAGTTTTCGCTCGCGTCTGTTTAGTTTAGAATTCCAATTATAAGACGGGTTCTGTATATATATTATTTCATATGCCAGATAATGAGCACCTTACGTCTCGTTGCAATGCATCTCACCCAATTTTGTGTTTTATATATTTGTGTTCAAAATTTTTAACCCAATTTGGGGGACACTAGGTCATATTTGTCCATTTTGGCATATGGCGTCCCTGTCAGTGGTTCATTTGTTGTGCGGGGGCACAGTAGTGGCGCTTGAAACCCCTTTATATGGCTTTAGTTTCAAGCCTGCCCTTGTGTTACCTTTAGCATGATGCTGTTTCGTCGTTGTTAGTTGGGTGGGTTATGTTTTTGTTGGTTTTTGGTGCATATGTATACTGCGTTCAAAATTTTTTAACCCAATTCGGGGGACATTAGGTCATACTAGTCCGTTTAGGCATATGGCGTTCCTGTCGGTGGTTCATTTGTCGTGCAGGGTCACAGTAGTGGCGCTTGAAACCCCTTTATATGGCTTTAGTTTCAAGCCTGCCCTTGTGTTACCTTGTGCACGATGTTTGTTCTTTCATTGCTAGTTAAGTAAGTTATAACTTTGTTAGTTTTTAGGGTATATTTTTATCCGCGTTACATCCGTAGGTCTTGTCGCATTTGTGTAAACCACAAATGATACCAAGGATGGTAACATTTCTGTTTTCTTTATTATGATGGCGTGTCGTCCTGTGTGATGATTTGCTTTTGCCTTTGTGGTGTGTTTTAATAGATGTTGGATTTCCACTCCTCACACTTTACTTTTAGAAGTCACTGTTTTGCATACTTCAACTTTACATGTAATTTACCCATGTTTGCAGTTTGGTAAATTACGTGCTGGTTTTTGTTTAACCAACCTGTGTTTAACACTGGTTATGGCTAGAACCTGGATTAGCTCTCTTTTTGTGTTATTGGGTCTATGAAATGGTTCTACCTTTTTCCATATTCACTCTTTTGAGTTATTTATTAGGTTTCCCTTGATATGACTCAAGCTTTCTTTGTCTAAGTTTTGAGTCTTGAGGTGGTTTATCTTTAAGTAAAGTAGGATTAAGGTCTGTTTTGTCTAGTTTAGGTTGTAGTTTTAGATTTCGTCGTTCCTCCTGACGAAAAATTTTATTCAAAATATTTATTTTGAATAAAATTTTTCTTTCCCAACGAAGACGGTACTGTAACACTGTTTTTTCACCTATCCTTACGGTATCAAACATTTGATTTTAAAGTACTTTTTATAGCGAAATTCTCGCTATAGTCTTGTAGGTTGGACAAGGAACATTAGGTATTAGATGTAGGTAAGAGTTTAGATAGGTTTTACAAAACACACATAGTGTTTTCATATAGCTTTTGATGTGGTTTGTGTAGGATAAATGCATGAATATTTTTACCTTTATTTGGGTCAATTTCCAGTAGTTTAACGAATGTCGGCGATTATACCGCCCACTTTGATCACAAAGCATTCACTTGAATTCATTTTAAAAATATCATTCACGAAGAATTTTAGCACTTTTCAATAATTAAAGCAAATAAACTTTCTTGTTTACATATCTCACAGCTGTCTTTTCAATTGACAAGTGACAACTGTCAGGTGTGACGTTTAGCGTTCCGATTCCCGCTAACTGAATGTTTCGGACCAATTAATTTACACTTTGTTGATAAAATCAAATAAATAAATATCACCTATTTGTTATTTTAATTAAATAAAGTAAATGCCAATGTCTCGCATGCTAGTTAAACGTTTTAATATTAATATTCAGACAAAAGGTAAGTATGTTCATAGAATGTATTTTGTCTGGGGGGTAGGTTGTTGTCTATGGCATTCTAGATTTTTCGAGTCGTTTCAACAATGACCGACGTAGTTCGTCGGACGGAAGCCTTTTGTCTCATTCTTGGTATTTCGCCTGTGTCGTGTAGATGCAGGAAATTTTCGTCATGTGAAGTGAAACCCAATCTATTTTTTGGTGGGTTTCTATTAATTTAATGATGCGTTGAGCATCCCTTTAAGTGGTGAGTGTTATAATAATACGAATCTAATTATTTGTCCGTTTTTACCAGTGGTATCAAGATTGTAACTTTGTGTATTGTTTTCAGGGCTCAAGGCTCAAATTGTATATTGTACCATGTTTCTTTCGAGATGATAACCTGTAATAATTAAAGCCCAAATTTGGTAAGTTTCTCAACCTTGTTATAATGTTAGTTGTAAGGAAAACCTCATATTCAATGTTGGACAATTTGGTGACTTTGATTTTTTATTACAGGGCTCCACAGTTTTACCTCAAAATTTCAAGATATAAGTGGTTCCCAGTTTGGTCCAGGAAATCTTTCAAGGTTATGGTTTAAGCTCATTTCGATCTAACGTCGTCTGTGCAGCGGTTTGGCTGGTATTCCATGCTATGATGTCTCATTAAAATCAGCGCGACGAGCACATGTTAAACCGTACCATTACCATGGATTTATAAAACTAACCAAGGTATTCCGCAGCTTTCTTTTATTATCATCGCGGCAGTGTTTCTGTAGTATGTACCCGGTGAAGTAATTAACGTTCATATCAAGTACAAAATGGTTATTTGATGACATGTTCAAACTCAACCCGGAGCAGGTCTACAGCCAATAAATGTACCTATTGTCATGTTTCAAATTTATTTAGCTTCAGCGTAACTCTGGTCCATGAGCCAGAATGTATAAATAATTCTATTTTACTATGAATGTCTTGTGTTAAGATGATAAGTAATAGGTATCTTAGCATAAGTTTTTTTGAGTACATATGTGTTCGGTTCTTGACGGTCATCCAACTTGAGAGATATGGTGACGTTTGAAAACTTATTTCAAATGCGGAACCGGCCTCTTAATCTGTCTGACTAACGGGAAACGAATAGATATGCCCTCACCTTTACTTTTAAGGGTCTATAGTTAAAATCCCTACTTCTTTATATGGTTTCAATTTTATAATGAACCCAAGGGTATTGTTTTTGTAATTAATGTATGGTCTCACTTTAACCTGTTAAGGGTCCCTGTTAAACCATTTGCCCTTCGTGCGGTTTTAACATTATAATGGGTTCTCAAGGTATTATGTATTAATATAAAATGTGTGACTTCATTTTAACCCTTCGGATTCTTCGTTAAACCATTTATACCCCTTGTGGTTTTTAATATTTTTATGACATATTTTCTGCGAATCGTTGTTAACTTGGTAATAGTTATACAATGTGTTAAATAAATGTTTGTTTCAACGTAAATATTGGTTTGATTTATTAAACTCACTTTGTTTCGATCTGTGGACAATTTATCTTTTAATTTTTAACTTTCATTGATATTAACGGCGCCCAAAATCATAATTGTTCCATGGATGACTGAGCCACGCGAATCCACATAACCCCTTTGCTCTACCGACTAACATTTTCAGTGGGGTAATTTCCATCTATACCCCGGGGTAAAATTTTTCCCATTACATCTTGATCCAGTTATGCCTTTAACATCAATAACTTCAGATGGTTTGAGCAATTTGTGTTTAGTAAAACCGTTATGAAGAACTGACCACTATGGATAGTGTACATAACGGATAATAATAGTAGTGGCTAACGGATGACTTCGTGTTAAATGTAGATCAGCTTGCGCAGAGTTTTTTTATAAATATGGACGCGAATTGTTGAAGTTATTGGCAATTTTTATTAATTTCTTTACCAACGGCCGCCCGCGACTTCGTCTGCGAGGAAAGTTTTTTTGCTATCCCTCGGGAACAATTTTTTTTTCGGGATGAAAGGTATCCTATCTCTGTACCTCTGACAACGGTATGCAAAATTTCATGCTAGTAACAAACAAACGGACTTTCGCATTTAAAATATTAAGTAAGGATTTGAACTGCTACATGAGCTTACTAAACAAACAGTCACATTTAAAAAAGAAACAAATAAAATATAAAGCGAAATTAATCAAGTTTAGTGCGATAATGACATAAGTAACTATATGTAATGTATAAGTTGATATAAGACTATGTTGTAGGGACATATCATTATTAGTTTGAAAATTTGTGTCAGTGTTTGAATACCAGAAAAAAAAAACAAAAAGGTAACAAATAATTAAACTATCGTGTAAACAAAAAAACTTTTAACCAATACTTACTTGCAAAAATTCGATGAAATCCTAAAGGTGAGGTCTTTCCGGCGAAAATGGTGTACCTGGAAAAAGACATATGAAATTAGTTTCACAAACTTTGCCCAAAAAAAACTGACTGAAACTAAGAAGTAACGATAAGTTTGTCTTTTTACCCCGTAGGTTTCTCGGCCCTTAAGGCGTGAAATACATAGAAGCGATGCGGCGGAGATAAGGCGCAGATACGTAGGCGACGGCGGCGATACGTGTATTTGATTGGCCGAAAGCATCCGAAAGTCTCACATCTGCACCGTATCCGTGCCGCGTCGCTTCTGTGTATTTCACGCTTAAGAGAGAGTTTATTAGAAATGACGTCCTTTATAGTCAAATTGTGTAAAAGATGCAAAGAAGGCAGTAAAAAGATGCAGAAAAAACGTATCTTATTTTTTCGTTTAAGTGTAGAAAATATCTATGAGTATACAAATTATGGTCGCTAATAAGCAACCAGTGTTCAGACGCTTTGTGCTGCATAATAAAATGCCAGCATTTTTGGCTCTATCCACTTAGTTGTACTTTTCGTGTGGTGCCATTTTTTTAAGCAGAATGCTTATTCCATAGATTTTAGTTCGCTGGTGGATACATCTTTATGCTTAATTTTTTTTAAAGTCGTATACTACCAACGTTTATTATTCCTTTTGTTTAAAATAACAACAGACAACAAATTATATAATAACATATAATCTACTACTAACATATAATCAAACACGGTAGATAGAAGATAATACATAATATAGTGACGTAACATTTCCGCTATGTAATGAAGACAGAATTACCGGACACGGACATACGGTGCAATTTCCGATTCATCCCATGATTATGAACAACTTATCTATGTTACTTAGATAGGTACCTTTATTTATATTATAAAGTAACTTATAAGTCTAACCTCTAGAGGTAGCAAGGTTTTATAACAACTTTTAATCTAGAATATTAGAGTTGTACTAAGTTTATGTTGAATATGTTAATGAAAGTAAGGAAGCTATCTTCTTTGAAACAGGAAGTCTTGAGAGAGATGTGTTTTTAATGTATCAAACTTCTTTTTCACTTAAATAATATTTTATTCAAGCTACATAATATATTAGACTATTGTAGGATAGGGAAAACCCGTTCGCAAGTCTCTGGAATATCAGAATTTTCTGTATTGCAAGTCAGATCAATGTGAGATTAACCTTTTTCCATGTGCCTCACAATTCACAATCTAACTGATACTCAAAAATTACTAAGTGAAAAAATGGCTTATTCCGTTTATCCACCCTTAAACAACCACCCTAAGGTGGATACTCGGAAAACGCGTGTCCATCTAGCCACCCATCATACTATCAACTATGATGGGGTGGATAAATAAATTCTACAGTTGCTCCGAGGATGCTCCGGGTTGGGGCGAAACACGTGTAGAGAAGCCTAATTGGTGAAGGTGCAAGGTGTGTTGCTAGTAGGTGATTATTGGGCGTTCTGGAACACATTCACTCCAGGTCTCTCACGTCCGTTCGATCCCTGTCGTGAAGTGTTCCAAACAGCCCAATAATCACCTCGATCGCTGTAGTAAAAACTGTTTCAGGAAGACCAGTTAAATGTATGAAAATATGGTTAAACTCCCTAGTTCCTACCTACTCGCGATGAATAAATATAAAATATACTTTATGTAAAACTTACATGCTGCTAAGCTCACTGCACACCAAATCATTTGTATTGCACTCATTATAATATAGTAACACTGATTTATGCACGATGCTTAAACCGATAATGGATCACACTCGGCGGCTGACATTATGGAACTTATCGTTTTGTTTTAGACTGATTGTTCGTGTCAGTGGCCAAATTTGGTCGATGGCACCTGAAGTCGAATTTCGATCATAACGCTTAGGAAAATATCATTCTTCGGCCGATTGCTCATGCCCATCGCCCATTGGCTGGTGGCACCTCAGAAATGAATTTCCATCACGATACGATACGATTAAGAACATCGGATAATAGTCAATGCCAAAGCTGAGGAAATTATCATTCTTCGGCTGATTGCTCGTGCCGTTCACCTAGTGGTTGTTGGCACCCAGATATGATAATTCAAAAGATAAGGCAAATATACCTCCAAAGAACTCAACAGGTAACTGGTGCCGGTGACCAAATTAGGTTGGCGACACCTAAAACAACGAAAAGATTACCACTTTATGCTGCCATCGAGAGATGGGTGACCGCCCATCTATCCAGTTTTCGGGTTTTCTCATAACCTGCACTGCACTGTTCACTTACGCGGACGACAAGACTATGACTCGAACGCAAGTGCATTGCGTCATGGTTCAAACTGTGTGATTGAAAAAAATCGCACATAATGCATTGAGTTAAGGAATGGTTTAAATTGAATATTATAATTCACTTATCACGTTTATCTATGCAGTGGTATTGACTTTTGTAAGGTAAGCAAATAGGTAAGCCACATTACCACCGTGAGAATAAATTCGCAACATAAACTAGTTAGAGCACACGGTTTGTCTCGTTATTTTTATATTTATTATCTTTTAAGGTTTTTGATTTAATTTTTCATGAAATACAATCATTGATTTCATAAACACATATTCTCTGAATATCGTCAAAAAGCCCAGTTAATAATAAATAAAATAATCAGTTTCGTTAAAAGTGTATTTTTTTCTTTTGGGCACAAATTGACTTTTAGATCTCTTGTAAACCGAAATAACAAAGGTTATTGGGCATATTTGACCCACTTGATGAATGTTTGCGTACAGAGACCAAACCAGTTTCAAATTGAAGTTTCAATCCCACTTTTCAAAATATGTATTATTTTTTTTATGTACCGACCGGCAGAAAAAAAGTTATTTTACATTAAGTGTTTTATTGTATGTTTAATGTTATTAAACTTTTGTTAATAAAACAGAAGTTTTTACTTTAAGCATTGTGAAAATGTGTGGTACAAGCATAATAAACGTTTTATTATCTTTATTTATTTTATTTTTAATTAAAGTGCTGTGACATAATGATAAAAAATTAAACGTGTCCTGCAAGAATGTGACCCATACCACTGAGTAGCAGACACATTTATCTACATACCTAGCCCGATTTAGTTTGTGTACGCTGTAGGTCAAATGTTCGAACAAAATGCCCAATGACCTTTTTGTTATAAGTATGAAATATTTATGCAAAACATCAGAATAAGTTAAACAAAGTCAATAAATTAATCCGTTGATCCATTTTTTTTACATAATACTTTTGAAAAACATAAGTTTTTGTCATTAAGGTACATAAAGCTTAGTAAACTGTGCTAATTACTGAAATAAATATTTTTACTTAAACTTGCTTTCTGATATCAATAAGCTAAAACAAACGATGACAAAAGCGCAGCGAAATTAATGATAATTATAAAATATATAAAACATAGTTTCATAAAACATCTCAACTTTTCTGAACCATTATTGTAATATTATATCTGAGGGAATCGAACCCGTTGAAGTTTAATTTACTACCACCGCTAAGCCAGTCGATTATAACCAACGATGCAGATTTAGACCTTAGCTCTGATAAAGCCGTGTGTACACAATGCAGCTTTGTTTTGAATTACAAACCTATTGTAATATTAGTGCGCTTACGGATATTATTATATAGTTTCATAAAATTAAACATTCTTCTGGTGTTTGATTTTATTTGATGATTGCGATAAGTCGCATGGTTATTATCTCTGACTTAAATGCATGCTGTGGGTTCGAGTTTGTGTGGATATTTCGTGATGAAGATAAAATTTTGCATTTTTTATGTAATAACGATTACATATTTTACCAAAGTTAATTGTAATTATTAAGTATTTGCAAAATAAACATTTTATATTACGGAACGGAAGTAGTATCAGTTTAATGTCGCAAACTTGATATTCAAATAAGCCGACAATATGTAGTTAAGGCTATGTACATAATGGTTAAAATGGTAATGTCTTACTCTATTGATTTATTTTCACATTTGTGTATTTGAGGTATTTGAATAGTTTAAATGATTATTTTGTAATGATATCTAAATAAAGTTAAATTAAATAAGTATGAATTTCTCGTAGTTCTTGAAGTAATGAAGTTTTGAATGATTAGGTAGGCATTTAAAAACTAAGAAGCTACTAAAACAACGTGAGCCATCCTTAAATAACTACCTATCTAAAAACAACGACTACTTAAAAAATGCAAAATTTTATCTTCATCACGAAATATCCACACAAACTCGAACCCACAGCATGCATTTAAGTCAGAGATAATAACCATGCGACTTATCGCAATCATCAAATAAAATCAAACACCAGAAGAATGTTTAATTTTATGAAACTATATAATAATATCCGTAAGCGCACTAATATTACAATAGGTTTGTAATTCAAAACAAAGCTGCATTGTGTACACACGGCTTTATCAGAGCTAAGGTCTAAATCTGCATCGTTGGTTATAATCGACTGGCTTAGCGGTGGTAGTAAATTAAACTTCAACGGGTTCGATTCCCTCAGATATAATATTACAATAATGGTTCAGAAAAGTTGAGATGTTTTATGAAACTATGTTTTATATATTTTATAATTATCATTAATTTCGCTGCGCTTTTGTCATCGTTTGTTTTAGCTTATTGATATCAGAAAGCAAGTTTAAGTAAAAATATTTATTTCAGTAATTAGCACAGTTTACTAAGCTTTATGTACCTTAATGACAAAAACTTATGTTTTTCAAAAGTATTATGTAAAAAAAATGGATCAACGGATTAATTTATTGACTTTGTTTAACTTATTCTGATGTTTTGCATAAATATTTCATACTTATAACAAAAAGGTCATTGGGCATTTTGTTCGAACATTTGACCTACAGCGTACACAAACTAAATCGGGCTAGGTATGTAGATAAATGTGTCTGCTACTCAGTGGTATGGGTCACATTCTTGCAGGACACGTTTAATTTTTTATCATTATGTCACAGCACTTTAATTAAAAATAAAATAAATAAAGATAATAAAACGTTTATTATGCTTGTACCACACATTTTCACAATGCTTAAAGTAAAAACTTCTGTTTTATTAACAAAAGTTTAATAACATTAAACATACAATAAAACACTTAATGTAAAATAACTTTTTTTCTGCCGGTCGGTACATAAAAAAAATAATACATATTTTGAAAAGTGGGATTGAAACTTCAATTTGAAACTGGTTTGGTCTCTGTACGCAAACATTCATCAAGTGGGTCAAATATGCCCAATAACCTTTGTTATTTCGGTTTACAAGAGATCTAAAAGTCAATTTGTGCCCAAAAGAAAAAAATACACTTTTAACGAAACTGATTATTTTATTTATTATTAACTGGGCTTTTTGACGATATTCAGAGAATATGTGTTTATGAAATCAATGATTGTATTTCATGAAAAATTAAATCAAAAACCTTAAAAGATAATAAATATAAAAATAACGAGACAAACCGTGTGCTCTAACTAGTTTATGTTGCGAATTTATTCTCACGGTGGTAATGTGGCTTACCTATTTGCTTACCTTACAAAAGTCAATACCACTGCATAGATAAACGTGATAAGTGAATTATAATATTCAATTTAAACCATTCCTTAACTCAATGCATTATGTGCGATTTTTTTCAATCACACAGTTTGAACCATGACGCAATGCACTTGCGTTCGAGTCATAGTCTTGTCGTCCGCGTAAGTGAACAGTGCAGTGCAGGTTATGAGAAAACCCGAAAACTGGATAGATGGGCGGTCACCCATCTCTCGATGGCAGCATAAAGTGGTAATCTTTTCGTTGTTTTAGGTGTCGCCAACCTAATTTGGTCACCGGCACCAGTTACCTGTTGAGTTCTTTGGAGGTATATTTGCCTTATCTTTTGAATTATCATATCTGGGTGCCAACAACCACTAGGTGAACGGCACGAGCAATCAGCCGAAGAATGATAATTTCCTCAGCTTTGGCATTGACTATTATCCGATGTTCTTAATCGTATCGTATCGTGATGGAAATTCATTTCTGAGGTGCCACCAGCCAATGGGCGATGGGCATGAGCAATCGGCCGAAGAATGATATTTTCCTAAGCGTTATGATCGAAATTCGACTTCAGGTGCCATCGACCAAATTTGGCCACTGACACGAACAATCAGTCTAAAACAAAACGATAAGTTCCATAATGTCAGCCGCCGAGTGTGATCCATTATCGGTTTAAGCATCGTGCATAAATCAGTGTTACTATATTATAATGAGTGCAATACAAATGATTTGGTGTGCAGTGAGCTTAGCAGCATGTAAGTTTTACATAAAGTATATTTTATATTTATTCATCGCGAGTAGGTAGGAACTAGGGAGTTTAACCATATTTTCATACATTTAACTGGTCTTCCTGAAACAGTTTTTACTACAGCGATCGAGGTGATTATTGGGCTGTTTGGAACACTTCACGACAGGGATCGAACGGACGTGAGAGACCTGGAGTGAATGTGTTCCAGAACGCCCAATAATCACCTACTGTTGCTGTCTTGCAAATGCAGATATTATGCATGCACCGATATTTTGTGGTGTGCATGTGCATATTTATGCGGGCGGGCCGGGCGTATATTGTTACCCGACTGCAAGAGGGTTATGTTTTTTTGCGGAAGTAGGTAAGCTACATAGGTATATTTCTTTTTTCAAAATGGTTTGGGACTTCCGCCAATATCTACTCAATCAGTAACATCAATTAGTCCCATATAGGTTTGTTTTTCTTGAAAATAACACAATATTAAGTAGTTAAACTGTTTTGCTATCTCGCAAAATCATCGTCGCTAAAACGACCTCGGCCTTGTTCGAGGTCGCAAATACAATAAAAAAGTCAATTAACTTGAAACACCAGTTCCTAAATGTATTAACAAAATGAAGCACAGAACTAAGGTACCTAAGTGATTGTTTTATTTACGAAAAGTATAGCTAAATATTACCATAGATTAGATTTTTTTCCAAATGACATATTTAAGTTCCTACTCAAAATGTTTGCGAAATTAGATACGGTTTCTTAATCAGTACACTCATTGCTCTTTCATAGTTTATTTTGAAGATATTTGTAAAAACGAAAGCAGACAGAAAGCAAGGTAAAGAGAAGAGGACCGTGTCACGGTGTTATATGTTTATGGCGTGAGATTTCATGTCACGAGCCAAACGCTAACAAAACGGAGAAGATACAGTTACCTGCTAATGTTGTTTCCTAAATCAATATTAACATAAAATCAAGATTGTCATCATGTGACTTTATTAAGTTAGGCAAGTAAATGCAATGGTTACCCGGGGGGTAATTACGTAACTTTGTTGCAATCAACTCTGACAGAAATCGCAGTTACATCGCTGCTTTAGTAAGAACCAATGTGACAACTATCTTAACTAAAGCAGCAATGCAACCGCGCTTTCAATCGATTTCAATCGAGAATTGTTAGCAACAGCTTTACGTAATCAAGGTACCGATCTTACTAACAACTGAAATCAATTGATATTTTATTGCGAGATTTCTTATTATTTTACTTTAAAGGTAGAGCCATAATACTTTTAAATGGTGCAGGAAATATTATAACGATTTATAGGACGGCATTATGGAAATATCTATTAATAAGACTTAGGTACACTTTATAATATCGTATTAGATTTTGTTTTGCTTGATGAAATATAATAGCTTCTTATAACAAAAGTAACTCAAGAATAAAGTTGTAACTGCGTGAACTATAAATATAACTCGGCAATCGATACTTTTGCTACGGCTTAACAGTCAACAGACAATGTGGCAATGACCTTTATTTTCGTCCATGGCCATAAATCACTTATGCCATTATCACCTACTTATGAAAAAATAACAGTATATTAAGTACCTACCTACGTGACGAGTGGAACAAAGTTGGAACGAAAATGTTCCAACTTGGCCCATAACAATTTATGTTCACATTAAGTATAATATATTCTTTTTCGCGTTTCTAGGCTTTAACTTACATCTTTTTACAAAGGAAAGTTTTAATACTTGCGTTATTTATATTTTGCCACATTTGTGTTTGAAGTATCTGTTTTATATCCAGGGTTTTACTTACAAATACTCGCAAGTTACCTATCAAATTATATTGAAGTGCTGGGCAAACTAAATATTCATATGTGAAACATTTACTTTTGATGTAGGTATGAAAAACCAAAAAATTCTACATGCCTAAGTTAACAGAATAATAACAAGTACATTACAAACAAGTTTCGTGAATCTTTAAAACTTTTATTTTATTAAATAAAATACCTACTCAAGCGTATCATGCTAAAATAACAAAGCCGTGCTCAAAATTCTTTTTCCTTATTTTTCTCTTGTTCAAAAAACAGCAAATTAAAATATACTCGTCGAGGTTCTAGGAATTGAAGAGTATAAAGAGCATTGAGAATTCGCGCAAAAAATAGCGTGCAATTTTCTCGAGGCAATTAAATAGCACGTGGCGCTTCAGAAATGCACTTTTTTGGTTTTATTTCAGTCTATTAATTAGACTGTACTTAATCGCAAAATAGTCACTTAACGACGAGCTTTATGAACGCTTTTTAAATAAGATTTAGACAGAACTTTTAGAACCCCTTATTGCTACTCGAAATGTAATAATCCTAAAAAAATTTGGTTAATATCTTAATGTTCCCAACCCAAGATAAGCGCCTATAGTAGTATTCACTATTGATCAGATTTTTATTTATTTATTCATATCACGTATTATTAATGAATTGAAAAAAAGTTAGTCGTCCTCTCAACTCAACTCCTCTCCAAATAATTTGCTGTGCCCTATTCAGGGCCTACAATGTACTTTGTTATTTTACCTACCATCTTGTTATCATTGTGGAATGCAATAAAGTGAATTGAATTGAATTGAATTGAAAATCAGAAATTCTACAATATCAAACTCGAGATAAAAATATGGTATTTGTTAGATTTGCACTTCCATTGACGACTCATTTAAAATCTTTCACAGTTTGTTTTCGAAGATTTTTTTAAGATTTTCAGATGGCAATAATGATAAAGCCCAAAAAAAAAAAATGTGTAGGGGCTAGGGGTGAAAATGGTAAAGGTAAGCCGTTCTACAAAAATGTTATGATTTACAAAGCAGATCGGTGGCGTGGGATTATCAAAAGGTAAACCCGATGGGAATTGGCTTGTATGGACCCCTCGACGCTGATGTGTAACTAAACGTACTCAGCTTAAGTAAGTATATGGTTTAGAAGGTTTCCGGCATTAACAAATATTCATTTGATTAAACTTTCCAAGAGCTCGTTAAAACTTCTCTGCAGTGCCAAGTTAACGAATACCTAAAATGTAAGCGAGAGGAGGGGATTTCTCGACCCTTAATCCAACATCAAAAGTGTCTTGAATATGGGAATGTCTCAGAGATTTTGTTTACTACAGCACACTACAGTCAAAATGCAAATGTTGTGACGTCACAACACTGCAACTTGACACTAGCAACACTAGTCTCCTCTACTTCGTCAGTCGATAATCGCGAATATTCGTGAACAAGTTGCATTTCTCGAAATATGTGCAACTTGTATACGAATATTATTATTTATTATATTATATCTAACATAATTTGCAATGTTATACACTCGTAGCCTCTCGTAGTCAAAAAGTTAATTTTCACATACATGTTGCTTGTTGCTCTGTCTTCCAAAGAACAACATAAGAGACTGATTTATTCATATTCACTTATTATACTGGCCTTTTTTCATCATTATCATTATTATTTAGGAATACTTACGGATATTTTGTAAAGGATACGATTGAATTTCGTAGCCATTTGATAGCATATAAACAGGCAAAAAAAATCCATGTTTTTTATTTAAATATGAAAGAAATTTGCAACATCCTTATTTAATTTTATCTTGTTTTAATGAAATTGACGAAGTTTATAAAAGTAAGCGATCTTTATCGTATTGGATGGATTATTATATTAGACATTGGATACCGCCATATTCGATACAATTTGTCAAGTATAGCCGGCGGGAAGTCATTACGGAGTGCGGGTTGGCATAGGAATTGTATGCTAATCCGTATGGCTCTATTGGCAGAACACGCGTGGGATCGAATGGTAATATACTGGCAAATCGGAAGGCATATCTTTGATGACTGCAAGCATAGAAATAGAATGTCAAAGAACAACAATGTCAATAAACAGGTGATCCGAAAACGAATGCATACATTTTATATGAGATACGTAAAATATGACTTAGATTCATAAAATATGACTATATATTGCAAAGGAAATTAATAAACTATGTTCCATACTGTTTTCTTCGTCGATAAACGAATAAATGTAGCGAAATTTGGTTTTAGAGAAATGTGTGGCAATATCTTATTTACCTGTGAAAATTGTGATTACTTGGATTATTTCTTTTTGTCACATCACAATTACTTAGAGCACAAGACACCATGGCTCCACGATACCTTTATTTTAAATTCTAATTAAGATCAACAAATATTTTAAACAAACTGTGATTGCTCATTTGCTAGGCGGGACGCTAGGGGCTCTTAATGTAAAAAATGTTGCCACATGTCACTTGATCCTTTTTCTCTTTTTTACATAGACCGTGTCCGTATGATGTTAACTTCTCTTTTCCACGCTTTGTTGGTCTTCTTGAGCGCAACGAAAATGTTTCTATGTCTATGACTGCAAGGCTGTAGTTCATTTGTTTTTATAATGTAGGTTTGTCAGTAGTTTTTCATTAATACCTCTAGCATAACCCTAACACATACGATTTCGAGGACAAGAGTAGAAAGTGAAAATCTAGGTGCACTGTCCCCACCCCCAAATTTAATAAAGTATGAACGGTCATCGTAAAAACTAACCAATCCTAATTACTCGTATTACTACTTCTTACTTTTCAAATCCTGGTAGTTTGTACGTATGTATTATAGTCATTATTTAATCGATATAAGCCAGCTCATATATGAAGCGAAATTGTATTTGAGCGAAATTGTCGCATAACAAAGAGACTATGTGCCTACACAAAAAGGTTTACATGCCTCACTTTATAAAATCAGGAGTATATTTAATACAAGGGCTATCAATGATACAAGTAATGTTTGATCCGAACAAGAGCCTTTGTGACGATGTCACAGAATAGACATACCTAAACGATGTTTTCAATTTTTAGTAGGTAGTAGCTTTTATACGACGAAAACATTTTCAATAAATCGAGGTCTTATATCACATATTCAACCCAAAATGGTTTGGTTTTAAATAAGTGTTTATGTACGGTTGATTAAATGGATCAGCACAAACAAATGAATACTTTATCGTTTAAAAAAAGAATAAAAAAAAACATAAATATGTGAACCTCTTTTGCAAATTGTCTTCTTATTGAGAGTTAGCTTGCGTTCAGGTTCAGACGATAAACTCAACTCAACCGGAGCCCACTCCTTGAAATTCAGCCATATCCTTTTGATATATTCAGTCTAACCTCCAGAAGCCTATAAAGACTGTAAAAATTAAATTAAAAGTATTTCAAGATTAGTTTTATTTAATAAAGCAGAACGTGCTTAAAATGAAAAAGAAAACAATAGTACGTAGATTGCAGTTGATTAAAAAGGCTAGTCAACAAAACAAATTAGTAATCTATACATATAAAACTCTAAATTGATTACGCGTAGAGCCCCGGCTGAAAGTAGAGACACCATTTTTTGACGGTAGATACCTTTCATGGTGTAGGTGAGCACTAAGAAAGGATTTTGGAAAATTCCCGTTATACAGGGTGCTGCAGGATGTTCCAGTTTGCATGGGAAATATAGGAAAATTTAAATGTGTGATAGAGCCCTAACTAAATGGTTTAAATGGTGTCGCTGACCTTTAGGGTAGTGACACCATTTTTGGAGGGTAGACCTTTCATGGTGTGTGGGTGAGCACTAAGTAAGGGTTTTGGAAAATTCCCGTTATACAGGGATATTGCCGTATAACGGGAATTTCCGAAGCCCTATACAGAATGTTCCAGTTTGTTTGTATCATCATGTCGGAGGATAAGTGAGCATGGAACAAAAAAGTAAGTCTACTGATAAATACTACTAATAAATAATATACTGTCAACTGATGAATACTACTGACAAACCTAGGTACATTGGGGTATCAAGTGGGAAGAAGGGATAATCCGTGTCTTTCACGAATGAAGTCGCGGGCAAAAGGTACTAGTAAGATATGCCACGATTTTATAAAAAGTTAGCAATAAGAACATCAAATCGAGTGTAATGTTTTGTGTTGTAAAAAAGAAAGAAGAAATCGTATATAACAAATTGTAAGTATTGTAACTTCTTAGTTCCATAATAAAACCAGTAAAATACCGGTTGAGAGTGATAGTACGTGTGTGATGTCAACGCTCGTAAGCAATTTTAGCCACAAAATGTCGTGACGAACGTTTTTTGTGATCGTCAGCAATTTCACGACACGATTGGTAGTCGACTTAATTCCAGTAGTGGTTAGAACTCAGTGAGCATCGGTTAATTATAATTGAGTTTAATTGAGCATTTAACCACCGCTGTCACGATAAAGATAATGATTTTGTATGTTATCATTCGAATTTTGAATACCTGATAGCAATTTCTATCGCGTTTCTGTCAGTGAAATCTTATCGTTGAAAGTCTTATCTGACTATGATGATATCGCTAAACAGAAAACGCAATAATACAAAGCAATAATTGAAATTATCTGCGTTTCTGAAAAGTGCATTAAGACCCAATCACTTCTGCTTTATCATTTAATTTTTTGAAACTTCGAATGCATTCACAACTCAATGTTCCTTACGTCGAATTGAGACTTTCCATTATTTTATTATGTTTATTTAAATTATGCTCGATGAAGAAGAAAGTCAGAATATCTCAACAGATGTGGCGTTCATTTTCTTACTTCACTGCGCAATAATTTCGTCACAAGTTTTGCAATTCGTCAATATGTTTATTCAGCTTATGTGATTCGTGAAGAAAATGTCGAGCAAAGCTGGATATATAATAAATCTAGGCTGACAGAAGGCGGGCATGGAGCCAAAATGCTCTGGAGCTAATGCAACTTAAATAACGTAGAAAAGCGTGGTGCGCAAGTTGTCAGTTGTTTTTTACTAAGTTCTACTGGTTTGAGGCTCAAACCAATAGAACCTTATCTAATCTAATCTAACCTAAAACTTTTAGACTTATATTCAACAAATTAATATTTTAGCACCTTGTATAGTAAAGCTGCACAATCTTGCTTTTACCGATATTTGCAGATATTTATAGAATCTCCATGTGATGTGAATATGAAATTGTGGTAAAAGATACTAATCAAAAAAACATATACTTCCTAGATAATGCTAGCTGACTTTCTCGACATTTTATTATTTTATCACGTAGACAACGTGATCGGAATATACAGACTTAAGAAAATGTAGCTTTTAGTCTTTGCTTTGTTTTCTTATTAAAAGAGTTTGGTAATGGTTGAAGCGCCCTAAGTAAAGATACGGTAAGTCATTATTCATACTGAACAGGCATTTAAAACAAAGGCCCTTATAACCGTCCGTTTGTTTGTTTGTTACGCCTTTACGTCACAACTACTGAACCTATCATCACGAAATTTTGCAAACACGTTGTCAGGGGTGCAGAAAAGGACATAGCGTACCTTTCATCCAGAAAAAACGTACAGTTCCCGAGGGATAGTAAAAAAAGTCCACGCAGACGAAGTCGCGGGCGGCCGCTAGTAATACATATAACCTCCTTCTGTTTTTTGAAGTCGGTTAAAAATTTAGCATCGTTTGAAAGAGAATGCAATAGCACTTGAATATAGCAAGTGAATTCAAAACGGCTAATGAACTGCACCGACCTTGTTTGATTCTCACGAGTCAGAAGTTCATTTGAAAGTCACGTGGATTCGAGTTTTTAATCCGGATTCACCGGCACATGGGTCCCAAAGCGAATGAAAAGCGAATTGACAATCGAGAGCTTCACGATTCTCGATATTACACTCGAAACACAACTTTATGAACCAAGAAATAGAATGAAGCTTTGTATTATTTTTCCATCTGTGAATATATTTCTGTTTTCTTTCATTTTCTACAGCTTTTATAAAAATATTCAGAGCGAATCAGCAAACTAGGTTAATGGAAATACATATTTGGAAGAGCATATTTTCACTGTAGGACTGAGAGTAGAAAAATAATGTCTCTTATTTTTATTACTTACTCTTTATTTAATACAGATGATCGAAAGAATTCTGCGCGTGTCGTTATAGAAGGCGAACTTTGAAAATTCCTATAAAATTATAAAACAGATATATAGAAATACAAAATACGCAATACATTAGAGAAATACCTCATTATTCCTATAAAATAAAAAATGGCTTTAGAATCTTCGAATACTAATAAAAATAATGTTGAAGTGTATGTACCTATTTGATCATTTCTTAATATTTTATTTTCTCTGCAAGTAATTAAAAACATTTTTGTAATTTTCCCTTTATAGTGCACTACTCCTTGACAATTAATTCATATGATAATAAATATGAGGCATATTCTTATTTTTTGCAGCTAAAACTTTCGTGTAAAAGACCTCTGACAAGCAAATTTGAATTCGGCTTAAACAGATTGTTTCCTTCGTTTCTAAAAACCTGATAGTTATTATGTTTTTTTCTCTCTAGGTAAACGTACTAATTTAAGAATTTTGCTTCCTAAAACTAAAATTTTCAACAAAAACAATGCTTTCATACTTTTATTTAGATTTCGTCTCTGGAAAAACACTAATTTCGTTTGAAATGGGAATAATTTTTATGGAAGAAATCTAAAAGTAATAATCTCTGTATAGCAATGAGAACCATCATTTACTACAACAAATCGAGTATATGTATCTGGATAACATTTATTGGTTATTATAACAACGAAAAATGAGGATAGGATATCGAGTATTGATGCGCACATATCTCGAATACACAACGATGGATGTGGAATATCACACTCGCATACTAGATGACAGGAATTTTCCTGACATGTCAGGAAAAAGGGAAAAACTGAATAGAATAGAATAGAATAGAATAGAATATCATTTATTTGCATTTGATTAGGGTACACTGGAGGTCTTATAGTATTTAAAGGATCTGCCTATTCAACCATTAACAATAGCATGCAAATATTATCTTAAAATTAACAAGTAGGTATACTAAATTATTTCTTTAACATTTTACATGCATTTGTCAGGGATTTTTGAAATACCAAAAAGTGTAAGAACTTAATGAAAACACATAATTTGTTAATCATTTTGGTCAGAAAAAGTTATGAAACGTCAACTAAATGAAGAATGTAGATGTAGGTGTACAAAATATCAGGAAATTTACTGAAAAGTCAGGGAAAAGACAATTTCATTATTAGATCTGGTAACCCTAGGCAGATCTACAGTATTCTACAGTATCAGATTCAGGATACGCGATATCGTCTACAGTTTCAGTAATCCGATACCCGCTTCTGTAAACCAATCACACAAATCACTATCGTGTGTCATGAATTAGCCTTGTTCCGTTAATTTGCGCCGGGACCTGTTCTTCCGGCCTTGTTTAATGTACAGTAATAGAGGGAGACAGCTGATCCACGTCATTGAAGATAGAAACCAGCAGCTTTTCGCTTTTATAGCAGATCGACTCTCGAATGTAGGCCAAAGCTGAGCATCCGCTTAGACTTATGAGATCATTAAATATGCAATTAGCCGTGGAATAGGATATAACTCTTGTATTTATTCCAAAGATACCATTATTGCCATAATAATCGTTAATTAACAAATGGTTAATAAAAGTCCCGTAGAATTTAATAATCATAGAGTAAGGGTCAAAGGTAGTGTCGCGGCGTCCAGACTCCTTTGACTAATGACTGACAGACAGACGGAGGGTGACAGGGATGACGTACGGGACGGACGGACAGATGACTATCGACAGAAAACGGAACGGGTGCTGAACTGGTGAAAAGACACTATCAGCGACTATCAGGACGACCAGGACCGACCCTTGACCCGCAGGACGACAACTGCGACCATATAGGTAGCTTTTCTAATAGTTCATGTATTTATTATGTAAATAATATTCTTAAGCATAAGTAACTTTCAGTGGCGAAGGGTCCATACATGCCGATTCCTATCGGCTTCCCTTTAAGAAATCCCACCCTTGCAATCCACCATACAGTTAGGAGAATTTTCAGAGAAATTATTGGTCCGGCTTACCTTTGCCATATTTCGACTCCTCGCCACTGGTAACTTTCCTTTTTATTTTCTTAAGGGGTTTTCGCTATACCAAGTCTTGCGAAAGCGCAAAAATGTTATCATATTATCTGTAGTTAAAATTCTTATCAGACTATCTATTGATACGTACGCTACTGCGACGGCACATACGTCGTGTGTACCTTTTCATCTATCCCTACTTTAGTTGTGCCTTCCGTCCGTCTGGAGTCTAGACGTCAGCACCGTAAATAATAATAACCATTCACTATCGTGTTTCGTTCGTCATCCGATCCGATCACTGGTCAAAAGTGGTTTAGCCTTTGCAATTACAACAAATTGCAATTAAAACCTGATGTTCTAAAATGTTACTGTAATAAAGTTTTGTCTGATTAATTGTGAAATCGCAATAATTATAATTACCTACCTATATTCGTGCGTGAAATGTGTTTTGCAAAACTTCCTTAGCAAGCATTCGTTTGAAAATATTAAATGCGATTTCTATCTGTACGTCAAAAGAATTTATAGTAACATAAAAAAATATTATATTGATAGTATAGATAATATATTGGATGAAGTCGAAGTGAAGGTTAACAGTAATTAGATTTAGCTTTGTACCAAAACTGATCGTATCATTGCTTAAAGTATGCTAACATAGAGGCACGCAAGGTGAGACCTAAAATTATGAGCATCCTTTAAAAAAGAACCTTCTATATATGATACTGATCATTTTTCCAAAGAAACATGTAAAAGTAAGTACGTTGAAATTCTTTAAAAATATTCGAACTTACGATAACATAAAATTGACGTGAGTTCGAACGTTAATCTCATATTAAATACACCGTCATTTTGTAGTCATTTTAATTAAATTCAGGGAGTGCTCTACTAATGAAAATAATCATTTTTGCCAAAGAAACATGGGTAGAAAAACGACAAAAATTTTGGACTTTCCCATACAAATACAATGTTTTAGCTGTCTAGTTAGTATGGGAGGACCAAAATTTTTTGTCGTTTTTTGACCCATGTTTCTTGGGAAAAAATGTTTAGTTTCATTGGTACAACACACCCTTAAGTTAATTAAAACGACTACAAAATGACGGTGTATAAGTTAATATAACATGAGATTAACGTCGGACGTTTCTAGTTGTTAAGTTAGTATAAAAAGATAAAAAAATGTATGTATCTTTGTTATGAAAAATGTTCAGTCGGACTACCTATAGTGTAGTGTAATGGCCGGTATACATTTTGATTAGTGTTTAGTGCGAGTGGCTCGTTTAGTGTTTAGTGTTTAGCAAAAAACACGTTCGGACAGTCTCTGTTTAGTGTTAAGTAATTGTTTTTTGCTAAACACTAAACACTTAACGAGCCACTCGCACTAAACACTAATCAAAATGTATACCGGTCATAACGCACAGTATTCAATTTCGACACTATTAGAACTCTACCTTAAAAGGTAGCTGTCTCCATTTCATCAACACTGGCATACTTACTATGTTTATTGAACCTATACAGAATTCTTTAAGTTAATTATATTTAGCAATATCTTGATCGGAGCTTTAATTGCAATAAGCTGGTGCTGCATTATGACAAAAATATGCAAAGGAAACGCGTTTGACAGCAAAATAAAGTGTGCCAGCCAACCGCAAGTTTCCCTAGAAAGCGGACTTGTGCAGACAAGTTGTTGAAGATTAGATGCATTGACGATTATCGAGAGCTTTGGCGTCCATTGACGCGTGTAATCTCATTGCAAGTGACCTTCCGGCTATCGAACGGGCAATGATTTGCGGTCAATGCCACGACAATTGCTTGTGTTCTTTTTTCTTATTAGTGAAAAGTTTTTTGTGGTATAGGTACGGATGTTTAGATAATTAAGTTTACCAAATAATTAATAAAGTAATCAAAAGTCTCAATCTAAATAAGTTTATACCTAACTCATTTATCAAAGAACTTTATTGAGCAGTAATTTGTTTGAAGAAAAGCTTTGAATAATGAATTGATGTTTGAATGGGCTTGTCACAAAGAATTGAACTTATTTGTGTAACAAAATAATGTTTTAGTAATTTGCTTTCTTTTGGAATTATTTTTGAAACTCATATTATGAAAAAAATAAGTAAATTGCTTTTCATTTTGTTTACTCAATCTTGAAGAAATAAGTAGGTAGTAAAGTTCTGAATAATGTTAAAACTTGTCTGAAGGGTGGCAACACCGTTGCCTAGTCGCGAGCTAATTAAATTCCCCGGGGCAATTATGTTTTCTCGCTTTCTTAGACAATGCCGTCTTGAGAGCGAGACGTTTCGAATGTAGGTACTCTTAATGAACAATACTTTGCATTTTTCCTCCGAGCTGAAAGTGGCAGCAGGTTGTTAAACTATTTAGCTGTCGCTAGGTTCTTTTAATGTCATTAAAATTAGCAAGTACTATTCAAAGCGTAATGTGGTTTTTACACGAGTTGACTTGGCAGGCAAGTTGGCAGGCGACTTTAGTCAATAAGTACTTTTTATCGACAATTGCTTGTAAAATCGAATGACCACATTGAAATAAGGTTTGCGATTAGATTTTACAGGCGAGTCGCCTGCTCGCTCTGTGTAAAAAACCCCATATATTGGTAGGTACAGAAAATATACGAAGATGATTTAGCGATGCCAGTTAGCTGCCTAAAGACATCTTTAAGGTCGTAGTATTACTTACAAAGCTTTTAATTAGCTTTTACAAAGTTTAGTAAAACCTTTCCTTAATTATATAATTATCAGTAATTTCAAATTAATATTAATTAAACATTATTGTAAAGAGGAAAACTTTATCAGTTTAGTAGGGTAAAGTTAAAATACAAAATCTTTATTCAAATCAACTTAAAAAAAATATAAGGCCTTATATATACATATAATATAATATATAACAAGTAGAATGTTTTACGTTTTATTTACTCTATCTCGTAAAACTATACGCTACAGTTAGATTTTGTTTATTGATTGAGTTTTTTTATATAAACGAAACTAAGGCTGAATGGATTGCGTGTCAAGGTCTGCCGATTATAGAGTCGATCTATAGCAGGTGTGCTTTCTACGCCATCCACCATTAACTGAAGTTTAACCTTGATTAAAAAAAACACAACATGAATAATAAATAGAGAGAAAAAAATCGATGGTGTTTCAATCAATTGATGTCTTGAGCTTTCCATTTTAGCGATGACTAAGAGTTACAATTTTATACTAGCAAAAACTTTGTGGCATAATGACCATTATTTTGAGAAATTAAGGTTAACAATTTCAATAATCTATCTTTAGTAAGAGATGGGCATACTATAGATCTGTTACAAGCAATTGTTGTTATTTCCCGTCATTTAACAAAAATATCTAGGCAACAGATCTTTAGTAATCCCATCTCTTACTGAGGATAGGTTACTGAAATCGGCCGTAAATGAATAAAAGATAGAGAAGTCAAGTTTTTTGTTGCTTTTCCAAAACAAGCGAAATAATACTGAAAATATAATTAATCCTTATTTAAATAATAACACTATTTATCTTCTATAATAATTTCTTAGTCAAATCAAATATGGTTTCTTGTTTGTTTGTATACCTTATGGGACATTTAGGTACCTAAGGTCGATTTTCCAGGCCGTGTAAATGCTCCAATAGTAACGAAGTACAATCATTATGTTTACTTTTCTCAGATAATAATTAATTAACATCAACGTTTCCCCACCAAGCGAGCAGCCTCGTGCGAGGCCCGCCACACGCGGCAAACATCTTGCCTCGCGAGGCATCGCGCTTGGTGGGAACCCGCCTAATCGCGTAAAAACGGCTGGTCTGATCCTGGTTGAAGGTTCCCTATGGATTTTCACTAATATCCACGCGGACGAAGTCGCGGGCGGAAGCTAGTAGTTTATAAAGGAATTCATAAATGTTGGAATTACGCCGATTTCTTTTCATACGCATAATAAGATGTCAGATTATCCGTCTTTCATCCAATATTTACCTTAGAACAAATTTGTTTACAGGGAAAATAGACAGTGACATTGAAGTAATGTAACCTTCCTTGTAACAATCGAAGCAATCGATAAAAACCCTACAGAAGTTTGATAAAACGTATATTTGTGCTTATTAGAAGCGAAGACGTATATACATTACTTCAATACAATTGAAAATTAATCATCTACAAGAAAATGTTTTCCTTGATTCAAATGCAAGACAAACGTAATAAAGTAGAACAGGACAACATTTTATCAAATGTTATCGCGAAGGTCAACTTTGCACCGACGCAAACGCATCGATGGCACGACCTTGCGGCCCCGCTATCTCTTCCTGTTGTTGTCTCTTACGACGCTATTTAATAGCGTCTGTAAGAGACAAATTATACAACGTTTTCCGAATAACCCCTAATGCCGAATATGGTAGATAGGGACCATCAAACTGAACAATTTTTACTATGGGACCAACTGTGAATCGCGAGAAAATCAGCTGTTTCTTACATTTTGATATTTTCGTTACTATTTTTTTTTTATGAAACAGCTGTTATTTTTCGCGATTTTAGAGTTGGTCCCATAGTGAAAGTTGTTCAGTTTGATGGTCCCAATCTACCATAATTCGGCATTAGGGGTTATTTTGTAACACGTGTATTTTATTGCTGCAGTCGTTTATTACAAGTGCTAAACTCCTCCAGGATGCATTTGTAGTTGATCGATATCTTTTTTTCTTACCCAAACTTATTTTTTTCCATTCTTCCCTTTCATTCGTTGTCACATCATTCCACTCCCTTTACATCATAGATTAAAACAAAGTTTTAGATGTAAATAATTTCTCACACTATATTTTATTCTTTTCTGCGGTCCTTTTCTAGCTCATCTCATAACGGGTAAACTCTTACAGATCTGTAAACAGTTTCAAAAGATACCTCAAGATATTTTTGCGGATAAAAGAAGTTAGTCGAAAAACCTGACACAGTAATTTAGATAGACAAGGAAGATTTATTTGATTTTAATCCCCTTTTACGTGGGCTATTCATTTACTGGGTAATCTCGGAAGACAAATATCTCTTCAATAAATTACTTTTAGCAAGATGAAGCGTCTTCGAGTCTGGCCGCCATTTGAATTTGGTTCACTTATAGCAATAATAGGTTGTGATAAAATTCACAACTACACTAAAAGGTCTTTGCTCATTAAGCCCAGCCACACATGACAGAATCCCGTTTCGAAATTCCGAACGGAATATGAAAATTCCGTACGGAAAATCCCACATGTGTGTGGTAGGTCCGATTTGTATGGATTAGCTGCGTTCGGAATCACGTATGTACGGAATTCCGTTTCGGAAATTCCATACATTATCGATCGTCGTGTGTGGCCAATCTAATAGGTCTTGAAATTGTTAGCTTTTTAGTTCGGCTATAAAATACATTTCTACGTGTAAGATGAACCGACTACTTTTTGTTGGATGATCTTATGATAAAATATATCGAGTAATCTCAATTCCAAGTTTGGACCAGTAGTGAGCTAAAGAGTCACGCACGCACGATGTCAATAATTGTTACTTTTACTTTTGGAACGCGACAATTTTATCGCTAATATTTTTTACATTGTTGGGACATTTGGTCGATAAAAAATGAAAGTACATGACTCTCTTCGGTTAGATAACTTATTAAAAGTGCGTGTAACGCTGGGAAAGTTTCATTACGAACAAAAATTTATTTCATTTTACAATCGGTGAAATTCAAACTTTCTATTGGGTCACCAGATTGCAAATAAGAGTAATAAAATTCCTTATACTTAATTCATGTTTGTATGGAAAATAATTAAATCTCGAGTGGTTTATTCTCGTTATCTCGTACTAGGTTTCAAACTAATATTCATTATTGTACTAAAACAATTATTTTTCTAGGTTACCACATTACATTATGATTTACCTATAAGTTGTTTGAGTGTCATCTCCACAAAGTTTACATAGGTACGAGTATCTAGGTACGTGTACATTTATTGAAATCAAGACAAAAGGTTATTCACGTAGTAATTCCTGACAGTTTTATTCCAATAGTAACTTTATCAGTGAGGGATAGCGCATAAAATAGAATACGAAAGTGAATTCACGTGGAATGGAGTACGCGTGTCGTATCAATATTTCACTCCAGCCAGTGACGGATGGTGGTGTGCAGTAGGGCCCGAGGAGCTAGGGCTGGCAAAAATATGTGACGACTAAAACTGGGTTAAACGGGTATGTAGAACTCGCTGTAAGTATATTTGGAAACTTTTGGACTGTGATAATAATGGACCTGCCTATGATTTAGGAGTAGATTTTATTGAAAGGTTAACAAAAAAAAATATAATTAGTGCTGTTGGAGGAGTCAACATAACTTGAAGTAAGTTTCACGTGAGACAATGTTAGTGATGAATGAGTAATCAATGAACTTTTTTATTTTCTCACTAAGTTTTAATCACCTTATATGTAATGCTTTCTTATGAGTGACTCAGAGTCATTATGTAGAGCTAAGCTAATATTGTTATGAATTATGTCATGTCAGTTTGATATATTTGGAAAGGCGTTGAGAGTAGTTTTTCCTTTTTGTGGTTAACAACACAATTAGAATTTGAATGCCAATTGTTACGAAAGACTTTGTAACCCTAGAAGAGGTCTTGCGACCACTTTATAAATAAGATTTGGTACAGTCCAACACAAAACGCGATTACCAAACAGATGGCAGCCCTTCTGCAGTGAGCGTGCGATCCACTTGGACGCTCTCATTTCTGTCCCCTAATATCCGACCTACTTACGCGGCCCAATGCCAGTTAGATGAGTTGCCCAATAACACACGAATCAGTGGGCTTACCCGTAATATGAGGCATTTATGGCTCCGATAATAAGAGCGAAAACAATTATTCTGTTACGTTACTTTCCCTTAATATCGCTAGGGAGTTTTCAGATGAGTTAATGAGAATCTTGTTATTATTAGTAATGGTTGGGTTAGTGATAGTGGATTATCTCATTATTGGTATTACTGGCTTTTGTCAGTGTCATAAAAATAACACGAACTCATAAAAATGTTCATTGTGAAAGAGTTTGATATAATAAGAGAGTCTCAAGTAGGTAAAATGTCAAAGGTATCCCCTCATTTGCGTGCCTTGGATTAGGGAATGCGGTAGTAATGCCTCGCCACACATGCCAGGCTGTGAGAACTAAAAGATCTGTGATAGACTAAGCTCCCATTGCATGAATCCTTACCTCACAAGGTGGAAGAGCAGAAATGTGTTGCAGTAATAGATATTACTTAGGAACACTGGATTTTAGTGGGTTGCCATCGCATATCCTGGAAGAACATATATTTTTTTTCGTTTTCGTACCGCAATTTTGACCAAAAATTACATCATGAGGTGGAAGATCGAAATGTTTACCCATCGAAAGATAAACATTTGGAGGTCAAAACCCGCATGGGTTGCCAGCCCCTACCCTGGCAGGTTTCAAGGTCAGCCAAGTTTTATGAGGCCCAAAAATGGGGTCACTTACCTCATCAGGTGGAAAGATAAAATTGATGCAGATCGATAGCCCTCGACGTGCCATTCATGAATATATAGGGTTGCCTGCCTTCAGCTTGGCAGTTTTTCTAGTCAGCCACCTCAAACAATCTATATCAATATCTTGAAAAAACGAAAAAGTCATGTAAAGATGCTATGATCAAGGGCAAACCCTCATATTAAATTAAAGTCTACGCACTGGCAGCCTTGCGCCTATTATGGAGTTGAAATAATAGGGTAAATGCACCAGTTATGGACATTTTTCATTGGTATAATCAAATATTGAAAAAAGTAATGTAGCTGTTTAACGTCATCAGGTGGCTCAATGAAACTGATGCAGATCGATAGCCGTAGACGTGCCGTTCATGAATATATCGGGTTGCCTGCCTTCAGCCAGGCAGTTTTTCTGGTCAGCCACCTCAAACTATCTATATCAATATCTTGGAATAACAAAAATGATATGATTCAGGGTAAATTTAATAGAAACCATGATATGAAATTAAAATCTACGCACTGACAGTCTTGCGAAGTATATTATGGTCTTAAAATAATAGGGTAAATGCACCAGTTGTGGGCATTTTCATTGGGCAATAAGGCAGAGGTCAGAACTTCCCACATTCCACAGGTGAAGTGAATGTAATGAATTTTTAAGAAAAATACGACAATAAGTATTAATTATAAGTGGACTTTTAAATCCGGAGAAATTAATATTTTTCGAAAGGCCATCTAAAATAAAAAAAATAATTTAAAATGCCGGTCATTCCAACAGGAGAGGATCCCCTCTCTTCTTGAAATGACCGGCATCTGCCTTTCTATTGTCTAATTTCAAAATCTATCGCAACAGCTTTCAGGATGTAACACATTGATGCTTTTCTTTGGCACAAATAAAAACTTACTAAAGAAATGCAGCAATGTCTCACATCCATCTGTCAAATGAAAGCGATTGCGATAGATTTTTAAATTAGACAATTAGCCCCCTGGATAGACCCCAACATGTGGGGGGTTTTGTGGATAAAATAAATCATATTATCTGCCTTTAAAAGCTCCGACATCGCTTACCAAACATATTGCATGATTCAAATTGGTCTTATATTAAAGCCAAAATATTTGATACATTGATCGAATGTTCTGTCTTAATTTATCGTGCATGTACAAAAAAATAAAACGATTATGAGTATTTTTGATATGGCAACACTCTGGAAACATCGAGTAAGTACCTAATCAAAAAATCGCTATCCATACAGTTTTCAAAGGGCGGAAAACTCACTTTGAAATGTAAAAACGTCGCTGCATTTACCATAATTAGTTTCCTTTTTAAAAATAAAGAAAACTAAATATCAATTTGACTTCATATTTGGCATTGAGCTGTCACACAACACACAAAAATCACATATTAAAAAAGTGAACAGCTTAAGCATAAAAGTTCGGGTTTCCTTTACTTAGAATACCACCAACGTGGTATCACGTTGAACTTACATTACTTTTTTTCAATTTTTGAAGATACCAATGAAAAATGCCCACAACTGGTGCATTTACCCTATTATTTTAAGACCATAATATACTTCGCAAGACTGTCAGTGCTTAGATTTTAATTTCATATCTTGGTTTCTATCAAATTTACCCTGAATCATATCATTTTTGTTATTCCAAGATATTGATATAGATAGTTTGAGGTGGCTGACCAGAAAAACTGCCTGGCTGAAGGCAGGAAACCCAATATATTCATGAACGGCACGTCTACGGCTATCGATCTGCATCAGTTTCATTGAGCCACCTGATGACGTTAAACAGCTACATTACTTTTTTCAATATTTGAAGATACCAATGAAAAATGTCCATAACTGGTGCATTTACCCTATTATTTCAACTCCATAATAGGCGCAAGGCTGCCAGTGCGTAGACTTTAATTTAATATGAGGGTTTGCCCTTGATCATAGCATCTTTACATGACTTTTTCGTTTTTTCAAGATATTGATATAGATTGTTTGAGGTGGCTGACCAGAAAAACTGCCAGGCTGAAGGCAGGCAACCCTATATATTCATGAATGGCACGTCGAGGGCTATCGATCTGCATCAATTTTATCTTTCCACCTGATGAGGTAAGTGACCCCATTTTTGGGCCTCATAAAACTTGGCTGACCTTGAAACCTGCCAGGGTAGGGGCTGGCAACCCATGCGGGTTTTGACCTCCAAATGTTTATCTTTCGATGGGTAAACATTTCGATCTTCCACCTCATGATGTAATTTTTGGTCAAAATTGCGGTACGAAAACGAAAAAAAATATATGTTCTTCCAGGATATGCGATGGCAACCCACTAAAATCCAGTGTTCCTAAGTAATATCTATTACTGCAACACATTTCTGCTCTTCCACCTTGTGAGGTAAGGTTTCATGCAATGGGAGCTTAGTCTATGAGCATTGATTACGTTTGAAGACTTGGCTCAGTGCGAAACCAGCAGTGCGTCTACACGCGTTCAGATATTCCGTTCAGATGTTAGGTAGGTACTTCGTTGTTTCAATAATAAATTCGATCACTCTGGGTATGTATGACTAATACGTTAAAAGAATTCATTTGCAAATGAAACAACAAAGCTGTTGATACTTATAAAGAAACAATTTCTCTCTATAGAGAGAAATTATAGAGAAATAATTATCCTGTGTGAGTTTGAGACAACATGGTTGTTTCTACGTAGGTACAGCCCAAGAAGCTTAAACCCACAATGGAGTTTGCACGCCTAGTATCATACTGAAGATTGAAAAAGACTCTTTAGTGACGTCACGGCGTATTGCTATCTCTTTCTTTTCGTTTTACAATACGTTTTCGTTTCTCACGAACGAACGAACGACGAACAACGAACACGTATTGTAACACTAAAGAAAGAGGTTGCAATAAGCCGTCACGTCACTAAAGGAGCTTTTTTCAATCTTCACTATGACATATGGCCGTGCAATCTCCATTGGAGGGAGGTATAAGCTTCTTGGTACAGCCCAACATAACTTGACATAACTTGAACCAAACCATAGATAATGAAGCTTGCGCAGTAGTAATTTTCAGTACAAACATTGTATTGCGCAGGTCACGTGGTGGTACCTACTAATAATTGGGTCAAATAATATTATTTCGCGAGCTTTAATTATTTTTTTATAATTCAACAAATAGCAAGTTCAAAGTAAAAGCCTTTATCGAACACACTAACCAAAAAGTAGTGCTATAAACATTTTTTTATTTCTTACATAAGTAATTCTTTTGAGATTTATTTCAACTGACCTTATAAAAGAAGATCAAACAATGTTTTGGCACAAGGCTTATTGTAATGTTTCGTCACAAAAATAGATTTATAGAATTCGCTTTTGAAAGATTGTGACAACGAAAGCTCTTACCGGTACGATATTCTCGGTTGATTGAGCGCTACGCAATAGGACAAATTCTTTATCCCGACATAATAGGAGAAAACAATAGACAGCTTATGTAATTTCCTCTCGATGGATGGAAACATACAATGCCTCAATCGACATTGTCAATGGTGTTCAGCATTCACAATCAATTTGAATAGAAGTTTTAACACGAAAACTTGTGCAATTCAGCAATGCTGTTTGTTTTTAAGGCCACAGTTCGGGATTGCCGTGGTTTTTATGGCGTTTTTATATTTATTTGGTGATCCAATTGAATTGGAACTTAATGGCCCGCTCTATTTTTTTCCCCTGGTGGGTAAGAATTGATTATTTTCCACCTATCTCTACCGTTGAGCTACTGTAGGGTCCCTACTAGTCTACTAGTAGGTCAACGGTATAGAGATAGGTAGGTATCCCTACTGTAGGGGTAGAAGGAATAAAAGTTCGACTTTTACAAACGGAATAAATAATATTTGACTTTTTCATTGATAGTTTTCCTATACCTAATACTTACTAAACTTTCCCAAAATTAGAAAAACCCATTTATGAACTATCCATCTATCCATAAGAAATTTTCTTAGAATCGATTTATTTTTCAAAGATATGCGACTTGAATCTATATATATAAAACTCTAAATTGATTGATTGTTGGGATAGGTGTAGAGCCCTAACGGCTGAAGGTAAAGACACCATTTTTGGAGGGATGATGTAGATGAGCACTAAGAAAGGATTTCAGAAAATTCCCGTTATACAGGGTGCTACAGGTTGTACAAGTTTGAATGAGAATTTGTATTGGGTTGAAGGTAGAGACACCATTTTTGGAGGGTAGATACATTTCATAGTGTAGGTGAGCACTAAGAAAGGGTTTTGGAAAATTCCCGTTATACAGGGTGCTACAGCGTGTTCCAGTTTGTATGGAGATTTGTATAGGGCTGAAGGTAGAGACACCATTTTTGGAGGGTAGATACCTTTCATGGCTTAGGTGAGCACTAAGAAAGGGTTTTGGAAAATTCCCGTTATACAGGGTGCTACAGCGTGTTCCAGTTAGTATGGAGATTTGTATAGGGCTGAAGGTAGAGACACCATTTTTGGAGGGTAGATACCTTTCATGGTGTAGGTGAGCACTAAGAAAGGGTTTTGGAAAATTCCCGTTATACAGGGTGCTACAGGGTGTTTCCGTTTGTATGGGAATTTGTATAGGGTTGAAGATAGAGACACCATGTTTGGAGGGAGATACCTTTCATGGTGTAGGTGAGCACTAAGAAAGCATTTTGGAAAATTCCCGTTATACAGGGTGCTACAGGGTGTTCCAACTTCCAGTTCGTGCATATTTTTTTATGGGAAAATTTAAATGTGTGAAATTAGATCTACTGATAAATACCTAGGTCTATTGATAATCCGTGACTTTCATAATAAATGCACATCTATCTTAATCACGCAAACGAAGTTGCGGGCAAAAGCTAGTGTTTGTATAGTGAAAGTGAAAGTGAAAGTGAAAGTGAAATATATTTTATTTAAATAAGCTCACATAATAAGCATTTTTAAATCGTCAATTCTTTTACCCTACCACCCATTATGACGTCTTTTAACTGACAAGAAAAATGGGCGCAAAAAACTTGTCAGCTTTATCAATCAGATGGAACGATATTTACAAATATGTATATCGTTTCCAGACTTTATATTAACAAAGATTAACAAATAAATAACATTATTGAATTAGCTCATTTCTTAATGAGTTTCAAATTTCTTAATCAATTTACAGATTTTAAGCTAAATTCAAAGTTTGAACTTGTTATTCAGTCTAGGCTGTTACAATAAATAAAAATAAAAGAAAAACATACAATTCAATATGCATTAAGATAGGTAGTCAGAAGCAGACCCATTCCCACTGGCAGCACCAGTTCCCGAACATGACGCATGAACCAGCCATCTCTTCGCTCAACCATATTTGAGGGAACGTAACGACCCGCCTCATACGACACCACCGCAGAAATGATTAAAGATAGCATGACATACTAAGACTACCTATGTTAAGGCATCGAATTGAAAATTTAAATCCAAAAGCTTTTCATAGGTCTTTCACTAAACTACTGACTATAGAAAGTAAAAATATTGCAATTAAATAAATCAAAACAAGGTAAGCTATTAAGAATTATATTTTTTGAGTAAGAAGTGCCATACATACAGACAATATAAAACAGATCTTTTATATACGAGTTATACGACGCCCTTAATACAAGCAGACAGAAGCAGACCCATTCCCACTGGCAGCACCCGTTCACGAGCATGACGCATGAACCAGCCATCGCTTCGCTCAACCATATTTGAGGGAACGTAACGACCCGCCTCACACGACACCACCGCAGAAATGTTTGAAGTGAGCATGACATACTAAAGCTACCCATATTAAGTCGTCGAGTCAAGAAGCCAGAAGTACGTTTTTAAGTAGGTAGGATACTTCTCACAATTTTATACTTAGAAAAGAAAATCACGATTCGAGTTTAATTAAAGGACTTTTATCTAGACCTATGAAAGAACCCCGGACTTTTTCTAATCAATACTGAGGTATTAGAGTAATAATTTATTAACAATACAAAAGCTATGCCCATGCCTTTTTATCCTTCAAATAATCGTCAACAGTGTAATAACCTTTACTCATTAAATTGGATTTAACAGTATTTTTAAATTTTTCCAAGGGCAGTTCTGTGACTTGTTCGGGTATCTTATTATAAAAGGTAATACATCTACACAAAAAAGAGCTTCCGGTTTTATGCAGTCTGCGCCTTGGAACAGCAAGTTTGTTCTTGTTTCTTGTATTGAGTTTATGAACATTACTATTTTTTACAAAGCTATCTAAATTTTTCTTTACATACATTATATTTTCATAGATGTATTGGGAAGCTACCGTTAATATTTTAATTTCTTTAAATAGGTCACGAAGAGTATCTCTAGACCGTAAGTTGTATATAGCGCGCACTGCCCTTTTTTGTAAGATGAATATGTTATTAATATTAGCAGCTGAGCCCCACAACAACAAACCGTAGGTCATAATACTATGAAAATAACTGAAGTAAACCAATCTTGCTGTTTCAATGTCGGTCAGAAGCCTTATTTTCTTAACTGCAAAGGCAGCAGAGCTAAGTCTGCTTGACAGGATATCGATATGAGGGTCCCATTGCAACCGCGGGTCTATAGTAATACCTAAAAATTTTGTTGAGTCAACAAATTCGACTGCTTCGCCATTTACATGTATAGTCATATGAACCTGCCTCACATTAGGAAGTGAAAATTTGACACATTTAGTTTTACTAGAGTTAAGCTTCAGATTATTAATAGTAAACCAATGCATCACCTTGGAAAGAGTGCTGTTTACATCGTCACTGCAGTTACATCCTCTATCAACTTTAAAAATTAAAGAAGTATCATCAGCAAACAGTACTATTTCACATAAGTTTTTAGTATAGTAAGGAAGGTCATTAATATAAATAAGAAAAAGCAATGGACCCAATATCGAACCCTGCGGCACGCCCATGGTAATAGGTAGTGGTATAGGTATGGTAATAAAATTTTACAGAGTACTTAATCTACGTATATAAGTCAGTAGTTTCTTCATAAGCAAATAATAAACGGCAAAGAACTAAGTATGAAGTCAGACCGGCTTGGCTTATTAATTTTACAATTTTAGCTCTTCAAAGTGATGTCATAAGTATAAAAATATAGTTTTATATCGAACAACAAATTGAAAACATTGTTTTTGTTAGACACATAAGGTCATGTCGGTGACCCCAGTTTTTTATTAAGCTTGTTGGTAGTTCTTTGTTGCCACGTTTTTACTAGCTTAGTTTACTGAAATGAGTTTAAGCTAGAAAAAATATGGCAAAAAAAAGGTTCATAAGCCTGAGTTATAAAGAAAGATGTATGTAAACTTGTTTATGATAATGTAAACTGATGTAAAATACTGGAGCCGCTTTGGATCTTTGAAGAGCAATGGAAAAAAATTCAGGTTTTTTCTGGGGTGGGTATGGCCCACCCGCCCCCCTTCCTACGTCAATGTTACATGTAAGTATTTCTTACTTTATGAGTTATTTTAAGTTTATTATGTTATTTTAAAGCGGCAACAATAATTTAAAACAAACAAAATCAACCTATATAATTGAAATAGTGAACAAAAGTAAATCGTTACCTAGATGATATTATGTAATAATTGCTAATTAAAAATATAACACTACATCGTAATTATAACAATTAAGTCTATTTTTCCTTTTCTCAGCGTTTTCAGGGAAATACTGATGTAGATACGTAACACGTCAGGAATTCTATTTTTTGCTTGCTCAAAATAGCATGTGTCTCTCGCACATGTCACTTATGAATATAATTTTTTGTCATCCGCCTTTATGGTGTCGGGCAGGTGTGGGTGGAACAGATGATGGCCGTGTTAAAAACATATGACGTCACAGTTTTGGTCCCTTTTAACTTGGTAAACAAGTACCGCCAACTATCGTTCGTAATATTGTTGAAAAAGTCAAATGAGTACCTTTCCAGTCAGTCCTACTATTAGTTCGAATAGTCGAACTCTTTAGACGATTTTTTTCGAAATAGACTGGCGGATAGGTAATCAAACTGTTTCAACAAATGCAAGATTCTACAAATGCCAGGGGGGCTACTGAAATGGCCACTTTTCTATTCGTTCGTTAACTTAAAGCTTAAAAATAAGCAATTAAACGATCTTATAACAAGTCGCAAGTTTATGTAAATCACAGACACTGTTTTATTGTATGGAATTGAGAAGCTACGTTACGTAATTTTGGAGTTTATGGCTTATTTTGAATTTTTAAGTTAGCGAACGAATAGAAAAGTGGCCATTTGAGTAGTCCCCCAGATTAGTTTAAAACGCCAGATTCTACAAATGCTAGATTATATAAATGCCAGATTTTGGTTGATATGGAGAAATAATATTTTCAATAATTTTTTGATAAAGTTCCTATTTTTCGTAATTTTACTTGTTGATGTTTGGTTGACACCTTTATTTCTCTTTATCATTGCATTACTGCTCACTATTGTAGTATTATTATCGTATAAAGTCATCGCAAAGACTTCTCATGGCAATTAGTGGTTTTTCAAATGAGCCATAAACTTTCTCATACTCCAATAAACGCATCTGTACTAAGGGGTGCAAGCTGCGTTCCCACACCCCGCACATGACAACCGACCAGCATAAGAGGACTCCCCCTAACGAGCGAATGCTTTAGTCAAAGTTCCCAGCGAAAGTTATTCTTTGATGTGTGAGAGGTCTCTCATTCTGGTTCATATCGATGTGAACTTTCCACCTACGCAGTCGCACGAGCATTGTTTAGGACACATACAAGCTCCTCGTTTAGCGGATATTAATAAAATATGGGAAAATGTAAAAAATAGTAGATTGTTATACAAGACGCTAAAATGACCCATTGCATACGAGGTAGTTTTATTCCCGAGCTTTAGCGAGGGAATAAATAGAAATCGAGTTACAATGGGTTTTAGCGTCGTGTGTTACACTCTACTTTTCACTACGATTGCGAAAAAATAAAATCCAATATTAAATACCTATAGTTTATACTTCCGTAAACGAATCCACTCGTTTTTCTATCCTCCACTTCATAAAATTTTCATACAGTATTTAAATAAATGATTTGTGCTTGACGGCAAAAGATTAAAATTATTTCTATCCTATTACTTACTTACAGTCACACAATTCAATCAGTTTGGAATTAGAGAAAAATTCTAATGATTTCGCGCCAGTGCCTTTTTTAATTTCTACTGTAGCCGCTAAGAAACACAATGCACGCATTTTAAACTAAAAGTCACAGAGTATAAATAAGTCTATGATTTCACCGAAGAGATCGCTGCTTTTAGTTCCATTTTCAAAAATCGAGCGAGTTTTTATTCGTAATTATGAATAAAGACTTTTTCGTTTTAGTAGGTTCATTGGTAATAGACAAACTTTAAAAAAGAAAAAACTTTATCCCCTAGGGGTATTTATGCTATTTTATCCTGACTCTTGTACCTTACAATGATGGACTTTTTGAGCAAGAGGAGTGAAAAAAATGTTAAATACTCATCATCTACTTTGCGTGATGGGTGTTTTCTTTAACATCAAAAAAGGATATCTGGCTCAAAATTTGTTTGTACTCTTTTTCTTATTGTGCCCACTTATTGAAAAATAATAAATTGGTTACTTATGCCGATCGTACTTTCAGTTTAATTACGATTTTGAAGTAAGGAGCGTTTTTATAAAGCTCCGAAAAATTTACAACCAACATAATAAAGAGTAGGTAGAAATGGTAATAATTATTTATAGTAAAAAATCCTTTTTTACCAAGAGAAGATTCAATAAGTCACCAATTTGCGTGTTTTATGGCGCGTAAACATATATTCTTGTGTGAAATTGCGAAAGTTTATGTAAGTACCTTTCTTGTGTGATGTTAATTATTGTGGCACCACCCGTTTTATTACCATTAATCTCGTTGATTTTCACTATTCACTCGAAAGTTGTATCACGTTTCACTTTGTTTATCATCGTCATCCATTCGTCATATATGTTTTATTTATCACGTTAACAGAGAATTTTTTACCTTTAATTAACAAAAAAAAAAATCTGAAACTTCGACTGTGCACAACTAAGTTTTTTGAAGTTATGAAAACATTAATTTACTAACACCTGATTTTTTGTTAATATTATCCGATTGAGTTTATGAGTATGGATATATTATGGTGTATATGTATGAAGTCAATTAGTTGTGTTAAGTCAACAAAGATATTTCTATGACTAATAATTTAAATCAGTAAATCTGCTTACTAGCATGTAATTTATTTATAAGCTTACTGTTTCAAATTTTTAGCTACGTTTGGTTGACAATGAAAAACATTTTTCCATTCCCCCGCTAGAAAAGAGCGCTTTTGGTACGAATTGCGTAAAAACTTTTGCGACGAATTGCGTAAAAACTTTTGCGACGAATTGCGAGTGTAAACGAATCACTTTTCCTCACGCTCGTAGCAAAAAGCGATTTTGCTGCGAGTTTTCCCGCTGGTAGAGGTAAAAAGTTCTGTTATGAGAGCAATTAAATTGTTTGTCTCGTGATCTAAATTCAGCACTCGCAGCAAATCTTTGCTCCGTTGTTGAATATTTATTCAACTATTATTATCTGGGAGTTGTTTTTAATGCCACTGTGTAGTTTATCGGTCGCAAAATTGCCTAGCTTATAATCAATCACTATTCATCTTTCTTGGTCTACTGAAGCGATATGTGGGTCAATTTTCACACTAGTTTTTGCTAAGAAACAGTACACGCACGGACGCGCAGTCAGAGAAAACATGACTGGTAACAGTGGTTTTAGATTTTTGATTAGAGCGACATCGCCTCTCGCTGATCATGGAAGGCAACCTGGGGTCCAAGTTGGACCCAAGTCTGTATTGTTTACGTCATAATCGTGTTAGAGTTGTAATGCTTTTTGACACAGTTCTTTTCTACACAAACCTGAGTTTTTTCATTTGGACAAATATTGAGAAAAAAACCATTTTTTTGTTGTTATTTATCGGAAGTATCGGAACTAACACACACACACACGCACACACACACACACATTAATAGGTACAAATTCCATTGTTCTTAAGATATATCTGTTTTTATTTTTTAGCATTGATATAATGTTATACTATCTATAGGTAGGTACTATACGCATTGAAATAATGTTATACTATGTTTACACTTTTTACATTGACTTGAAAAGAGTTTTAAATAAATGGTAAGTACCCAATAACAGTAAGTAATGAAAATTTTGAACGATCGAGTACAACTTTATGTGTCTTTACTTTTCTTTGATTGATTCATTAAGCCTTTGAAATCAAATTGTGAATATAAAACTTTACGAGAAGAAGTACTGACCCTACAGTTACAGTGGTCGTAAAATAAAAAAAAGTATCTTTTTTTACGAAGCGTTTTCACTGAAATTGCAAATTATGCGGGATGAATAAAAAAGTATCAATGAATATTTATACTACAAAGGCTGAACATTGTTGCAAGAACGCAAAATACTAAACGTGGAAAATTATACTTTGCAGTTTTGTAATTACAAAGGAAATAAGAACTTTAATTCTTCATAATTATATGAGTGTGTTTGTGAACTATTGCACATTCTAGTCCTAATAGTCACACATGATTGGAAAAACCTTACTAATATTATAAATACGAAAGTCTGTTTATTTGTTACGCCTTGACATCTTAGCTACTCAACCGATTATCTTGAAATTTTGCACACACGTTCTCAGGGGTACAGAGAAGGACACAGGGTACCTTTCATTCAGAAAAAAGTACTGTCCCCGAGGGGTAGCAAAAAACTTTCCACGCAGACAAAGTCGCGGGCGGTCGCTAGTAAACAATAAATAATAATCAACGAGAAAGTAATGAATTTATTGATGATTTTACAAACAGTGAAAATACATACCACGCGTCCTCTTTCGGGTTGTAATCTGTAAAAAAACATTAAAATTTATTATTCATGTCCCAGTTATAAAGATAATGTGATTGCAAAGTCACCATCTGGCACCGTGTCTGTTTCAAGTTATTAATAAATCACTAGACGTGAGTAAGTTATGGTTTATATATTCTGTGGTTATGATTATGATCGATAGTATTGTTGAACATATTGCGGAAAATAAAAGAGATTTTACTATTGCTCCTAATTTAGGGACGACAAGGAAGATAATTTCAGACAAACAGGAGATACGGGTTTCTCTTATTGCAATATGAAACAAGAAAATAATTTCCGTTTTTCCATTAAAATTCCTCTTAAATGTAACAAGCAGAATTGAGAGCATCTTTGTTCTCGCATCCCCTTTTCATTTTCAATAAGTACCTCAAACATATTCTTTATCAAATTAAGCCCTCAAAATAAAATGTACTTATAGGAACGTCTTCTACAAGGATTTTTATTTCAAACTGATTTACACAAAGTACAATGGCCATAGTTAGAAACAAATCGAAAAATGCAAACGACGGAACAATGCCAGACCACAATAGAACAATAAGATCCGTCAATTCGAAAAGTTTAGACGGTTTGCTTAAGAACTTCTGTTAGTCCCATATCTTCGACTTCCGATTTATTTAAGTTGAAAAGTATAAGTATTGGAGATTTTAAAACGTAGCTTTTTCCTCTTAGAAAATAATGAGTATAGCTTATCATGGTTGTGAACGCTGGTTTACGCGGTTAACTAATACCCACTTCTTTTTTGTCATTATGCATGTCCTATTCTTGCAACACAAAAAACATGGCTTTAGTCATAAAGGTTACTCAATAACGCCAAACTTACACTTTAGTCCAGTAAAATTACGGGAGCTAGTATGACGAAATAGAAATAATTTGCAATAGCGGTCTTTCTTCTTTTGATCGTTAGATTAAATGGCTAGATGTCATTTTGTAAAGGAATCCAACTAATTTTCAATAATTTTTTTTTTACTTTACTGACCAAAATATTAATTTATTTAATTGCTTTAGCAAAATTGCTAATTACATACTTTCTTTACTTTTTGCTTGATTTGGAACTATACCTAGTTGGTTACTAAGTTCTGTAACTATGGAAAACATGAATAATACTAAATTTACAAATAATGCTACAGTGAATTATATACCAAATGAAAGTACAAATATTTAAGATTATCATGTATTAAAATTATTCGAAATGACCGCCTCTGGCATGAATACACGCCTTTAGACGACGAGGCCAGTCATCGATGGCAGCACGAACTACCACCATATGCAATTCTGCGACTGCCTTGAGAATAGCGCGCTTAAGAGAGTCGAGATTCATGTGGGGCTTAGCACATGCTTTCTCCTCAATAAGTTGCCATATGGCATAATCCAGAGGATTTAAGTCTGGGCTGGAGGATGGCCATTCTTCCTGCGCGATAAAATCAATTTTGTTAGCCCGAAACCATGCTTGTGTAGATTTTGCTTTGTGCGCAGGGGCAGAGTCCTGCTGGAAGACCCATGGCTGGTTTTGAAATAAAGTGTGGCTTAAGGGTTGACAACAGGTTCCAGAACGGTATCTTGATAGACTCTAGCGCCAGTTATCACACCTTTTTCACAGAAATGAACCTTACTTAGCCCTGAATAGGACACCCCCAGCCAAATCATCACTGATGAGGGGTGGTGACCTCGTTGGACCCTCGGAGCAATCATGCTGGCTTCTTTACTATTCTTAGCGTATACTCTATCATTTTGACGGTTAAAATTTTCTTCGACTGTGAAGATTTTTTCATCAGTAAACAAGATTTTTCGATGGCCGTTTTGTGCGTACTGCTTTAGTAGAGCGCGACTTCGTGCTAACCTCATAGTCTTCAATCGTGCGTTTAGCAGATGGCCCTTTCGTCTACGGTAAGCGTGAAGCCCAAGGTCATCATTGATAATTTTTTTAAGGGAACTTCTCTTCACAGTCATCTGTATTGCCAATAACTTTTGCTTCCGGACGGGATTTCTCGTGATTCTCGCCTTCACTGCCTTGATCACAGCTGGTGTCCGAATGGTGCGTGGTCTTCCTGATCTTTTTCGGTCATCGACGGTCAAGGTATTACTGTACCTATGGATAGTGCGATAAATAAATTGCTTGTTGATTTTCAACTTTTGTAGCAACTTGAAAATCATATTCGGTGGCTGCCCACATTTGTGCAGAGCAATTACAGCGACACGATTCTCCTTCAACCCCCATTCCATGGTGAAATAAACAAAATATGATATACGTGTGGTATGGAATTATAGCTTATAAAACTGTCAATAATATGTCATTTTTATTTTTTCTTTTCATTTGTTTTAATGGCCAGTAATCGATAAAGAAACTCAGTAACAGAACTTTTGACCAACCTGTGTAATTTGATTGTGAATGTAAATCCAACAAAAAAAAAGTTACAACTACGCTGTATTTTTTTGTATTCGTAAATTTAGTTGGATTCGTTTATATTAGTGTTTTATAATCACATCAAAGTCATATTGCAAAATTACAGCTTATTACCATTTAATGTTTTGCGAACCCGTAATTTTACTGAACTACTTACAGAGGTAAAACGCGGGAAGTTTACTAGATCCCAGTTTTATTATACGTACATAGAATAACACATTTTAATGATTTTGACCGAGCATTTAATATAGGAATTATTTATTATTTACATATAGAAATTACTGTGGAAAAAGACATAAAATGCAATAAATAAAATTGTTTTCATTTACTCAAAATTCCGTCGCAGCTAAACTTTGGCGGCCTTTCTAACCTTTCTAATTTTCGTCTGTCAATGTTTCATGCTTTTGTTAAAATCGTTTCATGGTCTTTCTGTTCATAATCTGACTTTCTGTTTAAAATAACGAAACAGATTGATTTATTGTAACAACAAAAGGCGACAAACCCAAGATTTGACACTTTGGTCTTTGAGAAATTGTGACTTTGTCAGTATCAAAAAATTATAAATTCGTTATACTTTGTATCCTTATGACCAGGGATAATCAGAAGAAATAGACTATTAGAGTGTTCCGGTCCATACCGTAGTCTGTTTAGGAAGAAAAAAATTATAGAAAAACAATACTCTGAACCCAAATATAATAAAAAATACATGATTTTCTACTATTTTATTCATAAAAGTCCAACTTATTTGATTGTTTTATGTTGTGTGATGATAAATGATGATAGTTACACATTATGACTCTTTTTAATGTCAAACTTAAGTAGTTTTACTATAATAGAATTAAACTCAAACAGTACAGTTTAGAAAGGGATGGTGCTATTCATCGCATATATCACCAATCACCATCCCTTTCTAACTGTACTCAAGCAGAGATTTGAGTTTGAGTTTGATGAGTAATTAGTGTGTATATCGCCACAGAACAAAGAAAAAATTGAATCGCTATCATAGATCATAACAAGGATAGCGGATGAGTAAAGTTTTGAAATAATGAGCCCGAAATTGCGATCTAGCAATTCAGATTTATCGGATCAAACGTCCATAGTTATTTTCATAATGCAACGCCATCTGGTCGCACCATATTATGGCAAGTCGAGCTTCATACCGGGCTTCAGTGTGCCTCTCGTCATGTTATTCTTAAGTAACCAAAGCTATTTATAGTTGGTGGTATGCACTTAATTGATATTTATTGTTATAAGTGTGCTGTGTTACAAAACGCCTCCGGTTTTGTTTCTGGCAACTACCTAATTTGTAATAGCAGGCTTTATATTCAGTAAATACTTAATGGGATTATTTGAGTACCTACCTATAGTGAAATGGAGTAATATTTAGAACACTACCTATTATTTCAATACATTATTATCAACAAGAACAGAAATAGTATTATTATAGGTAATGACTATTAGTTTTAACTTTTGAAATTTTTTGATTATAGGCATTTACATTTACAATGCTATTTTTATATCAAGCTAATAAATTTAATAAAAAAAATACTAGAAAAAATCGACTCACCCGTAGCGTCTGAGTTGCTACGGGTAGGTCGATTTTTTCTATTAAATTTATTAGGTTAGTTTTAACTTAATAACTGACTGCATTTGGGACTGTGAGTACTGAAATCTTGCTTAATAAAGGCAAGCATATAAGTATAAAAAAAATAAAAAAAACATAACTTTTCATTAACATAGTTTACGTTATGACTGCAATGAACCCGCAGTTTGTTTTCATAATATGAAAATGGGTTTTTATTATCGTATAAACTTTAATGGGGTACAATATGAGAATTTACGCGTCCATAAATCCTGTAAATCTTAACCCTTTGGGTATCGTTGTTTAGTTGAGATCAATCAGCGACGGGAAGGGCCTAACAAGCGTGTAGTTAGATTATAACTTGAGTTTGACGTTTACGTTTTAGGGTTGAGTTGACGAATTACATAAGCGAATAAATTCGTTTTATTAAGAACCCGTTGCCGTCGTTAAGGTTGATGAATTTAATTTAATTTGAAGGATTATTTCAACCTTAGAACTATATTTAGCTACTCGTAAAACAAACGCTTTAGGAATACTATTAAAAGGGAATCCCCGAATTTGGCAGTATTTGAACTCAAGTAGTTACGACTTTCTCTACAATCTCAATGAATGTCAAATTCAGATATTGCTTTTATGAACCTTCATTGAGTTATGATAGCGGCAAGAATTCAGAAATTATTGAGTTTGACTCGATTTTTTTTTCTGAAAACATGTCCTTTTTAGGGGAATTTTTAAAATCTCTTTAATTATACATCGTTTTTGAACAAACTGTATGTAAATCATAAGCAAATTTCGTATTCTAGTAATTGACGGGATTAAAATGTTATATAAATAATTTACAAAAAAAGTGACAGTCGTGCTGCGGGCGCGACAGTCAGACGCAGTGCAATTTGCAAGCAGCGAACTATTAATCGGAAATGGTGTGAATGTTACAAACTTACTACTTTTATGAATATGTAACGTAAGTAACCACGTTAGAAGTAAGAAAAACACGTAGTCGTCATTTATTAACATAGGTACATAGTTAATGCAGCAAAAGCTTGCACGAAGAGCTTTTAGTTCGCAATTTCACTAGAGCTTCTTACAAAAAGTTTCTGCTCTGAAAACTCAATTTTATCAATCTTTCAAGAATATGTTTTGCTCAAGTAATAAAAGTAATACAGTAAAACAGTCACGTTGTGTACTTCTCCCGGTTAAAGGGCTATTATAATCTTCAGACCCAGTATTGTATTCAATGGGGAATGTCCGAAAAAAATCAAATTGGCTGAATATTTTTCTATAGGTAGGAATAAGGTCCCTTAGTAATAGAAAAAAGTTTCATAATTTTCGGATGCATGAAACAATTTTTAAAAATCAAAGTCTCTTCGACTTCACAAATGTATGAAAGTAACAGCAGAATGGAGATTATACCTTTGCCACCACCTGCCACAACCACAACATGGTATTAAAAAAAAAGATTCAAGACAAAATGTCAAAACTTTTTTTTTTAAATACGTGTAGTGGTTGTGGCAGTTAGCGGCAAAGGTATAATCTCCATTCTGCTGTTACTTTCATACATTTGTGAAGTCGAAGAGACTTTGATTTTTAAAAACTTTTTTACCCAACCGAAAATTCTGAAACTTTTTTCTATTACTAAGGGACCTTATTCCTACCTATAGAAAAATATTCAGCCAATTTGATTTTTTTCGGACATTCCCCATTAGGCATCATTTACGATACAACGGATCTCTTTCATTATTGCCCTTAATATATTCTACGGGCGAAAGGGACGTCGCTATACAGAAGAAAAAGAGAGCACAATACTTGCGTAACTATGGAATTGTAGAACAATAGGATGTGGGCATTGCGAGGATGTTGGTAATTTTAGGATTTAAGACTTCGCAGGGCCATGGATATAAATGAAACCCACATGGCTATTAGACTTCAAACAGTGGCCATGGCCAGATCAGATTTTTATTGTCAGGATAATTTTAGAATGTGATTCTTTGGGCAAGACGCGATGGTCTCACACCATAGAGATAGTAAAACACATTATACAATCAGTACCTATCCGTAGCACGAACGCTGAAAAAGAAAACCTGCTTTCAAGTACCTACTCGATAGAGTAAGCGAAAATTTTTCTATGTCTATGACTAATCATAGATATAGAATGCCAAAGAACAACAATGTCAATAAACGTGATCCGAAAAATGAATGTATACATTTTGTATGAGATACGTAGAATATGACTTACATACATAAAATATGACTAAGTATATAATGGCAATCGAAATTAATAAACTATGTTACATACTGTTTTCTTCGTCGATAAACGAATCAATGTAGCGAAATTTGGTTTTAGTGAAATGTGTGGCAAAATCTTATTTACCTTTGAAAAGTGGGATTACTTCAATAAAATTTTTAATATCTTTGGATTACTTGGATTCTTTTTATCACATCACAATTACTTAGAGCACAAGACACCATGGCTCCACGATACCTTTATTTGAAATTCTAATAAGAATTAACAAATATTTTAAACAAACTGTGATTGCTCAAGGCGGGACGCTAGGGGCTCTTACTGTAAAAATGTTGGCACATTGTCACTTGATTCTTTGTCTCTTTTTTTCACAGTCCGTGTCCGTATAATGTTAAACGCTTTGTTGGTCTTCTTGAGCGTAGCGAAAATTTTTCTATGTCTATGAGTAATTCTCTATGGAAAATCTCCTTTTGGCTTTTCGGCGGTAGATGGCGCCCCATACAAAATTACTCTATAGAATGTTTTTACGCGCGTTATTTTACGGATCCTAACGTAATTGAGGTTTTTCTTAGGCTTTTTTGTTTGGTTAACGTCAGGAAATGCAAAAGTCACCTATTCCCCTAATGACCCGTGGACCCACTGTATTACCCACTGGTGGGTCTAACGGGAAATTGCGATTCCCGTTAGATCCACTGCACTAGAGTTGGAATCGAAATTTAAATGCAAAAGTTTAAAATGTCGATTCTTTAAAAGAATCTGAAGTTGCTTAGTACATGCGCAGGATGTATTTTTCGTACATTTCGAGAAATTATGGATCACCTCGTGTTCTGACGGAGCTAAAATAAAGATAACATTTTATATTGGATGTTGAAATATATTGACAATAGTAAAAAACTTAACGACTTTTGAGAATTTAACAAATTCTATCTAACTAGAAGTACCAGGACTACATAGTTACAAATGAGGTATTTGACATGATCTTCATTCAATTCAGAGAGCCTAGCCAAAGTAACATTCACTAATCTTCGTTATCGCTTCGCTTTCAAAACATGTATGGGATTGACATAAGGTTTCGTTAACAATCGAATTTTAAAACGTCTAATCCATACATGTTTCGAAGCGAAGCGATAGCGAAAATTTGCAAATGTTACTTTAGCTAGGGGGGCAGGTTATACATCAGTACAGTATTATCCGAAAATATTTTTATAAAAGTTAACCTTCTCTAGATTTATGTGAACCTGGTACTTTTTAAAATAATTGTAACCCAATCCTTGTTAGTCATTATATTAAAAAATAATACCTGATAATATGTTACAGCTAGTTAAAATACAAATTATTCTTTTTAATTTCTCGCGTACGGAAAATTATTCCGATTTAGAGCGATCCGCACCCTGATTATCTAAAAAGAAACTATTTAGCGACCGGTTGCATTTGACATACATTGCCACTTTTCTTTGGTATGTTTTTTTTTAACCCAAATAAAAGTAGCAATGGATCACGATCATCTGTGAACTGCAACCAGTCGCTAGATGGTTTCTAATTAGATAATCAGCCCGCCGATTGCACGCATTTAAACAATGTTTAAAAACTATCATAAGAATCGACATTTTAAAATTTTGCATTTAAATTTCGATTCCAACTCTAGTGCAGTGGATCTAACGGGAATCGCAATTTCCCGTTAGACCCACCAGTAGGTAATGCCGGTGGGTCCACGGGTCATTAGGGACCTATTCGCAGTTAGAACAAAATTTCCATTTCAACGTTAGTTATATAAACAATCGTGTAGTCCTTATGTGTCCTATTTTCGATAGGTACATTAATACCAAAATGATAGTCTTAAGAGCCAAGTGTTTTAATATTTTTTTAGCGTTCAACTTCAAGCTAGGTACTTAATTATCTTTTATTGTTGATTGTATACTATAGTGGAGCGGATGCAAAATGGCGCATTTTGTCACGTCACAAATGGGTTACCACTTGCCACATTATTTACTAAATCACGTCCGTAATTAGATCACTCAATGGCAGGGTTCAACAATGGGGCATTCATCGGGGCCCAAGCATCGGAACGATGACGTACACAACTTTTATTATCTGAACTGTATTACCTTTGCCTAAGGTCCGAAATTTAAAAGCATCATTTTTAATGCGTCGATAGCATAAGATTTGTGGGAAGTGAAAGCTATGATGTAAATATAGTTAGCAGTTAGAGTAATTCAAAGGCCCGCATCGTAATGCAATTTGCAAAACAGCAGATTTATTATCACATTTTTTAATGGAGAGGAAGTGTAAATTGAGGAAGGACCGTGAGAATCGCTATGGGTATAATAAGGTACTGTTTTATAATTTTTATTTCCATAAATAATGTGAGTGCATTATAATCTTTTTGCTTGTGAGCGTTTTTCCACTTTTTACCGGTTTTATTCCATATTTTACCGGCAAGTTTCGATCGGCAGCTCTATTAGGCTATTTTTCAACTAGTTATAAAAAATAGGTATAGGTACATATTATAAAATATTTTTATATAGTTTCCACTAAGTAAATTTTATACCTTACTATTCAAGTTGCCGGCTGAACGTGGAATGTTTTTTTTACTGACCAGTAGAAAGTGGAAAAAATATTTGCCGGGTAGAAAAATCGCCGGTTGAATGTGGAATACGAATAACTTATATCATATTTGAAAGCAACAGGGTTGATATTAGTTATGTGGATTATAATAGGGTTACCAGGTAACCCTATACCTAAGCCTACCTTTTTTAAACCGGTGCAATTATTTGCAAGATAAAAAAAAGTATTTTTAAACCTTTGCATAAGATTATTTGTTGTGGACCTTTTCAAAATGACAAAAAACAAGGGAATAGATCGGTAATTCAAAAAAGTATAGCTTTCATTTGGTGTGTGTGTGAGAGTCCTTAGCTACGTATCGTGCGCACGCGCCGCTAGTTCCGGCCATCGTTGGAGGAGGAAGTACTGTGAATACCGTGATACCATCTAATAGTAATGACTTGTACTACAGTAGTCCAAACGGAAGGTTGGTTGTTAAAATTGAATCGAGAGGATACATTGGAAAGCATATTTTTTGATAATTAATGAATGTTGAATTAATAGTGCACGAAATTTTAAGGGGTCAATGTACTCATGCATACAAACAAATTTTACTACGGAACCAACATTGAAATCGCGAAAAAAAAATCAGCTGTTCCATAGAAAATTTAAAATCGAATAGATCAAAATGTATGGAATGGAACAACAGATTGTCGCGATTTCAATGTTGGTGCCATAGTTAAATCTGTTCGTATGCAGTACATTGACCCCTTAAAATAAAGTGCACTATTTAAGAAGGACCCTATATATGTATCAAAATATATTAAAACATTTGGCGAGTTCTCAAATTAAATAAATGATTTTTCTATACTTCTTCTCTTGGCCTAGTAAAATTATTAGGAATTGTATTTATGAATCGGATAATTTAATTTAGACCTTTGTTTAACCACATTTCTATTTCTGTGTTTTTCTGCGAACAAACATTGATTTAACTTCGCCGAAATCTCTAATGAATTCGGACCTAAATCTAATTCTGTTGTTACAAAATCACTGCGCTGTTCATTTCTATATTAAGAAGAGAACTGAAATAATTTACTCAATTGGCATCGAAAATTTGAATATTAGGGTTTTTCTGATTTTGTTTATCAGAAAAACCCTAAAAAAAATTAAACAAACCAAAAAGCATAGATGTACTGAAACATGTTTCCTGTGTGACTAAACTATTGGTTTTTTAATTGATATTTTTAAGCAGTCTGTCTGGGAGTAGCGTTATTAGTTATACGACATTAAATTTACTGTCGTATCCAGGTTGTATATTTACCAGAATCTCATTTTACATCTTTTATCAAAGAATAAAAAATAGTACAGTGGTACCTATTTTGTGGCTATCTCAAAGGAATACAGTTCAAGTTGAACCAATGCTTCCAAAAGCGGTGTTACTGATTATGTTACTCGGTACAATTATTATTGGAACATTCATCCCTTCCATTGTTAAGGAAAGGTTCCGTTTTATTTTCTTTACGAAAATAAATGGAAGACAGGATCCCCAATTTTCTCTTTATAACCTCAATCTAAAGTTCACAATCGTTTGCGCCAAAGGGAGCCAATGTTTATTAATTCGGCGCTGGATTTGTTGATCGAAAATCGACAATCGTGACTGGGTTTCAAGGTTTTACTGAAGACCGAAGCTTGCGTGTTAGGTTTACTGTAAAAGTTATTATAGCGCCGTTTTTAACTGTAGCAAATCCCGGTTGCGTGTCGCGTTAAATTTCGTCATTATATTTCGGGAATTATACTTTTTTATTTCCAACTTGTATTTTTTAACAACAAACCTGATGAAATATTCAAGAGAAAGACACACAATGTACTTAATTTCATCGTTATAGCTGTGGTAAGCCTAGAGATTTTCTATTTATTAATATCAGATTTCAGTCATTCATAACAAAGATACAAACGTTCTAGAGATAAGTGACCTCACAGCTACCTTTAGTCAGTAAGTACTTTAAGGCCCGTATTAATAGACCGCTCTTAATGTTGTTGAAAGCTACCTTGAGATCATACTTGAGATGCTCTTCTATGTAGAAACACCATCTCAAGTATGATCTCAAGATAGCTCTCCAACGTTGAGAGCGGTTTATAAATAAGGACCCAAGATTGTATAACAAACAACAAACGAGTTTAATTAACAGACCGCCGAGATCGATGCCGTACACTCGAGGTCGTTGCATTATCCCAAAAATAGACCGTACGGGTACGGAAAACGTGATTGTCCTGCCATAGGCTACGTTCAACCTGTTATAGTCCTTAGGAGGATTAAAATAAGGTTAGAAATCGTTCCACAGCAAATGAGAGACGAAAGTACAAAAAGACTTTCATGACGTAACTCTATCTGAAAGCGAAATATATCTTGCACATCTTGATTGATGTTAGAGCCAAGATCATCGAAGGCATAAATTAATGAAGTAGTTCGTAACTAGGTATCTTCCAACAGTATATCACAGTTTGAATATATCTAACCAAATATATATTTATATTCGAATGAAAAGTTTCCTGAAGTTTTTCATAGTATCTTTATTTTCCGTGATATCATACAGACTGGTAATGTTTTGTGAGAGGTATTAGTTATATACGAAATAATATCAGCAAGTTAAAAAAATAAAATATAGTAGGCAAACAAGTACGTGTATTTTTATCAAAAAATGCTGTGCAATATATTCTCCAATCTTTCTAATACTCGACAACATAAAAAGATTTCAAGTGGGTTTCTCAGAAGGTAGCATTCTAAAATTGTTCCATAAAAATATTCCGTGGCAGTTGTAGGTTGGAATTAGCATTGCGTAAGGACCCCTTGCGAGTGTTTATTGGACTTGGCGAGTCTCGAGTCGAGGGCTGGAGAAAGACTCAACTTTTCCCATTCATTCCGTAAATCTGGATCAATGCTAAGGTAATATAGGAATGAGTGAGGTAAATGAATGATTGTGGTTTAGTATAAAGTGAAAACCTTATGACTTCAACGAATCTTCACTTCCACAGAGACTTCAATCTCTTTTGTAAGTATCTCTAATCGAAATACTTTACTTTCTTCAAGTCGTCAGTATGCAGTTATAGCGCAGTTTTGGTGGATTTAAGATTAATTTATATTATAAATTGCATGTGAATTTGATATTAGAAGCATTTGAAAATTGCAGGTTTCACTCAAGTATCTATAGAGTAGACGAGAGCTAAGTAATCTAAGCCCTTGTCTACTATTGAGTAGGCAAGGGCAATACTAACTCTTGTATCTATAGAGATACAAGAGTACCTATTGATCTTTTTTCTCGTTTTTCCTAAAATCGAAACCCTGTATCACATAGGGAAGATAATGTTCTGGCACTTGTAACTGTCAGCCCTGAACAGGCTAAGCTATAAGACAGGATAGAAATAAAAGGTATCAAAGACGGGCTTTATTGCTTTCGAGTAGAAATAGCCTTTTTACGAGTTATATCCAATAGGGAGAGGAAAGCATTACTAGGAGTATAAAGTGCGCAACCTGACGATCGTCTTTTGTCATCATGGTTGTAACAGATTTTAAATTCTATTTTGTTTGTGTGGTGAATTAAAACTGAAACAACGACCCTTCTTCGAAATCAAAATTTAGTCTTGTTAAATTTCCATAAATTTTGTACAGCATTTGTCATAAGGTTGTTATTTATTTCGGACCCTAGTGCGACATATTAGTCATAAGTTATGCCTTGAAACACATACGTGGGTGATAAAGTGACCTCCTAATGGCAAGTGAAGTAGCTATTATCCTTCTAAATGGTTTCTATCCTCATATGGGTCAGGTCGAATCCATTTTGGAATCAGTTTTGCCTGTCCAGTTTGACGATAGACATAATGTAGAGAAATATTAGTTAAAATATTTAAATGTTAATTGTTCTTGTCTTTATCTTTAGTTTTCACATTTTGTTGTACTTTTTGATTTACTTTCACACTGATATTTTTATGGAAAACTTTTGTTTGTTTGTTTTGTTGTCAAGATATCTCAATTACTCGTATTTACTTTTGTATCGTCTTTCTCAATCCAGATTTTCCAAATAACAAATTTTGACTGCTGGCAAATCGTATGGAAACAATCTGAGGCTTGCTTTGTTAGCTGAAAAAGGTCGACGAACTCGATAGTTTGTTGAAAACAATTACAATGTTTTGGTTCGATGCAATTTTAGGGCAATAGGAACATAAACGCTTAGAGTGATTTCATCGGCGAATTAACAACATTGAACAACGGTATTTTGACGGGGATTTACAATAAAAATGAGCATAATGATTCCAAATTGTTTTAGAAGCAATCAAAGCGGGTTTCCGTTAACGTTTATGTCTTGAAGTTTCGGTTTTATAATGTTAGTAGGTAGGTACTAAAGTTTTATTTTTATTTAAGGTAGCCTTTTTGCAGAATCTTTGCTAGTTTATAAACTTTATAGCATGACCAAACAAAGCCGGCAAAAAAGGTTTTTAATTTCATTATTCCGCTTGGTGATTATTTTTTGTCACCAAATAAAACCTCCAAATCACGTGCTATTTAAATAATGCTATAATTACGCTAAATGCATGGCGTTCTTATGACTTCTGCTATAATAATGCTATTAGGCGAATGCGCACGCGCCTTTCGCGATTCCGTAACAGCCGATTACAAGAGGAATGTCTTGAAGAACGCAATACTGCCATTATGCGATACCGCGGTAAAATGGCGTGGGTAATGCTTCCTTATTAGGGTGGATATGCCTAACTCCAGCCCCCCCCCTAATACCAGCCCCCAAAAGTTTTTGCTTTGCTTTCATTAAAAAACAGTGAAAATCGGAAACTGTTTGATGGAGCCACACCGCTAGTTAATCCTCTAAGTTGGAAAATCACTATTAGCCGGTCACGTCACCTACAACTCACACAACGAGCAATAATGTTTACCGAGACCGAGTAGAGGTGACTATGTTTGAAAAACAGCATAAAAGCTCGATCGATGCGAACTTTGGGAAGTGTGTTTACGAAGGCAAGATGCAATTTTTTTAGGTTTTAAGCTTTGATACTAGTAATAGATTAGATATATAACGTTTTGACATTACTAGTTTGTAATTAAATTTACTAATTTCGAAAAAAATAGGGGGGCTGGAGTTTGACTGGATGATTTTCAATAACTTTCTATTACCAGCCGGGGCTGGTATTGGGTATTTAACTTTCGTTTAAGAAATCAAGTTCATCTTAATTTGCTCGTCTCAAGGTTGGAATTTGTAGTGCTATTCACTAGAATTACTAACCCTGCACCCTATGACCTAATTACAGCCGGGTGAAAAATGTTTAATTCCTAAGTTATTTGTTCTGCAAATTAGGGGCTGGTATTAGGATATGTATGAGAACCTAACTCCAGCCGGTCATCTAACTTTACGGCAATATACAGGGTGTTCTCAAATATGATTTTAATTATTTTGTTTTATTTTTTAATGTTAGATGTAAAAAGTAATAATAATTAAAATCATACTTTTCTTCACTCATAGAAACAGAAAATAAATTCAATATAAAAAAATGTATATTGAATTCCACTTCTTGGAAAACGCTTAAAAAAGTTGCAAATAATTAAAACGATTTCATACTCGTTGATTATATGTTTATTAAACCAAAGTTAACTTTTTGATACGCCATTTTTAATATATGTGTATTCTTAATTGATTAATATCTACAGGAGAGGTGTAAGTTTCAATGACTTGCTATGGGAATCATAATTTATAGCCTTTAGTGTTTTATTATCACTATTGAGAGTTACCAAATTATATATTTTTTATTTTATACTAACATGGTTGTATTATTTTAGAACACCCTGTACCCGGCTGGAATTAGGGAGCAAAGCGGCTGATATTAGGGCAAAGGCGGCTGGAGTTAGGGTTTTTCGCCCTTCGGACATTTAAACGCTTCTCTATTTTTTTCCCACAAAACTACGTAAAACTAAGTTCTATTTTCGTAATAAAGATGAATCAACCTACCTAAAACTGTATCAACAATATTTTTAAGATAGCAATTGTGGCAACAACAGAGATTCAAAGTTGAAAAATCCTTGGGGGGGCTGGTAATTGGCATATTCACCCTACTTGACTGTGAAATGGCAATTTGATTAGGATTAACATTGCTAAGAAAGCATCTTCATATTTTTTATTGTATACTTACGCATTATTTCTTCACTTTCTCGGTAACTTTCTTATATTTTATTATAAACAAAGAGATACGTCTGTAAAACAATATTTTAACAATAATGTTGTGTTGTAATTTGAATCTGTTAACTGCTTTATGGCATTATTCTATTGATACGAAACACTAAAACTCACCAACGCACAAAATAAACCCACTATAAAAGCATAAAGTGTTTTCTAAGAAAACCAAATATTTGAGTAGCTGAAAATCCGATTTTATAAGATTATCTGTGATTGCAAAATAAACACGAAGTCTAAAAGAAATTGATTCGATCCTCAACAAACCCTCTTACCGTTTTCTCATTGTTTATTTAGTTAGTGGAAGATTCAACCAGCAGCTTCTGTAAAGTTTATCTTTGTTAGTAATGTTGAGGGACACAGAATAATATTGGTTTTCTAAGAAAATAAATAAACTAAAGGGTGGTACCTATTATGCCACAGAATAAATAATAGTAGGTACAAGTATTATACGTCTTAAGGAAATAATAGACTTTGCAAAAATTACCGAGAACCAGTGTGTAGGCAACCACCTAACTCTAGGCTACTTTCACAGTCATAAATACCTATATTATTACAATTTTAATAAAATATTAAAGATATATAATAGCGTATTGTGTTACATGTTTTCGTAACTCGACAGCTAAATCTGCGCTGAAAAATTGCCTACTAAGGAATTTGAGTGGGTGGTCCAACATCGAACGAGAAATTTATGTGAAGGGAAATAAACATGGTAGTGGTTACCTAAAGAAAATGTAATCGAATCTATTCAAGTACTATTCAAGCTCATGATAAACATTCCAAGTACGGTTAGCTTCAGGCATCGAAACCGCTCTGCAAGATCTTGAACAGCAAATGCCTCATGTTTTCTATTATCAATGAGAAAGATCCTCTGCAATAGAATCTTGTAACACTGTTCAAATAGATAGACCTTATTAAAACTCCTCATAACTTTACAATACAGGGTCATTTTTAGACCCCTTGTCAAATTTTGTCAGGTCATTCTATAACAGCAGTACAATCAATTTGTGACGTAGAAAAAAAAAAATCTTTTTTTACTTTTTGTCCCAAACTTTTCCCTACACAAATCAAAATTGTTGTCACTGTTTGCGCATCGCACGGTTGACCCGCGCGAGCCCCCCTCCCGCCACCCGCCTTTCCCCGCTCGCGTCGCTTGCGCGAGGGTGAGCGTGCGCGTCTAAATTTTTTGGACATAAAAAGTGGCTGAAAACTGTGAATTAAAAAAGAAATAATTCATAATTATCTTACCATTTTTTTTTTAATTACTTCCTTGATTGATTTATATTTGATTTTGAAAAGAGGTCGCAAAATATCGAGTATTTTCGGTTGAGTAGTCCTAGAGATCACTCTATACCACATACATTTTTTCCTTTCACATTTCATTCAGAAAAAAGAGGAAGGCCTATATTTTGGTTGTATTCAGTTGGAGCGAGTCCTAATTGCGAACCTCTCTGAATAGATTCACTAGGGCTCTGTAACTCTGAATACATTTACGGTACTATACATATTTGCGTAACCCTAACGAGGTTTGCAAAAGAATTTTAGCGACCTCACTTGAGACACCTGAAGATTAATGATGGCAAATTGTGTTCTTGTGGATGGTGGTACAGCAATAAATAAGTAGAAACAGCTCTGTGACGTTATGTAAGTAGGATCGTTATGGCTTTTTCCTTAGTCGTGACGTACTAATGACTGAAGCGATTTGTCCTTTTAGTTCGTGATTTTAAAGAATAACCATTATTAGGTGTAGCATTTAAACTTTTAAGTTTGTATATGCTTTATACTTGATTAAGTAGGTGCAGTTTATCTCAATATAAATGAAAAATTGACATTTTCGAAACACAACGAATTATCTACAAAAGCAGACAATATGTCTGCTTTTCTTTCGCCAATACCACGGAATTGGTTACAAAATACAGGCGTTTAAAGTTCAACTTTCTAATGGCGATTTTTATGTTTTTTTTTTAAATAAATTGTAATCGGTAAAAAATCAAAGCAATATTATGAGTAGGTATACTTATCTTCTTTTGTGCAGTAAGAAACGCATCGCAATTTGAGGTCTCAAAAATCCTCTAAAACCTACTTCTCTCAATATCGATTTCATTTTCTAAAAAAAGACAACTACATAATTAATTCCTCCTCTACATGCAATGAGTGTCAGCCACAATTTGAGACTCTGACTTTGATTGATGTTCTATCAAAATATGGTGAGACGTAGTGTTGTGTTGACACTCGCGTACATTACCGATGATGATGGAGCACTTCGACTCATGCCATCTTCGTTACGTGGGAACTTTCCGAATCCAGTTGTGGTACAATCAAGTGCTATCATGAGCTCTTAAAATAATGGTACCTACTCGTAGGTACTTATACCTAGTTGGTTACTAAGTTCTGTAACTATGGAAAACATGAATAATACTAAATTTACAAATAATGCTACAGTGAATTATACACCAAATGAAAGCACAAATATTTAAGATTATCATGTATTAAAATTATTCGAAATGACCGCCTCTGGCATGAATACACGCCTTTAGACGACGAGGCCAGTCATCGATGGCAGCACGAACTACCACCATATCCAATTCTGCGACTGCCTTGAGAATAGTGCGCTTAAGAGAGTCGAGATTCATGTGGGGCTTAGCACATGCTTTCTCCTCAATAAGTTGCCATATGGCATAATCCAGAGGATTTAAGTCTGGGCTGGAGGATGGCCATTCTTCCTGCGCGATAAAATCAATTTTGTTAGCCCGAAACCATGCTTGTGTAGATTTTGCTTTGTGCGCAGGGGCAGAGTCCTGCTGGAAGACCCATGGCTGGTTTTGAAATAAAGTGTGGCTTAAGGGTTGACAACAGGTTCCAGAACGGTATCTTGATAGACTCTAGCGCCAGTTTTCACACCTTTTTCACAGAAATGAACCTTACTTAGCCCTGAATAGGACACCCCCAGCCAAATCATCACTGATGAGGGGTGGTGACCTCGTTGGACCCTCGGAGCAATCATGCTGGCTTCTTTACTATTCTTAGCGTATACTCTATCATTTTGACGGTTAACATTTTCTTCGACTGTGAAGATTTTTTCATCAGTAAACAAGATTTTTCGATGGCCGTTTTGTGCGTACTGCTTTAGTAGAGCGCGACTTCGTGCTAACCTCATAGCCTTCAATCGTGCGTTTAGCAGATGGCCCTTTCGTCTACGGTAAGCGTGAAGCCCAAGGTCATCATTGATAATTTTTTTAAGGGAACTTCTCTACACAGTCATCTGTATTGCCAATAACTTTTGCTTCCGGACGGGATTTCTCGTGATTCTCGCCTTCACTGCCTTGATCACAGCTGGTGTCCGAACGGTGCGTGGTCTTCCTGATCTTTTTCGGTCATCGACGGTCAAGGTATTACTGTACCTATGGATAGTGCGATAAATAAATTGCTTGTTGATTTTCAACTTTTGTAGCAACTTGAAAATCATATTCGGTGGCTGCCCACATTTGTGCAGAGCAATTACAGCGACACGATTCTCCTTCAACCCCCATTCCATGGTGAAATAAACAAAATATGATATACGTGTGGTATGGAATTATAGCTTATAAAACTGTCAATAATATGTCATTTTTATTTTTTCTTTTCATTTGTTTTAATGGCCAGTAATCGATAAAGAAACTCAGTAACAGAACTTTTGACCAACCTGTGTAGTACTTCTATCCCACGAAGACCGTTTTGCTATGAATGTTGTTAGGCGTGCACATGGCACATTATTTAAGTGTGCGCAATACGAGAGCCTGCTAAAACAATGTGGTGGATACAAATAGGAGCTTCGGTGACAATTCACTATTTTAAATTCGCCTGCTAACATGACTTTGGGGTACTAAATTTTTAGTCAAAATACCTTATTTGGTATTAGAATTAGAGCTTAGACAAGAACAAGTATTAGAAACAAGTACAAAAAAATAGTACGGGAAGTTTTATTTGGACGTGTACCCATGAGGATTATTTTTACTTAAGTCATACAGCATCTTAAAAACAAAAAGAAGACCATGAAATTTAACATTTAAAATTTAAATAATTACGTATTGTATCAATTTGTATTGAATCGTATTCGATTAAAAAAAAAAAGAATGCAGTTCCATTTATTTTTAAAGATAAAATGAAGACTTTTTTCAGTGAGTTTCCTACCTTCAATATTTAAGGTACTTTCCCTCCGTGTGGCAAAGTTTTGGGACACCTATGCCACAATAACGTCCCATATGCTACAATAATACAGCTGTCAGTATTCATGGTAAGACCCCAGGTGAACTATGGTATTCTTTTATAGTGTCCATAATAATATAAACGTACGAAGAACGTATACACACGTCCGTGGAAACGCAATTTCGTTTTGCAATAAACTTGGAGTGTGGACAAAGTACTCGACAATATAGAAGTAGGCCACCATGTATAATAAGCTATGGTTGGTGTATATTGTCGTATTTATGCCACATTTTGCAATTTGTACTATGCAATTGTAGAGGTCTTGTAGAGGACGTTGCTATTGTTTAGCAGAGAGGATGTGCAGGTTAAGCCATTCAGTACTATGAGGAAAAATCATAATTAATTTTAGGATAATTCTAACTTTAAAAAAATGCAAGTACCTAAGTTCTTTTTTTAAATTTGTAAGGTCTCAAATATTCCCATCAATAGTAAACATGTACCTAGTTGAGTTTTCATAAAGATTTACTGCAGTAAAATACAAAAGGATGTGATATAAAATAGTAGATTATTGCATCAAGCACAAAGTAATTTATAAATTACTTATGGCGAGGTGCATAATCTGCTTTTCTTTCAACTATTACCTATAGGAATAGTAGATAAAAGAAACTCATATCAAACAGTTAAAATAGAAGTTTAATTATTGAAATTAAAAGTTATGCTTGAACAATTAATAAACGTAAGGTTAAGAGTTTTAAATGTGGAACAAGTAGGATAGAAACAAATAATACGTACGTAAAAAAAAGTATTGATATCAGCTGGCTGAATACAGCTAATCCATTGAGATTGGCACCTTTTGGTGCGATAAAAAAAAACTGTGCATTAATGAAATTTCATACATTTTTATTGCTCTAGAGCATTAAAGAATCGCTTTGTACTGAGTTTTTAGTGTGATTGTGATGAAATTAAAGCATAGAATATTAACAAAATTGTGCTTATCCAACCGAAATAAAACATTTCATTTAGAGAATATGCTTGAGCTACTAGAAAACTAAACAAGTACCTACGTCGAGAGCCCCCAATTAAATTTCCTTCTTACTAAAGATAATCAAGGTAAGAAAAAACTCTAAATGACAGTAACTAAGTATGGAGTAGGGGTATAATATAATATGTTTATGTAGTATGTATTAAAATAACTTAATGACTTACAAAGTTATGATTAATTTAACAACAACCATTGTATTTTACTATAAATATTACGTTACTGAAAAAAATGATATCTGCATTACCTAATGTTTATACAAGTGTCATACCTTGCAATATCGCGCAAGCACAAAACACTGGAATTTCTCAATACTACGGTACGTTTACACATAACGACGTTCCCAAATAGAAAATTCTTCCATCGTGACCACGTCTTGCTTCGTGTCGTGTTGGCGTGAAATTATAAATAACCGCCCTAGCACTGTTGAATTTAGCTGCCTCAATGTCACAAGCACCGTTAAAGAGGTATTTTTAACTCCCTAATCAAAGTAAGCAAATATTTGGAATTGCTTATGCGCTACACAGGAATAAAAATAAAGTGATAGTTAATAAATTCTTCGGTGTGAATCAGGTTCGGTAATTTTTATCAAAGATTTGGGATTGACGAGTTAAATAAAGTCGGCCAAGTACACAAAAAACATGCAAAATACTAAAATATATGTAACATTGGAATTAAAAAGGTTTTTGTTCGGTAATTTTTACCAGACACGGGACAGTTAATTAATTTCTAATTAACCAAAAGATTTATGGAATAAAAATAAAGTTTAGGCTAAAAAATATAGGCTTCTGGAAATTACCTAATTATTATTTGGCTATTTCTTTAAGGGGGCATCGAGCCTACACTAGCGCCGCCAATCAAGAAAAAATAATTACAACGAAACCATTTACGAGTTTAACAAAAGAAAAAAATTGTATCAATTTCCTTCGGGAATTATCCCACTAGCTCTTATGAATGGGGTCCCACTAGCAACGACATTAGCTCGCGACTTCGCGAAAATCATAGTGATATTACGAGTAGGTATACTTATTTTTTTTTTGTGCAGTAAGAAACGCATCGCAACCAAAACTAACATGACGCGGTTGAGGTCTGCTCAAAAAATCCTCTAAGCATTCTCGCCGACGACGAGCGCTTTTTTGTAGCTGCGATTATTGCGGCGATAATCGCGGCGTTTATCGCCCGTGAAATCACACGACAAAGGTTTTACATAGCCAGCGACAAAAAAGCGCCGCGATTATCGCCGCATTTAACGCCGCGATTATTGCAGCTACAAAAAGTCGCTCGTTGGCGTTTACGTACCTGTTGAACTCCATACCCTACGTTCTATTCTCGGCGACAAAAAATCACTCAGCGATTTTTATCGCCGAGAATAGAACATACAGAGTTCAATACGTTCATACAGAGTTCATCACGAGTTTAACAAAAGAAAAAAAATGTATCAATTTCCTTCGGGAATATCCCACTAGCTCTTATGAATGGGGTCCCACTAGCAACGATATTAGCTCGCGACCGCGCCACTTGAGCACGATCTGCCTGTTTCATGAAGCATCGTTTAAGACAATATCGTGGAGAAAACCTTTACATATCAGATCAATAACCCTCGTTGAAACGCGGGCCGATGACACGTGAATGGGGGGCGAGGAACTATTTTCCCTCATAGATTGCTATTGTTTTCAGACGATGGGAAAAGGTCCGGTGAGGTCATTCGGTGTTTGCTTAACTGAAGGTGAAATTAATTAGCGAGGAAAGGAGGTCGCGGATTAGCGTATTCGACAGTTTATTTACTTAATATAGATTGTGAAACAAAACTACTAATTGAATGTTGCTTGTTTAAAGAAAAATATTGATGAAATTCACTTGTTGTGTGTTTATAAAAATCGATTATTGCTTACGTTTGAAGATTAAAACCTGTATATGGATCTTCATTATTGACTAAAATTACGTAAAATAAATAATTAAAATTACTCATTCTTTCGTGAAATCGTTGTTTCATTACTGCAGGTCTCAGCAAAAGTTAGTAAAATAACTATCAACCATTAAGAAAACAGCGAAGTAAAGTATCGTTCATTTTAACAACACGAAATTGTAATCTGACCCAAACAACATACATTAAAATAAAAGGTTCAAAGAGAGTGTATTATCTACTTATTCCCAGACGTATGAAACTCGTGACTCCAAATGTAATTCTATATTGGCACCACCCACTAGAAAGTTTCGTTGCCGTGAGTTGAGGAATTTTAATGGCTGCGGCAATTATTTCTAGAACTAAAATGAGTTAAAGGACAAATTTCGTTACAGTGGTCACTGGCAACATTATAATGAAATCCTTTTAAGCAATGGTTATGTTCTTTAGAAATTAGAAGACAATTTGTGAGAGAGTGTGTACAATTTGTAGACATCCTTTTTACGGTTATGTAAGTAATGACTCACGAAGCTTTTGAGTAAAGAAAAAGGTTTTGTGTCTTACTAACTGCTTTTCACAAACAATGAAATTGAACTACCTAATATATCTGGGTAAATATTTTAACTAAAATAAAGTTATAATTTTGCATTGTACTTTCATTAAATTCTTAATAATTCTCAAAGAAGCCTTAAATTTGATGGATTTGATCAAACAGGATCTTTAAAATATTACTTATTCCAAATTAAAGAGTTTCGCAGTAGAAGTTAAAAAAACAGGTTTTGTTTGCTAATTAATACATACAATTGGGTAGGTAGGTACTCGTATTTTAGAGAATTTTATCATTATCTATTTATTAATTCTTAGAATCTTTACTACTTATTCTTTGTTAGTTATAAAAAGTGCATCTTGTTCAAAACGGTTTGTAGATATATATCTTTTTACTTTTTTATTGATCTAAAATCAAGCAAGAATCCAAAACGCGCCTATTGTTGCCAAATCTTATTTTGTAGCGTTTGAATTCTTAAATAATAATTACCCTAATAATAACGTAAAATATTTTTTATTATTATATGACAATCAAGCATCTACTCACAGTCTATGGCCCTATTATTTCTCTTTCAAGGAAAATATTTGTTTTTCTTTTCAAGGAAAAAACGATTGAGAATATAAATAAGTACAGTGTTGAGGTACAGGACAAAATTGGAGTTTGGAGCAGGATTTGATCTTCAACAATTACAAAATGAGGTTTGAACACGCTAACGAACGGGTTGCGTGCGTAGGTTTACTTTTAATTTAAGCTGGGTACCCATATCACTATAATACAGGGTGTCCCAAAACTTTGCAACACGGAGGGAAAACACCTTTAATATTGAACATAGGAACAATCGCCGAAAGGAAACTTCATTTTGTTTTTAAAAATAATAAGAACTACGTTTTGTTTTTTAAAAGAATAAGAACTACCTACATTCAAAGATTTTCTAAAACGCATAGTATAGGTACTATACAAATAACGTATTAGGTAACTAAAGGATCATGCCGGATTCTGGGCCATGATGCGCATTAACCATACATATCTCATTGACTTTGACTTTGAAATGTCATATAATAGGAAAATGTCAAACAATTATAACTGTAATCAGCTCCTTGAGATTGAGATTTCTCTTTTCTCCCGCATTATATTTTTATGACATTCTTCCCACGCAATCAGTATAAAATTACTATAGTATATTGGTAATTTCATCAAAGCGCATCATGGCCTAGATTGTATAGAAAAATCGGCATAATCCTTTTAAATGTTAAATTTTAAGGTCTTTCTTTTATTTTAGATGCTGTATTGCTCTCGAAAAAATACACCCAGGTGATTTTCAAAAATCTTTGAATGCAGTTTCACTTATATTTTTTTTAAATCAACATGAAGTCTTCTTTTAGTAAAATTTCCTAACTTCAATATTTAAGGTACTTTCCGTTCGTGTGGCAAAGATTTGGGACATGTATGTATATTGCTTGTTTAGTAATAATAACCCAAGTTAACTATAAGAACTCACTAATTGGCGTGACATGGTATTGAAGTCCTACTTCTGAGGCCGACTGTGAACACTATGATTTTCGGTAACCGTACATGCAACTGATGCAACAGTTATAGTTACACCTCGCTGATGAGTACCCGGCTTTACAGTTCATCGGTTCATTTTACAGGTCGGTCGTTCGTGAATGGGTGTTGATGACGCAGTCGAGTCGCGTCCAACCGAGATGTACGTGACTGTCGGTGGTACACTTTGAATATTTATCACTGGCGACACCGAATGCACTTACTTACTATGCGAGCCAAATAAGAATAGGTCTGTCAAAACGGTCATTTTTGTTTGCGTTTCACTTCCACTTTAGGGATGTAGCATGAGCATGTGCAAGAAAAAGAAAAAAGATCAATATTGCCGTTTGACAGTACTATTCTTATTTGGCGCGCATATTATTTTGAATCGTTGAGCCTTGATTTGGTCTTGTAATTGGTTTGTTCTAGTTAGTTTATTTATGGAGTCTAGGCAGTAAGGATTAAACGCGGTTACGGATTGACACTTAGCACAAATAAATATTTATGTTTCATTACCATCGAAAGGCATTTTTTTACTTAACTTTTTACCAATAGGTATTGTGTGATTAATGTTGCCATAAAAAATAAGTACCAGCCCCAGCGTCTCTGTCAGTCACAGTGGTGAGTTTAGATTCATATTGCACATCACTTTGCATTTTGATGATTCATTATGTCACGCCACAAACAAAGGAAAGCTTTCTTTTTAAACTTCATCAAATTCTATCTTTAAAAGTGCGTAGGAAGAGTGAATGAACTCTATCCCACGCGTTTCTTCTTTTTAATATGATTACAATTCAGATCCATTGCTCTACGTGACAGGCAGCCAAACGAATTAGGAAACCCATTATCTTAAAAAGGACACTCATTAATTTGCCAGTTCATCGATATAATTCGGCCCGCTGCACACGACACATTATATCGAATGGTAATTATTCGTCTCGCATCACCTTATCGGTAGATACGTTAATTGGATTGGTGGATATCAAATTAGAATATTATTGCGATCATTAGAGATATTAGTTTTAGGAGATATCGATTATGGTGTTAGTATTTTGTTATTTTTTGTCAGTTTTTTATTTAAATTGTACACTGTTGCGATGCGTTGATATTTTGTAAAATACTGTCGAAGCGTTTATGAAAAATATCCCTTTACTTCAGTTTCATCTTGAGCGCAGCGGATCCTAAAAATGGTTTCATCATTCATTTTGAGAATGTCCACAAAAGTTGTATTTTAAAGTTTTCTGGTCTTCTTTAACTTTTTTAATTTTAAATTCTTCATTGGCTGTATTTATTCTCCAAACTCATAGTAAACCTGATTATTAATAAGGTATTGCTTCTGAAAACATTTTGCTCGAATGGTTTTGTCTCTCTTGTTTTTAGCTTCATATCTTATTATGAAAATATTAAAAGAGTTACACGATTCCTCCGAAAAATATAACGTGATGATAAAGTACGAGTATGCCATCTAAAATCTTGCAACTTTCGCTTATCTATGATGAGTTCGAGATACGTAATAAATCTACTCAGATGAAAGTCACAGTTCCTTATAATATTTCGAAAAACAACGCCCACACGCGTTATAAATAACGTGAAATTGTTGATTTTTTTTATGAGATAGACTTGTCATAAAAGTATGATGTGTACAGATGTCTGTCTGTGACGCAATCATTTTCTTTTGGCAGGAAAATATCCACGGGGCTATGGCAGCGTTTACTAATTATAGATTAAAGGCATAAATGTTAATTGAAATTTTAGACCTGTATACGTATATTTTTTATCGGTGATATAATACAACTAGCGGCCGCCCGCGGTTTCACCCGCATGATTCCCGTTCCCGTGGGAATATCGGGATAAAAAGTATCCTATGTTTTAATCTAGGCTATTTACTGTCTGTGTGCCACACGTTTGTAATATTAAGTAGGATTTGCTAGTTAATGAAAATGAATGGTAAATTATCCTTAATTTTTTTATGTATTGACATACAAAATATTGAGCGTCAATAGCGTCATACAAATAAGTTTTCTATTTTCATTGACGAAGAAAAAAATAATAAAAAAGTTCAGTTCCATACCAAAACTAAAGGTCATGCCTGCGATCTGATTGACCTAGTTTTAATGAAAAGATGGAACATTATAGCAATAACAGATCAAAAAACGAATAACAGTAAACATTTGAACCAAAAGTGTGTGTGAAATTTCTGGTCTAAATAAGTTGAAATTATTCAAATTGATTCAAGACATAAAAATCGTGAACGCCGACATGACATTATTGCTGTAATTGTACTGCGACCTCCTTTAAGTGGCCATAGGTCCCTTAACCAATGGGAGAAAGCTCACAATTTGTTCAACAGTTGCAAAACAACACAGGTTTTAACACCCGCAGGCTTGAATCAGACAATGAGTTACATAAGAACCGTAATAGCTAGACGTTAGCAGCACTTTGAACGGTATTGTGATGGTTACGAGAATCAATAGTACAATGGTTTTTAATCGATTAGTTGTAAGACGTATTCAAAGATCGTAAAAGGTGGTAAAACAACTTTTGGAGAATGTTACATAAAATCTCATTGAAGAAACGCCACCAAACAGATGTCTCGCTTAAAAGTGTCTTTATATATTTCATCAATGATATTCCCAATGTCATCTGACCATTAACCTTTGACACAGTCTAGACCTGTTATATTAACCTGGTCTAGACTGCCTAATCTCTTCTGAATGCTAGCGAATGAATAAGTAATGGGATAGTCGTCCACTTAGAATGCAGTACTTTTAACACTCTTTGCATAATAGGTCAGGTGAAAACTGCAATCTTGAAGATTTTTGCTGTGGACAAATTATGAATGGATTGTTTTATCTTATTCATATTTCATTTTATTAAGCACAGTCTTGATCGTTAGCATTAACCTCTTAAGTCTTGCTATAAGGGGTATACTTATACATAATTGAGAAAACAGATTTTTAAAAGCTCTAGCACCCACGAAACATTAAGTATTGTCGACCGATGATTTAGCTGCTTTTTAGAAGCTAATGCTGAGACTAAATACTCTAGGCTAGCTTAAATGGGATACAAATGAGTACAATTTATTATTAGGATCTAACACCTACATCCTCAACTTGAAAGGTGTCACTCAAATATTTGCTGGCCCTACTCAGACGGGACGGGGTTGAGTGAGAACTATTTCGCTGCTATGTGTCAACTCACTGAATAATTAGTTACCCTAATATCCGGGGAGTCATTCATTATAATGGCCGTTTTAACTTTGGCCTAGTTTAGTGATTATCTGGGTTTTACGAGAAATTGTAAATCTGATTTAAGTTGTATCAAAGTTTTGGCATCGAGGAATTACGACAGTGGCTTTTGTGAATAGGCAATTTCAATGTTAACTTCGGGAATAATTATAAAATTAAATCTATACAATATGTTTCCGATAGTAACTCCGCTGTATGTTTATTTTACACATATAGGAACATACTGGATATAAGCGAGAAAATTCACAAAATCAGTTTATTTTTATTAATTTCTTATGCACAACGGGAAAGTGCTTGGCTTTTACCTCACCTGATGTTAAGTGACGATAAAGGTGGTAGCGCACTACACCCAGAATCCTCATCACTGAGGAACTGGCTATCTCACCTCAACTGCCGGAACACAACAACGGTTTGAACGGAAAATGACAGCTTGTAAAATTTTGGTTACCTCAAACCGCTTATCTGGTGCTTTTTGAAGTGAAGATGGTATATTTTTTAATTTATTCAATTATTGAGATAGTTTGAAACAAAATAAATAAGTTTCTCCAGCAGCTGTGATAAAGTTTTCTTTGACTAACAAATTAGTTTGGTAGGTATCTAACTAATTCTGTATTCATGCTAAATGTGTCATTTGGCTTCGGAGTAAATGTTCTTGTGCGTGGGTAGTCGGTTCAAGCGCGTGGGAAAACGTACCATTTATGGCCTACTTTGCATGCATTCAATAGGACAATTAACAAAACGCTCATATTTCTCTATTAAGTAATAACGTGTAATAGCAATTAAGTATGTAGTTGAAAAAAATAATGTTGCGACACTCTTTCATAAACGTCAAAAGCATACCTTTGAGAGAATTTAGTTTTGTAGTGAAATTAGGTTCAATTTAAATTTTTCAAAATTCTATGATCAATATTTTGAAGCAATTGATCAAATTGTTTAATTTACAGTCAAGAATGAGACAAATAATTTACGTCTTGGTGTCAGTTAACGAAAATTTTGGTCTGTGATTTATCATGACTATAGAGTATTAAGGTGAGAGTAATAAAGTCACTAAACAATGGTGTACATAAAACAAATGTTAATTAGGTGGAAGTAAGCCACATCTTTAGGTCAAATTATTATTAAGGCGTTAAAATGTAGGTTATTCGTTCAGATTTTATGAAAAGATTAGCTCTACCTCAAGTTTACGACAGAATTAACGAGCTTAATGCGGAAAATAGTTTCGGAGATCTATTTTAACGATAAAGTGTTATGTATGGTAGTTACAGAATATTCGTTTCTTGATGTGATTAATGTAGAAAAACGATAACCAAAGGGTTGATGAATCATACGGGTTGGCATCCGTAGCCACAAAATATTTCTTTGGAATATCAATGGGATGAGTAAGGATTATGGTATTCATGGGAGTTTATGTCACAAGTATTTGATTCCGCTTGATTTTTTTGGTATTACATACTTACTTCTGGATTTGCATTTCAGAATTTGTTGATTTTGTCCAAACCAACTAGCTCGGACAATAAACCATGTTAATTAAAATCGTGAGAATGTAACGAATGTCTTATTAATATCAGGGAGATCGGAGAAAAATAAATTCAGTGTACGTTGTAGATCGCCATCCCTTAGTGGAGACTTTTCGATTATCCCACGTCAATCGCAGATTCAACTTTATTTGTGTAAATTACTGTGTATGTATTTCCAAAACTTTATGGAGAAAAGTATTCATCTTAGGTTATTACTAGAAAGTGTTTGGAGTGGTGAGCGTAAAAACAAAACAATAGAGCATCAGTGCAATGTTTATAGCGAGCGTAGACTTCTCAGAGATATTAATTGCTTGACTTGACGAGAAAGAGCGGTAATTGCATCGGTATTATCGATTGCACATCGGAACACTTTCTTTTCACTTGATGTATTGACGGTCGAGTTTATTTATCTTTCTTTTTTGTGAGAGTCTATCTTTTTTATGGCTTGCAATTATTGGTATTTGGCAATACAAAAGCGGTTTAAGTAGCAGACGGGCCATGTGTACGTACAATGACCAGGTGGAAGAACTGGTTGAATTCTCGTTGGGCAAGGTGGTATAAGGGCGCCTTTAGTGGTTCGAGATTTATTCAATGCAGTATTTTGCATTGCCTTGGCAGGAAACAGCTGAGTTGTTGAGCATATTTCATTCAACACTCTTGTTATTAAGATGTTCGGTATGTATTTACTTGATTTCTTGATTAAATTTGTGTTAGCGTCAGAATGTTTTGCCACGTCTTTTCATATTTTTTACGTGCATAGGTAGCACGAAATTGTCCAAACAATTTTCTTTTATTAGTCGTAATATCAAATCTTTCTCTAGGGATAGAGTATTCTAACACTTTTTTATTAGATAGCTTTCTTGTTATTATGTACGTGCATATACCAAATCCGCTTAATTCACGAAAACAGGTAAAGGTACGTCTTTTTTACGGTATCAGTGTAAGAAATCATTTAATCAGTGCAGTTTGGTTCTACCTGCGTTTCGTTCTGGACTGCAACCTCATTGTTGCAGTTGAAACCGAAGCTCGGGCGCAAGGCCGAGCAGGTAGCTATACTTACTTAACCTCCTTTGAACTCCTCCATTATGTATCTAACGTATAATAATGGCAAACCGAATTGCAAAACCTTTAATCACAGCGTAAGAACCAATACTTAAAGGTTGTTGAAGTGTAGAACATACATTCACGAAGTGGTATTAAAAATACGCAAAAACAATAGCCGGTGTTGTGATTATGCGTGTATTCATTGTATCTAGCCTTGTATTCCACGAGTGAGCGGCTCCACTCACAATTGAACCATAGTTATGAGATTGTAGTGTTTGATTGGAATGGATTACACGTTGGTTGGGTTCTAAAATCTTGTTTACGAAATTATTGGTTTTGTCTCTAGATTCTCGAGTGGGTCTCCCATAAATCTTTGCAGTGGCACGTTTTTGCGGTAGGTACTTCTTAGAATTGCCTGTTTGTGCTTCTATTTTCAAGACGTGACATATGTTCTGTGTCATCGTCATCGCTCACAAAGGGACTTCGTTTTGTTTATAGCTGCTCTTGACTTCGGGACAATTTGCGACAGTCAGAGTTGGCGATTGGCCTAGAATGCCAGGATTACATCGGTTGACCCTGCTGATCGCAATGACAACAAAAAGTGGAGTGTAAACTTTTTGTTCTAGAGTTCAGGTGGCTTTGAGTGGATGTTATATTAGGGTGATTTACGTCGTACTTGATACAACACACATATTATGGTTTTTGCGATTTATACAAGTTGTTGTGTCAGCTTACTCATTATCTTCTTATTTGGTTCTTGCTTTGCTTTCAAAATTTTTTCAATTAATGTTTTGCTCTATATTGATATGGAAGTTATGAATGTGTGTGCTTATATTTTGAACGGTGTCATGACATTGTTCTACTGTAAGATAATGTTATCATACATTCTTATCATCTATAATGAAGTGGGTATGTTATGGCTTCATAACTGCAACTGTTATCATACCAGCATGATATTCTGGGATGAACAAACCTGTGAATCTAATTATTTATATAGGTACACACATATAGTGCTCAAGTGCACTACAACTCACCGTGATTGAATGACAATTTCGAGAGATCCCAGTGCACATCCAATCAATATGCAACGGAGTTATAAACCGCACAGCTACAGCACTTGACTGCTTCCAACTGGGCAACCACTCCGCTATCGATTTTGCATATACTTTATTCACCAATAATCACTTGCGCGTCCACCGTTCGATAACAACTTCAACTGTCCTGGATGAATTATGCGATAAAGAGTTTCACTTGTCAATAAGCCACCTCTTCTGCAAGTACCAACGTTGGTACAGATAACACCTTTATTGTCACCAAATATACGTTTAAACGCTGTAAAATTCAACTTAGGCTCCACGTAGGCCGTAACTGCACATTGATTATGATCGGATAGAATTAAACAATGAGATTTTAATGAAAACAATGAAACGCGAGGCGTGCACCGCACGTGCCGCCCCGCCCGCGGCCGTCTCCAGACTAAACCGAAGCGAAGCGAGCGAACGAAGCGGTGACGATCGACTCGGTACTCGGTAAAGATCGTACTCGGGTGCATTTGCGCGATGTTCGGTGCGTTCGACGATTCGTTCGCTACAGCAAGCTGTGGACAATGTTTTTATTTTGAAACCACTGTGCGTCAGTCGCACCGGTCGCACGCCTGTAAACACAGTTACAGCATTTTGCCACCTGCCACTTTCTTATTCTGTGGTAGCGAGTATCATTTTGCAAGGATGTTGTCAGGATTAGTATGCTGTTGACTGTACTATTCATGTTTATGTAGATTTGCATTCGTACGATGCTCTAGATTCGAGTACCTTTTATACCTGTAACGAGGTTTACTGATACGGCAGTACTAGCATACCGTTTTGGTATTTTCTCAGAGATTTTTCGGGTGAATATTTTACTGCCTACATTTACGATTACTACCTATTACACTTTTACCGCAGTCAACTTTTCGTTTATAAAGATGTATTTTATGCATATGTTACGGCTAATACCCGAAGTGCGGCTAAACCTAGATTTAGCCGGCTAAAACTAGGCGTAGCCGCTAGCTGTTGGCTAAAACTAGATGTAGCCGATTTGCTCGCGGCTAATACTAGGTGTAGCCGGCTAAAACTAGGTGCAGCATGGGATATAAAGAAAGTTTTTTCTGTTGTCTGTTAAAAAAAAATAACTTCGAAATTTAAGGCTCACGCTCCGCTGCGCTTCGCGCTCGCCTTAAATTTCTAACCTAACCCGGGACCTACAAGAGTAAAGCAGATCGGTTACACCTAGTTTTAGCCAACAGCTATCGGCTACACCTAGTTTTAGCCGGCTAGAAATAGGTTTAGCCGTGCTTCGGGTATTATATATCTTATAAATACACTTGTACTATTATGTATTCTGTGAAAATACTGCAAAATTTAATATACAAAAGAAGTTGATTTTACCAAATCTTTGGACATTATACTATTATACCTCAATTAACCTCAAAGAAGGCGACTCGTTTTAAGATCCAACCCAATTCTAATAAATCTTTGTGAATGACCATTGATATTTTAACTAGTCAAGTATTTGATACATTTGATACTTTAAATTTAGCTATTTTGAAGTTGTACTAAATACATAATGACTTTCGACATTTTAAACCATTTGAATTTTAATTTTTGACATTTTGAACTTCACTGTTTTAACTTTAGACATTCTAACTTTCGAATTTCTGATACGCACCCTATATATCGCTTGACTCAGTCAATAAATTTTATGGCATTTACAGTATTATAGATTGATTGTAATTATAATAATTATTCTCAATATTATTTAGGGATTCTTTGGATACCTATCAAATTGGACTTGTATAAAGCCACATAAATAAACATCCAAACAGGAACTCCATGACTGCTGAATTTAGTACAAGGTTAGACGATTCGTTGCTGTCATAATGGTTTGTTTATTCACCAACTTCTAATATTGTCGGAGTTTTTCAGCGATAAATTGCGTGGAATAAACAGAGCTTTTAATGTGAGCTTCGGGCGGAATCGTAAAATGTATGTCTTATTTCGGCTGTTCTTACAACTTGATAGACATTCTACTAAATACTGCTTTAAGGATAAACGTCTGTTCCTTTATTGGCAAAATAAAGGTTTTCAGGGGTCTTCAAATATTTTATTTTCTAGCATAGTGTGCAATAGACTTAGAATAATATAACTGAGAAATTATGGCTCAGTTTTGACAGTGCGCATTGTAGAATCTAATTTGTATCGGTTAATTAAGAAAGGGAACATATTGTCACCTTTTTCCCATTTAGCAATATTTATGGATTTTGATTCTTTATGGTAGAGATGTGTAAGTACTGCGAGTAATGCATTACGCGTAATATAACACTACCGCGTACTGTAACAGTACCTATTACCCGGCAAAATTTAGCATGACACATGACACTATAAACATGGCGTTGAGGTCCATGAATTTTGCAAGTCCTAAGCCAGAAACCCCTTTTTAAAGATTAGAAACTTCTTTTAATCAGGGTTAAGTATGAAGGGAAATCAACTTAGTCAATGAAGCTTGTGTCGTACATTAGACCAAACTGAGTAACGCTATAATGCCATATTACACAGTACGAAATATCATGAAATCTGACATTACTTCATATCATGAGTACTAATTAGAGTACTGTACCGAGTACTGCTATAATGCCATATTACGCGGTACGAAATGTCATGCAATATGGCATTACTTCATAGAGTACTGTTTTGCACATGTCTACTTTATGGCAAGACAGACATAACAGTCAAGAAGCGGAATATATCAGTACAATAGTTTAAACATTATAGGGCACTAAATTATTACATGAAGGTAAGAAAGGGAATAAGTAATTTTTAGAAATTTAGTTTATCGGGTTTTTGAAAAATAGTCTTTTTAAAATAACTTTAAGTACTATGGGCAACAGCGACGCTTAACCAGTTTGCAACAAAATTCGTGTGCGTGCGTATCGCCCCTACACGAACTAAACGTATGGTTGTGACGGCGCGGCGTGCAAGCGATTTTGACCTTAGCAGTGGTTAAGCGTCGCTGTTGCCCATGGTACCTATACGTCTATAAGTGAAATAGCTCTGCTAATCATTGAAGGAAAAGTAGTTAAATAAGTAGAAAATCTTAGTACGGTCGGGTATGTAATGCTAGCTCGTACAAAATCTACATTGCTCAGATTATTTTTATTTTTCACAATCGGTTCTAAGCTTATACCTAGTGAATATGATTTTGGACATTTTAATAAAAAAAATTGCTAAAAACGAATGATAATTTGTACATAATACCTACTCAAAATATAACCTTTTGTTTTGTTGATTAAAGTAAAACTTGAACTTTGTGTTTTATTTTCAACGTTTTAAGTTTCGTACTAGCATACAATTATATTTCGCCACAAAGTTTGTCGCTGTCGCGTCATTCGACCGTGTGAGTTCGCTACAATGATTTTTCGCTCCAGCGTACCACACAGAAATTTTTTCGCCACAGCGTGGGTCGCTACAGCGTCATTCGAAACCAGATACTGGACCCTGTCATGACATGTTCCCTTTCTTAATTAACCGATTCATTTATAAATGTTATTGTAATTCAGATTAAGATCCCCTAGCACAAACATATCTACCGAATTATAGATTTTCTTTCACAATATTCATTTCGCTTTTCGGCGGTAGATGGCGTTGTACAAATATTCTAAACAAAATCACTCTATCGATTTTTTTTGCGCGCGTTTTTTTTCTTAATCAATGTTCGTGCTATGGATACAGAACCCAGTATATTTGTGAGAATGGATAGTTGAACTAATATAATATACAACGTGTTAATGAATAAACGTAAAACCTCTTAGGTGGTGATTGTGCTCATGAATAGGAATAACTTTTACTATGGGGCCAACTCTGCAACTCAACAAAAAAAATCAGCTGTTTCATACCTTCCGGTCGAGTAGGTATTGACACATTCCGGTCGAGTCGGTATTGACACATTCCGGTCGAGTCGGTATTGACAACTTGTATCAAACAACTGATTTTTTTGTTGAGTTGCAGAGTTGGCCCCATAGTAAAAGTTGTTCATATTCATGAGCACAATCACCACCTAAGAGGTTTTGCGTTTATTCATTAACACGTTGTGTATATTTTTTATATTAGGTATTATTCGTTGATATGAGGAGCTCGGTGGCGCAGTGGTTAAGCGCCTGGCCCAGCGATTGCGGAAGTTAAGCAACGTTCGCAAGGGTCGGTCATGGGATGGGTGACCAAAAATTTATTATCTCGAGCTCCTCCGTGCTTCAGAAGGCACGTTAAGCCGTTGGTCCCGGCTGCATTTGCAGTCGTTAATACCCACCAATCCGCACTGGGCCCGCGTGGTGGGGTATGGCCCATCCTCCTTACCACCCATAAGGAAGGCCTGTGCCCCAGCAGTGGGGACATCAAAAATGGCTGATGGACATTATTCGTTGGATTAAACATTTTGAAAAAATAAAAAAATAATACCTACGATGATTAAGTATACTTGTTGTAAAGCGAATTTACGGGCTGGGGCCTTATCAGAAAGTTGATGACCCATCCCGTGAATAGTAAGCTTAGTCTTATCTTAAGAACTACCTACTTGTGCTAGCCATTGTCTGTGGAAATACAGAGGCACGGTTGTTTGTGGTAGCCACCATAATGGCGACGCCGACGGTACACACGTTATCTCTCGCCGCCGTCTCACCGTCGCCACGCTCTCGTCGCACGATCATTCCAAGCAACATGGCTTTTATAACATTTAAAAAGGACACACATTATCTGAAGTGTACTTCTACCTACCTACATTCTGGAAGCCAATGTGGGAGTCGAAATGTTTTTTGAACTTTTACACTTTGTCAAGTAAATTTATTAGTCAGGAATGAAAAATTACTTAAAAGTGTTTAGTTAACGTTTTACTAAAAAGGCACTGGATTCTATTAAAAAATTTGCTTGCATTTATTTTCATTACAATGAAACTTGTGTTTAAAACTTTTATTGAAATGTGGAACAAAATAATATGGATATAACTTGGTAGGTACACAAAAAGGTGGCGACTATTAGTCGCCTAACTCTTATCTTACTTTCTTCGATCATCTATACCTGTGGATATTGCATGGGAATGGCATTTGTGGGATACTTTTAACTCCCCCAAAACGCAGCCCACTATGAAAGTCCCCCAAGACTTGTTATACAACTTGACATTTACTGTCGCGTGGTTTGTCAAACGGCATGTGCCACATTTCAGCTTTGTTATTGTATGACGTGCTTTATCCTCAGGTATAGGTGATCGAAGCTTACTTTTCATGATTTATGAACGAAACTTTACTGAAACACACACTTTTCAGTCGCGCTGTTGCATTATGCATACTTCCGTAGTTTTTATTCGTTACATCACACAATAGTAATGCATTAATGCTCTTGATAAACACTGTATGCAGTTTTATGTGACATTTCTCATTTGAGATTTCTCTTCGTTTTGTTTTCATTAGTAACAATGGATGGTGGGAAAGAATGGCTGGGATCTCATAAAAGTAAAATGTATGGAATATTTACGCTACCAGTTTGTGTGGCATCATTCTCAAAATAATGAAGGTAGAAATATTTGGAAAAATAAATTTTAGTAATTGGTGGGAAATGTAAATTTTCCTCGTTGTTTGAATAATCTAAGTACCTTTAAGGGCCCTATCACATTTTTTCGTCGAAATTTCGATTTTGACGGATTTTAGCGATACAACCTAGAGAAACCTTCGGGTCTACTAAATACATTTATATGTGTCCGCGACAAAAAGTAATATGATGATTCACTGGACAGTTAAAGGGTTAGAAAGGAAAATGAAAGTTGGTGAACGATTTCTTAGAGTCGACTTTGAACATACACAGAAAGACAAACAAGTACAAACAACAAATAAAAGTATGAAATTTGATTTTTTTTATGAAGTAAAGATTATTATGATATAATTTTTACGTAATAATAATAATGTATCTAGGAGAAATCCACAGTTTATTCTGAGCGTTTTCAGTAGTTTTATGGTTTTTGATTGGATTTTTTTTTCACATATTCTATAGGTACATAATTTCAAAATTCCGAGGCCGCTATGAACTATTCGACTATATAAGAGATAACATTAATTTTTTTTCATTTCAATTGTTTAGCACAGTTGTTCAATCCATGAGCTCAAAAAAGTGCCTTCGTGCATTTTATGAAAATCTTTCTCTGCAATTTCGTGTTTAATTATAAAGTTAAGCAAATTTTCTAAAAAGCGAGGCCGCTATGAACTATTCCAATAGCTATTCTGCACCATTCAATAAGTCAAAAGTGTAAATGTATTTTTGTTTCTGAGATCGATAACGCCAAAATTGGCCATTTTACGCAAAAATCACAGTCGAAATGTAAATGCCTCTATCTACCTATATCATGAACTATTTATAGTGCCGTTTTATATCTAGGGCGCTATTTTAAAAGGCGTCGAACCACAGAATAACTAATAGTACAAGTGTCGAACGCTGTTTACAACTCAATTTCATGTCATTTTCTTTGGTCAGTTATGGTTTTTGAAAAAGAGGAGTAAACAGCGCTCGACGCCTTTCAAAAATAGTGCCAGTAGTGATTTAACCAACAATTTTATGAAATTAATATAATTTTTTTAGATTTATCTTCCAAAATCCGTGTTGATAGAATACATAATGAATTACCTATACAAAATAGTTTATAATTTTTACGTTAACACATTCAGTCCTTATCTTTCGGTTTTATTTTATAAGTATTTAACTTATTGACCGAGCGAGCGCAAAGCGCGAGCGAAGCGCCTCTGCCTTGTACCTCTATTAGTTATTCTGTGCCTCTGCTTTAGCTTGGGCAAAAAATCTTTCGTATGTCCAGTGTTCTCCTCTACAGGTCGCATTTCTCAACTGATTCCCATGAAATTTTGTGAGCAGGTTCGATAATTATATAATTTATTTTGGTCGAGCCAGTTGTTCAAAATTTTCCAAAATGACGGAGATTTGTAAAGAAACATATTTCGGCTTTCCGGCTGTCTGTTCTCCTCTACCGGTTGCATTTCTCAAACGATCCTCGTGAAGTTTTGTGAACAGGTTCGATAACTTTAATTTAGATTTTTTATAGAGTTTTATGAGTATTAATAATACATGCTGCCATGTATTTAACTGTTGATAAGTTCTTCAGGCAAATGTAATTATTTATGTAATGTAATTATTTCGTCAACATGGCAATAGTTATTTGTTATACTAGAGACCAAAGTCAATTTGTGCTGCAAGTGGCGACTTTAAAGTAGACTACTGAGCACAGTGAGTGATAGGCACGAGACACAACAAAAATTTGGTCTCGTGTTAAAGTGCAACTTTTCACCTCTAGGTACCAGCGAGAAAAGTGGTGTTAGAAATAAAAAAATCGTTTTTCCTCACGCGAGTTTTTACGCTCCAAAATTGCCATTTTCATACTGGAGAGATGAAAAGGTAGTTTTATAACTATGGATGGTATAGTATAATCAATAATTCATCGAACGGAAAATGTCAAACCTATGTCGAGAATGCTTTTCACGTCCAAATGGATTCTCGGTACCCTTGTATAGACAAAAGCATAACGTTGTTGACTGTTTTGAAAAGTAAATGATTAATTACAATAGAAGTTATATTATACCCTTATTATACCCTAAGGCCTAAGTTTGTTAACATGACAAGCAGGAGTTTTAAGAAAATAGAGATAGAAGTAGTTGCATTTTGAAAACTATCATTTTCTTAATTAATTTTAAATGAACACTTACCTTACCAAGTTATAAGTTTCAGGTAAGTTAAAAAGAAGTCTGTCACAATTTTTTTTTTTCAACGTCTGAAACATACCTCATAAGTTTATCGATATAATTTCGATACAATGAATGACTATATTAAATAATAAAAGTAAGTGTGCTTAAAAGTTTGTAAAAATATGTCAATTTATAGGTACTTAGCACAATATGAATGTTGGCTAGATAGCTCACCACATTAATTGTTTAGTATTTATGTTTGATTGAATTTTTCACATATTTGAATATTCAATTCCAAATTCCGATTCCCATATCACGCTGACTGCTCCATTTAAAAAGCTATCCATAAAGTTTATCTATGGGAAGTAGAAAGGGAGGCTCCTAGATCCAATGGCGTTGATAAATCGGCCTTCAAGGCTAAGATACCCATTTGTTACTTTGACTGCGACATTTTGAATAATCACGGGCACTTTTTTAAATGTCACTCTACCCCTTCACACGTGTGTGTGTGTATCAAACCATGATGTGTTTTTTAGAGAGTGGTACTTATTTATTTTTCATGAATCTATAATATAATAATTGATAGACGAAATGCGTGGTTTCTTATAGGTGCAGTTGGACTGGGAAGAAACTGTTCACTTTGATATAATTGGCACGACATATGTATAATATGTTCATCTTGAGGCCGACCGTAGTCAGAATTTTGTCTGAAAATCAGAAGTAAATAAATATTGTTATTTAATAAGGTTAGGTGTATTATCTCCACAAATATTTAGACACAAATCTTGCAGGTAGTAGGTAGTTAGTCTAAGCTCTGTTCTAAATCAGCACAAGATCAATTAATTGTAAAGACTCATCTGGCATTGTTGTAAGATACTTAAAGACCGGTATACTTAATGCTTACTTACTGCACCAAGTGTGACAGGTTGCCAGCTTACCTCCTACGCATAGTAACCATTATCAAAATCTCTTTATAGAACCAGTATAAAACCAAAGTCAACTTTTATAAGGTGCGTGAGATGGTAAGAAAAGCTAATCAAGTTAAAATCAAATCAAATTATAGTACCTATATAGGTATTATACCACAAAAGCTTTGTTTTATTTAGGGCCTGAACCTGAATCACATGTTCCGAATAACTAGGTATCTTCTTTTTCTATTTATTGTTCAATCGATATTATTTTAATTTAGAAAAGAGAATTTGAAATTCTAGTAAATTGTCTGAAACTTTTACGGGACATGAAAAATTAGCTCTCATACTCGTAAAAATAAAATAAAAAGAGGATTGTCAAGGGCATTTCTATAAACGGGTATTTTTTTTCTCAATTCGGTGGTTGAATTGAAATTTGGTTTTTATAAGTAACTTAATAACAAAGATTGAAGTTTATTCCACCCTGAATCTGAAAATTACAATGGCACCAGATATTGTGAAGTAGTTTATGTGAAAAGTTAAGCACCTAATTGAGAAAGCATCGAACTGAGAAAATGAATCACCGAATTGAGCCCAGCGAATTTAGAAACGGTGTTACCTAATATAGAAATAATGTATGTGAAATGATCAAATATACAAATACCTAAAACATTTTTGATTACTGATCGCTGGTCTAATAGTCAGTAAGTTAATTTTAGGTTTAAGTGCCTATATTAATGTTTCTAAAATATAAATAAATATCAAAAGGGTTAACAAAATAGTAGGTACTGACGTGTAACAAATGACGATTTGTCATAAGTTAACAAACTTCTACATAACTAATTCACTAAAATGTTTACTTTTTAAGGTTATTATATAATAATAATTATATCTTAAAATATAGCATATTCATCTTCAGAAACAAAATCATCTACGTTCATTTAAAAAAAAATATTACCAGCCAGTGTGGGGGTAATCAAGCAAGGTCTCCATTTAATATTGGCTTTCCAAAAACTGGCGTTTTCTAATAGGTCTGACAATTTGGATTTAAAATCACTATTCTTATTGGGGATCTTTTTCATTTTAATATTTCTAGTTTTCACAGGTATTAGATCTCTGGGTGATTTATCCAAAGACCTGCTTGCTGTTGCCTATTTAATGATTCATCAACATGACAAAACTTGTGCTTTATTACTTGAACCAGTAACTGTCTGTCTTTTGTGTACTCTGCAGATGCCTGTATGCTGCTGATGATACTCTACAAACTTATGCAAACGATCTTCTTTACAGCAGCTTAGTTTTCTCATAGCTAGCTTTTTATTAGATACTAGCGGCCGCCCGCGGTTTCACCCGCGTGGTTCCCGTTCCCGTGGGAATATCGGAATAAAAAGTATCCTATGTTTAACCTAGGCTATCTGTGTGCCAAATTCCAACCAAATCCGTTCAGTAGTTTTTGCGTGATTGAGGAACAAACATCCAAACATCCAAATCCACAAACTTTCACATTTATAATATTAGTAAGATGATTTGCATTCCAAACTACTTGATTGAATGTCCCACAAAATTCTATTTAGATATCTGGATTTTTGAGATTTTTTGAGAGATAGATCGGGCATTTTTTGCTATGGGAAAACTAAGATGCTGTCATGAAGATTGTTTGCATAAGTCTGTAGAATGTCATCATGAGTATTCAGGCTTCTATGAATTGAAATCTGCAGATTACACGAACGACAGACAGTTTCCAAAAATATTCAAAGGTAAGTTATAGTTATAGATGTCAACAAAAATTCTTCAATAAAAAAAATTGATTCAAGTAATAAAGCACAAACTTTTTCATGCAATATAATTAAATCAACTGGTTAGCAACACAGCAAGCAGTTCTTTGGATAAATCGACCAGAGAACCAGAGCATGTAAAAACTGGAAATATTGAAATGAAAAAGGTCCCGAACAAGAATAGTGATTTTAAATCAAAATTGTCGGTTTTAGATCTATCAGAAAATGATAGTTTTGGAAAGCTAAGATAAACATAGAGACCTTGATTAACCCAACACTGGTTGATACTAACTTTACTGAGATGGCCGTATAATGAATTTAATTCTGAAGATGAATATGCTATACTTTACGATATTATATTATTTACTTTTAAAAGTGAATATTGAGATAACTTTATAGGAAAGCAAGAATTCAAGTGATCTCTTGTCTCTGATTGAATCGCATATTTATTTATAAAGCTTGAAGTAAATATACATAATTTGCCTTAATCATAGTTTTTGACAAGAGAAATCTCAATTCGATGTAATTTTTCTCAATTCGATGCCCCATTTTCCAAGGAATTGAGATCCACTGAATTGAGAAAATAACACAATTCATCAAATTAATTGTAAATGTTATAAATTTCAGCAATTTCTACGAAAAATACTGGAAGACGTCAATTAAATATTCAATTAATATAACACAAATCTCATTAAATACTTCATAAATAAAATTTATGTCGTCCACCGATTTGAGAAATGACCCGAACCCAAAAACACCGAATGACTTTGAACCTTCGAAAAATGCTCCTCAATGCAGCAGTCCTCCCGTCCACACTGCTTAGCTACTCAGGCGCAGCTGCTGGGTGGCGGGAACCAGTAATGTGCGTTCGTACTGTACGTAGTTAGTGACTTAGGTAAGGAAAACTAAATTTCACCGAATTGAGGTACAAGCTTGCGACAAAATTAAAATGTGTTATTGTGTTAAAACCCAAGGATTCGCATTAAATATAATTACACATATGCCTTTATTATCTATCCCTTGTTCTGTGAATGCTGGAATTATAATGAACAAGTTATTATTTTAAGAGTTATGAAACAATAACCAACAAATTCTCGAAAGGCGACACGCCATTTTAAGCCAAATTCTGCCAGTTTTCAAACTTTAGGAATTTTTTTTGGTGCTTTATAAATCCTGGCGGTCTTTTGGATATGCTCTCCATCAGGCCAAGAGTCCTATTAATACGTGTGATTTTTTTCAAGTAAGTAATTAGTTTTTAAAGGTACTTTTTTCGCTAGAGTAGATCAATCGGTACTTCCCGTAAAAATGCCCTCAAGCAAGCAGTCTCCATGAATTTTTGGTATGGTATAAAAACTAGGGCTGTATGTTTTGATTTTTTAAATATTCATTGTCGATTTGAAAATATTGGCACTTTTTTGTTTTGTATGCAAATATTTCTAAATCTATTATAGATATTTTTAAACTTTTAGATTTTTGCATTCACAATGCTATTTTTATATTAAGATGAGTAAATAATGAAAAAATATTAGAAAAAATCGACTCACCCGTAGCAACTCAGACGGGATTCGAACCCGCACCCTTGGGATTCCGGCCCAATGCCCTACCAATTATGCTACCGAGCCACTAATGAATTTGGCGAAATTTTCTAATACTTTTTACGTTTCCGCTGAAGATCAGCGCCATCTAGAGGATTCGATCCCGGGATCCTGGATTTCGGGATCCCGGGATCCCGACCCTTTTTCAATCCCGAAGTTTTCGGGATTGAGTTTTCATAATCCCGGGATTTTCGGGATTGGTTAACTAATTTTAAAAAAGTTGCAAAATATAGTGTGTGATACTAAACGCTCAGTGCCAGTGCTTTCAATATAATTGCACGTCAATCATTTATTATATAAGATAAAAGAAAACTATTTCATTCAAGTAGCATTCCAAGCAAACAACACAAATTAACCCAGAGGGTTTGCGATGGTATCTTGGAATAAAACTTTTTTTATTATGAACTAAAATGAAGACAAGAAACTCTCACTGGATTATGTGGTGATACACTTCAGTGTTACTGCTACTGAACAAAAATGTATGAACATTCTTTAAGTTTAGTTTAGAAATGAGACTTTCAATTTATTGAAGTTTAAATAAAGATCTTAATCACTCTTGAAAAAAAATTTTTTTTATACATAAAAAGAGTAAAACTAACCAGACTTAAAGTCTGGTTAGACTTAATTTGACTCTACCTTTAATTAGTTTGTGATTAGATTAGCTAGGTGTGTATTGTAACGTAAAATATGTTGGTTTTCGTTAAAATTTTGATGAAAGTACGTCGATTTTTGACGAAATCGAAAATTTGAATTTTTTATCTTCAATCCCGAAATAATCCCGGGATCCCGGGATTGCCTAAATGTAATCCCGAAATCCCGGGATCAGAAATAAGGGCCGGGATTGAATTCCCTAGCGCCATCTCACCAATGTGAAGAGAGTTACTTCGACATTCTAAGGCAGCCCCATTGCGGGTGCTAGACAATCAATTAAGGTGAAACAGTCATATAATTTTAAACTTTTAGATTTTTGCATTAACAATGCTATTTTTATATTAAGATGAATAAATAATGAAAAAATATTAGAAAAAATTGACTCACCCGTACGTAGCAGCTCAGACGGGATTCGAACCCGCACCCCGCACCCGGGTGGCTCGGTAGCATAATTGGTAGTGCATTGGGCCGGAATCCCAGGGTGCGGGTTTGAATCCCGTCTGAGTTGCTACGGGTGAGTCGATTTTTTCTAATATTTTTTCATCTTACTATTATAGATATTTAAAAAATCGAAACGTACAACACTAGTTTTTCGGCATTTTAAAAACATACCAAAAATACCATAATTGCTGTATAGGTTAAGGTTTAGAGGGTGGGAAACTTATCGCCGTTTGTATGGAGACCGTTTGCTTGACAATCCTCTTAAATTACCAAAACCTACATAACTGCCTCAATGTAAAAATGAGAAAAACCATTTTATGTTGTAAATTCTAATATTAATGTGCTCTGAGAAATTTCTCTAGCCCATCAACACGAATGGCAGAACATAAACGATTACATTAAATTAACTTTACTGACAACACAAATAAGGACACTTTGTTAATCTATGGGTCCGCGCGCAAAAGTCTCTTGACGTTAAAACGTTGCTCCCAAGATTTGTGGGACTTAATCATGGGATGCCGGGACCACAGAATGGAGAGAGTACAGAAAATAAAGCCAGTTTAATGCCTGCAAATTATCGTTTAACTAGCGGTCACCAGCGACTTCGTCTGCGTGGACAGTTTTTTGCTATCCCTCAGGAACAGTACTTTTTTCGGGATGAAAGATACCCTATGTCTTTCTCTGTACCCCTGATAACGTGTATACAACATTTCATAGTGATCGGTTCAATAGTTTCGATGTGAAGGCGTAATAGACAAACAAACGGATTTTCGCATTTAGGTATAATATTAGTAAGGATTTCATAAATGTACAATAGAATAAAACCATTTCAATAACTGTTGCAAAGTATTTCTTAGTATGTGTTATTAGATATACGTAGGAATAAATCGAAAGTAACTAACCCTTGAAAAACTTAAACCACTGTGTTAAGGAGAGGGGAAAGGAAAAGGGTTCAAAGTAAGGAAACTGATAATAATTACAGATCAATTTACGAGAACAAACCAGAAGACGCGGAGAGCACAGAAAACAGAAGAATGACAAAACAAAAAGACCAAAAAAAAGCGTGACATTGTATACCTTATTTCTATCATAAATTTTCCCATATAGAACCTTTATACTTACCTACAAGTTTATTTACAAGTTAGAAAAATAAACAACGTGTCTTAATAAATCAATGAGATTTTGACAAAGGAAATGCTGATGAACCCGCTCCGTACGCAGCCAATTAGTTGCACCTGCAATTTATTAATATAATTAACTTTTAGGTAGTAAAACCATCATTTTAGTTGCCTCTATACCATTTCTGTACTGTGGCCAAGACCACCCAAGTGGGTTCGCCATTAGTCGGTTCTAATGTTCAATTACGAGACGTTACGGGGATGCAGGTATACACAATATTGTAATTTGTAACCCGGGTTTATGGAGATGCTTTATTTAATGTACAATTTAAAAAAGGACTCTTGTACCCACGTTATTTGGATGATGACAAGGTAACTTTGTCTAGGAGAAAATTACTGTTTACATTTTTAAGTAAGAAAATTATTTTACTTTTTATAGCACAGAATAGTAGTTTGGTTGACAGCACTAACACTACACTTTTAACCAACACAAATTCCATAAAAACTCAATATAAAAAAGAATCATCAAAATCGGTCCATAAATGCCGAAGTTACGCGCGAACAACGATAAAAAAATATATAATACAATCGAATTGAGAACCTCATCCTTTTCAATTTCTGAAGTCAGTTAAAAACATAGATAAAACACTTTTATAAGTTAAAAAGATGATAGGCAAACCAATATCAATGTGAGATAAAAGAAGTCCAGATTTTAAAATGTAAGTATGATAAATGCAATGGAAAACATTAATTAAAAAATGATAAAAATCAAAAATGTTAGACAGTGTAATCAATAATCAATCATTGTAATAAGAAAATAGATAAATATTTAAAAGTTTTATTGCAGAAACCGACGACCGTTTCTAAACAATCAATACAGACAAGAAATTAGTTTTACATACAATGTACCGAAGAAAGTAAGGCCACGGAGACTGAGACATATCGAATTACCAATATTTCTAGCTTTCCTAAACAGGTTTAAAGCGAACAAGCATGACTAGACTTTCACTCAGCAATTAAAACAGCGCTTTGTTCATTATCTCATTTCCGCAATGCGATATAGTAGACCTACTTACTTCAGGTGAATTTCCCTCGTACCCTCCCCTATTCATTTCCGAAACCCTTTGTTGTTACATTTGGTAGCTATGGCTACCGAAGGAATTACTACCCTGTATTTTAGTACTCGTGTAGGTTAATAATATGCTTACTGTAAGCTAACATTGGAATAAAATCAGTATGTATGTACACGAGGGTAAAAGTTAACAAGACGCTGTCCAATAGTATCATATTTTTGGTTAAACTGATTGTTATATTGTCAATATATTATCGTTAGGGACAGAATACATAATGTAAGGGGGGAAAGTGTGGATATTCGTCCATGCCAACATAAGAAAGGTGGTATTACGAAACTAAAAAATTATATATTGGTCCTTGTCTTTTCTCTTGAGGATTTTCTTTTGAGGAGGAAGCCAGCCCCTTGATTATGTAACTCTGTTGCTAAGAATTTTTGATTGTAATCGATTGAAACCGCAGTTACATTGCTGCTTTAAGTACGATAGTTGTCATTGGTTCTTACTAAAAGCAGCAATGTAAAGCGATTTCTGTCAGAATTGATTGCATGCAACAAAGTTACAAAATCAAGGAGCAGTTATCATGATTTTTTGTTTTTGCTTTGCATCGTCTTTGCACAACGTATAGAAAAGTACCTATGTCATGACTAGGAATCGAGAATAAAAAAAAAACTATTTTTTTGTAAATAACATTTGTAAGGAAATTGAATGTTTTTAAAAGTTTAAGTTGATATCTGAAATTTCAAATTCAGACGTTGTTTTACAAAATGATGTATGATAAGTGAAATATTTCAGTTTCAAGGTGTGTATTAATGTTGAAGGAAATAATTTTAAGTTCATTTTAGGCATGCTATTCACGGTAGCTCACGAGCCCAATGCAGATATTATAAATCCTAACGTAATATCGCAAATGTACTGGCCGGCTGGTTTTCGTTCTTTACCTCTGAAATTGTAAAATAAGGTATTTATTTCGTTTTGCAAAGCGTATATTTTTTTAAGGCCGGCCGGTCCGGGTACTACAAAGCAATTTTGAAGATAAAATGAAAATCACGTTTTGTTTTTTTGTTTTTTCTAAGATCAGAGATAGTTGGAAATGTAACAGATTTTTTATTATGAAGGCTAAACTTTGTTCATTTATGGTATTTATTATGAAATCCTATTAATTATAAATTAATATAGCTACAAAGAACTGGTCAATCTTCAATAGTGCTTAACGACCGAAATTATAAAGCTTAAAATATTCAAGTACTTAAATATCTAATGATTTTATTATATTTCTGTTCTGTTAGCGCTCTATTAAGAATTTATTGGTTATTCTCAGTATCGTCAAACCTATTCTCCTACTCAGACCAAATCATAAGTAAGACGGAGTCTTCCGAACGAAGCGGTGAGGCCTGTAAAACTACGCCTTGGTTGTGTCCATACACAGCTGACGCACACACGTGTAACGAAACTACTCCACAGAATTAACGACTCTTGCTGCGACTCAATAAGGCGCAATTCAGATCGCACACCGCTACAGCGGCCACAGTTATATTCACCTAGAAGTTTTCTCTCTTTCTATCGCGTAGCTCTCATCTATTCTGACGCCGTTAGGGTTGTCGACTTTTTGAACTGCGTAGCATTATATCATAAAAGGAAAGCGATTTTACGTACTATGGTTAAAGATAATCTTACAATAATATTCGAACATTTCTATAATATTCAATAATCTAATTAGGTACCTAACTACCTAGTTAGGTACCGTAAATATGGGAGACATAAAAATAACAAAAGTCAACTTTTGGTACCTACCTAGTTAGATAGGTAGGTAGGTACTTAGTTGTTTATCGTTACTTGTCCTATTTAGTTACCTATGTAGTAAACAGTTCTTGTTTCTTGTGTCATACAACACCTTTCACAAATTATGCTTTCTTACGAAATCAAATAATTGTCATTAATAATTTATTACGTAGGTAAGTAAGTAGGTACACACGACGGCACTTCAGACTATACATATAGGTACATGTTGACCTTGAGTTCGCCTTTATGCCCTACGACCTACGTAGTAAAAGCTGTTTTTGCAGTTTAACTGTATGACCTGTAGTGTGAACCTACCCTTTCTGTAAATAATTATTTCAATAAATAGTTGGGTGAAGATAGTTTTTACTCTGACACCCATCCACTGCACAATAATTACGTGGCATTTCGACAAAGAAAATATACACTATGATTTCGAAGAGTAAGCGCGGGAAACGTGCGGTGCGAGCGCTCAGGCGGGCGTGCGGCGACCCTCTGCCAGATGTATCGTGGACGATACGCCGAACGGTAGGTGAATAACGCGTGGCCTTGAGCGAGTGATGGAGGCCACTACTCCTTGGCTTTCCATATAAAACCCTGCCGCCCGGCCCCTTGTACGCACACATGTACCATCAAAAACCGGCCTCACTTCATTGTTCGCAACGCTCCATCTTTCTTTTTTATTTGATCTGAATTCTCCTATTAATTTGTATCGGAAAATAAAGTGATTCTTTATAGCAATTAGCACTAATTAGTGACGGATCATTATTTATGAATCTTATTAATAAAGCGGATCGTAATACAAAGGGGTAAGAGAGCTTAAGTAACATAATATAAAATAAAAATTACTTTAATAAAATTGTATTATTGTTCAACATTTTCATAAATTGCAGTGATCCCGATAGAGTCGTTTAGTTGTACTGAAAAAAAAAATTGCTGTTCTGTGGGAAAGTAGTTTTAATTTTTGAAAGTTATTACTTTTTGATATTTCAAATAGTAGTCATTAGTATTAAGTTATCATAATAAACTATAATTATTATCTATATACAAATGAACAATTTAATAACCTAAAAAAAACTAATCAAAATAATGTCTATTGCGTACTCTACGTGGGTGGCCTGACAGTCAAGCCCCGCCTTCCTATGTTCCAATGAATTTTAATGCCTTAAATATTAAAGGCATTTGAAGAAAAGGTTGTAACAAAAAAAAAATCATTGCTAGAGCTCGAAGTATGAAGCGTACGGTGACTAGCCTCAAAGGCCTAGCTTGAGGCTATTCGTTGAGGGAAAAAGGTTTTGCGGTTAGTTGGAGGCTCAAGTCTAGGCTTATAAATAGGTTGATGAACTCTAGAAATGAGAAAACTTTTTGAAATAAAAGAGAGTTGGAGCGAAAACTTTTTATTTCGAGCTTTTATTGGTCCATCATGCACGGAGGCTTTTGGGTAGGTTCAGATCACATGGTTTCTTTCTGTAAATATGGCTAATAATTTATTTTAACTGTATAGGATAAAATAACTAATCTACTTAATAGGTAAATTAATTGTAATTGATTACAACTAAGAAAGCCTAGATTTTGCCCTCGAATTCGTCCGCGTGGAATTTCGTTTCCCGTTGGTATTTTGTGAACGGCATGGTAGTATTTAATCGGGTAACAATAAATTTTATGTATTCCACAGTTTGTCGCCATTTACGTTATTTTATTGCAAAGAAAATAAACCGCTGCCGGGTTTAGTCGCCTTTATTATTTCCAGTCACCCAATTAAAAACATACCTTTCTTGAATAATAGTACCTAACCTATAATGTCCTTCTTAAGTTCCAATCTATCACTATAGCTAAATTATAAAAAAATGGTTGTCTGTTTTATGTAAGAGAACGTAACAAGTTCAGAGACAGAGTTCTTTCGCATTATTACAATAAAGATAGTTGATATTTGCTCAAATAATCTTCAATTTGTTCCTGACTTATATACTTACGAACATGTCTTACTAATAGTTAATCTGATAAGGATAACTCCATTACTTTGAGCTTCATTAGTCCTTATTGTTGGCGTATATTAATTAATCGTGCGTAAACTATTACGCTGTTGGATAACTTCTTGCCGTCGTCGTAGGAAATAAAAGCAATATTTACCTAATAAACATATAGGAACACAACTATATGGAATCGAGGTTTTTTGTAATATTTGATACTTAGTCATAAAGTTAATATTACCTAGCGGAATAGAGTAACAAAGGGCTGAGCAAGCGAGATGTCACTAAACAGCAACAATGTGTGATAAAAAGAGATGCGTGATTATGACGTGCAGAACTCTTTTTCGTAACTGATTGACAGTTTGTCAGCACTTATCAGCCCGCTGAGAATTTGAGTTCTGAAAATATTTCCGATATTTCTTGAAATCGTGGACATTTTTGCGAAATAATGTTTCGGAAACATGGTGTCCTGTTCAGTGATTGATTGTTGTACAACACATCGAAATAACCCAGAAAAATGTTCATTTCACAGGTAAATTACTCCAAATCGACCCCGCCTAACTTTGTGTTTATTTTTGCCAATACGTTTCGAAATTTTAACACTGAGCGTGATAATTCTCTTCTGTAAACACTCATTTTTGTAAGAAGCAAAGATCGGCTAGACAAAATGCAAAATTAACGAATATTTTGTGTAAAGAAATAATTTTCATTTTACAGTAGGGCTGCATAAAGTTATCGATTTTTTTTTCGATTGTCTATCACGCCGCATCACACGGTAAACGAATATGTTTCACTGTTGTAAAAGTACTTATATAATGTTTAGTTATTATTCATCTTGGAATGTAATCCCATTTAAGATAGTCAAAGTCAAATAAGCTTTATTCAAATAAACTTAATTATTAAGTACTTTTGAATCGTCTATATTTTCCTACCACCCGTTCCAGACTTTTTTACTTAAGCCGATCCATAGGTATCAGTTTCTGACTATTAGAATACCATCATAAGTAATTTAACTATATTTCAGTCAGATTTCCTACCAACTTAGATACATATTATTCATCTATGCAGTAAGCATTTTGAGGAAAAATATTTCCAGATGCGAGGGGTTAAGCGGATTTTGAAAAAATTTGCAGTTCCATCTAAGTTTGTTCCGGTAAGCATTAATAAAATGATACTATAAAATAATAATACTATTTTGTTTCTAAGTAAGTATTACAACTGCAATTTTAGCTTCACTTTTAATAGCAGCAACTTCACTAACTCACTCAATAGCCACTCATTTCTGTCTTTGTTACAGGTCAATATAAAGCCTATACCTCGCAGGCGTATTGTATATTTAGCCGTATTACATAGCAACTAGCTGTTTTAGAAAACGGCGCCGTATTGTAATACGGTGAGTCAACGATACTCCAGATTGACAATGTGATACGTTGTTCAATACGGCGGATCACGTTTAGCCGTTTTGTATCAAAGTTCTATTGTAGAGTGACCACACTAACAAAACGAAACAGTGAATAAATAATGAAAAATATTAGAAAAAATCGGCTCACCCGTAGCTAGGGAATGCAATCCGGATAATCCGTAATCCGAAAAATCCGGATATCCGCACATTTTTACTAGACTTGCAAATCCGGATTTGAAAATCAAATTCGGATTTTTCGAATAATAAGAAATTGTTTTTAATAAAATTAAACAAGCAAGTTTCTCGGAAGTATTCCACTTACGAGTAGAGCAATCGAGCGAATAGCAAGTAAATATTGATAGCTGTGCTTTAAGTGGAATACTTTAGTTGTTATTCGCCCAATTGCTATTCACTCAGTTGCTGTGGAACACTTCGTTTCTCGCACTAGCTAGACGGTAGATGCTATTTACACGACTGCCCAAAAGGGGTGTATATGTGTTTAGGGTTCATGTATGTTTGTGGGTATGTGAGTTTTTTCTAGACGACGCCATTCACGCGTCTTGCTAGTGCCGTGTCTCAGGTCTGTCACATTAAGTCCCAAAAAGTTCGTTTGGTTGAACCAGCTCTCCTGGTGTTCCTGCCGATACAACTCTCCTTCTTCATCGTCAAACGAACTTCTTGGTTGTTTTCACTGGCGCGCCTAGGGTCTCTTCTTCCCGTTGGCGTGGTGGCGTATAGTCTTCCGGATGGTGCGCGGGTGACACTCCTCCTAACATCCTATGGAACGAGTGGCTAATACGGCGCGCCTCTCAATCTCTCAGGGCTTTATCACATTAAGTCCCAAAAAATAATTTGTATTTTTCAAATTCACATAAACTATAAACAATATCATATGTTATCTAGTTTAATCATATTAATATATTATTCTTCATTTGTATAATTTTATAAAGAGTATGATTTTTATTTTTATTAGCGCTTTTTCGACGTCTTATCGCGAGATTTTTCTAAGAGCCATAACATACTGGGACGCCATGGCGACATCGCCGGTGACGTGGCCATGGCTACCTCTGGCAACCTAGCGTAGCCAAATGAAGTTTCCAAATAAGTACCCACTGTCCTACGTGCATAGAAGAGATCGCTATATTATTGTTTTCTGCGTCATAAAATGAAAAAGAAGAAACCTAAAAAGTTATGGGTCCATCCTTTTATATCAGATCGAAGTCGAAGTGTTTTTTTTTTAAACTATATGCAGATTATGAAAATATCCTTAATAAAAATTTTTCAACTATGTGAGAATATCAATAACATCTTTTGATGAATTATTAAACTTATGTAGAAATAAATTGATCGATCAGAATATTCTTTAGATGTAGTACTTATCCCAAAAACATGGACGGTTTTGAATCTCTGCAATAAATCGTTCTGTATCGAAACTCATTGTTTAGTCCAATCAACGGGGCTTATGCAACCCGAATAATTCTCCCGTCTATGAAATTTGGCATGTGATGAAGTTAGGTAATACAGATTACAGATGAACAATAATCCAATAAATTTTGTAACGAGAAGTTAGGTATTTTTACCTAAACATGAAAATCGCTTATATCTCTCTGTGAATATTTCCTCGGGCTAAAATACTTTCTGTATACGTACTTATATATTAGTTAGAATAAGTATGTAAAGAAATCCAATATTTTTTCGATTTCAGAGATACCCCAAATTTTAATTTCAATATTTTTCAATATATCTTCTGTTGAAAATTTTATTTGCTGATTATTATTTTTTTATATGTTTTTATACCTTTAATATATAGATTTGTTCAGTAAGCTAATAAATTTTCTTCTTTAATCATATTTATACATAAACATATAAAAATGGATCGACTATTTTTTCACATTACCTCTTAAGACCAAAAAATAAAAAAAATGATTAAAGAAGAAAATTTATTGGCTTTCTGAACAAAGCTATATATTAAAGGTATAAAAACATATTAAAATATAATAATCAGCAAATAAATTTTTCAACAGAAGATATATTGAAAAATGTTAAAATTTAAATTTGGGGTATCTCTGAAATCGAAAAAATATTGGATTTCTTTACATACTTATTCTAACTTATACATAAGTACGTAAACAGAAAGTATTTTAGCCCGAGGAAATATTCACAAAGAGATATAAGCGATTTTCATATTTAGGTAAAAATACCTAACTTCTCGTTACAAAATTTATTGGATTATTGTTCATCTGTAATCTGTATTACCTAACTTCATCACATGCCAAATTTCATAGACGGGAGAATTATTCGGAAGTCGCCATACAACAAATATCCTCATTGATTGGACTAGTTTTCGCACAATTCACAGCTGGCGTCCGTTCTGGCGGCGACCAGTTGGCCACTGAGTGAGGGAGGCATAACTTACTTGTATACAAAATACTGGCGACTTAGCTATGCGTCGCAGGTAGCCAGAGTACCCAGTTTCCGCGTATGAGCCGGTCGATAGTGGCTACGCTTCCAAATTGGCGACGTTGCCAGACGCCAGCCAAGTGTGTTATCTGCCATACATTTCAATACGAATTGTTTGGATACGTAGCCGGCGGCGTCGCCATGGCGTCCCAATGTGTTATGGCTCTAACGCTTCGGAATAGAACAACTGTGTGTTTGCACGAGCGATTTTTTTACCGTGCGATATTTTTGTCCCGTTCCACAGTCAGTCACATTGTGTTCTATTCGAAGCTTCAGAAATATCGCGCGATAAAACGTCGCAAAAGCGCTCATGCAAACGATCGCTTACGTCACCTACTCGCAAATCGCACGCGAATCATACACTATTTTAATTACATTTGAACAATAATAGGTAACATCATAATATTGTAGTATTTTATGACAAAAAAATGTTGGATTTGATTAATATTGTCCTTTTCATTGAATCCATTTACATAAATATAAGAGAGATCACATTACTGAACTTATATGTACAGAAATGACTTATATTTATAAAAAAGAAAATATTTTTATAAAAAATCCGTAATATCCGGATAATCCGGATTTGACGAAATATCCGTTCTTAAAATCCGGATTTCGAAATATATACGGATTTGCATTCACTACCCGTAGCAACTTAGACGGTGCTACGGGTGAGCCGATTTTTTTCTAATATTTTTCATTATTTATTCATCTTAATATAAAAATAGCATTGTGAATGCAAAAATCTAAAAGTTTAAAACGAAACAGTGCTTAATTGAAAATAATTTAATTTTAATAATTATGAAAAAAAAAAATAGGTTTAAGTTAACTTCTTAAGCACTTATTATTAAGTAGTACGAAACGTGTTATTTTTATAAGTTTTAATGAATGTATAAGTACTACTTCTATAAAATAAGTAGGTACGGTACAAAAACGGTTTGGTTCTTGTTTGTAAAATTGTAATATTAGCTATTTTTTTGGTTTAAATAATTTTAAATCTTTTTAAAAGTTAACTTTTTCTATATGTAATGTATCAACATATTGTTCTTTGGGCTTTGCCCAAAAAGGAGGGTCTTCCGAAATATGTTTCTTTAATCTTCACTAGCTATCTACACTCATTGGTTTTCTCTGTATTTTTACACCAATATTATTGCGTAGGATTCCGCACAACACCAGAAACCATTGCCGCCTTAGCAGTTTTAATCTCGTTCTTTGATCCACGGCTTTCACACTTCCGCATTGAGCTGCGTAGAAATTATTTAACTGCACATTAAAAAAATGTCCTTAAAACAATTATTTGTACACACACGGCACGTTTTCTTGATTTTATTCAACCATATTCTTACTTATTTTTTAATGCAAAATCCGCACTTGACGCCATTTTTATTGTTATGGTAGGCAGCGCCGCGAGTGTTGATAATTAGAACTAAAAACTGACGGAAAAGCGGCTTATGAACCGCCCAATTACATTACGGCTAGCCGTATTGAAAATCGCAAAGCGCTCTATTCAATGCGGCGTACTTTTGATCAGCCGTTTTGAATACGCCGTATCTTTACTCCGCCGCATTACAATGAGGCACCGTTTTATAAAACAGCTAGTTGCTATGTAATACAGCTAAATATACAATACCTACGCCTGCGACATCTGTCCTAGTATAGTATTATATTATCTGTGCCTATACGCACAGTGTCGTCCTACGTTTATAGAGATATTGTACCAGAGGCATTCACATATGTACCAACCTCATCGAATTCTAGATCTACACCTCCGCTATTGCAACAGTCACCACCATCGCCTTCTTTCCGACCAGAATTGACGCCAAGGAAAAAGAAGCCCAAAAATAAATGCCATTTTCGCAATCAACATTCTATAAAACCTCAATAATGACATACATGATTGATTGATTGATGATTTTTTCGGTTAATTTATCCCCTAAGGGGTTGAGTTTATTTGTTTGTTTATTTACGTTACATGAAATACGTGTTTATTTGTTTTTAGAAGTATTCCTACAAAGTTTCATTTCAACATGTGTTAATATAAATGATTCTAAATATCTTCTTATCTTTTTTATGTTAAATAAATGATTTTAAATATCTTCTGATCTTTCGGAGTGCTGGTACCGACACTGATGTATGGAAGTGAATCTTGGGTATGGCAGAAGAAGAATGAAAGCAGAATAAATGCGGTAGAGATGCGATCGTTGAGGAAAATATGTGGAGTAAAACTGAGTGATAGAGTGAGCAATGAGGTGATTCGCAAAAGGTGTGGTCTGAAAGATGATATAGTGACAAGAATTGAGAAAGGAATGCTCCAGTGGTTTGGTCACTTAGAGAGGATGAATGAAAGGCGAATCACGAAAGAGATATACTGTGCGAATGTGGAAGGAACGATTGCACGAGGGCGTCCCAGAAAAACCTACGCGGACCAAATAGAGGTTATTATAAAAAAGGCTGGTGTACGCAGTGACAAAAACCGCAGGGCATGTATGAAAAGATTGATGGATATGAATGAAGCGAAAGAAGTGTGCAAGGATCGTAGCAGGTGGCGATCCATTGTCTCTGCCTACCCCCATGGGAAACAGGCGTGAGTGTATGTATGTATGTATGTATATGTATCTTTTTCTAATAGTCATAGTTCATTTCAAAATCGTAATTTTAGTACACCCGTGCAAAATTCTATCCCATTTATTTTGAATCTATGGCTGTTAATTAATACCATCGATATCGATATTTATATCAATAGTGACAAGATTACATCACTGAGACTTATACATAAAAAAAATACACACACAAATGTAAATCAATTTGGGTTTCGATTGACAGCTCATGTTTGTTCCTCTATTCCGTAGGTATATTAACTTTATGTACTTAGTATCCTACTTAAGACTTTCATATTTTGTCTGAAACTAAAAACAACCTTTTTCTACATTTATGAAATTGACAAAAATAATCCATAATGACCATCAGCCATTTTTAACGTCCCCAATGGCAGGTCTTCCTTATGGATAAGGAGGATGGGCCGTACGTAACCCACCACGCGGGCCCAATGCGGATTGGTGGATGTTAATCACTGCAAATGCAACCGGGACCTACGGCTTAACGTGCCTTCCAAAGCACGGAGGAGCTCGAGATAATACATTTTTGATCACCCATCCAATGACCGACCCTTGCGAAAGTTGCTTAACCTCCGCAATTGCTGGGCCAGGAGGCCAGGCGCTATACCACTGCACCACCGAGCGAGCTCTTAATATAATTACTCCTTAATACATAATATAAAAAACAGTTTTTCAGTAATTTTCAAAATGTCCTTAAACCTAAGACACTTTTAATGTGTGCGTGGGTAATTAATTAGAATTTGATATTATCAAATTGATACGTTAACGCGCTCTTAAAAAAAGGTGTCTTAACTTTGGACAGACAGACAGACTATATACGAAGTAAAGGTTACCTTTTTTAAAAAGGTCCTAACAATTCTTTAGTTGCAAAAGTTATTCACTTTCTAAAACTGTCTTAAACAGCGCTGCATAATTAAAACAAACGAAAAAAGACACAAACGCAGCTGCCAAATTCTCCAAAGTTGCAGAAAAAGTAGAGCTCTAATTGGGCACATAAATTAAATTATACTTCAGTCGTGTGACCGTGGTTTTCATTCTCAGTGTAAAACTTTTTCGACATTAATTATCAGGTAACCTGGTTTCGAGTACCTACCCCTTACTAAGAAAGCAGAAATTCGACGAGATTTCTGATTACAGTCAGCAGAAACCTTCTAAGTAGCTACCCTGCCTGTTGACTTTTTACGATTACTTGCTGCACTGGCAAAGAAAATACTTATAACAACTAAAAATCTATATACAAGGTGTTTGGTAAAAGCCTTATAAAGCCGAATATGGTAAATAGGGACCATCAAACTGAACAACTTTTACTATGGGACAACTCTGAAATCGCGAAAAAGAAATCAGCTGTTTCATACATTTTGATATTTTCGTTATTAATTTTTGTATGAAACAGCTGATATTTTTTTTGCGATTTGAGAGTTAGTTCCATAGTAAAAGTTGTTCAGTTTGATGGTCCCTATCAACCATATTCGGCTTTATAAGGCTTTTGCCAAACACCTTGTATATAAAACTCAAAATTGATTGATTGTTGGGATAGGTGTAGAGCCCTAACGGCTGAAAGTAGAGACACCATTTTTGGAGGGTAGATACCTTTTATGATGCAGATGAGCACTAAGAAAGGATTTTAGAAAATTCCCGTTGTACAGGGTGCTACAGGTTGTTCAAGTTTGTATGAGAATTGTCCGTGTATGTGCCGGCCTAGAATAGCACTACCCCATATCGTAAAAGGCGACTAAGGGAGCATAGCCTTCAAGAGACGGGCAGCAGCGTCTCCAAAAATCCTTGGCATACTGCGATCGCCAACCCGCCTGCCAAGCGTGGCGATTATGGCAAACCCCCCCTCATGCACAATGGATCGAAAAATCGGCCCCCAGTCCCCGGCAGCCCCGCTATTCCTAGCTACGGTAGCGGCTACGGTAACGGCGGGGCAGGGGGTGCTAAGGATCCCCGGGTGCAGCTCGGCTACCAACAACGACGACAACTGCACCTGGCAACTTTATAACACGCGCACACTGAGGACCGACGCGAAGTTAACCGAGTTGGAAGAAGTTATCAGCAAGGTACACTGGGACATTATCGGGTTATCTGAAGTCCGAAGAGCGGGAGAGGACTCGATAATCCTCAACTCCGGTAACTTGCTTTACTACCGGGAGGGCGACCAACAGTCCCTAGGTGGTGTCGGGTTCATCGTCCACAAGTCCCATGTCAACAACGTGATTACCATCGGAAGTGTGTCGACCAGGGTGGCATACCTTATACTCAGAATATCCAAACGGTATTCGTTGAATGTTATATAGGTTTAGGCACCGACCTCGACGCACCAAGATGACGAAGTGGAGGCTATGTATGAGGAGATCTCTAAAGCCATGCATAGCTACAGAACCCACTACACTGTTGTGATGGGGGACTTCAATGCAAAGTTGGGGAAACGATGCGGTGTTGAGCTGAGAGTGGGGCAATTTGGAGTTGGGCAACGGAATGACAGAGGCCAGATGCTGGCCGACTTTATGGAGAAGGAGAACCTCTTTATGATAAACGTATAAAAATCGGACTAAAAACATAAAAAACAGACTAAAAAAGTATAAAATAAATTCTTAACCTAAAAACGTGGGGTGCATGCTAATGACAATTGATGATAAACCTCACAAAATGCACCCCACTCTTTTAGGTTTAAAACTTCTGTATAGGGTTTTAAATATTTACAGAAGATTTTTATTTCATACTTTTTAGTCTGTTTTTCTAGTCCGTTTTTTAATACTTTTAGTCCGATTTTTATACTTTTTAGTCGGTTTTTTTTAATAATTTTTTAGTTGTAATGGCCTTGTCACATAACATAAGTGACACACTTCGATCATCATAAGAAAGGATATTATTATTATTATTATTATGTATCTCCGGTTTGGATTGGACGGGACAGAGCCCGGTCTTTTTGCCAGGCTTGCGTGGGGACATGGGTCCAACACGTAGAGGCCCTTTGAGATTGGTTTAATATAATGTGAAGTGTGTGATGCACATGCCGGGATCTGCTCCCCACTACACGCAAAAGTGCGCAGACGGAAGCGGACCCCGGCAGGTACATAGACTATTGCGAGTGTGAGAATATATAAAAAATACTTAACGGGCTATTGGGTGAAAGGCTTATGGATTGGATACTTGGGCTATGGGGTGAGATAACGGACTTCCGCCTTTTCCTACATCTCACAAACTCGAACCATCGGCGGAAGGTGGCTCACCGCCCGCTAGATGGGCACCCCAAACTGGTCAGCAACTGCCGACCGGGGCGCAACACCGGCGCGGGCGACTCAGGGTGTAGAGAGGTGTACACCGCTGTCTACCCACTGTACAAGGGACAGTGTGCCAACTCGCGTCTTACGCATGTTTCACTTCCACCCTGCGAGCGTATAGCTCTAACGACTCCACCCTGGACGGCCGACGAAGGCGAGCCAGGGGCGGGAGTCCGCAGGCCCCCTTGGGGCCCACCCCTGCTGCGGGGACGAGGGCCTGGATCGACTCCCGGGAGCACTCGGGTCCGTGGTGTCGCTACTCACCAACAGCTCGCCACAAGCTGCCCTGCGGGCTATTATTATTATTATTAGTTGACAGGCAAGCAGTTAAGACAATTAAGAGCCTGTATCCAGTTCCTATATGAATATAAGATTCGTGATCATAAGCCATTAAAAAGTTCGCACCTAAGTATTTGACAGAAAATACAACGAAAAATATTCACCCAGCATTTGTAAAAAACTTTAAGTCTTTTGAGCCATTTAGCACCCGAAAAAACGTAAAAAACTACTTTGTAAATATTCATTTTATTTTTATCTTTTTTATACTTCTGTGCTTCAATTTAATTTGATACATATTGTTCCAGACGCTCTGTGGTATAATGAATGAACCCAATGTAGGGCAAGGTAGAGGGCAGACAGAACGTCATTCTGCGGACACCACCCTGCGAACAAATATTTAACCAATTTCTTAGTCTATCTAGGTAACAGTAGGTATGAACGTCCATATAAAACAAACCGGAGCTTTAAGGGGCTGTCTCCACGAGCGAGAGAATCGCGACGAATGTTACGTATTTCCATACAACTGTCTCCGCGATAACATCGCCGTGTGTAGACAGACACGCAGAGAGTGTATAGAAATACGTGGCACGACGATAACATCGTCGGTCGGCGATTCTCTTGCTCGTGGAGACAGCCCCTAAGTCATGATAATGTTTGGCCGTATGATGGAACTACATTGAGCTGGGCCAAACTGTCCTTATGGCGACGGGTACTCCAAAAATTATAACTGTCCAGGCTTAGCAAACAAACACAAACTCACAATTAACAAAGCAAAACACCCAGTCGACATCAAGGACACAAATTCACAATGGTAATAGCACCAGACATAGATTGAGCAGGGGGGTAATTACGTAACTTTATGCAAACAACTCTGACAGAAATCGCAGTTACATTGCTGCTTTAGTAAGAACCAATGTGACAACTATGTTAACTAAAGCAGCAATGCAACCGCGCTTTTAATCGATTTCAATCGAGAATTGTTAGCAACAGCTTTACGTAATCAAGGTACTGGTCTAACGAAATGAATGAATGCATTTAAGACACTATTACAAAATGACGAAACTGGAAAGGGATAGAACAGCATTTACAGAAAACCTTTACACCAGCGGTTCCCGAATTCTTTTGGCTACGGCATACATTTCAATGGGCTACGTACCCGTTTTTGGGCGGAACCCTAGCTTAAGTAAGAAGTAAACTAATCAGGGTTTGCTACATTCAGGATCAGAAAGCCCAGGACATGGCTGCGTGGCGAGTGCGGAGCGCGAACCGCGAAATTTTTTAGGTCTATTTTCTAATTAAATGGACGTTGAAATCATTAAAAATGGCTGTAAAACCACAGTAGAGTCTGGTAACTGGTAAATGAAGGACATGTTGAATTTATGTGATTGTTTGTAATTAAAATACTCAAAGTCAATAGAAACGAATGGGCGGGTCATAGTAAGAGTAAAAAAAAGGAGAACTACCTAACTGAAGGGGAAAAAAGACTTTTGATTTAATGTTTTAGGTGTTTTTATTTTGACTCTGTTTCCATGCATATTTTCTTTTACTACGGATCCGGATCCCTCTCATTAATTCCGCGTCATTTTTATATTTACTTACGACTTCCGAACAAGACATGTCTTTTGCAATTCTGCTTTCATTAAATCTACAGAGCAACAATTTCTGACATTAGAACATTTAAGCGTCATATGGGAAAAACCTCGCTTAACATAAGCATTTGAAGGCAGTATGCTTAAGGCGCGAGGCAACATAAGGCATTTAACTTGTTGTCCTTTATGCTTTTAAACATTTGGACCCATTTTTTATTAACACTTGATTTTGATCGCGTGTTATCATCTTAAATCTGGACAAAACTAATGGATCGTCGGGACGCGGGACAATATCATAGAAATCGGGACTGTCTTTATACCTAAACTCTTAAATTTTCGCGTAAACCCCTGAGAGCTTCTCACGTAACCCACGGGTTCCGCGGAACCTCATTCGGGAAACGCTGCTTTACACAATGCATTTATAACGCAGTTCCCAGAATTTGCATATTTAACTGAGCAAAGGATATCAGATCAATTTAAAAATAACACAATAAATAACCAATATTTGTGAATTTTTTTAAGCTTTTCCCGGCATCATTCTAAAAATTACAACATTCTAGGTTTCAGCGTTGCCGTTTTGTGTGTAATTACACATTTCGTGTGTAATCAAGGCCTCTCGTGTGTAACCCATGTGTAATAGGAAAATGTGTGTAATTGTGTACTATTACAATCTTGGTCGTAATTACAAATGAAGAGCACAGGGGAAAAACGATCAGAGTCACCTTAAAACCAGTTTTGAGTTAGTAATGCCATCTAGAAAGTATGTTTTAGTATCTAAAAACGAATCAATGAAAATGTCCAATTTGTCCATACGATCTAGATCTATGCATAGATGTTGCATCTGTCCGGACAATTATCGTCACGTATGGAAAGTATCCGACATTTTACAACTGTCCTAGTGAAACTTCACCATTGAACTCGTCTGTGAACGAGCTCTTGATTTGATTGATACTGTGTTGTGTATTCTGTATAGTATTTTTCATAAATAAGCAATGAGGGCTTTTCAAAATGACAAAATTCTGTAGGTGCGATAGATGTCGTTGATAAAAATGAATGTGTCAATGTGATATTTTTTTACTAAGCTTCGAAGAGTACCTAGGTAGGCAGGCAGATGCCCTGGCGGACTAAGGGGGGTGTGGCGTGTGGGGCCCGGTTTGGCATAGAAAAAAAAATCTGCTTAAAAATCGCGCTGCGCGGCTGTTTTTTTTCTATTTACAAGAATAATTACAAGATTAGTGGATGGAACTGACTAAAAATATTAGTCTTAGTCCACCAGTGGGCAGATGCAACCCTAAAATGTTTCTCATAGGGCAGATGTCAGCCAGAGAGCGCTTGCTAGCCTCTGTGGTGCATGCCGTTTATTTTGAAAAGCCTTATTTTGCAGTGTTGCCATATTATTGGTGATTTTGTCGTGTCTACATAGAAAGTGGTGCCCTTAATTTTTGTCAAATCTTTATGGCTAGCCGCACACACGCAATATTATTGGCAAACTAAAATTGACAATATTATTGATCAATATCAGGCCCCGCATACTGCAAAATATTATTGTCACTATTTAATAACAAAAACAGGCTCAATCAACGCGTGGAAGTGTTGTGAGAAATGGATAAAAAGAAAAAAGCTGAAATATTTTTTATTTATTGTACTAAGTTTGTAAGGTTAGCCGCTCAAAGGCAATAATATTGTGAATGCACAATTAACAATAATGTTAGTCAATATATGGTCCCCAACACTACACAATATTTTTGTAATTTGTATTTTGGTAAAATCTGACTCTGTCGCGCAGTTTTACCCGACTCATGTATTGTACACGCTTTAATGTGTGACAGAATTAATAGCTAAACCATAATATGGAAGGGTACCATCAAACTGATCAATTATTCCTATGGGATGGGGCCAACACTAAAAACGCGAACAAAAATCTGCTGTTTTGTACATTTTCATATTTTCGCTATTAATATTTGTGTAAAACAGCAGGTTTTTTTTTCGTCCAATATTAAAAGTTGATCAGTTTAATGGTCCTAATCTTAATATATAAAATCGTAAACTGAATGACTGACTGACTGACTGACTGACTGACTGACTGACTGACTGACTGACTGATCTATCAACGCACAGCCCAAACCGCTGGACCTAGAGACTTGAAATTTTGCACACAGATACTTTATACAGTGTAGGCATCCACTAAGGAAGGATTTTTGAAAATTCCATCCCTAAGGGGATGAAATAAAGGATGAAAGTTTGTATGAAAGTCCCTCAGTTTTGAAGCTAGAATCTTCAAATTTTGTGTTTAGGCTGACGATTGAAAATTAATAAATACGGGTCTCAGCGTTTTTCAAAATTCTACCCCCGAAGGGGTCAAAAGGGGGATGAAGTTGTGTATTAAAGAAAATCCTTCATTTTCGAAGTAAAAATCGCTAAATTTATAATTTAGGCTTATGGATAGAAATCTAAAGCAACGTATATTGTTTTTGTTAGGATTTCAACTCCAAAGGGGATGAAATGGGGGTGAAAAGGGTTAAAAAAACCTAAAAATAGATATGGATGTTGTTATCGGGGTTTTGTGGGATGACGATTGCAAAAATGACATTTATTTTGAAGTCCAACCACGGTGGTCATGATTTAACCCCTAAAGGGGTGAAAATGGGGTCCAAATTTTGTATGGAAAAATAATATAAAATAGACATTACAACTTTAAACTTCGTAGGAGCACATCTAAAAATAAATAGGCAAATTTATATTTTGTTATTTTGAAAATCAACCCCTTAGGGGGTAAATGGGGTGAGTAAACATAAAAATCGATATTGATGTCGTTATTGAGGTTTTCTGGGATGACGATTGCAAAAATGACATTTATTTTGAAGTCCAACACGGTGGACATGATTTAACCCCTAAAGGGGTGAAAATGGGGTCCAAATTTTGTATGGAAAAATAATATAAAATAGACATTACAACTTTAAACTTTGTAGGAGCACATCTAAAAATAAATAGGCAAATGTATATTTCGTTATTTTGAAAATCAACCCCTTAGGGGGTAAATGGGGTGAGTAAACATAAAAATCGATATAGATGTCGTTATTGGGGTTTTCTGGGATGACGATTACAAAAATGACATTTATTTTGAAGTCCAACACGGTGGCCATGATTTAACCCCTAAAGGGGTAAAAATGGGGTTCAAATTTTGTATGGAAAAAGAAAACAAATCGAAATTACAACTTTAAAATTCGTAGGAGCACGTCTAAATATATATTTTGGGATTTTGAAAATCAACCCCTTAGAGGGTAAGTGGGGTGAGTAACATAAAAATCGATATGGATGTCGTTCTTGAGGTTTTATGGGATGGTGATTGCGAAAATGAGATTTATTTTGAAGTCCAACGCGGTGGACATGACACATATGGACCTGGACCTGGACATGCACATCCAGGGAACGGGAACGGGAACCGGAACCGGCACGGGCACGGGCACGGGAACGGAACGGAACGGAACGGAACGGAACGGAACGGAACGGAACGGAACGGAACGGAACGGAACGGAACGGAACGGAACGGAACGGAACGGAACGGAACGGAACGGAACGGAACGGAACGGAACGGAACGGAACGGAACGGAACGGAACGGAACGGAACGGAACGGACCGGACCGGACCGGACCGGAACGGAACGGACCGGAACGGAACGGACCGGAACGGAACGGAACGGAACGGAACGGAACGGAACGGAACGGAACGGAACGGAGCGGAACGGAACGGAACGGAACGGAACGGAACGGAACGGAACGGAACGGAACGGAACGGAACGGAACGGAACGGAACGGAACGGAACGGAACGGAACGGAACGGAACGGAACGGAACGGGAACGAGACGGTAATGGGAACTAGAACGGGATGGGTACGGGAACGGGAACTGACGGGAACGGAACGAAACGGGAATGAAACAGGAACGTAACGGGAACGGAACGGGAACGAAACAGGAACGAAACAGGAACGAAACTGGAATGAAACGGGAACGGAACGGGAATAGAACAGGATGGGAACGGGAACAAGAACCGGACGGGAACGGAACGGGAACAAGAACGGGATCGTAAGGCGTACGGGATGGTTAGGGGACGTTTACGGGACGGGAACGCAGCGGGACAGGAACGGGATGGGAACGGGAACGGAAACGGAAGGGGTACGGGACGGTTACGGGACGTTTACGGGACGGGAACGCAAACGGGACGGGAACGGAACGGGAATGGGGAACGGGAGCGGGAGCGGGAACGGGAACGGGAACTGGAAGCCTTGTGCGAGGCCCGCCACACGCGGCAAATGTCTTGCCTCGCGAGGCAGCGCGCTTGATGGGGACTCGCCTAATCGCGTAAAAATGGCTGGCCGGATCCTGGTTGAAGGTGCCTTAAAAGGATTTCGTCTAATATCCACGCGGACGAAGTCGCGGGCAGAAGCTAGTCTAACATATTTTAGTTTAGCTTTTAATTCTGTTACACATAGGTACAATGGACAGAAAGAAAAAAGTAGTTGCATTCGTTGCGCTAATTTTAACTTTCTTCTTTTATTTAAAAAAAAGTTTTCGCAGAAACCGTAGCACAATCCCCCCCCCCCCCCCCCCCAGGAAGAGACCCTCAGGAAGAGACCCCTAGATACGCCCGTGTGTAAGTGTGTGTAATCAAGGAGTCATGTGTGTGGGATTTGATCGAGACGCAGTGGCAACACTGCTAGGTTTAGCTAATAGGTCTGGTGTGGTATCATTTTCGGATAAATATATAATATAGAATTAATTTCTAATATAAAAAATGCAATTTATTAAGTAGTTTTTGAAAAACTTACCAATTTTTGGTGATTAATTTTTAAACAATTTTTTTTCATAAGTCTTAGCACTTGATTCTGTTTAAAAACTAACTCAAGGAAGCGTTTTTCAGGTAACTTTTTCCATTCTTCTCTAAGCTAACTACTATAAGTATTTTCTAAAATTTGAGCCTCACCTCAGTAGTCTGGCTACCGGCTAGGTCCATTATTGTGTGGAGACACAGCACACAGCTAGTCAAAGATGAACCTTTTTCGAAGAACATGCCCATCTTTGACAAGTTGTGTCTCCGCAACGGTGCAACATTTAGAAAACTTTTCTAGAATTCTTATTAACTATTTTGCCTTTTTAATTTATTGATAATTTTATTCTGTCTTGGACTGCCCTCACTTGGAATTGGTCTGTTCTACACAAAGTCTAAAGGTGCGTTCCCACGGTGCGTCTGTAGACGCACGAGAGCGCACCAGACAAGACCACACACCGTGGGAAACGACGCGTTCGCCGGTAACTTCAGGTGCGTTCCGACGATCCGCGTGGTAGCGCACCGCATTGAGCCGCACGAGGGCGAGCACGCACCGATCGATCCTTTGAAGTTACCGGCCGGCGAACGCGTCGTTTCCCACGGTGTGTGATCTTGTCTGGTGCGCTCTCGTGCGTCTACAGACGCACCATGGGAACGCACCTTAAAGCATAACAAGCGTGCTTTGGAGCAGATAGCAACACTTTTACTGCCATCTAGCGTCATGGCTTTTAGCTCCCACCACGGGAGCACCAGAATGCTTTTCATACACCGCATGCAATCTTGCTAATAATTATTAGGATTATGTATAGATGGCAGATTACACTAGGTAAAACAATTTTCATTATGATATTTTTAAAGTATGAAAAAGCCTCAAAAATATTTTCAAGTATTGTGTAAGGAAAAATTAATTCTAAAGTTCTGAACATTGCGCTGTTCAGTTTACTCAAATTGAAATTGAAAATGGAGGATTTATAATAAATGACTACGAGGACATTTAAAATAAAAAAGGGGTACTTAATTAATTTTCACTTTTTAATACAGTCTAATTAGACATGAAAAGGGCATTAATGTTGCATCACATCATGTATTCTTTGGTTTTTGGAGAGGTATATTGTTTTTAATGTGAAGGCAATGTTAAATCCAGGTTTTCGACCACGGCAGACGACAGGCAGGCTATTATCTTCGTTGCGGTCACGTCGCGGTTACTGAGATAATACGAAATTCGGAACTTTTCCTTGCAAGTACACGTATATTTTATTTAGTTCTTTAGTTGTCCATTGGAGGCAGCAATCTTAGAAACTCGATTGGTGGTACGAAATCGAGCTTGACAGCGACGATTCCATAGACAGAAAAATTTTCGCTGCGCTCAAGAAGACCAACAGAGCGTGGAAAAGAGAAGTTAACATCATACGGACACAGTCTATGTAAAAAAGAGACAAAGGATCAAGTGACATGTGCCAACATTTTTAACAGTAAGAGCCCCTAGCGTCCCGCCTAGCAAATAAACAATCGCAGTTTGTTTAAAATATTTGTTAATCTTAATTAGAATTTAAAATAAAGGTATCGTGGAGCCATGGTGTCTTGTGCTCTAAGTAATTGTGATGTGACAAAAATAAATAATCCAAGTAAACACACTTTTCACAGGTAAATAAGATATTGCCACACATTTCTCTAAATCAAAATTTCCCTACATTTATTCGTTTATCGACGAAGAAAACAGTATGGAACATAGTTTATTAATTTTCTTTGCCATATATAGTCATATTTTATGAATCTAAGTCATATTTTACGTATGTCATATAAAATGTATGCATTCGTTTTCGGATCACCTGTTTATTGACATTGTTGTTCTTTGACATTCTATTTCTATGATTCCATCCAGACATAGAAAATTTTTCGCTATGGACGATTCCGTAATTACTGGTCGCTAGGCGGTTTTGAATTAGATAATCAGCCTCCCGGTCATAAAAAAATCTCAAAAATGTTGCCCTTTTTTCAGTTTTTGTCGATTTTGACTCAGAAGGAATGGTTTTTCATCAAGATTGTGTACGAAGATTTTAAAGTTGGTTAAATTTGAATCAATTTGAGGGCAGAACGGTTTTGATACGGGCGATAGTTATGGAGTCTACAGAGAAAATTTAGTTTGCAAAGACCATGTATTTAACCTTTTTGGCATACCTAACCGCAATTTTGAAAAAATCGGATATTCTTCGCAACTGTTAAAATGTCTTTAAATGTATACTTTCGGAGAAATAATATGCAGATTATTTTTTCTTTCTATCACGATGGTTTTTTTTAAGTCACAATATCTCCGAAAGCAGGTATACATTTAAGGACAATTTGACAATCAATAATTCACGTTTATTTTGACGTTTTCTATCGATTAAAACTAGTTTCATCAGTTGCGATGAATTTACGATTTTTTTAATAGGCAAACAAGGCTCCATACTAAAACGTTACATGCCGTTTAACCAACTTTAAAATCTTCTTACACAATCTTGACGACAAAACCATTCCTTCCGGGTCAAAATCGACAAAAACTGAAAAACAGTCGACATTTTTGAGTTATATTATCTGTGGTTATATTTATAACCCGGTCGTCTGCCGAGGTCAAAAACTTTGATTAAACATTGCCTTCACATTACAAACAATATATCCAAAAACCAAAATACCTGATTTGATGCACGTTCAATGTCTAATTTGATTGGATTATTTATATGAGGTTGTCATTAGTGAGGTATTAACTATATACAATTTTCTACAAAAATTGACGTAAACTGCAATTCAACATTCTAAAAAAAGACTCGAAGAGAATCCAGAATTTCTTAGAAAATATGAACGGCAAATTTTCCCTTTAACTGGTGAACTTATTTCCAACTCCGTATTTTACAGTGCGTCGCGGAGTTATGACATAAGAAAGCTTTTATCTCAACACATAGGGCAATATCCCTTACTCGGGTTCGTCTGTACCCTCGGAAATTGCATAGGATTGTAGGTACTGAAGTATTACACACCATAAACTTCGTGGCTTTTCACTTTGCCTTATACAAGTTTCCTTTTACAACCCTTTGTTACGAACAATTCCAATGACTGTAACTGGATGGAAAATGGAAATTCCACTATTGAGCACTCAAAGATTATTCTGAAAGAAGTCGGTGAACTTAAAAACAGTAATAGCACAGTTTAATTACTATTCGTTTATAATAGTAATAATAATTCTTAATAATAATTTCAGATTATATGCAGATTAAATTAATAATAAACTAACAGGAAAAATCGACTCACCCGTAGATTTTTTTTAGTATAAAAAAATAAATAAATTAAAAAATATTATAAACACGACTGCCCTGCCAAAATCGAACTAAAAAGTTAAACAACAAGTGTCATTTGCAGTCGGGGGACCTTATTATGGAACAATTTTTGATCAAAGTGGTCCCCCGACTGCAATGACACTTGTTGTTTAACTTTTTAGTTCGATTTTGGCAGGGCAGTCGTGTTTTTAATATTTTTTAATTTATTTATTTTTATTTTACACATTTTAGTGACATACCTACCATATAGTTTTGAAATGTGCTCATCAAGGCCTTTCATTTGATGCCCATATTGTTTTTTTTTTTTTTTTTCACAATTGAAAATGGCGTCGTACCGTCGCCATATTAATTTATTCTAAAAAAATATAGCCAGTGTCACTCGGGATGCTCGGGATTCTAACGATACCCCATTCATCCAAATCAGTTCAGGCATTTAGAAGTTATGGTGGAATAAAGAAACTCACATACCCACAAACATACATGAACCCTGAACACATATACACTCTTTTTGCTTTGGGCAGTCGTGTGAAATAGCATTGCATTGTGAATGCCAAAAAAATAAACAAACTAAGAGAAGATAATTAATATACTTATTAGAAAAAGTGCTAGAAAAAAATTGACTCACCCATAGCAGTTCAGACGGTGTCTGACGATCGAGTCGATTTTGTCTAGTATTTTTTTTTCTAATATATATTAATTACCTATCTTAATATAAATAAAATAGAATTGTGAATGCCTAAAATCTCAAAATTCAAAAAAAAGAGAAATTAATCAGCTGTAAAAGTACATCGGCTTAACTTTTGTCAAATGGTTTTTTCATTTAATTATTTTATCTTCACTGCTCGTCTCAGATAAATTTTATTCGAGGTGTAAAAATTAAGTTGACTCAATTTGAACACTCCTAACTCAACGGCAGTTTTTTTTAACGTAGAATATCAAAGAACTCGTGGGTTTATTAATGAAGGCAATTTTGTCTATACCCAGGTGGGTGTAGACAAAATTGCTTTTTAATTAAATTTTGGAATCATGAATAGTTATTGAAGATTCCAAAATTTAATGAAAAAGTTTTTTTTTGTGAAATTATGAGTTTACTTGATATCATAATATAACTGTGTTCAATATGGGGTTAATTTGTGATTTGATAATAGGGAATACCTATGCATAAGTCACCGATTTCGATAAATTTGAGCTTGATCGCTTCGGACACGTATAAAAACATGATGGAACAAGAAAATAAAAAAATAATGATGTTATTATTTTAATTTTATCACACGATGAAATCAAGGAAAAACATCTTTTTTTTTACTTTCGAATATAATGAACTTAACAGTCAGATAGAATATCGAATAAGAAATCATTTTTTGTATGATACATATGTACTTAAACGCAAAATTTAGGGAGATAATTGAAAATTCTTGGCTAACTCCATATAGTAAACGCGCGCCTGAAACGTGACATGTGACGTCATATATCATGTCCGTTTTGTATAGAGCGTTTTCGGCGGTTTCTGCTGCGTGCTAACTTCAAGTAGGTAACTATTACGAGAAAAAAACCCAAGATTTTTTTTTTAATTATTTAGTTGATTTTCTCATGCATTATACTTTTGATTTTGAAAAAAATTTTTTTTTATCCATATTCCCTATTGTATTTCATTGAAAATGTTTTACTGAAACCGCTGGTTACGTACGGCACGAACATGTACAGAGAAAAAAAACGCTCGTAAAAAAATCGATTGATAATTTTATATGGAAAATTTTGTAAAAGTGTGGAAGACATCTTGAATGAATGCAAAGATAATGAAAGGATAGTTATGCTTGGAGATTTTAACGGATGGGTAGGTGTGAGAAGAGAGGGATGTGAGGGAGTTTTAGGAATATATGGAGACAAAAGAGTAAATGATAATGGCAGGAGTTTGATTGACGTATGTTTAGAAAAGAATCTTGTGGTAACGAACACCATGTTTGACCACAAGGAAATTCATATGTACACTTGGCAGAGAGGGGAAAAGAAGAGTATGATCGATTTTGTGATTGTTGATGAAAGACTGAAGGGCAGAGTTGTAGACACCAGGGTCTTTAGGGGTAGTAACATTGGAACAGACCACTTTCTTGTAGTGTCTCGGGTTAGTGGTCTGTTCAAAAGTTGGCGTCATCGTCCCACAGTGTCAACAACGGAGCTGACTAGAGTAAAAGTTGAGAACCTGGATGAAGTGGAAGTGCAAAAGACATATTTGTGCAAATTGAAAGAACGATTGGGAAATGTGGCTGAAGTGAAAGATGGCAAGCTTGAGGAAGTTTGGGAAAAGTTTAAAAAAGGTGTGACTGAAACAGCTGAGGAAATATGTGGAGTGAGTAAAAGGAAGAATGCTCCCCCAATAAACTGGTGGGATAGTGAGGTAAGACAGATAGTGAATGAAAAGAAAAAGTATGGCAGGATCTGCTGGCCATCAAAGCCAGTAAAAGAGTGAATGCAAGTGTTACAGAAGAGGATGTTGATACAGTTGCAAGGGAGTTTAAAAGGATTAAGAAAGTAGTGAAAGAAAAAGTAGACGAAAAAAAGAGAAAGATGAAAGAAAAGTGTGACTTCAAACTCTGTGATAACTTTCGAGACAATATAAAATTGTTTTGGAAACAAGTGAAAACGTCTCGAAGTGGATCACATAAGTCTAAAATGAATGTGATAAGAGATGAAAAAGGTGAGCTAGTGACAGATGAAAAAGGTGTACTACAGGAGTGGATGAAATATTTTGAGAGTTTGTTTGAGGCGGATGGCTCTATGCTAGAAGCCTCGGATAAAAGGGTGGAAGACGAGGAAGAGACAGAAGTGGATGAAAGAGATATATATAGGGATGAGATTATTAGTGCAATGAAGAGCATGAAAAAAGGGAAAGCAGCAGGATATGACAGAATTACTGTTGAAATGCTGAGAGGTGGGAAAGAGCTGGTTGCGTCCTGGCTGTGCCTGATCTTTAATAAATGTTGGAACAGTGGCAAAGTGCCGGAAGATTGGCGTAAAGCCGTGGTCGTGCCGCTGTACAAAGGGAAAGGGTCACGGCAGGATGCTAAAAACTACCGCGGGATCAGTCTTCTCAGCATTGTCAGTAAATTGTATGCAAAGGTACTGATTGAAAGAGTGATGCAAAAAACTGATCAGAGTATTTGGGATGTGCAAGCGGGATTCAGAAAGGGAATGGGATGCACGGATCAGGTCTTCTCCTTGAGGTGCTTAACCGAAAAACACCTGGCTAAGCACAAAAAGGTTTACTGTGCCTTTGTGGACCTGGAGAAGGCCTACGATCGAGTTGACAGGAATGAGCTATGGAAGGTGTTGTCCGAATACGGATTGGAGAGCAGACTGATTCATGCACTGAAATCTCTCTATGAGGATTCCCGTGCATGCGTCAGGATTGACGGCGTATACACTGACTGGTTTGGCATCTCTAGGGGTGTCAGACAGGGATGTGTTGCGTCACCATGGCTCTTTAATCTGTTTTTGGACAGTTGTATGAAAGGTCTGAAAGAACGTGACTGTGGGGTTGTGATGAATGGGACTCAAATCAAGTGCCTTCTCTACGCTGACGACCAAGTTATACTTGCGTCTTCTGCGCAAGAGTTGCAGGAAATGATGTCGGTTATGAATGAAGATTTTGTGAGAAAAGGGATGAAAGTGAATGTAACTAAGACTAAAGTGATGGTGTTTGAGAGAGATGAAGAAATGACTGACTGTACGGTAATGTTAGGTGGCGAAAAAGTGGAACAAGTCCGTGAGTTTGTATACTTGGGGAGTTTGTTCACAAGGGACGGAAAGAGTGAGGAAGACATAGAAAGACGAGTGAAGAAAGGAAATTCGGTGAGTGGTGCTATACACTCGGTTATGAGTAGCCAAACCGTTTCTGCAAAGGCGCGAATGGCTATTCATAACGGAGTGCTGGTACCGACACTGATGTATGGAAGTGAATCTTGGGTATGGCAGAAGAAGAATGAAAGCAGAATAAATGCGGTAGAGATGCGATCGTTGAGGAAAATATGCGGAGTAAAACTGAGTGATAGAGTGAGCAATGAGGTGATTCGCAAAAGGTGTGGTCTGAAAGATGATATAGTGACAAGAATTGAGAAAGGAATGCTCCAGTGGTTTGGTCACTTAGAGAGGATGAATGAAAGGCGAATCACGAAAGAGATATACTGTGCGAATGTGGAAGGAACGATTGCACGAGGGCGTCCCAGAAAAACCTACGCGGACCAAATAGAGGTTATTATAAAAAAGGCTGGTGTACGCAGTGACAAAAACCGCAGGGCATGTATGAAAAGAGTGATGGATATGAATGAAGCGAAAGAAGTGTGCAAGGATCGTAGCAGGTGGCGATCCATAGTCTCTGCCTACCCCCATGGGAAACAGGCGTGAGTGTATGTATGTATGTATGTATTGTACAGCGCCATCTACCGTCGAAAAGCAAAATTACATTTTCCATAGATAATACTATATCGAGTATTTTTATGCGCGTTTTATTCTCGATACCTAGTTCGTTAGATGAAGATATTCTTGGAGAGGCTTTTCTGCTGATCATCATGGTTGTCCAGAGTCCAGACATATTACAAGCTCTGCTTAGTTTGGGGCTAGATGGCGCTCTGTGAAATTGTCCAAGCATTTATTATTTTTCTTGAAAAATAAACATACATATTATTCTGTGACTGTGCTCTTCTAGTCGCTTTAAGAATTGCCCGTCCAAACCGTTTTCTGTTTCGCTATTTTTTAATATTTACATAGTCAAGAGCGAGTTTCGTGTCGGCAAACTGCAAGTGCTTATTACAAACGCCCAGAGCGAGTCTTTCGGAAAAACTGCATTTACCCTCTCACACACACCACACACCAAATACTGCACAATTTGAATATAGAACATTATCTTATTTAAAAACTGTCACGTTTGATAGAAAGTTTTAAGGCCTGGGCACACCGGATGCGTAGACACGCGCGTGGTTACGCGTGCGTGTACACGCGCGTGGTTACGCACGTAACCCCCTGACACACCGGGTTACGCATACGGCTACGCGACACGCAACGCAACCTGTCCCTTGCGTACCCATCCGCTGTGGCAGCCATGTTTGCGACTCTAGTGCGCGATGTCAGACGAAGATTTAGTAAATGAAATAAAAGACTTTTTAACGGATACTAGCGCGGTTTTATTGAAAGTACTTTGGTAATTAGTTGGTATTTGGTTTGATTTTTGATTTTTATTTTTAATACCAACTAATTACCAAGGTACTACAATAAAACCGCGCTAGTATCCGTTAAAAAGTCTTTTATTTCATGTTTAGTGAGCGCGTAAGCTTGAGAAGTGAATATTGAGTAAATGGGCAAATTTTTTCGCACTTATTCAATTAGTTTTTCTTTAATGTATAAAACACCACTTACTACCGGTAGTACCAGTACTATTTGTAAACAAATATAACTGAATGCGTAGTAACGCGCGTGGTTACGCGCGTAGTGACGCGCAGGAAAGATACGTGCGTGTTCGTATTTGTTCGGTGTGACGTCCAATATGGAATGCCATTGAGTACAACGTCATCAATGCGTTCCGCTCTGTGTAAGTACGCAACCTGGTTGTCTCATGATAGCTGCAATGCGTAGGGTTACGCATCGGTCTACGTGCACGCGTACGTTACGCAAGCGGTGTGCCATGTCTCATAAAGTTTCAGAGATTACAACGTCACGATACGTCTACTTGCACGCTTACGCTTACGCTTACGCATCCGGTGTGCTGGAGCCTTTAAAATCATTCTTATATTCGCATTACCTATTACGTACTCGGATTAAATTGAAGAAAGTCTGAATATTTTGCAGTTTTTCACGTATAACGCACACCATTTTTGCTTGCAAAATTTAGTTTCACTCTCCTCTTAGTTAGGGTCCAAACTCCCAGTTACATACCAAAATTACAGCTTTACATCGCGTTTTGCATTTTAGGGGTTTTATTTGAAAGGTTTGACTGGCCTATAACTGACCATACTTTGAAAAGTGTCGTATCTTGGGAACTAGTAAGATCATTTAATAATCACCTTAAGAAAAAATCTTTACCGTACAACCTAAAGTTTAGGAATAATTTGAAATTTTAAGGAATTTATCCTAAATGTCCATATTTTGTAGAGCCATATCTTCGGAACTATTAACTATAAAAGGACCATTACAATCAAATTGCATCGATAACAACTTTGCTGTAAAATGCAAGTTTTAGAATTTATTTAGGAATGCTGAAAAAAAGTCGAAATTTTAATTGTTTTATGGTCATGGAAGAGCACGCGGCAGGAGCAGAACTCAAAGGTCACAAACTTCGATTTTTATGAAGGCCTAGGTATGTATCTACCCGTATAACATAAACAAAAGTGGTGGATACCCCAGCTCTTGCAAGGCAAGTAAGGGAGACGTACCAAATACTGGATACTTTTTAAAAACCGGAAAAATAACCAACATAGTTAATAAAAACATTTGTTTGTTACACTCATAGAGATAAGTAGCTAATCATCTTAACATTCTCCAATTCTCCAATTTTTTATAACCATTATTCTTGTAACCCAGAAAAATCTATGAAAAGAGGGTAAGGGAGACGTAGCAAATATTGGACGTCTCCCTTACCCTCTTTTCATAGATTTTTCTGGGTTACAAGAATAATGGTTATAAAAAATTGGAGAACCAAAAATCTCGTTCAAAATTTGTTACTTGGCGAATGACATCGTTTGCCACGCAAAGTTAACATTATAATAAACATTCATCTTGTTTAGTTCTGGATGTCATATTCTTGTCATTTATTAACACCGACTCGTCCCAAAATGATTATGTTGCGTGTCGGTGTAGCCTTGGCCTCATTAACGATTGGATATGAATGCAACTGCCTACAAAAAGTAATGTTTTTGTTTCTACAAACATTAAATTCGAAAAAAAAAATACAATCTAAAACTTATTTAAACGATTTTTCACTGTGATTTTAGTTTTGTGTGCATACAAAGGTGTTCATAAACCCTACAACAGTTTTCAAGTTCCTCAAAAAGACATTGAATTTCTTAATTACGTGAAACCATGATCTGTAAGTAAGTAAGCACCCGCACCACGAAAAGCTATCGATAAAAATAACGCGTGTAAAAACATTCGATAAGTAATTTTGTATGAGAAATTTGTGCAGCGTCAATTTTCACAATGGGCTTTTCACAATGACAAAAAATTGTAGGCTCGATAAATGGCGTTGATAAAAATGTGTGTCAATGTGTTTTTTTTACAAAGCTTCAAGCTTCGAAGAGTATCAACACCATCTAGTGAGGCAAATAGTTACTATTTTTATTTTTAAACGTCAGTCACTTTGAAAAGCCACTGACGTCCATTATACAAGTATGCTGGTACGAAGACTGAGTGTCCATCAGCCTTTTTGATGTCCCCACTGTCGGGTCACAGGCCTTCCTTATGGGTGGTAAGGAGGATGGGCCATAACCCACCACGCGGGCCCAGTGCGGATTGGTGGGTGTTAACGACTGCAATAGCAGCCGGGACCAACGGCTTAACGTGCCTTCCGAAGCACGGAGGAGCTCGAGATAATACATTTTTGGTCACCCATCCCATGACCGACCCTTGCGAACGTTGTTTAACTTCCGCAATCGCTGGGCCAGGCGCTTAACCACTGCGCCACCGAGCTCCTCGGATTGGAACTAATTAATTCCAAGTGCACTCACTACTGCCATTGTATAGAATCTAATGCTCTCAGCGCCAATATGGCGATTTTGAAATACCTCCCTCCAATGGAGATTGCACGGCCATATGTCATAGTGAAGATTGAAAAAGCTCCTTTAGTGACGTGACGGCTTATTGCAACCTCTTTCTTTAGTGTTACAATACGTGTTCGTTGTTCGTCGTCCGTTCGTTCGTGAGAAACGAAAACGTATTGTAAAACGAAAAGAAAGAGATAGCAATACGCCGTGACGTCACTAAGGTCCGTATTATAGGACGAGACTCAAGCACTGCTTGCTGCTTGAGTACAGTTAGAAAGGGATGGTGCTATTCATCGCATATAGCGCCATCCCTATCTAACTGTACACAAGCAGAGATTTGAGTTTGAGTTTGATTCTGTAATACGAGCCTAAAGAGTCTTTTTCAATCTTCAGTATGATACTAGGCGTGCAAACTCCATTGTGGTTTTAAGCTTCTTGATCGGAACAAACGATTGGTGACGTTCGCCTGTCCAGCGTACTTGTATAATGGACGTCAGTGTTGAAAAGCACTCATTACCGCCGAAAAGATTTTTTTCTAATAAACAATTACTCTATCGAGTACTTTTACGCGCGTTTTTTTTCTCGATATATATTCGTGGCTATAGGGGTAACGCGGTAGAGAAAGTTATCGTAGTTCAATAATAATTTGCAGTCTCTATCAATAGTACTGTGTACTGTTGTGGAAACTCAGCTTAATGTACCTAATTAAGGTTTTCACTATGACAATAGGAACCTACTATGTGAAAATCAAATAATAAATCTAAAAGTGTGTCTGGACTGGATAAATCGCTTTCCAGTTCCACTTGCGCTTTCAACAGAAGCATGCCTCATTGCATTGAATAGCGCATGCCCTATCATATTAAAATATATGGCAGAAAGTTGAAAGGAAAAGCGCACGCTTTGAAGGCAATATTAAAAACGTCAGAGTATGGCAGAGAGTTGAAAGGGAAAGTGCACCGTTTGGAGGCTATATTGCATGCGTCTGACGCAAGTTGAATTGAAACTTGAAGCGATTTGGTGAAGACAGACCATAATAAGTATTTTTGGGATCTTTTCATCCCAGTTCCAATCCAGAGGGCCTATTACAAAAAAGAATCACGGTAGTCGGACGCAATTCATCGTATAATTTTAATAACTTCATATTGAAACTTATTCGTGAGCCAATAGTGCCACAGAGTGAGACGAACGTCCGTCGTAGGCTTATCGCGATACTTTTTTGTAATAGGCCCTCAGGACCTTAGAGATGAAGACCACATGACACTTGGGTCGTCTTTTATTTATTATCCCGTCTTCATCTTCGAGATTTAATTTGTTACAAAGTAGTAGCTCTGCTATACGCTCGCACTCTATCGCACGTCTTCAGCGCTATAGGAAGGAAAGAGAAAGCAATAGCGACCCCCTCTCTGCCTCCGACCAGCGCTGCCCGCCGCCGCGTCAACCTCATTCTTTGTTGCGCGCGCGCGCAAGACGCACGTTGGTCATCACAAAAATATTACTTTTTTGTTTAACTATAGTCTTAAAATCAGTGAAATTATAAACGTGAATTAATTCGTGAAAAACGGTAAAATACCGTCACTATGCAAGTGATACGAATGTTGAAGGTAGACTCACAATTTATCTTTTCTCTTAGTGATGAAAAGTATGCAAGTTATTCACAATGGCAAACTGCCTTATATTTGCCTCGAGTAAATACGAGATATTGACCAATGGTACATTTTTCCCGAGCCAATACGTGATATTGGCCAGTGAATTTTTTTCCCGAGTCAATACGAGATATTGACCAGTGATACTTTTATGCGTTAATACGAGATATTAACCATCATTTTACAATAAACTGCCAAATATTTGCCTCGAGTCGATACGACCTGCTTTTGTGAGTTAAAGTCTTCGGACGAATCCTTCGTACATTATGATTGAACTCAACTTACAGGTAAGTTTGTTTAATCATTATTAACCGCTTCATATTTTACAAAATATGAATAGATTTGCTGGTGTTAACTGCAAAATATTTGCTTTGAGTCACTACGACATACTTGCTTTTATGAGATATTTTTTCCCGAGTAAATACGTGATATTGACCAGTGATAAGTACTATTATGAGCTAATACGAGATATTAGCCGTAATTTTATAAAAATATAAACCTAGATTTGCTGACGTAAACTGCAGATTATTTACTTTAAGTCAATACGAGATACTTCTATGTGTTAATACGAGATATTAACTGTTATTTTACAAATATTAATAAGATATTTGCTATCAAAAATGAAGGCCTAATAATCTTTTTCGTGAAACATCAAAATTGTTGTCACTGATACATGTATGTACAAGTACTTTTAAATGTTTCGGTTTTCTCGAACAACATTATAAAACAAAATTCTGATTCCTTCTTATTTTTTCTTCGAGAAAAATCAGCAATGATGTTGAACATCAAAATACACTCCCACAAGTGTTAAAGGTGCCCTTATGGTCAGTAAAATTAAAAAAAAAAACAACATTACCGGCAAATTCATCTCCGATTCGTTGAAAATGAATCATGCTATTATCATGTATAATGCCACTACTGAAAATCGTTCGAACAGTGTCTTTAAAGACCGTCAGCGCGACGACACCTACTGCTCAGTTCTCTCTAAACTTGGAGTCTGCCACAACAACCACAACCATATCTTGTAACACAAGCAGTTGAGCCGAAGTGACGGACAACAATCAGCAGGGCCAGTTTAACGTGTTTCATCAGCCTTGCGGCACCTACCTGCAGCTTCCAGCTCCAAGGGCTACCCGTGATCACCACCGTCGGCACCGTCGCGCTACCGGATCAGAACAAAAGGTACCTTGTCTGTATTTTTAGCTGGTCAGCTAAAATACGTTCTCGATTCGAGTAAATCTATCAAACGACCGTTATGTGCTTGAGGTTATTTTCCAATACTAATCCTAAGTATTCAGTTACTTAAATTAAAAAATAAACAAATATATTTTATTTTCTTTACAAAAGAAAATAGAACATGTGGGTACTTTCTGAACATTTTACGGAGGATGCTAGAACGACTTAACTCATAACATGCGTCCTGATAATGTCATGGCACGACTATTAGTCCTTGAGAACGGTTGCTTTCACGCACAGCGCAAAAAGTATTTAGACTAGCGGCCGCCCGCTGCTTCGCCAAGGAAATGTTTCTTGCTATCCCTCAGGAACAATATTTTCCTTTCGGGATTAAAGGTACCGTATGTCTTTCTCTGTAACCCAGACAACGTGTATAAAAATTTCATGATGATCTGTTCAGTGGTTGAGACGTGAGGGTGTAACAAACAAACAAACAAAAGGACTTTTGCATTTTTAATATTAGTAAGGATGTTATTAAGACAATAAACTTCATGAGTTTTGGGTCTTATTCTTTGGTTTTTTCACAGCACTACACAGAATCATCATCTTTACTAGATTTTTAAACCAATAATGTTTACCCATTAATTACAGGCTTCAATGCCCTATTAAGATGATACTTATGTCTGGGTATTAATTACCAAAATTTCTCAAATTTTCAAGTATTAGAAACTATAAAAACAATGATTCTAATATTTAAGATCCTCATTAACTATCAAGAAAGTCCCATTACTCCCAGCCAAACATGTAAATTCTTTGGCCTTGTATTGAATTTCTAAAATTAGTAGTATATTGACAAATAAGTACAAACAAAATATATTTTTAGAAGAAGTTATTAAAATCAAATAAAATACATTTTAGTGACTTTGTCAGATACTTGGGAACTATTACAGCAGTTTGTACTGCGGTAGCATTACTATTTTAACACTTAAAATTTTAATATTGGACAAGCTTAAGGCTTGTACATATTGAGCATTAATGTTTAACTATTTAAAATAATTAATATAATAATTACGTATTATATCGTACTATGTACCTTGTCAACTTTGTATTGTATGGTGGAAAAATAATATTTGTTTTCCTGATACGTTTAAATCAATATGATAAACGAATAGTTTTCAATACTTTCTCCGTTGCTTTGACAATGGACTGCGCAGCAGCCGGTCAAAGTGAGACAATATAAGATTTTGCACAAACGAGGAATAATTGCTGCTCATTAATGACCTGGATCTGCTTTTTTGTTATAAAATTCTTCGCATGCCGTGCGTATACTAGCACCGATGGGCTGCTACCCGATGGGCGGCGCCTACCACTGCGGCTGTGCTGGATATAGCTGGGACGCGCACCACGCCGTCTGTCTGCAGGTGCCTATACTGAAGTTTTTGTTGTAATTAATAACACCACTGCCATTTCATAAATGAATCGAATTAGTGGTGTTCATTGCTTGCAATTAAATCAAATTGCTAAATTGCTCGCGAGAAATGGCAGTGTTATGATTAACAATAGGCGTAGTAACGCCTCCCCAGCTTTCTTTTCCTTACTTATTTAAAAAAAAAACTAATTTTATTGTACATGACAAAGCCAAATGACATAATAGCTATCACAGCCATGGTTTCTCAATGAAATAAAATAAAAAATAAAAGTTTTTTATTTTCTGCAATTACACAATACATTAAATAAACTTATATTATTAAAGCTACCTAGTAAACATAATAATATACTTGTGACAGGCAACTCCATTGCCTCGTTGAAACTTTAATCAACTTGCTATTAAAGAAATAGCGATAGTAATAGTCACAACAAACGTTAATTTATTTTATCTGTTCGCAGAAAGAAACATCATCCTCGCTGTCACTTTTCTCTGGCTGCATATTATAAGGCAAATGTTCCTTAGAAAACAAGTTCCTTAGTCAAGCGTTAGAAGTGTTTATTGATAGCTTGCCTCAGTATTTGAATAATAATGCAGAGAAATCTATATTTTTATTGGAAATAGTGCCAAGAAATAATATCTTATTTTACATAAATAATCGGTTTTCTAAATAACTGCTTTCTAAACGAATCCCACTAAACAATCATTGCTCAGATATCTCCTAATTATTTTAAATCTATATCAGCGGCAATGGTAACCTAAAAAAAAAAAATTTTTTTTTTAGTTATGTTTGTTACACTACCGTTACATTGCCGTTACATTACATTACCGTTAGATACCGTTGGATCTTACAATAGTTTAAGATTACCGGTTGAACTTACTCCCAAATAACTTACATTTTGAACAATTAAGCAGACATTGGTCACCTTGTTAGCCTTGGCTACAAGTGAATGAATACAGATCATGTACTTAATTCAATTAAGCAACTCAGTATTGTATTATATTATCTGAGGTAACACAGTAAGATTTGGCGAAATAATTTATTATTTAAAATTTAAATGACAGATGTTTAATTACATCTTCTGTAAGTCTCAACTTGTTGAACTTTCTATTCCTTGAGTTTTTATTTCTGTAATAAAATTATTTGTGTTTATTTATATAAATATCTTAAATATTATCGCCCTTATGAACTAATACAAACCCCAAAAAATGCTGCCTCGTAACAAACATTCGGCCGATTGATAAAATTTATAATGGAGGAATGTTACACCGATTTTTTTTATCTCATTACCTGTTTATCATGTTGTGTAACATGTGGTTACATCGGCGCGGCGGCCAAGTTGCTGCCATTCGTGACGAAAAATTTGTTCACTTACTAGTCTGTGTGTCAAATTTTCTGTGGATGCTATTCGTAATCTGCTGATTGGACTGGACAATCGACAATATTTGCGAGTTTCCAGGATTCGGGCTCTAATTTTGCAGAACCGACATTGTAATAAAATAATTTTTTATTATGTTGCAGTTGCAGTGCAGGAGCACTGACTTATTTTTATCTTATTTAACTAATCCTTAAAATAATTTAAGGTGTGTTCACTTACCCTTGTTCATTTATATAAACAAACAAGGGTTCCTCTAATAACATTGATATCTTCTCTAAACATCCTACTTTGTAACAAATTAAATCTCGAAGATGAAGACGGGATAATTTAATGATCAAACGAACTTACCCTAAGTGAAGTTCGATCTTAATTATCCCGTCTTCATCGAAGAGATTTAAAGTCCCAACCCTCCCTTGCTAGTTGTTTGTTCAACAACCGTATCCCTATAACAGATGGAGATATCAATGTATTTACTTACTACTCCAAACTGAATGAGGTTGACGCGGCGGCGGGCAGCGCTGGTCGGAGGCAGAGAGGGGGTGGCTATTGCTTTCTCTTTCCTTCCTATAGCGCTGAAGACGTGCGATAGAGTGCGAGCGTATAGCAGAGCTACTACTTTGTAACAAATTAAATCTCTTCGATGAAGACGGGATAATTAAGATCGAACTTCACTTAGGGTAAGTTCGTTTGATCATTAAATAATAATACAAAATTGTTATCAGATTTGTATCAACACCTATTTAAAAACAGCTCTTCCAGGAGAACAGCACTCCATTTGAGCGGTACAACGTCAAGCGGCGGATCATTTACATTTTAGTCGATGCATTTACATACTCTTTACGCCCTCGCAGGGATACAAGCTCATAAAATGCAGAAACACTGCGGTTGCTTGCTGAATAATTGAGCTGGTGCATTCTGACTGCTAACGACGGTGTTCTATCCGGAGGATCTATGCTGGAATAAATACTGGAGTGTGTATTTGGATTTGGAGACCATAGCAAGACTTCATACGTAATCCTTACTCACATGCTAACAAACAGGAAGTTACCCTAGCTTGACTAAAGCGCTCAACTGACGATTTGGTCAGGGATGTGAAACTTGATCGACTATTTCCTTATAAATTTCTTTGCAAAATAATTGATTATTTTTTCACATCCATGGCCAAATGTTCCGACCAAGTTGGGTCGTGAGTAGACCGCTGAGCGAGCGCAAAGCGCGAGAAGCGTCTCTGCTTCAGCTTGGGCAGAAATGCTTTCGTATGTCCTTTCGGCTGTCCCACTATCCATAAGAATATGCACTATCCGCTGTCCGTCTGTTCTCTCTACAGGTCGCATTCAGATTCCCTTGAAATTTTGTGAGCAACCCCCCTAGCCAAAGTAACATTTGCCAATTTTCGCTATCGCTTCGCTTCGAAACATGTATGGATTTGACGTTTCAAAATTCGATTGTTAACGAAACCTTATGTCAATCCCATACATGTTTCGAAAGCGAAGCGATAACGATTATTTGTACATGTTACTTTAGCTAGGGGGTCTGGTTCGATAAATATAGTTTTTATCGATACAGTTTTTTGAAATAAAAAAAAAACTTCAGCCATTCCGATTTTTTTTTATGTCACAAACCAATCGCCAGTTCCACAGCACGCAGATCCTCTAGTAACTAGTATATATATGTTCACAGATTATGAGATTATTCAAACTCTATCATTCTTATAGTTAACTCACAAAAAGATTGCATGAAAAATGTATTAAGGTGTAAATGGTGTTATTAGCGTTTTTTACTCTTCATTTAAAAACATGTTTTCGCAAAGGCTACAAAGAACTAAAGACGGTTGAACAAATAAACGGGGCCATTATGCCGTCAGGGGGCAGCGTACACAACTGATGCAAAACAAACTCACCGTCCCATTGTACGTTGAACCGTATTTACTCGTAAAATGCTCTGAAAAGTATTACTCCACTGGAACTCACTTCAATTCTTGCTTGACAAAAGATTGGATTCATAAATTTTTCGTAACACTTACGTACGGAGTGAAAAGTTCAAGTTAAATCGAAACGAATTCGGAAATGTCGTTTGTAACTTAAATTGCTGTGTGCTTGACAGTTTAATACTGTTTGGAATAATTAAACATACATTTACTTTATACGCTTGAAATGCAGTGGTTTTGTTACTCTGAATATCACTATTTTTAAATCTCTATATTTTTTAAGAGGGTTTCGTAAAATTACCTCTCTACTTTTCGGCTGTTAACTTATACTCTAAACCGTTACATTTAGGATAAAGAATAGATCAATCAATACCTAATCACAATATAAATAGTTGTCCGGCGGAAAACTTAGTGATTTATGCCACAAAGGTCGATTTTTTATCGAGTATAAGATTCACAGAATACCAAATAAATCCTAAACATTAGCATTTGTTGAAATCCTTTAGTTTTCGAAGATAACAGTCGATTAAATCCCAACCACCAAGTTATTCGCTAATGGGGGTCGAAAGGACCGATACGAACAAAAACCGCTACAACAGTTTCTGTGTAGCATTATGCGGGTTATCTACTGTCAGTGAAGGGTCCAAATGACCTTATAAATTAGCTGTTTCTATTAGTTCTATAGAAGTTTTTTCTTTAACAACTCCTCTCGGCATTCTAAACAAACCGAATGAGTGGGAGTTTACTGTTGGTATTATTACTTTCTTTGTTATTTCTTTGTTTGTGTTTTTCTTTGCTAATGGATGTTACTGAAATATCTTTGATACTACTCTCAGTCTATAGACTAATAAATTATGAAGATAAGTGACAATATGAAGAGCTTCTTCTTGTCTAAAATAACGAATTAGTAGGTACCTGTATTACTTAAATAAATAATGTACAAATGCTTATTCAAATGAATTATTTGCACTACATCTCGTCTATCCTTTGTTGTCTCAGCAAAATTATAATCTTGAAAGATTTTTTGGATATAACTTAATAAAATACGATAATCAGCATCAGCATTTATTTTACCTTAAAAATTGTCACTAAAACATGTTTTTAATAATAGTTGTCTTAAAAATCTCAAGCAAAATAAACAAGTAAATGTCACAGAATAAATAATGATACCCATTACGTTCATATTATTTGTAACAAATCTATGTGATGGCTGCAAACGCGTTGATAAGGCGCTACATTTTTCAATGTATGCCCTAAATTTTTATTACCCGTTGTTTCAGTCGAAATATTTTCATATTTTTTCAGGAGCACGTTTCATACTGTAATCATTATGAAATAGCACCGTGAAACGGGAGAATATTTCACTTTATGTTTGTTTTGTGTAGTCTGTTCTGTTTTAATTTTGTTGGATAAAATGATTGAATAGATAAGGTCTAACGCGTTAAAATCCTATTACATCTGCTCAGATATTTGTTTAGCCCAAAAACTATATTTTTGGTATCCTACCTAAAACTCATTTTTTGGGTTCCGAATCACGGAAGAAAAAAACTAATCCTGAAAACCAAACTTGCCAATTTCTTTAAAAACGGATCGCTGTGTTAGCTTTTATTTGATGACATGACGATTTATCCATTTCATTATGAAATGAAACTATTTCTGTATGTTAAGTTTTACAATGAACTAAAACAATTTGCTAATGCATTAGCAAAACTTATGTTTATTGTATGAGGTAGAATTTGGAAAATGAAAACGATTTAACTTGTATCTTTAATTTATTTTACGTTTAATATTCATCTTCAAGTGCCTCTCCATTACCTGGTGTTTGGCCGTATTCTCTCTGTCTTGCGCCGAGCACCGAGTGAAACAGTTGTTCGACGCTGACTATATACTGATGTTGTGCAACCACGATTTTTTCCGTCTTCCAGCTCGTCGTTTGCCTTCAATCTTGCCCATCATTATTAACTGGAGAAGCTGGTATCTCTCGTGTCACAGGACATGGATAGACATAGGATATCTTTGGTCGGTCTGCAGTAATTCGCGACTCTTGCCAACGCGCGCTGGAGAACTCTCACGTTAATTATGTAGTTTACTCTCCTGTTTAATATTAAGTACCGTAATATCAAACCGGTGTATCCCCTTGTAACATTTACTACGTAATAGGTTTGTCGACTCAATATTCGTAGTATGAACAGCTACGAGATGAGAGCGTTCACCTATACGTCGTAGTCACAATCTGCTATTTGTATTGTCGACACACGCTACGTATAAGTGTGTATGTGGCAGATACACAAAATACGTTTTATTGCATTTTTGGCATCTACGTACCCATGTTTATTATATCGACAAAAATTTCGATTATTTTTTTGATCTGAACATATTTTTTCCCAGACGTATTAATATGTATCTGCATTACGTAACAAAAAAGCACAGCGTACAACTATTTAAGTCCCAGATACATTTTTTTACGCGGGGTAAGGTTACACGAGATACGAACAACTACCACTTTCACAGTTCTTCTGCGGACAATCGAGGAGCACGCGTAAGCTCTTCTTAATGTTTAGTAATTTCAAATTAATTCTACAATATTGAGATACAGTCAAAGAGGGTAATATAAGTAAACAAAACTACAAGTTTTTATTTAAAAAAGGGCATCGTCAGTTCTGGTAGACCCACCAACAGAAAAAAAAGTTTTAATTACTAAACATTTTATTGAAATTAGAGTAATAATTGCATAGTGTTTGTTAGATATTGGTTAATATGTCGGAAATATTTAAATACATTCTATAATTAGGAGCATATCGTTATAATGATAATGTTGTGCTGATTTTGTTAAATCCCAGTGCATAAGTAGGTAAGTGCGTAGTTACACATTTATCCGTCGTCATTCAGTTGAACTTTTAATCGTATCTAGGCATTTACATACTTATACATTGGGATGTTGTTGAAAGTAAATCAGTTATCTGCCACATATATTATTTTACATTGCGATTTCAATTGTAAATCAGTATTTTACTGTTCACTTACACAGTTATACTTCATTATTGTCGAGTTTTTTTTATTAAATTAAGTAGTATAATGAGTTGTTTAATAATTAAATAGTATTCGTTTTGTATTGGATAATTATTCAAATCGGTAAAAGGGGAATTAATTTTGAGATTTCAGCGGCCAAAGAGACCACCCGAAGGTGTATCTTGTGGTTATCTTTCTAGCTAGAATGTCATTGCCATTCTGTTTTCGCTCTAGTGCTATGGGTAGTTGTTCAGGGGGATCGCGAAATTAATCAGGATTGTATTGATAAATCGGATCAAAGTAGATAAAATGGTAGTTTATTACGGGAACAACATGTGAGCAACTGGTACCCGAAAAGTTAAAGAGCAAAACAAATGAACTTTTAATTAGACTAAAACTATTTCATTCATTAAGGAGATGGACCTCTCCTTGCCTGCACCCCATCTAAGAGAAGAAAAGCTCCAAAATAATGGCTATTCGGAACAGTATCTTCATTAGGCGCAAAGAAGGTTTAAACCAAAACACGCAACAGGTTTTAACCGGGTCGATATTTATGGGTTTGCATGCAACAACCAGTAAAGCTAAGGTTAGCGCAAGAGCTACCCGGCACTTTCTTAAGTCCATCCCAGGTGCCATAGTATCTGTAGTTCTTAAAACTTGCAATTTATCCATGTAAATTGCAAGTGGCGCACAGGGCCAGTCATATTATGGATCAGTGTTTGTTAGATAGTGGCATAAGTCATTGAAAAGTTGAGAGGAAACCATTTTTCTCGGTATAAATAAACAATTTTAAGCAGTGATGAAACCATTGATGAGTACAAATCTTCCACTGATGGCACTCTTTAATAGATTTTGTGTAGTAAGGGTGCGACAAACATACGTAGTGCGCTTTAAGCTGCCATATCAATCAAAGACTGGAGCTTTACTTTTCTTCAATCTGCCATTTATTAATGGTGTGACCTATTTTGGCTATTTCCAATTGGAAACCGAATGCACTATATATTCTGTGCTTAAGTCGATATTACAAGGTTCCGACAAACACTGTAAGTAAAATTGAAGCTTAAACAGGATTCTTAATTCACACATTTGAAGAACGGTATTCGTATGACATCACAAGAACTAAACAACACTGAATAATGCCGCCTGATTTTTATGATGAAGTCAATTTTATAATTTTTATTTTATTTTATTTTATTAATATTTGGGGGGTTTACTTACAGCTATCAATACAGGTGTTGGAAAATAAAAACTAAAAGCCTATTGCAATAATAAATAAAATACAGAAAAAAGAAGTTGACAAAAGCTTTAGTTACGTCATCAATTTTATGAGATTTTTATTAAACTTAACCCAAAAACACTAATAAAATTCTTTACTGAAAAATTATTGCATGGGTTCTATGGCGTTTGTATAAATTAAATTGATACCATAATTAATATTCCTACGATTTTTGTTTGATTGATTCTGAAACTTTACTATTTTATTGATAGTTATTATATTCAAGTTAATTAAAGTGCAAATTAATTTCAACTTTATAATAATAAAAGGATTTTTTATAGAAACTTTTCATAGATTTTTTCAAATGTATGAATTAAGCACAATAATAGTTTTAACCAATATTTATTGTACCCATACTAAAATCATCATACAATTAAGTTATTGTTGTTATTTAAATTTTTAAATAACGTAGTTTTACATATTTTAACTGAATATAATAATGTTGTTTTACTATTTTCTTATCTTTTAATAAATTAAATCGTTTAACATGTTTTAAGTAACTTTACATACTGTTTACACGAAAAATATGTATGTATAAGTAACAGTTTGTAACCAAGCTATTGGCTTGGTGTATCGGAAGAGATAATGTTTACATTAAAACAAAAGTTCAATCAACGTAATAACAAGAGTTATATTTCGCATTACTATGGTTCACAATATTTCAACACATTACCTGGAGATAACTTTACTTAATTATATATTAAATTAAACAATCAAAAGAGATCGTTCCTGTAAGGTTGCCCTGAAAAGATACACGCGCCACTTTTACATTAGCTGTCAACTGTCAACTTGACAGTGACAGCTCACTTTGACATATGATTCAGCTATAGAGTTATAGTCTATTATTTATGTTTCGTTACAGTCGGCCATCCTTCAAGAACGAGTCCCTTCGTTTTAGCATTTAAAAATAAAAAATAAACAGTAAATCTATACTAAATTTGCTAATATATCGAGTAAAATACCCATCTCTAAAATTACAATACAATAGGCTATTTTACACCATGTAAGATAAAATATAAAAATGCATATTTAAGATAGATTTCATAAATAGGAAACGAGAAACGTCGACATTTATTCATAAAAATGCAATATAAATTTTATAATTTAATTTTATAAATCGTCTATTTTTTTAATCTATTCATCAAATGTTCAAAACGCCCTTCGCCATATTGGATTACGATGTGACGTGACGTCACTTCGATAGTAAACAAACATTAAGGCATTAATGGTTTTATAAAATTAAATTAAAAATCCTGCTGGCTTCTTTCGACCTCACGATTAATTTAAAACAGTTTTCAAAAAATGGTGTAATTCCCTATTAGTGTCATTTTAAAACAAACATTCCGACGTACTGAGAACCTCCTTTTTTTAAGTCTAACCGACTTCATTTAATTAAAATTAAAAGAACATTCAAACAGCATAATGGCATATTACTTGTTGAAAACACTAAGTAGGTACACAAAATCCTTTTGATATCAATTCTGATTATTGATACATCAACTATATATTTGTTAAGTAATTTTATAATGTTTATATGCTTATGTAGGTAACCTACAGAATCTTTTTATTTTAAAATTCCTAATTATTATTTTATTGTAATCTTGGAAAAACTTACAGCTAATCAGTATTCTTATAATGCTTATATAACTATGGTTAGTCATTTGCCAGTAATCAAGTTTTCACATGTAAGAAACTATTATAAATAAGGTGTGATTGATTACAGATTCTACAACAGACTAGTCCACTCAATTTTAATTATGTTTAATTAAGGGTATTTGATACCCTTTTGCAATTTATGATAGCAGTCCTTTTTACAAGTAAAACCCTTTGAATCGTCAAAAATCACCAAAGCTTACAGAGATAGGTATTCACAATTAAGTCTGAAGGTAATATGGGTGAGGACCTGCCGCTAACTCCGCTCTGGGTTTGTCACGCTTAGGATTTGAAACTTTTAATTACTCTCACTTCGTAAAGAAAATTGGTGGATAAGTCTCTTACGGTCACGGTGGTCATCACAGTTCGATCACTAATGAGGCAACAAGTCAAATCGAGCAGGTACTTATTTACTTACTTATTTTATTAGTGTCTGTCTCACAGTCCAGGATTTTGGCATTAAAAATGGAGTAGAGTTTTTAACAGAATTGTCCGTCAAGTTAATTCAAGCAAAACCAGAACAAGTGAAACAGGCGCCTACATCGAAGTGTTGATTTCTTCTCTTACTTAATCTTAGCCGGGTGGTGAAGTGCTACTTCCTTCACACGACACCGCCACGGCTGCGGTGCTCGAGACACTCTGGACTCCTGCCCTCTTGTGACTCTAACACCCATCGCTCACTTAACTATAACCGGGAGTGACGTGCTACTTCTCTTCACAACGACACCGCTTGTGGTGAAGTGCTACTTCCTTCACACGACACACCACGGCTGCGGTGCTCGAGACACTCTGGACTCCTGCCCTCTTGTGACTCTAACACCCATCGCTCACTTAACTATAACCGGGAGTGACGTGCTACTTCTCTTCACACGACACCGCTTGTGGTGAAGTGCTACTTCCTTCACACGACACACCACGGCTGCGGTGCTCGAGACACTCTGGACTCCTGCCCTCTTGTGACTCTAACACCCATCGCTCACTTAACTATAACCGGGAGTGACGTGCTACTTCTCTTCACAACGACACCGCTTGTGGTGAAGTGCTACTTCCTTCACACGACACACCACGGCTGCGGTGCTCGAGACACTCTGGACTCCTGCCCTCTTGTGACTCTAACACCCATCGCTCACTTAACTATAACCGGGAGTGACGTGCTACTTCTCTTCACAACGACACCGCTTGTGGTGAAGTGCTACTTCCTTCACACGACACCGCCACGGCTGCGGTGCTCGAGACACTCTTGGACTCCTGCCCTCTTGTGACTCTAACACCCTTATCATACTTTACCTAGACTGCATCGAAGACTTCACCCTTCAACTAGAGCCACCTTCGCCTTCCAGTTAGGTATCGATCATGTTACCATTTTGTGCTGCAGTTGGCCCCTCATCGTTAGTTATGGATTTTCAGTTACTTGATATCCGACCGTGTCATCTTTACAGAACATCACAAGGTGAACGAATCCAGTAATATAATACAAAATCAAAGCAATCAATCAAAGAACTCTGTAGATTCAATTTTAAGTCACTTTCTTTTCTGAGAAAGAATTATTTTGTGTTCGCTAAGCGTAAGTCTTTCGCATCGTTTCTGGCTGTTCCTCATGCCTCGATTACGGTCTCGGTCAAGTTGATAGTATACGCTGTCGCTTCGGGATCGTTGCTATCGTACTCGTAGATCTCGTTGCCGCACATCGCAGTCGTACCCATCTACGCTCCAGGCTCGATCTCTCTTTCAATAATTTTCTGTAACTTAAAAACAATGTCTTAATGTTCCATTTCATTAAGAGGTATTTTATCGGGTCACTCTTACACACAAGAAGAAAAACTGTAAATTTTTTTATTTCTCTTATTGTCTGTACTTCAAAACATTGATCAGTCAAAAATTCATACTGCGCATAAGTACATAGATTAGATTTATAATAACATTATAGAATGGAACTGTAATTTATAAAGTACGTTTTATAAAATTAACTATTTTATGGCTAGTGCAGTAAGTAATGTACCATTCTAAGTTCTGTCCTGACTAGGGTTGCCAACTTTTTTTTTTGGATCAAATATAGTAGTTTCAAGATTTTTAGTGTAAAAATATAGTAGATGGCGAAAATGTCCAAATAAATATAGTAGGTTACCGTTTTGTATGGAGGATTTTGAAGAAGTTGCATTTTTCATAATTAAGTAAGTAGGTAGGTACTAACATTTTCATAATTTATTCAACAAGCATAAAGACAAGTGTTTAATCACAAAAAATATGATGCAATTACTTATGTGCATATAAGTAATTATATATTCTTTTGTTGATTTGTTAAATTGTTGACTTGAAAAAATATAGTAGTTTTGCCTACTATATATTTTTTTTAAATATAGTAGGCAAGCCCTCAATATAGTAGGATACTATATTATATAGTAGGGTTGGCAACCCTAGTCCTGACAGTCAAAATTCAAACAATACCTAGTTTAACATTGAAAATATAAATGTTTTATGCCAATTTTCACTGTTGTATGACTTAAAACACTGTAGTTAGTTATAACTTAGAGTTGATCAAATTCTGAGGTAAAATGTCCCACTTTTCAAGTTAAAACTGCATCACAATACATGCCAATGTTTTACTTTGCTTGTTTCTGAAATTTCAGAAACTAATTCATTCTAACTTTCCAAGAGTTAATGATAGATAATAAAATGGGTTTGTATCTTTTCATGTATTTTATACTTAGGTCAAAATATCCTGTTTTCTAAATATAATAAAAATTGGTATTTTCAAATGCAGTCAAATACCCTATAATGTGGGCCTTGATTTTATATGTTCAGACATTGAGATGTGATGAATCTGTGTCAGAAGCTAAGACACATTTATATTCTTATTTTTGGGTCACTGGAGTAGGATTATAATTAGCCAATAGTAATAATAAATTTCACAGATTCCATCTATAATACTTATAGTCACAGAACTATGTTTACATAGATAACATAAATTAGTAAAAAAAATATGTTTTAATCACACACAATGCTTCAGGTTAGGTACCACTCAAATCTGATCGAAGACTCAAACACATAACATTACCAGGATTCAAACCCCAGATCCCTGAAATTTCAGGTAGTTGTAATACCCAACTAGACAACTAAACAAAATGTTATCTATTCAAAACATAGTTGTATAAAATTCCTCTAATAATCATACTAACCAATGCCTTCAAAATCTCTAATGAACTTATTACAAGTCGTGTACTTACACTTGACTATGATTTTGGTGAGCCTTCAATTCCAAAACATCCTTTGCATATCCATGTTGTACCTACTTACATTACAGCTGGTTTCTGTTTGTATCGACATAGACTCTGACACAGGACACAGCAATCTTAAAAATAAATAATTTGTGTTAAAACTTCAACTGTACTATATAAGTATTTTAAAACATAATATATCTTTTTCAAATTGAAATATTCAATATACTATTATGTAGGTATATTGATTATTTGAAATAATTATCCAAAGTCTACATCTTCTTTAAACTTCAATCGGTCACTATAAACTCTTGCATCGAATTTCTGAATTAAAATGATCTCTCACTTTTTTTTTTTAACTTACTAGGTACATTATTAATGTAAGTAATGTACTTGCATAAATGTTTTATTACGGTAAACATTTATTATCGCAGTGTATTTTGTCACTTTTAAGAACCTGTACTTACTGTTATAACTATATAAAAGATTTTTTTATCTTTCTCATTGTTTCACACCTATATGATTTCAATTAATACTCACGGCACTGTTACCATATCCTTTAAATGTGTGTGATGAAAGTACTTACTACAACTGTAATGTTACCAATCAACCATTTGGTCATTTGCATTCTTTCACCGTATATCACTAACCCATCTGGGTAAGGCAAGCATGTATCATCCGCTCAAAAAAAAACTATAAATGATAGCAAAATTCATTAATAGATCATAGTAAATATGTAGGGATTTCAATTGTTCACCTCAGCAGTCTTGTCAATGGTTAGGTCAGCATATCACACGGTGATAGTAGTACACTATTCAATAGAATTTGGTCAGCATTATAATGGGACACTGAGTTTATAACATCTCTTGAAAACAGTTATACTTTCATTAATAGATCATTGTAAAATCAAAGTTTCAAGTAATATCTATTTGACAAAATCATCATCTACACTGCTTGATAGGTTCCATTATTACTTCGACCCACAAAAAGAACAGTAATTCTATTATTATTATTTTTTCATCCCAAAGCATTGTACCTGTCTGACTCATTTTCAAATTTCAATTTGTACAAAACTCCATTACCAAAATGATGTCCTTCCTTCCTTACTCACTTAGGTACTTACTCCTTTACAATAAAAGTACCTACTTGTTAATACGTTGACTGCGTAGTTAATTGCAATAAGTTGCTATTTTAGTCGAGCTTATGGGCGGGTCTGTCTATATAAACAATTTGTTTATAAAGTGATCCCACTTCGGAGATGTAACCAAGCTATTGGCTTGGTGTATCGGAAGAGATAATGTTTACATTAAAACAAAAGTTCAATCAACGTAATAACAAGAGTTATATTTCGCATTACTATGGTTCACAATATTTCAACACATTACCTGGAGATAACTTTACTTAATTATATATTAAATTAAACAATCAAAAGAGATCGTTCCTGTAAGGTTGCCCTGAAAAGATACACGCGCCACTTTTACATTAGCTGTCAACTGTCAACTTGACAGTGACAGCTCACTTTGACATATGATTCAGCTATAGAGTTATAGTCTATTATTTATGTTTCGTTACAAGTTACACAGAATATACCAAATCACAATACCAATTATAACCGTGTTTCTGCCAGTTACAGATTTTAAGTTCTCAAATGTTCCATGGAAGAAGTGTATATATGCCACTTATCTTAATTAGATAGTAACTTACAACGAAGTAAAAGTATGTATGTGAAATAAAACAAAAACCTCAGGTTTTAGAAATTAATTCTACTATTAATTATAAACTTCATTTAACTTTAAAGCCTTTTGCCGAGTTTCATATTGTAAATCCAAACGGAAGCGAAGTTACAACGGTTTGAATTTTTTGAAAACTTAAAATCGCTCTCCTGTAAAATTTGCTTTTTTCAGTTAGTTAGTTATACGTAGGACGTGTCGTTGTGAAGATTTTTTTACTTTTCTGTTTTATTCAACAATTTAGAATGTTTTCCCACTATCAGTATCAGGCATTGTGTTGCCGCCACTCGTTCAGTTTCTTGTAGGTACAACGCAATCCACTAAAATTTGTTGTGTTGCGGCTACGGCTACGATTAGTTGGTTCACAAAAATTGTTTATGATGCGCTTACATTGTCACACCAATTTATTTCTGTGATCTCGGAAATGGCTCTAACGATTTCGCTGAATTTTGGTATATGGGGGTTTTCGGGGGTAAACAATTGATCTTGATTAGTTTTATGTATGGGGAAACGCGTATTTTCGAGTTTTTTTATAAACACCACCATATTACAATAAATAGTAATAACCGAGCAAAGCTCGGTCGCCCAGGTACTGATACTTAAGTGTACTGCTACTGATGTCAACCGTACATAATTACACCCTAATATTACTCGAAGTATTATTAGGTCTTACATTCATCAAGGCATTTAGAAAAGAGTGAAAGTAGTAATTTCAAGTAGCAATATTATAATAAAGATGCAAATTTGCTTACATTTTGACGACTTCGTTAAAACGAGTAACAACTGCTAATTACGTACAGGGACCAATGGAAATTCACAGTTTTATGAAAATATGCATAGCCATGCGAAATGCGAAATTACCGCCCTAAGCTCAGCGCCGTAGTAAGGAGAGGAATTATTTTAATAAACTAAGCGCTTAAGCTAGGGTTCCCTAGGATGACGGTGCCGTCATATTACGGCCCTCATTTAACGGCGTAGAACGTTGTCTATGTAAACAATACAGTGCGGTTTATGACGTTACGGTTTCGCCATATTGTTTACATAGACAACATTTAACGCCGCTGTATTTCGGCCGTAATATGACGGCACCGTGATCCTAGGGAACCCTAGCTTAAGCGCTTAGTTTATTAAAATAATTCCTCTCCTTACTACGGCGCTAGGAAACCCTAGCTTTAGCGGCCGGGCACAGTAAAATAGCACTAACCCTCCACTTTACACTTAGGAATTTTGTAAAAGGTAGTAGACCTACATCAATTCCGAGGACTCGAATGCTGGTTATGATGAAAACGGTCCAACACCGGAATTTCCTACCAAATTGTCTAGCGTGGAGATTATGGCATAATTTTCCCACGGGAAAGTGGGAAGCCATTACCATGAAGTTAACCGCCTCTGTCGTCTAGTGGTTCGCCTATCCGTATAAGACGCAGGGGTCCCGGGTTCGATTCCCAGGAGGGGTACAATTTGTACTCGGTTTGGTTGGTGGTAGGACTTATTTCAAGTCTAATAGTTCAGTAGCATTAAACCAAGTAACACTTCAAATCGGATTTAATTCCTACAAAAGTTTTTATTGTTTTAATGGCATCCTTTGTTGCCCAATTGACTATCCTAGGTTTTCCCCCCCGGCGGAGTTGTGCTTAAGTGGTGGGGAGTAAAAGTGTACCCCAAAAGGGGACTTGATCTGGAAGGACTGGTTGGTCCGATTTAAATTCTTACCCTACTGACCTATAACGCCATAATAACAATTTAAAAAAATTGTTGTGTTCCGGCAATTAGAGGTAAGATAGCCAGTTCCTCAGTGATGAGGATTCTGTGTGTATTGTATTACCTTCGGCCTTATCGTCACTTAACATTAGGTGAGTTAAAGGCCAAGCACTATCCCATTGTGCATAAAATAAGTACTATCCGCGTCAATTGGTAATGCGCCTGGCGGCCATGATTTTAACCTCAAAAACGAAAAACAATTGTTTAATATACCTAGCAGGGCGAGGGGTGAAATTATGGCGAAGGTAAGCCGCTCTACAAAAATGATGAAAAATGTCATGATCTGCATAGTGGGTTAGTGGGGTGGGATTTCCAAAGGTAAGCCGATGGGAATCGGCATGTATGGACCCTTCGCCACTGATACCTAGACCTTTTCTTATTGAAAATAAGATTTTAATAATTAATTTATTATATTACCTATTAGAATTTAACAGTTTTTTGTCATTTTTAGTTGCGGATGACGTTGCTGTGTATGTTAATTTGACAAGGTTCCAGCGCATTAACAATTGACGGGGATAGTAATGGTGATAACGAAGCGCCCTTATTAATGACTAACGGCCGCCCGTGACTTCGTCTGCGTGGACAGTTTTCTGTATCTCTCAGGAACAGTACTTTTATCGCGATGAAAGATACCCTATGTCCTTTTCTGTACCCCTGAAAAAGTGCAAAATTTCATGATTATCGGTTGAGTAGTTAAAAAAGAAATAAACTTTTACTTTCGTTTGCAATTATGATATTGTATAATCGGAGTAGTCCTCTGTAGATGATTTTGCCCCTGAGGGCCTAGTACGAGTTGTGTTTCTCACCTCACTTTGCGAATAGTATCGAGTGAAAGAGAGGAAATCATGCGAGTGAGTGAACGAGTGAAAGAGAGAAGACGATAGTTAACTATTCGCAAAGTGAAGTGAGATTAAAAATCCAACTCGTACTAGGCCCTCTGATTATTTATTACGCCTCTTTTTACGTAATAGTTCTGCAGATTTGAATTTTTGCTCCTTCTATTGCATAACCTACCTGAATCTATTTAAACTCAATCTATTTTATTCTCACTCTTATTATATATTTCTTTGTTAATTTAGTTTTTTTTTAAGTTTTCAAACAAAAAATCATATTTCAGCCATTTCAAATAATGTCACAAACGCGCAGTTCAAAGCTCACTAGTTGGATGTCAAATCTTAGATCCCTTTTACAAGCCCTTTACGGAAATAGGTGAGAGAACTTTATTTTCGTTTTCAATATTTTTTTCGTGATTAAGGGGGCCTACAGACTGTGATACAATGCGTCACTGGCGGCACGCCCGCCCCGGCCGCGGCGCTGCTGGGCGGAGTGTGAAAATTAAATTGTCGGTCAATGAAACATGCAAATGAGTTGCAATCACGTTCGCTTTGTCCCACTGCCATTGTTTCGAGTTGCTCGACCGGATGAATCTGTCATTAGTTTTTTGTAAGGAAACAGTTTTTGTTTGTACTTCAGCGTTCTAAATTGAGCTGCATTAACTAAAGACCACTGTCAAATAACAATGATTGCTGTGTTTTGTAAATTAATGTAGGGTGGTGCTGGGAATCTAAATAGAATTAGGCTTAGGTATAGAACGTAAATAATGTTCATTGATTCTCACAAAAAAGTAGATCGGCCTCAGTACATAACCTCCGGCGCCACTCATTGTTTGGAAAGGTAATATAAGACACTATGATTTTATATGTTCCCTTCAATCTTTTTACATATTAGCTGATTGTAGTCGTTAAAAAGAGGCATCTAAGAATATTTTTTTAACTTATTGTATGAATAAAAGTTAGTTTTTTTCCTTTCTTATTTTCGATAAACTTCTTACAAACTTCCACGACCCAGAGCGCGCTAGTTCGCGCAGAAACTAAAGCGAAATCGAACTCTTCCAAAGTAAACACTGGTTTTGCTCGCGGCATCTTCTGCCTAGTTTATTAGAGTTTTTCATGGGCAGCAAATATCTAAGATATATTACGACAATTTATTAACCAGAAAGCTAACCTCCTGAGTTAACAAGAGGAGGTGTGGGTATGTTAGCTTAAACTGGACAGGATTTGATAAATAAAGTGTTAATAAGATGGATCACTATAGTGGCAGTCGCCAAGCATTATGCTCCATCGTCGTGCAGATTTTAGTAGAAAAATCACAATAAATATTATTTTGGTTTGCTACGTCATGCGTAATTTCTATACAAACTTGTCACTTTGCGATCAACTTTGTTCGTGTGAGATCCATTATCAATTTATATTAATAAATGCCCATTTATGATTGAGTTGAATGTGGTATATACACAATACACAAATCTTGGACGTAATATAAAATTCAATTGAGTAGCAAAACGCCGTAACTACAATGGGTTAAATAAGATAGTTAGCCAAGCAGTCTGCATTCAAATTTAAGTAACTAACTTGAAACTAAAAAGGTTTTCTCCCTCATTAGTTACGTTATCTCGAGACTAAGTAGATCAATGCAAAGTTCAGCTTTAAATGTGGATACTAACTTTCAGCTTTTTGCGTTCTTGTTTCTAAGTAATTGAGTTTCTTTGTAAAAAAATTAACGGCGAACAAAAGTTAAAATAAAGCAACGGAATATACTTTTATATAGTTGTAACGAGGTGAATTTATAGTATCATCTATTTATATTAATTACTTATTTATAAAAAAAGATCTGTTCCTTCGTTTCTTATTCCAACAATTACATTATTAGTTGAAAATTTGGTTTTAGCCATTGAAAAGACTTTGCTAGATAAAAGGGATTATTCGTGTACAGTTTGGAATGCTAAGAGAGAAGTTGCACTGTTTTGGCTAATGATGTTTTATTTACTGTACTTTAAGCGCTGAATGTTAGGTTAAAAGAGTTGAAAAAGAAAAAAAAAATCCGCGGAAAGCAACACCTATCACAAAGAATGCATTGAAAAATGAATCAAAATAACAATTGATAAACTCCATTCGACAACTGTTACACGACGCCGCACGCGTTAGAATTCTTTTAATTTTAATTCTTTAATTTTTTATTGTTAAGGTAATAAATATAATAGAAAAATAGCATTGTGAATGCCAAAAGTCTAGAAATTCAATAATTTTTATTTATTACATGACCAACAGCCATTTTTAATGTCCCCAACGGTGTATCACAGGTCTTACTTACGAGTGGATAAGGAGGATGGGCCATACATAGCCCACCACGCGGGCCCAATGCGGATTACTGTAAATGTAACCGGGACCAGCTTAACGTGCCTTCTCCGTGCACGGAGGAGCTCGAGATAATAAATTTTTGGTCACCTGATGACCGACCCTTAAAGTTGCTTAACCTCCGCAATCGCTGGGCCAGGCGTTAAACCACTGCGCCATCGAGCTCCTTTATTGTTTACACAATCTCAGAAAAAATATGCATTGAAAATTATTTTTAGAAATAATAAATCAAAAGAACAAATTGGTAGCACAACTGGTAGCTATTCCGTGCGACGTGTAAGGAGTTCGTAAGAGAAATTCAGGAGACACGCGTCAAACGAACAGTTGTAAACTGCTTTCGGAAATTCTTGGGCGACACATTGTGGAAAACGTTCCGAATGCAAACGAGAAGTTGCTGTCGTGTTATTTGCTTACATTGAAGCTTGTAACTTGCAATTGTTAAGTTACAACTTTCTTGAAACTTACAAATTGCTTTAGCGATCCGTTTATTGCTATTTAAAGGGTAAGGTAGTAGATATTGAGAATATAAATAAATAAATAAATAAATATTTTAAACTTTTAGATTTTTGCATTCACAATGCTATTTTTATATTAAGATGAATAAATAATGAAAAATATTAGAAAAAATCGGCTCACCCGTAGCAACTTAGACGGGATTCGAACCCGCACCCTTAGGATTCCGGCCCAATGCACTACCAATTATGCTACCAAGCCGCTGAGGGATGTGGCGAAATTTTCTAATACTTTCCACGCTTCCGCTGAAGATCAGCGCCATCTCACCAATGTGAAGAGAACTACTTCGACATTCGGTTGTAGCACCTTTGCAGGTGCCAGACAATCAATTAAGGTGAAACAGTACAATTTTAAACTTTTAGATTTTTGCATTCACAATGCTATTTTTATATTAAGATGAATAAATAATGAAAAATATTAGAAAAAATCGGCTCACCCGTAGCAACTTAGACGGGATTCGAACCCGCGCCCTTAGGATTCCGGCCCAATGCACTACCAATTATGCTACCAAGCCGCTGAGGGATGTGGCGAAATTTTCTAATACTTTCCACGCTTCCGCTGAAGATCAGCGCCATCTCACCAATGTGAAGAGAACTACTTCGACATTCGGTTGTAGCACCTTTGCAGGTGCCAGACAATCAATTAAGGTGAAACAGTACAATTTTAAACTTTTAGATTTTTGCATTCACAATGCTATTTTTATATTAAGATGAATAAATAATGAAAAATATTAGAAAAAATCGGCTCACCCGTAGCAACTTAGACGGGATTCGAACCCGCGCCCTTAGGATTCCGGCCCAATGCACTACCAATTATGCTACCAAGCCGCTGAGGGATGTGGCGAAATTTTCTAATACTTTCCACGCTTCCGCTGAAGATCAGCGCCATCTCACCAATGTGAAGAGAACTACTTCGACATTCGGTTGTAGCACCTTTGCAGGTGCCAGACAATCAATTAAGGTGAAACAGTACAATTTAAAACTTTTAGATTTTTGCATTCACAATGCTATTTTTATATTAAGATGAATAAATAATGAAAAATATTAGAAAAAAATCGGCTCACCCGTAGCAACTTAGACGGGATTCGAACCCGCACCCTTAGGATTCCGGCCCAATGCACTACCAATTATGCTACCAAGCCGCTGAGGGATGTGGCGAAATTTTCTAATACTTTCCACGCTTCCGCTGAAGATCAGCGCCATCTCACCAATGACCGAACCGAATGTCGAAGTAGTTCTCTTCACATTGGTGAGATGGCGCTGATCTTCAGCGGAAGCGTGGAAAGTATTAGAAAATTTCGCCACATCCCTCAGCGGCTTGGTAGCATAATTGGTAGTGCATTGGGCCGGAATCCTAAGGGTGCGGGTTCGAATCCCGTCTAAGTTGCTACGGGTGAGCCGATTTTTTCTAATATTTTTCATTATTTATTCATCTTAATATAAAAATAGCATTGTGAATGCAAAAATCTAAAATTTTAAAATTGTACTGTTTCACCTTAATTGATTGTCTGGCACCTGCAAAGGTGCTACAACCGAATGTCGAAGTAGTTCTCTTCACATTGGTGAGATGGCGCTGATCTTCAGCGGAAGCGTGGAAAGTATTAGAAAATTTCGCCACATCCCTCAGCGGCTTGGTAGCATAATTGGTAGTGCATTGGGCCGGAATCCTAAGGGTGCGGGTTCGAATCCCGTCTAAGTTGCTACGGGTGAGCCGATTTTTTCTAATATTTTTCATTATTTATTCATCTTAATATAAAAATAGCATTGTGAATGCAAAAATCTAAAAGTTTAAAATTGTACTGTTTCACCTTAATTGATTGTCTGGCACCTGCAAAGGTGCTACAACCGAATGTCGAAGTAGTTCTCTTCACATTGGTGAGATGGCGCTGATCTTCAGCGGAAGCGTGGAAAGTATTAGAAAATTTCGCCACATCCCTCAGCGGCTTGGTAGCATAATTGGTAGTGCATTGGGCCGGAATCCTAAGGGTGCGGGTTCGAATCCCGTCTAAGTTGCTACGGGTGAGCCGATTTTTTTCTAATATTTTTCATTATTTATTCATCTTAATATAAAAATAGCATTGTGAATGCAAAAATCTAAAAGTTTAAAATTGTACTGTTTCACCTTAATTGATTGTCTGGCACCTGCAAAGGTGCTACAACCGAATGTCGAAGTAGTTCTCTTCACATTGGTGAGATGGCGCTGATCTTCAGCGGAAGCGTGGAAAGTATTAGAAAATTTCGCCACATCCCTCAGCGGCTTGGTAGCATAATTGGTAGTGCATTGGGCCGGAATCCTAAGGGTGCGGGTTCGAATCCCGTCTAAGTTGCTACGGGTGAGCCGATTTTTTCTAATATTTTTCATTATTTATTCATCTTAATATAAAAATAGCATTGTGAATGCAAAAATCTAAAAGTTTTAAATTGTACTGTTTCACCTTAATTGATTGTCTGGCACCTGCAAAGGTGCTACAACCGAATGTCGAAGTAGTTCTCTTCACATTGGTGAGATGGCGCTGATCTTCAGCGGAAGCGTGGAAAGTATTAGAAAATTTCGCCACATCCCTCAGCGGCTTGGTAGCATAATTGGTAGTGCATTGGGCCGGAATCCTAAGGGCGCGGGTTCGAATCCCGTCTAAGTTGCTACGGGTGAGCCGATTTTTTCTAATATTTTTCATTATTTATTCATCTTAATATAAAAATAGCATTGTGAATGCAAAAATCTAAAAGTTTAAAATTGTACTGTTTCACCTTAATTGATTGTCTGGCACCTGCAAAGGTGCTACAACCGAATGTCGAAGTAGTTCTCTTCACATTGGTGAGATGGCGCTGATCTTCAGCGGAAGCGTGGAAAGTATTAGAAAATTTCGCCACATCCCTCAGCGGCTTGGTAGCATAATTGGTAGTGCATTGGGCCGGAATCCTAAGGGTGCGGGTTCGAATCCCGTCTAAGTTGCTACGGGTGAGCCGATTTTTTCTAATATTTTTCATTATTTATTCATCTTAAAATAAATATTTGACAACATCACATACAATTCTCCAATCCCAAAGTAAGTAGTTATAGCACTTGTGTTATGGAAATCAGAAACAACGGTGGTATGACACACACCCAGACCTGAGACAATATTGAAAAGTTCATTTTCTACATTGACCCAGCCGGGGATCGAACCCGGGACCTCAAGAGATGGTGACGCCTTGAAAACCGGCGTGCGAACCACTCGACCACGGAGGTCGTCAATTATATTTTTTGTTAGAATTTGTTCATGATTCTTATGCAAAAAAGGATTATTTAAACCTATTATTTTCAATACCTACGAAAATTCAAATCTTAGATGTGTAGATGAGCTCGAATCGTTAACATGCCAGTCGAGCGATTCAAAATAGGGCCCATGAAATCAGTCACATTTATAACTGAAGTATTCGTAAGTCTATATTTGAAACTAAAACGAATATATTTGCTGAATATTTTACATGACTCGATGAGCACATATCGACTAATTTCCCGATATATTTAGTAGGTGACGTTGCCAAAAGCTGTATCGTTTCCTCTTTCGGTTTCCGCATTGCCGCATTGAAGCCGAATGCAGCTCTCCGATAAGATACAGACGTCGTAGATTATGCACCAGAAGAGGCAGATACGTGGCAAATCTATTTTAAACTGCCAATATTATTTCGTATACGAGCAGTGCCAAAATGTTCCCAAACCAGTAGATACGAAAACGTAATTTAAATATTATGCACTTTGTAAGTCACATTATGAATTTTCCATCTGTACCTACATAGGTGTACCTACATTGGCTATCCTACGGAGTGGTCCTGTGGGGTAATAGTACGGATGCGGCGTTGCTACTTACTCTACAAAAGAAGTTGATCCGTATCATAGCCAACATCGAAGAGACGGAGAGCTGTAAGCCCTATTTTCAAAAATATCAGATACTTCCCTTGCCATGCTTATACATTTTGGAAGTTTGTAAGTTTGTACGTGTTAAAATTATAGGATCAGGCATACATAATTAAAAGCACTAAGTCAATGTTTAACAAGGATATATTTAAGTTACCAAAAGCAATACTCGCATTGTTAAGAAAACAACATCTTTGACCTTATTAATCACTATAATATTCTATTAACCAATACTAAGCGAGATTTAACCAGAAAACATCATTAATCTTATTAATCACTATATTTTACCGTAACTTTTATAATCACTAACATTCTAAATTGTGTAACTAATAAAACGACACATTAGACTGCATTATTTATATTGAAAGATTATTAATAACCAATTTTACATTAATTGCCAATAAACAACTCATAAAACATTAATCATCATGAATAAACAATTCAACTTTACTTTTGTAATCACTACTATTTTAAATTATTTGTATTACGAATGAAATAACACACTGGTCCTTATTATTCATTCTAACGAACATTGGATTAAATGCCAATAAAATAACCCATTCAAATCAAACAAATTAATCATCACATCATAACAAAGGGTTATGAACAGAATAACATCTTAGACGTTATACTCCTTTGATCAAAAATAACACTGGTATTCAATACTTATCTTATTATTCGGCGAGGCACAAAATCAGACTGACTTGTTACAGCATTTGATTTCACTTTTAAGCATTCGTTATTGGCGGGAATTGACACTTCTTTCCCGCCATTACTGTTCATAGTCAATGTCATATCTTTTTACTGTTAATCATTAATTTTCAAGAAAGTATGCACAACACAATTTTAAAATGGACAATAAGAATTATTTAAAATGTATCACGCTAATAAATGTGCCCAATTACATGTATAAATTTAACAAATTAACTTTTCTGTAAAGCCAAATACACTTCCGTCAATTCACATACTTTTTATCAGCTAACTAAAAATTTTATGATTTACTAATTAACATTTTTACGATTAATTTAACTCATAAAAATTATATAACTCATAATAAAACTTAGAATTATTTAATAACATCGTTATGATAACTTTACTATCAATTGTTACCCAACCGGAACACTCGATATTTAATATACGCAAACATATGGAATTTTATATTAAACGTCAAGACATACCTTCTAAATACCCAACACGGTACAAAAACAAATTAATGATTCCCAGTTCCAGGCTTAAACCAACATCTAAAAGTACATTTCACTCATCCATAAAAATATATAATAAATTGCCAGAATCAATAATTAACGAAAATAAATACCCCGTATTCATAAACATATTGAAAAAACTATTTACTATCTAAATGTTATTATAGCATAAATGAATATTTGACTGATAACACCAGCAAATAATAAATAAATAAATACAATAATAATTCAAAACGTCTTGTCTAACATTATAATCTTCACAACTTTATTTTGTTAGTTTGATTTAATTTTATGTAGCTTTCTTTTATATAAAGCGTTTCCTCTCTTTTATTACCCTTTTGCGTTCCGGACAGGGTCCATAATGCTCTTATATATAAAAAATTACCATCCTCCGTACCCACATTATGGTTGCAAATAAAATATTGAGTATTGAGTATAGGTATTTATGTGTTGAGTAACGATAGCGTTGCAATCTGATGTTGATACTACTATGACTGACAGATTTACTTATTTGATGTTGCGATGCTACTACGACTGACACGTTTACTTATCTTCATCTACACATCGACAGAGGCATCAGGGTAATTATTTGAAAAGCGTTCTCCGCGCAATTTTCGTGGCGAAATTTCACTTTGAGTTATTCGAATAAATAAAATTAGTATATTAAAGAATCCAAGAAATAAATAAATAGTATACTCGAAACATGCTAATCGGTACATAAATCACTGAGATATTAAATTTTGAAATTTTGAAAGCCACGAAAGTTACGATGCACTTCACAAACATTACGAAACGATTTACTACAAAGTACTGCTTATGCTTATACAGCCCGTGAGGACATTGAAAACCTAGTATTGAAAGCTTCGTACCTTTATTTGGTGTATAAATAAAAAAAACGATGTTTTAGTGCAATGTCATGACTAAGTTAATATCACCACCCTCTCTCCTCTGTGTGAGAATAGGTTAGTATATGTAATATATAACAACTATATTCAAACTAGCAGACAGGATTCTTATCAATTTGAGAAGAAACTTAAATTTCATAGCATGGTCTGTAATTTTCGTGGACAAATTGCCACGAAAATTATGCCACGCAAATTACGATAATTTACTTTTTTTAAATGTCAAAGTTATGTTATGGACAAATTATGAAAGTAAATACTTATATATTATCTCGAGGACCTATCCTATTCTAAAATATATACCAAAAATCGATACCGTATGCATACATCTATTATAATCTGTCCATGAAAGTTGTTTGACTAAGGGCATCAAACATTTATTGGAGAGTTACGGACCGATATTTGTTTTTCAGCATAGCAATGAACAATATGTGTATCATCAAGTGCTAGTATGATCAACAGAGCAGCAGCGCGGCTATTAAAAATAGTTATAAGGCGATAATCTTTATATTTATGAATTTTTTTGCTGCGCGCTCGAAAAATTGCCAAATCGTGTGACAGAGAGAAAACGCCCTGCAACTTTTTTTTTATTCACGATAAAAAAATTGTTTTTGGCACTATTAAACATGAGTTAAATACAATTATTTTGATGTATAATACATACATATTACTTAAAAGACAAAGAAGTTATTAAAGGTCGTCCTAAGTGCGAATAGAGTGTGACACCCGAAGAACAGCGATTTTACTCCCGATTTCGATCTTTGAAAATTATTTTAAATTTATTTTAATAAATACCACGCATTTTTTTTATTAAAATTTAATAGAACTGTAAATGAAGGATTATTAAGTATTTTTCCTAAAGCTGTATATATAGGAATAACAAGCGTGTGACCGCCAAAAAAAGGACCTCGGAGAACTACCCATCAGCAGATTCCAACTCTGGATGCCGACCGCCGATGTGAGGACATATGACGTTTGTTTGACATACGTAGGCGGTAAACGAGCAAATGCCTCCCTATAGTCACAGTTTTAAAGTACTTCTTTATTTATACTGTGCTATGGTAGACTATATCGGTGGACGCATACGGATGTGTCCACCCATGGTACAATAACATACTGCGCCAGGTATAATACTCCGAGAAAGAGGAAGTCACGTGGGTCTGCACAGGCATACGTCATCTCCGCTATCGATGTTGAAAATAACGTTTATTCATCTTTAATTGAACTGTTTCGTTTGCTAAAGAACAAATTACAACTAAAATGCGTGAAAGAAAGAAAAAAAATATTTTTTGTTACTATTAAGTAGCGCAACTGGTTAGTGACGTATGCCTGTGCATCTCCCGGAATGCAAGACCTTGTTTTCTTGGACCATGTGGTATCCACAGATGCGGTAGAGGGAGATATGCATCTGCGGAGATGCAAATACCTCCTTCTGCCACATCGGCATCTGCTGATGTCTCTGTCGATGTGTAGAGGCTACATTATGGTAATAAATGCGATGAAGATTGTATTTAGCTGTCCAGCCCCCCTACTCAAATGGCAAACATTCTATTCGTTTGAACGCTAATGCTTACTTTTAAAACTTTAAAATAAGCAGTAAACTATAAAATTACGTACCCGCACCGTAAGCTTGACATTTCCATACAATACATCAAAGTCTGTGATTTACATAAGTTTGCGACATGTGATTTAATCATCTATTGCTCATATTTAAGTTTTAAAAGTAAGCGTAGCGTTCAAACGAATAGAAAGTTGGCCATTTGAGTAGGGGGTAGAATACTAGTCATTCATAAAAAAAAACATCTATTATGGCTTGATGCATTTTTGTTTCAATTACATTTCCCAATATTACAAAGAAGTTTAGCACTATTACAAAAAAGCGAAAAGTTTACCTTACATTAAGTTAATTACGTTAATCTATTGTAATCCACACCTCATATTGATACTATTTATGGCCTAAAATTTTTGTATTTTTGTTACAATGTGATTTCACATATAAAAGAGCAAGACAACTTTACGTTATGGTTGTCGATGTAGGCAAAAAGGCCAAAAATAGTTTGGTCCCGTATCTCATACGAGATAGATATATGGGCAGGCTACACTAGCGACGCGATAAGTCGCCGTGATCGATGCTCGGAGGCGAGTATCCATCAGCTGGACGGTAAAATATACCGAGCCTTTGGAGCTATTCATATTCAACGTAGCCTTCAATGATACGGTTAAGATTCAGAAACCTTAAAGAGGTCGTCAATAACTGGATTTGAGAACGAATATTAATGAGATGACATCAAATATTTGGCCCATGAAAATGTCGAGCATACTTGAAACATTATTATATTAAAACTAAGCTATGAACGCAGATCGTAGACTGACATTAGATCGATTCTAATTACTTATAATCATATCAAATGCAGACAAGCAATGTTGTCTAACTGCTTAGTTGTTGCTTGAAGTACCTATCTTACACATTAATCTCATATGGCTTAGGTTGAGCTAAGTTTTGGGCAACGTTTCGCTTAAATTTCTTACCTATATTCGGGATCTACAGGAGTAAAGCAGATTGGTTGCCCCTAGTTTTAACTAACAGCTATCGAATACACCCAGTTTTAGCCGGCTCAAACTAGGCTTAGTCGTAATTCGGGTATTAGCCGTAACATATCTACTCAAACATTGACTTTACTAGAACTCCGTTTTTTCATAATCAGTTACGATGTTATGTAGATTTTCATCGCTCCCTTGTAAGCATACGTTCTTAACCTTATTACGTCACAGTGTGGGTACACAACGATATCGCCGCGTTGTTTTGTGGCACAACAAAAATGTTTGTTTAGTCAACACGAGCAGGGACGCTTATCCCCTTGGTATCATCACCTCTCGACTTCGGAGTTTGACGCTTATGTATTATGGGAAATCGCAAGGGAGCAATATGTGTTCTTAGTAGTTAAAACATAATATAAAAGGAGTTGGTCCCATAGCAAAAGTTGTTCAGTTTAATAGTATCCTATCTACCATATTCGGCATTAGGGGGAATTTTGTAACACGTTGTATACTAAGAAAATAATATGTTTAATCAATACCATAGAAACAATTAAGTTTTTCCCTCCTGTTGGACGTCGTTCATAACAGGAAAGTAATTTAGTTTATGTTCTGACTTTAGCATTGTTAATATTTTCAAAGTAAAATGAAATAAACGAAAAAAGCATATTTAATAAGCACTGATGAACTTTAGTTTTTTCTGCTCACTGAATTTCGTAAACAGGATTTAATCCGACGTTGGATTCCGAAGCTGCCTCACAAAAAGTAACGTGAAACTTTAAATAAAACTACCATTTATTTGGCTTATAAATGGAACCAAATTGTTGAAACATTGCCCATGTAAAAGTTTCGAATGCACACTGAAACAGTACTCGGATAATTTCACCAACTACGTACACCATCAGTGATGGTTTAATTACGTTTCGAAACTTCTGGAAATCGAAACAACATTTTCACTCTGTGCGTCTAAATTTCCCTCAAAAGCGTTTAACCCTTTCAGTGACTAGTCAAATAGTAACTAACTTTCATTTATTCGTGAAAACATGAAACACGTTTAAATTTAATGTGGTCGTTCTCTCAGGGTTATGGTGCAAGCCAGAAGATGAAAGATATTCTTTATATGCGATCGATAGATAGAAGATAAAAGAAAATACTTGTGCTCCGGTGTTGTTCAGAAAATCAAGAGTAGATTCCATTAGCGCTTTATATTATTTAGAGCAGATGAGACGGTAAAATTTGCTATAACACTTCTCACAAATGTATTCTACAATACAAAATAAATAGTGCTTTGTGTATGAGAATAGCAGTTTGTTTATGATAAAAATAATTTATCGCTACGTGAACAGTCAGAGTAGATGATAAAATATATCTGTTTTATCTAATTTATTATATCTAATTATATTATATTTTATTATTATATTCTATTATATCTAATTATGCTGCTAAGTAGTGCCACTGAATTCATTATAAATAATACGCGCAGTCATGCATACTTTGCTTTATTAATTAATGTCAAAGACACCTAAATCACGATAACGAAGTTTGCACCTCTACGGAATACACAATTTAAAATATTATTTAAAACAAAAGAGTAAAACTTTATTTTTACACCATTATGCTACTTAGGTCCGTATTATAGGACGAGACTCAAGCACTGCTTGCTGCTTGAGTACAGTTAGAAAGGGATGGTGCTATTCATCGCATAAATCGCCATCCCTATCTAACTGTACTCAAGCAGAGATTTGAGTTTGAGTTTGATTCTGTAATACGAGCCTTAGACAGTCTCGTTTTATTTTTGATCATCAAGTACTGGCAACACTGGAAAAAAGGTTAACTATACTAATAACTATACTATTCACTTCTCAAGCTTACGCGCTCACTAAACATGAAATAAAAGACTTTTTAACGGATACTAGCGCGGTTTTATCAAAAGTAATTTGGTATTTAATTGGTGTTTAGTTTGATTTTTTATTTTTCCGACGTTTCGGCACCTTTGCAGCTGCCGTGGTGGTTTGGTTTTCAACCAAATACCAAAGTGTTTTCAATAAAACCGCGCTAGTACCTATGAGTTAAAAAGGGTTTTATTTCATTAACTATACTATTTAGAATTCCATGACCATACTCGTACTATGTAGAAAATGGTAAGCGGCTTTCTTAAGCAGATAAAATGACTGAGATCTAAGAAAAGGGCCTAACTTTTAACGAATGAAAGCCCTTCCTAGAAATCAAGACTATTTAGTGGTTACTTTGTCCATTTTGTGGCACAAACGTAATCGCAAAATCTTTTTATATAGGCTAGCCTAGCAACCTTTCCTGTCCAACATTCGGTTCACAAACACGAGTACACGTTGAGAGGATTTCGGTAGGGTTGCCAAATTGTCAAATTTTTGTTAGCAAACAAGGAGTGTTGTTACTGGAGTTTATACTATAGTGCAAAACACACCCGATGCATAAGCGTATTCGTAGACGTACCATGACGTTGTAATGTCTAAAACTTTATGAGACATGGCACTCCGCTTGCGTAACGCGTAGACTGATGCGTAACCATACGTTCGTGACGTTGTACTCAATGGCATTCCCTATTGGACGTCACACCGAACACGCACGCATCTTCGGTGCACGTCACTACGCGCGTGTCTACGCAGCTCTTGTGCCCAGGCCTTAAAACCACACTGTGTTAAAAATCTAGATTAAAACAATACTTACATGATAAGCTTACCCGAAATTTTAAGTCAAATTGCACCTAACCTGATGATGTGACATTATAAATACTATTTATTTATTTCAGCAGAAATAAACTGATAGATACGCCAGCATTTTAATAAAGATAAACAAAAAGAGACAAATTTAAACAAGGACATATTTGACACGTGAGGTTTATGAGAACAATCAACAACGATCATGAGAACAATGAACAAGCTTCATGGACTGAAACTGAATGGACTTGGGCCCCATAAGTCTATAAGTGTATGTTCTGATTTAAAAATATTTATTGATAGTTTTTCATCATTTCAACAGTAAAATATATTCAAACTTACATTTTTGAACTTTGTCAACCCTATATTTGTGGAGGATTTGGGCCGGATTGGGATCATTATCCGCAGAAACACCCCACTTTTATAAATCCCCATAAGGGGTTAGACATTTGCTCAATATGGATGCTTGGGAATGCGATCGAATAAGAAAACACAGAGGAACTATGGATTAACCATACAAAAGCAGTTCTTGAGGGTTTTAAATAAAAGATCGAAGAAGCCAACAAGCCTTTGGTTAATGAAATAAGTACCTAATGTCTTTACTGTTTTCGTAAAACATTGCATTGCAGTATACCTATAATATTATGTAGTTAATTCCAAACACAGGAAAAGATCCAAAGCTGTGACGTGAAAAGTGTGGAAATTTGAGAACCCAAGTTCTCAAAAAAATTCCACACTTTTCACGTTGCCTGCAACTACAATCGGAAAACCACCGCTGTAATATAACTTTTCCCTGAACAACATTACAGAATCGTTACAGTTGCTATCTGTTCGGAAATTGGCAGCTGTTTCGGGCCGCACCGATAGGGGACGCTGCGGTGCCGTCGCTGCACCACACTGTGTCGTGATAAATAGCCAAGACGGATAACAAAGGACTTATCTAATGCGTTAGTGGTCCTTCTTGTTTTAGTTTATCATCCACATCTGGGATAAGGATGTTATTTGTAGTATCGATACTGGATAACTGGAGAGATATATAAACATTTTAAGAATTTATTTGGTCAAAAAATGTACATGAGGGGTCGCTGTCTTCGCATCGTGGCGTGCACGTTACGATAACGTGCACGCCACGATGACGAACGTGACCTTAGTGCAGCGTAAAAATCAGAGACGCTAGCGTAGGGTAGCTGAAAGTATAACACGTCACAATATCTGTGGACCTGGGCCATTTTGAATAATGTGACAATTTGGTTTACATTGCGGTGCAGCTATATAGTTTGTTCTATTTTCAAATTGGTTGACGCAATGGATATAAATTGTCTCATTTTTTTTAAATAGAGCCTTGGCGTCGACGATCAACGCTCTGTTATGGTGAGAAAAAATTATCACTAGAGAGAAAATCTCACTTTTCCAAATTATAAATGTATGAATTTGTATTTTATTTTTCGAAGTGGCTTATGGCATTAGTGTATATTTTCTTTGCTTATGGGGAAGCGGAAAGGAAACGCATTCCAGCGAGGTCCACAGAATATATACAATGACCGTGTCACTCAAGGTAACTCTACATTGTTGTTATAATGCAAGAAGCTTATACCTCCCTCCAATGGAGATTGCACGGCCAGTGTCATAGTGAAGATAGAAAAAATATCCTTGAGTGACGTGACGGCTTATTGCAACCTCTTTCTTTAGTGTTACAATACGTGTTCGTTGTTCGTCGTTCGTTCGTTCGTGAGAAACGAAAACGTATTGTAAAACGAAAAGAAAGAGATAGCAATACGCCGTGACGTCACTATAGAGTCTTTTTTCAATCTTCACTATGATACTAGGCGTGCAATCTCCATTGTGGGTATAAGCTTCTTGTTATAATAAGGTTATAATGCATTCCTTTGCCGAGGTACCATTAGGTTAGTACTATTATGTATTCTGTGCCATTAGTACCTACCATTGTTTTTTGCCGTGGTACCATTAATGGCAGTTTTGTGAAAGAAATTCCGTAAGGGTGAAATTGTACATATTTTGTTATTGGAAGTTATGTGAAATCAAAAATAAACAATTTCTTTGTGAATACAAATTTCTCCTATTCGCGGTGTGCCAGTTGGAATTAACTGGCACACCTCGAATAGGAGAAATTATACAGTAAGTACGACAGTAAAGCCAGCAAGTTAAATATTGCAGCTTTCGAACAATATAAAATTCAAATAAAATAAGATTTTATTCATATTAGAAAAACATTTCAGAAATTAGCTCGTTTGAATGGAAAACCATTAGTGGTTTTTCGTATTTTCTTTAGAGCAGTATATAAAGTACTTACACTTAACGCTTTACCAAGGAGGACATAAAAATATTTATTTTGTTTTGCCCATGATCACCATAAAAATACTGCACGGTCGCAAATTTACTGCCGCACAGTGATAAAAAGCTCTATAAAACATTACTTGGGTCGGACATTAAGATCTTATACTGAGATATGACTAAAAGGTCTAATCAATTACTCGATAACATCGCCCTATAGACCTCACACGTGTGTCTCATAGAGGATTTGCTGAAACTAATCAACTGTACTAAAGTGTTGGTAAGAATGAAACTTAACTAAAGGATTAGGATATGATTATTAATTATCGTTGTCAATGTGTCGTCGTTTTGTTTATTATTATATTACAGTGTGTATTATGCGGCGTGTAAAAAAATATGATAACAATTAAGAGAAAACACCACGATCGAGGAATTAAAAAAAATCTTTAGAAAGTAAACAAAATTAACGTTTTGTAGTCCCCTGTTTTCTCCTTAAAAATTAGATCGATTTAAATATTTTTTCATCAAAAAATTAAGAAATGTTTTGAATGTGTTCCTATGTTTTGGTTTTTATATAATATTGTCAAAATTGATTGCTGGATGTCTAAACAATAGCAATTTTCTTAGGTTTTTGAAGATTAATAATCTATTTTTAATATTAATTTATGAAAAAAATTAAAGCAGATTTTTTTTAATTTTTAATGAAAACCGTATTTAAAATTGGTCCTGTTTTGGAGGTGATAATAAGGAGCTCAGAACTGTATAGCGAATCACCCTTTTCCGATGGTACAGTTCGCCGAAATCACTCTTAGTCGACGGTTGGTTCCAGTCTACGAAACGTTGATTTTGTCTACTTTCCATAGGGATGTTCCAATTCTTTCGACCGTAAGTGTTTCCTCTTAAGCGAGGGATAAACGCCCCTTAAAAAATAAAATTTCTCATCTACTTACTTATGGTATTTCAGAAGAGAGTTCCACGAATGGATCGGTTGACTCCTCGCGCCACGCGGTACTACGGCCGGCCGAGGCGGTCGTGGCCAAATTGGTCGTAGCACACTGCACAGCGCGCGCTACGGAAGGCGTAGCACGCTCCATCCGGGCAGGCGATGTTTGTGTAACAACAGTGCGTATACGCGATTATGCCGTTTATGATGCAAGAAAAGGGTAGATCATTTGATACTGTCTACATACTGAGTACTTGAATTTTTACTTTACACGTCACCGTCCCATACACGCTGTAGGGTAGGGTACTGTAAGGTTCAAGGGGAGCGAAGCTGAAATAAAGCGTTATTCGAGACTTCAAATTTAATCCAAAAATAAAAAAAAATTGGATTAAATTTGAAGTCTCGATATTTTACATGAATCTTATTCTCTTGTTTCTTCTCTAGGCATAAGTCAGAAAGATTATTAAGGTGGCATATTGACCGAAAGCGGCACTGTAGCTGTACTTATCTAATTTCAAAACGTTTTCATGTAATGGATGAATGTAGCTGAAGTCGTTTATTCGTCGATATATTTATGTCAGTTGCACTTCCGTGACCACATCGAGGAAATGTAGCAGCTGGGTCAAACTATATTAGAATTTCCTGAGACCGTGGCTAAGTTATGCCCCAAATAAGGCAAAGACAAGTTGCCGTGCAGCCACAGTTGGTTAAATATGGAGCTGATATTTCTAAATGTTAATTTATGTTTATGCCAAATTACGTTGTCGGTAAATAAATACAGAAATTGAAAATAGACATATAGTGTATGTTTATGTATTTTCTATTTACTTTTATCCACGATCACCTCAAGAGTGTGTTCAGCTCATAAAACTGAACAAGATAAAATAATGAACATTAGTTGATTTAATTTAAAACTGTTCGGGGCCTCCTATAGAGACTTTGTATCATGAGTCCACTTACTTAAAACTTATTTCGACCCATTTTTCTTAGAGAAAGTTGTTTAGTTTTGTAGACCAAACACTCTTAATTAGATTTCTGTATACTAAGCAGGCAAATAAATTTACTAATGTAAATACAATTAATCGATTATTATGATTTGGTGTTACAGTCAGCGTCAAATTGATATGAGCATCTAGAGTAGTCAAAATGATCTGAAAAACAAAAAACAATTTGATCTACATATGCAGTTAGAATCATCATGTTGTTGTAAGCACACAGGATGTTCAAAATATCTTACTATACTCATTGTTTCATCTTTATATGAGCAGTGAGTGTTCAAAATAATCTTAGTAAAGCTGTGAAAGTTAAGATGAATAAATAATGAAAAATATTAGAAAAAATCGGCTCACCCGTAGCAACTTAGACGTGAAAGTTGTCTGTGCATAATGCATTATTACATTGTTGACAGATAACTTTGACAGCTTTGTTTGCTAAGATAATTTTGAACACTCTGACTGTTCATATAAATATGAAACAATGAGTAGTAAGATATTTTGAACACCTTGTGTGCTTACAACAATATGATGATTGTAACTGCGTAGGTTAAATTGATTTTTTGTTTTTCAGATCATTTTGACTACTCTAGACGCTCATATCAATTTGAAGCTACAACATACAGTACATATTTAAATACAATGTTTTGTCATAAGTCATAACAGAATATAACTCAACCATAGCTCGATGTACAGTCATATTTTCCCATGTTCAATAAAATTATTGTACAATAAAAAGCACCCTCTTTTGGGTGGCTGTTAAAAATGTACTGTGTTGTTGAAATTTAGTGCGTGTCATTACAGCGTTAAGACGAATTTGTCTTTTGTTACGTAGAAATATTACAACAAATAAGTTATGAGTTTAATGTTCTGTATCAAAATATATTTTTTTATTAAAAAATATCAAATTGTCCATAAAAATAACCTTACGCCCTTAAATATAAGAAAAATGAGAATATTGACGGCGGCAGTCTTAAAACCCATTTTTCTTCACGAGCCATTGAATAGAATCTGTGACTTCTATACAAATCAAGTGGATTTGATGGACAGTTTGTTAACTCAAATCTAAATGAGTTTCTTTTTTTTTAATTAAAAAACGTCAAATTCTCACTTACAATATTAAATCGCACAACTTGGCCAACTAAAGAAAGTATTTGAATAAAGTAAAGGCATAATAAAATCTACATTTCATCGTCGTTTCAAGCACGCTTCACATTATTTTCCAAAGAAAAACAGCTTAAAAATTCCTAAAAAGCTTAAAAAAAACCTCTAAAAAGCAAGAAATAATATTCGAATCATTCGTTACACATATCAATATTAATAAAACACGTCTAATGAAGTCGGGTGGGGCTGGAGGACAACTTAATTTTTTCTTAAAGCCCCACCCGACTTCATTAGACGTGTTTTATTAATATTGATATGTGTAACGAATGATTCGAATATTATTTCTTGCTTTTTAGAGGTTTTTTTTAAGCTTTTTAGGAATTTTTAAGCTGTTTTTGTTTTCAGGTTTTTTGAAGGCGGTTTCTCTTTTTTTTAAAAAAGCTTTTTTATTTTCAACTTTTTAGTGGTAGGTATGTAAGCGCAGCGTGTAAATATTTTTTAACTTTATATTATAACATTTTCAATGGTAAAATGCCCAGAACTCAATTTACAAATTCACGCTGTTTGTTTTTGAGGAGTTCCGTTGTGTTTTCGTAGTCCAAATCTAGTCCAAAACGTTGCATCGCAAACCATGATTTGGTTTGTTTTGGATTGCCATAAACTTACCAAAACCTAAATCACTTTACATATACTATTTGACTTTTAGGAGTTCCCTTGTGTATCTTCGAAGTTCGAAGTCCAATAACGATGAAATTAAATTGTGACCACTCTTGAAGTAAACCCTTTCAAATTAAAAAAAGAATCATCTAAATCGGTTCATAAACAAAGATGTTATGTCCGAAATTCCATAAAAACTCGTACGATGGCGAGCTAAATAATTGATATTTTTCAGGATTATGAGAAAACTACTGGTCAGATCTCTGAAAAAATTTTATGGGACCACACACGAACTATGTTCTTTGAGATAAAAAAAGAATTGTACAAATCGGGTAACAACTGACGAAGCTATGTTAAAACATACATAAAAAAAAAAAAAAATAAAAAAAAAATACCGTCGACTTGAGAACCTCCTCCTTTTTTTGAAGTCGGTTAAAAATGAGCAGACCTACCTTACTCCAACGATATTCCTTTTTTTATACAAAAACTGTGTTACCCCATCATCCCGGGATCCTTTGAAATTCCGCATGGGAGACACCATAGGTACATCGCAAAAACAGTAAATTATCCTAATTCAATAAAGTGCTGTGCGACATTTGGAGGTCCGAAAAGGTCCGCTCGTGGACTAACTCGATAATAAAAGGTCTGCAATGTTTTGATACCGCTCCGGTTTATAAAATTTATATCGTACCTTGCTGAGTACTGGCACTTGTTTTTACGAGGTAGCATAATTTTTGACGTCCTCAAACGGCGTATTTGCGACCTAATGGGCGGTGGTATTGCCAATAAAAATGTTCATCATGTAACCGAGAACTAACGACAGTACTCATGAATACGAACGAAAATTATGGGGCTTTTATATGAGTACTCACGGCCTACTTAAGCCCAGCCAAACACAGGACAAATATATCAGCCACTCGAGGCGATATCAGGCTCTTATCGAAGGTAGCGGATTCAATATCCTTAGAAGTCAATCTAAAATTATACTCCTTATCATTATAATTATTTAAAGTAAATCTTGAAACCTTTGTTTAAAAATTTAAAACTTAAACCAGTGTTTAAACAATAGAATCTAGCGAGCAGTGTTCTGAGAAGATCACACTTTTTCCGACACATTATTGTCTCAGACTGTCCCTCCCTAACAAAAAATCACAGATTTTACAGTCCCCGCAAGAATTGGAGCATTGAAAATGAACACAAAAATTTACGAAAAATCAAATCAAATGCAATATCCTATTATATTTTTAAAGTTACCGAGGTAGTACCTATTTATTTTTACAATTACACAAAAGCGCCCGCTGACTGCCTCGACGCAGCCGAAATAATATTAACCAATTTTCAAAATTCCAACGAATGCACTTCTTACTCTGCTTCTGCATCTTTTAACACTATTACCATGACGATCGGTCAATAATCATAGAAGCTACATCACTTTTTATGTACGGAAACAGCCGTTTTTCTACAATTCCAAATCTAAAGGGACCACCTACAGGTCACAATTATAAACCGATTTTCAAAATTATTTCACCACTTGGTAGCTAAACTAATACCCTAGGACCTTTTTTTAATTTTTTCTTAAGTCGGTTTTTTTTCCGAAATATTTACAAATCAGTAAACAAACATCCCCCAAAAAACCCGGTGTTTTTGGAATTTCGCAAAATTCCAAAAAAAGTTACCAGTAGATTTTCAAAATTCAAACGTTCACACGTGTCTCGAAACTCCCCAACTTTTGGTACTAATTTTATTTCGATCCTCCCAAAATCCTCGAAGATATGGGCAAAAATACGTCTCAGACAATTTGCGTCTGATAACCATTTTCAATGGTAAAAAGTTCCAGTGTAGACAAAACTGAAAGAAACTGTGCACAAATAAATAAACGAAAAACAACTTTATCTCCAACAGAGATGGTGACACATTCCCAAAATTTATACCGCAAACAAAACAATAACGCTTTTTAACTCGACTATTACAATTTATTATGCGCCCAACTGTGTGCTGGCATATTCTTTTACTTTACTATTAAGGGTCCATAATAGGAAAACATGGTTTGCGCGGGCTATATTTTTATATAGAAAACATAAAGTTGTAGCCACAAAAAAACATACGACAAGCTAAAGAGATTATCTAGTAGCTACAAGTATTAAATTGCGTATTGATTGTAAAAAAAATAATCAGAATATCGCTTGTCGCGGGCCATATTTTTGGCGTAAATAATAGCGCTAACGTATTGAATTCTGCATGAAAATACACTTTAACGAACTGTGCAGTTTCTCTAATAATTTTTTTTCAAGAAAGATAATTGTGCTCAAGATAATGATGCAAAAACAACGAAAAACATCGAAAAAGTGCAGCATTGAGGTTATCTTCCATACTTTCCATACTCTTTACACGTAAAGAAAAAGACAGAGACAAATGATTTTGCATAACGGAGCCTTAAAGATTTATTTATGGCTGGCTCCTAGTTAAATTTGTTTACATCGCTTGAAAACAGAATAATAAAACACACCGGTCTATAAATTTTCTTAGGACACTACTATGACGTCTAGATTTTTATCGTACCTACGAAGAAAATGTTTTCAGTACTTTGAAGAGAATTTACTGTTTCAATTTAATATCGGGTTTATGAAACTGCTGTTCAGTGTATGAGATATTTTCCAATACTCGTGATTTGAAAAGAAAAATGGTTTAAGGGTTTTTAAATTCAATATTCTTTTTTATATAAAAAATTTAATAATATGTTTTTGTATTTTCATTCCAATTCAAAATATATTAGTCAAGCGCTGCTATTTTGAAATCTAATGAAATTGGGTTTATCTGTCTGTATCAAGCACTGTAGGTATCTGTATCATAGCTATGGTCTGATTCATTCAAAGACTAAAATTATATTGAAATTGGAGTGTTGTTACAGGAGCTCGTCATTGAAATAAGCAGTAAGTTTTTTTCGTACAATATCAGGATACTAATTAGACTCTTAAAGACAAAATACTCTCTAAGTTTTTTCACACCGAGAACAAAATGGATGCTATTTTTTTGCAGAGAGTAAATCAAAATCCTTTATGTAATGCCGTGTAATGCTCAGCTGACATTCGCGTAGAAATCCACATCTACAAAAAAAAACAGACTGTTCTAAGCTAAATGAAACAAAAGAATGCATGGCCATTTCCCCTTCACACTACAATTCACTCTTAACTCAAATGGTTAGTGCTTAAAATCGCTTGCACGAGAGTTTTAGATTGTTTGGCTAATAGTTAACGCGGATGTCCGGCGCGCCGGACGCTGGAAGCGCCGTTCCGAAGTCAATTAACTAAGGCTTTCGCCACACGAATCGTTTCCATTGAACGTTGCTGCATATTCATGATTCTGAAGTGAGACGTCGAACTCCATCTTTATACAATTAGATCTAATTCTACCGGTATGTTACTGTGTAGTGATATTGTCTTCAAGTTCAGAATTGTGCAATGCTGTCTGAATTGGTGCGAATTGTTTCGCTCCTAATGAAGAGATTGTGTAACTGTTTTGTTACTTGAGATGGATTTTAAAAGCTTTGTCAGAGTGAGGAAAGTTGGGAATACTTAATTAAATTAATTTCAGGGTACAAGTTTGGGAGTTCGCAAATTAAGAAGTAAGTCTGCACGGACGGCCATTAGGAGGTTGAATAACGAAAAGAGTATTTTTTTACAATTTGAATGGAATATAATTGTATTCGAAAATGTGCTTATAAAAATTTTAAGCTTTGTTGCCTGGCATTGTGAATGTAATAAGGCCTAAAATGTTAAGACATTTTAGAATATTGTATTTGCATTCAATTTGGAGAAGATGATTAGGTATTTCAATTTTGTAACTGGAGAGGTGGTCCTCTAAATAGAATTAGTCAGTCGAGTATTTCGACAGCAGTGGCTAAAACTAAACATCTGCTAAGCGGTAGTGGTTAGTTTAATATTCAAGTTCAACGCTGGAATGAGGTCAATTATTGCTCTTAGGACAAGTACCCAAGTTTTGGGCATCTAAAGAGACAAATGTCTATCGCTAACAAGTTGCCGGCAAACGAGCCTCATCAATATTCAGGATTGGTTCCCGACTCAGTAAGGATAGTTAGCGTACGTGATTGGGTGCGCGGCAACTTTTGCACGTAGCACCTAATAAAATCAAACAGTTTCAAATAGCCTGAAGTGATCGTTCACATTGAACAAACTATCATGCGCGCTTTTGTTCAACCTGCGTCTACACTATACGTTATAGTGTGATATGGTAGTAAAATATTTACTTCTACTGCAGAATAAGTTCAGTTTAGAGATCGTAGTGTCACAGAACAGACGTAAGTACTGCAGAAAGGACACTCTCCGCCCCGCCCCCGAATCAATTACCTCACCCCAGCCTGCGAGTTCATGTGCCGATCGTGTGCTCGTTTAGTCGTGTTAATCAACTGTCAACTTATTTTCATACTTAAAGCAATCGTAACGTCGTAACTTTATTTACCAAAAAGTTCGAATTATGAATTGAACGCCGCTCATACAGTACAAACTGTACGGTAGCCCTAGACTTACACACACAGCTGCAAATGTACAAAAATGTCTATAATGGCGCGGTTGTATGAAGTGTCCGCGGGATGTGGTAGTGTTGCACTGTTTTCATCGGAAAAAGCTGCTTCCCACTTTCTAGTCCACAGGTGGTGTTGAATGACCAAAGATGATGAATGGATACTGAGTAAGAATAGGGTTGGTGATAATTATTCTATTCTGCCAGTCGCCACTTGGATAGATAATAGTGTTTATTTTTTAACATAATTAGACCGCCAAAACAAAAGAAAGGCGTAAAAAAGTATCACCAAACATTCGAAAACTTTTATGAAAAAAGTTGAAAACGGTTTAAATTTACGATGATTTATTTTAATGAGAAAAGGGGATTGCATTGGAAACTTTATAAATTGAAATTGCTTATTCGTGAAATAAAAACATATAAATTATTATTTTTTCCTTCTATCATATTTTCCAAATAAGAGTTTAATAAACTACAAGGCCTAACTCAACAACTTGCAAAGTCCTCGACCAGTCTAAAATGGTAGTTTAGAAACTATCGATTCAGACTAAAGACTTTTCCAAACTGGACTTTTAAAATTGGAGTTTTACTAGCTTTTTCCCTAATTTGAGAAGTTCAAAGCGGTCGCATTTTAGTATTCGCCATGCGAAATGTAAACCTCGACAACAAGTCTGAACTAACTTTGACAATAATCAACCGTCGGTAAAATCAACGTCGCTGAGAAGTAAGCACTGACGAAAGTTAAACATCCCATGTATACTTTAGGTAGTCTGTATACTAACAGACTGGTGTTTCGGAAATGTTTGAGATAAATGAAACCCGCTTTAATAACAAATGATGTTGAGGATTCGAGAGCTTTATCATTTAGAAAAAAGACATTTGCAAAAAAGTTACATTCAACCACAAATGGCAATCGGTATTATACGTGAAAATGTGTGGTGAGGAGTAATTGTTTTGAAGTCTGTGTTGTGTTAAGGGGCCGTACAACGCCAAATACACATTTTTTAACATAGATTTCACACAGTATTTACTTGATTTATCGGTCCAAAAAAGGAATGTAGAAAGTAGATTATAAGTATATTCGTAGCTAAAACTTTTCTCGATAGAAAAAAGTCACTTTAAGTGATCTCCAATTTTGTAGTTTTACACTGATGTGCCTACCAATAGTAAACCTATAATCTTAAAACTGTAATAAAAATAACCTTAACTAGCTCTCTAGGTTTGTGATTGAAAGTTTTCCAATAAGAAAGTTTTGTGATTGTCAGTTTTCCAAAATAACAAAAACGATAATATTTACAGTAATTTCGATTTTTTTTTCTATGGAAATTGCTTCCAGTGTTGTACGGCCCCTTAATGGCTAGGTAATTAAAAATTAACGCACCGGTGGAACACAAGTCACTACAATTTAACGACTTCTACCGTTAATTAGGCTATGTAGGTACCTACATAAAAATGACCTAAAATAAAACTGGCATGTAAAACTACATCAATTTTTACACCATATAACTATAGGGGTGGCAATGGCAATAGACTGAATGAATGAAGAATGGTGAAATTCGTCTCCTTCTTATACCTTAAAAATTGTTTAAAAACAAAAAAACCGACTTCAAATAACCTGAATATAAAAACAAAAACAGCTTCAAAATTAAATACCTCTAAAAAGCAAGAAATAATTTTCTAATCACTAGATACCTACGCATATCACTGTAATAAAACACGTCTATTGAAGTCGGGTGGGGCTGGAGGACAACTTATTTTTTTTTATTCTAAGAGATTTTATTCTTTTTAGTGTAATTACTATACAGTTCCTTTTTGATTTTGAGGAGTTCCCTTGCGTATCTTTGATATCCAAGGTCCAATAACAATGAAATCAAAATGGTATCATCTCTAAAGTATCCTCTTTCAAACAAAAAAAGAATAATCTAAATCGGTACATAAACAAAGAAGGTATGGTCGATCATCCGTATAAGTTCACAAAATGGTAACGAAAACGACAGTATTTTCAGGTTTTCCTGAAAAGTACTGAACCGATTTCAAAATTTAAAAAAATGGGACCAACTTGAGAACAAACCTGATCTAATAACGTTTGAATCATTTCAATCGGTTCAGCCGTCTTCGAGTAATCGGTGTACATACAAAAAACAAAAAAAAAACGGGTCGAATTGAGTACCTCCCTCCTTTTGAAGTCGGTAAAAAGGATTTTAAGGTGAAAAGAAGATCGTGATTTCAGTCAATAGAGCGTAGGCTGCAATTATTTGAAACACATTTCTGAATGAAGCAGACTTACTTACCCTTTCGCTTTACGCAGTCTGTAGGATTGCAATAATAATTAAGCGACTTGCTCGGCGCTGATTTGGGCACAGTGTTCCGGAAAATGAGCGGTGCAATAATTGCCACTATTGTTCCTCGCAGGGTTGCCAGATTTTATTTTGAGACTTTTTCGCATTAGTGCTACAATTTATATGTATAGTAATAGTAAGTTCTTTGTGGTAGACCTAATGAGAAAAAAGTATAATTCATTCTACGTAAGTACTGCCCTGTAGAACTGTAGAACAAGTGAGTAAAAAACTTCATGAAGTATTTATAGGATCCAAAAATATAATCCCAAAAATACGGACTTTCTTAAATTAAATTGATATTGAACTCTACTTTATCGCCTGAAAGTATAAAATTAATTTGTCCTGCCGTAATCGCTACTACAAGCCGTAAACTAAGCCTTTTCCACTCGTCACTTTAAAATAACAGTGTTTTAACCAAAAAATGTTAAGTCACTTTAATACAAGTGCGTGCCGCCCCGCTAAAACTTTTGATTACTTTAGTTTCACAGCCCTATTTTCGTGTAGCGTGGTGAACTTGCGGGTTAGTGTGGTGACATGTACAGTACATCCCTTTTTGGGGACACATAGTTTGATGTATTTTGTACTAGAGTGTAAAGACGAGTGATACCGCGAGGGAAATGTTTAGCGTTCGTTCAAAGAGCGGTTTACCGTTAGTAACAACCAGGGTGTAATCAGCCTTTGAGAAGGATATGGATGATATGCAGTGTAGCTGAAAGGGTAGACGAGTCAAAAGTGAAGTAAAAAAATAGGGTCAAGCCATATTATGTATTCTGTGGTCAAGCGTGACACTAGTTATGGTTCGTAGCTTGTAGGTTTTAGACAACGCTAGTAAATGAATAGTTTCAAATAGTTTAGTTTCAAATGGACTAGCAAGCTGAAGTGGCAGTGGGCCGGCCATATTAGCCGTAGAACAGATAGCCGCTGGGGCAGACGAGTTCTTGAGTGGAGACCGCGTATCGGCAAACGTAGTGTGGGACGCCCTCAGACAAGGTGGAGCGACGATCTATGCAAGGTGGCTGGCAAAAACTGGATGAGTATAGCCGCGGGTCGTGTTCAGTGACGTGCACTCGGAGAGGCCTATTTTCAGCAATGGACGATGATAGGCTGATGATGAATGATGACAAATAGTTTTAGCTTAGTTTACTGCATTATCAGTGTCTCTGACAAAACATAAACATTTTTACTTAAAAAGAGTCTACTTGATATACTAGAAAAAATCGTCTCACCTATAGAAATAGAATGCCAAAGAACAACATCAATAAACAGGTGATCCGAAAAACTAATGTATACATTATATACGAGAAACGTAAAAAATGACTTACATATATAAAATATGACTTTATTATGGCAAAGGAAATTAATAAACTATGTTCCATACTGTTTTCTTCATCGATAAAGGAATAAATGTAGCGAAATTTGGTTTTAGAGAAATGTGTGGCAAAATCTTATTTACCTTTGAAAAGTGTGATTACTTGGATTGTTTCTTTTATCACATCACAATTACTTAGAGCACAAGACACAATGGCTCCACGATACCTTTATTTAAAATTCTAATAAGGATTAAAAAATATTTTAAACAAACTGTGATTGCTCATTTGCGAGGCGGGACGCTAGGGGCTCTTACTGTAAAAAAAATTGGCACATACATTGTCATTTGATTCTTTGTCTCTTTTTTTCACAGACCGTGTCCGTATAATGTTAACTTCTCTTTACCACGCTTTGTTGGTCTTCTTGAGCGCACCGAAGATTCTATGTCTATGGTCTCACCCGGAGCCGTCCCGTCTGAGGTACCTACTTTTTTCGATTTTTTTTGTACTATTCTAGTACATTATTTATCTTTATAAAAATAGCATTGTGAACGCAAAAAAAAAATAAAAAATTTAATTAGAGTCTACATGTTAAAAGAAACGAATTCAAATGAATGCTAGAAGTCTTGAATAACGATATTAAACATAAAGCGGGAAAGAATTTTAGCTAACCCAAGAATGAAAACCTTAAGTGATACGATGATCAATCATGCGGCAAATCTGATAGTACACTACAATGCGGTCACCTTACCCTAAATACCTCGAAAGCCATTTAAGGACCATAACATTCGTCATCACTTAGCCGAATCACGAAATACTTACATTCAAATAATTCTATTATGTAAACATAATTGCAATCGCTACGACACTGATTACATTCTAACACGAGTAAACAAAATCACACGAAACGTCGGTGGCATTAAATAAATCATTCGGCATTTTACGGCAAATGGGGCGGTTGATGAATCGATATAACCTTAAAAGCATTGGGGTGTTGACGAGAGCTCGTTCCAGAAAATACCCCATAAAACGACATAGGAGCCATCACCGAGCCGCGCAAAAAGAAAAAAAATTCACAGATTTTACAGTCCCCGCAAGAATCGAAGCATTGAAAATGAACACAAAAATTTACGTAAAACCAAACACAAATCAAATGCAGAGTCCTATTATATTTTTAAAGTTACCTAGGTAGTACCTACCTATTTATTTTTCCGATTGTGACACTCGGCTCCGCCTCGTGTCACAAAAGCGCCCGCTGACTGCCTCGACGCAGCCGAAATAATATTAAACAATTTTCAAAATTCCAACGAATGCACTTCTCGTCTGCTTCTGCATCTTTTAACACTATTACCATGACGATCGGTCAATAATCATAGAAGCTACATCACTTTTTATGTACGGAAACAGCCGTTTTTCTACAATTCCAAATCTAAAGGGACCACCTACAGGTTACAATTATAAACCGATTTTCAAAATTATTTCGCCATTTGATAGCTAAACTAATACCCTAGGACTTTTTTTTTCATTTTTTCTTAAGTCGGTTTTTTTCCGAAATATTTACAATTTAGTAAACAAACATCCCCCAAAAAACCCGGAATTTTTGGAATTTCGCTAAATTCCAAAAAAAGTTACCAGTAGATTTTCAAAATTTAAACGTTCACACGTGTCTCGATAAATTCTTCAACTTTTGGCACTATTTTCATTTCGATCCTTCCAAAATACTCGGAGATAAGGCCAAAAATACGTCTCAGGCGATTTGCATCTGATAACCATTTTCAATGGTAAAAATCTAGAACTTTGTTACTTATATCCACTTTTGTGTCAAACGTCATAATACTAAACATGATATACGTATGATAGCTTCTGTTTCCTTCTGTGGACGATCAGAAAGTCAGAAAGTATTTTGTAAGAGTTACATTTTTATTGTGATCAAACATGGCAATTTATTCTGACTAGGCTGTTACAAGCACTTGTGAATGTCAAAGAAGCAATTGGTTCTAGATTCTTCCCGTTACAATATTTCACCTTATTAAAATTTTGAATTTTTGTTATTATTTTTTGTATGAAAAATCTTTTTTTTTATTTCGCGATATCAGAGTTGGTCCCATAGTAAAAGTTGTTCAGTTTGATGGTCCCTATCTACCATATTCGGTATTAGGGGTTATTTTGTAACACGTTGTATGTAGAAATTTTGTCTTTCATACACTAAAAAAAATATCTCCTTAGCATCGACTTATAAGCAAAAAGGCAAACCTTTATGCCTTAAATTGACCGATGATAAAGATCTAAGAAGATCTCCAAATCCTTTGAACGTTCATTTATTTCTGAGAACTCAGTTTTTCATCAAATTCTTGCCAGACTTCGATAAACGGATCAACTTATAAAACCTTTGATTCAATATTCAGTACTGTCTTTGAAACACAAGGCAAACTTGATTACACAAGGTAAATTCGTAAGAGCTATAAATATAAAAAAAAGATTCTGATTAAAGAATAATGTTTATGGACATCTAACTACAGAATACATAATAACGTGACGTTTTAACGTGTAAAAAAATTTCGCAAATCTCAAATTATAAAATGGTTTCTAAACGATTTGTGCGAAAAGAAAAATTTAAGTTTGAAAGAAAGTCATTTTTGCTAAACCGATGTTTATCGGTTCTGATAAATCAGGAACATACTCACCATTTCTTGAAAGAAATTCCAACATTGGATATCTTAAAAGACATACTTAAATTCATCAAAAGTTATTATTTTAATAAATAACACCCCAACACGCCCAATATGGTAAGCGACCCAATATATTTCCTACTATACCCAATTTATGTAAAGATCTCTAAAGCCGTTATAACGAATACGTAACACGATGAATAAAAGGCATAAATCTCAATTTGAATTATGAATATAAAAAACCGGAAGATTTTCCTCTTGCGGGCGAGGTTAATTTGAATGAACATTGTAGGATATCGACGAAGTTTCTCTCAGACGCCAAGATTAAAAGTATAAAGGCACTCATGAAATTATAATTTAATTTTTCTCCCTCAAAAAGTCGTTTCCTTGAATCACATCGTGAATATGTGATAGCGGTGGATTACACGCGAAATAAATTTCATGGGTTTCGTTTCAGACTTAGATTCGTTTTGCCGGCTAATCGCTCTGTTGAAAGGCGTATTATTTTATTTTATGGCACATGGTTAAAGCTACACTGGCGTACGTAAGTGTGATTAAGCTTTATAAAAAGATTTTATTTAACTTGAATGAAACCACGAATATAAGTTGCGTTTGTGTCATGAAATTGCTAAAGAATACGTGATATCTTTTAAAATTTAGTAACCTAGGAACTACAATTTGGTGCAAGATAAGGCTCAATAAATACATTACACTTTCATATAATTAATGCAATGCATGCATATTTATGCGCAATGCACGAGTATCGTGATATTGCCATAATTTATATACTAACATTTAGGCGTGGAAAGCTAAGAAAATAATACAGTTTCACTTAAGTAACGAAAAATAAAGAATATTATCCATTTTGTGTTTCGGCTTATCACAGAGACATGGGTTAAAATAGCAGAAAAAATATCAAGACTTTTTTGTGCACTCATTTCCAGTGGACTGGCAAAAAAAACATATGTTTTGTCCGGTCTCCTCACATTTAGCACAGATAAAATAGCAGAGATAGGATCTACATATAATTTTAATGTTGTGTAGAAAAATGTAGGAGAAACACGATTTTTATTTTGTTCTTTTTTCACTGTGAGGGCTTCCGCTGTGAAAAATGTATGTGTTATTTTTATATCGGGTCATTCTGAACTTACCAAAAGGTATGTAACGTTTTAGTATGGAGCCTTCAGCCTGGCATACCTATTCGGAAAAATACTGAAATTCATCGCAACTGATGTAACTATGATCGGTCCGTTTTAGTAGCTAGATACGATGCCACAGACAGACAAACACACAGACACGTCAAACTTATGGTACCCGTCTATGGCCGTGTCAAAACATAGATTGCAAACCACTGAGCATTAACGATGGATTAAAAATGGCGGTCACTTCAGCCATTTTGGCGTCCCGTTCGCCCGTCATTAACCTCGATGGCCCAACTTTTGTTGGTTCCGGAAAATTAAACTACGTTTTTATCGGCCATTTGTTGTATGCACCATATGCGTTGATTTTATGTAAAAAATTCACTTGCACATAAATTTTGGGCGAACTAAAAAGTTGCCTTTTAGTTTATTTGGTTTCAACGTGGTGTTGCATGCCGTTCTTCAAAAGTATAAATAAATGAATAAAAGTAATTAATTCCCTACTGATAATCTTGATTTCAACAATTCATTTTCAGTTTATTAAATCTTAAACTATAACTATAAAATCAACTTAATTTTAAATTAATTTAAAAACACGCTGCCATTGTCTGTTAATGGACCACAAATGGAAACCTAGTGGTTTCATAAATTGTGTGACAAAATTATTAATTTACGAAGTTACAATTTGTGGTATTGTCGGAAAGTGAGCAATTTGCATGCAATAATTTGTACTGTAGTAATACATATGTACTTACCTTTTGAGTTAAGCATTGGCCAACTATGTGAACTGAAAAGAACATCATTAATATGTTTAGTCGTACAATACAGGTTGAGTTGAATTCAGTATCCTTATCACGAACATCTATCGAGAGAAAAATACGCGCGTAAGTACTCGATATAGTAAATTGTCTATGAGAAATTTAATTTCGCTTTTCGGTGGTAGATGGTGTTGTACAAATTTTCCATACAAAATTACCCTGTCGAATGTTTTTACGCAGGTTATTTTTTTCGATAGATGTTCGTGCTACGGGTTATGAGCTGAATTTTGACGGCCTACTCCTGCCGGCCTAGCTTGTGCATTACGATAAAATTATGTTGACACTTTTTTAACGTTGGCGCGATGTGTGTCCCGCACATCAGTGCGGTGTTAGCGGAACAGACATCGCACTAACGTAAAAAAGTGTAGTTTTTACGTTGGGGCTCTTATACACGGGCGGCACGTTGTCGATACACGGGCGGCATGTTGTCGACGATAGTGCCAACTGCAGCCGATGACACTTGTCGGTGGCAGACGCGAGGCGTCGTCGCGTCGGCAGCAGTCCACGCTTTCAGTTTGTCGGCAGTAGCAGATATTGGACGTTGACATGTCGGCGACTGCCGCCCACGCGTGACGCCTTCCGTCAGTGCCTTGACACCTGCCTTTGGCGCGTCGACGACGCCTGCCGCCGAGGAGTGTCATTGACAACGTGCCGCCCGTGTATCGACAACGTGCCGCCTGTGCAGAAGAGCCCTTAGCGCGATGTCTGCCCCGCTTACACCGCACTGATGTGAGCGGGACAGAGTGAGACTGAGATGAATTGAATTAACTGAAATGAGTTAGGCAACGTAAAAAGATTTTCTGTAGGTACAAAAGTTACAGATAGAAACATCAAAAAGCTTTGTTAAACGCCTTATTAGTACAAAAACGTTGTAAGATTTCCCAAGTGACAGAAACTCACATTTGTTGCCGCGGCGGGGAGATTTCTTAATGAGTGCTCACTCGCTGAGACCTAATTCGCTTAAATGAGCAAATCCCGCAGACGGCGAAGGAGAAATTAAATTTTACCTATATTAATGTTAATGTTGAAGTTTATCTCTGTCTCAAGAGTGTCGTAACTTGGAGACGACCAGTGGTAATGTCGGATGCAGAAGCTTGGTTTTGTAGCTTATGGTGCATAAAGTTCTAGCGCGCTTTGATAACTAACGAACAAGAAACTTGAGTCAACGTGGTGCATAAAAAGTTACTGCTTATGTTTCTTAACAAGCTCTAGGAGTATTAAGAGCCCGCACACATTTTACCGCTGACTGCCACTTTCTCGCGCGCACATTTCATGTTTTATCAAGATTTCCTTATTGAAAAATGTGTCTCGGCCAGATTTCGCAATTTAAGATTACGGATATTTTAAAATATATTTCAGTTTTTGTTGTTAAAGTACAAAAAGTTGTCGTTTCTAACAGTTATTTGAACTGGCAAAAACGATAACTTTTTGTACTTCAGCAACTCGAAACTGAAATATATGTTGAAATGTCCGTAATCTTATATTGTGAAAAGTGTCCGAGACACAATTTTCAATGGGCATGATGTTTTTTTTTTTATTTTATGTTACATAAATTACCTCTCAAAAAAAAGAAACATTGGTGAAAGGATTATTTCGCTAGCATGAAAACTGCCTCAGATAACACAGTTTGAAATGGACAAAATTCGACTCAACCAAAAATGCTCCATACTAACTAACGGCTACTCAATTATGACCTCACGCTTGAGTAGTTTGTATGCAACGCGTAGGAAATTTGTTCGGCAGCTACAATATATTGTGTTTACCAAAATGGTTTCTTAGACATGGTTTTATTTATTTTAATAAATTTTATACTTTTTTAAATGGCTTTGTCCGCCCAACTTTGAAGGGTCATAAAACAAATAATACGCAATATATAAAACCAAGAGGTATACAATCTACTCTAAAAGTTATATATCTTTACGATTTTTATTAGTACCTATTTTATTATTTTATTCATTAGTCATTATCCTTATTACGCACTCAGATTTAAGAAATCTTGAAAAAACATGAAATGTACGAACGAGAGAGCAACAGTCAGCGTTAAAATGTGTACGGACTCTTAAATGCTTTTGTAGATGTGATCAAGATACATTTTTTAGCAAAAGATGAGTTTAGATCTTTGATTTAAAAATAAAAATCTGCAGTCATACTTAAATTGTAATGTGAGTGCATTCTGAAGATAGTTATAATATAATAATTATACTATATAGTAGTATAACTATATAATATATTAGTTATACTATTTTGATCAAACAGTTTATTTATTTTGCTGAGTGAAAAATACTTGAGTTTCTTCCTAAAAATGTTTTACAACCTTAATTCCAACTTTGGACTGATTTTGAATAAACGAGCGACGACGCGTAAGCTCTGTGGGCAAACAAAACTTAAAATTGTTTGGCGAAATGTATATTCTTCTCTGTTTATTCAGAAACTCGACACTTAATTTTTGCTATTTTTCTTTGTGACACTTGAACATTTAACATTTTGTGAAGGTATGTTAGTATTCCCTATGTAATTGCTTGTAGCTGATGTAAGCATGGGAATTGCACATAACGAACAGAATCCCAAAATAGTACATGATTTCATAACGTCCAATTGATGTAAATAGTTCGTAAAAAAATCCATTAGAAATGAAAATATAATCTTTGCATTATATGTTGTAGCAAATCACAATAAATGCGACATTACACTAATCACTACATCATAAATATTATAGGTATATGATACTGTTTTATCTCTTTGTGAAATTGGTGCTTTTCGTCATTAGATAAATCTACTTGGCACAGGTAAAGAGAAAGTCATCGACCTGATAAATAAAAACCAAAAGACAACATAAAACTTGACTCAATACTTTAAAGTTAGTAAATTTCTGCATATTTTTTGCTACTCGTTTCCAACGCTCCGTGCACGGAGACATAATCTTCTTTGAATACAAACGGAGACTGGATTTCGTTGGTCCCTGTGGATTTCAGAGACGGTTGTGATCCGACTACTATGTATGAGCTTTGAGAAAGTTTGGTTGTAAAAAGTGTGTACCTTCTGAGCAATTCTCTAAATACAATTACTGATTCATCGCGTTTCTGACAGGGAATTTAAATTCTTGTGACACTAGGAAAAATGTTATAGATAGATCACTGCTACTAAGCCAGTGCTGCCCATTAGCGACAAATTTAACGATGCTAACATTAGAGAATAAATAGCATAGCTATAGAAATATAGAGTTGAAATTTATTTTCAACGTCGTTAATGAAAAGAGATACATATTGCTTTTTTTTACAAATGAACGGCTAAGTTTCAATAACTTAGTTTTGATTTGTTGAACAAGTTTTTGTAAGTGATATTTTGTGTTAATTTTCAAAATATCGTCAGATGTTTTTCAATAGTAAAGTTTAAATGGTTTGCATTTAAGTATCAAACAACTATTTATTCTTAATAACTAGTTTGAGCAAAAGAAAAAGTTTTTAACTGACTTAGAAAAGTTTTAATAGGTATGGTTCATTCATATGATTTTGCTGCACCGTTAAATTCTATCGAATGCTTTAAAATACACATTATCTACGTCCAAAGAAACTTGTTACGATATCGGGTCATGTCTGACTAGGTTTGCGAACAGATATGTTTAAGAAGTTCTAACACCAATCCCCATGTTTGGCAATAGTTGCGAACTCGGACTCATACGGGGGCGGGGCGAAACGCTACCCTTAATTTTATTCAATTTGTAACTTTGGAGCCCAAAACTTGGGTGATGTATGACTGGAACAGTAATTTGAGTTTTATTGCTTTTCTCTCCTGGATATTTCGCAAAAGGGTTCGCGTGAACCGCAGGGATATGGAATGGAAGAAAAAGTATCAATATTTTGTTTGTTATCTCAAGTGTTGCTTGTTGCAAGAATTGATGTGGAAATGTGAAACTTTTATTGGAAATGTTTCCCACTAGAATTGCCTGCTTTTATTGTTTACTAAGTTAGATAAATAAAAATTCTATAAGAACATTTTCATTGGAAATATTATTTAATAAGTATGTTGGGGTTTTTACTAATATTTAGTTCTTGGGTATGCGACTCCCATTCAAAAATAAATCCGCTGGGTTTTGGAGTGATAGTGAAATGCTTGTGTGAAAATTATTATGAACTAGCTTCCGCCCGCGACTTCGTCTGCGTGGATAGTATTTTGTCTATCCTTTGGGAACAGTTACTTTTTTCGGGATGAAAGGTACCCTATGTCCTTTTCTGTACCCCTGACAACGTGTGTGTAAAATTTCATGATGGTCGGTTCAGTAATTAAGACGTGAAGGCGTAACAAACAAACAAACGGACTTTCGCATTTATAATATTAGTAAGGATTTCCCCCGATAATGTCCTGATTTGTAACCATATAGGAAATATTGGAAAGCTGCCATTTTGTGTACAAAAAACCGGCCAAGTGCGTGTCGGGCCACACGCAGTAGGGTTCCGTAGTTACCGTATACAATACCATATTGAATACCACTATAATTTTTCGTATGCAAAAATAACTTTGTTTTTCATAGTGTTTGTATGAATGACAAAGTTATATTTGCGGTTTTGGAAAATGTGATATATCTCTAAAAATTATCACTATATCTCGTTCAAACCAATTTTCGTTGAAAGTATTTATTACGATCTACAACATATATTTTTTTTAGATTTTTCACTCTCTTATTTTAAAAGTAAAAGGGACACTAATTTTACCACTTTGGCAGTGTATATCTTTCAAACGGTTGACTTTGAGAAAAAATAGTCTTAGAAACTTCAATATCATTTTTAAAGACCTATCTATAGACACCCCGCACGTATAGGTTTGATAAAAAAATTTTTTTTCAGTTTCAGTTTCATGTATGGGGAGCCCCCCCTTAATCTTTTATTTTTTTATTTTTATGTGAAAACCTTAAAGCGGTTCACAGAATACATCTACCTACCAAGTTTCACTTGTGTAATCCTAATACTTTCGGAATAAAATGGCTGTGACATACGGACGGACAGACAGACAGACAGACAGACATGACGAATCTATAAGGGTTCCGTTTTTTGCCATTTTGGCTACGGAACCCTAAAAATTGGGAAAAGTCAGGAAGTTGAGGGAAGTCATGCTTGGTCTCGGTCCAAATGTACTTTAGTAATTGGAACAATACTATGTATAATCTACACTCCTGATAAATAATAAAAAAAAAAACTCAAAGGTTTCTTCTTTCTTCCGAAATATAACATTTCGTACCCAGATATTTTAGACATTATCCTTATGCCCACATATCCATACTTAGCCAGTTCTATAGCCTTCTATAGCTTTCTATAGCCTTTTCTTATAAGTAATAAATGGTATTGTAATGAACTCAACTAGACTTTGTGGGGCAGGCCCCTAATATAAAAATATAATATTATGTAGTTCTGATGTATGATATACTCGTATATAAATTGCGCACATCCTGCCATTCATGCAAACTTACTCACACACATACTCATATACTCACCTGCATATACATTATACACGCACACACACACACACACACACACACACACACACACACACATACACACACACACACACACACACACACACACACCACACACACCCACTCATTCACTCACTCACATATAAATATAAGGTAGATAATAATTATACATATAAATTAACTAAATTAGTTTGTTCATAATAGTATGTAAGGCCCTCCGCTGCCTTGAGCGGGATCCCGGCGCGGGTACACGGTGCGGGAGCCCGTCGCGGGGGCCCGCGCCGTGCTCCGTCGCGGACAAACAGCCCGTCGCGGGGACCCGCGCCGTGCTCCGTCGCGGACAAATAGCCCGTCGCGGGCTCGGACACGCAGCGCTGCTCTATGAATATACAAGAAACAGCCCTGCTCGCGTGACCCGTCGCGCGGGACCCGCGAGCGTGCTCGCCGCCCGCGCCACGTGCGGCGGGCAATCCGCCACACGCAGCGCTGCTCTATGAAAATACAGGAAACAGCACCCGGAGCGGACGCCCGCGCCGGGATCCCGCTCAAGGCAGCGGAGGGCCAAGTGTTACGATCGAGCGGGGCTGTCTGTCACAAGTATTGTTATACTTACTAGGCAGTCCCAACCTGCTGTTTCGAAAACAATGTTTTGTGAACGAAATAAACATTTTTGATTTTTTTTTGATTCTTCAGTGGTGGTGATTCCGGGTGTAGTACGCTAACACTTTCGGCCTTATCGTCACTTAACATCAGATGAGGTGAAAGCCAAGCACTCCCTCGTTGTGGATAAAGAATATCTTACTTTTCTATTAGCTCTATCTCTTTCAGCCGCTCAGAAATATCTAACGCTAGAATGAGAATACCAATCGGACGACCGGCTGGCCGATGCCGAAAGGAAAGGCTGTGCCGAATTGGTTTTCTTTCTCCAGTGAATGATGATACTGAGTGACGAAAAGGGATAGAGCTATGGAAAATGTGGTTGTGAGCGGTCTAATGTATTTTTTATTTTAGTTTATTTAGTGAACATTGTTACATAAGTATTATTATACAGTACATACACCGTTACTATTTAAGTATATCTAAAAATGAAATGGGGAGTTCAGACCACGTGAATGAACAACTTTTACTGTGGTGTGGGGCCAACCACGAAATCGCGAAAAAAAAATCAGCTGTTCCATAGAAAAGTACAGCTGTTTTTTTTTCGCGGTTTCGTGGTTGGCCCCATAGTAAAATTTGTTCATTCACGTGGTCTGAACTCCCTATTTCATTTTTAGATATACTTAAAAAATAACGGCGTATAGTCAATTAAAATTACGGAAACAACACTTTGTAAATTGTTTCAGAAACACACAGTACATATTATTATAAGTTTTTTCAAAACAGTAGAGGAACTAACGTCACTTAGGCCCTTTAATCATTGCACTCCGTCGGATCGCTAGGGTTGGCATTCTCTGGATCCATGCTATGGAAACAACTGCGACGCGATGTCACAACCCTGACCAAAGTCCTGCGAACAGAGCTCTTAGAGTGACGTCAGCCGTCAAATTCAAACGTTTCCATGGACCTCTTTTACTGTTTGAAAAAACTCATATATGTATATACTGTGTGTGACACACATATAATTTACATTTGTCGACAAAGATACATCTTTGTCACTCATACTTACAAGTATTTGAAAAATCAAGATAATTTATAATTTTGTTTCATTCTTGGCCTCCACGAGTAGACACGGTAACTGCTGCGAGATAACATTTCAAAGTAATAACTTGAATTCGTTTCGAAGAAGTTGTACTTAAATTTTTCGCAAATAGAGTTACATGCTGGAAAGTTGCCATGCTGTTTTGAAAAATTAGAGGGGCAGCGGGTTAACTTGGTGGCGGGCCAAAAGCCTTGTTTCCGGGTAGGATGACAGCTGCCCGATAGGGGCCGTTCTAGTGCTGCTATGATTTACGGATTTTACCACACAGTGCAAATCTTGGAAGTACATGGGAGTTTCATGTTTCTTATATTTGAAAGCAAACAATTTGAATTTAAAGTGATTAAACTTTACTTTATTTCCCGGATGGATCATTAAAGAAATATGTATCCAATCTTCTGATATATTACTACCATTGTTGTTTCTTGGCCCGTAATGTAAAATGCTTTAGTTGCTTGATTCAAGACCTCAATTAGGTATATTTTTCTTAGAATGTTGCATAATATTTCCTTTCCAAATTAAAAAGTATAAAAATAATGTTTGTGTATATTTTTTCACTGATACGAAACAATCCACCACAAAATTGTCTCCTGAATGTGCCGTTTAATACAGCCGCTGTCGGATGCCTGCACCAGGCAGTTCAGTTACGTTCCAATAGTTTATAAACTATCTTCACAGGAACTCGGAAGCCTATATTGACGTTTTCGCAGATTTACTTTTGATCGAATTTTAACGTGTGTGACTATCATACTTACATAATAATCGAAATTAAAATGCAAAAATAATACTTTGTAAAATGGATAAAGTAAAAAAACACGCATTCTATCTAGCTTGGAGTTCTTTGTGTAACAAACTTTTAAAATACAGATCGCCATTTTAGTCATTATTGAGATGACGTGTACAGCAAGTTTAACAATGCAACTGTTTATATTATTAAACTCAGTTAATAGCTTTTTCAATATTAATGCAACCTTGGTAAGTTCCTAAATTGAGTCCAGGAAAAACCATTAAAATCAAAACAGATGTAAAATATGACACACCGCGTGAGGAAACTTGGTGTGTCCATGGATAAATATGTCCCGCACACCACGTGTGGAATTCAGTATCACCATGGATTTTGTCAAAGGATTGAAGTTATTTATTTACGTTTTTCAAGCATTTTTTACTGCAAATCACCGTATCCGTTTTATTGAAGCGTTGATCAATGCAGTTACTAGCGGCTCACATCTGCAATCGGCAGCTCAGTCAAACTGTCAGCAGTTTGAATTTTTCAAAGAAATCGACTATTTTAAAGTTTCCATAGTGCAGTGAAATTAAACGAAATAGATCAATCAAGTTTTAACTTGCCAGAATTCTAAAGCATGAATAGTGCTGTGAAATCAAATTAAATACGATTAATACGTTTAGCTTCTGTACACTTGCCTCTCAGAGTATAATAAAGGAGACCAGAATGATTTATCATTTACTGATATAATCAATGCCCCGTCATCATTAGTTAGAAAAGAAGAGTAGCTTTGGTAAATATATTTCTCCAATATACCTACCTACATAGTTGTTTGTAGATAGCTCACCTAGCTTGTCTCCTTTCTTTATGACTAAAAGTAGAACCAACCTTTCAGGCAGTATTGTCCTGAATTTATTATAAAATAGTTCATTTTTAGCGTTCCGTAGCCTAATGGCAAAAAACGAAACCCTTGTAGATTCGTCACGTCTGTCTGTCCGTCCTTCCGTATGGTATGTCACAGCCTCTTTTTTCGAAACCATTAAGATTACACAGTTGAAACTTGGTATGTAGATGTATTTTGTAAACCGCTTCAAGATTTTTACACAAAAAAAGAAATTAAGGGAGGCTCCACATACATAGAACTGAAAAGGAATCATTTTTTTATGAATATATACGTAGGGTGTGTCTATAGATAGGTCTTTAAAATTGACGTTGAGATTCCTAAAACATTTTTCCTCAAAGCCATTCGTTTGAAAGATATACTTAAAGTGATAAAATGTCTGCCCCTCCCCCCCAACTTTTAAAGTAATAGCACATTTTCCAAAACCGCAAATATAGTATGTTTAACTTTATCTAATGACAAATTAACTTAGCAAAAAACCTTTCTTTTTTATAGTGTTTGTATAAATATACACTATGAAAAACAGAGTAAATTTTGCAGACGAAAAATGATAGTGGTATTAAAATATGTTATGGTATAAAGTAACTAAGGAACCCTACTCCATTTGGCCCGACACGCACTTGGCCGGTTTATAAAATTTTGTGAACAATGTTAACCAAGTGAAGGTAAGTAACTACTTACTTTTACTACATACTTTCTACAAAGTTTGAAACTTCCTAAGTAAAAGAAATAAACTTAAGTTTCTTATGGTTCAATATTACCACTACTTAGGAATGTGAACGTATTCTGTATGGAAAAAAATGTTTTTCTTAGTTCCTCAATATTGGTTGTAATATGATATGAGAAATATAGTATAACGTCTTTGTAACCTACTTTTTTGCAAACCTAAGAACACAAGGAATGAGCGAAGAAAATTTAACTTAATGGGATGAAAAGTCTTGGGATGGACATGGAATAACCCAAAAGTTATATATGCATAAATTAGAACGTAAAATTGTGTTACTTACTTTCTAAGAGGTATCTCTCTTTTGAAGATTTATTTTAGAGTACGATCCGTATGTTTATTAAAAAATAAAGAATTGGCTTTACATAACTATTTAGATACGTTGTACATTTGTAGTTTTGATTACATTTTGTAGTAATGTTGCTGTACGTGGATTAAATATTTCCCCAATATAATCCATGTATGCTCACCATAATTGCTCTTTCGCCTCCATGAGCTGATCACATCAATGTCCCTTTTGGCTATGCCCAAAACACATGCATGACAGTACGTCACAGACTAGATAATTCCGGTTATTAAATCTTTTGTTATTTGACAATACACTATACGAAAACTTTCCAAAGTGACGAGAAGTGATTAGAAAGTAAGCTACAATAAGAAATTTATACCCGTCCCGGAGCTCGATTGCATTAAATTAGTTTAAGGGTTCAAGTTGTTAAAGAGCACCGTTTAAGCAATGCATTTCAGAGGCACAATACTTTTACTGTGCTTACTTCTGAATATACTCTTTATAAATCATATGAAGTGAAGATACAGTACAAGCGTAGACAGGAAAAAAATGAACCAAGCATTTGCGTAACTGTGTTATGTTTCTTTAAACTATCCAAAATCGTTAAAAACACTAAAATAAGTGGAACACCTATTTATTTATTTTCGGAGGACCAACAGCTATATTATACAGATAAAATAATTTGAATAGCAACAGAAAGCCAATTAGGTATAGGTTATCACAAATAGTAACAAGATATAGGTACAATATAAGCACCATCTTATTACTAAACCTTAATTGCAAAATCTTAATTGCCTACTTAATGAATAATAAACTTAATGAATAATATATAAAATGTCTGTGTTCAAGTTGAAATAATTCGAATGAAGCTGTTTTTTTATTATTTATGAATTTTTAATGGGTTTATTTAATATGCTACATGTAGTGAAAAGTCTGTATTCCCTATACTGCGGCAAAGGGCAGGCTTTTAGGCGGAGCAAACATCATTGACGCGTCGCTCCTACGTTAAAAAATCCAGAGCATTTTCGTCGCACCCTTTTCGCCGTGTATTCCACATATACGGTTATTTGCATAGATTTTGTCGGTTCAGGATGATGTGGCAGATGTTCTCTTAAAGGGACCCCTTTTATCTGAGCTTTCTTTATGAGTATATTGTTCAGTGAGACAGATATTGTGAAGCCCGGTCAACGATTCATGTTTGCATGAAAGCCTTGAAAGGTTATTGAGTTGGTACGAACAATAAGCTGGTGTTGGAGTAAAAATGGTTAGAGATTAACCCTCTGTATAAAAAAACTTATTTTTGTCTATGTATCATGTGAAAAAATAGTATTTTATACGAAGATAAAAGAGACATTTAAAAATGTAAAAAATATACAGATTATTCGTTTTAAAATGCAATAATCCAAATTGATTTAAGTACTTACTTTGAAACCCAAAGCAATAAAGTTCTTCTTTTCTTGAAGTTGATTACTTCTATGCTTCTACAGACGTCGGTATTTTTAATATTATACAAGAGGCACGTCTACTGAATTGCATTGCATAGGTTTTACTTCAACAAAATTGAAAACTCTCCAGAAATTTTCAAATTAGTTGTTGAGACAAAAGAAGTTCATTCAAATCAGTTGAATATTCCTTCTCGAAAAAAATGTGTGTGCTCTTTTGTTTGTGTTTCTTGATGATATTTGAACTGGTTTTCATAGGATGACGCCACATGTATTATTTTAATCTAGTAGGAGGTGGCGCAGTGGCTTAGCGCCTGGTCCAACGATTGCGGAGGTTAAGCAACGTTCGCAAGGGTCGGTCATGGGATGGGTGACCAAAAATTTATTATGCTCCTCCGTACTTCGGAAGGCACGTAAAGCCGTTGGTCCCGGCTGCATTTTGCAGTCGTTAACACTCACCAATCCGCATTGGGCCCGCGTGGTGGGTTATGGCCCGTTCTCCTTACCACCCATAAGGAAGGCCTGTGCCCCAGCAGTGGGGATATTAAAATGGCTGATGGACATGGTATAGTTATTTTATTTGTTTTTTTATGGTATTTTAGTTTAGAGGTCAAAAGCCGCAACCAACTAAGTAGAAAAAAAAATCTTTTAGATGTTAGTACAAAGAGTTATTATTAGAGTGTGTTTATATGAGGTTTTGAAAGTTAACGTCTAGTTAATGAATACGATTAGTGAATTCATTACCATATAAAATATACATACATATACCATATTATTCAAGTCAGTTTATTTAAGGTTTCCTACATAGGTTTACCTAGTGTGGGATTTGTGCACTTTACAACTTTCAACGTTAGCAAAGTGTAGGCTGTGATAAACATAATGTATTAAAAGGTACATAATAATGATATATAGTAATTTTTAACACCTTTGCTCGTAAAGCTGATGTAATTCCACCGGTTTTAAATATGTAAAGCGGGTCATAAAAAACGCGTGTGTTACCAAAGCAAATAGTTAAGTTATAGTCCATACAAATTCCATAACAGTATTATTTGCCATTTCAAATATGGAACTGAACGCCGCCACACGACTCCAGCTAGTGAGCAGCGCGCTGTTGCTATTCAAATTTCGAACTAATCTCCGCGCGGCGCCAGTCACAGATTGACTTTATTTAAAATAAAAATAAAACAGTTTATTCGGTAATTTAAAAACTTGGCTGCATGCTCTAGCGTCTTTGCCAACATTTTCACGCAGCCACGGCAGAAAATAATCATCGCGCCATTTTTCTAAAATTTTCTTTTCTTTGTACTTGTATTGTAAATATATATAAAAATGACAACTTTCAATAATGAAGATGAGCAATATATTACTTCAACTCCACCGGATATACTAACAGAAGCGCGAACCGCATGTGACGGATTTTAAGTAAAGCTTTTTTCCAATAATTGTATTTTTGGCTGTATGAACATTTGCCTTTGCCTTACACGTTCAGATAAATAATGTTTGGTAATAGTATGATCAAATCATGTATTGTTTAACATTTAATTTTGATTCAGTTCTTATAAAAATAATGTAAATATCTTATACATATCTTAGCAAGTTTTAAATAAGTTACCATTTATTATATTTGATAATTTCACGATAGTTAGTCGTAACGCCTATCATTGGCTGAACGTATTTTCAAGAATTTAAGCAAGTAAGACTACAGTAATGAATATAACAATTATTGTAATTCATTGGGATTTAGTTTCAAAAAGATTACAACGTAATTGTTTTATAAAATATTATCTCTGATATTACTTTTTCGTACAAATAGTATAGTCGATTGTGATTGGTTGAAAAGTGGTGTGAGGGGTAAACTTTTTGTGTTTAATTTAGTGGGTATTTAAGGAATGGAAAATTGAGCATACGTTTCACTTTTAAGTTTGGAGCACTACGGGATTTAAGTTAAGTAAATTCTTCATTGTATTGTGTTATTTTGAATTAATTGTTTTGTGTGTGAGTTGATTGTTTTTCAAAGGCTATCCGCTGTTAATTTTCATTCCCAATTTTATGATTATTCGGATTATTTGTAGTAATAATAAGTAAAGTACATTATAGACAGATTTCTTTTGCATTTGCTTGGTAACTAGTATCATAGTTTAATAAAGAGATTAACTGATAACTTTAAGTTTATATTGTTGTAGTTTGTAACGATTTAATTGTAAATATCTGATTTGATAAAGCTGACGAGTTTCTTCCGCCTGTTCTTCTCTCAGCTAAAAAAAGACGTCCGAACAGGTGGTAGGTTAAAAGAAATTGGACGATTCAATTTAATAAACATTACTTTACTTAAATTGATTTATTTTGTTTTAATTCTCTCCATGTTTTTGACCATTTCTGACATCAGAAGTGGGATCGACTCGGTCCATTTACAAAATATTAACACCAATTCCTGATGATTTTCAGGGTGGATGCTGACGAGAACTCGCTCCGCTGCCATTGCGATCCTGAGACCTGAGTAGCAGGCAGCTGGTGTCAGTGAAAGAAGAATGAGAAGTAAAGGAGAAGTCTTCAGAGATCTTCCTTCAAAGTCCGCTAGCCGGTAAGGCCATTAGTGGCTGTTTTAATAATTTATTTTACGAGGTTGCTACTCTGCTAGTTCAATACTTATTTATTGTTTTGATGTGGAAAAAGAATAAAATTTGTTACGACGAAATTAACATCAAATACATTGAGAAATCAATATTAACTAAAGATGTTTATAAAATTAATTTGTGACGGTATTTGTGATACTGATGTGGTTTTATCAAAAGCCTGAGTAATTGGTCTGGCGTCTAAGTAAATGCGATTAAAACTTGTTTAAATTGTTCATTTGTAGGTACGTTATAAGTAGGTAGATCTTTTTATACTAAGTCTGTATAAAGTTTACAATGAAACATTTGAGTTTGTAGATACTTTAGCTTTAGAAAATTCAAATTTTATTGAAGCACAGCTATTTACTTCTGCACTAGTGCAAAATATTATTCATTGCTACCAAATTTTTAATAGTTACATCATTTCTTAATTTTTACTTTCTACGTATGTTTCGAATTGCAAAGTAGGAAGTAAGATTTAAGTAAGAATTTAATGTTTTTCATTTGAGGGTTTTTGTTTTTCATATTTAAAGCAGAGTGTCTTTACTTTTGAACTTTACTTACCCTGCCACAGTATTTAGCATTCTCATTCTCATTTTAAATTTATTGAAAGTTTTTATTTTGGGAAGATATCGTATTCTATTATTTATTTTTCGACCAACTACGTCGAGTGGGTAGTACACTAGTTTTTATGGTGTCTGTCTCTCGAGATACCCGGGTTCGATTCCTGGCTGTCTCAACTTAGACGACGAACTTTTCTGTAGGCGCTGGGGCGACACAAATGCTTTTAGTTTCTTTATTTAGAATCGGAGCAATGTATATAATAGTATTTCTTTTACTTAGAAAAGTTATCTATAAAATAGAATCCCGCTCAGTAATGTTTGCGCAGAGTAATCCTAGCATTATTGAAAATTCAAATAATGATAAGTAATTTATGTGTAACTAAAAAGGCTGATATTGTTTCTTTTTAATTTGTGCTTTCTTCCGATAAGAAATAAGCTTAAATGCTATGTTCACACTGTTATGCTAATGTTCACACAATAACACAATTATTAATCATAATAACTTAAAAATTATAATTAATAATTGTACTTTATATTAATTACTTTTTACTATTGCTTTATATATTATTGCTTTATATTTATAATTTTGGTAAAAATTTGATAAATTTTCAATTATTTTGTTATTGATAACACGACAGTTAGTCAACCTGTTCAGGTGTATAATCTAAAATATATAGATTTAGTTAAATAGTTTAGGTTTGATTATGTTGTCTCCTAAGTCATTAATCTTGCTACGCCAAGAAGTTAAAAGTTTAAAATGTATGATTCGATGTCATTCGGATTTATTATTTACTATTGGGTGGGTTTAAATTGCAACAGACAAGTATGTTTTCAGTAATTTATTCAGAGACTTTGGTTTGTACCCAAGTTCATGATAATATTATATTTTGATTTTAGGTTTTGATTTTTCGTTTTGATTTTTGATTTAAATTTTTGGTTTAGATTTTCGGTTTAGATTTTTATTTTGATTTTAGATTTTCGATTAAGATTTTCGATTTAGATTTTAGGTTTTGATTTTAGGTTTTGATTTTCGGTTTTGATTTTCGGTTTTGATTTTCGGTTTTGATTTTCGGTTTTGATTTTCGGTTTTGATTTTCGGTTTTGATTTTCGGTTTTGATTTTTGGTTTTGATTTTCGGTTTTGATTTTCGGTTTTGATTTTCGGTTTTGATTTTCGGTTTTGATTTTCGGTTTACATTTTCGGTTTTGATTTTCGGTTTTGATTTTCGGTTTTGATTTTCGGTTTTGATTTTCGGTTCTGATTTTCGGTTTTGATTTTAGATTTAAGATTTTACTTTAGATTTTATACTTTTGATTTTGATTATAGATTATATTTTCGATTTTTGGTTTTGTTTTTATAATTAGGATTTTTGGTTTTGTTTCTCAGATTTGATTATAGGACTTGATTTTCGGATTTGATTTTCGATCTTGTTTTTAAATTTAGATTTTGATAGATTTAGATTTTGGTTTTTATTTTGAATTAGATTTCGGGTTAGATTTCAACTTAGATTTCAATGTAGGATAAAGTCTAAACCTTGAAAATTAAATTTCGATTTTAGTTTTTTTTTATTTTCAATTTAGATTTAAATTTCGATTAAGGAATAGATTATATTAAGGGTTCGATTTTTAGGTTTCGATCTCGATTTACATTTTGCTGATTTCGATGAACATTATTATTTGGATTTACATTATGATTTTAATTTACATTTCGATTTGGATTTACATTTTGATTTGGATTTACATTTCGATTTGGATTAACGTTTCGATTTGGATTTACATGTTGATTTGGATTGATATTTTGATTTGAATTGACATTTTGATGAGGATTTTCATTTTTATAAGGATTTTCGTTTTTGATGAGGATTTTCATTTTGATGAAGATTTCCATTTTGATTAGGATTTTTATTTTGATTAGGATTTTCATTTTGATTAGGATTTTCATTTTGATTAGGATTTTCATTTTGATTAGGATTTTCATTTTGATTAGGATTTTCATTTTGATTAGGATTTTCATTTTGATTAGGATTTTCATTTTGATTAGGATTTTCATTTTGATTAGGATTTTCATTTTGATTAGGATTTTCATTTTGATTAGGATTTTCATTTTGATTTGGATTTTTGTTTTGATTTGGATTTTGGTTTTGATTTGGATTTTCGTTTTGATTTGGATTTACATTTATGTTTTGATTTACATTTTGATTACGATTTCCATTTTGATTACGATTTCCATTTTGATTACGATTTCCATTTTTATTTAGATTTCGATTTGAACTTACATTTTGATTTTGATTTTTATTTACATTTTGATTTTTATTAACATTTTGATTTCGATGTATATTTTGACTTCGATTTACATTTTGATCTTAATTTCCATTTTGATCTTAATTTCCATTTTGATATCCATTTTCATTTTACATTTTAGTTTCGATTTTGAAATTTGATTTATAGTATTGGAGTTTCAATTTACACTTAGTTACGATTTATATTCTTATTTTGATTTTGATACTGGTATCGATTCTCGTTTTCGATTTCGATTCTGTTTTCGATTTCGATTCTGTTTTCGATTTTGATTCTGTTTTCGATTTTGATTCTGTTTTCGATTTTGATTCTGTTTTCGATTTTGATTCTGTTTTCAATTTTGATTCTGTTTTCGATTTTGATTCTGTTTTCGATTTAGATTCTGATTTCGATTTTGATTTCGATTTAGATTCTGATTTCGATTACGATTCTGATTATGATTTAGATTCTGATTTCGATTCGGATTCTGATTTCAATTTAGATTCTGATTTTGATTTTGTTTATGATTTCGATTTGGATTATGATTTCAATCTAGATTATGATTTAGATTTGGATTGTCTTCGATTTAAATTATGACATCGATTTATATTATGATTTTGATTATGATTTCGATTTACATTATGATTTCGATTTGAAAATTATAATAATGATGATAATTATGTTAATGAAGATTATTAAGATAGTGACGAGTGATGATTATAATGATGATGGTTGAAGATAATGATGATGATAATGGTTATGATAATTTATTTGCAAATTGATGAAGCCACATGATCGATTTTACCAAATACTTGTTCTAGTAGGTTTGTTTTCTGATCATATTGATTAAAAATAATTGACATTATGATGAGTTATATTGATAGTGTGTTTATCTTGCTACTTGTCCTATTTAGCAAACAGCTTCTGACAGTTGTCTTCGTCGACTTATATTATATAATATTTGTATATTGTCTTATTAAATCGGAATTGTCACTAATTAAATTGTTATATTTTATATCTAATTGCCATTTCTTTTTTTTTCAATAAAGAGTTGAGTGAAGATTTTTGTTAAATGGGACAAGTTGGAGATTTTATTGGTAATAATCATGATGGTCTATTGCTTTTTGACTTATGACTGTAATTGCCCACCGCCCAGGGGTAGCGGTAGAGTGGGGGTGTTTAGCCTGCGGGCGGAGGTTTGCGAGCCATGTTTGAGAGGCTTGCGAGCCATATTCGAAAGGTTTACGAGCCATGTTTGAGAGGTTTGCGAGCCATGTTGGAGAGGTTTGCGAGCCATGTTGGAGAGGTTTGCGAGCCATGTTGGAGAGGTTTGCGAGCCATGTTGGAGAGATATGCGAGCCATGTTGGAGAGATTTGCGAGCCATGTTGGAGAGATTTGCGAGCCATGATGGGGAGATTTGCGAACCATGTCGGAGAGAGTTGCGAGCCATGTTGGAGGAGTTTACGAGCCATGTTGGAAAGGCTTACGAGCCATGTTGAAGTGACTTGCGAGCCATGTTGCAGAGGCTTGCGAGCCATGATTAAGAAGCTTGCGAGCCATATTTGACGAGCCATGTTGCAGAGGCTTGCGAGCCATGATTAAGAAGCTTGCGAGCCATATTTGACTGTGACTATTTTTAAGACTAATGCCCATTGTTGGCAGTAGTGGTTTTAAGTGACTGTTCTGTAAATTTTAAAGACCATTATGATTGTTATTAATATACCTAACATATAAGTTTAAAATTGTACTTCGGGAGCGAAGTACTTGTCAGAATGGCCGTGACGGATTTTAAGTAAAGCTTTTTTCCAATAATTGTATTTTTGGCTGTATGAACATTTGCCTTTGCCTTACACGTTCAGATAAATAATGTTTGGTAATAGTATGATCAAATCATGTATTGTTTAACATTTAATTTTGATTCAGTTCTTATAAAAATAATGTAAATATCTTATACATATCTTAGCAAGTTTTAAATAAGTTACCATTTATTATATTTGATAATTTCACGATAGTTAGTCGTAACGCCTATCATTGGCTGAACGTATTTTCAAGAATTTAAGCAAGTAAGACTACAGTAATGAATATAACAATTATTGTAATTCATTGGGATTTAGTTTCAAAAAGATTACAACGTAATTGTTTTATAAAATATTATCTCTGATATTACTTTTTCGTACAAATAGTATAGTCGATTGTGATTGGTTGAAAAGTGGTGTGAGGGGTAAACTTTTTGTGTTTAATTTAGTGGGTATTTAAGGAATGGAAAATTGAGCATACGTTTCACTTTTAAGTTTGGAGCACTACGGGATTTAAGTTAAGTAAATTCTTCATTGTATTGTGTTATTTTGAATTAATTGTTTTGTGTGTGAGTTGATTGTTTTTCAAAGGCTATCCGCTGTTAATTTTCATTCCCAATTTTATGATTATTCGGATTATTTGTAGTAATAATAAGTAAAGTACATTATAGACAGATTTCTTTTGCATTTGCTTGGTAACTAGTATCATAGTTTAATAAAGAGATTAACTGATAACTTTAAGTTTATATTGTTGTAGTTTGTAACGATTTAATTGTAAATATCTGATTTGATAAAGCTGACGAGTTTCTTCCGCCTGTTCTTCTCTCAGCTAAAAAAAGACGTCCGAACAGGTGGTAGGTTAAAAGAAATTGGACGATTCAATTTAATAAACATTACTTTACTTAAATTGATTTATTTTGTTTTAATTCTCTCCATGTTTTTGACCATTTCTGACACATGCGACAGCTTGCTGCCATCAATATCTAAGGACAGATACATAACCACGTATGAAAATTTCCTGAAATGGAAAAACATGAAAAATGCCAAGTTATTTTCCGAAAATGTACTTTTGGCGTATTTTAATGAACTAGCTAGTAAATATAAGCCTAGCTCGTTGTGGACAACATATTCTATGCTGAAAAGTACCCTCAAGATGAAAAATGGTGTCGATATTAATTTATATACAAATCTCATTGCATTTTTAAAGAGACGCTCTGATGGTTTTATAAATAAAAAATCTAAGGTACTGACATCAAATGACGTCGAAAAGTTTCTAAAAGATGCTCCAGATAGCCAGTACCTGGCAACAAAGGTCAGTTTGCCTCCTTATTTTATGTATTGATCTACCTACTGTACATACTCTTTTACATATTTTTTAACGACCGTCTGTAAGCTAAGTACTATACCTTATCTAACACATTTTTATTTCTTTTCAGGTTGCGTTAATATTTGGTATTCATGGTGCATGTAGACGGCAAGAGCTTCACAATATTACCACAAAAGACATTGAAAATCAAGGCAAAATGCTTTTAGTTAAAATCCCAAACACTAAAAACAAAATACCCCGATCTTTTATTATCGACGGCCCATTTTATGACGTGGTCAAAAAATATGAAGCTCTGCGTACGACTAAGACAAAAAATAATCATTTCTTTCAGAATTACCAAAAAGGTAAATGTACTGCGCAACCTATTGGCATAAATAAATTCGGTGCCATGCCAAAGGAAGTCGCCAAGTTTTTAGGATTGCCGGATGCGGATTGTTATACAGGGCACAGTTTCAGAAGAACGTCAGCTACATTACTTGCTGATTCGGGAGCTGATATATTGACTTTACGCTTTAAAGTGCACCCGCATGGCGGGTGGCGTTCTAACGCAGTAGCAGAATCTTATGTAGAAGATTCCATCCAAAACAAAGCCAAAATAACTCAGACAATAAATTTGGAGCCACAAACGAAGAAGTTTTGCCCTGAGCCGCGCCCCTCTACTTCTACTGATGATACTTTTTTATTTACAACTAATGACGAATTACAATGCTCTTCTGCCGCCTTTCAAGAAGTTTCGTCGTCTCCAACATTTACCCTAACACAAATATATAACAATAATAATAATAACATAATTAAAAAACCAACTACAACTACGTATCATTTTAATAATTGTAATTTCACTAACTGTTTCAATAATTAAAAATGAACAAAATATAAAATGTTTTTTTTTCTGTTTCCTCGCAAATGTGTTAAAAAACGTCGTACGATATACGTGCGTATTGGTTATAACGCACTAATATCGTAATGTACTAGTATCAAACTGTTTATTTAAAAAAATAGTGCGTGTAAAAAACTACATTATTTAATTATGAAAATTTATTAAAACTAATCAGGGAGCTCCATTTTCCTACCAAGCCTGATGTTAATTAATTGATAAAGAGGCCGGAACAATACTCTTGTATTAAGATTTTTCAAAGAGAATTAATTATCAGAGATATGAAAATTTAACCATCCTCCCTTGGCGCGTCTCAATAACATCTCGCTGTTGATCTAGCTGGTGTTTCGTATTTGGGGTAAACTCCCCTTCGGGTATTTGCATAATTACCCCTCGGTTCATAGCAAGCCTTAGAAATGACGAAAAATTTTAAGTAACTCTTAGAGGGTTGATGGTTGCTTTATTTATGACGTTTTCTTGTGACGTCTTAATTTCAAGGGTCCTGTTCCTGAATAGCATTAAAGCAAATTAGAATTGTGAGCTCTCACTCAACTGAATATCTTGTGAATTTTACCCGCACAAGGTCAAACAATTTCATATTAAGGCGCTTTACTGACCGAAGGCACCGCGGTGAATTTTATTTAATATTGTAATTCAAATACACAATTTTAATAAAACTTCTCCTAGAATTTTTAGGGCCCATAATCTAGTATTTTTAAACGGTATCATTACATTCCCTCGTAGTCACTGCTAGAAGTAGATAGCAAAACTGCTAAAAGTGGCCGTTTTTGACATATTTGCTGTCTACTTCTACGAATGACTACGAGGGAATGTAGTAATACCTTCAAAAATACTTGACTAAGAGCCCTAAAAATTTCACGAAAAGTTTTATCAAAATCCTTTTCTATTATTAAGTTATTAAATAAAAACTTCTGAAGGCGCCAGTTTCAGTCAGGGAATCGCTTAAATCGCATTCTATTAGAAACACTTAAATTTTAGAATAACTTATGTGATTGCTTTTGGTATTGTCACAGTTAAAAGTACACACATCAAAAAAAGTTTGCGTTCGTCATTTTTTTCTCAGTTCATTTTTATACAAGACTTGGGGACAAATAAGTGCACGTAGCTTTAAAACGAAGATACTTAGAAATATTAATTTAATTGGAATCTTTAGCTTAGATTCCTGGCTACAAATATGTCATAAAAACAACGTTATGCGAAGGCTAGGGAATACATGCATCCTTCGAAAAAAAGAAAACATCTATACAGTTTTTGTCAAAATTGGTGTAGTTTAATTTTAAAGTTGTTTTAATTGCATGAAATTCTCTAGCCTTCACACGATATTGTTCATTATGAAAAATTTGTAGCTGGAAATCTTATCTAAAGATTTAGTTTATTATTAGGTTAAACTTATTTGAACCGTAGTCTTCTATGAAAGTGTGGAAAAACACGCTATACCTACTATCTGAAATTGTACCAACCCGATCCGGAGCCCGATTGCATTAATTTTGAACGATTTGAAACCAAAATATTACCGTTTTGTTTATGTGTACATAACTGTATTAATTAACGTATATTATTTTAAAATTTTAAGGCAAAATTTTGTATTTCTCCTTGAAAAATAACCAAAATGACAACATTTAAGTTTTATTTAATCATTCAAAACTAACGTACCAATATTCAATTCCACTGGATTTTTTAAAATAGTTATTTGAAGTATTACCAAAAAATAATATATTTTGAGGCATACCTTCACGTAACATGAAAGTTTAAAAGAACCATCAATAGGTTTGGGGAATCACTCTTTTCTTTTCAAAATGCATGAAATTTTTTATGAAATAATTCTCGGAAATATCCCTTCGTTACTGCAATGTAGGGGAGTTGAGTTAGAAGTTTATTACAAAATTCAATGAATATTGGAAAGACTAATAAATTACTTTTATTCTGTTAAAGACCCTACGCTTATACAATCTTGATAATAAAGTTAAACGGATAAAAAGAATGGGACATTCACTCGCTAACTACATACAAGTGTATAATGTATAACATAAAGCAGGATAACATTAGTATAAATATTTAAATAACGCAGTATATAGAGAAACCCGTTATATGAATCTTGCATTGAGAAGCCTGTAATATCGCTAATTTCGTGAGTTTGTTCTATCTTTGTTGCTTACATGTGTCATGGTCGTATCTTGTGATATTGCTTTTGAATTAGGGAAAAGCTTAGTGTGTCATACCAGCAAGCAATTTGTCTTTCTCTGATCGTACTTTGGACAGTACATGTAGATACTTCTTTGATTTATTATGTTTTGTGTGTGTTTTATAAATAACTTATCTTACACAAAGGTTTTTGTTGAATAACTATTTGATAAATTTGTAAATTAATGTTATCCCAAAATTATATTGTGTATTTTTATAATTTTAGGATAACATAGATATCATAGATATTAAGGAAGCTTAGGAACATATTTTACTCAAAAATGCTTGTAATATGGTCATTATTTTGACAACCTTCTTTGAACAAAGTCGAGGTTGCCGTGCTCCTGCGATGGTGACGCAACAAAGTTGTATGGGATTTCATTATTGTCGAGTTTTAGCCACCAGCAACTTCCTTTGAGAATCCATTATTGTCGAGTTTTGTTTCAAACATCAACAACAAACATCAACATCAACATACTCTACTAAAATTGAAAAAAGTACATTATACAACCCGCTCAGATAAAGAATGGGATTAAAAATGGCGTCGTTCATATTCACTTCTCGCTCGCACATTCAACGCACCTATCGCTCTCTCAGTCACACTCGTTGTGGTAAGCGCCATTTTTAATCCCATTCTTTATTTGCGCGGGTGTTGTATTGTTGAAGATGATGTTTTTGTCCTTTTTTTTTAATTTTTGTTTTTTTTACTGTTTTTTCTTTTTTAATATTTGATATTTTTTACTTTTTTATTTTTTTGACTTTTTTGCCTTTTTGATTTTTTTGTCATTTTGATCATTTGTAACATTTTTGTTATTTTGGTCATTTTTGTCATTTTTGTCATTTTTGACATTTTAGTAATTATAGTCATTTTAGTCATCTTAGTAATTTTTGCCATTTTTGTAATTTTTATCATGTTAGTCATTTTAGTCAGTTTAGTCATTTTAGTCATTTTAGACATTTTTGAGTAAAGCACTAATCACTATACAAGACTTGGTCCACATAATGACTGCCACTGCTGGCCACGCTATGATGGCCTCAAGATGAGCTTAACTACGCTCCGCGCTATAAAGGCGCGAGCGGCGGAATCGTCCTCCGGTCTCGGCCTTTATTCCAGCTTGGCCATCAAGGGCTGCAATGCTGACCGCGCCGTGACGGCCTGGATCTGCGCTAAGCTACGCTATCGGCCATCATCATCGCGCTGCCAGCAATGCAGTAATTATTGACCGCGTCAGTAATGTACTATAATTGCTGTATTTATTATTTAATTGAAAAAAAAACATATTTCTGCACCTGTTTAATAGGAAAATTTATGAAATTAAAATTGAGGACTTTTTGTAAAGATAGTTAAATTTTAACTCAGCTATTTTAGTTTAATTGTTTTTTACTTTTTAACAAAAAAAGTGATTTCTGAACAAATGCTACTTGAAAGTGAAATACAAGGCTTCGTCTTTTTTAATAAACCATGCAAAACGTGTAAGCAATAAAAATCGCATTAACATTGCAGTAAGTCTGCATCTAGAAGCAATCTCCGCCGTGTGGAATGCTGAAAAATTTCACACTCGACTCGAAATAACTTATTTGGCAAACGAAAGTCACGTGTTAGCGTTACGTTTCCCGGAAAAAGCACCAAAAGCATCTAATGAACGCTTCACGAGTCACGTTCTTGTGATAAATCACATTTGTGCCTCTGAATCCCACTTTTAAATTATTTTGGCACGTTCGATCTACCTTTTTTTGTTACTGGGAACTGGGAAAGTGCACAGGTACTACGCATTCGATGGATATGTGAGGCTCTTTTCCATGTACTCATTAAACGGAGAGCACAGTGGAAACCCACTGAAATACCAACGATATTATTTCGTTATGGGGGCAGACTCTTTGTTTAAATATAGAATTAGTAAGTACTTGGCCACAAACAAACGGAATTTGTTATGGAATTTCGTACATACGTAATCCCGAACGAGGCTAATCCACACAAAACCATGGACCTACCACACTCATGCGGGTTTTTTTCCGTTCGGAATTCCGAATCGGGATTCCGTCTGTATATGGCCGGCTTTAACAGCGCATCACCCGGAATCTTTAACGAACTAGGAACTGACTATAATATAAACTCTACTACAACTAAACTAGTATAAACTACTACAGCCTGCCCCGTTCGATCTACTTACTTTAGGTTTAAAGGTGGACGATGTTTGAGATAATAAAAACACAATTGAGAGTTTATGGTGGTATAAACGTGACGTGGCCCGTTTCCTTTTACGAGTTTCACAGTTCACTTTGAAATAGGTGTTAAACTGGTCCAGTCAGTGCCAGAGCTTAATTAAGTGGAATTTAAAATAACGGTGATATTACCAAACGTTTTGTTTCTTTAGTACTTAAGTATTTTGAGTTTTAGAGACTTTTTCAGCACAGTTTCCTTGCACCTGTTTAAATCCAGGTTAGTATATAGAATAAATAATCAATGTTGCTTTTTAATTATGTCAAACTATATTTTTTACTTGTTTGTAAATTTTATTAAATTGACACTTGATCAGCGCTTTTTGTTTGGCTTCGAACAAAAATGTTGCAGAAAATTCAATTCCTAAAAATATAACTTTGTGTTTATAAAATAAATCTTTAATTTAAAAGGATACTTATAAAGACTTATTAGTCTTTATTCGTTGCTCCAGTGGAAAATATTTTTTTTTTAACTAAACATTCTTTGATGCTAAGGTTTAAACACACTGAACTTTGGTTCTTTTATTTACTTACATAAACTGAGAAAAGACATAATTGGCGGCAAAATGGATTGAATACCTGAAGTTTCCCGTGTTTTAGACACTAACTTTATACTTTCTAAAGAAGCAACTCTTCTGGAGCGAAAACAACGTTTTCACTTCAGAAACTCTGAAAACTCGATACGGCTAATTAGGTACTTCACTTAAAGTTATCAATTAGATATTGCTTGGAGTTAGTCTTGAAATAATATTACTAAAGTTATAAAATAACTAACTATTGAATACAAATTTATTATTCTATTTGCCCAGTAAATGAAAAGGTGTAGAGGGAAATGATTGGAACACAATTTTTGACTTCGTAACTTTGTTTGGACCAGTTAGGAGGAGAACATATCAAAAGTCCCCGCCCGTAGCCCCTATGCCAGGGGGGGAGGGGAGGGAGGGGTTTGAAGGTCCCATTTTCGGTTTTTCAGATATATCTCGAAAACTATGCATTCCAGCGATATGAGTTTTTTTACAAAATAAAAGCTGATTAAATTTGAAAGAAGATTTATAATGAAAATTTTTCGATATCTTGTATAGTTTTTGAGATATCTGCTCCTGAATATCTGTAATTTAGGAAAAAATAATATTTTTTGATTGATGATGATTCGCCCCCATTTCATCCCCATAATGGCTGAAATACTAACAATAACGATATTTGTCGAGTTAGATTTGCATCCATATGCCAAAATTATAAATTTAGCTATTTTTACTTCGAAAATGAAGGATTTTCTATTTACAACTTCATCCTCCTTTTCACCCCTTCGGGAGTAAAATTTTCAAAAACGCTGGGACACGTATATATTAATTTTATATCGTCAAGCCTAAACAAAAAATTTGAAGATCCTAGCTTCGAAACTGACGGACTTTCATACAAACTTTTATTTATTTATTTAAACTTTATTGCATAAGAAAATACAATTGGCGGACTTAATGCCTTAAGGCATTCTAGTTCATTCATCATTTCTTAAACTTTGGACCCCCGTTTCACCCTTTAGGGGGTGAGTTTTGAAAAATCCTTTCTTAGTGCATCCCTAGACCTCATTAGGAACCTATGTGCCAAATTTGGAGTCTCTAGACCCAGCGGTTTGGGCTGTGCGTTGATATGTCAGTCATCAATCAATTTCTTCTTTTATATATTAAAGATAAAATTACAGACTTAATAGTGAATATCTCGAAAACTATACAAGATATCAAAAAAAAAATACTGAATTTAACATGTAGCAAATTTAACCAGATTTCATTTTGTAAAGAAACTAATGCCGCTGGAATGTATAGTTTTCGAGATATATGTGAAAAACCGAAAAATGGGACCTTCAAAACTCCCCCTCCCCCCGGCATAGGGGCTACGGGCGGGGACTTTTGATATGTTCACCTCCTAACAGGTCCAAACAAAGTTACGAAGTCAAAAATTGTGTTCCACGGCTTTCCCTGTATACCCTTTTTTGAGCGTTCATTTCCTGAACTAATTGTTAAAGTTCTTTTAAACCATTGCCAATATTGACACGTAATATAAATCACTGAAGTCAGACTTTAAGGTGGCACCCTTACCGAAAGTGTTGCCGCGGTGAATTTTATTTAATATTGTAAATTCTAATTTCAGTCATAACTTTTTTTAACCGACTTCACCAAAAGGAGGAGGTTCTCAATTTGATTGTATATATATATATTTTATCGTTGTTCGCGCATATTTTCGTCATTTATGGACCGATTTTGATGATTCTTTTTTTGTTCGATTGAGTATTACACAAATTTTATAAAACTTTTGTTTTTTTTTAAAAGCCCATAGTCCAGTACTTTTAGACGGTATCATTACATTCCCTCGTAATCACTGCTAGAAGTAGATAGCAAAACTGCTAAAAGTGGCCATTTTTGACACATTTGCGGAAATACTTCTACGAATGACTACGAGGGAATGTAGTCATACCTTCTAAAAATATTAATCCATGGGCCAAAAAATTTCACGCAAAGTTTTATTAAAATATTTTTTTATTAACAACTAATAAAAAAAACATCTAAAAAACTCGGCTTGTCTGGACCCTTCGCCAATGCTTAGCATTTACATCAAGGTCATCAGGAAAAAAAGACATTGTGTTACATCTACTTATCTGTAGCCAGAGACACTCACAAAATAGTAAAGTATACAGTCCTAAATTAGGCCCACTTTAATTTACCGTACGTTTCATTTAACTCTTTAAGTACGCAACCGTGAAACTTAACCTTTAATCACATCAGGAGAACGACCAAAAACAAGAAGTTACATAAATTGTCCGACTTTGTTAAATTGTATTTTACGTCCGAGTGCACTTGCCATCTGGCGGGGGGAAGGGTGGAGTAAATAACTTCCACGAGAAATCAGTGTTCATCGCTGTAAATACGAAAAACGCCTGCTTGGTGTGCGGTCTCAAGAACAGCGATAGGCGAGATCTAATCGTTTTACTTCTTTATGGATCATTTTTTTTTTATAAATAGCAACGCCCTGTTTACAAAATATCGAAACTGATAATTAATATATTCATTCCGTCTAATGTTTTGAACTTATGCCCCCGGCAGCAGTTATTTTTTTTATTAATTTTCTTTTTTATTCCCTTCTGACCCCTATAAATAGTACCCATTCCCCCAAATTTTTATTTTTTATATAAACTGACCCCGGGCGCATAAGTCATATTTTATTGAGATGAACTACACTTATTGCGCCAATTGTTGTCGTTAAACTCTAAAGTGACGTGTTTCCATACAAATGGGATGGAAAGTTATAACTGTAAATGCAAAGATCCTCTCCAGATGTAGTTCTTTGGGTCATCCAAATACCATTAGAGAATCTCCATCCATCAAATGTTTATCAGTTCTCTTGCAACGCACAAGTAGCACACACCTTAGCTTTACTAGAAAAACCTTGAAGAAAATATTTCAGCGTGTAAGCTGAGATTTTTTTATTGTAGATCAGTCTACATTTTTGGAGATTATATTTACCGTTGTGCGTCGCATTGATATCATTCGCTGTCGCTGGCACTCCGTTTGTCGCTATTATCGGGAATGAACCCTCAAAAAGGCTTAACCCCTGAATAGACTGTCTCCCCTTCGCTTTGAAATTCTTCACATCGTTTTTGTGAAAATTTATTAAAGTTATCTTTTGTCGGGGTAAACGTTTTCGCATTAAAATTCTGTTTTCGTTGATAAAATATGCTCGAACAGATTCCGATTGTTTCAAAATGAAAAAGGAATTTGGGGAACTTGGAAACAGTAGATGTGCAATTTATTTTTTAATCTGAATTATATTTTAATTAATTTCGTATAATCGAAATTGACGTAGTTAACACATAGTACTGTGATATTTTATAATTATAATTATAAATAACCACAAAAATTGCATGTAGTTTAATGCACACTGTAACCATCAGAAAATTTAAAATACTTATAAATATTATTAAACTGATTTAAGATTGAAAATCGACTGAAGTAAGTTACCGCAGTTTCAATTTCACCCGGGTATCAGGGGCTTATCTGACTGTCAGCTAGTGTGAGCTAAAACTCTCTCCTCTGCCGGATATCCGGCGAGATACGGACCTCCCGAAGCCGGATCATTCACATATAGTTCTACTACTATGTGTGGTGGGGATTACTATACTCATTGGTTTTTGACGATATAGGCATTCATCTATATTTTAGTTGAATTAAAATTATAATAAAATTTTAGAATGATTTTGACTGTTTTGACTTATGATATAACTAGCGGCGGCCCTCGGTTTCACCCGCGTAGTTCCCGTTCCCGTGGGAATATCGGGATAAAAAGTATTTTATGTTTTAATCTAAGGTATAGACTATCCTAGTGTGAAATTTCAACCAAATCCGTTCAGTAGTTTTTGCGTGATTGAGGAACAAACATCCAAACATCTAAATATCCAAACATCCAAACCCACAAACTTTGACTTTTATAATATTAGTAGGATAAGTGCTAGTGCAGCGGCTTTTTTGTTTTTCATTGTAAGTAAAAAGTGTTTTGAAAGCATTAATAAGTATTTTGTAACACTTAGTTAATATTATGAAATTCTGAGCAGCGCGACAACAAATTTAATGTCGCCTAATGTGAAAGCGATCTAAGAAACCATAAAAAGGAGTACATAAGTCAACCAGCCTTCTTTCCCCTCCAAGTATTTTTATATCCCAACCACCGAGCCGTGCCCTTTCAAATCCCAGATTCAATAACCATTAAAGGGGTCAATTCTGCCGAACAATAGAACTATCGGCGTTCGGGTTTTTGTCCTAATTCCTAGGTTTTTATTAAACTCGGAGCTATTACGGGCCTGTTCTGATTCTGATCACGTCTGGATCTCTTTATTAACTCAGTTGGGTAACTCAACTTGGCGTTGAAGGGATGACGAGAGGGCCGTTGTACGTGTTACGCGGAATGTTGCATTGCCCTCAAGAAATTGATCGGACTTCGGAAATGTTGTTTCCGCTATGTTTTTGGAACTTGTGATGTAAGTAGATGTCCCATAAAGGTAAAGCGTATAGATATTTTCAAACACTGTATAAGAAACATTTTAAAAATAGTTTTGGTACTTATTTTTCTTTCAAAGTAGCAAAAAGATTTTTTTAATAACTTTTTACTCTATTTTCTACACTCTACGAATAATAATTGGTAGAAAATAACTTTTGTATACCGATTAGCGTTTATTAGTTTTCTTCTTTTTTATTCGACCTAAAACTGTCAAATCAAAATGCCATGATTTGGGATGATTGTGTTGACTCAACACTTTTATCAGGAATTGATACGATGAGAGTGAGTCAAAATCAAGGAGAGATGCAACTAACTGTTAAAATAGTCTATCGGTATGCCTCAATGAATTCTGAATGCCGATTTCAAATTATCAATTAAACCATGAACTGTTTGTCCTAGATTGGCCCTAATGTGTTTCTGAGCCAACACACCGGATGACGTGTAAGTAATGTTTGCCCCACTAAAAGCTACGCCGTGCTCCGACTATAAACACGATTGTGTACACTTGACTCTAGTTCCATACTAAAACCAAGCCATAAAGCCCTGGCCCCATTGAGAGCGAAACCAATTTCATTTAGCTTCGCTTAAAATGCTACTGTGTCTTTTCATACTTGGTTAGGCACCGCGAAATACAGTTTTTCTAATAGTTCAGTAAAATTACGGGAGCTAGTATGACGAAATAGAAATAATTTGCAATAGCGGTCTTTCTTCTTTTGATCGTTAGATTAAATGGCTAGCTGTCATTTTGTAAATGAATCCAACTAATTTTCACAAATTTTTTTTTTTACTTTATTGACCAAAATATTAATTTATTTAATTGCTTTAGCAAAATTGCTAATTACATACTTTCTTTACTTTTTGCTTGATTTGGAACTGTAATTTGATTGTGAATGTAAATCCAACAAAAAAAGTTACAACTACGCTGTATTTTTTGTATTCGTAAATTTAGTTGGATTCGTTTATATTAGTGTTTTATAATAACATCAAAGTCGGATTCCAAAATTACAGCTTATTACCATTTAATGTTTTGCGAACCCGTAATTTTACTGAACTATAAACAAAGTTTAATTTGCAAATCTTGAATAAAGCTTCGCTTTCGAAACAATATTGACTATAAATTTGACTGCTTATTAGAATAGGACTTATAGGACCATGCAACTAACTGACCCAAAAAATAGATATGTTGTATAAAAATGAAACCTATGTCAATTAATACATATTATTATAAGTAGTAACTTTTACTATCGGACCAAGAAAATCTGTCCTGGAGACAAAATGTTAAAGGTATCTAAAATATTAAAAACTACATATTTTGAACAGTACAAGGATTTTATTTTTAAGTAAATCTGTCTACTATACGTGTCGCATGGATCCGGTATAGCGAAATATTTTTTTTACTTATTTTTGTACTGTAGTAAATTTATACTTTTTTATATTTTGCGTGACTATACGAGTATCTTAATACCTCCGGGAGATATTTTCTTTGTACCATATTAAAAGTTACTAGTAACAATAATATATTATATTCATTGATATCACTCACTGTTCACAACACGTGTTTTTTTAGGCCGGATTACTATGGAAGAGTGGCTTTGTCTTTTATGTCAATTCCATTAATTTTTTGATAACGAAACGATAGCGAAGATTTGAACATGTAACATTGGCTACAGGCAACGCTCCGTTCACAGGAATTGAAGCAAATCGAAACATACTATGTTGCGTTTCGCTTTGCTCCCAGTGTGGCCTGCGCTTAAGGGAGCGGAGCTTCGTTGCGTGCATTAGTGCGTCTTTTCGAGAGCGTTTTCCAACTACCTTGTTTGTTTTCCTTTACGAAACTAAGTTGGTAATAAATATACTTTTGAGTCCGAATAAAATAAGTGGTTTCTGTTAATTTAACGATTGAATTTTTTAATCTGGTAATGTTAAGATGATCAGTGATTTAATGTAATAAAAGTTGAAGAAAAGGGATTTTTAATGGTCTAAACTTACAATCATAATAGTCATAAATAAATTGCTATCAGTTGCGTGCATTAGTTGCATAAACGATATCATCACGTTTCATACATTTTTGGTTCAAATATGAAAGTGTCGGCCAAAAGACAAAAGTGCTTTATTCTGAAAGATTTTGTCCATCTAAGCATTTTTTATTATGGCAACGAAGCTGTGCACCACTATACTCAATTTTAAATAAGTTAAATATGTTTCCTCCTCACTTTTTCCTTGTTTCTTTCTCGCCGTGGAAAAAAATATCTCCTTAACCTTGATACTTACCACATTACCAAAGTAACAGCTTTTCTTCAAAATAAGGTAAAAATATCCTAAGGAATCTTAAGATTCATTGCTGTACAGCCTTGAAACTCGATATCTCGTAAATCGGTAAAGAACAGCGCTGAGTTTCGCATCTCTCTAATGGAAGTGCGAGCAGAGTGTATTTTGTTTCATTGTAAATATATATTTATTTTGCTCGGAATCAGCCGCTGCTATAAATCGATTAGGCAAGTTGGCTTTTGTCGGTAACTGTACTCGGAAAGATTACCTTGTGGTTTGTGGTATGGAATGAAGCGTTTATGGCGTTAGTCCTTATTTCAGCCCTTACCTATAATGCTAAGAGGGTGAAAAACGAGAGTAATGGTATCTTTAGAATGTTTCGTTATTTTAAAACATAAGGCTGTTACATACCGTTGTTTTCTCTTCAATGTAAAGCTATTTTTAATAATTAATATACTTTTAAAGTGGCATACAAAATATTTTACAATGCATGTAAACCAGCTGTTTAATTCTTATAACTCAGACTAAACCATCCAATTCGATTTATGAGGTTTTAGTTTCAAAGAGAGTTCAATTGAAGCAAATCGGGCTCTATGGAATTAAAGAATATGGGAGTTGGGTCTATTTTACTCAAATATTAGACTCTACTTTCGTAAAGTTTATTAGAATTAATGTTTTACACGGCGGAAAGGTGGAAAGAAGAAAAATATAGGTAAAGGACAGCATCACCCCTCCATGAAGCGCTCATGGCGGAGTTTGACGGACTGATCGTACTCAATCACGTTTGTTAAGCAACGCTCAGTCCGGCCAGGTGTCGGATGGGTGACCATTTAGTAGCATTACAACAGAGCGCTTCCGTGCTTCGGAGGGCACGTTAAACCGTCGGTCCCGGCTGTTGTCATCTGATAGCACTCGTTAAGCCAAGTTAGAGGCCTTACAGGCGGCTTGATAAACTCTAACACAGGTGGCCACTAATCCTCATACGATTAGAAAAGAAAGATCCCTCCATACATTTGTTTTCTAAACTGACCCAGGCGGGGATTGGTGAATGAAACTATGGCAACGGTTTCCAAAGTACCAAAATAACTGATTTTGGACGTTAATTCCTGACGTGAACTCGATCCCGTCGAGAGTAGAGGGGCAGTTTTGAGTTTGTTTCCAAATGAAGATGGATGGTGCAGACATATTGCAAAAATAAATAAATCACTAAAGAAAAAGTGAACATCACTGAAGAAATGACAGACATGTGCCAAATTTCAACCAAATCCGTTCAGTAGTTTTTGCGTGATTTAAAAACAAACATCCAAACCCATACTTTCACATTTATAATATTAGTAGGATAATTAAAATAATTTATATAGTAACCTAACAATTTGTTTTGTTATATCTCAAAGGGATGGCAGCGTTTTCGATGAAAGCTCCCAGGCAAGGCGGCTTGAATTTTTCCGACACTTCCAACAAATCGTGATATTTCAACCAATTTAGACAAAACCTTGACAAATTTATATTTATAAACCATCCTCATGAATCGCTCTATCTATTAGAGAAAATCGCATGAAAATCCATGCAGTATAGTTTTTAAGTTTATCGCGAACAGACAGGCGGCGGAGGACTTTGTTTTATAATATGTAGTGATTATTAAATAAATAAAAAAATATGAGAAATTAGAAAGCCACTCGTCAGTTCCCCGATAGAGCTAAGGAAGGACGTGGAACCGTGCTTAATACAGTTTAAATTCTACGTCAAAAATTAGTTTTACAATGTTGTCTAAGCGAACTCTTCATAGCAAGCAGTTACCAACTACTTAACAGTGTTATATGATGGAGGAAGAAATTAAACTGCTCCCGGGGGTAAGTCGGGAAGGATGGATGCTGCACTGAGTACATTTCATTAGTATTAATTAAATTTAGAGTTTATTCCTGATTAAGAGCGTGAGTAAATCGGGCTGTTATAGTGCAGCTTTTATGAAGCTTTTCTGAGATTAGTTTTTGAAATGTAAGATATTCTTTAAATTATAATAAGTTGTGGAAGCATCTTGTACTTTGTATTTTGGTGGCTATACAGATGATATGAGAGTGACATACTCTGCCATACACCTAATGCATCGCGATACCTATTTGTTTACCCACACACTACAAAAAAAACTTAATGTAACTGCCTGCCTTGCCTACATTATGAACTCCTCTCCATTTGATAAAATTAGTCGTAATAAAATAAAATTAGAGTTTAATTTAATCTCGGCTACATCTACGAGTACATTAGGCTGAATAATTTGATTACGCACTAATTTCACTAAGTACGTACGCCCTTTAGAAGAAGATTAGAAAATGAAGTGTGTGCCGATAATAATTTGTCTTTAAAATAAATAAATTAGTGAATAATGAAAACAGGCGTTTGAAATATATTTATTATCTCTCCAACATTTATGTCTACGCTCTTCTAGCATTATGTTTTAGAAGAATGTAGTAACATAAAACTTAGGCAGATATACAGTTTAGTAGTAAGAGTCAAACTTTATAACTATTGTTTCATTTGTATTTCAAAATGCTGATAAATTATTATTTTCTTTATATTTCACTAGTGTCGACTATACCCACGTGACTATAACCTACACGTTGTAAAATCTTGTAGTAGTTATACTACTGTAATTGTGTTTATCTGTAATACCCAAGACAAGCTGAGTATGGCAGCTTACACTGTCGCAGATGACAGTTTGAGAGACGCTGTTTAAATATTAAGTGGAACAGATAGCAAATGTTAAGTTACCTTGTAACCTACTGGCAAATATTAAAAGCAGGTAGGTAGACATTTAAATTTCACAGACGCTTTGCTCGAAAAACTGATTGAATTTGTTTACAATTATCAGTAAATCAGAGAAAAAAGGGCAACTGCATGTCGGGTTACAATTAAACCTATAATACTTTTTAAAAACCTATCTAACAAAACCCCATTTTATATAATATATGTTATATATTTACAGACAGACGGACATGGCGAAACTATAAGGGTTTGTTGACTTGACAACCCTGAAAAGTCGTCAAGGTAGTTGATGCAAAATCATAATATTTTCAGGATTAAGTACTTGAAAACTACTGAACCGAATTGAAAAAATATCCATCTCGCAAAGAAACTCAATCAAACAAACAAAGAATCATCAAAATCGGTCCATAAATGACGAAGATACGCGTGAACAACGATAAAAAAATATACAATCGAATCGAGAACCTCCTCCTTTTTTGAAGTCGGTTAAAAAGACGACGATGCAGCTAAGTAATTTGAAGACAAGGTATATTTTTTACCAATTTTCCAGTTACTTCATTTTCAAATGAGTATCTTTGTGGATTTATTTACAACTAGCTTCTGCCCGCGACTTCGTCCGCATGGACATTCGGAAAATCGCTATGGAACCTTTGACCGAGATAAAAAGTATCAATACCACAAGCTATAACTATCTGTGTGCTATTCCAAATCCGTCTAGCTGGTTTAACGTGATTGAGCAACAAACATTAATCTTTCACATTTTTGATATTATTAATTCCCGTTCCCGTTCTCCTTCTCCATCCCATTCCCGTATTATTTTTACATAAAAAATTTGAACCCCTGTTTTAGTCCTTTAGGTGTTGAATAATATATGTCCTGTCCGGGGTTCTGCCGTTTGGCCAAATTATTTTTGGTCAAATTTCACTTCCCAAAAAACGTATCGCACTAGTTTCATTTCCCAAATGAATCTTTAGCAAATTTACATTTCGCATTTTATTCACTTGGTCAAATTATCATTTTGCATATTTTTACTTTGTCAAGTTTTATTAGGTCAAATGTTTATTACGCAAACGTTTTATTTTGCCAAATATTATATTCCAAAAAAATGTTTGGTAAAATTGACACTTCACACACTTAACTTATTTATAGCGTAAGTTTGGCAAATGATAATTTATTTTTACTGATACAGGAATGCAGGACAGGAGTATATAGGAATTCCAAGTATAAAGGGAACAAATTGCAGAAATAAATATTATTGATAATCGTAACAGGATAATGGTAAAATTATATTTATTTTCATAAATTAAGAAACTAAAAACGATTTACAATGTTTTTTTTTTAATCCAAATAAGTAAGTATTTTATAATCTTATTTTTTTTAATAAGTTACGATACACATTAGTAATTTAACGTCTGAATAAAATTTTAGAAAATTGGGAGGATTATAGCACGCATTAATAATTATGAAATAGTGTAAAATTAAAGGCTTATTAAATTACTTTATTTACAGTAAATAAAGTTAAAAAACATTTTCTCATTTTTTGGCAATGTTTTTGTAATTTTTTGGAGTACCTAGATAGGAGATTTTCTAATATATTTTTTTAGATAGGTAATTACATAGAAGCTATTCCCTATAAAGTTAGGGTGAAATTGGTATCAATTAAATAGTACAATATTGCGTTAGGAGATTTTGGCCGTGACATGTGAAATTGTATTTTATGTTGCATAAAAACTAAAAATAGCTAAAAACTAAGGTAGGAGGTATTGGTACTTCATCGTCAATTTGTATTTTATGTACTACTCAAATTAATATGTAAATCGTATGCCATGCAATATTTTGGGAAGAGTATGTTTTGCCAAACGATACATTTGACTAAATAATATTTGGTAAAATGAAACTTTGACAAAGTAATTATTTGCTAAACAATAATTTGCCAAAAAGAGTTTTGCTAACTGAAAAATTGCGATAAGTTGTTTTGCGAAATGTTTTTTTGCCAAATGAAAATTTGCGTAAAATAGTTTGCGATGTGATATATTGGGAAACGTTTTTTGCCCAAACATTAGTAATCCGTCCTGTCCACCGTGTCGTGTTGAACCCTAAAATATTTGGACCCCAAAAATTTTCGCAATCAACATCCCATAAATCCTTTTGACGATATCCATATCGATTTTTAGGTTTATTTACCCACGAATTGTTGGGGGTTGGGGGTTAGTGGGTAAATAAACCTAAACATTTTCGGAAAATCACGAAGTTTCTAGTCGAAATGTCTTTGAATAATAAAACCATACATAATTAGCCCCATTTCACCTCTTTAGGGGTTTAATCATGGCCACTATGTTGGACTTTAAAATAAATACCGTTTTCGTAATCAACATCCAATGAAATCTCAATAACGACATCCATATCGATTTATGAAAAAAAAGTATACTTAAGTACTTGTTAATTTTATTTTAAAATAATGTTTGCATGCTGTTAATGGTTGAATAGGCAGATCTTTTAAAGACCTCCAGTGTACTCTTATTTACCCCAGCTACCCTAAGGGGTTAATTGTCGGAAAATCACAAAATACGGTATACCCTTACTTACCCATATACCCTCTAAGGGGTTAAATATCGTAATTTTTTTTTAATTTTTTTGTTTTAAATTTGATTTTGTATTTTAATTTAAATTTAATTTTATTAGATTTATTTTAATATTTATTTTGTTTTTAACTTTTAATCTGAATTGTAGTTTTAGCTTTTGATTTTAATTTTAATTTTATTTTTAAATTTTTACTTTATTTTGAATCTTAAATTCTGAAATTATTATTTAATATAATTTTAGAGTTTATTATTTCAATTTCATTATTTTTATTCTAATCTAGTCAATTCAATTATTTTACAAATTCAAATTTTCTAGTCAAATTATTAGGCAGGTAGTACAACTTTAATCTTATTCTAGTCAACTTTAGTAGGTAGTTTGTTTTAATTTATAATTGTGCTGTTTATTTCTATAACTTCTACAAATCATTTTAGTCTGTTGTCCGTCCAATTTTATTTATTTTATCGTGTTTACAACTTATACAAATTTATAAATTATTCATTATCTTGTCAATTTTTAACGTTCGTAATTTTGCGTGCAGCTGAGACAGTCCTATTTGGCAATAAACACACTTTGTCCCCTCCCTTAACAAACGTACAAACCCAACATGTCAAAAATCCCACCAAAAAAGTCGAACGTTAGAGAGGAATCTATAATTTATAAATCACCGACGAAGCCCAACAAACCGGCTAAATTAGAGCTTGAGATGATCCACCTTCTCCCGAGCATGAAGATCGAGGACATCGTAGAGCACGCCAAGAGGGCCAAAGAAAGGGTGAACAAGGCCCTGGAAACCAGTGCGAACCATAGGTCGGTGACGAAAGACGACAAGATCACCATACAGAAGGAGACAAGCGATCTAGTAGAAATGGTAAACGATTTAGAAGAAGATGGTGAAGGTGAGTGGATTAAAGTTCAAAAAATGAGGAAAGCGAAGAACCAAAAAGTGATTATAGCATGTGAAAACGAAAAAGAAGTGGAAAAGTTACAGAAGAGATTGGAAAAAGACAATACGCTTACCATGGAGAAGGCTATAAATAAAAATCCGCTAGTAGTAGTAAAATTTGTGCGGGGGGACAAGAAGAAGGAACAAGTAGAAGAGGCAATTAGAAGAAAAATGGAAAACGTAATAGACAAAAAGAAGGATATAAAAGAACAAATAGATGCAATTTACGAAAAGCGCACAAGAAACCAGCACGTCGCACACATTGTAGTGAAGGTGTCCCCCGCGATTTGGCAGCAGCTGACAGAGTCGGGGTCTATCCAGCTCCAGTGGGGTATTTCCAAAGTGGAGGATCAGACCCCGTTGATCCAGTGCTCCCGCTGCTTGGGCTACGGCCATATCAAGCGGGTCTGTCAGGAGCAGCTGGACAGCTGCAGCCACTGCGGGGGAGACCATTTGTATGACGCGTGCAACGAAAAACATAGTCCCCCCTGCTGTTTGAACTGTAAGAAGGCGAACCTAGATGACAAGGCACATAATACGTTTAACGCTATGTGCCCAATTAGAATAAAATGGGATAGGTTGGCTCGGGCGAAGGTGGCTTATTGCTAAGGTTCCGGCAAATGATAGCAAACAAAATTATTTAATGATTCAAGCCAACCTCCAAAGAAGCAGGAATGCTACATCCGAAGCAGTAATCGAAATAGGCAAAAGGAAAGCCTGCTTCGCTCTTCTCCAGGAGCCCTACATAGGTAATAAAGGAGTCATGGGAGATGTCTCGGGAGTGCGGATAGTCCAGGCTGCCTATGAGGTCGGGAAGAATAACAAGGCCGCCATAGTTGTAGGCAATAATGACATCAAAATTTTGCAACTTCCCAACCTCACAACAACCAATATGGTAGCGGCAAAACTTACGACGGCGGACTGGACTATCGGCGCGATATCATACTACTTCGAACCAGACATCGACATCGAACCCTATGTGGAGCTCCTGAAGAAGATGCTAAAGGAATTGGATTGTAAAGACATAATAATTGGAGGGGACGCGAATGCTTGGAGCGAATGGTGGGGTAGCGTGAAAAGTGACGAAAGGGGTATAGAACTAACGGGCTTATTCAACGATCTGGACCTGAACATATTAAATGAAGGAGATACGCCAACCTTTGACACCTGGAGAGGAGGCAAAAGGTACAAGAGTTCGGTAGACGTCACGTACTGCTCGGAGGAAATGCTGAACAAAATCAAGGAATGGAAAGTAGATACTAGCCTTACAACCTCGGACCACAACGCAATTACTGTTAAAATCAGGTTAACTAAAATCAAAGAAATAATAAATTCTAGGACCACACAAAAGCATCAAACGAAAAAAGTAGATTGGGTGAAATTTAAAGAAGACTGCAAAGAGGAATTTGAAAGAGAGGAATTAAATAAAGAGGCAATAGAAGCAATTAATAACGCGGAGGAATTTGAAAGTAGGATAGAGAAATATATAAAAAGTATCGAAAAAGCCTGCAACGAGAATTTAAAAACGAAAAAGTTCAAAAGAGAAGTTAAATTGCCTTGGTGGTCCGAGGAACTGGAGGAAATGAAAAAGGAGAAGAATAGAAAGAAGAACAGCATTAAATGTGCAGCACCGCGCCGCAAGGCGTGGGTGGTAGAGCAGTACGTGACGGCCAAAGAAGAATATGAAGAGGCAATGAATAAGGCCAGAATCGAAAGCTGGAAGGATTTTTGTGGCAAGCAGGAGCGCGAGACAATGTGGGAAGGTATTTATAGGGTAATTGGCAAATCAAAAAAGACGTACGAAGACTTGCCTATAGCTAGGGACGGCATTAACACCAGCCCGAAAGAATCGGTCCGCATAATGGCAGAAAGCTTTTACCCGGAGGATACCGATTTGGGAGAGAACGAGGACCACAAAGAAGTGAGAAGAAGGGCAGCCAAAGTGAATGAGGGAAATCAAGTTGAACCTGACGACCCTCCATTCACGGAGGCTGAACTTCTTCAGGCACTAGGCTCGTTCAACCCCAAAAAGGCTCCGGGTAACGACGGCTTTACAGCCGACATATGTGCAGCGGCCATTACCACAGATATTTCATTGTCCCTGGCTATATACAATAAATGCCTACAGTTAGCAATATTCCCTAAGCCCTGGAAAATTGCCACAATAATCCTTCTGAGGAAGCCCAATAAAGAAGACTACACGCACCCCAAATCTTATAGACCAATAGGACTGCTCGCTATATTAGGTAAAATATTAGAAAAATTATTAATGCGCCGAATAAAGTGGTACGTGTTGCCAGAACTAAACCCATGCCAGTACGGTTTTGTGCCGCAACGCAGTACCGAAGATGCCCTCTATGACATGATCCAGCGGGTCAAACATAATCTGGACGGGAGGAAGATTATGGCATTGATCTCGCTGGACATAGAGGGGGCCTTCGATAATGCGTGGTGGCCGCAAATAGTCTGTCAGTTAAAGGACAAAAACTGTCCATTGAATCTGCGAAGGCTTGTGGACAGCTATCTTAGTGATAGAAAGGTAACGGTGAGATATGCAGGGGAAGAATTTAGTAAAAGTACAAACAAGGGCTGCGTCCAAGGTTCCATTGGCGGGCCCTTGTTTTGAACATAATCTTGGATCCCCTGCTCAACCAACTCACCGTTGCCAACGTCTACTGCCAAGCCTTCGCAGACGATATTGTTCTGATAGTCGAAGGCAACACGGCCACCGAAATAGAAATAAAAGCCAATGCAGCCCTCTCCCATGTCCAGAAGTGGGGCGTGTCGAACAAGCTGAACTTCGCACCGCAAAAAACAAAAGCGATGGTAATCACGCGGAAGCTAAAATTCGACACGCCCAGGCTGGAAATGGGAGGGACGGCCATTGAGTTAGTAGATAATATGAAAATTTTAGGCGTCATTGTAGATAATAAGTTGCTTTTCAATGAACACATTGCATATGTTTGCAAAAAATCGGTAGACATTTATAAGGGAGTCAGCAGAGCGGCACGAGCTACCTGGGGACTGCATCCGGAGATTGTTAAAACCATCTACAAAGCGGTCATAGAACCCATTATCCTCTACGCTGCCAGCGTATGGTCTAAGGAGGCACGGAAAGCAGTCTCCAGGAAAGCTCTCGACACAGTACAACGAGGCTTCGCTCAAAAAATCGTCAAAGGCAACAAAACGGTTTCCCTTAACGCTGCCTTGGTGCTGTCAGGTTTGCTTCCGCTGGATCTCCGGATCCAAGAAGCATCCCTGCTTTTTGAGGCAAAGCGTGGGAAACCCCAGGCAGCACTAAGTGGCAGAAAGGTCGAACAGCGAGCCTTGTTCATGAATGACACCCACCCCAGCAGGATGCTAAATTCAAAATTCACATGTTTGGACAACGCGGAAGAGGATGGCAAACTGGCAGAAGGCTTAGTGAAGATCTATACAGATGGTAGCAAACTGGAGGGGAAAGTTGGAGCCGCCCTGACCTGTTGGGAAGGGCCGATTGAAACGATTACCCGAAAGTTTAAGCTGGAACCATACTGTACAGTCTTCCAAGCCGAGCTGTATGCCATCCTCCAAGCGACAGAAATTATTATTGGCAAAAAATTCCAGGAAACGGCCGTACTCAGCGACTCGAGATCCGCCCTCCAGACGCTACTTGATCCAGACTCATCACACCCGATCACGAAGGCAATCCAGGGTAACCTTCAATACCTTAGAGACAACCAACAGCTCGTCTCACTATTCTGGATAAGGGCCCATGTCGGAGTGAAAGGGAATGAGAGAGCGGATCAACTAGCGAAGGAGGCGGCTCTCAAGTTGAAGACAAGACCGGACTATGACTGCTGTCCCATCTCGTTCGTTAAACGCCACATCCGGGCGGAAACGATCGAGGCATGGGACTGCAGGTATAGATCGGAAAACACGGCCGAGACCACCAAGGTCTTCTTCCCTGATGGGGTGGCGGCTTACGGTGTGGTGAGGAAGATGTCCATTGATCGACTGGCGGCACAAATACTGACTGGCCACGGAGGGTTCTGTGCATACCTGCACAGATTCAAACGCAGGGACAGCCCTTCCTGTATTTGTGACCCGGTCGCGATCGAGGACATCTTCCACATCATACTCGACTGTCCAGTACACAATGTCGATAGGTACACTCTGCAACAGCAAATTGACACTAAATTGAGTAAAGACACCCTGGAAGAAATTATGAATAATAAAAAAGAAAGAAACCTATTTATGGCATATGCAAAAAAAGTAGCAGAAATTGTGATAAATAGAAATAAAGATTGACGAGATATGAGACCCAAATGACAGGAACTCAACATAATTAAGCCATTAAACTACAATGTATATAATTAAACTGTAATACAGTTAATGTAATACATAATATTAAGATATTATGTAAAAGAAACAAAATGTGTAAAGTAAGGATATTAATAAAATAAAGTAAGCAAGAAAACTGTAAAATATAATATGCTCATAAAGTAAGAATAAGTAAACAAGCAATGTAATAAATGTAGGATGAGCAACAACAAATAATTATTAGAAAGCATATTACACATTGTGAAAACATAATGTTAGAAAATTAGAATAAGTATTTAATGTATTAAAATAAAGAAAGAACTGTATTAGAAAATAAGAGAAATTGTAACATTGAGAAAAGAAAAAGAACAGTAATATAAAAAAGAAGAACATGATATTAGCCATAAAAGCTAAGATAAAAAAGAGAAATAAGTAAAAAAATAAGAATGGCAAAAAAAAGTCCTGCCAAAAAGCGGGGAGCAGCCGCAACAAAAAAAAAAAAAATAAATATCGTAAAATCACAAAATACGTGGGTGCTGTTGTTAGTTTTTAAAAGGAAGTACTCCTACGAAGTTACACGTCAAAATGTCTATTTAATATTATTTTTTTCATATAAAACATGAACCCCATTGTGCCCGTTCAAACAAAGCCACTATGTCGCACTTAAAAATAAATGCCATTTTCGCAATCAACATCCCATAAAACCTCAATAACGACATCCATATCGAGTTTGGGCTTTTACCCCATTTACCCCTTAAGGGGTTGATTTTCAGAAATTTACGAAATACATGTTTGATCGCATTGTTTATAGAACTACTCCTACGCAGTTTCAAGACGTAATGTCTATTTTATTTTTTTTCCATACAAAGTTTGAAAGTGAAAGTGAAATATATTTTATTTAAATAAGCTCACATAATAAGCATTTTTAAATCGTCAATTCTTTTACCCTACCACCCATTATGACGTCTTTTAACTGACAAGAAAAATGGGCGCAAAAAACTTGTCAGCTTTATCAATCAGATGGAACGATATTTACAAATATGTATATCGTTTCCAGACTTTATATTAACAAAGATTAACAAATAAATAACATTATTGACTTAGCTCATTTCTTAATGAGTTTCAAATTTCTTAATCAATTTACAGATTTTAAGCTAAATTCAAAGTTTGAACTTGTTATTCAGTCTAGGATAAAAATAAAAGAAAAACATACAATTCAATATGCATTAAGATAGGTAGTCAGAAGCAGACCCATTCCCACTGGCAGCACCAGTTCCCGAACATGACGCATGAACCAGCCATCTCTTCGCTCAACCATATTTGAGGGAACGTAACGACCCGCCTCATACGACACCACCGCAGAAATGATTAAAGAGAGCATGACATACTAAGACTACCTATGTTAAGGCATCGAATTGAAAATTTATATCCAAAAGCTTTTCATAGGTCTTTCACTAAACTACTGACTATAGAAAGTAAAAATATTGCAATTAAATAAATCAAAACAAGGTAAGCTATTAAGAATTATATTTTTTGAGTAAGAAGTGCCATACATACAGACAATATAAAACAGATCTTTTATATACGAGTTATACGACGCCCTTAATACAAGCAGACAGAAGCAGACCCATTCCCACTGGCAGCACCCGTTCACGAGCATGACGCATGAACCAGCCATCGCTTCGCTCAACCATATTTGAGGGAACGTAACGACCCGCCTCACACGACACCACCGCAGAAATGTTTGAAGTGAGCATGACATACTAAAGCTACCCATATTAAGTCGTCGAGTCAGGAAGCCAGAAGTACGTTTTTAAGTAGGTAGGATACTTCTCACAATTTTATACTTAGAAAAGAAAATCACGATTCGAGTTTAATTAAAGGACTTTTATCTAGACCTATGAAAGAATTCCGGACTTGTTCTAATCAATACTGAGGTATTAGAGTAATAATTAACAATACAAAAGCTATGCCCATGCCTTTTTATCCTTCAAATAATCGTCAACAGTGTAATAACCTTTACTCATTAAATTGGATTTAACAGTATTTTTAAATTTTTCCAAGGGCAGTTCTGTGACTTGTTCTGGTATCTTATTATAAAAGGTAATACATCTACACAAAAAAGAGCTTCCGGTTTTATGCAGTCTGCGCCTTGGAACAGCAAGTTTGTTCTTGTTTCTTGTATTGAGTTTATGAACATTACTATTTTTTACAAAGCTATCTAAATTTTTCTTTACATACATTATATTTTCATAGATGTATTGGGAAGCTACCGTTAATATTTTAATTTCTTTAAATAGGTCACGAAGAGTATCTCTAGACCGTAAGTTGTATATAGCGCGCACTGCCCTTTTTTGTAAGATGAATATGTTATTAATATTAGCAGCTGAGCCCCACAACAACAAACCGTAGGTCATAATACTATGAAAATAACTGAAGTAAACCAATCTTGCTGTTTCAATGTCGGTCAGAAGCCTTATTTTCTTAACTGCAAAGGCAGCAGAGCTAAGTCTGCTTGACAGGATATCGATATGAGGGTCCCATTGCAACCGCGAGTCTATAGTAATACCTAAAAATTTTGTTGAGTCAACAAATTCGACTGCTTCGCCATTTACATGTATAGTCATATGAACCTGCCTCACATTAGGAAGTGAAAATTTGACACATTTAGTTTTACTAGAGTTAAGCTTCAGATTATTAATAGTAAACCAATGCATCACCTTGGAAAGAGTGCTGTTTACATCGTCACTGCAGTTACATCCTCTATCAACTTTAAAAATTAAAGAAGTATCATCAGCAAACAGTACTATTTCACATAAGTTTTTAGTATAGTAAGGAAGGTCATTAATATAAATAAGAAAAAGCAATGGACCCAATATCGATCCCTGCGGCACGCCCATAGTAATAGGTGCTTCATAGGATTCTGTTTTATTTACAACAACTTTTTGGGTTCTCGCCGACAGATACGATTGCATAAGGCTTACTGCATTTTTTGATACACCATAATGTTCCAATTTATCTAATAAAGTACTGTGACTGACACAATCAAATGCTTTAGAGAGATCACAAAATATACCAATTGCATCTTGTTTACTCTCCCATGCTTCAAAGACGTGTTTGAGAAGTGCAATTCCAGCATCAGTTGTGCATCTACCACGAGTAAAACCAAATTGTTTCTCGTGAAGTAGTTTGTTGATAAGAAAATGTGCTAATAATTGATCATAAATGATCTTTTCAAAAATTTTGCTTAGTGCTGGCAAAATGGAAATGGGTCTAAAGTTAGCGGGATCGCTTTTGTCCCCAGATTTAAAAAGAGGGATGATTTTACTATATTTCATTAAGTCTGGAAATATCCCTTCATCAACACACTTATTGAAAATAAAAGCAAGATGGGGAGCAATAGTAGTTATTATAGACTTAATTATGTGAGTTGAAACGCCCCAGAGATCTTCAGTCTTTTTTATATTTATTGAATTAAATGTTTTAAGAATGGTATCACTATTGATATGTCTAAATTTAAATACATTATTGCACTTATCAACACATGATTCCAAGAGGGAGACAGCAATTTTTGGAGATGAATTTAAATTACTGGTAGTTGCAATAGGTATTTTAGAAAAGAAATCTTGAAAAATTGTTGCCACTCCTTCATCTGACTCAATAATTTTATTGTCTGATACTAATGAGTATTCACGGTCATTATTTTTAGTTTTCCCAGTCTCTTTATTTATAATATTCCAAGTGGCTCTTATTTTATTATCTGACTGATGAATTATTGAAGATATACATTTTGCTTTTGCTAAAGTACATACTTTATTAAACATTTTTGAATAGTTTCTTACATATTCATGAAATTCGGGATCATTTGAAATTGTTTTCTGACCATATAATTCAAACAACTTATTTCTGCTAACATATATGCCTGGTGTTGCCCAATCACTAAATTTCTTTTTAAAGTCTTTGGATTTAATAGATCTTTGCTTAAATGTTTTATCAAATTCTACTTTAATTAAATTAAATAAATCATCATAATGAGTATTGGGATTATCATTACTAGGTAAGCAAAGAGTTTTGGCAGTGACATTATTATGAAAATTTTCCAATTTATTTTTAGTTAGAGGTCTGCAAATTATATTACACTGATGAGGAACATGATGGTGCTCAAGGGAAGCTATTTGTCCGCTATGGTCAGAACGAATACAATTTATTATTTCTTTATCAAGTACATTACAATTGCTAAAAATATTGTCTAGGCAAGTTTTAGATGTAGCAGTGATTCTTGTAGGTTCACAAAAGGTGTTTGCTAAATTGAAGGACTTAAACAAATTCAGAAACCTACTTGCAATTGAGGACGGCTTTAAGATGTCTACGTTAAAATCACCGCACACCACAATTTTTTTATTCTTTTTGATGACTAATTTTAGAGCGTCCTCCATAGCGGACTCAAATTGAGGGTAGTTACCAGTTGGTGGGCGATACACACAAATCATTATCAACTGATCTAATTCCACACATGACAGTTCAACGTGTTGTTCAATAGAGAGGGATATCACATCTTTTCGTTCCTTAAAATTCATATTGTTTTGCAAAATTATTAAAGATCCCCCTCTAGTGGTGGATTTCCTACTGAATGAACTAGCAATTTTATAACATTGAAATCCTGTAATTAATTCATATTCCTTAAGCCAGTGCTCAGTGACACATAAAATATTAACATTTTTTTCAGTTAAAAAAAGTTCTAATTCTAATTCTTTGCCAGAAAAGCCCTGAATGTTTTGGTGAACTATAGTTAAATATTTAGGCTTTTCCTTAGTCATTACACGGCTAGAGACTTCCTCTATTGTCTTATTATGTAATTTAAATTACTAATAAAAGAATTACTTGGGACAAATGCCAAAGTGTTATTTTTAATGTCAACAATTTTTTGCTCAATAGGAGCAGGAGTAAAAATTGTATTATTATTACTTGGAACGGATTCCAAGGTCACATTTAAAATGTCAAAACTATTCTGCTCAATAGAAGCAGAAGTGATAGCCAAGTTCTTGGCTAAATGTTTAAAATAAAATGATAGCGCTAAAGCTACTTGTCTTTTAAAATAATTTGTAAGATAATATTTATCTTTTGTCAATTTAAAATTAAATATTAATTTATTTATGTCTATTATGTGACATCTCTGACTATTATAATAAGTCATATTGCTTAGTGTTAAATTTAAATTATATCTGATATTATTTTCTTCCTGTGGCAAGCTAGCACTGTAAGGTAGTGTAAACAATACAAATTTATTTATATTTAAACTGCATAACTTATTGTAGTATGAAATGAGATCCTTCTTGTTTACATTACCTCTTTGACCAACTAATATAATTAAATTGGTATTTTCATTTAAGTTTAGAGTTATTACTTTTCTCATAATGTCATGTAGGGTCGCACCCGGTATACAATAATTTAAAACTTTTTCTCCCAATTGATTATTGAATAAGTAGCCTAAATCTTTTCCAATTTCATCACACAACATAATGTTTGAACATTTGTTAGTGGTAAAGGAATTATTTTCACTTGTGCTTGCTAAAATATTTACATGTTCTGAGATTAAGGGCTCATACACTGTTTGGTCTTGTAAATGGTCCCGAGCATCTAGGCCTGACGCTAAGGAGCTATCATTATGGGTTGAATGGTTTTCTGACAGAGAGGGGGTGGATAAACATTTAAGTGCCAGTATATATTCCCCTATCTCTTTTTTGGAACGGTCATAATTTTGGGTCATCCTGGATAATGACTCCTGTAATGAGTGAATTTTAGTATTTAACATAGCAATGTTATTTTCATATGTCAGTCTATTCTCATTGATTATAATTTGACATGTATCCAGCTTTTCAATTAGTTGTCTACGCTCTCTAATGTGACTAATATTTTTGAAAAAGTGTTTCTGCTTATTTAGTAACTTTTTTGTTTTTGAAATATACTTGTTAATTTTTACATATTTCTTTAGCTTGTTTCTACTACAACCAACCATTGCCTGACTCATAGTGCAATTAATTGAGTCTTCAGAAGTTAAATCAATTGTAATTGTTGGCTTATGGTTAAGTGAGGGAGAAACAAGTTTTGGGTCACAGCCGACTAACTCATCGTAAAGACTCAAGTTCTGAGTGACTACCGCTTGGTTTTGTTCTGACTCTAACTTATAAATACGGTTATTAGCGTCATGTAGCTGCTTTTCCAGTCCAGAGATGAGTCTGAGGGCCTTCTCATACTCATCTCTGCACTGGTCGAACCCATCGATTAAAGTTTGTAACCTATTACGTTCCTCAAACATATTCTGTTGTGACAAATGTAACTCAGACATTTCCTTTTTGAGTTGTGTATTGCTTTGAAGCACATCTAACAATTCCTTTTCATTCTCATCTCTTTCCAAATGCAGTTGCTTAACCAACTCCTTGGTGGCCTTTAGTTCCTGTAGGGTTTGATGGAGTTTAGCCTCCTCCTGGCGAGATGCGGCCTTACGGGTCAACATTGTGAAAATAAAAAGGTGTTTGTTAAACCTAAGTAATTCCAAGGGGATGTTTAATCAACTATAGTGAGGTTATCCAAATGATAACACTACACTATCGGCCTTAAATGTAGCCTTACTAGTTATAAACTGAACAGATTAGACTAAAAGCACATACAAAAATTACTACTTTGAAAGAGATAACAATGATTTACAGATAAAAATGCAATGTCATGTCATACCGGTAAGTGAAAGTGACCGTAGTTCGACGTCACAAAACACACAAAATACACAAACAACTCACTGTTGGTTTTCACTACACTTAATTTTATACGTAAATGTTACGTGATTCAATGGAATTAGCCACAATTATTATGCTAATAATTAAAATATTTCAAATTTAAATACGGGAGCAAAATTTGACAACTGGTGCCGTCGGTGTTGCCACAGGAAAAAAAGAACCCCATTTAACCCCTTTAGGGGTTGAATAATGTCCACCACTTAAAAATAAATGCCATTTTTCAATCAACATCACATAAAACCTCGATAACGACACCAATATCGATGTTGGGCTTTTTTTACCCCGTTTACCCCCTAAAGGGTTGAGTTTCGAAAAACCACGAAACACGTGTTTGCTTATTTGTTTTAAGAAGTACTCCTACGAAGTTTCAAGTTAAAATGTCTATTTAATTTTTTTTCTCCATACAAACTTTGTACCCCCATTTCAACCCTTTAGGGGTAGAATTTCCAAAAATCCCTTCTTAGTGGGTATTTACATTGTATAAGGTATCTATGTACAAAATTTCAAGTCTCTAGGTTCAGTGGTTTGGGCTGGGCAATAGTCTGTCAGTCACCCCTTCACTTTTATATAAGAGACTAGCTTCTGCCCGCGACTTCGTCCGCGTGGATATTAGAGAAAATCCTTAAGGAACCTTCAACCAGGATCCAACCAGCCATTTTTACGCGATTAGGCGGGTCTCCACCAAGCGCGCTGCCTTTGGCAAAACATTTGCCGCGTGTGGCGGACCTCGCACGAGGCTTCCCGTTCCCGTTCCCGTTCCCGTTCCCGTTCCCGTTCCCGTTCCCGTTCCCGTTCCCGTTCCCGTTCCCGTTCCCGTTCCCGTTCCCGTTCCCGTTCCCGTTCCCGTTCCCGTTCCCGTTCCCGTTCCCGTTCCCGTTCCCGTTCCCGTTCCCGTTCCCGTTCTCTTTTCCCGTTCCCGTTCCCGTTCCCGTTCCCGTTCCCGTTCCCGTTCCCGTTCCCGTTCCCGTTCCCGTTCCCGTTCCCGTTCCCGTTCCCGTTCCCGTTCCCGTTCCCGTTCCCGTTCCCGTTCTCTTTTCCCGTTCCCGTTCCCGTTCCCGTTCCCGTTCCCGTTCCCGTTCCCGTTCCCGTTCCCGTTCCCGTTCCCGTTCCCGTTCCCGTTCCCGTTCCCGTTCCCGTTCCCGTTCCCGTTCCCGTTCCCGTTCCCGTTCCCGTTCCCGTTCCCGTTCCCGTTCCCGTTCCCGTTCCCGTTCCCGTTCCCGTTCCCGTTCCCGTTCCCGTTCCCGTTCCCGTTCCCGTTCCCGTTCCCGTTCCCGTTCCCGTTCCCGTTCCCGTTCCCGTTCCCGTTCCCGTTCCCGTTCCCGTTCCCGTTCCCGTTCCCGTTCCCGTTCCCGTTCCCGTTCCCGTTCCCGTTCCCGTTCCCGTTCCCGTTCCCGTTCCCGTTCCCGTTCCCGTTCCCGTTCCCGTTCCCGTTCCCGTTCCCGTTCCCGTTCCCGTTCCCGTTCCCGTTCCCGTTCCCGTTCCCGTTCCCGTTCCCGTTCCCGTTCCCGTTCCCGTTCCCGTTCCCGTTCCCGTTCCCGTTCCCGTTCCCGTTCCCGTTCCCGTTCCCGTTCCCGTTCCCGTTCCCGTTCCCGTTCCCGTTCCCGTTCCCGTTCCCGTTCCCGTTCCCGTTCCCGTTCCCGTTCCCGTTTCCATACAAAATTTGAACCTCATTTTCACCTTTTTAGGGGTTAAAACATGTCCACCGTGTTGGACTTCAAAATAAATCTCATTTTCGCAATCACCATCCCATAAAACCTCGAAAACGACATCCATATCGATTTTTATGTTTACTCACCCCTAAGGGGTTGATTTTCAAAATCACAAAATATATGTTTGCCTATTTAGTTTTAGACATGCTCCTACGAAGTTGAAAGTTGTAATGTCTATTTTATATTATTTTTCCATACAAAATTTGAACCCCATTTTTACCCCTTTAGGGCTAAAATCATTTCCACCGTGTTGGACTTCAAAATAAATGTCATTTTTGCAATCGTCATCCCAGAAAACCCCGATAACGATATCCATATCTATTTTTAGGTTTTCTATCCCTTTTCATCCCCAGTTCATCCCCATAGGGGTTGAAATAATAACAAAAACAATATACGTTGCGTTAGATTTTCATCCATAAGCCTATTTTATAAATTTAGTGATTTTTACTTCAAAAATAAAGGATACACAACTTCATCCCCCTTTTGACCCCTTCGGGGGTAGAATTTTGAAAAACGGTGAGACCCGTATTTATTTATTTTCAATCGCTAGCCTAAACACAAAGTTTGAAGATTCTAGCTTTAAAACTGAGGGACTTTCATACAAACTTTCATCCCTTATTTCATCCCCTTAGGGATGGAGTTTTCAAAAATCCTTCCTTAGTGGATGCCTACACTGTATAAAGTATCTGTGTGCAAAATTTCAAGTCTCTAGGTCCAGCGGTTTTGGCTGTGCGTTGATAGATCAGTCAGTCAGTCAGTCATTCAGTTTACGATTTTATATATTAAGATAAACTGTTAAACCTGTTCAGCGGTTTCTTATCTTATTTGATATTTTATACAAAACTCCAAAATTACGTTACCTACGGAGATGCTTTCGCAACAACAGTCGCGCAAGTAAATAAACCACTTATGAAACATCTTTCAGATTTCACCACACTTTGAGCGAAGTTTCCGGAATTTAATTAAATACACAAGCGTATTGGAGGAACACTACAAAAATGTGGACAGCGTTCATTGGATTGTTTGCAGCGGAATATTGAAATTGTTCATCTTCTAAACTAATAAGGAATTCGGTGGTATAGAATTGATTTAATTCAGAGTATCGTGAACATGGTAAAGGAGGTATTTCGCTATAACAAAGCTACTAATGGTTTCGAAATATGTGTTCTGTTATGTTATATTATTTGTACGAGTTATTTGTGCAAAGGTCGAATTTGGATACCTACTACAAAATTATTATAAAGTAGATTTATAACTTTTTTTTTTTTTCTCTTTATTGGGGATAAACAAACAGTAACAAAGTTGAATATTTCTTACAGAATAAGTACAGTATAGATTAATTACTCTGTCACCAGCAACGTTTACCACGTATTAAAACAAACAATCTATGAGAGTGGTACATTAAATAAACAAAGATACAAAATTTTAAACTTCCTAACAATATAAAAAAGCAAAATTTAATTACCTAAATGTTAAATTAAATTTAAATCAAATCAAATCAGTAAAAACACATAATTTAGAATTTAAGGATGAACTTTTAAATATGGTTTAAATGTTACAATATATTTTTAGTTACTTATTTTATTACATATTTTTGACAATATAATTTTCTTAAATATACTTGGTCGGGTTGCCGCTATGTCGACTGTGTGAAACGACTCGTTGTATGTGTGCACAAGCCTATGTAGGGGTGAGCGTTTGCCAGCATTTGTTCGGCATCGTGGCGTTGCAAACACTCGACAAGGGGCACGAGTATGAACTCTAGTGGGTATCTTGTAGCATATTTTGTTAATAATAGGGACACAATCATACCTGTTGTGGCATAAATCATACAACATATTGGTACCAAGCTGTATACGTCTATGTTTTAAGCTAATGAGTTGATACTTATGAAGTAGCTGTTCATAAGTGATGGAACTTCGAGCGCACTTGTAGTGCATGCAACGTAAGAATTTCTTTTGCACTCTTTCAAGTGCGTCTGTATATTTATTATAAAAGGGATTCCAAATAGGCACAGCATACTCAAGTTGTGGTCTTATCAATGATTTGTATAGACACAGATATGTCGAGGCACTTGCAAATTTTTTGCTGATACGCATTACAAATCCATAAATCTTAAAGGCATTATTAATAATATTATATACATGTATATCGAAATGCATTTTAGAGTCTAATGTAACTCCTAGGTCTCTTATGGTTTGTACTAATTCAAGCTGTTTGCCAGATAAGAAGTAATTGTAAGCAGTTTGTTTTGTTTTTTTTGTGAAGGTGATAGTCTTACACTTACTTACGCTTAAATCTAGTTTATTCTTGATGCAATAAATAGAAAAGCGGTCAAGATCAGACTGAAAACGCCGATGATCATCATCATTTTCAATAGTGTGATAAATTTTTAAGTCATCTGCGTACAGCAAGTATTCACAAAACTGAAAACAATCACCTACATCGTTTATGAACAGTATGAACAGTAGTGGCCCCAAAATAGACCCCTGCGGAACTCCTGAGCTTATGGAAACATACTCCGACTCATATCCATTGATAACAACTTTCTGGCTACGGTTAGTTATATAAGATTTAAACCATCTCCAAAGATCCCCGCGGATACCATTATATGCCAGTTTATCAAGTAATATTTTGTGATCAACTCTGTCGAAAGCTTTTCGAAAGTCAGTGTAGACGCTATCCACTCGTTTATTAGCATCCATGCTTTCAAAAATATGTGATACATAAATTAAAAGATTTGTGCATGTTGATCTTCGCTTTACAAACCCATGCTGCTGATTGATGATTATCTTATGTAAAGAGGGATAAATATTGTTGTGTACCAATCTTTCAAAAAGCTTCGACAGAGCACACAGGATGGATATGGGGCGGTAATTGTCGACCCTAGATCTGTCACCACCTTTAAATACAGGGACAATACGTGCAGCCTTCCATATAGTTGGAAAAACACCTTCTTTAAGACATTTGTTATATATGTATTGCAATGGATGACATAAGGTCTTGGCAGTGGATTTTAAGAAAACAGGCGATATGTTGTCGACTCCAGAACCCTTGGTGGTATCTAATTTGAGCAATTCTTTATACACGTCTTCAGCGGTCAAAGTGATATTGCATAAAACAAGATCAGATGCTTGGTTATTAACTTGGTTATTATAACTTAACGTAATTGTATAGAAAATATTGTATTTTAATATTAGGCACATAAAACATAACCGTAGTTTGTGATGAGGTAACTATTAATTAATTATTTTTGTCAGAGGTGTCCAAAACTCGACATTATAGCAAAGTAAAAAAAATACATCAATTTTTTTTACTGGCTTTCTTTAATTGAGTTTGTTTTTCATATAATGATTAAAGAAGCTGCCATTAAAATGTACAGATGATAAATAAATAAATAAATAAATATTTGACAACATCACATACATTGCTCCAATCCCAAAGTAAGTAGCTATAGCACTTGTGTTATGGAAATCAGAAACAACGGTGGTATGACACACACCCAGACCTGAGACAATATTGAAAAGTTCATTTACTACATTGACCCAGCCGGGGATCGAACCCGGGACCTCAAGAGATGGTGACCGCCTTGAAAACCGGCGTGCGAACCACTCGACCACGGAGGTCATCGATAATCGTTGATAAAATAAATGTTTCAGTTCTTGAATCTACTAATGAATGTCACATCTGAAATGTGACCCAGAAACTTATAATTATCATATTGAACGCTTACACAAACTTAATAACATTTGATGTCTTAACTTAAAGAACTTGGAAGTTGGAACTAGAGTAATTCCATTGAATGGTGTGGTTGTAAGCGAGGACCAAGTTGCGCCATCAAACTTATGACACCGCCGCGACGTGACAATGTTGTCGTTAATTTGATGAATGTAGTTACTACGTAGTTCTTGATTGCCGAATGCTGTATACCTGTAAAAGACTATGTTATGAAGAGTAGTTTATTATCTCAAAGATATTAGAAATTTGAACCAGTGTAGTTTTTTCTTAGCCATTAATAAAACTGTTTTGATTTTAAGAGACAATGTTTTTTTAACATGTTTATATTTAATACAGACGCAACGTCTGAAGTCAAAATGAATAAAATTGTTAAAAAGTTATGCTATTATAATTGTTATAAAGACAATGCTTCATAGAAACAAACGATAAATAAAGAAAATAAAACGACCTCTTAAACATTTATCAAATCTTCAAACGCTTCACTTGTTTATATTGACAAGATCCACCGTTTGGAGTTGTTCAAAAATTTATTTTATGCCCGAACACTCGGCGAAGGCGCACCGAATAAATAAGGAAAACTTTTTCAATTTGAACTGGCGATCCGCAAATTGTGTTTCGCAACTGAGTAAATCTAGAACGGATTACAGAATTCGGCTGGTATAATCAAGGGAAGAAATTAATTGCGAAGTCCGAATTGTGCGTTCGGCTACATTTGGCTATGGTTTCGGCAATGGCCCGTGCGGCGCGGTATCTTTTGATGTGCTTATTGTAAATAAGGGCTTCATTTGCAAGGTTCGGTTCAAAGGTCAATTTGTAATCAAAAGGGAGCAAATCCCTTGATTAATAATATTGAAAATCAAACTAATTTTGAAATTAAATGAAGCCAAATAAAAATATTAAGTACTTATATTCGCGTAGGACTTGAATCTAAAATTATAAATAGAAATAAAATTACTTCCACTTTATGAAATATCAGGCTAGCCACCTTGTCTATCTACCTATGATAATAATTGATAACACTATTTTCTTTACGTTTGCTAGTAAGCTGTCTTAAGTATATTCATGAATTTAGTTTTAGTATAATTAAATGGTTTTTAAACAAATAAGAAAACCTGCCTATTATCGAATTATAATATCCAAAAATATTAAACCCCAAATTATACTTTTTGTTGATTTTTGTGTGTGATATTAATTAAATACGTATTTATTTGCTTTATAGAAAACTTAGTTTTTTTTTGCTTTATAGAAAACTTAATTGCAAGGTTTTTTTTGCTCGCAGCAATACAGGAAATTGACAACAATGCAATTACAGAAACTGCATTTCAGCACTGAGTTACATAGCTCGCTGATTGTGGCAGCTGATAACTGCCAGCTAAGCTAACAATGGACACAATCAACAGCAATTCATGCTAACTCGATTTATTTGATAACTGCAAATCTGACTGGGGCGTGCCGCCCGCCCTCTGGTGTCATCTTAAATTGGGATTTCTTTATCCATCTTAGTTGTACTTTTTCAATACTTATTTTACTTGATTTGCATAAAGCAAAATGCAATTATATAGTAAGTAAGTTATACTATAGTGCTTTCACAAATAACTTAAACGGTACTGAAAAATAGTTAAAATAAAATCGATTTGTAAAAAAACTCAATATGCTATTTTTAGGTTTTTCATATTACTACTAAGGTTTGTTTAATGGGATTTTATTAGGTAAGTACCTAATAAAGTGAAATGTTTCCCTTAAAAATATATCAGCTTTCTCAGGCGGGAAACTTAGACATCGTAATTTCTTCTAGTTAAACAAAATTTTAACAAAAATATTTCCTACTTTAATTTTTTATCAAATCGACGCGACGTTAATTAAGTTAATTTTGCAACATTCATTAATAAGTAGCAACTTTTTGCTTCTACAAAAAGTACGATTACACAACATCTAACTTATTGTAAAATTGCAACATAGCAAAAACTCCTAAAACTCTTCACATACGAATATGGAGATCTACAGTCTACACAATGAAGACTTAATCATACACGTCGAACAATGACCAGCTCGGTTTTGAATATTCATCGACTATTAATTCAATTTTCATTGGCGGTTTTCACTCAGACTGAGTTGATTTTGGTTCATTTGTTACTTTTCACATGAATAATCCTTGAATCTTTATTTGCACAGTGACGAAAGCCGTATTAAATTTGCCGCCTTTTTGCAATGAAAATGTGGAGATAAATCTCAACAAAAATTTGGAATACGTTTCATTTTTTTCATTCAAAACATTCAGCGCAAAAACCGCAGACAGAATACTATTACTACAGCAGCGTTGTTCTGGAATTTAAAATAATTATATATATGAATTTTATTGATGTGTGTTTCGATGTCGATATATGAACGAAGATCGGATGAGATAGTTCCGCTTCATGTGATTATCGCAGTAATAATGATTAAAATCAAACTACGACAATCGTCCGATAATTAAAATTACATTTTCGTAGTAGACCAACGGTAGTACTTATATTTATTCTGTGCAACAGTTACAATGTTTCATTTTTCTTTGATTTTTTAATCGGCTGCCATGACAGTGTAATAAATTAAGATGATTTTTATATCTGGTGATAAAGTTTATTAAAATCTTATATTAAGATGATTTTTTGACTTGGTGATAAAGTTTATTAAAATCTGCTTGGTTAGTTACTTTTATAACTTATACGTAAGTTGCCCAATGTTTCACTCTAAAAAAATTTGACTCACAAAATCCAGCTCCTTTTAACTTCGGTCCCTTAACTACCTTAACCCTAAATCTACACTAAGAACAATGAGAAAAGCGGACAGTAAAATAAAACGTATTTATTTACTACTATACGACGCAAACGTTACAAGTTATAATGAGCCGTACGGCGTACTTATATATGTTGCCAAATTGCTTTCGGCACAAAACGCGAGATACCTTTGTTGTATGACAAATGGTTGGCATAAGTTGGAATGATGCGGGTCCTCCTTATTTGTACTCTTTACTGCAAAAGTGGTCCGTTTTGATGTAAAGACTGGGCTACGCATTAAATGTTCAGTCATAACATGTACTTAGATTACAGATGTAAAAAAATTAAACAAATCTTATTAAACAACGTGTTATAAATAACCCCCAAATCCGAATAGGGTATCATAGGGACAACCCCAGGAAATTTTGTACCACTTTAAAAAACTTTTCATGATGCACCGCAAAGTGGCAACCCGACACCTAAATTGGGTTTTGCTTTTTCCCATTACTTAATAGGATTGACTATCGAAAACAAAAGTCTATTTAAATGAAGGGTTGTTATTTGCAGTTTTGTGTACTTATACTTATTTTTATTTTTTACAATGGCCTATTTTTTGTCCGTACTTTGAGAAGCCTTGAGAGCCTAAAGACCGTTTTACATTTTCTATTATAACACCTTTTTCTTGGTTTTTTAATGGCCTTGGTGTATATTCTGTTTGCTTTGTTTATAGAGTAATCAAAGATCGTATCAAAACGATTTTTTACGGTTCTCTATTATTTCTCGATTGTATCGAATATTAGTCCGTATTTAGAATACGTGTCCATAAGTTTTTTTTGTAATTGCTATTGGAGGACAATAGTTGGTTCTGAATAATTGAAGTGAAAAAGAGGATTCGAATTCAGATTAAACCTTTTCATATGTACACAACATATGAAAAGGTTTAATCTGAATTCGAATAACAAAATTGGAAAAGCCTTTGTATTTTTTTTACTGAATACTATACAATAAAGAAATTTTTTAAGTTGTATTGCATAAAACATAGAGGTTAAACATTTTCACGATATGATTGCTTTTTAAAATATGCAAAATATCAGTAAGTAATTAAAATATACTATATGGCAATCTTTACTTTGTATTGGGGACAGCTTAAACTTAATTATAATAATTTTCTGTTCATTAGGTATATGTCAGCAAGAACTGTGAATTTCACTATGGATTACTAAATAATTATACTAGAAAAATTACGACTCGCACTAAATCAATTCTCGGACGGAGTATTGGACCGGATGTAAAGGTCGCGGGATCGATTCCCGTCCATGAATTGATCTGGTGCGAGTCGTATTTTTTTAGTATATTATTTAGTAGTGTATTGAAAAAAGCATTGTGAATGCAAAAATCTCAAATTTAACAATTCATTATGGATATTATTCGATTTTTGAACAATTAATTTTTACAGAAACTTACTTTCCAGACATCAGTCAAACCCCTAAACATGTCCCATAATTGTCCCACAAAGTATTTAGTGTTGGGTGCACGGCTCCCTAAACATTTCAAAAGGTAAATTGATAAAATCAAGAGAACCTCACAGCCAAAAACACCTTAACGCCAACGTAAATAGAAAAAGTGTCGCAGGTGATTTGATAAGGGAAGTGGGTCGACGGGTTAATTCCGTAATTTGGGGCAAAAGGCGTCACCGATAGCGATCTCGCTGCAATTATCGGCCCAGCCTCTGTCAAACGAAAGCCTATACTTAAGCGAAATTACTGAGTAAACACGCCTAGATCGGGTGCGATATGGTGGTAAATGGGTAGCCGAATGTTGGTAAAATGTAGTCATTTTCGAATTTTCTATTAGCACTATTAAAGCCTTTATCGATATTTGGGTGGCGTGTAGAGGGTTACGGCTAATTTTGAAGCCGAATCGAAATAATAGTTCGTGCTTAAAATATTAGCAGTTATGAATTTGTACTTACCGAATTCTTAAAACTGAATAAAATCTAGTGAAAAATATAAATAAAATAATTAATAATTTAATTTGGCATTATCTACCTACAGGGTCTTAATAAATGAACAAAAAAATGGGAAAAACGTTTCTTCAGACTGATGATATTGGAAACAAAATCAAGCAATATTGCTTCAGTTTCATTAACTTGTCAGTTATCCTTACAATTAGAAGACGTATAGAGTACAAATTTAATTAGGTTTTTTATAATTTTTCGTTTATTTTTTATACTATACAGATATTTTCTTGGTTGGATTTCACAAAATTGATGGCAACATTTTGTCATAAACAGTTTGTAAGCATTGTATAGATAAATGGTAAAAGCGACAAAATATAACAACACATTCTTTTATTTTTTTAACCTAGACCCATATAAAAATATAAAACAGTTAGCTTACTGCCAACATTATAACAACTAGTGTTATTATGACACATAACTCCAAAGTGTTGTTAGTAACCAAAATATCCGAGCGACAGCATGTTGCGCTTTTCCCCGCGCCTACGTCCGACGAGTTACATTATGAAATTAAGTATAACATTATAACACTCGTTCGGATGATTTTATGACGAGGAGAAAGAAGAGCGCGACAAGCCCTCGTTCGGACATTACAACTACCATGACACTGGTTGTTTCAATGTTGCCAAAAAGCCACCTTGTCAAAGCCCTTTATAGAGGACCTTTATACATATTATGGGTGTCAACAAAGTCTTGTATGCAACTGTACATAATTAGGTATTAAAACACTCATGTGATACTATTATCACACTCTGCGAAAATACCCCTCATTGTAGTTGTCAGTTGCATAAACAATTACGAGTATTAATATATCACGTTTATAAATTAAATAAAAGGTTAGATAGTAGGTTAACTATTATTTCAAATATATAATAACGTACCGTCTCTTAACAACACAGACATGTTAGGAGATAACAACGCCATCGAGCAAAGACAATATTGGTTTACCTTCGAAGATACGCCATGAACTACGTCCCTTGTGATCCAGATTTAACAATAGCTGATGTGACAACAACACCCGTCAATACATTTATTTGCTTATTCAATGATGATTTTCCATGTTAACAAGGTAGGTATAATGTGTAACTGACGATAATATGTGAATTATATAAAGAGTCGATATAAACTAAAGGCGTTATTACTTTCAAGGGGAAAATAATAGAACAGAAAAAGCTCCAGAGGCACATATTAGATAAGACGTAAAATAAGGTAAAAGATAACATTAGAAAAAAATATAGAGGATGGGATTTGTCTTTGAAAATTATAATAATTTATGTAGATAAAAGTTAAAAGGCTACTGTATAAATTGTAAAAGGCTATTTGGTAAAATAGCTAGGTTTTTATTTATAAAGTTGATTAGACTAGATGACTGTGGCACACATTTAAAGTAAGTATACAAATGTAATGAGTTCGAAAATCATTTCAAACCTATTGAGAAAATTCGCATATTGTGGTGACCTGATGTGCTTGAAAATAAAAAAAAAATGTTAAAGCATCTCTTTTCACAAATTCAATGAAAATAAACGTCTTTAACTTTATTAAAGACATTTTAATTTGAAAATTTTTTTTTTATTAACATCTAAATACTCTACCCGACCACATAATAATCTGTTGATGTATTTATAACATTTAATAAGCGAATGGAATGGCTTGTAAGTGTAACGTATTTGTTGGTTAAGAAACATAAAAGCTTCAGTATTATTATATATTTTTATAATAAATTCCTCTAGTTATTAAGAATTTTCTCTTTAATGTAGTACATTAAATAATCTTTATCTTCTTTAGTCACAATTTTCTGAGGCTTGGAAACTAAATAGAAAAGCTTCTTAAAGATATGTACCTAAATAATCATGTTATTTCAGGCAATTTATATTGTTATACCAATAATGTAGTTACCTAAGTAATAAAGCTTATTCCATAATACCAGAGAACATTGTGTAGTTGAAACACACTCGTGTGTCTGAGGGCTAAATAAAAGGAAGACATGACTTTCATTGTAGCCTACAAAAATCACTTATATAGAAGCCATGACCATGACTCGAAAACAATATCTTCCCACACTGCGGGATTTGCATCAACGACGACCACGACCGTTGGCGAATTCGGCATCGATGTACATGCGACACACGCGACAGCCACAAAATTGCCACGTTATGTACAGATGGTTGACGTCAGTAGCGGCATGTGGTTGTCATTGTGGTCCGTGTGTTGCACGACTTATCATTAGCTACGATACTGCAACGCTAAAGCTAGGGTTTCCGTCATATAACGGCCGTAATTTAGCGGCGTAGAACGTTGTCTATGTAAACAATACGGCGCGGTTTCTCACGTTACGATGTCGCCGTATTGTTTACATAAACAACATTCAATGCCGCTATATTAAAGCCGTAATAAGACGGCGCCGTCATCCTAGGAAACCCTAGCTTAAGCTGCAACGCTAAGCTAGCTACCGCTCTTACTTGCGTGAATATTCGGAAATTTCTTAGGGAACATTTGACCGGAATAAAAAGTATCCAGGCTATAAACGATCTGTATGCCCACTCAAATCAATTCAGACGTTTTTGCGTGAATGTGTGACAAACATCCAAACTCACTTCACATTTATTTAGTAGGAATAGTAGGATCAATACCCGGTAGATGCGTTGATGGTTTATAATATGTATTATCATGCGTGAATTCTATACAGACTCGGCACTTTACGAACCGTATATTTAAAGTACACATTTAAAATCAACAGTATGCGTGCCCGCAGACTGCAGACCAAACTGTCGGCCGTAACGTCAGAAACCGCACCGTATTTTTTACATAGACAACGTTCTACGTCGCTAAATTACGGCCGTAATATGACGGCACCGCCATCCTAGGAAACCCTAGACTTAGTATAAAATCTAAGTTCAAAGTAAAAAATAAAACTAAAATAGTAATGAGTAGGTACCCACTAACTTAAAATTTTCTTTCGCCTCTAAGAAAACTACAAATCATTGATAAAAAATCATATTATTCGTTGGATTACACTTCCAGAAAATATCGTTACAAAAGAAATAGCCGATAATATTCTTTTATTACAGCGTGATTCAATAAAACGTCAATCAAACGAGAATGACGTCATAGACATGTGTTACCGCAATTAAGTGTACAGACTAATTAGGGCTTGCGTCATTATTAATAATAATAAGTATGGCTAAACCAATAACTTACGAAAACTAGATACATCTACAGCCGACGACGTGTGTACAGTCAGCGTCAAATTGATATGAGCGTCTAGAGTAGTCAAAATGATCTGTAAAATAAAAAATCTATTTGATCTACGCCTCTAGAATCACCATATTGTTGTAAGCACACAAGATGTTCAAAATATCTTACTACTCATTCTTTCATATTTATATGAGCAGTCAGAGTGTTTAAAATTATCTTAGCAAACAAAGCTCTTAAAGTTATCTGTAAATAATGCATTATTACATTGCGTAAAGATAACCTTGACAGCTTTGTTTGCTAAGATATTTTTGAACACTGACTTCTGTGTTCAAAGAAGAAGAACACTGACTGTCGTAGATCAAATTGATTTTTTGTTTTCTAGATCATTTTGACTACCTACTCTAGACGCTCATATCAATTTGACGCTGACTGTACAGAAAATTACTAAGCGTTTTAGAGAAACTAGTATGACGCTTCTAAAATCAATATCGTATACACCGTCATTTTGTAGTCGTTTTAATTAGCTTAAGGGAGTGTTCTACTAATGAAAATAAACATTTTTGCCAAAGAAACATGGGTCGAAAAACGACAAAAATTTTTGACTTCCCCATACAAATACAATGATTTAGCTGTCTAGTTAGTATGGGAGGACCAAAATTTTTTGTCGTTTTTTGACCCATGTTTCTTGGGCAAAAATGTTTAGTTTCATGGGTACAACACACCCTTAAGTTAATTAAAACGACTACAAAATGACGGTGTATAAAGTAAAGGTTTATTGTTAACACTTTCGATACGCTATCTATAGATGTGTAAAATAAAATGCACTCAAACACCAATTCGCGAAATTAATATATTCAGACGCTTCTGATCTGTCTTTTACAATTGCTATCTTTTCTGATAGAAATCATCATTGAGACCCTACAAACATAGATTATTTGCCTACAAATTAGTTTTTGACCGAGCGAGTGCGAAGCGCAAGCGAAGTGTCTCCGTTCCAGCTTGGGCAAAAATGCTTTCGTATGTCCGTCCAGCCATCCATTTGTCTATTTTCCTCTCATCTCTCAACCGATTCTCGTGAAATTTTGTGAGCAGGTTCTATAATTATATGGTTTTTAGGGTTCCGTACCCAAAGGGTAAAAACGGGACCCTATTACTAAGCCTCCGCTGTCCGTCTGTCTGTCTGTCTGTCTGTCTGTCTGTCACTAGGCTGTATCTCATGAACTGTGATAGCTAGACAGTTGAAATTTTCACAGATGATGTATTTCTGTTGCCGCTATAACAACAAATACTAAAAATAGAATAAACTAAATATTTAAGGGGGGCTCCCATACAACTAACGTGATTTCTTTGCCGTTTTTTGGTACGGAACCCTTCGTGCGTGAGTCCGACTCGCACTTAGCCGGTTTTTTTTATTCAGTTGTACGAAAATTTTCAAAATGGCAGAGATATGGGAAAAAAACATATTTCAGCCATTTTAAAAATGTTAAAAATGTTACGATCGTCTACAGCTCTATAGAGCCACTAGTCTTAAAAATTAATAACGGATGCACGAAGTTGCAAATAAAATATAAAAGAATTCCTTTGAATACAATTACTAAAACTACTGACCGTTATAAATTCAAAAGTTCCAATACAATGACTGCACAAAAGTGCAAAGGAAGAACACAAAGACTTTTGAAAGCATCTGCACTCCGCTGAGATGCTCAGCTTGGGCGGCGAAATTACAGTCGAGATAAACAGTGCGACTTAGCGCAGCGCCCATACTTGGCCCATACTCTCTCGTTACGGACTACGACAGTAGAGAGCCGCGCGTCGTAGCAAGCGGTCGTGTGCCTCCCGTAGCGGGTCGTGCTACGATTCGGCGCGTTATGCATTCTCGTAACGCGCCCAAACAAAAACAAATAGTGATATGAGCTGTGCATCTCCTAGTGTTATCTTCAGACTGACTCTCCTCACACTAACACTCATTATATCGTGCACTTTCATAGCCAGTGTCGTGTGGTTACTACGAACGAGGGGCTCGGCCAGCCAATATGAAAATTACTACTTGTCGCGAATTAATATAAGTGCTAAAAGTGAAGTTAATACTACAGCGCAGCCAGTATCGGACCACTACAAAGACCTGATTAAGATTGAGATAGCTATGCGGCGAGTGGAAGAGAACAGTAGAAGATTAAAGGAATATACTAAGTCGCTCCTGTGGGATAACAAGGACAAATCCCTGTGGTGTGTTTTGTTTAAGGATAGTGAGAGAGGGGACAAGTCTTTGATGCGGGCGGGGAAAAACAGGAATGTGGTTAACGAGGATTATATACGTATGTTGAGAGAACAGAAAATGAGAGAGTCTGTTATTCATCTAAGGCACCACGGCTCGCATCACCATCGGAGACCAGAGATCCTTCCCAATATGCCCTATACAAAATAAAATATGACTTTTGTAAATAGATGACTGTAAAAGTGTAATATATTTTTGTAAAATAATGTAAATAAATGTAATCGGCTTAATCTGACAATATTTGGATTTCATCAAAAGCGGTTGATGGTTTCACATTTTGAAGTTAACTGTAAGTTTGTTTATAAATATTTTTTTTATGTTATTATTCAATATTATTATTACAGCAATATAATATTTTATAATTTATGAGGCTATGTTATATTTAGAAAACAATCGTTGTGTTAAGATTTCAGAATCTATTAGGTAAGATTATGAGCAACTTGCGTTAATTAAATTAATTAATAAAATAATGATTATTTCATTTTCGAAATATATTGTACAAACGTTAGTTTTAATACAAATATTGAAATTGTTATTTTTAGCTAGTTAGTAAAGCGAGGTATTCATCTAAGCGTACCCATTTTGAAACGCACCTAATGAAGCGCACCTAAACTATTCCTCGAAACGCACATAAATAGGTGCGCCAACAAAACCAATTAGGTACCTATTTAGACACGTTTCGAGGAATAAACTATTGTTTAGGTGCGCTTCATTAGGTGCGTTTCAAAATGGGTGCGCTTCAAGAATTACCTCGGTAAAGCTGAAATAAGATAAAAAGTATTTACTTCTGAGGATGATAAGTTTTTATTGTTATTTCCATTTTCATGTTTTCCATGTATGACCTTGAATGATACAAAAACAAAACGAAATATTTTAATGAAAGTTTCATTCTGAATAGTTTTAATTTATTGCCATCACCATATCTTGTTTCTTTACCTCATTTGTTATATAAATGTGTTTGAAAAAAATGTGAAAAAAGTTATTTGAAATTAAAAGCTTTGTAAAAAAAATTGTTCTTTATTCTGATAATTCATCGACAATTATACTAATTACAGTAGGAAAACCTACAATTTAGTTATATAATGGTCTACAGGTTTGACATCCACTTAATTACCAACGCGACGTTTTGTAGTAGTATCTGATAATTAAAAAAAAATTAAGTGAGTTAATAATTTGTAACGGGTGGCGCAAAAGTAAAGACCCTATTTGGTTCAGCTATAACATTTTTTCTAAATTAGAAAACTAGATTTAGGTTTTTTTAAATGTATATTTGTGCCATTAAATTTCGTACCATTAGGATTTAAAGATGATGTCTTTTAAATGGTGACCTCCAGAGTTGATACACATTTGAGCCCTATTTATGACATTTTGCATAACTTGCCGTAACACTTCCTGCGATATGTTCGTTATTTCTTGACGAATGTTTTCTTTTAGAGCTGCGAGAGTCTGTGGCTTGTTCACATACACCCGAGATTTCAAAAAACCCCAAAGAAAGAAGTCTGGACTGGTCAGATCGGGTGATCTTGCAGGCCAAGGCAAATCGCCAAAACGAGAGATAACTCGGCCTGGAAAAGCGTCCCTCACGTCCATTGACACAATTATTCCACGTTCTTGGGGAGTAAAACGGTCCATGTTTATTTTCAGTGTATTTTATATTTGTTCACTACACAATTTTCAACAACAGAATGACAGAAAATGTCATATAAAAAAAATAAAAGTATTTTCTTTAGTGCCAGTACTTTTGCGCCACCCGTTACTACCTACTTGTTCATTTCCAATCATTAAATAGACGGCTGTGAAGGTTGAGTCAATCGAAAAAAAACTTTCATTTATATAACCTGTTTTTTCTATGCAGTAAGATTTCCTATTTTCTTATTTATGAATAAAGTACACAAGGTAATGTTTTGGAGGGTCATTTTTTTTTCCTTTATTTTTGAGACTTTAGTGCTTATAAACTAAACATAACTTTGTTGAGTTTATAAGCACAAAATCGTTTGCACTAATTTAATTCAAATTAATAATATGAAGAGTATATTTTAAGCGTTTAAAATATAACTTTAGTTTTAAAACTTTGGATAAGTAGATAACAAAATGTAACTATGGAAAATGAGTAATAATAAAATTCAATAAACTGGTACTTTCACGAGTCTGCAACAGAAATTACTGAAATTTTTAGTCTCTTCTTACTTATCGAATGAGGGTTAGTAGCCATACCTCTGGTGTAAGAGCTTATCAAGCCGCCTGTAAGGTCTCTAACTTGGCTAAACGACTGTTATCAGATGACAACAGCCGGGACCGGCGGTTTAACGTGCCCTCCGAAGTACGGAAGCGCTCCGTTGTAGTGCCACTTTAACGGTCACCCATCCGACACCTGATCAGACCGAACGTTGCTTAACAAACGTGATCTAGTACGATCAGTCGGTCAAGTTCCGCTATGAGTGCTTAATTTTGTGTTGTGCTATGGCACAAAAAAACTGTTATTATGGATCGCAGTCCAAAACACGTATACACAGAAAATTTTGTAAATTAACTTCAAGAGCCGACTGTAGGTACTATGTTATGTTTGACTTATACTTTCAATTTAATTTTGTACCTACTTATATCAATATTCTAACCGTTTCTAGAAGGTCAAGTCAATCACTTTTATTGTCCTTCTTCATTCTAATCTAATCAGTATTACTATAATAGATAAGTAACATGAACTGAATGTAGATGAAAATTATGATATTTAATATTAAATAATAAACTGGGAAAAATTCGACTTGTCACCAGATCATTTTCACCGGCGGGAATCGAACCCGCTACCTTTGTAAGTCTGGCCCAATGCTCTTCCAACTGAGCTACCGAGTCACTATTGACGCAAATCTCTCTTTGTGGTTTTTCTGTGATTACCACAACGAGTCATGTGCGTTTTTAGAAAAGCCACAACACGAATTTTGCGTTGTGGATTTTTAGCAGTGAGCGTTTTATTCGCTCAATAGGCAATTTCGGTCTTTGAACCTAAGATATTTAAACATTTGCACCAATAATGGCGTAGATACCGAACTTATTTGACAGTTAAAAGTGCTTTGTACAGCCTATAGTATATAGTTTGTGTTTGAATGCACCACTTAGACTTGATTGTCAATCCACTTAATAAACTAATGTGGACACTGTCATTACACTACCAACAATTCCACACCACAACAGTCTAACGTAAGTAATGATGTGCTGAGATGCCGCAGATGTGAAATGCCGTGTGAATGAGAATAGTCTGTAGTTATAGCAACCTACGTTAGGTACGTGGCGTACGCCATGATTAAAGAAAAACCGAAGAGTTAAGATTACTCGAAGTACGATGAAAACCTTTTCTCAGAAAATAAATATCAGTGAGTATTTTTGTTATCACTGGCTACCTAAAGTCAAACCATGTAGGTTAATACCAAGAATTTTTACATCACGAGTTGCATTGTACTATCCCCGTCAATTGGTAATGCGCTGGAACCTTGTCAAATTAACATACACATCATCGTCATCCGCAACTAAAAATGACAAAAAACAGTAAAATTCTAATAGGTAATATAATATATTAATTATTGAATTCTTATTTTCAATAAGAAAGGGTCTAGGTATATGAGAAAATTACAATTGTTTTTCGTTTTTGAGGTTAAAATCATGGCCGCCAGGCGCATTACCAATTGACGCGGATTATATATGCATTTCTTTTTCCCGGTTAAAAAAAAGCTTTTAAAAAAAAGCAAAACCTCCTTCAAAAATCTTAAAAAACAGCTCTATAAAAAGCAAGAAATAATGTTCAAGTCTATTGAAGTCGGGTGGAGCTAAAAGTATTTTTTTTACTTATTCTATTGTTTATATTCTAAAAGCCAAAGCCAATAAATTAATATGGTATCATTTTTAAGGTGTCTCCTTTCAAACAAAAAAAGAATCATCTAAATCGGTTCATAAAAGTAATGGTTGAAAATCCGTTTGTATTCATATAAAATGGTAACGAAAACGACAGTATTTTCAAGATTACTCAAAAACTACTGAACCGATTTCAAAATTTCAAAAAATGGGACCAACTTGGGTACAAACCTCATGTTATAACGTTTGAATCATTTCAATCGGTTCAGCCGTCTTTGAGTAATCGGTAATAGTAAAAAAAAATATACGCGACGAATAGATAACCTCCTCCTTTTCAAATTTTTGAAGAAGTCGGTTAAAAAGGAGGAGGTTCTTTGTTCATCTGTATGTTTTTGTGTATGTCCACCGAATACTCAAAGACGATTGGCCCGATTGAAATTATTCAAACGTAATCAGGTTTACTTCCAAGTTGGTCCAATTTTTTTTAATTTGGAAATCGGGTCTGTAGTTTTCAAGTAATCTTGAAAATACTATCATTTCGGTTACTATTACATTAGTGTTTTTTATGGTTTTTCTTCTATGTTAATGATTTTATATTTATGATTAGTTTTTTGGAAACCTTTAATTTTAATTACCTTTAATTTTAATTAAGATGAATAAATAATGAAAAATATTAGAAAAAAATCGGCTCACCCGTAGCAACTTATCCCGTCTAAGTTGCTACGGGTGAGCCGATTTTTTCTAATATTTTTCATTATTTATTCATCTTAATATAAAAATAGCATTGTGAATGCAAAAATCTAAAAGATTAATTTTAATTTTAAAACAATCCGATTGTCTTTTGGTTTGTTAAATATTTCTCAGGGTCTGTGTACAATGTCGCAAGTTGATATGTTTAAGTTCACCAAATTAAAAGATTAAAATAAAAGAAGTATAAAACTTCTTTCAATAGATAAATTTGGTCACTTTATTTAGTAACCATCATGTGTATTAATTAATTTATAGGTACCTTAAAGGCAAACGAAAGCGTCTATGATAGCTTATTATACTTTTTACAGCAAAACGGAACTATTCTTGGTCACTTTGCAATTTAAACGGCAATTGTTTATGGAATTTATTAGACAATAATTTACACCTAGTTTCTTTAAACAAAATTGGTACGTTGAAGATATATTTTTAGCTCCTTACAACTTGAATAGTCATATCACGAATAATCTAACTCATAATGTCAAATTTTGTTTCACTGGAACTGAAAAAAAACGTTCTTTGCTTTTAACAGCAACAGCATTGGTTTAAATTTTGTTAAAGATATCAAAGCGATTACGATAATAGTTCTATACACGCAACTAATGCAGTCTCACGGTTGTCACACAAAATTATATTCTATAAAAAGTGTGATAAGAAATATTGTTCAATGACTATGTTTTATGAGGAGAATATTTTGGGACGAAATTGTTTATTTCACTTTTTAATTTATTCAAACTTCTTATCGGCGCGTGTCTGATTAAATTAAGATTATGGTTTTGATCAACATCAAACAACTTACAGACATGAATTTATGACAAATATTTAAGTTGTATAGCTTAAAGAATTATTCCGAAAAATATTTATAAATAATATTTACGAAATATTTACGAAAAATGTTTATAAATACATACACCTGCCAAAAACATGTCTCAGCCAAGTTACAGAATTTTCGCTAATTTAATTTTTAATTTTGCTGAGGAGTATTTTCAACGTTAAAGAATAAACAAAATAAATTAATTTAAACCAAAACTTATATTTTTGAGCAACTTATTTAAAAAAGTCATTTTCAATGTTAAAACTATCAGCTTATTAGAAAAAATCATAGGTTAAGTAATGTTATGCCTGATACGTAATTCATAGATACATGAATCGGAACTTCTTACGTACAATGAGAACGTTTTTGAAAGTTCAGCCATGAAAGCCAAGATTTCCTTTGTTTGAGCTATTGAATTTAAATAATATGAGTATTAAAATATTTTGTTTTATGGAATACAGAGAGCAGCTTTGTTAGGGTCTGCCTTTAATCCTACTCGTTGCTTTGTAGAAGGATAATGAAAAATGACAATATGGTTTCCCATTGTATCCTGTCCTAAAGGGTAAGATTTTCTTCCATCATCTTAAATGAAAATCTCTAAGTAACCTATTATGCTAGTACCATTGTTATTATTCATGAAAAGATGTGCGTCAGTCAGGGAATGTGTTACTACAAAAAAACAGATTTCCTCTAAAGCCTCTTTTATCATACTATCAGATAAAGATATGACTTTGGATCATGTAATGTGCCAACTATAATCTCTGGTCAATATTAGTTGCCATGAATTTGCCTACGAGTGAATAATATATCCACCCATAATAAGGCAAGCCAGTGTTCCAGCAATGGGGAAATTAAAAGTGGCTAATGTCTGAATAAGTGTAATTCTTGTCGACTTTTGTAGAAGCCACAATGAGGATCAGTAACAGGTTTGAATCCTATAGTTTTATTGATATAATATAAACACGTATTGATAGCTATCAAACCTAGTGAGAGAATTTTTGTAATCCGTTTAGAAATGGTTGAGTTAAAAGGGTTTGAAGGAAATGCCAACCTCAATGCAATATGTGCTTTATCACGTACGACATAAGGTTCGCGTCCGTCGCGATGACGTCATAGGGACCCCCGAAAAACCAGTGTTTTAGCTCTTATAACTTCTCAGGTTTAAGAGATATCGTAATTTTTTTTACAGTTAATCATGTGGTGGCATAAGCTTTCTAATTAGCAACTAAACAAAAATTCACAGATCTCGTGCCTTTCACGACCTTCTCATTGAAAATGAATTTAATGAATTTAACAAAATATTTTATTATTCTTTTCTTATAGATATTATTTTATTGAAAGGTAACCTAAGTACTAAAACATCTGAATTTCTAAATAAATTAACCCTAATAAAAAAATAAATCAAAATCAAATGCAGCATGCGAGACTCTCGCGCTGACTTCATCATCACTCGAATGTGCGATAACAACCCTCATGTTTACCTAGGCATCATCATCACACTCTCATTCTCAGAGATCGTTGTAAAATTTGGAATCGCAGAGTCACTAAGAAAGACGTGACTGATCGAGTAATTTCAAATCTCGAAAAAATTTAAATAACAGCAACCCACGATATATAATATTTTGGATCTAGTAGAGGCCCTCGGCTTCGCCTCGGGCCTTAAACTAAAATCTCTCTTCTGTTCAACTTTCGCTCAAGATTCGTTTATCCGTTTCTCTACACACAAAAACTCGCTACGACCGCCTAGCACGTGTACTGGAGATAATAGCGTCATCTCTTTTGCTCCTACAGTTATTGCTAACACTACTTTCTCTTTCGTTTTCACATAGTAAGCGACGTCACTTACTTGAATATGGACTTATGGAGACATTTCAGTGCAGTCACACTATGGTACCGCCCCACGCCGCCGTATCTAACGATTTTTAAATCTTTGACTAGATCTGGAATCAGCTCTCGCTTCACGCTCTATTCACGTCATACCATCTGTTGACCTTCTAGAGCTAATCAATATCAATATTATGGTTTTAATATACAGGGTGGAAATTTTTAATGCCACCTGGAGGGAAAGTACTCTAAACAATGGAGATATCAAATTTCGCTCAAAGGAAACATTCCTTTATTTTTGAAAAGAAACATAACTGCATTCAAAGATTTTTAAAATATACGCTTCCCACACCCAGGAATCGAACTGGCTAAAATTCGAAAAAACAACACCCTGTACTTTTATGATATCAATCGTTAGGGTCGAACATAAGGATCAAATCTCTCTAAGAAATATGGTAAATTAAATGAAAGGAAAACCATTAAATCTTAACTTATTTTAATTAAACGAGAAAAAACTTATTTTATTGGTTGTTCGAAATGGGCCCCATGTTGCTGGTATTTCTCTGGTTCCTTTTCCAAATGTAAAATTCCATAATTTAGATTACTGCTACACGCAGTTTTTATGTCTCATCTATCTTATAAGGAGTCTGCATTACGAACATCTTATCGAAATAGTTCTACATCAAAGATAATTTATTGCGAACTAGGTAGGTACTAATATAACATATTGGATCATTTAGTAAAAGTGTTTTATCTTGTCTTTTATGGTTTTCCTTTCATTTAATTTACCATGTTTGTAAGAAAGATTTCATCCTTATGTTTGTTTGTTTGGATATGATAAAAGTATATGTTGTTTTTTCGAATTGTAGCCGGTTCGATTCCTGGGCGTGGGAAGGGTATTTAAAAAAAATTTGAATGCAGTTTTGTTTCTTTTCAAAAATAAAGGAATGTTTTCTTTGAGTGGAATTTGCTATCTCCATTGTTTAAAGTACTTTCCCTCCAGGTGGCATTAAAAAATTCTAACCTGTACATCTAAATACTTTTTTATTTATAAAAAATGTGGAAATAAATAAAAAAATACAAAATATAAAACACTATTACAAGCTTTGAAATATACAATTATTTAAAAACTTCAATCGTACCTACTACGTATTACCATTATCCCGCGCCGCGTACGTCGCCCGCGGTATCCCAACATTTCGCTTCATAAAGGATAAGCTACAGCCCAGACCGTAAGAGTCAGGGACATATACTAACGGGGTTTTTTTCATTTTTTCGATATCGCTTTTCGTTTTTGAGAAATTGTCGATTTAGTGAGAAAAGACCCCGAAAAAGTGTGTCATTTTTCTACATTTATGCGATTTTCGAAAAAAGTTTTTGACTTTTTCAAAATTTTTTTTCACCATATTGTAGCCCTGCTGAGACGCATCTTTTGACATTTAGTACATTCACGTAGACCCAAAACTCACGGGACCAGGGCAATGTCTCACTTTTGCTGAAATTGGGTACCTTACCGAAGCGATCGAAAAAACATTTTCAATGTTAAAATCGTGACTGATCCTCATTTTATGCCAACTCTACTTGTCTTGTCTATAGGACGATGAAAACAACATGACAGAAACATAACAACAAATAGACCTTTTTAAATTCATAATTGAGTTTCATATAATGATAATTATGTCTATTTCAATAAACACGTTTTTTGTTTGATATAAATATCCACCTTTATCAATATCGCACCATTAATCAACAAGACCGATTCACACACTGTGTATTTTAAAGGAAATTAAACAGTTTTTATCAATTTACAAAAAAACAGTTTATATCAATTTACAATAGCTTAATGTAACTTAGGGGTGTCAAAACCATAAGTTGGCGGCGACAAACACGACAAAACACTTATGAACTTTAAACCCTGGCACCTTGGCTCACGCTATCGGATCCGTTGCGTTGGACACCTGTCACAAATGATGGATTGCTACTAATATTAAAAAGTAAATTAAGTACCTTTTAAACACGCCTCTTGCGATGGACGGGGATAAAGCGGAGTCCCGGGGAGACTTAATAATCAATGTGTCAAAAAAATGTGCTCATAATCCCGAATTCTTTTAGGGCTACATTACTTATCTAAACGCTTCATCTGAGTGGAATGATGGAAGTTATTTAAAACGGTCAAGCTGGGACGCGAAAAACGATCCCATTTATTCAGGGTTATTTGAAATACACCAACAACCTCGCAGGTGTAGAATACTAACATCATAAATAACAACAATAAATTGTTCTACAAAAACACAAAAAATATTCTAATTTTCATACAAAACTCGATCAACTGTTCAGACCTGTATGGATAGTTTATTTTTTGCCTTTTTTCGGAAAAGTTGTAGAACGAACGTTGTTTTAATGATGTTAGTAACCAACTCCTGCGAGGTTTTTGGTGTTTTACAAATAACCCTGTAACCATTAGAAAAATTCGTTGTAGAACGTATTGGAGCTTTTTTTTCAAACCCTAATTGGAAAGGTCATCAAAGTTATCATATTTTTTTCAGACTTCCCAAAAAAATTTCAGGTAAGTAAGTGCCTGTTTTTCGACAAGTATATCTAACCTTCTTTCAAAGTTTAAACTTTTGCGTCATCATAATCTCCTCTCGAGTCTAGACAATACACTTCGTGAAGTAAGCAAACTCTAGAAATATTTTGATTAACTCTATGCGCAGATTATCAACCCGTGATGTCCAAAGTTTTCACATAAATTTCTTTTACGACCACCCGGAATGTTCTAATTTACTTTAATTACGTATTTTCGTCTTAATAACGCTGTATTTAGCAAGGATCCGAGCAAATTGTGCTTGCTCCTGTTCCTTCTTATTTATTTTTATTTCGACATTACTGTTTTTATCCTATAATAAATGCGAAAGTTTATGTTTTATTAAATTGCGTCTTTTTTGCTATAAAATAAATAACTTTGGCAATAAAATCATGCTTATAAATTTTTCATAACTGGCACAAAAAAACGTAGGTACACTTAGTAACCTTATGAAATCAATTTGACGGTACCTAATATCAACTTATTTATATTTATGTCGATTATATGGTAATACTTATTTCAGATCGACAGATCGTTAAAAATAAGCTTCGAAGAAGAAAGTTAAATATTTTATTTCGAGTTTTAGAAAGTATTAGATGAGATCCTTTTAGAAGTTCTCGGGGATTTTAACACGAAAGTTTAAATTCGAAAGTTTCTCTCTCTTGTTTCTTACAATCTTTAGTTTTTTGTTTTGAATATTCAGAGGTCTACTTAAGTCTTGAATTTTAAGTGTCGGATTCTGACAGTGGCTTTGGACTGTATAATAATTTGAGGCAAGAATAATATAGCCTCACTATTCAGTGGTGTCACTACAATAATTATGATTTAGTATTTCACTGTTTTATTGTTGAATAAATTTTTCAAATGATCGACGTGGAATTGGATGAACGGTATGGAATTGAAACTAGTAGTTGTATTCGCATCTACATGACTAAAAGTCATACCACCGTTGTTTCTGATTTCCATAACACAAGTGCTATAGCTACTTACTTTGGGATTGGAGCAATGTATGTGATGTTGTCAAATATTTATTTATTATTATTATTTATAAAAGTAAGTAAATGACATAGTTAGTGAGTAAAAAAAACTAGTATATTGACCACTCAAATTGACATGAGCAGAGCACCGCAAAAAACGAGTTGTAATAACTTGAGTGAAACATGATAAAGAAGTAAATCTGATTTAAAACCTACACACTGTAAGTGATTTTGTAGTCAAACTTTATAGCTCATAAATATCTTCATAATTGTCCAAATTGAAGGTTTTGTTTTTCAAAGCTTAAGTAAATTAAAGTGTATCAAGCCCCTGTCATGGCTCTGTACCGACCCATTAATAAGTTTTCAGTTGAGCCCACAAAACCAGCCTTTGAGGAGTGAAAAGGTAAACAGTAGAAAGGCTAAGCAAACACCGTTGCGACCATGCCACAGTAAAGGTTAACAATTACAACGTTACTCACGCCTTCAATAAATTCATAATTGATTGCACAAGGTCCTAAGTAAATATACGCGGGAATTGCAGTTAAACCTTGTTTAAGTATGTCTTCATAAAAAAAAATATACGACCAATAAAATAGCAATAAGGCAAACTGTATGGATACCTCCAAAAATATTTTTAAAACCTACGCTTAAAAGCGTTGAATTATATGCTCTATATATTTTTAACGAGTAACATGCGAGTTCATTGGGTTAAAAAGCACTTAATTCAAGCTGTGACTTTATTTCCGTAAAATTCAGGTTAAATTCCAGACTACACTCTCATAAAACTCACCGAAAGAGGATTTTTATATGCAGTTTAAGGAGAGATGTGCTTTTATACATAAACGATACGGTAACGTGTGATTAATATCAGCCCTTGTGGCATGATGAGCTCAAAAGAGTTTTTGTCTATTTTAAAATTGTAGAGAAACCTTTTTAAATCTGTCATAAATGACTTTCGATTTGGACAAAATTATTTACGGTTTCATCAAAGACGGTTCATCATGCTACGCTTAATGTATTTTTTTACATTTTTTTAGCGACAGTTATATCAATTTCTTAGATATTATCTTGTTATAAGAATTATTCAAAATCAGTTTCTACGCTTAAAAAAACTGAATTTCAATCATATTTGGTACGATTTAACAAACTATTCTTGTTCTGGCATAAGAAATAAAACTTCAATGGACGAAAACTGTCGACAAAGTAATAAAAATGACGTAGATGTAGGTCGAAAAACTGAGCTACAAACAATCCTGAATTAAATTGGATCTGCCAGCGAGATCGTTTGTCTTTGACTACTCACACAGGCGATTAAACATTGAACTGCAGAAAGTTTGCTATTGAGAACTGACTTTCTGCCTAGGCATGTCTTGAATACCTCATGTAAAGTTTTAGCACTGAATGAGGAAGATTATTGAAATCTCGAAATTCGAATGGAGGTTCTGAATAGTTTTAGTGCCTTATATAATTTTTCAGAATAAAGTAAATTATGTTTATATGATATAAGTATTTTATTTATCTATTCGCAATTCCATAAAAAAATAGAGTGTTCGGTTTGTTTTTCATTTGACTATGTATCTTAGTACTTATTGTATGGTATGTGCGGCCTGTTTCACAGATTACTGTCATCTGGTTTTATTTTCAAAATAAGTAATACAGAATTTCTCCATTATAATTGGTTTTTACACGACTGCCCAAAGCAAAAAGAGTGTTATGTGTTCAGGGTTCATGTATGTTTGTGGGTATGTGAGTTTCTTTATTCCACCATAACTTCTAAATGCCTGAACTGATTTGGATAAATGGATCGTTAGAATCCTTACAACATCCCGAGTGACACTGGCTATATTTTTTTTAGAAAAAATCATTATGGCGACTGTACGACACCATTTTCAAATGTGAAAAAAAATTTTTTTCTTCTATTATTACAATATGGGCATCAAACGAAAGGCCTTGATGAGCACATTTCAAAACTATATAATATGTTACTAAAATGTGTGAAATAAAAATAAATAAATTAAAAAAATATTAAAAACACGACTGCCCTGCCAAAACGAACTAAAAAGTTAAACAACAAGTGTCATTGCAGTCGGGGGACCTCTTTGATCAAAAATTGTTCCTTGATAAGGTCCCCCAACTGCAATGACACTTGTTGTTTAATTTTTTAGTTCGTTTTGGCAGGGCAGTCGTGTTTTTAATATTTTTTTAATTTATTTATTTTTTACCTCAGTTTCACAGGTTTCGTGCTTTTTTACCTAGACAATATTATAATTTTAGTCTCCTTCTCACTTGCCAATAAAATCTCGCAGTATTTCTTGGTACAAGTTGGAATCGTTACATTATGCTCTGAGCCGTGCAAGCACCGAGCGCAGTCGAATCCGTTATCGTCTCAAACAGCAAACACTTTTCGATGGGCAGTGCTTGAACTTGTTTTGTTGTTCTTCCTATTGTTATCTTTTCGATCCAAGAAAATTCCTAAAAGTTGAAATATGGACCTTCCACTATTTCACGGGAAATACTTATTTCCTATAGGCTATTATATATAGGTTATTATATATAGGTCATGAGGGTGAATATGGTGAAAGACTGTCTGACAATAAAGGAAAGTACAAGATTATTTGTAAAACACCAACAACCTCCTAGTACACAAGGTCACTCAGCGTGCAATGGAGAGAGCCATGCTCGGCGTTTCTCTACGTGATCAAATCAGAAACGAGGAGATCCGCAGGAGAACTAAAGTAACCGACATCGCTCGAAGGATTGCTCAGCTGAAGTGGCAATGGGCGGGACACATAGCGAGAAGAACCGATGGCCGTTGGGGCAGAAAGGTTCTGGAATGGCGACCGCGCACCGGACGACGCTCCGTGGGTAGGCCCCCGACAAGGTGGACCGACGATCTGGTGGAGGTCGCGGAAAGCCAGTGGATGCAGGCAGCGCAGGACCGATCGTCGTGGAGATCCTTAGGGGAGGCCTATACCCAGCAGTGGGTGTCGTGTGGCTGATATGATGATAAATCTAGACAAGCTATTTGGGCATTTGTAGAGAAAGTAGATTTTTTTTTGTATTTTTTCGGAAAACTCGTAGAACGAACATTGTTTATGATGTTAGTATATAGATAGATGCGAGGTTGCTGATGTTTTACAAATAATCCTGTAAGTATATATTATGAAATGATGACGCAGATAAGTATTTTTTCTTTAGTTTTATACTCATTAATTTCAAAGGTCAATTCATTTTAAATCTTTATAATTTATTGCTTTTAAATGAAACGACCTTAGTTGTTTCAGAAACATTAATAGATTTCAATTAAACTTGGAATATTTACAGTGACTATTAATTTCATTCGTACAGTAACTTATTGTAGCAATCTCAAGAGGCTACATTAATCAACGCTACATGCAAATCATGCCATTAACAAGCAGAGAACAATAGAAAATTATTTAAACCAATCCTTTCACAATCTCGTTGAATTAATTTCCATTTGTTAGTTATACAACATCTGTAGGTACCAGGTGCACCTTCAGAACTGCCGTCGAGATCACGCTTTCCTGTCCCAAATACGACTGTCAGACCCTTATCAACTTCTAATTATACATTACCGCTGCTTTCATTTGCTGGGGGATTTCTTTAGTGACCCAAACTCAGCCGGACATATTTTTTCCCATCTCTTTTTTGCCAGTTGATTGGTATTACAGTGATGTGAGCGACATCCCTTATGGCTTTCAATTTGATTTCACGAGTAGGTGGATTCTGATATACCTATGGGAAGTGGGAAGATTGGCATGGGATGAATAAATAAAAATATAAGACTCTATTTTCAAGAAAAATAAAGGTTGTTTTTCCTAAAGAAAATACGTTCTTAGTTGAAGGAAAACAATTTACATTGTTTATTATCCTTTGTTTTAGAGCTTTGCTTTGTCTTAAAGTTCATTGTATTATCTTTTAAGATATTCACTGTATAGTTTATTTAAATGTTCTTAAAAAAACCCTTAACAAAAATATTTAAAATTACTGAATACTTATTTCACTATGAAAGTTTTACAGCATCTTAAGCACATTTTTTACATACGTTAGGTACTGACAGAAACGAATAAAAGAAGAATTCTTACACTCCAAACCAATCAATTTCGCTGAAATCAAAAGTAATGAGACATTTCCCAAATATTCCTTACAATCACATGACTATACACCTAATATTACCTTAGCAAATACCTGTTAATTCCCGGGGGAAATTCGGGAGACGCAGTAGCAACAGATTGCAACCATTATTCCCTCCCTCCCTCTGTTTACCAGATAGTTATTCCCCTTCTAAGTTATTAGCCACAGGTAGGCAGGATGTGCAAGAAATACGAGACGGGATTCGAAAAATAGGGAAGCAAATTGGGATTTAGAATAATGAAACGATGGAGCAATTTGCGTGGGAGGAAGCAGAGCAATATTGCGTGGGAGGGAGCAAGGTTACTGAAAATAAATAAGGTTAAAGAGACAAATATATAGGTACAACTGTGTGTTAGAAGTTAACCCTTAGGAATTCTGTGTGTTTAATATACAGGGTGTACCAAAACTTTGCCACACGGAGGGAAAGTACTTTAAATATTGGAGATAGGTAATTTTAATGAAAGAAGACTTTTTGTTTCTTGTTTTTAAAAAGAAACAGAATTATCAAAGATTAAAAAAAAATCGCATACGATTCCATACAAATTGATACAATCCGTAATATTTAAAATTTAAATGTTAAACTTCATGATCTTCCTTTTTTAAGGTGATGTGTCGCTTAACAAAAATTATCCCTATGAGTAACCCTTTCGATTGGTATCGTTAAAATAAACAAATAAAAAAATGTTTTGGTAGGTTCGATTCCTGGCTAAGGCAGGCGATTTTTCAGAATTCTTTGAATGCAGTTCCAATTAATTTTAAAAACAAAATGAAGTCTACTTTCGGTAAAACTATGTGGCAAAGTTTTGGGACAGCCTGTATATAATTCTGTGTATTATAAAAAAGCAAATATCTGAAGTAGCACTTAACATTGCCGAAAATAGGAATTTATCAAGGAATATCTAAAGTCTTTGTTATGTTGTAGGTTGGTTTGGGGTTAAGAATAAAATTAATGATCACCGAAAAACCTTCTACAAAATATGCAAACAAAGAGCTTGCGTAAGTCGAGTCAGTAATATGTATTTTATCTGAAAATATTACCGATACGTAAAATAAGTAGTTCAGTAGACAGTAGATAGGTACTTTAAAAATTAAACATAATAAAAGTAAGAATATAATAATTTATAAAATAATCACAAAAGTTAGATTAATTCTTTAGTTCCTAAAAATATACTGACTTTGTATCGATTCGATGAAGTAATTCGATAATGCTGTCATTGAAATAGTTTTCCTAGTACCGATATTTACTGAAAGCAATTGAAGTTTCTAAGTAAGAACCGTTAACCTTGCCAATACTAAGAACGTTAGAAAATTGATAAATTTCACTGTCGTTTGGCCTGCAACTTCTTTATGAAACTAACTTATTGAACTATTATGAAATTCAAGTAAACAGATTTTGAAGGTTTAACACGTAAGTAGCTGCTTACAGGAATTCAGTCTTGTTAGTTCTTAACCTTCAAGCGGGCGCGCGGTCATTTGTAACGAAAGCGGTCGCGCGTAACCTAAAAGACCTATGGGATATTTCAAGGATTTAAAACACTAATTATTAAAATAACAATTTATTTCTTTGTGTACACAAACATGATCACTATGTAAAAATACAATTTATGCCAAAAAAGAAAGTTAAAATCAGAAAATAAATATTTACATGGTCTCTTATGTATCGATGTAGTTTTCTTGGATTCATCGTAACTCTTCTTTGAAAAAATTATTTCGTTTCCAATTCTCGTATTACAACTTTATTTGCTCTCAACGAATATTTTTTATAAAAAAGAAACACTAATAAAAGCTTAATAACTTGACTATTACCTTAAATATATAGGTCGCGCGTATTTTTTTCTATGACAGGCGCGTGGCGTGTTTTCGACGTCTGCGCCACGACTTAAACAAATGCGATTTATGCTCTTTGGAGGGTACGGGGAAGGGAGGTCTTCTGTTTATTTCGTGCACAGTGATACAATGACAGGATACTAGAAATGGGAAATGCATACAACAAGATATAACAATGTTATGAACGAAAATATACTGAGTGCGGTCGATTCGACACCGCGCGACCGCTTGAAGGTTAAACATTGGAAGTAAGAGGTTATCATTGAGTTTGGTTACTCCAAAACTAACTTACAATAATTACTGTTAGCGGCCGATTTTAATAAACTATCCTCAGTAATAAAGATTTGTTGCCTAGATATTTCTGTTAAATTATGGGAAATGACAACAGTTGCCTAGTAACAGATCCATAGTAGGTCTATCTCTTTTTGAAGATAGATTTTTGAAATTAGACGTATAGTGTAGGCAATGAAGCGATCTTTTGTATAGAGACCCCAACATTAAATCCTCAGTCGATGAAACTTTGCAGGGATGTAATAAAGTATGAACCAAAACCTATGTACAAATATCCAAAACAAAAAAAAAAACACAATAATCGATTTGGATAATTGAAATAATATGTTTCATTTATGATACTTTATCATATTGTAAAGTTTTGTCTAATGCGGATTTACTGTGGTGGGGGTCTACTACCTTCCTTACCTACACTAGTAAGTCATTGATATTTACTTATGTTACATACTATTACTATCAACGATGCCCCCGAGTTATTTGCGATAGTTTATTAATTAATTAGTAATTACCTCCTTTGTTATTGTTTTGTTTTAATAATTCGATAATAATTTGTTTAATCTCTCTGTTAATCTGAACTCCCAGTGTAAAACATTGTCTTTGTTCCATAATAAGTTATAATCTGAAGGGTGGAGTGAGCCTGGTGACTTGTCACACAGGGGGGTCTAACTTCACCTAGTTCGGGCACCAGTTCTCTCCAATATTAGTTTATCTAGCTTAGTTTATAACTTAATATTATTTACATTAAGAATGTAACTTTTTGGAGAGAAAAATAAAGATTTTTATTATTATTATAACTCCTATGGAAAGTGAAGGGTTGGTTGCTTAATCAATTACCAATTATACGAGATTTCCCTTAAAGCAAACTGAAACAGTAATTCACCAACTTTTAAAACTTGGTTTCATCTTGAATAAACGTAAAAAAAATTCAAATTGCAAGTAGGGTTAAAGAAAATGTAATGAAATTAAATCCTGGTGCGCTATAGCAACTGAATTATCTGCCCAAAGTGCCATCCAATCCTTGGCTATTAGGACGAGTAGTAAAAGTGCCCAGGGTTAAGTGCAGATAACCTGCTATATTCGTGTCCCTTTTGATGTACGGTCGTCTTCAAAAATAGGTGAACAATTTAGAACTTTATCACACCAACTATTGCGACCGTTCAGTATTAAAACCCTACTGTATGATCGCAATCATTGGCGTGACAAAGTTCTTGATATTTAGTTACTTCTGAGGCTGATTTACTAACAAGGCACCCGCCATGGCTGAGCAGAGCCATCGAGAAATAACGACCTGTGACTCCAGACGATGGACTTTATGTGAAAATATACATAATGTTAAATGTAAATAAAATAAAACAGAAATATTACAGAGGTAATATTTTGATTGACATGACAGTGGTGTGAAAATTTATTGAAATGTTAAGATAACTATTGACTACTTCTTGACTTTGCAAGTGAATAATGTAAAAACTAAGACCATAATTTTAAAATTTACAGCAATTTTACATTTTTAATTTACAGCAAAGAACATACAGGATGTGATGTGATGAAGAACATGGTGTTAGTCGAAATAAATAATAAAACGTTCCTCAAAAGTCACTTTATATAAATGCTGTGCCTAGAAAATTAAAAAACACAATAGATAGAGATTCCAAAATTCCATAATTTAATGTTGATTAAAATAGGAAATACCGATAAAAACAGAGGAACGTAGTACACTATTATGTGGATCTAATTAGAAAGTAATTATACTCTGGAAAGTGGTAAATGTTTTGCATGATTTATCTTATCAGCCTCCCTACTCAAATGGCCAACTTTCTATTCGTTTGAACGCTACGCTTATCCTCCTGTCCTATTAGAACTTTAAAATAAACAGTAAACTATAGACTAACGTGCCGTAAACTTGACAATTCCATACGTTACATCGAAGTCTGTGATTTACATAAGTTTGCGACATGTGATTTAATCATCTATTGCTCATATTTAAGCTTTAAAAGTAAGCGTAGCGTTCAACCAAATAGAAAGTTGGCCATTTGAGTAGGGGGGCAGTTATCACATGCCACTATATACTTGGAGTTGCCAACTTTTACATTTAATCAATGTCGTACCAACTTATGCAAAAAAGCTATATTTTAAACTTTTCGTTTACAAACGAAAGGTTCCATCTGCTACCTCCCACGTGTTACCAGTATGTTAAGCCCTAGACGCCTTAAGACTTAATTGAACAAACACCAACCCAAACCAAATTAAACTCTAAAACCAACAAGGATTAAAGTTCAAGTTTCGTTAATATAGTATAAACATTCTTATTTTCGATGTTTACATGAAAAGTTTTGAAAAATAAAAGTTTCATAATACGAGTTTTGATTTGTTTACGCATCGTAAAAACAAAACTTTTGTCTATGAATATACAAGTGAGCTCTTAATATTCTACTCCTACTTATAACAAACACAGCTGGAATATTAAAAACTGAAGTCGTCAAGTGCGGGAGTCAACCTCACTTTAAACTTGACATTAGGTACTCGAAAAGTATTTCCGATAAAGGTAGTCCAGAAAAGTATTTGCATTCGATCTAATAAAAATCTTGCAAACAACGTTATTAAAAATGACACCAAGTTTGTGTGTAAATCAGTACTTTTCGGATCTTATTGTACCCTCAGCAGCACATGAAGTTGGTTATATGAAAGTGTAAGCTCAAATGATTTTTTAGACCATTATTAAGGTGTAGGAAGTAAAGTTTAAAGTTGACTCAGCTGCTGACTGTACACTATTATGCTATAATATAACTAGCTTCCGCCCGCGACTTCATCCGCGTGGACATTCGAGAAAATCCTAAGGCAACCTTTAACCAGGATAAGAAGTATTCTATGTTTTAACGTCCTGCATCGCTAGGCAGTACACTTGGTGTGGACGTACCTCACTTGCGAGGCAGGGCGTTTGCCACTTGCAGCAGGCCTCACGTGGCCCGACATCGCACTCGGTCGCGTACCTACGCGCTCACCAGAGACCTGCCGCGCGCAAGGCACGTCCACACCAGGTAGGCTGCCCTAGCAAGTCAGGACATTAAAACATAGAACACTTTTATCCTGATTAAAGTTTCCACAAGGATTTTCTGGAATGTCCACGTGGACAAAGTCGCGGGCGGAAGCTAGTAGTAGAAAATAATATAATAGAAAGTGGGCTTAGATCGTGCATTTTGTTTCTGAGAAATTACAAAAGAAAGACCCAAAACTCGACACGTTATTGTTTATTTTTAAGCCATTGACCATTTTACTGTGCCAGATGTGGAAACATCAGCTAAAAGTATAATTCCCCGAAGATAATTGTTACAACGACTTCATCGTAAACTCTTCTTGAAAACTTAAATTTTATATCTTTTGATTACGTGAACCGATTGCGATAAGATAAAAATGTGATTATAGATGTAGGTTTTTACTTTTTTATAAGTATAGTGATTTCAATGGAGTAATTATTCGTGTTCGGCACAATTTGGATTATACATTTATTATTTGAATTCTTCGATACCTCTGCAGTAAATATCACTCGGTAATGCAATCTTGAAAAATAATGAGAAAGCAGAATGTAGCCTAATATTGTTTTGACTGGAGTGCGTTTACATTTATACTTACATTATTTTAGTACATACAAGTCAGTCACAGATAATATTCCCTATGTCCATCTACTTTTATAAACATGTCTAGTTATTAATAGAACAGAACGAAAAGAAAGATTTGCTTAGTTCTACGGTCCGCTTTATTTTCTATTATTATTTACTAGCTTCCGCCCGCGACTTCGCTCGCGTGGACATTCGGAAATTCCCTAAAGAGCCTTTGACCGGGATAAAAAATATCCTATATTTTAATCCTATCTATAAACTATCTGTGTGTCAAATTTCATCCAAATCTGTTGAACCATTTTTGTGTGATTGAGGAACAAACATCCAAACCCACAAACTTTCACATTTATAATATTAGTAGGATTTTCCGTTCAGTTCTACTTTTTATATGCTATAATAGAACTAAACCCCATATTTTATATTTCTAATGAAGGAATTACCAACTAGAAAGTTTAACCTAAAGAAACTATGACCGAACTTTTAAGACGCACTTGAATCAAAATAGCATGAAAAATAAAATGCACGAAAAAGGAACATAGATTTTGTCTGTAGTATATTTTGGTAAAAAGATATATTTCTCTTTTGTTTACTGTACAGTAAAAGCTCAATGGGTTGTAAAGAATGCAGAATCGTTAAAAAACTGCTGCACAGATTTTATGGAGCGCCCAATATGTTCTGGAACATATCGCTGCATATTGGTGAAGCGAAAAGTACTCATTCTTTTATTTTAATACACAAAATTTATTTAGATCTTTGTTCAAAAGATATGGACAATTGTAGAAGTTATTGTCAACTTCTGCATAAGTCCGTAGGGAGATGAGAAATGAAAAAGGATTCTCATTGTCAGGCAAGCACAGGGAAAAAATAGGCCTTCCCTAAGCTAAGGAGTTCCACAAAGATTGGTCCAGCCAGTATATCCTGTAGACCAGTTATGATTACTAACGATTGCGATGGTGTTTGCTATAACGCTCTTAGGGCGTGAGTACACCGACGCATTCGCATGCGGAATTTTTGCGAAACCATAGCGGTTTCGTAAAGATTCCGCATGCGATGCGAATGCGTCGGTGTATTAACGCCCTTAGTACACAGACGCATTCGCATGCGGCAGCGAATCAATGAATAATATGTCACTTGTATAACAGCGTTTCGCATACCTATGCTATGTATGTCTCACTCTCTAAATTAGTGATATAACATATAGTTGCGTCCTATTTCAGTACAGTTTCAAAAGTATCTGCAAAATGGTCGTTACACCGACACCAAAAGGGGTTCGGGCACTTTGGTCCTTATGACCAATAGACTTGAATCGTACATCGATGGATAGGTCTTTTCAAAAGGAAAAAAGTTATTACTTATCGGATTACATTTGGATTTGTTGTCCGATTCGAGATATCGGCTTATAAAGTGTGTGTTTTCAGTATCTCGGATAGTACCTAGTTGGTTACTAAGTTCTGTAACTATGGAAAACATGAATAATACTAAATTTACAAATAATGCTACAATGAATTATATACCAAATGAAAGCACAAATATTTAAGATTATCATGTATTAAAATTATTCGAAATGACCGCCTCTGGCATGAATACACGCCTTTAGACGACGAGGCCAGTCATCGATGGCAGCACGAACTACCACCATATCCAATTCTGCGACTGCCTTGAGAATAGCGCGCTTAAGAGAGTCGAGATTCATGTGGGGCTTAGCACATGCTTTCTCCTCAATAAGTTGCCATATGGCATAATCCAGAGGATTTAAGTCTGGGCTGGAGGATGGCCATTCTTCCTGCGCGATAAAATCAATTTTGTTAGCCCGAAACCATGCTTGTGTAGATTTTGCTTTGTGCGCAGGGGCAGAGTCCTGCTGGAAGACCCATGGCTGGTTTTGAAATAAAGTGTGGCTTAAGGGTTTGACAACAGGTTCCAAAACGGTATCTTGATAGACTCTAGCGCCAGTTTTCACACCTTTTTCACAGAAATGAACCTTACTTAGCCCTGAATAGGACACCCCCAGCCAAATCATCACTGATGAGGGGTGGTGACCTCGTTGGACCCTCGGAGCAATCATGCTGGCTTCTTTACTATTCTTAGCGTATACTCTATCATTTTGACGGTTAAAATTTTCTTCGACTGTGAAGATTTTTTCATCAGTAAACAAGATTTTTCGATGGCCGTTTTGTGCGTACTGCTTTAGTAGAGCGCGACTTCGTGCTAACCTCATAGCCTTCAATCGTGCGTTTAGCAGATGGCCCTTTCGTCTACGGTAAGCGTGAAGCCCAAGGTCATCATTGATAATTTTTTTAAGGGAACTTCTCTTCACAGTCATCTGCATTGCCAATAACTTTTGCTTCCGGACGGGATTTCTCGTGATTCTCGCCTTCACTGCCTTGATCACAGCTGGTGTCCGAACGGTGCGTGGTCTTCCTGATCTTTTTCGGTCATCGACGGTCAAGGTATTATTGTACCTATGGATAGTGCGATTAATAAATTGCTTGTTGATTTTCAACTTTTGTAGCAACTTGAAAATCATATTCGGTGGCTGCCCACATTTGTGCAGAGCAATTACAGCGACACGATTCTCCTTCAACCCCCATTCCATGGTGAAATAAACAAAATATGATATACGTGTGGTATGGAATTATAGCTTATAAAACTGTCAATAATATGTCATTTTTATTTTTTCTTTTCATTTGTTTTAATGGCCAGTAATCGATAAAGAAACTCAGTAACAGAACTTTTGACCAACCTGTGTACAGTCGGCAGCGGGTCCATAGAATATGAGGACAACAGTAACAGGACAAGCACCATACCTATTCGTGCTCTACGAGAATATACCTTTCTAACGATATACTATTATATCTATTGGGTCCAGGACCAGAGTCCATATATTTGTGCCCATACCCCTTTCACGGATTTTTAGCGATTCGTTAACGCACGCAAACGCGTCGGTGTACTAGCCGAGCAGACAGATTTTTGCATAAGTTGCAGATGTTTCGCTGCCACAAGTGATTCGCTGCCGCATGCAAATCCGTCAGACATTCGCATGCAGCAGCGAATGTGTACTAACTAACGTTAAAACCGCAAATATTTTGCAACCGCAAACAATTCGATGCCGCATGCGAATGCGTTGGTGTACTAAGGGCGTAATACTAGCAGCGTTGAAATTGTCTTTGTAGCGGCTGTCTGGCTAACTATAGTTAGTACTTACTATTTAACAAGCTCGAGCATTAAACGTAATACCAATAAGCCAAATTGCCTTGATACCGCTAAATGCTAAAACAATGCGACTAAAAAAGTATTTAAATACATCATCACCTTATTTATAATGACATTTGGAAAATCTCTAGATAACTTTTGACAGGGATAAAAAGTAATCTATGTTTTAATCCAGGTTATTAACTATCTGTGTATCAAATTTCATCCAAATCTATTCAGCCGTTTTTGCGTGATTGAGAAACAAACATTCAAACCCACAACTTGAAGCACATAATAAATAATACGTAGTATACTTTAAGTAAGTTTTTTTAAAAATAAAGTATATCAAACCTTTTAAATCGTAAACATGCTGAGCTATAATTAATAAGGCGTTTTCTCTCGCAAAGTTCTTGCTCATAAGTTTTTTCTCAAGAGCAGAACGTTGAGATTGTTTGCTAAAAGAAAGAGATGATTAAGGCTTATAAGTAAGCTATCATGAAAGCGCCTGAAAGGCTACAAAGTTAAAACAAAGAATGCTGAAAATAAGTAAAGAATTGCTATAAGATGTGGAACAAAATAGCATCTAATATTTTCGTGAGTTGGTAAATGTTACGAATAAGTAACATTAAAAAAACCTCAACAATATCTAAACAGCTAGAAATAAGAGAACCGTATAAAACATAGCGTTGGTAAAAAAATTCACAGATCTCGTGCCTTTCACGACCTTCTGGTACATTGAAAATGAATTTAATGAATCTAACAAAATATTTTTTTATTCCATTCTTATAGATATTAACATTTTATTGAAAGGTGACTTATTTCATTGAATTAATCTTAAATTTTTAAAACGTTTTCTAAAATAACATAATAAAAAAATAATCAAAATCAAATTCAGCATGCGAGACTAGCGCCGACTTCATCATCACTCGAATGTGATATAACAACCCTCATTTTATTGCAATTATAAACTACGTTTACCTAGGCATCATCATCACACTCTCATTCAGAGATCGTTGTAAAAATTCATTTGGAATCGCAGAGTAATTAAGAAAGACACGACTGATCGAGTCATTTCAAATCTCGAAATTGAATTAACAGCAACCCACGATATATAATATTTTGGATCTACATTTCTGTATCTACTCATAAGTACCTATTGAGTTGAGACCCTCGGCTTCGCCTCGCGCCTCAAACTAAAACCTCTCTTCTGTTCAACTTTCGCTCAAGATTCGTTTATCCGTTTACCTACACACAAAAACTCACTACAACGCCTAGCACGTGTACTCGAGATAATAGCGTCATCTCTTTTGCTCCTACAGTAATTGCTAACACTACTTTCTCTTTCGTTTTCACATAGTAAGCGACGTCACTTACTTGAATATGGACTTATGGAAACATTTCAGCGCAGTCACACTATGGTACCGCCGTGCCGCCGTATCTAACGATTTAAATCTTTGACTAGATCTGGAGTCAGCACTTGCTTCACGCTCTATTCGCGTCATACCATCTGTTAACCTACTAGAACTAATCAATATCAATATTAAGGTATAACATTTTTCATTATTTTTTAGCTTTAAAGCAAATAGACAATGCAACTTATTGGTCCATTTTAACTGGTTTCCAAGTAAGTATAAATTTTATCATTACGGTTGACTTTTACTATGGGACCAAAAAATCTTTGGTGCCATCTAACGCCAGAAAAAAATCGTTCATTTTTTTTAGCTTCAGTGCAGTTGTAACTTTTTTTTCACCAGGATAGATTTTTTTGGTGCCTTAGGGCGACTTGCATGAAACTTTCTTAAATCTCGATTTTGTTAAAGATAGTATTAGCTCTAAATTCGGCTTAACTTAAATCCCACCAGGGTTGTATTGCACATCCTAAATTACATTCGACTTAACTAAACCAAGATTTAGCTCATCATTCACTTGCCGTTCATAGAAAACAAAAGAACAGATGGTTACGAAAAAGGTTTTATAGTTTGATAACAACCTATAAAACCCATTTCTATCATTTTTGGAATTTTTGTCTGTTTATCTGTTTGTCTGTTTATCTGTATGTTTGTGCGCAAATAACTCAAAAACCACAAAATAGATTTTCAGAAACTCAATCGTAATGATGTTATATACTATTTTTTTTTATATAAATAAAGGCTAAATTACTTCGCAAAATACATAGAAATATACTATGTATTTTGCGAAGTAATTTAGCCTTTATTTCATCGCAATCGGTTCACTCTATCAAAAGATATACGACTTTTAAGTTTTTAAGAAGAGTTTACGATGAATTCCTTGTACCAATATCTTTGGGGAATTATACTGTTAGAACGACGACTACCTGGACCTGGTGTTCCCACATCTGGCACGGTAAAATGGTCAATGGCTTAAAAGTAAACAATTACGTGTCGAGTTATGGGTCTGTCTTTTGTAATTTCTCAGAAAAAAAAATGCACGTGCATGCAGTAAAATCTAAGCCCGCTTTCTAAGTATTATGTTATTTTATACTACTAGCTTTCGCCCGCGACTTCGTTCGCGTGGACATTCGAGAAAATCCTTAGGGAACCTTTAACCTGGATAAAAAGTTTAATATCCTGCCTTGCTAGATAGCCCGCTTGGTGTGAACGTGCCTTGCGAGCAGCAGGCCTCAGGCTGGTAAGCGCGTACTATATCGACCGAGTGCGATGTCGGGCCGCATCCTCACGCGCAAGTGGCAAACGCCCTGCCTGCAAGCGAGGTACGTCCACACCAAGCGTACTGCCTAGCGAGGCAGGACGTTAGAACATAAAATACTTCGTATCCTGGTTAAAGGTTCCCTTAGGATTTTCTCGAATGTCCACGCGGACGAAGTCGCGGGCGGAAGCTAGTATACAATAATTTACAAACTTCAATCGTACTACGTATAAATATAACCATTATCCGCGCCGCGCGCGTCGCCCACTGTATCCCGACATTTCGCTACATAAAGGATAAGCTACAGCCCAGACCGTAAAAGTTAGGGACATATACTATTTTCTAAACGTAGCCCAACTAGGGGTTTTTTTCATTTTTTCGATATCGCTTTTCGTTTTTGAGAAATTGACGATTTAGTGAGAAAAGACCCCGAAAAAGTGTGTCATTTTTCTACATTTATGCGATTTTCGAAAAAAGATTTGTACTTTTTAAAAAAAAAATTTCACCATATTGTAGCCCTTGCCAAGACGCATCTTTTGACATATATCACATTTACGTAGACCCAAAACTTACGGGACCAGGGCGATGTCTCACTCTGGCTGAAATTGGGTACCTTACTGAAGCGATCGAAAAAACATTTTCAATGTTAAAATAAGAATTCCTTAATAATAATTTAGCTATATTAGCCGGAAAGTCTTTTACTTTGGTAGGTATTTGTATCTATTTGTCTAACTATTTTTTGGATAATAAATAATATTTTATTGTTACCTTAGTTTAAAGAGCATGTTTATTGACTAATAACTCATTCATTTCTTACAATTTCTATCTCATTTGTTTTTCTACACAAGTTTGTGTTAAAAATTGGTAAAATTTGTATAGTTGTTATCTATTACAAATACTTCAAAACTACCTACATCCCTTGCGTTCAATTGTTGTCTTTTCACGAACGAAAACCAAACCACACACAACGAAAAATTAATTTATCATCCATTACTTTGTCGAATATTTATATAGCGCTAACGAGACCGTGTCGTGTATGGTTGCTTTATATTTGTCCACTGAAAAGGCAAATAGCAGTCAATTAACACACCACCACAATCAATGAAGGTGTATGACAAAAATATATTCATAAGCATTGTTTTAAATGGCTTCGGTGATTGGTCCGATGACCGCAAACATAAATAAAGCGCACTCAACACGCCATATTTTTATCAATATTGATAAAAGATTAATGTTTACTGACAAATGTAAACCTGTTTATTTGGTTCAAGACACAACTCTTAAAATGCCTTTACTTTTATTATTACGAGCAGTCATTGTTATAAAAAACCTGCCTATAAAAAGCAAGAAATAATATTCAAATCATTAGATATGCATTATCATTGTTATAATAAAAACACGTCTATTGAAGAAGGGGCTGGAGTACAACTTCCTATTTTTTTATTCTAAAAGCCCCACCCGACTTCAATAGACGTGTTTTTATTAAAACAATGATAATGCATATCTAATGATTTGAATATTATTTCTTGCTTTTAATAGGCAGGTTTTTTGAAGTCGGTTTTTTTGTTTTATAAGCAATTTTTATTTTTTTATTTTAAGTGTAAGTACTTTCTGTATTAGGTATATTATTTAGATAGAAAAATCGACTCAGCCAAACGTGAGATAATCGCGAAGAAACATACATACATACTGAGAACCTCCTTTTTTGAAGTCGCTTAAAAAGACTACAATAAAGTATCCATTTTCCAACAAAAAAAATCATCTTTATGAACCGAATAAATAAGAAAGTCGTCAAGGTAGTTGATAGTATCATAGTATTTTCAGGATTACTTGAAAACTACCTGACCAATTTGAAAAAAAATTAAATGGGACTATCTCGCAAGCAAACTCAATCGAACAAAAAAAAATCATCAAAATCGGTTCATAAATGTCGAAGATACGCGTGAACAACGAAAAAAAAAAAGAAAATACAATCGAATTGAGAACCTCCTTCTTTTGTTGAAATCGGTTAAAAATTAATTATTAATTAAACACGTGTTAGGTCCCTAGAGCTGGTAAGGGTGTGTATATTTAATCACTACCACTTTCGCTACCATCATACCCTTTGCATTATAACCGTACAATTGCGCAACCTTAATGGAACTTACGAAAGTGGTTATTTCCGTACATTGTGTGTCGTATAAAAAGGAACACATTCAGAAAATAGACAGCAGACCTGTCACACTTTTTCTTTCAACCTAAATGGTTTTCTCCTTAAAAGCTTGTCGCATTATGTGGATATTAATGTATCCTTCCTCTATATACGTCTGTCCGTAATAATTATTTAACAAAATGGATACAAAAACCACAATATCTTGCACACAACAGATGACAAAATATGCAAGATACATGTGCACCGTCTCCATCTCTTTCCATTCGCTCAGAAACAGAATTCGCTGGAGTAGAAATTCCACTCGGTCACGACCGCCTGGCCGATGCTAAACAGTGCAGTCGGTACTGCACTCTTCGGCATCGGCCAGGACAGAGCGAGAAAACCACTTGGCCGGTGCTAAGTATTGCTCTACACAGAGTACCATCAGGGTCACGGAGTACCTATTGTTATTTATATTTTAGGTGCGTGATCGGTCAAACCATTCTACCATTCTGAAGGTAAATGGGAAAATGATTACTGCAGCGCCTTCTAGCGGCTAAATACCATAACACTTCGAACCATCTCCGATAAAACCCATTACTGAAAATGCGCATCGAAATCAGCTCAGTAGTTTTTGAGAAGAGTCAAGTGTCGATTTGTCTGGTTGCTGCAGCGCCCTCTAGTGGTCTTCCACCATTGAAACATCTAAAAATCTGCTCTGAAATAAAACCTTTTTAGTGGTCTTCCACCATTGAAACATCTAAAAATCTGCTCTGAAATAAAACCTTTTTAGTGGTCTTCCACCATTGAAACATCTAAAAATCTGCTCTGAAATAAAACCTTTTGACGCAAAAAACCACATCGAAATCGGCCCAGTAGTTTCCGAGGAAAATGGTAACTTAAACATACTAACATACAACCTCTAACCCCAAACGTATATACCGCCTCCGTTCCGTTCCGTCCGTCGTGGGCAAAAATAGAAACTCACATCGAAACGCGATTTATCCAATGGCTCACGTAGAACGAAAAAAATATTGACTTAGAAAAATGATCGACTAATTACACCGCGCTCACTCCTGGCGGTCGTCTTTGGTCGTGATCATCAATCTTCACGTCATTTTCTGGGAGTGGACTTTGGAAAAATGGCTTCATCGACTTTACATCCGTAGAGAAATTTCAGATTCATTTATCACCCGTGAAAGAGCACACGGATTATTTTTTAATACTAGCTTCCGCCCGCGACTTCTTCCGCGTGAACATTCGAGAAAATCCAGAAAGAATATACTTATAATCAGGATAAAAGGTATTCTATGTGGATAAAAGGTATTATAATTCCACCCCTATGGGGTTTTAACCCCATAGAGGAATTTCCGAAAAAACTTTCTTAGTGGATGCCAACGATCTATGTACTAACAAAATTTCAAGTCAAGTAGTTTGGGCTGTGCGTTGATATATCAGTCAGTCAGGACTTTGAATTTTATATATGCTTATATAGATAGAGAGAATTTATAATTTATGAAGAATAACCGGAGTCACAATTTTTCATTCAACAGAAAGGTTTTAAAGATTTTCATCTATATTTTTGATGTTAAAATACTGGCTTAGTATCAAATAAATCTATCAAATATCAAAAGTAAGCATTCAAATAATATTCTTATGTTATTTTATTTTTATTAGTTTATGCTGAAGATTTTATAAAAAAAACTTTATTATAAGTATAAAAGTTTTCGAGTAAGCTATAAAAGTAATCTTAGAGCAACTCGTCTCGTCTCCCACACCTTTTGCGTGCGATGACCGCTTTATAAACTTATTTATGATAAATATAAAAAATATAGTTACCGACATAAATAAATATAAATAGGCAGCTTTTCTTTATATCAATCTTCATTTGACTTTCTATTTCATCTTTATCAAAGTCAAAGTCAAAAAGACAAAATACCTACTAAGCAATTAAGCGCTTTTGTTTTGAATCGGCTATCTATACTTATCAATTGTCAAACAATTGGAAAGTCGTATCATTATAATTTTGAGGGTTTCTCACATTGATGAAAAAACACTGGCTTGAAACGGAAAACTGAAAAGAAGTAACCACCATAGAAAAAAAAAATGGAAATATGAATCATGATCATGAATCATAAGATTAGTCTATTTCCATTTTTTTTTCTAAATGATTTAAAGTTTTCAACACCATTTTATACAAGCACATAGTCCTAGCTTGATGGAAGTACTTCACTCAAAAAATTTTGACGCATCTACTGGGGGGGGGGGGGGAATGTTTTCTTTGTTCTGTGCATCTACTAGTAACCTGTCTCTTAGTTGGAAGTGTATTTGTGTTTGAATCCCACCTGAGGAGGTGGTGACGAGTCGTTTTTTAGGGTTCCGTACCCAATGGGTAAAAATGGGACCCTATTACTAAGACTCCGCTGTCCATCTGTCTGTCTGTCACCAGGCTGTATCTCATGAACCGTGATAGCAATACAGTTGATATTTTCACAGGTTATGTATTTCTGTTGCCGCTATAATAACAAGTACTTAAAACAGAATAAAATAAATATTTGAGTGAGGCACCCATACAACAAACGTGAATTTTTTTGTCGTTTTTTTGGTACGGAATCCTCGCATTTGGCCGGTTTTTTTTCTAGAATCTAGTATATTAGTGCTTTAAAATAAGTGGTTAGGCTAGTAAAGGGTAGAAGAAGGTATGTGGCATGTCAGTCACGCTACTGTAGTGCTTTGTTATCAATTTTCCTGAGAGGATTGTGAGTAACATCATTAGCAAGCATGCGTTCCCACAGGAATAATGAACTACAGAATATTTTTGTTTACCCTGTCTGAGGTAGTACACTGCTAAAAATCAAATGCTTTTACCGAAAATTTACTGAAAAATGATACTCATAAATAACATCATAAAACTGTGAATAACCAATCAGTATAACAGCAGAACCCTTTTAAACAAATTATTCGCATGACTTCGCGTAATGTGTGTCCGATTTACGGTTATTACCGTCTAATGAATTAGACGGGGAGTAAACACAAATTTTGTGGAGTATTTTCAGGGCACGCTATGAATTGTTAAAAAGAACGACTTGAGTGATTTGTTTCTGTAAAATTTGACAAAAGAGTATAATAGTGAGAAATATTATTACCTACACCACAGAATTGTGGTCAAGTGGTTCGCCCACCCGAGACGGAGGAGTCCCGGGTTCAATTCCCAGGGGGGTACAATTTGTACTCGGTTTGGTTGATGGTAGGGATTTCAAGTCCGCCTGGCTAGATACCAATATTTTACCTAAGTCTGACGCCATAACAACAATTTAAAAATTGTTGTGTTCCGGCAGTTAGAGGTAAGATAGTCAGTTCCTCAGTGATGAGGATTCCGGGTGTAGTGCGCTTCTACCTTAGGCCTTATCGTCACTTAACATCAGGTAAGGTGATGGCCAAGCACTATCCCGTTGTGCATAATTTTGACGACCTCCGTGGTCGAGTGGTTCGCACGCCGGTTTTTAAGGCGTCACCATCTCTTGAGGTCCCGGGTTCGATCCCTGGCTGGGTCAATGTAGAAAATGAACTTTTCAATATTGTCTCAGGTCTGGGTGTGTGTCATACCACCGTTGTTTCTGATTTCCATAACACAAGTGCTATAGCTACTTACTGTGGGATTGGAGCAATGTATGTGATGTTGTCAAATATTTATATTTAATATTTATTTATTTATTTATAAACAAAAACAGGTTACTTGAGCTAAAAGAGTTAAGAAGAAGAAGTTTACCGGATTGAGTGGAAGAATAAGACAATCGCAAGAAACAAACAAAAAAGTGTTAAAATGGAAGAAAAGGACGTTGTGCACCGACCCCGCGTATTTATTGGTTACGAAGGAAGGTTAGCAATTTAGCGAATAAACAATAACATCCGTTAATTTCTCTAAGGAGGGAAAGAATTCAAACTGTGAATTCATCACCGCATATGAATATGGATGCAGCTAAGGGCAAACCGATCATACTAATGGCACTACTATCATGTTATGACTATATTTGCAGATTGTTTTCATAGTTATATAAACAAATTATGTATTACCTATGTTTGTAGATCATTTTAAAAAAGAGCATAGTTAATTACTGAAACAATGGATTATTTCGGATTATAATAACTACCTATTGTGTATACTCCTCTGTTTTTCATAGTTACGAAAATTACTTTTTCACATGAAACATAATTAAAGTTGATTTTTTTACGACATAATTCTGAAAACACCAGTCGATATTTCAGTAAAACAATCTAACCCACAATAATTCGGTATCGGCTTACGGATATTCAATATTTTGTACGGCTTCCTTTAAGGAAATTCTTATGATTATCTCATTTACGTATTACTTTTATGTTTACGGATATTTTATTTTGTAAATAGGTATTATAAAAAAAAATATGATTATAATAACGTAGTTTGAGTAAGCCTGCAGCGTGATACTAATAAATTAATAATACTCATATTTACAATAAATATGAAGGAAAATCACTTTATTTTGAGAACATTACTGTAAATCTAACGTATCTATTAGCAGTTTGTGCGTCAACGAAGCCAATATCTTCTGAAAAGGAACACGATACGGTATTGTTTATCTTCGCCTTGGATAAAGATAGCTCGACGGGTTTAATTAAACGAAATATTTAAATTAACGAAGCAACAAAACACTCGTTAAATTTGGCCCTTTCGCGCAGAGTTTCGGTTTACTACTTGAAAGTATTTCGCACTCAAAATTTACGTCCAGAGTACGATGTTGGATAGTAATTCTTAAATATGAAAGGATGTATTCAGGTATAAATAAAAAACTTTCATCTAAAAAGTGTGAAATTTATTTGTGACACTAAAGGCCAAGCCACACAGCCGACGGGGCCCGTCGCGCCACGCCGGTCTATGTGACGTCGCCCATAGTATCTAGTACATTACAACTGCTCAGCGTCGCGTCGTCGTCCCGTCCCTTCACGCCACGCCGGCTGTGTGGCTTGGCCTTTATGCCATCAACTTTTTGATTTAAAAAATCTGAAATTACGACACTTAAGTACATAATAAAATTAAAAGTAGTAGTAGAAAAGGTTCTACAAACGTTTTTAAGTGTAATAACAATAGTGTTACTGTGTTCCAAAACTTATCTCATCCTTACAAAATATCTTAAAGCCTCTCAAATTCAGTAAACCCGGTAATTTCACACTCTTTAGCAATACAAGAGAATGCAATTTAGGCACAGCGCTGTGCATATTAAATTTTGCTACAAAAAGTGACTGTCGGGTCGCTGTGAAAAGATTTTAATAAGTGCCCACGAACTGTGAAATGTTTCTTGTTCTCACTTTGTATTTTTCAAACGGATTATTTCCTGAGAATGATTTTATCACTTTAGAATTAAGAGCGATTAATGTTAAGAATTTATCTTTTATTATATTAAATATTATTAGGGTTCCGTACCCAAAGGGTAAAAACGGGACCCTATTACTAAGACTCCACTGTCCGTCTGTCTGTCGCCAGTGATAGCTAGATAGTTGAAATTTTTATTCATTCACGTATTTCTGTTGCAGCTATGACAACAAATACTAAAAACAAAATAAAATAAATACTTAAGTTGGGCTCCCATACAACAAGCGTGTTTTTTTTTTGCCGTTTTTTGGTACGGAACCCTTCGTGCGCGAGTCCGACTCGCATTTGGCTGTTTTTTTTATGACCGTACCTTGCATTTTGTTTAATATTGCCATTTACGACAGAATTTCCCATTTTTTTATTGGAAAATTTTACTAAAAAGACCATTTAGTTATTAATATAGAAACTTATCTACTAGCTTTCTTCGCATATTAATGACAGGTGGGTAAATAAATATCGGTCGCAATTAAATGTACCACAAGCCATTGAACTTAATACGCTTGAAAGAATAAAATTTACTGGAAATAATACATTTTTGGTAGACTTTACTTAGGTTGTGATTGATAAATGAATTAGAAACTTTCTGAAAACTTTTTCTTCGACCTTTCTCAGTGTTATTCATCGGACTTCATTTGGCTGGTGGTGAGAAAGAATAATAAAGTTTTCTAAGTAATTCGTAATGTCTTTCATTATTTAAAAACTCTGTTGATTAATTAACAAAGATTTTCAATTAAACTTTTTATTGCTAAAATGTCTTGAATTGATTTATACTAGCCTAACATAAGCGCGAAATGAAAATACCTACAGTCAGCGCAGCGCCAAAATGATCTAAGCATTCAAACCTACTAAAACAGCTTATCATTCACAAAAAAAGTGAGTACTTTTTTACAATAATTATTAGTATTTTTTACCATAAACTACGTAACACGAATTTCATGATTTTTCACCTCCACTCCCTAGTGTGACGTCACATATTTTACAATTTTACATCTAGAAATAGTTATTGATTTAAAACAGCATTTGTTTATTTTGAAATGTAACGTCATGAAATTAAGACCCCTCCCACGCCCTTGTCACACAATGTCACACTTCGTCGACCCCCTCCCTCCCCCTTAACGTGTGACGTAATTTATGGCTGGCCCCTAAGGGTTTTAGTGCCAGGTGGAAAAAAATAAGGTAAAGCAAGGGTAACCAATAAATTTGCCAGATGGGCAATTTTTTTTAGACTATAGCGGTACCGGGCCACATCTTTTAAATATTTTTAATGTCGCTACAGCTAGGGATGGCTAGGGCATGGACGAACATGACTAGGGCATGGACGAACATGGCTAGGGCAAAGGCCTTCCTGGTGGGTGGATAAGGAGAATAAACAGACTGCAGGGAAAGCTGCATTCCGAAGCATGGGTTTCCGAAGTTTATTTGTAGGTCAAACCATTTTTATTTCTTTCACGTCGTCGTGTAAATTAATCCTTTACATACATAATAAAGAGTGGCAATTTCTTTTCGTTTGTCGATGGGTTGACGTTGATTTGTTCTTTTGTTTTTCGACCTACGTGCTAAATCGTAATTACGTCTTGACGTAGGTCAGTCGACATTTTGTGATATAAGACAGGTATCCATTACGTGAGAAAGTAAATTTAATAAGATATTCATGAAGCATTTTATAAAAAAAACGTATGCATTTGTTGCGTGTTAATATTATGTTTCGTCTGCTTATTTTAATTGAATTAACTTTTTACGAGAACAACGTTTTATTATTAGTTTTATTCATTTATTAATTATCTTATTTTACCGCTTTTTATTAATATTAATTAATATTACAAAGTAATGGGATATTTAGATGGAGGGACTTGGCAAGCGACTTTAGTCAATTAGCCATAGACTTATTATTGCAATTAGCGCTTTTTATCGACAATGCAATAAAACTTAATTTCGATGAGGTGGGCGATTAGATTTTACAAGCGATTTTTGATAAAAATCGCTAATTAACTAAACTCGCCTGCCAAGTCGCTTCATGTAAACCCCATAACACATGTTAGACAAACAAGGAAAATAAATGCAACATATAATAGAAACAGAATCGTAGTAAAATTTAAACTGTCTTATTCAGAGTGCGTTCGTTAAACTAGGGCCAAAGTTAACATGGCGTTAGACTGCGGACTAACGCCATTTTAGCGCAAATCGTATTCAGAGTGACAGTTTAACGTTAAGTCCCACCGTTAAATGATGGTTTACAAGCGGAATCATACGAGCTAGTCTGGGATCTAAGTATAAAACCAGGTTTTGTTAGAACCGACTTGCACCACAGTTTTGTGTAACATCTCTGAATAAGACAAAAAGCGTTCCAATAAGTAGGTTAAACTTCCTGAAGGCGTTGACATGTTTTACTTTGCTTCAAAGAAGCATCGACGTGCTCTAAAGAGGCGTTCTTTGTAAGAGCCTTAGAATAAAGAAAATTGTTATTTCTTGTTCGTTTACCTTACCTTTGGCCGCTGTTCAATGTTTGTTCAACGGATAGTGTCTATATGGGTCAAACGAGAGCTGAAGCCATCGGATTTATTTCGGAGAAGTTTTTATTTACCCTTTCAGGTTGATTTTCTATGAAATGTAGGTTTTGTGTTGGACATAGATTAGCAATTTTCCAATAAAGTTCGTTCAAAAGCTTTATATTTTTTAACCTTTTATGGATTAGTATTTTTGTCCTACGATATTTTAGTTTAGGGTATTAAACTAGTAACTCAACTTGGCAAAAACATTACTCTCAGATTATAAATTGAAACAGAAAAAAATTTGTTAAAATGGATTCTCAATGTTTAAAACCATAGATAACAAATAATTATAAACTCATTCGATCTTTTTTATATCGTGCCGCCAAACTCTGTAGTACCTACCTATAGGTACCTAATTGAAATTACACAACATTGCAACTTTACATGAGTGTTTTATGTAAATTTTATTTTCTAAGTTTCCGTGGGAACTTCAAAGCTTTTTTATTGAATGAAGTGTATTCTACTTCTACTTAAATAAGTAACCTAGATATTAGAATGAGCCACAGCGATGTGGAGCGATGTGTATCGACAAATTTTATGGTGTGGCCCGACACCGTCAAACTGAGCAATTTTGTTTACGGGACTAAATCAGAGCAAAAAAGTAATCAGCTGTTCCATGCAATTTGGTTAAGCAGATATTGGCGTTTTCTATGCACCAGCTGAATATTTTTTTGCTACGATTACGTTGGTCCCATAAACAAAGTTGTTCAGTTTGACGGCCTAAGCTACACCACAAAATTTGTCGACTATTCAAAAAATATGCCTGTAGTAATACTAGTATTCTTTCTGTCGACTTACAATAAAACTACTTATAATCACTTTGCTCATAACTCTGCAATTTCATTGGCATTCATCATACAGTTGAATAAGGAGTTGAATACTCTTTTCATACAAATTAAAGTATTGAAGCTCAAAGCAGAATCCCTTTCATCGCACTGCAGGCTACTCCTATTGCGCAAATATTTACAATAGCTGCTCTGAGTTCATTTAAACTGGGTATTAAACAAACTAGGAGGAAGCTATAGGACTTGTTGCGCGGTAGTCCATAGTTTATGTAGCTAATTTTGTATATCGTAATATGTTTATTATTCTAAGAGGTTTTGCTCTAGAGACCATATAATCTTCTAGCGTCAAACCAAGTAAACAAACCCAAACTAAGTAAACAGTGTTTACTTAAATTGGAATTTCTTTGTTACATTTGTTGTTGTAGAATGCTTTCTTATATTACGGAAAAACATCTAACAAATTACTTTTGAATGGTACGTGAATTAAGAAGGTCATTTTTTATTATATTTTACAATTTGACGCATGGTATGTTAACTTTAAGTTCCTTGATATTATCACAGCATATATTATATACTGTGATATTATGTAGCTTTTTACATATACTGTAAAACACGTTCACGTACTTTTTGTCTTGTTTGTTTTTATGTATCTGAAAGATTTTCTTTTCTTTCCATTATATATTAAAATGTTAAAGAAACAATTTCGGAAGAACTTGAAAAATTAGACATAGAAAAATTTTCGCTGCGCTCAAGAAGACCAATAAAGCATGGAAAAGAGAAGTTAACATTATACGGACATGGTCTGTGAAAAAAAGAGACAAAGAATCAAGTGAAAATGTGCCAAATTTTTTTACAGTAAGAGCCCCTAGCGTACCGCCTTGCAAATGAGCAATCACAGTTTGTTAAAAATATTTGTTAATCCTTATTAGAATTTCAAATAAAGGTATCGTACAGCCATGGTGTCTTGTGCTCTAAGTAATTTTGATGTGATAAAAAGAAACAATCCAAGTAATCCTTGGACGAATAAGTAATCACACTTTTCAAAGGTAAATAAGATTATGCCACACATTTCTCTAAAACCAAATTTCGCTACATTTATTCGTTTATCGATGAAGAAAACAGTATGGAACATAGTTTATTAATTTCCTTTGCCATAAAATAGTCAAATTGTATGTATGTAAGTAATTTTTTATGTATCTCATATAAAATGTAAACATTCGTTTTTCGGATCACCTGTTTATTGACATTGTTGTTCTTTGGCATTCTATTTCTATGGTATAAATAGTTGCCTACCACAGAACATAGAAATAGTTTTTTCTTTGTTCTGTGTTGCCTACCGCTACGACTAGAGCACTATATCATTGTCATAGGAGGCGACTAATGGTTGAACATCTACCAGGAGATGGGCAGTCTAAGAACTTGGCCTCACGCAAGTTCCCAAATTCTCCCATTATGGGCGACCTGTACCTAGAACCGGGTTTCGTGCGGGAGGCTGCGATGATGTTGAACAAATGTTTCAAAACCTAAACATTCGTCAACAATAATAATTCATACCCTTATATTTAGATAACTCAATAATATACTCTTCAACATTCGCCATAATTATTTAGAGAATGTACCTCTAAATAAATAAGGCCGGTTCATTCAAACAGTCCTTACCATTTCTCAAAGTACGAGCTTCATTTCAATGTTTCAACAAACCCAGTAAATATAAGGCAACATTATTTGTCGTAGCATTTCAAGACGCGCTGGGAAATCCAACTGCTTTATTACAGATAAAATTTTCATAACTCAGTATGAGCTGAGCAATTTTATATGAACCCTGTTGCATAGGAGGAATTTTAAGAAATACTGAATTTTAAGATACGTTACGTTTTGTGAAAATCGCTAACATTAAACGCAACTGTCAGCTTGTAAGCGTAATAAAGGGTCCAGCAGCCATTAAAAACTGTTTTAGGTAGGTACGTTAAACTAAATCTACCTATGTGTTATAGTCAAACCCGGAGTCCAGGCGCTCCTAGGTTTGCCTAGTCAAACCTCAGGTTTGACAAGAAGGCTTAGTTAAAGTCCAAAACTAATAGCGTGTTTTGGCATTTATAGCCAAACCTAGAAGAGACCAACTTGGACAGTCAAACACCGAAACGAAATTCGATCAAATCAGGGTCCGACCAGACATAATTAAATTAGGTACACAATAGGTTTTTTGTATTTTAAAGTATGAAAAACACATTATTTACAGTAATATTTAAATTAAATTAATAATTTTCCTGTGAAACAAAGATTTCTGTTGTCTGTTAAAAAAAATATGTCAAAGACGATCGCTCTGATCCAATCAATTTCTAACCTATCACGTGAACTACAGGAGTAAGGCAGCTTTGAGTAAGATTAACCTAAATATGTATGAAAAACAGCATTCATTTTCGATGTTAGATTTAGTCACAGATCACCTTAGTGAAGCACTTAGAGCAATGCGACCTGTATTGTTCAACTAAAATCAATTTCAAAATTAAACTCAATTTAACTGATTTTCGTGTTTGTTAACAGGTTCAATAATTGTACGTAATTTTTTTCCGATTCAGTTATTTTATTTTGCAAAATGGCGAAGATATGGGGGTTGAAAACGTAAAAACATATTTCAGACATTTCAAAAAATGATTAAAAATGTCACAAACGCTTGACATCTCATAGAGCTAGGTAGGTACTAGCAAGAATTTTATATTCATACTAGCGGCCGCCCGCGGTTTCACCTGCGTGGTTCCCGTTCCCGTAAAAATATCGGGATAAAAAGTATCCAATGCTTTAATTTAGGCTATCTACTATCTGTGTGCCAAATTTCAACCAAATCCGTTCAGTAGTTTTTGCGTGATTGAGGAACAAACATCCAAACATCCAAACCCACAAACTTTCACATTTATAATATTAGTAGGATTCTTGGGTACTAGTCTAGTTTCGAAAAGAATATTAAAGTGATAGATTACAGAATACAAATTCTGTTTTAATTTCATTTGAAAAACAGCTCGTTAAAAATGATATAAATGAAAATATCATTACCTAGTTATTTAATTTGAAATCCATATAAACTACCTTTTACATAACAAACGAATGCTTCTGCTTTTCCAAGTCGATCCTAACCTACTTTACTCAATGTCATTTTGTAGGAACTAATATATTTCGTACGGATTTCTATTAAGCTCGTGACACCGAAGTCTCTTTTCATTAAAATCCCTGTGTTCCTTTTAAAAAAGAAGTTTGTAACGTGAAAAGTTGTATTTACGGATCCACTTCTTTCGCTCTACTTTATCTTTGAAAGCTTTTCAAATTCTTTAAAATTGGGTCACGACCTGTTTGAGTTGATAACATTTTTATTAAAGATCTAAGCCTTGAGTAATGCTATTTATAATCACGTAGATTTTTTTCTGGCAGCTTTTGAGGAACTTCTACATGATGACCAAACATTATTTTTCTAGCACATTTCAAACCTGTAGAATTATATTTTTTTATTATTTCAAATTTGCATTCTCTACTACTACAAACTACTTAAATGTTAAAAATATATCTTACAAACATTATTGTGTTAGTAAGATTGTCTTACTCGCGTGTAACTTAGTCCTATCCGATGAAGTTACGTATACGCCATTGTTTGATAAGAAATACTAAAATTTTTGATAATGTTTCTTTGGACAAAAATTAGGAAATCCTTACTACCATATAAATGCGAAAGTCCGTTTGTTTATTTGTTTGTTACGCCTTCACGTCTTAACTAATGAACCAATCATCATAAAATTTTGCATACACGTTCTCAGGGGTACAGATAGGGACATAGGGTAGTTTTTAACCCGAGAAACAGTATTTTTCCCGAGGGGTAGCAAAAAACTTTTCACGCAGACGAAGTCGCGGGCGGCCGCTAGTAGCGAATAAAATAAGATCTCAAATTTTTTTTTAACTTTAACCTTCAATAAATAACTCCGTAGCTATTGGCTACCCAGGTATAGTCTAAAAGACCAAAATGACCCTGATAATGGGCGGCATGCGTGAGATTTTTTGTCAATTCAGTTTTCGAAAGTGTGCGAAAAAATATCATACTTCAGCCATTTCAAAAAATGTCACAAACGCGAGGTTACAGCTCTAGTTATTTTTCAAGTACCTATATAATCACCACACAAATAATGAGAACAAAGGCAGTAGGAAAACAGTCGAAGAGGCCCAATAGGCTAATAAAATGGGCCTATTCAAGGGCCAAGGCCCGATCCTTCCACGGTGGGGCCTAATAGCAGATAATGGTTTTCGTGAAATTTAGATACAGGTAAATGGAATCAACTTTGCTGAAATAAACCTTACGCTTAACGAAATTAGGCTCAAAATAAGTGAGGAGATAGATGTTTACGGTTTCAATATCTGTGGAACTATTTCGAATATGTTTGTTGGCAAAAGGCAATGAAGAAGTTAAATTGAATATTGCGATTAGCAAAAGGTAATTCGGTCCTTTGTATGGAAAATATACTGTTTCACTATTAGGTAGGAATGTATATTTTCTAGCAATATTTTTGGATGTGAATTACATAGTTACTTACGATTCGAACACAAAAATATCAATAAAAATATAAACCAAGCAACGCCTGTGCTATAAATACTTTCTGGAAAACGCATATCATTCATTATAATAATAATTAACTTAAATATTACCTAACCTATGTACCTACAAATAGAGTCATGTATTTTTAAATTATTTAGAAGAACAATAATCTCCATAATACTTGCCCCATGCAAGTTTGAAGTTGTAACTTTAGGTTTTATTTATTAAATAAAAAAAAAACTTTCTAAGAAAGAACGCATCAATAAATAAAATAAAATAATTATCATCATCTTATTTGCACTTCAATAATAAGATAAAATTAAGACAACTAATTCAATATTTCATTTGTTTCAAACTAAAAATCGCACTAACGATACTCGTAATTCAAAAATAAATCCGAAAAAAAGAGATTTTATAAATTATCTTATTTAATTAAAAATATTTTTTCTCAAGTCTGCCATTCAAATGTTTCCTGGTCCCGTCTGTTACATAAGAAACTATTAATTCAAAGTGTTTGTAGAGATATTCCCTTTATTAATGTAACACTATCTATTTAACTATAAATATAACCATACGAGAATCCACGATTAATGGATCAATTATTCAATGAATAGAACCAACCTAGGCTGATGTTCACTTTGAATAATGGTGCTGCTTCTAACTTGATATTGAAAGTTGAAATAATAATTATGTCATTGGCACGATTACCACTAAAATAATTGGGGCTTTACAACATAACATTAATTACCTTTCTTTTACCACATAATTCTCAGACCAAATAAAAAAGGGAAGTCGGAGTCTTCTCTGAACGAAGCAGTGAGGCCGATAAAACAACGCCTTGGCGTGTACATACACAGTTACACGCACACACATGTAACGAAACTACGCCTTTTCTTATCAGCCAGCGTGCGAAGCGGATGCAGTGACGTACTGATAAATAAAAAATTTCATCAAAGATTTTTATTTGGTCTGAGACATAATATAAAACGTGTGTTATTCGAAGCACTGTCCTTGAGAATAGTTACGTACTGCCCGGTGGGAATGGGTCTGCTGCTGACTACCTATCTTAAAGCATATTGAATTGTATGAATTATTTTTGTAACAACCCAGACTGAATTGAATAAGTAATGACTTTAATTTTGAATTTAGCTTGAACCCTGTCAATCACAGACCATACAACAATCCTACGTAAATTGATTGATCAAGAAATGAGCTAATTAAATAATGTTATTTCTTTGTTAATGTTATGCCTGGAAACGATATAGGTACTTATATATTTGTTATATCGTTTCAACTGATGATATAGCTGATAAGTTTTCTGCGCCCATTTTTCTTGTCAGCTAAAAGATGTCATAAGGGGTGGTAGGGTAAAAGAATTGACGATTTAAAAATGCTTATTATATGAGCTTATTTGAATAAATAATTTTTCATTTTCACAATTTTTTGTTATGTTTAAGGAGCTTTGGAAATCTTCCTTTACGGAGGTAAATTGAACCTTACATTACTTATATGCTTTTACTGAATATGTGAAGTACGAGTATGTAGAGTTGTTTACAGTCGGTGTTAAGGATTCTGTCTAAGGGTCTACTCCGAAAACTGATACCGCTATAACCGGGTGACTTTTGTAACGGTTCGTAACATTGTTAGCTCTGCCCATAAACTTAGATTTTTTTTCGTGGAATATTAAGTTTATGGCTCTGCTTTTCTAGCTAGCATGACCGCCCAAACACGATATGTTATTATTATAGCGATTTATCGACATTTAAGTGTCAAAATAAATTGTCAAATTGTAAAAAAATAAAATAGCTCTTTTAGTTTTGTCTCGTTTGCCATAGTTTCGCTTACTAAATTCTTTGGTACCTACATAGTTATAATATAACCTTGCCCGACATGTCGCTCGCGCTCATAGCAACTATGGGTACAAAGGAATAGTTGACGAATATTTGCCAACCCGCTTATGGCTCACGTCGCAGTGTTCCGGTAGTGAACGTTATAATTTAGACAAAATTTGGGGAGCAAGGAACTAGTTTTTGAGTTTTCGGAAATAATAAAGATTATAAGATGATAACTCATGTGATATTAATATGGAATACTGGTGTGCGAGTTGGTTGTCTGTGTTGCATCGTTTTCAAAGAGGTTCCAGACCAGATAGCACCTTATAATGGTTTAAAAACAGATTTTGTCGAAATTATTGGTGGCTGCGTTCAGACGATAATGCACGACCCGACCTCAACCCGAACTCAACTCAAACTCAACTCAACCGGAGCCCACTCCTTTTGAAATACATCGCTTACAATTTTGAGTTTTATAAGCTCCGTTGTATTTTGTCGATGCCACTGCCCCGCGCTCATCCCAACCTCAACTCGTATGTAGTATGGCAAACTAATAGTTTGCCATATTATCATTATTAACAGATCCGGGCACCTCACAGATTTTCAGAGGTGAGGGTGGGAGTGGTTGAGCAACAAAGGGGCTGAAAAGCTATTGAAGGTATACAATTTACAGAGCTCTGGATCTGGTGTGGTATAATAGCAAGCCAGTCATATATCTAAATCGAATATAACATTGCCAGGAATTTTGGCTGATGGGAAAGTAGTGCCAGGCGGCTTTAAAATGCGCGAAAAAGTGGTAAAGTTTGATGACGCCTGGCACTACTTTTCCACCACTGAATATCTGCGAAGTGCCCGGATCTGTTAATAATGATAGTATGGCTAACTAACTAGAGGGATTTCGTCGCTCTGTAAATTGTCCACCTATATCCGGGGCCAGCTCGTAGTATATTATAGCAACAAGAGACAACGAAATTGCATCAGATATGGACACATATGTATGCATTGTGTGTCATTCAGAGTCCGGCAAATATTAGTTAACAATTCCTTTGAGGCGAGCTCGTTGGGCACAAGCGACACATTTTGCATTTCATTTCTTTGTTGGTTGTGTTGCTGAGACAAGTGATCTGAAATAATTAGTAACCTGTTAAATCCAAAGGCATTTTTGTCTCCGTGGTTAAAATAATAAATAGATACCTATTTATTTTCCACGATTACATGTGGAACATTGGTAGCGACCTTGCATACTCGTACTGTGCTATCCTATGGTAAATATTTTGCCAGGGGCGGAAAATTTATTTTATTATAAACTATTTTCTTTACCCATTTGTCATTACTTCGACTTACGGCAGTGAAAGGCGTGATAAGGAGGCTTAAGGTCACCCAGCGTGCAATGGAGAGAGCCATGTTCGGCGTTTCCCTGCGTGATCGAATCAGAAATGAGGAGATCCGCAGGCGAACTAAAGTAACCGACATCGCTCGAAGGATTGCTCAGCTGAAGTGGCAGTGGGCTGGACACAGCGAGAAGAACCGATGGCCGTTGGGGCGGAAAGGTTCTTAAATTGGGAAAACTTAAGGTATATATTTCAGAAATTTCAGTGCCTGAAATAAAGGCTAATAAATATACAGTGCACAAACATTGGATCACAAAGGAATGGACCTTGAATGAAACTTTACTTGTTTGGTTTCCTTTTCATTCAAAATAGTAAATTATTAGTAAGTAAATAACTTGCGGCTGTATTCCAGCTGTTTGTTCACATAAACAAAAGGTTTGTTTATTTTGGGTAAGCCAACTTTTATGTTTGTTTAGACGTTATGTATGGTGGTTTATGGTTTTGTAATACATCGGTATTAACAAGCATAACAAAATAAGCTAACACAATACGAATCTATGGTTATAATTATCGCTTCAATACTGAGATTTACGTTTGTGTAATAATTAAAAACAAACAGTAACATATATATCATTTATTATTGTTATTACCCAAAAAACCTCCATTGGTAACCTTAATATATCGAAAAAAATTTCTGCATAAGTATACTGAAAAAAAACCACAGATTTAATATTAATAAAAAAAATGTTAAATAATATTTTCTAAAAGTATACCATTTTTGGAAGTATACCATTTGATTACCATTATTGGAAGGAAAAAACCTAATGTCTCTTACTTTTTAATTTATTGAATCCATTGAAGCCCCAATTTTCTTGATAATATTGTGGAGTAAGTATTTTATTGTGGAGTTTATTCAAACGCCTACAAACGCCTACGCCTTTTGATATCGTTGAAAATTATAATAGAAATATTAAACTTCAGAGAATAAAATGTTTGCTAAAAGGTGCAGACTGGCTTAGGTCGTGCCTATCTTGAACTCAGCAACTAATGGGCTTAAGATAAATTAATGTTTCGTTATCAATTCTAGACTGTGCGTAGGTAAGGTTCTAGAATGACGGTGGGCCACGATAATACAAATATACCACAAAATCCAATTAGAAACATGCAATTAGTTAATCATACAATTTCCTTACGCATTATGACCGCATATTTATAAGAAGCACGACATTCAACGATTTATTTTTAACTAAATCAACGATTTTAGCTTATACATTTAACAAGGACAATCCCCGGGTTTCAATTTAGGTGAATTATTATACTTTTAATTTTATAAAACTGTATTGTGTAACAGGAAACTTTGTGAAATAGTAGATAATACAACAAGTGAAAAAAGAGGGAATTTAGTTCGAGGGACTAAGTTGGATCCCGAGAGCAGCGAAGGATTCTAGAGTTGAATCCCGAGCGTAGCGAGGGATTCAAAAGTAGAATCCTGAGCGAAACGAGAGATACAATGGACTGGAGATGAATTTTTTTTTCACGAGTTGTGTACTCTGCTTTTTACCATTTACTGCGAGAAAACAAATAGCAGTACTTATACCTATAGTAGGTATTTATAGTTATGACATTTTATTATTTAGGTGGGTAATATTTAAACATTAGAAAATAGTTAAACCAGAAGTGGAAAACTTAGAAATATGTTGTATTGTAAAAAAGTATAGACTTTGAATTTTTTCCAGAATTAAGAACGTACCAGACTGATGGAATGGACTGATGCAAGTCTGAACATCTAATCACCCTCCAAAATATATAGAAAAGAACCCAAAGATAAGACACTAAAACGAACCTAATTAATTTGGCGGGTAATTTTTTTTTTATTGTGTAAACTATGACTCTATGGAATAGCTTCATAGCAGCCAGTAGGACTTTCAGCAGTTTCAGCCAGAATATGAATATATAAGATTCTAGGTTTCAGCTTTTTTTTTGTACCTAATAATATGATGCGCGCTTGTTCCAAATTCAAAATACTTTTATACACTCGGTGAATATTTCAAGTGAAAGTGATACTGTATTTAAATGAGCTCACATAATAAGCATTTTTAAATCGTCAATTCTTTTACTCTACCCATAGACTTATTATATTACTAGACCGTACCACCCATTATGACCTCTTTTAGCTGACAAGAAAAACGCAACAAATATTAAATTGTCATTATAATTTAAATTGGGATGTTGACAACTTTTTAAATTTTATATTACATAAATTACCTCTCAAAAAAAGAAACATTGGTAAAATAATTATTTCGCTAGCTTGAAAACTGCCCGAGATATCCCAGTGTGAAATGCACACAAATGGACTCGCCCAAAAACGCTCCATACTAACGGCTACTGAATTATGACGTCACGCCTCAGAAGTTTGTATGCAACGCGTAGGAAATTTTTTCGGCAGCTATATTAAATATTGTGTTTATCAAAATGGTTTCTTAGACAAATTTGCTATACATTTTACGAACTAATTAAAGGTGTAATTTATTTTAATAAATTTTATACTTTTTAAATGGACTTGTCCACCCAACTTTGAAGGGTCATAAAACAAATAATATGCAATATATAAAACCAAGAGGTATACAAGCTACTCTAAAAATTTAATATGTTTACGATTTTTATTAGTATTTCGTTATTTTATTCATTAGTCAACATCCCAATTGTCACGTTTATGAAATATGGGCCTGATTTATACTAGTTATACCAAAGTGCTAAGCGTATAGAAACAAATAAATAATCTAAGAGTAACAAGAAGAAACTTCCCTCTCGACCTTGCCTGTTATGACTGTTTTCATGTTAACATAAACATAACTTTACAGTCCAATAAATAAAGTTAAAAATAAAGTTGCAAAAATAAGACTGCTGTAGCTCCACCGGTTGTTGTAGTCGCAGAGTGCATAGAAATCATGTGACGCGGGAAACAAAATAAGGACATTTGAACACTGTTGTATCACATACTTTAAATTATAAAGAAAAGCAGCTCGTAACAATTCGCGGTTAGCCGTGCACGCACACACGGACATTTTTTACAAATAATCTCAAGCTAACCCAGCCTAAATTCGGTAAATAATTCGAAAGAGTTATTTTTTATGGGAAAGTACAGAACCGTCTACCGCCGTAAAGCGAAAAGAAAATTCCCATCCTATTACTTTATCAGCTATTTTTACGCGAGCATTTTTATCGATAGATGTTCGTGCTAGAGGTACATACAGTACCACGGTAATGATCGATGTCGAAATTCGAGCCAAACCCACGCGCCTTGAGTTCGGTTTGCACTCGGTACACATGTCGCGAATGCGCCGGCGCCGCCGCAGTAACGAACGAATGGTGGTTTTGGTTTGTAATCGATCAGATCAATGATTTAAAAGTAACAGAACAAAAATTTGCCGAGGTTGCATCACGGTCACGGTTGCAATCTTCGAGCAACAAAAGGCTTCGTTTGAAAGGCTTCGTTTGTCACGAAGGGAGTAGCCTTAGCGATATTACTCTATTCAAATTATTCTGGCATTTTTTGCGGGGGGGGAAAATGCACACAAGTGCAGTTCCGCATACCCACATACAAAAACTACACTGTAATGACGACACTCACACATAAAAAATAAAACAAAACAGCAAAAATTTGTGTACGGATAAGTCACACATCAAAATATGACACGTTTTTGACATAAAGGGCTGGGCTCAACTGTCGATGCAGCAATATCGATACGGAAAAAGGAATAAAGGTTACAAACTCAATCATTTTACGATGGGGTGAATAACAACAATCGGTGATCGCTCCCCGTCTTAACGTTGATCACAGTTACATCATTGAATAATTGCTTTTTTACCATCGCCACTCTAAAAAGTGCGTTTAATTCAACCATAAGAGTGAATAATAAGCGATTTTAAGTTATACAGAGCGATGCTGAATCTTCGGCTACTATTCAGCTCTTAGCAGTGTTATTTGCTTTAATTTGAATATGGTTTATTTAACAGTACTACTTACGGTCAGTATTCAGCTTGGATAAGAATCGCATAAGTCTTTCCTAACTACAACTCGACCAAATTAAAACGGTGTCATGAACTTAGCTGTCATGCAGCTATCATGCGCCTAATTATCTTGCTCGAGAGACGGCCGTAAGGCTGGCCCCAGACCTACCGGTTTCATTTCTTTGCTTTGCTGTTCTACCATGGACCGCCGGCCAAGAGGCTCATTTTCAATCTATCGCATATTTTGACCTGACCACATTGGCAAGATAGCCATTAGTTTGGTGTTATCAAATATCGTCGTCTGGGGTGCGATGAGAAGTTTTAGTTTTCGTTTTAAAAAAAAACTGCTGTTTTATACAAAAATTAATAACGAAATTATCAAAATGTATGAAACAGTTCATTTTTTTTCGCGATTTCAGATTTGGTCCCATAGTAAAAGTTGTTCAGTTTTATTATGGTCCCTATCTACCATATTCAGTTTTATAAGGCTTTACCAAACATCTTGTATAAATAAGCGATCGAGTTATTTTTAACGATCGGAGTCAATGTTCAGGGTGGCATATCTCCTAAAAGCTTCCTACTTTGCAATCCAGGCGATGACATTTGATAAAACCAAGCTAATGGCTATCTTGCCAATTTGGTCTAGTCCCAAAATGCGATAGATTGAAAATTACCCTGGTTGGCCGGCGGTCTTTCAAGCAAGGTAGCACAGCAAAGCAAAGAAACGGAACCGGTAGGTCTGGGGCCAGCCTTAGTCCCTCGAACTAAATTCCCTTTTTATTCACTTGTTGTATAATCTACTATTTCGAAATTTATTTCGCGATATCTGTCGCGCTCACATCAGTGCAGAGGAAATCATGCAAAAATCTCGCAAATGAATTTGGCGCAGAATCAGGGCCAGATTGACCTACACTTTATCGACAAACATTATTTAACGGTAACATCACTAAGTTGCCCATCGGCGAGAACTCGGATTTATCTAGCGACAGATCTGAAATTTGTACGGACGAGCCATGGACTAGCAGACCCGATGTCACTGAACAAATTTGACAACTAATCAAGAATAAAATATACGAATTTAATGTTTAAATGTAAACAAATAGCAATAATACGAAAAAAAATTACTTTTATGTGAAATGTAAAACCGTCTTTTTGTATACTTGATGTTCAAGATCTCTTTTAACAGCAAATAACTCATCAATTCGACATTTTAAACAGAGCAGCGTTCACATGCGCGGCTGGACTCGGTCTAGAAAGAAATCCGGGCGCAACTGGTTTTACTAACGCGTATGCCCATTTGGGCTTGTACTTCGGCAGAGGGGAAACGCTTCGTATGGCTTCTCTTTCTGTAGAAGCCCGTCTTACTCTAAGGTTGCAATAGTTGAGAGTATGCAACCTCCTTTTATTGCATTAAGTTTTAATTCTTTACGATCGTCTTTTGTCGACTTTTGTCGACAGTGTAATAATTATAATATAATAAAAATAAAGAAACAACATTACCGTGACACAGTTCCCAAGGAGTTCCTAGAGCAACAAAACAAATGACGGTAGCGTTTTCGAATACGGTCAGAGCGGACCTTCTGTACACAGACCTTTTATTTTGGGGCTGTTTGCAGTGGATGCAACAGTGTTCGTTGACCGTGTACGAACTTTTCTAGGAATATTCTGCATTGCGTTGCTAAAATGTTATCCAGGATTCACATTACAACGAGGAAACAAAGAAATTCTTGGTAATGTCTCAAACAAACTTATCTCTTGGAAAATCTAAGTGTCGTACTGTGCTTAGCTTTTAGTTTCTAGAAAGTATCTATTATTTTTAATCTGCGGATTGGGAAAGAAAATGTTCTGTGCATTATAAATATAATTTTCAATAGTAATAATGTAGTCTTCAATGAAAACTTTAATATTGGCTTTTGGATTACGAATTGCATGCAGCCCCCTTACATAGGTAATTTAGAATCCCCTTGATCACAATATGACATGTGTTCATTTATTCCCAGAACTTTGCAGAATGTTAAAATTTACTTTTAAAACAGTTTATTTTAAATCTATCTATGTACAGAGGAAAAAAAACATGCATTTCGCCCTGAATTCTACACAAGGATTTCCTGTGTTTATCTATAGCAGATTAAACTGATTTCCACGAGCAGGGATTAATATAGAGGTATGTAACTATACCTACATACATATCTACTTAATACAAATTACGTCAATACTATATTCATCAACTTATATTTTGGATTCTGCTATCCATATTTCTCATATTATATCCATATTTGATACTTTCCAACGGTTTTTCTTAGCGAACTAATACAAGATTAGTTGGAACATTTAACTGCAACTATTATTAACACTTGGTATATCAAATACAAAGGGCTTTCAAAGCCTAAATCCAAAGGACAACTCGGGCTGTAATGGAATCGTGTGTCAATCGGCTCAACAGTCTCGTGTTCCTTTGGATATACGAGCAAATCATCAAGTAGTGAACGTGGTACTGGAATTAGGGTTACCAACAGTGATATATTTAATTTTGAAATACATACTGCAAATAATTTGCGGTTGTTCCGGCAATTTGAAGTATCTATGCGTCATCTTAGTCGTCAAAATTATATTGAAACGCATTAAGTACCTACTTCTATCTATACATATAATAAAACTAGTGTTTCGCCCTGGTGCGCGGGCTGCTGAAGCAGCCCGTGGGCATTGCCCTGTTGGACTGTAAACAGCGGCCTTTGGACAGTCTGACTGCGAATTGTGGAATGCGGTATTTATTGCCATGCCATCCGATAAAATCACATTGGAATTTGTCTGCAAGTTGCAGTGCGGTGTGGTGACGGTGATGCATGGTGAAAATTAATACTGTTTTTTTTCTAAAACTTTGCTGGCTTATATTAAAATCATCATCATATCGGCCCCCCGACATCCACTGCTGGGTATAGGCCTCCCCCGAAGATCTCCACGACGATCAGTCTCGCGCTGCTTATATAGCATGAGCATCCGCTGAGCTCTGAAACTTCATTGCATATGCTGTTTTCAAGGGCTTCAAAGCGGTTTTGCAGTTTAAGCATTAAAACTATACAGAAACTAATAAGAAATTCTGTTTTCGTGGCTTTCTATTAATCCATTTCCAAACTATTTGTGAATTTGTCCAGAATAATCGTTTTGCTATTTCAAGTTTCTGTTCTTGCTTTTACCATTCATGGTGTGACCTAAACGGGATCCCATTAAAGCAACCTGCAGCTCTAGCTTAGGGATCGTTGCAGTTTTCAGGTGCAACTTTATATTTCCCAGCTACAAAGGCCACATCGTCATCTCTACTCAGTAAGCGAAAGTGGCATAATGCTTGCTCAGAGGCGTCAATAGAAATGTGTAATCTTAACTTAGTCATCTGTGAGAAACCATAACATCTGGGTACTGAAAATAATTTGCAAGTCTCAAGCTTCTGAACCAATACCAAACTTTGTTCATCTTCTCGATGATTTGATCATCCCATTTGATCGTAGACCGCCAAATTTCCTGCAGCAATATCTTTCAATAAATCAGGAAGGGACATAAACATACCCAGTGACATTAAAATTTTTAGCAACTCGCGATTTGTTGGCGGTCGCAAACCTTCGTTGATCTCTTTGTCCACCTACTTAAAGCTGAGATCAAACCCTAAAGTATCTGTGGCTGGTTTCCAATTGCTGGGTCTATTAGAGGCCCATCTTTAAGTCAAAACCTCCTGCCTTATGAATCACAATCAGTCGCTTCATCCCCTTTTCGTTAATTATCCGTGGAGTCGAGATAGTCATCAACGTAGTGCCTTTCCTTAATGGTTTCCACTGCTTGTGGATGATGACATGAAACAAAATCATCAGTATTACGACGAATAATACAAGTAGCTGTGCATGGAGATGATGTGGCACCAAAGGTCATCGAGGTGAACTTATAAGTTTCTGAGAGCTTTTTTCTTTCCTTATGGAAAGAAAAAATCCTTTCCTTTGGAGGGTTATCCCTCCAAAGGAAGCACTGGGCATTTTGATCCTGATCATTTACTTAAACTGCAGGAACAATTCCCTGATATCTGTAGTAATGGCTACTTTTCTTTTTCGGAACCTAACCAGGACATCATCTAATGAATTCTTAATATCTGGGCCAGTCAGTAATTCGCTATTCAGAGACACTTCTTGAGTTTCGGCTTTCGCATCAAAAACAAGTCTAAGTTTTCCAAGTTTTTTGATATTTCTAACGCCAAAATGTAGGAGATGCCAAACTCGAGCAACTGGTGCCTGAGCAGTTTTCTTGGCATAATCTTTTTCCAACTTGTTATGCGTCTGCTTCGTGAAGTCTACTGCGAAGCTCGGATCAAAATCCATTATCTTCTCAATCAAACGTAATCTACTTTCGGCGTTTCTCTTGTTGTTGGGTTGGGAAGCTTGATGTCATCGTTTCTTCACAGCAAAGCAGACTCCCAGAGCCGTCGATTTTCTTCGACTTAGTATCGATAATGTGAAGTGCTCGTCATTCTTCTCGAGAATATCTAGGTAGCTTAGAATTCCTGATGCCTATGCTATCAAGTCTAAAGAAATTCTCTAATAAGAAGTGAAGTTCATTCTCTTTTTCGGACTGTAGTGACAAGCAAACTCGGGCATAATCTTCCTCGAAATTGACGACGAAACTTCATGCAAAATCCAACTAAGTTCAGTGAGAGAGGCAACAGGCTCATCCTTCCTGCCTTCTTTTATTTCTCGGCTTATATTCAAATGACAATAACCTTGGCCTATGAGGAATTGAGGATTGTCTGTCGATCGAGATGGTCGTATTAAGAAATCATATTGCCATAAATAGGGAATATGCAGCATTTTTTTTGTATCAAATCAAAAGTATAATGCGTGAGAAAATCAACTGTAATATTAAAACCTTTCCCTTCCTTTTTTTCGTGATATAGTTAGGTACTTGAAGTTAGCACGCATCAGCACCCGCCGAAAACACTTTGTACAAAATGGTCATGTTTTGTGACTTCACCAACCATGATTTTAGGCGCGATTTTTATGGAGTTAGCCAAAAAAATGATATCCCTAAATTTTGTGTCTAAGTACCAACATACATGTTGTGGAATGGCACGTAGATGTAGGACTGTAGATGATTGAAACTCACTGGTAGCTTGACTGAAGGCAGGGTTTATTTTTGGAAGCAAAAGACACATACAAACTTGTATATTTTAACTCAAATTACTTATAAAAGTATGGAACACGAACCACACGCAATGGTGCCCGGAAACGAAGAGAGAGTGGGAAGCGAACCTCCAATTGAAGCAGTGATGTACAATAAAAATAGTGTTGGGTAACATGCCAACACATGTGTCATACAAAATATTATTTCTCATTCAATATTCTATCTGACTGTAAAGTGCATTATATCCAAAAATGAAAAAAAATCGTTATGTTGATGATTATTGATTTAATCGTGTGATAAAACTAAAATAATACATTGTTTTTCTGTTACATCATGTTTTTAATACGTATCCGAAGCGATCAATCTCAATTTTTTATTAAAATCGGTGACTTATGCATATTCCCTGTTGAGTGTCTTGGAAACGTGAATTTCTTCACCGTACGAACTCATTCAAGGCTGAAGGATACTGTATCTGTCATAATAAGCGTGAAAGAGACGATCTTGCCAGGTTGTTACAGCCGCCCACCGCATCCTGAAACGCCAACTCAACGCTCCACCTTCCGGCTCCTGCCACGTTGGCTACACTGCTCTCCACGAGTGACACGGTGGACCCTTCATCAAGCAGAGCACACGTGTTAAAGTTGCCTTCAGTTCCCTGGACGGTCACGGGAAGCACCTTCAAAAAGACTCATTTTTGAAACTTGCTGATGCCGACCAGATGTTTGCGGTAGTCACGGTAGTCTTTGGGTCTTTCTTCTATGCGTTTTTCGTCTGCGTTCAGACATTTTATTTTATTTTATTTTAACAATCTTCGGGAAGCTTACAGCTAGGTTAAGAATAAAGTGGTTAACTTAAATAAATATCAAGGGCCAATTACAAGCTTCCACATATAGGTGAAAATCATTAATAAGAACAGTGTTGGCCTACATTATGTTAAAAATTTAAGGTAAGTACCTATATTACACCCAGTAATTAAAGTATAAATAAGTAGGAAGTAGTTTTCAAAAATATTTGTTAGAAAAATAACTATTACCTAACACTCGCCTAAATTTACTTGAAGAAGTGTTGAAAATGTCTATTTCAAATTGTTTTGCAACACTATTGAAACACCTGCTTGTTCTGATAAAGAAAGTATTTCGCCGAAACTTCGTTTTGCACCAGGGAACGTGAAGTACGTTAGGTTTACGGAAGGAAGCTACTAAACGTAAACTAATGCCACTCAAAAGCTCAGGACAATCAACAGAGCCACCTGCTATGCTGAGAAGGTGCGATAGATCTGCAATGCGTCTTCTTTCTACAAGTGGTAAAAATGAAACTTTTGTTGAAATGGTAAAAACGACATCGCTGATCGTAATCACGAGTATATTTATTCGTTTTAAACTGTAAATACCGCAGAAACCGTTTCTGAATCCTTTCAATTCGCGTTTCATATAGTTTGTGACAGGGGCTCCATACTTGAGAGGCATATTCTAAATGACTACGTACGTAAGTACAGTAAAGTATTTTTAGAGCTTTTATAGAGTTGAATCGTGTAACATCATCTTAACGAAGCCGAGAGCTTTAGATGCCTTAGCCACAATGTTGTCTGTGTGTACATCAAAAAGCAAATTAGCTATCAAAGGTTACTCCTAGGTCACGTATGGTAGTAACTCTGGTAACATCAGTGCCTAATAGTTTGTAAGATGATAACATGGGTTTAGATTTTCGGGTATAAATACAGACATAGCATTTGGAGACATTAATGTCAAGTTTGTTAACATGGCAGTAATGCTCAAATCTAGTGAGACCCTCCTTCAGATGCTGAGCGTCTTGAGTTGAGTTGATCGGCATCAATACCTTCATGTCATCAGCGTACATAATGATTTTGGCATGAGTAAAACATGACGAGATATCGTTTATGAAGATGTTGAAGAGCAATGGTCCTAGTAAAGAGCCTTGAGGAACGCCCGATGGTATTAACATGGGAGAAGAAGTGTGGCCATTAAGAACAACAGTCTGGAATTTTTCTTTAACGTAAGAGGAGAACCATTTAAATAAATTACCCTTAATACCTATAGCTTGCAGTTTACGTAAAAGTGTTGTGTGATCAATACGATCAAAACATTTATTATAGTCCGTGTAAACTACATCAACCTGAGACGGTACAGTCAAATGTTTTGTCAGGAAGTCGCTACATAAGATAAGGTTAGACGTCTTCGATCTGCCCTTAACAAAGCCGTGCTGCTCTGGACATAAAGATTGCGTAACGGATGCGTAGACTTGTTTGTAGACAATTTTTTCCAAATATTTTGCAAACAAACTAAGGTTGGAAATCGGTCTATAATTGTCGACTACATTTTTAAGCCCTTTTTTGTGAATTGGCGTAATAAAGGCAGATTTCCAGATATCAGGCATAATGCCTTCACTCAGTGAACGCCTAAACAGGATACTAAGGCCGTCCGCTGCCTTAAGCGGGATCCCGCCGCGGGTACACGGCGCGGGAATATAGATTGCTGGTTTTTGACGGACAGATGCTTGCGCAGTGCATGAGTAAGCTCTAATCTGTGTCGCCCCGCGCGCGTGTCCCGCTCAAGGCAGCGGAGGGCCTAAGAGGAACTCGGAACAACTCGCAATAATTATAATTGCTGGGATATTGTCGGGGCCGGCAGACTTATTTAAGTCGAGTGATGCTAATAGTTTGGAAACTTCTAATGTGTCAACTTCAATCTTCACAGGAAGAGTCCATGTCCACTACGTCATCCAAAATATTAACGGACTGAGTATTGTGTAAAAAAGTGGAGTGAAATTAATCGCTAAACATTTCACAGATAACTTCCCCGTCTTCAGATGTGCGCTGTCCAAAGTGAAAAACAGAAGGATAGTAGAGTATTATGTTGATTTTTCAGCTTTACATCACGTCACTTCACATCACATCAGGGTGAAGTAACTTATGGTGACTGCCTTTGCAAGTTGAGCACCAGACTTTTAATAAGCTTATTTTGCGCTTGCAGATCCACTTCCAGCGTTGGATAACGTCTTCACTTTTGAACTTGTCACAGGCAGTAGGTAATCTGATGGCCCGTGTCATCACAAAAATGCATTTAGCTTGTAGCTCGGGTTTTTTCTTCGTGTTGTTCGTCAAATCTACCTTATTGGGCGAGATCGGTCGTTTGTATGTAACTGATTTAGAAGACTTTGGTGCTGGTGGTTCTATGCCGCCCTTCCGAGTCCGCAAGCGGTGCTCATTGATTCATTATTGCAGGCGGGATGAAACGATCCGTTTTATTTTTAGCAAGCAAGAGGGGTTTTGGTAATAACAATATGGCGGTACTTGGAAAATAACTTTACTTTCAAATTCCAGTGCCATCTTCTCGATATAAAAATAGTCAAATGTCATTAGTATTGGCAATATCTAATGGTTTTTTAGATAATGATTGTTTAATTGAAAATAATAGTCTTTGAAGAAAAAATTTGAGAGTAATTGTGGTGAAACAAAAAGGTTTTTGTCTTAAACTCTACAGCACTTCAGAGTTATGGCCCCGCGGTTTGGGGTCCAAAAATCGAATTTTCAAAACTCTCCAGCGTGGCCGCCATTTTGTTTTGAGTTTTTTTCTTATTTTTCTAAATTTGAAATGTCAAAATCTACCACTGTTGTAAGTTTGAACAAAATCGGTTGGAAAACAAAAAGTTACAAACCTCGCCACAGCCGCCATCTTGTTTTTCCCAAAAGTAATAATTTTTACCTAGTTCGATTAAGATTTTGCACATTTCCCCCAAACATCATTATACTCTTTTCCATCAGTCAGTGAGTGAGTAGTTATTAAACAATACTAAATAGAGTAGTTATTATCGAGGTATATAAGTAATCAGCCAGCTGCGACCAAATAGGTTTTCTGTAATTTTGTGTGGCGGTCATTTTGTTTTTCACCATTTCGATTTTTTTTCTCGCTTCAGGATCTGCTTAGAGTCTTCTACAACTTTAGTTTGAGCACCATCTACCTATGTAGTGCCATTTTGGCAGGCAGTACCCCGTCATGAGGATCTTGACCTGGGCTTCAACTTTTAATTTTTCCCCAGTTCGACTGGGTTTTGCACATACCTTTTTCCACCTCCTTCTGGGAGAACAATTATGTGAGTAAGTGGTGTTTAATTTGGTTTTCTGTAATTTTGTATGGTGTCCATTTTGTTTTTCCACCATTTCGTTTTTTTTTTCTCGCTTCAGGATCTGCTTAGAGTCTTCTACAACTTTAGTTTGAGCACCATCTACCTATGTAGTGCCATTTTGGCAGGCAGTACCCCGTCATGAGGATCTTGACCTGGGCTTCAACTTTTAATTTTTCCCCAGTTCGACTGGGTTTTGCACATACCTTTTTCCACCTCCTTCTGGGAGAACAATTATGTAAGTAAGTGGTGTTTAATTTGGTTTTCTGTAATTTTGTATGGTGTCCATTTTGTTTTTCCACCATTTCGATTTTTTTTTCTCGCTTCAGGATTTTCTTAGAGTCTTCTACAACTTTAGCTTGAGCACCATCTACCTATGTAGTACCATTTCGGCAGGCAGTACCCCGTCATGAGGATCTTGACTTGGGCTTCCACTTTTAATATTTTTTTCTGATAGTTTTATAATTTTTTAATACTTTTTCCATACATTGTAAACATCTACAAATGCTCCTTTTTGGTAATAAAAATGTAAGGTTCTTGGAAAATAAACCTTTTTCAATTTCAGTGTTGCCATCTTTTCGTTACGAAAATAGTCAAATGTCATTAGTATTGGTAAAATCTAACGGTTTTTGATAAAAAATATTAAAAAATGCTGCTTTTTCTATTTTTCACTTTTTTGGGGTAAATCTCAAAAAGCACCCTAAAAATGGGTTTTTTTTTCAATACTTCTTCATAATATGCATAATTTCTCAGTACATGCCAACTTTCTCAATTGTCGTAAACTGCCTCAAAATAGCCTTAAAATATTTTAAAAAATGTATAAAATTTACAAAATGGCCGCCACCGCGTCCGCCATATTGTTTTTTTTTGCACATTTTCTTAAAATATCATTATACCATTTTTCACCTCCTTCTGGGAGAACAATTATTTTAATCAGTGAGTCAGTCAGTAAGTGAGTAATCGAGCTGTATATGCTGGGTTTTCTGTAAATTTGTATGGCGGCCATTTTGTTTTTCGACCATTTTGATTTTTTTTTCTCGCTTCAGGATCTGCTTAGAGTCCTCTACAACTTTAGTTTGAGCACCATCTACCTATGTAGTACCATTTTGGCGGGCAGTTCTCCGTCATGAGGATCTTGACCTGGACTTCCACTTTTAATTTTTTTTTCTAATTTTTATCTTAATTCTAAATACTTTTTCCATAGATTGTACCCATCTACAAATGCTCCTTTTGGGTAATAAAAATGTAAGGTACTTGGAAATTACCCTTACTTTAAATTCAAGTGTTGCCATCTTTTCGATATGTAAATAGTTAAATGTCATTAGTATTGGCAAAATCTAATGGTTTTTAATAAAAAATATTTAAAAATGCCGCTTTTTCTATTTTTCAATTTTTTGGGGTAAATCTCAAAAAGTACCCTAATAATGGGTATTTTTTTTACAAGGCAATACTTTTTCATAATATGCATAATTTGTCGGTACATGCCAACTTTCTCAATTGTCGTAAACTGCCTCAAAATAGCCTTGAAATATTTAAAAAATGTATAAAATTTACAAAATGGCCGCCACCGCGTCCGCCATGTTGTTTTTTTTATTTTTCATATTTTTCCTATACTGAGCAACATAAACTGCGTGCAATGACGTTTTGTTTTTTTTGCTCACTTGCACCCAGTCGCCGCAATAGGACTTGAAAAAAGGGAATCTCGAAAATGTCTTTTTCCTTAGCAGTTTCTAGGGTTGCCAGACGTTGCCAACCAAAATACCATAACGTCATTTGTATACAGACTATACACAAGTCCTCATACTCGAAATTGTCAAAAAGTGGTTATTTCACTTTTTTGCATTTTGGGGTAAATCTCAAAAGTTACCCCGAAATGGGGTAAAAATATTTTACTAATGAATACCTTGTACCTATAGCTATAGCCGTTTTATGAACCTCAAAGCGCTCCGGTGTTGCCATCTGGAAGAAAATCGACTTTAAAAATGGTGTGTTTTCGTACCCCAAACAAAATGGCCTCTACGACAGGCGCCATCTTGAATTTTTAAAAAGTTTCCCCGATTGGTAAAATTTGAGGGTAATTGTGGTGAAACAGTAAAGTTTTTTTTCTTAAATCAAATAACACTTTAGAGTTGTGGCCCCGCGGTTTGGGGTCCAAAAATCAAAATTTTCAAAACTCTCCAGCGCGGCCACCATTTTGTTTTTGCATTTTTTTAATATTCTTCTCAATTTTAAATGTCAAAATCTACCACTCTTGCAAGTTTGAATAAAATCGGTTAGAAAACAAAAAAGTTACAAACTTCGCCACAGCCGCCATCTTGTTTTTCCCAAATGTCATAATTTTTCCCCAGTTCGATTGGGGTATTGTACATTTTCCCCAAACATCATTATACCCTTTTCCACCTCCTTCTGGGAGAACAATCATGTCAATCAGTCAGTCAGTGGTAATCGAGCTAGGTATAGTATAATAAATTCTAAATGTTTGTGCGCGAATCCCCTGAACGAATTTTAATGAAAGAAAGAAAGAAAGAAAGAAAGAAAAGACATTTATTTTGAAAACACACAACGATACACAACATCACAAAGACAGTACAAAGAACTACACACATACAAGGCCAATAAACGATAACGTTGCGCATCGTCGCGTGATGCCAAAACTGTACTCGACTCAGTATAAGCAGCAGGCTAGGCCTGCTGCACTGATATTCTGCCGAGCACAGTAATGACATCAGGACCGAAAAACACAGACATTTACACATTAAATAGTTTTACAAAACAGGTATACAAAAGAAACAAAATATAAAAATAGGTAGCACAGAGATTTGCCTTTCATTAATGGGAGAATACACACAGCAATTAATTTAATCTGTGCAGTACATAGTCTAGCTAGTCTGTGGTCAAGCGCACACAAAACGCAAAACTGACAGGTGACAGCACTGACAGTTCAGTAACTGCTTTTTCGTTTTTTCGGCAAAAAAAAAACAAAAAAAAACAATTTTACCTCCACACACTTATTATTTTAAAAACATGGACAAATGGACACGTTGTGGGTGGACACGTGGTGGACACGTCATCAGCCGCCATAGAGTACACGCTGTAGTAGATGTTTTGTTCTTGAGAGTAGACAGTGGCCAGATACTGTATCAGCATAATTTAGTTTTGAAAGCACTAATGGGCTTTTCATAGTTTGGTAACTTGGAGTCTAACTTAAAATCTAAGCTATATTTCATTTGATTCGGGTTGGTAGAACCAGGAAAACAGCTTGAACTCTCCATAGTACTAGGTTTCATACAAATATTTTTTTACTGTCCTCGCGGAAAAAGTAGCGGGCGGAGGCTATTACCAACGAATGGTAGTGTTTGTCGCAATAAAACTTAACACTATTACGCTTAAGAGGATACCTCGTGGATTTTCATGGTTTTCAATTTAGATTTAGTCCTATTGATCCTACTACTATTGTTCTAATTTTGGAATATGTTAAAATAGACTAATAACAAAATTTTTTGATCAAGCTCAAAACATGAATGGAAACAATTTTCTCGATAGAAAAAAAATCCAAAGTTGATGCCTCTCATATCATTTTTGCAGTACTGTAAGCAAACGGACTCATAGTTTGAACTGAAATTACGTTAATAAGATAAGTAATAAATAGTTCCAACTTTTGATAAAACCAATTTTTTCAAAAATAATTTAGTTTTTTAATAAATCAACTATTTTCATAATGTCGCTTACTTTATTTTATTTCGGAATGCGTGCGCTATTGTTGTCCCTTTCTTTGCGCTGGGAAGCTATATTACTTTACCTCTTTGCACCGAAATTTCAGACGGCCGCGAGCCTTCCTTGAGGACAGACCTGTGCTTGAGCGCTCCAAAAATTTACTAGCCAAAACACGTAAAATGACAGTATACTGACAATGACAGTTTTAATTTCTCTCACATTTCAAAGACAAAGAGTCTCTAATACTTATCCAACCTATTTTTAGGAGATGAAAATTATCAACAGAACAAACCTTCCAAGAGTCGCCATTGCGTAACAAAACAATAAACTAATAAATATTGTGAAATAAAATTTCTTTCCCGACCCGTGGTACAACTTTTAACTTTTACAAGTTTCGATCGTGAACAAATATTATTATTTTGCAGAATCATTAGTCTCTTTACGCGACAACGGCAAAGCAAAAATAATAGCAATAATAATAAATAATCTCAAAACGAATACTTACGTCTCGCATTATTACGTTATTTATTTAGGCACGCATCATGCGCACGCTATAATAAGTAGGTATCTAACAAAGTGACATAAGCTGTTTTATAGATGAATAAATAATGAAAAATATTAGAAAAAATCGGCTCACCCGTAGCAACTTAGACGGGACCTAGATGACCATAAAACAATATTCTAGAGCCCATACCTACGTTTTATTTTAGCTTCAAATCTACCCAGTGGTGTCGCCATCAGTTCAACTTTAATAGCTTACAACTCGAAAACGTGACGTTTTAGGCGATTATGTCGTTAACAATTCTTGTTCGTATTGGTACTATAGGCCGACCGGTTAAATGGTGTGCGTTACCCCAGCAAAAAGTTGTTCTTTAGAGAGATGAGACCTTATCAGATAATTAGTGTGTCATGAGGAGAAATTTGTTTACTAATAGCAAAATTTGTGTGAATTGTAGTTTTAAGATATTTAAGAAAAACAGATTTTGCTGGGGTCACGTTCTAAACATTACCCTGGCAAAAAAAGCTGTTTCAGCCTGGAACCAAATACATAAATAGATAGCTTTTGTTGCATGGTAAATGTTAGCAAATAGCAAAAATTGTGTGTGTTATGGTTCTTGAGTTATTTAAGTTTTTGCTGGGGTAACGTTTTGGGATTTCCCAGATCTCGAAAACGGTTCAACGCAGAAGTTTGAAAAAAATACCACTAAGAGACCTTAATTTGTTTAAATTTGTTTAAACGTTAGTTTTTGATTTGGTTGTCGCAAACCAACGTAATTAAATAGTTTCTAAAAACAGAAAAAACGAATTTGCAAGTAAACTAGTACACTTATAATTAAATAAACAGCTGTAAAAAATAGCCGTGGTAGACACTTATTACGTCAAGAATTTTAGGTTTTGTAACTTTACAGGATATAAAGATATAAACAAATTTGATAAATTAAGTACGACCGGTCTAAAATTTATCAAATTTGTTTATATCTTTATATCGTGTAAAGTAACAAAGCCTAAAATTCTTGACGTAGTAAGTGTCTACCACGGCTATTTTTTACAGCTGTTTATTTAATTATAAGTGCACTTGTTTACTTGCAAATTCGTTTTTTCTGTTTTTCGAAACCATTTAATTACGTTGGTTTGCGACAACCAAATAAGAAATTAACGTTTAAACAAATTTAAACAAATTAAGGTCTCTTAGTGGCATTTTTTTCAAACTTCTGCGTTGAACCGTTTTCGAGATCTGGGAAATCCCAAAACGTTACCCCAGCAAAAACTTAAATAACTCAAGAACCATAACACACACAATTTTTGCTATTTGCTAACATTTACTATGCAACAAAAGCTATCTATTAATGTATTTGGTTCCAGGCTGAAACAACTTTTTTTGCCAGGGTAATGTTTAAAACGTGACCCCAGCAAAATCAGTCTTTCTCAAATATCTTAAAAACTACAATTCACACAAATTTTGCTATTAGTAAACAGATTTCTCCTCCAATCCATCAGCCATTTTAATGTCCCCACTGCTGGGGTACAGGCCTTCCTTATGGGTGGATAAGGAGGACGGGCCATAACCCACCACGCGGGCCCAATGCGGATTGGTGGGTGGATTTCTCCTCATGACACACTAATTATCTGATAAGGTCTCATCTCTCTAAAGCACAACTTTTTGCTGGGGTAACGCACACGTTAAATGAGTCCTCGCCTGCGGGGCACAGAGGCGCGAGGGGAGACGAGAACGGGGGTCGTGAGAGGTGCGGGCGGCAGGCGTTCGTCGCCCGTCGCCCGCATCGCCCCCTACATACAATAATACAACACACGCGCAGAAAAAGAATGGGATTGAAAATGGCGGCTCACCACGCTTACCACAACAAGTGTGAATAAGAGAGCGATAGGTGTGGCGTATAGTGTGCGAGCGGGATGTGTTTATGAACGAAGTCAAGTGCGTTGTACAATGTTGTATTTTCAGCCAACTACCTATATGTTTGAAACAAAACTCGACAGTAATGGATTCTCAAAGGAAATTGCTGGTGGCTAAAACTCGACAATAATGATATCCCATACAACTTTGCTGCGTCACCATCGGAGGAGCACGGCAACCTCGACTTTGTTCAAAGAAGGTTGTCAAAATAATTACCATATTACAAGCTTTTTTGAGTAAATTCAATAATCTTCATTTTAAACACAACATATTGCATAAAATCTGTTTAATTAAATTTAGCTCCTACGGGGGGGAGGGGAGGGGGGGAATTATGTGTTTAAACCCAATGGTCGGGCTTAAACGCGTCTTTTGCCCATTTCTCTTTATGTGACATTTTGAATGGCCTATTTCTTTTATGTGGGTAGGCCAGATAAAAAAATGTGAGCAAAGGTGTGTGTTTCGCCGTGCCGAGCTGTGACGTCACTAAGGGGTTTTTACATTTAAATGAAATGTAAAAAACCCTTAGTGACGTCACATTCTCCATTTCTCCATAAATATTGCTTTAAAAATTCTAAAACTATTTTTCTCGCACTTCTGAAGGGCAAAACTAGAAACGATGGCGTCACATATTTTACGATTTATATCTAGTAATAATTATTGAATTGGAACTGACGAATTTAGGACCCCTCCACACGTCGTCGACCCCCTTAACGTGTGACGTAATTTATGGATGGCCCCAAATGGACCTCTGTCGCAAAAGTTACAAATCTGTTTTTCGCAAATGTATTGAAAAACGCCGAATGGTACAACTTTATTAATAATAATAGTATTTTTTTACAATTAATAAACTATTGTTAGGTATTTGTATTCATTTTCATTTTTCATTCAATTTGAAGATACCTAAATTATCAAAGAAAATGTTCTAAATACAATGTATTGCGACTCCATCGTTTCTCTATTCTTCTTCTTTAAACTTTCGATGAAACCTCACAGGCATTTGGCGCGAAAATCAAACTTTACGATTGAAGGCAGAATGTCACTATGGGATACGAGGGGTGAGTGGGCGGAGCCTGTAAAAAAATTTTTTCACGAGGCGTCGTCTTAAATACTAATCCTTACAGTTTTTTTTTTTTTATTTATTTTCCATATTTTTACATTTAAGTTTATTACAAAAATTTCTGTCGCCAAACTGCAATGACAGTTTGTAGGCGTAGCGCTTATTTCTACATTAATAAATCTACTTAAATGTTATATACATCGCTTGTTTATTTTATATTACCTTTGCTTACTTGAATAAGAAATTATAACATGCATTCCTTTAATTTTCTTTTCAATATTTGTTTACATTTAATTTTATTTTCATCTAATAATAACATCGAATATTTATTATACAATTTAGGTATAGTATATTTTCTGGTTCTTTCTCCATAATAATTATTGACTTTAATCTGTTTCAGTTTTCTTTTACTTATTGATCTAGTTAGCACTTTATGATTCACTTTAGTTTTATAATCATCTTTATAGTAAGTCTCTAAGGCCAAATGGTAATAAGTTCTTTTTTCTATCGGTAATATTCTGCAGTATTTAAATAATTTATTATAATCATCTCTAAACCTCCTTTTAACTATATTACTAACCATAAATTTCAAAAACCTTACCTGTATTTTTTTAATTTGTTCAACATACGTCTTAAACGTCAAGCCATAGCAACTTAACCCATAGCTTACAATTGATTCAGCTAAGGCATAATAAACCATATACAAAGTCTTTTTATTCAAAATTCGTTTTAAGTGATAAAATTTTCCAAGTACAGAACGGAGCCTATTACATACCATAAGCACATGTGGTTTCCAATTAAATCTACAATCTATTAGCAAACCTAGATATTTAATACTTTCTACATATTCTAAGGGTTTACAATTACATGCACTTTTACTATTGTGCAAGCATTCATAAGAGTGACCCAATATTTTTTATTCATTTTGTGTTAGCTTTTTAGCTTTAATGTTGTGGGGAGAGTAGATATGCATACACTTTGTTTTCTCTGTATTTATAATTATGCCATTGTCATGGGCCCACTTAGTGACCATTTCAAAATCGTCTTCCAATTGTTGCCTAATTTGTTTCACATCTTTACCGGCTACCAATAAACATGTGTCATCCGCATACATACAGACCATGGAATGGCGGATCACATTCACCATACTATTAACGTGTATGATGTAGCCTAACGGGCCATACACCGACCCAGTAGGCACACCCAGCGTAATCTGCGCCTCCTCACCCATTGTACCTGATACAACAGTGCGAAGCGTCCTACCCTTTAAATAATTAGAAAAGAACCCGTTACTTGGTCCCCTGATTCCGCACTCATCCATAGCCTTCAGCAGCTGAGAATGATCTAAAGTGTCGAACGCCTTTTTGAAGTCTATGAAGAGTGCCAGGACCTGGTTTCCTTTATCAAGTTCCGCATTGACAAAATCAGTAAATAACGTTAGTGCCGTAATAGTACTTCGACCACGTCGAAAGCCATGCTGGCAGTTGTTTATTATTTTATATTTCTCTAAAAACTCACTTATCTGGCCCACAATAACTTTTTCCACAATTTTGTTAACTACTGATAAAATGGCCACAGGCCTATAGTTTGTATAATCCAGGTGGCAACCCTGTTTGAATATAGGTCTAATCAAAGCTTTTTTTAATAAATCTGGATAGGTACTTTCTTTAACGCACATATTTATAAATTTTGCCAATACTCCACTTATATCCTTTTTTATATATTTAGGATCCTGTACCCTAATTTCATCACAGCCTGCTGCCTTATTACATTTTAATTTATTAATTATTTTTTCTATACACCAGCTGTCTATTTTCACAAACCTGAAGGACACTTCACTTTCTTTTACATATGTATTTCTGTCAAGAAATTTGTGATTACAATTGTGTTTAATTCTTTGAATTTCTTCTGTAAATGTATGTGAAAATTTTGAACAAATATTATACATACTATCTGTCTTGCCTAAATGTCTCTCTATTGTGGTGTCTATACTTGATTTATTCCTTCCTAACCATTCATTAATATTAGCCCAAATCTTCCTAAAATCCCCACAACATTCGTTAATTTTACTTTGTTTATCTTTATTTCTACTCATATTTATTAATTTATTTACTTTATTTCTATATTGTGTATACTCTAATCTATTATTCATATTAGTAGGGTCACTTTTCCAAACTCGAAATAATTCATTCTTTCTACTTATCATATTTAACAACTCATTACTCACCCATGGCTGCGTTTCTCTTTTAGTGCTAACCGTTTTACTTTGCTTACACGCAGAATAGATCGAACCAAATATTGAACATAATTTAGCATACAATAACATAGGACAGTCAATGGCCAACAGTTCTTGCCAATTAACGCAATCTAATTTCTCTTTCACTAACCTATTATTTAAAGTTGACTGTTTTTTATCATAAACACTATACTCAGCCGAACCGCATTCCAACCTAACACCAATCATACGATGGTCCGATAAATTACATGCAAACGTGTGCGCGGCTACGCACCTGGACGCACTGCCGACCTCTCGCACCCAAGCGTGGTCGATGCATGACAATTGTAGCTGCCCCTCCACAATAGCTTCTCGCGTTATCTCTGATTCCGGAATAACACACTGGAGCCCTCGTTCACACAAGGTGGTTTTGTAACTACACGTAGCTGTGTCAAACTTATTTCTTCTGAGATCTATATTCATATCACCTATGACAATTACGTCTTCTGAGCTCGGTATATTAGTAATTATCTGATCTAACTGTCGAATAAACTCCATTCTATTTTTTTCAGGTGGCCTATATATGCCTATCAGGTTGATTGAATTTAATTGTGTCTTAATTTTTCCGTGTATAACTTCTACTTCCAATGTTTTCAACTGTTTAAACTCAAAGTTAAACTTCTGCTTCACATATACCAATATTCCTCCTCCTCTTGTCTTTTCTCTAGTAAATTCATACGTGTTATTTCCCTTAATATTATACAATGACACCTCTTCTGACTTGATATTTATCTCGCTTAATATTATTATATCAATATTACTTTTGCATGCTTTTAATAATAAAATAAGCTGGTTAAAATGCTTTCGTAGTGATCGTATATTTAAGTGTATTATATCCATCTCTTCATTACTATCTTTTTCCATTATGTAATTACTCCATTCATTTAAACTAAAGAATCTGTTAAACTCACAATCATTATCTTGCATAGAATCCATTATTTATAAATATATTAATAATCATGTAGTGTGGATCCGTTGCTTAAGTTAGCTGCTGTGATACGTCTCATCGTTCGTACTAGCTAATGCGACCAATCGTTTTATATCATCTTCGCATCGTATTGTGTAAATCTTTTTTTCATTTTCATTAGCTTTTACTAATATTTTTGAGTTTTGTATCCATATAAAACTATAGGTTGATCTAAGTTCTTTCTTAGTAGCCCAGAAAAGCTGACGCAAATGCTTACACAGGTCCTCATTCATATAAATTTTTCTTTCGCTTTTATCTCCATATAGCTGCCCGTTCGTAATACTGTGCTTGCGTTTCTGTATCCACTTGTCCCTGGCTTCTTTATTGCGAAGTGTAATAACAATCGGCTGCGGCCGCTGCTCTTTATCTTTTTTATATTCAATGCCTACCCTCTTCACTTCACAAATATCATCAGGATTTAGCTGCATTTTTTTGCTATATGTATTTACCACGGATCTTAAATTCTCTTTTTCTCGCTTTTCCAAACCTATTAACTCTATGTTTTTTTCTTTTTCATTTTGTTCTATCGCGACAATTCTTTCATCCTGCGCTTTGATGCACTTTTCTAAAAATATGTTCTTTTGCTCTAAACATTTAATTTTTTTCTTTGCTTCCTGTTTAAACTCGTACAACTCCTGATACTTTTCGGCGTAAAATTCAACTGATTTTTTTATATCTTCTAAACTTTTTTCCATTTTGTATATCACATCGAGTTTCTTATTCATTTGACGTAGCACGCTTTCATTAACTCCCTTTGTTGCATCTAAATCACCTGCTGATTTTATATTTTCATCAGTATACTCTTTCTGTCTGTCTGTTTGTGGCTTAGGTGACTCTCCACCTTTGTAGCACTCCTCGCAGCTGTCTCTTTGCAGGAATAACTTCACATTTTTTACACATTTCTTGTGAAATACACCCTCACATTCTCCTTTACATCTTAGTTGACAACCCTTATTCTGAAAAGGGTACCTACAGTTGCGTATTCGATCTGTGTTGCTGGACTGTCAAACGCTACGTCCAAGCCAAGCCGTCCTATTCGTTACAGACAGAATTCAATCGGGATGAAGCAAAATCATTTAAAGCATCGAGATAAATATACTAGAGTAGCACTTACCGCGTCACGTTGAGGCCACTTCGGATATGTCGGCTGACAATTATGTGGAGGTTATGTCAAGTCAGTGCTCAGTGGGAGGCCAACAGGGAAACAGCTCTTCAAAATGGTCAAAATGCGTAGTGAAAGAGTGCGCTTCGAGGTCAAAAAAACTTATCACATCAAAGAGACTTACTTTTTACGCGATTATTTATTCTTTTTGTATTACTAATAACGTTAAAAACGCAGAAAAAGAAATAAAATAAATCACACCATAATTGAGGTTCAGTGCTACCACTAAAGACATCGTTTTGGTTTTCCCATTTTTGGGGAGAATTTGTGATTAACGGATAGGTACTCCGTTACCTCTGATGTTACATAAGCCTCTGTTATATTATAAAATAAATGTTTTGGTAAATGATGCTTTCTTTCATTATCACATTTTTGCTATGTTTTTGCGATAACTATTTAAATCAAAGAAGAGAGACCCGGCATTTTGAACTAGAATTTAAAAGTAAAATTGAAAGCAAAAGAATCATAGTTTATTCTGCCAAATTAAACAAAAAAGTAATATTTCATTTCATTCGAGAATTATAATGTGGATAACGGCAGGTTTTAGCCAACTCAGTGTTGCTGTGGTGTTTCCATATAAAAAAACGTGTTAATAAATAATAACTTTTTCCACCTAGTATAAGACTTTTTTGTTTGTAGGCCGATTTCGATGATACTCGGTTTTTGGCTCTATATTGACAAGAAAATAACAAAGCAATAATAAAAAATAAAAAAATCCAAGATGGCGGCCAACTTTTTTGTTTGAGAGCCGATTTAAATGAAACTCGGTTTTTGGTACTATTTTAACATGAAAATAATAACGCAATATTAAAAATATAAAAAAACCAAGATGGCGGCCAACTTTTTTGTTTTGGGCCAATTCCGATGAAACTCGGTTTTTGGCACTATTTTGACAAGAAAATAACAAAGCAATAAAAAAAAATAAAAAAATCCATGATGGCGGCCAACTTTTTTGTTTTTGGGCCAATTCCGATGAAACTCGGTTTTTGGCACTATTTTGACAAGAAAATAACAACGCAATGTTGAAAACATTAAAAAATACAAGATGGCGGCCAACTTTATTGTTTGAGGGCCGATTCCGATGAAACTCGGTTTTTGGTACTATTTTGACAAGAAAAGATAGCGTTGCCTATGTTAAAAATCCAAGATGGCGGCCAATTTTTTTTTTTGGGCCGTTTACGATATAACTTGGTTGAACAAAAAGAAAAACTAATACAGAAGTTAGTTTTTATTTTTAACTTATCTTTATTGTTTTCTTGTCTAAATAGTACCAAAAACCAAGTTTCATCGAAATCGGCCCACAAACAAAAAAGTTGGCAATCATCTTGGATTTTTTATTATTTTTAACATTGCGTTATTATTTTCGTGTTAAAATAGTACCAAAAACCGAGTTTAATTTCAATCGGCCTACAATCAAAAAAGTAGGCCGCCATCTTGAATTTTTTATTTTTTACATTGCTTTACTGTTTTCTTGTCAAAATAGTACCAAAAACCAAGTTTCATCGAAATCGGCCCACAAACAAAAAATTGGCTGCCATCTTGGAATTTTTATTTTTTTTATCGTTGCATTGTTATGTTCTTTTCAAAATAGTTCTAAAAACCTAGTTTCATCGAAATCAGCTTTCAAACAAAAAGTTGGCCGCCATCTTGGAATTTTTATTTATTGTCATTAAATTGTTATTTTCTTATCAAAATAATACCAGAAACCGAGTTCCATCGGAATTGGCCCATAAACAAAAAACTTTGCTGGCATCTTGGATTTTTATATTTTTAACATAGCTTTACTGTTTTCTGGTCAAAATAGTACCAAAAACCGAGTTTCATCGAAATCGGCCCACAAACAAAAAAGTTGGCAATCATCTTGGATTTTTATTATTTTTAACATTGCGTTATTATTTTCGTGTTAAAATAGTACCAAAAACCGAGTTTAATTTCAATCGGCCTACAATCAAAAAAGTAGGCCGCCATCTTGAATTTTTTATTTTTTACAATGCTTTACTGTTTTCTTGTCAAAATAGTACCAAAAACCAAGTTTCATCGAAATCGGCCCACAAACAAAAAATTGGCTGCCATCTTGGAATTTTTATTTTTTTTATCGTTGCATTGTTATGTTCTTTTCAAAATAGTTCTAAAAACCTAGTTTCATCGAAATCGGCTTTCAAACAAAAAGTTGGCCGCCATCTTGGAATTTTTAAGGGTTAACACAAGTGTTCTACTTATTTCGGAATCGAAGCAATGTCTGTGATGTTGTCCAATCAGTGTTTGGCATTATTTTTCAGGAATTGTTATATTATTTTTTTACGTAGGTACTCCCATTTTGACTGTAATATAATGTAAACTTAATATAATATGAGTTGCCTGGAAACAAAGGGTCATTTTGCAATAATGTGAACCGTTTTCTATTGTGCACACAATTTACAAAGGAACTTTGACCTCTGTCCCCGTTTTGTACGACTTGTGATACATGTTTAATTACTTTGGCATAACGTGTGATAGCTATTTTGATAAGGGTTAGTGTATGAATAGGCCTTCATAATTTGACGTACATATCACTATTAAATAAGTACTTGCATATCGTGAAAGCAAAATTCAGAGAGATTGGGTTTCCGCTCACCAAAATGCTGACATGTATTGCGAATGAAAAATACTCGAAAGACAGAAGACAAAAGATCAGAAACTAAAGAATAAAAAAGGGTTTAAAAACTAGATCCGAATTTCATAACAAAAGCTTTGTCATGCATAGTCAATCATATCTATCTATAGAGGGAAAGCAAAGTCGAGAATATACGAAATTGTCAAAATGTACTTTGTGTGTGTTCAGTTCAGAATTTTCGTCATAGTTTGCACATGTCAATTTGAAGTTGGTCCTTTGTGTTCCGTTTCCGAAGTAACAATGTCTCTACAATAATGTACCATGGGCAACAGCGACGCTTAACCACTGCTAAGGTCAAAATCGCTTGCACGCCGCGCCGTCACAACCATACGTTTAGTTCGTGTAGGGGCGATACGCGCGCACACGAATTTTGTTGCAAACTGGTTAAGCGTCGCTGTTGCCCATAGTACAGAGTGTCCATATTTGAAATTAAATTAGCTATAACTTAGAGATTTTAGAATAAATAAATTTATTCGTAAATTAAAATTGAAGGCACTTTTAGTCTTCTTTCTCTCTTTGGTTTGTTTGGTATAAACTTTACTAAAAATATCTATTTGATCAGCAACACTGGTAACACACATCAAAGCAATGTTCAACAATTTTTTTTAAATTATATACCTACATATCAGTTCTCTTATACAACTTGTCACAAAAAACCCTTAAAGTAAATTTGATACAAACGGTACCATTGTACAATTGTACAACCCCGGAAAATTTATTATAAACCCTGAAAATCCGCCACTTCTTGGATTTTTTTTTTCTTTTCATGATAAGCTGCATAGTGGCACCCAAGACCTATTTGTGTTTTACTTTTGTCCATTAATGGGATTAATTATCGAGAACAGTAGTCTAGGACTAGGGTTATCTATCGCTTTGCAGTTTTCCGAACAAATAAAAAACAAAATTATACGGGTTTTAATTAAACACTTGTTTAGATAAGATAAAATATATTTATTTTATTTTATTTAAGGAACACCAAAAAAAAGCGTACAGTAACATTATACATATTTCGTTCACTAAGCCGTGCTTGGATTGGATATGTATGATTTCTATTATACTCAACATCGATAATAAACTCTAGCTTATATCTATAACTTAGTAGCCATATCTAAAGGCTTTAAAGAATTTTAAACTAAAACGTTAATTAGAATGTTAAATAATATGTATTAAAACCTTTATTCGATATTTTTTAAATTCTTTTTGTTTTCAAATTAGATTGACATTAGCATAATGCCCTTAAAAACCAGTAGGTAGGTATGTAGGTACATAACTACATACACAATGTTACACACTGTGTATAGAGTATGGAGGATTGTGCTAACGAATGTTTGCACATTCCAGATGTAAAAGGACAACTGAAATACGAGACATACTAGTGAACAAACGGGGAGTAACTATTAATCTGAAAAGACTCTTATTGCACTGTTATAAAGCATAAAGTTCTAACTATGGAATGTAGAAGGACAATTTAAACAAGGGATTTCGATACGTTTCTTTATTAAAATTTCGCTGGCCGTTATTATCTTTAGCTCACACGGGCGTAGCCAGGGGGGGGGGTTTTGGGGGTTCAAACCCCCCCCGAAATATACAATAGGCATCATCTATTTATTGATCTATAACATTAAAATAAAAATAAAGCCGGGAAAAAAGGTAGATGTGAAAATACCTATCGTAGTTTGCATGCGTTTAATTCCTGTCATTTTACTTAAGTATATCCAACTATTTATACATCGCTCCAAATTTTGGCGACCATACCCGTTTCCACTGCTACCTACGGTTGCCAGATGGTCGGGATTTGCCTGGATTCTCCCGGAATTCCAAGTGGTCTCCCGACTCCCGAAAAATCTAAAAATCTCCCGGAAGAACTGCTGTTCCGAAAGTTTTCTAGAAAACATTAATTTTCGCGTAAGAAACTACAGATCACAAGATTAGCGGATGAATTTAACTAAAAATCGCGACAGTTTTATTCTACTATAGACAGGCAAGAGTACAAGATTAATGGATGAAACGGGTGAAACGGGTGAAATTAACTAAAAATCGCGCTGCATGGTCGTTTTTTTTTTCAATAGACAGGCAAGATCACAACTTACAAGATTAGTGGATAAAACTGACTAAAAATCACGCTGCGCGGCCGTTTTTTCTCTCAATAGTTAGACAAGATTACAACTTACAAGATTAGTGGATGAAACTAACTAAAAATCGCGCTGCGCGGCCGTTTTTTTTACAGACAGGCAAGATCACAACTTACAAGATTAGTGGATGAAACTGAATAAAAATCGCGCTGCGCGGCCGTTTTTTTTCAATAGACAGGCAAGATCATAACTAACAAGATTAGTGGATGAAACTGACTAAAAATCGCGTTGCCCGGCCGTTTTTTTACTGTATTTAAGTTACATTTTTAATTTTAAATATTTATTTCTCCGAGCGGTCCTCTAATGCCCATGGGTTCATTTAATAATAATATAAATGTCATTTCATTTACATTTTTGTAGTTTTATTTTCTTAAAACCCCCCCCGATACAGAATTCTGGCTACGCTCGTGTAGCTCAGAATACATTTTTTTACAGGTAGTGTGTCGAAATTCGAATGATTAGTAGATTTTTTAATGATTTCTTTTTGCACTAAACTTATGATATGAAATACCACTTAGGAAACTAACCACTTAGAAAGGTGACCACTTAGGAAAGTAATGACTTTGGGAAGAGGACGACATTAGGAAGATGACCACGTGACCCTGAGGGGAAAATTATTTTAAATCTGGTTTAAAATCTTATATTGACTGACATAGTGCCATAACTGAATATAAAAAAGTTATTTGCATTTGCATTTTATTTTAAAAAGCAGCCACATGAACAAGATTCAGATTTCAAAATTCACGTTCTTTGACTCATGATATCATCCCACACGTGATTCTAGTCATTTTTATGCCCTATGTAAAGGAAGTCGCAATGTTGAGGCAAAGTAAACATTCGTTAGGGATCCGTATACGTCATCTTTGTCAAACGTGACTGGGTTGCTGAACCCACCGAAATGAGGGGTGCACATGCATGATCTGCTGGAAATGTGTGTGTCGTGGATGACATTTATATGACGAGCTTAGGACTCTATATTACAAGGTAGCGTAAATGTGTTGATATAGGGGAAACTTCTTACAAGGATCATGGTTTTAGTGTTTTTTTTTAGGATAAGGCACGGGAAATTAGAACACGTCTTCCTGGTGATAATGTACATTTTCAACTATTTACAAACTTTTGTTAATCAAAATTTTACTGAAATTTAGAAGGTAGACCAAAGAGAAATCCAAAGAGGGTTGTTGGTCGGTAACAGTTTTGTTTTGTGTAGACAAGTTTATGAAGTCCATGAAGGAATACTGGTATTATGTCCTCTTTGCCAAACGTGACTGGGTTGCTGAACCCACGGAAATGAGGGGTGCACATGCATCAACTGTTAGAAATATGAGTGTAGCGGCAGACATTTATATGACGAGCTTAAGAGTTCTTATTGCAAGGTAGCGTTAATGTTTTGATATAATAGGGAAACCTACTTTTAAGGTGGTTATACCACCGAAAGTGGCACCATTAGAGGTATTGTTGATAGAAACATATTTTAATAAAACTTTACGTGGAATGTTTAGGGCCCATGGTCTAGTATTTTTAGAAGTTAGGTATCACTTTTTTTTGTCATTCGTAGAAGTACAGATAGCAAATAAGTGTCAAAAACAGCCACTTTTAGCAGTTTTGCTATCTTCTTCTAGCAGTGACAACGAGGGAATATAATGATACCGTTTAAAAATAATAGACTATGGGCCCTAAAAATTTTATGTAAAGTTTTATCAAACTAATGTATTAGAATTACAATATAAAAAAAATTAAGAGCCTTGTAGATATAGGAGTAGAAGAGTTGATATATTTCGTAATGTTTTATGCAACAACGATAAAACATTTTTCAGAAAATAATAATTTTTTTTACCAATTAAAAATACAAAATTTATTAATTACTAGCTTCCGCCCGCGACTTCGTCCGCGTGGACATTCGAGAAAATCCTAAGGGAACCTTTAACCTGGATACGAAGTATTCTATGTTCTACCGTCCTGCTTCGCTAGGCAGTACGCTTGGTGTGGACGTACCTCGCTTGCAGGCAGGGCGTTTGCCACTTGCGCGTGAGGATGCGGCCCGACATCGCACTCGGTCGATATAGTACGCGCTTACCAGCCAGAGGCCTGCTGCGCGCAAGGCACGTTCACACCAAGCGGGCTACCTAGCAAGGCAGGATATTAAACTTTTTATCCAGTTTAAAGGTTCCCTAAGGATTATCTCGAATGTCCACGCGAACGAAGTCGCGGGCGGAAGCTAGTAGTATCCTACTAATATTATAAATGTGAAAGTTTGTGGGTTTGGATGTTTAGATGTTTGGATGTTTGTTCCTCAATCACGCAAAAACTACTGAACGGATTTGGTTGAAATTTGACACACAGATAGTAGATAGCCCAGATTAAAACATAGGATACTTTTTATCCCGATATTCCCACGGGAACGGGAACCACGCGGGTGAAACCGCGGGTGGCCGCTAGTAAAATAATATAATACTTAGAAAGCGGGCTTAGATTTTACTGCATGTACGTGCATTTTTTTTTTCAAAAAATTACAAAAGACAGACCCAAAACTCGACACTTTATTGTTTACTTTTAAGCCATTGACCATTATACCGTGCCAGATGTGGGAACACCAGGTCCAGGTAGTCGTCGTTTTAACAGTATAATTCCCCAAAGATATTGTTACAACGAATTCATCGTAAACTCTTCTTAAAAACTTAAAAGTCGTATATATTTTGATAGAGTGAACCGATTGCGATGAAATAAAGGCTAAATTACTTCGCAAAATATATAGTATATTTCTATGTAAACATTATTACGATTGAGTTAGCGCTTTTTAAGTTATTAGCGCACAAACATACAGATAAACAGACAAACAGACAAAAATTTCAAAAATGATAGAAATGGGTTTTATAGGTTGTTATCAAACACCCCAACCACTTTTTTTCAAAATATTTTCTTTGTACAAACACAACTTTTCTACAGCTTTATTATATGTATAGATTCGTCTAATATTTATCGAAAAACTCTTCAATACTTTTCATTCTTCTCATGTAAATACCTAACCACAGTTCATAATTCTATTGCGAATTCGAAGGTCTTTAGTATACAGAAGTCTCTATTTCACTGTGAAATAGCTGTCTGATTAATAAGCCTTGCAAATGAATAGTGTCTCTTAGGCAAAGCTTAGTTTTAATATTTGAGCCCTCTCACTTGTTTGATGCTTTTTGAATGTTTTAATGATTACAGCATTTTCATTTGCTGTCTCTTGGATATAATTTGAGATGAAATATAGAGTTTTTGCATGGTTATGTGGTGTCTATGCCCGCGTACTGGCCGATATTGCGGTGGCGCGTTTGACATGGATTTGAATTCAAGTTTAAAAAGTTAAGATTCGATTTTCTAGAGAGGACTCGGTGCGCGGCCATGGAGGCGCATCCTGGTTTTTATTATTATGTATTCGAATTTAATTGAAAAGATGAAATAAATAATGGTTTCCAGTCAAAGCATCGGTTTTATTTAAAGTAGCGCTCGCAAGAGCGTTACAGTTAACATCAAAAAGTACAATAACTTCACGGATAAGTTCAAAACTAGATACACCATTTTAGAATAATATTTTTTTAATATTTTAAATGTAATGTTTGTGTTTATAAAATAATCGTTAAATATATCTTAATTTTAAAATTACGATCGCTTATATCTAATGTAGTATTTTCGACTTTTTGACCTACAAAAAAGGAGGAGTTCAAAAATCAACCTGCTTTTTCATTTGAGAAGCTTTTTAAGGTAGTCAGTTTCATTATCATAATAATTTGTGTGTGTTTAAACACTTAAAAGTTACAGAAACTTAAAAATTGGTTAATAAAAATTAGAATAAAATGGAAACGATCATAGGTACTTCATAAATTGCTATATGAAACCGCATTTTCCCGCAGCATTCATTTCGTATTGAAATACAATTTCGTTCGGAAGGACTATTTATCATCTCAACACTCCTGGCGAGAGAACTATGGAATATGAACAATATGGCTTAGAGCACTTTGCAATTTATTCTTGGACGCTTTCTGCTTCTCAGGATCGTATTAAGGGTCAAAGTAATAAAACCGGACTTTTAAAAATGCTACCACATTGGTAGGTATTAGTAACAGCAGTAAGACAGTGGTAGGAAAATATAGACGATTCAAAAGTACTTAATTAAGTTTATTTGAATAAAGTTATTTTTGACTTTGATTGAGTAACATCCAAGTATTTGGAAACAAAACTAAAAAGAGATAAAGATACTTAATTTTTAATACAATGCGATTATTTTGACGATAGACGGTGATCTTTTGCAACTTCACTCGAGAATTTTACAGTTTAATACGTCGTTTTGTACACTAAGCGCTCTGAAGTAAGTCACTTCTGTTCTACATTGTTAAATTTAATCACATTGTACGTCTACTTTCTCATCTCATAAATAATTTCTTATGCAAACCATTCTAAGTAATACAGTATAAAGTGTAACAAAACTATGTGGCTGTACTAAAACAGCTTAGGTACGAGTATAAGTGTTGCTAAAATTGATCAATTTTCTCCAAGGAACATAGGTCGATAAACGAAAAAATTTAGGCCTACTCCCATAAATGGAAATTCAAATTAAAAATCCTTATTCGTTCTTTGAAAATAGTTATTAAATTTTAACAACACTATCAACTTTTTCAGTATAGTTATATTATTTGATACATCTTATTATTATTTACTAGCTGACCCGACAAACGTTGTCCTGTTTTAGTTATGTATGATTTATGAATATTGAACATTCAGTTTTTTTTACATCCTCTTTGACGATATTTGCAGCCCGTATATGTCAAACGTCATAAGGTAACATTAAAAAAATATATATATGGTGGTTAAGTATTCTCAAATTTTCTAATTTTCCGCGCAATTTTCTTTATTTTTTCTTTCATAAGAACCTTCTCCTGATAATAACAAACACAACAAAAATAGTAGATTGTATTACAAGGGAGCAAAATAATATTTTTACGGCGAGGGCGCTTTTTTGAATCCAGAGCGAAGTGAGGGATTCTAGAGTAGAATCCCGAGCGTAGCGAGGGATTCTTCAGTAGAATCCTGAACGTAGCGAGGGATTCAAAGTATGTCGCCCTCGCCAAAAATATTTTGCGCCCGAGTCATATACTCTACTTTTCATCCCCTTTCTATGAGAAAATAAATAGGAGACTGTGTTTATGTAATTAATGAAAATGTTCTTTATTTAAAAAAGACACGTGAAAAGTAAAAATAATTACAAATTTATAGTTACGTTTGATACACTTGCGCAATTTTCAAAAGTTATTATACTAAGTACGTAAGTATGTACTAATTACAAGAACACAGACTTAATTCGCGCGCTTATGTTTTTTTTTTCAGTTCTCGCCGCGCCGTCTATTAGCCAGTCAATACATACCAGCCGGCGGCGGCGTTCGAATTCTTTGAAAGATACATGTTCTAAATTCAAATCTCTTTTCCTCCCACTAAAAAGTTCTTACCAGAAAAGAGCTATTTTGGTCCCACTTATATAGGAACAATGCATCCTTTTTCGAATAGAAGGGATGAAAAAGAATTGGCGAAATCGGTTCAGCTGCTGCTGCTCTTGAGATTTGCGCTTAGCAAGACATTCAGCGATATATTTTTATATTATAGATTTTACCTAGAAGTCTTATATAATTGATCTACACAAATTTACTTATTTTCAGGAAGAGCAAATATTCAATTTTATAAGCTCTCTCGAATCGTCCAATTCTCGTAACCGGATTTAATTGTAAACTAAAGTTTGGGACTATAAGCCGCTTGCTACATATTCCACCAATTTCAAATTACCCTAAGTACGGTCCGTCTTAGAACAATGGAAGATATTCTGCTCCGCTGAAGATACCACGTGGACACGTACAATGTGAACTAATTAAAATATAAATGTTTCACCTGCTGCTACAGCTTAAATAGTGAGACGCTATTTCAAACTCTATTCCTTTGTGTTTAAGGGTCAACTCATTCTGGTCTTTAGTTTTGACGGCACGTTAAAACTATGAAAACGTTTCTATGCTATAGCTGATTTGGTAGAATTGGCATTTCCATTCTCTGTAAATTAAATTCTATTTTGTGTTAGGTACGATATTTCAGTAATGCTTTTTGTTATGCTAATACAACAATTTCACTACTATTAACTCTTCTTTTGTTTTAATGTAGACGACGCTCTCTTTTTTCGGATTTTTCATGTACAAACCGGTAAAGGTCAAATGATATGGGATAACGTCACATAACTATCGTTGTGTGCATTGTCATTAATAATATAGAGTTCCGGTCGCTCTGATCCGTGGGGCCTTTATGAAATAAAATAATTCTTATTACTTACGTATAAAAATACGAGTAGTATCTCAAATATACGCTGGAACAAACTCCTTAAAATTCAACCACCGCTAAGGTATTATACGGACAGGAGAAATCCACTCATTTTTCTTTCCAGTTTTCCAGAACAATGTACAATACAAAGAGTGGTTGTAATAATACAGGGATGTTATAGATATGAAATTTCGTATCTGGATACGGAAATAGAAATAATATTGTACCAGTTTCGGATATGAAATTATTTTGGATTATCCGTTGGTTTCGGATAGTTTTGGTTACAGATATTAGATTTTTAAGAAATTGTGAAAGTAAACAATAAAACTAAAAGTGTGGCTGGGTCCGCAGAAAAACTTGTCATAATATCTCATTGGGCAAAGACCTTGAACTCATCAAAAACCATCAAGTGCCGCAAACTCACATATGTTGGTCATGTGATGAGAAACGATAAATACAGAATTCTCTAACTAATCATACAGGGCAAAATTATGGGTAAACTCAGCGCTGGAAGAAGACGTCATTCGTGAAGAACCTGCGGGATTGGTTCGGTCGCAGTACAAAGTCCCTATTCCGGGCAGCGGCCTCAAAGATCAAGATAGCTATGATGTTGTCCAACCTCCGATAGGAGCGGAACACGAAGAAGAAGAAGAAGAATATGTCATTTAGATTCCGCTCGAAATTATCCGAAAGTTTTATACCAGATTCGGTTGAGTGAATAGTTAAAAGCGAAAAATTCTTTATTCAAAAAAGCTCACTTAATAAGCATTTTTAAATCTTCAATTCTTTTACCCTACCAGCACCCATTATGACGTCTTTTAGCTGACAAGAAAAATAGGCGCAAAAAAAACTTATCAGCTTTATCACGTTACGGTCACATTACGATTACAGATAGATTTTTATTTCGGATATCCGATAGTTACAGAGCTCCTTAACACCCCTGGTAATACAGATTTTAGTTACACAGCGTCTTACATTTCTTTTAGTAAAATAAGTTATATGAAACTTCTGAGAGCTTACAAGATAACCTTTTTGTATTATTTCTAGACAACACAATAGAAGTTTGTACTTGCGAGCAACAAGTGTTTGCAGTTGTGTGGACTCTGTTTCAGACGTCACTGCTCTTGCATAAATTGTGTGTGCTTTCATCTATTTTGAATGGTCTAGTCTTGCTTTATAATCATGACTGTGAACTTTAATTTCCGAAACATATGGGTTTAAGTATTAAAAGTGAAACCGTCTTATAATAATCGTGTGATGTGCATAAGTCAAGAGTTGGATGTTTGTTATAATTTATTTATTTTCCGTTATTTGTGTTTCCACACTTCAGTTATAAAATTGTTGGAAACAGATTGTATATTGAAAAACATACGTTCGAACTGTGCGATAATTTGTGTATTTTTTTTCAAACAATGTTCAAACGTTAGTAATTCAGTGTGGGAGTACCATTAAACTGAATTTTTACAATCTTATTTCGTAATGGAAGTGTATTTCTGTCTAAGCAAAAACATTGCTTAAACTTTTATCTCAAACAGGAGTATTCCAGCAGTGTTTGTATTTCTTGGTGGCTGGCATAATGCTAACTTCTACTTTTTGTACACTTAATTGTATTGCTTGGTTTGAAAAAGTTAAGGTGCTCGATCTGGTGTTATAATACGTTATTTTGAAAAGTGCATGATATTTTTAATATTAATTGTCTCAAATACAATGAATAGCTTCGTAATGGAAAGTCACCTATTAAACTTTTAAAGAATTAAAGATTTTTTAAAAATCTTTTCTAGACCTGTAGACAAACAGAACAACCGATGTCACAGGAAAAAAAAAATTTGAAGTTAATAAAATACTATTTTATTAGATAACAAACCTAAGACTAAAGAATGAGTATAGTGGACGTTAACTACACTTACTATTCTACTTACAAGTAGGATTTAGAAAAAGACTCTTTGCTTTACCTATACCCCAACATATCAATAACGCATTTCCCATCTCATACTAGAAATTTAATGAACTAAAGCTAAACTCAACATTGATTTATTATGCTATCGAACTAACTCGTCGCTCAAGGCGGGATAAAATCATTTGTGAGAGCGTGTAAGCGAACATCCCTACGCATTTGGGGGGGACTCTATTCTCTATTGCTTGAAGTCCGTACTTTCGTCATTCGTTTTTGTAATCATGTGTCTGTTTTACTGGCTATAATGTAGATAAATTCATATTTCTATGTTACGCGTAATAAACGAAACTCTTATTAACTTACACTGATTTTCTGTTAAATGTGTTTTTATCTTTTTGCGCTTATAAGAAGACCGTCTAAATGCCATATTTGTAGGTTATAAGTTTATAATTTTATTGTTATAAGAAGAAAGATCGCAGTAATGTAGCAAACCGGCACTAGAACTTATTTATAAACAAAATTCTAAGGAGTCTGAGATCGCTTGTGTTACTTTATTTCCTACTCCCAAAAGTCCAATTACGGATTGGCTTATCGAAAAAGTGCATCTTGGTGCCCCCTACTCTTGACGGAAATTGGTTCACATCGGGTTCGAATTAACGTTGAAAATCTGTTATTTTGGTAATCTGAAAAAAGTTGTCATGGTTTCTATTGTATTGTTTTGACGTTTATTCGATTCTAATTCGAACCACATATAGTACAAGTACTTAAACTCGATCTCGTTGGTTGTACACCCCTGCACCTTAATGGTAACGAGTCTATACAAATATTTTATTTAATTTCTTATACTTGTTTCGAGTAATTCGAATTCGAATCTTCTGCTTACTCGTATCGAGATTGAGCCCAATGGAGTGAATTCAATATCTGACACTTCCTTTATCAATCATGTGCGTGTGACGTGACAAATTCAGGCCATTTGCGAGGTTCATCTGAGTGATGTATGTAGGCCTCCGATGTGCCAATGTCATGCCGCAGCGATGTTACAGCTCTGTTATGACTAATGTTTATTGCGACAGCTTGATCTGACGTATTTATAATTAGAGGTAACAATAAGTCATTATTATAACAGGCCTCTTATTGTATATCGTATCTCAGTTTTGATAAAAATAGTGGTATGACTATGAGTTCTTTTGTCAGTTTTGCGGAATGATCTTAGAGGTGTGTTCAAGTACTTTGTCGGTAAGAGGATATAAATAAATACTGTAATTTTGACGTACTATCAACAGAAACAATAAAGTGTAGCTTTCATCTACTTCAAAACTTAATAGGTAAACAATTATTTCTGAGATGAATGTTGCATAAACTTAAGTCAGCTTAGGTACAATAGCTTCTTACGCTCTGCATCTGCAGTGAATGTCAGCTGCAGGGTGCAGATCAATAAACATCACTGGTTTTCAATGCTGTCTAAATTGATATAACTTTATTAAATTGCAACAGTGGACGAATTTAGAGGTACAGCAACTAAAAATACCAAGCTTCATCGTGAACGCTCCTATAACTCTAACTCCTTAAACTAAAAAAAAATCAATTAACTCACAAAGAAGGAAGGAACCTATTTGAAACCAATCTGGAAGCGAGTATTATTACCATAATTATCAATATTGTTATCACGCATATTTTATTTTGTTTTATTTGGGGAGCTTAAAAACCCCCATTAAAATGAAATCGTGACTTTGAATAAAAAAAAAATTGACGTTGTAACTGACATTATTTTAGATAATCACGATACGTATTGACAGTGTAAAGCTCACCATAAGAATGTTTGAATATCGTTGGCGAAACGTCGTGTTTTCGCTGTGTATATTATTTCTAGGTACTTCAGATTCATTAGGCCTTAATCAAATTTCTGTGAACTAGTGTAGTACCTACCCATTTATAGTATTATGCAAGTTAATAGGCAAAGCATCAGCTTAATTGATATTCAAATTATCTAATAAGCGCTCAGGTGAATGGGCCTGAATATAAATTATGGTCTGTCAGATGAGTGACGTTAGTTAAGTGATACTACAGTAGATCAGCTGTAAACAGCATGGTAGAAACAGTATGTTGCGAGTACTATTAATTATTCTGTGATATTAGTTTTTATTATAAGACTGGGAGCGGAAACGATCTGGAATGGCGAACCGGATGACGCTGCGGGGGTAGGCCCTCAACATGGTAGATCAATAACCAGTAGGGTATTTCAACCTCTCAAAACTTGCCAGGTGTATAAATTGTTATCTCTTTATCCCTGCATAGCAAATAAAACAACTGCTCAGAAAACTGGCAAGTTTTAAAAGGTTGTAATACGAGGGCATTGGCCAAAGTCGGCTATTGTTAACGTTATAATAGTGTTACAATTGTGTTTGAATTGTAATACAATTAAATCACGATTATGACGTTAACAATAACAGACTTAGGGCCGTCCTAAAGGTCGTGGGAAGTCGCTGGATACAGACACCGCGGGATCTATCGTCGTGATGATCCCTGGGGTAGGCCTTAGTCCAGCAGTGGGAATCATGTTGTTGATATACTGATGATGAAAGTCATCTTAAGTTCGCACTGAACACATGCTGTATTTTATGTCTCCATTTCTGAGATCCAGGCACCTATTGCATTTAAACGTACTGTTTTATTTCGGCTTTGTTCTAGGTGGTTGAGCTTTTTTCAATTACATGTCTGACAATTATATAACTAAGAAACAAAAATCTGGGGATACTGCCATCAATATTAGTTGTGCAACACATTGCGTATATCGAAGTCTTGCCGCTAATTGCATTATAGCTAGATTGATGTTTAACTATGTTATCTTGATTTGTGTTCTATACCTTCTATGTACTATATTGACTGACAGTATGTTTAGAGAAAACAGGCATTCGACTATCTATGCATGTTACATAACTTCAAAGATAAGACATGGAATATGACTTTTATTTAAAAAAAAAAATATAAATACCTCTTTTTCATCGTTCGCATAAGTTTTTAATATACTTACCATTCAAAGTTGAACAGAGCTAAATTAGATTTAAGACTAGGCTTTTGAAGCGTAGGAAGGAACCAACTTATAGGCTAACTACCAAATTCTTCTCAGCAGGCTAAGTATTTACGTGATTTCTGTGTTGTTTAAACTGCTTAGGGTGTGAACATACTAAAAGCCCTCTCGTCTAGGAGGTGAGCTGGAGTGGAGGGGAGTGGGTGTTAAAGGTGTGAGATCTTGTTTTGGTTTGAAAGGACTTTTTAGACGAATATTTGCTGCAAACAAATTTTAAATCAATTGTTAGTATTTTTGGAGTTTAGTAACTTTAGTATGTTCACACCCTAAGCACCCTAAACAAGTTTCAGAGAAATCGCGTATGTACCCGCTCGCGCACAATACGATTCCCTTATTGATTGGACTATTACTAAGAGGGAATATAATATTACTAAGTAATTTTACTATTATTAAGAAGATAAGATAAATATTGGACTATTTATTAGAAGTTAACATTTACCAGCGACATTTTGCTAAGCTTTGAAACACGATAACGCGTATCTATTCCTCTCCTACACATCCATTGTTCACGAAAAGATAACATGCTATTACCTCACTTTGTTGAACAAATGGCCTATCTCAGTTTAGATGAGAAATGAAACGCGTTCCTGTCAACACAGACTTCGGATAAATTGGTTTCACTGCGAGTTTCTAGGACATTATGCATCACACTGAACTGTGACATTCCAAAATTACAGACTACAGTTGGCTTTATGGTTAATTTTGATTGTGATGTCTGCTTGTGTATGCAATATTGTGTAATAGTACATTGATTGCTTTGGTATAAGCTTCTTGGCTTTAATAAACATCTACTCGAGGCACAGAATAAAATAATAGTACAAGGTACAGAAGCAGCATTCGGCAAAGTCATTTAAATAAATAGCAACCTTTGCTCCGACACAATAAAGTGCAATTCAGGTCGCGCAATGGCCTGCTGTACAGTTTATATTCACCTAGTAGTTGCCTCTCTTTCTATCGCGTGCTCTTACCTTTTCTGACGACGCAACGTTAGGGTTGTCTTTTTTTTTAATGAACTACGTAGCATACATCATAATGTGTTTATTGGTTTCTAGGGTTCCGTACCCAAAGGGTAAAAACGGGACCCTATTACTAAGCCTCCGCTGTCCGTCTGTCTGTCTGTCACCAGGCTGTATCTCATGAACCGTGATAGCTAGACAGTTGAAATTTTCACAGATGATGTATTTTTGTTGCCGCTATAACAACAAATACTAAAAACAGAATTAAATAAATATTTAAGGGGGGCTCCTATACAACAAACGTGATTTTTTTGCCGTTTTTTGCTTCATATTGATAACGACTACAGGTAGACAGTTGAAATTTTCACAGATCGTGCATTTCTATTGCTGCTATAACAACATATGCTAAAAACAGAATAAAATAAATTATTAGGGGGGCTCCCATACAACAAACGTGATTTTTAACTGTTTTTTGGTACGGAACCCTTCGTGCGCGAGTCCGACTCGCACTTGGCCGGTTTTTTGATATTGACATCCGTACACGGCACAGTAATGTCGATTCGACATTGTTACTATTATAAAGAGGCAATATTTACGCAGGCAGTAAGATGCCGCGCGACTACACAGGCGGGCGTGTGACGGCCCTCTGCTTAGTTGTTCCGCTGGCGGAACGGCTAGCGGTAGGTGCTTATCGCGCGACCTTGAGCGAGTGAAGGAGGCCTATAATATTTTGGTAAGGCTTTTTATAAGCGTACGTACCTAAGTAATAAAGATTTCATCTTAAGTACAAGCCTCGGCACGTATCTTCAGCGGTGAGAAAAAATTAAGGGGATTACTGCGCATCTTTGCAGTAGTCCCGCATGTGACCCAGAAATTACTTCTGCGCATCAACTCTATTCGGCTCTGTGGTCTAGTGGTTCCTACTCGTGTAAGACGCACGGGCCCGGATTCGATTCCCAGGGGGGTACAATTTGTACTCGGTTGGTTGGTGGTAGAGATTGCAACCCGGTATGCTTCTCAACCCGGCCGGGCCCGGTAGCACTTGTCGCCAACCCGGCCCGGGCCCGGCGGACCCGGCCGGGTTGATATATTAGAAATGAAACCTAAAAGTACTTACGAAAATTTGCTATATTTGAATGGAAAAAGACAATGATTCAAGGCTACGAATTAATATTTATTTCTAACTTGCAAATCAACAATAATCATCATAATCAGTCTCACTCAAAGTTTTAAAATTAACTGGTTTAATGCAGAATTGATTACTTTTTTACTGTCTTATGGACGGAACAGTAAACTTAGTATTAGTAATTATTATTTTTTATAAGTTTAAGCACAGTTTAACAAAACTGTGGTTTAAGCAAGCAGGTCTTCCTCTTTACTTCTTGTAGTGTCTATTTAAAAACATAGTATCAGAATAAGAAACTAATAACGCAGCTTAAAGTAAAGGACTAAACTTGTCTTGTCAACTTAGATAAGATAGATAGATCATTATTATTTGCCAAAAGCAAAATATAATGTGTTTTCTTAAAGTTAAGCTATTAAAACCAGTGAGTGTTACCAATTTTCCACGAGTTGGCGTTCCCGCGCCGCGGTTTTTATATCTGCCGGGTCCGGTGACCGGGCCCGGTTTGCAATCTCTAGTTGGTGGTAGGGCTTATTTCAAGCCCGCCTGGCTAGCTACCACCACCTTACCTAAGTCTGACGCTATAACAATTTGAAAATTGTTGTGTTCCGGCAGTTAGCGGTAAGGTGGCCAGTTCCTCAGTGAGGATGCCGGGTGTAGTGCCCTACCACCTTTGGCCATATCGTCACTAAACAGGTGAGATGAATGCCAATCACTATTCCGTTGTGCATACGGTAATAAAACTGTCACCACATACGTGCCGAGGCTTGTACTGAGGTTAAATTTGAAACTTCTGATGGAGATGTGACAATGCAGTCGTGAAAAGAATAATGTTTGTTAGGTAAAAAAAAATTACCGGTACTGCAACGTATGAATTATTAGGAAATATTTCGTACGTATATTTGTATTTCGACAGAAATTAATGTTAGTATTTAATTATTAAGTAAGTAGATTTCAGTATTGGGTCACTGAAATTAGGATTTTCACGAAAGTCAGTACTATCACATACAATTTTGATTGCAACTTAAGTCCTTAGGTATAGATTTGTATTTATGAATGACCTCCAGCTTTTCTTTATAAAGCTCATCCTCTTATCCAATTTACAACTGCTGTCAGTAAGTATATTTACTTCGTACTATAAATAGACAAAATTACGTACCTATTTCAACGTGTATTGCATGAAGGGCTAATGTAATATTAACGGGAAATGAAGTAACTCATATTTTATGCATAAAGTTTAGCGGAAACTTGGGCTTTTTGACATTATGTACCCACACAAAGTTTATACGTGTAACAACTGTCGTTATGCTACTAACAGCTATTGTTTTTCACATTAAAAATATAAAAGAAGACCGCATTTAGAAGAATATTGCAAATTTGCTGAAAAAAGTATGTTAATTTGTCGGTAAACAATCTATAATTATTATTCCCAACTGAGATGTTATGTATTTTTAAACAACTTGAGAGACTTTTACGTAGGTTGCCTTCTTTCACTTGAAAGTTAGAGCTAGGGCATGGATACCGGTATACCGGTATACCGAAATACCGGTATACCGGTAATTTTTTTCGGTATTTTGATACCGGTATTTAAGAGTAAAATACCGGTATTTCGGTATTTCGAAAAAAGATATATATTTTTGCAAGGGTGTTTAAAGACTATGCAGAATTGCAGAACGTTCAATGTCTATGGTTCACAGTCTACTGCAGATGAGTTTACGATATGAAAACTCAACGAATCACGAATAATCACGATTATTGGAAAAATCACCACTAAATCAACTACACCAAACACTGCATGCATATAGCTAGTATCTAGGTGGTATTTAATGATATTCCTTTTAGTTGTGCGTTTAATGTTTTCATCATCATCATATCAGCCGCACGACGACCACTTCTGGTCTCATTCAAGGATCTCCATCTCCCTCGGATCACCAAGACGATCGGTTCTGCGCTGCCCGCATCCAGAGGTTTCCCGCGACCTTCACCAGATCGTCGATCCACCTTGTCGGGGAACGTCGTCCGGTGTGCGGTCACCGCTCCAGAACTTTTCCGCCCCAACGGCCATCGGTTCTTCTCGTTGTGTCCCGCCCACTGCCACTTCAGCTGAGCAATTCTTCGAGCTATGTCGGTAACTTTAGTTCTCCTACGGATCTCCTCATTTCTGATTTGATCACGCAGGGAAACGCGGAGCATGGCTCTCTCCAATGCATGCGGGTACCTGGGTGACCTTGAGACCTACTCCTTATGAGACCCATAGTTAACGACCACGTTTCACTGCCGAAAACTATCTTTTAACATAGATAAATTATCTTTATATATAGACTTTCGTCTCGCTCGAGACACTGATGTAAGTCAGACGCGAAGATTTTTCGAAGCATCCAGAATGCTGCCCATCCGAGAAGGATTCGACGAGAAATCTCTTTCTTGAAGTTGGACTTGCTTAACTGAACTACCTGTCCTAGGTATACGTAATGGTCAACAACTTCAAGTGCAGTATTCCCAACATGAACTGGAGCGGGCACAACATGGGCAATCGACATGATTTTCATCTTATCCATGTTCATCCTAATACCCACTCTTTGACTACAGATATCTTCGAACATTGTATTCAGGTCTTCCAAGGTCACAGCCATAAGAACTATATCATCGGCAAAACGAAGGTGTGTTAGGTACCGGCCATTAATATTGATACCAAGTCCATTCCAGTTTATGAGTTTAAACAATGTCCTCCAACGTAGCTGTGAACAGTTTCGGACAAATAACGTCTCCCTGTCTCACACCTCGCTGCAGTTGGATTTGTGGTCTTAAACTCTAGACTATGGTGCTAAAGCCTTTTCGAAACCCGGCTTGTTCTGGTTGGAAGTCTTCAAACTTGCGAGCGTGACGATTCGTAAGAATATGGCTCAGAAGTGAGACGGGTCTGCAATTCTTTAAGCGGGGCTTATTCCCATTTTTAAAGAACAAAATAAAAAGTATTTTCTAATGTTTAACTTGAGTTATATTGCGCCAGAAAACAAGATCTAGCTACTGAATCTACCACCAGTTTACCACAAATTAGGAGGCCTTTCAGAGAAAGAACTTGCGGAAGAATACTCAGAGAGGTTATGTCGACCTTCCTTTTGATCCCTTTCTACAAAACGAACTAACTGTAGGTATCTTTAGATCCTGCAGTGTGATTTAGGATGAGATTTTAGTTGATGAATTATAGGGTCCCAAGCTGGTGGTGGGCTCATCTTCTCTATGGAAATTTTGATATTTGTTGATTTCAATAATAATGGAATCAAATAACGTATTTTCTTTAGTATTCTTAATTACCTAGGTATTACTTTAATAACTCATTTTGTGGTTTCTAGGCAGTTGGTATGTAGTTTGAGTGTTTCTGCCATAAAGTGTAGCGTAAAAAATTGCTTTAATCACTCTCCAGAAACAACACTTACTAATCGTTCTTAGAATCATTTAAAAAGTAAGTAATTAGCAGTTTTTAAAAAAATACCGAAAAAATACCGAAATACCGGTATACCGGTAATTGAAATTTCAATACCGGTATCAATACCGGTATGAAAATCTTTCCGGTATTCCATGCCCTAGTTAGAGCTATGAAGATATTTATGTTAGAGCGCCTTCCCTTGCCTGTAGTTTCTTTAAAATCAACGACTTATTTACTTAAGTGTATATCGACTTTTTCTAAGAGCTTTATTATTAACTAGGGGCCGCCCGCGGTTTCACCCACGTGGTTCCCGTTCCCATGGGAATATCGAGATAAAAAGTATTCTATGTTTTAATCTAGGCTATCTACTATCTGTGTGCCAAATTTCAACCAAATCTGTTCAGTAGTTTTTGCGTGATTGAGGAACAAACATCCAAACCCACAAACTTTCACATTTATAATATTAGTAGGATTTTTTGATACAATAATATGTATAAAATAATCAATTAAATACATCCTATGAAGTTGAAGACAATGAAGTATTTTACAACTTAGTATAATTATTTCAGAATTTTCCTTAAAAAAGTTCATTGAGCTACACTTCATAAAAAATAAATAATTATTACTTAAAAATAAGCTTCAAATATTAAATCTCGAGGCGACTCAAGATCCGGAGTTAATTAATTGGATCCCTCCCAGTCTCATAACAATCTTGAGGGCCCGATTGATCATTCCTAGGGGATTTCAACGTTTTCAACTTAATTTAATTACGAGCCGACCATCTTCCCGACGGACCTTAGTGACCGGCGTTTTATTTTTATCGTCCTGCAATTAACAGGGACTGCAATTATCATTTTGAGGTCGTATTTTCAATGGGACTCTTTGCCTGTGCGAACGTAAATGTATAATTATTTCACATTTTATGATATGAAGTCAAGAGATTAATATTTGAGTATAGTTTTGCGACTGTCAATCAATTTTTCGGTGAAACATTTGAAAGCATTTTGTGGTTTAACACTATTTCACTCCGAAAATATTCCCTGAAAATAGTGCACAGATCCTAATAATTTGAAATACTTATTACTGACTTAACGTGCAACGTGCTACAGCTTAACCTCCTTACTAATAAAGATTGTTATATAGCAGATGTATAGTTGGTATACGTGGTGTGCCATTACAGCTTCTAAAGAGCTACCTTACAGAACGTAAACAAAAAGTCAAAATTGGTCAGTTATGTAGTCAAGAGACAGATATAACGTACGGAGTACCTCAAGGGAGCGTGTTAGGGCCGACTCTATTCCTATTATATATTAATACCCTCTGTAGCATGTGTTTGGAGAATGGGCATTTGTTCTCGTACGCAGACGACACGGCTATAGTGTTTATTGGAAAGACTTGGGAAGACGTTAAACATTTTACTGAGACTGGTTTAATAAAAATCGCGAAGTGGTTAAGAACACATCTTTTAACACTCAACACGGCGAAAACTCACTATATGTGTTACACTATATGTGATAGGACTCAGCCAAATTTAAATATAAAGATCCACACCTGTAGTAATCATGGGAGGTCCACGTGTTCTTGTCCAGAAATAGTCAAAGTAGCAAACACAAAATATCTTGGAGTCATGATTGACCAACGGTTATCCTGGCACCAACACGTGGAACTCATTATGAACAGGGTTAGGAAACTCATATGGTTCTTTAAAACATTACGTCATGTTGCAACACCGCAGTTACTGAATCAAATTTATGTTAGCTTAGTCCAATCTGTGTTAACATACTGCATTGGTGTATGGGGAGGTGCAAATAAATCTAAATTCTTAGATGTGGAGAGAGCACAAAGATCCTTAATAAAAACCATGTATTATAAGCCCTTCAGATACCCAACCCATGATTTGTACTCAGAAAGCGGTATTCTTACGGTCCGTAAACTGTATATTCTGCAGATCATTCTAAAACAACACAAGAAAATTACATACGACCCTAATATAGAAAAAAAGAGAAGGAAATTTGATGTTGCTCCTAGAGTAGATGTTAATTCGGCATTCGCTAGAAGACAACAAGCTAAGCAATCATCTTATGTTTATAACTCTTTAAATAAATGTCTAAATATATATCCTAAAACATATAACGAGTGCAAAAAAATTCTTATAGAGTGGCTAAAAACTAAGTCATACGATGAAATAGAAAGTCTTTTAGAATATAGTTTCTAGCTACCACAGACTCACTCACAACACACACACACACATACACAAACACTCACATACACAAACACTCACATACACAAACATACACACACAACTCTTTTTATTATTATTTATTAATTTTAATTTTGTTTTTCAATTTCTTAGTGATAATGTACTCTTTCAAACTTTGATTTATAAAATTTTGTTACTTTGTAATTTAGTGCCTTGTCGGTTATTATAGTAGCTGTACATATTAACATTAATTAAGGAAGAGCGGGGTCCCCTGGCACAAGTATTACTGATACTTAAAAGGAGATCCTGAGCACTAGCTAAGATAATCATGTATATAGTTACTGAATAAATATTTTTTGAATAAATATTTTTATAGTTACACAGTGTTCTGTCACTTTCTTTTTAACCGACTTCAACAAAAGGACGAGGTTCTCAATTCGATTGTATGTATTTTTTTTTATCGTTGTTCACGCATATCTTCGACATTTATGGACCGATTTTGATGATTCTTTTTTTTGTTCGATTGAGTTTGCTTGCGAAATGGTCCCATTTTTTTTAAAAAATCGGTCGAGTAGTTTTCAAGTAATCCTGAAAATACTATGATTTTGCATCAACGACCTTGACGAGTTTCTTATTTATGAACCGAATTAGATGATTTTTTTTGTTGGAAAAGGGATACTTTAGTGTAGTCTTTTTAACCGACTTCAAAAAAAGGAGGTTCTTAGTTTGACCCGTATGTATGTATGTTTCTCCGCGGTTATCTCACGTTTGGCTGAGCCAGTTTTTCTACCTAAATAATATACCTAACATACACAACCTAATACAGAAGGTAGTTACATTAAAAATAAAAATAAAATAAAAAATGTTTAAAAAACTAAAAAACCGACTTCACAAAACCTGCCTTTATAAAGTAAGAAATAATATTCATGTCATTAGATATGCATTATCATTGTTATAATAAACACGTCTATTGAAGTCGGGTGGGGCTTTTAGATTAAAAAAAGGAAGTTGTACTCCAGCCCCACCCGACTTCAATAGACGTGTTTTTATCATAACAATTTATAATGCACATCTAATGTATTGAATATTATTTCTTACTTTTTAAAGGCAGGTTTTTTGAAGTTGGTTTTTTTGTTTTTTAAACAATTTTCAATGTCAAACTCAAATAGTTTGACAGAGAGTAACCATTGTGCATACATCTGCTATACAATCTTTATTAGTAAGGGGGTAAAAGTTAAAACCAATTTTGAATAATTCGACGTGCCGATAACCTTAAAAATTACTCCATTCGAAGTCGAACTTAATTATTATTTTTTATTTCTACTAGTCTAATTTTTAACTAAGCATAGCCCATCAAACATCATAGTATATCCAATCCACATCATACCTAATCCCATGTCAAAGTCTTAAACCATTACACCAGTTAGAGTGACGTCTGTTTTAATTCAGCTGGTGGAGATCCTCGTCAAATTAATTTTGATAGGTGCATACATAATATACTAGAATATAATCCAGTCTGTCGATAGCGCTCTTAGCGGCGCTTGACAGACTGATCGTACTCGATCACGTTTGTTAAGAAACGCTCGGTCCTGTCAGGTATCGGATGGGTGACCATTAAGTGGCATCACAACTAAGCGCTTCCGAGAAGCAAATGTAACAGACACATGTTGGCTTCATATATTATGACATGGGTATGGCCTTTTAACGCCAAGCAACTTGTCCATGATATTTGTTACCAATTTGGTACCTACAGGCACAGTGTGTTCCACAGCTCCTGATTAATTTTCAATTTCATTTACTTGACAGATAGTTTTATTGAAATCATGTTCTATTTTTTTTTAATTTAAACTTGTGAACAGGCTCTTAGTTTAGAGGCATATAATTTCTAAATGTCTCTTCTGAAAAATCTGAAATATTTTTACTGCCGATATTGGGCCGTTATGATCATAATTCAAAATAATAACAAGAATCCGAAGCATCTAGATACGAGTGTGAGCAAAATCAAATTCATTCTCTAACCCCTATTATTTAATAAAGAGGATTAAAAAATCAGTAAAGTTCTTTCTACGATATTCAAGAAATTTGCAGTTGCTATTAAAATTATCAGAAAAAACACGTATTTACTTTATTATAAGTATAGCAGAATATAAATTGCTTCAAATAGCAGTCAATTAAGTTCACATTTTCTGCGTTCTTAACTAGTTGTAATTGTAAGCAATTATTTTTTATTTATAGTTCAATTATCTTTTAGCAGTAATAATATATTATAAGTAATACTTATTTAATGTAAGACTTGGCACCTCCTTCTGCTTCAGAACTGGTGGCATAATGCTCATTTTAGCACATGATTTTTAATTTAAGTTAGTTTTTTTTAATATACTGTACGTCTCTGCGTGTGCTGAATAAAATTATTTTATTTATTTATTTCTTTCATTCATTTAGCTACTTTTCAAATTAGCTATCTCTACGATCCGATCTGGACTAAGTATTTAGTTGATTTAAACAGGATTTTTTTATCCCGTTAAAGTATTGTTCGAGATTCTCGCAATTCTCATAAAAGCTAGGTCATTTAATTGTATGAAGCTTTTACTATAAATGTGACGGTTTCTTTCTTTTATGTAGCTGTGTTGTTTTTTAAATAGAATGACTGTCACTGAAAAACATAAGGTTTTCAAAGCACGAATTTTAAGGATTCTGAGGCACGATCCCACCAGTAAGAAAACTCATCCTGCAAGAAGTGTCCCACAGTCTGTCAGACATAGTAGCATGTATATGCTTAACAATCTCTCGCCAGTGCATTTATTCTTGTAAGCAAGAAGCTTATACCTCCCTCCAATGGAGATTGCACGGCCATATGTCATAGTGAAGATTAAAAAAAGGTCCTTAAGTGACGTGACGGCTTATTGCTACCTCTTTCTTTAGTGTTACAATACGTGTTCGTTGTTCGTCGTTCGTTCGTTCGTGAGAAACGAAAACGTATTGTAAAACGAAAAGAAAGAGATAGCAATACGCCGTCACGTCACTAAAGGATCTTTTTTCAATCTTCACTGTGACATACGTATGGCCGTGCAATCTCCATTGGGAGTATAAGCTTCTTGCTTGTAAGCTACTGTCTGACAGGCTGTGGTACCCTTCTTGTATGTGGAAACGCGGCCTAAAATTAAAAAATAAAACCTCTTTAAACAACCCGTTTCACCTTTAGCTTTAATTAAAATTAAAAGCATTTGAGCAGAATTTTCACAACCATTACAGTAGGTACTGTGTATTTGCAACGTTTATTTAGTATAATAATAACAATTTAAATTCTATTACAGTGTTAATGGTGCCCAAAAGAATGTACGCGACAGACAAATTTCGCGAGAACCATTTCAAAATACAAAGTAGTATTTGCAAGTGACTCATTCTGGGCATAGTGTAAGAGAATAAACATAGGTATGTATAATATGCCATACATAAAGCCATCTTTATTCCCCTTATACATATATTTCTTTCTATATTTAGTTAGTCGTATGTCAAGTTTAGGTGAAAATTTAAACATGTCTTTAAATATAAAATCGTTTAATCTTTGAATACTTATAATGCCTTTTTGGACAGTTTAACATTAATTATGTATAAAATAGTATTGTAACACGACGTTTTAATTTGTTCGTAACATATGTAGTTCCCTAACTTCAAACTAGATGGCGCTGTTAGATTCTACATCGCAGTGGCGTTGTTCGCCCGCGGTTTAATAAGATCTTCAATTAATTTTAATTTGTAATCATTGAATCATTCATTCATGTATTCGCATTCGTAGGGAATCTTTTGAGACGGAAGCCTACAAGTGAGCCAAGTTCAAAGCCTAGTGCTGCGTTCGGGGCCGCTCGTATATATAGTCCGTCCATTGGTATTCAACTATATATATATACCTAACTGTATGTAGTACTGTACGGTTTTTTACGTACGTCACGATAATTATATCGGCCATTCAACTAACTGTTGTTTTGTTTATTGCGCCGCCCATACTCCACGTTACAATTGGCGCACCAACTCGTGGCCTCCTGGACTGCTGGAACGAGCACCTGGAAGACCTGGAAGTGGAAATCTGGCATCTTTGACCTCACAAGCTCGTCGGTTGTCACACCACGCTCCACTCCAGTCAACAGCAACTCGTGGTTTACAATTGGCGCCCAACTCGTGGCCTCCTGGACTGCTGGAACGAGCACCTGGAAGACCTGGAAGTGGAAATTCGGCATCTTCTTCGACCTCACAAGCTCGTCGGTCGTCACACCACTCTCCAGTCAACAACAACACTCTGGATTCCCGTCACTCCAAGGAGAACCCACCAAAACCGACAAATCCAAGATTTGTCGTGACAAAGTTTGGTCGGCGTACAACAGTAAAGAAAACTGCAACAGAAGCTTTCCCGTTCAGCGTTTCACACATTTGAACAGCTTATTGATGCTGCAAGGAACATCTCTCCTCTATTCGTTTTGCGATGAATACTACATCTTGCTCGACTACTAAGCATACTCCTGCCTGCCTGCGACATGGTCCAACGTCCTATATTGTCGGTAATATTGAGCCACCTAATGAACCTATAGGATGTTACCACACTTCTTCATTGGTTGCATATCGCCCTCAAGACTCTGTCATGACTCTGTGCCATCCCTGCCAGTACAGCCAATCAAGAAAAGGGGACGACCAAGGAAAAACCCTTTTCAGGATATACCGTCGAAACCGATCAAGCCAAGGGGAGGACCACGAAAATCTTGAATATCTTTCTCGTCGGGTCGACGTCGAATCTGAAGGGGGGGACTGTAACACGACGTTTTAATTTGTTCGTAACATATGTAGTTCCCTAACTTCAAACTAGATGGCGCTGTTAGATTCTACATCGCAGTGGCGTTGTTCGCCCGCGGTTTAATAAGATCTTCAATTAATTTTAATTTGTATTCATTGAATCATTCATTCATTCGCATTCGTAAGGAATCTACTTTTGAGACGGAAGCCTACAAGTGAGCCAAGTTCAAAGCCTAGTGCTGCGTTCGGGGCCGCTCGTATAGTCCGTCCATTGGTATTCAACTATATATGTAGTAACTGTAGTACTGTACGTTTTCGATAATTATATCGGCCATTCAACTAACTGTTGTTTTGTTTATTGCGCCGCCCATACTCCACGTTACAGTATCTCTTATTTCAGAGATTTTTGTTTTGCTTTTGTATGAATTTACGCATAACTTTTTTAGTTATCTTTTCACTATGAATAAATTCACGTCTTTGGGCAGTCAGCTATAAAAAATCTATACTATCTTCAATTTTACTATGTCCAGTTCCGTCACTCCAATAGTCAAAAGGGGTAGTTAGGGTTGCCACTATTTTCTTTGCCCCTTAGGTATTATCGTACTTTATTTAAGCAACCCTTTTCACCTATTTTCCAAAGTTTAAAACATTAGTCAATAAACTTAATTACACAAAGTAGGTACTTATTTGTTCAGTGACTTTCATTGCTGACCGTATATGTAAAAATATATTATTGTCTTTGTACCAAGCACAAATTACTTTTTTACCATTGAAAATGGTTATCAGATGCAAATCGCCTGAGACGTATTTTTGACAATATCTCCGAGGATTTTGGGAGGATCGAGATGAAAATAGTACCAAAAGTTGAGGAATTTATCAAGACATATGTGAACGTTTGAATTTTGAAAATCTACTGGTAACTTTTTTTGGAATTTTGTAAAATTCCGAAAATTCCGGGTTTTTTTACTAAATTGTAAATATTTCAGAAAAAAACCGACTTAAGAAAAAATTAAAAAATGTGTCCTAGGGTATTAGTTAAGCTACCAAATGGAGAAATAATTTTAAAAATAGGTTAATAATTGTGACCTGTAGGTGGTCCCTTTAGATTTGGAATTGTAGAAAAACGGCTGTTTCCGTACATAAATAGTGATGTAGCTTCTATGATTATTGACCGATCGTCATGGTAATAGTGTTAAAAGACGCAGAAGCAGACGAGAAGTGCATTCGTTGGAATTTTGAAAATCGGTTAATAATATTTCGGCTGCGTCTAGGCAGTCAGCGGGCGCTTTTGTGACACGAGGCGGAGCCGAGTGTCACAATCGTAAAGAGAAATAGGTACTAGGTACCTCGGTAACTTTAAAAATATAATAGGACTTTGCATTTGATTTAATTTTGGTTTTTGGTTAATTTTTGTGTTCATTTTCAATGCTCTGATTCTTGCAGGGACTGTAAAATCTGTGAATTTTTTGTATTCAAATCTTAGTTCTCTATAAATGTTCTATGATGCTTACTTACATTTTACTTACTTATAGCTGAAACTTATACAAAAATACCTACACTGACCGATTATTGTACGTCCACTCTCACAGACATCTCTATGATTTTTGGCAACCCTGCACTATTCAAAATTTTAGCAGCTGTGAGCAGCCCTCGCAATTTGAGGAAGCCAAGAAATAATGAAGAACATTCCGCCGCTGTCTCCCGTAATGAGTTGTCAAACGTTTCATCCCCCTTTCCCTCTCCTCCCACCTTTTACCTAAACTGCAATTGCCATTAGTATACTTGAATCACTTGGATTCGGGTTTTAGTAGATTGAATATAGTATGTCGTGTAAGAGGATAATCGTTTTCGTTAGATAGTTGAAAAGTAAATTACTATTGGTAGACTTATTTAAATTAAAAACTGTCTAATCTTTAACTTTCACTTTAATATAGGTATAATTGAATGACTAATATTTGGATCGTGGTGATTGAATATATGTATAGTATATTATGTAAGCAGTAAATTTTTTTTTGCTAGATTGCGTTGCGTAATTTTTCATGAACAAAGAAATTATTGAAAGAATACCATGTCAGGCAGTGAAACTAACCGATTTCAATGCTACATGGTATTGAGTATGGTAGGCATAAGAATAGATAATTCCTTAGCTTAGTTTCTTATCGATTATGTCTAAACAACAACCTACATTGAAAAAGGTAGATATTTTCTTAAAGTTATCTTATAGATAGAAATTAAATTTAGTAGGTACGTCATTTCGTTATATAGAGTTTCTTGTAAGTCTTATACCAAACTAATCAATCAAAGTCTATTTAGGTATGTTACTTATTATCCGAAGAATGATCTTTGGATACCGCCACACGAAACACCTAGAAATTTCAAATATCATTTTAAAAAGATTAAATTAAAAAAATGCGCGTCCAACAGTACATTTTTCTCAGCTCTCGTTCAAGGGAAAACTCAGTTGAAAGTTTTCATTCTCCCCGAAAACGTTTTCCGTTGGAAAATACAATTTTGGCATTTACTTTAAAAATTTTCCTCAATTTAAAATTCATTTAAAGGGGAGACAAACTTTTATGAAGTCACGGCTCCTAGAATGTCGCAGTTAAAAAGGAGATTTTAAATATCAAAAGATTCTTTTTAGTAAATTTGTATTGTGTAGAAAATTGTTCCATGATGGCATTTTGCAAGCGGATACCGAATGCCATAAATTTCACGCTCTCATAATTTTGTGGTTTAATTTACGACTTTATTTTAAATGACTGTGACGCAAAAACAGAATGCGTATTTATCTATTAAGGGGTGTTATTTTAATAGCGAGGTAGTACAGCGAATTCATTCATATGATTTTGTAGTGATCTGAATTCAGAAATTCGTCTCAAAAGTTTTTACAATGTTGTTAATCTGCAGAGACTAGCTTAAGGCCTACTCAAATCTGAGCGGTATCCGCTACCGCCGTGGTTAGCGGTAATACCCGAGTGATATCGATTCGCAGCTGTCGTGAAACCGAAACCGTATACCGGATGGGTACGCGATACGTAACACGTGTTCGGCGAAACTTTTACTCCGCGCACGCACCCCGCGCTGCCCGCTACCGCCTCCGGTAGCGGTAAATTACCGCTATGGTTTGAACAGAGCGCGTTATCCACATACCCATTAGGGATCGTTACTGCCACCGGTAGAGGATATACCGCTGAGATTTGATAGGCCTTTATATTGTACGGTATATGGACCTTATTTTTCTAAGTATTCTTTGATGTTATTTCCGTAACTACGTTTTGTATTCTAATTATTGTTTTACACAATAAAAACAAAACACGATCCCTCTATAAGCGCTTATGAAAACTTTTAACTCAAACAAAACTTCAGTTATTGCGGATTGAACTGAAATAAACCTCATGGACGGTTCGCAAATGAAGTTCGTCTACAGAATAGTTTCCGAAGGAATATTTCGCTTTGTCCCAGTTGGTGTTTCCGATATTTTCTATCGGTACGCTTAAAGTTTAATGGTTTGTGTGGGATCGATTGCTTCGTCAATATATTTTTATTTGAGCTGGAAATTTTCAGTTCGTTTGCTCCCGACGGGTTGAAGCATAAAAAGCGAACAAACAAACCGAGCCAGCGATATCAGAATGGGGGAGAAACTATTGTTGCTTAGCCAAGTCGTGGTCGGTTGATCGAAAAATACTTGTAGGGTACAATATTTACTCTGATTTAAAAAAGGGCCGCGGAAAATCGCGGTTGTTGATGCGAGATGAGAGCTTAAATAACCTCAAACATATTATACGGGAGTTGGTTTTGCTAAAAGAGAAGTAATACTTTTTCGTATGGATTATAAATTGAAGTCGCAAGTTTTTCTTTTAGTAGAAGGATTTAAAAAAATAAGGAAATTCAATAATATCCTTTACAAATTTTAATTGAAATAAAAGCGGATGGAAAATTAAACCATATTAAAAGCTTCTCAAGCTTACGCGCTCAATAGACATGAAATAAAACAAAATTTTTAACTGATACTAGCGCGATTTTATTGGAAGTACTTTGGTAATTAGTTTGGTATTTGGTTTAATTTTTGGTTTTCCCGATGTTTCGGCACCTTTGCAGCTGCCAATGTCCCCCCCCGTGATCACAGCAGCTGCAAAGGTGCCGAAACGTAGGGAAAACCAAAAATCAAACCGAATACCAAACTAATTACCAAAGTACTTCCAATAAAACCGCGCTAGTATCCGTTAAAAATTGTTTTATTTCATGTTAAAAGCATTAAGGAAGTTAAAACTAGAGTAAGAAAATTACTGTTCAAGATTATTTCACGTCAGAAGATATTTTAATATGGAGGGACAATCAAAAAGCCAGGGACGTTTTAGTAATTAATTTTTGATTAAGAAGGTCGCACAAAAAAGTTTCAGAGAACAACAAACTTACCACTTAATTAAAGTCGTTGAAAGCTCTGTTAATTTTTCCATCAAAGCTTCCAATTTTGTAAAAGTAATCGTGAACTGAAATATTAAAAAAATATCGGAGTATTACGCTGCTGTACCTTGTGTACTTATTAATATTGCATTGCAGGCATTTGTTACGATAGTGGTGTTTTATTTAAGTTTTAACACAGAATTTATTCAGTGGTAGAAAGTTATATTAAAGTAAATGTTTTATAGTTTTTCAGGTACTTACTTATATAGGTATGTTATTTTAAGGGAATGGGCACGTGCTTACTACAACTAAAATTTAAGTTTTAATGACACTGCTGTTGTTTGAAATTCCTATATATAATAAAAATATTTTTACTGATTTAATATTAAGTTATATACTAACATCTTTTTAAAATTCTACTATAGACCGAGCGAGCGCGAAACGTCTCTGCTTTAGCTTGGCCAAAAATGCTTTCGTGTGTCCGTCCAGCTGTCCGCTGTCCCGCTGTCTGGCTGTCCGTTTGTTCTCGTCTATAAATCGCATTTCTCAACTGATTCTTATATAGCTTTTTTCCAATTTAAATCCAAAAAAAAACACAAATTTCAGCCATTTCGAAAAATGTTCAAAACTTGTATTTAACTTCGATTCGATATAATAAAAGAATACCTATCAAACAGCACATACAAATAGTAAAAATACCTATCAAAAGCTTTTGTAAAAAAACCTCGAAGCGACATCTATTATACAAATTGGACTACTTTTTTACGCACAGACGCAAGGTCCAAAGCTCACTAAGCCAATAGTAACGTTTGTTTTAGTTTTAAGGTACAACTTTGCTCCATTGTTCGCCAATTATAATTGATACATTTAAAATGCCTCCAAAGTTTTTATACTATTTATTTTGGAAAATAAAAGATAAATTATTTTTATCAATTTAGTTTATTTTTGCACTAACAACATTTTCACCCTTCAAAATTCATCATGTTCGTGCTTCTAATTCTTATAAAAAATAATTTAAATACAAAAACAACCAATGGAACTCCAGACCAAGCAACCAACAAAAATATTTCATAAATAATAATAATTATTAACATGTTTATTACAATCTAAGTTATTCCCCATTTTCTTTTGGTTCTTCGTTTTGTAGCAAAATTAAACTTTCGCTTTCCGCTGGTGTATCCAAAAGAGCAAGATTTTCAACTTCGCCTGAAAAAAGAAATTCATCATAAGCACGTGTATTTGAGTTACTGCTAATTTATAAACTAACGGCCGCCCGCAACTTCGTCTGCATGAAAAGTCTTTTGCTATCCCTCGGGAACAACACTTTTTTCTAGATGAAAGGTACCCTATGTCCTTCTCTCTACCCCTGACAACGTGTATGTAAAATTTCATTATGATCGGTTCAGTAGTTAAGATGTGAAGGCGTAACAAACAAACAAACGAACTTTCGTGTTCGACTTCGGCTGCGTGGACAGTTTTTTTGCTATCCCTCGGGAACTGTACGTTTTTTCTGGATGAAAGATACCCTATGTCCTTTTCTGCACCCCTGACAACGTGTACGCAAAATTTCATGATGATCGGTTCAGTAGGTACGACGTGAAGGCGTAACAAACAAACAAACAAACAAACGGACTTTCGCATTTATAATATTATATAGTAAGGATAGTAAGAATAAGGACTAGCGGTTGCTCGCTACTTTATGCACTTGAACTTTCTTTATAACACTACTAGCGGCCGCCCGCGACTTCGTCTGCGTGGAAAGTTTTTTGCTGTCCCTCGGGAACAATACCTTTTTTTCGGGATGAAAAGTACCCTATGTCCTTTTCTGTGCCCCTAACAACGTGTATGCAAAATTTCATGATAATCGGTTCAGTAGTTAAGACGTGAAGACGTAACAAACAAACAAATAAACAAACAAACAAACAAACAAACAAACAAACGGACTTTCGCATTTATAATATTAGTAAGGATTTTTACGATTAAAGGTTGTCTTTTAACTTTCCCATGGTACAATCTACCTCTATACATAAAGTTATCAAAATGTGTTTAATGGTTTTGGCACGGTTTTTTTCCCGCCGGCATTTCGTTTGCGTTGGCATTTTTATTTTATTTTATTTATTTAAAGGTACAACTATAGAATACAAATTTACACATTTTTGAAGAATTTAAAATTATGTTTTACTTTAAAAATTGAATTCCAATTAATGCGGCTTAGTTATTTTTCTATCTCTCGGGAACATTGCTTATATCTGAATGAAAGGTATATCAGTCCCCCTAGAACAAACATCTATCGAGAAAAAAACGCGTGCAAAAGTACTCGATCGATAGAGTAATAACATTCTCTATGTGTTGTGCGCTTCTACCAGCAGTCTTATCGTCAGTTAACATCAAGTGACGTGAAGGCAAGCACTATCCAGTTGTGAATTAAAAAAAACCTTATTAACTTACCGATTCGCACCGTGAAATTCATACTTTCGCTCTCGTCGAGCATAGAGAAGACATTTTCAACCGGAATGAAAACGTTTTGCGTGTGCTCTAAAAAATCTGCATCCCTCTCGCACTTGCACGGCCGCCTGAAAGAGACAGAAACACTCCATGAAAACGTTGCGCACAACATTTTTCCACAAATTGCACAATTTATAACGCTCCCTAAGGAAATAAGTGTAAATTTGGACGAAGTTTGTAAGCGTTATGATATCATTTACAGAGGAAGATTTGGGCAATAAATTCGCTGGATTCATTCTGGTATTGCGATGTTATCTGAGGTATGAGATGTGATGATGCATGTAAGGTCAGGGTCTGGTAGGGCAAGAGAATCACCAAGGCAATTAGTAAAACAACAAACCATTAGGTAATTAAGAAACTATCGTAGTTTTTCTCCATAACGACGTGTCGATAAAGCAGGAATGACGAATTATTTCCCGTATTACAAAACAGATATCACTACTATGATAGATTTAATCAATAAGAAATCTCAATAAGAAATTAATGAGATGTCAAAACGCAAAAAAACACTAGTGAAAGGCGGGAATGTTTAGGCAATTTTACAAGAAAATTAAAGAGTAATTTCAAATTTTGTTATGTCAAGTACAGCATGTAAAGTGTGTAATATGGTCCAATGACTATTTTTTAGCTAAATCCTTCAGGAAATTGAGTTTTTCTAAAGTCTGATTTAATAGGGAGAACATTACTTACACAGCTAGGTACTTTAATTGAGATTTGTATATTTTTATTAAACATCTTTGAATAAAAATGAAAATAAAATATGTTTCACTTTACCCCTTAACGATGTCTTATGTCATATGTGTGTGACATTCCCATTTATCAGTACTGTAACTATGAATAGAATTCTACGAATTCATTAGCATTCTACGTAGATACGTCTCGTCGACATAATGAATATTGCCTATTGAAATTGAGCTCTTTGACGATCTACTTTAAAGTCCGCATCGGAACATTTTAGAGTAATTAGAGTCAACTACATGGAGTATCCTACTTGAAGGAACAGCAGGCCTATTATATAAAACAATAAAAAACGGCAAAAAACACGTTTGTTGTATGGAAACTTAAATATTTATCTTATTCTGTTTTTAGTATTTAGTTGTTACATCATTTAAGTAAGTATTTAAGTATTTATTTAGAAACTCAACAGCTTTTTTTACAAACGTATCTTTTATAACTTATAATATTATTACTTAACTCTTAAGCCAATTACAGAGTTCACAACATTATGAGGCTAAATCAAAAGATAGGTAGTACCCAGCAAAAAACTAAATCTAAATTTAACAAAATAAACATAATAAGAAATAATAATACTTTTTCTTTAAGCGGCAACAGAAATACATCATCTGAGAAAAGGATTATGCCGATTTTACTATACAAGCTAGGCCATAATGCGCTTTGATGAAATTACCAAAATACTAAAGTAATTTTATAGTGATTGCGTGGAAAGAATATCATTAAAATATAATGCGGTAAAAAAGAGAAATCTCAATCTCAAGGAGCCTTTTGGGGTTATAATGTTTGACATTTTCCTATTATATGACATTTTGTTATCTACCCCTTTTTGACATGACATGAGTCTGTCACAGATATGTATTGTTAATGCGCATCATGGCCCAGAATACGGCATGATCCTTTCAACTGTCTAGCAATCACGGTTCCTGAGGTGATGGGTCTTAGCTTAGTAATAGGGTCCCGATTTTATCCTTTGAATACGGATCCCTAAATATAAGCAGACTATGTTAGTCCAGCTCTGTGACACTATTAACTCACTAATAAAGTTCAATATCAAGTAAATTCGATGAATTCCATCCGATTATAGACAATTCGCCATTCTTTTTATGTAAAAGCTTTCAGAAAAAATAAGAATAAAACAAGAGCTGATAGAGAAGAGTGAACAGCGGATCTTTATGCCTGTTGCAGACCTTATGGTCTTATTAAGATCTAGGACACTTTCGTCAGATTCTTTTTTCGGCAGAACAAAATAAAGGCTGTTTTTTTTCTGACGAAACCGGAGTTTTAGTCAGATTCCGCTTTCGTCAGAAAAAAATTAAGGCTGTTTTTTTTGACGAAAACGGAGTGTAAGTCAGATTCCACTTTCTTGCTAAGCTAAGTTAGTTTAGCTTGACTGATATGGCGGGAGAAATTTTTCATACATATATGTATGTGTATATTGTGTAGACTGCAAGCACTTAGTTTACACAAGTATGAAAAAATATCCTAATGCGTGCGAAGCTAAACTAACTTAGCGTAATTCTTGGTCTGCAACCAGCTTTAGTAATATCTACGTACATTTATTTTGTAACCTTTGAAAACGTGGATAACCTTTTTATGGAACGAAATACAAAGAAACATGTTATAAATAACTTTAGAATAAATAAGCTGTATGAAGGGCTTCTTTAGAGTATTCTTAGCAAACGTAATAAAGTTGTATTTTGTATTGTTTTTAATCTTCGAACAAGAATACACTTTAGTTTAGCACTTACCTCACCTAATTTACAAAGGGTATTTCCATTTCGTTGACTAAGGGTATTTTCCGAATAATAGTGGCCAGTAATGTACTCCAAACTTAAATCTATCTCTTAGCCGATATTGATCGAAGTTGTTTCTAAGAAACCCTAGCAAAATATCAGCTTTCGCATTTTTACTTAAAATATATGTACCAGTATTTTCAAAATTTAGAATTTACATATTTATACGTCTATTAATAATTATTAATTATAATTATAAATTTTGAAAATACTGGTACATTTATAAACTGGAAGCAAAGGCACATTGTATTCCTCAATATAAGCAACTTTGAATGCAATCTATTAATGTGAAATCAGCTTCATCGTTTGACTAAATAAGTTTGCAACAAAAACACCAACAATTTATATAAAATCATTGTAAAAATTATAGATTTCCGGCAAAAACAGCAATATCCCATAGTAACTGCACTGCTTCGAAACCTAAATTATGATTTTCCGCCATTTTAGAAAAACGTGATGTTGGTATGGTGGATATAGGTGTAAAGAAGAACTTTTGAATTCTATATTTTTAAAATATTTTTTTTATATTATTAATCTTACCTATAAACAATCCTCTTGCTTGGAAAATTTGGCAAGAATATGTCCACTTCAAAATAAAATTTGTCTGCATGATCATCGTTCACAAGAACTGTCCACATCATCCTTCCTAAAACAATTTCAAAAATCTTAGACCTATTAGAAAAAAATGGAAGACGACGACCGGGCGATTTTTCGTCGTTTGAATTTTTGGACCATAATCTCGCGCTTATAATGTGACGAAAATGAACGGACATCCTCTGTGCCGTACTAGCACGAACATCTAAGGTAATCCACTATAAATAGAACATTTTAGTTACTTACGAACACTAATCATATCGCTATAGTTTTTATAACCATAATATTATACTATGTTTATGAAGACAATAGTTGGTGCGGCATGGTACTTACTAACATGAACCTGGGATATTTATTCTGTGCCTGGGTACTAAAATGTTAAACTGCTTTGAAACCAACCGAAGCGAATAATAAGTTGTTGGCATCCAACTAGGTATTATTATTATAAATAAGTATTACGTTACATATTCGAACTTATCAAGCATCTCGCTATCAGTAAGTTTTCAATGTATTTTGGCGAGATGACCATGCCAGAAGTTGTTATTGGCAATTTTGACGGTCGTAGGATAAAAATTGATAAGAAAATGGGATAACAAACTTACTTCATTTTATGACTCGATGTGACGCAGCTAACTTTGGAGAATAGCATAGCATCCCCTTGATTTTGTAACTTTGTTGCAATCAACTCTGGCATAAATCGCAGTTCCATTACTGCTTTAGTAAGAACCAATAAGATAACCTATCTTACTTAAAGCAGCAATGTAACTGCAGTTTCAATCGAGAATTGTTAGCTACAGAGTTACGTAATCAGGGGGCTGTGGCCGTACCGGCTAATTTACATGGCAATCGCTTTCATTTGACAGATGGATGTGATACATTGCTACTTCTATTTGGCATAAATAAAAACTTACCATAAAACAGTAGCAATGTATCACATCCATCTGTCAAACGAAAGCGATTACAATAGCTATGTAAGTTAGCCGGTACGGCCCCTGGTTATATTTTTTTAAACTAAACAATGGTTTTATTTTATCTCACTGTACTTGTTACGGCAAGAGCTTTAGAAAGAAAATCAGTCACAAAGCAAACAGTAACTTAATCGTAAAACATCAGTTCTAACCTCAATTTATTGTTCATATTACCTCCTCTTTTGTCATAAATCTGGTAAACATTAAATACTTTCTCGAAGCATCTGAGCAAGAAGTAGTTAAGCACAGGCTCGTTATTCTTCGGGTTCCACTTATCTTTGACAGTTATAAAAGGCAGTTCAGTGACCTTTTGCTTGTGTTCAAGGAAACAGTGGTCCATCCATTCGCCAGCTTTGCCTTTCCATTCACAATCACCTGAAATGAAAAAGCCAAGTTAAAAATATAGCCTGATTCAAACTTTATGACTTTTGTGAACATCGAGCGAGGCGATGCGCAGAACAGAAATTCGATGTAAGTGGGTGAGAGAGGCGAGTGATGGCGAGTGAGGGCACGACTACGCGCAAAATGGCTATCTTCACAGCGGACAATAAGATTGAATAGTATTATACCTTAAAAAGGAGCTCGATGGCGCAGTGGTGTAGCGACTGGTCCAGTGATTGCGGAGGTTAAGCAAGTTTCGCAAGGGTCGGTCACGGGATGGACCAAAAATTTATTATCTCGAGCTCTCCGTGCTTCGGAAATCTCGGATGCATTTGCAGTCGTTAACATCTACCAATCCACATTGGATCCGCGTGGTTGGTTATGGCCATCGTCCTTATGGGTATAATATGGAAGGCCGGTGCCCCAGCAGTGGGGACATCAAAAATGGCTGATGGTTTATTAACCATCCGCCATCCTTAAAAACATTTCCCACCAACAGCAGCATTTTTTGCTGTATAACAGGCTTTCTTTAAGGATGGGTAGAGAAAAAAGGATGAGCCATATTCCACCACACCATCTTTCAACCCATCGATCGAATGTTTTTTTTTTATGGCAATTTGTAAAAGAGTTGATCAAATTATTTTTTCGTTTCATTAAGAGCTAGTTTCGACGAAAGCGTTTTTGAAATATTTGGGCGCTTTGTTCAGTGACTGCGAGTGCGCAGTATTTGTGTTAATATTTTTAATTAAATCCAAATTATAACATCAAAGACTTCAGCCGGTCGTGATCCGGCTGATTCTGGGACGGCACAGACAAAGAACACGCTCGTGAAAAAGCGCTCTAAAGACTCATGAATCGAATTCACTATAAAACGTACCTATTTATAATTATAGTACAATATAAAGCTCACGAGTTACTAAAGTCCATCAAGAAACCACTCGCGATTTAGCGCTGTAACGCTTGTAATTTTAAGTAACGAGGTGCATCTAGCACTTAGCACTTGGAGCACACGCGCACCACATCCGGCGGGAAGTTAGCGGAGTGGAGCTGGCTCGTAATTGGTTCCCGGTAAATGATGTTCCGGTTTTATTGCTGGTGATCAGATAATCGTTTTGGAGTTCTCACACGTCTGATTTAGATGATGGAACTGTTTGTTCGCGAACCTTCTTTGATTTTAGTTTGGTTAAGTTAAAAATATCTTTTTAATTGTGTGAGATGGCACGCAATCTTAGTTGCAACGTAAAATAAAAATGCGGAACAAATGACTCGCGGACAAAACACTGACTGTTACCCAGATTTTGCGTCAAAATAATAAAAGTCATCAAGAGTAATCTAAGTTTCTTAAATTCAGCCCTCCTAAACTATTTTGTAACAATGAACGACAAATGATCGCATACTGTGATGTGATAGGCAGCCATGAGGATTGTTCTCAGTGATTTCGATCCAGACTGACTGTGCAACATATGAATAAGGATCGTGATTAAACGTATAATGGCTGCCATATAAGGGACTCTTTAAAGTTATGTTAACGTCAAAAAAAAATGTGTTTGCTACTATCGTCGATTCTCTTAAATGTATAGAAAAGTTCTAAGTCTAATGAAATATCACTGTCAATCTTTGATTCATCGAGTTTGTGTCAACATCGACAAGTGTCACGGTTATTCATGGCTGCTTATTAAAATAGCTGTACACATGAGGAGGGAAATTCGTACAGTATCACTCACCATAAACCCTGGACATGAAACAGCTGATGATCCTATGTTGGCAGTGAGGGGCGTGCTTCTCTAAGTTTGGGAGGGTCGCGTGTTTCGGGCATCCTCCGTTCGTGCAGGGAAACATCACTTTGTTGGCCAATGACTCGAGGACCATTGGTCGGATTTGAGAGAACTCTTTCTGCAAAAAAGGTGTATTTAACTGTAGATTTACAATATAGATTATTGCTTTCAGCTTTCACAATGTACTTTTCTTTTTAAGTTCAACTTTATCCTAGACTAACAAATCTGCAAATAAGTTTCTTTGAAATTTCAAGGGTACCTTCTCACATTATTGAAATAACAGTTTAGAAAACAAAGAACAAAAATATTTGTGCAAGTAACTAACTAAGCACTTGTGTTATAAAAATAACAAAAACAAATGACGAAACATTGTAGACCATAGATACATAAATAGGTAGATAAATAAAAATAATTTAAGTACCTACTTTCTTTTTATTCTCTTGGTTTTCTACCACTGCCATTTTATAGGTACTCAACAACTGATTCTCCCAACATTATAATTTGCAACGACAATTCCTAAGAAATGTGACCAAGAAATAGCATAGTACAAATGAAAGTAAATGATTACCAGGAAAAAAATTGATGTGAAAGTGCAGATGTGAGCCATTTATCGGGTAAGTGTTCACGCACAGACAGTCATTAGTAAGAAAATATGTTCTAATAATAAGCATTGTCGGAACAGTTTCTAAGCGTTACTGTCACTAATTTCTCTATACCATTTTCTTTTATGATATTGTTTTTCTTGTCGTTACCGTAACAGGAAGGCTTTCTTGGTAAACAGGATTGTTATTTTGATTAACCAATAAATGTAGTAATTGGCTATCCAATTCATTATCAGTTAACTAATATCCTAAGTGTAGTTCACAGCCTGGTAATTATTTCCTTTTTGGTGGCTTATTATTATTTTAAGTACCTGAGGCTCTTAAATCGTTTTTCAGTAGTTCTAGTAGTACTTACTTAGTAAAATTATAAAAAAAAATATCCTTCAGTTTGATTTAGATTAGTTACATGTAAATACCAGTTAGATACCAGTTAGTACTTTTAGACTAGTGTTTTCATTGGTTTCAGTATACGCGCGTACCTCACCTGATGTTAAGTGAAGATAGGGCCGAAGGTGGAAGCGAACTACACCCGAAATCCTCATCACTGAGGAACTGGCTATCTTACCTCTAATCGCCGAAACACATTTTTTTTAAATTGTTTTTATGGCATCAGACTCAGGTAAGCTGTTGGTAGCTAGCCAGGCGGGCTAGAAATAAGCCCTACAACCAACCAAACCGACTGCAAATTGTACCCCTCCTGGGAATCGAACCCGGGCCACCTGCATCTTACACGGGTGGGCAATCTACTAGACCACAGAGGCGGTTTCTTCCAAGAAACGAGATTATACGCACTGAAAAAACGCTACTCTAAAAAATAAATTAAAAAAATATTAAAAACACGACTGCCCTGCCAAAACGAACTAAAAAGTTAAACAACAGTGTCATTGCAGTCGGGGGACCTTACCATGGAACAATTTTTGATCAAAGAGGTCCCCCGACTGCAATGACACTTGTTGTTTAACTTTTTAGTTCGTTTTGGCAGGGCAGTCGTGTTTTTAATATTTTTTTAATTTATTTATTTTTATTTCACACATTTTAGTGACATATGATATAGTTTTGGAATGTGCTCATCAAGGCCTTTCATTTGATGCCCATATTGTAATAATAAAAGAAAAAATTTTTTTTTTCACATTTGAAAATGGCGTCGAACAGTCGCCATATTGATTTTTTCTAAAAAAAATATAGCCAGTGTCACTCGGGATGTTGTAAGAATTCTAACGATACCCCATTTATCCAAATCAGTTCAGGCATTTAGAAGTTATGGTGGAATAAAGAAACTCACATACCCACAAACATACATGAACCCTGAACACATAACACTCTTTTTGCTTTGGGCAGTCGTGTAAAAAGGCTCTAATGATGTACCTGGCATACGTGACATTGGTAACTCTTCCCGAAGCAAGGGCCACAGGTGCTATGCCCATCCACGCAGAGGTGGATCGGAGGCTTCATATACTTGTGGCATTTGGTGCATGTCAGCTCCTTGATAAGGCTCCCGTAGTGATCCGTCTCTAAAAGGCTGCTGAGGACTACTGTAATTATAGAAAATTGGGTTTTGCTTTAACTGGGTTGGCACGATTAAAATCCTCAACGCCAAACTTTAATCGCTTAAAATTTAATTTTCATGAAAAAAAGTGATATGGTAACAAGTGTACATAAGCTAAATGATACACTGGTGGTAAAAAGTATTGATGTGTTGCTCTATGCTCAGAGGGCCTATTACAAGAACCCATCGCGATAAGCGTACGATGTTCGTCCCACTCCGTGACATTATTGACTCAAGAATAAGGTTCAATATCGAGTAAATTGAACGACGAATTGCGTCCGACTATCGTGATTCTTTTTACTATCGTGATTCTTTTTGGATTAGACCCTCTGTTCAATCTTCTTACGGTCAGTTCAGACAGAACGGAAAAAGGCACAATTAATTTTCTAGCTTCATTGTAAATAGGACTGAATTTTAATTTATCTAAAGCAGAAAATTGTATGAATATTGACGCATTGGTCTCGCGCACCACTGTTACGATTATTGTTTTACAGATATTATGGTCTTATTTTTAATGAAGCCAGAAAATTGCTAAGACATTTTTTTGTTGTGTCTGAATTCTATCCATGATGAAGAAAATAATTTGTGCTTTCTGTAGCTGTGCCAGTGAGCGTATTTACTATACTAAGTTTTAAGCAGTGCCTTGAATAAAAAAGTCATGAAACAAATTGCGTGGACTCACTCTACACTAAAAACACTTTGCATTTGTGCATTTTTTACTGTGACAGTTATGTATCTTTCTGTCTAGAAGAATTTGAAAGAATCTTATATCTTGAATAAACTAAGGTCATAAAACTAACAGGTATAGTTTAAAATCAGCTCAACTAAATTACCAAAGTAATTAAATATTTTTTTATAAACGTAACCGTCTGTCGTAGCAACTTGGTTCCCAGGAAAATCTAAAAAACAATGCATTTTAAATAAATGCGAGTTTCTTGAAACTTAAGTTTTTCTGTCACTATTAGTTGTCTTGTTTTTAGTTTTTACACTTGTGTTTTTTTTTATCTTTTTGCAAAAATAATAAACATCTGTCATATAAAAGTCTATACCGACGCAACATTTTACTAAAACACCCTTTATTTTGACGCTCATTTACAGCCCATTGTTACTGATTTTTAATGTTGAGGGCTGGAAAGTAAGAGGAAGACCGCAGAAAAGATGGATGGATTGTGTGCGGAATAATATGAATGTGAAGGGAGTGGATGAGGAGATGACGAGTGACAGGAAGGAATGGAAGAAAAGGACGCAATGCACCGACCCCAAATAAATTGGGATAAGGGTAGGAGGATGATGATGATGTTACTGATTTTCAATCCTGCATGTTGAGTGCACTCAAACACAGTTTAAGTACTGAAACCCACGTAGTGATTATTTCCTCTGTTCTGAAACCGATAACAAATGACCATTCAGTATTCCCACTACTGATCGTACATCTGTCATCATAAGTTTTTGTAAAAGGTATATATCTACCAATACTTGAATTATATAATATCAAAGGCGGCAAAACCACTAAATGTCAAAAATTAATTAAAAATGGCGTTTTATTCTTTCTTTCTTTTATTTATTTATCAGTGGACGTAGGTACTTATTTGCAATATTCTACACAAAATACTGTTTAAAAAAAAATGGAGTTCATGACTAACCCGGCATTGTCCTATTATCAATAAAGTACTTATATTTTTCGTTTCTCAAAAACTTTGTACAATCAAGAAACAAAGCAAACATCCTGGTTGCTAAGCTATAGTTACTTAAGGATTTTATTAATTTTCTACTCTGCATTATCCCACCAACTACATAGCTTTTAAAACTTTTAGATGAAATAATCTAAGAGCACGAATGAAAGATAATTTTAAAAACCTAAATCAATTGAAACCTTCGCTCTAATTATTTTACTGGAATTAAGTACTTTTAAAAATGCATTAGTAAATAATAAAAAAAAACTTACCAAAATCAAATCTACAGCACAATGATTTTTTATTTTAAAACACAATGTTATATTAAACCTTTTTTACAATGAAAAATAATAAAGTTACGATTCACTTTTGGCTGAATACACGAAATTATTCCCCACAGATTTTCGGTTTAAATATTGAATGTGAAAATTACAATAAGAATTAATTTCAGTGTTTCATTTCAACAATCACCTACAAAAACCTCCATTTTGAAAAATATATTTACGATGTATAAAATGAACTACCAACTTGAAGGCAATATTCGAAATGGAAGCGGGAGTAATATTAAAAGAAATTATCGAATATTAAACTTTATATACCACACTGAAAAATTCCTGAATTTACCAACTGTAAAATAACAAGTTTAATAAGTAGCAGTTAGAATTCTTATATTATTTCTAACAAGCACGCTTTATATTGCGCAGGTCTTGCCTTTGACCTTCACTAAATCATAATAAATTATGAATCATTATATTTTCATGAAAATTTGGTCAATGACCTAACGGAACGTAAAAAATACGACGGTTGATTTCATTTAATCATAAATAGTTCTGAAATTCTGACACGTTCCATTCATTCAAAAACCGCTTGAGGTCATTGAATTATATTTTTACTTTAAGTCAGTGACCCTTTAATTGACCTAAAATTTCGAAACCCTATGGTGGAATCTTATCGTTGGAATCTAATAAGAAGTAAGTATTATAAAGTGAGATTTTTTTACGATAATTTCATAAAATGAAAGTATCTGTTAACTTAAGATTTTTTAAAAAATCGTACAATCTTGTTTAACTTGGTATTTACTTTCACATTTTAACTTTTTAGTCGAAATTTATTTTATCGAGGTTTGGTCATATTTTTTTTCTAAGATGCTACGTCGTTTTCTGTACCCCTGACATCGTATAAGAAAAATTTCATGATGATCGGTTGAGTATTTAAGACATGAAAGCGTAACAAAATAAACAAACATACAAACAAACTTACTTTCACATTTATAATATTCGTTAGGATATTAGTTTAGGAAAACAATTAATGGCTACTCATTATATTTCATAAGCTGAATAACATGAAATTATATTTTAATGTTGCTTTACACAATCACGTAATTAAATTGATAATTGATAATTATCTGATATAATCAAAGCATTCTGTTAACAACAAATTAGACTTTATAGGCGGTTGAATTATATATATATCAAATATTTCCACTTATTAAAAATAATTGCTCAAAGCGATTGTGTAATACAGTTTTGCAGGAAATGTTTAGAAAACCAGCAGTTCAGTTGAACTGTAATCAGAATGTGTATATTCAAAACAGTAATTGTTATTTACTGTTATTCGTTTAGTTCAGTAAGTAAGACGCGTGCGCACAAAAGAACAAAATATGTTAATCAGTTTTACAAAGTGAAGTAAAGCTTACCATAATAATTTACATAATTAATAAATTATAGTAGAGATATTTAAAAAGGCCTAAACCGAAGTCAAACGTTATCACTGAATAGCTTAGTCTTACCGTGATTATTAAAGAGCGTAAACACTTAAAGAAAACAATAAGATGTAGCCGACTAAACAAACTAGATCAGCACACAATTAGGTCACAACAGATCTAATAATAAACACTAACACTTCCTGCCAGCCAGGGAAGATGTCGACGACATTCTGAAAACAACACTTTACACAGCGTCAAACACTAGTATGCATTTAATTAACACTTTACACACTAGGTAGGTTGAAAAGTGATTAGAGTGTAATCGTACTGCCATTTTCAGTTGATAAGTGGTATCTCACTGATTGTACTGGCGCTGTGTTGGCGACAGTACGCGTCGTTCTATATTTGACGCAAGGTCGGGACAGAAGGGCCGTACGTCTACCAATTGAGCTAGGTTAGTCAGACATCCATGGTGAATGATTTCATGTACGGTTAGTGTGTTATTGTTTTCAATGTTTACATCAAATCAGACTGCAGTAAGCTGTAAGTCCCGTAACATAAGAAGATTTGCTGCACACAAAGTTTCACAAGTGCACTGCCCACCCCTCACCTTATTTTTCTATTATCTTAATAATCTTCTTCTTTTTCAAGTGCCTCTCCATTACTGAAGGTTGGCCGTCAGCTTAGAGAATTTCACTGTGTCTTGCGCCAAGGGAAACAGTTGTTCGACGCTGGTTGTACCCGTCCATCCTCGGGTGTTACGCAACCACGATATTTTCTTTATTCCAGCGCTTTGTTTGCCTTCAATTTTGCCCAGCTGGAATCACTCGTGTCGCAGGACATGGCAAAGATATCCAACTTTTCTTTTCATGACGATCTGCAGTAATTTGCGATTCTTGCCAACGCGCTGGAGAACTCTCTCGTTGGAAACCTTCTCCTTCCAACAAATTGCAGCATTCTTTGGTAGCACCACATTTAGAAGGGTTCAAGAAACTTCTGTGTGTCGACTTTTTAGAGTCCAAGCCTCGCTACCATTGACACTGCAGGTCCGACGTAACAATGGAGCAATCTAAGTCGGAGCAGTGATAGTTTGTGACTGCATAAAACAATTTCCATTCTATTGAGGGTTGCTCGGGCAATTATAACCCGGGTTCGAATTCCTGTTTGCTATCCCTATTCGCTAAATAATCTACAGCACACAAATTAGTAAAAATCCCGAGAAAATTAAATAAAGTAAGATTATACAACAGATGAAAAAGTGCTTGCTTAGAAAACAGAATAAAGAAATGATACAAGTTAAAGTTTTTAACAGTTAGAAACAGAAAAAAATAAAATAAAAATAAAGTCTGACACAACTTTGCTTTAACTAACTACTAATAAATTTTCGTTTTATGTTGAAAAATCGAAGGGAAAATGTAGGTATCGATATTTTTTTTAAGAATTTAAGTATCATAAACTCAGATAATAATTTTCAAAAGTCTCACAATATTTTTACTAAATCACTACAGTAGCAATACTTACAGGCCGTTTGACTTCGAGCAACTACCAGTGGATGGAGCTCTATATCTAAATTAGCTGGCTGCATGTTCACGTGGCGTTTGCAAAACACGCCGCAGTTCTGATCCTGATCTATTAATTATTCACGATTTTACTACAAGTTGCGTCTTAGAACAAAAAAGCCGACCACTTTGTCTAAAACGATAATTCACTAGTACCTTACTCTGCTAAAATTCTGGTATCGATCAAACAAACCTAATTGAAAGATATGTTATCAGAATACCGCATTGAATTTACGTAAATGCTTGCCCCTTATCAATCGGTTACTCATGTTTTACACCTTGATTTATAAAAATGTCAGTACTATTGTGATAAGTGTTATGAATTGATGTTGATTTATGAACTTTTTTTAAATCAAATTTTAATGAGTTTCTGTCTAATAATAAAACCTTCGAGCATCGCGGCTTCGTTAAAGAAGCCCGTCTTACTCTAAGAATAAAACCACCTACACATTTTATTAAATTTAAAATAAGTGCTTTTTATCAAACTTAACATATTTTTTTAAGGCATCTCGTAGATTTTCCTGCGATTTTTATGAGCAGTCTCTTTAGATCTTTATATCTATAACAGCCTCTGTAGCTATATCCAACTTTTCTCTTTCATTCTTATAATAATTTCTGATTCTAACTCAAGAAAGAAAACCCTCACGAGTGCAATCAAGAAGAACATTTACCAAATAAGTAATGGTATTTATTGAGATACAAATAAATAAGTGGGTTATTTATTTTGTGTGTTATTTATTACATTCGTCTTTATTGCACGCAGTCCCCCATCGCCCAGCCAAAGATTTATGGCCGAAAATACCCGTAACCATTCCAAGTAAATTCAAGCAGAAATCTGCGAACAATATTAATTATCAATAGCTTAACTTAATCCAATCGATGTAAATTAAGGTTTATTAATGAATAGCGATTAATCATACAGATCCTATGAAGCCGATAAGGTCAACACTAATCGGGTACAAATAACCAACCATCTGTCTTCATTGCCCCCAATTCGCTAATTCTAGGGTCTAGAAATTTATAGGCGAGAAAGATTGCCTTCAATTTGCGATTGGATCAAATCGAATGTTGACCGTTTGAATGAGTTCCTAAATAAATGAATAAGGTAGAGAGGTATAAAAGATAACATTTTAGTTCTCTAAATTAGTCAGTTCTAGCTAAGAATGCCACCTGTCAATGTATTTATAATTTAGCTGGATGTACGGAATATTTGATATAATTAATTAGCCCACTTTCTGTTAACGGTAAGTTAATTCTTAATTAGAGAAGCGCTCATGGTGGAACTTGATAGACTGATCGTACTCGATCACGTTTGTTAAGCAACGCTCGGTCCGGTCAAGTGCCGGATGGGTGACCGTTAAAGTGGCATTACAACTGAGCGCTTCCGTGCTTTGGAGGGCACGTTAAACCGTCGGTCCCGGCTGTTGTCATCTGATAACAGTTGTTAAGCCAAATTAGAGGCTTTACAGGCTGCTTGATAAACTCTAACATCAGAGGTGGCCACTAATCCTGATTCGATAAGAAAGAAGAAAGAATTAAAGATGTCAGATCGTCTGCTATTGTTGGGTACCTAATGAGAAAATTATTAAGATAGCCGAAGTGATATTTGTTTGAAGCAATGTTATTTCCCTACCAAAGGGAAATAAAAAAGTAGAAAAATTTAAACACGATTTTTAAAACCTAACAGATTTAAGTATCCCTTGAAATAGGTAATTGTTTTCCTTAAAACAATAAGGGCCCCACGTTTGCCTTATTCTCTTTACTAAGTCGAAAAGCAATATTACTTAAAAGATCAAATTTCGCGAAATGAAGAAGAACGTAATAAGATAGGGTTTTTGAGGGTTTGGTGGTCCCATTACTTAAAAAAAAACATAAAATGCTTTTTGAAAAGTGCAGTCAAACTCATCTCTCTATTTTGATGATTATTTTTCAATAACCTAAAACCAAATTTTATTTATTATTCTGATTCACTAGCACGATATTGTAAGGTTATGTTAAAAATGTGACCAGCGATAGACCTATGACAAAACAGTGAAACGGGCCATTTTGCATCCATAATCAATTTTTGTGTTTGCTCTTTCACTTTGAAGTAACTAAACAAACACATGTTAACGCAAAACTTGTGTGATGCCTTAGAATAATAAACCTAGAACGATAGTTCTCTACAAAGCTCACTGTCAAAAGTGGGGCAACTAAAACAGCCAAAATGGCTCCGTTTTCAGATTTTTTGATTTTCTCCATTATTACCTAATCATACCGAATAAGTACAAAACAGTTTCAATTTTCATACATTTAGGAGATAAGTTACTATACCTATATTATTGGATTTTAGTTACGACCAGGTAACGTATAAGGATATACATCTGAAAACTAAGCCATTTTGGTTTAGTATTAGTTGCCTCACTCTGCATACGAAGGCTTTTAGGTGTTATTATTTTAAGTGTGATGCATGATTGAGATGATTGAAGAATTAATTATGAAAGAAGCAACAAAAATTAAGTAAGGGGATAACGTACAGTGTATTGACCTATTTATACAGCGTGTTTGGTAATAGCCTAATAAAGCCGAATATGGTGGATGACCATTAAACTAAACAACTTTTACTATGGAATCAACTCTAAAATCACCAAAAAAAAAAACAGCTGTTTCATACAAAAATTAATAACGAAAATATCAAAATGTATGAAACAGCTGTTTTTTTTCGTTGCTCCCATAGTAAAGGTTTTTCAGTTTGATGGTCCCTACCTACCATATTGTGCTTTATAAGGCTATTACCAAACACAGTGTAAAAAGTAAAAAAAAGTATATTCTAATAGATAAATCGAAACCTCAATCTGCTGCCACTTTTCCTGATGGTTTCGTGCCATTTACACACAGCGTGCCTGTACCATGAAATAAATCAATAGATTTCCACAGGGAATTTCCAGTGAATTCATTCACTGGAAATTGTTATAGAGGAAGAAACGGTTGTTTTGCGTTTTTTATCATTTTCGCAACTGTTTTAAACGACGACAAGTTTTAGTTCGATTTTCAGATACAAAACTCTAGTAAAATAGTACAATTGGTAGGCGTAGTTACTAACGAACTCTACTCCGTTTTTAAGCAGTATATACATTTCTTACAACCAGCTGTAATTCAGAAAAATCACTTGAAAACAAGTGTAGGATAATATTGTCTTCTAAAAAGTTACCATTCTTTGCAATTTTTTGTATAAATGTTTGTGCCTTAGAGCATAAGCTATAAGCTCTAAGGTTTGCGCAGCCACTACTTATATGACTACCTATTTACCTTTAAAAGAAACAAAACAGATGGGTATTCGGAATTGGCTTATTCTTAAATTCAATGTCGCCAGTTTCATCGTATCTAACCAGCAGATATTCAAATAATAATAATGAGCCAGGGTTTTCAAAGTAAAATTTTCCGAGTAAAAGTCATCGCCTAAGCACCTACATCACAGGGATTCCAAGGATCATAATAAATCATTGGAGGGATCACTCTAAACCCTCATTAAAATTCGAGGCTGAGAGGACAAAATCATAAAAACGTGCCCCTCCCTTTTCATACCTCATCGGCGATGGAAACATCTGTATTATGATAACACCAACGCTTGCACTTAAATATGACGACGCGTTGGTCCAATGGTGAAATAATAGTGAAATTACATGTTACGCCAGGTTCAAGTCTTTTTAAGGGCATAGGTTTGTGTAAAATTGTGTTTATCAAATAAGAGACTTGTGGACTGTATAGAAATGTATGACAATAAATACAAGAAAGCCCGACAATAATTATTGTTAATACATTATTATTAATAAGTACATAACCAGTTTGTTAAAAATATTATTGTTAGTACATAGTTAAGCAGTTTGTGTGTTGAGTATAAGATTTTGTTTCCGAGAATAGATGAACCAAATCCATTAAGTAAATAAATTCGTTATTAAGTTATCATAGTTAAAGCTTTGATTAATTATAAATTAAAATGATTGGTGAAAAACACCCACGTATCCGCATATGGCCTGCATGATGGGTTATGGCCTATCCGCCTTCGTAATTCACCTATAGGGAAGGCCTGTGCCCAAACAGATTAAAAATCGTATGACGTTGCAGTTGTTTTATCGTGAAAAGTTTCGAATTGGCTCAATATGGGCATGTCTACAGAAAATAAATCATGAACAGCCTTTAAAAACCTGTGCAAATAAGATATAAGCATTAACAATATAGCTCGACGGGAATATACAGGAGCGTCATAATTTCTGCCTACAGTATAAGAAGTTTTCAGCTGAAATTGCAAATTTGTAAGAAAACAAAGCGCAAAGTTTCCAGTTTCGCAGTAACTTGAAGCTTGACGACGGTATGGATGGTTCTCAGTTCGGCCTAAGTTTTTCTCTTTAGTAACTTGAGACTCGCGAGAAATTCGTCAGTACTGACATTTAGAAACTTTTAATAATTTTCTTCCGAGGTGGGACGCGAATGGATGACATCCATCGTAGTGGGTGTAAAAGCTTTTTGGGAGAAAGATTAATTAAATGTGACCAAGTGGGAATTACAGTTTTTACGTCACTAAATGGCCTTCTTTTTATAAGAACTCGGCTTCTAAATTTAACCTTTCATACGTTTACAGTCAAAACATTAAAATTTACCAGTAAATCATTACCTACACACTTCTTGTGGTATCAGCACAGAATACAGTCATAATAGTACAAGTTACAAGTAAGTCTTCACAGTATAATTTGAGTATCAGACACAGATGATTGTAATGTAACATTCGCCTAATACACTCGATATATTTGTACTGAGGTAATCTGTAATTTGTACTGTGAAAAAAATAAATATTACTATTATTACATTGTACCGTTGTAGGTAAATCGGTAAGCTGCGTACGGCTCTTACTTTCGGAGGCTTAACTCAGTCTCGTCTGCTCGTTTACTGCAGCAGACAGATTATCGTAAGCTGTCTTTAGGCTGTGGGGTGTAAACTGGACTAAGGCCCACAATGCACTAGCGGCAGGCCGCGACGCGGCGTGTCGTTGCGGCAGGCCGTAGTAAGTACGGTACGCCGCTTCGGCACACTGCATTCCCGCCAAACGTATCGTCTTGATTCTGCGGCCTGCCGCTGTTCGTCGTCAGTGCTTTTAGAAGTATGGGACGTGATCGACGTCGAAGAAGTTGCTGTAATTATTTATCTGTATTTCATAACCGTATCAAAATCCATCATGACATGCGCGTCCTGCATAGTACAATGTCTAGCGACGACTGACTTAACTGGCCGGCCGAACGGGCAGCGGGCTGTGGGGAGCGCTCACGGCGTCCCGCGCTGAGGTGCGTGGAGAGGTTGCATTGCAGCACGTCGCTACATTCAACCGGTGCGGCCCACCGGAGCCTGCTCCAAGACAACTGGAGCGGTTGACGGCAGGCCGCAAGTCAGTGCGTTGGCATCAAGCGGTTTTATATAAAAATTGAAGTGCGGCCTGCCGCTAGTGCGTTGTGGGCTTTAGGGTGCTTCGACACGGTGTATGAAGCTTGCGCACGTTGAGGGGCGGGTTATTTGCACGCGGGTACAATGCTATGGAGCTGGACCCGCTCACGTGTTTACACGGAGCGTGTAACCTGCGCAAGTGCTCAACTTGCGCGGGCTACTTGCACCGTGTAGGAGCATCCTTATGTTTACAAAGTAATTATTAATCACGCTTATTTAGATTTTAGAGAATAAAACTTTAGGACTTAACACAATGATTTTAAGTACCAACTAAAAATAGCTATTGATGTACGTTATAAAGTCTTTTTTCGTCGTTTATGTGATTTAATTCAAAAAAAGAGGCAAAATGTCGAAAAATGTTTTGTCACTTATCTTTCATTGAAGAAGTTCACTAGAAGTAAATTCAATTTCTAGTAAGCAAAATGTTTACTCGAAGATACTGTATGAGGAAAATGATATTACGTACTTAAAATAATTATACATCAGATTCTGTTATTGTTATGTCACTTTATTTAGGACGCGACATATATTAGAGTTATCAACAAGTAGTTGTTTGTGCGTACAAGGTACAATACTAAGTATGTTGTATGGTTTTGTGTATGAAAATGTGTTTTGATACGAGAAATGTGAAAAAGACCGGAGTGTCGTTTGTTACACACAGTCTACTTTTGAAAGTTTGTATGTATGTTGATACTGTTGATCTTGTTGAATCATTTAATTGCCTGATGGTAAAAGTCTCAGAAGTTATGTTAACTTGAATTTAATTGTTGTTTATTAACTTGCCAAACTGATCTGCTCGCGTGAACTGTTGCGAAACTACTAAGAGATAAAAATTTTGTGACATCAAAAATACTTAAGGTTTTTTCAACATTAATATTGAAAAAAGCTTTACGCTAACTAATCTTTATGGAAAAGTTTAACATTGACATAAAAAAGTCAGCTTATATTTATAGATTTCCATTAAATGTCCACGTTATCTTCTAGACAAATATCACATTATTATTATAATGTTTCGTCCCCTAACATTATAAACTCCAGCTTGTTTCGAAGCTTTGGCTATTCAGAAAGTTTTAATCCATCCTTTAATATACCCGATTATGAGTTGAGGGATAATGTCTACGATAGAGAGGTGCGTGTACTACCAAGAATTTTTTTGTCCAAAAAAAGGTTTGTTCAAACTAATAAAGATTAACTTTATCACATAGATAATTTTTAAATCATGTTATGAAATAAAATACATTAATTGATTTAATTTAAAATCATTTATTAATTTCGTCGTAAAGTATAAGGATTTAATGTGTATGGGTATTGGGTAATATTTATACTATTCTAAGGTATTTTTGTTGAGGTCAAAATTATTGAAACACTTATGGCCGATTGCACTAAACTTAAGAATCGCCTAAGTCTTTTCCTAACTACAACATGACCAAATTAAAACGGTGACATAAACTTAGCCGTCATGTAGCTGTCATTCGCTAAGTTAACTTGGTCGAGTTGTAGATAAGAAAAGACTTAGGCGATTCTTAAGTTTAGTGCTTTCACGCGTATCTCTAGAGCTAAGAATCATACAATAGCTAAGAATAGAGCTAAGATAAGGAGCTGACAGTTTCAAATCGTGGTATTTTTTATTTATCATTACAATAATATATTATACCTTCTTAACTTAATAAAATATACAAAAGCAACAGAAAAACAAATATAATTATAATAATAATTAACTTTTAGTGATAATTAGTGCAACTGTGTACAATCAATTAGTGATTTAGCTTACAATTCTGTCAGTGGTTCAAACTAATTTTGATGAAGGTATAATGATAGTACAACAATCTACTATTCTAGTACAACATTCTAAAAAAAAATGTTTCCATTACTCGTATGTTTCTGTAAGCAAAGCTCTTGGCTCGCGCTATATTACGTTTTTGTTAAAAAGCTCGCGCCACTTTATTGTATACAACATCTAAGTTTTTTATTGTTTTCACTGGGGATGGAACGCTGCGCTGAAGGTAATTTTGTTTTGTTTTCTGTCCGAAAATGGGCACTTTGCAGCTTTAATCCAATTATTCAACCACTTAAAAAGGATTTTAAATCTTTTATAGCAGACATTTATTTGTTAATTTTCTTCTTTAATTATATAATTTTAGTGTTATTTGTAATTATTCAATTATAAGTAATTTTCTAATTTGATGATAAAATTTAATAAAAATTGAATTACGAATTAGGATTATTAATGATCTGGTGGCGAGTCGTTTTTTTTTAATATAATGCTTTTACCTTAGAATACTATGCATACAGCACTGGAAAATTATTCTAATATAAACACTGAAATCTCCACATGCTGATGAATTTCGTTTTGTTTTTGTAGATGGCTGGTTCATGCGTCATGTTCGGGAACTGGTGCTGCCAGTGGGAATGGGTCTGCTTCTGACTACCTATCTTAATGCATATTGAATTGTATGTTTTTCTTTTATTTTTATTTATTGTAACAGCCTAGACTGAATAACAAGTTCAAACTTTGAATTTAGCTTAAAATCTGTAAATTGATTAAGAAATTTGAAACTCATTAAGAAATGAGCTAATTCAATAATGTTATTTATTTGTTAATCTTTGTTAATATAAAGTCTGGAAACGATATACATATTTGTAAATATCGTTCCATCTGATTGATAAAGCTGACAAGTTTTTTGCGCCCATTTTTCTTGTCAGTTAAAAGACGTCATAATGGGTGGTAGGGTAAAAGAATTGACGATTTAAAAATGCTTATTATGTGAGCTTATTTAAATAAAATATATTTCACTTTCACTTTCACTTTCACTATGGAATGCAAAATAACAGCCCTAGACGAAAATAGACTTTTGTATTCGATAATCAATCCGATTAATGGGCAAATGAAAAATTTCGGTATAGGAGTGCTACTATGCAGATTATCGTATATTTTTTCATAAAAGTATCAGGATTCTTCATTAAAATCCACACATCATAATACAACAACAACTGAAGTAGGTACTATTATGTATTTTGTGTTTAGATCTAAAGCTCATTTTATTTAAACTAGATTATCTCATAATGCTTGTGATGCCTCAAGGATGCCTCTTATACTATTCTTCGATTTCGAGCGCGCCATGGCAATTAGCGAAACTTCAGCGACTCATGTTTCCGAAATTCTTGAAAGACTTTTTAAATTTAATATATCAATAGATTTACTATTTAACGTACTCTACAACGATACTTCATTTATAAGTGTAGCACAATATTTAACAAAGTTATGAGACTTTGTTTTTTTTCAAAACAATTATTTGACTAGAAAGTCGTTTGTAAGCGATGACTAATAACTTGTGATGTCAATGTCGTATACAAACACAATTTGTCTTTGTGTAATTGCGCAACTTTCTTCTAGCGATAGACACCTGTATCTTGGTGCTCGGCCCGCGGACGGCTGAAGGGGACCCGTACATGAAATTTCGTCGGTTTTAGTCAGCGCGATCTGGCCGACCGAGCATGGTAGACAGGGTTCCCTATCAAAATCAAGGTGTACGTACTTAGATGTGTGCAAAATACCTACTTGCCCACTTAAAGTAGGCGTGGAAAAAGTTACATCGGTGAAAAAGGCTTATCCAAACATTGTTACGAATTCTCTAAAATTATAATAATGCTCAAAATCAAACGCAATAATTCGAGCGCGTAATATTTGGGTGAAATGAGATTGTATAATCGGTGTAGATTGACGTAGGGTATCGATAATAGTGTCTTGGCCGTTTTCATTGATAAAACTACTCCGATACAGTGCATTGAACAGAGCACTATGACCTTTTTGTTTCGAAATATTTGACACAACATATTTTTTTGTTATATGATTTGTTGATATTATTCTGAACTCATGTTTTCTTAAAATCACGTGTTTTTCAACCACGTGAAACCATACTAGGTCAACACAAATTACGTTATGCTGATGATGTTTGTAATTCTTAGTAAAGCTCAAGATAAATAAGAATTAAGTTGTGATACACGAAAACCGGTCAAGTGCATGTCGGGCCACGTATAAAGGGTTCCATAGTCTCTACCCTAACTCAGGGTGATTCAATGAATATTTTTTCAAGTGATATAAACTCGTAGAAGCATCCAATGCGGAATTACCTATCTACATTTACCTATATTTAGATCTGAAGTTGTAGTTTTAATTATTGATTTTTTTACTTTTAGCATTCAAAATGCTATTTTTATATTAAGGTAATAAATATAATAGAAAAAATACTAGAAAAAATCGACTCACCCGAAGTCTACGGACTACGGACACTCCACTCAATAGAGGGAGGCAAAAAATTTTCAATCTCAACTTTACATAAAATAGAGGTACCTGCGTGAAATAATAAAAAAAATATAATGTTTTTTTGTGATCTCTCACAGAAGTATAGGTAATTAAATTTCATCAAATTCGGTTCAAATCAGCGTAGACGCTACGATGATGCTGTGATAGACCGGACCGATCGACTGAACGATCTTATAGGGGTTCCTTGATTTTACTTTAAAACCCTGAAAATGGATGATGAAGATATACATGTCGGAGCGTGAGCACCGTGCTGCTCAAGATTATTGAAACCCCTAGCGCCATCTATTGAGTTTAGTCGTAACTATCAAGTCGGAAAAGTCAAGTGGCTCACTTGGGTAAGGTCGATACAGCGAGTGTGTGATCTGTGCAGGACGTGTGACAGTTGACAGGTTTGATGTTTGTCAGTTTGACAGTTGACAGCCTTGACGTTTCCGAAGGCGGGAAAATGTGGAGAGCGCGATCGGGGGGTAGTCGGTGGTACATTCTGTTACCGGCAGCCGTAGTGAACGGTCGTTCATTTGAGTTCACCTTGCTGTGTCGAACTTGCCGCGTTTACCGACTTGAATCCGTGTGAATCTGTTCGATCATCCGTTATTTTGAGCTAACTCGATGTTGATTGTAAGAATAGAGGTTGTGTATTGTAAAGAAACTATTATTTCGTGCTCGGCGGTGAATAACCTTATCCTGACTCCGTCATCAGAAGCGGGATGCAATCCAAACGTCCCACGTGGTGAGAAAAGTGAATCAAACGATATGAGGTGTGATAACGAGACACGTGCAACGGAAAATCAATGTGATCGACGAAAAGTGGCGTCTATTGACCAAATCGCAATATTATTGCTTTGTTACAATACAAGCGATGCGTGTGCCTACTTCGAGTGCCAATGTTCGTTCCTGACTTTGACCCCGAGAGAAAAAAAATGTTGACGTGCGTGCCTGGATCATAACGACGTAATGAAGCTATGGTGATGGATGACATGGTGTGATTTCAAGCAGCTGTTCATGCTAAGGTGTAGCATTCCAGTACGTCGCACAGTACCGACTGATTCCAAGGATAACAGTCATGTGATCGTTCCACTTTTTCTAGTGCTTGTTCTCATGTCAAAAAACAACCAAATGCGCCTATGATTATCTGCTTCAGGTGCTTCACAACACAAGACAACAGCGGTGCAACAGGCAGCGGCAACAGTTGTGGAGCTGAGCAAAGCAACTAGCAGCGCAAGCGGTGATGCAGTGGCGACAGCGATGCAATGGCAATGGCGATGCTCTGTGGCGGGTGCTAGTGCAGCATTACAAGCTGAGAGCATCCTGTTACTCGGCACAGCCAGCATAGCGAATCTACAAGGTCACTTTATAGAGGTCAGTCGTTACGATTTTATTGTGATTTAATTTTTAAACGAAAAGTCACTAAATATTCCTATTGGTTGCGATTATGAAAACGGCACAGATTGAAGTCTCATTATGTTTCAAAATTATTCAAGGCAGTGAATTTAACTAAAATTAAAGGGGTTAGTAATATTTTGTTGGTGAATGGTGACTTCAATCAACAGAAATTGTTGTTGAAATTTAGTGCAAAAATAAGGAAAATAGAATAAAATCTTTCTTAGTAATGTCATTTATCTTGTGGTACTGTAATGTTAGCACTATTCTGTCGTAATGTAACCACTTTTCTGTTTGAATTCACTGCTAACAGTTGGTAGATGCATCAATGTTTCTGAATATGTTTACTGTTGGTGTGCAGTGTTACTGCAGTGTTGGTAGTGTTGGTACAGTTCTGTTACAGTGTTAGTACACTGTTAGTACACTGTTAGTACACTGTTAGTACACTGTTAGTACACTGTTAGTACACTGTTAGTACACTGTTAGTACACTGTTAGTACACTGTTAGTACACTGTTAGTACACTGTTAGTACACTGTTAGTACACTGTTAGTACACTGTTAGTACACTGTTAGTACACTGTTAGTACACTGTTAGTACACTGTTAGTACACTGTTAGTACACTGTTAGTACACTGTTAGTGCGCTGTTAGTGCGCTGTCAGTGCACTGTCAGCACACTGTCAGTACACTGTCAGTGCACTGTCAGTGCGCTGTCAGTGCGCTGTCAGTGCACTGTCAGTACACTGTTCACTGTTAGTACACCGTTTGTACACTGTCAGTACACTTTTAGTCATAGTGTGGTGAATTTGAGTAAGCAGCTTTTGCTATGTAGGAATATAAATTCAGTTTAGTAACTACTGTTCATAATCATGAAATTAAATTACTTCCTGATTTAACAAAGTTAGACCCGAAGTTCAGGGGGCCATTTAAAGTCATAGAAATACTTGATAACGATCGTTATGTTTTAAAAGCCCTAAACTCAAAGCGTACTTACAAGTACGCACATGATAGGTTAAAAAAAAAAGATGCCTGAGGGACAAGTACCTAATGACTAGTAATGACATCAGCGATTCGGAGTGTGCTGAAAATTTTGAGTCTTAACTGATTATTTTATTGTGTCCTCTTAAGTCATCTTGTTGAGTAAGATCACAGGGATGATCTTATGTGTGAGATCACAGGGATGATCAAATGTGTAAGAGCCACAGGGATGGTTCTGAGGAGTCACAGGGATGACTTAATTTATGAGCTACAGGGATAGCCGGACTAAAGTGGTACACAGTAAATTGATAATTCAATTGTTTGAAAGAAAAAAAAACAATTGGGTACTTGGCCCTCCAGCATATTTGGCTGTAAATTCTGTAAAAAGTTATCATTAGTTATTATGGTGATGATGGTGATGATAATGGTGATGATGGTGATGATGATGATAGTGATGATAGTAAACGAAGGGGCTGGACTTTCAACTAGTTTAATTAGTTCAAACAATACTCATTTTTGTAGTTGTTTATTCAATAGTATGCTAGTCGCTCAGATTGGTTACATTTTTCATGCATTCGTAGTCGTAGGTGTAAATCGGGCCTGATTTCCCGTCGCATTGCGGCACGCTTGTGAGTGGCGTGCGTTTAGCTCAAAGATGTAAGCGATCGTTGTTGAATCGCTGGATAAAGGCGCTGTGTTGTGTAATGGTACCGGATGGAGGTAGCCCTTGTTTTGGGTGATCACCGGATAGAGGTTGTCATTGGGTGCTAGATGGAAGCATCTGAATTGTAGAGTATTGCATACTACACTGATTACACAATCTATTTAGTTTTGAAATATTAGTCTGATGAGTTTTTTTGAATTTTTTGTGAATAGTTATTTTGATTTGTTTACTTTCATCACTGTTATTTCATGAGTACCTATGGATTAGCAATGGAGTAAGCAATGTTGTAATTTTGAATAAAGTTGTGGTATACAAATTGTGGTATTACAAGACCTGACCCTTTTGGTCAGGAAGGCCGAGCGTTTGAACATTTTACTGTTCAGGTACTATCTCCCTTTGCAGGATCTTCCCCAGCCACCTCACACGAGGACGTGTGAAATGTCAGGATGGCCGTGTCGGAGCGTGAGCACCGTGCTGCTCAAGATTATTGGAACCCCTAGCGCCATCTATTGAGTTTAGTCGTAACTATCAAGTCGGAAACGTCAAGTGGCTCACTTGGGTAAGGTCGATACAGCGAGTGTGTGATCTGTGCAGGACGTGTGACAGTTGACAGGTTTGATGTTTGTCAGTTTGACAGTTGACAGCCTTGACGTTTCCGAAGGCGGGAAAATGTGGAGAGCGCGATCGGGGGGTAGTCGGTGGTACATTCTGTTACCGGCAGCCGTAGTGAACGGTCGTTCATTTGAGTTCACCTTGCTGTGTCGAACTTGCCGCGTTTACCGACTTGAATCCGTGTGAATCTGTTCGATCATCCGTTATTTTGAGCTAACTCGATGTTGATTGTAAGAATAGAGGTTGTGTATTGTAAAGAAACTATTATTTCGTGCTCGGCGGTGAATAACCTTATCCTGACTCCGTCATACATAAATACTTATGCATAATGCTTAACATGTTAAAGTTCTGAGATTCATCAGCTAAATAGCATAGCTCTCACTTTAATTACAAAAACTGATTATAAATGATGAATATTATGCCGTGTATGTGCCGGCCTAGAATAGCACTACCCCCTATCATCCCGTGGGTGTCGTAAAAGGAGACTAAGGGAGCATAGCCTTCAAGAGACGGGCAGCAGCGTCTCCAAAAACCTTGGCCTACTGCGATCGCCAACCCGCCTGCCAAGCGTGGCGATTATGGCAACCCCCCCCCCCCCCTCATGCACAATGGATCAAAAAATTGTCCCCCAGTCCCCGGCAGCCCCGCTATTCCTAGCTACGGTAGCGGCTACGGTAACGGCGGGGCAGGGGGTGCTAAGAATCCACGGGTGCGGCTCGGCTACCAAAAACGACGGCAACTGCACCTGGCAACCTATAACACGCGCACACTAAGGACCGACGCGAAGTTAACCGAGTTGGAAGAAGTTATCAGCAAGGTCAGGCCTCCATCACTCGCTCAAGGTCGCGCGATAAGCACCTACCGCTAGCCGTTCGTGCGAACGAACAAGTGAGCAAAGGGCCGCCACACGCCCGCCGCCGTACAAGCGCGGCATCTTACTGCCTGCGTAGGTATTGCCTCTTTATAATAGTAACAATGTCGAATCGACAATACTGTGCCGTATACGGATGTCAGAAACAAAAAACCAATAAAAAATTGTCGTTTTTCACATTATGATATACGCTACGCAGTTCATATAAAAGAAGACAACCTTAACGTTGCGTCATTAGAAAAGGTAAGAGCACGCGATAGAAAGAGAGGCAACTACTAGGTGAATATTAACTGTACTGCAGGCCATTGCGCGACCTGAATTGCACTTTATTGTGTCGGAGCAAAAGTCGCTATTTATTTAAATTATTAGGTATGCGGCGTGCTGCTTCTGTACTTTGTACTATTACTTATTCTGTGGCAAGGTACACTGGGACATTATCGGGTTATCTGAAGTCCGAAGAGCGGGAGAGGACTCGATAATCCTCAACTCCGGTAACTTGCTTTACTACCGGGAGGGCGACCAACAGTCCCAAGGTGGTATCGGGTTCATCGTCCACAAGTCGACCAGGGTGGCGTACCTTATACTCAGAATATCCAAACGGTGTTCGCTGAATGTTATACAGGTTTACGCACCGACCTCGACACACCAAGGTGACGAAGTGGAGGCTATGTATGAGGAGATCTCTAAAGCCATGCATAGCTACAAAACCCACTACACTGTTGTGATGGGGGACTTCAATGCAAAGTTGGGGAAACGATGCGGTGATGAGCTGAGAGTGGGGCAATTTGGAGTTGGGCAACGGAATGACAGAGGCCAGATGCTGGCTGACTTTATGGAGAAGGAGAACCTCTTTATGATGAACTCCTTCTTCAGAAAGCCGGAAAGCCGGAAGTGGACCTGGGTCAGTCCGGACGGTAAAGTCAGAAATGAGATAGATTTTATCATGTCGACGAAAAAGCAAATATTCAATGATGTCACTGTGATCAACGCTGTTAAGACGGGCAGCGATCACCGATTGGTACGTGGCACATTGAATATCAACCCAAAGCTGGAAAGATCTCGACTGATAAAATCAACAATTCGACCATTGCCGGCCCATATTCAAAACCCCGAGAGCTTTCAACTCGAACTCCAAAACCGCTTCGAAGCCCTTGAGAACAGCATAGATGTGGACGATCTAAACAACATGGTGGTGGATACTGTCCGTACGGTAGGGTCCAAGCTCTTTAAGACCCGCCGTCCCAAGATAAAGAAACTCTCCGACCACACACTCCTACTCATGGATCAGAGACGTGAAATGAGGCTCCAGAGTTCAGTAGATGCTAATCGTTATCGGCAGCCTAATAGACAGATATCTAAGTCTTTGACGAGCGACTTTCGCCAATTTAATACGAATCGTATTAAAGAGGCCATCGAGCGGAATAAAGGCTCCAAAGTGTTCGCGAGAGATCTGTCTATTGGGCAAAGCCAGATGACGAAGCTGAAAACTGACTACGGACGCACCATTTCATCAAAGCCTGAAATACTGAGGGAGATCGAGAGCTTCTATGGGCAGTTATATTCCACGCAGACACCTGTTGAAAGCAAGGCTAAAGACCCCAAAGCCAAGCTTACCCGACACTATACCCAAGATATCCCGGACGTCAGCCTGTACGAGATTAGTATGGCTCTCAAACAGCTGAAAAACAACAAGGCGGCGGGTGACGATGGAATCACTACATAACTTCTGAGAGCGGGCGGTAAGCCGATACTCAAAGTCCTCCAGAAGCTCTTTAATTCCGTCATCGTCCAGGGCAGAACGCCAATGACATGGAACATAAGTGAGGTGATCTTGTTCTTTAAAAAGGGTGACAAGTCCCTCTTAAAGAACTATAGCCCATCTCGCTTCTGAGTCATGTCTATAATATCGTCTCGTTCGCAAGTTCGACGACTTCCAACCTCCCGAACAAGCCGGGTTCCGAAAAGGCTTTAGCACCATAGACCACATCCATACGCTGCGGCAGGTTATACAGAAGACTGAGGAGTATAATGAGCCACTTTGCTTGACGTTCGTGGACTATGAGAAAGCCTTTGATTCGATTGAAACCTGGGCGGTGCTGCAGTCTCTCCAAAGGTGCCAAGTGGACTATAGGTATATCGAGGTGTTGAGGTACTTATACCGATATGCCACCATGACGATCCGAGTACAGAACCAGAACACAAATCCTATCCAACTGCAGCGTGGTGTGAGACAGGGAGACGTTATTTCTCCGAAACTGTTCACAGCTGCGTTGGAGGACATCTTTAAGCTCTTGGACTGGAAAGGACTCGGCATCAACATTAATGGCCAGTACCTAACATACCTTCGTTTTGCCGATGATATAGTCCTTATGGCTGAGACCATAGAAGACCTGAACACAATGCTCGAAGATCTCCGTAGTGCTTCCCAAAGAGTGGGTCTTAGGATGAACATGGATAAGACGAAAATTATGTCAAACGCCCATGTTGTACCCTCTCCAGTTCATGTTGGGAACACTACACTCGAAGTTGTTGACCATTACGATACCTAGGACATACAGTCCAGTTGGGTAGGTCCAACTTCGAGAAAGAGATCTCTCGTCGAATCCAACTAGGGTGGGCAGCATTCGGGAAGCTTCGAAAAATATTCGCGTCCGACTTACCTCAGTGTCTCAAGACGAAAGTCTATGAACAGTGTGAGTTGCCAGTGATGACTTACGGCAGTGAAACGTGGCCGCTAACTATGGGTCTCATAAGGAGGCTCAAGGTCACTCAGCGTGCAATGGAGAGAGCCATGCTCGGCGTTTCCCTACGTGATCAAATCAGAAACGAGGAGATCCGCAGGAGAACTAAAGTAACCGACATCGCTCGAAGGATTGCTCAGCTGAAGTGGCAATGGGCAGGACACATAGCGAGAAGAACCGATGGCCGTTGGGGCAGAAAGGTTCTGGAATGGCGACCGCGCACCGGACGACGCTCCGTGGGTAGGCCCCCGACAAGGTGGACCGACGATCTGGTGAAGGTCGCGGAAAGCCAGTGGATGCAGGCAGCGCAGGACCGATCGTCGTGGAGATCCTTAGGGGAGGCCTATACCCAGCAGTGGGTGTCGTGTGGCTGATATGATGATGATGATGATTATAAATGATTCAAAAATAATTCAAAAATTCAATTTAATTCCAAAAGTACTTAACCAATTAGGCGTTATTAATTCTATCAGACGGCCTATTAGAATTAATTGTCGTCGTGCTTGTGGGTTTTCTTAGTATTTTTAACTTTGCTTTTTATTTTCGACTTTTTAAAGAATTCATGCGTTATATCTATACTCTAAAAACCGCCTCTAAATCAGTCAAACAGTTGTGGAGATAATTGAGAAAATGATTACTTCAGCGCTCCCTAGAGACTAAACACCATATCACTTATCTAAGAATCATGGCTTATTAAAGAAAATCGCATAGAAATCGGTATAGTCGTTTGTGCGAACTATTCAAATGTGACTTATCTGGTTGCTGCAACGCCCCCTGGTGGTCTACCACCATGAAACATCGTACACGACGCTACCAATCACAAACTGGTTTTCACAGTCTGTGATTGGTAGCGTCGTGTACGAACCGCCATTGAAATAATAGTGCTGTGACTATTTCGAAACTCGTTGGTGATTAGAGTTTGCAACCAGTTTATTTTCAGTCGCGCCGTGTAAGATGGGGCTAAGACTCTACTGTCCATTTGTCTGTCTGTCTGTCACCCAGGCTGTATCTCATGAACCGTGATAGCTAGACAGTTGAAATTTTCACATATGTATGATATATTTCTGTTGCCGCTATAACAACAAATACTAAAAAATAAATAGAATAAAAAAAGTTTACTTGTTTTGTTATTTAAGTACGGAAGAGCGGCGTCTCAACAAACACAGGCTTGCAGCTTAAATGGAGAGACACCAACTTATTGCATTAATTGTAAAAGGTTTAAATGAATTTTTTTTTTTACTAAAAACAGAATAATATAAATATTTGAGTGGGGCTCCCATACAACAAACGTGAGTTTTGCCGGTTTTTGGTACGGAACTCTTCGTGCGCGAGTCCGACTCGCATTTGGCCGGTTTTTTATAATAGGCCCTCTGGTTTTATATTTTTGATACAAATCCATCAGAATCTTCATGGTAATCTTTACGTTACTTTATTTATTTAAAAATAATAGTGATCTACATTGTGCACTATCTATCTTGTCTCGCTAACAGACCAAATATTAAAACTAGTATTTTTATTAATAGTGCATTTCCAATGATACCTAAAAAAATCGGACTAAAAATATGAAAACTGACAAGTAAAAACAAACTATAAAGTAAAAAATAAATTCCTCTGTAAATATTTATAACCCTAATAACGTTTACCTACCTACAGAAATTTTAACCCTAAAAATTTTAAACCTAAAAACGTGGGGCGCGTTAAGTAAAATTTATCATCGATATTGTCTATAGCATGCGCCCCACGTTTTTTGGTTTAAAATTTTTAGGTTTAAAATAATTTAGTCCGTTTTAAAAACGTGTTTTTAAAAAATATTTTTTTTTCAGTAAATTATTATTTTATGATCTAAAAATTTACCATCTCCTATCGGAGCACTCGTCAAAACGATTCAAACGAGCCCAAACTCGATGAGGTTGCATGGTTTTATTACAGAGTCCCAGTGCCCTTCTTCCGGGTTCATCATCAGACCCTGGAAACTTTTTCCCAACAAAGAACTCGTCAACACGATTCAAACGAGCCCAAACTCGATGGGGTTGTATGGATTTATTACAGAGTCCCAGTGCCCTTCTTCCTGCTCCATCATCAGACCCTGGAAACTATTTCCCAACAAAGAATTCGTCAAGACGATTCAAACGAGCCCAAACTCGATGGGGTTGCATGGTTTTATTATAGAGTTCCATTGGCCTTCTTCCGGCTTCATCATCAGACCCTGGACACTATTTCCCAACAAAGCACTTGTCAAGACGATTCAAACGAGCCCAAACTCGATGGGGTAGCGTGGTTTTATTATAGAGTTCCTATGGCCTTCTTCCGGCTCCATCATCAGATCCTCGGACACTATTTCCCAACAAAGTACTCGTCAAGACAATTCAAATGAGCCCAAACTCGATGGGATTGCACGGTTCCAATATTGAGTTCCTTTTTCCTAATCACAATGGGGTTGTATGGTTTCATCATTAAGTTCCTGTGGCCTTCTTCCAGTTCCATCATCAGATCAGCTCAATGACACCATAATATTGCATTGTATTTCAGTTCTGACCTATGTTCAAAGTTTCAAGTCTCTAGCTCATCGGGAAACTAGTTTAAAATCATTCGCAAACTTTGCGGACAAACAAACAAATAAACAAACAAACAAACGAACAAACAAACGAGAAAGCAACCTAATAAAAACGTGTTAATAACAGATTGCCACCTGACATTAGGAAATGTTATGATTTTTGGACATTTAAACGGAAATTATTTGACTATCTTACGGAGATAGGTCATAGGTCATTTGGTTTATTATATTATAATAAACCAAATGACCTTAGTTGACCTTTTAAATATATTGTAAGTTTGTAATGTGACATTCTTGTAATAAATGACATGTTTAAGTTAGATTTTATCAATTAATTGTTTAAATCAATGTTTTAAATTAACTTCAAAATCACTTTTTTGTACCTATCATTTGCATGCTAACCATGGCAGGATGTACTGGGCCTAAAACTAAATTTTGTCAACATTTATGTACCTACATTCATGCAAATAAAATTATTATGATTATGATTATCTTCCTCTACTTAACTCTGTCTTATTCTTTATTTACAACAGCTTTCCTCTCTTATTTTGATTATACGTATTTATTAATATTTATCTTAGTTAAGTAAATGTGTAAGTTTATTTTTATGTTTATGTATTATATGTGATAATATGTATACGAGTATTCTTAAGAGTTACTAACAGACTGCCCTTTTAAATGTCTTTTCCTGTTCCGGGCCTGCTGAAAGAGATTTCAATGTGAAATAAGCTATGCCCTTGTACTTTTCTTCTGTCGACTACCATTTCTTTCAACATTGTGTGTACTAAATGTATAAATAAAATAAATAAATACATTGTGTAACTAACTTCCTGTTTTTAGATAAATCAATATTACAGTCGATGGAATATTCCAATGAACATTGATAGGAGATTGTTTGTTTTCACTAATTAATCCAATAGAAAGTAGTTATCAAGCAACCGATAATGAGAGAATTTCTTCCTTATCACTTTGTGACAGTCTTAGAATAATAACACCTAGAACGATAGTTCCCTACAAAGTGCACTGTCAAAAGTGAGGCAACTAAAACAGCCAAAATGACTCCGTTTTCAGATTTTTATTCTCCATTATTACCTAATCATACCCAATAAGTACTAAACAGTTTCAATTAAAGGTAGAAAAATTGATAAAAATTGATAATAATATAGTAATATTATTGGATTTTAGTTACGGATAGGTAACGTATGAAGGTTATATAAATCTGAAAACTGAGCCTTTAAAATATCTCTCTTGACCACATCGGCGGACGCATCCGTAGATCCTTCTGCTGATGCATCTGTTGATGTGTAGAGGAGGATATCTTTCTTTGTCCATCAGCCATTTTTAATGTCCCCACTGCTGGGGCACAGGCCTTCCTTATGGGTGGTAAGGAGGACGGGCCATTAACCCACCACGCGGGCCCAATGCGGATTGGTGAGTGTTAATGACTGCAAATGCAGCCGGGACCAACGGCTTAACGTGCCTTCCGAAGCACGGAGGAGCTCGAGATAATAAATTTTTGGTCACCCATCCCATGACCGGCCCTTGCGAACGTTGCTTAACCTCCGCAATCGTTGGGCCAGGCGCTAAACCACTGCGCCACCGAGCTCCTCATCTATCTTTCTTTATTATTTGCAAAATAGTTGGACAAATGTCATCTGAAACAATTCTATATTTCAAGTTGATAGCATTAGTAGTTCGTAGTTCTTGAGATATCCAGCTGTGACAGAAACAGATACGCACCATAATTCCTTTTTACAATGTTGGTCGGAAATCTAAACTACAGCTTTAGCTTCGCTGTGATTTAAAAAATACCCCCAAAATTCATGCTCCTTTCTATAACAACTTCTAAAAAAAGCAGATGTGTATCATTTCAGAATAAAATCCGATGACACCGCCTTTTATTGAATTCATTGAAAGATGAAATCGTAAAAGAATTTTTCATGGCGCTCCTAAACTCCTCAGAAATAAAACCTCTTTTCGTTTCTAAATACAATATTTTTTGCAAGATAGCGTTATCGTGATGAAAATATATTGTGGCACTCACAGTTTGAGAACAATAAATGGTATCTGAAGCACCTGCACCTCTAATAAAAAACCCATGAGGGGAAAAAATGTCAAATTGTATTACTTTTTTATATTGAATGCAGACGAATTTGTTGAACTGTTTCGTAGAAGAAAAAATGGAACGAATAATTTCATTACAAATTATTTTTGTAACTGAACCACCGACCGGTATATTTTATAGGTACATATATTTGTTAGCAGGCACTCAAAATATAATTATCGAAATAACTTTTCTTGTTAGGTTTATTTTCGTGTTCAGACATCAAACCCAAACATTAAAGCCCAAATAAATCACAAGACTAATTTAAAATCCCATCACTATTTTAATCAAAGTCAAAGTCAAATAAGCTTTATTCAAATAAACTTAATTATTAAGTACTTTTGAATCGTCTATATTTTCCTACCACCCGTTCCAGACTTTTTTAGCTGACAAGAAGAACTAATGAACATTAAACTAATTATATTTTGTATCTCACGAACAAATGCCGCCAGAATATGAACCAGGAAGAGTAGACGAAGATTCTGAATCATTGTATTATATTTTAGCAATAAGAAAATAAAGTTATAAACTAAACCATATGCCAATAATAAAAAGAAGTAGCTTAGCTACGAAAATTTGTAATATACTTCCAACTATTTCTGCTCGGGAAAATATGAGGAATGCTTGGAATTTTCACAAGAAGGTTATAGCATGTTACTTTCTGGTAAAGGACCAAGACTCGGGATGATGTAAAGTATTTCTGAATAAAATAATGGTACTTACAAGCTTTTCTCTTTTAATAATATATTAAAATTTTACTCAAATGTTAGGCGAGCGGCATAATATTAGCTATTTCCATTTCTGCAAGGTCTTATAACTAGTAGGTAAGTGTAAGGATTTTTTGTTTTAGATAATGAAATTTAATGAAATAATACTATAAACTGCAATTTCAAATAAAATGAAAGCTTTGATTCGAATTAGCAATTAAGCTAAGTAGTCACGTCGTCGGCATATTCCACTAATAGCTAGAATTAATTCAAGAAGTTTTGATTTCTTGTGCGTCAGGTTGCTCGTCACTTAATATTGTTTGTAGGTACATTACTGCTATTTATTATTTTGTTACTCTTTAATTATAAATTGTATTAATTTTTTTTAAATAATATAAATGTTTCTCCCTTTGCTTTCCTAATATTTCTTTTTCTCTTTTAAAGATATTATTTTTTAATGTACAGATGTTATCAATAATTCAAGGACTAGATCACATTTTTGTAGCACAAGAAATCAAACTTGACTAGGACCATAAGTGTACATAGATACACATTAAAATATGATTTAGTTTTCTGTAAATGTTGAGCATTCTTGGATTTCTAGCGTTTTGGCTTATATCATTCCGTAATTTACTCATTCTGTTTCCGTTTATAACAACCTGCATACTGAAATTACAGCCATAAAATGTATGGTCAATAACAAATGGCATAGCGACTACCTGCAATAGCTCACCCGCAGTAGTGACGTTTATTATACAGCCACTATACAGCGGTTATCTGGCCGGTGCACGCGTGACGTCACCACCGATATATTACGACACTACATCAAGCCGTGACGTCCTATACACGTGCGTCCGACTCCTGACCGAATTGTGTCAAGAGAATTTGAGCTATGTACGATGGCGTTAGGGAGGAAATGGAGTTTTGGGGGTGAAAACGTGATGTTTATACGTGGGACGCTCAAGGTGGGACGGAAATGTTTGATGTAACTTTTTGTAAAATGTTTTTATTATTTATTTCTTTGGCTAACTCGAGCAGTATTTTGTTAGAAGTTTCTTTTTGAATGGAGTTTGTCGTTGTATTTACATTTCAATAGAAATAATACAATTCACTATTTTCTATTGAATAATCCCATACTTATGTCCTGATTTTACTTTGTGTTCTTGTATGCTAATTTTACTCTGTTATGTCTCTGTCCCATAGTAAAAGTTGTCCAGTTTGATGGTATAACTGTTACGGTTAATACCGGAAGTGCGGCTAAACCTAGTTTTACCCGACTAAAAGTACCTAGGTGAAGCCGCCAGTAATGGAATGGGGAATGTTACTGTTAACTTTTAAGTGCTGTGGATTTTGTGATAATAAATAAAATAAAATAAAATGAAGGTCCCACATATATCTCGGAAACAATGCGTTCTGGCGACATGAGACTTATAACAGCTGATTAAATTTGCTACAAGTTTTTTCAGTCAGGTTTTTCGATATCTTTTATAGTTTTCGAGATATCCGCTCCTGAATATCAGTCTGTCAACATGCTTACGGTGAAGCTTGAGGACAATGGAATGGCGCATTTTCTTCTGTGTCAAATGGTATTAAAAGGTCAAATTTGGCTTCAGATCGGTGAACGGCATTATAGCCCTTTCAGCCCAGTCAAACACAATTGTGACGTTCAGTCAAAGTAAAATTTTGGCTGTATTTTAAGGCGTAAGCATAGATGTAGCAAATCCCTTCGGTATTAACCAGATCTCTTCGCCCCAAAACGAGGCGACAGAGAGGTCAAGTAGATAATTGTATCTCTTTCTTTATTAGGGTGACCAAACTGTATGGTTGGTCGGAGACATACTCATTACTTTAAACTGTTTAATATAAACTTAAGTACTTAGGTAGTTCTATATTTACAATTAATACTTTTGCCACGTTTTTATAAGGTTGCTTGCTCGTTTGTTTGTGTTTTCGTTTGTTTGTTTGAGCACAAATTTTGCAAACGATTTTATACTAGTGACTCCGTGAGCTGTAGACCTCGCGAAAAAATTAAATAAAATGTCGCCATGAAGTTTTCAAAGCACACAGTAGGTACGTGAGTATTGCAGCTAGATGGTGCTTCTAATTTTGATCATTTTTCAAAATGGGTGAGTATTTTTTTCATAAATTTGAAAAAATTGACTTGACTGAACAGTTATATATAATTATCGAACCTACTCACAAAATTTCACCAGAATCTGTTGAGAAATGCGACTTGTAGAGGAGATCAAACAGCCGGAAAGCTGGAATGAACTGGTTTTTTACATATCTCCGTAATTTTAACAAATTTCGGAAAACTGTCTCGACAAAAAAATCTATATATTTATCAATCCTGCTCACAAAATTTCACCGAGAGCGGTTGAGAAATGCGACCTGTAGAGGAGAACAGACAGCGCCGGAAATACGGACTGAAATTTGATTTTTTGACATTATCTCCGCCATTTAAAAAAAAAATTAAAAACTGGCTTGACATAAGAAATCTATACAATTTTCAAACCTGCTTACAAAATTTTACGACAATCGGTTGAGAAATGCGACCTGTAGAGGAAAACAGACAGCACTGGAAAGCCGGACTGAAATATGTATTTTTAACATTTCTCCGTCATTTTGAAAAATTTCCAAAAACTGGCGTGACAAAAAGATTCTATATTATTTTCGAACTTGCTCACAAAATTTCACGAGAATCGGTTGGGAAATGCGACCTGTAGAGGAGAACATCCAGCGTCAGAAAGCCGGACTGAAATACATTTTTCTTACATATCTCCGCCGTTTCAAAAAATTTAGAAAAACTGTCTCAACTTAAAAAAATCTATATAATTTTCAAACCTGCCCACAAAATTTCACGAAATTCGGTTAAGAAATGCGACCTGTAGAGGAGAAAAGACAAAGCCAGAAAGCTGGACTGCAATATGTTTTTTTTTACATATCTCCGCCATTTTGAAGAAAATCAAAAAACTGGCGTGAGGAAAAAATTCTATATTATTTTCAAACCTGCTCACAAAATTTCAACGGTTGAGAAATCCGACCTGTAGAGGAGAACAGACAGCGCTGGAAAGCCAAAAAACCTGTTTTTTTAACATATCTCCGCCATTTTGGAAAATAAAAAAAATCTGGCTCGACAAAAAAATTTCATATAATTTTCAAACCTACTCACAAATTTTCCCGAGAATCGGTTGAGAAATGCGACCTGTAGAAGAGAACATACAGACATACGAAAGAATTTTTGCCCAAGCTGAAGCAGAGACGCTTCGCTCGCACTTCGTGCTCGCTCGGTCAATTAACTTTCCGATGAACTAGAGACTTGAAACTTTGAACACAGGTCAGAACTAGAAGGTAATGTAATATTATGGTATCATTGAGCTGATCTGACGATGGAGCCGGAAGAACGCCACAGAAACACTATGATGAAACCATACAACCCCATCGTGTTTGGGCTCGTTAGAATCGTCTTGGCAAGTACTCTGTTGGGGAATAATATCCAAGGGGCTGATGAAGGAGCCTGAAGAAAGACATTGGAAATTTGTAATAAAATCATGCAACCCCATCGAGTTTGAGCTCGATTGATTCGTCTTGACGAGTGCTCCGATAGGAGGTGGTATACTTTTAGTTTTAACTCGTTAACTGAAAAGCAGAAAATAATAATTAACTAAAAATAAATCTTCACTTTTTTATCACGTTTTATCAGGTTGCTTTCTTGTTTTTATTTTTTATACCTTTTTTTGTTTTTGGCTTGATTTCGATGAAAATCGGTTTTTAGTAATATTTTGACAAAAAATAACAATGAAATGTAGAAAATATAAAAAAAAACAAAATGGCGGCCTACTTTTTTGTTTGTAGGCCGATTTCGATGAAACTCTGTTTTTGGTACTATTTAGGCAAGAAAATAACAAAGCAATTTTTAAAATGTTTAAAATTCAAGATGGCGCTTATCTTTTTTGTTTTTGAGCCGATTTCGATGATACTTGGTTTTAAGAAGCATTTTGACAAGAAAATAATTTATTTTCAACCCAGTTATATTAAATTCAACCCAAAAACAAAATTGGCAGCCATTTTGACCTTTTGACATTCTTTACATTGCATTATTATTTTCTTATCAAAATAGTACCAAAAACCGAGTTTCGTCGAAATCGGCCCACAAACAAAAAAGTTGGCCGCCATCTTGGATTTTTTATACTTTAAAAATTGCTTTGTTATTTTCTTGTCAAAATAATTTTGACAAGAAAATAGCAAAGCACTTTTACAGTACAATACAATTATCGTATTAAAAACCGAGTTTTTTCTAAATCGGTCTACAAACATAAAAGTTGGCCGCCATCTTGGATTTTTTAATATTTTTAACACTGCGTTGTTATTTTATTGTTGAAATAGTTCAAAAACCGAGTTTCAATGAAATCGGCCTACAAACAAAAAAGTTGGCCGCCATCTTGGATTTTTTATACTTTAAAAATTGCTTTGTTATTTTCTTGTCAAAATTGTACAAAAAACCGAGTTTCATCTAAATCGGTCTACAAACTTAAAAGTTGGCCGCCATCTTGGATTTTTTAATATTTTTAACACTGCGTTGTTATTTTCTTGTCGAAATAGTAGCTTAAACCGAGTTTCATCGAAATCGGCGCAAAAACATGAATTTGATTATTAATATTAACTTTACCCCTCGCCTGCGACTTTCAGTTATTTCAATAGAACAATTTCGTTTTTTGAAAATCTGAAATGGTGTAGTATTTATGGGCACCCTAGTTTTGTAAAGGAATATTTCCTAAATATTGAAATTCTAAAATTGAAATTCGGCGCCAAAGTCAAAATCGGAGTTGCCAGGATTGACACTTGAATTTAACACCACCTCACCGATGATAGCTGATTAGCATTATTGTAAAAATCTTATTAAATCAAAAGAGTAAGTTCAGTTTTATTTCACAATACTTATGTGTTATTCAATTTTTTCAATTTATTTATTTGCAAATTAAGTGTACAGTTGGTTCTTAAAGATAATACAGTACTTACGACTTAATTACTCTTCTCTAGTATAGCAAATTCTAAATGAATATTTAAGTTAGTATTTTTTCAATATTCCACTCCGAATCCTTAACTTTGATACACTATGTGATTGGTAACGTACATTTTTTTTCCCTACCATCGTGGTATTATTGTTTAGTACTGGCAATTGTGCGAACGAGACATCCTCATCTACTTGGTGATGTTTCATTCACACAGTGGAGTCTTCAGTAAATGTCGTCGATAGAATTTCAACTCTATGACAAAGATAATAAAGTTGAATTTCTTTTAAACGCATAGTGAGAATTTTTGTAGAGTACTCACTCCTTATATGAACCTCCTTGGGCGTAAGCATAGCCTTCTTTATTTCCAAGCCGTGAACATAAGTTTGGCAACGTCTGTTACTGTCAGTTCGTGGTCATGTCGTCCGCCAGTCTCCATACTAAATGTATGAGAATATTTCAATTTTAAGAGGTCGATATTTTTTTCATAGTAATCGTGTGAGGTTTAAAATATGAAAATAATTTAGTCCTTTTATTGAAATGCTTTGTATATTAAACAATAAGAAAAATATCAATGTTAACCAGGAAAAAATGACTGTCAAAGATGTCATCTTTTTTGTTGATTTTCTTCAGCAGGGAGTTGATTAACACGCCCTCTAGCAATAAATGATATATCATTAGAAAGGTCTTTTGAAGACAAATATTTGTTGTTAATATACTTTATATCAATTGTTAATACTTTTGGAGTTAAAGGTTATTAAAGTATAAAAGTGGTTTATTATCTATAGGAGTTGATCTACCACACCTATAGAAATGAATGATATATCATAAGAAAGATTTTTATATGACAAATATTTTCTGCAAACATACTTTCTATTAATTGTTAGTATTTTCGGAGTTTTAGGTCATTAATGTTAAAAAAAATTGGTCAAGTTTAGAGCGTTATAACTCTCAAAGTACTAATAGTTGACGTTTATAGTAATACAATAAAGTGTTTCAAATTTAAATACCTTTCCAATGATGTAAGATTTATTGCTAGAGGAGGCTTAGATCAAAATGCTCAACGTACTAAAGGACCCCCGAAAAGTTCAAATAATTTGACTCAAACCTTATGTTCTAATAAATAAATAATAATAATAAATATAAAACTTTATTGAAATAATCTTACATCACAATTTGCAACTAGTTTAAACATAGATAATAAAAGAAAAACAAATAATAAATAATTTTTGAAATAATTTTATACTATGTGCTTGACCACATGCGATGTTGCCGTTCTGCTCAACTTCAGGGCTTGGAAGATATAGAAGGCTATGGCGTAAGTGATCGGGCCCACGGCCGCACGATTATGACGGATATGATCTATCTATTGGTGTAAGTGAGACACGTAGCAAAAGTCGGGAAGTTCAAATGTAAACTCATTCATTTCGCCGTTTGTGTTGTTTGGGGTCTCGCTGCGTGTGAGTAATTAAAATTACGGCATTATTATGCAATTTTCAGGTTATTATTGTGATTTATTGTTAATTATGAATTGTTTTACGTAACAGTAAGTAAATTTGTTAGTATTTTTAAGTAATTCTCTAAAAAAAGTGAGACTGAAGTATAGAGTCACAATTGTTTCACTCCAGGCCCAACTACATGGTACATTGCAATGGCGGAATCACTATTTAGCCTCGATAACGACGAAATTGGGGAGTTACTGGAACAGTATGACTTGGAAAATATTGATGAAGATGATGATGAGGTATATGCGAAAGATGAAGAAGAGTATGAGTCCTCCGAGGACGATGTTCCACTCTCATCTTTGAGGGCAGCCCCCAATTAAAGTGATGGCAAATGGACAAAAAAGATTTCCAGGGAAGACTACTAGTCAAGCAAGCTCAAGATATTTAAAGTAATGAACCGCCCAAATCACCTGCAGAGTACTTCGAAAATTATTTTGATACCAAGCTGTTTGAAAAGTTTGTGATCGCTACTACACAATATTACATGACCGAAAAAGATTATCAAATATTAAATAAATAACTTACTTAACACTTTTCACATTTTTTTATTGAAATTCACATTAATTTATGATAAATATTTGGAAAAATAATACAATTACAAAGAAAATATAATTATTAGTGGCAAGTAATATGGCCCACATCGATACAATTGTGACTGTCACAATAGGGAATATGCATCAATTTTTTTTTAATCTTAATCAAAAGTACCTATAATGCGTGAGAAAGTTAACTGTAATATTAAAACTTTTCTCTTGCGTTTTTTTCTCGTGATATATTTACTTGAAGTTAGCGCGCAGCAGCACCCGCCGAAAATTCTCCATACAAAACGGTGACGTCACACATCACGTTTCAGGTGTGTTTCGGCGCGTTTAATATGGAGTTAGCCAATAATCTTCAATTATCTCCCTAAATTTTGCGTTTAAGTACATATGTGTCATACAAAATATTGTTTCTTATTGGATATTCTATCTGACTGTAAAGTATCCGAAGATGAAAAAAATATATCATTATTTTCCCTTAATTTCATCGTGTGATAAAACTAGGATTATACATTTGTTTAATGAAATGAAATTTATTTATTTTGCATATGAACAAGGTACACTGTAGATATTCGTAATAATATAATTCCTCTCATTCAGCTATTAACAAACAGCACGCAAAATTGTTGAGTCAGAATAATTATGTCACAATCCAACTTAATAAGAGAATTCAGCAAATTAATTATCAAATCAATAGAAAAGTCAAAGAATAGAAGTATCAAACATTTTTCAATGAATAAATTATAAAATATATAATGTCAATCAAATACAATTAAAATTAAATTAAAAATACAAAATGTCGCAAAATGATAAATGTCAAGAATCAAGATTACGATATACCAACAATTAATTATCTATGTTTAAGTTTCTATGTTCTATAATTAAGGAATTCTTGCACTGTGTTAAAAGTGTGTTCGATTAACCAATGAGGGCTTTTCAAAATGACAAAAAGCTGTAGGCTCGATAGATGGCGTTGAAAAAAATAGGGGATTCAAAGTATTTTTCACTACCAATTTTGACTTCCCTCTCACCATCAACGCCATCTAGTGAGTCAAATAGTTACTTTTCTTTTTTTTAATGTCAATTTGAAAACCCCTCATTGTATAATGACGTTTTAAACTTATTAAAGGGCATCTCTTTAATTTCGCATGGGATCTTGTTATAAATTATGTTGCACATGTGAAAACAATTTTTAAGAAATCGGGCACTTCTTGGGATTGTTTGGATTTTGTTTAACAAATTTTGCGACTTCAAATATATATAAGCAAGGCAACGGTAGAACACCCAAAGATTTAAAAAGGGGCTTACATGATTTATCTGGTGTTATGCCACAAATTGCTCTTAAACACTTTTTTTGGGTAATGAATGCCCTTTGTACATCAGTACTGTTACCCCAAATGATAAGTCTGTAGCGCAGGACAGACTCAACATATGCATAGTATGCCGTAAGTGCTGAGTTCTTCGATGCTGTTTTTGCTAACTTATATCAGGGCTCTATCACTCCGCGCGTAGGTATGAGAAAAGCACCTAGCGCTCGGCGTCCTCTGCGTGGACAAAATTGGCAGGGTTGTCCGTCGCATCCTCGGAATATCTGTAGCGCGTTTTCACAGGGTCTTACGATTCCCGCGCTTTCATTGCCGCAATCTGCAACCCTAACCTAGGTCCGAAAAGATAGGATATATGCGATAGAAAGAGATGCAGCGTCTAGGTGAATATAGCCGTTCGTAATTAAGACGACGCCTCGTGAAAAAAATTTTTTACAGGCTCCGCCCACTCACCCCTCGTATCCCATAGTGACATTCTGCCTTCAATCGTAAAGTTTGATTTTCGCGCCAAATGCCTGTGAGGTTTCATCGAAAGTTTAAAGAAGAAGAATAGAGAAACGATGGAGTCGCAATACATTGTATTTAGAACATTTTCTTTGATAAATTTATGTATCTTCAAATTGAAAAATGAAAATAAACGTAAAAACGTAAACGTCGGGAAAATAAAAATCAAGCCAAATACCAACTAATTACCAAAGTTCTTTCAGTAAAACCGCGCTAGTATCCGTTAAAAAATGTTTTATTTCATGTTTAGTTTATTAATTATACCACACAGCTAATAAACATTTTTCCTTTTTACAAATATGAAGTTGGCCTTGAATTTGATAAAACCAGTCAGAATTTTTGTTTATATAAATCTTTCCTGTAATCTTATTTATTTTCCAAAAATGCATTTTATTTTCCTTAATTGCTGCATCTATTCCAATCTTGAACGGTGCTATAGGACATTTTATTTCAATAATCATGTCGTCTGTGATCCCATCAGGCGTTGCTCCAAGAAATGGATGTTTTTCGTCGATGAACAGGCCAGATGGCTTAATATCAATTATTTTTAGCTTTGATAGTTGCTCCAGCGCTATACTCTCATATTTTTTACCGTGGTTTATAGAGGCAACAAAACTGATATCAGGTTTATAAAGCAAATATTTATTTTGTGTTTTTTTTTTACCGAAAAAGACCCATTGACCAAAAATTGTTTTATAAGACTATTCTACAATGAAAATGCCGGAATTTAAAGCCAAGTTAAGACGTTTTTATTCTTACAGAATCTATAAATTTTTTCCATATCCAGATTTTTCGGAAATTTGTAAGTGCCAACTTTTTTAGAGAATTTAATCATTTTAAAGCTTAAAAAAATATTTTTTAAGTAAAAGTCCTTTTTTTCATAGTTCTCGTGGAACAAGCGTACGCAGCGCCATTTTGACAGTTGCCTTCCCCATTAATTTATATGTTAAAAATAGTTCGATCAAACCACAGAACATAAACACTGTGGAACAAAGCTTTGCTGAAAAAAAATATTCAAAGAGTTTAGTAGATTCCCGTCATTTTGTTTTACGTTGTGCTTCCTCTTATTTTTTCTTATTTTATATTTATTTCATACATGCGACCTCATTTCGTCCATACACTTTATTTCGAATCACCCACCTTCTTTTTGTGGATAATACATTTTTTGTTACGCAATGGCGACTCTTGGAAGTTTTGTTCTGTTGATAAATTCTATCTCCTAAAAATAGGTTGCATGAGTATTATAGACTCTTGTCTTTGAAATGTGGGAGCAATTAAAACTGTCATTGTCAGTATAACTGTCATTTTACGTGTTTTGGCTGGTAAATTTTTTGAGCGCTCAAGCACAGGTCCGTCCTCAATAAAGGCTCGCGGCCGTCTGAAGTTCCGGTGCAAAGAGGTAAAGTAATATAGCTTCCCAGCGCAAAGAAAGGGACAACAATAGCGCACGCGTTCCGAAATAAAATAACGTAAGCGACATTATGAAAATAGTTGATTTATTAAAAAACTAAATTATTTTTGAAAAAAGTGGTTTTATCAGAAGTTGGAACTATTTATTACTTTTCTTATAAACTTAATTTCAGTTCAAAATATGAGTCCGTTTGCTTACAGTACTGCAAAAATGATATGAGAGGCATCAACTTTGGATTTTATTTTTATCGAGAAAATTGTTTCCGTTCATATTTTGAGCTTAACCAAAAGATGTATTTATTAGTCTATTTTAACATATTCCAAAATTAGAACAATTGTAGAAGGATCAATAGGACTAAATCTAAATTGAAAAGCATGAAAATCCACGAGGTATCCTCTTATAAGCTGAATTCCACTTTATTATGTTGAAATTAGAGTTGCTATTTATTTAAATGGTTCAGTGGAGTGCATCTTCTGTATTGTACTATTATTTATTCTGTGCTTATATAGAGCGAAAGAAAAACTATTAATTTTATTACAGACAGTATCTAGATGTTGTTTCCAGTCTAATCTATTGTCAATCTCTATACCTAAAAATCTTACACTATTTTTATTATTGATAATGTTTCCCTGATAATTAATGTCAAAGTCATGATTTAGATTACTAAAATTAATGAAACATGTCTTATCGATATTCATTTGTAGATTATTATGATTGAGCCAGGTTACTATTGTCATTATTGCTTTATTTATGTCATTTTCATGATCTTGTATAGTTTTTTTATTATCTGTTGTGACTACCACTGATATGTCATCAGCAAAAAGGATACTTTTATGTGTAATACTATTAGGCAGATCATTAATGTACACCATAAACAATAATGGTCCAAGTACACTCCCTTGTGGGACTCCAAATGTATTCTCTTTGAACTGAGACTTATGTTTTTGTATAGTGTTATTGATATCGAGTTGATTTATTTCAACCGATTGCATCCTATTATTCAAGTATGTCTCTATCCATCTTAAGGCTGTACCTCTAATACCATAGTTTTCTAGTTTTTGTAGGAGTCGGTTATGGCAAACGAAATCAAATGCCTTTGACATGTCGAAGAAGAGAACGGATACATGTTTTTTATCATTTAGATTGCGAAGGGTATCGTTGATCAAATGAAAAGCCGCTAACGTGGTAGATTTCTTTTTCTGAAAAGCGTATTGATTTTCCTTTAAAACATTAAATTTATTGAAAAATGCCATAAGTTTATTATGCATTACTTTTTCATACACCTTTGAGAAAATAGGTATAAGTGTAATTAAACGATAGTTACCTTTTTTAAGTAGCGGTTTAACTACCGATAACTTTAGTTTATCAGGAAAAACTCCATTTTGAATTGACAGATTAATGAGATATGCCAGTACTGGACTAAGTTGATCTTTACATGTTTTAATGACATTTGTACATATCTCGTCATATCCCTCTGAAGTAGTATTCTTTAATGTCATAATAATTTTCTTTATATCGTGTTCGTCAACCGGAGTGAGAAAAATTGAATAATTTATAATGTCACTAGTAGGTCTATTTTGTAGAGTGCTGTCATTATTTTTGTTCATGTTCTTAGTCAAATTGATAAAATATTCATTAAAGGTCTCAGCAATTTTTTTGGGGTCTTAAGCGACAACGTTGTTATCTATATATATAAAATTCAAAGTCCTGACTGAGTGAGATATCAACGCACAGCCCAAACTACTGAACCTAGAGACTTGAAATTTTACACACAGGTACCTTATACAGTGTAGGCATCCACTAAGGAAGGATTTTTGAAAATTCCATCCCTAAGGGGATGAAATAAGGGATGAGAGTTTGTATGGAAGTCCCTCAGTTTTGATGCTAGGATCTTCAAATTTTGTATTCAGGCTGATGATTGAAAATTAATAAATACGTGTATCATTGTTTTTCAAAATTCTACCCCCGATGGGGTGAAAAGGGGGATGAAGTTGAGTATAGAAGAAAATCCTTAATTTTTAAAGTAAAAATCGTTAAATTTATAATTTAGACTTATGGATGGAAATATAACGCAACGTATATGGTTATTGGTAGTATTTTAACCCCTATGGGGATGAAATGGGGTAAATAAACCTAAAATAGATATGGATGTCGTTATTGGGGTTTTCTGGGATGACGATTGCGAAAATGACATTCATTTTGAAGTCTAACACGGTCGACATGATTTAACCACTAAAGGGGTGAAAATTGGGTTCAAATTTGGTATGGAAAACAATATAAAATATACTTTACAACTTAAAACTTCGTACGAGCATGTCTAAAAATAAATAGACAAACATATATATTGTAGTTTTTAAAATCAACCCCTTAGGGTGTAAATGGGGTAAGTAAACATAAAAATCGATATGGATGTCGTTCTTGAGGTTTTATGGGATGGTGATTGCGAAAATGACATTTATTTTGAAGTACAACACTGTGGACATGATTTAACTGCTAAAGGGGTGAAAATGGGGTGCAAATTGTGTATGGAAAAATAATATAAAATGACTTACGGCAGTGAAACGTGGTCGCTAACTATGGGTCTCATAAGGAGGCTCAAGGTCACCCAGCGTGCAATGGAGAGAGCCATGCTCGGCGTTTCCCTGCGTGATCGAATCAGAAATGAGGAGATCCGCAGGCGAACTAAAGTAACCGACATCGCTCGAAGGATTGCTCAGCTAAAGTGGCAGTGGGCTGGACACATAGCGAGAAGAACCGATGGCCGTTGGGGCGGAAAGGTTCTTGAATGGCGACCGCGCACCGGACGGCGCTCCGTGGGTAGGCCCCCGACAAGGTGGACCGACGATCTGGTGAAGGTTGCCGGAAGCCACTGGATGTGGGAAGCGCAGGACCGATCGTCATGGAAATCCTTGGAGGAGGCCTATACCCAGCAGTGGGTGTTGTGCGGCTGATATGATGATGATGATGAGACATTACAACTTTGAAATTCTAAGAAGCATGTCTAAAAATAAATAGGCAAATATATATTTTGTTATTTTGAAAATCATCCCTTAGGGGGTAAATGGGGCAAGTTAACATGAAAATCGATGTGGATGTTGTTCTTGAGGTTTTATGGAATGAGGAATGCGAAAATGACATTTATTTTGAAGTCCAACACGGTGGACATGATTCAGCCGCAGGGGACGGGAACGGGAACGGGAACGAGAAAGGAACGGGAACGCAAACGCGATCGCTCGAAAGCGAACGCGAACGGGAACGGAAACCGGGGACAGGAACGGGACCAAACGGGAACGGAAAAGGGTAAAGAAACGGGAACAGGATACTACTAATATCTCTGGACCCACTTCTGATTGTTGTAATAAACTAGCTTCCGCCCGCGACTTCGTCCGCGTGGATATTAGAGAAAATCCTTAGGGAACCTTCAACCAGAATCCGACCAGCCGATTTTATGCGATTAGGCCGGTCCCCACCAAGCGCGCAGCCTCGTGCGAGGCCTGCCACACGCGGCAAACGTTTTGCCTCGCGAGGCAGCGCGCTTGGTGGGGACCGGCCTAATCGCATAAAATCGGCTGGTCGGATTCTGGTTGAAGGTTCCCTAAGGATTTTCTCTAATATCCACGCGGACGAAGTCGCGGGCGGAAGCTAGTTTGTTATAATTTCGTTAATAAAATTATTAGATTGTGTTGCTGTGTTAGTCTCGTTTTTTATTACTTTCCATGTGGCTTAAAGATATTTTTGCTTTTGAGTACATACTTATTATTAGAATTTTTTTTTGCTTGAGAAATACATTTTTTTAATAGTTTAGAGTAATGCTGATATTTGTGTTTATCATTCTTATTCTTTTTTGAGTAATATTTATAACGTTATCTTCTATTCATGGCGCAGCTTTTCTTAATCCCCTTAGAGATCCATAGTAAATGTGGTCTTATATTTAGTTTTTCTTTTATGATTGGGAAGCATAGTTTATATAATAAACAAAACCATTCATAAAATTTATTGAAAGCTATATTTGGGTCTGTCTCTTTATATATGTCGCAGGCAACTGGCTTAATCAGCCGTTCAATTAGCCGCCTAGCCTTTTCATTGAACGTCGCCGTTTCATCAGCAGCCTAAATGACATCCAGCCAATACATCCAAAACAATATCTAATTAACGGGCTGGCAGATGCTAAGGCCGTTGATTGAAAAGGATAACCATCGTGACGAATAGAAAATGAAATAGTTTGATATTGAATTCTTTATTATTATTTAAGTAAAATCCTACTTAATATTATAAATGTGAAAGTTTGTGGGTTTGGATGTTTGTTCCTCAATCGCGGAAAAACTGCTGAATAGATTTGGATAAAATTTGACACACAGATAGTAGAATACTTTTTATCTCAGCCAAAGGTTCCCTAGGGATTTTCCAAATGTTCACGCGATCGAATTCGCGGGTGAATGCTAGTACTTTAATATCATAGGTGCCTGTTTTGTCTTTTTCCTTTGCAATATTAACTGCTGAGTTTTAACGAAGAAGATAAAATACATTTTAAGAAATCTTCTTGTCAGCTAAAAAAAGTCTCGAATGGTAGTAAAATATAGAAAATTCAAAAGCTTAGTGCTTTTGAATTTTGAAAACCTGTTTCTTCGAATAAAGAATTATTCATTTTCATTTTTCTAATACTTAGGTTCATTAAGCGTTTGATTTTTTTGAGAATAGGTAACACAGATAATGTTTAAACTATCAATTAAATAATATAAAATCAACAAAAGCATTTAAATGTACAAAAGTTTCAATGCAATGATATTGATAACAAATATTTTTTATAATGATACCTTGCTAATTTTAAAAGTTCTTCATCAGCAGCTGTTTTTGTCATAATCACGATATTATTATCGTAAGTACGACACAAGTGTTCATCCAGTACCTAATAGTATTTTTCTGTCCAGAACTCATGGTCACCTGAGCTTTCTCGTTTATCGTTTATAACCTCTAACCATAAGAATAAATATGTATTCTTATGCTCTGACTAAGATTCTTTCTAATGTCTAAACTCCAAGGTTTTCGGTGAGATGTTAAAAAGAATACACAAGTAATTTTCATATTTAAACTTGACAATAACATTGTTTACCTCAAACAAAGGAACAAACAATAAATTACGAAAAAAACAAAACAATAACTTTGATGGAATTGGTCATATTGTGAGTTTATTTCAAAACATTCTTTAAAACGTTCGTTCAAAGATTGATTTGCACTATTTTTTCACCAAACACTTCCATTTCATGATATTTTCGTGTAAAAGTAATTTAATTGTGAAAAGCACCAGAAATCACAGCTGGTCGACGCCATATTTACAGATTTGACAGCAACATCGCCTCAGCGTGCCTGGTGATAGAAAATGGAACTAAATTACAATGACTTGGCTAGGCAAGTGGTTAAACGTTATCGAACCAAGACATTTGCCTAGCCGTTAAATGAAATGCCGGGATGTTATTTAGGCCGATGATTGAATGGCGCCTGTCAATGAAAAGGCTAGGCCGCTAATTGAACGACTGATTAAGCTAGTTGGCTGCGACATATACATCAAGAAATGAGGAACTCGCCAAATACTTTTGAAATTTGAGAATGTTTTCAGGTGAATAGCATCTTTTAAATGTAAATATTGTCTTTGGTAAAGTTGGTTTTGATTTAACATCGATGCTTAGCGTTTGCGCAGTATTGTGATCAGATAAGCACAACGGAAGTGGAGAACCACTGGCGTTTTTAATGTTACTGACGATGTGATCCAAACACGATTGACATCTAGTAGCTTTAGTAATGTGCTGTTCTAAATTATAGTTTTTTAAAATATCTAAATAGTGCTTGGTAAATTTATTGTTTACCAAAGTATTTATTTTTAAATCACCAACAGCAATTATTTTTTGTTTATGATATTTATGTAAATACAAGTTAAGCAATTGCTCTAGTTTTTCAAAAAAGTATTCGTTATGGCGTTTCTTTGTTGCTGTCGACGACCTATATATACATACGGTTATGATATTATATATTGGTATTTGTATAGAGCAGCATTCGAAATGAAAGTTGGCCGCTAACTCACTAAACGAATTTTTTTTATAAGAAATACCTCGTTTCATCAAAATACATGCTCTTCCTCTTTTTTTATTTCTTGCATAATGTGCTGCAAGTTCATAGTTGTTTAGGTTAATGTTTCTTTCTTCGCCACTCTTTACAAATGTTTCTGTGAAACATAAAACATCTGGTTGCAATTTTAGCTCAGACAAGGTTATTTCTATTATTTCTGTTTTGGAAATAAAGCCTTGTATATTTTGGTGTAAAACTATGAATTTATTAGAAGAGTTAGGTACGAAAAAGTTCAGCTGCATGGTTTTCCTGTTTTGCTTTTGAATTAGAGTTATTTTTTGTTTTTGGGAAGTAATATAGCATTGTACCTTTTTTATATGTAAATGTGTGTTTTGTGTCATTTTGTTTAATGTTGTTGCATTTTTTATGATTAGAGATATTACTTTTTATTTTTTTGTATTTTTGAATGTAGTCATTTTTATATTTTAAATAATCAATTTCAATATTTAATTTGAATGTAATCATTTTTGTAAATGTCATGGATTTTTTTAATGAGTAGTTTTTCAATAGTTGTGAAATGTCAAGAAATGTACAGTTTGTGTAGTTTTTGATTAATAAATTAATTTCAGCGTTTAATTTATCAACATTCAAATATAAATTCTCTCGTATTCCAATAAAAAAAATTTTTACAGATTTTGATATTACACAGAGTATTACAGATATGTGTTATAATTGTATATGGACTTTTGTTGTTACAACCTATAGATAAAATTAATATATCGTCTTTATTTAACGTATCGTTTAACAAGGTACAACTTTTAGGTTTATTTTTTTTCCTGTTTCATTATATTTTTATAAGTGTCTGCAGCGATCAAGCTCAATTTCATCAAAATCGGTGACTTATGCATATTCTCTATTGTGACTTTGAATAAGTAAGGCCTAAGTTAATACAATTGTACGCCCCCTGAAAAGTCATGAAAACAACGTTGTATCACTGAAAATGTTCAGTTTTTGTTTTCTCTGAACCGCAACGATAAAGAATATCTAATTTTTTAACATTACCTCGTTTAGTTTCGTCATGGGCCTGAACGGGATAGTTTATGCACGGCAGATTGTCCTCAAGCTTCACCTTAAGCATGTTGACAAACATTCAAGAGCGGATATCTCGAAAACTATAAAAGACATCGAAAAACTTGACAAAATAAAACTTGTAGCAAATTTAATCTGCTTTCATTTTGTCGGAAGTCTTATGTCTCTAGAACGCATAGTTTCCGAGATATATGTGAAAAACCGAAAAATGGGGCCTTCATAGTCTGCAAACATCTAAACAAGACATTTGGTAATAGTTTAAAAAACTCAAGCACAATTATATATTTTAGTCTCAATGGACATTATTCATTAATTAAATTAATCTTATAAAATGTGTCAATGAAGGAAAACAACACAATTTTATTCCTGCCACTACAACTAAAAACTTAGTTTTATCCTCGGAGATAAAAATACTACTTAAACGTAAATCTTCACGCAGACGGAGCAGACGACATTATCGCAAGGTATTATTGTGTAACAAATACCAATACAATCACACCTCCCGAGTCATCGACTTGTTATTGTCTAGTTGTTGTTGCTTTATTTACTCTAGCATTCCACTGGGGAGCGCCGACCTTAGGGCTTTCATGTTGCTTAGTCTGTCTGTGTCCATAAAAATGGTTTTATATTACTGGTTTTTATGGTGTCGCCATCTTTGATACCGCGTTCAATCCCCCGGCTAGGCTAGGTAAATTAGAAGACAAACTGTTATAGTACTTTTTCATAGCAAAATTATAAGATGAGCGTTTCAAACTGTGAAAGAAGTTTCTATGACATCCTCACGGTCATCTTTCAAAAAAGCTACTATGACAATGTACTTTTATGATGTCGCCATTATCTGATACGGCGTCCAATTCCCCTGCTAGGCAGGGTTGGCAAAAAACTGTTTTTTTTTAAAAGAACAAAACATCATGTTTTATTTAGTTAACAAAAAAAATATTTTAAATCAATTTTTATAAATGTTTTAATTGATTTGTTTAAAACATGTTTTAAACATATTTTAAAGTTAAACATGTTTCAAATATACAACGTGGATTTGACAATGCAACAATAAATGATAACACTGTAGACACTAGTTCATAATTTAAAGTACCTTGTAAAATATGAAAACATGTCAATTATATAATTGACATGTTTTCATATTTTACAAGGTACTTTAAATCGAAAACCATTTCGAGGTTTTTCAATTTTCTGACTCAGTACGTTATTTTTTCAGGGTTTTTGCATGTTTTTGAACAATTATTTAAGGAAATATGTAGAAATAGCCCTGTATTATCGAGAGGAAGAAATAATGAATTTTTTGATTGTTTTATGATTGGAGTAAGGGGAAGGAACAATAGCAAAAAACACCGCATTACAAGCGGAGCGAACGACCCACAGTAGAATACACGTTATTCGTGTGTGGTCTGCTAGCCAGAACAAACGGAGTCTAGGAGATTCCACGAATCCAAAATTCAGAGTTGCCATCACAATTACAATTTAACTCAAAATTATAATGTTTCTAATAAAAAGTTTTAAAAAGTACAAAAAATATTAATTTAGAGTTATTTCAGTGAAGTAAAACTTAATGTTTTTATATGTGTTTTAAATGTGTCATAAACAGATGTGATTTTTTCCGGTGTTTTAAACACTTATTTGAAACAAATGTTTTAAACATTGCCAACCCTGCTGCCCCCTGGAACGTATTGAATTCTACATCAAAATACACTTTAACGTACTGTGCAGTTACTCCAATAACTTTTCTTCAAGAAAGATAGTTGTGCTAAAGATGATGATGTAAAAACAACGAAAATCATCGAAAAAGTGCAGAAATGAGGTTATTTTCCATACTCTTTACACGTAAAGAAAAAGACAGAGACAAATGATTTCGCGTAACGGAGCCTTAACAGAGAAAAAAAAATGCCCTGTGTCATGGAATCCTTCTCCCAATATAAGCTTAGGTGTACTGTACTATCTGACGTAACGACTTACCTAATAACAAATCTAAAGAGGGCTCCACACTCGCGCCGCGAAAGCCCGCGAAGGCCGCGAAGCGCGCGTTTGTTTGTTTATTTGTTTGTTTGTTTGTTACGCCTTCACGTCTTAACTACTGAACCGATCATCATGAAATTTTACACACACGTTGTCAGGGTTACAGAGAAGGACATAGGGTATCTTTCATCCCGTAAAAAGGAACTGTTCCCGAGGGATAGACAAAATACTATCCACGCAGACGAAGTCGCGGGCGGAAGCTAGTAATCTATATAGTTAGGGTTTTACCAGAGTAATAACCACGATGTAATTACTTATGTTGTAAATTATGCAAAATTAATAGTAGTTTCATAACACCAATACCTAGGTACAGTGAACGGCATGTCAGACTATGCATATTATGTTGACCTTGGGACTTTGAGACAGTCTTTTTCAAGCCGCCGTACACGCTAAGCGCTGTCGCACACAGGCAACTTAGTCGCCCAGCAACTGTTTTGTCTCTCACATCGCGGTCGTCTGCAATTTTTCATACAAACCATGTGAGAGACAAAATAGTTCCCGAGACAAAAGTTGCCCGTGTGCGGTAGCGCTTATAGTAACTACAATTTATTTTGTGGCCGTACGTAATAAAAGCTGTTTTCGTAATTCAACTGTTTTGCCTAACGTGCTGTTGTGTGTACCAAAATTAAACATTAGTCAACGTGCAAACTTCACAATTTACACATTGTCAAAGTTAAACTTGGCTTATAATAAATGTAGGCCTTTTTTGGTTTTCAGGAAAATAGAAATGTCAGTAGTTTTAACCAGGTTCCATTTTAGACTACGTTTTGAGACGCTTAAGTAAGCTAACAATACCTTAAGATCATAGAGCTTAAGATGAATAAATAATGAAAAATATTAGAAAAAATCGGCTCACCCGTAGCAACTTAGACGGACTTATCCCGTCTAAGTTGCTACGGGTGAGCTGATTTTTTCTAATATTTTTCATTATTTATTTATCTTAATATAAAAATAGCATTGTGAATGCAAAAATCTAAAAGTTTAACAATACCTTGGTTAAAAAACATAACCTAAAACATTTTTCCAATCGAGCTTTTGAAACTACACCCCTATTACTTACTTGCGAAGGTTTTTTTTACGATAGCTCCCGATTATTAAATACTTAATATTAGATTGAGTCGATTTTAAAATAATTGAGTCGATTAGATTGAGTCGAATTTAAAATAATTGAGTAAGTAGGTATCTACTAAGTAATCTCAATAATTTGATAATAAAAATACTTCATTATTTTTACTCTTATCTTTTGTTCAAAAAATAACACAGTCGCACACAGTTACCAACAAAAATAGTATGTTCGAATTTAACTAAACAATAAGTCAAAGGTCGACGTTTTATCGAAATGTAAGTATTATTTGTTTTAGATACTTACGGATGTTATTTTTATTTACACACTGACTTGACATATTTAAGCAAGAAATTTTCATCAACAATATTGATTGATAAATAGGACACCCTTCGGTGTATCACGTTTCGACAGATTTATACGAGGAATGAGGATATATCCAAATATCCACATGTGCTGTTAGGGTAAACTGATGTAGTTGGTTGTGTTATTGTACATTTAACTAAGGTGTAGAGTTTGCAAAGCTAGGGCTTGTAGAGTTAGGGCGTATAGAAATAGAAACTTGGCACTATATGAGGTCTGATAACTTTTGACAGTGCGAGCCTTATGGGTCTCGTCTTGGCAATATTTTGGTTGAAAATATTTTTGGTAGGATCTCATTGTTTTCCTATTTGTCATAAAAAGAGATTTCCATTTAGAACAGCATTAGAAAATCGCATAATAACTTAAACATTAGTTCTTGGAAAAATTATAAAAGGTATTAGCGTGACTCCGTTAATAATCGTTTGTGAATCCAGTTCTTAGAATTTAAAGAAAACAGGTGAATAAAAAGTTGTATACAACTGCCCTTTAGTGTAGAAAAAAAGTTGCAAGTAGTTTATTTTTAAACAAAATCAATGACAACATAAGTTATTCATTAACCAAGGCAGCTAAAATGTTAGGAAATTCAAAAATTAAATAAAAAAGCGCAATCCAATTAACAATAATAATATTGTTTACCGATGTGACATGCAATGTCATCACAAATTTTAATAGGTCCTCGTGCTCAAATGGACCTCTAAAAACAGCTCGTTATCACGATTCTATAAATATCAGACGGAGACTTGTCTTGACTCCCGAAGCCCCGGCTTGTTGTTTTGAACTTGTTGTGAACTTACGTAGTGCAGTAGTCACCGCGAACACAGGTTATCATTTCTATTTATTACAAGAAAACACATACCCCACACTAGACGGAAGTCTGCATTCAAACGGAACGCACATCCCAGAAAATAAATTTAAACATGTCTCCAAATAAGTTTCAGTTTATTATTTACGCACTTTTTATTTACGAAGAAATGTTCGAAGTGACAGCGGAGACATCGATCGATAAGTGCAAGGATACACTACCTAGATTCGTATTTCAAATGTGTACTGGAGATCTGTTAAGTTTTAGTGGTTTGAACCCAAGTGTAACAAGTGTGAGAGGAAAAAGAGCGTCCCTATTTCTAACGGAGGAGAGGTCAGAGAAACTGGCAAAGCAGTGCTGCACAAACCCTTGCTCTGTAACACAACTTTTGGAATATTGCCCAGAGAATTGGTGATATAGCAAAAGATTTTGCTTTGACAAAAAGTATTAGTGAAGCCGATTTGAAGAGAAGCTTCGCTTGTGAATTTTACTGACTGCCGTCGGTGCTTATTAAAGACTAGAAACGTGTAACGAGATCTCGCTTTGTAACCTCATTAGACTAAATATTCCTGTTGCGAGTCTGTCGAGTGGAGGGTGTCAAGTGAATTTAAGGATAGATGGATTCGATTGTGACCTTTGTGTTTGAGGAGATAGAATTGAAATGGTATTAGCGAACTGTAAAGCTGGCTCATGGCTGGCAGCCGGCTAGGCGACCCCTGTAATTTCCGTCCATTTAGTGGCCGAAGATGGCCAACCAATCACTCGAAGCCATTTCGTGACCGTCAGTTTTCGTTTTGTGCCATGTTCGGATATTGTTGCTTTATTTTGTTATTTATTTGTGTGTAAATTTGAAATGGTGTGAGCATGACGTAATAAAACTGGTTTGGATCCAAGTTCAATGAGTTTTTATTTACCTTACAGCTTTTTTTCGCACTACTTTATAGGTAAAAGTTAGTTTTATCACCAATTTAATCCCATATCAATATCATAAAAAAAAACTTGTATTAATTAGCAGCATGAGGTTTAACCTTTCTCTAAATTTACATAAATTTTATCATTTCAAATTTTCACTACAGAAAAATGGTTTTATATGTCATTTGCCAATCCACAGCCATTCTATTTACTTTTTATTACACTTTAAATATTATGCATAAGAAAAAAATACACATTATTTAAATACTCGGTTTGGTAGCATAATATAAATGAATCTAAGTGACGGACTAAGCTTCTTTAAACACTTTCAGTTTTAAGTAAGTTTTCAGGATATACCAAAAATAATACGCCATATTCAAACAACTGTGTATACTTACTCGTTTATTAATATAATAACCCTCTTCAAAGAATTGTTGTTTGTGCATAAACTACTTATTTATCATCTAATCAGCCTAAGCAATAGGGGACTCTGTCTTGTTTAAACTTTTCCACGTGAAACAACAATGACTAAAGCGTGTACCCATCAAACATCAAAACAGTCTTGAGTTATAACACTTGTTATTCAAGTGATTCATCATTAAGAACTATAAGATCAACAGTTCATACTAAACATACATACTTCGTATCAAGTGGCCCCTATTTGGAGCTGTTGCCCACATTTATTTCTGTATCTGGGTCACACATTGACTAGGTAGGTACCGTTTAATCGGACCTTAATTTGATTTGCGTGGGGAGTGGCGGCCGATAAAGCGCTTAGCAAAAGGCACAGGGATTTATGGTCTCGTGGATAACTCCAGCAAAAAGGGGGGAATAAATCTTGCCGGTAACTTAATAAAGTCTGCGCAGACAGGCTTTATCTGGAGCTGTGACCAAGGTGGTACACAATTTTTGTGACAGTCATAATTTCTTTTTGGGGGTAAAAGTTACTAAATATTTTAGTTAAATAGTATATTGCAATGCAGGTAAGTAATTAAAATAACCTACTAGTGACTTGTAGTACATTACTGCAGCGGCAGGAAACACAGGCATTGACGGACGAACGTGAAAATTTATACATACGTGTAACCATCGATGCCTATTTGCGGCCAAGGCTTGTATATACGTAGTACTTTTCTTTGATAATGCGCGGAAATGTAAACCAAGTAGGTAGTTACTTTTATTATCATTTAATTTTTATTTAAAATTACAGTCATTGAAAGTAACTAAACGCACCGTTTTGAGTTTCTGTATACTTCTTTTACATAAATACATGTCGTTGCATCGTCATGCACAGAAAATGTCAAAAATCAAACCCGCAGCAAAAATAAAGTGCGTGTAAAGTTGTGATTACTACTTATTTCACTAAAACAAAGTGGTAAATTAGTACTTATCAATACGAAAACTTACTTTATGATCCAAGTAGGTACACACTGTCTGGTGTTTCTGACAAGAATTTCACTAAAACAAAGTGGAAAATTAGTACTTATCACTACGAAAACTTACTTTATGATCCAAGTAGGTAGGTACACACTGTCTGGTGCTTCTGACAAGAATACTTGCTTTCTCTGTAATACTTGCACGTTTGATGCAGACTTACATTTTTTACTCTTGTTTACAATGTTCTTTTGATTTTGGAGACAACATCTTTTCTATTACAGTTCTTGCCACTTCTTGAATTTCAGGTGGCGTCAGAATATTACTTCCGACGATTGAACTAATTATCATTATAAACTAAATCGAAGATAAAATAAATTTCCAACCATGTTTGAGAATAATATCTAAAGTGTAATTAAAAGGTTAATATGAAGTTGAAGTATTTTCAGGTAACTTTTAGAGGCAACATAATTTTAAAATGCATTTTAAATTACATTGTGTGATGTGAATGTGAGTTTTCAAGTTTATAATCTAAGTATTTCTTTTTAATAAAAAAAAGAAATAATGATTTTTCATCCTGCCTTTTTCCGGTCGGTCATGTACGTATGTGTTTTTTTCCTATAGGTACATCTTTATCAGCGGGAACATTAAAATTATTACACTGTTAATGTAGAAATAAAGAAATGCTTGATCTCTCGTTGTAAACAAGAATGTTGACAACGAGAGATCAAGCATTTCTTTATAAGCCCTTTTTCCTCGTCCATTTTAACAGAAATATGCCTGTTTTACTATGTAGATTGCGAACAGAAAGGACAATTAGTGTTTTCCGATCTTTAACCAAAGAACTTTTTTATATAGGCAGATAAAAATAAATTGCTCGTGTTTCTTTTATAATTGTTATGAACATACCTACTATGAATTTTGGTTTGAAAATTGAAAATATTGAATATTAAAATTGGACAGAGTAGAGTCGTTCCCAGTTTATCAAAACTTACAAGTCTACATGTATTTTACAAGAATATTTTTAAAGTTTGTGTAAATTATGTTATTTTTTTCGAAATAGCTAATTGGGATGAGGGCAGCTTAGAAAAATGCTGAAAAAGGGATACCTTAATTAATTTCATTTACATTGGACCTTAGACTTCAAAGATATCCAAGGAAACTCGTCAAACTGAAATAAAATATGTAGGTATAGTGATTGAGATATTGGTAGGTTTATGAAAATTCAAAACAAACCGAGCTATGGTCTGCGACATTCTCCAAACTACGGCCCGCGGGCCAGCTCTGGCCCGCGAGCACCAACAATCCGGCCCGCGAAAGCAAGCCGGATTTACCAATAATACTGTGATTTACAGTATATTGGTACGATGAGCTAGCTACATCCTGGCCCTCGGGACTTCGTGGAGGAGTTAGTCTGGCCCTTATAGTAAAAAGTTTGGAGACCTATGTTCTGGACTATAGACTTGGACCTCAGAATACATAATATGCTTGGACTACGAAGGCACAACAACTCCTTAAAAACAAACAACGTGAACTTGGAAATTGAGTTATGGGCATTTTGAAAATATTATACAGTTAAAAAATATAACACGCTTAGATACTTATCACAAAAAAAAAATTAAAATAAAAAAGCTTAAAAAATTTTTTTTCATAAACCATACAACCCCATCGTGCTTGGGCTCGTTAGAATTGTCTGGATGAGTACAACTTCTATCTCGATGGGAGATTAAGTCCAGGTTCTGATGATGAAGCTGGAAGGCCATGCCATAAGAACTTAATATTAAAACCGTGCAACCCCATTGAGTTTGGGCTCATTTGAATCGTGTTGACGAGCACTTTGTTGAAAAATAGTTTCCAGGGTCTGATGATGGAGCCGGAAGAAAGACACAGGAACTCTTTAATTAAAACAAGCTACCCCATCGAGTTTGGGCTCGTTTGAATCGTCTTGACGAGCACTTTGTTGAAAAATAGTTTCCAGGGTCTGATGATGGAGCCGGAAAAAGACACTGAAACTTTGTAATAAAACCATGCAACCCCATCGAGTTCAAGTTCGTTTGAATCGTCTTGACGAGAGCTCCAATAAGCAAAAATATAATCATTTTTTAAAAAAATCTTTATTAAAAACACGTTTAAACAGAAATATAAAAATCGGAGTAAAAAAAAAACATTAAAACAGACTAGTAATACCAAACTTAAAGGTATAAAATAAATTCTTCTGTAAATATTTATAACCTTCTGTAAATATTTATACTTTACCTACAGAAGTTTTAAACCTAAAAACTTGGGGCGCAATATTGATGATAAATTTTACAAAATGCACCCCACGCTTTTAGCTTTAAAACTGCTGTAGGTCTAAACTCTAAGGTTATAAATATTTACATAAGAATTTATTTTAAATATACTTTTTAGTCTGTTTTAGTACCTATTCCGTTTTTTTCATAGACACAATCATCACACATCCAATATTTTATTACCAAGAAGAAAAGACATTTATAAAGCTCTCCCACAGCCTGTGTTCTGATTTTGTTTTTGGAAAAGAAAAACTAGTTTTTTTACATTCTCTTTGGTAGGTACTTACAAATTTTAAACTTCAAAATTCAAATGTAACTGCATTCGAATCGAATTCGAACGCAATCTCAGTATTTCCCACCGGCAGCGGCGGCGGGCGGTGCTACGATGCGTTGATCGCATCGCGCCATCGCGTTCGATACATCCAATATATTCTTGAATGCTCGACACTGGAATCTCATATCGATATTTACCGGTAAGGAAACAGTATCAAACCGTTTCGTAGCGCCAAATTGGCGAAAAGCTCGCGTGTTTTGTTTTCCAAAATGGCAGTTTACCTACCTACAAAAGGCGCTCAGAATATGTTTTATTTCGGTTAGTGTTGTGACTATTGTCTCCTTATATAATACAGTGTGTCATTATCTTAATATATAAAATCGTAAACTGAATGACTGACTGACTGACTGACTGACTGACTGATCTATCAACGCACAGCCCAAACCGCTGGACCTAGAGACTTGAAATTTTGCACACAGATACTTTATACAGTGTAGGCATCCACTAAGGAAGGATTTTTGAAAATTCCATCCCTAAGGGGATGAAATAAGGGATGAAAGTTTGTATGAAAGTCCCTCAGTTTTGAAGCTAGAATCTTCAGATTTTGTGTTTAGACTGACGATTGAAAATTAATAAATACGGGTCTCAGCCTTTTTTCAAAATTCTACCCCCGAAGGGGTCAAAAGGGGGATGAAGTTGTGTATTGAAGAAAATCCTTTATTTTCGAAGTAAAAATCGCTAAATTTATAATTTAGGCTTATGGATGGAAATCTAACGCAACGTATATTGTTTTTGTTAGTATTTCAACCCCTATGGCGATGAAATGGGGGTGAAAAGGGGTAAAAAACCTATAAATAGATATGGATGTCGCTATCGGGGTTTTCTGGGATGACGATTGCAAAAATGACATTTATTTTGAAGTCCAAGACGGTGGACATGATTTAACCCATAAAGGGGTGAAAATGGGGTTCAAATTTTGTATGAAAAAATAATTATAAATAGACATTACAACTTTAAACTTCGTAGGAGCACTTTTAAAATAAATAGGCAAATATATATTTTGTTATTTTGAAAATCAACCCCTTAGGGTGAGTAAACATAAAAATCGATATTGATGTCGTTATTGGGGTTTTCTGGGATGACGATTGCAAAAATTACATTTATTTCGAAGTGTAACACGGTGCACATGATTTAACCCCTAGAGGGGTGAAAATTGGTTCAAATTTTGTATGGAAAAATAATTTAAATTAGACATTACAACTTTAAACTTCGTAGGAGCACGTCTAAAAATAAATAGGCAAACATATATTTTGTGATTTAAAAATCAACCCCTTAGGGGGTAAATGGGGTGAGTAAACATAAAAATCGATATGGATGTCGTTCTTGAGGTTTTATGGGATGGTGATTGCGAAAATGAGTTTTTTTTAAGTCCAACACGGTGTACATGATTTAACCCCTAAAGGGGTGAAATTGGGGTTCAAATTTTGTATGGAAAATATAAAATATACTAAATAACTTTAAACTTCGTAGGAGAACATGTAAAAATGAATAGGCAATTATATAATTTTGAAAAGCAACCCCTTAGGGGGTAAATGGGACAAGTAAACATAAAAAATCGATTTGGATGTCGTTCTTGAGGTTTTATGGGATGGTGATTGCGAAAATAATATTTATAAATAAAATATTATTTGAAGTTCAACACGGTGGACATGATTTAACCTCTAAAGGGGTGAAAATGAGGTTCAAATATTGTATGGAAAAAGAATATAAAATAGACATTACAACTTTAAAATTAGTAGGAGCATGTCTAAAAATAAAAAGGCAAACTCATATTTTGTTATTTTGAAAATCATCTCTTAGGGATGGGGTAAGTAAACATGAAAATCGATGTGGATGTCGTTCTTGAGGTTTCATGGAAGGTGATTGCGAATTTTAAGTCCAACACGGTGGACATGAACCTGGACATGCACGCACATCCAGGGGACGGGGACAGGGTCGGGAGCGGGAACACGAACGGGAACGGGAACACGAACGGGAACGGGAACACGAACGGGAACGGGAACGGGACAGGAATGGGACGGGAATGGGAGGGGAACGAGACGGGAACGGGACGGTAACGGAAGACGGAACGGAACGGGAACGGAACAGGAAAGGGACGGGAACGAGACGGGAACGGGACGGAAACGGAACGGGAACAGGACGGGAACGGGAACGGGAACGGGAACGGGAACGGGAACGGGACGGGAACGGAACGGGAACGGGACGGGAAAGGGATGGGAACGAGACGGGAACGGAACGGGAACGGGACGTCGCGGGGACGGGAGACGGAACGGAACGGGAACGGGACGGGAATGAGACGGGAACGAGGCGGGAACGGGATGGGAACGGGGCGGAAACGGAACGGGAACAGGATAGGAACGGGAACGGGAACAGGGCGGGAACGGGACGGGAACGGGACGGGAATGGAACGGGAACAGGACGGGAACGGGAACGGGACGGGAACGAGACGGGAATGGAGGCGGTACGGGAACGGAACGAAAGCGGAACGGGAACGGAACGGGAACGGACCAGAAATGGGACGGGAACGGGACGGGAACGGGACGGGAACGGGACGGAAACGGGACGGGAATGGTACGGGAACGGGACGGGATCGGGACGGGAAAGGGATGAGAACGGAACGGGAACGGAATGGAAACTGAACGGGAACAGCAGGGAACGGGAACGGGAATGAAAACGGGAACGGGAACCGGAACAGGAACCGGAACTCCGTTTCCGAACGGAACGGGAACGGGAATCCGTGTGCGAGGCCCGCCACACGCGGCAAATGTCTTGCCTCGCGAGGCAGCGCGCTTGATGGTGCCGCCTAATCGTGTAAAAATGGCTGGACGGATCCTGGTTGAAGGTTCCCTTAGGATTTTCTCTAATATCCACGCGGACGAAGTCGCGGGCAGAAGCTAGTATTTTATAAGTCGATATCTCGAATCGGACAACAAATCAAAATGTAACCCCACTATAACTTTTTTCCTCTTGAAAAGACCCATCCATCGATGTACGATTCAAGTCTATTGGTCATAAGGATCAAAGTACCCGAACCCCTTTGTAGAGCGCCATCTGCCGCCGAAAATCGAAATTAAATTTTCCATAGAGTTACGCGCGTAAAACTATCTATCAACTTAGAATAATAACACCTAGAAGCCTTGTCCTAGTATGCAAAGTAAAAAAAAACGTACGTAAAAGTACTCGATAGACTTAGAATAATAACACCTAGAACGATAGTTCAAGCCAAAATGGCTCAGTTTTCAGATTTATATCCTTCATACGTTACCTGATCGTAACCACAGAATATATACTCTAACGCGAACGTAACTAAAATCCAAAAAAAACTGATCTCCTAAATGTAGGAAAATTTAAACTGTTTTGTACTAATTATTTGGTATAATGGAGAATAAAAATCTGAAAATGGAACCATTTTGGCTGTTTTAATTGCCTCACTTTTGACAGTGCGCTTAGTAGAGAACTATCGTTCTAGGTGTTATTATTCTAAGTCTATCGAGTACTTTTACGTACGTTTTTTTTTCTCGATAGATGTTCGTGCTAGCGTAGGTACTGGAAACTGGGGGGCTACTCAAATGACTATTTTCTATTAGCTTCTCAAAAATTGAAAATAAGCCTTAAACTTCAAAATTACGTGTCGTAGGCTTGTCAATCCATACAATACCGATCGTTTAATTGCTTATTTTTAAGATTTAAGTTAGCGAACGAAGAGAAAAGTGGCCATTTGAGTAGAGGGGCTGGAAAGAATGGGTCAAAATATAAGAGGTCTTAAGAAATTCGTATTAATTAAGTATCTTATTACCCAACTAAGGCAAAACGAAACCCGTTAGATAAGGAACAACATACAAAATATTGGATTTACTTTAAGCTTTTATAAGTTAGGGTGTAAATAATGTGGAATGTCTGAAATCAAATTTACTGAATATTTTTTTTATAGAGAGAGAGATAAAAAGTTGAAAAAGGTTGGTTGCGTGAAAAAATAAAAAAAAACCACTTCGACTTCACGTGTAATACCGAAGGGATTTGCTACATCTATGCGTGTATCCCGTAGCACAGAATATATCTCGAAAAATTATCTCGAAAAATAAATCATTAGAAAAGTACAACATCGACTCGACTATAACTATGTAATGTATGGAACAGCAGATTTTTTTTCGCGATTCCGTGGTTGGCCCCATAGTAAAAGTTGTTCATTCACGTGGTCTGAACAACCCTTTTCATTTTTAGATATACATATATATACTTAAAAATAACGGTGTATTGTTAATCTTACGAGCTTCAATGATTGTAAGTATGGACAAAACAGCCAGCAGGAATACAATAAATGAACGGGAACCTGAAAAAGAAAAAGAAAGAAGTTTATTTATTAGGAATTGAAAGTATTAAAAATATTAAAAAATAGCATCAATATTATGTTTAAGTACCTATGTTTAAATATTATGTAAAAGTACCTATGTAGAAACTGAATTTCCCTGCTTTTTGACTGTTTTTATAGTGTGTGTAGTTTCTAACTAAGTTCTTAAAATTATCCTAGGTACTAATATTATAAATGTGAAAGTTGGTGGGTTCGGATGTTTAGACGTTTGAATGTTTGTTCCTCAATCACGCAAAAACTACTGAACGGATTTGGTTGAAATTTGGCACACAGATAGTAGATAGTCTAGATTAAAACATAGAATACTTTTTATTCATATATTCCCACGGGAACGGGAACCACGCGGGTGAAACCGCGGGCGGCCGCTAGTCTGTTTATAAGATGGCTGTGTTCGATTTCTAGAGCAAAAAAGATTATTATAGAAATTAGTAGTTACCTGTCTTTATCTATGTATAGTAGAAAATGGTTAATAGTTAGGAACTTAGGAGTAAGTACATCTGTGACAACATCTTTGGCCCTAGAAAACATTCCAATGTCACTGCAAAGTCCTACAAAAAAACGTGTAAGTATATTATGTATATAAATGAGTATATAGTAAATTAGGGAATGATTTATTCAGCAATATAAGAAGGACATTTGATTCATGCCGGGCACAAAAAGTGAAATCTGGGAATAGTAACAATCTTTTTTATTTGAAAAAGTACAAAAAATTTGGACGAACTTATATTAAAGAAACTGCGTTTAGATTTAAGTATTTAGAAGCTGATAGCCGCGTAATCATTACAACAGAACACGAAAAAAGTGTAGTACCTAAATATAATGAACAAAATATTGACGTTCAAATTATTTTTGTATTATGAGGAAATAAAGAATAGTAGGTACAGACCTCATTCTGAAATTAAGTGGGAATAGAATTCTCCTGATTACAAAGGACATGGAGGAAGTCAATTATTCCCACTGACGTCAGCACTTTGGAAGCTGCTATCAGCAGATAATAATTACAATACTGTGGTTAAGACAGATTTTAAGCTAGTTAATAATAATATTTGCTTTGATATCGCGCATAATAATTAACTTGATAATAAAGCTACACCGCTCCATAATTAATATATATTCGTAAAAAACAATGTTAATCAAAATTTGTATCATAATTTAATTGTAAATTCGTTTTTTTTTGTTTCTTTTTTATTTTAACTTAAGGCGAGGTGGTAGTGAAAGTGGCGCCGCCACTACATTCATTTTTATTACTCGTAAACCAAGTCAATATTTAAAAAAAGCTCAAGTTATAATCTCTTAAATTATCTCTAATATTTTTTGAATAACTCTTCAACAGTTATCATTCATTCTGTAAGTTTTAAAATCCATAATTGCCAAAAGTGGCCACTTGGAGCTAAATGGATTTTAAAACTTACAGAAAGAATGAAAACAGTTGAAGAGTTATTCAAAAAATATTAGGGACAGTTTAAGAGATTATTACTTGAGCTTTTTTTAAACATTGACTTGGCTGACGAGTAATAAAAATAAATGTAGTGACGGCGCCACTTTCACTACCACCTCGCCTTAAGTAAATAAAGCAAAGAGCAAAGAGCTCATACATATTTGACAATACTAAATGTCAATTTATACGTTCTTTTTGGTTTTAAGTAGTTTGTAAGTAGTTATTAGTCGTTTAAAATAGAATAGCAACGTTATAATGTCTATCTTTCTTTTTTTATACGATTGTGTTACCCATAGAACAGCGGGGCCTTCTGACACAGGCATTTCATAATGCCTACTGGGTTTGGACCCAGTCACTGTTTATAGCTGTAACTGCAACAATAAATGATTTTTAATTTTGATTTTTTGATCTACACAGAATAGCCACTTTGGGGCTTTATTCATGAAATCATTCGACGATAATTCGGCTGGTGTTGAGCGCTCTTTACTTCATTTTCATTGAACAGCCATGCTCTCGAATCTTCGTTCATTTTTTTTTTTTTTTTTAAACAATTTGCGTTATTTCACTAGAAACCTTTTTTTAACAATATTCGAGCTATGGTGTAGTAAAAAACGTCAAAAATAATTTTGACCACTGCCTGCCATATATCGGCAACACTGTGCGGCGAGAGATAACGACATAATGGTGGCTGGCTAGTCGAATGATAGAAAATGAGTAGAAAATAAGTAGTAGCGGCTTCTCTGCTTATTTTATCTATTGTGCGGGGCCGCGTTCGATGAGCTCAGTAGCGCCACTAATGGAAATAAATCAATGACGTTTTATCAAGGGCTTAGGTTAAAAGTTTTGATAAGTTTGCGCAAAAAAAAGAGTAAAATGCATTTTCTAAAATATAGTTTCAAGAACTCAAACTTAAGCAATAAGTCGTGCATCTCAATAGTGCCAACAGTGACCACATATTTTAACGAAATCGAGATTCATAGCATAACTTAGTGCTTATATTTGAGACCATGAAAAAGTATTTAAAAATTGCACTTTACTCTTATATTTGCGCAAAATAACCAATACTTTTATTCTAAGCCCTTAAAAAAAGGAAAATGATTTATTTACATTGGTAGCACTTTTGAGCTCATAGAACCATGAAATAAAAGACTTTTTAACGGATACTAGCGCAGTTTTATTGAAAGTACTTTGGTAATTAGTTGGTATTTGGTTTGATTTTTGATTTTCCCGACGTTTCGGCACCTTTGCAGCTGCCGTGGTCACTCAAAAGTGAGCGCGTAAGCTTGAGAAACTCATAGAACCACCTTAAAGGCTCCCGCAACTCAGAGGTACTGGGGTTCTGAATACTGGAATGGTTTCCTTATACAAACTGGGCGATCCTGCAGCTCAGAAGTATTGGGGTTCTGAGTACAGGAAGGGTTTCCATTAACGCGGCACTCCTGCCTATCTCACCACGGCGATATTAAGGTTTTAGAATCATCATAATACATATTTATTTATTTAATTACTCCAACCTACAAATGTAGTGTTTTTATTCTACTCTCGACGCTGAACATTAACTTTTTGCATTATTTTTACATATTCGGGTGGGACTCACAAAAATTGTACCTTTTCGAAATTTTTCGTGGACCTTACTTTGAAAAGCTTTAAATCATTATTTAATTCCAGGAAAAGATTGCTGTTTTCTGTACATGCTTCAATATATTCACATCTAATAATATCAGGCCAGTGCCATATCAAAACATTTAAAATAACAACAAAAATTATTGGCTATTAGTAGGAATCATTTCTAGTTCCATAGAAAAAACAAATGTCCCAGCCCCTTGTAAAAATCATTAAATTAATTTTTCATCGTGTAGCCTGTATGTACAGGGCAATCTTATTTAATGGAGTAAGGTATTGGAACTGATCTATAATTAATGCGTCAATAAACCGGAATTATTACAGTTATAATAATAAAAACGTTGGATTTAAAAAGTGTCCTCCTTTTTTTTCACGTGTGTTATAGTCAGTTTGTTACAATGGTAGTGTTTTGTTATTGAGGATAGAAACACTTCACATTATTTTTTTATGTTGGCAACATTTCAACAATCTAATAATAATGTCAGTGATCTGACAGCTATCTTAGTTTACATGAAAAAAAAAACGCTAACGTGTGTGTTACGAGTTGGTCATTGCATTTTATTGACTTTTAGGAAGCAATTTTTCATGGTAAGTAATAAAATAGATTTTTCACCTCTCCAGCACGAAAAGGGTGCTTTTGGCGCGTAAAAACTCGCAGCAAAATCGATTTTTGCTGCGAGCGTGAGACAAAGTGCTTTTTTAATTTCTAACACCAACTTTTAAAATAATAAAGAAAAACAAATAAAGTGACAAGGATGACACTTGTAAAATTGATATGTGAGAAAAGGATAGATAGAGTGCTTTATGGTGTCATACACGGATTAAAAAGTAAAAAAATAAAATGCACGGATATACCAAGGAGTTTTAAATAAGGATTGTTAAAAAAGAAGGTTGATAATTCGAAATAAAGAGTATGGAGGAGGTAATGAGGTCGCATGTATGAATCAAATATGAAATAAGAAAAATTTATGTTAACAAATTATACGTTTTATGGTTATAAATAAATAAAAAAGACGGGATATTAATGAATAAGAGAAAAACACAACGTAATGTAATCAAAACGACGGGAATCTACTTTACTGACTCTATGAATAAAAATTTTCAGCATAGGTTTAATCGAATTATTTTGTGATAAATTACAAAAATGAATGCGTCCAACGATGAAGATAGTTGCCTTACTCCAAAAGAGTTAAGAGAACAAGTTTCTAATGCTGAATTAAGCTTTTTACCAGGAAAGTCACATGAAAATTTTCTCACTGGTCGAGGTGAAAAGTTGTATGTTTTACACGAGACCAAAATGTTGTTCTGCCTCGTGCCTTTAAATCACTCACTGTGCTCAGTAGTCTATATTAGAATCACTCGCTACGCTCGTGATTCAATTCTAGACTACTTCGCTAGTTCGTGATTTAAAGTCGGCACTCGCAGCACAATTTGATTTTGGTCACTTGTATAACAAATAACTATTTTTGAAGTCTTTAGACTTAAAGTAAATACTAAATACTATAGAATAATGCATTTTTCCACTTGATTACATAGCATTTGAAATTGCTACACGACTTTGAAGTTACTTTTTCACGTGTGTTTGTTCCCGTTTGTTACGTGGGTGACGACATTGTGTAACGTGACACACGTGAATTTATGCTCAAAAAAATACTTTGTATTACTTAAAACCAAAGTTTTCTATTGTTAGAGGTCATAAAATCATGTCTATTCATAGGCTCAATACTTATAAAGTCAAACGTATAGTTTTTCACTGTGTATACTGACTTTAACATTAATTCCAATGTGTTACGCATTTCCAGTGTGTTATCGTGTGTTACAATTTCCCGTGTGTGATGGTACATTTTTTCTGAGCCCCACCCATTCATTTAAAATCAGAATTAATTATCTCACGGTTTGTACCTAGCATGTTAAATATCAATTTCAGATGCGTTATAGCGGCAGCCAAAATACATCTTTTGTGAAAATTTCAACTGTCTAGCTACCATGGTTCATGAGATACAGACTGGTGACAGACAGACAGACAGACAGACAGCAGAGGCTTAGTAATAGGGTCCCGTTTTTGTTCTGTTGTTGTTGTTGGTCCTGTGGGTATGGAACCCTAACTAGCGGCCGCCCGCGAGTTCGTCTGCGTTCTGCGTGGATAGTTATGTGAGATCGGAAACAGCACTTTTTTCGGGATGAAGGGTACCCTATATGTCCTTCTCTGTACCCTTGACAACGTGTATGCAAAATTGGATGAATCATCATGAGGTTAAGACGTGAAGGCGTAAAAAACAATCAAACGGACTTTCGTATTTATGATATTAGTAAAGATGGGATAGAATTTCTATTAAATTATCTTTCTAGAAGTTACGGACTAGCCACGCGATGCGGCAACCGGCGACGTGACTCGCGAATTGTTCGAGCGCGATGCAAGAGACAATGGGGATGCAAACTGAGGAACTAATGGCGCCACAAACGCTTGCACCAAAATCGTTTGATTGGTTGTTTCAAATGTCAAATGTCGTTTCTGTCATATTTTAACCAATCAAAAGTACTGTCTTAGGAACAAGCTTACGCAGCGCCATTTACAATTAGTTTTACGTTGCCATCCCCATTCGCACGTCACGTCGCCACCCCGTGTCGGTCGGTCGCTGTTTCGCGTGGCCATGGCGAGGCTGTTAACGTGCCCAATCGCAGACTGTGTAACAGTCTCCTTGATCTAAGCTGTTTCTAATCAACTACACGCGTTGCTGATGACCCTGAACTGACCTGTGGCCTGCATTTATCCGTACAGTTCAAAATAATAACTAGTGGCTCCGTGAGCTGTAGACCTCACGTTAAAAAGTAGTTCAAATTGTATATTTTTTTTAAATAAATAACGTAGAATAGGTTTTAAATATTGTAGGCCCATCGCTAAAAGGTTACGTTGTTGAGATTGATGAAGTGTCAAACGTGACCTACCTAAAGTGGCCCTACTTTAGTTTTTTCAACTAAAAATAAGTATCTATACTGAGGGTCTGTAACAAAAAATGTTCGTCGCACTCCGTGGCACTATTGACACAGTACATATATACATGGCGATTTGACGTTGTCCCATGTTCGAATTAGCATATAACTTAAAACTGTATTTGTTTTTTACAAAAAAAAATAGTTTGTTAGATTAGTAGGATTCTAAATAATCTTAACGAATGTATTATAATATTTTTACAGCATTAATTTTAAACAAAAAATTTAAATTAATGAATTAATATGTGTGTTTTACCATTGTCCCATCTTGTTATACAAAAGTTTTAATAGTCGTTATTTGAATTTAAAAAATATTATTTATAAAGTTTCGGTGTTGTTAAAAATATCGTCAAATGTTCTTTTAACTTATGTTTGTTTACTATTTGGTTGTAATACAAAATAATTTGAATAACTTGTTTTAATACAAAACCTAAAAATTGGTCATTGTGGAAAATTCCTCTTAGTTACGCAAATATTTCATAAGGAGCGATTAAAATCTACTACATAAGATGCTTTTTTAAACCTAGCAACCCTTTCAAAAAGAAAAAAAGATCTGTAATGTGTACTTCTTTCGTTCAGTTTTGAATGGGAAGTCACAACTGATAGTTTCGCGTAGTGAGTGAGTTTCAAAATTCCACTGATTTACGAAGATTACGTGGTAAGTAAGCTTATTTCACTGTTGTATAGATTATTTTTAAGATTTCCGGTCTATAATTTCGGTAAATAATAGCAATTTGATTAAGATAGACACATTTTTTCGACCAAAATGTAACAACGACTTGACCTAACCTAAAATCCGTTACGTCAGCTGAGAAACATTCTCTCAGTGGATGGGCTTTTGTAACTCAGCGGAACATAAACCCACGTCTACATTCCCCGTAATTAGTAACGCAATTAAGTCAATGATATTATGGAAAAAATGTATGGCATATACAATTTCGTTTGCTTAACTTGCTATGGTTTACCCAAAGACTGTTATAACGATTTCATTTGCGATACTTGTTTTGGTGGGTAGTTATAAATTTTGTAAGATTACTTTAGTTTTTAATAGTACAAAGTTTTTTATGTAAACTATGCCTTACTTTTTCCATACACTTCCACTGAGTGATAGTACCCCTGTTGAGGCAAATCATTTAAGATTTTATTTTATTGTTATTGATTGTGTTTGATGTGTTTAATTAATATTAACCTACTTGATACAAGTATTAATAATTAATTCTATAAGTTTTAATTCAGATCTCGTTTTTTGCCAAATAAACCAAACTTTATTATGTAAATTTTGTCAGACTCAGACTCTCTCAGAGGATAGAAAAAGTTGTTTTTTTTATGTTTCTCTATCATATATAAATGTTGTTGGTATTTTTTTGGATAAATTGATTAATTTCTTTTAATAAACAACTGTTGTTTATTGTATTTTTCTTTGAATTAACCTATAAACGGGAACATATAATGCGTAACGCAGCGGAAGCAGATTTCAGGTCACTACCATTTAAATAGCAATTTTGCCAAGATCTACCTCATTTTTATCTTGTTTTTTGTGTTTTTAATCAAATTAAGATATAATAGAATCAGCCTGAAGAAAGAAAAACACCAATATCACGATTATAATTTTTTTGGCGTCATTTTGTCGCCGTACAAACTTTTATAAAAATGCCCAAGTTTTTTCAAACAGTATAGGAGCTCCATGGAAACGTTCGAATTTGACGGCTGACGTCACTCTAAGAGCTCTAAGCAAAGTTCGCAGGACTTTGGTCAGGGTTGTGACTAGGGCTTGCAATTCGAATATTCGAATATTCGAATACTTCGAATATTCGGCTTATTTTGCTATTCGAATACTCAAGTCGGTGATATTCGAATATTCGAATATTTTCTACTTTGTTAGATTTAGGCGAAAGTCATTCATTAAATACCCGAATAGCGCTAGAATGAAGCGTTCGTTAACGGTCACTTTCACGTTTATTTATTTGTTGACCTAATGTTCTTTATTTGTCCAGATATTGTAAACCATTTTAATCTAGCTTCACGATGAGCAAAATACTTTAAACTTAAAACAGGTCAGAAGTCAGAACTGGAAGACGATGAAATAATATACTGTCATTGAGCTGATCTAATGGTGGAACCCAAAGATGACCACAGGAAATCTGTAATAAAACCATACAAATCCATCGAGTTTGGGCTCGTTTGATTCGTCTTGACAAGTATTTTGTTGTGAAATAGTGTCCAGAGTTTGATGATGAAGCCGAAAGAAGACCACAAGAACTCTGTAGTGAAACCATGCAACCCCATCTAGTTTAGGATCGTTTGATTCGTCTTGGCAAGTACTGTAATATGAGATGATTTCCAGGGTCTGATGATGGAGCCGGAAGAAAGCTACAGGAACTCTGTAATAAAACCATGCAACCCTATCGAGTTTATACTCGTTTGATTTGTTTTGATGAGTACTTCGTTGAAATAGTGGCCAGAGTCGGATGATGGAGCCGGAAGAAAACCACAGGAACTTTGTAATAAAACCACATAAATCCATTGAGTTTGGACTCGTTTGATTCGTCTTGACAAGTTCTCTGTTGGGAAATTCAAAAGTGTACATGGTTTGATGATGAAGCCGGAAGAAGGCCACAAAAACTCTGTAATAAAACAATGCAACGCCATTTAGTTTGGGCTCGTTTGATACGTCTTGACTAGTACTTTGGTGGGAGACGATTTCCAGGGTCTGATGATGGAGTTGAAAGAAGGCCACAGGAACTCTGTAATAAAACTGTACAACTCCATAAAGTTTGGGCTTGTTTGATTTGTCTTCACAAGTACTCTGTTGGGAAATAGTATCCAGGGTCCGATGATGGAGCCGGAAGAAAATCACAGGAACTCTGTAACGAAACCATACAAATCCATATTGAGCTCGTTTGATTCGTCTTGACGAGTACTCTGTTGGGAAAATAAATAGTGTTCAAGGTCTAATGATGAAGCCGAAAGAAGACCACAAGAACACTGTTATAAAACCATGCAACCCCATCTAGTTTGGACTCGTTTGATTCGTTATGACTAATGCTCTAATAGGAGAGGGTTTCCAGGGTCTGATGATGGAGCCAGAAGAAGGCCACAGGAACTCTGTAATAAATCCATGCAACCCCATCGAGATTTTTGCTCATGTGATTTGTCTTAATGAGTACTTTGTTGGGAAATAGTGGCCAAGGCTAGATGATGGAGCCGGAAGAAGATCATAGGAACTCTGTAATAAAATCATACAAATCCATCGAGTTAAAGCTCGTTTGATTTGTCTCTTGACAAGTACTCTGTTGGGAAAATAAATAGTGTTCAAGGTCTGATGATGAAGCCGAAAGAAAGCAACAAGAACTCTGTAATAGCACCATGCAACCCCATCTAGTTTGGGTTCGTTTGATTCATCTTGACTAGTACTCTAATATGAGACGGTTTCCAGGGTTTGATGATGGAGCCGCAAGAAGGCCACAGGAACTCTGTAATAAAACCATGCAACCCCAACGAGTTTTTGCTTGTTTGATTTGTCTTGATGAGTACTTTGTTGGAAAATAGTGGCCAAGGCTAGATGATGGAGCTGGAAGAAGATCACAGGAACTCTGTAATAAAATCATACAAATCCATCGAGTTAAAGCTCGTTTGATTTGTCTCTTGACAAGTACTCTGTTGGGAAAATAAATAGTGTTCAAGGTCTGATGATAAAAGCTGGAAGAAGGCCACAAAATCTCTGTAATAAAACCTCTAGACTAGTTCTCTGATGGGAGATTAAATTGAAATTGAGATAGTTTCCAGGAGTCGGAAAAAGGTCACAGGAACTCTGTAATAAAACTATACAACTCCATAGAATTTAGTGCTCGTTTGATTTTTCTTGACAAGTACTTTGTTGAGACCACCAAATCCTCCATCACCAAACCCTGGACTTTATGTCCAGGGTTTGGTGATGGAGCGGAAGAAGGGCACAGAAACTCCATAATAATACCATACAACACAACCCCATCGAGTATGGGCTCGATTGATTCATTTTGACAAGTATTCGGATGGGTGTTAGACCTTGGTCTGATGTTGAAACCGGAAATACCACAGAAAAACATAGATAAGACTAAAAAGCAGAATGTATTGACAAAAAACTAAATAGAAACACGTTTTAAAAACGTACTATAAAGTTAAAAAATCGAACTGAAAACCCGTAACGATTTATGACCATATACAGAAGTTAAACCTAAAAACGTGGGGAAAATGCAAAAGTCAAAGATGATACATTAAACGAAGCATTAAACTTTGGTTTAACTTGAAAAATAAACAATATTTAATAATTACAACCATTTTTTTAAATTTACAGAAATATTCGAATAATATTCGAATATATTCGAATACCTCCATAAAAAATTTCGAATATTCGAATAGTGAATTCCATCGAATATTTGCAAGCCCTAGTTGTGACATCGCGTCGCAGTTGTTTCCATAGCGTTCACGCGTAGCATTCCACGAGACGGCCGGAGAATGCCAACCCTAGCGATCCGACGGAGTGCAATGACAAAAGGGCCTAAGTGACGCTAGCTCCTCTACTGTTTGAAAAACTTATGTACTGTGCTATTGACTCACGACTAAGGTTCAATGTCAAATAAATTGAACGACGAATTGTGTCCGACTCATAAAGTTAATATTACGTAGGTATATTAACTTTATGGTCCGACTATCGTGATTCTATTTTGTAATTGGCCCTCTGTGCAAATAACCTTATTTATTTTCAAATTTTGAATAGGTAGGTATTGGCCAGAGATGTTTTGATGTTTAGAAATGACACTCCCGCACTGTCCCAGAATCAATTACCTCGCCCCCTATATCCTCAAATTAGACAATATTTTGTGCGAATTATTTTAATGCTTTGTGGTGTTATTGTAATTAAACAACAGTTTTGTAATTACATCGTAAAATATCGTGCGCCCTAAATAATAGTTTATTATTAGCATACCTGTAGTAAATAACAATATTTTAATTAAATTTAATTTCAGGTAACATTTTAGTAGGTACTAAAATTTCATCATGTATATTATCATGCAAAATTATACTGCTCCAAAATTTTCTCTATTATTAATTTTGTACTGTTAGCAAAATAATTATATAAAGACAACATGAATTTATTAGCACATTATTTAGATGAATTGCTGAGGCATCCCACAGGGTGCCATAAGTTCATATTTACCTTTGTTTACTCGTTGAAACTTGAGTTAATTTTCAACAAATGAAGTTGTGAAAGAACTTTGTCATGACGCGGGTTCGCTCCGCTCTCAAGTTGGTCTGTGGATATTAATTGCTAGTTGGTTTCAAACATGGTACAGTCAGAGTCAAATTGATAAAAGCGTCTAGAGTAGTCAAAATGATCTGAAAAACAAAAAAAACAATTTGATCTACGCAGAGTCAATCATATCATACAATCATCATATTGTTGTAAGCACACAAGATGTTCAAAATAACTTAGTACTCATTGTTTCACAGTCAGCCCCCCTAGCATGAGCCCTGAAACGCGATATGATAAAGCGATTTATCGTTTAACTGTCAAAAGACAATGGATTTTGGCAGTTGAGTGTCGATAAAACGCTATAACACGCGATATATATCGTGTTTTGTCGGTCATGCTAGGGGGGCTTAGTGTTCAAAATTATCTTAGCTGTAAATGTTAAACAAAGCTGTACATAATGCATATATCATTGTTCACAGATGACTTTGACAGGTTTGTTTGTCTAAGATAATTTTGAACACTCTGACTGCTCATATAAATATGAAACAATGAGTGCTAAGATATTTTGAACACCTTGTGTGCGTACAACAATATGATGATTCTAACTGCGTAGATCAAATAGTTTTTTTTTTATTTTTCAGATAATTTTGACTACTGGACGCTTATATCAATTTGACGCTGACTGTACAATAATTATACTGCGCCAGGTATAACACTCCGAGACAGAGGAAGTCAAGTGGGTCTGCACGTATACGTCATCTCCGCTATCGATGTTGAAAATAACATTCATTCAACTTTAATTAAACTGTTTCGAAGAGAAACAAATCACAATTAAAATGCACTATATTAATTTTGTAATGAGTGTGACAGAAAACAAATCTTCATTCTTTGCTTGTACTATAAAGTTGCGCAACTAGATAGTGACGTATGCCGGTGCATCGCCCGGAATGCGAGAACTTTTTTTAGGGTTCCGTACCCAAGGGGTAAAAACGGGACCCTATTACTAAGACTCCGCTGTCCGTCTGTCTGTCTGTCTGTCACCAGGCTGTATCTCATGAACCGTGATAGCTAGACAACTGAAATTTTCACAGATGATGTATTTCTGTTGCCGCTATAACAACAAATACTAAAAATATAATAAAATAAATATTTAAGGGGGGCTCCCATACAACAAACGTGTTTTTTTTGCCGTTTTTTGGTACGGAACCCTTCGTGCGCGAATCCGACTCGCACTTGGCCGGTTTTTTCTTCTTTGAACCATTATACTAAGAGCTAGCCCCGGAAATAATTTACAGAGCGACGAAATCCCTCTTATTAGTTTGCCATACTATCATTAACAGATCCGAGCACCTCGCAGATTTTCAATGGTGGGGGTGGGAGTGGTTGAGCAACAAAGGGGCTCAAAAGCGATTGAAGGTGTACAATTTACAGAGCTCTGGATTTGGTGTGGTATAATAGCAAGCCAAGCATGTATTTAAATCGAATATAACATTCCCAGCAATATTGACTGATGAAAAAGTATTGCCGGGCGGCATCAAAATGCGCGAATGAGTGGTAAAGTTTGATGCCCTCTGGCACTACTCCTCCACCAGTCAAAATTCCTGGCAATGTTATATTCGATTTAGATACATGATTGACTTGCTATTATACCACACTAAATCCAGTGCCCTGTAAATTGTATACCTTCAATCGCTTTTCAGCCCCTTTTTTGCTTAACCACTCCCACCTCCTCCACTGAAAATCTGCAAAGTGCCCGGGTCTGTTAATAATGATAGTATGGCAAACTAATAAGAGGGATTTTGTCGCTCTGTAAATTATCTACCTATTTCCGGGGCTAGCTCTTAGCCCACATGATTGGTTTCAAAGGTTTCAAACTGTTATTTGCGAGTGCAATGACCAGGTGTTTATGTATTAGCCGTAGCATATTTTCTTTCTAATCCTACCCATCGATTTTAACGGCTGTAATACCTAGATCATGAAAAGAACATCCTCCAACTTTCATAAAATATTGGTTTTGTTTAATTTGCAGCAAAATTTGACATGCTGTATTATCAAAATAAAAAACATGGTTTGTATTAACGAGTAGATTGTGTGTAGAAGAAATGTGTAGATTAATAGTTATAAAGTAATTAATTTAATAATCTAAGTAGCTAGTGATATAGTTACTAGCATGATAATTAAATTAAGTTTCCGCGTTCTAATTAAGTATACATATTGACAAGTGTTGCGGACACAATATGTTAACTATGTATTAATAGATAGATAGATACCTTTATGAACTTTAGATAACAAGAAAGTTTGTAAAATAAACAATTTGTGTTCCTTAAATAAATAAAATAAGATAAGACTTCTTCTAATTATAAATATTTCAATTATAATTTTATACACACACGCACTCTTAATTATTCTCAAACCTTTATTACGTGTTTGAATTATACTTCAATATAAAATAGTTGGTGATCGTTGAAAGCACGTGAAAATTTTAAGCGAGTAGGTAAAACTATTGAAAGAACTGTGTTGAAAGAGTGAAAAGCTTTAAGTGTATCATATTCTGAAAAAGTCTTTAAAAAGAAAGATTAAATTTAAGTATTCGCACTGTAGATGCATAAACTTTATGCGAGTATAAAAGTTATTACTACACATCTATAAGAATAAGTTTTTGAGTCGGGTTTTACCGAATTTATTTGTGCTTCTAATATTACTGCCATCAGGTGCATTTGCTTTATATTTTATTCTTATATTCTTTATATGCAATTTTGGACTGATTAAAATAATAAATGCGACAGAGATGAAAAAGATCGGCAAAACTTGGAGCAAGATGAACTTGTAGCTGACAGACAGTACATATTGCATAATAAATATACAGAGTGAAATCGAAGTCATTAGCAATATTTTAAACTTAAGAATCTAACCGCGATATTGATAGCTATAGGTCCATGCTACACGGGCGGTTCTCCCGCCGCAGGAATCCACTCCAAAACAGCACTAGACAACATTTAATATGGAAGTTCTATGCTGCATACTGCACTGCGCGGTTTCCCGTCGGTTCACGGGCAGGAGAAAATCTACCGCCGCATGCGGCGTTAAACCGCTGCCGATAACCGCTTCTTCAAACTACACGATGGCGGTTTCCCGCAACTGCATCATTCTGAACAGGAGCTTAAATAGGTTTGATGAGTTCACAGACATTTCTGTTGTGAGTGAAGAACTTGTGAGCGCTATCTCGGTGTTCACTGGACATTTAATGAAATATTCACGAAGTTAAACAATTACTTAACAATTAATATAAGAGCTGCAAGAGCAGTGATCATGTTGAGTATGAATAAAAGAATGCAATAAACCGCATTCTTTGTAGTTTGATGGTTTGCGGTTTCGTTTCGTTTTCCGCTGCGGAAAATCGCTTTCCTGAGCGATTTTCCGCAGCGGAAGAACCACCCGTGTAGTCAGGGTTTTAAAGGACAATTGTTTTTAAATCGAAGTGATGAAAATTCAAGATAAAATAACATAGAAATCACAAGAAGATGCTAAACACCATGAATGCAACGATTTTTTCTTTTACTAAAAAGCTAATGAAATTAAATAACCGTGGTTACCAAAATTGTATGCTTACTACCAAGAACTCTTGGACGCTATCAAAGATCTTCGAAAAATATAAACAAACAACGTCCACAGTTCCACACTCATTGTTAGATGAAACAAATAAATGTAATTAGGTATTTTTCCTAAAGTCATCAATATCGCAGTTAGATTCTTAGTTTAAAAGATTGGTAATGAATCTCGGCCACTTTCCGCAATATAAGATTACGGACATTTTAAAATAAATTTCAGGTTTGTGTTGCTGAAGTATAAAAAGTTATCGTTTCCAACACTAATTTGAACTGTCAGAGACGACAACTTTTTGTACTTCAGCAACACAAACCTGAAATATATTATAAAATTTCCGTAATCTTATATTGTGGAAAGTGGCCGAGACACATTTTTAATTACGCACTCAGATTTAAGAAATCTTAAGAAAACATGAAAGAGCGCGGCAAAACATGTTCGGCCAACAACAACGGCCTCTTAATTATTTTTATGAAAAATTATACAGTTTATACTAACAATGTTGCTAAAGAGCTTAAAGGTATACAACTTTGAAAAACAATAACGAAAAGCTTTTGATTCGTTCTCTTTCGACAAATCCTAGCCGAATGTATCGAAGTTTCGCGGCAAGTTTCTCTTGCCCTCACAAAACTTCTTGCCGGACTTCCTAACTTTGCAAACACCAGCAGAACTTTTTATATAAGCTCCAAGACAAATGCACAAACTCTCGAGCCGAGTACCCATTTACTTCTCAGATTTATTTGCTTACCCTCTGTGCTAATTAAAAGAACTTAATCAAAAACTTGGCGAAGTTTTCACGTCTTTTGCTGTAATCAATTATATGAGCTAGGTCTTCGTGTCTTTGTATTTTTTTGAGATCTAATTACATGATTTTTTGGGTTCGTGGCGGCCCTGTTGCCGTAGCACCCAATTTAAATAAATTCCACCAGTACATTTGATTAAAATTGTACCGAATCAAATTAAACTGACTGCGCGGGTTTAAAGGCCACATGTGCTATGCCTATGACCACTGGGTACTTAAGAAACGGGTTCATCCGTTTCTTTTTGCTTATTTTTCACATACTTTTCAAGTACAGACCTACTTTAGAGATATTCATATTTATAATAAAGAAAGAATAAAGAAAGCACATTAATCTTGTATAGGGATGTATGGTTTCTTGCTACCACACAACTTTTTACTGAAGTGAATTTAAAGTCCTTGAAATAATAAGTCCAAACTATTTACTTTACGTTAGTTTAAATATTGAGTCTCACAACATACCTATATACCTAAAGATACAGAATGCGAACTAAAAATTAAAATATTCGTAATTTATATATTGAAATCGCGCTAAGTACATATTCGGATCTATTCCCCATTCATCCGGATGAGTTTTAATAAATATTGAAATACCTACAACAATTTCCCTTTTCATCCGAAGACCCGAAGGTATGCCCTACTCATCCGATTATTTTGTAAACGTAATATACTTAAAAATAAATAGGGTTGGCAAATAAAAGTATTTTTTTTATTAGTTGTTGGGTTAAATTAAATATTATGTAATAGCGCGAATAAGTGAAATATAAAATTTACTATAAAAATAAGTACCTAACATACATACATACGTACTCACGCCTGTTTCCCATGGGGGTAGGCAGAGACTATGGATCGCCACCTGCTACGATCCTTGCACACTTCTTTCGCTTCATTCATATCCATCAATCTTTTCATACATGCCCTGCGGTTTTTGTCACTGCGTACACCAGCCTTTTTTATAATAACCTCTATTTGGTCCGCGTAGGTTTTTCTGGGACGCCCTCGTGCAATCGTTCCTTCCACATTCGCACAGTATATCTCTTTCGTGATTCGCCTTTCATTCATCCTCTCTAAGTGACCAAACCACTGGAGCATTCCTTTCTCAATTCTTGTCACTATATCATCTTTCAGACCACACCTTTTGCGAATCACCTCATTGCTCACTCTATCACTCAGTTTTACTCCACATATTTTCCTCAACGATCGCATCTCTACCGCATTTATTCTGCTTTCATTCTTCTTCTGCCATACCCAAGATTCACTTCCATACATCAGTGTCGGTACCAGCACTCCGTTATGAATAGCCATTCGCGCCTTTGCAGAAACGGTTTGGCTACTCATAACCGAGTGTATAGCACCACTCACCGAATTTCCTTTCTTCACTCGTCTTTCTATGTCTTCCTCACTCTTTCCGTCCCTTGTGAACAAACTCCCCAAGTATACAAACTCACGGACTTGTTCCACTTTTTCGCCACCTAACATTACCGTACAGTCAGTCATTTCTTCATCTCTCTCAAACACCATCACTTTAGTCTTAGTTACATTCACTTTCATCCCTTTTCTCACAAAATCTTCATTCATAACCGATATCATTTCCTGCAACTCTTGCGCAGAAGACGCAAGTATAACTTGGTCGTCAGCGTAGAGAAGGCACTTGATTTGAGTCCCATTCATCACAACCCCACAGTCACGTTCTTTCAGACCTTTCATACAACTGTCCAAAAACAGATTAAAGAGCCATGGTGACGCAACACATCCCTGTCTGACACCCCTAGAGATGCCAAACCAGTCAGTGTATACGCCGTCAATCCTGACGCATGCACGGGAATCCTCATAGAGAGATTTCAGTGCATGAATCAGTCTGCTCTCCAATCCGTATTCGGACAACACCTTCCATAGCTCATTCCTGTCAACTCGATCGTAGGCCTTCTCCAGGTCCACAAAGGCACAGTAAACCTTTTTGTGCTTAGCCAGGTGTTTTTCGGTTAAGCACCTCAAGGAGAAGACCTGATCCGTGCATCCCATTCCCTTTCTGAATCCCGCTTGCACATCCCAAATACTCTGATCAGTTTTTTGCATCACTCTCTCAATCAGTACCTTTGCATACAATTTACTGACAATGCTGAGAAGACTGATCCCGCGGTAGTTTTTAGCATCCTGCCGTGACCCTTTCCCTTTGTACAGCGGCACGACCACGGCTTTACGCCAATCTTCCGGCACTTTGCCACTGTTCCAACATTTATTAAAGATCAGGCACAGCCAGGACGCAACCAGCTCTTTCCCACCTCTCAGCATTTCAACAGTAATTCTGTCATATCCTGCTGCTTTCCCATTTTTCATGCTCTTCATTGCACTAATAATCTCATCCATATATATATCTCTTTCATCCACTTCTGTCTCTTCCTCGTCTTCCACCCTTTTATCCGAGGCTTCTAGCATAGAGCCATCCGCCTCAAACAAACTCTCAAAATATTTCATCCACTCCTGTAGTACACCTTTTTCATCTGTCACTAGCTCACCTTTTTCATCTCTTATCACATTCATTTTAGACTTATGTGATCCACTTCGAGACGTTTTCACTTGTTTCCAAAACAATTTTATATTGTCTCGAAAGTTATCACAGAGTTTGAAGTCACACTTTTCTTTCATCTTTCTCTTTTTTTCGTCTACTTTTTCTTTCACTACTTTCTTAATCCTTTTAAACTCCCTTGCAACTGTATCAACATCATCTTCTGTAACACTTGCATTCACTCTTTTACTGGCTTTGATGGCCAGCAGATCCTGCCATACTTTTTTCTTTTCATTCACTATCTGTCTTACCTCACTATCCCACCAGTTTATTGGGGGAGCATTCTTCCTTTTACTCACTCCACATATTTCCTCAGCTGTTTCAGTCACACCTTTTTTAAACTTTTCCCAAACTTCCTCAAGCTTGCCATCTTTCACTTCAGCCACATTTCCCAATCGTTCTTTCAATTTGCACAAATATGTCTTTTGCACTTCCACTTCATCCAGGTTCTCAACTTTTACTCTAGTCAGCTCCGTTGTTGACACTGTGGGACGATGACGCCAACTTTTGAACAGACCACTAACCCGAGACACTACAAGAAAGTGGTCTGTTCCAATGTTACTACCCCTAAAGACCCTGGTGTCTACAACTCTGCCCTTCAGTCTTTCATCAACAATCACAAAATCGATCATACTCTTCTTTTCCCCTCTCTGCCAAGTGTACATATGAATTTCCTTGTGGTCAAACATGGTGTTCGTTACCACAAGATTCTTTTCTAAACATACCTCAATCAAACTCCTGCCATTATCATTTACTCTTTTGTCTCCATATATTCCTAAAACTCCCTCACATCCCTCTCTTCTCACACCTACCCATCCGTTAAAATCTCCAAGCATAACTATCCTTTCATTATCTTTGCATTCATTCAAGATGTCTTCCACACTTTTCCAGAAATCCTCCTTTTCCGTTGCTGACTTGGATATATCGGGAGCATACACGCCAATGACGCGTATCCGAAGTAATCCTACTTTGAGTCTAACCCAGAGAAGTCTGGGACTAACACACTCATACTCAGTCATGCATTCTATCATCCTTTCCGATAGCAGGAGTCCCACGCCCATACTCGCGTGCTCATTTTCGGCAACGCCCGACCACAGAACTTTAAACGGGCCATAATCTGAGACTCCTTTGCCCTTTCTTTTCGTCTCGTTCACGCATAAAACATCCAACTTCTTTTCTTCCATAATCAAACACACCTCATCCATTTTCTCCTCCATCGCTCCACATACATTCAGCGTAGCAAAACGGGTCTCCGATGTCCGCTTTTCGCCCCGAGAGAAACAAGTTACGCGTGATGAGTGGCGAGCTCTATCGCCGCAGCCAGGTTTATTAAAAAAATTTGAAACCATTTTGTTCCCACGATTAGCTAGGGAAAGACAACTGTCCACCACACAGAGCCCCGCGTGTGTGGTAAGGCTATTTACGCCTGGAGGGCACCAATTTCCAGGGTGGCACGCTTATGACTAGGCACGCCCCTAGCCATGCAGCCATCGGCACGGCAGACCTTAGCTTAGCGGAGGGGAAGGAATAGGATTAGGATAGGGATGTGAGGTGGGTATAGGAGTGTGTAAAATGGGACGGATCAGGGTACAAAAAGGACACCGTTGCTGCGGGGGGGTTGAGAGGTTGCAGCAGCGGAGGCTGAGGGTCCGGGGGCGCTTACCCGTACTTGTCATAGGGAAACCGGACAAGTCCTCTGAACGTAACCTAACACATTTACACAATATTACCTACTAACCGTGATATTTACATAGTATTTTTATTTTTTATTATTATTTAATTTGATATTAGCTTTAAATGAACGCGTGAATGAAATCAAATAATGTGCATTACATTTACTTTCATTCAACACCGGAAAAATAAAATGAGCCCGCCGATCAAGTCTATTCCGATCTAATACCAAAAACTAATATCAAAAACGAATACCAAAACTACGAGTAATATCAAATGGTATTTGTTTATTGCCGCCCTTATAAAATTTATATTCTCAACGAATACCATTCATAAACGAATCCTAAAATAAGTTAAATGCCTAGGTACAGTTAGTAATAAAAAGTGATTGAAAATTTGGAATTAAATTTTCTCCATATTTATGTTATCCTGGTACTTTGGTGACGTACTAAGAAGAAGAGATTTTTTTTATTAAAAGGGATTAAATATATAGAAGTTAACCTTCTTCATATTTATGTGATCCTGGTACTTTGGTGACGTACTAAGAAGAAAAGATATTTTTTAAACTCTTCTTAGGTACACCACTAGAAAAATCGCCGGTTATGATGATCGATCATTATTTCTGTGATTTTACCAAATGTTATGTTTTGGTATTCGTTGGGAATAGAAATTTATAACGGCAATAAACAAATACCAATCAATAAATCATTACAAAAACTACTTATTATATCGATATAAATTTAGCATTAGCATTGATGTTTAGAAAATTTTATGTAGATTAATTTCATCTTTAATAATTTGCTCCTATCTGTATAATAGTTTTTCTGTAAAATGAAAAAAAAGGAAAGCTGTTGGCATCTGGCATTTTTGAATTCAGCGGGGTCGAATTAATAAGAAAATAAAATTCCTGAAGACCCCAAAAAAGTAGTAGAGAAAAATCTGAGTAGCCAATCCGACTAATATTATAAATGTGAAAGTTTGTGGGTTTGGATGTTTAGATGTTTGGATGTTTGTTCCTCAATCACGCAAAAACTACTAAACGGATTTGGTTGAAATTTGGCACACAGGTAGTAGATAGCTTGGATTAAAACATAGGATACTATTAATCCCGATATTCCCACGGGAACGGGAACCACGCGGGTGAAACCGCGGACGGCCGCTAGTATTCTATTTTTTCTAAAAGCTGAATAAAATATGGGAAAGAAAAAACCGCTTCGTGGTAGATCTAGTGATATTTTCATAACCATATAAGTTCCGGATGAAACAATTTCTTTCGGGCACAGATTTCATCAAATCTGGCAGCTTATATTGCCTCTTTATGTTCATTCGTGTTCGCTCAGGGGTGCATTATTGGCGTCTACATAACACGAGCCATCCCACATGTCATTTCGTTGCCTGCAGGCGCAAGAAATTGCATGAAATACATCCACGTTACGCAACTAACCTTACTTGATCTACCGCGCACCCCTATTACCCTAGTCAAGTGTATAGGAAAATCGGTAGATGTATAGATTTTCGGAGGTCATCCAGTTCTGGTTGTGTTGTGCTCTGAGCTTCGTTTTCCCCTACAGGGCATATTGGACGCAATCTGTGATACCTGACGTGGCAGGGAATTTCATTATAGTCTATTGACTGCTCATGGACGCTCGTATGGGTCTAGGAATGCGGCATATAGCCTGATTGCTTATTGTTAATAGAACTTCAAACATCTTGAAGATTGTGGACTTATTTTGGTAATAAATAGAATGGTCAAAATTTACGATAATGTTTTTTTTAATTTTTCGACAATAGTGATAATATATAATTTTCCCTACGTGATCAAATCAGAAACGAGGAGATCCGCAGGAGAACTAAAGTAACCGACATCGCTCGAAGGATTGCTCAGCTGAAGTGGCAATGGGCGGGACACATAGCGAGAAGAACCGATGGCCGTTGGGGCAGAAAGGTTCTGGAATGGCGACCGCGCACCGGACGACGCTCCGTGGGTAGGCCCCCGACAAGGTGGACCGACGATCTGGTGAAGGTCGCGGAAAGCCAGTGGCTGCAGGCAGCGCAGGACCGATCGTCGTGGAGATCCTTAGAGGAGGCCTATACCCAGCAGTGGGTGTCGTGTGGCTGATATGATGATGATGATACTAAGCCAAAACAAAGAAAATCTGTTAATAAAAACAGGAGAAAAAGTACTGAGCTGTCTTGTCTTTACAATTTTATTGCACTATCCCATGATTGTGCATAAAAAAATATATAAAGAGTTTACTTTGTGTAAAACTATAAGGTGTTTGGCTTTATAAAGCCGAATATGGTATACAGGGACCATCAAACTGAATAACTTTTACTATGGGACCAACTCTGAAATCGCGAAAAAAAATCAGCTATTTCATACAAAAAATATTAACGAAAATATCAAAATGTATGAAAAAGCTGATTTTTTTACGTTTGATGGTCCCTATCTACCATATTCATCTTTATAAGGCTATTACGAAACAACCTGTATACTAGTATTCAAGCTTACACGTTGCCATTTGTATTTTTAACTCTTTTTAATATAAATCGTGAAATCATACATCATATAATAGGGAATATGCATCAATTTTTTTTAATCTTAATCAAAAGTATAATGCGTAAGAAAATTAACTGTAATATTAAAACTTTTCTCTTGCGTTTTTTTCTCGTAATATAGTTACTTGAAGTTAACGCGCAGCAGCACCCGCCAAAAACGCTCCATACAAAACGGTGACGTCACACATCACGTTCGGCGCGTTTAATATGGAGTTCAATTTCAATTTATTGCATTCCACAATGTTATCAAGATGGTAGGTATACATAGAATAACAAAGTACATTGTAGACCCTGAAAAAGGGCACAGCAATTATGTAGAGAGGACGACTTATTATTATTATTTTAGGTAGGTAATAAAATAGGTGTAACTAATATTATATTTTATGTTATTTGTTCAGTCTTATATATATTATATTTTACATAATATTATTTGTAATTAATTTATGTATTTTAAATCGGAAATCAATAATAATAAACGAATAAACATAAATAAAAATGAAGTTAATATTAATTTGGTATTATGTCATTTTAATTGTTAATCTTATTATCATATAATTATTTATATTATAATCTTCTCCTATTTACCAAACTAAAGATATTTACTTAAAAAGTTTTTTTTTTCTAATAATTATTTAATATATCAATCTATCTTTTCATTTAAGTATTCTTCTATTGTATAATAACTTTTTGATATAAGGAAATCTTTTAATTTTTTCATAAATTCTTTTTCATTATTTATATTTTTTAGCGCAGTAGGTAACTTATTATATATATTTACACCCATAACTAAGGGGCTTTTTTATATAGTTTTAATTTTGAATCGGGTAGCATTAGTCTGTTTGTTGTCTTTTCGCGTAAGGCATATTTTGATGGTAGGTCTCGTCTATTTGTGTAGTTTCAGGATATTTTTTTACGAATTTACAAATTTCGAATATGTACATGCATGGGACAGTCAAGATTTTTTTAGATTTAAATAAGGGTTTGCAGCTGTCGGTTTGGGGTATGTTTGCTATGATACGCAGGAGTTTCTTCTGCTGAATTAGAAGACTCTGTGCGTCAGTGCTGTTTCCCCATAAAATTATCCCATAACTGAGCCATGCATGTGCATATGCGTAATAAGTAGCTATTGCAGTCTTCTCATCAGTACTTCTCTTTATTTCGCGAAGACCATACGAGAATCGGGACAGCTTCATATTTAGATTATATATGTGGGGCTTCCATGTAATATTTGTGTCTAAGATTAGTCCCAGCAACGAGTGTTCGCTCACTGATTCCAAACTGACATTGCCATAGTTCACGTGAATGCTTAAAGGTTCTTTTTGATAGGGATGGAAAGTTAATAATTTTGTTTTAGAAATGTTAATTTTTAAATTGTGTTTGTTTAGCCAAGTTGTAATTTGTTCCATAATTAATTTTAGTTTTGCTTTTATATCTATGTTATTTTGACACGAGGTAAGTACAGAAAAATCGTCGGCAAAAAGGACACAGTGTTCATTTATTAGTTTGGGCAGTTCGTTTATGTAAATTAAAAACAAAAGGCAGCCAATCACACTACCTTGGGGAATGGATGCGTTTATGATTTTTCTGTCCGACCTAACATTAACGATTTCAGACGTTTTTTCATTATAATGCTCAATCTCTACTATTTGTTCTCTGTCTTTTAGATAAGAAGCAATCCATTTGTAACTTTGGCCGCGTATTCCTGTACTGTATAATTTGCTTAATAGGATATCATGCCTCACCCTATCATACGCTTTTGACATATCTAATAAGATTCCGACTGTATACTTTTTATTATTTATTAGGTTATATACTTCTTGCATGAATTTGCAAACAGCCAAGATCGTGGAACGTTTTTTTCGAAAACCATTCTGCGCCTCATCAAATATACCATACTTTTCGCAAAACTTATAAATACGCTCAGCCATCGCTTTCTCGAAAATTTTCGAAAACGTACATAAAAGTGCAATGGGTCTGTAATTGCTTAGGAACTGTTTGTCTTCTTTTTTAAAAATTGGTTTTATAAGTGTTTGTTTTAGCATGTCAGGAAACTTTCCCTCATCAAAGGACTTATTTATTAAGATAGCAAGAGGATGGGCCAATTCATCTGCACACTCTTTTATCAGTGAAGGTGGTAGCTCATCTATACCGCAGCTGTTTTTATTCTTTAGAGTTTTTATATATTTAAGTGTTTCTTTATAATCTACAGGGCTAAGATACATGGTATTCACGGTAGGGTTTAACACTGCGGCATCGCGTGCAAAGTCATCATTTAAGTCTACATTACCCACTGTCGCAAAATACTCGCTGAATGTATTGCAGACCTTCGCGGGATCAGATATTACTGTACTATCTACTTTTAATTGTATATTATACTTTTCTGGTCTTTTCTTTTTATTTGTATTTTCATTTATTATTTGCCACATTGTTTTAATAGTGTTTGTTGATTTTAACATTCTATTTTTATTATTTAGTTTTTTTGCATGAATTATTAGTCTTTTTAGTAGTTTTCCATATGTTTTATAATAACTTTTGATAGTTTTATTTTTAGTTTTCTGTGCAAATATTTTTATTAGCCTTTTATTATGACATGAAGTTTTTATGTGACGACATGAGTTAGCCAATAATCTTCAATTATCTCCCTAAATTTTGCGTTTAAGTACATATGTGTCATACAAAATATTATTTCTTATTCGATATTCTATCTGACTGTAAAGTGCATTATTTCCGAAAATAAAAAAAAATATCGTCATTTTCCCCTGATTTCATCGTGTGATAAAACTAAAATAATACATTTTTTTTATTTTTTTTCCTGTTCTATCATGTTTTTATAAGTGCCCGCAGCGATCAAGCTCAAATTCATCAATATCGGTGACTTATGCATATTCCCTATTATAGTCAAAACAACTATACATTTAGGTAATAGTACTAGTTAGACCATAGAGTTGTTGACATAGGTATACATAGTATGGCAGATGAAATAATAAGAAAAGCAAGACTGGCATATCTAATTATATGTGAACACACATTTAAGGCTTTTGCGATTTCAGTAAGAAGGTTTGGATTCCTTGGAGTAAGGCCAATTCCATTTAAAACTTGGCTAGCGAGATCATACGTTTAGTAAATTAAGTACAAAATATACCAGCCTGTCTATTGTCTAATTTCAAAATCTATCGCAATCGCTTTCATCATGTGGTACATTGATACAACTTTTTGCCAAATAAAAACTTACCAAAGAAATGTAGCAATATGTCACATCTATCTGTCAAATGAAAGCGATTGCGATAAGCCCCATTGCTACTGAAAAGAAAAAGAAAAACAAATCTACGATATGCAAATGTAAAGTTTTAACAATGTTTCCCCAAAATATTTGATAAATTTCAATGTTGTGAATTTGTAACTCTTTTTTTAAATATTAAAAAAAAATCAACACTTTTTTTAGTTCGCTTGACTGCCTCCTAAGAAGTTAATCAAAATTTGCCAATCTTGATTTAAATGCAATTGAATCTCAAAGCAGTGACACATCTGTTACCACAAATATCCTGTTATCTGGTCTTTGCTAAGGGCATTAACCCCTTCCAAACTACAAGGGGAACTAAACCGTAAATTCACGTTCTACGTTAGTCTTAACTAAACGAGAGTGTTATCTAGTACAAAAGATAAATGGCAGCCATTAAACTTATTGCGTAAAAAGACGTATAGACAAGCTGTTACAGACACCAAAAAGAATGTAAAATAACAGATATTTATAAATGTTTTATAATAAATTAGATGATTATTTTATCGAGAGCCAGATTCACTGATGGTAACTAGTATCTTTTTTTTTGAGCTCTCAACCTAAGGGGTTCGGAGCAACCCTTCCCAGAGGGGGAAAGGAGGCGGAAATCCTCATTGGATACCCCATAGCCGGCTATGGTGGTTATGTCAGACTCATACTGACTATAATAAAACTGCCTTGGACATCTGATTACGTCCCTGGACAAGCAACGAACTTTCGTGGTATCTTCTAGGCAAGTTTAATCGTAGATCGCATCATTGCTTACCATCAGGCGTTATAGCGATCAAGCTCTTGCCTATCTATCATTTAAAAAATCCAACAAGGTATCCATACCACTGAGCCATAGCATCCGCAACTAAATCTCTTTATTCCTTTACTATTTAATCTGAAAAAGGGAAAGGTTCGTTTTCACCAATTGTATTTTCATCCTTATGATCAAAGGGGAAAAAGTTTATATTAATCAGTGTGTGATTTCGCAACAAGCTTTGTTTCGGTACTGTCATCAAATTAATACGTTGTTCGCTTGAAAAGCCCGAGGCTGACCATACGAACACGACGGGTCAATACACCCTGTACATGTCGCATATACTTAAAGCTTCGAACGATTTTATTACCCTAGCGGGGGACATGAAATGAATTTCATTGATTCCCTAGCCGTTGTGACGTAGACTAATTTAGGACAGTACACTCATTGCATTGCAAAAATATATTTTTACTAGCGGCTGCCCGCGGTTTCACCCGCGTGGTTTCCGTTCCCGTGGGAATATCGGGATAACTCTCTGTGTGCCAAATTTCAACCAAATCCGTTAAGTAGTTTTTGTGTGATTGAGGAACAAACATTCAAACCCACAAACTTTCACATTTCTAATATTAGTAGGATATAGTAGGATAGGATTGGTGATCTTTGAATATATTATGCAAATAACAGAGTATATTTTATGATTTTAGGTAAGTTATTCCGCCCTGGGATCCGTTTAGGTGCATATTGTCCACTTCTCATTTGGTCCACTTGGTCCATTTCGCATAGAACGTCCATTTCGCATTTGAACGTTCGGAAAAAGGAACCAAATGCGAAATGGACGTTCTGCGAAATGGACCAAATGCGAAAGTGTCGTTTTTCGGCAAGTGGACCAAATGCGCCAGTAGTCCTGGGATCGCTATTATGTAAGTAATGAATACAAATCAAAACATGGGATAGTAAAATTATGAAAACTTAATTGATGATAAACAATTGATGATAAACAATTGATGATTTGATACAAACTATTTATATTTTGATATTACCTAACACTAATATCTACATAAAAATGACCAATTTAAGTAATGTTCGAAATCTTTGTATTTTTCTATACTGTGGATCAATAGCCCTCAACTTAAATATAGCCTTTATATCAGTGCCAGTGCTTTACTATTATATTTGCAAAACGCTGTTTATGGTTAAAAATTCAAGAAATACGGTTTTTCCATCTTTAATCGTATAGAGTTTAAAGCAGTCATAAAATTGTATGCATTTTTTCTAATCATGATATAGGTAATAAAAAAAATCAAGAGGACGATAAACTTAAATGGTTAATAAATGCTGATGAATAAAATTACGTTTGCAATAATATTACTTACCAAAATTGAATTTCGTTATGTCTGATACCTAGCTTTTATCATCCGTTTTGTTAACTTCCTTATGAATGGGGCTTTTTCTTTTACTCCCAAGTTGTGGATGTTAAAAAAAAATATGTTTCATTGTACATGGGCGAATATGTTTTAAAACGTAAACGTAGCATCAAGAAAAACTCGCAGTTTGAGTCATTAGGACGCTCCTTGCAAGTGCAAAGTTCTGTTTCATTCGGTGCCGAGTAAATTGTGATTTTTATGAGTTTACGGAGAAGCATTTCTGTAATTAATTCAGTTTTTGCAGGAGAGTTTGTACATTGTGTAGTTTGATCTTTAGTTTTTAGGGTTCCGTACCCAAAGGGCAAAAACGGGACCCTATTACTAAGTCTCCGCTGTCTGTCTGACACCAGGATTTTTTTCATGAACGTGATAGCTATAGTCAGTTGAAATTGTCACAGATTATGTATTTCTGTTTATTCCGCTATAACAACAAATACTAAAAACAGAATAAAATTTAGCATATTTAAGGGGCTCCCAAACAAAAAACTAACTTTTTTTACACGACTGCCCAAAGCAAAAAGAGTGTATATGTGTTCAGGGTTCATGTATGTATATTTTTTTTTTCAATTATTACAATATGGGCATCAAATGAAAGGCCTCGATGAGCACATTTCAAAACTATATAATTTGTCACTAAAATGAGTGAAATAAAAATAAATAAATTTAAAACATATTAAAAACACGACTGCCCCTCCAAAACGAACTAAAAAGTTAAATAACAAGTGTCATTGCAGTCGGGGGACCTCGTTAATTAAAAATTGTTTCACAAAACGGTCCCCCGACTGCAATGACAATTGTTATTTAACTTTTTAGTTCGTTTTGGCGGAGCAGTCGTGTTTTTAATAATTTTTAATTTTTTTTTCCCGTTTTTGGTACGGGACCCATCGTGCGCGAGTCCGACTCGCACTTTTTGGTCGATCAGTTGTTGTATTTTTTTAATAAAATCACAATATACCCGGATATAATGCTCTTTCTTGTAGCATTTTCTGTCATTGTAAGTACTTAGTATCACAATATCACATACACCCAGACTTGAAACAAATTGAGACACCCGGGGATGGCACCACGACAATTGGTTTTCAAGTTACTCAACCACGGTGATTGTCAACTAAAGCCTTAGTTAAAATATACACATACTGCTTCTTACTATGTAACAATATGTTAGTAGCTACGGTAGCTCGTAAGGTTGGTAGTTTGAGAAAGCCCACCCAAGTCTACAGATTTGGCGGACAACGGTAAAGTTGAATTAGAAAGTTTGTAATAGAATTATGGAACCTTCTTCAGAAGCCTTCGGGTAAAGTGCTAAGTAAGTGTTTCTGAGTCCCGCGTACTTACCCCAACAAAATAAAATTACTCAGCAACTGTTTCTGAACAAAAAAAACTACTTTTGTTGTATTAACTAGTAGATTTGTTTTTATCATTAAGTTTTTATGGAAATTATCATAATAACTCAGGTAACAAATTACTAAAAAAAATAACTTTATTATGACTGAACTTTATTAAACTTTCAATATACATTGTGAAATTTGTAAAAGTTCTGTCGATACCTAAATTAGTTAAAATCTACGAGTTTTAACGTTACAAGCTTTTGTGAATATTTAAGTTATCATTACTGCTCTGCTTAATTTTTTCAATAATATAGGTAACAACATTTCAATAAATTCTATAAAATCTAATAACTACCTTTAAGATTTTACGAGTATTATTTTCAATTCTCGAGGTTCCGACCATCTATTTAATTTTCATATGGAACTTTACTTAAACTACGCATTAAACTAGTAGGTAACAGCAAGGGACCCGCAAAGTTCCGTCCCAAGGCGGCTTTAAGGAAATCTTGTCGGGTGTTACTAACAACCCTCGAACGCAAGCAAATGAGGGGAAAATATTCACGTGCTCAAACTTCGGTCCACTCGACCACCGGTGCCAATCTGATGGGGGGTTTGATTTATTCTTATTCAGTGTTCGAGTAGGCCTTTTCAAATTTTCCGGGTAACCATTGCGCGTCGTTTTTTGTCCGAATTCTTGCTTTGATGTCAGTTTTGATTTTGGCCAGCAAACGGTTCGACTAACATTGGATAGTTCAAATTGGATTTTTGGTAGTTTTTGTTACACGTTTTTTTATGTTGTAGGGATATTTAGAAAAAATGTTAGTTAGATTTTGATCAAAATAATCAGATTTTAATTTGTTACCTAACTCATTAAAATCTCAATAACAAAAATACTCAACTATTAAACTTTTTCATGCAAAATTCACAGTGAATGCTTGCTGTATGGATCTAAATGCGAAATCCAGTCACTTCTTCTATAAAAGATCTCCATTATAACATTCTGAATCTAATTTGTCAGAATATAATAATACGGTGTACGAAACAAAAGTGAATATACAACTAAATTAGGAGCATTATTACCTACTGTAGCAGTTTTGGACGGTAGGTAGTCAAATTGAATATAATTTTGTTACAGAGTCCCTTTTGAAGTTAAGGACGCCTAGATTATTATGCCCTCAGGAATCAAGTTTTAACCCGTACCGTGAAAAGTTATAGAACATTATAACTATATAGTTATTAATTTTACGCACATTGTTTGCTTTTGGCTGCTAGAACTAAACTGAGTTTGGGATTGTCTTGATTTTTGTTTGTAATTTAAAGTAGGTTTTGAATCGCGCAAGTTGGCAGATAAATAGTAATTAAAAATATTTTTGTTAATAAGAAATAATTAATTAACATTAAAACGATGTCACCTTAAAATAATTTCTTGCTAGCATTATTAAATAAATGACTGCGATTTATATTTTTTAAACACCAAACCATCAGTGTATACGTACGTATACGTGTGGTTATTTTTTTTAATGTAATCATTTCGTAGTGTGTTATTATATATTCTGTGCTTTCTTTGATATTAACGGCCTTACCACAGAATATATAAATGGGCCTTACCACAAAAAATTAAAACACTAATTTAGAGACTGTTTAAATGTGATGCCGTCTCTTTCAAACAATATTGACAAAAAGTGACAAAATCACATTTAAAAGTTAAGTGAACACTTGTTGAACGGTGTTTTAAATTTTTTTGTGGTAGGGCCAATAATTTTTTTCTCTACATAAAAAAAAAGATTTAATAGTAAATCTTAACTTACACATTGGTATATCTAAAGTTTATATTGAGGTTGAGATATTTATCTATTATAATATCTTATGTCAAGTTTCCCTTCCTCTTCTTCAACCCTTTTTGGTTTATGGCATACGCTTAACACTGTATGTCACATTCGCATAAAAGGACCGAGATTTTATAACTCATAAACTTACACAAACAAAAAAATTTTACATAAGACTTAAGGTTGGCACTAAATATTTTATGGACGTATTGTCTCGAAACTAATTTAAGAGTTTGAAGGGGCTTCTTATCTACGACGAACAGCTCAGCCAAGACAATAGAGGCTGGATTCTACGAAATGTTAACATAACAATCGTGTCTCAATGGTGTTTCAATAGGTATTACTTTTTGACACAGTTTTTGTACTAAAACACAAAAAGTAATACATTTTTTACGCACAACTGGTTTACTAGTCTTACTTGACTTAGTCTTCATCTCACCTGATGTTAAGTGACGATAAGACCAAAGATGGAAGCGCACAAAACCCGGAATCCTCATCACTGAGGAAGTGGGCACCTGTAACAGCTGTTGGAACACAACAATTTTGAAAATTGTTGTTTTGGCGTCAGACCTAGGTAAGATGGTGGCTAGCCAGGCGGACTTGAAATAATAATAATAATAATAATAATTAATTTTATTTCGGACATAAAATCCATACAAGGTGTTAGTTACAGCGAAACTTATTCTAGTATTAGTAATTTTAAGGACACAAAACAAAACTAAACAAATTATAATTTGGCCACCGATGCGGCTCCTGTGCTATAGATAGTCATAGCTAGTGACAGGGGCATGAAGCTCTAGCCAGCGGCGCAACATTGGGGAGTCCCACCGGTTAGCCAACGTGCTCAGGATGCCGTTTGAGCTGCCGCGCACGCGTGCCCACAGCGAGGCGCAGCGCTTTCTGATGATCGTATAAAAACAATCAGTACGCGCCTCGGCGTACATCAATGACGCGCTACAGTGGCGCGGCAGGCCAAACAACATCCTGAACGCGTTATTATACTGGACGCGTAGAGCGCTATATGTCCGCTGCGTAAAGTTCACCCACAGACCGCACGTGTAGAAAGATTGACAGTAAGCTTTAAAAAGCGTTATCTTAACTTGTTTACTACACCGTGCAAATCTGCGAGCCAACATATTACAGCGAACACATAGCGCCCTACGCTCCCTCTCCACATCCACAGAATCTGACAAGTTGTCAGTGACCCAGTGGCCCAAATACTTAAATTGGTCAACTCTTTTCAATTTTATGCCTCTGAGAGTGACGGGGGGTATACTCCGGTGATTTGCGGACGCCCCCGCCTGAAACATCATGAATTCACTTTTAAGTGAGTTGTATTTGAGCCCATGAGCCACCGCATATTCTTCACACATATGAACTAGTCTTCTCAGGGCTCCGATCGATGGGCTCAGCAGCACCATATCGTCGGCGTAACTAATATTATTAATGCATACACCACCTACATGGCAACCTATATAGGTGCTGCTGAGCTCCTCGATCAGTCTGTTAATGTACAGGTTGAAAAGCTTGGGTGAGCTTAATCCCCCCTGTCTCACTCCACATTGCAACCCGTACACTTCCGACTGTGAGCCAGCCCACTTTACATAGTTCTTCTGATTATCGTACCAATATTTAAATATGGATATTATTTCAGACGGCAGACTAGTTTCACATTGCAGCTTTTTCCACAATAAGTTGTACGATACTAGGTCGAATGCCTTCGACAAGTCCAGAAAACAAGCATAGATCGGGGTTTTTCTAGCTGTGTAGTACTGCACAGTTTGCTTGAGACAGAAGATGTCACTCTCTGTGGATAGACCGGGTTTAAAACCAAACTGCGCATCATGTAACTTAATATGCTCACCCAATCTTCTGTCAAGCAAACCGTCCAGCACCTTAGCTATAACAGTAGCTAACGATATAGGCCTATAATTAGACAAATCCGAGGCATCACCCGTCTTATTTTTTATAATAGGAACTACAACGGTATACGTTAAATCATCTGGTAAGTAACAGTGACTCATACAAAGATTGAAAAACATTGACAGAACTCGCGGCAAGTGGACCCCCGCGTACTTCAGATGCTCGATGCTGAGATCATCGTGACCTGGAGACTTACCTCTGACCATGTCTTTGATTGTGGAGGCGATCTTGCGCAGAAAATCTGACTTTTAAGTCCTCGACACGACATTCAGCACCGAACACCTGCGGCTCCTGAGGGAGGGGGGACTCGACTTTGAAGTGCTTCCGGAAGGCATTCGCTATAGCAGTCGGTTCGTACAAGCCAGCGACGCTCGCAGGAATACTCGGTTTCGGGTTCAATTTATTGGTATTTATCCAAAATTTGCTAAAGTTCTTGTTTGCGTGATTCTGAGCGATAATATCTATTTTAATTTGATTCTCATTTTTTTGACAATATTTCAGTTTGGCTTTAAAGTTTATTTTAGTGTAACGCATCTTATCATAAATAAAACCAAAATTTGGTTTGCCGTACAGTAGCCAAGATTGGTACCAAAACCGAGCTTCCCCATGAGCGGCCCTCACATACTTATTCCAACCTATTACATAATTATGTTTCTTACGTTTATCACTATTGTAGGTACATTCAGCCGACTCTTTTAGGGCACATGTAATTTCCTGATACATAGTTGCTAATTTTGATCTATGGTCGACATTAGAACATGTTTTGTCAGCACATTCACAGAAATCCGCAGGAAAGTGTATTAAACGTAGTCTACTATTACATAAGGCCGTATATCTCTGTATTTGATCATTATCTCTTTCACCCAAATAAGCCCTACCACCAACTAAACCGAGTGTAAATTCTATCACCCTGGGAATCGAACCCAGGCCCCTGCATTTTACACGGGTGGGCGAATCACTAGACCGCAGAGGCAGTTAAATTGCAATTGAAACAACATTGAGACACTAGATTATTACCTAGGTTTACATTAGCAGAATTGAAGCCGCGCAATGAGCTTGCAATAGAAGCTTTTATTAAAATTGAGTTGGGATCTGTTCTTACTCGAGCGTTACAAAATATCGATATTGTTTCTATGAAAGTACTTCACAATACTTTCACCAGAAACAATTGGTATTGGTTTGGAACGGAAAAACACTTTGTTTACGGAAAAACAATTGTTTTATAACTTGATTCATGTCGCACTAGCAATCAGAGAGAGGGAATCTGGAAAATGTATACCAACTAATTTATTTATAAATTATTTTTGAAATTTAAAATAATAATACTTACTCAATTTTAAATATTATAACGATAATAATACGCAAGCATTTGTTGTTACGTTTTGTAAAATGAAAAAATATTTAAAGTAATTAATTGTATAATTTTACAAGTAGCAGTACAAAATTCTCTTAAATAATTGTATCATTTAAAGCATAAAGTATTCGTAAGTAAGTTTCATCTGCTTTAGTAACTTTGCCGTTTTAAGATAAGCACGAATTATTTACTGAGAGACTATTCGAAACATTCTGCTCAAGTTATTACCATACAAATGAAAGCGTGCCAAGTTCCTAGATTGAAAGCTTGTTAGGGAAACATTTTGAGATAAGTCTTTACAGTATAACAAGTACTTTATAAGTACTGTATATTGTACGAGCTACGAACTTCGTTCAGATAACTTTTTGACTATTTTAGCTATTGCTTGGTACTTTACTTACATGTAATGAATACACTTTATTTAGCATATTTATCGATAAAAGATGCTGTGACGTCCAAAGACAGCCTAGTAGCGCAGTGGCTGAATGAATCAGTTGTCGCCATTTTGAAAGGTTCCGGGTTCAATTCCACGTAAAGTTTAAAAAAAGCAAAACCTCCTTCAAAAGTCTTAAAAAAGCAAGAAATAATGTTTAAATCGATTAATTAAAACACGTCTATTGAAGTCGGGTGGAGCAGAAAGTATTTTTTTTACTTATTGTATTGTTTATATTCTAAAAGCCCCACCCGACTTCGATAGACGTGTTTTAATTAATCGATTTGAACATTATTTCTTGCTTTTTATAGAGCTGTTTTTTTAAGATTTTTGAAGGAGGTTTTGCTTTTTTTTTTTAAAGATTTTTTATTTTAAACTTTTATGTGGTAGGTATGTAGGCGAATATTTTATAAAATAAAACGTTATAATGTTTTACATTTTTCAATGGTAGGTATACCCCGAGTAACTCAATTTCCACAGGACTTCCGTTGGATCTTCGCAGTTCAACTCTAGTCCAGAAAGTCCTTGACAATAGATAGGTCCTTAACTTATTTTTGATTGTCATAAACCTACCAATATTTCAATCACTGTACGTTCCTATTTTATTTTGAGGAGTTCCCTCGTGTATCTTTAAAATGCAAAGTCCAATATCAATTAAATTAATATGGTATCATCTTTAAGGTGTTTTCTTTTAAACAAAAAAATAATCATCTAAATCGGTTCATAAAAAAAGTAATGGTTGAAAATCCATTTGAATTCATATAAAATGGTAACGAAAACGACAGTATTTTCAAGATTACTCGAAAACTACTGAAACGATTTCAAAATTTCAAAAAATGGGACCAACTTGGGTACAAACCTCATGTTATAACGTTTGAATCTTTTCAATCGGTTCAGCCGTCATTGATAACGGACATACAGAACTGATTTGTATTATACAGCTGAAAAACGTGTTTGTAAAAAACCAGTTCATAAAGACGACTAGACCGAGTAACGTAGCCAACTATCTCAACAACTAAAGTACTAATAAGTAAACTTTAACTTCGTATTTGATGTAGAAATCTCGTGCACACTTAAGCAAGTATAGTTCTATACTACCAACTAGCAAAGTTTAAGTTAAGCAAGTTAACAGCTAAGTACAGTTGTATTCTTAGAACAGTTTGCTGACGTACTAATTATCTTTATCGCAACTTAGTTTGAAAAACAAGTAAGTATTTGAAATTATTGCGAATTTAGTTGTTGATAAGTTAAGTAAGATGAAAAATACTTTTAGAATAATGTTGCTTCTCAGAACGCGCTTAGATTTTCGCAAAGTCAATTCTTCCAATATTTTATTTAGTAGGTACCTACTTATATTCAGTTACCAATTAGAACGTCATGTATGCGTTGAAAAGCTCGATGGCACAGTGTTTTAGCACCTAGCCCAGCGATGGCGGAGGCTAAGCAACTTTGGCAAGGGTTGATCATGGGATGGGTGACCAAAAATTTATCATCTTGAGCTCCTCCGTGCTTCGGAAGGCACGTTAAGCCGTCCTGGCTGAACTTGCAGTTGTTAACACCCACCAATCCGCATTGAAGGCCATGCTCCTTATCCTTACATATAATAAAACAGTAGAAAAAGTGTGTCTGTACATTACATATATTTAAAAAAGAAACATCTGGGGCGATGGAGACATAGTAATAGAGTAAGAATTTGAAAAAAAAAGTGTGTCTGTTTGTCTGTTGGAACACACTAATCTCCAGAAATACTGAACGGATTCGAATGAAACTCTTTTTGTTATATAGTTGTTAACTTAGGGTATAATTGATTTCGGAAAATGGAACACCTGATGCAGAATCATAATGATCCAGCTAAACTATACAAAATATAAAAATGACACTCTCGCAAAAGTTGTTCAGCCTGATGAGCATTTTTGGTTGAGGTATAAAAATCGAAGATCTGGAACACCTAATGCAGAACCATAACGGTCCAGCTAAACTATACAAAATATAAAAATGACACCCTAGCAAAAGTTGTTCAGCCTGATGAGCATTTTTTGTTGATGAATAAAAATCGAAGATCTGGAACACCCGATGCCGAACCATTATGATCCAGCTAAACTATACAAAATATAAAAGTGACGCCCTAGCAAAAGTTGTTCAGCCTGATGAGCATTTTATGTTGAGGTACAAAAATCGAAGATCTAGAACAGCCAATGCAGAACCATAATGGTCCAGCTAAACTATACAAAATATAAAAATGACGTCTTTGCAAAAGTTGTTCAGCCTGATGAGCATTTTTTGTTGAGGTATAAAAATCGAAGATCTGGAACACCTGATGCAGAACCATAACACTGCTACAAGTATTTTCGTATGTAACTACATTAGTTCATTTATATGCATACGCCGAAGTCATAATGTCCACGCGTACGAAGTCGCGGGCATCAGCTAGTCCATCTATAAGGGAGCGCTGTGCCCCAACAGTGAGGACATTAAAAATTGACAAATAGTCAACTGCTGCAATATGGCATTGCATCATTGAACATCCCGACATCCCGGTATTGTAGGTACGGTTTATTCACTCATTGCGTGCCCCAAATCTTTTGTAAAATAACAGTAAGTAGGTACCTACTTACCTCTATTCGTAATTTTCCACTACATTGATTTCCCAAAGGAATTTTGGCTTTACGTAAAAGTTGTATACACAATTACGTAATAAGAAAGTATGTGCGCTGCAGAGAATTCCTGAAATACTGGATCTTTATGAAATAATATGATTTTAACCGTCTCCTTGTTCTAATGACAGTTTTTCGTCCGCCAGTGTCAGACGTTGATGTTTTTTTGCAACGTCAAGGATTCATTTTTCTTATTTTGGTTTGGTTTCTTTCTTTTAGCTTATCATTAGTTCACCTGTCGTATCTCACCTACCACCATCTTTTGTAAATCTGTCATTGTAACAGTATCGTTAACATCAAAATACCATTGGGGGTTTCAGTTAAAATCTTTAGTAACATTATCAGTTCATAGAACCTTCTTTTTTCGTCGAAAAAGTTCGCCGCATTTAACAGTATTCTATCTACAAAGACAATGGGGACTAACTAAGTGTGAGACACGAGTGAGGTGAGAAGGAGGCGAGATCCCCCACCCTTACGCACGTATCCTGCGGGACTACGAGCTACTAATGCCCCTGAAGTGCTAGTTATTTCTTGAGGAAGGAAAACAAAAGCTTAGAATGGCACTAAATAGCTGTTAAATTTATTTCCTTTATATCGCTTATTCTCTTGATTAAAAGGAGAATTTAGTTACTTAGTTAGTCGTTTGAGTTATAGAAATGTCTCAAAATACTTGTACTATTATTTTAATTCGTGGTAGTTACTGCTAGGTAAACTGAAAATCGTAATAAAAGAAAACCAGGCAAAGGAAAAAAATGATTTACGTCGTTTGCAGCGAAAGGGAAAGAAAAGTCGGGAAAACACTTTTACTGCTTGACCAATTTTTTTACGTAATTTAAGTTTTCAGTTTATAAGTTACAAAGAACATTTCTCATTCTTCAACGTTTCAACTCAGTGATTAATGTTCAAAGTTTCATCCGACAAACGTCACATCCAAACCTTACCACATCCGAAAGGAAAAGTCATCGGGGAAAATCGTGGGGGACGCACCGACGTGTTTTCACTCCGGCCAGTGCCGTTTACGCGAACGCCCGGAGAGGGCGCCACTCGTGCTCCAAACCGACCACGTGACTTGTTGCTCAAAAAACAAGAGATGCCGAAAAATAAAAACACATCTGAATAATGACAAATATCTGTCATGAATTTTATCGCGAAGCCTTTATACAACCACGCCAGACTGTTAATGCTCGTCGGCTTCGCGCTCGCTTTATTACTCGCTGGCGTTCTCCTCCGAGCGAACTCTAATCATCCGCAGCTGACAGACGAAATTCAAGACGAGGAATACGAGCCCATGACAAATGCGACCTCCGAACCGCGGAAAACGAGAAGAAAAGAATACCTGTACCGCCTCTTGACAAATACTACCCGCTCGCTCATACAAATGGAAATAAAAGCGAGGCGACTCGAGGAAAATATGCGTAGGATTAAGGAGAAGACTGCAGATTTATTGTGGAAAAATAAGGACAAAGCGCTCTGGCACATTTTGTTTAAGAACATCAGTAGGCACATTTCTATACGGCACGAGTTCCATCAGCATTCCAGTTTGCGTAGAATAATGCTAGACACGCATAAAGTGGAGAGGAGAAAAGGTTTACTCCGGTAGAACCATACGCGTTCGAATTTCAAAAACTTTGTAGTAAAGACTTAAGTTGTGAACTCTTTTGTTTTTGGACTGACAATAAATTAAAAAATAGGAATCATATTTATTGACGAAGAGTTACAAAGCTACCAGAAAACGCGTAAGTAATTATTACTTCTTTTGTTACAAAATGTGTGAAACTTTCACTACATATCAACTTTTTTTAATTTCAAGCACAGTAGCAACGCTAACAGCCTCATAAGTCTATAAAGCTCACGTAATTTGACGGCACTCTAAAAGCTAATGCACATTAGTCAAATACCTCCTACATAATTTTGTAAGCGACTCTCCGCAGAGTTACGCACTTCACCGTACGTATTTTGGTGTCAATGTTATTTGTCAAGATGCCTTCCAGCAATTAGACTAAGATGAAGTTCAGAAGGGTAAATTTGCTTCAAGGTTTTGTTAATTTTGTTTACAAATTTTGTGAAATATGCATGACAATCATGACGGTTTCATGGACTAGTTAGAATTTGCGTTTTAGGTCTACTTTATTAATTTCTGGTCTATGATGTAAAAAGTTTTCTATAATTATTGTCTTTTATTTGAATTTATAGTAGTATATGATTTACTTTTAGTTACTTATTTAAGAGTACAGACAATGTCGATGATCTTTTGTTTCTAAAACAACTTCTTACTAACCAGAAATATGTAGACGCGTAATTAAATCTCGTAACTGTACTATTGGATGGGTTTATCAGTTCACGTACAGTCATTTTCTAAAGTAACTTAAGTTTTTGAAACCGTATCTAACTAATTATTGAGTTCTTAAGAAGCGTTGAAACTTATTGTACAAGCCTTTTAGTCTGTGTGACAAAGTGCTAAAAGAGTTCAGCCACTGCTATTATGTAAGGCGCCTGTATCTTAATATATCGTAGTGACAGTCGCAGAATGATATTGCTCCTTAATACAGTCGAGGAAACTGCTCGACCATTACTTGTGTTATGTTTTCCTCACTTAACTTCATCAATCATAGCTAAGAGTCTTGTGTACTGTCCAAGCGCTTATATGCAATTAGTCTTCTAACACATCGTCTTTACTATGTTATTTATTTTCTACTTTCTTCATGATGTCGAATTGCTCTTTATTCCGTTTACTCTACGACTTGCCGTGACCATAAAATAAAAATAGTTTACCACTTAAACACAATTTCTTATATGTATTTGGCCTTAAGCCTGAATACTAAAAGGTTTCTAAGCTAAAATCTTTTGTTAAGGTCTCCTTAAAAAGTTAAGGAAGCTGTCAGTTTCTGTCAAATCTGACAACTTTTTTGAATGTAAGATGGCATTGACTTTAGGAATCGTTTGAGTATTTGTTTGGCCCTTAGTCTATTTTACTAATGCTGCAATCATTAAGAACATTAAAAAAACTATTTATTAATGTTAGAAATGTATATATTTCATAATCTTGGCTTAGTTTATTAGACCCATGTTTTATTATTTACAAGCATACACTACTTATCAATGTTTATGCCAAAATAAACCAATCAATCCAATATGTTTTTTTTTCGGAACGAACTTTAAAGGAACAAAATTACTTTCCGTCTGTTACCAAAATAATTTTAAGCGGAAATAATTTTCAGCTGAAATTATTTTCAGCTCAAATCCACTTATACGAGTACTGTGTAGGCTTACCCTAACAGGCTGTATATTTAATAACTCGTACTTTATCCATGTTAAAATAATTTCACTTTGAACTTCGTTAATTTAATGGAGTATGCATATACTCGTAGCATTCGTGCTGAATTTAAAAATATTTTGCTTATACTTAATATGCTGATGAAAGTATGTAATTATCGGAAAACAACGGAATAAATAGTAATTTTTGGAACATTTTTATAAAGACTGGTAATTTTAACGACTGAATTTAATTCAGCTATTTTTATTTATTCAAAACATAATTAAAACTAATTATGCATCTTTGCGAACTTACTGTATAATTTCTCATATTCGTCGTGTGTCAGTTAAAATAGAATGGAATTTCATACAAAAATACGTAAATTAAACATCTTTCAATTCTAACTGACACACGGTGAAAAGGAAAAAATATGCAATAATTTCGACAGTAAAGTCTGCAAGTTGACTCAGCTTTCGAACAATATCAATTTCACAGAAAATCAGATTGTATTTATATTTAAAAATCTTTCCAAAGTTAGCTCGTTTGTGCTTAAAACCATACGGTGGCCCTTATTTTCTTTTGAGCAGTTTAGAAAGTAAAAATAGCATTGTAAATGCTAAAATCTCAAATGCATTAAAAGGCAATAAGATTTTTATGTAAAAAAATTGCAAGCTTAAAGTTCATGTGTAGAGATTTATAATGTTTTGCGACTTTGACAGTTTAACTTCAAAATACACATTTTTTAAGAAATTCAACAGTTTGATTGACTGAGCGAGCGCGAAACGTCTCCGTTTCAGCTTGGGCAAAATGCTTTCGTATGTCCGGCTGTCCGTCTGTTCTCTTCTAGAGGTTGTATTTCTCGACCAATTCTCGTGAAATTTTGTGAGCAGGTTCGATAATTTCAAAGATTTGTTTTGTCAATTCAGTGTTTCGAATTTTTTGGAAAAAAACATAGTTTATATTTTAATAATTCCAAAACATCATCAAAAATTTTACAAACGTGAGGTATACAGATCACAGAGCCACTAGTATGTAACTTTTGGCATGCGGAACGAGTACCATGTTTACTTGTTGAACAAGTTACGTTACGAGTTGATGCAAATAACCAATAGGTATGTGTGCTTTCCACGCCAGAGCGAGACAGATGGTAGTTTCTACTCATTTGTTTGTTGTGGCTATCAAACCGGCCGGTGCGCAGATGGCAGAGCTATCTGACATTTTAGTTTTAAAGTGTTCACTCTACAAAAATGGCGTGCTGTAAGTAGTTTTACGAATGTCATTTGTTTTATTTACTTTTAACAATGTAGTTTTCTTTCTTTGTAATAGTACTAGGTATTTGAAACTATTAGCAATTGCAATCGTTTCGTTTTCAAGGTCTTTACGATGTTTAAATTAATGTGCACTTTGCTTGTGTTTACACAAAATTGTTGACAGTTTTTGGTTATCTTATCATGACTGTTTGTTTTCCTGATTAAGCAATCACTTTTTGTTGTTATGTCCAGTTATACTCAAATCTGAAGTATGTTCAAAATGCTTCTAATAAAATATTGGATCTGTTTATTAGTCTGTAGTTATTCCAATCTAAACTAGTGGTTTTCAATACAAATAAGTTTGCTTCTATGAATTCTGTCTAACAGTAACCATTAAAATATGTTTATTGCCAACATTATAGCAATCAAAGAATATTATTGTTAATGTAGACAATTAAAATTATCTAAAGTAGATATTTCCATATCAATGCTGAAGTAATTTTAGTAAGTATTGGAGCAACATTTTCGATATTGCCTTTTTATCCATGTTTATTTCTTAATCACCGTTTACATAACCCTTGTATCCATTGCTTTTTGTAGTCTCACCCAACAGCCCTTTACACTTATTTGTCAGCCTGTAAGAAACTTATTCGTCCGTGTCACGTGATAAGCGAAATAAAGGACCGTCCAAAAGGTCACAGAGTAAAAAAAAAGTGTCAGGCACATCAAGCAAGCTGCAATTTATCATTCTTGCCCGGAGCGTGACTTCAAAGGCTCAGTGACTCAGTCGAGTCCCTCAAACAACCCTACTGACTTTAATCTCAGTGTTTAGATAAAAGTTCTCAAAGCAAAATCCGGAAGAGAATTTTGTTTGAATATTAATCGTGTACATCAAAAAAATACTCGAAGCAGTTGATTTTAGCCCAAAATATGAATTCTGTAGAAACGCCGTAAAATGGGGGGAATAGGGACTACTTTCGACTTTGTCATGAATTGAAACATAGTTCCGTAGCATTGAAGATTAATTGGGGCTGTCAAAAATGGTTCTGGTTGGCTTTTTTTACATTTGCAGTTGATTTTGACCATCAGTGTTGCTAGATTTGGAGAAATATCCAAAAATAACGATCACCATACAATTTGTATGGCGTCCCTATTCTCTATGTTTTAAATTAAAAAAAATGCTTTAGAGGTTTGTTTAAAAACGGTAAAAACAAATGCAAATTTATTTATTATTGGTTCACTGTGTTGCTATTGAGAAAATTGATAATGCTTTAATAAAAAAATAACTTTGCTTCTATCGGTATCCTTGTAATTATAAATTTAATATAAGAAGGTAATTTTTTATCCCTCTTCCCCCTAGACCCTTTTCACCATATTTTCCTTCGAAAACACCCCAGTTTTTTGTTTTCACTTTTTGATTGTGCTATAATGTCTAGAATCTAAATGCATAGTATTGAATCTGGTCTGGTTTGGCCTAAGATTGTCTATGCGTAATGTGGAAGTGCAAAAAAACCGCCATATATTCAGAGTGTCTTTTTTATCAACTTTATATTTTGTTATTATTATAATCTAGTCACATTAACTGACACCTAAAAGAGTACCTAAATAATCACATATTTTTTATCGTGTTCGTAGGTAACCTATAAACTGATAAAACACATACATAATTGATGTGTCAAACAAGTCATTAAGTTACTCAAAAACAAGAGTTTTCGATTGTACCAAAATGTTAACATTTTCTGAGGCCGACTGTACCTCATTTTATCAGCAACCGCCAGCGTCACAATGTCATATAGATTTTCCCTATTGTGGGTCCATCAATCCCCACTTAGTCAAAATCCAAAAATTATGGGGTGTGCATAAGCCCGCAAACACAGTATTGATAGTACAAAGAAGTAATTTATATGCAGGCGTTACCTGATGTGATTACCAAATTGAATAGGGTAGCCTTGTTTGCCTTTAACCCCTCGCTTGCGCAATGAAAAAAATAATGTTTATGCCTATCGAGCATTTATTGGATATGACAGTTCTTTCGAAAAGGGAATTTCTTTTTTTGATAGGAAATTTGGACGTTTTTAGCCGAACAGAACAGTATTAAGTGGAATGAAATTTCCGTTTATTGTTTCTGGAAGTCGGATCGGTTTGACGTGAATGAAGGTTGTCGTAATATTGTTACGGATTTGATTGCGAAATAAATGTTTTTGTTATTTACGTTGAGTTCTTGTAAATTTCTAACAAGATTTCAACTTGGACTTGGAATTGAGATGAAAGGAAAGGATAAATATTTGGTCTTAATTTAAGGAAAGTGTCCTTAATTAAGATTTCCTTTGTAGGATTACTTTTTGAAATTGAATACTAAAATGTTATTGTTTTATATTAAAATAAAAATTTATGTTATCATCACAGCTCTGACTATGCACATGCACTTCAGAATGACAAAGTTATCTCTGACATTTTTTATTGAAATAAATTAAGATTAAGTGTAAAAAATTCAGAAGTTAAACTGAGATAGACATTATTCCAAGATTCTTTATAAAATGTTTGAAGAATTTTGCTCTTCTTATCAAACTTAGGAACAAAAGCTACTCAAATACAAACAACGTTATTAATAGAGTGCATTATCAACAGGCAAAGGGCCGGGGTACGCGTCCCCTTTGGACGCTTTCACAAACGGGCCGAAAGAGGAACTTTTGTACGTGATCTGTGTGCAGCCTGACGCTACAAAGCAAGACTACTTGGCTACCGTCGATGTGGACCCAAAGTCGCCTACTTACTGTCAAGTAAGTAAACTAAGCAAAGGAATTTATGAAAAACCAATTATCGGATCACAGATGTAAAATATGATGCAATTTCAATATCATAATATATAATTTCCAGACCTAAGAAAAGTTGGCCCTACATAATAGTGGAAGTTTTTGATACGATAATTGGTCCCACAAAAATCTGTCTGGATTCTGTGTGGCTTCACACTTTTATTTAAATATTTTTTATAACAAAGAATAGGTTTGCAAAGAAGTTTTGGAGAATCTAGGCGAGTAAATTTTGAGCTACTAATTTCCATTCGGTGAGGTTACCACTCAGATTACGATCCAAATTCACGTTAAATAACAATGATCGTGTAAACGCGATCAATGAGGATGACGCCTTATCGGGTTTTTCAGCGTATATTTGATTTATCGCTATTTTTTGCCACGTTAGCAACTGTTGCATTTAGTATATAAAATCGGTCAAACAAATGATAAAGATAAACGACAAACAAGCTAATTCTGTTCCTAGGGGCATCATTTACTGGTAAGGGGACGCACGCAATTTACGCCATATATCTGTATTAACGTATAAAAATCCGGTTACCGTTTAGCCCGCGTCGCCGCTAAGGCAATAACGTCCCAGTAATCCTACAGGATCTACGGATTCAGCAGTAAAGTATTATTGTGTACTCTGCCGTTGCAATACGATCCGGGAACTAAATTAACAAGCGCGATGCAATATATTTTGCAGGATTTGTTGGGCACGTCCTTCAGGACGTGATGGTGGGTAGAAGAAAGTTTAAAAGTTATTGGCCTAGGTTGATGAAAGTTCGCTCAGACTAAACTAGTTTTAAATTTAAAACTAGAATGGTCGACGCAAAATATGTATTATTTTTTATGTACCGACTGGCAAAAATAGCGTAAATGCATTTTAATCGGCATAAAAAAGGATGCGCGAATTTGATACCTGCTAAGTGTACTAGTTTATATTTTCTGTAAATAAAATGTGCGTGTTTAATTAAATCAAAAGTACGTTACACTAGTTTCAATAATGTGTGAAATGTTTGTTTTTGTCGGATGCCTTTTAAAACTTTTTATTTTTGCTAGGTAATTCACCGAACCTATACTGGCAATGCAGGAGATGAACTGCATCACTTCGGATGGAATGTATGCTCCAGTTGCCATGACAACGCAGACTTGAAGAGGGACCTTCTCATCATACCAGCTCTGAAGTCTTGCAACGTTTACGCAATGGATGTTGGCAAAAACGCTAGAAAACCTGTAATGCATAAAGTGAGTTTACACATAAGTATGTACCTCTACATAATAAATACTGGTCTAACAACTCTTCAACTACATAGATAGGTCAAATTTTTAATAGAAAAATATTGTTGAAGTTAACAGGGCTTTTGGAAGGGAAACAAAAATGTACCAATTTATAGAATACCAAAATGTGGACGTCGAAAAATGTGATACTCTTTGTCGATTTCAATGTTAGCCATAATAAATGAAATCGTTGAATTCCACTTTCCGTGAGAATTTAAATACTCATTACTTTAATATTTCTACAAATTTCTAGCAACTTCATGTCATTAAAACTATCAAAACGCCAAGTTTCAGCCCCGTATGGGTTAAAACTTGTCCATCCAGTGGCTTCAGCTGTAATGTGCGATGATAAAATCAGTCAGGACATTAATTTATAAGCAAAGAAAAGGCGTAGCTGTTCTTAAATCTAACCAATTGCTATTTCAGTCCCATACATTTTGCCGACTTTAGTAATAAGTCCTCAAGTAATACCATGCATAGTTGACAGTTGTTTGCCCTAGATGCTCGTAAAACCGAGATTTATGTCAACTGATCGGCAAACTTTTTTAATTCCCCGCCTTTATGATTCAGATTTTCCCGACGACAACAACTTTTTTATTAAAGGGAGCGTAATTTGTCTCTATCAGAAATCTCGGGAAAGTACATTTTGTTTATTTTTTGGGTGGTCGTCTTAATTCTGGAAAGACAATCTACTTCTTTATTAAATCTTCAGAGACATAACTGTTCATTGTCTTTTTAAGTACTTCGCTTAATATTGAATTTAATATTAAATATGATCTCTTACATTAAGCCTTAGGTACCTACTAATATCTATTCAATGGTAATACCTATCTAATCTGTAAGATTCTTCAAACAAACTTTATGCTGCTCTTATCTTAGCTCAATTCTTATTCTCTTGTATGCATGTGAAATAAATATCAATTTTAAATTTCGAATATGTTATATATGTTTCGAATACTAACTGATCATAAGCATTTTTGTTCAATAATATTTAATGAATTTCAAACATCAGAAGAAATATTTGATTTGTTAAATATTTTATGATCATCCTTATCCACAAAGCTGTCTTAATATTGAATTTCTATTTTCAAAAAGTAGGTAAGTAGGTATCTACTCAATATTTCTAAATTATAGTACTCTATTTAGATAATCTTAACGTTGAATATAATCACGCGTGTTATCCGAAGGGCTCTTTTGATGTGCGCTCTGCAAATATAATTTACAGAGTAATGAGAGATTGTAGGTACTCTTTACGTATTTTGGCAGCGTAGAAATTTCATTGACAGTATTAGACTCAAGTCAATATTAAGATAATAGATCGCTCTTTAAATATGAATAAAGTATACAATATAGAAAGGCAATTTACCTTTCCATAAATATACTGCTAGTCTGATTCACCTCACCTGATATAACTTCGCTGTGTATACACTTAGTTCACATAGAGATTTTGTATTTGTATACTATGAAGTTCTAAAATTTAACTTCATATAAGTTTATGACTGTAACATTATTACGAGTAAATAATATTTTTAACGTCATTTTGATTTGATTCGAGACACTACAATATGATATGATGATGATCATGCCGTGATACCTATATTCTGCTGTGTATCATTATAACTTCTAGAACTAATAAAGTTTTATATACAAGGCGTCAATAAGGAATATATGACTTCGGATTAAAAAGTTTTGCGACCAAAGCGTTCGACACCTAATCCCCACCATAATCATTGCTCCAATAGTGTAGTTTCACCGAAGTTCTGAATTCGTACTCATTCCGATTCTGTCGTCAAACTTGAAGCATTCGGCTCGCAGACAGTTTGCCAACTCGTTATTGGCTGTTAGATACCCGACTGACTTTCTTATATTCTTTTTGCTATAGAGTTTCAGACATAAAGTTTGAGAAAATATAGGCAATACTTACTAAATATTGCCAATTAGTAGTTTATCTATATTTTTGATGTAACTGATCACATTATCAATCTACAGGATGATATTAATAACATAATATTCGGATTTTTGCGCTGAAGGACACAAAAACGGCTGAACGGCTTTGGATTGGCACACAGATAATTTATTAAAACACAGGAGCTTTTGACCGGTCAAAGGTTCCCTTTAGAGATTTTCCGAATGTCCACGCGGACGAAGTCGCGGGCATCAGCTAGTCAAATATATAATATACTAAGTTAATATTCGGTAAAAATGTACAACCATATGAATAAATTAAGCTTTATTTATTCTTATGGTATAACACAGTTATCTCACAAAATAAGCACAATACCTATTATTTCATCAAAATTCGAAGTTCATTATATTGAAAACAGAATCGGCGCTTTTATTATAAAAAAAAAACTCAGCAAATTGTATCCCGTAATATCTTCTTCATAAAGTCAATTTCAACAGATAAAACCCGCTTTATCGTCCACTGATGACATCGCAAATCTTATTATCAGGTTATAGATGGGAACGAGATGAGGTCATTTGACTGCACTTTCCCTCATACGACGCACTGCTTAGCCACAGGGGAAATAATGATCTCCACCATGGGAGATAAGAACGAGAATGGCAAAGGGGATTATGTGCTCATCGACTCGAAGACGTTGGAAGTGACAGGTGAATGAGAACCCTCACGTGTTTAGAGATTGCTTGAGGACGACGCTAAATCGTTGTTTATTTTTAGGAACATGGACGAAAGGGAAAAAGATTGCGAAGTTCGGATACGATTTTTGGTATCAGCCGTACCATGATGTAATGGTTGCTTCTGAGTGGGGTACGCCGAAATATTTTAAATCGTAAGTTTTCTACTAATGATTTTCTTAACCAACAGGCTTAACAGTTTTGTATCGTTTGATGCTAAACTCAATTCTATTAGTAGACGTTTTAAAAAACTTAAATGCAGATACGCAATTGACTTTAGCCTTTTTTCCCCAGAGGGTTCCACCCCGATGACGTGCCAAACGCAGACCGCTACGGCACCTCACTAAACGTTTACAAATGGTCGACGCGCGAGTTGCAACAAGTAATTGATCTGGGCAAGGAAGGCACGGCCCCCTTGGAAATCCGATTCCTGCATGATCCCAAAGCCGCTGAAGGATTTGTCGGGTGTGCTGTAGAAGCTAACGTTTACAGGTTCGAGATTTGTAAGGATTTAGCTTGCGTGCCTTTGCTACTGACAGAGACAAGGGTTTTGTGTTTTCCCTTTTGATTTGACTCGGACTGGAATTAGTATTAGAGCTGACTGACCATTTCTTTCTTTATCTATTTAATTTACTATATATAATTTTTGTTATGGAAGAAATCTGACGTAGAATGAGATTTTAATATGATCAAATTCTTAAATAGATTAAAAAAAAAGTATTTATATCTTACATCTTTAAACTCAAAGATAAAATTAAAAAAGTATTTCAAAGTGTTCCCTTTTCTAATTTGTTCTTTATTGTATTTGTTCAGGTTCTTCAAAGCAGAAGACGGAACATGGAAAACCCATAAAGTCATCGACATACCCGCAAAAAAAGTTTCCAAAGATGGCGTTGTATCCGAGCTTAACGGTAACTTTGTTCTTCAACGTTTCTCCCTGTTTATCTTTCAGTTTACCTAACATGAACTTTTCTTTCTTTAAGTATTTGGGTCAAAGACTATTTTTATTTAACTCAGCCAAGAGTAATATAGTCAAGTAATTAATTTTTAGACTCACCTTTTGACTGGTGTGACATTCAAAATTAAAAGGCTTTTCACTTGAGTCAAGAAATGAAATTATAATTTAACGTGGGAGGAACAGAAAGGAATCCTCATAAAATTAAAATGTTTTAATTGCATGCGAAATTTCAAAGATGCGATTATTTTACAAAGAGGTTAAAAATACTCAACATTCAAAATAAGATACCTTACTGAACTTGAAATATTTATTCCAGTCGCTTTGCAACAATATTTGAGAAACTCGTTTAATACGTGATATGCATTTCACAAAAGCAAGGACTATTATATACAGGGTTCTATTTCAATCCTTTGCTTTTGTTCACAGTAACATGACAGTTCCATTAACTTTTTTCCCTAGGTTTAATGTCGGACATTCTTCTGTCGTTGAACGATAAGTATTTATACATCTCATGCTGGCTTCACGGCGACGTGAGGCAGTATGATATATCAGACCCAAAGAATCCAAAGCTGACGGGGCATATTTTCCTTGGTGGCCAACTTCTCAGCGGATACCAACTAGTCGAAGATAAGGAGTTCAAGGCGAGGAATTCCAATTTTCCAATTCACTAATGCTTCAAATTAATGTGTCATGACTTAACACAATTACGCTTTCGCTAAATCATTATTTTCATTTAAGTTCATTCCTTCTGTTGTAAATTACTTTCTGATGTCCCCCCATTTATTAAGTGTTTCCCACTTTTGTGTTTAATTTGATGTTCGCGCTTCGTTTTCAATGTCACTGTTATCGTCACTTGTTTTATTTTGGAATGACTTTTAATTTATATTGTGTTGCTTATCGCGTGCGTGTTGATATGTGATGTAATGTACTTTTTGTTCAATTTAACGTTATTAAGTAAAAACTTAAATTGAGTTCGATTTATGGTGTTTAATAAGTCCAAATTCGAATAACCATTGTAGAAAAGATGTACCTACTTACATTTTACCTTTAGGTGACAGTTACTACCGAAGACATAATTATTCCTTAAAATAACAATAATTCATTTTCCAGGATTCGCCAAAGCCAGTAACTATTAAAGGCAAGCGTCTGCACGGAGCACCCCAGATGTTACAGCTGTCGTTGGACGGTAAACGGCTGTATGTGTCGTCATCTTTATTCTCGCCGTGGGACAAACAGTTCTACCCGGACATGGTTAAAGAGGTAAAGACTTGAAATATAACTTTCTGTTACTAGGTGTGGATAAAAATCTATTGATTTTCAAAAGTGCCTAACAATCAAAATTAGTTCAATCAATAAGAGCGACGTCACGCGACGTAATAACCGATCTTGAAAAAAATCCAAAAGAGTGATATATATTGATTACCTTGTTTAAAATTTTAGTTTTTCTTTTTTTCCCAAACTTCATTAAACTATCGACTTTATGTCCAAATCATCATTCCAAAACCAAGTCTCACTTTGCGTAAAATGAACTGCAATAAAAAAGATAAATAATTACTGAGCTAGGTATATATTATTATCACTCGTAAAAAGATTAGGGCTCGAACAAGTTTGAACATTTACTGCATTAGGGGGACAGTACAATATCAATGGCCAGTCAACCTGTGCAATGGATACCGAATATTTTATTAGGGCCAAGGCCAGCCCTACTAGACCGCAATAAACACTCGTTATCTCGTATATCAAACCTTTTTTATTTATACATTCTCCTTTGTAAGCCCAAGTTATTTCTCTTACTTACATTATGCAAGCCCTGTGTCACCTGGGGCATGAATAATTTATAAATACACCGTGTATATTTCTGGTACAAATAACTGTGAAGCCTCCATTTTGAATACGGCTCATTTTACTTGATGTTGTAATTCGATGAGTTTCATATCTTCCTTATTAAAACTTTGCTTCCTTTAAGTTTATTTTAAAAACAATAAATCTCCAACAATAATTTTGCGATAAACTTTTCAGCAACAAAATAATTTATTTTGTATTCTTAATATCATATTCGTCACACGACACCCACTGCTGGGCATAAGCCTCTCCAAAGATCTCCATAATGATTGATTATAATCTTTATTTGATGATGCTTATCTTTATTTCTACAACATAATTACTGATGTTAGGTTGCCCGCTCAAGTCACACTATAACTTTAATGTAGGTTTCAAGATCGTAAGGACCGACTATTCTTAGCATTTGTGCTTTAGAAATCAATATTATTTTCCTTTTCTATCAGCATAAGTTTTAGTCCCTGATTTCTGTCGTGGGCGGCATTTTAAAGGGAGGTATAGTAAACAAACAGTAGGTATTTGACCCTTTATTCTTTTTTTCTCAGGGAGGTTGGATAGTAAAGTTGGACGTGGACATAAAAAATGGTGGTTTCAAGTTGGATCCGGAATTTTTGGTCCACTTTGGCTCGGAACCAGATGGCCCAGTACTGCCTCATGAAATGAGGTAAAAAAAACTGAAAACAAAAACAGCTTAAAAATTAAATACCTCTAAAAAGCAAGAAATAATATTCGAATCATTCGTTACACATATCAATATTAATAAAACACGTCTATTGAAGTCGGGTGGGGCTGGAGGACAACTTCATTTTTTTCTTAAAGCCCCACCCGACTTCATTAGACGTGTTTTATTAATATTGATATGTGTAACGAATGATTCTAATATTATTTCTTGCTTTTTAGAGGTATTTAATTTTTAAGCTGTTTTTGTTTTCAGTTTTTTGAAGGCGGTTTTTCTTTTTTTTTTAAAAAGCTTTTTTATTTTCAACTTTTTAGTGGTAGGTATGTAAGCGCAGCGTGTAAATATTTTTTTACTTTATATTATAATATTTTCAATGGTAAAATGCCCAGAACTCAATTTCCAAATTTACGCTGTTTGTTTTTGAGGAGTTCCGTTGTGTCATCGTAGTCCAAGTCTAGTCCAGAACGTTGCATCGCAAAGCATGATTTGGTTTGTTTTGGATTGCCATAAACTTACCAAAACCTAAATCACTTTACTTATACTATTTGATTTTGAAGAGTTCCTTTATGTATCTTCGAAGTTCGAAGTCCAATAACAATGAAATTAAATTGTGACCACTCTTGAAGTAAACCCTTTCAAATAAAAAAAGAATCATCTAAATCGGTTCATAAACAAAGAAGTTATGTCCGAAATTCCATAAAAACTCGTGCGATGGCGAGCTAAATAATTGATATTTTTCAGGATTATGAAAAAACTACTGGCCAGATCTCTGTAAAAAAATTATGGGACCACACACGAACTATGTTCTTTGAGTTAAAAAAAGGATTGTACAAACCGGGTAACAACTGACGAAGCTATGTTAAAACATACATAAAAAATAAAAAAAAATAAAAAATACCGTCGACTTGAGAACCTCCTCCTTTTTTTGAAGTCGGTTAAAAAATACCTTACCTCGTATCTATAGACGACTTGAGATACTTAAAATTTTCAAATGCTTCTATATTATATTAGCATGCAATTTATAGTAAGCATAAATTAATTTTGAATGCACTAAAACTTCAATTATGCTATAAATTGCATGCGAGTATAATATTAGGAGTGTTTGAAAATTGCAAGTTTTACTCAAGTCATTACTTACTCATCTTTAGATACGGGGGCTAGTATAACCTATTAATATTTTATTTAAGACTAAATGCATACAACCCATTTTGATTTGATGTTTCTTTTAAAGATTTTTAAGGACTTTTAAATATAGGTTATTTGTAAAACACCAACAACCTCGCAAGTGAGGATTACTAACATAATAAACAACAACGTTTATTCTATGACTTTCCGAAAAAGGAAAAAAACTACTTTTCATACAAAACAGCTGTTCGGATGTTTGTATGGAAAGTTGTTTTTTTTGTCTTGAGTCTGTTAAGATGAATAAATAATGAAAAATATTAGAAAAAATCGGCTCACCCGTAGCAACTTAGACGGGATTGAGTCTGTTGTTGTCTGCTGTCTACTGCTGCGAGATTCTTTGTGTTTTACATCATCATATCAGCCGCAAGACACCCACTGCAGGGAATAGGCCTCCCCCAAGGATCTCCACGACGATCGGTCCTGCGCTGCCCTGCATCCAGCAGTTTCCCGTGACCTTCACCAGATCGTCGGTCCACCTTGTTGGGGGCCTACCCACGGAGCGTCGTCCGGCGCGCCATTCCAGAACCTTTCCACCCTAACAGCCATTGGTTCATCTCGCTATGTGTCCCGTCCCGTGCCACTTTAGCTGAGCAGCTTGGTGTTTTACAAATAACCCTTTAGAGATGCAAGATACTAATAAAACAACAAATTCATTTTACAATATTATCCCCGTCAATTGGTAATGCGCTGGAACCTTGTCACATTAACATACACGTTGACGTGATCCGCAACTAAAAATGTCATGAAACAAGAAAATTCTAAAAGGAATCTAATATATTAGTTATTGAATTATTATTTTAAATAAGATAGGGTCTAGGTATATACAATTTTTACAATTGTTTTTAGTTTTTGAGGTTAAAATCGTGGCCGCCACGCGCCACGCATTACCAATTGACGGGGATAGTATGACAAATTAAGTATTTTTTTTCGTTTTTAAGTCAACTTTCCCAAGAAAAATAGTTTAAAGATATTGAAGCTGCATAATAAGTTAAAATACTTTTTTATTCTAGGTACCCCGGTGGTGACTGCACTTCAGATATTTGGCTCGCTAAGGATTAAATTTTAATGTTTGTGCCAATATTTTTTTATCAATTATAACAAGATTACCATTAACTTGTCGTAGCCTATAATTGATACTCGGTACAATTATGACTTTTTTGATTTTAATACTTCAGTAAGTTGTCATACTGAGTTACAAAATATTTTTGTGAACAAAGTATACTAAAAATTTTGAATGAAACACTACTCAGTGCAAATTCTAAAAATCTTCCCATTAACGGCGATACTGTTTTTTCTTCCAAAATGTTAAAATTTTACCTATTTATTTACTTGAACATTATGAAACAAAATATATCAGCGGTGTGATAAAGTGCCGTGGTTAATAGTAAGCTTATGTTAGCCTAAGCTATTTATTAAAATTTAAAATTGAATTGAACGTAAAATTAAATTTTGTACAAAGAAATTTCTGAATAAATATACGTAAAATATTATTGATATTTGTGTTTTTATTTTGATTCCATCTCATACACACCGCACGCTGCACACCGCAGCGGCGCGTGCAAGTTGTTGGTAAGAAAAATTAAACATTTTGTATGAATAACTACTTGACTTTTTCCGGTCACGCGTGACGCAGCGTGGTGCGCGGCAGTGTGAGATCCACCTTATACCGAGTGTAACAAGACACTCAACGAAGCCGAGGTCTACGTATTCTGCCCATCATCAGGACTATTTCTGTTTAAAATTATTGCTGGGAAATGATTTTAATTTTTGGTATTAAAAAAGCATTGCATACAATACATATACCACGCATTGTAATGTAACGCGTACAAAAAACCGCGCCTGCGAGTGAATGCTACACAACAGCTGCGTGCCGAGTTGAAAGACAACTTTTATGTGCGTGCTCATGAAATACATTGAGAGTTGACGTTTTGAGGTCATTGTTTGTTACGAAATACATAAAATTTAGATAATGTGTCTCTAGACAAAAATTAGGAAATAAGACTAACGAATAAAATAGGATTTCATAAAAAAATGTTTTGACTTTGACCTTCAATATCTTCGTAGCTTATTGGTTTTCCAGGTATAGTCTAACTAAAGGGCAAAAATGATCATGATGATGGGTTGACTGCGTGGACTTCGGCTTCGTTGAGTGTCTTGTTACAGCCGTTATATTTTTTTAGCAATTTTTTTTTTTTCTTTTCATAGTATAAATTCAAGACATAAGAGATAAAGGGATCATCATCATCATATCGTATGGCGGACTGTGTCAGTGTCATCATTCTAAACCAACAGTTGCAAGTCTCTCAGCCACTCCTCAGCCACAGGCGTCAGTTTGTGGAGCTCCCTCAACCATCACCTGAGAAGTGGTACAGTGGGCAGTCATCTACGACGTGTTGTAGGGTTTGGTCTGTCGAAGTCTGAGGCCCTGCACTCACAGGCCGGCGAGTCCTATAGGCCCCATTAAAAAAATTGACATATAGATCTGGTTTACTTGGGGGCCATCCATAAATTACGTCACACGAATTTCAGTTTGACCCCGTCCCGTCCTTGTTTTTGTCACAGCTGGTCACATTTGTGAGACTCCTCCTCCCTAGTGTGACAATTACAATTTTGCAGAAATAATTTATTGAATTATTTTTTTATTTCAATTTAAATTATTTTGAAATGTGACGTCACGAAATTTAGGACCCCTCCCACCCCCTTGTCACACAATGTCACACTTAGTCGACCCCCTCCCCCCCTTTGACGTGTGACGTAAATTATGGATGGCCCCTTGTTGTATTTAAAATATTTAAATTATCGTTTATGTAATGATAAATTAGTAGTAGTTTGAATTATTAATTCAACATTGGATATTTTTCATATCACTTCAGCTTAAATATTTTAAACAAATCAAAACCTGCTTTAGCGATCAAGCTAAAATAAAATATCACTTTCTGCAGCTGTAAAGTAACAAATTGTTAACAATTAAGATTTTATGTCCCTTTAGTGAATACTGTAGAATAAGAAATCGCCAAACAAATTTAAACTTTAAACCCTTACGATAAAGTCCACTAGCAAAAAAAGATGTCACTAAAAGCTAGCCGGGGCGCGAATTTACAAAGGCTATACTATTTCAGTCACGAGTCAGACTTTAATGGTTGAGCTTTTGTTTATGCATATTACTCAACAATACCTAAACTATTTCAGTAAAAAACTGACTCAAATGGATTAGCTTTTGCGTTGATATTTTCGAAGAAAATGCACGGACAAAACCTAGTACGGTATTATACATATTCACTAAAATAGTTAAGCTTTTGTCCTAGTCGAGTAGAGTCTCAGTGCCTTGTTTATCGCGAATTAAATTATTAAAATAATTAAAATACTCGTTTTTATTCTGTATTTGATTGACAAAAAAAACGAATCTAACGAACATTTATGACGAAAGAAACAGGTACACACTCAACACTTGTTGAGAGTACTTACAAATAAAAATAAAATACTTTTTCCTCTAATGTAAAATACAAAAGGCAGATAATTATTTTTATCTACACCCATGCTTTAAATCCTCTGTAAAGGGTTCTGAAACGGTTATCTTACTGCCAACATTACGATATCCGAGCGAGAGGTTAGGTTATCAGTACAACATTATAATACACTTTCGGAAGATATCATGATGAGGAGGAGTAAAGTCAAAGACAAAGTCAAAGTCAAAACCCTTTGTAGAGTATACATATCATGGGTGTAGATAAATATCATGGGTGTTTTTAATCCATATGTATTAAAATATTGTTGGTTTCCCAAATAAAAATATAAATTCTTATTTTCGATTAAAAAAAGGGTCTAGGTATATGAAAAAATTGCAATTGTTTTTCGTTTTTGAGGTTAAATTCATGGCTGCCAGGCGCATTACCAATTGACGCGGATTAACTTTTTTATTTTCATAGCACACTTTTACTTTTTAATTTTAATAAAATAATAGTACTAACCACAGACCATAAAACAATACTATGTAGTACTAACGTATGGGCTCTAGTATAATACGGTCTGTGGTGCGGGGTGCGCCATTTACAGAAAAGTTTTGAATTCCATTTTTAACTGTTTGTTGTACTGTTTTTATTCTTGCTTTAAAATGTCTGATAGCGGTGAATGTGAAGATTTGACTCTGCCCGATATTTTAGATGCAGCGACGGAAATGACTTCTATTGAAGGTACCTAATACAAGCAAAAGTCTGAAGGTCCAAACAAATTATCGGACGCGGCTTACTGCCGCGGCTGATCTGAGGTGTGCAAACTATCGGATGTAGTAGGTCGCGGACGTAACCATAGACTAATATGACGTCATCGGACGTCCGATAGCTATCTGGCACGCAGGATACTATGAGAGTGTGCACACTTATCAGCCGCGGCAGTAAGCCGCGTCCGATAATATGTTTGGACCTTCACTCTTTTTCGTAGTAAAAAAAAAATTCTTTCTTAAATCACCAAATGCAAAATTGTAGTGAAACAGTAAAATAAAGGGTTTTTAAACAAATAAAAAAAATGAGTGACACCTATCGGCAATAATTTGTACTAATAAGATTGTTTTGCTTTTTGAGTTTCCAAGATTTTATCGTCTGTTTGGAAAGTTTGGTAAAGTTTGTTGCTATCTATCTGTGCTAAGCGTGCTGCGTGCGACGCCACCTAGCGTTTTATAAGAAAAGCATTTTTAGTAGCCCTGCCAAAGAATATGAATACAAGATTCTTGAGCCCTGCTAATCGCATTACGACGACACGTGCCATTTCTTTGTTTGGGATGAGGTATCTGTAGTAGTTAACGGTATTATATTATCTGTGATGTGACTCGACTAAGTATTGTTCGTTCGTACGTTATATTTATATCATTCTCGACAAAAGCTTATCTATTTGAGTGGCAAAATAAAGTCTTATTGAGATAGGTAACGTTTTACACGCAACTTATTAGGTTAGTCGTAGGTATGTATAGATATAAAGCAAACGGTTATAAAAGGCGAAAGTGGCGCATTTCATAATACCTAGGTCGCATAATGGTAATAAAACTCTAAATTGATTGACTGATTCATTCACTGATTCATTGTTGGGATAAGCGTAGAGCCCTAACGGCTGATATGAAGGTAGAGACACCATTTTTGGAGGGTAGATAGATACGTTTCATGGTGTAGGTGAGCACTAAGAAAGCATTTTGGAAAATTCCCGTTATACAGGGTGTTCCAGTTTGTAATTGTACCTATGGGGATATGTATAGGGCTGAACCATTTTTGCTGGTAGAGATAACATTTTTGGAGGGTAGGTACCTTTCATGGTGTAGGTGACCACTAAGAAAGGGTTTTGGAAAATTGCCGTTATACAGGATGCTACAGAGTGTTCCAGTTTGTACATGAATTTTTATGGGAAAATTTAAATGTGTGAAATTAGGTCTAAGTACTGTTAAATACCTAGGTTGTTAATCCGTGACTTTCAAAATAAATGCACATCAGAATCAATCTTAACCACGCGAATGAAATCGCAGGCAAAAGCTAGTGTTTTATTGTAACACGCTTTACATTAAAGGCGCATTAATGTTTTGAAATTTTCTTTATAAAACGATTTTATCCTTTCCGTTCACAATGTCGTTTCTATTCCTTGTGAAACATAGTTTTATTGGTATAATATAAAAAAAACACTAGCGGCCGCCCGCGGTTTAACCCGCGTGGTTCCCGTTTCCGTGAGAATATCGGGATAAAAAGTATTCTATGTTTAAATCTAGACTATGTACTAACTGTGTGCCAAATTTAAACCAAATCCGTTTAGTAGTTTTTGCGTGATTGAGGAACAAACATCCAAACATCTTTAACCAACAAACTTTAATCCGTTTAGAAATGGTTGAGTTAAAAGGGTTTTGAAGGAAATGCCAAGCTCAATGCAATATGTGCTTTATCAAGTACGACATAAGGTTTGCGTACGTCTCGATGACGTCATAAGGACCCCCCAAAATAACAGTGTTTTTGCACGTTTTAACCCGTAATCTGTAATATGCGATCGAGCGCCATTGCTATTTGTTTTGCTTTAATAAAAATAAATAATTATAATTTTGTTTTATTAAATTCTTAATAGGTCATTTATAAAATATGTTGTTATATATGAAAGACATATAACAGGATGATGGACCGAAACTATATGTATTGACAAAGTTTTTGTTTTACGTTAACAAAACCAACTGTTGAATAAAAGGTATATTTAATAGTTAGACTTATATTTTTATATTATATTGAAGTCATCCATAATTCCACTATTATAATCATTATATTAAGGTTTTTTAAAAACGTTTTTAGACCAACAAGTTGTTTAGATTTTATAATAATGTCCCTATTTTGATGATATTGTCTTAAAAAAACCCTTTTACGACTGAAACGTTCTTACGACTTACCATTATATTACTGTTACTTAATTGAGTTGACAAAACGTTTATTCGAGGTTGTAATTAGACTAGTTAGACGACTTAATCATCAGATGTACTTTGTCTATAAGAACGATAACAGAGTTAGTTAATAACCAATATAAAACTTTAAAAGTAAGTAGTACATAACCCTTCATTTATACGACTTGTTTGCTTGTACAGTACTAGGTTTTGTCCGTGCATTTTCTTTGAAAATATCAACGCAAAAGCTAATCCATTTGAGTCATTTTTTTTACTGAAATAGTTTAGGTATTGTTGAGTAATATTCATGAACAAAAGCTCAACCATTAGAGTCTGACTCGTGACTGAAATAGTATAGCCTTTGTAAATTCGCAGCCGGGGCGCCATAAGGCGACACGATAAATTTTTCGGCGCTTTCATAACTCAATTCCTTCAGTTTTTGCAAGATAACGAAATAAAAACAATGTTGGGTCCAGCTGTAAGTAACTGTATTTTCTATACTGTTTTAGGAATGTACACTGTTTTATGGTTTTCAAACATTTTAGTTCGTTTTTCTAAGTTTCTTTTTGGTAAGGATATGCACCTTGCAAAAATAATTTTCTTAGTTTACGTAGTATATAAATATTCTGTGGGCTTTCTCAGCTATAACTGGCTTTTTGCGCGTTTAAATTTTATGTTTTGACGTTGAAAAATTTCAATCTCTTACATTTTCTTCAAGTTTTTCATACATTTACATACAAAATAACTACTTCTGTACCTAGACTAGTCAAACCTCAGGTTGGACAAGAAGGCTTAATCAAGTAGTTTTTAGTCAAACTCTGAAGCTCCGGTACTCCTATAACATATGAACAAAGCACACTTATTTTATAACACGTCCTATAAAATACGGTGTGTTATTACGTAACGTCAAACAAGTGTGCCAGCACCCTTAAAACTTATTTGAACCTATACCGTCGTTGTTTTAATAGAGTAATCTACAGTAAATGAAACCATGTCTCGCTAATAGCATCTACGTTTACGTGAGTCCATTATACTCTATTTCGTTTTCAGTTATCTTATGCCGAGGCTAAACTTTTGCAGCTTAATGTTCTCTCATCAATTTGGCTCTCTCATTATACTTTCTGAAGCTTGAAAAGCCCAATTCAGGAGGTTTATAGCCTTTTGTTGGCCCAAAATCTAATCTTTAACTCGGATCGATGGAAATGGACCAAAATAGAGATTGCTTTCACGATAATGAAAGAATCTTAAAAGGGTCCAGAAAATGTCCAAGAAGCATTAGAGGGTACTCGTAACCATTACTGGTCTTTGCAGTGGGAAAATTTAAATATTCATTCCGTTTCCCCCTTTGATAGGCACTTAAGCGATTGGTTCGATTTTTTACGGTGCTTTGGTACGCGATAGTCACAGATTTTCATTACATCGATTAGGATAAAGCAAAGTAAGATTTACACGTCTAGCTTTCCTAATTACAAAATATGTTTTATTAATAACACAGTACATTGATTTTTATTCCATAGCAATCTTACGGACTCTTGCAACGCTATCGATGATGAATGAGATTGGTTTTTGTACTCATATACATAGTAAGCTATGTTTCATAACAATAAAAATCATTTTGTCTCAAACTATTGTAATACCACAAGTGAACTACCGAAGTTATACATTTTCTGTATAATCAAATATTTCAAATGATTGTAAACCATCCCGATACTTTAGAAGTGACTACAAAACTACTGAAAGCTGTCAAGTCACGTTAATAATGTTTTAAAATGCTATGTAATCAACTTAATTATTATAGTACTCGTAGGTAGGTAGATATTTAAATGTCGTTCTATAATGTTTAAAATGATACTCTTCGGTTAAATTCGATGAAATGGTTGACATTAAATGCGGGTGGCGTGTTTCACATTCGATTGGGTATCAATGGTTTCAGTTTAATCGTATCGAACTCGGAATTATTTTTGGTACGCGTGACGTCACGTGAATAGGCTGTGTTTAATTTGAAGGGTTGTTGAATATAGAAATAACTTTTGGAAAACATCACTATTTAACAGTAAAGAAAGTAGCTATTTCATTTGTGAAATAACACACTTTTTAACGGATACTAGCGCGGTTTTATTGAAAGTACTTTGGTAATTAGTTGGTATTTGGTTCGATTTTTGATTAGTTACGTAAAGAGTTATGCTATACTTAGCAAACAGTTCTCGAAATATTCTTGAAATAGGGGAGGGCCTACCCTAGTTTCAGAAATATTAAGAAAACCAAGCAATTTTTAAAAGGAAAAGTGAGAATAAATATAATTATGAGATGAATAAGCAATAGAATAAATGACGTGGTTTTTTTTTTACAAATAATAATGCTTATGAATGATTAGTGGAAATGTTATTGAGATATTTTTTGATATAGAGTATAAAATAAACAACGTTAGACCCGAGCGGATTTCGTTGATTTATTTACTAATGTAAGCGATACTAAAGATAATATACAATGTGAAATGTATTGTAAAAAAAAACTGGGATATATTTTGAATACCAGAAGATAATTTTGTTTAATGATACGAATGGAGTACGTATACTAATTATTAACTGGGATATTTTCTTTAATACCAGAAGATATTTTTGTATTACCTAAATGGATTAACAGAATTCAGATAGATAGGTAAAAGGATCTTTGAGATATTTTTTTTGTTGTGAAATAAATAAATTACGTATAGTGAGATAACTGGGATATATTTCTTTACCAGAAGATGATTTTTTTTATTAACTTATTAACTGAAGAAGTTGATAAAATAATTGTTATAGATTTTTCAGAATAAAATGTATGTTTTATTTTACAATAATTTATATAAGATATTAGATCGGTAATACGTAAGTAATGTTTATAAGAAAAAAAATATTTTTTTATTGCTACTTGTAGGTTTTTTTATCATTATTGATTACTGTCATTTTTGTCTTATAATTCAAAGTTTTATATTTAGAAGAAATAATTTTAACTACAGGCACCTGTATACTACTTACCACAGAACAAATAATTTTTTTTTTTCCCCCAGTAGAAGTCGCATGTGGGCGGCACCCGTGTAACATCATATCTGCGGAGCTCCGCACATCTTTGAATTTTGCTCCGTCAGTCGTATGAACGAACGCCAAACAAAAAAATCTTCAAAAATAATATAAAAACGCCGAGGTGCATTATATAAAAGACCAAAATCGATATTCACATATATCATTTAGCAAACGGGTGCATAAAATATCGGAGGTGAGCTTTATTTAATTAATTTTGATTTTAATTAAAAATTCAACTGGTATTTTCCTTTTAAAATTCATAACAATAAATATCCACCTTTATGCGGTATACACTTATGATCCATATTCCAACGCACAATTTGACATATTCTTGAACTTTCATAAACACTAAAATATAGAATGGCGGAAATGTCACTCAATAGGGGAGACCGAGAAAAGATGTGACTGTAGAGAGTTGAAAAGTATTATCACCATAGCAAAAAATTTATAAGTTGATAAACGTCTAAATAACAGTTCATTTGATACACTCACCACTGAAAACACGCAAAAACAGCACGGAATTTAAGTCAACTTAAATAGTACGTTATAGGCGAGTCCGGGAAGCTAGCATTTTATTGTCAAGGATTTTAATCATTCGAGGCAATTTAATGAAAATTGCTTCCCCTACAAGGCTGTGAAGTCTCAAGAAATGAGAGGAAAAAAATTCTTAGTTAAAATGTAATTTTGAAATTGGTTATGTAGCCATAAAGTTTTATAAAAATAATGTTTTATAGTTATTTTTAGATTTAGAATACTACACTCTTGGGGGTCAATTCTGCAAAGTTAACGTCGAAATCGTGGTTCAGTGATGTTTGAATGGTAATGCTTTTTGACACAGTTCTTGTTTTTTAAACCCAAAACCGAAACACATTGTGTTCTTAAACCCAAAACGGAAACACATTGTATCTCGATTTTGGGTATAAGAAACAAGAACTGTGTCAAAAAGCACTACCATTCCAACACCATTGATCCACGTTTTTGACGTTAACATTAGCAGACTTGACCCCCTGAACTTGTGCGGGGCCGAAAGTAACTATTGAAATTAACACGATAGGTATAGGTGCCGGCACATAACTTGGCAAGTTCTTTAACGCGCATATACTTCTACGCCTATACTTTTCTTTGTTTGCCCGATGTAAGAGAGCCCAGTAGCAATCTAGTTTGTAGACGCCTAGCGCCTGCACCTTGAAAAGGGATGTTGCACTTGACAGGTCGTAAGAGTTGGTTTATCTTCCTCGTCGGCTTGAGGTCTTGATAGACACACTCTTCAGAATACCTACAATCTTGTCAATGACTTTCATGTAAGGTAGAATGGCAGGTCGTCGTTCTACTATGGCTTGCTTGACACGGTTTCTGGGTTGGAGGGGAGGCGTGGTACTGGCAATTTGTTACTTCGCAGAACGTGCTTGACATGCTGAAGCTCAGCTGTCAGGTCTTGTTGGTCACAGATCCCAAATACAAATAAATACAAATAACTTTATTTGCTGTAAAAAGGGTGATTACTTATAATTCCCGCGTACTCTCCGAAACAAAGATTTCCCTATGGTAGGTAGCTAACTGTAAAGGATGGTGGTGGAATTCACCATTGAGGTATCTATCTGTAAGTGTTGCTTTTCGAAACATCCGATATCCGATATATTTATTTTATTTGGGTTTCTGAATTTTGATATTTAAATATTTTTTGCCTAGTAATTAAGAAATGTCAGGATTCCACCGAATTATGAAATAGGATTTACACGAATTATTGATATGAAACTATTTAGGATAAGCTAAGTGAAGAAAGCTAACCAACCCGGTTTCCCTTATCTCCTGAAATTTTCTTAAAGCACTTTATGTGTTAATAAATAAGGTGGTAAATCGCACTATTAAAATTAGCTTACGCCATCTAGCGGCTGAGTAGCAGCATTATAAATATACGTATTATTTAATTAGGTACCAAGTTGCTATGGTAATACGACTGAATCTAAATAAATAAACTTTGTGATTTATGGCTTTCTGGATATTATAAATTTTTACTTTTTATCCAATTATGTGTTCACAAAGTGCTTGTGCGTAGCATGTAACTATTGAGTGGGGGGCTTGGCTTCGATTTTTAATGTGTTTGTTTGGTTACACTGGTTTTCATACTAAATTGAGCTCATACTACTTCTATCTACTTCTATGTTCTGTGCTACTTACATATGGTTTAAAAAAAAAAAAAAAAATAACAACGATACTTGTAGTTCTGTAGTAGGTACCTAATTTATTACCTATTTGTCTGTAGCGTTGTGTCTAGCAAGTTAGTATTATTTACATGTATTAGTTAAGAAAAAAGTATTTTAAATGCACCGATTGTTTTTGGTGTTCACATAGGTGATTTGATGTTTTATTTACAATATTTTTACTTATAGTTCAATCATTTTTTTTCTGTTTTTTTTATTGTACCCCGGTGGTGTCATGTATGAATATAATATATTTAGCGTGCACATAATGTAATAAAGTCAGTAATAAACTAATCTCAACATAAAACGGTTGTCTCATTGTTTATTACTCGATACTGTCTAAGAACAATATATTTATCATTAAATTCTCTAATAACCATTTTTTGAATGAAGGTGATAGCACCTATAGTTTTCAAATTATGTTTGAGTCTCTTCCGAATTTTTTTTTAAATATCACCCTCTGGGAAACGTATAGGACAACACCGATATTTCTTGCATTAAAGAATGAGACTTGGCACACTTGTTCCTTAGGTGGACCAGAGTGGAAAACGCCCGGAAAACAGCGGGCGACACCCTGCTGGGGGGGAGGGGGAGGGAGTGAAATTTTCTAACGCCACGCGTACTGTTGGGCGCCACAACTGCTAATTTATGGCTACTATGGCAAATCGGGTATCATTTTCGGATAAGTAAAGGATGGCCAATCATTTTCAGAAATAAAAAAACACCTTTACTTACAAAAAAATGAATTGCCGTAATTGAAATGCCGAACATCTAAAATTTTACAAAAAAAATTTTTTTTCCAGTAACGATAAATATCTAACGAGTACCGATATCGGCTTGAAAAAAATATGATAAGAAAGCTATATTCATACAAATTTTAAATTTATAAGTTTCATTGGAATAGTTGTGTTAAAAATATTATATACAGCGTAGCGGTGGCATAAATCTCTTATATAAAAGTGAAGGGGTGACTGACAGACTATTGCCCAGCCTAAACCGCTGAACCTAGAGACTTGAAATTTTGTACATAGATACCTTATACAGTGTAAACACCCACTAAGAAGGAATTTTTGGAAATTCTATCCCTAAAGGGTTGAAATGGGGGTACAAAGTTTGTATGGAGAAAAAAAATTAAATAGACATTTCAACTTGAAACTTCGTAGGAGTACTTCTTAAAACAAATAAGCAAACACGTGTTTCGTGGTTTTTCGAAACTCAACCCTTTAGGTGGTAAACGGGGTAAAGCCCAACATCGATATGGGTGTCGTTATTGAGGTTTTATGAGATGTTGATTGCGAAAATGGCATTTATTTTTAAGTCCGACATAGTGGCTTTGTTTCAACCCCTAAACGGGTACAATAGGGTTCATGTTTTTATGAAAAAATAATATTAAATAGACATTTTGACGTGCAACTTCGAAGGAGTACTTCCTTTTAAAAACTAACAACAGCAAACACGTATTTTGTGATTTTACGATAATTAACCCGTTAGGGAGTAGATGGGGTAAATAAGGGTACACCGTATTTTGTGATTTTCCGATAATTAACCCCTTAGGGTAGCTGGGGTAAATAAGGGTATACACTGGAGGTCTTTAAAAGATCTGCCTATTCAACCATTAACAGCATGCAAACATTATTTTAAAATAAAATTAACAAGTAGGTACTTAAGTATACTTTTTTTTCATTTCGATATGGATGTCGTTATTAAAGTTTCATGGGATGTTGATTACGAAAACGGTATTTATTTTGAAGTCCAACATAATGGCCATGATTAAACCCCTAAAGAGGTGAAATGGGGCTTATTATGTATGGATTTTTTTATTCAAAGACATTTCGACTAGAAACTTAATTTTCCGAAAATGTTTAGGTTTATTTACCCACTAACCCCCAACCCCTTAAGGGGTTCGTGGGTAAATAAACCTAAAAACCGATATGGATATCGTTAAAAGGATTTCATCATCATCATCATCATATCAGCCACACGACACCCACTGCTGGGTATAGGCCTCCCCTAAGGATCTCCACGACGATCGGTCCTGCGCTGCCTGCATCCACTGGCTTTCCGCGACCTTCACCAGATCGTCGGTCCACCTTGTCGGGGGCCTACCCACGGAGCGTCGTCCGGTGCGCGGTCGCCATTCCAGAACCTTTCTGCCCCAACGGCCATCGGTTCTTCTCGCTATGTGTCCCGCCCATTGCCACTTCAGCTGAGCAATCCTTCGAGCGATGTCGGTTACTTTAGTTCTCCTGCGGATCTCCTCGTTTCTGATTTGATCACGTAGGGAAACGCCGAGCATGGCTCTCTCCATTGCACGCTGATCGACCTTGAGCCTCCTTATGAGACCCATAGTTAGCGGCCACGTTTCACTGCCGTAAGTCATCACTGGCAACACACACTGTTCATAGACTTTCGTCTTGAGACACTGAGGTAAGTCGGACGCGAAGATTTTTCGAAGCTTCCCGAATGCTGCCCACCCGAGTTGGATTCGGCGAGAGATCTCTTTCTCGAAGTTGGACCTACCTAACTGGACTGCCTGTCCTAGGTATACGTAATGGTCAACAACTTCAAGTGTAGTGTTCCCAACATGAACTGGAGAGGGTACAACATGGGCATTTGACATAATTTTCGTCTTTTCCATGTTCATCCTAAGACCCACTCTTTGGGAAGCACTACGGAGATCTTCGAGCATTGTGTTCAGGTCTTCCATGGTCTCAGCCATAAGGACTATATCATCGGCAAAACGAAGGTGTGTTAGGTACTCGCCATTAATGTTGATGCCGAGTCCTTTCCAGTCCAAGAGCTTAAAGATGTCCTCCAACGCAGCTGTGAACAGTTTCGGAGAAATAACGTCTCCCTGTCTCACACCACGCTGCAGTTGGATAGGATTTGTGTTCTGGTTCTGTACTCGGATCGTCATGGTGGCATTTTGGTATAAGTACCTCAACACCTCGATATACCTATAGTCCACTTGGCACCTTTGGAGAGACTGCAGCACCGCCCAGGTTTCAATCGAATCAAAGGCTTTCTCATAGTCCACGAACGCCAAGCAAAGTGGCTCATTATACTCCTCGGTCTTCTGTATAACCTGCCGCAGCGTATGGATGTGGTCTATGGTGCTAAAGCCTTTTCGGAACCCGGCTTGTTCGGGAGGTTGGAAGTCGTCGAACTTGCGAGCGAGACGATTCGTAAGGACTCTCGAAAACAACTTATAGACATGACTCAGAAGCGAGATGGGTCTATAGTTCTTTAAGAGGGACTTGTCACCCTTTTTAAAGAACAAGATCACCTCACTTATGTTCCATGTCTTTGGCGTTCTGCCCTGGACGATGACGGAATTAAAGAGCTTCTGGAGGACTTTGAGTATCGGCTTACCGCCCGCTCTCAGAAGCTCTGTAGTGATTCCATCGTCACCCGCCGCCTTGTTGTTTTTCAGCTGTTTGAGAGCCATACTAATCTCGTACAGGCTGACGTCCGGGATATCTTGAGTATAGTGTCGGGTAAGCTTGGCTCTGGGGTCTTTAGCCTTGCTTTCAACAGGTGTCTGCGTGGAATATAACTGCCCATAGAAGCTCTCGATCTCCCTCAGGATTTCAGGCTTTGATGAAATGATGCGTCCGTCGTCAGTTTTCAGCTTCGTCATCTGGCTTTGCCCAATAGACAGATCTCTCGCGAACACTTTGGAGCCTTTATTCCGCTCGATAGCCTCTTTAATACGATTCGTATTAAATTGGCGAAGGTCGCTCGTCAAAGACTTAGATATCTGTCTATTAAGCTGCCGATAACGATTAGCATCTACTGAACTCTGGAGCCTCATTTCACGTCTCTGATCCATGAGTAGGAGTGTGTGGTCGGAGAGTTTCTTTATCTTGGGACGGCGGGTCTTAAAGAGCTTGGACCCTACCGTACGGACAGTATCCACCACCATGTTGTTTAGATCGTCCACATCTATGCTGTTCTCAAGGGCTTCGAAGCGGTTTTGGAGTTCGAGTTGAAAGCTCTCGGGGTTTTGAATATGGGCCGGCAATGGTCGAATTGTTGATTTTATCAGTCGAGATCTTTCCAGCTTTGGGTTGATATTCAATGTGCCACGTACCAATCGGTGATCGCTCCCCGTCTTAACAGCGTTGATCACAGTGACATCATTGAATATTTGCTTTTTCGTCGACATGATAAAATCTATCTCATTTCTGACTTTACCGTCCGGACTGACCCAGGTCCACTTCCGGCATTCCGGCTTTCTGAAGAAGGAGTTCATCATAAAGAGGTTCTCCTTCTCCATAAAGTCAGCCAGCATCTGGCCTCTGTCATTCCGTTGCCCAACTCCAAATTGCCCCACTCTCAGCTCATCACCGCATCGTTTCCCCAACTTTGCATTGAAGTCCCCCATCACAACAGTGTAGTGGGTTTTGTAGCTATGCATGGCTTTAGAGATCTCCTCATACATAGCCTCCACTTCGTCATCTTGGTGTGTCGAGGTCGGTGCGTAAACCTGTATAACATTCAGCGAACACCGTTTGGATATTCTGAGTATAAGGTACGCCACCCTGGTCGACACACTTCCGATGGTAATCACGTTGTTGACAAGGGACTTGTGGACGATGAACCCGACACCACCTTGGGACTGTTGGTCGCCCTCCCGGTAGTAAAGCAAGTTACCGGAGTTGAGGATTATCGAGTCCTCTCCCGCTCTTCGGACTTCAGATAACCCGATAATGTCCCAGTGTACCTTGCTGATAACTTCTTCCAACTCGGTTAACTTCGCGTCTTCCCTTAGTGTGCGCGTGTTATAGGTTGCCAGGTGCAGTTGTCGTCGTTTTTGGTAGCCGAGCCGCACCCGGGGATTCTTAGCACCCCCTGCCCCGCCGTTACCGTAGCCGCTACCGTAGCTAGGAATAGCGGGGCTGCCGGGGACTGGGGGCCAATTTTTTGATCCATTATGCATGAGGGGGGGGGGGTTTGCCATAATCGCCACGCTTGGCAGGCGGGTTGGCGATCGCAGTAGGCCAAGGTTTTTTGGAGACGCTGCTGCCCGTCTCTTGAAGGCTATGCTCCCTTAGTCGCCTTTTACGACACCCACGGGATGATAGGGGGTAGTGCTATTCTAGGCCGGCACATACACGGCAAGATAAAAGGATTTATGGGGTGTTGATTGCGAAAATTTTTAGGTTCCAAATATTTTAGGGTCCAACACGACACGGTGGACAGGACATTATTCAACACCTAAAGGACTAAAACGGGGGTTTAAATTTTTTATGGAAAACTAATACGGGAACGGGATCAGGAGTGAGAAGGAGAACGGGAACGGGAATTAATAATATCAAAAATGTGAAAGATTAATGTTTGTTGCTCAATCACGTAAAACCAGCTAGACGGATTTGGAATAGCACACAGATAGTTATAGCTTGTGGTATTGATATTTTTTATCTCGGTCAATGGTTCCAAAGCGATTTTCCGAAGGTCCATGCGGACGAAGTCGCGGGCAGAAGCTAGTAAATCTATAAAAACTCCCCATTTATAATTCTAATTTTAAAAAAATACCGGAAACGGTGAAAGCTACAGCAAAATTGTCGAGAAACAATATATTCTTCATTAAATTTTCTACACTAATTGTCTTGAAAGTATGTTGATAGGACTTATAGTTTTCAAAACAATCTCACAATCATTGGATAAGTAACGGAATTTAGGCAATTAATAAAACTACCTACCTATTTCATGACTAATCACAAATTGTAATATTTTTTAATTTCAAATCACATGAGTCTCCCCCATACTAACAGAGCCTAGTACAGACTCGTGTGGTTTAAATTAAAAAATAAATACAATTTATGATTAGTCATGAAATAGGTAGGTAGTTTTATTAATTGCCTTAATTCCGTTACTTACCCAATGATTGTGAGTTTGTTTTGAAAACTATAAGTCCTATCAAAATACTTCTTTGACAATTATTGTAGAAAATTTAATGAAGAATATATTGTTTTTCGACAATTTTGCTGTAGCTTTCGCCGTTTCCGGTAATTTTTTAAAATTAGAATTATAAATGGGGAGTTTTTATAGATTTATTTATGCCACCGCCACGCTGTATATAATATTTTTAACACATTTTTTTATGAAACTATTCCAATGAAACTTATATTTTTAAAATTTGCATGAATATGGCTTTCTTATCATATTTTTTTTCAAGCCGATATCGGTACTCGTCAGAAATTTATCGTCACTGGAAACAAAAAAAAATTTAGATGTTCGGCATTTCAATTACGGAAATTCATATTTTTTTTCATGTAAAGGTGTTTTTTTATTTCTTAAAATGATTGGCCATCCTTTATTTATCCGAAAATGATACCCGATTTGCCATAGTAGCTATAAATTAGCAGCAGTTGTGGTGCCCAACAGTACGCGTGGCGTTAGAAAATTTCACCCCTCCCCCTCCCCCCAGCAGGGTGTCGCCCGCTGTTTCCCGGGCGTTTTCTACTCTGGTTAACCTAAGGAACAAGTGTGCCAAGTCTCATTCTTTAATGGAAGAAATATCGGTGTTGTCCTATACGTTTCCCAGAGGGTGATATTTAAAAAAAAAATCGGAAGAGACTCAAACATAATTTGAAAACTATAGGTGCTATCACCTTCATTCAAGAAATGGTTATTAGAGAATATAATGATAAATATATTGTTCTTAGACGCTTTTGTTGTAGGTAGCTTTCACCGTTTTTTATTAAAAAAATAAAAACTGCAATAAGGGATACAAAACGCCCCCCCAGGGGGGAAACAATCACTTTACGATTTGTTTCTACTTCTATATTTTATTGTATACGTAAAAGCTACATGCATGCCAAGTTTCATGCTTTCTGCCGGATGGGACCATAACCTAGTACAATATAGGTTGAAATGAGCCGTACATTTAAGTGTACAATAACTATTCATTCCAAATTCAACTTAAGTAGTAAGAATCAAAGAAAATAATCAAATCAATAGAAATAAGTTTTGTATACGTAACTTTAATTTATCGATTTTTCTGTTCTTAAATAATAACCAACATTTGGTCACACATTGGTGTTTGTTGGCGTTGCCTCGTAAAAATTAAAAAGCTTTGTTTCTTTAATATTATTAGATGTTTTATCATTTATGTTATAAAACGATCTAAGCTTACCGAAAGTATGATTTTCAATTTGATATATTTGTGTTTCGATTATTATTTTTACAGTTTTTTATAAAATTGTGGATGGCACATGAGAATGTTGGCGCAATCAAAAGCGAACTAAATCAAAATATCAACCAAGTTTGAAAATGCGCCGTTATTGGTGGTGCCGCCATTGAGACTCCGGCTGGACATCTAGGGTATTCTTGATAAAAGGTATGAAATAATAAATTATCATGGTGGCGGTACTGTGCCGGAACTGTGACTTCACTGTAAATGTGAATCAGGCTTAAGGGAATTTCGTTTAAAAGATTATCTTTTAATATTATTTTTATTTATTTATTTTATTTATCAATTTTAGGAAGATTATCGACTAATACATTCTAATACATAAAAAATAGCTACTTATAGACTAGCTTATAGACTTTAGAGCCTCAAAACTGGTTTGAGGTTTTAGTTTTAGTATTATTATTCAGTTTGATAAGTCGGCTTTGTGAATCACAAAAAATTAACTACTCTTTTTATCAATGGCTTACAGGTCAAGCTAAATAAATTCTGTATATTCTGAGTTTCTTGTCGATTTTAAAGGTTATCCTTTACTCTCTCTATGATTCAATAAATTGCTCAAAATGTCTCCCAATTACCATAATAATAATAAAGTCTAAAAGATAAAAAACATTTTGAACCCGTGAATTTCAGTTGTATGTACTTAATTACATTGTGACTCGTTAGTTCGTTTGTTGCACATAACCACTTGTCCCTCGCGCCCTTTCGTTTACACGTAGTTTAATATGGGACGTGTTCATGAAATTTCCGCTGCCAAATTAAGATCTCCCGTTTGTGAAATTTGGTTTTAATGATGTTTCAGTTATTCTGTAACAGAAAGGTAACTGTACTGCACGGTACCATAAGAATAAATAAAACTTATTTTTCATCCCTTCTATTCGAAAAAGGATGCATTGTTCCTATATAAGTGGGACCAAAATAGCTCTTTTCTGGTAAGAACTTTTTAGTGGGAGGAAAAGAGATTTGAATTTAGAACATGTATCTTTCAAAGAATTCGAACGCCACCGCCGGCTGGTATGTATTGACTGGCTGTATAGACGGCGCGGCGAGGTCGCCGCGGCCGCGGCGCGGTAACCCGCGCAAACTGAAAAAAAACATAAGCGCGCGAATTAAGTCTGTGTTCTTGTAATTAGTACATATACTTACGTACTTAGTACAATAACTTTTGAATATAATAACTTTTGCGCTAGTGTATCATACGTAACTATAAATTTGTAATTATTTTTACTTTTCACGTGTCTTTTTTAAATAAAGAACATTTTCATTAATTACATAAACACAGTCTCCTATTTATTTTCTCATAGAAAGGGGATGAAAAGTAGAGTATATGACTCGGGCGCAAAATATTTTTGGCGAGGGCGACATACTTTGAATCCCTCGCTACGTTCAGGATTCTACTGAAGAATCCCGAGCGTAGCGAGCTCTTTTCTGGTAAGAACTTTTTAGTGGGAGGAAAAGAGATTTTAATTTAGAACATGTATCTTTCAAAGAATTCGAACGCCACCGCCGGCTGGTATGTATTGACTGGCTGTATAGACGGCGCGGCGAGGTCGCCGCGGCCGCGGCGCGATAACCCGCGCAAACTGAAAAAAAACATAAGCGCGCGAATTAAGTCTGTGTTCTTGTAATTAGTACATATACTTACGTACTTAGTACAATAACTTTTGAATATAATAACTTTTGCGCTAGTGTATCAAACATAACTATAAATTTGTAATTATTTTTACTTTTCACGTGTCTTTTTTAAATAAAGAACATTTTCATTAATTACATAAACACAGTCTCCTATTTATTTTCTCATAGAAAGGGGATGAAAAGTAGAGTATATGACTCGGGCGCAAAATATTTTTGGCGAGGGCGACATACTTTGAATCCCTCGCTACGTTCAGGATTCTACTGAAGAATCCCTCGCTACGCTCGGGATTCTACTCTAGAATCCCTCACTTCGCTCTGGATTCAAAAAAGCGCCCTCGCCGTAAAAATATTATTTTGCTCCCTTGTAATACAATCTACTATATTCTTATGACGGTACTTTTTCGTAACGTAAAAGCTGCTTGTGAAAAGTGAAGGTTTGAAGACTGCTTCGTAGGTTTTTTCATACCTTTATCTAATATCTCTTGAATGTATACTATGAACATGCTAAAAAATATACAGGGTGTTACAAAACAACCCGCAATGCCGAATATGGTAGATATAGGGACCATTAAACTTTTCAATTTTTACAATTATGGGACTAACTCTGAAATTACGGTAAAAAATCAGCTGTTTCATGCATTTTTTTTTTATTTTCGTTATAAATGTTTGTATAAAACAGCTGTTTTTTTTGAGATTTCATATTTGATTCCATAGTAAAAATTGTTCAGTTTAATGGTTCCTATCTACCTTATTCGGCATTGCGGGTTGTTTTGTAATACCCTGTATAGGCGGTTCTTACAATGCCACGCACCACGCTGCGTCACGCGTCATGACCGTAGATTTTAAAGTTGTACGGAATGAGTCAAGTAGGTATATACAAAATCGGTTCATAAACAAAGATGTTGTGTCCGAAATTCCATAAAAGCTGGTGCGATGGCGAGCTAAATAGTTGATGTTTTTCAGGATTATGAAAAAACTACTGGCCAGATCCCTGTAAAAAAATTATGGGACCACACAAGAACTATGTTCTTTGAGATAAAAAAAAGAATTGTACAAATCGGGTAACAACTGACGAAGCTATGTTAAAACATACATAAAAAAATATAAAAAAAAATACCTTCGACTTGAGAACCTCCTCCTTTTTTTGAAGTCGGTTAAAAATGAGCTGCTTTTTATTTTTCTTACCAACAATTAGCACGCGCCGCTGAGGTGTGCGGCGCAGTGTGAAAGGGGATCAAAATATAAACACAAATATCAATAATATTTTATTTATATTCAGAAATGGCTTCGTTCAAATATTTCATTTTACATTCAATTCAGTTTTTTAGTTTAATAAATAGCTTAGGCTTATCACACCGCTAGTATATTTTGTTTCATAATGTTCAAGTAAATAAATTGCTTAAACATTTTGGAAGAAAAACAGTATCGCCGTTATTGGGATAATTTTCTGAATTTGCACTGAGGAATACAAACTTAGATATTACTCACTCAACATTTTAGTACACTTTGTTCACAAAAAAGATTTTGAAAAATGTTTTTGTAACTCAGCAGGAAAACTTACTGAACTTTTAGAAACAAAAAGGTCAAAGTTGTACCGAGTATCAATTATAGGCTACAACAATTTACTATAGTAGGTATAGGTAATGATAGTGATCTTAACATAATTGATAGACAAAATATTGGCACAAACATTAAAATTTAATCCTCAGCGAGCCAAATATCTGAAGTGCAGTCACCACCGGGGTACCTAGAATAAAAAAGTGTTTTAATTTATTATGTAGGTTTAATATCTTTGAAATATTTTTCTAGGTAAAGTCGACTTACTATGAAAAAAAATTACTTAATTTGTCATAATAAAATGAATTGGTTATTTTATTAGTATCTTGGCATCGATAAAGGGTTATTGTAAAACTCCAAGAACCTCGCAGCAGTTAGACAGCATACAACAACAGACTCACAAGACAAAAATAAACGACAAATATTCGAACAGCTGATCGAGATTTGTATGAACAGTAGTTATTCTTTCTTTTTCGGAAAGTCACAGAACAAACGTTGTTGTTTATGATGTTAGTAATCTACACTTGCGAGGTTTTTGGTGTTTTGAAAATAATCCTGTATATTTAAAAGTCCATTAAATAAAAAAAAACATAAAAAACGACGTATCAAAATGGGTTGTATGCATTTAGTCTTAAATAAAACATTATGTAGATTATACTAAGAAGGTAATCATCATCACCCCCCTAGGTAACCTTATCCGTATTTGGTGTCGGTGCAGTGCGTTCTCTTTCATTCCTTCCTGTCACTCGTTATCTCCTTATTCACTCCCTTCAGATTCATATCCCGGTTTTGTCCCTGGAATGTCTACTGTCAATAATTTGCTAGAGTATACTAAATTTATTAGTAAGACACTCGGGGACAACGGTCAAGTTGACTCTATTTACTTACACGGACTTTCAAAAGGCGTTTGAAAAAGTCAGTCATATAATTCTGATTTCCAAGCTTGACTCAATGGGCGTGCATGGATGTTTGCTGCGCTGATTGAAATCATATCTTTCAAATAGTAGTCAACTGGTAGTTTTGAAGACCTACCGCTCACAACCAGTCCCCGTACTATCAGGGGTTTCGCAAGGCTCCCATTTGGGACCGTTGATGTTTGTACTTTGAATTAATGACTTCATACCTAGGCTGAAAAATTGCTCTCTGTTATACGCAAGTGACCTAAAAATTTACTGCTACATAAACTCTGTAAGAGACTGCATTCAATTACAGAGAGACATCGATACTGTCAGCGACTGGTGTAGAACCAACAGCATAAGCCTTAGTTTAGTACAGGCAAGTGCTCCGTCACATCGTTTACCCTGAAAAATAACCCTGTCCTCTTTATCTATGCGATTGACGGGATGCATTTAGAACGTAAATTTATGCAGAGCGTAAATTGGTAGTGAAAGATCTGGGCGTCATCTTTGATAGCAAATTAAGCTTCAGTAATCACTGCGAGGCAATGTCTAACAAGTGCAGCAAGAGTTCTGGCTTTATCTTTCGTGTATCAAAAGAGTTTAGATCCCCGAGGAGTCTGCTGCTGCTCTACAAAATACACATAATGAGCCAGCTTTAGTATGTCTCTGTAGTGTGGTCACCACAATACAATAAATACGTATATATGCTAGAGTCGATTCAGAGACATTTTTTCAGGATTCTGACTTTAAGGTATGGTAAAAAAGAGAGCTCATAACATACGTGGAACGATTACGCTATTTCAATGAGTCTCGAGAGCCGACGCAAAGTGCACCGTCAATCCTACCTTCACAAAATCTTGCACGGATCACTACCATACATACATACCACTCTGCTATCGGATATTCACCTCAGAATATCGACGAAATCATCTAGGCATGATCGTCCTTTCTCTATTCCATTCTACGGTACTAAATTCTCATTCCACAACAACATATTCAGAATGTGTCGCAAACATAACACTCTGCTTAACCAATTAGACGATGTGCCTGATATCAACGCTTCCTCGCTCAATAAGTTCAGAAATTTATTACATAGGTTGGCTGGTTTGATAGACTATTATTGATTTATGTTCAATTTGTATTTGTTCCTTTTTATTTTAATCAATCGAATTTTATTGTACTCAATCTATTCAATTTTTAATCCGATATAATTTATTTTATTTTGTTATGTAATTTAACCCTATTCAATTCAATTTCAATATTCAACTTAATTTATTTTATGTAACTTAATTTAATTGATGACTTGTCCGATTAATCATGTTGTTCACATATATTGTTAGAGTTGCAGCCTACCTGTTTTTTTTTTTAAACGTTGTATTGTAATATTCATAATGTTTTCGCCGTAAATCTGGTTTGTGTGACAAATAAATCAAAATAAATAAATATCATTTCGCACACAATCCATCCATCTTTTCGGCGGTCTTCCTCTTACTTTCCAGCCCTCAACACCCATACACCAAGCTAAGATACAAATCTAAGAAGACAAGGTAGGAAAATAAAATGTATAATTAGGTTTGTTTTCCTACCTCATTTCATGTGGCAGTACTGGGCCATCTGGTTCCGAGCCAAAGTGGACCAAAAATTCCGGGTCCAACATGAAACCACCATTTTCGATGTCCACGTCCAACTTTATTATCCAACCTCCCTGATAAAAAAGAATAGAAAGTGAAGTACCTACTGTTAACTATGCCTCCCTTAAAAATGCCGCCTACGACAGAAATCAGGGACTAACATTTATCATGACAGGAAAGGAAAATAATATTGATTTCTAAAACCTAATGCATAAATGCTACGGATAGTCGGTCCTTCGTTATGTGTGATCTTAAAACCTACATTATAGTATGACGTGAGTGGGAAACTTCAAATCAGTAGGTCATTATGTCGTAGAAATAGAGATTATAACTAAAATAGGAAAAAGATGCGGCCAGCTATCATTGTGGAGATCTTTGGAGGAGGCCTATGCCCAGCAGTAGGTGTCGTGTGATGAATATGATAATGAGAATAGAAAATAAATGATTTTGTTGTTGTTCCAAAGTTTATCGCAAAGTTATTGTTGGAGTATATTTCATTTTTGAAAAATACTGGAAAAAGCAAAGTTTATAAGGACGATATCGAATTACAACATCGAGTTAAATGAGCCGTATTCAAAATGGAGTCTTCACACTCACAGTTATTTGTACCAGAAATACTCGTATAAACGGTGTATTTATAATTTATTCATGCCCTAGGTGACACAAGACTTGCATAATGAAAGTAAGAGAAATAACTTGGGCTTACAAAGGAGAATGTATGAAAAAAAAGGTTTGATACACCAGATAACTAGTGTTTATTGCGGTCAAGTAGGGTTGGCCTTATAAAATATTCGGTGACCATTGCACAGGTTGACTGGGCATTAATATTGCACAATCGCTCTAATGATTTTGAATTTGGAAATGATTCAGCTCTGTTTTTCCACACTAGTATCTGAAAGTAAATTTCAAGTCTTTACCTCTTTAACCATGTCCGGCTAGAACTGTTTGTCCCACGGCGAGAATAATGATGACGACACATGGAGCCGTTTACCGTCTAACGACAGCTGTAACATCTGGGGTGCTCCATGTAGACGCTTGCCTTTAATAGTTACGGACTTTGGCGGATCCTGGAAAATTAATTATTGTTATTTAAAATAACAATTATGTTTTCGGTAACTGTAACTCGCTTAAAGGTAAAAAAGTAGGTAATGTAAGGTAGGTGTAGTACGCATTGTGTATAAAATATGAAATTGTTAAATTGTAATCTGAATTCAATTTAAGTTTTCACTTAATAACTTTAAATCGAACAAAAAGTACATTACATAAGATAATGCACACGATAAGCAACAAGATAAAATTGAAGAAAGTCATTCCAAAATACATCTAGTGACGATAACAGTGACTTTAAAAAAACGAAGCGTGAACATCAAATCAAACACAAAAGTGGGAGGACATTAGAAAGTTATTAACAACAGAACAGAAGGCATGAATTTTGATGAAAATAATGATTTAGCGAAAGCGTAATTGTGTTAAGTCATGACACATTAATATGAAGCATTAGTTGAAAATTGGAATTCCTCGCCTTGAACTCCGTATCTTCGACTAGTTGGTATCCGTTGAGAAGTTGGCCACCGAGGAAAATATGCCCCGTCAGCTTTGGATTCTTTGGGTCCGATATATCATACTGCCTCACGTCGCCGTGAAACTAGTTTGAGATATATAAATACTTATCGTTCAACGACAGAAGAATGTCCGACATTAAACCTGGGAAAAAAAGTTAATGGAACTGTCATGTTACCGTGAACAAAAGCAAAGGATTGAAATAGATCTATGTATTAAATAGTCTTTACTTTTGTGAAATGCATATCACGTATTAAACGAGTTTCACAAATATTGTTACAAAGCTAAGTGAATAAAAATAGTCTTTGATCCAGTTACTTAGAGAAAGAAAAGTTCATGTTGGGTAAACTGAAAGATAGACAGGGAGAAACGTTGAAGAACAAAGTTACCGTTAAGCTCGGATACAACGCCATCTTTGAAAACTTTTTTTGCGGGTATGTCGATGACTTTATGGGTCTTCCATGTTCCGTCTTCTGCTTTGTAGAACCTGAACAAAGATAATAAAGAACAAGGAGATGAAGACCACTTTCAAATACTTTTTTAATTTAATCTTTGAGTTTGAAAATGTAAGATAAAACGACTTTTTTATTCTGTTTAAGGGAAGAAGTTAATCTTATTAAAATCTCATTCTACCATATCAACAGCGTATCAAAATGAAATTAAATAAATAAAGAAAGAAATTGTCAGCTTTAATACTAATTCCAGTCTGAGTCAAATCAAAAGGGAAAACACAAAACCATTGTCTCTGTCAGTAGCAAAGACACACAAGCTAAATCCTTACAAATCCTGAACCTGTAAACGTTAGCTTCTACAGCACACCCAACAAATCCTTTAGCGGCTTTGGGATCATGCAAATCGGATTTCCAAGGGGGCCGTGCCTTCTTTGCCCAGATCAATGACTTGTTACAACTCGTGCGTCGACCATTTGTAAACGTTTAGTGAGGTGCCGTAGCGGTTTGTGTTATACACGTCGTCAGGACGAAACCCTCTGGGGGGAAAAGGCTAAAGTCAATTGCGTAACTGAATTGTAGTTTTTTGAAACGTCAATTAATTAAATTACGTTGAGCATCAAAGGATACCAAACTATGTTATAAATAGAAAACTTACGATATAAAATATTTCGGTGACCCAAACTCAGAAGCAACCATTACATCATGGTACGGCTGATACCAAAAATCGTATCCAAACTTCGCAATCTTTTTCCCTTTCGTCCAAGTTCCTTAAAAAAACAACGTTTTAGTGTCGTCCTCAAGCAGTCTCTAAACACGTGAGGGTTCTCATTCACCTGTCACTTTCAACGTCTTCGAGTCGATGAGCACATAATCCCCTTTGCCATTCTCGTTCTTATCTCCCATGGTGGAGATCATAATTTCCCCTGTGGCTAGGCAGTGCGTAGTATGAGGAAAAGTGCAGTCAAATGACTTCATCTCGTTCCCATCTATAACCTGATAATATGATATTTTGCGATAAACTCTATAGCAAAAAGAATTTGATAATATCAGACCGGTATCTAACAGCCAATAACGAGTTGGTAAACTGTCTGCGAGCCGAATGCTTCAAGTTTGACGACGGAATCGGAATAAGTAGGTACGAATTCAGAACTTCGGTGGCACTACACTATTGGAGCAATGGTTATGGTGGGGATTAGGTGACGAACGCTTTCGTAGCAAAACTTTTGAATCCGAAGTCATTTACTTCTTATTGGTGTCTTGCATATAAAACTTTATTAGTTCTAGGAGTTATAATGATGACACAGTTGGCAGAATATAGGTATCATGGCATGATCATCATAGTGCGTGGTGTCATCTTTTTTAGAGGGAAAAAATATTTCACTTTGTAAAAGCTTTGTAATCATGAAAAATAAAAAATAAAACTTAATGTCAATATTTTCAAAATTACTATTAAGAAAACCATATCATTTGAGGTATATTTTACAAAAAAAAATAAACTATATCGTATCTGTAGGAGCCCAAATTCGGTAGGTATGTTTTGATAATAGTTTTTGGTTAAATTTAAACAAGAGTGGCTGAAATGTAACGATGTGATATATTCTTAGAACCGGCACAGGAAGCCCTTTTTTTCGATACCATACATAAACGATAGGTTTTAGAACATTTTTTTTATACAAAAAATGATGACACCATAACTCCTCTCCTAAGGAATATTTTTTTAAGAACTGTGGGTCCAAAATATTGTTTTAACTTCAAGTCGTGTCATGTTACATGATGTAATACTACATCGATTTACGGGTTTCCATTGATTTTGAGCTCGTACGCTGACCACTATCATCATATATCATATTGTACTGTTTTGAATTCAACTATTTTCCCATTTGAATCAAATAAAAAGGAAAAATATAAATAAGTAGGTACTTGAAATAATCGTTATCAGGTTCCTTATAGTCATAGACAAACTCACTTTATGCATTACAGGTTTTCTAGGGTTTTCGCCGACATCCACAGCGTAAACGTTGCAAGACTTCAAGGCTGGTATGATGAGGAGGTCCCTCTTCAAGTCTGCGTTGTCATAGCAACTGGAGCATACATTCCATCCAAAGTGATGCAGTTCATCTCCTGCATTGCCAGTATAATTTCGGTGAATGATCTAGCAAAAATATAATAAAAAAATCAAAGGCGTCCGACGAAAGAAAACATCTCACACGACAATATTGAAACTATTGTGAGTGACGTCCTTTTGATTTATGATATATTTTCAAATAATTAACAACATTTTCTTCTACCTACGTCCTGAAGAAAGCGCCTGACAAATCCTGCAGAATATATTGCATCGCGCTTGTTAATTTAGTTGGTTCGCGGATGGCATTGCAACGGCAGAGGACACAATAATACTTTACTGCTGAATCTGTAGATCCTGTAGGATTACTGGGACGTTATTGCCTTAGTGGTGACATGGGTTAAACGGTAACCAGATTTTTATACGTTAATACCGATATATAGCGCAAATTGCGTACGTCCCATTGCCAACAAATGATGCCCCTAGAAACAGAATTAGCTTGTTCGTCGTATATATTTATCATTTGTTTGCACGATTTTATATACTAACGGCCAATTTCAATAACCTATCCTCAGTAAAAGATAAGCTTTATTTCTGTTAAATGATGGGAAATAACAACATTTACCTAGTAACAGATCCATATCTCTCACTGAAGATATATTATTAAAATCAGCCGTAAATGCAACAGTTGCTAACGTGGCGATAAATGCAAATCAGATTATGGAGTTGAGCAATTCGCAAAAAAAGCGATAAGGCGTCATCCTCATTGAACGCGATTACACGATAATTTTTTTGACGATCACGAATTTGGATCGTACTCTGAGTGGTAACCCCAGTGAACGGAAATTATTGGCTCAAAGTTTTCTCGCTTAGATTCTCAAGAACCTTTTTACAAACCTCTTCTTCATTATAAGCACTTCTATTTAAGTGGTTAATATTTAAATAAATATGTGAAGCCACACAGAATCCAGACCTACTTTCGTAGGAATAATTATCTATCTATCAAACATTTTCTTTATGTATTTGTAGGGCCAACTTTTCTTAGGTCTGGAAATTATATAATGTTGGAATTGCATCAATTTTTTAATCTGAGATCCGATTATTGGTTTTACATTATTTCGTTTGCTTAGTTTACTTACTTGACAGTAACTAGGCGACTTTGGGTCCACATCGACGGTCGCCAAGTAGTCTTGCTTTGTAGCGTCAGGCTGGATACAGACCACGTACAAAAGTTCCTCTTTCGGCCCGTTTGTGAAGCGTCCAAAGGGGACGCGTAGCCCGGCCCTTTGCCTGTTCATAATGCACTCTATTAATAACGCTGTTTGAGTTTGAGTAGCTTTTGTTTCTAAGTTTGATAAGACAGAATCAAAATTCTTCAAACATTTTATGAAGAATCTCGAGATAATGTCTATTTCAGTTTAACTTCTGAATTTTTTGCACTTAATATTAATTTGTTTCAATAAACATTGTGAAAGATAAGTTTGTCATTCTGAAGGCAGTGTAAGTACTTAATCATAGCTGGAATTAAAACAATAGTGAATTATCATTATTATGTTAAGAACAATAAAATATTAGTATTCAGTTTCAACAAGTGTCGCGACGAACGCGAAGAAGTTTGAACTTGGCGCCAATGACATTACAACTGTCACTCCAATGACAGTACTACAGTAAGTGAAATTCTTTCTAACGAATAAATAAGTTTATAGTGATTCAAGATAGGAAGCCGGGCTGAATATAAGCTAAGTATTTAAACCTGACAAGACAATAATTACGACAATAAGTATTAACAGTGGAATGACAAATTTAACTTGATAAGACTAACTAACCTCAAATTATGATAACTGTTTGTGTGGCTTTAGAGAGATCTGATCAGGTCTGGGATGTGATCCATGGCGTAACTCTATTGCAATGGTTTATTAAAGTAAATGGGGAATGAGATACGCCATGGATGGAACGTCCCCGCGGGTGTTCCTCAAGTGGGTTGATCACAAAAGATAACTACAAGATATGAAGTAAGTAAATAACTCATCGACGATAAGAACTTGATAAGACAAGATCACCCACGTCACGGTGTTGACATGGGTTTAGAGGAACACAGGTAACAAATTCTTATATACTAAAATCTGGAGGATGCTAGCGGTATAGCGCACTCTGAGACCACTACTTGGGTGCGTCCCTAGAGTAGTGATGAGAGGTCCTCTGGTAGCCACATAGTGTAACAGACAAATGACTGACTGAGCCTTTAATTATGTTGACGACCTCCATGAGTCGCATTGAGATCAGCTGGCCAGACTCGTACCTTGACTTCTTAAATACTTAGAATGCATCTATCAGTTGCATTATACCCTATTTATAATTACAGGAGGTTGATGTAACTAACTCAGAACAAATTCACAACGCTACACCTCAGGGCTGGAATTAAGAATACCGTTCATAACACATTAAGGCGAAGCATATAACCATTGACGAGGATAAGGAGAGGAATCCTCAACGGTGAGTTCGTTCATCATCCATATTACCCATACATCGTGATCGGAGAATCTTACACCCGTTCTTGATCACGACATGGTGGAGAGAGCTGGGATGTAAAACACAGGATCTAATATACCAATTTGTTCTTGATACCAAGCCCTGCGGTGTTGTGTATGTGTGTAAAGAAACTACTTGAGGAAGTTCATTCAGACTTCAATTCTGTAGGTACCTACTGAAGATAAGTGAGCACCCAGGACCTACTTCAGGTAACCTAGAGTATTCCATCAAAACGATACACCTAACAACAGACTTATCATCAGCGAGCACATCAAAGGCATGATGGTTGCCTTTACGAGTACCTACTCCATAGAAAATACATTGAATGCGTTTAATCATACGTTACCAATGAAAACTACTACCCAAACACCCTGTATAGTTACGACGATGTGTACAGATAGAATAGAATAGAATAAATATTTATTTTCCATAAGTGCAGCTATAAAATATTTTTATACAAAGTTTACATAGGAACAGTATATAATGTGTGCTAGAACTAGGAAATTCCGTGTTTCAGGCGATTTGGGCTAATAATTTTCACAAAATTAGGTTTAAGTAAAGCAAAGATTATTTTAAAACAAACAATATGAGTAGAATATAAGATAGAGATTGAAAGGCAATGTCACATGAACATTCCCATAAGATTTGTTCAGGTAACATTCCCTACAATGGTCAATTTTGTACTTTATTGTTGGCATACTGGAAAATAGCGATGAGCGCAGACCTGTCTGGAATGCGTTTCATCGGATGCTTCCTGAGTCGTTGTGTTGGCAGTGCCGTCATTGTAATCTTATTGCGATGGAGTAAGGTTCAAAATTGAATAGATTTTCGGAAAGCCAACAGCGGCATGGGTGATGAAGACTAGTGAGGCGCACTCTACGGCGGCGGCGCGCGGCGACGAGCGATGTAATAATCGAAATATCCGAATGACAGTTGGTCATAATAGCGAAAAAATTTCTAAGTCTATGGTCATAATCATAATAATCGAGTGTTCATTCATTCGTCATGCGAATAACTTTACACCTTTCAAATGATTTTCATCCATTCGAATGATTCATTCGGATATTCATTCGAAAAAATTTTTTGAATAGCTGACTGTTGACGTAGTGAATGCTATATTTCTCAGTTCATCGTACAATTTGAATTTCATCAACACTCCTAGTCTTTAATAAGGCCGGTTCACACGACGCCAACTTATGTTTATGGAACGTGCTTGCGCAAATGAGGTTTGTATAAAACGAAATGTTTGGACGTCAAATTTGCAGTTGATGCGAACTTATTTGTATTTTTTATTACTATTGCAGTGTGTAGTGTAGATGCATGCTCAAACTTGTTTGAGTGTTATTAAGGCAACTATAAATAATTGTAGGTGAATGACGCTGAGAAATAGTCCAGAGAACTTATACATTCCTTTGGCCATTTACTTCGTTTGTTACTTTTAATGTTCAAAACTGATATAAATAAATAAATAATAATAAATGAATGCTTGGACGGGTTCACGCGGCGCCATCTGGCCCCAAACTAAGCAAGGCTTATAATGCGAGTGCTAGTCGTCTGATATCCTACTTACTTTAAATTCATAGTAAAACCCAGACCCTTCTCAGAAATCAAAATTCATCATTTCAATTTGTAATGTAGCTCTTAACGCGAATGAACTGCACTATTAACTGCCCATTCCTTAATTTTTCCTTCTTTTCAATGTAAATAAATGGTTGCCTGGAAGAAATTGCTCTTCACCGATTAGGCCGCCAAGTGTTCCACTTTTTGTACTGTCCTTGTATGTTTTTATTATAGTTAATAATAAGGTATATCTGTATCTCCATTCATTCATTCACTCTTTTCAGTAATAAAATAATAACCGTCTATATTTAAATAGATCTTACATTGTTCGTTTCGCTTTCACCATGCAACTGGATTGCGGCACTACACCTCGGCTACTAATGAATGACAAACTGAATGTGGTTGCGTCGTGTGGACCCACCTTTACGAAGACAAATAAATGAAACAAATTTTCGAAATACCTGATGAATTTTTATTTGTAATCAAATTTACCTACACTTAAAATTACCAATTATAAGATGGATACCTTTAGTATTCAATTCGAATGAAATGATATTCTTGGATACATCATTCCATTCAAATAATTTGAAACGTACCTATTTTTACAATTGAAAACTCGATTATGGTAAAATTCAAATGGATCATTCTATCTAATTCACCTAATCGCCCATCTCTACACAAAACAATAGGGCATTTTTCTTAGTGATGGGCCGGGTCGCAAATTATTCAGCTCGGGTCGCCTGGGACAAAATCAGTGCTGACCCGAGCTTCGGCTCGGGTCAACTCGGTTGAGATGAATCGACAATGCGTTATTTGATTTAATAGCGTTTGTCTGTATTTGATTTGATGAACTATCAAACGTACCGACTCGTTTGCCGTTGCAACGGCAAGGTAAAGGAGTCAAAAGCGATTTGAATGATAAAACAAATTATTACTTAAAATCGTCTATTTATTATTAATAAATGGTTGTAGGTATTATAATTATTGATCGTGTTGTGACTCGGGCTCGCTCGGGTCGAGTTCGACCCGCGTGACACGTACGCGACTTGATTCATACATTTGTGTGTGCGTGGTGACCGAGTCGGCCCGGGCTGGAACAGGATCAACTTGCCGAGCTGGAGTAGTGATGCGCGATTATTACTAATTTCAATGATCGGATAAGTATTACCAATTAGTAATACCTTTGAGAAGTGGCTCTACGCCAAACTATGCCTTATTATACTAGCATAAAGTTCGTTATCGCTTGGCAGTTGCTAAAGTTACTAATCCAAATGAGAAACTCATTATTTATTATCAATGATTGAAAGAAAGTTGTAAGTTTATACCAAAATCAAAATTGAAAAGGCAGTTGCCTCCTTTTACACTAACGTACCGCAGTATTGCCGTGGCGCTAGTATCGAATCAATAAAATAAAATAAAATATTCACACCTCTAATTGGTAATACATGTTAATGGCCATTCGAATGATTGGGATAATCGAATGATCATTCGTTATCGCGCATCGCTGTGCTGGAGAAGTGACTCGGGTTGCTCGAGTTGTTTGACTCGAGTTGCCCACCACTAAATTTTCTCTCTTCGTTTCTGAAAGTTTTTCTCGAGTGCGTCTTTTACAAAAAACTGAAATTTTAGATAAAGTTCCTTGTCAAACAGGTACTGAAGTTATTAAAGAGTGATAAATAAGCCCGTGCAAACCCTTGGGTAAGTGAATCTCCTAGTGCATCACAGTAAAATAAGTCTTACAACGTGTCGATAGAAACTTTCCACACCATCGTACAAAAAACTTTCGTACATAATATCTCGATTTAGTAGCTAAAAAAGAGTTTACGTTAAAGATTCATGAATTAATTACATGTCGCGAACACTTCATTTCCTTAAAATAAGTAGCACGGTAGAAAATTTGTTGAAAATAGTTCTGTGTGAAAATCTTGTGTACCTACACACTTTATGCCTGTCTCGAAAAAACTGTAAGAAACCAGTACCTCACAATACGTGTTACACTGTATGTGAGAGAGATTCTTTACGACAAATACCTAGTAAAGTAGATACCTTTCTATACCAGTCCTTAAGATTCACAACCTAATATTCCCACAGACAGTTTTCTTGTTTGATGTAAGTAATTAAATATTTATTACATCGGAGATGTATGACTAGATCGAATAACACATTGCCTCGACACTATCAATTTCCCTCATAATATTCATTATAAGGATTCTACTTACAGAGCCGAACAAGCTATCTGATGTGTGAACATTGACACATATTATATCACCAAGTCTAATTAATGATATTTATCCTTGTACTTACCTGAAACAAAATTGGACATAAAGTTATAGCCACGCACCTATATCAAGTGAGCCGCAGGGACTGAATAAAAAGGAAAAGTCTAAATATTAGTGCAATTAATTCTCTCACTCATGATCCACTAAGTAACTACACATGTTAACCGTTCAAAGGGTGGAAGAAATTTTAACCCTTTAAAGACCATAATCTTTTAATAATAAAAATCAAGTTTTAAAAAATAATAATTTTAGAATTTCTTTTCTTTCCGTTTAGCAATGGAGACCATACTCATAAATAGACTGCAGTTAGTAGCTAATACTATAAAAAGGAATACGGAACTAGCTCTCAAGTACAGCGGCATAGAAGAGATTGATCTTTCAGCTCGGAAGGCAGCGGAATTAGTTAGAGTGAACTTGGAAACTTCTATCAAGCGATTTAACTCTGAACTTCATGAATATTTTCGCACCAGTCGAAACCCATCACCTGATGTCATATCTCAACTAAGCGAATTACAACTGACCGGCGAAGAAGTGCTAAACGAACTTGTTCTAAAACTGAAACCTCAACAATGTACTTCAACTCACAACAATGATACTGTTTTAACGGCCAAATTACCAAGGTTGGAGCTTCCCCAATTCAACGGAGATCCCCTAGAGTGGCCCAGCTTCTGGGATACATTCGTATCAAATATAGATAGCAAAAATTTATCCGAGGTAGATAAGTTGATGTATCTTAAGTCATCGCTACAGGGTGTAGCAAAAGAAGCCATAGATGGCTTAGAAATGCGTAACCTGAACTACCAAATAGCTGTCCGGAATTTAAAGGAAAGGTTCGGGAAAGATATGTTAATAATAGATGCACATTACTCGGCTCTCTATAAAGTCAAGGCTGCTGAAGCTAACCCACAAGATTGTAGACGAACACTCAACGAAATTGAGAAGCATTTGAGAATCCTACAATCTCTCAAAGAAGACGTCAATCACAACAACTTGCGGTTCTTATTAATTGAAAAATTTCCTGAAGACATAATCTACGAAGTAAGATCAAAAGGCACCAACTACACAATAGACGAGATGCGGAAAAGTTTAGAACAGATTATATCGGCAAAAGAGGAAGCTAATAGCATAAAAGAGAGAAAAAATAAAGAAGAAAGAAAATCCGTAAAATACACGACAGAAACACTACACACAAGAATAAATGAGAGAGAAACTTACGTAGATAGACAAGGAGGAGAACAATTTAAACAACCAGCCAGAGACAATCGATACTCTACTAAAAGGCAAAGAGAACTGAACATTTACCAAGGAGACAAAGCGAGGGAACAGTATGGAAAGAGAAGAAAGATTACGTGCATATTTTGTGGAGACTCGCACTACAACGATCAATGTGCAAAAGTCACCAAACTTGAAGAAAGGAGAAAGATATTGAAGGATCGTTGCTTCTGCTGCTTCAGATTAGGACACAGAGCTTCATCGTGTGAGAGATCAATGAGATGCCCGTATTGCCAAGAACGAAATAGGCAGGCCAAAGCTAGTCTTTGTAGACGGACGGCTATATTTCATTGTTCACGACTGTACTCTGTCCAGTTGCTAATCCGTCCACCTGAGAATTTGTCCAGTTGAGAATCTGTCCAGTTGCGAATCTGTCCACTTGCTACGGAGGGAACAGAGCGTTGTGCCCAAAGAGAACCAGCACAAGGCAAACTCCCATAGAAGAAAAGAAACATAAGGAAGAAATGAAACCTACAAACACCATGCATATAAACTTTCCAGCAACTAAAACCATCCTACAAACCGCTATAGTGAACTTATCAAATGATAAAAGTAAACTAATGTCCACAAGATGGAGAGCACTATTGGACTCCGGGAGTGAGAGAACTTATATATCACAAAGAGTAATGAAAGAACTAAACCTACATGCAGAAGAGAATAACTTGCTCTCGGTATTCACTTTCGGAACAAATAAACCTCAAGAGTATGATAGTCCACTGGTTAAGATAAACATTATATTGAAGAATGGTGATGTGAAGACCATATTTGCAAATGTAGTTCCAACAATAACAAACACCATACCCTACCAAGAGATAAAGGAAATTGATAAGAATGAATTAGCCGATGACGGTTCTCTCGGAGACCAAATAGACGTCTTGATTGGCAATGACTACTACTTTACCTTCATGACTACAGAGAAACATCAAATTAATGAAAACCTCTTCCTCGTACATACCGAATTTGGATGGATGCTATCTGGGAAAATTCATACACCAACCGTAGACGAACTTTCATGCATAACATATGTGCAGTCATGCTCAGAAAACAAGTTTAACCTACCTGATCTACCTATAGACAATACGAATCTTAAAAGCCTATTTGATCTAGAAACCATCGGTATCGTCGACTCTCCGACAATGACAAAGGACGAGCAAGCAATCTTAAACTTCAAAGAAACCACAGAAATAATAAACAACAGATATACCGTATGTTGGCCATGGAATGAATATCCACCCGAATTGCATACAAACTTTGGCCTAGCATATGGTCGTCTGACTAACCTACTCAAGAGACTAGATAAAGAAACATTAAGAGCGTACGATCAAACATTGAAGGAACAACTTAAAAAGGGAATTATAGAAATCATACCCGAAGACTATAATGAAATAAAGGATCATCCCGTTCATTACCTACCCCACCATTGTGTTCAACAATCAGGAAAGGCCTTACGCATAGTTTACGATGCCTCAGCGAAGATTAAAGGAAATAAAAGTCTCAATGAATGCCTGCACCGTGGACCAATGATGCTCGAAGACCTCACTGGTTTGATACTAAGATTCAGAACCCACAGAATTGGAATAATTGCCGACGTAGAGAAAGCCTTCTTACAAATCGCATTACAGGAAAGGGACAAGGATGTAACTAGATTCTTGTGGCTTCACGATCTGGAAAAAGGACCTGCCAAAGACAACATTCAATGCTTTAGATTCTGTCGCGTACCCTTTGGAATAATAAGTAGCCCATTCCTCCTTAACGCCACCATTAGACACCACTTGATGTCAGCGAATGCGGAAATCCTGAGAAGAATATCATATGACATATATGTGGACAATATGGTTACAGGAACGGAAACGCTAGAACAAGCACGAACATTATACGAAGAAACAAAGAAGTCTTTCCAGGAAATATCAATGAACCTCAGAGAATGGGGATCGAACTCGAAAGAGTTTTTAACAAATATACAAGATAGAGTGGAAGGGGACATTATAAAAGTACTCGGTCTCGAATGGAAAGTCACAACAGACACATTAAAAATTCGAAACAAGGAAATAACACCAGAAAACACAATGAGGGGTGTATTAAAAGTAACCGCCTCCATCTTCGATCCGTGCGGACTAGTCGCTCCAATCTTACTTCCAGCGAAGCTATTGATCCAACACCTATGGGAACAAAAGCGAAAATGGGATGAAATTTTACCCAAAGAAATAATAGACCAGTGGAACCAAATAACCTCCGAATTTCAATACATAAAGGAAATAGAAATCCCACGAACCTACGAAAATACATTGTCATCACAAAAAAAAAACAATATGAGCTTCATTGTTTTTCGGATGCATCCACTCAAGCTTATGCAGCAGTAGTATATTTGCGAACATATAAAGAAGGTAATGATGATAGTACAATCAGCTTCGTGATGGGAAAATCAAGAGTAGCCCCACTAAATACAATGGTGGATCTGCGGATACCTAAACTAGAACTGTTGGGGGCATTGATAGGAAGCAAACTTCTAAAATACACAGAAAACCACTTGCACCTTAAAATACAAAACCGATACTTATGGACAGATAGCGAAATTGTATTAAGCTGGTTGAACACAGAAAAAACACTACAACCATTTATATGCAGGAGAGTCAAAGATATTAAGCAAATCGATAATCTTATTACAAGATACGTCCCTTCAGAACACAACCCAGCAGATAAGGGCACAAGACCAACGAACACAAAGGACAACAATAAAAACTGGATTAAAGGACCGAACTTCTTAACAATGAATCCTACACACTGGCCATCACAGAAGACTATACCTGAAGTTACAAATATAAAATCGCTGGCTGTTATTTCTGGAGCTGGGGAGGGTCTCATCGAGAGAGAGGATGACACTATGAATGACGAGAATGATGATCTCGTTGAGAGAGTGGATGCCACCCTGAAAGTCGAGAATGATACAATAGAAAAGGACCAAACAGCCCAGATAGAGAATAGAATGACAGAAATAAAACGATTACAAGAAGACCACTTCCCTGAAGAATGCAAAGGAAAAGAAACAAACCTCAGCAGAAACCTAAAGTTATTCAAGGACAGGGATGGAATACTAAGGTCCGAGGGGAGGATGCAATATGCGGATTGGACATATGACAAGAGATACCCCATACTGATTCCAAGAAACAGTGAATTCACTAGAAAACTTATCAAGGAAATACATGAGAAAAATAAACATGTTGGAGTTAACCACACGCTTAGTGCGATAAGGGAATATTACTGGATTCCACAAGGGAAAGAACAAGTGAAGAAAGTTATCAAATTATGCCCAAGGTGTATAAAACATGGAGGCGGGCCGTTTAAGTTACCTCCCACTCCAGCACTACCACCCGAAAGGGTAAATTACAGCGCACCATTTACGTTCACCGGGGTGGACCATTTAGGACCAATTCAAGTTGACACAGAGAACGGCCTACAAAAACGATGGATCTGCCTCTATACTTGTTTAGCAGTACGGGCCATACACCTAGAAGTTGTGAAAGATCTCTCATCAGATGAAGGACTCTTAGCCCTAAGAAGGATGGTAGCCACTAGGGGGATACCTCAACTAATAACCTCGGATAACGCCACAAACTTTCAACTAATGTCAGACATTTTAAGCAAACCATATTGCATCGAAAACAAAATCAAGTGGAAATTTATACCGCAACTGGCACCTTGGTTTGGCGGATTCTATGAACGCCTAGTCGCACTCGTTAAACACTGCATGAAAAGGAGTCTGAGTAAACATCTTATAAACGACAGTCAACTCCTCACCATCGTAAAGGAGATAGAAGCCGTACTTAACACCAGACCGCTCACCACGGTAGACTCAGAGATGGAACACATACTCAAACCCACAGACTTCTTAACTATGGGGAGATGTATCACAGTAACCGAATCGTCAGACGGACCTGAAATTCAGGGAACAATTACCAAGAAGGAATTAATTAAAGGTTGGAAAAGGACAATAAAAATTCTAGAAGAATTTAAAAGCATGTTCGTAAACAAATACTTGCTCAGCCTCCGGGAACGATACGGAAACACGCCAAAGGAGCCAAGAATTAAATCACAACAAATTCCTCACATCAATCAAATCGTACAAATCAAAGAAGACAAGAACAGAGAAAGCTGGAAGGTAGGGAGGATTATATATCTTAGAAAAGACAATGACGGACACTGTCGTGTAGCAAAGGTAAAGGTAGGAAATTCAGAATACATTAGATCAATATCACAATTGTACCCTCTAGAAATCGAAGAAGAAGACGAAGTGAAAATCCCTTCTGAAACAATTAATAAAAAACCACAAATTCAAGAATCCCATGCTACAGAATCTGATGTAATACATTTGTACCCTCTGGAAATTGAAGAAGAACTCGAAACTAAAATCCCTTCTGAAACAACTAGCAAAAAACTACAAACTCAAGAGACCCATACTTCCGAGTCTGATGTAATACAAAGTTGTGAGAATGCTTACGATTTTGATGAAGACACAGAACAAACCGAATGGGAACTAGAACAAATACCAATGGACACAGATTCACCTGAGAGCGAAAGACCAAAGAGACACGCAGCGTCACGAGCCCTGGAATAAATTAGGAAGTGGACGCGGAACCTCACGACATTACTTTAAGGCGCTAACATATGTCAAATCTCAATATTTGATCTCAAAATTATCCCGTGAACCCTGGGTTTGGTCTTGTTTGCAAAATTTCTCAGAACCGAACATTCGTTTATATAAAAACCAACGCATGTTAACGCCTTAAATTTCCTGGAGGGGGGAGTGTCGCGACGAACGCGAAGAAGTTTGAACTTGGCGCCAATGACATTACAACTGTCACTCCAATGACAGTACTACAGTAAGTGAAATTCTTTCTAACGAATAAATAAGTTTATAGTGATTCAAGATAGGAAGCCGGGCTGAATATAAGCTAAGTATTTAAACCTGACAAGACAATAATTACGACAATAAGTATTAACAGTGGAATGACAAATTTAACTTGATAAGACTAACTAACCTCAAATTATGATAACTGTTTGTGTGGCTTTAGAGAGATCTGATCAGGTCTGGGATGTGATCCATGGCGTAACTCTATTGCAATGGTTTATTAAAGTAAATGGGGAATGAGATACGCCATGGATGGAACGTCCCCGCGGGTGTTCCTCAAGTGGGTTGATCACAAAAGATAACTACAAGATATGAAGTAAGTAAATAACTCATCGACGATAAGAACTTGATAAGACAAGATCACCCACGTCACGGTGTTGACATGGGTTTAGAGGAACACAGGTAACAAATTCTTATATACTAAAATCTGGAGGATGCTAGCGGTATAGCGCACTCTGAGACCACTACTTGGGTGCGTCCCTAGAGTAGTGATGAAAGGTCCTCTGGTAGCCACATAGTGTAACAGACAAATGACTGACTGAGCCTTTAATTATGTTGACGACCTCCATGAGTCGCATTGAGATCAGCTGGCCAGACTCGTACCTTGACTTCTTAAATACTTAGAATGCATCTATCAGTTGCATTATACCCTATTTATAATTACAGGAGGTTGATGTAACTAACTCAGAACAAATTCACAACGCTACACCTCAGGGCTGGAATTAAGAATACCGTTCATAACACATTAAGGCGAAGCATATAACCATTGACGAGGATAAGGAGAGGAATCCTCAACGGTGAGTTCGTTCATCATCCATATTACCCATACATCGTGATCGGAGAATCTTACACCCGTTCTTGATCACGACAACAAGTAATCTTAATTAAGGACACTTTCCTTAAATTAAGACCAAGTATTTATCCTTTCCTTTCATCTCTATTCCAAAACCAAGTTAAAATCTTGATAGAAATTTACAAGAACTCAACGTTAAGAAAATTTTGAACATACTTCAGATTTAAGTAAAATTAGACATACCAACAAAAAGTGATGGCTCAATCGGGAAAACAGACGATAAGCCAACCAAAATCTCTCAACAAGCATTAATACACAAGCAAAGTAAAGACCTTGAGAACAAAACGATTGCAACTGCTATAAATATGACAAAAAGTTTCAAATTATAAAGAAAGACAACTGCATTGTTAAAAGTAAGTAAATAAAACAAATGATACTTGTAAAACTACTTACAGCACGCCATTTTTGATGAGTGAACACTTTAAAATAAACTTTATAAGTTTATAACTGAAATCTCAGATAGCTCAGCGCACCGGCCGGTTTGATAGCCACAACCATAGCCTTCTATATCTTCCAAGCCCTGAAGTTGAGCAGAACGGCAACATCGCATGTGGTCAAGCACATAGTATAAAATTATTTTAAAAATTATTTATTATTTGTTTTTCATATATTATCTATGTTTAAACTAGTTGTAAATTGTGATGTAAGATTATTTCAATAAAGTTTTATATTTATTATTATTATTTATTTATTAGAACATAAGGTTAGAGTCAAATTATTTGAACTTTTCGGGGGTCCTTTAGTACGATGAGCATTTTGATCTAAGCCTCCTCTAGCAATAAATCTTACATCATTGGAAAGATATTTAAATTTGAAACACTTTATTGTATTACTATAAACGTCAACTATTAGTACTTTGAGAGTTATAACGCTCTAAACTTGACCAATTTTTTTAACATTAATGACCTAAAACTCCGAAAATACTAACAATTAATATAAAGTATGTTTGCAGCAAATATTTGTCATATAAAAACCTTTCTTATGATATATCATTCATTTCTATAGGTGTGGTAGATCAACTCCCATAGACAATAAACCACTTTTATACTTTAATAACCTTTAACTCTAAAAGTATTAACAATTGATATAAAGTATATTAACAGCAAATATTTGTCTTCAAAAGACTTTTCTAATGATATATCATTTACTGCTAGAGGGCATGTTAATCCACTCCCTGCTGAAGAAAATCAACAAAAAAGATGACATCTTTGACAGCCATTTTTTCCTGGTTAACATTGATATTTTTCTTATTGTTTAATATACAAAGCATTTCGATAAAAGAACTAAATTATTTTCATATTTTAAACCTCACACGATTACTATGAAAAAAAATATCGACCTCTTAAAATTGAAATATTCCCATACATTTAGTATGGAGACTGGCGGACGACATGACCACGAACTGACAGTAACAGACGTTGCCAAACTTATGTTCACGGCTTGGAAATGAAGAAGGCTATGCCACAACACAACATACAAATGAGCAGAAACTATCGTCTGTCTCGCTCTGGCGTGGAAAAAACGTATTGGTTATTTGCATCAACTAACGCGCCGACACATTAAGTACATAATCCTGATCTAGCAAGTTAATTAGGAACCAATTTCGTGTTGCCAACCCGTACTTGTCAATAAAATATTGTATAACTAGCGGCCGCCCGCGACTTCGTCTGCGTGGAATGATTTTTTGTTATCCCTCGGGAACAATACTTTTTCCGGGATGAAAGCTACCCTATGTCCTTCTCTGTACCCCTGACAACGTGTATGTAAAATTTCATGACGATCGGTTCAGTAGTTAAGACGTGAAGGCGTAACAAACAAATAAACAAACAAACGGACTTTCGCATTTATAATATTAGTAAGGAAGTAAGGATAAGGATAAATAAGTTCGATTTCAAAAGTGAATTCACACTATAACGGAAAGGTAAACTTTTTTTTTAAGATTGGAGATGAGAATCGAAAATAAAAAAAAACATAAACAATGTTCACCTTTCCGTTATTTGTGCAAATTCACGAAATTCACTGTTAAAAATTGAACTTATTAATACAGGCGGCAACTCTAAATTGTTTTTCACTCCTCTTGCTCAAAAAGTCCGTCATTGTAAGGTACAAGAGTCAGGATAAAATAACATAAATACCCCTAGGGGATAAAGTTTTTTCTTTTTTAATGTTTGTCTATTACCAATGAACCTACTAAAACGAAAAAGTCTTTATCCATAATTACGAATAAAAACTCGCTCGATTTTTGAAAATGGAACTAAAAGCAGCGATCTCTTCGGTGAAATCATAGACTTATTTATACTCTGTGACTTTTAGTTTAAAATGCGTGCATTGTTTTTCTTTTCTTAGCTGCTACAGTAGAAATTAAAAAATGCACTGGCGCGAATCTTTAGAATTTTTCTCTAATTCCAAACTGATTGAATTATGTGACTGTAAGTAAGTAATAGAATAGAAATAATTTTAATCTTTTGCCGTCAAGCACAAATCATTTATTTAAATACTGTATGAAAAGTTTATGAAGTGGAGGATAGAAAAACGAGTGGATTCGTTTACGGAAGTATAAACTATAGGTATTTAATATTGGATTTTATTTTTTCGCAATCGTAGTGAAAAGTAGAGTGTAACACACGACGCTAAAACCCATTATAACTCGGTTTCTATTTATTCCGTCGCTAAAGCTCGGGAATAAAACTACCTCGCTAAAGCTCGGGAATAAAACTACCTCGTATGCAATGGGTCATTTTAGCGTCTTGTATAACAATCTACTATTAGATCGGGATTTGTAATCGCGGCTGAGTAGTTATTCAACAAGTAAACACGGTACTCGTTCTGTATGCCTAAAATTACAAACTAGTGGCTCTTTTATTAAGTTAAATAATTTGCTAGAAAAATATTTTTATATATGTTACTACAATTGAGTTGAGACCCAAGCTCAAAAAAGAAAATGTGATGACACACAGTATTTATTTATTCTAAAATGAATCATCTTCAGAGGAAAAGTGTATAAGCATTTCCGTCTCATACGGTTTTCAATCACCGATATACAACCTCTCTGTCAATGGCTTGAATCAGGCTTCGAGAAAGTAGCGATCCTTCTCAGTGAGATGCCCATAGAAAATATGACATTCAATATACGCCGTCCCTATTGTTAACCAAGCACCCTTGTTAATACACAGTCATCTAAATTTACACCTTAAAAGTGCACAGCTTTGGTTCAAATTTCCACAAACACTGTAATGTGTTGTTAAGTTATATATCATAGTAAAACTAATAAAAGGACATGTGTGACTTGTTAAACGGTCGTTGTTAAAATGGCTAACATAGGAAATGCAATATATGCTAATGAAAATATTTTGAGAAAAAATACATTAGAATACATTTTATCTTATATGCGTGTTTACTAAATGTACCTTGTGAGAACCGGTGACGTCACAGGTCTGGTCAACCTCGGGTATAGTTAGGAGATGAATCAAATCAACTGAGCACTACTAAATGTATCTCTACAAGACACAGCGTCTTGGCCCACTTCGGGTATATTTAGTAGTAACGATATAAAACAAGATCACTACTAAAATACCAGATTTCGATCACAACAACTCTTGTACGCGGCAAAAATCGGGTATAGAAGCAGTAATTTCAACTCATATTAGACTTAGTATGACTATTGATGAGTTTACACCCATGCCCATCCCCCTACTATACGAGACCCGAAACATTCAAATAATATCTTCATACATACTTGTGCTAATGCATTGTGCATGAACAGCAAGAAAAACTTATCAACAACTCTGAAGAATCCCAAACTACTTTAAGTGATTGATAAAGAATTTACACGATTACGCAAACTTTAAAGTCAATGTGCCAAAACCACAATAATTTTAATTACTAACTTACTAATAACATTATTATTTTGTCCCTTATTAGGAACCCTTACTATTTCGCCATGTACGTCTGTCCGTCTAGCCGTCCGTCTGTCCGCGGCTTAGCTCAGAGGCCCCCTAAGTAAGTACTAGAAAGCTGTAATTTAACATGAATGTGTATATTAATTAGGCCAAAAAAGTTTTAGAATAAAATCTCGAAAAATATTTTTTTAGTGTACCTCCCCTATATTGTAAAGTGGGGATGAAAAAATGATTTCGTTATATGACTATACTAGCTTCTGCCCGCGACTTCGTCCGCGTGGATATTAGAGAAAATCCTAAGGGAACCTGAACCAACCAGGATCCGTCCAGACATTTTTACGCGATTAGGCGGGTCCTCATCAAGCGCGCTGCGTCGTGAGGCAAGACCTTTGCCGCATGTAGCGGGCCTCGTATGAGGCTTCCCGTTCCGTTCCCATTCCGTTCCGTTTCGGTTCCGTTCCGTTCCCGTTCCGTTCCCGTTCCATTCCCGTTCCGTTCCCCTTCCGTTCCCGTTCCGTTCCCGTCCCGTTCCCGTTCCATTTTCGTGCCATTTCCGTTCCGTTCCCGTCTAGTTCCCGTCCTGCTCCCGTTCTGCTCCCGTCTAGTTCCCGTCCCTTTCCCGTCCCGTTCCCTTTCGGTTCCCTTTACGTTCCCGTCCCAAATCCCGTTCCTGTCCCGGTTCACGTGCCCGTTCCCGTTCCCGTGCCGTTCCCGTTCCATTCCCGTTACGATCCCGTTCCGTTCCCTTTCCGTTCCCGTCACGTTTCCGTCTATTTCCCGTCCCGTTCGCGTTCCGTTCCCATTCCGTTCCCGTTCCCGCCCCCGTTCCTGCCCCGTCCCAGTTCCCGTCCCCGTCCTTGTTTCATGATGTTTCATGTCCACCGCCTTTGACTTCAAAATAAATCTCATTTTCGCAATCACCATCCATTTTTCAAAATCAACACCTTAGGGGGTAAATGGCGTGAGTAATTTGCCTATTTATTTTTAGACGTGCTCTTACGAAGTTTAAAGTTGTAATGTCTATTTTATGTTATTTTTCTATACAAAATTTTAACCCCATTTTCACCCCTTTAGGGGTTAAATCATGTCCACCGTGTTGGACTTCAAAATAAATGTCGTTTTTGCAATCGTCATCCCACAAAACCTCGATAACGACATCCATATCTATTTTTAGGTTTTTTACCCCTTTTCACCCCTATTTCATCCCCATAGGGGTTGCAATACTAACAAAAACAATATAGGTTGCTTTAGATTTCCATCCATAATCCTAAATTATAAATTTAGCGATTTTTACATCGAAAATGAAGAATTTTCTTCTATACACAACTTCATCCTCCTTTTCACCCCTTCGGGGGTAGAATTTTAAGAAACACTGAGACACGTATTTATTAATTTTCAATCGTCAGCTTAAATACAAAATTTTGAGATCCTATCTTCAAAACTGATGGACTTTCATACAAACTTTCATCCCTTTTTCATCCCCTAGGGATGGAATTTTCAAAAATCCTTAATTAGTGGATACCTACACTGTATAAGTATCGGTGTGCAAAATTTCAAGACTCTAGGTCCAGTGGTTTGGGCTGTGCGTTGATTTGTCAGTAATTTTGGGCTTTTTTTGCCCCATTTACTACCTAAAGGGTTGATTTTCAGAAAACCACGAAACACGTGTTTACTTATTTGTCTTTAGAAGTACTCCTACGAAGTTTCAAGTCGAAATGTCTATTTAATATTTTTTTTCCATACAAACTTTGAACCCCCATTTCACCCCTTTAGGGGTGGAATTTCCAAAAAATCCTTTTTTAGTGGATGCCTACACTGTATAGAGTATCTTTGTACAAAATTTCAAGTCTCTCGACCCAGCGGTTTGGGCTGTGCGTTGATATGTCAGTCACCCCTTCACTTTTATATAAGAGATAACGTGAAAGAAATTAATTATCTCTGAATAGCCAAGGAAAAGGTATGCTTCGACTAACACTATACTTATTAGTTGACTACACCATATTTTAAGGATAGCCTCTTTTAGACCTTTAAAGCTACGAGTGCGTCGAAAAAAATATCACCCAACAGTTGGGTGACCAAAACAAGCTCTCATTGTAAGTTGTGTGACCCTGCCATAGTTTTTATTACAATGCCTACTCTTTGGACGCGATGATGTTAAAAATGCACACCAACCTAAAAAAAGGTGGCCTGTTTTGTTTAGTACGTCAAAAGAGCAACACTCTATCTAGACATATAAATAATTTAAGATTTAGACTTGAATTTTCACAGCTAAAACTTCCAAATGAAATAGAGCTCCCACGCACAAACTACATTTGTTGTTTATAGAACTTAGAGCATTTAAATTTGATTCAAATGCTCTAAGCTATAGAATAACCAAAAAGCCAAAAAGGTTTTATAGGAATATGACACTCAGTATTTTTGTTAAAAAGTTTTTTGATTCTAGACAGAAGCGCCACTCTGGCTGTTTTCGAAAATATATTACTGACGAAAATACCATTATTAGTTTGGTTGTGCCAGAGCTGGAGCCCTATTTTCGAAAGGCGGTGTGCACCCTTTACTACTTATTTATTATTTTTCATCACATGCGGTGTAATTTCACTATAATTTTATTAACAACTCGCACTCGAACAGCACAAACTTATCTGACTCGGTGACGGCGTCGCTCTCGTCTATGTATTAGTCGATGGCGTAACCTCACAATAATATTAAGACTCAGTTCCAGTTTTGGCCACCGTATCAGACATGTTTGTGTCACTCTACACTGACAAGAAGTGAAGAACCGATGGCCGTTGGGGAGGAAAGGTTCTGGAATGGCAACCGCGCACCGGACGACGCTCCGTGAGTAAGCCCCCGACAAGGTGGACTGACGATCTGGTGAAGGTTGCGGGAAGCCACTGGATGCGGGCAGCGCAGGACCGATCGTCGTGGAGATCCTTAGGGGAGGCCTATACCCTGTAGTGGGTGCCGTGCGGCTGATATGATGATGACACTGGCAAGTAATGGCCAACGAGCGATTCAAAAGTACGGATTTTGCTATGTCGAATGAAAATGAGGAGGCAAGAGCGCTCGGAGCCTTTCTAAAATAATAGGACCCCTGCTACACTAGTACTCGATTTGGCCTGAAATTAATTGTACTTAGGTAATGTCTATGTGTGCGAGCATGCACAAGGCTCAATGGCGCTGTTTGGTGCGTTTTAATCCGATTCTATTATTTAAATCAACTGGCTTGTGAACGTCATCCAGTATGCAAAGCTCATACGAGCGGGCGACATTCGATGATTCGAATAGACGGCTAATTGTTCGGATTCAACACGCGCCGCGCAATGGGTAGCCATTTTAAATAATGTATCATTTGATTTACGCACGTGATTTAGAGGTCATTAATAGCTCAGTGGTTTAGCGCATTTATCCCGATTGCAACGGTTAATAAACTATTTTGGGTTGGTCACGAATGGTTGACCTGACATCAGCCATTTTAATGTTCCCACTGTTGGGGCCATAGAAATAGAATGTCAAAGAACAACAATGTCAATAAACACGTGATCCGAAAACGAATGCATACCTTTTATATGAGATACGTAAAATATGACTTAGATACATGAAATATGACTATATATGGCAAAGGAAATTAATTAATTATGTTCCCTACTGTTTTCTTCGTCGATAAATGAATAAATGTAGCGAAATTTGGTTTTAGAGAAATGTGTGGCAATATCTTATTTACCTGTGAAAAGTGTGATTACTTGGATTGTTTCTTTTTGTCACATCACAATTACTTAGAGCACAAGACACCATGGCTCCACGATACCTTTATTTAAAATTCTAATTAAGATTAACAAATATTTTAAACAAACTGTGATTGCTCATTTGCTAGGCGGGACGCTAGGGGCTCTTACTGTAAAAAAATTTGCCACATGTCACTTGCTCCTTTGTCTCTTTTTTACATAGACCGTATCCGTATGATGTTAACTTCTCTTTTCCACGCTTTGTTGATCTTCTTGAGCGCAGCGAAAATTTTTATGTCTATGGTTAGGGCACAGGCCTTCCATGTGGCCCAACATGCGGATTGGTGGGCGTTAACGACTAAAAAGGCAGCCAGGACCAACAGCTTAAAGTGCCTTCTGAAGCAAGGAGGAACGCGAAATAATAAAAGTTTGGTCACCCATCCCATGACCGACCCTTGCGAAAGTTGCTGAACCTCCGCAATCGCAGGGCCAGACGCTAAAACACGCGCCACCGAGTTCCTCAATCGGATGGTTGACTAAAAATTTATTAATTATCATAAGAGCTACTCCGTGGCAGGAAGCTGCATTTGCAGTCGTTATGATCACCTAACTACATTTAGGTCTGCGTGGTTATGGTGCATTCAGTGGTCAAATTAGACTTACTCATACACCAGAATGAACCGAAACGCATTTTCTTTCAAACCTGACTGAGAGCGATAGGTATTCATTCACTTCTAAGACTTTCGCGCGTAGATATAGTTCTTAAAAAAATATACTTTTTACGGATTGTACGGATTACAGCGCTGTAATTCGTAAAGTGTTTTATTACTAGGTATTTTATCGGAATGATGTAAGGAGAACTTTTCACGTACCGGAACGGCGTTCCGGTGCGTGCCGGTCTATATCGTCCATTGTAATTCTTCATCCATAAGGAAAGTCTGAACCTAAATGATTGGCATGTGTAGCTGTAGCTCCATAATAATGAATATTGTAACGGCAAAGGAAAAATTCAGACGAATTGAAATTGAATTGAGGACGGTAACCTACATATGGTTGGGATCCCTTGTTTTCGCATAATGGTTTTATTTATGCCTACCTAATTTTATTTGGCATAACGGATTTGGCATATTTTTTTTTGTCATAATAATACTTTGGCATAATTGTTTTTTGGCATACTATTTATATAAGCATAATAATCATTTAGACTAATATTTTTTTCGCATAATGTTATTAGGCATATTGTCTATTCGGACATAAAAATCAAAAACATTAAGTATTTTTACGTTCTTATTTATTTTCATGCAAAAGGGGTATGTATTAAAATGCCGAAAATTGACAGAACCGATCTGCCGGCATATAACCCTCAATTAACCTTCAGTTTTTTAAGCTTCGGAATTTAGTATTTTAGTTAAAATGTCCTTTCGTGATTTTAAACGTACGGCCAAACAACCGTTTGACCATTTGATTTTCGGTGTTTCGTCCGTGGGTCTTGTAAAATTCGGTCTTTTTAACTTCGGCATTGTAAATACATAGCCCTGGCCATGCATGTGACAAACAATATTTATATTTTATTCAAGTGTAATGTTTTAGCAATAGCTTTTGCAATTGCAAAAAATGCAAATGTGCCAGTTTCCAAGTGTATTCATTTTTATTTTGTTAATAAAAATATGCTTTAATAACATTATGCGTGTTTAAATTTATGCTAAAGAATATTATGCTTAAACATGATTATTCTTAAATTAGTTATGCCTAACAAAATTATGCATAACCTGTTATGACTAAGTAATATTATGCGTAAACATCATTCGGTGAAATCATATTATGCTATGACAATATTATTATTCCTTAAAATTTTATGCAAATATATAGGGAACCCATATGGTTATCCCCTGATATACCGTAATCGTCATCATAAAGAAGTTCTTAAATTACGGTCTAACTTTTTTATAAATATACCTACACATTTTACGGTGATCCTGTGTTCCTATAACTCCTACAAAACACTAAAAAGGTTATGCCAGCGAAGAATTCGGATCAGTGTTTACAAAAGCTAAAACTTTTTTTATTACAATCCCACTGCCAAAAGGTTTCTAAGATACGTTTGGTATTCAGCTCAAACGTCTCTAACTTGATTTAAACATTAAAGGAATGCTCAGTAAAAAGGTAGAAAAGTTAGGTCATGTTGAAAAAACCGGACAAGTGCGAATCGGACTCGCCCATCAAGAGTTCCGTATTTTGTAGGTACGAGTATTTTTTATTGATTACAAATTGATGTACTTATAGTTTTCAGACTTTTCCCTTTACTTATTAGTTCTAGGTCAAAGGGAAGTACCGTATAAAATTTTGATTACCTTGAGATATGCTTTTTTGCAGAGTATTGAAATATGCTTTTTTGCGGCATAAACGGCCGTTTTTTTTTTAAGTTATATTAGAAGTTTGTTTTTTTAACAGTTTAAAGGGACTATAAACCTAAGAATATGGTTTTAATTTCAACTGTCTATCTCCACACGTTCAGGTGATAAAGTGTCTTGACAGACACACAGGCGGACAAAGTGATTAGTTTTTATCTTTTGTGCTATGGAACCCTAAAACCACATTAAAGTCGCTTTCTCATTGTTGCCAGCAACAGATTGGTCATGACAGCTCTTTTTTATAAAAATAAAAGAGAATAAAAGCATGAAGCTTTTCCTTGACCCAATTTTCACGTTTACAGAATTTTAACGCGCTTTTTTTGTAATGTCCAATGTTGTATTTGGTTCAGGAGATAAAATGAGGTTAATTGAGATTTTGTTCCTACAAAAAAACATTGTCTTTTTGAAACAGATGATGATTCGATTTCTAATTATTAGCATTCGTGTTAAAAGTAAGTATTTTGCAATTATTAGAAAAAATATCATTTTGATTTTTAAAATAAACTATATTTCATCGAGTTAAAATTAACATAAAATTGAATTTTGTGGACAATAAAAATAATGGGTTATTGTAAACTCGTCCCTGAAGATAATTCGTCATCAGAAAATCGATAAAAAAATATATGTAAACTCGTCCCGGGTAGCATTTTAAAAATAAATTAGCTTTTAATTATTTTTATCTATTGTAAACTCGTCCCTGGTGATTTTGAAAGGAGTTTCCGTATGGACTGCAGAAAAATCAAACACTCAACATAATAAAATCATTATTTGTTTATTTCAAAATTACATTTTGGATAACAGAATTAATATATACTTATACATGGTGTAACAATGTACTGATTAGCAGATATATAACTAGCATATAAAACAAAAAAAATCTAATATGTGTAATAAGTGATAAAATTCGCAGAGGTGTAACAACAATGTGTTGATTGACTTAAATCTTAATGCCATGAAACAATAAAATGTTAATAAGTTATATTTATCTTATGACCACAGAAATATTTTTTAGTTTTTAAGCTTACATATGATTACAAAATCAGTCTTTATCATGAGTTTGGTTGGTAGAGCTATAACAATGCGCCGATTGATTTAAATCCTAATACCATAAAACAATTAAAAGTTAAATACCTAAGTAATATCTATTAATCTAAAAAAAAAAAAAAAAAAAATAAGTTATATCTATCTATTAACCAAAGAAATATTGTTTAGTTTTTAAGCTTACATATTATTAAAAAAAACAGTCTTTATCATAAGTTTGGTAGAGCTATAACAATGCAGCGATTACTTTAATCCTAATACCATGAAACAATGTAAATACCTAAGTAATATCACAGAAACATTGTTTAATTATTTAACTTAAATCTAGTTATAAAATCACAGCCAGGGGACGCATTTTTGAATCATTCGAAATGAATCTTAAATTCATGCACGAAAGCAAAACGTATACGAAATCAATTTCGATTGGTTCCAATTTTACGTATTTTTGAAACAATAGAAATGAGTGTAGCCCTAAAACTCGAATCTTATAATATTTTTCATTTCACGCAGAAAAAAATAACAAACGGAAAGCCATAACTCGTTGATTTTAAAAACTGGTATTGAGTTACGGGGGAATGGAACGTAAATTAAAAAGTTATAATGTCATTGTCTGTCAGTCATTTGATTTTGGTATTTCTCTCTCGCTCACTTCATTTCTACTGGTAGAATATCGAAAACGAGTGGGTCGGACCGGACCACTCGTTGCAAAATTCACGAGTATGAATATTCAAAAATAGCGATTTTTGGGATTCGCATACGAATTTTGCGATTTCATACACGATTTGGAATTCTAATGATTCAAAAATAGGGCCCCTGTTGATTAACTTTTAAAATCACAGCCAGCTGATTAACGCGGTACCTTATTACTGTATCTTATTATGATCTTTCAACGCTCCCCGCTCTCCACACCCTTCTCAGTCCATCTATCATGGCATGGCATTGATAAACATTTACCTATTTTAAAAAAGTACCAGGGTTACATAAATCTAGAGAAGTGTAATTTTTATATCCCGAAGAAAAAGAAATGATAAAAAATAGTTTTAAATGTAATGTACAAGGGATCGGAGGATCTCATAGCAGTCATAAGGCTAAAAATTTCACTGCTCCCCGCATTCCACGAATCCCCCTTCAGTAGATGCATCCATCTATCCTGGCGTAGTCAAAATTATTACTTTGAAATATTTATTAGCGGCCAACTTGCTTGCTAACGGTACTTCTTGCAAATATTATATATATCAATAATAGGGACGAGTTTACTATACCATGTATGTACCTGGGACGAATTTACAGATACATTTTTTTATGAGGGACGAATTTACTTTCAATGTATGGAACTTTTCAAATCGTGACGAGTTTACATACGGGACGAGTTAACAATAACCCAAAATATGAATTTGCTTAGAGCATGTAACTTCAACATCAAGACTTTTTTAATAATTTAAGTGTCTATGAAAGATATATTAAGACCACAAATACCTACCTATACAAGACTTACTTTATGTGCTTTAAATTATTTTAGACCCTAGTTTGTATATGTTAAATTAGTTCGAAGACATGTAGTGTAATGCAATGTATTTATTTTGTGGCAATTCTGTATTTACACATTCAACTAGTGATTCTCCTTTTTTTCACAGTTTAAAATGTCTCGAATGGCTAGGAAAATATAGATAATTCAAAATCACTTATTATTTCTAAGTTTATTTAAATAAAGGATTTTTATTTTCAGCTTTCTTTTTTAAATCATCTGTACATTACATCCATTCCAATAATTAATTTTGGTACACTCTCAAAGTATCGTCTCTTAGAATTTAGTAAACTACCGAAAAGTAAGTAAATTAATGCTAATAGCTTCCTAAGCCGATCCTCGGATCATCTTAATGCAGTTGCATTAACGTCTGGAGCTAAAGAGAATAGCTAACAAGGCTACAATCACGTCTCGATGCTATCTTTCAAATGATACTAGTATCGACCTTAAAAGTATGAGTGTAAGGATGTTCTAAGTTTTCAGAGCCAATACGCCACCTCACTAAGTATTTGAATAGGTACAATGTAAATGTAAATTAACGATTTGTGCAGTCGATACTGCTGTCGGTATTACCGAATACTGATTAGGTATCGAGTTTTATCAAGACGACACTATTGTCATGTTGGATATGGGTCGGTAGAATCACGGACGTAGCTATAGCTTTGACAAGGGGGGGGTCCCCAACGTAAAAAAACAGAGCTCTAACGCCAATTAATCTATCATTTACAAATTAAACATTGCCTGCCAGTGCCAGTTTTAGCACTACCAGTGCCTTGGGCGACATAGGTATCTGCGATTCCAAGATTTTCTTTTGTCTGTTTGATAAAAAATGGCCGCGCAGCGCGATTTTTAGTCAGTTTCACCTAATAATCTTGTAATCTTGCTTGTTTATAGTAAAAAAAAAATACCGGCCGCGCAGCGCAATTTTTAATCAGTTTCATCTAGTAATTTTGCTTATTACAGTAAAAAAACCGCCGCGCAGCGTGATTTTTAGTCAATTTCATCGACTAATCTTGCTTGTTTATAGTAAAAAACAGCTGCGCAGTGCGATTTTTAGTCGGTTAATCCACTAATCTTATGCTTGTTTATACTAAAAAATGGCCGCGTAGTGCGATTTTTGGTCAGTTTCATTCGTCGCGTCGTCGCTCGTCACCAGGCAAAAATATGATTGACAGTCGACCGGTTGTCGGGCGTTTTCAGCGCCCCACACACGAAGGCACCCAGTCACAGAATGCCCAGTGCAGTCGCACCGCTCTAAGGCCTCTCTTGGATTTTACAATGGTAGCGAGCGATGAAATTTCGACGAGATATTGCCAAGTTGTTCTGATCATGTTTTGCCACCATAACGATTTTGTCGCTAAAAGGGAACTTACGATAGTATTTGTAGGACTGTATAAAGGTAGGTAAGCTGTAAAGGTGTGTATAACGGGACGCCTGCGGCTGGGGATATAAAAGGGCACCCCCGATGGTAACCCCTGCTTGACCGGAAAGACCTGTGCTAACTTCGTAGTGATCGAAAAACATATTATTTCAGTTTCTGGGTTACAACTTCTAAAAAATTCATTTTACAAAGTTGTCTATGACACTTTTAAAGAGGTTAAAATTACCAACAATTTGAAATATCTCGAGATACACCCTGCCGCGGATTAAGCATCTATCGTTTCTACAATCGGCGCGGTGCATGTAATTTTTTTCTGTTGGACAAGTAAGATGGGTATGAATAGGGGGGTTCGGACCCCCAAAACCCCCCCCTTATATACGTCAATGGGTAGAATGAAGTGTCTAGACAGTCTAGATTAGTCTAGACTAGACTAGACACACAATATGGAAGCGAATAATACGCGACTTAATATCGGCCTAGTTACGCCTTTAAGCTTGTTAATAGCTAGCACAACACATCTGCCAAAAATAATAACGTAGCGTTTTTTCATCCTAAAATCTTCGGTTGCGTAAGTTCGGCATAGTGTGTCTAGATAGGTATCTATCTAGCTAGACACGCTATGCTATAATATACTATGTTAGTATCTACTAACAACTAGTGTTTTCTGTGAATTTGCACAGCAATTTATTTTTCATGCATAGTATAAATGTCTCGTGTCGTATTTATTTTGTTATAACAAATTCCGCAAAATATATTTGACTGTTTACATTATTATTATTAAGAAAGGTACACAGAGGGACAAACAGAGATTTGGGGTCAAAAGCTAAACAGGCAAACCTCCATGAAATCGTTTCGTATTTTTTTAACGTCCAGCTATTTCGAAATCGTCGTTTTCACGCTCCTAACGGATTTAATTAAAGTTGTCGGCTTCTGAAACGGCGCCGGGCGCGATTTAAAAATTCATTAAAACCCTTTAGCGAAAATTGTGAACAACTAATTTTCTTTTTTTTTTGGAGTAAAATCCCACTTTGATTGCACTCTTTGAGTACTTTGAAAGGTTTAAAGGGTTTGAAAATCTTATTTGAAAAAAATTCTGGTAATCAGTTTTTGCAATATTTCTCTGTTAAAAATACATAAGTAATAATAATAATAATAAGAGCTGAGAAAAAGAAAATAAAAAACATAATAATAATAAACTTGTTCCGTAAATGACACAAAATACCAGCGTAAGCTGAGAAAAAGAAAAGAAAAAACTTATTAATAAAGTACTTACATTACGACCTCTAGCATCTCTAAATTAAAATTAATCTAAATAATGTCATGATCATTTAGTTTTTCCGTAATAGTTTTTGATTGTTATTTGGTAAATCTACTTCAATTTCAACCAAATGAAAGAAATGTCATGAATTCTTTTGAATGTTAAAGTCATGCTTATTATGTGATCTCATTACCAAAATAAACAGAATCAATCAGTATGTACCTATCACCCTCCTTTCTTTCCATCTCATAAATTTGCCTCTCATTCCCGTCCATTCAAACTAAATTTGCTTTCAATTGCCAAGTCGGGATTAAGTGGATAAGTGTGGCGTTACTACGGCATAAACATAATCTTCATTTGGTTTAAACTGGGTACCTCATTACCATAGGCTTGGGTCTTTACCATAGGCTCTTTTGGTGTCGGGAAAATGAGATAGCTCTATATCTACGTAGGTACAGCGTAAATTTTCACGGATTTGGTGACAACTCGCCTCACTGAATTTCATGTGCTTTTGTTAATATTTTTTAAATATTATTTTATTTTCGCATTTGATGAATCTACAAACCAGTTAGGCGAGTTAGATGGATACATATTATTCTTTACTGTTTACCATAATAGAAAAATACAAGGAAAAAAACAGGGCAGGGCAGGGGCCCAATTTTAGAATCGCTCGGCTGGCGTCGAGCGCTCGTTTCTATTGATTTTCGTTCGACAGCTCATACATTTGAGTTGATTTGTCGAACGAAAATCAGTAGAAACGAGCGCTCGACGCTAGTCGAGCGATTCAAAAATAAGGTCCCAGGATAGGGTAAAAGAATTGACGATTTAAAAATGCTTATTATGTGAGCTTATTTGAATAAATATATTTTCATTTTCATTTCATTTTACAGATTTAGCCTGGAAACAGTGCTCGACCGACGCTCAGCGCTGACCGTCAGTCGACGTAGCAATAAGATGCAAGTCTATGAACGCACACACAGCTACGCTGACAGTACGCGCGTGATATGGTACGCGCGTACGGTCGGTCGAGCGGTCGGTCCGGCTCGTCAGTTGCGCGTACGTCGGTAAACCGACGAGCTATGAGATTGTATGGGTGCGTTCAGTGCTTCGCCGATGGAGCGACCGACCGTACGCGCGTACGTACACTCAAAGCAAAAATGTATATCGATACAGAGCGCCTTATAATATAACTGAATTGCGGCTTCGTCCGGCATTTATGGGATTTATCGTCTGAATTTTATAGAGACCGTGATGCTAAAATAAGTGTTTGTCAAGAAGTTTGTAAAGAATTAATTCCGGATTTCGACGATAAGTCTGACAGTGAGAAAAAGGATTCATTTTGTTGTGAACTGTACACACGCGTAGCAGTTCGCCGTCAGCGTAGCACTGAATGAATTTTCGCAACCGACGGTCAGCGCTGACGGTCAGGACGTACGGTCAGGACGTACCGTCGGTCGAGCACTGTTTCCAGCCTTAGAACAATAATAATTGGCGGCCTTATCGTTAAAAAGAAATTTCTTCCAGGAAGTTACTATCTACCGCGTGTAGCTACACACTTCTCGAAGGCACCGAGCCGAACTTTCGGGTGAACATACTCGCAGTACTTTTGATGTAATCGAATTTTATTTATTATACCTACTGCGACAAAGTGTTTAGAAGTGAGTGTCGTCGGTCCTGTACTTTCGGGAGTATTAGCACTAACACAAAGCTTACAAAATAAATCGTGTGCTAAGCTGTTCATGATGGCAATTAATATGAGAGTTGATAGTAAGGGACTCGAATGGGACGAATATTAAGCAGGAGGATTATAAGCCGGCTGGAGGTGAGAATTGAATTAGATGTAACACGAATGTTCATGTTCAACATAAATTGCTTTGTAGTGTCGCGTGTTTATGTTGAGTGACGTGGTAATGAGAAGTAAACAGTAATGACTTTCAGCGACGTAGCAGGAAATTTAAGTCTCATTTTAATAGGCAGTGAGTTGAAATGAAAAAAAAAAACATTACAAGAGATAGATGACGGGTAAAGTGAGGTGAAGTGTAACTGACGACGGTGGAAAATTGAAGATTTCTTTTTATATTACTTAAACGTAATGCTTCAAAACAATTTATTGATACAATTAAATATAAAATAAAAGACATAGCTACTTACTCCATGTTTATTACCAAAATTATTAAAATGCATTTAAAAATAATCATAAAAGGGTAATATGAAACAGTATATTAAAATTCTGCTTTTACATTAAATCAGTTGGAAATGTAGTTCTAAATAGACACACACTTTTTAAAGTCTTTACCTGTTGAGGTGTCAATAAATTACATAAAGTTATAGTGAATATTGGATGGCGCTCTATAGGTACTCTACAAATTGGAGTTAAACGTTGGCGCAACACAGCTACTACGCGTGAACCATATAAATAGTTAATAACACCAAATTACCTAACAACAAACTACAAGCATTTAAGTAACGGCAGTTTCACAGCGAGACATGCAATAATACGACATATTAACGTCGGCCCCCGCCATTTGTCACTCCACGCAAATTTTCTCAGTTAATATTTCAGTAGAATCAAATTACGCGCCTAACCCGGGAACATATTGCGACCGATGGAGGGGTGATGTTTCGTGGATGAAAGCAGTAGGTCTTTGTTGCTTATAGTGAGTACAGAAGTTAAAGTGCACAGCCATCTTTTAAAAAAATATACAGCCATCTTTGAAAAAAATAAACTTACTTATTTAGTACTTACTTACATCATCATAAAATCTGCCTTTATTTAGTAGCCACTTACATCATCATAAAATCTGCCTTTAGTAGCCAGTTTTTGCTATCTTTGACTACAGCGAACAAAACTTTACAGATTTCTGAGATATGAATAAATTTAAATACCTTCAATCTGTGTAGGCAGATTTGTAATTAGCGAGAAAGTAACGAAGAAAGGAGAGCTACTAAATTCGAATAATCCTACTAATATATATAAATATGAAAGTTTGTGGGTCTGGATGTTTAGATGTTTGGGTGTTTGACGCAGGTGAAACCGCGGGCGGCCGCTAGTATATAATAAATTTTAATACTAATAATTTTAACTTCAAAATTAGCATGTTTTAAACGATTTCACGCCTGCATGCCCAATTTTATTGGATTTAAGTACAAAGATAGATTGGACTTCGGAGAAGTACGAAAGCTACTGTTATTCCCAAAATAATACCACCAGGTAAAAACGTAGGAAAAAGTGTCTTTTCATAAATTCAGGTGTATGAAATTCGAGAATCAGTGTGTGCTCCTAAGCAATTTCGGCTACATCGACTGCAAACGATTCCACCGCTTAGATTATAATAAGCCTATTTTTCTTGAGAACGTTTGGAGCAGTTGGAAACTTGTCTCTGACAAGGGATTTACAGTACATACTTCGGTAATGAAAGAAGTGCAAGTCCACAGTGTTTAGCAGTTTTGTTTCTCCTTATTGTGTTTCTGAAAGCATGTTAACTATGGTATCGAGCTATGCGGAATACGCAAGGAAACGTCTTATGGACTATATGGGGGTATTCCCGAGAGTTATTTCTTTCCTAAAGCCTTCCCGAGGACGTTTAGAAATTATTTCGACGTGAAACAATTTTTTCGGGAATTTATCTCCGTCTATTATGTGGAGGTATTTCATAAAAGTAATGAAAAATTAATTCCAGGAAAATTACATTACAGCTTTCATAAGTATTTTTTGTTTGTTTAGAGATGTGTGATTTCTATTGCGTAAAAAACTCCAAATAGTAATTTAAAAAAAGTTATTTGGTATAACAAACGTGGAAAGTTTTTTTTGCTATCCCTCGGGAACAGTACTTTATTCTAAATGAAAGGTACCCTATGTCCTTCTCTGTACCCCTTTTTTTTATGCCGAGGAAAAACGCATTTACGCGCTTCCCCTCCCGCAGATGAGCGAGAGGGGGGCATGTGGGACTCGCCAGGAGGGGACCGCAACGTTCAACGTTGCGGCTCCCCCCCACGACTGCCTCCCGTGATCCCACCCAACCAGGTGGTTCGGTGGGATCCCGGGAGGAGGGAATACCCACTAAAAACCCCGGCACTTACCCTCTCGCCGCTAGCGCCGCCAGCCAAAGGCTGTGTGGGGGGCCGTGGTGGCATTCACCCCAACGGCATGCGGCCTGCCCGGCTTCCCAGGCCTCCTCCGCCGGGGAATGGCCGGGTAAGTTTGGCCATCCCCCCCAACTCGTCAGGGCTGTGCAAGGCGAGCAGTGGTTCACCTCCCACTGCCCGCTTGGCCCCGTCTGGGGGGACAGATGGTATGTCCCCCCCCCTGCAGCTCCCGTACTCCTCTCCTCACTGAGAGGGGAGGGGTCTGTACCCCTGAGAATGTGTTTGCAAAATTTCATGATGATCGGTTGAGTATTTCAGACGTGAATGCGTAACAAACCAATAAACAAACAGACTTTCGTAATTATAATATCAGTAAGCATTCCCACTAGACCGTTCCGTCACTATTATAGCCATGCACTAACTTGTCATACTTTTGAATACAAAGAATATTTTTTTTCCCTGACACGTTCCTAGCACGACCATGGTATGGTACGGTATAGTGGTAGGTCCCATAATGAATTGGCCTAACTGGGTTGTGGTACTAGAAATGAAATAAAACCCGCATTACTTTTCAATATAGTCTTCTATAATTACAACACACGTTTAAAATCGCTGAACCAACATTTCATTACCTTTAAAAAAGTAGTCCGAATTTTTGCCTTCAAAGTGGCCTGAAACGGCCGATTGCAATTCTTCATCATTTTCAAATTTTCTTCCCGTAGGTCTTTCTTCCAATTCGGACATAAGAAGTCTTTAGAGTGCTATAGGAAGAGGAAAAATCGCCATACACGCCATCCAAACGCTGTTTGATCGTAGCGGGCGAATGGCCTTCCTTATAAAGGAATTGAAACACTCCGGTACCCGATTTTCGACAATTTCAGAAAACTATCTACGCGTCCTATTAAATTGGCTGCCCCGTTCAAACTATCAATTGAAGGTTGATACAAATTTCACAGCAGATTATTAAAGAGTCAAAGATTCGTATACCGCAGTCTAAAATTATTGAACATTTTTAGAAATATATCAGGCCAGGTCATTATGGGACCGCCTGGTATACCTACCTAAAATATGCTTACATGTCAAGTTCGTTATTTTCATAGCAAGTTAGTGTTATTACGAGTTTGTTTAAGTATTGAAGTCAGTCCAAAAATATCTCAATTACATACCTTTGTAACACACACTCACCGTCATAAAGCTCGTGTTCCCGTTAATTAGAACGGTTTATATCCGAGGATTAAACATCCTTTTAATCGCGAGATGAGAGACCTCCTAAACCCAAGAGGTATGCAATTACATGCCTATTAAGTATTAATAGTAAAGCCAAGTATAATGGAAAGGGATAAACGATTTTCTGCTTATCTGATATGCTTAACCCGCAATACGAAAAGGTATTAACGAGCTGGGTTGAAATGTGGCATCTTTTTTCCAGTTTACTCATAACTTTAATGTACATTACGGAAAATAGTAACCACTTATTGATTTTCATTTATTTAGTTTTGTCTTTCAATTTTGAGTAATGTTGTTTAGGATAAATATGACGATTATTAATGTATAGTCTAAGAAAACTTTATAGGATATTGTTAAAATGAATTTTCATTAAGCACTCTAAAATAAATTTAATAACATAGGTAGTCGCATTTATTTTATATAAAGACGAAGTTTTCGATTGACCATATTCAATAAAGTTACTTCCTAACTTATTGCTACTATAAACCAAAGAAAATGCAATTCACGTTATCTTGTAAGTTTTCAATTTCTGATTTAAGTTCATTTTATGCTTTTCGCCGCTAATATAATGTGAGCAATCAAAAAGAGTTCGTCCTTTTTTAATAATAAACCATTTTTACGGTTTCAGTTTTAAAAACATCGAATAAAGGCAAAACAATTTGCTTTCGCGATCCCATAAATGGTAATAGGAAGCATATGAATTGGTGTATGAATATAATATTCCAGGTGTTTTTGGACGCATCCAATAGGAACACATAAACGTCTTCCCTGATTAACTTGGTCGGTTGTATGCAAATAGTCCCCGCAAAAGGTGGAGGCCCAGCTCCAGGGTGTCGTTCGAGAAATTGACGCAAAACTGAGGGGCGTAATGAGGTTAGGCCTTAGTTTAGGAGACTGGAGTGAGATATTTGAAGTATCTGAACATTTGAATTTGTAGTAAAAGGTAGCTTCCACGATAGATTTTACAGAAAAAACATATTATGTAGGAAAGTTGTTATTCATGTTATGAAGAATCGTCACATTAAAAATCGTGCACTTTTGTTAGGTGTAAAATGCATTATTTAAATGATTAAAAAATATTTACTTGACATTGTTTCAAGTTTCTTGACAAGTCATAATTATTATTTTTCTATCCATCGCATCGGGAATAGCATATTTTTCCTAGATGAAGGGTTTACCTTGCTCCATGTTCTTTTCTGTACCCCTAACAACATATTGTATGCGAAAATTCATGATTTTCGTTGATATCGACCTTGGTATTATTATATTTGTGAGGACCAGAACTCAGCCACTGATAATACCAAATTTCATGACGATCGGTTGAGTAGTTAAGACATGAAGGCGTAACAAACTTACTTTCGCATTTATAATATTAGCCAGGATTATATTATTTGCATAAAAACAATAGTGGAATCACGTAAGTTTTTTTATTATTATTTATAACCCGTGAATTGCCAAATAGCAGTTTTAAGCAACAGATTTAGTAAACCTCTACATACGCGGTAAGTCAGAGAAAAATAAAGTAGTATCGCAAATTCAAATCACATAACAAAGCATAAGTTGTCAAACGTAGGTATTAGGTAAAATCTTGTTAACATTTTTAGGCCAAAGAAAACTTCATATTGAATCAAAGCTCCAGAACTATTATTGGTTACCAATACCCGAGGCAGTCTCAAGCTGTCCTAGAAACGTTATCGGTTGAATATCGCCAAATATACTAGAATTATCCCGCCTTGGGGTCCATATGACATATAAGATATTGTCAGTTAATTCAATATATCACTAGTCAAACAGCCATCGAGAAAATGAAAGACGTGATTACTGTGAGATGTTTATTAATATGTTCTCTTATTTATTCATTGCTTTTAGATACGTAAGCATATTGCATATTCATAAAAAATATTCCTTGTTTTTACTGAAGTAAGAAAAGTAATAATTAGGCAATAAACAGAGTGATTTTTTGAACAACGTGGACAGGGTGATTTTTGGAACAGTGTTAGACCGTCAAACTGAACAAGTTTGTCTATGGGACCAACTTAATCAGAGAATTTAATTTGTGATGGAAAATGACCTCACTTTAATAGTGGATGATCGAAGAGTGGAGATCATTTTTCAATGTTGACGACTCTGTATGATATAATTATACAGGGAGGAAAAAGCAGCCCTGGATGAGTTTCTTGCCGGTTCTTCTCGTTACAAGGTCTCCCGCTTAGGGTTTGCGAACCGATGGCGTAGCTTCTATGACATTTACAAGTGCTTGTAACAGCCTAGCCTGAATGATTTTTTGAATTTTAAAAAATTATGAATTTTCAAAAGAGTAAAAACATATCCAGCTGTTCCTTACATTTAGGTGGAGTAGATATTGACGTTTTCTATGGAACAGCTGATTATTTTTTGCTCTGATTAAGTTGTTCACATAGACAAAGTTTTTCAGTTATAGCCACACCACAAAATGTGTTGACAATTTTCGATTTCACCCTGTAGAAGGTTGGAGTTGAAATGAAAATAAATGGGATCGGTTATTGTAGAGATTAGTGTACAAACGCAAATGAAGATAAACCGACGAAGAGACTGTTTAGGAGTTTATTGTGCTCAGATCTAGATTATGATAGATTGGGTTTTGAGATTAATGGGTTTTGGGACAGAGAAATAATCTTACAATAATATTGTTAATGATCTGCAAGAAGTTAACATTTATTATTTAGGAAAATGATATTCGCTAATGATAATTATAAATATCAATTCCGGAATAAATCCTTTCCTACTAATATGTGAAAGTTTGGGCCTTTTTTACTCAATCACGCAACAACGGCTGAATGGATTTAGATCAAATTTGACACACATATATTTTAAAACTATTTTAAATACACATCTATCCCACGAAGACCGTTTCCATACAAATTCATACTAACCAGTGGGTCTCGTGACCCGGCCGCGGTCGCCTGTCGCGGTCGCCCACATCGGAATGCTACCTTAAGGCTTAAGGCTCAGGGTAGTATGCTCAATCGAGCACACCAACCACCGGCACTTAGTGGAACATATGGGATTATGTGACATCAACTTATGTCAGCATAGCACTTCGGTTGCTACCATCTGCGATTTAACCAAGGAATTTATGATGTACGAAGTACTTATAATTTCCTTGGATTTAACATAAACATTCCTGAGGTTTGGCTGAGGTAAGGTCGCAATCGGCTTATAACTTGCAGCGTATCCCCTGATAAAATGAATAAAAATGTGTGAGAGATAGCCGTGACTGGCCACGTAGTGTTAATGGTGGCTCGTTTGCACAAACCCTTTACACCCTATTTCAAGCCTTGAGCGTACAATCTAGCATACAATAAGGAGACATCTTTGACGTCTGTCATTTAGATTAATGAAGCCTGTCAAGTCAAAATCCAGCATTAATGAACGATTATATGTTAGAAGGACGTCCATTCAACTGCTTCATAGAATGATTATATTATTCAATAATACTTGATAATTACAAATACAAATACTAAATAAATATAAAATATTTATTTCAGTATATTCAGTAACTATACAGGATCATTTTGTGTTCACCATCCAAGTTTTGAGGATGTGTTCAGTGTTCAGTCCATAAAACTAAACAACCTTCTCTAGAACCACATGGCTAAATAATATGTAAACAAAAATCGACTATCCATACAAATCAAAGAGATCTTGTGATCAATTTATTATGGGATGGCGAAAATTTTGTGGCGAAATTCGACACAATATGTTTCTTAGAGAAAATTGTTTAGTTTCATGGACTGGACATATCCTTGAGGATGGTAATTGAAATTTGATCAGAATAATCCGATATACATGTTCTTAGCTAGTGCTCAGGATCTCTTTTTAAGTATCAGTACTTGTGCCACGAAGCCTGTTAGGCTTGGTGGGAGGGTCGGGTGCGGCGAGGGACATGCTCGGGTTTCCCGAGTATGACTGAGTCCAACACGCCGTTTGGTGTGCCTAAGACTGAATTATCCTGTTGATACAACAAAAAAAAAAGAGGACCCCGATCTTCCTTACATTGCATATCGGATACATAATATTTTTGAAATGTAAGGATTTTAATATTAATCAAGTACCAAAAATTATTGACTCAAGTGCCGGAAGCCATTAAATACTAATAACTGCGTAAATCCCTATCATGGAATTCTCAAAAGGAATTCCATTGAGGATCACGAGATTAAAATTCCAATCTTTTATTTAGCAGGAGAGTCAATAGATTGAAATGAAAGCCGGAAATCAAAGGATCGAAGCCTATTTACACAGGAATCCGTTTTTTGGGATTAATGGGGAATATAAAATCAAGGCCAATCGTTTTCAATTTCAATACGCATACAAAATTCACGGAGAACGGGAAATGTTTTATTTGTGACGTCTTTATAAAAGGTGAAAAATAAAAAAAATGTTAAAACAGATTCTTATTTATGGTACTTAGTTTCCGAATCACGATTTATGTCTTTTTTTAAATGCAACATTGTATTTTTTAACACACGGTTTTCAACTTACTCAATCCTTACATTTTTCTTTGTCTGCTACTGGCTCTGTAAGCTGTAGACCTCGTGTATTTGTCATTTTTGAACAATTTTCGAAATGGCTAAAATATGATTTTTTTTCATATCTCGCCATTTTGGGAAATTTCGAAACTGATTCACTGATAGAAATTTACATTTTTTTATCCACAACACGGGATTGTGCTTGGCCTTACTTTGTACTATTATGTATTCTGTGGCTTGGCCTTCACCTCCCTGGTTAAGTAACGATAAAGCCGAAAGAGTAAGCACACTACTCCCGGAATCCTCACCACTGAGGAACTGGATTGCAGAAATTAAAAACTCTGTTTAAAAAATGTGATCACGCCATTTTGAAAAAATAAATAAAAAAGAAGTTCATAATTAAAAAAATAAGTACTGAAAAGTATTATTTAAAAAAATCAAAGCTTTTCAGAAAGAAATGAATATTTTACATGCGACCTAGCATCACTAACACAGATCACCACTCACAGACGTGATGGTTCTTTTCTGAGTAATTTGAGAGGTGAAAAATTGAAGATCGACTCCATTCAGTGACCCGTTTCGGACCAGTATCGTTGGATCTCTGGTTGGACACAAGGGACTAGGGATTTCAGATATCGTGGCTCACTTGAAACCAGCAGCGTGGTGAATAATTCATGTCGCACGTGGCAAAGGGTTGCACACCCTGTACTGGATCAGGAAGTGAGGGTGGCTGGCCAGGAGAAGGAATAGGTTGTAACACTGTTTTTTCCACCTATCCTTACCGGTAGCAAGCACTTGATTTTAAAGTACTTTTTATAGCGAAATTCTCGCTATAGTCTTCTAGGTTGGATTAGGAACATTAGGTATTAAGCTTCAGTAGGTTTGTTAAATAAGTAGTGTGTTGTTTTAATACAATTTGTGTAGGAAAAATGCATAAATCTTTCTACCTTTGTATGTGTCAATTTCCAATAGCTCGTCGAATGTTGGCGATTATACCGCCCACTTTGATCACAAAGCATTCACTTGAATTCACTTTGAAACCTCATTCATAAAGATTTTTAGCACTTTTCAATAATTAAAGCAAATAAACTTTCTTGTTTACATATCTCACAGCTGTCTTTTCAATTGACAAGTGACAACTGTCAGATGTGACGTTTAGCGTTCCGTATCATGCTTACTAGGCGTTTCGGACCAATTAATTTACACTTTGGTGATAAAATCAAATAAATAAATATCACTTATTTGTTATTTTAATTAAATAAAGTAAATGTTAATGTCTCGCATGCTAGTTAAACGTTTTAATATTAATATTCAGACAAAAGGTAAGTAAGTTCAGGGAGTGTGATTGTCTATGGTGTGTTTTTTGTCGATGGTACTCATTCGAGAGAATTCTAGCAAACTCGGTGGATTTCCGCCATTTGACTTTTTCGCCTGTGTCATTCAGAGAGACAGGAAATTTTCGTCATGTGAAGTGAAACCCAATCTATTGTTTTGGTGGGTTTCTATTAATTTAATGATGCGTTGAGCATCCCTTTAAGTGGTGAGTGTTATAATATTACGAATCTAATTATTTGTCCGTTTTTACCAGTGGTATCCAGATTGTAACCTCGTGTCGTATTGTTCTCAGGGCTCCAGCTCATCAATTTATATTTCATCATGTCTTTCATGAGATAACCTGTGATAATTAAAGCCCAAATTTGGTAAGTTTCTCAACCTTGTTATAATGTTAGTTGTAAGGAAAACCTCATATTCAATGTTGGACAATTTGGTGACTTTGATTTTCTATTGCAGGGCTCCCAGGTTGTGTCCACAGTTTTACCTCAAATTTCAAGATATAAATACATCCAGGGAATACTTCCAAGGTTATGGTTTGAGTTTGTTTCGATGTAACGTCGTCTGTGCAGCGGCTTGGCGAGAATTCCATGCTATGATGTCTCATTAAAATCAGCGCGACGAGCACAGGTTAAACCGTACCATTACCATGGATCTATAAAACTAACCAAGGTATTCCTCAGTCTTCTTTTATTATCATCGCGGCAGTGATTCTGTAGTATGTACCCGGTGAGGTAATTAACGTTCATATCTAGTACAAAATGGTGTTTTGATGACATGTTCAAACTCAACCCGGAGCAGGTCTACAGCCAATAATAGTCATGTTTAAAATTTATTTAGCTTCAGCGTAACTCTGGTCCATGAGCCAGAATGTATAAATAATTCTATGTTACTATAAGTGTCTTGTGTTCAGATGATAAATAATAAGTATCTTAGCATAAGTTTTGTGAGTACATATGAGTTCGGTTCTTAACGGTCCGCCGACTTGAGAGATATGGTGACGTTTGAAAACTTATTTCAAATGCGGAACCGGCCTCTTAATCCGTCTGACTAACGGGAAACGAACGGATATGCCCTCACCTTTACTTTTAAGGGTTTATAGTTTAAATCCCTACTTCTTTATATGGTTTTAATCTTATAATGAACCCAAGGGTATTGTTTTGGTAATAAATGTATGGTCTCACTTTAACCTGTTAAGGGTCCCTGTTAAACCATTTGCCCTTCGTGCGGTTTTAACATTATAATGGGTTCTCAAGGTATTATGTATTAATATAAAATGTGTAACTTCATTTTAACCCTTCGGATTCTTCGTTAAACCATTTATACCCCATGTGGTTTTAAATATTTTTATGACATATTTTCTGCGAATCGTTGTTAACTTGGTATTAGTTATACAATGTGTTAAATAAATGTCTGTTTCAACGTAAATATTGGTTTGATTTATTAAACTCACTTTGTTTCGATCTGTGGACAATTTATCTTTTAATTTTTAACTTTCATTGATATTAACGGCGCCCAAAATCATAATTGTTCCATGGATGACTGAGCCACGCGAATCCACATAACCCCTTTGCTCTACCGACTAACATTTTCAGTGGGGTAATTTCCATCTATACCCCGGGGTAAAATTTTTCCCATTACAAGGTAACTGCCATGGCATATTACGTGTTTTTTTTGCAAGACATTATTATTATAATGTCTATTTTATTAATTATTGTGTACCGTGCTGGTGTGTTGGGTGCATCAGCCTGTAAGCCGGCATGTAAATTATTTATATAAATATTATAACATTTATGAGTAGTAGGAAATATACCGTGGAAGTGTGAAGTCACATAATGGCAGAGTTTGATATTTTGGGTAAAAACAAACATCTAAAGCAAGCAAGTTTCTCTTCTTAAGACATGAAGGAATTACGCCCAGGAGCGAAACAATACGGAATAATATTTATTCCTAACACCAAAATAACTCAATAATTTTAAACAAAACAAAAGTGCCAACGGTCTCGTCTTTGTTTTTACCCAAAATTACAACATAGCTTCCACGGCCTTTTGATTTGTTTAACTCATAAACAAACAAAGGAGAAACCAGTGTGATCAAGACATTTTTTTAATTATTTGAATTTTCTAGGAGCGTGTCAAAATGATTGCACCCTTTTCTTCTTCTTTTTTTTTTATTGTCACGTGATCACGTCGGAGTTTTTTGTTATTTTATTGGCAGTCAACAGTTGTTGAATTGTATTTAATATACTTACAGTTAAAGAAAATACCTATATCAATTTACAAGAAAAACTATCAGCCGCCCGCGTCTTTGTCTGCGTGGAAAGTTTTTTGCTATCCCTCGGGAATAAGAATGATCTGATTTCGGGGAGAAAGGTACCCTATGTTCTTCTCTGTAACCCTGACAACGTGCATACAAAATTTCATGATGATCGGTTCAGTAGTTAAGACGTGAAGGCGTAAAAAACAAACAAATGGACTTTTGCTCAATTAAAGGTTTCTGTATTATCCATAAATTTTACCAATTTATTTCAACAATGTTTCCAAATAGATACCTATTTAATAACTCTATGGAACTAAATATGCTGATAGTAAGTCTTTAAGTAAATCATCTAGCTATATTAATTTCAGAATTAATTAAAGTTAATAAAAGCCATTTTCTAGGTGTTACATTTCAGCATTGTTCGGTATTCTCAGATAACGTTACATTTGATTGAAACATCAAAATAGCGTCCATTAGGGTTATCTGTGTTGCTTTGATATATTTTGGATGTTGATTAGACATATTGTGTAAAGGATTTAATAGAATCTAATATTAAAAGCATAGCGCAATGATTAGTATAGTGGGGTAACCCACCAGGGCATCGATGAGGTGAGGTGTGGTTGATTCGTCCAAGGGTGAGGTGCGTGCGGGGCAGGGTAACCTAACTTTTCCCTACTAAAAGTGAGCTACCGCCGTAGTTCTAGCGCTGAGCCGACATAGGATTTCCCACACTATACAATAATGTAACAAAAACCTAGTCAGATCCTGAAACAGGTGATAGTGTTGCTGAAACTTATCAACATTCTCTAAGAAACAAAGGTCGAAAAACGAATTTATTTTTCGCCTTTCCATAGTAAGTCGGCAAGCTGACCAATACACTTTTTCATAGTTAAAGGGTTGGTTCTTGACCCCAGTCTAGCCCGAAAGCAACGACAGGATCTATCTACGATGGAGCGAGCTTGCCCAGAAGGTGTCTATTCATGATACATACTCCCATTTTGTATGGAAGTATGAAATTTTTTTTCGTTTTTTGATCTATGTTCCATGGAGAATGTTGTTCAGTTTTAGCAACACTAATCACCTGTTTCAGTATGTGACAGGGTTTTCGTTAATATTGTGTGAAAAAGATAATATTGTAAAGGTTTACTGATTATTTATTCATACGGTATGTAATGAACGTGACAACGGATGCTAATTATTTCGTTGTTTCGTTGTTCCCCCTTTGGAATTGTTATAATGGAGATTGTTGTCGCTTTGACTGATGTCTTAAATTAGTCAGTCTAATCTACTGTCTGTCTGTCTTTAGCAGCTAATGGAGCTTGCTCGAGTTGATGTCGAGATATCGTTGTTTTTGTGACGTTTCAATTTATTTCGTCAATATAATTTTATTTAGTTGATAACAGAATTCATAATTGAATAAATTCATGCTTACAATTTTCTTTAGGTAACAATTCTTAGATTCGTCTTCGTTAATAACTTGCTTAGGACATAAAGATGATATTAAATTCTTTTTTCGGTTCTTTATTACGGGATTATGCCCTTCAGTTTTAATTAAGATGACATAAAAAAAAGAAATTGTGTCGTTAATAAAGATTTCTTTTACGACTTCAAAGACGTTAATAAGTTTGAAACCTTACACTATTGAAGAAAGAATAAATATCCTTTTTTGTACTTCATTACATTTTTTAAAGGTCTTTGCGAGAAAGTTTTAGAATAAAAGTTTTGTTGTCATAAAAAGTTAGTTCCACGTTTGGTTTTTGCATAAAACATATGAAAAAGTTCAATTTCTCTTGTATGACATGCAAGATGCAGTCAAAAAACACTGCTATATACCTTACCTGCGGGATGCGAGTGAAAACGGTATTTGTGAAATACTTGAATGATTGAAAACTACGACATCGTTTATAAATTTCATACATTTTCCCTTTCAATTCCTTGATGTAATAAATCACACGAATCAAATAGTATACAAATACAACTTCTGCTCGATTACTTTCAAGAACAGGCACCGCAACCGATTCTAATAAATTACATACGGTCGAAATAGTAACAATTTGGGCAGAGAATCCAGACTCTACAAGACTAAATGAATGGTTTGGAGCCGGTTAGGAAAGTCTCATGGGGCCAGTGAAGGCTCCCCAAAATGGTTACCCCATTGTACACATAGCAGCAAATGCGGTAAACCATAACGTTAAAATATCCCAACTGATTTTAAACCTTAAGACCATATCATGTAAAATTCGAAGTCGATTGAAGAAATTTGTGGTAACCTGATGTGTTACTGGTTGTACCCCCTTTAGTTCTGTTTGGTATTCGGTCTAATACCTATTTATAGAGATAAACCCGTAAATAATTCGCGAGGGTTTTACCTTCCCTAGGGGCAAATTTCATTTGTTTTGTTTTTGCGTTGTTATTGCAAATGTTTCTTATACTAACACATCATGGTTATTTTCTTTTTTTTTACTTTTGTTATTTTATGTAAATACTAGATGAAATCGTTTGTTCATTGTACACATTCTTTTTATTTCAGGTTTACTTATATCTCATTGAACAGCTTAAATACGGTGAAAACTGTAAAATCGTGTACATACGACACACTACGTGAGGATTTTGTTTTATTTATTTATTAGTTCTGTACACACTAATAATAAGTTGACTAAAATAGGTATTAGACTTACCTAACAAAAATATACCTAACAAAACAGCTTATTCGAGTGATTTTTATAGATTTGACGGAACAACACAATTTTACGACGAAAAAAGGTCTCCCCATCTATTATTCAATAGACATGTGACCCGATTATTCAAAAAATATGCTGACTATAAAGGTCTTAAGCATAAATAAGAATATACGTAAGGCGGAATATAGATAAGGTTGTATTCTCAAAAGAGTCCGTGGGTAGTTTATATGGATTTAGTGACGTCGGGCCATTGACCGGGGTGCAGAAAAATGGACGGCAATGTATTAGAGAGCGTAGGGTTAAACGCTTAGTTGGTCGTATCGCGAGTTAAGGGCGAGGTAACTTTATTTAGGAAGGTGAAAGCAAGTATAGTGCACGGAAAGTGTAAAACGTAGTTTCTGAAGGGAAAGAAAGTGCTAATGGTGCGGTAAACTATTTTAGCATTTTTTTTATTAGAGATTTTAGCATTTACAATGCTATTTTTAAAAATACTAGATTTTTTTTTACTGGTGACCAGGATTATTGTTCCCGTATGAGACAAACCTGGTGACGAGTCGATTTTTTTCTAGTATATTATTTAGTATTTGGCTTAGCTTACTAAAAGCTACTTGATATTTAATCATGATGTAACTCGTTGGTTTCTTTCGTAACAGTTTTTTGATAAGGAATAATACATTACTTTTTGATCACACTTTTGTACTATATTTTGTGTGATTTATTCAATGGTACAAAATGCAATTTAATACTTTTTTTACGATTCAGTGGTTGTGTAATATACAAAAATGCAAAAATGGAATACTAATAGTCGCGGGAACATCCGTAGGTACCTATCCATACTTAGTAAATACTAATTGATATTTTGAGCACTTATTTTGAATTTTATTTATGGCACTGATAACCTATTCATAAATACCATTACATAATAATTCTTCGTCGTAGAAAAGGAAATACCACAAAAAGAATTTCCCATACCACATTTTACTTTGCTGTGCATAAGCAAACATTAGGCATGGATTTTTGTTTTATCACTCGTACTGAAATCGGGTACAACTGGTGTGATGTGAATATATTATGTGGTCAGTGAATTGGAGGGGTGTTGAATAAATTATTTATGATTCCCTTATCTTTGGAGTTGTAGGAATATTATTCTTGTTTATCTAGATTAAGGGTTTTAGGTCCTGCATATCGCTTTGGAATGTTTACCAGCAGTCTTTACATTAGTAGGTGTAATATACGATATATTTGTACTCGTAAAATATGTAAGTAAAAATAAATAAAAAAGCAGCCAACACTGATATTCTTTTGTTTAAATATCTTTATACGCATGATATGTACAGTTTCACTACTAAGTTAATTTGATAATGTAGGTATTTTGTCTCTTATGAGCTTGGATGATTCGTCCAAGCTTGTGAGGGATTTACACGGGTGACTAAAGCCGTACGATGTTTACTGTACGGCAAAGATCAACTGTGTAAATGGCAATTCGGCCTAGGCCGCAGGTGACTGAACAAAATTATCTAAACCAGTGGTCAAAACTGGAACTAAGTGTTATTGCATATTGCTACCTAGGTTACGACTACAAAGATGACAGCGACACTGTCACCGATGTGTCACCTGCGATTAAATTTTGTAAGCGACTTGCTAGGTGACTAAAGTGGACCCATGTAAATAACCCATTTATGCAGCAGCTAACTTCCATTCTAATTTCAATGACACCTGCTATTACTTAATAATAACTTTTGGGTAATATAAGTTTATCAAAGTAAGCAAAGTTTTTTATTATTTACGTAATGGTAAATTTATGGACAATTTAGCCTAATTTAATCTTCCCTCCGTTTTACTGTTTTTAAAATATCTTTGAAATAACCGAGATATCAAAGTGTCCTCTCTGTATAGTGGTTGCGACATACAGGGTCATTTATGGACCCCTTTTCAAACTTTGTCAGGTCATTCTTTATAGAAGCTGTTATCAGCAGTACAATTAATTTATGAAGTAAAACAAAAATATTTTTTTTTACATTTTTACCCCAAACTTTTCCCTACACAAATTGAAATTGTTGTCACCGTTTGCGAATCGCACGGTCGACCCGCACGAGCCCCCCTCCCGCCACTCGCCTTCCCCCGCTCGCGTCCCGTTCGTGACGGTGAGCGTGCGCGCCTAGATTTTTAGGATATAAAAAGTGGTTGAAAACTGTGAATTTAAAAAGAAATAATTTATAATTATCTCACCAAATTTTGTTTTATTACTTCCTTGAACTATTATTTGATTTTGTAAAGGGGTCACAAATTACCCTGTATGTGTGAACTTTAAAAAAAAAAACAAAATAAAGATAATTATCATACGATGTTCAAAAATATTTTATCACTAAGTTTTCTTTCTTTTGAGCTATTATAAAAAAAAAGCTTTCAATACATCCATTAACGAAAAATTTAGCTTTTTAAATACAAGAAAAACCTGCTATCCATCTCTCGTATACAACGAATAGAAAAAAATGGCCTTTCAATATGCGAAAGGTAAGCCAAGTCATGGCAATAACCGCCAACAATTGCTTTGTGTTGCCACAAAAGAAATAACCATCCCTCAGATTGCTTTCAAACCCTTCAGGTTGTCAGCCGAAGTGTTATTTACATCGTATTGGCAAGTTTCGCGTTCTTATTTGACCTAAAGCAAGGCCGTTTCTAGAAAAATGGGCTTAGTTTGTTTTTCTCCCCTTGTTATGGTAATTCGACTGAATTCGACAGTTGGGTAAGTTTTCGGAGCAAGGTTGCGAATTTCCGAAGAGAGTTTTATAACACCAATAATAGACGGCTTTATTGAATAACTTTATGTTTTACTATTTTCAAAGAAAAATTATAAAAATGCCTCCTAATCTCTTACCTACTAGAATTGAGCAGGGACATACATAAAGAAATACTAATTCTCCACCTTCAAAATAGTTAACATCGTATTGTAATAGTATATAAAATCATTAAAGTTAGGTATCATTCATTGCAACAAACACCTATTCATTCATATGCCAGTACACGACTTTAATACTCAAAACACGACTATTACAATTTCATGATGATAATTCAATCAGCAATTTTTTCATTTCGAAATCTGCATAGTAATTGCAGATTTTAATAGAAATAAAACTTTTTTCTTTTTTTTATCGATCTTTAATATTATTTCTCATCACAATGTCTGTGCACATGTGTGTTTAATACAGATTTGTATTGAAAAGTCAAGACTAGGAAAATTATTTTTGATCACTTTAAAATATATATTAGTACCCATCCCCCTGAAATGTTGGAAACCACCTCCCACAGGATCCAGTGATTGATTAAAGTCTGTATTGTTTCCGCTATGCAGGCTGTCGGTACACGTAGACTGTAATTTCTTCTACGAAAGAGGTTTGATGAAAATTATTTTTGATTGGAATTAAGAGTCTGAAACTTGTATACTGTAGAATACGGGTGTGAGTGTGACCTTTGCTTTTAAGCACATCAAAAGTGTAGATTTATACACGGCACCATAATGAAATTATGAATAACAACCACAAAGAGATCAAATACTGCAAAATATTAACCTTTATTTGTTCTAAAAAGTTCAACATGTAGTACGAATTTATTATTATCCTATGAACTTTTTGAGTGTGCAGCAGATATTTGCTCCAAAATAGCTTGCATGCTCTAAGTAGCTGGCAGTAATTTGGCATCTAATTGGATGACATTATAGCTTGTCATCATTATTAATGGCGTAATATCACGTGATAGTAGTCTTTTGATGGTGCTCAACGAGATTTCCAATCATGAAAATAGTCAGCAATAGTCAGTAAAAATAGTCGCAAAACTTAAGTCGATGTATACAATAGTTATAGATACCACCTACATACACACACCGTCAAATCCTCTAATGCGTCCCTAACGTCAGAGTACAGTCACAGAAAAAAGTCCCTCATAAAACATGAAATAAGCCATAAAGCGGTTTAATAAGCACGCATTTACGTCGCGAGCATCTTTCGGTGGGATCAGTGATATTTACTTTACGATTCGATCGTAAAGCTAACGGTTTTTCGGACTTTTCGGCGTCCTTCGCGATTTTATAGTGATGACCGTGATGCGTCCCGAAACGAGCTCGGCACGAAATAACGGCGGTTTTAAGACGATCTGAGTAAGTTGCTTTCTAAGAATTAAATTTACTAAAACATTTTAAAGTAATAACATATTTATGGAAGTCGATAACAATAGGGGTCATTTTCAGAAAAAAAACAAAAAGAAAACTAAAAAATACCAAATAAGAAAAATGCGACTCTAGCGACCCCCCGCGACTTCGTCTGTGTGGAAAGTGCTTTTGCCAACCCTCGGGAACAGTACTATTTTCTGAATGAAAGATACCCTAATATGTTTTTCTCTATACTCCTGAGAATGTGTATGCAAAATGATAGTATCAAGATGTCATGATCGGTTTAGTAGTTAAGACGTGAAGGCGTAACAAATAAACAAACAAACGGACTTTCGCATTTAAGTATAATATTAGTACGGATTGTATAAAATAGCATTGTGAAATTTGTGAATGCTAAAATCTCAAATTTAAAACCTAATGAATTCAAAACGTTACTTTACTAGATCAATACTCACACTCACACAATAATATTTTAGAACGTTTCTCCTCACCACTGCACAAAATTTCCTGTATTTTATAATAATTGTAAATAAAATAAAAAATATTTTTGTATGCCTATTTTGTATGAAGAGGCATACAAAAAACTTTCTCGTTCTTTTGTTCCGGATCCAAAATTTTAAAGTATCAATAAAAATAAAATAGGTATTAATGTATTTAAAACGAAATTCACCTTTCCATCCGAATGCCAACTGCCATAGCTGTTTGATTGTCGTGAAACCATCGCACTTCGGCAGCCATGAAACGCCGTAACACGATTCCAAGAGTGTTACTGGATATTTATCTGATATACAAGTCTACTTTAAGATAAAGTACGATGACTTATTATTATTCCAATAAAAAAAGTTACAGTATTTTCATTAGCCAAAATTTTCAGCTATACCAAAGTTATACTCATTTTGATCAAATAAAGTCTTCTTTCAGTAAAATATCCTACCTTAAATATTTAAGATACTTTTCCTCCGTGTGGCAAAGTTTTCGAACATCCTGTATACGAAGAAAATACAGGTCAATTTACCAAATTTTGGGTAATCGGGCTATATTGGATCGTCGTCATCAGCCATTTTTAATGTCCCCACTGCTGGGGCACCGGGGGGGGGGGGGGGGGGGGGGGGGGATTTTGTAATTTTGTTGCAATCAACAGTCTGACAGAAATCGCAGTTACATTGCTGCTTTAGTTAAGAACCAATGTGACATTAACTATCTTACTTAAAGCAGCAATGCAACCGCGCTTTCAATCGATTTCAATCGAGAATTGTTAGCAACAGCTTTACGTAATCAAGGTACTGATGTCCATATGGCTGGATAAGAAGGATGGGACATAACCTACCACGCGAGCCCAATGAGGATTGGTGTGTGTTAACGACTGCAAATAAAGCTGGGACCATTGACTTAACTTGCCTTCCGAAGCATGGAGGAGCTCAAGATAATACATTTTTGGTCACCCATCTCATGACCGACCCTTGCGAAAGTCGCTTAACACCGGAATCGCAGGGCCAGGCGATAAAAACAATGCGTCACCGAGCTCCTCAATATTAAGGATCATTTCTCAATAATAGGGAATATGCATCAATTTTTTTTTTTATCAAAATCAATAGATAGTATAATGCGTGAGAAAATCAACTGTAATATTGAAACTTGTCTCTTGCGTTTTTTTCTCGTAATATAGTTACTTGAAGTTAGCACGCATCAGCTCCCGCCGAAAACGCTCTATACAAAACGGTGACGTCACACATCACGTTTTGGTGTGTTTCGGGCGCGTTTAATATGGAGTTAGCCAATAATCTTCAATTATCTCCATAAATTTTGCGTTTATGTAGATATGTGTCATACAAAATATTATTTCTTTTTCGATATTCTATCTGACTGTAAAGTGCATTATATCCGAAAACGAAAAAAAAATATCGTTATTTTCCCCTGATTTCATCGTGTGATAAAACGAAAATAATCATTTTTTTTTTATTTTTCTTTCTGTTCCATCATGTTTTTACAAGTGTCCGCAGTGATCAAGCTCAATTTTAGGAAAATCGGTGACTTATGCATATTCCCTATTATGTATCAAAGTGATTAAAGAGAAAAACAAAAAATTGTTTCAAACAAAAATTGATAACGAAAACATGAAAATGTATGAAGCAGCTGATTTTTTTTCGTGATTTCATAGTTGATCCCATCGTAAAAGTTGTTTAATTTGATGGTTCCGCCATTGTTTTGTGACGCCCTTTATAAACGTGGTTACCATTTGCAAAATAGCAAATGAAAAAATATGATATTATACACTTTTGGCGCGAAACAATACTTACACATTTGAATATAAAAGCGATAAGTAAACCAATAACAGGCTCTTGAGCATTTTTCAACATTTCCCCCTCGACACGAAATAGAGTATTATGGGTACTTTCGATACCGATACTTCGAGGGGCTTTGGGTAACGGACTATTCCCATGAACCCGTCTGAGAGCTTCTAACAAACACAGTCTGCGTTTCGGTCATGCGATCCGATCTCAGATCGCTGCGATCTATGCGATGTATGAGTTCGGAACGCACTGGTTGGCTGGTTGTTAACATATGAGTCTAAAACGTCACGTTTTAGAGATACGCCTGCAATATTTTTGTCCAAATGACAATGCACTTAACGTTGAAATTTTTTTGTCCAAATATCTCTGAAATGTAACGTTTTAGACCGTTATATTAAAAGATCATTTCTTGTTCGTTCATGTCTGCAATAAAAAAAACCAAATTGTGGGCGGTCGACTATACTAAAACGCTAGTTTTTTACATTCTCTTTGGACTATACCAAAAACTTGCAAACCCTTTTATTTAAATATGAGAAATGGATAAGCGTATTTGAACTATTAAAATTTTAAAAAATAGTTGTAATTATTTGTAAAACATTTGTAAATATATTTTTTTTACAAAATAGAATACACTTATCAACCATACCAAATTAAAGTTTACATTTTATTCCATTAGTTTAAATAAAATTTATGCCATTTTGAGACATAAAAACCAATCGAAATCGGTAGTTGGTAGAATACCAAAATACGTATACCTACAATGCTTTCGCCCATTGATAAGGGGTGGAAACAATACGAACCACCGCTTAACAGCTTTGGGGTACTATTTTAGAGCTTTGAAACTAAACATTTGAGCATTTCACGAACGATTTAGTTCTAACTAAGGGACTAAAATAACATTGGACATTGACGAAGAGATTGAATCAAATGCTGAAGATATTGTACTAAAAGCATTATTTGGACTCAGTTAAAATATAAATGCTGGTGATAAATTTCATAATCGTCTGTATTGTTTATTGCTTACATTAGATAATGCTATCGATGCTATTGTCTCTGGTTCAATAGCTAAAATAGCAATCACGATAGAGAGACAACCTATGTTCTGCAATATTGCTAAGTGATAGTGGCATCAAAAGGAACAATATTAGATCAATGATGTTGACAACTTAGGTCAAAGTTAAGTGAAAGAGAGGAAATAAAACTTTAACTTCAAACTGACTGGATTCAATGGACCCAATGTGGATAAAAGAATCGTCTCTTGTGCGAGACGTATATGGCGTAAATTGTGGAAAATAAATGAGATTTTCGTGACAGAAACATGTTTTCTTAAAGTCGATTCTAAAATTGAGTTTTTCATTGAAATCCAAATACGAAATATTAAAAAAAAACATCAACGTCAAGTTCATTTCCTAATTCAAATAATAGAAAACATTTAAGGCTCCAGCACACCGGATGCGTAAGCGTATGCGTAAGCGTGCACGTAGACGTACCATGACGTTGTAATGCCTGAAACTTTATGAGACATGGCACACCGATTGCGTAACGTACGCGTGCACGTAGACCGATGCGTAACCCTACGCATTGCAGCTCTCATGAGACAACCAGGCTGCGTACTTACGCAGAGCGGAAGGCATTGATGACGTTGTACTCAATGGCATTCCCTATTGGACGTCACACCGAACAAATACGAACACGCACGTATCTTTCCTGCGCATCACTACGCGCGTGACCACGCGCATAACCACGCGCGTGACTACGCATTCAGTTGTTTTGTTAGGGTCCTATGAAATTTGCTTTTACAAATAGAGAACTTCGTCACTTCTATGAATTTAAACTAGTCATCAATTGCTTGATATCACTACATACATATTATAAAACAAAGTCCCTCACCGCGTCTGTCTGTCTGTCTGCGCTTCGCGATAAACTCAAAAACTTCAAAACGTATATTCATGCGATTTTCACCAAATGATAGAGTGATTCCTGAGGAAGGTATACTTAGGTGAATTATAAATTGATTGAGGTTTTATGTATGTAGAAATACGAAGATGTCGGCAAAAATTAAGCCGCCTGGGAAGCCTAGCATCGAAAGCACTGCATAAACTTCTGAGCTCTAACAAAATAAATAATGTATTATGGAATGGGGAATGTCCGAAAAAATCAAATCAAATCAAAGGTCGCATTTGGCAAAAAAAGGACTTGTGACCCGCCCTAGCTTCGCTTCGGTGTAGTGTGGAATTTGACACGATGTATTATACATAATTATAAACCTTTCTCTTGAATCACTCTATCAATTAAAAGAAACCGCATCAAAATCCGTTGCGTAGTTTTAAAGATCTAAGCATACATAGAGACAGACAGCGGGAAGCGACTTTGTTTTATACTATGTAGTGACATCATATGTCAATGATAGACAATTATTAATAGTAAAAAAATCCTTATTACTTAATTATAGTATGGCTGCCGCAGCGGCTGGGTATGTGTCAGGGGGTTACGTGCGTAACTACGCGCGTGTACACGCGCGTTTCTACGCATCCGGTGTGCCCGCTGGGTACGCAAGGGACAGGCTGCGTTGCGTATGCGTATGCGTAAGCGTAGACGTATGTATGGGCGCAGTTAATTTATTTTATTAAAATAATTATATTTAGAAAATATTAGAGACCTAAGTCAATTTATTATAGTTTATATCAAAGTTCTGTTCTCAGCTAACAAGCGCCTAGCGCCATCTAGTAGGTTGTTGTAGTCACTAAAATGTTAATTAAAATATGAAGATTCAAAAACATTGTTTAAGTTTCATGATTTAAATGTTATTATATGTAAGTAATTAATTAGATAATTTTGAGATACAGTTATTGTCAATTCTACGCATGTAACTTCTTATTTTACTTAATTAGTAAGCAATCATATAGCTTAAGTAGTAGAGAGCTTTCTTAAGTTTAAAAATGTAAACAATAAGTGAATTCATTGTGGTGGATATTTGAAATCCGGGACAGTAGGGTGTAATTCCTGGACACGGGACAAGGCACGTAATTCCGGGACAATCCCGGAAATCCCGGGCGTCTGGCAGCCCTACCTGTATCCCTAGACAAAGTTGATGAGAATACTTTTGATGTGTTGCTAGTCCATAAAAGTTAGTATGGTCTTTAAATATTTTAACGGTTAAAGTTGGATGATGGTTTAATGCTGAATGATGGTAATCAATAATCGTAGTTTGAATACAGTAAATATAATAAATAGTAACAGTTTAAAGGAATAATGACTGGGGCCTAGGTATAATCAAACACTTAACTTTAACTTCCAAGCAAATGCTCTAACAGATCGGGAATTTAGGAGATAAATTACTTCTAAAATCCCGAATTAAAAACGAGTTTCTACATTTCATCTGTACTGCAGAAAAAGCAACAGACTCGGTACTCATACAAACCTGGCGGACATCGTTGCTATGGCAACCAGTAGGCACTTAGACAGGGGAGGCTCGATATGAACTGCACCATTTGAATTTCAAGTGCTATGCAAAGTGAATCCGATCTCTGAATCCATCGGATAAGTTTAAGTACTGTCGATAACGACACAAGTGTAGCATTTACCATAATGCTGCCTTTATTATATTGAAAAAAAAATCCTTAGCTTTGCAACAATTCGAAATTTTGCTTTTTCTTATTTTTATAAGTTATCTTTTTTATTGGGAATTAAATAATTGGGTGACTAAAAATAATTAAAAGCGACTGTTAATGGGATACTTAAATACTGAACCAGGCAGCAGTTTATTTGGGCGACTAAATAACTAAACGGGCGACAAACAGTCGATTACAAAAATACTTAAAACGGGCGACTACATGTGGGTGATAAATAATTTAAGTTAGCAGTGAAAACTCTAAATGGGTGACAAAAATACTGAGTGGGCAACTATTATAGTTTATACCAAGTAGGTAACAATATAACTGATTTAAGCTGCCCAACATGGTATTTTTAACACGTTTTTATTAGGTTACTGTCTCGTTTGTTTGTTTGTTTTTTGTCATCTCGATTAGAATAATAGTCACCTTTTTTGAATAAAATATATGCCAAATTTTAAATGTTTTGTGTGCCCAAAGGTTGTCGCCCAAATAGTAATTTGATCGCCCGTTCTGAATAACTAGTTACTCAATTTGTATTTTATAGTCACCCATTTTCAATATCTGTAGTCGCCCTCGGTCCGTCGCCCACTTAGTATTTCAGTACGCTATATTCAGTATTTTTGATACCCAAAATGGGAATTTATTGTTACCCGATTAAATACTACCCTTTTTATTACAATTAGTGATTGGCCTTCATCTCACTTGATGTTAAATGACGATAGTGTAGCACTCGAACCAATACGAAACTTGCATTCCTGCAACATATCGTCAACTCAATCTTTTTGCGGAGCTTTTTAATCATCTTAATCCTTGGACGAATTAACCACTAATTCGTCCAAGTCTTAATCATATGTAATAGGGAATATGCATCAATTTTTTTTTAATCTTAATCAAAAGTATAATGCGTGAGAAAATTTACTGTAGGGGAGAGTAGGGTATTACCGCGCGGTTGATTATTTCGCACCCCTTCCTTTCTCGAAAACTATCAACTCTATGCACCTGCAATAACAGTCACATCTTAGCTCTAAGCATCTCTATCCTTGCCCGCACACCTTCAATTTCCGTCGAACAACCAGAGCGGAAGGCCACGCGCTTTTAGTTTTTCCACGCACACGATCTACTTTTTTCGGATGTTTTAATGAGAGGTGAGTCATCAATATTACCTAATGACTAATAAACTACATACATTTATAACGTAAAAATTATGTAGAATTTGTGTGCAGAAGTATTTTAAATTAATTCTTTAAGTTTGTTTTTGTTTGTGAGGATACAAATAAAAATTACCATGTTTGATAATTTCACGCGCAGGGCGCGAAATTATACAGTATGAAAATATCTATGGCAAATATTTTTCTTTACAGAAAGCGACGAAAACGAAGGAAGATGGCTAATCCTCCTACGAAGTAATTGCATACTAAAGTAAAAGCATTCCGAAAATGAACAATTATTTTAAGATTAATTAGTTTTCGAAGTATAAAGACATCTTTTGTGTAACAAAAAAATGACGTCTTTATAAATCGTTTAATATGGAAACTTTTAAGATTACAATTTTTAAACTGAGTTGATTAATGAATATAAAAAGAGATAAATATCTATAATTTCCATTTTTCCCATACGCTGTAGTAATAATAATAATAATAATAATAATAGTTTATTTGGAACAAGTTACATTGTTACATTTTAGCATTGTACGTTAATAACCGCAAAAGTTATAAAACTGTGTCGCAGCACTAACGCCCATCTCCGGTAATAACAGGGACAGCGTTCCAATAAATAAATAACACAAACGCACTATTTGATGCTCAGATAAAGTAATACACTAAGACTGTCTGAAACACAACAATATAAGCAAAAACTAATAAAATAAAAAATAGTTATCAGTTTATTGGCAATTTTAATTAAAGGCGCGATTTTATCAGACCCAGCACAAAGTACCGACCTAGACGCACGATATTATCAGACCAGTTTGATAATATCGCGTTTTCCCATTTTTTTTGTTATTTGCTCATATTTTTGTTTTGTTTTTTATTTTGATGATTTTGAAGATTCGTTAGCGTAGCTAGATAAATTCCCCATCTAAAGTCATATTTAGTTTTTATCTTTACCCAACCTGAGGTTAGTTATATTTGTTTTTCCTTAGGGGCTCGGTAATACCCTACTCTCCCCTAATATTAAAACTTTTCTCTGGCGTTTTTTTCTCGTGATATAGTTACTTGAAATTAGCGCGCAGCAGCACCCGCCGAAAACGCTCCATACAAAACGGTGACGTCACACATCACGTTTCAGGTGTGTTTCGGCGCGTTTAATATGGAGTTAGCCAAAAATCTTCAATTATCTCCCTAAATTTTGCGTTTAAGTACATATGTGTCATACAAAATATTATTTCTTATTCGATATTCCATCTGACTGTAAAGTGCATTATATCCGAAAATGAAAAAAAAAATCGTTATTTTCCCCTGATTTCATTGTGTGATAAAACTAAAATAATACATTTTTTTTATTTTTTTTCCTGTTCCATCATGTTTTTATAAGTGTCCGCAGCGATCAAGCTCAAATTCATCAAAATCGGTGACTTATGCATATTCCCTATTACTTCGACATAATGCCGGCACTAAATATTCGACAAGCATCGGCACACATTTACCGTACATTGATGATTTTGAAAGAACCTCTCTGAAGCATTTGTTGCAAAACCGGCAACGTACGATGAATTGTGACGATGCTTGACGAATATGAAGTGCCGGCGTAATATTTCATTCGTAGTTGGTGAAAATTTAATTTAGTCAGCCAATAACCATGTCATTTACCTCCGTTTTGAAATTACATCCCATCAAATTAGCCCGATAATAAGCTCATATCTACTAATGTATTTGAACTATAAACCAATATTAATTGGATTAATGAGAAAATTAGATTTTCATTTCGAACTAGTGGTTCTCTAATATGAAATTCCCAATCTTTGGGTTATTCCACTGTTGATAAAAGGGAATATGCATAAGTCACCGATTTTGATAAATCATGATCAAAAACATGATGGAACAGAAAAATATAATAAAAAATGTATTGTTTTAGTTTTATCACACGATGAAATCAGGAAAATAACGATTTTTTTTTTCATTTTCCGATATAATGCACTTAATAGTCAGATATAATATCAAATAAGAAATAATAATTTGTATGACACATATCTACTTAAACGCAATATTTAGGGAGATATTTGAAAATTATTTGCTAACTCCATAATAAACGCGCCTGTAAATGGCCTGAAACGTGACAAGTGACGTCACAAATCATGTCCGTTTTGTTTAAAGCGTTTTTGGTGGGTTCTGATGCGTGCTAATTTCAAGTAACTATATCACGAGAAAAAAACGCAAGACAAAAGTTTTAATATTACAGTAGATTTTCTCACGCATTATACTTTCGATTTTGATACAAAAAAAAATGCATATTCCCTATTCTTGAATTCATCTTTTTTTTCCCAGATGTCAAATACCAATGAGGGCTTTTCAAATTGACAAAAAACTGTAGGCTCGATAGATAGCGTTGATAAAAATGTATGTATCACTGTGATTTTTTACCATTGAAAATGGTTATCAAATGCAAATCGCCTAAGACGTATTTTTGGTCATAGTTCCGAGGATTTTAGGAGGATTGAGATGGGAATAGTACTTAAAGTTGAGGAATTTATTGAGACACGTGTGAACGTTTGAATTTTGAAAATCGGCTGGTAACTTTTTTTGAAATTTTGAAAAATTCGGGTATTTTGGGGGGTGTTTGTTTACTAAATTGTAAATATTTCGAGAAAAAAACGGACTTAAGGAAAAATGAATAAATGGGTCCTATGGTATTAGTTTAGCTACAAAATAGCAAAATTTTTTTGAAAATTGGTTTATAATTGTGACCTGTAGGTGGTCCCTTTAGATTTGGAATTGTAGAAAAACGGGTATTTCGGAATATAAAAAGTTATGTAGTTTCTATGATTATTGACCGATCGTCATGGTAATGGTATTGAAAGATGCGGAAGCAGACGAGAAGTGCATTTGTTGATTTTTGTGAATCGGTTAATAATATTTCAGCCGCGTCGAAGCACTCAGGGGCACTTTTGTGAGTGTCACAATCGATCGTAAAAATAAAACAGTACTACCTTAGAAAAATTATAGGATTTTGCTTTTGATTTGATTAAGTTTTTTCGTAAATTTTTGTATTCATTTTCAATGCTCCGATTCTTGCGGGAACTGCGAAATCTGTGACTTTTTTACTAAGCTTCGAAGAGTACTCAGATAGGCAGGCAGTGTAATAGGGTTACACTGTGTAACCCTAATGTTTCTCTTAGGGCAGATGTCAGCCAGTAAGCGCTTACTTTAAGTCCTTAAAGGGTTAAGTTCACCAACACTAAAACAGGGGATTAAGTTTTAACCGTCTGTTTTTGACGTTTTTATGTATGGAGAAAATGTCAAAATCAGATGGTTAAAAATTAATCGGCTGTTAAAGTAGTTGGTAAAATCGGGTCTTAGTCCTAATATTTTTTTAAACATTATACCTACAGTAACAGTTTTTTTTCATGTTTTATTATAATTTTAATTACCTATCATAACATACCTATTTTGCTTAAATTAGATAAAAAGTTACCGAGATAATTGACAAAATCTAAACCTAGGAGGCGTCACCTTTGTGACGTCGTAGGTACTTGTTCACCTACTTTAACGATTGACAAAAAGTGATTTGATGATCAGTAACGCACGCGCAGCGCGAAATTAGTGGAACAAGTACCTACGACGACAGAAAAGTGGCGCCTCCTAGGTTTAGATTTTGTCAATTATCACGGTAACTTGTTTAGGTATGCAATGATAGGTAATTAAAATTGTAAAAAAAAAGATGGAAAGAAACTCTTATTGTAGGTATTATATTAAAAAAATATTGGGACTTTAATGTTAATACCTAACATTGCAAATAGTGGGATGGAATGATGCAAACTCAGAGGAAACTTATATTCATGTCTTCTAATGATTCCATAAAAAAATACAACTACACGAATTACTTCCAATATTTTTCATAGTTTGACTATACTATATTAGGGTAGGACCAAGCATAGGGTAAAGACGATTCATGGGAAAGGTTGTAGTGAGCATCGTATCGCTGATACAACTATTTGCCACCAAACAGAATTCGTGATTCGTTTGCAAAAATCTATTTATGTTATTTCCAATGAACAACTGAACTATAAATAATATAATCCTTTCCTAGCAGTCGGGTAAAAAAGAACAAACGAAAAAATAGCTCTACGAATATTGAATTTTAATCTGAAAATACTGTTTACAGTCGCAAAATCCTTTTGTCTGAAAACAAAGAGGATCACGAAGACAACACGAGTACTAATTGATCATTAGGTTGTGTTATAGTATCGATTGCAACTCTCGAATGCCGGCGATTGTTTCCCGAAGAGACGTTTGATGTTGTTAATTCGGTAACAAGTTATCGTACTCGTTTATGTCTCAAAATTCGTTTCAGATAAAATCTTGTTGAGAAATTATTTCCTCTAAAGTGTCAAAAACAAAATAACCAAAATCTAGAAAGATAAGTACAGAGAAAATCAAGCAAAATATGTGTTGTACAAATGATAAAGTTGCCTGTTATTTATAATTAATCTTATAAAGTATTTGCGTAGGCTTCTTTTACTTATAAAAGCTATTTTACCAAACAATTTAATGTTAAATTTGTTATTACTGTTTTGTATTATTTGCTACGTGGTTCTTAATAAAATACATCTAATGAAGATAATCTTCCATAAACATACCTTTGTAACTTACTTCTGCCTATCTGTGTATCTCATTTTCCTAATTTTCTGACTCGTTGAGGTATGAAATAAGTCTTCTATATAAATATTTCTTAAGATTGTGGATCGCTACTACAAGTTCTCATACTTTTCAATGGTTATAATGGTATATTTTAAAAGTATTATAGGTTTTGAATGTTAAATGCAATTAAGTAATATGAGATGATTAGGAAAACAAAATATGAATTGAACAGAAAAAACACTTGCCAGACAAGAATATAGGCGTAATGAAGCAGTTAGACTTTGGCTTTTGAGTCCGACTTTGTAATTTTGCTAAATTAAATTAATATCTAAGGGCGGCTTGCACGAGTGAGTTAAATCTCGATTTAGTACAATTAAAAGTCGGTTTAAACTTAAGTCGAACTTATCGTATTGCATGGCGTCAATTTAGAGTTAAACTAGATTTAAATTTAAACCTGCTTGGTCGGCAGCTTAAGTTCCTAATCTTGGCTTAAGTGGGTGTAGAATTTTTTTGATTTCATATATAGTGAATTATTGCGAGAAATGAGCATGTTTCTGAATTATTTGAGTGATAGCGATGATGAGTTACTATCTGACGAAGACGGTTTAAAGTTGTTAAATCTCGATTTTATTGTCAGATGACGTTATTATTGATCTCTCTGATAAAAATGGATGTATTAGCTGTGTCAGCGTAAAATGGTCATAATTTTATATCAGGCAATGACGAAGAAATTATGCAATATTTAGAAACCTTGTTTTTCTCCCGAACTGTCTTTATTTATTGGAGATCTCTGTGATACCTATATTCAACATGTTACAAGATGACAAATTCTTGAAAAGATTCCGCTTAGGTAAGTAAACACAATGCAACCACTCCTACCTAGTAAAATTATTCGCAATTTCCCAAATACCTACTAAAATTAGCCCGCAATTTTAACTATAAAACAAATAACAAAAGACGACACTCGGACCCCATTATTTATAGCTACGTTTTTTTTTATGATTTGACAAACCATTTGCTGGCTTGACCTTTTTTTTGTAACCATCTGTTCTTTTGTTTTCTATGAACGGCGAGTGAATGATGAGCTAAATCTTGGTTAAGTCGAATGTAATTTAGGATATGCAAGACAACCCTGGTGGGGTTTAAGTTTTTTCTATGAACGGCGAGTGAATGATGAGCTAAATCTTGGTTAAGTCGAATGTAATTTAGGATATGCAAGACAACCCTGGTGGGGTTTAAGTTAAGCCGAATTTAGAGCTAAATCTAGTTTTAACAAAATCGAGATTTAAGAAAGTTTCGTGCAAGCCGCCCTAAGTTTCCAAAAAAAAAAAATTAAAGAAACTTATTTACCGTTTAATTTTCGCTGAAATTTCGATGTCATGTACGATGATATATACGATTACTAGCGACCGCCCACGACTTCATCTGCGTGGAAAGGTTTTTTGCTATCCCTCGGGAACAAACCTTTTTTTCGGGATGAAAGGTACCCCATGTCCTTCTCTATACTCCTGACAACGTGTATGTAAAATTTCATGATGATCAGTTCAGTAGTTAAGACGTGAAGGCGTAACAAACAAACAAACAGACTTTCGCATTTATAATATTATAATAGTAAGGAAATTATTACTAGCGACCGCCCGCGACTTCGTCTGCCTGAAAATTTTTTTGCTATCCCTCGGGAACGAAAAAAATCTCGGGATAAAATGTACCTTATGTTCATCTCTGTATTCCTGACAACGTGTATGCAAAATTTCATGATGATCGGTTTAGTACTTAAGACTTGAAGGCGTAACAAACAAACAAACAAACGGACTTTCGCATTTATAATATTAGTAAGGATTATAAATTAGATTTCTATTCTTAATTATTGATCTTATTATGTAAGTACTAACATAATTTTTTTGAACTGTTATATTATACTAATAATATTTTAAATTTCAATACCGAACCAGGGGGTCAAGTTTGCTAATGTTTTCATCAAAAACGTAGTTAAGTTGTGTTTAAATGCTAATACTTTTTGACACAGTTCAAGAACTGTGTCAAAAAGCATGACCATTAGAATACCATTGAACTACGATTTTGACGAAAACATTAGCAGACTTGACCCCCTGAAAGCCGAAGAAACTATAAATAACCACAATCATCAGAAAAAGTATCAACTATTAAATCGAATGTACCTAGTTCACCTTTTTATCACGTATGATTCCATTTTGCAAATAGACACGTGTAACTTGCACTTGTGTTAGGGGCACTTGAGCACATGAACCCCACAAATAACGGAGCTTGGTATGGGCTATTCGGTGAAAGGGGGTTGGACAGTACAAACATTTGTGATTTCCGCTGGGCATAAGATTTGTTACGAATTATTTACTTTTTCTCTGTTTCGGAAACATTTATGGAGCAGATTAAAAAAAACGTGATATGAACAGTAATAACTAGCTATTTAAAAGTATTAGCACATTATCGTAATTATTTGACAACATTTTATAGAAAATACAAAACATAAGCAGGTGCGGTTAAACTGATCTATCAGCGTGTTGTTTTGATTTGAAATTAATTTTATGGAAAGTCTTAGAGATATAGAATAAAAACTTCGATAGAACTTGAATATGACAATACGTTAATCAAGAAATCATAATTCACCTCTCAAGCTTACGCGCTCACTAGACATGAAATAAAATACTTTTTGTAATGGATTCTAGCGCGGTTTTATTGAAAACTAGCTTCCGCCCGCGACTTCGTTCGCGTGGACGTTCGAGAAAATCCTTAGGGGACCTTTAACCAGGATAAAAGAATTCTATGTTTATCTAGCGAGGCTCCCTAAAGGTTCCCTAAGGATTTTCTCGAATGTCCTAGCGAACGAAGTCGCGGGCGGAAGCAAGTATAGAATACTTTATCCTGCCTACTTATTGTCTAATTTTCAAAATCTATCGCAATCGCTTTCATTTGACAGATGGAGGTGCACATTGCTGCTTTTCTTTGGTAAGTTTTTATTTGTGCCAAAAAGAAGCGTCAATGAATCACATCCTGAAAGCGATTGCGACAGATTTTGAAATTAGACAATTAGCCCCCTGGTTATAGGTTCTCTAAGGATTTTCTCGAATGCCCATGCGAACGAAGTCGCGGGCGGAAGCTAGTAGAAAATAATATTCTTAATAGAAACCGGGCTTTGATTTTACTGCAAGCCCGTGCATTTTGTTTCTGAGAAATTACAATAGACCCAAAACTCGACACGTTTTTGTTTACTTTTAAGCCATTGACAATTTTACCGTGCCAGATGTGGAAACACCAAGTCCAGGTAGTCGTCGTTCTAACAGTATAATTCCCCAAAGATATTGTTACAACGAATTCATTGTAAACTCTTCTTAAAAACTTAAAAGTCGTATATCTTTTCAAAGTCAAAGTCAAAGTCAAATAAGCTTTATTCAAATAAACTTAATTATTAAGTACTTTTGAATCGTCTATATTTTCCTACCACCCGTTCCAGACTTTTTTAGCTGACAAGAAGATTTTGATTGAGTGAACCGATTGCGATGAAATAAAAACTCAATTATTTCGCAAAATACATAGTATATTTCTATGTAAACATCATTACGATTGAGTTAGCGCTTTTTAAGTTATTAGCGCACAAACATACAGACAAACAGAGAAACAGATAAACAGATAAACAGACAAACAGACAAAAATTCCAAAAATGATAGAAATGGGTTTTATCGGTTGTTATCAAACACCCCAACCACTTTTTTTCAAAATATTTTCTTTGTACAGACACAACTTTTCTACAGCTTTATTATATGTATAGGTTTACAACTTTGGTTGGAATTTGGTTTGACGTTTGCAGCTGCCGTGGTCACAGGGGACCTTTAAAAAGTGTTTTATTTCAAGAAATCATAATGTAGGTATACCTATTACTATATTGAACAGGAAAAGTTATAAAACGCAATCACAGCTTAATACAATAATCGGCTCCCAGTTCTGAATGCTGATTCTGAATCAATTAGCAAGGACCAATTTGCTGCAGTGGCGATGCAATTACGACTGTCCGCCGTTCTCTGACAACTTGTGACTTTACTCAACAACATTATAACACGAAAAAGCCACTTGAATATTGTTGAAATTACAAGTAAAAAATTTTAGGGGCGGAAATAAACATGTTGTTTAGTTGTTAACAGAGTTATCTAATTCGTGCTCATGTTTAATCAAAAGTAGTAGTGACAGAAAACAAACTTAAGAATTTACAAAGGAAAAGCTGGTATTTAGAATTTTATACGAACGTAGGTACAATAGATCACAATTAGTCTAATTATGAAGTAAGCCCAAAAAAAGTTATACCCATTACCTATTCATTGTTATCTGTGGAGGCTTGTAATTGGCTCCTAAATGTATTCTTAATTAAGTATTTATTATGTAACTTTGTAACGTTAGCTGTAAGCCCCCCAAATATTATAAAATAAAAAAGATAAATTGATGTCAAATCAATAAACATAAAAATAGTTTTATCTGGTGTTTGTGTTCTATTAATGATTGCCTTTGAAATTGTCACGTCATGAGCTAACTTACAATCATAAAATTTATATATCAAATAGATGACTGTTTCAAAGTCTTTATGATTTGTCTCCACACCAAAAGAAAATTTTCGATACAATCCATTTTCAGACTACTTACCAAATGCTACAAAACACAGGATTCCAATTGTGATTCAATTAACATGAATCAATTTGCTCGCAGTCGATGCAATTACAAACGGCTCCGCTCCTGTTCGTCTGATGTCAACCGATTTAACGATCAGAGGAATTTTATCTCAAATTATATTGGTTAACAATTAGTTCGTCTTTTTTAATCCCAAGGGATTAATATCCGTGTTCAGACCACAACTTCGAGTTGAAAGATGTTTTACATTTTAACGCATTCTGGAAACTTACTCCCTTAAAGAGACGGCTACACGAGTGGTAAATACTGTGATCCATCAGTATTTAATCAGGGGTAAAAAGTACAGTAATTTACCATAGAGTAGTTTATTGGGGTAGAATTATGTTTTATAATTAATAAGAAACATAATTCTACCCCAATAACAACAATGGCAAATTATTGTAGTATTTATTTACTAATCTTTTATAAAATAGACCCCTGATTAAAAACTTAATCACAGTATTTACCACGCGTGTAGCCGTGATCCATCAGTATTTAATCAGGGGTAAAAAGTACAGTAATTTACCATAGAGTAGTTTATAGGGGTAGAATTATGTTTTATAATTTTATTCATAAGAAATATAATTCTACCCCAATAACAACAATAGCAAATTATTGTTGTATACATTTACTAATCCTTTATAAAATAGATCCGTGATTAAAAACTTAATCACAGTATTTACCACGCGTGTAGCCGTCGCCCAAGAGTAAACATTTAACAAATATTGTTAATTCTTTTATTTTTGAAATGTATAACAAGTCAACGAAACAAATAAAAATATTAAGATTAGAATGTTAGGTACTTACAAAGAACGTTAAATACTAAATAGAAACAAATGGAATGTTCGTGAATGAATAGACTACTAAATATAAAAACATTTACATAAATATAAAAATATTTACATAAATATATTATAAAAATCAGTTACCGACAACAAAGCAAATGATTTGTGATGATTTTAATCTTACGCACAATAAATAGTTTTAAGTTATCAATATTAAAAATTGTTCACATTAAAACACATAATCCGCAAACTTTTCTGAATATTTTCATAATCTTCCCGATTCAACGAAGATTCTCTTCTTCAAAGTTTTCATGAAATCATAAAAAAATAATGATCTCAGTAAAGAGATATTGCTTCTACTGTACACTTAGATCCTCCCCCAATCCTCGAACTATAAGTTTTACCATCATACATAAACTCATTAAACGATACAGTCAAATGTTTAGTAAAGTTCAATTTTCTTCCAATTTTCTGAGTGCCTTCGCCTGTCATTATAGCTTGGCATATTTTGGGGTATTCTTTTATTGGTGATCTTTGCTTCATACTTGCATACTTCGGACCTAGATCTGCAACTGTTATTTTTGCCACTGGTCCACTTCTTAGCTGTTTCGCCAGTTCTATAGAATACTTAAATAGAATCTCCCCTAACCTTTGTTTTCTATGCTCACGGAGAGTTGCTATGAACATTATTTCTAGACTGCAGTCCACTTGGTATCTGAAAAGTAAAATTTTAAATTAAGTAACCAATAGGAATTAATGAAAATTTAAAATAGAAATGATATTTTGCTTACTTTTCAAACAGATTGCACCTGGAATCAACATTCGCCATAAACTGAATGAGAGACTTGGCAGATTCTTGCGAGCAGCGTTCCTCTGCGAATACTTCGAAGAATGGTTTCTCTGAAGCATCGGATGTCGCAACCTGTAATTTTTTTAATATTTCTTATAACATGAAATACAAAAATATCGCTTACTAACTCTACGAGTGGTTTGTTGCTCAAGAAAAAGAATGTCAGATGCTGCGTTTTATACGTTTTTTATTAATTAGAAAGAAATGAAACGAAGCATTTGACAACTTGATTTTAACGTCTTGGGAAATTATGTATAGCTGTACCAACCCTCACTTTTTCCCTTCTCCTGTATTTTTTTTTATCAGCCGCAAGACTGGACGTCGTCGTACTTGCTTAGAGCATGGGTAGCGGTGTTTTCACAAGGGAGGAGGCAACATTGAGGCATGCGGTCAGTCAAGCGTCAATGCTTTAGCTAAGCAAGTATATTTTGTTCCACTACTGTTTTAATTGTGATATTATGCCATAGGCTTGCCATAAGTCCACTTTCCCTTACCTGTAGTTTATTGAAAGAGGCCGCAACCACATCACCACTGGAAATCTCAATAGCTACTAATGAAGCTCCGTCTAAGGCTGCATCTGCGCACAGCTCTAGCAGTTCTTCAGCAGCCAAAGGATTCTTATTTACTTCTGTACCGATACATACTGCTTCGTCTTGGAAAAACGATTCTCTTATAACCTGTGAAATATTCAAAGCAGTTAATGCTGTTGATTTAATATAACATGAAATCAAACTTTAATCTGCAAAAGTGTTAAGTATAAATAATTCAATTAATAAAAAAAACATCGAAAATAGAATTACACCCTAATACTTGCGGCTGTAATTTTATTTTTTCAACAACTTAAACACACACTGAATATGGCCCGATATGTCACTTTGTAAGCTTAGAATGATAATACCTAGAATCTAATCCAAGTCCTCGTATGTAAAGTGGCAACTAAAACTAAGCCATGTTGGCTCAGTTTTCAGATTATTCTTCATACGTTACCTAATCGGAACTAAAATCTAATAAAATAGTAACTAATCCCCTAAAGGTAGGGAAATTAAAACTATTTCGTTATTATAGGTATAATTTATTAGGTAACAAATGAAGGATATAAATCTGAAAGCTGAGCCATCTTGGCTCAGTTTTAGTTCCCTCACTTTGACAGTGCGCTTGGTAGTAGGGAACAGGTTCTAGGTATTATTATTCTAATAAACTTATGCTCACTAGACATGATATTTGTAACCAAATACCAAATTACTTTCAATAAAACCGCTCTAGTATCCGTTAAAAAGTGAGTTTATAAGCACTCGGTGGCGCAGTGGTTTAGCGCCTGGCCCAGCGATTGTGGAGGTTAAGCAACTTTCGCAAGGGTCGGTCATGGGATAAGAGACCAAAAATTAATTATCTCGAGCTCCTCCGTGCTTCGGAAGGCACGTTAAGCCGTTGGTCCCGGGTGCATTTGTAGTCGTTAACACCCACCATTCCGCATTGGCCCCGCGTGGTGGGTTATGGCCCGTCCTCCTTATCCACCCATAAGGAAAGCCTGTGCCCCAGCAATGGAGACATTAAAAATGGCTGTTGGACAAGCAAAATGAACTTAGGTACTGTACATGATATTTTGGTGTGCAGTAATATCCTCAGGCTAGTAAATTCGTATCAATAAATTAAAAGTTTATCAATATTTACGTGTAAAGCACCGGGAAAGGTGGCAGCTGACAGACTCTCTACCCTGTATTTTCCTGCAAATAAAGGACAATTTACATATAAAATAAAATTGCTAATAGAATGCAGATTTTATTCATATCAAAAGCTTGCGTTATTCTGTGTCATCTTGTCCTAAAACGTGGCTGAAATCGAATAAAAATTTTCTACATTGAAGTAACAACATCTACGGTATTCTTACTTTACACTACTATATCATCATGATCCTCCTGTCCTTATCCCAATTTATTTGTAGTGCTATGTCTACACAAAATAAAATTTTGCGCTCGTAGAACGACCACTATTGGGGTCGGCGCAGCATGTAATACATACTGCATTAGGTTTTGGCAAAGTTTTACGATCGGCCGCCTGCCTGACACCAACCCTCCTTGGGAATGCTGTTGTTGACAGTTTCCTCGCTGCCATTCGAGTGACCCTTTGTGCGATGGTCTGCACCGGGTCCCTAAAACTTCCCTCTATCGCCTTCTACGATACCCACGGGAAGAGATGGGACAGTCCTATTCTTAACCGGAACTGTGCGGAATCTTTACACTACTATAATTTTATAAAAAAATAATGTTTGTTTTAATGAAGTTTAATGGGCTCCAGGTCGCCACATTGAATTACATCATATCAAAACTCATAACATCAAACGTCACATATCGATAGTTTGTGACGACCAGAGTGGTGCGGCGGTCAACATGCCGGTCTACCAAGCAAGAGGTCACGTGTTTGATTCCCGGCCGGGAAACATTTTTTTTTACATAACAACAAATTTCAGAACAAACATAAAATATTTAACATAATACTTAAAAAAGTTTTTGAAAAATTTTAAACTCTTTATCTCCAATAATATTCTTCGTAAAAATTTACATAACAACGAATGGCAGAACAAATAGGTGACGTTAAAATATAAATTTTGTCAAGAATTGTCGTAATTTGTAGCACAAAGAGGTGTGTCCAATTTCTAAACCTCGAACTAATAGCTTTTTCTGCGCAATGAATAGGTAGTCGTGTATAACTTGGAACTTAAAACGAAGTTACTTCACATTATTATTAACATCACTGCGATGATTGCAATTCTCTAAAAGCATACACAATTTTCAATTTTCTCGAATATTCACGCAGACGAAGTTGCGGGCGGAAGCTAGTTATTTATAAGCATAGCATATCCAATTTGTAAAATCTTAATATATTTATGTCCCCGTCCCCGTCCCCGTCCCCGCCCCGCCCCGTCCCCGTCCCCGTCCCCGACCCCGTCCCCGTCCCCGTCCCCGTCCCCGTATCTGTATCAAAATGTATCTGTTTAAAGGCAGGAAAAAACACAAAATGCCAGATCAAATTGTTGTATTTCCGTCTGATAAACATCTCTTTTCATAATGAAAGAGTAACCTTTTACCGAGTTGGCTAATCAATGGATAATGTTTAGGTAATGGGTAAGAGAGGAAGGTACTTAATTTTTCACAACTGTGCAATTGAAGCGATTGTCAATTCGTCTAACAATGACATTGACGTAAAAATATAAGATTCTTGGACGTACCTAAGCTTAAGGCACCGACAAAACCACAGTGCACACGTTCGGACAACCAACATTTATTCCACAAATTCCATTGCGTTGCCAGCCGGATCGCTTCCCCTAACTCACACGCGGCTTTCACACTTACATAACCACTTAACATTTTACTTGATTCCGCTTATTATATCGGCCTTGATATACTTCGTAACGAAAGTACGCGACAGAGATCATTTTTGTTTGATGAAATTCCGCGATATGCACCCGCGACGGGCGTGAAACTGTAAATATTTTGTTTAGTCACGGGCTTGCGAAAAGTTACAAAATTTACAATCAAACATTTTCTTGTGGAAGCATGAATGATTTGGTATGCAAATTAATTAAAAAAAATGATAAAAAGACTAGTTTTAGTGCTCAAATTAAGTTTTTTTTTTTACAAACTAATAATACCTTAATCGCACTGTAGGCATAGCATTCCATGAAACAACCTCATTCAGTTAAATGAAGAAAACATCAAAATAAGCCACTTCAAATCAAATGATCGACCTATCACGAACGCAATTTGCATATTTGATAATAATATGCTAAGCATGTGATATTAGTTCATATTGTAAACTGCAAAAAGTCTATATTTCTATGTACTTACCGTCATTCGTAGTATACCATTCCATTTTTAAATGATATTAGAATTTTGGTAAATATTATTTTGTCACTTTGTCGGACAGAGTTTCACTGACACTTGCGCCCGCGCCGGCCGGCCTTGTCTGACTGCCTCTGTTTAGTCACATGGCCTATTACGAAAATGCATCACGATAAGCGTACGAAGTTCGTCACACTCCGTGGCATTAATAAATCACGAATATTAAGTAAATTGTAAGACGAATTGAGTCCGACTATCGTGTTTATTTATTGCTGATCTTATTGGTTTTATTGGTGCATGGACCCTGTCAACGTTAGTAACGTGCGAAGATAAAAACAGGACAAGCGAAAGTCGGACTTGTCCACTGATGGTTCCGTACAATTTCGATGATGATTACGTAGGTACTTTATGATTCAACTACAATTAATGTATAGTTTACCGATTTTTCCCTGTATTTGTAGCTTAAAACGATATTATTTGCCAAATTTCATAGTTTTAGGTCAACAGAAAGTACCCTAAATATAAATTTTGATTTCCTTGAGAGTGCCGACATATGATTTTTTTGCGGCATAAACAGCCGAATCTTTTTTAGAAGTTTGATTTTTTCACAGCTTTAAGGGACTGTAGACACGAGTATATAGTTTTAATTTCAATTCGATAGACCTCCATGCGTTCTTGGGATAAAGGTTCTTGAGAGACAGACGGATAGACGGATGACAGTGTGATACTAGTATTATCTCAGCTTTGGATTGTTAAACTGTGCTATAATACAGGATTTTGATTATAGCCTTATAAAACCGAATATGGCGGATAGGGACTATCAAACTGAACAACTTTTACTATGGGACCAACTCCGAAATCGCGAAAAAAAATCAGCTATTTCATACCTACATTTTGATATTTTCCTTATTAATGTATGAAACAGCTGATTTTTTTTTCGCGATTTCAGAGTTGGTTCTATAGTAAAAGTTGTTCAGTTTGATGGTCCCTATCCACCATATTCGGCTTTATAAGGCTATTACCAAACATCCTGTATAAGGGTTCCGTTTTTTTAGGTATACGGAACCCCAAAAAGTAATAAGTATTCGATAGTCTCAATCTTAAAATTTAACATTCTTCCATTAATAACCTGTCCTAAAAAAACTAAAGTATCATTTACTTTTAAACTCCGGCACACGCATCCACAGTGTCAACAAATCAATAAATCCAACAGAAATCTCATTTGAATATCACCAGTATTGTAAATCTTTGTCGCCGATGGGCTTAATGAAATACATCGGATGGCAAATCACGTAGTCTAAACACGACACGATGTTTCCCCTTGTCAGCTAAGTATCCCGAAGGATAGCAAATACACGTTGTTAACGCATCATGGCGTTCATTCGCCAGTCCTTCGGTCGCCGCTCGCCGCTTCATTCCAAGAAAGAAGATTCGTTCGCTTGGCTCGGCCATTTTGCCTGCGAACCCATTCATAAACGGACGAATAGTCAGTGTCACGGTTCTATTACCTTTACGATTGTACTTATATTCATACTATAGAAATCCAGTAAATCATTGTTATTCATATTCTATATTTTTATTGCCTCGTCCTGCTCCCAGTGAAGCCTCACCAAGATTCGAGCCGGATACGCTCGTGGGACCCCGGACCCGGGCCACCCACACGGCGAGGAAAAGGCGGGACCGCGTGGCGGTCGGTACGCGGAGCAACGGTGGTCTAGCCCTGCCCGAGGTCCAAGGGCGTAGCGGTGCGGTCATACGGAGGGGACGGCGTCGGCGAATCCAGGGTATCAAGCTGAAACAAGCTTATAGAAGACTACCCATTGTGCTGAAACAAGCACCATCACGAAGATTTCTTTAAGTATCTTTCAACATTTTATTCAACAGTAAACGTGCGTGACACGTGATGTGATGTGACGTGACAAAAAAAAACCAAGAAAAGGGTTGGCAGTGCATTGTTTTGTGAGTCCGTTCCATCCATTCGTCACATTCCAAATCCATTTTCCATATTTCCATTTTGCACTATAGTGTTTTCTTAGTATTTTTGCATTTAACTGAAATTTCAGATTTTTTTTCTCAAAAAACTACAAACTTCCGCAAGTTGAAACTTTGCAAAAGGACTTCTTATAATAAGACCTTTCTACCATAAATTTGCCGTTATCCAAATCAACGGTCCACACAGTAAATTTTATCCTTTAACTTAAATAACTTGTCCAATTTCAGTTTAAAAATTTTATTAACGTAAAGTCAGAGAGTCCCGATCATACGCATAGTTAGTGAAATTTGCTATAGTTTTGAACTAACGTGTTTTTTTTCTCGACATTTCTAGAAAAAGTGCCTAGTCACGTACGCGCGGCTCGGCTCGCGTCGCGGGGCGCACGCGGTGACGTCACACGATCCAAGCGATTTCGTGTGGTTTGCCTTGCTTGCTGCTGCTTCGCCATTTTGTTGCACTATTTAAGTATCGCACCAATTTTTTTCTTACCTACCTTCTTTTTCAAATCAATGCATAATTTTCATAATTTGTGTGTGGTTTTGCTGGAAATCTTTTAGGTTAATATTGTTTACAGTTTAATTAATTTTCATTTTGCTATTTTTTCATTATTAATCATGGATTTAAAATCATTAAAGAAAACTCGAGCATCATTAAAATCGAAGCTTACCATATTTAAAAATCATATTGAACAGTTATTGCCTAGCAAAGAGCTCAATAAGTTGCAAATTCATGAATTACAATTGAGGTTCGAAAAAATTCAAGAAATATATGGTGAGTTTGATTCAACACAATCTGATATCGAAAACTTATGTGAAATTCCAGATGAAGAGTTCAAAGAGCGGGAAACCTTTGAGGCTGCCTACTTCAAAACAATGGCTGGGGCGCGAGACATGCTGAGCCGCGTCAGCCACGACGCGACGCCCGGGGACGGCGGCTCGGTGACAGGTTCTAGTAGTGGTAATGCCGCTGCATCAGGTTTGCCTAATATTAAATTACCTACCATTCATTTAACTACCTTTTCTGGGCGCTGTCAAGACTGGTTAGAGTACCATGATACATATCTTTCACTTATTCACAATAACTCTTCGATACCTAAGATTCATAAATTCCATTATTTGCGTGCTTCCTTAAAAGATAGTGCAGCATCAATTATCCAGTCGTTAGATTTTTCTGCTGAGAATTACGATATTGCGTGGAGTTTGCTTTGCGATAGATTTCATAATAACAGAATTTTAGTGAACAATCATATTCAAGCGTTGTTTAGCATTGAGCCTATTTTTAAAGAATCATCAAAAGCTATTCGCAATGTGGTCGATACAGTTAACAAAAACTTGAGAGCTCTTAAGGCACTGAACTTACCTACTGAACATTCGGACATGTTGATAATCCACATGGTTTCAAGTAAACTTGATTTTGCAACCCTTCGTGACTGGGAAACACAGCGGAATGACATCAAGGACATTCCCACGCTCGATGAATTTAATACTTTTTTGAGAAACCGAGCAAATTTACTTGTAACCATGGAGGAAGCACATCACAAACCACAACGCAGACATAGTGACATCATGCCCTTAAGGCCCAAGTCGTTTATTGTTAATAATCAGACACCTAAATTACACTGTCCTATTTGTAAAAATAATCATTCTATTTACCAATGTTTTAAATTTAAAGCCATGTCTATAGAGTCTCGTACAGACATAGTAAAGAAATTAAACTTGTGCAAAAATTGTTTGCGTCAAGGTCATAGTGAAAACAAGTGTAAATTAGGTCCTTGCAAGTTTTGTTCACAACGTCATAATAGCATGTTACATATTGAAAACAAACCAACCACTTCACAACCTAGTGAGTGTGTTGTTCTACCTACTTCGCAGGCATCACCACAAAATAACACTTTGCAAACACAGGCACCCCCGCCAGGTGTCACACTTTCAACCACACACACTCAAGACCATGTACTACTATCCACTGCTTTAATTAAAGTGTCCGATAGTAGCGGTAACACGCACAATATTCGTGTTTTGTTAGACAATGGGAGCACTTCTAGTTTTATTACAGAATCATTATTAAATTTGTTACAGCTTCCATTTTATTCCACTTCAGTCACAGTTCAAGGACTAAATAAACAATTGTCTAAAATCACAAAGCGGTGTGATGTGTCAATATCATCACTCTCAAGCAGTGGTTACACTACTGAAGTTAATGGTTTTGTAGTGCCACAAATAACACAATACATACCATCACAAACTATCAAGTACAATGATATTTTCCACATTCCTCCTCACATCCACCTCGCAGATCCATCATTCAACATTCCTTCGGAGGTGCAGATGTTGCTCGGAGCTGATATTTTTTGGGAAGTACTTACAAACAATCACATACCCCTAGGCAAAAACAAGCCAACCTTGGTTGAAACAACACTGGGGTGGTTAGTTTCCGGGTCAATACAAGTTTTTAATCAAAATCACAAACGTAAACAAAACACACATCATACAGTCCACTGTCATTTACTCAACAACATTGAGTTAGATCAACAATTGAATCAATTTTTTGAGCTAGAGCGGGTGCCAATGACTCGACAAGCTATGTCCAAGGCTGAGAGTCAATGTGAAACCATTTTTGAACAAACAACATTTCGACAAAATGATGGTAGATTTGTTGTCACAATTCCATTCAAGGAAAATCCAGAGTGCTTAGGAAATTCTAAGGAACAGGCATTGCTTAGATTTCATGCGTTGGAACGCAAATTCAAACGTCATCCTTCATTCAAAGATAAATACATAGACTTCATGAGAGAATACATTGCTCTCGGTCATATGTCAGAAAATACACAACCACAGAGTGGTAAAATTCAATACTTTCTGCCGCATCATGGTATTTTACGTGACGATAGTTCGACGACTAAACTTAGAACTGTGTTCGATGCCTCAGCTGTCACCAGCTCGGGCAAGTCATTAAATGATATTCAGTACATTGAGCCTACTGTGCAGGATGATTTATTAAACATATTGCTTCGATTTAGACAACATAAATATGTTGTTACAGCTGACATTGAAAAAATGTATAGGCAAATTTTAGTCATCGAAAGTCAGCGTGACCTTCAACAGATATTCTGGCGTTTCGATCCCAGTGAGGAACTAAGGCAATATAGATTAAACACAATTAGCTATGGGACAGCTTCGGCCCCATATTTAGCAACAAGATGCTTGACACAGTTAGGTCACGATTGCTCAGATGAACAAGTTAGGGAAACAATCCTTTTTGATATGTATGTTGATGATTATGTGTCTGGCAATGACAGTTTGAACACACTCATACACACATGCAAAGGTGTCATCAAACAGCTGGAAGGTGCACAGTTTCACCTCCGCAAATGGCATTCTAACAATGAACATGTACTCAATCAGATTGTTGGTGAAAATAGTAATGATGATTTGCTTACGATATGTAAAAACACAACTACTAAAACATTAGGCCTTCTATGGTCTTGTAAAAATGACACGTTTCTATTTTTACCAACGGTTACACTTTCACCAGACACAATTGCAAACAAGCGTACTGTGTTGGCCACAATTGCTCAGGTATTTGACCCACTAGGTTTGATTAACCCTTGTATGTTACAAGCGAAGCTTATTTTACAAGTACTATGGGCAAGAAACATCTCATGGGAGGCTGAAATACCCAGTGACATTCTGTCACAGTGGAATAGTTTTATTTCAACATTACAGTATTTAAATAACATTGAAATTCCACGATTAGTGCTGTGTGACTCATTTGTCAGGGTAGAGTTACACACATTTAGTGATGCAAGTATAAAGGCATATGCAGCATGTGTCTATGTCCGTTCGGTGTCACAGAACGGCGAAGTAACTGTTCGGTTATTATTAGCTAAAAGTAGGGTGGCTCCATTAAAACAACGTTTGAGTACGCCAAGACTCGAACTTTGTTCAGCTCTTCTCGGCAGCCAGCTGGCAAGGAGGGCCACTGAGTCACTTCGCTTAAACATTCAGTCACATCATTTTTGGAGTGATTCAACCATTGTGTTAGGATGGATTAACAGTTGTAAGAAAAGCTTAAAACAATTTGTTTATAATAGAGTTAATGAAATAACGCAATTTTCTGATTCTTCTCAGTGGAAATATGTACCATCCGAATTGAACCCCGCTGACATAGGGTCGCGAGGCTTGAACGCTGAGCAGCTTAAAAGCTCCCATCTGTGGTGGGCAGGTCCACATTTCTTACATCAAAATGAAATACAGTGGCCTTTACAGCCTCAGAATTTAAATATTGTTAATTTACCTGAAACAAGGATTTTTGTCATCTTTCCGCAGAAGAATCTGAGTTGGACGATTTTTCAGTCAAATTTTCTAATTTTAGCAAACTTCAGCGTATTACAGCATACATAAACAGATTTATTCATAACTGTCGTAACAGAAATAATAAGGTAACTGGTTTTCTTACATTAACAGAATTAAATTCAGCTAATTTGTCTCTCTGTAAAATCATACAAACAAAAATGTTTCAGAGAGAAATTTCATTACTAAAAACAAATGGTTCCTTGCCAACTAAGAACAAACTTTTAAATTTAAATCCCTTTGTTGATAAAATGGGACTCATACGTGTGGGTGGAAGACTTTCCAACTCCAACTTAGATTACAATACTAAATATCCGATTCTTTTATTGCATCTCACCACATCACAAGCTTGTTAGTAGAATATCATCATTTAATTTTACTACATGCAGGTCCACAGTTACTGTTGGCTACACTTCGTCATAACTACTGGATAATTAATGGTCGTAAACTCACAAGATAAATTACTCATAATTGTCACAAATGCTGCAGATTCTCAGGTAAATCATTTCAACCTATTATGGGTAATTTGCCTAAAGAAAGGTTACAGGCAGAGTTTCCTTTCTGCTTCTGTGCAGCAGACTATGCAGGCCCAATTTTGATAGCGGACAGAAAGGGTAGAGGATGCAGACTAAAGAAGGCATACATATGCATATTTGTGTGTTTAACCACACGAGCGGTCCACATTGAGCTTGTCAACGAGTTGACGTCACTCGCCTATATAGCGGCCTTAAATAGGTTTGTCGCTCGTAGGGGGAGGCCCAATACAATTTTTTCTGATAATGGTACTAACTTTGTTGGGGCTTGTAATGAATTATCTAAATTTTTGAAACAAAATAATCAGTACATCGCCTCATCTGCAACTGTACACAATATTAACTTTAAATTTTCCCCAGCATACAGCCCACACTTCAATGGCTTAGCAGAAAGCTCGGTAAAGTCAGTTAAGCACCACCTTAAACGGGTACTCTCTGAGGCTCACTTAGATTATGAGGAGATGAACACCGTACTGGTGCAAATCGAGGCAATTTTAAACTCAAGACCCCTCACCCCATTATCCTCAGATCCTTCCGATTTAACTCCACTCACTCCCATGCATTTTTTAATTGGACGGCCACTTACAACTTTGCCTGCTCCCCAGGTACAAGATGACCACAGACCGATCAGCACTCTCAGCAGACACAATCGTGTGCAGCTTTTAAAAAGCCATTTTTGGCAACGTTATTATAAAGAATACGTTTCAGAATTGCAAAGAAGGAGCAAGTGGGGAAAAGATGGTACCCAGCCACGCATAGATGACATGGTGCTGGTGAAAGATGATCGATCACCCCCGAACAAATGGCTGCTTGGGAGGATCGTCGCAGTGTATCCTGGCAACGACAGCGAACAGATTCGTTCGCTTGGCTCGGCCATTTTGCCTGCGAACCCATTCATAAACGGACGAATAGTCAGTGTCACGGTTCTATTACCTTTACGATTGTACTTATATTCATACTATAGAAATCCAGTAAATCATTGTTATTCATATTCTATATTTTTATTGCCTCGTCCTGCTCCCAGTGAAGCCTCACCACACGTATTACGCAAATAAACCTTGATTAGGGAAAAAAAGTTGATAACGATAATGGGGAATGTCCGAAAAAAATCAAATTGGCTGAATATTTTTCTATAGGTAGGAATAAGCTCCCTTAGTAATAGAAAAAAGTTTCAGAATTTTCGGTTGGGTAAAAAAGTTTTTAAAAATCAAAGTCTCTTCGACTTCACAAATGTATGAAAGTAACAGCAGAATGGAGATTATACCTTTGCCGCTAACTGCCACAAACACAACACGTATTAAAAAAAAAGTTTTGACATTTTGTCTTGAAACTTTTTTTTAATACTATGTTGTGGTTGTGGCAGGTGTTGGCAAAGGTACAATCTCCATTCTGCTGTTACTTTCATACATTTGTGAAGTTGAAGAGACTTTGATTTTTTGAAATTTTTTCACGAAACCGAAAATTATGAAAATTTATTCTATTACTAAGGGACCTTATTCCTACCTATAGAAAAATATTCAGCCAATTTGATTTTTTTCGGACATTCCCCATTGTGAATATTTTTATTGAAAGCTAACGACACTTTGAATAGATACTTATTTTTGATGTCAAAAGGAGATCCGACCTTTTATGCTGAAGCAATACAAGGTTCTTTTTAATTAATACAAAACCTCTCGTGGGGTTGATCAAACCATCAAACTGAACAACTTGCATTATGGGACTAACCTCGAAATCACCAAAAAAAATCAGCTGTTCCATACAAAAATACAATCCTACTTCATCGAAATGTATAAAAGAGCTGATTTTTTTTGCGATTTCAATGTTGGTCCCATAATTAAAGTTGTTCATTTGATGGTCTGATTAACCCCACGAGAGGTTTTGTATTAACTAAAAATAACTTTGTATATTTTTTTTTATTTTGAATCTGCTGGACTTTTTCACTTATTAGTCTGTGGTACCTATCTCTCAACCAAAGGACAGATCAATATGGTAAAATTGGAAGTCAAATTGACATTTCCTTTTCTTAATTTAGAATAAAAGGAAATTAATTATGGTTTATGCAGCCACATTTTTACATTTCATAGTGACTTTTCTGATTTTTTTAAAATTGAATGTGGGTAACGGAACGTTTTTCAATGACTCGTTGTTTCCGTAAGGTTTCCACATAAAAAAATAATCATAATTAACTAACTTTTTTTTCTACGCGCTCTAAATATAAGACAGATCTTGACCAATGTAGCAAATATTATCGGCTTTATTTTAAGACCAAATTTTTCTATGGCGAGTGCCGCGTCTCCTTTTATTGGTGACTAATTTGAGCAACCTTTTGGACAACCCTTGAATTTATTTGTACTGTATTAAGTACTTACATAACTTTAGTTAAAGAGACGAAGCATAATGAAAAGCTCACTAATGTATTTGTACATTAAATGCACTTAGGTACTAAGTTTCAAAGTCATTCATCTTTAGAAGTAAGTTTTCAACTCCTTGCTGAAAGTAAAGACCGAGAGAGCTTTGCAGATGGCATAGGACAGTACCTAAATCAATTACTGGAATCAATTCGATTCCCTCAGTCTTACGAAAGGAATTCCATTTTAGCGGCAGCTTTTTAAGGAAACTTTGTTAGACCTTTTATCGAGTAATGCACAAATAGAATTCGACCTGTTTGTTCATTACCAGAATAAATAAAGTACTTTGACAAAGTTGATGTCTCGTTTTTAATTAAATTTCTACAAACAGCTAAGCAAGAGCCTATTCAGCCTATTATGTAACTTAACATCTGTCAAGATCACTTTTAATAAGGCAATCTGTGTACTTACATCCATAACTATGGAGGCAATGGATGTACGGTACAGTGTATGTTTTGACATATTAAACTATGCACCCATTCATCAGTTGGTCATCCTGAATGACCATCAGCGATTTTTTATGTCACCACTGCTGGGGTACAGGCCTTCCTTATGGGTGGATAAAGAGGATGGGTTATAACCCACCACGCGGGCCCAACGCGGATTGGTGGGTGTTAACGACTGCAAATGCAGCCGGGACCAACGGCTTAACGTACCTAACGAGCACGGAGGAGCTCGAAATGCTGAATATAAGTACATTATTAGGAGACTGACTGTGGTTATCCTGAACGCCAGTGGCGAAGAGTCCATACAAACCGATTCCCATCGGCTTACCTTCCAAAAATCCCAGCCCACCCATCCACTTACGGCTTGCCACGCGATGTGGCGAGAGTACAAAAAAATCGGCAACGTCCATTATCCTATCCTTACTAATATTATAAATGCGAAAGTCCGTTTGTTTGTTTATTTGTTTGTTTGTTTGTTACGCCTTCACGTCTTGACTACCGAACCGATCATCATACTATTTTATTTATATACTAATTTTGCATACACGTTGTCAGGGGTACAGCGAAGAACATAGGGTACCTTTCATCCCGAAAAAAGTATTGTTCCCGAGGGTTAGCAAAAAACCTTTCCACGCAGACGAAGTCGCGGGCGGCCGCTAGTTAATATTATAAATGTGATAGTTTGTGGGTTTGGATGTTTGTTCCTCAATCACGAAAAAACTACTGTACGGATTTGGGTGAAATTTGGCACACAGATAGTAGACGGCCTGGATTAAAGCATAGGATACTTTTTATCTTGATATTCCCACGGGAACGGGAACCACGCGGTTGAAACCGCGGGCGGCCGCTAGTATTATATAGGTGAATGGTATGCGTAACCGCAGCAAAATGTTGCGTCTTAGAGAAATGAGAGTATTACAGATATTTAGTTCATAGTAAGATGCAATTTGTTTAAGTATAGCAAAATGTGTGTAAGTTGTACTTTCGAAGTTATTCGAGAAAAACTGATTTTGCTGGGGTAACGTTACCCCAGCAAAATGTTTTTTAAAAAAGGCGTTTAGCCTGGAACCAAGTACATCAAAAGATAGCTTTTGACGAGTTGTTAATGAGTACCAATAGCAAAATCTGTGCATCTTATAGTTTTTGAGATATTCAAGATTTTGCTGCGGTAACGTTTAGGGATTTCCCATATCTCAAAAACTGTTTGTCGCAGAAGTTTGAAAAAAATACCAGTTATAGGCCTTAATTTGTTTAAATTTGTTTAAATATAAGTATCTCGATTCATCAACAGATATCGATATAATTAATTGTTTTTTAAAAACTGGAAAAGTCGATTTACTCCTAAACTAGTACATTTGAAAACAAATAAAAAACAATTACATATACCTATGATCTACCCCTTTAAGGTGTACAAATCTGGATTAACAAACTTTACGCGATATGAAGATATAAAGAGATTTCATCAAATTTCAAGCTACTTATCAATTTTCTACTTTGGCGATCGAATACGCAGCTCCCTATGAATACAAAACGATAGACTATAGTGAACACATTAGTGTATTTTGTTAAAAAACATCCCTGAAAGTTTCAGCTTTAAATCTCTGATGGATTAAAAATTATTCAAAAACCAAGAAAGTGCCAGCAATTCTCCTATAAACCGACTAAATTACGGAGGTTACGAAAAAGCGATCGCGCCATACTTGCGGATGTCCTACTGAAATTAGCAACCTAATAACCGATATATAGTACAGTCAAGCAGAAAAATACCTATGTAGCTGAAATCTAAATTGTTTTATGTAGAGGTTATATTATTACATTAGCTATTTTCGACTACATTCGTTATTAGCAATACTTACCTAATTACTACCAGATTTTTAGACCAGAACTAAAAAGAAACGTGGTTCAACTTATCTAATAGTATAAGTTAATTGATGAATGCGTTGAACATGTACTTTTGTAAAATAAAAAATAATAAAAAATATTCTTAAATTTGAGATTTTTGCATTCATTGTTTTTTGTTAATTAAAAATTTAATTTAAATTAAATTAAATATTTGTTGTTATAGCGGCAACAGAAATACATCATCTGTGAAAATGTCAACTATCTAGCTATCACGGTTCATGAGATACAGCCTGGTGACAGACAGACAGACAGACGGACAGCGGAGGCTTAGTAATAGGGTCCCGTTTTACCCTTTGGGTACGGAACCCTAAAAATTAGTCATTGACACAATAATATTGCATTGTCTTCCAGTGCTGGAGCTATGTTCAAAGTTTCAAGTTTCTATCTTATCGGTAAGCTAGTATAAAATAGTTTGCTAAAGTGGACAAACAAACAAAGAAACAAAATCTTTTTACGCGACTGTACCACCTAAAAATGACTATTATGCTATTTTTTTCAGATGGTTACGCTCAAGTATGGCGCGATCGCTTTTTCGTAACCTCCGTAATTTAGTCGGTTTATAGGAGAATTGCTGGCACTTTCTTGGTTTTTGAATAATTTTTAATCCATCAGAGATTTAAAGCTGAAACTTTCAGGGATGTTTTTTAACAAAATACACTAATGTGTTCACTATAGTCTATCGTTTTGTATTCATAGGGAGCTGCGTATTCGATCGCCAAAGTAGAAAATTGATAAGTAGCTTGAAATTTGATGAAATCTCTTTATATCTTCATATCGCGTAAAGTTTGTTAATCCAGATTTGTACACCTTAAAGGGGTAGATCATGGGTATATGTAATTGTTTTTTATTTGTTTTCAAATGTACTAGTTTAGGAGTAAATCGACTTTTTCCAGTTTTTAAAAAACAATTAATTATATCGATATCTGTTGATGAATCGAAATACTTATATTTAAACAAATTTAAACAAATTAAGGCCTATAACTGGTATTTTTTTCAAACTTCTGCGACAAACAGTTTTTGAGATATGGGAAATCCCTAAACGTTACCGCAGCAAAATCTTGAATATCTCAAAAACTATAAGATGCACAGATTTTGCTATTGGTACTCATTAATAACTCGTCAAAAGCTATCTTTTGATGTACTTGGTTCCAGGCTAAACGCCTTTTTTAAAAAACATTTTGCTGGGGTAACGTTACCCCAGCAAAATCAGTTTTTCTCGAATAACTTCGAAAGTACAACTTGCACACATTTTGCTATACTTAAACAAATTGCATCTTACTATGAACTAAATATCTGTAATACTCTCATTTCTCTAAGACGCAACATTTTGCTGCGGTTACGCATACGGTGAATGTGAAAGTTTGTGGGTTTGGATGTTTGGATGTTTGTTCCTCAATCACGAAAAAACTACTTAACGGATTTGGTTGAAATTTGGCACACAGATAGTAGATAGCCTGGATTAAAACATAAAATACTTTTTATTTTGATATTTTCACGGGAACGGGAACCATGCGGGTGAAACCGCGGGCGGTCGCTAGTACTAAATAAATTATTGATCTATTTGTGTTCAAAAAGTAGATATATAAAGAGAAAAATTACTAGAAACGGCTGATAAATTGGACTTATTATTTATTTGTATTGTGCCATTCGTCCCCTACTGCCAAAACAGGTGGATTCAATTTATGTTTAAGAATAATGAATGTTTTTTGCTGTTTGCCTGTTGGTAAGATGTTGGTATTTATTTTGTTGCCCATGAAGTTCATGATCCATTTTATGGAAAGTTTTTTCATATTTTTTTTATCCAGAAAGAGTAAATATTTGGCCTTCTCTCACCGGATGATAATTGATGATAATATGACCGAAGTTAGAAGCCCACTTCACCCCGAACACATAAACCAGAGAACCTACACTTATATAGAAGGGTAATAAGCATTTATAAACATCTAATGTCTCAAGAGAAAAGCTTGTACAAAGCTCATATCATATCTCATAGCTTGGTATAAATTAGGTATCTATAAAGATGGAATAAAAACTATTAAAGTTCCTTTAAATCTTCTGGAAAACATTGGCAAAGGTTGTATTATCTAAAAATAGCTATTTAACAAATATGCGTTAGAGTTAAACTCGAAATTCTCAAACGAAATTCCGTAGTTCCGTAAAAGCGTTTATTCTTGACAAAGAAAAATGTCAGCTACGTGAGACTTTGTAGCAAATTACAGAAATGGACGCTAATGTTGCTAGCTTCACATTTATATTAATGCCTTTCAGCTCTGAGTTTTGCAACTGGTCACAATAAAATTGGAGACTATCTGATATGATAGAAAAGCTTGCACCTTAATCCTTAATCTGTGTAATTTATAGTAGGTTACTACGGCCGCCCTATGTGGCCTGAGTTTTCTTTTGCTTCGGCCCTATACGATTTTTCATTTTCACTACTTAACAACTTACAAGGTAGATTTCCTTCTATCTTCTTATGGTATAATCTATCATTTACCAAAATTCTTCAATTCTGGCTCAGTAGGGCAGAGTTACTTTTTCATTCATCATCATCGAATCAGCCACACCAACTGCTGGGTCTAATCACTTTATAGCAATTTAAAAAAAAAACACGTTTTTAAAACAGATTATAAAAAATATAAAAAATTAATAAAAAAAATATAAATAAAAAAGTATAAAATAAAAAAAAATAAAAAAAAGTATAAAAAAAGTTTTAAAAAAATATTCTTTTTACTACACGAGCGTTCTTTTTACGAACTTCACAGAGATTTGTCCAAGGACGATTCGTTTTACAATTATCTAAAACACGAACGTTCTTTTCAGCAGTAAGTATATTTACTTATAAACTGATGTAGGATTATAACCCTATACAGAAGTTTTAAAACGAAAAACGTGGGGCGCATTTTGTATTAGAGAGAGAAAGCATAATAGTTCATGTCATTTGCATTTTTTTTTAACTTGATGATGAATTCATGCATTAAATTATCTTTTGCATGCCTGCGCCCCACGTTTTTTCGTTTTAAAACTTCTGTATAGGGTTATAATCCTACATCAGTTTATAAGTAAATATACAGTTGTGGCCATATAATTAAGAACGTTTATTTTTTTAAGTTAATTTTTACAAACAATGTCTCATAATAAATTACATACCTATGTTTTCTTTTATTTATTGTGCTATCGCAAAATACTTCTGTACTATTAGGACATTCGTTTTAAATATGAGTAATAAAAAAAACAGAGAGATAATTATTATACAGGACATAACGTGGCAGCTGAACCTAGGAAGTATTGGTACAGGCTGGTCACTTAATTAAGAACGCTAAATATTTTTCTTATAATTATAATTTTAATAAACAACACTTTGTGATTGGTTACTTATTGTTTAATATCGGCACCCTTTATTGCTGAAAACTATAAAAAAATTGTTTGCTTTAAAAAAAATGGGAAGTTGTAAAAATTGTGATAAATCTACAAGAGGAATTATAATAAAACTTCCTAAGAAGAGCTGGTCGTCCAATATTAAAGCAGACCACTTGCAATGCTTGACAACTATGGTTTTCCAAGCTGTAAAGCATTTTAACACGTATCAAACTAATTCAAATGTTCCACATGTGCCTAAAAAGAGGAAAACATGTCGTTGAGTCGATAGAAACATCATACGTTTGGCCAAACAATATAATTTTAAAGGGTGTAATGAGATAAGAAAAGTTTTTTTTTTGCGAAAACAACCCCTCGGGAATCTCGGCGTGGACCATCCGAAGGCGTTTGGTGGAAGAGAAGTTGTTTAGTAGGATAGCCAGGAAGATACCGATGTTGACATTGCGCCTTAAGCAAGCCTGTATTGCTTTTGTCAAACGTTATGAAAACTGGACAGCCCGACAGTGGAAAAATTATATTTTTTCTGATGAAACTAAAATAAACAGGGTGTGCTCTGATGGAAAGCAATATTTACGGCACCCTTCGAAAAAAAAATTTGACCCCAAGTCACAGAATACATAATAGTACCCCAAGTTCACAAAAGTGACATTAAAGCATGGCGGTGGAAATGTTAAAATCTGGGCATGCTTTTCTGGCCACGGAGTCAGGCCTGTTAGGCTCATAGAAGGAAACACGGATCAGTTCCAGTACATAAATATACTAGAGGAAACGATGTTACTCTATGCTGAAGCTGTCCTTCCGGTCATTTGGATATTCCAGCAAGACAATGACCCAAAGCATACTGCACGTTCAGTAACGGAATTTTTTGACTCACAATCTTTTTGTCTTAAATTAGCCAGCTAACAGCCCGGATTTAAATCCGTTTAAACATCTTTGATGTGAATTAAGAAAAAGGTTTCAAATAGAGTGTGGCAATTTTAGAGACTTTTTTAAGAATAGAACTCTGTTTCACTTACAGAATGTCAAAAATTTATTGAATGAATGCATAGAGTAAGAATGAATGCCTCGCTGGTGTAAGGCAGAAATTAAGAGTCGTGGACATGCCACTAAATATTAAATTAGACTAAAAAGCATTAAATTGCCTTGTTTAACGTAAGTTATTTTACTTTGTGTAACTTCATTGACTATAAGTTTCATCTGATGAATATTTTATTGAGCGTTCTTAATTATTTGTCCAGCTTAAGTTGTATGCAAATTTGTTAGAATTGAAATAAACGTACATTAGTAAATAAACTCAAGTGTAATTTATATTTGTACTCCTAATAAAGTTTGCTTTATTCATGTACCTATTTTATAATACAATAAATTACTTCTGAGAAGAAACACGATCGAAAAATCACAGGTCGTAATGGAAATTTATTGAAACTAAAAATCGTTCTTAATTATGTGGCCACAACTGTACTTACTGCTGAAAAGAACGTTCGTGTTTTAGATAATTGTAAAACGAATCGTCCTTGGACAAATCTCTGTAAAGTTCGTAAAAAGAACGTTTGTGTAGTGAAAAGAATATTTTTTTTAAACTTTTTTTATACTTTTTTATTTATTTATTTTTTTATTTTATAGTTTTTTATTTATATTTTTTTTTATTAATTTTTTATATTTTTTATAATCTGTTTTAAAAACGTGGTTTTAAAAAAAAAATTTTTTTTAATCATTTTTATTTTCTACTTTTTTGTCTATATTTTCCTACCACCCGTTCGAGACTTTTTTAACTGATAAGAAGAACAGGCGCAAGAAACTTATCAGCTTTATCAAAAATCAAAAGTAACGATATTTACAAACACATATATCGTTACCATACACATACAAAATAGGGCATAAGGGGGGTTCGAGGGGGCCTCGAGGGGAGGGCTCGAGGGAGGGCTCGAGGTGGCTCGGGGGTGCTTGAGGGGGGCTCGGGGGGGCTCCCCCCCTCGAGACCCCTCGAGCCCCCTCGAGCCCCCTCGAGCCCCCTCGAGCCCCCCCGAGCCCCGCTTCGAGCCCCCCCGAGCCCCCCTCAAGCACCCCCGAGCCACCTCGAGCCCCCCTCGAGCCCCCTCATGCCCCCCCGAGCCCCACTCAAGCCTCCCCTGAGCCACCTCGAGCCCCCCTCAAGCCTCCCCTCGAGCCCCCCCGAGCCCCCCTCGAGCTCCCCCGAGCCCCCCTTCCAGCCCCCCGAGCCCCCCTTCGAGCCCCCCAGAGGCCCCCTCAAGCTGCCCATACTCGATGGAGTTGCACTGTTTCAATATTGAGTTCCTGTGGCATAGCCTTCCGGCTTCATCATCGGACCCTGGACCTCGTCTCCCGTCAGAGTACTCGTCAAGACGGTTGTAACGAGCCCAAACACGATAGGGTTGTATGGTGACATCATAGAGATCCTGTGGCCTTCTTCCTGATCCATCATCAGATCAGCTCAATGACACCATAATATTACATTGCCTTCCAGTTCTGACCTATGTTCAAAGTTTCAAGTTTCTAGCTCATCGGGAAGCTAGTATAAAATCGTTCACAAACTTTGTGGAGAAACAAACACACAAACAAACAAACGCGAAAGTAACCTAATAAAAACGTGGTAAAATATAACTGTCTGACCAAAATATTACTTACTTACACTATGTTATAGTTCTTCTTTGAGAGTTTTCTTTCGACAATCCTTTTGATTGTCATGTCTTTTTAACATTTTCAATAGGCACTGATATTTTTTCTTACCAAACACATTTAGTACTTACCTGAACTTATCTGTGATGCACCACATTTCATTTCAAACATTTTCCGACTACAATTTCATACCCTGAATAATATCCTAAATACTGCATACAACAATTAAGTGCTGAGTGTGACCCTTTCATAGTACATTAATTTCTGCCATTGCTGGACAACGTTATGACGTATGCGTCTGGCCAATTCGATCTCACATAGTCCTGTTTATAATTTTAATCTTACAAAATAGTCATAATAATAATACCTAATTGCTAAGTTTTTAAAAAGAAATCATTTTTTATGAAGCGGTCCAATCAACAATCTGCGGATGCGACAATCTGTAGCCCGGTTCACGTCAACACGACATCTTTGAAGTCAAGTTGAAGCTCTATCAAAGACCCATAAAAGTTAGCTATTCACGTTTGATCTTGTACAGTTAGCGTTAAAAGGATCTGAGCATTGAAACCTTGCAAAATACTTGATCATTTGACAAATCAATCTTATATCGAGACGTGAAGGTGAACTTTCATTTGTTGTCTGAGAACATAATAATAATATGGTAGGTTAGAATACTCAAATCATTTCGACGCTGACTCTACACATAAAAATCAAAATAATTCAATAGAAATCCCTAAGTTTTTTCCCACATTCGCTACAATCTTAAACAAGTTGGTACAAACTTTAAATCGCTGTTTTTGGGCATGACACTCAGTAAATTCAATAGCACTGACAAAGGAAATATTGTCTAGATTTTCATATATAGCGTCAAAACTAACCTTTTTTTCATTTTCTGTACTTACAAGACTTACTTCAGATATACATATAATACCTCAAAAGAAAAAAAGAGCCAACATTTTTGTTGAAACAGTTTTTGCTGTACATTTCGATGTTTTTGCTTATGAAATATTCGTCTCGGTAGCTTAGTCTGGTCTTATCCTTCCATTGAACCTTGTATCCACACTTTTATGTCTTTACAGACTGGAAGGTGACACTTTGAGACTTGGTTTAAACTTATGGCGTCTTTAGCGACTTGTCTAGACAAAGTACAAGATGGTAGTTTAATTATGGCGTCACAGGATCTTTTTAAAACCGTAATTTTATAATCTTAGTAGGAAAATTATGATTTTCCCCATTTTTGATTACGCATTTTATCTTTACAGACTGAAAGGCGATATTTTGAGTCTTCTCTCAAACTTATGACATTTTTGGTTTGGTGTCTATGACATAGTCAAACCCCGAAGTCCAGGCGCTCGTAGGTTTGCCTAGTCAAACCTCAGGTTTGACAAGAAGGCTTAGTCAAAGTCCAAAACTAATAGCGTGTTTCGGGCTTTGACTAACTCAATTATAGCAAAACCTAGGAGAGACTAACTTGGACAGTCAAACACCGAAACGCCATTTGATTGAATCGGGGTTCGACCAGTCAGACTTAAATTAGGTACAGAATATGTTTTTTTTTGTATTTAAAAGTATGAAAAACACATTCTTTAGAGTGAAAATGTAACTAAAATAACAGTCTTCCTGTGAAACAAAGATTTCTGTTGTCTGTTAAAAAAAATTACCACGAAATTTAAGACGATCGCTCCTCTGCGCTTCGCGATCGTCTTAAATTTCTAACCTAAACGTGACCTACAGGAGTAAGGCAGCTTGACTAAGATTAACCTAAATATGTATGAGAAACAGCATTCATTTCCGATGTTAAATTTAGTCAAAACTGCCTTACTCCTGTATGTCATGTTTAGGTTAGAAATTTAAATTTCGTGGTTATTTTTTTTTAACAGACAACAGAAATCTTTATTTAACAGGAAGATTGTTAATTTAGTTACATTTTCACTCTAAAGAATGTATTTTTACATATTTACATATAAAATAACACATTCTGACCCTAATTTAAGTCTGACTGGTCAAACCCCGATTTGATCGTATTGAGTTTCGGGGTTTGACTATCCAAGTTGGTCTCTCCTAGGTTTGGCCATAAATTCGTTAGTCAAAGCCCGAAATACGCTTTAGTTTTGTACTTTGACTAAGCCTTCTTGTCAAACCTGAGGTTTGACTAGGCAAACCTAGGAGCGCCTGGACTTCGGGGTTTGACTATAATATCTAGACAAAATATAGCATATTAATTTAACCGTAAATCAGACGCAGGATTCTGTAGATAGCGTAGTTTTATAATTTTACTGTATCTACAAGAACCCAATAGTAACATATTGTAATGTATAACATTACAATATTTAAGAGAAATACTTGTATTTGTACTTTAAGAGAAATACAAAATTCTATTGAACTTTAACATTGTAAGTATTCAAATAAGAAACTGCCACAGCAATATAATTAAAAATAAGTACATTGTAAAGTGCACTCAAAAACGTGACAACGCAGTTAAATATTGTACAATGTCAGCTGGAGGGAAATTAAACATTTTATGATCATTACAAACTTAGCCACCTATGTCATAAGAAAAATACGACTTTACTTCATGTCCCCTTCATTATCAATTCAAAACGTTTTTCTTTCCAAAACTAACTCAGCCTTTCAATCTAGCAAGCTCTTATGTAACAAATAGTAACCATAAAACTACCTTGATGCATTTCTATCGTCATTTTTAACTTCATCTTTAGTAAAATTCGCACACAGTCGCAATTAGTAACGCCTGATTTTTGGTTGATACGTCATTTTTGAAGTGAAATACTACTTGAGACAGTAGGCACTCGGTCTGAAGCTCAGCCTAGGAATTAATGTGGCGTGGCTGAAGCGTGGCACGCATGTTGGACTTTTTTCTTTGTTGAAAGTTCGTCTGCGTTGGAGATAATGTTTGTCCGTAACCCGTACGCTATAAAGGGTTAGTTTTTGTTCTGTCCATAAAGCTGAACAACTTCAAGAAAAATTGGGTGGAAATACGCCAAAAAATTTTTGATTATTATTCATACAAATCAGAGAGATTTTGTTTAAAATGGGAAGTTTTAAAATAGTTGGTCTAGATTGGTTGACCCATGTTTCGAATGACTTTCGAATGTTCCCAACTTTTAGCGAACAAAAAAAAATGTTAACTCTACCTTTCTTTTTATGCGCTAAAAGTTGGGATTCGCTTGGATTGGATTCGCTAAAGTTTGGGTCATGTATAAAAAAAAACGTGTAGACGGACAAGCATGTTTTCAATACAGGCAAAATGGAAAAAAACCTGATCGATAACGCGTTGAGAGTGTTAATTATTCCCTCAGATCAAATAAAAAAGAAAGATGGAGCGTTGCGAACAATGAAGTGAGGCCGGTTTTTGATGGTATATGTGTGCGTACAAGGGGGCGGGCGGGGGCCGGGCGGCAGGGTTTTACATGGAAAGCCAAGGCGTAGTCATAAGAATAAATAAAAGTATTGTTTATTCTTATGGTGTAGTCATAAGAATAAATAAAACTTTATTCTTATGGCGTAGTTTCGTTACACGTGTGTGCGTGAACTGTGTATAGACACAGCCAAGGCGTAGTTTTACAGGCCTCACCGCTTCGTTCAGAAGACTCCGTCTTACTTTTTTTATTTGGTTTTTTTTATTATTCCTATGTTATTATTTAATTAAGCATTACAAACAACAATGTTCTTTATTGAATGAACATCGTTGTTTGAAATTTAATCCAATTATCTTCGAAATCGTCTTTCGATGATAAAATATTAAACGTATAAATACTTAATATTATATTAAGAGTACTTACGTCTCATAATGTGCTAATGGTCCATAATAGGAATCATATCGTCATAAAACTTCGACGACCAAATTATGGATAAGTCAGTAGGCTCGTAGAAAATGATGAATGGGAATATTTAGGAAGGAAGAATTCAGATCAGGTGAGCGACTTAATGACGCTCGATATATCATCGCTGGCACATGAATAATGGAGGATGACTTCGGAATTTGTTGAGCATTCGACTGCTAAATAGTTTTCTTTTATGTGAACAATTAAAAATTTCGTTGTTCTTTCTTAAAGAGTTATTTAAGAGTTGTTTTACATTACAACAGAGCTTACAGACTGAAACATGTATGGCGCAATTAATAATTTAATTGTGACGAGACTTTGAAGCTATAATAGAACGTAAACGGATTACTGTCAATAGGTAGTTTCATAATCCAGTTATTACCTGAATTAGAGTGGCCACATACAGACGGAATTTCGATCCGGAATTCTGAAACGGAATCATTCCGAAACCAGCTAATCGTTACAAATCTAGACCTACCACACACATGCGGGACTTTTCCGTACGGAATTTTCAAACATTATCGATATTATGTTTTGGGAATCCGAATCGGGACCCCGTCTGTATGTGGCCGGCTTTAAGGATATTTAAATGCTAAAGATACGAAATATATCTCTCAAAAACAAAATATCAAAATTCTAGAGTAAATTAAAAAAAAAATATATAGGCAATGTATTCTGTGATATATAGCCTGATGTGGCGTCAGTAGGGTGAAAAATACGGCGTTTTGTGAACCAGAGATTTCCTTTGGTAGAATTGGTCCTTAGGACCCTAGGATGGATATAAGAAGTGGAGCCACCACGATTTTTGCAGTATTTTTTTTTAAGTTTTGGCTTTCAGCCCAATCTCGATAGATGTATTAGTTAAGCTGCTATGCCCAGTTTGATATCATATTCGTATGATTTTAGGGTGTCGAATTCATTTTTGGATTCATATTTGTACGATTCAATTGTTAAACTATTTTAAAAAAAAATAAAAACAAAAATAAAATATTCGCTTGATTAAAGAAAAAAATTGCCATTAAATACACAAATTGGAATATTTGAAAAAAAAAAATACCTCGTAGGAGCTCTTATATCCTTTTATTTTTAAAATAATAATAAAATAATATATTCTTGTTTTGGCTAATTAAAAAAAAACTTTGTTACCGTTGTAAGGAAGTTATTATTTTTATTAAATATTAAAATTTTAAATATCAATTTGAAACTTGTTTGTGATAGACTCAAATTGTAGCAAATTTAGTTAGCTTTATAAAAGTATAGAGTAGATACCTGAAAAACGCTTCCTTATGGTAGTTTTTTCGAAAATATTGAAACAAGTGCCATGTTTTTCCAGCAGTACAGGGTTTCCAAGGGTTGAAACTTGGGTAGAACTACTCTCAAGGTACCTAACAACATCTGAAAAAAATCGTAGTTACCTGCGCGCTTGTGATATTTGCCTTTTTTGTCGATATTGACTGCCATTTTTTGTTTTTCTAATAAGTTACTAATATTTTTTAATGCTGCATTATACTTTTTAAGTTTATTTCAAAACAGTTAAATAAAAGTGTTATAATGTATATATATTTGGAATTGGCTATTTATTACCTTTCATTTGATACCCATATTGTTTTAATGAAAAATAATAATATTTCCATATGTGTAAAAGAAATTGACGGCACGCGACAGTGAAATTTTTTTTCGCTATTTATTGTCAATAAAGAAATTTGTAAGTTATATTTTTTCAACTTTTCATTCTATAAGCTTTGTTCTCGTATTTTTTGTTTGCAAATAAGAACATCAGTTTAATATTTACGGTGACTTAAAGTAAAAAAAATGTGGTTGAAAATATTGGTTATTGTGTAATGTTTTGGAAACTTCTTAATAAATTGCATTTTTTATACCAGAAATGAATTCTACGTCATTGATTTATCCGAAAATGATACCAAACTTGGCTTAGTATCAAAACTTAGGCAGTTATTAACCTCGGACTTCGTTAAGGCAGAATTCCCCCCTCCCCCCACCTGCTTGAAAAATCCAGGTGGCTCCACTTCGTAAACCCATTTTAGGAACCCAAGGATCAATCCTACCGAAGGAAATCTTTGGTTCATGTATAGCCGTATTCTTCGTTTTTTTGCCTCCTACGACTGGGGCTATAATAGCACACCGTCAAACAAACGAAATAACAGAAACATAAGAAGGCCAAAAGCCGAGACCCAAAAAAAACAATCTTTTTTCAGTATTTTTTTTATTACCGATCTATAACCTCTTTCAAATGTTTCAGAGCTTCATCCAAAGCCATGTAGACCTCCTGCGTGTCCCGAGGTCGGACCTCGAGTGACGCAGTGGGACTTCTCATCTGTGATTTGTTCAAGATGCTCTGCGTCAACGGACAAAAGACGTCAGGGTTCATGGATTCCGTCCTGGATTTGCCGGTCAGGTAGCTCATTGGCACGCCGATGAGAAGGACAGCTATAGCACCAGCAAAGGGACAGTACGTGAAGGAGATTCTGAATAGGGACTGCAGTGGTTTCGTTGGAAGTTTTGACCTAGAAAGAAAATAAATGTCTATGAATCGCATATTGCAGAATACATAATAGTGGTCTAATGCCGTTTTTACCCGACTGCAAAGAGAGGGTTATGTTTTTCGCGCGTATCTTGTATGTAACTATGTAAGTATGTTTGTATGTGTGTTTGTATGTAATATTCTTTATTACCTCATATCTTTCAAACGGCTGAATGGATTTCTGTAATTAAGATATCGTTAGATTTGTCTCATCAGCCCAAGTGTTCATAAGAAGGTGGCGTTATAAAAAAAACAACATGGCGGCTGTACGGTACTAATATACGTAGTGGGAAATTTTTTTTTTTTAGAATACTGCAATTTGGGTGTCAAATTAAAGGGCTTATTGTAAGGATTTCAAAAAGGTATATCAAGACCGTAATATATAATAACTAAAAAGATATAAATAAAAAAATAAATTATAAAAATTAAAAAAACCCGTCTGCATAAAAAGACAAGTCCACTGAAAAGATGGAAACAAGATTAAATATTAAAGGCAACATAATAACATGCAGTCGAAGGCATATAGTAATTCAAATCATTCATAACGTCACTTTCTTAATGCATGCCTCCGACTGCATGTTATTATGTTGCCTTTAATATTTAATCTTGTTTCCATCTTTTCAGTGGACTTGTCTTTTTATGCAGACGGGTTTTTTGCATAAATTGTTTCGGCTATGAGTATGGAACGTTCCGTTTATTTAAGTTTGTCTTTATATTTTGCTGGACTTTCTGCAATATGCAATTATTATAATATTCACAGGACTTATTTATAAGACTCGCAATCCTTCAGTAGGATTTTTTGTTTTAATACAATGCATATTATTAAATAAATTTATATCTTATTTACCACATTTATAATTGAGTAGGTACTTAAACTCATTCTCTGGCGCACTAAAGATACAGAAAAAGTTATTAGTTAGTCATTGTAGATGGATAATTAATTTATTTGGCATGATATTTTATTAACTGTTCAAAATTCAATAAAAAATTATTCAATCTTCTTAAAAACTAAACTCAAACCAATCAAAACCACTAATAAAAATTTGTATTCAACTTCATCTCATGAATTTCCTGAAACCTTTCCAAAGTCAGTGCAACTTCAAGGAAAGAATCAAGAAGAAAAGTCATAAAACTGGAAGAATCGAGTAATAGTAATATGGGGAAAGTTTTAATATGGGGGGGGAATAAAAGTAAGCTGCGTCTTGATATCACCGAAGTTGCGAAGATTAGAACTTCGGCTGGAAGCCGCTGATCGAGTGCTAAATCGTTTGTGGTCATATAAACTACATTGAGGTTAGGTACCAATGCGGTTAGGTACTAACTCACCCCATTAGCTTTATTTATACGAACATAATTTATTATGTTCATGACTAAATTTTTTCAGCCAGAAGTGATCAATACGTGTTTAAAGTTAGGTTCCACCCCAACGATCGTTGTTCCACCCCGAATTAATTAGCATAATTTCACTTAAATTGAGAATTCCGCGGTAATAATACAAAAATCGGTTCAAATAACAATTATTAAATATTGTTTAAGTAGAATAGGATACCTAATGTAATAAAATATTTGCAATAGCAAATACTGTTTTTCTGAAAGATATTTCTTCGAAATAATATTTATGAATACATGTTAACCTGTACCCATTGTTTATCAATATCACTGATTTTATTACTAATTTAGCCTAAGCATAAGCGGTTTGCCAATGGGGAATGACTTTTTTAGACATTCCCCATTGGCAAAGACCGATAGAGTTGTGATATAAGCAGATAGCATAGCAATCTGCAAATAAAAAGATCATTCTTGAAAGTATGTAAGTACCTACATAATGTAAACATGTGTGATTTCACTTTTCCACGAAAAGATTTTCCGAGAGTTTAATGCCCTTTCGTCGGAGACGTTTTCCTTATCTATCACGATAATGGTACGACCGTGAATTTGTGCTCTTTTACATTGAATATTGTTACATAGGTAAATAAATAAAATATCTTAGAGAATTAAAAAGGTAAATATTGTGAACGTATCGTACGGTGTATTCGTTGCATTGTATAAATAATAATATTTATCTAGTCTGAAAAACAAATTATTTTCGATACAAGAGATACGTAGGTAGGTAGGTACACCTACTCACTGATAATTTTAAGATAAGATTACGACATAAGTACCTAATACTTATTAATGCATATAATGCACTTTCTGATTATAGCAAATTACGACTATAGAATGCATTCTTTTTAAAACGTTGGTGAGACTACCAAAGTTGTTTCAAGAATAAGTAGCTATTTGACAGTGTAAGAGAATTTGCTCCTATAGAAAATTTAATCGTACCTACATTTTCAAGAAATTATGCCGCTATTTTAAAAACTTTTTATACTTACGCTGCATTTGGAACTTTTGTGATATTGGCCAATACATGAGTAAAGTTGGTTTTTCCACATCCAGATATGGCCAGTGGTTTCCCTTGGAAGGTCAATGCCCCCGTCGCCAAAGCGTTTTCAGCGCCGATAAGCAGCCAACCGCATAGCATCAGGCTGAGTAGACATCCGCCTAAAGCACCCTATAAAAACAACATTTGGTCAAAGTAAATTGACCATAATAGGTACGAGATGGCTTTTATAGCATTGTTATACTTATAGGGTGGATATGCCTAACTCCAGCCCCCCCCCTAATACCAGCCCCCAAAAGTTTTTGCTTTGCTTTCATTAAAAAACAGTGAAAATCAGAAACTGTTTGATGGAGCCACACCGCTAGTTAATCCTCTAAGTTGGAAAATCACTATTAGCCGGTCACGTCACCTACAACTCACACAACGAGCAATAATGTTTACCGAGACCGAGTAGAGGTGACTATGTTTGAAAAACAGCATAAAAGCTCGATCGATGCGAACTTTGGGAAGTGTGTTTACGAAGGCAAGATGCATTTTTTTTAGGTTTTAAGCTTTGATACTAGTAATAGATTAGATATATAACGTTTTGACATTACTAGTTTGTAATTAAATTTACTAATTTCGAAAAAAATAGGGGGGCTGGAGTTTGACTGGATGATTTTCAATAACTTTCTATTACCAGCCGGGGCTGGTATTGGGTATTTAACTTTCGTTTAAGAAATCAAGTTCATCTTAATTTGCTCGTCTCAAGGTTGGAATTTGTAGTGCTATTCACTAGAATTACTAACCCTGCACCCTATGACCTAATTACAGCCGGGTGAAAAATGTTTAATTCCTAAGTTATTTGTTCTGCAAACTAGGGGCTGGTATTAGGATATGTATGAGAACCTAACTCCAGCCGGTCATCTAACTTTACGGCAATATACAGGGTGTTCTCAAATATGATTTTAATTATTTTGTTTTATTTTTTAATGTTAGATGTAAAAAGTAATAATAATTAAAATCATACTTTTCTTCACTCATAGAAACAGAAAATAAATTCAATATAAAAAAATGTATATTGAATTCAACTTCTTGGAAAACGCTTAAAAAAGTTTCAAATAATTAAAACGATTTCATACTCGTTGATTATATGTTTATTAAACCAAAGTTAACTTTTTGTTACGCCATTTTTAATATATGTGTATTCTTAATTGATTAATATCTACAGAAGAGGTGTAAGTTTCAATGACTTGCTATGGGAATCATAATTTATAGCCTTTAGTGTTTTATTATCACTATTGAGAGTTACCAAATTATATTTTTTTTATTTTATACTAACATGGTTGTATTATTTTAGAACACCCTGTACCCGGCTGGAATTAGGGAGCAAAGCGGCTGATATTAGGGCAAAGGCGGCTGGAGTTAGGGTTTTTCGCCCTTCGGACATTTAAACCCTTTTCTATTTTTTTCCCACAAAACTACGTAAAACTAAGTTCTATTTTCGTAATAAAGATGAATCAACCTACCTAAAACTGTATCAACAATATTTTTAAGATAGCAATTGTGGCAACAACAGAGATTCAAAGTTGAAAAATCCTTGGGGGGGCTGGTAATTGGCATATTCACCCTACGATTGTATTTAATACTTTCGCTACTACTGAAGTAGGTACCACCGCTTTAGTTATAATATAACTTTAAAATACCTAGAGCTTTTTGAGGTCTTCCGTGAGGTAAACAATTTTTATTTATATTCTGATATTTTATTTTACTCATCAAGTTTTTAAGTTTCTACATGGGACTTATAACGCCATCTAACGTTAAATTATAAAAGTGCTTGAGAGGCAATGCCTCACATCAAAGCACCTACCAAACTTCTGCGAAACGTAGCTAGACCTTCTGGTTCAATATCTAGTTCAATATCTAAGTAAAAGATGGCGTTCCAAGGATAAATAAATGCTTTTTATAATAATCAAATAAGGACTGACATACACATAAATATAGGTACCTACTGAGCTTAATCTGAAATAGTTATAATATTTTTTTTATAATATTGCTTGAGATTAAAAAAAAGTGTTAAATTAAGTAAGTTTGTATGTTTCGTTATTTGTAGGTAGGCTCATATTGTGTACCATGTGCTAACACATCCTTTTGGTACTTATACCACAGTTTAACAATGCATTAAAGCAGCTGTGCTACTACTGTTTCTATAAATAGGTAAGTAAAGTAGTACCTGCCTACAGATCTTTTTAGGGTTCCGTACCCAAAGGGTAAAAACGGGACCCTATTACTAAGCCTCCGCTGTCTGTCTGTCTGTCTGTCACCAGGCTGTATCTCATGAACCGTGATAGCTAGACAGTTGAAATTTTCACAGATGATGTATTTCTGTTGCCGCTATAACAACAAATACTAAAAACAGAATAAAATAAATATTTAAGGGGGGCTCTCATACAATAAACGTGATATTCTGCTGTTTTTTTGTACGGAACCCTTCGTGCGCGAATCCGACTCGCACTTGGACGGTTTTTTTTATTTCACCCCTTTCTTTAAACTAGTGGTTCTGTGAGGTGTACACCTCGGGATTTAGACATTTTTGAATATGTACCTACCTACCTATCGAAATAGTTGAGAAATGATTTTTTTTGAGAAATTCCGGAAACTGAGTCGACAAAAAAAAATATTATCGAACCTAGTGCTCACAAAATTTCATGAGAATCAATAGTAAATAATATATGTACAGTTCGGATCACGAACGAAATAATATTTCATATATTTAAATAATATCGATATATCTATATGAATATGAAATATTATTTTGTCTAAAGTCTTTTCTTCATGAGTTATGACGCGAAGATGGGCGCCATTTGTGGTCATCTTTCGTGATTCGAACTATACATGACCATCAGCCATTTTAATGTCCCCACTGCTAGGGCACAGACCTTCCTTATGGGTGGATAAGGAAAGACCATAACCCAACTCCTTCCTTGTGGATGAATAATGCACACGGGACCAACGGCTTAACGTGCCATCCGAAACATGGAGGAGCTCGAGATAATACATTTTTGGTCACCCATCCCATGACCGACCCTTGCGAAAGTTGCTTAACCTCCGCAATTGCTGGGTCAGGTGCTAAACCACTGCGCCACTGAGCTCCTCTACAATATTATAGAGAAATATTATTTACCGCACAGTTAGCTCGCGGGAAGACGATGCCAAGAGTGAAGAGGCCCAACAAAGTCCCTGCGGTGACCCCCGTCACTCCTGAGGCCACGTGCTGCAACCGGTCCAGCTCCTTGGCAAACCAGACCACACCACCGCTGTACAGGCCCACGAGTATGCAGAGAAGCTGGAAATATTGAATACTTCATAGAATACATATAAATTGCTAGCGGCCGCACGCGACTTCTTCTACGTGGAAAGGTTTTTTGCTATCCCTCGGGAACAAAACTTTTTTTCGGGATGAAAGTTACCCTTTGTCCTTCTCTGTACCCCTGGCAACGTGTATGTAAAATTTCATGATGTTCAGTAGTTAAGACGTGAAGGCATAACAAACAAATAAACAAACGGATTTTCACATTTATAATATTAGTAAGGAAGTAAGGAAAGAAGTCAAGAAGTAAGGATTAAAAAAAAAGTACAGGGTGTTACAAAACGATACGCAATGCTGAAAAGGTAGATAGGGACCATCAAACTGGACAACTATTACTATAGGACCAACTAGTCAATACAGAGGTACAAAAAAGGAAAATCTGTTTGTTACCAGATTAAAGTTATATTCAAACAATTTTGCATGGCGATTCGATTGTTTAATAAACTAAGTATGACGATTTTAAAACATTGACATTTTACAAATTTAAACATAGATTATTGATTTTTATAGACTATAATGTAACTGACTACCTGAATGATAAAGCCATATAACTATTAATTTTAATTTTACTATTTTGAATGACTCATTAATGTGACAATTAACTTATTTTATTTATTACAATTAGCATCACATTCAATTATTACTTATTTAAATGTCTCACAAGTACATAACACTTAGTTATTTATTATACTTAATTTTGAAAGATTTGCACATCGACTTTATTTACGTACGATAGAATATGTTGGAAATATCTATTTAAGAACTTTATTGAAACCATATTCTTGCAAATAAATCATTAGTTATTATTATTTTAAACTTATTTAGTTTTTCTCAAATTACGAGTATTATATGTTTTTTCTTTTCTGTTTCTCAGCTTACGCTATTATTATTATTATTATATAACTCTAAAATCGCGAAAAAAAACTGTTGTTTCATACTTTTTGATATTTTTTTATTAATTTCTGTATGAAACAGCTGATTTTTTTTTCGCGATTTCAGATTTGTTAAGTTTCTTTATATTAAAAGTTGTTCAGTTTGATGGTCCCTATCTATTATATTCGTCATTACGGGTTGTTTTGTAACACCCTGTATATGGTTTTTGAACATTATAATTAAAATTGTTTGGCAACATTTGATGAGCCCGTCGTAATCTAATTATCCTAAAGTATATAAATTTGATTTTTATTATATTTACTTTCATTATTTTGCAGCACGTCATTTCATTTGTGCTTTGGGGCATCCATGGTCTTATGAACTCTTCAAATAAAACTCCTGCTATCGCGTTGACTAACGAAGCAATGCATCTGAAAATATGAAGACTGAAAAGATTATGTTTTGATCAAAATTCTTTTTAATTTTTCCATTCATAGGTATTTTACCTTACAACTATAATAAATAAACACGTTGTTTTATCTCACGAACGCGGTTCTGCTATAAATGTTGGTAGGCGTGCACTGCACATGCACCTTTATTTAGTCTGCGTAATAAGAGAGATACACACTAAATAGTATGCACGCTTTAATAGCCGAATCGCATTCGTGAGTAAAACAACTTGTATTGATAATAAAAGCTACCAAAAGATCTGCGAAATCAAGTATGTCTTAATCTTATAATATTAGCTTGTTTGCAACAGCTAAATGATAATATTAAAACGTAAAGCTAAATAGTTGGTTAAACTATGAACAAATTGATAACTAAGTTTTGTTCATACCCGGTTGTAGCGCTGAATATTGCAATAATGAAAATTCCACAAATTCCTGGGAACATTGCAGTCATGTGGTGAAGAAACTGCGGTACCAACTGAAACAAAGTATCTATGTAAAACAAACTTTACTCTTCGTAAAGACTTTAAAGAATATAAAATAAATATTGAAGAAGATAATTCTAAGTATTTACATAAATTTAAAATAAATCTCACTTATCTACTTATATCTTAAAAAAGTATGGAACGGGTGGTAGGAAGATATAGACGATTCAAAAGTACTTAATAATTAAGTTTATTTGGATAAAGCTTATTTGACTTTGACTTTGACTTTGACTTTATTTTTCCCGCACGTAGTATAACTATAAGCAATTATACAGTGTGTGGCCTAGAACTGGCGATAATATTAAAAACGGAGGCTCTATAGGTAACAAGTAATTGAATCATTAAGGTCCCAACTAATTTAAAATAAAATCATTACTTTTAGATTTTTTCTAACCAACTTAATGTAACTTTAAATTCTTATTGTGTGTAATCCATGGGTTTTAATAAACAGGAATATTTTCAGAATAAATACTAATACGAGTACTTTAGCTAGAGAGTGTCTATTTTCTATATTATCCCCGGTTCTAAGCCACACACTGTATTTTGAACTCTGGAATTTATTTCTTTTGTTTCAATAATTATCTTTTTCTAATTTAAACATTTCGGCTCCTATTTCAAAAGCCAAAGCACAGACATTTTATTACATTTTATTACTTACTATATTTTATTACTTCGTTCAATTTCTCAAAGCCTTACCTGTTCATGTTTCTTGATCTGTCCAGTCAATAAGGGATCACAGCCAGCGAACCAAGCATATATCGCAAGTCCAAGAAAACAAGACAACAGCTTCATGAGTATAACTCCAACACAAGATACAGTTAAGCATATTCTCGCTTTGTTTATCGTTGGTACTGCTTGAAGTTTCTGTAAGGATGACGGACTAAGGCCTATTTTCCAAAGCCAATTTGTGCTCAGAGCAAGCGTCACTGCGAAAAATGATGTGTGGTGAGCCATTTCTGGATCTGGACTGGAAAGCAATAAATATCCAAATATATTTTGCAGTAGTTAAAAGGTAAATACGGAGATCATAATTATAGACATTCGTCTCGTCTGTAATTGTCTTATTAAGATAAAAACCACTTGTTTTACAAGCCAAGCAGTTTTTTTTGTAGGATACAGATTTATGTGTATTTGAAAACAAGATTCTAGTTATCGTTCATAATTATTGTCTCTATTCTACCTATGCTTTTGGATACTATGAAATTAATATCTCTGTCCTGCTAGGTATTCAATTAACAATAGAAAGAAAACTGATCGCTATAATTTTCAAACTCCTTATTATGTGTAACTAGTTTATAAGTTGTGCATTAGGTCTACTTACTCATACAACACAAGCCGACCTCCCATATTTGCTATTTCCCACATCTTCTTAAACCCCATCGGTAGTAGGGCCAATCCACTTGGCAGAGCTGTGCCAGCCAGTGACAGAAATGAGGTTACAATCCCGACACTTACAATGGCTCTTAACCCTCCAACAGCAACTAATGTCGCGCATGTCACGCAAATAACAGCTGTTATACGTCCAGCATAAGGATCAGTAACTGGAAATAATGAAAACGTTGAAATGAGAACATAATTCTAAAAGGATTATGATCTCATTTCAGTAGGAGGACAGTAAATGACAAATTTCATCGATCAAAAATAATCCAAATCGATTAAAGAAACTCGTCATTTTCAAACGGAGTATTTTTTTTACTATGGTAAATATTAGGTGTTTTCTGGCAGATCGCAAAGGGTTTTCTTTGTATGTTTCAATGATCTTGTGTTACTCAACGTTAATGGATTATTTTTACAGAGAATTTGGTTACACAAAATTCACATAGCTATGGCATTATAGAACCAATACAATTACTATTACACAAAGTATACAGCGTATATTATGACATACAATTATCTTATCGGTTGATGTCTTTGTTTGTAAAGACAATCTCATGACAGACGGATAGTCGGATCCGATATAATATACTCCCTAGACTAAAATAAAGTTCGAAGACAGCAAGTAAACCCCTAACTTACTTGCTGTCTTCAAATTTTATTTTAACGCCATCAAGAATTGAGAGTAGACCGATATATATACAAATTATTACTACATGCCTTTTTTAACCGCCTCTGTGGTCTAGTGGGCTTATTAGGCTTAATAGGGCTTATTTCAAGTCCGCCTGGCTAGCTACCACCATCTTACATAAGTCTGACGCCAGAACAACAATTAAAAAAAAATTGTGTTCCGGCAGTTAGAGGTAAGATAGCCAGTTCCTCAGATGAGGATTCCGGGAGTAGTGCGCTTCCACCTTCAACCTTATCGTCACTTAACATCAGGTGAAATGAAGGCCAAGCACTATCCCGTTGTTTATAAAAAAAATGCTTATCTGTAAATGCTAAGAGAAGACAAAAGAGTGTGGTGCGCTGCCGTATCGAAAAATTCACAAAGCAAGTCATAGCCGGCTCTTATGTCTGTACTCCGTGCTGCATTTATCAGGTAGCAAATGATGCTGAGAGAAGCGTGGGTTAATGACATTTTAAAGGGAAGCAGTATTATCATTTAAATATTGTTTAAGAAACTCTAAATAGTTAGCAACCTTTTAAAAACAGTGCCGAACGTGAAGTGTTAGAATTGGAAAGTTTAATGTTTCTGTCAAAAGCAACGCATTTTTTGGGGAAACAATACATCTATAATATTGATAGAATGCTTCCTATCACAAAATATTTGTTGATTGAAAAAAAATATATTACCTCACCTAATCTGAAGGCCATCAATGGGACATGTGGTACTATTGGTAGCAACATCAGCTTACTTATGACAAAAAGTACTGCACCAATGACCCGTGTATGCGTCGAGAACCTTATTTCTAAATATTCAAAACTCGACGACAGCTGCAGTTTGTGAAACACTGTGAAAGAAACTCTATGCTAATAAAAATAACACACAATCATGACCTTGTCAGAATCAATCTTCTATGACATGACTCTTAAATCCTATTTGTTCGTACGTAACTGACTCCCTTATCTTTAACTTCAAGATGAGATTAATATTAATGATTTACTTTGTGCTGGTTATTGTAATTACAATCACGAGCAATGAAATGTACACGCCACGTGAAATGTAGCTTTAACTTCTAATATGACATATCATACTGGAGATTAATAGATTATGCCATAGCCCTATGTTGTGTACATTTCATTGCTCGTGACCATACACACCATTGTTCTAATACTTTTCTTTTATTATCATAAGCATCATATCAACCCAATGAAGCCTATTGTTGGTATAAGATAGGCCTCCCTATCCTGTATCATAGGTGATTCCATTTTAAAGTTTAATTTCTTCCTAATTATACATATTAACGTCTAATTTATTTGCATTTTTCTATTTATATACCAAAACATACTGTCTACACTTATTTCAACATGAGTGAATAATGTTGACGTTATCCATGTAAATATTGATTCATTCAGACTACACGTGCACTTTACAAAGATTTACTTTAAAAAAAAGTAACTTACCTGGTAAATAAATGACTGCTGTTAGGAAAGTCACTATTATCAGAGAGAGCGCAGACGCCCAGTACTGAGTACCTCGGAGATATATTTCAACAGGCACCCCCAATAGCGTTATACTTGTCAAGTGACTGAAAATATTTTATATTTTTTTATATTTATTAAATATATATTTTTTATTATAATGTTCTTTATTATTATTAAAATATATTATTCTATTATTTTAAATTAAAAAATATGACATTTTAGACAAAGATGGATCCAAAACAGAATATTTTATAGTAATGTAAAAGCTAAATATTGCACTATTTTGCATACATTAGAATAGACTTTCGTCAAGTAACGCCTGAAAAAGACAAAATCGACACATCTTTGTACCTACCTAGGTTGTTTTTCAAACATTCAAAGCAATCATTAGAATAGGAAAATAAGAATAAGAGTTGATAGAGCTTAAGCAATATTTATTGTAATTTTTTTTAAATAAAATCTATAACAATTTCTATAAGCTGCAGTACTAAGTATTACAGTTGCAATGATCAACATGAAGCGCTTGTTGCAATATTATGAACAAAATTATTATTTTAAAACATTTTATTGACAAATTAAAATATGTAGTTCAATATAAGTATATTTAATAATGTCTCGTAAATCTATTTTTTTCTATTATAAAAAATATTTTTAATAAAAAAAATTACATACCTTGCTATAAGAGCCAAAGAGATCGATATAACTGACATATTTTTCCCGCCAAATAAAAAACCGTTCACAGAGTTATACTTTCTATTCACAACATTGAAGTATAAAATAATTCCAATGATCACTCCTAAATTTATACCAAATAAACAATATTCGGCAACATTAAAATATAAAGTAGAAACTGGCAATGATGACGTATTTCTCATTTTTAAAATGTTATTATTATTTTATGAAAATTGTCTACACGTCTTACTAACGTTAAGTATTGCTAACAATAATGTAGAAATTACTATCATCATTTAAACAGTTTAAGTGTGAGGTACGATAAAAGTGGATTTCTATTCAATCTCTGAGCAAATACCTATAGCTTTGAATTCATATAGCGATGACTGAATGACATAGTCTGTACGTGCGTTGTCTCTTGTTGTTTAATTATTTTTATTTTGACACAACAACATAATTCTTTTCCCACCTCTAGCCAACCGGCTAAAATCCTCTGTAGGGTATAAACCCTCCCCAAGGATCTCAACAATAGATTAAAAAGTTATGATTAAACTGTTTTTGGGAACTCTGTAAAAGGAAAAGGCAAAGAAGTCAGTAATCTGAAAAAAAAAACAAAAGAAGTGACGTAGTCTGCAACTATAGCATTATAAAATAGAAAAAAGGAAGTAAGAAATTGGAGTTTCATACAAGAATACGTGTTTAACAAATTTTCGATTCTAACTTACACACGGCGAAAAATAATACAGTAAATCAGACAATCCGTAATTTGATTATTACAAATATTGAACAATATCAAATTCAAATAAAATCAGATTGAAATTAATGAAATTAGGTCGTTTGTATGGAAAACCATAAAGTAGCCCTATTTTCATTTGAGCAAAATTCTTCTTTTCTAAATAAGTCATTTATTAATGTAAAATCTGAAATTGAAAAAGTGTAAATTGTTAGAACATTGAATGAAATGTTTGCAAGCAAACAAACAGATTAGGTCACTATACCTTTCTTCCTACCTTCTTTGTAGGTTTAGAGACTAATATATTTGTTGCATAATAATTTTAATTCTGTTTTACCCTTTGGGGTAGACTAGTTTACATATTTTATTGAGAATTAATTAATTGGGCGACTGGAATAAATTAAATGCGACTGTTGATGGGATACTTAAATAAATACTAAACATGGCAGCGGTTTATTTTTTGGGCGATAAAACACTTAAAACGGGCGACTACATGTGGTAGATAAATAATTAAAGTTAGCAGTGAAAATTCTAAATGAGTAACTAAAATACTGAGATTTAAGCTGCCCAAGATGATATTTTTGTCATATCGATTAGGATAATAGTCCCATTTTTTTAATAAAATATATGCCAAATTTTAAATGTTTTGTGTGCCCTAAGGTTGTTGCCCAAATAGTAATTTAGTCGCCCGTTCTGAATAAGTAGTTATACTCAATTTGTATTTTAAAGTCACCCATTTTCAACATTTGTAGTCACCCTCAGCACAGAATACATAATAGTACCCCTCAGTCCGTCGCGTCGTCACCCACTTAGTATTTCAATACGCTATATCCAGTATTTTGATACCCAAAATGGGAATTTATTGTTACCCGATTAAATACTACCCTTTTTTTATTTACTTTATTTTAGATGGTGCCGCCCTCTTTAGTTTACACACAAGGCTATGTTGTTCGGTACGCCAGTGCCACCTAGTAACACTGTTTTAAAATAAAAGTATGCTTTGAAGTTGAAAACACAAAACAACACCGAGGCTGATTGCGGACAAGTTTCTGAAGTAATGTAGAGATGGCGTTTTAGCTACTTTTGTCCTTCATGATAAATATTTTTAAGGACAAAAACAATTTTTATCACTAGTCCTAAAATTGGTATTATCATTAGGATTTTATTCCGTGATATATGGTGATATCAAATTTTCTAGATTGATTATTATTTGCATGTGTTTTGGTTTTTGTTTTCAAAAAGCTTTTTTTGGTCAATCAGATGGAAAAGCGCATCATTTCCACGAGTTTCTATTTTATTTTATTTTTTGTATTTTATGCTTAGGTACACGAACAGCAAGCACACAAGAGTAGGCGAAAACAAAACTTATACAAAATAAACATTGGTGAAATATGCATGCCACCAGCTGGGGGTCAAGTCTGCTAATGTTTTCGTCAAAATCGTAGTTCAATGGTGTTCTAATGGTAATGCTTTTTGACACCGTTCTTGTTTCTTAAACCCATAATCAACACGCAAAATGTTTCAGTTTTGGGTTTAAGAAACACAATGTGTTTTGTTTTTGTGTTTAAGAAACAAGAACTGTGTCAAAAAGCATTACCATTCAAACACCATTGAGCTACGATTTTGACAAAAACATTAGCAGACTGAGGTTACACAAATGCGTCTTAACAGCCAAACGTTTTTCAATTTTCGTGTACATTTTATTACGTTCTACCAATGATTTCAAAAGGATAATATAATAAGTCTATGCGTTATACTTATTTCATATCGTATGAGATAAACGCTTTTTTCATACTAGATGAGTAACTTAATTTTAATCATAATCTAATCTAATGCATGGCCTTTTCCCGTTATCCCCCACTTTTGTCCCCACTGTTATCGGGAAGTGAACTAGGTACCATGGGCAACAGCCTAAGGTTAAAATCGCTTACACGCCCCGCCTTTACCAACATACGTTTAGTTCGTGCTGTGCAGGGGCGATACGCGCGCACCTACACGAATTTTATTGCTAAAGCTAGGGTTTCCTAGGATGACGGTGCCGTCATACTACGGCCGTAATTTAGCGGTGTAGAACGTTTTCTATGTAAACAATACTACGCGGTTTCCTAGAGAGCGGTGCTGGACAGCGACGTCAAAAAGCGGTGCCGCCATTTTTATGACGGCCGTCATGACGTTGTAGGATACAGTTCGAAAACGTTTTTTGCGAGATAGCGGTAACAAAATAAATTCCTTCTGGAGCAACGAAGACGACGAAATTTTAATAGAATTCGTCCGTTATCATGAAGTCCTTTATAATATTAAAAGTAAAGAATTTAGGAAAACCCAGTTTAAACAAAATTGATGGCGGGAAATTGGCGAAATTTTAAATAAATCAGGTAATATGTAAACAATTCACTGAATAGGTATTTGTAGTCAATTATTTGTATTAAAAATTCCAGTAAATACCTAAAATAAGCTAGGTAGGTACATCTTTTGAGAATAAAAAATAAACATTTTTTATTCTCAAAAGATCTACCTACCTAGTTTATTATAGGTATTAAATATTGGTACTTTTGAACTACCTATCGTTATTAATTAATTTACTAAATATGATGTGACATAATTGAATATTTATTTACTTATTTAATGCAAATCAAGTACTTGTTGTATGGTCTGTGAATTCAAATGTGTACGTATACATTTATTTTGTCATTTTTATTATCTTTTGTCATTCTTATTAAAAATTCAGATACCTACCTAATTACATTTTTAAAAAATTACGCTGTTGTACGGTGTTATTACTTTCCACGTGTCTTCACCGTTAAAACGGCCGTAAAATTACGGCCGCTAAGTGACGTTTACGTCCGTAAAATTACGGCCGCTATGTGACGGCACCGCTTTCTTAGGAAACCCTAGCTTAACTGGTTAAGCGTCGCTATTGCCCATAGCACCTATGCAAAAGTATGGAAAAAAAAACTCGATTGCCCCCAGTGCAGGGGCGGATCTACTTAAAGGCTTTTTGGGCTGCAGCCCAGGGCCCCGCGAATACAGAGGGCCCCCAACCGAACTGAAACCAATAGACGATATTGTCAATAATAAAAATTATCTATAATTAAAAAAAATCCGATCATAAGGTTGGCAACACTGCAATCAATCAACCCGTGTGCGCATATATCAAACGAAACGGGGAATTCCCTGTCGCTGGTTTTCGGTCGGTGTATTCCGTGTATTGCCTATTACTGGGGATTTCCCTCCGCTTATCGCCCGACGCAATTTTGTTATTTTTCCGCACTTCTACTATCGTCGACTATATTAACGAATTGACTTTGTTATTGTTAGAAATTTGTTTAGTGCATGTGTTAAGTTTACTAAGTGATAGATAACTTAAAAGTAATAAGGACCGGACCTTTCTTTTAATTTACTAAAATTGAAAGTATTCAGCATAACTAGACTTCCTGCTTTTAATAGGCAGTAGGTAAGTAAAAAGAATTATAAAACATAACTTTTTATTTTTATTTCAGTTTTCAAAACTAAATGAATCGAACTCGTTCGATATTTAATGATAATTTGTGAATTGCTACACTCATTACAAAGTAGGTATTAAAATTAAAAGTTCTATCCAGTTCTTTGTTTATTTTGGGAAGAAATTTTGGAGAGATTTAATGTAGTCAATAAAAAAGTACAGAGCCCTGGTTTAGACATTGGTGAAGGCAATAAGTTAATCGTGTCATTAAAAGAGTTCGTGAAAAACATAAGGCAACAATCAGATCAGAAGCTAAAGGAATGCGAAGAGAAAGCTAAAAAATTAAGTATTAGTGTGGGAACAGACTACAGTGACATAAATAAGAGACGCATTACTTCAACATTTTCAGATAAATCTACAGATAAAGTCTCAGTAAACGGCGCAGAAAAATTTAAAAGAGACACGCTTAACGTTGCGTTGGATAAGATGATTATGGATTTAAATAATAGAAGCCAAGCCTATGAGACCTATAGCAAAAAAAATATTTTTTTAATGGATTTGCAAGACAAAAATCAAGAACACTGGAAAGTGTACGTAATATTATTGATTATTATCCAAATGACGTAGACGAACATTTAGTGAATGAGTGCATTCAGTTGAAATCTTACTTATTGCAGTCTAAGACAGAGTCTTACACCTCTTGCAGTGAAATTTTTTGGCTAATTTATGAAAAGAAACTTGTTGATGTTTTCCCAAACTGCTATACCATCTTAAAGATTTTTTTTTAACTATGCCGATCACTAGCTGTGAAGCGGAGCGTTCTTTTTCCAGGATATCGCATATAGAAAACAAATACAGGACAACAATGTCGAACTATCGATTAAATCATTTATCAGTTCTTCCGACAAATTGCGATTTAACAAAGGACCTACAGTGCGATGACCAAATAAAAGAAATTGCAGCACAAAAATGCAAAAAGGTTGCTTTATAATTTATATAACATAACCATTTAAAACCTGTCAATTTATTTTGCAATAAATAAAGTTTTAATAAATAAATAAAATATTTTGTTTTCCTATTTTCTTCCTGCACTTAACATATATTACATTACATATACCTACATCACTACAGAAAACAGTTTCTTGTCAAAATGGCAATTAGTTGAGTAATTAGGTAGGGCCCCTAAGCAGTATTAGCCCAGGGCCCCACAAATTCAAGATCCGCCCCTGCCCCAGTGGGGGACAAAAGTGGGGGCGACGGGAATAGGCCGATATCTATTTCGGACAGACTTCCCTAAATTAATTTCAAATAAAACCACTCTAAAAAGGTAAAAGTACACTCTCCAAGACGGATATGTATGGAACCAAATGTCACACAACAAATGTTCGTATTTCATAGTTTTACGTTCAGGGGTGGTGGGGTGATATTATTATGGATGGCGGGTCGCTTTTACCCACATTAGAATATTACTCTCACACCTGGCCCCAGGCGGCCTCGGTAAATACAGTTTTTGCAGTTTTATGACTAGAGGAGGTTACTTTGTATGCTGATTTGGGAATACTTTGGGGAAAGGGTTAGTAATGAGATTAGTGGGCTAAAACGAATGTGATTATGCACTTAAGATTATTACTGTCTAGTAATAACTACTAGTCCTATCCTATAAGTCCTAAAGAAAAGTTTGATAGACAGTCTTATCTAAAAATCTTCTCTTTAAGAAACATATTGATAGAGGTTTGAATTTTTTTCGATAGCAGTACAGATTTTACAGTCGCGGTACAAATCATATTTTGTAGATCTAATTTGGTATTAAGTATCACTATTCATGCGAAGTGAATTTGAGTTTGTATAATAAATGATGGATAGAGACCATCAAATTGACCAACTTTTACTCCAACTCCAAAATCCTTTGGACCAACCCTGAAATCGCGATGAAAAAACAGCTGTTTCATACAAAAACTAATAACGAAAATATCAAGTTGTACGAATCAACTGTTTTTTTTGCGATTTCAGAGTTGGCCCCATAGTAAAAGCTCTTCAGTTTAATGGTCCCTATCTATCTACCAAATTCGACTAAATACCGAAAAAGAAGTAAAAAAAACATGCGGAATGACAGCGCATAAATTGTTATTATAGACATATAGACCTAACAGTACAGATGATAATTACTTATGTATTCCTATTTTTTAGAAGCACTCGTAAATCTTGTCCCACATTTATTTCTAATAAGCAAGAATTTATTCAACTATGTAGAGAGCATTAAAATAAATTGGAGAAAATAGTCGTGGTGCATTTTCTTAAGAGATTTCAGATTATACACCGTAGGTTTTCATCTTAGCCTTAAATATTTTTTTTGTACATTTTGTTGACAAATTTAATTTCTACGGGTTTTTCAAAAATCATTATATCATTCTGGAATGTACATAAATAAATTACCTACTACAAATATATCTTAAAGGAGAAACAATATAAAAAATTAAAACTCGTTTTTGAAACGAACGAATATCTAGTAAAAATTGGACTAAAACATACCTATAAAAACAAAGTAAAAAGTATAAAATAATTACTGCCATAAAGATTTATTGTTTGTTGGAAAAGAATCAAAACTTTTCGTTAGAAAATATTCACCTCCAAAACCAAAGCTATTTGTGTTTCCCGAAAAACTATTAAAATTATAGGAATTCCTGTAAGCCCATGAAAAGGAAATACACCTATATAATAATTCAAAATGGCGTACGGGCCACTTAATAACTGGCTGACACCATTGGGAAATATAATTTAATTTTTCTGTAGTTTCGTCCTTGTTTTTTGTATGAGCAGGAGTGATTCCGTCTTTGTCTCCCCTCCCCGGAACTTCGGGAGGTCCTATGTCACCCAGTGTTCTGGACACGAAATATTTGCTATATTGTGTAGGTATTAGATGATTTGTGTATTCCGATGTGAACGTGGAAGGAATTTATTGCGCTATTACGTTTATCGGATTTAGGTTTGGTGGCGCAATTAAGTGCGGTTAAAGATTTTGGTGCCCTTTTTTTTCACTATTGTTGAATAGTTTCTAAAGTATAGTAAATCTAGATGTTATGAAGCTCAGCTGCTCTGTATATAGGTATTTATGGAGAAAGATTTAAAGGTTCGAAGCGGAGATGTTAAAATTTTTCGTTAAGATTTATTCCCGACATCAGTAAATGTTTTGTAGTTTTATTATGTAATTAATTACTTAGAATAATAACACCTAGAAAGATAATTCACTACAAAGCGCACTGTCAAAAGTGAGGCAACCAAAACAGCCAAAATGGCACCGTTTTCAGATTGTTATTGTCCATTATTACATAATCATACCTAATAAGTACAAAACAGTTTCAATTTCCTTACCTTAAAGAGATTCATCATCAGCCTATCATCGTCCACTGCTGAACATAGGCCTCTCCGAGTGCACGCCACTGAGCACGATCCGCGGCTACACTCATCCAGTTTATGCCAGCCACCCTGCGAAGATCGTCGCTCCACCTTGTCTGAGGGCGTCCTACACTAAAGAGATTAGTTACTATAATATTGGATTTTAGTTACGATTAGGTAACGTATGAAGGATATAAATCTGAATACTAGGCCATTTTGGCTCAGTATTAGTTGCCTCACTTTGCATACGAGGACACGGCTTCTAGGTGTAATTATTATAAGTGTAATTATAAAAAATAAAAACCAAATATTTATAATATGGCATTTTTATTGTATTTTAATAGTCTTTATTATGTTAAAATTTTAAGAAGTTTGGAAAAACAAATCGTCATCACGTTGGATCAGCGCTAAACAAAATATAATAAGTCTATGGCGTTAAAAGATTTTTTTGGGAAAAGGCATATGTCCAGCAGAGGGCAGCTGATAAGGTTTTAGACGAATATAAGGTTTAAGACGAATTTATAAATTCAAATTCATTTTATTAATTTATTATAATTTTTAGAAGGAGAAATAAATCTCAACAGCCAATGAAATTAAAATAAAAAGTCATATTAGACGGAGTTTCGCAAATAGTTTAATCAACTTTCTTAAAATTATCTTAGGCGGAATCACAGGCCCTGGGCGGATGATAAACCGGTGATAACCAGATATGGGGACGGACTGAAATGGACGCTCCAGGCAACGTTTTTTGCGTGTGTCTGTACTTCTATGTGGCATATTCTGATATCACTCGAAAACAACGTTTGAATCTCCAAGGCTTTTTGCAAAGTATTTGTTACAATACATAAATGTTGCAAATTTGTTTTAAGAATAAGTAGTCAGTAAGCCATCGTTAGCTAAGATTCATTTCTGAAATTTTTTAAAAAATAGTTCATCTGTTTCTTTATGTTTACCAATAATTTATTTGCGAATCCAAAATAGAAAATTAATGGAAAAAAAATTTTTCTTCTGAATTTCTTTCGCTCAGAGAATCTCCTACCCAATTAATGTTTCAGAAACAGTTCAGATGTTTAACTTATTAACATTACTCGGAAAATCTTTTAAAAATATAATGTTTTCAAATGCTAAAAATCTTCTTTCTTCTACTCACAGAATTTGTTCAGTAACGAATACCTAATGAATTAAAAAATGTATAGGTTCTTTACTCAACGTGCGTTACAAAAAACCCCTAAAGATGAATAGGTTATGGTATAGATAGGAACCATTGAACTGAACAACTTTCACTATGAGACCAATTCTGAAATCGCGAAAAAAAACTGCTGTTTCATACATTTTGTTTGATATTTTAGTAATATATTTTTGGATAAAACATCTGTTTTTTTGCGATTTCAGAGATGGTCCCATCCCATAGTAAAAGTTGTCCAGTTTGATGGCTCTATCTACCATATTCAAATTAAGGAGTTTTTTTTAACACGTTGTAGTAACCCAACAAGCAAAAACGTCGCATAAGTCCTGACTTGTATGACTTTAAGTCGGATAACAGTCTTACAATAGTAATGAGATGACTGCTAGGTCCTATAGACGTCTTAAATTTAACTTTTTAGTCATGCGACAAATATGTCATAATAAACTGGTCATAGAAACGTAGGCACGACTAAATTATACGACGTTATATTAACGTTTTAGCTTAAACCTCTGTACGACTCGTAGTCGCATTTCAGTCAAGTTTCGACTTTTAAATGACGTTTAACAAAATGGCGGCCTTACTTGGTCTTCAAATAACCTTAAAATGACTTTTTGTCTTTAAAACGTCATATAGAGATTAGTGTGCGACGAAATTAACATGGCTGACATTTTGAGAATTAAATATAATTTTATTAATACAATTTTTATGTTTTAAACGCAAAACTACGAAGGGGCATGAAAATATGAATAGTATTTACATAGGTATATTATCATAAAATTTAAATTCCCAGACGAACTAAACGGTATGAGAGACAAACACAGTTAGCAAGATATGAAAGTTAATTAATACTCACCATTTATTACCTTGTAATGGATTTATTTTGCACTCAGATCTCGAAACATAACCACAAATACGAGTCACTGACGAACATTAAAAATCAGTCGTACAAGAGTTGTTAATTGACTCATATACAACGTTTTCGTCATTCAAAAACATCTGTATGACCACAATATAACGAAAGAGTCGTTGTAAAGTTTTGATGCGACTACTGTACGATGAAAGTAGTAATCTTGTGACTTTTGTATGACCATTAAACAACAATGTAGGTCGTATAAATGGGGCTCTTTTCGCGTTGAGCAATCGTTATTATAACGTTAGTGTGACCTATCTTTTGCGACCAGTGGTAATATGATAACGTTTGTACAACCATTGTACGACGTAAAATTGTTAGTTGGGAAGGTACCTAATTTTTTTCGTACATTTTGATATTTTCGTAATAAATTTTGGTATGAAACAGCCGATTTTTTTTCGCGATTTCAGATTTGGTCCCATAGTAAAAGTTGTTTAGTTTGACGGTCCCTATTTACCATATTCGGATTTAGGGTTTTTTTTTGTAACACGTTGTTTATTTAACTAGAACAAGCGTATGTTTGCACAATAACTCCGTCTGCTCATTTAACGGGGACACGTTATAGCCCATTTTCTTCTAAGGTTTAACGCTATGCTTTTTCTCGGAGGGCATCATTAACATAAATTTTACGCCTTCTTAGATAAGTTTGGACTGCTGCCCGCCCCTTTATTAGGGCTCCTTTCCCAAATTTACGGGATATTATTACGTATGGTACGACCGCTTTTGTATTTCGGAATATAATAGTTGGCGTAACGGTTTTTATTCCGCCTAAAAGGGGTGAGATATTAAGGTCATATAGCTGATTTAAGTAATACGGAGATATGGGAAATATGGATGGTTAGAAATAAGTTGGGTTGCGTTGGTATAGTAAATGGCGGCCACTATTCAAAATTGATTTTGAAAACCCTATGGAAAATGGAAAATATGATCTAGGATTAACAATTGTATTCTGGTAAAAAGTAATAATTTTAAGAAATAGACTTTCAAATAATATTTATAGCTTCTAATATAATTAGGTAACAAAATTGACAAAATTCGGATAATATTCAAGTGCTTCTACAGAATATCTATAAAAAGTCCCGGGTTAAATCTAGTAGTCACTTTATCAATTATTATTTTTAATAAGAAAATGAAACTTTAATCAATAAAATATTTTTATATTCAAGATTTTATTAGTAATAGTCAACTATTACTTATAAAAACTTGAACAAAAAAAACAATTAAGCCTTCTGTATTATTATTGGTAAAACAGGAAAAAATAATAACAAAGAAACCCTTTGTAAAGCATATCTCATTCCAGAATAAACGTTTTAGGAAGTAAGTAAGTTTTCTCTTTCTTACTCGGAACGTTTCACGAATCTCATTATTTTCAGGCCCACCCTAGGACTATTTGGTATAGTGGCTTTACCCTTTAAATTAGGTACCTAATAGTACGTCTCCCCAAAAGTCAGGTGCGAATAGAAAAATGGGGGCACACGACACCGGAATATATTACGAAATCGCACTCTAGTTTGTATGTGAGCTGCGCCCACGATGGATGTGTTAGTTTTTCCCTAAATAGGGATGGGGTGAAAAAATATTAAGTAAAAAAAATCACAATTAAAAGTAATCTTTTTTGAATCACTGGTTCTGTAAAAAGAAGATTACTTAGCTGTTACATTAGACACTAACTTCATCATTATAAAATAATTATTGTAATGCAACTGATGAATTTGTTACAAAGTGATAGATATAGTGTTTAACCATCTACGAAAAAGGGCGTAAATAAAAAAAAAATGATAAGCACTCTGCTCCTTTTTTTATTCCATTTCATTTTGAAAAGTCTCTACAGTTAAATACCACTTTGACTTTAGACAGTTTAAAAAAGAATCGAACTTTTCCTGCACTATCAGGAAAATTACGATTCCCAGCAACTATGGTGACCACATTTTATGAAAAGATTGCTGGCAGTAAAGTACTATAGTAGCTACACAATATTTACTGAATAATTGAATATTATAATGACAACACTGATAAAAAAATCCATTTTACAAAAGTCTGTAGGTTTTTTTCTTTAGAGACTATTTTTAGCAAATGGTAAAATTTTTATCCACTGATTTAAAAAAAAGAAACTGTGGCAAAGGTATTTTATTCAATTTTTAGGGTTCCGTAGCCAAAATGGCAAAAAACGGAACCCTTATAGATTCGTCATGTCTGTCTGTCTGTCTGTCTGTCTGTCCGTCCGTATGTCACAGCCATTTTATTCCGAAAGTATTAGGATTACACAGTTGAAACTTAGTAGGTAGATGTATTCTGTTAACCGCTTAACGATTTTAACACAAAAATAAAAAAGAATAAAAATTAAGGGGGGCTCCCCATACATTGAACTGAAACTGAAAAAAATTTTTTGCGGGGTGTCTATAGATAGGTCTTAAAAAATGACATTGAGGTTCCTAAGACAATTTTTTTTCAAAATCAACCGTTTGAAAGATAAACACTGCCAAAGTGGTAAAATGTGTGTCCCCCCCCCCCCTCTAACTTTTGAAATAAGAGAGTAAAAAATCTATAAAAAATATATGCTATAGATCTTAATAAAAACTTTCAACGAAAATTGGTTTGAACGAGATAAAGTAATTAGTTTTTGAGATATATCATATTTTACAAAACCGCAAATATTACTTTGTCATTCACACCAACACTGTGAAAAACAATGTTATTAAAATAAATATGGTATGGTATAAGGTAACTACGGAACCCTACGGCGCGTGACCCGACACGCACTTGCCCGGTTTTTTTTATTTTCATATTCCGGCTTGTATACGAAAGTATATTGTCCCACCACTAGCGATTGCTGCCGAACTCTGATAAATAGGCCTCCCTAATATTTTGTTCTGAAAATCGCTAAATAAATTGAATTGGGTCCAGTACGGGTTGCCATGAGTCTGGGTGTTAATACTCTCCTTTTATGAATGACGATGTAATTTAGAAATGTCTGTGGTTTACTAGGCAATTTATTATTTTAGTACCTAAATTACGTTAAAACGTGTTTAATGGGCATAAGTCGCTTTGTTATAGTGTAGGAAATGAAGCGATCTTTTTACTGGAGACCCAAACATTAAATCCTCAGTCGATTAAACTTTGCAGGGATGTAATATAGTCGAACCAAAACCTATGTACAAATATCCAAAAACAAAAAAAAAAAACGATTTGGATAATTTAAAAAATATGTTTCATTTATGATACTGTAAAGTTTCGTCTATTATCAAAAACTTATAATTACTAAATACCTACTCTAATTTTAATTTTTAAATAAGTGTCATTTGTAACCCTATTGCGTGAGTGAGATTAAAAGAGGTGTGATTTTGTAAGAAAACGATTAATAAATAGAGCTACAGATTTGCATCTGATACAAATTTTGCCCGCAGTCGTTTTTGTCAAAACTAAATTTAACTTTAAAAGGTAGAGTATGTGTTTGGAAAAGAATGAAAATGCTTAGAGGCCTTTTTTCTTTTCAGTTCACAGTAAAATAAGTACTTTTCATTCTCAAAACCTACTCAGCCTCGTTCTCATTTCCCAAGTACCCATAGAATGTTCTCGACTCTACATATATATATATACGTAAGACAATAGTTACATAGTCGCGTCACCGCACCTTTTAGTGTCAAATGTGAGAAGAATATGGGTAAACAAATCCTACAATTTCCATCACGTTTATTCGAAGCTCCAGTGACGTCAACACCCCCCCTAAAAAGGGGGGCATGTAATTTCTTTTGTAGATAGTGTGAACCGACACACCCTATTGAGCGAAGGTGGCAATTCTTGAAAACTTCGAATAGTTTTTGGTATCCTACTAATATTATAAATGTGAAAGTTTGTGGGTTTGGATGTTTAGATGTTTGGATGTTTGTTCCTCAATCACGCAAAAACTACTGAACGTATTTGCTTGAAATTTGGCACACAGATATAAGGTGGCCTAGATTAAAACATAGAATACTTTTTGTCCCGATATTCCCACGGGAACGGGAACCACGCGGGTGAAACGGCGGGCGGTCGCTAGTATTTTATATGGGTTAATAAATCAGTAAGAATTTATTTCCATGATGAAAAGCCTGCCATTTGGAACCATTTTAACAACATTACGAATAAGTGTGTTTTTATATGATAACAAAACGAAAATCATTAAAAAGTCATTAAGTACATTATTTTGGTGATGAAAACGTGCAAATTACTTTAGCTCTCAATTCTGTATTGGTGTTTTAGGATTTTTTTGTATGAGCTGCGGCCCCATTTCGAAACCATGACGTTTACCTTACTGAAAGTGTAAATGTAAACATAAAAAACTGTTGATGAAGAAGAATGTAAAATTTGACATTTAGTTGCGTTAACATTATACCTACTTACATCACTTCTTAAAATCTCTCGTTTCAGAGATGACTCACTTAGCGTCGTGTTTTCATAGTCAATTTTCGTCAGTATTGAAAGATGTGTGAGCCAGTTTCCCAATAATATCATTAAGTGTCGAAACTCATCGTCGGCCCAAATGAATAATACTTAGGACTTGATTTTAAGTGTATTTGACATGGATATGTTTTGACTGTGTTAATATTAATATTTTTATGGTCCCGCTCCTCAAAAAAGTACCCAACATAAAATTAATTGGTTGTCTGCCTGTATGGCTGTTCATTTTTTACGTTGTGACTATTTTTTATAAAAATATTGTCCAACAAAACTTTATCCAGCAATAGTTATTTTTACTATCATATTAAAAAAAAGTACTTATAAAATATTTTAAGGGTTTCGTTCCTCAACAGGATCACTAAGTTTTCTTTATACTTACATTGTGTATCGTCACATCAGGGCCTTTTATATTGTTTCAATATTTTCATCAAATTTTTCTCCAACAAAACTTTATCCAGCCATGATTACGCAAGCATTTATCACACTTTTCCCGCGCACATCTGCATAGATCCGAAGATATTTCCCCCGCTTTTCACTTTGTTTGCTTGTCACATTTCTTTTCGATTCCGTCCCAACCCAATATCCTGTCCTATCTATTTATTTAACATATCATATCAGCATTAGCTTGATATATAGGCTTTGATCCTTCGGACTGGGCCACCATGATTTATTCCAACATTATCGCATTGCCAGGGCAATGTCAAATGGGGATTTTTACCCTACGATTTTCCAATGTGATTTTATTAGTTTGAAGTTTAGTGTTACCTACTTTTTAAGTGAACTTTAAAACAGCTTCTTTGTTTATAATATTTTTATATTTAAATCAGATATAAAAACCTATTAGTGTAAAGGATACGAATTGATTGTTATTTCTTTCGAAGTCAAATAATTCTTTTTTTTTCAAAGCCTGAAAAATAATATTACAGAAACGGTAATAGTTACTAAACCTTAACATTAATAGCTGCATTCTTTTTATAAAGCTTAATTACTTGCCTTATAAAAGTAATAAACATGTTTCTACGAGACATCACGATTAAAGTGCTGGTACAATTTCTAAAAAAAAACGAAACTATTAGCACGCAATAAATAAAAAATCCCAATTACTTGCAAAAACTCACACACAAGATCTCCCATACAATATTCATAACCTCTTATATGAAAACTATCAACACTAAGGGTACATGTATTTCGCGACGAATTTTCTAATCGTGTCCGCTAGGGATGGGAAAACATCATATTTCACTAGACCCGGGTGGGGGGTGTAGGGGGGCGACGGAGATGAGTTTTTTACGCATTATTGCTACATACGGAACCAGAATTGAACCCCTGCGCTGCTAATAAATTATAATTTCGATTATTTGTGACAGTTTGTTGTCGGCTGTGTTAGTAAATGTTGGATAATGTTTGGTTCGGGTAGATTAGCTATGTTTTGACAGTATTGAAAATATTTTTAGTGTTTTAAGGTTGTTGCGTTTATTTTGTTAAGTACCTAATAGGGTATTTTCCAAATTTTTTTAAACTGCTTATATTTAAAGATTGAGACGAACGATTTAACAGAAAAATATTAAAAAAATAATTAATGTCTTTTTTCTTCATTAAACCAATTAACGTTAAATTTATTTTTAAATAGTTTTGAATTTACTGCCAAAACGCTTGGTTCGACGACGTCTACTGTGTGACGTCATCTTTGTGTAAACAATAGAGTAAATTGTTATACAGACTACATAGGTGTTCAAATTGTTTTCACAAAGTTGACGTCTCACAGTAGACGACATCGAACCGAGCGTTTTGACGCTAAATTCAAAACCATTAAAAATAAATTAGACTTTAATTGTTTGAATAGAGAAAAAAGACATTAATTAATTTATTTTTATTTTTCTGTTAAATCGATCGTCCCAATCTTTAAATTTAAGCAGTTTTCAAAAAATTGGAAAATACCCTATTAAAGCGGGGTTCTGAGGTACTGATCTTTTATTTTATTTTATCTACACTCACAACATAATGTTCCAAATATGAATTCAAAAAAGGTAATATAAATACGTACTTTATTTTTGTGGATAGGTAAAATTAAAAAATAAACTCATTACGATGCAGTCACTTGCATCATAAAATAACTTTTTTTCTCATTACGATACAGGGCAAATCCAAAAAGAAGGCAGTGCCGTAACATAAAAAAAAAACGACCAATATTTTCCCACATATTTTTCATGATTAAAATGTACTCTATGGTAATCGATGACTTTAGTGCGATTAGTTTGTTGAAATGCACTGATCATTTTTTTTTTCTAATGGAATGCGCGCCAAGCATTTCCGATAAAGTTTTGATTTAAATTTTTACATTTTGTTATACATACTGAATTTTGTAGGTTTTTTTTATTCTTGCCTTAAAATGTGAAAAAAAAATTACTCTGCCCGATATTTTAGTTTAGATGCAGCTAAGGAATTGACTTATTACAAGGTAGGTGCTAATAAAAACAAAGTCTCTCTCTCTTTTCTAACGTTGATCTTTTATTTAATAGGTTCAATCCCAAATGTATGAGTGTAGATAAAGTAGTGTATGAAACTGCACATAACTAGGTATTAAAACACTCGTGTGATACTATTAAAAACCTCGCCTACGGCTCGGTTTTTAAACACACACTCGTGTTTTAATACCCCTCTTTATGTGTCAGTTTCATAAACTACTATTAAGCAATCAAAGCGTAGTTATATTGTTCCAATGGCGAAACAAGTAGCTCAAAGTATGTAATATTGCTGTAATGAAAATTAAAGAATGACAGAAAATTATTAAGTTATAATGTTACTTAAGTAATTGCGACACCTTGGCCATTCAATTGTTGGGATAATCGTCAAGCTATTTTTCATTATAATAAATAATAATAATCTTTTTACCATCGCCACTCTAAAAAGTGCGTTTAATTCAACGATAAGATTACATGGCAAGAGATTTTATGGTATGCAAATTGTATTTTCATTATTTCTTTTCAATAAATTATTCAATAAATTATTTGTAAAATTATTTGTATAAGAGTGAATAATAAGCGATTTTATTCACCGAGTGAATAAAAATGATTTGAATTTGGAACAAGCGCGCATCGTATGAATTATGTACAAAAAAAAACGTGCTGAAAGTATGGAGCTATTCCATAGATAAAGCCATAGTTATACAATTAAATAAAAAAAATATCCCGCCAATTTTATTTAGGTTCTTTTTAGGGTCTTATCTTTGGGTTCTTTTCTAAAAAAATATCTCGCCAAATTAATTAAGTTCTTTTTAGTGTCTTATCTTTCGGTTCTTTTACTTTTTATATTAGAGGGAGATTAGATGTTTAGTCTTGCATCAGTCCATTCCATCAGTCTGGTACGATCTTCAGTCTGTAAAAATTCAAAGTCTATACAAACTGATGAAATGGACTGCTGTCAGACTGATCATGTAATTTCCCTCATAGCATGGTTGTTTTATGTCATTGGAAAACTTATAGTTTCACTATTTTCTAACGGTTAAATTACCTATTACCTATCTAAATAATAAAATTTGATAACTATAAATAGGTACTATAGGTGTTAGTACTGCTATTATGTTTTCTCGCAGTCAATGGTAAAAAGTAGAGTACACAACACGTGAAAAAAAATTTCATCTCGGTCCTTTGTATCCCTCGTTTCGCTCAGGATTCTACTTTTGAATCCCTCGCTACGCTCGGGATTCAACTCTAGAATCCTTCGCTGCTCTCGGGATCCAACATAGTACCTCGAACTAAATTCCTTCTTTTTTCACTTGTTGTATAATCTACTATTATTTTTCTCTCCAACAGTTGCTTAATGGGCTATCTATCTATATATATATGGCTATGGGTATCTCCAACATTAAGTTAACTAAATTAAGTTATAAACTATCTTACTGAAACTAAAATTCGCCGCTAATGACTGTATAGTCGGGACATGAAAATGTTAAACACTTTATAACTGTGTCAAATTAAACAGATAACGTAGAGAGTGACAGTGACATATATTAGTTACGATAAAGTTCTAATAGGCCTCTTTCAATCAAAATAACAAATGTAAACCAACACTTAATAATAAAAATATCTAGCAACACTGTGTTCTTTATCAAAACCCTTATAGATTTTCCATCCTCACCGCAGTGTACTCTGGAAAATGTTAACAAACAAATTGGAAATAGTCCTGGAGATAGCGTTTCTAATACCCGACTTCATTTCAGTGGCACGAGCCGCTGATCGAACGAAAACATTGTTGTGTGCCCTTCGACGCAACGATCGGGACTCACTGGAAGTGAATCGTGGGCTTCACGGTCGTCAACCAATGTGACCTTGGGGGATATTACCCTGTATTCCCGTTGGCCCCATAATTTCGTCCCCTGATGGGGACAACGGAACGTCTTAAATTTCAGTGCTGTTGTCCCCATGATAATGGGGACAGCGGGCCGTTAAAATTTCACGTATATCATTGTCCCCATAATCTATATTTCAAACGTGGGTAATTAACTATATGTAAGTAAGTACATAGAGGAACATTATGAATTTCTATAGTTACATCTCTTTCCCGCTGTATAGCAAATAAAGGACGCATTGATAGCCATTAAGAAAACTGGCTAGTTTTAAGAGGTTGTAATATGTCATGTCTCAGTTGGAGTTTGGTGGCAAGTCGCAAATCACTGTCTATAAGAAAAAAAATCGCTGTTCTTAATGGTTGGCGTCTCTACCATAGACTTAGAAAATTTTTCGCTACGCTCAAGGTCTCTACCTACGTAAAAAAAATCAAAATGACAGATCTAAAGGTACAATAGCGTTTCCATGCTTCTTATATCTTTGGTTCACCTGACATGCACACTGGAGGTGTATTTTTATTAATAAAGCGCTTACACTGAACGCCTTTGCGAGAAAGCTTTTAAGAGCTTAGGTTTTACATAAACGATGTAGCACACTTCCTCTACATTTTAAATTTAGTTGAATATATCTCGAGAAATTTATTTAATTCAATTTAACTAAAAATAATTTGTCTTAAGAGACGCACTGACTCATTCATCATCGTAAAACTCAAACCACCGGACGGATTTGGGCTGAAAGCTTGGACGAATCAACCACTGATTCGTCCAAGGCTGAAAGCTGAATTTGACATACAGAGGCCGGCCACATTCAGACAGAATTCGGTTTCGGAATGCTGTACATAGGAACGTAATTTCGAACGCTGCTAATCCGTACAAATCTATGAATCTACCTCACACATACGGGATTTTTCCGTACGGAATTTTTATACATTATCGATATTCCGTTCGGAATACCGAATCGGGGTTCCGTCTGTATGTGGCCGGTTTTAAGTTGCGAACTCACGTGGACACATAATTATCGACATTGTTAAAGCTTTCTTTCATTGAAAGTTATTTATACACAAATGAACTCTCAAAATATAATGATACATTGCTCTTTTTTATTTGTTTATTTATTAATAACTTATAATTATTAACACCGATACAATTATTTTCAAAAAAATTATTTGCTTTAAAAAGTAAGTAATAGGTACCTAAAAATTGCCTTAATCATAAATTTTCTTTTTTGAAAATTACAAGCAATATTATTGTATTTATGAGAAATAATTATTTGCCTTATCTAATATAGACAAATTACTACACTTTGTAACTTGTGGTTAATACTAATTCTGTAGTTAACAAGCAAATATGCAAATTCTGTGTCCTATTACATACATAACGTGAAGGCAGAGGTTGCTAAGTATGGAACGAGACATTTTGATATTTTCGTTATTAATTTTTGTATGAAACAGTTGATTTCTTTTCGCGATTTCAGAGTTGGTCCAATAGTAAAAGTTGTTCATTTTAATGGTATCTAACTACCATTTTCTTGTTTCAGATTTTCAGTTTGATTTTCAGTTTTTTGTAACACGTCGTATAATGGTAAAAGCTCTTGAGGTGAACTCCTCCATGTATGGTAAGATTTTTTTTCTTACAGAAACCTAAACCATTGAATTTTGTTAAACATAGTTATTTCGTTGTAATGATTTTTTCTTTATTGGCGGCGCTAGTGGACGCTCGGTGCAAAAAATCATTACAACGAAATTTACTAGTTTATATATGTTTCAGAATATTACTAGTTAAAATATTACTAATATTACTAGTTTTTATATGTTTCAGAATTTTGATAAACATATTTATTTCGTTGTAATGATTTTTTCTTGATTGGCGGCGCTAGTGGACGCTCGGTGCACCCTATCAACTCAAAAACAGGTTTCTAAACTAGATATTTTTCTTAATATTATGACAAAGGACATCATCCATTTTTCATACATTTTTGGTCCAAATATGAAAGTGTCGGCCAAAAGACAAAAGTGCAATATTATCATGGATTTTGTCCATCTAAATATTTTTTTATTATGGCACTGAAGCTGTAGCACCGCTTCACATTTGTGGCAAAATACATTTAGACAGACTTTTTGAACTTATTTAAAATTAAGTATAGCGTTGCTACAGCTTCAGTGCTAAATATAATAAGAAATGCTTAGGTGGACAAATCTATCAGAATAAAAGCACTTTTACTTTTTGGCCGGCACTTTCACATTTGGACCAAAATGGATGATGTCCTTTAAATAAACAATTCCGCTTCCATATAAAGTTACCTTTATCCCACAGAGTGTCCAGCGTCCACCGACCGACGTTGATGTATCATGTCGGATCAGCGCGTCTGTCCCGGGCCTAATCTCCATACATTACCCCTGGATATTGTCCAAACAAATGGTACTTGAACCGGACTTAGCAGAAGGGTGTGTTTAATGGTTCTCATAACGTTTCGCTGCTCTTATGTTTAATGTCACACTCTTTTGTTTGTCCTCTAATAGTGTTTGATGAGTTTCATTTGTTTTATGTCACCCGTTTGGATGTTATGTTAACTTAAAGTTATATAACCTCATGAAGAGCTTGATGGCGCAGTTATTGAGCGCCTGGCCCAGCGGAGGTTAAGCAACTTTCGCAAGGGTTGGTCATGGGATGGGTGACCAAAAATTTATTTACTTTCAGCACGTTAAGCCGTTGGTCTTGGAGCATTTGCAATCGTTAACACCCACCAATCCGCATTGGGCTCGCGTGGTGGGTTATGGCCGATCCTTCTTATCCGCCCATAAGGAAGGCCTGTGCCCCAGCTGAGGGGACATTAAAATGGTTATATAAACTCCTTAAACAGTTACTGGCTAAAAATAATAAAAGAAATGAATACGTAGTTACTTAGCTAAACTAGTATAGTTTAATTAGTTAAATTTCTTCTTCTTAGTCGTACACTCCTGGCGGAGTGGTCGTGATCATGGACTGTCTGGTGGGTTGGTTGCGGCTTTCGCGATACTTCTCCATTTCTCTCTGTTCGTGGCACTGCGTGTGCATTCAGTGAGGGAACACTTTGTGGTTGTTTTTATTATGTCTGTCCATCTTGTGGGTGATCGACCGCGAGAACGTTGACCTTCCACTCTCCCTTGTACCATCAATCGTTCTAATGAGCTTTCGTTGCGGATAATATGCCCAAACATCTTTAGGATTCGTACTTGCACAATCGACGAAAGTCTTTGTTTGATACGAAGCTCTTTCAAGATGGAATCGTTTGTCCGGTGAGTGGTCCACTTTATCCTCAGTAAGCGCCTCCAGCACCACATCTCAAGGGCGTCAATCTTCTTACGGTATTTTTGGTGGATCGTCCATGTTTCAGCTCCATATAGGAAGATAGGAAATATTAAGTATCTCATTAAGCGAACTTTGGTGTTTTTAGTTATGCGGCGATCTTTCCATATCTTCTTGAGCTTTTCCACGGCTGATCGTGTGATGGCACACCGTCTCCTGATCTCTTCCTCACAACTTCCAGTGTTTGTGATTGTGGATCCCAGGTAGATGTAACTCTGGACAACTTCACAATCAGCTATTACACGTAAGTCAGGTCGATTGTTATTATTACGATCCACCACCATCATTTTGGTTTTATCGTGGTTTATAGTGAGACCAAAATCAACACTGGTTGTTTCCAGAAGCGCAAGAAACCGTTCTATGTCTGCTTGTGACGTCGCAAGAAGAGTAGTATCGTCAGCATATCTCAGGTTTGATATCATCCGACCGCCAACTGATACACCCTTGTCCCAGTCTTCCAAAACTATCCGCATTATGTATTCGGTATAGATGTTAAATAATAGAGGGGAGAGGATACATCCCTGTCGAACACCAGCCTGAGTCTTGAAATCCCCAGAATCAAATCCATCCACGCGAACAGCAGCTGTACCATCCTCGTAAAGTATCTTAATGAGGTACACTAGATGTCGTGGTACACCCATTGTCGATAGTACTTCCCACAGCTTCCACCATTTAACGGTGTCAAAAGCTTTACGAAAATCCACAAAACAAATAAACAGCGGGGTATTGAACTCTCGCGCTTTTTCTATGATTTGTCTTAGGTTGAGAATCTGTTCTCGTGTTCCCTTTCCTTTGACAAAGCCGGCTTGTTCTTGAGCAATTTGGCGGCTTATAAATGCTTGTAGCCTCGTGTTGAGTATATGAAGGAGGACCTTACTAGCGTGGGATATGAGAGATATTAGGCGAAAATTATTACACTTTTTAGTCGAGATTTTATTATGGAGTGAGATGAATAGGGAGTGCGACCAATCCTTCGGCTATTTTCCCGTATTCCATATTTGCCGACAGATGGAGTGCAAGATATCCACACCAACATCCCCCATGATCTTGAATACTTCTATGGGAATTTCGTCAGCACCTGTAGCCTTGCCGCACTTTAGGTGTTTAAGAGCGGCTTCTACTTCTGATCTTAATATAGTAGGTTCTTGTTCTGTAGGCGTTGTGTACTCAGGTTCAGGGCTTTGAGATCTATGGTCATCCAGAAACAAAGACTTGCAATAATCCTCCCACACTTTAACAATCAGCTTAATTTCTGTAACAGTGTTACCAGCAGAATTTTCTATTGCCCAGGACTTTGGTTTGAATTGTCTCGTTATTGTTCTAATTTTCATATGAAGATCCTTCGTCTCGAATTTCTGAGCGTGCTGTTCTAGTTCTGTGCAGATAGTGTTGAGCTTCTTATTGCGATCTTTCTTTTCTAACTTTTTATCAAATTAATAATTTCCACTGTTAAAATGTGTACTGTGGTGGTCGGTGGCTTTGCGGTTGGTGTGAATACACCCTGCAACGTTCCGTTCTTGTCTTTGCTAATATTATGTTTTTCTGTTGTGTTTGGTTGTGTTCATGTTTTACTGTTTTTAAACTTAAGTTAAATCTAATATCTAAGCACTTGCGGGTGGTTAATGGTGTTTTATGGTTTTGTTTTTATTGTTCAATTAATATTAGTGATATATTTATACTTTTATACTTATTATATTATTAGTTTTATATATATTTTATTGTTATTATTATTTATCTATATTATAAATGTCGTCGACTGATGAAGATGATAGTTTTTTATCGGCAAATAGTAGCTTAAATGATAGTTTCGCTAGCATCCCTACCTTATCCGAATCGCTAGACTCATGTTTCTCCGATGTTTCAAAAAACTTCAATGTAGTTCATATAAATGCTCAAAGCATTCCGGCTCATTTTTCTGATATGCTGGCAAGTTTTGACTGTAAGAATATCCATGCCATACTTGTCTCTGAGTCATGGCTTAAGCCATGTTTACCTTCTGTATATTATTTCTTCTGTAGCCTATTCATTGCCAGGCTTTAACCTAATAAGGAATGATCGTACGGTGGGAGGTGGGGGCGGTGTCGCCATTTATCTCCGTTCACATATACCTTTTACTGTGGTTGACATGTCACCGCAGCCGCCACCGCGAGATGCTGGTGAGCATCTTTTCCTGGAGGTTAGCCTGTGCCATTCAAAAATACTTCTCGGTGTTTACTACTGCCCTTCCTCTGGTTTTAACTTCTTTTCGTCACTCGAAAGTAAAATAGAACTTCTCTGTCCCTCTTACAGTCATACTATTTTAATGGGAGATTTCAACACTTGTCTTCTCAAAAACGACTCCCGATCGGCTAATCTTCTCTCTGTGGTACAGTCTAATAACTTAGTTCTCCCCCCATTAAATGCCACTCATAATTTTCCAAATTGTACACCTTCACTTCTCGACCTTATTATAGTCTCTTCCTCCCAACACATTGCCAAGCATGGTCAATTTCCAGCTGATGCCTTCTCATATCATGACTTAATTTATGTCTCGTACAAATCTCGTCCTCCAAAGGCAAAGCCCAAAGTTTTAATGCAGCGCAATTTTAGTGGTATCAACGTAGAAAATCTGAAGGAGGATGTCGTTAATACCGACTGGTCTCAGCTATTTAACTGTGATTCCGTTGACGGTAAACTTAAACTTTTTATGTTAAGGATCATCATGTTGTTCGACATCCATGCTCCTCTGCGTCCTGTCAAAATGAAGCACCGTCCATCACCATGGCTCACTGACGACATCAAACGTATTTCAGATTTAAAAAATATAGCCAAAGCTAGGTACAAACGTCGCCCCACTCCTTATAACTGGGAAAAATACGTCAAAGCTCGCAATCGCTGCAATAAGGTGTGTAGAAATGCGCAACGCCAACATATCCAAAAATCGGTTGATAATGAAGATCCAGCGAAAGTTTGGCAATTCCTAAGATCTCTGGGCATTGGAAAACAACGTCAAACCTCATTTTCAAAAAAATTTGATATTAACTCGCTGAACCAACACTTTACTTCCTCGCATAACTTCGACTCATCAACCAAAGTTGATACTTTGAATTTTCTTTCATCTCTCCCATGCCCAGATTACTCAACCTTTTCATTGCGTCAATTCACTGATTGTGATGTTAAGAAGAGCATTATCTCCATCACGTCTAATGCTGTTGGTGGTGACTGCATCGGCCGGAAAATGATACTACCTATTCTCGATGAAATCCTTCCCATTATCACGCACATACTTAATCACTCTATTACTACTGGTGTCTTTCCATCTGCTTGGAAAGATGCTCACGTTACCCCGCTGCCTAAAAACTCCAAACCATCATCCTTGGTGGACTATAGGCCTATATCTATTTTACCATTTCTTTCAAAAGTTCTTGAACGCCTTGTCCATTCTCAATTGTCCACTTTCCTTCTTAGCAACCAACTCCTTAATCCATATCAATCCGGGTTCCGTCCAGGGCACAGCACTACCACAGCATTAGTAAACGTCACAGACTATATCAGGTCAGGAATGGATACTGGTAAAGTAACGATCCTTGCCTTGCTAGATTTTAGCAATGCTTTTAATTCCGTTGACTTCGATATCCTGCTGGGCATACTTCGCTCTATTAACATATCTCCAACGATGATTGACTGGTTTCGTAGTTACCTGTCTGGACGCCGGCAGCGTGTTCGCATTGAGGATACCTTTTCCAATTGGTGTGATATCACTGCTGGTGTACCACAGGGTGGCGTGCTGTCTCCATTACTTTTCTCTATTTTCATCAATTCCATTTCATCATTATTAGTTTCATCCTACCACCTTTATGCAGATGATTTGCAAATATATACACAAACGTCGATCGATCAACTTGAGCGAGCTATTAACATTATAAACAGCGATCTTGTTAAGATTTGTGACTGGAGCAGGTCATACGGACTAAAAGTGAATCCTTCCAAGACCCAAATCATTGTCATTGGCAGCTCCACGTACACAAATAGAATCATCTGGTCAAATTTACCTGTTTTTAAATTTGATGGTGTTACCCTGACTCCTAGTGATTGCGTAAAAAATTTGGGTGTGTTAGTTGACAAAAACCTTACGTGGGGACCCCAAATAAAAGAAGTTAGTCGCAAAATGTTTGCAGCAGCTGGTTCCTTAAGAAGGTTACGCAATTTTCTTCCCATAGCCACTAAAACTGCGCTAGCACAATCTCTTCTTCTACCCATCTTAGACTACGCCGATGCCAGCTATCTGGACCTCACAGAAGAGCAACTGAACAAACTTGAGCGACTCCAAAATTTCAGTATAAGATTCATATTTGGGTTACGCAAATATGATCACGTGTCCGCTTTCCGTATCAAACTCAAGTGGTTGCCAATTCATCTCCGCCGGAATGCGCACATTGTCACCCTTCTATACAATATTCTGTTCAATCCTCGTTTTCCGCCATATCTTAAGGCACATTTCCGTTACCTGCATGACACTCACTCGCGAGTTTTAAGATCATCGGAGAACTTGATATTGGAGATACCCAGGCACTCCACTAAATTCTTCGACAAATCCTTTACTGTCCAAGCTGCTCGTTTGTGGAATGAACTGCCGAACGAAATAAAGCATGCACAATCTATAGAGAGTTTTAAACGCCAAGTTAAAGAACATTATCTGTCTTTGCCGTCATAGTATTTATTTTTACTCTATTCTTTGTTTGTCGAAACGATATTTATTGAATTATATCTAAATATGGTATATTGTTATATATATATATTATGTTTATCTATATTATTACATATACATGTATATATATATTTATATGTATATTATGCATACATATATAAATTATATAAGTAGATTTGTGTAAATATTGTATTATTATATTAGGTTAAAATTATATTAGTGAACGTTTTTTGTTCCTCTTTTTAAAGCACCATAAACTGCCCATTCCTTATTTTTCTTTCTGTTCTGTGTAAATAAAAGGTTGCCTGGAAGAAATTGCTTTTCAGCGATAAGGCCGCCAATATTGTTCCACTTCTGTACTGTCCTTATTTGTTTTTATTATGGTGAACAATAAAGTATTCATTCATTCATTCATTCATTCTTTCCGACAAGCGGTTTGTATTTCAGAACTAAGCAGATTTAGCCTCTTCTTGTTAGCTCCAGAAGCTTTCTCTTTTCGCCGCTCTTCTACGAGATTCCACGTGGCACTCGACATCCAATGCTGTCGTTTTGCAACCTTCACCTTGGGCTGGGAAATCTTGACTGATGTCTTGATAGTGTTTTTAGCCAATTGCCAAAGTGACTCCGGTTCTCCATTGCAGTTGGCGGATTCGTTTGCCCAGGAATGTTTAAGATCTTGCAGGATATTACGGAAGGCCTCTTTGTCTACAATTTCAATACGTCTTGATATCTTTTTGGCAGTGCAGTTGCGGAGTTTAAGCTTCAGGCCGCATATTAACAGTTCATGATCAGAGAGACAATCTGCTCCTGGCAAAGTGTGCGCGTTAAATATCGAGCTCCTCCATCTACTTCTGATCATAACGTAATCAATCTGGTTACGATGTTTGCCGTCTGGGCTAGTCCACGTATAGAGTCTCCTTGGGTGGTGTTTAAAAACGGTGTTCATTATCGTGAGATTATTATCTGCGGCAAACTATTTTGTTTTAGCTATTTAACAAATTAGTTAAATAGCTTAAACAAAAACTTAAATAACGAAAATACTTAGTAGAACTGGTAGAATTTAAGTTTAAAACTTGTTGTTCAAAGTATCACTGAGACCACTGCTCTATTATTATAACATATTTTATATAGTTGACAAGCTTTTGGCCGCGACTTTGTTCGCGTCGCGCATAGTTGTGCATTTATTTTGTAAGTCACGAATTACCAATATACCTAGGTATTTATCAGTAGACCTCATTTCACACATTTCAATTTTCCCATAAAAAAACATGTACAAACTGGAACACTCCGTAGCACCCCTTCTAACAGCAATTTTCCAAAACCTTTTCTTAGTGCTCACCTACACCATAAAAGGTATTTACCCTTCAAAATGGTATCTCTACCAGCAATAATGGTTGAACCCTATATAAATCCCCATACAAACTGGAACACCCTGTGCAACGGGAATTTTCCAAAACCATTTCTTAGTGCTCACATACAGCACTAAGAAATGGTTTTGGAAAATTCCCGTTGCACAGGGTGCTACAGGGTGTTCCAGTTTGTATGGGGATTTATATAGGGTTCAACCATTATTGCTGGTAGAGATACCATTTTGAACGCCCGGACGAAGTCGCGGGCGGAAGCTAGTTTATTACAATAATCAGAATTGGGTTCCCGTTCCCGTTCCCGTTCCCGTTCCCGTTCCCGTTCCCGTTCCCGTTCCCGTTCCCGTTCCCGTTCCCGTTCCCGTTCCCGTTCCCGTTCCCGTTCCCGTTCCCGTTCCCGTTCCCGTTCCCGTTCCCGTTCCCGTTCCGCTTCCCGAATCATGTCCTGAATCATGTCCACCGTGTTGGACTTCAAAATAAATGTTATTTTCGCAATCACCATCCCATGAAACCTCAAGAACGACATCCATATCAATTTTTACTTACTTATCCCATTTACCCCCTAAGGGCTTGATTTACAAAATCACAAAATATATGTTTGTCTATTTATTTTTAGACGTGCTCCTTCGAAGTTTAAAGTTGTACTGTCTATTTTATATTCTTTTTCCATACAAAATTTGAACCCCATTTTCACCCCTTTAGGAATTAAATCATGTCCACCGTGTTGGACTTCAAAATAAATGTTTTGTTCGCAATCGTCATCCCAGAAAATCCCAATAACGACATCCATATCTATTTTTAGGTTTATTTATGCACCCCCAATTCATCCCCATAGGGGTTGAAGTTCTACCAATAACAATACATACGTTGCGTTAGATTTCCATCCGTAAGCCTAAATTACAAATTTAGCGATTTTTACTTCCAAAATAAAGGATTAACTTCTAAACACAACTTCATCCCCCTTTTCACCCCTTCGGGAGTAGAATTTTGAAAAACGCTGAGACACGTATTTATTTATTTTCAATCATCAGTCTAAACACAAAATTTGAAGATTCTAGCTTCAAAACTGAGGGACTTTCATACAAACTTTCATCCCTTATTTCATCCCCTTAGGGATGGAATTTTCAAAAATCCTTCCTTAGTGGATGCCTACACTGTATAAGGTATCTGTGTGCAAAATTTCAAGTCTATAGGTTCAGCGGTTTGGGCTATGCGTTGATATCTCCCTCAGTCAGTCAGTCAGGACTTTGAATTTTATATATATAGATAAAAGGAATCTATCCTCCAAAATGGCGTATCTATTTTCAGCCCTATACAAAATCTCATACAAACTGGAACAACCTGTATAACGGGAATTTTCCAAAACATTTTCTTAGTGCTCACCTACACCATGAAAGGTATCTACGCTCCTAAAATGGTGTCTCTACCTTCAACTCTATACAAATTCTCATACAAATTTGAAGAATAAACTATAGCAATAGCTTGCAGTAATCTAAGATGGCATGGGATATACATGGAGTGACTTGGCAGGCGACTTGGGAGGCAACTTTAGTCAGTTAGCGTATTTTGTCGACAATCGCTTGTAAAATCTATTCGCAAACCTAATTTCAATGAGAAGGCGATGCGATTTTTTAAGCGATTTTCGATAAAAACGCTAATTGACTAAAGCCACCTGCCGGGTAGCCGTGCCAAGTCGAAACGTGTAACTTTTTATCGACTATCGCCTGTAATCGCAAACCTAATTTCAATTAAGTGGCGATTCAATTTTACAAGCGATTGTCGATAAAAGTCGCCTGTCAAGTTGCCTGCCAAGTAGACTCGTGTAAACACCACATTACACCGATGAAAAATTATTCAGAACATAATATTTTTACTTGAACATTTTTCTACTCGAACATTAAAATTTTCCAAAGACATTTTTACTGTAATAAGTAGAGCCAGCAGTGGGGTAACAAGGGGGGCGCTTGTCCGACGTATGGAGATTAATTTGCGCCGGTCCAAGCGGACCACTGCCACCCACCCACCGACATATTAGTGTAGATACTTCTTTAAAATGGACGGATAATGTACTGTCTAAGGCGCCAGACTTAAGGAAACTTGCCTGTGAAGAGCGGGTCTGGTGTTTTGGTCATGTCTGAGGGCGTGGGTTCGAACCCCACTTCTGATAAAACTTTGTAGAGCTCGTGTTTACTTTTTTGTTGCTAGTTTATGTTATTTTCGAAATAAAAAGATGCTCACCCATTAAAGGAATGATATTATATAGGTATGATCATTATTTAATCTCTATGTAAAAAAGCGTGCTTCTGCAATGTCAATTAGTTGTAATAGATTAAAATTAGCGCTGCAATACAAATGAAATATTCGCATGACAAACTTTTACATTCTTAATTGTAGTTATGTATTTATGAAAAAAATATTATAACAACTTATAACAACTCTTTAATAGTAATTTTCAGCGCTCAGCGGAGAAAACCAAGTGGATTCACAATGTTGTCATTCACAATTTTCTATTAAATTAATTATCTAAATATGTAATAATTATGATGACACACTGACCCTGTCAAAGTAACAGTGTGCTGTGTTCTCTGAACTTCGCAGCAACACGTCATGTTATGCTGAGACAAAGCCCTTATTAGTTTCCATTATGTATTTTTTTTATTTCTTATAGTTTAGAGTTTTATCATATTAACTTTCTTTTTTATTGTTTGTTTAAATCGTGTGTAAGATTTAATGGTTATTTGGGACTAATAAAAATACTTTTCATTCATTCATTCATTCACATTGCGACGATTTGAGCCAGTAATGTCCACATTATTCTTTCGTCATCTCTGGTTAACAAACGAACAACCCCTTTCCCCTCCCCGTGCAGCCGTCTTCGTAAGTATATACCTAGGTAAGAAAAGGAGTAATTTACCTGGACCTGCCTGTCTTGATCATTTCTGAATAAACTTTAACTGCCGTACAAATAAACGAAGAATAAGTTTATACTTAGAATACCTAGGTACCTAACCAAAAAGTTTGTTTAGGAATATGAGGCTTTGAGACGTCAAAGGTAAGAAAAACCTTTTATTGCAAAGCAATATTTTTGGTTGTTATACCTAAGCATAAACTTATTTTTATTTTATTTGTACGACAGTAAGATGTCAAAACATGATACTTCCGACCTTAGAGTAAGACGGGCTTCTACAGACGTGACAAACGAAGCCTTTTGTTGCTCGAAGCTTCCGACCGATAAACAAATTATCTTCATCAAGAAGTTAAATTTTCAATAAGTACTTATTCTTTATAGTGATTTAACTTTTGCTAATGAAACAACAGTTTACGCTACTGCAAATCTAATACATTAGAACTTATAATTTATAAGCTTCCATATAGGTACATATAATTACTGTGACATAGTTAGCATTCTTTGACCGTGGTAATAGCAATGCAAACAGCTATAGAGATCATTTTTGGTTACAGAAAAAGAAACCGCTTTTTTGAAGTATTTTTTGCATTATAGAAACAAAAGCATCATTTTCTCATTATTACCAAAAGTTGATCGTTACAAAGTTATGACTAATAAAGTTTACGAAATTGGCAATTTTGTAGGTAACAACTTGTAAAGTTTTAAGATAGCCAGTAATTCTGGTTGAGGATTCCCTATGTGGTGCGCTTCCACCTTCAACTTTATTGCCAATTAACAGAAAAAAGTAGATATACGATGCGGTTAAATTTAAATTGACAATGGCGATGGCAAATCAAAGCTAATTGTAGATGTCGCTGCGTACGCTTGTTCCCAAGACAGTGGACGTTCAGAACAAAATGTATGGGAAAATTAGGAATTTAGTTTGTGGATTAACCAAAAATGGATTTAAAAGACTATTCTACAATGCAAGTGCAGGAATTGAAAGCCAAATTAAGATGTTTTTATTCTTACACGCTTACAATTTTTTTTAATATCCAGATTTTCCGGAAATTTGTTAGTGCCAACATCTTTAGAGCCTATTACACAGAATTTGATCCTTATAAAGCTATAAAAACTATTTTTAAAGTAAAAGTCTTTTGTTTTGATAATTCTCGTGGAACAAGCGTACGCAGCGCCATTTTGGCAGTTGCCATCCCCATTCATAGAAAGTGATCAGCGGCAACTTCACTTCAGAATGAAAGTATGGTACAGATTGCGACAGATTAAAGTTTTGCACCCCAAGTACTCCGAAGTTAGTCACTTCTGTTGTACAAAATCGAGTTGATCGCAATGTAAAGTATCAATCCAATTCAATCGCACTACCAGTCTGAGTGTCGAAGATAAGGCCGTCCGAACTATTAACAAGAACGGGACTCGAATATGAAGCTGCGTGGCCTGGGACTGTTTAATGAATATTTGATATCGATGCGACCGGTATCGAGTCGGACATATTCGAATCAATTGTGTGTTCTAAGGCTGAATGTTAACGATGTGGCGAGTTGCGATAAATTATGTTGCATAATTTCTCAAGATTTCGTTACCTACGCCAAATAAACCCTACCCTACGCCGTTAACCGCCTCTGTGGTCTAGTGGTTCGCCCACCCGTGTAAGACCGGTCCCGGGTTGGATTCCCAGGGAGGGTACAATTTGTACTCGGATTGGTTGGTGGTAGGGCTTATTTCAAGTCCGCCTGGCTAGCTACCACCATCTTACCTAAGTCTGACGCCATAATAACAATTTAAAAATTGTTGTGTTCCGGCAGAGGTAAGATAGCCAGTATTCCAGGTGTAGTGCGCTTCCACCTTCGGCCTTATCGTCATTTAACATTAGGTGAGATGAAGGTCAAGCACAATCCCGTTGTATATAAAAAAAATGTTGAAGAGAAAGAAGGTAAAAAAAAGTGTTTATTTAATTAGTCTCAACGACTAAAAAATTTTTATTAAGAGACACATTGCTCCAATGCCAAAGTAGCTAAAGCACTTGTGTTATGGAAATCAGAGACAACGGTATCACAAACACCTGATGACCTGAGACAATATAGAAAAGTTAATTTTCTACATTGACCCATCCGGGGATCAAAACCGGGACCGCAAGAGATGGTGACGCCTTGAAAACCGGCGTGCAAACCATTCGACCACGAAGGTCGTCTTTGAAAAAAAATATTGAGTTTCGTCAAAAAACGAGATGTCCCAGCGTTGCCCCAGTTTCATTTTATTTAATTACTTTCATAATTAAAAAATGCTAATTACATTTTATTTAGGTACCAAGAATTGTTTTATATTTAGAAATCAATTACAAAAACATTAAGTTGTTTTCTGAAGTATTTTGTGAAAAAATGTAAGTAAATAGTACTCTAATGATAAAAAATTGTGACTTAAAAGCGTTTTAACTTAAAAATCCCACTTTTTAATGCAGAAAATAATTATCAATCTGATTTTAGAGTAAAATACGTACTCTGACATACTATTTTGATTAAAACGTGATAGACTTTAATTTTTTGAGAATGGTGGGGCAAATGACATAGGCGCGATGGGACATGTCTTTTACAGTACAATAAATAGAAACATTGAATAACACTGTTTAACGTAATTTTGATATCGATGTTTAATGTGATGTTTACACGAGTCGACTTGGCAGGCGACTTGCTGGTTAATTTTAGTCAACTAGTGCTTATCGACAACCGCTTCTTAAATCGAACCGCCACCTCATTGAAATTAAGTTTGCCAATTAAACAGCAAGTCGCCTGCCAAGTCAACCCGTGTAAATACCTCCTAATCAAAAAATTGCGTGTGCAGAATAGTAAAGATATGTTAAGAAACGAACGATGTTGCTATTTACGTGAAAATTAAGCAAATTACCTAAAGTCAAAGTCAAAATGTTTTTATTCAAATAAACTTAGTATGAGTTGCACCAAAACGCTGACAAAGTTAAAGTTATCGTCAAATGGTAATGCTACCTATTTGTCACGTCAAACTTGTCAAAGAACATCATGCTGGCTGGCAACCTCTTTTTTGGCTAACTTGTGCTTAACCGGTACTTTAACAAGCTTGTTATCGTTAAAGTTAGGTGGTGCAACTCAGCCTTAATAATTAAGCACTTTTGAATGAAACAAATGTTATTTGTCAATATTTACAAAAGTATACAATAATTTTGACCTAATTGTAAGACCTACTTTGATGAGGTTTGCATCTTGTTTGTAATCATAACTAGTAAGTTATGATAACATAATAAAGTGATATTGTGACCCACTACCCTACGAAAGATTTGTAGAGCAAATTAACACAAAATGTAGCTTTGATTTATTTAAACGATAAATTGGAGCAAAAAGTATATAAACATTTAATTTGGTAAGCACGCAAATAATTACGTCATATTACTTAATACGCAAAAAAGCATAAATTCACCTTCAAAGACCTATCCAACCCGAATTAGGCTTAATCCAATATTTGCTCAAGAGAAAGAAAAAAAATCCCGCCAATTAGCGTGCGACCCGGTTCTAAGAGAAAAACGAAATTGCTACGTAAAAAGTCGTAACTCAATTACTGCGATGAACCGCTGTCGCAATAAGGCATTCGTTAGATAGAGCAGAGACTGGAAGTTGGAGCATGCGCGGTGACCTTAGGTCGATAATGAGACCTCTCGCTCTCATCCCAACATCACACATACAACGTTTAACTTTACATATTTACATACAACCTCACATATGCAGATAGACCCTTTTACGTGGCACGCTCGTGTGCGTATCTCGGAATTTGTTTAACGCGAGTAATGGCGTTTTTACATTGACATTAGTTTGTCCAAAGATATTTATGCGAGTTGGATGTTTAGTTGAATAAGGGGTTAAGTTTATGTGAGGGCTTTGTTGTAACTTCCGATGGGTTTGGATGGCTTTTTTGCTGCGGACTTTTCGATTTATTTATGAAAATCTGACGTGATTTATGAGTTGACAGTTTGAAATAATTATGCCTACTTTTTTAGGGTTCCGTAACCAAAAAACGGGATCCTATTACTAAGAATCCACTGTCCGTCTGTCTGTCTGTCACCAGGCTGTAGTATCTCATGAACCGTGATAGCTAGACATTTGAATATTTCACAGATGATGTATCTCTATTGCCGTTGTAACAACAAATACTAAAAACAGAATAAAATAAATATTATAAGGGGGACCCATACCACAGCCCATACAACAAACGTGACTTTTTTGACGGAACCCTTCGTGCGCGAGTCCGACTTGCACTTGGCTGGTTTTATCTTCATTCTATTTCATTACTACAATAATTCTCATTGTCAAGAGACTATATTGAATATACTATAACTTAAGTAATGAGTGTATCTTAATTAACCGATTCACCGTTAGTCAAACAGGTATTTATTATTGTAACAATTTAAGGCCCTGTCCTAATTGGCATCGGTCGTGCGATCATGCGTTGCGATTTCATCGTGCGATGAAACTGAACAATAGACGCATCGCATGATCGCGCGACCGTCAATTAGGACATTCAAAGGATTACACTGACATTCAAGCACACTACAACGATTGGGTATCGGCCGATTCCTTATACAAAACCAACTATCGGCCAACTATCGGCCGATAGAAAGTCTGTAGTCTGCGGGCACGCTTAGTATGTTTTCATTTAAAATTACCTTTGCTGAATTGCTGCTACAATGTTAAGGCGCTGTTGTTAAGTTGGATATGAATTTAATTTTCCCTGAAATAATGTAATGAAATAATGAATGACTTTTTGAATTTTGAGATTTAGGCATTCACAATGCTACCTATTTATATAGAATACAAAATTATATAACTACTAAAAAACCCGATTGTTTCCGAACTGAAAAAATTATCTGCACCCGTAGCACGAACAGTGTTATCCTGTGTTATCGAAAAAAAAATACGCGCGTAAAAACATTCGATAGGTCTTCGATCATGGGAAATTTGTACAGCGACATCTGCCGTCGGAAAACAAAATGATTTTTTTCATAGGCAAGGCATTACAATAAAAAAACAAGTGGCATTAATTATAATGCCAATTGTTTTTCTTACTTCTCTAAAATTGCTCATAAAATCAATTGGGCACCTACCTCAACAAACAATGTAATGTTATCTGATTTAACAGTAGGTACTATGGGCAACAGCGTCGCTTAACAAGTTAGCGACAAAATTCGTGTGCGCGCGTATCAAAATCGGTCCATTAATGTCGAAGATACGCGCGAACAACGACAAAAAAAAACACAATCGAATTGAGAACCTCCTCCTTTTGTTGAAGTCGGTTAAAAATCGGTTATTAGGAACCTACCTCAACAATATTACCAGACAATATTAAATTAATTTAACAGTCATAGACTGCAAAATTATATTTCCAAAGTCAATACCCGTGACTTGCCAAGAAAGTTCTAGAGTCATAACTCTCGTCGGTCTCACGTCGCAATATAATTAAAATCACGACTGTCCCGCGGTCCACTCGCCCTGGAAGAAAGTGCCCCCTCCCAAAGGGGGGAAAAGGGGGAGTCAAGGGGGTCGGGCGATTCACATTAATATTCCCCACTTTTATCTCTATATGCAAACTGGCAGCTAGAAGTTGCTCATTGTGGCCATTTTTGATTCGTCCAGAAGTTTCTCTGAATGATCGTTATATTTCAATGGTGAATAGAACTTTTGTTCGGGAGTTGCGCGGTCTAGATTACTTAAGAATTGTGCTGGTTTTTGAAACGGAAGATAAGGTTGCAGTGTTTTTTGTTTTCAGCAAATCTAGACTTGGGATTGTTATTGCAAGATACTTTTCGTGTTCATTTTGTAGGAATATTTTTAATCCAAAAGAATGGGTTTTTAGTTCTTGCTTGTTATAAAAGAAAGATATGCTTTTTATTTACTTTAGTACTTAATCACACAGGTATAATATATTTAAAATGAAAATTCGTTATTAAATAATAGACCTACAGGTGTAGGTACCTGGGTACTAGAAAAATTTCACTAGTCACCAGAATTGTTTCACGTGAGAATCAAAATTCTTCCCCTATCTATCTAAACTAACAAAGGTAATTATTACTTAGATATAGGTATGGTTAGTAGAAAAAGTAAATATCCTTGTTCTTGCATTTAATTTTTCCATTCAAATACCTAGGTAGATATCGATTAGTTTGAATTAGAATTAGCGCCTTATTTATATCTTCAAATGATTCAAGTAGTTTAAACAGAAAAACAATAATAGAAAATTAATTTCGTCACAAACACAATTAGTACTAAGGTAAAACACAAAAAGTAAACAAATCACTGACTAAGCAATTAATCGCAAAGCGTCTACAAAAACACATAAACGCTTCAGACCGTAAAATCTAAAATTAAAATCTTACACCAACGCCCATTTTCGCATTCCCTGATTACGCTCCGCAAATGAGATCGTCTCTTCGCTACTTTTTTATAATTAAATCACTAAGCGAATTTCATTTTCACAAAGTCACCGTATTTCAAGTCGGAAAATCCTATTGGTCATCGCACTTAGAGGAAGAGCTGCACGTTCTAATTACGAATAATCAAGCGTCCTGATTGGTGGTTTCCATCCCCCCTCGTGTTTGTTCTCAGCGGGTGGGCGTGGTCTAGCTCTCGCTCTTTTAATTAGTGTAAGGAGTAAATTGCTCGGAGCGAGATCACTAGTTTCGCTCCAACGCCATCTCTTATTGGATGTTGGAACTAACGGGATGGGGAGATGGGGGATAGTTACACCGTTAATATAAGGAAAACACGTACGCTGGGCTTTGTGAGGGAAATGTTCGGTTGACATTTTCATAGTTGATAGTTGTGGAGAAAGCCGCTTATAAAGTAGGGATGACGTGCAAATGTAGCATCAATTAAAAGGTTTTGAATGTTACACAGATACAAATATAGGGATTTTGGTAACTAAGATTGATAAATTTATGTTAATAATAGCCTAGGACTTATTAGATAAAAAAGAAAATAAATTATGTAACTCAACATTGTTACGGCTATTTTTAATGTAGGTTCCATGACCAACTTTGCAATTATAAATATGAGTAATTGAGTACTTAAAGAGTAGCATTTTCTTGTTATTCCTAAGTACAAAAAATATATTAATAACTAGCGGCCGCCCGTGGTTTCAGCCGCGTGGTTCCCGTTCCCGTGGGAATATCGGTATAAAAAGTATCATTTATTTTGATCTAGGCTATTTTGTACCTGTGTGCCAAATTTCAACCAAATCCGTTTAGTAGTTTTTGCCTGATTGAGGAACAAACATCCAAACCCACAAACTTTCACATTTATAATATTAGTAGGATTAGTGGATCTCAATTATTAGAAAAATATATCTTTTAAGCGAGTAAATATAGAAAGGCCTGTGAAAAGAAAAAAATTCGGCTCGATTGAGACACCTAAATTAAATATCAACTTGTGTTTATTTAATTTCCTCTACTTAATTAAGTTACCTATCATAGTGAATGGACGGCACTTGGTTATCTACCAACATAGTTTCTAAGCAATTAAAAAGATATTGAACTCATTAAAATTAGCACCGATCTCAAACATCGATCGAAGCAATGAGAAACAATGAGATTTAAATCACCTCCGTATCATCGACGCCCGTTCGCTTTTTTATTGCACCCACTCACCCCCACCTCCCCACGACGCAGCATTTCCAAGCCATTTAATATTAATGTGCATTTTCGTGGAGAGGAGAGATTCGTATAAAGCCCCAGACTGCGATACAGTGCTGCGAGGAGGCACGGCACAAGTAGACATAGAGGTTTAAAATTTAATTGTTATTGTCTTTTTGTGAAACTATTACGAATAAAACTTTTCAGATAAGATTTTATGATATTTTTAATTTAAAACTGGCCAATAATAATATGTGATAAATTGCACATTGTATCGTATTATCAACAAAGTTGACATATTTATACTTTTATTTGTGGTTTTAATTAAAGTCTAACCAAACCTTCCTAATAATAATAATAATAATAATAATAATAATAAGCCCGCAGGGCAGCTTGTGGCGAGCTGTTGGTGAGTAGCGACACCACGGACCCGAGTGCTCCCGGGAGTCGATCCAGGCCCCCGTCCCCGCAGCAGGGGTGGACCCCAAGGGGGCCTGCGGACTCCCGACCCTGGCTCGCCTTCAACGGCCGTCCAGGGTGGAGTCGTTAGAGCTATACGCTCGCAGGGTGGAAGTGAAACATGCGTAAGACGCGAGTTGGCACACTGTCCCTTGTACAGTGGGTAGAAAGCGGTGTACACCTCTCTACACCCTGAGTCGCCCACGCCGGTGTTGCGCCCCGGTCGGCAGTTGCTGACCAGTTTGGGGTGCCCATCTAGCGGGCGGCGAGCCACCTTCCGCCGATGGTTCGAGTTTGTGAGATGTAGGAAAAGGCGGAAGTCCGTTATCTCACCCCATAGCCCAAGTATCCAATCCATAAGCCTTTCACCCAATAGCCCGTTTCGTATTTTTTATATATTGTCACACTCGCAATAGTCTATGTACCTGCCGGGGTCCGCTTCCGCCTGCGCACTTTTGCGTGTAGTGGGGAGCGGATCCCGGCATGTGCATCACACACTTCACATTATATTAAACCAATCTCAAAGGGCCTCTACGTGTTGGACCCATGTCCCCACGCAAGCCTGGCAAAAGGACCGGGCTCTGTCCCGTGAAATCCAAGCCGGAGATACATAATAATAATAATCTTTATTTCTTTATAAACTTCAGTTGTACAAATTACAATGTGTCACTGAAGCCCGTGGTAGTATAAACTGTGTTACAGACTTCAATGTCTTCCCAATATTATTATAGTATATTATTTTCGTTGTAGTAGGTACCTATATAGAAACAATAATAAATGCATAATTATTTATCGTTTACATTATATTTTCAATATTATTGTGATAGTTTTATATTTTCAATTAACTTATCCTAATATTTTGATCATACTGTAAATATTTACCTACTTAAGGTTTATAAAAAAAAAAGAAAAACCACTAATATTTATTCGCTTAACAGTCGCAGCCATTAACAATCGGGTATTCAAATAAATCGTTACCAATTGCCACCACACTCCCCTATGCAGACTATACTTGCAGACCGGCCTTAGCCCGGATTTATTACTCGTAGTTAAAACTAGTTCGGAAGGCCAACAGTTCGAAACAGCCATTTCCAATAGATAAAGCTCGAGACAGATTCCAAATACATTAGGCAAACGTTTGGGGTGGGAACTATTAAAAATTCCAACCCGCTACATAGTGTGGCGTAACTCTAGATACAACCATGTGAGTGCATGACACGTTTATTAGAAATTTTTCTACAGTGTTCGGGATAAGCCGGCGTTCTTGGGGAGTGAAGCGAAATATTTACTCAGCAACCTTCTATATAATACACTTGTATAGTTAAGCCACTTAACAGCCACAATAAAGTGTTTATTTAAAAAAATATCTAACGAATTTTTAAAAGTATCAGCTTAGAAACTTTAAGCTTAAAAAAACTGAATACGGCAATAAGGAAAAATCAAACATTATACAAAATTATCAATGATTTATACGACACTAATGTGGTCGTTTAAATTTACACAAGTCGACTTGACAGGCAACTTGGCAGTCGATTTTAATCAATTAGCGCTTTTTATCGACAATGCGCTTGTTAAATCTAATCGCAAACCTAATTTCAATGAGTTGGCGATTCAATTTTACAAGCGATTGTCGATAAAGAGCACTAATTGACTAAAATCCCCTGCCAAGTCGACCCATGTGACCCATAAGTAGTAACTTAGTTAGCTATAGTAGCTATAATTATTTTACGCAAGTTGTAAAAATTGTCGGAGAAATTTTACCTAACATTCTTGTCATCAGATAATTGACTTTTGGAAGTTGGCAATTAAGAATTAAGAATAATAATTAATTAAACGATCAGAAAACAAGCCAGGGCGACACTTTCCGATGGCCCGTAATTCCCATTCTACAAATGGTCCACGATTTATGCGGCACCTCCGTGATTATACGCGGAACCACCATAAATTACACCTGGTGCCGTGCGGGGTTTTATTTCTGGATTTATGACTGTATTAGTGTAATACCTAGCCCTAAAAAGTTAGGAGATAAGTTCTAATTAAGGTTCATATTCAGTATTTTTTGTGTCTTCAATTTTCATTATGAATTCAAACTAAAAATATCTTGTTTATTTAACCACTAGCGGCCGCCCGCGGTATCATCCGCGTGGTTCCCTTTCCCGTGGGAATATCGGGATAAAAAAGTGTATTTTGTATGTATAGCGTATGTTTTAATCTACTTAGGCTATCTAATATCCGTGTGTCAAATTTCAACCAAATCCGTTCAGTAGTTTTTGCGTGATTGAGGAACAAACATCCAAACATCTAAACATCCAAACCCGCAAACTTTCACATTTTTAATATTTAGTAGGATAGGATTTTGCTCATTCTGTTTCTAAGTTTTTTTAAATCATCAAAATTAGATGGTTTTTGAATGATTGTGTAAAAAGAAATATATGTAGCTTACTTCCCCAAAAATAATATGCAAGATGTACCGCCCGCACACAAAAAATGTAAATGCACACCACAAAATATAAGTGCACAATACCTGCATTTAGCAAGATCTTGCATATATTTTTTGCGGAAGTAAGCTACCTATATTTTTATTACACAATGGTTTGGGACTTCCGCCAAGATTTAAAAAAGTTACTAATTTAAATTGAATTATGTTACAGCAAAGGATTAAACGAGTTTATATTTTAAGAAAGCGACAAAAGGCCTTTAGGCGCATAATATCAGAAACGCAAAATAGCGCCTAAAGGACAAAAATATGTAAAAGGAAAGATACCTACGTTAGCATTTTCTGAAATAATGACAAAAGAACATCAATTAAAACTAATCCAGCAATCCCGAACAACAAAAGCACATCGAAAAGCCAAACCTTTCGCTAATTTCTATCATCAACAGAAACAAAACACTGTCGTTGAATAAAAAAACAAACTCGCATCAATAAAAGTTTTCGATAAATAAATGGATAAAGTTGACATTCGATCCAAGGCGCGCCAGTCACGGCACGCCGCGCTTTTAATTTATAGAGAGACGTGTTAATTGGTGTAATGTATAGCAAACACAACGTGACGATAGCTTATCGTAACATCGATTTGTTTTGTTAAGAGGCGCTTATGCTAATGAAGAGGAAGTGTGCTCCAATGGTTGGGTCGGTAGATGCCATGTTTCATTTAGTTGAATTAATGGCACGCTTTTAAGCAGATAATTAATTCCGTGAAGGGGGAATTTATAGTCTGAAATTCTATAGAACAATAAAAATCGACGGTTCTTAGATGATTTTGAGAGATAACAATTTTATATTGACAAAAAAGCTTGAGTTGGTTTTTTATCGCCAAAATTAGGAATAATTACAAAATAAGTATAAGGAAGTTAAAACTAATAACTTAGTTCTAACCTGCCAACTTTTTTATTTAATTTCGTTAATCACATTAGCAAATTATTATTTTTTGTTACAACTACTTAGTTAAAAAATACATTATCTATCAAATCAGTAATATCATTAAAAATATTTATCATTTTAACAAAACAGTCGTAAAATTAATTTTCATATAAGCATTAGCCAATTTTCATATGTAAATTAAAGTTACATAAGTGTAAGTTACTTTTCCTTCACTTTTAAACCACAGTTAAACTATTCATTGACTACTGTAGTTACGCCACAATTATCACAACCGGTGATTTAACGGATGGTAACTTTGCCGGCTATCAGCTATCTAGCTAAACGACCATAACATGGCAATTAACCACGGCTTAATTAGTTGCACCCTTACCTAGTATTTATTCTAAAACGGTTGTAATGTAACCTATCAGCACTTTAATGTTAACGCTTTGTAATGTTTGTTGGAAAAGCTATTGAAAAAGCTAAAGAAAAAGCAAGTTTCAATGGCGATTGGAAATTAATTTTAACTTAGATTATTGTGTCGCAACACTCGCAACTTTGTGTCGCATCCCAGTAAGTAAAATAACGTAATGTTAATGTTATCGTGAACTAATGGCTACGCGCATTGTAGAACATCACCAATTCCTCACCATAGTGTAAAGAAATCTAAAAGTGACTACTTAGTGTAGGAAAAGAGGTACCTGGTGGACGAAACTTTACATTTGTCGATGAAAATGATGGACAAAAAAGAAGTTACCTATCTTTGGAAAATAATAGTTTTGTTTAAACGAAGTTTTGGATATTTGTCAAGTATCATACTATGTTACAATATACTCATTTGGTATAATAATTATGGACTGAGAAATTACTATGTTCAGTTTATTCACTTATTTGTACTTTCAGGTACCTATATAAACTACCTAACTTCGAGATGTTTTTTTTTTATATTTGTATATAGGTATATAGGTCATACTATATTATCATACTATCATCATTTCATCATATTAAATGACATCCCAGCAAAGTTTCATCGAATGACGATTTAAGTTCATTTCCTCCATTTCCTCTCCGAAGAGCGCGCGCGATGCTGACGCGTCGCGGCAAATGCGGGAACCACTGCGCCGCGTCTGGATGTCGGCCTCTCAGCTCGTCGTTGCAACCGCGCAATGCAGCACATTTCCCTCAAAGTGAACGTTGAGGGACACCCTACAGGACAGGCATCATCGAAGGCAGGGAGACGTTAACCGTGCGTCCCGCGTACACCCCACGATAGACCTGTCGCGATCGCTGAGAGTTACTACTATAGTTTCTTTACACTATGCCCTCACACTAAGCCCTAAGGCAGCCATTCTCAAAATGTGCGCTGCGGAACCCTGAGGCTCCGAAGAGTCTCTGTGGGGGCTCTGCGGAAATACTGGTCACACGGAGCAAACTAGTAAAGTATCTAAATATGCTTAATATAACTAAAGGCGTAGTAGTGGCAAATATACGCAATTTATGAGCTCCAATTTATAAAATAGTTATAAGATTCATTCATAAAGTTCGATTAGTTCAAATTAATATATTTACTTGACAAGTCATTTTATATAAACTCTGTTCCATTGTTAAATTAAACCAGAAGTAGTGCATAATCAAAAACAGTTTTAACTCACCTAAGTATGTACATATTATTATTATTTTAATTTTAAAGGATGCATCCCAGTGCTCGGTAAAACCTGAACAAGTTTATAAAGCACTGTTAAATGTAATAAAACTCTGTTCTGACTTCTGTTTTAATAATAAATAAATAAAATAAAGATACGTAAGCAGAGAATATATAATAGTACCTACTAACGTACGAAAGGGCGTGTGCGTGATATTTTAGCCATTAACATTTTTTTAAATATTTTAGGACTCCGTCTATATTTTATTTTCCAAAAGGGTACCGTCACCAAAAAAGGTTTGAAAACCGCTGCCCTAAGATATTGCCAAAGGCAGCTAATTTCTAAGATGTAGTACTTTTAACACCTCCGTGAACCAGAAAATAGGCAGCAGTTATTCGATGAAAACGGTCCAATACTGCGATTTCCAAACCCTGCAAAGTGTAGAGATTATGGCAAAATCATCCCCCGAGGAAGTAGCTTGCGTCCAGTAGCCCTAGCACGAACAGCTATCGAGAAAAAAAAACCGGCCAAGTGCGTGTCGGGCCACGCGCAGTAGGGTTCCGTAGTACCATACCATATTGATTACCACATTCATTTTTTGTCGTCAAAAATAACTTTGTTTTTCATAGTGTTTGTATGAATGACAAAGTTATATTTGCGGTTTTGGAAAATGTGCTATATCTCTAAAAGTTATCAATATATCTCGTTCAAACCAATTTTCGTTGAAAGTATTTATTAGGATCTACAGCATAATTTTTTTTTAGATTTTTCACTCTTTTATTTCAAAAGTTAAAGGGGGGGGGGGGGGGACACGCATTTTACCACTTTGGAAGTGTCTATCTTTCAAACGGTTGACTTTGAGAAAAAATCGTTTGAGAAACCTCAATGTCATTTTTGAAGACCTATCTATAGACACCTCACACGTATAGGTTGGACGAAAAAAAAATTTTCAGTTTCAGTTCCATGTATGGGGAGCCCCCCTTAATCTTTTTTTTTATTTTTATGTCAAAATCGTGAAGCGGTTCACAGAATACCTACTAAGTTTCAACTGTGTAATAGTTTCTGAATAAAGTGACTGTGACATACGGACGGACAGACAGACAGACGGACAGACAGACAGACAGACATGACGAATCTATAAGGGTTCCGTTTTTTGCCATTTTGGCTACGGAACCCTAAAAAAAGCGTACAAGTACTCGATAGTAATCTAAAATTTCATTTTGCTATTCAGCGATAGATGGCGCTGTACAAATTACAACAAAATTACAATATCGAATGTTTTTACGCGTTACCCGTTATTTTTTTCGATGACTGAGAGCGTAGTGGGAGTTGATGTTTTGACTTTTCGCTATCGAAAACTATCGTTTTGTCTCTTTCACTCGCATTGACTATGAGCAACATATGCGATAGTTCTCGATAGTGAAAAGTGAAAACTTCAACTCGCACTTGGCCCTCCGTTCGGTAGTGGACTATCAATGTGCTATGCTGTACCATTAGTACGAAAAACACACGTAAAAGTACTCGATAGATCAATTCTCTATGAAAAATCTCATTTTGCTTTTCGGCGGTAGATGGCGCTGTACAAATTTCCCAAACAAAATTACTCTGTCCATATAGTCCGTGAGCCCGCGACAGTATTGCCTACGTCATATGACATCACGATGAAATGCATGGCACACGGTCGGAAAAGTTGTGCTGAGCGAGGATCAGAAGATTTTCGCAGAAAAAATTGGCCGGAAGCTTGAGAAAATCTTCCACTTCCGGTCAAAATTTTAATATTATATTTACGTCATGTGACATCAGTACGAGACCCGTGTCATCATTTAGTTTTCAATCGTAGAGAGAGTGAACATAAGTCTGTCAGTTCTGTAATGGCCGGAATACCTTAAACTGAAAATTTTTGTTTTTTAGTCATTTCAGAACTGGCAGACTTATGTTTACTCTCTTTACTATTGAAAACTAAATAATGACACAGGTCTCTTGCTGATGTCACATGACGTAAATATAATCTTAAAATTTTGACCGGAAGTGGAAGATTTTCTCAAGCTTCCGGCCGATTTTTTTTGCGATAATCTTCTGAGCACAACTTTTCCAGCCATGAGCATAACTTTTCCTCGCTAAGCACAACTTTTCCAACCGTGTGCCATGCATTTCATCGTGATGTCATATGACGTAGGCAATACTGTCGCGGGCTCACGGTCTAATAGCCTTCTCTATTGGTACCTTCTATCGAATGTTTATACGCGCGTTATTTTTTTCAATAGCTATTCGCGCGGGAACTGTTATGATGATCGTAATTTTAACAAGAATGTCACGTTTATTGGGCCATTAATACATTTTCAGGAATCTTCTCTAAGCAATGGTTCATTTGGTGTGCTAACCACAGCCACTCAACTATGGAAAAGGTAATTTTCTTCACCTATTGATAGAAATTAGAAATCAGCATAACATTATTCAAAAGAAAGACAGAAAATTTGTTTTTAAAAGTAACACAAAAAATCATGATATTCGGCGAGACATTTCCCCGAATTTTTACGACCATGAAATTACTGACTGCCACCATCCAATGAAACGGAATTGCCTAATATTGACAAAACGGTTCAATTCCTTACTCGAAAATAAAGGATTAATCGTTGACAGAAAGACGGACGCATAAATATCTCATTAACGAAAAGATTTATGAGCGAACCGGTCACGAAAAAAAGTTTCAAAGGCAAACCTTTTGATAATTACTTGACGTCATGCAATTGTCTATCTATTTGGAGCTTGGGGCTGCCTAATCCCCATTTTTATGTGGCTTATATATCATTTTGTTAATGACGCCTTGGCAAAGAGTAATCACGAACTGGAGTTATTCAGAAAATGCACGAAGCGTTTGAAAACGCAACGACAGAATTGGACGTCGAATTTTTAAACATCCCTTTGGGAAATGTGAATCGTTTATGTCACGCTATTAAGATTTTAAAGGGACGTTAATAAAATTATAATATTGAAAATATTTACCTAACCATCACTATGGATAGATAACTTAAATAAGAGACAACAAAGTTTGTAATGTGTCAGGTGAAGGCAAACATAATAAAAAAGTAATTTTCGAAATCCGCATTGGGCCCGCTTGGTGAGGTATGGCCCATCCTCCTTATTCACCCATAAGGAAGGCCTGTGCCCCAGCAGTGGGGAAATTAAAATGGCTGATAGTAAATTTTCGAAAATACCTACTTACCGCAAATTTAAGATAAGGTGATGCACAAGTTTTCTATGTTTATAATAAAATTTACTATTAGAATGCTCGTATTGGTTATATATTATTAGAAAAAGCAACCATTACAAGAGTTTATCATTGAAGAAACAGAAATCAAATTAAGTTAATTTAAATGCTCTAATTTTTAAGGTAACAAGAAATACGTTTTCATGCTTTTTGTGCAAAAGTTGGAAGTAAAAATGGGTTGAGGCTGTAATATTCATTGCATTGTGCAGTCTTGTTTGTGTTCCCTTTGAGATGCTTTCATTTCTAAGTAATGAAAATGTGCTATTTCTTTTAAATCATCCCCTATGACTTTATTCTCTTACACCAACATTTTTGCTTTGTATTTTACTTGTGAAAGAAGAAATAGTTTGAAATAACGAACCTTAAAGTTCTTTGGGTTATTTTTCCTGTTCCATTATAATAATGCACTACTTACATGTTTTCAAAAGGCAGCTATAATTTGTGAAATCTTAATAGAAATGTTAATTTTGCATCAACATCTCCTTTACTTATACCGAAAAAAAAAACAAAATAAGTATTATGTAGAGTAGAGTCACATCTGGAAAAAGTATTTTATAAACATTATTATTATGAATTAAGTACCTACTAATGTTGAAGATAAACAGAATGAACTTATGGCTGATTTCATAATTATCATAACAGAAAAACGTAAGCTCTTGTTTTCTAAAATACTTAATCAGAGGGGTCTACATTATCTGGTTTAGATTAATAAAATTTACTTTAAACCCAGATAATGTAGACGCCTCCGATAAAGTTAAACCTCTGATAAACCACCGATTAGTATGTTCCTCAGAAACCTATGTAAAGCATCTGTTTCATTAAGAAGATATTGCAAAAACGATATTTTTATTAATTAAAAAAAAGAGTTTCAAACATGATTAAATTAAAAGCAATGTCATAAACACACACTTTTCACAACTTATAAGGCCATCTGTCCACTGTCGCGACAAAAAAGCTATTGAGATGCGATAATTCTGATAAGCTAGTGCAGGAAAGGTGACAGTCGGTAAGCATAAAACAGAAAGTATCGATAATTTACCGATTCCTGACCTCTCATTTACATTAAACAAATTGTTAATTTCTCGATAGCTATCATCCATAACAGATGGTTCGTTTTTTAAAGAATTTTTTACAAGTTATTTTCGACTGTTTGTCTTAAGAAATAAGGTTCATATTTGGGATAAATGTGTGGGATTTTTAGGTGCCTTTAATAATTGTGGGCATGGCATGTGCCTGCGACAGGTTGACCATATGCGGTGCAATCTGCTGAGCGAGCGTCCATTTTTATATTAAAATTGACAGTTTAAACGGTTCTTCGAGGCGATTAGGTTAATTTAATTTGTTTTGGGACGCCGATGAGGTATTTCAAAAATGCAAGAATGTATGCGACTATTAGTACAAATAAGTTCATGAATACGATAGTGAAATCATAAAGGGGAAAAACTAATAATTTAACTTAGTACTTTTTAATTATTCAACTACTTATTAGTAGGATTCACATTAGTTTTGAACTTTTGACATCACTAAATATTATACAACGTGATAAAAAACAACTCCTAATGCCGAATGGAACTGAACAACTTTTACTATGGGACCAACCCTAAAACCGCGAAAAATAAATGCTGTTTCGTACATTTTGATATTTTCGTTATTAATTTTTGTATGTAACAGCTGATTTATTTTTCGCGATTTAAGAGTTGGTCCCACAGTAAAAGGTGTTCAGTTTGATGGTCTCTATCTACCATATTTAGCATTAGGGGTTGTTTGTAACACGTTGTATAAACTCACTAGGGCCCGTAAGGGATAATGCCCAAATTCTCAACTACTCGTTTCGTTGAGCATTGGGGATTCCCCACTGCTCAACTATTCGCAGTTGGGTACTCGTATTGAGCAGTGGGGAAAAAGAGACTTATAAACCGGTTTCAACGTTTCGAGCTATCTTGAGAACATATTTGAGATGCTCTTCCTATAGACACAGCATCTTATGTATGATCTCAAGATAGTTCTCAACGTTGAGAGCGGTTTACAAATACAGCTCTAGGTAATTCAGACACACATAAAGTGTGTCAAGAGCCCTTTGGTGTTAAAAAGAAAACTCAAAACTTACAATAAACTACAGAAGTGTTTTGGTTGATGACAAGGCATAATAAGGTACGCACTTCAAGTATTTAGGTTGCTATAAATATGAAAATATTCTTAATACGAAAATTACTGGACCGTAAACAACGCAACTAACCCGTCCCATGTGTCCCTCGGTAAAGTGGGACGTTTACGCAGAGGCCATTACCAGCCTACGGAACGTTGCCATTAACATAAAAGAAGAGAAACTACTTTCAAACCCAATATCAGAATCTTTTGTGTGGCAAATCTACTGGCGAAACCCCGTTGGCCATCCGTCAGCGCATTGATTATACATCAAGGAAAATGGCAACACCCGCCTCGAAAGCCTAAAGATTTCAATCAGACAAAACGTTTTGCGTTTTTATGATGGCGACTATCCGTTCTGAAGCAGATTATTTCTCATTTGATTTATAGCGGCTGAGTCTTCCAACGATATTATGTTTTGGTCATCCATTCGATTCCTATTTGAATGCTGAGCGTCGAATGGGGTGGTGTGGGGGTGGCACTCGTACTATATTAATCTCGAATCCATTTGTTGTAATCTGCATGCGATAGTGGACGTTTAACGCGTTACGTTACGGTCCAATTTTGGTTTATTGCGGTAAGAGTTAGGACGCTTCAGAGATCGCCGAACGATAGGTGAGAGTTGAAACAGTAGCATCGTATTCATTTCGCCGATGTATAGCGCCCTCTTGCTCGCACACCCCGCGGGATACTGCGTCCCTAGTATGTATCAGATTTGGGTTTTATCGTTTTATTGCTTATTCTTTTTAGATTTTCAGCGGCGGTGGCATATCATTTTGTTTTTAATGCGAGGCATAAATAACCGCGCAACGAGTCACTGACTTTAAGTAATGGTGCGTTTAGGGAAACGAGGAACCGAACACTATTTTTTCAGATATTTATGACTCTATGACAGATAGCGAGGTTAAGCTTCCCTTTATGGAAGTCCTAAGTTAGGTACCGCGTACCTTAAAAAGTCATAAAAAGAAAAGTAAAAATTATTACAATAGGATTCATGAGATCTGTTTGTTCTTACAGTTTTATTTTTCTTAACTAATCATTTCGCTAACAAACAAGGCATCAACTGAAAATTCTAACGAGAATTTTGTGTACAATGTTCCAATTTTAACAACGATATTGCTAAAATGAAAACTACTCGTAATAATTTTCATGAAGATTCAATGTTGCCAAATAAGGCAATTAAGAAAAATAAGGGTGACGGAAATTGAGACCCCCATGTCAATATATAAAAAAAAACTTCGAGCGAACATAATTTCCACGGAACTTTCTAAGAGATTTCCCCGCAATTCTTCAAAAGTGATTTTAAAGAGCTGGGGTGATTTGCCTGGGTAAGTATTTTGCAGCGAAATATTTTGTCGGCGGTTCGCCGCAGCTGGCGTAGGTCCAGTCGCTTGATGACAGCTTATGAATATTTTTGGCAAAATTCAACGCTTTGCCATAGGAGGGACCGCCCCTTATTTAACTTTTGGACTAAATTGCTCTTCCAAACTTCCTTTATTTAAGACGAAAGACGTAATATCAACTTAAAGCTGGGATTCTAAATACTTATAGCACTTTACATCGACAGATATTTTGATTGCGCCGATAAAACTATTTATTTCCAACACGTAACCTTTTCTCACCTTTCGTTTAGAAATGTTTCAACTATTCCATAATAGATGTCGCTATGCGTCATTGGGAGGTGGCCCGCTGCCTCGAGTTGCCACCACTCGCCGCATGGGGCGCCACGACCGCCTATTGTTCCGTCCTCGCATCACTCCGAGTTCGATAACGCATAAATTCAACGGGCCTCGAATCTTTTGTTTTATCTCTGTAACGTATGGACACTGCGAAGTGAGTCCGTATGATGTCTCGTTGCTCGTTTTAGCTTTATTAATGAAATATGTCGCTTGCTGTGCTGCGGTTTATTTTATTATTTTAGTTACCATTTGTTATCACGACTTTATCTGCCGTAGAACAGGGATGCGAGGAAAAATAAATTATGATGGTATTGTTTGAGTTATAATTTCTTCTGGCGAACAATAGAAAGGAATGGTTTAAGTTTGGCCAATAAATTTTGTATTAACAAGCGGTGAAAATATTCCGTTGGCTCTGTGGAGCGTAATTCCGGCTTTAATTTGAAATGGCGTCGTTAATACTTTGGTATTAGAGCTTCTGCAAACATTGATCGTCTTTTTCAATACTTCGCTTTGAAGGGAGTTGGTTGACTAATGAACCAGCGAAAATTTCGGATGAAGTAGAGGTGGCAGGTACCTACTATTGGCGAGGGGTGAAATTACGGCTAAGTTAAGCCGTTCTACAAAAATGTTATGATCTGCAGGTGGGCTTTCTAAAAGGTAAGCTGATGGGAATCAGCTTACCCTTCGCCACTTGTAGGTTTTTCAAATCGGCAAAAAATAAAGCACAATTTGGTTTTGGGGTATTATTGTAAAACTCTATTTTGGCGGTATATAATATTTTTGATCCGTTAACTGCCCGTCAAAATATTTATATTATCATGTATCAAAAAACTGTGTCAGATCCTGAAAAAGGTGATAGTGTTGCTGACACTGAACTACTTTCTCCATGGACCATAGGTTGAAAAAAGAAAAAAAAATCATACTGCCACACAAAATGTATTTGGTCAGCTGACCGACTTACTATGGAAAGGCGAAAAAAAAAAATTCATTTTCGACCTATGTTCCTTGGAGAATGTTGTTTGGTTTCAGCGTTTTCAGGATCTGACAGGGTTTTTGGATACACGATGTATACAGGCTGTATTTTTATTCACTCTCCAAATATGGTTGAGCGAAGCGATGGCTGGTTCATGCGTCATGCTCGTGAACTGGTGCTGCCAGTGGGAATGGGTCTACTTTTGTCTGCTTGTACTAAGGGCGTCGTATATTTATATATATATATTGTTTTTCTGATTAATATTATCAATATGTACGAGTATGGCACTTCTTACTCAAAAACACAAAATTAATAACTAAAACTTGTTTTGATTTCTCATTTTACCATTGAAAATGGTTATCAAATGCAAATCGCCTGAGACGTATTTTTGGTCATAGTTCCGAGGATTTTAGGAGGATCGAGATGGAAATAGTACTAAAAGGTGAGGAATTTATTGAGACACGTGTGTACGTTTGAATTTTGAAAATCGGCTGGTACCTTTTTTTGAAATTTCGAAAAATTCGGGTTTTTTGGGGGGTGTTTGTTTACTAAATTGTAAATATTTCGAGAAAAAAACCGACTTAAGAAAAAATGAAAAAATGGGTCCTAGGGTATTAGTTTAGCTACAAGATAGCGATTTTTTTTAAATCGGTTTACAATTGTGACCTGTAGGTGGTCCCTTTAGATTTGGAATTGTTGAAAAACGGGTATTTCGGTTTATAAAAAGTGATGTAGTTTCTATGATTATTGACCGATAGTCATGGTAATGGTATTGAAAGATGCGGAAGCAGACGAGAAGTGCATTAGTTGATTTTTGTGAATCGGTTAATAATATTTCAGCCGCCAGCCGAGTGTCACAATCGATCGTAAAAATAAAAAGGTACCTAGTAACCTTAAAAAAATTATAGGATTTTGCTTTTGATTTGATTTAGTTTTTTCGTAAATTTTTGTATTCATTTTCAATGCTCCGATTCTTGCGAGAACTGCGAAATCTGTGATTTTTTTTTATTGCAATCATTTTGCTTTCTATAGTCAGTAGTTTTGTAAGTAAAGGCCTATGAAAAGCTTTTGGATATTAGTTTTCAGTTCGGTGCCTTAGGATGGGTAGCCTAAGTATGTCATGCTCTCTTTAATCATTTCTGCGGTGGTGTCGTGTGGGGCGGGTCGTTACGTTCCCTCAAATATGGTTGAGCAAAGCGATGGCTGGTCCATGCATCATGCTCGTGAAGGGGTGCTGCCAGTGGGAATGGGTCTGCTTCTGAGTACCTATCTTAACGCATATTGAATTGTTAGAATTGCGTTAGAATTGAATTGTTAGAATTAGTGATTTCTCAACTAATTGAAAGTTATTTACTCTCATTACCTATCCGATATGTAATAGGTATTTAATTTCAACCTACCTACCCATTGTGTGCAAACTTTTGTTAATTATTGTGATGGAAAATGACCTCACTTTAAATATGGAGCTCATTTTTAGGGTTCCGTACCCAAAGGGTAAAAACGGGACCCTATTACTAAGACTCCGCTGTCCGTCTGTCTGTCTGTCTGTCTGTCACCAGGCTGTATCTCATGATCCGTAATAGCTAGACAGTGACAGATGATGTATTTTTATTGCCGCTGTAACAACAAATACTAAAAACAGACTAAAATAAATATTTAAGGGGGGCTCCCATACAATAAACGTGTTTTTTGCCGTTTTTAGCTCGATATTAATAAAGACAACAGGTAGACAGTTGAAATTTTCACAGATGATGTATTTCTGTTGCCACTATAACAACAAATAATAAAAACAGAATAAAATAAATATTTAAGGGGAGCTCCCATACAATAAACGTGTTTTTTGCCGTTTTTAGCTCGATATTAATAAAGACAACAGGTAGACAGTTGAAATTTTCACAGATGATGTATTTCTGTTGCCACTATAACAACAAATAATAAAAACAGAATAAAATGAATATTTAAGGAAGGCTCCTACTCCTATACAACAAACGTGATTTTTTTTTGCTGTATTTTGGTACGGAACCCTTCGTGCGCGAGTCCGACTCGCACTTGGCCGGTTTTTTTTACATATTTGACCCTATGTTTCTTAAAAAAGTTGTTCAGTTTCATGAACTGAACACATACTTAAAATTTGGAGAGTGAATAAAAAGACACCCTGTAACTTAAATTATTTGAAAGTTGTCATACAATTTTTAGTAGGTATTATTAAATAGAAAGTATTTACCTATTTAAGAAAACTAATTTTATTAAATAAAAAAATGAATATAAACTCTGTATAAAATTCATTATTCAAATAGGTAGCGGTAGGACAATCCCGGGTGCGATTCGGTTATCATAAAAACAGTTAATCTAATTTCAATGTCACTAACGTTGACTTCATCTAATTTTTATTTGACCTAAAAATAAATGACATAATTTTTATTTAACCTATTATTCATTTGTCATCATTATTATTTGCCATATTTACATTTGCTCTAACGTTTATATCGCATAAGTATCATTTGATATATTGCTTTTTTTATCTAACTTACATTTCTTAAACATATCATTTGATCTAATTTTACATGTTATGATCAACTTTTACTATAAAATGCAACTAGCTTTTGTTATTATGATGCTTGCTTAGCTTGCCAGTAGGTTAGGTTAGTGTTTTGACCACTTGCAGCGGAGCTCCACAATGCCACATGCTTGCTTGCATGCTGCATGCTTGCTTGCTTGCTGCATGCTTGCTTGCATGCTGCACGCTTGCTTTGTATGGTGCATGCTTGCTTGCATGCTGGATGCTTGCTTGCTTGCAGGCTTGCTTGTTTGCTTGCAACATGCTTGCCGGGGGGTGCAGGGGGGCTGGCCCCCCTGCTCGGGGGGGTCGGGGGGCCTGAGGCCCCCCGCTATAAAGAAAAACTTTTAATGCACCTACCAGTAGGTTAGGTTAGGTTAGTGTTTTGACCACTCGCAGCGGAGCGAGCGAAGCGAGCGGAGCTCCACAATGCTTGCATGCATGTTGCATGCCTGCTTGCATGCTGCATGCTTGCTTGCATGCTGCATGCTTGCTTGCATGCTGCATGCTTGCTTGCATGCTGCATGCTTGCTTGCATGCTGCATGCTTGCTTGCATGCTGCATGCTTGCTAGCTTGCTGCATGCTTGCTAGCTTGCTGCATGCTTGCTTGCTTGCTGCATGCTTGCTTGCTTGCTGCATGCTTGCTTGCATGTTGGGTGCTTGCTTGCAAAATGCTTGCTGGGGGTGCAGGGGGGCTGGCCTCAGGCCCCCCGCTATAAAGAAAAAATGCACCAGTTAGGTTAGGTTAGTGTTTTAACCACTCGCAGCGGAGCGATACTGTAACGTTAGCAGTAAACTAACTGTTTCAGAACCCTTTATGGAGGATTTAAAGCATGGCTGTAGATAAAAATATATAAGTAATGTAATCATATTTATGGGCTATGCTTGTTTTTTATAGCATTTAAATAATAGGTCAAATAAAATTATTTCAAATGTTGAATAGAGTAAATGAATGTTATATAAAATGTGCTTTATACCATCTGTTAATTAGATCAAATGTTTATTGTGTCAAATAATTTTTATATCACATGTATTAAGGTCAAGTGAATTTATATTAACTGTATGTTATATTATTTGATCGGTATGTCAAATAAAATTAAATGAAATGTTATTATATCCTCTGATCGTTAGTGCATGTAAATTTAGGTCATACATTACACACCCGACAATCCCATCTGCTGAGTGAGCGATTTTAAGAATATTGCAATGTCGCGCTCGACGCAAGGCGGTCGATGTTAAAGGATTGCCTTTCCTTGGTGTGGGATCAAATAATTGAATTATAAAGGAAAAATTATAAAGGCCTCTGAAGTCTAATGGTTCGCCCAGCCGTGTAAGACGCATGGGTCCCGGATTCGATTCCCATGGGAGTACGATTTGTACTCGGTTTGGCTGGTGGTAGGGATTATTTCAAGTCGGCCTGGCTAGCTACCACCATCTTACCTAAGTCTGACGCCATAACAACAATTAAAATTTGTTGTGTTCCGGCAGTTAGAGCCGTTGCTCATTGTTGAGGATTCCGGGTGTAGTGCGCTTCCACCTCCAGCCGTATCATCACTTAACATCAGGTGAGGTGAAGGCCAAGCACTTCCCCGTTGTGCATAAAAAATTCACAGATTTTGCAGTCCCCGCAAGAATCGGAGCATTGAAAATGAATACAAAAATTTAAAATGCAAAATCCTAATATTTTTAAATTTACCTATGTAGTACCTATTTATTTTTACGATTGCGCCCACTGACTGCCTCGACGCAGCCGAAATATTATTAACCGATTTTCAAAATTCCAACGAATGCATTTCTCGTCTGCTTCTGCATCTTTTGACACTATTACCATGACGATCGGTCAATAATCATAGAAGCTACATCACTTTTTATGTACGCAAACAGCCGTTTGGACTACCTACAGGTCACAATTAAATAATATTTTTTCAAATTTTCAAAATGATTTCGCCATTTGGTAGCTAAACTAATACCCTAGGACCCTTTTTTTAATGTTTTCTTAAGTCAGTTTTTTTTCCGAAATATTTACAATTTAGTAAACAAACACCCCCCAAAAAACCGGAATTTTTGGGATTTTGCAAAATTTCAAAAAAAGTTACGAGTAGATTTTCAAAATTCAAACGTTCACACGTGTCTTTGGTACTATTTTCATCTCGATCCTCTTAAAATCCTCGGAGATATGGTCAAAAATACGTCTCAGGCGATTTGCATCTGATAACCATTTTCCGTGTCTCGATAAATTCCTCAACTTTTGGTACTATTTTCATCTCGATCCTCTTAAAATCCTCGGAGATATGGCCAAAAATAAGTCTCAGGCGATTTGCATCTGATAACCATTTTCAATGGTAAAATATTTGAATGTATAAGTTCCTTCATAGTTAATGTAAAGACCGTTCCATGATGTCGCATTTCTGGAGCTTAGATGCCCGTGAGGGTAAATTTACAAAAACTATCTACTAATAATCTTGGGTTAATTGATACATACATTTTTATCAACGCCATCTATCGAGCCTACAGTTTTTTGTCATTTTTAGCCCTCATTATATCACTAGCTAGAACTAATTTCACTCAACTGAAAAATTACACTTACGTACTCGAGTCATATATTATTATGGCGACTGAAATCATAAAACCGATTAGGTGCAGATGCTCGTTTTCGTAAGTAAAAATAAAAAATTGTTTAAAAAATACAAAAAGCCGACTTCAAAAAATGTACCTCTAAAAAGCAAGAAATAAAATTCGTATAAAAACACGTCTATTGAAGTCGGGTGGCGCTTTTAGAATAAAAAAAGGAATCTGTACTCCAGCGCCACCCGACTTCAATAGACGTGTTTTTATTATTACGAATATTATTTCTTGCTTTTTAGAGGTAGGTATTTTGAAGTCGGTTTTTTGTTTTATTTAAACAATTTTTTAATTTTTATATTTTTAGTGTAATTACATTTGAATCATTTCAATCGGTTTACCCGTTTTCGAGTAATCGGTGGAAATACACAAAAAAAAAACAAATATACAGACGAACAGAGAACCTCCTCCTTTTTGGAAGTCGGTTAAAAAGGATATTGAAGAAAGCTTAGATTAACTTCAAGATACATTATTTTGAGCTCCATCTAGCATGCGAAGTGAGAAAAAGTCATAATAATAAATAGTTTTTGGAATGCTTCCTAGTAGTTCAGTCTGTAAGCACTAACTGCCCTCATACAGCAAAAAGTCCACATAGCAACTCAAATAAACATTTAAACGAGTTATGAATCCAAGTAATCTAATATAAAACGAACCGAACATAACCCTCCGCAGATCAAAGACAGTACAACTTGAAATACCAGAGCGACCCCGAATTCTCTCACAATTGTAATTAATACAACTCTCAACCCGGAAATATCTTCGTACTCCATCAAACTCGTAGACTTTCATAAAGGCAATCGAAACGGACAAAATGGTCCAGAATTAAACAGTGTAAATTCTGAGTGGGCATTCCGGGGACTTGGGAACAAGCGCCGAAATTACCGACCCCTGCCTTTTAACCCTTCTTGTCATTTGCGAAGAACAAATTAATCATCATCATTTACATGCAGAACCAGTAGCCAGATTTGTTTCTCCGATTATGTCACCCTCGCTTGTTAACGAGGGGCGTGGAACAGATTTCGAGGACATATTTTAATACATTCAAATCTTAATTACGGCTGGAGAATCAGCCGAGTGCGAATTTTGATGCTTAATGCCAAAACTTTGCATTTTGTTCTCCGATTGAGTTTGCTAATTTCCTTTTGTTAATTTTAAAGCGATTTGACACGACGTTGTCTTGTTTTACTTGTATTAAATAATGCAAGTCGATTTAGTAGAATTCATACTGGATAAAGTCGTGCTTATGTAGTATTATAAAAAACACCAACTAATTAAAGAGGTCTCCTACTGAAAAAATGAAGAGAACATTCATAAATATTGAAATCTTATAAATGAATATAAGAACATAAAAATCTAACAATAAAAATCTTTACTGAAATTGAATAAAACAATGCCAAATAACGACTCCATGGATGTCTGTCCGAAACGCGTCAAGCACGCCTCAGTCACACTGGTCAGCGTCATTATTGCGTTCATTTGGATTAAGCACAGCGGCCCGGGTCTGAGGGACCCACCCGGGTCACCGAAGGGTTGCACGCGTGACAAACCGCGCGCTCTCACAGAAAATTAGCTGGGATTTTAATTATTTCTGTTTGCTTATTTATAAGTCTATGGCTACTTTTGGAAAATTAATTTTGATAATTTGTCAATGAAAATCCCTTAGACTAATCCTTGAAGTAAGATTATGTATTATACCTAAATAGCCGCCATACAAAAATTGCTGCCTGTAATTCGATTTTAATTATTTCTGTTTGCTTATTTATAAGTCTATGGCTACTTTTAGAAAATTAATTTTGATAATTTGTCAATGAAAATCCCTTAGACTAATCCTTGAAGTAAGATTATGTATTATACCTAAATAGCCGCCATACAAAAATTGCTGCCTGTAATTCGATTTTCAAACAATAGTTAGTACCAACACGTACGTACCTCTTACTCAATACATCAATAATGAGACATTTACACAGGTCGATTTTCTGGGTAGTTTGCTAAGCCACTTTAGTCGAATCGAATCGCCACCTCATTAAAATTGGGTTTAAATTTAAAATTAGATTTTACAAGCAATTTTTAAGTCTCGTCTATAGATACGAGAGAAAGAAAGTACAAAGATACATAAAAACGACATCATAAAATCTCTTGTATTTTCTCAAACATTAGTGTGGAATGACAATTACCGTTTGTGTATAACCCGCGACGTCATTAAGAATTCGTGTGAGTATTAACAATGATAATAAAAATGTAATGACGTAAAAAAAGACTCAATTGTAGCGGCAGCCTAGAAAGGTTAATTTCGATAAAATCTAATAGATATGAAAAAATGTATTAATTTTGGTGACATAAAAATTCAAAAAACCGGCTAAGTGCGAGTCGGACTCGCGCATGAAGGGTTCCGTACCAAAAAACGGCAAAAAAATCACGTTTGTTGTGTGGGAGACCCCTTAATTATTTATTTTATTCTGTTTTTAGTATTTGTTGTTATAGCAACAGAAATACATCATTCGTGAAAATTTCAACTGTCTAGCCATCACGGGTCATGAGATACAGCCTGGTGACAGACAGACAGACAGACAGACAGACGGACAGCGGAGGCTTAGTAATAGGGTCCCGTTTTTACCCTTTGGGTACGGAACCCTAAAAAACCAGTACTTGAACTATCGAAAGGTCAATATTTTGTGCCAATTCGCAATCTTCCTAGTACGAACATCAATCGAGAAAAAAACGCGCGTAAAAGTAGGCGATTCATGATTTGTCTATAAAAAAAATCATTTCACTTTTCTGCGGTATATGGCGCTGTATAAATTTCCCATACAAAATTACTATCGTTTTTAAGTGCGCTTTTTCTCGATAGATATCCGTACTACGAGTACGGTATGGATCAAAAGATAGTTTTCTGAAATTACGCCATCATTTAACTCAATTTCGGAAAATTACGGCACAATGTACGATGATTTTTATAAAAACAAGTATGTACCTAATTTACGAAATAATAGGCACTTATTTTCACTGCAAATGCTTTATTTACCACGCTCAGACCAAATAAAAAAATAAGACGGAGTCTTCCGAACGAAGCGATGAGGCCTGTAAAACTACACCTTGGCTGTGTCCATACACAGTTCACGAACACACGTGTAACGAAACTACGCCTTGGCTCTCCATATAAAACCCTGCCGCCCGGCCCCCGCCCGCCCCCTTGTACACACACATGTACCATCAAAAACCGGCCTCACTTCATTGTTCGCAACGCTCCATCTTTCTTTTTTATTTGATCTGAGTTACCACGTTTATAATCTCATTTATTCGTTATTTTCTTCGAAATTCACCCAACGAAACGTCCGGTGCTACACAATTACCACAAAGGTTTAATATTGTCCTACTCATTACTTAGAAAACTTTAACCGACACTGAAAACAGTAAGAAATGGCGGAACTGTCGGTTCCCATGAAGTCACAGATAGCGCGATAAACTGTCGTAACAATTAAACGTACCTTAGTTTAAAAAAAGCCAAAGGACCGGTAGCGAGCGTGCCGTCAATATTAAAGTGGTCGTTATAGAGTTAACAAAGGTTTACACGTTTCTTGTAAAATTAAACTGATGTTTATCTAACTGAGGTAATCACTTCGTGCTCTTCATAGCACGTGCACTAGTTTTAACGAATGAACGACGGTTTTTGTGAATTATAAAGCACGGCTTTCACTGGAAGGTTCTTTTATTATAAAGCACAGCTTTTACTTAAGGCCTAAGGGTTAAAAACTTAAAGGTAAATACTTACCTTATATATATATACGTAATTAATTATACATAGCTACCATTTTACGTAACTTTAAATACTGCATAAAATTGCTATTTATTCAACAATTATTTATGAAATTTTTGGTTTTTTGTTTTTGTAATAGCAATTAAAATTTGTTGTACATTTTGGATTCACAGAAAATAATCTCAAAAGTTCAAAAACTGTAACGCTTTTTTTGGCTCTAATGGAAGAGCAACTTTAAAACTATTAATGCTGTGGAAAAGAGCTTGTTTCCATATGTATTGATACCTGACCGAAAGTGGCACCGCTATGAATTTTATTTAAAATTGTAATTCTATTACACAATTTAAAAACGTTTCGTGAATATTTTAGGGCATATAGTCTAGTATTTTTAGACGGTATCACATTCCTTCAAAATCACTGCTAGAAGTAGATACCAAAACTGCTAAATGTGGCCGTTTTTGACATAACTGCTATATACCTCTAAGGATGACTACGAGGGTATGAAGTGATACCTACTAAAATACTAAATTATGAGCCCTAAAAATTGCACGAAAAGTTTTATTAAAATCTTTTTCTATTAACAACTTATGAAATATAAACCTCTGGGCGTCACTTTCCACCGGAAGTGGTGAAGAAATTATAAATAGTGTAGGAAATGAAGCGATCTTTTGTATCATATGGAGACCCCAACATTAAATCCTCAGTCGATGAAACTTTGCAGGGATGTAATGTAGTATGAACCAAAACCTATGAAAAATATTCAAAAACAAAAAAAAATACATTTGGATTATTCAAAAAATATATTTCATTTATGATATATTATCATCTGTAAAGTTTAAGTCTACTGAGGGTTTACTGTGGGGGTCCACTGCCTTCCTTTCCTACACTAAAATGTCAGTTTTAAGGTGAACCCACCTTGAAACTGAAATTTAAATTTACTTTAAAAAAATATTCACTGAGCGCTTTTCCTTATTTGAACTGTATTTTGTTCTTATTTTGTTGCGCCGGCGCTCATCCGAGTCCTTCCCAGTAGTGACGTAATCTGTCACTGCGCATCTAATGTGACGACGTGGCTACTCTCTAAAGGGCTTTATTATTTTCTTTTTCATTACTTAAAAACTAAAAAGCCTTTTTTAAACTTTGAACTACATCACGTAAACTATTGCTCTGATTTAAAAGTTACTGCACTTGCGCTTTGAAAGTTAGAAACAATCGCGATATACCTACTACTAACATCCTTAACTATCCAATATTATAATTATATTTCGTCGCTTCATTCTTCAGATATATATCACACATGTAGTCCTTCTACCCTGCAGGCAACTTCGCACGTATCATTAAAAGACAGACATTTGACTTTTTTAATTTTCCTACTGACAGCTCATTGTGTTCACGTCATTCTTTTATCGTGCGCGGCAACAAGCACGAGTGTTTCGTAAAAACTCGATATAGAATTTCAAAACCATGCCTAAACGAAGTGCTATGGAGAAAATAGACTATTATAGTGCAAAAATCAATAGATTAAAACAAAAATCTAATAAACGCCGGCGTTTAATTGTGTATTCATCATCTTCTGATTCCGAAGAAAATTCAGGTGAGTTTTATTATTCATTAACTAAAAGTGAAGTGAATTATGTGGTTTTAAACAGAATGTTCAGCATCTATAAGCTTTCCTGGTGGTTAACTGCGGGTTAACACGATGGACTAGTGTGATGCTAGGAAAAACACCAGGTGGTTGCACTGCGGGTCAACACGATGGTTTTATGTAAAATTAATATTATAATTCGGGGATTCCTAATGAATTACACATTTGAATTCATTTCGCCAATTAATTATACGCACCACAATTTTTTCTTTTTTTTATACGAGTACCCTCAATTTTTTTTTTCTCTTCATGTGTTCAGATATCGGAGCCCAAGTGATGGAGCACAATGATACACCACCACCGGCACCTCCAAACACAGAAGAAGGCATAACAACACCTATACCAGAAGCTAGTGAACAAGTTATTCCTGATCTCGACCCCGAGCTGTTACTGGCATTGGGTGACGCTGCTGGTGACGTTCCCGCCTATGGACCCAGTATACATCCTAATATAGCTCAGCGATGGTTGCCGATTTTGAAAAAAGGCGTTACACAAGAGACGCGAGAAAAAATGTTGTCAGAATATACCTTTCCTGAAAATTGCAAATTACTAAAGGCACCGAGTCTCAACGTCGAATTATCAGCTGCAGTATCTGATTTAGTTAGAAATCGTGATAAGAAGTTGCAAACTAACCAAGACCAACTTGGCTTGGGTATAACGGCAGTAAGCCATGCCATAACCTTACTTCTAACTGGAGATGATAAAATAAAAGCGGTAAAAATTTTATCAGATGGGTGTCGCATACTTAGCGACCTACACTTTACACAAACTCAGATACGTACAAAACTGATAACTCCTGGACTTGAAAAATCTTTTCTGTCCGTCATTAAGGATGAAGACAGGGATGAAACTCTCTTTGGCTCCAAACTTTCAGAAAAAATCAAGGCCTCACGGGCCATTGAAAAACAAGGATTGCAAATCAAGAAAGCTCCGACCCCAAAACCATCAACCTCGACGACGCCTAATCCAGCAACCCATCGTGTACCTCCTCCTCGCTACCAGGGAAACTGGACAGCCCCTCCTCGCTCGAGCAGGGGGGGGCGAACATCAACATACTCGTACAGGACTCCGACGACGACACCGACATCACGCCCGTGGCGTCGCTCCGCACCGACGACGCAGACGTCAAGCCGCCCTTCGACATCGGGGAGCAACAGGCGTGCTTAAACTCAACAGTCACTCAGGTACATGCTGGCAGGTTGCAGCATTATCATAAATGTTGGTTACAAATTACTCATAATCCTATTATTTTAAAATGGATACAATACATACATACACTCACGCCTGTTTCCCATGGGGGTAGGCAGAGACTATGGATCGCCACCTGCTACGATCCTTGCACACTTCTTTCGCTTCATTCATATCCATCACTCTTTTCATACATGCCCTGCGGTTTTTGTCACTGCGTACACCAGCCTTTTTTATAATAACCACTATTTGGTCCGCGTAGGTTTTTCTGGGACGCCCTCGTGCAATCGTTCCTTCCACATTCGCACAGTATATCTCTTTCGTGATTCGCCTTTCATTCATCCTCTCTAAGTGACCAAACCACTGGAGCATTCCTTTCTCAATTCTTGTCACTATATCATCTTTCAGACCACACCTTTTGCGAATCACCTCATTGCTCACTCTATCACTCAGTTTTACTCCGCATATTTTCCTCAACGATCGCATCTCTACCGCATTTATTCTGCTTTCATTCTTCTTCTGCCATACCCAAGATTCACTTCCATACATCAGTGTCGGTACCAGCACTCCGTTATGAATAGCCATTCGCGCCTTTGCAGAAACGGTTTGGCTACTCATAACCGAGTGTATAGCACCACTCACCGAATTTCCTTTCTTCACTCGTCTTTCTATGTCTTCCTCACTCTTTCCGTCCCTTGTGAACAAACTCCCCAAGTATACAAACTCACGGACTTGTTCCACTTTTTCGCCACCTAACTTTACCGTACAGTCAGTCATTTCTTCATCTCTCTCAAACACCATCACTTTAGTCTTAGTTACATTCACTTTCATCCCTTTTCTCACAAAATCTTCATTCATAACCGACATCATTTCCTGCAACTCTTGCGCAGAAGACGCAAGTATAACTTGGTCGTCAGCGTAGAGAAGGCACTTGATTTGAGTCCCATTCATCACAACCCCACAGTCACGTTCTTTCAGACCTTTCATACAACTGTCCAAAAACAGATTAAAGAGCCATGGTGACGCAACACATCCCTGTCTATGGTTACAAAATACCTTTTGCCTCTAAAGTGTTCCAAAATATGACGCCTTCAAATAATTCATTTTCACCCAAAGAGAGACAACAAATGTGTCTAGCAATTAATAATTTAATTGAATTAGGTGCGATTGCAGTATGCAAACCTCACAAGCATCAGTTCTTGTCGAGTATTTTTTTGGCACCAAAAGCTAACGGCGGTCATAGATTTATACTTAATCTTAAACAGTTAAACAAATTTGTTTCTCCGTCTCATTTTAAGATGGAAGACCATAGAACCGCATCAAAGATGATTACAAAAAATAGTTTTATGGCCACCATTGACCTTAAAGAATCATATTTAATGGTTCCAGTACATCCCGATCATCGTAAATTTTTAAGATTTCAGTTTTGCGATGAAAATCTAAAAGAAACTTTATATGAATTTAAAGCTATGCCCTATGGTCTTTCATCTGCTCCTCGAACTTTCACAAAAATCATGAAAGTAGTTATGGCACATTTAAGGCAAAAAGGCTATAAATCTGTCATATATCTTGACGATATACTACGAGTATGTATAGGTAACAGTTATTTAGAATGCCTAAATAATGTTAATGAAACTTTACAATTACTTAATTGCTTGGGCTTTGTAGTAAATAAGGAAAAAAGCTCTGTAATTCCAAAGCAATTTTGCAAATTTTTAGGGTTTATGTATAATTCTCGGGATATGACTATTTCACTGCCTGATGATAAACGCCACAATATACAGCGTTTAGTCATAAAATATGCTCACCTACCTGTCTGTACGATCAGAGATCTTGCTCATTTAAACGGAGTACTTACCTCTGCCTGTCCAGCCGTAAAATACGGTTGGCTGTACACCAAAAAACTAGAAAGACAAAAATACCTCGCCCTCGAGAAATATAAAAATTATGAAGCAAAAATTGTACTATCCCGAGATTTATTACCTGATTTACAATGGTGGGAAAACAATATTCTTAACACTGCAAATTCTTTAGTGATACCTGACTTTGACCTTGAAATTTTCACCGACGCTTCAAAAACTGGTCGGGGTGCGTGTTGCGGCGAAGACCGTGTCAACGGTGGTTGGAAAGATAATGAAAAATCTGAGAATATTAATTACTTAGAGCTGCTTGCAGTTTTTCTCGCTTTAAAAAGCTTTGATCGAGGACTTTATGCAAAAAATTTGTTATTGCGTGTCGACAACACCACCGCAATAAGTTATATAAACAGGATGGGTGGAGTACAGTTTCCCCACCTGAGTGAATTAAGTAGAACCATCTGGCAGTGGTGCGAGAAACGAAATATTTGGCTATTTGCTTCTTATATAAATACGAAAGAAAATGTTATTGCTGACTTTGAATCGAGAAAAATAAATCCTGATATAGAATTGCACTTAACGGACTCAGAATTCAATACTGTTGTAAATAGTTTCGGAAAACCAACAATAGACTTATTCGCTTCCCGCACTAATGCCAAATGTGAAAAATACGTCTCCTGGAGACGAGACCCCGACGCGTTTAGCGTAGACGCTTTTACCATTAACTGGGCTAATGAGTTCTTTTATGCTTTCCCCCCGTTTTCGCTAATATTAAAATGTATTCAAAAAATAATTAGCGAAAACGCCACGGGTATTTTGATATTCCCATACTGGCCATCGCAGCCTTGGTTCCCTATTCTTAATAGCATAAGACAATCGAATATTTTATTTTTTAACCCTAATTCGCCTTCATCCTCTTCCAGGAGTCGGCTGCCGAACTCGAGATCATTTACCCTGGCTGCGGCGGTGCTCTCAGGTCAGCATTCGCTTCAAGAGGAACACCAAGATCTGCCTTAGACCTGATGATGGCATCAGTTTCTAAAAATACGCTTCTCCAGTACAATGTAACCTATAAATTATGGTGGCAGTTCTGCCAAACTAATAATTTGAACCCTTATGTAGGTAACTTACCCTCCGTAATATTATTCCTTACAGAACAATTTAATAAAGGTTCTGCTTATGGTACCTTAAACAGTCACCGTTGCGCCTTATCTATGCTTTTAAGTAACGAATTTGTCAATAACGACCAAGTGAAAAGACTTCTTAAAGGTGCATATAAACTTCGTCCTGCTATCCCAAAATATACAAATACATGGGATCCACAGATAGTTTTAAATATGATTGCTACTTGGATACCAAATAGAAACTTGCCTATTGATAAACTAACTAAAAAGTTGGTCGTTCTTCTTGCATTATGTACGGGTCATCGCGTGCAAACACTTTCACTAATTAAAATCGAAAACGTAAAAATATCTACCTCTGGCATAAGCATTGGTATCTCGGATGCAATCAAAACATCTGCTGCCGGCCGAGATCAACCTGTTTTATTTCTTCCATACTTTAATGAAAATCGGGCAGTTTGTCCTGCCACAGTATTAGAAGATTATATGTTTATAACAAACACTATTAGATCTGAATCGACAGGCCGCCTCATTCTCACTTGTAAGCGCCCATATAGACCAGCATCTACTCAATCCATCAGTAGATGGATTAAGCAGGTGCTGGGCGAGAGCGGTGTGGACGTGGCGAGGTTCAGTGCGCACAGTACGCGGCATGCGTCCACGTCTGCAGCGCACGCCTCCGGTATGTCCGTAGATTCTATAAGGAAAGCAGCCGGCTGGAGTACTCACTCCCAAAGTTTTGCCAAATTTTACCACCGTCCGTTGGCGGATGAAGGCAATTTTGCAAGGTCAATATTATTACCTCAAGGATCTCAATAAACAATTGAGATAACTAATTCAATGATTTAATGAAACATTAAGGAAGTTGTAATAGTTTAATTTTTGTTATTAATTAATAAACGCATAATGATGAATCTAAGAATGTGTTGCTTATTTACACAAAATTTCTTTCTCTAAACATCTACATTATACTATATATAGCTCGATTACCACTCACTGACTGATTGACATGATTGTTCTCCCAGAAGGAGGTGGAAAAGGGTATAATGATGTTTGGGGAAAATGTACAATACCCCAATCGAACTGGGGAAAAATTATGACATTTGGGAAAAACAAGATGGCGGCTGTGGCAAAGTTTGTAACTTTTTTGTTTTCCAACCGATTTTGTTCAAACTTGCAAGAGTAGTAGATTTTGACATTTAAAATTGAGAAAAATATTTAAAAAATGCAAAAACAAAATGGCGGCCGTGCTGGAGAGTTTTGAAAATTTTGATTTTTGGACCCCAAACCGCGGGGCCACAACTCTAAAGTGTTATTTGATTTAAGAAAAAAAACTTTATTGTTTCATCACAATTACCCTCAAATTTTAGCAATCAGGGAAACTTTAAAAAAATTCAAGATGGCGCCTGTCGTAGAGGCCATTTTGTTTGGGGTACGAAAACACGCCATTTTTAAAGTCGATTTTCTTCCAGATGGCAACACTGGAGCGCTTTGAGGTTCATAAAACGGCTATAGCTATAGGTACAAGGTATTCATTAGTAAAATATTTTTACCCCATTTCGGGGTAACTTTTGAGATTTACCCCAAAATGCAAAAAAGTGAAATAACCACTTTTTGACATTTTCGAGTATGAGGACTTGTGTATAGTCTGTATACAAATGACTTTATGGTATTTTGGTTGGCAACGTCTGGCAACCCTAAAAACTGCTAAGGAAAAAGACATTTTCGAGATACCCTTTTTTCAAGTCCTATTGTGGCGGCTGAGTGCAAGTGAAAAAAAAAATCAAAACGTCATTGCACGTAGTTTATGTTGCTTAATATAGGAAAAATATGAAATATAAAAAAAACAATATGGCGGACGCGGTGGCGGCCATTTTGTAAATTTTATACATTTTTTAAATATTTCAAGGCTATTTTGAGGCAGTTTACGACAATTGAGAAAGTTGGCATGTACAGACAAATTATGCATATTATGAAGAAGTATTGCCTTGTAAAAAAAAATTACCCATTTTTAGGGTACTTTTTGAGATTTACCCCAAAAAAGTGAAAAATAGAAAAAGCGGCATTTTTTAATATCTTTTATCAAAAACCATTAAATTTTGCGAATACTAATGGAATTTGACTATTTGTATATCGAAAAGATGGCAACACTGAAATTGAAAGAAGGATGAGTTTCCAAGAACCTTACATTTTTATTACCTAAAAGGAGCATTTGTAGATGTGTACAATGTACGGAAAAAGTATTCACAATTTATAAAACTATTACAAAAAAAATTAAAAGTGGAAGTCCAGGTCAAGATCCTCATGACGGAGAACTGCCCGCCAAAATGGTACTACATAGGTAGATGGTGCTCAAACTAAAGTTGTAGAGGACTCTAAGCAGATCCTGAAGCGAGAAAAAAAAATCAAAATGGTCGAAAAACAAAATGGCCGCCATACAAATTTACAGAAAACCTAGAATATACAGCTCGATTACTCACTTACTGACTGACTGACTCACTGATTAAAATAATTATCCTCCCAGAAGGAGGTGAAAAATGGTAAAATGATATTTGGGGAAAATGTGCGAAACCCCAATCGAACTAATTCGGGGTAACTTTCGACATTTACCCCAAAATGCAAAAAAGTGAAATAACACCTTTTTGGAAATTTCGAGTATGAGAGTTCGTATAAAGCTTGCTACCTACTTCTATGACATATAAACCTGTTAAAGTCAATAATTTTAGTTGACTAAACAAAGGGCGACAATTCTCCATAGGACCTGCGCCACAGATAGCTCTTAGACACTTTTTCTGTAAAATGAAAGCCTTATTGATTCAGGGGATCTACCCCACAATATAAGACCGTATCGCAGCACAGAAGCTACATAGCCATAGTAAGCGGTAAGAGCTACTTTCTTCCCTGCTACGCATCTTAGTCTCCTTAAAGCGAAAACGAATTTGTTTAATTTTCGAGATATCTTTTTTGAAGTTCTATTGCGGCGGCTAGGTGCAAGTGAGAAAAAAGACCAAAACGTGGTAGCACGTAATATATGCTGCAAAATATAGGAAAAATATGAACAATAAAAAAAACAATATGGCGGACGCGCTGGTGGCCATTTCGTAAATTTTATATTTTTTAAGAATACTTTAAGGCTATTTTGAGGCAGTTTACGATACTTGAAAAAGTTGGCATGTATTGACGAATGAAACTACATACCACTGACTCATTGACATAATTGTTCTCCCAGAAGGAGGTGGAAAAGGGTATAATGATGTTTGAAGGAAAGTGCAAAACCTCAATCGAACTGGGGAAAAAATATGACATTTGGGAAAAACAAGATGGTGGTTGTGGCGATGTTTTCAATTTTTTTGTTTTCCAACCGATTTTGATCAAACATACAAGAGTGGTTGATTTTGACATTAAAAACCGAATGGCGCGCGCGCTGGAGAGTTCTGAAAAACATAGATTTTTAGACCGCAAACCGCGGGGCCACAACTCTAAAGTGTTGTTTGGTTAGAGAAAAATATTTTTCCGTTTCACTACAAGAACCCTCATTTATATTATGATTATGACCAATCTTGGAAAAAAAATCAAGATGTTCACTGTTGTAGTGGCCATTTCTTTTGAGGTACGAAATCATGCCAATTTAAATGTCGATTTTCTTCGAAAAGAGAATGGGCAATTTTATATGAAGAATGTCCCAATCCCAACCCTTGTAGCAATATATGACATATATATATTTAAATGTTATATATGTTGTCCTCATCACATTTAATAAGTATATTTTCTTCTAAGTAACGTCAAAGTCAGAAAAAATATGTTCGAAGATAATTGAAAAAAATAGCATCAAGAACAAAAAATATCGGTTTTTGCTACGTTTTTGTCGGAGTTTTTTTAGTATTGTGTATATAAATGATTAATATGAGGCTCTCCTTGCCGATTTCAGCCTCGGTGGTTCCTCTGCTAGGTGTCAGGGCTGATCCACTGATGAGCTCTGTGTATTTTTTTTGTTTGTTTGCATAATCTACAATCAGTTAGCCACTTTAGGTGAATCCGTTGTCTCAATCATTGATTGCGACAAGTATGCCCTCCATTGAGAGAATACTCCATGTGATGAGCACTATTCTATGTACTCTGTATAAGGCTGCCCGTCCATTGATGCGGAGCGAGGCAGTGGAGCGGAGAAACGAAGAAATATTAACCAATAGAACAGCGGAGCGGAGATTTTATGCTATCATATTAGTAATATTGCTTCGTTTCTCCGCTCTGCTGCCTCGCTTTGCGTCAAGGGACAGGCAACCTAATATGATGAGCTTAGTGTTCTATTTTTCAGTATACCTTGGCGAGTAAAGGTTTAGAAATATAGAAAATCAGAGAATCATGTTCATTGACCATTATTTTTTTATTTGACAACAATAAATACACTACACTTGAATGTTTTGACCATTAACTGGTTAGGTCAGACGACAAACCAGTCAGGTAAGTTCAATTTCGAGAAGAAGATCTCTCGTCGAATACAGCTCGGATGTGTATCATTCGGGAAGATTCGGAAAATCTCGCGTCCTACTTAGGTACCTTAGTGTCGCAACAGGAAAGTCTTTGACCAGTGTGGGTTGTTGGTGACGACATACGAGAGTGAAACGTAGTCACTAACGGAGACCCATCGGTCTCATAAGAAGGCGCAAAGTCACCCAAAGTGCAATAGAGAGAACCATGTTTGGCGACTAAGGCAGCACAGCCATCAAGAGATGGGTAGCAGCGTCTCCAAAAACCTTGGTCTACTGCTATCGCCAACCCGCCATCCAAGCATGGCGATTATGGCAAACCCCCACTGACGAAGGAATCACTACAGAACTTCTGAGAGCGGGCGGTATATAAGCCGATACTTAAGGTCCTACAGAAGCTTTTCAATTTCGTCATTATCGAGGGCAGAAAGCCGAAGGCATGGAACATAAGGTGATTTTGTTCTTTAAAAAGGGTGACAAGTCCCTTCTAAAGAACTACAGAACCATCTCACTTCTGAGCCACGTTTATAAGTTTTTTCAAATGTCCTTAGGAATCGTCTCGCTCACAGGTTCGACGACTTCCTATCTCCCAAACAAGCCGGATTCCGAAAAGGATTTAGCTCCATAGACCACATACATACACAACCTCATACCTCCTTCCCCATTTCATCTTTGGACTACAAGCCCCAGGGTGGCTTTTCATCCTTATGTTGTCGATATTCCACGTACCCGCCGAAACGCTTCGGTTCCAACTTTTTAATTCGAACAGCTAAGATGTGGAATGCCCTCCCTGCGTCTGTATTCCCCGAACAATATAACTTAGGCGTCTTTAAAGACCTTAGCCTTAAGGCGAGAGTAAATACGCATTTGACTGACTGTGCGTGCTCAATCTTCGTCCTCCACTTCACTTTCCATCAGGTGAAAGTGAGGACAAACGCGCAGACAGTATTTTCATAAAACAATAGACCACATCCTTACGCAGTGGCAGTTTATACAGAAGACCGAGGAGTATAATCTCCACTTTGCTTGGCGTTCGTGTACTATGAGAAAAACTTTGATTCGATAGAAACCTGGGCGGTGCTGCAGTCTTTCCAGAGGTGCCAAGTGGACTAAAGGTATATCAAGGTATTGAGGTACTTATACGAAAATGCCACCATGTCGGTCCGAGTACAGAATCAGAGCACAAATCCCATCTTACTGCAGCGAGGTGTGGTTACAGGGAGATCTTATTTCTCAAAACTGTTCACACAACAAACCTTCGTTTTGCTGATGATTAGTTCTAATGGCTGAGACGTTGGAAGACCTGAACACGATGCTCGAAGATATCCATAGTACTTCCTAAAGAGTGGGTCTCAGAATAAACATGGATAAGATCCGTAGGAGATTCCGGAGAAGGATAGCTCAGCTCAAGTGGCAGTGGGCTGGACTCATAGCGAGAAGAATCGATGGTCGTTGGGGCGAAATGGTTTTGGAATGGTGACAACGCACTGGACTCGGCTCCGTGGGTATGCCCTCGACAAGGTGGACCAACGTGAGGGCGAAGGTCACGGGAAGCCCCTGGATACGGGAAGTGTAGGACCGATGGTCGTGGAGATCCGTGGGGGAGGCTTATGTTAAGGAGTGGGTGTCGTGCGGCTGATATGATGATGATGATGAAGAAGTGTTACCTTTTAAAATGTGTAGTATTTTTTAAATATGAATGTACTTTTTAGAGTTTTCATTCATATTGATGGTCAACTATGATACAAAACACTATCACTTTAATACTAATTATACGATCTTCAAACTCCTGTAACTTTTTACTGACGCGGAATTCAGCTTTGCTGTCATACAATACTTTGATCAACTAAATGAGACCTTTCTAATGATATACAACTCAAAGTGCTACAACACTTGGGACATTTTGCCCATTCTCCAAATGCATAAAAGTAGGTATATCAACTACATTATGGAAATTTCGAGTGAGAAGATTTATTAAACACCAAAACGTATATATATATAGAAATGACATTTTGGTGTTACGGTTGACACTGTCTGGATACCCTGCAAACTGCAGAGGAAAAATTCATTTTTGAAATATCCTTTCTTTTTTCAAGTCCTATTGCGACGGCTGGGTGCAAGAGAGAAAGTAAATCGAAACTTAATTGCTTGCAGTATATGTTGCAAAATATAGGAAAGTTATGTCAAACAGAAAAATCAATACAAAATTCGCGGTGGCGGCAATTTTTAAAATTTTATGAATTTTTAAAATATTTTAAGGCTAATATTTTGAGGCCGTTTACGACACTTGAAAAAGTTGGCATGTATCGACGATTTATGCAACATAACAATGAGTTTTTAACCGACTTCAAAAAAAGGAGGAGGTTCTCAAGTCGACGGTATTTTTTTTTTTTTTTTTTTTTTTTTTATGTATGTTTTAACATAGCTTCGTCAGTTGTTACCCGATTTGTACAATTCTTTTTTTAACTCAAAGAACATAGTTCGTGTGTGGTCCCATAAATTTTTTACAGAGATCTGGCCAGTAGTTTTTTCATATTCCTGAAAAATATCAATTATTTAGCTCGCCATCGCACGAGTTTTTATGGAATTTCGGACATAACTTCTTTGTTTATGAACCGATTTAGATGATTATTTTTTTATTTGAAAGGGTATACTTCAAGAGTGGTCACAATTTAATTTCATTGTTATTGGACTTCGAACTTCGAAGATACATAAAGGAACTCTTCAAAATCAAATAGTATAAGTAAAGTTATTTAGGTTTTGGTAAGTTTATGGCAATCCAAAACAAACCAAATCATGGTTTGCGATGCAACGTTCTGGACTAGACTTGGACTACGATGACACAACGGAACTCCTCAAAAACAAACAGCGTAAATTTGGAAATTGAGTTCTGGGCATTTTACCATTGAAAATATTATAATTGAGTTCTGGGCATTTGAAAATATTATAATATAAAGCAAAAAAATATTTACACGCTGCGCTTACATACCTACCACTAAAAAGTTGAAAATAAAAAAGCTTTTTAAAAAAAAGAAAAACCGCCTTCAAAAAACTGAAAACAAAAACAGCTTAAAAATTAAATACCTCTAAAAAGCAAGAAATAATATTCGAATCATTCGTTACACAAATCAATATTAATAAAACACGTCTAATGAAGTCGGGTGGGGCTTTAAGAAAAAAATGAAGTTGTCCTCCAGCCCCACCCGACTTCAATAGACGTGTTTTATTAATATTGATTTGTGTAACGAATGATTCGAATATTATTTCTTGCTTTTTAGAGGTATTTAATTTTTAAGCTGTTTTTGTTTTCAGTTTTTTGAAGGCGGTTTTTCTTTTTTTTAAAAAGCTTTTGCCTTGTAGAAAAAGACCCAATTTAAAGGTAGTTTTCGAGATTTACAAAACAAATTGAAAAAAAATAGAAATAGCGGCAGTTTTTAATATTTTTTATCTAAAACCATTAGATTTTGCCAATACTTATAGCAATACTGGAAATGAAAGTAAGGTTTATTTTGCAGGTACCGCCACATTCTAAAATGGCATAAAAAAAACCGGCCAAGTGCGAGTCGGATTCACGCACGAAGGGTTCCGTACCAAAAAACAGAAAAAACCACGTTGTATGGGAGCCCCCCTTAAACATTTATTTTATTCAGTTTTTAGTAATTGTTGTTATAGCGGCAACAAAGATACATCATCTGTGAAAATTTCAACTGTCTACCTGTTGTCGTTATTAATATAATGCAAAAAACGGCAAAAAAAAATACGTTTGTTGTATGGGAGCCCCCCTTAAATATTTATTTTATTATATTTTTAGTATTTGTTGTTATAGCGGCAACAGAAATACATCATCTGTGAAAATTTCATTTGTCTAGCTATCACGGTTCATGAGATACAGACAGACAGACAGACAGATGGACGGACAGCGGAGGCTTAGTAATAGGGTCCCGTTTTTACCCTTTGGGTACTGAACCCTAAAAACACGTTCTTTGTATGGAAGCCACATTTAAATATTTATTTTATTCTGTTTTTAGTGTTTGTTGTTGTAGCGGACACAGAAATACATCATCTGTGAAAATTTCAACTGTCTAGCTATCACGGGTCATGAGATATAGCCTGGTGACAGACAGACAGACGGACAGCGAAGTCTTAGTAATAGGGTCCCTTTCACCCGTTTTACCCTTTGGGTACGGAACCCTAAAAAGGAGCAATTGAAGAGGGGTATAATAATATGAAAAAGTATTAGGATCAACAAAACTCTCAGAAAAAAAAAAATTATAAGTGGAAGTCTAGGTTAAAATCCGTCAAAAACGTGGAGGTTCCCGATCCTAAGTGGGTGCACACCCTTGCGCCCCGCTTGCTAGAAAAAAAAACAGCGCTCGAATCATTACATCTCGTGTCTTTTGTAATGACGAATCAATGCCCTCCACCTGCGGGATCGGAAAGGCGGCATAGAACCACACCCACCGAAGTCCTTTAAATCAGTTACATGCAAACGACCGAACTAGACGTTTAGCTCGGAGGTGCCCGATGAGGTAATTTTATTGAACAGCACAAAGGTACCTAAGCAACAAGCTAGGTATGTTTCTTGCGATGACACGGGCCATCAGATTACTGCCTGTGACAAGTTCAAAAGAGAAGACGTTAACTAACGCTGGGAATGGATTTTCAAGCGCCGACTGAAACCTTTCTGATGCCTGAGCTTGCAATGGTATTCGCCATAAGTTACTTCACCGTGATGACTGAACGAAGGCGGAGGCCAATAGGAAGAAAGACCAAAGATTACCGTGGCTACTGCAAACATCCATTTCGGCAAGTGCCAAACAGGTCCTTTTTGAAGGTGCTTCCAGTGACCGTCCAGGGGCCTGAAGATAGCTTTAACAGGTGTGCTCTGCTTGATGAAGGGTTCACCGTCCCACTCGTAGAGAGCAGTGTAGCCAACGAGGTAGGAGCCGGAAATCGGAACGTCGACTTGGAGTTTCAGAGGGCAGTGGGTGGCTATAACAACCTGGAAAGCAAGATCGTCTTCTCTGACGCTTGTGACAGATACAGGATCCTTCAACCTTGAACGAGTTTATACATTCATACATTACGCTTCCAAGACATTTAGGTAATTGATGGCAACTTGATTTCTTAGTACGACCACCTCGGTCGACCGACAGTGAACTTGACAGGCCAAGATTATTGGCATTAGATTTTACGCCGAGAAATAAAAGAGGGTATAGAGGATGATCCTGTCGCCTCTCTCATTGAACTCGATTGGATCCTGCATGGAGTTTAGTCGTCAATGTCGAGGAAGATTATGCTTGAGTTTGCTTATCACCTTGAGTCTGAGAAAGAGGTTGAACTACACCTCTTTGTAGAGAAATACTTCAGATTTGATAGCATTGGCATTAGGAATTCTAAGCTACCTAGATATTCTCCAGATGAACGACGAACGCTTGGCATTCTCACTCGATATTAAGTCGAAGAAAATCCACGACCACTGGGAGTATGCTTTACTATGACATTAAGCTTTCGAACAACAAAATAAAAATCGATCACGCTTGATTGAGAAGATATTGGATAGACCACTCGATGCATAAAATGTTGAAAAAATAATTATGCCAAGAAAATTGAACAGCTCAGTACGGTATCCCCCACATTTTGGAGATCGGAATATTAACAAACCTGGAAAACTTAGACATGTTCTTGGCGCGAAAGCTGAAACTCAAGGAGTGTCACTGAAAACTGAATTACTGACTGGCCCAGATCTACTGAATTCATTAGTTCCAGTCCTGCTTAGTTTCCGAAAGAGAGAATTAGCCATTTTTGCAGAGATCAGGGAAATGTTCCTGCAGGTGAGGTAAATGATCAGAATCAAAACGCTCAGTGCTTCCTTTGGAGGGTAATAAAAAAAAAGAAGCCCCCAGAAACTTATTAGATGAACTCGATGACCTTTGGTGTCAAATTTGATTCATAAGGCAGGACGTTGTGACATAAGAAGTTGGGCCCTTAATCGACCGAACGATTGGAAACCAGCCACAGATATTTTAGGGTTTGGTTTAAACTTGAAGAAGGCAAAGAGATCACCGAAGGTTTGCGACCACCAACAAATCGCGAGATTTCAGTTTTTGACCCACTGGGTTTATTTATACCCCTTTTTGATTAAAGGAAAGATATTGCTACAGTAAGTTTGGCGATCTACGATCAAATGGGAGAGTGGAGATGGCTGTCAGGCAGTCTGAACTTAACTGAAGAAGCACAGAGTCACAAAATTTAAAGAAAAAATTCATTATTATAACAATATACAATATTATCATTACATCGTACGGATCCTACGGATCTCCTCATTTCTGATGCAATCACGCAGGGAAATGCCAAGCATAGCTCTCTCCATTGCACGCTGGGTGATCTTGAGCCTACTAATGTGACCTATAGTTAGCCACCACTTTTCACTGCCGCAAGTCATCCTTGGCAACACACACTGGTATACTTTCGTCTTGAGTAACGGAGCAGGCACAAAATGGGCATTCAACATGATTTTCGTCTTATCCATGTTCATACTGAGACCTAATCTTTGGGAAGCACTACGGAGATCTTCGAGCATTGTGTTCAGGTCTTCTAAGGTCTCAGCCATAAGAACTATACCATCGCCAAAACGAAGGTGTGTTAAGTCTTAGCCAGTACTGTTGATGCCGAGTCCTTTCCAGTCTAAGAGTTTTAAGATCTCCGAAGTTCTGTAGTAATTTCGTCGTCACCCGCAGCCTTTCAGCTGCTTGAGAGCCATACTAATCTCGTACAGGCTGACATCCGGGATATCTTCGGTGTAGTGTCGGGTAAGCTTGGCTCTATGGTCTTTAGCCTTGCTTTCAACAGGTGTCTGCGTGGAATATAACTGCCTATAGAAACTATCGATCTCCCTCAGAATTTCAGGCTTCGATGAAATGATGCGTCCGTTATCAGTTTTCAGCTTTATCAACTTTGCACGTTAAACGGATCTCTCCCGAAACTTTTGGAAACTTTATTCCTCTTGATAGTCTTTTACGATTCCTATTAAATTGAAGAAGGTCACTCGTCAAATACTTAGTATCTGCCTATTAAGCTGCCGATAACGATGATCATCCGCTGAGCTCTAGAGCCTCATTTCACGACTCTGATCCATGAGTACGAGAGTTTGGTTGGAGAGTTTCTTTAGCTTGGGACGGCGGGTCTTAAAGATATAGAACCTTACCGTACGGACAGTATCCAGCACCATGTTGTTTAGATTGTCCACATCTATGTTGGTTTCAAGGGTTTCGAAGCGGTTCTGAAGATAAAGTTGAAAGCTTTCGGGGTTTTACATATGAGCCGGTAATGGTCGGAGCGTGGGTTGTATCAGTTGAGATCTTTCCAGTTTTACGTTGATATTCAATGTGCCACGTACCAATCGGTGATCGCAGTGACATCATTGAAAATTTGCTTTTTCGCCTACATGATAAAATCTCCGTCTGGACTGATCCAGGTCCACTTCCGGCTTTCAGGATTCCTGAAGAAGGACTTCATCATAAAGAGTTTCTCCTTCTCCATAAATTCGGCCAGCATCTGGCCTCTGGCATTCCGTTGCCCAACTCCAAATTGCCCCACTCTCAGCTCATCACCGCATCGTTTTCCCAACTTTGCAGTAAACTACCCGATCATAACGGTGTACTGGGGTTTACCGTTTGGATATTCTGAGAATAAGGTACGCTACCCTGGTTGAAACCCTTCCGATTGTAATCACGTTGTTCACAAGGGGCTTGTGGACGATGACCCGACACCACCTAGGGACTGTTGGTCGCCCTCCCGATAGTATAGCAAGTTACCGGATTTGAAGATTATCGAGTCCTCTCCCTCTCTTCGGACTTCAGATAACCCTATGATATCCCAGTGTAACTTGCTAATAATAGGTTGACTTCGTGTCTAATCAGTAATTTAAAAAAATTCAAGATGGCGCCTGTCGTAGAGGCCATTTTGTTTGGGGTACGAAAACACGCCATTTTTAAAGTCGATTTTCTTCCAGATGGCAACACCGGAGCGCTTTGAAGTTTATAAAACGGCTGTAGGTATAGATACAATATATTGAAAAATAGAGTATTTTTACCCCATTTCGGGGTAACTTTTGAGATTTACCCCAAAATGCAAAAAAGTGAAATAACCACTTTTTGACAATTTCAAGTATGAGAACTTGTGTATAGTCTGTATACAAATGACTTTATGGTATTTTGGTTGGCAACGTCTGGCAACCCTAGAAACTGCTAAGGAAAAAGACATTTTCGAGATACCCTTTTTTCAAGTCCTATTGCGGCGACTGGGTGCAAGTGAGAAAAAAAATCAAAACGTCATTGCACGTAGTTTATGTTGCTTAATATAGGAAAAATATGAAATATAAAAAAAACAATATGGCGGACGCGGTGGCGGCCATTTTGTAAATTTTATACATTTTTTAAATATTTCAAGGCTATTTTGAGGCAGTTTACGACAATTGAGAAAGTTGGCATGTACCGACAAATTATGCATAATATGAAGAAGTATTGCCTTGTAAAAAAAAATTACCCATTTTTAGGGTACTTTTTGAGATTTACCCCAAAAAATTGAAAAATAGAAAAAGCGGCATTTTTAAATATTTTTTATTAAAAACCATTAGATTTCGCCAATACTAATGACATTTAACTATTTACATATCGAAAAGATGGCAACACTTGAATTTAAAGTAAGGGTAATTTCCAAGTGCCTTACATTTTTATTACCCAAAAGGAGCATTTGTAGATGGGTACAATGTACGGAAAAAGTATTTAGAATTTAGATAACAATTAGAAAAAAAAATTAAAGTGGAAGTCCAGGTCAAGATCCTCATGACGGAGAACTGCCCGCCAAAATGGTACTACATAGGTAGATGGTGCACAAACTAAAGTTGTAGAGGACTCTAAGCAGATCCTGAAACGAGAAAAAAAAATCAAAATGGTCGAAAAACAAAATGGCCGCCATACAAATTTACAGAAAACCCAGCATATACAGCTCGATTACTCACTTACTGACTGACTCACTGATTAAAATAATTGTTCTCCCAGAAGGAGGTGAAAAATGGTATAATGATATTTTAAGAAATTGCGCAAAAAAAAAACAATATGGCGGACGCGGTGGCGGCCATTTTGTAAATTTTATAATTTTTTTTAAATATTTTAAGGCTATTTTGAGGCAGTTTACGACAATTGAGAAAGTTGGCATGTACTGAGAAATTATGCATATTATGAAGAAGTATTGAAAAAAAACCCATTTTTAGGGTGCTTTTTGAGATTTACCCCAAAAAAGTGAAAAATAGAAAAAGCAGCATTTTTTAATATTTTTTATCAAAAACCGTTAGATTTTACCAATACTAATGACATTTGACTATTTTCGTAACGAAAAGATGGCAACACTGAAATTGAAAAAGGTTTATTTTCCAAGAACCTTACATTTTTATTACCAAAAAGGAGCATTTGTAGATGTTTACAATGTACAGGAAAAGTATTTAAAATTTATAAAACTATCAGAAAAAAATATTAAAAGTGGAAGCCCAAGTCAAGATCCTCATGACGGGGTACTGCCTGCCGAAATGGTACTACATAGGTAGATGGTGCTCAAGCTAAAGTTGTAGAAGACTCTAAGAAAATCCTGAAGCGAGAAAAAAAAATCAAAATGGTCGAAAAACAAAATGGCCGCCATACAAATTTATTTACAGAAAACCCAGCATATACAGCTCGATTACTTACTTACTGACTGACTCACTGATTAAAATAATTGTTCTCCCAGAAGGAGGTGAAAAATGGTATAATTATATTTAAGGAAAATGTGCAAAACGCCAATCGAACTGGGAAATTTGGGAAAAACAAGATGGCGGCTGTGGCGAAGTTTGTAACTTTTTTGTTTTCCAACCGATTTTGTTTAAACTTACAAGAGTGGTAGATTTTTATATATTTTAAATTGAGAAAAATAAGAAAAAAACTCAAAAACAAAATGGCGGCCACGCTGGAGAGTTTTGAAAAATTCAATTTTTGGGCCCCAAACCGCGGAGCCACTACTCTGAAGTGCTGTTTGGTTTAAGAAAAAAATCCTTATTGTTTCACCATAATTACCCTTAAATTCTACCAATTGGGGAAACTTTTTAAAAATTCAAGATGGCGCCTGTCGTAGAGGCCATTTTGTTTGGGGTACGAAAACACGCCATTTTTAAAGTCGACTTTCTTCCAGATGGCAGCACCGGAGCGCTTTGATGTTCATAGAACGGCTGTAGATATAGATACAATGTATTGATTAATAGAGTATTTTTATCCCATTTCGGGGTAACTTTTGAGATTTACCCCAAAATGCAAAAAAAGTAAAATAACCACTTTTTGACAATTTTGAGTATGAGGACTTGTGTATAGTCTGTATACAAATGACTTTTTGGTATTTTGGTTGACAACGTCTGGCAACCCTGAAACCTGCAGAGGAAAAAGTCATTTTCGAGATACCCTTTTTTCAAGTTCTATTGCGGCAACTGGGTGCAAGTAAGAAAGAAAATCAAAATGTCATTGGACGCACTATATGCTTTAAAATATAGTAAAAATATGAAATATAGAAAAATCAATATGGCGGACGCGGTGGCGGCCATTATGTAAATTTTATACATTTTTTAAATATTTCAAGGCTATTTTGAGGCAGTTTCCGACAATTGAGAAAGTTGGCATGTATTGACGAATTATGCATATTATGAAGAAGTATCGACTTGTAAAAAAAATACCCATTTTTAGGGTACTTTTTGAGATTTACGCCAAAAAATTAAAAAATAGGAAAAAAATGGCATTTTTTTATTTTTTATCAAAAACCATTATATTTTGCCAATACTAATGATATTTGAATAGGTTTATTTTCCAAGAACCTTACATTTTTATTACCAAAAAGGAGCATTTGTATATGGGTACAATGTACAGAAAAAGTATTCAGAATTTAGAAAACTATTAGAAAAAAAAAGTGAAAATCTAGGTCAAGATCCTCATGACAGGGTACTGCCCGCCAAAATGAAACTAAATAGGTCAAAAAAATCGAAATGGCGGAAAAACAAAATGGCCGCAATATTAAATTACAGAAAACCCAGCATATATAGCTCGATTACCACTCACTCACTTCTTCTTCCCACCCCAGCCCTGAGACGGTTTAGCGACCTCCAGATGGGCCAGCTGAGATTGTGTCCTTCGGCCAGTCTCTCTTTCACGCCGAAGTTCGGGTTTGCGATGTTTGGGCGCGACCGCCACATAGAGAGGCGTGCAGCTTCGGCAGGTTGGTTGAGAGGCTGCACAGAAGCTAGGAAACTTTTCGTCACTCACTGACTGACTCACTCTCTGATTGAAATAATTCTTCCGGAAGGAGGTAAAAATGGTATAATGATGTTTGGGGAAAATAATTGCAAAACCTTAATCGAACTGGGGTAAAATTAAATACCACTGACTCATTGACATAATTTTTCTCACAGAAGGAGGTGGAAAAGGGTATAATGATGTTTGGAGGAAAGTGCAAAACCTCAAATCGAAATGGGGAAAAATATGACATTTGGGAAAAACAAGATGGTGGTTGTGGCGATGTTTGCAATTTTTTGTTTTTCAACCGATTTTGTTCAAACTTACAAGAGTAGTAGATTTTGAAATATAAAATTTGGAAAAATGAAAAAAAAAACAATAACAAAATGGCGGACGCTCTGGAGAGTCTGAACCGAAAAAAATATTCAAAATGGCGGAATAACAAAATGGCCGCCATAAAAAATTACAGAAAACCCAGCATATCCTGATTGATACTCTCACTCACTGATTGATTGACATCATTGTTCTTCCAGAAGAAGGTGGAAAAAGACTCGGAAGGGCGGCATAGAACCACCACCACCAAAGTCTTCTAAATCAGTTACATACAAACGACCGATCTCGCCCAATAAGGTAGATTTGACGAACAACACGAAGAAAAAACCCGAGCTACAAGATAAATGCATTTTTGTGATGACACGGGCCATCAGATTACCTACTGCCTGTGACAAGTTCAAAAGTGAAGACGTTATCCAACGCTGGGAGTGGATCTGCAAGCGCAAAATAAGCTTATTAAAAGTCTGGTGCTCAACTTGCAAAGGCAGTCACCATAAGTTACTTCACCCTGATGTGATGTGAAGTGACGTGATGTAAAGCTGAAAAATCAACATAATACTCTACTATCCTTCTGTTTTTCACTTTGGACAGCGCACATCTGAAGACAGGGAAGTTATCTGTGAAATGTTTAGCGATTAATTTCACTCCACTTTTTCACACAATACTCAGTCCGTTAATATTTTGGATGACGTAGTGGACATGGACTCTTCCTGTGAAGATTGAAGTTGACACATTAGAAGTTTCCAAACTATTAGCATCACTCGACTTAAATAAGTCTGCCGGCCCCGGCAATATCCCAGCAATTATAATTATTGCGAGTTGTTCCGAGTTCCTCTTAGTATCCTGTTTAGGCGTTCACTGGGTGAAGGCATTATGCCTGATATCTGGAAATCTGCCTTTATTACGCCAATTCACAAAAAAGGGCTTAAAAATATAGTCGACAATTATAGACCGATTTCCAACCTTAGTTTGTTTGCAAAATATTTGGAAAAAATTGTCTACAAACAAGTCTACGCATTCGTTACGCAATCTTTATGTCCAGAGCAGCACGGCTTCGTTAAGGGCAGATCGAAGACGTCTAACCTTATCTTATGTAGCGACTTCCTGACAAAACATTTGACTGTACCGTCTCAGGTTGATGTAGTTTACACGAACTATAATAAATGTTTTGATCGTATTGATCACACAACACTTTTACGTAAACTGCAAGCTATAGGTATTAAGGGTAATTTATTTAAATGGTTCTCCTCTTACGTTAAAGAAAAATTCCAGACTGTTGTTCTTAATGGCCACACTTCTTCTCCCATGTTAATACCATCGGGCGTTCCTCAAGGCTCTTTACTAGGACCATTGCTCTTCAACATCTTCATAAACGATATCTCGTCATGTTTTACTCATGCCAAAATCATTATGCACGCCGATGACATGAAGGTATTGATGCCGATCAACTCAACTCAAGACGCTCAGCATCTGAAGGAGGGTCTCACTAGATTTGAGCATTACTGCCATGTTAACAAACTTGACATTAATGTCTCCAAATGCTATGTCTGTATTTATACCCGAAAATCTAAACCCATGTTATCATCTTACAAACTATTAGGCACTGATGTTACCAGAGTTACTACCATACGTGACCTAGGAGTAACCTTTGATAGCTAATTTGCTTTTTGATGAACACATAGACAACATTGTGGCTAAGGCATCTAAAGCTCTCGGCTTCGTTATGATGATGTTACACGATTCAACTCTATAAAAGCTCTAAAAATACTTTACTGTGCTTACGTACGTAGTCATTTAGAATATGCCTCTCAAGTATGGAGCCCCTGTCACAAACTATATGAAACGCGAATTGAAAGGATTCAGAAACGGTTTCTGCGGTATTTACAGTTTAAAACGAATAAATATACTCGTGATTACGATCAGCGATGTCGTAAGTTTCATTTTTACCACTTGTAGAAAGAAGACGTATTGCAGATCTATCGCACCTTCTCAGCATAGCAGGTGGCTCTGTTGATTGTCCTGAGCTTTTGAGTGGCATTAGTTTACGTTTAGTAGCTTCCTTCCGTAAACCTAACGTACTTCACGTTCCCTGGTGCAAAACGAAGTATCGGCGAAATTCTTTCTTTATCAGAACAAGCAGGTGTTTCAATAGTGTTGCAAAACAATTTGAAATAGACATTTTCAACACTTCTTCAAGTAAATTTAGGCGAATGTTAGGTAATAGTTATTTTTCTAACAAATATTTTTGAAAACTACTTCCTACTTATTTATACTTTAATTACTGGGTGTAATATAGGTACTTACCTTAAATTTTTAACATAATGTAGGCCAACACTGTTCTTATTAATGAGTTTCACCTATATGTGGAAGCTTGTAATTGGCCCTTGATATTTATTTAAGTTAACCACTTTATTCTTAACCTAGCTGTTAGCTTCCCGAAGATTGTTAAAATAAAATAAAATAAAATGTCTGAACGCAGACGAAAAACGCATAGAAGAAAGACCCAAAGACTACCGCGACTACCGCAAACATCTGGTCGGCATCAGCAAGTTTCAAAAATGAGTCTTTTTGAAGGTGCTTCCCGTGACCGTCCAGGGAACTGAAGGCAACTTTAACACGTGTGCTCTTCTTGATGAAGGGTCCACCGTGTCACTCGTGGAGAGCAGTGTAGCCAATGTGGCAGGAGCCGGAAGGTGGAGCGTTGAGTTGGCGTTTCAGGATGCGGTGGGCGGCTGTAACAACCTGGCAAGATCGTCTCTTTCACGCTTATTATGACAGATACAGTATCCTTCAGCCTTGAATGAGTTCGTACGAAGAACTTCACGTTTCCAAGACACTCAACAGGGAATATGCATAAGTCACCGATTTTGATAAAAAAATTGAGATTGATCGCTGCGGATACGTATTAAAAACATGATGGAACAGAAAAACAATGTATTATTTTAGTTTTATCACACGATGAAATCAGGGGAACATAACGATTTTTTTTCATTTTTGGATATAATGCACTTTACAGTCAGATAGAATATTGAATGAGAAATAATATTTTGTATGACACATGTGTTGGCATGTTACCCAACACTATTTTTATTGTACATCACTGCTTCAATTGGAGGTTCGCTTCCCACTCTCTCTTCGTTTCCGGGCACCATTGCGTGTGGTTCGTGTTCCATACTTTTATAAGTAATTTGAGTTAAAATATACAAGTTTGTATGTGTCTTTTGCTTCCAAAAATAAACCCTGCCTTCAGTCAAGCTACCAGTGAGTTTCAATCATCTACAGTCCTACATCTACGTGCCATTCCACAACATGTATGTTGGTACTCAGACGCAAAATTTAGGGATATCATTTTTTTGGCTAACTCCATAAAAATCGCGCCTAAAATCATGGTTGGTGAAGTCACAAAACATGACCATTTTGTACAGAGTGTTTTCGGCGGGTGCTGATGCGTGCTAACTTCAAGTACCTAACTATATCACGAAAAAAAGGAAGGGAAAGGTTTTAATATTACAGTTGATTTTCTCACGCATTATACTTTTGATTTGATACAAAAAAAATGCTGCATATTCCCTATTGATGGCAATATGTCAAAGTCAAAGTCAAATAAGCTTTATTCAAATAAACTTAATTATTAAGTACTTTTGAATCGTCTATATTTTCCTACCACCCGTTCCAGACTTTTTTAGCTGACAAGAAGAACGGGCGCAAGAAACTTATCAGCTGTAACAGCCATAAGTAACGATATTTACAAACTTGAATATATCGTTACCAGAAAATTACAACAGGGTGACAGGATTATCGGCAACAACATAGACTTATTATATTACTTCAACAAAGTACTTATTAGCAAGTTATGTGTTACATCATTTCCACGCATTTAGATCTTTAAGATAATCATCTACTTTATAAGAACCTTTACCCATGAGCGTTTTTTTAACATGGTTTTTAAATTCATGCAAAGGAAGATCAATCACTTGTTGTGGAACTTTATTAATAAAGGCTATGCCTTTCCCCATAAATGAACCTCTAGTTTTTGCAAGCCTAAATCTTGGAACGGCAAGTTTATCTTTATTTCTTGTATTGAACTGGTGAATATTGCTGTTCTTAGCAAATGAATCATAGTGTTTCCTTACATAAACTAAATTATCATAAATATATTGGCCTGCCAAAGTTAAAATATTTATTTCTTTGAACATTTCTCTCAAGGTATCTCTCCGCCGTAGATTGTATATGGCGCGAACAGCTCTTTTTTGGAGTACAAAAATATTTTCAATACTGGCAGCTGAGCCCCACAATAGCAGTCCGTACGACATTACGCTATGAAAATAACTAAAGTATACTAACCTTGCCGTTTCAATATCAGTTAAAAGCCTTATTTTCTTAACAGCGAATGCCGCTGAACTAAGTCTACTTGACAAGGCTTCAATATGTGGATCCCATTGCAGTCGAGAATCTAGTGTGATACCTAGAAATTTTGTGCTCTCGATAAACTCGACTTCATCGTCATTCAAATTAATATTTAATTTTGTCTGCTCAACATTAGGTAATGAGAATTTAACACATTTAGTTTTTTTGGGGTTAAGTGCTAAATTATTACTATTAAACCAGTATGAAACTTTAGAGAGGGCACTATTTACTTCGTCCGAACAGTTATTACCTCTGTTTACTTTAAAAACTAAAGAAGTATCATCCGCAAATAGTACTGTTTCACATAAATTATTCGCGTAGTTGGGAAGGTCATTTATATAAATTAGAAACAGCAATGGGCCCAATATTGATCCCTGTGGCACACCCATATTGATGGGGGCTCCAGTAGATTCAGTTCTATTAATCACTACTTTCTGAGTTCTATTGTACAAATACGATTTCATAAGACTAACTGATTTATCAGAGACACCATAATGTTCTAGCTTCTTTAATAGTGTTTGATGATCAACGCAATCGAATGCCTTTATATGATTTCTTAATACGACCATCTCGATCGACAGACAATCCTCAATTCCTCATAGGCCAAGGTTATTGTCATTTGAATATAAGCCGAGAAATAAAAGAAGGCAGGAAGGATGAGCCTGTTGCCTCTCTCACTGAACTTAGTTGGTTTTTGCATGAAGTTTCGTCGTCAATTTCGAGGAAGATTATGCCCGAGTTTGCTTGTCACTACAGTCCGAAAAAGAGGATGAACTTCACTTCTTATTAGAGAATTTCTTTAGACTTGATAGCATAGGCATCAGGAATTCTAAGCTACCTAGATATTCTCGAGAAGAATGACGAGCACTTCACATTATCGATACTAAGTCAAGGAAAATCGACGGCTCTGGGAGTCTGCTTTGCTGTTAAGAAACGATGACATCAAGCTTCCCAACCCAACAACAAGAGAAACGCCGAAAGTAGATTACGTTTGATTGAGAAGATAATGGATTTTGATCCGAGCTTCGCAGTAGACTTCACGAAGCAGACGCATAACATGTTGGAAAAATATTATGCCAAGAAAACTGCTCAGGCACCAGTTGCTCGAGTTTGGCATCTCCTACATTTTGGCGTTAGAAATATCAAAAAACTTGGAAAACTTAGACTTGTTTTTGATGCGAAAGCCGAAACTCAAGAAGTGTCTCTGAATAGCGAATTACTGACTGGCCCAGATATTTAGAATTCATTAGATCATGTCCTGGTTAGGTTCCGAAAAAGAAAAGTAGCCGTTACTAAAGATATCAGGGAATTGTTCCTGCAGTTTAAGTAAATGATCAGGATCAAAATGCCCAGTGCTTCCTTTGGAGGGTTATGGAAAGAAAAAAGCTCTCAGAAACTTATAAGTTCACCTCGATGACCTTTGGTGCCACATCATCTCCATGCACAGCTACTTGTATTATTCGTCGTAATACTGATGATTTTGTTTCATTTCATCATCCACAAGCAGTGGAAACCATTAAGGAAAGGCACTACGTTGATGACTATCTCGACTCCACGGATAATTAACGAAAAGGGGATGAAGCGACTGATTGTGATTCATAAGGCAGGAGGTTTTGACTTAAAGTTGGGCCTCTAATAGACCCAGCAATTTGAAACCAGCCACAGATACTTTAGGGTTTGATCTCAGCTTTAAGTAGGTGGACAAAGAGATCAACGAAGGTTTGCGACCGCCAACAAATCGCGAGTTGCTAAAAATTTTAATGTCACTGGGTATGTTTATGTCCCTTCCTGATTTATTGAAAGATATTGCTGCAGGAAATTTGGCGGTCTACGATCAAATGGGATGATCAAATCGTCGAGAAGATGAACAAAGATTGGTATTGGTTCAGAAGCTTGAGACTTGCAAATTATTTTCAGTACCCAGATGTTATGGTTTCTCACAGATGACTAAGTTAAGATTACACATTTCTATTGACGCCTCTGAGCAAGCATTATGCCACTTTCGCTTACTGAGTAGAGATGACGATGTGGCCTTTGTAGCTGGGAAATATAAAGTTGCACCTGAAAACTGCAACGATCCCTAAGCTAGAGCTGCAGGTTGCTTTAATGGGATCCCGTTTAGGTCACACCATGAATGGTAAAAGCAAGAACAGAAACTCGAAATAGCAAAACGATTATTCTGGACAAATTCACAAATAGTTTGGACATGGATTAATAGAAATCCACGAAAACCGAATTTTTTATTAGTTTCTCTATGGTTTTAATGCTTAAACTGCAAAACCGCTTTGAAGCCCTTGAAAACAGCATATGCAATAAAGTTTCAGAGCTCAGCGGATGCTCATGCTATATAAGCAGCGCAAGACCGATCGTCGTGGAGATCTTTGGGGGAGGCCTATACCCAGCAGTGGATGTCGGGGGGCCGATATGATGATGATTTTAATATAAGCCAGCAAAGTTTTAGAAAAAAAACAGTATTAATTTTCACCATGCATCACCGTCACCACACCGCACTGCAACTTGCAGACAAATTCCAATGTGATTTTATCGGATGTCCATCAGCCATTTTTGATGTCCCCACTGCTGGGGCACAGACCTTCCTTATGGGTGGTAAGGAGGATGGGCCATAACCCACCACGCGGGCCCAATGCGGATTGGTGGGTGTTAACGACTGCAAATGCAGCCGGGACCAACGGCTTAACGTGCCTTCCGAAGCACGGAGGAGCTCGAGATAATAATTTTTTGGTCACCCATCCCATGACCGACCCTTGCGAACGTTGCTTAACTTCCGCAATCGCTGGGCCAGGCGCTAAGTCACTGCGCCACCGAGCTCCTCTTTATCGGATGGCATGGCAATAAATACCGCATTCCACAATACGCAGTCAGACTGTCCAAAGGCCGCTGTTTACAGTCCAACAGGGCAATGCCCGCGGGCTGCTTCAGCAGCCCGCGCACCAGGGCGAAACACTAGTGTGTGATATATATCTGAAGAATGAAGCGACGAAATATAATATATGATCAAACGAACTTGCAAGTGAAGTTCGATCGATATTATATGAGTTCGCTTCATTCGAAGATATATACTCCCACCCCCCCAATACCTGTTGCTATTGTTTTTGTTGTTCCCAATTTTCTCTTGCCGCTTCTAACCGTTCCTAAGTCTGTACCGTAACATTATTCATGCGTTTCGCTATTTGTATTAGTTACAAATGGACGGTTACCGAAATAATTTAAATGCTAATTCAATAATTAAACCCGCCCGCGCCTACCGGCGCCAGCGATACGAAACCAGCCATTGTTCCATTTGCAAGTCGATTGAAGTTTAGTTATGGGCCTTTAAACTATTTTATACAAGTTTAGGTAATGTATAAACCTTAGAAGATAATATAAATATGTATACTGTAATTGTTTGAGGAATTTGTTAAATCTAATTACAGTCAGTGGCACGAATCATGAAATCGGGTGGGGATTGCGCGGAACGCGTATTTTGGGTATGCGTTGCGGTGAGAGGCGCGGGCGGCGGGAGAGGGGCGCGCACTTTTGATCGCTCACACGAGCACATGCGCGAACTTATCCCCACTCCGTCGAAAAATTTTCATGTTTCGTGCCACTGACTGTACACTTTTGACAGATTTAGTGTTTGGACAAAAAATGAAAACCAGAAAATGAATATTTCATTCTACAAGTAAGTTATACACTGAAAATCCGGTTTTATTGAAAGTACTTTGGTAATTTGTTGGTATTTGGTTTCATTATTTATTTTCGCGACGTTTTGGCACCTTTGCAGCTGCCGTGGTCACGAGGGACAGAAGTTGAAAATCAAACCAAATACCCACCAATATTAGTAGTACGTACTTTCAAAAAAACCGCGCTAGTATCCGTTAAAAAGTGTTTTATTTCATGTCTAGTGAGCGCGTAAGCTTGAGAGGTGAAACTGGTTTCATATTTATTGCAAACCAAATAGTCACACCGTAATCACTAAACAGAAGTTACGTGCAACAGTAAATAAATTAAAACGTTCGCGCGAACAGTCACGGGAGCGAATTAGTCGACTCTTTGTGCAATCAAGCGAGCCCTTCGCCCTAATGAATATGAATACGGCTGAATACACTCGGATACTGGTACCCGTCGACGCAACTCATTATAGTGGACGTCTGTTACACCGTGGTATAACATTAATGGTTTAACGTTGAAACAAGCAACACCTATTTATTGACAAGTAGGTGTTATGACCTGCAGTCGTACAGGTTCCACATTTTTTTTTTAATAATAGTTTATTTCTGAACTTTCATGCCGAAAAGAATGTAAATAAAGTCAAGTCAAAGTAGATTCATTAAAAATACCTACGTACCACAAACAGAACCTCCTCTTTTTTTAAGTCGATTAAAAAGACAGCAGAAAGTCGATTAGAAAGAATCATTAAAGACAGACCAGGAATGACCGCGGCAATGCCGGTCTGGTTGTGGTGGACACTCCTATTGATTGAATAACAAACTAGACCGTTATGTGGTTTCTTTCTTGTCAATTTGTACGAAAACAAATTTATTTTGCCATTTTTTTAAATATAAACTCATTGAAATGTTAAATTGAAAGGTAAAATGCCGTTATTATTTGCGGCTGCTTTTGTGCAGAATACTTTCTACATTAAAGATATTCTTCTCTCAAATCTAATAAAACTTATTTGATACAACTTAAAAGTTATATCGAGTATAAAATAAAGTTTAATTTTATCTGTCATTGAAATGATACTTAAAAGGTTAAATACCGTTATTATTCGCGGCTGCTTTTGGGCAGAATACTACTTTCTACATAAAACATATACTTGCCGCAAATCTAATAAAATTTAATTGATATAACTTAAAAGTGATATCGAGTATAAATAAACTTTAATTTTAACTGCAAACTTCTACTGTATTTACAAAAGAAATAAAAATAAAAAGACATATTTTGTTCGTATCGGTGTAATAGGCAGTCATCTAATAGTTATGAATACGCAAATTCAGCGCCTGCCCCTAGTACTGTCTGTTCGTTTTGGCGAAGTGAACAAAGATATTTTGCAAATTAGATGGATTAGTTTGATGTGCACTAACTAGATGCAATTTGAATGTAACAGACAAAGGAGTTCGAAAATCATGATAATGATTAAATAAAAGAATGTGTTTTGCTGGAAAACATTTTTGATATTGTCTTTACAATTTAAAATTCTAAAGTTTCTTTTTGAGCAAATAGTACAAATAAAAATAATGGATGTTTAGACTGACTGTGAAAGTACTTGTAGTACAGGTAGTATTGATTCATAGTGAATATAGTAGCTGATTTTTTTTCTACTTCTCTTCTTTTCCTACTAAATACTTTCTAATAAAGATAAGAGCAAAGATATTTTTGGAATCACACAGTGAATACCTACCTACTTACTTTAGGTACCTATGAGATGTTAACATTAATAAAATTAGTTAGTTTTCGCCTGCGTCTTCGTCCGCGTAGACATTCTGTAAATCCCGAGGGAACCTTTTAGGGATAAAAAATATCCTATGTTTTAATCCATTCTATAAACTATCTGTGTATCAAGTTTCATCCAAATCTGTTATGCCGTTTTTGTATGATTGAGGAACAAACATCCAAACCCACAAACTTACACATTATATGATCAAACGAACTTGCAAGTGAAGTTCGATCGATATTATATGAGTTCGCTTCATTCGAAGATATATATCACACATGTAGTCCTTCTACCCTGCAGGCAACTTCGCACGTATCATTAAAAGACAGACATTTGACTTTTTTAATTTTCCTACTGACAGCTCATTGTGTTCACGTCATTTTTTAGAGTAAACAGACTCAAAATTTCGTGTGGGTATTGGGGGGGTGGGAGTATATATCTTCGAATGAAGCGACGAAATATAATATATGATCAAACGAACTTGCAAGTGAAGTTCGATCGATATTATATGAGTTCGCTTCATTCGAAGATATATACTCCCACCCCCCCAATACCCACACGAAATTTTGAGTCTGTTTACTCTAAAAAATGACGTGAACACAATGAGCTGTCAGTAGGAAAATTAAAAAAGTCAAATGTCTGTCTTTTAATGATACGTGCGAAGTTGCCTGCAGGGTAGAAGGACTACATGTGTGATATATATCTTCGAATGAAGCGAACTCATATAATATCGATCGAACTTCACTTGCAAGTTCGTTTGATCATATAATGTGTAAGTTTGTGGGTTTGGATGTTTGTTCCTCAATCATACAAAAACGGCATAACAGATTTGGATGAAACTTGATACACAGATAGTTTATAGAATGGATTAAAACATAGGATATTTTTTATCCCTAAAAGGTTCCCTCGGGATTTACAGAATGTCTACGCGGACGAAGACGCAGGCGAAAACTAACTAATTTTATTAATGTTAACATCTCATAGGTACCTAAAGTAAGTAGGTAGGTATTCACTGTGTGATTCCAAAAATATCTTTGCTCTTATCTTTATTAGAAAGTATTTAGTAGGAAAAGAAGAGAAGTAGAAAAAAAATCAGCTACTATATTCACTATGAATCAATACTACCTGTACTACAAGTACTTTCACAGTCAGTCTAAACATCCATTATTTTTATTTGTACTATTTGCTCAAAAAGAAACTTTAGAATTTTAAATTGTAAAGACAATATCAAAAATGTTTTCCAGCAAAACACATTCTTTTATTTAATCATTATCATGATTTTCGAACTCCTTTGTCTGTTACATTCAAATTGCATCTAGTTAGTGCACATCAAACTAATCCATCTAATTTGCAAAATATCTTTGTTCACTTCGCCAAAACGAACAGACAGTACTAGGGGCAGGCGCTGAATTTGCGTATTCATAACTATTAGATGACTGCCTATTACACCGATACGAACAAAATATGTCTTTTTATTTTTATTTCTTTTGTAAATACAGTAGAAGTTTGCAGTTAAAATTAAAGTTTATTTATACTCGATATCACTTTTAAGTTATATCAATTAAATTTTATTAGATTTGCGGCAAGTATATGTTTTATGTAGAAAGTAGTATTCTGCCCAAAAGCAGCCGCGAATAATAACGGTATTTAACCTTTTAAGTATCATTTCAATGACAGATAAAATTAAACTTTATTTTATACTCGATATAACTTTTAAGTTGTATCAAATAAGTTTTATTAGATTTGAGAGAAGAATATCTTTAATGTAGAAAGTATTCTGCACAAAAGCAGCCGCAAATAATAACGGCATTTTACCTTTCAATTTAACATTTCAATGAGTTTATATTTAAAAAAATGGCAAAATAAATTTGTTTTCGTACAAATTGACAAGAAAGAAACCACATAACGGTCTAGTTTGTTATTCAATCAATAGGAGTGTCCACCACAACCAGACCGGCATTGCCGCGGTCATTCCTGGTCTGTCTTTAATGATTCTTTCTAATCGACTTTCTGCTGTCTTTTTAATCGACTTAAAAAAAGAGGAGGTTCTGTTTGTGGTACGTAGGTATTTTTAATGAATCTACTTTGACTTGACTTTATTTACATTCTTTTCGGCATGAAAGTTCAGAAATAAACTATTATTCAAAAAAAAATGTGGAACCTGTACGACTGCAGGTCATAACACCTACTTGTCAATAAATAGGTGTTGCTTGTTTCAACGTTAAACCATTAATGTTATACCACGGTGTAACAGACGTCCACTATAATGAGTTGCGTCGACGGGTACCAGTATCCGAGTGTATTCAGCCGTATTCATATTCATTAGGGCGAAGGGCTCGCTTGATTGCACAAAGAGTCGACTAATTCGCTCCCGTGACTGTTCGCGCGAACGTTTTAATTTATTTACTGTTGCACGTAACTTCTGTTTAGTGATTACGGTGTGACTATTTGGTTTGCAATAAATATGAAACCAGTTTCACCTCTCAAGCTTACGCGCTCACTAGACATGAAATAAAACACTTTTTAACGGATACTAGCGCGGTTTTTTTGAAAGTACGTACTACTAATATTGGTGGGTATTTGGTTTGATTTTCAACTTCTGTCCCTCGTGACCACGGCAGCTGCAAAGGTGCCAAAACGTCGCGAAAATAAATAATGAAACCAAATACCAACAAATTACCAAAGTACTTTCAATAAAACCGGATTTTCAGTGTATAACTTACTTGTAGAATGAAATATTCATTTTCTGGTTTTCATTTTTTGTCCAAACACTAAATCTGTCAAAAGTGTACAGTCAGTGGCACGAAACATGAAAATTTTTCGACGGAGTGGGGATAAGTTCGCGCATGTGCTCGTGTGAGCGATCAAAAGTGCGCGCCCCTCTCCCGCCGCCCGCGCCTCTCACCGCAACGCATACCCAAAATACGCGTTCCGCGCAATCCCCACCCGATTTCATGATTCGTGCCACTGACTGTAATTAGATTTAACAAATTCCTCAAACAATTACAGTATACATATTTATATTATCTTCTAAGGTTTATACATTACCTAAACTTGTATAAAATAGTTTAAAGGCCCATAACTAAACTTCAATCGACTTGCAAATGGAACAATGGCTGGTTTCGTATCGCTGGCGCCGGTAGGCGCGGGCGGGTTTAATTATTGAATTAGCATTTAAATTATTTCGGTAACCGTCCATTTGTAACTAATACAAATAGCGAAACGCATGAATAATGTTACGGTACAGACTTAGGAACGGTTAGAAGCGGCAAGAGAAAATTGGGAACAACAAAAACAGTAGCAACACTCAACTCCTGGATATGGCTTAAGGCCAATATTTTTGAAAAACTCTGTCTTTGTTTTTTTTATGTGTAAAGAAAATAACCTTTTTATTTTTTCAATGTTTTTGTTATTATTTTGAGCATAAAGTGACTATTTAATGTTGCATAAAGTCACTTTTAAAAAGTAAGTGTTAAATATTCTTATTCTATTTTTGTAAATATTATTCATGAGTTAGAGATTATTAAACTTAGAGTTAGTACTCAAAGTTGGATAAAAATTTGGATAATTCCAAAAAACATAAAAATAATGAAAACTTTAATAGCCGAGTGAAGATACGAATATCTTGTTTTTAACCGTAAAATAATCAAGATCGTTTATAACCGTAAAATAATACGGAAAACTATCCGTACTTACATATAACGCACATTTTCGTAGCATCGACCTTTTTTCAAATACTAAACGCACATCTAAAAAAGAGGTTGAAAAGGTACTTCAAGAAATTTAATAATTTAGTTTTTCTTTTTTCTTCATGCAATAATGTTTGCAAAATAGACAAAAGGCAAATACAATATGTTGTATAACTGTTTGATTAAAATTTTGTTTAAGGGTTTAATTTTCTGGTAACAATACTGTTACATTACTTACCAACGACATAAATTATTACTGTTAATTTATGGGAAACCTATCATTGGCTAAACTAACTAACATGTACCTAATGTTAAGTAATTTTATTAATACGCTGTTGGTTTTCTTAATTTAGTAAAATAAAAATAAATCATAGTGTATACCTAGATCTTTTGAATAATAATATGTAGTTTTGACTATAAGGAAATAGTTATGTTTAATTATCGTCACCACCAAGTTTGCATCTGAAAACCAGCGCTACTGTTTCAGGCAGCGGTATACAAGCTGAGATGCTGAGACAGCTTTAGCAAAAATGGTCTTCTCTAAAACCGATGTTAATTTAATATTTTTTGTTACTGTTTTGCTGAATAAAAAAAAACATTCATTCAATTTTACAAGCTCACTGCAACTATCATCACCCAATTCTGATTGTTCAATGATTTATAGCTCTATGGTACGTCTGCGTCACACAAATGCGTAACTTGCTGCTGTGAATTATAATTTAAAACTGAAAAAAAAATTGTTCAAATTAGAATTTTAATTAGAAAAATTAAGGATTTGGAAATTATACTTTAGCATGCCAAAAACAAAACATTTTGTTCTCCAAAGTTAATAAACGCTCACCAAATCCTAAACCACTCAAGAAGATTTGGTGAGCATTTACTAATGGGAATTAATTAATTGGATGACTGGAAATAATTAAAGGGGATACTTAAATACTAAACTGGGCAGCAGTTAATTTTTTGGGCGACAAAATAACTAAACGGGCGACTAAAAATGGGTGATAAATAATTTAAATTAGCAGTGAAGTATAAATGGGTGATAAAAATACTGAGTGGGCAACTATTATACCAAGTAGGTAACTATATAACTAATTTAAGCTGCTCAACATGGTATTTTTGAAAACGTTTTTAATGAGCTGCCTTCTCGTTTGTTTGTTTTTTGTCATCTCGATTAGGATAATAGTCATCTTTTTTAAATAAAATATATGCCAATTTTTTTATTTTTTTGTGTGCCCTAAGGTTGTCGCCCAAATAGTAATTTGGTCGCCCGTTCTTAATAACAATTTACCCAAATTGTATTTTAAAGTCACCCATTTTCAATATCTGTAGTCGCCCTCGGTCCGTCGCCCACTTAGTATTTCAGTACGCTATATTCAGTATTTTTGATACCCAAAATGGGAATTTATTGTTACCCGATTAAATACTACCCTTTACTAATTCTGGGTTAGGGCAAGTTAGTATGGTGATCATTTAAACATAAGCCAAATTTTGATAACTTGATTCCATTTTTTTTATTGTTTGTTATTCGTGAAACAAGAGCGCAAAGACACTACAATAATGCGACAATAGTGCATGACACTATTATTGGTGTAAAATTCTTGGGGATAGGGCATGCTTCACAGTTATTGATCGCTATATGCTACTGTTTTAATTTATTTATTTTATCTTGGGTCTACAACAATAAACACTAATTTACAGACAAAATAAATTGTTAGCAATACAGCTCTTATACTAAACTAGCGGCCGCCCGCGGTTTCACCCGCGTGGTTCCCGTTCCCGTGGAAATATCGGGATAAATAGTAACCTATGTTTTAATCTAGGCTATTTACTATCTGTGTGCCAAATCCATTCAGTAGCTTTTGCGTGATTGAGGAACCCACTAACTGCCGGAACACAGTAATTTTTAAATTGTTCTTATGGCGTTAGACATGTTAAGATTTTTGATTAAGGCTAAAGTGACCATGTCAAAAAGGCCAACCTATCTTCATAAGATGTAAGTTTTTAGAATAGGCAGGTCTATGACATTATCTGTAAAATATTGAATTTGATTGAAACTCGTACAGAATGTAAAACTTTTCCTTAATCTACCAAACTACTCGAACATACAATTTTAAGGCGCGTGCTCGTATTTCAAGTACAAGTAAATAAACGTCTCATCAGCGATGTCACGAGGCATTAGAATCAGTGTTTCGTATCACGAATCATTAACTCCAGTATTTATTGGGTCATCGGTTCACGAAAAGTCCCACGTGACTTTGTGTACACGCAAATAAGAAGGCAAAATAATATAGTTTTTGTTAGTATTTGTTTCACATACATTTTTCAGGTTTTATACAAAAATCTTTTTGCATCTGATAAGGTTTTAGACGGTTCATCAGTGATGTCACGAGGCATTATCAGTGTTTCGTATCACGAATCATTAACTCCAGTGTTTATTGGGTCATCGGTGCACGATAATTCACCGTGATTTTGTGTACACGAAAATAAATATAAGAGGTGTAGCATCCGTTAGGTTTCACGCGCTAAAATTTTATAGAATTGATGAAATGTGGATAGTAATCTTTATTAGGTAGACGAACTTCTAAATTGTACCAGCTCTGTTATTATCTACTAAATTTTAGGGAAATTTTCTTGAGGGAGAGTAACCAATTGTATTGACTTCTAAATTGTAATACCTCTGTTATTTTTCTTACTAAATTTTAAGGAAATTTCATAGGAGATCCAAGAGTGGCTGCAATAGGGAATATGCATAAGTCACCGATTTTGATGAATTTGAGCTTGATCGCTGCGGACACTTATAAAAACATGATGGAACAGGAAAAAAAATAAAAAAAATGTATAATCCTAGTTTTATCACACGATGAAATCAGGGGAAAATGACGATATTTTTTTTTCATTTTCGGATATAATACACTTTACAGTCAGATAGAATATCTTATAAGAAACAATATTTTGTATGACACATATGTACTTAAACGCAAAATTTAGGGAGATAATTGAAGATTATTGGCTAACTCCATATTAAACGCGCCGAAACACACCTGAAACGTGATGTGTGACGTCACCATTTTGTATGGAGCGTTTTCGGCGGGTGCTGCTGCGCGCTAACTTCAAGTAACTATATCTCGAGAAAAAAACGCAAGAGAAAAGTTTTAATATTACAGTTAACTTTCTCACGCATTATACTTTTGATTAAGATTAAAAAAAAATTGATGCATATTCCCTATTTAGAAGTAGGTACAAATATATTATTTTATCTGATGAAACTTTAGCTACTCGTAGAAGCTTGAAATTAATTGCATAATTATCACTCGTGCAAAATCATTAAGTAAGTTCACTGTTTTAATACTTTTATCAGAAAATCATGCAAGAGATTTAAAAAAAATCTGTGGTTTGATATCGTAAATGATATTTAACATATACCCACAAATAAACATTTTGGTAAACTAAAGGAAAATTTGTCAATGGTATAGAATTTTAGTGGGAAAAGCAAAGTAAGGAAATCCTCCATTATGTCTATTGCACCACATGAAGTACCCTCTTCTCTCAATTAATACAGGCCACTGCACCAACTAATTAAGCACATGGTTTCCTGTTAAATTTCCCATTAAAGCCGAACTTCAAACGAGCCTTCCACATTTGGTAGCTTTGTAACAATTACGAACTTTCAACCGAGTTAACCACATGCGAATTTTCATTAAGAAACTCTTAGGTTACCAAGGAATAAAATATAATGAAAGAAAATTTCGGTAAGTTTTGTTATAATACTTATTTGGCGCTTCATTCAAAAATAGGATAGTTACTTTGGAATTTTCGATCTATACCTGCTAGAGATTGCAAACCGGGCCCGGCCGGGCCGGGCCCGCCCGGGCCCGGTGCCCTTTTTGACACCCACCGGGCCCGGCCATTCTTACCGGGCCCGGTCACCGGACCCGGTGGGTATAAAAACCGCGGTGCGGGAGCGCCAACTCATAGAAAATTGGTAACACTCACTGGTTTTAATAGCTAAACTTTAAGAAAATACATAATATTTTGCTTTTGGAAAATAAGAATTTGTTTTATTTATACCAACAAAGCTACCAAAATTTATCTATCTATATAATCTAAGTTTATAAGTTTAGTACTTGACTTTGAGCTGCGTTATTAGTTTCTTATTCTGATACTATGTTTTCAAATAGACACTATAAGGAGTAAAGAGAAAGACCTGCTTACTTAAACTTATAAAAAATAATAATTACTAATACTAATGTCCATAATAAGACAGTAAAAAAGTAATCAATTCTGTATTAAACTAGTGATTTTGAGACTTTGAGTGAGTGATTATGGTGATTATTGTTGATTTTCTAGTTTGAAATAAATATTTATTCGTAGCCTTTAATCATTGTCTTTTTCCATTCAAATGCAGCAAATTTTCATAAAGAACTTTATAGGTTTCGTCTCTAATATATCAACCCGGCCGGGTCCGCCGGGCCCGGGCCGGGTTGGCGACGAATGCTACCGGGCCCGGCCGGGTTGAGAAACATACCGGGTTGCAATCTCTAATACCTGCGTGGAATAAAAAAATAAAGATGTTATTTTTTCAAGTGAACCTTCCAGCTTTCAACATAAACTGTTTGAATTGCTTGCAGTGATTCGCAGATCTCAGGTTTTTGTAACTTTTAGTTCGTTATTGTAGGGTGTATCACAGAGTAAACATATGGTCATGTTTTATTTCGAGGTTAGTTTTACACACATCGAAATAATCGTATACATATTTGAAGATAATTATTATAGGTACTTTATCATCCTATAATATTACGATTTTGTTCAAAAACGTATACTTTAAACCCGCCTACTGCTCACGTGTGGCGCATCATCTTTCTTTCCGCTTCATTGTGCACCACTTCATCACATTTTATTTAGTAACACGACTATAAGCTCAGGTATAAAAAAATAAATTTAAATCGGTGTCACACACAAAGCCGCATGCGCTTGGTAGCGTGTAGGCATGCTGTTTTTGGTCACGCACGCGTTCATTGTTTAGCTGCGCCGCTCGTAATGAAATAATTCGTGGCGATGCGCCCGCGTAGTGATTTAGCAGATAAGAAAGATTCACGCAGTGTGTGTTACCGTAGCAGGACCGGGGAAAATGTTTCTTTTCTTTTTCAAAAACACCAATGTAGCTAAATTAAAAAATTGTCACGTGTAAAATGTTTGGGTTTAACCCAGTTGTTACTGAAACATTTTTTTATCTCGTATCACAGCAGTTTTTTAGTATTGTTACCTTGATGCATGAACTAAACATGGAAAAATACCAAAAAAAATCTGAGTTTTCAGGAAAGCTCGGAAAATGCGGATCGTTTTAACGATCAGTAGTAATAGGCAGGTAGGTTAACGCTCATACAACTACCACTTTATCGATTGTATCTTATTTTAAATTAAAGGAACACAGTTATTACTATGAAAAAAGGTTTATTATCAAATTGAAAAACGTTAATTAACGAACAAGTCTATGTAGGAGTATGGTAACATGTTTTAGGATTTAGGATGCAAAGGGATTTTCACATTTTTGACAAGTGAAGTTTTTTTTGCAAAGCGAACATCGAAGCCTTGTGTCATTGTACTCTACTAGATGTTCAATTCTGTTCGTATCCTGAAGTTTCCCTGTAAGTCTCTACAGCTTGACATGGCGTTATATACTGAAATCAGTGTCTGATGATTTATCCCAAGTACATGTATCTTCGGGAATGCACTATACAGAAGTATAAGCAAGGGAACATTTCATTTCTCTCGTTGTTACATTGCCCACTTTATATCGCGTAAATATTTGTATATTTGACCAATAATTTGATAACACAGTTATCAAACATACAAGTAAAGTAATACATGGGCATTTGAAGGTATGTGGGGCTCTGGGCCCATGGTTATCTTGCTATTGTGGTCAGTTGGTTTTCTTGCTACTGTGGTCAGTCGTGAGCATTTTTAATTTTTTGGTACGGTTGAATCACCAAAAGAAACAGCTGACGTGCTGCTAATAACTGGAGCTGAATTACATTTAGATGGGTCAGGTTGAAGACCTTTTACAATGAGGGGTTCTTCGGTGGTTTTACTTTTTTGCTAAAGAGTACACTGTCCTCGTTACTGTTGAAACACATGTAGTCTATCTCAGCAGGAGCTCTTATAAATATATATATATATATATATATATATTCATCTTATCTACTAATCTAATCTCCCAGGTTTGATAAATAAAACAACTGACATGAGAAAATAACGCACAGATTTATATGAAATCTACTTATATCAAACCTGGAAGATTTTTCGGAGTTACAAACTCTTCATCACCAGGATCTTCATATGTGATGTCAGCATTTGCGTTATCTGGTGGAAAAATTGTTATATTTCTAAGAAATGGGGCAACTTCATCTAATTGTTCCAATCCGTCAATCACTTCATTGAGAGACAATGTTTATTTGTGTTCCTGGGTATGAAAGTCAATACATCCCCAAATTACTACCGATCGTTAAAACGATCATCAAATATAATATCATTTGTTTTTTATAAAAGCCATGAAAAGATCAAATATTTTTTCTCAGTTTTGTTGGACAGGTTATAAACTCGTAAAAAACGTGCATAAAATAAATTTCAATCACAAGCTAATTTGTAAATACTTACCGTTTTGAAGACATAGTGAAAGTTAATTACGTTAATAAGAATCAAAATACAAAAGCACTTCAAAATTATAATCATAAGATAATTATTTATGCACCAAAATAATGTCAACCGATCACTGCGGCGATTGGTAAACAATAAGCAAAAGTTTTCTGCTCATATATATTTTTAAATTGAGGGTATTCCTTACACATATTTTTGATCTTTATAACGATCGGTCGTTGTAAATGGGTTAATGATATAGTGTGACTACACTAATTATCATAAGCAATAATAAACATAAAAATAACTTTATCTACACTCACAACGTAATGTTCCAAATATGAATTCAAAAAAGGTAATATAAATACGTACTTTATTTTCGTGGATAGGTAAAATTAAAAAATAAACTCATTACGATGCAGTCAACTGCATCATAAAATAACTTTTTTTCTCATTACGATACAGGGCAAATCCAAAAAGAAGGCAGTGCCGTAAACATTAAAAAAAACCAACGATATTTTCCCACATATTTTTCATGATTAAAATGCACTCTATGGTAATCGATGACTTTAGTGCGATTAGTTTGTTGGAATGCACTGATCACATTTTTTTTTCTAATGGAATGCGCGCCAAGCATTTCCGATAGTTTTGATTTAATTTTTTTTACATTTTGTTATACTTACTGAATTTTGTAGGATTTATTTATTCTTGCTTTAAAATGTAAAAAATTATTTACTATGCCCGATATTTTAGTTTAGATGCAGCTAAGGAATTGACTTATTACAAGGTAGGTACCTAGCTAATACAAACAAAGTCTCTCTCTCTCTCTCTCTTTTCTAACGTTGATCTTTTTAGTAGGTTCAATCCCAAATGTATGAATGTAGATAAAGTAGTGTATGAAACTGCACATAACTAGGTATTAAAACACTCGTGTGATACTATTAAAAACCTCGCCTACGGCTCGGTTTTTAAACACACACTCGTGTTTTAATACCCCTCTTTATGTGTCAGTTTCATAAACTACTATTATTGCTCAATATCGATATTAAATCGTATTTAGTTGAGATACCCCATCAGAGAGTAATACAATACTCGTGTTGGGGTTGACTCACTCTTCCCAAGACAATAATACCTATATACATACTTAGTAAATGATAATGATATCTATATCCCAAGTAGATACTTATTAATAGAATAAACTATGTCGGGATTTACACCATGTACCTGTTTATTTTTGAGACTCCGATATTTCGGGGCAGTTGCATGCGCCATGATCACGGAAGAACTGTCGATTGTTGCGTGCGGGTAGATGTTATTGGCAGACGAATCGGTCTACCCTCCGTCTAGTTCTTTTATTACTACGTTCGATACCGGTACCACTGTCTGCAAACTCACTATTCACTCGAATTTATTCTCGACACACGACGCTCACTGTATCTGTACGCGAAACGGCACTTTTTTATTTTTGTTGTTTTTACACAACCGGACTACTGGATTCCAGACACTCGACAATTTAAACCCATCCTCACGATTGAAATTTTTGTATTTGGTTATTTCAATCGCTTCCCTGACCATTCTTGGTATGTAGTGGCGTTCTGTTGAAATAATCTGGGGGTTATGTAACTCGATCCAGTGATTTGTGTCCGAATGAATTAAATGTTCAGCAATGGCCGATTTTTGCGTATCGTTGTTTTGGACCGCTTTTATGTGCTCCTTTATACGGCATGCTATTGTGCGTTTAGTTTGGCCGATATATGAGCTACCACAACTGCAGTCGATCTTATAAACGCCAGGTTTCTCCAAAGGAAAACTATCTTTCGACTAACTAACTAACCGACTAACTAAAAGATAGTTTTCCTTTGGAGAAACCTGGCGTTTATAAGATCGACTGCAGTTGTGGTAGCTCATATATCGGCCAAACTAAACGCACAATAGCATGCCGTATAAAGGAGCACATAAAAGCGGTCCAAAACAACGATACGCAAAAATCGGCCATTGCTGAACATTTAATTCATTCGGACACAAATCACTGGATCGAGTTACATAACCCCCAGATTATTTCAACAGAACGCCACTACATACCAAGAATGGCCAGGGAAGCGATTGAAATAACCAAATACAAAAATTTCAATCGTGAGGATGGGTTTAAATTGTCGAGTGTCTGGAATCCAGTAGTCCGGTTGTGTAAAAACAACAAAAATAAAAAAGTGCCGTTTCGCGTACAGATACAGTGAGTGTCGTGTGTCGAGAACAAATTCGAGTGAATAGTGAGTTTGCAGACAGTGGTACCGGTATCGAACGTAGTAATAAAAGAACTAGACGGAGGGTAGACCGATTCGTCTGCCAATAACATCTACCCGCACGCAACAATCGACAGTTCTTCCGTGATCATGGCGCATGCAACTGCGCCGAAATATCGGAGTCTCAAAAATAAACAGGTACATGGTGTAAATCCCGACATAGTTTATTCTATTAACGTCAATAACCATGGAAATTTAAAACAATAGATACTTATTAGTCTGCAAGTTCAGATAATGTTGAAGTTATATATACTTTTGAACTTTCGCGTTGCATTTTATTCGATTAGGAACACAAGTTTTAAACGCGTTTTTAACTAAACATAGGTGTTGATCACCTACCTTTTCCCGACGTTACGACCGAGTTGTATCGGTCGTGGTCACGGGCTGACTCAGTCAGTGTTCCTAATCGAATGATGAAGTTATTTTATGTTACACAAACCCCATGCAAAAGGAGACTGGGAAAATATTTAAGGTACGACGTTGACGGTGGGAGTTCTCATGCTTGTTCAAAATCTGTATTAAATTCTGTCAAAAAAAATTGGCGTTACTAAGGGCCACCCGCAACTTCGTCCGCGTGGACCCTAGGGAATCTTTGACCAGGACAAAAAGTATGTATTTGCTTTTCATCCGAATCCGTAAATCCTTCCAGCCGTTTAGGCGTGAAAAGGTAACAAACACACACACACAAACTAAACAAAACATTACTTCTAAACAGTGGTCCTGCCACCACAATGTAACATAACTTTAATGAATGAGCAGGTCGGTGCGTAGGCATCGCTGCAGCCGTAATAAAATTGTCATAAAGCCGAGATAAATATTAAAATAAAAAGAAATGTCATACCGGATTTAAGAAGTAAGTAATGGAGATGTTTGTGAAGTCAACGGAGTTCTTTGTTCAAAAAAAGGGATGAAATTGTGACGCAAGTAAGAGTGAAAAGTAAAGTTATGTGGTTCAATGTAAACTAAGATAGGCAGGAAATGATAATTCCATCCTATGATTGAACATTAAACTGTGTGGTTTATAACTAACTTCAAAATAAAATACTATTTTTTTGAGATAACTTAAGCAACTTGAAAATATATGCCAAAAAACTAATGGGTCTGTAGGACCCGGTATATAGCTAGTCAACATTTATGTCATAAATTGAGACGCGTGTCTCGTAGTGTTACTCAGTGGCAAAACGGCCATAGGTGGATGCGTACTAGATCCGGAATCCTTATATGTACCTAATAAAACCAAATAACGCGCGGACGAAGTCGCGGGCATCAGCTAGTTTATGAATAATCTGAGGAAAAAGCCTTAGGTGTTGTGGTATGGTGCCTTATGTGTAACTACGAGTTTATTAGTATTTTAGCTACTCAATGTTTTCTCAACTCTCTGTTCAGTCACATAAATAAAAGCGATGAAATGAAAATTAAATTATGACTCATTACTTAGAGCAATGCGGTACGGAAGCCGCGTTGCTCTAACACTCATTAGTTCCGAATAGTTCTTGACCATTTACACTTAGTCCTATTTAGGAAATAACTAATAATCTATGAAATAACAAATCAAAGTGCAAGCGCTTACTTTCACGAACATCGTAGGCGGTTCACAGTCGCTTCCAGCTATTAATGACACACAGATATTAAGAATAGCAAACAATATTAATAAAATGTGTCTTCTTCTCATATCGCCAATGTCATTATTATCATCATCATCATCACATCAGCTGAACGACACCTACTTTTAAGTACCTATAGGCCTTCCCCAAAGATTTCCATTGCATTATTAGTTAAAACTTAAAATACAACGTTTTACTCGTCAGGAACTATGAAAATCAGTAAGTGACTTTTGAAATGATACATTTTTATTTTTTTATGTATAAGCTTTATTCATTTAAAAAAATTAGTTACCAACAAATCTAGTTATAATTTCCTGGTAAAAACTAAATTTTTGGTTCTGATTCAAATAGCATAAAAACTGTGTTAGTAAGTGTTAATAAAAACAAAACAAAAAATTTAGATGTTTTTTTTTTAAATATAAAGTTTAAAATCAAACTCCTTAAACGTATTAGAAAATAATGATTTTGCTCGTCTACCGAAAGACCGTGTGTCTCGTACGCTACAAATAGCTAACAACTGTCAAAATAGGTAAAATATACGCCGTTTTATTAACACTATGGACATAGCAATTGCGGGTAAAAGTGTGGGATTCTTCCCCTTATAGTTTATTGGATAGTGGGCTGCGTGGGCCTGATGAGGTTTTGAGGTGGTCTGATACTTTCTGCTTTCATTTCAAAAAAGGTTTTTATATGACGATGATCTATTAGAAAGGACTTCGCTTTCCAATTTTAACCACCTCCAAAGATTTAAGTTTGATTCCTGGTTCAGCTAATGTAGAAAACCGGGTGTGGTGCGCTTCCACCTTCGGCCTTATTGTCACTTAACATCAGGTGAGATGAAAGCCACCGATTATCCCGTTGTGCATAAACAAAGTAACTTTATTAAATGTTATATTTTAGCAATCACAAATATCCTAAAACTTAAGTCTATTATTTTATTAAAAAGACAAAAATCAACAGCTATATCTGTCAAATTGATTTTTTTATCCTTTTATAACGATTGATGTTGTTTTGATAATTCTGGGTCCAATTAAATCAATTTAAATTACCTATGTTTTGAATAATGTGATAATAACATTAGAATAATTTGTAAACGAACGAAATGTGCAACCTTTAAGGGTTGATTGTGATCAATCTACGTCAAGCAAAATTGTCTAGCCATTATGAGCAAAGAGTAAGAGATGCCAATATGCGCAGGCCTAATGATCTTCAAATACTTTATATAGTTCACTCAGTTACTAAAATATCATAATATTATAAACACAATTCTAATCATGTAACGGTATAAAACTTATTTCCTTTAACGTTCATCGATCACAGCTCACACTTCAACAAAAACACTTCACTCAACCGATATCTTTAATTATTCCAATTATTATCGAGAGCGTTCCATAATTGGTACACATATACCAATTATTGGCAGTGACGACCGGCCATCCTTGGCTAGTCATTAGATCTGCCAATAGCTCATTGATTGGTGATGATTGCCTGTTCCACTGATGGGTCATTTGCATGAATCTCGGCTAATAACACGTCTGCATCTCATTTTGCGCGATCTTTAACTGTTATTTTTATTAATGCTAATTCAATAATGGTCTTGGAATGTCAAAGTCCTTATCTGCTTTGGAAACCACATTAGCAAGCTAATACTTAAGATTTTTTATATAAAAGACTAGCTTTTCGCCCGCAACTTCACCCGCGTGGACTGCCAGGTTATATAGTGTGAGCGGAGGCCCATGCCCAGTAGTAGATTAAAAAGTAGCCTATGTCCTTTAGGTTTCATCTATACCGGACAATTCCGGAAATAGATCCGTACCAAATTTCGTCAAAATCGGTATAGCTGTCTAGGCGTGATAACGTAACAATGGGACAGACGAGTTACTTTCGCATTTATAATATTAAGTATGGACTAAATTTATAAACAATTAAGATTGGTATTAAGTTAGAGATAAATAAAGCATAGTATTTATTTATACGTCTTCTTCATTTCATCTGATTCAATTCAATTCATTTATTTATTTGCTAAATATGGTACATAAAAGTTGTTACAATAATTTTTCCAGCATATTCTGTCAAATGTATCGACGTGCAAATACTTAAATTTAAAAAAATAATACAATTTTATTACATAATGTCAACAAATAATAGTTAAAAATAAATTAAATCACTAAAATAATAATGAAATTAAATTATTGGGATGTCAGCAAAAGAAAATGTCAAAACTTATAAGTGTACAATGTCAATAATTTTATCGTTTAGGAAGTCATTAATACAATAATATATCTTTTCTATTAAAATATTAAACAATTTGCTTTTAAATTTAGTTGTAGGTAGTTCTCTAACATTATTTGGTAATTTATTGTAAATACGTATTGCCATACAAAATGAGTTTTTTTAATGTAATACCAAACTTTGACCGGGAATTCGTAAGTTGGTTCCTTTTCTACATCTGTAGTTAAAGTCTTGATTTTGTTTGAATAAATGACCATGTTTTTTTTACAAATAAACTGAAAACTAAATAAGCAAGCGAGTCCTTACGTGTAATAATGTTTTATGAAAAGTCCAACAAGACTGGTACTTATCTGTTTTTGATTAAACTTCAATGTTTTTCTGATCAGTTGCAATTAACACTCATGCATATTGCTAGAACAGACATCACGAGTCTGCCTCAAATTGTTTATAATTGATCACCATTGGATCCGCTCACATGACTGATAATTCACATCTCATCAATTTAAGAATCTAACGACTCCTGTTGTCACAGTATGGAATTGTTATTGCTTTTGAAGTCTTCATTTGTTTGCAGTTAAGCCTAATCTAAAGATAAACATATTTATAGGTTGACTAGTTCTAGTTTTGAAGTTTGATTAATACAAAAATACGTTTTTCTTTAATTCCCATAACTACAGACTTTTCATTTTACAGCATTTTATCCTGGGCTATTTACACGGGTCGACTTGGCAGGTGGATTTTAGTCAACTGATACTTTTTAACGACAATCCCTTGTTAAATCGAATCTCCACCTCATTGAAATTAGGTTTGCGGTTAAATTTTACAAGCGATTGTCGATAAAAAGCGCTAATTTACTAAAATCGACTACCAAGTCGACCCATGTAATACATAACTTTTGAATAGCGACTTTTTTCGTTTTTAAAGTTTTTTTCTAATTTAAAAGAGGTTTCTTTTTTCTTACCTTTGAAACGGATATTCATAATCTTCATACCTAGAAGTTTATGGCCAGTGAAGTAACTTTTACTCATAAAAATATTTCGTTTGGTACCGTACAAACCGTACGCATCATTAGTAAATCGTAATTTATTAACTACTCCATCTACCCCAAAGCTCTGCAATGATTGCCATAATGTTCCGGCCGAAGCCTTAAGTAATGAAACTGGCTTATGTTTATTACATTATTTTACGCCGAAGAAATTACTAATGTTATGAAAGAATGTCCGGTTTTGACGGACCATCAATTTGGATTAGCGAGTAATAGCTGTATACATAACTTTAGCCACCCCCGTAAGAAAAACTACGTCGAAGTTAAGGTATAAGAAAATTTCAAGCCTATTAGGAGTTGCCGTGACGTGATCTAACATGTGACGATCGCTCGTTCTTGATACTTGGTGCGAAAATGTAGGTTGGTATGTACTTACCTTTATTTTTTTCCTTTTATAACCAGGCACTGAATTGTGTAACTCAACATTATCCAAACTCTGTTAATATGTCAATTTTAGTTTACGTAATAAATTTATAATAAATTACAGGCTTAAAATACAGTCGTCGAAGTATTTTTTTAAATTTTTTGGCTTGGATACAAAGTCCTTTAAGCCATGTCTTGGTAACTTCTCGTTTCCTTCACAGCTTTTCTATGTATTGCCAATACATGTGTAACTGAAAGTGATTGCAATGGATTCTGGAGTTAAACAATTAGCAAGCAGACAATCGCAAAGTTTCGCTATCTTAACAAACAAAAAATCACATTAAAGTAAAGCTATTTAGATAGTTCTGATATTCCGACTTCATAGATATCTACTTATGATACAGATCGAAAGAAAACATTTGTGCTAGCTAGAGTACAATCAACCACTCACCTGCTTTACCACTTTGCAGATAAATTCGTGTGCACGCGCAACACCCAGGGGTGCAAACTAAAAATTCATAATTAATTCATAATTTATTTATTCCATAACAAAATAATTTGTGTCGGAAAAAAATTATTACCTTTAAATTAAATTAAAATCCAATATACCATAATACTTACTCTATGACTATGTATGTAGGTAAGTATTACCAAGGTGCCTATAAATATCTTTGTAAACATTGTGTTGCTATAGGTAAATATTAAATTTAATCGAATTGTTTTAGGCAGCCCTAAGACAATGTTAGTGCGATAGTTGGCTGACCTTTCTGCGAGCAAGGTATTTATTGCTGAGCTCTAATCACATTGAAATATTGATATGAGATCGTAAATTTTCCACTAATGAGGCTGGCAACACTAGGTGTGGCAATATCAGGATCCTCAGGATATATTATACATATATTAATTTTTAAGTATATCTAAAAATGAAAAGGGGGTTTCAGACCACGTAAATGAAAAATTTTAACCTCGGAATCTCGAAAAAAAATCAGCTGTTCCATACATTATAGTCGAGTCGATGTTGTACTTTTCTATGGAACAGCTGATTTTTTTTTCGAGATTCCGAGGTTGGCCCCTTAGTAAAAATTGTTCATTTACGTGGTCTGAAACCCCCTTTTCATTTTTAGATATAGGTACTTAAAAATTAACAGTGTATTGTGAATTACAACGACGACGACGACGACGCACGCCGACCAACACGTCTCTTGTCGTGCGTTCTGGGGATTGAAAACGTTACTTGAAAATTAACGTTATTTGACCGTAATTACGTAATTTTTAGTGGGTAAATTAAATAAAATTAAATTAAAATAATCAATCGGCAATCATAAAAGGCATGTCAAAAAATATTCATAAATGTTAAATAATTAGTTAAGTAATGAGAATAAAAATAAAAATGTATACGTTCCGAAATTTATAATTCTTATGTCTACATAAACCTACATAAGTGACGGTGTGGCATACAAGGGCTTTTAACTCTAGTAGTAATAAAGCGCCAGTGTGCTCTATTGTGTACATACTGCCGCTACTGCTACTGAATGTTTTTTCCTCAAAGTATCAAGAACATTTCGACGCTGTATCTAATATGCACGATGAAGGCAAAGCATTATAAGGTTAATTTCTGTATGGTGGGTCCATCGATAGCTGTGGTTAATAAATTAGTCAGGTCCCTGCCCTCCCCGGTAGTTACGTAGGTCATATCGTAAGTAGCTCATTACTCAGGTACATCAAATTAATGACTTAGATTAAATTTTTCCAATAAAGGTTTACTGGCTAGTATAAAAATCTAACAATCATTTATAGGTACTTGGTCATCATCAGCTGCAATAATGTCCTCACTTCTTTTAAAGATCTATGAAAAGTAAAATAAATAAAATACGTTGAAAATACTCGATTTTCACTTACTTTCAACTATGGTGAAATTTAGTTAATGAAATGTAAAACAGAGGCAGTGGCAAACGTTCTAACCATTACCTAGGATTATTTTTAAATAAAATAAATATTAAATTAAGTACTTTAGTAATCACAGACTACAGACTAATCTCAGAATCTAATGCATCGTATTACAGCTCTTTACAAGAAAATCTATAAGAAAAATTGTTTGCGTGAGCCGGAATCATTACACTATTGTCATAAGGGTTAATAGTTCCACAAGAATCATACAATATGATAATAAAATCGACCTTTAAGTCTTTAAATTGTCATTATGTACAGTTGCCATGAAGATGTTGAGCACACTAGAACCTTGTCATATTGAAACTTCGTGTCACTCTCACTCTTTGTCTTATCTATTTTGATTTGACACAGTACTCAGCTGATCTACATTTTCATGGGCCGATTATACGTTTAGCTTGATTTTCATGACTCCAAGCTTATCAATGTCGTATTAAGAATTATTTCCTTAGTCGTTTGTGAATAGCTAACCAGAGTCGTTAGGGCAATTTTGTACTTAATTGCTACTTATGGCAATCTTTTCTTTACTCGAGTGATTTCTGACGATTATGGATGTGGCTTTCAATGTTTATTCATTTTTCCACAATAAGCTGTAGAGACATTGTTTGAAAAAAAAAGTGTTTTAATAGATACTTGTTGTATGGTCTGTGTAATAGGTCTAATTTTAGAGAGTTAAGAAGGAAGTGCCTTCACATCTACTTACTGTTATTATTATTGTTAATTATTGTAAGAATGTAATTATACTATATAGGTGCTTAATTCCAGGAATAATAGCGTGAATCGTTTAGAATTTATTATTATCTCATTTGAAACATTACAGAGATAATTAAAATCATGAGCTATTTATTGTCTTTTGCTACTTTAAAATTACGCTGTATTTTTATTCACTATCCAAATTTTAAGGACGTTTTCAGTTCATGAAACTGAACAATTTTCTGCAAGAAACACGTTTCTTAATACACCACAAAATTGTATCATACCTTACTAAACTAATCACGTGACCTCTTTAATTTGTATGGATAGATTTTTGGCCCCATATAGTACATTATTTATACTAGATATGATACCTATGTTTTTAAAGAAAAATGTTCAGTTTCATGGAGTGTACACATCCTTGTACACATCCACAATTCCTTCACATCGAGATTGAATAAAAATACAGCCTGTATTGACTATTATGTGACATTTGCATAATTTAACTATTACGTGATTCAATGCTAATAAAAGCAATCATAGAAACCAAACTTTTGGTGCCTATACGAATTTGCCACTAAACACCCAACGAATTTGCCTGGTATACTAACCAAACTTCAGCGGTCTCATTATTAAAGAAACTCCTATCAAATGAAGAAAGGCCCTATTTGGTATTTTTATTGTTTATTGCAGTGAACTTTTAATTTGGCTAAGTTTCTGATGCGTGATTCCGAGTCGTTAGTTTTTTCAACTTTTTCTTCTGTATTTAGTTGGGGTTCAGTTGTCGTGTCTCCCGTTTAATGTTCTGTATTAGATACGCGTGTGTTATGTCACATAAGTTTTAGATTGTCGTCTTTGGGGTGTGTTTTTATTATTCATATTACGAATAAAATTAATCGTATTTGTAACATCAGGCTGTTTTCTTGAATTAGATTGGTCATTTAAAATTGTCTTTTGCATTGTTATGTTACGATTAACTAACGCAACTCTTAGAACAGTAGATCTAGACGGAAAGAAGTGAGTTGCAATTTCATTGTGTACTGAAGAATTATGACGTATGTGGAATTGGCATTTGCAAATCGTTTAACGGATACCAAGGAAATTGCAGACAATTTCGCGTAATGGCCTTCCAGGGTTTTATATCGTCGATTGTATTGACTTAACTTGCTTCACTTAAATCATCATTTTCATTGTTCACTTATCGTCTTTTGAATTTTAACATGAAAGCTTAAAACTTATCTTTGGTAGGATTGTTGTAGTATCATTCATTAAAGTAGGCATACTTATATTGAAAGACTCAGAAATTTTCTTCGATTCGTCTATAATACTTTCAACGTCAAATTCACTTAGCGGAATCCTTTAGTTAATAACAAAGTAACATTCATTTTAATAAGTACCTAATGTTATTCTGCAGGCCTATTACATAAAAAGAATCGCGATAATCGGACGCAATTCGTCGTTCAATTTCCTTGATATTGAACCTTATTCGTAAGTTAATAGTGTCACCGAGTGGGACGAACATCGTCCGCTTATCGCGATTGTTTTTACATAATAGGCCTGCTGTAATCAATAATTACCACACATCGTGCGCGACTAAAACCTTTGCCACATTAAAATTATGTAAACGATCTCCATCATTATCATCACCGGACACTTTAAGATTATCAATTATAATAACCAACACATTTCTAGTCAAAGCTGGGCGTTTATCTAAGTGTTAATTTGAACCACTCAAAACTTTATTTAAGTTTATGTCACCTTGCAAGACCAAGTGCTTAGCAATTCACAATCAGGCATTCACAATAAAAGTGAATTTCTCGGAGCGGACTAGAATTTGCTGGTTGTGTCGTATTATCATTTGAATGCAAAATCAATTCTGAATTTACACAGCCATTTTGTAGGTAACCATCCGGCATGGCCTACGGTTTTATTATTATCAAGGGGCACGAGCTTGTTACGATCGAATAGGTAATTCGTGTCTATCTAGTCTTCAAGTTGCTAAAATTTCTTGATAGTGTAGGAAAAGAAGGTAGTGGACCCCTACAGTAAATCCTCAGTAGACGAAACTTTACAGTATGATAAAGTATCAATGAAACATATTTTTTTTAATTATCCAAATTGTATAGTAGGTATTTTTGACATCGTTGCCGTAGTGTATGTCATCATTATTTAACAAATTTAATTACTTCAAAATTGTTTACTCTAATTTTACAAATAACATATTGAATAGTCTAAATAGAACAATTAACACTGTTGAATTTTCTTTAAGTTGTGTCAGGGCTCCGTCACTCCGCGCGCGAGTTGAAGCGTCCTCTGAGAGGACAAATTTCATACGTCAGAAAGGATAAGACCTACGCGATAGAAAGAGAGGCAACTACTAAGTGAATGTTTTGGACGAAGGGAGCGCTGTGCGTGCGACCTGAATTGCACTTTATTTTTTCGGAGCAAGAGTCGCTATTTATTTAAATGATTCTGTGAAGTGAAAATTCTGTACACTAGTACTATTATGTATTCTGTGGTTGTGTGTGAATTATCTACACTATTTATTAATCATAATTTAATTGCTGTTATATTTTTTTTATTATTTTGACTTTTACTTTGAATTAGGGTGATTTGAATTCAATTATGCTTGTAGGAAATTGGAATGATTCGTTGCAGGTAGTATAGTGGTTCTTAAAAATGCAATGGTGCGGCACCACGCAGGAAATCAAATTGAAACTGTATATGATGCACTGAAATGTTGTTTGCGTCTCGAGAGTAAGAAATATTTGAGATGGATACGAATGTAGTCTAGATACGTTATAAAATTACAATATTTAATTTGATATTAAATGTGATATCGACATAAAAGCTAATAAATCTAAGACATGTGATATAATCACAAATAAATAACGTCATTCAAAACCACGATATTTAAATAAATGAATAAATACTTTAAACTGCCATCTCTTCTTTTATTTTCTCCCACATATTATTAACTAAAATAAAAAATACTGACAATGAAACAAGTTCATGTTCATTCCATCCATCAGACAGAATGCAGTAGGTACTCCAAATTACCTGGCCGATTGGTCGATGTATGAATAGGAAATTGGATGGCACTGTTACATGTATGCTTGTATGGTGGAATGAGCCTAAGGATTTCCCATGAATACCAAATGTACATTGTGTTGTTTGTGGATGATTAGGAATTACAGATTAGATAGAATTCGCCAAAGAATAAAAGGAAAATCATTTTAAGTGATCCATGCTTTTTAAACGTCTGCACACGACCATGTTTTTATGGGGCTGTTTTCAGGCATTTGCATTTGCAAGACGGACTTTTCCTAGGATATTATTATGTGATAATTATTGATCAAGTATACAGGGTCACTGGAAATATGACGTATTAAAATATTATGCACACTTAGTAACTAGGGGTTTTTTTAAGTTTAATGCTGCTGTTTTTAAAAAATCAGAATAAAAATAATAAAAAATGCATTTAAGGAATGATTTTTTTTATTGATTATGATATACAATACAATTTCGTTAAAATATAAGTATACTTAAATAAAAGATCCATGTAAAGAAGTCTTACGAAAAAATGGTTTTTCAATAAACTCGTTTTTCCATGTTGATAAGATAAAGGCATCGAGCTTTATTGAAACACTTGAAAACTTTGTCAAGACAAATAATCGTAAAACGCAATAAAAAGAATATAAAGCAGTTATCAAACAACTACAATAATTACCGATATTCAAACAACTTACTACGACAAAATTGCACCCGAAACGATCGGCACGCCGAAACTGGGTAACTTTTAAAACGTTATATGGACGGCAATAAAACGTTCGTACGAACACAATACTAGCAGAAATATTTTTGAATACGGAATTAGGTTTGCCAAAAGCGCGGGGAGCAGATAAGGCAAAAAAAAAACAAATTTGTAACGGGTAAAGTTTTTGGAGGCGGAATCACTCCCTCGGGTGCTGAATCTTCGTCGGCGTAGATCGTAAAACGCGGGACGTGGGCAAGCCGGCAAATTTGTCCTGAGAGCGACCTATGACGTTTTGATGGAACGCTCCCGGACTGATTCCCGTGCCCAAGATTCATATTCATAACGGTAACTTACATCGGCAACACTTCCCAAGAAATATAGAGGGAAAAACTTTTTTCTGTAAACAAAAATGTTGATAGCTACCAAAAAGGTTCAAAGATTCAACCCTTAATTGCATACGTAAAAATGCAAGTCGAAAACACGTATGGCCCCGAATGTCGCTCGCCTCAAAAGAATGGCGTGTCTAAGCTATCTTGTAGGAATTTTAAATTGGACGAATCGCTCAAATGTAAATGGTTTTCCTTTATACCCCATCCTCTCGGGCTGCCCACCCCCATCTATTGCGCGCCTAGAGGCGACTAGCATACCAACACACGCACACATGAACCAACAAGCCTATATACGTCACCAGTAGCACAAGACCTCCTTATTCGCATGTATCGTCCCCGCGTGCCTTCTATTTTGCATACTAGTGCGGGGGGTAACACAGCTCAAGATATCCTAGTATCGTTAAGCTGACGCTTACATGCGAGGCACCTACACGGTCCCACATCTCATCCCAAACATACTACTAGCAGTAATGCGAGTGTGAATACGTAAATACGCGTCAAAATCGTGAGTTCAAAAACGCGAAACACAATATGTCTTCATAGTGGATGTGTAGGAAATCTTTCTCGACCTTTCTAACAAAAGAGAGTCGCTATCGGGAAGGGAAATCTCGTTTTGATGTGTACTCAAATTGTGCAGCCGTTGCGTTGGGCACGTAGGTACCTTTATGCTTACGAGGTTTAAGGAAGTAATAAAGTTGAGCAGCTCTTAAATTAATAATGACTTCTTCATCTTAATTTGAATATTTATTCCCAAAGTGCTGCTGCGTATAGAAAAAAATCAAACGTATTTTTTTTTATCTTTGCATTCACAGTATTTAGTACCTCTTGGAAATTATTTATTTTGCCTACTAACTAAACCCATACCGAAATTGAAAAAGTTTAAAATTCGATAGTTTTAGTGTCTAAAGTTAAATAAAATAAATTTTATAATTTTCGAGTTATTTAAAAAAAATTGCAATTTTAATAAACATCACAAAATAGACCTACCTGCAATAAATTTCGCCTAAAGCAAACTAATCCTACTAATATTATAAATGTGAAAGTTTGTGGGTTTGGATGTTTAGATGTTTGGATGTTTGTTCCTCAATTTCGAAAAAACTACTATACTGATTTGGTTAGAATTTGGCACACAAATAGTAAATAGCCTATATTAAAACATAGGATACTTTTTATCCCGATATTCCCACGGGAACGGAAACCACGCGCGTGACACCGCGGGCGGCCGCTAGTATCAATATAAAAGTCAAAATGTCATTATTTTTGTGTAAGCAAAGTTTAATGAAATCTTTGACTCTATCCACGTCGTTCCTCGTAATAGAACCGTCTCGATAACTAACCTAATCGCAATATTCGATTAGAGGTGAATTAATCGATAAAAGTGAGCCTCGTAAAAAGTTGAATGTGTGGGTTAGGTCAGCTAATTAATTAGAAACTTTGTCTTATCACTATCTGGGAGATAACCGACGGTAGGTTGGCCGGTTAATACACTTAAGTTTTTCTGAAATGGCGCGTAAAAGTCTAATATCTTCCATTAATTATTTTTACCCTGCTAAGTTATTGAAGACGATTGAAAACTTGAAGTTTTTCGTGTTTGTAGGATAAAGTACCTAATAGTAATAACTATACTTAGATACCTACCTCAATTTATGCTAAAAAAATTGTTCCCTTACATGTCCATTTATAAAAATAATATTATTAATAAGAAAGTATTACTAAAAGTAATAATTATCTTTTTTATAAAAATATAATGAAAGTTTACCGATGACACTCGATCTTAGCACGCGCCATTTAACGCAGTTTGCGCTACTAGCCACTAGATGGCGTTAGCAGGCTCCGAGTTGATTTAAGTTACAATACAACGTTGTAAGAAAAAGTTTATAATTTTATAAACCTTATTCAATACATTGATATACCTAATAATATTGTTGTACAAAATATATAGATACTAGTCTATTTCATTTCAAGTTTGGTTATAATTTATAATTGACTAAGTTGAGTGCCACGCACTTTTCCATTTAAAAGTTTATCGTTGATTCTCAAAGTTTTTGTAATAATCGAACGAGAGTTTATTCGTATTGGAATTCTCCATTCTCAATAAGAATCGCATTATTACATTTCTGAAAGATTAATGGCATTGCTTTATTAATTTAAAAGAGCTTGGTGGAATTCTTCGGTTCAAGTATTTTATTGAATTTCGATGTCACTCTGCTACGGTATAGATTCACTTATTAAACAGTCGCCAGGATTCATAAAAGTGTTTTATTTCAGCATAATAGGTAAAATTTAATGCCAATAATCAGCTAGTACTAATTTAGGTATTTTAATTTCCAACTGATTATTCGTTTCATTGTGTTTCCCCAAAACACGTGAGACTTATTCCATTACTTGCGGTTACGGGGGCTATATCACCTCAAACTATTTTGTATATTTGGTAATAAAAACATTTTTTTAAACCTAAAAAAAATTAAAGAACTCTACCAATGTTTTAAACCACCAAAAAACTTACTCTAGGTACTATTAAAATTTCCTCAAAATATATTGTCAGCTTCTTTATTGCAGGTTTTTTGGTCGACAAAGACAAAAAAACACATTTTGTAATGTAAGTAGGTATTTAATGTTTTTGTAAACTACTAAAATAATTTATTTAAACACAATACATATACGTACTTACTCTCATATTATGTGTAACTTTATTTTTGCGAAGTAGAAAAAATAGTTCTTAAAAATTAAAAGTGTCGAAATTTTCTCATTTTCACGTAGCTATACAAAGGAAATAATTTCCCGAAGAAAACTTTTCCTATCCACAAAGCGAAATTTCTTTAACTGCTCAACTATCGGGGAACCGGTGGAAAAGCATTAATTTAATTTAATGGCTTTTTGTGTTTGTCACATAGAAGATTTGGGAGATTTGTGGCCTCTCTAACGAGGGATACGGCTTAATAAGTGCTGGGAAACTCTCGGGGAAAACGGAAAGATTGTCCTTTCAGTTATTTTGTGAAGTAAAAATTATAGAAAGTAGGCAAGTGTTATGTCATTTTTATATTTTTTTTTTATTAAAATGACGAGTTTTTAAGATTATATTAATTTAATCTAGCCCTTCTGGAATGACCACCGAAACGCGATATGACATATCGATTTATCACGATTAACTGTCAAAATATAATGGATTTTGACAGTGAGTGTCGATGAAAAGCTATATCACGCCATATTATATTGTGTTTCGGTAGTCATGCTAGGGGTAAATTTTAATGAGGATGTTTAATTTCATACATTAAAACTATCTAACAAGTAGATAGTACCTAACAACAAGTACCTAATAGGCACCCACTTAGCTGCATGATTTTTTCCATATGTCAAACTTACTGAAATTCTTAAGTCTAAATATTATTCATACTTAATTTTTTTCTCATTTTATTAGGAGATAATTTAATAAAAATGATTATTTAGTAGTTATTTGCTAAAACTAAACAATTTCTCGACGGCTTTGTTTGATTTACTTTCACAAGCTTACTACTAACCGTCAATAGATGGCGCTAGTTGTTTACGATTGTACGAGAAGCGGTAAGGTAACAGTGTTATGTATGATTGAAACGAACAGCTGTTTTAGCTTACTTTATAACATGTATATTTTTAATTAAAAGTTTGAAGTATGAATATTTTTAGTTGCGGCAAAGGAAACGAAGGTAAGTACCGATCGTATTATCTATATTGATTTCAGGTATCTAAGGTACCCATTTAGGTACTTATCATCTGTTTTTATTTACTTTTGAGATCTGTAATAATTTTATTTCGTTTAATAATAGTTTTTTTTAATATTTAACGGAAAGTTCTTTTTTGACTGAATATTTTATGCCACTTGGTTATTCCCATTTACCAAGACGCCCCGGACGCAATATAATTAAGTTTCATTAAATTTATAATTCGGTCATAATCATACCTTATCAGTTTTCATAGTGTCTAATTGTAAGTCATTTACATCAATAAACGAATCACCGTGTCTAATTGTTTATATCGTCTTTAACATTACATTTCTACAGACATTCAATATTCCATCACTGTTCTACCAACAATAATCTTTATCAACGAATCATCCACAAAAAGTCTACAAGAAAAAGGTATCAATAAAAATCAACGCAGCTTAACTCGTGAATCTATAACAATACTATCTTATCTATATCACAGACAATCACACGGCATTCCAGCGAGCCATTAAGACCCAACCACAGGCTTCGCGCCTTGTTTCATACAACAATTTATCACCATTTGAATAAATTCAATATGTACATTGAATTGGTTGTAATTAATGATTTTATTCGTTTAGCACTTAAAGCGCTTTAAGGGCGAGGTGTCCAAACATAGCCCTGTCCCTCTTTTTAATAGAAGCAATGATAAAGAGGGAAGATACCCCAGAACTCACGCTGGGTTTGATCATTAATATTGATTTGTGGTCAATCAAACCTGGAGGATTTCACTTTTAATGTTATTTTTTGGGTCTTTGTTTTATTCGGATAGTTTTGGGTTTTGTCTTTATTAAGTTTCGAAATCATAAAAAGACTTTTCGTTAATAATTTAATTTAAAAGATGGAAAAGTCTTTCGTATTAAAAACACGTGTTTACAAAATTATAAGTCCCTTTGTTTACCTACCTGTAGGAAACAAAAAGACAATTAAATGGAGAAAACAGCTTAAAACCAATTAAAATTATTAGGAAACTGAGAATAACTTTTACTCTGGAAACTTTTAAATCATCGTTAAACACTTGAACATTGAAATATTGCAGCTACGATGTGATCTTATTACATAGGTATTCTATCACAGGTAATTTTGAAAATTGTAGAATTCTACGTCATCAACAGCTTTAAAAAAGTTTTGCACTGAGAAAAAAAAACTTTGTTTCTAACATTGTTTAAAATAAAAGAACAGACACACGTTGATGAGTAATGCACTCCCCGGCCAGTCATTATAAGGAAATATTTACCTAGATAAACTTTTCATAATAAAACGTAGTACCTAAGTAAAAAGACGTGTAAGATTGTGCGTCAAAACATCATGAAAGCTTTAAGTTATATAAATTAACACTGTTTCAAATAGAAGTACAGACACACATACTATCCCCGTCAATTGGTAATGCGCCTGGCGGCCATGATTTTAACCTCAAAAACGAAAAACATTTTTTTTTATATACTAGGCCCTTTCTTATTAAAAATAAGAATTCAATAATTAATTTATTATATTACCTATTAGAATTTTACTGTTTTTTGTCATTTTTAGTTGCGGATGATGTTGATGTGTATGTTAATTTGACAAGGTTCCAGCGCATTACCAATTGACGGGGATAGTAGATGAGTAATTTCGTCCTCGGCCAGTCATTAAAAATGTAGTATTTTATCTGGATGGGAATAATTAACTTAATAAACATTCTACAATTTAACATAAAACGTTAAAGGATTTGCAAGATTCTACGTCATAACATCATGGTTAGATACCTAAATAATCTTTAACTAAAGGGTGGCGCAAAAGTAAAGACCCTATTTGGTTCAGCTATAACATTTTTTCTAAATTAGAAAACTAGATTTAGGTTTTTTTAAATGTATATTTGTGCCATTAAATTTCGTACCATTAGGATTTAAAGATGATGTCTTTTAAATGGTGACCTCCAGAGTTGATACACATTTGAGCCCTATTTATGACATTTTGCATAACTTGCCGTAACACTTCCTGCGATATGTTCGTTATTTCTTGACGAATGTTTTCTTTTAGAGCTGCGAGAGTCTGTGGCTTGTTCACATACACCCGAGATTTCAAAAAACCCCAAAGAAAGAAGTCTGGACTGGTCAGATCGGGTGATCTTGCAGGCCAAGGCAAATCGCCAAAACGAGAGATAACTCGGCCTGGAAAAGCGTCCCTCACTAAATCCATATTTATTCCACGTTCTTGGGGAGTAAAACGGTCCATGTTTATTTTCAGTGTATTTTATATTTGTTCACTACACAATTTTCAACAACAGAATGACAGAAAATGTCATATAAAAAAAATAAAAGTATTTTCTTTAGTGCCAGTACTTTTGCGCCACCCATTATAACACTGGTTCAAATAAAAACATCCACATCACACAGATGTTGATCAGTAATGTCCTCCCCGGCTAGTCATTAAGAATGCATCGTTTTATCTATCTGGGGATAATTAAACAAACATTCTTGAATAATACAATAATAATTGTTAATAAATAAATCCTTAACTTATATAAATAATCTTTAACTTTAACACTGGTTCAAATAAAAGCATAGACACATGTTGATGAGTAATGCCCTCCCCGGCCAGTCATTAAGAATGCAGTGTCTTATCTATCTGGGAATAATTAATGAAGTGCGGATGGAATTGCGCCTTGCTGTGAGGAGTGGCGTGGCCGAGAAATATTGTTTGTGAATGCGGAGAAATGGACGTTTACAAAACTTTTGGTTCTTGTTTGAAAATTGGTACGCAGAAATATTGACTGAAGTTGACGGTGTAGACAACTAGGTATGTTTTTTGTTAATTAAAATTATTTTGTTTTTATTATGTACCATGGGCAACAGCGACGCTTAACCACTGCTAAGGTTAAATTCGCTTGCACGCCGCGCCCGTCAACACATACGTTTAGTTCGTGCAGGGGCGATACGCGGGCACACGAATTTTATTGCTATTGCTATACTCTGGTTAAGCGACGGTGTTGCCCATAGCACCTATATCTTTTTTCTACTACCTACTCTATTTTGGATCTAATTGATTGGTAAAATACAGGTATAATAACTAATATAAGAAATCTAGTTCTAAGAACTTTACTTAATACACTCGCAAAGATTATCTATGTTTTTAATTATATTCCAGCTAAGTCAAAAAAACTTTACTGAACTTTAAACTACATAATGTAAAATCAACATTGAATACCTCAGTCAATATTTTATGGGCAGCATCTTCAACGTGCAAAAGGTCATGCCCAAAATAAATAGTGTAATGTAAGATGTTCATAAACGTAGGTAGTTTAATCACTAACCTAACTAATTGCTTCGCTATAATTCTCGGCTGTCAAGTGCAACTCTCTTGAATGCACTACACTCACACCAAGATAAAACACTGCCCTATGTTGGTAAAGGTCCTTGTCTATTGACTAAGCTATCTGTGGATAGGAAATATTATAAAGCTATGAAATGCCTAATACGAAATAAATAAATTGTTTAAGTACTTATTTTACAAGCGTTAAATTAGGTAAGAATAATTTAGAAATTTAAGTTATTTAATAATTTTGATTGCGTTGATATTGTGGTTTTGCGTTAGTAGACTTCTCCTAAGGAACACTGATTCTACCAAATGGAAAGTAAATTTCAAGATAACTTTACAACATGTAACTGAATTAATAGCTAAACCAGAAAATGGTAGATTGAAACTATCAAACTGAACAGCTTTTACTATGAGACCAACAATAAAATCGTGAAAAAAAATTTGCTGTTTCATACATTTTGATACTCAGATATTAACAACCAAATGTGTTATTATGTAATATTAAAGTATTGCCACAGAATATATAATAGTACTAACGTATAGCCCATCCGAGCGAAGACAATCAAATAATGCTACTCTCGCTGCACGGCAATTGGCATAGTATAGCTTAAGATTGCATTAACGCGTGCCAGTGGACGCCACGGCTAAAGCTAAGGTAAGCTATGGGGTGCAAACTATTATTTGAAGATGAATAATGACAAGAAATCATTGGAATTATGAGTTTGCAGATTCTTCCACAACACTGTTGTGGATACTCGTTCAAACTGCATTGCATTTGATGGATTATCGAGCTTTACATTGTGCTCGCCTCGGATTTATAATCATAATTTCTCATTTGAGTGGTTGCAGTTAGTTGTCAATCTATTTTGTTGCATAAATTGAAATCGATATTAATTTTCTCGTTTATTTATGTTTGGTTTACTTAATTTTCGTATCGCTTCTGCAAGGAAGTAATAGATTACACTATCATGGCTTATTATAGTATTGTTCCATAATAATGTATGGCTTATTGGCCGTACAAATTGTTTATTAGACATTTCATTATTTATTATTACATAAAGGATTTTTTTTAAACTGCTCGAAAGTTACAATAGGGAAATTTCCATTTTTTAAATTTTCATTACAATACATCACATTAAGCTTGAATAACATCGAGCGATTTTACTGATTAATAGAATAGGGAAGTTTCCAAAGTATGAAAAAACAACAACTACATATATGAATGGAAAGATAAACGAAATACATTAATAATAGTGAAAAATATATTCCGATATGTTCAAAAATGACGAAGTTATTCAAGCTTAATGTGATGTATTGTAATGAAAAAGAAAAATAACAAAGAGTTTTTCACATTTCATGAAATTAACTAAGTATTTCATAGTTTTCTGAAGTTCAGTGTTTCTCAATGATGACGGAGTTGACATTTTGGTTTCTCGACAAGTCATCGAATAGATTTTCCGTTCCCCTTTTTTCCCACTACTCAACTGTGAGTGCCCAAATGCGAATAGTTGATCAGTGGGGAATCCCCAATACTCAACCAGAGTATTTTAGAATTTGGGCATTATCTCATTCTTTTCCCTACTTCAGAAACAACAAACATTTTAGTTAGTAATAAAATCGATTATATAGAAACATTTGTAATAACGCTTCAGATCAATTGACATACATTTACACAGATAAACTGCAAATTATTCGTTGATTGGTCGTATTATTTGTCATTTATTTCAATGAGTCGAATGATTGTCGTCATTAGCTCGGTAAAAGTGATCGAAATTATTCTTCATTCAAATACTTTTTTTAACATAGGTGTCACGTATGCATTATTTTTATTACAACTTCTCTAGAAAACGGTTTGCAAAACCTTTGAAAATTTGTGGTACGAGAGGTATTACTTATTGAGTGGGGGAAATCCTGACCACACTTAAAACACTACTATTTCTGGCACCCATTTTAAGAACACAACGCACTTATAGCGTAAGTAGTAAATATATTGGGAAGTCTAGCTCACAAGAGTTGCGACCTCAACGCTCGCTACGCTCACTACATCGCGCTCCGCGCGACGTCGGTCGCAACTCTTGTGAGCTAGACTATCCCAATATATTAACTACAGATGATGAATTGATCAACAACGAATGAAACGCAATCAAATAAAAACTGGTTGCTTATGAGCGCATTAGAACCAAATGAAGATCGATAATTACAAATAAGTAAGTTGGAAATAATAAGTAGATACAAAACTTACAATTTATGATCCACAGCGAAACCTCAGAGACGTTCGTTTCAATTCTGTCTGCCAATAAAATAGATTAATTATGCCTATGTTTCTTGGTCAGTTATAACATGTTGTAAATGTAACAGTGTGTAATCAATCGTTTTTTTTTTTTTTGTTTGTTTTATATGCCGAGAAAAAATGCTCTTGCGCATCCCCCGCCCGTAGGTGAGCAGGCGGTTCGTATGTGGGACTCGCCAGGAGGGACACGCCAGCATCATCTAGCTATTGTTACCCTCCATGACCGCCTCCCGTGAGCTCAATGGGACTCGGGAGAGGGGCCATACCCACTAAAAACCCGGCACTTGCCCTCACGCCGCCGGTTCACGGATGGAAGATGGTCGAGCAAGTTTGACCGTCTCCCCGGCTGTCGGGGCCTTGCAAGGCAGGCGGTGGTTCACCTCCCATCGCCCGCTTGGCCCCAGGTGAAGGAGCCCTATATCATAGACTTCAAATTATTTTTTGGTTTGCGATATATCCCTAGCATTGCAGGGCACTTGACTCCTCCACCATAAATTGAAAACATATTATTTGTTTTTTAAATTTAAAGATAGTTTTTTGTACAAGTTACAATGGAGCCCTACAGATAAAATTTCAAGATTTTCTGAAATCTGAGGCACTAGACTTCTCCATAATTTTTACATATTCCAAAAATATTCTTTCTGAAATCTGCAATGCAGAACTTAGATGAGAAACGTGAAGAAGCCCTAAAAAACAGTCTTTACGATACTCTGAAATCTGAGATGCATCCTCAACTGTGTGAGGCACTTAACTCCCTCATAACCACATTATTAAAAAATACTTTCCCTTAGCTTTAATGCAGCCTTAAATGAGAAACATAAAGGAGCCCTACAAAACAGATTTTCTGAAATCTGAGATGTATCCCGAACATTGCAAGGCATTTGACCCCAATAGTCTCTACAACATATTTTTAAATAGTAAAGTTTATCTAATTTACTGCCACCCATGGATGAGAAATATGAAGAAGCCCTACATACAGACTTCAAGATATTCTGAAAATCTGATATGCATCTAGGACATTGCAAAGCACATGACCTCCCCATAATCTCTACATCATATTTAAATAATACTTAGTGTTTTTCTTCCCCAAGCTACATTGCTACTTTAGATGAGAAAACGAAGGAGTCCTACAAACAGACTTCAAATTAGTGAAATCCGAGTTGTATTCTAGACGTTGCAAGACACTTGACCCATTCGTAATTTCTACAACATATTCCAAATTGTACTGTTTATCTTGCTTCAATGTAACTCATTGTAAGATATATGAGGAGCTCTACACAACAGATTTCTGAGATATCAAAAAGCTGAGATTTATCCTAAACATTGCTAGGCACTTGACTTCTCCATAGTCTCTACAACTTAAGTCTACATTGTATTTTCATCTAAAGTGACCTTAGATGAAAAACATGAAAAAGCTTTACACAACAGATTTCAAGATTATCTAAAATTCTAAATGCATCCCTGAAATTGCTGGGCACTTGACTAACATAGTAACTCACCTGATTATAATTTTCATCAGACAATATATTTCACAGTGACTTCACACACGCGGCTATAGAAAAACGAAATACTGATACTTTACGTTATATGTCTCCCTTTGTCGGGATGCATGATGGAATCCTACAAAACAAACTAAGATTTTTTCAAAGCTGAGATGCATCCCGGGCATAGCAGGGCACTTATTCAAGTTTGTAAATATCGTTACTTATGGCTGTTACAGCTGATAAGTTTCTTGCGCCCGTTCTTCTTGTCAGCTAAAAAAGTCTGGAACGGGTGGTAGGAAAATATAGACGATTCAAAAGTACTTAATAATTAAGTTTATTTGAATAAAGCTTATTTGACTTTGACTTTGACTTGATTCCTTCATGACTGACATAGCGAAAGCACTTTAAAACACTTTACAAGTACCTATCGTCCACTCTCTTTGGTGGTTACAAAGAACTAAAATTATTTTAATTAAATAATGCTCACCACGTATCACGTACACTGAGAGCTAGCTTCTATACGCTTACTATAGCATTCAAAATAATATAGCAATTCATACTCAACAGCGATTTGTTAGCTCACTCTGTACGAAGTGACTCATATGAAACTAAATGCTTACGGTAGAATAATTCGAACCGGTAACAAATATCAGTCTGTTTTTCCCATGAGTAATAAAATGATTTACATGCATTTTTGTTACACGATTGCTCAGTGGTTAATATTTTTCTTCTTATGTGCGGGTTCGAAATTGTAATGATAATAATCGATTTTAAAATAATTGTATTGGTTTACCTCTATTACATACCGGTACACCACTGCATACAAAGTGAACCAAAATATATTTGATAAAGAATTTGAGTAATCACAAAGTTTAAATAATCGTACTTACCTACATAATTATTATGAAAGATATAAAATACAAGTTCATTCGTGTTTACATAGGTATAATTTAGCATGTACTTTTTCTAAAGAAAATTAAGTAAACGATTTTAAATACAAGAAACCATTCAAATGGGATTTAAAGGTCATTGGGCATATTTGACCTGCTTGATGAAAGTTCGTGTACAGAAACCAAACCAGTTTTAAAATAAAGAATTTAATCTCACTTTTCTAAATATGGGTTATTTTTTTATGTACCGACCGGCAGAAAAAAGTTTTTTCACATTATGCGTCTTAGTATATGTTTAACGTTATTAAAGTTTTGAAATAAAACAGAAGTTTTAATTTTCAGCATTGTGAAAATATGTGGATCAAGTATAATAAATGTTTGAAATATTTTTATTTATATTTTATTTTATTTATTATTGAAATTCTATGATACAATGATAAAAAATTAAACATGTCCTGCAAGAAAGCGACCCATACCACTACGTAGCAGATACATTTATTCACATACCTAGCCCTATTTCGTTTGTGTACGCCGTAGGTCAAATGTCCGAACAAAATGCCCAGTGACCTTTAAATTTCTGATTATGTTACAGCTGGCTTTCGAACCTGATCATTACATATTTATACAAATTACAGTCTAGAATAAATTGGGATTTATATATGATTCATTATAGAGTATTTCGGATCACCTAATACATATTGATGATACTTAATTGATATAAAAATATTACCTGAGTCAAGCGGGATTCAAACCCCTTACTTACTACCAGGATAATTTGGTTAATGTGATAATCGAAAATAAAGGTAAAATGACAATAAAATAAAGTATTAAAAAGTAAACGTTCATATGTATATGTATATAGTTAGTTATTTTTTTGGAGCTTGGACTGCAGCTGCATTCCAACAAATTTTCTCACGGTGGGTTTTTTCTTTGTAATATGAAAACCCTTTGTCACAATCGATACAAGTTTGTCGAAAATTATTGCTGATTTCGTTTTTACGTATGTGTGTGTTTTCACACACATTTCTTCCTGTATGCATATTGTGAAAATTTAAGTATAAATGAAGCTCCCCTGAATATTTCAAATCAATTACGTTTACATCGACAACAAGTTCGCGAGCTTGCTGCCAGTACCTATAGTGATTTCTACAGTTCATCAACCTTCACTGAGATAATGTTCGTAAGTTTTTTTATTTTTATTTTTTTTTATTGTTGATTTTATAATCAACATAAAACCAATTGTCAATTTGCCTTCCTCAGGTCTGAATCACAGTACAAGAAACGTGTCGCCGCCACCGCCACAGCAGCTGTGTACTCGGACTCTGAAGATCCGACAACTGAGTTCGAAGAAGATTTAGTGTAAGTAATTATTATTTATTATCTGTATGACTTATCATAATCGTTGTGTAGTAGATAGCTTTTTTCCATCATTAAGTTCGAACAAGTTAGGTACGTCAAATTGTTGTTCAGACTTGTTGATTTAGGAATGTATTTTAAATTGAACTTTTCATTTACAGACCTCCTAAGAAGGCGAAAAAAAACGCTGGCGTCGAACCTAAGAAGGCTAAAGCAACGAAGGGTGCCAAAAAGGAGTATGGCAAAAGGAAACATAGTGGGTATGTAAACTAATTAAATTTTACACTAATTTTATAATAGTTCTATGGAAAAAAGTCTTTATGCTCAGGGTTTTGATAAAAGTGTAACTTACTTTATATTTGTTTCAGAGAGTCGGCAAGCACGTCAAAAAATATTTTGACTGAGCTGTTTGGGTCGGACGACGACGACGTGACCTCCAACGACAAGCCTGCCTCCAGTCCTCTGTGGTCGTCACTGTCACGGCGTGTGGCGGGTGGCATTCTTCGTCAGGCGGAACTCCCGACCGACGGAGAGATTTTCTTTGATGTCCGGGTGTACAACACAGCGGACATCATAGACCAGAGCCCTCGCGAACGCCATGACAAGTGGAGTGCTAATCTTCGCCTTCGCGTAAAGTCGGACGACCCGCTCTGGAAGCAGGTCAAGAACCTTTGCGCCGAAGGGAAGAAACGCTTCGCCAAGGAGGCTACTTTTTACGGGGACACGAAAAAATAACAGTAACATTGTGTTTGTAAATAATCTTTATGTAGGTAACTTTTTGTATTTTATGTAAAAATAATTGTATGCTTTTATCTTTACTTATTTTATTACTACTTATACCTATACTTCTACCATAAATAACCATGGGTAAAACTATCTACTGTACAATTTGTCAAGAGTCAATTATAAGTAAAGCTTTTCCAGGTCATTTACGTAGTAATAAACATAAAAATAAAAGTGCAGTATCTCTCGATACTAATATTGAAAAAATTAATTCAGCATTTCGCAGTCGCATTGCCTCTTATCGCATACGCGCAGAGCGCGAGTGTCAGGTAGACGGCGCCGGCGCCAATGTGGCTGTCACTGACCCTGACCACTACTTACGCAGTATTGCTACCAAGTTACAAAAGCTAATCGATTCAGCATTGTCTGATCATATCAACCTAAAAGTAAATTTCGAACTTTTTGCTCAAGTAATTTTGCCCAAAGATGATTCTATGGAAATTAAGTCGTTTACCACTGGTAATATAACTTTACATCTAAACTATAATTTTAACGATTTATTGAATAATGTATCAGGAATAATTTCTAAAAAGGTAGATGAATTTCAAGAAAAAGGAAGTGGATGGTCTTTAATAGATATTTTATATTTTGAAATTAATATTAACAAATACACTCCTTTGAAAGGGTCATCTTACATAAAATTACCCAATAAAATTTATACAAAACGTGTTTGTGTAAATATACAAAATAACGATGAATATTGTTTCGCGTGGACCATTATGGCTGCATTGCACCCTGTCCTAAAAAATGCTTCTCGAGTTTCGTCTTACCCTCATTTTAGTACTAAATTAAATTTAATGAATATGTCATTTCCAGTTTCAATAAAAGACATAAAAATATTTGAAAAAAATAATGAGAATATAAGTATAAATGTTTATGGTTTGGATAGTAAAAATAACATTACCGGACCATTATACAAAACGATTTTGCGAAAAAAATGTCATGTTAATATGCTCTTACTGCAAGACAATAACAAGTCCCATTACTGTCTCATAAAAGATCTTCCAAAGTTAGTTAGAAATCAAGTGACGAAACACCACGGTAGGCTTTATTTTTGTGAAGATTGTTTATTGTTTTTTAATTCAAATGTTAAATACGAAAACCACCACTGTGGTGAGGTTACAACTATTTTACCCGAAAAGGGAACCTTGCTTCAATTTAAGAATATTCAATGTAAACAATTTATACCTTTTATAATTTATGCTGACTTCGAAACGTTATTGCAACCGTGTGTTGAGAGGCAAGGTAATCACACGACGAGCATTCAACGACATATTCCTGCTGCGTTTGCATATTACATTGTTTGCAATTATGATAGTTCTCTCAACCGTTTAGAACAATATCGTGGTTCTGATTGTGCTGCAAAGTTTGTTGATTGCTTACAGAACGATGTGAAAAAAATTTATGAAACCATTCATTCGGCTTCAGAAACTCCCGTACCTATAAGTTTAAATGAAAACGAGTCAATTAGTTTTGAGAATGCCGAATATTGCTATTTATGTTCTAATTTATTAATAGATGACAAAGTAAAAGATCACTGTCACTTCACCGGAATTTACAGAGGCGCTGCCCATTCATTCTGTAATCGCCAGTTTCGAATTCCTAAATTCGTCCCAGTTTTCTTCCACAACTTGTCCGGTTACGATTGTCACTTGTTTATTCCTGAACTAAGTAATACACCAGGCCAAATTAAAGTTATTCCGAAAAGCAAAGAAAACTATATATCTTTTACTAAATTTCTTCCTCTCTCAAAAAATAATTTCGTCGCAGTACGTTTTGTGGACTCATTTAAATTTTTAGGAACCAGTTTAGAACAGTTAGCAAAAAATCTAAATCGTAATGACTTCGTGCATTTACGTCGAAACTGTAAGAGTGAACAACAATTTTTATTATTATGTCAAAAAGGTATATATCCATATGAATATATGTCTTCTTGGGATATATATAAAGAAACTAGTTTACCGTCGATAGAAAAGTTTTATAGTAGTCTTACAAGCGAATCAATAAGTCAGTTTGATTATGAGCATGCGAAAAACGTGTGGACAACTTTTTCTATACGTAACTTAGGAGAATATACAGACTTATACGTTAAAAGTGATGTATTGTTATTAGCCGACATTTTTGAAAAATTTCGCGTAACTTGCAAGAAAAACTATATTTTAGATCCGGCATTCTATCTCACTGCCCCAAGCCTTAGCTTCGATGCAATGCTTTTAAAAACTAAAGTTAAGTTAGAACTTATATCGGACCTAGAAATACTCCGTATGATACAAAGCGGTATTCGAGGGGGAATATGTTTATGCTCGAAAAGATACGCTCAATCCAATAACAAATATCAGATGGACTACGACTCTTCTCAACCTGATAATTATTTGGTGTATTTAGACTGCAACAATTTGTATGGTTTTGCTATGTGTAGTTATTTGCCGTATGGAGATTTTAAATTATTAAATGCGGAGGAATGTAGTCTGCTTAATATAATGAACATCCCTGACGATAATGAATACGGATACATTCTGGAAGTGGATCTCGAATACCCTGAAAGCTTACATGATTTGCATAATGATCTTCCATTCTGTGCACAAAATTTTGTACCACCCGGATCAAAGCAAAACAAACTTATTCCTAATTTATTCGATAAATATCAGTACGTCATACACTATGTTCACCTGAAGACATGTGTTGCTAAAGGATTACGGTTAAAGCGGATTCATAGAGCAATTGCATTCAAACAGAGTGCGTATTTAAAAGAATATATCGATTTGAATACGAATTTGAGACAAAAATCTGTTTCACCTTTTGAACAAGATTTTTTTAAACTTTTGAACAACAGCATATTCGGAAAAACGTTGGAAGATACCGAGCGCAGAGTTGACGTAAAGCTTGTTAGTAAATGGAATGATAATCGTAATAAAACAAATAAACAGTACTCTGCTGAACAACTGATAGCCCGACCTAATTTCCATAGTTCGACTGTGTTTGATGAAAATTTAGTGGCAATACAATTAAAACGAGAGAAAGTTATTTTAAATAAACCTACATATATTGGATTTTCAGTTTTAGAAATATCGAAAAGTCATATGTATAACTTTCACTATTCAATCATGAAAAAGTTCTATAATGAAAAGTTATCTTTGTGTTACACAGACACCGATAGTTTGTTATACTCAATACAAACGAATGATTTTTATAGTGATCTAAAAAATCATTTTGTAAATCATTTTGACACCAGCAATTATTCTACAAAAAACTGTTTTGGTATTGTTCCAAAAAACAAAAAAATTCCTGGTTTGTTTAAAGACGAATTAGGAGGTAAAATTTTATTAGAATTTGTAGGGTTGCGATCGAAACTGTACAGTATAAAAACCATTGATAACGAAGTAAAAAAGGCAAAAGGTGTAAAGAAACCCGTAACAAAAAAAATAAAATTTTCTGATTACTTAAATGTTCTTGAAACAGGAAAGGAGTTGAAAGCTACAAATGTTCTTTTTAAAAGTATAAAGCATGAAATTTTTACTAGAGAACAGAATAAAATAGCATTATCGAGAAAGGATGATAAACGCTTTATTATGGATGATAATGTGTTGACCAAATCATGGGGACATTATTCCATATCAATATTATAATTCACTCTTGTAGTACCTAGGTATCCGTATTAGTTACTTGTTTCTTATTGTACCTACTTACTTTGTTATTATTATTTATTTATTTATATAAAAGCACATGTTACACTATTTAGCTTGCCTAAATTGAACTAGCCAAAAATGAACTCTTCTTTCTTAAAATAAGAATAAAATGTACCTACTTAATGTAATTTAAAATCATGAACATACGACTGTGAGTTCATTTAGTTTAGTATTTTATCATTAATTTAGTGTTTATCATTTAAATTAGTACCTACTCATTAAAATAATTGTACGAATAAAATACTTACTTGTAAAATACATATTTAATGTTAGTGTATGATATTTTATAATTGACCGATCTTCTTTTAATATGTACCTAGAAACTAAAAAAAGTTAATAAATATAAGTTTATCAATTTGATGTTTTATTATTATCCACACCCAACAAGGAACATGATCAAACATGTTTTGATGTTTTATTTCTTAGTATTGGTATAGGTAATTGAAATAAACAAAACACCTGTGGGAGATACAATTGCATTTGGATATCACTTACTCGACAATTTACACACAACCAAACCATACATCCAGCATGTTATGACTTGTCGGTCACATTGATTTGCTAAAATAAGCAAATTATAAAAAAGTAAGGTTTGCTCGTAAAATGTTTTATTTCTCAGTAATGGTACCTACGTAATGTTATTGGTAATTGGAATAAACATCACACCTGTGGAAGATACAGTCATCTTGGTATCACTTTCTTACACAATCAAACTTTACATTCAACTTGTCACGTCTTGTCGATCCCATCGATTTCGCTCAGATAGCATTATTACATTTATAAGTAAGGTTTGTTCATAAAATGCATTTTCATTTCAACACAGCTCGTAGTAAGCGACGCTTGCAAAGCTACCATGGTAAGTGAAATAATACTCATTTTAGTTATTGGTAGGTACTTTAATTTTCTATTGTCGTTTTACTAATAATTATTTTGGGTCTTTCCAGGAAACACCACCCGCATCACCAGTCTATGAACAACCAGAGGAAGAACCTCAACAACTACGACCAATGTACGAGTATCAAAACGTGCAAGACCCGCTCGAAGGAATTGACGAGGCGGGTCCTCTAAAGATAAAGAAAACCAGAAGACATAAAAAGAAGAGATGTTTTTTAAAACATTTTCACAACTACCAGCACTCGTTCGTGCTCAAAAGCGCTCCGAAGAGAGGGCGCTACTTGATCAAGATCGAAGTTGTGGACTTGGAATCAAGAGCGTCCGATCCTGAAGAAGAGAACACCATGCTGTGTGCACAATACGTTGTGGAAGATGATATAGACCCAATCATGGACCAAACGGAGGGTCTTATCAGCAACATTTCAAAAAAACTTTGTGGATATAGCTATAGTTTTTAATGAGGTTATTTTGTTGTTATTATAAATTTAAATTGTACCCAAGTATATTATAGTAGTTATTATGGTTGTTTTAAAATTAAAAATGTATGTACAAAGTTATCTTTTAATGTATTAAAATTTTAAGTAAGCCAACTATGTTTTTTACTCAGTCCAATGAATAGGGTAAACTTGGCTAATCTGTGATACTAAAGTAATTCTGTGTTAGTTAATTATTAGTAGAAGAAATAAATATTAGGTTTATGGTTTTGCTTGGCATTCTTCATTATGAAAACAAACTTTGAAAATATCACTAATATTTTACAACTGTAGATTTCTAGAGTAACTTAGCTAAAAAGAAAGGACTAATAAACTGTCACAAAATTACTGGATATCGCCGATTAACCAAGTTTTGCTTATGTTTAAAGTGAAATAAAAAAAATATTATACTTAATAATGATTTATTGAAAAATATCTTACAATTAAATATTTCTTAATATCTTTATTAAAAAAAATCAAAGATATAATTATCGCAGTACCACATCTTGAGACACATTACATTTTTTAATGCACACATCTTTTTATGATGAACACAATTCCAATTCTTGTTTCCTCTGTCAAAGTAATCATTATGTAACTTCAAAAGCTTAGGACAACCTTTTTCACCTAATTCTATAATTTCACATTCTTGACATAACTCTCGAAGCCATATTACTTTATCCAATCCTTTAACTAATACTTTTTTTCCGATTAAATAAGGAACCACAATTCGTCGAAATTCTCGATGATCAATAAATCCATCGCTCCAAGTCAAGCCACGGTTCCTTTCCAACCACCGCACTTGCTTTTGTTCTTCACTTGATAAGGTTTTAAAAGAATAGGGTGGCTTTATTAAAAACGTTTGAGTATAATCTTTAGTAGCGATTGCCAACTCTTTAACTATAAATTTATTTTTTAAATCTTTGAACCCTTGTAGATCCACGACTATTGTATCGAAATTCATGATATTTTCTTTACAATATTACTTAAAGGTTTGTATTCAAATATGCAATCGTTCAGAATCAAACAGTAAGCAGCGGTCTGGTCGGGTATTTCTTGATCGGCTTCGATTTCAACTCGCACGTCAATCGATCCCTTTAACGCTTCGTGTTGGCGAGAGCAATCAATGACGAATAAGGGAGCAGTTTCTTTAAATTCTTTTATACTCATCAACGGTTCAGCTCGGCGTCCGTGATAAGACTGCTGGAACCTAGCGTATTGTTCGTATATTAATGTATATTTGTTGTCAGCAAAACTTATGTTCAGACTTTCATATGGATAATAAGAAGAATTCAGGAAAACTTTTACATCACGTATATGGCAATGGTCGAACTCTGCCATTGACATTTTTGCATTATGTTTACGGTTCGTTTGAAAAGCAATTATGACGAATCGTGGTTTCTCTATCTGTGAGGATGTTTTAATAGACCAAGTATGTTTCCGTGTTTGGGAAGTAATGGATACTCATATAAGTCCCAATTACGAAATGCAACTGTTATCGACCGATCTTTTTCTAAGTGCTTAAGCAAACTAATTCTTTCTCGATCTGAAACTTTAACGTGAGGCACTCGCCAAATGATTTTATTTATTGATATATCATCCACAACTTCACCAGCATTTAATTTTAAGGCATTGAGATTTGTATTACTTCTCAAAAGAACTAATTCATGTTTACAGTTCATTATAATTTTTTCATAATCTTCAGCAAAACCCAACACTTTATTTAGTGGTACACAGGTGGAGAATACTCCACTACCAGCAGTAGTTGTGCCTGTTGGAGACCAACCCCAAACTCGTCCACATTTAGATTCGTTATCGTTCAACGATAGATAAGATTTCATTGTAGTTGTCACTCCTGCATTTTTAATTCTATCTATTTCTACTCCATTTATTTCATAACGAATATCTTGAAATAAAAATAATGCAGGGTTATTTACAAATTGCACACTTGTTACTCGTTCTTTCTCTTTTGTGTCCTTATACACATTTACTTTACCCTCAATATACAAACTGCTCAGTGAAGGCAATACGTAGAGGTCTTGCTGATTTATCGGTATCCGTATTTCATCATTCTTGTTGAAACTTGTCACGTATGGTTTATACGAATGATATTCAAAACTTTCAATGCTGTTATCGTACGATGCAGGTTGAGTTATATTTAAGAAATTCATTTTATTAAACCTAGAGACTTCAAAAAATCCTTATTGCCTTTTGTCAATTTCTTATTTGATCGAAATGGTGCTCCCTTATGAGATGATCTCTTAGAACTGACTTGAGTTCGTGTAGTATATAGGCTTTTATTGAAATTCAACATGTCTTTTTAAAATGTAAGTACAGCTGCACTTCTTCCCCGCGTGAGTTAATTTTATTATTTTCGGAGTCTAATAATCTAATATTGATAGCACTTATTGAACTTTGATTGACGGGAAAATAAATTAAATTTTTAGGTATTTCAATGATTCTATAACCAGGTGGTACGTTTGGTACGAATTCATAAATTATATGGCTTGCTTTTCCATCCACAAATGATCCACTGATTACATCGCATTCGATGCGCACGATAGTTGTTGATAAAATGCTAACAGGATATCTAGATTCTGTATTTATATTAGCCTGTATTGTTTCCGTACCAAAACCAAGAATTTTACCCAGCGAATCATTTTTATTGAAGTGAACTTCTTCTGAACAAAAAATACTTGTTTTTAATGTGTTGTTGTTTGCAGTCAATCTCAACGCAACATTTTTTATATTAATTTCGAGATAATCACTAATATCTTGAAGTTCATAAGACCCTTCTGGTATTTTTATAACACCATCTATACCATAGTAAAATTTATTGTTTCTTTCGTCTATATTAGGGATGGAATTAAAAGTTGAAAAATATAACAAACCACACTCATACTCTCCTTCTAATTGTATTGTAGGAGAGTAGTTTGTTATCAAAGACGCTCCTCTGCCAGTTATCGACACAGTGAAAGACATGTTTATACTGATAAAGTTTATTATATTACTCTTATTATAAATGTTGTTTCCAATACTTTCTTAAAAAATTTAAACACAGATGACCACAATTTATAGTACCAAACTTTTGATACCGCACATAATTGTAAGTTATTGACATATTCTTCAAATAGTTTATTAATTCTAATGGAGGTCTTAAATCACCAAAACTATCAAAATATTCACAGTAGTCATTTTGTTTCACGTAGGCTACCCAATGTGTTCCTGGATTTTCTGAACTATCTAAATTTAATATAGCACACTCAATTTTTCTTGGTTTTGAGGGGAGTGAATCTCTCATAAATACTCCTCGAAAATAAGGAATGTCAGTTGCGTGCCTCAAAATGTCTATATTTGTAAGGGGACGTTTGGGTAGCCCTTTGTTTAGTTTTTTGAAGGTTTCAAGTATAATCCAGCTCCTCTTTTATGAGGCTTAATATACATCCCTTTTCCAAGAGCAACCGCTTCCATTGCCTTGTTATGACGTATAGATTCTTGTAGGTTCTTCTGAGCAACCTTGTAATCATTAACAGCTTTTGCTATACCTGCCGCACCGCCAGCAAGTGAACCGAGGGCCGACAAACCGGCAAAAATTGGAATAAGAGGTAAAAAGCCTCCAGTTTTTGGAATAGGAATACATCGTGGTAAGCGTATTCCTTTTTTGTTTTTAAATAGTTTTTTATATGCCAGCACCAGCTTTCAGTTTTGCTTTCATTGCATTTTTTATTATCCATGACGCAATTTTTTCACCTTTTCCAGCATCGCTCGACTTTAGTCTTTTTTTAGCCATATTCAAGAGTTCTAAATCAGCTTATGTCGAACGCTCAAGTCCTCGTTATTGTAAGCAATGTCGTGGTGCATACAAGCTTCATCTAATTTATTTATACCACGTTCACCTCTTAGTAATCGCTTTTGGAGTTTAGTACCAGGACCACAAAATTGATAACCAGGGATATGTAGCTCAATTGGTAAATTATTAATAAAGTTATTCAAAATACCTCTACCCTTCTTCATAGATCTGTTTTAAATGAATATTTTTTACACAACATGCAATTTATATTACAAAAGTAAGTCACTCTTATCCACCCAACTGTTTTCTTCTTTACTGAGACCTAACCACTTCACAAAAAGCTTGCTGCCCTTTCTTTTTAAAACTTTTTCAATGAGATAAAGATCAGGAAATTTTGTTCTTTGCAACTCGTGTTCGTAGAATGAGCCTAAAATTAATTGTTTATGTTTATCTTCTAAAATATACGTGGGTGGGTTTGTATCATTTACCTTAACTATATTAAATATTTCTGTTGACCAATTTGGTGTATAGCCTTTGTAAAAATCACCCTTAAATTTGCTAATACGAACACTGTCATTAATACAAAACTTAGGTTTTCTATTTGTGCTGGATATCGGAGTTTGCATAATGTTAGATCTAACGACCATCTGGTTAACTTTATTTACATCAACAGGTTTGTGTTTAGTAATACGGTGAGTAGTGTTATTGTATTTTTCTACAACTGAATTCAAGTTTGGTCCTAACCATTGGTAACAACCATATAAACTAAAGAGTTTATAAAGGCGGCATTTTATTGTACGAATTACGCGTTCCACTATAGAAGCTTTTTTGACAGAGTGGGTGGAATAGTGATTTATATCATATTTTCTTAATAATTTTTGAAAAACTCCATTATAAAATTCCTTGCCAAGATCAGTTTGTAAATTATAAGGTTTTCTTGATGAACAAGATAATATCTCCCGCATTGCTTTGGTAACACAATTTTTGTCTTTTGATTTTATGGGAAATACCCATACGTATTTTGATAAAGTATCGATTACAACCAAAACGTATTTGTATCCTTTGTTAAAATGGGAATATTTTTGAAAATCTATAAGATCAGCTTGCCATAATTCATCTATTCCTTTTATGATAGTCCTTCGACGAGGAAAATTCCTTCTTGCTGCTTTGTGAATTTCATCAACTATGTCTCTTTTACTCATTTTTGATTTAATTTAAGTTTAATCAAATTATCTACTTCTGTTTTTGAATAAAATAACTTTGTAAAGCGGTCAGATGTTATATATTCCAAATTTTTTAAGTGCAGTTTTATATCACTCTGACTTTTTTTTATTTCATTTCTTAATTCTTTCACGATTTCATCTACATAAGCTTTGTTCACTGCTTCGTCATCTCCGTTTGGTGATGGAAGACCTTTTAATTTAGACAATTTCAAATCGTAGTACCCAGCCTTCGATTTAACTAATGTATCGTTATAAGTATCAACGAATTCTGATAACCGTAAACGTTTATGAACGTGATGACCAAACTTGTCTATGTTCATTGCCGTCTAGATGCGTCGGTCACTGAAAATGTACTGTGTAATTTTCCTGACGGAAGCTCTTTAAATTCTACAGTAGTTATGAGACCAGCTTCATACAATTCTTCAACAATAGCAATGATTTCGTTATTTACCCCAGTGTTGCCCGCTGCCCATGATGCTAATAGTAATTTTAGTCGTTCTACTAACTCGTTCGGGTCATCCCAGTAAACATAATCAGTATTTTCTTTTACTTCCTTCAAAAGCGGTATACCCTTTCCTTTTGGAATACTCTCCAGGCTTGTGGTAGCATTTCGAGAGAACTTGAACAAAGGCTTAATAACATTAGTATATTTGAATCCCTTGTTGCTGTTTATTGGTTTTGATGAGTCAAAGTTACGTCGATGTGCATTGGTTTCTATTAAAAGCAATTTATAATCTTGTAAATCACCGTCCGTGACCACATCTAAATTGGGTCTCTTTTTAAACAATAGTTCTTTTAAACCTATAGTTTTTTCCAAAGTCTTTGTTCCAATTCTCAAGATTTTGCCATCGTCAAAAACGCGGGTTTTGCCAAGCAATAATTTTCCACGTTCATTTCTAACTCCAAATGGTATATTAACAATTACTTCAGATGATGTAGACCACGACGATGATTGGTTTTTAACACTTGGTGATGAGGGAAATGATTTAAAAGATCCATCGCTCACGTTGAGGTTATCACACGGTGGTATGATAAGAGTTTTGTTGTAACTTTTGTCTAACTCGCTATCGGAATTATCTTCTTCTTCACCGATAGATTCATTTAAATCCTCCTCAGAAGTACATGTCGTAAGATTGTCATCATTCATAGTTTTTTTCATCAACGGTTCACGATTCTCTTCCTTGAGATGCTTATTTTCATTTTTATTTGCTAACAAGGTAAGAGGATCTACAATGGGCTTAAATATTGTTTCCAGCGCCATATTATTTGCATTCTTTATATCTTTTATCATGTCAACTTTTCTTTTAACAGCTGCTGCGGATTTAACAATTTGTTCTTTTAATTTTTTTTCCATTATAAAACGATTCGCTTGCTCTGAAGTCCCAAATCAAAATGATTCATATGTAATTAGACATCTTATTTTGTATGTTAGTCCACCACAACAAATGTATCAAATGTTGACCTGTAGCATCCATTGTTTTTTTCACAGTCCTTATTAATCACAAGGTAGCTGAAGGGTTTCTTCCAAACAGTGGAACATAGTTCACGAAACTGAGACCATGACATATCAGATCCAACATGCTCATCATAAATATGTTTCAAATTAATGACATCTTGCCTAAATAATATTAGTAGATTTGAATTGTCCCTTACTAATTGTTTGGGGATTTTTGTGTAAGTTTGATTAATATAAAAACAATCAATGTTCTTATGACGTCCCATTGCAAAATAATCCCTTATGTTGTTTTGATTTTCACAAGCAACATCATCAAAAATTATAATAGAATCTGACAAAGCTTGATGTGGGCTCAAGATTTCACTGTTGTGATTGTATTTCTGCAGCGATGTACCAGGAACCATGTCTAAAACTTTCTCCAAATATAAGTATTTAACTTGGTATAAAGATTTTGAATAGACATACAGATTCTTAAAACGCGGTCCATCTTTGTGTAACAATAAACTGATAACTAAATTCGTCTTTCCACAGTTTGACGGACCACAGACAATGCAGCGTATAGTGTTTGGTAATAAGTTACCATGTCGCTTAGTCACGTTTGGAGGGTGGGGACATATACATTCTAATTTTAATGATTCTTTTTGTTTTATGAATTTCATATCAACGTCTAAATCCAACCGTAAGTCTGAATCTAACCGTAAGGTTTCATGTGTTTTATGAAAATGAGCTTAATACGATATAGTTATTATATTTAAATATAATCCATGTCTAATAAATCGATTGGACCTCTGAGCTTTCATTCGTTGTTTGATCAATCCATCTGTAGTTAATATATTGGGATAGTCTAGCTCACAAGAGTTGCGACCGACGTCGCGCGGAGCGCGATGTAGTGAGCGTAGCGAGCGTTGAGGTCGCAACTCTTGTGAGCTAGACTTCCCAATATATTTACTACTAGCGTAAACTAAACACTCGTCCAAACCGCCTCTGTGGTCTAGTGGTTCGCCCTCCCGTATAAGACGCAGGGGCCCCGGGTTCGATTCCCAGAAGGGTACAATTTGTACTTGATTTGGTTGGTGGTAGGGCTTATTTCAAGTCCGCCTGGCTGGCTACCACCATCTTATCTAAGTCTGACGCCATAACAACAATTAGAAAATTGTTGTGTTCCGGCAGTTAGAGGTAAGATAGCCAGTTTCTCAGTAGTGAGGATTCCGAGTGTAGTGCGCTTCGACCTTCGGCCTTATGTCCCTTAAAGGCCAAGCAATATCCCGTTGTGCATAAAAAAAAGCTTTCTTTCTTTCCATCATAAAGAAATGTTGTTCACTAAAGCAAGAAAACCACTTGGTCGCTACCAAGCTCTTCCGCATCGGTTCTTTTGCCGAACGGTATTCATGCTCTAGCAAACGATGTTTTGGAGCTGTGGAAAGAGATAGAGTTATGAAAAATGTGGAGCCGGATGATCTTAAGTGATGGTTTGAAAATTCTTATTGTAAAATAAACCATACCACTTACTAAAGGTAATTTCAGCACACATTGGAAAACGTTTTTAATTTAAGATCTCTACAAAAAAAAGTAAGTATTTGTTTCGAAAAAAATCTTTCTCATTAACGCCTTCGAAAGTTTTAAAAACTTCTTTGTTATGAACAAACAAAATAAATATTCCAGTAACCCAAGATATTACAGTAGATAACAGATGCATTAAACATGGTCCTCGTCCTTCTCCTTCATTTATACCCCGGATAAGGCGACTGGCTTAAAAACATAATTAATCATTACATATTGTTTGACTACGGTTGACAGCAAAAATTAATTAACATTCCGAGTAAAAAAACACAAAAAAGACCAATCAAGTGTGCACGAGGTACGCCTACATTCATTCATTTTATTCTGTACACCTGATAAAAGATTATAAAACAGATGAGACACTTGAAGAAAATGCATTATTTAAAGGTGGGTAATGACCAGTGTTAGGCTGCCTGTCCATTGACGTGGAGCGAGGCGGCAGAGCGGAGAAACGAGCAAATATTAATTAACCAATGGGATTGCATAAAATCTCCGCTCCGCAATCCTATTGGTTAATATTTCCTCGTTTCTCCGCTCCGCCGCCTCGTTCCGCGTCAATGGACAGGCAGCCTTGTAATATACATTGTATATTACAACCTGTAAGGCTGCCTGTCATAATAACATGTCATGTTACAAAGCGAGCATTCGTGCAGTCAGCACGTGGACACGAGCATGAGCACGCGGATTCGAAAGGATTTTAGCACACGCCGGCGTAACAAAACATACTCGTTGCGAGTGTTACATTACATTACGCCCCGTAAAGCTCTCAGTCAGTAGTCAGTACCCACATTTTTATTGCAAAGCACGTGAATTCCCATCTGATTAGTTGAAGAAAATAAGTTGTTTTTATGTTTAGTTTTTAATATGTATATATTTTAGATTTTCAAATTATAAATTTAGTATTTTTTACCTATTTCTCCGAGTAGTTGCAAAAATTAGCAGTCAGAAATGACTCAATTTTTTTTTAAATAATTAGACAAAATCACATAGATTGCTCCAATTTAAAAGTAAGTAGCTAAAGCACTTGTGCTATGGACCTCATTGACAACAACGATACACTAATACAGACACCGAAACCAGAAAAAATATTATTTAATATTTGAAAACAGAGTCCAGGACTTTAGCAAGTGAATACCCTAAAACATTTTGTTACCTGCAACCTTTAGGTAAAAAACTAAGTCCACCCGGATGCTACGTATTCTTTGACAGATGCGCAGCGTTATCTACAGTCAGTTCGGTAGCCGATCGCTCGCTCGGCCGTTAGTAATTTGACAGGTCAGATGACAGATTACGAGGCCCCAGAGACCACCAAGAAAATTGTCGTTACGGTCGTCACCCATACTTTTTAGTTTGTGACAACGTCTCTTAATTGGTAGCTACTGTTGGTCAGTAGAACGTTCACATTAGATGAAATAACATTTTGTGATTGATTCATTTGGTTGAAAATCTGTAGTGAAATGAACCTGACTGACGAGTATTCGCGTGTAATGTAATATTATAGATTCGACTTTCGCATTGATGTTACAAGTTGTATCAAGATATTACACACTGTATCATTACCTACAAGGTGCGCATTGTAATGCTCGGTTCTCCTCCTTCGCTGATGTATGCCCGGTTTGTATCATTACAAGGTGCGCATTGTAATGGTCGGTTCTCCTCCTTCACTGATGTAATGCTCAAATGTGTAACGTTACATTACACGCGAATGCTCTCGGTGAGGGAGCACCTTTAGATTTATCAAAATTATCACTATTTAGCTTGATCTGTGTGTTGGTGACTAAAGTTAGTGTCGTTGCAATACTTAGTACTTATATTTCTTTCTTTTCATCAGTTGTTATGTATTATTTATCATCGTCATGGTGGCTTTTCATTTTTAAAAGTTTTGTTTTAGTTGCATTATTTAAAAAAGTAACTCATTTACTAATCAAGTTAAAGCAAACAACTTAAAATTTAAAATTCAAAGTTGCAGCTTTCTAAGATCGCCCAATCACGAACGCGGAGGGCGGTCTGTATCGTCAAACACAATAATAGTTTTATAATTTCACAACGCATTTCTAGTAAACGTCTGATATTTAAATATAAATCGAATGGACGGAACACAATGGTGTAATCGGTAATTGAATTCGGCACTGATGAACTTTACACCGGCCGACCTCGCAGACGTGACAGATTAGAATGGAATCTATCCAAAAAACTACATAGAAATGATACAACATTGGACTATTGATAGGAAATAAATAGCAAACACTCACCAGTTATGCTAAAAACACACTATTTTGTTGTTTTGTGTCGCGACAGAAACCCCACCACATCGCGATCGCAGCCAAGCGGTCCGCGCCACAACAGATGCCTCCACAACACAACACACTGTAATAATGTCTTTCTAAGCATACTAAATGTATGAAACCGATACGCTTTTGTCGCGACCGCGTCACGACACAACACGACAGAATAGTTTGTTTCTGCCTTTATTCGTTACTTACCTAAAATGCAACAGATTTTTCTCGATAGTCAATTCAAGTATTTTGTGACAACGTTTAGAGGTATTACGATTTTCATTTTATAGAGATATTAATGGAATTTTATGTTTTAAACAGTAACTGAACTGTGAGTAGAATCTGACTTAAAAGTACAATGTTTTGACAGTTGTATTTCACTTAATTTTAAAGATTGAAGGAAACTATTACAATTATTTATGACTAGCTTCCACACGCATATTCGTCTGCGTGGATATTCGGAAAATCCCTAGGGAACCTTTTATTGGGATAAAAAGTAATAAAATATTTTAATCCAGGCTATAAACTATTCGTGTGCCAAATTTCATCCAAAAACGTTCAACCATTTTTGCGTAATGATTTACAAAACATTAAAATATCTAAACATTCACACAGCCGAGCCTTTTCATTTATAATTAGTTGGATTAGTAGGAAACAGGAAACAGCCAAATTCTCAATAAAAATCACAGATTTTGCAGTCCCCGCAAGAATCGAAGCATTGAAAATGAATACAAAAATTTACGAAAAACCAAAATCAAATCAAATGCAAAATCCTATTATATTTTTAAAGTTACCTAGGTAGTACCTAGGCTCCGCCTCGTGTCACAAAAGCGCCCGCTAACTGCCTCGACGCAGTCAAAATATTATTAACAGATTTTCAAAATTCCAATAAATGCACTTCTCGTCTGCTTCTGCATCTTTTAACACTTTCACCATGACGATCAGTCAAGCTACATAACTTTTTATCTACGGAAACACACGTTTTTCTAGAATTCCAAATCTAAAGGGACCACCTACAGGTCACAATTATTTACCGATTTTCAAAATTATTTCGCTATTTGGTAGCTAAACTAATATTCTAGGACCTTTTTTTTCATTTTTTCTTAAGTCAGTTTTTTTTCCGAAATATTTACAATTTAGTAAACAAACACCCCCCGAAAACCCCGGAATTTTCGGAGTTTTGCAAAATTTCAAAAAAAGTTACCAGTAGATTTTCAAAATTCACGTTCACACGTGTCTCGATAAATTCCTCAACTTTTGGTACTACTTTCATCTCGATGCTCTCAAAATCCTCGGAGATATGGTCAAAAATACGTCTCAGGCGATTTGCATCTGATAACCATTTTCAATGGTAAAAAATTACCTAAGTAATTATAAAAATAAAATAAGAAATCATAACATATAATAATAATAATATGAATGAACAGCTCTATGTAGATATCATCACCAGAGATTAGGCAAGTCACCGTCTATCGTCATCCTTAATGCCAATTAAAAGATTTGGGATTGTGGATCTTTGTTTACTGCTGACTAATGTGGACCACTATTTAGTATTATAATTTGATTAATATTTCCGGTTTTCTACATACTCGTATTATTATTAATCCAAAGTCCAGTCATCGAACAGAAAGTTTACTGAAAATGGTAGTTGAATGAGGTGTGACCAAAAAAGCTCTTTATTTTGCTAGTACTGTTAGTCATAGTCAATGGATTTAAATGTGTCTTAGAAAAGTACCTACATGATTTTTAGGACCAATTCGTTATAGGGATTTAAAAGACAAGAAAAGCTTTAAAGGCTTTCTATTACTTTATCAAAATTGAAAAAACCTTTAAGTACTTTCTTAACATACCACGAATCTCGGAGATATAAAATTTGTCCAACTAACATTAAGTAGGATCACGTATAAAAGAGATTTATGAGCATGCATCAAAACTGCATTTAACATTATTGTATGGGAGTTTATCGTACACAATGAAATCACGAAATTACATAACTCAAACGCGACGGGAATGTTCATCAATCCCTCTAGGAGACTACCATCAATTTGTTGTGATGCAAAACTGCTATTTCCATTTAGTAATACATTACTCAGTAACATAGGATGGTTCACAAAAGATTTAAGTGAGACGGTATTGGAGTTAAAGGTGGAATATTCGTGCTCGTTTCTGACCTTAGATAAGCTAATTAATATAGATACATACAATAGGCTGAAACAGAACACCGTAGGCACGAAATACAAGGAATTTGTGAGGAATGCTAAGTATTTTGTAAAGGCACGAGAGCCATGAGGCTCACGAATCAGTTTTAATTCTTACTCAGTAGACTTCGATCAAGAATATACTAGACTAGCGGCCGCCCGCGACTTCGTCTGCGTGGACAGTTTTTTTGCTATCCCTCGGGAACTGTACGTTTTTTCTGGATGAATGGTACCCTATGTCCTTTTCTGAACCCCTGACAACGTCTATGCAAAATTTCATGATGATCGGTTCATTAGTTAAGACGTGAAGGTGTAACAAACAAACAAATAAACAAACAAACGGACTTTCGCATTTATAATATTAGTAAGGAAGTAAGGATAACGCTTCACGAGCTAAAACAGTACGCAAAAATGGCACCTCAAATAGCGTCCCACTTACAAACTTGGCGCTTATTTTATTTTTTTATTTTTATTTTTTATTTTATTTTATCAATTTTAGGAAGACTATCGACTAATACATTCTAATACATAAAAAAGTAGCTACAAAAAGTCATTTATAAGTCTCCACTGATAGAAATAAGGTGTATAGCTAATAATACAGTTGAGTTGAAATTAAACTAGGTTACAATTTATAGGCACAGCACTGGATTGGTTTGACTATTACCTATACATGCAGGTTTTTGTCACAAAAACAAATAACTTAAATGCATCAAATAGAAATGGAGTGAAATCTGCCCAACATCCGCCGCAAGGTCAATATACACACTTTACAATTTTGTATCTAAGATCATTATGGAACTAAGCTTTTATAATTATTTAATGAAAAGGCACAAAAGACAACATTACAAACAGGCATACCTCTCAAAGAAATTATTACTAAGGCGCTTCTTAAGCATAGGTAAACTAGTGAAGAAAAGATCAATATCAAGGTCACCATTTTTACACAAATTATTAAAAAACTGACAGGAACGGTAGATAAAACTATTTCGGCGGTAATTGGCACTAGCAGCAGGAAGGTATAGTAATGGTCTACACCTGTAAGTTCTCGAAGGTGTGTAAAAATAAATTTTACTAAGTAGTTCAGGACAGTCAATGGATGATGTAACAATTTTTTTGAGAAACACTAAATCCGATATGTCACGGCGAAGTTTAAGAGGTAGAAAATGATGTTTAGCACACGATATAAAGTAGTCACGTTGGTTATGACGAGTTTTAAAATTGATGAATCGGATAAATTTTCGTTGCACTCGTTCCAACCGATCGATGTGCACTGAATACTTAGGGTTCCAAATATGAGATGCGTATTCCAAGTGGCAGCGCACATATGTGCTAAAAAGGATTTTAATAGTTTTAATATTTTTAAAATCTTTGGAAGATCTCATTATAAAGCCAAGAGCCTTGGAAGCTTTACCCACGATTGCAGAAATGTGATTTTGAAAGGTTAATTCGGAATCATGGATCACTCCCAAGTCTTTCATTTCTGATACCCGTTTAAGACTTTGATTTTTTAGTGTATAGTTAAATCTGATAGGGTTTGTTTTCCTCGAAATAGACATGACTGTGCACTTACTAACGTTAAGGTCGAGTTTGTTGATACTACAGTAGTTATCAAGCCTAAGAAGATCAGATTGAAGTGCTGCTGCATCCTCATCAGATTTGACAGATTTAAAAACCTTCATGTCGTCAGCAAAACTAAGAACAGAAGAATTTTCAAAACATGACTCTATATCTGAAATAAAAATCAAAAAGAGCAAAGGGCCCAACAGGGATCCCTGCGGTACACCACTTGGAACACACATCCAATCCGATAAGTAGTTCCCCAAAGCAACGGCTTGAGAACGGTTGTTAATATAAGAGGTGAACCATCTCAGTAAGTCTCCCCTGACACCAACCATTTGCAGCTTACAAATAAGCAATTGATGATCAATTCTATCAAAAGCCTTACTATAATCTGTATAGACTACATCAGCTTGAGATTTTGTACATAATCACCTCTTGTTTTGTACAAACTCACATTTTATACCACTTATTTTGTACAAAATAAGCTTATTTTGTACAAAAACACATCTTTTATCACTTACTTTGTACAAAATAAGCGCCCAGTTTGTAAGTGGGACGCCATTTGAAGTGCCATTTTTGAGACTCTGACCAGACAGATTCTTGATCAAAGTCAGTAGAACTCATTTTTCTTTTCAATGGAGAAGTTTCATGATGTTAAAACTGCTTTATTTAATTTCATAAAATTAAAATATTGCCTTAAATACTACTGAAAAAAAATTTAATCCGTCAGTAAATGGCAGAGTAATAAATAATTTAAGTTGACGAATTTTTGCGTGATGCGATTGTAAGGGCGTGACGTCATCCGACATGTCGCTTGTATGGCGGTGGCGCGGCCGGCCGCTATAGATGTTCCGTAGATGACGTCAGGCGACCGGTTCCCGATGACCGAAATTATCTTAAAATCGTAACTTTCACGTCCTGTAACTTTTTCATTTTTAGAGATATCATAATTTGATAATTCTTTCACAGTTGTGTATAATTCGGCCTTAATTATAATAATAGCGAATAAAAAAAACTAGGAAATAGAGATGCGCCGAATGTTCGGCTGAATATTCGTATTCGGTACATTCGGCATATTTTTTCATGTTTGTATTCGGCTGAATATTCGGTTGATTTGCCGAATAATTACCGAATATTTAAATTATTGTAAGTATTAAAAAAACATTTTATTAAACAGTAAGGTAGGTACACTAATTACTAAATAAGTGTGGCGTATTCCGAAATTTATTAATATTTTTTGTTAATGAAAGAAACTCTACTTTGTGTACCAATTATTTATTGACAAAAATGAAAAAGATTAACTTTTTAGACTAAAAAAATTTTAAAAACACTACTTTGAGTGACAACTTTTTGCAGAAAATATTTTTTTTAGAATATAAAAACTACTATCTTTAGGAACCAATACAAGTATTAAAATGAATAATTAAATTAAGTTTTAAATAATTATTAAACACTACACTACCACTACTCTACACTAATTAAAATTCTATGAAATCAACCTTGAGTAAGAAATATTAGTTCACAAATGAAAAAGAATACAAATTTGAAGAAACTAAGAATCAACATATTTACTATCCGCGTCAATTGGTAATGCGCCTGGCGGCCATGATTTTAACCTCAAAAACGAAAAACAATTGTAATTTTCTCATATACCTAGACCCTTTCTTATTGAAAATAAGAATTCAATAATTAATATATGATATTACCTACTAGAATTTTACTGTTTTTTGTCATTTTTAGGTGCGGATGACGATGATGTGTATGTTAATTTGACAAGGTTCCAGCGCATTACCAATTAGCCATACCAGTCTAGGAAACTTCTCCATTGTTACGAAATCTCTAGCCCACACACAATAGCGACAATCTTGCTAGGTACTCTCATTGTTTGCACAATGCGATAGTGCGATACATTTTTCAAATTTAATTAATATACCTTACTAACCTTCTAAGAATACTTTTTCACTCCTCTTGCTCAAAAAGTCCGTCATTGTAAGGTACAAGAGTCAGGATAAAATAGCATAAATACCCCTAGGGGATAAAGTTTTTTCTTTTTTAATGTTTGTCTATTACCAATGAACCTACTAAAACGAAAAAATCTTTATTCATAATTACGAATAAAAACTCGCTTGATTTTTGAAAATGGAACTAAAAGCAGCGATCTCTTCGGTGAAATCATTGACTTATTTATACTCTGTTTAAAATGCGTGCATTGTGTTTCTTAGCTGCTACAGTAGAAATTAAAAAAGGCACTGGCGCGAAATCTGTAGAATTTTTCTCTAATTCCAAACTGATTGAATTGTGTGACTGTAAGTAAGTAATAGGATAGAAATAATTTTAATCTTTTGCCGTCAAGCACAAATCATTTATTTAAATACTGTATGAAAAGTTTATGAAGTGGAGGATAGAAAAACGAGTGGATTCGTTTACGGAAAGTATAAACTATAGGTATTTAATATTGGATTTTATTTTTTCGCAATCGTAGTGAAACGTAGAGTGTAACACACGACGCTAAAACCCATTGTAACTCGGTTTCTATTTATTCCCTCGCTTAAGCTCGGGAATAAAACTACCTCGTATGCAATGGGTCATTTTAGCGTCTTGTATAACAATCTACTATTGTAACGACTCAAATTGTATCAATGCAAGGAACAGTCAGCTCCATCACAGTGACGCTAATTATTAAAAGCCCGATCTTATGATACGAATTCCATGAAGGCCTACTTAGTCACCATTGCGAACGGCGCAAAGGTAATATATGAGTTCTGTCAAAGCTAAAAGCTTGAACGATACTATCTCCATTCTTGCGCGAAACAATCAATTTAGGTTCATTTATTTGATTGAACTACTCCTTATAAAAATACTTGAAGTTGCTTTAGATCTGGTGTGAAATAACTTTATGCATACATTTTAGAAACTTACCTGTTTAATTGTCTTTATTTTTAGGTTCGATTAAAAAATTAATTAAGACGAAGTCTGAATTCAAATCGCACACTAAAGTGAGTATCAAAACTTTTTTAAAAACACGTTTTTAAAACGGACTAAATTATTACAAAAAAATCGGACTAAAAACATTAAAACAGACTAGTAAAAACAGACTAAAAAGTGTTAAATAAATTTTTCTGTAAATATTTATAATAACCCTATACCTACAGAAATTTTAAACTTAAAAACGTGGGGCGCATTTTGTAAAATTTATCATCCTTATTGTCTTTGGCATGCGCCCCACGTTTTTAGGTTTAAAATTTCTGTAGGTATAGGGTTATAAATATTTACAGAAAAATTTATTTAACACTTTTTAGTCTGTTTTTACTAGTCCGTTTTAATGTTTTTATTTCGATTTTTTTGTAATAATTTAGTCCTGTTTTAAAAAAGTTTTTTTTCAGTAAATTTTTATTTTCTGCTTTTTAGTTAACGAGCTAAGACTAAAACTAAACCGTCTCCTATCGGAGCACTCGTCAAGACGATTCAAACAAGCCCAAACTCGATGGGGTTACATGGTTTTATTACAGAGTCCCAGTGGCGTTCTTCCGGCTCCATCATCAGACTTCCAGGGTCTGATGATAGAGCCGGAAGAATTTTTTCCCAATAAAGTACTCGTCAAGACGATTCAAACGAGCCCAAACTCGATGGGGTTGCATGGTTTTATTAAAGAGTTTCTATGGCCTTCCTCTGGCTCCATCATGAGATCCTCGGACACTATTTCCCATTAAAGTACTCGTCAAGATGATTCAAACGAGCCCAAACTCGATTAGATTGCATGGTTTTATTACCGAGTTCCAGTGGCCTTCTTTCGGCTCCATCATCATACCCTGGACACTATTTCCCAACAAAGTACTCGTCAAGACGATTCAAACGAGCCCAATCTCGATGGGGTAGCGTGGTTTTATTCAAGAGTACCTGTGTCCTTCCTCCGGCTCCATCATCAGACCCTGGAAACTATTTCCCAACAAAGAATAACTCATCAAGACAATTCAAACGAGCCCAAATTTGATGGGGTTGCACGGTTTCAATATTGAGTTCCTATGGCATGACCTTTCGGCTTCATCATCAGACCCTGGACCTCATCTCCCATCAGAGCTCTCGTCAAGACGATGCTAACGAGCCCAAACACGATGGGGTTGTATGGTTTCATCCTATGATGAGGAACTCTATAGTTCCTGTGGCCTTCTTCCGGCTTCATCATTAGATTAGCTCAATGACACCATAATATTGCATTGCCTTCCAGTTCTGACCTATGTTCAAAGTTTCAAGTCTCTAGCTCATCGGAAAGCTGGAATAAAATCGTTCGCAAACTTTGTGGAGAAACACACAAACAAACAAACGCGAAAGCAACCTAATAAAACGTGTTAAAATAATAAAAGGAATGAGGGTAGCGAATGCGTGAGTTTTAAATAATTTGTTTATGATTATTTATGTTAAGTGTGTTGCTTGGATCTCATTTTAAATTGGTTCTTAATAGCAAGATGCAGCCTTAATTTCTAACCAGCACTATCAAATTGTAGCTTTTCACTTAAATGCAAAAAAACTACTTAACCAAAATCATAATCAGACTAGGTAACTATGTTCATATCATGTGATGATGAGAGTGTTATTAATAAACATAAAACAGTACCATGTGTATGTCGAAGTCAATCATACATTTACACATTGACATGCAATGATTGGTCAATAATTGAACTTTTGATCTTAAGTTTCAATCAATATGAATATTTCTCATAAATATAGCATTATGTCAGTAAAATAAACAATTCAAGCGTTATTCTAAATTGCTTTGTAAATAAGAAGTCAGATTTATCATTACTTCCAGGTTTTTGGACTGTTAGACAATTAATGGGGTCATAGCTCACCTCTTCTATTGAAATAAGTCCGTTCATTAATAATCTGGTGACTTGAAATATTCCCACGGTTAGTTTGAATAAAAAATCCCATTAGCGAATTGTTTACCGGTGTTCAACCGTTTTTGGTAGGGATGTGAAGATTTGCGACAAAACTTAACATGACAGAGACAATATTAACAACCCGTAAGTAATAATGACTATTATAAATATTATTACGTCATACTGCTTCGATCATCTATATTCTGATCGAAGTCATACTTTAAACGCTTGGAAATAGCGTAGCGTGCTTACTTTAATTCAGACATGTTTTAGCTTGCTACGGTTTTCTCTGAAGAAGATGAGTTACTAATTTCTAATTTACATGAAGATCGACTATTCCGAATTTTGTCTTAAATATGCATAAAATATAGAAATCTATCAAAAACTACCGAAAGATTCTTTAGGATTGATTTCAACAAAATTACTATTAATAACATTAAATAAAAATAATATATAACTATACTTAAGTAACTATGTTTTTATAGACGAAACTTGAAACAAGATAAAGACACAGGTAAGTATTAAACGCGTCTAGTAGTTTACATACCTACCTTTTCCCAACGTTAGTTTTATTTTAAACGCGTTTATTACATGTGTTCCTAATCTAATAAAATGCAACCGCGAAAGTTTAAAAGTCTATACAAAACAAACAGTCATATAGAAGCAAAGGCAGCATCATCCACTTTTTGCAAAATGGCGAAAAACAATGTTTTTGGTTTCGAAGCAGTGCAGCTTAGTACTATGAGATATTTCTGTTTTTGCTGCAATTCTATTATTGTAATGGCGATTTTACATTAGTTGTTGCTGTTTTTGCTGCAAAATAATTACATCAAACGATGAAGCTGATTTCGCATGAGCAGACTGCATTCAAAGATGCTATAGTGAAAAAAGTAGATCTTGCTGCATTTGCTTCTATCATCATCCTCCTGTCCGTATCCCAATTTATTTGTAGTGCTCTACACAAAATAAAATTTTGCGCTCGTAGAACGACCACTATTGGGGTCGGCGCAGCATGTAATACATACTGCATTAGGTTTTGGCAAAGTTTTACGATCGGCCGCCTGCCTGACACCAACCCTCCTTGGGAATGCTGTTGTTGACAGTTTCCTCGCTGCCATTCGAGTGACCCTTTGTGCGATGGTCTGCACCGGGTCCCTAAAACTTCCCTCTATCGCCTTCTACGATACCCACGGGATGAGATGGGACAGTCCTATTCTTAACCGGAACTGTGCGGCGAGCATCTATATGACTCCAAAAAGTTCATCATCTTTCAACAGTTAACTAAAGATACGGTTCATCCTTACCCCGTCAGTTAATAAATCATTTAGTTAACCGGTAAATGTTCCATAATTATCGCAATTAAGGTTAAGTAACAATTAGTAGCTTCCTTTGTTCTCTCAGTTTACGGAAAGCGTGGGAAGTGATGCTGAGAGGAATTCCTCAGAAGCTTTGTTACCGAGTTGTATGAGGTGTTTAGTGGTGCTAATGTGCTAGAACATAATTACTGACAGATGAAATGACGCTTTAAACTGACCATGATGAGTACTTAGTCACGATGGAGCGATTTATTTAAATAAAATATAGAGAACAGTATTCCGTGGCGTTATAATGGTAGAACATTAGAAGAAGTACATAACGATTTGTTTATAGAGACCAATCCATAATTTATACAAATGATGATTCTGTCGACAAAGTATAATCGATTAATTGTAGTTTATTGTACTGCAAAACCTTTCATTTTATGACGTAGTATTTGCAAACTAAAAAAAAACTAGAAATAATTAATAATTAACATTTTTTATTGTTAATTTTTTGACACCACTCAAAAAAACGCTAACTTTAATGCAAGGATTCCCTTTTCTCCATTACTTATGTAAATCCCCTCTCTAGATGAATCTCGATTTTTATTGAATTGAATGAAAGTGCCTTATTCTATCTAATTATGTACCTAATTCTATCAAGCGAGGAGCTCGATGGCGCTGCGGTTTAGCGCCTGGCCCAGCGATTGCGGAGGTTAAGCAAGTTGCGCAAGAGTCAGTCATGGGATGGGTGACCAAAATCCTACTAATATTATAAATGTGAAAGTTTGTGGGTTTGGATGTTTGGATGTTTAGATGTTTGGATGTTTGGATGTTTGTTCCTCAATCACGCAAAAACTACTGAACGGATTTGGTTGAAATTTGGCAAACAGATAGAAGTTAGCCTGGATTAAAACATATAATACTTTTTATCCCGACATTCCCACGGGTACGGGAACCACGCGGGTGAAACCGCGGGCGGCCGCTAGTTTATTATATAGAGCTTCTCCGTGCCGTTAAGTCATTGATCCCGGGTGCATTCGCAGTCGTTAACACCCACCGATCCGCATTGGGCCCGCGTGGTCGGTTATGGTCCATTCTCCTTATCCACCCTTATGGGTATTCCTTATGGAAGGCCTATGCCGCAGCAGTGGAGACATCAAAAATGGCAGATGGTCAGTCATGGTCTATCAAGCAATCCTTTAACACTCTCCCTGCCGTGGAGTCCGCCAGCGACCCCCAAAAATTTTTGTCCGGCAGGCCAAAGCTCATTTCTTAATACTTTTATTAGCGGGCCATGGGGCCCGCCAGCAGCCCCCATTTTTTTTCATTCAGCACGCCGCACGTATTTACCTAAAGTTTTACTCTACACGCCAATCATAATAACAAGCAGTTAGCCGCCGGCCGCCCCCACGGCCTGCCGATTGTCATTTTTCCTGCATTACGAAATTTAGGAAACAAAATATGCACCCGGTTACTGCCTGCGGTGTGCCGTAAGTATTACACATACACTGCAACTTAGATTGCAAGGTAAAACAAGGTTTACGCCAAGAAACTAACTAAAAAAACTAACACCGTCTGCTATACTTGTCCCACGGATGACGGCGTTTGCGCCTCGTGTTGTGCGAGTATTTTTTCAAAAATGTAATTTTTAAGACTTATATTCATAAAAAAATTATAAATATATGCATAAATATTCATTATTATAATGTTTTTCTAAGATTACTATCAAGTCCCATTGCAACTCGATTATTGGTCCTATTGACTTGGTCCTTTTTTTATTTTGTAGCAAAATCTCATGGGGACGCCAGAGTATAATCACATTTTCTATAACAGCACGGCAGTAGTTGTAAAAAATATTTGAATTCGGGGGGTCAGGGCGGATCCCACGGCGTCCTGAAAGATTTTGTTTTGGGTCCGCCGGTGGATCCCACGGCCTTCTGTAATGATTTTGACTTTTGACTGTCGGCGCCCACAAGCAAAAAAATTAACAGATTTTACAGTCCCCGCAAGAATCGGAGCATTGAAAATGAACAAAAAAATTTACGAAAAACCAAAACCAAATGCAAAGTCCTATTATATTTTTAAAGTTACCTAGGTAGTACCTATTTATTTTTACGATGGTGACACTCGGCTCCGCCTCGTGTCACAAAAGCGCCCGCTGACTACCTCGACGCAGCAGAAATAATATTAACCAATTTTCAAAATTCCAACGAATGCACTTATCGTCTGCTTCTGCATCTTTTAACACTATTACCATGACGATCGGTCAATAATCATAGAACCTACATCACTTTTTATGTACGGAAACAGCCGTTTCTCTACAATTCCAAATTTAAAGGGACCACCTACAGGTCACAATTATAAACAAATTTTAAAAAATATTTCGCCATTTGATAGCTAAACTAATACCCTAGGACCCATTTTTTCATTTTTTCTTAAGTCTGTTTTTTTTCCAAAATATTTACAATTTAGTAAACAAACATCCCCCAAAAAATCCGGAATTTTTGGAATTTCGCAAAATTTCAAAAAAAGTTACCGGTAGATTTTCAAAATTCAAACGTTCACACGTGTCTCGATAAACTCCTCAACTTTTGGTACTATTTTCATTTCGAGTCTCCCAAAATCCTCGGAGATATGGCCAAAAATACGTCTCAGGCGATTTGCATCTGATAACCATTTTCAATGGTAAAATTGGGACCCGCCGGCGACCCCCATGGCCTCTTGAACTTAAAAAGTCTTATACATTACCGGCAGGAAGAGTGTTAAAATACTTATAAAGTCACTTCTTATTCTTAACACAGCCTATTAAATAGGTACTTACTTGATTTGAGGAAATCTTTAAGTAAGTACTCGGGTATTACCAAAACCTAAATTTCCCCAAATTCTTGTGCAATTGTTTTATCCTTAGCCCGATTTAGTTAGAATCTTAGTCAGAATCAGTTGCACGATCGTAGAATATTAATAGGATGACTAATGTAATGAGTTTGGATTAACCAAAATTCTTCAATACTTTGTAGATACAATTATTTACTTGCTTTATTTTAGTGCTCTTTGTAAAATGAGGAATATTTAATGTAAGATGTAAAATCAATTTGCATCAGTGAGGTATGTAAAATATAATGTAACTTTTCTGTTTTTCAAAACCGAAAATAATTTAACAATTAATAACTTACGCTTCAATGGTAATCAATCATCGATGTTCTAAAAAGATTAATTATTCCCAAACTGTATTTAATTAATGATTTGTCCAGCATTCTAAGTGGCCATTTTAACCAAGCATCATCAAGCTCCATCAAAAGTATTTATTCCTTTAACAATACGATTGTGTTTCATTAAATGCATAAACGTGCTCACGTCTGAACTATAAAACAGATAAGTAACACTTTCAGAAACCTGACTTTAATGATCACGCAAAGGAGCAACGATTGCTTTAAATTAATGAATCAATACCAATTAAAAGACACTTCTTATTAATGAATCCGCTATTAATGATTAATAACGACCAGATAGGCTCAACACAGGTAGAAAAAGGTTCAATATTGACGGCCGATAAAAAACTAATTTATACGACAAAAATAAACTTAGTTAAAAATTCCCAAGTCATATTTCAAATTGTTAATAATGAGCTTGGTACCTGACTGTTCGAGATCGCGCTAAGACTCCGATCTAAAGAGGCTGCATTTGCATAAAATCATTAGTAAGCACAATGGTGTACGAGCAGGGACACGGCCGAAAGACATCTCACAACTTCACTTTAAATTTCTCACCTTCAACGATCAATTTACGTTATGCGATATCCATTGAAACTTTACTAGATCTCCATAATGTTTTGATAGCAAAAAAGCCAGCAATGGTTAGCGTACATAACGATCAATAATCCTAAATGACGTGTCGTAAGAATTATAAGGATGGAGCCGCGAGCCGCCTCTCGAATATGATTTATCATCGTTCATTAGGCGAGTTTGTCCGCAGCGACAACAGATGGAGCTGATAGCACTTGGCAGGGTGGCCGCCTTGTTATTATTTTTATTACCAGGTTCCAAAGAATAATACTTGAGGAATGCGTCCTTTAATGAACTTCAACCCTTTTTGGCTCGAGATGATGGATAGAATTAATGTCACCTTCTATTGTTGATTGGAGACACTCTTAATGGTTTGGGACACGTGTATCTTGATTGTGCTGTATTGATTTCAATTCCAAATTTTGACGTAGGTTTCTTGGAACTACATTTGAGCAAGAATTTTAATGGAAATGATGATTTGAATATTTACATTTTATCATATTAAACAATATTTCAATAACAAATAACAAAAATACTTATACTTGAGTCAACCCTACGTAAGACTAGTAATAATCATTTTCATAGTCACTCCCAATCGCTAAATCCGCTTACAATTTAAATCCCGGTGAGCAGTTGCGCACGCGCATCGCTGACAATTCTCAAAACTGCACCTATAACACCGTTCGGTCGTGTTTGGACCGTAATTAAAGGAGCGTCGTGAATTTGCATACGTTTCCGAGAGCTCGTAGCGCAAATCAAAAAAGAGCGATTTTAATTAGCATATTTTGAAATGTGACGGTTGGCGTGCGGCGCCCGCGCCACTCAGCGGTGGGCCGTGTCGACATTTTTATGAGAACTACATACATATTTTTCTTGTACAGCCGTGTAGCATCTCTATTAAAATGCTACATTGGTTGAACGATTACATTAATAAGTATATTTTTTAAGTTACATAACCGTTTTGATTATTTGCGTGGATTGCAATGGTGGCTTAGTTAAAAAATGGTAATACATTGACGTGCAATGACATGTCTGATAGACCAGAGACAGCATAGTAATAGAAGAAATTTATTGGAAGAAGCTACTGCCAAAACTAGTAAAGAAATAAAAATAGGTGTATCTTCTGACATGTTTAAACCATTTTGATAGCCTCATTCAAAACTACTTGAACATATAAGAAACTTTGACATCAGTTCTTAAGTCTTAACAAATTATCGAAGTTATGAGAACGTCCACTCTATTGCTAACAATGAGACTAATCGTGATAGCTTGGGTTTTGTGTCTCTGTTTTAATTAATTTGGATCACGAAGTCGCCACTTGCTGTGTCACGACATGATGCCACATGGAGTCTGAATGACATACTCTTGAAATGTCACCAAATTGTGTGCCAGTTTAACAATGGTCGTTACCATAGGTTCAAAGTTGCACATTGTTGGATTGCTTAACACGAAGAATCGCTTGTTTGATCTCAAGGACCGATTGTGCGTTGAAAAAGTTTTAATTCTGGTTAGTCATTTTAAGCAAATAATGACTAAGCAATGTTCATTTATTATTGTCTTCCGTTATGTAGTTTATGAAGGTTTATAAAGTTTATAGCTTTCTTATTCACCTTCTATACATCTAAAAATTTTTTATTTAACAATAGAGACTCTATTAATTTTCATTTCACTTATAGAATTATATTTTTTCACTCAATTATATTTTTCTGTCAAAAACTTAAGATCGTTATTCACTTGACTATTTCAGTTAAATTTGATGCCTCGCTCGCAAGAAAGGCATTATAATAATTATTTAAAGAATTGTTAGACTCGCATTAAACTGTGCTATTAAAGTTAGCACTACAACATTCTCATACACTGTATATGAGAATGAGTATGCTGTATGACATACAGCATACTCACGATCAGCTCATGGATTTAGGTGGTTTTTAGTATAATGTCGCAACGTTACCCAATTAGGCGATCATTTGTGTCGAACGTGCATTGTCGTCATTGTAAAATAAATTCACTACAATATCTCCATAGAAGCACACGACTCTAAATTTGTATGTGTACCCGTTAATACTGATGTAGGATCACACATGATTTCGTGTTGCACCTTTTTCTAATGAGTTGGCATTATCAATGTTAGCTCTTTTAAAATAAGATTCAGTTTCGAATGCTTTGTTGTGTTACTGTCTATAGTCCTATTCATTCGATGTGAACAATCGCTTGATTGTAATGTTTTTGACTCTACTTGTCCTGCTATTTCGTTATGCAAAGTATCAATCGTTGTTAATTGGCCAATTGTTAATGTCAAAATGGCAATACGAGAGCTAAAGACTTATTGATGCCAGCTGTTTGGTGTCATTAATCTATAATAGGTATAATGTCATTTTACAGGTAAATAATGGCACATCAAATGATGAGTATCAATAGTGAGATCAGTGAAAGTTCTGACAATGATGATAATCTGCTTTATTAACAAAACAGAAAATGTTTTTCCCTTGTTTTTAATTTCAACGAGGACTAAAGTTTGATGTTTATTTCATATAATTTACCTGATAAGGATAATTTTAAACAATTTTTTTTAAACCCATAATCAATATCACAAATTAGCTGCTCATAAATCAGGGGTTATTAAACATAATCATCCGATAGAAAGTTCATAGCAGACTCCCCCTAAATATATATTAAATAAAAAGTCACTCTTATTAAATCTTGTAATATTAAGCTTAACATCGATAGATTCAATCAGGGATACCCCGATTAACATAGTACACTCCCATCGAACTAAGCCGCCAGGGTTGTGGATCACAATAGCGGCGAATGCCACAACATCATCAAACAATTTCAAAATCAGATCCTATGCATAACGAATGGAGTTGATAAATAGTTTGAATTAACCGATTTAATGCGGGTCACTCACAACACGGTGACTCGGCTGAATCTCGACTCGTAATGATAATTGAACTGGCAAACACCCAGCTTCGACTATCGGCACAATCTATTCAGAGCCGAGAGAACTCTATGACTTGCGCTATTGTATTTATGATTGTTTTTTTATTTATTATTTTATTTCTTGTCTCCCGACACAATCTTTAGCGTTCTGATTAGCTCGGAGCTTTACCGCTGTGAATATTGTTTCAAATAAGTGCCCGTTAGGATATTGAATTACGATGTAAAAAATGTAGCGTGAGTTGTTGTTTTTATGGAACTAAATGAAGGCCTTCGACAAATCCATAGTGAGGTACATAAGTGATGTGGTACCGAAACATGTAAGTATATAATTGTCAAGTTAACGTTAATGCATTAGCTTTTTGATGCCCATCTTGATTATAATCAATGATGTTTATGAAACAGGTGACCTATCTGTACAAACAAGGGATGCAAGTTTTTACACGTCCTCAATCCATAATTTGAGAATGTATTGTTCTTTTAAAAATGCAATTTGTGTTTGCGAAACTAAAGAATTGGTTAGTAGAAAAATATTTGTATATTCCCCAGATCACTCCCATATTATAGGTACAAATGAAATACATAGAAAAAAACATCTTAAAGATGATAAGTAACAACTGAAGCATACAATAAAGCGTGCTTTACAAAGTACAAATTAATATTGGTGCCCACAATGACCGGTTCTACAAAGTCATTCTTGTAAAAGTTAAATCTTTAATTGAATTTTAGTAATAAGTGAAACAATGAATTTTATTTTAATATAGATTAACGATCGATGACTTGACACCCTGCACTCAAATAAGAGGCATCTCCAGTTAGGAAAGTATTAACAACATTATGTTTACCATCATCAACATTTACGTCACTGGCATTTTAAACTTTATCACCAATCATTAAATGATAGTATGCTTTACAGATTGCGTTATCGGAACTATGTTAGCCATAGATGTGCGTCGCTGCATTAAAATTAGTTCGAATTATATTAATATGTATTAGTGTCAGCCTTTTTACACTATTGGTTATTGGTTCATTGTTAGGTTATGTAAATTTCTTAGAGGACGTGTTTGTTTTTCTATGATAGGTATATCGTATATCTAGTAGGCCGAAGATATTTGTGTCATGTCGATTTACATACAATTTTATTCTGTGCGCACTCTATATTGGTTTAAATAATATCCATTTTTATATTGACTAGCTTTCTGAACGCAACTACGTCTGATTTCCCAGGTATGAAAATGAGGGAGAAAGTACGATCGGCAAATCAAGTGCTTTACTACTTTGCAGAAAAATCGCCCCTGAATCGTGTGCGCGCAAATCGTCCCTACACAAACTAAACGTATGTTGGTCGTGCAAGATTAAACTTAGGAATGATAATAAAAGCGGAAGTGTGTCTATAGTACTCTCTTTACTATGACTCAGTTTACCAATTTGCTGGATTTACTAATATCAGATTGATGGATAAAATAGCAACGAAACGTTTGTTTAAGTGCTAAAATAAATTGGGTGCAAAGTTGGTAAGATAATTTTGAATTACCTTATTGTTTTTTTTTGCTAGATGATTTTGTTTAAAAATAGCAATTTTCAAAAACTTTCACATAGCGGATGTCTAATACCGAATTTTGGTCTGATTCCTACAGTGGTTGGAAGTGTGTGATGAGGAATCCCTCAAGCAGGATTTATTATTTCATTTAAACAGATGCAACATGTTGCTAGAAAAAAAAATCTGCTGTTTCATACAAAAAATAATAACGAAAATATAAAAATGTATGAAGCAGCTGTTTTTTTTTCGCGATTTCAGAGTTGGTCCCATAGTAAAAGTTGTTCAGTTTGATGGTCCGAAGAAACGGTTTTCTCATTTTGCGCTATTTCATTAACACGTTGTATACAGCTCAAACTGAGAACCATATTTTTTGAAGCCGGTTAAAATGACTACACTAAAGGTATCCCCTTTCCAACACAAAAATCTTCATCTAATTCGGTTCATAAATAACAAAGTCGTCAAGGTAGTTGATGCAAAATCATAGTATTTTCAGGATTACTTGAAAACTAATCGACCGATTAAAAAAAAAATGGGACCATCTCGCAAGCAAATTCAATCGAACAAAAAAATAATCATCAAAATCGGTTCATAAATGTCGAAGATATGCGCGAACAACGATAAAAAAGACATACAATCGAATTGAGAACCTCCTCCTTTTGTTGAAGTCGGTTAAAAATATTTATAACCGGTTAAGGAAAATTTGGCCCGTTCAGTAATAAAATTGTTAATATTTAATTTTCAACACTTTCTTTTCTAATTTCACCATGTTTCGTGACTAAAGAAAACGTTCTAATGATCTAGTAACAGAATCACTGGCGACTCCCATCATTCATTGTGATATACGTGCACGTTTAATTTCTCGAGCCGACCAATAAAATTCACCCAATAAATATTTCCAACTCTTCAATTGTTGAGCTTTTCAGTTTCGGCAAGTTTCGGTGATTTTACGATCCCATCGAATTGTTTCGCTGCTTCCAATGACAGATCTCGTTTCGATGTTTCTTTCTTTATGTCCATTTGATTTATGGCATTTTAATTATAAACTGAAAATAATCTGGATTTAGTAACAAGATGATATTTAACAAGTTGCTATTTTATAGTTTGTATTAAATGAATATAAGATTTTTATTTTTGTTTTGTTCATTGTTGCATCAGTAATTATAGGATAATCGTCGTATAAGTGTTTATTTATTCTGCTCATCAGTAACTTCGCTTTCAAATTCAATAATTTTAATTGTATATCATTTTACGATAAAATAAATGCCTACCCGTAAGTTTTACAGTGCTGTTAAATTATTATAGACGGTTTTAAATTCCATTTCGTATTCCCAAGCGAACCAATTAGGTAGCATCGCTTAATATCATGATACCTAACTTTTAAAGTAATTTTACCATCCTGTGCATATTGAATAATTTCTGAATGATACTAATAAAATTAGTCGTTGTGTTTCATTAATCAATGTATGACAAACAAGGTGGTATTTTAATAATTATTGTTCGCATTTGACATTAGCAGATGAATAAAATAGCTGCGCAAATAAGATTCCGTAAAACTCTGAAACCAATGGCTTATCTTGCTTGATGTGCTAACTAGATGAGGAACAATTAAGAAAGATTTATGACAAAAGCTTTCGAACTTTTGTATTTTAGACTCACGCTCTATAAGTTGGACTTAATGGATGCTTTACTTTGGATGTCCGAATAAGTTGAAATAATTTCACCCGTCAAGATAAGAAAGACAACAATAATGTATTTTAAGGGAATATGACTCAAATACTTGGAGAAGGTGGAACAGCTTCACAAAATATGAAAAGTCGGAACACGAAGAACTTCAGATGATGATGATATAATGCTTCAGATCTTTGCACAAAGACATAGTCAATAAGTTCTAAGTTATGATACGGATTCGATTCCAATGAAGCAAAGCTCTATTGTTTTAATTGCTACTGGATGAGTACAAGTATACAGCTCGTGTCAATTAAAGGTTAACTGAGGACGTGATTAGTTTTAGATATGACATCGGAATGAGAACATGTCAAGGAGATTGTCTACACGAATCAGAGGCCATAATTGTGTAACTCAAAATCTTTCTAAAAATCTATTATGACATGCACTGCATACGTTGTATATCATGTCACGGTTACAACTGTTTATGTGAGAGCCAGTGGTGAATATACACATATTTACACTTATTAGATTTACGCCAAATAATAAAATGCACGTTGCAACCCGTAAAAGTGTTTGGTAACAGTTTTTAAAAATTATTATTATTTCAATAAAAAGACGCAACCTAAATCTGTTATACTGTGTAAATTTGTGACATTCTTAGGTAGGTACTGTGTTTTAAGACTTCAACTTCACGAAAACCGAATTTGTTGTTGCGACTTTGCGACTCCACTTAAACATACTAAACTGTTATGGCACATTAAATATTAGGTATAATAAATTCTACATTAACAAGTAAGATACTCATTTATGAATAAACAGCTTTTAATTTTATATTTACATTAACGCATAAGACGAAATCAAGTACGTGAAATAACATTCTGTACGACCGCACAATAAACTTTCGAAAGGAAAAAAATAATTTTACGCCTACATTTTTAATAAGTGCTGTTTAAGTGTCGTTAATAAAACAAATTGTTGTCGCACCCACAGCCGAGGGATAAAATGAAATAAAAATTACGAAAATAATGTGTTTGTCAATGGAGAAGGTATGCTCTCGTACGGGTTGCTTAGGTCGACATTTCTTTTTGGAAAATCGTTAGTGACGCCCACAGGTTCATTGTGTTTCGACTAAGAATGTACTAGAAATGACAAATAGTAAATTGACTTAAAAATAATTAGTAAAATTAACATATCCCTTTTTTATTTTAACTTAAGCACATATTTCTAAACGTATAAGTAATCATTTTAGATAGTACTTATAGACTCATAGTAAGCTTCAGTCACTCATATATAACGTTAGGTGGATTTTAGTTCTGCATAAAATAAATACGATGAAAATAAAAATAATAAACAAGAGATAAGCTTGATATTTCTATTCAACTTGTCTGTGTATTATAACATTAGTATTTCACCTTCATATTATTTCTTTAAACTAGCTATCTTTATGAAAATAGCAATTAGATTATGCCACAGAATACATAACAATATGGTTATGCTAACATAGGTCAAGTTTTAATTTAATATTTTCAGTTAATCTAACTCAATAAAGCACAACGCAATATCTCTTTGAATACACATTGTGTAACAATATTGTCTTTTCACCTTTGTCTCAGTGCAAATAAATAAAATAATAAATAAATGCTTGTAATATGGGTGCTAGACAACTGATATACTACGTAAATACTTTTTAAATATATACTTATTATACATAGTAACACCCAGACCCGTCACAGAAATTAAAATTCATCATTTCAATTTCACACGGCCGGGAATCGAATCCGGGACCTCTACGTGGTAGGCGGCATGTTGACCACTGCGCCACTCAGGTCGTCAAATGCAGACAAATGAAGGCTGAAAGTGTAAGCGAATTACACCCAGAATCCTCTTCACTGAGGAACTGGCTTTCTTACCTCTAACTGCCAGACCACAACAATTTTTAAATTGTTGTTAAGCTGCTGACGCCATTTCTGAACTTGTGTAAGATGGTGGTAGCTAGCCAGAGAGACTTGAAATAAGCCCTCCAACCAAACTGAGAGCAAATGTACCCTTGTCCTGGCAATCGATCCCAGGACCCCTGCGTCCTAAACGGTTTTGCGAACCACTAGACTACTAGACTAGGCGGTTAAACTCTGTTAGATTCTTAGCTCTATCCCTGTAACTTAAAGAACGCATAAGCCGTCGGCTCACTTATCGTGACACCACACCCCGAATGCACTTAATGTACAAAATATTGTAATGTTATTATTATTTCGTATGATAACCCAAAGCTTTGCCTCTTCAATAACAGATAAAATTATTTCAATGACAACGTGTGACTGCGTTGAAGATAATCTTCCGTGGCGGAGATAAGCTATCTTATTATAAACATAAATTTATACTTAATTGTTAATGACAGTTGTATTAATAAGGTAAATATTGACTGGGTTTATAAGTGTGACTGTGTTCCTACCAATATTAAAATTATGGAGACAGGAATTGGTTAACGAAAGTTAATTTACCAGTTTCTATCGAAATCTCCCCAATTTTGTTTAGGATCAAAAGATATACTTACGATTTCTTTCGAAAGCAGTATTTACTTATCTAAATTATAATTTAATAATAAACAATTAGAAAGAAAAAACAAATCAACACTCAATTTTATAGATTTGACTTTACCAATTATCTCTTTTTACACGACTGCCCAAAGCAAAAAGAGTGTATATGTGTTCAGGGTTCATGTATTTTTGTGGGTTTTTTGTTAGTTTTTTTTTATTGCACCATAACTTCTAAATGCCTGAACTGATTTGGATAAATGGGGTATCGTTAGAATCCTTATTGCATCCCAAGTGACACCGGCTATATTTTTTTTAGAAAAAATCAATTTGACGACTGGCGACGCCATTTTAAAAATGTAAAAAAAACTTATGTTTTTACAATATGAGCATCAAATGAGAGGCCTTGATGAGCACATTCCAGAACTATATAATATGCCACTAAAATATGTGAAATAAAAATAAATACATTTTAAAAATATTCAAAAACACGACTTCCCTGCCATATACGAACTAAAAAGTTAAACAACAAGTGTCATTGCAGTCGGGGGACCGCTTTGATCAAAAATTGTTCCATAATAAGGCCCCCCGACTTACAATGACACTTGTTGTTTAACTTTTTAGTTCGTTTTTGGCAGGGCAGTCGTGTTTTTTTATATATGTTTTTTTACAATGTTCTTACGAATTAACATTATCAAACAATTTTATTAAAGAAAGAGCACCTAGGACCGTATTTGTATACCGCTCTCAACATTGAGAGCTATCTTGAGATCACACCTGATATGTTGTTCCTATAAGAAGAGCATCTCAAGTATGATCTCAAGATAGCTCTTTGAGACCGGTTTGTAAGTACGGGCTCTAGATTACTAAAACAGTGATTTTAATGAAAAGAGCAATGAAATAAGACCAATTTCAACATCAAAAACTTACTAAAGCGATTTATTGTCGATAGCCAACACTCGAATATAACTCAATTTCTTATCAATGCAAATCCAGACAAGAATACGTAATTAGAATTTAAATTGCTATATTTATTGCAACGTTTGCTAGCAATGTTAATATGTAAATAGAATTTGTACTCGGTAGGACCACCCGCGGTTTGCGACCAGAATTTCTAACTCGATTTAGTGTAAGAAATTAACCATCAGTCCTAGAAGAGATTTTCTTAAGAGTTTCAATTCAACATCTAAGTAACCTACATTTTAATTTTTGAAGAAAGATCGAAAATGATACTATTTTCTCTTGAGTCTATAGAAAAAGTTTCATACTGCATTTTCTTTTTTGGCGACACTAAACAAAAGACAAACGTTTTTACAGACTGACATATATTTCACCAAACAGTTGAAGATCAGAACAACAAGTTTTCTTCCAGACAATCTTATTGCAATGCTATTCAAAGTTTCGAAATTTGCTTATTGTCAAGCAGTAGCCGACAAATAGACAGTTTCACTAATAAAAGTAATAACTTGTACTAGTTATTTAGTAACAGAAGCATTAATAATGCAGTTGGAATTGTTGCTAAGTCGATAGTTTGCATTACCATTAGGAGTGGCAATGTGAAAGAGTAATGGGTAATGTAACTAAACGTTTTCTTGGCAAAACACTTTGATGTGTGGCCAACTTTGCCATTCAATCGGGAAACGAAGGTAACAGATGAAAAGTTAAAAGTTAAAAATATCGTTTATAGGTAAACTAAAATTTTAATTTAACAATCTATAATTTTAATTACGTTTGCACATAATGTAATGGTTGACGTTGTATTATGAAACAGTCTTCTCAAAAGTTTTAGTATACTATAATGTTAGCAGTATCTCATTGCATCTACAAATACCGTTATATACAATAGCGCAAAATGAAAAAACCGATTCTTCGGACCATCAAACTGAACAACTTACTATGGGACCAACTCTGAAATCGCGAAAAAAAACAGCTGCTTCATACATTTTTAACCAACTTCATCAAAAGGAGGAGGTTCTCAAATCGATAGTATACTTTTTTTATCGTTGTTCGCGCATACCTTCGTCATTTATGGACCGATTTTGATAATTTTTTTTGTTCGATTGAGTATTCTTGCGAGATGTTTTTTTTTTCAAATCGGTTCAATAGTTTTCAAGTAATTCTAAAAATACTATGATTTTGCATAAACTACCTTGACGACTTTGTCATTTATGAACCGAATTAGATGAAGTTTATTGTGTTGGAAAAGGGATACCTTTAGTGTAGGTATTATTTTTAAGTGACTTCAAAAAAATAAGGATCTCAGTTTGATCTGTATGTATGTATGTTTCTCCGCGATTATCTCACGTTTGGCTGAGCCGATTTTTCTATTTCTACCTAATAATATATCTACACTACCTAATACAGAAGGTTCTTATACTTAGACGTTATTATAACGATGATAATGCGAACCTATCCAATGATTTGAATATTATTTCTTGCTTTTTAGAGGCAGGTTTTTTGAAGTCGGTTTTTTTGTTTTTTAAACAATTTTTTATATTTTCGTTATTAATTTTTGTATGAAACAGCAGTTTTTTTTTCACGATTTCAGAGTTAGTCCCATAGTAAAAGTTGTTCATTTTGATGGTCCAAAGAAATGGTTTTCTCATTTTACGCTATTTCATTAACACGTTGTATAAGAACTAGCGGCCGCCCGCGGTTTCACCCGCGTGGTTCCCGTTCCCGTGAGAATATCAGGATAAAAAGTATTTTATGTTTTAATCCAGGATATCTACTATCTGTGTGCCAAATTTCAACCAAATCCGTTCAGTAGTTTTTGCGTGATTGAAGTACAAACATCCAAACCCACAAACTTTCACATTTATAATATTAGTGGGATAATGTCGAAGCGTGTCTAACTATAAATTTATTTTTAAAGCTAAGTACAATTTATGTCAATCAAATATTTAGTAACAAATATTACTCGTTATAAATGAGTTGTAGTAGAGAGACGCAGCAGGTATTGTAATTAAAATTTGAGGTCTATTAATGTACAGTATTATTGTTATAAAAAAGAAGATACCCATATTGAATCAAAATTTTAAAAGCTTTTGAAACTTTGTCATAGTTACTGTCTTTTCGATTTTATAAAGTATTGATAATTACTGTTTTTCAGATTTTTTTAAGTATTCAATGAAGTGTAAAACCGATTTTGAAATTATTTGAAAAATGTTGATAGTTATTGTCCTTGAAAAATTGTAAACTATGGACACTGTAGTAATGGGTGAAACCGCTGTGACTCAACTGTTTGTGCCTGTCGAAAGTGTTGATGGCATATTGAAGGAAATTTAAACACCTAGTGCCATTTTATGGGAGACAATGCTTTATGGCAGATCACACAATGTGAAAGAAAACTTGTGAACAGCAAAAATAAATTGCGAGAATTTGGTTTTCAGCCATCAATAAGTAAATAAAATAAACAATAAAAGAGACTCTGATCAAGAATATAAAAGAATATGTTGTGGTAGTATTAATGCATGCAATTTAAAGAATGTAAAAAAACGTTAATTAAGGCTCTGAAAAGTTTAGGATATAAAGAGACAGAAGATTTTCTAAAATATGTAAATAGGCTAAATAATTTCAATAGTTTGTAGGAATATTTGTTAATTCTTTTTGTTTGTCTAATTGCATACATATGTACCTTTTGCTATGGAGGAGCGGTGCTGCCTAATACAGGTATTATTAATACCTACTTGGTTGGTTCCAGCCTCAGAATATTGCTTGTATCAGTACATTTTGTAAGAAATAATCATTTTTTTAATGAATTTGTTTGGGCAGGCCTAGCAGGTGGTCTTTTTTCCAATTCACATGGATTGTTTGATGGAAAAAAAGGATACTTTTCAGTTATGGACAAAATATATGCTTATTATTGAAGGTTATCTACATGAATACCCAAAGTGCTTCGATCACAAGAAATATTAGGAAACCATGATAATCAAAGGTGTGTACAATAGTGTCACATATCACACGTGAATGTGAAATAGAATCAGTCGATTTACGACAAACAATCTTACTCCTTTATTATAAAGGTTTAAAGGTTTAAATAAAAGGCATTATTATTAACTATCAAATCATAAAGTAGACATATGCGTAACAATGGCGTCTCAGGTGGAGACATAAAATTGCGTACAGGATCAAAACCCAGTCGAACGTAGGAAGGCCCAATAAAACACTAAGCCATTTAAATCTCTCTAAACGACCAAGTTATCGTTTAATTTTACTGCAGAAAGCATTTCCATCACAATTGGAAGTGACTTCTTGTCATTTATTTAAAAGTGTTTGTGGGCTGCGTCGGCCGTGAGTTATCATAAATCTTTTTAAGATCGCGCCATAAAGGCAGATAAGGGAGCAGCCAATCGGCTAAAGATTGCCCTTTACTGATTTTCGCGATGCTGACACATTGTCATTGGCCTGCCAATGATTAGGTGTGCTGGGAAAAGTGGCAGTTTATTTAATGTTAGTAGTGTTAACTGAAATTCGAATTACAAATTAAAATGCTATGAAAGTTAGTGCAAAACAACGCAACGTACCTATACGACAAACGTATGTAAGATAAATATTTATTTTGTCCATCTTTTTCGCACATGTTCGATCATTATGACGCACATGAGCACAAATTAAAAAGATAGATAAATCCTATTTATTTATAGTAGGTATGCATTGCATATTTGGCTTATTACCTAAGGGGATTAAAAATCAGAGTGGACTAAAAATTTAATGAAATAGAGATTGTCAATTAGTTTTGCGGAAACTTTCGTACCTACATACAACCTAAATTTTATCATTTCAATAACTGGTTTAAACCTGAATTCATACTCACAAAAAATTATAACCATTATAAATTGCTTCCTCGACGATAATTATACGTACCTACATAATATTTACTCCATCTTAATATTGACGCCTTTATAATTATATATGAACTTTAATTGCCTTATTAATATTCATTAAATAATTATGGTGCTTTTACTCCGCTAGTGTGACAACATTCGAATTGGGCACTTAACATTTAAATATTTTAGTGTTGATGTCATACTTATTACTAACATGGTGAATTAAAGTCGTACTAATTAGGAACTAAATCTTCATTATGAGATTTGGTTTATCTGATGGCATTAATCTTATATTTTTATAATCATGCTATTTCTCTTATCCTTACATATAAGTCGCATTTTACTAAATATTAAAGTTTCTGTCGACAAGTAGGAGTCAAATAATTGGGATGATGACTAATGAATAAAATAACGAAATACTGATAAAAATCGTAAACATATAAAACTTTTAGAGTAGCTTGTATACCTCTTGGATTTATTTATTTTATGACCCTTCAAAGTTGGGCGGACAAGTCCATTTAAAAAGTATAAAATTTGTTAAAATAAAGAATACATTTAATTAGTCCGTAAAGTGTGTAGCAAATTTGTCTAAGAAACCATTTTGATAAACACAATATTTAATATATTTGCCGAACAAATTTCCTACGCGTTGTATACTTTTTTTTTGAGAGGTAATTTATGTAACATAAAACAAAAAATAGTCAATAAGGGAAGGTGTGGTTGTTCACCTTCCATAGTGGGACGAGTTGCAGAATGAAAATTTTATTTTATTTTATTTTCTTCAACTCGTACTAAGTGGGCCGTAGGTATGTGGGACGAGTTGACGAATCACTCATCATACTGACTGGTTTGTTAGTTTGTCTCAACAATAAGAAATTTCCCAGATCTAAAACATTTTTAAAGGGGTTTACTTAAAATGATGTACCATGTAAATACTTAAATCATGTGTTACTGTTACTGCTCGAGTTACTAGAACTTTCAAAGGGTTATCGCCTCTGTTTCTTAACTGATCTCTAAGATGATTGAGTGCCGCCAGCGATCCCAGTAAATTGATTAAGTGTCTGAGTTTTAAATATTTCCCGTTTAGCGCTGAGCACGTTGAATGATCAATTAAATTGATCGACGTCTGACTCCGTCGATCCAAGTATCAAATACGGCAGGCGTAATCCAAATGACTTGAATTTTAAAAATGTTTACACATAAATAATGTTTTCATATGAGTGTTTGACTAGTGAATTGATAGTACATTTAGTAACCCGTTCAATAAATCACTCAAATATATCATTGCAATTACAAATCACATAAATTTAATTATGATTATGCTAATTGGAGATGAAGAAATAGAGAATTATGAAGATGCCGCTTCTAGGTGCTTCAATAGGGAATATGCATAAGTCACCAATTTTCCTAAAATTGAGCTTGATCGCTGCGGACACTTGTAAAAACATGGTGGAACAGAAAGAAAAATAAAAAAAATGATTATTTTCGTTTTATCACACGATGAAATCAGGGGAAAATAACGATATTTTTTTTTCGTTTTCGGATATAATGCACTTTACAGTCAGATAGAATATCGAAAAAGAAATAATATTTTGTATTACACATATCTACATAAACGCAAAATTTAGGGAGATAATTGAAGATTATTGGCTAACTCCATATTAAACGCGCCCGAAACACACCGAAACGTGATGTGTGACGTCACCGTTTTGTATAGAGCGTTTTCGGCGGGAGCTGATGCGTGTTAACTTCAAGTAACTATATTACGAGAAAAAAACGCAAGAGACAAGTTTCAATATTACAGTTGATTTTCTCGCGCATTATACTATTGATTGTGATAAAAAAAAATTGATGCGTATTCCCTATTATGCAATATTTCCTGTTTACCTCCTCATAATATAATTATAGCATTACAAAATTTTCTTGTTGTTAAAATATTGTAAGTAATCAAATTATCTGATATCGGTATTCCAAAACTGCGAACAGTATCTTCTAAAAGGTAAAAAAAATATATAAAACTTTTGACACGTTACCCAACTTCTACCTATGAATAAACTGTCACGTACTATGTTAGCAAAAATGGGCGGCATCAAACATTCTATCTTTGACAAGAACAACATCCGATTTCTATGTCATTCTAGTTTTTAATAACACAAAGAAAGTGTACAAAGATTCACTTACCAGAACAACAATGGCTGTAGCAACAATAGCTCAAAAATAAATGCTAAACGATGCGCTTAATTTTATTTCGGGCTGATATCCGTTTTTGTGCCGACGCTACAAAAGGTCTAATTGAAGAGAAAAACATAGTTTGTTACCGATAGGACGAATGAATTTGGTTCACATATTTACTTACTGTTATTAAAATAATTTAGAATGAATATAATTAAATGATCCTTTAATTAAAGCGAACAAGCATCCAAAAGAGAAAAATATGTTTAGAGATTTATCTTGTATTCGCGATTGTAGCGTTAATACAAACACTTTTCTTTGATACTGAAAACAGATATTCTTACTAACTAAATGCGAAAGTCCGTTTGTTTGTTTGTTTGTTACGCCTTCACGTCTTAACTACTAAACCAATCATCATGAAATTTTGCATACACGTTCTCAGGGGTACAGAGAAGGACATACTTTTTATCCTGAAAAACACTATTGTTCCCGAGGGATAGCAAAAAAACTTTCCACGCAGACGAAGTCGCGGGCGGCCGCTAGTATTTATTATAAATCTACATTACAAATAATATTGGAAAAAATCCCTATAAATTGAAATATAGCCTTTAAAATTATTAAAGCTGATTGTGTATCTGAATACAAAACTGCTCCCAATCTAAAATGGCTGACGGTAATAAACCAAAAAGTTATTTAAAGAAAAAATCTACGAGTCTCAAATGATTCGTGTTTGTTTGCTTGATTGATGTATCGACGGCTCGAGTCGGCTATTTAACAGCCGCTTAGACAAAATGGCGGCACGAGAGACGTCGGGGTGCCATACTAGCTTAATGGCTGCGCCGCGCCGTGCATAGTTTGTATGGTACTCAAAATGTCAGTTTTGTAACGCTGAACTCGCTTTAGGTGACAAATTATCATAGTTGTAGCGTCATATGATATTTACTATGTTGTGTTTCTTTTGAAATTCTATTATTTTTAAAGAAAACTGTAGTACTTAAATAGTAGCAAAATAGTTATAAATTTTTCTATTAAATATAAAAATTTCACAACTTAAAAAGTAAACAACTTACCTTTTTTAATCATTCAAATTTCTTTTTTTTTTCAAATTACTACTTACATCAGATTGTTATTATTTTTTTGGGGTTAGAGATTATTGAATTTTTCTTTTTTTTATCCAATTTTTTTCCATTTGTGAAATAAAGCTCTTTCAATTTATACTGTCAGAGACAAACTGCTGCCGTGCGACAAGCAGTCTCAAATCAGCAAAGTGGTAAAAATTATAAATCACTAGCAAGTAAATACTTCAGTAAAAACATTTTCGATGACTTTAAATAATTTTCTATATGTCATGTTATGCATGTCACACTGACAATACCGATAAACAAAGTTTGAGATCCTCTGCCCCACACACAAACGCACGCGTGTGTGCGTGTGATCACAATCAGGTTATTTCACCGGTAATTATGATCGGGCGAGAGCCTGACCCCGGGTCAAAATGGACGTACACGTGACTAAATACACGGGTTTCCATCTTGATTATATCTCATTATAAATCTACGAATGTTTTTGGCGTGTTTGCTTAATGCAATTGAAGATTGGTTCCTGCTTACATATTGTCTAATTTTTAAATACTATCGCGATCGTTTTCTCTTGTCATACGAATGTGACACATTGCAACATTTCTTAGGTAATTTTTTATTTGTGCAAAAAAAATGTATCAATACTTCACATTCATCTGTCAAATGAAGGCGATTGTGGTAGATTTTAAAATTAGACTATAAGTACTTTGATTCGTCGTATTCCTAATTGGTCATATTACTAGCTCGTAGTTTTACTTACTCGTCATACCCTGTACATTGACTTCTTATAGGGAGTTTTTGGCGCCATTTTGTCTAGTACGGTTTGGTGTCTATTTTAATTATTTGAAAGTTGATTCATAGTGGATATTGTGTCTTAAAATTGATGCAGTTTTGTGGTACAAGTGTCTACGCAACTGAACAATATGTGGGATAATTGAAATAGGCGCGATCTTGGTTGTGTGAAGCTGAGACTTTATTGTAGTGGTAGCTACCTCAGCAGAACTGTCTTGACATACTTGTTGCCAAATGCTCCAAGCAGCATTAGAATGCAATGCACCCGCATTCTAATGTAAACTTAAACTGAAACAATACCTACCACTGAACTATTAAACACTTGACACTGGCAGAAATTACTTCCAAGAGGAAAGTAGATTGCCAAACTAAAAATAGAAGAAGAAGAAGACTTCTTACAGAAATCCTTCACAAAATGGATATCAAAGTACCCAACACACTGCTAGTGCCACACATCACGCTCCATCATACAGATTTTTGTAGAAAAATGTCGCGTGGAGACTGCATTGTTGGTATGTCACTTTATGCGTAATTTTTCTATACAAACTTGATATTTTACCTATCACTTCAAAATCTGCAGTCTTCAGATTTAACAGAGGTCTCTCTGTTATCTGTGAGACTGCAGATTTTGAACCCATGTCTATGGGTCAATGTGAAATTCGTCAGTTTGACAGCTGAGTCTCTATTTAGAATTTCGATAATAATGTTTTAATGTTTTTTTTTATATATTATTTCACATGTAAGTAACTTAAAAATTCACCCAATATTTAAACCTGATAGATTTGGAGGTCATAACAAAGGTAACGATCGCGTAAGTGACTGACTCTGGGTTCTGGATAGATAGGATAGACAGCACAAATTCTGTATACGAGCCAAATATTAGAAACTATAACAACACATAACTATTATTCACTATTACTATTTTCTAAATGATCATACTAATACTTATACTTACAACTTCAATAATCCTTGATACAATAGCCTCTCAACTAAGCTATTACACGTCATGCAATCGTTGAAAGCCGTAACTCATACCCATAGAAATCTCAAAATCACGATTCAAAAGTCATAATTACAACACGTCTTAATTAAACAAAACACTGTAGTGTCTTCCCACATACCAATAAAAAGTGGATCTTCGTGTGCGGTAGACCCGGGGTCAAACGACCCATAGATATCGTGACGTCACTCGGACTGATTGAACGTTGATTTTTAACGCTTGTTAATTCTAACGTTTGGGAAACACCTTCGCTCGCTTGATTTATATCTTCATGCGCAGGTGTAGAGGCGGTATTAGTAATTTGAAAAACAAAAGAAGAACGATTTGTTTGATTGCGTTTGGTATGCTAGCTATTTTGTTCTGATTTTTTCTTTGGAATGTCCATATTGAGAATTAAATTAATCAAAAACGTCTAAAAGTTATTTATTTAGATTATTACTGATTTTGATAGAACAAAGAACATTTACCCTTGAACTTTGTTTGTTCTCTCTGTGCGTTAACATCATGTAATAATTGAAAAAAAATCGCATTTAAAAATGGTGTCGTACTGTCGCCATATTTGACTATTTCAAAAAAATTGCCAGTGTCACTCGGAATGATGTAAGAATTGTAACGATACTCCATACATTCGAATCCGTTAAGTCGTTTGGAAATTATGATGGAATATAGAAACTCACATACTCACAAACATACATGAACCCTGTACACATATACACTCCTTTTTAGGCAGTCGTGTAAAAACTGTGACATCTCAGTTACTGCAGATTATTCCCTTGTTTATCCACAACGTGTAGATGCTTGGCCTTCATGTCACTTGTTGTTAAGTTATCATTAGTAGGTGAAAGCGCACTGAATCCGAAAACCTTAACCTCTGAGTCAGGCTATCTTACCTCTAATAATGTTTTAGCTAGAGATTGCAAACCGGGCCCGGCCGGGCCGGGCCCACCCGGGCCCGGTGCCCTTTTTGACACCCACCGGGCCCGGCCATTCTTACCGGGCCCGGTCACCGGACCCGGTAGGTATAAAAACCGCCGCGCCAACTCATAGAAAATTGGTAACACTCACTGGTTTTAACAGCTAAACTTTAAGAAAACACATAATATTTTGCTTTTGGCAAATAAGAATTTGTTTTATTTATACCAACAAAGCTACCAAAATTTATCTATCTATATAATCTAAGTTTATAAGTTTAGTACTTGACTTTGAGCTGCGTTATTAGTTTCTTATTCTGATACTATGTTTTCAAATAGACACTATAAGGAGTAAAGAGAAAGACCTGCTTACTTAAACTTATAAAAATTAATAATTACTAATACTAATGTTACTATTCCGTCAATAAGAGTAAAAAATTAATCAATTCTGTATTAAGTCAGTGATTTTGAGACTTTGAGTGAGTGATTATGGTGATTATTGTTGATTTGCTAGTTTGAAATAAATATTGATTTGTAGCCTTGAATCCATTGTCTTTTTCCATTCAAATACAGCAAATTTTCATAAAGTACTTTATAGATTTCGTTTCTAATATATCAACCCGGCCGGGTCCGCCGGGCCCGGGCCGGGTTGGCGACGAATGCTACCGGGCCCGGCCGGGTTGACATACATACCGGGTTGCAATTTCTAGTTTTAGCATCTGATTTAGGTATATGGTGGCAGTGATTTGAAGAATGAGGTGCCTAAGTCCATGACAATCCCGCACAGAACTTTCGCTCAAGAGTAACTTTGGTTTATCAACAAATAACCTCTGTAAGTTTGATCACCTAAAGACGACAAATATATATCATTACGTAAGCTTGCCTGTAAAGACTCGCCCTTATAATGTACGTGTCTATCTCAGTTACCGTGCATTCTGCAGATGATAAGGAATAAGGAAGTAAGGAGCCGGCACACGTCGCTCCCGTGCAGAACTTTACAACTAAGAGGAACTATGGTTTGTTAATAAATACTATCTCTGTAAGTCAGATCACTTAAATACGACAAATATCTCCTTACCTAAGCTTGCCTGTAGAGTCTACTTCAATATTGTCCGATATCTCAGTTACCGCGCATTTCGCAGATGATTTGGAATTATGGAGTCTAAGGTGCTGGCCCATGTCGCTCCCGCGCAGTACATACATTAAGTTCCACAAGAGTATAGTTAATGAACTTATGTCCTTACAAGCTTACCTGTATCTATCTCCAAGCCCCTTATCTAACTTTGCATATATGTAGAGTCTACTCCAAGACGTGCCCTTATAATGTCTGCCTGATATCTCAGTTACCGCGCATTCCGCAGATCATCTGGAGTGTAAGGTGTCGGCCCACGTCGCTCCCGCGCAGAAGAGTTGGTGTGTCAACAAATACTATCTCTGTAAGTCAGATCACCTAAAGACGACAAATATCTCCTTACTTATAAGCTTGCCTGTGTAATCTTCTCCAAGATTTTCTGATATCTCAGTTACCGCGCATTTCGCAGATGATTTGAAATTTTGAAGTGTAAGGTGCTGGCCCATGTCGCTCCCGCGCAGTACATCACGTTCAACAAGAGTATAGTTAGTGAACTTACATCCTTACAAGCTTACCTGCCCTACCAAGCCCCTTATCTAAGCTTGCATGTATAGTATTAGTCTACTCCAAGACGCGCCCTTATAATAACGTCTGATATCTCAGTTACCGCGCATTCCGCAGATGATCTGGAGTGTGAGGTGCCGGCCCACGTCGCTCCCGCGCAGAACTTTACAACTAAGTGGAACTATGGTTTGTCAACAAATACTATCTCTGTAAGTCAGATCACCTAAAGACGACTAATCTCCTTACCTAAGCTTGCCTGTAGAGTCTACTACACGAGTGTCTGATATCTCAGTTACCACGCATTCCGCAGATGATTTGGAATTTTGAAGTGCAAGGTGCTGGCCCATATCGCTCCCGCGCAGTACATCACGTTCAACAAGAGTAAAGTTAGTGAACTTATGTCCTTACAAGCTTCCAGTATCTATCTTTAAAGCCTTTATCTAAGCTTGCATGTATGTATAGTCTACTCCAAGACGCGCCCTTATAATATCCTGATATCTCAGTTACCGCACATTCCGCAGATGATCTGGAGTGTGAGGTGCCGGCCCAAGTTGCTCCCATGCAGTACATACATAACGTTCCACAAGATTTAGTTAATGAACTTATGTCCTTACAAGCTTTCCTGTATCTATCTCCAAGCCCCTTATCTAACTTTGCAATATGTAGAGTCTACTCCAAGACGCGTCCTTATAATATCGTATGATATCTCAGTTACCGCGCATTCCGCAGATGATCTGGAGTGTAAGGTGCCGGCCCACGTCGCTCCCGCGCAGAACTTTACAACTAAGTGGAACTATGGTTTGTCAACAAATACTATCTCTGTAAGTCAGATCACCTAAAGACGACAAAATATCTCCTAACCTAAGCTTGCCTGTAGAGTCTACTCCATTCCGCAGATGATCTGGAGTGTGAGGTACCGGCCCACGTCGCTCCCGCGCAGTACATCACGTTCAACAAGAGTATAGTTAGTGAACTTATGTCCTTACAAGCTTCCAGTATCTATCTCTAAAGCCTTTATCTAAGCTTGCATGTATAGTACTCCAAGACGCACCCTTATAATATCTGCCTGATATCTCAGTTACCGCGCATTCCGCAGATGATCTGGAGTGTGAGGTGCCGGCCCACGTCGCTCCCGCGCAGTACATCACGCAGCCCGCGCTGACACTGTTTTGCACTTCACGTATTTAGGGGCCGGATTCAGAAGGCGCCATCGCCATCTTATGACTTCAACCCCCCTAGCATGACCACCGGAACGATATGACAGCGATTTATCACTTTTAACTGCCAAAGATTAATTTATGATTGACACTCAATTATCTAATTGATTTAGACAGTTAAGTGTCGATAAAACGCTATATCATGCGATATATAGGTATATATCATGTTTTCGTGATTATGCTACGGCTGTATGCTAATTCTATCTACCTGTAGAAATTACCAGGAGGAAGCAGCAGCATAGGCATCTACAAAACGAATTTTGTGATGTTTTTACGGCTGCTTTTGTTTATGTTTGAACTAAACCATTTTAGAAGTTACTGCACATGAGAATTTGAGCTGGAATCAATGATTCCAGCCCAAATTCAATTTGGGATGGAATAACCATTCTGCTCAATAAATGGCACCATTCGAAAAGTACAACTATGTAGATAGAGCTAAAAATGCTGGCATTCAATTATGCAGCACATAGTGTCTGAACACTGGTTTCTTATTAGCGACCATAATTTGTATACTTATAGATATTTTCAATACTTAAACGAAAAAATAAGATACGTTTTTTCTGCATCGTTTTACTGCCTTTTTTGCATCTTTTACACCATTTGACTATAAAGGACGTCATTTCGAATAAACTCTCTCTTTCTATTCTTTTCTCTACAATGCAAACTGCAATTTATTGAAAAGAACACTAACTTCAGGCACCGGGTGCGTGGCTGGCCCGACTAAAGCTGAGCGGGTGGTACTTTTTCGGCCCCGTGGTGCCATTTTCTAAGCAATATTTGTTTGCAATTACACTTCCATAGATTTTAGTTCGCTGTGTTAAGCACTTTATGAATCGAACATTGTTAAGATTTAGATTTTTTATTTCATTTGCACCAGATATTGTAAATAGAGAATTTTGGAATTCGTTCATAAAATTACATTCTTCTATCAGTTTGAATATTTATTTTAGAGCCTAGAGTTTAATAACTCTCACGGGAGATTATTGTTTATTCATGTTTATTTATTCTGTACTACTGTTAGATACTTTCGATTTGAAAAAAGAACCGAATCTCTATTATTTCATATTTCATATTAAACAAATAATCTAAACGCATTTTGTTAATACGACCAATCAATGAAAACCAAAGAAGTATCGATTATGATTTCAGCAGCCCCAAATCCCACCCTGTGCTTTGGTGGCGCGAGACGCAAGAGTTACAATCTGCGCCTGCGCCGTGTTCACCGACGGCCCACACTCCGATACAGCGTGATCTGTTTATTCTGAACGACTACATCGGCTAACTGGAAGCGGTTTCGTTTACTTAAGCCAAGGATTAGTAACTAGTGCTGCTGAGAAGAGGCTTTTGAAATTTAGGCTTTCTTTTATCAGCCATTCTTGTATGGTTCTTTGATTTTAATGTTGTTTTCATTTTTGACTAAGTTTTGATTATTATTTTGAATGTTTGAGCATAGAATATATAAAAGTACTAACATGTTCGAGTACAAAAAGTAAATAAAGTTGTAAATTAATTTTCATGATCAAGGAGCCTCTGAGAGCGCATAGTAGCTCATTTAGTGGGTGTGGCTCCCGGAAGACGAGTCCCACCTAACGCCGTTACTCACCTGGCATGGGGCATGCATTTTCTCTGCTATAAAACTTCTTGCAATCGAAAGGTTATATAGGTATGTACTATATTTACATAATCAAATATAAATGGCCATATCTTCCAAGCACAACCTAGTGAAAGTAGCTATCAGAAATTATTTTTTGAAAACAAGTAGAAAGACTAATTTGATCTTTTTGAAATCGAAAAGTACATGACTGAGTCTATACTACGTAATCTTCCAAGCATAACCTAGTGAAAGTATCATAAACAACCAATTCTTCCAATTACAACCTAGTGAAAGGATCATAGACGGCCATATCTTCCAAGCACACCCTAGTGAAAGTATTATAGTTGGCCATATCTTCCAAGCACAACCTATTGAAAGTATCATAAGCGGCCATATCTTCCAAGCACAACCTAATGAAAGTATCATAAGCGGCCATATGTTCCAAGCACAACTTAGTGAAAGTATCATAAACGGCCACATCTTCCAAGCACAACCTATATTCTGCTGCCACTTCCAGATAATTGTCGCCTCTCTACGAGCTATCTTTGCATTGTTTCATATTATGACGCGTCGACACTATTGTTCTTCTTACAATAGTTTTTGACCGCTCTTGTTTTTGGACCGGTTCGAGTTAATACGGAACAAATACGACTGTTTAATATGATTCGGGTTCCGTGACATAGTCATGATATGATTAAAGTTCCTTCAATTCGCTAATACGGATCAAATGCGACTGTTTAATTTGATTCGGGTTCCGTGACATAGTTACGATTGAAGTTCCTTCGATGCTTTACATTTGGCAAGAACATAAAGAAATGCATTTTTGTAGAAGCTCACTTCTTATATGAGAAAATGAAGTACTTGTTGTCTTATTTCATTTTATTTGAGAGACATACAATGTGAAAGTTTGGATGTTTTTACTCAATCACGCAAAAACAGCAGAACGGATTTGAATGAAAGGATATCATCCATTTTGGTACAAATGTGAAAGTGCCGGCCTAAAAGCAAAAATGCTACGGGTGAGTCGATTTTTTCTAATATTTTTCAATTATATGTATATTAATAATCTTAATATAAAAATAGCATTGTGAATGCATAAAATCTAAAAGTTTAAAGGATACTTTTTATCGTGATCAAGGGTTCCCTAGGGATTTTTCAATGTTTAATTCACTAATAAATAGGAGCACAATCGTTAGAGCATAAATCAGTAAATACAGTAATATTTTTTTATTTATATTTTGGAACCGTCATCCTCCAAAACTTTCATGGCTTTAACATTTTCATGCAGATCACCAAAATGTCTGCAATTTAAATCGTAATGCGCTTGTTCTAATTTCCATATCACCGTGTCATTGTCAATTCAGTGGAATTTTGTTGATTCATAAATAGACACCTGTTTTGAGACCGCCATGAGCGAGTGTTATGTTAGGCGTGATATAGGTAGGTTTTGACACTGAAAACCTACAGCTTTTATTAATTCGACATTGGCCATTTTTATAGCCCCACTGTTGGGGCATAGGGAGAGTATTACAACTTCTTAAAACTTGCCAGGTTTATGAATTGCTATAGTTACATCTCTTTCTCGCTGTATAGCAAATAAAAGAGACGCATTAATAGCCATACAGAAAACTGGCAAGTTTTGAGAGGTTGTAATACGGGGGCAGGTCTTCTTGCATGGGTCGGTCGTAATCCACCACGCAAGCCCAATGCAGATTGGTGGGTATTAACGACTGCAAATGCAGCCGGGACCAACGGCTCGTCGTGCATTCCGAAGCACGGAGGAACTCTAGATAATAATTTTTGATCACCCATCCTATGACCGAAGCTTGCAAAGGTTGCTTAATCTCCGCAATGGCAGGGCCGACGCTATGTCACTGCGTCACGGAGATCTTCAGATTGATTACTATTATTATTTTCTCCTTGAATTATATTTTTATTGAATTATATAACATTTCTGGGACCGAGTGGAATAAAGATAATATACTTACGACATTTTTATGCGAGTTTATATTAATAGATACAATTATTTAGATTTACCCAGTAAAAATAATTATTTACTGAGTAAATCGGAATAATTGTTAGCTTTTGACACTTTTCATCATGGGCACCGCCAGGATTTTTTTCAAGGAGGTGCATCTGAGTCTACACTATTAACTTACTTAATAGAGGATACTGAATTTATTGACAAGGTGATGAACTTGGATTTTTATAAATATTTTTTCCTGACAGGGGGGTGCAATGCACCCCCTTGCACCATGCTGCCGGCGCCTATGCTTTTCATAAAAAAGAATACTCTAGAATGTTAAGTCAATAAAGTATTACCAGTGCTCGTTGGTAACGATTACTAAAATAAAAACAATTCGTTTTTTTCAAAGATTAACAAACAAAACACAACATAAGTTGTCCAATTCTTTTAATTCTAATCTTTGTTTATTAGTAACACTGAGTAAAATCTATTCTTAATTTCGCTACCTATTGGTATTTAGCAAGAGACCGTCTCGGTCGTACTGTTAGGTCATCATTATGCATACACATTGCTATCATGCCACGTTACAGTAGGAGCAACATCAGAGCAGTAACGTATCTATAACTTATTAGAAAAACACAGTTTCTGAACAATCAGTGTAATTATGTAATAAATTCTGCAATCAGGTAGGTATCTTTATTTTTCTAAAAGCGTGAAATAAATAATATTCTTAACTAAAAAAATATATAAGTTTGTAATTGAACCTGCTACGATTAAACTCATATGGTATGAGGGAGATTACATGTTCAGTTTGCCATCAGTCCATTCCATCAGAGTGGTACAAATTTTACATCTTCATCATCATCATATGAGCCGCACGACACCCACTGCTGGGTATAGGCGTCCTCCAAGGATCTCCACGACGATCGGTCCTGCGCTGCCCGCATCAGCGGCTTCCCGCGACCTTCACCAGATCGTCAGTCCACCTTGTCAGGGGCCTACCCACGGAGAGGCGTCCGGTGCGCGGTTGCCATTCCAGAACCTTTCCGCCCCAACCCCAACGGCCATCGGTTCTTCTCGCTATGTGTCGAGCTCACTGCCACTTCAGCTGAGCGATTGGATCACCAGTTTGGAAAAAATTCAACGTCTATACAGAATGATGGAATGGACTGATGCCAGACTGATCATTTTATCTCGTCAATAATAAAAAAAATCATCACATAAGTCAATGCTGTATCACCATCATAACAGCAGCCCATTATAATCGACTGCAGGACGTGGCTGGATCTTTTAAATTTATAGAAAAATATTTTCACCTATTACCTACAGTACTTAAGTATATTATTACTTATGTAATTTTTCACTTTCACCTTCATTGCATAGAAAAATATGAAATGAACTCGTGTCCTAAACACTTGACTATGGACTTCAGTTACTTGTTTAATATGTCAACTGTATCTACGTGTTTGCTAACAAGAGCTATTAATTTTAACAAGTACTTTGGAATTCAGTCTGCATTATTGGAGCATAGAAGTATGCAAGGAGTTGCATTCTTGCAAGTCGATGACATTATGGCTTGAAGTGAATATTATCAGTGGCGATCTTGAGTAAGTACGGTCAGCAACAACGCTTTATCAAATTGTCATAGCAACTTTTTTGACAGAATATCTCACAGTTTGAAAAATCAATCAAAAAGTTGCTATGACAAAGTACTAAAAAGTTAAGCGACTTTCATTGCTGCCTGTACTTTGAACATTATTTTCACTATGATGTGATAATTCGAAATAAAGAGTTTAAATAAAAAATAAACCGAAATTAATGTTCAATATATTCTTTTTTATATTGATAAATTCCCATACCTATATACTGGTAATTATTTGAAATAAATTGTAGTTTCCAATGATTATTAATTAATTTGTGTTCAACAATTTGTTAATTAGTAAGCTTAATTGATTTTTTATGAAACAGCAGATTTTTTTTTCGCGATTGGTCCCATAATGAAAGTTGTTCAGTTTGATGGTCTGATCAATCCCATGAGAGGTTTTGTATTAACTAAAAATAACCTTGTAGTGCTCAGAATGCGTCATGACTTTTCTTCATTGCCACAACGCGTTGTGACTTGTGGTAGTTTGGTATGATGACCACGTCGCGAATTTCGCTTTGTGATCTTTCTGTCATTACCACAACGCGTAATGGGCGTTTTTATAATGCTACGGCTCCACCTTAAAGTTAGCGTTGATGGTAATGTCCAACTAAGCATTAGCTTATGCCTACAGCCAAGCAAACTATGTAACTTAAATATCTTCCATCAAAACATACAAAGCCTAAGAGCTAAGCTCAGCCAGTTAGAAATTATGTTGACTAAAGATAATACCGATATCTTATGTTTTAGTGAAACTTACCTTAAAAGTCAAAATGTAAGCACCATTCAGTTACCAGGTTATAAGCTGGCAGCTTCCTTTTGCAGAAATAAATCACGAGGAGGTGTAGCTATATATGTTAAAAATAATATAAATTTTAACTCTTTACATTGTATAGAGTCACTTAGCATGTACTTTAATATGGAATGTTGTGGTATATCTTTGCCAGAATTGAACTGCATTGTTATATGTGTATATAGAACTCCGGACTCAAACTTTAATATTTTTATAAAGTCACTAGAGTCACTATTGCAGAAAATTGTAATACGATCCCAACATGTAAAAAAGAAAGTAATTATAACAGGTGACTTTAATGTTAACATCCTTGAAAACAGTAAACAAACTGCAGTATTCAAAAATACTTTACTAAAATATAATTTAACTTTAACAATAAATGAGCCAACAAGAATAACTTTGCGATCAAAGACTTGTTTAGACAACATTATAACCAATTTTAAGAAATATTCTGCGAAAGTTTTACACCTTGGATTGTCGGATCACTCTGCCCAAACTATAAGTGTACCATGTAATCAAGGATTTGTCGAAAAATATTGGTTTCGGTATAGAAGAAACGTAGATAAACATCTAACCTTTTTTCTTAAACATTTGTCTCAGTTGAGTTTTTCTGAAGTTTTTCAATGCCATGATGTTCAATCAGCTTATAGCACATTCATAGAATTATTTAAACTGATTTTTGATTTATGTATACCTAAAGAGAGATATAAAGTTACTTATAATAAAAAATCGAATTGGCAAACAAAAGGTATAAATAGGGCATGCAAGATTAAAAGAAAACTCCATTACAATATATTCCACAATAAAAAATCTTCTTATTCGAACTACTATAAAAAATATTGTAAAATACTAAAATCAGTGATTCGTTCTGCAAAACAAAAATATAATATATCATTTATAAATAAAAGTAGTAATAAAAATAAAGCAACATGGAATTTAATAAAGAAGCAAACTACACCACAAAATACCTTTATGAGCACTATACAAAATCTGACTGAGGATGACGGTACAGATGTCTCAGATGTTTATAAAATTGCAAACATTTTTAATCAACACTTTGTTATGCCAGCGTCTGACACAAAAAATAATAAACAAAAAAAAACATTTAACACGAATAGTTCGATCAAATCGCACTCCAAAACTCTCTTTCTAACTCCTGTAGATGAATACGAGCTCAAAAAAATTGTCATGAGTTTAAGTAATAAGCGGAGTTGTGGTTACGATGATATACCGGTTAAAGTTATTAAAAGTTCATTAGAAATTATAAGCAAACCTCTTGTATATATCCTTAACCTAATGATTGAATCTGGAACTTTTCCTCAAGAATTAAAGACAGCAAAAATCAAACCATTGTTCAAAAAAGGTAGTAAAAGTAGTAAAACTAATTACAGACCAATAGCTTTATTAACTTGTTTTTCCAAAATATTCGAAAAAATTATTTATCTTCGCCTTCTCAACTTTTTAAACAAGTATAATTTACTCGATAAAAACCAATTTGGTTTTCAGAAGCAAAAATGTACAACGCATGCAATATATAAAGTACTTAAGGAAATATGGGAATCATTAAACAATAAAACTACATGCATTGGTCTGTTTCTTGACATGTCCAGGGCATTCGACTGCGTGAGTCATGATATTCTTCTCCAGAAATTAGAAAACCTAGGTGTACGAGGTCTAGCTTTAAAACTTATTAAAAGTTACCTTACAGACAGAACACAATTTACAGTAATTGATTCATATAATAAAAATAGTAAGACATTTGAAGAGATCCAATCTAGTACTGAACATGTCACTTTGGGATTACCACAAGGTAGCATCCTTGGACCCCTTCTGTTTCTAGTATATGTGAATGAACTGCCAAATATCACTGAGAACCTATGTGTCATGTTTGCAGACGATGCTACTATTTTTATTCCGGATAAATATAGAAATAAAACCACCTTTGAAAATCACATAAATAAAGTATTAGAAACTACTACCAGCTGGCTTAAATCTATAAACTTAAACATTAATTTATCCAAAACAAAATTTATCCAATTTAGAAATAATCGATCTTTTTCATACAATCTTGATATATCTGAAAATAGTACAAAAATAAATGAAGTAGACGAAATTAATTTTCTTGGTGTTACCATCGATGCTAACTTAAATTGGAAAGATCATATTTTAAAAATAAACCAAAAGATTGCCAGTTACTGTTATGCGCTTTCCATACTAGCCGAAACAACATCGGTGGATGTAGCCAGAGCTGCATATTTTGGTCAAGTTTATCCGCTGTTAATTTATGGCATTATATTCTGGGGAAATTCTGTAAACGTTGAATCAACTTTCCTCTTACAAAAAAGGTGTTTACGAATTATTTATCATATGTATTCTGATGAAACACTGAGAAACATATTTAGGGAAAAAGGTTATTTAACGTTGACAAACATCTTTATTCTAGAATCTGTAATTTTTGTAAAACAAAATCCGAATTATTTTATTAATAAAATCACTTCCCGTCCCAATACCCGCAATCAATATAAACATGACCTATGCATACCAAGAATAAATAACCATTTATACCATAAAAGTGCCTTCAGCACGGGCATTAAAATATTTAATCATTTACCTGCAGATATTAAGGCTCTAGATTTACCAAAAATCAAACACGCACTTAAAAAATGGCTTATCAATAATGTATTTTACACTTTAGATGAGTACTACGCATCTAAACACTAATATATTTCGTATTTTATAGTTTTATGTATTAGTTTTAGTTTATAAGATAAATATTGCAAGCCCGTTATGGGTATACTGTTGTTACCTACTAATCTGCAATGTAACCTGCAAAAAATTGTACACAGTTTCAAGCAATAAATATATTGAATTGAATTGAATTGAATATATTTAGTAATGTCGTTTGTAAATTATAACGTTAAAGTGTTGGCCACATCTGCGTAACGCCTAGATTAACGTGTTAATTTACGCGTTAAGACGCAGATGGAGCCGCAGCAAAGAGCCATACCATGAATTTTGCATTGTTGATTTTAGGCAGTGACCACAACGCGTTGTGCGCAGTGTTTTCGCTCAATGAGAAATAAAATTTATACAACATTAAGTAAAAGTAACAAAAATATTTTTCTTTCGTATCAATAAAATTCAAAGCTGATACCGTAAAACCTATATGCTTCAGCTGTGCACATAAAGTATCAAGAATTAGTGCACATCCGACTCAAAACAGCCGTTTCAGTTAAAAGCTTAATTTTTTACACTTTCTAAAGCACAAAATTGCAAATTTTAACAAACAGCGCTCGCAGCCCAACGTTATGACGCTTTATAAATTTGTATAAATTGACGCAGTTATTAAGAACTTTTATAATAATATCAACAATCGTATTCCAACATGCTCACTTTAAGTACTTTAAAGGTATAAACAATAAAATTTTTATTTGTGGCCAGCATATGCTCTGAGGTGTTAAAAAACAATATAATTTAATCCTAAGTGAAGTGTCTTCTTCATTTTATCAAGGGCTGAGTGTCGATATATTGTTATAACGGCCATGGTTGGATACTAAAGAGTACGGACCAGATAACCATGTGGATGTATACCCCTTGTTAACGATCCCACAACCAAATAAATTTGTAACCAAATTAGTCCCGAGCGATAAAATTTATTCGAAATCCAGTGTCGAGAGTAAAAAATAACACATTCTCTGTCAGATTAAGGAAGAGATACGATCGAGATACGAGATCCGAACGCCTCTTCCGCCCGTTTTTAACACTTCCAATTAATAAAATTGATTTTGTTTTTTAATTAAGGCCGTAACGAAGGCTCGGGCTTGTTTAGTGAGGATCGGGTATGGCTCTTAAAACAAGATTTATTTTATTGCTGGAAGCACCATTCGATGCGTGCCTTCACGACGAAAAGTCAATCGACAAGTTTAACACTGTCTTCGGCGGTGCATAAAATTTGTTTTTTAATAATATGTAATCGAACTCGGAACAATTACGTCGCTTTGGAAATTACTTGGCGGATATAAGGGCGTATACAATTTCACGTGCAGGTAAACGTTTTTTTAGTTCTTACGTAACTTTTATGCTATTTTCGTTCTGGTTGAGAGAACAATAATTAAGTTTGTTTGAGTTTTTAGATTTCACTTTTTTAACTGTATCGTTAAAGCAATAAAATTTAAGCGCAATTGAACAAATTCTGTGATATAAATTCGTTCAATTAATTTGTTTATTTATATTGAAAAGTAACTTTGTATATTCTTATTTGCTTTGCTTTGGTGAATGTTGCAATTTTGTTATTTACTTTTCATTACACAGACATAATTATTGTTAGTGACCATTATACTAAGATTGGGCCATCTATAGAAAATGCTTTTAAAAAATTCCAAAAGTGTTTACTCAACACGAATAGGTAAGTAATAACTATTTAAAACTGTATAATAAATGTGCATAAAAATAGATAAGAAACGCTTTAAATTCAATCCACTAAGCTTATACGAATCAATTACAGCTTTTGAATCCTTAACAAAAAGCTCCCATTCATAGGCAGTGCTAATTATAGTGCGGACATGTACAGAAGCACGCATGAATGCATATTTACCAGTAAAATGTGTTACAATACTCAATAAACGTTATACTCTGCTAGCTTTAATTTAAACTTTTTCATCAACTTTACGTTAAAGGGAATAATGATTAAATTTCTCTGAACGAATCATTTTTTACGACGCAAACGCTCATTGATGCCTGTACAAATCTTTGCGGCGTTCGCCTACTCATTTGCATATGAATGTGTAATTAAACGACGATATGAATGCTAAAACACTTAACCCCTACATCGCAGCTCAATAATCAACCCTACAGCCATTTGCGAAACTTAATTACACATGTTACATTTACAAAGTACCGCCATGAATCATTTTTAGACATTTATTATGTCTGCGTATCTTTATTGAATGTGAAGAGAGAAAATTCTGCAAAAAAAAATCATTAGCGAAATGAAAACGCACGGTCTGCTTGTCGCGTATAAAAATCTCCAATTTACTTTCCTATATTACTAACTTACTAAAAAATACATTTCGCAAATTCGAAATTCGAACGCGTCAAAAGTGCTCGCGGAGCTGGCTGGAAATAAAGTCAGGAACGGTCCAAAAAGTTTTATGCCGAACGCAAAGCGAATGGCAACAAAAGAACGAACACTTCAATTTCAATATGGCATGCGAAAACACGGTCAAAGCGAGATTGCTCTCGAAAACAAAAGCCATTGAGGCACTCGACTCGACAATTAGTCGAATCACAGTAATTACAGCGTATTGAAAGCGATACCGTCATTTTGACTCTTTTTCTTTTTTTTTTACAAAGAAACAAAACAACCCTTTAGGCACGTGGCGTGGCATATGCTCGGGAGGTTGGGGAGCTCACAATATCGTACAGTAAAATCGGTTTACGCGCATATAAAGAGGCCGAGATAGCCTGACGTTTGTTACTTTATTCAAATTGAATGTTTTAACTTAACGCTGCCAATAAACGGGCGGAGGATCATGCCCTTTTTAGCAAACCTTTCTTGTATTGTTGGATTCCAGCTTTTGTTGCAAATAAAGTTGTTGGTAGGTACTTTGAGTTATCTGGAGTTGGTTCATTAATATGTTTACTGGGAAAAATAAGATGTCTGACTATAGATAAAGCTTGGATTTCGGCGGTTAACAACTTTGGCTAAGTAGGTCATAGGATGGGAGACCATAATTTATAATCTTCCTTATACATCTACATTTTAAGGAAGGCCTATGTCTCAACAGTGATGAAATCAAAGAAATGTCTGATGATAAGAAATCTAACGCCCGATTGCACTAAACTTAAGGATCGCCTAAGTCTTTTCCTAACTACAACACGACCAAATTGAAACGGTGTCAAAAACTTAGCCGTCATGTAGCTGTCATTCGCTTAGTTATCTTGGTCGAGTTGTAGATAAGAAAAGACTTAGGCGATTCTTAAGTTTAGTGCTTTTGCACCTAAGAGATTTAAATATTTCAAAACTTTCGCAAAAGTTATAGCAGACAGCGGGGATAGTTTAACTCAATATAAAAAATAAATAACTTTAAAAATATTAATGACCACGACTGCCCTGCCAAAAAACGCACTGTCTGTCTAGTTTATTAAGTACTTTTATAGCTGATAAGTTTCTTGCGCCCGTTCTTCTTGTACGCTAAAAAAGTCCGGAACGGGTGGTAGGAAAATATAGACGATTCAAAAGTACTTAATAATTAAGTTTATTTGAATAAAGCTTATTGGACTTGACTAAGAAAATCTACAGCCAAGTCACGGTAGTAAGATGTAAAGATTCGAACGATACCCCACACATCAAAATCTGTTCAGGCATTTTGAAGTTACGATGGAATAAAGAATCTAACTAACATACATTAACCCTGAACACAATACACTCTTATTGGGCAGTCATGTAACGAACCCTGAATATAATAGGTACACTCCTATTTTGGGCAGTTGTGTAAAAACCACATTTTTGACACATTTATTATGAAGCGTATTTATTCTAACGTACTATATATACAACTCCTGCTTCACTTATTGCACGTGGTTTTCAAAAATAAAAGTACAAGTAGGTAGATTAATTCAAAAGCACAAGAAAGCTCAATTACACCCTTCTCTTACCGCAATAAAAATTTCGAATAAACCCAAAACAATTGAGAAAAGAACGCATCACGCCATTCACCATAAACAAAACACTGTCGCGCCAAAACTCAACAGATGACAGCTCACAATGGCCGCCACTATAATAGCGAAATCCAATAATTACTGCAGAATAATTATCACTTTAATCCATAGAGTCCGGGCAGATGTGTGCGCACCGGGCTCCCGTGGCCACTGTGTCGTTAATAATTGTTATTTTTTTACTCCCTGTTCATTCGTCAAAGCCCCTATTCAGCTCTTTGTAATTAGCCACCGGCGAATATCTGAATAATTATGCAGATTTTCGAGTGCGCTTAAATGTTTGGAGTAGCGTTGTGTTTTTTTAAGATACATTTTGTTGAATGAAATCTATTGCAATGATCTAGCTACAAAGGTTTGTATTCATATTCAACTTACCTATTTCGATAAAGGTTCATACAACTCAATTCTTATTTTGTTTGGTAAACATTTACTAACTTCATTTGTTTAATAATTAATCTAAACTGCAAATCTTCCTAAAACTTTGAAATCATTCACCTACTATATTTTTTTTGCAATTTTTTAAGGCAGTTGTGTCAGAACTACAAAAGTAAGTATTTTTTTACGAAAATTCAAATATAAAGAATACTATGCTGAATAGGGAATATGCATAAGTCACAGATTTTGATGAAATTGAGCTTGATCGCTGCGGACACTTCTAAAAACATGATGGAACAGGAAAAAAAATAAAAAAAAATTATTATTTTAGTTTTATCATACGATGAAATCAGGGAAAAATAACGATATTTTTTTTCATTTTCGGATATAATGCACTTTACAGTCAGATAGAATATCGAATAAGAAATAATATTTTGTATGACACATATGTACTTAAACGCAAAATTTAGGGAGATAATTGAAGATTATTGGCTAACTCCATATTAAACGCGCCGAAATACACCTGAAACGTGATGTGTGACGTCACCGTTTTGTATGGAGCGTTTTCGGCGGGTGCTGCTGCGCGCTAACTTCAAGTAACTATATCACGAGAAAAAAACGCAAGAGAAAAGTTTTAATATTACAGTTAATTTTCTCACGCATTATACTTTTGATTAAGATTTAAAAAAAAATTGATGCATATTCCCTATTGCTGACCAAAAATATGCAAAAAATTAAGCAAAATTCAGATAAAGCCTAGTTGTTAATAGGGAATATGCATCAAAATTTTTTTTTATCAAAATCAATAGTATAATGCGTGAGAAAATCAACTGTAATATTGAAACTTTTCTCTTGCGTTTATTTCTTGTAATATAGTTACTTGAAGTTAGCACGCATCAGCTCCCGCTGAAAACGCTCTATACAAATATGTGACGTCACTTATCACATTTCAGGGTATTTCAGGCGCGTTTAATATGGAGTTAGCCAAGAATCTTCAATTATCTCCTTAAATTTGCGTTTTAGTACATATGTGTGATACAAAATATTATTTCTTATTGGATATTCTATCTGACTATTAAGTGCATTATATTCGAAAATGAAATTAAAATTTCGTTATTTTCCCCTGATTTCATCGTGTGATAAAACTAAAATTATTCATTTTTTTTATTTTTCTTTCTGTTCCATCATGTTTTTACAAGTGTCCGCAGCGATCAAGCTCAATTTTATGAAAATCGGTGACTTATGCATATTCCCTATTGCCCTCCTTTAGTTCATCAAAAACCACACAGCAGCTTTATATCTCCAAATTAACCCTTCAGACGCATATTCAAATATTTTGACCGGGGGCAAAGGCAAATAATCCACGACACTACATTCATATTTATCACATCGCGCGTGTAACCGGGCCCTAATGGAATAAAGCCGTGGCTGCAAGGGCCGTTTTAACCCTTCTATTGCGTCTAAGAGAAAGGCTTACTAATAGTCTTATTTCGCGTAATGATATCTTTGGTAAGGGATAACTGTTGTTGATGATGTGATAAGTCGACCTATGAATTCCTTTTGCGAATCCGGAGGGATTGTATGCGACTTTATTGTAAGGGTTGAATTAAGAATAAATGAAATACGTATTTATGACTCTTTCTAAGGCCGTGCAGTTGTTGATACATTTTAAATTAATATGTGCTATAGTTATTTATTTGACTTAGGGCAGATTTATTAATCCTACTAAAATTATAAATGTGAAAGTTTGTGGGTTTGGATGTTTAGATGTTTGTTCCTCAATCACGCAAAAACTACTGAACGGATTTGGTTAAAATTTGGCACACAGATAGTAGATAGCATAGATTAACACATAGGCTACTTTTTATCCCGATATTCCCACGGGAACGGGAACCACGCGGGTGGAACCGCGGGCGGCCGCTAGTGCATAGATAAAGCTTTATACGTTTGATAGCGCATTTAAAAATGTGTGTCATTGTTTGAAATTGCCTGTTACATATTTAGAAGTACTTTTATTATATATTCATCAATTTTGTCTAGGGATACAGGTGTGATTTTCATACATACGAGGTAAATATGAAGCCATGGTTTTCTGCCAGGGATGTACCGTGCTGTGATCTGATGATGGCTATCCAGGGAGTGAATAGAGGAGATTCAGATAGCTATACATACCCAACTGATCTGATCAGCATTCTAAAAGATAGAAGGGTCAGAGCTCTCACTTTCAGGATTTCCATACGTTTTCATGCTATTTTCGCGGTTTTTTAAAACATGTCCTCTAATCTTTTAGAACGCTGGTCAGATCAGTTGGGTATGTATAGCGATCTAAATCTCTTTCATTTATTCCCTAGATAGCCATCATCAGATCACAGCACGGTACATCCCTGGCAGGAAACTAAGGCTTCAAATTTACCTCGTTTGTATGAAAATAACACCTGTATCCCTAGACAAAGTTGACGTGTGTATTTGGTTAATATTTAAACTGATTGATATCTGTTAACTGACGATTGAAAAATCAGCCCTAAATTAAATGCATTATTCCAAAATACATTATAATATTTGCTAGTAATCAGGTATTTAATGACAACACATTTCAAGCCACCAAGGAACAAAAAATTATTTGTAAAATAAAATAAAATAGATTCCCGACTCTACGAACCAGGGGGCTAATTGTCTTACTTCAAAATCTATCGCAATCGCTTTCATTTGATAGATGGATGTGACACATTGCTGCATTTCTTTAGTAAGTTTTTATTTGTGCCTAAAAGAAGCATTAATGTGTTACATACTGAAAGCGATTGCGATAGATTTTTAAATTAGACAATAGAAAGGCAGGTTGCATTCACTTAAAATATATGTAATTTTTACGCATGTATACGTAGGAATATTAATAACATTACCTAAGTAGATCGATATTGAACTAATACAATTAGATAGGCGAAAAAAAACCTCGATTTAGTATAATCCCTAATCACGATTCCTCGCTTGTTCAGCTGCTGGCGGATTTGAATAATGAATTTCTGCGTTTTTTTTCCCAAGAAAAAAGTAATTGCATAACATTATCGCCCCTAACCTAATAACAAATAAGCAACCCTTTGTTTGGCGTCTGAAAAAATCGCCCAAGGGCTTAAAACACGATAATGATCGTTTTTTCAACCAGCTGATTGGCCCTAAATGACGTTGAAGACAAAAAATATTATATGAATTAATCTCACATCCAATCAGGGGCCATGCAAATACGGCAGATGCGCGTGTGCGTTACCAGCTACGTTAAAATGCTTTTTTTAACGGTTAATCAGTTCCAGCGTGCTATTCATATTGTACAAGCGAAACGGATCGTTATAGCACCACAATCGCCGGAGGTTAAACAACTAAATTACAACACTATAATCTGCAGTCTTGTTTATGTTGTTCTTATTTATTTACTTTTTAATTCTTCAGCGTAAATAATTCACTCTTCATGTAAGAATATTTTTGCCAATCTTACCTTTGATGGTTTCCCAATGGCAGGATGACAGAATATTTATCTCGCTTAGTGACGCTGCTGTAGATAGAGACCTTTTTGTACGTGTGCATAATTATTCATAGTTTAACTTTCCCGGTAAATTTTTAATTATGTCTAATAATGGTTGAAAATAATAATTATTATGGAAGTTGGATAGTAAACGAATTAAATATTGAAGGAAACCAAAATGTGTTGAAAGAAATATTGATATTTACTAAAATTCACTTCCGACATTTAAAAATTGGTAGAAAACACAAAGCAAACAACAAAATGACAGATCTACATCTAAACTAGCGTCAAGTTGGTACCACTGGGTCGACTAGTAGTGTAGGGAGACCCCAACATTAAATCCTCAGGCGATAAAACTTTGCCGGGATGTCATATAGTATGAACCAAGACCTATGTACAAATATCCAAAGACAAAAAAAAATCGATTTGGATAATTTAAAAAATATGTTTCATTTATGACATTTTATCATACTGTAAAGTTTCGTCTACTGAGGATTGACTGTAGGGGTCCAATGCGTTCCTTTCCTACACTATAGTGGACGATTTATGAATCAGCCAAATTATCTGCCATTGCAGTTAGTTAAGAGTTTATTTCAAAGAGCAATGAATTTTTATTATAGCCCAAGTTGATATGCTTACTAGAGACTTCGCCTACTTTACATAGTTTTTTTCCACTAAGCATACTTAACGAAATTAACAAGTAGCCAGCACTAATGATGAAGAAATATATTTTCAGTAAAGTTTAAGTACTGGCTAAAACAACACTGATTAAGATTATTTTGTTTGTTTATTCATCAACGTCATTACGACCACAAAAATGTCTCTTAAAGTAGACATTATAATAATACATTAATTATGTTTTGGATGGCAGTCGTGTGTTCGAGAGGTGCGTAATAATATTCGTTCTATGAAAAACAATCATGCGATAAGTGTGCGCTGTTGATCATTCATAATCGCTGGGTTCCGCTATGCACCCAAGTGGAAAAAGTTATTAAATAATTCTGATTAAATAAAAAATGACATAATAATATGGAAGTTTTTGCCAGGACGTGCAGAGAAGTTTTAAAAAAATGTTTTCCGAGATATTATTACCATTACTATTATTATAAATGCGAAAGTCCGTTTGTTTGTTTGATTTAACCAATCTTTATGAAATTATACATACTCGTTATCAGGAGTACCGAGAAGGACATTCAGGTACCTTTCATCCCGAAAAAAAGTATTATTCCCGAGGGACAATAAAAAAACTTTTCACGCAGATGAAGTCGCGAGCGGCCGCTAGTCTCAGAAAAATATATAGTCTAGTCTTATGTTTCTTTACAAACTTCTTAATAACAAACTGGATTCCTCCGTACTACTACCTAAAATATTTTTTTTAGCAAAGATTCGCCTTCCAGTTCGCTCTCTCCGCACTATGAACACATTTGTACCGCCCCATCTTAGAAAGAAACGCTTATTTCAGCCGCTGCCTTAACATGTTTAATAAAATCTTTTCTGACATTGACATATTTAATAACTCCTTATCAATGTTCAAAGCTAAAGTAACACAAAAATTTAATACCGTAACAACGTAACTACATCAACATTAAATAGTCTCTTTTAGTTTTCTAAATTCCGTTTATAGTTTGTTTTAATGCTAGCAACTCAACTTTGTAACTTTATTAAGTTTCCTATTATCTTATCACGCACTGCGCACGGTGTATTTGAAGCAACAATCCACTACTTTATGTTACTTAGTAATATTCGGCACTGTTTTGTCTATCTAATAAGGAACCATTGTATTAACCCAAGTTTCTGTAATGACTATTATGTGCCAAAATAAATAAATAAAAAAAAATTTTCGATTGAATGACAAGATCAAAGTTTATACAGATTACAAATTGCTGTTATAACCGACACCTGTGATAAAATAAAATTAAGATAATTATGCTATAAACCCTTACTAATCCTTACTAATATTATAAATGCGAAAGTCCGTTTGTTTGTTTGTTTGTTTGTTTGTTTGTTACGCCTTCACGTCTTAACTACTGAACCGATCAACATGAAATTTTGCATACATGTTGTCAGAGGTACAGAGAAGGACATAGGGTACCTTTCATCCAGAAAAAACGAACAGTTCCCAAGGGATAGTAAAAAACTGTCCATTACGCCTTTACGTCTAAACTACTGAACCGATCATCATGAAATTTTGCATACACGTTTTCAGGGGTACAGAGAAGGACATAGGGTACCTTTCATCGAGAAAAAACGAACAGTTCCCGAGGGATAGTTAAAAACTGTCCATTACGCCTTCACGTCTTAACTACTGAACCGATCATCATTTTGCGTAAATGTTGTCAGAGGTACAGAGAAGGACATAGGGTACCTTTCATCCAGAAAAAACGAACAGTTCCTGAGGGATAGTAAAAAACTGTCCATAACGCCTTCACATCTTAACTACTGAACCGATCATCATGAAATTTTGCATACACGTTTTCAGGGGTACAGAGAAGGACATAGGGTACCTTTCATCGAGAAAAAACGAACAGTTCCCGAGGGATAGTTAAAAACTGTCCATTACGCCTTCACGTCTTAACTACTGAACCGATCATCATTTTGCATACATGTAGTCAGAGGTACTGAGAAGGACATATGGTACTTTTCATCCAGAAAAAAAGAACAGTTCCCGAGGGATAGTAAAAAACTGTCCATTACGCCTTCATGTCTTAACTACTGAACCAATCATTATGAAATTTTGCATACACGTTTGCAGGGGTACAGAGAAGGACATAGGGTACCTTTCATCCAGAAAAAACGAACAGTTCCCGAGGGATAGTTAAAAAACTGTCCATTACGCCTTCACGTCTTAACTACTGAACCGATCATCATGAAATTTTGCATACACATTTTCAGGGGTACAGAGAAGGACATAGGGTACTTTTCATCCAGAAAAAACGAAGAGTACATGGCGGAAGATATTTTGCGGCGGCTGCAGCAATTACATGCAGATATGACTTTTAATGATCACATCTACAACGAAACGCTGACGAAGATTGAAAACAAGGTTATGACAATGGCGGGGAAGAAGCAACAAGATTTTGGAATGGTGAGCCCTCGACGATCAGACGAAAATAACTTAAACGATGAAATTTCTCGAGAATTAAATTATGATTTCACAGCGTTGCATCAGCAAGTAACCGAATTTGTTCCGCGGTTGCTTCCAGAACAAAGTTACGTCTTTCATCAGGTATTAAGTCAAGTAGAGTCAGGGAAGGGTGCACTCTTCTTTCTTGACGCCCCTGGAGGAACCGGAAAAACGTTTTTACTGAACTTATTATTGACGTTCATAAGAAAAGACCAGAAAATAGCCGTTGCCGTAGCTTCCTCTGGTATAGCCGCTACTCTGCTCAACGGTGGCCGTACTGCACATTCCGTTCTAAAATTGCCGTTAAATCTTGCACAAGAAGAGTCACCTATCTGCAATTTCAGCAAAAATAGCTATCGAGGTATGATGCTACGACAGTGTAAACTATTAGTGTGGGACGAAAGTACGATGTCTCACAAAAAGGCCATAGAGGCGTTAAACCGTACTCTTCAGGACCTGCGAGACAGTACAGATATTATGGGAGGAATGGCAGTTTTACTGGCTGGTGACAAACTCTACCCGTGATCCAAAAGGGCACACCTGCAGATGAAATCAAAGCCTGTCTCAAGTCATCAATCTTATGGGAAAAAGTGAAAAAATTTAGTCTAACAACTAATATGAGAGTACACCTTTATAATGACGTAGATTCGGGACTTTATGCAGAGACTATTGAAAATTGGTGGTGGACGTTTGGAAACAGATGCTGAAGGTTGTGTTTTACTAACAAGGGAATTTTGTCATTTGGTGGAAAACGATTTGGAGCTCATGGCTAAAGGTTACCCGGACTTGCAAAATAATTTAAATTGTGATCAGTGGTTGTGTGCAAGAGCAATTCTTGCACCAAAAAATGAAATAGTCAACAAACTAAACACTGAAATTTTGAAAGAGGTGCTTGGAGAAACAAAACAGTATATTTCTATAGATACAATCATGGACACAGAACAGAGCACTTCATACCCCGCTGAATTTTTAAATTCTCTGGAGCTTTCCGGTGTACCCTCGCATAAACTCGAATTGAAATTAGGTGTACCGGTCATGCTGATGCGAAATATAGATGCACCCCGGTTATGTAATGGGACGAGGCTTCGTATCACACAATTAGGACAAAATATCATCGGAGCCACTATTTTAACAGGTGTAGGAAAAGGGGAAAGTGTGATGATACCTCGAATCCCAATAATCCCCACTAATTACCTACCATTCCAGTTGACCTACCATTCCAGTTTAAGAGGCTTCAATTTCCAGTCAAATTAAGCTTTGCTATCACTATAAATAAAGCGCAAGGGCAAACATTACAGGTAGCAGGGGTTCATCTGGAAAAGCCATGTTTTTCCCATGGTCAACTATATGTATCATGGTCGCGTGTGTCCACTGCCCAGAATTTGTATGTATTCGCGCCAAATGGAAAGACATACAATATTGTTTATAGCAGCGTCTTTAAATAGTGCTTTATTCTATGCCCATGATTGCAATGGCCCAGGAATTAATAAAAAATATCATCAATCCAGTGGAAAAATTATATTTTATCGTCATTGCAACCTACAACTTCGTAGTAGAAATTTTAAAAATTAAGCAAATATGTATTTTGTGACTTTCTGATTTTTTTCCCTAAAGGAGTAATGCTTCTTGAATGCCTCGATTACATACGCCAATTTAGCTTCCTAGCTAGGAACCAATTTCGGGTTGCCACCCGTACTTGACAATAAAATATTGTAGTATAAGTTCGATTTTAAAATCGAATCTACACTATAACGGAAAAGTAAACATTGTTTAAGATTGGAGATGAGAATTGAAAAAAAAAATCATAAAAAATGTTGACCTTTCCGTCATTTGTGCAAATTCACTGTTAAAATTTAACTTATTTATACGAGTGGCAACTCTAAATTGGTTCCTTAAATCGGCGTATGTAATCGAGGCTTAAACAGGGTAAATAAACCTAAAAATCTTTATGGAAATCGTTATTGAAGTTTAATGGAATGTTGATTGCAAAAATTAAAAAGTTATTTAGTGAAGGTTTGGATGTTTAGAGATGTTATAACTCAATCGCAAAAACGACGGATTTAAAATGGCACACACAGATATTTTATAGCCTGGATTAAAACAGATACTTTTCTCGGTCAAAAGTCCCCTAAGGATTTTCCGAATGTCCACGCGGACGAAGTCGCGGGCGAAAGCTAGTATTATAAATGCGAAAGTCCGTTTGTTTGTTTGTTTGTTTGTTACGCCTTCACGTCCTAACTACTGAACCGATCATCATGAAATTTTGCATACACGTTGTAAGGGGTACAGAAAAGGACATAGGATACCTTTCATCCCGAAAAAAAGTAAAGTTCCCGAGGGATCGCAAAAAACCTTTCCACGCAGACGAAGTCGCGGGCGGCCGCTAGTCCTTACTAATATTATAAATGCGAAAGTCCTGAAATAAAAGACTTAACGGATACTAGCGCGGTTTTATTGAAAGTACTTTGGTAATTAGTTTGTATTTGGTTTGATTTTTGATTTTCCCGACGTTTCGGCACCTTTGCAGCTGCCGTGGTCACGGGGGACTGAAGCTACTCGTGAGCCTACCCTATATAATAAAACCGCGCTAGTATCCGTTAAGTCTTTTATTTCATGTCTAGTGAGCGCGTAAGCTTGAGATGCGAAAGTCCGTTTGTTTGTTTGTTTGTTACGCCTTCACGTCCTAACTACTGAACCGATCGTCATGAAATTTTGCGCACACGTTGTCAGGGGTACAGAGAAGGACATAGGGTACCTTTCATCCCGAAAAAAAGTATTGTTCCCGTGGGAAAGCATAAATACTTTCCACGCAGACGAGGTCGCGGGCGGCCGCTAGTGAAATATGAAAGAAAGTAGAGTAGATTGCGTAATTTAATCGTAATATCCTCCATGTAGACCAAATTATGGAATTGACATCACCGTACTTGTACTATTAGTTATTCTGTGACCGTGCATAGTTTCATTGAAAAGTCAAACCAAAACTTTGATAAGTACATAAACCAACCAGTTTAATAAATAAATTAAAACTTTAGCTTTGTATTGGCCCTAAACGGAACACACCTCTCGGTCGGTGGTCCACATGCTTAGATAGAAAGGCTTAATACAATAAATAAGGTTCGAAACAGAGGTGGCTAGCCACTGTGTTGTCACATCATAATGCATTACCAGTGTATTAACCCTAATCCGGGAATTATGAATCGGAATTAACTAGTCTGTGTGCCAGAAGATCGACAGTGTTTTGTTTGTTTTTGAATTACTTTTTTCTAATTACCTCCTACGCAGGAGATTCTTTAGAATAAGACGATTGTAGATATAGTTTAGAAATAGGTAGTTGGATTAATGACCGGTTTTCGAAACTGGTATTACCTAATGTTGATGAGGATTATGATTTCAAGTGGATAATTAAATTGAACAATTTTAATTGAAATTATTGAACACTAGCTTCCGCCCGCGACTTCGTCTGCGTGGAAAGTTTTTTAGCTATCCCTCGGGAATGTCGGAAACAATACTTTTTTCTGCATGAAAGGTGCCCTATGTCATTCTCGGTATCCCCGAAAACGTATATGTAAAATTTCATGATGATCGGTTCAGTAGTAAAGACGTGAAGGCGTTTATTTAATCGTATGGCATATCATTACAAATTGTAGGGCATTTGGTGAAGGTGTAACAAACAAACAAATAATCAAACAAACAGACTATTCTATGCGTATTATTAGAAGAAATTCATTATTATACAGAAGACTCATCTTCCAAACTTTTGCAATTAAAGAAGCTTGTTGTTCTTTGTCTATTGTAATAAAAATGCCTACAGACCAAGTTTGACAAATCTTGTAAAAAATAAACAATGCAATAAAATACTACAAAGATTTATAATCAAAACCAAACACAACTGTATTTTAATATTAATTGTATCATTATAAAAACCGGCCAAGTGCGAGTAAGACTCTAGGACGATGGGTTCCGTACCAAAAAACAGCAAAATAATAACTTTTGTTGTATGCCCAACTGAAATATTTACCTTATTCTGTTTTTAGTATTTGTTGTAATAGCGGCAACAGAAATACATCATCTGTGAAAATTTTAACTGTCTAGCTATCACGGTTCATGATATACAGCCTGGTGACGGACAGACAGACAGACACGGACAGTGGAGTATTAGTGATAGGCTCCCGTTTTCACCCTTTGGGTATGGAACCCTAAAAATGCGATAATAAATGTCTGCGAAATATTAATATTTGTGTTAAAACGAGGTTTTAACACTTAACCATTAACCGCTGGACCATTAAATTTTTAATTATTAAGCTCATATACGGTATGTAATTAATATTCTTGAATCCAATCAAGAGCTCTTTGACATTTTAAAGTGACAAGTAAGTTATACGTATAATTTATTTCTTGAATAATTTGGCACCAAAAAGGCGTTTGTAATTAACAAAATGAATGGGATTTATCATTGACGTTAGCTGTGATGATAATTAAATCCTTTTGTACTTCCGTCGATATCATTAGTAGTGGTTCTTTAGTTATATCAAATAAGCACCTATCTATTTTATTTTTATTTTATTTTACTTTATTAGGGACAGTACACAGCTCACTTACAGCCTAAATTACAATTTTAAAGCATTATTCTAAAGGCCAATTACATCGACTATCCAACAGATTACATAATCAATTCGAAACACATGGACGACGGAAGTTATTAATTTTCTTTTTTATTTTTTTTATCTATGTAAATAACGGTTAGTTTTATTTGCTTGGGAAGTATGAATTTGAATATGATAATTATCATTAGTATTTATTTTATTTGCTAGTTCAAATTTACAACAACGTCGGTAATTTTCTTCATGAGTATTGAAAAAAATCTATGCAATGATGTTTTTTTATATAATATTACGAAATAAGTACCTAACAAGTATTTTAATAAAACTATACATTTCTAGGAAAATTTTCTTTTACAAATACACAATCATAACCAAGAAATAGTATTTAATAGAAATAGTACCAACCTATTAAACAAAAATTAAATAAAACCAAATCATACTAAGTACATTGAATGTGAAAGTTATTGTTCTATTCGTAAGTAAATATTTACTTTGAATTCTACAGAAGAATTATCTACAAATTTAATTTACAAAGGAATTTTATTTCCCCGTTTTATCTTATTTTATGATATCAGTGCTGTTATTGTAGTCGATATTATGATTTTCATCGATAGTATTTTTTTAATTTTTCGTTGCCTTATCAAATAAAAAACCTAATATGTTATTTTATTCCTTTCTTTATTGCTGCTAGACTTTATTTCGGTTTAAAAATATATACACCGTATTTTCCGATGATAACACATAAACTTCCACGCATAAATTAGTTTTCAATTAGACATTATAAGTGGAGCTTTAAGACGTCTCACGGGTTAAATGAACTATCGATACATTTATCGATATAAAAACCAACATCGCATCGAAGTATGTGCGCGCGCGCAGCAGGGTGTCGAACCCGGTCCATTGTATTCATATCCGATCTTTTTACTCTTTGACATTCGCTTCTAAAAATTATAACTTTAAGTATAATTCATTTACTAATTTTGAATCCAATGACTGTTGTGGTGATAAAAATAAAGTTACTGGTCGGCCATTTTAAGTGTTAAAACACATCTGGCATTAAAATTGTAAAAAGAAGCATTTCACTTTGAACTAAGTAAACCTTTAAAATATTTTCAGACAGGTCATATTTTAACAACATGCTTTGTAAATAACAGTAAAAATACTTTATTTTTTTATTACTTACATGATTACTGTAACTTAACTAAAGTTACAACCTAAAAAAAACAACACTTCATAGGCCAAACAGCAAATGTAAATAAATTTTATAATATTGTTTATCTACACTCACAACGTATTGTTCCAAATATGAATTCAAAAAAGGTAATATAAATACGTACTTTATTTTCGTGGATAGGTAAAATTAAAAAATAAACTCATTACGATGCAGTCAACTGCATCATAAAATAACTTTTTTTCTCATTACGATACAGGGCAAATCCAAAAAGAAGGCAGTGCCGTAACATTAAAAAAAACAACGATATTTTCCCACATATTTTTCATGATTAAAATGTACTCTATGGTAATCGATGACTTTAGTGCGATTAGCTTGTTGAAATGCACTAATCAATTTTTTTTTTCTAATGGAATGCGCGCCAAGCAATTCCGATAAAGTTTTGATTTCAATTTTTGATTTTGTTATACTTACTGAATTTTGTAGGTTTTTTTATTCTTGCTTTAAAATGTGAAAAAAAATGTACTCTGCCCGATATTTTAGTTTAGATGCAGCTAAGGAATTGACTTATTACAAGGTAGGTACCTTGCTAATACAAACAAAGTCTCTCTCTCTTTTCTAACGTTGATCTTTTATTTAGTAGGTTCAATCCCAAATGTATGAGTGTAGATAAAGTAGTGTATGAAACTGCACATAACTAGGTATTAAAACACTCGTGTGATACTATTAAAAACCTCGCCTACGGCTCGGTTTTTAAACACACACTCGTGTTTTAATACCCCTCTTTATGTGTCAGTTTCATAAACTACTATTATCCCGTCTTCATCTCCCGAGATTTAATTTGTTACAAAGTAGTAGCTCTGCTATACGCTCGCACTATATCGCACGTCTTCAGCGCTATAGGAAGGAAAAAGAAAGCAATAGCTACCCCCTCTCTGCCTCCGACCAGCGCTGCCCGCCGCCGCGTCAACCTCATTCTTTGTTGCGCGCGCGCGCAAGACGCACGTCGGTCATCACAAAAATATTACTTTTTTGTTTAACTATAGTCTTAAGACCAGTGAAATTATAAACGTGAATTAATTCGTGAAAAACGGTAAAATACCGTCACTATGCAAGTGATACGAATGTTGAAGGTAGACTCACAATTTATCTTTTCTCTTAGTGATGAAAAGTATGCAAGTTATTCACAAAGGCAAGCTGCCTTATATTTGCCTCGAGTCAATACGAGATATTGACCAATGGTACATTTTTCCCGAACCAATACGTGATATTGGCCAGTGAATTTTTTTCCCGAGTCAATACGAGATATTGGCCAGTGATACTTTTATGCGTTAATACGAGATATTAACCATCATTTTACAATAAACTGCCGAATACTTGCCTCGAGTCGATACGACCTGATTTTGAGAGTTAATGTCTTAATAACGAATCCTTCGTATATTATGATTGAACTCAACTTACAGGTAAGTTTGTTTAATCATTATTAACCGCTTCATATTTTACAAAATATGAATAGATTTGCTGGTGTTAACTGCAAAATATTTGCTTTGAGTCAATACGACATACTTGCTTTTATGAGATATTTTTTCCCGAGTCAATACGTGATATTGACCAGTGATAAGTACTATTATGAGCTAATACGAGATATTAGCCGTAATTTTATAAAACATATATACCTGGATTTGCTGACGTAAACTGCAGATTATTTACTTTAAGTCAATACGAGATACTTCTATGTGTTAATACGAGATATTAACTGTTATTTTACAAATATTAATAAGATATTTGCTATCAAAAATGAAGGCCTAATAATCTTTTTCGTGAAACATCAAAATTGTTGTCACTGATACAGGTATGTACAAGTACTTTTAAATGTTTTGGTTTTCTCGAACAACATTATAAAACAAAATTCTGATTCCTTTTTATTTTTCCTTCGAGAAAAATCAGCAATGATGATGAACACCAAAATGCACTCCCACAAGTGTTAAAGGTGCCCTTATGGTCAGTAAAATAAAATAAAAAACATTACCGGCAAATTCATCTCCGATTCGTTGAAAATGAATCATGCTATTATCATGAATTATGCCACTACTGAAAATCGTTCGAACAGTGTCTTTAAAGACCGTCAGCGCGACGACACCTACTGCTCAGTTCTCTCTAAACTCGGGGTCTGCCACAACAACCACAACCATATCTTGGAACACAAGCAGTTGAGCCGAGGTGACGGACAACAATCAGCAGGGCCACTTTAACGTGTTTCATCAGCCTTGCGGCACCTACCTGCAGCTTCCAGCTCCAAGGGCTACCCGTGATCACCACCGTCGGCACCGTCGCGCTACCGGATCAGAACAAAAGGTCTGTACCTTGTCTGTATTTTTAGCTGGTCAGCTAAAATACGTTCTCGATTCGAGTAAAAACTATCAAACGACCGTTATGTGCTTGAGGTTATTTTCCAATACTAATCCTAAGTATTCAGTTAGTTAAATTAAAAAATAAACAAATATATTTTATTTTCTTTACAATAGAAAATAGAACATGTGGGTCTTTCTGAACATTTTATGGAGGATGCTAGAACGACTTAACTCATAACATGTGTCCTGATAATGTCATGGCACAACTATTAGTCCTTGAGAACGGTTGCTTTCACGCACAGCGCAAAAAGTATTGAAGACTAGCGGCCGCCAAGGAAATGTTTTTTGCTATCCCTCAGGAACAATATTTTCCTTTCGGGATTAAAGGTACCGTATGTCTTTCTCTGTAACCCAGACAACGTGTATAAAAATTTCATGATGATCTGTTCAGTGGTTGAGACGTGAGGGTGTAACAAACAAACAAACAAAAGGACTTTTGCATTTTTAATTAGTAAGGATGTTATTAAGTCAATAAACTTCATGAGTTTTGGGTCTTATTATTTGGCTTTTTCACAGCACTACACAGAATCATCATATTTACTAGATTTTTAAACCAATAATTTTAACCCATTAATTACAGGCTTCAATGCCCTATTAAGATGACACTTATCTCTGGGTATTAATTACCAAAATTTCTAAAATTTTCAAGTATTAGAAACTATAAAAACAATGATTCTAATATTTAAGATCCTTATTAACTATCAAGAAAGTCCCATTACTCCCAGCCAAACATGTAAATTCTTTGGCCTTTGAATTTCTAAAATTAGTTGTATATTGACAAATAAGGACAAACAAAATATTTTTAGAAGAAGTTATTAAAATCAAATAAAATACATTTTAGTGACTTTGTCAGATACTTGGGAACTATTACAGGAGTTTGTACTGCGGTAGCATTACTATTTTAACACTTACAATTTTAATATTGGACAAGCTTAAGGCTTGTACATATTGAGAATTAATGTTTAACTATTTAAAATAATTAATATAATAATTACGTATTATATCGTACTATGTACCTTGTCAACTTTGTATTGTATGGTGGAAAAATAATATTTGTTTTCCTGATACGTTTAAATCAATATGATAAACGAATAGTTTTCAATACTTTCTCCGTTGCTTTGACAATAAGACTGCACAGCACCCGTTCAAAGTGAGACAATATAAGATTTTGCACAAACGAGGAATAATTGCTGCTCATTAATGACCTGGATCTGCTTTTTTGTTATAAAATTCTTCGCATGCCGTGCGTATACTAGCACCGATGGGCTGCTACCCGATGGGCGGCACCTACCACTGAGGCTGTGCTGGATATAGCTGGGACGCGCACCACGCCGTCTGTCTGCAGGTGCCTATACTGAAGTTTTTGTTGTATATTAATAACACCATTGCCATTTCATAAATGAATCGAATTAGTGGTGTTCATTGCTTGCAATTAAATCAAATTGCTAAATTGTTCGCGAGAAATGGCAGTGTTATGATTAACAATAGGCGTAATAACGCCTCCCCAGCTTTCTTTTTCCTTACTTATTTAAAAAAATAAAAAATATTTTATTGTACATGACAAAGCCAAATGACATAATAGCTATCAAAGCCATGGTTTCTCAATGAAATAAAATAAAAAATAAAAGTTTTTTATTTTCTGCAATCACACAATACATTAAATAAACTTATATTATTAAAGCTACCTAGTAAACATAATAATATACTTGTGGCAGGCAACTCCATTCCCCCGTTGAAACCTTAATCAACTTGCTGTTAAAGAAATAGCGATGGTAATAGTCACAACAAACGTTAATTTATTTTTATCTGTTCGCAGAAAGAAACATCATCCTCGCTGTCAGTTTTCTCTGGCTGCATATTATAAGGCAAACGTTCCTTAGAAAACAAGTTCCTTAGTCAAGCGTTAGAAGTGTCTATTGATACCTTGCCTATTTGAATAATACTGCAAGCAAATCTATATTTTTATTGGAAATAGTGCCAAGAAAGAATATCTTATTTTATATAAATTAATGATTTGATAGGTTTTCTAAATAACTGCTTTCTAAACGAATCCCACTAAACAATCATTGCTCAGATATCTCCTAATTATTTTAAATCTATATCAGCGGCAATGGTAACCTAAAAAAAAAATTTTTTTTATATATGTTTGTTACATTACATTACCGTTAGATACCGTTGGATCTTACAATAGTTTAAGTTTACCTGTTGAACTTACTCCCAAATAACTTACATTTTGAACAATTAAGCACACATTGGTCACCTTGTTAGCCTTGGCTACAAGTGAATGAATACAGATCATGTACTTAATTCAATTAAGCAACTCAGTATTGTATTATATTATCTGAGGTAACACAGTAAGATTTGGCGAAATAATTTATTATTTAAAATTTAAATGACAGATGTTTAATCACATCTTCTGTAAGTCTCAACTTGTTGAACTTTCCATTCTTTGAGTTTTTATTTCTGTAATAAAATTATTTGTGTTTATTAATATAAATATCTTAAATATTATCGCCCTTATGAACTAATACAAACCCCCAAAAAAAAAACTTATCAATGCTGCCTCGTCACAAACATTCGGCCGATTGATAAAATTTATAATTGAGGAATGTTACACCGATTTTTTTTTTAAATCTCATTACCTGTTTATCATGTTGTGTAACATGTGGTTACATCGGCGCGGCGGCCAAGTTGCTGCCATTCGTGACGAAAAATTTGTTCACTTACTAGTCTGTGTGTCAAATTTCCTGTGGATGCTATTCGCAATCTGCTGTTTGGACTGGACAATCGACAATATTTGCGAGTTTCCAGGATTCGGGCTCTAATTTTGCAGAACCGACATTGTAATAAAACAATTTTTTATTATGTTGCAGTTGCAGTGCAGGAGCACTGATTTATTTTTATCTTATTTAACTAATCCTTAAAATTATTTAATGTGTGTTCACTTAACCCTTGTTTATTTATATAAACAAACAAGGGTTCCTCTAATAACATTGATATCTTCTCTAAACATCCTACTTTGTAACAAATTAAATCTCGGGAGATGAAGACGGGATAATTTAATGATCAAACGAACTTACCCTAAGTGAAGTTCGATCTTAATTATCCCGTCTTCATCGAAGAGATTTAAAGTCCCAACCCTCCCTTGCGAGTTGTTTGTTTAACAACCGTATCCCTATAATAGATGGAGATATCAATGTGTTTACTTACTACTCCAAACTGAATGAGGTTGACGCGGCGGCGGGCAGCGCTGGTCGGAGGCAGAGAGGGGGTAGCTATTGCTTTCTTTTTCCTTCCTATAGCGCTGAAGACGTGCGATATAGTGCGAGCGTATAGCAGAGCTACTACTTTGTAACAAATTAAATCTCTTCGATGAAGACGGGATAATTAAGATCGAACTTCACTTAGGGTAAGTTCGTTTGATCATTAAATTATAAATCATATTAATAAATTATTATGTATCGCGTTGCTCAATTTTAATATGTGCATTTTCCTGAATTACTAAAATGCTATTTTCAATTCAAGCAAATGAGTCAAAAATATACAGCAATTATAATAATTACAGATTTTATAAATACTCTAAGCATTGGATATTTAACTTTTAACATCATTACCTTAATTCAGTTTTACTATCAAACTTCAATAACCCTAAACACGAAACTAATTAATATTTTTATTGCCCACATTTCTTGGGTTTTGTCACGTCAGTAAGAGTTCGAAATAATCACGAAAAGGCGGGACAATGGCATTCCTAGCTTCGATTAATGGCGTTCAAGCATTCGACAGTGACACTCTTACACCTACTTAGTTGACATTATGTAAATAAGGCCCCACTTTACATTGTCGTACTCATTATGCTGAGGAAGATTCGTTAGGTGAAGAAACATATGTTGTTTTATCGTATCTGAGCATTGGCACAGCGGGAAGAAAGTACTGATCTAAACTTTATGATACAAGAGTTAGCGCCTATTTCATAGGTTCTGGTTATATTACAATATTTTTTTGACAAATACTTCTAGTTTACAAGTTCTGTTTTTTTTTATTTTTTTTTTATTAAAACATGGCCATTGAATCACGAAATATATTGCGTGATATAGCGTTTTACTGACACTCAACTGTCAAAATCCACTGTCTTTTGACAGATAAACGTGATAAATCGCTATATCATATCGCGTTTCGGTAGTCGGTGTTCATGCTAGGGGGGCTTAAGTTATTGCTAACTGTCTCTCCAACCAGTCTTTCCAAACCAGTACTTTCTTTCCGCCACACACACCACACAGATACATCTTAGCTCACACAATAAGATGATTACAATCCGTTATATCTATCTATACAAAAGATATAAAAAATAACAAGATCGGCATTCGACCGTGGGCGAAAGAAAACAATCTAACCATCCTGCTCTAATTTCAAACACTTACAGATAAAGATCAAAAGCATGATTTGATTAATTCAAACATAGCTTTGCCAGCGAAGGGTTAAGTTATCGGCGCGTGTCGATTTTAATCAATCGTTGCTTTTAGGTTATTAATAATTTTGGTTAATGATCTTTTAATGGGTTAAAGCAGCTGCGTGGTTGGAATAAGGTTTTTTATTGCAATTTTTATGGTTTATATTATTTTAAGTGTATTTAACTGGGTCAAGGTACTTTTGTTTTAATTAAATAACTCAATTGAGTTTTTATTTTGTATTCAGTACACTTGTTGTAAATAATTTACAATGGTATCAGAATCCGCTAAGATAACTTTGTCAAAAATTTCGCAGACCATAAAACTGTTTAAACTTGATCGATAAAACTTACCAAGAATTTTTCAGTTTAACCAATTAGTTGATGACTTGGCAATACTAATTTTAGCTGGATCAACAGGTATTTTGTTATATAGGGTTACGGTTTTTTGATCCTGTATCTGTTTTTTTGTTTGCGGATTTCTTTATGTTTTAGTTGATTTTGCTACTAAAACATACTAGAAGAACATATAACTGGCCGACCATTTTTAAGCTATTTTTGAGCTTTCTAACAATGCTACTAACTCGAATTTTGTTACTAATTTTTGATACTATACACCTCAATATTTACAGCTTTAGAAAAATACAACCGATACAATCGTGGTAAAAGAAAATTAAAAGTTCCATAATAAGAAATTTTCCAAACAGTAATTTTTATCGCTCTATCTCACAAGACGTTTTCTTTGACAGCTTATCGTCGCCCTTCGGAGCCTTACTATGGACTTTTAATAGGTACTAACAATCTACACAATCTTAATAACTTCGTTTAGTAAGCTATGGCAACTAAATAGCGGAGGATACTTACATAAATAACTAAATAAACTTCATATCTCGGGAACGAGTAGTATGATTTATGTTGTTACTACCTACTTCTACTATTAGTGGCTCCGTGAGCTGTAGACCTCGCGATAAAAAGTGGCTCAAATTGTACAAAAATTAAATGTATTCATGAGGTTTTCAAAGCATATACAGTACTTGCTGTTTGGTATATTATTTGGAGTATTCGCAGCTAGATGGTGCTTCTAATTTAGATCATTTTTCTAAATGGGTGAATCTAAGTAAAAACTGGCTCGACTAAACAATTTTAGATAATTATCGAACCTGCTCACAACATTTCACCAGAATCGGTTGAGGAGAACAAACAGCTGGAAAGCCGGACTGGAATATTTTTATTCCTTAGCACGAACATCTATCGAGAAATAAATGCTTGATAGAGTAATTATCTATGGAAAATTTCATTTCACTTTTCGGCCGTAGATGGCGCTGTTCAAATTTAGTCTATCGAAAGTTTTTACGCTCGTTATTTTTGTCAATAGCTGTTCGTGCTCCAGGTATAAGAACCCATTCTGAGGTTCATAGATTCAATTAGGCTTTCAAAACTCAATTTTAGGGCATTTCAGTATTTGGTGCAAAATTGAGTAAAACTTTACTGTTCGTCGCATATCGTTTCGACTTAAGGCGACTGTCATTCTTAGGTGGCACCCTCGTCTTAATTAAATTAATTGCTTTTTGCTCTTTTTTTAACTACTACTACAACGAACTTTATTTTACTACGGTTGTTATTTGTAAATAAACTATAGAACCTTAACTTAAGTCTGTATATGTGAATTTTTGATACATTGTGTAGTTTACGAGTAATTAATTTTAGTATGATGAGGGCGCAACTTTGAGGTTATAAAGTTTTTGAAGTTTTCTCTCAGATTCCCCATTTCAAAATAGGTACAATATTGAACTCTATAAAGTCATAAAAAATTGGATCGGTTCGGAATGTGTGGAGGTAGTTTAAATAAAAAAAACTGTGTAGTGGCGACTCGCTTTCCAATCGCGATAATTCTAAAACTTATAGTAAGGCCTTCACCCACAGTCCATACGCAAGAGCGAACGGTTTTCCGCGCGGATTCGCACGAACCGTATCAATTATGGTAATTCCTGCTTTAATTTCCTGAGCCAGATTAACTGAGCCCCCCTTGGAAAGTAATAAATTTGATTTACTGCGAAGAGTTTTTTAAAAATTTCCACCCGTACCTCATTAATGGGATTGTAGAAGTTTCTTTAAGCAGGTTTTGTGGAGGATAATTAATCATGAAATAAACGGCGCAAGAAAATAAAATATGTTCTCTGGGATTAATGAACAGTCTTCTTTTATTTATATTTGTTGTGAAAGAAAATTTTCTGATGTATTGACTGAAATTACGGAAGTTCTTTGTAAGAGAGTTAAAAAGTATGAACACGAGTATGTACAGCCTATACCTACTAATAAAATTTTTGAATCAATTTTTACTGCATTCCCGATTGTTCTAACGTTTTCATAATTATACCTATCTGTCTAGTTAAATATAAAGTAGATTTCACATATCTATGAGTTTTAAGACGGTTTCCAGACTAAAAGTGGCGCCGCGGGGAATTTTGTTTAATATTGTTATTATAATATATAATTTTAATTAAACTCTACGTGGAATTTTAAGACCCATAGCACAGAATGTATAATAGTATAGTCTAGTATTTTTGAAGGTATTATTATATTCCCTTGTATTGTCATTTCTAGAAGTAGATAGTAAAACTGCTAAAACTCGAATCATAACTACATGATGGATTTTTTCAGAAGACTTTATTGCAATGAATAGATATAGTTGTATAATTTTTGGTGTGGCTTTCTCTTTGGTAATTTTTACGAGATTTTAGTATATTCTGCTGTGCCAGTTATTTTTTTTATTTATTTATTACCAGAAACAGTGTATACATTTTATATTTTACACAAAAGTACTAAACTACTACTTTAAATCTATAATGTTTCTATTAATTGAAATACAATAAGTGGCCAAATGTAGTATGCTGGAATCTTGTAACAAATTATCAAAGAGAAGGTTGCGCCGCTAATGTGGTCAATGGCAGATAGGACAATTAAACACTGAGGTGACGAAGCTTCTTCATTCATAAATAAACGTAATTAGTGGCGTCAGTAGGGTGAAAAATACGGCGTTTTGTGAACCAGAGATTTCCTTTGGTAGGATTGGTCCTTAGGACCCTTGGATGAATATAAGAAGTGGAGCCACTACGATTTTTGTAGTAAATTTTTTGAAGTTTTGGCTTTCAGCCCAATCTCTATAGATGTATTAGTTAAGCTGCTATGCCCAGTTTCATGTCATATTCGTATGAATTTAGGGTGTCGAATTCATTTTTGGATTCATATTTGTACGATTCAATTGTTAAACTATTAAAAAAAATAAAAACAAAAAAAATACTCGCTTGATTACAGAAAAAAATTGCCATTAAATACACAAATTGGAATATTGAAAAAAGAAAAACACCTGGTAGGAGCTCTATTATCCTTTTATTTTTAAAATAATAATAAAAGAAAATATTCTTGTTTTGGCTAATTAAAAAAAATAACTTCGTTACCGTTGCAAGGAAGTTATTATATTTATTAAATATTAAAAAAAATATATTAATTCGAAACTTGCTTGTGATAGGCTCAAATTTTAGCAAATTTAGTTAGTTCTCAAGCTTACGCGCTCACTAGACATGAAATAAAAGACTTTTTAACGGATACTAGCGCGGTTTTATTGAAAGTACTTTGGTAATTAGTTGGTATTTGGTTTGATTTTTGATTTTTCGGGGGACCCCCGTGACCACGGCAGCTGCAAAGGTGCCGAAACGTCGGAAAAATCAAAAATCAAACCAAATACCAACTAATTACCAAAGTACTTTCAATAAAACCGCGCTAGTATCCGTTAAAAAGTCTTTTATTTCAAATTTAGTTAGCTTTATAAAAGTATAGAGACACCCTTTATAAAAGTATAGAGACACCTGAAAAAGTTTTTTCGAAAATACTGAAACAAGTGCCATGTTTTTCCAGCAGTACAGGGTTTCCAAGGGTTAAAACTTGGGTAAAACTACTCTCAAGGTACCTAACAATATCTGAAAAAAATCGTAGTTACATGCGCGCTCGTGATATTTGTCTTTTTTGTCGGTATTGACTGGCATTTTTGGTTTTTCCAATAAATTACTGATATTTTTTAATTCTGCGTTATACTTTTAAGTTTATTTCAAAACAGTTTCATAAAAGTATTATAATGTATTATAATATTTGGAATTGGCTATTTATTACCTTTCATTTGATACCCATATTGTTATGATAAAAAATAATAATATTTCCATAGGTGTAAAAGAAATTGACGGCACGCGACAGTGAAATTTTTTTTCCCTATTAATTGTTAGTAAAAAAAATTGTAAGTTATATTTTTTCAAGTCTTCATTCTATAAGCTTTGTTAATGTATTTTTTATTAGCAAATAAGAACATTAGTTTAATATTTACGGTGACTTAAATTTAAAAAAATGTAGTTGAAAATATTGGTTATTGTGTAATGTTTAGGAAACTCCTTAATAAATTGCAATTTTTATACCAGAAATGAATTCTACGTCATTGATTTATCCGAAAATGATACCAAAATTGGCTTAGTATCTAAACTTAGGCAGTTATTAACCTCGGACTTCGTTAAGGCAGAATTCCCCCCTCCCCCCACCTGCTTGAAAAATCCAGGTGGCTCCACTTCGTAAAGCCATCTTAGGAACCCAAGGATCAATCCTACCGAAGGAAATCTTTGGTTCATGGATAGCCGTATTCTTCGTTTTTTTGGTTCCTACGACTGGGGCTAAATGTAGAACTCTTAGCAGTAAAACTAAGGTTAACAACGGTGCCTAAATTTTTATAACTATTAAGTACTTATAAGAAGACATCACGCATACGACTAACACTAAATAATTGCAAAACACTTTATTTAAAATTACTTTAATCACTTTTAAACTAGACCGGAATTCGCGGTTCGTTTGCATGGTGTATGTGCAAGAAAATCATGTTCTTTTTTTAGTGAGGTGGTTCCGTAATTCTCGGTTTTCTTATTCCATTAAAAAAATACAAATTTTCATTTATATTGTACAAAAAAAAATATTGATGCAAAAACGTTTTATTAGGGTTTGATATGAGTCATTTATCTATTGTCAAAGTATTTACTAACAATACTTACATTTTTACCAAGAGATAATTATGACATACTCGTAACAAAAATAAAATACTTGCCACTATTTATATAACAAGTGGCTTTATATAGCTGCAGACCACGCGATTGTAACATTTTTGAACATTCTTCGAAATGGCTGAAATATGACTTTTCCCCATATCTCCGCCATTTTAAAATTTAAAAAAAAATCAAAAAAAGGTTTTTTAAAAAGCACAACCTCCTTCAAAAACCTTAAAAAACAGCTCTATAAAAAGCAAGAAATAATGTTCAAATCGATTAATTAAAACACGTCTATTGAACTACTAAACCGATTTCAAAATTTCAAAAAATGGGACCAACTTGGGAACAAACCTCATGTTATAACGTTTGAATCATTTCAATCGGTCCAGCCGTCTTCAAGTAATCGGTGTACATACATATAAAAAAAAATATACGTGACGAATAGATAACCTCCTCTTTTCAAATTTTTGAAGTCGGATAAAAAGAACTTATTATGGAGCCTGCTCACACAATTTCACGAGAATCGTTTTTTGACAGGTTTGATAAATATATAGATTTTTTTTGACAAGACAGTTTTGAAATTGAGTAAAATGACGGAGATATGTAAAAAAACATATTTTTGTCCGGCTTTCCGGCTGTATGTTCTTCTCCACAGTTCGCATTTCTCACTCGATTTTGGTGAAATTTTGAGAGCAGGTTCGATAATGACTTGTATATTACTGTTTAGTCAAGCCACTTTTCCCAAATTTATCTTAAAAAAATATTTACCCATTTCGAAAAATTATCAAAATTAGAAGCGCAATATACTTAGCTGCGAATACTCACGTACTGTGTGCTTTGAAAACTTTATGGCGACATTTTATTTTTGTACAATTTGAGCCACTTTTTAACGCGAGGTCTACAGCTCACGGAACCACTAGTATTAGTAATTGTCAATCAAAGTTGGTCACAACAGTTTTAAGTGAGAGAATAAAGTACAACGAATATCACTGAATAAATTATACGATGGACAGTTCTAAGAAACTGTGGGTCGTACGTAAATACCTTAAAAGGTATAAAATAAAATAAACATGATTATTTAAACATCACTGGGGGGCTACTCAAATGGCCACTTTTCTATTCGTTCGCTAACTTAAATCTTAAAAATAAGCAATTAATGATCAAGTCAGACGTTCGCAAGTTTATGTAAATCACAGACATTGTTGTATTGTACAGAATTGACAAGCCTACGACACGTTATTTTGGTGTTTATGGCTTATTTTTAATTTTTAAGTTAGCGAACGAATAGAAAAGTGGCCATTTGAGTAGCCCCGCTGATCCCCACATCAAGAAAGTGACCGTTTCTACTCAAATTAAACAAAACAATTGAATTACTTGGATTTCCTCCGAACAAAAGCGTTATTAAATACGTAATTATTCACGTTCACGTGGCGTGCAAGGTTTTAATTCGGACTTTACGGGAACTTCCCATTCGATTGTAGCCGAACTAATTGTCCGGTACGTGGGTATAATTGTGTTTACTGCTTTTTAAACGACCGCACCCACTTCTTGCATCTTGAAGAGTTGAAACAATCAAATAGATTTAATACAAAGGTACGTATCTTACTAAACACTTTCGATTTTTTTTAAATTAATATGAGACATCAGTTTAACTCGTCAACGCACGCCCGGAAAACGAGACACAATAGATTTTTTATTGTTGTCCGGTTGCCGGAGACCGCTCGGGTGTTGATGAATTAAATTAAAATATGTGTTTATTATTTTATTCTAAGATTTAAGTTACCGTTTTTTGAGTATTTTTAGGGTTCCGTACCCAAAGGGTAAAAACGGGACCCTATTACTAAGTTTCCGCTGTCCGTCTGTCTGTCTGCCTGTCTGTCTGTCTGTCACCAAGCTGTATCTCATGAACCGTGATAGCTAGACAGTTGAAATTTTCACAGATGATGTATTTCTGTTGCCGCTATAACAACAAATACTAAAAACAGAATAAAATATTTTTTTAAGGGGGGCTCCCATACAACAAACGTGTTTTTTTGCCATCTTTGGTACGGAATCTTTCGTGCGCGAGTCTGACTCGCACTTGGCCGGTTTTTTTATATAATACTTATTGTATACCTTGGTTACTAAATAAATAACGACTGACGCTACACTATTATTACCTTACATTTTCAATTACTTATTACGAGTTTTTCAATTACAGCGTATTTTTTTACACTATTTTAATAATTAGTCAAACATCAGCTCAATTGAATTTCTTACACGTTGAAACCCTAAAATAGCTCTAGAAAATAACGAACGTGTAATTTAATTATTTTTTATCGTAGACCTGGCGATTTACATGCATGCAGACTTAAATTGGCGCTGAATCACTTTAATTGACTTTAAATTATTGTTTTAAAAGGTTCGTGGAAAATCGTGTGTGGCACGGTAAATTCATTTATTACTCAAACGGAATAGACTTTGATTCTTTATTCTAATTATTTTATTATTTTAAATGAACCTGCAAATAAAAAAGAGTTAACTGTTTGCACAAATGACAAGAGATGGAAATTAGTATACACTAATTTTATAGTGGTTTGCTTCGTTGAAAAGTAATAAATGTGAAAGTCCGTTTGTTTGTTTGTTACGCCTTCACGTCCTAACTACTGAACCGATCATCATGAAATTTTGCATACACGTTGCCAGGGGTACAGAGAAGGACATAGGGTATCTTTCATCTCGAAAAAAGTATAGTTCCCGAGGGATAGCAAAAAACCTTTCCACGCAGATGAAGTCGCGGGCGGCCGCTAATCCTTACTTAATATTATAAATGCGAAAATCCGTTTGTTTGTTTGTTTGTTACGCCTTCAGGTCCTAACTACTGAACCGATCATCATAAAATTTTGCATACACGTTGCCAGGGGTACAGAGAAGGACATAGTGTTCGCGAGAACACCTTCGATAGCTTCTCCCGAGCAGTAAAAGGTCACCGATCCATTGTTTCTAACGGTAAAGTTCAAGCATAGCAATTCCTCATTAAGGGATGAACCACTTACCCTTGACGCCGACAGCTTTGAGTCCAGCAATGTCCAACAGGAACTGAATCCAAAAGCCACCACGTGCTCCGCTTTCAACGTCTGTCGCACTTAGATCTCACAAGCCTCACAACTCCAATTGTCTTTCATGAGAATAACACCAAAAGGTTTATAATTTAAGTAAATTCCGTATTCCAAATAAAAATCGCTCCGAAAACTGCACGCAACGCGCGCCGTCGGCCGCCGAGATATGTGTGTGGTGGGCGGCTGGTCTCCACCGCCGCCGGGTCGCGGATTTCGCGGTTTACCCACATAATAAAGAAAAAACTATGCCTGAACATCCCCCCCCCTAACCAAGGTCCGCCTTGGTTCCTAAGAATCAGCAACAGGCAACCGACATAATTTAGAAATAGGCCGAAGCAAAGTACCGTTTTGCGTTCGAACCTCCGCGACCCTAACAATTCCATCTTTACCGGGAAGAAGTTTAACTAACCGACCGCGTTTCCATTGAAGAGGATTAGTATTATCTTCCTTGATCAAAACTAATTCGTCTAATTTAGGAGGTTCCGTAACCGTATTCCACTTATACCGCTGTTGCAAAGTGTGTAAATATTCCGTTTTCCACCGAGACCAGAAATGTTGAGACATTTTTTGAATCTGTTGAAAGCGAGACAACCGATACAACTTAGCTTCCTCATAAGGATATTCGGGTAATGCCACCAGAGGTTGGCCGATTAAAAAATGACCGGGTGTTAATACTTCAAGGTCCGCCGGATCCGTACTTAGAGGGCACAAGGGTCGTGAATTCATGACTGCCTCTACTTTATGAAAGAAAGTTGCCAGTTCTTCGAACGTCAACTTAGTCTCGCCCAACACGCGCCGAGCATGAGTTTTTGCCGATTTTACCGCTGCCTCAAATAAACCGCCTTGATTTGGACTAGATGGAGAGTTAAATAACCATTTAATATTTTGTTGAACCAATTTCCGTTCCAATTCCGAACTATTATCCCGTAAAAATGTGAATAATTCCTTAAGATACCTATTTGCACCGGTATAGTTAGTACCGCAGTCCGATCTGATTAATGAAGGAAGTCCGCGCCGAGAAACAAATCTTGTCAAAGCCGCAATGAAAGCTTCAACCGACAAATGCGAAACAATTTCTAAATGAACCGCTTTCGTAGATAAGCATACAAAAATGCACAAGTAACATTTTTGAATTTTGGCATTCCGTAATGAATTAGATTTTATAAAATATGGTCCCGCAAAATCCGTAGCGGTTCCTGCAAAAGCTCGCACGCTATTAACCCTATCCCGAGGTAAATCCGCCATAAATGGTTGTGTACACCGAACCTTAGACCGATAACATTGAATACACCGAAATGTGACGCTTCTAGTAACTCGTCGGGCCGAAATTATCCAGTAGTTTTGATAGAGAATAGCTGCTAATGTGTTAGCTCCGACATGACAATGAATGTTATGGAAGTGAGTAACTAACAATTTCGTAAAATGTCCATGACCAGGTAATAAAATCTGATGTCTTGCATTAAAAGACAAATCCGCAGCTCCGATCCGACCGCCGACACGTAAAATCCGATCTTTATCAATAAATAAATTTAGTCTAACCAATGATGATTTAATTTGTTTTTGATTTGACAAGGCCTCAATTTCGTCACTAAAATATTTATGTTGAACAGTCCGAATTAAAAATGAAATTGCATTTCTATGCTCACCGATAGAAATATTTCCGCTAAAACGTGATGATTTATTCTTACAATTATGAATGAACCTTCTAATATAAGCCGTAACATTAATTAATTTTTGAAATGAACTATATTTTTCGATTAACTCAAATTCCGAATTTAAGGTACCTACATTAGCTACCTTTGCCTTAATTCCGGGTAACATTTCTTCGGGGAACTCTAAGTAATCCCGTGGCCAGGTTGATGGTGATTCACTCAACCACTGTGGCTGCCACCAAAGATGATGCTGCAGCAAGTCCGACGCCAAAGTACCGCGTGACGCTACATCCGCGCAATTCATGTCACTTGGGACATGTCTCCACCGAATTACAACAGGCTGCGATGTTATTTGTGACACCCGATTAGCTTCATATACCTGAAGGGTATGTACTGGTCGTCTGAGCCATGCCAAAACAATAGTGCTGTCACACCAACCAACGACATGATCAAATACAATGTGGTCTTTCATAGAGGAGACGACATGATTGATAAGTTTGGTGAGAAGCAGACTACCTTCTAATTCCAATTTTGGGATTGTTAATTTTTTCCTCAGTGAGGCTACTCGCGATTTAGAAATAAGTAGTCGCACGAGAACATTTCCGTCCGATAACTCCGACCGAATGTAAACCGCTGCGGCGGCGTAGCCCAGCGAGCTACCGTCACAAAAACCGTGTAGACTATATCGAGCAGATCCGTTTCCGTCAGGCTTCAAACACCGAGGGATCCGTATGTTACGTAAATTAGGTAAGTCCGAAACAATCATATGCCATTGCCGTTTAATATCGTCCGAAACCGGTGCGTCCCAATCAATTTTATTAGAATTGTCACTAGTACCGAGTAATTGTTGTAAAAGAATTTTAATTTTGAAAATGACCGGACAGATCCATCCTTCGGGATCGTACAAACGAGCCGATAAAGATAATATAGTACGACGCGTCACCGTTGACTCCGCAGTCAAATTAACATGATAAGTAAAACTATCCGAAATTGGATCCCATAAAATACCTAAAACTTTTATAAGTTCCGAATCGTTTGAGCCGTCGAAGCTTTTGGGGGTCTCTAAATGAGTAGATGGCAAACCGTCCAAAAGCTCCGGGACATTGGAAGACCACTTCCGCAATTCATAACCGGCCGTATCCATAAGTTTTATTAACTCATCGCGAAGTGCAATTGCATCGGAGAGTGTATCCGCACCGCCATTGAGATCATCCACGTAACTTTGTTTTAATAATAAATTTGCTGCCGATGGGAAATTCTCTTTTTCGTCCTGAGCAAGCTGATGCAAACACCGAATAGCTACGAAAGGACTAGACTTTAAACCGTAAGTATTAGTTGTCAACTCGAATATTTGTAAGGGTTCCGAAGGCGAAGATCGCCAGAAAATGAGCTGATATTTACGATCATCCGGATGTATCCAAGTTTGTCTAAACATCATTCGTACGTCAGTAGTAAAAACTATGCGTGGCCACCGAAAATTTAATAATATCTCCGATATATCTTTTTGTAATTTTTCACCCGAATATAAACAATCATTTAAGCAAACGCCCGTACTACTGGCAACACTACCATCAAAAACAACCCGAATTTTACTTTCATCACCCGATTTTTTAAATACCCCATGATGAGCTAAAAAATAATGTTCTTCTTCTGAATTAAATTTTGAAACCGTCATATGCCGTAATCTTATATATTCCGCCATGAATTCTGTATATTTCAACCTAAACTCCGAGTCACGTTGCATACGTCTTTCAATCGACAAAAATCGTTTTAAAGCAGTCTGCCTAGAATCACCCAACCGCTGGTGATCCGGTATCAGCGGCAGGCGCACAGTATATTTCCCGTCTGCGCCGCGTGTAGTAGGTACTAGAACTGAACAAACGCTCGCATTCTATGTCCGCCGGACTAATAAATTTACATTGAGGTGGTTGTTCATAACGCCAAAACTTTTCTACCGCTTCCAATAATTGGATAGCCGAAACATTAGAAGCAAAGTTCATAGTATCCGAATTAATTTCTTGACTTGGCCCGAAAACCGCAAAATCAAAAATAGTACCTAAGGCATAAGGCCCACCTGCGCCTAAATCAAGTTTTTCGCCGTTCAAGATTTGTCCTAAAATATCGCATCCGAAAATAATATCTATGTGTCTCATGTGAGAAGAACCGTCATCCGAAATGTTTACATTTTTATTCGAAATATTTAATTTCTGAACTAAATAAGAAGTAGGTTTCTTTAAAACAACCGCCGTAACCGATAACAAAATATTTTTAGAATTAATTGGCCGAAAATGAATTTTAACAATATTGTTACTTTCACAAGTGTGAACACCGCCTATTCCCACAATAGGAACATTCGAGTAATGTCGCTTTAATCCCAAATTCGTTACTAAATCACTTTTAATTATGGATATTTGAGAACCAATATCCAGCAAACAACGGACCTGTTGAAAAGAATTTTGAGATGATTTTACTTCAATTATAACCGTTGGCAAAATTACATTATCGATTAATTTAGGTTGTGAAGCGACATTACATAACTGTAGTTGCTATTCCGAAGTAGTACGCTGATGTCGTGTGTCCCTAGGGCTCGCACTCCGTATGTCCTGCTGCCCGTGCCGTGACCTTCCGGCATCCGTCGATAAATTATTATTACCGCCATTGTTGTTATCAATGCGCTCCGGCCGTTGATAACGCGAAGAAAATGAATCATAAGTAGGACGCGCATGCATACGACTTAATTGTTCCCGCACTTCGGGTGGACTGGCGCTGCGCACGCGCCGGCCGCGGCCCGCCGCCGCCGTGAAGTTAGAAAACCGGTTTGATGATTGAGAATGATAACGCGCAGGAGATTCACGCGAAATATGCATCGTGCAAATTAACTTGTTGTGGCCAATATTACCGCATTTATTGCATGGGACTTTACTAATACAAGACCCAGCATTATGTTGTCCGAAACATTTAAAACATAAACGTGAATCCTTAATGAAATCTTTACGACCGATATTAGTTAACTTGTTAAATTTAAAACACTCAAGTATAGTGTGCCCCGTAAACTGACAATATAAACAACGCTTCGTTGCCACGACGACGTTATCACCATGAGCATGAGTGACTAACCCAGTTCGTGCTACGCGTTTCCCGCGATCCGAGTAGCTGTTATTGTTATTTCTATTTAATGAATCCGAAGCCGCCGTGTCTAACAATCGACATTCATTTTGCAAAAAGTCTATTAATTGATTGAAGCTAGGCAAAGTAGCCGTATTTCCGCCGTATTTATGTTCAAACCGTGACTTCATATCTAAAGGAAGTTTCGTGAGACTAATATACAATAATAAATAACTCCACTCATTTATAGGAAATCCGAGATTATTCAATGCGCGTGTAGATTCTAATAAAGGGTTAAGTATTTTTGTCCTAAGACCCGATATATTATTTAAACATGGCAAGTTTAAAATACGCGAAATATGAGAATCCGACAATAATCTTTTATTTTCGTATCTACTTTTAAGAATATCCATAGCCGTGTCTAATGACTCATCAACCATTGGTAAATATTTTATCAAATCGCGAGGTTCCTTTTGAACATTAGAAAATAAATAATGAAACTTTTCCGTTTTAGAGATATCCTTCCTACACATTACCAACGAATTAAACAAACTAATGAAACTAGTCCAACCGAATATGTCTCCATCATAAACAGACAAGCTTATTGTTGGCAAGCGAGCGTTTTGCGCACTTTCCGTGGGTTGATGTGTGCCGTCCAAGTTCGGGTAGGCAGATGAAATTGCCTCCAATTGATAATAAATTTCTTCCGCAGTTTTAAATTGAGTTTTAAAAGTTTTAAAAGTTTTAAATTGAGACCACACACCTGTCGGCGGTCGACGGCGCGCGTTGCGTGCAGTTTTCGGAGCGATTTTTATTTGGAATACGGAATCTACTTAAATTATAAAGCTTTTGGTGTTATTCTCATGAAAGACAATTGGAGTTGTGAGGCTTGTGAGATCTAAGTGCGACAGACGTTGAAAGCGGAGCACGTGGTGGCTTTTGGATTCAGTTCCTGTTGGACATTGCTGGACTCAAAGCTGTCGGCGTCAAGGGTGAGTGGTTCATCCCTTAATGAGGAATTGCTATGCTTGAACTTTACCGTTAGAAACAATGGATCGGTGACCTTTTACTGCTCGGGAGAAGCTATCGAAGGTGTTCTCGCGAACATAATTATTTTGGAAAACAGAACACGCCTAATCTCCCGCCCTTGAGAGTGGTGTCGTACACGTTCCCAGAGTCGGCCACAAGCCGCGTGTTCTCGTACACCTTGAGGCGGATCAGACCGATCTTCGGCCGGTGAAGTAGCCGCCAGCGGTACGCGGTCTTCTCGCGCCAACCTACGTTGCGAGGGTCCTTCCAAAGCAACGTAACCTGATCAGGCGTGTTGTTTGACTTTTATTGATGACGACTTCGTTAGTATTTACGAACCAATCGCACTGTATTTTAAATTTATTTTCCACGACCTTAGACGCCATTTTGAAATAGTGATACGGAACACGACGTGAACTTTACAAATTAAAATAACAACCGATTTAACCGAAACAAAAGAAATTACCGATATTTTATATTCCAAAGCTTACCGAAATTAATACGAAACAATAATCCGACGAGAGGGACCAAAATAATTATGTTCGCGAGAACACCTTCGATAGCTTCTCCCGAGCAGTAAAAGGTCACCGATCCATTGTTTCTAACGGTAAAGTTCAAGCATAGCAATTCCTCATTAAGGGATGAACCACTTACCCTTGACGCCGACAGCTTTGAGTCCAGCAATGTCCAACAGGAACGAGTCCCGTACACGATTCCGAAAACCATTTTACCAACTGACAGTTCCCATAAAAATATTACCCATTTATAATTCTCACCGAATGAACTACAGACCAATGAACGTTTGACCAACGCAACGTTTGCGTTTCCTGCAGTTCACCGAATGAATGTTAGACCTTAGTACCATTGACATTACGTACAATTTCCTACTTCGCTTTTGACTGCAGAGATCATTATACGATCATGGAAAGTAATAAAAAAGCTAATAGTTCAGTAGCATTAAACCAAGAAACACTTCAAATCGGATTTAATTCCTACAAAAGGTTTTATTGTTTTAATGGCATCTTTTGTTGCCCAATATGACTATCCTAGGTTTCCCCCCCCCCCCCGGCGGAGTTGTGCTTAAGTGGTGGGGGGTAAAAGTGTACCCCAAATGGGGATTTGACCTGGAAGGACTGGTTGTTCATCAAATTGTGTAAGAAGGTTTTAAAGTTGGTTAAATATGAAACAATTTGAGGGTAGAACGGTTTTGATACGAGCGAAAGATTTGGAGACACAGCTTTTCGAAATTAGACCATTTTTTTAAGTTACACGATTTCTACCAAAATGTCTCTTGTGTGTCCCCAACGTCTAACTATTGAAATAAGAGAGTGAAAAATCTAAAAAATATATATGCTATAAATCTTAAAAAACGTTTTCAACTAAAATTAGTTTTAACGAGATAAAGTTAGCAGTTTTAGAGATATAGCACATTTTCCATAACCGCAAATATAACTTTGTTATTCATACAAACACTATGAAAAACAAAGTTATTTTGCAAACGAAAAATGATAGTGGTTTTAAATATGGTAGCATACCATTCTACTAACGGTATGGTAACAAACCGTTCTACCCTCAAATTGTTTGGAATTTACCCAACTTTAAAATCTTCTTACACAATCTTGATGAAAAACGAGATATAACAAAAACACCGCACAAATACCCCTTTTGGGGTACATTTTTACCCCCCCCCCACCCCCACCACTTAAGCACAACTCCGCTGGGGGGGAAAACCTAGGACAGTCATATTTGGCAACAAATGAAGCTATTAAAACAATAAAACCTTTTGTAGGAATTAAATCCGATTTAAATTCTTACCCTACTGACCTATAAGTGAAAATGAATATATTTATTTTAATATTGATAAATATTGTATAATTAACAACAATAGGTACAGTATAAAATCATAAACTTCTATCTTAATTTTGAGACAAAAAAAAGAGAAAAATCAAGCTAAACCAAAGGGTGCACTTGTATTGTCAAGGAGTGCACTATAGAGAGAAAATTTAAAAAATATTTTTAATCACAGAGAAAATAAAATATTAACAAATGCTCAAATCGGTAAAAACAAAAAAAAAACATGTCACTTTGACATTTTTTTACTGGTATTTAAAGATTCTAAAGTATTTTTTTAGGAATAATGAAGTATAATTTAATATGAATTTTCAAAGTTCGCCCTCATTACTGCTCGCGCAGAGTTGTTTTGATCATCTGTATTGAAAATTAAAAAATGGAACGAGATGCGTCCCTTTATACCCTTTGGTATATCATGATTTCTCTTTTTTTGTCTCAAAATTAAGATGGAAGTTTATGATTTTATATTGTATTGTTGTTAATTAATGTTGTTAATTATACAATATTTATCAATATTAAAATAAATATTTTCATTTTTACTTAATTTTTTTATTAATTTCCATGATCGGATAATGATCTCTGCAGTCAAAAGCGAAGTAGAAAATTGAACGTAATGTCAATGGTACTAAGGTTTAACATTCGTTCGGTGAACTGCAGGAAACACAAACGTTGCGTTGGTCAAACGTTCATTGGTCTGTAGTTCATTCGGTGAGAATTAAAAGTGGGTAATATTTTTATGGGAACTGTCAGTTGGTAAAGTGGTTTTCGGAAACGTGTACGGGACTCACAGGAACTGAATCCAAAAGCCACCACGTGCTCCGCTTTCAACGTCTGTCGCACTTAGATCTCACAAGCCTCACAACTCCAATTGTCTTTCATGAGAATAACACCAAAAGGTTTATAATTTAAGTAAATTCCGTATTCCAAATAAAAATCGCTCCGAAAACTGCACGCAACGCGCGCCGTCGGCCGCCGAGATATGTGTGTGGTGGGCGGCTGGTCTCCACCGCCGCCGGGTCGCGGATTTCGCGGTTTACCCACATAATAAAGAAAAAACTATGCCTGAACACATAGGGTACCTTTTATCCCGAAAAAAGTATTGTTCCCGAGGGATATCAAAAAACCTTTCCACGCAGACGAAGTCGCGGGCGGCCGCTAGTAGTTTGATAAGATATCTGTACCGCTAAATAAAAAAATATGGTAATATTGAAAAACCAAATTTTTTACTAACCCAACTTGAATGTTATATATCATACTAAATAGAATTACGATAAAATAGATGTAATTATGTGATCGAATGTTTTCACGATAAATTAAATGATTTCACGAAAAATTGTAGGTACTGATTATTTAGCTTTGTAAAAATAAACAAACCCTTGTTAACGGAATCATTATTAAAAATAATGTTTCATTCTTACGATAACTCTTTATATGAAAGTTCAAAATGGCATTTAGGTCGTTTTTATCGCGTAATGAAGTAGTTACTTTGCATAGTGTGTAACGAAAGAAACTTTATACGACCGTGTAACGGCTTTTACAATGACTCATTTTTTAATAGCACCAACGAAATTTCCTCTGGATCCTGAGTTGCATGTAAATGGTTAAGGAAAGATGTTTCTCTCTGTGAGTTAATGCTGTTTTTTTAAGTTGCATATTAAGTGTGTGCTGCTTTCGAAATTGTTTAAGTGTTTGTACTTTTGAGGTTAGTATTACGAACATACTAACTATAGGTAATGAGGTTTGGGAATCCAGATTCGTATTTTAAATAGGAAGTTTATAACTAAGCATGTCACACATCGACTAAACACAATACTACCAGTGCCGGATTAAGATTACTTGGTGCCCTAAGCAATCCACGCCTGTGAGCCTCCTATAGGATTACCATGCATCTACGTAAGGGAGCAAGCCTGCTTAGAATATGCACAGAATTCCAGATTTTTCAGAAAAATGCCAGTCTATAGTTAAAAAAAACGGCCACGCAACGCGATTTTTGTAAGTTTCATCGACTAATCTTGTACTCTTGACTCTTTCCTGTCAATAATTAAAAAAAAGTGGCCGCGCAGCGCGATTTTTAGTCAGTGTCATCCACTGTCTATAAAAAAAAACGGCCGCACAGTGTGATTTTTAGTCAGTTTCATCCACTGTCTATAGTTAAAAAACGGCTGCGTAGCGCGATTTTTTGTCAGTTTCATCTACTAATATTGTTTTCTTGACTTGCCAGTCTATAGTTAAAACAAACGGCCGCGCTGCGCAATTTTTAATCAGTTTCATCCACAAATCTTGTAGTAAGTCGTTTTACAAGGCCACACAAATAAATTTGAAATAAAAAAAAACTGTTATGCCTTACAAACAATTTTTTTTTGTTTTTTCGATGTCGATTATGAAGCCCCCCCAGACGTAATACCCTAAGCAACCCAACCAGCAAAACAGTCGAATAAGAAATAATTTATTCAACTTATAGTTGAATAAAAGCTGAGATAATGTTTCCAAAACTCTGAATAGTCGTGTAATAGTGGTTAACTCGACTATTTAGCATTTTTACTAAATAATGCTATAAACAAGTCGAATAAACGTTTATAGCGCTATTTTATAGCACTTTTATTCCATCTTTTGGAATATGCTGAATAAGTGTAACCAAGTCACTTTAACTCTGCGTTTATGTGCTATAATAGTTCTATAACAGCTATTAAACAGCTAATTCGCTGAAATGAGCACTTTTATTCTGCCATTACTCGGCACTCTGTTCTGTTTCTATAAATATCGAATAAAAGCAATCTATTTATTTACTATTAGGTATCTCCGTTGCGATTACTGCATGTTTATATCAAAACTCGAATAATGTGTTTTCAGAATGCTATTATAGGATTTCAATTGTATTAAGTGTTGCTTAGTTGACTTTTATTTAGCTTAAATTGCTCTAAGAGAGGCATCAAATACATCTACAGCACAAGTCGTCCATTTTGCTGTATGCTTTTGTTCTATGATAGTTCTTGGTGTCCAAGTAGTGCAAGTAGACCTGTATTGTTACTGATGATATATATTCTATAAAGCAAAATCAACATTATTGCTAAATACGAAATGTGAGGGTTTTTGTAATGAACCCACGAACCCTAAAATGTATTTATCATGTGCTATAAATATGATCCAAACGCCTTTATTCAAGTTAAAATCGTACAAATGTGATGTTGAAGTAACTAGGTCATTAACACAAATTTCTTTAAGAACTGTTTATAATTAATTAATATTTACTATTTAAAATTTAAGGAATTATGTGGGCGCATAAATATATATGAACTAGCATCTCTGGTTTGATCAATAAAGTTATTCTCGCATGTCGTTTTTCATTATTTACATCAGGCGTGAACGTCTTCCAAAGTTATGGAGATTTAGTGAATAATAATTTAAGTAGGTAATTATTAAAATTGGAAATTATTATCTTTCAATGTTAAGAACTGCCAAGCACCACGAAAATATTGAATAACTGCAACCGGAGACTCGCTTGCAGCACATATTAGATGTAATAAAGCAATTCATTCACTGTTACTCAGTTAAAGAGCTGAGTAAAAGTAATTCGGCTGCTTTTACAGCACAAACTTGCTGAGTAATAGCGAAGTGGTAACTTTTATAGAACTAATTAATCGTATAGATGCACTTTTTTTGCTATAACAGCACTAACAGTTATTCTTTTTGCTTTTATTCAACAATTATAGCATGATTTACTCCTTCTTTCAGCACTTACACTACTTTTACAGCACTTGTGTCTGAATAAACTGCGCCCAAATCGCGTTGAGTAAACGTTGACAGCACTATTACTCGAGTATTACTACCATTTTAATAGCATTAATTAGCAAAAATGAAAACGTGCTGTCGACATTTATAGCACATAGTTGTGCTGGTTTGGAATTGCTTAATTTGTTTAAGGGTTAATCCAGCACTGAATACTACCAAAAATAAGTGGTAGGTTATTAAATGCGAATTTATCTGCAGCCACCACGACCTAAATCATTTTTTACAAGCTTTTCATTAACTTGCATTGCAATGTATGTATGTGTATGTTCGGTTGGACTCTTGCAACTCAATTTGGAAGCAGATACCTTTAACCGATGGAGCTGAAATTTTGTATACGTACACGTTTAGTTTGGATGACAATGAATGGTTAGCTGTGTAACGTTATTCAAATTCCAACATGGCATGGCATGAACAGAACATCCATAATGGCAGATAAGTTATTTTTAGTGCACTCTTATAATATGGGTAAAAATTAAAGAGCTTGCTGAGAATAAATCGAAAATAAAGTGACTCCAAACTAAATTCAATATGGCGAACAAAAGTGCATTCGGCAATAAAAGCTTTTATCAAAAAATATTTTTTTAACAGAAACTTATTTCAAATTATCTCACATTTGGAATTTTACTCACCGAAGTACCCAATCCGACTTTGTTTTATTAAGCCCGGTTTACACATCCATAAGTAAGTAAGTTGAGGAGGTCGATGGCGCAGTGGTTTAGCGCCTGGCCCAGCGATTGCGGTCATGGGATGGGTGACCAAAAATTTATTATCTCGAGCTCCTCCGTGCTTCGGAACGCACGTTAAACCGTTGGTCCCGGCTGCATTTACAGTCGTTAACACCCACCAATCCGCATTGGGCCCGCGTGGTGGGTTATGGCCCGTCCTCCTTATCCACCCATAAGGAAGGCCTGAGCCCCAGCAGTGGGGACATCAAAAAATGCCTGATGGACAAGTAAGTAAGTAAGTAGAAACTTCATTAGTAATTTCTTTCGACAATAAAGTATAGATATTATTTTATAATATAATATACAATATAATATACAAGGTGTTTGGAAACAGCCTTATAAAGCCAAAAATGTTAGATAGGGACCATCAAACTCAACAATTTTTACTATGGGACCAACTTAGAAATCGCGAAAAAAAATCTGCTGTGTCAAATAGGTGTATTTGTTAATACAAAACCACACCTAAACTTAATCGTTTCGCAACCAAAGCCTGTGATCCACGAATCCGACCTGCCAGTAATTATCGCTTGAACTCGTAATTAGCGCATGCATATTCTCTGCAGCGCTGCCCCGCCGTTTGTCCTAATTGTAGACCAATTACATGTAATCGTTCTAGCGAAATCTTGAAGCGGAAAGCGCTATTTCACCTCTTGATTGAATGTCGGCGATACAAGTCGAATTATTGCTAACATTTACTATTCGTTCTGGAGTTAGATATTTTTAGGGTTGTGTTTGGCGACTTTTAACGCAAAAGAGCCAACTTGAACACCATCTATAAGAAAATTTGTTGAATGCTTGCAAAGCACTGATGTCGCCCACTGATGGATATTGGGAAATAAAGTATGGACGGTCTTTTCCCGTTGTCCACCAGTGTCCACCACTGGAAAGAAATGTAATCCTGATATCCTGATAAGGTGAGAATGAGAATGGGCCCTTTTAACCTTTGCTGAACTTAGCAGCTTTTGTTGTGAAATGGTAAAAAACAAAAAGACTATTGTAATCTTTTCTGCTGTGTCATGTTTATTACACATTTTTTAAGAAAACTTTTCCTTTAAATTTAGAACAGTGCTTTTCTATAAGCTTAAAGCGCCTCCAAAATGCGCTTGATTCGATCAAGTATAGAAGGGTGTGGGAACCGTTACAGAGCTTGTATCGCAGATTTTAATTATTCCACTTACCAGATTAACCTTTCTTTTAACCGATAAATGCTTTAAGCAGCTTTAAATGGGATTGTGTGACTGATTAATTAATGTGTCCTTTGAAATTTAATCATTAAATGCCAGTAGGTACTAACTATTGCTTGTGGTAATAGACGGTAAGAATTTATTGTCAATACAAGATTAGCTTTATACACATAAGGTCAATCAGATTTTTCGGCCAAAGTTGTAACCATATCTGCAAAAAACATGTAATCACTTTACCATTGATGGTTCATACAGTCTGAGAAGAAGAAAAACTCAATGTTGAAAATTCTTGCAATATTATTATTTATTTACGTTTTAGAAAGAGACATTTATCAATTTCAACGATTATGAGATATTTATTTATTTAACAGTTTAACCACCACCATACACACATATTTTTTACAATTCGTGAATTAAACACTAAAAATAAATGAACGTATGAAATAAGTAAGAAAAACGTTAGTAGTAAATTTAAGATTTCATACACAATAACATAATAATACAAAATTAAACGAAAAATTCCTTTGGAGGAAAAATAAATTATAAAATAAATTATAAACGTAGGTCACCGGTGACCTACGTTTAAAAATTAACGCGACTAAAGTGTTAATAAACGGTCACTCTACTTCTTAGTTTAGTTAGCTTAACCAACAGTTTAACCCATTCGAATATTTTATTGGATTTTAAATGTTCCTCTTTCCGTTTAATCGTCGGTCCTTCCCATTTCCATCACGTCACGAACGAACGATAATCAGCCACTGTTTTATTCCCAAAGTATAGAACTAAAACAGTAGTCACATGGAAATTAGGTAAAGAATACGACAATAGTAGTTTAAATGTAAATTCCTCACTTCCCACATAAATTAAAAGCGGTACTCTTTGGTTGATTGTTTAAGGATACCTTAAAATTTTATTAATGAGTTTTTTGTGAATTATCTACGTGTAATTGTTGACGAATGTAACAATACAACACGTTACAATATTTCTTAAGTTCAGTCACATTTATGAATGTATACAGTTAAGAACTTTTTCACCCTAAAAGCATTACTTTTTTGTAAAATGTAATGCACACATCTAGCGTATTACACTCTCACACAAGAAAGAGGAAAAAAACGTATTTTTATAGCAAGCAGTTAATTCAGCCTAATCCACTCGGCCCATAATTATTATATTCGTTTGTTCTTCGACCGAGTACGTTTTCGCTGCGTCCTGAATGCGTAATAAGCAAAGCTTTCCAAGTATCGTCCTGGCAGTTATCGGGCGTGCCATCTGACTATTATATTACCAAAATACAGCTTTAAATGCACTGTAATCCCGTAATTAACTTAAATGCAGCCTGTGTTACATGAATATTGCGCGGGAAATGCATTTTCGATTGTGAAAATTCTAGCTTGGGTCGGTTGGACCACGCCTGTCGAATGTAGGGTTAATTTTGCGATTTGGGGCAGGTGTTTTCGTTATGTCTGTATTAGGAGATTTTTTATCGGTTTTTGTTCTTACTTGTTATTTTGAGTTTATTTAGCTTATAAGATTAGTTTTTCTACACACTTTACTTTTAAATTAATATATAAAAGTAGATAAGTAATAATTATGCAATAGCTCAAATTCTTGCATTTAATTTATTAATACTTACAAAATATAATTTATAGAAATTTTAAAATAGTAATCATTTTGTAAATTTAAACTATTCGTTGTTTATTTTCTATAATTACATAAAAATGCCCATACAATTTTTAGAAGCATTATAATATGGTTATAATAGTGGGTTATTCCCTGAGGATCTCATTCCCCGAGGATCATGTCCCGGGGAATCTCGAATTGTTTTTATCTTTATGAACTTAATCAATTCACATTGGAGATCCTCCGGGACATGATCCTCAGGGAAAAACCCAAAATAGTCACATTCCTTTTTTTGCGTTTTACAAATTCAGAGCAAAAATTCCTGCTAGTTCGTTAACTTTTTTAAACCCTATTGAATTAACCCAATAATTGCCACACCAAATGATGTATTAACCCAACCCAATTAAGGTTAAGAATGTGAATTGACGTGCCATCGTGATTTGCATTAGCATAGCTATATCGGACACCCACATCGCATAACGCCAGTGCCGGATCATAGTATAATTAAATCGTCAATACACGAACGATACATGGACGGCAGGACTATATCGATTGTGATGTAGAGCCTTTGGAAGAGGCAGGTGGTAATGGTTGGTGAATGTTCGTGAGCGTGGCTACTCGCAGACAAACCTGCTGTTAGGTTTTGCGAGGCAAATTGTAAAAATTGTGTACCTAACCTTTTAATAATAAATAAAATAAATAAATAATAATAGACACAAAATATTCGTTTGTTTGTAACAAAATAAGAGCACGTTTTTAGAGTTTAGAATGGCGTTTGAATTTAACGCATTGGTAGGAGTACAATTACGTTCATTACTAGGTTCACAAACTGTAATGCCATTATTGTAACTTATGACTTCCTTAAAACCAAAAACAATACTTGAACATAATACACATATTTATCAAATGATGTGCGTGCATTAAATTTAATTTGAGCATCAAACGCGTATTGCCATATTCCAGCTCTGGATATTATATTTATGACAAAAACAGCGACAGCTATTATTTGCATATGCTATATTAACTATATCTAGCACTAAATGATGCTAAGTAATTATACCTGACAATTAAAAATCAAATGATTATGCATTGACAACAACTTAATACTTTTTATCGATCTATCTATGACTATGAGTGATGATTATGATAACCTTAATTACATTAAAACCAAACTAAGTACTTGCTAAAACAGCTAAATCAGAAGGAGCACTTCCAGTACATTTACCTCGTCACCCACAGCTATGTAGCCCAGCGGTTTTGCCAAAGCAAGCCGCGGGTGAACTACTAATGAACGGTGTAAGCTTCCAAGTAACGGTGGCGATGCGCATAACATACTTGTGCTATGAATTATTAATATGCGCATAGCGAATCTGATAGAACATGTGTCCTACGACTCCGTATGGCGGTGCCTAGCAGTCAATAGATGAGCTGTTTTGGCAATACAGCCCCAACGGGTATTGGCTATAAAATCAGTTAACGTTACAATCAACACATCGATTCGTTTGTACAGGTATACAAACTTAATCGTAATCGTACGTAACTAATAGTTTTTTTCAGATCAACTCTATTTAACTTAGCAAATTACTATCAAGATTATTAACACTTTCAAGGACACTATTTACTCCAAATATGGCACTACATTTTTCCATACAAATTGAAATCACGTCTATAAATGTTGTGTCACTTAGTTCAAGATGCTATAACACGCTATAACGGTTGATATGGCAGTACGTCTCTATACGTAGTTACTTTACTATGACCATATCAAACCCAACCCTCAAACACTGTGTGAATGTGGCACTACGCCTGGTGCGTACGCCTGTCCGATTGGTACGCTTCGGTAGCGCGTCGGCTATGTTCGTGACGTCACAACGCGCATACTATGCAAAAATGTACATGTGTGTGTAGGGTCACACTTTCATAGGCAAAAAATCTTTTGTTATGACAGTACACACATGAAATTGTTTGTGCTGTGACAGTAAATATTGGACTATATATAGAAACTATAGAAACCGCACGCTCATATCCGTAGTAGCCAATAATATGTAAGGCGTTGTGTCATATTGTAACTCCATAAAATCACGATAATAGCCGTTCTGTCCTTGAAAGTGTTAATATAATTGAAAAATATTAGAAAAAATTACTCACCCGTAGCAGCTCATGCGGGACTCGAATCCGCACCCTTAGGATTCCGGCCCAATGCACTAACCAATTATGCTACCGAGTCGCTAGCGAGATTGGCAAATTTTCTAATACTTTTCACGTTTCCGCTGTAGTAGGCCAGCGCCATCTCATCAATGTGAAGAGAATTAACTTCGACATTTGAAAGTAACACCTTTACAGATGCTAGACAAATTGATTAAGATGAAATAGCCATTTTAACTATTAGATTTTATTAAAAATCGACACCCGTAGCAGCTCAGACGGGACTTGAACCCGCACTCTTAGGATTCCGGCCAATGCACTAACCAATCTCGCTAGCGACTCGGTAGCATAATTGGTTAGTGCATTGGGTCAGAATCCTAAGGGTGCGGGTTCAAGTCCCGTCTGAGCTGCTACGGGTGAGTCGATTTTTTCTAATATTTTTCAATTATATTAATAATCTTAATATAAAAAAAGCATTGGAATGCATAAAATCTAAAAGTTTAAAATTACTATCAATTACAAAGTAAAGTATGTAATTCTGTTAGCCTCTATCTTGTTAGCATCATGAAACCACTCCTGAGCACGGGTTTCAGGATCTTCACGACGCTTGCTTCTGCGTTGCGACTTGTGCGCATCCATTACTTGTATTACATTTTAACTCATACCCTTTGGTTTTAGGTACAGTCAGTCCACCAATAAACAAACTGCGACTATAAAAACATCTAATAAAAACATCTAACAATTATTGATAAAATTCCACCAAAATTACAAAAAGATGTCGATGTCAACAAAGGCCTACTCCTCATCGACAGCACAATAGAAGATCACACACGACAAACATCAGTCATAGGAAAAAAAAGAAATGTACATGTTGGAACTGTTGGAAGCAACGGATATCATTTGATTAATGTAAGATAAAATAGCTATTGTCGAGAAATCTCACCGTATAACATAGGAGTAATGCAATGTATCTGTCATTGATAATAATGCAGGAAGTAACAGTCACAAATAAATTATAAAAGATATAATTTAATAATTTTATGTTATGCCAAGCAGTAAAATGGAAAAGTTTCACAAATTTATGTTGAGATATTTGGGTTACTTGCAGCTTGCTTGTACCTTATTATCATTTTTTACAAATACTACTATAGTGACCAACGGAGTAAGGTAGCCCTATTAGAAGTAAGGTAGCCCTATTAGAATATAGGTATACCTATTAGAAGTGGATTGTAGCATTTGGACAATTCAAAACAAAAGTTGACCTATGATAAAAACTTATTTTTTCTTCAACAGTCGAAAGTATGAAATAAAATACTGTTCATTAAAGGCTCAACATTTCAAAGTTTAGACACATATTTAACCTTTTACTTTTGGGCACATAAACTCTATTGTGATTAAACCACCAGAGCACGTTACAAATGAGACGAGCAACGAGTGAGCAGTTAAGATCATGTGCGCTATTCACATAAATGATTAAACAAAAGCTTTTGACGGCACAGACACTCGTTTTGGGGACAATCATTATGAGAAAATCTAACAAATGACTAAAAACACAGTAATAAAGACATTCATAGATGTATCCGCGCTGTTACCAACAACACTCACGTTTGAGATGAATATCTTAGGCGGAATAAAAGTACCGCTTCATTTTAAGATGCCGCGGGAGAAACTCGATTGTTGAAACTGGATAATGCTGAAAACTAAGAAATTTGCAACACCCTAACGTTTTTAGCGAAAGAAGTGACTAAACAAGATCATTTGCTCGTATCAGAATTAGCATCAAAACTGACCAGTTCTATTCTTCTTTACGTTATGTTAGTTGGAAAACTTATATTAGCTAGTTTAACACGGCAATCTTTTTTAACTATAAACATTCAGATAATGATCAGAACAATATTTTTACTGTTCATAAAAATGCAATTAACTACGAATCTAACAAGACCGTTAAGATTAACCAAAAAGGAGTAATCTGGAATTAAACGTAGATAAACATTAAAAACCGTTAGAGAAGATCTTTTTGCTAGGCCTTTCGGTGCTTTATAGTCCAAATAAGGCTGGTAAATTGTTACGGCTCGCATATTTGGCACTGGTGCCTTCTTTAACTGTACCGCTAAGCACATGTATTAGCGCTCGACCGTTTCCATGAGTTGAATTGTAAATGCTTGTAAGTGGATTGTGTAGTTGTTTTTCTATTCTTGTTTCTTTGTTAGTCACTTTTTAATTTTCCTTGTCTACTTATTAATCATTACAATTTAGATTAATACACTTTTTTGGTTAGTAGAGGTAGAGAAAGGAGTTTTTTGTTTGTTTCGTTTTCTACTTTTATTCGTTATCATTAGACTACAATGCAACAAAAACCAACCCAATCACACTCTACATGCATAAATTACAGTATGAGTCCTGCAAGTTAGGGTCTAAGTAATTAGCCCTAATTTTTTCACTCATTTTTCCTAAAAATAGAATGAATGTCAATTGTCTATATCAATCACGCTTCAAACAGCACCTGTTTGTAGAGCGCGACCAAGAAATCTTGATCTTTGCCGTTCCCCATACGCATGCGCGCCGCGTACTGCGCAGGACATTCGCGCGATCGAACATTTCGCTTGCTATTCCACGTATGCGCAGCGTATAATTATAAAATATGCTGCTTAGGGTTGTCGTTTTTAATTAAAGAAGGTACCTAAGCAATTAACAAGTTTAAGAAATACCTTAAGAAGTGTGGACATATTGTAAAGCGTAGCTACTTCATATTAGGGGCTACCCGTTGGTACAGAGGTAGTTGAGCATCTATATAAGCAAAACAACTGGTTGAAATGCATGTACTTAATTAATTATTATTATATCTTCCTTGACCATCTATAAGGAAGGCCTGTGTCCGAGCAGGGGTACAATGAAATTGATAACTATGATGATAAACATATCAGCAGCTAGTCGTCTGTTTCTGAAGCTAAAAAAAAATTGTCAGAACATATATTTTATCTGACAACCAGACAACAGATCTGCTTAGTCTACGCTACGTAGATTTTTTTAAAACCAACTATGTGTCTGAGTAATATATTTACTGAGTATGATTATACTGAGTATACTTATTTCCTACTCTTTGCCTTCAATATTCAAATTATCAACGTAAACCAGAAAGTGTGTTAAGCCATACGTAAAGCGCAAGAAGAGGTTTCAAGATTTTTTCTTCAAATTGATAATTAACCAGCCCTAAAAATAATCCCATGTATCCTTTGACAGATGGCTCGCAGTACACATTAAGTGAGTCACAATTTATACGACACCTAAAGCCATTGTTTTTTCTACATTTACGAAATTTTAAGCGATCGCCCAATGTTCGATTTGTCATTCTGGAATGATGCGCTTTTTGTCATTAAGTTTGCAATGTCACGTTTGGTACTCGGAAAAGTATCGTTTTCTTGTTAGCCATTCTTCATTTGCTACATTTCGGTAATAATCCTTTGAGATTTAAGTGTTTTCGTCGACAAAGGTCGTAAACCTTGTGTGATTTTATTTTAATGTAGCTTTTCAACTTAGGTAGGTAGTTTAGTACAGAACACCCGTTCAATCGCTTAGCTATCAGTTTAATCATTTATGTCTATAAAATGCATTTCAAGAGAAAACTCCTACGCTTATAGAATTATTTCTAATCTCATAATATTTGTATGGAGTCACCTTAAAATATCGTTAAAATTAAAGTTCCCTTGATTTGAAAATAAAGATCCTTTTTTTCAATATTTTCAAATCATATGTACACTATCTCTGGAGAATATTCACCTTTTTCTTAAGAACTTAGGACCACTTTGTACTTGATATCAATTAGATGTTATTATGTCAAAATACATACATACATACATACACTCGCGCCTGTTTCCCATGGGGGTAGGCAGAGACTATGGATCGCCACCTGCTACGATCCTTGCACACTTCTTTCGCTTCATTCATATCCATCAATCTTTTCATACATGCCCTGCGGTTTTTGTCACTGCGTACACCAGCCTTTTTTATAATAACCTCTATTTGGTCCGCGTAGGTTTTTCTGGGACGCCCTCGTGCAATCGTTCCTTCCACATTCGCACAGTATATCTCTTTCGTGATTCGCCTTTCATTCATCCTCTCTAAGTGACCAAACCACTGGAGCATTCCTTTCTCAATTCTTGTCACTATATCATCTTTCAAACCACACCTTTTGCGAATCACCTCATTGCTCACTCTATCACTCAGTTTTACTCCGCATATTTTCCTCAACGATCGCATCTCTACCGCATTTATTCTGCTTTCATTCTTCTTCTGCCATACCCAAGATTCACTTCCATACATCAGTGTCGGTACCAGCACTCCGTTATGAATAGCCATTCGCGCCTTTGCAGAAACGGTTTGGCTACTCATAACCGAGTGTATAGCACCACTCACCGAATTTCCTTTCTTCACTCGTCTTTCTATGTCTTCCTCACTCTTTCCGTCCCTTGTGAACAAACTCCCCAAGTATACAAACTCACGGACTTGTTCCACTTTTTCGCCACCTAACATTACCGTACAGTCAGTCATTTCTTCATCTCTCTCAAACACCATCACTTTAGTCTTAGTTACATTCACTTTCATCCCTTTTCTCACAAAATCTTCATTCATAACCGACATCATTTCCTGCAACTCTTGCGCAGAAGACGCAAGTATAACTTGGTCGTCAGCGTAGAGAAGGCACTTGATTTGAGTCCCATTCATCACAACCCCACAGTCACGTTCTTTCAGACCTTTCATACAACTGTCCAAAAACAGATTAAAGAGCCATGGTGACGCAACACATCCCTGTCTGACACCCCTAGAGATGCTAAACCAGTCAGTGTATACGCCGTCAATCCTGACGCATGCACGGGAATCCTCATAGAGAGATTTCAGTGCATGAATCAGTCTGCTCTCCAATCCGTATTCGGACAACACTTTCCATAGCTCATTCCTGTCAACTCGATCGTAGGCCTTCTCCAGGTCCACAAAGGCACAGTAAACCTTTTTGTGCTTAGCCAGGTGTTTTTCGGTTAAGCACCTCAAGGAGAAGACCTGATCCGTGCATCCCATTCCCTTTCTGAATCCCGCTTGCACATCCCAAATACTCTGATCAGTTTTTTGCATCACTCTTTCAATCAGTACCTTTGCATACAATTTACTGACAATGCTGAGAAGACTGATCCCGCGGTAGTTTTTAGCATCCTGCCGTGACCCTTTCCCTTTGTACAGCGGCACGACCACGGCTTTACGCCAATCTTCCGGCACTTTGCCACTGTTCCAACATTTATTAAAGATCAGGCACAGCCAGGACGCAACCAGCTCTTTCCCACCTCTCAGCATTTCAACAGTAATTCTGTCATATCCTGCTGCTTTCCCTTTTTTCATGCTCTTCATTGCACTAATAATCTCATCCATATATATATCTCTTTCATCCACTTCTGTCTCTTCCTCGTCTTCCACCCTTTTATCCGAGGCTTCTAGCATAGAGCCATCCGCCTCAAACAAACTCTCAAAATATTTCATCCACTCCTGTAGTACGCCTTTTTCATCTGTCACTAGCTCACCTTTTTCATCTCTTATCACATTCATTTTAGACTTATGTGATCCACTTCGAGACGTTTTCACTTGTTTCCAAAACAATTTTATATTGTCTCGAAAGTTCTCACAGAGTTTGAAGTCACACTTTTCTTTCATCTTTCTCTTTTTTTCGTCTACTTTTTCTTTCACTACTTTCTTAATCCTTTTAAACTCCCTTGCAACTGTATCATGTACTGTATGTCAAAATATTAAAGAAAAAACAATGCTTTTTAAAAATACATCTCGTACCAAGATAATATTCTAATCTATTCAATGAAATAAGCAATGTTTTAACTTTGTATGCAAATACCGTACTTGCAATACAGCGCCCAGGCACTTGACCAACAAAGCTTTTGAGCACAGAAAAGAAATTTTAGTATGTTTAATGAGACAAAAGACATTTTATGCTTCTATAAGCATAGAGCGACAAAACAATTAAAAATGCTTGTGATAGCATTAACATAGTCATCTTTACGAAAACGAAGATCAGATAAATTTAAAGTCTGAGGTCCAACACAAACCGAAAAAGTTGATAAATGTAGTTGATAAATAAAACTGAAGAATACAATAATAAAAGGACGAGCGAGTTACTCAAGTAACGGTAAATAGAAAAATAATTGAACTTTTTAACGGATACAAGCTCGGTTTTATTGAAAGTACTTTGGTAATTAGTTGGTATTTGGTTTGATTTTTTATTTGCCATTATTTATTTTGCAAAGGTGCCGAAACGTCGGAAAAATAAAAAATCAATCCATTTTCTCTAATTTTTACACACTTTCAAAATCACTGATTGTTATAAATAATTGAATCAAATAGTTATAAATAGATTGATAGTTTGTTAACCAAGGGTTGGTTTACAAACTAGCAATCTATTTAATGGCAAAATTATCAAACCCATACCAAGGGCGCCACAAAACATTCCACATCCGACTCGAGCTACCAACGGCAATACCCATTTGCGCATCCGGCTATGCGCTTACGCATTCAGCACCACAGCGCCATCTGTGACAAGAAAGCGCATAACCTCATTAGAAACCTAACACAAATTGAGCGCACAGTTTATCTAATAATTTTATTATACATATTCAAAAGGGCTCCACGCGTAATGGTCAAAATGACCCGCATTCGGTTTTTAATAGTCCAATTAACGTCTGGAGTCACGTTTTGTGAAGACAATAGCCATCTTTGTGGGGGCAGCGTTGGATGGCACATTGGCCAAGGCGAGCTTTCCATATTAATGTATGTTTGTTAGCGGTAAAACACGTAGACTGATGACGTAAGCCTAAAAGTATGTGCAGGTTGGATCACGCTTCTGCCAACTGCTGGCACCTTCGTCCACCAGCCTTAAAACGATGCGCAGATTTTAACAGTCCTTCGTGTTGGAATGTCAAAAGTATTGTTTGGAGTCTTTAGCGCTGGCTTACAATGAAGAGTTATTTTTGAGTAAATTACCTTCTTCACTGTTCAAGCATTGATCTTTTGGGTCGAATTTGTTATCTAAACTAATATTAACAGACAGCTCAAACATTTCTAAAATTTTAATAACAAAGCATTTTATGGCTTTGAATCCAAATTATCTTAATAAAGACACTTCGCTAGTTTTTTCTTCATTATTTTTTTTATTTGCGTCTAGATAATCCTTTATATTGTTTCCTTAAGCTTGTTTTTATAGCTTTAGCACGATCATCATCAGTGACATCATATCCTTTTAAGTTGCATTCAAATTAGCACCTTTCTATACCAACAAGAAATCTGATATGCGTTACGTCACCCCGATCTGATTCATTACCAACCACCAATTGTATTGTTCTCCGAATATTAGGGCCGTTTACACCAATTGCCTATTCAACTCGGTCGGTTAACGACAATTCGGAATAATTAATGAGATGTCGATTCGTTAGAACTGCAAAACCGGGACAGTTAAGTAGCTTTCTAATCTAAGTAATATGATCGAGGTTGGGCCGGTTAAGCTTATTTCTATTGTTTATATTTAGTGCAAGTAGGTGCTATGTGTTTTGGGCACAATAGCATGTATGATAATGCCTTATTTATATGCGTGATCGATAACAAATGTAGATTTAGTGATAAAGTTGTTGTAGCTACTGGCAGTAAAAATAGCAGGTGAAATAAATATTATAATACCACCGTACGTTTTGTTTCTGATCATAATTTAATATTGGATAGCATCACTCTTCTAGAGTCCAGTCTCTTGAAACATTATAGAAAAATATATTTTCCTAATTTAACGTTTTGAGTATTGAGCCTGGAATGCCTCAGAGAATGACGATGCCAGACTCAGCATACCTAGCCACCCGAAAAGGTAAAAAACAATTTACAAGTATTAAAGGGGTATCCACACCTTCCGATTTAGGCTGTCTTTTGAGTTCAATATTGTACTAAACTACATCCATTTGGTATATTAAGCTCAAAAGATGTGCCGTCGGATTAGTCGGACATCCTAAATCGGAAGGTGTGGATATACCTTAAAATTAATTTCACAGTGTGTTTTGCTCGTAACTTAAGGAACATTTGAAGTAATATCGAACTAAAAGCTCTAAAGCAGGTTCACATGACAAGCGCGTTGTCAAAACGAACGAATACAGCGAATTTTGTTAGTCGCCTCTGTGACTCCCAAATTTATGAACATAAAATGCAATAAAACAAAACACGATCATTAAAATGCTTGACGAAAAACAATAGACGATGCGATTGCCTGCCATAATGAGTAATACAGTTAACGAAAACGAGCAGTAAACGTGGATTTAAATTGCTAATCGGCTAACTAGTAATGAAATGTTATACCCCGACCCAATTTTCACCGAGGGGACAGCGCGACTTCGTACAAGATAACGAATGCGGGATAACATCGAAAGCCAGATCCGATCATTGTTGTAATTCATCTTGATTTATAGTTGCGTGTTGTAAACACGAACTGTCGTAAATTAACGGGTTACTACGAAAACAATGACTCCTACTATGTGTCCGGATTGAAAAATGAATAATTTAATCAGTCTGTTTCGTAAGTGGTGTGACAAGACAATATGACAATTTAATTTTTAAAAATAAAGTTGATTGAAATACATATTATTGACATTGGTTTATTCGATTAGCATCAAAGGATCAACGAAGGTCGTCAACAGAATGTGACACACGAAGAGACACACATTCTATTAAGTGACAAATTAACAAAAACAACCTCATTTTACGGCACTAAGATCACCAACTGGGGCGATTTTGTTGTTATTCCAACTTGACTTGCATAGAAATTACATTTTTATAGCAATAGCGATAATAAACACTTTTTATTGGTGACAAAAGCATCAGGTGAGCGGATAGGGGTACCGCCGCACGCATACTGAATAGCTTTTTAATTGTTATCATTGCTGTTCGGAATGATTAATGAGGATAGTTATTCCAAGAATTTGAGAAGGATAGTAAAATGTGGGCTGATTGACATCACCAAGAAGCCGCAGGATTTTTTAAGTAGGGGACTAAGACAAGAGCTTAGAACGCTGGCCATTTAGTAAGAATTATGGGAATGTATATAGTAGATAGATTAGAAGACAAGCTCTTGACCGCTATCACGCCTGATGATATATATATGCGATGATGTGATCTACGATGGGACGCGCTTGCCTAGAAGATACTTTTACCTATACACTCGCGAGTTCAAGGCCCCCAGATTGTACCTATTCTGGAAACACAGACTCAGACAAGGAGTTCTACTCTTTATCCCAAAACGCTGATAAAATTTGAAGCAAAACGGTTATTGTGAGTCTTAGGAATATCCATCAAAAACGGTGGCGCTGAATCGTACGTCTGGTTGTCTGAAGGAATAAGGGAGAAGGCGGAATTAGGTTGTGCAATTCCACTGCACATTCGCCGAAATGTATCCGATAAAAACCTTTAAGCTTGCAACCTTGCATCTATGCTCAAGGCTTTTGAGCTTATTATAGAAAATATTAATGTGTTATAAACTAATAAAATCATTTATCAAACAATCAGTTTTTAAAGTTCAAATCAAATAGTAAATTTCGGGATAGCAGAGTTAGGAAGATATTAATCTACCGTGACCTTAAGAAAGAATCTCTGGAGGATAGGCGTCTCCTAAACATTTTAAAGATAACTTTAATTCCTATGTAATAAGTGCATAGGGACCAATTAAACAGCTATAGTTTAAGTCGTCTCTTAAAAGTTATCTTCAAAATGTTAAGAAGACTCCTGTCCTCCAGAGACGTCTTTACCTCATCTGACCTCAACCAGAGGTCATTTAATTAAAAATGCGAATCGCTGTAAATTAAACCAGGCAGTGTAAAGCAAATTAAATAGAAGTAAGACGAGACGAGGTTTTCTTTTTAATCCATAAACTAGGACCCTCGTCATTACTTCTTGGATTTCGCTTTCGCGCTGACTTATAGTGCTTGTATCTTATGGCATTTAATTGATCCAAGTGCAAATCCTTATTCACAGGATTAAGAGTCGCGACCGAATAAAATCGACGCATCCATTGCTTCTTAACATTTCTCATTATAAAAGTTGATGTTGTTAAAGGCGCGTGGGATGCTTACTGCATCCAAATCATCGCTTTTAGTGGGTACTGCTTCTCCAGAATAAGGTCCCCGGACGAGATTTCTCGTTTTCTTTAATTTATTTTCCTCTGGGAGGTGTCTAATGACCTGCTGCGTGTGGCCCGATATTTTTATCGGCCAGTGCGGCGCATTGACAATATTTTTCGAATATTAATGTCGATATTGTATCGATAAGCATTCGGTATTACAAATGATGGTCAGGTTCTCGAGTAACGCTTATACTAATTGAGCTGGTTACTTTGAAACGAAGAGTGCTACAGTGTTGCGTTAAGTAACTATGGTGAATAAAGATTAGATGAATGGAATGCAAAATAGTAGTCCTACGCTGTTTGACGTTCAAAGTAAGATAGGTCTTTATAGGAAAGATATTTAAATTCAGGCATATCTTTTTCATTTTCTGGATTTTAATATTTGTCATTTTGTTCATACTTATTTACTACCTAATCAAATAATTGCTTTCTGAAATGTTTGTATCCTTACTAATATTATGAATGCGAAAGTTCGTTTCTTTGTTTGTTACGCCTTCACGTCTTAACTATCCAACCAATCATCATGAAAATTTGCATACACGTTGTCAAGGGTACAGAGAATGACATAGGGTACCTTTTATCCCGAAAAAAGTAAGTACGTATCACTAGGTACGTCTAATAAAAATGCATACCTATTAATTATTATTCAATATCCATAAAATACTACACATATTTTAATGGTGGCTAACTAAAATCTATTAGTAATTCCGTTACTATGAAAAAAATAAATTTAATAGGACAAGCTAAAAGCCTATATAAAGAAAGAAAAAAAAAGGTTACCCATCCGAGGTGTAAAATAAACACCGATTCGCCACAAGAGCCGGTCCTAAGGTTGTATTAATTTGTATTTAAGTGTATTGAACAAGATAAAATAAATATTGTGGGACGGTATTACGTGTAAGATCGCTATGGCGATAAGTTTCGATGATGTTTGCTGATTGAGGTCAGTTTTGAGTTACGCTGTTGTTTTGTTCGATTACGAATCATTTGATTTCTAATTCGGATTTATAGTATGTACGTGATTTATGATTGTGTACTAATGATATGCAATTTTTTGTAATTTTTTTATCAATAGTAATTTTGCATGCCAAAGTTTTCTGTTAAAGAATTCGTTATTTATTAACGTTATGAAAGGGAAACAAAAAATGAAAATGATTAGGTAAGTATATTTCACTCTTTCTCACACTAATTTTAATAAAAATGGGAAACAACAGAAAAATCATTCTTAATGCAGAAGTAAACAAATATAAAATACACGTACTCGTATGTTGTTAACGAGGACGTTTAATAAGTTCGAAGTTGAAACAAAAATAAGTTCGAAGTCGAAACAAAACCTCTTTAAGTCAAAGTGACACGTTTTTTTAGTTCGTGATCGTTCATCAAGGCTTTTGTGTTACTTTTAAAGGCGTTTTGATGATTCAGTCTTACAACTAAGATCTTACGATTAAGAAATTATTAGGTGCTTTACCGAATGCTGGTTTTTTCTGCTACCTATTTTGTATGATATTTTGTAACTTAAATTTGATTATTTGTAGAGCAAACAGAAGTAAATGCTAGGTTTACGATAGACATAACTTGGAATTAATTTAAAGGCATCCTGTGTCCTATTATTATTATAAACGCGTAAGTTTGTATGTGTATGTGTGTGTGTGTGTGTGTGTGTGTGTGTGTGTGTGTGTGTGTGGTTACCTTCACGCAAACGGCTGGATGAATTTGGGTGAAATTTAGTTGGTAGACAGATTAGGAAGTGGATTATTTAACATACAGGATACTTTTTATCCTGATCAAAGGGAAGTCGCGGGCGGCCGCTACTTAATAACAAAGATTCTTTTTGTCAGTTTTAATAAGTCTGGAACGGGTGGTAGGAAAATATGGACGATTCAAAAGTACTTAATAATTGAGTTTCTTTGAATAAAGCTATTTTTGACTTTGACTTGATTTAAATCGTTTAAATTTAAATCTTTGGTTTATAATAAATTTGTTTAATGACCCTAAGCTACAGAATACATTGCCTAAGCTAGTGTTCCTAAATTATAATTGTTAATTTTTTCATCAAGTATTGAATCCCTTATTTAGTATCCCAAGTACCTACAAGAATTACACAAAAAGCCTTCTTTTAAGTATCGTTCCATTAATCAGGTACTTGTCACCAACATAAATACACCAATGAAGATAAGCAGCTAAAAGCCACCTTAATTACATTCTGACAAATTGGAGGCTAATAAAATATGGTGGGCTCTTAGAAACATTAAAAGTTACTCCTTTTGGAGCAATCAACTTGACACTGCGAATTAACTTGAGATTCACAAACACTTTTAATTAAAAGTTGATGATATCTGCGGAGTAAAAGAAACTTAATCACTTTCATTTATACAAGGTGTTTGGTAAAAGCCTTATAAAGCCGAATATGGCAGATAGGGAACTTCAAACTGAATAACTTTTACCATGGGATCAACTCTGTTTGCGGAAAAAAATCTGCTGTTTCGTACAAAAAATAATAACGAAAATAATATCAATATGTATGAAACAGCAGATTTCTTTTTCGCGATTTCAGAGTCGGCCCCATAGTAAAAGTTGTTCAGTTTGATGGTTCCTTCTACCATAATCGGCTTTATAACACAGTACATATATAAGTTTTTTCAAACAGTATAGGAGCTAACGTCACTTAGGCCCTATTGCCATTGCACTCCGTCGGATCGCTAGGGTTGGAATTTTCCGGCCGTCTCGTGGAATGCTACGCGGAACGCTATGGAAACAACTGCGACGCGATGTCACAGCCCTGACCAAAGTACTGCGAACTTTGCTTAGAGCTCTTAGAGTGACGTCAGCCGTCAAATTCGAACGTTTCCATGGAGCTCCTATTTATAAGGCTTTTACCAAACACCTTGTATATAGATAATATAATAAGCCATTTATTTCCTTGATAACATTAATCAAATTACATTTTTATGTCAATTAAATTATGTCAAATTACAATAATAAATTTTATCATTCATACTTAATTAATGCATTAAATTATTCAAATTATTTAAAATATATATATAGTTAGATATAATAAATTCTATAATGTCAATACATGCATCATATTTGTCTATTTGCTATCAAGGACCTCTCTACGAGTATAGGCCTCCTCCAATTTTTTCCACTTATTTCTGTCTTGGGCTACCGTCATCCAATTGTCTCCTGCTACTTTATTGATTTCATCGGACCATCTCTCTAGTGGTCTGCCTCTTTTTCGTTTACCTTGAGGTCCAGACCAAGCTGTAATTTTCTTAGTCCATTTTTGGTCATTCATACGGGCAATGTGACCTGCCCATTTCCATTTCAGTTTATGGCAGTGTGATAATGCATCTATTACTTTTGTACTATTCCTTATGTCTTTATGTCGTATTCTATCTTTGATTTTCAAGTTTAGTATACTCCGTTCCATAGCTCTTTGACATGTTACAATTTTTCTTCTTGTGTAGCTATTAAATATCCATGTTTGGCTTGCGTATGATAGACACGGCAGTAGGCATGCATCCAAAATTTTCTTTTTAAGGCTTATAGCAAGATTTGATTTAAGTATGTCTTTATAGCTCCAGAACTTGTTCCAAGTGGAGTTAATACGTCTTGTGATCTCATCATAGTGTCTGGATTTCTTAAAAGAGATCTGTTTACCTAGATATGTATATTCTTGCACGTATTTCAATACTTGGTTATCCACTTTGATGAGCCTTTCCCAGTTGTTTGTCATAACTTTAGTTTTTTCTGCGTTTAATGCCAATCCTATTTTCATGCTAATTGAGTTGAGGTCATTTATCATTTCTTCCAACTGAGTGGCACTTTCTGCTAATAAAACTATATCATCAGCAAATCTTAAATTACTGAGATAGTCTCCATTTATGTTAAGACCTTTTTTGGACCAATTAAGCTTTCCCATGATACTTTGAAGAACTGTTATAAATATTGTTGGAGATAATGGATCTCCTTGCCTCACGCCTCTACAAATGTTTATAGGGGGGCCCTTTCTGTCTAGTTTCACTCGGCTTACACTTTTCTTGTATATGTTCTTTAAAAGTTCGATTGTTTCTAATGGTATTTTGCATTCTTGTAGAGCTGCCCACATGCTGCTGTGAGATATTGAATCAAAAGCTTTGGCGTAATCGATGAAAGCTAGGTAGAGTGGACGCCTTTGCTCTTCATATTTTTCAATAATTTGTTCAAGGACATGAATATGGTCTGTGGTCGAGAAGTTCCTACGGAAACCCGCTTGTTCTATAGGTTGAAATTTTTCTGTGATTGTAGAGATGCGTTGTTCTAAACATGAGGCGAATAATTTATAAAGATTTGTTTGTAAGCTAATAGGACGATAATTTCCGATATCAGCAGGGTCTCCTTTCTTGTATAACAGTATTATATCTGATTCTGCCCATTCGGAAGGTATAGTTCTCACTTCCAGAATTTTATTAAATAGAGCTGTTAAGAGTGGTGCCAGTAGATGTTTTCCTAATTTAATTATTTCGTTAGATATATTATCCGGTCCAGTACTTTTGCCTTTCTTAAGTGACTCTATTTTTATAGATGTTTCGTCTATAGAGAATCTTTGTAATTGAGGTGATGTTTCGGATGAATCATTTTCATTTTGGGTAGAGCTGTCAACAGTAGAGTGTTTTTGTTCGGCATACAGATTTGCGTAAAAGTTTGTTGCCGTCTCTATTATTTTGGATCTTGAGAAAGATACTTTTCCTGAAGTTTTTTCTTTCAAACTTGGAATCCAATTTTTAGATGTTTTTATCTCTTTGTATCCTTTCTTTAAGCTTCCCGAATTTGTTAGATGTTTCTCTATTATATTAAGTTTATGATCCCGGTATTCTTCTTTAATTTGTTTTTTAACTGTTTTGTATAGATTGTTTAGTTCATGCTTTTCTTCTCTGCTTAAATGTTTTTTATATTGTAACTCGTTTCTTCTTTTTATAAGTATTTTTGTATTCTCTGAGACTACACTTCTTTTTTTCTTGCTAGTTCTTTTTATAGAATTCAGCGCATCAATAATAGCTTTCTTTATTTTTGTGTAGAATAGCTCTACATTTTCGCTGTCGGTAATGCTCGTTGTGCTCAGATTTTGTTTTAAAGAGTCTAAGAAACAGCTTTCTTCCTCTATAGTATTCAAAGTAGTTGTCTTGTGCATGAAATTTGCTCTGCTTCGTTTTATTTTCGATATTTGGTAAGTACTTCTCACGAGACGATGATCACTAGGAAACTGAAGCTGATTTATAACTTCGATATTTGAGAATTTTGCTTTAGTATTGGACAGTATGTAGTCTAGTTGGCTTTTTGTTCCTTTAGGGGACAACCAAGTCCAAAGTTGGCTGGTTCTTTTCTTAAATGTACTATTTAAAATGGTTAGATTATTTTGTAGGGCAAATTGCAGTAGGATCTCACCTCTTTGGTCTCTCACTCCATAACAGTATGGGCCCATTATTCTTTTGAGTTCAGGCTGTTGTTGGCCAACACGAGCGTTAAAATCTCCCATCAAAATTACATTTTTATTACTTTGCTCTATTGCGTCTTGCAATTGGAGGTAGAAAACTTGGATATCGTCGTCGCTTGCATCTCTAGTAGGTGCGTATGCTTGGATGATAGAGATTGAGTCGTGTTTAAAATTCATATTTAAAATACATACTCGGTCTGAAATTGCAATGAAGCTTTCGATATTTAATTTCAAGTATTTTTTTATTAAGAAACCTACGCCATAGAGACCCTTGGTTGTACCATAATGACAAAATATGTGTTCATCATCTTCTATTATGTTATAGCCTGTTCTTCGTATCTCTGCTAAACCGATTATATCGTATTTTATTTTAGTAATTGCTTCTTTAAATTCTAATAATCTTTCTTCAGACAGTAAAGATCTTGCGTTGTATGTACATATATGAAGTAAGTGGTGTGAAGGGTTTTGGTCGTTAATCCCAAGGGTGACCAGCCCTATTGGGGAACATCGTGGAGAGGTCGCAGCATTGTGTCATATGTTGTTTTCGTCTTGAGTTTTTGCGGGTTTCATCGCGGCAGCAGCGGTAGGTGTAGAGGCATGATGGTTTTCCTTATTTTGCTTTCTTGTTATAAAATTATTCATAGTCGAATTATTCGAGTTTTGTTTCTTCATAGTTCTTTTCGCATTGCAATTTGATGTTTCTGGGGATTCTGAAAGGTTTCTTTTATTTTGGTTTTTATTATTTTGTTTGTGTGAGTGTGTGCGTCGATTGTCTTCTGAAACAATTATCAATTTGTTGTACTTCAAAAATACTTTGTTCCCCTTTTTTCTTTCCTCTAATAGCTGTTCAGTAAGCCTCTTTCGTTCTTCCAGTACTTCTTTGGGGAAATCTTCTTTTATATAATAAGGTGTTGTTTCAAATTTTTTCTTGTTTTTCATAAGTTCTATTTTCATAAACATCGTATTCAGAGTGACAATGACTGGTCTTGATTTTCCATCAGATTTTTTTCCTAGACGTTTTATATCTTCTATGTTTTCTTGCTTAAAATTTATATTTTAAGCAAGAAAACATATATTTTTTCTTGTATATAGATATATTTTCTTATTTCAATAATTATGATTTCTTGGCACTAAAAAGGTGGCAAATACTTAAAAAAACAGTTACGGGTACTGTTAGTATGATAATACTTTCTAGAAATACCATCTTGATAAAATTTGAAGGACCCAGAAACTTTGAAATTGTTATAGTTATTTAAATGTGGTACGTATAGGTAAGTATTATTAGCATAAGGAAATATTTAATTCTCAAATAAGGCAAAATTTTAAAACTCAACACTTGTATTCTTCATATTCGAATACGAAACACCAAAAACTTCAGATAAAAACAAAAAAAACTGATCCGCTGTCGCACCAATGCTCGTTTTCCATAAAATAAATTAGAATTTAATCTATATGAAACACGTTAAGTAAAACCAACAAATATAACTGTCGATTATTTACGACCACAAGCTATGCGACAGAAAAAAAGTGAAATTCCTTATAATGACAAAGAATTAGTGTAAAGCACATACATACAAAAGTTGACGTAGGGTTCCCACTTTTTGAATGTACAAATTTAATTTAAAAGTATACTTTTTTATACAATACTAAATGTTTGTAAAGTAATACTTTTTTGTTTAGATAAAGTTAGTCACTAAGAGTATGAAGAAGGTAATGTTCTTCTTGTGTATTAAAATCGAAAAAAACTAATTCTTACCCTTAAACGCAACACATAACTATATAGAACCTAATAGTTTCAATTATGTTAATAATCTACTGTCTTCACATTTAACATTAAATTAGTTTCGTCTTTTGTCTTTTTTTATTATCCACTCCCACCCATTCTTTCATAAACACCAAGTACACTACACAAAAAATAAAATATTACATCACCAATCGATTGTTGCAATATTTCCAGAAGAGAAGGCAATTAAAGCTGTTTTACGAATTTTGTGTAATTTTTACTTTAACAATTTTATTTCAAAATTAAGTGTCAACCCTATACCCTCGCGAGTTAAAATTAACGCCATCTCATTTAAAGCGAGAGAAATTAAAACTCCTTATCCTTTTTTATGTGGCATTTATGTTGAACATAAAATTGAACACGTACCCTTTTTAAAAGTGATACGGGATTGCCTGCAGTGGGTATCTTAAAGTTTTAGTAGTGTCAAAAAATATATTAATTATTTTCATAACACTACATGGACTCTATACTTTTGAGATAAGGGTCATTTCTGCAGTGTAGCTGTTTCGTTTTTATGACGTTTGTGTCCGCGAGTGTTCTTGGCTCCATGCATTCTAGACGTTTCGAATTGGTATGCAGATGAGAGAGAAATCTTATTAATTTTCATCTTCATCGTGTGGAGGAATATCTGTCAATCTGAATACTTTGTAGTCAGCTGTAAGAGGCGGTGCAAAAAATAACAATTCTTTGGTTATGCTCAAATTATTAACTTTTTGTTGGGTTTTTAGGGTTCCGTAGCCTAAATGGCAAAAAACGGATTATAGATTCGTCATGTCTGTCTGTCTGTATGTCCGTATGTCACAGCCACTTAATTCCGAAACTATTAGGATTACACAGTTGAAAGTTGGTAGGTAGATGTATTCTAGTAACCGCTTAGCGAATTTAACACAAAAAGGAAAAAAAGAAAAGCTCCCCATACATGGAACTGAAACTGAAAAAAAAATTTTTGTTTAAACCAATACGTGTGGAGTATCTATAGATAGGTCTTTAAAAATGACATTGAGGTTTTTAAGACGATTTTTTTTCAAAGTCAACCGTTTGAAAGATAAGCACTGCCAAAGTGGTAAAATGTGTGTCCCCCACCTCTAACTTTTGAAATAAGAAAGTGAAAAATTTAAAAAAAGTATACGCTGTAGATCTTAATAAACACTTTCAACGAAAATTGGTTTGAACAAGATATAATAATTAGTTATTGAGATATAGCACATTTTCCAAAACCGCAAATATAACTTTGTCATTCATACCAACACTGAAAAACAAAGTTATTTTTGCAGATGAAAAATAATAGTGGTATTAAATATCGTATGGTTTAAGGTAACTACGGAACCCTACTGCGCGTGGCCCGACACGCACTTGGCTGGTTTTTTTATATATAGAGTTTTATGAACCGATGGCATAACTTGTGCCTCAAGTACTGCCGCTTATAGGGTTGTTTGTAAAACACCAACAATCTGCAGAAGTAGATTACAAATATCATAAATAATAACGTTTAGTTTTACGTTTACTTTCAGCTAATCGTGTTTTGTATGAAAAGTAAATGTTTTCTTTTGTATTTTTCGGAAAGTCGTAAAAAACAAACGTTGTTGTTTATAATATAGAGGTTGCTGCGAGGTTGGTGATGTTTTACAAATAACTCTGTATACCACATCATTATAGGTAGCTACAGGTACCTATAGGTATTCCTGTAGGAAGTATTCTATTAAATTATTCAATGTGTAAAAATACTCGTATACAGCACCAATAGTCGTATTTTAAGATTACGTAACTCAGTAACTTGATTTTTTAGGGTTCCGTACCCAAAGGGTAAAAACGGGACCCTATTACTAAGACTCCACTGTCCGTCTGTCTGTCTGTCTGTCACCAGGCTGTATCTCATGAACCGTGATAGCTAGACAGTTGAAATTTTCACAGATGATGTATTTGACGACCTCCATGGTCGAGTGGTTCGCACGCCGGTTTTCAAGGCGTCACCATTTCTTGAGGCCCTGGGTTCGATCTCCGGCTGGGTCAATGTAGACAATGAACTTTTCAATATTGTCTCAGGTCTGGGTGTGTGTCATACCACCGTTGTTGATGATTTCCATAACACAAGTGCTATAGCTACTTACTTTGGGATTGGAGCAATGTATGTGGTGTTGTCAAATATTTATTATTTATTTTTATTGCCGCAATAACAACAAATAATTAAAACAAAATAAAATAAATATTTAAGGGGGCTCCCATACAACAAACGTGATTTTTTTGCCGTTTTTTGGTACAGAACCCTTCATGCGTGAGTCCGACTCGCACTTGGCCGGTTTTTTACAGTCTCAAGGGACTGAAATTTTTAGTTGATTTGATATGATAAAAATTCAATTTTGAACATCTTCTTGAGGAAAACTATCTTGACAGAAAAGCAGATCATAAACAAATGGGTAATAAAATATTCTATAAGGGTTTGCTTGTTCATAGTTATTTACCATTGGACTGGACAAAAAATTAAAAAGACACAGTACGATGTTAGAGGTTTGATATTCCACCACACAGGTAAATGGATATTTTTTAAGTTTAATAAGTTTAAATATTGTTTATGTTTATTTATTCTACTTCCTTCGTCCTATTGTGTCACCTCACCACATCGTCCAGCCGATTCTGTAACCAAGCTCGCATCTCACTTCGAACCTCACTTCACTTCGGGTGAATTTGTTATTAGAAATTAGCTGAATATAAGCTATTTTACCGATTGCAAAAGGTTTTAGGCTCTCCGCCGTGTTAAGCGGGACACACGCGCGGGGCGACATAGATTAGAGCTTACTCATGCACTGCGCAAGCATCTGTCTGTCAAAAACCAGCAATCTATATTCCCACGCCGTGTACCCGCGGCGGGATCCCGCTCAAGGCAGCGGACGGCCTTAGGCAGTTGCCGTAGCTGTCTAAAATCTTTTGTGATTAGAAAAACAGCCTATAATTATCTTATTTATGATTTAAAATTTCTGCGAAGTGAAGTGAGGTTCGAAGTGAGTTGCGAGTTTGTTACAGAATCGACAGGCTGGGAGACCCTACCGCTGAATTTGCCGAACTTCGGAAAATCTGCCGGACTTCAACTGAAAACAGATAAGTCGAAGTATGGAATTTCTATTGTACTATTTTCCGAAGTTATATGGAAGATATCGATGTTTGTTTGACATCATGAATCGCGGTTCGCCATTTTGGCCTGGTTCGGGCTGATTTATTTGTATTAATTTAAAGCCTGGCAGACTTGACGAAGTTCGGAGCGTTAAAGTACAGCCCTAGGAAGCTGTTTGAAAACCAGAGGTTCTGCAGCATTCTATAAGGCCGCAAATGCAACAGCTGAGACAGACAGATACGCATTGGCCTCACCCCATAATCTTTAAGCACCTTATTTCTTCTTTTTTTCTTATGTTCACTTTTTTGACACCAATAAATGTTTCTTTATCTTTATCTAAATCTTATCTTTAAATAAAGCTCAACCATCACGTCAACTAATTGTCGAATCAAAGCGAAACAATAGCCAATTCTTCTCGTAATTAGAGAGGCGAACATTCCATACGATCTTTCGTATCGATTACAGTTGAATAAACAAATGTAAGATTGTTTTTTTTATTTAAATAATGTTATAAATCAAACATACGCCGTTAGCATCCCGCGGGTGAAGTCATTTATCAGAAAGACGAGGCTATTGTGAACACTTAAAGCTTAATTGTTACTTTATCCGATTTCAATATGGCGGACAAGAGTTTGTAATTAGTCTATTTATGTTTTTGATATTCTTTGGCGTTTGTGGTCTTAAGTTTTGATCATTAATCACTCTTTTTTGCTTATAGAAGTAAAAAGTGTGAATAATAAAAACTACTTATTTTAATAATAAAATACTGAGTGAAGTGACCATAGTAGTAAGTAGTTGAAAAGAATGACAAACTATTTGTAGAATTAAGTTAAGTAATAACTTAATCGATATAATAATATAGTAGTCTTTCTTGCTTTGCTATCATGTTAGTTATAGCAGCAGCGGTTTTTGCAATGTAAATTAATAAACTGTAAATAATATTTATAAATTCAGAATTTCGATTCAACATTGTATTCGAGTTTACCTACTGTTTAAGACTTTTTAAACAAGAATAACTTAATCAATTGAAATCCTAAATTGGTTGCACTCAAATTCATGTCATCAAATCCATAAACATTATTAAGATCATAAATATGTTTGCTTACTAACAACACTGAGACATTTACAGCTCACATAATTTAGTAGAAACAGATTAAGAAGCAACACAAGACAATAAAAATGTGGTCCTAATATAGGCGTATCCTCAATTATTCAATTTATGGCATATAAAATTTGATTCCTTTTCCAATCTAAAGATAAAAAACGCATAATTAATTCCACAACTTACCGAATTAACGACCACATATTTTATAAATCGAACGTCACAGACGGGAGTGTCACAATTTTCCTAAATATCTCGAGACTTTTAATTACTAATCGATGTAAATTCTTATAGATTAGATTCCGAATGCTCGATAACCGATGTTAAAGATCAACCAAAGAATCCGAGTTTGAAAAAGCCGTTTGATTAGAGTTACTTACGGTCTCAAATTAGATGGTAGATGTATGCAAATTGGAGAATTTTATGGGAACCACACACGACAAAAAGAATATAACAGTAACGCGATCCGATATTTTGAGGCTATTAGTATTCGATTAGTAATACGAGATGTGAAATTTAAGGTCTACAACGCAGTTAAGGCGTCTCTAGATGTAAGATTAAAACCAAAAGTGTCGTTTTGATGTGTCATTTGTCATTTAAATTGAGTGCCATGTTAAATAGCGGTACTTTAAGGTTCGATTTTAGGTGAAATCTATATTATCTAGGTGTTAATTTCAGTGAAGTCATCATTATTTAATACTCATTTCCGTTTTCAAGTTTTATTGTCTCTTTTGATACAGAATTTGGTGTTACATAAATCTACTCCAATTTATTTGTGATTTACGTTCGATTTAGGCTACTATGTAAATCTAAAAAACAATGTGTTATGTGCAAATAAGGAAACGATTTATGGAATATTTATGTAAAGATATCTTTAATAATTTACTCTTATAAAATTGGAGACGTGTTCCGAACGGTAAGAATGTGGAGCGATAATCTATTATTATGGTAATTTTATTGATTTGGAATTTTATTTTGGAAGGGCTATGGACTGATATTTAAATTAATTATGAAAGATATGACAGAAAAAAGTGAAATATACCCTAATTTAAAAGACTACAAAATAATTTCGAAAAACATTCTACAAACCAACTCTGAATACGGTTGAAATAAAAGTTATCACATTTGTAACTAAAATTTTACCTTACATATTTTGTGTAGGTACAATACAGACTATCACATTTTCTGAAAACAAAAAACAGCAAAGTTGTATTATTCAAATTCATAGCTTAAACACTTATATGTAACGAAGGAAGTAATTCTTGTAACTTTAAACTATTTTACTCTGTAAGTAGCTAATGGAATACCAAAATCAAAACAAAAAAACAGTTTAAAATTAGCAAGTTATTTCCACACGTCTTTGTAATCACGCGTTGTATCGACAAATATAGTTCGCTTATTAATGAAACATAACCGCGATGAAACGAGCAATTAATGATCTTGGCATGGAGTGCGAAATGCCTAAGACATCGTCTACGATAGCCTGGCAGACGTGTTCGTTACAAAGTAAGCTCGCTACCAGTTTGAAAAATACGTTAAACACACGAGCTTCAAAACTGTTGTCATTCTGTTTCACCTATAGTTTTAGTTGATTAATTACAACTTATTTTTGTATTATATTAGGTACTAGCGGCCGCCCGCGACTTCGTCTGCGTGGAAAGATTTTTTGCTATCCCTCGGAAACAATACTTTTTTTTTCGGGATGAAAGGTACCCTATGTCCTTCTCTGTACCCCTGACAACGTGTGTGCAAAATTTCATGATGATCGGTTCAGTAGTTAAGACGTGAAGGCGTAACAAGCAAACAAACAAACGGACTTTCGCATTTATAATATCAGTAAGGATAAGGATTATTTTATGGGTTGTTATGTACAAAAGTAGGTACTGCGATTTTATAAAGTTTTACCATAGTTTTTTGTAAAAATATGGTACTACTGCTTAGGTAAGTATAATACAACCAAACTAAATTTATAGTAGGGCCACTTTAATAGGCCACATTTGACATATGTCAGTCCATAGTGTGATTTGTCAAAAAAAAACGTAAATTTGCTTTATTTCCTGATTATTACAATAAATATGTATTATGAACTGAAAAAAGTTAAGCAATTATGCCTTTGAATAAATAAACCCGTTGTTCCCACCGTTAAAAGGTTACGTTGTTGAGTTTTCATGAACTGTCAAATGTGACCTATTAAAGTGGCCCTACTTTAGTAATAATATTTCATATACAACACACTCTATAATCTCTATATTTTAACAATCACCAGTTAATTTTCTTTTGAAAAAAACATTTATAATGTATTTAAAAATACGCAAATAACTAAGAAATGTGCAAGTACAATACAATGCAGTTAATTTAACAATGTACAACAGAAGTGGCCAACTTCAGAGCGCAGCGCTTACGCTTGCGGCACAAACCGACATATTTTAATCAGTAAAATTAACTTTTTGCCATACATTCTCGAGTAAAGTTGCAGTGGATGACTGTCTATTGTCAATGAAGGCTTTTCAAAGTGACATTAAAAAAATAAAAATAGTAACTATTTGCCTCACTAGGGTGTTGATACTCTTCGAAGCTTAGTAAAAAAAATCACATTCACACCCATTTTTATCAACGCCGGTCATCTATCGAGCCTCCTTTTTTTGTCATTGTGAAAAGCCCTCATTGTATCGCATTTTATTTTCTAAAATATTATCCATGACGTGTGAGGCTTGATCGTAGATTATCACAACGATGCATCGAAGACAGCGCCCTCTTAATCAAGCCGTGATCTTTCATTAGTTTCGACTAATTTCTGTCCAGTAGGCATTCTGGAAGCATTCGCTTTAAATTAGTTTATTCTTAATTGCATATATTAAAAAGTTATAATACACAAGTAAACATTTAGCAGTGTCTGACTACTGACTAATAGTCAGTAGTGAGTGAGTAGAGAGTAGTCTGTTATCAATTAGTGAGTATGTAGTAGTGAGAATGTAGTAGTGAGTAAGTAGTATATAGTACCATATTCAGTCTGACTACTGACTGTGACTAGTCACAGTCAGTAGTCAGATTGAATATGGTCAGCAGGTGTATTATGAGTTTACGCTTACTATACTCGGAAGCGACTGTAGGTAGGTAGTTGTACTGACTGTAGTCAAACATTTGTATGACAACTTTTAGTTTAGTTTCTTTGGTCTTGTCTTTCTAGTGTTAAATATAAGATATTTAAAATGCAAGTTAATGTTATATTGCTTTAATATTTCTACCGACCACTCTAGAAGACTAAATTATCTGTCACCTGTTGATACTGACAGTAAATGGTGTTAGCAAATCACATTTAGCCTCTCACGTAAAAGAGCAATGAGTTCTGAATGTTTGAAAATCTGTAGTCAAGTAGTCATTATAGTGTTTTAAACATTTTCTCGCGAAAACTCTACAGCGTCATTCCAACTCAATTCATCAAGATCATCTTTCGTCTTAACAAGCGCGCGTTCATAACCAGCGCGATTTATGACACTCGACGATATTGTTCGTGCGTCATTCGAAATTAGAACGTTACATATTCGAATTTAGAACGTTCGAACCCATTCGAAATTCGAACTAATCGCATTCCACTCCCGGGTCGTTTTCGTATCAATCCTTCCAAATCAAAACAATCGAATAAATACTCGTTAATTATTCGGATGCGTTCGCAGTCGCCATGTGTAAATCAGTCGATGTTCGGTTCTATTTCGGTCTTGAGTCGTTCGGACGAGAGTTAATTAGAAAGAATTGCTTTTATTTTGCGTTTCCACACTTCACGTGGGGACGTGACACAATCTCTGGATTGGAAATCCTCCTTGATGAATGAGTCCAGAGCATTTCATTAACTGGTTACGAAAATAGTACATTTGGGCAATTAACGTGATATATAATGAGCAGGTTCAAAGAATTCAGAGCAATAAAGACTAATGATATATTTGTTATTCGATTCCGCCTACTCGTATTAATATTGCTGCTTACTGAATAGATTTAATATCTTGAAATGCCAAAAGTATTTGAGGTTTTCACTACATAATGAGAGCAACAAACTTATGAGGCCAGATATAGGTAGGTACCTACTTGCAAATATCTTATGTACTTAAACGTAATGTATATTTTCTTGATAGATAGAAACTTAGTTAGATAAGAAAAGCCTTTGTTAACTTTCGATCATCAAAATGAAAATGACAATAAGTATTATTTATTTTTCGGAAATACATATATTGTATAACCATAGTTACGTTGATAAAACTTCGTGGGTTGGAGAAAGAGATTTTTTATTATACAACTTTTTGAGCTTACAATACAAATTAGCCCGGCCTCTCTCCATACATATTTAATAATCAATTAAAGTCCCTTACTGAATTTTCTACTAAAGATATTTATTAAAAAGTTCGCACATTTAATATGTTGGAACATTTCTGTGAAACTAAAAACACTTTGAAAGCATCCCATTATTTATTGTTATTTCAAAACCGTGTCAAATAAAGGTGAAGCCAAGGCCATTGTTAACATTCTTATAATAAAAATAAAATAAAAAATAATAATGATTAATGAAGAATGAGAGTCATGTAGATTTCTTCACGAGACACAAATTGAGGACGCGCTAACTCTAAATCTAGTTTATGACTTATACTATTTAATACGTTAACAGTTAAATAAGAACTTCGGTTCTTTGATGTTGATTACGCTCATTTATTTAGGCTCCCCATTTATCTGGGAACACCTCGTTATTTTAACGAAATGGCTGAAAAACATGATGGGGAAAAATCGTGAAAAAACTAATAGTGTTAACGCTTCCTATTTATAGAAATTTGAAATTAATCATAAGACTTGATCTTGAAATCTGATCTGAGGTTAGCATCATTTAGAACTGCCAGTGTGTTCTTGTTAAGTATTGTGATCAGAGTACTTCATAACTACACTTTTGTGTAAGTAAGTATGTGATTCTATGCTGGTCAGAAGGACAGTGAGGTGAACTAAAGAATGAATCTTGATGTTAATAACTACTTTCAATCTAAATTGATATGAGCCGAACATCACAGTGATAAATAAAAAGATAGATTCCGCGTCAAAATTTTTAATAATTGTCAATCAAATGAAAAAAAAATTGATCTAATTAATGCATACTTACTTACTTAATGGACATAGCTCGATGGATATATGTACGTGAATTACTTACTTATGTGGTATTTACACAGGTCCACTTGGCAAGCGACTTGACAGGTTATTTTATTCAATTAATGCTTTTTATCGACAATGGCTTGTAAAATCCGATCGCAAACCTAATTTCAAGAAGGTGACAATTCGATTTCACGAGCGATTGTTGATAAAAAGTGCTAGTTGACTAAAATCGACCAGCAAGTTGCCTGCCAAGTCGACCCGTGTAAATAGGCCATTAATGTGAATATGGAAGGTTCATCGTCTCTATCACGTTCAACATCATTTACTAAACTAACAACACACACTAATCCTTTCAGAAATGTAAAAAAAACACACCCGAATCAAACCCACTTTATTTCTCATCCGCTTAAAACAAACAATAGTACAAACGGGCCCATATAATCAGAATGGCCAATTAAGCACATCGGACAATTCAATGAGAGAAATTACCGCTCCAATCTGAACCGATGAAGGCGACAATTGTATGGGACAATGGATGTCGTGGTTTTTAAATGGATGTAACAATTAATTCACAACAATTAGGCGGACGACGCCCGCATTTCGAAAGTGCTGTAGAGTTAAGAATGAAGTGACAGGCCTCAAAAATATTAATAACCTTGAAAAACAACGATTAATTTACGGTTAAATTTTCTTTTGTGCGTCAAAAGGGACTCTTAAGTAACTTGTGAAATGAACTGATTAAAGGTTGCTAGAGATTATCAGTACCTCTAGCAGTCCTAGTACTAACACGTATCGAGAAAAAAAATGCGCGAAAAAGTATTCGTTAAAATTATCTATGGGAAAATTCGTTTCGCTTTTCGGCGGTAGATGGCGGTGTACAAATTTTCCATACAAACGTGCTCTATCGAGTTTTTTATGCGAGTTTTTTTTTCTCGATTGATGTTCGTGCTAAAGGCACATAATTAATAGATATATTCTAAAGGTACAGATGACTTTTGAATGTTTTTTTTTCTTTATGTCAAACATAGCAAAATATTACTATAACTACCTAAGTAAACAAACAACATTTTTTATGCAATGCAGTCCATCAGTCATTTTTAATGTCCCCACTGCTGGGGCACAGGCCTTCCTTATGGGTGGATAAGGAGGACGGGTCATAACCCACCACGCAGGCCCAATGCGGATAGATGTTAACGACTGCAAATGCAGCCGGGACCAACGTCTTAACGTACCTTCCGAAGTACGGAGGAGCTTGAGATAATACATTTTTAGTCATCTATCCCATAACTGACCCTTGCGAAAGTTGCTTAACCTCCGCAATCGCTGGCCCAGGCGTTAAACCACTGCGCCATCGAGCTCCTCCAGTGTTTACCGAGGGATAGCAAAAAAAACTTCCACGCAGACGAAGTCGCGGGCGGCCGCTAGTTAAATACTAAATGAATCAGTTAAAAAAATTCAATCCTACTTATTTTTGTTATAAAGAAACTATGTATTACTTTTAGCTCTATGGTTATAGCAACTCAGATGTATACTTAACTCGCTGCATCGCACATTATTGTCGTGATTAAAACTACGGGTATAATTGACCTGTACTAAATCACAATTTATTATTTGTTCTATCAAGTTGATAAAATAAATTGACTGTTATGAAATATCACTAGGGTATAAAAAGTCACTTCAACTAAACTTTCATAAAGTAAACTTATGATTAGTAAGTATTGAAAAATTCACCACACCCGATGTTAAATGACGATGAGGCCGAAAATGTGAGAGCGAGCACTACACCCGGAATCCTCACCACTGAAGAACTGGCTATCTTACCTCTTACTGCCGGAACCTATGTATTCTGTGCCGGAACACAGCAATTTTAATTGTGGTTATGGCGTCAGAGTTAGGCAAGATGGTGGTAGCATAGCCAGGCGGATTTGAAATAAGATCTGCCACTAACCAAACCGAGTACAAATGTACGCTCCTGGGAATCGAACTCGGGACCCCTGCGTCTTACACGCGTGGGCGAACCACTAGACCACAGAGGCGGTTAATTCAAACTAATGTGACCTATTATGCAAAAGTTACTTTGTCTGTTTGTCTGTTATGTTTTAAGGCCGTAACCGCTGCATCAATTTTTAAAATGAGATAGATTGGATTTGGAGAATAAATAATAATATAGGCTACTAATATACCGGCAATTCCCATAGGAACTAAATGCCACTTTGACAAAGTAGCGGGCAAAAGCTAGTCTAAAATAATAAGGGTCATTTCACAGTCCCTAGAAAAGTTTAAGTTTTGAGTTACACGATAGAGTTATATAAAACAAAGAAGAAGCGGCACTCACCATAGAAAAAACTTCTGAATTTGATCTTAAAATAAAGCCAACAATATTTGGTACATTGATCAAGTTCTGTCTTATTTTTAGCGGAAATAGAAAAAAGGATTGAACTATGAATATTTTTTTTTATACGGATACACTACAGAAACCACGAGTCGTTGAAAAACGTTCCGTTAATCACAGTCAATTGGCAGAAAAGTCACTGTAATGTAAAGCATGTAAAAGCACGGCTGAATAAACCATAATTATTTTCCTTATTTCGATATCAAGAAAACAAAATGTCAATTTGACTTCCGATTTAGCATTGATCTGTCATTTGGTTGACAGATACCACAGACTAATAAGTGAAAAAGTACAGCAAATTATCAATCACAGATTAAAAAAATAAAAAGTAAACAACTTTAGTATAAAAGGCAGGGTCTCTTTTATTCCGCTCTTGGTAACCTACCTATTATCCAAGAGCGGTGAACACTTGAACAGTCCCGCAGTCTCTAATTTTCGCATATTTTATAATTAGCACTAACAACACCAAAATTGCCATCCGCAATAGCAATTAAGTCTTAATTGTGTCTCATTTGAGTCATCGTTCAGATTTAGCCAGAATTGGCACAATTAGCTAAGATGACCCGTCGCCTTTAATTAGGTTAATTACCATCGGGAACTGTTGATTAGTGATTATGATTGCTTTGGGTCGTCTCTGTACAAAACGTATTCTCTCTTATGATCAGCTTATAATATTGTTAAGGAGACAATTTTGGGCATGGTGTTGGTAAATGTTTTCGGCATAATTATGGATTCTCAAAAAATATTAAAATATTTAAGTGTTAATTTGTATGGAAATAAACTGAAAATGTCATTGGATTCCCAATCCGAACTTAGGTAAGCACAAACATAATAATAGGTTTAAACTTTTGTTTGTGTTTTTATTTTTTTGTTGATTATAGCAATGCCAAGTTGACTACCAAATGTTATGGTATTTTTGTACCTGTGTGTACAATGCGATGAATTTAACAATGTAGATGAAGAAGAATTTGTAGAACAGAAGTAACCAACTTTAGAGCACTTGCGGTACAAAACAAGTATTCTTATCTGTAAAATTTACTATTTGCTACACATTCTCGAGTGAAGTTGCAGCGGATCACTGACTATCTATATACACCGTCATTTTGTAGTCATTTTAATTAACTTCAGGGAGTGCTCTACTAATGAAAATAATCATTTTTGCCAAAGAAACATGGGTCGAAAAACGACAAAAATTTTGGACTTTCCCATACAAATACAATGTTTTAGCTGTCTAGTTAGTATGGGAGGACCAAATTTTTTTGTCGTTTTTCGACCCATGTTTCTTGGGCAAAAATGTTCAGTTTCATTGGTACAACACACCCTTAAGTTAATAAAAACGACTACAAAATGACGGTGTATATATAATAAAGCTGTAGAAAAGCTGTACAAAGAAAATATTTTGAAAAAATGGTTGGGGTGTTTAATAACAACCTATGAAACCCATTTCTATCATTTTTGGAATTTTTGTCTGTCTATATGTTTGTCTGTATGTTTGTGCGCTAATAACTTAAAAAAAACTAATTCAATCGTAATGATGTTTACATACAAATATACTATGTATTTTGCAAAATAATTTAATTTTTACCTCATCGCAATCGGTTCACTCAATCAAAATATATACGACTTTTAAGTTTTAAGAAGAGTTTACGATGAATTCGTTGTAACAATTATCTTTGGGGAATTATACTGTTAGAACGACGACTACCTGGACCTGCCCCCCTACTCAAATGGCCAACATTCTATTCGTTTGAACGCTACGCTTACTATTTAAACTTTAAAATAAGCAGTAAACTACTATAAAATTACGTGCCGTAAGCTTGACAATTCCATACAGTACCTCGAAGTCTGTGATTTACATAATTTTGCGACATGTGATTTAATCATGTATTGCTCATTAAGCTGTAAAAGTAAGCGTAGCGTTCAAACGAATCGAAAGTTGGCCATCTGAGTAGGGGGGCTGGTGTTTCCACATCTGACACGGTAAAATGGTCAATGGCTTAAGAGTAAACAATAACGTGTCGAGCTTTGGGTCTTTCTTTTGTAATTTCTCAGAAAAAAAATGCACGTGCTTGCAGTAAAATCTAAGCCCGCTTTCTATTATATTATTTTATACTACTAGCTTCCGCCCGCGACTTCGTTCGCGTGGACATTCGAGAAAATCCTTAGGGAACCTTTAACCTGGATAAAAAGTGTTCTATATTTTAGTATCCTGCCTTGCTAGGTAGCCCGCTTGGTGTGAACGTGCCTTGCGCGCAGCAAGCCTCTGATAAGGGCGTACGCGACCGAGTGCGATGTCGGGCCGCATCCTCACGCGCAAGTGGCAAACGCCCTGCCTCGCAAGCGAGGTACGTCCACACCAAGCGTACTGCCTAGCGAGGCAGGACGTCAAAACATAGAATACTTCGTATCCTGGTTAAAGGTTCCCTTAGGATTTTCTCGAATGTCGACGCGGACGAAGTCGCGGGCGGAAGCTAGTTGTAAATATAATCGTATTGTACAACCCGCTTAAGTTAACTCGGCACCTGAAGCGAAAGCGACCCCTCTTCTCTTTGCCTCACACCACCGTAACGTCGTCATGTCAGCGTTAGTACACTTGTTAGCAATAATTTATCGATAACAACCTATCGAAAATTTAAAAAAAATGACGGTAGCGTGAGGCAAGGTGCAAAGGAGAGCTTTCACTTCAGGAGCCGAGTTAACTTGACCGGGTTGTATATTGTACGTATTATTAAAAGCCATATAGATTATGAAATAGATTTTCCGTTAATTAAATTATTTAATCCAGATTTCCTAAGAATGTGCTCAGTAATTGCTCTTTCTGCTTGTTTCACTTGCAATAACAAACACACTGTTCTATTCAGAAAGTAATTTTGTTCTACCATAAATTACAATATGGATTTTCCATTAGAAACGTTTAAATTACAAACAATTTTTACTCTTGATGAAACAGACGTTAAACAATCACTTAACGCGCATTAGATCTGCAACTATTCTCAAATCGAGGTACATTTGTTGAACAAACAAAGAATAACCCATTAATAAGATACACTTTTATGCAAACCTTGAATAGAAAGTGATGAAATTTTTTTTCATACCACAATTTTGTAAGAATTAGGTATCTTATGTTGTGATACTATACACAATATAATAATATGTTGTGATACTATACACCGTTAATTTTTAAGTATATCTAAAAATGAAATGGGGATTTCAGACCACGTGAATGAACAACTTTTACTAAGGGGCCAATCACGGAATCACCAAAAAAATCAGCTGTTCCATACATTAAGTATAGTCGAGTCGATGTTGTACTTTTCTATGGAACAGCCGATTTTTTTTCGAGATTCCGTGGTTAGCCCCATAGTAAAAGTTGTTCATTCACGTGGTCTGAAATACCCATTTTATTTTTAGATATACTTAAAAATTAACGGTGTAGAATGATATGCTTCATTGAATTTTTTTTTCCTCTACAAATTATTCATTTTTGATGCAATTTATAAAGTAAACATTGACGGCTAATTTAAAAAATAAAATTATGCATTGTATACATAACAAAAGTAAAGTTCTATTGTGTTTTAGCGAAAAGCATTAAATCAAAACATAGTTTGTCATCACTTTCGATTAATATCCCAAGGCCGAGAATCTTGTGTTATAACGATGTGTATTATTATACGAAGTGTATCCGAAATAGCCGACTACTCATTATAAATTTCCTCGGCCCGAAAAAAAAATAGGAATGGAGTCATCTGTTACAATTTACGCATTATTTTTATTTCTCATTTCTGACCGCCAAAATTTAAAATTGAAATTGATAAAAATATTTTGGAACAAACGAGTGGCATTTGTTAAATTTCGAACGGCATTCATTTGTTTTAAGGGTAACTCTGGATAAAACTATTTTATTGCCTATCAAATTTTGGGCTAAATAAACTTTTGTCAATTTAGCCCAAAATTTGCCTATTATGTCATATTTATATTATATTTATTTTATTCTGCCTATAATGTCATACTTTTAAATAAAGATAATGTTGAATAACTACTACCTTTCATTTTTAAATACATAAGTTTGAATGTATGATGACGGAGAAAAAAATATACTGAATTACCGCCCAAATTATAATATTGATATTGTAAATACGAGTATCAAACATATTTTTGCTTCATCATCCTGGAGTTTCGTGCGATAAAAAGCACTTTAAACTTAAAAAGACGCCTGCATTTCAATATAACAGCTCAAAAGATCCGTTTACGGCAACAAGCTAACGAATATAACAAACATTAACTTACACGAAGATCGAGTCGACGCCAATAGTATCGTGGATTGGATACGACTCAGGCGCACGTTTCGACGCCGCCCGCCCAAGCGATTGAACAGCGATCTACGAACTCTGTGCTTAAAATTATAATCTGTGGTAAATCACTGATGTCAATTGTTTATCGTATACTCTGTGTAATAAACTAGAAGTGACGTGAAGTGGAGAAAATTCGAGTTTCGAACAAACGAAGCTCGGTTGACCGTGAACAAATGTTTGTGTTGTCAATAAGTGAGACGGGAGTTTTTTTTTACCGAAGTTCAGGTCCCCCTACAGAGGTGCTGAGGTATGTTATAATTTGTTGTGAGGGAAAGTGACAGGTACGATTGGTGTTTGCTGTTTTGAGTAAGAAGTAGACAACCTTTTTTTGTTAGTTTTCTTTTTGGAAGTTTCACTATTTTTCTACAAGACAACGATTGTGGTTGTTTACCTTTATTAGAAATGTGATTATTTTTATGTTGATTTAATTGAAGTTTAGTCGGTTTTAAACAGTAGATGTTACTGTATAATTATGCCGATTAGAGAATAAATATTGTAGGCTACGGTTAATATTACACAATATTATAAGAATCACTCGAAGTGAAAATAGGTACCATTAAAATAAATAACACCTTAAACACAAACAGCATTTAATTTTGCGCACCTAAATTAATTTTTTTTTTAAATAAATATTATTACGTAAACAATAACGATAAAATCATTTAGTTGTTCTTTTAAAAAGTGTCATTTATAAATTATCCGTAATCAACTAGTCCAGTGTTTTTCAAAGTGTGGGTTGTGACCCCCTGGGGACTCACGAAGCCTACATAAGGGGGTCGCAGAGAGTCTCAAAGTATCTTTGTACCGATTGTATATATGTAATAAAATAATATCGATTAGGAACAGCTGAGGGAAGAAGGTCGCAAAATATTTTAACATACCTACTAAGGGAGTCGTGCCATGAAAAAGATTGAAAAACACAGAACTTGTCTAACCATCCCCGTACGCGACCAAAGCATGTTTCTCACATTACCATTTTGCTAAGAATTCCTCACTTCCAAATACAAAAGTAGCACGATAATGGCTGTCAAAAGAAATATCCCTTTATCTTCTTAGGCTCGTTTCTCACTTCCGATTTTTCCTAGAACCACGGTAATGAGATTCTTCAAGCCGCTGCACCGAAGCAAGTGAGTAAATAAAGCTTGTTTGCCGAGCGCAGACCAGTAGCCGCTCACTGTTTGCTGTCGACCTGTTAATTAATAACTCGGCGCAACGTGTGTACACAGCCTTATTACCGGTAAAATCTCACGAGTCACGAGCACAAACTAACGCAAACCCGTTTTTAGTTTGGACGTTTTCTAATCACATATGAATGCTAAGCTTACTCAGTTTTTAATTTCTGTTGCATAAAATTGCTGGTTATTACAAAGCGTAAGCGCATTGCGGCTTGAATGTACAGTCGTAAAAATATATTTTTAACAATCCCTCAAATATGAATAAATTAAATAATTATATGCTGCAGTCGGCCCATGAAAATGTTGAGCACTTTAGTAGTGTGTCAAATTAATGAATTGACAGATAAGGCAAAGAGTGACAGAGACATGTCGGTTAACAGAAGTTTCAATATGACTAGATTCTAAGTATGCTCAACATTTTCACAGGCCGACTGTGCCTGCAAAATAACTAGTTGTAATATAATAATCTGATAGTAATAAATTCTAATAAAAATTTAAGAACTCTGTGATTTGCAAGTTGAAATATAAAGGCCTATCTATAAGACGAGACGAATAACTAGACAGGGTGCTATTCTGTAACATGCAAAGTTCACTGTCAGTTATTGTTTCGTCGAGTTTCTGACAGATGTCATATACCCATTACTGAGTCACTAGGCAAAATGCCATAGTTTCCAAAGACCAGCAATGGAAATATGACATCTGGCAGACAACGCAGCTGCATAGGTGAACTGGATGCTGCAAACTTTAGAGAATAGTATAGCTGTACCTCAAGTACGAACATCTATCGAAAGAAAAACACTCTTAAATTACTCAATAGGGTAATTCTCTATGGGAAATTTCATTTCTCTTTTTGGTATTAGATGTCGCTGTACAAATTTCCTATACAAAATAAGCCTCTCAATTTTTTTTTGCGCGTTTTTATTCTCTCAAGCCCCCAGTACTAATCAAGCCCCAAGTGGTAAATTATATTACGAGAAATTATAATGTCACTTTAATTGTTAAAATTTTTCCAGTAACTCTAGCGATGACTGTACTTAATTTACGCTGCGCACCTAATAGTTGTACTAATTTGAATAAGAAATTCGTAGCCACCACCAATACAATGTTATTTATCATTAACGTGCCCATTTAGCCTCGCACCCGCGCTCTATAATTACCAGGAAAAAATGAAACTTGAAGAAACGCGATGGCAACTAATGGCCTGAAACTAAATTTTAATTAATGTCGCGTTCTACGGAATGAAAGTGATTACAGGAATAACACGACAGGTTGACGTTGACCCGACACCCTACAAACCTACACTTGTTCGACAATTACTACACAGCTATTATGACCACGTGTGTACCTCCAACTCGTACTAGGTGTAATTTTGGAAATTAAAAACGGTAAGCTTCAATCAGGCCGTAATATCTAAATGATGGATTAACCTCGGGTTTTGATGTAGATCGATTTATTTGGCCGGCAGCCAGTAATTATTCTTTATAGCCGGTACGTGTGGTGAACACAATTAGTTATTGATCAGCCCGCAATTAAGCCCAATCGATTTTGTTTGTTGAAGTTGAAGAAAATTGTTTTAGTTCGACCATTAATCGATGTCGTTTTATGCTACTAATGGATTCCCGGTCATTTGGAATGACCTCACTCCTTTATTGTTTATTAGGAAACAATAAAACTCGTTTATTGGGTAGTAAATATTTAGAAGTTGACATTAAATTATATTTTAATGTTATTAGGAGAGCGAATAAAGGAATGGAAGTACCCGGCGATTAGGAGTTCGTAGGAGACACACGGAACAAAACACAAAACAAAAGTGGTAAGCGCTGTTTAAAGTCAAACAACTGCGGCAGGGCACGGTTGTGGCAAGTAATTGGCGCAAGCTAGCCGCGGGCGTCAGCAACACCTCCGAACGTATCAAACCGTTTTAATAATGAGCTGGCTTGAGATCGTGAAACAATAAATTGCGAAGCTTGGAGGCTTCGTGCACGAGACAGCTATCTGAGCGAGCATTATGCATCTCAAGTTCCCGGGCGGGAGATAGCGGGCTATCATCTGTGAGATTGATAGGAGAATAACCCTACGGCTAGGCGGGATTTGGATGCCGCATTGTGAAATGCGAGCCTTTGTACAGTTTGCATTATGCGGGAATTCATTAAGACTACGCCAATTGCCACCTTTCAATTGTTTCCGCCGTCCGAGAGTGTGGTTAACTTTGTCGGCGTTTCAGATTTAGAATTCGATGTGTTTTTGTTTCATTTCAAAATCATCGATTCTCAATTTGAAATCAACTTTATTTATAGCCCTGAAAATAACAATTAACCTAGTAACAATGTTTTCTGCTTCTTACCCTTCAAGTCATTAATGTTACTCCACCAAACTATTCTGGACGAACTCATTAGCACAACCAAACATCAAACTCATTCCTTATCGGCCGATCGTCCCAAATTAGGCGCAACTTTTTCCTTAATTAAGAAAGTATGATTAAGAAAGGGCAATCACGAAAACAAAAGTCTTATCATTGGAAGCGTTTGGGGGAGGGTTGTTCATAAAAGTAACAAAGAGTGAGCGAAATTAATAAATTATCACTATACTTATGATGTATAAATGTCTAGGGACAACTCTGCAATAGTAACCACAAAAATTGACTCTTATAGTTGAAAGGAAAAAGTCTTTTAAGTTTGGACGAAAAACTTGAATATTAATTTAAAATGCAAATACATCGATTCCTAGAGAAATAAAGTTGATAAGTAATATAATTATTATATATATAACGTTTTTTTATAAGAATCTTTTACCTACCTGGAGGGATGTGATATCATCAATGTTCGTGATTATCATTACGCACCATAAATTACTAGAGCAAAGTGTCCATTATAATAAAAAAACCGGCCAAGTGCGAATCAGATTCACGCACGAAGGGTTCCGTACCAAAAAACGGTAAAAAAATCACGTTTTTTAACCCCTTAAATATTTATTTTATTCTGTTTTTAGTATTTGTTGTTATAGCGGCAACAGAAATACATAATCTGTGAAAATTTCAACTGTCTAGCTATCACGGTTCAGTAGATACAGCCTGGTGACAGACAGACAGACAGACAGACAGCCAGACAGACAGACGGACAGCGGAGTCTTAGTAATAGGGTCCCGTTTTTACCCTTTGGGTACGGAACCCTAAAAAGATATTAAAACCCGCTTAATTTCCAAGTGTCTCGTCCAAAGAATCATTTTATTCACTTAGTACGACGTCCATGCAGTAGTAAATATGCATAATATTGCTTTAACTGGATGTTTTGATCGGGTTACACAGCTCGCAGTCACGAATTGACCGGTTAATGCATATGACCGACTTCGCGATACTTAAAGGATCGATGATATTAAGTTTGACTAAATGGGAGACGCTACTATTCTTAAACAGTTCTAGAAGAAAAACACGTGAAAACTTGTAAAACGACGCAACAACATTACAACACCTGTTTAAAAGCAGGCACGCACAGTCAAACATGTTTGATACGTACTGCTACGAACAACTGAATCTACAAAGAACGTTTATATATACAGTGTTAGCAAAAAAATTGGACTGTGCTTGCCTGCCTTTAAGTACCATACGAATCTTAAGGTGATAAAAGAGATTTTTTCCTAAATTAGTAACATACCTTGACGAGTTATAAATCAACATCTTTACTGGAGTTCATGATTATTAGAGAGTTTTTTGGTATCTTTTTATTAATATTATGTTTTAGGACTAAATTTTCTTATCCCTGTATCATTTCAGTACAGGCAGCGCTGACGTAGGTCTAAGATATCCATATAATGTTAAATTGTGTTATTGTTTATTCTCTTTCTCACTCTAGGTTTTGCGTCATTATTGCTTTTATAATATTTTTATTTAAGCTTATAATATTCTCAGTTCGATCACTTGTTGATAACCCCACAGCCTAGTAATACCAGTAATACTTCTAAAATCACCCCCACACCGTAATTATGACAAATGTGTCGTTGTAGCATTTACGTGGCACGGTTTAATCGGCTCTCTGGACTGGACATTATCAGATTCCGTCACACTTAGTATAATTCGGTCGCTTAATGAGTCGCTACAACGCAATGGACCACTCACGATTATGACTGACCGCTATTATGTTCGATGGCATTTATAAATGTAATTACAATAGAAAGTGGGATCGTTTTTGTGACAATACTGTTACAACGGGTCAATGTTTAATGCGTAGTTCTATGGATAATTATGTTTCATTGTAAATCTGGTTTAATTTTGTTTTTGTGCACTTGAGACACTATTTTGTTTTTAAAAGAGCTTTATATTAAAAAAAAACACTGCAATATGTTACACATTTTTTAATCAATTAATGATTTTATAGCTCTCGGAAAATTATTCACCACAACCCGTATCACTAGTATATGCAATACAATTTAAAAACTTTTCTCGAAAAGTTAATTTTCAATTTGATCACCCATTTTGAAGCCGGCTTGACTTTTCTAACCTTTACAACGTCCGTCCAAAGACTTTGAAAATGTATCTTTGAAGTTTGTAAATACAGTTTACGCAATTTTCCTTCACAGCGTAACAGTTTATAATTATTACAATCGTAACGATGATTCTTAAATAAACATAGAAATTAAATGTTACAGTTGCTTCTGCGACCTTGTTTGTTATATTTGATTGATTCCTTAATTTTTTTTGTATTTATATAAACATGACCTATATTTTTAAAGAAATTAAATTTCATTTTTTTAATGCGATAAGATGTGAGTATAATGATAAGGATATTAGCGATGGTGTAATGTTATTAGTTACCTTTTTTTTCCTTGAGCTTTTGCAATCTCTGGACCGGAAGAACGTAAAGAAATGAGTTTGAAACTTATTATATTAACTTTTAATAAAAGTGATAAATTATATTTAAATGATATCAGTGTAATTGTTCCTAATAATAAAAAAGACACTTTGAACCTCCGACTATGAACTGCATGCAAATTAATTTGCAAGTTTTAGCTACAGATAATTTTGTTTTTACAAGAGCTACCGTACCGTCAATCTTGAAAATCGGATTTTTAATTCCTCAGTGGTGAGGATTATGGGTGTGGTGTGCTTGCACATTAAGCCTTATCGTCACTTCTACCCTGATGTGGATAAAAAAATATTTTATGGTGGAGGCGCCATATAACCTACTAAATTGCCTTAATTGTTTTAAGTCATTTAAAAATAATTGAAAAAAAAACAAGATTCATTTATTACCCATTCACGGGGAAACATCGAAAACTAAGTAATTATTAAACTAAATCGTGTAATAATTTAATAATAAAATAACCGGCAAAGTGCGTGTCGGGCCACGCGCCGCAGGGTTCCGTATTTACCTTATACCATACCATTAATACCACTATCATTTTTTGTCGGCAAAAATAACGTTGTTTTTCATAGTGTTTGTATAAATGACAAAGTTATATTTGCGGTTTTGAAAAATGTGCTATATCTCTAAAACTGTCTAATTTATCTAGTTCAGAACAATTTTCGTTGAAAGTGTTTACTAACATCTACGTTTACGTTTGTTGTATGGGAGCCCCCCTTAAATATTTATTTTATTCTGTTTTTAGTATTTGTTGTTGTAGCGGCAACAGAAATACATCATCTGTGAAAATTTCAACTGTCTAGCTATCACGGTTCACGAGATACAGCCTGATGACAGACAGACAGACAGGCAGGCAGACAGACAGACAGACGGACAGCGGAGTCTTAGTAATAGGGTCCCGTTTTTACCCTTTGGGTACGGAACCCTAAAAAATATTGAGGAAGTGGAAGTTATGTTCCAAATTTGGCATTAGAAAAGAAGTTTTAATTCAAAATAATAGTGAAAAGTTTTGCAATCGAAAAAATAAAACGTTAATCAAGAATAACAGTCTTGAAGCGCCAATCCAATATGTCACTATACATCTGCAGCACCTCATATTTATCTGAAAAAATAACATTAAATTGTGTTCTTTCATTTATACTAACACATTGTAAAATTATTATTAAGATAGTAACACACCCGGCACGCTAATATATTAACCATATCTTTTAAATTAATCCACCGAAATTTCATAAACAACCTTAATTCTGTCATCAGTCAGATCGGTGAAATAAAAACAGCTGTAAACAATTTTAGTTGACGGTGGAAAAATAATCCGCGTAACGCAATTAAAAACATAAAAACTCTCTTAAAATAAACCTGGAGCGAATATCACATGACCAAAGAGTAATAACATTAAAACATATACTTGGGTGGATGCGCCAATATTCTATTATTACTGGCTTTTCAGCACGAACAGTGCGAGCATTCCTTACTATTTCTATAACCCTAAGATGAATCATTAAATAATAAAATCTAAAGCATACTTAATGCGCAACAACATACACGTCTATTCGTGTCTACGTATTGACTAACACACGCAAATTTAATCAGTTCCAGATCCAGGCCTCGTGTTACTTCTCAATCGAACATTGCGCACACGCACACAGAACCTACATCAATGGATCTTCTAATTGCGAACACATAAACAAGTGTCTGTGTGTTTGTTACAGTAACAATGTGTGTGCTTCGCCATCTTATTGGGAGCACTTTAAACAAAAATACAGGCCAATTAGAACACCGTTTGAATTCGAAATTGGAACAGTTACGGACTGACAGATGGTGCACTAAAAATATGGGGGTTCCAGTTAGCGGCATAGGTTTTCAGTGTTTCTAGACGGGATATATTAAGGTGTGCGAACTTATTAGCCACAAATGTCATCTCGTTTGATATCTACTTTGTTAAAGTTGGCTACATCTTGGAGATTTGCAGGCGTAAATTAGGTTCACGTGCGTTTTAATGCATCCCGCAAGTGTTAGTGCTCTACTTCGATAATCTTCGTCTGCGAACGGATCAGTACGAGATGATTCATAATATTCAGTTCTATTGTTGGCTTGCATTTCATACTGGAATTATGCAATGACCATTGCTTTGTTATTTATGTAATAAATGTTTGCGGTTACCGTTGCTTAATTTTTGGGGTCCACTTCCTATACTATGTAATTTTTATAATGGAGTTGGGTATTGTCTATCACTCGAAACACAATAATTACTGACGGACGTCTAATCTAAGCACCGTATTACTTATTGTGAAACACATCAATTTGACTCTCAGTTTTATTAGAATGTGGCTTATTGTCTGACGTTTTTCTAAAGAACATCTAGGTACTTATATAAAATTTGTTATAAAACCACATAAAACGAAGATTACAGATCCTGAAATATGAGACAAAATAATGTATATTTTAAATCTGTTTCTTAATAAATTTATCATAATAACCAACATTATCAAAACCGTTATACAAACTACTTTACAATGTAGTTAAACCAACAAATCGTTAAGATCACCAACCGTTAAAAGACGTAATAAAAAAAACCTAAAATCATTTCTTGACGCATAGTATAATGCCTCGATCCACTTAAAGTAGCTATTTTAGTGAACGGCATTAAATTTGATCGATCAGAGCTATATTTTTCCTGTTTACCAAATATTTAAGTAACGGCCATAAGTCAGACAGTAAAATAATTCAAATGTGAAATTTCATGAACGTTCATAATGAACTTGGCAGACGACCAAAAAACGTCTTATTTTCGATGTGGAATCTGGACCAATTTTTATTGCAATGCTTCGGTTATAGTGATATGGATGACCCTCGCAATTACTTAACGATCCTCATAGAACGTTGCAACATTGACGCAAACATTTCCCAGCAATACTGTCATAGCGTCAGCAACATCAAGAAGTTTTACTAATCCATAAATCAATGAAACATCCTCCACATTAGCACTAGCCTTTGTATTAAATACATTGTTTATTTCTTCATCGGTTGCGTTATTTATTGCGAATTCCAATTTAAAATTTTATTGTGCTGTCATAAACATACTTATATCGCCAATCAATAACACGTGGCGGAATTATTTTGTTTTATCGTCATTCTTTGGCTCGCTTTAGCAACCGTGCGTTACATCAAATGGTGGAATCTTCTCACCTATAACTTCTTTAGCATCGTAAGATTTATTTCTGTGACTTGAATCAGTTTTATTGCTTCTATGTTCATCTGTACTCATTTATAACTGACGTAGATATTTTTTTACGATTCGTAGCGGTGTTTATTTTTGTTTTTAATTACTTCTGGCGTGGGTAGCAATGAGAATGACAAGAAATACGATGAAAAAAGTTGTGTAGACATTATTGCGTACGGAATGGTTGCAATGATTTTGATTTAATGTGTCTGTATCGCCCACGGAATATAATAACACCGACAAAGTGTGAAGTCGTAATGAGTATCCGAATGATTATTTTTGTAGCAGTTATTATTTATCTACTGATAACATATTTAAGTCTGTCCTTGTGTCAGAACTAGTGAGATCATCAGTCATAATTGTGGCGCCAAATAAACCTATTTAAGAAGTTGCAACTATTTTAAGATAATGAGTATTTAAAATAGAAGACACTGTTTTAAGTAATTTGAACCACATTTTTGCAATTCTTTTGTAAACACCTTGCAACTGAAACCCGGAAACCTGAGGAAATTCAAGTATATTAATTAATATCAGGTGATATAAATTGTAAAATGCAATGTCATTCCTAGTTTTTTAAACATTCGTGACTAGATTTCTGTGTAATCAAACTGCCTACCTTGACAAATTATAAGCATATTACAAGACATTTTAATCTCGCCACTTGTTGATTGTTAACTTCACATTTTTTTGTCCGGATACACTACTTTGAAGTGATTCGTTTCCATTAATCTTTACGTAGACGGTTGGCACTTCTCAGAGCTTTTGCTTCGACAATTAGCGCTAGATAAATTGCCACTCTATTCTCGTCTTTAACCTCTAAATTACTATGTTCACTTTTCAAACATTTTTACGTTTATGCACTTCTTGTCCAATAAAATAGCTTGTTAATCTTGTTTCCCTAAAAATAAATTGCGTTTGTTTCACAATTCTCAATATCATAGAACGTTTCACTGATTTTCATTTCTGTATCGCTGATGGTATTTTTCGCTTTTGTTATATGTGGAAGAACAATAAATAATGTCAAGTATTCTAAATCGTTTGCGATTCATCATGAGAGGAAACTAAATGGAACAAAAAAAAAACATAATATATCTCAATCGGAGATACAAACACGAGAGCAATGTCAAGTATGTGAGACGCCATAAGATTTAATGAATGCATCTTCATTTGGAACGCACCAATCTGAGTCAGGAATCAAAATCAATGCGTTAGCGCGTAACGACCATCGGATGCGCCGAAGTGTTCCACGCAGAGATTGTAAATATTTCTCTGTTTCAGAACGCGACTGAAATAGATTAGAACGCCTGTTACTAAATCCCCTTTGAAGATTACACACGCCAGCATTAGCTCTGGCAAATTACTCTCTAACAAAGATTGTATTAATTACGCGTTCTCGATAGTTCAATCGTTCAATAGTAAATACAATTTTAAATTTAGAATGGGTGAGCGGAGCGCGCTTTTTCAACGCTTTATATCTGTCATTTTCCGATCTATTAAACCTCTTTGAATCTTTAATGCGCTTTTAATCACAGCAACTGACCAAATGGTTTTCGTTTTTTTACGTTGATGTGGTAATCAGAAAAGAAACAAAGGTCGGGTTTGAGAGTTTTTATGCGCTCATAAAAATTCATGAAACCAGAAAATTATTACACGTATTAGACGTTGTCGAACACAATTCGGAAATCGAGAAATGAAAATTACATGTTATTAAGCAACATCAACACTCGACGGTCGTTATAACACAAAAGATAAACAGTCCGAATTAAAGACTCATTCATTTTGATACATTTTGGGTAATACTGGCGTTGTTTGGACGCGGGGCGTGTTATCTCGCACCGTGATCTTTTGATCGCTTCTCTTGATTGTTTCGTTCTGGTACCTACCAAGTTGATACAATTAATTCTTAAGTGTAGCACATTTTTTAATAAATTATTCCGTAACTCAAATTTTTACCTTCTAAGAGTTTCATGTCAAAGTTTAAAGAAAAATTTAACTAATAATGAAGTGAGAAATGACATAATCGCTTTCTCTATCCTACACCACAAATCGAAACATGCACCAATTCGCAGAATTACGATACCTACTTCCGTAATCCAATACAATGCTAAAAAAACCAGATCAATTCAATCGAATGCACTGATAACCCGAAATTACGAGTCAAAACCACATATTAACGGCACAAAAAGCAATAAAACAGCGTGAAATGGTATGAGAGCATTAATTCGATTATCAGATCGAGGTGTGAAGCGAGTTTCGATGTTTATCTAGGTATAAAGAGGCGCCTCAGAAGAAATTATTTTACAACAGTGAAATAATAAAAACGTTCATTAGCAGTCATTAAGGTGCCGCCTCCTCGATTTAGGAATAGATAGGGAATTTACTGTGTAATAACAGGGTGGGGGTAGACAATGTCTACTGGTTGTGGTAGTAAAGATTGTAAAGTAAGGAGTTGTTAATAGTTCAGTGTTGGTGAATAACGATGTTTGTTTATGCATTTGAAGTTTTTTAATCACTGACCATAGACAATTAACGTCTTAACAATAAATGTAAAATGATCTCAAAAACAAAAGTTTAGTTAATGATACTGAAAATAAATTAAGAAAAGAGGTGACAACATTCTTTTGTTTTTTGACCCAATCTATCTCGAATGCTAATGAGTTTTTTTTTAATATTGCAAATAGCATTAAAATAATCCTTTACTGAAAGTATTACCTTAGATAAGATATTCTGAGGGCGTATTACAAAAAAAGAATCACGATAGTGGGACGATGTTTGTTGATCGATTTACATGATTTTGAACTATTGAGTAAATAATGCCACGATCACGAGGTGGGACGAACATCGTACGTTTATAGCGATGTTTTTTTTGTAATATGCTCTCTGTTGCCAATCGCATGGTAAAATTGAAATATTAATTGACAGCGTGTTGTAATAAACCGCAGGTTCGTTGTAGTAGGATGTTTTCGAGTACGAAAACATAATGTAAAAGAAAAAAGCATGGCGTCGCCATTTCCGTTATATTCGAAACCGCACTCGAAAATCTCCATAATTATAAAATACAATTAAAACCACAACAAGTGTGTTTGTTACTCCGTATTGTAAAACAGATTGTAAAAAAGGTGTAAGTGCCAATATCAAGAGAGGATAAAATAATATGCTAAATAATACTGTATTTATAAGTCATACTTAAGAGCTTCATATTTTAAATAGCTATTGAACAACTGTTCAAGTGTCTTTTTTTTACGTAATTGATAATATGATAATATTTTACGTAATTTTAAAATTCAGAGTGTTTTAAAAATAGTTTTATTGCATTTAAAAAAAAGCTTACCTAATGTTTCCTTGAATATTTTTATTTTATTTTAATTGTTCTAAATATCTAAATTTATTCCTTCCTATTAATATTCACTAGTGGCTCCCTGAGCTATCTGTAGACCTCGCGATAAAAAGTGGCTCAAATTATACAAAAATAAAATCACAGTACGTGCTGTTTGGTATATTATTTGGAGTATCCGCAGCTAGATGGTGCTTCTAATTTAGATAAATTTTCGAAATGGGTAAATATTTTTAGATGGAAAAACTGGCTACACTAAATAATTCGATACTTCGTTCTTTAACACAAGAGCGATCTCAAAGTGCGCAGCGTTTAAATAATTACGCTTTTTATCAAAATACTGATTAATTAGACATTCTAGACATTAATTATCCATTGTTCATCAGACCTGATTGCATTCCAGCATTATAATAGTTAATTGTACAGCTCTGGGTCTTGTTGCGGTCTCACACACAATTTGCCTCAGGATACCGACTTGCAGAAATCAGGTATTCAGTGCGACGCAGATGTAGTTGTCTGGAAGTGACTTAAATATTTACAATAGCTGTTCGTTTTGGTCATCTGTAAAAAAATTGTAAGTACTACGTTTCACGGATTTTGGTTAGGTTCTAACAATTTTATTTGACAGATAACTTCACGGAAATCATGTTCTATTTAAATAGTGATTTTCAAAACCTGTGAACTGACCCTTAATATTGTAAAAAACACCAACATACTAAAATAATAAAAATATTGGATTGTTATCAACTACATTATAATTAAAAAAATATAGGTAGGTACCTTCTTATTCTTGACTTGTAATAATTATGTAATATAAAATCTTTATTAATTAGAAAATGTAATTATAAAATAAAAGCGTGTTATCATTATATTCTAGTCTGAAGAAGCAAATGTATAGAATCAGAGGGTCTATTACAATAAAGAATTACGATAGTCCGACGATGTTCGTTGATCGATTTACTTAATTTTGAACCTTACACATGAGTTAATAATGTCACGGAGTGGAATGAAAATCGTACGCTTATAGCGATGCTTTTTGTCATAGGCCCTCAAATTCTCCATGATTTTACCATTTCCATAGACTCTATTTTCTTGTAACTCCAAACACTTACAATAAGCACTTCAAGCTACTAATTAGCCGTTTCATAGCGGATGGAAAGCCTCAATTAACCCATGGAGGTTGGACAACTTGCCATGGGTTTTAATAAACGGCTCATTTTGTACCTTTATGCAGCGTCTGTTGTTAATTTATCGTGTGGTTAGCTCCTTAAAGGAGGATAAGTGGGATTTTGTCTGCTGAACCAATTTTTGCTTTTAAGTACGTATATACATAATTTTGGTTGTTTTAATTGACGCCTGTCAACTGTTTACAATAGTTACACTGGACAAATTAAAGATGGGCTTTTTTGTTCATATTACAGTAATATTTTTGGATAAATTTCAGAAAATACTGAAATCAAATAAGACAACATAATTCTTAGAATTTCAAATTGCTTTTTCGTAAAGTGTATAAATATCTATTTATTATTATTTATTTTGCCCTTATCATATTTCAAATTAAAAGCACAATTGATAGGTATCATGTCAGTTTAATGAATGAGTATAAAAACAACACACGAACAATTTAAATCTATTACAGACAAGCTAAACAATTATTGTTGATTGAACTGATAAAATGCAAATGAAACATTCATGTTAATCACCTTAATTAGGCGCTATTGATTCGATAGTTAGAATTGCTCCAATTACACGTAGTAAAATTCAAAGTAGATAATAAAACAAACAAATTATAAACGCATTACCTTACACGTAGGAAACGTCAGAATTCTATTGTTATTCATCAAGAAATTCTCCCCTTTCTTTAATAACAAACAACTTTGAATTCACTATAAAATTTAAGCAACATCTGCCTTATGTTTTTGATAATAGGACATATATTAGAGCCTTTATTGTCAGGGGGATTTTCATTGTAAGTTTGTATAACATAATTGTCGTTAAGTGTCTGTTAAGTTTTAATGAAACATAAGTAGATAGCATCCATACATGTTTTTGTTATATGCAATTAGCACTTATTGTACGTAACGTCTCAGTGTTATTCCACTGCAAAGGTTTCATCACTCGATAAATGTCCACAATTATGTTAATGGCAGAACTCTTGTAATTGCAAGGTTTAATCGCCGAGTTTGAACGCGGTCTTCGCTGTACAAACATTGCAAATGACTCTCTATAATTTTACGCTGTAAGGTTTCAAGACTTTAGGGCGGGTGAAAGTTGATGATAGTTCATCACATGCGATGTAAAAGAATCAGAAATTATAGCTGAGATTGAATAGAAGGTTTTTTTTGCTACTTTGATTAGTGCCCTATCTGTATTCGATGACAGTTACGATATGTAACTAGTATTAACTTCTAGATACGATATGTGACTGAATACTTTTAATCATTATCTTATAAGACCTTACTAAATATTATTGATGTTGCGTAACTTTAACTTTTTAAATACATTTTAAAATAAATTGTAATAACTGAGCTTGAACTTTCTGAATAACTGAGTAGGAAAGGAAGGTAGTGGACCCCCACAGTAAATCCTCAGTAGATGAAACAGAGTATGATAAGGTATCATAAATGAAACATATTTTTTAATTTATCAAATTTTTTTTTTGCATATTTGTACATAGATCTTGGTTCATACTATATTACATCCCTGCAAAGTTTAATCGACTGAGGATTGAATATTGGGGTCTCCATACAAAAGATCTTCATTTCCTACACTAAAGGTCATTGGGCATATTTGACCTGCTTGATGAAAGTTCGCGTTCAGAAACCAAACCAGTTTTAAATTAAAGAATTTAATCCCACTTTTCAAAAATAGAATTATTTTTTATGCAATGAACGGCAGAAAAAAGTTATTTCACATTATGTGTGTGAGTACATATATGTTTAATTTTATTATACTTTTGTTAATAAAACAGAAGTTTTTACTTTTAGCATTGTGAAAATGTGTGGTACAAGCATAAGTAAACGTTTTTATCGTCTTTATTTTTTTATTTTATTTTATTTATTATTGAAATACTATGATATAATGATAAAAAATGAAACAGGTCCTGCAAGAATGCGACCCATATCACTGTTTAGCAGTTACATTTATACATACCTAGCCCTATTTCGTTTGTGTACGCCGCAGGTCAAATGTGCGAACAAAATGCCCAATGACCTTTGTAACTTATGTGTTTGGTGCATTCTATTTTTGTTAGAATTAAGTAAAATTAACAGAGTTAAGTAAAATGTTAACGCCTAGGCGATAATCATAGTGAAATAATTTATTTTATAGGCCCTGGATAGCATTACCTTCACAGTAAAAAAGAGTAATAATTTTGATCCATTTTTACCTTCAGAGTCAAATGGATCAAAATTGTCTTTTAAGTAGGTATGTTAATTGTAACTTAAACGGAATCTTTCAAACTGTGTCCAAATCTTTTGCTTCACCTAACTGTAGAACATAAATAACAGACCTCGATGTCGGTACCTTTGACATAAACGTAATGTAAATATTTCAAAAGAACACATTTTATGTTTGCTAACAAAAGCACAGAAACTTAGTCATTTCAATTCGTCTTAGCTGAGCACGTGTGAGCTTGTTTGGGGACAAACAAAGCTGGTAATTAAAGGTACCTACGTCTAATTGAGCACAAGGTTACTTTAAGGTGGGGTCCACACTGCGCCAGTAAACGCTGCGTTTGGTAGCATTGAATCTTCTTGCTACTTACGTTATTTTTTTCCGTTTTTTGGTGTCAATTACCGTCTTATATACCAGGGATTTCCAAAGTGGTCGGTATCGACCCCAGTCCATCAGCCATTTTAATGTCCCCACTGCTGGGGCACAGGCCTTTCTTATGGGTGGATAAGGAGGACGGGCCATAACCCACCACGCGGGACCAATGTGGATTGGTAGGTGTTAACGACTGCAAATGCAACCGGGACCAACGGCTTAACGTGCTTTCCGAAGCACGGAGGAGCTCGAGATAATAATGTTTGATCACCCATCCCATGACCGACCGTTGCGAAAGTTGCTTAACCTCCGCAATCGCTGGACCAGACGCTAAGCCACTGCGCCACCGAGCTCCTCTCCCCGACCCCTGGTGGGTCGAAATTGGTTTCCCAGGGTTTACATGCATAAAAGGATTTTTAAAGCAATTTGGCTATGGGGGTCTGAGGTAGCAGTTCATTTTGGAAAAGGGGTCTCTTGCCTAAAATTAAATAGTTTGGGAATACCTGGTCTATACTTACTTTTTTATAAGGTTACTCATAAATTATAATACTAAGAGATAATATTATTATCTCTTAGTATTCTTCTTAATTTCAATTATTCATTGCAGTGGCGATGTGATTTCATACAGTCTTTGTTTATGTCAATATGTCTTCCTCGATAGATTTTCAGCTGAAAGCTTGACACATTAATGCAATGTCTAATTGATATTTTTGTGCACTATTAACTACATGCAAAGATTACCTTCAAAAAGCCGCCAATGCGCAGTTCTGTGTGGTATGGCCTAAGGCTTGGGACACGTGTCTTTTTTATACATTTAAAAGGGTTCCAAACAAAGACATAGGCAGTATAAAAGTTAATGGGTAGTTTTGATTGTAATTGTTTTGTCATAAAATAAGCTTTATTCATAAGAAATATTAACATTTGTTCAGCACATTAAAAAAGCTAGCCAGATTTTACAAACAAATTGTGTACCTAAGTATTTATCTCGTTCCTACTTAATTTGAGAGATAAAATGCAATAATGATGTTTCTAATAAAACATGGGGGTTAAAAACACTCTTAACATCAGAGGTGGCCACTAATCCTCATTCGATAAGAAAGAAAGAGTAAAACATTGTTTGATAACCATTTTTTTTCTTTATTAGCATATGATAAAAAAAATTTATCATATATTCTACACCTACTACTCAATTAGTCAATATTATACAATTAGATAAAATAAAATAAACCCTTTCCAACTCTGACTTGTGTTTCAGGGGTCAAGTAATTAAACTCATTTATACTTAACTGGACACTTCAAACTAAACAGACACCTATTTCGTATGAAACTGAGTAATACTGACGTTTGCAAATATTGCAATGAGGAGCAGGTAACGCCTAAGCACCTCTTATGTAATTATGGAACCCTAATCCACACGCGTAATATCCATATGGAGCGACACGTAATCGACCGGAGGAAATAAAAATGCTAACAAGAAACTAAGACTTTCTGGACGCCACAGGGTTCAAAGAGTTACTTTAATTAGGTGGCGAGTCCCAATAAATCTTTTAGGTCGCAGTGACTACAGCACGTTTGTACTATTATCTATTCTGTGCTACAGCTCTGTCAGAGGGCCTAGTATTAGTTGGTGTTTTGTTCTCACCAAGAAGCTTATACCCACAATGGAGATTGCACGCCTAGTATAATAGTGAAGATTGAAAAAAGACTCTTTAGTGACGTCACGGCGTATTGCTATCTCTTTCTTTTCGTTTTACAATACGTTTTCGTTTCTCACGAACGAACGAACGACGAACAACGAACACGTATTGCAATAAGCCGTCACGTCACTCAAGGACATTTTTTCTATCTTCACTATGACACTGGCCGTGCAATCTCCATTGGAGGGAGGTATAAGCTTCTTGGTTCTCACTTTGCGAATAGTTAACTATCGTTTCCTCTCTTTCACTCGTTCACTCACTCGCATTAACTGTGAAGAGTACATCCGATACTATTCGCGAAGTGAGATGAGAACACAACTCGTACTAGGTCCTCTGAGCTGTAGAGCCCCTAACACTCAAATAATAATAATTCAACTCATTATTAGAAACATTAGTCGTACCGGCCCTCGAGGAGCGAATAATTATGGCCAACCACTCCACCATGACGGACCTCATGATTGTCGGTTTCAATGACGGCGGACCAATTTTTGAAGACTTTTGTTTTTCCAATTTTCTTATGTTTGAAATAATAGAATAGCATTGCACTCGCGAATCCTACTAATTATTATAAATGTGAAAGTTTGTGGGTTTGGATGTTTAGATGTTTGGATGTTTGTTCCTCAATCACGCAAAAACTTCTGAACGGATTTGGTTGAAATTTGGCACACAGGTAGTAGATAGCCTGGATTAAAACATAGGATACTTTTTATCCCGATATTCCCACGGGAACGGCAACCACGCGGGTGAAACCGCGGGCGGCCGCTAGTATGAACTATGTGGTGAATACTTGACAAAATAATCTTTTAACCAATTTGAGCTTGAGTATTTTTGATTTTTAATTGAATTTGTCTCGAAACGATCAATTTTGTAAATAACACTTTGTCTTTGTATATGTTAAAAATTAAAAAGTAAGCATGAAAGAACAAAAAAGTTGATGAATAATTGAATTAATGCTGTCGAACATAGTTTCTAATTTTACTAGATAGTGCCACAGTTTTACAATACTGTGATAATTGTTTTCATATCGCTACATTTATTAATAAAATAATAATTCGTTTGTTCCTAAATGTATGTACTGTACTTTAGTTAGTTTGATAATCAATGTCCGAAGGTAAAACACAAATACAGTTCATATAAAAGATGAAGAATGGTTACTTAACTATAGGCCAGGGGACCGTCATCAGGTAAGATTGTCCGACGACCTTTGGCGTACTTTAAACAGTCTTAGCCCGCGGCGCCCTCTGCCTTCAAATTGAATGCAGCAAGATTACAGACTAGTTAGTAGCAGGTAAGTACTGCTTAGGTGCATTGAAAAAGGAGGATTATTTTTAATTGAAGACTCTGAGGGAACTGTGTGTAGTGTGTCCTTTTTCGTCCTTTTTAGTGCCTAATTTTGTATTAAACTATAAGCTTTCGTTAATTTCTTAAAAAAAATTATAAACATCATATCGTCACACGCGTATTAAAAATCAAGATAAGAGATCCGATTTCCTTTGGAAAAGTTTTAAAAACAACACAATATTATACAACCTAAAACTTGTGTTCATAAAATCCATATTATTTGTTCACGTAAAACTTATCATGTCTCTAGCATATAAATCATTTTGTAGCCGCAGTTGATTTTGTTTGTTGAACGTTTAACTTACCGGATTTAACTAACAGAATGGCTGCTATTTAATGTTATTGTTACAAATCAATTTTGTATTTGCTGGTCTAATAATTGGACATGTTTAACGTTGAGTGATACACCAGACTTTAAACATCTCATAAAAACCGTAACAAAAACGTACAGCGTTCTAGTTACAGGACCTGTCACAATGACTCGTGATTTTTATACAAAAACAATGTTTACGTTAATCTGAATAATGCGTTTGATTGCTGTCAAAACAATGTCATGTCATTACACAAAGCGTAAACGGCTCACTTGTCAAATAACACAATCGGTACATAGGCCAGGAGCTGACCGAACGTCATTACACGTTTCGTTAATACCGCTCGTCTCTTTTGTTATTTTGACACAGGAAGTTATTAAAGTAATTAACTGGGGCACAGCTCCTGGGCTATTATCATCTCTAGAGTGACGTGTTAATGTCGGCCAAGTAGTGATGGGGTAATATCGACTGTTTTAATTATTCCTACTATGAAATTAAAATTTAATTTATACAGCTTTTTTCATCAGCTATTTTATGTAACATGCTTTAAAAAGATTTAATCAGTACATTTAAAATTTTTAAGAGTCTTTTCTTTCTCAAATTATAAGAATTTTTAGTACTGAAACTAATTTATTTTACAGAAAACTACCAATATTTTATTCTGTAATTAAATTTAGAGAATAGAAACGGGGTCAATTAACGATCTGACGAAATAATTTATATTTGACCTTCCAGTGTGAAAAAATGATGAATCTCGCGTTTTAGGCATTATGCAGCAGTGGCATCGTGCATTTTAGGTACTTCGCCCAAAAGGGAAGAATTCTAGTATAAAAAAAAAACTTTAGACTATAAAAGAAACAAATGAACACAATAACCGAACAGAATATTGAAATAAGGCTTGGCAACTCTGTAAAAAAATGTAAATATCACCATATAAATAAACTATCAATCGTGAGATTTCGTAATTTTTATCGACAGTGATATGATTTTTCTAGACACAAAGAATAGCTTTTTTATTGTTCTGACACCATAACCAGGTAGATTTTTTTATAAATGATCCAGTATTCCAAAAATCAATTAAAATGTACTTTTTGCTAAATTTCTGACGAAGCGCCAATCATAGCTTTGCAACAATCATTATTATAGATATAGATTTGATGAACTGTCTGGCATTTTTGACCGAGCGAGCACGAAGTGCGAGCGAAGCGTCTCTGCTTCAGCTTGGGCAAAAATTATTTCGTATGTCTGTATGTTCTCTTCTACAGGTCGAATTTCTCAACCGATTCTCGTGAAAATTTGTGAGCAGGTTCGAAAATTATATGGAATTTTTTTGTCGAGTCAGATTTTTTTAATTTACCAAAATGGCGGAGAAATGTCATAAAAACAGGTTTTTCGGCTTTCCAGCGCTGTCTGTTCTCCTCTACAGGTCGCATTTCTCAACCGATTCTCGTGAAATTTTGGGAGCAGGTTTAAATATAATTGACCGAGCGAGCACAAAATACGAGCGAAGCGTCTCTGCTTCAGCTTGGGCAAAAATTCTTTCGTATGTCTGTATGTTCTCTTCTACAGGTCGCATTTCTCAGCCGATTCTCGTGAAAATTTGTGAGCAGGTTCGAAAATTATATGGATTTTTTTTTGTCGAGCCAGATTTTTTTAATTTTTCAAAATGGCGGAGATATGTTAAAAAAACAGGTTTTTCGGCTTTCCAGCGCTGTCTGTTCTCCTCTACAGGTCGTATTTCTCAAGCGATTCTCATGAAATTTTGTGAGCAGGTTTGAAAATGATATAGAATTTATTTTTCACGCCACTTTTTCGATTTTTTTCGAAATGGCGGAGATATGTAAAAAAAACTTATTGCAGTCCAGCTTTCCGGCTCTGTCTTTTCTCCTCTACAGGTCGCATCTCTTAACCGCATTTCGTGAAATTTTGTGGGCAGGTTTGAAAATCATATATATTTTTTCAAGTTGAGACAGTTTTTCTAAATTTTTCGTAACGGCGGAGATATGTAAGAAAAATGTATTTCAGTCCGGCTTTCTGACGCTGGATGTTCTCCTTTACAGGTCGCATTTCTCAACCGATTCTCGTGAAATTTTATGAGCCGGTTCGAAAATAACATAGTTTTTTTTCACGCCAGTTTTTGGAAATTTTTCAAAATGACGGAGAAATGTTAAAATTAATTATTTCAGTCCGGCTTTCCAGGGCTGTCTGTTTTCCTCTACAGGTAGTATTTCTCAACTGATTCTCGTAAAATTTTGTAAGCAGGTTTGAAAATTGTATAGATTTCTTATGTCAAGCCAGTTTTTCATTTTTTTTCTAAATGGCGGAGATAATGTAAAAAAACATATTTCATTCCAGCTTTCCGGCTGTTTGATCTCCTCTACAAGTCGCATTTCTCAACAGATTCTTGTGAAATTTTGTGAGTAGGTTCGATAATTATATATAACTGTTCAGTCAAGCCAATTTTTCCAAATGTATAAAAAAATACTCACCCATTTTGAAAAATTATCAAAATTAGAAGCACCATCTAGCTGCAATACTCACGTACCTACTGTGTGCTTTGAAAACTTCATGGCGACATTTTATTTTAATTTTTCGCGAGGTCTACAGCTCACGGAGCCACTAGTCAATAATAGAACCAACCCCACCCACTCCCATTTAAAAAGAGTTTATGAATATGATGTATGTTTTTACTTTCAATTTAGAGGCTCCAACAGAACTAACATAATTTAAGTAACATCTCTGAAGAAAATAGTCCTATGCTACAATCTCCAACCCGCCAACGAGTCAATCCTCTTGCCTGAGTCTGTGTTTCCTGATAGGTATAATCTGGGGGCCTTCAAGTCTTCTACGAAAGCGCTTTCGATCGTAGATCACATCACATCGCTTACCATCAGGCGTGATAGTGGGCAAGCGCTTGCATATCCGTCATAAAAAAGAAAGGGGTCTAAGTCCCGCGTGAACAATAATGGGCTTGTTACGATGATCAAACGCTCAACACTGAAAGCACGAGTAATCGATATCTGTATCAAAAAAGCTGCCCATCACTACTCCATCACAAATTATATCGGTTCTTTAATTTTCAATCGCCCGCGTCCAAATGAAAGCTACTGCTCGATCACAATGCTCTCATACACTATGGACATAATTTGATAGTCATACAGCCTTAACAATAGTGAAATCATCAACACAAAACAAAGTAGAACCTACTTTACCACCCTTAGTTTTAAGTCGATTATCCAATAATTGATTTCAAAAAGTAACAAGCAAGTTTTAGTTGCGTGGCTCCCGTACTTACACCAGGTCTAATTTCTTAGAATTCGTTATATTGTTTCTCATCATTAAGTTTCTTTTTTGCTCACAATTGAATCACGGTGTGTTCCGTTTATTTTTAACTTCGCTTGATGTGTGAGTAATTATGAATTGAGTTGAGAATTTGTTAAGGAACAGTGTTAAGTTTTGATGTTTTTTTGTGTGCGCTTTTAGTTTTATCACAAAAAGGAAATTGTTTGCGATTTGCTTGGGATTTGTGTCAAATATCAATCTATTTGTTTATTTCATCTCTGTTTCAGAAAAATACTTTTTATGTAATCAAATTTTAGTTATTATCTTCTTAAGAAAATCTAAAGCCACTAAGATATTTACAAGCCACTCCACTGATTTATTATTTTAACACCTCACTATCAGAAAGAAAGAAAAAAAGGCAATCAACTCCGCAATTACGATATCACGCGTCAATTTCACAACTTTTCTACAAAGAGTTTTTAATCGAAAGTTTTTCACTATTCGAATTAGTAGTTCTCCGTGCGAACCGGCCACGTGGCAAGGAAAGTAGCCAATTAAACTCGTCCGCTTTTTTCCCGCCGTAACGAAGCATAATGCAATTATTCGTAATGGCAGGATGACAGAGGCACAGTCACCGCCCAGTAATCGCGTCCACAATTAAAATGTCATTACGTTACCAGTTTTTACACCTAACCTCACTTTAATTATGTCGGGTAACAGAGAACGTAATAAGAAAAATAAGAAAAGTTTTCTGTCGTTCGAACTCACATTAGAAGTCCTGAGTACAACGGTTTTCACGGTCACCTTTTTTATTCGTTTTATTTAATTTTGTTACTCATACCCTTATCGCCAAAACCAATTTGTACTTTTTCGTCCGAATTGAGTTAAATATTACCATTCGATTCATATTCGACTGACAAAGCGATTGGTATAATTTACCTCAGTTTTGACAAAAAAATTAGATAATCGGTTCATGCTAATATAGCTCCTACTACAGGAGGTATGAAACCTCCTACTTCAGGTTTCCTACCAATGTTTTGATGAAACCGTATTTCTGACCGGGTGATTGACCTCATAGTATCAGCTGACATTTGCCCAAATCTGACACAATAGTTCGGACTCACACTTTACATTAAGTTGTTCCGATAACGTTTTTTTAGGGTTCCGTACCCAATGGGTAAAAACGGGACCCTATTACTAAGACTCCGCTGTCTGTCTGTCTGTCTGTCTGTCACCAGGCTGTATCTCATGAACCGTGATAGCTAGACAGTTGAAATTTTCACAGATGATGTATTTCTGTTGCTGCCGCTATAACAACTATATATACTAAAAGCCGAATAAAATAAATATTTAAGGGGGGCTCCCATACAACAAACGTGATTTTTTTGCCGTTTTTTGCTCCTAATTAATAACAACAACAGGTAAATAGCTGAGATTTTCACAGATGATGTATTTCTGTTGCCGCTATAATAATAAATACTAAAAACAATTTAAAATATTTATTTAAGGGGGGCTCCCATACAACAAATGTGTTTTTTCCCGTTTTTGGTACGGAACCCTTCGTGCGCGAGTCCGACTCGCACTTGGCCGGTTTTTTTTGTTTACTAAGTAATGTACAAGAACTTTAACTGTATTCCCAAGTGACATAATTTGACAAAACTTGTGATTATTGAAGGAACAGATAATGACATAAGTGTCACCCCTTTACACCATCTGGTGCTAACGACACTTTCAAGAAGGCATTATGTGACAATGAGTGACACCAAATGAGACTAAATTATATGTATCATTTCAAGGTAATTAACCGTATGGTTAGGCATTTAAAGATCTCGATCATAGTATCTTTTGACCTATACCCGTGGTTCCCCACTTTTGTCCCCCACTGATGGGTATCGGTAAAAAGAAGAAAAAACTATGTAACAAAATATTTTTTCCCGATATCCCCTAGTCTGGGACAAAAGTGGGGGACAACGAAAATAAAACTATCTTTTTTTCAGTTCTTTTCAGGAAGTGATTTAGTGCTTTTAAAATAAATCAAAAGCTATAAAAGTTTTGCATACTTACCTACATATAGATACGTATAATTTAATTTGCAAACGAAGTTGTAATTATTTTTACTAAGCTCTAGATTCTTTAAAAGACTGTTAGTTTAGACATTTTACTCATAGCTTTAAAAAACATATAATACTTTGAATGCTAGCCTCAACTGACATACAAACTGAACAATTTCATATTGTTTGTTAATTAACAAGTTTGTTTTTATAGCAAGACTCAACCAACAACAACACAAACATTAATCCTTTTACAAACACCATGATTTACTTGCGTACAACCATAAAAATTAGTACCATCGCTATGTTTGTTGCCCACACAGTCTCGCAAATACATCGTTTACTTATGTAATTAGTGGGGGATAGATTGGCCTAGAGAGTTTGCGGATAGCCTTATTTACGTACGTGCTACGGTGCTACGTCGTAGTAGGTTCGTAGATGTATTCGTTTCAAATTACTTTTCTTTGGATAGTCAGAGAGTTGAACAAAAAAATTAAGTACTTAAGTTGGCACCCTGAGTGAAAGTGGCTCCTCGGTGAATTTTATAATTCAAATAATACACAATTTTAAAAATGTTTTACGTGGATTTTTTATGGCCCACAGTCTAGTATTTTTAGACGGTATCGTTACATTCCTTGGCTGTTTTTGACATTTTTGTTATCTACGAATGACTACGAGGGCATGTAGTGATACCTTCTGAAAAGACTAGACCGTGGGCCCTAAAAACTCCACATAAAACCATTATTAAAATCTTTTTTTATTAATAACTTATTAAATGTAACTTAGTAATGTACTTTTAATAAGTAAGTAATGTAGTTTACTTAATGCACTAAGTGTTAGTGGAAACTATTATGGCAATTGTGTTTTTATAATATATAGTAAACATTTGTGTTAACAATTGCTGTTGTTTCCCATAATGTCAAATCTATAAATAAATTAAAATCCTCTGAGGGCGCCACTTTCGGTGGGGTAGCCACCTTAACATAAAATTCTTAATTAAAAATTTTCAATGACTTTTGTGAAATTATAAGTAAGTAGATTAAAATATTTTATTTAAGTACTCTGTTTTTGTCACCAATAAATTCTTTCAAATTATAACCCTTACATTGTTCAACCTTTTTTCTTTTAATAAATTGACCATTCTTATGAGCATAGATCAACCAATTTAGCAAACGACCGCCACTTTTCTTACCAAGTTCTTCCCTTCAAGCACACTCAACCCCATGAATAATATCGTTAATTTATTAATATCCCGCCTTTAACAAACAAATTCTGAGTAAACAAACAAATCAGACGCAGACAACAACGATAACAAATTACATACATGACGGTTAATTTGCCAACTTTTTATATATAATATCTCGTCGGTCGCCGTTATTAATATGAAGCTGTGTTTAATATCCGACATCTGTTACAAAAACTTTTATTATAAGACTAATCCATTGCAGTACACACACACACACAGACAGCCATTTTTCCCCGCTATAGTAAACACAGGCGAAAAACGCACACATAAGTAGTGGCACTTAGTTTAGCAGCCTGATGCCGTGTGGTAGGTGGCTGCCTCATTATGTTAAAGAAGATTGACAGAAGGATGTAGAATTCACCATAAAATAAAAACGTGTTAAAAAGTAATGTTTTTATAACTTCTTTCTTGCAGTTTAATTTTAGTACGGTATTTGTGTGATTAATTTTGTTAATTTTGATCAATAGCTAGAACCTGCAACATACTTTTTAAATTATATTTGATGAAATAACACGATAAGTTAACAATAACTTGAAAAATAAATATGCACATCCTGCACAATCACAAAATTGTGCAGGATATGCATTTTACTCAAGCAGAACCATAGTTAATTATTAGAACAGATTAATTAAACGTGAGTTAGAAATCATTATCTTGGCTGCTGAATCATTGTGTATATTTAAAAGGACTCCAAGTTCAAAATTAGGTAACTTTTGAAAACATATTTCAATTTTAAAGTTACGGCGCTTCTGAATTTTGCCTGAAAAATTATAATGTAGGCGACTTTTGTTATTTGCATTTTTAAATACATTTACTACCCATATTATTCATCAAAAATCAAACGTTTAATAAATCTATTTTAATTAAAAGGTATTTTGTTTTTCTTTCGTATCATGAACTAAGTTAGAACAAAGAAGACAAAACACATTGTAATTAAAATAGATTTATTAAACGTGTGTTATGAATAACATGCTTCAAGTCTATTGTTTCTATTTTATTTGTTATTCTTTTATTTTTATCGGTAAGTAAAACCGGCCAGGGGCTAAGTATTGATGATTTTGAATTAATTAAATATGAGACACATACACTAAAAGTTCTTCCAGCTACTTACCCTATTGCTCGCCCGCCCGGCGCCCACTCTCATCTGCTAGTTCTTAATTAAGTTAGCTTATATAACGAAAGATGGTCTCATTTAGATAACACCGTAACTTCGCGGCTAACACTGCGGGTTGCTTAGCGCTTCTAAACTTCAGCCGTATAACCGCACGTTAATTATACGGGCTTACTTAAACTTAAGTAAGACTAAAGATTTTTTGCTACAGCGAGAACTTACAAGCTTGATCAGCTGGCAGACTTAATTTCTTTAAAGTGCGTTAGCTTTAGTAATACTTTATAAGTTTTTAAAGTAATTGGGAAAATCTTTTGAAGATATTTTTTTTTCATAAACTTAGCAACGAGTAGGTCTAAATTGCAAAAACTACGAAGGCTTTGTGTAAACTAAAGTATGTTGAACACTGACCTACGTTTTATAATGTTACTTCCAAAAGTACTAAATCAGTGGCTTTTCTATTTCAAATGTTACTTTCAATATTTTTTTGAGATGTGCTTTTATTCATTATTACTTTTATTAACCTTGTACCACCAACTTTATCCTGAAAGATAGTCTCGTCTGGATAATATTGTAACTTCAACTTACTCGACTTGTTACTTGTGTCTTTTCTATCAGCTTTAGTTAAAAATACTTTAGATTTTTTTTATAGTATTAGAATTTGACAGCAGGAAAATAACGTGTTTAATATGAATGCTAAAACTCAGCAGAATTTTTCTGCAAAAGCAAAACAATATATTTTTTAATTATAAGAAATTAAAAAATATTTATACAAAATATTAAAATTATTATAAATTCAGAATTTTTATCTTTACTTAATAAAGAAGTTTACAAGTTAAGATTGCTTTTTTATTTACGAAAACTTAATACTTAATAATAATTATGAGATAAGTAAATATACGTGTCTTTCTTTACTAGTAAAAGTTACCAATGTTCTGACCTCATTTTTATGAAACATTATGAAAACTGTTAATTATGAACCGAGATTAGGTCAAGACGCCAATCTCATCTAGATTAGGCCATAAAGTTTAAGCTTGTCTCGGCTTAGCGCCGCTCCTATTGCTTCTAAACTGAAGCCGATGCTTGCCAAGTTAATTAACTAAGTTGGCTACATAATAAGTAAAGTAATAGCTATACTTTTTTAAATTAATAATCGATGTTAAGTTTTTAGATTATCGCATTCACTGTGCTGTTTTTATATGCTTAGCTTTTACTATGCATGAAAATTAACATCTTTATCTATTACTATACGACAATTTTTTTGTAAATTCATAATTCAATTAAATGAATCAAAAAAGTACGAGTACGAGTACTATCTGGTACTAAACAACTTTGGTTTCTTTTTTTGGTCAACAACACACATATTTGAGAAATTGATGTTAAGTATTAAATTAAAAATAAGTATTTCTGGCATTTTGATTAAGAAACAACTGACAATTAAAATATAATATTTAATTATTAAACACGATACTTTTTTTTTTTTTAAATATGCTCACATAATAAGCATTTTTAAATCGTCAATTATTTTTAAATCATCAATTATTATTTTTCAGTTTTCCGAAATTTTTCAAAATGGTGGAGATATGGGGAAAATCATATTTCAGCGATTTTGAAAAAAAAAAAACAAAAATGTCACAAATGTGAGGTCTACATTTTACAGAACCACTAGTTATAAGACTTATTTACTTTCCTTACTTAACTGTTGACTGTAGAAATACCTTTTATGTTACCTCTCGCTTTAATTTCCGATCACTCGTACCTCAACCAATTCAACCCTTATCGCCTTGAAATCACGATGTTAACGAAGCAACTTCTTATCCGAGTTATTACAAGATTAATACGAATTCTAATCGAGTTTTCTCTCATTAAGTACCACGGTTACCGATCCCTCTTTATTATATAGGAATAATACAGCAGGGTAATATCGTGGTACAGTTACTTAATCAATTCCTTTGTTGGTTGAATCGACCCCTGGCGCAGTGGGTGAGGTTGATTAAGAAGAATATTGCTTGATTACTCGCTTGAAGTATGGGCTACATGAGTCATGAACACTGGAAGTGGCTTGAAACATGTGACAGAGAACTGCTTTTCATTTGTTTCACGGTACCGCCGACATATCAGCGCCGAAAGGGATCGGCATTGCCTCAACTCGGGCCGTTCAATATTTTTGCTATGAAACTCCCTATTGCATAGCCCACTAATATGCAACGGCATCGCCTTGCCTCCGTAACCATGGCAACTATGGCAAAAAGTAAGTCATATAACTAGTGGTTCTGTAAAATGTAGACCTCACGTTTGTGACATTTTTGTTTTTTTTTCAAAATTGCTGAAATTTGATTTTCCCCATATCTCCACCACTTTGAAAAATTACGGAAAACTGAATCGATAAAAAATCAATAAAACTGCTCATAAAATTTCACGAAAATCTGTTGAGAAATGCGACCTGTAGAGGAGAACAGACGGACAGCCGGACATACGAAAGCATTTTGTCCAACCTGAAACGCAGACGCTTCGCTCGGTCAATTAGTGCACACAGTAGCACTATTAAATTTATCCAACCAATTTAAAATTTCAGCGTTCTACATTTAAAGTGTATTAAGTCTTGCGGTTAGGATTCAGTGACTTGAGAGAGAAAGCCCAGATTTTGCAACAAAGATTAAGTCGAACTCGAAAACTCAATACCTCTGATAGCAAACTCAAATCGTTCGTACCCCATCCATTGCTTCTAATTCCGCAACATCCTCGTTCATACAACTAATATTTGACGCGAGTGTGAGAAAAAAATCGCACATGTGTGCGTGTTTCTAATGAATATGTCTCCGCAACATCGATGAATGTCTCCGAGAGAGCATTTCCGAGCTAATATCATCGATTTAGACCCGATTACCAATAACATTCGATTGTCTTCTCGATAAGTGTATTACTATGTTGTTAAAATGACTGACATATACATACAGTGCATTTAGGTTTTTTGCCGGAGAAACCTACTACGTTGTTTTTCCCTTTTTATTAAAATAAATATTTTTCATAATTTATCTTGATCAATACCACAATGTATTTATTAATATAATTAAGTAAATGTCAATTAATATTTTGTACTTGTTAAAAACATGATTGTATTCGTTTCTAAAGTAGTTTTGATAAAAAAATCAGTTAACAGAATTGAAATAAATCTTTAATGTTTTTTAATTAAACTTACTATTTATAGCTTATATTAATAAATGTATGTATTCACACATACACAGTAGTGTATATTCACTTACATGAGTGAAAAGTTTAAATTAAAGAAACGCCCTCATAAGCAAGGACCGGAAACGCTTACCGTTAAAGGGTTTTTTGATTAAGGGTATTTCATAGACTTGTTTTCAAAAACCCTATCAATACGGTAACCCAATCGAAAGGGTAACCCAGGTAAGCACTTACCGAATCCGAAAACCCTGTGAAGGTTTATTAAGGGGTTTTAAAACGTGTTCAAGTTATTTATATCTAGTTCAAACTGAGCCGAAGGACCGGAACCGCTTACCGTTAAAGGGGTTATGATTGGGTGTTTCATGAACCGCTTACCGTTAAAGGGGTTTTTGATTGGGTATTTTATAGATGTGTTTCCAAAAACCCTATCAATACGGCAAGCATATCGTCGACTTACCCTATCGAAAGGGAAACCCTATCATTTGGTAAGCTTTTTAATAGCATTTCCCTAACAATTGGCTTAACCAAAAAAGGGGCTTTCAGGTCCCTGCTCATAAGAACTAAATTGAATCAATCATAAGCAAATGAAATAGTCCATTTTTTTCTTTCACCGGCCCTTAAAACTAATTTAAAACATTTCATTCATTTTTACACTCTCACTTCAACGTGCTTACATAATATTTTTGATCGTGTCACAGCACAATGTAAACTAGAATCCAGACGCCCCTTTTGTTTCCAAAACCTTAAGCCCGTCACCCACAAGTGGTTGCAACTAAAATGACGTCACACTTGACACAAAGGCTCGCTAAACGCGCAACGGGCGATTACACCAATCTCCTTTGTAGCCTTATCTCTGGCCGAGAATTCCGCTAACGACGTCCACTCGGACACAATGGGTAGACGAATTGAAACTCTGCTTAGACAAAGAGTGGATGGCGTGGGGGAGTCAAAGACTCGTGTAAATGGGCCTTAACGGCGGCGATAATTCTGCTAGATGATTTAGTTAAGGATGTGAAGTAAGAAATATTGGGTGGTTGTTAATCATTGGCGTGTGTCTTTTGTTTTGACATTGCAAGTTGGAGGTTGTGTCTAATTTTTCAGAAAAAAATCAGCAATATTCTGCTTTCTTAAATCTTTACTTATTATTAATATCGACATCAGCCATTTTTAATGTCTCTACTGCTGGGGCATAGGTCATCTTTACGGGTGGATAAGGAGGATGGGCCTTAACCCACCACGCGGGCCCAGTGAGGTTTGGTGGGTGTTAACGACTGTAAATACAGCCAAAACCAACGGCTTAACGTGCCTTATGAAGCACGGAGGAGCTCAAGATAATACATTTTTGGTCACCCATCCCATGACCGACTCGTGCGAAAGTTACTTAACCTCCGCAATCTCAGGGCCAGGCGCTAAAACACAGCAGCATTGAGCTCCTCACTTATTTACTTTTAACCGCCTCTGTGGTCTAGTGGGTTGCCCACCCATGTAAGACGAAGGGATCCCGAGTTCGATTCCCAGGAGGTGTACAATTTGTACTCAGTTCGGTTGGTGGTGGGGCTTATTTCAAGTCCGCCTGGCTAGCTACCACTATCTTACCTAAGTCTGACGCTACAAACAAACAATTTGTTGTTTCGGTAAAGTTAGAGGTAAGATAGCCAGTTCCTCAGTGATGAGTATTTCGGGTGTAGTGCGCTTCCACCTTCGGCCTTATCGTCACTTTACTTACATCATCAGGTGAGGTGAACGTCAAGCACTACCCCGTTGTGCATTAAAAAGTAATAATAGTAGTATTTGGTCAAACATTTTTACGAATATGCAATGCACTTAAGGGATCTTCCTTATAGTGCTAAAATTATATCATTTCAAATATCTCCTTTCGAAGCTTTTTTAACTATTAGCAAATATCCCCATATAGTCTACACTACAGTGATCGCATACTTAATTATATATTTTTATTTATTTCCATTTGTAACAAAATCAAGAAAAAATGCGATCTGATTTGTATAAAATTAAAACACAATCAACTACTCAACGAATCTTGCCGCATCGAAACAAAAAAAATAATCAAAGAGTAACCTCGGCACAGTAGTAATTAAAGTGTTGTTATAAAAATTAAAATAATCGTCATTGTGTGGCGACCGTACGAAAACGAAGGCCGTGAACACACTAATGCGAAATAAATTGTCGCGAGGCAGTAATTAGTGCGCTGCGTTTATTTAAACTAAGCGTGACGTGGCACGGGTTTATTATAATGTGTTAAGGTACAGTCTCGAGACTGCTATAGCAGTGATTAAGATTCTAAGCATATATGTCTGTTAAAAATATGATTATAATAGAAAAATGCATGTTGAAAAAACATTACAGTTAGAACTATATAATCATAAATTGACTTTCAGTGAATTTGAATTCAGACATGAGGGATAAAAAATTAAATACCAACCTACTTAATTACCTTTGTTACATTGTTCAATACAAATTTAGTTTGAGCTAATCGTTGAAAACACCGCTCATCCAAAACAACTTTGATCGGTAGCAAGGTAAAACGGTGAAAACAACATATGAAGTAAACGTATTTTATAGTGAATGCGTGTCAATTCTGAGAACTGGAATATAAAAAATAATAACACGACCTACCCTATATTTAAACAAAACACACGCTTGCGCTTAACTCGGTTATTAAAATGTTTAATTACAGGAACGGTAAGCGGACGTAATCATCAAGTCAGTGCGCTACAGTTTTATCTAAACATTGTAATTACGCCTTAATATTACACGCTAGTGTACAACCAGCATTACAACTGTAATTAGTCGGTGAAAGAATTAAATCATTGTAACTCCAACGCCTCGAAGGCCACTGTTTATTCTAATTTTAATTACTGTAATTAGAGCACGATTCTTACGGAAGCCTGTTTTTGAAAGCCATTTCTTAATCAAACTATTTTATGATTAAAGTTTAAACCTTAATATTTATTTTATTAAATTTAATTTTAACGTCATTATGTTTGTAATCTTACCCAATGACAATGTAATATTTAAATAGTATTATACTGAAACGAACAATACCACACTCTGTTGCGTTATTATCGCAACAAAAATATACCGTATTTAAAATCGCGGCTTTGATATTTGAACAATACTCTGAATCAGACCGATGTAATTGCAGTGCACTAACTGTTTCATATACAATGTGAATAATTATTGCAATTGCTCCCGTGACTGAAATCGTTCATGAGTTAATGGCACCGAAATAGAGCGGACGTAGAAAGAATTAATAGTCGAAAACTGTATACGGTTTTGTAGTTGTTGAAATATCGATCAAGGTATCGAGGGTGCAAACAACTTACTAGGAACGCCTACAGGCTATTCGATAAAAAAGTCTCGAAGCGATATAGAACAATTTTTATCTAGCAGATTTACGAAGGAGGCTGCATGCAGCTGCATTCGGCCATGTGTGCGTGCAAATGCCGTGTGTGCAAGATGCGAGCGTGAAAGTTTTGCATATGTGTAATGTTTCGAGATATACAGGTGACAGAGGCAATACGATGGGCGGGGCTAGGGAGGGGTGAAACCTATTGGAAAGAGATGGCCGACCCGCTATGATAATGATGTTATTGCTTTCTTGATGTTCGCTCTCCTTTAGTTTTATTATTTCTCGATTCTCGATCTACTTATAAGGCGATATAAAACGCTAAGTGTGAGCCCGTATAAAATACGTTTATTGTGTCGTTATGGCAGACTGAGAATGCAAAAAGTGAAGATTACAGATTTAAGATTCCGCGGTATTGGTCGTGTCGTTACTCGTTGTATCGATAAAAGTTAATCAGAAATGACACATGACAAGGTTGATACACGGCGTCTGGCTTTTGTTTTTACTTTGTAACCATTTAACCGGGGTTACTGTTATTACGGTGACATAGCTGGTCATAATATAAAAAATAAGAACTTCGTTTTCCGTTCCGTTTTACTAAATTCATTCCGGTATCAAGCAATTTCCAAATTTCAAAAGGCTTTCGGCCCTTAGTCCTTGTGGGTAGTAAAGTAAGTTTGTGTGAATGTTTAAAAGACTTGTAAATACAAATACCGCACATCATATTCAAATATAAAACGTAAGTATCTGCATTTAATTAAAACTAATCCTTTTGAAATCGGCCACAATTTCCTTGTGTCTTCTCATAAAGACGAGAAAGGCCGTTTTCACATTGGACGATAACAATAACTACACAATATCGTCGGACTGGTAATTTCATGCAATTACTACTTACTAACCGCTTTCACACTGTGTCGTTGTCGTCATTGACATGAATGTGTTCATAAATGAGCATTTTTGAGCAAATTTGCCTTTATGCTTTAGTCATGCTGTGACCACGGCCCCTGGAAAGGTGTCAAAACGTCGGGAAATCAAAAAACCAATAAATGCAAACTGTCTTGCAGATATTGGACAACACATTATCGCCTAATATGTTCTTTTGCGATAGGTATCGTTTTTTCCGCAATAAATTAAAAACAACAAATGTACGTTTGAGGTACCGATATCGACTCAATGTCGTTGGGCCATCATTGTCGTCGGAGCTGACGATATTGTGTCGTGTCGGTATCGTTATCGTCACAGTGGAAAAACAGCCAATCACGTTCATCACAGCATCGCAATATCGAAACCGCGGCGATGTTAACCGACAATTATGAACATATGCACATTGCGCATGCGCATCGTATCGGGGCGCATCAGTTCATTACCTAACCGCAGGCTAAATGAGTCGCGTTATTGCCTTTTGTGTTCGGAGTCTCATTAACGCTTGTCGGTGTTGACGTCACTCATATACATTCATATTAACATTATAATTTTAAGGGTTGCCATTTCGATATTTAAAAGTGTGCAAAATTAAAAAAGTGAGACATTTAATAAAAGTTTTTTAGCAATTGAAAAATAAATAGGTATAATTTGACAATGTATGAATTATCCAGCCTATTTAAGAAGCCAGACTATTCCAGGCTTAAGTACATAAGTTTGTAAAGCCAAACCCGGACGTATGGTAACCCTAGTTTTACCACCACCGGCAAGTTTTGACGCTTGATTACGCTGTATAATAATATCACTATTCTTTTGTTTTGAATGGCGTAATTGCGATCATATAATGGTTAGTACTTGCATTTCGGTATGAAGGTAAATGAGTGGTATGAAAGGAAGAGATTGGAAAAAGCTTTAAAAAAAGAAAAACCTCCTTCAAAAGATTTTTTTTTATTCTAAAAGCCTCATCCAACTTTTTTTAATGTTATGCATATTTCACTCGTAAATTATGATTTGAATATAATTTCTTGCTTTGTAGAGCTATTTAATTTTAAAGATGTTTTTGTTTTCTTTTTCAAGTTTTTGAAGGTTTTTCATTTTTCACCTTTTTTATTTTCAACTTTTTGGAGTATTTTTTTTATTTACTAATAGGTATATTTTCAATGGTGATCAATTCCCATAACTCAATTGCTACATGCATGCTGTTTGTTTTAAGGAGTTCAGTTGTGACTTCGTAGTCCATGTCAATTCCAGAACGTCGCAGACCTTAGCTCGGTTTGCTATGGATTGTCATAAACATACCAATAACTTCGAACGACTTTGAGTAGTTCCCCTGTGTATCTTCAAAATACAAGGTCCAATGCCAATGATCCAACAAAAAGCATCATCCAAATCAGTTCATAAACAAAAAAGTTATACAATCAGAAAATCCGTAAAAAAAATGTGCTATGTTAACCTAAAAAAATATAGAAATAAAACATTAAATAAGCCCATTTCCAAAGAAAACTCATTAAAAAAATAAAGTTAAATATAGCCATTGATAAATATGGTGTCAATTTATGGTGTAGTTAGTGGCAGTAGTAGGGATATCGCAGCTTTATGGGAAATGGATTAAGCCATTTCCCTTAGGCCCTTACGCACTGCCATGGCTTGCTTAGAGTTCAGACGATAACACACGACCCAACCTCAACCAGAACTCAACTCAAACTCAACTCAATTGCAGCCCATTCCATGAAATATATCACTTACAATTTTGAGCTTTATGACACATTAATAAGCTCTGTTATATTCTGTCGATGTAACTGCACACGCCTCGCGCTCAGCCCGTACACAACTCAAACTCACCCCGAACTCAACTCAAACTCAACCCGACCTTACCTCCAACTCACCTGAAGCAATATGCATTTGCATATAATCCGGTCTCTAGTCATAGGACTCAAAATTGTAAGCGATGTATTTCAAGGTGGGCTGTAGTTTAATGAGTTCGGGTTGAGGTCGGGTCGTGTGTTATCGTTTGGACGCAGACTAAAGCCTAACCGTAACCACCACCTAGCGTGTAGCGAAGTAATAGAAACACGAAAGTTCGCAACCGGCTGCACTGCGCGCCTGTCGCCTTCGCTAGGATAGGCGAGCGAGCGAGCAAGCGAAGTTTCGAACATTATTGACCATTCCTTTAACTTTGCCACACGTTAGGTGACTTGCTAGGCTAAGCAAACCGCCTAACAGTGCATACGCGTCTTTAACGATGCGATATCCCTACTCCATTGGAAAACAAAAATACTTCAATACAAAAGGAGTGCACAGCGTAGCAAAAGCCCTCACACTTCACAATTTTTTTACCTTCCCTCAGTATCCTGTGATTCGTATTACTAATTATTACCTGCCTCATTTGATTGCTTGTTCGGTTTTGTACTTACGTCAATGAGCTCCGCCATAGCCTTCTTCATTTCCAAGCCGTGAACATAAGTTTGGCAACGTCTGTTACTGTCAGTTCGTGGTCATGTCGTCCACCAGTCTCCATACTAAATGTATTAGAATATTTCAATTTTAAGAGATCGATTTTTTTTTTCATAGTAATCGTGTGAGGTTTAAAATATGAAAATAATTTAGTTCTTTTATTGAAATGCTTTGTATATTAAACAATAATAAAAATATCAATGTTAACCAGGAAAAAATGGCTGTCAAAGATGTCATCTTTTTTGTTGATTTTCTTCAGCAGGGAGTTGATTAACACGCCCTCTAGCAATAAATGATATATCATTAGAAAGGTTTTTTAAAGACAAATATTTGCTGTTAATATACTTTATATCGATTGTTAATACTTTTGGAGTTAAAGGTTATTTAAGTATAAAAGTGGTTTATTGTCTTTGGGAGTTGATCTACCACACCTATTGAAATGAATGATATATCATAAGAAAGGTTTTTATATGACAATTATTTGCTGCAAACATACTTTCTATTAATTGTTAGTATTTTCGGAGTTTTAGGTCATTAATGTTAAAAGAATTGGTCAAGTTTAGAGCGTTATAACTCTCAAAGTACTAATAGTTGACGTTTATAATAATACAATAAAGTGTTTCAAATTTAAATACCTTTCCAATGATGTAAGATTTATTGCTAGGAGAGGCTTAGATCAAAATGCTCATCGTACTAAAGGACCCCCGAAAAGTTCAAATAATTTGACTCAAACCTTATGTTCTAATAAATAAATAATAATAATAAATATAAAACTTTATTGAAATAATCTTACATCACAATTTACAACTAGTTTAAACATAGATAATATAGGAAAAACAAATAATAAATAATTTTTAAAATAATTTTATACTATTTGCTTGACCACATGCGATGTTGCCGTTCTGCTCAACTTCAGGGCTTGGAAGATATAGAAGGCTATGGCTCCGCCCAATCTTAAAATCATCTGTCTGTGTATACTCCGTAGTACACCTTTGTTTATGCTCCTATGAGAAATTCTGAATGCTCTGATTGAGAGGAAGTAATTAATCTGTTTTGAATAAAGTCCGCAGAGGTTTTATGTGTGGTACTTTGTCAATGGTTTTTGTTTTTTTATTAATTAAATTTTATTGGAATGCAAATAAAAGGTAATGGCCTATTTCAAGGGTCGACTTGGCAGGCGACTTGCAAGTTGATTTTAGTCTAGCTAGTTAACCGCCTCTTTGGTCTTTGCCCGTGTAAGGCCGTATACAGAACAGAGAGAAAGCAGGTTGCAGGCAGGATACCTGTAAATACCAGCGCTTACCTGCACTAGTCAGCGCCCGGTCCATTTTAGTATAGCGAAAATATAATATAATACGCCGGGATAAGGTCCATTTTAGTATAGCGAACTAAATCTACCTGCGGCAACCTGCTTTCTCTCTGTATACGGCCTAAGACGCAGAGGTTCCGGGTTTGATTCCCAGGGGGGGTACAATTTGTACTCGGTTTGGTTGGTGGTAGGGCTTATTTCATATCCGCCTGGCTAGCTACCACCATCTTACATAATTCTGACGCCATAACAACAATTTAAAAATTGTTCCGGCAGTTAGAGGTAAGATAGCCTGTTCCTCAGTGATGAGGTTTCCGGATGTAGTGCACTTCTATCTTCGGCCTTATCGTCACTTAACATCAGGTGAGGTGAAGACCAAGCACTACCGCGTTGTGCATTAAAAAAAATTAAAAAATGACATCTAGTGCTTTTAGAGCATTAGATTAAGCAATTAGAGTTCTTATTCAGTTTTATAATGTGTACTCGACTTTTTTTGAATTTTTGTAAAGATTCAAATACTAAATATATTTATTTAGGTTTAATGCCACCATACTGTTGAAACATTCACTTATCTATCAAGAATATAATTTCGTTTCTCTTTTTATGAATACAAAAACTAAAAATAAGTCTTAAAGGAAAGACAAATTCAAAGGGTTATTACGAACACTTTCAACAGAAAACCGAACTAAGTATTACTTAACGCTCATTGTAACAAAATTCTGCCTTTCATACTCATTATCATAACCACTAAGTTACAAAAATTAAATAGAATCGCCAACAGATGGTGGTTCAACGGAAGTGCGTATCGTGTGTCAGCTCTTTAAATATTATAATGAAACGTTCGCATTCTCTTTTTGAACTGACCAACCAGTATAAAGAAGACAAAGAGGTAACGCTTGACGTGTATCGTCCGGAGGAGGGTCGGATTGACGATCAAATCAACTCATTTTTATTTTCGGCCAGATAGTTTCGTTAAAGAGTTTTTAGAATTTCGAATCTGTTAACATTGAAAATTATAACCTCTTTGATTTAAAGACTTTATTTTTAAATACATGATTTTTTAACAAGAAAAAGTTAAGTATCTAATAATTTAACGCCACTCAATATGTCAATTTTTCGATAAATACGTCAGTATTGTAAAACTTAAACAGTAAATTCCAAGTAAAATATTTGTTTGTTCATAATATTTCATGTCCCATAGCAAACATATTTAGATTATAGGCATTATATATTAGTGTGGAGGCCAAGAATGGCGTTTTACTGCGTAACACGGACAATTGCGACGTGCGGACTTTTACAACGGGGGCGGTTAAAAAGCCTTACGTTAAGCTGGCTGACTGTCACACCGTTTATGCCTTTTAGAAGATAACTATAGGAAGGGAACAAATAGTTTTATATTGAACCACCTTTAAACGACGTCAACGCAATTATTATGTATTTTAAAATGTATTTAAATAATTATTATCTGTCAAAAAAATTGCAAGCCAGTCACGATGTAGTTTATTAATGCCCGGGATTAATGCCAGGTTTCTGAGGTACTTATCCGTTGTTTTATCGGAGGTTGAACTTTAACTCCTCGAATAAAGTGAAACCCCCGATAAAGTACCTACCTCAGAAACCGGGGGTAAATTAAATATCTCGTTGAAAATTTTTGTGAAAATAATTATATTCCCAATGGCTGCTCTATGTATATTCCACCAAAAGAAGACTTATAAGACACCGACTTGTATTTAAATACTAGACATAAAACATATTTCTCCTATAGATTTTAAAGCTTAAATTTAAACAGAGCACTTACTAGCGCACTAAGAAATACATGAATAAGCATCCGCGTGTATCAATTTCTATGAATCAACTTTATGCGAACCTTTCGAAAATTTATATTATTATTCATCACAATATCGATGTCTGTTCCATAAAATCTAGAAGATTAATTCCAAGGTAATAACACTCAGGAATACTAAGAATTTACATCAGAAGCTTACGCGTCGGTGTAATAATAAGCTGTTTTAAAATTGAAAGTGACGTAAGTGCTGTTTTAGTGCGCAATCGACGGTCGAAAGTCGTAAATCAATGTTTTAGTGTCAAAATGTTGGGATGCGCTGGCCACCCCAGTGGCCATTTTTAAACAAGTTGGTTAAAAAAATATTTAAAAAAATGCATTGGCAACTATTGTTCGCGGATGAGTGATGCGAAATAAAACGGAATACTGTGACATTGTATCGAGTACGGATGCCTGTTTGGTGTATTTTTTTCTTTTGTTTTTTTAAATGGTCAAATAGGAAAATGTTGATTCTGGACCATAAGTGTCTCATTTGATAAATGTGACGTTTAGAGGTGGCTTTTAGAATGTTTAGTTGGTTATTATTGTTATTCATTTATGTGTTTTTTTCAAGCCATTCTTTTAATTTAATTTCTAGACAAGTTATAGAGGATTATGATCGGAAAGCCTAACTTGCAAAATGTCTTTAAAGCAAAACGTCTAGTACCTATCTATCATATGTTTTGTTTTTTTTTTGGATAAGTCACTAATAATTTGACAGATGGAAAAAATCTGTGCCATTTTTTTTTTCACAAAGAGAACCTGTCAAAAAGGCCTTTTTAAACGTTTTTAAAGTTTCATAATTAATGCTAGTAAAGAGATTTTCATAAACCAGCTCTTGGTAAATGGTTATGGTGGTAAAAGTATCAACTACTTTTCCCATTTAAGATTCTAGTAAAGTCATACTTTACACGTCCTATATCATATTTCTCAAAGTACACCAAGGCGTTGTTTACTCTATATCTCGTGTATCGGGGCCAGATGAAGCGAAGTGAGATTTATGAATCAGAAAAATCTACTAATGGACTATCCTGCATGGCCGTGTGTGATAAATGGGCAATTTTAACTTTCAGAGTGCAGACACTAAGTTTTGACCGTTCTTGATATATTTATGTTGTGTTAACTATTGTATGATTAATGGTATGTATTGTTACTTGCTGGATATATGTTTGATTATAATGGAATTATTTATATTTCACTATTTATAAATAGGTGGATCAGTGAAAATATGTGTTTAAAGTTTTCGGAATAAATTGTTGAAAAACCTACTTAGTACTTATGTAAAATGTCAGCAGGTGGTTTAATTAAATTATATTATTTTGTAAAGTTTACAAAACAGTTCTAAATCATATCAGTGAACAAACAACAAACTACCTAAGTAACAAAATAAGGAAGAGCGCTTAAATCATTATACTTAAGTACAAGAAGAAAAATTAACATCGCTCCAATGCTCGAGGATTTTAATTACGGTACTTTGTAAGAAATAATGTCTCTTGGACAAAGCTTGGGACATTAATGTCCACCTCAAATTGGGAGAGTAAAGTGGCTCGCGCGGCCATAAACAATAAGCATCCCACAGGCAAAACACTCGACACTATAATTTTTCCACATTCATACAATATAAGGGCGGCAGTCAATGAGTCTAGCCTGATACTTGTACAAGTAAACTTTACGCACACACGCGCCCGCCCCACTCGCTTAAGCTCGAAGAGATCGCGTGCAGAAAGTCTCACACACGCACACACGCGCAACCTCGCCCTAAGCTGTGGTCAGTAGAAACGCAAACTGTGTGACGGACACACGGAAAACGAGCTGAAAACGGAACGCAAAAGTAACAGAAACAAAAAAGTATAACACTAAACTCGCGGACGATCCTCGTCCGCCGTTTCCACGCCGCGAACGCATACGTATGTAAATGTGACTGCGCCTGTGTTAGTTCTTTATGATCATCTGTCAAAATACTGATACATGTGACGTTTCGAGTCTGAAATGTAAACAAAAGTCCGAATGGTAGTATACTCGTTTGAGACTTTATTTACGGCGTGCTTCAGTAACGTGAAATATGAACTTGAATATGTAAAATTAATTGCAGCTAAGTGTCCGAAGAGAGCGGGTGGTTGGATTATTTTTGTATGAGTAAGTAGCGCAACTTGTATTAGGTTCTTCGCACGATTTTGTGTGTAAACAACGTCATCTCAATTTGTCCGGCGTTAAGTTTGCCGTCTTTATGAGTTTTAGGTCGCGTAAAAACTTTATGGTACGACTTCGGCGATTTCCATAAACAGGAGGCGTGATCGCACGGATTAATAAAGATGACGATATTAGCCATAAACTGTGGATTAATAGGATAGTCTTAAGCGACTAATTTAGTTTGTTATTAACATGTTGAATAATATAGGCAAGGTAGTATATTGATTGTTTTCTATTCAATAAGTCATATAAATAAGGTACAATTAATGATACACTTGGCGTTATTATTGGAAAATTACAAGGACAGTTGTAAATTGTTGATTTATACACCGTTAATTTTTAAGTATATCTAAAAATGAAAAGGGGATTTCAGACCACGTAAATGAACAACTTTTACTATGGGCTAACTATGAAATCGGGAAAAATATCTGCTGTTCCATACATTATAGTCGGGTCGATGTTGTACTTTTCTATGGAACAGCTGATTTTTTTTTCGCGATTTTGTGGTTAGCCCCATAGTAAAAGTTGTTCATTTACGTGGTCTGAAATCCCCATTTTATTTTTAGATATACTTAAAAATTTACCGTGATACATAATTTTATTATGAATATTATCATTTGTAATTAGTAAATGAACCTTGGTCATTTGAGCTGTCTTGTATATATTGCAATCAGTAATTCTTCATTTGTGGCCGATGTGGTAATCTCATAGCCACGCCACTAATCCGAAGGGGTGACGGCCGGTTACACGTATGTGTACTTTGTAGGGTTGTCGCTCACTTAGTTTAGGCAATTTGTTATTTTTTTAAACAAATATAAGATTCATACGATAGTCATGTCATCTTCTGCGATTCTTAATCATTATTTTATATAAAAATTCACAGATCTCGTGCCTTTCACGACCTTCTGGTACATTGAAAATGAATTTAATAATTGAATTTTATAAAAAATATATTCCTTTCTTTGAAATTAGCACTTACAATACTTTGAAATCACAGCAAAGCCATGAACAATTTTGGATTAACTTTTCTGTGATTCGTGTGTATGAAATTCATATAAAAATAATTCATTTTTATAAACATACTATTTTATTGAAAGGTAGTAACTATAACCTAAAATATATAAAAAAACTAAGATTTATTTTGAAGACCTCGGCTTCGTCTCGGGCTTCAACTATGCGATGCGGATCTAAGAAGCTAGCTTCCTGAAATTACGCCTTCACGCTACATATTGTAGCCCTCGTTGATACGCGTCTTTTGATTTGAGGCTTCAACCATTCATGTAGTAAAACTTACGACACCAAGGCGATGTCGCACTCTGAGCGAAAATGGGGGCTACTGAAGCGATCGGAAAAACATTTTCAATGTTAAAGGTTAAGCTACAGGGCAAACCCTTAACCCGATCGTCCTTGTTTTAGGCTCAAATTGTAGCTGACTTAATTGTTCAGAGGAGTTTTTCTCAAAATTTTGATATCATTCTTCGTTTCCAAAATATCGAGCGCCAAAATCAAAAAATCGGAAAAAAATGAGATTTTATTCCACTATTTCGGCCATAATTTGTTACGTTTTTTATTTTCTCGAATAATTCTTTTTACACCTTGTAGCTCTCGTAAATACGCGTTCTCGTAAATTTTTGAATATCATATCTTTACAACCTTCTGTGATATAAGGGGATCGCACTTTTTCGTGAAAACGGGGTCGATACTGGAGCGAACGAAAAGACATTTTCAATGTCAAAGCATATGCATTACAAAAAGGTCTGTTGTATTAATCTTATTATTACATACACTGACATATTTTCACTATCTTAGTGCGATTGACTTAGCATGAAACATCATGAAGTGTGCATGTTTGGTAGTTTTGTGTTAACATTGTTAGCCAATCTTGAAAAGATCCAAGTTATAATTTTTGACATGTTATGTTAAAGTTATATATTTTTTAAATCATTTCAAGATCACAATGAGCTAATTGCATCATAAAATGGTAAAGAAAGTAGTAATGGTACTTATAAAAGATCCATATGGGGCAATGTAAGCGACAGCGTCCGGGCAACATCTCGCTAACATTGGTGCTGGTGCTGAATCGATACAGTCACGAGATCCAAATCGGTTACTATGTTCGAATACTATGTTAAGAAGCAATTATGCAAAAAAAAAAAAAAAAGAACCTGTTGTCTTAGTCCAAATGAACTTAAAAATTATGCCAGCTATATATCACCCACCGAAACAGAAAAACTATTTTTTCTGGGTAAAAAGCACTGCTTTGACCACAAGAAATACGTCTCGTATTATGTTTTATCCGGGTACTTTAGGCAATACTCTGTGCGGACAGTTGAACTTTTGACAGCCCTACGGTCGAGTATGGCGCAAATATTTGAATGTACGAGTGCGGTGACAGTGTGTGTAACTATTAGACGCAACCCCCGCTTGTAATAATTACATTCCGCTAAAATATGAGTCTTGGCTTTATCTATTACCCACTCTTAGTCCGGACTCATTTCACTTTTAATCCGTAATTGAATTTGATTTTTTCTCCTTTTAAATATCTTATTAAAAATTCAACTAAGGTTCAATAAATAACTTCAATAATAAATAATTAAAATAAATAATTAACCTCAACAAAAATGCCTTTGAAGTGGAATGCAATCAATATTTTAAATTATTAGCAAATAAGAGAAGTCCAACTAATGCTTTTGTAGGTTTAGTGGTTTTAATAGTTAAGTTGTTGGTTTAGTTCGTTCTATTTTTCGTTACCTACTTCATTATCGATATTAAATACACAGTACATATATAAGTTTTTATATATGTACTGTGTTAAATATTTGATTTAAAGTAACTATTGCAGAGACTTTGGTTAAATTCTCATATTCAACACGTTTGTTTATGATATAGTATTATTTTTTAGCTATAAAGAAATTGGAATGATTTCATAGTCGACATATGTAAAGTACCTAAGGGTTGATACAAAGTGTTGTTTTATGGTAGAATTAAATGACCTATCCTCAGTAAGAATTACTTAAAGTAATTACTTAAAGAAGTACTTAAATTTATTTTGCCTAGATATTTCTGTTAAATGACAGGAAATAAGATCAGTTGCCTAGTAACAGATCCATAGTAGGCCTATCTCTTAAATACTAAAGATAGATTATTGAAATCGGGCATTAATCGCTTATGTAAAGTTCCAAATACTTAGTTTTAATTTGAGCAATATTTCTCTAACTAACGTTAAGGAAGTATAGTTAGAAGATGATATTCTCATTTCCATCACCAAATTAAGGTTAATTTAAACGCACCCTCCACACAAACATGGCTGGTTATTACGCTCATTAACAAGCGTTAAGGGTTTATTAGAACAAAAACCATCAGAGAGAGACAATACAGTGGCGCTCGCCGCCTTAAGTGCCGCGCAGACATTGCGGCATTTTCTTAATTTCTGTACGGGGCCACAGATGAGTGGGGGAACAGTAACTTGGATTAGTTTAAAACCTATAAAGTTTGAATAAAAAAATATTACCTAAGTAATAAATTACCTAACTAATATTACCTAAGTGTCGTCATTGTGCTTATGGTTTTTCCGAAGTTGAAGAATCTATAAGCGGCAATTTTTAATTGCTGTACGACGCAAAAATGGGTGGGAGGACGATAAACTGCTATGGTATCAAGGACGTACAGTTACCTACTATGAGTAAGGTGGTATTTACATGGGACGACTTGGCAGTAAATTTTAGTCAATTAGCGCTATTTTATCGATAATCACTAATTGTAAAACGCTAATATGGTATTTATATTGGTGACTAAAGCCGCACAACTGTCCCGCACGGCGAAAATCGACCGTGTAAATGGCAATTCCGCCTAGGCCGCAGGTAACTGAACAAAATTTTCTGATCCGGTGGCCAAAACTGGAATTACGTTATTACATTATTGTTACCTAGGTTACACCATCTACTACATAGACGACAGCGACGCCATCACCTGCAATTTAATTTTGGAAGCAACTTGCTAGGTGATTAAAGTCGACCGTCTCATGTGACTAAAATCGACCGTTGTAAATTGCCCATAATTGACTAAAAACGCCTGCCAAGTCGACCTGTGTAAAAACCACATGTCATTAGGTAATATATAAATTTTTAAAGAGCTAATAATTATTTTAAGCATGACAGGAAAGTATCAAAATATTAAAAACGAAGTTGGGTTCCAGTTACAATTTCCGGTATCTTGGTCATTAAATTAATTTATCTATCTTGTCTTCGCATCTGAATGGTTACGGCTGATAGTATTAGCTACTATTTACTGATATACCCTCTATTTTGAGATGCTGTCTGATATATTTTTTCAATTATTAATTTTCTTCAACAAAATCTACTGGCTTAGACAACAGATGCACTGTGGTCGTATACTTACACACAGCGGGATGAAATTAAGAAAACATTCAGCACATTAACCGGTCAGTATTTATGGATATATTTGTGGGGGTGTAACCCGGCCGCCTAGGATCGCCGTTAGATTGTAAGTAATGAAAGTGTCGAGGTGCCTTTATTTCTTGTTCGGATTGTATTTTAGGGTTCAAGAGTTCGGGGACGTTATTTGATCGAAACTTTGTTCTGATCGGTATATTGATATTGATTTTGAACTCTCTAACTCTGTTTAATATGCATTTTCTGGAGGTGCCTTCTTGATTTTTGGTGTATATTCAGCCTTGTTTGAAATTGGATTCATAACTTAACAAAAAAGTTAAGAAGTTTCAATGTGTATTTTACTTTTCATAAAACTTCTTAATAGTTTAGTTAAGTTTTGAGTTATTGTTCTGCATTTTATAAATATTTGCCCAAGGACTTTCGTTTGAAAAAAACTGCATTCATTACGTGATAGGGTTGCTACAATATGCATAACGGAATTACTCGCTCGTACATACTAAAGCAGACAGCCAGAGAAAAACAAACTGTCTTTCCATAGTGCTATTTTCTCGAAGGAAAAGTTCTTAACCGTCGACGTCTCAACGTTCAGCCACGAAAGCAATAAAGAGCGCAAGCTTCCACGTTCATTAATTAACCCCCAATATTGCCATCTCACTCCAACGCGTCTAAACTATTTGTAAATGAGTGGTCTTCCCGCTCGCACCAGCTTTGCGCAAAAATTAACTACTACACGTACCGCTTTGGTGGTATTCACACACATTCGGAAAGAATGCATATGCACGTACTGGCCACTGCGAGGTCGCAAGACGAAACCTCATTAAGGGATATTCGCGTTAATTACCCCCTCATTAGGGTAGGTTTTTGTTTGCTAATTCTCTGTTTGGTTTGCTCATGGCGCCGGGTCACGTGTGGTTAGTTTCCTATCCCCGCGTAATAAATCTTGCACTCTTCGTAATTACAATGTTCTTGTCCGTTGTGTGTTTTCATTAAGGTCGTGGGACATATACACGTTATTTCATCAGTACCACGAGTAATTAAAGGAGACACAATATTGTTTCTTAAGTAAACTAAAACTTGAGGTTTGTTATACAATCAATAGTAAGATCAGTTTATAAAGTAACAAACCTAACACAATTCACTATTCTCAAAAACTAGACTATCGTGCTATGAATGAAATCTGCGCTTTGTTTTTAAAATTTGTTTAAAGATTTTGTAATACCGTTACCATCAAATTACAGAAAATGGCGTACTGAACCGAAACAAAAAATTACAAGCCTTTCTAACATCTTTTTACTTACACCTATGATTCTCAATTTTCTTAATTTACTTGAGCAATATACTGTGAATCAATGTCAGTCAAGAGATTTTTCGTATTCTATAACCTCGCTATACAACGTGTTGCAAAATAACCCCTAATACCGAATATGGTAGATAGGGACCATCAAACTGAACAACTTTTACTATGGGACCAACTCTGAAATCGCGAAAAAAAAAACAGCTGTTCCATTAAAAATTAATGACGTAAATATCAAAATGTATGAAATCGCTGTTTAGTTTTCGCGATTTGAGAGTTGGTCCCATCCCATAGTAAAAGTAAGTAGAAAATGCAAAATGTTTAACTCCATTTGAAATAATTAATTAAAGTTATGAAAATTTTAATTTCATGCTTCTCTTAACCGTGTTTTACATTACCTTTATTACTAAATAAATAACCAGTATAACATTTATCAATATCCTTTACAGAATCTCTAATCATTCAGGCAGGCTCTCTCTACTCTGAAACTTATCAAGAAAGCCTCAGAAGAGAGCGACGACGGTGATAAATTTATTTGCATCCTACTCATATTCTCACTAAACCTCATTTATACAAATCACAACAAGCACAACCTATCCCACCTCTTCTTGACTACAAACAAGTGCTGTGACATCCAGCGATTAAAAAGTATGATGTCAAAAATCGGGATTTAAAAGTTGCAAATTTGAATTTAGAATCGCGTTCTGTCAAACGCGGGGTCGTCTGTCCCTGTCGCTCGTCTGGGCGGCGGGGCGCTAGGGCGGGCGGTATGCAAATGCCTAAAGAGTCGGTGGTGAGGGTCCGTAGTGTGAGTGCCTTGTACCATTGGCCGCGATAGAACGGCAAACTTCGCCAACAGCCACGGTTGTTTTTCGCTCCGGTTCTAATTAACTTCCGTATATTCTTAAAGTAACTTTTCTCATCTCGTTTCCTTAGTTTTTTTTCCTTTTTTTCCATTAACGAGTTGACGCGGTACAATATCGTGAGTGGTATGCAAAAATGCTTTCTCGTTCGTGTTTTTAAATACTTTTTATTAATCTTTGCTTGATAGTGTCACAACATTGTTTGGGAAGTGATTTCCGAAAGGTTTAGTGGACCATGTTGCTAACAGCTAAAATGTTACTTTTATTACTTAAGAAGTGAGATTTTTATGAGCCTTAAAAGTAAATTACCTACTCGTTTCGGAGCGGATAATCGTGGGTGAATATTTTACTCTCGTTTAGTGTTAAATAAATCTGTAAATAACTTCATCTTGACAAGTGCGCATGACAGAAAGTTTATTATCTAAATACGTCAACTTTCCCAGACGATTAAAAAGCCATTAAAACTTTTAAAAATAAATTATCGTGACGTCACAGTTTCATAAATCACGGGCCAATTACAGTTGTAAAGTGCGGCTAAGTATCGCTTGTTTACGTTTTGTGGGGTGTATCCAATGAATGGACTTTGTATGATCTCGTAAGTTTTATTGAAGTATAAGTGAGAAAAATGTTATTATTAATTAGTATTAGATTTAGTATTTTGATTTAATGCAATGCCCCATTTGTATTTTGGGACTTGTCTAAAAAATAGCATGTCCATAAAAGGTTGCTTAGAAACCAAAACCATTCATTCTTTAGCATAAAATGAAAAAAGAAAACATTAAACTCAGAAAGTTTTTTGTTTATTACGAGTATTTGAGTCAAGTTATACCAAAAAACAAAAGAATATTCAAATTTTAAACTCTTCCATAAAAATCCCCATCCACAAGTCCACAACATCACGTGCGAAGGCTTCCTTTTTATTGTAAAACCTTAGGTTAATCCCTTCGTTTATGACAACACCGAACGTCTTTAATTGCTCCTTTGACAGGTATTATGGACCCGTCCCAATTTTGAGAAGGTGGCAATGGCAATGCTTAGTATATAGTTTTTGTCTGAAAATTTACTTCATGTCACATTACATAATGAATGTGGATATTATTGATGATAAAATTGTGGCAAATTTTAAGATCTCATGTGAAAAATTAAGCTGAATTAAGATCGAATTTCAGAAAAATAATTCAAATTAATAAAGCAAGGGTAATTTTATGTCTAATTGAATTCCAGAAATTGGTTGTATACTTAAATCTAATGCAAGCAACTTTCACAAGATAATTATATTTTGTTATTCGATTCTACCTTAGAAACCATAAACTGGCTACATTTTATTGTTTCCAGAATGTGTTGTTTTTATTATCAGCATATTATAATATAAGTTAGCAACAGTCGGCATTTAAAACGGCAAATTAGAAAGTTTATGTACGGTCGAAGGTGCATATATCGTAAATTATATTCGCAGCTTCACAACTCCGCTTAGATACAAATGGGCATTTTAATTAGCCCTCAAACTTGTTAAATGATCTGTGGCCCTCAAATGATTTATATGCTATCAAAGTACGAATAAATCTTCCACTGCTGCCTAAATAAAATTAAAAAAGTTTATGGTCAAATTAAGAACTTTTTGGTCTGTTGCAGATTCGAAATTCAAACTGGCATTATGGGTGCCAGTAAAATGATCACTTGATTATAGTAGTAATCCACAAAATATGGACTACAAAAGTCATAATCATAAAGTGTCCATTTTACCTAATAATTAGTTATAGTAAGGGATCATATAGACGAAGTCAGAAGAAGCAAGCAGCAGTAAGCATGGCCAGTTATTATTTCTGTCATCTTCACTAATATATCATTATATTTTATTGACGTAGGATAACAATCGTGAGCAGCCAACACGAAGCTTTCACATATAAAAGATATCGATAAATTGCAAAACATCCGATTTTAAAATGAAAAAATCGATTCGTCGGCAGGCGATGAAAAGTATTCGAGCTGGAATGCACTTTTGCATACACAATGCCTCTTTTGTTTAGAGAAAGTATTTCACATTTCGGAGTCGCGAGTGATTTATTTTTGTATGATTTATTAAATATGGCAAGCGCACGACGACGTTGTCCGCTCGAACTCGACTCGATCTCGAATTAAAAGCTATCGATTTTAACTAAATATTCGTATATATATTTTATATTTCTTTGGTTAATTAAATAAAATATAAAAAGCGTGTGTTTAAAGAAAACATTTTGAGTTTAATACGAGATCGTCCTTTTTAATTTTATATACATAAGGGAATCCTTCGATCCTCTTAGATCATTTACACCTGTGGATAAAATTCTTTAAAAATATGTTCATAAAATATTACATTTATTAATGAGGTATCTACAATCTCATTGAGATACCTAATGTTCAAAAAGTGAGAGCCAACAAAATTTTATTCTGAGTGAGTTAGGTCTAAAAGAAAGAATGTAAAATAAAAAAACAAACAAGACTAATATACAGCATGCAAGAATCTTATGAGAATTGAAACAAAATATGGTTCTTAAAACATACTTATTTTTAGTAAAACAATATCGAATTGAGGTAGATTTTAAATCACTATTTTTTATTAATCCATCTCTAAATACACAGGTGTAAATGATTTAAGGATTAGATCGAAAATGCCTAAGATTCTATTTTCTTTAATTTTCCACCCATCTTTTTTCTTTTTCATAAAGTATTACTTTTTCAGGTAATTTGTTTTGTTTCCTTTTAAACATTTACTACAACTTTTGATTTTAGACAAAGTGTGTGAGTGATTGTATATAAAAAAAGGAGAAAAACTACATCTCTGAAATGCTAACATGTACCAGCGCCATTTTCGTACAAGTGAGTAAAAAATCAATAATTACACGATTTAATATAAGAATGTTTTACAGCTGCGGTTTGATTACAAAAGTCACTATCTCAATAAATAAAACAAAGTCGGCCTATTTACACCACTAATAACTCAACAATGTCTAAACAGATTTGGATAAAATTTGGTAAGATTGGGACCTGGATTAACATAAAGGCAACTTTTTATCCTGGTAAAATATTCTCTAAGGTCCAAGCGGATGAAGTCGCTGGCGGCCGTTAGTATTTACATATACACAAATATAAATTTACCGTAAACGTATTGTTCTATGGGACTACACATCATGTTTCCTCCATGTGTCACTGAAATTACCCCAAAAATATGACATTTTAAAATTAAGATTAATCCTTTATCAAGATATTTTGACATAGTAAATGTCTTTTCGTTCGCTTCAGTACGGGCTCCGATTTCACGAAAAAGTGCGATCCCCTTATGTCTCAGAAGGTAGTGAAGATATGATATTAAAAAAAGACTCAAAAGACGCGTATTTACGATGGCTGCAAGATGCAAAAGTAATTATTCAAAAATATAAAAAACTAAAAAAATTATAGCCGAAATTATGGAAAAAAATATCATTTTTTTCCGATTTTTTGATTTTGGCGCTCGATATTTTGGAAACGAAGAATGATATCAAAATTTTGAGAAAGACTCCTCTGAACAATTTAATCAGCTACAATTTGAGCCTAAAACAAAGACGATCGGGTTAAGGCTTTGTTGCCCTGTAGCTTAACCTTTAACATTGAAAATGTTTTTTCGATCGCTTCAGTATAGTAGCCTCCATTTTCGCTCAGAGTGCGACATCGCCTTGGTGTCGTAAGTTTTAAGGCTACATGAATGGTTGAAGCCTCAAAAGACTCTTATCAATGAGGGCTACAATATGTAGCGTGTTGACGTAATTTTGGGAAGTTGCTAAGTTGCTATAGAGGTTTGACGTAGTTGAAGCCAAAGGCGAAGCCGAGGGCTTCAAAACAAATTTTAGAAATATAGTATTACTTACTACCTTTTAAGAAAATAGTAATGTTTGAAACAATGAAATATATTTTTATATTAATTTCATACACATGAATCACAGCACAGTAAAGTAGATCCAAAGTTGTTCATGGCTTTGCTGTGATTTCAAAGTATTCTAAGAAACTAATTCTTACAAAGGAATTTATTTTATATAAAATTCAATAAAGTCATTTTTAATGTAGATACCAGAAGGTCGTGAAAGGCACGAAATCTGTGAATTTTTTCAATAAATATTATCAAACAATAAAGCATCAAATTTGATTCCCTGCAGCCTAGCCAGTGATGGGTGTCGTATGGCTTATAATTATAATAACAACGATGAACTACATATTGTATAGTGATTGTTAAGTTAGGTTTAAGCTATTTTGATGTTGGCTAGTTAAGTTAGTGAAGATACCTACTCTTTATTTAGAAGAATAAGAAGAAAGTCTGGCTTAGAACACGCGATGTCAACTACATGTCTGCTGAAAGCTAACTAGATTAACAGTTAACCATTAACGAAATGAGAAAACAATAGACGTCTGCTGTTAGGTCTTGTTGCACCGCCGCGCCACCGCGCGGTGAAGCGGTTACTTATGACATTGCAAAATACCATATAATTTCCGTATGCAAGTAAAGTTTCTCAAAAATTGTTGGTAGATTGGTTTGATGACCGTTCTTAACATTTATATCATCAAGGATTAGAGGGCCTATTAACAAAAAAGAATCACGATAGTTGGACAGAATTCGTCGTTGAATTTACTCGATATTGAACCTTATTCGTGAGTCAATAGTGCCACGCACGGAGAGCGACGAACATCGTATGCTTATCGTGATGCTTTTTATGTAATAGGCCCTCAGGTACCTACACTCCAATTAATAAATAAAGATTAGCAAAGAAACTATCTTTTTTAATTAAATTTAATACCAATAACAGATAAAGTATTTTAAAAAGATATGTTCATGTTTTTTTAGAAAAACAAATACAAATTAATTAAAACATAGGTGTTGCAAAAACATGTTCATAATTCTGACACCTCATTAGCGTTAAAAAATAAATAAACAAATTAACCATCCCCAAAATTAAAATAAACGCTTTATAATTTTACAACAAACAAATTAGTGACGCGACACAACAATTATCGATATATCGACAGTCACGATAATCGGCGCGCCATCTTGCTAGCGGCGTCGGCCAAATGTTTCCGCTTTAATTTCTCTTGTAATTTGGTGCTTCCGGCCGCGGCCAATCCGTCCCGCCGACGACCGTAATTATATTATTTCGGCAATAAATTATCGAATTTTGAATACAAAAGGTGGTTATGGATGGCCTCCTTAATTTTTGTTACATACAACAGAATTGAGGTTAGGATTCTCGTGTAATTATTAATAATTATGTTTAGTAAAAAAACTAGGGCATTTGTTTTCTTTTCTAATATTTTCTATGTGGTTAAATATAAGCTGTAATAAAATGTTTGGTAAACATAAAGTCTAATAGTTCTGATAAGATAATTCAGTTAAATTTTATTAGTCATACTTTATTAGGAGCTCGGTGGCGGAGGAGCTCGGTGGCGCAGTGGTTTAGCGCCTGGCCCAGCGATTGCGGAAGTTAAGCAACGTTCGCAAGGGTCGGTCATGGGATGGGTGACCAAAAGTTTATTATCTCGAGCTCCTCCGTGCTTCGGAAGGCACGTTAAGCCGTTGGTCCCGGCTGCATTTGCAGTCGTTAACACCCACCAATCCGCATTGGGCCCGCGTGGTGGGTTATGGCCCATCCTCCTTACCACCCATAAGGAAGGCCTGTGCCCCAGCAGTGGGGACATCAAAAATGGCTGATGGACATACTTTAAATATCCTGAATCTCGATGGCGCAGTACTTAGTGTAGCATCTGGCCCGGTGGTTGCGGAGGTTTAGCAACTTTAGCAGGGGTCGGTCATGGGATGGGTGACCAAAAATTTATTATCTCGAGCTCCTCCGTGCTGTCTGCAGTCATCAACTCTCACCAATCCGCATTACGCCCCCGTGGTGGATTATGGCCCGTCCTCCTTATACACTTTTAAGGAAGACCTGTGCCCCAGCAGTGGAGACATTAAAATGACTGATGTTCATACTTTTAATGTAAATCTCCTGATTTTTTATATGAATAGAAAGTATTTATGGAAACACTATCATTAATGAAAAAACTTTTCTAATACAATAGCTTTTAGTTTCAAACAAAAAACATCATAACAATTTTAAAACAAACAAAAACCAACTTAATTGCTACCTTTGATCAAACGCCAATAGATATCGCGGTACTAACTATGCTGAATATTTAAACACCCAAAACGTTGCAAACCCTTATCGCCTAGTGACGTCTAACTTTATTTCAATCACACAAATCGATATCGAGCGTTCACTTGATTCGATTAATTCCGTTGTAAATTAGCGCGACGGGTAAGCAGCGGGTATTGACGTGGACGCCGTTTCCATGGCAACGCGCCCCATACTTACAACGCACTAATTATGCCACACTGATTGCTTTTCACTTTTTTTTCTGCCCCATGAGAAGCTGACGCCACCCTATCCTTTGATAGTGTTGTTCTTTAATATTGTCGATATAAATTTCTTAATAATTCAATGATAATACCAAATGCTTGGACAATTTCATACAGCGCCATCTAACCCCAAACTAAGCAAAGCTTGTAATGTGGTGCTAGACAACTGATATACTATTTATTATACTATATATATAGGCCTATATACTTTGTTACCATATACGTATTATACATAGTAACACCCAGACCCGACACAGAAATTAAAATTCATCGGCCGGCAATCGCACCCGGGACCTCTTACGTGGTAGACTCGCGTTTTGACCACTGAACCACTCAGATCGTCGTAGTAGTAGTGAAATCCAGGTCAGTAATTATAATGTTCATAAAATGTTCTATTAAATGTGTGCTTTTTAAGTATAACCCATAACATGACATAGTATGCCCATAACCAACCATAAATACATTTGATAGGTAATGCTTGTTTTTCACTGAAAAATTACTATTAATCGTAAAATGGTTCCCATATTTTTATTACTTTTTTAAAATATTTTGCAATAGAAGAGTTTTTTATTTGATTTGCAACAAGGACTTGAATTATTATGATTTTAAGGTGTATTGAAAAATGGTAGGTAAATTAAATACCTATGATTGGTGTTATTCATTCAAGGAAAACACCAAACGAAGCATTTATGAAAAAGTCTTAAATAAAAACAAATTGGAACATCGATAACCAATGTACTTATCGATAAAATTAAAAATCGACAAGTAGTGCAGAGTGACTTTGCATTCAAATGTTGATGACGTCACGACGATCGATTCAAGGAAACGGGTCATTACACTGTTTTTATTCGTCGCACTGATTAATCGAATGATTAATTATACAGTTTCTATTAGGACACGACGGCCGAGTTTTTGTGTAAGCTTTTAATGTTTACCTTCAAATCAAATAAACCCAATAACGTTTCAATGATAATTAAGGACGAATTAAATACACACGTCTTTTTTGTTCTTCATAAGTCATAATAAACTTTGATTAAGTAGTTTGTTTTAACTGAAGGTGGCGTTTCCTGATTATGGATACATACTAATTGCATATCATAGGTAGGCTTCTTTCTATTCATAAAAGCGAATGTTGCATCATTGCATTGTTACTCACGAAACCCTTATTAAACAGACCTTACAGTATCATTGGTAAGCTTGTTTATTAAATACAAATAAAACAAAATTTGGCTGTTCAATAAACGTATTCTTGTTTAAAATTAACTTATCATTACACTTAATAAAAACAAAATAATAAATTCAAACGTAATCTTTCAAATTTAGAACGTGATGTAAAAAATCTTCTCACACGTCATCTTTTGAATTTGGAACGCAACGCAACGCATCGATTCTCGTCGCCCGCTCGCGAAGTTGACCATTGATCAGATAGCTACCCTGACCTTGCTCAACACACACAGGCGCCGCACGCACGCGAGCGATAAGCTACGCGGATACGATTCTGTTAGTAAACTTTCTCGTTTCGAGCAAATGATAACGATAGAGGTATTTTGGATTCTTATCAATGCGATGCTGTTTAAGTGTCTTATTAGAATTCTGAATTGTTAAAATGAAAGTAAAAGAGGCCAAATGACTACACTTGCCACATAAACCTTTCCGATCGAACAATGCCTATATTCGATTTCGATTCGTAGAAAATTTTAGTCTCCCTTAATAAAATCTCCAAAACTCCCAACACCGATTAACATTTCAGAAATCACAACAGCCGAGAGGCACGCGATCCGATCACGAAACAAAGAAAATAACTAAATTCGACCGGCTATTCGATAGAGTATCGATTATTTTTAATTCCCCTGTCACTAGAGTGCACGCGTGTGCGTAGTTATATTACGTTCCGTTCCACACATGATGCATTCGCAACTCACATAATTAGTGAAATGGGTCGATATTATTAATGAGGAGGGGGGGCGGAAGGGGGTTGTTATCTACTCGAGCTTTTGTGTTCTTTTCTATTGATCAGTGTATCGATGTTTAATCGATAGTCTGGTCGTGTCTATAATTATACCCCTAACTGGCTAACAGCCGCGAACACCTCGCTTGACACATTAATGGCGATCGGTGAACGGTTATAATTTACGGTAATTATTCATTTGTACACGACAAAGTTTCGACGGTTGAAACTATTATTGAAATTAAATTTGTTATTGTTTAGCCGGTATTGTCTTTTATCGTATCTGTATAATAGATATTGGAAATTGCTGTAGTTTTCAATTAGTGTGATGAGTATTTTTTAAGGTTCTACTATTTAAATTAAAACCCTTTGTATTTTTTTCTATTTAGTGTTTTATTTAAGGCAAAACTTTGAATGAGTTTATCGATCAAGGAAAATCTGTTATTTGGAGGCCCAAAGAACTGTAGTCATTTTTACATGACCAGTATTTGGTTGAATCATGCGTCACTTGGCGGAAATCTTAAACTAATCGTGAAAAAAGAAATATAATATGTAGCTTTCTTCCTCAAAAAAAAATGCGGAAGAAAGCTACATATATTTATTTTTTTACGATACAAGACCAGTCTTACCAATTTTCACGTTATTCACTTGGAAAATATATAGGACGATGGTATTTCATACTCAAAAAATAACTGGATTATATTTTAATCTGCTATCGACATACAATAACTACATAACGAGGAGAAGACAAATAAAAGCTTGTTTAAGAAATGCAATGTACCAAATAACACGGGAAAATAAAAGAAAAACAAATGAAAATCGCCGTTCATGTATTCAAATATGTCGGACGTGTGATAAGAACTAACGAACGCCTTCAAGAGACATGTGAAGAGACAGCCTGTACTTCACTGATTAATAAGATGGGGTTAGCATGGGGTCCGCCACCCCACGCGGCTACCCCACGCCTTACCCACGAAACAAAAAAAAATGTGACTCATCAACTAACACGAAGAATCTACACCTAATCACAAAACGTTTTATAGCCCATCTACATCCCCAACGACGACCTTACCACCCGCTCTTAAGGTTGAAAACGCGACAAATAATTTAAGAAAGTGCGTTAAGTAAACTAGAGCCTAATCGTTCATTATGACGCACACACACGTTCTATACATGTATGCGTTAATTATATCTGAAAGTAGTGGGTAGGGGTTAGTTGATTTGATTAATTTGTGCTAGAGTATGCCGCGTCGTGGCGAAGGAATATTCCGCCTTGTCCATTTGTATTGACCTATTAGATGCTAATTGGTTTCTATAATTTTTTCGCTGATTGCTGCTATAAATTTTCCCTTTATTGAGGGAAATCGATTGGTAATTTCCACGTAGGTGCTTTGTATACTGTTCTGTTGCTATTGCTAACTTCTTTATTCTTTCATTCTTCGTGGACAGTTATTTTTCTATCCCGCGGGAACAGTACTATACTTCGGCGTAAAAGGTACTCTATATCGTTTTCTGTATCCCTGACAAAGTGTATGCAAAATTTCATGATGATCGGTTAAATAGTAAAGACGTGAAATCGTAACAAACGAACAAACTTATTTTTGCATTTAAAATACAGCTTCCGGCCGCGACTTCGTCCGCATGGACATTTGGAAAATTCGAATACGACCTTTGACCGAGATAAAAAGAACTAGTAGAACAAGTAAAGTACAAAAGTACCTGGCCATAAACTATCCATGTCGAGAATTTCATCTTAATCCGTTCAGCCATTTTTGTCTGATGCCCGGTTTCTATGGTAGGTACCTTATCGGTACCGTTGGTTTATCGGAAGGGTCCGCATTATCTCATTTATAGTTTATTTTATTTCTTGAAACCAGTTAAAGTGGACCCCTCCAATAAAGTTCCTCAGAAACCGCGGGCAAGTAAAGGCCCCGGCACGGATCTTGAGCGGTGAAATTTCAAAAATAATAAAATATCTATTATAGTAGCAACAGAGGCGGCTATGCTTTTTTGCGCATTAAATTTCACCGCTCAAGATCTGTGCTGAGGCTTGTAACAAGCATCCAAATATCTAGACATCCAAATTTAGCATTTATAATATTAGTAGGATTGCTAAACTAACGATAACAACAAACAATAAGTATTTACTATTAATAGAAATGTATTAATTCTTGAATAATATTTTCAATATTAAATATAATATTGTTTGAATACATATTTTCATTAACACATTTTTTTCACAAACTGTTGCCCATTAAAAAGCTCATCTGGATTGAATAGGGGTGCTTATAAGTATCTCATCTTAATTTGTGTTTTGTTTTTAGTAAATTGCTTTCTCCAATGTTAAAATCTCCTTAAATAAATCAACTTCAAATATGAAAACCAAATTCCAATAAGACACTTCACACACGATTAAGAAAATTTCTATACGGGTACCTAGACTTGCTTTACTAATGCTAGGCTCACACAATCTTACTTATAAACAGTAAATACTCTTTCGTAAAGCCTTGTTTGGACGACGTTTTAGTCGAGTAGCGAGTCCATTGCCAAACTAGTTTGAGTATTTTAGATTACCTTTCGTGTTATCATTATCAGCAAGCAATGCAACTCGTACCTCAACATTTCATTCTCGACTAGTGCAAACAATTTAGATTTCTTTCATTTAATTGCAAGAATATTATTTTCTTTTTTTTTGCACAACGGGATAGTGCTAGGCCTTCACCTCACCTGATGTTAAGTGACGATAAAGTAGAAGCGCACTACACTCGTAATCCTCATCACTGAGCAACTGGCTATCTTACCTCTAACTGCCGGAACACAACATTTTTTAATTTGTTGTTATGGCGTCAGACTTAAGTAAGATGATTGTAGCTTGCCAGGCGGGCTTGAAATAAGTAATACCGCCAACCAAACCGAGTACAACTTGCAATGCGTCGTTACTTTTTAGTCGTGTTTATCAACTGTCAACTTATTATGATGTGTGGAGGTATGGAGTGTCCGGAGTGTGGCGAAAGTTTAATATATTATAAATAAATAAAATAAACTTATAATGAATATCTAATTCAAAATAAGGCCCAAATACACAGGTCTTAAAATTCGCCTCCTTAAAACATATAGTAACACGATGTATCTATCTTTTATTCTGAGCGTCATAAACTAGCGTGAAATAATCAAATGTGCAATTTGCTCAAACGTTTCTGACGTGCAAATGCATTTTTCAACCTCGAATCGAAAGAGTTTCAATTTTATACTTCGTAACTTCAACTTTGATGAATTTATTTTTAAATGAACCTATTGCTATTCAGTGGTGTGGGAATTTCGAAATCTTAATTTCACTGTAGTGGAGTTATGTTTACGAATCCGTCATCTTGATAGCCATACAGATAGATATATTTTTATTAACAAACGAAATCAAAACAAATCGCTAGGATCAGTCATATTCAGAATGGCATGTTTAAAGTTATTATTAATAACAACTGATTCTGACAAGGCATATAACAACTGACTAAGATAGAAAAATAATTTACTAAAATGACATTAATACACAATAAAATTGACCCTAAACCTAACCTAGCTACCTACCTTAATAGTTTAGTAAACTCTGCAGTAGAACAACATAAACAAAAACGATTGCGATGCAATGAAAATTCGCAAGGAATTAAATTATGTCGCCAACTGTGGAAGTTTCGGCAATTAATATAGTTTTTTGCAGTTAAACAACTCTGTCATAAGTAAATAATGAAATGTATACCGTTTTCTAGCTTCCACAAACGCTAGTCGGAGCTTCGCGTGTTTAATATTACCCGAAAACGAGAAAAAAAGTTGGGATTTTTTTTATTATTGACTGAGCCCGCCCGATTCGGAACACTGACAAATTGCTACGGTTTTTAAAAGAAAATTTTGTTCTCTTTGTACCGAGCGGAAAGGTTTTGCAGGCTACAATAAATACTGACTTTTTTAATTGCATACTCTGATACATTGTTTGCACCGTTGACGTATCCAGGCATGAAACTACAATTTTTAGTCGCACGTAAATTGCAATTTAAAATGAAACTCCCTTTTCTGACTTCGTTTTTTATTTCTCTCTAGCTTTTAAATTGCCATTATGAAAAGAAGTGCAATTTGCATAATCATATGTACCGCTAAAACATGATACCTTCCATTTCACCGTAAGAATGTCCCAACACCCTTTTTTACGAAGGATCTATCTTTTTATGCAAAATATTAGCTCGTGCTAGGCTTTATGCAAATTTGCTTTACTTCAGCGCGTGCTGCCTTTGAGCACACTTCGTGCTGAGAGAAATCTAATGGACATAAAAAAGACGGAATAGATAAGTGTAGATTTTGGACCGGGGAGATGTGTATGCAAATTCGCGCGTGGACTCTTCATATGCAAAGTGGCTAATGGGCCGCGTCTTTATACCTTTTCTTATGCTGATGAACCGACTCTATACAGATTTGCATGTCCCTATCATAGACTTATAAAAAAAGAAAAAATAGTAACCGTAAAACGCTAGCCAGGAACATTGATTGTGTAGGTACGTTATACAACAATGTTACAAATGAGCAGGAACAAACATTACATAAAGGGTACATAAAAGTCACATTACTATTTCTGACGAAACACTAGTAAAAGATGTCATTTTCCACGATAACGTCATCTGTTTTGTTGCATAGCTTTCTAGAACATTTGCAACGTTACGTTACAATCGATGATGCTGTTCTCAAATTTCGCATGTCACTAATAAGTCCTTTACCTGCCTAGCCATCTCATCTACATATCAATGTTCGACGTCTCTGAAATTTCTTTCCCCTGCTAAAGTATGCATCGCCCGTGCCCTGATATCAACCACTCTAAGAATTTTACTAAAATTGGATCGCCCTCTTGCGCTGTCATACCCTTTACCAATAGTAACGGTTTTCTTTTCATAACGAACTTTTTGTAACGCGATATTCGCCTTGTTTCCACTAAGGGTGGGATTTGTTACGACTTGATTGGCACCGCGACGCTTTGACGATACAGTTACGTGTTCTTTAACGAGGTCTTACTATTTCAATGTGACAAAGTTAGCTGCAATATCAGTTCGAGGTTTTCTTCGTTCTAAATTCAACGTTGGCTGTTATTACCATCTAATCTCCAGATGCGAGTAATTCGTAACAATTATCTGATAAGTATCATCTTAGCCCCTCTTCCCACACGCACTGCGCTCGTTCAGTGATCGTCTCCATACATCTGTATTGTTGGAAGATTCTAACCCTTTGACGTATCTACAATACTGCTCCTTAAATTTATGCATCTATCCAACAATAGTGCATCGGCTGCATAATTTGATTACGGGACTTTTGTTACGAGTAGGCAGGTATCGGATCGTGAAATTAAATTTGGTCCTATCATTGGTTAATTTTCGGATTCTCCCAACCTCTCCAAGGCGGAAAGGGATCGCAACAATACTGCATGTTCGATCAATTATTATTTCTGGTGCACCTTTGATGAAATTTCTATTTGTTGCGATAACGGTCGCCTCATTGTCGCAGGCATTATGTCTTTTGCATATATCAGTTATTGATTGTAAAAATATTCAAATGTGCACTGTTTAGAGCCACTCGATCGATCCGTTACGGCAACAGTAATTTGGTTTGACAATAGAATTTGCGATTATAAATAATGATCCCGAACATTACGAAATGTATATCGATTCATTATTTATGCACATATTATTACATAAAGTTGTCGAGTAACTGAACTGAATCCGTTATAAATGATGACGTTAATTAAAATATCTAATGCTTTCATATTTTAGTTTATCGTCATAGTCAGAAAAAGCAGTTACTAAGCTCGCTTTAGCAATATAAGTTTGTCCTTATTTCCCATCACTCATTCAATCAAAATTATGTTGAAATGTTGAAAATATAAACTCGAATTTTACAAATTCGCTGACCCCTTTTTGTGCATAGGTACGATAAAGAATATGAAATACACACTCATCCTTTATCTGCCTACAACATGAAAACAAACCATTTTATCATTTCCCCATTAAAAACAATTTTCCGTACAGTTTACACAATTGTCTGAACAAACTCAACCTAACTCTGCGAGCTAATTGTTGGCTGTGGGCAGTCGCTCACACGGCACTCGACTGCGCATATTTCTGAATGCCCATTGTTCTTACTCACAATAAGATAGGACTACGGAATTGATAAGTTTGTTACAAATGCATGGAACAGAGGAAAAATCACACACGTCTAGTTTGCGACATGCCGCTTGAAACAGTATGAACTGTGAAAAGTATCGTTACTTTTTAAGGAAAAAAGCATGTTATAAAATGCGCTCTGTCCGAAATCTCTGTAAATAACTTGATTGCGAGTTCGATGATTAATTTCAACGAAACATTTTGACTTTAAGGATGTTTGGGCAATGTTTTGAATCATTTAACTTTTAAATTGCTTCTGTATCTAAGACAATGTTTACTTCTCTTAAAGTGAGAAGTATTTTTGAGTTGACTCTCCTATTAATTACAACAACAATATTTGTTTGACTTAATTACAAACATAATTTACTTACTAAGAGTAAAATTTTGTAATAGTTGCATATAATTATTTGCATATTGCACTCTTATTTATCTAACAGCTAAACTCCTTTGCATAAACTGAACATAAATAATGTTCCACATTGATATCTATCAACGACCTTAAACATATCATTGGCGCGTGGCAAACGTGTTCCGTCTAGATTAATTCCCACATTTATTTACATAAGAATAAGACAATTTAATATTTCTTTTACACCATTATCTTTTCCAGGTACTCACACTTTGCATATATTAAAAAAAAACTCGTGCTACCACTCGTGCAGTGTCTTGCTCATTACCATACCGAAATCGAATAGTACAGAACCCTCAGATATATGTATATATTGTACGTAAATGTCTCTTAATGTTGCAAGAAATAAGATCGTTTATTTTGCATATTACTGCCACAGTCGCTGCGCGCTGTCGGACGATTCGTTAAATGTCTAATATCAATTTTCCGGCTGGGAAGCGACACCTGTAATTGGCAGTGACTAAGCATCTAGAATTTGTCAACGTGACACTATCTTCGTGTTTTTATTAGAATGACTATGTATTTCTGTTAATTAGTGAAACATTATAAAGTGACACGGACTGTTTCAATTCATAGCCCTTCAGTTTAGCAGCTGTTTTTAACTGTTAGTTTATACACGCTAAATTATTTCCTATCATTAAGTCCATATTACTGATGTGTTTGAGCAATTACGCCACCCGGCCACCAACAATAAAACGTTGATTATTAATTAGACCACGCAATAATTATTAATAACAGACTGTTTCATACCATGATAGCAATTCCCACGCTATCGATAGGTTTATTATTGTGAAAGAAATTATTAACATGTGATACAAACGTACTTTTAATTTTAATTTACTTTGCAGTACAATTTTGAGATATCCCTTTTTAATTTTTAATTTCGTTTTGATTCAAAGCAGATAACAAAACATTAAAAAAAAATTGCGAAACCTGTAACAAAAAACATACTACTAAATTAACAAAATTAATAAAGAGGTATACCTATATACCTATTTATTAATGTCCAACCGAAACTGCAATTCCAGCCGAAACCGAAACCGAACTTTCGGTCCTGATTCCAGTTTCAGCCGAAACCGAAATCGAAACTTATGTTCACGTGACGTGTTTTTTACACATACATGGTTAGTGGTAGGGTTTGTTTCAAGCCCGCTAGTGGTGGACGGATAATTAGAAACACTAGTCGATTTTCATACAAACGAGTTAACTTTGAAGCCTTTAGTTATTTACGTAATACAGTGTATGGAGGAGATCATCTAGATCGCTATCCACACCCAACTGATCGGATCAGCATTCTAAGAGCTGTTTTGATAATCTTGATCTCCTTTATTCATATACTGGATAGCAATCATTAGATCACAACTCGGTCAATCTCTGTCGGGCGGAGAACCCCATTTGTATGAAAATCGACTAGTGTTTCTAATTATTATCAAAAACAATAATTAAAATATTGTATGTAACAAAAATTGTTAACTAAAATTGTCATAATAATCAAAATGTTAAATTTACTTTTGTAAGTTAACTTTTTAATAGTTAAATTAGTTTTTGTGTTTTTCCGTACTTTCCGTCCGAATCGACTAAGCTTTTGCCGCTCTCGTACACTAAGAAGAAAAGTGTCGAGATGACTAGTTACTGTTGTAGTTAGTTAGTTGCACTATTTATAAATAGGTACTTAGATGTTTTTTTACAATTGATACCAATCGAGTAACTGAAGGTATACACATTAAAATACGTAAGACCTCAACTCAACATGATCGCGCCTTATTCACGCTGGCTGGTGAACTGCGAAGTTAGCTGATTGACACAAGACAACCCACGGAAACCGAGTTTCGGCTGAGCCGAAAGTTTCGGTCAATATTTTGACAAAACCGAAACTGTGGCTGAAACTAGCTTTTTTGGCCGAAACTGGCTGAAACCGAAACCGAAACATCGGTCGGTCACTACTGTTTATCCTCTTACTACTAATTTTCGGGATCCCGGGATCCCGAGATCCCGACCGTTTTTCAGTCCCGAAATTTTCGAGATTGAGTTTTCCTAATCCCGGGATTTTCGGGATTGGTAAAATTAAAAAAAATGCAAAATATGCTGCGGGAAGCGAAATGCTCATTGCCAGTGTTCTCAATAGAATTGCTTGTCTTTCATCATTAATATAAAATGCAAGAAAACCTTTTATTTTTCATTTAAGCAGCATTCCAAGCAAGCAACACAAATTAACCCAGCGGGTTTGCGATAGTTTCTTGGAATAACACTTCTTTTATTTTGAACTAAAAAGATAGACAAGCAACTCTTACTGGGTTGTTGTGGTGTGGTGATATACTTTAGTTTTACTGCTACTGAACAAGAATGCATGGACATTCTTCAAGATTGTTTTCTTCATATTAAAAGAAATTAGTTATTATGTGACTGATGAATATTATTTTCAAACAGTTTTTGCTATGAAATAATAACTAGGTTTTTACATGAAAGCCAACTATTTGGTCAATGTTAAGAGAGGTTATTGCCGTTATTTATTTGCATAGTATGTTAGATAAATGTTTTTCAATTTTTTGAAATTTAAAGAGATCTTATTCATTCTTGATAAATAATAATTTTAACATAAAGATTAAAGAGTGTCAAACTAACCAGACAGTCTGGTTAGGCTTATTTAGACTTAATTTGACTCTAAGTTTGATTAGTTTTAATGATTAGATTAGCTAGGTGTGTATTGTAACGTAAAATATGTTGGTTTTTGTCAAAAATTTAATTAAGCAAGTCGGTTTTTGAACAAATTTTAAGTACGTTTATTTTTGTCTATTTTAATTTGTTAGTTCAGAGCCAATTTATCTAAGACTTCCAAAGTTTTGTTTTTAATCTTCAATCCCGAAATAATCCCGGGATCCCGGGATTGGCTAAGTGAAATCCCGAAATCCCGGGATTAGAAATAAGGGCCGGGATCGAATTCCCTACTCTTACATAAAACCAACAAAATCAGTATTACAGTTTTTCAAATCAGACTTGACAAAAAAAGATTAAGTATGCGAAAGTAAAAAGCGTACCTATGCTTAAAAATATTACGTAAATATTCTTAGTATGATCTACAGAACAAGTTTCTATTTTAAAACTACTGACTCTTCAACTTTATTTATATCAACTCAAAGTTGTAGTTGAAAATTCCTAAATTGCCTGCGACATCTCACATAAAATGCGCGACTCGTGCTAACAAAGTTGGCATAATATTTTACAGGTACGCTTATGCGATTTCACGCGTATTATCCTACGTTATATTGTATAAAATTAGGTATTATAGTGTTTTGCATATGAGTGGCTGAATAACTGCCCTTCGAAGCTTCAATTTATAAACAGGACATTTGCATACTACCATGCCCAGCACGCGTTTCTATGTGATTTAAATTGATTTTTTCATGAGGATGATAAAAAAAAACATTTGAAAGGAGCCCTCATTTTGTTTATGGTAATCACTAACCGAACACTTAAAAAATAGATTATAGGGATAGATAATCGTTTTTAAATATAGTTAATTCTTGGTAGATGCAAATTTTTCAAAAATGTTTCAATGAAAGAATTTTCTCTATCCTTACTAATATTATAAATGCGAAAGTCCGTTTGTTTGTTTATTTGTTTGTTTGTTTGTTACGTCTTCACGTCTTAACTACTTAACCGATCATCATGAAATTTTGCATACACGTTGTCAGGGGTACAGAGAAGGACATAGGGTACCTTTCATCCCGAAAAAAGTATTGTTGCCGAGGGATAACAAAAACCATTCCATTGCAGACGAAGTCGCGGGCGGCCGCTAGTACAATATAAGTACTTTCAATGTTTTAAAAAAAATATATACAAGTAATTGTAAGCGATACAATCTCTAAACATTGTTCATCAAATTCTGCTCCCAGCTACTGAATTTACATATCTTGAAATATACCTATGTTTCGGCATCATTCATATGATGCAGAGAAGCCACGCCACAAAGTTATGTAACTTTATATTATGCGAAAATTATCTGACTCCATGCAATTTGCATTTCACGCTTACATTGTCAGCTAAAGATAAGTATTAGATAATAATAAACGGTAAAAGACATGAGTTAAGATAATGTATTATTGTTTCTTTCTTCACTAAGGATTGGTAGAATCTACGGTTTTTTTTTTGTTTTCAATGGTAACTTACATTATTTCGAATTATTTCGTATTTACTTAATTAATGTACTCTAACAGAGTCATTTTAACAAAACAATTTTGGCATATCAAGTCCAATTAATACTTAAAGTTAGGAATTGCAGTAATATTGCCTTTTTCAAAGCCCAACAATTTTAATTTGTGCCGCATTTCTAGGTAACTCGTTTAGGCTATGTTAATGAACGCGAAACTTTTTACTGCTGTAACTGTTAATTAAATACTGGCATAAAATTTCGTGCAGAATGCAATGCTTGGATTCGTTTTGGGGTGGTACTTTAGGGTTGGAAAATTAAGGTTTTTAAGTTACTCGGTTTTGTGTAAGCGCAGCCATTTAAATAAATAATATAAAACTATTTTACTACACTGGCCTGCAAAACTAAGTACTACAGAGGTCTATTTTCATACAAACGAGGTAACTTTGAAGCATTGGTTCTCCGCCCAGGATTAAACGTGGTGTGATCTGATGATAGCCATCTAAGGAGTGAATGGAGAAGATTCAGATCCCCATACACACCCAATTGATCTGATCAGCATTCTAAGAGCTGTTTGGATATGTTTAAAAAAACCACAAAAATAGCATTAAAATGTATGGAAATGCTGTAACTGATAACTCTAATCCTTACAGCTCTTAGAATGTTGATCAGATCAATTGGGTGTGTATGGAGATCTGAATCTTCTCCATTCACTCCCTGGTTGGCCATCATCAGATAACATCCCGCTTAATCGTGGGCGGAGAACCAATGCTTCAAAGTTACCTCGTTTGTATGAAAATAGACCTCTGTAGTACTTAGTTTTGCAGGCCAGTGTATATTTTTAATCGAAGTATTTTACTCATTGCACTGCATCTCATTAAAACTTAACCACAAACTAAAAAGGCATGATTTGTATTTTTTTATTTATTTTAGGCATCTATTTAGAAAAATTACAGCTTTTCAATCATATCACATTTTTATGAACAGGTGGTCTAAAATAGCAATATTGTATTGTACGAATCATTTCTAACTAAGTACAACTTTTACATTTATCATGGAATAATATTTGAGATCGATAATATTTAAATGATCGAAGTGTTTTGTATCAAATTCTACTACTACTACGAAATAAAACCACAAAGCCTTGCCTGTACCCACTAATTATTTTGACGAAAACATTTACATTCCAATTATCATTCTGCATAAAAAATTCACAGATTTTGCAGTCCCCGCAAGAATCTGAGCATTGAAAATGAATAAAAAATTTACGAAAAACCAAAATCAAATCAAATGCAAAATCCTATTATATTTTTAAAAATAAACCGATTTTAAAAATTCCAACGAATGCACTTCTCGTCTGTTTCTGCATCTTTTAACACTATTACCATAACAATCGATCAATAATCATAGAAGCTACATAACTTTTTATGTAAGGAAACACCCCTTTTTCTAGAATTCCAAATCTAAAGGGACCACCTACAGGTCACAATTATTTACCGATTTCAAAATTATTTCGCCACTTGGTAGCTAAACTAATACCCTAGGACCCTTTTTTTTATTTTTTCTTAAGTCAGTTTTTTTTCCGAAATATTCACAATTTTGTAAACAAACAATTCCGGAATTTTTGGAATTTTGCAAAATTTCAAAAAAAGTTACCAGTAGAGTTTCAAAATTCAAACGTTTACACGTGTCTCGACAAATTTCTCAACTTTTAATACTATTTTCACCTCGATCCTCTCAAAATCCTCGGAGATATGGTCAAAAATACGTCTCAGGCGATTTGCATCTGATAACCATTTTCAATGGTAAAAACTTCGTTACAAGATAATAAAAGTGCAGACACAGTGCAAGTGTAAATGAGCTGAAACCCTACAGTGCAGCGGCTACTGTAAGGCTTCTCAAATTAACTTGCACAGTAATTAAATACGCAGTAATTACTTAATGCAATCAGCCGACATGCACTTCTAGTGCTAGCTTCTGATATAATATGACCTATGAGCTATGCTATAATAAAAAAAATGCGCTACAATTTTTTTACGATGATATTAAAGGAGATTTTAATTTAAAAACGTTAACTACAAGACAGAGTTTAGAGAGATTTTAAGTTAATTACATTCATAAGCCATGAATAGGTATTATATCTAAATTGGAAATGTAATCCAGTGTAAACATAAAGCACAAATTATATTATTTCTTTTTATTTTTCTACTTCAAATTAAGAAGCATTTGCCACTGCTTTGATATAAGTGGATATTAAATGACTAGCAAAAACGGGGTTTCCAGAAATTTAAACATGTCCAAGTCTAAGTGGACACAAATATCATAGCTTACTTAAACCTGACTTGAACAACAAACAATAGAAAAGCGAACTGTCTCGCCTCGAATCGAATTATTCGTAAAGGGCCCTGCACACCGCCCACTCGGCGTTCGACAGTTCGGCCGTCGTCGACGTTATTTACAACAGAAATAGTTTGAAAACGGTGACCGGGCGACGTGGGTCGCGTCCGCCGGACGTGTCGGCCGACGCCGGAGTCGGCTATTCATTACTGAGATCGATCGTGGGTGTTTAGTTTGCTAATTAGGTTATTGAATTATAAATGTAGATGGACTTAAGAAGACCTGAAGTGAGAACTTGAATACAAACAGATATTAATTCTAAATACTGCCTACTTACATTAATATACTTTAGAATTTTTTTTTTTTATAAAAACGTGGTTAGATTTTAAGAAGGTATATTTTAATTTAATTGTTTTCTATGATATCTACGGAAAGTATCTAACGTATTTTTCAATTTTTAAACTTGTATTTTATACAAAAACTACACTCGTATAGGTACGCTCGCTTTACTTTCCAAACAGAATAAGTTGTTTCCACGAAGTTATTATACGATGCTACTATTAAAAACAATCTTTATTACAAAATATGTATTTGCATTTGTATAAAAATCTTTTTAAATTGACATTTTACTTCACACATTCAAAACAATGAAACACAACACCTCAAAGAGTCGAGTACTCGCTACAGCCGGTCAAGATTGACAAGGGTCACTTGCCGGCCGGCGCCGGACGCCGGAACTGGCCCACTGTCTACACGCTCAAATATAGCGACCGCACGTGTGACTACTCCATAATATCACGTGTGAGATTCCTCTTTTCTGTGTGAGCAATCTTTGAAGAAGACTTTGGTAATATTTTTTTTTGAAACTTTTAAAATCAGCTAATACAATACATTCTTGCAAATAAATAAATATGTAGTTGTCAAAAAAAGCTAGAGTATATTCACTTCTCAAGCTTACGCGCTCACTAGACATGAAATAAAACACTTTTTAACGGGTACTAGCGCGGTTTTATTGAAAGTACTTTGGTATTTAGTTAGTATTTGTTTTGATTTTTTATTTTCCCGACGTTTCGGCACCTTTACAGCTGCCGTGGTCATGGGGGACGGAACGTCAAACCAAATACCAACTAAATACCAAAGTAACTTTAATAAAACCGCACTAGTATACGTTAAAAGTGTTTTATTTCAAGCTAGAGTATAATAAGATTTAAAAACAATCACATAGAGCCGCATTTTTTTTAAATATACGTAATAGGCTCGAGTTGTAGTTTTCTAATCATGCAATTTGATAAACTCATATAATCAAATAGTAAAAAATGACTCATATCAGAGAGAGAATCATGAAACAAATGACGACGTAACTTACATAAAAAAGACGTAATAGTTAATTTTGTTGCGCATTTATTAACCATTCAGCGGTGCCGGACCGTACGTTAACGCTATCACTCAATCGAGTGACCAATCTACGCCTCTTTGACACCGGCCGTTCTTACCCCAAACAGCTGATTACAGCACAGATAACGTTTTACACGTGTTTCTATTGTAATAGCTGCTTTATCTATGTCAGGAATGCTTGTCTCGTTTTGATTGATCGTGAATACGTTAATGTGGAGTGTAATGAATTACATTTTTTAAAGAAATTGAGATATTTTATGATAAAAACTTGAAAAAAGTGCCATATCAGCGCTCAGTTTAAACTTTTGTGACTAAGAATTTGAAATGCACACATATTTCTTTTATGATGTTGACGAACACGAAAGGAATGGGGTGAAAAGGTGCAAAATTTGTATGAAAAATTATACAAAAGATTGGAACTGTTGTGTATGTTTAAAAAAATATGGTTAATAATTTTAATGTTACAATTTTAAATTTATCAATTAAAAATAATCAGTTGTTTAATCCAATTTTAAAATATAACTTAAATGGTAATAATTGACGTCAATAAAAAAGCCTTGACCTGTAGCTGTTTTAAGACTTGTTTTGTTATAAAAACACCTCATCCATCCATAATTTAAACCTACCAAATATTTTTCTAACGGTTGTTTTATAACTTTTAAATACTGCCCCATTTACAAGTACTTACAGCCATAAATATGTCTGCCATAAACAACAATTGCGTGTAAACAATTAAATGAAGTGCTCCATACGATCTGCTAATGTCTTATTTATGGGTTTTTAGATGTAATACAGAAAGTTTTCACATACTTACCGATTACCCGCTCTACCTGGGCAACCGACCGACAATGTATGGACGACGTAGAGTTAAGAGCGTCATAGAAAAGTTAAATTGTCTGAAAAAACAATATTTATCCTTCCTGCCTAGGATAGTAATCCTTACTTTTTTTTATTATAAATGCGAGAGTTCGTTTGTTTGTTTATTTGTTTGTTTTGCTTTCACGTCTTAATTACTGAACCGATCATCATAAAATTTTTCATACGTCATGTTCTCGGGGGTACAGAGAAGGATGTAGGGTACCTTTCTTCCAGAAAAAAGTACTGTTCCCGAGGGATAGCAAAAAACTTTCCACGTAGATGAAGTCACGGAGGGCACTAAGGTCGCTAGTGCCCTCCGTGACTTCGTTCGAGGGCACTAAGGTCGCTAGTGCCATCCGTAACTATTTAATACGGTTTCAACTCATTGAAACCGTATTAAAAAGTTAATGAGACTTGATGATACTTTATAAAACGATTTTTAAATATAGTAGGTAGGTTCGCGGAATTATTAAAATTAATAAACGAGACTGTTCTTATTGAAGTTTATTAAAAGTAGAGCTCCTTACATACTCGAACTGGGTATCGCTACGCTAATAGCAAATTATTCTTTGTCGCTTTGGTCTTAAAAAAACATGGGATCTCATTATATCTGCATCAAAAAAAGACATATTTTGCCTTTAACTTTAAAAATATTCTACAACAGAAAAAACATACTTTCATTTCTTTTTATAAAAAACCTGCCATTTGTTAATTTTATAATATTTTTTTAATCGCTCATGTCTATCCAAACTTAGGTCTACGTACCCCGATTCTTTACAGTTTCCACTCGAGTAGTTTGTATCGGTGAGATTTTAATACACATCCCGATTGACGTTTAACCCGTACGACTTCGGATGTACCCTTTTACGGTCTCTATCGTCAAATGGGTGTTTTATGGTGCTGCGGTGCGTTTAGTTCCCCATGTCATAACATTTCGCATTCGTGATACGTCATCTACGCAGTGATAACAAGTGCGTTATCTAGCCGTAAAAAGTTTATGTTTTTTTTTGTTTTAATAGTTCCGTGTAGGTTGGCAGCGGAATTTTTATTAGGAAAAGGTAGGTTGACATGTTTTTGATTGTTGTGACAATGAGAATGAGATAAACACGCGTGTTAAAAATGTAAATGAGTTTGTGAGTTATGAGTTAAACATTAAACTAGTCGTTAAAAGCTTTGTACAATCATAACATAAATTTTACGTTTGATGGATCAAAAACGATAAAAATATGTGTTTTCTTTTATTTTACCATTTGATAAGAAATATTAGAAGAAAAAGGATTTTTTTAATTATTTTCAATGTTAGTTCTAACATTTCACTCAATTAATTCACACAAACAGTTGGAGGGGAAATATGTTAACATAATAATAAAGTACCTATAACCACTTGAAAACATAACTAAAGCATAATCGTTATCACTGTCAGTCAATAACTGAAAAACATCAAATAAATTTGTCATTTCTCGAGCACAAAATAAACATCGTTAGTTTGAGCAAAAGCTTTCTAACATTTACTTAACCAAAATGTAATTTTTCAAATATTTGTCTACCTGAGGTCTGTACGTTCCTTAACCGTTAAAGATCATACACACATGCGGATTAAAGCGTCATTGTTCGTTCGATCTGCCAGGGGGCAAAGAAAATAATATATAAATATATCACTTTACAATGTGAATACAAACTTTATAGCTCTCTGTGGTAGCAATCAATGGTTACAAAGTCTCTTTGTTTGCCGGCGTTTCTCAAAGTTTTATCGCGTGGCCCTTTCATACATTTTTTTTTTAATATTCGACGTAAATAATATTTTGTGCAATTTTTATTAATATTGTAAATGCGAAAGTCCGTTTGTTTGTTTTTTACGCCTTCACGTTTAAATGTAAAAAGTTTTAATTGCTGAACCGATTGCCATGAAATTTTACATTCACGTTTTCAAGGGTACAGAGAGGACCATAGGGAACCTAATACCTTTCATCCCGAAAAAAGTATTGTTCCCGAGGGATAGCAAAAAACTTGCCACACAGAGGAAGTCGCGGGCGGCCACTAGTAAGTAAATTAAAGGGACTTGGTTAAATTTAAAAGAATATGCAGAAGTGAACTTGAATAGTGAGAATAACTTTTTTGAGAAAGCATTTTTTGACAACAATTCTCAAAAAATCCAAAAGTTTGAGCACCGCTGTTTCACATGTCACTTCTCTCCTTAATCCGTGCAATATCTTCACGCTTACTGAACGCCATGTAAAACAATTTCTGGCTTATTAAAACCATCCCCAGGTAAACACGTCACTATAGATGACTTAACGGGGAAGGGAATCGACAACCCTACCCTTAAACATCTTTAAAAAAAGCGGCAGATTAAAAAGTATACTTTAAAAAATAAGAAACCTTTTTTATTTATTAAAAGTGGTTTTGAAGTGTTTTTAATAACGGTTACTTTTGAGACCTACTAGTTATAGCATTTGTATTGCGTTGCGTATCCATTTTTAACGTAAAAAGGGCAGTTTCTGTTTTATTTAAAACTAGCGGCCGCCCGCGACTTCGTCTGCGTGGAAAGTTTTTTTGCTATCCCTCAGGAACAGTGCTTTTTTTCGGGATGAAAGTTACCCTATGTCCTTTTCTGTGCGCCTGACAACGTGTATGCAAAATTTCATGACGATCGGTTGAGTAGTTAAGACGTGAAAGCGTAACAAACAAATAAACAAACAAACAAACGAACTTTCGCATCTATAATATTAGTAAGGATTAGGTAGTATTTAATTGGGTAACAATAAATTCCTAATGGGTATCAAAAATACTGAATATAGAGAACTGAAATAGTAAGTGGGCGACGGACTGAGGGCCACTACAAATGATGAAAAATGGGTGTCGTCCAATAGTTATTTTGTCGCCCAAAAATTATACTGCTGCCAGGTTTAGTATTTAAGTATCCCATTAACAGTCGCCTTTACTTATTTCCAGTCACCCAATTAATTAATTCTCTTTAAAATTCAAGTAAGTAAAGCTTTGATAGCTTAAAGAAAATGAATTAACTAACACTTATCTTACTTTAATATTGTAGAATTCTCCGTCTACTTAAAAATAATAACCAAAAATATTAAATCTGATCAAAGAAGTGCGGTTAAACGAAAATAACGGTATTTTATCGACTGTTAAATAATTGAAAGGCGTCAAATAACAAGTTTAAAAGAAACCCAAAAATAATAGTCACACAATTAAACCCGTAAAAAGTACGCGTGAAAGTTTTTTTAAGAAAAAAAACTTAAGGGTGCGACATCACAGTCGATAATTAAGGCGTATTCAGACTGATCGGAAACTATAAATAATAGTACGGATCGGACCGGATCTCCTTTGTGCGGATTTATTATAAGGTAAATCGAAACCCTTTTCCTATCGATTGGGATTCGTTTAATAACATGCTTCGTTTTGAGTGCCACAGGTGGGAACGCGTATAAAAGTTACACATGTGACCTCATTAAAATATCGAATTAAAAAGGCTTAGGAGAAAACTGTGACGCTTTTGTTAGTATTTTGTAATAAAAGTTAGAGGGAAATGCGTTTCTTGCTAAAAAGGATAATGTTAAAAATAAATTTGTGCCAATTTTTGTAAATAAGACTTTATAATTGTTTCTAGTATAATAATGTCATAATTACAAATATTTGAAAAGTATTAATTTTATGAACTCAACACGATGTTGAAGTGTAAATTATAATTTTGGTTAAAGTTTTTATTTCTAAAAACTCGAATAAGCTATTTGCAATTTTTATCATGTGCTACTATTCACGGCTTAAACGTACAACAAAGACATATTTTCCGATCTATTTTATTACAACAACAAAAAATAATCGACCTTAAAATCTGTCGGACAAAAAAACTGTCACAATTAGAAACTTTTTGTTCCTTCGCTAAAAAATCCTGTGACAAAAATAAGAAGTACAATGTAAGGTTAGGGCCAAATGTCTGTCATCTTCCCTTCAAAAGTGTTGGGTGTCACTGCCGATAGCAATTTTTTGACAAGGGCTTTTGTATTTTTTTAATAGATAAAAAGTTATAGGATCTCCTTGCATAAATTAACGAATGGGTATTAGAGCCTTATGTATGAATATTCCCATGTCATTACTTTTTGCATACTTTAGAATCCGTGGGACTGCATTGATTAAAAAATAACATATTGATTCTTATTCATTGGATGAAGAAGAAAAAATATTTAATTAATTTTACTTAACACAACTATTAACTGCTTAAGACAAACAATTAATGACTTGTACACTCTTTTAATTGAAATATTGTATAGGTACTTGTTTCTCTAATTCATGTACTTAAAATTACATAATCGTAAACAGACTCTAGGCTTGTATTTAAAGTTTAAAAATTGATAAGCTTCATTTATATTTTTACAACTTCTTCACGTAGCTGATCCCCTTATAAACTGCCTAACCTAACGTAACCTAAATAGAACCCAAATAAGTTGCAACGTGGAACATCACAGTTCTATAATATTTATTACTTTCTATAGTATAACTCGTAGTGGACAAATTTACGACACTCCATGAGGAATAAATCACTTTCAACGCAGACATTTAAATACATTTTTATAAGCAAGCCCCGTGTACTATCTTCTAAGCTCGATATACATAGGAGAGAGAACAATCCATTTTGAACCTTTCTAATACCGAATTATTGTCCAAAATCGTATGAACGTGTCAAAGCAATGATACTGTCACTTGCAAAATACGAAGAAATTTATAAGTAATTTGCGAATAAATCTCGCTAGGATGGGGGACTTTTTTTGGTATCACAATGTAAGTCTTTTTAATGTCTTGTACGATAATTGTCGCACATATTTTAAAATTTTCTCCTCAATAGTCTTTGTGAATGAAATGGGGAATTCTTTTTGGACTGATATAGAGTATTCGAGCATTATTTTTGGATTTTTTTTCTTAATAAGTTCTTTCTTTTGTTACAGAAGGTGAGTTCGAGGCTACGAATTTCGGTGAGAACGTTGTTTTTTTTTTCGTAACAATGGCGTAGCAATATAATATGATCTAATGAAGTCAAATGAAGTTTCTTCAACAATAGGTAATCTTTAAAGCTTCTTAATATTTCTCGTTAATAATTATATTTGATTGTTAGAGATTGCTAATAAATACGTATCAATACAGTAACGTCATTCATATTCGTGCAATTCACTGAACTTGCATACATTTTGCGTAATCTCTTACTTTAGTTGTTTAGCGTTTAGTTAAAGCAAACTAAAAATATACACTCGGCGTCAGAAAAACCGCACCTTTTCTTCAAAGTTAATTTATTCAGTGTTATTATATACTTCTTCCCCTTCGGACATAGCCAACAGTCTTTAAAAACCGTTGAAATACTCGTCGAACGGAATTAATTACTGAGATTGAGTTTCCGAGCACATTACATTGCCTATTTTTTTTTGCAATATTTGAGTAACTTCATGGGCAATAGTATCCATCTAGGGTATTCCTTTTTTTAATTGAACTGTTGAAGTATGTTTTCTCCATCATCTCGATTGCGAATTTACCCGCATTTCCTGAATTGACCCCTTTTATTTCCCTTTTGTGGTGGCGCTAGCAATAACGCTTTAATCGTTTAATTATGGTAACTGTTATGTTAACTAAATCAAACAATTATCAAAAGAAAGCTCATTAAATGTACTTTCAATAGATATCAACATTTACACAATAAAACGTTAGCAAGCAATAGCAGATGGCCAAGTCTAAACTTAGTGTCGAAGAGGTGCGGTTTTTCTGACGTCGAGTGTATATATCTGATCTAAAATACACCGTCTCAGAAGAGTCGAATGTAGAACGTTAAATTCTACTTGGTTTGAATTCAGAAAAGGAAAAAAAATCAACTCATTCATCAAATATATCGTTAACATATGCTTATTTTATTATCAAGTTAACAAGAAAAATGGTGGAAATATAACATAGCTTTTTTCTTCATAAACTTTGCACTTTTTTAAATCTGATGTCATGGTGGTGCGTGTGATATCTGTCTTATCTCCAATCAGATGGCAATTTATAATATTATAGGTAAGCCAACGGTATAGAAAATAAATTTATTTGACCATAGATAAATCGATATCAATACCATCAATAACTTACAAAACCTGTGCAGGAAACAACATTGTTTTAAAACAGACAAATGATGGGTGTTAATAATGGTCCTTCCACATGAGCGATGGACCGTGGTCCATCCATTGTATGGCACGTAAAACAATGCTATATAACCTATTTTGTAGTTTATACAATGTTAATAGTTCATTGCACGAAATGAATGACATTCCGGCACGTAGAAAGTCCGTGGCAAAATCATAATATTATGACGTCATGATTTATTGTATTTTTAATTACCAAAGTAAATATCTTTGCATGTCATGATAAAACACTATGGCACTGAGGTACTTTTCTTTCCTGTAAGTTAGTAATGACAAATGTCACATAAACTTAAATAAAGAGTTTCACACACTATCCATTCGTTATAGCGTTTCCCTCGTTTGTCAAAATGACCGCCATTAAATTGGCTGCAAGCATCGCGAGTTCTTTCTTCATTAGTGGCAAAGTGATACCAATTGCTCTAAAAAAGTGTCACACATAGAAACTCGTTGCTTTGTCATTAATAAACTCATTATTTATTTATGTTTTCTAGAAATTAGCTGAATGCTAGACAATTCATAAGAATTACTTAGGTAGTTAGTCTATTTGAAATACATATGGCAGTAAATTCAAATAAACATACATTTCAGTAATTTTAATATTGACATTAACCTAAAAAAATCTCTTGCAATGAAGTTATCGTTTAAAGGTTACGAAGTAGAATTTTGATTCAATTATACTTTCTTAGTTATAGATGCATTCGACAGATATTACATACAATAATATGTGCCATAAACTCTTGCCCATATATTACTTGTCAACTCACTCGACTTTTCCCGATGAAAATTTCACAGCCTGTTTAAACAGCATAAAGGTATGATTACATTAACGATCAGAACGCGACGAGCGATGCGGAAAACGGTAGCGGGCCTGCCCGCATCGCTACTCAGTCTCCATTACGCAATCATAATGGGTAATGATCATCGTTACTTGCTACGGCTTGCCTTGTACACGGTAATTGACATTATTTTCCAATTTCCCCCGTGATTTTTTTTTCTCGAACCGCACCGTAATGAAATCGCCGCGTGCTCAGCCAAGCAATGTTGATAATGAAACCTCATTTAATTTAAGCTTTAAGTTATGTAGTTTGGAATTGGACTATGAATTATATCTTTTCAATATAAAATACGTAAAGTTTTAGTAGCTGCTATAAAAATCAACTAAGTAATATAGTGCTGTCAAAGTGTATCTTATAATTTCGTAACTACCTAATTATCTGTATTTGGTATAAGTTTAATAAATAAGTGTTAGCCAAACTCGTGTTAGCAATTTTTTTTTTCAAAAAATCAACGCTATTGCTAATGGCGTATTGCTTTTATTTAATATTTTTGTAAGTGTGTGTGTGCCTTTAACCTTATCAATAATTTTACTAAGTTTTACTTTGTTTGCCAAAACATCATCGTAGCAAAAGGATCAAATATATAAAAAACAAGATGAAAAACAAAGACATTTCCACAGTGAAGGTTTACATCTCAGAAGGTAGTTAGCTCTACATATAATTTAAACCCATTAAAGACATCTGTGGGCCTCTCTCGCAGTCGGCTTGCGCATCCCTTCGGTGCCCTTTTTTCTGTCTCTACGTGTGGGGGTGAATTTTTCTAGCAAGGGGTGAACTGCGGGGCTCTGTTTATGACTCTAATGTTCTTGACTCACATACCTTGTTTTATGAAAGACGTTGTACCACCATTTTACGATTAGATAAGGAAAAGAAAGTAGTAAATATTAGAATTTGAGATTCTGCAATCTATCTCTCAACCTTGTGTTTCTAAAGATGAAACCTTGTAATCTTTTTTTTTTCTAAGTGTGGGTTCAATAAGACCCCAAGTAACATACTGAGTGATCAAGGGTTGGTGTAAATGTTTTCCAGATTATACGTTTTTTTTCTGTCTCAAGTCTGGAACGGGTGGTAGGAAAATATAGGCGATTTAAAAGCGCTTACTTACTAAGTGTATTTGAACAAAGATATTTTGACTTTGACTTTGACTCTTTCACTTAGTTACTTAAACGTTGAGGTTTTGCAACTTAAGTTTGAAATAAGCACTTAGTTATGTAGGTACTTACCGTAATTTTTAGCTCATGTTTATAGGTATATTTAAATGTTGACATCAAATTAATAATTTATAGAAAACTATCTATTTATTTAGTTTCAAGCTTTTGAAGTAAGAGGAGTAAGCTTACTTCTAATCCATCAAACAAAACAAAAGACAAACATTCTCAAACTACTGCACAAAAAACGTCAACCAACGAAAACATTGGCAAGTTTAATCACATCGCACCCTGATTAAGTCGGACCCTCTGGCCATAAAACATTGTCGTCCCTCCTAAAAAGCATAGAGAATACACACAATGGAGCAGAATGTCCATCAGATATAGGCAGTTAGTCACATACGCCGCCATCTGATCACCGATCGTCTTAAGTGTTATTGCTTGCGCCAATTGTAAACTAGTTTAAATAATACTAATAAACTGCGGAAACAAATGAATGTCGTTTTTCTATACTAACTGGGTTGTTGCAAGGTGGATCGTATTATAAAACAAAAGACTATCTGGAGATGCGAAACGTCGTGAAATCAAATAAAAACCAAACTACATAAACTTCTAAAGCAATTTAATTTTCATAAAGAATTTAATGAATTTTCATGAAATCTGAAGTTGTGTATAGGTACAAGTGTTACTGATTTCAAAAGTTTTTCATAGGACGGATATTTTTCATGTTGTTTTTTTTTATGTTTAGTTGTTTGTATTTTTCATGATGATTGTATAAGCACTTACTTGCTATTTTTCTTCATTATATTTTCTAAAGATATGGTGAACCTTAAATTCGAAATCATGTATTGAATGTCTGTGTGTATTGTAACTGTTTATGTTTCTGAACTAAGAACCTATAAACATACGCACGACTTTTCAAAAAGCATCTCTATACTCTAATATTGGCAAGATCCTTCATCTTCTTCTTTCCATTCAATATCCACATGATTTAATTCATTAATCACTCATCACAGAAATCTCCTATTTACTCAATGCTTTCTACATAAAAACACAGAGTTTTCCTCCTGCCAATTTAAAAGATGGCCAACAAAAACAGCCTTGGGGGTAAAATCTGTAAGCGTCAAGAGAAGCGGTCGTTCTAGCGATATGCTTAATGCACCCCCACACAAATTATCGATTAGAAGCTTTTTTATGCAAGAGGGAACCTGCGGGGTCGACTCCCTGGGGTGAGTGGTTGAAACAAAAAACGCGAGTGAAGAGTGAAATAAAAAGTTTAAACAAGTAGGATTGCAATGGTTGCCCTCAAGACGGAGGAAATCAATATCCGATGCCGATGCAAATTTCCCTGCATTCGGAATTTGAATTGTGAATTCGACTTGAGCTTTCTTTTGTTTTTGAGATCTTTTTCGGGGTTGCATTATTTGAATTATTGATCAAAAGATCTATATTGCGAGTTAACACTCGCTTTTTAACTTTTTAACAAAAGACAGTCATATTTTTTGACATCACTTGAAACAAAATGATCAATGTATCCTGTGGCCTAGTCCTCTTCGTAAAGTATCTTTTTATGGGTTTTATTTTTATAATCGTAGATACACTTATGCTTTACGACTTCGATAATGTTAAGTCATGTCCTGAGATAAACTATAGGTCAGTTCTTACCCTTACCAATCAGTAATATATTTCCACAAATATAAGCAAACTGCCTATCCTTATTTTTCTACGCATTTTTTACGGAACAAAAATGCGAATTTCTATGAATAAGTAATCCACAGCAAAACGAATGAATTCTAACTACTGCCATCTATCGTTTATTACACCAATCAATCAACTTACGAGACACGTCTTACACATTTCGGGTACCCAATTAAAGTACCCCCGGGCTCAGATGTGCACTTCTCTTGATCGTTGGAGCGTCATCTTTAAATTTCCGTCGTTAAGATTTAATTTTTATCAAGCAAAGGGAGGCGGGGAGGGCAACCTGTCGCGCCAAATATTTTCCTCCGTAGTTTTTTTCCCTCCTTCGATGGCACTTACTCGCCTCCCCTCTGTACGCATTTTTTTATCATTAAAACTCGGAGTGGGGTCGCCGAACCCAACGTTGCCAGCCCGCGTTGTCATAACAAAACAAAATCATACTGTGCAACTTAGAGCGGATTCGCAACACCGCATTCTTTTCCTCGTAAAAATTCAACTGACGTAATTTGAGTCGGGCGCGATTAAAATTTAAAACTGTAGTAAAGTATCACCCACTGCGCCCTGAAATGGTGCGAGTATCCTCGATACAACGTGCTATGACCTCAGGAGCTTTCTCAATGAGTCATAGTTGTCCTAACGAACCTAAAAATACCAAAGAAATGGACCTATTGCAAAACAGGATCTTTCTCTGCAAAAATAACAAGTAAACTTTTGTGAAAAAGCTGAACACACGACAGCACGTCAGGTTAAACAGTTAAACTGTGAAAACAGTTTTTTATTACGTTAGACATAATGGCGGTCTCAAGGTCAACATGTTAAGTCTGTGGTGCTGTCGTGTGTACATACTTACATCCACCTTACTTCAATATTTAACTGTATTTTTGACCCTCGCATGCGAATTGTGTTGTCGTGCATTCGAAGCAGTTATACGTAATAAAAGCTCCTTATATGATAGAAAAAACGTTTTAAAACACTTGTTCAGCCGTCATAATCTATTTTTAACAGTATCTATTATCTGTCATTACTTAAACCTAAAAGCACGATATCAAAACTCATTCATAGACTGTCTACCTCAAGAAAAGAGTGACTAACCAAAATCTCAAAATAGCAGTCAGTCTGTTTAAGCGCAATATTAAACATCAATTTAAATCGCGCTTGTCCCATATATATCCTGTCTTTATTGTCTTGGTAATTAAGAAAATGTACATTTACCAATATAGTACCTAGATGACACGTATCACTTAGGCCCAACGCCGGTAATTAAGCTGTGTGTTAATTACGCCTCGGTCGATTCATTTCCTTTGACTCCATTTTGTTTTTCTATCTCATTTTGTGTGCGCCATTTTCTACGTGGGCTATTTAGTATCTATGTTGAGCTTAATTGCTAATTTAGTTTTTGTTTATTTATAAGAACGTTTAAGGCAGGTACGTATAAGGGTAGTAAAGTCTCATAACACTAAAGTACTAACAGCTTAGTTAGTAATGTTTGTCTATTGTACAGTTAAGAAAAGTTATTATTTAAAATAAGTAGCAATCATTTGGTTCAATATTACTTGAGAAAACAATGATTTTGTGTTCATTTGTATTGTCCATCAGCCTTTTTTGATGTCCCCACTGCTGGGGCACAGGCCTTCCTTATGGGTGGTAAGGAGGATGGGCCATAACCCACCACGCGGGCCCAGTGCGGATTGGTGGGTGTTAACGACTGCAAATGCAGCCGGGACCAGCAACGGCATAACGTGCCTTCCGAAGCACGGAGGAGCTCGAGATAATAAATTGTTGGTCACCCATCCCATGACCGACCCTTGCGAACGTTGCTTAACTTCCGCAATCGCTGGGCCAGGCGCTAAACCACTGCGCCACCGAGCTCCTTATTTGAATTACTAGAAATAACATTTATTAAAACGCATGTGGACGCATTGTGGAATTTCTAATAGTACATGCAAAAGTGCAAGACTTTTTTGCTCTCCAAGAATTTTTCGTCCACCAACAAACATTTAAGTTCTCATCCCCACACAAACACGATTAAGTCGAGAAGTAGATGAAACAAAACTCGTATAATCATGTTAGAGCGTCCACTAATCCCACTCCCATCAGCTAATTAATCCAAGTTAATTTCTCAAAAAGTTTCATCGGAAGTAATTTTACGCCAAGACATTAGGTAACTTCACACTTAGCTGTGGGTAAACACTCATGACGTTTCCTAATTAACGGACGCAATTAGTGGTGGGGAGGGGTGGGGATAAGTGGCTCCAAGCGGAAAAAGTTGGGAGGAAATTCTCAGACTTAGAACGGACGTGCGAGACGCGAGACGTGGCCCGTTTGATACTGTTGACCTTGCACGCTTCAAATAGATGTGTCAAGAAAGGAAATTTCAATTTAGAGAACAACTATTAGGTATATAATTTAACACAGTAAAATATAAATTCCTAATGTTTCGACAACGGGATGAATGAAAAAAAGGAAAAAATATCGAACAAATAAAATTGTATTTTCTTCATTGCTGCTGTACTCAAACCGATAAATTTATGGTACAATTAACAAAGTTACCAAAACTATTGAACTAAAAAAAGAATCATCTAACTAATGGTTGTTATGTTACACAAAAAAAATATGATTGAACATCCGTCTAAAGTCGTACAAAATGATAAGATAACGAAAACGACAGCAGGATTTCCTGAAAACTACCGAACAAATAAAAAAAAATGGGACCAATTTGGTAACGCCTGATGTTATTAACGTTTGAATCATTTAAATCGGTGCAGCCGTCTTCGAGTAATCGGGGAATATAAATAGAAAAAAATCGTTTGCTAAATTATAGACAAACAAAGAAACAAACAAACAAATAAGAAAGCAACCTAATAAAAAAATATACATGACGAATAGATAAAGCAAAAGGTAGTCCTGAAAAGGAGGACTTTTCATCTTTTGTAGTTTAAATAAATCTGCATTGGATACAAGCTATAAAAACATAAGTTAAGCTCAAAGTCGACTAAGGAAGACATAATAAAATGATAATCGAGCGTGCCGCCGTGTGTACACATTATTTATCCCAAGAAAAGTAATTAAACATCTCCATCAAACAGTTAACTATGTAAACACACGTCGAAACTTCACGCGCTTCATCCAATTTGCTCAACACAACCTTTGCATCTCAATCATTATAAGTTTGATGAGTCGGAATGAAAAATATCACTTCATGTAGCCTTATTAACATTCCGCCCTTGTTCACTGATGAGTAATTGCTTACTTAATTCCCGCCATCCATCCTAAAAATAGGGCTATTTTTCATTTTACTTCTCGGCCTTGCATAGCTGCGCAAACACATCGAGTTTTTTTTGCGGTCTAGGGTAAGTCACACATTTAAAAATTATAAATAAAATAAATATTTTAATTAAACACACATTTGATATTAGTGTTCCGTAACGGCAAACCTTTTTTTTTAATTGTTGTTAAACAGATGACAATTTAAATTTACATAAAAATCATGCTTAGTGAGTAAAAATAAACAGAAATGCAAAAACGTGCACAGATTAATATATTCTACTTTAGAAAACAGTACTTTGAGCATGTCAGTAAGAAATTAATTTAACTTTTATCAAAGGCTCTAGTAAAATTAACTTAGAGGCGCTATAAAACAGTCAGACGAAAAAATTTAAACATATATGAAACCGTCTGAAAGAAGTATAATTAATAGATAACCTTGTTAACGTTAGCTATTTTCCTATAAACTGAAAGCTTTCCCCCAATTAGGTGCCATAATAATACAATAAAGATACTCGTTAATATAAAATTTAATTTTCGTAAAAAGCTTGTCCAATTTCTTATAGTTCGACCGAAAACAGGTATTATTACGAAAATCCAAATTAACAACAAGAAGTCGTTAGCGATTGTTTGCGGGCTTAGAGCTCCCTTTCTATCTTTAATTTATTCCTTAAAAAATATAAAAGGATTTCGGGGAGACGAGTTCGTCGTTAACGATATTGTAATTTCATTATTTGTATTTTTTTCCGAATACTTTTAATCACTGTCGGCTCAGTGGTTAGAAAGGGGAGGGAAATCAGATTTCAATTTCAATTAGTGGAGTATCGCCGTGGAAAAATACTCCCTGAATAAGTATTGATGAGTTTGTTCGTTAATACAAATGAGTCATTTGAGCAAGGATGCTCAATCAGCCTTTTTAGATAAAGATAAAGATAAAGATAATTTATTTGTTCAAAACATGTGTAACAGAGATGATCATTTAAAATAATAGGTTCAAACATGTCTTACCATAAACGGTGTACAAATTAAAATAAAAGTATAATCCAATTATCAAAAATAAGAAATCATAAAATTAACAGTAACAAATAAAATTAGAATGTCAATATAAGTCTTATCATTATTCAAATCATTAAAAAAGAAAAAAAAAATTACAATTTATCATTTAAAAATTCTGGTATGGAGTAATAACATTTTTCTTGCAGCAAAATTTTAACTTTATATTTAAAATCATTATAATTAAGTTGTTTTAAAGATGCAGGTAATTTATTGTACATTTTTGGTGCCATAAATAAAATACTCTTTCTCAGAAGGGCTGTTTTCGATCGAGGCAAGCAGAGCAGACTGTTATCGCGTCGATTACGCTGAACAACATCTGCCATTTTTACAAAATATTGCTGATTAGCTTTAACAAATAAGACAATTTCCAAAATATACATTGACGGAAGTGTCAGAATTTTATGTTTTGAGAAATACGGTTTGCAGCTATCTGTTGTTTTTAGGCCAAACATAGCTCTCACACAACGTTTTTGTCTTTTAAACACCATATCATTGTGAGTTGAGTTTCCCCAGAAAATAATCCCGTATCTCAGTATTGACGCCGCCAATCCATGATAAGCTGTAAGAAGAGCTTCGGTACTAAGTAATGATGCGAGTTTGAATAATGCATAAGCCGCACTGCTAACCTTTTTACAAAGTTGTTCCACGTGGGATTTCCAATCAAGTCTGCTATCAATTACGAGTCCAAGGAACCTACAACTATCTTCTGCATAAACTTCTGTGTTTTGAAGCGTCACTTTAAAGTCAGGAGCGAGTCTTTTTGTTTGGGAAAAATGAATTAACTGCGTCTTACTAAGATTAATTTTTAAATTATTATTATCTAACCAGGAAATAATTGATGTCAATGAATTAATAATGTCAAGTTCATAAATGTCAGGGTTATCACATGCTATTGTCAAGGTACTATCGTCAGCAAAAAGGGTCATCGGATGATTTACAGATTTAGGTATGTCATTAATATAAATAATAAACAGCAGTGGTCCCAATATACTTCCTTGGGGCACACCATATTTGACTGTACGTGTTTCCGATAGATAGACTTGTTCTAATTTTGTATTAGAATTTATTCGTGTAATTGAAGTGCATTGTTTTCTATCCGTCAAGTAGTCTTTAAATAAATCTAATACATTTCCTCTTATTCCGTAAGTTTCAAGTTTTTTTATTAAAATTTCATGATTTACATAATCAAATGCTTGTGTCATGTCACAAAAGACAGCGCAAACAGGATTTCTTTTGTCCATGTTCAATAAAATATTATTAAGAAATTCAAATATGGCCATATTAATGTTCCTTTTTTGTCTGAAACCATTTTGTTGCTTACAAAGCAAGTCGTGTTTTTCTAAGTACGTATACAACTCTCCATAAAAATATTTTTCAAAAATTTTCGACATAATAGAAAGTAAGGCGATAGGTCTGTAGTTGTGCATCAGTTGCTTGTCATCTTTTTTTAACAACGGTTTTATAATAGACAGTTTCAGGTTTTCTGGAAATCTGCCAGCGCTAATGCATAAATTAATAATGTAACTTAAGTGATTACATATAAGATCCCCAACAGACTTAATTATTTTAGTAGCTACGCCGTCATGTCCCTCACTATTAGTATTTTTTAAGTTTTTTATAATTATTAAGATATCGTAAGGGGTACTTGGTGCCATAAACATAGAATTTTGCTGGCTATTTAAAGTGGAGGTCACATTTACACCAGAACCAGGAATAGGTGTAATTTTATCTATAAAATAATTATTAAAACTATTGGCTATGTCTTCAGGCTTTGTGATAATATCATTGTTTACATTTAATTCCAATATATGATTTTTAGGTATATTAGATTTGGAACTATTTATTATAGCCCAAGTAGACTTAGCTTTATTATCAGATTTACTAATGTAATAGCTATTTTGTGCGCGTTGTGTTAGTTTAATAATTCTTTTATACCGTTTTGAATAATTTTTGAATGCTACTTTATTCTCTTTCGTCGGTTTTAGTCTATGTTTCCAAAGGAGACACCTTTTTTTCTTACTACATATTTTAACCCCTTGGGATACCCATTTTGGTCTCTTTATGGCAGGTATAGTAATCAACTTATAGGGAAAACACAGACCATAAAACAATTGAAAGGATTCAATGAATAAATTATATGCTATATTTGGATCATCTGTATCGTAGATTTCTGAAAAAGACAGTTGTTTTAAACAATCTCTAAACTTCAAAATATTTTCAGTATCAAGGTCTCTGCGCTTCATACGCCAGTATTTAAATATCGGTATGCTATTCACTGGACATGTCAATATTTGTGCTGTGTGATCCGATAGCGCAAATTCCAACACTTGAGCCCTGCATAATTTTTGGAAATTGTGTGCAAAATTATCAAGGCATGTCTTGCTTTTTAATCTGGTTGGCTGCCTTATTGCTAATTTAAGGTTATAATTTAACAGATGACACTCAAATTCTAAGCTTGTGCTGTTCTTTTCTAAGATATCAACATTAAAGTCACCGGCAATGATTATATTAGAGAATTTCTTTTTACTTATTAGCGATAAAAGCTGATCCATCTTAGAAAAGAAAACATTAAGATTTGCAGGTTTTGGTACTCTATAGACGCACACAACAACAATCTTAAACGATACCAATTCAATCGCACAACACTCAAAAATGCCTGGTATGGAAAGTTTTGACACTTCAGGTAATGATTTCCACTGATAACCCTTTTTTACTAAAATGCAAGCTCCACCCCTTTTGGAATTTTCTCTACTAAAGTATGAGGCTAAATGATAATTAGGAATTGTCAATAAAGTTTCGAAGCCAGACATAATAAAATGTTCCGTAATACAGATCACATCAATATCAATGTTTTTATCGGATAGTTGTTCTAAACAAACTACAAGTTCATCGGACTTATTGATTAAACCTGCAATATTTTGGTGCATGAAGCTAAGCTTAGATTTAGAAGAGTACATTTTAGACGCGAAAAAAATCAGATTTATTTGCTGTTTGCTGATCGTGGTTACAGTTACTATCAGTATAAACAATGTTATTTTGACTTTCTAAGTTTAAAATCGACTCTTTTATAAAATCGAAAACATTTCGCATACCTGCATTATTTAATTTACCATTTCGTCTAGAAAACATATCATAGTCATAGGACAATTGCAAATTAGAATCTATTATATAAGCATACTCATGTGATAATATGTCGAAGAACAATAAATTATTAAAAGTTTCTACTCTCCAGTTAAACATCATAGAATGTTCTTTACATTTATACGTTGGAACACATAAAATAATATTTGTATGGATAATTGACTCTAAAGTATGTCTCAAATTTATAATAATGTCAAAATAGTTGTTTGTTGTCAAAAAGTCCTCTTCTCCAATTAAGATAATGCAATAGTCATTAAGGGTATAGTCTTTTAATTTACTATCTAAATTTTCGGTCATTTTTTTTATGCCGACATTCGGTGTGAGATAATGAATTAATTTCCGATTTTCAAAATTTTGTTCAGCAATTGTAAAAATATTATTGTCCTTGTTGCTGCTTAAGATGCAAATTTTTTGGATTTCCTTTTGAGTTATTTTCTTGTTCTTCTCAATCGTTTCGTAGCTAGTGACATGATCAATTTTCGTCTCATTAGTTAATGTTTTGTTAAGAGATGCGGGTTTTCTTTTTGGTGTACAGGTTATTTCTTTCAATGGTGAATTGTCCCTTCGATGTAAATCATTTTTTTGGTTTTTCTTTTTAGCCATTGGCGTACTTATTTTTGACTGATTAATCGGAGAACATGGATTACTACTACGCAATTCATTCGTTGCCTTTTTTAACAGTTCATTCTTACTTCTACTTTCCTGTAAGCTTTTTTTTAATTGGGAGTTTTCTAAAGACAAGTTATTTATTTCACCGTGGGCTGCAACTAATTCTAATTTTAACTTATCTATCTCCTTTCTGAGCTGTTCGAGTAATTCGTCATTTTCATTTGAAGAAACATTTGGTAAACTACTTGCAGTGACATCTAGCGTCGAGTCGTTGGTTGAATTGTCATTATCAGAACTTTCGTTCAGAGATTGGGTCCTGGGTCTTCGAAACGTAATATTCTCTAAGAAATTCATTTTATTTCGCAAAATCGAGAATAAAAAACTTCTTACCGGCGCAGGTTTGAACTCGTGCCTCCAGTGTCGTATGACTGCTGTTGATACCTTTACACCATACAGCTTCTAACAAAAGTGACAAAAAAGCTGACCACTTTGTCGATAACAACTATTCTATTATTGTTGTAACTGAGGGTGATCAGTAATAAGTATTTTTATGTTTTCACAATATTGGTTAATTATTCACTTTATGTTACGTTTACGTTTTCATATGATAATATTTTTCACTGTTTTTGCCTCCTATTAAAGATTGCAATAGCTCGCCGATTGCCGTTAAAAGTAACTGGTCGAAACAATCACTTCATACTGCCACAATAGGTATTCGCAGATTTCTTTGTTATCACCTCACTGTTTTATCAGTAGACCCTTGTAGGTTTGATTTAAGACATAATAAATAATTTCACACCACTATTTTACGAAATTTCACAGTAATTATATTTTAATAATAAATTTAACACGGAGCCGATATTTATACGCGGACAGTGTTGCCAGAAATTCATTTTATTTCCTCTTTTGTTTGAGTTGAATAGGAAAATCGCTGTTTTGTTTTCGTAAGGTATTGATACCTTGATGAGTTGTACGACTTTACATTTCTGAGATAATTTTCGATTCTTTAGAATATTATGATTTTCCGTAATAAAAATGATAAGTCACAATTCATTGCCTTAATTTACTTTCATAATTGAAATGCTTTGAAGATATGTACGTCTATTTTAGTTAGCAGTCACTAGTTCAAAATAAAATTAATTCATCTTCAAAACCAATTTTTTGATGTTCTGCTGTTTTTTTGCACAACCAAAGCGCACTACACACTTCCATTGTGCAAATAAAAAAACCGGAATCCTCATCAATGAGGAACTGGCTATCTTACCTCTAACTGCCGGAACACAACAATTTTTAAATTATTGTTATAGCGTCAGACCTAGAAGATGGTGGTAGCTAGCCAGACGGACTTGAAATAAGCCCTACCACCAACCAAATCCTCTTTCCTCTATCGTAAAGTAATGACAAATTATACTGAAGAACAACAGGATTATTGGAGACTTATACACGCAATTAACTTTGATTGATAAGCAGTTAATGACGTATGTCACTTACAAAGATAGGTAACTATTGGAAGGGTTGTCTAAAACAGGAGGATAATTAGACCACAGTACGGTTATTGCACGCTAGCTTCAAATAATTCATTAGAGCCTCCACACAACCTCATACAATCACTTAGACTGTCATGGAGGACGTTTAAACCCACTCAGTGGAGTAATTACTGTTGCACTGAAAACGAAACTGTATAGGATATGAGTACACAGAAGGTTATCTTATCGAGATTATCCGTATGAAAACATACGAATACTAGTTTTCAATAAATGCATAATGACATGAAAAGTTGTGTATCGTACATTGTCTCTACTATCAGATCATGTACATAGTTTTTAGCAGTGTTATTTACCACTTTTAATAAAATGAAATGAAATGAAATGAAATGGAATGGAATGAAATGAAATGGAATGGAATGAAATAAAATGAAATGAAATGAAATTAAATGAAATGAAATGAACAATTATTTATTCAATAAGCTTACATAATAAGCATTTTTAATAAATCGTCAATTCTTTTATCCTACCACCTAAACGTTTTTTTTGCGTAACCCTATTTGTTAATTAACTACACATGAAAGTAGTTTTCTAGTCAGCTTTTAGCAGTGTTGATAGCCACTGTTAACAACTTTTAGCCAAATTTCATGACCAATAGTATACTTCTAAAAAGCATAAATGCAATAAATATTATGTAATAGTAATTGCGAGGGTAACAGTGAGAGTAGCTTCATATAATCCATCAATCATCTTACCTAAGTCACAACAGTTAAAAAAATCTAGTGTTCTGGCAGTTAGAGGTAAGATAGACTGTTCTTCAGTGATGAGAATTGCGGGTGTAGTGCACTTCCACCTTCGGCCTTATTGTCGCTTAACATCAGGTGAAGTGAAGGCCAAGCATTACTCCGTTGTGCATAAAAGAATCTCAAGTTGAGGTACTGGTCATCACATTTGCGCTGTGGCCGCTGAAAGGTTAGATATAATTGGATAATAGGGGGTGTGTTATGCACTGTAATGACAACCGGTTGTGCATGTCACGGTTTGATGGCGGCCATTCTGAAGACATATTGCTCGAATTAGGAAGTCGGTTTTACATAAGCGATGTGTCGTTGAGATTTGATGTAAAAAATATTAGCCTACTATTTGTTTATGTACTGTTTATACCTACTACTAGGGTTTAATAGTAATTTATGATTTCGTACGCATCACGATAGTTACTTACAGTGACAGCAAACCACATTGATAACGCAAATTAGATAACTCTACGATTTCAACTTTTAAAAAATATGTTGTCTTTACTTACCACAAGACTAGGCATTATTTAATACTCATTTCTCGTGCAACCAGTCTTATTAACACAATTTACTCTCCAGGAATTAATAAACAAGATCAGCGTAAACCAAATTATCCGTGAAAGCGGACGATCCGCAGAGCGACAAATTAAATTCGCCTAATTTATTCGCGGCCACGGACCAATTAGAAAGCCGGACGTCACTCGGCAATTAGTGCGATCCTCGGATGTCTTCTGACTTAATGACTTCTTTGCTTGTTAATTCCTTGTCACCGAGGAGAAAAAACCCGGATTAATTTCGAGTGCGACTCAATTGTTTGCATAAGCCTCCGCCGGAATCACCTCTTGGCGGTGGCCTTAAAAAATAATTAAAATTCGTAATCACTTTGGACTCGCAGAGGGGAGCTTGTCTTGGTTTGGCTTTGACGATTTTTAGACGCCGTCCTTAAAAATGTTTGCATTTTTAAGACTCTCATTTCGACCCCTTGATTGTAATTTCAAACACATTAAGATTCAAGTCTTTTTTAAACGTACAACCCATACAACCTGATATTTTAATGAGTATTACGGGCACTTTTCTTAATAAACTTTTGTAGAAGATATTTGTTGTCTTTCATAAAGCTATATTTTGACTTTGAAAAACTTAACTTCCTAACTATCGTCAAGGGTAGTTACAAATGTCTGTCAAAGTACTTAACAACAATATAACTTCACCATAAACATAAAAACCATGTCATAACCATCATATGAATACGTAAAAATTACATCGTTACGACCGTTTCCCATACAAATAGTGCCACAAAACCTCCGGAATGTTTACGGCCATTTTAAAAAAGGCATTCAAGGAAATTCGGAAAGTTTGACTGGTAACCCGCAAAATATGAAAGCTCAGTTCATCCCTTGCATGCTTCTCGGTAGTTTCCTACCCTCTTAACAACATATTTCGGCATATTTCGATTACCATAAAGCGCTTGGTGTGATGTACGTTTAGCTAAATTATACATACTGCGGTACTCGAAGCAATTATTTGGTTCATAATACTTAAATTGTTGCAGCGGAAAATTATGAGTTGTAAGCACACACTAGGGAGTTGGAGTGAAATCAACTTGAGGGCACTTATTAGATCTGTAAGGAATTATGTACAAAATGAAATAATAATAAAACATAATTATACGCTAATGAAAAATAAGTACAACAAAATAAGCTTTTTTGAAACGTTCTGTATAATATTATTTTTTAATTGTGTCACGTTTGATGCAGAATTGCAAGTGGCTACTTTTCTATTTACCCATTAAGTATTAAAAAATATTTTATTTCTTCTAATCCCACTGAATTGTGATCGATAAGCTCTCCGATCCAAGCGTAAGCTGTAGCAATTTCGAGACTTACTTACATTTAATTTCAGCCATTGTTATCGTAAATCGTACGTAAGATATCGAGAAAATTCCCCGAATCCAATTTACCCAATGGCATGTAAAATAACTCTTCACAGTACACATTTCCTTTCCTCATTCAAAAGTATTCAAGCTTATCACGGCCCTAAATTAATAAGCATTCAAGTCGAGAATAAAACTTGAAGATTCGTAACAGCGAACAAAAGCTTAATAAGGATGGTGCATTCTGAAAGCTCGCTTGCAAAACAACAATAATTCTTTCGTTGAAAAGATTTTCAGCGTTATTCCACTTGAAATTATTATTTTTTTCTTGTCGTCGTCTTGCCATTGTCTCGGTTGGAAGGTAAGTAATGAAGGAAATTGGGGGTCTCTGTTGTTCCCAAATCCCGGACCAAGATTTGCGTTGCCGGCCGCCCCGTTAATGCGTGGTAATGAAACAGCTTTGAGATGTCCCAGCTCTCTACTCAACGGATGGGATTTATTATATTCAGTCAAATGGAATTAAAAACATTATAAGCAAAACATAACTTTTGTCTGTCACATTTATTGCTATGCTTTTTACAAAACTGAATACAAAGAACTGACACCTCTGCAATTTGGGATTACTCTATGACAACAGAACTGCTGTAGTGTAAGAAAGACACAACGACAATAATAACTGGACAGTTCTAAACTTAGTTCTGGAGATAATAAAAATTTTCTTACTTAATAATTTTTAAATTTTGTAAATTTTACTAATGATTTTTGTGATTTTTTTTTTTTTTACTTTTTTGGAAACATTATAAAGTCAAGAGTTGCTACAGTAAGTACACTTTCAATTAACTGAACTATATCATTATATCCACATGCGTACTGTATAGGTATAGGTAGTACAAGTACCTTCATTAACAACGCTGACCAAAGTAAGTGCGCACTTGGAGCCACAATGCATTGTCAATAAGTTCTGTTTGTACAAGATCATTAGTTAGTACTGACCCTTTTCATACAGTTTGTTTAATCTATGGAGGGGGTCAACCATGCGACTAACGTCAAGGGTCGTCTGGAAGACACGACGTCGACGCTTTTTGCAATATCTGAAAGAGCTTTTTTCTATGAGTTAGGACTTTCGTAAGACGTCATTAGAATATTTCGGTTGAAGACTTTCTTCTTAATTAGATAATTAAGAATTGCTTATTGGAGTACTTTGCAAAGTTGCTTGGACTTCGTGGTTAGTGACCCTGACTGGAAAATGTACAAATGTGAGTTATATATTTACATATAGCAGAAAAAGTTTGCATTAGGGCTTGTTTCACTGAGTCCAATTTAGTTCATATTAATGTACTTGACGAGTAATTTCAAATTAGTTCTGTTCCATTTTTTTATTAAACCAGAAGTTAGTGCCTAGTCATAGATTATGAAACAGGCACTTATTAAACTCGAAGATTGTCATACTAATATGATAAAATTAATCAATTTGTTCAAAGTATTGAAGTAAAATTGTAGAGAATGGATGAAATTAAAATAATACGATTTTTTTTTAATGTCGTAATCTTTTATTAGATATTTAAAAGTTTTATTCTCCGATATATACCTATAGCTTAACCAAATGTGAAAAAGGCTTAGTTTACGACCTCGCAGTCAGTCAAAGTCACAGCAAAAAACTAATAGCAAACCCAAAAAAGGGAAGATCCTGATTGCCGCGATCTGTCTTTAAATTGGATCCTCTCTTGTTTTGTATTTGCAATAATCCAGCGGCTACTCAATCACGCGGTGTCCCAACTCAAACATTACTTTTGCAGTTTCCTATTTACATATCCCCAAAGCGGCTTTCTTCGTAAACTCCAATATTTCTTCTCATACGCGACCCGGCTCACGGTGGTTGGCCATCCAGCATTTTTAATCTCGTTCGCCGGATCGGCGCACGTGGGTCTCCCCGACCCTCGATGTTTACCTTCCGAAATAGTTTAACGGGTACAATTTGCATCTGCTTATGCGAGGCCCGGCCTACGTTGTTAACAATAAGTCTTCTTTGGCGGACCCGGACGAATTTTGCAGTTAAATTTGTAGTCTGCCGCCGCGACTGGTATGGACTGCGTAATCGTGTTTTGTTTTAATTTTGAAACAGGCTGAAACAGACGGTTACTAACTATGAAAATTCTAGTAAGAGAACTTGAGACCATTATGTTATGTTATGACCATAATATGTTACAACATAGAAAACTTTTTTGCTTTCTGTCTATGCTTTCAAATATTCGGTCTTGGTTTATTATTGTCGTCTAATCCCAACATAAATTACATGCATTGTTTTTGACTCGTTTCCACTAATCCCAACATTAATTACATGGATGTTTTCGATTTGTTTCCACGCATTCGATGTTGGCATGCAAAATAGCAACAAATCAATTCCGTACGTCACTGAAATCATTAAAAAGTGACGCAAAAAGGCAGTCCTATGTACACAAGAGTGTGCCACAAAGATATGGGCAGGTCGGAGACGGGTCTAATCGATATCGTTATAATGATTGCCGTAGACTCGCATACGGAATAAGGAGGGCGCTTGACGCAGAGGTGTCCGGGGGGAGGGGAGATATGAGACGATTTAGATTTTTTCCCTCTTCTATTCTTTCGTTTTTTTGGGGGAGACCCCTCAGAAAAGGGTGAGGAATTTAAGACGGCAGCGCGATCGATTTTGCGCGTATGCATTGGTATTCGTGTAATGTCTTACTCGAGATTAGAATTATGCTTTTTGTGAGCTTGGATCCGGTTTTGAATGAAGATGGAGTGGATGCAGTGTCAATTTTTTTGGGTGGCATTCGAGCTTATTGTGTGAACGTGAATGCAATTCTTAATTGCCGAACAAAAACACAATACTCTGTATTAAGAAAGATTCCCCAAATAAGCTTTTCATTTGATATTCATTGTATTTCTTTAATATCTGCAATGCATTCGGAAAATATACAAAGTCTTAAGTAGTGTCTACCATTATCGAAAGCGTATTGTTGTCTGTCTGCTTGCTACCATATTTTAATGATATGTTTATGAAAGACACATTGCGTTATATCCACCACTTTGAGACAATATAGCTTTCTTATACTGCGTTATTCGTAATAAATTACTAAGAAAACACTAAACTTAAGGCTATGTTCATATGATCACGCGGTGACGCGCGTCGTCGCAGCGTCTTTACTAAATCTCCATAGGGTTTTGATTGGATATAGTTAGGAGTAAGCTGAAAATAAAACCTGACTACTAAACATACCCTATTTGGGATGTCGTAATCGGGTATGTTTAGGAGCTAACGTTTTGTTAATTACTTACCACTAAATATTGTCCAGATGACAAAGCGCCGACTGACTGATTTGCTTGTTTACAGAATGTACCTTATGGTGGCGCACCATAGGGTTTCCGTCGAGTATAGTTTGGACGATGCTCTCATAATTTTCGAAATACTAAATCGACGTCCTAGAGTGAAAATTTCGTAAGTGTAAAATAAGAAACTTTTCAAGAGGAAGAAAAAACTGCGTGCTGTAAAATTTTTGTACGGAGGCTAATATATTTTTTTTATTAAACGATGTTGTTACGAGTATCGAAAGAACAAATTAGTGAGAACAGGATTATGCGTTGCGAGGTTTTCTTCCTAAAAAAGCAGTACAAAAAATAATACCAAAAATGTATTTCCGAGGTTTTCACTCTAAGGCGTCGAAATATACATCGTAATGATAAAGTATTGGCGTTAATACCACAAATAATATAGCGATTTAATATTAAAATTAAAAGCCAAATAAATCAGACATTGGAGTGTTTATTAACAGCAAGTGCGTGTCGGGCCCTGCGCAGTATAGGGTTCTGCAGTGGGCTATTCCATTATCCCAACTGGCTATGCCAATCAATTGAAATACATGTAGGTATATTTTTCCCATTTTTCCGAACTTGTGAGTGGAAAAAAATAGAAGAGTGGAAAAAATAGCCCTCTGCAGTTACCTTGGGACACTTGACTTTAACAACATTTTGAAATTTAAAACTGAATATTTCGCAAGCGAATACCTAAATCAAAAAGTGTTTTTACGGTCGGTTTTGGCACATTGACTTTAATGTTTGCGTAATAGTGTAAATTCTTTATTAATCACTTAAAGTAGTTTGGAATTCTTCAGAGTTGTATGTTTTTGTTGCTGTTCATGCACAATGCACATTAGCACAAGTATGAAGATATTATTTAAATGTTTCGGGTCTCGTACTTATTAAGCATCATTATAGTTATAGTCTAATATGAATTGAAATTGCTGTTATCTATACCCGATTTTTGCCGCGTGCAAGAGTTGTTATGATCGAAATCGGGTATATTTAGTAGTAACAATATAAAACAAAAGCACTACTAAATATACCCGAAGTGGGCCGAGATACTGTGTCTTGTAGTGGTATATTTAGTAGTGCTCACTTGATTCGATTTATCTCCCAACTATACCCGAGGTCAACCAGACCTGTGAAGTCACAAGCGTCCTCAGAAGGTACGTTTAGTAAACCCGCGTCGTCGCACGATAGGAGCATTCATATGATAGCGTATGCACGTCCGGCAGTCTGGCATCAGCATTGATGGAGCAGCAGCAGTGGAGAAGGCAGTTAGTTTTGTAAACCGCGCGGCTTAACTGTACGGGTCGATGCAGGTTTGTAGATTTTAGCACTGAGCAAGTAATCACTACGTTTTAAGAGTAGGCACTTCACAATTATGAACGTAGTTTCTACCAACCTAATAAATAGAATCGTACTACCAACGTAAACAGAGGAAATGTCAAAAGAATAGTGAAGTACCTTACCAACTTGAAATGATATCGATATCGATAAAAAATGCTTCCAGCGCCCGTTGCATGGCACAATCGATAAACTGTTTATCGAGTTTTTATCATATTATGAAACCTGACAATATTATGACACAGTGAATGGATCATTCGAACAATTATATTATCTATGTCACGATGAAATGTCAAGTGCGACTAATTATCGCGCACTGCGTGCATGATCACCAAATGATCACAATCAGCCGCCATCTTGCACAGTTTAATTAGCGCATTTCGACAGGTTGAAGTCGATAAATAGTCTACTACTCAAAGGTGGTCGACAAAAGAGCGCGACACGCGCGCAGTATAGTATGCGCGCGTGTAGTGCGATTCTTTTCTAAAACTTATCAACGCCAAAAGAACGAATTTAAAACACACTGAATGAATGATTTCTGTCGACGTGATCAAATTCTTTATCGAAGGACGAACTTTATCGTCCTGTTAAATATGTTTCGACGCCGTTTAATAGATATTTTAGTCATATCGAGGTCGATATGAAATACGAACCCATGCCGCGGGCGCAGGCGTCTATACTCATAATCCTCATAATATTTCATATTTTGGAAATAAAAGTAGGCGATAAATCCCAACACAACACGACAGCAAAATCCATAATAATATTATACTCGTAATAATTGTCGATATTAAATGATATGTATAGGTACATATTTGTCTAATAAAAATCTGGAATTTCTGTCTTGATGACATGCCGCGAATGGAATATCGCTTACTTTCTTAAATAAAAGAAAGGTAAGAATCAAGTAATTTATTTTTTTTCTATTGTGACAAGAATGACTCGCTGTTAAAACTGCACTTTAGTTTAGCCTGAATTTCAGTCCTTTGCTGGAGGCTGCAACAAAAATTATATAACATTATTAACTACCCACTAGATAGTCATAAATATAGTACCTAGGTAGTATTCAACCCATAATCAACATCTAAAATAAAATAATATCGATAACTTTAGCACAGCACTATGACAATGTAATGATAACGTCATTGATCGCTAATTTCGTTGAAATTTCACTTAAAACCTATATATTTACCGATATTACTACTATTATTAACAATATTTTTACTCAAATTAACTTAAAACTTCTAAAACTTAGAAAAAGTTAATAAAATTACCTGCTCGGATCAAGCGGGAATTCTAGTCAAAATTATATCCTTACTCGACCCTCTCACTCTTCGGACACCACAAATTTCACACTCTTGCAAAGATTTGCCACCCATTATGTCTTTTTAACACGTTTTTATTACAATTTTGTTTTATTAAAATGCGTAAATTAATTTTACTAAAACTTCTGCAAAAAATTAATTTTTGGCGGCGCGTCACATGCTGGCCAACATGACCACAACATAACTTGACGTATAATGCAGCTAAATTACCGAGTCATGGCTGGCTGGTACAATAAGACAAAACGATTAACTACCTTTTTTCATTGGTAGGATTGTTTCGTATTTTAATGTTGGCACAAAGTACGTTCATAATTCCATATTAATATTTTTTGTATAAAGTTGATAAAGTGTCGACCCACTGGATCTTAGTAGATCTTGAACCGCGCGGCACCTCGCGGTCATATAGTCTTAGCCTAAGGGTTGGTAGTAGGCAAACGTGTTCTGAGATTGTCAAAAACACATAACTTTATATAAAGTTATGTGATTAGTAATAGATACAAGATGTAGAAAATGTTAAAAATTAAAAATATTTCCTGTGACTAAACTACTGGGAATTTTTAAATGATATTTTATAGGCAGACTTACTTAATGGAAGCGTTACTAGGTATACGAAATTTAATTTAATGTCGCATTGTCGTCTCCACTTTGTATAGAAAGAAACGTAACATAAACGTAACGAAATAAAACATCTGGCTAACTCATCGAAACGTACTATATTTAAATGTAAAAACTAGTCGCTAATACAATCGAATTGAAGATAAACCTTATAAATGATGGTAAAAAAATGTGAAAAGAGCAAAAAGCACTTTGGTATTTTTTGACATTTTTTTTTTGACATTTTTTATTTGCAACTAAAACATAGTATGACAAAAAACAATAGTGAAAGTTAGTGGCCGCATTAGTTGAAAAACTGTGTCGCAGACACTAGCGCCCACCTCCAGAGTACAAAGGTTTTGCTTAATTTAAATAATAGTAGGTACTTAAATTATAATTAATAACAATAATTACATATTGTCATAACTTTGGCGCAAATAAGAACAAACTCCTAATGACTTGTATTTATTTAAACTAAAAAACCAAAGAAGTCGACGATAAAATCTATTTTCTATAACAACACTTCTGTTCTGCATAAAAATTTCACAAACATGCTGAATTTAAAAGAAAAAAAAATGTGGGGAAAGCTGTGAATTTTCACACTTTTGGTAGATTTTTTTCGTGACGACTACTTTACGTTTTCTATAAAAACTATCACAATTTCAGAACACGTTTTTGCTGTAACTGACCCTTAAATCTATGATTTCACAAGCACATGTTATGACTTCATTAGGCTAACAAAAACAACTTACTTGACAGAATGGCAACTTATGAAGAGATGTTAAACCTGTCATAAACATAATATAGAATAGCACATACACGTTAAGGCCAGTATAGTCCAAAAATTCTGTCTCTGTCTTTTTCTTTAAGTGTGAAGAGTAATGAAAATAACCTCACTTTTTCATTTTGTTCAACGTTTTTGTTGTTATTTTGAGCATAAAGATACTTTTTGAAAAAGTAGCCGTTGAATATTCTTCTATATGTCATTACCTATTTTTCTATATATTTTTCGTGAATATGAAAGAGGGAAAGAAAATTTTTATTAACTTTTTATTTATTGGATAATGCTTAAAGTTTATCAATTAAGCATTATCCAAAAAATAAAAAGTTAATGAAAATTTTCTTTGTTTTGCATATTTTTTTAGTCGAGTTAAGATACGAATATCGTATTTTTAACCGTAAAATAATTAAGATCGTTTATGAAACTTCAACATATATTTTTGTCTGCTCAAAATAAAGAATAATTGATTGTTTATTTTTGAATCAAACATAGGCCAAATTCGATAATTTGGAATATACTGGCCTTAACCCTAAAACTCTTACAGAACAAGGAAACAATAACCAAAAACAAAAAATAATAAAACAATAAAAAAAAGTCGTCAATAGGTAGATCACCGGCGAAGCAACAAAGGTGAACCAAAGGGGCTAAAAGCATCGCCCAAAAAGTCTCAATTAAAAACCGACGGAAGCTTTTAGAAGGTAATCCTTCAAATTGTTTTCAACGCCCCCTCATTAACACGAAAAGTGTTAAAAAATAAACTTTTTTAATCTTTATTACTCGCCGCTAAACGGGTTAAATTATGGAAGAAGCGCGATCTCATTTTTTATTATCCACCCTTCTTTTATAAGGTGGTGACTTCTTTGATATTTTAAGTCTATGTTTAATTTAGTAGACTTGTCCTGTCATAATTGCGGGGGCGGTTTTGATTGTGATTTATCTTTCGCTTGTTCCTTGGCAGCCTTTTGAAATTAATATCAGCATTTTACATTTTTAAGGCAACGCAAATAGTTACATAAATTATTTTACAAGGATGACACAGTATAGTATTAATTCCAATCCGAAAGTAATGTTGACTACAGTTTTCATGGCCACCTTGTAGGTAAAAATTGTTAGGTTTCGTGTTTACACCAACAAATAATCCCACTTATTTTGTGACGTTGTCTAAAGTTAGACCTGTACCTTGATTACGTAAAGCTGTTGCTAACAATTCTCGATTGAAATCGATTGAAAGCGCGGTTGCATTGCTGCTTTAGTTAAGATAGTTGTCATATTGGTTCTTACTAAAGCAGCGATGTAACTGCGATTTCTGTCAAAGTTGATTGCAACAAAGTTACGTAATTACCCCCCGGGTTAAAAACTGATACTGTCACTTTAATCAGTTGAAATAAAAACAGAGACAGCATTACTATTTTATTAAAGTAGTGCTAGATTTCTAGTCTAAAGGTTTATTTATGTATGTTACCTACCTTTATCCTTACTAATATTATAAATGCGAAAGTCCGTTTGTTATTTTGTTTGTAACGCTTATACGTCTTAACTACTTAACCAATCACCATGAAGTTTTGCATACACATTCTCAGGGGTACAGAGAAGGACAAAGGATAGATAAGAAAATGCTATTCCCGAGGGATAGCAAAAAAACTTTCCACGCAGACAAAGTCACGGGCGGTTGCTTGTTGTATAATATAGTACCTACGTTTGCTAAGTTCATGTGAAGGTGTCGAAATAGCTTTAACAGCGCTATTATATTAAAAGGATATAATATTTAAAAATTCTGCACGTACGAGTAAACCAAATGAATCAATTACGTAAGGTCATTACAAAAGCAAAAACAAATTACGGCAATTTTTAAAAACACTCCAACGGACCGCAACAAAATCCGCCTAATTCAATCCCCAACAATTTGTACGCGAAAAAAGAGAAAATTAAATAATCCGATACCGAACTTCGCTAATTAGACGAATAAACCCAAAGCCGCGGTCTAACAAACCCGACGAATTAAAAAACACAAAAAAACAAAAACAGATGGAGGGAAAAAGGCATTTCCTTGACAAGTTTTATTTACCATAAACATTGTTACAGTGGAGGCGATGAAAAAGTTCGCCATCATTAAATTCATTAATTAATTCAAATGAAACCGCGGCGAAGCATTTAGATTTCCCCCCCAAAAGTTCCCGTTGTTTTGTGCAAATAAAAGAAAAAAATCCAGTCACTCAAGACTTCGGTACCCCTAATGAACAGGGGTGTATCTCCAGAAAAAAACCATTTTAGAAGACAACAAAGGCATTAACACAAAGAATTTAATATACATTTTCGCCTCAATCTGTTATTTGTTCAGGTTTTTATTGTGCCCAATTTCAACGTTTTAATTAATTTTGCGATGTTTCATGGTAAAGCTTGTCTCTTTTATTGCTCTAACTCTGTTTATATCTTCACTTTTTTCACACTGTTAATTAAATGTGACCAGTTCCACTTTTCAGGCTCGATTTTGATCTATTCTGAAACTGTAATATGAATAAAAATAATAATGTGTTCCGATGAGACTATATCTAACTTTTTATTATGTTTAAATAAAAAAAGTTTTTTAAAAACTCTTTCTTCTTCTTACGTGACAAAATAAATGTATTTTAAAAATATATTGACAACGAGTACCTACCATGTTTTTTCCCTATGAAGGTAAAGGTACTATACTAACTTTATTGTTATTCCGAATAAATCCTACTAATATTATAAATGTGAAAGTTTGTGGGTTTGGATGTTTGGATGTTTGGATGTTTGTTCCGCAATCACGCAAAACTACTGAACGGATTTGATTGAAATTTGGCACACAGATAGTCGATAGCCTGGATTAAAACATAGAATACTTTTTATCCCGATATTCTTACGGGAACGAGAACCACGCGGGTGAAACCGCGGGCGGACGCTAGTTCTTAATAAAACACAAAAATCAATGGTTTCTCCGTTACTCTTAACAAAGTTTTCTTTAACACTTTTTTCTCAGCAATAAGAGTGTTCGCAAAAAACGGTGTTAAAAGCAAATTAAGCGTTTTATAAACTCGGTATTAATTAATTATTCTTGTCTTTCAAATTTTTTGCCCTCCGTATCGTTGGGGTCTCGAACCTCGACCCCCGTAATGGTGCAATAATTAAGACAAAGCCGGTTGTTTTAGACCCTGCTAATTATTCATTTCTGGTGTTCGACACCGTGATTTTATGGGGTGACAATTTGTAAGCCTCGGTTTTCCTTGGAAAACTTGAGAATTTTGGGGTCGTTTGAATGAATTTGTTAAAGAAAAAAAGGTTGTGAAACAGTTTGGAGTGGTTCCAAAGATATTTTAAATTTTTAAAGAGAAAACATTTGATTTTTTCTTGCTTAAACTCAGTTGTCTCTTGTGACAAGATTTCATCTTAACTTGATTAATAATTGTAATATGGAAATTATTTTTCACGTTTGGAGACTGCTAAAGACTCGAAATTCTTCTTCGTTTCTTGCCCACGTCATCTTATTAAAATAATAATAAAGTGTAAAAACGTTTTCTCTAGATTTTGATTTACCAGCTTATCGACTTTCTATGGGATTGGGAATTTAAATTACATTAACTTGATTGACAGTATCATGTCCAACATTTAACCAATAAACTGGCAATCATCATCAAGTTTTTATGTCAAACTAACAACTGCATCTAGGTAATTCCAATCAAGTTAAAAGCGACGACACTAGACGCCAAACATGTTCGTCTTTATTTGTCAATTAAATGACTGCGCGCGCGCCTCTTTAAGTGCCTCGAAATCGGTTTACCGGTTGTATAAGGAATTTCATGGCTATTGGAGGTTGTTTAGTTGGTTAATTAGTGTCCAGGGTTTCATTTCGGCCGTGTAACCGTCGTCGAGATTAGGGATATCCGTCCTTAGTAATTTTGTTCCAAGACTTTTTACGATGCTTCATTGTTTTATGGCTGTTCGAAACGTTGGTGTTCAAATGTTTGGTAAATTATAGCTTAAGTAGAAAGTCGGTTAGGTAATAGACGTTACATACAATGCTTTATTGCAATGACGACGCCAGTGTTTTTTTTTTAATACCCAACTTATAGGCACACGAAGGTTTGATTCAGAGACACCAATTTGCACCATTCCCGTCGCAAATAAAACATTTCAAGAAAACAAGAGCGATCTAAAATAACTAACTTTGTTGCGCCTACGCGACGCCGCGCGAGTACAAGCGAGAGAGGGCGAGAAAAAAAAATGGCGTACACAAAATTATCTCTGCATAAACGCCATGTACGAGAGTCGATCTGATAATACGGCCCATTAATTTGAACAAAGTCCGCGTCAACACCGCCGTTGCCCTTATAAAGGTGAGGCGACAAAATTTATAAGTTCGATTACTTTAATCTCGGTTAACTTATGCGAGTACAATTTCAAAGCTGACAAAAGAAATGCAAGCAATAAATTGCGACCGCTTATCTTGTGGATATAGCAGTATTGTTGGTGTCGTGGTAATCTAGAACTAACAGTGGTAATTAATTTAATGAAGCAACGGGCACGCGAAGTTTGGCTCGCGTGTTTAGTTAGCTAGCCCGGTGGCTATTTTCTGTTTTGGAAATTTTAACGTCTGAATGCATTAAAAGGTGTTTGCCAAAAAAGTTTGCAGCGTTTTGGGTGTCCCTCGTGCTGATAAGAACAAACTGCCTTACGATAACATCTTTTCATTAAGGATTTATTATTTTGGTAGAAGGTATAAATATTTAACCTGCTGAGTAGACGACTCTCTACCTACCTCAAGGTAATTAGATGAGTATTTTTCTCGATCTCTGAAGCTAAACATCACATAATTTTTTAATTTATAAGATTTTAACACAGCTTTGAATAACTCAAACAGACTTAAGCTATGTAGGTAACGTTATATTTTCAATACCATTGCTTTCTCACATCAAATTAGTACCATATAGGACACCATAAAAACCCATAGTAGAATTTTAACACCACATACATTTTACGCTTTTGTTCCACATGTAAGGAAATTACTCATACTCGTGCATAAAAAAGTATACTAAATTACTGGACTACTAATTCAAGATCATCATAAACATTTTTTGCCTTCAAGTTTACCGATTGTCTCGTCAAAAAACTGTGCCATAAGAAAGGCTTACATCCAGCTTACTCTAATCAATTTGTACTCGCTAATGAGAATAATATAAATTGTGGTTCTTAATCCTCGGGGAAGGCCATGAGCAATAAATAAAGGCTTGAACGCGCGCCATATTTCTCGATTAAGTACAAAAGTGAGTGTTGCGAGCACAGACACTACGGAAAGGACTTATCGACGATCACGAAGACGAGTATTTAAAAAAAATGATTTTAGAATTATTAGGCATTTACAATGCTATTTTAACCGACTTCAAAAAAGAGAAGGCTATCAAGTCGACTGAATGTTTTTTTTTTATGTATGTTTTACTATCTTCACCAGTAGTTAACCGATTTAAATAATTCTTTTTTTTTATCTGAAAGAAAAAGAACATAGTTCAGGTGTGGGCCCATAATTTTTTTACAGAAATCTGGCTAATATTTTTTCATAATCCTGAAAAATATACTATATATTTAGATACTCTAGCTACTAGGAAAAATGCTAGAAAAATCTAGTAAATATATTATTTATCATTTATGAAGAAAAACTCGACTCACTCATAGCTTCTCAGACGGCTTTTTTCTAGTATTTTTTCTAGTACATTAATTATCCTTACTAATATTATAAATGCGAAAGTCCGTTTGTTTGTTACGCCTTCACGTCTTAACTACTGAACCGATCATTATGAAATTTTGCATACACGTTGTCAGGGGTATAGAGAAGGACATTGGGTACCTTTCATCCCGAAAAAAGTATTGTTCCCGAAGGATAGCAAAAAACCTTTCCACGCAGACGAAGTCGCGGGCGGCCGCTCGCTAGTCCTTACTAATATTATAAATGCGAAAGTCAGTTTGTTTGTTTGTTTGTTACGCCTTCACGTCTTAACTACAGAACCGATCATTATGAAATTTTGCATACACACTCTCAGGAGTACAGAGAAGGATATAGGGCACCTTTCATCCAGAAAAAGTACTGTTCCCGAAAGATAGCAAAAATCTTTCCACGCAGATTAAGTCGCGGGCGGTCGCTAGTAATATTATAAATGCGAAAGTCCGGATGTTTGTTTGTTTTTTACGCCTTCACATCTTAACTACTGAACCTATCATCGTGAAATTTTTCATACACGTTCTCAGGGGTACATAAAAGGACATAGGGTACCTTTCATCTAGAAAAAAGTACTGTTCCCGAGGGATAGCAAAAAAAAACTTTCCACGCAGACAAAGTCGCGGGCGATCGCTTGTATTAATATAAAAAATTGCTTTGTGAATGTCTATAACCAAAAAATTCAATAAGTATGTTATTTATCTTCAAAATAAGTAGGCTGTGCTGGAGCCTCATTGCGCTAATTTTCAACCATAAAAATTAAAAATAGGTTCCTGTTTCGAGTTTCAGTTACCGAAAAATAGTCATTGTTGTTTTGGCGAAATTATTGGAAATTATGCCCGAGCCCGACTGAATGTTAATATTATCCAATTTAAACGAAAATACTCAATTAACTCAAAGATTTTAAGGTAAATATACTAATAACTATATGTACATCTTTATTCACATAAACTTAAAATTAAGCGTTTTTTAATTATTGTCTCAACATTTTAAATTGCTCTTTATTGTAATCTTTTGTTAATATTGGAAAGAAAAAATGTATACTTGCTAAAATGTTATGGATAAATGCAACTAACTTATAAACCTATATGTGGGGAATTTTAAATGTCATTGGATAATGTATAATGTTATTCGATTGTTTATATTTGACTGTATCCTCCTACAAGCAAATAAATAAAAACACGTTTGGTTTCAAAATTAGCGCGTTCGGGCTTCCTGTTTACATCTTTAACTTTATATTTTCGACTTTCTGTTTACAAGTAAAGTTTTGGCAGATAGTGATAAAACCTAGTAGATATTCCTTAACACCATTTCTGTCAGTCAAATTGTCTCCTGGATGCGTCTGGCAAAAATTTAAATTTCATTTCAAATAAATATTGACGACTAAGATTAAGATAGGATAGGATATTATTTATTGTACACCATGGCAATTTACAACGATATACACTGAAGAAAAATGATTGGCGGTCTTATCTCTAAAAGCAATATCTTCCAGTAAGTCATGTCATGAGTAGAGCTGGATAAAAATACTAGATAGAAATGGATAGTTTATGGTGTTCCATATAAGATGATTAATTAAAAAAAGGAAAATTGAAAATTTTGAAAAACCCACGACCATTAAAATTGTTACTCTTAATTTAAAAAGAGTAAAATAAAATAAGTTTTACGAAAATCCCTCGACTAAAAGTGACTAAGTAGGTATACATAATTTATCCACCTATTCATAAATTGCAAACTCAAGAAAAATCCGTTGGGGCTGCCATTACCTGCTTCCAAATGAACTAATATTTTGCAGTTATTGTTTACTTTAAAGAGATGGCAATGGCAGCCCCCGACGGATTTTTCTTGAGTTTGCAATTTATGAATAGGTGGATAAATTATGTATACCTACTTAGTCACTTTTAGTCGAGGGATTTTCGTTAAACTTATTTTATTTTATTGTTTTTAAATTAAGAGTAACAATTTTAATGGTCGTGGTTTTTTTCAAAATTTTCAATTTTGCTTTTTTATTTTATAGTTTTTAAAGAATTCATTAAACATGTCTAAGAACCTGCTCTGAAATGATACCTTTTGAATGCAAAAAACCGCATCGAAATCGGCCCAGTAGTTTCCGAGGAAAATGGTAACAGACAAACAAACAACCTCTAACCCCAAACGCATATAACGCCTCCGTTCCGTTCCGTCCGTCGTCGGTAAAAAAGCCACTTTTTAAATACATTTTTCTTTTAACATTTTTGAAATCGTTTTACTGGATAAAATCATGTAAACTAAAGAAGAGTGCCTTACATTCTATACTGTTTTATGAAAAAAATTAAAAAAATTGTAATCTTAAATTGTATTTAGTAAACAATTTTAAGTGTTGTTAAAATTATTTAAAGTTATAGTATTGGCAAATAATAATTTATCCATCTACCAATACATTTTCATTAATTAAAATGCCAGCGCTAGATCATTAATATTTTAAAACAGAACTGGTTATTATTGATGTTAAATTGTCTAAATTCGAACACTAATTTTAAGTCAATTTTAAATGTGACATGGCACTAATTTGAAATAATATATTTATAAATAATTTGCTAATATATATACATTTAACCTTAAACTTTGTCGTAATTTATTATTAATTTATTCAAACTTTTAGAGGCTATAAATTTCTTTAATCAGTAATCGCATGCCATAAGGCTTGTGCCATTTCACTTTTATAAGCTCAAAGACATTTTATTAATTTACACATAAATTATTTCCTTTATAAAATAGACAAAATTCAAATTTAGTAACATGATCCGATGTTTGTTTGGAATTATTTTGTTTATAGTGTCAAAATGGAAACTGTTTAATTAAAAATTACCCAGTTCAGGTTAGTATTATAATGTAGTTTTATTGATAGATATCAAATCAAAAGCATTTTCAATAGGTTTCTTCATAAAAACAGCAAAAAATATAATAACACGACTGCCCTCCCAAAAACGAACAAAAAATTTAAATAACAAGTGTCATTGCAGTCGGGGGATTGTACTGTGGAACAATATTTAATTATGAGGTCCTGCAATGACACTTGATATTTAACTTTTTAGTTCGTTTTTGGCAGATCATTTTTTTTATATTCCTTAATGTATAACTGTAATATAAGTGCCAAATTATATATAGGTAATTTAGGAATGTGCTTATCAAGGTCTTTCATTTGATAACTATATTGCAATACGAAGAAAAAAAATGGCAACATGAATATGACATATTATTATTTAAAAAAAAAATCCTAATTGCGTGATGTACCTCACACATATTTATTTACGATACCTCACACATCGCAACCTCTTCAGAAATTTAAAAGTTATGGTTGAATAAAAAAACTCACATACAAACATACATGAAATCTGAATACAATCCATCTTCTCTTTTTGGTTGTGTGTCGAGTTAAAAAGTCCATGGTCTATCTTCAAACTGAGTTACGTAACTAATAATAAAACAAAAACAAATCAGACGCACAGACGCAATTAAAAAGTCGTTCTGAAAGTTTAAAATGTGCTCTCTCTGTGGTTCGAAAAGGTAGGAGTGCGTCATTACGCCTCGCATTGGTCACGCGAATCAGATACTCTGTCTGCGCAATTATAATCAAGTACGGTATACCACTCGTAATTCTAAAGTAATCAAAGGCTTTACCATATGTTCGCAAATATCAGGAGCTACAATACTCCAACCTTACCACATCTACATAAGACTCATTCTCCAATACCCCGCATTAAAATGCCATACTCGGAGAGAAATGGTGATTGTCACTTTTGCGCGATAAATTTTATTGTGTCTGCGGGCTGCTAATGATATTGACAATGAAGAACCATACATAACACGTAGTAGCCAGTATACGTAGCCGATTCGTCACCTCAGAAGGTTATAAGTAATCTGCATACAAATACTTTTCTTTTTTTGGTGGTTAAATCACTCATTAAGGTGAACTCCCAATCGGATTTGAAATATCCATGCCCATTGTTGACACTCGATCAGCATAATCCTCGAAAGCTCCTTACCATAAATAATTCTTGTAGCCGCTAGCTATTATATCCGATGCGTAGGCGCAGTGGAGATCGACAGACCTATGCTGATTGTAAATCAGTAGGGAAACTACTACTGTAGCCTGACTGATGTTTCGACACGGCCAGTATAAACAAACGCCTCTGAATCATGCCCGTGCTAATAGGTCAGTATCCTAGTTAACTCCTTTGATTCATGAGAGCCTAGTACTCTTAGATAGAAAATAGAAGATTTTCGTATGAACTAGACCACAATATTATGTTGATACTTGTTGATACGAATCACACTTAGCTACTTTGGCATACTTTTTGTTTCGATCAAGAACATCATCATGCAGTTCATTGAGGAATCGCACTGAATGATAATAATAATGAACACTCAATTTAAAAAAAACGAATATCGTGATGTGATGTCTGCTATTTTGTCTGACTAGGCATCATTTTGCACTGAAATATTATCTGTATTTTTAACTAGATTAAAATTGAACCTTAACAACACTTAACACCTTAAAACAATGTAAAACAAGCTTTAGTAATAAGACTGGTCCTATCACACTAAGACACATTTGCAATCTCAAACGTATAAACAACAAGGTAGGTGCTAATAGAGAAATTATTCGTATAAAACAAATACGAAGGGGTATAGTATTTTGTTGTTGTAAATTGATAGGGTAAAAGCCATCTCCGTGGACATGCGCCGTGTTGATTGTAATTTGTAGTGCGCTAGAGCATGTCTCGGTGGAGTGTGATATTCTATAGATCGCAGTGCAAGAGGTGGGAGGAGGTCGTTTTGCCTCGATATATATTTCTAATTTTGAAAAGTAATTTACACGACTGCCCAAAAAGGAGTGCATATGTGTTTAGGGTTCATGTATGTTTGTGGGTATGTGAATTTCTTTATTCCAACATAACTTCTAAATGCCTTAACTGATTTGAATGTATAGGGTGTCTTTAGATTTCTAACATCATCCCGAGTGACAACGGCTATATATTTTTTTAATAAAAAAGACAATATGGCGTCTTTACGACGCCACTTTCAAATGAGAAAAAAAATCTTCTATTATTACAATATGGGCATCAAATAAAAGACCTTGATGAGCACATTTCAAAATTATATAAATTGACGCTAAAATGTGTGAAATAAAAATAAATAAATTAAAACATATTAAAAACACGACTGCCTTGCCAAAAACGTACTAAAACTTAAATAAAAAGTATCATTGCAGTTGGGGGACCTATTTGATCCAAAATTGTTCCATAAAACGGTCCCCCGACTGCAATGACACTATTGTTAATTTAAGTTTTTAGTACGTTTTTGGCAGGGCAGTCGAGTATTTAATATGTTTTAATTTATTTATTTTCGTTTGTAGGTTAGATTTCCTCATTTGTAAATAAACAATAACACAAGTATTATGTTTAAATAACACAAAATTTAATTCAAACGAAGAATGTTTAAACGTATCCTTGCATACAGAATACACCTCCAACATTGTCTCCGCTGTAAGTCGGATCGCGTAATTTATATCGCGCCCTCGGCCTCGGATTAGTCCATCAGCGGCGAGTTATGCGAGTAATGCCGCGAGTTATTGTGCGCCCTTAATTGGGACACGCGAGTACACTTAATTAATAGCCGATTGCAACTTGCGCCATGATACTAAGACGTCAGTCAAATATTTGGTGAAAACTTTAATAGCCGATTGTGACTTACGACATGATACTAAGATGTCAGTCAAATATTTGATTAAAACTTGGTATTGTAAAAGTAATGATTGATGCAATTCTATTATTATAGATTAAGGATTAGTCCATCAGCGGCGAGTTATGCGAGTAATGCCGTGAGTTATTGCGCGCCCTTAATTGAGACACGCGAGTACGCTTAATTAATAGCCGATAGCGACTTGCGACATGATACTAAGATGTCAGCCAAATATTTGATTAAAACTTGCTATTGTAAAAGTAATGATTGATGCAATTCCATTATTATAGATTAAGGATTAGTCCATCAGCTGCGAGTTATGCGAGTAATGTCTCGAGATATTGCCCGCTCTTAATCAGAACACGCGGGTACAATTAATTAATAGCCGATTGCGTCTTGCGACATAATACTCAGATGTCAGTCAAATATTTGAGTAAAACTTGCCATTTTAAAAGTAATGATTAATACAATTCCATTATTATATATTAAGAATTAGTCCATCAGCGACGAGTTATGCGAGTAATGCCCTTAATTGGGACACGCGAGCTGATTACTACTTGCGACATGATACTCGTACTAAGATGTCAGTCAATTATTTGATTAAAACTTGCTATTGTAAAAGTAATTATCAATGCAATTCCATTATGCGAGCTATGCGAGTAATGTCTCGAGATATTGCGCGCCCCCTAGTCAATCACCGACTGTGGTTTGCAGTATGATACTAAGATGTCAGTCAAATATTTGATTAAAAGTTATTGTGGTAAAAAATGTCTAGTTCCTGACGAGATGGATTAGTCCATCAACGGCGAGTACCAACGCAAGTACAATTTCTATAGTACATATTTAGTGTAGGAAAGGAAGGTAGTGGACCCCCACAGTAAACCCTCAGTAGACGAATCTTTACAGTATGACAAAGTATCATAAATGAAACATATTTTTTAAATAAATCAAATCGATTTTGTTTTGTTTTTGGATATTTGTACATAGGTTTTGGTTCATACTATATTACATTCCTGCAAAGTTTCATCGACTGAGGATTAATGTTGGGGTCTCCATACAAAAGATCGCTTCATTTCCTACACTAATTGTAGGTTTTCTACATTGCAGCTGTACTATGAGTATATACACTTGATGTTTTGAGTAATACGAACTCTTCAACTTATTCTTTTACTTTATTTTAATTGAAATTGATATTTTAAATTAAGAGTAGATTTATTCATAAAACATTATGTCGCGTTGATTTCTAAGAACAAGGGTGCAGCGGCGTAACGTTTTTCTGATGAAGATTGTTTCGGCATTCAGTTCAGAGGTCCTAATATCTGGTCCTGCTAGTTACAATGGTTATAGGTTACATAATTATACTTTGGAAGAGAACCATAAAAATGAACCATTCATAAACAATGACAAGTCTTCACTTCGAACAGGTTTAAACTAGTGCTAACTAACAACTCTCCAGCATATTTATCCTGCTCGCCTCAACGTCTCAATCGCTTTGTGTAACTTAAACATCAACTTAACAAACGGAGGCTGCTGTTTAAAACAAATCGTTTTCATACATCACACGTTGGATTGTGCTTTTATTTTTGTGGCGGTAGAAATTTTAGAATGGGACTAAAAGTCTTTGAAATCTTTTGAAAAAAAATAAGGAAAATTATCACCAAAATCTATTCTTGCTCATACACCCAGTTTTTCAGAATCTCGTAGTAGAAGTACTATTTGAATATTAAAATTCTTAAAAAGTGTTCATGAAGTACATATTTGGTTTCTTTTCCTTATTTTGCAGCAGTTAATACTTTTTTCCGTAGTACAGCTACTTTAATTTATTTTATTCATTAAATACCCAGTTTTAATAAAAATACTGCTACTTATTGAATTTTCTTGGCCCGCTCGCGTCATCCATATTTTAGTTAAATGTAAAAGATATAGGTTTCTACCTAATAGATGCTTTTGCAAATACATTGATTATACAAGCTTGCACGTATCAGTGACCCTACAATGTTCTAGGACTTCATTGGACAAGTTTTTATTTGTTTTAGTCATTAAGCCTCTACGAGTCTCGGCAAACAATCCTCAACTCTATCTGTAAGTAATAAAATATAAATTGAGAAGTGCCAAAATCGTTTTTTTTAATATGCAACGGAGATCCGGTTGAACACACTTTTAATTCAAATAAATTGTGTTAAACATACAAACAGGGCATTTAAGCGCTTAATGAACGAAGAAAAAATGTGCTATTTTAAAAGTTGCACTTCAACATTCTTTTGATGTCGACATAATTTAAAATATCACGGAATATTACATCGCGAAAATAAAAATAATTATTATTACGACGTTATTATGCTAATTCGAGAACTTTAATAAAAATAATCGAACTCGCATCTCAGAACAACTTTATCATATTTGTGGCAAGACGGATTGAGGCAATAAAGTGCTGGGCTACCACATAATTCTATCGATAATGGTGGCACGACGCCTACATAAGAATTAATTAACACGTGACGATACAAAGAACGAGTTCTCGATATTCGATGTCAACGGACCACGTGAATCGGAACGGAACTATAAAAGCACACATGGACATTTTTACGACTCTGTATTGACTTCAATGACTCATTCCATCTGGACATAGCGAAAGAGGGTGTGGGGCGTGGCTGCAGTTACCTTTGCAATGCTATTTCACGCGATATTTATCTGGAATGGTCTCACCATTTATCGCTAAATTGTCTTTTGAAATGTTTACTTTAATTACGTAATCGCAAAATGGCGTAGCATTTAGCATATCTTTGGTTAATTGCCTTTAAAACTAAGTAAGTAATATCTTGAAAACTTGTCATAAATACCAATCAATTACAATAAGTTATGCGTTTTTATTATAAAAAGAAAAAAAAATACATGATTAAGTATTTATTTAATAAATATAGGTTAGGTAGTTTGCAAACACGGTCATCATTTTTAGGGTTCCGTACCCAAAGAGTAAAAACGGGACCCTATTACTAAGACTCCGCTGTTCGTCTGTCTGTCTGTCCGTCATGAACCGTGATAGCTAGACAGTTGAAATTTTCACAGATGATGTATTTTTGTTGCCGCTATAACAACAAAACTAAAAATAGAATAAAATAAATTTATAAGGAGGGCTTCCATTTTTTTGCTCGATATTAATAACGACAACTTTTTGGTACGGAACCCTTCGTGCGCGAGTCCGACTCGCACTTGGCCGGTTTTTCTATCGCGGATAAGGTGAAAAGTAAGCTGACCATAAGGGAAATGGTCCAACGGTAAAAAGACAAGATAGTTCCCTTCCATTTGTAGTTAAGTTATGGGGGAAAAGTAGGTGCTTTTTGTTTATTGCGAGCATAATATAAATACAAGAGTAAGTGCAAGTATAAGAGTCGTTTCATTTAATCGATATAGCATCATTGACCACAACAGCAGTTCATAATGTGCACATCTCTAAAATGTTATATTTAAAGCATAAAAAAAATTTAGGTACGGTACCGGTTACCGTACATGTTAAGTACTTTAGCTACGCGTAAAGTATTTATAAAGCATAATCTGTGTAAGTATGAAGTTTAAATACAAAATTGTATATATTTACTTACTTAAATCGGTACATCTAGATAGAGAAAAGCAATACCGTTACACAATGTGTCATAAACTATAATAAAATATTTTTAAGAAATATAGCTCTATACTACCAAGCTCGCTGCTATAAATATATTTGGAAAAAAACTGTTTCTGTCACATTCGAAAGTCCAACGAAGCCACTAATTTTCGTAATTCGAATGTAACATTCTATCGCTAGCCAGTATTTTGTGAGGCTTTTGTGAATGAACCTTCCACGCGTGTGTGCACAATACTACTCTTATGTTGACACACGCCGGTGTGTGTGTGTGTGTTTTTTTTGTGAATGGCCAGCGATATCCGGCCGCATTCAATATCGAGTGGACTACAGGTTTCGTTATCATCTCTCGGGCACTGTCTAAACAGAAGATATAAAAATTGTGTTTTATTACTCTTTACAACTTCCCCGATAAAAAACCACGTAGGTGTCAATGCGTAGCGGCCATTTCTCTAAGCAGTTAAAGGACGCTGGGGTTAATTTGTGATGTAAAAACTAACAAAAAAGTTTTGTAGCGAGCGAGATTCGGGATATGTTAATTCGACGTTATTCTTTGGTTAACGTATTCGGACGGCGGCGTTCGATTGCAAAAACGGTATAACCGAATATTTGAAATTGTGTCGAAACGCTTTTACAAGTGTAAAGCGAATTAACACATGTGTGTGTTCGGAAAAGACATAATTCTGCCTTGTCATAATCGGGTTATAGCTTTTGATAGATTTGATTTATTACGGCAAATAAGCATTGAAAACTGGTCACCAAAATGAATAATGAATAGTTTTGCCAATTTATAAAAAAATGGAGTTCTACACGAATATTAAGCTACTTTTAGTTGGTTATTTTTTTAGTTATCGGATGTTTTATAATTTACTAGCTTCTGCCCGCGGTTTCACCCGCGTGGTTCCTGTTCCCGTGGGAATATCGGGATAAAGAGTACCGTATGTTTTAATTTAGGCTATCTACTATCTGTGTGCCAAATTTCAATCAAATCCATTCAGTAGTTTTTGCGTGATTGAGGAACAAACATCCAAACATCTAAACATCCAAACCCACAAACTTTCACATTTATAATATTAGTAGGATCTTTTTATTTATTTAAGTAAGTCATCGCTATTCTAACCAAGTTTACGTTATTACTTTTTGTATTTTTTACAACACTAGTACTGCATATACATACTACTTATAACAAGTTGTTTTATAAAGTAAGTAAACTTGTATTTATTATACTTTTTACTGTTTCAAATAAACAGAAAAATACTTTTAGTTATTGCAGTGTTCAGTTTACACCTATAGTGTTTAACAAAATTCCCCACAATTTAAGTTGAGGTAGGTAAGTGATTTTTTTTCCACATCTCCTTTGAGTTACACCGACCGACAATCTCTTGCTTCATAAGGGTTGCAAAAAAACTACTCGAAGATTCACAGCTGCATTGGAAATAAGACAACACCTCAACTTGGGAAGAGATAATAGGGATTAATGAATATTTTCGATTTAAAAACCTATTTACCATAAGCAAACTTACTCCCAAGACTGAATAAAAAGTTTTATACATAACACTTAAATGGCAATACCTAAACGACCCATCAAAGCCGCCGATACTTATATTTCTTTAAAAAAAAGTATCCAAGTACTTCAACGATAACTCAAGAGAAAGCCGTTTTTGGCTAAGACCTAATAAAAAACCCAAAATTTGGACTGTATAATTCACCCCCATAAAAAGAGGTAAGTTGTTCTTTAAGATTCCTCTCGGCACCAGAGTATTAAATTAAAATTGAATGCTAACAAGAAAAACAACAGACTAACAAAAACCGCCCTAACGAAACAAGCTCGAGTTAGGACAAAACAGCATCGCCTTATCAAAATTTAAATTTGGAAAAAAGCGGGGGCCTCATTTCAATAACCGTTATTCGCGTCCCCCCTCCCGCACCCCCCTCCCAGCCATAGGTGATTGATGGCAGAACAGAAACAATAGCCAGTCTCAAACCGAACGCGAATCCTAATAAACGCTTTATTTTATTTGTATCGGAATAACGAGAGCCGATAATAAATGTCGATATCGACTTAGGATCGGGATTATCGACAGCTGCTGCGAATTTTAAAAAGAAGAAATGTAGATTTTTACGTCTTGAGACTGCTGATGGGATCTGTGCAGTAAGAGATGAGGTTTGTTATTTCAATAACGGGGATTTGCTCTAAGATATTTTTCCTGCTAATGATAAAAAGTTACTACACCGTTAAGTTATTACGTAATCTTTTCAAAATTAGATCGTTCTTTGGCTTAGGTAGACAGAATACATAAAGTATAAGTCATTTCTAAGATTTTGGTATAACTCGGGTCCTTTCTAAAATAAGTACTATTCCCTATGTCACATTAAAATGAAAACCATGTTACTTATTGAAAATCTCAAACACCAAATTTTACGCCTCGCAATAATTTTGGACCAAAAAAATTTTTGTTAACGAAATCGTTAATTCTAACGAACTTACTAACGAAAAATAACTTCGTTAGTAAGTTCGTTAGAATTAACGATTTCGACTATAACTAGTTGCAAAATTAATTTTATAATCTTTTCAACCGTAAATTGTTTGAAATTGCACTCCTTACGAATTCATAGCTATAAAACACATAACAGGACAAAACTAACCACGTTTTAAACCGCTGACACAGTGGGCGGTTTCGGTTAACTGCAGTGCGATAAAATCTAATACATTTGTGTCATCAACTTTCAAAAGGTACGTAAAAGCATTACTTACGTGCAACAAGTTACATTTTCCCGCCTTACTATTAGCGCAATCAAAATGGATACGGTAAACTGAATCCATTGAGATTGTATTCGTAACACAGTGCAACATAAACTTAAATAAATATTTGTACGACAATACCTTCTTTCTAAGCTTTTGCCAAGCAGAAAAATAGATAAAAACTCATTAAAAGTTATATTAGAGAACTTAATATTCGGTCACCTGTAATCCAACAAAAATCATTTATGACTAATCTAATTAAAAGTTCCACTATAACATCGAATTAATTCGCATTGCTCAATTAACTACCTACATGTCGAAAATAACCACCCATTACTGATACACAATGAGTTTCCATCAAAAAGAATTTAAAAGTATGCGTTTGATTAAGATCAAAAAATTTACCTTTAAACTGTTTTTATAGGTAACTTGAAATATTGATACCTTTGTATGTTAAATCCATAAACTTAATATTATAGCGAAAAATTTTCTAAGTCTATGGTTAAATCATTGCCTTTTTAAGGGTGTTATACAAAGACTATTCTATATCGATATCACTGTCAGTAGTTTACTATGGCTATGCAAAAACATACAACGCGTCATCCATGCGTGTAATTTAGTATCACACCCTCCTCACTGGCCGCTTTTACTGCGTCAATGTAATCGCAAATTACTAAGAAATAGATACGTTCCATGATATTAACGTGACTACACTTCTAAATTCTTATCAATGGCGGCCATTGTTGTCATTGACGACTTCTGTTGTTGAAGGAGAAGGAGATCTAGCGCTAATTAATTTATCAATGTTTTTATAATTATTGAAACTAAATAAATAGTTTTATTACTATTTTGAGGATCTCAATGGCGCAGTGGTTTAGCGCCTGGCTCAGCAATTGCGGAGGTTAAGCAACTTTCGCAAGGGTTGGTCATGGGATGGGTGACCAAAAATTAAATATCTCGAGCTCCTCCGTGCTTCGGAAGGCACGTTAAGCCGTTGGTCTCGGGTGCAGTTGCAGTTGTTAACACCTACCCATACGCATTGGGCCCGCGTGGTGGGTTATGGCCCTCCTTATCCACCCATAAGGAAGACCTGTGCCCCAGTAGTGAGGACATTAAAAATGGCTTATGGTCAATTATTATTTTTAAGTGCGATTGTAATATTTATCAAAATTCGTATTTCGCTAGTCTATCAACGAATATCATGGGAGGTCGCAATACGAGTACGATTAATTACCAGAAAAATATGCGAGGCCTCTACGGATATCTTAATTTGAATATTATTTTTATTCGGCCATAAAAAGTAACGGTTATTATAATAATGGAATATTCACATTTGTGTAACAACATCGGAATACAATGAATATCTTAACATGTCGATATTGTATTAATGAAGATTGGGAGTTGGCAATTAAAATTTTTATGTTAATGATTAACATCGTCGCGCTCAGTGTGAGACCGGTCTAACACGTTCTTTTTTAGTAAACAATATAATTAATTAATCAAAACAATATAAAGGCTTGTGATGACTTTCTTCTAAGGTAAGACAGGACAAACAAATAAATCAAGTAGTAACAAGGCGTGCTGATAAAGATATCGGTTTTCGGAGACATAATTTGTAGAAAGAAACAAATGGTGAAAGTCGTTATTTATTGTTAACTAGTGTGTTGTTTATAATATTGTGTTGAGATAATTGTAATACGTAGGAAGGGAACTTTTTTTTAATTTATTTCAATTAGTGGATGACCTCTGCCTTTTGAGGTGTGGCTGAGTTTTTTTAAATTACGGAATGCTCAAGACTAAATACTCCATAATATATGTTTACCTTAGCTACACTATAAACTTATGGCGTAACAATTGTTTTTTTTTTAATTATTTTCACAAATTACAATTAACTGCAAATAGTTCATTTAAATATTGCAGGCACAAAATAATTGTATCCCTTTATTTCATTCCTTTAAATTCATTCCTTTAATAAACTATTAAAAATAATTTCTCAGGATTTCTACAGAACAAAATATTGAAGGTTTAAAAAATACAAACATTTTAACAACTGGAGCATTAAAAATACCTAAAGACAAACAACTCGGGGGCGCAGTGGTTTAGCGCCTGGCCCAGCGATTGCGGAGGTTAAGCAACGTTTGCAGGGGTCGGTCATGGGATGGGTGACCAACAATTTTATATCTCGAGCTCCTCCGTGCTTCGGAAGGGAAGTTAAGCCGTTGGTCCCGGGTGCATTTTCAGTCGTTAACACCCACCAATCCGCATTGGGCCCGCGTGGTGGGTAATGGCCTTTCCTCCTTATCCTTACTTAATATTATAAATGCGAAAGTCCGTTTGTTTGTTTGTTTGTTACGCCTTCACGTCCTAACTACTGAACCGATCATCATGAAATTTTGCATACACGTTCTTAGGGGTACAGAGAAGGACATAGGGTAAATTCCCCTTCATCCCGAAAAAATGTATTGATCCCGAGGGATAGCAAAAAACTTTCCACGCGGACGAAGACGCGGGCGGTCGCTAGTCTACCCATAAGGAAGGCCTGTGCCTCAGCAGTGGCAATATTAAAAATAGTTGATGGACAATCACAAACATAGGCATTTAGTATACGATTAACAAGACTATCACTATAACAAGTGGGTACACAAATTACGTAAACGCAACATCGCAATTCAATACCAAATGAGTTTAAATAATTTAACTGGCTCACTAAATTATGGTTAATCCACTTTAATCACTCGCCGTATCTCAAATTGGAACCCTTCGCAGTTATTAATATAATGGTCGGGACGGAGAAACAAACAAAAATAATGTGCAGGTAATTAAAGAAAGGGCTATTTGATAATTCCACGATAATTTTCGTTCCGGACTCAGTTTCGGATAATTTTCTATCATTATGAATGTAAGTGGTGCATTTCGGGTACGTTTTGTTTCAACAATTTCTATGATGGATTGCTGGTTGGTTGATGGGTTTTTTTTTATTTACTAACGATTACGACTATTAACACTACTAATATTATTATGAAAAGAAAATAATGAGGCTTTACACTATTTTGGGGGATTTTCTTTGAAAAGCTTTTGAAACTTGACAAGGAGAGAAAGCTCTTTGGAAAACTGTTGTTCTTGTTAATGCTACACAACGAAACCGAAGAATAATCCTACTAATATTATAAATGTGAAAGTTTATGGGTTTGGATGTTTGGATGTTTGTTCCTCAATCACGCAAAAACTACTGAACGGATTTGGTTGAAATTTGGCACACAGACAGTGGATAGTCTGCATTAAAACATAGAATACTTCTTATCCCGATATTCTCACGGGAACGGGAACCACGTGGGTGAAACCGCGGGCGGCCGCTATAATACCGAAGAATAATCTGAAATGAAAAACAAATATAATTTATAGAAAAACAATGTCTCACAACGAAACAAAAAACGTACGAAAACCAAAAAAATTACAATCGACACAGAACAAACGTAATAAAACAATTGAATTAATAACCTAATTATTTCATCAATCAATATGAGAAGGCCAATCAAAAGGACTGAAGCGCTGAAAAATTTCATTTGTTCAAGTATGTCGTTCCAAAATTGAATTTTCTGACGATCATAGTCGTTCGTATCCGGATACGGGCCGGTTTGCAGCCTCCGTTAAACAAAGACCGTGTTATACGAAAGAGAGGGATGGGCAATTAAGCAACAGGTGGCCTTTTCAAGCAATTAAAAGCGGGTTTTAATTAGTAGGGGAGCTTGATTATTAGCGAATTTCGCTTAGGACTTTTTAGTGGAACGTAAAACATTTCACAAAGGGGAAGGGATGCGGTGATCTGGTTTTTCACAAATGGCTTTATGAAGTTGGAATTCTACTCTAGACAATATTATGAAGTGACAAAGCATTTATAATTACGTTCTTGTATTTAAATATACAAAGTTGTTTACATAAAAAGTTTTGTATTGCTTTTATACGAAAAGTTTCAGTTCTCAGGTGAAAAGCTTACGAACTTTTCATATAAAAGCATCTCTGAAAGTACGAAAAAAAATCACATCATCAAAAGCTGTTTCATATTTTTTTAATCTGCTAAAACAAATTATTTTATTTTATTTCTTGGAAAACTTACAGCTACTATGTTTATATAACAAAATGTACCATGGTTAATCATTAGCCAACAATTAAGTTTTCACATATTAGTACCTTATTATTGTTTCGCGATGTCAGGGTTTTAATTTCATACGAAAACTATTCATCATACCACAAAGTGCTTAGCGGCGGCGCTATAACTCGACCAAATTAGGAAGGTATTATTACCAAAACGGTGTCTTGAACTTAGCTTTCATATATCTTGGTCGAGTTGTAGTTAAGAAAAGACTTAGGCGATTCTTAAATTTAGTGCAAACGGGTGTAAGTTTTACACACAAAGGAATTAATAAAATTTTCAGAAGAAAAATTAAAACAAAAGAATCTAAATCCATCCAAGACAATAGTTAAAACATCAATTGAATTCATTAAAGAGTAATCGATTCGCGAAATATCGAAATGCTTATTCGATACTTAGCTTTCGTTGAAATGTCTGCATTTCTTTATCAAAGACGTAGGGGAGGCAAGGGGGCGCATGTATGTGTGCGTCGCGTGTGTGTGTGACTCATCTATATGTGTTAATGCGTTTTCTTTTTACCAATTTGTGGGGTGACCTTATTATTTGTTTAAAAGTATTTTCACTCCTCTTGCTCAAAAAGTCCATCATTGTAAGGTACAAGAGTCAGGATAAAATAGCATAAATACCCCTAGGGGATAAAGTTTTTTCTTTTTTAAAGTTTGTCTATTACCAATGAACCTACTAAAACGAAAAAGTCTTTATTCATAATTACGAATAAAAACTCGCTCGATTTTTGAAAATGGAACTAAAAGCAGCGATCTCTTCGGTGAAATCATAGACTTATTTATACTCTGTGACTTTTAGTTTAAAATGCGTGCATTGTGTTTCTTAGCGGCTACAGTAGAAATTAAAAAAGGCACTGGCGCGAAATCATTAGAATTTTTCTCTAATTCCAAACTGATTGAATTGTGTGACTGTAAGTAAGTAATAGGATAGAAATAATTTTAATCTTTTGCCGTCAAGCACAAATCATTTATTTAAATACTGTATGAAAATTTTATGAAGTGGAGGATAGAAAAACGAGTGGATTCGTTTACGGAAGTATAAACTATAGGTATTTAATATTGGATTTTATTTTTTCGCAATCGTAGTGAAAAGTAGAGTGTAACACACGACGCTAAAACCCATTGTAACTCGGTTTCTATTTATTCCCTCGCTAAAGCTCGGGAATAAAACTACCTCGTATGCAATGGGTCATTTTAGCGTCTTGTATAACAATCTACTATTATTTGTCAAAGAATTATTTTGCGTATCTACCAACCTATGTAACTTGGTTTAAGTTTCTATGTTGTTGTGTGTTTAATTTCGAAAACTTGAAAAGTGTCATAGTGATAAATATAGCCTCTATACTCTCATGATATTTATACAGTAAGATTAAATAAAAAGTTATTTACTTAAGCGTTTTCTCATAAATTAAATAATAGCTAACAATTTAGTTACTGATGAAACCAAATTATTAAGCGTATTTCAATACACAATCGTCAACCTAACAAACTTACAAGCAACCAAACCCACATAGAATGTTCATGTAAACTCTAAATATTTCCTACCGCTAACGGAAAAACATAAAATCAAGAATCCCGCTCAATACCAAGCAAAAGTTTACTTTAAAAAACTGCAAAACACAGCCGTTGCAACACAATACCTCTTCGTTCCAAGTCCCGACGGACAAGTTGGCCACCCTACACCGCACACATGCAAAACCTTGCATATTATTACGTCCACACACAGTGTGTGTGTGTGTGACACATCGCTATTCACGATTTTCGCATCGATGGTGTTAGTATTGATTTCGTATTGTCGTTAGCTCGACATGTAAAAAGAAAAGGGGTGTTAGGGAGCTTACGCACCGAGTTAAGGTCACGAATGACAGCGTGTTCGAAGTTTCGAACAAAAGACGAGCGATATTTTTAGTAGACAATTAGAACCGTATAATTAAAACAAAATGAGTCATAATTAATGACTACTTTGAACTAACAATGCCTTATGAGTCATAATTAATAATCATGTTGCGAAGGTTTTATAATATTTGAAAAAAACACCAACTATATTTTGGTTAGATGCGGACCTTATAATTAAATGAATGAGTCATAATTAAAAGCTATTATTTTTCATTAACTTTGCAGATTTTTTAATGTAATTCACATTGAAAACCTCCCGACATTCTTATTTAATCATAGAAAATTATTCTTGTTTTAATCTGTTAATTTGAATAGTAATATCGATTTGAATAGGAATTACCTACTATAAAATGTAACATAGTTAAAAACCAACTTGATTAGATTTTGGGATTAGTTCTATTGCGTAACGAAACTATGAAACAAAGTTAAGATAATTAATATATTAGAAAAAATCGACTCACCTCACCAGCTAATACAGCTTGCAAAAATAGCATTGTGATTGTGAATGCCTAAAATCTAAAAATTCTATTGGAGGGAGATAGGAGAAATGATGGCAATGATAATAGGAGAGCACTACCGAATTAGATTAAATGAAAACAGGGTTGCAAGATAGAAATTTCAAAATTTCCCCAGACCTTATTTTATTTTTTACCAAAATGATACGTTTTGTATGAAAATGTATGAAGAAAAGAATTAAAACTTCCCCAAACACGATTGTATTAAAATAAGATTTTCTTTATCCTCAATAATTAAAAACTTTTCCCAAAAAATCCCCAATCTACCAACACTGAATGAAAAAGACATTAAAAAATTACAAAATGGAATGAGAAAAAATACCCTCGTCTCTACCTTAGACGTATGTAAAACCTCCTTTAGCAAAAAAGGGTCTGAAACTCGCAGCACCATTAGAAAAATGTCGCGATAAGGATGTTCAATCATTTCGATACCAATAAGGGGTGATATCGATTTAGCGAAAATGTCACACGAACACTATCAAATTTCGTTCTCGAATATAAACTAAGGGGTTGGTTGTTTGTCAAAGCCTTTTTTATTATGTAAACTTCATTTCGCTTATGTACTTTTAGATGGAGGTGGGTATATTGAAGTGCGAATCGATGGATAAAATAAAGAGGTTAAGTAAAAGAAAAGAAAATGTTAAGTTTTTACAAGAAAAAAGTTTGAACGCTTGATTTTTTCTTATGATGGGAAAACTTACTTTTCTTTTATTAATAAGAATAATATTTTTGTTGCAGGTATACCTTACATTGGAAGTAAACCAATCTATCTTAACATAAGGTATCGTCTTTAGAATTAAATAAAACAAAACAAAAATACGCGTTATAAATATAGTTCATCTATCCGATCATAGATGGCAGCACTTTCTTTGAAGTTAGGTTCGTGTAGAAACGGCGGGGTTCGCGTAAATGCTTCACACACGATAGTAGCGCTCCACACACGTAGAAGGAAATTATTTTCTTCGGTTTTCCTTATGCGGGGAAGGGTGGCGTTCTTTTTCATGTCTGTAATAGTTTCGCAATTATCACATAGGGGGCAGTGTCTGTCTTATTAGCAGGAATTCGTTTTACTTTTTATTTACAACTTAACCATTTTATAGTTTTTCACGCGACTTTGTTTTCATTAAATTTTGTTTTCGTGAGATTTTCGGGAATCACAATAAAAAAAAACTAAAATTAGCGGGCAATCGTTACTCTGTAGATCTTAAAAATTAAAAATTCAGTAAGTATGTTAATTAACAAAAGGCAATCCTTTTAACCAGGCTTTTGAGGTTACGAAGAAGCCAATGGCACATATTAACGGTATTTAGAGATAAAAAAAAATGAATTTCATAAAATAACATACTGTTAAGTGTATGTACAGTGTTGAGTGGGGTTAGAAAAATTTGTCAAGAAATTGTATAAATAAAAGAATAGGTACATGTTATAATTGCGGGCCGTTTCCTTGTGGCCAAACTAAAATGCCAAACTAATTTGGCCACGAGGTACTTTATTTTACAGAGTGATGTTTTGTTTACCGATTATGAAAGAGGTTTTATTATTATTATTATTATGAAAATATTTTTAAATGTGAAATAAAAATAATAATTGTGAAATTGAAAAAAGCATACCGTCTGCAAGCTTACCTACACACAGCCTGGTTAAAAACCCCTAAGCAAAAACAATCTGCTGATTCATGCATTTTGATATTTTTGTTATTAATTTTTGTATGAAACAGCAGATTTTTCGCTATTTCAGAGTTGGTCCCTCCCATAGTAAAAGGATCATGCCGCATTCTGGGCCATGATGCGCATTAACCATACATATCTGTGACAGACTCATGTCATGTCAAAAAGGGGTAGATAACAAAATGTCATATAATAGGAAAATGTCAAACAATTATATAACCCCAAACGCCAAGGAGCCGTTGATTTCTCTTTTTTCCCGCATTATATTTTAATGATATTCTTCCCACGCAATCACTATAAAATCACAATAGTATTTTGGTAATTTCATCAAAGCGCATCATGGCCTAGCTTGTATAGAAAAATCGGCATAATCCTTTGATCAGTTTGATGGACCCTATCTACCATATTCGGCTTTAGGGGGTTTAGTTTAGTGTAACACGTTGCATATAGTATTAAACGTTAAGTCGACTATAATAATAAATAGTTTTAGACGACTCTTTAGCCTAAAATATTTAATATATATATTGAATATTAATGCGGAAACTTGAAGGATCAACAAATTCCCAGGGGATCGGAAATCGATCAAAAGAAGAAATATCGATTTTACTCCGATTTAGCATTGATCTATCATTTGGTTGACATATACCACAGACAAATAAGTCAAAAAATACAGCAGATCATGAATCACAGATTAAAAAAAAAAGTATACAACTATAGCATAAAAAGCAGGGTCTCCTGAATGGAAATCGGAGAAAATTTGTAAAATATAACATTTATTTTCAGAAAAATTGTTAGTTATTGCGCTGCGCTGGCATGCCTGTCTCAGGACAAATCTGCAGTTGCACTCAAATAAATAGAAAATTTTGTAGATTGCAATTTTTTTTAATAACTGAAAAAGTCGGGCTTTTTTAAAGCTCCGTGTAGCAAAGGATTTTCGAAGCTGAAAGCTTTGTTTTACACTATTGACCATTCATTAACCTACTCAATACTTTACAAATCTCCACTTTTTATTGTATTTTTTGTCTGTTTATCTACCGAGATTCCGAGATAAGATACCTAGTCGCTCTTACAAAAAATATATGAGCGACTATCTTATTAAGTACCTATCTATTAAGCTTTTATCATCCATACCTGCGTAGGTACCAAAAGTTATTAAAATATCCTAAATAAAATAAATTAGTTAATTTACTTTTTCAAAAAACACATTTTTGCGTCGCATAGACTCCCGAAGCTTTTGCAATAAGAACTTTTATCTTTCACATTATTTACTTTAATCTTATTTTTATTCGTTTACATCAAACATATACGGCGTTTGGTAGAGTCACGGTTACGTCAGTACAGTTTACGATACGCCAAGGTCAGGGGTTGGCCACGCGCGGGTCAACGCCCGCACCGCTTTTGTGACTGAATAGGCTTACGTAGGTCAGCTCAGCTGTGGGTGTGCGCGAAAATTCTAAATTCAAACCTTTTTTATTTCGAATATTTTAAATTTGAAAATTTTTGTTAAGAAATTTTTTATTACGCGTTAATGTTGTTATACCACCGAAAGTGGCACAGGTTTTTATTTAATAAGTTGTTAATAGAAAACTGATTTTATTTAGTTTAACGTGAAATTTTTAGGGCCCATGGTCTAATATTTTTAGAAGGTATCATTTTATTCCCTCGTAGACATTCGTAGAAGTAGATAGCAAAATGTGTCAAAAACGGCCACTTTTAGCTGTTTTGTTATCTACTTCTAGCAGTGAATTTGTAGGGAAAGTATTGATACCGTCTAAAATTACTAGACTATGGGCCCTAAAAATTCCACCTATTTTTTTATTAAAATTGTGTTTTAGAATTACAATATTTAATAAAATTCACCGCGGCGCCACTTACGGTCAATTCGATTATACAACCGCCTTAATTAGGTCACACTGTATATGTGCACAGTACCCTTCGAACGAAAAACAAACAAGAAAAAAAACCGGCCAAGTGCGAGTCGGACTCGCGCTCCGTACCAAAAAACGGAAAAAAACACGTTTGTTGTATGGGTGCCCCCCTTAAATATTTATTTTGTTCAGTTTTTAGTAATTTTTATTTTATTTTATTGATATTTGGGGGGTTTACAGCTCCCAATACAGTATAGTATAGGAAAAGAAAAAAACTAAAAGCCTATTACAAACCTCCACAGGTATGAATAATTGTTGTTATAGCGGCAACAGAAATACATCATCTGTAAAATTTCAACTGTCTACCTGTTGTCGTTATTAATATAAAGCAAAAAACGGCAAAAAAATTACGTTCGTTGTATGGGAGCCCCCCTTAAATATTTACTTTATTATATTTTTAGTATTTGTTATTATAGCGGCAACAGAAATACATCAACTGTGAAAATTTCAACTGTCTAGCTATCACGGTTCATGAGATACAGCCTGGCGACAGACAGACAGACAGACAGACGGACAGCGGAGGCTTAGTAATAGGGTCCCGTTTTTACCCTTTGGGTACGAAACCCTAAAAACGCGCGTAACAAGTATTCGATAGAGTATTCTCTATGAAAAAACGCTGTGTTTTTACACGCGTTATTTTTTCGATAGCTGTTCTTGCTATCTGTACATAATTCAAAAACAATTTTTTATGAGAAGAAAAATGTGTTTTTATTTGTTAAAACAATAAATTGTTTACCCTAAATATCCCAAAAAAGTAAATAGGGTAATTATTTTACTTAGGTAACATAGGTACTTTTATCTAAGCCAAAAGGTTTATCAACATTCGGTTGTCTGAAAATTGAAAAACGTTTTACTTTATTGATGAAAATGTAAAATATCCACATAAGGAACTCGGAAACTTGAAATTTTTTTTCAGAGATAAAACGCAATGATTTTGCTTAGGACATGTTTTTTTTTTATTTTATTATTATTCTACGAGTTATGTACTTTTTTGGCGTTAGCACCATTGGCCATCACGCCACTATCGCGTTGACAATTCACCATATCTGAAGGCGCATCTCCAAACGCATCAATAATAAAAAAAAGTGAATACTTAGATGAGCCTTCGCCACTGGACTAGACCAGTGGACTAGACTAGACCGATTTGATGCGCCAATGCGCATTAAATCTGACGTTTCCTACGGCAAAAAACTTCTGCAAGAAGTATCCAACACTAGACAGTAGCTTGCAAAAGATATCTATAATCGTTTGAGACAGTTTGTCAAGCATTTTCAAGCTACTGTATATGACCAACAGTCGGATACTTCTTGCATAGTTATTTTTTTACATAAGGTGGAAAAGTATCCTTATATTTTATCTATATCAGAGGTGCCCATACGGTCAATCGCGATCGACCGGTCGATCGTGAAAGGTTTTGCGGTCGATTTCCAAGGATAACAGATTTGATATTTTGCACCCAATGTAGTTTTACTTAAGCAATTTTTTTTTCTTGTCGGTGGGTCAAAGGATCAAAATGTCGATCTTTTAGTAAAAAATGTTTGCTAGGTCGATCTCCTTAAGAAAAAGTATAGGCACCCTTGATCTATATGTTCGATTCCTGGTTCCAAACCTTTTTCCATAGTTGTCTAGCGTCTAGGTGTCAATAATACAAAGATTTGTGTATGAAAGCTTCATACAAAATCAAGCTACTTGAAATCAAAGCTTAAATTCAACATTAATATGAAAACGCCGACTGCATATTCTATCTAGTCCTCATAATCTTATTGTATCGAGTTATAAGTATAGCTGATACGTATATGTAAATTGTATATCCTATTCAAACGCACAGGTAGCGCGACAGTTTTTGTGCGCGCGCGCAGTGGGTGGCGCGTCGTAACGTTCCAAACGTATATTTATTGTAACTTCGCACTGTATGCGAATTTTTTTTGTTGTTGTTTCAGTAAAAGTGTATTGTTTTGGTGCGGTGTTCTAGTGTGAAATAGTGCGGTCTGACATAATTGAGGATAGTAGAAGATTTGTTTGGAGTTTTCATTTTAGACTTAACTTTGTCAATTGTGTGAAATGTGAGTAAAATATTAATAAAGTATGTTTCGTTTTAATAGTGATAAACAGAAAAATTTCATTAAGTGGAAATTCGAATTTAACTCTACATTAGTTCGAAATAATTATAAACACTTAGAAATAACTTTAATCATAGAACTATTTATCAAGAAAGAAAGAGAAAAAAAAACAATTTTATTGGTCCTATTTTTTTATACCCAACCTACAATTACCTACCGTAAAACTGACATTCAATCAAATCAAATCTATATTTTTGTAAGTTTTGGACTTTTGCTAAGATTCTTAGAGTAAGTCAAAGTAAGTCAAATTATTAGGGGCTCTAGAAGCTATACATGTAGACCAATTCTGAAAATTTTAGTTTGCTAAATAGGCTAGTACCTACCTAGGCATGAAAATTTTTCAAATTTTCTAAATTTTCTGAATTTTTTGAATTTTTTGAATTCAATCGAAATATAAAGAAGTTTAATTTTGAAGACATAAATAATGTTAACTAATGACAAATAAAACCTTTGCAGTTTCTTTGAAGAATCTTTAACTAACTAAAAATGGCAGTAAAATAAAAAAGTGATTTAGTTTTAGGACAACGGTTATCTCTTATCTTTTTGAACATTAAATCGAAAACTCACCTGCTTATCAAAAGAATGTCAATTTCGGGTTGAGAGGATCGTTGAAACACAGAGAGCTTTCAAATATTCTGTAATAATACAAAAATGAAAAAAATATAAACAAACTGATCTATTAAAAATTACCTTCCTAAAGTCTGTTTTTTACTACCTAGAGAGACAAAAATGATAACTTAAAGAATATATCAAATTTAATTTTTATTTTAGTTTATTTTGTTTAGATCATTTATAACAATTGATGTTGTTTTTATGATTACGGTTCAAATTAAATCATTTTAATTACCTACTTGACTTACTTAACTTCCAAGAATAATATCTTTACATAAGAATAATTTGCAAACAAACGAAATTTATGAATTCACGAAAAATGTGAAATGTTATTTTTGTCTGTCTGATAAAAAACAGACTTTAACATTATAACAATGAAACCTACGAAATACTACCGTAATAGTTTATACCTACGTGGAAGTAAAATAATTAATATTGGGTGGCTGGATAGTGGAAAAAATTAAGATAAGAGTCTGAGCTACAAAAAAAAACTATTGCACTTTGAAAAATATATAAGTTGGTAGGTACTTATTTAAGAAACAGGGAACCAATGGCGTTGTTTTGAACAATAAAATCAAATTTGAAAGTTTTCGTAAAAAGTCAGCTTTTACTTCGGAAATGTCGTTGAAACTTTTTGGATTCAAAAATATCAAAATACAAGACCCAGGATTCGGATATTGTCTTTGCAGATTATTCTATAGAAATCGTGTCTTTCTTCTAGTTTTTATTAAATATTAAAATACGCGCTATCCAAAACATGTGAAATAAATTAAATAACTTTAGTTTTATGTTAAAATTTAATACTAAAAAAAACAATTACCTACTTAAGTGGGAATCAACCCCAACGACCTTTGGTTTCATTGGTAAATATTAGCGCCTTGAAGTCTTACCTCAAAATCAACTTCAGAATCTCTATGGGAAAATTTCATTTCGCTTTACGGCGATAGATGGTTCTGTAAAAATTTCCCATACAAAATTACTTTATCGAATGTTTTTACGCGCGTTATTTTTTTGATACCTACCTGTTGCTAAGGGTACTGTTTTGACTCTAAATTGAGAAACAATCTCAACTAAACTTTTTTAACAATTATTTTTTAATCACCTATAACAAACCGTTCTCCGCGTCCCAGGTAACATAAAAAATATTAATCACCTACTGAACTGTTATTCAGTATAAGTAAACCAAATAATTTATATTTTTCCCATGAATTGTAAGAAAATGTGTTGCCATAAAAATAATTTATGAGTCAAAATCAAGTCAAGGCATGTAGTTAATTGGACAAGCAGCCAAGGAAAACTGGAGTGGGTATTACCTTTATAATTTAGGTAAGTATTTAAGTAGGTACTTACCTACCTTTAAAGATAATTTCATAAAATGTTCAAATTCAAACGCTCGTCGTAAATTTATTTGTCAACTTTATTTTTATTTACATTTTATGTAACTTGCACATTATAATAAAATAAATTAGACTGGATACACCCATTTAACGCTGACCATGGTACCTATTTCAGTACCTACCCCAACCACGAACAATTATTGAGAAAAAAACACTCGTATAAGTAGGTACCTACTCTATTGAGTAATTGTCTATGAGAAAATTTCCCATATTTCTTAGTTTTCGTGCTATTGATATTTTTATACAAAAAAAGCATTTTTTTTTTAATTAATTTAAATCACCCCATTCATGAGACTCAATTATTTAGGTGACTATTTTAAGGGACAAGTTTTACAAAGTAGGTAACTAATTACTTACCTGAGTAAGTATACTTACCTGTATACTAAGTTGTACTTAACCAAGTAAGGTTACTAGAAAGAAGGTGATGTATGATTTTATCGTACTTACTTTGGTTTGGGTTTAAATTTTGTAAAGGCATTTATGACAAAATCTACGATTCTTTGGTACTGACTTAAATTCACAGACATACTTATAGGTATTGTCTGTGTTTAAATTACTTGAACTTGGTTTTAAGTGTTATAATAACGCTTAAGTCAAGTATAATAGAATTTTTTTATTATGTGGTAACTCAATCATTTCTTATTGTGATTTTGACGTATTAATTATTTTTAGGTGATAAGTTAGTACCTAGGTTCAATTTCATTTGTATACCTATTTAAGGTATCAACATTTCTTATTCTTCCTGTGAGTGGTGCCAAGTAGAAAAATATTCTTATACCTAAGTACCTATCCTATAAACGTGATACTTACAGATTACAGGTAAGCAGAATTTTTAAGATGAACATTCATCTTAAAAAAACTGCTTACCTACTTAATTTTTACTATAATAAGTAGGTAGTAGAGTTTGTCTAAAAAGTCTGTTTACCTGAGAAATTATTAAATTATTTAAAAAAAATTATACTGGTAACCCTGTTGGTGCTGTCAAAATTCTATGTTGTGTTTCAAAATTCAATGTTTACAAATTAGAATTTTGACAGCACCAACAGGGTTACCAGTATAAGTTTTTATTAATAATTTCTCATGTTAACAGACTTTTTAGACAGACTATATAATTTGTATACCTACCTATTTGGCAGGTACCTACCTACCTAACGTAAGTATAATTTATAACAGTAAAATGAATTAAAAGGTCATCACTGTAAATAAATAATAATAAATAAATAATAAATGCTTGGACAATTTCACACAGCGCCTCTCTAATAAGTATCAAATGACCTTTTAGAATCATCAAACAAAAATAAATCATTGTAAAATCAAGGTAAACAATACGAACCCCGGTTATGCCCTAAACATAATATGGCAATGGCAAAGTTACACAGGTTTGGTGACTTTGCCATCGCAGTTTTACCTTGCCATAAATACCGACACAAAAACGATTAAAATGCTTTTATTTCTTGACTCTTACATTATTGAAGCGTTATTATAAAATTCACATTCCTCTGTATCCAATATTTTTATGTTAAATTGATAACAGTTCGGGTCACCGATTCTGAGGTTTTGACATTCGCGGAATAGTTTTTCCAACTAGAATGACAATCAAGTAATGGCTCCGGTGTTGCCATGATAAAATATTTGTTATTGCCACTGCACTAAATATAGCACAACTTTTAAAAAATAGCTTGGCCTATGGTGTAAGCAATTTTTAACTGGAGATACAGTTGATGGCAAAGTCAACGTGCGTTGGCAAAGATGCCAGTTTCCACTAAGTATGCGATGCTCAAAAATAAATGCCTTTTAAAGACATTCAGACTAATTTAAACTTAGGTTACAACCTATTAAAAAAATAATGCCAAGTACAGCGATTTTCAAGGGTATAATTAATTTTAATTGATGTGCTTTTTCACCGTATTTTCGAAACACCTTAATTAAATTCAGACGCATGAAAATTCTGCCCCAGACATTGGCTGTCAAAGAAAAATGTGATGAGCCAATTAAAAAAGTGATGAGACAATCAACTAACAAAAGGCTCGGATAAAGGTCCCAGCAGTACATAGTATTCGGACAAAAACAATCGAATCGCGCGAGCGTCGACAATTAAACGCGCGTAATTAAATCAAGGCGTGGCCGAGCGTTAATGAGGGGGCACATAGGCGGGCGGCGTAATCAACATTAAAGATTGGCGGGAGATGTGACCCCCCGCGCCCGCGCCCCTCATTACTTATACAAAATACTTAAGACGCGCGTCGTCCCGCTCTCCGCGTGCTAATAGTTCGCGCCCACTCGCTATCTCCGTCTCGCTTCGGCCGCTGAGCGTAATTAAGCCTTCGCCTCGCCTCGACTCGCTCGTCGGCCCCGCCTCCTGGGGTCCGCGGGGGGAATGAGGCGACGGGCGGGGGGCCGCAGCGACCGGCAGCGCAGTTAGCCGGCGACCGTTGACAGCGTAGCGTCGCGCGCGTCGCGCAAACAACAATCCGAACGATTCAACACCAACACAACTTTAGTTCCTCATTAACAGTTCAGTGGGTGTTATGGTGTGACTACTTAGTTCCTTGTGATCTGACTGACATCTCAAGTGCTGTTCGAGTTTACAAAGTTTCGGATACTGGACAAGTGCAAAAGTGACTGTGCGTGCTATGCTATGCCGCAAACATTAGCTTAGCAGTCTTCTGCGGGCGATGCTAAAAGGTCAATATTTACTTTAAGTTTTCTTATTTGAATCCCATAGGAAGTGCATTTGATTGTTGCTTAACTCTTTTTGAGGAAACTTTAAATCAAATTTGCGAGTTCATTTATTTTGAACTTTTTCGGACACAGAAGTTCGGTCATAGGTAGATATGTTCTTTAGGCAAAGTTCTAAATTAACAAATTTCAGTTCACGAAGTTCTTTTTTGTTAATTCAAATGAAAGAACTGATCTTAAGCTCTTTTAAATTACACTCATCTGGTTTTGTTAAAGTTTATTGGTTGCACTTTCGGAAAAATCTTTTACTTTGCCGTCATGGAGATGTAAAATCTAGCCAGCTTTTACTCTCTAAGTTTTTGTACCTGAAATCCTTAATGGAAACATTAGCTTTGAAGTCTTCTGTGGGACTGGGGGAAATGATAAAAGTCAATATTTACTAGTTATTCTTATTTGAATCTCACAAAAAGTACATTTTAAATGTTGCTGAACTCTTTTTGGACTTTTCGGACACAAAGATCTTTTGGCAAAGTTAGCAATTAACAAATTTAAGTTCATGAAACTCATTTGAAAGAACTGATCTTTAGTTTTTTTAAATTAAACGTACTCAGCCTGGTTTTATAACAGTAAGACTTTCGGAAAAATCTTATACTTTGCCGTCACGGGGAGATTATGTAAAACGTGTATTAAGTAGCCAGTTCTAATTTTCTATGGTTTTGTAATTGGAATTCCTTTAATTATTGGTTGTAGTATAAATTACTTACCTACAAATGAAAACGGAAGCCTTTTCTACTTTATATCAGTAAAATTCCAATAAGACAGTAGGTAGGTACTAGTTATTTTTCGAATTGTCAAGTAAACAAATTCATAATATCTTAAACTTTGAAAAAGTTTAATTCACTCATATACTTACTTAAAACTTGATTGAACGTCATGCTCGGGTACAATAAGCTTCCTAGCAAATATTGATTTTGCAATTTTTTCATACAGGTACCATACCTATGACCAGAAAAACAAATAATTTCAAAGCTCAAACTAAGTAGGGTAAACTACCCTATTATGGGCACTACAAGTAATACCTACTTACAAACCTAAAATTTATCAATTCTTTATTACTTTTTTTCTGTAACAATTTTTTTTTCATGGAACTAACATTTAATTCATTTTTGTGGTAGTTAATTCAAAACGATTTGTTTGTTTTTTTTTAATACCTGTAGACCAGTTACTGGCACCCATGAAAATAATACATCTGACAGTACAGTCTTGTCATAATCCATAATCAGATCAACAATCAACTAACTAAACCAACGAAGTTTTTTTGAAACAACACAGTAATTGAATAGTTTTCTTAGGTAAGTTTCATTGCTAAACTAAGGGTGCCATTTTATGGGTGATCCCAGGCAAGCCAGCATGCATTGGGATAAATAGACTGTAAGTACCAAAACAAAATAAAGGTAGGTACGACGCACTAAATTGTTAATCATGTTTCCTAGACTTTCTTGTTGATTTAATACATATTTTTAATACAACAATCCGGCGCTAACCTTTTTATATAAGAAAATTAACTCGATTACATAATTAATGAATATAATTAAAATCTATTTCAGTACAAGAAAGTTAGAAACTAAGATCAGCGCATAGATAGGTATGTGCCAATCACAGACCATATTATAAAAATACTACTTACATGTTTTAAATAGAAGAGTGCTTGAAAATATAGAAAGCTATTTACCAAAATCTATTGGACAATATACCTATACTATTAGGTATGCTACCTATAATTATAAATTAATAAAGTATGAACTTAATGGAAGGCACCTAGGTACTTCTACCGATCTCTTATTGTGTCGTTTTTCTACTTTTTAATTGAAACATTTTTGGGATTATGAATATTAACTACCTAATTACTTCTATAAGAATAACTTATCTTAGTAAATATTTAATTATAAAAAAGATTAAATTGCATAGAATTAAGGTTTTATACTAGGATACCATTATATATAGGTAGGTATTTGAACGTGGACTTGAATTTATAAATAAGAAAAATCTTTATATTAATCAAATTAATGAATTAGGTACATAAATATGAGATGTACCTCGAACGAAAGTTGAATCTGGTTTAAAACGTCTTTTATATGTATATGAGTAATAATGAAAATGCAACGAAATAAGTTTGTATTGTAATACCTACATATATAGGTATGTTACATAGTAGATATTTTCAATAACATTTTGAAGGCAAAGGAAAATAATAGATTAAACATTTATACCCCCAGACAAGTGACAATTACCTTATCAAGTAAATTTTTAAGTATGATACCTATTCGCTCGTTTTCTATTAATTTTGAACAAAAGCTTACGCAAATTAAGTATGTTTATTTGAAACAATAACTAGACAGACAAAACTTAAGTGTTAGAAATTTATTCGCTAGATAATCTAGATCAAATTTTAGGTAACCAAGTGAGTGACTTGACAAAATGTTTACAGCTGTCAACAACTGTAAATAACAATAGTGTATTGTGTATTATTGTGTAAAACAGTCCCAGTGACGAACCCACTGGATTTAATGTAAGGTGTGTTTTAGAACGTAAATACTTTTCGTTTGATGATTTACAAGTAGGTCAATGTAAGTATTTTAATTTGCATGCATCCCTACTTTTTAAGATTCATTACTTAATTCAATTTTGACTACAAAAATATAAAATTTATAGAAAGATTTCTTTAATTTAATTTTGATTACAAAAATAAAACTAAATTTATTGAAAGACTTCATTAATTTAACTTCGATTACAAAAATAAAATATTTTTTTGAAGATTTCATTATTGAATTTTTTTTTTTTTACATAAAAATGTTTATGTAATTTTTTATTACTTACATGATGCAATCATTATGATGTTTATACGATGATGATAACGTTTACAGAGTGACAAAGTATCTATCGGCAAAGCAAAATTTTCTTTAATTGAATGTATAAAGAAAGTTTTGGCTAATTAAGTTATTTGAAATCATTTTAGATAACCTCAACGTTTATTTACTTTGAAATAGGTACCTACTCAGTATTACAATTTTTTTTAATTATGTTTATGAAACTTATACCCAGCAGAGCGGGTGTCGTGCGGCTGATATGATGATGATGATGAATTTATGTTTTGTATAAATAGATAGTAGGTATGTCAAAATTGTTAACATTTAAGTCTCTTGTACGAATACAGTAGTGTACACTTAATTAGATCCTACTAATATTATAAATGTGAAAGTTTGTGGGTTTGGATGTTTAGATGTTTGGATGTTTGTTACTCAATCACGCAAAAACTACTGAACAGATTTGGTTGAAATTTGGCACACAGATAGTAAATAGCCTGGATTAAAATAAAGAATACTTTTTATCCCGATATTTCCACGGGAACGGGAACCACGCGGGTGAAACCGAGGGCGGCCGCTAGTCATGAATAACCGCCGCTAGTTATTTCACAAAATTTTCTCTAACGAAATGATCATTTGAATGAATGTAAAGTAAATACGTAATTCGAACTAGTTAAAACAATGAAAGGTGCGGGCACATTCCTGTAACAAGGCGGCCATCTTGATTCCCAAGATCATTTTCTCGCTCTGTGCTCGCTCGATATTCGGGACAGATCGGTCCATTAATCAATACGACCTTAGATCGATATCGTCGATCGCAAACAGTATTTAATTTATTACAGGCCAGTCATAATTGATTTAGGTGCGTAGGCGCATAAGTTCGGCGCGAATAACATTACTAACAATGGCGCCTGACACTGCGATTGTTTTTTTTTTGTTCGCAAATAAGTGCAGTCTTTACAAACGGATCTTAGCCTACGCACATACTTAAAAGACATGCTGCTTATCATTAAGCAAATTGTGATTGCAATTATTAAAACAGAAACTAAAATATCATTTTCTTTAAACATTAAAAATGCTTGCAATTTTTGAAAGCACAAATAATTACTAATTTTCTTTACCTATTTTATAATACATTTGACTGATTTTTAAAGAGTCAAAAAATCTTTTTTCAACAATTTGAATCGTCGATATTTTCCTACTAAACATCTATCAATAAATAAAAATCAGCAGCAAAAATCTAATCAGCTATCAAACAAAGAAAAATAAACATTATTATAAGAATTCATTCATTTTGTCGTATTTTTAATTATTAGTGTATTTCAATGTCCTGGCGTGTAATTTAGTTAGACAGACGGCTGGCTATGGCTAAGCATTAGCAATTTAAATACGATAAAAAAAACTATTACTGACCTTATCGCATTTTAAAATCTATGACGATATTGTGAGGTCAAAGTTAAATTGTTTTTAGTCTAATAAAGGTCATTGGGCATATTTTACCTGCTTGATGAAAGTTTAAATTGAAGAATTCAATCCCATTTTTCAAAATATGTATTCTTTTTTTATGTACCAACGGCAGAAAAAGTTATTTTACGGTATGTGTGTGAGTATTTGTTTACTGTTATTAAACTTTTGTTAATAAACATAAATTTTTACTTTCAGCATTGTGAAAATGTGTAGTAGAAGCATTAAAAACGTTTGTATTGTCTTTATTAATTTATTTTATTTTATTTATTATGGGAATGCTATGCTATATAAAAATGAAACATGGCCTGCAAAAATGCAACCCATACCACTGAGTAGTACAAACGAAATAGGGCTAATTATCAACTTATTTAGCCCTATTTCGTTTGTGTACGCCGTAGGTCAAATGTCCGAACCAAATGCCCAATGAACTTAGTAAGTCTTTATAAAGTGCACAAATGACAATGAGTGAAACTGCATGCATGATTTTATCGACGCAAACAATATAATTAAAAAAATCTACACCTTTTTTCTATATTTATATGGTTTTTTAAGTTTCTTGTTTGCTACTGAGAACAAAACGTTGTAATTTTTAAACTAAACGATCTATCCACAGAACAAGTATCACTATGAAACCAACTGAATAATTATTGGAAATAATAGGTCGTCTTAATTAAATCAAAATTTATAATTAAAACCTACAATTAGATGCATTTTTATCAAAAAATTAGATTTTTAATAAACCGATTTTTTCCAAAAAGAAATAAAATTTCACAATGAAGTTAGATTTTTTTATGTTTTTTCCGTCATTAAAATTAAGCATAGTTTTACTTATTTTTATTTGTGCACTTTATAAAGACTCACACTGTATACAAGGATATTTGAGTCGCAACCAAATTTTAAGAAATTGAGTCCACGAAACCAAACAACTTTCTCAAACAAACATGTGTCAAAATTTTTGGTCATCCCGTAACGAATACTAAACTGATAGGTGAGGTGATCTCTTTGATTTGTATGGATGTCACCATTAAAGTGTGGAAATCAGTGAATCTGCAGATTAACTAGCTAATCTGCAGATTCACTGGTCGAATCAGTTAAAGTGCAAAAATTGTTTCATTTCGTACTTTAACTAGGTAATCTGCAGATTCCCTAGCTAATCTGCAGATTAACGACCAAGGATCAGTAAAACGCGAAAATCAAAAGATGTTTGTAAAAAACGTATGTCTCATAATCACTGTATATTTTTCACATTTAATGTAATTTTTACATTATAATTCCGTAAATTTTCTATTTCTAGTGCTATCTTTTCTTGCAATTAATCGTTGATTCGTACAGGTTATTTCGACCCTAGATAAATTTATATAAGGGGCAATAGTTTGTAGTTCCCACTTTGCTGTTTTTATCACTATGATACAAGTTCATAGGTACAGTCAGCAAAGAAGTCGCTTAAAACTATAGTACTATGTCATATCAACTTCTTGATTCATTAAGATAATAATTATTTATCAGAAAAACTCAACTCGCTCGTAGCATCTCAGACGGGACTCGAACACGCACCCTTGGGATACAGGCCCAATGCGCTGACCAATTATGCTACCGCTAGTAGAGGGGTGAAATTTTCTAGTACTTTTTACGTTTTCGCTGTAGTAAGCCAGCGTTATTTCATCCATGTAAAGAATACCTACGACATTCGAAAGCAACATCTTTACAGATGTCAGACAATCAATTAAAATGAAATAGCTATGTAATTATTGAAGTTTTATATTTTAAGCATTCACAAATGCTATTTTCACATTAAGATAAATAATATATTAGAAAAAAAAACTAGAAAAAACGGAACTCGAACCAGCAGCTTTTTCTGGTATTGTTTCTATAATATTAATTATCTTAATATGAAAATAGCATTGTGAATGCCTGAAATATAAAACTTCAATAATTCTTGATTTATGTTTCAAACTGTAAGACAGTTTGTTAAAAAAATGCTTTGACAAAGCACTAAAGTGTAAAGCTACTTTTTTGTGGACCGTAGCGATAGGAAATTTACAAAGTGGTTGCAGTTGTAAGAAAATTTTGTGTTTCTCCTACGTAAGGTACGTTTTCAATTATTTAAAATGTTCAAATTGCTTGAAGAAAACAAATTAATTTTTAAAATTCAAAAAATCATTTAAAGTAAATATTATAAAAAATCTTGTGAATTATATGTAGGAAACAAAGTGTTATTTCCATTATTACTAAAAATATTTTTTCATGAAGTTTTAAAACCGTCCCCATAATGCATGGAATCCAGTGTTTTAAATTTTCATAAAAGTCGCTTAACTACATATACCTACCTACTTCTTAGTTTTTACCACAAAGTCTCAACTCAATACCTGTGGTGACTGTGAAATTTGAAATTTTGTTTTCAACACGAAGAATTAACTTTCATAGACTACTAGCGCCATCTATCGGGCGGTAGTGCAACCTCAGTATGGGAAAGCTCCGCGCGATACGTCAAGCCCCGATAAAGGCCATCGTGACGTCTCGTTGAGATGGACAACAGTGATAAGTGCGGGAGGGGAGCAACCTTGGAGCAACGTAAATAGATTATTTTCACTTGTTTTTCCTATTGTAAGATAGAATCGCTCGCATTAATTATAAGACGTTCTTTTGTTTTATCAGATTTTATCCGTTTCGCGCTATGCGTTGCTTTTTAACCAACTTCAAAAAAAGGAGAAGTGGGTTATCAATTTCGGATGTATGTTTTTATGTTTATTACGTCATTTATGGACCGACTTAGAAAATTATTTTACTTTTAGGTTAATAATCATACTAGGAAAAAATCGTAGACTCATCACCAGGATTGTCTCGAGCGGGAATCGAACCGGACCTTTGAAAGTCCGGTCCAATGCTCTCACCAATGGTCTCACAAAATCGGTTCAGTAGTTTTCAGGAATTATCTTATAAACACTAACATTTTCGTTACATGATTTTTATGGATGATCCAGATTCGAGCATACATAACTTTTTATTTATTAACCAATTTAAATGAATATTTTTTTGCTTGAAAGAAAATCTTTTCAATAATGATATGGTTTCTTTGTCATTGAATGTTTTCAAAATCAATTACTGTATGGTGATTGAAATATTTCTAGGTTTATGAGGTATAAAAGGTTTATGTACCAAACTAACTATGGTAAAAGACGTCCTGGATCCTGAAGATTTGCTCTGCGTAGGCAAAATAGAAGTCCATAATATACAAAAAAAGATGAAAATAAAAAAGCTTTTTAAAGAAAGAAGAACCTCCTTCAAAAAATACTTAAAAAAAGCTTTAATAACCAAGAAATTATAAAAGGGGTTATAGTATGTATTTGCCGCTTTTTTCTCACACCGAACTCAACTCAAACACAACCGGCACTCAACCCGAACTCACCTCAAACTCACTTGAACAAAGGTGCTTATTAATGTGTATATAATAAAACTCAAAATTGTAAACGATGTATTTCAAGGTGGGTTGCGGTTGATCTGAGTTTGAGTTGAGCTCAAGTTGAGGTCAGGTCGTGTATTATCGTCTGCACGCAGCCTTATGATCATGACGGCCCACTATCAACAATGGAAATATTTCAGATTTTCTTTCCTGAACGTTAATCTTAAAAGTTACTCCTTTTTTCGTTAGCAGAAATAACCACTTACTTATTTTTTTCACTTGACACATTGACACTGTTTAGAAATTTGTGCATAAAGGTTTTAAAACATTGGCGTTCATGGTTGTAAAATTAATTAAGACAATGTTAATATGAAAAAATTGCAAATTCATAAAAATTCTCCATACAAAATGACAATTTTATACTGTAACCCCCTATTAGATGTACGCATATCTAAATTTAAAGAATGTCAAATGAAGTAGGTTGAATCTTTTAGAAAAAATAATACAGATTTCGCGCTTCTCGTAACTATCGGAGAACATTGAAAATGAACATCAAAAATAAAAAGTACTATTAATAGTGTCTATTTCAGTCATTTGCTCATCCATTGAAATTGGAGAGTGTATCTACTTTTCTGTATCTATTCTTTTATATGAATTTCTTATAAAAGAAATATTTCATTGTTATAACTGAAAGTACAAAACTTATACTTCTAAAAAATTCTAAGATTTGTTTTGAAACTACGCCCTCTGTCCTCTTTAACTTTCGCTCAAAATTTGTTTATTTGTATAACCTCCACCAAATGCAATTGCAAACCTACAATAATTTGAAAAAAAATTAAATTATATTTAATAAGGATTTAATTACATCCTTTATTATCAATGTTAAAATATAATCTTAGCGTAGCCTATATTTTTATACATAACTTACAAGACCAGCTTCAAAATAAATCTTCAACACAACTAAAAATTTCCCCATAGCGATTTTTTTGTTCCCCGAAATGATACGTTTTGTATGAAGAGAAAATTTTCTTTTCTCCCCAATAATTAAATGTTTCCTCAAAATAAAGAAAAAACACCTAATCTGGCAGCCCTGGCTACACAATACCTACAGCCTAGGCCGCATAAGATAGTGAGGTCTTGTTTTTTTCAAAATGTAATCTCTAGGGGTTTTTCATCTGGTTTATCATTCAACTAGCTGATGCCCGTGACTTCGTACTTGGACTTTATGACTTCGGCGTATAAATGAACTAATGTAGTTACATAAGAAAATACCTGTAGCAGTGGTATGGTTGGTTCTGCATCAGGTGTTCCAGATCTTTGATTTTTATACCTCAACAAAAAATGCTCATCAGGCTTAATAACTTTTGCAAAGATGTCATTTTTATATCTTGTATAGTTTAGCTGAACCATTATTGTTCTGCAACAGGTGTTCCAGATCTTCGATTTTTGTACCTCAACAAAAATGCTCATCAGGCTGAACAACCTTTGCTAGGGTGTCATTTTTATATTTTGTATAGTTTAGCTGTATCATTATGGTTCTGCATCGGGTGTTCCAGATCTTCGATATTTATACCTCAACAAAAAACGCTCATCAGGCTGAACAACTTTTGTAACTATGTCATTTTTATATTTTGTAAAGTTTAGCTGGACCATTATGGTTCTGCATCAGGTATTCCAGATCTTCGATTTTTATACCTCAACAAAAATGCTCATCAGGCTGAACAACTTTTGCTAAGGTGTCATTTTTATATTCCTTATAGTTAAGTTGGACCCTAAGTTATGCCCAGGTTTAACAGCTATATAACAAAAAAAGTTTCATTCGTATCCGTTCAGTATTTCCGGAGATTAGCGTGTTCAAACAGACACACTTTTTTTTAATTCTTACTCTATTACTATGTCTCCATCGCCCTAAATATATTTTTTTTAATATATGAAATGTACAGACACATTTTTTTTACTGTTTTGAAAAGGGCACATGCTCAGCCCACGGTTTTTGACCGGTTTCAAAATTTATTTTTCCAAACTATAGAAAGACTATAGAGATCTGCCTCGGAAGCTTTAAATTTTTTTTCGATATCGGCCTTAGTTTCCCCTTTCTTTCGACTTTTTGTCCAAAAAACGGGAAATTTGTGGTGTTTTCCACAATTTTCGATTTTCTAAAAAAAGTTACAATCCGATTTTTTTAAGTTTGATACCATACGATGCTCCGCAAGCTTTTGCATCTTTTGACACCACTGCCTTTTATCATTATAACTTTAGTTTTAGTCCGTTTTAGTTTTAGTATTTTTTTTCAAAAATGCTTCCAGGATATTAGATATTATGTTACGTTAGTATATTACGAGTTATTTGACGTATTTTTCATAAAAAATCATTTAGTGGTTTTCTTCTTGCAAGACCCCAAACTTAGTATGTTTGGAAAATTATTTTCCGATTTTTACAAAACCAGTAGCTGCAAGGTAATAATATTGTATATATTTGGAATCAGCTCAAAAATCCCTTTCATCCGATATCCCACACGGTGGGGTTTGAAAAAAAATCAAATTCCATACAAAAAAAGATTTTATTCTATCTCCCTCCCATACAAAAATCCAAGATGGCTCCCCTTTTTAAAATGACCAAAGGATATCCCTCGATCAACAAACGCCGTACCTATATTGCACTTTTATGTCGTGAGGAAATGCAACTATTTCGGAAATATAGCCGAATTACACTCCCTCACGAAAACGATATAAGTATGTTAAAAAGACAAAATTTTAAAACGAAAATAAAAACAAACACTTCCTAAGACCTCACCCTACTTCAATAGACGTTCTTTAAATTTAGATATGTGTGAGTATACACCTCTTTAATAATACTCGTAATTCAGATTTGAATATTGTTTCTTGGTTTTTATTTATGCAATTTTTCTAGGTATTTGAATTCAGAACAACCAAAAATTTTTACGAATATCACTTCAATTATAAAGTCCCTCGCCGCGTCTGTGTGTCTGTTCGCAATAAACTCAAAATCGGATTTTCATGCGGTTTTCGCCAAATGATAGGTAGTCTGATTCCTGAGGTAGGTTTAGGTGTATGATAATTTGCGGTTTTATGTAAATTGATAGAAATATGAAGATTATTGTTGAAGATGTCGGCAAAAACTAAGCCGACTGGGAACTTGCATCGAAAAACCTTTTGAGCTACAGCAAAATAATGTATTATGGAACTGTTCCTCTTTTATAGATCTACAAAAAGTCTGCGATGGCATGATCTATATTATAAAAAAAGCTTACTACACCCATTATATCTTGTAAAAAATTGGTCGCGTACAATGCGGTAATTTGGAAAGCTATTTAGAAGGATATACCTAGTCTAGTATTAATCCTTATCACCTCCTTATTCTTCACAGCCCCCGGGGTCAGTTTAGGGCAAAGGGTAAAAAAAATATTTAATTTTATTTTGGGGGCAATGTGTACTATTTATAGGGTCAGAAGGGAATAAAAAAGAAAATTAATAAAATACCAAACGCCCCCGGGGGCTATGGAGCATAAATCTTAAAAACGTTAGTTACCTTAATCGTTTTATGCACATTATTTTAACCTTTTGCACCATTACATTTAAATGAATATTTTAGGAGTTGTCAAAAGAAAGTCGTGCGCTTTTCTTACACCATGACGGTACGGGACGGAAACAAACTTTTGGAGCAAATAGAGGTACTGGCAAAAAAAGGAACCAAAGCGTAGCGAGGGCGGGTCGCTAGTTGTAACTAAAAAATAAGGATTATTTTTATGACATAATGTTCATGACATCACTACAAAATGAATCACAAACAAAAGAAAATGTAACATACAGGTAAAATATAAAATTTTACATTTTCATTTTAATTTTAGAAATACAAATTTATTTACATACATACTTATTTGACAATAACTACCCACATCAAAAGTGTCTAGGGATCAAGCACATTTTAACAATTACTGAAAATCTCCATTTAATTTTGACAATAACTGAAAAGGAGATGTTCCATTTTTATATGGAGGCTGGGCCCCTTTGGGTAACCCGTCATGAAAATATTATATTTTATGGAAAGAGCAGAAAATAAGGAACCTTTTTATGTATAAATATTTTTTTATCCCTGCAAACATTAGTTTGTTGAAAAAAAAATGTTGGCTAATTAAAGTTAATAAAACAGCAACCCAAAACTTTTCCTACCTTGACAACATCGATTTTCGACTGTCATATGTCACATTGATTCTGTTAGATACACTGACACGAAAAAATTTTTTTGTATTTAACTGGACTGGCTTTCTGTATGATTTGACAGCAAAGTTTTTGTGCCTATTTGAAACGCCTCTAGCGTCTGTCTAAAGAACTAATTTTGACGTTGTACAATGAAAATGGTTGCCGTGATGGTCTCTCCAGACTTCAGACTTTAGTACCATGTCCCTCACGCTACGTCCTACAGCGCCAAAATGGCGGAAATCAAAAAGGCACAAGAACAGTTTGACAGTAGCCAGTCTAGTGGAATATATAGAAGTCAATGGTTAGATATCAAATAAAATGACAAATGACAAATCAACAGCCATTGTAGTCATTTTAATAGAAATAAAAATGCAAAGGAATATCCCTTAACAGCCGGCAGCCGCACAAAATAGATTTTCAGGATTAAATCAACTGTAAAAAAATTGTAACAAGCACTTGAATTTATTGATATACTCGGGAGAGTAAAATTAATAGTAAGACACTTTCATTTTAAAGCGAAAACATTAAGAAATACACGATGTAGAAAACCATTATTCAAGTTCTTAAATATTGTTTTATTTAAGTTTGCAGGGATTAATATTTTTCTTTTCTCTTTGGACACCTTGCCCACGAGATAAATCTACCAGAAAAAAAATTATTATGGGTGTAGGAAGAGGAAAATTGGGTCCAGGAAAGAACGCCTCCTTTTTTTTCATTTTATAATTAAAAATGGTTATTTTTAATTTTGCTCACAATGTGAAAATTTTCTGTCTTAAAACGGTACTTCAGACTCAAATAATGTAGGTAAGGTACTTAATTGAATATAACAAAAAAATAGATTTATCCCTAGACATTTTTGATGAATGTATTTTGAAAGATTACATTATACGACTAAGTAGGGTTGTTCCGCAAAACTTTTCGCCCATGTCACTGACTCGTGCGCGAGGACGACGCCACTTCGCCTAGATACATGACATTAGCCAGCGACAATGGCTTTTATCATTCAACTGATTTTAGATAGGCCAAACTAAGCATAATACGTCTACAATAACAAGATGACCTGACGCGTCGCAGGTCGAATGTGATTAATCTCCACTTAAGTATTCGTAAGCGACGAATGAATTCGTATACCTGTCTTCTCTAAAAACTGCTTGGTCTTTAAAAATGGTAATACAGTTTTTCTTTTCTCTTTTTGTATAGAAAAAATAATAATGCTAATTGTATCTTTTTAGAAACAATTTTCCTTGTCAGTTAAACTTAAATTTTATGTGACGTATAGTTCCAAATGAATCTAGATATTGTTTCATTCCTCTGTCGAGCGTGGACAAACCTTGTGCTTGTCCTGTCATCGAACCGAAATTCTCGTCGGCTGTCGAAATGTTTGTTTGTTGTTGTTTATTTTTGCCACCGGCCAAAAGAGCCGTTACGACGGTCGACACGTGTGGCCATTCACAACTATCACGGTTCACCCGTCGACAGAAACCGCTGTTACACACATTTTTTTTAAATTCAATTCAATTTCTATAAGTTTCCGCTCCGCTACAGTCCGTTAAAACTTCAACTGAATGTCAACAAACATGGCCTCCTCAAACAAATCGATTTCAAATCTACGGCCGCGTTCGAATTCTTGCGAAATGTAAATAAAAACTGGTTTATTAATTTTCTCGGGCTTTGATTGCAATATTGATATCGCCGTTCATTTGTAAATAATAAAAAGTTTTTTTATGGACACAGAAAAATATCTGTTTGAACCGTTAGACTAATGAAAGCGGTCAACAATAAGAAGTACTGTATCGCATAAAAATTCTTACGGCTCTTTTGACAAAATGTCTATTTCTTTATAGTCAGCATTGTCAGCTAGAACGACGGTTGTGGCCAACGGTCGACATTCGGCTCCATTTTCTCCATAAACGCAATTCATCAACGTTGGTGACATCAATAAGATTTTCGTCGATTCCGTACATGCTTATATGGTTATGATAATTTGTTTCCGGTGTTCGACGCGTGCGCATAGCACGACAAACTATTACATTCATGGCGTTAGCACGATTTGCATTTGAAATATTTCGTTTGGCTCGCGCCTAGGACACACAATGCGACGGGAGAACCGAAGCGGCAGTCTCAATAAAAGATAAAGGTACGTACCATATCAAATTTCATGGCACATTTTTCAGAGGCTCGTGCCAGAGGTTTTTTTCGTTGTGTGATTGATAATAGGGCTCGTTTCGTAGCGCACGTGTGTTGAAACTTTCCAAGCTAAAGAATTTGTAAGTAAATTTAAATAGCTATTAATTTCAGATTTATGTTTTAAATCTTGAAGAGTAATTAACGTTTGGTCATGAAGAAAATGCATACTTGGTGAGAATCGTGAGCTTTTTGGCCAGACGTCCGTAAAAATTCAATAGCTATCTATCTATCGCACCGTCAATTGTTTTATTAAAAAAAACGTTCCAAATCTAATTCAAAAGCTGAAAAACAAAAGAGCGTCACTCGCAGGTGAGTGAGATAGGCTAATTAGGTGAAATGAATTTGGCGCGCATTTCCCGCGCGGCGCAAACGGGCGGGATGATGCCTTTGTCTTATTGAATAATTGCTGAGAGGTGTTTCGGACGCGAGACTGGTTCCACCAAGGCCAGCCGTCGAACTTACCGGCCGGCCAGCCGTCGAACTTACCGGCCGGCCGCCTTATTCCGAGCGCGAATGTCGGCGCACTACTGTACGACGATATTTTTCCTTACAAAAACTATTGTTTTTATTCGCACCCAAAAATTTTATAAAACTATTTTCAATTTTGATAATTAACACTTATTATATTTTGTTAACTTACCTATATATTAAATAGACTGTGCTTACTGTCATAAAAAAATCTAATAGTTGATATTGATTGACGTAGACGAAGCATTTCTGAACTTACGTCCGGAAAAAAAAAATGTAGAAGATACATAATATTAATCAGTTTAAATATGCATGCTCACTAAGCACCGCCAAAAAAGAAATATTTCCTCTTTGTGACTTATCTCATAACATCTGAACTCTGATATTTAAACTCGGGTTTGTAAGTCCATTCTTCATTATAATTGTTGTGGAATAACGCCCGAGGCGCGGAGGCACGCGGGCGCGGCGCGGTTGACATCAAGCCTGCCTTTTTGACGCCTCGCGAAAGCTTCGGAGCTTTCAAAGACATTTTAACAAAAAAAATACTTTAAAGCAAAGATAATAAGAATTCATTTTAATGACTATGGCAATTATTTACTACATAATTAGATTAGTGGATGCAGAATTTCATTGTCTTTAAAAAAATTGTATATTTTTATTTAGTGTTTAAAAAAAGTTTTTTTTTTTTTTTTCTACCTTTTTTCGGTTATAATAAATCGGTAAATAGCGTACTGATATGTGACTATGTTAACAACTAATAATCAGTCATATATTGCCCACCTATCTACTGATATGGATCTTAAACTGTTTATGTTATACCGGCTATTGTCGTTAGGGCTATTCCTAATATTTTTGCTAGTCTCCCCAAAAAAATTACAAAAAACATTTCCTTAAAAACACAAAACACATCAAAAGAAATTAATTTCAAATCTAATAAGAGTAATAAGACTGTATTGTATTAAAATAGAAAAAATAGTAAAGTATTATTGACATAATACGTTTTTTCAAAAATTGAAGTTTTCATTGACTAGTATTTAGTTAATTTCATGTTTCATATTTCAGTATCAGCAGATGTCAAAGTAAAGAAATACCCTTTTAATATGACATTAAGTTGATATATTGTCAAGCCACTCCAGTCCCGTAATAAAGCTGGTTATCTCCCAATAATTAGCGATAATCGATAACTGTCCAAACCGTTATCTCGAATGTTTGCTATTAAATAATCGATAGTCACCCAATCGATAAGAGGTTATTGCCTACAAGAAATGGGAGAAAATGTGATTAACTTCATTAAGTTATCATCTCACTCACTGCCTGTGCCTTTTTCAATGTTCACAGCAAAAAGAAACAACATTAAAATACAACTGATTACTAAGTCTTAAAAAAATATAAAAAGTTTTTTATCATGCAAAAAAGCTTTTAATTTGATTCTACAATAAGTTTGTGAACGTAGCTAAAAAAAAGTTTGTAGGAATATTAAAATTCCATATTATGTATATTGGGGTTAAAGACGTTGAATACTATCTTCTATATATATAAAATTCAAAGTCCTGACTGAGTGAGATATCAACGCACAGCCCAAACCGTTGAACCTAGAGACTTGAAATTTTGCACATAGATACCTTATATAGTGTAAGCATCCACTAAGAAAGGATTTTTGAAAATTCCATCCCTAAGGGGATGAAATAAGGGATGAAAGTTTGTATGAAAGTCCCTCAGATTTGAAGCTAGGACCTTCAAATTTTGTGGTTAGGCTGGTGATTGAAAATTAATAAATACCTGTCTCAGCGTTTTTCAAAATTCTACCCCCGAAGGGGTAAAAACGGGGATAAAGTGTAAAGAATAAAATCCTTAATTTTCGGAGTAAAAATCGCTAAATTTATAATTTAAGCTTAAGGATCGAAATATAACACAACGTAAATTGTTATTGGAAGTATTTTTCTACCCCTATGGGGATGAAATGGGGTAAATAAACCTAAAATAGATATGGATGTCGTTATTGGGGTTTTCTGGGATGATGATTGCGAAAATAACATTTATTTTGAAGTCCAACACGGTCGACATGATTTACCCACTAAAGGGGTGAAAATGGGGTTCAAATTTGGTACGGAAAAGAATATAAAATAGACATTACAACTTTAAACTTCGTAGGAGCATGTCTAAATATAAATAGGCAAACATGTATTTTGTGATTTTGAAAATCAACCCCTTAGGGGGGTAAATGGGGTAAGTAAACTTAAAAATGGATATGGATGTCGTTCTTGAGGTTTTATGGGATGGTGATTGCGAAAATGACATTTATTTTGAAGTCCAACACGGTGGACATGAATTAACCGCCAATAGGGTGAAAAAGGGGTTCAAATTATGTATGGAAAAAGAATATTAAATAGACATTACAACTTGAATATTCGTAGGAGCATGTCTAAAAATAAAAAGGCAAACACATATTTTGTTATTTTGAAAATCATCCAATAGGGGGTAAATGGGGTAGGTAAGTAAACATGAAAATCGATGCGGAATGGGAACGGGAACGGGAGCGGGAACGCGAACGCGAACGCAAACGCGAACGCAAACGCGAACGGGAACGGAAACCGGGAACAGAAACGGGACCAAACGGGAATGGGAACGGGAAAGGGTAAAGAAACGGAAACGGAATTCTACTAATATCTCTGGACCCAATTCTGATTTTTGTAATAAACTAGCTTCCGCCCGCGACTTCGTCCGCGTGGATATTAGAGAAAATCCTTAGGGATCCTTCAACCAGGATCCGACCAGGTGATTTTACGCGATTAGGCGGGTCCCCACCAAGCGCGCAGCCTCGTGCGAGGCCCGTCACACGCGGCAAACGTTTTGCCTCGCGAGGCAGCGCGCTTGGTGGGGACCCGCCTAATCGCGTAAAATCGCCTGATCGGATCCTGGTTGAAGGATCCCTAAGGATTTTCTCTAATATCCACGCGGACGAAGTCGCGGGCGGAAGCTAGTTATAATATATTCTGTGGTTAAAGTATGAAATTGCCGATTTTTTTTCTCACACACAGAGACCCTCATTACTTTCTTTTATGTTAAATATGCTTCAGTTGCTTGTCATTAAGTATTTAGAATGAAGATATTGACGGCCAACTATCAGAAATAAAAATGTTTCTGATTTTCTTTTCATAACGTTAAAAAAGTATAGGTACTCTTGACTCTCTTTTTTGCAAGCAGAAATGACCACTTACTTCTTTGTAACATAGCCAATACTTACCAATTTTTTTCACTTAAAACATATAGTATTAGTTAGCTGAGTGTTTAAACATTTGTGTATAGAAGTTTTTAAATATTAGTGTTTTTAAATAAATTAAGAAAATGCTAGTATGGTAAATTAAATATCCTTAAAATTCTCAATACAAAACGGCAATTTAATACTTAAACCCCTAATATTAATCCCCACCCACGCACACGTAAACGATAAAAAATCCATACATATTGGTGCTAAATAACATTTTATAACTTATTTTGTTCAAATAATGCTCACTTTAGAGATCAGCTAAAAATAACGTCTTAATTAAGTCTTCAAGACAATGCACATTGCTAACATTCACAAAGTTTTTAAAACTTTTATCGCTTTGCAATTAATTTAAAATATTTCGCATACCTGACACCTAACTCAAGGCTTTTACACCCACTTAGTTTGAGAAAACATAGTTTTTGTCTGGTTTAGGGTAGGTAGTTGCTTAAATTCTTTTATCAAAAGGGAAAATCACGGTAAATGCATGTTCAGCCCATAAACAACTCAAAAAGTAACAAAACGATAGTTTGGACATTCCAAAACTTTCCCACATCGCTTGACATCACAAACAATAACAGGCTCCCATATTCCAACATAAGGCCTGATTCACATTTCATCTGCATGCAGCCTGCACCAATTCACGCGCATCGTCTTTTATACCACGTCGTTCATTTGGCGCTGCAGTGTTATCTGCGTGAATCATTTCATTATGCATGCAGTGTCAGTTTAATTAAGTTTTGTGTTTGTTGGAATCGTGGTGGACATTTGTAAGACTCGTTATGAACGCTCCCTTCATTGTCAGTTCAGAAATAGCAATGATGCAGCGCTGCAACGAGATGTTGAACAGAGTATTGTCATTATATTAGCTGTTTCTTTCATTCCAAATGTTTTTTTAGCTTGGTTTTTATGGTAAAGTACGAAGACTATGAGCAAGTTTATTTTTAGTTCTTTGTTGATTCGCTGAAAATTTCGAGATACGCCCTAAAATTGATGCATGCAGTAGGTTAAAAAAAACTGAATATTACAAAGTTGTTTGAAAAGTATGAAAAAATATTTTACATATTTATTATAAGTATTATTATAACCTATTTCACCATATTTTGTAAGATTTGATCAAGTTTTTGGCCTAGCACAAATTTTGCATTAACATTTATATTATATTGAAGTTGATAATCATTACAATCAATTACGTACCTAGGTAAGTAATTTATTTTAATTAATTTACAATTATTGTAAAGATAAACAATTGATTACTATCGTTATTAATTCTAGTGCGGCAAAACTCGTTTGAAATTTTCCTATATAAAGTTGATAATTAAAATTGCCCTCAATTAAAGTTGGTACTTCATAATTACGACTAATTGTAAATCATGGATTACTTTGGCGGTGTTTTTGTTGATTATCTTTATCTCTCTTTATGGTTTAATTACATATAATATGCTAAAACTCATTATTTCGTATCGAAGTGTAAAATTTAATACAGTTATATCTGAAGCAATAAAAGTGGCCTGATGTGGCTTGTTTATTTTGTCCATATATGGCACACAATTAAAAAGCGTGATTAATTTATTCAACGTTTGCTGACACCTTCCTTCCTAATTAAAACATAAAAACATCGGCTTCCAAAATCCATCACAAGTTTAAAATAACTTTTTACCATTAATTAGGTTCAAATTGCAGAGAATTTACAAAAAAAAAGATTTATGTGCCACTATTCTAGCGCTTCAAAATGGCTTTTACTTACCTAACTTTAACAAAAGCTAGATCTCTTGTCATTGCTTAAATAAGTATAAATAAGTACAGCCAGCTTTAGTAGATTGGTACTTTATCACATCAATTAATGTGCTTTTAATTGGTTGCACCTCTACTACATTTAGAACTGACTTATTAATCACATGACATTGGCACTAAGAGTTGAACTTTGCTGCTTCTGAAGTCAGCATTACAATATATGTATATGCCATTCCTCAACTTTTTCAAGATCTTAAACAAAAGAAAATCAAAGTAGGTATGTACGCCTAATTACAATATTTAAAAAAGGAACAATCTAAGCATTATAAAAACCAAAAAGGCGCACGCATCTTGTCCTCAGAGTAACATCACTGCGTCCAGAGAATTACCCTGCAGCGGCCCTCCATTGTTCAGGGTTGCCAAAAGCAATAAAAACTTCTTAAAACAATAGCACCCCCGGGCGTCGACTGCCGCGAAAGATGGCCACGATAATTATTTTAGTGAACAGCCCGCCTTAAATGCTCCTTGAAGGAACAGGTGTGGTTTCTTATTTAATGGGTCCATACAGTTTTTTAGATTTTTAACGCAGATGCTACCTACCTTACCGAATGTACCTATCTAAGAGAATCTTTACAAAAGAAAAAGTCTCCTTACTGATAGAAACAGCTAATTTAATTGATTACCTAAATTGTTTTGAGTCTTTTTTTTAATTAAATTGTGTAATTTTATTTCTCAAAAATGTTCTTGGCCTTCTATAAGAATACAATGCGTGACAAACGTGACGACAGCGTATTTTACACAAGTGTCTGACTTGCTTCTGCACTACTGAACGGCTATTTAATTTGTTAATAAAAAAAAATACGCCTTGATTTGACAAACTCCTCCTTTTTTTAAATATGTCAAAAATGAAAAAAAAAACTTTATCCGTTTTTTATTATAAGTCTTATAAAATCAATAGGTACTGTAAGCAAGTTTTAATCTAGATAATAATTAATTAATTTCATCTTCCATCATACAGGTTCATGTTTTAGTCAGGATGTACCGGTTGTCAAAGAACGCGCTCTATCGCGTCCGAAGCGAGAGTTAAGCGTTCTTTAATAACGCTGGATGCTACCGTAATTACTATTTATATCGTCAACACTCGCTCAACACAATTAACTCACTTTTTTGGTTACGCGACAATCATGTTTTGATTGCAGCAGTAAAAAAACATGGACACAGCAAAGCGAAGAATTAAAAACTATACGCGATATTTGAAAAAAGAACGACGTTTTTACAGCCAGCACGAGCCTGCACACACAAAAAATCTTAATCCGCTTTTTTTTCTCTAAAAGTTACATTGGGCCAGTATTTCCACTTAGCTTTTAAGAAGAAAATATTGCGCTCGATAATATCCACTTAATCAGATGTTAAGCAGGTAATACAACGGTGACAATGTGCGTAAAATATGCGTTAAAACACAATGCAAGTCTTGCATGCAATATTTAAGTGGGTTCGAGATAGCTTTCCATAAACTTCTTTTTTTCATTCAAATGATTAAAAAAGTTTACATAACTTAAACTTGCACTGTTGCACAGAAAGAAGTACGAACGGTCACTCCCTCACACTGTGTAGATTCATTTGTTTTTCATAACAATGTAGACATATCCATACTAAGTCGAATGCTCGCTGACAATACAGTTCATAATTTACTAATGCTCCTTTGTACAGCGATTTTGTTTTCGGTCACATTTAGGCGTAACATAATTGTAGTGTCGAAAAAAACATAATTTCGTGTCTCACGGAAGGTTCGAGTTAACTGCAGATCATATCGTGTAAACTACGCTTTTTATTAATTGCGTCCTCCTTGGTCATTGTTATGGGATGACATTTAATTTTCATGAGTTCTCTCATGGCTAAATGGGGCTTTTATAAAATAGAAGTTTCGAAAGAATAATCTTTTGGACCTCACACTATGATAGGATTCACGATATCTTTAGTTTGCTGGAACGACATACAATTAAACGATTTTACTCTTTAATCTTTGTTTTATAAGATTCAAACTTCGATTTCATCTTAACAAAATCCCACTTAATTAATGTGAAACACCATCAGGAGATTAATTAGTGCTGTCCCCATGACACTTTGTAGGCTATTAATCGAAGAACGCATTCGAAATACAAATTGAATCCGAAACCCGTTTCTGGAGTCGATGGACGATTTTGACATTGCATTCACAATGCAAACTTTGGCCGTACATTACTCATACATTAAAAAAACTCGAACATGATCGAGGCATTGTAACACCTTATCAATAGGGTATTTTCCAAATTTTTGAAAACTACTTATATTTAAAGATTTAGATGAACGATTTAACAGAAAAATTTAAAAATATTAATTAATGACTTTTTTTCTCCATTAAACCAATTAAATTATATTTATTTTTAATGGTTTTGAATTTACCACCAAAACGCTCGGTTCAATGTCGTCTACTGTGTGACGTCAACTTTGTGTAAACAATTTTAACACCTATGTAGTCTGCGATACAATTTACTCTATGTTTTACACAAAGTTGACGTCACATAGTAGACGACATTGAACCGAGCGTTTTGGCGGTAAATTCAAAACCATTAAAAATAAATATACTTGAATTGGGTAATGGAGAAAAAAAAAGACATTAATTAATGAATTTTTATTTTTCTGTTAAATCGTTCGTCCCAATCTTTAAATATAAGCAGTTTTCAAAAATTTGGAAAATACCCTATTATTGATTACCTTCTCTTTTAAATACTGCACTCTTTACAAAAGATCTAACTTGAACCATTGCACGCTGTGGTAGTTAATAAGGATATGGGTATTGAAAATATTTATACATATTATATTCATATTTTATCGACATATTTTATCGATACTTATTAAAGACCGGCTACTACTCGCGTCGTGAGGTGAGAACGATGGCGCCCCCTGCTGCGCGCGTCCAGAGTGAGACGGGAACATACCGAACGGAATTCAAAATGAAGTTATGGCTTTACGTTCCTTTTATTTCCTTTTTGACGCTCATTATTTTTTTTTTTTACTTCTCATAATGTAATACCGGTCGCACTACCATTGGGTCAGCTTGCGTTGCGTTATATTTGGTTAAAGCTTTTACTACATTAATTTTCTCGGTTTGGTGTCATTCCGTTTAATTACAGTAGCTGTCGTGTGAATCTAAGGAGGGTAAACAAGCGACTCAGCGCCATTAGCTCGGGAGTTGAACAAATATCGAGTGTTGTTTACTGTCTCCGGGCAAATATCGACATCTGAGTTTGCGTTACGCATCACTAGCGCGTGTTTGCCGTCCGCAGCGTACACGGGTGCGAGAGAGTAAAGGGTTGCCCACTCGAAAGCCTCATGTCGATAAATATCCTTGTTTATCTTGTTACCTTTACAAATACTGTCAAGTGGGAATTCATTTACCTAGTCTCTTGTATGCGTGTCATACATTCAGTAGCTATTAACTCATTAACTGAATCCTAACTGCATTTTATGATGTGCTAATAGAAATATTTTGATTATCAGAATGTTAATTTATGCCCATCCTAAATTCGCATAGTTTTACAATTAACTTTTGTTATTTAGTTTAACATAAATTCCCAATAAGTTTCCATTAGACTTAACTGCCATGCATAATGCATGAACCGCCCATATTGTTTCCAAAACTAAAATGTCTCGTATCTTTTATGCAATAAGTCAGATTAAAATTGTATTAAGTATTATGTCACCCGCTTAATAGATTTCATATTCAAATAGGAATCGTGCTTGCTTTTAATGTGTTTAATCAATCATAACTTACGATTAATTACTTAGATACGCTCGTCCGTCCGTCGTTTTGATTGTTCGACTATTTGTGTAAGTAAAGTTATTTATAACGAGGTCTATTGTCCAGTTCTTGGTACGGAAAGTTCAAGGCGATACTGTATGTGATGATTATTAATTAGTTCTTTAACTAGCCGACTAATCCGAGCAAAATTACGATTGCAGAGATATCTCTGACGTGACTTGGAATTTAGTGTTATATTATTTAAAGTGGACCACGGAGACACCTACGCAGAAATAAATTAAAAACTGCTTTGTGTTTTTTTTTTCTTTTAAACTCATTATTTGTGTCTAGTATACCCTTTGCCCATTGGACCATCTACACTACAGGACAACTTAGTCGACTATAGGGCTTTTTATCGACAATCGCTTGTGAAGTCGTAAAATTGACAGTTCGTTGAAATTAGGTTTACAATTTGATTTTTGTAAAATCAGCGATTTTCGATAAACAGCCCTATTCGACTCGCCCGGAAAATTTACCCGTGTAAATGCCCCCACTCACAACGTGTCGATTTTCCAGGTAAAAATTATCAATATCACGGGTAGATTCTTAGTTCAAAGGATTGCCAATGACTTCGATTTCATCCTGTAGGTAAACCTAAGTAGGTTTTATTAATTCCTATTTAAAGTTTTTTCACACAAGTCTCTTGTATTTTATGTCCATCAGCCATTTTTGATGTCCCCACTGCTGGGGCACAGGCCTTCCTTATGGGTGGTAAGGAGGATGGGCCATAACCCACCACGCGGGCCCAATGCAGATTGGTGGGTGTTAACGACTGCAAATGCAGCCGGGACCAACGGCTTAACGTGCCTTCCGAAGCACGGAGGAGCTCGACATAATAAACTTTTGGTCACCCATCCCATGACCGACCCTTGCGAACGTTGCTTAACTTCCGCAATCGCTGGGCCAGGCGCTAAACCACTGCACCACCGAGCTCCTCGTATTGTATTCATCCTTATAAATAAGCATGGGAACTGACTTTCGAACTGACGATTGTTTATAATTGATACCCTTTCGAGCAACGTTTATTCATGACCAAACAAATTGCACCATAAACGTAAAATTTAATTTACAAACCACCATCTACTGCGTTGTAACCAAAACAGTGTGCGCATAATCAACTAGTCATTACACACAATAACGCCTTGATAATCTACTAGAAAATTAATTAAAACTCTTTTCGATTGAAATCGCTGTTACCGCATCGTTTATAAGCAGAATGTGCCAAGTAACGGTCTGAGATGGACCTTCCTACCGGTTTTACACGGCCAAGCTGTCATTATCACTGCAAGCAGACCCATTTGTCGAAACTCATGACTGTGTAAAACTTTATTTTGATATACGACCAACGACACTTGAACAATCTCGATTACCGACCTTATCTCCACAGAGTTAAGAACAACGAACATCATGTTCGATTTCGGTCGTACGGCACCTCATGAATCTCACGATGGAAATGCAATCTTAAACCGAGAGGCTAAAGGTTTCTTATAAGCAGAAGGGTCTATGAACGACTACGCTAAATGTCTAAGATTTTAATTTAAGAACACCTACTGGTTGAATAGCTTTTTATTTGTTTTCAATAATATTAACGCTTGAAGGAATGTTATCAGATGAAATATAAATCGATTGAATACGTGAAATGCTTGACTGGAGTATTTTAATCACCACAGCATTTATGGGTGATGCTTGTTCGATAATTATAATTCCAAATTCAATACTAACATTTCCTAATAAGACAACGGGAATGATTTGGTTCATCTACTTATCTAAATCAGTATAGTTTTCTTAACCGTTAAACAAATTGATTTTGTGAAAGTAATCTGATACCTACTGATTATACTATACATCAATAATTTATTAGGATATATATGAAGAATATGCTTGGAAAACGAATTGACAGATATTAAAAGTCAAATGGAAATATTAATGCGAAAAATTATTCCAGTGTTGTTCATTGGCATATTTGGAAATGTTAAAGACATGTTTGAATGCCGTCGCTGGTGGCTAGCTACCGGTTTTACGTTCAGTTCCTCATTATCTACGGATGGAGATTTCGGTTCAGTCCAAACATTTTTTTATGTGCAGACATAATGGTAACAAATTAATTTATAAGATTCTGCAGTTCGATAAGAATTTGATTAATGTCGTTATCCTTTACATAAATTACTTTAATTTGCTATTGCTTAATAATATTGTGTTTAAGGATTAGCTTGAATGTTCGAAATTACAAAAGAACCCGACTAATTTCTGTTCCTTATTTATCAAACGGTATTGATTGTTGTTTAAATATTATAACTGCAATAATTCATCTTTGACAATAAGGCAACAAATTCTACGAACCGACCTATTTGATATGCAAATTGTTACATCACGTTACTTTTAATACTTTCCGTGTTACGGTCATTATTACCAACCTGTGGTTTATAAAAGCTGGTATATTCGCCCTTTTCATAATTGGACCACGACTTAGTCCATTCTTAGCGAAATGATTGGTCATAATCTCAACCTTGGTCACACTAATTTTGTGAATGATTCACCTCTCTATGGCCAATGTTTGTTCAAAACTTGGTCTTTTGGTAGGAGTCAAACATCGTTACAACTGTTTACATTACGGACGTAATCTCGCATTAAGCAATGCGCGATTATGAAATATTAGGCACTGTACGAAATTGCCTTCTGTACGATTTGAGTGGTGATATTTTCGACTCGATCGATAAAGACACGAGTCGTTAACCTATTAAACAAAAAGGCACGTTCGTAAGGCAGGCCATGCACGGCTATAAACCATGTCCACGTGTGTTCGGAATAATTACAGCTTCGATGCCGGCTAAGTACCTAAGTGGTTTCGACGCGTCTGAATCACCACCTGACGCAACTCAGCTACTGAGCATACCTACACTGACTACAAAAACTATCATTTATAGAAAAAAGTTGTAAATCATTGCAAATGAATGTAACCTTATCCCATAAGCCACATCTGCATATGTTAGTAAATAAATAAGTTTAGAAAATAACCCAAGTTAAGTATCATTCGGATTGGAAATCCAGTAGCGACTAACGTCGCCACGCTGGTTCTCTTAATATCCGACCAACGGAAGTATCACACAGCGATAAATTATTTACGATCTTTATAAACACTTAAAAATACCAAAATCCATTTCCATTCATAAGCAGAACCGAAACACGGGCCCATACAAACGCACGAGCGATACTCATAAAACCCGTTTAGATTTTGATAATTTTATTAACGATCGAATGCACGGAACGCGGAGCCACGGACCCCTAAAGTATCATATATTATAGCCTTAACACAAATTATACGAGTTTAGAGCCACAACATAGTGTGTGGGTGTCTTAATGTTAAAATGTGTCATATGTAATTATACGATCCAGGAAATTTTTAATGTTATCCAAATGTCGTCTTCTTTATTACAATAGAAGCTAAACTGGATCTATTGTGTCACAACATATTTCGTTAATGTGATACAATAACATAAGAATGTTGCTCTTTATGGAGGTCACAAAAAGATTTGAATCACGAGAAACTGTCACAAGACCGAAATTGCCGAGTTATTCTACCGAGTTTGACAATTAGCGTGGTAACGATACGCACCGAAGAATTTTTGTCGAGACTATAATTACACTGTTGTCCATTCACTTTACATCATTGCCCGGATTTCTACATCTTCTTTAGTATACCCTCATTTATAGCTATCACAGTGTGGCGTAAATAATTTCTTTTACTTGTCCCAGCGTTCATTAGGGGCACGCTGTTTTATCAAAATCAGTTTGATGGCGACAACTTAAGCACTTCATGTAAAATTTGGAACCATTATGTCTGAGTAGACGACATTATATTTTGTGCAACCATTAACAACACTAAAGAGGATTCAGGTAGCGGTGATATTCGCGAACGTTATCGTTGAGCAACTTAATGATTTTGTGTTGTTTTGGAATTTAGAAGTTTGTTATACTGAGACTGCAGTACACCCCGAAAACTCCATACAAGCGCCGCGTTTCAACGACCTATTACACAGACGCTACACAGTGACGTTTTTGCACACGGGCAACTGTGTGCATGAAGTCTAGGGCTATTGAATGAGCACACGATTTGGCACACGAACTCACAAGGTGTGGTGAGGTAATTGATTGTGGGGCGGGGCGGAGAGTTTCCTTTCTGTACGGTAGTATTTTCTGTGATTGCAGCATAAATACTGCCGAAATTTTATTCGACAACTTTCGAGAGAGAGAAAGACAGAGAGTCGACAACTTCAACAAATCATCCAAAGTTTTGAATCTACATCAAAAGGAAGTGGCCTGTTCCGTAACAGAATTGAAAGGGTAAATTAAATAACTTATTTATTATGTACCTATTTCACATAGTATCATGCTTGTACAAAATATCTATGTGAACATCCGACCTCGTTTACAAAGAAGTGCTAAAACGAACATCACAATTACTTATATCTCTGTGGAGACTAACGACATTAGTATCCACTTATGTAACGACAATATCCACAACGGGTCCGCTAATCATGCGCCTCTTTGATCTTTACAAACGTTAACTTTTCAAATTCTTCGTACAAACAGCTAGTTGCGTGTCTTTTTTATTGCTAAACAGCAAATCAATTGCGTACTGCCTTCAGAGGCTAATCAAAAGAAAACGATCCGTTAGTTGCATTAGCAGTCTGATTAATTAAACTCCTTAAGAGCGAACACGTTCTTACATTAACGTCTCATGGGCACTAAAGTACTTTAATTAGTAGTTTTCCATTTATTAGACACCTAGTAAAAGCAATTCACTTATTAGCTAGTTGTCGTGTTACCATTGTGTAGTTCATTTTAAACCTTATACTGTTAACGTAAGACATAAATTAGGTAAGCCTGATGATGTTTAACTTATTTTATGAAGATGAGCAAAGTTTCTGGGCGACGCAATTGGTCGACACGGGGTGTTAATGCAGTGAGCACGAACGGTACATTTTCAAATAGTTGTTGCCATAATTTGATAGTCTTTACGTCTACTGACATGTGAATTGATTTATATTATTTGTCTTTGAATGTTCATGTTAATTTATTTTTTAGGTTTTAACGGTTTCATCATGTTGTACAAATATCACGAACATGATTGAACGAGGTTATTTTCACTAAACAACAAAGCACGTTGTTGTCCTGAATAAGATAAAGTTCTTTTTGATTTGGAGTGTCGGAATAATGAAGTCAGTGACACCACATTAAATTTGACGCAGTGTTCGAATTGTCCGGCTATTGAATTTGGATGGAACTGTGTCCAGGACAATCGTGAAACACCATCCTTCATATTTGACGTTCCACTACGACATAATACCATCGATTTAGCGACCCCATATGTTCTATTATTGTCAGCTTTCATTTGAACATTGTCATTAAAGTTAAGCTAATCAATCACTTGGACCATTGAATAATTTACAGTCAGTTCAGCTATTTCGAATCCGGCCAAGCTGACATTTTGACTTTCTACAAATTGAAACGGAATTGTAAACGTCTGTTGAAAAGTTTTGCAAACACTTGCTGGAAATTGCTGCCTAATTTCTCGTCATACCGTTTTTGGTGTCAACCTAATGTTGATAATTAAATTTTGAGAAAAAGGCATATGCCCCCACTTAATAAGTGTTACACGAAACGGAGGTTTTGACGAGTCGCAACTCAGTGAGCAATTAGCATCGGGACGTGTTAATGACGCAAATTTGGATTTTCGAAACATTTTCGACGAATTTAGTGTGTCGTCGGCATCCCAATCATTGAATGTTTATTCAACCAGTGCATGAAATGTCTAAACATTATATTTGAGTTCTGTCTAAAAATAGGTGCTAGAATATCTGGACAAAAGAGTCGTTGGTACCGTTGAAAATCGAGTGACCAAACGCGTGTCCATTTAAATCGGGAAAATAAACAATTGAGTTGTCACGCTCTTCATTGTTGGGCCGCAATCAATATGCCCACCCATTGAAAATGTAAAGTATCCAATAACGGTAAAACTAATTACGGTTCGGTAACGAATCGAGCCACTCACGACATCCACTATGTAAGTGGACGATGGAAACAGACAAAAAGTGAATCGTGATTTGAACACATTTAAAATCGTCTAAAATGAATAGTAAGAAAAAGTAAAATGTAATGACAAACTGTCCAGCACTCCGATTACTAAAAGATTTATTTTAAAGCGTTCGCTTGCACCTATCGCTGAGATAGTGGAAGTAGACTAAGTTTTCGCTAAAAGTTTTAAAAGAAACAATGAATGTTTTTGTCATAAAATTCAACCAAAAAACATAAAATAATAAAACTGATGTGGCAAGCAACTTGTTTTATGTTTGTTTACCTGTTGTTCTGAAATTATTAACACCGTGAAATAACTTGCGCTCCATCACAATGAAATATTTTATCGTATTCCGTTTTCTCATTTCCGTAACCCCAAAAACTGTTCATTGTGTGACAATTTAATTTTCATGTTGCGAAGTACGACGTGACGTAGGCGCTGGCGCAGGGCCCACTAAACTGGTCACCACAAAAAAACGATCTCATTTAGTTTCACCGGTATCAACAAAACGTGAAAGGTAATTTCATAGTGCGTTTTCCGTTTGCCATGCTTTAAGGAGCTCTTTGCCCTTTACACTTTCATTTGTTTTTTACCAGCGTTCTAGTATCTTCTCCGATTCGATAAAACCATCTCATATAAAGTTTAGACGCGATCGTTGCCCTTGCTTTTTGTCATTGTTTACCTTTCCGAGAAAATGTTTCTCGTTAAAGTCGCTTAAGTAAATCGATAGAGCTTTTGTGTCCAGAATTTCCATTACAATCACATCATCTATTTACTAATAATCCTATAGACGGTTATGGCAGATGTTTCGATCAATAATTGCAACATTATGAAATATACCAATTAGTTCCAAATGCGGTAAACTGATGTATACACATGTGACGTTATCCAGTATTTTGTCTTATTGTTGTGTGCAAGTATGAACCCACACAATTTGGGGAATTTGTTATAATCCGCGCCGACTCTATTGTTATGCATTGTCGGAATAGACGCGGGAATAACACGAAGGGGAGAGATAATGCGGGGGTTACCATTGAAATAATAATTTGGTGAATTTTGAAAGTCGCTGTCGATGATTGATTCGTAAACATCGCGCGATTTCAGAAAATCGGGAATGCGGTTATTAAAAATCGTGAATAAATGAAGGCGCGGTCGCACGGCACAGGTGGAGACGCTCGGGGCGAGTGCGATGGGAGTCGCTGTCGAGTCGCATCGCGTCGCGTCGCGCGGCTCCAAGCCCGGTTATTAATAATCCGCATTCACGAAGCACACGAGCGAGCGCCGCGCGCCCCGCGACCACATTCCTCCGTATTGTGTCGGCTCCGCTCGCGATACTTTTGTCTATTCATTCACACAGATAAATCACCTCAGTCTACTCAATACAAACATTATTTATTTCTAACGACGATCCCACCGCGGTACATCGATTAATTAGTCTAACACTACAGATAAGATACCGGTGAAAGCGATCGCTTTCAATTTTCTGTAGAGGGGCACTTGGCGTAAAGTGCGCGTTAAGTGCGAACAATCGGAGATAAAACGTGCGAGACGGGACTCCCTTAATCCGGTGATCGAAGATTGCGAGAAAACGTTTTGTCGTGGGGTTGCACGCCTCGGTCGGTCGCATTGTCTGCTCGGACTCTAATTTGATTGTCCACACGTGTTGACGTGGGTGACTGATGCGCGCTTCCCTAATTAAACCTATGAGATGCTAATGGGACCATTCATCTCGAGGTCAGATTGTTTCTCTGTCTAAGACGACACTGGTATTTTGATCCACGATACGAGCAGTAATGAAGTTACGCAGAAACAAGCGAATATTATCAGTGTTCATTGAATTGCCCGACGTCGACTCGCCACACGCGATGGCGTCTCGCAAACGCAATGTCATAGCGCTGATATGCAGCGAGCGTTTTAAATTGATTGTAATGCGAATGTGTTCTGAACAACTGTGATTCGAGCCGGGGACATCTGACTTCCATTAGTCGGTTACGTGATCATTCCACTTTGACCTCACTGTGACTGAGTTTCTAAATTTTCCTCGTAAATTTTTAACAACATTATAAAGGTATTAGCGAGGACCGCCTTAGGGCTCGTGGCTATCTAAGGCATCGGCCTGGTTAATATGCTTATTAAATTATGTCGATGGCAAAAACGTAGTCGGCCGTTCGTTTAGCTTTAGGGAGTAATTAGCGGAATGAGCTTTATCGTGAGATTTAATCACTGACGGTAATTACTGGGTTAAATCCGGGCACCGAGCGAGCATGTACGCCCTGCCCGTGCGTGTGTCGGTTCTATGACATCGATACTGCGAAACGAGTCTCAAAGTGAACCGATACTTCAAACGAACCATTTTGAACTGCTCTAGAACTCATTATCTTTGATTTCAAATTAGAATTTAAACGATTTACTGAAATTAGAAACTTGTTACTCAAACAGAATGTAGGGCATTATCAAGGCACAAACACAATTGGTAGTAAAATAAACAAGAGCCGAGCTGCCTATTGTAGGCAAGCATTATTGTTACTCTTGAATGGTAATTGGATTTGGGGTCATTATTGATTAGCGAACAAAAATTTGTGAACAAACGGAGCATGGGACCGGCTCGCCCAGCCCGCATCTGTAATCAACGACTTTGCATATCAATACCTATTTTAATATCGACATGCATCATTTCATTTAATTGCATTTCCTGATCGCCCCGTTCGACCGATAATGGAGTATTTTGCCTAGACCTGAACAGATCTGTTGATAAATATTTATATTCACGAACATGTTACATGTCAATTAATGTTGGAAAATAATTGACGTAAAAACGATTTCCATTAACCAATAAAATTATATGGAGTCTAACCTTACGCGTCAAAGTCGGCATAAAGACTAAGAAGTTGAAAAATAGAGCTAAATATGAGATTTAATTAGAAGGACTCAGAGACGTTTTTAAGGATCGAGACTTGTCAAGTGTAATTTAAGGTGGAACTTTACGTTAATATTTTAAATGTTTGTTAACAGTTTCTACTAAATCCAAAATTGCATCTTAACCCTGACTATGATGATGAAAACAATACACACTCTATAAACGATTTTAATCGAAATCAGTTATTCAATCATCCACAGGATTTCAATCTTCTTCACAGTAACTTATCTGAACTTTAGTCATAGGTCAATAGCGACCATCAATTAGCCATTACAAGTCAACAGTGACAGCTAAACATAAATATCCTTAAGACTTATGGGCACATGCCTGACCAGAGATTGAGTCTACAAAAAATATTTGAAGTCTAGTTTAACTTTTTGAATCCCATAACATACAAATACTTTTAACACATTTACTAGAAGGGTTAATAAAACTATCTATTTAAGGTTATGTTTCCACCAAATATTAACAGGCTGTCAGATCTTTAAAGAGTAGCAAGGAATTAGATAACTTTGATGATTTTCGCTTGCAAAACTAAAAAATCGCATAAGTAATCTTAAGTAAACTCACTTTACAATTCGAATGCTATGATGATAAGCGTAGCAAATCTGGGGTACGCGTCAGTAATGTAATTAATGGCTTCAGATCTCAGACCAAAAAGGTTCTGATCACTTACTGGGTCAAAGTGTCCCAACATGGGCAGTATGTACTCTAACAGCACCGCCATTGACAACTTTATACATCATCAAACTTAGATTTTGCACTGATATGGGCTCGATAGCCATAACATTATTCCTCATTGACAGCTCTAATACAAATATGTGAATTTTAAAACTTAACTTTATTAGACCATCATCTCAATTCTCGAAAACTGTCCCTGAACGATACCACCAACTGTCAAAGGAATCTGTTCAAAAGTGTTAAATCAGTTAATATAATGATGATGGATGCAGTCCCAACCAAATAGCCCGCAGCGGGGGTGTTTTACCCTATACGACAAATAAAATATTTTTATTATTAACTGTTTCCTGTCCCTTTTACGCCCACTAAAGTGTGTCCCACCGTCTCTGTCGCACTGTTTAATCGAAATCATATTTCTGTTTTGTCATTACGGTATCACGTTTAGAGTTCCTCTCTTTGGTCCAGGATTCCGAATCGTCGGTTTCTTGTTTCGAATGGTCTCCAATTCAGCTTTTTTTCTCCGAATGACGGTAAAGAAACTTGATACGTTGAAGCTTTTTATTGATTTAACATTTTGATGTGCACAAAAAACTGGTTTGAGTAACAGTTTCCTTAGCACCTTTGGCTCTTAACGCCATCTACCGACAAGTAGCGGAGTGCACGTTTTGTACCGTATGAGCGCTATGAATGAACCCCGGATTCCGTTGAAAAACCATGCGTGTCAAAATCAGACAATATTGTTTAAAGTCTAAGACAGACACGTATGATTTCCTTTCATCATCACGGCCTTACCTGTGGGGGCTCACAAAAAACACCGCAGGTAGCCCATTTGTTTGTTATTAATTCTCGCGTCGATTCTCTTTTTTGCCGTCGACCACTTTAATACTGTGAGAATATTAATTATAATTATAAACGGGATTCGTCGCGTTCGTTATAAGTTGCTCTGGGACCGAGTTTTCGTTTCTAAATTTAAATCTGATCATTTATCACGCGACAATGTCGGTTTTATCTTGATGCTGTAGGTTTTTATTATTTATTGTTTCCCAACATTGTGGGCTGGGATTAAAAACGTCATATGACTTATGGATCTAAACATCAGCTTACATTAATGACTGAATTTCTTGTAATACAACGCATAAAATCGGCATCAATGTTAATTTGACGTATTTATAACTTTAATGTGGGTGTTTAACGTGTTTTGTCTCAATAAAAAATAAACATTGGAAACATTGACCCAAAAGATGCAGCAGTGCAAAAGATATTTATACCCATTTTTTGGAATATGTATCTGTAAAAGAAAGACCTTCTTAATGCATTCTGCGCAAGAGTGCGTTGATAACCTTTACGGCTGGCAAATCCGAGTATTCTGTTACATTACATATAACATTTTATTCAAAAGTCGTTTCAATAAGGGGTTCCGGTATCGCGCAGGCGTGGATGCGACGCCAGGCAAATTATCAGCAACGCCTAACCACGCTTTCTGAACACGGTAAGAGACTTACTTTTCCAAGGCGACAACCAGCCACAATAGTTCATTATGCCACTATATAATTGGCATGGATCTAATGTGACGAGTTAAAGGGTGCGATAGGTAAGAATTATTAATCTAAAGATTGTGTTGTTCTTGCAAATATAAAACGGTAACTATAAGATTTTCAATATTCAATGCATTTTGAACTTGATTTCGATTCAGATTTTGAGAAAGATAAGAAACATGTTACTTAAGCGTAGCATCATGAATGTAGGTCATGCTTTTGTTCAATGATTAACGGAGTGTATGGTGGTGCAGCGCATCGATAGAGCCCACATACAAATGTGTCTTTGGAAATATATAGGTTTATGTTTGTCAGCGAAAATCTTTCATCGCATATACATTTTGAAAACATTTGCTTAGTTTCCTATATGAATATTTGTATCATTATTAAAATTGTATCTAGAGGACGTTTAAGAATTGAAGCTTTCTATACAACCTCAAATATATTTCATGCTACTTTGCCTTGACAGATTCCCCGGAATATCCTATCGCTCATCTGAAGCCAGTCGTGACGAATTGAAATTGAATTCTGTCCTTGACTTTTCATTGATCCATTTTAAACAATACCCATTTATCTCGACATTTAATAGAAAGCATAATATGCCTAGAGTCTTATGACTGATTTATGCAATTATTTTAAAGATAATGTTACAACATCTTATTTTGAAATTCTTAGAACAACTTGACGTTTAATGTGTTGAAAGTGATTGTTTGGAACAGGAAAACTTTGATAATGAAACAACATTGAATGAGGATCATGAAATGCATGCATTTTTAAATATTGTTGCGTCAGTTCTTCATTTATAGTAGATAAAGATGTAACTGGAAGTTGCATACATGACAATAACTGTCGATGATTTAAAAAAAAAATTGATGGGACGTGAAACTGTACGAGTCTTTGGACATGAAGACATTAAAAGTAAAAAGATATGGTGCACCCAGGTCAGCATTAACCGCACGCTCAACCATCACGACAACAACATTAGCTGCCTCTGGACCCCCGTTTAGGTGCAAACTGTCGTTGGAAAGCACCTATTGTGATCGGTGAAATTTATTTTCTGCATGCCGTGGGAATGTTGCAATTATATTAGCCCGCTTAAGATGAAGATATTGAGGCGAATGTGCTGATCTTGAGATTTATATTGGGGCTTGTCAAACTCAACCACGGGCATTTACAATATTTATAAATTATTACAAAGCTTGGCAGAAATGTTAAAGGTGTGATTGATCGTCACTGATTAATTAATATTTTGCTTCTTTTAGGCAATATTTTCCATTAAAGTCCTGTTAAGGTAGATATTTGTAATGATAGTATTCAAATAATTTCCTATTTTCCATTGTTCCGATCTCGGAAACTAAGGAAAACGATGCCAGACTAGTATATAAATAAAAGATGGCGGGCGAAGCTCACGATACTTCTCAAATTGAATATTAGATTGAAATTACGCGCTCGAGCGGTCTCTCCTCCGGTTTTGTTACGCGAATGATACATAAAGCGCGCGCGCATACAAACACAGCAATAAGAATTTTAAATTAGCATTCTTTTTGTGTACCGCGCCGCCCTACTCTACCCGCGCACCCCACCGTCTTAATAATATGGAGAAATTGAGTTGTTATACACCCTTTTCGGAGGAGGCGCGGGTGCAACGGAACACCTCGTGGAGAAGCCTTTTTGTAATTGAATTTAGATATTCTTTCCCCGGATATAACGACAGGGAGGTTGGGCCTGCTAGTTCCGCGAATAGAATACATGTAAATGTGGTGATATGAAATTCTCGAGTCGACGATGTGGCGGTGTCGCATGTTATTATTGCTGACGTTATTTTGTGTGTTTTCCTCATACGAAAGACCATTTATGAGAGTCTTTTACAGAGATTCATAAGTAAAACGTATATCGTAATCGTAGTAAACGGTAAATTATTTCACATTTTTATTATTTAGATTATACCTGTTTTGTATTTGGAACAAATCTCATTCAGTTGTCAAATCAAAAATACCACAAGAGAGTGATACAGAAAGTTTAGAATTTATGTTAATCTAATCATGCTATAAGTACCTCGCCCAAAATAGGTTCTATTAATTTGATCAACCTTCCGAGAAGCAACGATGGCATGATACTCGTATGTAATTACAGAAGGCTATTAACATCGGCCGTGTACAAACATGGCGGCTGATTGTAGGTTTCGTTTTAATTGCGCACACGCATCCCGATGGCCAGTTAGAGCTCGCGCACTGATTTTAGCCTGCATCATGGAATTCGTGAGAGCGTTAATTACTTATTGATTTTCCGATCGATATTGGAACGAAATCAAAGTGCCCGGTTCCCACTAAACTTTATAAAAAAGAAAAAGCAGCGAAAGAATACTTTATAATGCTACAAACTCACATAAACCACTTATTTGTTAAACTCAATTTGAATATAATTTGCCTTAAACTACGAGAACAGTTTCCCAAAAATTTCACCAACAATGAAACAATAATTTAACACCATCTACCGCGATTTGACTAACAGCTCACAATATGACCGGTGGAGTTAAACAATTATCCATTCAAAGTCCGTCAACGACTTTAAATTCCCACAGTCGTGTTTCACCCCATTCCCATCCCAAAATGACATTAAATAATAGTTAAAGTAAGCTAATTTTACAGTCGCCAGTGAACATAAAATGAGCTAGCTCTCCCCCCGCGCTCCTCACGCGTCTACGAGGCGACCATTAAAGACTCGACACATTACGCGACAGATTGAAACTTTGCGTCTTAATGCTCTCCAGGTAATTGTTCCGACATTACGATTCGACGGCGGTAATTACGGGGTGACAACTCTAATCACACCTCCGCTCTCCAAGAATTTCGTAGCTCCGTACATTGACATTTGACATATACGTAACAAGCAGAGCCATATCAGAGCATAAAACGAAGTATCATTCATCACAATTCTCAGCACACAAAGAATCATATCAAGATGTTCGAATATGGAAGCGGGAATTAAAATTTTAATTACTTCACGAGGCGTTTATGAGAGATCGGTGCTATAGTTTGTTTTGAATAGAGAACAATATGTAGACGGTGACCTGGCAGTCGCCAGAGGGCAATTTGAGGTTATTAAAGAAAAAATATAACAATCATTAAAATTAAACATTAATGATAATGACACATTCCACGTGGATGGCGCGGCGAGTCGGCGTCACGCTCATCTCGGAGAAATAAGATTAAAACTAATTCGAGGTCTTCCAAATTATAGACATACAGAGCGGCGGATGTCGCCGCAACGCAGTGGCGGCGCCGGCGCAGCCAAAACCGCACGTCATTGTTTTTTGTGCTAAGCCCCGAGGCTCCAAGATCGGATCCGAGCCCAGCCGCTAATTAATTATTTCACATGTATCGATCATTAATTACGGATGACCGGCCGATCGCATCCACCCGAAGCCTTCCTAATGACCACGAGCAATTTGTCGATCGTAATTATCTTACAAATCACACGTATAAAAACGAAATAATGATTTAAGTTTTTAACACGATCGAGGCATTATCCGAAGTAGACATTAATAGCAGAAAGCATCGAGATCGAATCAATCTTAATCTCGTACAGAAACGTAATCCAGATTTATTTATGACGGAGAGCGCGTGTGCTATTATACTCGTCTGCGGCAATTTGCCTCGGAAATTGTCTTAATCGGCCGCTCAAGGGACTATTTATGTATAATTATTTCCAAATTCGAACTGCGTTTGATGCCTTTCCGCTCTCTTTGAGGTGGTTCGACAAAAAAGTCATCTGTTGCAACAATTAAGCGAAGAAAAAATAGAAATAAGTATCGAAGGGTCCGGAATAATTACAGGCGCAAATTGAAGGTTCCTAAGAGTCTTTTTGGTGGAGTGGCGCCTGCCAGGTTACCTGCATGTTCACGCGATGTCAGTCCTGTCCTCGATGAGTCAAATCTCGATAAATCCTTCATTGACTAAGAAAACTTCAATGCTAAATACATATATACGGTTGGAAATGATCTTTATTTTAAGTTTTTTCATTCTTAAATTATCCCTAAGCCTTGACTCACTGCAGCATGATTTGTGTAAAATAATATGCGACGGATGACAGATCATCATGTATGTGTAATTTTAATCCCCATAAGCCGTTTTTAATTAAACAGATAAATTAATGAGAAGCCAACATTGACAGTCGTTAATCAACAGAAGAATCACGTTACGAACATCAAAAGACTGTAATTACAAACATACCTGTGGCTGCTTTACGAATTTGCTCTGTCACTTTGTGCTGAATGACATCAAAGTGGAATTTTAATTACAACTTTCTCTGTTATTCAGGTGTTTTAAAACTAATTAGAGTTTTTTTGTCTTCTCTAATATCATTCGAACAAATTACGTTCGTTCATCTTAGTAGTACAGAGAGACAAAAAAAATTTAAAGGTTAGATTCTTGCATGTTGTGATTTCACAACATGCAAGAATCTAATCTTGTAAGACGTTATAAAGTAAAAATGATTTATATTACTTCTTATTCAACTTTTACCTCCTTTTTATTTGCTTGATAATAAAATAAACACATAATAAATAGTAGGTATGCATTTCCAACAACTAAACTTATCAGTACCTACCTATTTTTCAATTATTAGTCAATGCTACTTAAATCTTTCTAAAATCATCTTACTGGAACATAAGACTTATCTTATTGGTCTGAAACCACAAAATACTCATCGAAACCATCGAAACTCATTTCGAATCTAATGAGATCTTTGAACTCCAATGCCCTTTATCTTAGTGGTAGGCTTTGAGTCATGTCGAACACGGCCATTATTGTAAAGCATCTTCAACCGGCGTAGACGCTGCAAAAAGAGCCATTCCCATCGGTGAATTCAGGACTATTACCATTAATGAAGGTTTAAACTTAAGCCCTAACGGTGGACATTGTCGAACGAGATCCTTACCATGTACCAGCAGAATCCGCGTCGTTCCCACGTCTAACGAGACTACCTCCATTACGTACAATATTTTACATACATTCCATGCACTTATTATCAAAGTATTAAGTAAATGGTTCTCTCCGACTACGCTCAATTTTATTTCCATTAATCGCTTTTCGACATTTTCGGCTTGATGCCTGACAACGCCGGCTTAATACCTTATTTATTGTAATTCTTCGCACGGACTTAGTAGATGTTGTTTAAATGCTTTTATGATGTTTTCGTGAAGAAAGCAGTCTGGGGGTAATTATTTAGCAGTGTTCTGCGGTTTCGTGGGGCGAGCGGCCGGCGAACCTAATGAGGGCCTGCGTAATAACCGACGATTATTAATATGGACGTAGTTTACCGCGTCTCTTGTTACTGACGCATCATGCACTCTTCGGGGTTCGCTGTTTTCTGTTGTTTGCCGATTCACGCTTATTGGCTTTTCTTGTCTGGTGGATTCTTTGCCTTCAATTGATTCTGCGGTAAAGGATTAGCTTACAAGTGTTTAATACCCTTTTTCATACCAGGCAGGTTTCTTCTGAAATATTCTATTTATTTAGAATTTAGCTTAGAATAAAACTACGAGTACGTAGCGAGAGTTAACTAAGGATAAATAAGAATTTATCCAGTCATTTCGTTCAAAAGATACTTTATGGGTAAGTACTAACTAGGTAGGTACTTACCGGAATTTATGATTGGTAAACTTAAGAACTTGCATTCTTTTATTGTCATCGTCAGAATTGCCCGTTTCAGATTTCTATTGATTAGCTTTCTCTTTAAATAAACAAGTTGGATTAGTCGGTGATCATGCAGATTACTGTTCATAAATTGGACATTGACAAAAGGCATTCGTTCCTTCCTACCATCCTATCAATAACATTGTGGGAGCCTCATTAATGAATTGAAAAGCGCGCATCTTCATTATGACGGACTTGATAACTATTGTAGGATTCTGATGCGGGTACGGCATATGTGCGCGTGCGCCAGTCGCTCCATGTGTGCGTCAGTGGCCAATATGAATACGTAAATTGCGTCAGTGTCGGTGCACACACAAGTCATAATTTCCGCCGTAGTTTTCTCACGCTCACACACTCATATGAGTACGTATAATTTGCACTGGCGGTAACTAAGTGTGTATTATGTTTGTTTGTGTGTGCTTTTATCGGAAATTAGTTCTGCTGCGAGCATCGGGGTATTGGTGGAAATTGATAGAACTGATTGTAATGATGGGAATCTATGCACGTGCTAATGTATTAAAAATTTAAATCAGCCAGTTATGGATAGAACTTGCAAAACAGAAATTACGACCGCGCCCCTTTATACCCTTTGATTTTCTTCAAAATTTTTTAATGATACAATATTGTGTGAAGTTAATATTTCTTAATCAAACAATACATTATGAGGAAAAAATTACTAGGTTGCGTATTTTGCACCCTCAAATCGCTTTGTTGGCTTTGTAAGTCAACCATGGATTCCCCTGAACATCTCGTTGTCTGCGTATGTGTAAAAATATAGTTAGAAGCAAATTATAGCATTACAGACCATTCACCTCCACTCTAATTACAGGCTCTTTGCATAATTTCCATACACATTAGCACAGCGAAATGATCTACAAATTGCTTTAGAGAAGAACCACAATAATTATGCTTTGTAATTGGACTTATTTACTTTGTCATGGCAAAGATATCGTCAAGTTTGATGGTACGTGTAATCTCTTACATGTTAAGGAAATTTAAAATTCAATGAGGCAACACGTTTATCTATACTTGTTAAGATAATGGACTTAGTCAATTTTTAATTAGTAACTTTATATTCTTTTCTTGTAAATTTTATTCATCATCGAAGTTATAACTAACTTGATTAATGTATAAAATGATTTAAGCTTTGGAACAAGGATTGCTGCATTGTAGAAATTGATCGCAATTATGTGACAATGAGCTTCATTTATACAAAATAACTGTCGCGCGTCTCGTTAAATATTGACATTAAGTATCGAGTGGATCGATACAATTTATCACGATTTCAAGGGAGTCGACCGTTAAAATGTAAACACTAATATGGGTGCGGTGCGGTATACCAAATTATTTGTAAAAGAATCCAAGGTCTTCCCAAAGCTATTTTTTTCTTTCTGAATTTATTTTTTATCACTTATGTCCACATCCCGTTCAAGGTTTGTCGCCGATTTATAGTAATTTGGTATTTTATCATATATCCGGTGTTTATTCATTCATTAGTCAACTTTATTAATGGAATAACGAGTTACGAAGTATTACTCAGTTCCTTTGATTAATTTAGTAATTGTCTTGCCGTTGAGTTGAAGGTGGGAAAACTAGAAGATTATTTAATTTACCCCATCCTTATAAACGGTGTAGGTATCCTTTGCACGAAAAATGATCATAACGACGTTTGTTCTGTATCGTCGTTCAAACGTTATACTCAAAAGGTGCACAAAAATGTTAACAAAATAATATTTTGTAATAATTAAATGATACCTAATGTTGCACAATGTTGTAGCTAGATCGTAATTTATATTCTGGTCATTATTAATGCAAATGCTGACTTTTTGGTCCCATAGTTTTCAAATTTATGAGTCAACTAGCTGTTAATAGGAAAAACTGGGTATTATTATAATCAATATTATCTTATTGGAACGTCATGTGACATATTTTTATATCTTATTTGTCATCTTAATACAAAATATTATTCAGGTCTCGTTAGGTATTTGTGGTACTTTTATCCCTGATAAAGATCCAGATAACGCAGATGACGGCTTAATCTCGGTTTTTTAACGAATTTTCATTCTTGTTTACCTATCTCATTGAATCGATACAATCAACTTTACTTTAAGACTCTTATTACTGTGTAATAAGAGATATAATTCAACGAAAATTTACTATGGACACGCAATGATCTATGTTTGTCGAGATCCAGGTTTGTTGGTTGCTTAATTGTAAATGTGTCAGTGTTGACATCGTTGACAGCTGTCATTCGGATAAATTGATCGCAGTTGTTTGCGCAAATAACAGTTAGATAAGCAGCGATTACTATGTATTTTAATTTAAGTACTTATTTATTCGAGTGTTGTTTACTTAGTTTTTATGGGAATTTTCTTGCCTGTGGGAATTGGGTTTATCCACTTATCAGAGACACGTTAGTCATAAAAAAGTGTATTAAAAAGTGTATTTTCGATACACAGAAACCAGTTCATACATTTAATTGTGGTTTTCCAAATTTAAATTTTATCGTCAATGTAAAATATAATGACAATGTGAGTTCGAAAACAAAACTGGTGACATAAGCGGCCGCCCCACCTACTTCCGTTTACGACAACACTTGAACCTATTCAATAGTCACCTTCAATCAACTAGGTGAAACTGGCCCGTGAGAAATAGGTGATATGGTATGTTTACATTGATGATCTTTTGATGATGCGTGACGTTTATCAAGAAGAATGTTCATAAAATGTTGAAAATAAGGCAACCTTCAGATGTGTATCTCACCCTTTGCTAAACATAATAAATAACTGTATATTACAAAAATCAAACTCAATTGACTAATGAATTTAGATCCTTATGGCTAATTTTGTATTTATTTCCTACTAACAGCCGCCCGCGGTTTCACCCGCGTGGTTCCCGTTCCCGTGGGAATAAGTATCGGGATAAAAAGTATTCTATGTTTGAATCTAGGCTATCTACTATCTGTGTGCCAAATCCGTTTAGTCGTTTTTGCGTGGTTGAGGAACAAACATCCAAACATCTAAACATCCAAACCCACAAACTTTCACATTTATAATATTAGTAGGATAGAATAACGTGGCATCACACTAGTCACTGTCAATACTAATAAGATTGTTCGATTGTTACAGGAGAGCATGTGATGCCGGCCTTTGACGCCCGGCGCCATGCCCACGCCGCTGCAGCCCGGCGGCCCCGCTAGCGGCCCGCCCCCGGAGCGCAAGCGGCGCCGCAAGCGCGACGATCCGCAAAGCTCAGTAGCGCTCGAGCCCGACGACGACGGCGACATGAGCCCAGAGGAGGAGCCCCGCAACGTTCCCGCGGCACCTGCGGCGCCCACGCCCGCACCCTCCTCCGCACCCGCGCCTACCTCACCCCCTGCCGCACCTGACGCCGTCGACCTCACCTCCCGACGAGATTCTCCGCCCCTCTCATCAGACGTCGAGAGGTTTGATGGCAAAATCGTCTACAACCCTGATGGATCCGCCTACATCATCGAGGACCCCGAACTATCGGAGGGTGAAACCAGCCTGCCAGACTTGCCTAAAATAGAACCCGGGTGCATCGTTGACAGTCGCGACAGCAACATCGTCGAGAGACAGCTTGATTTCCCACAAATTGCGAGTGCTTTTTATGTCTCAAGAAACCCTTCGTTATATGGAGCTCTTTATGGTAGATTAGCGGCAGAAAGAGCACGAGCGAGGCCTGATGCGCCAGTTATGCACAGCTATCGAGTGTTCAGTTTCCGTGGAGCTAAAGATGCACCAAGGCCGACATCTCCGCCAGCCGAGTGCCCCGTCAGCGTACCAGTGAAACCGATCCTTATGTGTTTTATATGTAAATTAAGTTTTGGATACGCTAAATCTTTTGTAGCACATGCGCAATCTGACCATAGTTTATCTTTACTAGACTCAGAAAGAGACGCTTTATCAAGAGAGAACGCATCGGCTATCATTCAATGTGTTGGAAAAGATAAAGAGGCGCTAGTTTCATTTTTAGAACCTGTGGGTACTGCTGCGCCTTCCCGTGTGCCTGTGTCAGATAGTCCTGCAAATATGTCGGAGTTATCGAGTCCATCAATAGAAAAAAGGCCAGACACAATGACTCCTGATAGAGAAAATGATTCTGGTTTACCAAATGGTACTTGTGACGATAGGAGGCCGAGCCCAAATGCATGGAGACCGCCACGATCAATAGCAGAGTCAATGGTACAGCAGCATTCCTTGATCTCAGTTGCACATCCTCATACAATTAACGCTTCTGTGCAGCAACGAATTAGTCCAAATTCTTCTCCACCATTCCAAGCAACACCACCAGCTTTTCTTTCGGGCACGACGATAGGAGTTTGTCCAGACCATCTTGGTGGACGACCATCAGGTGCTGACTGTCCTAAATGTGAATTAATATTGAACTCTGGCAGGCTAGGTGGCCCATTAGCTGGTATGCATAGTAGAAATTCCTGTAAAACGCTGAAATGTCCGAAATGCAACTGGCATTACAAATACCAAGAAACACTAGAGATTCACATGAAAGAGAAACATCCAGAAGCTGAAACGAGTTGCATTTATTGTATAGCTGGTCAACCACATCCGAGGCTAGCAAGAGGTGAAACTTATACCTGTGGATATAAGCCCTATCGTTGCGAAGTATGCAATTACTCCACCACCACCAAAGGAAATCTTAGTATACATATGCAGTCTGATAAACATTTAAATAACATGCAAGAGTTACAAAACGGCGGAAACCCTGGAGAAGGAAATCTACCTCCTGCTCCTCAGCATACACCTCCAGGCGTTCATAAGCCTCCATTGCCGCATCACTCGCCATTGGGTCAGAAACCAAAGCCAACATTTAGATGCGATGTTTGCAATTATGAAACAAATGTTGCTCGTAACCTAAGAATACACATGACATCTGAAAAACATACCCACAACATGTTAGTATTACAACAAAATGTCAAACATATGCAAACTCTTTCTGCGTTACATCATAGACAGCAGAGTCAGCAGCAACTAGAAAGCTTGTTGCATTTCCATGGCAGTGATGCACCTCCACCTAATCCAGAGGCAGCTCTAGCTGATATGGCTTACAATCAAGCTCTAATGATACAACTAATGACTGGAGGCCCTGGACCCTCGCCGCCTGAATTAGGTGCACACCTTGATGTTGGCCTAAACCCAGAAGCTATGGAGCCACCGCCAGAACCAGCGGACCCGGAACCAGAAAGAACGTTCCATTGTTGTATATGTAACTGCTTTTCTACAGATTCTCTGGAAGCTCTCGGGCATCACTTAGCACAAGACCGTACGAAAATTAGAGAACAAGAGATTTTAGCACTGGTTGCCGGACACTATGTTTGCAAACTGTGTACGTATAAGACGAATTTGAAAGCCAATTTTCAACTTCACTGCAAGACTGACAAACATTTACAAAGATTACAGCACGTTAACCATGTGAAAGAAGGAGGACCAAGGAATGAGTGGAAGTTGAAATTTTGCGGAGGGGTTGGAACAGGTGGTGCTGGTGTTGGTGGGGTGCAGGTCAGATGCTGCGCGTGTGACTATTACACAAACTCAGCTCATAAGCTGCAGCTTCACGCAGCCGGTGCTAGACATGAGGCAGCTACATTATTATTGAGACATCTTCGAGATTGTGCCTCTCGGATGCCACGGGAACGTCCTCGAGTTTACCGATGTGCTCTGTGCGGTTTCGGTGCTCCTCATCGACTGCCGCTCCTACAACACGTCCGATCAGTGAAACATTTGCAAATGGAACAAATACATCAACTGCAACGCCGCTCTGAAGGCAAAGACCCCACTCCTGATGTAGCCGAGCTATTCCAAGTCATTCCTCAGCCATCAGAAATGCCAAGCCCGTTCGATCAACAAGAAAATGGTAAGTTTAATAAAAACAACCACTCGCAATTAAATCTATGGCGACTGTCTTTCTTTTATTATTGTTTTTTCGTTTTGGTAGAATGTTTGTCTTTCATGTTCACCAGCGTAATAAGGAAATAGCTTATTTGTTAGCTAATAATTTTCCAACCGTGACCGCTCTATTGTTATTGAGTACTTCCTCGAGGTATTGTCTCTCACTATTACATACCTTAATAATAATTAGTAAGTTAATTTAAAATCGTTTTGTTACAAAAGAAATCAAAACGTAATTGGTTGCGCGTGCGCACTCGGCTTATTTATTCCGCTAGATGTCGCTCGTTGAACTGCCAATGCTCACTATATAAATAAAAATCTATATTGTTTATTACTTTTGTACTAAACACGTTTCGTAACATTTTATTCTATAAAGCATGAAAATCCCATTAAAATTAATTCAACCAAAACCATTACCGCCGTTCATACCGATAAAGTAATACGGAGTCGACTTATGAATGTGATTTCGAAACGTCACTATCGGTTTCCAATTTAATCCGATTCGTTCCTTAATCAATTTTGTTCTGCATTTTTTACAAACCGAACCTATTTCTATGAGAAGTGCTAATAAACATACAATTTGTTTCGTGTTAATTTACTTAAGTATACTTAAAAGTTGGTGTGTGTCACGTTATTTATTGGGTGCCTAATTATCGCTTTCCGTGACCGTTTGTCGTGTTCAATCTAAGAAGCAATCTCCATTTACGGCGATGAGCATTTAGCGAAGAATTCGTAATCACAATAATGAGATAATTACACACGGACAAAATTTAATTTAAAGCGCGCAACATTAGAACAGGTTTCTTTAATAACGTACGCCTTACACGGTGTCGCCACAGTCGGATGCCGTCATTGGTCGGAGGCGGCTCCGCCCCGCGCGCGAGGGAGACAGAAAGAAGATTTGAATTGGGAACGCGAATTTTCCATAAGTACCGCACGCGGTACGTACAATGACTCGCATTACGTATGTGGCCGTCGCGCATTAAGGATGATTGCCTCTTGTGATGAGGCTGCTACATCATCGCACAATGTCGCCGGCCGCATCGCCCGTCACATGTTTATGGCCACGGTGAAATACGATAAACTCCGAGAGAAATGTGGAGGCGAAAGAAATCCGGCTTACACCATTGTGCACCTCATGTTTATGCTTATTACTTATTTTCACCTTATCGAGTCAGCGCCTTAAACGATCGATTTTGATTTAAATTTTGAGGTTCTTGAATCACCTTCTTCCTTCTGATTCTGACGTATGATACTAAATTTTAGATACTAATATTTGTACTTCAAAAAAAATTCTATGTAGCATGGTAAATATTCATTTGGCTACTTATCTTCTCATTTTGGTATCATAAATAAACTTATATTAAAGTGGTCATCCTCAAGGTATCTACTAATTTCATTTTGAATCATTTTCACCATCAATTCAATTTTAACAAGAATAAAAACCGGTTATTAGTTCAATTATGTTAAAGCAGTGGCACCCCAAGCAACGGGAGAAGTTTTTGCCTTTATCTTTTGTCGAAGACATCATTTCATAAAAAAACCGGGTCTTTGATATTGATGGCAAACTTTGTTTATTAAAATAAAACTAGTTTACTTAAACTTATCTTTTAGTACGTATTATTATGTTCGAAACGAATGGAATCTTAAAAATTATTATGACTAGTGCAACAACAACACAACGAATCAAAAAAAATATTATCACGTCTTATAGCAATAGTGTGTGGTGTTAAATACCATACCAATATAAATAAAGCAAATCTGATAGCTAAAGATGCAAAATCAAGACAGTAAAACAAGTTAAGTGCTATTGTATCCCCGACGCCATATTGTAAAAATTCTGACCTAAATCTTGCAAAACAAAACGCACTGCACAATACCTACTTTACGACGCTATAACGATGTGGTGTTTCCTTAGAAAAGGCCCTTTGTCCATTGACAAAAAGCGTTGGAGATCGCATTTGTGCAGACAAGGTCCCTTACCTGCCTATTGTTCTATGCTCCTACCAGACTGTGGGTCGGCGATTCTACATCATAAATAATTACATTCATTGGTCACTCCAGCTTTGTATTAGGGTCAGTTACGCTATGGTTATTATTCTGGACTTGGATTTACTTATCCCCCTTTCATTAGATGTAACGGTTTTAAACGCTTAAAACTATGGAAACTGGTTTCCGAACAGGGGCTGTGGATTCAAGTTTGCTGGACTGTGAGAACATTTAAATTTTAATTAACTATGGGCTTCCAGCTGCATGCTACTGTGTTTTGTATTGTATGAAGTTGTAATTAGAAGTCTAGTAGTCTAACCTAAACGTTCAGAACGCGACCGTAATATTTATCTTGATTGTCCTCTTTTTTGCAATAATACAAAGCATACTTACTAAAACTGCTTCAAATTTCTCTTGCTCGTAATGTTCGCTATTCTTTCTATTTTTTGTCTCGTACATTTGCAAGAAATCGAATACAATAGGTGGACGAACCGTCAGATGCTCATCTAATAAAGTATAATTGTAACGTTTTATTAACGAATCTTTGGTCCCTACCTACATTGGCCGTTTCTTTCACCTTCCTTATTTGAGCGTAAACAATGCAGGCCAGCTTCTTTCACACGCTGCCGTGGACTTATCCTTGGTCAAATAATAATTGCACTCTTACATATCCACCGATGTGTCGTCTCGTCTCGCTCACACCCACCATCACATACGTCAACTCTCCCGTATGCATTTGATCCGATGCGAAACGAAATATTCGAAACCTTTTGTAATAATGAACAATGATTGTTTGCTCGTCCTGTATCTCCTTTGTGTGCAAAATTACAATATACTTGTTACGTTAGCATTAACGTCTGTGGATGTGTGTGTAGGGGATGGATAGAGCCGATACCTTTGTCTTGCCGGGACGTCGCAAACAAAACCAGCCGTACTAATAATATAAAGGAGAAGAATTTTATTTTTAACTTCAATTCAGAAAAGTAACAAACGTTCACACCGAACAATAGTTAGCTTCATTTATAAGAAATAATCTTTTTTGTAGATAAATCTCACGTAGACATAGGTAGACATTGTGGACTGCGGAATACATATCTGTGTTCCATTTGAGTTGCAGATTCCGTTGCGAGCGGTTGCAAAGTTTACGATTTGTTTAGATATTTTAAAAAACAAATTACTGATTAGTTATTGTTTCTTTTGTTAACAGATAACAAAGAACCGATTGACCAGAAGCCGGAATTGACCCAAGAGCAGAAAATGTTGCGCTTTTTAGAGCAACATCAGCAACAACAACAAGCGCAACAACAACAACATCAAGCTCAACAAAGCTCGAGTGACAGAGAAGAAGAGCGAGAAACGCCGGGACCTCACGCTTGCCCTTATTGCAACTTCAGCTGTGGAAGTGAGGTGCGGTTGCATGCTCACGTGACATCCATACATGGCGACACAGTGAGACATTTTATCTGTCCGTTGTGTCAAGATGCATTCAAAGAAAGACCGGCTCTCGAACGACATGTCATGCAAATACATTCAGTCAATTCGGAAGGCTTGCAGCGGCTGTTGTTGCTCGTTGATCAAAGTCATTGGCTCAATGGCAGCTCTCAATCACAAAGAGATGAATCCAAGCAGGGCGAAGATGAGCGAGAGATTTCATCTCCGCGTTCGGAGGGCAGTGCGGACGGCGAAACAGAGAGATGTTTGGCGTGTAATCGGACTTTCCGTAATGTTGATGAACTCTGTCAGCATCAAAATGAATCCGGTCATTTAGAACTGAAACAAACGCCGCAAGGGCCGGGTTACGTTTGCTGGAAAAAAGGATGCAATCGGTACTTTGATACCGCTCATGCTCTACAAAATCACTTCAGAGAAGCTCACGCCAGAAATTCGATCGCGAACATGTCTGTATCTGAAAAACATGTTTATAAGTATCGATGCAATCAGTGCAGCCTAGCCTTCAAGACAGTAGAAAAATTACAGTTGCATTCACAATACCACGTCATAAGAGACGCAACCAAGTGTGTTTTGTGTGGCCGAAGTTTTAGATCGGTACTAGCGCTGCAGAAACATGTTGAGACATCACACCCTGAGCTGTCAGACGAAGAATTAAATGCATTTAAAAGGAGTCTTGCATCGAATCCATTATTGCAATCCACTCAAGGTACAGCATTAGATTCAGCAACCGCTGAGCTATTACGCAAAGAAGCACTAAGAACGCCTGATGATGAGCTAGCAGATGCGGAGGACAGAGATTCGAGCGCAACTGTTGCTGACGAATCAGGTCACAATGATGCTGAAAATTCTGATGATTCGATTATTTACAAAGATCAACAGTTCTTGGAAGATTACTTAAATTCGCAAGCTATGGCCGAAGATTCATACAATGATCCTAACCGAAAGTACAAATGTCACCGATGCAAAGTAGCATTCACACGTCAATCATACTTGACAGCACACAATAAAACACTTTTGCACAGAAAAGGTGAAAAACTAACATACCCAATGGAAAAATATCTAGATCCTAATAGACCATTCAAGTGCGACGTATGCAAAGAGTCGTTTACTCAAAAGAATATCTTGTTAGTTCATTACAACAGCGTGAGTCATTTGCACAAATTGAAACGAGCCATGCAAGAACAACAGAATAATAACAACCCTCCCGTATCGCCCGGGGCTGGCTCGGCGCCCTCTAATTTGACGCTCACACCGAAAAGTACGTCAAGTGAGGAGGACGATCGCAAACGTTACAAATGCAACATTTGCAAAGTTGCGTACACACAAGGCAGTACGCTGGATATTCATATGAGGTCGGTGCTACATCAAACGAGGGCGGGCAAATTGCAAGAGCTCGCTGCGGCCGGACACGTGGACTTGACGCGACCTTTGGTAGAACAGCCGGACAGGAACGACCCCGCCAAAATTTTACAAGACGTGTTGTCGCCAAAAAATACATCCCCTTCGTCTACGAGCAGTGGGGGCCCGCGCTCGTCACCCCCCGCGCGCCCAGGTAGCCCGCGGTCCCCGCGCGCAGGTAGCGCCTCGTGCGATCGTTGCCACGCGTCATTTCCTACCGGGGAGTTACTCGACGCACATCGTGCGACTTCATGCCCGTTTGGCGATGCGCGGGCGCATTCGCCACTAGGTGACGCAGAAGTCGCGGCATTAGACGAGATGGTTGCCAAAGGCAACCCGCCTAAACGAAACTCACAAATGTATAAACAATTGTTAGAAACCTTCGGCTTCGATCTCGTCATGCAGTACAATGAGAACCAGCGGCGAAAACTGCAAGAAGAACGTGAAATGGCGCGAGCGCCAAGTCCGCCGCCTCCACCCCCAGAAGAGAAACCGCCGGATGGTGAAACAAAATCGACGTGTCAACATTGTAACAAGGAATTTTCTAGTGTGTTTGTTTTAAAGACTCATTGTGAAGAAGTGCATAAAGACAAAGTTCCATTAGAGTTTCTCGAACAGTTCGCGGAGCAATTTAAATCGGAGTATGAAAGGAAGTCAGGTGCTCCGAACTCACCGCGCGCTGCGTCGCCGGCGCCACAGGGTGACAGGTCACCTTCGCCTCATGGTGACAGTGCTGGAAACTTCAATGAGAATGGAAACTCGTCGAGTGAGGCTCAAGCGGGAGCGTTGTTGGCAGCGCAAGTACAAGAGATGCAAGCTGCTTTAAACATGCTTCAGCTCCAGCAGCAGTTGGGTCAATTGCATCCGATGGTGGCTCAGATGCTCTCGCTCGGGCTCCCACTGGGCTTGAATGTGGGAGCGCTGGCGGCCATGAACCTCCAGCCGCCGTTGGTGCCGCTGATGCTGCCCCCGCCGCCCTTCGACCAGATGCCCTTCTCCCACGACGCACAAATGAAACAACAACAACTAATTCAGCAACAACAGCAGGTCAGTAGTACAATATTCCATAACTATCTTAAACTTAATTAATATTGGGTATTTCACCTATGAAATTGGCGTTTTTTCGCGAGCGAACCTTGTCACTTCTGTGCTTCAAAATATTCATCAATAAAATTGCTTGGTATTATATCGAATAATGACCAGCATAGACAACTATCGATACTAAAAAAAATCCTTATTTTAGTTTCCTAACATACAAAAATATACCATAATAATGACTCCTCTTTTTCTTAGCAGAAATTACCACTTTATTTGTTTTACCTTAGCCAAAACTATTTTTTTTTCGATTAACCTAACTGGCATACGTTATAAGTATTATTGTTTAAACATTAGTGCATAAAAGTTTAGCGTTCATGATTGTTAATTTGAAATTGACGATTAGTGCCCTCACAGTGGCCCCCTTATTAAATTAAATGTCCATCAGCCATTTTTTAATGTCCCCACTGCTGGGGCACAGGCCTTCCTTATGGGTGGTAAGGAGGACGGGCCATAACTCACCACGACTGCAAATGCAGCCGGGACCAACGGCTTAACGTGCCTTCCGAAGCACGGAAGAGCTCGAGATAATAAATTTTTGGTCACCCATCCCATGACCGACCCTTCCAAACGTTGCTTAACCTCCGCAATCGTTGGGACACCGAGCTCCAAATGTATTGCTCGCTAAGTATGTAATGTATTATTGTTTGTAAATAAACTATAGAACCTTAGCTTCAATCGCAACGTGTGAATTTTTGATAAATTATGTACCTACTTAGCGAGCAATAAAAATTAAGGTGAGAACGCCACTGTGACGAATCTAATCGCAATAATTTTCTTTAAAATTCTCAATACAAAACGCTAATTTCATAGGTGATATATTACCTATCTGTTATATTATATTGATTAACTTTGATGTAGTTTTTATAATAATAACTTCTTCTTTAAATATTTCTACAAACTTTTCTTTACTATACATTAATTAAATGAATTGCATTGACAAGATTATGCATTGACAAAATAATTAAAAAAGGTCGTTTCGCTTACTACCAATCTTATAGAAGTTAATTTACAAAGAGCAATAAGAGTAATATAAATATTATAATATACGCAAAATAACTTGGCGGCTCGGAAGTTAGCCGCAAGTGATATTTCGCGCAGGGTCCATAGTTCCGAGTGCTTCCGCCCGCGCCCCGTCCCCGCGCAAGCTCTGTATTCGTCTACTGCGCAGGGTTCCGCGCGAATTTCAGAACCGCCAAGTTATTTTGCGCATACACACATTACTTACCTATGTTTTAATATTGTAACGTTGTGTTTTGTTAAACCTTTAGATAGTCGACCCATATGATAATAATACCTATATAATATTTTTACAGTACCCGTGAAATATTACTTTATCAGACCGAATAGCTATACATCCAAAGGCATAAAAAACTGTCTCAAAAATACAACGTTACAATTTCAAGTGATCTCATTGTTCAGTATCCACAAACGTTATCAGAAACGAACGCAAACATTCAGACACCGCTTATCTACAGCCAGACAACTCCGAGAAATTAACGCAGTCGTGCAACTTTGAGCTGCATTCTTTGTGCTGACCATCCATCAAAAATAAACCACACTTTATTTTATTATTAGCTTAGAATAATAACACCTAGGAGCCCTTGTATGTAAAGTGAGGCAAAAAAAACAGCCAAAATGGCTCAATTTTCTGATTTACATCCTTCATACGTTACCTAATCCTAACTAAAATGCAATAAAATGTAACTAATCCCCTTCCTTTATTCGCAAAATATTACATTTACAAAATATTATACTTTGTACAATCACAGTCAAAGTAGTTTCTGCTTCTGCAAATGCCAGATTTTAGTAGATATAGATATGGAGATGGATCTTAAGGTAGGGAAACTAAATTTTTTTCTAAGTACAATTACATAAAGTGTGAAGAATAAAAATATGAAACTGAACCATTTTGGCTCAGTTTTATTAGCCTCACTTTTGACATTGCGCTTTGTAGGGAATATTGTTCTAGATTGTCATTATTCTAATATTATTTAGCAAACCAATTTTTGGGTTTGAAAGATTTATAATAGATTTATTTTTATTTTAATAAAACTGCAAATAAAATAATATTCTACATAGTCTTACTTCATTCTCGTTCTTATGTGGTTTTCTTGTCTTCATTGTGCTTAGAGAGTTACATTACGAATTACTCACATTTACTTTAACTCTACATTATAGAATTACGATTGCGTTACAATTCTCAACCAAAATTTTATTCTTGAATGTATTAAAATGATAAATATAAAGTAAATACGACGGATATCAATAAAAAGATAAGAAGGGCGATTTATCATTAGCTATCTGTTTGCACAAAGCAACACAGGGCCCATTGTTGCACCTCAGGGGCATAACGCCTTTTTATTATTATTGAACGTTACCTGCAAATGCTAAAGAAACTTACTCAGAAAAATAAGTCTTTAAGCCTTTCTTTGTTCCTTTCAGCCACGTGGTTTTAGTTTAGTTTTAGTGTTTTAATAATGTTATGCTAGTTAGTAAACGTAAGAGTTAAAAAAATATTAATATATCTCTTTGTTTACAGGCAAATGCCGCAGGACAAAAGCGAGCGCGCACTCGCATTACTGATGAGCAGTTAAAGATTCTTCGTGCCCACTTCGATATCAACAACTCGCCCAGTGACGAGGCGATAGCCAAGATGGCCAAACAATCTGGACTGGCTACTAAGGTAATAAAACACTGGTTCAGAAACACGCTTTTCAAAGAGCGCCAACGCAATAAAGACTCGCCGTACAACTTTAATAACCCTCCATCGACCACGCTCAACCTTGAAGAGTACGAGAAAACTGGCGAAGCTAAGGTCACTCCTTTGGACACATCAGCCAGCTCCGACGAAGGTAAACCACCACCAGAAAAGAAAGCCAAGATAGAGGACGTACTCTCCAATAACCAACAAGAGGTAAAATCGGAACCAAACGACGAACCAACTATGGAGGAAAAATACATTTCGTACGAAGATAGACATCAGGAAGATAAGAGCTTTATTTTTCCTCAGGCTCCTTCACAGAGCCCCGCGCCTAACATGAATCATTCTGATCATCAACAAAACATATCTAGACCCCAGACACCAACACATCTGTCTTTGAATTCCTTGATTCAGTCTCAATTAGACTCCATTCCAGCTACGAGTATACCGCAACCACCGCACCCGTCGATGCTACCACCAAAATTAAATCCAAATTTCACGTCCCCAAACTCCGCGCCCCCGAACGTCCTAACTATGACCCCAAATCGCAGCCTCAGCCCTGGCAGGGTTCCGGCCGATTTCGGACTTTCCGGGGGCAACTCGAACGGATCCAACAGCTCGGGGTCTTCTGGCAAACGCGCCAACAGAACTAGATTTACTGACTACCAAATCAAGGTTCTGCAAGAATTTTTTGAAAACAACGCTTATCCAAAAGATGATGACTTGGAATACCTATCAAAACTACTTGGATTAAGTCCTCGAGTAATAGTCGTTTGGTTTCAAAATGCAAGACAAAAAGCGAGAAAAGTGTATGAAAATCAGCCTGCTGCTGAGCCACCCGCTGGAGCTACTGATGATGCCAACCGGTTTCAACGCACTCCAGGCCTTAATTACCAATGCAAAAAGTGCCAACTGGTTTTTCAAAGATACTATGAATTGATAAGACATCAGAAAACGCACTGCTTCAAGGAGGAAGATGCTAAGAGATCCGCTCAGGCGCAGGCAGCTGCTGCACAAGTGGCTGCTACATTGAGCAGTGAGGATTCGAATTCAAGCACAGTAGAGCATCACGCACCTCATATACCAGTATCTCCGGCGCCACCTCGTACTCCAACTCCTGCTGCGCCCAGCTATCCCGTGTCACCAGCTCCTCCAGCTCCACATACACCAGTGACGCCTCTAGCTCATCCCCCGCGTGAAGAAAAAGATGGCAATTTTCAATGTGATAAATGTAACCTAGTCTTCCCTCGATTTGATTTGTGGCGAGAACATCAGCTTGTTCACATAATGAATCCGAATTTGTTTCCTACATATCCACCAGATTCACCTTTTGGTATTTTGCAACAACATGCTCAATTACAACAGTTGAATGCGTCACTAGGAAATGATGAAGCTAGACATCCTTTAGTGGCAGCTTTGAATCAACAAGTGGCTAAAAGAAAATTTGATGAATTTGAAGAGTCTGAATCAGGTGAACAGCCTAAGGATAAGAGATTGAGAACCACTATTTTGCCAGAGCAATTGGATTATCTTTATCAAAAATATCAAATAGAATCTAATCCTTCTCGCAAAATGCTGGAGAACATAGCGCGTGAAGTGGGCTTGAAAAAAAGGGTGGTTCAAGTTTGGTTCCAAAATACACGAGCACGTGAAAGAAAGGGACAATTCCGTGCGCATGCACAAGTCATAAATAAACGATGTCCATTTTGTCCGGCTCTATTCAAAGTCAAAAGTGCGTTAGAAAGTCACCTGACTACAAAGCACGCAGACCAATGTGCGAGGGGAGAAATCAACGTAGATGCTTTACCGGATGAAGAATTAAGTACAGAATCAACACCCAGTTTTGGCTCCCAACAAAGTGACAGACAGCAAAATTTTTCCCAAGCGGGGGCTCCCATGTTGCCCCCTATATTCCCGCCTTTTCACTCAGACATGGAGAAATTTATCAAGCAGTACAGTGAAGAATCGATGAAACGATATGTAAGTGAATTGCAAGCCCATGCTGCTGCTCAACAAAACGGTGGCATTGAAACCAGTGAAAGACGACCTGAACATGGAAAAACAGAAATACCATTAGATCTCAGCAAACCTGTCGACCTATCACGACCAGGCTCCGATGCTGATGAGCGCTCTGATACTGCATCAGAGACAATGGAGTTTTACGAGGAAGATGAACCTACGTCACCTGTGATGGGCCAGCCCCAGACGCCAAGACCACCTGGTAAACGCTACCGGACGCAAATGTCGTCGTTGCAAGTGAAAATAATGAAATCATTATTTAATGACTACAAAACGCCAACGATGGCAGAATGCGAAGCGCTCGGGCGTGAAATCGGTCTACCTAAGCGAGTAGTACAAGTTTGGTTCCAAAACGCACGTGCCAAAGAAAAGAAAGCGCGGCTTGCGGCTGGTCTGTCGGAGGTGTCAGACGCTGCACCACCGGAAGAGTGCCGCGTGTGTGACTTCAAGTACAGTCACAAGTACTCGGTGCAAGACCATGTGTTCACGCGCGGACACATCGCAACTGTGCGCGCGCGGCTCGAGAGCGGTGTCGGCGTCGGAGGCGCCGGCGTCGTCAGCGGCGGCGGTGACGACAGCACGCTCGCGCTCATGCAAATGGCAGCGCGCCTGGAGAGCGGCATCGGCGGGGAGCTGCACAACGCGTTCCTGCGGCCTCAGCTCGCCGGCAACGGTGAGTGCACCTGACCATCGGCGCCGCCCGGCGCTACGCGCTGCGCGACCCCGCCCTTAATTATGTAGAACCTCGCGAGCTATTCCTATTCTACCACATTAATCGTGCAACTTTCCACAATCAATCTGAAAGCGTCTTAACGCGAATGTAGTGGAGTAGGAATAGCCCAATCTCGCAGCGGCGAGCTTCGCTCGATCGAGTGCAAGTAATTCGTTCCCTTCGATAATGCCACGATTACACACGACTCGAGCGAAGCTCTTTTCGTGCCGTGACGGTCGTTGCTCTATTTTTCCTACTAGTGAGTCCTTTTGTAAATAAAATTTAGGTGTTACGTGAAATAGTTTTACGATATCGCCACGCAGTGTCGGTTGTTCAACTAAAAATAAATATTACTTATTAAAGTCGTAGAATTCAAAATAGGTAAACGGATCTTCTGATAAATGGTTTCAAGTCGGTTTGTCTCATGCGAAAGCTAATGGAGGCACGTACACGGCCGATTCAATCTCAGAAATTATTTTGTAATTCAAATAATTACCAAGTACCTATCGCTCGGAGCGTGGCAATCTGACCGAAACAGTAAAAAACATTTCTCAATCTACTGATAATAATGTAACCTTAAAATTAGTGTGAAATGGATTATTTTTTCTAAGGCTCGGGTGCCAGAGGTTTGTTTTCGATTAATTGTGATTGTGGTAGTGTGGTCGGCGGCTGTCGCGCGGAGGCCGGTCGCGGCCGCTATTCAAATGCAAAGGCAACAACAATGGTAGGCGATGGGACGCGTCAAGGACGCGCAGCGTCTAATGGGACCGATCTGACGCTTGCATTCCGCTCCACATGAATAATCAATTATTCAAATTACGCCAATCAGAATACTTTCTCGGAAATTTACTCGAATGCCTTCTATTGATTTTATTGCTATATCTTATTTTATTTATGGAACAACCGACATGGCGGGGCTGTCTAGACTAGTAATCTGTTGCATAATATTATTCTTCCTAGTTGTTCATATTTAAAACTCCTATTAGATGTAGCGACTTGTCGATTGTTGTAGGATTGTAATGAAAACCAAATTATATATTTTAGAAAATTTAAAACGTTTTAGTTATCATGTAAAGTCATAGCGAAGCCTGAAGTCTATATAACTATTTAAATAAGGTGCCTTTTAGGATGGAAGTGTTTTGTAAATTATTATCTCTGAACTCCACTGTATATAATTAAAGCTGTACAAGTATACTATTAGTTGTAATGATCATAGAACGCTGTAAAATTGTCTCCGATCACTGTTCGTAATGAGTATGTGTTACGATAGTTATCTATATAGGTAGATTTAAATAAATATATTGTTTGTTTCGTCGAGGCGTCTTAAGAACTTGTGATATAACTGTATATCTAATTATTTAGTTTTTCGAATATATTTCACAAAGAGCTCGCGACAGAGGCGCGAGTTTCAAAGTACAAAAGTACATACAGACATAACATTAGAAGTTTGTCAAGTTTTACATAATAATATGTTTGTCGTGTGGGGTCCGCCGGGTGCAGTTTTTGCTATTCCCCGACATTTACATAAGAGTGGTTTGGGATTGGGGAGTTAGGCGATATGCAAATATTTTCTTCAAATTTAAATGCTCGGTACAGTCGCCGCCAGCGTGTGCTGCCTGCGCACGCGCCGCGGGTGTCGCTATTCAACTATTTATTTATGTGGAAATTTTTACCTCGCCTTAGCGTCTTGATACGTCTTTATTGATCTTTCAAATGCAAATATTACACTTTACGATAGCAAATATAATGGAACGTTATTTACTCACTTCGAGTATGCGTGCACGCACCGTTCTTATTTAGAGCATGCCTATTTGCATATCGCTTTTTATTTTGTATTTTTATTTTGTTATGTTTGTATTTATTTTTGTAATTTGATTTTATTCTAATATTTTGTTTCGTCGTGTAAATATATGTGCATTCGCGTCAGGGCCACTGGCGTTAACTTGATAATTGACTTTGCCTCCAATACGACTTCCATAATTTTATTTTAATTTGTATAATTTAATTTTAACTGATAACTTGCGATCTGCATTTACTGTTATTGAAATGAACGTTGTTCTGTAGTTGTTTGATTACAAAGTCCAGTGCCAGCCAGTGAAGGGTTTCTTTTGGAACGTCATCGTCGCAATCATGAAAGAGTGAAAGTCTTGTAAACTGAATAGTATTATTATAATTATTATCTACAGTTATTATATTTGCAGAATTCGTTGAAATAAATGCAATATTTATATTATTGATTTATGTTTTTTTTCTTTTGTTTATGTTTCCTTGGTTCCTTTATCCTAAGTTTATGGTTTATTTTTTGTTTGAAATGCAAGTAAACAAAGAGTTTAGTTGAAAGGAGGTTTATCTTTTTTGGGGAACAGTCTCCAGCTAAGAGGCTGTTTATTAAAAATGTTTATGGGCAGGTGAACATTGGGTATAATTGACAACAAAGTGCAAAAACTACAATAGTGCCTTAAAATTTAAAACTAAGAAATACCTACCTGAGGCCCTAAAACAAAGATGAGACCTTTGTTTTTATTTAAATGAATAACCCAAGTATTGAGTGTCCCTTTTAAAGGAGCAAACAATTGTTTTGAATACCTTACATTTCCGCTTCGTGGGAGGTATATTGCTTTGCAATGTTTACTCAATGTAAAGTTGAACAGATTGCTAGACTGGTCAAAAAACATACACACTTAAAATGGAGATATTTTTATGAAGAAATTTTATTTACAAAAATGATCGTGACGGCACGCTGCGATATTAATTGGTGACTGACAGTTGCTTTGACGTAGTTTAGTAATTTCTAGATAGAAATATAAACATTTATAGTCATGTTGGTAATAGGTACTGAAAGTAATTATCAATTTGTTTAATTTTAGTCCAAATATTATTGCATGTTTTTGTGAAACTCTCGTTACTATTCGAGAGCGTAATAACATCAAATCTATTGACAGCTTTCCAAAAACGGAGACTTGTTTTACCAGCTGAAAATTTCACAAAGATACTGCCTTTCCTTCCTTAATCACAATACACATATTTTTTGATACGCCCACTCACCCACTCAAGGGTTCATTACAAAAAATATTAAATTACACCAACACAAAGAGCCAAGAATTAAGTAAAAAATCCCGTTATCGTACCAACTAATTATTTCTTTGTATAACACAATATATAAGACGTGCTTACCAGAAACAAGGCTTTTTGTCAAACAACAATAGATGTTTTTTTATTCGATTCCAACGATATCATGGCGGTAACTAGGTAGATCGATTGAAGGGCGAAATTGATCTACTGTGTGGATCGATTCGGTTTTTTTTTTATCTTTACATTTAAATAGAACATAATTCTCATTTCACTGCATTCGAAAGCAGCACGTTTACAATTTAAATTGTAGTGATATAGGAGAAACAATTTCCTTTTTTATAAAAACAAGATTCTCTTTTCGAATACGAAAATACCTACGGTGCAATAATTTTGGACACCCGAAATGACACTTTTTAATTTTCGCTGACGATTCGGACACTTTTATAGTTAAAGTGCATTAAACTATAGAAGTGTCCGAACCATCAGTAAAAAATAATAAAATTAAAGTGTCATTTCAGACAGTGTCCGAAATTATTTTGTCCGGGACGTCAGTAACTCTCGAATACTTTTGCAACGTGTTACAAAAATACCCCTAACGCCGAATATCGTAGATAGGGACCATCAAACTGAACAAATTTTACTATGGGACCTACTCTGAAATCGTGAAAAAAAACAGCTGTTTCATACATTTTAATATTTTCGTTATTAATTTTTGTATGAAACAGCTGATTAATTTTTTCGCGATTTCAGAGTTGGTCCCATAGAAGACGTTGTTCAGTTTTGATAGTGCCTATCTACCATATTCGGCGTTAGGGTTATTTTTGTACCACATTGCATAGAGATGGGACTAAATTGTTAACTTCTATCTACTAACTAAATTAAATACTGTTCTGTTGTCATTCTCGAGACTTACTTAATATCAAAAAGGGTACTCACCTAAGTACATATTTGCAGAAGTATTAGGTAGTTTTTTGGAAATCACAAAACCTACCTTAGAGAGTAAAATTTATTCTTGAAAGGAATTGCTCCACTGAGAAGTAACGATGTTTACCTGCATGGGTAAAAAAGGCGTAATTATTAAATGTATGTAAGTATGCAAAATATCAAAGTTTAGAGATAAAAATTACTCAAGTATAAAATACCTTGCAAAAACTTTGCTTGTTTCCTCAATAGCATAATGGGGAATGTCTGAAAAAAAAATTGGCTGAATATTTTTTTAAGATCCTTCCTAGTAATAAGCTCCTTTATTTAAAAAAAGGTTTCAGACTTTTCGGTTGCATGAAACTTAAAAAAAAATAAGTCACTTCGTCTTCACAAATGTACGGAAGTAAGAGTAAAATGGAAATTATATGCATATCTCCATTCTGCAGTAACTTCCGTACTTTTTTGAAGGCAAAGTTATTCTATTATTTTAATTTTTTTTCACGCAACCGAAAATCTGCAAAAATATTTAGCAAATTTGATTTTTATCAGACATTAACCATTACAAGTAATTACAGACAGAATAAAATACATAACGTATTTTTTTTACAAACGAAAATATTGAAAACTTTAGTTCGAAAACAATTAGATCTCCATAACATTTAATTAAATAAATTATGTAATACTAGCGACCGCTCGCGACTTTGTCTAGGTAGAGTCGTAGACAGTTCTCTATCGATCGGGAACAGTACTTTATTTATTTTGGGATGAAAGGTACAGGAAAAGGAGTCTCAGAACATGGCCCGTTTAAAGTTCTGTGGTCGGGCGTTGCCGAAAATGAGCACGCGAGTATGGGCGTGGGACTCCTGCTGTCGGAAAGGATGATAGAATGCATGACTGAGTATGAGTGTGTTAGTCCCAGACTTGTCTGGGTTAGACTCAAAGTAGGATTACTTCGGATACGCGTCATTGGCGTGTATGCTCCCGATATATCCAAGTCAGCAACGGAAAAAGAGGATTTCTGGAAAAGTGTGGAAGACATCTTGAATGAATGCAAAGATAATGAAAGGATAGTTATGCTTGGAGATTTTAACGGATGGGTAGGTGTGAGAAGAGAGGGATGTGAGGGAGTTTTAGGAATATATGGAGACAAAAGAGTAAATGATAATGGCAGGAGTTTGATTGAGGTATGTTTAGAAAAGAATCTTGTGGTAACGAACACCATGTTTGACCACAAGGAAATTCATATGTACACTTGGCAGAGAGGGGAAAAGAAGAGTATGATCGATTTTGTGATTGTTGATGAAAGACTGTAGGGCAGAGTTGTAGACACCAGGGTCTTTAGGGGTAGTAACATTGGAACAGACCACTTTCTTGTAGTGTCTCGGGTTAGTGGTCTGTTCAAAAGTTGGCGTCATCGTCCCACAGTGTCAACAACGGAGCTGACTAGAGTAAAAGTTGAGAACCTGGATGAAGTGGAAGTGCAAAAGACATATTTGTGCAAATTGAAAGAACGATTGGGAAATGTGGCTGAAGTGAAAGATGGCAAGCTTGAGGAAGTTTGGGAAAAGTTTAAAAAAGGTGTGACTGAAACAGCTGAGGAAATATGTGGAGTGAGTAAAAGGAAGAATGCTCCCCCAATAAACTGGTGGGATAGTGAGGTAAGACAGATAGTGAATGAAAAGAAAAAAGTATGGCAGGATCTGCTGGCCATCAAAACCAGTAAAAGAGTGAATGCAAGTGTTACAGAAGATGATGTTGATACAGTTGCAAGGGACTTTAAGAGGATTAAGAAAGTAGTGAAAGAAAAAGTAGACGAAAAAAAGAGAAAGATGAAAGAAAAGTGTGACTTCAAACTCTGTGATAACTTTCGAGACAATATAAAATTGTTTTGGAAACAAGTGAAAACGTCTCGAAGTGGATCACATAAGTCTAAAATGAATGTGATAAGAGATGAAAAAGGTGAGCTAGTGACAGATGAAATAGGTGTACTACAGGAGTGGATGAAATATTTTGAGAGTTTGTTTGAGGCGGATGGCTCTATGCTAGAAGCCTCGGATAAAAGGGTGGAAGACGAGGAAGAGACAGAAGTGGATGAAAGAGATATATATATGGATGAGATTATTAGTGCAATGAAGAGCATGAAAAAAGGGAAAGCAGCAGGATATGACAGAATTACTGTTGAAATGCTGAGAGGTGGGAAAGAGCTGGTTGCGTCCTGGCTGTGCCTGATCTTTAATAAATGTTGGAACAGTGGCAAAGTGCCGGAAGATTGGCGTAAAGCCGTGGTCGTGCCGCTGTACAAAGGGAAAGGGTCACGGCAGGATGCTAAAAACTACCGCGGGATCAGTCTTCTCAGCATTGTCAGTAAATTGTATGCAAAGGTACTGATTGAAAGAGTGATGCAAAAAACTGATCAGAGTATTTGGGATGTGCAAGCGGGATTCAGAAAGGGAATGGGATGCACGGATCAGGTCTTCTCCTTGAGGTGCTTAACCGAAAAACACCTGGCTAAGCACAAAAAGGTTTACTGTGCCTTTGTGGACCTGGAGAAGGCCTACGATCGAGTTGACAGGAATGAGCTATGGAAGGTGTTGTCCGAATACGGATTGGAGAGCAGACTGATTCATGCACTGAAATCTCTCTATGAGGATTCCCGTGCATGCGTCAGGATTGACGGCGTATACACTGACTGGTTTGGCATCTCTAGGGGTGTCAGACAGGGATGTGTTGCGTCACCATGGCTCTTTAATCTGTTTTTGGACAGTTGTATGAAAGGTCTGAAAGAACGTGACTGTGGGGTTGTGATGAATGGGACTCAAATCAAGTGCCTTCTCTACGCTGACGACCAAGTTATACTTGCGTCTTCTGCGCAAGAGTTGCAGGAAATGATGTCGGTTATGAATGAAGATTTTGTGAGAAAAGGGATGAAAGTGAATGTAACTAAGACTAAAGTGATGGTGTTTGAGAGAGATGAAGAAATGACTGACTGTACGGTAATGTTAGGTGGCGAAAAAGTGGAACAAGTCCGTGAGTTTGTATACTTGGGGAGTTTGTTCACAAGGGACGGAAAGAGTGAGGAAGACATAGAAAGACGAGTGAAGAAAGGAAATTCGGTGAGTGGTGCTATACACTCGGTTATGAGTAGCCAAACCGTTTCTGCAAAGGCGCGAATGGCTATTCATAACGGAGTGCTGGTACCGACACTGATGTATGGAAGTGAATCTTGGGTATGGCAAAAGAAGAATGAAAGCAGAATAAATGCAGTAGAGATGCGATCGTTGAGGAAAATATGTGGAGTAAAACTGAGTGATAGAGTGAGCAATGAGGTGATTCGCAAAAGGTGTGGTCTGAAAGATGATATAGTGACAAGAATTGAGAAAGGAATGCTCCAGTGGTTTGGTCACTTAGAGAGGATGAATGAAAGGCGAATCACGAAAGAGATATACTGTGCGAATGTGGAAGGAACGATTGCACGAGGGCGTCCCAGAAAAACCTACGCGGACCAAATAGAGGTTATTATAAAAAAGGCTGGTGTACGCAGTGACAAAAACCGCAGGGCATGTATGAAAAGATTGATGGATATGAATGAAGCGAAAGAAGTGTGCAAGGATCGTAGCAGGTGGCGATCCATAGTCTCTGCCTACCCCCATGGGAAACAGGCGTGAGTGTATGTATGTATGTATGTATGTATGAAAGGTACCCTATGTCCATCCTTGACAACGTGTAAACAAAATTTCATGATGATTGGTTCCGTAGTTGATATGTGAAGGCGTAACAAACAAACAAATGAACTGACTTTCGCATACATATATTCTTTTTAACTAGCGGCCGCCCGTGACTTCGTCCGTGGACTGTTATTTCTCTTTCCCTCAGGTGTTCCTGTTACCTTTATTTCGAGATGAAAAGTACCTTATGTCGTTTTTTGTAACCTTCACAACGTGTTTGCAAAATTTCTTGATGATCGGTTCAATTGTTAAGACGTGAAGGCGTAACAAACAAACAAACGGACTTTCGCTTTTATAATATTACTAAGGATTAGGAAGGAAGTGAGGATGATTAAGTATCGTATAATTCATGAAAATAAAGTTATACCTATTATAAAACAAATATCTGCCGAATTTAAATTATACTGTTGTAAATTTTCCAGAAACATTGTACAGAAATCAGAATAATCACAGTCTGAATAATCAGCAGTTTCATAAATTTTTATAATATCGTTATTATTTTTTGTATGAAAAAGCTAAATTTTTTTCGCGATTTCAAAGTTGGTACCACAGTAAAATTTCTTCTGTTTGGTGGCCCTATCAAACCGAACTTACCTATGGTTTTTTTGTGTCGGGGGTCCTTTAAATTTTAAATTTCATTTTTACCCGATTAAACAAAAATAAGTTTGAATATTTAAATAAGTTTATTTACTTAATACGCTACGATTATCTACTTTTCGAAGGGTAATTCTATTTACCCCAAAGTCTGCGTGGTGATTTCATATCTACGTAAATGTTATTCAGAAATTGTAAATAGTTTTTTTATAAATACAAGCACTTTTATCCATAACAAATCAATGCATAATAATATCTTCAAGGTTCAAATCAATTTGAATAAGTTACTATATAAAATGTGAAAGGCAATAGAAAATAAAGTAAATTAATGATTTATTATAACATACATTGTTTATTCAATATAAGTAACCTATGTATGCAATACTTTTTAACCGTCTTCTAAAACAATAAGAGGATGTCATCTATTGATCGCGTATACAGGGTTATAGGTAAAACACCAACAACCTCGCAGGAGTAGATCTAACATCATAAACAACATTTGTTCTACGACTTTTCCGAAAACAGATGAAAAGAAATCGACTTTTCATACAAAACATGATAAGCTGTTCGGACACTTGTACGAAAAGTTATTTTATTTTGTCTGTTTTCGGAAAAGTCGTAGAACAAATGTTGTTGTTTAAGATGTTAGTATAGTAATCTATTGCTGCGAGGTTGTTGGTATTTTAAAAATAACCCTTTATATTTTTTGAAGAATAATACCAATACTTGACGGCTTCACCGATTTAAATGATTCAAACGTTGTTATACATGGTGTTTGGTAATAGCCTTATAAAACCGAATATGGTAAATAGGAACCATCAAACTGAACAACTTTTACTATGGGACCAACTCTGAAATCACGAACAAAAATCAGCTGTTTCATACAAAAATTAATAACGATAATATCAAAATGTATGAAACAGCTGACTTTTTTTCGCGTTTTCAGTTAGTCCCATAGTAAAATTTGTTCAGTTTGATGGTCCCTATCTACCATATTCGGCTTTATAAGGCTATTACCAAACACCTTGTATAACAACGTTTGAATCATTTCAATCGGTGAAGCCGTCAAGTATTGGTATTATTCTTACGAATGTCAGAATCTCGGTGTACTTTTCAGAATGGTCCATAATTACTGCAGATATTTTGATACCTTTTGTGTACCTTACTTGACGTACCTCTCAAGAAAATCTGTGTGCCTCCTAGTATACAAAGATGTCATGTTTGTTTCAGTCTGGTTCAGTCCTATTTATTAAATTTTGAAATCGGTACAATATTTTTTTATGTAATCCTAAAAATACTATTATTTCGGTAGTAAGTAACTACATTGATGCTAAGGTCGCTTAACTTCTTTGTTTATGAACCAATTTAGATTATATTTTTTTCGTTGGAAAATACCCTAAGTGTAGTTCTTTTAATTTCATTGTTATTGGACCTAGGACTTTGAAGATACCCAAGGGAACTCCTCAAATTCAAATAGGATATTAAGTAATTATTGTATTTTTAGACTTTTGGCATTCACAATGCTATTCTTATATATTAAGGTAATAAATATAATAGAAAAAATACAAGAAAAAATCGACTCACCCGTAGCATCCCGTCTGAGCTGCTACGGGTGAGTCGATTTTTTCAAGTATTTTTTCTATTATATTTATTACCTTAATATGTTAAGTAAAGTAATTGACATAGGTATTGGTACTCGTAGGTTTTTGACAGTCCAAAACAAACCAAGCTATGATCTGTGACGTTCTGCCTGTCGATTCTGTAACGAAACTCGCATATCACTTCAAACCTCAGTTCAATTCGCGTAAATTCCTTATTAGAAATTAGGTGATTATAAGCTACTTTGCCGATTGCAAAGGGTATTAAGTAGCTACCGTAGCTATCTAAAATCTTTTGTGATTAAAAAAACACCATATCATTATCTCATTTATGATTTGAAATTCCCGCGCAGTGAAGTGAGATTCGAAGTTCGAGTTTGGAAGCAAACTCGTGCTCGTGGTTTTCCGAAACTCAACCCCTTAGGGGATAAATGATGTAAATGAACCGAAAAATAGGTATGTATGTTATGTTATAAAGGTTTTATATGATGCTGATTGCAAAAATGGCATTTATTTTGAAGTCTAACATGGTATTTAGATATGATTAATCCTTTAAAGGGGTGAAATGGGCTTTAAAATTTTGTTTGGAGAAAAAAACATTTTGTCTTGAAACTTCGTAGGAGATCTTCTACAAACGAATAAGCAAACACATATTTCGTGGTTTTCTGAAACTTAACTCCTGGATAAATGGGGTAAATAAAGCGATCAACTCGATTTGAGGTTATGAATGTTGATTGCGAAAATGGCATTTATTTTGAAAGTTTACCTGGTGGACAAGATTCAATTCCATTCAAATTCAAAGGGCCATGTGGGTCAAATTTTATATGGAACGATAATAGCGGAATGAGAACGAGGCGGGAACGGGAACGTACAGAAACGGGATATGGATATTGTAAAACTATGAAAATTTGAAAGTTTGAATATGTTTGTTACTCAATTATGCAAAAACGGCTGAACGGATTTGGATTGGCACACAGTTTATAGCCTGGATAAAAACAAAGGATTTTCAGAGATTTATCCCAGTCAAAGGTTTCTTAGGAATTTTCCGAATGTCTGCGCGGCCGAAGTTGCGGGCGAAAGCTAGTTTTAATAAAAAAAATGTTTATTGAAGTCGGGTAGAGCTAGAGAATTACTTCTTTTTTAACTTCTCAAATCCCCACCTGACTTCAATAGACGTTTTTTATTAAAATTGATATGCGTATCTATGTAATGATTTAAATATTATTTATTGCTTTTTAGTTATTGAATTTTGAAGCTGATTTAGTTTATATTTTCAGATTTATTAAGGAAGTTTATCTTTTTTTTAATGTAACATTTTATCCCAGCAACTAATTTCTGTAAAATCAATCTTAGTAGGTATAAGTAGGTAACTTAACTAGGTCGATAGACTACTTTTCCATAAACACTTTTAAACTCATGAATATAACAGACATAAAGTGGCGAAACTAAAAGAAAAGTTAGGAAAATACACTCCGGAAAGTGCATATTGACTAGAATAATCACAAAATATACCTAAATCTAGGTATATTTTGTGAATGAGGTGGCTATCTACTCACAATGCAATTGTTTCTTTTTTTGCTAGTTGCATTTCTAACTTATCATTTTTTACCTAATAGATAGAGAGATTCAATTAAATAGACAAAATAACTAAATAAATGTATTTCTATGTTCGAATACTTTATTTACCTCTTTTGCACTATTTTTAAAAGGCCTCGTGTTAATACAATTTGGTCACGTTTCAGTCAAAAATAGATCAGATGAATTTAGGTTCTAAGTATAGAACAAAATTGAGGTAAATCACGTAGTACCCAATGCCCAGTTGACGACCTTACTAAGTCTTCCTTAACAAAAAAAACCGAAACTAGGTTATCACGAACTCCTTTATCTAACGAACTTGATTCTTAAAAAAATGCAATACAAGGTGGATTTACGCAAATTTTGTATTCATTCAACTGACTGCTTTTCAATCATTGAATTTTGGATCGAAAAAGAGTTAATGCTTTGATGTCTATTAAACAATTTGACAGCTTAATTTCTAAAGATAATATTTTATTAGAATCAAAAGATATTAGAATATTAAGTATGGATCAATCAATCTGCAAAATAAATAGTTTTTTTTCACAATAATCTTCTCTGGCTTTATATGTTTGTGTAATTACAACTAGAGAGGTCCTAAATATTAATAGGTGTAGGTTGCCCGAGGCATTTCAAATTATTTAGTAATAAATAATAATATTATGTTTTATATCGGTATTCGCGCTGCAATGCTATTCAAGACCATGTAATGATATTCATGCCACCCGAACTTACCAATAAAAAATACTTTAGATAGTCCATGTTACTCAAACTGTCTGAAAAGCTTTGTTAGTTCATAATGGTTAAACGCTTTTCCTTACTAATATTATAAATGCGAAAGTCCGTTTGTTTGTTTGTTACGCCTTCACGTCTTAACTATTGAACCGATCATCATTAAATTTTACATACACGTTGCCAGGAGTACAGAGAAGGACATAGGGTACATTTAATCCCGAAAAAAATTACCATTCCCAAGGAATAGCAAAAATAACTTTCCACGCAGACGAAGTCGCGGGCGGCCGCTAGTTGTCAAATATTAATTACATCAGATGAATCCTCCAACCCTTGGTTGCTTGTCAGTAAAATCTTCAACTCCCTGAAAAAATGCATAAAGTCACCAAAGCACGTACGAAATGACCACTTTCTTATGTGGTAACAGCGATAAGTAGGAGCGAAGCGTTACCGGCCTGTACTTTGCCTAAGATCGCTCTGCAAATTGTGAAGATGAAGGCACCGGAGTCACGTCGGGCGGGCCGACCCATTACCCAGCTCGGAACCGTATCGACGACTAACCACCAATTATTGGTACGCTCTACAATCTTTTTACAATTTCTTCTCCGGCCAGCGTTATTATATTTCTATTAAGCCTTTTTTGTAATCAAACTACTAATGATTCGATTCCATTTCCAAAGCGGACGTGCCGTCTCCGATGCTAATGACACTCTGTAATTAGATCCGGCTGGTTCGAGAACATTGACTCCTGCGGTGCCCGACCGGTGGTTAATAGGACAAGTGTCAATTTTACTAAAAACTTTTGTGAAAATTGTTCCGAGTTTCATTGAAAGGTTCCGGAAAAACTTGCTGAAAAAAAAGGAAATTATACATTGCCATATTTTTTATAGATTTATATCAGATTCCATGGCTACTGAAATTCCAAAAGATAGCTAAGCATACATTACAAACTGTTTAACAGCTATTAGGAGCCAGAAAACTGTACCTACCAACAGTTCTCTACTCTCGCCAAAAAGAAATCTATTATTCAATGCCTTATTATACCTACATTATTTGAAATCAACGTTTTTTAAACTACTTACGTATGCAACTCAAAGTTTCAAAAGTAGTCTAAAATTCAAAATTAAACGATGACTGTAAAAACAATCGTTTACTATTATGGCCCACTAGCACCGAATCTATCGCTTATTTCATTCTTGATCGAAACTTATCATTTTGTCTGATAGATATATCATTAAGTATATTTTCAAATAAAAAATAAGACAGAAAAAGTTTTTGTTCTTTACACTGATTCTGTATAACATAGGTATATGAACAAAGAAAATATTTATTGTCAACTTTCCATGCCTACCTAACCGTATAATTTCACATAATGAATACCTATAAGATTCTATAACACAGTGTTTCTCCCAGACATAAATGTAATAACGTTAGTTACATCGGCATTACATCTTTACTTTGTAAAACAGCAGTAACTAGAAAGGCTTTTATGATAAACGTTTCACAGAAAACAAACTTGTTAACGTCAGACATGAAAACTTTGGATTACATCAGGTTTAATAGAGAGCGCTGAATTTAGCCTTTCAGCCAATTTTGCAAGATTAGTAGGTACTTGAAAGTATGTTAATGAAGAATCATCAACAGTCTAAGTACTGGAAAATTGCTATTCTATGAGATAGATTAGCTAATAAAAAAAATTTAAGACCGAAAAAAAGTAATTACCTATATACAATGTGTAACAGAATTAATGGCTATAGCCATGGTTACCTGTGGGGGTATTACAACCTCTTAAAACTTGCCAGGTTTATGAATTGCTATAGTTACATCTCTTTCTCGCTATATAGCAAATAAAAGAGATGCATTGATATCCATTCAGAAAACTGGCAGGTTTTAAGAGGTTGTAATACGGGGGCTGGTCTGGTTTACCAGAATGTGGTAGAGAGGGATGAACAAACTGAACAACTTTTATTATCACCAACTAACTCAGAAATCGCGAAAGAAAAATGGCTTAAGTTTAAATGATCACCATACTAACCTAACCCAGAATTAGTAAATGCACACCAAATCTTCTTGAGCGGTTTAGAATTTGGTGAGCATACAGTGTGTGGCCTAGAACCGGTGATAATACAGAAAATAGAGACTCTCTAGAGTATTAGTGTTTATTCTGAAAAGTTTTCAGTTGATTAAAACCCATACGTTACACACAATAAAAATTTAAATTTACAATTCATAATCGAGTGTATTATTCCAAAACGACATTATCGCTAACGTTTCGAACTTATCGTGGTACATGGAATAATTAATATTATCCCCGATTCTAGGCCACACACTGTATATTAGTTTTGGAGAACATATGTTTTTTGGGTATGCATAAAGTATTAATTCCCAAAAATATCAGTTGTATCATACATTTTCATATTTTCGTTGTTAGTTTTTGTATGAAACAGTTGATTTTTATTTCCCGATTTCAGAGTTGTCGGATCCATGGTAAAAGTTGTTCCGTTTGATGGTCCCAATCTACCATATTCTGGTTTAGTCATTAATTAATCAAGTAATTTATAATTAATCAATTAATTAAAATCAACTAAAATTGTATATATGTAAACACTTTCATGGTGTCTTGTAATACCCGTATAATCGTGAAGAATCAAAGAAATTAGCCCGGAAAATTATTATATCGCCTGAAAACCACCACTCGATGAAAATTTTGTTTTGTTTTTTGGAAACGATGGATCGTTGAAATGAATTTTCACATTGCCGTTTTCCGTACAAATAGAATAACAAAAATTCTCAGACATGTGGTATTTTTCAGGCTTTGTAACAATTTTCCGGGGCTATACGCATGGTAGGAGGTACTTTTATAATATATTTTATCATATTAATTTTACTAGATTCGGAATTATACGGGCATTACCTTGCCCCCCTAACATGACCACTGAAATGCGAAAGAGGGAAATTCATGCTTTGAGATTTATAGGGGCCTTAAATTGCGATTTATCACGTTTAACTGTCAAAAGACAATGCATTTTGACAGTTGAGTGTCGATAAAACGCTATATCACGCAATATATAACGTGTTTCGGTGGTGGGCTGAATATGAGTCGTCGTTAAAAGACGTTTTTAGGTACCTACGTCTTTATAAATTAGTCTACTGTAAATTTTGATGAGAAAATTAGTTTTAGAGAATTTACTTAGCTACATAATGATGTAACATATTGTTCACCAAATAACGTGACCAGTTTAAAAAGCGTGACAGATGACCGCTCTCATTGCCAATTATAAGTTCGATCACCTACGAAGGCGACGGGTGGCTTAAAAGACCCTATTGTGTCTAGAGGGGACATTTTCAATCTATGAAATCGATTCATGTAATAATATCTTATGATGAGGATCTCGATGGAGCTGTGGATTAGCGCATTCGGCTCCGATTGCAGCGGTTAAGAAATTTTCGCTAGGGTCGATCATGGGATGGGTGTCCAAAGATGTATTATCACGAGTTCCTCCGTACTTCGGAAGTGTTAAGCTGTTGAGTGTTCGTCCCGGCTGCATTTGCATTCATTAACATAACTCTCACCAATGCTAGTCGATTTTCATACAAACGAGATAATTTTGAAGCCTTGGTTCTCCGCCAGGAATTGATTGAGCTGTGATCTGATGATTGGCTATCCAGGGAGCGAATGAAGAAAATTCAGATCGCTATACACACCCTACTGATCTGATCAGCATTCTAAGAGCTGTTTGGATAAGTTTAAAATATCTAATATAAGCTGTCTGGATTTCCTTTATTGTTTCCCTGGATAGCAATCATTAGATCATAGCTCGGGTCAATCCCTGGTGAGCGGAAAACCCCATTTGTATGCAAATCAACTGGTGTTTCTAAGTATCCGTCCACCAATTATATAAAATAAATAACAATAATATAAGTATGTAACAATAATCGTCACCAAAAAATATCATAATAATCAAATAATATGTTAAACTTACTTTTGTAAACCATTTTTTTAGTAATCAATATAATATAATATATAATCAATATAATTTATTGTTTAACAATAGTCGTATGATTAGTTATTTGTTGTGTTTCAAACGAATCGAAATCGATGTTTTTTCACAATTAAAATCAATCTTGTAACTGAAGGTATACACATTAAAACACGTAATATAGGTATATCAACTCCACACAATCGCTCCTATTCACGTCGGCTGGCGAACTCGGAAGTTAGCCGATTGACACACGACAATTCACGAAAACCGAGTTTCGGCTGAGCCGAAAGTTTCGGCAAAATTTGGCCGAAACTAGTTTTCCTTGCCGAAACTTGCCGAAACCGAAACTTCGGTCGGTCACTATCAATTTTGCAAGGTAAAATTATAAAACTTACTGCTTGACTATAAAGATTTGACAAATATTGAGGGCACCACTTTCTATGCAAACACGTCAAGTCACATATACCTTTAACTTGGCAACACAGACTAAGTATATTTTGTACTGAAAAAAATTTGTTCCATTTTATTTTATTTCCACTCCTTCCTGCCAAGCAAGACTCATTCATTACCAAAGTCTTTAAGAAGCAGTGAGGAGACCTCTCGACTCATTTTACAGTCGTGATATTTTTTGTTTTAATCGTTTTGCTTACAAAGAGGTAAGCGGAATTAGCGGCTGCTAATTTTATCCTCGGATCGTGACAGCCGGACGGTTCCACTCTGGACCTGTAAACAATAGAAATGTTTCTACGTTACTCAAACTTAAACGAAGGAAATATTCAAACTAAGACGATTTTTTTAACATCAGATGTTAGACCAGAGCGCAGTTCGAATTTTATAGCGCGATAGTTTTGAGATATGATGGGATATGGTGGTAAATTGAGATTGTATGTTTGTATGTTTTTGTTCGTCAATCACGTAAAAACTGATTTGGATGGGTACACAGAACACAATTAGGTATACTTTTTATCCTAGTTAAAGGTTCCTTAGGGATATGTCCACGGGTAAGAAATCACGTAAGATAGTTTATTAAAAAAAACTAATAAGTATTCCTAAAAACATGCCACAACTGAAGTAGGTAGTGTCCAGACCACAAAGTACTTTGGTCCAGACTGTTTGTAGTAAGAAAATTGATAAGCCAAAAAATTTTGACTGTATTGATAATAGATCGTTTGCCTACCACATTTATAGTTAAACTGCAAGATGGATCAGATCCATCTGTCATGTGACTAGAATAATACTTAAATAACTACTAAATCGGCGTTAAGTTTAAATGCGTCAAACTTAAAATAATAGAAATATTTTTTTGTATGAATGCTATCGTTATCTTCTTGTTACACGTCGAAACGATGTATGTTTAATATAAATAATTTAAATAGTGGGCCGTCCAGAGCACCCCAAAATCTACATAACAGGATACGCCTGGATGCCATCATCACTTAATAATATAAATATTTACATGTTTCTTTTAAAAATATCAATCGTATCGATGATAAATTTTTGCAAATCAAGTAAGTAGTCCGAAATTAAGTATAGCCAACCAATAGTACAAATAGTAACTGACAATAATTAAAAAACGTATTTTTATGAAGAAGATCGGGACGAATTTCCCCAACCTTTACGCACAAAATGACTCGGAATTTTAATTGAACCCAAACATTTGCCAGATATGTCTTGTTTTGGATGTAACTTATTTATAACTTACAGTCTTTTACAATAAAGGTAGAAATACACGCCATATATGTTTAGCACTTCTTTGGTTTTCCAAAGAAGTGCTAAACATAAATGGCGTATAGCCTCTTTTACAGCTAACATATTCAAAAGTATAGTATTTTTACAAAAATATTTTCCAGTAGTTCTCAGGATTGTTAATTATACTTGCACTGCACTACTTATTAAATGTTTGCAACTGCTTGCCATGAAATAAGCCAAGCATTTCTCTTATACATAAAATACATATATCGTACTAGCTTTTGCCCGCAACTTCGTTCGCGTGATTAAGATAGTTGTGCATTTATTTTAAAAGTCACGGATTACCAATATACCTAGGTATTTATCAGTAGATCTCATTTCACACATTTAAATTTTCCCATAAAAAATATGTACAAACTGGAACACTCTGTAGCACCCTGTATATAGGGATTTTCCAAAACCCTTTCTTAGTGCTCACCTACACTATGAAAGGTATCTATCTACCCTCCAAAAATGGTGTCTCTACCTTCAGCTCTCTACAAATCCCAATACAAACTGGAACATCCTGTAGCACCCTGTATAACGGGAATTTTCCAAAATGCTTTCTTAGTTCTCACCTACACCATGAAAGGTATCTCCCTCCAAACATGGTGTATCTACCTTTAACCTTATACAAATTCCCATACAAACTAAAACACCCTGTAGCACCCTGTATAACGTGATTTTCCAAAACCCTTTCTTAGTGCTCACCTACACCTTGAAAGGTATCTACCCTCCAAAAATGGTGTCTCTACCTTCAGCCCTATACAAATCTCCATACAAACTGGAACATGCTGTAGCACCATGTATAACGGGAATTTTCCAAAACCCTTTCTTAGTGCTCACCTACACCATGAAAGATATCTACCCTCCAAAAATGGTATCTTTACCTTCAACCCTATACAAATTCTCATACAAACTTGAACAACCTGTAGCACCCTGTATAACAGGAATTTTCTAAAATCCTTTCTTAGTGCTCATCTACATCATGAAAGGTATCTACCCTCCAAAAATGGTGTCTCTACTTCAACCCTATACAAATTCTCATACAATCTTAAACAACCTGTAGCATCCTGTATAACGGGAATTTTTTTAAATCCTTTCTTAGTGCTCACCTACACCATGAAAGGTATCTACCCTCCAAAAATGGTGTCTCTACTTAGACCCTATACAAAGTCTCATACAAACTTAAACAACCTGTAGCATCCTGTATAACGGGAATTTTCTAAGTGCTCACCTACAACATCAAAGGTACACTTTGAAAGGTATCTACCCTCCAAAAATGGTGTCTCTACCTTCAGCCCTATACAAATCTCCATACAAACTGGAACACGCTGTAGCACCATATATAACGGGAATTTTCTAAAATCCTTTCTTAGTGCTCATCGACATCATGAAAGGTATCTACCCTCCAAAAATGGTGTCTCTACCTTCATCCGCTAGGGCTCTACACCTATCCCAACAATGAATCAATCAATTTAGAGTTTTATATATATATAGATAATCGGCGTAACAGTAACCACGTCATAGACAACGATAGTAGCAAGTGTCTAATGAGATGCCTTCGTTTCCATTATTCCTTCCGAATCTATTAGATCATTCGACACTTAACATGGATTACTTATGTAAACAACACACTTGCCGATGCTAATATATAGATAACGCAAAGTTACGTGCATTCTAAGTGAACACAGCATCCCTCCATATTTCATATATACTCGTAATAATGAATACTAAACAGTCTTATTGTCGAACAACATGGCTCGCGCACTTTGATAGTCAGATGTGTTCAGATGATCTTGATTTGCAGCTGCTACAGCTTACGAATAATCGATTCATTGTGTTTTATATTCCTTGCATATTAAATGAGCGACAAAATCGTCAGAAATTACCTTTAGATTTGACTGTGAGATGTATGTATGACTGGCACGCGATGTTATCATGTTATTTTGTGTACTTAGCCCATAGCGGAAAATTTCCAAGTTTAGTATGCTGGATGCTGATCATGTGTGCCGTAGACCCAATAATCAATTTATTATCGACTTCGGTTATCCCCATGTGTCTCAATACCTACTGTACTGAAATAGTAATTATGTTTCATTTCATCGTAGGTAACTGAAAGATAATTAAAATAATATTAGTAGGAAAACTTTTGCTCTAACAAAAAGTTATTTTTGGTAAAACTCTTAGATGACCAGGGTACTTATTATTAAAATAATATCATTTAATACAATTAATTTAGAAGTTTTTTTACTATTTTACAATTTCCTTCTGAAGCTAAAATTTGAAAGTTCAACAGAAAAACATTATAAAGTTATATGTTTGGTATAATTTTTAATTTATAATAATGATATAATTAATAATAATGTTATAATTTAGTTAGCATACCTACAGTACAGATTGAGTTGTTGTTAACAAAACCTTAATTGCGACATAAAATTAATTAATTTCTAAGCAAACAACAGCTTGTTATGTTGTTAGTATAACTTTATGACTAACTTCATAAAAAGCGTTTTAAAAACTTAACTGCAAGTACTTATTAACCAAATAAAGAACTATTAACAGCCCACTAAAAGTTAAATAAAGCGCGCAGTAAATCAGAGTTTGTAATAACTGTTTAATTCCGTCGCTGAAACGGCTGCCGAGCTAATAGGAACGAAAATCAGTGCGATGTTGGTGCTCTAAAATGTTGCTTCGTGTTACAGAATGGGTGTCACGACACGAAATACATCGATATCAACTATTATATACTTAAGATGATTACCATTATTGCCAGTTTAGTAATTATTACCAGTTGATCGTATTTAAAGGGAATTAATACTTTAGCATACAAAAAACATTTTGTTCTGCAAAATTCGTAAATGGTCACCAAATCCTAAACCGCCCAAAAAGATTTGGTGACATTTACTAATTCTAGGTTAGGTTAGTATGGTGATGATTTAAAGATAAGCCATTTTTAAATATTAAATAATCAGTTTTATTAAATAATCTTTAATACATATTGCAGAGGAAACAGAGAAAAATATAAGTCACTGTTTTTACTATTGAGATCGGAAACTAGTTACAGTCTTTAACTTAACTTTCTGTTATCGACCATTAGCCATTTTTTGCCTTAAGATTAACATCATAATTTTTTTAATAATTAATTTTTGTTGATTTTATTGAATTTTTGATTAATTAAGTATTTTATTTTAATAATTTTATTTTAATGAATTTTCAAATAATCTTAATTTTAATATATTTAATGACAATTTATTTATTCCAATGAATTTTTAATTATATTATTTTAATCATTTTAACTCTCGACATTTGTAATTGTGATAATTTTAATTAAGTAAGTAATTGACATGTAATAATCTGTAATTTTTCATCAAGCTTTAATTAAACTAACATATTCTTAAGTCGCTACTAACAAAAATGGATCTTTGTTATCTGGAAATAAATAAAAAATAATAAAAAAAAAATAATTAATATTCACTTCTCAAGCTTACGCGCTCACTAGACATGAAATAAAAGACTTTAACGGATACTAGCGCGGTTTTATTGAAAGTACTTTGGTAATTAGTTGGTATTTGGTTTGATTTTTGATTTTCCCGACGTTTCGGCACAATGATAATTAATTTTCTTTTACCTAAAAGTCTGACGGCCCTCATAAATTATGGTTTATAATTTAAGAACTTTATTTCTCATAAAGAATTACATTGATTCACTTACTGAGAAAACACCTTCTTACTTTACATTAAAGAAAACATAATGAGCGTACACAATATAACTTAATAAAAGTAAAAATTTAACTTCTGTTTTCCATAATTCGCAATACCTATGGCATTATCTATCTATTTATAGTGTCTCCTCAAAGCGCAATCTTACCGCTCTCGTCACCCACTAGGAAGGGGCCCGCATATCCGCCTTCACCTAATTGAGCCCATTGCGAGCGCTAAATAGTCCCGATTGGGTGAACAGTTATCTGATTGAACGATCCACCGATACTCGCCGAATAAGGAAGTTCTTGTCTAACCAGGATTTGTTTGTATTGTTTTTGAATCTGACGATATCCTCTTTAACGCGCGGATGTTAGTTTATGACAGAAGTAATGGCTGCTGAAGGGGAATGAACTGTAGATAATGTAGTACCTTGTTACTGCTGTAACCCGCATTTGGTGATAATGGGCGAACCTCGATTTTGTACAGATCTAAGCAGACAATAGCACTTCTAACTTTTCTCGCAAGCAGTTTGTTTTATTCATTCGTTTTATTTTGTTTTAATGGGAATTCTTCAGGGAACCAGAATAAAGTTTGTTTTGTGTGTTTTATTTAACACGGTACATTCTTCAATCTATTCCGACCTACATAATCATAAATATTCAAAGTTTCAAACACAACGTAGTAGTAGGTATGCTTTTTTGCCACAAACCCTATGGCTCTTTTGGTAGCCAAGCCTCTTGGCTACCAAAAGAGCCATAAAATCTGGCCAAATATGTTTTCTTATTTAAAATCCAAAACCCTAAATTAAAAAGAAAAAGAATCAATCCTCTGAAATATAAAAAAGTCGATTCGTTATGAATAAATAGTGCTAACAAACATCCTCAATCTAAAATCAAATTTAAAAGCTACTAAAATTTTAAGTAATTAAACTTAAGTCCCACGTGACCTAACGAGCTATCAAATTCGTTCCCATTAAAACATATTGCATTCGGACTTATCCTAAGGGTCCTTCAAACAATACGCTGGCCTCATTTATAAGGGCCCTTTGTCCTAAGAACCAGTTCTTTTATTTAGCAAAGCAACGGGACTCACAATAGTCACAATAAGTGTATCAAATCAGAAACCCCTCGGACGAGTTTCTTTATTCATGACCTCTTCAGAATCAGCTACCCCCAGCTTAACTTTAGTTTTAATCAGGGTCTGATTGTCTTTTTCTGTATTGGTATTACTAACAGAACTGTCCCTTGCAATTGTGTTGTCAAAAGATTTGTGATAGAACAATTAGGATCGTCTCATATTCTTTCTATGTCTTCTCTATTGTTGCGTTGCGATCGAATCCATCAAAATTGTGATTACTATTTAATTTATAAACTGTGGTATAACCGTTATCATAATCGTCTTTAAGTTTCTAAAAACTGTTTATCCAACAAAGAGTTTCTATACCATCTCCGTCTTAAGTTTTCTCGTTTTTAACAGCAATCTCAAAAACCATATCATCAGCGCATTCCCTCTAGCTAAAAAGCTAAACAGCTATTCCACCACAGCCTAACATAATAGGCAGTTAATTATCGTAGTGGCTCCACAGCGTCACGACCGAGGAGCCACGAAGCAAACTGAATTATAGCCGCTCATTCACCTGACGAGAGACTTTGCACCGCTAAGTGGGCAAGATTTTGAGTGATTTGTAGACTTAAGTATGTACTTTTAATAGGCGTAAACCTTATTTATCCGAAACTTACTCTGATTCAAATGATAACTAACTGTAATTAATTCAACTGTAAATAATCGCTGACGGTCTTTCAAATTCTCATCCAGTTACAAGTTAAGGTTCTACAAATCCCAGATACGTTTTCGATATTTCAGACAAATTATATTATTTTTTTTATTAACTCTGAAGATACGAGTAGTTGTTATCTGGAATCCGCAAAATGCCGTCAAGCTATACACATACCTACTTACTTATGTAGATTCAGTAAATTTAGAATGTCCTATGTTTTTATTAATACTTACCTAAACAACGCAAAAGTCACACCTAAGTTTTAGGTCTAAGTCGTTAGTATTGATTAAAAAAAACATCAGTTAAATATTAATGTTCAATAAATATTACGCTCAAATATTCATTTAAGAAGTTGAAAACTAATATCAAAAACATACAAGCGGTAAAAGCGTTACTCAGTTAAACAATTTGCTGATTATACAAACATCTTAGAACAAGATTATTCAGACTGCTAATTTGTTGTCCCACAAATCTAAGCAGTTTACCCACAAGCGCACGACTAAACACCACTTACATATTTATACAGCAGTAAATAGTGTAAACAGCCTATAGCTGTCGGTGGTAACGTTCTCTGAGCAATTATTAAGATGTTGAATTAGCAATTTTGTACAAAATATCATCACTTGTCTTTCATACTTCGTCTTTATACTCAGCTCGAGCTTAATTATCTTGTTTTCGCGTCCCTTTAACGAAGTTTTAAGTCAAAATGACTTTAATTTTAACTAAGCAAACACTTGGGTCTTTAGGAAGTATCGTTATACTGGTGATGTTTTAGTTTTCATTGCAATTTGTGGTGTATCTGGCGCCTCTTGCAGTGTTGTAAAATTAAAAGTTGGCGTTCGCAGGAACGATGAAGTCATTAAGTGTATTACTTTGAATTTTAATGCTGCTCTTACTAGTTACTAGAGTAAAGATGCCAAGTTGAACATAGTAAGATGAAATGAATTAATAGTATCCCTTTACTACCCCGCACAAAATGTTCGAAAAAAGCCAATTGATCAATTTGGCTGAAATTTTGTGTAAATATACCCTGTAACAGGCTGATCAATACTGTAAAGTTGCAAAGTGAAATAATGACCAGTTTTAGAGATATGGCATTTTTAATGTTGTAAGTAGAAAGTAAAAAATATCGAAGCACATCTTCATGTTTCTAATTTAATTCTTAGGTTTAAAAGTACCGAGATTTTCGAACATCTTGTGCAGGGTCCTTTCACTTAGATACTCTTAAGATAACAATATGTACCTACTGTTAATAAAGACTTATAGCTAGGTATTAATAATAAATTACAAGCTGTGCATTTTGCGTAATTGAATCTTGAAATCATAGAGTAAAAACACATTATTTTGTAGAAATAACCGCAAACCCCTTTCCTCACCACATTACCGTTGCCATAATTAAAATAATTGAACGTTCCATTTATTTCGTCGTCAAAAACAAACACACAAAACGGAAGATGCAGTCAGGTATGCAAGTCACTGTCGCGTGATTCCCCAGTAACATTGTTTACACTTTAATTATTTGCTTAATGAAGGGCCTAATGTCGGGCTAATACGACATAATTAGTACCCGCAGGCTGATTGCGACAACCGTGCTGGCATGATTACATTAGCAACCGCGACTTATAGTCTATCATTTCTGGTTAATTGCGGCACTATGACTTCGTTACTAACTAAGAGGCTTACGTTTACTATGTTTAAAGACGGTTTTTTATCTAGACTTACGATATCAATCTAAGGAGTAACATTAGATTCTTTATCATCTTTAAAGTATTAGGTTTCGTTAGAAGCATAAACTTCTTCGTCTGTTACATAATGCTTGTTTGTTACAAACGAAGTAGCAATACTCGCAACTAATACATACTTGTGAACCGTCACTAAACTAATAGTAGTTGCGTCAAACAGTTAATTGGTCCGTTTATCGCAATTACACGCATCCATGGTTTGAGGGCAACCCAACACTAGATTTCTCTTCTGACCCAAACCGCTTTAATTGAGAATTAACTTATTCGTTGTCTGTGGTGCGACCTCGACAGTTAAAAACTCTTTAGATAAAGTTTGCATAATTAGCTACACAGAATTGGCACGTCTCTCCGATACCTTGGACGGTGAAAAAATTTCGATAATAACAAAAGTCGTAGATTTGTTCGTACGTGATCTCAGAGGCAGGCATTAGAATATCACCCAGTTTTTTTTACTATTTCGCTATAGTTTCCCGTTTTTAGTAAAGTTTTTGTGCGGCATCGTGACTGCTTACTTTTGTATCTGCATAATGTCACACGTATTCTGACTTTGTCTATTCTTTGAATAAACGTAAATAAGCTTTTTTTGTGATATTTTAACTATTTTATACTTTTACAAGTTCTGATGGCAGTGATTTTTTATTGGTTTAATTTAAATGAATCTTTGAGGTGATCATAAAAGTTGACACACACAAGGTGCTAGTATAAAATTAAAATAAAAGAAAAACCTTAGAACCAAATCCAAATTATTTGAATTTAAAAACTTGCATTGACTCTTTAAATTAAGGTTTCCTTGTTTTATGTTTTACATAATTATTACCTACTATTAGTACAGTATTTTAGGTACTAATTTTGTTTATTCATAGAGATTAATTTTTTCAAGCTTTGCAATTCTTTCGTGTTGCGTAAAACCGATAAGAACGCTTATATCTTCTAAAATCATTCTGTGTAGGTACTTACACCCTTACTAGACCTGTTACTTAGTATCAGGGCTCTATTTAAAACATTCTAGATGTCTCTACATATCAGAAATTACGTAAAACTATTCAAATAAATTGGTCCAACTACGTATTGTTGAATAATCAAACTAAATGAAATGCAATTGCATGTCACTCTTACATACTACGTCTGTAAAGATACTTACCATAAAAACAAAAGGACCAGAGTATTTCTTTATTATGGTAAGTATCAGCAGAATCACTTGCTCCAATTCCAAAATAAATAGATAAAGAATTGTTGTATGGAAATCAGATACAACGAAGATACTTCAAACATCCAGACATCAGACAATGTATCAAAGTTCGTTTTCTATTATTGACCCAACTGGGGATCTAACCCGGGACCGCTGAGATGGCGATACCATGAAATCTGGTGTATAAGCCATTCGACCACAGAGATCGAATAAGTATAATCTATTATTATTACAGGGTTATTTGTAAAACGCCAACAACCTCGCAGGAGTAGATTACTAACAACAACATTTTGTTCTACGATTTTTCCGAAAACCGACAAAAAAATCGACTTGCCTTACAAATTTCCGAACAGCTGATCAAGTTTTGTATGAAAAGTCTTTTTTTATCTGTTTTCTAAAAATTCGTAGAGCGAACGTTGTTGTTTATGACGATAGTATTCCACTCCTGCGAAGTTTGTTGGTGTTTTACAAACTTTCTAAACTTAGAGGTCTCTTGATGAATAGTTAAAATGAGGATTCAAAAATCTCTATTTTCTCTCTGTTTCCATGTACTTATAATTTTAAACTAATAATATGATTTTCTGTTGCAAAAGTATTTCTAGGAAGACCCCAAAGTTCACTGGGATATACACATACGAGGGGAGTTCAAAGTATTCTCGGTCCGTACCGATATTTTCTGCCTTTTCCTGTAAATCTGTAATAATTTAATTTTTCATAAAGTCCCCTGAAACCTCAATTCACTTCTTACAACGCAAAATCAACTTTTCAGTAGCCTCCAACAAAAATAACTTTGCAAAAAATGAAAAATGATCGTCCATAGTCGCCTTAAACTGTTCATCGTCGGAAAATCGCTTTCCACGAAACCCAAAAAGGGTTTACTTTGAACTCCCTCGTATCTATCTTACTCCTTATCTGGAGTTAAATGGTAATTTTTCTGAAAGAAAATTAAACTGTTAGAGCTTTTTAAAAACCGTGTTATAAAATCTTACTTTCAATATTTTTTGTCACACTTAAGAAGCTATTTGAGGAATAGGCTAAATTAGAGATTTATTCTCAACTTGTTTGTTTAAATAAAATAGTTGTTAAAAATGTTATTCAACAATTATTCTGAAAAAAAAACTTACGATAACCTATATATCTTTTTGTTTCATGTACTCAACATTGATGCCGTTAATAGTATAAGTAGGTATCTTATTTATTATCAAAAATATTTCTAAGGTTTTTATATACTTAATATTATATGTCGTTATATATTTACTAGCGTCAGAATTATTGAGGACATAGGTAATATCCCAAAAAAGTAAAGAATGTATATCCTGAAAACAAAGCTTAATTTTTGATATTTTGCTTTGGAATTATTTGTCAAATTGCAATGACAAAATAATATCTTAACATTTTGTATGTTGCCGATAAAAATATCATTTTCTATAATTGTTCAATCTCGTCCTTTTGCGTAATCATCATCATTAATAATCTTAAAACTTTTAAGTTCTAAAGTTTTATCCTATTTAGTTTTAGATTGAAAACTTTTAAGTTGTAAAGTTATTTCCATCTGCTTTCCGATAGGTAGTTAGTTATAGTGTAGATGACTGATAAACAAAATATTTAAATATGTTGGTAATCGACTACATTTGCTCGTTTCTTAGAATGCGATTTTTACCTCGTCTGGCAAAAACACCACAACTTTGATGACATTTAGCGAAGACAATGGAAATACGCTACACACAGTTGCATACTAATACTGTGTACGTTTTATTCAAATCGAGTTATTTTTATTAAAGACGTGTCTCCACAAAGGCTGTTAAAATGTATAATGCTATTTTTACGCTTCAGTGACTCATGTGGGACCGAATTGAGAGCCTTAAGTTCATTACGCGCTTTGATTGCATTTTAAGATATCTGTAGAAATCGTTTATGAATATTAACTATCTGTGAAGTTAGAATACGTATTAAGTTAACGTATAATGAAAAACTAGAAGTGAATAAAAAACTCGGTTAATCCTTGTCAAGAACCTTGAGTCATGAGTTAAACGTATTATATTCGAAAATAAAAGGACATGTTCTACAAACAGATTCAACCATTAAGATTGTCTTATTCAGTAACATTACTATGAGGTCTAATAGTGCCCAGCGTGCACAGCGTCCTAACTGTATAACAACCATTCACATACCTACGTAAAATCTCGAAAAAATCACAAAGCTATACTTCAACATTACACCGCATGCAATTAAAATAAGTAGTAGGATGAATCCGCGGGCGTCTTGAACGCCGTTATTCTCCGCGATATAAAATTGTCATTAGTTGCAAAAAAATATAAATTACTAGCGGTCGCCCGCGGTTTTACCCGCGTGGTTCCTGTTTCAAGTATTCCCGTAAAAAGTATTTCATGTTTTAATCTAGGCTATCTACTATCTGTATGTCAAATTTCAAACAAATCCGTTCACTAGTTTTTGCGTGATTGAGGAACAAACATCCAAACCCACACACTTTTACATTTATAATATTAGTAGGAAGTAGGATGCTGCTAAATGCTTCTCCTCTGGGACCTATTCTTGTCACTCACTTGTCACACACACATGCTCAGAATTTTCTTTCTCTAAAGTTATGAAAATATGTCGAGGAGAATGATGGCATTCGAAACGACCTTGGATTCAAAATCACACAGTAAAGAGCGATCGCCACCTTTCAAAAATAGGGCCCTAAGACTGACCCGCCGACCGACAACTGCGACGAAATAGGGTGTAATGTTTTCTATTCCGTCATAATAAATGTACTGCTAATACAAATCCCACAATAGTCAAACAATTCATACTAACTCGCATAGTACATCTAATCTTCACAAGGAAAACGTTCACAGTAAAAGCGTCATAAAACTAAGTACTACTCTTAAAACGCAATTTACCTTTCAACTTATTTGCATCTAATTTTCTGTAGTTTTTGTTGCTATTTGACGATTTCTATTCCGTTATGAATCGCAGAAGCCCACCGTTTCGCTACGCGAATGTAACAGACGGTGCTTACCCGTTATGTCCGCATTGTGCCATGTACACACGAGAGATATTAGGAAAACTCATGGAGAAAATAACCATAGGTTATTTTCTTAGGAGAGTTCTCAAAAAAATTACATTGGTCGTGTTTTTATTGATCTGTAGGAAAGGTTTTTTAAAAGGTTCAATTTAATTAGGCAAAAGTAATTTGTTAAAATTTGTTAAATTTTAATTAAGTAAGTAATTGATTAGACCTATAGTTTTTTTAAATAAGTCTCTACTAACAATAATGGCTCTTTGTTATCTGAATAAATAAATAAAATATTTTTACATATTAATCATGACATATTAATATTAACATATTTATCATAACATTTTGTGGAGAGATAAATAGTTTATAAAAAAGTACGATGATAACGTTGGATATCAGTACCACACCAGTTGATGTTTTAGAAAAAATTAAAATACTCAATTGATTGAATGACGAAATTATATTAGTTTTATTCAATCTTTACCAATTCTTAATAGCTAATGTATTTCTTTCTTAGTCTATGTTGCCTCATTTCTCTAAAATAGTAAGTGTCTAGCAAGGCAGCCATAATCCTGACCCTTACTTAAAAATTATTCTACTAAAAGCTCCAAATTTGTTTGTTATAAGAATAATGTAATCTGCTTATTACAATAGAAGATAGCTATTATACTTGTTAGGGAATACAAAATTCTACACCAATGGTACCTATAGCAACATACTAAACTGGTCGTATTTACCCAATAGTAGGTATGTACAAACTTAGTTTTTTGAATCTACAATATACTAACTAATTTCTGTGAAAAAGAACTAAAAAACTGTTCTTCCAACCGTGCGTTTCCACTAGTCAATTAAAACAATATAAACATCGTCTCAAATCAGGGTCCGACAGTGGAGAACACCAACACTCTATCAAAATGTTTTATAATTGACAATGTTGGGCTTAACAAATCAATTCAGTGGGAACACACGATAAAGTCACAGAATATAAGTACTAACGTAAGGCCACTTTTTTATGATCACTCCTAACAGTCCTAACACCTCGAGAGTCTAACCCCATCTTAACGTTAACCGCGATTTACATCAATGTGCCGTATGAGCTTTCCTAGCACTTTTGCTATCATAAAGTGATCAAATAAGTTATCAGACGCGCTATAAATCAGCTCTGGGACTTTCCTCCTGTCGTTACTATTCGTCTCGGTGCACTTGCAAAGTTTTTGCCATGCAAATGCATTGACTTTGATTTGCATTCCCGTTTTACTTTGACCTCTGTTATAAATTAATATGCACAGCTTTAGTAGGTTAGGTATTCATGAAATATTGGTATAATTTTTTTACAAATTCTATTAAACTTGGAAAAAATAAATAAATCCTTATCCTTATATTAATATGCAAAAGTAAATTAGTTTATTTGTTTCTTAGTCTGTTTGTTACGCCTTCACGTCTTAACTACTGGAGCGATCATCATGAAATTTTGCACACGCGTTCTCAGGGGTACAGAGAAGGATATAGGGTACCTTCATCCAGAAAAAATACTGTTCCCAGAAATAACAAAAAACTTTCCACGCAGACTAAGTCGCGGGCGGTCGCTAGTTTAACAATATTTTTATATGGTGTTATGGATCTTAAAATTCAACTGTCCCTTAAAATGTCACTTATGAATTCAAAATTTCAATCTGTTTTGTTAGTAGCTCTAAAGTCATTACAATTTTCCTAAGCTCTAAAATCTGAAATATTTTAACAAATAAGTATTTCAGGCTAAACATAATGGAATGTATAAAAAGATACGCAACTATCCGTTGTTTTATTTTCAATAGAATTACTTACACAAAGTCAACGACCTTATTAATCTGCAATAATCAACATGTCAGTCGTATTACAAATTTAAAAATTTTCGTCAGGTGTCCTAAACCGCATAAAAATTGACTCGTCTGAATGAATATTTATGTTGAGTTGTATAAAAGGCTCGTTAAGGCTCAGGAGATGTGCAAGTGTAAAAAAGTGTAGGTACGCGGGATCATTGGTATTCGTGGTACGGGGGGCGAACAAAAGACATTATAACATCCTGTTCCCGAGACACCAACTCTTATTATTAACGTAATGACGAAAATTTATCGCTTCTTAAATTCGCCGTGATGCTAATATTAATCCTCTTTTACGCTGTTACTCGGCATGTCAAGAATATAAAAAAAAAGTTTGTTTTATCTGATGATTAGTCATTGCTGGCTGATAGAATAATTTAAAACGACAAAATCTATTCACGGTTTTTAAATAACGTCAATACAAGAATCTTATAGAGTTCAATGATATAGCTTTGGCCATAAAGTTACATTATTTAGCCATAAAGTTACATTATTTTGCCATAAACTTACATTACATCTAAACTTTCGTAATTAATAAGTTTTGTAGATAACTGATTGTAGTTTGCTACACCATTTTTAAACCAACTATCTAATTGAAGTCCCAACCGAATACGTTTTTCATAATATAACTTATAATCTACACTACTTATATGGATTTGTTAAGACCCATTTTCGCCATCGAATACAAAAATAGAAATTTACATGAATAATATTAATTTGGTTAGATTTTATTTAACTAAATTTACAATTATTGATTCAAATTAAAAAATATTGACATACGAACATTTATCCTACTAATATTATAAATGTAAAAGTTTGTGGGTTTGGATGTTTAGATGTTTGAATGTTTGTTCCTCAATCACGCTAAAACTACTGAACGGATTTTGTTGAATTTTGGCACACTGATAGTAGATAGTCTGGATTAAAACATAGAATACTTTTTATCCCGATAGTACCATGGGAACGGGAACCACGCGGGTGAAACCGCGGGCGGCCGCTAGTTTTTTATAAAACTTGAGAATTAAAGATCCAGGTGTAAATGAAATACATTTTGTCCTTACTTAAATAGCGTGTCAAGGAGCAATTATCAAAGTGCGAACATTTGTGTGGTCGAGAATTCACTCGTAATTAAAGAAATAACTTAAAACAACAACGACGAAATGCAACAAATAACAATTTTATGGAACTTTGGCTTACAAGCGGTGCGCAATTACAAAAGTTTTTTTGCAGAGAAAATTAATCGTCATATGTGAGTCGGGCTTTATCAAATAGTGTCTATAAACTTTTTTATGGTTCTATAGAAGATTGGTTAAATCATAGCCTTCTATAATTGCAAGCCGTGAACATAAGTTTGGCAACGTCTGTTACTGTCAATTCGTGGTCATGTCGTCGGCCAGTCTCCATACTAAATGTATGGGAATATTTCAATTTTAAGAGGTCGATATTTTTTTTCCTAGTAATCGTGTGAGGTTTAAAATATGAAAATAATTTAGTTCCTTTATTGAAATGCTTTGTATATTAAACAATAAGAAAAATATCAACGTTAACCAGGAAAAAATGGCTGTCAAAGATGTCATCTTTTTTGTTGATTTTCTTCAGCAGGGAGTTGATTAACACGCCCTCTAGCAATAAATTATATATCATTAGAAAGGTCTTTTGAAGACAAATATTTGCTGTTAATATACTTTATATCAATTGTTTATACTTTTGGAGTTAAAGGTTATTAAAGTATAAAAGTGGTTTATTGTCTATGGGAGTTGATTTACCCCACCTCTAGCAATAAATGAAATATCATTAGAAAGGTTTTCATATGATAAATATTTGCTGCAAACATACTTTCTATTAATTGTTAGTATTTTCGGAGTTTTAGGTCATAAATGATAAAAAAATTGGTCAAGTTCAGAGCGTTATAACTCTCAAAGTACTAATAGTTGACGTTTATTGTGATACAATAAAGTGTTTTAAATTTAAATACCTTTCCAATGATGTAAGATTTATTGCTAGAAGAGGCTTAGATCAAAATGCTCATCGTACTAAAGGACCCCCGAAAAGTTCAAATAATTTGACTCAAACCTTATGTTCAAATAAATAAATAATAATAATAAATATAAAACTTTATTGAAATAACCTTACATCACAATTTACAACTAGTTTAAACATAGATAATATAGGAAAAACAAATAATAAATAATTATTAAAATAATATAATACTATGTGCTTGACCACATGCGATGTTGCCGTTCTGCTCAACTTCATGGCTTGGAAATATAGAAGGCTATGGTTAAATGTAATTTTATTTTTCGACAACGTAAAAAAATACCTACTCCTAATTATAGATAACAATACAACTCCGTATTAAACATCATAACTAGGTACCTAAATACTTTAATTCTGTAATTCCATCATTAAAAAAGTCATCAGCCAATCAGAGATGAGTTGAGTAGTTTTAATTTAGGACATTGTTTTTGTACAAGAATCTTATATTCATATTCTAGAGTCATATATAAGGTTCTTGGTTTTGTATGATGAAATTATGTTTTGACTTTATTTATTATTGACAATTCACATGAATTTTAAAGAAAATACAGTACAAAAAGACTCGGTGTTGACGAAAATAACATAAAAAATAACAGTAATACCGTTTTTCTTCGTATATGACGGAACTCAGAAACCTTCAGTAATGCCACTACAATTAAAAGTGCATTACAAACTAATTGCCTAAGTTGAGAAGTGTTATTTTAATTGAGCTATACTTTTTACGCGTAAGCATGCGACTTTAATTGCAATAAAATAAGTCTATGTGTAATTTGTGTAGGTATACTATGCCTGTATTAATGAGTTTGCTACACTCATAGTACACCGACTGAACATTTTACTTACATGTTCTAATGTCGTTTGTAAAGATATTTTTATAATTTATATATTAATGTAGGCAATACATCATATACAAGGCGTTCGGTAAAAGCCTTAGCCCGAAAAAAAATTAGCTGTTTCATAAATTTTGATATTTTCGTTATAAATTTTTGTATGAAACAGCTGTTTTTTTTTCGTGATTTCAGAGTTGGTCCACAGTAAAAGTTGTTCAGTTTAATGGTCCCTATCTACAATATTCGGTTTTATAAGGATTTTACCAAACACCTTGTATAAATAAAATAAATTTGAAAAAGTTGCATTTTCCAAGATTTCTTCCAGAACCAAGATCAGATCAAAAAAACTTTGTCGCTTGGTAACTTTTGTAATAGTTACCTACTCATTTGAAAGGAATAGTAAAAGGATATGATGCCTAAAGTACGAAAACCCGGTCTACTGATTACTGATTATGAGCAGTTTGTCCGATAATTTTCGATAGCGAAAATTTTCGATAGCGAAGAAAGTTTGCATCAACTCATAGTAGAGGTATAAATGAAAAGACCGGGGTTTTTGTCTTTTCGACATCCTATCCTTATACTATTCCCTCAAGAAATCTTTTTTTTTTATTCTAGTAGCTCTACCATGAGTTGATTGATATAAACTATTTTCACTATAGAAAACAGTTTACATTAACTCATGGTAGATCTTTAAAAGATAGTTAAAAAAAGATTTCTTCATTTTATTCATCAACCGCAAATGATAGAGCTATCGTACAAAACTTTTATGTGCAAAAGCATGAAAACTTAACTCAGTCATTGCCACGTCTATTTAAGATAAATGCTAATTTACATAAACTAACGGTCTATTTTTTTTTTATTTACAGGTAAGTTTTTACGGAATTGCTATCATCTCTTATGTTAACGAGAGTCGGTAAGTTCTAATTAAATTAAAAAACACACCTGTACTCATTATTGTTGAAAGTTTTTATTGTTGCTTTAGTTTCATAAGTTAATTAACAGATTAACATAGTTTTTTGTAATAATCGAAAGGCAAACAGTTGACAACCAGCGAATGTCAACAGGGTAGGTATATTTTACTCACACAAATGAGTTTGATTGTAGAACATCACAGAAAAACTGGCTGCGGATGTATCCTTATTTGACGCTTTTGCGCTTTTGCTAGCATTAAAACAAACAAATGACGTAATAACTTTTTATAGAGGAATACTTTACGAAATTCGTTATTTAAATTAAAGTTCGCTTTCAATCGAGTAATGAAATCGATTCCATAAATATCGATACATCATTGCCACATACATCCCTGCGATTACTGAGGCCATATTTTAACGCAGGTGGGTTTCAAGACGTTTGTATGGCTGATCAAGTGAGAAACGAATTTGAATTGTTTTAAGCGGTTTCATACTTATCGAGGTGTTGGGTACAGTCGCGAACACTGAGATAGCCCTGAGAGTGCTGAATTTTTTTATTGAAAGTTACTTAAAGGTTGATCTAATCTGTATTTCACCACCATGTTTCTCACCACCATAGAGATATTAATTATTATAAATAATTAATGAAAAAATATTTTTTATGTAAATTTGAAGGAGTAGGTACTCATTGGGTAAAGGTCTGTATTGCCTACAAGCATTCTATGATGGTTGAATTTCATGCTTTTTGTATTAATTAACACTGAAAAACTACTGTCTTATTTATTAGAATGCATCATAATATAGGTATATATATATTACTTATTATCTAGCTAGATATTGTTAATTGTTAACTAAAATTTTTCAGTGCCTCTACTAGTCTCATGTGTATTTATTTCATGTATAACTAAGACCTTCTATATGCCACATGACGCAATAAACGTTATCACTATTACTTTCATGGCATCACACGTCATTTATTAAGAATGCGCTCGTCGCACCGTCAGTCGCACCATCACGTGGCCAAGCTGTAACAACCTGCAAAAACAAATCTGCTCTCGACTGCACTTAAAGCTATTAAATATTTCCCTTTCTACGTTATAATACTTACTTATTTATCTCGGTGCAATCCGAATCTGCATCTAAAGCGGACTTCAAACCCGGGATTTTTATGCAAATGGCACTACCCGCAGTTGGCATGTCCATCACTGGGCCGTGGGTTTGTTTTCCTAATTTGAATGTCTAATGCTTCGCTCTCTTAGCTGCCTCTTAGCTGAGCTTTATACTTTGTATTAATTCCTACATAGATGTGTACAGGCACGTGCAAACATTCTTTGAATTATAAATATCTAAGTATTAAATTCATTGTGTAGATATTTGACTTACAGTTTTAATATTCTAGTGATGTCAGTGGTCATAGGTAGATACTGGAGATAATTTTACGAAAAACGCTATGTCTGTCATTTTTTTCATATCCGGATACAGGTAGCAATATTATGTAAGTTTAACCTTACGGAACGAGGGCTTATATTAAGCTTGACGAAGCAGATATATTAACATTTTCCATCACTCATACGAATAGGAAAACTCCGTTACATGTACCGCAATCCCGTTGTATAATCAACGTTTTCTCGCCTATTTTTATTGATTCCCCCCTTTACCCCACACCCGGGAAGCGGCCTGGAAGCTGCCTCCTACGGCGCATTCATAAACGAATCGACGCGAATCACACGTGACAAACTAAATACCATCTTAAAACTAAGCTTATAAAACCCATTTTTCATTACTCTCCCTCAAAAGTAAGAATGGAACAGAATCGTGCGTTACCAGCCACGAGACATTAAGCGTCATATAAATTACATTAGCATATAAATAAAGTATTTTTGTTGTCCTTCTCGGCCGTAGCACGGATACCGCGGGAAATACGGAAAATGCGTCTTATTCCCAAGGCATAGAGCGGTTGCGTGCGACAGTACTTTTCATTTCTTTTACGACGCCGGGCGCAGGGTTAGCCTGCGACATTTTTGTTCTCCTTTTTAGATAAATCCACGGTCTTAACGATCGTAAGCAAATACATGTTATCGATATACGTTTATTGCTTATACGAACTCATAAATTATTCCGATGGTAACACAAAATTAATTTTGTTATGAAAAGGAACGTAAATATGCTGAGATAAGCCTTGGCGAAGCGGGTATTTTAATATCGCCGATAGAAGTGAACGACTTCTTGTGTAGCCAAATAACTGTACAAGTATTTATGCATGAATGAAATTGTATTTATCGACCTAGAGCCACTAAAGTTTAGAAGACTTTTATAGTTACAATAAACATCCATGAACTTCAAGTTCTTCTGAATGAAAAACAGTACAAATTGTATTTCTGTTTTTCAGCCTGTTTATCTTTACTGGCACAAACTTTTTGCAAAGAGTACTCTTTCTTTTAATATAAAAGCGAAACAAAAAGCACAATCTTACAAAATACTCATTTGTCCACTAAGCAATTATTCCAAGAAAGAGCTCGAGCTTAGCTACAACTGAGATCGGGACGTTAGCCGAGATAAATGGGACAAACGTAGATAGGAAACAACCGGGGAGAAATAAAGGGGACACTTTGTAGGACGTAATTATTTCAGACACGAAAAAACTCACTAAGACCCTGGCTTAGGCCACGAACACACCACGCACCGACAGGTGGCTTGCTTAGCGCCTAGATACATCTAGTTACTTGCTAGGATACACGGTGGCCGCACTGGAAAGTGGGTTGCGTAATTGCGTGTTGGGTCGCTAGGAGCCTTTGTCATTTTCTTGTTGACACACACACACACATATCTAAAATACCTCGCGCCTACGATACAGTCATCTAGCGAGGCGTTAAGGCGTAGTGTGGCCGCGCCGGTTGCAAACATTCGTGAACGTTTTTTTTACTTCGCTACATATCTAAGCGCTAGGCGCTAAACGAGCCACCTGCCAGTGCGTACGTGGCCTTAGGAACTAAAACGGCCCTCGAGAACTAAAGGATCGGCCGTTCACCCTTTTTGCTTAATCTCACAAATCCTCAATTCGTTTTGTAAGATTTTAGCAATCTTCATTGTTTCTCTAAGACGGATGAATGAGAGAAATAATAATAGCATGTACTTTCTTCAAATCAAATTGACAATTCAAGTATGTGACACGTGTAACGCGGCTCCCTCACGAAATTTATTCCCTTAGGAATGACGTCCAATCATTGAGTTTTTTCATTTCCCTCCTTCGATTTTTCACGTCCGTACTTACCTATATGTATGTGCACCCGTCATCTAAGTGAGGGCGTATTTTGCGTCTCGAATACTAAAATGGATGAGAAAAATTACATCCTGATACGTATCTTTCCGAATTGGTATCGGAATATGTTTGGGATATAATTCTGGCGACTCGAAGTGTATCGTGTCTCGCTACCTACACTACCCTTAATGGAATGGTATTGAACCTATCATCTATAAGTGCCTGTGATTAGGGAATCTGAAGCAGACATTTCATTCTAATCTTCACATTCGGTTGCATTTACGCTTTAATAGAAATTTAGATTTAGTAATTTTGTGCCTTCTGCGACCTTCTTTTATTCGACTGGTTATAACTAGCTACACAAATGAACTGCGAAAGAGTTGGGAAGCTTTGGGAAATCACATTCCCATTTTATATATATAAGTACTTATGATTGCATTAAGTATCACAAGTCACAATCACAATAACTCCTCATGTGAGACCATTCATAATGTGCTATTTACACGGTTCGACTAGGCAGGCGGTTTTGGTCAATTAGCAAACCTAATTTCAATGTGTTTTGTTATCCCTGCAAATAAATAAAAAATAAAAAAATGAGGTGGCGATTCGATTTTACAATCGATTGTCGATAAAAAGCGCTAACTAAAATCGCCAAGTCGTCATCGCCATACCCGTGTAAATAGGCCATAAACCACAATCTCTATAAAGTAGGCTATAGGAGTTTTTGGCGCCATTTTGTCTAGTACGGTTTGATGTCTATTTTAATTATTTGAAAATTGATTCATAGTGGATTTTGTGTCTTAAAATTGGTGCATTTTTTTGGTACAAGTGTCTACGCAAATGAACAATATGTGGGATAATTGAAATAGGCGCGATCTTGGTTGTAGAAGCTGAGACTTTTATTGTAGTGGTAGCTACCTCGGCAGAACTTTCCGAGTAAACTGTCTTGATATTATACTTGTTGCCAAATGCTCCAAGCAGCATTAGAATGCAATGCACCCGCATTCTAATGTAAACTTAAACTGAAACAATACCTACCACTGAACTATTAAACACTTGACAATGGCAAAAATTACTTCCAAGAGGAAAGTAGATTGCCAAAATAAAAATAGAAGAAGAAGAAGTAGGCTATAGGTCATCATTATAACAAATGAAGTATAGACGAAAAAAATTGCCTAGCGAAGAACAAATCAAAAAAAATATTCACCCTTCTCCCTACGTGACGAGCTTCTGAAGAGGCCATTTACATGAAAGCCGTCACCTACTCGCGTGCAGCGATTTTTTATTTAAATCATACTATTTATATATGTGGCTAAACATTTCCCTTTTGCCGTAACAACAGCTAAATAAATTTCGCGCGATGAATAGTAAGATATCAAAACCGAGTACATTTGCACATATACACCGTCATTTTGTAGTCATTTTAATTAACTTAAGGGAGTGCTCTACTAATGAAAATAATCATTTTTGCCAAAGAAACATGGGTCGAAAAACGACAAAAATTTTTGGACTTTCCCATACAAATACAATGTTTTAGCTGTCTAGTTAGTATGGGAGGACCAAAATTTTTGTCGTTTTTTGACCCATGTTTCTAGGGCAAAAATGTTTAGTTTCATTGGTACAACACACCCTTAAGTTAATTAAAACGACTACAAAATGACGGTGTATACAGTACGTTTTATAGCAGTTTCCTCAACACAACTGACCAATTATTGCAAATTACTTGTGTGGGCACGTGTATACTATATAAATAATGCGTTTAATTATAATGTTATAGAATATTTACATATTATTAATACCATTTAAGATAACTCGTCTTGCCAATGCTAATGGCAGTGCTAAAATTGGTACCTAATCACTTTGTAATAATTTTAATATTGCTGCTATATAATTATTTCATTTAATAAGCTATTTGACTCTTTTTTCCCGTCCTTCATACTTCATGTCCCTTGCGAATATTATGCCCCACAAATAAGTAACATTCGGAAACAATTTTGTATTATAACCAAAAAGTATTTTGTTTCACATAAATCAAATTTAATGATTTTTCTTATTCCAATGATAAGTCTTCATTCCACGGAAAAAGAGTTAATTTGGCATTTTTTACATCCCACATAATCCATAGTATTTTGCCTAGTTCCGATACGATGAATACTGTGGTTGCCAGATAATTAAGGAAACTAGTCGATTTTCATACAAACGAGGTAAATAAATTTGAAGCCTTGGTTCTCCGCCAAGGATTGACCTAGCTATGATCTGAGAGTGAATAAGGGAAAGGTGATGTCCCAGCGTTGCCCCAGTGTCATTTTATTTAATTACTTTCATAATAAAAAAATGCTAATTACATTTTATTTAGGTATAGTATCAGTCAAGAATTGTTTTATATTTATTAAAACAATTACCAGATCATAGCTAGGTCAATCCTTGGTGGAGAACCAAGGCTTCAAAGTTACCTCGTTTGAATGAAAATCTACACTAGTAGATTGCAATTTATAGAGATGGCCAGATAAAAAAGTCCATAATAGGCGTGACGACAGTATCAAATAATCAAAGATTTAATTATTTTAGGGGATAATAGACATTAAAAGGATTTAATAGACTGATTTAGTTTTTTTAAGACATCTGAGATTAACTAGATTTTTAATAAATTAAACGATCAAAATACTGCAATCGGCCATTTTGTCTGAAACACCAGTCACAGCGCATGACGTCACGCCTAGGTAAACAAACAAACTTCACTGTCACTAGTGTCACTGGGCCGCTCGAAATTTGTGTCAACCGAACTTCAATGTTTCATAATGTTTACCTCATAAACTTAATATCCACTGGAATAGACGAACAGAGTTCACTTGGCTGCGAAACCAAAAGTGAGATGAGCCAGTGTTTGTAAATATGTAAACGTGTGCGTGAATTTCAGAGATGCACTGAAGTCCATTTTAGGTTGTCGATAACCATAATGTATTATTGCTCTAATAAATAAAACACAAACAATATTTTGAACAATTTTATTTGAATAATTTCTTAAGGTCTCCTTTTAGGCTCCCTGCTTATTTATTTATGACATTTATCCAGTTTAATTTAATCACTGGATTTACAGAAAACCTGGAAATAATTGTTAAATTAGTACTTAAGTTGGTATAATTTACCATTTGAAAACTGTCGGTTACAAGTAGCTTTAAATAAAACTATCAGTGTTCACAAAGACAAACAAAGTTATATTGGAAATCATCGACATGAGTCTACGCCTTATTTTCTCAAGTTCACGGACATAATATCTTTTTATCTAACACATAATGTTTAGAAATCAGCCTTTATTTAGGAAATAGGCGTTTAATAGCATCATATTAGTATATAACTTAGTGTGTTTGGGAATATATTCAACTAAAATATGAATTATGAAAAAGGTAATAGGACAATCATATTTACCTGTGAAATGAGTGTTTATTTGGGTTATTGTCGTAAGTAACATTACAATCCAGTACAGAACACGACACCATTATTGATTTATATAGCTTTGAGAGCCAAACCGACCCGATCGCGATCAAAATAACAAAATAATCTTGTTGACGCTTTTCACCAAGGTGATAAACGATGATAAATGAAGTCAAACCAGGTTCAGCTGTCAGTTTTTTTTACTCTTTCTCGCACATCGCATAAGCCGTAAGAATCGGTTTCTCACTCGCACCTTTGTCCGTCTACTTGAGCATAGCGAAAAATTTTCTAAGTCTATGGTTTACCTAAGCATGACGTCAGAGCGGCGCCATGACACCTGTGAGCTTTTTTCACGTGCTATTGAAAATTATTTAAAAATGGCTTTGAAATTTGTTAAACTCTAGTTTATTACCGAAATAAAGTTTTTTTCGTAAATAGTAAACGTGAACCTACATTACGGAAGAGGATTTCATAATCATTACAAAAATCAATACACACAGATTTTATCTATTAAAAAAAAGGTTTTAATTCTTTGGAAATTAGAACCTCCTTTTATTTATTTTTTCCTCATACGTGTGTAGCCATGGTTACGTACATTAGCTCCCTACTAATGGCTTCCCTCTTATTTCGTCTACACAGCCTTCTTATCTGCGATTTCGAGCCCATTTCATTTGAATGTGCGCCTGCTACCTCAGTTTTTTATCCCGAAGGTTATCTTAGGACATTATTACTCTCATTTGTCAAATAAATTGTGGATCGATAGCTAAGTCAGCGCCGAAATTGCTTTGAGCTCTTTCTTAAATAAATAGACAATAAATATTGTGATGCGGTAGATTAATCTCGGGTTTATAGCATTTTAAGGGAGTTTTAGTCGAAAACAATGATTCTGTTGAAAACATTTACAAAAATTATAAATAAATACTGGTTTATGGGTTTTAAACATTGACCTCTATATATTCCACTGGACTGGTTGCTGTCAAACTGTTCTTGTGCCTATTTGATTTCCGCCATTTTGGCGCTGTAGGACGTAGCGTGAGCATAGCGTGAGGGACATGGTACTAAAGTCTGGAGTCTGGAGATTCACCATTTTCATTGTTCGTCAAAATCAAATAGGCACAAGAACTTTGCTGTCAAATCATACAGACAGCCAGTCCAGTTAAATAGAAAAAACAGGTCAGTGGTTTCAAATGATTTGATACCAATCAAGTACCTAGTTATAAGTATCTTTAGGGTTTTTGTCTTAAAAATATCGAGTTTCATTTGAAAATCCAACTTCTTTTTAATCCTTTTTGCTGAAAGAAAGCCACAGACAGGAAAAAACTTCTTTGAATGCCATGAATCTTAAAAAAATGTAAATGTATTCTCATACATACATTATGATATGAGTATGACCCATATAGGTTGAAAAAACTATCATTAACAGCGTAATAAATTTGCAAGAGAACACAATTTAATTAAAGTAGCCTTTTAAATCGGTATATTCCCACCTGCCACGGCTTATAAAGTAAGTACGTATAATTAACTTTAATATCATATTTGTTTGATGATAAAATTAAACAGGATCTTCAAAATAATGAACTTAATACAGCCTTACTATAAAACAATGTTATCGTTGAACCATCGTACATTAAACTGGACACAATAAACAACTTTAGCAGGTTTAAAGCGCAAAGTGAGTTTAATATGTGCTCTAATAAATTAACATAATGTTTATAATTAAGCGTACAGGTAAGTACGGTTTTTAAAGATAAATACTATCCATTACAGACTTAAAGATAGGTATGTAAAACAATCAATATTAAAGTTGTATTTTTGATATAGGTTAGTATTTTTGACACTTAAGAATTGTGTTTTGAGTAAGAAGTGCCATACATATAGATAACTAGCTTCTGCCCGCGACTTCGTCCGCTTAGATATTGGAGAAAATCCTCAAGGAACCTGAACCAACCAGGATCCGTCTAGCCATTTTTACGTGATTAGGCGGGTCCCCATCAAGCGCGCTGCGTCGCGAGGCAAGACCTTTGCCGCGTGTGGCGGGCCTCGTATGAGGCTTCCCGTTCCGTTCCCGTTCCATTCCCGTTCCCGTTCCGTTCCCGTTCCGTTCCCGTTCCATTCCCGTTCCATTCCCGTTCCGTTCCGTTCCCGTCCCGTTCCCGTTCCGTTCCCTTTCCATTTTCGTGCCATTTCCGTTCCGTTCCCGTCTAGTTCCCGTCCTGCTCCTGTCTTGTTCCCGTCCCGTTCCCTTTCCGTTCCCGTCTAGTTCCCGTCCCATTCCCGTTCCGTTCCCGTGCCCGTTCCCGTTCCGATCCCGTTCCGTTCCCTTTCCGTTCCCATCCCGTTCCCGTCTATTTCTCATCCCGTTCGCGTTCCGTTCCCATTTCGTTCTCGTTCCCGCCCCCATTCCTGTCCCCATCCCCGTTCCCGTTCCCGTTCCCATTCCCGTCCCCGTCCTTGTTCCCGTTCCCGTCCCCTGGATGTGCATGTCCAGGTTCAGGTTCATGATGTTTCATGTCCACAGCGTTGGACTACAAAATAAATTTCATTTTCGCAATCACCATCCCATAAAACCCCAATAACGACATCTATATGGATTTTTATGTTTTCTTACCCCATTTACCCCCTTAGGGGTTGATTTTCAAAATAACAAAATATATATTTGCCTATTTATTTTTAGACGTGCTCCTATGAAGTTTAAAGTTGTAATGTCTATTTTATATTATTTTTCCATACAATTTTTTTACCCCATTAACACCCCTTTAGGGGTTAAATCATGTCCACCAAACCACTTCAAAATAAATGTCATTTTTGCAATCGTCATCCCACAAAACCTCGATAACGACATCCATATCTATTTTAGGTTTTTTACCCCTTTTCACCCCCATTTCCTCCCCATAGGGGTTGCAATACTAACAAAAACAATATACGTTGCGTTAGATTTCCATCCATAATCCTAAATTATAAATTCAGCGATTTTTACTTCGAAAATGAAGAATTTTCTTCTATAACTACAACTTCATCCTCCTCTTCAGCCCTTCGGGGGTAGAATTTTGGAAAACGCTGAGACACGTATTTATTAATTTTCAATCGTCAAGCCTAAATACAAAATGTTGAGATCTTAGCTTCAAAACTGAGGGACATTCAAACAAACTTTCATCCCTTTTTTCATCCCCTAGGGATGGAATTTTCAAAAATCCTTAATTAGTGGATACCTACACTGTATAAGTATCTGTGTGCAAAATTTCAAGTCTCTAGTTCCAGTGGTTTGGGCTGTGCGTTGATTTGTCAGTCATTTTGGGCTTTTTTTGCCCCATTTACTACCTAAAGGGTTGATTTTCGGAAAACCACGAAACACGTGTTTACTTATTTGTCTTCAGAAGTACTCCTACGAAGTTTCAAGTCGAAATGTCTATTTAATATTTTTTTTTCCATACCAACTTTGAACCCCCATTTCACCCCTTTAGGGGTAGAATTTCCAAAAATTCTTTCTTAGTGGATGCCTACACTGTATAAAGTATCTTTGTACAAAATTTCAAGTCTCTAGACCCAGCGGTTTGGGCTGTGCGTTGATATGTCAGTCACCCCTTCACTTTTATATAAGAGATATGAAACAGAAAATTGTATATAAAGAAGCTCTTAATACAAGCAGACAGAAGCACACCCAGTCCCACTAGCAGCACCCGTTCACGAGCATAACGCATCATTACATTAGATTATATTACATGATGATGATGGATGACATATACCCAATGCAGTTAATGTATTTAAAGTTTTAAAAACTTAAACATAAATTATGTTAAGTACTGAATTAAGAGAAATTCAATAAACATAAAAATTCAATAAAGATGGTAAAAGTACCTAGGCAGTCACGGGGCGTGTTTCCAAGTTTGATCCCTTTAAATTAAAACATTAATTAAAACCAAAAACCTGTTCCATAACACTATATAACAGTTTTGAAAAACTACAGCATTATAAAATAAATAAAATAAAAATTATGCTTGGACAATTTCACATAGCGCCATCTAGCCCCAAACTAAGCAAAGCTTGGGCTTTGGTTTGGAGCTTGGGGCGCGTCTGGTTGTTACTATGTATAATAAGTATATAAGTAGTAGTATATCAGTTTGTCTAGCACACATATTATGTGAAATCAAAATAAAATTAAAATTCATCATTTCAATTTCTACCCGGCCGGGAATCGAACCCGGGATCTCTGCATGGTAGACCGGCATATTGACCACTGCACTACTCAGGTCATCGTTCAATTATATTTGACTAAATGTACCTTATCAGAAGCCCAATTATATGAGGGCTTTTTAAAATGACAAAAAACTGTAAGCTCGATAGATAGCGTTGATAAACAGGTAAGTGTCAACTGTAGCAAACTTCGGAAAAAGAAAATACAATTCACTTTTATAAAGCCAATGGCAGGATAATTTTGCTGATTCACAAATCGTCCACCAGTCGGCGCACTACCACTAACTTTGCGCGAGTGTAGATGTAGACCTGTCGTTTTGTTGTTTCCTATGTGTTTGCTATCAGTTTTTTGATGTTGGAAGTGATTTTTCGTAAATATAAAATTTTCTTTCAACACATTTTGGTTTTCTCAAATCTTTAATTCGTTTACTGTCCGACTTCCATAATAATTTTTTATTAGTACCAAACCATTTTTAGATATAAGTAATTTAAAATTAATGTGACATTCCGGGATATTTGCCCGCCGTAAAGGTCACCAGCAGCAGTAGCGCCACCAAGCGGGATAAATTATGTGACATCCCCCCATTTCGACAAGTGAACTTGTCCATCAACGCCATCTAGTGAGCTTATTTTTTTTAATGTCACTAAAATCCCTCATTAAAACAAAACAAAAGCGCAATCCCGCCTACCGGTTACCGCTATGATATCCCCTACTTGGGCGTATTCCCGGGAATCTTCACGGGTTCATTAGGAGGCGTCGATGAGCCCGTAATTAAACAGCACCGCGCATGCGCCGGGCACGCCCCTCGCGCAGCCTCCAACTCCCACCCTGGACTAATTACAGCCACATTACCCCTAATGCGTTATATAACCTTCGGGGATAAAGGAATGCTTGACCTTTTGAATGCTTTGAGGTTGTATTAATTCTTTGCACGTTGAAATTAGAATGCCTTTCTAGATTGTGTGAATCGATCTTCAGCTGTTTAATTACCTTCATGCTAATAACTCATTGATCTTTGTTTTCTAATCCCCCATTCCTATTTTCACGAAACGCTTCGTTTTGCTCGGGTGGTAGAATTTTGACACATTTACTATTATGGACTGTAAAACGAATCATTCTCGAATAGAGCGGAACTGGGTCCTAAGAAACGTAAACAAACGTTCCGTTTTAGATTATATTAAGAAAATCTCGCTAACACAAGTAAATACAGTAAATCAATATGAAAATCCTTTGATACTAAATTATCATTTTAGAATGATGATTTTATCGAATTGTTTTTCTTATATTTTGCCAAACCCCATATTGAGATAAGTTTGGGGGAAAACACTTTATTTGGACAAGCTATCATACTTGGCACAGCTACCCGAAAATGCTAAGAACTGTTGCACAAAACTTAAATTTCTTTTAGGATATAATGAGGTATGAAAAACGTTTTTTTTGGACAAATTAAACGTGAAATTGTAAGTGGAACATGGAGACCGAACGTGTATATATGTGGAGGCAAATGTGCTCATTTGTTACAAAAGTAGGGGGTAGGGGGGCGCTCCGAATGCGGCTCACGTTCAGTAGCTTTCTCATTTTTCACTACATTGGTTTTACGTGTGAATTATTGTTTGTTGCTCTCTTCTTTAGTATTTTGTTTGTTTACGGAAGTGTTTGCTTTTGGTTTTCACCTTTCTATTATCTTTTTAATTGGAAAAAAATAGAAAATGTTTGTGAAAAGTGGTGAAAAACCTTGGTGTTAATTAACATATTTTTAACCATAATTATTTGTATCCTTAATATATCCTCACTTGACCATGCTCTTACCTATTTCAAGTGATGAAACTTTCACAAAATGTAACTGTTTTTAGCTGACTTCAAAAAAAGGTGGAGGTTTTTAAATCTTTTAGTGACCGATTTTTTTAAGGTACAGGTACATATTAATCGCAGTTATTGGTATGAAATATCAGTTCTTATTAAAGTCTCGTTGTGGAATCTGAGTCTACATTATTTCAGATAATTTTACGTATACAAGCATTAGTGGTGTGTTTGGAATCATGACTGTATGAGTCTATTAACTGTTTGAATGGAAGAAGCAAGTCCTTAACCATTAAACTTCAATGAAATTTGGGCATTTTTTTTGTATATATTTGGTAATTCCAATGGCTTCACTAATAAAGACTAAAGGCCTACTCAAATTTAACCGGTATCCTGTACCGGTAGCTGTAAGAACGGGATATCGTTACCACCACGGTAACGATATCCCGTTCTTTGTTCAAAGGTGTTCCGCAACAGCTGCGGTAATTCCATACAAAATACCGGTCGGGATATCGGTAGGGTATACCGCTACCACCACCGGTACAGGATACCCGTCAGGTTTGAGTAGGCCTTAACCCAAGTCTAAAATGGCTGTTGGGAAAAGGGTTAACTTAACTTTTTATAATTTTTTTATAAAAAAGTTCGTTAATGCTTGGATCTGTACTATGTATGTATTTTACATACTTTAATGTGATACTATTTCGTGTATGTTCCCATTTGAATGCATCTCGTCTTTTCACAACTTTCATAGTGAATATTGAAGTTTTCTATGTGGAGCACGCATTAAAAGTTTCACAAGTAGGAATTGAAATCCAACTTAATAGAAATGCTTCATGGAAGCGACACTATTCTCAAGGAAAAATGTTTCAAATTCTGCGCGAATTCTTTGAAAGATTTTAATCTGTTTCTTGAACTATATGAAATGTTTGACATTAAGCTACTTGAGACAAATTACACTGCCTGATGCGGTAACGAATAGAATACTAATAGTGTAAATACCATAAAAAATACTTTGATTTTTTTTGTGAAAAGAATGAGTTTCCAGTCCCAATATAAAGGCAAGGTAATGATATCTTATTTATCGTTAGTTTGTACGTAAAGGTTTATAAACATAGTAGTAACATTTAAGAGTACATTAGTCAAACTCTGTAACGCCCTTCTGACAACATACCAACCTAATCTTACCACCACGAAAACGTAATATAAAAACTTCAATTTACATACATACATACGCGCAGGTTTTATTTACACCAGCCGCACAAAGACGCTACAAGCCCAGACTGTCCAAACTCAATCTAAATTTCATTTTACGCCTCAAGTAGCACGTACGAGCATATAGAATAGACTCGAACGTCCTTCGCAACGTCCGCTGTCAAATTTTAATTTCTTTCTCAAATATTTACCGTAGGAAAAAGGATTCCCCGGCGGGCCCGCTCTAATAAGTTTTCCATAAGAGAGGGAGGGGTGAGGGATGAGGGGGTAAGGAAGGCAAGAAGGCTCTTATTGTGTTTGCCGAAGCCAGCGCATCGAGGCGCATAGCTAACAAGATGGATATGTACCCAGCCACCCGGCCCGCCCCTCGTACGGTTTGCACTGAAATTGCATTTTCGAATACTAATTCCACGTCTGTGCTAACCGTGGCATTTCCTGGAGACGTTTACTTGTGTACGGGTAACTTGTTAACTGTTTTCAACGTCTCTGAAAGGAAACTAAACGTGGTGCTACAAATTTTTTAGGACTGTTTTGGTTCAGTACTTTATGCAACTCTTTTTTTAGGGAATGATTTAGACTAAAACAAAAGACTAGAGGAGTTCTTTAAATTAACTTACGTGTGCAAAAGCCACGTATGTCTTTTGTTTGCTTTGATATCGATATCTCACTCAAATCTTCAATTACTTATCGAATCCCAGTGACTCGAACAAACGGAGAGGCGATCGCATGAACTCACGTCGGCCGTGTCACCGCCAAAACGGTCCAATATGGAGTTTTTCCCGCAGATTATTTCAAGAAGCCTTTAATGTTTTTATTTAACGCCTCCAGCTCGAATGTTGGCTTTCGTCACTTCACCTAATTTATTGCGGGTCGGCTCGTCCACCGCGCGTGTTTTTGACGCCGCAAAAACGCGGCGAGCGCGCGCGGCCTGGCCGCAGGTTTTTACCCGCGTATCACTTTAATTACGCTGTAGGTATGCGTCCAATAGGCGGAATACTATGGGAGATAGAGAACTTGTTGTACACATTACACTCAATTGAGTAAACAATTTTGTAAACCTAAGCGTAATATATAAGCTTATACCGGTTTTAAAAATATTCAGATATGTTCGATCCGCTTCAATTAGCTAATATGGGTGAAATCTTTTGCCTAAATATTAAAACTAAATGATTAATTATATGTCAAAATAAACAACTTTCGTTAATAATCAATCAATGAAATATAATCTTTTTTTCCATCCATGAATACTCAAGAAGATTCCGAACAAAGAAATAGTTTTTCCCAACTTCTCAGATATGATGAAAGATAAAACAGACTTCTTAAATATACTGGACTTGGCTCCTAGCCTAATCGAGACTGCTTCCAAAATGAAAGACTTTTCTGATATTTATGACGTAACAACAATACATCAATTATAGGAATAAGCGGTGTTGAACTGTTGATTGGTATTTTATTAACTGCCATAAGAAGTTGATTGAAGCTAACTAACAAGTCAAATAAATGATTTTCACGCAACAAAATATTTGCAATTAAAATGCTTTTAAAGGTAAACTTAAAGGTTGCGGGTTCACAACATCATAATGTGTGATTACAAAACCGAGTTGCATAGTCATACCGAAAACATATACTTAAACATTTTTTTATAGAAAAATAAGTTCTGTGTTACTTTAATCAAGAAGCTTATAGCTTTACCTGGCAGACCAGACTCAATAGATTTAATATTTTGCGGACATTAATAATAAGATAATTTTAAAAGAAATTCCTTGCCTTTATTGATTAAACTGATTTTCATTGGCAAAATATGAATTATTATAGGTTTTATTTTAACTAAAGGTTCTCTACAGCTTATGTGATGAATTATTCACAGCTACAACTTAAAAGTTTGTCCAGTACTTATTTATTTTGATAGCGATCAACAACACAACAAAACGCAAGTAAGCATCTTTTGTTAATTTCAATGTCCTACATAAAATTAATCAGCTTAATGTCACCTGCAATCTAAACATCAAACTGTCCCCAACTCAGACCGTAAATGTTCGGCAACATACTGAAAATTATTCGACCGAACCCCCGCAGGGAGGCATACATTTTTAACGTCCCCCCCTCAGGGGGTGTGAGGGAGAAAATTACAAAAGAAAACAGCCTTAATTTCCAATGTCATCTCCGTTCCACCTAATCCTCTTATTGTTTTATATTTTGCTCTTTGAATTTTCATTTATTTTTGTTTGTTTAAGGAAAAGGTCCGGCGAATTTCGTTTTTCCGATTATGTGTATTTTTTTATTGAAACAGTTTGTTGATGCGCTTATTACTGTTATTGGTAAGCGGAATTACTTTTTCGATATCTAAAAGTCATTTCGGAAGTAGAATGTAAACCTAAATAATCCCTTATCAATTGTTTTTTCTTTTATTTTTGTTCGTAAAAAAATAAAAAGAGAATATTAGGGCATTATCAGGTAAAAAACTATTCTTCAGTCAAATGGAGGTTTTAGTGGATTAATATATTTTTTAGGGTATTGCTTAAACAAAATATTAACACAAACGTTTGACAATTGATTCCTAAATACCAAATATTCGTCGATGACATAAAAATAAGTAAATGTGTGTGCCGAAATTGTGAAACCAAAACGTAACGCAAAGGTCCATAAATACACAACTCAGGTAAGCATGGGCGTACCCAGGTTCTGCGCCAGGGGGGGGGGCGAATCTATTGTTTCGCCCCCATGGGGGGGGGGGGGGAATTATTGTAAATCGTAAATATTGCATGGAAAATAAGAACTTTTATTGATAACAATTAAAAGTCAGTTGGAGGTAACAAAATCCAAGGGGGGCAGCTGCCCCTCCCTGCCCCCCCTCGGTACGCCCATGCAGGTAAGTATGGTTCTTTAAATCTAAAACGCTTTTGAGTCCACACATAATTGAGGTTGAAGATTAATAAACAAGTAACTTCAAAAATCAATAACCCAATCAAATATGCCCACCTTCTGAAAATAAAGCAACATTTGCATGCTCCGGCCGGACAAATGCTGATCCTACACACATTCCGTTTCTTCTTATTGTGGATGCAGATCTGGCAGACAATGGTCGTCAGTGGCGATGTCGCATTAATCAGGTATGGTGGGGCCATAATTCAATCAGCCTGCTCAGCTTTATATATCTGTGATGACCGGTGGCGGAGAGCTTGTGAAGCTGGTGGATGTGGCATGTGACTTTTTTATGAAAGTTTTATCCGTTTATGGTTGTTATATTTATCATCAACGAGAAATTCTTTATAAGTCAGATATAAAAATTCTATTTTTGCAATAAAGATTTAAAATTAATGTCACAATGCAACACAAATTTTACTTTTTTTTTAGTTACGTCTCTATAAAATATGTTCAGTCCCGATTTGTTTTCGTTTTATATATTTAACTGTTTTTATGGCTTAATTTGTTAGTATAAATAGACAGTAAATATGTCAGCTTGCAAATGTCTCTGAAATAAAATAGAGTTTCCTCATGACTAGCAACACCCGGTTGCCGTATCCATTTAACCACTATCCTAGTTGCAGCGCAGAAGCCAGTCCTCGTAGTCTGCGCATACACAGCGGATTGATCGACTGATTTGATCTCAATCTCACTTGATTGTGGGCGGATCATAATGATCATATTCTATTTTTAAGCTCAAAATCTATGAATAAATACTACTTATCCTAGTTTTTTTTAATTCAGTACGTAATAATTAGGTAAGTTTGGTTTAATCTCAAAAAAACATAAGCACAGGGTTACTTTTAATGCATTAAAATCTCACGTGGGGTTGATCAGACCATCAAACTGAGCAACTTTCATTGTGAGACCAATCCCGAACTCACAAAAAAAAAAATTTGCTGTTCCATACAAAAGTACAATACCTACTCCATCGAAATGCATGAAGCAGCTGATTTTTTTCGCGATTTCAAGGTTGGTTGGTCCCATAACGAAAGTAGTTCAGTTTGATGGTCTGATCTACCCCACAAGAGGATTTAAACTAATTACAAATAACCCTGTACCTATACATTTACACAATTATCGAACCTGCTCACAAAATTTCACGAGAATCGGTCAAGAAATGCGACCTGTAGAGGAGAACAGACGGACAGCGGGACGGACATATTATACAAAAGCATTTTTGCCCAAGCTGAAACGGAGACGCTTCGTACTCGCTTGGTTTACCTTATCAAAACCTTGTAGGATGTCTCAACTATTTGGCACAGAATAGTAGACCGGATATTGCACACGCCGTTAGTGTTTTATCACAATTTAATTCTTGTTATGATGAAAATCACTTTAGGTGTGCGAAACGGGTACTTAGGTATCTGAAAGGGACATCTGATTTTGCACTTGTTTTTCAAAGGTCAGGTAAGGTAGATCTAGTAGGATACGTTGACGCAGATATGGGTGGGTCATATGATAGGAAATCCTTCACAGGCATGATGTTTCTATTAGGTGGAAATTTAATAACGTGGGAAAGTCGCAAGCAGAGGTGTGTGGCACTGTCTTCGACAGAAGCCGAGTACATAGGTCTTAGCCAAGCCTCGAAGGAAGCTATTTATTTAAAAAGTTTGTTAAACAGCTTAACAAATGACACATGTGATAAACCTGTAGTCATCAATAATGACAATCAATCTGCACACCATATAGCACGCAATAAGATGAACCATAATAGAACCAAACATATCGAGATAAGGTATCATTTCATTCGGGAAGCTATATTGAAAGAGGCGGTTGAGGTGCGTTATATGTACCCTCACAAGAAATGTTGGCAGATATGTTAACAAAATCTCTGCCAGGCCCAAAAATTAAATCAGCTTTAATAAGATTACCCATTAAGAGGGCGGTAATTGGCAAATAATGGGAGCGAATGATGTATACTTTAGGTTTATATGTGTAGTAGTTTTATTAGTATTGTTGTTTTAAGTAGTCTTATATATTTTCTTATATAATGGTGTAATCTTAATTTAAGGGTGCGCATTGTATTTTCCCTAAGATTTATAAGATTAAGATGTGTCAGATTAAGGGTGCGTGTTGGACTGGCTGGCGAGCTAGCAACTGGCCGGCAAGTGTCGCTGGTGACATGAAAATATAGTAATCTGCCACATTGTCAATTAGGTAAAGGAATGTAATAAAATACGAGTGTCCGAACCGTTTGTTGTGTAATTTATACAGTATTTAGGCGAAACGCTACTCTGCTGGCAGCTGAATTCACAATAAATAAAAGTAAAAAAAAACTTTTTTATAAACACGTTTTTAAAACGGACTAAATTATTACAAAAAAATCGGACTAAAAACATTAAAACGGACTAGTAAAAACAGACTAAAAAGTAAAAAATATTTTTTTCTGTAAATATTTATAAATAACCCTATATCTACAGAAATTTTAAATCTAAAAACGTGGGGCGCATGCTAAAGATAATATGGATGATACATTTTACAAAATGCACCCCACGTTTTTAGATTTAAAATTTCTGTAGGTATAGGGTTACAAATATTTACAGAAAAAAATATTTTTTACTTTTTAGTCTGTTTTTACTAGTCCGTTTTAATGTTTTTAGTCCGATTTTTTGTAATAATTTAGTCCGTTTTAAAAACGTGTTTATAAAAAAGTTTTTTTTCAGTAAATTTTTATTTTCTGCTTTTTAGTTAACGAGCTAAGACTAAAAATATACCATCTCCTATCGGAGCACTCGTCAAGACGATTCAAACGAGCCCAAACTCGATGGGGTTGCATGGTTTTATTACAGAGTCCCAGTGGCCTTCTTCCGGCTCCATCATCAGACCCTGGAAACTATTTCCTAACAAAGTACTCGTCAATACGATTCAAACGAGCCCAAACTCGATGGGGTTGCATGGTTTCAATATTGAGTTCCTATGGCATGGACTTTCAGCTTCATCATCAGACCCTGGACCTCGTCTCCCATTAGAGTACTCGTCAAGACGATGCTAACGAGCCCAAACACGATGGGGTTGTATGGTTCCATCATAGAGTTTCTATGGCCTTCCTCCGGCTCCATCATCAGATCCTCGGACACTATTTCCCAACAAAGTACTCGTCAAGACGATTCAAACGAGCCCAATCTCGATGGGGTAGCGTGGTTTTATTAAATAGTTCCTGTGTCCTTCCTCCGGCTCCATCATCAGACCCTGGAAACTATTTCCCAACAAAGAACTCGTCAAGATGATTCAAACGAGCCCAAATATGATGGGGTTGCACGGTTTCAATATTGAGTTCCTATGGCATGGCCTTTCGGCTTCATCATCAGACCCTGGACCTCGTCTCCCATTAGAGTACTCGTCAAGACTATGCTAACGAGCCCAAACACGATGGGGTTGTATGGTTTCATCATAGAATTCTTGTGGCCTTCTTCCGACTTCATCATCAGATCAGCTCAATGACACCATAATATTGCATTGCCTTCCAGTTCTGACCTATGTTCAAAGTTTTAAGTCTCTAGCTCATCGGGAAGCTAGGATAAAATCGTTCGCAAACTTTGTGGAGAAACACACAAACAAACAAACAAACGCGAAAGCAACCTAATAAAAACGTGTTAATAATATTCGTACACACACAGTAACTTTAGTTATTTGTTTTTTTGACCTACAATACCGCATCCATTTCCATAAATTTTTACTTCTTAGCAAGTCAAAGACTCAATACAAGCTTATAGCTTATACATAAAAGAATGCTCTCTTTCTGGCATCTTATTATAATTTAAAAGTTTTCTATTTAATTAGGCAGATTAACTTTTCATTAAGCATAAGATTTCTATATTTCGATAGTGGCCATGATCTAGCTTTTTGAGAAATAACAATATTTTCCAAACATTTTTTTAAATTACACACCACGATCTCTTTTTTAATTTGTTAATCATCATCATTATATCAGCCGCACGACACCCACCGCACGACACCCCCGTCGTGAAGATACTTGGGCCTCCCCTAAGGATCTCCACGACGATCGGTCCTGCGCTGCCCGCATCCAGAGGCTTCCCGCAACCTTCACCAGATCGTTGGTCCACCTTGTCGGGGGCCTACCCACGGAGCGTCGTCCGGTGCGCGGTCGCCATTCCAGAACCTTTTCGCCCCAACGGCCATCGGTTCTTCTCGCTATGTGTCCCGCCCATTGCCACTTCAGCTGAGCAATCCTTCGAGCGATGTCGGTTACTTTAGTTCTGCGAATCTCCTCGTTTCTGATTTGATCACGAAGGGAAACGCCGAGCATGGCTCTCTCCATTGCACGCTGGGTGACCTTGAGCCTCCTTGAATTTGTTAATACTTGTATGTAAATAATTAACCATACTCATAGTATCATTTTGTGATAAATATTTTTAACTCCTTCTATTGCCATGACATCACAGTAACAATAATAAAAATATAAGTACGATACATAATTTACGACTAATAAAGACGAAGACAAGCATTTCTTAGCGTTGCTTAATATTTTATAACCAAAAAACTTCGGCTCGTAATTTAAATCCAAATACTTTGTGTATTCGTGACCTAACGTCATAAAATCCTTTAATTCTGTAAGAAAAATGTAAATTAGTAATTTATTATAGTGAAGTTCTTTCTTGGAACAACATTAGATGCCATTAATTGGGTTAAACCAATAAAGACGACATCGGGACATGTGCTGGACTAGAAGAAAGATTTTATTATAATAAAAAAACAAATTGTAACAGTGTGAGCAGCGCTGAGATTAAAAAGGTTCCTTTGTTTCTTTACTTTAAAATTGTATTCATAAACAAATATTCTGGACAAATCACACCAATCATTTACTTAGTCCCAAACAACATAGCTAGCAAAGCTTGTACTATGATTGCTAAAAGGTTACTAAATAAAAGATAGAAATAAATACATAAAAAATATAAACATCCATAGGTAATGCGAGAACAATTATAAACAAGTGTTCAAATAGGAGTAGATTACTAACATCATATACAACAACATTTGTTCTACGACTTTTCCGAAAATAGACAAAATAAACTTCTTTTCATACAAAACTCGATCAGCTTGTCGGACATTTGTATGGAGAGTCGAAAATCTTATGTCTGTTTTCGGAAAAGTCGTAGATCAAACGTTGTTGAGCTATGTTGTAATTTACTCCTGCGAGGTTGTTGGTGTTTTACAAATAACCCTGTATACTGTATCCAGAATTCGAATGATTGACTCAAGGGATTGCTATTGATATTGATTAGACAATAGGCTTGTTTCCACTAAGAATAAATCGGCTAGCATAAGGTTTCTAATGATTAATCATGTTAAATAGTAACCAAAAAAACACTTTTTTCATTACAATAAATAAAGATTACCAATATTTACGGAAAATAAAATCGGCAAAATTGGCCATTTAATCACGTGACATTAAACACCAATCAGAGACGCATGACGTCAAGCCTCGCGAAACCTTTGTTGTTGCTGTCATTTTCACACACACACAAACACACAGAGGTGTATGTGTGTAGGTGTCAAACACGAATGTTTCGCGAGGCGTGACGTCATTCAAGACGCCATGACAGTTTTGGCCTTTTTCGATGTCATTTTGAATTCATTTCTTAAAACGCAAAATTCATAGGTAAAATGACTTATTTTTCTTAAAATAATATATTTTTGGGGTAAAATAGATACCAAACTTTATTATTAAACTATTTTCCAAATTTTGTCAACTAGCCTATTAAACTTATGGTCATATTACACCTTTGTTAATTACGTAGATAAAATGTTAATAGTCTCTCCCATAGGTCTCTCCAATTCTTATAGATATATGCCGGTTATTCCACCTCAATTCGACGTGTCCATCTTTTCATGTTAAAATACATAAGAAATCAAGACTCCTACGGATCTCCAAAAGCCCGGACCGGCCAGTGATGTATTCTAAATATTCCTTCGGTCCGCGGGACCCTCTTAATTGTTGTTTTTGTTCGGATTCCGTTTTTTGTGATTGATTCAGCATGCAGTTGTCATTGTGTCCGTTCGTGGGCCGATCACGTTTTTTGGGGCATCCAATTGTTTGTATGTTTTAAGGAACAAAGTCAGGGTTGCTTTTTTTTAATCTCGACATGGTAATGCGAGACTTAATCAATCTGGTGTGTTTTGAAGAGTAACAATCAATTCTGGCTTATTCTGTTAGTAGGAATAGCAGACTTAAATATTTTCTAAAGTAAGGAAAATAACGATAACTAGATGATATTTTGCTAATAAAACTAATAAATAAGCTAACTAGACCTTGAATTGACACATTTACAATAATACAATGTATTTATGATTGGTCAAACTTCATTTTAAAGATTACAAGACTTAAGAGTTGTTGTCGTCTTACTAACTGTTGAGATAAAACGACTTTCGGTCAAGGTGGGTTTTGGCAAATTAATAAAATATCGGCGAAATCAAAATGATTTAATTTGCAAATGGACTTAATAACCACAATTTAACGAAATAATATGATATCAATATAAGTTCTAACGCCTTCAATGCCAGGAATTGAAGCCGGGAGTAACCGCCAGTCATTGGCCAGACATTTATCAAGACGACTGCACCCCACATTAACTATGTGATCCATTCATAATGTTTCATTAAGCAGTAATGCGTTTGTGATACCCGATCAAAAGTATCGATGCCTTATCTCCAATGGTTCGTTTTAACAAAATTTCCGATATAATGTATTATAGTGGTATTTGGCTGATTCATTTTTGCTTTTAATGTTTTTGAAACGCCTTTCATAGACATGATTGATTCGGTGCAAGAAGTATGTGATTTATTAAAATACATTAGGTTCTTTAATTATTCTTTCAAATTTGATTTTAAAAGTAACGGAGTTCAAACACATTTATTAAAGAAACAAATGACTACACTTATTTATAAATCAGCAGATGCAGATCTGGTGAAATGTTATCATCGGAATCCTCTAACCGAATGGGCGCAATAAGAATTTGCGTCCGCTCGGATCTGGGGCAATTTGTGCGAGCAATCGAACCGGCCGTCAGAACAAAACATAAAGCGGTTTACGACCACCCAGCTGATTTATTCCTCATTCATAATTTGATGTTTCGGAACATCAGAAGATTTAATAACACCAGATAGATATCGCTTAACCGATGTAAAACTGCTCGTTTCTTGTGTAACAATCGTAAAATACACATTAAGAAGCATTAAGAGACTGAAGCTATACATCCAACTGAAGTCTTTCATCCCTAATCTAAAGCTATTTTAAAACGCCACGAGATTCGGGAAGTTTATTGGCTAGCCTCGTAACTGCTTTTATTGCTATAAATCGCTATTATGCTAACATTATTTTATTACGGCTATTTAAACGTTGATTCTTAGCCTACATCGTCTGCCATACTATCTTATCGTAGTTATCGAAATAGATTTCCTCTCCGATGAATTTGTTTTCATCGCCGAGCTGTAGATATCAATCGTGTCATGTTTACTCAGTTTTTTACCACTCACTAGTGCTCGAGTGTCAACGCTCTCTTTGTAAACGCCCGGTGAAAGTACAGGAGCGTCGAGTGTGAGTGACGTTTCCTAAACAAAAAACCTACGAGGCGGCGCCGTTGTCAATGTCAACAACTCTGTAAAATAGTGAGGCTAGCGTAAACACTTAATTAACATCATAAAGTATCGAGACGCCGCAATCTCCCAACACTTATCAAACGTCCATAATAATTTGAGACGCGTTGTTACGGCGAGGTGCAAAAGTGGCTGACCTGACATCACGCCTGTGACCCTCGCTCGCGGCTCTTCCTCTCGCTCGCGCCCGCCTGTCCCTCTCCAACATCACGCCCCCACTTTCCTAATCATCTCCTTAAAGCCGCATGTTTAAATATCGTCTTAAAATTAATGAACTCTAAATCTTGGTTGGTAAATTCTAATTTGGAATGCAGGCGTGGTGGGGCACCGACGAGTCTCGGTCCATCAGCGTCATCCATTGTTATGTCGTCTTCTTTGGCTTTATAAACAATCTCTTTTATTTTCACCTAGGAGTTGAATCGGCGCGCGCTTGTGGAATTCCTGTGTCTATTCTTATCGGGTGGTCGTCTCATAGGTAACAAGAGCACAAAGGTTGTTGAGAGGTGCCACGTCGTGTCGCGGGGCTAACGGACTGAACTCTCGTGACATGATACTTTTTTATTTCTAACAACTTCAAATCGGCACCGTGTAATACAGTTACGTGTTAATGACGATCGTGACTAGTACAAGAAAAAAATACTCCAAATAACTAATTTCATGACAGATTTTACGTCACGTTACGGCCACTGAGACGGCATGGTTAAATGGAATTCCGAACTCTCTCCGCGGTGGGTTTTGTCGAGCGTAATTTATCATTATTCCGCGATACCTTTTGTCTATTATAACATATTAATTGCGTCCTTCTTGTAGTATTTTCCTAGCAGCGATAATAGAGTCTGATGTAGGAATGCGGTCATAATTTGTAATGAGCAAGGATCGTGAGATATTTCTCTACGCTTCGCCTCTTTAATAGGTTTAGCTCGTTACGTCGTTCCCATGCTTTCTGTACTGAATGCTTTTTTCTCGTTGTACTTAAATTGGGTGTGATTTAAGGTTTCATTACTACTATGTTGATGAGATTCGCCAGAAGCCCATCGTTAACGAATTATAGATGCTGCACGACTTGCGAGCGGAGAGAATGTGTCAACTTTACTCAACCAGCCTCTTTATTGTCTAACTTTCAAAATCTATCGCAATCGCTTTCATTTGACAGATGGAAGTGACACATTGCTGCATTGTTTTGGTAAGTTTTTATTTGTGCCTAAAAGAAGCATCAATGTATCTCATCCTGAAAGCGATTGCGATAGATTTTGAAATTAGACAGTAAGCCCCCAGTTTTATTGGGAAGTCGTAAAATTAAATCTGCTTTATCTTTCATTATTATGATTATCACTTAGGTATATTGAAAAAACATAAATACAAGCAGTTTAAAATTACAGTCTACGAGAGTTTTAATAACTACAGAATTTTGCAGAAAACAATTGACAATTAAATCTTCTCAAGTCTATCTTCCAATTCATGCAATGGGCATTTAGTTCTTAATCAGAATGTGTCAAACATACTTTTATTTAAATCCTAGTCTTACAATTTGAAAAGAACAGGGCCAAACCTAGAGGTAGGTTGAATTTGAAAACAATTGACAATCTAATCTTAGAATGACCCTAATTCAAATGCTGCGATGGGGAGCGTGCGAGTCGCTATTAATTAGTTCTTAATCAAAACTATCTGTAAATTCACGTAATAAACATATAAAATCACTTTTAAAATCATAGTTTTACATTTTCTAAAGAACAAACCCAAACCGAAGGTTTAATTTGAAAACAATTGACAATCCAATCTTCGAAAGGCCCTATTCCACTTGTTGCGATGGGGAGCGTGCGAGCCGCAATTAGCTCTCAATCAGAGCTATCTGCGGCGAGATCCGTGATTAACCGCGTGCCCGTGGTTGCTGGGTTAATACTGGGAGACGTGTTGCTATTCCGAGTATTTCACCCTTTTCCTCCTTTTCTATCACTTTGTTAACTACTCATTTTTTTACTTTAAAGTCAGTCGTGGAAGAAATCAGGATATCTTCTAACTGAGTCGGCCTCTCAAATATGGTTGAGCGAAGCGATGGTTGGTTCATGCGTCATGCTCGTGAACGGGTGCTGCCAGTGGGAATGAGTCTGCTTCTGACTGCCAATATTAATTAACGCATATTGAATTGTTTTTTTGTAACAGCCTAGAAAGTCATTATGACTTTTAATGATTTAAATTTCGAATTTAGCTTTAACCCTGTGAATTGATTCAGTAAGAAATGAGCTAATTAAATAATGTTATGTATTTGTTAATCTATGTTAATGTAATGTCTGGAAACGATATACATATTTGTAAATATCGTTCCATTTGATAAAGCTGATAAGTTATTTTGCGTCCATTTTTCTTGTCAGCTAAAAGACGTCATACATAATTCAGGTAAAAGAGTTGACGATTTAAAACTTATTGAGTTAGCTTATTTAAATAAAGTTTTTTTTACATTTTCATTTTTCTCGGCCTCTTTGAAGATATTTAGAGCTTAAATTTTTCATCCATAGCATGATATGCTGCCTCGTAGTTTTTCACTTACATCAAACGTCACTTCTGGTTGATTGAAGATGTGAAAAATATGCGATTCTTCTTAACAATGCTAAACTTAATAAGTAATAATTGGCAATTCGCTCGTAAAAATTACTTCGCACTTGGATGGAAGCAAGAGGTTCGCATTCAAAATGTATTTAAGCAGGCACGAAGCAGAAATTAAGTGTAATTAGAGGGGCGACGGGGCGTGCGGGAATCTGGGGAAAAACTGGGAATGCGCGTGCGACGGCGAGCCAGGGCGCAGATCTGGAACTGCCTATAAATGACAACGTGGAAATGTTGAAATAAATATTATTTATAGAAAAAAATCTTAATAAACCTACATTTCCAAACCTATTATAAATATTGTTAAAAAGAACTCCAAACCTGCAGTCAAAATCTCTGACAAAGTTTTGAGGACATTTTTAACGCTGTACTGTAAAATGTTAATTAATAAATGAAATAGGTATCATATCATGAAACTAATAACACTTTTTTCTTTCACAGGTAAGCCCAATACATTCATTCTTCGAATAAGTAAGTAACACCAAGTATCTTGCATCTATGGCCTAAAAAGACGCAAAAACGTAATCTTACTGTGACATTTACGCCGTGCCGTAACCACTCGCTGGCCTGATGACGCGGGCGCATTATTACCGACGGTCAATCAACGCCGTAAACCCAACATTTTGTAACAACTCTATAACTTTCAGTCTAAGGTTGAATATCGAGAGGTGTTGTATCACTTTGTATAGGTATATTAGGTGTCGAACACGTCAGTATTGTTCTGGAAGCATGCGCAGGATGAGTTAGTGCCCATAACGGGCTGTTACTCTTAATTATATGGAACACTCTGCGGTGCAGCAGCGCTTTGTCTGCCCTTATTTATGGGACCAGGGTGATAATCTGTGGAGGAATGCCTTAAATTTTTTGATGAAATGTCCCTTTTTTATGCACGATTGTTCTTTCCAACTTTGTAACTGGATATGTATAATGAACACTTTTACAAAATTGGGGAGATAGCAAATAGGTATTTTTTATGACGGTGTAGATATTGCACATTACAGTTCATCAAAATCAGTGTAGAAGGAGGCATTTACTGAAATATTATACCTTTCTTCGGTACTTGACATAATCTTTACATAAGGCAAACACTATTTCTAAAAATATTTTTCTCAAGACCATGAAATGATTTTTCTCCTTTAATCGTCCTAAATGTGTCTGAATTTAGGAGATTGCCTCAATAAAATACCCAAAGGCAATTAAGAAATAAAGCCATAAAGCAAAACCGAAATTCTTTCTAAACGAATATCGGCGGGCTGCTGCGCGGCACCGACCGGAGGAATTGTCATTATTCGGGATATTATTTCGAAAGCGCGCGTCGAAAAACCGCACACGACTTTTACGGCGACAGCGCGATAGTTTATGGGCCGAGCACCCAGCCTGGCTCGATTAACATTCGAACACACAATTAGCCCACTCTCATTCCCACTATGTAATATACCCACTCTTTACTGCCTTTGTTTCTTTTCCTTCAAGAACAATTTTAGAAAAAAAATAACTTCGCGGTCGCTAGCCTAAACCACTCAGCTGGCTCTAGATTTGAATCGATAAAATAATACTTATTCTGTATATGTCACTGACATATTTAAGACAGCACCAATATGACATTAAGACTGAAGTTGATCTCGACAAAAGACGGAGCGGCTGTTGTATGTAAATAGCTGCACGATGATTCGACCTCCCAGAAACATAGGGACACGAATACCATCCGACTTATAACGATTAATTTGAACAATTAAATAGGTACCCAGAGACTGGACATAAAACAAGCTGTCCATCTTCAACAATGGGAGTCGACATAAAAACTTACGACATAAAATATTAATAGAAATGCACGTGTGTTCATTGTCAATAAATTACTGGAGTGACAGAGCAATAAAAAAGTGTATTTCTTGGAGTGAATGGGAGGCAGCGAGGAGGCTTCGATGTGAGGTAGCCAATAAAAGTGGCGAGCATCGGATCGTAAAGTACCGCTGTAGACTGCGTGGCGGGACGGCGCGGGCCGCTCGCATCCCGTCTAAAATAACACGCCTGCACATACTACATTTAACTCCTCTATCTATTGGGAACAGTTTACAGAACTGTGGGAAAAGCAAATCTAGAGTAATACGCAAAAATAAGTTGTGTCTATGTCTACTTCGGTCACGAAAGACAAAAATAAATAAAATTAAAAAAATATTAAAAACACGACTGCCCTGCCAAAAACGAACTAAAAAGTTAAACAACAAGTGTCATTGCAGTCGGGGGATCTTATTATGGAACAATTTTTGATCAAAGAGGTCCCCCGACTGCAATGACACTTGTTGTTTAACTTTTTAGTTCGTTTTTGGCAGGGCATAGTCGTGTTTTTAATAAAAAAAAATTATTTCACACATTTTAGTGACAAATTATACAGTTTTGGTGTGTGCTCATGTGCTCATCAAGACCTTTCATTTGATGCCCATATTGCAATAAAAGTAGAAAAAAAAAATTTTCATATTGAAAATGGCGTCGTACTGTCGCCATATTGATTTTTTCTAAAAAAAACATAGCCAGTGTCACTTGGGATGCTGTAAGGATTCTAACGATACCCCTATTTATCCAAATCAGTTCAGGCATTTAGAAGTTATGGTGGAATAAAGAAACTCACATACCCACAAACATACATGAACTCTGAACACATATACTTACACTCTTTTTGCTTTGGGCAGTCGTGTAAAAAGGGAATATCTTTTTAGAAATGTTATAGTTGATAGTTCTGTTTTCATCAAGGGTAACAATATATTGATGATATTATTTTTATTGTTTCTCTCAGGCCATAATTAGTAAGTACTAGATGTTTTTGTATGGGAAATTCAACATCTTTTATCTATTTTTAACAGCTGTTAGTTGACCAGTTAGAATTACAAACAAAAATCATCATTTTCAACAGAAGTTTTCTTTGTTTGTAGAGCCATGCCAATGTAGCTAGCTAGATTTTAAATGCTTAACTATCTTCATGATGACTTCTAAAAACACCATCATCTTTTAATTTCGCTATTGCACCATCTGAAATCAATTTCATATCTCCAACAACCAGTTGTAATTTAAAATGAGGTAACCTTAAAACTATGAATAAATGATCATCGTGTGAACATACGCATACACGTTTTTACTATCTGCAGTAAACACTATTCTTGTGTCAATTTTTACATCTCCTCATCTGGAAACGTGAGATGCTTCTATATATAACTGTTACCTTTGAATAAAAATGAGCTGACTGCATTCATGGCATTATCGCTGCATAAGTCTCAGGAGGAATTCAAATCGGAATCGACTAGAAGCGGCATTTATTATTCACTTACGTATTTACCTACCTATCTACAGTTTTACGTGTGATCATTTGCAACTCAAATTCATGTTGGAAAGCCTGAAAACGGGTCAATTCTTCAATGGTACTAGTACTTTTTGGGAAGGTTCTGGTCTTATTAAAAAAGCTTTGGGGTTAAAAATGTTTTGCAATAAAAGGGTATAAGTCGCTTTTAAGTCATTCGAGTCTTGTTTTGGTCTACTGTTAGTCATATAACAGACTCTATAAAATTATCTGTCAAGAGCCTAATTAATAATCTAATATGAACTCATAAAACAGGCTCTGTATTTTTTAAAGCTATTACTTCCTTTAATAGATATTGGTGTTGTGAATATTCTTCTTTGATTTCAAAGTGGTTCACCTTTTGACATAAAAAATGCGTGACTCGAATCAAAACGCCGCTTTCTTACAAGTGCAAGCAAAGGTCACTACTCAAATTAAATTAGATTGTATAAATACATTTCTTAGAACACGACACGGGATGGACAGTTTGACATGGCATCCTTTAGATATGATCGTTGACCCATTCAATATCTCCACGAATGATCTAATATGGTCGTGTACCGTAACGAACAAAAAACATGTAATACTTTTAATTAGATTAAATTGATTTATTTAATATTGATCGGCCGGAGAGATTATTGATGAATGCAGGTAATTAAGATCGGGTATACTGGGCCATCTAAGATGCCGTGTTTTTGTTGGTAATGTTGCTTTGATAGTAATGAGATTTAGGGGAAGTATCGGCTTCTACTATAAATTTAATTTTATTTTTAAGTCACTCAAATAATTTTAAGGGAAATTAATAAAAATAACAATGGAAAGTACTACCAATTGAAGATTTGGACTATTGCATTGAGTCGCCTTGAATTCGAAATCTGCAGAAATTTTAAAATTGATCCAAATTATAATGATGATAATATCATCATATTAAAATTGATCAATTTTAAAATTTCTCAAAATCATCATCTCTCATCATTCTCAAAATAATCATCTCAAAATCAATTTTAAAAAAAGTCTAGGATTTGCATGTAAAAAAGTTTCATATATTATATGAATTTTTTTATCGTGCAAATCCCAGACTTTTTTTAATTATGTATTTGAATTGAATTCTACAAACAGGCAAATACGATTCTCTAAAGGAACAAAACAATCAATCCTATCCCCAATAGTTGGAACAATGATTAAATTTCATTATTCTCAGGTAAAGCTTCATTAGTTTTTCAAAGGAATTTCTCAAGTTACTTTAAAAGTACCTTAGGTGCAACCACCGCAAAAATGTATAAAATAGTAGGTTTAACCAACCCTCACAATAATTAACAATAATTTGTTAAACAAGCCGGAACGGGCGGAGGCTTTGACACGCCGACAAAGGCATCGGCAGCTTTTGGAAGCTGCAACTTTGTATGTGTAGTTTACTTAACTTTTAATTAATAGTGATGTTAATCCGGTTGATTCGATGACAGGGGTAAATCATAAGTGTTTAGGATTGGTGGTTTTAGATCTAAAATTATTACTGTTGTTATTGATAAAATAAAATATCAATGAATACTAGGTAGAGCATTCCTTAAAAGACAGTACGAGACTGAAAGATAAAAGTCTTTCACTCTCTTAAAAAGATGAATGTGATTTTATTTATTGAAATCTTTGTTTCATTTAAAAACATAGTTATGTTATTAACGGCAGTTAAATTTGCATAAAAATAGTGGGCAATGATGTTGATTTTGCTAGTTTAATCTTCGTCGATGCTATAAATATTTCTTACCTTTCGGTCGCATTTAATGGAAGAACGTTATCCAAACATACGAAACTATTCGCTTCAACAAACTTAGCTCTTAAATAAACACCGCATAAATCTACAAAAGCCAAAACCTCGAAGACCGAAACAAAATGCATACCACCCAGCTTTTATTGACAAAATGCTTATATGTTTGACGAACTTCAGACACAGCCTACCCTCGATCGTGATCCATAAAGCGCGAACTTAGCTAATGAAAAGCAAAAAGTAAGTACACCTGTACAAATTGACGACCGCATTAAAACTACTGTAAATGAAATAATAAAACCTTATGCTGTACCTGTTAGGGATTATAATCACATTGCTTATCGTAAAATGTGTGAACGTAAGGTTTGTAAAATGCATCTACCTGCGAAGGCTCGCGCACTTATTGTCTAGGTCTGAATGCAAACTGCACAGCCGTTTGTGCACTTAGATAGGGTTGTCCAAGTGCGTTTTTGTAAGAATTGAAATGCAAAATTGGATATTGATATCAGTATGCAATTATGTACCAAGCTCAAGTGCAAAAAAAAGTAATTTAGATTCTTAATAGATTATTAATGCGTACTAGCTAGAATTTTTCCAATACCTACCTTCCAATACCTGAACCACCCTGACTGAATTTAAAATGAGAAATGTTTGCAGCAACTTAGGTATGTTTCAAAGATTGAACAAAACTCCTTTGAAGTAGCTATTTATTTCTTTAGTGATCTGATTCACAATTTCGAAAATAATTTATTGACATTAAAATTTATTTTCTGGGTTAATGTGTTTTCTAATTTACGTCGTTAAAATCACTGAGCGCACCCCTATGCAAGTTCATACACCTTTTAACAAAAGCTCTAATAATTATTATTTTTCATCTGCTACGTTTTTGTCACAGTTATCAATCAACGCAAGGGCTTTCTTCCGTCCTTCTCTTCACCACGTTCATTTGTTATCTCTTTTCTCTTTCTACTGCCATACAATGTAATTATATGAACACCTGGGCGCAAAAGAATGTCGCACAAAGCGACGGGTAATGACGATCCGAATCTAAGATCGGGAATATTTTGTTACCGGGGAATGGTTTGCTTCATTAATTATGAAACACAATACTCTTTACAATTTTTCTTAAAATTATTTTCTCTGAACGCTCTGTCATAATTTGATAAATCGCCATCGATTTTGTCGTCTTTCTGTTTAATTTAGAAAAAAAAGACTACCTATCTTGTTTCGAATGCGCTGATCGGCTTTTGTTTGGTTTCGAGGAATTCGGTGAATAGAAAAACATTAGGCTTAGGACCAGCTTACGCACGAAGGTAATTAACTATTTCGTTAGATATATATATATATATTTATTATGTATTACTTAATTGCTATCAAGGTCAATTAAATTTAAATCGTCATTTTGTATTAACTTCTACGGATGAAACTAAACATTTTGCCAAAGAAACATAGGCGTAAAAAGACAAAAAACAAAAATACTTTCCTACTTAATATATAATTAATGTTTTAGCTGTCTAGTTATTATATTAGTCTGCCCAGTATTAAAAAAAAAACACAAAAAAAAGTAGTTTTTCGACCCATGTTTCTGCGGCAGAAATGTTTAGTTTCATTGGTAGAACAAGGGTAGATAAACCGGGTTAAAATTACAGTGTATACAACGTGTTACAAAAAACCCCTAATGCCGAATATGGTAGATAGGGACCATCAAACTGAACAACTTTTACTATGGGACCAACTCTGAAATACGAACTACGAAGTAGTCTAGAATTGAATCACGAGCGTAGCGAGTGATTCTAATATAGACTACTGAGCACAGTGAGTGATTTAAAGGCACGAGGCAGAACAAAATTTTGGTCTCGTGTAAAACATACAACTTTTCACCTCTACCAGCGAGAAAATTTTCACGTGACTTTTATGTTAAAAAGCTAAATTCAGCTCATTGAAATTAAGCATAAGAAACATATTCACTCAACTCTTTTGGAGTTAGACAACTACATATCTTCATCGTTGGACGCACTCGTTTTTTTTTGTAATTTATCACAAAAATAGTTCGATCAAACCTATGCTGAAAAATTTTGTTCATAAAGTAGATTCCCGTCGTTTTGTTTTATATTACGCTTACTTCTTCTCTTATTCATTTATATCCCATTTTATTTATTTATTTATAATCATAAAACACTAATTTGTTAATAAATTTCATATTTTTTTCTTATTTTATATTTATTAAATTTCATACATGCGACCTCATTTCGTCCATCCTCTTAAACCTTCTTTTTTAATAATCCTTATTTAAAACTCCTTGGTATAACCGTGCATTTTATTTTTTTACTTTTTAATTCATGCATGACACTATAAAGCACTCTCACTATCCTTTTCTCACATATTAATTTTATGTGTCATCCTTGTCACTTTATTTCTTTTTTCTTTATTATTTTAAAAGTTGGTGTTAGAAATTAAAAAAGCACTTTGCCTCACGCTCGCAGCAAAAATCGATTTTGCTGCGAGTTTCTAAGCGCCCTTTTCGTGTTGGAGAGGTGAAAAAACTATTTGAACCATTTCTTCATTTTTATATCGTTTGAAATCAATGGTCAATGAAGTTAAATGAGAAAACAAATAAAACCCAGTTACCTAAATTTAACCCCCAAACATTGCTAAGAAATTAGAAGATCTCTGAACAAACACATTATAACCATACCTACCTGAACCATATTATAGTGAAGTGCAACATTAATGAAGAAATATTGCAAGTTGTCGATAACTACCTCGATAACACGCCGCGGGCGGAGTGAGCTTCATACTAATTATAGACCCGCGAAGAGCTTACAGACTGGTATCTGACAACGATACGTCAAAAGTCACAATTCGGAACTTCAAGTATGGTATTGACCAGTTTACGGACACATTTCGGAGCCATTGGAAATAATAATTAATTTGCGTAAATTACGAGCGCTTAATCGCTGAGCGATTTTTTTGTCGCAGAGTATAGAAAATTCAGAGTTCGATACCTACTTAAACGCCCACGAGCTACAAAAAGTAGCTCACAAAATCGCTTACAAAACTATGGCCGAAAAAATCGCCGCGATTATCGCTGTTACAAAAAGTAGTCCTGTGCGTTTACGCAAAACGATTTAATTACGAAATAACACGAATGATTGTCACTTGTTTTTTCGCTTAATTTGCCTTGATTTGAAAGTTTAAAATAAATTAAAAACAAAATAGTAATCACAATGTTAATTATCAAGTAACTCGACAAATATTATAAGAAAAAACAAAAATGTGGTCAATGTAGAGAATGCCGAAAAAATCATTTACAAACATCTTGTTAGATAACCGCCGAACGAACACCCCAAAAATGACTGGAGTATCTTGAATCTTCTCTTCGAATATAGCACCTTGTCCCTTCATGTTAAAGTGTAATTTTGATCGAAGGACGGCGTGATGAAATTTCTCCGTATTAAATTGAAACTATATCGACGGTCAGCAAATCCAGAACTTGTTTGTTTAGGGCGAGCCCACCCTAAAATATTTATTTTATCTCGGTTTGCCGTAGTCACGGCTAAACTTCGTTTTCATTTTTAGGAGATAGGATCGATATTGAGTTATAATTTATAATGCTGGTTATAGTCCGTTGTTTGAGTTTGCACGTCCACTGGAACAGATATGTAAAACCAACATCTTCTAAACAAACGTTATCTAAACCAAATAATTTCGCCGAATTTCGTCTTCCTGGAGGGTGTATTGTATTGGTTTTTGAATCAACACGAACTCTCGTCCTGTTTACTTTGTTTAGCACCAAAGATAAATCTGTTTTCTTTAATACAATCATAGCCTTCTTCATTTCCAAGCCGTGAACATAAGTTTGGCAACGTCTGTTACTGTCAGTTCGTGGTCATGTCGTCCACCAGTCTCCATACTAAATGTATGGGAATATTTCAATTTTAAGAGGTCGATATTTTTTTTCATAGTAATCGTGTGAGGTTTAAAATATGAAAATAATTTAGTTCTTTTATTGAAATGCTTTGTATATTAAACAATAAGAAAAATATCAATGTTAACCAGGAAAAAATGGCTGTCAAAGATGTCATCTTTTTTGTTGATTTTCTTCAGCAGGGAGTTGATTAACACGCCCTCTAGCAATAAATGATATATCATTAGAAAGGTCTTTTATAGACAAATATTTGCTGTTAATATACTTTATATCAATTGTTAATACTTTTGGAGTTAAAGGTTATTAAAGTATAAAAGTGGTTTATTGTCTTTGGGAGTTGATCTACCACACCTATTGAAATGAATGATATATCATAAGAAAGGTTTTTATATGACAATTATTTGCTACAAACATACTTTCTATTAATTGTTAGTATTTTCGGAGTTTTAGGTCATTAATGTTAAAAAAATTGGTCAAGTTTAGAGCGTTATAACTCTCAAAGTACTAATAGTTGACGTTTATAGTAGTACAATAAAGTGTTTCAAATTTAAATACCTTTCCAATGATGTAAGATTTATTGCTAGAGGAGGCTTAGATCAAAATGCTCATCGTACTAAAGGACCCCCGAAAAGTTCAAATAATTTGACTCAAACCATAAATATATAATAATAATAAATATAAAACTTTATTGAAATAATCTTACATCCCAATTTACAACTAGTTTAAACATAGATAATATAGGAAAAACAAATAATAAATAATTTTTAAAATAATTTTATACTATGTGCTTGACCACATGCGATGTTGCCGTTCTGCTCAACTTCAGGGCTTGGAAGATATAGAAGGCTATGATACAATACTTAAAGATTATAATTGATTTTTTAAAGTCTAAGCCTCTCTAAGCTGCATACATATTGATTTATGAGAAATCGTTATCATCTTGTATCTTGTATGTAGTCAATTCATATCTTAAAAACTATCATCCGTCACTTACTGATGCTCTATAAAAAAGACATCTATTAGGAAATTATGAATGTTTCGTTTATAGCAATTTTAATCATTTGTAACAAGAAAGTCTTATTATTAATATTTATTTAGGTTTTATCATTTATTTGAGAAAGTCCAGGCGAATATCTTTCTTTATAAGGGAAGAGATCAAGAAACAATCTCTAGAGACAATTTTAAAATCACACAAACTTTATGACTCCACAGAAATAAGACAATTTAAATCCCCAAAATTCGTTTAACAGCGACTCACATTAATTTCTCAGTCGATTTCCTTGACGGAATTAGTTTTACCTCACCATTAGGATTATCACCCATCACAAAGCGAACTTTGTCGAGGACAATGCCTCCACGAAGACACATCACAACCGCCGTCCAAACACATGGCATTTCGCGGAACTTAAGAAACTGTCACCGCTTTCAGTTATAGCACCTTATTATTATAGCGAATAGGTCGGAATTTGCTAATGAATTTTTCGATTCTTTGTTTGAGGAGCTGCTACCTGAAATCACACACATTGTCTTCTCACAATTGTGGTTGTTCTCCCTTTCCAGACGGCCATCTTTTATTTTTAAATCCGTGACGTAAAATCTACGTCGCTTTGGACATAGCTTTTTTTCTAATAAGCACAATAGGTATAGAACTATTGTACAGTTTTTTTCGAATGACCTGTAGCTGATGAGTTTTACAACGGCTGTAAAATTTGAAGTGTGTCACAAAAGTTTGTGACAATATTTCCGTAACTTTGGCACGAGTCAAGACTCAAAGCTTGAACTATGCATGAAAACAATAACATTATAATGAAATTAAGAAAACGTTTAGTCTCCATGACACCGAGAATATTTTTTAGAAAATACAAAGTTTCAGGACTTTTGGATGAATAATTTTGCTTGTAAAGTGATACCTACCTATTTTCTGAGTTTTACAGTTGTATTGTTTACAGTAAAATTTTACACAACAACTGACCTACCTATCTATAGAATCTAATACATTTCTTAGAAAAGTTTCACATTGTGTTTTTTGTTAAATGTACCTACGTGATTTGTAAAGATTTAACACGCAGATACAGTTAATTTGGCCACTCATCAAGGGATGTCTTTTGTCAGATCGACGAGTGTCGGCTGCGTCTGCGCAGCACAGCTGCCGATTTTAACAAATGACTTCGATCGATAACCCTCCGATGCGAAACTCTTGTTTTTGCACTATGGAACATATTTTTTGTCTCTGTTGAAGATAAGTAATACAATGGGTTTGAATTTTGTTATTAATTATAGTGTCAATATTATCACTATGCAATAATTTCCTGATGACGACAATTGCGTTTATTAAAAGTCGAATATTTTCATAAAAAATAATCATATAATCTTAAATTACTAGCAATATCTAGCGTAAGCGTAGGTACACTGTAAAATATTAGAAACTATTTCTTTGGACAATTTGTACTTACTTAAATGCTTATAGCTGTACGTGCTTTCTGTAACTTACATTTCTATATTAATCAAAGAAACAGTTATTTATTGCAGTCAGTGCGACAACGCTGTTATTTTTTTAATAAGCAACACCCACTGTCACGTCACGCCGCCGCCCGTCAGTCGCGTTAAAAATAATTAATGGAAAACTTTCTCAATACCTAATATTTTTTTACGCAAAAAATATTCGTATCGTCCATTGATACAATCCATTGTCCAGGCCCACCCCACACCGCCCCACCTGTAGTGAATGGCCCGGGCCTTACAATGAAAAATGTATTTTTTTTCTCTAAGACCTCTTTTGTCAGTGGCAACACTATATTTCACGTGGAACAATTATCATTGTCTTTGGCACCTCAGAGCTCGCGCATTCTTTGTGGGTGCCGAGATCTCCAGTCTTTTGTCTTGCAGTCTTGCAAGCATAGTTAAAGATCAGATTTACAGAAGCTCGTGTATGTAGGTCATAATAATACCGATAAAAATTAGAACACATTTAGAAAAATGATTTATCGAAATAATTGGAAACATTAAAAACGGCATAAAAGATTGAAAGAAAGCCGGGATTCGAACCGATTAAATTAAGCTACAATTTACGATCAGCAATAAATAATACTGCCGCTCCACATCATTGTCGCCATTTTTTTAAACCATTAAAAATCCTATCAATGACTTTCATTCCAATAAAAAGCAGTTGCAATATGAGACTCCCAGTCTCCCTCTTGCTTTTATTTCGTACAAAAGAAAGAGTCAGAATTTAAACAGAATGTAACATAAAGCTAACTAAATTTTTAAATGCGTTACAAATTTCAATAAATAAGCAAATAAATTGCTATTCGATAAATGGTATTGTTAGAGCTTAATGTTGATTTATATGAATATTCATGTATTTATTTAATTGAATGCACGGTGCTGCCACTGAATAGAAATATTTAACATATAAAATATTGGATAGATATTAAAAACTAAATAAAATTATAATTCGCATTTGGCTGCACGTGTCGTTACTTATCAACCGTTATAGAACAATAATTGACTTTAAATAAATATATTTTCCATTAAAATATTTGTTATGGATAAAGTTTGTTTCAGAAAGAGAAATGCTGAAATCAGTGTTGAGAATAGAAACCAATACCATTTGATTTATGATACAACGATCTAAATTTACTGTAAATAAATAATTTAATGATAATTTAATCCTTGAGTAAAGTGGTAAGATTTTAAAACTATAAACCTGACTGAATATTAATTCAGTAAAATGTAGAGCATATTCGTATTAGACAGTCCTATAAGAAATGGCATACACCACTCCATTTACCGTGAAGCGTTCACATTTTCCCATTTCCCTAAAAAACCTTTCATTTTTCAGATAATTCTTTCTATCCCACAAAACTGAATTGCAAAACCACATTATAGTTAGCACACAAAACATTTCATTCTTGACTAATGTCGAAGGAAGAAGACCTATGCAAAGTGCATAGGAAATTTGCGTTCAGATGCGCCCTGCACTATGTCATGTCTAGAAGCGATTCATCGCTAAACAAACAAGCTTTTTAAATGCTACCTAACTTGTCTTTTTTATATCGCCATTTGAATATTTCCATCGTTTCGGTAAGGTTCGTGACACGACGCGGCACCGGGATCACGTGAGAGATATTTATAAAAGAAAGCCGTGTATTGCCGATATTGCGTTATTTCCAATTTAATGATTGCTAATACCAAACCGGGCCTGTCGGCACGTCAGCCCGCGACCGTTTGTTACAGCCATTCCCTTCTGACAATAATATTTATTCTGTGTAACCATTTAAACTTTTATCAACCGTGTAAGCACCTTGAATGTGGTGACCAATTCACATACTTCATGCATAACCGCCGCGATTATCCTGCGGTTTAATGAAGTAGTTACATATTCAAATGCGTCGTTAAAAAAACACCCATCGCATGATGCACCTACTAATTTCGCATAAACGCTTGAAAAAGAACAATAAAACAACCCTTCTCCATAAAGGAGCTTCTGAAATGTTAAACCACAAACTCTAAATAAAGCCGTATCGCACGCCATAAACACTGATAGAAAAAAGCGCTCGAAAAAACTTCACTAACAAAAGTGACGACGAAAAAAACCCCGCGATCACATGCAAATGTCGCCGCGCGACTTCGCTCATTACGCCGCCATAAAACCATAACAACAGTCATTATGAGCACAATTAAAAAAAAACTCCGTCAACATCAACACTGCAAGTGTGGCGAAAACCGCTTAGGAGCGCCCACATAGTTTGTTTTCATCACCGAAAAAAAAACTTAAAATGGGGCGCCACCGTCTTATGCAAAAAAGTCCTTACGTATTCACCCCTCGCGAATTTTGCTCTAATGAATGCTCCTCGTCTTTTTTTCAGCACTCGACTCAGTTGTTTTGACGGATCGCAATCTAGCCACTAATTGCTTTTTCCTTCTCGGGGTGCGTTCCACCTCGCAAAATTGCGTTTTATTAATTGAATAATATTAATGATACTTCCTCCCGGCGATCAATCTTTAATGACGTTTTTATTCGTCGCAAGAGTGACGCGACTCTCGCTTTTCCTCTCGTCGTTTTTTTAGTGGGCGATCGATGTTAATTACGTGTCTAATGGCTCCCGTGATACACTTCCATTAATAATACGTCGTACGACAACGTCCCGCTCTTCCAAGATTTAATAACTACTCGTACGAGATTAATAGTGCATCTGTGGCCGGCGTTATTATAAAAATATGCCTATACGCAGCGTCATAACACATTTCTATCACATCTCCTTTCTGCTCGCCGCCTGTTGCGTTATCCCTCTTATGTTACAATAAAGCATAAAAGCTGCATTTTTTCAACTAACATTAATAAGTTGCGTTTTGATTATGCAAAAAATTGCATTAAATATGCGTTGCGCTAAAAATTAATCTGAAATTAAAAAGTGACATCTGCCGTGCGTTTCGCGCGCAAAACGTCATAAAAGTTTATCTATGCTTAGCTAAATAAACCTCGTTTCCGACGCAGGATCCGCGATGCATTGTTCTCTCCCGTTATTATTACCGCTTTTTATTAAAGCGCTTTTATTTTATTATCATAACGATTTTTTTCCAATGATGAATCCGCGCGACGGTATAATATCTTTTGTTCCGCACTCTGATATTGTTTCTTTTTTTGTATTTTTTTTTTGTATTGTGTCGCGGTGTTGCCATCGTGTTGCGAGCGTGATTTATTCCCCCTTTCGGGTAAAACAACACCCGTGCGAGTTACGATTAGCTGGGCTACGTAATATCTAATTACTATGGGCGAGCACGTACACACATAACTCGCATGCAGCCTCGGCCGATGTGGTTTATGGAATTGGATCCTCATATTTCGGCAGTCTCTCGGTGCTCGTAGTTTTTGTCGGTGTCTTACTAGATACACTTTCCCGGGTAATCTGATATCTTTATAGTCTCAGCTTTCGAAAATCCACTTTGAGTGTGGAGAAAAAAAATTGCTTAACTACCTACGCGAAAAACGTGGGTGACTATTTTTTATGCGCTTCCCCTTGGGATAGTAGCTAATGTTCGTAATTTCAAATTCAATCTAGTCAAACAAAAGACGGGTCTCGCGTAGCTAAATGGCGTTTTTTAATCGGATATTATAATTAATGTACCTTTTGTCGCGTGCTGTCGTGCCCTCGCGCGAACAATGGAATTTCTAATAGAGAGAGATATAAATATTTTTTCTTAGAAGCAGGAGGCTACCTGAGGATAAAACACAGGCGACAGACGCAGTCCGCGCCGAATTAAATTAGAATAATAATCAAATCCTCTTTGTTTCGCTCTAACTTGCTTTTGATATCACCCGGAGCCATTTATTTAATTACTTTAAAGATTTAAAATATATGCTTAATTAAGTTTAGATCACCATTCTAGTATCCGTTAAAGGTATTTTATTAAGGTATACCAGTCAAAAGATATTATAAGTTGACATAACGGGTGTAACAAGACCCTCAACGAAGCCAAAGTTCACGCATTCCGCCCATCATCAGGATCATTTTTGTCTTTTAGACTTTTCCTGGGAAACTGACAGCTACGAAGTTATTGAAGGTCAAAATAAAAAAAAATCTTTCAATTTTTTTATGAAATATTATTTTATTTGTTATTTCCTTATTTTTTTCCAAACAAACCTCAAAATGTTAAGTATCTCATGAGCACGCACATAAAGGCTGCCATTCAACTCGTCCGCACGCAGCTGTGAAGCATACACTCGCAAGCGCGGTCTGTTGTACGCGTTACATTGCGTGGTAATTAATGTATGCAATGCTTTTTAACACCAAAAATTAAATTCGTTTCCCAACAATAATTTTGAACAGAAATGGTCCTGATGCTGGGCAGAATACGTAGACCTCGGCCTCGTTGAGGGTCTTGCACTCGTTACACCCGGTATATTTATTTGTATCATCATACAATGCGGATAAATTGACAATAGAAATAAACAGTGATCTGCGCGAACTTCAGAGCGGTTGCGGTACTTCATATCACGCAAATGACCAGTAAAAACAAAAAAACAAACAACACAATACAGACACCCAAATGTCTTGTCTGAATGAACAACCTTGCGAATTCGAATGGACGTAAATTTTTTATCAGGGCAACCCTCCAAACCCTTCCCTACGAAAAAAACACTAATAGTTAAAATGTATAATGTGCGCGTGTAGAGAGAGCTTTTTGGTTGTGGGTATAAGGAGAGGGCAATAAAAAACTGCATTATATCACGGTGCCCCCTTCATTATGTGACGTGAGGGTTACGAGTTTCTGTGTGCTGTTTTTTTAACGTGTGTGTGACACCGAATGAGAGTAACGATGCAATCGATAATCTGTAAAATTCATTAAGTTTGAATCCTAGCTGCTTGTTTCGAATCGAAAATAATATATTTAGTTAATTAATTAATGGTTCCAATGTTTTTTTAGAAATTTGCCTAGAGTGAGAGGTGCTCAAACTGCAGCACTTTCTATATTCGTACCTTACTAAAATTAATTTACATAGAAAAGAAAAACTATTTGTTATGAAATGAAAACTCTGTCTACGTATAAATGGAGCTACACATCATGAGTTGCAAAGAAACATTATTAACTTAATTTTTTTCAAACCGTGAATAAATAAACGAATATCAAATGTTTTACTATTTCAACTTTTTTAATTCTGTTTAAACTAACGAATGTTGCCAGCTACCGCTCAAAATGACCCCACCGTATCAAATCCCGAACGAAATTAACAGTCCCACCATGGGATACGCACACCACGTTTTTTACTGCAATCAAGCGAACAGACTAATAAATTATGCTTTGTCACATATATCGATTCGTCGTTTTTGGAAGCCATAAAAATAACTGCCTGCCATTGTTCAAATCGTAAATCGGATCGGACGCTAGTTCAATTAATTTCCTCGGTACAGTTATTATCGAGAACTTCGAATGTTAATTCCATGAAATGTTTTTTAACATTGAAGATTATTATTAAGTGTAAGCTGTTGATTTGGCTCGTTGTAGCTGCCATTTCTGATGACATCAAAACTTGGACGAATTTTAATTCGTCCAAGCATCAAAAGCTCCAAAATAAATGAAGATTAAAGAAAAACATTGAAGATAGCGCCTTAAAAAAATTACCTATATGTACTGGCCAAGCAAACCTAATCTTTGATTTGGTAAATATTGTTACATTTATTTTATTATTTAACAATCCTAGGAACGGTATACAATACCTAACACTAAACATTTGGCTTTGATTAATAGGTGCTATACTTATTTTTCAAATAAATTACTAACGCAAAGGCAACATTCAATAATCAATTGACCATATATTGGCTAAGTTTATTGATATAAAAAACATAAACGATACAGCAAATACTCTGCCAAAAAAATAAAATTTTCGTTTCATTCGCAAAAAATTAGCAAAGTGCTCATAAAGAGCGGCCGTAAACAATATTATATTAAACTCCAAACCAATAGACATTAAGAGTAAGGCCGCGTATCGCCATTCCGCGCCATAAAAATAATCAAATATATTCGTTCCATCTCATTTGGCGTCGTCTTAAACGATTTCTCTCGTTCGTCTGTTATTACGGGGAAGTATAACTCCTCATTTTCTTTTTTTATCCCCCACCCGTGCCGAGGGTAGCTGCATATCCTTATGTATCCCGCCTAAGCCCTTGTGTGTGCCGGCTTTATTTATGTTTTAATAACTCATCCACTTTTCTAGTTAATATCGAAATTTATGTGTTTCGAAGTGAAAGTGGGGAGAATTAATATTATTTCTTAGTACATTTTAATTCAGCTACTCAATTGTCTAACTTCAAAATCTATCGCAATCACTTTCATTTGACAGAACATTGATTCTTCTTTTTGGCACAAATAAAAACTTACCATAGAAATGCACCAATGTGTCACATCCATCTGTCAAATGAAAGCGATTGCATTAAATGTTGATATTAGACAATTAGCCCCATGGCTAGTTGGGCGAATAAGCATTATTTTAAAAACTATAACATACGCAAGTGATTTCCTAGAAAATTCTCAAAAATTTGGTATTTAAGTGAACATTTTCCTTTACGCCGCAATTATTATTCCGCAACTAAATTCCGCCGTAATCATACTATCCCACAATTTACCCAAAAAATTTATGACCCAGTCATAGAGCCGAATTTCCCGTATCCATTTAGCGTGGAACTGACAGGAATACATAATAACACATTGTTTCATTTACGCGAAAAGCGTACATAAAGTGTTTTATCAGTGGGAGCTCACATATTGCGAGGGGACGGGATTTTTTCCTTGGGTAATGCGGTTAATTTCCTTTTTCCTTTTTATTTATAGTAATCCCTTTATAAGGTGATTACGGAAATGTGTTTTTGTGGAAGTAAAAGAGCGCAGCGTGGGGGCATACGTTCTTTATCACGATAGGTGGCGAGCATACGCGAACATTCGTAACGAGGCGAGGGTGTTACGTGCTACGGTGTGAAGAAGATACTGAAATGATAACGATATTTATATTATTATGAATCTTAAAATTGTATTTAAATAAAATAATAAAATGAAAGTCTTGTTTTTCTAAATTTAAACTTCAGTATGTTTAATTGCAAACTTACGAAAAATGTGAGGAAAGGTGGGCTTATCTCTAAAAGAAATCATTTAAGTACCTACCTTTAAATTAATTATTAAAAAATATAACAAAGAGATACTTAACCATTTATCTGAACTATCGTATCTAAGAAAGTATATTTTAATTTTATTAAAAATTTAAATATCCCGGTAAAGTTTCACGGTACATACAAAACTTTGATAATGTTTTATTCAGCGAAATTTTATCCAATCCTGCTGCGGATGACATCTTCCGTAATTTCTGGGAATCGTCCCAAAACCAATGCAAATGTTATTCCCGTCCCGACCCAAACAAATATCTATAGTGCGACGCCGCGTAATTCCTAAAACAATGTAAATGCGGTTGAGGTAACCGTAGCCTAAGTAATATCAGTTCCCCTACTACTTAATTCAAATATTCTAATTATTCTACAACTGAGACCCTACCGGCTAACTTTTCGAACTTCGGCGGGTCTGCCGAGCTTCAACTTAAAACTGATAAATCGAACTAAGGAATTTCGTATTGTACTATTTGCCGAAGTATTAGAAGATATCGATGTTCGTGTGTCATGAATTATTGGAGTTCGCCATTTTGGCTTGATTAGGGCTCGATCTATTTAAATTTGAAGCCCAGCAGACTTACCGAAGTCCAATGAGTTAGCTGGTACGGCATCTGATCACGCTTGATCTGATATTATTCCGGTCACTTTATACGCGCTTTGCTACTATTTAAGAAATATTTATAACTGTAAATATTTTTTACCATTTTTAAATTCATTCTATTCACCTATCAAATGCGATGCGTAGTGTATTGCGAATATCAAATAAAGTTAAAACTGCACAACATTTGGGGACAAGTAATACAAGACAAGAAAAGGAATATTATCTCTTTTTGAACGTTAACATATTTTATTCTGTGATCAGGACGCTCGGAAAAAATCCCGGATATCCATGCACGCACACATAGACATTTCATACAAGCAGTCTCAGACCAACCCCGATTTTTCAACACTGCAACTGCTACCAAAGAGTTCCTATCAAAATAAAACAAATGACAGTAGCGTTTTAGAACCTTTCGTAGCAATGTACAATTCTCAAAATGTACAAATACGCCAAATGCACAATACGCAAAATGTTCAAAAGATACCCAAAATGTACGGCCACAGCAGAGCTTCTCTGTCTGATACACTCAGACTTTTTTATTTTGTGGGTCCTGTGACGTGGCGTGTCCTTGGTGCCGCCATTCATATTTATGTTATGTTAGTTAGGGGCCAACCTCACAACAAATAAAAACCAATACAGGAACGTTCCCGATCATTTGGAGTTCAGTAGGTCACTTCTGCTAAGAATTCACTATTCGATTGCTATTGTAAATGAAGAAATTATAGATTAAAGATTTTGAATTTTAACAATTTCTCAATTCCGAAAAAAAAGTAATGGAATTGTAATAGAAATTAAAATCTACATATCCTAATAAGAAAAAAAAATCGACAGATCAAATCCGTAGAGAACTAGTGACGTGACGTGACACATACTCATTTCTTCATTATTCACTAAACTCAAGAAACAATTCGTTTACAATTCAAAATTCTAAAATATGTTTCAAGTTTATAAGTATTTTTTGTTACGGGTACTTCAGGTAACCCAAAAAATTCTGTAAGTATCATGAGAAAAAAAAATAAACGCGGAGACCAATGTCACACTATAAGTTGGGAGAATGCCTTCAAATCATTACTTTTTAAAAAGGTCAACTGAAGTAGACTTCACTTCTTCTATTAGAATAGAATGCAATGTAAAATTCTAATAAGAAAAACTATTAGCATCACGTCAGAGGGCTGAGTGTGAGATTTTTTATGTGCAAATGCAATGATGCAATTCAGAGCATATGCTATGAAAATATGCTCTGAATTGCATCCTATACTGAAAGCAACGCCTTCAGAGGTGTTTATTTAATAAGTTGTTAATAAAAAAGGGTTTTAATAAAACTTTACTTTGAAATTTTTAAGACCCAGTCTTGTATTTATATTCCCTCGTAATCATTCGTAGAAATAGCAACGTGACAAAAACGGCCACTTTTAGCAGTTTTGCTATATACTTCTAGAACAGACTACGAGGGAATGTATAACATCTTCTAAAATACTAGACTGTGTCTTAAAAATTCCACGTAAAGTTTTATTAAAATCAAGTAGGTATTACAATAGTAAATAAAATTCAGTGCGGTGCCGCCACTTTCGGTCCGGGTACCGTCTTTACTCAAAAGTTTGTATGTTTGAAAACCCCTCTTTCATTTAGGGTTGCCAGGTTTTATTTGCAGAAACTCGGGACATGTTTAATTTGAATAAAAAAATTCAGGGGCAAATTTTAGTGACAAGCTTTCAATTGCCGCCTAAAGCGCGGGTAATTTAGATCGGTGCTCAAAATAACTAATTAAAATGTATATTCGGTAAAAAATTGCTCTTTGATTGTTTTGTTTCTTTGTCTAACTGAAAAATATTATAATGCGGGACACATACTTGCCCCGGCGGGACATTATAATAATCAGCTGTTTTGCGGGACGTCCCGCTAAAATCGAGACACTTGGCAATGCTACTCTCATGCCTTTGAAAGAGGATCCTTGCGTTTAGAGTCCCGTTGCGCGACATTGAGACGACAGACCTTGACCTAAAATATTTGTAACTGTGCTCGCGTGCGTCATTCAGAACGATTTCTAGGACATTTCGTATGCAAAGACCACGTCAAAACAACATTAATTGGTCTCGAAGAATTGATACTTTTTATAAAACACTTTTTGAGGAATTGTTTGTCGTCACTCTATGAATACAAAATCGCATACTGTGTTTTTTCAAATCTTTGGCATTAAACGTACTGCTGACCCCAGATTTAAATTCTAATTTTCGGGATATTTCGATCGATCCCTAATTGAAATGGAGATACTTATTCATAACATATAATTCGGGTGGTACAGGAACAGTATTCACCCGCTTCATTCAATATTAAGTATTGTCTTGAAATGTTATACGAAATGAGATTGGGACGTGTTTGGTAACGAGAGTGGCTCCCCTATTCCTTTTGCATATAATTGCATCTTTTTTGTCTGTAAAACGCTGGCCTCCAGCGCTGATTTACGCGTAGGTGCAATAATAACGCTGCTTCAGAAAAATATTATTCTAAGACACCACTCATACCTCAATCCAAAGTCAACCTTAAATCCGACTTACAAGACACATTTTCGCCTTTCGACCTTACAAACGAAGCATATTTACTAAAAATGTTGAGTAAAGAAACTGCTTGGGGAACTCACCCTCTTTTTTTCGGGGCCTCTTTTCCTTAATTTATATAGAAATATTTGGTCTCATCCGACGCCTTTGAAGTAACGAGTCGCTAGATGAAAGTGAAATTTATTTAAATTCTGTTACTATAAGTACTCTAATAAGAGTGTATCTTATAAGCCTACATCAAACCGAAGCAAAATTAACTGTAGCTAAAATATCAGCTAATAAAATATTTAGACAACTCTCAGTAACATTGTTATAATTTTATAAGTCTGAAAAAATCAATTCCACGAATGAAAGTTGCTAAAGACATAGTTTAAACTTTAAATAATAGTCAGTAGGCAACCAGCTACGATCCTGCTACGTGAAAAATGTCGAAATTATACTGTCTTTCGATAGCAAATGTTTGTTGGTCCAAAGCTTTGATTATGTATGTAACTGCTGATCTGAGCACCTCAACTTGAACTCGACACACCGCACACAAAAACCCAGAAGGCCGCATTCATATTTATTCATGTTCAATAACAAATACTTGTTTCAAAAACATTTCTGCGCAGTAAAAACACCACCGACGGGGACGTATTGCCTGTCGCCTTTTACTGTATTAAATTCTCGAAAAGTGTAATATTCACAAAAAGTTCACACTTTGATTACGCCGAAACCCACGTTTTACGCGGAGTGAACGAAAAAATCCGCGCCCGATGTCTTTCTTTAGCGGGATCGTTATTAAAAATATATCCTGTGTTCCCCTCGCAAAGAAAGTTGACTCATAATAAAGGCCGGCATAATTTTTCCTTTTAAAACTTTTTGATTAGATAAAATAATGGGGAGCGGGGGTGGTCGATAGGGGGCGCTCGCGGCGATGCGCCTATATCAGCTATTCTAATTGTTGTTTTCTCGGCGATGTTTACATTCCTTTGAAATTCGAAAAAATAGATCGTCAGTTATTTTTTCCACGTAGCCACCTGAATCCGGCGTAATTATCCCGGGGCTCGGAGCAGGAATCGATCACGGCCTCCCTCTCGATTCTTTAATAAGTAAATAAAATCAACCCCCTATCGATTTAAATTGAAAAAACATCGACAGTTGAGAGTGACATGTCCTCAATGGACCGACGCTTTGTCGACGACGTCGGCTATTCGGACTGATTGATTTTAATTCAGTTTATTTACACAACTAGTTGTTTACTTAACGGCTTCAAATGTAAATTTTATGTCGTACCTGAAGTTAACTCTAAGCAATAAACATACTAGTATTTGTTAAAGTAATTTAGATGTTACAGGTGCTTTCTTTTTGTATTTCAATTAATATATTTCAATCTTTTAGCTTAGACCTTTTCTTAATACAATATGAAGACAGATTTAATTTTTTGTTCAAACTTTTCTTAAAACATTGAGAGCACTAATGTATTTTTAGGAGATCTGAATCAGAGACTCTTGATTGGAAAAAAGAGTGTAACAACCACAAAACCACAAATAAAAGCATTTTACTGTTGAAAACCAAAAAGAATGAACCCCAAAATATAAAATGTCAAAGAGCCTAGGGTTGTCCCCCATTTTTTTCAATTTAAACCGTTTGACAAGGCGTCCGTCGCAGCGACGGACTTTGTACAATACAGTTTTCAATAAGATTGGTTACACTACACTAAGCAATGCAATCAATCAAAATTGCAACGCTTGATCGATCCGGGATCGCCCCTGAGGAAGAGTATTGGCAAAAATCAATAATTTTTAAAACGGTGCGGGCTTGTGCTTCCTTAATCCTTATCAATATATACCTATAACATCAGATGCATATATTATGTACAAGTATGTTATTAATAAGTTGAAATAAAATTAAAATAAAAAAAATGTAAACAAAAAGGTAGGTACAGAAATAATTGGCTTATTTATAGAGAAAAACACGAATAAAAAAAAAGATACAAGAGCAAGACATATTGCATATTCTGTTCTGTATTTTTGTGTACCCTGTTTTTTGCAATAAATATTGTTGTGTTTGTATTTGTATCTATCCTCTAATCTTATTGTAACCACATTAATGTAAACCTTCATCATATCAGCCACACGACACCCACTGCTGGGTATAGGCCTCCCCTAAGGATCTCCACGACGATCGGTCCTGCGCTGCCTGCATCCACTGGCTTTCCGCGACCTTCACCAGATCGTCGGTCCACCTTGTCGGGGGCCTACCCACGGAGCGTCGTCCGGTGCGCGGTCGCCATTCCAGAACCTTTCTGCCCCAACGGCCATCGGTTCTTCTCGCTATGTGTCCCGCCCATTGCCACTTCAGCTGAGCAATCCTTCGAGCGATGTCGGTTACTTTAGTTCTCCTGCGGATCTCCTCGTTTCTGATTTGATCACGTAGGGAAACGCCGAGCATGGCTCTCTCCATTGCACGCTGAGCGACCTTGAGCCTCCTTATGAGACCCATAGTTAGCGGCCACGTTTCACTGCCGTAAGTCATCACTGGCAACACACACTGTTCATAGACTTTCGTCTTGAGACACAGAGGTATGTAAACCTTAGTTATTTAAAAAAAAACAAATATCTTCAAATCACTATATGGATAACAATTTAGTTGAATTGATAACCCTATATTTATTATGTTTAAAGGTATTAAATGAAAGCACATGTAAATTTTTCAAATGACAAAAAATTACCACGTACAGCAATTTCAGAAAAGTTCAAAAAGTAATATAAAGGGCCTATCGATCATTATTTCTTACTCACTGAGATAAATACGACTCATATTGCTTATCATTACATTGTTTAAATCAGTTTAAAGTACAAAGTAACACGTTTCGTACGACAGTTGTCATAAGCAAAATGTACAAAGTCATATTAAAACATTTTATGATTTACAACAAAGTAAAAAAGTGATTCTTGTAAAATTACCAAGTGATAATGTAAAATTGTAAACTTTTACAATGTTGAACAAATACAATGTCATCACCACTTTTGAGAAAACTTATTATCCAACCCAACGATCTTATTTTTGTGTTTAATTCGAAATACGTTTATATTCATAAAAAAAAGTTTTAAAACAATTATTACGGTAGAAAATATAGATAATTCAAAAAACGCAATAAGTACTTATCTATTATTTCAACAAAAAGGACAAATAAAAAAAACACAAAGCACTATTTATTAAACCTCCACGTAATTACTTAGTAACGCATCATAAACACCGGCCGATAAAAATCTACACAAGAAATGTATCAATTATAACATTCAACACCTTTCAATTATACGCAAGAGGCGTTAGTAGACACCGAACAATTATACAGAAGCTACGTAAAATCATAAACATTATCGTGTAATTATTATTCTAGACAATGGAATTTGTATAATGGAATTTCACGCGCCGTTTGACTTTCAACTTTGTTTTTGTAACGCTTTTCTGTAATTAAACCAGTACTTAGTGGGTTGTAAAAACTTGGATTCATGTTAGCTCTTTGTAAAAAGGTGTTGATGTAGAAAATATGGTGCTTACATTACTTATATTATACCACTAGTGAAGTGCTCTCGAAAAATTAACAAATGTAGGTAAGTACTAGGTTTTTTTCTTAGAAAGGTTGGTTAGGTAGGTATATTATTTTAATAAACTTTTTAGCAAATATTCAAGTACATATTGAAACATTTACTACACCGTCGCTCCAAATCTCAACATTTTCATGGAAAACTCAACTGATAATACTAAAACAATACTGTTTTCAGAAGTTATTATTATCCAAAATTATGGCCGGAATCCTCGAAAATTCACGTGAAATAAACCCCACCAAGTCTGACCCTTTGATTATAACTCATGGAAATAAGTTTACCTTTACTTCACTCCAAATATGTAAAAGAAACAGTGGGATGTTCTCATTAATACTAATATAATTGGTAACCTGTAATTTATCGGCTTCAAACAACAAATTAGTAGATTAAAAATGCATGAGCAACGCCCTTGCGCGTGTTTCTGGAAGTCTTCATTTGTCTTTCTAACGAGCGTTTAAGGTTTTTTCCATGGAGTTTTAACATAAAAAATATGTAACCTTTTTATTTTCATTTAGAGAATCAATTAGTTGACTTTAAGAAATAAAACGCCAACCTTTTTCTCTAGATTGTGTTTTGTTTTTATTGAAACTGTTTTGATCGCGAATGCTATTGTTTTCACACGTTACCATTTCGTCCTCGCTTGTTTGTAGGACATGACCTACACTAACTTTCCCATGAGTTTTCCTCAACCCTCCATTAATTGATGCTCCCTAACGAAGTGCCGGTTAACCCTACCAGCCTGACATGCAAATCAACCCTTTCTCCGTCTGTTTGCGCAGTTTACACCGCTTTATTGAATTAAGTCTGACTTTAATGAGGTCGGAAGGGTTGAGGGGTGATACTTTGTTTGTAAGAAGATTCCGAGGCATTCTCTTAATTAATGACTTAACCCCTCGGGCGCTCTGTCATTAGCTGCCGAGGTTTTTGGTTAATTATTATGAAAGGATTTGGGGCTTGAGGTCACAGAGTTAACAGGTGTTGACAAATTGCTGTCAATGGATTTCTCCAAGTCATTTAGTATAAATAATGGTCGTTAACTTGTCGGTTGTTATTTGAAGAAAATGTACTTCTAAGCGTTATTAATTATTTATGTAAAAAGCTTGCTTCGAAGAACAAAGTAAAGTTTACGTTTGTTTCATACTTGGTGATTTTTATTGTAATAAACAAATTAATGAAAGGATCCGAAATCTAATCCTCAAAGAAATGTCCTAATCTGCTGTATGCAAAACATTTCACAAACCATAAAACCTTGATTATAATTAAAGCGATGCCGAGATAAAGCCTCGACATCAAAAGCGATCTAATCCTCAAATCTCGGCTAAGCTCAACAGGAAAATTTGCAAAGTTTGAACGGTACAGTCCGCCCGCCCATCTGCATTAATTGCTTAATCGCCCTCCGGAGGGCGGCGTTAATTGGCCAGGTCTGACCACTTCTGGTAAGTGTCGGCAATTTCCGACAGTTTCCGACAAAGTCCGACAAGTCCGGTAATTACAAGGCGAGATGCTTAATTACGCGGTCGGACTGGTCGGTTTAATTATTTGACGCCGCCGGAGGGTTGGTGTCAGCCTTGATTGTTGTTTCACGGAGTTAGAGAATGTCTCCCAAGTTTTGTGTAATTACCGGGTTTTTACTTTGATGTGATTTGTTAATTTGCGTTTATTACTTTCGTAGACGTTCGTAGAAAGTTCGTAGCAGTAATGAAATTGTAATGTAATGAGAAAATAGATGAAAATAGAAGGTTTTAGTGGTTTTAGGTCATTGTTTGTTTTTTTTTAAATAAGGAAATATACATTCTTGTGTATATTTTAAAAAAATATCAAATAAGTGTATGTATTATAACTATCTAAACGAAAACATGCTACGATAGGAAACTACGACAAATATACTATTTCAAGACAAATTCACTGGACGAATGTTGTTGACTACTTATCTACTAAATTTATTGTTGACTACTTATCTACTACTATAGGTTGACCATATTTTCGACTTTGATATATATCTACCTATAGGGTTGACAACTTTTTTTTATAAAAAATAAAGTATATTTAAGTATCAGATAGTCAGTCCCCGTAGCACGAACATATCTATTGAGAAAAAAACGCGCTTAAAAAATTTCGATAGAAATTTTTGTATGGAAAATTTTTACAACGCCGTCTACCGACGAATTGCAAAATAAAATTTCTCATAGAGAATTCACTCTATCAAGTAGGTACCTACTCTTACGCGCGTTTTTTTTTCATGATAGAAGTTCGTGCTCGGGGTACACTATACTTTTGTTTATAAAAAAAAACGTTTTATATTATAAACTGTCATCTCCAAAATATTTAACTTAGATAGGAAATTTTGTCACGGAAAGTTGGATTTTTTTAGGTATATTTATATTTTTAAACATTTCTTGGAAAATATAATTGGTGTGGGTGCGTTTAATCTTCTGAAAATTGATTTGAATCGGCGATTTTCAATTCAAGACAAGCGTGAAGAATAAAATTATCATTCAATAGACATTTTAGCGGCAGTAACCTGAAATAAGGTTTTATTACGAATTCCCATAATCTGTTACGAATCCGTCACAATGATTTATAATAGAATTTGTGAATAGCATCTATACGCGTAAATAGAACTAATCGGTTATAAAAGTCACTAGTTTTTGTGGAGTAGTAGGTATCTAAATATTTTATCGTTTTGCAATTTTCAAGTACACTCTGGGACAGGACAAATTTCAGTAAATCTTCTATACTTCAATGATTGAAGTTTCTATACTTATTATTAGTAACGGCCTATTTCACAGGTTCCGGTTAGTAGTATTACATCTGAATAATTTATAAATAGAACATAATTTCTATGGTATTGTATCTCAAATAATATAAACTCTCAAATAAAATAAGTTATTTATGCAACTATACTATAATGAGGGGTTTTAAACATGAATGTGGGTTTATCACATTAGACGAAGCCGAGTGTGATAATAGTATCACATGAGTGTTTTAGTACCTAATTATGTACAGTTGCATAAAAGACTTTATCTACACCCATGATATGTATCTTTACTAATATTATCAACTAGCGGCCGCCCGCGACTTCGTCTGCGTGGAAAGTTTTTTTGCGGTGCCTCGGGAACGAAACATTTTTTCGGGATGAAAGGTACCCTATGTCCTTCTTTGTACCCCTGGCAACGTGTATGCAAAAATTCATGATGATCGGTAGAGTGGTTAAGACGTAAAGGCGTAACAAACAAATAAACAAACAAACAAACGGACTTTCGCATTTATAATATTAGTAAAGGATGCGAAAGTCTGTTTGTTTGTTTGTTACGCCTTCATGTCTTAACTACTGAACCGATCATTATGAAATTTTATATACACGTTGTCAGGGGTACAGAGAAGGACATAGGGTACCTTTCATCCCGAAAAAGTTTAGTTGCCGAGGGATAGCAAAAGAAACTTTCCACACAGACGAAGTCGCGGGCGGCCGCTAGTCCTCTTGAAAGGGGGTTTGACTTTGATTTTGCCTTTCCTCCTCCTCCTCCTCGTCATTACCTATATCATCCGAACGAGTGTTATAATGTTGTTCTGAATTTCATAATGTAACTCGTCGGGCGTGGGCGCGGGAAGGAGCGCGACATCCTCTCGCTCGGATATTGTAATCTTGGCAGTAAGCAAACCGTTTCAGAACCTTTTATAGAGGATTTAAAGCATGGGTGTAGCATAAAACAATAACAGCCACTCATAGTAATGACAAAAAGAAACACAAGATAACTTCTCGAGTCATTAAGTTTAAGGAACGAATGCTGCGTCTTTTGGGAAAATTACCTACTCGTATATTGGCATTGCTTTTACTTTTACTCCACACCAATGCTAGAAATGTATCCTAAACACTAATGATGCGGATATGAGTTGATGCGCAAGCGACGTGGAGGCGGCTAAATGTAGAGCAGTGGCTAATCTGAGGTTCTCTTGTTTCTGGGTCATCCTTACTCTACTAGACATACTGACGATAGGAATATAGAGATGTAAGAAGTAATATGATTAGTATTTCTTGGAAAAAAATTGAGTAGGTATATAACTACATAAGAAAATTATTCTAAATTGTATGAATTGTACATTTAGCTATGATTTTGTACATTTTAAATTCAGTAAATCTGATTATAAGTTTAGATTAGTATTGGGGAATATATAAATGCACTTTAAAAATAATGGTACACACTTTAAAATGTTTAGCTTCAAAATTTATTGAATGAACTATAAAAATAATGGTTTCCACTATAAATATGCTAAGCTTTAAAATTAATACTTTGCACTATACAATTTAATTGATTAGCTTTAAAATTAATACTTTGCACTTTACAAATTAATTTTATAACTTTAGCACTGGTAAACAGACGACTAGGTGCGACGACGAGCGGGCGCAGCGAGAGAGGAGCCCAGGAGGAGGTTAGGTTCCATTGTGACCAACAACGCCAGAACCGACCTGATGGCGTATAATTATTATGCATCATGCCACAAGTTGTTTTCATCTTTCCATCTCATTTTAACAGTGGTCAGATGGTGGTTAGACAGAAACCAAATGGTTTCGGAGTTGGGACCAATGGTTGCGACACAGTTAAAGTGCAAGCATTATTTTTGTAGTGATAATATTAAATTATAGATCTATTATTATTTTAAAGTGCAAACCATTATTTTTGTAGTGATAATATTAAATTATAGGTCCATTATTATTTTAAAGTGCTGATATACAATTTTATAGCTGTTTTCATCAAATTTGAAGTGCTATTAAATACATCCCATTAGTATTGGTACATAATTATTATGTAACTAGCGGCCGCCCGCAACTTCATCTGCATGGACAGTTATTTCTCTATCCCTCGGGAACAGTAGATTTTTTCTGAATGAAAGGTACTCTATGTCCTTTTCTATACCCCTGACAACGTATATTCAAAATTTCATGACGTGAAGGCGTAACAAACAAACAAACAAACAGACTTTTGTATTTATAATATTAGTAAGGATGTGCAGTTCAACATACTTCTCATAAAGATTTCTCTGTAACAGTACCGTAATTATCTTACAATCAGAGTGGAATTGAAATTTTAACTAACAATTTCCGGTGATTAACTATCTCGAGATTTAATATAATTCAATGGGTTATTCTAAACATACAAAATAAAATGCGTATACATTATGAATCGCTAAAACCCGCCATTTGTGTTTCTCATCTCTTCTTGAATTCCAATCCAATCATCTTTAGAAACATAAAATTGTACTTTTTTCAACTACACAGTTTCACTTAAGAACTTAAGTTTATCCTTGATAACATTTGTACATGTAGTCTTCTTATCGTAACGTTGTAGTGTTTAAAAACATAAGTACATGTGTGTCCAAACATAAGTACATTATCGTGATAAAAATAAATTCATTACTTTAATGATCGAGCAATAAGATTGTAAGTAAGTAGATTTTAAGATGGCATTTCGTATCAGAGAGCCTTAGCCACCGCACCGCAGTGAAACCTGAGCGTAATCATCGAGTTAATTTAATTTCAATCAGCGGTCTAGAGTGTGGCAGAGAAAACGAGAAAATCAAATTAAAAGAAGGCGCTAACAAGTCTCGATTACAAATTAAACAAGCTGGATGTCAGCCGCGCTGTGATTTAAGATGAGAGAGAATCTAATTACATAGACTCTTTCCGCAGCCCCTTAATTGAAGACTCCGCCTGAACCCCCCCTCCGCCTGTTTGCCTTCCCCCCTAATCGCACCCGGCGTCGATTACATTTTTTTAACATTTTTTAATTTCGTTCGAGCTTTTAATTTTCTTCGCGCGCCTTTTCTTTCACGCCGCCGTTTTTTCCTTTCCGTTCGCGCGGCGATATTTCTCGCTGCCATTATACGCCCCGTAATGAGATTTTCTTTCATTATGTTTAATCTCCCGATTAATTCAAATGTTAATCTCCTCTTTTCACTTCGTTTTTATGGGAGAAACGCTGCCGTAGCGAAACGGTGGGCCAGTCGAATCACTGCGCGTTTCGGGCGCGACATTTAAAAATAATTAACAGACGTGAGCGGCGGGTGGCGAGAGGCCGGCCGATTAGATCGTCAATAATTTAATTCGTTGCAAATTCAAAATGCCGTCCGGCCCCCAGATAGGTGCGTTCGGACGTGTCCGGAACGCCAATGGCGACTAGGAGTGGGCAAATTGAAAACACCTCCGGCGCGGCTGTAAACACGTCACGTGATTTAGGTTTTAATCAAGTAGGGACGCACCGGCCCGCCGTAATTGTGACAAATCCTCTGTTTGTCCGGAGGAACTTTTAACTCGACGCCGGAACGGGGCCGTTACGGCTCTTCGCACGTGCCCGGCCGAGGGAGGCGGTTTTTTGTCGACACATGTGCTCCCTCGCGCTCCCCGCCTCGGGCTCTTGATTAATTTTTAATATTTTTTCTTCCAGTTCACGTACGCAATTTTCACTTTACCGCTTAGACAGCGACGTTTTGTTTCTAGCGGCGGTGACGTCACGTGCGAGCGCTAAATCTATCGAGATCCAGCGCTATTTAAACAATAGACGGTTGCATCATTTACGTTGTAAACTTTTTATCTAGTTACTGCTAATGCGCGCTGTAGACGTTAAGCGTTTATTTCGCCCGCGCTGTACACCTACATAACTCATTAGCGAATTAGCAGGACTTGCAATTGTCGCATTTAACTGCGGCATTAAAGTCGCCGGTGATAAAGCCGTGCAGACGCGACATTCCATTCACCGCCCGCGATACGCATAAAAAAGTGACAGCGTATATTCTGCATTCAGAACATGAGACATATTATTTTTATTTACCTACCGTGGACTTGACGAGCTCGGTATGAGCAGTGACATTATACAAATCAGGCCGCATTGTATGGTGATCGGTGTGCGTCTGTTAAGTATTTATAGATGGGGACATCTCCTTTTCCGTCTAATAGGCTGGCGGGCAGGTTATCCCGCGGGAGGCGGCGGCTCTGCGGAATGTCGGCGGTAATCTGTCGCAATTATAGCGTGGCGCATATCCCGATTACGTCGCGCCGGCAATTAGGTCGGCGGACACTCGCGTTAGCCTGCAATGAGGATACGCCTAAACACCGGTTGTTTGTGCCAAAACGTTATCCTATTAACGAACTAAAAGCTTAATGGAAAAAACCTCTAAGCGAACGGTCAGCGCACACGACTCCCCTATTCACAAATCACATCCGTACTCTTTGTAAATTCACCTTGCAAGCCCACCCTCGGGTTCAAAGAGTGCCGCCGGGGCGATGTCCAAATTATAAATTCGCATTAGATCGGACGCGCACGGTTCGTTTACCATTTCATTTTGCTCCAATATCGCCACTCTACTTTGTTCCACACACTCCCCTCTCCCGGCCCCCCACCTTAAGACGCCGGGAAATATCTGCGTTTTAAGCTATATTTCTTTCATCCCTCATTTTTGCAGTTCGTAGCAATCTGAAATCCAACACGTCCCCCGCAGGGGTCCTCGGGGTGGCAACCCCCTATTCTTGTACCCGGATAAAAAAAGCGATATCTATTTATAAAATGTAGGTTCGCATGTGTGGAGGGATTAGCGTGTGTGAGTGCGGCGGGCGCGGGTCGGTCGCCCGCTCATTTGCAAACGTCTCCGGAGATAACGTCCTCCAGTCGGTTATCCCGTTCTTATTGCCTCCTTCTTTTCTTGATTGCTGTGTGTGTGGAAAAGTTTGGAGCTCCGTCATTGATGGAAATTGATTTTGTCGCGAAAACGAAAAAGTTGTAATACGTCCTATTTCTTCGGAGCGGCGTCGTTAGCGACGCGAATGATCTTAGGAAACAATGTCGCGAGCTACCGACAGGAAGTCGGAATTCGATTCCGTTGCATAACATTGCTTAAAATTTAAAAAGGTAATCCCAGAGAGCGTGGCTGGATGGAAACTATTCTAAATAAGTAATTGGGCGCGCGCGGGCCGCTCACGTATGAACGTAATTATAAAAATTGAAGGCAGCCCGGCTCCTTGGGCGCTCTCCCTCGCTCCCGCGGCGTCGTGCATTTTTTCGTACATATTAAACTCCCCCCCACCCGCCACTTCACCCCGCGACTCCTCTTTTTAATCGATTTTCCCGACACAAGGGGTGAGTCCTCTGGGGTGAATGTAATTTTTTATGCGTTTTTTTCCGACGGAGACCGTCGCCGAAGGTGCCATTACGCCACGGCTTGTTGAGAATATTTTAATTATAACGCATTAGCGCGTTTTATGATAGCACTCCCGCTCGAATTTATAAACGATCGAGAGCTAAAAGTAATTAAATATTTGAATGCGGTGAGATTTCCGCCGGGAATGGGAGGAAGCCGGATAATGGGGGTTTCGAGCGTTAACATGATGGATATAATATTCGATGGCATTATTGGTTAATGGCCGCCAGAATCGCTCCTGGAGTGTAATGGTATTTTCGCTATTTCTCGTTATGAACAAACTCAATCTGTCACACCTTTTATTCCACTTCAAACGATGGTTCATATTCCGAAGTGAATTGGATTTTTTTTGTTATAAAGATAAAATCTGGAATGGTTATATTATTATGAAACTTTATTTACCATGATCTCAGGTCAGAAAAGAACAAAGGTATTGAATTTCCTACCATCTTGTGCCTGTTATCAATTTTTAGCAATCCAGACATTCCAAAGACTCGCACTAAGCGTTTTGCTTCAAATTTTGTCATACATAGGTACTACCAGCGAGCGGAACTCTTTATCTGAGTCTGTGTTTCCTGATAGATTCGTCTGGTCTAGTCTTCAAGTCGCGAGTGAAAAGATTACTTCTATGGGCGAGCGCGTTTCTTCTAGATCGCATCATCGCTTACCACCAGACGTGATACCAGTCAAACGCTTGCCTATCTATCAATAAAAAAAATCATTAACAGCGTCTAATCAGCCAGAACAACAACTTCAACCTCAAAATTAGTTAATAATAGTAGCGTCTTCAATTAGGTCGCACTCGGCGGCACAGTGGTATTAACGGCTAGCCCAGCGATTACGGAGGAGGATGGGTGACCAAAAATTCATCATCTGAAGCTTCTCATGCTTCGAAAAGCACGTGAAGCCATTGGTCCCAGCTGCATTTGCAGTCGTTAACACTCATCGATCCGCAATGGGCCCACGTGATGGGTTATGGCCCATCCTCCTTATCCACCCATAAGTTAGGCTTGTGACATTAAAAATGGATGATGGTCAACGTGTTTAACAGTTTCTTTAAACTATACTTAGATGTCAAGACGCCAGGTCGTGTAATGCAGCACCTCGTAATTCGATTACGGCGAGTAAGCGGGATACAAAGCGGATTGGCGATATTACAGCAGTGCGCGCAGCAAAGCGACCGACACCTAGGGTTTCACCTACTTACAACCTGTCCCGACTTATGTAAAGATGATAAGTTTCACGCGCGGACTGATTAGGATCTCACCTTGAGGCTCTTTGGAAGGACAAAGCCTCCCATTGCGCCGAAGATGTCGGCATTCATAGGATATAAATGCTTTCGAATGTTGACGAAATTTTCTATCGCAGTAAGGAGACTTCTTGTGTTTCAATTTTTTATTTTTTTATTGATAAGATTAAATCTTTCCTTAAACCTATCTTCGAGTAGTCATTGTAATCAATATATAAGTCCCTTAGCATAGGGATGCCATACCAAAGGCTACTAATTATGCAAAATCGTCACAAGATCATAACATAACAACCCGTTAGTTCACTACTACATAGTGAACTATAACGGCCCCGTGATTTTGTAACTTTGTTGCAATCAACTCTGACAGAAATCGCAGTTACATTGCTGCTTTAGTAAAAACCAATATGACATCTATCTAACCTAAAGCAGCAATGTAACCACGCTTTCAATCGATTCCAATCGAGAATTGTTAGCAACAGAGTTACGTAATCATCCCCCTGGTTGTTATGATGAAGTATCCTAACTTATAACGCTCAAACTAACTAAAATTAGGACTCATAACTCCTTTTAAAATACAACTATCCAGTAAGTATTGATAGTAAAATTGCAGTAAATCTTCAAACAAGCTCTCTATCTGAGCCGTTAGTCTAATTGCAGACTGTCCCCGCTGACAGTGACGGGCGTCCCGTCTTCCCGGTTGTCTCCCGGTGGGACACCGAGTAAGGAATACGCGACCCTCATAATGCACGCCAGATGGAAGTGCAGATACAGATTCTATGGAAATCGTCTCAACGTTGCCAGGATTGCGTAGACAGTAGTTGCCAGTTCGGTAGATTCATTGTTGACTTTAAACTAAGAAAGGAAATCAACCAGCGAGGATAGACTGCAGGTAAATTTGCTGTCAGTATCTTAGCTATCCATGTATTTATTTTAAATATCATCTGTTCAGCAACATTCAGTAATCTCTTCCTATCTACTACTTCAATTTGACGAATAATTTGTATATTTGTTATGCCACTTGTATCATATTTGTTTCACATGGAGGTCTATTCTTTAATCAGTACATTTTCAAAAAAAAAAAAATACCCCTTTCTTAATCACTACCTGCTTTGGTTTACAAAATACCTATTTCTAATACTCCATTTCCTCGTGCTACTTGCAACGTAACGTAAGCAATCAAGAAAGTCCATCTCAACGTCACTGAACGACAATTAGCTAGACCACCGGTGACACCCGACACGAAAAGATAGCCGTAACAATCTTTACACGTTCGGAGCCGTCAAGTAAACCTACCCGAGAGCTCATCAAATTGACATAAGCGTCTCCTTAAACAGCAAACAAGGTCAGATCTAGTTTAATTACCATCGATCACGGACGTCGTGTATCGGCCCATCTCGCCCTTAAGGGCTCAGCGGTGGATCAAGTAATTGATGTAGCTAATGTAAAGCCAAATGCTAAGGGATGGAAGTCGCAAGTCGATGACAATAGATCTTTGACAACGTCTGAAGTTAATTAAAAGGTGATTTATTGCGACGCTCTATCTAAATAAAAAAATATGATCGTGATTTATCTTTTAATTAAATACGAAACATTTTCATCACATCACATGCAAACACGAAGCACTATTAAAATTTATGAACCAATAACTCCTTGTTCTTGAAAATGCCGACTTTACAAAAAACTTTTAACCCGTCAACGGCCGGAAAATGAGACACGATAGATTTTCTATTGTTGTCCGGACGCCGGCGTCCGAACGAGCATTGATGAATAAGACGTAAAAAATCATCATCATATCCTTACTAATATTATAAATGCAACGGTCCATTTGTTTTTTTGTTTGTTTGTTACGCCTTCATGTTTAAATTTTACATACATGTTGTAAGGGTTACAGAGAAGGACATAGGGTAACTTTCATCCAGAAAAAAGTATTGTTCCAAATCTTTCCACGCAGACGAAATCGCAGGCGGCCGCTAGTAATCGATACACTGAGCATTTGACTTGAAGAGATCCGTGAAAACCAAACTGAAGGATGAAATAATCCAAAGACCTTCAAACCTTCCGCAAATTTAATGGAGAATTGACTTATATCACCTTGGTAATTAGTTGGTATTTGGTTTGATTTTTGATTTTTTTTCCGACGTTTCGGCACCTTTGCAGCTGCCGTGTCCTGTTAAAGCGTAACTTAAGGTACACAAAACGCGCTGAAATCCATTAAACCAAAGCCCTAGTGACTAGTCCAATAATAGCATCCTTAATGAGATGTAAATGAGCGAAGAAATAGCCGCCTTCGTCCGCGTTATAATAACGCGTAACGACCTACAAGTCCGGATTAAGAAGCCTTAAAACCTGACCAGTGGGCGAAGTGACCGACCTGAGTTGCACACCTCAAAAATAAAACCAACTTTATGGTTGTGATCATAAAGTTTATATTCCCCTCTCAAATTTAAACGCTTAGGTGCTATGTGTGGCACAATAGTGTGGTTATTTTGATACTAATTGGCAGAAAGGGTTGCGAATTAACGTCAGGGCCACGTTGCCGGCTTTGTGCCAACGACGCCCGATAAATACTATGCCGTATACAATTACACATTCATAGGAAATTGGATTTTCTTCGTAACAGCGCTTAGCGCATACCTGCCACTTATTGAACAACCACGAATTTCAAGCTGAAATTTTAGTGGGCTTCATAAAAATTCTGGTTTCGATAAAAAGATCAAAAAAATTAATTTAAAAAAATCGAATTCGTTAAAGTTAATCCATAGTTACGTGTTATCTTGATAGTCGAGTTGTAATCGGAGTCAATGAAATGTATCCCATACATCAGACTTCGCCTAGCTATTGTTTCGAACATTCAATCTTCCTCTCTAGGCACACAACATGTGCTACTATTCATATCAAACTGACCTTTAATTCTATTCCAATAAAGGCATATGGAATGTGAACGAAAACAGTTGTAAATTTTACATATGGCAATCATTAGCATGTTTGGATCATGACATGCGTATGGCAAGGCTCGGCCTAGCTCATTAAGGGAACTCGAGCAGCCAATCAGGCCGATTGTTGCTTTGATTGAAAGCTACGTTCCGTTTCGCACGGGATTATACAGATCCCACAATCAGATTAGCTGAGACCGCGTCGAAGAACACTGCCTACTTCGGCTTATCTGAAACCTGCTGATGGGAGATTAGGCTAGACCTTCCTAGTCGCAAATTGGACGTAGCAACTAAGTGGAACCATTACCACTGTTTTACAAAAATGGTAGTTTACTGTGACATTACTACATAAATCACTTTAAAATACAACTAATATAAACTATGTTTATTCAAGAATATGAGATTCAAAATGACCTTTTTCATGAAATTGAATATTTTCCACATAACTCTATATATAAAGAACTGTATAATACACCGCCATTAAATACAAATACAACATAAAAGAACACTGACTAAGCAAAAAGCTTTAATAATCTATAGGATCTCGAGTCCATTATTCTTTCAGTTTGGTGCTAACCCCAGTCGGGCATAAACTGGACGCGAGTCGACTCGTCGCTATGTATTATGCATTCGTGAATATAAGGCGCATAAAACAGCCTCCGAATCAATTACGGAGGCGGTCGAATCTCGTTAGAAACGCATCACGCATGTACAATCACCTACGGGAAGGTAAACAGCGTTTATCTGGGTGCTAAGCCCATCGGAAACAATGGAACACCCAATTTGGACCCGATGCAGCTTTCTAGAGATTGAAAGAGATTTGGCACCGGTTTTTGCCCGAGATTAGAATAGACTGTCTGGAGAAAATTCCTTTGCCGCCTATTCGTTTTCAAAAGCTATGTTTGTTAAAGAAACTTTTTAGTTTGACAGACAAATTGTCGTATTTATTTTAATACTGCACTAATTGAGTAGGTACCTATAGTCCTATAACAAGGATTTCCAAACGTAGTCAAAACCGAACAGGCGTCATGAGTTTTACTAACACGGTAAAGTCGGATACACAAAAAATTCGGATAAATTCGAACGCACATTTTCAAGGATAGAGGTCGAAAAACCAGTGTAAAGTATTTCCACTGAAGGGTCAGTTCACGGCTGCGGGCTGACCCTCGGCAAAAGTGGATTAACCCCTTTAAAACGCTCGAGCGTTGTATGTCTCTTCACACCTTTAGCGTTTCAGCGAATAGTATCGTGTTACGTATCAAAGTCATGAATGATTGAAGTTTTAATAGTCGTGACAAATAAATGCAAGATACTTAGTGTATTTCTTAAAACAAATCTTTATCTCTGGAGTTAATAGATAATTTATCCAATAACAATATAATGACCTAATGATTACGCATGTTATATTTTCAAGTAAGGAACTAAAGAGAATTTGTTTCTTTGTTACAGGTGGCACGCCCAGCGCAATGCAGCCTCAACCACAGGGTCTCATCGTCGAAACAGGCAACGGCGCCAGCGTTTTACAATTGCCGGCCACCACTCTAGAGCAGATTCGACACATCGCAGCGGATCCTGGTGCTTCCACGTTGCGTCTACCACCACCGGCGACAGAGCCGCCTGTCGGAGCTCGCGAGCTCGACTTCGATCTTTGCTACGTGTGCAAGCACTGCAAAGTAGCGTTCCCGTCGCCAGCGCCGCTACAAGTGCACCAAGCTCGCTCCTGCTATTCCGGCCGCGAAGCAGCTAGAGGCGTCATCCGTGTTGTGCAACCAGCACTAGAATGCCGCACGTGTCCTGGCGAGCGGTTCCGCACGGCCCTAGAATTCCGCAGGCACGCGGAAACAGACTCCCACCGCGGCGTCGTGCCCCCCGCGCCTCCACCAGAACTCACCCACGAAATGGAGGACGTCGTCAACCAAATTACGTTGCTGGCAGCGCGAGCGGCGCAAGAGACTCCGAAAGACCCCAACGCCAACTTTTGCGCGCCCTCACCTCGCTTTCCGCCCAGCGAGCTGCCTCTCGCGAGCGCGGGCCACTAATCCTAACACACCTGAAATGTATAGTTACTAACTAGAGCCCCTCGCTCTCTCCGTTGTCCGACAACGCAGCAGTTCACTATTAGCTCTTAACGCTTCGTTTACGTTGATGCCGGAAGTGGCACTTTCCTAGTTATATTTAAAGCTTGTAGTGTTAAGTGTAGGTTAACGCCGGCTCTGTCCGGACGCCGCGCGCCGCGCACTGGGGGGCGGCGGCGGCGGCTGCGGCCGGCCGCGTCCCGGGCCCGCTTGCATATCATACGTTAGACAGGTTTTATTATGTACGTTTACCGTCGCGGGACTCGCGGACGCGGCCGCTCCGCCGCATTTCACCCTCACCATCAACTCCCAGGAAAGCAAGTTCCTATCTTTATGGCATATAATATTATCGATATTGATAATTACGATTTAATTATTGTTTAAAGCTATGTAATACATACATATAATCGTTCTAATTTTAGGCATAGATACGTTCTCGTAAGAAGTTCCTGACGCATCGTAAATGTATGAAGATATATATAGTGATATACGTATATGATTTTTTTAAACGTGAAGCGAAGTTAGTACGTATGTTAGGCAGTAGAGCGGTCGTCCTCTCCCGCGGGCGCCGGCCCCCCACCACGCCGCACCGGCGACGGCGACTGCGACCGCGACCGCGAACGCGCCCGCGCCGTCCGCGCCCTCCGCGGAGACGCGACGACACCGCGTAGGCTTATTGGTAACAGTTAATTATAATAATTATTATCGTAGCAACTTTTCCAAAACGAACGAACTCGAAACTCGGGCTGCGCGCCAGCGCCCAGCCTACCTCGCATACAAGTGAGTTTATTTTGGAACTAAGTGTGATTCTTGAATTTTTATTGATATTGTAATGATTATTAGTAGTGGCGTAAGTGAGTGAAGACATGGAGGTACATGGCGGCGGGCCCGCGCCCGCGCAACATGTACTTTCATCACTTTACAGTGTGCGTGGAGTCCCTTATATTTTCGATGGCACAGATCACGTTATTTAAAAATTTTACATATTTACATTTTATCTAGCGGAGTGTACTACAATATTTTATCTACGAGTGGATCCTACTACAACATTGAGTTTGTTTTTTATAAAAGTGCAATGTTTTATTCCACCGGTTGCCGGAGGTCCTTGTTATTTATATCTAGATGTGCAATGTGCAATGAGCTGACGCCCGGCGAATGCGAGTCTGCATCCAAGCTCCGCGAGGTTTTATTGAAAACAGAATGAGAGATACTTTACCACTCTCAGTATCAAAAACGAGCGACGTTGTAACAAATGGATCATGAGTAATATTAAAACGCTCGTATTGATTTTAAAGTCGTCGTTTTCCAATATAGCCGGGGTACGAATTCATTTTCCACGCCGAAGGTCGCATTTAGACAGGGCAGAGCCGCCGTATTGGCCGCGAGCGTCGCACCGCGAAGGAGCGCGTCCTACAACACAATTATTTTGTTTTGTATTGAGGTTTAGTACTTATATGCGTATAGCTCGTAACGTTTGTTGAGTGTTTCGCTCTGCCGTCGCCGCGTCGGTGGCAGCGTGACGGCCGGTAGTGCGATGTTGTGTCTCCGCGGACGAATGGCCGCGGAATGAATCATGGTTCCTATGTATATTTCAATATTATCGCATCTAGAGTTTCACTATACTTTCCGAATACAAATTTTAATATTTAAGATTAATTCGGATTAGTCTGTTGTATCTGCTACTAGAGGTGCCGCACGGGCATGTTGTTTGTTCATTTAGGCTATGTTCGTTTTAGTTCTATTATTTGTATATTCACTGTAAACCTTATTTTGTTACTATCGAAATATTTTGTACGTATAATTCCTTGTCCTAAGCTAAGTATAATATGTTGGTTGCGAAATTATAAGTTTATGATGATAAAGGTAGCACTCACGTCTATCATAGTTCCTAATAACTGTATTTGTAATACTAAAAATTATTTTAAAATTCTTTACTAGTGAAATATACCGGTTCCTAATGTTAAACTGTAACGTTATACGATCAAACTTTTCGATTGTCGTGTTCAGATTGTAATGCATATTACCTTATAGTTTTATTTGATTGTAACGTCGGTTTGGATTCCGCAAGAATTCTAGAAGAATTCCCATCTATTTAAAATTTGGTAATGGATAAACCCATACTCAACTATTTACTTTAAAAAAAACCTACTTAAAGAGTCTTAATAACTATAATTCTTGCGGAATCCAGTTGATGCCTGGACATTGGTTTGTAGCACGTCTATGTATGGCCATAGATGTTTTCGTAGCAATTAGTTTGATAGCATGACGTGCGTAGCCGACTACGCGCGAGCTACGCGCCTACGACGGACAACCGTAGACGGCAACAGATTATGAATACATTGTCAAGTGTAAATGGTAAAATAAACTCAAAGTTAGTTTATCAGACACTGGAGTTTTATTTTTTCCTTCTTTAAATTATAAATAAAAGTAAAATAAAGAACATTTCCTTGGAAAAAAATATGAAAAAAGCATTATAAGTTGTATAACAGGAATGAAACGTAAGTATGGGAACCACTCAAAAGAAACTAGTATAAGTCGGTTAGAGGATAATAATTAAAAGAAAATACATTTCAAAGCTTGCTGGTTCGATTCCTGCAAGTGAAATTTTGTTGATCAATGGTACTCATTAAAAAATATACAAGAAAGAAATAAAAACATGCAACAGCAATGTTTTTCTTATTACTTATTAACACTGTAGCCTATAGACATCTGCTGAACGATTATGTTCAAGGATTTATTAAATTGTCTCATATTTTATCTCATACTTTCAAAATCCTTAAAGTCGGGTCTCCTGCGCTTAATTTTCAACAAAACATTGTTGGCAAAACATTATTTTCACAACATTATTTTCAAACCGCACGTCCGCTGCGCCTAGGTTTTGTTTTGAAACCATGATTTGTTGAGAAAATTTGCGTCCAATCACGGCTCAGATTCGAAAATGAGTTCTGACGAAGAAGACGTGGTAGCTGTTATGGCAATAGTGGATTTAGTTCTCCAAAGAAGAAACAGAAACAGATTCCGGGTAGTAAAGTAAAGTAGCGGTCTTTCTCTGACCAACTCAATTAAAAATAAAGTAGGTATTCTCCTTATTCCACTCCATCACTAAGACAATACACAAATCACACTGGCACACGAACGCAGGCGAGGCGTCTGCATCTAGTGAGCGCCAACACAAAATGAGTTACTTCCCCTCCCCACTGGCGAGAGCGGGGGATGTTTTCCGTTCGTCTCAGCAAACAATGTTTGTGTTTTTGCTCAACAAAACTCATAGGCCACGCCCCCAACATGTTGAGAAAACATTGTTGTGATGTTTGAAAACACAAAAACACGGCGCAGGAGACGCGGCTTTAGAGTTAACAAATGGGTATAGGCTCAGAAAAGTTGTAAAAGTCTACTAAAAATTTGACAGAAATCGACGACAGTTCTAAAACCACACTCGAAATATTATTTTTTCAGTTTTTATTGGGATCTGAAAATTTACCCAGAATTTCGGAGATTTTATGATGTTCAGTGATCGTAGTTCAGTTCAGCCATTCAGTTTTTAAATTTAGAGGTCAAAATAATAAAATGATCCTTATTATATACCACTGAACAAGGGATAATTATTTGTTCACTAGAATATTACTATAATCTTTGCCGAAAAATGCAATAACTATCGAAGCTGAAAGTTGAAAAATTATTATTTTTTCGCAAACGAGATTTATTAAAATAATATACTGGGTGTCCCAAAACTTTGCCACTCGAAGGGGATAAGTACTACTTTAAATTTTGAAGGTAGATTTGTATTGTAAGAAGACTTCATTTTGATTTAAAAATAATTGGAAATGCATTTTTTTTAATCCTTTTCCTTAACCAGTATTTTAAAAAAAACTTTTAATTTTACGATGCCGATTGAAATGGTTACTCATTAGGATTATATTTTCTTAACAAACACAGCATCTTAAACAAAAGAAAGATCATGAAATTAATCATTTTAATTATTACATATTGTATCGTATCGTATGCGATTTAAACAAAATCTCTCAATGCAGTTCCAATTATTTATAAAAAACAAACTAAAGTCTTTTCTTTCAGTAAAATTTCCTATCTCTAATATTTAAGGTACTTTCCCTCCGTATGACACCCTGTATATTTCATTGTTTACCCTAAACCTAAGCCTACTCCACATATTATGAATAGTGTATTTGAAAAAAAAAATAACAAAAGTAAGTAAGTATAATGAAATAACATAAGACATGATTTAGATTTGATAATAAAATCTAGAATGAAATTGTTTTACAAAGTTGTAAGATTAATAGAAAGGATAATAAAAACACATTAAAGATAGAAAGAATTCACAAAGGTTTTGAATGAATATTAATATGTGTACCTACGAGTATCTGCAATACGAGCCCAATAATTAATTTCTAAGGACTTAATTATTTTATAAGGTTATTTCACATTTGACACACTGCTGAGGTGCCAGGGTTCGATTCCCCTATGAGTCAACATCGGAAAGCTATCTTTATCTAATACATAATTTTAAACTTAATGTTTATAATCATTGCAAATGTTAATTGAAGTAAAACAATTCTTTGGATTTAGATTTAATAGGCTACTTTAGTGCTTGCTCGGCGAGAACCGCGCGGTTTGACACGCGATTTTAGTTACACTGTTGTCAATACTGCACAAGTTACTAACACAGCTGATTCTGTGAGCGAACAATGTATAACAAGTCGCATGTCAAACCGCATAGTTCCCGCTGTGTCTGAACTAGCACTTAATGTTAGTGGACCACAGACCATACAACAAGTACTAATGTCTGTGTGTTAGACCTACTTTTTTAATATCTAACAAAATTCGCACATGATATTCAACATAAGTGGTATTAACTCAAAAATTTTTTTTTGAGTTATTTATATATTCGGAATCAGCATTTTTTTCGCAACAATCTGGTAAAACAGTCATAACTCTAAGTCATTTGGATTGCATTTTAAGACGGTCTTGCCTGTTACCGATGCTACCGAAACATAAATTTGTATTACATTTCGAGTTAATACAGCAAATCAGAAAATTATTTACAAATGTGAGCGTATTAACTGTGACTTGATACTGTTTTGCCTGTCAACTTTTATATAAAATTAATTGTTATTTTGAGTTATTACTGTTTTGCTTGTTTATTTATACTCCTGTTTTTGAGTTAATGCTCTTTGCACTCTAGGTGGTTCTAGAAAGTAGCTTGTATATCCTTATATATTAGACCAAAAGACTTTATTATTGAAGTATACAAAATAGAAGAATGTAGCTTTTTAACGATATAAAAATCAGGCCATAAATACTTCACAGTCAGAAACTATGATTTTTTAAATCTTTGAAACGCTATATCTCGAAACTACGTTTTTTGAGTTAAGACTATGTTGAATATCATGTGCGATATGTACACTCAAATACTAAAGTATGGGTATAGTGGGGTAATGCTGTGCCCTCGGGCATAGAGAGTAATGTGATCATTAATTTGGAATATATTCCACATGAAACTGAAATAGATAAAATGTTAACATTAAATAACATTCAGAGATAGAAAACATCACTTTGACATTAAAATAAACAAAACACAAATCATTAACAAATACTCCAACATTCGTCGTCAAACAAAAGAACAAAGAAAACGATTTTCCCATCAAACTAACGTTTACATACGTATGCAAAGCGAATCAAAGGGCAAACACTTATTACCTAAAATGAGCTACAGACATCTCAACTCAGTCGTGAAACGACGCGAACTTCAAAAGCTCGCCTCTAATCAGACTGTTTGAACGTAAAAAAACAACCCTTCGATTGGAGAAACTGTCACACGGATGCAAAGGGGATCTCACTAAGTTATTGATTATATCGGAATAAGTCTTGGGGGTGTCCCCCACACACCCTTTCGCCGGAGGTTAAAGATATATCGGTCGCATTATTTTACATATAAGATATGGGTGCAGCGGCGAGTTTCGATGTGTGGACTGTTCTGATGAGAATGGATATTATATTCTTTACTGTGAGTATACATGTGCAAATTACATAAACTGTAACGGGATAAATTAGTAATTATTGATGAAAGCAAAGACGAACGAGCTAATCGAAAGTAATTAATGAATGGCGTAAATTATATAACTAGAGACGAAAAGGCGTGAAACAGGAATGTTTTATTCCTACTTATTAAGTTAATATAACATTGATAAAATTAGCTTGTAGATAATTGTTATCAGTGACGTTTGGTAGTTTAAATAACCCATTTACTTTCCTAAAGCTGGCATGTATGATTACTGTGTGAATCGAATAGGTGAAACGAAAAAACTAATAGGGTTTGAAACAAGTGGAAATCTATTGTACTCTGTCTACGCATATGTCTGCGCATAACCATAATATTTAAGTAAGTACTGTATAGGTATGCTTTTTATCTATATTATTATCATCTGCACAGGTAAAGTTTTATGAAAAATTTACATGGGTAATTTCTCACTTACATACATAGTACCTATAGGCACAAGAATAATATAGATACCTATTAAACTTTATTAAGATATAAACAACTATTTATTACAATGTATGTGACTATTGTGACTTTAATATTATTTGTTTAGTTATGAACCGTTCACAATAGAGAAGTTATTCCACTAACGAAGTTATTGTAGCTGAGGCTAACGAATATGGTCCGTTGACACATACTTCACAATTACCCACTATACCTAACACCTCCTGAAGATGGCAGTGTTATTGAAACTGGCTTTTGTTCTCAAGTTTATCCATGGTGTTTTTCCTTGTTAAAAATACATCAATGTACTTTTAATTGCAGTTCTTGACTCTTAGTTCAGATGCACATTGTCTTTGTGACATTAACAGCCATACGATAATGAGTGGGCATGTCTCTTTTTATCTGTAAGAATTCAAAATAAGGTTTTAGTGTACTTAAGAAAACGGTACATAACAAAATTAAGGACAGTATCATGTGAAGCGTCTCGTGAAATTATCACTCAAAAAACTGTCTTATGGATATTACTACGACTCGTGATTATTATTCCAAGCGAATGGGTGAACTTGCTAACATAATAGCCGGGTATATAGTCGATAAAACTTACTTAGAAGACAAAAACGAACGGTCAAAACGTACCCAAACAAGATCCGAGCGGCAATAACTATAAAACAAGATCATCGAATTAGTATTAGGAGGCGTACTGCTAACTCTGCTATTTATTAGGGGAAAATCGCTTCGGCTCTAAATCGCGTCCCGAGATGAGGACATATGAGGGGGCGGGGGGCGGAGGGGGGCAACCCTTCACGCATTCACGCCAAATCCTTAACGCGCGATTTAAAAAAGAAAACTAACGGCCTAGGGAGATTGAGATGGTAATGTCGATTGTCGATTGTCCCGATCGGCCGCCGTCGATAACTCCGGTTATAACGGCGGGGAGAGAATTTTAATGGTGCCACCATTTTGGCGCAATGCTCAAATTTTACGACCGCTGAGTCATTATGAGGGAAATTATTGGCGCTCTGATTGCTTTAGCTGTGATAAAAATTCTCAACTTGGCTATAAGGTGGAACTAATTCCGAGTTAGATTGAAACGGCCCTCTCCCGCTGGAGTGCACTGAAATGATGTACGGATTAATAAATATTCATAATGATTCAATGAAACGAGATTGGCTTCAGAAATTATAGGCTTTCATTTCATTAATTCAATGAAGGAAAATGGTCTGAGGGTGTATTCAGTTAAGAGTTTTAAGACTTTTTACCCGACTGCAAGAGGGTTATGTTTTTCGCGCGTATCTTGTATGTATGTGTGTTTGTATGTAATATTCTTTATTAGGTACCTAATATCTTTCAAACGGCTGAACGGATTTCCATGCATAACATATCGTTAGATTTGTCTCGTCAGCCCAAGTGTTCTTAAGAAGGTGGCGTTATAAAATAATCGGTCAAGAGCGAGTCGGACTCACGCACTGAGGGTTCCATACCATCATAATTGCACCATCAAACCACACTGCAGAGTAGAATAATAAAATTAGTATTGCAGTTTTAGGTCAGCGCCATCTCTTGACCGGTAGTGGAACTAATGTTAACTTTTTTAGAAATTTGATAATTTCTAAAAAAGTGTGCTATATTGAGACATCGTTTTATTTTTCCTGTAATGTTTATATAAACTGCTATTACACAGAATTATTTCAGATTTTACTCCTTGCAAACTTCGGAGATAAGGGGGGGAACGGTATTTTTTTTTACAATTTTCATTATAAGTCGAAAACTATGCGGCTTAAAAAAGGAAAAATGATTGAAAACGTGCAAACGATGTCCTTTCATATGATACCCCACATGCCCTAGTTGCCCCACTTCAAATTTTTAAGACCCCTTTTCAGCCCCTGTTGTAAAAAAGATATTTTTATTTATTTCTTACTTGCAAAATAATTGGGCAAATGTCATCTTAAACTATTCCAAATTTCAAGTTGATGACATTAGTAGTTCTCGAGATATCCAGCTGTGACAGACAGACAGACTGAGTCACACCATAAGGGTTCCTTTTTTACCATTTTGGTACGGAACCCTAAAAACCAACATGGCGGCTGTACGTAGTATACGTAGTGGATTTTTTTTTTTTTAGAATACTGCTATTTGGGTGTCAAATTAAAGGGCTTATTATAAGGATTTCAAAAAGGTATATCATGATTGTAATAAATAATAACTAAAAATAAAAAAAAAATAAAAAAATTAAAAACCCGCCTGCATAAAAAGACAAGTCAACTGAAAAGATGGAAACAAAATTAAATATTAAAGGCAACGTTATAACATGCAGTCGGAGGCATGCACAAAGAAAGTGACATTATGAATGATTTGAGTTATACCTATGCCTCCGACTGCATGTCCATCTTTTCAGTTGACTTGTCTTTTTATGCAGGCGGGTTTTTTTTTTGTTATTTTAATTTATTATAAAATTTAAATCCTTGAGTAGTTTTTTATTAAAGCATAATGTGGGCATCATTCTAGAGCTACTATGTAGTTACTATCTATAAACGGTTAGCAGAGTCTTATAAATACTAGGCTTAAAATCCACTCTATATTTATTTACCCTAACTTCATAATCAAAGTTTGAGTTAAAAACAAACTTTATATTCTCAATAAAAAACTTGAACAATTTCATAACACGATACAAAGAGCGGCGTTCATAACGTTAAGGCGTAGCCGGCCCAAGATATATTATCATTCAACTTACTTAAAACTCAAAGTCCATCAAAAGTTGCGAACAAAGCTTAAAAGTTAAAAGAAAATATCCAAGGTGTAGTCGAGTAGAATAGACGAAGTTGGAGGTGATTAATGAACTAGCTGCTGTTTGCCATGCAGCGAGGATTACCAACTTTAGAAGGCTGTGGAATACGGTAGCAGCTGATGTTGCTACAATGGGATAATGCAACGAAATATAATGTGGTATGGTGATTTGTTTAAGCATCTTTTAATACCTATGTGGTTTGTTGATATTATTTGTCACGTTATAGAAGTAGAAGGATTACCTTTATCAGAAATAAACTACTAATTTCTGATTGAATTATGATCTGCCCCCCCCCCCCCCCCTTACTCAAATAGCCAACATTATATTCGTTTGAACGCTACGCTTACTATTAAAACTTTAAAATAAGCAGTAAACTATAAAATTACGTGCCGTAAGCTTGACAATTCCAAACAATACATGGAAGTCTAAGTAGTGAGGATTCGAGAGTTCGTGCTCACTTCTGAGCCGGAACTCCATGTGTTCCAACTCTCATTTTCGGGGTCAACCAAACCTAAAAAAAAAAAAAAAAAAAAAAAAAAAAAAAAAAAGGTAAACCCCCCCATTTGAATCGATTGCAGTGGGTCCCGGATCGATATTCCTAACCGTTTCCGATGTGTGTGAATTTATTAAAAATATGAAATATATATGTAATTTAGAATTTAAAAACATATTGTGGTGTTATGATGAAATGCAACCATTGTACAATTTAACTGCTGTTAATTATTATCAAGGAATTCCTGATTTAAGCATGTTTGATGGTAAGGAACCTCAATTAATAATAATTGATGATCTTATGAGGGAATCTGATGGACGAATAGTTGATATTTTCACTAAAGGGAGTCACCACAGAAATTTAAGTATATTATACATAACACAAAACTTATTTCACCAAGGGAAAGGACAGCGTGATATGTCATTAAATTCTAGTTACATTGTTTACTTTAAAAATCCTCGTGACAAAACTCAGATACGTTATCTTGCTCGTCAACTAGTACCTGAGAATCCTAAATATGTTGAGGATGCATATAGAGATGCCACTAGTAAGCCACATGGCTACCTAATGATTGATTTAAAACAAAATACAGATGATATTTATCGATTGAAAACGAATATATTTCTAAATGATTACACTATTTGTTACATTCCTAAGAAGGGATATAAATATAGTAGCTCTAAACAAAAACCTCTCATTTCTGAACAATGAAATATCGAGTGAAGACACATGAAGAGTTCTTAAGAGCTTTACATGTTCTAAAACCAAAATTTAGAAAAGTATTACTAAAAACTTGTGGTGAAGAAGAAATAAACTGTATCTGTGAGTGCATCTACAATGTTTTGAAAGGAAAAGTTCCATTGCAGGAAGAAAAAAGAAATAAATTACATAAGTATAAAAATATATTAAGAAAACTCATCTCAAAGGGTAAAAATAAACTAAGAAAAAATATCATAATCCAGAAAGGTGGAGCTTTCTTACCGATTATACTTAGTTCAGTTTTGAGTGCACTAGTGAACTCGCTTATTAAGTGATTGAAAATGGATAATGCAAAGAAAATGATATTGATTGAACCTGAAGTAATAGAAAAACTTAAAAAAGGTAATAGTAATACTAATACAACATTATCACAACTTGATGAAGAAATGAATAAAGTTTTAAAAACCAAATTAGAGGATAGAGAAAAATGGTCACTTTATTTACAAACTCTTCAAAGATATTTATATTTTATTGGTAAAGATCGGAAACCAATAGAAATACCTATAATAAACTTTGGTGAATCAGTGCATAATATAAAAGAAAACGTAAAATCAGAAAAATCGTTAGATACTAAAGAAGATTCCATAAAAACGCACGAGATAGTTGGTGGTGAAGACATACAAGAAAAAATAAATAATGATTTTTATGTTAAATCTCAACTACTTCAACTCATACCGAAGACATACAAAATAAAGGGTGAGTTTTTAATTGATGTACTATTAAAAAATAAAGATAAGATTCATTGGGACGACAAAGGTACTGTTTTTATAAACAACAAGGAGGTGCATAAGAGTAATATTGTCGACTTGCTTTACGATGTTGTAAGACCACTTAAAAATAGTTCTCCACATGGTTGGGTGGAATTCACAACTGCTTTAAAGGATCTACAAGTACCAATGAGCTACATAGGTAATCCAAAAAGAGTAACTTATATAAATGTGATGTCAAAAAAGAAAACAGATTCTGGGAAAAAAGTTGAAAGTATAACAGAATCTCCCAGCGCAATCAATTACTCTACCCCACAATCAAACCCGAATATAAAGGAGGGAAAAATAAAAAGAAAACTTGATTGGGAGAGATGGACCCCTTATTAGAAATAAATAATATTTATTACGATGTCACTAATCCTGCTGGCTATAGCAGTTTCAGTAAATTGTCAGAAGCAATGAAAAGTAAAATGACTAAAGAAGAAACAAAGAAATGGTTGGAATCACAAGAAACTTATACTTTGCACAAACCGGTACAACGACGATTTTCAAGAAATAAATATATTCTATCAAATATTAACGAGCTTTGGCAAGCTGATTTAAGTGATATGCGAACTTATAGTGAATATAATGATGGAAATAAATATATATTGTGTGTGATTGATGTTTTTAGTAAATATGCCTAGGGTTATGAAAAAAAAGAATTCTGAAACTATAAAAAATGTTTTGAAAGCATAATTTGTGAAGCTAAAACTACTCCTACACATTTACAATCTGATAAAGGTACTGAATTTATATCGAAAGATGTTCAACAGTTTTTAAAAAGTCACAATATTAATTATTATACTACTAATAATCCTGACATCAAAGCTAGTATTGTCGAGAGATTTCAAAGAACACTAAAAATGAAAATGTGGCGGTATTTCACTCACCATAACACTTATAGATATGTAGACATTTTGCAAGATTTACTTTATTCATATAACCATAGCTTTCATAGAAGTATTAAAATGCGTCCTTGTGATGTTAATGATAATAATATCATGACAGTTTGGCGTAACTTGTATGAGAAATCAAATATTCGGTGTAGTGGTTTAAGTAATCCTAAATTAAACATCGGTGATCATGTGAGAATTACAAAATATAAACATATTTTCCAAAAAGGATATGAAACAAATTGGAGTGATGAGATATTTGTGATAACGTCAATCATTAAAAGATCACCGTGGTTGGTGTATACTTTAAAAGATCTGAAAAATGAACCTATCATAGGTACATTTTATGAAAAAGAACTACAAAAAGTTACTTATGACCCCACTTCAAAATATAAAATAGATAAAATTATTCGTACTCGGTATTCAGGGTCCAGAAAGGAATTGCTCGTGAAGTGGAAAGGTTATCCGAATAAGTTTAATAGTTGGGTATTAGCATCGAGTCTAGAATCATGAATATCGAAAATTTTTATTTAACTTTACCTAGTAACAGTTCTTCTTCATACTTTCCTGAGAATAAGACAACAAACTTTTCAACAAAGCTACCAAAATCTATCAAATTGGAAGGAGAATGGTCAGTGGGGATTGTGGAATTTCAATATCCTTGTACTATGTTTACAGTTCAAAATAATAATAATATCATGTACATAAGGAAAATAATGGCTGTGCCCAATGAAACAGACTCATCTGTAGTAACATATAAAAACCATATACCAGCATCTAGTTATGAAAATATAGATGATGTTTTAACAGCATTGAACTCAAGAGAAACGTTTAAATTACGACATGATAAAATTTCCAAGTATGTAAGTCTGACTGGAAATATTGATGATCTAATTTCTTTAAAATTTTCATCAAAATTAAGTCTTCAACTTGGATTTGATCCAAACACTGATGTAGCAACTAGACGTACTGGTAAATTTCCTGCTAATCTTTATTTAGGACTACCATCTCAGTTATTTATATATTGTGATATTGTACAACCTCAAATTGTTGGAGATGTAATGTGTCCGTTGTTGAGGATTATATCATTAGATCCTATTAAATATGTATACGGATCAAATAAAATGCATGTTTTTTCTCCACCGCACTATATTCCAGTATTGCGTAGGGAGTTTGACACCATTGAAATAGATATAAGATCTAACACTGGAGAAAATATACCATTTGAGTTCGGAACGAGCTGCGTTAAGTTGCATTTCAAACGTAATTAACTTAAATAAAAACAATGTACACAAAACATAATAACAACATCTGTCCATATCAACACTACTATACTCATCAAGCTGGAACTGGAATCGGAGTAATATATAAGGGTGTACCACACCAACGTGGACATGGTATTGGAAGTTTTTTGGGAGGATTGTTTCGGTCAGTGCTCCCTCTATTTTCAAGTGGTGCTAAAGTAATTGGTAAAGAGGCATTAAACGCTGGTGTAGGACTTTTATCAGATATGGTACAAGCAAAACCTTTACAAGATTCCGTTAGAGATCGTTTTAAGGAAGCTACTTTAAATTTAAAAAGAAAAGCCGATGATAAAATAGACAGAGTTATGACAGGATCGGGTTATAAAAGGAAAAGAATAAGTTTAAAATGTCTCATTCCATCAGAGAATCGGAAAGGAAGAACAGTTAAAAAAGTTAAAAGAAACGTTAATAACGACGATATCTTTTCTTAAAAACAAAATGTCTTTCTTACATAATAATTCTTGTGAATGTGCTAAATCAGAACTGGATTTATTTGCTTTGCCATCAACTCAGACAAGTATCGAAAATGGACAATGGATTCACTATAAGCCTATTTCATCACTCAGCGATGATGGACCATTAGAATTTTTAATTCCTGGATCTGGTGATGATTATATTGATTTATCGCATACATTGATTCACATTAGGGCTAAGATATTGAATCAAGATTTAACACCTCTTGCTGATACAACTTCTGTAGCACCAGTTAATTATTGGCTTCATTCCCTTTTTAGTCAATTAGATGTATATCTAAATCAAAAACTCATATCTCCTCCAAATAATACTTATGGATACCGTGCATATATAGAAACTCTTCTAAATTATGCCCCACATGCAAAACAATCACATTTGACTTGTGGAATGTGGTATGAAGATACTGCTGGAAAAATGAGCAATGCTGATGAATCGAACAAAGGCTTTACAGAATGACAAAAATATGTAAAGGAAAGTAAAGATGTGGAAATGATTGGACATTTACATGGTGATATATTTAATCAGGAAAAGTTTATGATTAATGGAGTAGAAATGTGTGTAAAACTAGTTCGTTCAAGAGATTCTTTTAACCTTATGGCTCCAACAAATGATATAAAAGTGAAAGTATCAATCACTGATGCTACTCTTTTAGTACGTAAGGCTCGAATTAATCCAAGTGTTCTGCTTGCTCATCAAAAAGTCTTAATATCTACAACAGCAAAGTATCCAATCACTAGGGCAGAAGTTAAAGTTTTGACAATACCATCTGGTGTGCAAGGTAAAACACTTGACAATGTTTTCCTCGGACAGATACCAAAACGGTGTATTATTGGATTTGTAAATAATACAGCTTTCAATGGTAGTTTTAATAAAAATCCTTACGATTTTGATAACTTTGGCATGAACTCATTTAGTTTATACATTGATGGTATGCAAATACCTTCAAAAGCCCTACAACCTTCATTCAGTAATGGGATTCATACTGTTATGTATCACACACTATTCTCAGGAACTGGTATCCATTTTTTGAATGAGGGTAATGGTATAAATAGAGATAGATATCCAAAAGGATACTGTTTAATGGCTTTTGACCTTACACCAGATTTATCTGCTAATTCATCTTCACATTGGAATTTAATCAAACATGGAAGTGTTAGGTTAGAAGTAAGGTTTGAAAACGCTCTTACTCAGACAATCAATTGCATTGTTTATGCTGAATTCGATAATTTAATAGAAATAGATAAGAATAGAAATGTAAGCGTAGATTTTAGTAGTTAAATAAAATTGTTCTCATATAAGTTTGGTATCTTTTTTACTTATTGTATATTAGTGTGTACTTTTGAACGTAGTAGACATATGATACTACTATGAATACCTCAGAAATAAGTAAATGCTTGCAAATAATACATCCTACTTTACTCAATAATGTTTTTGCTGCTAATCGATTACCGATTCATATGACAACACCCATTTACTTGGTTAGTAATTTAGATCCTGATACAAAACCAGGGACACATTGGGTAGCCATTTACATAAGCACAGATGGTGTTGGAGAATATTTTGATACTTTCGGTAGAAAGCCTAATACTTACCATTTAACTTTTTTAAAACGGAACACAAGTAGGTGGATCTATAACAATAAAGTTATACAAAATGTTTTTTCATCTCTTTGTGGTGCATACTGTCTTGTGTATTTGTATCTTAAGTTTAGAGGTATGTCTCTTAGTGATTTTGTTGAAATGTTTAACGAAGATACATTAGAAAATGATAAGTTGATTAAATATATGTTTAAGTCTTTTATATTGATTTAATAAAATATGATGTATTTGTAAACCATTTTAAGTTTTGTGTAATAAATGAGTTGAAATTTATTTTAATCTTTATTTTAAAAACCTTTGAAATAAATAAAAACAAGTGAATGTTACAAAATAAATAGTTTATTAATTTTCAAATCATAACCTATATTTTACATTTGAATATAACATAAATTATAAATTGATTATAGAAAATCATTGATGTTAGTTAGTTACCTGCCTCCTTATTGTAGAACTTCTATAAAATTATCATCGAAGACCACTGCTCAAGACGACCAAGTACCAACCAATATGGATTATTATTTTGATTCAATCTTTATGTTTAAATGTATATTTCTTGCAGTCAGATGATGATGAAATTTCTTTTGTTATATTATAAATTAACTGCCGAGTTCGTTGGTGGTGGTTAGTCTTTGCTTTGTTGTAGTACTTCACTCTTACTTCCGCATGTTTCCAATGATCTGATGGTGGGACGTTTACCAATTTTTTCAGGTCATAGACGTCGATTTTTATCAGATGAGTTGCTGTTGATCCATCATCTGTATTAGTAGAAATGTATGACATCCCATCATTTGTTGCTCGCCCCACAGTAGACGATTGCAGTTTAGCTTTTTTCTTCTTTGGAGGCTCTTCGAAAAACTCATTCAGAGATTCGCTGTCCGGTCTGTTTCTCTTCTGGATAGGATATGGAGTCGAAGATGTACCCTCGTCATCATCAGATGTCGGATAGTAATAATGTTTGTATGTGTTTTCCTCGTAGTCAATGGTAGTGTTGTCACCAAAGCAAGATGTAAGCTATAACAATGAATACAAAGAATAGTAAGTACAACAATCAAAATAAATCAGCATTATGGAATACACTGAAGGTTGATAGTTACAAACAAGTCACAAAATCAGAAACAAGTATAAAGAAAGTATGTAAAATATAATACTCACATCCATATTGGTTGTCTTGAGTTTACTTGAGCAGTGGTCTACGTTTTCGATGGCACTGGCTAGCACTTTGTTAGGAAATGCTACGATGCGATCGTTCTTATACTAGTTCAGAACATTAGATGTGTTTGTCAATCATTGATAAAATGTAGTAACACAAGTAAATAAAACTTGTTATGATACTGGAAGCAAATAAATGATAAAATAATGGACAAAGTTATTACGATTCTAGAAACAATATTAGTGAAAGTAGTTGATAAAGCTGTAATGTTGTAATGGTATGACAAATATTTAATAAATTAAATTAATTGACAAAGTAATTATGTGTGCGGAATCGAATATTTTAAAGTAGTTGCGAAAGCATTTCGATATTGAATGATGAAACGTTTAATACAAAGAAATATGGTGCTCGCAAGATAACGAGTACTTTGTATGATAAAACATAAATTAAAAAAGGCATGTGGTTTAACTTAGTTGAAATAAAGCTAAGAGTAAAAAATCATATGTAGTTGATAAGGTTAGGTGTACTAAATAATAGTGAATGTATCGTGTTGTGAGAAGGGGTAATAAATAGCAATACCCTTAACACGAACATCTATCCAGAAAAATTGTAGAAGGTACTGTGAAAAATTCCCATACAAATTACTGTAGCGAATGTTTTTACACCTGTCATTTTTATGAATTGTATAGCTGATCGCGTTAGGGTTACTGTTTCTAAATATAAAAATCAAAAAGTAACATGAGTGTGGGCGATTAGTAAATAAGGAGCATCAGGGAAGGTGATTAAGGATTATGTCATTAAGGAGAAACATTAAAACATGAACTCGAGTATGTCATTAGCGTCGAGGTGTCGGAGCTCATTAGTTAATCAAGTAGGACTGATTTTAGCAAAAACGTATCTCGGAAATCAATCGATTCAAATGGGGGGGTTTACCTTTTTTTTTTTTTTTTTTTTTTTTTTTTAGGTTTGGTTGACCCCGAAAATGAGAGTTGGAACACATGGAGTTCCGGCTCAGAAGTGAGCACGAACTCTCGAATCCTCACTACTAGTCTATGATTTACATAAGTTTGCGACGTGTGATTTAATCATCTATTGGTCATATTTAAGCTTTAAAAGTAAGCGTAGCGTTCAAAGGAATAGAAAGTTGGCCATTTGAGTAGGGAGGCTGATCTGATTACTGAACTAGCTACTGTTTGCGATGCAGCGAGGATTACCATCTTTAATAGGCTGTGGAATACGGTAGCAGCTACAATGGGATAATGCAACGAAATTTAATGTGGTAACCATGGTTATTAGTTTAAGCTTCTTTTATATACCTATGGTTTTGTTTTTAGTATTTGTCATATTAAAGAAGTAGAAAGATTTCCGTTATCAGAAATCACCTACTAATTTCTGATTGAATTATGATCTGATCTGATTTAATGAACTAGCTGCTGTTTGCCATGCAGTGAGGATTACCAACTTCACTTCTGAAGTTCCACTGCTACCGTATTCCACAGCCTTCGCTGTGGAATACGGTAGCAGCTACAATGGGAAAATGCAACGAAATATAATGTGGTATGGTTATTTGTTTAAGCATCTTTTAATATGTGTTTTTTTTTATATTATTTGTCACGTTATAGAAGTAGAAATATTTCCGTTATCAGAAATAACCAACTAATTTCTGATTGAATTATGATCTGATCTGATTAATGAACTAGCTACTGTTTGCGATGCAGCGAGGATTTCCATCTCTAGAAGGCTGTGGAATACTACCGTATTCCACAGCCTTCTAAAGATGGAAATCCTGCAGTCCAGCAGCTACAATGGGATAATGCAACGAAATATAATGTGGTATGGTAATTTGTTGAAGCATCTTTTAATATTTGGTTTTGTTGATATTACTTGTTGTGTTAAGGAAGGATTACCTTTATCAGAAATCACATACTAATATCTGATCAGATTATGATCTGTTCTGATTAATGAACTAGCTGCTGTTTGCCATGCAGCGAGGACTACCAATTTAGAAGTCTGTGGAATACGGTAGGAGCTGATGTTACTACAATGGGATAATGCATCGAAATGTAAGGTGATTTGTTTAAAAATCTTAAGAAATATGGTTTGATGACATATATTTGTGTTGTTGGAGAATTATAAGAAAATAATGAAATTAAATTACTTAATATTTTCGGGTCATTCTTTCCAATGTTATTTATATCTAATGTGTGAATAACTTTAATTAGTTCACGTGAATACCTACGCAATTTATTCTTTATTTGATATCAACCTTCTGTAAGTATTTTGGACTTCATCATAACTTCTTATAATAACTTCGCTATGTATTGGTAAAAAAATAATGACAAAATATTACTTACTTTAGATTTTTATTTTGAGCACAATTTGACTCTATTGGTACGTATGTTTTTATTCATTAGTTATAGGCCTACAGTTTGTGAGGACTAAAAGAGCTTTTGGATTAAAAAATATATTAAATTTAATTAATTGATAATTACACCGTTTCAGTTCTAAAAACGTTTATGTGGTATTTACACGAATCAGCTTGGCAGGCAACTTGGCAGGCGACTTTAGTCAGTGGCGGGATGTCAGAAAATGTGTCCCGCTTGGTGGCGCTACTGCTGCTGGACCTTTGTATGGGCATTTATCCCCGATTTTCCAATTTAATTTAAATTACCTATAATAGTTGATACATTAGTGTATTATATAATTATATCTATATAATAATAAATTAATCATAAATAATTAATTATATTAAAATTATAGAAGGCGGACATTAAACGAATTAAAGATTTAAGAAAATCAAAAAGTTGTTGGAAGAAAAATTTACATTTACGAAAAATTGCTTTCAACATCCAAAAATGTATAGCAAACACATAGTAAACAATAAAATGACAGGTCTACATCTACACTAGCGCCAAGTTAGTGGTAGTGGGCCGACTGGTGGACGATTTGTGAATCAGCAAAATTATCCTGCTATTAGCGCTTTTTATCGACAATCGCTTGTAAAATCGAATCGCCACCTCATTGAAATTAGGCTTCTAATTAGATTTTACAAGCGATTGTCGATAAAAAGCGCTAATTGGCTAAAGTCGTATGCCAAGTCGCTCCATGTAAATACCCCATTACTTTTACTTATTAATAAGCACGTTCCTAAGTAGACTCTCAAAGCCTTATTCAACAACATTGTTAGCCCACTAGGACTATCAAGATTCAAAGATAACCCTGTGACGCGGAGGCGGCTCGACTGCACATTTGTGTGGGCACAAATTGCGCGCCCCTGTTTGCGCGATACCTCTCGACCCCTGCGTATTTATCTTCAACCCTTGCCGACGTCGGATTGACTTTGTAGCGTTTTGTTATAGGGCGATTACAGTCCTAGTGAGTGTAGAGGTTTTTTTGTTTTTGAAAAAAGAAATATATGTAGCTTACTTCCGCAACCAATATACCTATGCAAGATGCACCGCCCGCCCGCTCGCAAAAATATGCACATGTACACCACAAAATACCAGTGCACAATACCTGCATTTAGCAAGACAGCAACACACCTTGCACCTTCACCAATTAGCCTACTCTACGCGTGTTTCACCCCAACCCGGGGCATCCTCAGGAGTTAGATCGTGGCGTAAACCAACACCGAAAATGGTTTGGGACTTCCGCCAAGTGACGCCTGATTCAATCAAATACTGTAGAGATATTATTCTCGGGCTCGAGATATTCGCTGGTCACTTTCCGTGTAAGATTCTTGATTAAGAACTTATTGTAATAGTACATCATCGGTCTTTAATAGTCACAAAAGTGTCAATAATTCAATTATGTGTTGTTTTTCGAAAAGAGAGAGGAGTTAAGTAATAAGCGGTGGGGCTACCCGACAACTCAGCCGCGATACGCTGAAATTTCAATCATTTGGTTCCCGCATAAGGGTGGTGCCACTCAAGATTACGAGCAATTTTACAATGAGGACCAACTCTAAAATTGCGAAAAAAAATCTGCTGTTCCATACAAAAGCGCAATAACTACTGGTTCTTAATGTATGGAACAGTTGATTTTTTTACGATATCAGAGTTAGCCATTGTCAAAGTTGCTTGTAATCATGAGTGGAAACATCCCACTGCGGGAATCAAATAATTAAAATTTCACGCTGTATGTATGTAGGTAAGAATATAAGCTATTCCTGTGGCTATACTTTAATAACACTATCTTCTTTCTTACTCTTACTACCCGATCAAACGATAGATCAGGGGCCAAAAAACTATTGTCTGGAAGTAATGTAAGCAAAATTTCAAGAAATTGAATCGCATCCGAGATACCCCTGTACCCAAACCACTAACCATGGCATTTGTTGTGATAATTAGTGAATTTAGCCCACCTACTAACTGTTTCATAATTATTTGAACTGTTTCAAAGAACTGAAATTCGGTAAGTCTGTGGCGGCCCTTAGAAGCCACGTCTGTTCACCACTGTTCTTATTGTGAAAACCACAGACCGAACTCTTTTTTATTTTGATGTAGGTACTTACATATTGGGTTTGATACGGAATGAGCTGATAGGGTCATTATATTTGCTATAGTCATCTCCTAACATTTTAAATATGAGAACATCTAAAGTAAAAAAATATGAAATTAAAAAAATATTATTATTTGCTGCCAAAGGTATACACACCTTTGGCAGCTCTATATAGGGTTGCCAACTTTTTTTGCATGAAATATAGAGAATAATAATTAAAATATCAACTATATATAACAATATAGCAGATGGCGAAAAAATTCAAAAAAAATATGGTCTGCTTAAAATAATTTGCATTAGGGGTTTAAGTATGAAACTACCACCGTTTTGTATGGAGAATTTTAAAGATATTGCATTTTCCACACTAACATTTTGTTAAATTATTTAACAACCATAAACGCTAAAGTTCAAATTGTATAAGTAAAAAATAAGTATCGGCTAAGTTACCACTACGTGGTTATTTCTGCTAACAAAAAAGTCTCTTAAAAGGGTACTTCTTCGGTATGCCTTATCTTGTTTAATTTTTTCACCTGAAAAAAATATAGTTTTGCCTGCTACATATTTTTTTTTTTCAAAAAATATTAGTTGTCGACCCCTCGATATAGTAGGACAGTATATTATACAATATGTTTGGTTAGCGATGTCGGAGCTTTTAATGGCAGATAATATGATCAATTTTATCGACAAAACCCCCCACATGTTGGGGTCTATCCCCTCTCCTGTTGGAATGACTGGTATTTTAAATTTGACTTTTTATTTTAGATGGCTCTGCCGAAAAATATTAATTTCTCCGGATTTAAAAGTCCTACAGTTAAGACTGTAGGACTTTTAAATCCGGAGAAGATAGGAAGTTTTGCTCAAAGGATCTATTTGTTAAATCCATAATTAGAACAGAGATCACGGCACATTTTGATCTTTCCAAGCTACCTAATGGTAAGACAATGGGCTCGTTACGTGCCATTAATAAGCAATACTCCAACAATTCAAAGGTCGGCAAAAGGGTGTCAAGAAAATCAACCCAGCCAAGAAGTTAACTGCATAATTTAGACAGTTTGCGCCGCCAAATACCACGAACGTAAGGGTATTTATTTGCAATTGTTACACTTACATATCACGACTTCATATTCACAGGCAGGTATTGCGTTGAACAAAAACGTTTTGGGTTTAATTTTTTTTCATTACCTACACATTTAACATCAATGTTTTCAAAAGTCATGAAAAATACATACTACAATAATACCTTGATTACAAAAAAAATTATATGTGAGCAATTGACTTTTCCACCTGAAAGTTTCAATTTTCTTTATTTTTCATGAGTTTTAACAGTTTGCGAGAGTTAGTCGTCAAAAACTGGATGAGTATAGCCGCGGATCGTGCTCAGTGGCGTGCACTCGGAGAGGCCTATGTTCAGCAGTGGACGTGGAAGTGTGATGATGATGATGATGATGATGATGAGTCCAGTCTTGTTCAGTCATTTCGGAATGATATACATAAGTATAGCTTATAGTTTTAAATAGTTTTTTTATACAAGATTCTTCAAATTCATTGATAATAAATAATATTTATTTTGCAGTTTTAGTTAAGAGTAAAATACCCCACACTCCCTCATCCGTTGTAAAAATAAAGAATCAACGAATATTAAAATTTAAATAAATTGGCCACACACATTGTATAACGATTTTTATGTGTTAAAGGAAAAAAAGGTAGAGATTAAAGGATTTCCCGCCGGTGTTCGATTCACGATTGTCAATCCGCAATCGCGTTGTGTAAAACCGCCGTTTACGGATTTATGGCCATAATTCCGTTTGCAAAAGAAAACGGCTAGGTGTTATCGAGCCTGTATTGACACTTTAATGCTATTGTTTGATTTAGAGAGCTCATTACGAGCGCGGGAAGAATGGAGCTCGTGAGTTCGCGCGAGCCGGCCCCACTCGCGATAATTCTATTCATAATTTCTTTATGATATCGTTTTAGTGTCGCTGTAACATCTGTGCGGGCAGGCCGTTGTGACGTGATCGATGCCAGATGATTGCACGACGTATTGGTACAATATCTTTAACCGGTTACACCGATGAATAACGTGTGCGACTAACGACTGCTAACATAGAGTTATGTTATATAGCAGATTTGTAATTTTAAACCATGTCGTCGAGAACAGACAAGAAATTTTGTAGTGTAACTGTGCTGGTTTCTGCACGATCTTAAAAATCAAAAGACAAATTAGTAACAGTTGGAGACAAAGGGCGATAACGTAATGCAGTAACAAATTTCAATAGATGACCGCAATTCTTAAAATACTTACAACAAATTCATTAACCCTGACCAATCAAGGCAAACGAAGACGTAACCTTGTTTAATTTACTTTGAACACAAAACGCTACAAATCGATTAGCAATCAACAGTGTATTTCCAAATAGTTCGTGATTCCCAACCCTTTGGAGAGATCAGGCGATACCGCGCTCTCGGCGAGCCGCGCGTGCCGCCTGGACCGACCGTAATAACAACAGAAAATTTTACGCTCCGGGACAATGCTATATAAAATTATCTGTTAGATCCAATAATCGCATGGAACGGCCGGGACTTAATGCCGGCCAATCATTAGCTACGAGGGATAACGGAGCCGACGGCCACCACAGCCCATTAGCGACGGAACAGAGCTCGCTCGTCGATGCCCCGTGACCAAACGTCAATGCAACCATCCTGCGCAACGCAACATTCCGGCGCATCCCCGAGGCGATAATGACCACACCAGCGCCCGATGACTTCATTGTATCTCCACATACCACCACACGTGCAAATTTTATTGCCGTTCCCAGAATTTCCAGTTCTCCAATAATTGCTCGCTCACAATAGAGTCTCTGCTCCAATTACCGTTTAATTATAGCCGTGCAAGTCCTCGACGATTTCACCAGGAAACTTTAAGTGCACCAGCACGCAATAACCATAATGACTAACATCGAGGTGCGATTAAGTGTGAGCACTTATAAATACAGGTAATTATTTCATCGGGATCAGCTAAAGAGGACGCGAGAGCATGCGGCCGCACTATCATTAGCGCGGTGGGGCGATCAGTTACGTACCAGCCGAGCCGTGTTGGTTTACTGCTCAACCCCCGAAGGAGATGCATTCCACCATTCCACCGGCTCACGAACTCACGACTGCACAACAATAATTACCCGTGGGTGTACGCCATTATACTTCGCGAGCGATTATTATCAATCTTTGTGCGGCTAGCGAACGGTCACCGCTTAGAACCCGATGTAATGGGACCAAATTATCGTAATGTTATAACGAGAGATGCAAAGTGGATTATTCGATAATTATTAGTGATAAATCAAAGCAGAGCTGGTGCAAGGCGTCCTCGCAGGTCTAGCGCGCGGGGCGGAGTGCGGGCGGCGGCGCCCGCGGCGGTGTCGCTGCGTGCCGCGCATGCGCTGGTATTGTTCGCCAGCCGCCGGCGGCGATCCATACCTTACCCCAACTCTTACCAGGATGTTGCTAATTTTCTATCATTGCGATCACGTTGCTTATAGGCCCTTAGGTTTCGAAATTGAGGTGTCAGTGCATCGTATTTATTGCCGGTACGACCACCATAAACCACCAATGTTCGTAAAATCACTAATCTCAGCCCGAGGACAAGCATTAATATTGTCTTCTTTGCAAAATCACTGTCCATTCCCATGCCAGTTTAGCTTTGCACACTTAATAATACATCTTTGGATGATAATAAATCTATCTGAAGTGCTAGATTGCTTGACTATTAGCTAGAGGTTGGCATTCCGATAGTGCTGTCAAGTGTGCATTCAGTAACATCTCTCTCTATCTGCACCTACCGCACCGCTGGAGGCTCTCGTTTCAAATTAACTTCGCGCTGGCCGATTATCCTCCTAATACAAACTCGTACAATACTTAGACAGTATCCCATAGGCGCCGGCGCAACAAACGGCCTATTTCGCACTTATCAGAGTTGCTTTGTTAACTTCAACCTTCCCAAGCACTTCCTGGTCAGTCAACTTATATGCCATCAGTCACAAGAACTGTTACGGTGTGCCCTACATCAGAAACGTCCTAATATTGCCCTGCAGCTATGGGGTTGTTACAACGTTGTTGTTAGAAGTGCTATTGAATGTTACAATGTAATACAAGTTGGTGTGAAAACGCACCAATATCCAGTGACTCATCGTGGTAAATCAAACATTTTATCTTTTCTAGATGCCCAGAGCAATTTTTATCGCTACCAAAGCGAGATGATAATCAGATGATGCATTAATCGGTGTCACCTACAAAGATATGGAATATTTATGATTGTTATGATGATAGATACGTTGTAAACATTTTTGTAGGAGAAAAAACTTTTTTAAAAACACGTTTTTAAAAAATGGACTAAATTATTAAAAAAAATCAGACTAAAACATTAAAACGGACTGGTAAAAAGAGACTAAAAAGTATCAAATAAAATTTTCTGTAAATATTTATAACTCTATACCTACAGAAATTTTAAACCTAAAAACATGGGGCGCATTTTGTAAGTTTTATCATACATATTGCATGCGCCCCACGTTTTTAGATTTAAAATTTCTGTAGGTATAGGGTTATAAATATTTACAGAAAATTTTATTTGATACTTTTTAGTCTCTTTTTACCAGTCCGTTTTAATGTTTTAGTCCGATTTTTTTAAATAATTTAGTCCAATTTAAAAACGTGTTTTTAAAAAAGTTTTTTTTTCAGTAAATTTTTATTTTCTGCTTTTTAGTTAACGAGCTAAGACTAAAAATATACCATCTCCTATCTGAGCACTCGTCAAAACGATTCAAACGAGCCCAAACTCGATGGGGTTGCATGGTTTTATTACAGAGTCCCAGTGGCCTTCTTCCGGCTCCATCATCAGACCCTGGAAACTATTTCCCAACAAAGTACTTCAAACTCGCCCAATTCAAACGAGCCCAAGCTCGATGGGGTAGCATGGTTTTATTATAGAGTTTCTATGGCCTTCCTCCGGCTCCATCATCAGATCCTCGGACACTATTTCCCATTAAAGTACTCGTCAAGACGATTCAAACGAGCCCAAACTATTACCGAGTTCCAGTGGCCTTCTTCTGGCTTCATCATCAGACCCTGAAAACTATTTCCCAACAAAGAACTCGTCAAGACGATTCAAACGAGCCCAAATTTGATGGGGTTGCACGGTTTCAATATTGAGTTCCTATGGCATGGTCTTTCGGCTTCATCATCAGACCCTGGACCTCGTCTCCCGTTAGAGTACTCGTCAAGACGATGCTAACGAGACCAAACACGATGGGGTTGTATGGTTTCATCATAGAGTTCTGTGGCGTTCTGTTCTTTCGCAATTCCGCTTTCAGAGCAACGATTTCTGACATTGTGGGAAAAACCTCGGTCAACATAAACATTTGAAGGCGGTATGATTGCTTAAAGCGCGAGATACAACGCAAAATAAGGCATTTAAGTTGTTGTTCTTTATGCTTTTAAACATTTGGATTGGACCCATTTTTTATTTTGATCGCGTGTTATCATCAAAAATCTGGACAAAACTAATGGATCGTCGGGACGCGAGACAATATTATCGAAGTCTTTATACCTAAACTCTTAAATTTTCGCGGAACCCCTGAGAGCCTCTCACGGAACCCCAGGGTTCCGCGGAACCCTATTCGGGAACCGCTGGATTATGGTGTAACGTCCGATCCCGGGTCCTCCTATCCTTTTATCCACCAAACACCATAAACGCCTTAAGGAGTTCATAAATTGTTCGCAGTCGAGTTTCACGCGCCTCTCATTACCAACTGTAATGTGTTCCGTCATCGAGATTAACTATCGCCTAATGGAGCATTTCTACAAAGTCACTATTACAATTTTATTGTACCTGATTGAGGTTTGTCCGCTTTTAGTAAAATGGGCAATTTCGTCATAATGCTGTTTGCTTGGGATTGTCTCTCTTTGGGTCGTGTTTGCTGTTAATAAGCACCTTTGGCCAACAAAGTAGATAATAAGCCATTCTGTTTCACGTTAAAAACGCAACAAATAGTTGAGGCACTGTCGACAATTTACTTTGATTTCACTTTAAACGTTTCTTTATGTTTCCCTTTTGTTTTTGTGTGTGGCCTCTGAATCTTATTACTAGAAATCACTGAAAAGGACTTCCGATATTTTACTACTACTCTCTACTTTTGTAATTTCTAGTTACAAAAGTAGAGTCAAATTCAGCGTACTTTTTTCACCACCAATCGAAGTTACGCCTTTGAGAGTTGAGACGGTCTAGATTTCAAAGCCGATGACATAACTACCTCACCTTTTAAAACTTCTAATTTAATAATTGTGACAGTTGTCTGTTTTAAATCAAATAGAAATAAACTAATTATTAGTGACATAATCTAAATTTACAAAAAAATCGAAAAAGGCAATGATCGTTACATTTAATTTACTTATAATGGACAAGAAATCAGCGGGCACTTTCCGCGTAACGTCTTTAAACGTTTTTTGGTCTATCACAAATAGTACGGTAGAGAAATTAAATGTTCTTTTGAAAAGTATAAACGTCGGTGCAGTGTCAAATAAAAAAACTGACCTATTGCGAAGCAAATTCTTGCGTGAGGATTCCGTACATATCCATACTATACGCATCATCGAACTTTAATTACGTACGTAAGTTATTTACAAATCTTGTCCAATGCAAAAAAACTATTCTTTGTCTTGATTTAATAAAGCATTGAGGTTTTTTTTTCCACAACTCTTATGAGAGAAATTGAATAAAACATAAAACACAAATATGACACTTTAATCTGTTTCTAGCACTAGCACTGACTAAAAATATGTAGTTTATTGCAAGTAATTTTTATGTTACTTTCAAGTATAAGTACAGACTAAAATTTTAATAACAGTAGGTAGTAGCGTAGTATAAGACTGTATTTTCATGCCGATTAAACTTTTATTAGAGGAACCCTGATATTAAAGAATACAGCTACCATCCGTATTCATTCAAAAATATGAAGAACTCTGGCATCACGTAGCTAATTTGTTTTCGGTGCGATATCGATTTATGCAGTTAACAGACCTTTATATAACTTGATTTCATTGACACTTTTGAGACCATTTAAGTCATTTAAAGATATTAATTCTCAAGCTAAGTTCTCAAAGCTCTTTTATAACATTTTGCATTAAGAAACTACTTAGATAAATTTTTTGTTATCTTTTTTGACTATAATAAAGATTAACTTTGTATCATGTTGTTGAATTTTTTATCTACAGAAAAATACCAACATTTTAACGATTTAAGTAGTAATGTGTGGTCATCTTGTCTATCGGTTTGTGCAAATTAAAGCTCAGTGACCGAGCGAGCGCGAAGAATTTCCGTTTCAGCTTGGGCTAAAATGCTTTCGTATGTACGGCTGTCCCGCTGTCCGTCTGTTCTCCTCTACAGATCGCATTTCTCAACCAATTCTCGTGAAATTTTGTGAGCTGTTTGGATATTTATATGGTTTTTCTTTTCAATTCAGTTTTACGAAATTTTTCAAAATGGCGGGGATATGGGGAAAAGGCATATTTCAGTTCGAAATTTCGAAAAATGTTAAGAACGCGAGATCTAAAGCACACAGAGCCACTAGCACTAGTGTTACTATTTTATATATGAACCAGTTTTTGCCCGCGACTTCGTTCGCGTGGACAATTTAGAAAATCTTTAGAACCTTTGAAATTCTGGTAGAAGCATAAGAATAAACAAAACTACTTATTCTTAAGGTAGAAGGCGTTCCCGTCGCCATCCCCGTTCCCGCTCTCGCTCCCGTTAAAAATTTGAAGATCCTAGCTTTGAATTTTCATACAAACTTTCTTCCCCTATTTCATTCCCTTAAGGGGAGAATTTTTGAAAATCCTTTCATAGTGCTGATGTAGGTGACACCATGTAGTTCTACTCTACAGTCCAAAAATGGTATCTTTTATTTCAACCGTTAGGGCATGTGGTTAGGTCTCTATTATAGTTTTCTATTTTATATATGAACTACTTTTTTACGTCTTCTACTACAGTAACTAGAGTAACAAATACTCTCTGTTATCACGCTCATTCAAAAACTAGGAGTATTACAGGTGTTAGTTGAAATTTAATCATTTTTGTCCTACATTTACTTTTGATTACACATTCCTTCCTGTAAGCTCTTACACTTACTTACCTAGAAGTTGCACAATAGTGGTTGAAGTGAACGGAGTAGGTGATTAGTGCATAGATTGTGGCATAATAATTTAATTGCAGGTTTCGCGAGTGATCGATCCGCGGGGGGCGCGCGGCGCGGGGTCCTGCGCCGGCGCAGCGACGCGGAGGAGCGCCGCGGGCGACGCACTGTCTCACCTGCAAACATACAGGGTTGGTACAACAACACATGCACCATACAAACAACTTGCAATTTTTGAGACCGTCAAACTTTTGAAGACATTTTCAAGGGACGAGCAAGTACAGTCTTAAAAAATTGTAATTTCAGATTTAGGTAGAATACACTGTTAGATTTAGTGACAACAACACATTTTACTGACAAAATTTACTGTAAACAGGTCTATTACGAAAAGTTTAATGTGATACACGCAGCTGCGTCCGTGCTATTCGTTCTGATTATTTCCTATTACAAAGCACTTGCGTATGTGATATCACAAAGTAATGGCGTAAGTTTGACAGTTTCTGTCTAGCGTATCCGACATCATTCGTTCAATAGTCTTTGGGCTACGATAGTCAAATTGAAAATGTGTTAATTAGCCACAGCCGATGAACTGCGGACGACTATCGTAACCAAGTGACTGCGTTAAGCCATGAGGGCTTTTCACAATGACAAAAAACTGTGGGCTCGATAGATGGCGTTGATAAAAATGTATGTCAATGTAATTTTTTTACTAAGCTTCGTAGAGTATCAACACCATTTATGGCCGAATACTCAAACGCTACTTAACTTTGAGCGGCTCTCAAACAGCATGCTGTCTTTGTCATATCTTTGACATTTAATGCGACAGGACGACGTTTGAGAGCCCCTCAAAGTTAATTAGCGTTTGAGTATTCGGCCATAGTGATTCAAATAGTTTCTATTTTTAAGCTTCGAAGAGTATCAACACCATCTAGTGAGGCGAATAGTTACTATTTTTATTTTTTAAATGTCACTTTGAAAAGCCCTCATTGCGTACGTTATTTTCGTAATAGGCCCCCAGGAATTCAATACAGCAAAATTTACTTGAGCAGCAGAAAATTTAATGACAAAAAAGTAAAACTATTCATTGGAGGAACTTACTGATTTCCTACTTAATGATATAGATATTTTTAAAAAGGCGCGGTTTGTCTACAAAATCCGTCATATACTTTTTTATTTATTTTTTTATTGCTTCTTGAGAAGTTTCAGTGGCTTTATAACACTACTATAGTATTATGTAATCTGTGATAACACTGAAAAAATTGTAAAACAAGCAAACAAAAAACCCATTTTCCCATGTCAAAAGATCAGACACAGCCCTACTCAGGTAGACCAACAAAGCAAAAATTACTGAGATAATGAAGCATAATGCAAAACGTGATATAAACTTCATTCCCGCCCGCGGCCGGATTAACTCTTTACTTAGCTATACTCTATGCAATCACCCTTATTGCACCCTTAGCTATTAAAACTTTTAACAAATACTATGCGTTATTTTTATGACCAACTTTCTGTATGAAAACGTCGACGAAATCACATAAAAAAAATCCGGCCAAGTGCGAGTCGTACTCGCGCACGAAGGGTTCCGTACCAAAAACAGCAAAAAAAAATGACGTTTGTTGTATGGGAGCCCCCCTAAAACATTTATTTTTTTCTGTTTTTAGTATTTATTGTTATAGCAGCAACAGAAATACATCATCTGTGAAAATTTCAACTGTATACCTGCAGTTGTTATTAATAGTGAGAAAAAAACGGCAAAAAAATCACGTTTGTTGTATGGGAGCCCCCCTTAAATATTAATTTTATTCTGTTTTTAGTATTTGTTGTTATAGCGACAACAGAAATACATCACCTGTGAAAATTTCACCTGTCTAGCTATCACGGTTCATGAGATACAGCCTGGTGACAGACAGACAGACAGATAGACAGACAGACAGACAGACGGACAGCGGAGTCTTAGTATTAATAGGGTCCCGTTTTTACCCTTTGGGTACGGAACCCTAAAAATCAGCAATATCTTCATATTTTTATTATGTTTGAGGTATGAAATTCTGTGGTATGAGATTTTTGTAACATCCCAAGCCTGTCATGACATCAATTAGATTCACTTCATTTGTACGTACATAAAACAATTAAGTACTAAAATAATTACTTATGACACTTCTTGTGGAAACTACAGCCTGTAGGCGCTGCCTCGTGGAGTGTACACACTACTTTATAAAAATAAAATAGTTTTTATTTCCGAAATACACAAAATTAGTTTGAGGTGAGACAGCCCCAGAAAGTAATGGAATACATGTGTTGGGGCGAAAAGTACTTATATCATCTCGTTCGTACATCGTCAACTTTACAATGCTCTAAGTTTAAGCAAAGCAAGCCTTGTCTTGTCTTACATACATACCAGCAAGGGCTTCAGGCATCAGATCATGTAAAAAGCAGGTGTTTTTTTAGATCAATATCACTTGTAATCAAGTTTTTCAATGAGCTTGTTAGAACTTTTTAACATTCAGCAACATACCTATCTAGCAGTGGCGAAGGGTCCATACAAGCCGATTCCTATCGGCTTACCTTTGGAAATCCCATCCCAATGATCCACTATGCAAATCATAACATTTTCATCATTTTTTGTAGAGCGGCTTACCTTCGCCATAATTTCACCCCTCGCCACTGCTATCTAGTTTAACTTATCTGTAGATCCATACACAGAATGTTAGCCATATTAAACAGATGAAAATATAATTTAATTATTACAATTGCATCTCTTTCATGTTGGGCAAAATACTGGAAAAGCTCTATGTTAAAGAAAAGCTAAGTCAAAATTTTTATGAGTACCTTCATTTGGTGTTTGATAACATAACCTTATTATTACATTTCTTTGATTTCAATTATGCATTTTATAACCTTATTATTACATTTCTTTGATTTCAATTATGCATTTTATAAGTTTGAAGTATATTTAAAATAGTCTAATGGTCTTACATAAACTTAAGCTTAGGATCATAAGATTTAGCTTCTCTTAATATACTTTTATAAAATAACTCACTATCAAAACAGGTAATAACAAAATTGAATGATAAGGATATGTGTAATTTATAACAAACACATTGATTAGTCTTGTTATGATTAATCGGTCGCCTCAAACCACTCCACCATGTTTACTCCAAACCATTTTGATTGAGTGAAACAAAACGATCGCAGCGCCATCAACCGAGGATCAAATTACAGAGCTAACTACGCTTTGGATCTCGCCAGGAATTCATAAATATCTCTTAACGTGTTTAACCCCAAATCACTGTAAATTATTATTGGAAGTTTACATTATTAAAATAATGAAAATGATCGCTCCAGGCCTCCATGCGTGCTTGGTTGCGAACATAAAAACCTCTTGAGGCGATTAAAAATAAACAATAATTGGGCCGGCCATTCACGCATGTAGCCTCATTAAAACAATTAAATCTTGATTGAACAGAAATTATAGCTGTCGATTCTTAAACATAATACGATGCCCCTTCTTCGGAATCTGCTCCGAAAAAAGATTAACGTCAATTTTAATAAGAAACAATTATATATGTATGTGTGTCTACGTCCCACGCTCAAGTAGTTCGATCGGTTAATTTCATACCGGTTATTCGTAATTATCAAAAATTACAGATGGCGTTTTTGGAGATAATTTCGGATTTTTTGTTATCGCTCTCACTGGGCCGGCTATGGGTTAGAAACAAGTATAACTACGGTGTTATAACAAATACAAATTATCCTATGTACGTGACTGCTGTCTCGAGATCGCTGCTTCTCCGTGTAATTATCATAATTGTACATTTGTAACTTATGGCTCTATTTTAATGCCTATTAAGAGACTTTGCTGTAGGAAATAATTTAACATTACCTACGGATTTCAAATTCTTGAGCGCTCTAATAGTTAGACTCGTTAGCGAACTGAATTTGCGATCTCGTTTTGAGAAAGATGAGGGTTTCTGCTATATTTTGTTACAAAGTTATGAGTCCATACGAAAGTACCTAGTTAGATTCAGAACATATGCATATAAATGGTACAGAAATTCAACAATTTTTATCCTGCATTGTACAGAAGGCAATGCAGGGTAAAAATTGAGCAAACGTAAAAAATACTTAATGATTAATTTCCAGAAAAATTGCAAGATTTTTACATGAAAATAAATACTATTCTTTAGCAATGAACATAGTATTGGCAATCTAAAGAAAAAATACAATTTTACTGTTTGGCCTGTCCTTTAGAACCTAGTTGTAACTCTGAGTTCTAATAAATAAAGTAGGAGTCATAACATTACGATCTTCGTATATATTTACATGTTATGATATTTTTAATTCAATTTTGCCACGAAAGTTCGGAACCTACTTCGTCGAGTGTTGAAAGCTATCCAATTTGCGTAATACTGCCAAAATATCTCATTTCTACGCTCACTGTTATATTTCAAATACATTTCGACTTAATTCAATTTCTGTATATGGAAAAGCTTACTCTATTCCCTTTTAACAGAGAGAGTTTAAGCTTATGGTCGAAATTCACTTAAGCTTTTTCAGACCCGACACCGTGTGGAGTTTTGGCAATTCCATAATGCGAAAGTGGTCTGTTCGAGCTTTTGACTCTATGAAAAAAATACGAAACTCGGGAAACGATAGAAAAAGGGGAAAACATTTATATTTTCATAGAGTTTTTATTTATGGTCCGATGATCGTGTAAAAGCGGTGTTTAGAGCCGCACTCCGCCGATTAGTACGGTAATGGCAACACTGCTTTGGAGCCACAGAATTTTCGAGGCCCTACAACCCTTTTCGACTTTGTATCCATTAAAATTATACTCGCAAAGCTATCAAGAGTTTCATAACCGCAATGGAATATTACGCACTGATGATTCCCAGATTATATTGTGGAGAAATGAAAATGTTGAGGATTTTCTTATATTGGAATATTTATTCTGTGTCGGATTCCACTTTTATTACATTCACTGTGTATCTAGTGGTTTTATTTCTATTGTCGCGATATTAACCTGCCGTGCTTATATTAAACGACATTTCAAAGCAATTTTCCAGAAAACTGCCAGTATGGTATTTTTTACCAAATTGAAGACAGCTATTTTAGGAGTATCTTTAGTTAAGTTTCTCTTTTAAGACTTAATTCCCAGGATGAATTTTTAAATGAAGCACATGCACAGCATATAGGTATGATATAATATAACGATAATCCAAACTATTTCAAATTCAATAAACCGACAAAAAATTTAACTTTTACTGATTTGACCAAAACATATAATAACTTGAAAAATATGAAAAAAAACAAAAGCTATCTCATTAGTCATTGCATAAACGTTGACAACCTTCAAAGGACTAACAAGCCCTTTACTTTTTATGTTTTATGGTTAATTTCTTTGATAAATATCGTGTAACATGATGAAGGGCTAATCATGTAAGTGCAAGAGATAAATACTAAACTGCTCCATGTTACCTGACCGGTATGCAAGGCACGAGTCCTTAATAAACACACATGCGACTTACGGACTTACGCTAATAGACTGCGCGCGTAACTCATTTAAGACCGTGCTCTGTAATGAACTCGTTGATACAAATATACGGCTATTCAACGTGATGGGGTTATCGAGGAAAATGTTTGATTACCAACCTTGCTAATCTAACCGTTTAGAATGAAGTTGCCTTAAACTTAGAATAATGTCATCACATCGTAACATAATTTTTTATTTCTAAATTACATTACCTATTAAGATGATTAATAAATGAAAAAATATTAGAAAAAATCGACTCACCCGTAGCAACTCAGACGGGATTTTTTTTTTCTAATATTTTTTCATTTATTAGTCATCTTAATATAAAAAATAGCATTGTGAATGCAAAAATCTAAAAAAGTTTAAAAATTACATTACCTATTGAATTTGTAGGGTGTGTTAATAATTTAATTTAGACATAAAAACAGACTTCATATTAGAATATGTTTCAATCATGTTTTGTTTTTAGCATTAAGTCCAGCACATTTTTATTTTTTTTATTTTAACTAAAACTTTTTATGATTTATCTTTTACTGTAATTTAGTCACCTTAGAAAAGCTGTTATAGAGATAATTTTATTTTAATTTTCATTTCTCATACTCGGAAACTGATGAAAGTGATGTATAGCGGATGGGAAACAAAGCACCGTTTTCCATTCGCTATACACCACTGCTTTTCACCATAGAATTGGAAAATGTAGTCAGCCATAGAGGTACCGAGAAATCATTGCCGTCGATGAGTCAACGATTTATAAAATATATCATTTAAAGTTTAAAAAAGTTGCGGTCTTGTTATACTAGGTAATTATTTGTTTACTTATAAAAAGCCAGTGCGAATTAAACACATTTGGATGGACGGCCAGCCGGCCGCGGTGAAAGAAACCAAATTATAATTTGCAGGATACTAACTTTGTGAGCTGTTCCGAAATTCACAAACAGTTCATTTTGTAGTTTTTCAATAAACTATTATTTTTACTTTCCTTATATTCGAAATGAAAAGTAGAAGTGTTTACCACGGGTAAAAAACACTAATTCCATACTTGAACCTGTATCCGCCCTCGCTGTGCTTGGGCGTCTAAATATCTCGTATAGGCATTGCTGCCTTTCAACCCTTGTATAATCATAGATCTACTATTCTTTGTTCTGTAGTTACTCGCTTTAAAGTCAGAAAGTAGTATTAGAAAATAACTAACATAAACTAAAATTTTATCATGGTGAACTAAGTACCTACTTTTAGGTGCAAAATAGATCTGGCTATTGTTTCTAAAGTCGTGATATGTGAATACGGTATATCAGCGGTAATTGTTAAAATTATAGGATCAGGCATACATAATTAAAAGCACTAAGTCAATGTTTAACAAGGATATATTTAAGTTACCAAAAGCAATACTCGCATTGTTAAGAAAACAACATCTTTGACCTTATTAATCACTATAATATTCTATTAACCAATACTAAGCAAGATTTAACCAGAAAACATCATTAATCTTATTAATCACTATATTTTACCGTAACTTTTATAATCACTAACATTCTAAATTGTGTAACTAATAAAACGACACATTAGACTGCATTATTTATATTGAAAAATTATTAATAACCAATTTTACATTAATTGCCAATAAACAACTCATAAAACATTAATCATCATGAATAAACAATTCAACTTTACTTTTGTAATCACTACTATTTTAAATTATTTGTATTACGAATGAAATAACACACTGGTCCTTATTATTCCTTCTAACGAATATTGGATTAAATGCCAATAAAATAACCCATTCAAGTCAAACAAATTAATCATCACATCATAACAAAGGGTTCTGAACAGAATAACATCTTAGACGTTATACTCCTTTGATCAAAAATAACACTGGTATTCAATACTTATCTTATTATTCAGCGAGGCACAAAATCAGACTGCCCCGTTACACCGTTTGATTTCACTTTTAAGCATTCGTTATTGGCGGGAATAGACACTTCTTTCCCGCCATTACTGTTCATAGTCAATGTCATATCTTTTTACTGTTAATCATTAATTTTCAAGAAAGTATGCAAAACACAATTTTAAAATGGACAATAAGAATTATTTAAATTGTATCACGCTAATAAATGTGCCCAATTACATGTATAAATTTAACAAATTAACTTTTCTGTAAAGCCAAATACACTTCCGTCAATTCACATACTTTTAATCAGCTAACTAAAAATTTTATGATTTACTAATTAACATTTTTACGATTAATTTAACTCATAAAAATTATATAACTCATAATAAAACTTAGAATTATTTAATAACATCGTTATGATAACTTTACTATCAATTGTTACCCAACCGGAACACTCGATATTTAATAGTTCGTCCATCCTGACACATTTGCGTCCCCGCAAATCACGTGGCTTCTGTAGGATACATCTGTAATAAGAAAACATTTTGTATTCCAAGTTATCAATGATCCCATTTCCATTGTGATAATTTACCTATTTTCCATCGTCTGATCCGACGGCCCTATTTAATTTATTTTTAAATCTGAAAATCTCTACTAATAGTCCAATATTAACTTGATATTATTTATCAATTTACAACGAACAGTTAACCTTTAATATTTAGAGAATTTAAATAATTCGGACTACCACACATAGTTTGCCCATTAAAGTTCATTAAAAAAAAACATGGTATAATTTACTTAACCCCTTAATTTCTGATAAACTTTATTAAGATCCCCGTTACATGCCACCCAGGTGGTCCTTAACAAAATAAATCTCTTTTTCCATCATCAGGTTAGACAACGTTTAACAAGATAAACCTTTTCTTCATCGTCAGTTTAGACGACTCTTAACAAAATAAACCTTTTTTTTTCATCGTCAGGTTAGTCGACACTTAACAAAATTGACCTTTTTTTTTCATCGTCAGGTTAGACGGCCCTTAACAAAATAAACCTTTTTTTCATCGTCAGGTTAGACGGCCCTTATCGATTAACTCCTTTTTTTTTCATCGTCTGGAGTGACGGCCCTTATTGATTAGCTCCTTTTTTTCATCGCTGTGCTTGGGCGTCTAAATATCTCGTATAGGCATTGCTGCCTTTCAACCCTTGTATAATCATAGATCTACTATTCTTTGTTCTGTAGTTACTCGCTTTAAAGTCAGAAAGTAGTATTAGAAAATAACTAACATAAACTAAAATTTTATCATGGTGAACTAAGTACCTACTTTTAGGTGCAAAATAGATCTGGCTATTGTTTCTAAAGTCGTGATATGTGAATACGGTATATCAGCGGTAATTGTTAAAATTATAGGATCAGGCATACATAATTAAAAGCACTAAGTCAATGTTTAACAAGGATATATTTAAGTTACCAAAAGCAATACTCGCATTGTTAAGAAAACAACATCTTTGACCTTATTAATCACTATAATATTCTATTAACCAATACTAAGCAAGATTTAACCAGAAAACATCATTAATCTTATTAATCACTATATTTTACCGTAACTTTTATAATCACTAACATTCTAAATTGTGTAACTAATAAAACGACACATTAGACTGCATTATTTATATTGAAAAATTATTAATAACCAATTTTACATTAATTGCCAATAAACAACTCATAAAACATTAATCATCATGAATAAACAATTCAACTTTACTTTTGTAATCACTACTATTTTAAATTATTTGTATTACGAATGAAATAACACACTGGTCCTTATTATTCCTTCTAACGAATATTGGATTAAATGCCAATAAAATAACCCATTCAAGTCAAACAAATTAATCATCACATCATAACAAAGGGTTCTGAACAGAATAACATCTTAGACGTTATACTCCTTTGATCAAAAATAACACTGGTATTCAATACTTATCTTATTATTCAGCGAGGCACAAAATCAGACTGCCCCGTTACACCGTTTGATTTCACTTTTAAGCATTCGTTATTGGCGGGAATAGACACTTCTTTCCCGCCATTACTGTTCATAGTCAATGTCATATCTTTTTACTGTTAATCATTAATTTTCAAGAAAGTATGCAAAACACAATTTTAAAATGGACAATAAGAATTATTTAAATTGTATCACGCTAATAAATGTGCCCAATTACATGTATAAATTTAACAAATTAACTTTTCTGTAAAGCCAAATACACTTCCGTCAATTCACATACTTTTAATCAGCTAACTAAAAATTTTATGATTTACTAATTAACATTTTTACGATTAATTTAACTCATAAAAATTATATAACTCATAATAAAACTTAGAATTATTTAATAACATCGTTATGATAACTTTACTATCAATTGTTACCCAACCGGAACACTCGATATTTAATAGTTCGTCCATCCTGACACATTTGCGTCCCCGCAAATCACGTGGCTTCTGTAGGATACATCTGTAATAAGAAAACATTTTGTATTCCAAGTTATCAATGATCCCATTTCCATTGTGATAATTTACCTATTTTCCATCGTCTGATCCGACGGCCCTATTTAATTTATTTTTAAATCTGAAAATCTCTACTAATAGTCCAATATTAACTTGATATTATTTATCAATTTACAACGAACAGTTAACCTTTAATATTTAGAGAATTTAAATAATTCGGACTACCACACATAGTTTGCCCATTAAAGTTCATTAAAAAAAAACATGGTATAATTTACTTAAACCCTTAATTTCTGATAAACTTTATTAAGATCCCCGTTACATGCCACCCAGGTGGTCCTTAACAAAATAAATCTCTTTTTCCATCATCAGGTTAGACAACGTTTAACAAGATAAACCTTTTCTTCATCGTCAGTTTAGACGACTCTTAACAAAATAAACCTTTTTTTTTCATCGTCAGGTTAGTCGACACTTAACAAAATTGACCTTTTTTTTTCATCGTCAGGTTAGACGGCCCTTAACAAAATAAACCTTTTTTTCATCGTCAGGTTAGACGGCCCTTATCGATTAACTCCTTTTTTTTTCATCGTCTGGAGTGACGGCCCTTATTGATTAGCTCCTTTTTTTCATCGTCTGGAGTGACGGCCCTTATTGATTATCTCCTTTTTTTCATCGTCTGGAGTGACGGCCCTTATTGATTATCTCCTTTTTTTCATCGTCTGGAGTGACGGCCTTTATTGATTATCTCCTTTTTTTCATCGTCTGGAGTGACGGCCCTTATTGATTATCTCCTTTTTTTCATCGTCTGGAGTGACGGCCCTTATTGATTAGCTCCTTTTTTTCATCGTCTGGAGTGACGGCCTTTATTGATTAGCTTCCTTTTTTTCATCGTCTGGAGTGACGGCCCTTAAAAAATATATAGACTGTTCGCATTACTGTAAAAGCCATTCTTTTATTTTTACAATATTAATTGCAAAAACATTATCCCTCCAACAAATCTATAAGTTATCTGTGCTATCAACTTGAGTCACTAATCTCACTATCACTTGCCTCATGCATTAGTTCATTAAGCTTCAAAGCAACTACTTATACAGTTATACTCATTGGGTCCCTTATTGAATACTATCATATATAAAATCACAATATGTTTACGACTTTCATACCATCCTACCACCAATTTAACTTTTCTAGCTGACAGGAAACTAATTTTTAGCCTCTGCAAAGATTAGAAGTTCACTTATTTACATAATATACCTACTCGTAAGTATTATTACCAATTGTATTGAAATACAGAATTGCAACATATTTATAACATAATACTATAAAGTCAAATGAAAACAACCATTGCGGTCTTTTTAAATAATCTTGTAATAGCTTTGCTTTTGAGCATATTTTACCATGTATTTTAAATCTATGCCAAAGCAGCTCAACTATTTTGTAGAATTTCATCAACGAAAGGCAATGCCTTTCGACATAACATAGTTTTTGATGTCTAAATCTTGGAGCAGCAACCTCATTTTATTTCCCGTATTAAAACAATGGGTATCACCTTATCAAGCGATCCATATAACTTACAAACTTAAACTAAACTCCTTTACATATCAACATATTAATTTTCCCTAAACCATTCTCTTAGATAATCCTGCAACCAAAGGTGTGCTGTGCGTTCTGTGATATAGCTTACAGTACAAACAGCTTAAACATCCCTTTTGAAGTACAAATATATTCTCAATATTAGCTGCTGAGCCTTACAACAGTACTCAGCGCAACCATTATATTAAACATAATATTTTATTTAATATTATTCAATAGTACACTACGCTATGAAAGTAATGAAAACAAAAGCAAGCAAAGAATAGCCTTCTTGATAAGACAAATATGTGGATTGGATATCATTGTCGTCGTGGGTAATTACATTTTTTTAATAGGTACATTAGAGATTTCGTATTCTCAACAACCTCAAACTAAGTCTGCATTCAAATTAATATGCATAAGTATATTCGGTAATGTAAGAAAATATTCTCTTTTTCTTCGATTGATAATTGTAAAACTTCGATTGATAAATGTAAAACTTAAAAAGGAGTACTAATGTCGTCGTTAGAACAATTTTATTATCAATATCACCCTTGCCATCAGAAAAAAATTAAACTGAGTCTTATATAGAATATAAATCATTGGGGAATATTCCAATAATTAATTGAAAATCATAAAATATTTTCTTTTCCCTTTATTTTACTTGGTACAAGTAATTATAATATTCTTATAATATGCACTACGTACAGGTAAAATAGATATTGGCCTAAAAGTTGGGATCACTTTTATCTCCTGCTTCAAACAAAGGAACCAATTTTATTTACTACATATTTTCCCACTGGGCCAAGAAAAGTACATTCCTTAGTGTTAAATACTATTACATCAATATTAATGATTAAAAATATTGGTAGGAATGACCCCGTGAACATCGATTATATTAACATTGCTATTATTTTTTTAATCTGAATACCTCAACACCTATGGACATCCGATTCAAGGAGGTCAACAAGACAACAATGCTGTGAAGAAGTCCATCAAATCACACCACATCCTCAACATCAGAATCTTATTCTAAGAGAGAATGAGTATCACCCTTTGTTTTCCCAGTTTCTTGACTAAAAATTTTCACAAACAAGTTCTAATTTTCATTTCAAATATACTTGAACATTGCTAGAATACATACACGTCTAAATGTTTTTGATTAGATTCTTCAACATATTCAAAGCAATCAGGATCACAGTAAGTAGGTTTTTTTCTTAAAAAACGCATTTATAACTCATAATTAGTATATAAATTAAGTAAAATTTTAACTACTAAAAATTTGTCCAAAGCATTGTATCCACTAATTATTATCTTTAGCTCTAGTTGTTATTTGTTTGTAGATCTTCCACAAAACAATTAATAAATAAAATTTATTTCTACTTCTACGATTGATGATCAGTTGCGGCTAAATCACTTAATTACTTTGCATCATTTTGTTTAGACAACTCCAAATAAAATATGGTAACAGAGGTTATTGAGTTTCCTAGTAGGGATTAGTGCAATTCCAAGTTTTATAGTTATTGGCCATTTACTACCCATCGCGTTTTAAAACTGACATGATTGATTATGTTTTATACTTGATGAACATACTGTTAAAGTATGGGTTATCCATTTGTTAAGTTTATATTTTTCAATTATTTTAAAGGAACAAACTTGATAGATTCAAGACATATTTTCGTAATGTTGCATACTGTTTGTTCATCGTAACATGTTGGCCAATATAACGTATACCTACCTACCTACCTATATCGACGACTTTTAGCCACTATTCCTTTCTAAAACTTGCCCCGTAATGGACTCAAACGCCGGATGTTTCCCAGGCAGGAGTGTCCACGTATACACTAGACATTAATAATTATTTATTCAAGTTACACACATCTAAACAAACCTGCATTAACTCAACATAAACTCAACAACAACATCAACTCAACAACAACATCAACTAAACATCAACATCAACATCAACACAACATCAACTCCCCTCAACATCAACATCAACTCCCCTCAACATCAACATCAACTCAACATCGACATCAACTCCCCTCAACATCAACTCCCCTCAACATCAACATCAACTCAACATCAACATCAACTCAACATCAACATCAACTCAACATCAACATCAACATCAACTCAACATCAACATCAACCCAACATCAACATCAACCCAACATCAACATCGACCCAACATCAACATCGACTCAACATCAACATCAACTCAACATCAACATCGACTCAACATCAACATCGACATCAACTCAACATCAACATCAACTCAACATCAACTCAACATCAACATCAACTCAACATCAACATCAACTCAACATCAACTCAACATCAACTCAACATCAACTCAACATCAACTCAACATCAACTCAACATCAACTCAACATCAACTCAACATCAACTCAACATCAACTCAACATCAACTCAACATCAACTCAACATCAACTCAACATCAACTCAACATCAACGCACAACATCAACGCAACATCAACGCACAACATCAACGCACAACATCAACGCAACATCAACTTTACATCAATTCAACAGTTTTTGCAAAGCGTCAATAATATTAATTAACCTTTCATCGAAGTTATTAAACACAACATAAGATATTAAATATTTAAATTAAAAACGACATCTGAATAATACAAAGGAAAGAGTCATCCCAACACGAGTATTTATATTACTCTCTGGGGCTGTCTCAAGGAAATTCTGTAACTGAATTATTGAGGAACAATTTATTTTATTATAATTTTTTTTTTTAACGGATCTCTTCTCTTCCGATTATGTTAATACCGAATACTGAAAAACCTTCCTTCTAATTTGACAAAGCTAGCCTCTAATGCCTCGAGCGGTAATTAAAAAAAATATAAATTTAATCATATTTTAAATAAGCTCTATCTAAAATTATTTTCTACCTGTAGCAAACTTAGGGAAATATTAAGACTTCAATTTTCCTAACATTCAGGGAACTTCCAACGACACTTTACAACACATACATCACATTACCTATGCACTGCATTTGATCAATGTATGCCTATTATAACAATAATCGGAATGGACTTGCCTTGTGTTTTGCTTGCGTGCCAATAACACCCTGCTTTCGTCGAAGCTGGAATCTTGCGAGAACCTCTCTTGGACTTCACGGACGCAATCGCTTCTCTTCTGGTTCACAAGGATTCTCGGCTCGACCTCGCTGGCACCTTGTCTTCGGACATACTTGGTTATCACCACTTCTGAAATTGTTAAAATTATAGGATCAGGCATACATAATTAAAAGCACTAAGTCAATGTTTAACAAGGATATATTTAAGTTACCAAAAGCAATACTCGCATTGTTAAGAAAACAACATCTTTGACCTTATTAATCACTATAATATTCTATTAACCAATACTAAGCAAGATTTAACCAGAAAACATCATTAATCTTATTAATCACTATATTTTACCGTAACTTTTATAATCACTAACATTCTAAATTGTGTAACTAATAAAACGACACATTAGACTGCATTATTTATATTGAAAAATTATTAATAACCAATTTTACATTAATTGCCAATAAACAACTCATAAAACATTAATCATCATGAATAAACAATTCAACTTTACTTTTGTAATCACTACTATTTTAAATTATTTGTATTACGAATGAAATAACACACTGGTCCTTATTATTCATTCTAACGAATATTGGATTAAATGCCAATAAAATAACCCATTCAAGTCAAACAAATTAATCATCACATCATAACAAAGGGTTCTGAACAGAATAACATCTTAGACGTTATACTCCTTTGATCAAAAATAACACTGGTATTCAATACTTATCTTATTATTCAGCGAGGCACAAAATCAGACTGCCCCGTTACACCGTTTGATTTCACTTTTAAGCATTCGTTATTGGCGGGAATAGACACTTCTTTCCCGCCATTACTGTTCATAGTCAATGTCATATCTTTTTACTGTTAATCATTAATTTTCAAGAAAGTATGCAAAACACAATTTTAAAATGGACAATAAGAATTATTTAAATTGTATCACGCTAATAAATGTGCCCAATTACATGTATAAATTTAACAAATTAACTTTTCTGTAAAGCCAAATACACTTCCGTCAATTCACATACTTTTAATCAGCTAACTAAAAATTTTATGATTTACTAATTAACATTTTTACGATTAATTTAACTCATAAAAATTATATAACTCATAATAAAACTTAGAATTATTTAATAACATCGTTATGATAACTTTACTATCAATTGTTACCCAACCGGAACACTCGATATTTAATATAATAACGTTTGCAGATTCCTACACTTGATAGGGCTCGTGTGTCCGCGCTTTACCCAGAAAAGATAAAAAAAAATCGCTCAAAAGTACATCGACTATGTTAGTTAGTATAGAGCAGTTTAACCATACGTCTGATATATATATTTTTTTTCATTAATTATTTACACGATATTTCAAATGAAAAATCAGGAGGGTTAGTAAAAGCCTTATGTTAAGGTTGTTCTTGTACTATGGGCAACAGCATCGCTTAACCAGTTTGCAAGAAAATTCGTGTGCGCGCGTATCACCCCTACACGAACTAAACGTATGGTTGTGACGGCGCGGCGTGCAAGCGATTTTGACCTTAGCAGTGGTTAAGCGACGCTGTTGCCCATGGTACTTGTTACGATTGTTGATTTATATATAATAAATTGTTTTCTTTATAAGTATCATAACACATAACGCCTGTTGAAATAGAAGTAGGAAATACAGTTTTTAGGGTTCCGTACCCAAAGTGTATAAACGTGACCCTATTACTAAGACTCCGCTGTCCGTCTGTCTGTCTGTCTGTCACCAGGCTGTATCTTATGAATTGTAATAGCTAGACAGTTGAAATTTTCACATATGATATAGTCGTAGGAGGCAAAAAAACGAAGAATACGGCTATCCATGAAACAAAGATTTCCTTCGGTAAGATTGATCCTTGGGTTCCTAAAATGGGTTTACGAAGTGGAGCCACCTGGATTTTTCAAGCAGGTGGGGGGAGGGGGAATTCTGCCTTAACGAAGTCCGAGGTTAATAACTGCCTAAGTTTAGATACTAAGCCAAGTTTGGTATCATTTTCGGATAAATCAATGACGTAGAATTGATTTCTGGTATAAAAAAAGCAATTTATTAAGAAGTTTCCTAAACATTACACAATAACCAATATTTTCAACTACATTTTTTTTACTTTAAGTCACCGTAAATATTAAACTGATGTTCTTATTTGCAAACTAAAAATACGATAACAAAGCTTATAGAATGAAGAGTTGAAAAAATATAACTTACACATTTCTTTATTAACAATAAATAGCGAAAAAAAAATTCACTGTCGCGTGCCGTCAATTTCTTTTACACCTATGGAAATATTATTATTTTTTATAATATGGGTATCAAATGAAAGGTAATTAATAGCCAATTCCAAATATATATACATTATAACACTTTTATTTAACTGTTTTGAAATAAACTTAAAAAGTATAACGCAGAATTAAAAAATATCAGTAAATTATTAGAAAAACAAAAAATGGCAGTCAATATCGACAAAAAAAGGCAAATATCACAAGCGCGCATGTAACTACGATTTTTTTCAGATGTTGTTAGGTACCTTGAGAGTAGTTCTACCCAAGTTTTAACCCTTGGAAACCCTGTACTGCTGGAAAAACTTGGCACTTGTTTCAGTATTTTCGAAAAAACTACCTTAAGGAAGCGTTTTTCAGGTATTTCTACTCTATACTTTTATAAAGCTGACTAAATTTGCTACAATTCGAGCCTATCACAAACAAGTTTCGAATTGATATTTAAAATTTTAATATTTAATAAAACTAATAACTTCCTTACAACGGTAACGAAGTTATTTTTTTTAATTAGCCAAAACCAGAATATTTTCTTTTATTATTATTTTAAAAATAAAAGGATATAAGAGCTCCTACGAGGTATTTTTCTTTTTCAAATATTCCAATTTGTGTATTTAATGGCAATTTTTTTCTTAAATCAAGCGAGTATTTTATTTTTGTTTTAATTTTTTTTAAATAGTTTAACAACTGAATCGTACAAATATGAATCCAAAAATGGATTCGACACCCTAAATTCATACGAATATAATATCAAACTGGGCATAGCAGCTTAACTAATACATCTATCGAGATTAGGCTAAAAGCCAAAACTTCAAAAAATTTACTACAAAAATCGTGGTGGCTCCACTTCTTATATCCATCCTAGGGTCCTAAGGACCAATCCTACCAAAGGAAATCTCTGGTTCACAAAACGCCGTATTTTTCACCCTACTGACGCCTTTATAACAACAAAACTAAAAACAGAATAAAATAAATATTTTGGGGTGCTCCCATACAATAAATGTCTTTTTTTGCCGTTTTTTTGGTATGGAACCCTTCGTGCGCGAGTCCGACTCGCAGTTGGCAGGTTTTTTTTATTATAATCTTGATATCAATATCAACGCTATTTACGTGCCGTTTGTCCAATATTTGATCAAAAGTAGAGACAGTGAGAGAGGAGATTTTCTTATTAACACAAAGGACCTTACAATAATTACATACAACAAAAGATAGGTGGTACAGGAAAAAGAACAAATGATTAAACACAAACATAAAACAGGTATGATGGTTAATTAGGTCCTGTCTCAGCATGTGTTGCCATGATACAGGACATGTGTCACAGCAATTCTGGTATTCAAGCAGGACCTAAAAGATAATAAAGAAAGGTTTTTCCACGTTTTCTTTTCACGTTTTCAGTAGCCCGTGTCCGTGCACATGTCGGTTAATTCCATGGTATGAACGATGACCCCTTTATTACTTATTAAGGAGCCTCCAGCCCTACCGCGTTATTTATGTCCTCTAATAATAATTTGTATTAAATCACGGCGCTTCCCGCAGGACAAACGGGATTTGTTAGCTTTTGTTGTCATTTTCCGGGATGGTCTGTTTGCTTCTTTTGTGGGAGAGTTTGATTACGGAACTGCGGCGAGACAACTTCTTGTTTTTTTTTTATTGTATGTTGTATCGAGTTTGTTGAAACTTTTTGGGTAATTAAATTAGTAATCTTAATGGTATCATTAAGAAACATTGCTGATACCAAATTTATACTGGTACATAATTCAAAAAGATTTTTATGCTTTTCAATTAATAATAATCCATATAAAAAAATAATGCAACTATTATTTTAGTAACTTAACGACAAAAGAATCAATTTTAGCTGGGCATAATTTCCACCTATTTGTTAAAATTTTTCATTTGTGCAAGAGGACGTGGGTCACCATGTATTTTCATACGAATATCAAGAAACATGCTCACTTCAGTGTTATTGATCAAACAAATATTGAACATCTCTGCAATGATTTATATGTCGATGGATGATAATGGATGTTTAAGTGTCGATTATGTCAAAGAAAAACTGACACCTCTTGATTTCCTCAAAAATGGCAAAATTAAAAATTTTGAAAATACCCACGACGGTTAAAATCGTAACTCTTTATTTAAAAAGACTAAAATAAGTTTTACAAAAATCCCTCGACTAAAAGTGATCACCATTGACTAAAATCAAACGCAAGAAAAATCCGTTGGGGCTGCAATTACCTGCCCCCAAATGAACAAATATTTTTCAGTTATAGTTACTTTAGAGAAATGGCAATGGCAGCCCCCGACGGATTTTTCTTGCGTTTGTAATTTATGAATAGGCAGATAAAGTATGTATAGTACCTACATCACTTTTAGTCGAGGGATTTTTGTAAAACTTATTTTAGTCTTTTTAAATAAAGAGTTACGATTTTAACCGTCGTGGGTTTTTTCAAAATTTTTAATTTTGCCATTTTATTTTAATCTTTTTAAAGAATTCATACGTTATCTACTCTAAAAACCGCATCTAAATCGGCCAAACCATTCGGAAAATGATTACTACAGCGCCCCCTAGCGACTGAACACCATAACAGCAAGAACCATCGCCGACAAACTACAAAACTATTACAGAAAACCGCATCCAAATTGGTCAAACCGCTTTGGAAATAAATGAGAAAATGATAACTGCAGCGCCCCCTAGCGGTTAAACACCATAACATCTATCTGAGAACCATCGCCGATAACCAACAAACCCATTACAGAAAACCGCATCGAAATCAGTTGAGTAATTTTTAAGAACTTCTCAAGCGCGACTTATCTGGTGCTGCAGCGCCCTCTGGTGATCTACCACCATGTAACATATCTAAGAACCTGGGGCCGTACCGGCTAACGAATCGATTATCGAAAAGTCTGCTGGGTTTTAAATTAAAACAGATAAATCGAGCCCCAATTGGGCCAAAATGGCGAACCCCAATTCATGATGTCACACGAACATCGATATCTTCCAAATAACGTCAACAGAAAGAACAAGACGAAATTCCTTACTTTGATTTTTCTGTTTTAAGTTGAAACTCGGCAGACTTTTCGATAATCGATGCGTTAGACGGTACGGCCCCTGCTCTGAAATGAAACCTTTTGATTACAAAAAACCGCATTGAAATCGGCCCAGTAGTTTCCAAGGAAAATGGTAATATACAAACTTGACTTATCTGGTTGCTGCAGAGCCCCCTGGTGGTCTACCACTATGAAACATGTCTAAGAACCTGCTCTGAAATGAAACCTTTTGAATGCAAAAAACCGCATCGAAATCGGCTAAGTAGTTTCCGAGGAAAATGGTAACAGACAAACAAACAAACAAACGCACAACCTCTAACCCCAAACGCATATACCGCCTCCGTTCCGTTCCATCCGTCGTGGGTAAAAAGGAATAAACGTAAACCGAAATTAATTTCCATTCATTGAGTTTTATTTTGACATGATTATTTTATTGTATGTTTGTGGAAGTTTAAAGATTATGCTTATTAATAAGTTGAACTTTTGTTCTAGCCATCAATTTATCTGTGAAGTGAGCATGTGTCTTGATATTTGTATGAAAATAACGTGGTGAGGTGACCCATTTTCTTTGTGGGTCAGTGTCTAATACTTGATTTTGGAAAATTTGACCTATACGACCTTGACGACCAAATCATTAAGCACACGCTTGAACTGATTCTGTTATCTTTAGGCTAAAAATAAACAAAAAAGCATCTCCCCATTGTCGGCCACGTAACGGTAAAGTCCACGCATGATGAGGTAAGGTGTTAAATCTCATGCCCTTATCTGTACCAGGGTCCAACTCCGGACTGCACTCGTCCGTGGTTTCGAGTAGTACGAAAAGTTCTCAAAACTTTAGGCTAAAAATTTTGTAGGTATACTTACGGACGGATGAACATAGTAAACCAAAGTTAGTAATGTTGGTATAGAAAATACTCTAGTTACATCTGTCATAATATATTATAAATTGAGTACCTTTTCATTCTTAAACATTCGTTCTACTTATGAGCAAGTCCATAAATAGACCAGCCCCCCTACTCAAAAGGCCAACATTACTTTTAGCTTACTTTTAAAGCTTAAATTATGAGCAATAGACGATTAAATAACCCATCATGTTGCAAAGTTATGTAAATCACAGACTTTGATATATTGTGTGGAATGACAAGCTTACGGCACGTAATTTTATAGTTTACTGCTTATCTTAGACCTTTAATAGTAAACGTAGCCACAGAATACATAGGTACGTAGCGTTCAAACGCGTAGAATGAGGGTCATTTCAGTAGGAGAGCAGGTGAGTAGGAAACGCCCGAAACAAAAGAAAAGTGCAGTCGGGTAAATCCACGGGCGTTTAGAATGCCGTCATTCCCTTCGACATATTTTCATAATTTTAGAATAAGAAAATTCTGTCCCCGTGTGCAGTGACGAGAATAGGACCCAGCCGAGTAGCGTTTAGCGGCATAAGTTATATTATTTTTGCAACCTATCATGACAACTTTATATCGAGGAGAATAACGGCGTTCAAAATGCCCGTGCATGGATTTACCCAGTCGGTAGTAGGCCTCCGATTCGAATACATTACGATGAAGATACTCCGGGCGACAACATTTACATTTTGAGAGCCAAGTAATTACTAAGAGTTTAATTATTTGCACGTCGGTCCGCCACAACTTGGCGTGAGGAATGCACCTCAATTTGTTTGCGAAATCTTAATGGCGTCGGATATTTATATGAGGCTATTTGCACTTTCGAGTTGTGTGCGCGTGATATACTGACTTTAAAGTACGAAGATAATAATGTTAATGTATGCCGTATTAAAGTAATAACTGTTCGCAAATTCGTGTTCGTTTACTTAGATACATTTTTGCAGAAATTTAGCTAAAGTATTTATTCGATATGTTAGTATGTTAATTACCCCCTACTTTTAAAAATACGCTATTAATAATATGATATGGATATGGATATGAAAAAAAACTCAATCTTTATAAATAGACTAACAAGTTAACCTATAGCAATTGTGCTAATTTGACAGTGCAATTTAGTTAAAGCTTTTATACCAAATGGTGTAAAATTGCCCGTTTTTTTAATAGAATCAGCTATTATTTAATTGAATCACGCTGACTACATGAATTAAGAATATAGTAGAATACCAAAAGTTAGAAATTATGATGCCAATTTTTTTTATATGCTAATACAAATTCATTCATGAATTAAATTCATGTATGAACTTGTAGTTATTCCTAATCACAAAACATTAAACAAAGCAATTGAACACTAAATAATATACATACCTACAACTTAGAAAAAATCAACTTGTCACCGAATCCGCGACTTTTGGGAGTCCAGTCCAATGCAAGAGCATCTCGGTAGCTCAGGGGGGTGATTTTGTAATTTTGTTGCAATCAACTCTGACAGAAATCGCAGTTACATTGCTGCTTTAGTTAGAACCAATGTGACAACTATCTTAACTAAAGCAGCAATACAACTGCGCTTTCAAAAGATTTCAATCGAGAATTGTTAGCAACAGCTTTACGTAATCAAGGTATAGTTGGTAAGAACCAACTAGAACCACTAGTGGTAAGAGCATTAGACCAGACTACCAAAGGTCGCTGGTTCAATTCCCGCCTGAGTCAACCCTGGTGACGAGTCAAATTCTTTCTTGTATATTATTCAGTATTGTATAAAAATAGCACAGTGAATGCTAAAATCTCAAATTCAATAACGCAATTGTAGAGTTTGTTCGGCTTGTCACAGTTAAAAACTGTTAAAATTAATTTTTAAAATGCTGATTGCCTTGAACACTCATCTTTTCAGCGCAAGCGTCATTTTTATTTTTTAATTATGGAAGTGACTAACGAACGCCTCCGTACTTAACAAGTTGGCAAAGAAGGTTTAAATACAACTTCTCTGATCTTTAAAATGTAGGCCTTAACATCGGACGTTAAAGTCGTTATTTACTTGGCAGCAAAAGTGTTTAAATACTTTTTGAAACAATCCCAAGATGGCGTCCAGAACTCCTCAACCTGTCCGCAGACGTTGAGCTTTAACTTAAGTAATGAGATATGACTTCAACTCATTATTTTCCTTGTAATTTGTGCTGGGGAATAAATAAATGTGTAGTAAATTTATAAAGTGAGAGGTTTACGACAAGTAGGCGAGAGTTATAGAGCACTAACTTTCGCTTCCCTGCACCTGGTAACGCTAGCTGATACATAAATAACAATGTCTTAAATAATTAACAATGACGACACAAACTTTTGTAACATGAAGCCTCTGAAGTAATTCTATGTATTATCCTACTAATATTATAAATGTGAAAGTTTGAGGGTTTGGATGTTTGTTCCTCAATCACGCAAAAACTACTAAACGGATTTGGTTGAAATTTGGCACACAGATAGTAGATAGCCTAGATTAAAACATAGGATACTTTTTATCCCGATATTTTACGGGAGCGGGAACCACGCGGGTGAAACCGCGGGCGGCCGCTAGTTATGTATAAATGCTATTTCACACTTTTTTGTCAAATCTCTTTAATATAGGTACAAACAGCAACACTCTTAGCTCTGTTGCTGTTTGTACCTACGGGTGTTATAGTTATAGCTGGCGGCGGTTTTCACCCAAATCTTTTTCTCAGTTCAAGCAAGCGTAATATTTTTTTATTATTTACCTTGCTGAGATAAAAGGAAGATAATATCGTTATTAAAAAATATGAGGCCTTGAGGAGCCTAACCAGATTTACAACTTGCATGATTTGATTGTTGACACTGGTCGCGAGTGGTTCTCAGAAAGCATGGCTATTTTGTATGTACTCTATGTTATTCTGTGATACAAGTTTGTCGTTAGTCGTTACAATACTCTGCCACACTTCAAACCTCCCGGGTACATAATCACGTTCTTCTTCAGCTAACTTCAGTTCAGTCGCAAACTTGGCGTGTACAGTGGTCTCGTGTATCTGAGTAGGTAAATGAAAACTCGCCTCATCACGTTCTAAATTGAAATCCTTCGTTCCCTCGCCGGCCGCAATGTTACTTTTTCCCCTTTGTTTTATTGTATTGGCCGAGGCTCGATTATTCGAATTATGTTTAATTTATTTCCCATCTCGATAGCAATGGCCGATTGTGTAACTCTTTGAACGATTACTAGAAACAATCGATCATAGTAGTTTTTCCTTTTAGAAAATTTTAAGGAAATTATATTTTTACGTAATTTTACATATCACTTTACACAAAAACGTACCTATGTATGATCAATAATTAATTAGTTTTGGTTTTCTTCTCCTAAATTAATTAACTGTACGTGATTTTTTTTATTGCTTACTTCCACATCTACCTATTTGTAGAGAAAGTAATTTTAGATAAATACTATTTATTATTGAATTAGCGATATGCAGGGTTATTTGTAAAACACCAACAACCTCGCAAGAATAGATTACTTACTAGCATCATAAACAACAACGTTTGTTCTACGACTTTTCCGAAAACAAACAAATAAAATTCGACTTTCCATACAAATGTCCGTACAGCTGACGAGTTTTTTTATGAACAGTCGAATTTTTTGTCTGTTTTCGGAAAAGTCGAAGAACAAATGTTGTTGTTTATGATGTTCGTATTCTACTCCTGTGAGGTTATTGGTGTTTTACAAATAACCCTGTATAAGGCAATACATACGGTACTCAATTTGCTAATGTGCACCAGTCCAAGAAGAACAATTTATGCATGCGAGACCACCTCCATTTGTACGTATCACAACCTTGTCGTTATCAGTGACGGCCGACGTTTATCCGCTCTCGACACGAACACAACTTCGACTTGCAAGATATTAACCGTGCGAGTTCCAGTAGTAACGGTTTCTCGTCATATTTTAAGTAAGCAACCATTAACAGCAATAAATGCGGTTGCGTAACGACAGGTGTACAACGAAATTTATTAGAAACGTGATGAGTGCGCACCGAAATCAGTGACGACCCGCCGACTTCGGGACGTGATCGCAGCGACACCTTCCGGCCGACGCAAAAGGATTATTATTTTTTGATAACTTAATGCCCATCAGTAACGGTGTAATTGCACGTTTAGCGGTTTTCTGTTCCGACGAAAAGATAATTTCTCGGTTTCTTCCCACCCTTTGTGACGGCTAAACCGATTTCCTGCGGAGCTACGTGAAAATTTAAACCGACTTAATCCCCTATCGAGCTTTTAATGACATTTTCTTGGAACGTGAAGCCACAAGAAAACAACCAACATGCCCTCGGATGGTTAGCCGCAAATCATAGACAGATTTGCCGCATTGATAAAAATAAACGACGACTGATATTACGAAATCAATATGAAATTGCATTTCCTAATGTCAATTGTTAGTTACGTAGTGCAATAAAGTTCCAATGATCATGATATGGAATAATTCCTGAACGATGTGCCTCGCGGTGGGCGTCTGTCTCTCTCTGGTTAGGGGGTGGATTATAGTTTTATCTCTGTCGTGGCCGGTGGATCGTCGGGGTATGATGAACTCGGTAATGATCCAATCAGAACTGAAGTGCATCAAGTCTGGGCCGCTCTGTGAGAATGCGGTTGAAGGTGCAAAAACTACAAGCTTGGATTTAAATTAGCCGACACTTTGGTTTTGTTTTAACACACCTGCTAAATGTGATTGGTCGATAAATAAAAAAAATGATATCATCCAATTTAGTTTACCCAGGTGTGAAAAGCTTTTCTTTTCAAGGAAAACTTAAATTTTTGTCAGTGTAGGTACGGTACTCCCGTTTCTTAGATCTGTTACCTGACCAAATAAAAGAGACTGCCTGACTGACCAATTAACAACCAATTAAATTTCTCATTTAATTACCCTAAATAGGTATTTGTGAGCTTTATCAACGAAAGCGCTTTTGGTATCTAGAGCCCACAAGGGATATCTGTTTCGTCTAGGTAAGTAACCTTATGAAATATAGGCATTTTGATAGTTTTCAGTAATTAGGATAGAATATTTATAGAACTCCAATATTGATTATTGATTGTTTTGTTTGACTGTTATGCTAGGTAATGTTCCGTACGTTTTTAGAAATAAGTATAAAACATTCATATAATAAACACGTAAGGTACATTTCTAAGCAATTTATCAGATGTTCTGGATAATTTAAAGTCACTACTCACTACCTATAGTATGGACAATTTCTTTTAGTAATTAGTTAATTAAATTCATGATCCAAACTCTTAAAACTCAACGTATTATCCCTAATTTAATCATACTTTAGCACCAAAAAATTACCTTCCCCAAAATTTAACAAAAATTACAATAATCTCGTGTTACATAAATTCGAACAACAAAATTGCACAAATTCTCTAAAAGTAATAGTCCTGTTTATAGCCGGCATTGCGCCAATAGGCACTAAGTGTGTGCTTTTAAAACCAATTTTTTGGAATTAAAAAATAAGTAATGGTCTCAAAACACTGGCTGTTACGATTCTCGGATGGCTTGTAATTATTTTAAATGTCCCGCCGTTGTGCGCCTGCACCGTACGGCGCGAGCGCACCGCTTCGGGCGATGCAGCGTGATCAAGAATCCATATTGAACCTTGACGGAATTAACTCCTTTTGTTTATTTAATTATTGCAATTTGACACAATAGGGAATATTCATATTTTTTTTTGTATCAAAATCAAAAGTATAATGCGTGAGAAAATCAACTGTAATATTAAAACTTTTCTCTTGCGTTTTTTCTCGTGATAAGTATAGTTACTTGTTACTTGAAGTTAGCACGCAGCAGCAACCGCCGAAAACGCTCTATACAAAACGGTCATGATTTGTGACGTCACATGTTACGTTTCAGGCGCTTTTATTATGGGAGTTAGCCAAGAATTTTCAATTATCTCCCTAAACTTTGAGAAAATCTTGGAAAACTTATAAAAATTACCTACAATTTGAATTTTCAGTATTCATCAATTAAGTGGATTCCTAAGTTATAAGTTCATAAAGAAATTATTAAAGGATTTTGCACGAATGTTTGAAAAATTTACCACTAATGTTGTAAGAAATTGCCAGGAATGGAAAAAATTACTACGATTTCAAACCCAAAGATATAATTAGATTTTTTTATCAAAGCATCTGATTCCATTCCATTCATATGTATTAAATTATCTATTTATTCGGTAAGATAATTACCATGCACACGTTCCCGACAGGACTTATCAGCTGTTACTGATAAACTGCTAAATTGTTTATCGCTCACTTCAAGCCGATAGTTGTGGTAAACTCACGTGAGTGACGAATTCTAATAAGACTATTATGGCTCACTTACAAAAACTAATAATACCAGATATCAAGGAAGATGTAAGTATTTTTTGTTTTTTTTTTATCAAAGTTTTTAAATTAATCTTAAAGTTCTCTACATTAGAAGAAAGAGATTTCAAAAGTGTATCAATGATTAATTAATAATATACCTGAAGTTGCTCTAGAATCTTATCTTTAGTTTTATAGTGATAGTAAAATCACGTCAAAGCATTGAACTAAGAACGTAAGTATCGTATAATGCATTTCTTTGATTAGATCTAAAATTGGAAGTCAAAACTCGTCGACAATATTAATGCAAATTGTTCAAAAAACTATTTTAAGCGACTGATAGAAACTTTTTAACTTTTGTATAGTTTAAGTATCTAAATTACTGTGAAAAAAGTACGCCCTTTTGGGAATTTCAGATGACTCTGTCTGACAGAGTTTAAAATTGTGTACAACATCCGTAGCAATTGAATTAACTGCATTGAAAAAAAAGAAAAACCTCCTTCAAAAAAAGCTGAAAACAAAAACAAATTCAAAATTAAATACCTCTTAAAAGCAAGAAACAATATTCATATAATTAGTTACGCATATCATTATAATATAAAAACCATAAACTTAATATTCCACAGCATAGCGGAAAAACTTCTAAGTCTATGATAAAAAACCATAAACTTAATATTCCACAGCGAAAATTTTTTTAAGTCTATGATAAAAACACGTCTAATGAAGTCGGTGGTAGTCCTACTCGTACGCAAAAAAAACCGCAAATCGATGTACAGCAAAGCCGTTAGGTACACGTATACTTGAGGTAAAAACAAAATTTTGGACCCGCAGTTCTTAAAAATTCTTCCCTTAAGACAGGAGTTATGGTGTCATCTTTTTTTTGTATGGGAAAAAATTTTTTTTTTCTAAAACCTATCGTGCATGGTATCGAATGAAAGGGCTTGCTGAGCCGGTTCTAAAAATATATCACATCATTATATTTCAGCCACTTCTCTGAAATTAAACCCAAAAACATTTTCAAAACATACCAAGTTTGGGCTCCTTCAGATCCGATGTGGTTAAATTATTTTGTGTAAAATATACCTTAAGAGTTACATAATATCCTCATATCAAATCACAAGAAAGAAATTTTGAAAATATCTAAATTTAGTATTTTTTTCTATTTTTTTCCCAAACTCGCGTTTGTATGGGATTTTTGGAAATTGATTTTTGGTTTAATTTAAAACAAGTGCTCAAATGTAATAATGTGATATATTTTAAGAAACAGCTCAGAAAGACCTTTCATTCGATATCACACACGATAGGTTTTAGAACAAACATTTTTTTTTTTATTATATATAATCACTTTGTAAAAGCTTTGTAACCATGAAAAATTAAAAAAAAATACTGAATATCAATATTTCCAAAATTGCTTTCTTGAGATTAGATATGAGAATATTACATATCATTTGAAGTATATCTTATGAAAAATAATTTAACTATATTGTATCTGTAGGAGCCCAAACTTGGTATGTTTTGAAAATGTTTTTTGGTTTAATTTAAAACAAGTGGCTGAAATATAACGATGTGATATATTTTTAGAACCGGCTCAGCAAGCCCTTTCATTCGATACCATACACGATAGGTTTTAGAACAAAAATTTTTTTTTTCTCATACAAAAAAAAGATGACACCATAGCTCCGCTCCTAAGGGAAGAATTTTTAAGAACTGCGGGTCCAAAATTTTGTTTTCACCTCAAGTATACGTGTACCAAACGGCTATACTGTACATCGATTTGCGGTAGGTATTCCATTGATTTTGAGCTCACGACGGACGGAACGGAACGGAGGCGGTATATGGCACCCATTACACACACAATCTGATCACGCCAGACCGCGCCAGACTGACAAAGATTGACAGAGATTGATTGTGTAACGTTGTTCACGATCTGTTTCAATCTGGCGCGGTCTGGCGCGATCTGGCGTGATCAGATTGTGCTGGATTGTCAATCTACGTCAATCTGGCTTGGTCTGGCTTAGGGTTGGCACCTTTTTTTCGAGGTATAAGTATTATTTTCAAAACATTTAAACATTATAGTACTTACTTTTGGGATATTTATAAAAATGTAGTACACATTTATTTTTAACTAGCTTCCGCCCGCGACTACATCCACGTGGGTGGACATTCGAAAAATCATTAAAAAACAATCTAGCACAATCTGCTGCGATGCGATATTTTTAACCGACTTCAAAAAAGGAGGAGGTTCTCTGTTCGTATGTATATTTGTTTTTTATGAAGGCTGCATTGATTTGGATGAAATTTTGCAAACAGTTTATAGTCTGGATTAAAACTTATGATATTTTTGATCTCGGTCAAAGGTACCCTAGGCATTTTAATTATTTTAAACATTGAAACTAATTTGTAGTACTTTTGGGAAATTTATAAAAATATAGCCCATATTTATTTTTAACTAGCTTCCGCCCGCGACTACATCCGGATGGACATTTGAAAAAAAAAACAAAAAAAAACATACAGACGAACAGAAAAACAACCTCCTCTTTTTTTGAAGTCGGTTAAAACATCGGATCGCAGTAGATCTTGGTAGATTGTCAATCTACCATGGTAGACTGACAATCTAGCACAATCTACTGCAATCCGATGTTTTTAACCGACTTCAAAAAAAGAGGAGGTTCTCTGTTCGTCTGTATATTTGTTTTTTATGAAAGCTGAACTGATTTGGATGAAATTTGGCAAACAGTTTATAGTCTGGATTAAAACTTATATTTTTCATCTCGATCAAAGGTACCCTAGGCATTTCAATTATTTTAAACATTGAAACTAATTTGTAGTACTTTTGGGAAATTTATAAAAATATAGCCCATATTTATTTTTAACTAGCTTCCGCCCGCGACTACATCCGGATGGACATTTGAAAAAAAAAACAAAAAAAAACATACAGACGAACAGAAAAACAACCTCCTCTTTTTTTGAAGTCGGTTAAAACATCGGATCGCAGTAGATCTTGGTAGATTGTCAATCTACCATGGTAGACTGACAATCTAGCACAATCTACTGCAATCCGATGTTTTTAACCGACTTCAAAAAAAGAGGAGGTTCTCTGTTCGTCTGTACATTTGTTTTTTATGAAAGCTGAACTGATTTGGATGAAATTTGGCAAACAGTTTATAGTCTGGATTAAAACTTATATTTTTCATCTCGATCAAAGGTACCCTAGGCATTTTAATTATTTTAAACATTGAAACTAATTTGTAGTACTTTTGGGAAATTTATAAAAATATAGCCCATATTTATTTTTAACTAGCTTCCGCCCGCGACTACATCCGGATGGACATTTGAAAAAAAAAACAAAAAAAAACATACAGACGAACAGAAAAACAACCTCCTCTTTTTTTGAAGTCGGTTAAAACATCGGATCGCAGTAGATCTTGGTAGATTGTCAATCTACCATGGTAGACTGACAATCTAGCACAATCTACTGCAATCCGATGTTTTTAACCGACTTCAAAAAAAGAGGAGGTTCTCTGTTCGTCTGTATATTTGTTTTTTATGAAAGCTGAACTGATTTGGATGAAATTTGGCAAACAGTTTATAGTCTGGATTAAAACTTATATTTTTCATCTCGATCAAAGGTACCCTAGGCATTTTAATTATTTTAAACATTGAAACTAATTTGTAGTACTTTTGGGAAATTTATAAAAATATAGCCCATATTTATTTTTAACTAGCTTCCGCCCGCGACTACATCCGGATGGACATTTGAAAAAAAAAACAAAAAAAACATACAGACGAACAGAAAAACAACCTCCTCTTTTTTTGAAGTCGGTTAAAAACATCGGATCGCAGTAGATTGTGCTAGATTGTCAGTCTACCATGGTAGACTGACAATCTAGCACAATCTAATGCAATCCGATGTTTTTAACCGACTTCAAAAAAAGAGGAGGTTCTCTCTTCGTCTGTATATTTGTTTTTTATGAAAGCTGAACTGATTCGGATGAAATTTGGCAAACAGTTTATAGTCTGGATTAAAACTTATATTTTTTATCTCGATCAAAGGTACCCTAGGCATTTTAATTATTTTAAACATTGAAACTAATTTGTAGTACATTTGGGAAATTTATAAAAAATAAAACCCATATTTATTTTAACTTTCTTTCCGGCCGTGAATTTATAAAAAATCGTATTAAAATTTATAATACGATATTACCAAGCTATGAACTGAGTGCCAAATTTCATCCAAATCAGTTCAGCTTCAGAAGGCTGGACTGATTTTGATGAAATTTTACACACCTGTACGTGTAAAATTAAATATCGATATTCATCTAACCCTAACTAATCAAGGCATAAAATGGGTGCTAGACAACAGATTTTACTAGGTACTTACTTATTTTTCGAAATAGATAGGTATTTATTATACGCAGACCGTCACAGAAATTAAAATTCATCATTTCAATTACGTCCGGGAATCGAACCCAGGATCTCTTGCGCGGTAGACTGGCATGTTGAATACTGCACCACTCAGGTCATCGATCGATATCACGCGAAAATTAATGCAAAATGTTGGCAACCCTGCCAAAGACCACCGTGGATCGTGGTAGATTGTCAATCTACCAAGATCTACTGCGATCCAGATCTCGCTGGATTGACCGTGTAACGTCGCAAACCAACCGCATCAAATTCCATCAATCTGTGGTTTTGATCAGATTGAACCAGATTGACGTGTGTAATGGCTGCCTATGCGTTTGGGGTTAGAGGTTGTGTGTGTGTGTTTGTCTGTTACCATTTTCCTCGGAAAGTACTGGGCCGATTTCGATGCCGGACGGAACGGAACGGAGGCGGTATATGCGTTTGGGGTTATAGGTGGTGTGTGTGTTTGTCTGTTACCATTTTCCTCGGAAAGTAATGGGGCAATTTCTATGCAGTTTTTTGCATTCAAAAGGTTTTTAACCCACGGCGAACGGAACGGAACGGAGGCGGTACCTATATGCGTTTGAGGTAGAGGTTGTGTGTGTGTTTGTCTGTTACCATTTTCCTCGGAAAGTACTGGGCCGATTTCGATTCAGTTTTTGCATTCAAAAGGTTTTTTTACCCACGACGGACGGAACGGAACGCAGGCGGTATATGCGTTTGGGGTTAGAGGTTGTGTGTGCGTTTTTCTGTTACCATTTTCCTCGGAAAGTACTTGGCCGATTTCGATGCAGTTTTTTGCATTCAAAAGGTTTATTTCAGAGCAGGTTCTTAGATGTTTCATGGGGGTAGACCACAGTGGCGGATCCAGGATTTTGGTTTGGGAGGGGCTTAACGTAGGTGAGGGCACGATTTACCACGGTAATCAACAGATTTGTTGGGTGGACCCAAATGATATTGGGGGGGGCTTGAGCCCCTTAGCCCCCCCCCCTTAATCCGCTAGTGGTAGACTACCAAGGGGCGCTGCAGCAACCGGATAAGTCGCGCTTGAAAAGTTATCAAAAACTATTAAACTGATTTCGATGCGGTTTTCTGTAATGGGATTGTAGTTTGTCGGCGAAGGTTCTTGGAGTTACAGTGTTGAGCCGCTAGGGGGCGTAGCAGTAATCACTTTCCGAACGGTTTGACTGATTTAAATGCGGTTTTAGAGTAGATAGCCCAAATAAGATAGATGAGGGATGGGAGGAAGGGAGATAATAAAAGGGATTTTTGCTCGTGCTTGTGGATTGCCTGCTCAAGGACCCTGATCCGGAGATCAAGATTCTTGTTTTTGTTTTGCAAGTCTTGATTTTACGTTCAAGATCCTTTATTTTGTTGTCTTGGTTTTTTAAGGATTGTTCCATAGTGCTGATTTGATGACAGAAATTCCAACGATGGTGCCAAAGCCTTGACTTCTTCTTTAAAGGTCTTCTTTAGCTCACGGCTGACATCTCGAACTAATTTATGGGTAAGTAGTATCAATTGCTTGGGAGCCCATAATGAATCTACTCTCGGTAGCTCTCATCTCACTATCTCTCGGGGTACCTACCTATCTCGCTGTTAATCGATCTCGCCCCCCCCCCCCCCCCCCTGTGTCTATTTATTAAGGCGATTTCAAGGTCATCATGACTATAGGAGGCTGTGACTATAGTCTGAGGTGCCTTCGTGTGTCCTCTATGCTGCGACTGCACGACGACGCGAGAGTGTACGAACAGGCTTGTACTATTATGGATTCTGTGGTACAGGCATGGTCACTCTCGCACTGGGGGCTCTCGCGCGTGACATTCTGGACTGGAGAGGCTGAGCAAGTAACTCTCGTACGTGAGTGTACAGCTGACATAAAAATCTGTATCATTTCACGATGCATTTGGTAGAATACCAGTTTGCTATGGATTTGGTAATTACCCAGTACCTACCTATTATACATGTACCTACGAGGAGAAAATCCTACGTCAGTGTTTATTTTTATTTTCCTCTGTCCTCCGCATACACAAAGCGTGCATGGAAAAGTCGACGAAAGACATAAGGTTAGCAACTTTTCCTTGGTTTGACACAAACAGTGCACTCTACAATAGTTAAAAGTCTCCACTCAAGCGCAGCGATACGACAAAATATCAGTGAACGGTCGGTCACGGCCAAGGCCAAACTAAGTTTCGGATTTTGAACCCAATAAATCGATTTCTCATTGACACAATCTACTTTGGAACGTGATAACTTACGTGCAATTGTTTCCCGGTTATTTAACTCCAAAACATTCAATCGATTTTTAGGTAGATAGATAAAATAAAGGTAGTTTAAAATCAGTGAACCGATTATTAAAAGTATCAGTGGAAGCGCCATGTTTAACTCCGTGCTTCGAGAAATTGTCGCCAGAGCGTCGATTGAAACCAAGCAAGGAACGGTTAGTGCCCTTTTAGTATTAAAAATATCCATTCATTTACCTATATTACGCTAAAAATTCAATTTTATCGTAAATAAAACAATTAGCTAGAGAGCTATTGAAAATTACTGCAAGAATTATCTCAAGGTCCTCCTCTCAATATGATAGAGTGTTTAGGGTGTACATGCGTCAGCACCTACTCCCAGCGCCAGGAAGTGGAACACCTGGCGTCAGCACGCTTCCAAACATGTAGCATTTCGACATGCTCTACAAGAGTTATCTCAAGGTTCAAATTTGGTAGTATGGTAGAGAATAGCAAAAAAAAATAAGACTGCAGTCAGACCGCAGTGTCATGGAACATGCCGAGTCAGCACGCCTCGTAAGTTTTATGAATTTCGAGGTCGGTACAAGAGTTATCTCAAGGCTGAAAATTTGTATATTGCTTAATTATTATGCATAATTTATGAAAATAACAGTCAGACCACAGTGTCATGGAACATAGGCAGTCAGCAGTCGCTCAAAGGAGTCCAAATAAGCTGTTTGGAGCTACAACGTGTTACGAAACAGGATTACACAGTTGAAACTTGGTAAGTAGATGTATTCTGTAAACCGCTCTACGATTTTTAGTTTTTACACAAAAAATAAAAAAATTAAGGGGGGCTCCTCATACATGGAACTGAAACGAAAAAAATTTTTTTTCATCAAACCCATACGTGCGGGGTGTCTTTAGATCGCTCAAATGACATTGAGGTTCCTTAAACATTTTTTTTCAATGTCAAGCGTTTGAATGATATGCAGTATACACTTCCAAAATGGTAAAATGTGTTTTCCCCCCCTAGAACTATTAAAATAAGAAAGTGAAAAATCTTAAAAAAATATATGCTGTAGATCTTAGAAAACACTTTCAACGAAAATTGGTTTGAACGAGATAAAGCTAGCAGTTTCAGAGATATAGCACATTTTCCAAAACCGCAAATATAACTTTGTCATTCATACAAACACTATGAAAAACAAAGTTATTTTTGGAAACGTAAAATGTTATATAGTGGTATTCACTATGACTATGGTATGGTATAAAGTAACTACGGAACCCTCTTGCGCGTGGTCCGACACGCACTTGGCCGGGTTTTTTTGTACCATATTGTATATTTATTATTAATTAATATAAAATAAGGGTTTCTTTACCGGGACCCGATAAATGAGAATTCCCTGGAAACACATCGTTCCCGGAGTCGGGAAATATTTTGTAATATCCCGGGTATTTTTAAGAAATTTTCAATGCGATATTTATGCTCTAACACCATATCATAGTGAATACCACTAACATTTTACTTTTTCAAAAATAACTTTGTTTTTCATAGTGTTTGTATGAATGACAAAGTAATATTTGCGGTTTTGGAAAATGTGCTATATCTCTGAAAATGCTATCTAGCTACATCTCGTTCAAACCAATTTTCGTTGTAGTGTTTTTTTTATCTACAGCATGCATTTTTTTTAGATTTTTACTTTCTTATTTTAAAAGTTCGAGGGGGGGAAACACATTTTACCATTTTGGAAGTGTATATCATTAAAACGCCTGACTTTGAGAAAAAAAATATTTTAGGAACCTCAATGTCATTTTTAAAGAGCTATCTAAAGACACCCCGCACGTATGGGTTTGATGATTTTTTTTTTCAGTTTCAGTTCCATGTATGGGGAACCCCCCTTAATATTTTTATTTTTTATTTTTTTATGTAAAAATCGTAGAGCGGTTTACAGAATACATCTACTTACCAAGTTTTAACTGTGTAATCCTGTTTCGTAGCACGTTGTAGCTCCAAACAGCTTATTTGGACTCCACCGTTTGAGCGACTGCTGACTGCCTATGTTCCATGACACTGTGGTCTGACTGTTATTTTCATAAATTATGCATAATATTTAAGCAGTATACAAATTTTCAGCCTTGAGATTGCTCTTGTCGGTACAAGAGCAATCGACCTCAAAATTCATACAACTTTCGTGGCGTGCTGACTCGGCATGTTCCATGACACTGCGGTCTGACTGCAGTCTTATTTTTTTTTGTGCTATTCTCTACCATACTGCCAAATTTGAACCTTGAGGTAACTCTTGTAGAGCATGTCGAAATGCTACATGTTTGGAAGCGTGCTGACGCCAGGTGTTCCACTTCCTGGCGCTGGGAGTAGGTGCTGACGAATGTACACCCTAAACACTCTATCATATTGAGAGGAGGACTTTGAGATAACTCTTGCAGTAATTTTCAATAGCTCTGGGAATAAATGCTACATGGTCTGGTGCTACCTATATGTCGGTTGGTTGTAGGGCCAGGGGCCCTATTTTTGAATCGCTCGGCTGGTGTCAAGCGCTCGTTTCTACTGATTTTCGTTCGACAAATCAACTCAAATGTATGAGCTGTCGAACGAAAATCAGTAGAAACGAGCGTTCGACGCCAGACGAGCGATTCAAAATAGGGCCCCAGGGCCGGATTTACGGCAGGGCAAACGGGGCAACTGCCCGGGGCCTCCACAAGAGAGGGGCCTCCACAAAAGAGGGGCCTCCACATAAGTTGTATGTATTTAAAAAAACTTACACAACGAATGAGTAGGTAGGTACCTAATATTACGATTTGAGCTGGAGTTCAACGAAATCATCAATGATTTAGAATGATGTAGAGTTTTACAAAAAACTAAGCGCGGGAAAGAATTTAATCGCCACACGGCTCGGAGTGCGCGGCGCGAATCGCACACCGCGAATCATAGATATAGTATATTAAAAAGGGGCCGCGAATAGACCTATGCAAGTAGAGTGGGTGGGTACAAAGATAAAGATATCTTTCAAGAAACCACCCACTTGTGTAGAATTTTGCAAAAACTAAGGGCAACGCAGGAAAGAGTTAAGGCTGGTCCCAGACCTACCGGTTTCATTTCTTTGCTTTGCTGTTTTACCTTGCTTGAAAGACCGCCGGCCAACCAGGGTAATTTTCAATCTATCGCATTTTGGGACTCGACAAAATTGGCAAGATAGCCATATAGCCATAGCTTGGTGTTATCAAATATCATCGCCTGGATTGCGAAGTAGGAAGCTTATAGGAGATATTATTATGCAGAGGCGTCTTTACCTATTGTGCAGGGTGTGCAGCGCACACGGGCGCAGGGTCTTAGGGGGCGCCGCGTCGACCAAGCGGCGCCGGCGCTTGCGACGCGAACGCGAAACGTGATCACTCACGGCGCGGCGCCCCGGGGCGCTCTCAAAGACCCTGCCTGCGCCTGGGCTCGTGTTATGGCCGAAGCCGGTGTTATGGTCGAACCATAGCCAGGGCCCCGTCTCTGTTACCCTAGCCAGGGCTCTGTCACTCCACGCGCGAGTCTGAAGCGCTCGGCGTCCTCTGAGAGGACAAATTTCATACATCAGAAAAGATAAGACCTATACGCGATAGAAAGAGAGACAACTACAAAGTGAATGTTTTGGAGAGAAGGAAGCGCTGTGCAACCTAAATTGCACTTTATTGTGTCGGAGCAAGAGTCGCAATTTGTTTAAACGATTTTGCGGAGTGCAACTTCTGTACGCTAGTACTTTTATCTATTCTGTGCCCTAGCACTAAGGCCACTGTCCAAATGCTGTCGCCATTTTCGCGGACATCAAACAAAGCGTTCGGTATACATCTCTGCGCGTCAGGTATATCTCTCCCAAAGGGTAAAAACGGGATCCTATTACTAAGACTTCGCTGTCCGTCTGGTCTGGTCAAAATATGCGGTGGTCCATGGTAGAACAGCAAAGCAAAGAAATGTAACCGGTAGGTCTGGGGCCAGCCTAAGTCGCCGCACTGCCCGGAGCCACGGTAAGGTACGGTAATAATAACCATAAAAAAATCGCGAAAAAAATAAACAGCTGTTCCATAGAAAAGTACAACACCGACTCGACTATAATGTATGGAACAGCTGATTTTATTTCGCGATTTCGTGGTTGGCGCCATAGTAAAAATTGTTCATTAACATGGTCTGAACACCCCTTTTCATTTTTAGATAAACTTTAAAAATAACCGTGTATAGACGAGCTGATCTTGCTCCATATTGTTGTAGATTTTGTATGCAGTTGCTGCGTTCGGAATCACGTATGTACGGAATTCCGTAACGGGATTCCGTCTGTGTGTTTACGCGAAATCATTTGTCTCTATCTTTTTCTTTACGTGTAAGGCTGTAAGGCCGTCCGCTGCCTTGAGCGGGATCCCGCCGCGGGTACACGGCGCGGGAATATAGATTGCTGGTTTTTGACGGACAGATGCTTGCGCAGTGCATGAGTAAGCTCTAATCTATGTCGCCCCGCGCGCGTGTCCCGCTTAACACAGCGGAGAGCCTAAAGAGTATTGAAAATAACCTCACTTCTGCACTTTGTCGGTGTTTTTAGTTGTTTTTAGGGTTCCGTACCCAAAGGGTAAAAACGGGACCCTATTACTAAACCTCCGCTGTCCGTCTGTCTGTCTGTCTGTCTGCCACCAGGCTGTATCTCATGAACCGTGATAGCTAGACAGTTGAAATTTTCACAGATGATGTATTTCTGTTGCCGCTATAATAACAAATACTAAAAGCAGAATAAAATAAGTATTTAAGGGGGGCTCCCATACAACAAATGAGATATTTTGCCGTTTTTTGCTCGATATTGATGACGACTACAGGTAGACAGTTGAAATTTTCACAGACCGTGTATTTCTATTGCTGCTATAACAACATTTGCTAAAAACAGAATAAAATAAATATTTGAGGGGGGGCTCCCATATAACAAACGTGATTTTTTTGCTGTTTTTTTTGGTACGGATCCCTTCGTGCGCGAGTCCGACTCGCACTTGGCCGGTTTTTTCATTTTTATCTTTAGCACAATTATCTTTCTTGAAAAAAAGTTATTGGAGCAACTGCACAGTACGATAAAGTGTATTTTGATGTAGAATTCAATTCGTTTCCGCTTTTATTTACGCCAATAACATGGCCCGCGATAAGCGCTTTTGATGATATTCTGATTTTTTTTAACAATCATCTGTGAGGTTTATACGCAATTTAATACTTGTAGCAACTAGATAACTTCATTCTTCTAAATCACTTTAGCTTGTCGTATGTTTTTTTTGTGGCTACAACTTTACGTTTTCTATATAAAAATATGGCCCATGCAAACCATGTTTTCCTATTATGGCCGCTTAACGGCACGCTGGGCTTTCACGACAGGGTAATTCAATGAAGGCTTTATAGATGGCGTTGATAAAACTGTATGTGTCATGTCAATGTGATTTTTTTTACTAAGCTTCGAAGAGTACCTACTCAAGGTCAGGTAAGGTAGGCAGGCAGATCAAAGGCAGATTACCCTAAAATGTATCTCTTTGGGCAGATGTCAGCCAGCGAGCACTTACTTGCCTCTTTGGTATAGGCCGTTTATTTTAAAAAGCCAATTTTGACACTTCTCTTTCCATCAACGCCATCTAGTGAGGCAAATAGTTAGTTACTATTTTTATTTTTTAAATGACACTTTGAAAATCTGTACTTTTAAGCGAAGATTATATTTATTAACAACATGCGCACCATGCGCACAATAATAAAATTACTTGTTGAATATTCAACAAATAAGGACATTGGTGTAGGAATGGGGGGGGGGGGGGTAGGCCGACCGCGCCCACCCTAGACTAGAAACAGTCTGGTGCCCACACCCCAGAAAGCCTAATATCATTTTCTATTGCCCTCCAAAACTTAAATTAACGCGGCTCTACACCACCTTAACAATAATCTAAGCTCTACACATTACAAGTTAAAACATTAGCAGTAGTTTACGATCCATGATCTCAATAGATTGAATAAAGTTGAATGAAAAATAAAATGTTCACATTACTGTCTTTGTAAACGCTCGTGTCTGCTGTCAAAAAGTGCCCTCTACGCGCAGCCGCACAAACTAATTTTGACGTTTGCCAACCAAAACAAATTTAATGTTTTCGGAATTTTCTTTCACTTTATGATTTTATTAGATTTATTAGAAAGAATACCTACTTAATTTAACCACTAACAGTCAATGTAACTTATCAATTTACTTTACTATGTACGGAAAAGTGACCAACGAGTAGATTAAGGGAAGAAAACATGTGATCCATGAAGACGTGATACCAATATTGTAATATAAGTTTCCTGTATGCTTTGGTCAATGTTAGTTCATCTCGTATTATCTTTTTTGACCTTGATATTACTTATCAATACCTCCCAAGCAAAGTATTCCTCTTTGATAACTCACTTCCATTGTTATTATACAAAGGACCTACCAGAATGTGGAAGAGATGAAAACTGTGAAACACTAAATGTAAAACTTGTGAAGAACTCATTTCATGAAGAATTAGAATTCAGAGAAGAAATGGCATCAAATAGACTATATAGACCTAGGAGTGCACTTGCTCGGGCACTATATGAGAAACAGCGGAATGACAGGCATCTACAAGAATTTGACAAAAATGAGGTGAGAAAACAATATTTAAATTACTAATCACTATCAAATTAATATAGGTGCATACTTATGAAAATAGATTTATACAATATTAATTACTTGATCAAAATTGCTTAAGCCATTTCGTCAATGCCGACCCGGCCGCAAGTGGCCGGGTCAGTCAACTTGTTCACATGTTCTTCTTTTGTCTCTTTTCTTCTCAGTTTTTTTTTTAAGTGGGTATACGGCAGGTGCAGATGAGTTAATTATAAGGGTGGATCTACATTGCCAGCTACCTATTGAAAATATTTAAGAGCACTACATGAGCCCATCTCGTAGAGTTGATATCAGGCCCTGCCTGCAGGATCACTGCAAGCAGGGCTTTGTAAAGCACTCTTAAATAAAAGTTTCCTAATTTAGATTTATCATAAGGTTATATGAGATAGAACACTATCCCATCATCCCTTATTATTTATATCAGTATCCTGTATTATTTTAGTTGGTTTCCTGACAATAATGAAACAAACTGAATATATAAGATCAAATTGTTTAACACTTCAACGCCAGGTAAAATGAGACAATAGATTTTCTATTTTTGTCTGGCTGCATTTGGCCGCGTGGGCATTGATGAATTAAAACAATAAGTTGTTGTAACTTGACACTTGACAATATTTAAAACTTTTTGAAATTATAAATTTAGTGTGAGGAATAAAGACTTCTTTAAGGTCCAGAAAATTACATAATTATCTCTGTGACAATAACATTAATGCTGCTTGCACCCAGCTGCCTTCCAAGATCGTCACCAAATCATTGGCTATGTCTTATGGCTAATATAATAATAGTGAAATCATAAAACTAAATTTAGACTTGCATACAACTTATATGATGTCTTCCTATTGTAACACAATATGTTTGCCGCTACTGGTATTAAAAGCAGCACCAATGAGAATATTAATAAGTTGATAAAATTGAGCAACTAATTCTGTATAACCGTAGTATATTAGGTATAAGAAATTGATTGAAATGTTTTAATGGTATCCATGCTTTTTACCCACGACAGACGGAACGGAACGGAGGCGGTATATGCGTTTGGGGTTAGAGGTTGTTTGTATACTGTTGATAATTGATTGTTTTGGGATTATCATTTCGGATTAGTGGGTTGTGAAACTTTTGTAGGATTTCTGTGAATTAAAAAAATTTAAAGAATTAAATTTATTTCATTAACATTCAGAAACCAATGTTTTCCACCTCTCAATATTTATTGAGAATAGTGATGGGCCGAGTCTGCTTTTTATGGTATCCGAGTATTTTGGTATTCGTTAAAAAAAATTTGAATCAGTATTCAAGTCCAGGTACTCACATTGGGTATTTGAGTACTGAGACTAGTATTCGAATACTCAATTCGACTCGAATACTGTTCTGACACTTCTGAAACGTGAATTTGCATTGTTCCACATAATAGTTCAAATAGTTCAAGTATACTACACAAAATGACACTGGTTTTATGTACTAATAGGGAATATGCATCAATTTTTTTTTAATCTTAATCAAAAGTATAATGCGTGAGAAAATTAACTGTAATATTAAAACTTTTCTCTTGCGTTTTGTTCTCGTGATATAGTTACTTGAAGTTAACGCGCAGCAGCACCCGCCGAAAACGCTCCATACAAAACGGTGACGTCACACATCACGTTTCAGGTGTGTTTCGGCGCGTTTAATATGGAGTTAGCCAATAATCTTCAATTATCTCCCTAAATTTTGCGTTTAAGTACATACGTGTCATACAAAATATTGTTTCTTATTCGATATTCTATCTGACTGTAAAGTGCATTATATCCGAAAATGAAAAAAAAATATCGTTATTTTCCACTGATTTCATCGTGTGATAAAACTAAAATATTACATTTTTTTTATTTTTTTTCCTGTTCCATCATGTTTTTATACGTGTCCGCAGCGATCAAGCTCAAATTCATCAAAATCGGTGACTTATGCATATTCCCTATTCCCACAATAAACAATAAATTTAGCGCTAAAACTGATTGTCGATCCGCTTTGGTATTCGCATAATTTTAACACTCGAATTCTCTATTTGAGTACTTATGTATCCGAATACTGTATTTTCGTTACTCGAGTATGCGAGTACCAAGAAGGTATTCGAATTAGTATTCGAGTCGGCCTTGTCTCGGCCCATCACTAATTGAGAACAGTGTTTCTACCATAAAGTTAATATACCTGACGAAATAACTTTATGGTTTCTACATTTGCAAATGATTTTTTTTGTGTTATTGTCTTTAAATGAAAACTTTTTATACAGCTTGCAGTTCATTTTTTATTTTATTATTTAGTTACAATTTTACTAAATTTACTTTCTATCTATCTCACCTATATTTTATTACTTTAATTAAAAAGGTACTTTGATATGTACAGTTTTTAGATAATTTCTAGAAAGTTTATGCAAGTTATTAGCAGTATTTTTTTTTTATCAGTGCATAACTCCCACCAACATTAGGGTTACACATATACAGTGTGTATTAAAGGAAGTTTTTATTTGTAAATATCAGAAAAAAATGTATGATAAAATAACTAGATAGACCATTTATTTGCATCATAGTCCTACGCGTACGCAAAAAAAAACCGCAAATCGATGTAAAGCAAAGCCCTTTGGTACACGTATACTTGAGGTAAAAACAAAATTTTGGACCCGCAGTTCTTAAAAATTCTTCCCTTAGGAAAGGAGTTATGGCGTCATCTTTTTTTTGTATGGGAAAAAATTTTTTTTTCTGAAACCTATCGTGCATGGTATCGAATGAAAGGGCTTGCTGAGCCGGTTCTAAAAATATATCACATCATTATATTTCAGCCACTTGTCTTAAATTAAACCAAAAAACATTTTCAAAACATACCAAGTTTGGGCTCCTTCAGATCCGATTTGGTTGAACTGTTTCTTGTAAATTACACCTTAAAAGTTACATAATATCCTCATATCAAAGCACAAGAAAGTAATTTTGAAAATATCTAAATTTAGTATTTTTTTCAAATTTTTGCCCAAACTTACGTTTGTATGGGATTTTTGGAAATTGATTTTTGGTTTAATTTAAAACAAGTACTGAAATGTAATTATGTGATATATTTTTAGAAACAGCTCAAAAAGCCCTTTCATTTGATATCACACAAGATAGGTTTTAGAACAGTATTTTCTTTTTAATAAATATAATCACTTTGTGAAAGCTTTGAAATCATGAAAAAATTAAAAAAGTACTAAATATCAATATTTTCAAAATTGCTTTCTTGAGGTTAAACATGAGAATATTACATATCATTTGAGGTATATTTTATGAAAAATAATTCAACCGTATTGTATCTGTAGGAGCCCAAACTTGGTATGTTTTGAAAATGTTTTTTGGTTTAATTTAAAACAAGTGGCTGAAATATAACGATGTGATATATTTTTGGAACCGGCTCAGCAAGCCCTTTCATTCAATACCATACACGATAGGTTTTAGAAAAAAAAAATTTCTCATACAAAAAAAAGATGACACCATAGCTCCTCTCCTAAGGGAAGAATTTTTAAGAACTGCGCGTCCAAAATTTTGTTTTCACCTCAAGTATACGTGTACCACACGGCTATACTGTACATCGATTTGCGGTATTCCATTGATTTTGAGCTCGTAGAACACCCACTATCACAAACACACCTGCACATAAACAAAATGAAATATTATTCTGCTAAAAACATACTTAGGTGTGGTAATGAGTTATGTTTGTTACGGTTTTTGTATTTGTCCTAGAAGTGGAACAAAAACTGATTGAATAATCATAGCTTTTTTCAAGTTTATTTGATTGAAGATATTTAAATATTTATACATAATAAAAAGGCAAATGACACTCTTCTAAGAAACTTATTGCAAAACCAAGGATAAAGGGAACAGACAACTTCCTCAAAATTCTTCTGAGAAAAGTTTTCAAACAGATATTTCTTTAATTTAAGATAAAACTAGATGTTGTACTGCTAAGCATAACGTATTTCGTCAAATCAAGAACGAGCGATAACGAACCACGTTTGCAGGCAGCGCGGTTTGATTGGTGGATCCAATTTTGTTTCCCGGGACAATTCCTTCAATCTAGAGTCACCCATTGCTCCTAGGAGCTTTCTCGCGCACGCAATCGCCGCTCACGTGTGCTACTGCCTACGTAACGAGGATATATTTGCGTATGAAGAACACGAAATACCTCTGAATTGTGGAGGGAATAAGACATTCAACCCGCTCCTCCCCACGTGCCCCCCACTCTCCCCGCGACCCTTTTAACTTTCATCTCTGTCGAGTGCTCGGTCCACATACTTTTGTTCTATTTGATCAATGTTATTAAAATGTCGCGAGCTTGCAAGATTACAAATATCTTACTATCATATCTCTACCAGTATACTTGTATAATTGGACCCCTCTCAGGCCTGTCTATAACTAAATACAAGTTTCATAATTCGTATCTTAACATACAAATTGATCGTCATCGGTTCGTTTGGTATCAGTCAGTGACTAACCTCATTGTTTTCTATTGATTTTGTACTTGTTTGTTAATTTAGAGAAAACATAATGTTTGCTTACAATCAGTACTGAGGCTCAGTTCAACCTTTCCCCAGTTCTTTAATGCGAATATATCATTGTAAGAATGATATCACAATCTATGCACTTCAAGCTTGTTATAGAACCTTCAAAGAGCTTGTTAAGACACATAAAGGTGGGATTTATAAGCAAGTAGCGTTCCAACCAAAAAACAGTTCTTACAACTTCCAAAGGCGACATTTTGAATTTTCCAAGCATACCGGAATCTGCTAACTTTCTGAACATGACTGGAAATCTCAAAACCATTTCGAGGAATAAGCTTTCGGTACAATGTCCACTAATTAGATTTTAAAATAAGTCTTTATTTTTAAAGATATTTATAATATTCAATAAAAAGCTTTAACCTTCAAATGACCTTTCTATGACGTCATCACATGCAGATCCCACTGCCATAATAAAAAAAAGAAAAAAGGGCAAAGTCAATTTCGACAATGAACTTGGCATTAGGGATGGTGGAAGGTCGAAGTGAAAAAATATCGACATAGGTAATATTTCTCAGAAAAAAATGGGATGAAATGGAATGATGACTAAGTAATGGATTCTAATTTTAAGGTATTGTAAAACATAAAAAAAGCAAAATTAAACCCCTACACGAAATTTTGGCTCGATTTGACGAATTTGACGATGATTTTTAAGAATCAAAAGTTGGAAAAAATCAAAATGCTCCAGTGACAAAATAGTGTCGACTATTAGAATCCATACGTAATTACAAAAAAATGTTTTGGAAACATTATTGTAAAAACATCTATCGATATATCAGAGTATTTAATATCGCCCGAAAAGTATCGATGAACTTGTAATTTTTTCGACATCCCTATTATAAAATGATTGTAAATAGAAATAAAAGTATGCACATATTTTCACAATGTTTATTATGTCATCCTAAAAATTTATCAGTCCACAAGCAATCTTTACAATTTGATCTATGTAGCCTACATCCAAAATAGACACAATACATACAATACATTTCGCAATTTGGGTAGATTGGGCGTGTCAGCTTTTACAAAGTTTTTCAGCTGAGTTTCCACTGGTAAGCATTTTTATTATAATTTTACCACCTCAAAAAGTATTGCGGCAAATTAAGAAGGTAGGTTAGAACCGTCACAACTGGATTAAATGAATAAAATAGAAGAAATATTAACTATAACTTATTTGTTTACAAACAACCAAAAGTCATTATGACAGGTAATGACACTTGGCCGTTCTTTTTCTATAAGTAGATGGCAAAGGTATTCCTTCTTAAACTTTCGTGCCACTAATGACGTCATTCCGGCTGACCATATCCGCTCGACAAATATATTTATAAAAAAAATAAATTACGCGACCAAATGTTAAAATATGCAAATTAGTTTCTTAAATTGGCCTAATCTGTAGTAAAATAAAATAAAATAAAAAACCTTTTATTTTTAAACCAAAGCCAATTCCACAAATTAACAACATAATTGACAACACTTCAAAATTTTTGTCCAGTGTTTTTATTTGTTATTTAGAAATTACTGATGAAAGCAAGAGACACGTATTTTTTGCTTTCCCAAAATTTTATTTTAAGGCGCTGTAGGTAGTACAACTAGCGCCGCCAATACATATTTATTGAATAACTCGTCAACAGTAATCATTCTTTCTGTAAGTTTTAAAATCCATTCTTGCCAAAAGTGGCCTGACTTTGAGCTAAAATGGATTTTAAAACTCACAGAAAGAATGAAAACTGTTGAAGAGTTATTAAAAAATATAAGAGACAATTTAAGAGATTATTACATGAGCTTTTTTTAAATATTATCTTGGTTTCCGAGTAATAAAAATAAATGTATTGGGGGCGCTAGTTGTACTACCTACAGCGCCTTAAGTCATCATAATATTCATTTGAAAACTTAAGAGCGTAAGTGCAGTTTGAAGGATTTCTGGCGGACATTCCTTTGCCCATATGGATAAAAAAATACACTTTGATGTCAACCTGACAACCTAATTAATAATTATGTTTTTTTTTAGATAAAATCACACAATTTTTTCTACGCAAAGGAATTTTATTTTGAATATTCTTTCATCCTAATGTTACAGTGTTTTTTCCACATATTTCGTTAAATAATTGATCAAAAACCCGGAAAAAATATGTATTGTGTCAGAAATTAAAAAACCTCGAAATGGTTTTCGATTTAACGTTACTTGTAAAAAATTAAAACATGTCGATTATAGTGGCTCTGTAGAGTTGTAGACCTCGCGTTTGTAATATTAAAAAAAAAACAGAATGGCTGAAATATTATTTTTTCTCATATCTCTGCCATTTCTAAAATTTCGAAAAAATTAAAGGACCAAAAAATCCATATTCATATAATCCGTTTCTACGGATTGGATGGACCTGCTTGCAAAATTTCACGAAAACGGGACGGAAAATATATTTTTTATGCGATAATAATTTTTTAAAAAAGGTAGCTTTTCGCTACATAGTTCTCACCTCACCTGAAGTTCTGAACACTACGTTCATTGAAAGTTTTTGTTTCATTTTAAATGTCCAATACTTACAGCAAAAGATATACTAAGAGACAAGTGATAATTTTATTTTCCTATCAACAGTACCACGCCAAGGAGCAATTCATTATTACCAACCAAGCACAACATGCACGCTCTCAGCAGTTGATCTGCAAATTGCGTTTGATTGCGCCACAGTAACAATGTCCCTGCGTACGCGCATCTCGGAGCGTCACACGAGATCGAGCCCGTAATCACTGCTATCCATTCTGTTAAAACCACCCGAGGATAAATTAGTTAAGTAGACGCTTCCGTTAATCGTCGGTCGGCCGGTGCCGGTCGCCCGCTCTAAATGGATTAATTTATACTTATGAGCGGGGACGTTTTCGGTGTCACGCGAGGATGGGGTGATTGTGTTGTGATTGCTTGCGCTTCCTATGAAGGCATCCTTTATTAAACGATTCGGCCTCGCCTCGCTCGCCTTAAGAGCTTATTAGATCATCCTGAATTAAGGATCCGGAATGAAGTCGCTCCTTAATTCAGAAAGTGTAATTGCATTCAGGAAGGTAGGATCCTAGTTAGGATCCTAGTTAGGATAGAAAATGGTCTCCGGCGTTAAGGATGCTAAATCGGAAGCACTTAGGACAGTGTAATCGCATTCAGGACGCTCTGCTCCGATACAGTAGTACCACAGCCTAAAGAGTATATAGTAAGTCAACGCTTTTTATGTTGGTGAAAAAAAAGCCGCCGTTCGTTTAGATAGACAGTTGGTGCAACGACAAAACTAAGTGTACAAGGGCATAATAACTCTGTGATTTGCTTTTTTGAATAAAAAAAAAAGTGGCCAAGTGCGTGTCGGGCCACGCGCAGTAGGGTTCCGTAGTTACCATATACCATACCTTATTTAATACCACTATAATTTTCATCTGCAAAAATAACTTTGTTTTTCATAGTGTTTTTTATAAACGACAATGTTATATTTACGGTTTTGGAAAATGTGCTATATCTCTAAAACTACTAAATATGTCTCATTCAAACCAATTTTCGTAAATAGTATTTATAAAGATCTACAACATATTTTATTGTTTTATTTTTCACTCTCTTACATTTTACTACTTTGAAAGTGTATATTTTCTAAACGGTTGACTTTGAGAAAAACTACTTTTAGAAACCTCAATGTCATTTTAAAGACCTATCCATAGGCACCCCACACGTATAGGTTAAATGTTCAGTTCCATGTTCATTTCCATCCCCCCTTAATCTTCTATACTTTTTTATGTTTTGTGTAAAAATCGTTTAAAAGTCGTAAAAATTGCTGTTTTAAGTTTGACAGCTGTCATCTGTTGGTATTTGCTTTTAAACTTGATTTTAGGTATGTTATTAGATGAGTTATTCGCAAATTACATACTAGTACCTACATTAATAAACCTAGTTCAGATTAGCATTGAAAATGACACGTACCTACTACTACGTACCTATACCTCCTACCTACATGTATTTTTACGGTCACTGTATTTTCCCCTCCGTTGCTCTGCGCAAGTACATTCGTGTAACTACTGTATGATCGTTAAGCTGTGATATCGGATCCGTTATTCAGGACGGTCTAATTGGCGACTGAATTTCTCGTCCTAAATCGGACTCTGAATTCCGTATCCTTAATTCAGGATGATCTAATAAGCTCTTTACTGTTATTAAACGACACTTTACACTTTGCCTTGGCTGGACGGAATACGTGTTTAATGGCGGGTTATACGATTTTCTAGTACATGCGGTTCGTTTTATTTTTATATTCGTGTTTATTTATGAGCATCGTTATTGCTCCTAAATTGTCTATTTAGTAGCAAGGGCTACGGCTGGAACAGGCGGTTATAGATTTTGCTGTTGTATTGATACAATGCGTCTGATACCAGAAGCGTGATGTCCAAGAGAGAGCCAAGACACCTGAGTCGCGGCGGCGCATCGCTCACTGCAATCTGTACATTATTTCTCCATTGTTCGCGTAACGAGCTACCCCCTTAGAAAACACCCCGCGCCCACCCCTCCTTGACCCCCCTCCCACACCCCGCTCGAGGCGGTGGGACCTCGCTCGCGCCTTTCTTTTATCATTCCTCTCTTTATTTCCGAATGCAAATAATCCTCCACACGTGTGAGAACCGAAACCATTGTTCTCGCCTCCCACCCCCCCACCGGGGACCTTGGTGACGCAATCTTTTTCTTCAGCATTTAGGCAAATGTATGTAAGTACTTGTACTTACCTATGTACATACATCACGCAAGTTGCTAACAAAATCCATTATTTATGCTTACGCAGATAACACGCTAGTGCGGAGCTTTTAAGAACTTAATGTTTGGAGCTTATAGACAAAAAGTTCGTATGGTGTTGTTTTGTTTCATATTAAGTTAGTATTATCTATGTAAAAAATATTTTCATAAAATAGTTTTTTTATGAAACGCTCTTAAAAGCAACCAAAATCAATAGCATTTCATATCAATAGTAAGAAATCGCTATGCCAGACATTTTTCTAATCCGTAACTTGTAGAACGTGGACATAATTGCAACGCAAGGCGACGGACGTGGCCCGAGTCACCGCGAGTGGAGGACAAACAGCTCGTTAGGCCTCCGGCCAGCGGAAGGGTGGAGCGCAACGACTCCCAAGAAAAACGCTAAGTGGGAAATCAATACGTATTAGGCGTGATATCGGACCGACCGCCCGTCACACCATGATGGATGAACGCGCCCAAACTTTCCGCGCCAACTCTAATAATGACAATATACAAATTGACGTCCGCGGCCGCTTCCGAAACGCGATAGTGCCGCTCCACTCACATTATGTAAACAAACGTAAAGAAAGTACCATCCAATTTGATAATAGAAATCTCAATTACGGATATGTTTTTTGTGTCTCATCTATCATGTGGCGTCTGTTAGGAGGCTCCCGTGAGTCAATCGTCGCTCCGAATAATGCCGTCGCCTCCGTGACGTCTCACAAGGAGTGCGATATTGGAGTGGATCGACAGACGGGAGTCACAGCGCCTCTACATATTGAAAGCTATTCGGAATTTGCAAATAAATACATACATGCACGCGACTACCCGCCGCGCCGCGCCTCGCCACCTCAGCGCATCTCTGCTGCCTCTAAAATTGAAATCGTATTTGCCGATTCTCTGATGTTAGTTTCTTTTATGCACCTTTTCATAGTGAAGAACTGCATTCAAATAACAAAAATCAATACATTCGAAAACATTCCATCTTGATTAGTGATGCAACGAATACGAATATCAAACCTACTATTCGGCGAATACGAATAATTTAACAAGGTAATGAATAATACACACTATTCTTTTTTACTAAGATATTTAATAATTGAAATTAACTGCTGACTTTTTGTTCAGAAAGCAGAACATTTGTAACTTCTCATGCATTTTATGCTATGAAACAAACGAGTAACAATTGACAACTTGAGAACTCGACTTCGTTCATTCATTCAATGTTAGGGTACACCCCGTCAATAGATACAAACAGTATAGTACGTAGGTGCGTTCGGATACACGGTACACAGCCAAACTGTTTTCGTTAGTGCGTTGTCGTTGAGTTCAGTTATAATACTTATAAATAGTTTGTTTTCAATATTCGTGATGATATTCTACGAATACGAATATTCGGTAAATATCTATTATTCGGTGAATACGAATATTCATATTCGTATTCGTTGCATCACTAATCTTGACGTCAACCATCATAAACATCCCAGCCTGACAATATCTTTCTTGGTAAATGTTTCAGGAACTTAATTTCTGGGACATAAATCATAGACAGACGAGCCCAAAATCGGCAATGACGTTAGAACCACCTCAACGCCCATTTAGCAAACAGTAAAGGTGAATCGGTAACGTAAGACCATTGAAACGAAACTGGCTCGGTAACACACAAAAGCCATTTGCGACGCGCCCACTTGGGACCCGTGCTGATAGTGATACAAGGTATATTTGCACCTATCTGTACGCGTGTCGTACATCACACTTGCCCCCACACGCTCGAATATAAACATTCCAATATCAAATACACCTATAGGTAGATACGCGAAGAACTTTCATTTGCATAGTAAATGGGTTACGTATGGTTCGCCAGCATGGCGGTTTTAATGCGAACTACTTCCGCGTCGTACGGAAAATTAATCCGGGGTAGTTGGACGCGCAGACCTGGGGAGGTGTATTTATGTCACCTCGGGGACGCGAGCTCTCGCCCCTCCCCAATTATACCGCAGTAAAAGTCATAAAAAGACACCCGAAGTTTTTACACGAACCAAGAAGAGCCTCACGTGAAATTAAGAGGGGCGCCGAAATGTGAGATGAGCATGAATTTTTTATAAGCCCAGATGATGGTGCCCCGTTTATGATGTCTTATGGCGGATAATGCCCGCGCAGCACGCGTTCTTTGTTTGCTCGTGTGAATCATTAATGAGTCGACTTTATTGCAGTCAGCCGCGGGATGTATCAAATAATTAATTACTTTCCTACTACAGGCGGACGCAAGGGCGTCGGCCTGTAGTCATCCATATCAGACCACAAATTGGAGTTACACAATTCTCGTACTGTACTCAAAAAACTTCTTTGTAGATATTTGAAAGTATACCAACTGAATTGATGATAATATTGAATTACGACTAATGAAAAAGTACTGTAAAAAGTTGTCGTGGCTAAAGTTTGTCGCAGTTGGAGCACTAAAAACAACTTCGTCGCAGTAATTTTCGGCTGATTATTTAGTTTTATTGGTGCTTTATTATTGCGTCTTGTTGCTTTTCACGACTTTCAAACGACATTAATGAAAGTTTTATTGTTGAAGGTCTCCGTAAGCTTAATACCTGCTTTAGGAAGATTTATTACAATATGCATTATTCGCTTTCTTAACTTGCCAAAATATGTCAGGCTCGCAACTTAATCGAAAATTTCCTCAGTACAGAATCTGCAGCTCTCCACCCACCGTAGAATTGTGAAGCTTTGCGTTATGACCTGTGAAATTGCTTGTAATCACCCTAGATGGAATGAACAACTATGCCTCTGAATGCAGTAAAAAAAATACGTAACCAGCACGCTGTACCCGCAATACCAACTTGTTTTTTTTTCAATTCGGTGCATTCAGTCATAAATTATAAATTTATTTAACGCAATTTATGTCCTCGAAAACAGGTCGAAAACGACCTGAGAGCTGGTTAGCGCAAACAACGATTTTCGTTTTGTTCGCGCTCGCATGGAACAATACATTCTCACGTTTAATTTCATTCGGGTCTTACAATTGATTCTTTTACGATTGTGTTTATTAAGCACACTCGAAATACGATAGTGCCATTTGCGATTTTTGCTGTTACACTCTGCACCGTAATAGCTGCAGATGCGAAAGTCTCGGTTCATTTATTTATTTCAAATTTAATAGTAACTTGTTTATGGCACAATCAATAGCACCGTTTATGATTATATCCTGTATATTTTTTCTTACATTCTGATTGGTATTAAAGTTTACTTCTTATGAAAATAGCAGAAACGTAAAGCATTATTAATTGACAATTAAGTCTATCCTCCAGCGTTCCGTTTTTATGTTGCGCAATAGAATCTAGCTCAGTCCACGGCATAATGTGTCCGATGCTCCCATCGAACCGAGATAAAGAGTCCTCTGAACAGAATTCAATGTTTAATTCATACGATAGGAACACTTATATTAACGCGTTGCTGTATCTCCTGTATCGCTACGCCATACCTGTAATCGCTACTTTATGTACATAGGGCGCGGATTAAAAATTGAAATGAGTTTTACTCGTACACCGGCGTCGGTAATGGGCCTGTTATTATCATATTATAATAGGAACCAATCGCCTATATTTCACCTTCGTTTACGGATACCCAAACATTTACACTAGGAATTTTATACGTATCACTAAATAGTTTTGGAGTGTAGTGATAATAACATAGTTTAGTACCTTATGTGTATTGGTTTTTTAACAGAAAGGCTTCTAAATCTTGTAACAGTGCATAATAACGATTGGTTGTCTTTTTTTTTTTCAAAAAGATATCGCATCATCTATTGCGGTACCTACCGGTATGTCGATCATAGCTTTCGACTTTAGCTTTGACCATCTCTGTTTCCATTGCTTCTAACTAAAGATGTACAAAAGGAGGTTCATCTTTGACATCTAGTTTCATCGACTTAAAATCGCTTTCGTCAGAAGTGCCTATACTACAAGATCACATAAAGTGGTATCTCACACGGACACGTCGTAAAGTTGGGAGTTGAAGGTGTCACGCAGCAGGACTGCCCGAAGGCCCAGCGGTGCGTGCGTGAGCCTAGACGGTCGCAGCTAATATGATTATGACAGCGCTACGTGCCAACCCGACGCCGGAATCCTCGCACAAATATTCATTAATCTTTCACGGTCCGACGTCCGCCGCGATGGAGATTTAATCAGATTAAGGATCATCTTTTTTGCGGGAAAAGTCATGCCCTTTTGTTGTTAGTCCGCAGTCGCTCGCACTTTTGTGCTGAATTTATGACGGCTGATGTTTGCGCTGAATGTAAATTGCGACGGGATAATTCACTTTTCTATCTTTTTTGGTAGATTAATTCACTAGGGGATTAGACCTTACCTTAGGAACTAGATAATACCATAATGTAACATTATTCATTCTTATATTTTTACCGCGTTCCTACCTAATGCAAACTTAAAAAAAGTCGGCGCTGTAGCTGTAGGAAGCGTTCCTTTTTACCATTTTCTCGTGAAGTAGCTGTGTCGCTAATATCATTACAGATGACCGATGTTGTTCAACATTTATCGTGTAGAGCGAGGGGAGACGGCGCCAGGGCGACTGCTGGTTAACAGGACACCACGCTGTCTGGTTCACTGAACAAAATGCACCTAACGCTTTTGCCTTTAAGGTTCAGATTCCACTCGTATTTCCTATGCTTTCTCCCAGTTCCCGTGAACTTTCTAATTAGTTAAATCGCCATAATATATTTCGAATAAACGGGGACACTTTATCTTCCTTGACCTTATCTTTCAGAAATTAAGATTGACTAGTTTTTAATTTACGAAAGCTTAGTATGAAGTATTGTTTAATGGAAGTTTATAATTTTCATCAACATCCAGTACCTACCATCCTCTCGTATATCTTTCGAGGACTTATTGATATCCTCATTCTAGTTTACTCCCCAGCAAGTTAGACGTTAGTTCGCTTATCGTGTAGTATCGTGTAGCTAGGCCACAGTTGGCGCCGAGAGTGCTGTCGAGTACAGTACAGTACAACCACGTACAACGGAACCGCCACGCAGTCTGCCCGCTCCCGCTCACCCGTTCGTGGCGAGTAACGAGCTTTACGACCGCTCGCTCACAGCCGTTCACTACTACTTCAACTGCTCAACATTTTTAAACCCTACCCTAAACTCAATAAAGCCTTCACGTAACAAAACTCATTAAAAATTGAATTAAGAATCACCATTCCTTTCCAGTATCAAGAGGCCAGTGACAGCTCGATCCTTTTAAATAAACATTTAACGCAAACAATACGTAAATAACCGTTCGAAAGACCTCTAAAAATGTTAACACTTAAATGGGCGCGCGGCGTTCAGTCCGTTTGATTCGTAGATAGGACGCGGGAGGCCGAATAAAAAGTAGAATTAAGCGCGGCGAAACGCGCGTAAAATTATTTTACCATTGTATGCAAATGGCCGCTGCCGTGATTATTTTATTTCCTAAGAGGCACCAAATATAAATCCCGATTAAAAAGAAACCAATCTGCAAAACTGATCTTAGTTTCGGTGTTTAAATGTTCGGACGTGGAAAGAATAACCGCGCCTTTGTTACTTTTGAATGTATGAAATTTGAGCAAACTGGATATTCGTATAATTGGTAATGAAGTCCTTGAAAACGCCAAAGGATGCGGAGGTGGAAAATTGTAAATGCCTTCTCAGACTTACAAGAAATGTGGGAATGTGTAAATAAATACAACGAAAGATGACAACTGCGGTCTTTGAGGACGTTTACAGCCGACAAAAAAGTCGTACGTGCTTGCCGAACGTGGAAATAAATTACCTGTGCCATTTTTGATAAATTCCATGTTGACAGCACCATGTCAACTTATTCCCGATGGGCAGTTGCATTGGGATGGCGAGACTTGGAATAATGGTAAAAGTTTTCTAAGGACACATGCTTAAGTACCTTTTCTTATCCCTAATGACATCTGTAATTAACATTCTTGCAACTACATTATTCTAATTTAAAATGCTTTAGACTGTTTTAATTCTTAAGAAGGCGTTGATAAATTAAACAACTTTAATAAAAATATCTAAAAACTGCAAGCTCATGACTATCATAACATTCTCGACACCTCCGGAGATAAACCGTCGGCCATCTTGGATATAAACGCATAACTCATTTATTAAAAGGAAACACGTCGGACGGTGCGGGTCTAATGAAAGTTGGCGCTGCAAAAACGCAGCCACGGCCGGAATGTGTCGCCCGCGCGTTCTGCGCCGCGTACAGCCCATAAAAATACCGCTCGCGACTCGACGCGCCTCTCCCCCACGCCATTTCTTTTTCAATCAATTCAATCAACGGACGCCGGTCGATTGGCTTTTGACGGCCGAATTTTGAGGCATCCCGAATAATGTATTGTCACTTCGCGATGAAAATTCCACTCGCTTTCCACTCTCATTGAGGTGTCCGTATCTCATTATTATGGAATTACATTTTCATAGGATTAGACAATCAAATCACTTTGCAAAGTAAATGTAATATCTTTTTAAACTCTATTAATACCAATGGAACGAATCTTGAAGTTTAGGCAGTCTGGTTTTGAATAATGTATGCCACTTCTGCCCAAAATTGTATCAACCTTGTACTTTTGTTGAAGTGTGCGTACCAAATCAATTATTAATCAAAACGACTAAGTGCTTTGCTATTATAGTAGCTCCAGTTGTAGTCTGACTAGACGCTAATAAAGTCTTGACTCTTGAATTACAAACCCAGAGCTCCGACAATGCTTTGCTGAAGCCTTTCAACAATACCATTGTTAAAAATGAGAGTATTGTCAAAGCTCTCAAAGCATTTAAAAGATGAAAAGGTAGTTAAGTCCTTACTTTCAAAATATTTATACATGTAGCGTTCTTTTAGTTGGTTGGTTGCTATACTATTTTGGGAATGATTGTGTAAGTAATGAATCCGAGTTTGAAAAATGACATGAGGAAATACAAATTATAAAATCATTATCATGACTAGACACTTTGACATAACTTGATGATTAGTTTTTCTATGTATATTTTTGATAATTTTAGTTGTTACATTCCCTGTTTCCACATCAATTCGCAAATATTCTTAGGTTTCTAAATTAAACCGATTCAGGTATACCCCGGGGATGTCAGAGACTGTTATGCTACCGGAAAATGGTGACAATGTGCCGAACCGAACCCCCGAACAATCCACGTGCCCAGAGCTACCTTAATTGTTCTTTTTTCACTTTTTATTCGATCTCATTCCATCGATGATACTGAAATGTTGCTTTGGAATTCGAAGCTACTTCCAGTAAAATATTTACGTAAAAACAATTACGTAAAAACAATTATTTGTAAAGTTAGAACTATTTCCCAGATTTCAAACAGAAATATAAGGAAACCGATCGTCTCATTCAAATCACACAAGCCAATTTAAGGGCATCCATCAAAATGCGTGGTCTAAAACGAGAGGTGAGTCCGCGTCACAACAGAAGTGACCCATGGTTAACCTGAAGTTAATTTAAGCCGCCTGGGTGGCAAGCCAGGCGACGATACTGTCTCACGATGTTGCGGAGAGTCCAATGCTACCAGCCTTTTTTAAATTTGCCTGCCCGAACATGTTTCGAGGACATCTCCAATTGGAGCCCTACTTTGCCTTTTCTTCTCTTTTTTGGTGATTTTTTTATGCACTACGTGATAATGCTCGGCATTCACCTCATCTCATGTTAAATGACGATAAGGCCGAAGGTGGAAGCGAGCGCACTACTCCCGGAATCCTCATCACTGAGGAACTGGCTATCTTACCGGGACACAACAATTTATAAATTTTTGTTATGGCGTCAGACATAGGTAAGACGGTAGGAGCTAGCCAGGCAGACTTAAAATATGCCCTACCACCAAAGCGATTAAAAATGAACCCCAAAAAAATATTTACCTACGTAGTAAAAAAACATAACTACTTGTTCCTATCATAAAATATTTTTCACAGAACATTTTTAAAATAGCCGGATTCACCTATCCCCACTACAAAGACGTAACAGCCGATTTACGATCAAATCGGCTGGTTGGGTAATGTAGAACCAGTTTAAATACACTCGTAAATCTCCTGAGCGCGTGCCCACGCTGCAGATGACGTTTGTCTCATATACCACGTCATTCGCATACTTTCAGAACTGGCAAGTTATTTTTAAAGATCATCTTCGCTATCCCTTTTATTTCTTAAAAAACTTGGAAGTATAATTATTGTAACTAGTGGTTCTGTAGAGCTGTAAACGTCGCGTTTGTGACATTTTTGATCATTTTTCGAAATGGCTGAAATATAATTTTCCCCATATCTCCGCCATTTTGAAAAATTTCGAAAAACTAAATCGACAAAAAATCATATATAATTAAAACCTGCTCACAAATTTCCACGAGAATTGGTTGAGAAATCTGACCTGTAGAAGAGAACATACGGAGAGCCGAACAGACATACAAAACCATTTTTGCCCAAGCTGAAACGGAGACGCTTCGCGCTCGCTTGGTCAATAAAGAGGATCATTTTGAAACAGCACACCTTAAAGAACAGCAATATGATTTTCATTATGAAAACCTTGACTATAGCAGAGTAAAATTGCAAGGTGATGCAAACGCCATAAAAACAATAGATTCAATCCAATTCTAAATGTTAATTTTATTGCCCAACGCAAGCTCGGAGAGAATGATCTTTGATTAAAATTGTAGGCGGTGCATTCCCATGGGCCGGCGACGCGGAAATAATAGTGCAAATGAATGTGAATGGCGTTATGGCTGCGATCACGTCGGACCATAAATCGCATCCCCCGATAGAACAATTAAAAGACGAGTTTAAAACAATTACGCAACGGTGGCCTGAGGGCTGCTCGTGATGCCATAAAGTAGATAGACGGCATTACAAAACAAAGGGAAGACTAATTTTCTAACTCCGACAATTGAATTGCAATGTCTTCAATTTTCTTTCTCTGCAATTTTTTTTTGTTTGCTGTCTTTTGTGATTCACCTTTTGGCCATTTGGTTTTCCCATCTGAGAAGTTAGAGAGTAATGGTTATTTTTCCACATAAAATAAATTAATAACATTAAGGATGCTACAATCAAAAAACAAAACGTAAAAGGTATTGGAATGGTAAACAACAATGAAAAAGTGCAAAACCCATCAAATATTCAAACAATCCAGGATTACCTAGATGATATTTACCACTCTTCGCAGATATTCTTTGCCCATCATTTGAACAAACGCTCGCACAAATCTTAATTCCTGTACATAGTTATGCATATCTGATAGAATGCTTTATTGTTTAGTAGCTTTGTCGAGTGTTAATCGAAATCAATTGTTTTGCGGCAGTAAGTCATGCGTTAGATATTAATTGAGACTATTACAGACGCACTCGTATATCTTGGCTCTCGGCTATTAAAACAGTTTAAGTACTGTCTCTGTCGCTAAGGCGTACTTTTTGAATGGTTAGGACTAGGACACGGAAAGCCACAGGTAAAACTAGAGCATTAAATGCTTACGGCTGGCAGCGAAATAATTTATAAAACTACAGTATTTTTTTTTCGTACTGAAGGAGTACCTATTGATGGTGTTTAATGGTGTTGCTCCATAGTAAAGTATTTGCCACAATATTCTATAATGTGATGACTTTGAAAATTGTAGGGGATGAATGTTACAGTTCCAAAAGTGACCGCTTGACACTCGACAAACGTACGTACTATTCATGTTGTGGAACCTATTCCACCAATTCACGTAAATTAAATACCTACGTCTTGTGTTCAAATAATATTAACCAATACACCGCGGCTTGCCTATTAACGCTACATTGTTGCCCAGAACCTATAAACCATTCTGACAGCAGTTGAGTAACCTTATAGCACTTCAATCTTCGTCGTCGGTATTGTTTTTGCGTTGTTACGGAATAAAAGAAGGATCTTTACCATTCATCACAAAGTTGTAAAATTGGTCCTTAACATTACATCAACCTACTTTTATGTCACACACATGTATATCTTTGTCTTTACACCTCTACGTCTTTTGTATTGTTTCTTTATCAACTGCTTTTACCAGCTGACTTTTGCCTCTAAGAATTTATTGGATAGAGATAATGATTATTCTGAAAATAAATTCCGCCGTAAGCATTTCATTCGTCTGCAAATAGCTCGTCTGCCTGCAGTACGTCCAGCCGATCTGCATCCCGGCTGATCCCATTTTAATGGAGCGCCCGGCAAACAAGCTCCCAGCCGCTTACCGGTAAATCCCGCGGGATCCGCACAGAGCCCATGCGCCACTTAGCCCGGGGTACACTATCTTTTATACTTACCAGACTTCCCTTGACACCTAACTAGTTATACTACCTCAAAACGTGAAGCTTACACGATGTGCTTTTTAGCTGGAACTTATGTAAATTGACCCATATTGTAAGTATGCTTCCTTAATCTGTTTCGATTTTGTCTTTATCTTTTTATTAGAATATTATATTGAAGATTTCATTGTTAAAAAAAACTGTGCTTTTATTGCCCGTGGCAAATGAGAATGAGTCAAACTTTTTAAACTTGCTGCATTCCTTGTTTACTCAAGATCTGTTTTTTACTAGGCAACAGTGAAGAAAGTAAACTTCAGTTTTTTGTCACTTTTCCTAAACGCATACTTTATGAAGCCATGAATGTTGAAGATAGAAGTTAAACAGGACGTCACGACAAATTGTTCGCCGTTGGTTATCGTAGCGACCTATTCACCGCCATCAAAAGCATGAATGCAAAACATCAGTCGACGCGAGCCTTTTATACACCGCTGTCCAAGTGTCCACCATTTATTTCACACATTTAAATGAGAATTAATCTGGCATTGTGCGTCCGAGTTCAATGTTAATATTTCGCTGCGTATTGACAATGTGCTCGCACTAAGAGGTTTGATTCATTAGCTCGGGGCGAACGACCTGCGGATAAAGGACCTGCATCCCTCCATTCGTTCCGTGGATGCACCTTTGCTGACCTGCGCGCTAACGAGTCAACGGCACATAATGAACCCATTGAATCGCTATGACTGACCGAATGACAACAGTGAAACATTCACGATGTTGAATTGACGCTCCATCATCTAGTCGGATGACATTTGTGCGAAAAACGGTAACCCACATAGACTAAAAAATACATAGAATCGGTTCGGCCTCGATTTCTCGGCTGAATAAATCATACGCGATTTGTCTTCCTTAAACAGGTAGATTTTTAAAATGAGGAAATTGTTATTCATGCAAATCCAACTTTACACGAGCTGAAAATGAATCCTAAATAAGATTCTCATAAATAAATTAAGTGGGTGGCTCTAGTCTACCCGATCAAAAACAACATGATACAGAACATTCTTTTAGGGATCAATAATCAATAAGTTAAGTATTATGAACTTATACCGCTTCAAATTCTTATGCCTGTTTATGTAAACGATTTGAATTGTAATTGCTAAAGACAACAAACAAAAGCTTGGTTTGTTGTGGCTGTGTGTGTGTGTTTTTAATGCATTTTTTTTTGTCTTAAGTGATATCCTCAAAGAGAGAGGTCGCTCTGATGCCGATGTCTTGGTATAAACATGTGACTATACTACTTTCCTCTCTACACACATGTACATGCCTATATAAATCGATTCTCCAAAATTATCCTCTTTTCATGTCACCATGATAATAGGGAACATGCATAAGTCACCGATTTTAATAAATTTGAGCTTGATCGCTGCGGACACCTATAAAAACATGATTGAACAGAAAAATAATAAATAAAATATAACATTTTAGTTTGAATCACACAGGTGAAAACAGCGAATTTTTTTTTTCATTTTCGGATATAATGCACTTAACAGTCTGATAGAATATCGAATAAGAAATAATATTTTGTACGACAGATATGTACTTAAACGCAATATTTCAGGAGATATTTGAAAATTCTTGGCTAACTCCATAATAATGCGCCTGAATCGTGACATGAGTGACGTCACAAATGTTGACCGTTTTGTATAGAGCGTTTTCGGCGGGTGCTGATGCGCGCTAACTTCAAGTGACTATATCACGAGAAAAAAACGCAAGAGAAAAGTTTTAATATTACAGTTGATTATCTCACGCATTATACTTTTGATTTCGATACCAAAACAAATTGATGCATGTTCCCTATTGTTTCCTATCTTGTGAGTGTCATCAAAGAGTTCGACATTCAGAAATTTTCCACGATTTGTATTCTGTCTGGAGAATTCGCCTTGTCGGATCCCGTAGTTCGGATGCAGGCTATTTTAAATGGAAAGACGGCGCATTGCATAATCACCAACGTGATTCGCTATCAGTATTCGGTACTAAATATTTATTTCCTTCGGTTTTTACGATACTTTTTTTCCGTTTCGTCGTAAAAAATGTTCTAGATATTGATTATTTTATACGGCATGGTACGTTTAGTCTAATTTGTGCGATCGATTTATTCACCTCGCGACCTCTTAAGCTAACAAACAACAAGACGAAGAGCAGATTACAGCACCGCCGTGTTTATCATTATACATAGAATAATTTGTTCGTTTCTATTATTTCGTGACGTGCAACTTAGCATTGACTATTTCTATAACTAAATGCCTAGAGGGACGATACATAATTTGCACTCATTCTTTATTCTTATTAGTACATTCTTCCTACTTAAATTCATGGTATTCATAATATACGTACATAATATTTTGTGCATCGTCAAAAAGTTCTAGCTCTAAAGTTGGAAAAAACATCAATAAAGATGAATTGTGAGATTGATTGTAGCATAAACCTTAAGTCATAGTAAGTAGAGTTACAGTTATTTAATTTCATAGAAGTAGAGCCTGATCTTGGTAAATGAGATTCATAACATAACATTTATGAAAGATTCAATTAATGTCATCAGGCGCGTAATCATCTCGCCTCGAGATCAGTGCTTTATTGAATTTTATAGCCCTAAAGACCTGATTTCATCAACTATCTACTTAAACAGCCGTGTTATCAAAAGTGTGTACATATTATAGAACTCGACTACACGTACCACTTAGGTCGGTACCAGCAGATCCCTAAATATTGAGCACAAGGTACCGACGCGGGAGACTTGAATGACGGTTCGATTTGCCGTGACGATTGTTTCAACTACCGGTTTTAGATAATTATTTGGGTTCCCTGATCCCATACGAAAGCTTCCACCAATATTCATGATGAAATTAAAGAATTTAGATTATTTAGATTTACTTTTCTATGTTCAAGCAAATACTAAAACTCTCGATCGTCTTCCAAAGTCTTGGAAAAGAACAAAACGATATACCTCGCTCACTGGCTCATAGTTATTTAGATATAATCACAATACTTAACAGTTGTTGGAAAGTCACGTTTACTAATAGAATAACAAAGTTGCCTATTAACATCTTTATGTCTAACACGTATGTCTGTTACCATTTTACTGTTTCACATCATCGTTTTATGTGATCCTACAGAACCATCTTTAGCGTCTACATAGTTTTTGGTTCTTCTGATTTTAATATGAAGACACTTTGTGTATTAATTAAGTCCGGCTGATGAGTTCGCGCCGAGCCACCGTCCGTCATTACCGCATGTAGAGGCGAGAGGTTTTTTTAATTCGTCATTATGGTGTGGCGTAAAGAAATGTTAATTCGAGGCAGCGTGAAATTAACAGCGGCCGTAGTCTTTGTAGGGCCGCGCCGACTAACTTAAACACACAACGGGTGACGAGCTTCGTGCTCTTTCATACCTCTCTCTTATTTGCACTCGATTACTGTTTTTGTATAGTTTCATTAGGAACACGCTCGGTTGTTAAACAGCAATTTATGGATCTGATTGTATGAGAAGCGTCGTTCCTTTAATCATGTCGTTACTAATATGTATCGCTTGTATTTTTATATTTTCATTAGAATTTTATCATAGTGTTGTGATTTAGTGCCACTTCTGCAATTACTGGTAATAAGTATAATCATGTTATTATTATTTATTTTATTTGTATTCAACAGTCCCTATGTATCATCAATTACGTACATAAGTTTTCTTGCTGGCGATGGCGTAGTGTCAACATATAATTGACTAAAAACTTCAAATAAAACACTTTTTAACGGATACTAGCGCGGTTTTATTGAAAGTACTTTGGTAATTAGTTGTACTAATTACCAAAGTAATAAAACTTTAATAAAACTTTGGTAAGTTGTACTAATTACCAAAGTACTTTCAATAAAATCGCGCTAGTATCCGTTAAAAAGTGTTTTATTTCAAGTTTTTAGTGAATTATATGTTGACACTACACTCCGCGGAGGATATTAGATAGGAATTATAATGCTACTGTACGACAATAAGCAATTGCGAAATAAAGTAGTTTAGCATCAGAGTGGCAAACATGCGTCGAATCGAAGATCTGTCCAAAATGGTAACAGCTCCCCTGCCGTTAGTATTTGTAACCAAAAATACTGCTGTTTTTGGTGTTTTCAATACTGCTAGCGCCATCTGTCGTCGGCCGGCAGCATCTCTCGTAAAACAATCAAAAAACAAAAAAAAAACAACCAAAAGTAGATCAAAAGCATTTATTTAACAAGTACTTAATGAGACTTTTTTTACAGTGGTACCGCGTCGACAAGAGCCGGCTGGACCCCGACCTCCAGAAGAAGTTTGTACAGTTGAGCGCTGATGAAGAGACCAAGGAGTTCCTCTCTGCATCCATCGAGAAGTCTACGTGGGTTTGGACCCAGCTGTGGTACCTCCTAGCGAAGGCTGTGTTGAAGCACTTCTGGTCAATCACAGATATTAATGGGTAAGTAAGTTTTTGGAGCTCTACTTTGCAAAAGGAAAAAACCCTTATAGGATGGAGGAAACTTTTCCTGAGGAACGCATGGAGGTCATCATCGTCATTTCAGCTGCACGACACCTCTACTGCTGGGTATAAACCTTCTCCAACGATCTCCACAACGAACGGTTCGGTCTTGCGTGCGCCGCCCGCACCCAGCGGCTTCCCGCGACCTTCACCAGATCTTTAGTCCACCTTGTCGAGGACCTACCCATTTATGAACATCCAACCAGATCTATATCACCAAGTTACGTGGTCCTATTTTTTTCATACTGAGAACTTCGTGACGTCAGAATAGAATCACGTGCAAACACTTAACTCTGAAATTCTAACTACCAGAGAAAATAACATTTATTGCTATTGCTACACATGACGTGCTAATTCTAACATGACTCAAGTAATTACTACTGCTTTTAATCTCATAGATTAGGTTGTAGCAATAGAACCAAACTTTTTAATTGAAGTGTAATGAATCATTTCTTTCGCAAACGATGAATTGCCATTTGAATTACGACAATGGTCCATTATTATGAGCGTCCAGATTCGTCCAATTACGCCAATTACAATCTCCGTATAACTAACTATATGTGCTCACACGAGTACATTATATTATTTCCTCGTCCATTGTGCCGTATCTGCACAAATTAACTAATCTAACTCATCTTCAGTTAGGAAACGGTCGATAATTTATGTTATCGATAACATTGAAATCTAGTAAGTACATAAGTTTCTGCGGTGGTGTCGTGTGGGGCGGGTCGTTATGTTCCCTTAAATATGGTTGAGCGAAGCGATGGCTGGTCCATGCGTCATGCTCGTGAACGGGTGCTGCCAGTGGGAATGAGTCTGCTTCTGAGTATCTTACTTAACGCATATTGAATTGTAAAAATTGCGTTTTTTTTTATTATTTTTAATGTCTTTAAACATGTGTTTTTTGGTAAATTTTGCCTAATTTTAGGTGCACTTTCGAGTAGCAGACAGAGTGATTTCTCAACTAGTTGAAAGTTATTTACTCTCACAATTGTGAGGGTAATTACCTATCCGATATGTAGTAGGTATTTAATATCAACCTACCTACCCATTGTGTGAAAACTTTTGTTAATTATGTGATGGAAAATGACCTCACTTTAAATGTGGAGCTCATTATGTTGACGACTCTGTATGAAATATACAGGGAGAAAAAAGCAGCCCTTGACGAGTTTCTTGTCGGTTCTTCTCGTTACAATGTCTCCTGCTTAGGGTTTGCGAACTGATGGCGTAGCTTCTATGACATTCACAAGTGCTTGTAACAGCCTAGACTAAATAAATTAATTGTGATTTTTTTTGAATTATGTTCAGTCGGTGGATTTTCAACTAAAAACTGTTTTGACAATTACGCACTCGACAGGCATCCAAGCTGGTGTGTTCAAATGATTCATGACCTTCATTAACTTAAAAAAAAACTTATTTCTATATTTTTCTCACATACTTGCCTAACATTTACTTTCGTTTAGTTGATTAGCAAAAAACTTAAAGTCAAGAATATTATTTTTTATATGAATGTTACAAATCGGGGCATCGATGTGTCTGCGCTGGCGCATCACTGAGCGCGTCCGGACTCTGTGAACGCGGTCTGAAAGCGATCGCGGCGGGTGTCTATAGCCGGCCACTAATAAATAATTTAAATAAATTGACGGACGAGATTTACTCATTGGCCGTTTCCGTCTTTCAATTACGTTTTATTTATCACTTGCTACGCGACGACTGAACGCTACGCGCCGATTCTTTCGTCGTACGCGCAGCTTTAACTAAATACAACTGTATTATTTAAGGAATAAAATTAAAACATTATAAACATCAAGGAGGCAGATAATAGTGACTAATGATTTGTTGTCATAAATAAGGATGTAATCGTCTAACGAAAGCTCTTTCTATATAATGAGTCTTCAAATTTATTTCTTGTAAAGTGATCGTTATTTCAAGAAATTATTAATCAAACCGTGACGTTATATCTTCTCCTTTATTTCTATCAATCGCAGTTTGTTTTCGTGCGTAACCGTGGGCCCCTCGTACTAAATATCCGGGATATTAATCATTGCGCTTATAGTTAGGATAAATGACTCAATAAGCGTTCGCCGCCAACGCTATTGACTTTTCCGGTCCAAATATCCAAATGAATCTCTTCACAATGAATTTCAATTTGTCGCTACTCGATTGATTTATTTAACATCGTATTAGACGTGTAATATCTTTGAACGTTTTAGTACCTCGCACTCGAACTTCGGTAGGTATATACTAATCTTTCAATATAAAATAAACGTCTTTCAATTTGTGTCTCGCAAACAGGCTCATTGACACGAGACAATATAGCCGAAACCAATTGAAGAATCGAAATTCGCTGGATTCGATCAAACGTCACTCGCGAGACGATTGTGAACGTAACGTGCGACGCACGACGCGACACACGCTGACGGATAGACAGTATTTACACGCAAAATGTACAAACGAGTCCGTATCGCTGTCAACCCGAGACTTATGTAGCTTTTCATTAAAACAAGTTATAGCGATCTGCGGTACTTGGTCGTGTTCACTTTGTATATACAAGTTTATAAGCGCACCTTTTTTAGTAAGTTGAGAAATGATATGAGTCTTCAATTAGTCTGATAGGGAATGCAATACCGGGATACCGTATGCTAATTCCCGGACTGATCCCGGTCGTATAGTGAATGGGATCTCGCGTGGGATTTTGTGATTGAACAGAAGCAAAATTCATGCGTATGTGTCACTCCAGCTCGCCGCCGTTACCTTCAAGAACTATTGTATAACAGAAAAGTAATGAACAGGGAACCAATTTTTCACCTTACGCCCATTTGAATGTAGCGAAATGTCCAAGCCACATTATTTTGTTTGACTAAGGTGTAGAGTTTGTGAAGTTAGGGCTTGTAGAGTTAGGGCGTGTACAGTTAGAAGCTTGGCTCTCACAGACCTATATCGATTTAGGTCTGTGTTGGCTCTAAATGAGGTCTGATAACTTTTTGAGATTGTGAGCCATATGGTCTCGTCTTGGCAACATTTTACATGAAAATGTTTTTGGTGGAAAAGTATTTTCAGGATTACTTGAAAACTAATGAACCTATTTTCAAATTTTAATTGGAAATGGGACCATTCTGTTTAATCGATCCAGCCGTCTTTGAGTAATCGGCAGACATACACAAAAAAAACAATACAGACAAACAGAAAACCTCTTCCTTTTTTGAAGTCGGTTATAAAGAAAATAACCTCACGCAAAACCTAATCAAACAAACGTCACTAGCATCCATTGATAAGGTTCACAGATTGACGTCAAAGTGTATTTTTTTTTAATTCATGTGGGCCAACTTTTAGACTAAGCTTTTAGAATTAGTCAGTTTTCAAATTAATTTTAAGACGACCTAAAATAAATATTTTAGATAAGGAAAAACCTGTCTCTTGTTTCATAAGTAATTTCTAAATAACACATAAAATCACATAACTAAACATTTTTAAATTTTGTCAATTCACCAAGTCTCGATGATGGTACATTTGCTTTGTGATCATCATGAATTTCGAACATTTACCAGAATTAACTCGGTAAAGAAGATGGCCCAGCGTTGCCCCAGTTTCATTTTATTTAATTACTTTCATTATTAAAAAATGCTAATTACATTTTATTTAGGTATCAAGAATTGTTTTATATTTAGAAAAACAATTACAAAAACATTAAGTTGTTTTCTGAAGTATTTTGTGAAAAAATGTATGTAAATAGTACTGTAATGATAAAAAATTGTGATTTAAAAGCGTTTTAACTTAAAAATCCCACTTTTTAATGCAGAATATAATTATCAATCTGATTCTAGAGTAAAATACCTACTCCGACATACTACTTTGATTAAGACGCGATAGACTTTTATTTTTTGAGAATGGTGGGGCAAATGACATAGGCGCGATGGGACATGTCTTTTTGAGTTTTATCGCAGGCAAAGCTAGTTTGGGCAAAGTCAATAATCTTTCAATCAAAGACTACAAAACTAATTAACTGAGTAATTTAAATCCTCGATTAAATATTAATAACCAGCAGCGGTTTTCCTTATGGAAGCTGGTTAAATAAAACCTAGTCAGTGATGGCACTAATGCTAAGTACCTTTCCTTTTAGTTGTCTGCTAAGCATAATTTTTTGTATAACTTCATTTTCTCTTTAAATTAAAGCTGGTAAAGCATCTTAGATCACAAACGAACCAATGTTAAGCCCGAAAGTAGTCTTTTTGCTCCTTTGGATCGCTTAATCGAAATCGTAATGGCACCAATGTCGGAAATCATGCAGGGAAATTGAAGTCACGACGCCAAGTTACCGACCACTATCTATAATATGGTTAATGACCTACAGCTGGACGGACAAACTGCTCTAAATTAGAAATATATAACACTATCTTATTATAAGAACGATAATTTCCACAAGTGAGATTCTTTAGCTCACTTGTGGAAAATTATCAATCAATTTGCAAAAAGGATTTGAGGAAAACTTTCCAAAAAATAGTATCTTTTTGGGAAAAATTATGTCTAGACGGGGGAATTTTCACATTCATGATCAGGATATTATGTTATATTTTTTACATCTTTGATCTTTAACCAGTTTAGCTAATTATTATGTAAGTCTGTGGCTTTGCAATGTATGACATATGATTTAGTAAAAACTAGATTCTACTTTAGCTTTTAAATAATGAATCTAGTAATAGTAGTAAATCATATTCATTATTCAATCGTTGTCATTAAGAAAATTATCCTTTTAATTGATTTTTCATTTGGAAGGAGTGACTCATTTATCGTTTAAATTGTTTTTAATTCTGTACCGAATAGGGCAACTGATTTTTTCGTAAAAACCAGTAACTTTCTCAGATGTCATCATAGTTAATAACATCGATTAAACGTGTTGTTACTTATTATAGCTTTTTAAAATTTATCAATATTGTCTTCGTGTTTGCAATAAAAACTTCCAAAACGAGGAATATTACCACTTTTAAGTGCAAATAATTCTATAAATATCCCACATTAAGCGTTAATTACTGCGACCTTGTTGATTCACGTTAATAACACAAAAATGCCAAAATTCATCGTATTTCGGTTGCCAATAAAGCTTCGTTTTGATTCGCTTGTATTTTAATTACGTTAGTAAGATTCCGTAGCTGCCCGGCAAATTTTGAGTGAGTGTATAATTTAAACGAGCTCATAGTAGAGTTTACTAAAATGCCATTTACGATTTGGATATTCATTTAAAATGTTACAGTATCAGATATAAGATCATTGTTATCAACAGACACAATTGGGAACGTGTTTAACAGCTCTTTCAAGTACTCCCACGACTGATATTTCAGGTTTGGCAAACATTTATTAACTTCAATGTAGAATACTAACCTTAGTCTTAAATCTAAATGGAGCTAGAAAATTATTGATTTATTTAAAGGACATGTCCCATCGTGCCTATGTCATTTGCCCCACCATTCTCAAAAAATGAAAGTCTATCGCGTCTTAATCAAAGTAGTATGTCAGAGTAGGTATTTTACTCTAGCATCAGATTGATAATTATTTTCTGCATTAAAAAGTGGGATTTTTAAGTTAAAACGCTTTTAAATCACAATTTTTTATCATTAGAGTACTATTTACTTGCATTTTTTTCACAAAATACTTCAGAAAACAACTTAATGTTTTTGTAATAATTGTTTTTCTAAATATAAAACAATTCTTGACTGATACTATACCTAAATAAAATGTAATTAGCATTTTTTTAATTATGAAAGTAATTAAATAGAATGAAACTGGGACATCTCTTTTGTTACTTATGTCTACGACCACAGCTACGGTTAACCCTGGCAGGATTTCAATTTGTGTATGTGAGATAAGATCATCTTTAAGCTAATGTTTATTATGGTAGTATTGTATGTTTCGATTCTCTATTAGTTAAAACACTAGCGGCCGCCCGCGGTTTCACCCGTTGGGTTCCCGCTCCCGTGGGAATATCGGCATAAAAAGTATTCTATGTTTTAATCTAGGCTATTTGCCAAATTCCAACCAAATCCGTTCAGTAATTTTTGCGTGATTGAGGAACAAACATCTAAACATCCAAACCCACAAACTTTCACATTTATAATATTAGTAGGACTAGCGGCCGCCCGCGACTTTGTATGCGTGGAAAGTTTTTTTGCTATCCTTCGAGAACTGTTCTGTTTTTCTGGATAAAAGGTATCCTATGTCCTTCTCTGCACCCCTGACAACGTGTATGCAAAATTTCATGATGATCAGTTCAGTAGTTAAGACGTGAAGGCGTAACAAACAAACAAACGGACTTTCGCATTTTATAATAAGTATTAGTAAGGATTACATAATTTAGAAGACCTCTTGTTAACTGTGGTTGACTGCGATGGTTGATTCTGCGGTCTTAAACTCTTTTGATATAATATCTCAGGTTATATTTAAGTTGTATTATTTTTATCGCCAGTAAGTGTGGTCCGCCGCACGGTGGGCACCTCTCAAACGATTGCTCGATAGTGTACCATTAGCGCGAAGAGTCGCGCCGGCATCCAATTGTGCGCTTAGATATCGCATACAAATGTCGATCGGTCCGCTCGCTCGCTCGGCCCGCTCGCGCTCATCTGCATTCAATCCCATTGTTGCCGTTATTATTGGCTGTGTGCGTAATCGCTAATTTATGAATCTCGATGCTCGCGTCAGAGTCGTTCACGATCTAATCTCTCTAATGGTTCGGATTTCAATTATTTACTTTCTACTAATGCTAACAGAGCTCGTCTGTAGTTTTCCAATATGGCAGCATAAAGCCAATGTTCGACTTGTCGATCGTCCATTCAATTTTGATTTCTGATTGGTATAGACTGCATTATCTAATTAACTCAATGAGAACATTACTCTGAACAAGTTTCGCTAAATTACAGATGAATCTAGCGCAACTACGAGCATTGTTTCGAAATACCGAGCTTACGTAACGCTACTTAATAATGTCTGAAATATATTAAGCACCTGATTACGTACTACGCCTGTAATTATAGCCGGCAAGGCGACAGATACGTAATAGGGACTGAAAAGCCTCGCCTGGCGCGCCGCCGCCGTAAAAAGCGCAAAGAATACACCTCGATATGATCGCACAAAGGCCGCTCCTGAATCCTACCTCAATGCTAATTTCCACTATCGCGCTCGCCCTCATTCATTTTCAATCGGAGCGAGCTTCTCCGCTTTCTTCTATTTTTTTAAAATCACATTAAAGAATCGAATATGGTAGACGTTTTTTTACACTGCCGGTGCGTGTGACGCGATTTATTTATTTGCGGGTTTTTAAAGCGACATTCCGGCTCGCTGTATACTTGTGTCTACCCGCAATTGGCATTTCGGACTAAACGCAAGGTATACAAAGTCGTCGGTCTTAACGGTTGTTTTAACGCTCGAACCCTCGCGCGCAAGAAACTGGGGATACAAATAAATTATTAATCGTTTGTCCTGTCTTTTATAAATTAAAATCCGACGTTTTTTTTGGTCTGTATGGGCCCCGGTTGTGTATTTTTTGGTCGAAGCGCTTCGCTGTCTGTCCTCGAATTTATTAAAAAGCTTAAGTCAGAGGTGAGCAATTAAGTCTGTGACAGAAATTAATATGAAAACAGTCATCGGATTCCAGTGACCGGTCTCGGCTGCGTTTATTAATTCACAGCTCGTACGCTTTGTTAATCCTCTTATTTATTATAAATAATAATAAAGGCCTGTCATTACAGAATTAATGCAAACATATTCAAAATTAATGTATGGCAATCAAAACTTATTCGTTCTGACATGTAATAAAACTTCCATAATTTGCAATAACTTTGCTCACATCTGCAAAGTAAATGCAATCAAGAAGATAAGTAAAAGTCGCGCCGCACCAAAGTTCAGCAGTCCGGGAAATTCATGAAAATTATCTAATTACGTGTGTGCACGGAGAAAAATCGCGAGTTGCTTACGTAACCGCCCGGAAAATTACTGGCATAAATCAAAGGGCGGGCGCGGGCGCCGCGCGCCTGATTTTCTATTCGCTATCTCACCTCGGTATTATTTTGATTTATTCCCGTGCGTAATGAAAGCGTACGTCACCCGTCGACGCACCGGTGATCCGGTGGCTTTTCATTACGAAAAATGTTGCTCCTTTCGTTCGGGTAGCCACATTATTAACTAAGTAGGTGCATAAATCATGGGTATCGTAAATTTCGTAATAAAATAGGATGAGCATCACCGCAAATAGGTGTTAGTCGTGTGCGAAGTAAATCGGCGGACGTTGCGGCGAGTTGGCGATGGCGGGCGGTGGCTCGTTACGGACGGAGGTGCTACATTCCACGAGGCCGCACATTAGGCTGCGGCTGCGCAATTATGCAGGGATGCGCGACACGCGTCGCCGGCGAGACCCTCTCGCGAGCTTTATGCGCTCCAGCTGTGTAACCGGCAGCACTTACATTGTCACCGACTAAAACGATATGACTCTTCAACGTAAGTGATTCTTCAATAAGTCCGTTTTAAATGCGAACTAAAATACCTGAAACAGAATTGATTTTACTTTTATTTTCTTAAAATGTAGAGTGCTATCACTAATCTAATATAAAATAACAAAACTTAACTAACAATCTAAAATTTAATAATAATTAAGTTACATTACTTACGAGCTTATGTTTTACTTTTTCCTTCCATATTTTAGGCAAAAGCCCAAAAGTGAAGAAGCTTTATAGTATATCCTGTCAGAACTTAATACATTATGTCGCTGAACATTGACATTATACTCTTATATTCAACAAATTCTACACGCTTATGTACACATACCTATGACTGATAGATAATTACTTTCTAACACTGGAACACGTACCGTAGTGAGCATGGAATGTGCGGAATGGCGCGCAATCTGTGCCATCATCACAGATAACCAGCAAATAAGACATATCCACTGCAAGTCGGCAACTAAACGTGTCATATGGAGGGTTAACATCTCATCTTTAATATAAAAGACAGCTTATAGAGATGTACGCGTTTCTATAATATTTACAGAACTTTTGTTTCAAGGAAAATTATGTCTTGAGTAAAATTGAACTACTTATATACATTGTCTACCAAAAAACGTGAAATCATATTTCAATTTCAATTTCAATTTCAATTCATTTATTCGCAGATATAGGTAAAAAAAAGTAAACAGGTACATAATTATCACAAGAACGGCTATATCAGCATAAATATGCATGCGAAAAATATAGTGTCAATTTAAAGAATATTATCATGTTTACATACAAAAATTTTACAAATACAATTAATGACAAAATTACATAAAAAACTAAAATTGATATTGTCTAAAATTTGATGTCAAAGTTACCTACATATAAAATTAAAATTAAGTAATACATTATCAGAATTATCAGATTAATGTCATAATAATTACAATCAAAGATAATTACAATAACAAAAAACATTAAAATCTTTATATTTACAATGATTTGTCTGTCAGATATTCATTAATTGTATAATATGCTTTTTCTAGTAACAATTTTTTTACATTTGTTTTAAAGACTGAAAGCTGTTCAATATCTCTAATGGTCTGTGGCAAGCGATTATAGATTTTAGGTGCCATACAGAATACACTTTTCCTATAAAGTGCACTCTTGCTCGGTATCAACACCAAGTTCTTATTTCTCCTTGCCGATTTGAATGTTTTAAATAAGTGCAAATTGGACTTTACGTAGATGGCAACCTCAAAAATAAATAAACATGGTAAAGTAAGAATTTTTAAATTCACAAAGTAGGGCTTACAACTATCTGTTTGTTGGATTCTACACATTGCTCTTATGCACTTTTTTTGAGCCTTGAATATATCTTCTTTTAGGCAAGAATTCCCCCAGAAAATGACTCCATACCTAAGAATTGAGGCAGCGTAAGCATGATATGCAGTGAGAACTGTTCCGATATCAGATACTTTACCAAGCATGTAAAGTGCATATGAAAATTGGTTGAGCTTACTACGAACATGTTCTGCTTGAGCCTTCCAATTTAAATTATGGTCAATGTTAATCCCTAAAAATTTTGTTATGTCAATGGTTTCTATTTCTTTAGTCATACAATTTACGTCAAGTTTCATAGGTTCACCTCTATTTCTAAATGTCATTAATTTAGTCTTGTCAAGATTAATTATGAGATTATTAGATTTAAGCCAATTAATTATGTTTTCTAATGTCTCTCTTATTTCTATCGATAGTGTATAAATATCTGATCCAGTAAATATAACATAGTATGTAATGATGTAGATACAGTTACTTACAACTACATATTATTCAACTTACATTGCAAGAAAAATCAAAAACACAGACATTGTTAGTTTTTTTTACACGTAATAGGGATGAGTAAATATTTTATATTCTTGGTCAATATGAACCTTATGGGCATCGCCACTTTAACGTATTTTATTACTTCGTCCAAACGTTTTATACATAAATTGATCGGAAGCTACCAGCCATAAAGAATTAATGGAACACCCCGTTAATTTGGACATACCAACAGAGATAATATAAAACTCCGGAGGCGAAATCAAAAGAAGTCCGAAAATTTTAACGGCTGCTCGAACATTTCTTAATTAGCCACTTTTTATTGAACAGCAAATTCGGTTAACTTTAACAATGGGCTCTTTCAAATAAAAATAAAGGTGTGTTTCGTGACGAATCAAGGTGTTTCGTCTGATCCCTGGCAACTTCGTAACCCTTTTTGTGACCGCTCAAACTAATCTAGAGATGGCCTCTCAAGTTTTTTAATTAAAGATAATGTAACATAGCTGCACGTACTACGCAGCCTTACCGACACCATTTAGGGTTGCCGACACACATTAAACCAATTAAGTCCTAATTAAAATTAATTATTTTAATGCGAACCCGCAATTTACGCTATGTGACAGTGATATATTGCCAATGTAACATTGCAACTTAAATGTTTGTAGCTACCACAGCAATTAGTGGAATAAGTATCGATGGCGTAGCGTTTACACTTTTTGTAAGTCATTTTTCTTTTTATCTAAGGTGTTCGGCGCGACTGATCCAAGTAATTTCTTTAATGTCGTGCTAATTTTTTAAAAGCTGGCTTAGTAACATTCCAGTCTTAAGCTGTTTCCTGGCGGTTAAAAGAAACGAAATTATTTTCTAATCTTATGTTATTTCTTACAGTAACTTAATTTCTGATTTAATTGTTATTATAAATCAGTTAATTTTTGTTTTGTTTTTTATTTATATCGGGTAATTTTTTATGAGGGATTTTCCAAGTGTCTCACTAGATGGGGTTGAATGGACAAGGGAAGTGTCAAAATTGGCTTTGTAAAATTGAATTGTATTTTCTTTTTCCTACGTTTTCTACAGTGGACACTTGCCTGTTATTCAACGCCATCTATGGAGCCTACAGTTTCTTGTCATTTCGAAAATCCCTCATTTAGGGCGATAAAGAATTGCGTCAACCCTGCAGCTTTTGATAGTGCCTCGTAATTAGTAAGGAGAGTCATTCCGGCAATTTGAAAAGCAACATCAATGGAATCGGTAGCTGCTGCCTCATGCCTCTGTACACTTTCAAATTAACTTTCATGTATTGATTATTTATTACACACTCGAATGTCGAATGAATTGAAATAAAACACTTTTAAGCGCACATCGCCTTAATTACATTACGTTTGAGTAAACTTAAACTTATTGTTTCCTGTTATAGAGAACTGTTTATTATTTATTGTATTGTATCTGAAAGTTTTTTATCCATTACATGCAAAAACAGTCACACTAAGAATATGTTATTACTAAACATGGTTATTTACGACAATAATATTGAGGTAAGCACTATGTTGTAAATTGTTTTTGGCTTTAAAATAAAGAATAAGACGGTAATAAATAAGAAACTCAAGTAAGTAATTAATAAGAAACCCATTTGTAGAGCGACCAGCCACAATAGGATCGGTAGTCGGTAGCCGCTTTACAAACTCCAAGATTCAATTGAAGGGCATCACACACGGCGCGTTCGACGGCAGCCGCATTCATCAACAGCTCCCTTTAAATCTCCACTTTGGCTTGTAATTATAGTCCCTTTTGTATCGAAAAGAGCAATGCACTTGACCTTGTCAGTCGTATAAATATTGTAAGACTCGTACGAGATAATTGTATCGGCTTTAATGAGAGCAACGACAATTAATGTACAAAGCTCTTACATTTACCTTATAGTCTTTTAATATACAATTCTTTAATTGAATCGTTTTAGAAATCTTACTAATTTGACGATTTAACTTCAATCGACGAATAAAATCAAAACATCGATGTAGCAGCCGTAAAAAAACGTGCTCGAATTCGAAACCTCCCATTTGTGATCCAAAACAAACAACGATCGTGGCGCGGCAATTTTCCAATTGCTCCCGTTTCGACAGACACGCGGCTGCCTGCACTTTAGCTGCCTCTCTAATTCCATACAAAAAAATTACATTAAGACCGTCTTTAATAGTCGCCTGATAACCATCTATGCTGAGTGGAGGACAATTATTTCGGCGTCGGCCGCTTGATGCAAGCGAGAGAAATAAAATGCGTAAGCGCACGCGTCGCCACTGGGTTACGCTGAGCGTCGTTAAGAAAAAATTACCGGCCGCCGGTCGCCCCGCGCCGCGCGACCACGCAGCCGATTTTATCGATGGAATTTATTGTCGACACTCGTGCTCGTGCGCTCTTTCCCTATTGGTTGGTTGTCAAAATAACAGCATTAGAGAGAATCTCGAAATGCCAATGTTTAGAAAAATATTGGGAACTTCTTTTGAGACTTTGACATTCAAAACAAAATTTATTCATCTTCATAAGTTTCGACGACGTTTGGTTAAATACAATGTTTTGAAAACTTGAAGAAACTCAATCGTTAAAGAAATAAGAAGTTAGTTTTGATAAATAAGATTTCTAAAAACAAAACCTTGATTGATAAGTATATCTGTAATTGTAAAGCCCGTAGCCCTGTATATTGGTAAATCTTAGGTTTTACTAAAACATCTTAGGATTTACCAACATGAGTTGGTAAATATAAGGATTTTATAATAAAAGGGAATTTTTTGGACTTTTACCATTAGAGTTTGGCACATGCTAGGTTTGTCCAATGACCGTTGGTAAAAGTTGGATTAAAAAAAAAAAACAGTTTACATAACTTAATATTTTATTCGAATTACCTGTCAGTAACAATTTTAAACATTGTTATTTGTCATTTTAACACATTCTTCACTGTCATTATTTTTTAATGGTCTTAGGAGTATTTCTGTCATTTATTATAATATCAGTCAAACCCATTATAAATAAGTAATAAGTAAAATATGTTTTAAAAACCTTTAAAATAAACCGTGTCATTGAGGTTTACCTCCAAAATAGGTTTTAACCTAAGATGGTAAAAGTTCGAAACTAACGATGATCACAGAATATTTAAAGCTTTTACCAATAAGAGTTGGTAAATCTTAGATTTTCTTGAGAAATCTAGGATTTACCAAAGTTTGGGGTTTTACACTAACATCGACTAAATCAATATCGACAAAACTTCGCCTGAATTTCTCTCGCAATCTTTGTCAAGACTTTTGCGCAGCACAGCACTAACGAGCGATGATTATGTAGCTCGGTGCTGCTACCGAATGAGCGATTCATCAAAATTTCGCTCATAATAACTTAAACTTACGCGCTCCTTTATTGAGTAATTTGGTTAAATAAACTCTTTTGTGCGAAACTTTCTTAGCTTTTAATTTTTTCCTATGTCATACGCGTATGCACAGTCACGTAGACATCGGGAGCGCGGCACGGTAGTAACGAGTGTATAATTACCGGCGCCGGTAGCCGAAAGGCCAACTCATCGTAAGTTGATGGCGTCGGCCGGCCCGCCCCGGCCACAAAAAACTAATTAACCACCGACACTCCGCCGACTGTGTTGCGCCCGCGCCACCAACACGTAATAAACAACGGATTAATGATGGCTAATTATTTATTATTCATGCTCCGAGTTGCGACACCGGAGTTTTAATTTTAGATGAATCATGCGAATGTTTTGATTTCATTTTAGTTTGAATGCTGTCGGTAAATAATTCACCAATTGTAACAAAACTGAGGGCTACTCAAAAGGACACTTTTCTATGCGTTCGCTCGTCAACTTAAAAATTAAAAATAAGCCATAAACTCCAAAATTACTTGTCTTAGGCTTGTCAATTTCATACAATACAACAATGTCTGTGATTTACACAAACTTGCGACATGTCATGTGACTTGATCGTTTAATTCAGCGAACGAATAGAAAAGTGGCCATTTGTGTAGGGGAGCTGAGTAGGATCACAATGATGAGATTTCTCGTTAAACGCCCCAACATTTCTTATATGAGGTCATTATTTTTAAATACTATATAAAATCTCCGTAAACAAGGTCTGAGTATTCTCGGAAGTCGATCTCATCTGGATTGATGTAGCTGAGTCATTTCCACTAATTAATCATTTGTTAAAAGGTCCGCAAACAAAAGGCGGTCGCACATAAAACATACATAATGTATTTAGTGGTCGTTATACATGGTCGGGTGTCTCCAGCTCCGTGATAGATCGTCGCCATGATCGATCACTGCTCCACCTAGCGGCAACCGCAAACATCTCGCTACTTTATAACTTTACGCGTTATAATCTCACCAATCAGCTATAAGTCCCAAAACAAGGAAGTTCGCAACGCAATTCCTCTATATTTTAAAAACCCTTTCAGAGTTATTTATAGCTATTTAATGATATACAAGGTGTTTGGTAAAAGCCTTATAAAGCCGAATATGGTAGATAGGGACCATCAAACTGAACAACTTTTACTATGGGACCAACTCTGAAATCGCGAAAAAAAAATCAGCTGTTTCATACAAAAAATAATAACGAAAATATCAAAATGTATGGAACAGCTGATTTTTTTTTCGCGATTTCGGAGTTGGTCCCATAGTAAAAGTTGTTCAATTTGATGGTCCCTATCTACCATATTCGGCTTTATAAGGCTTTTACCAAACACCTTGTATAAACCTTACCTTAACCTTAACTTAATGTTATTTTAGTTAAAAGTCTATTTTCATTAATTGCTTAATGTTGATCTTTACTCTAACCTCTTCAAGGTTCAGAGTTAGTTAATTTCTTCTTTATGCTGTTCCGCTCTTTATATAGATGCACACGATGTTGCATTTTGGATATCTTGACTTTCGAGTTATATTCTGTAGCCGACTTAAATATTCCACTGTATTTCAGTGAGTTAATGACAGACCAAGGGGTCCGTGACGTAAATATTTAGTAGACTCCTTGATCTGTGACGTTAATGAATAAATCATTTATCTATGATTGTCAGGTGATAAAAAACTGGCTAACATAAAATACTCTCAAAAGTTTCCATTAAGTATTGTAATCATGATCGTACCCAAAATTGTTTCCGAAACGTACGCGACGCATTTGAATGACCGAGGTACTCCAATTTCTTACTACAAGCAGTCATCAAGCTGAATGGTGCATGGTGAATTATATTTAGGCGGTGAGGACACGGTTGCCGGGTTCGCGAAATTCGATAACCGGCCGCGACGCGTCAACAAGCCGAAGTTAATCCTGTTAATACTTATTTAAAGGCTTGGGACCTCGCTCAGCAGCGCACCCGGCCGTCCATTGTTTACCACGGTTTTACTGCCTATTCCGTGTACGTACTGCATTCCCGTCGATGTAAGCACTCCTTAAGTCGTTAGCCAACACTGATTATACTCACCGCTCTCTGGAATGCTTTACGACTAACCTTCCTCGACCTATAAATCTGATTCGATGAATTCTATGAATCGCCCTCCTAGATGCTCGATTTCGCTTAAAGAACCAAAAGAATTTCCAAATTAGTTTAATTAACCAAATAATATTTTCCAAAAATGATCGGCGCCGAAATCGGACGCTTCATTAACGCAGGAACACGGCGCGACCCAAAGAAATGTCACGTCAAAATCATTTTCTGAGAAGCGTAGCGCTACCGGAGCCGAAAGGGAATTAATAAATACAAAAGGGTTATAAAAACTGTGACAGAATTAAGAGCGGGCGCGTTAAAATGGAGGTGCGCGCGCGACGGCGACGCGAACAAGTGAAACATAATGCGCGAAACAAAGCAGCCGGAGCGAATGCCTTAAATCATTTTTAATTATGTTATGGCGGCGCGGGCGCGGGTAGGGTTACACCGGGTGTGCGCGCTGATCACGCCTGCCCGCGACGTGTGACCCCGTCGTATCTGCTGATCGCAGCTGCTGAACAATTTCGCACCTAGCTGCGCCAATTAATTTTCTTACCGCTTCGTTGGTACCCCGGCTCCTTTTGTTTTTGTCGTCGCTGCCCACTCGTAACAGTAATCAATTATGAAGCCTTACCGCCTGCTTTATGAACATTACTTCGAAGTCCTCGGATGTAAATTTTAATTACAGCCGCGATGATTAAGATTCCTATTTTTGATCGTTTCATTATGTGGACTTCGAATCCTTTAGCTCTTCATTTCCATTAATTCCCATAACTAAACATAACCATAACTAACAGGATTCTTAGCAACAGACCGTGAACGCAATGTGTTTACAATGTTGGCATTACTTTTTAAAACTCGTGACAATATTTTGTTACTTTCCATGGCAGTATTTCTATTAAAATCCATCACGAACATCGCTTAATTAATTGAAAAAAGTGTCAATCACACGAAGAATATTAATATTGAGTAGTGTGAAAGCAGCACGGCAGCCAACAGTGAGTCACAGCGAGACTCCGAGGCTCTATTTCACGGTGGCTTATCGGGGGTCACTCCGGCGTACTCTGAGTTGTTGGGCCGGACCGATCTGGGTTGCAGGGAGCGAAATCATATGTTATTTACAGTCATTTTTGAAATTATGATGTTGATAATAGAAAGTTCAGAATATTGTTGAAGTGCTGGAACATATTTTACCTATTTCAATAGTATTAAGTTTATCATTAGTTGAAATCGTTTAGACTTCATCCATGTTTATGTTGTTTTTTCCACCTTTTACGGTACATACATTTCAGAGCCAGATTTTGAAAGCAATAAATAATGTTACCAATTCTCAGCAATTCTCATGTCAGTTTCTTTGACATTGAAGGAATATTAATAAATTCAAAAATGAAAACATCAGAATATTTTACCTAAAAAGGTTCACCTTTATGTTATAATCGTCAGTCACGATTCGAATGGTAAACAAAATAACTATCATCTCTTGATTTGAGCAAAACATCTGGAATCATGATATAACTTAAGGAACAGCTTGACGTTACTTGGAAATCTGGTTTTTGTTCAAGACGCAATTCTATGCGTTTAGTTGATAAACTTAATACTTGCTGGAATGCAGAACAGTCGTTAGGCATGTTTTGTGCTTTTCCTGTCGTTTGATTTTGTGATGAATTTGATATTTGCCCATTGTTTTATAAAGTCTTTTAAAAGTTAAGAATTCAAACATACGTAAAAATCTATTGAACATAAAAATAAATCTATTATACACTGGCCTGCAAAACTATATAAATACTACAGAGGTCTATTTTCATACAAACGAGGTAACTTTGAAGCATTGGTTCTCCGCCCAGGATTAAACGTGGTGTGATCTGATGATGGCCATCCAGAGAGTGAATGGAGAAGATTCAGATCCCCATACACACCCAATAGATCTGATCAGCATTCTAAGAGCTGTTTGGATATGTTTAAAAAAACCATGAAAATAGCATTAAAATGTATGGAAATGCTGTAACTGATAACTCTTATCCTTACAGCTCTTAGAATGCTGATCAGATCAATTGGGTATGTATGGGGATCTCACGTTTAACTGGGCGGAGAACCAATGCTTCAAAGTTACCTCGTTTGTATGAAAATAGACCTCTGTAGTATTTAGTTTTGCAGGCCAGTGTAGTTGTAAAAAAAAAAAAAACTGAAATGTACAGCATTAAATTATATTTGCTTTTAGAAACTGTATCTACTTACCTATGATAGGTAAGTAGATACTATGTAATATCTATGGGCCAGGCCTCAATAAGACTTTATCACTCTGACGCCGTTTCTGACTCTGCTCTATAAAGCTTTTATAATATTGATATGTGTTTTAAAAATCTTCAATACTCGCTGTAATTAGTGCTTAGCCACAGAAAAATATGAAGTGCTGATACCACAGACCATACAGTAATGCTGATACAGATACGAGTCGTTTGAAAACGCTGAGCTCTATAAGACATTTAAATCTTTGTACTATGGTTAAAGCTTGTGTATGACGTCGTATCGTAATGCCTACAGTAGAAAGAGTAAATCTATCTGTACTCTACGTTGAAAGTATAATTATTGATACTATCTTCAGCATTTTGAGGCAAGCCCAAGAAAGAGACAAAATTATAAGGAGTTGATTACAGCACTTCCAGGATTGAAACAGTAGGTTGTGAATTCTATCTCAACCAAGTTTTCATCGAATCGTTAATTAATAAGCGATTCAATCAATTAAAATGTATTAGTTTAATTAATGTGATTGATCTTTTCTACAGATCAACCTTCACCACCCGGGACTTTCAGTCCAGCCAGCACGGTTTGCAAATTGGTAATATTCACAAACGAGCTAAGTTTGTGAAATTATATCCATTTTTAACTTTATCCTTTCTGTCCAAACTACAAGAATTAGCTGATTGACACATTGTTGCTTGTGGCCTTTTGTCGCCAGTCGACGTGGCGCGGTGTCGCAACTTGCGCACGAGCCGCGCGCTGACCGTAAAATCTTCAATCACGAAGACACTGTATGTCTATTATGTTTTAAGGGGTCAGTGGCAGACAGACTGACGCGTCTAATAATAATAAATGATCATTTAGGATGACTAAATGAGTTATTCAGTAACATTCTGAAGATGTATTTTGAAGAAGGTTTTTATCGGTGTTTTCTCCGTTAAGCTCTGCGTTCTGCTTTGTTTCGCTTAATCTTCTAGAGAACTTCTACCGGTTACTTATCCTATATAGCCCTTACTAGTTTGAATATATGGTTGTATTTTGGGAATGTCTAATGTGCATGTATAGTAGAGTTTTGTAAAGTTCAATTAAATGTTCTCTTATTGACACATGTTTCCACACACGCACTCATTGTCACACTATCAGATACCAGTCGAGTCCAATACTTTAAATCTTTTATAAAGAAATCATTGAGGAATGCTTTTTTTGACACATTTTTTTTCTGAAATATGTTTATCTCAAAGCAATTTGCAACTTCATCCCTTCGATCATATACCTGCTTCATCCATTCAGTTTTTCACGTTTTACTTTATCTTTTTTAACTGCATAAAGAATCACTACAATTAATTCCTCTAAAGGAAAATAGTAACGATCCCCCGTCTAGGTACACAGTTTGCAGTCCACAGAGGAATGCATGACCGATCGGGAGCGAGGAAAAAGCGCTCGCTAGCGGTGAATGAAGCGATTAGCGCTGAATGGCGTCGGGCACGCGGAACCGAACGTCCGGCACGACGACGGCACGGCATTGTCTCAGCGCGCTTGACCCGTGCCCCACGCAAAAACAACCCGAAAACTAATAAAAACCGCCAGACCGCTTTTGATTGAGTAAAAAATCGAGCTTTTTTGTACACGACTTACGAGACGGCCAATCACTCTTGATCAGCTTGTTCTTGCTCACCACCAGATGAGATTGAGATAATTTTGGAATTGGTTTTGGCGGATTTTAGCTGTAAAAGATTTCATTATCGTCAATGTGACATGAATAATTTGAAAGTGCACAAGCTTTTGGAAAGAAAGGCCTAAATAACCAGTTAAAGTACTTATTATGTAACCTCCTCAGAAAACTGCCTCCGACCAAATGCAACACAATTCCTTCGATAGGCGATCTCAAACCATATCGTTTTCCCACAAAAGCCGCGGCGGTTGAATACGAAATTTTAACGCGTCGAAATCTCCGTGGAAAATCCTCTCGTTTAGGATAATGGCTAGGTAACAAGGGGTTTGTTAGCCGACCCACGGTGTCCGCGAAGCTAATTCAAGCAGAAGCGCGCGCGCAGAGGCCGCATCTCATTTACCTTATTAGTGGTGCGGCCGGCGCGTCACTCAACGTCACTCGGCGCGGCGGGTGGACGTATAAACACCTCCTTACTGCCGCCTCTATCGCCTCTCTAATCACCACTGAAGCCTCAACCTCATACATAGCATGCATGCCCCGCACCAATGAACAGAGTAGTAAAAAAGTGTAAGTCTGACTCGCGCATCGACTGTTCCGTAGTTATTTTCGTTTATGCGACGATGGTTTTTGTATTTTTTTCTCATACCTATCTATGCTATATTATTATAAGACCTGCTTGCTTTCTGCCTTTCTTGATTCTAACACATAAGTTTTTATGTATTCAGCTTAGAAGTATGCCACACATTGACTACAGCCATTTTTAATGTCCCCACTGCTGGAGCACAGGCCTTTCTTGGGTGAATAAAGCGGTTAGGCCATAGCCCACCACGCAGGCCCAACAATGTGGATTGGTGGGTGTGACTGCAAATGCAGCCAGAAGCCGTGCGTTTCTCTGGTGTTCCGAAGCATAGAGAAATTCGAGATAATAAATTTTTGGTCACCCATCCCATGACCGGTCCGTGCGAAAGTTGCTTTATATCCGCAATCGCAGGGCCAGGCGCTAAACCACTGCGCCACCGAGCTCCTTGACACTCCTAAATGGCCGTAATTTTTGATGAGTTGACCTTAGAAGCTTAATTTTGTTACAGCTTCAAGGGACTTATTATTAAATATTAATTAAATACCTCCACGCATTCCTGAAAAATAGAGTCTTTGGCAGACAACTAAATTATTATAAAAAGTATCTTCTTTTTATTCTTTTCGAGAAACGGAACCCTAAAATGGAACGCAGTATATAGGTAACGAACTTCTATTTATTTTAATGTTTTACTTCTGTATGCTGGCAGCACCCTCTAATAAGTGCTGTAATTCCTCAATCACATTCGATGCATTTTCAGCGGTAATTGCGTCCGAGCTTATATATGTTGTCTCTGCACTAGACATGGCAAATTGTCTATTTTGAATAACATCTGAATATTTTAAAGCTTTAAGAAACATTAGAGGAGCTTTTGAATTTTCCTTTTTTTCAGTACAAAGTCTAGTATATTGTTGGCTATTGCAACCTTTTTTCTGTGTATTTAGTGGTTTATCATTTATTTTTTGGTAAAAAATAGTTCATAAAAATACAAGTTATTACCACTGAATACATGAAGTAATAGTAAAAGTATTGACTAGAATTAATATAAGGCATCATGTGATAGACTCTTTGTCGATTTCTGTACTATTAACAATGAAACTATTTTTCGGTAAATTTTCTCTGATGATTACTTAGGTTCTTAAGTAAAATATTCATGCACAAATTCTCAGCTTTAAATCTGCTTGTTCACTTAAGGTTCCTCGTCTAATGAGCTAATTCGGCATGCGGCTCACTCACTGGGCCTTTTGAGCTCTAGCCTATTTTGCGTTCTGCAGCTCTATTCTGGATTCGCTCGATTTCTTATCATTTTTATTCCGACGTAAAATAATGTTTGAGTCCTGCCAGCAACCGCAGAGAGACTTGAAGCCGACTCTGGTGACAGCTCAAATGCAAGTTTCAGACTACGGTTAGGTAATTTCTGATTTAATTTCAAAATAGAGTAGGAATTCTGTATGAAAACTTAACTCTTAAAGGTCTCTGCCCACTACACCGAAACCATACCATGACCGTGCTAGGAATGTACGATAACTGGCAAAAAAAATATTCTCTGTAATGAAAAATAAGACTACTCCCATAGTCCCACTCCTTTAGGCGCAATTGGTCCAATTCGCGATTGGTCCAATTCACATTATTCGCGGTTGGTCCAATTCGCAGTTGGTCCAATTCGCAATTGGTCCAAATCGCAGTTGGTCCAATTCGCAGTTGGTCCAATTCACAGTTGGTCCAATTCGCAGTTGGTCCAATTCGCGATTGGTCCAAATAAAGTGTATTTCCAAAATTAAACAAAATAACACATTTAATAGTAATCGTGACTAATTAGGTATCGCAACCGATTAATCCTACTAATATTATAAATGTGAAAGTTTGTGGGTTTGGATGTTTGGATGTTTGTTCCTCAATCACGCAAAAACTACTGAACGGATTTAGTTGAAATTTGGCACACAGATAGAAGATGGCCTGGATTAAAACATAGAATACTTTTTATCCCGATATTCCCACGGGAACGGGAACCACGCGGGTGAAACCGCGGGCGGCCGCTAGTACACTCATAAGTTGCAAAAATATATGAATATTTAAGTTAGTAAATATGTATTTAAACATAAGTATACAAAAACTTAATATACTGAATAAGCACCTTCTGGGCAAGCTCGCTCCATCGTAGACCCTGTCTTTGCTTTCTGGGCAAGACTGGGGTCAAGAGCAAACCCATTCAATATAAAAAAAAACTATAATTGGATCAACTGCGAATTGGACCAACTGCGAATTGGACTAACTGCGAATTGGACCAACTGCGAATTGGACTAACTGCTAATTGGATCAACTGCGAATTGGACCAATTGCGAATTGGACCAACTGCGAATTGGACCAACTGCGAATTGGACCAATTGCGAATTGGACCAACTGCGAATTGGAAATTTTTTTTAACATTGGACCAATCGCGAATTGGACCAATCGCGAATTGGACCAATCGCGCCTAAAAGGTCCCACTAGACCGTTCCGTCACTGGCCATGCACTTGTCCTACTTTTCAATACAAAGAATATTTTTTCCCTGACACGCTCCTAGCACGGCCATGGTATGGTATGGTGTAGTCGGCAGACCTTAAGTTGTAAAATAGATAAAACGGTAAAAAACGAAAGATATTTTTTCTGCTCAAGTTTTACCAATGTAGCGTTATAGGACGAAGTTATTCCAGCGATTCAAAAAAAAGCGCTTGAAACCTATAAGCTGCGGGAATTCAGTATTAAAACTTAACTCTTAAAAGATCTAAAACTGGAGAAAAAATTGAAAAAACAATAGATATTTTTTCTGCTCAAGTTTTACCACGTTATAGAACGAAGTTATGCCAGCGATTCAGAAATAAAGCGCTTGAAACCTATATAAGCTGCGGGAATTATGTATTAACAATAATTAAAACTTACTCTAATAGTTGTAATGTGTAGCTCAAGTTTTACCAATGTAGCGTTATAGGACGAAGTTATTCCAGCGATTCAAAAAAAAGCGCTTGAAACCTATAAGCTGCGGGAATTCAGTATTAAAACTTAACTCTTAAAAGATCTAAAACTGGAGAAAAAATTGAAAAAACAATAGATATTTTTCTGCTCAAGTTTTACCACTGTAGCGTTATAGAACGAAGTTATTCCAGCGATTCAGAAATAAAGCGCTAGAAACCTTTATAATCTGTGCTGTTCTGTACGTCCGCAATGCCACGAACGCTGGAAATGCACTCGCGCAAACATTATGCTAATGGTCATTTAAAATAACCGAGCTGCCTGTTTAACGTTCACTCAGATGATTATTTAGCGGTGTGCATTATGGAATTGGAATATGAAAGCTGGTATGGGGGTTTGCCACGCGAAAGCTGCGATTAGAAAGTTGATTTAGTAATTATTTTTAAGACTTAGTAAGTCACTGTTAAAGCAACGGAAAACAAATATTCATAAAAAAGAAATTGCGTTCATTTCAAAACTACTTCTTTCGTGGCGCAAACCTCACGCAGAATTTATTTTGCTCTTTGCACTGTCACAACTGTCTACGTCAAAGAGTAAAATAATACCACAGCATAAATGAATTAGTTCTACCACAGAATAAAATAAATAATAAGTAGTACAAGTACGCTGGTTGATGTTGATCGGATTTTACACGATTTTAGACCACAATTCTGACCCCACGTTGCTTTTCCGGTTTATGGATAGTTACTTTCTTAAAGAAGTGAAATCCCATCAAAAACATTTTCATCTGCCAAGACCTCGCCTGTCAAAAAGTTATCAGACCTCATGTAGAGCCAAGCTTCTAACTCTATGCGCCCTAACTCCAACTTTCAAAAACTCTAAACCTTAGTCAAAATTTGTGGCTTGGCCATTTCGCTACATGAAAACGTTTCTGATAAACAATAATTCTTGTAGTAACGAAACGGCCAAGCCACATATTTTGACTAAGGTCTAGAGTTTTTGAAAGTTAGGGCTTCTGGAGTTAGGGCGCATAGATTTAAAAGCTTGGCTCTACATGTCATGAGGTCTGATAACTTTTTGACAGTGTGAGGTCTTGGCAGCATTATACATGAAAATGTTTTGGTGGGTTAGGCTTTCTGCTATACTGATAAACGATTGTATGATGCCGAGATTTAAATATTTTTAACAAATAAGTTAAAAAAAAAACTTTGAAATTTTATTAGTGTTTCTAAATAGCACGTGTTTTAGATTATGTAAATAAAAACACAGGTGATAAAATCGTAGGTGGTGTTTATGCAAATACTATAGAGCCACGCTCAGTTAAAAAAGCTTATCTCGTAAACGAATTTAATTGCGCATTGTTTAGAGCGTAACGAGCGATTGTACAAAAAGAAGAATCCAAAGACAATAGGTATTGTATCTATGTAAACAAACGACGACCAATGGCAGTCGCACTCGCTTCGTAATTAAAAATTCAAATTAGGAACACAGCCCCTCGCGCGACTCGGTTGGCGATTACGGAGCGTTAATTACGCGGACCAATTAAAGAGCGGGGCGACGACGCGGCGCCGCGCTCGACCAATCAGCGGCCGCCGCTGAAGCGGGCGTGGTAATTAAGAACGAAAGGGTTGAGATTTTCCGGGCGTTAGACACAGGGGCGGCGATTAATCAACGCGTGGAAAGTGGGGGGCAAAGTTTTATGTTCCATTTATGGTTCCATTTTCTTTGACACAAGTTTGTAAAGCACAAAAGCAATTCTGTAACATTTATTTTTTATGTTACAAAACTAAAACAACAGACACTAAATGAAAATAGTACCTACATAAAACCTCCATAGTTCTTTTAAAACAGTTTATGTAAAATTTGCATTGCTGTAGGAAAAAAATAAAATTTAAATTTTTAAAATTTATTCCATTTTGTTACGAATATCATTTTTTGCATTCATACAACGGAACGTAATTTTATACATACCTTTATAATTATAATATATTGTTAAAAATTCAGTAAGTGGTTTTCGATTTACCTACTAGTTCGATTAAAAAGATATTCTTAATCCAAATGACTAAGTGTACAATATTATCAATTTCAAGTCAAAGTCATAATCATAACCGTCACAAAGTTATGTAAGGATTGTAGGGGAAACTTACAAAAGGAAACCAATAGGTACCTAAGTAGCTTCCCAACTAAAAGGCAACTTGAATAGGTTTCCATTCACCAAATATTGAAACATTCAAAAGTACTTATAAAAAACACCACCTACGAAATTGAATTTCAATTCTGTGGCAATTTACTATGAATTGGTTGGTTGTTGAGTTCCAGAACTTTCGAATATCGTTTATCTTTGAGCCACCTCCCCTATGAGAAGCATCTCCCGATGAAGATCTCCCGTAGCCCCTCAAGAAACAATAACGTACTTTATTTGCATGCAGCTATTCATTGGAACGTAAAACAGATGTACCTGGTAGAATTGACTGCTATGTAGGGATGAGGCGAGAAAGAAAACACATCTAACGATGTATCGAAACGTGAATATCGTCGATAAGGGAACACAAGCTTGAAAAATATTTTCAATCCGAAAGAAAAAGGCAGTAATTTGTTTTTCCAACGTATGAGTTTTTCATTTCATAAAGACGAATTTATAATATTTAAGATTCTTTGTATGCGAAGTTACGATTAAGTTACGTTACGTTACGATTGCATAAATAAGATTATACGAAAAATAATTACAGCTCTAAAAAAGCAAGAAATAATGTGCAAATCAATTGATTAAAAAACGTCTATTGAAGTTGGGTGGAGATTTAAAAAGTTTTATTATATCACACTTTTCAATGATAAAAAATACCCTAGAAAATCAATTAAGTACCACATTTTGCGCTGTTTGTTTTTAAGTAAAGAGTTCCGTTGGGCCTTCGCAGTTCAAGTCTAGTCCAAACGTCCTTCACCATAGATAGATAAGTAGGTACCTAACTTGTTTTTGATTCATGTAAATTCATGTAAGTTTAATCCATAAACCTACCAATATTTCAATTTGATTTTGAGCAGTTCCCTTCTGTATCTACAAAATCCAAGGTCCAATGCCAATGAAATTAATATGGTTTCATCCTTGAAGTAGGTACCTTCTTTCAAACAAAAAGAATTATCTAAATCAGTTCATAAACAATAAAAATATGGTTGGACATCCGTCTAAATTCATATCAAATAGTAACAAAAACGACAGTATTTTCAGGATTTCCTGAAAACTACCGAACTGATTTAAAAATTTCCAAAAATGGGACCAACTTCGGAACAAACGCGTGTTTGAATCATTTCAATCAGTTCAGCCATTTTCTAGTAATCGTGAACATACATAGAAAAAAATATAAATGCGAAGAATAGATAACCTCCTCCTTTCAATTTTTGAAATCGGTTAAAAAATGGTTCAATTTTCTTTCAACGAATGTCTTTCACTGTTTTCTAAACAGCAGCTCGTTTATCAAGCTAGCGGAATCCGAAAAAAGCAAAGTATTAAAAAGAAATTATCATTAAATCATTCGCAGGTATAATCATAATGTCTTTTTTCTAATTTGATCTAGAAGAGGATGAGCCATATTGTCGTAGTTTTGTTATAAAAAAGTGTCACAAAAAACTGCGGCGAAATTGGTTTTCAAGTAGAAATTTCGATGCGCTCTAATTTTTTCGACAACAAAACAGATTATCTGCCTCGATATGTCTCATCTCGTTAGATTTGCAAAGCTTAATTTCGTCACAGTAAATGGACCTAACAGAATAAGTAACAGGAAAATATTTTTTGTGACAATTTTTATCGGCAATAAATATTTTGTACAAGTCATTAAAACAAAGCAAAGCCTACCATAATTTACTATTACATAACTTTTTCGCATTTCTTAATCTAATACTGCCGCGCATAATTAACTTACTTGGGTTTTAATGTTTAGTTGGAATTTTTCCCTATTTTTCGCATAAATTCGTGGATTTTAGTCATAATTAACTTTTTTTCTAGTTACCATAACCCATTTCAAAAAAGCTTTGAGCTACAAAATAGTTACCTATAAAAGACTTAAACGCGTTCAAAATTTTAGGTTCGTTTTGTGGTTTATCGATATATTGTTGCACATCACTAGTTCACTAAAAAGTAAGCGTCGTCGTCTACGCACGTCACTTTTCCTTTAAACGCGCCACTATTTGCCTAAACGTGACGTTTTATTCCACGTGAGATGTTACAACACCATATTACGCATACATCAACTGGGTGACTACGATTTACGTACGCTTCACATTTTTTAATTGCTTTTTATCCTGTTTTTTTGTTCATAAATTTATATTTTACGTTTTTATAAAATATAAGTGCCAGTCTACAATAAGACATCTTACTGGATACCAATCTTTCAAAAGGCGCTACTCATTTGAGAAAGCTTGCTTTGCTGCTTGGTTTTCGTTCACGCTCATTAAGTTAAATTAATCCAAGTTTACTTTACATAATAAATCAGTAAGTTTTCCAATAAATAAACGGGAAAACTGAACACCTCAGTTTATTAACAAAGTCGATGAAGTATAAATGATTCGCGTAGCTATTCCTGAAGGAGAGTTATTCCGCCGCCCCCCGCGCCCGCCCGCCCGTCACCGCCAGAAGAAAAATGCTAACACGCCCCCGCGAAAACTATTAGTTATTTTGGCACCCCCACACGCCACGCTGCCTGCCTTCGATTATGGGCCACTGCTGATTCTCTGAAGGTTCGAGAGCTACTAATCTCCTTTATAGCCAACTCTACCGCATTCGAAACACCCGCTCCTGTCCCAAGTGTTTTTTTTTCACGTGACGCAATGACGCTTTCCACACAATGACTCTATTATAATAACATAAACGTGCGATGGAGGAAAAAATCTGTCACGTGTTTCATTTCAAGTTGTTCGGTGAATAAAGCTGAATTTAAACAACCAGTCTTATTTTTTAAATTTCGAGATTTAAGCGTATACAGTACTAGTATACTATTTAGAACCGGTCTTATGTTTAACACAAATATTTTTTCTGATCTTATCCAGAAGCTTCTGAATGTTAGGTACCTACTTACTTATAAAGTAAAAATAAGCATTGTATATTTAAATGCTAGAAATCTGAAATATATTCATATGAATGTATAAATTAATGATATTGGGAAATTCGATACATGACTGACAATTAAATTTAACTGAATCGCTATTACGAAAATATCAAAAGAAAAAATGTTCAGTTCAAGGCTATAGAGTACTGCAGACGCTCTGATGAAATTCAAAACGAGATAAAGAATATGGCCCATAAAAGTTTTATTGCTGTTAACTTATTTATGAAGTTGGCTACATATTTAAATCGTACATACCGTTTTCGTTCTATATTTTTCTCATTTTGCAGAGCTTCCAGGCAAAACTGACAATCTGATAAGTATCCCTAATTAAATTGACTTATTTCTGGTTGGCAAACTTAGTTGATTCGAGTTGGTCGTTGACGTTGATTGTAGTGCAGAAATATTGGGACAGTTAAAATGTTTTGGGGTTCATAAATTACTTTGACATGTTAACAAAATAGTTAACATACACCGTTTCTACGAATATTTACACTTTTTATTTTATGAATTTGGCTATAAAAAATAAGTTTTAGAAAGAAGACCGAAATCTACACAGGGTCACGTAATTATTTATCACAAGAAACTGATTTTAAAATATGTTGATTAACCTTTCATTCCTTTCTATTTAAACTGACTTAGGTAAGTACCTATTGAGCTATGATGCGATAATACTGTGATGCAGAGTACTTTACCAACCAGTAAATGAAAGTTAATTTACTGGTTTGTAAAGTATTCTGATAGGTATGCAGGTGGTTTTATTATTATAAGCAATAAGATATTGAAATTGAAATTGAAAATTTTATTCACAGAAAATAGAGTACAGTTTGGTTGTTACATATTAGAAGTCCGTCTATTTTACCAAAATTATGGCATGTGAATTTAAGAAAATAAAAATAAAAATACAAATTAATAAGATACTAGTTAATGTTAATGAACGTTAGGACTATTATATATTCTATTCTATGGTTAATATGTCAATAGTCAATCATAATCATAACATAATTCATCATATTATAAATTACTTAATAAAATTAGAAATGTAGTAACAATTTACATTTTAGACATCATGTCATTGGCATTATCATTTAACTATTTTATGTCAACTTTACAAGTAAGATATTCTTTAACTGAGTAAAAACATCTTGTTTTAAGCCATTCAAACAGTTTTCGTCTAAAGATGGTAGTATTGTAGCTCTTCGTAATCATCGAAGCTTAACTTAAAAGATTCTAGAAATGTGCGTTTAAAATAAGAGCTGAGCAATTTACCGTTCTCTTTGAAACCAGCCGTTTACAAGAAATGTTTAAATTTAATAAAACAAGCCTGGCTGAGATCGCCTATAATTTTATCGTCGCCGACGGTAGACACGCCCCAATAAATATCACATCACAACACAATCTATTTGGTTTTCCTCGTACTCTTCAAGTTATATTCGAATGTCAACGATATCTTACGAATTTGGATTTAAAAATTTAAATTGATGTTTATTTCGTGATTTCTGCAGCAGTCTAAATTGATGTTTATTTCGTGATTTCTGCAGCAGTCTAAATTGATGTTTATTTCGTGATTTCTGCAGCAGTCTAAATTGATGTTTATTTCGTGATTTCTGCAGCAGTCTAAATTGATGTTTATTTCGTGATTTCTGCAGCAGTCTAAATTGATGTTTATTTCGTGATTTAACCGCCTCTGTGGTCTAGTGGTTCGTCCACCCGTGTAAGACGCAGGGGTCCCGGGTTCGATTCCTAGGAGAGGGGGTACAATTGTACTCGGTTAGGTTTGTGGTAGGGCTTATTTCAAGTCCGCCTGGCTAGCTACCACCATCTTACCTAAGTCTGACGCCATAACAACATAAAAAATTGTTGTGTTCCGGCAGTTAGAGGTAAGATAGCCAGTTCCTCAGTGATGAGGATTCCGAGTGTAGTGCGCTTCCACCTTCAGCCTTATCGTCACTTAAAACATCATGTGAGGTGAAGGTCAAGCACCCCGTTTTGCATAATTATTAAAAAAACAATAATAATGGCAATTTCGTAGCAATCGGGCATTAAGCTCCTTCAGTTTTATTTGTATTTATCTGTAGATATATTTATTTTCTAATACACTACCTATTCCTTTCATAATTGCACCCCACTCCCCTTTTAGTCCTATCTTTATTTATTTTTCACCCAAGGGTTGCCTGGAAGAGATTACTGCTTAGCAATAAGGCCGCCTCTTGTATGCTTTTTCTCTGTAACTGTCCTTCTTTCTGTAATTCTTTTTCTTTTTGTGTATTTTATTTATTTATTATTTATTAAGCTCGTCTTCGACGCCTGCAATGTTACTATAAGCTCCTCACGCTTTTCTTGAAGAAATCCATCCGCTTTTTAAGAAAACTTCTAAGTTAATTTTGTCATCATAGCTCACACGAACGGACATTCATATTTAAACTAACAGAATGCGAGCTGTATACAGTTTTAAATCGGGAGAATGTATCAATGCCTGACGTTAAAATGAAATAAAACAGAACTGGTGAGAAGTGAATATGCCTGACGTTGTTGGTTGAAAATAGAGAATACTGAACGCAATACTAACCATTAGTGTTGTCCGTATAGTATAGAACAAAATCCTTCTATATTTCCTTACATCTAACATTAAGTTTGACGCTTTGAAGTTTAGATTCATCTCGTCCTTAATGGCGCACTATAAGATATTCCTAATCACACATTATACCCCGCGGGTATTCGATCACCGTCCGGCCTACATACAGGCAAACAATGCCTGGCCCGCCCTCCCATCTGTCATACGCGCTTCCGACACACGACCTCCTTGTTTAATTGACCTCCGACTCCTCTCATACCCTCACGCATATACCTAACCTACATTAGTACCTATATGGATTTTGTTCCCCGACTTTGATGAAAAAGCCCTGCCTTAAGGTTCTGGCAGAAATATTATGGCTTATTAATGTTATTAAACTTAAAATGTACATTTTCCACAAACGCGAGTTTCAAACTTAAAGAAAACTGATGTTGAAAAAATTCTTGAAATTAATTTAGAACTACGAAAATTGAAACAGGTTTTGAGTTTTCTTTACAAATTAGATATGACAAACCAAGATTATTTTTCGTAAATAACATAAAATGTAAAATACTTGGCTTCTATTCACTTTAAGATTTCTTACTTATCACAATAGTAGATTATACAACAAGTGAAAAAAGAAGGAATTTAGTTCGAGGTGCTATGTTGGATCCCGAGAGCAGCGAAGGATTCTAGTGTTGAATCCCGAGCGTAGCGAGGGATTCAAAAGTAGAATCCTGAGCGAAACGAGGGATACAAAGGACCGAGATGAAATTTTTTTTCACGAGTTGTGTACTCTACTTTTTACCATTGACTGCGAGAAAACATAATAGCAGAACTTACACCTACACCGTCATTTTGTAGTCGTTTTAAATATCTTAAGGGAGTGTTCTACTAACGGAACTAAACATTTTTGCCAAAGAAACATGGGTCGAAAAATGACAAAAAAAATTGACTTTCCCATACTAATAAAATGTTTTAGCTGTCTAGTTAGTATGGGAAACCCCAAATTTTTTATCGTTTTTCGACCCATGTTTCTTGGGCAAAAATGTTTATTTTCATTGGTACAACACACCCGCAAGTTAATTAAAACGACTACAAAATGACGGTGTATAGTACCTATTTATAGTTATCAAATTTTATTATTTAGATAGGTAATCGGTAATTTAACCGTTAGAAAATAGTGAAACTATAAGTTTTCCAATGACATAAAACAACCATGCTATGAGGGAAATTACATGATCAGTCTGACATCAGTCCATTTCATCAGTGTATAGACTTTGAATTTTTACAGACTGAAGATCGTACCAGACTGATGGAATGGACTGACGCAAGACTGAACATCTAATCTCCCTCTAATATAAAGAAAAGAACCCAAAGATAAGACACTAAAAAGAACCTAAATAAAATTGGCGGGATATTTTTTTTTATTTAATTGTATAATTTAGCTTTATCTATGGAATAGCTCCATACTTTCAGCACGTTTTATTTTTTTTGTACATAATTCATACGATGCGCGCTTGTTCCAAATTCAAAATATTTTTATTCACTCGGTGAATAAAACAGCGTATTATTCACTCTTATCGTTGAATTAAACGCACTTTTTAGAGTGGCAATGGTAAAAAATAATTTGACTTTCTTTTATATTACTTTGAAATTGTCATTGTTAATTTACACCTTTTTCAAAGGACAACACTTTTAAGTTTGATTACGCCATTTATCTTTAATAGTAAAGTTCTATTAACTTTGATGTATCGGCTACTCATTAATACTAATAATCAGCCTCTAGAGCTGCCCATCCTTGCCAAGCAGAGCACGCGTAAAACCCCATCAAAATAATTTGAATAGCCTTCGCTCGGAATAAATTTGTGTTACAACTCTGTCCTAAGTAAAATTAATATCGCAAGACACCTCGGTTATATAAAGGGCTTTTCTCATATCCAGAGGTGGTGGGTAGTTACACATTAGGTAAGACGCCGCCTGTACGTAATGTGACGACGGCACACCACTTACATAACAAACACAAAAGGCTGACACTTACACACAAATGAACAAACCTAGTTTGCGCTAGGGTTGCCTCTAAATTTGGAAAACTCATTAGTCGCACTACAAATCCTCGTCAACCTGAAAATAATAAGAAAGCGAGACATTAACACAACCCATAAAAGCAACCATTATCAATCATTTTAGTGAACAGTACCCAAAATTCATACAAATTATAATTTCTCATTTCTGCAGTTTTTTACTACAAACGCATCTCTCGCTTATTCCGTCTCATCATCTAATTAAAATTGTCTAGTATGAGACAATTATCCTAAATTAAATTTTTATTGCCAGCCCTGTCTCGGCAACATGACAAAGCACGAGGTCTCGCGAAGTCATCTGCCTTTAATAGATGATTACTTTCTACTCTTTACATTTGGATCGTGTCCATTGTCAACATTCCTCTTCGCCACAAATACTTTTTGTATTGAATAGCCACGGTTGTCTCAAAAGCTGAATTTTTACTTACCCACAAATAATGGAATTGTAATTCAGTACAATTTAGACCTCTTACTGTTTTTGAAATATTTAGCTTGAACTTGTTTAATAAAGATTCATTATAGAGTACCTATTCCAAGTTATAGAATCCAGTCGAACGGGGCGAATCCCTTGACATTTTAAGGAAGCTACCTATAGTACTGTTTTTGTGTGGCATGAAATAGAAAGTTGATGCAGTAAAGCAACTGTGTGCTTTTACTAGAAAGTTTTTTTGACAAATATATTTCTCTAATAAGGCTCCTAAAGATTAGACCACCTTGATCGTCGTCAACCCTAGTCGCATATATAGACAAAGCACACAGTCTCGCGAGGTCATCTCCCCTCATTAGGTGGTTAGTTTTCCGGGCGTGTCCGCAGACTCCAGGCGAGGGGGGGCGGGCGGGGGAGGCAGCAACTTACTTAATTAATCCCCGCGCTGCCGCCATTGGCCGGACCGGACGCCGGGCGGGCGGCGGCGCCCACGCGCTAATTGGCCGCCCAGAGAACAGATTACGGCGAAGCCTGCGTTAATGAAACGGGATTCTCTTACATGGAATAGAGGGTAGGTGATCCCGGGTACGAGCTATGTATAAGAAATTAGGCGTGGACTGAATAAAGTTTGTTTGGTTGGTACCTATATAAACCTTATCAAGTTTTTGGGTTAATTTGATATCTTATCTGATAAATTTTGCAACAGGATTAGTTTTTGTGTGCGGCTGACCTTAATGAGATCAAAAAGTATTTCAATACAATAAGCAATCACATCGTAGATGAATCGATTACATAAATGAAAGGTATTTCCCAAATTTCTGTTCTCTTACTCTTTTTGCGGTTCTAAATTTCGTTAAGTAATGAAATAAATCACTTGTCATACACGCATAGCCCTGAGGTTTCAATCAAAGAAAATTACTGTATCAGCCTTTGCTTTTAAAGGAGGAAAATGAAAAAATATATCATGCCCGTGGAGCGTTAATAAATATTGTAGTAGGGAAGGAGTTGGCTCGAAACTAATATTGCTCTCGTCGCGTCAAGTGAACGTATAAAGCTCAGATTTAGCGTGAGCCGAGGGCTGAGCAGGCGCGAAACGCCCAGGTAAAGTACCTACTTACACCTCGATATACGAGGAAACGTAAATTATAATATTGTGTGTGTCGGCGCTAACCCTCTCGCGCTCACGTACCCGCGCGTGTGTGCGCCCACTGAAAGAAAAGCAATTTCCTCCGAAGGGCGGGCGGGGGAGGGGGGTTGAGCTCTCGCGCGAATATAATTTTGTTCATTTTTTCATTCAGCCGAGTTAATTCGGCTTCGCGGCGGAGTCGGCTATTGATTAGGGCGCGTCTTACGTTTTAATTTGTTTGCGCGCGCAGCCAGCGATGCACCCGGCGAGATGAGCCCCCCCGCGCCCCACCGCCCGCTCCTAATGAAGCCTCCGCTAACTACGCGCTAGTGTAATCATGATCCTTTTCACAATCAGCCTCTGAAGAAATGTTTATTTTGGTGCGAACGACATAGCCATCTGTAGGATGTTCGCATGGAAACGAGTTTAGCTTACTTGGGGGCTGTTGTTTAGCATTTAAAATAAGAGTTTTTACACGCTATTTCATCATATATTCAACGTCTTTATTAGGACATCGCTTAATTTTGACAAATTTTAAATGAAAAAGTTGCTTCTTTCCTTCAAAGAATACCAAACGATTTATCACAGATAATGAATATTTTATGAAGCCTTTCCTTTGTCCTCTTGAAAGTCCAAACTAGGAATATTTAAGACTGAAATTTTTAGTTTTAGTATCTACCTACCCTTACTACTTAAAATAGTTAGGACATGATATACTAGGTACCTACGTACTTTTATCTATAGGATGCAGTCCACATCTGTATTGCGGTGGCTTGTATTTTCAGAGCAGCAACGTAATTAACGTTGCATCGGGTCCGAGCGAGCACACCCATTGGTCACCCGCCGCCTCCCCCCTCTCGCCCCCCTCCTGAAACAACGCCGCCTGCATGTGACACATTAGTAAATGAGACGACATTCGTTACCGACGCCGTTAGTTCGCAGAGAGGGTTAGGGGGGTTTCGGTGACAATTTCCTCAATTTGGGTGCACTCTCTAGTAGGTAGGGGTATGTAGTAAGAGGTACGTACCTTTTTACGACTGTTTAAGAGTTGCGTTTATGTTATATTTTCTGAGGCTCGATTTCTTGATTGATGTGTACAATAAGATTAGCTTAATCACGTCTCCTCTTCTTGTCTTACTTCTTATCTTGGAAATTAAAGTAAAGGACATGTCCCATCGCGCCTATGTCATTTGCCTCACCATTCTCAAAAATGAAAGTATGTAGCGTCTTAATCAAAGTTGTATGTCAGAGTAGGTATTTTACTCTAGAATCAGATTAATAATAATTTTCTGCCTTAAAAAGTGGGATTTTTTATGTTAAAACGCTTTTATATCACAATATTTTATCATGATAGTACTATTTACTTACATTTTTTTTTTACAAAATACTTCAGAAAACAACTTATAATTGTTTTTCTAAATATAAAACAATTTTTGAGTGGTACTATACCTAAATAAAATGTGATTAGCATTTTTTAATTATGAAAGTAATTAAATAAAACGCTGAGGCAGTTAACTAAGGCCAACGCTGGGAAATCTCCTTTTGAATTGTTTTTGATTACAATAAAATAATTTTGAAATTTTAATGCTTTTTATACTTAATTACCTATCTTTTTCTTTATCAACTATAAAGTCTATTCTTTAATTATTTTTATAATTATGCTACCATTATAAAAAAAAATCATTTTTTGGGAAATTAACATTGCAATTCAGTGACTCTTTTGTCAATTTTCGATCCCAATTCTAAGTGGCCGAATGTTTTTTTAAGGTTGAAAGTTAAATGCAATTGATGCTAAATGCAAACGAGAAGTAGTTTTGACCAACAACGAGATCAGGCACCGAATTTGGTCCGAGCAGGCCATGACGGGGCGCAGAGTTCAATAAATCGGCACGCCGCCGCCGCCTTAGCTCGGCCATTAAGCCTCACGATAGTCGATACTCTTCAGTGCTCACTTTGTTTTATTACTTTCATTTTATTGTTTTAATTTGTGTGCGGGTGCGCTATTTGCGTGCGCGCAGTTTGTCGCTCGCCCCGCCCACCGCGCAGCGGCCAATGGCGCGTCGCTAACGACCGGTGCCCGCGCCCGCGCACGCGCCGCACGCATCCCGCGCGCGCGACGCACTCGCACGCATCCCCCGCGCGACAATGCTCATTGTTTCAAACGATTCTCATTTTGCTTTCCTCACGGCCTCATCCGAGACCCGCGCCTCCCACCGAGCGATAATTTCAATGTCGCCACGTATTTTGTGATATTGACTGAGATTCCACTCGCCCTGGGTTTTATCGTCGGAGGCGCGTTTCGTCAGAGCTACTCAATAAGCAATAAACCATTCGTCTCGGAGAAGTTATTTTAAACCCTGACTGGGACTCGATTGAGCCCACGCCTTTACACCTTTTAAAGGTTATTGTGTTTTTGAAACGCAAAACATATAACCGTCAGCGACTACGCTAATATTCTGTCGGGTACAATGTTATTTTCGCAACTTTGAAGGTAAACTACCTAAATGCTAATGAAAAACAATATGTGTTGGTTGTTGACCTACGTATGAGTATGTCAAAGAGCAAAAAACACATTTATCAGAAATGTATTCCAAAAAAAATTGCGAATCCAAAAGACGGAGCCAAGTACGACACGTCGTCGTCGTCTCTTCTGATAGTATAGTACTTAATTCATTATCGCTTTTACTCTTTCTCAAGAAAATTGTATTTTTTATTCTTCATGTCATGAGTCATTTAAATGAAAATGAGTATTAAATCTGCTAGAAAGTCAGGCAACAGAAAAACAGTTAATTAAGTTAAGTTTATCTTTTCCGGAATCAGATAGAATTTCTTTGATCATCGACCCCATCATGATTGTTATTTACCTAATTTAAGCCCAAATCTAAATCAACTTCGAACAAATTTCGTTTCACAGTTCCGTTAAACCTCGTGCCTAAACAAACATTCGCCTAATTGATCTATTCCGTTTATTGTTCCACAAAATCTTTTCCTCAAAGTTCGCAAACGGAACGATCGAGTCACCGCACGAATAATATTAAAGGGGAAACTAAGCAATTGATAGTAAAAATGGGCGGTGAAATAGAAAAATATCGTCGGACGCATTCGTGGCCTGGTAAAATATTCAATCGGGGCAATTCGGTCCGCGTATAAATTCGGCCCCGCCATTATTTGTAGCGTCCTCGCGACCGAAAATCGGTGCCTACATTGATAGTCGTCATTTTTCTTGTAGGTATCGTTAATATTTTACGGGTGCGTGTCAACGCTTTATGGGCCCACTCTTAACACTAAAACGTTTTGGCCCCGTACTCATTGTTTATACATTTTACTATCCACTTTTTTTATAGTTTATTACCACTCCAGTGGCCCGAGTTACGGCGTGGCTGTTGTGACGTTCGATTATGCTCTATCGAACTTGATTTTATTGCGCCCTAATATAGTCTAAGCTTAGACCTCGCTTTATGTACTCCGGTAACTTGTTCACCTCATATGGAGGTTGTAAACTCTTTCTGCAAATTTCGTTTAACCTTATAACTTTTCTTTATGTTTATTGTGTAGAATAATCTCTCTTTAAATTAATCTCGTGAATACCTACAGTGGTACGGCTGAAACCAATTTGATTCCACCACTCAATTACAGCGCGACTTCAACTTGGAGCTAGTAACGTAACATAAATAAGCGCCAATTCCTAAAGCAATCTAAAAGACAAAGCCTGAGCTTACTATCTAAGTGTAATTATCCGACCGAGTTTGCGAGCAGAAAAGAATTTCCGGCGCTCGTGTGTGCGTGGGGGGGAGGGGGTAGGGTAGGCTCACATGGGACGCGCTCTAATGAGGTGCCTGAAAGCGACAATGTCTCTCAGCAAAGCAAATGTGTAGCTATCTACATATGCGGGGAGGAGTTCCTCCTATCTCCTGCAGGGCTATGTGCTCCTGGTACCGTCTTATTTATGTGGACAAATAACGCTGGGAATGTTTTTATTTCTTAATATTACTGAACGCTATCAATTATTATGTTTCTTTGATGTAGGTTTCTAGTTTCCACGTGTTCATTTTTGATGGCACGTTTATTGTAGGTAGATGAGTATACGTGTACCTACGGTGCTTCTGGCTCGATAGATGGTCATACTTTTAATTACCTAGTTCATTTCATTATAGTACCTAATAAGAACACCCTATGTGTGTCACAGATTACTAAATAGTATGTTCTCCGTCTGTTGTCATACCTTAATCTTCCGGAGCTTATGTTGGGTGGGGGAAAAAAAGGTCGTCGGAAAATTTGATAAAGTACCATGTGGCTTATTTAATTAATAAGTTTTTATGAATTGAGTGCGATTATGCAAAATGTCTGTCACCTTTTTGACTGGTCTGCTGAAACATACAAAATTACAAACATATACTGATTCCTCATGCATACCAGCCGCAGACTCTATAGTCGTTAAGGGTTAAAAGGTAGTCCCACCGAAAATTAGAGGGTGTTCCACTATATACGACTTATAGTATTTGCACGTGTGTGACGTAAGGATGGTGTGAGGCGGGCGAGGGTCGATTGCGCCTTCCGGTCCGGAGCCGGTTTTAATTTCCCGCGCGAGGCGGCGGCGGCGGCGCGTTAAGTTTAAACGGCCGGAGATGAGCCGCACACGTACTAATATCATGCACGGCCCGGGCCGTCGCCATAGCGACGCACACTCAAATGACGTGTGTGGCGCGGCGCGGGTGTGAGGCCGGGGGTAATATGATTTGAGCGCCCCCGGCCGCGACACCCCGCCCGCTTGTTTGCTCTCCGATGCAATCGCGATACGAGCGCCCGCCCCGCGCCCCGCGCCCGGCGACACATCTCTCACCTCCATCGTCGATAACCGCATCGGATTCCTTGTTGCAAGCCACCGCATTCTATTGAAATAGATACTCGCTGCCCGCCTATCCACATTCTGTACTCGATTTACACATCACCCCTTGCACAATGTTCGACTCCACTAGACCGTGTCGCGAGTGCCCTCATCTCTTTTCTGTTTCCGAGTCTGTCCACACTATCTTCATGCAAGAATGCAAACACCTTCGGTGTTTCGGTACTTCGGTACCGAACGCGTAAAAACCAACGTAAATACCGCGGAGACGGTTTTATTACTCCAGAATGCGACTCGCATTTAATATTCCATTCTGGAACCATTTCAACGACCTAATGCTCCGTTATACCCGTTTAAAGCTACCGAGAAGTCCTCGAGTGATACCAGGTGAGCCGTTTTAGGCATTCAGCTTAAGAAGCGAGCTCGACAACAATGCTCATTCTCGGTTATGGTCCTAATAAATCAATCATACAGCTGGCGCAGCGTCGCAACAGAGTAACGAGCGACGTCATACTCGCTTCTGTTTTTGCTGTGACTCAATCGTCGGTGGAATCCCAGGAGTGGAGTCGTCGGCCGGTGACAATTACGCGGTGCCGGTGCTCATTAGCCGCGGGAGAAGCCGGTTCATGTATCATGTATCGCGCGTCTCGCCGCTGGACGGGACAATAAAGCAATCAATCGACACCGCCGCAAACGAGCTGCCGCGACGCCGACCGCCGATATCCGCCGCCTGGTGACACGTGTGATACACATACTGCGAAACTTGAAAAAATATGGGCTCATCTATACGAAGGTGACCATAGGTGACCAAGAAAGGAAAACGACGTATTGTCTAGTGGTCGAAGAGCTCCAATATGTTTTGAAACCATAGGTACTGATTGAAGCGATAACTCACCATACGTGTACTCTACAAACTCGCAATTGCTATTGACATTTATATTTGTATGGTTCTGCTTAACATATCTTCAAGTTATTCGAAGCAATCATTTGCTGTTATAAAACTGTGTTACTTATATGACTAATCTAATTAATTTTAATCACGAAAAGATGCTGGGATATAAGCATATCAGGTTGATTTTCATTTCCATTTGTTAGGCGACTGTAGAGAGGAAAGGATCCAATTTCTTCGATTATTTTGGTGCCAAAGCCAGTCGCTCTTATCGGAGATCAGTCGGACTGATTTACAAGTACGACCACATTACTTTCAAACACTATCCGATGGGATAGTTTTCCAATTTGCTTCTAACGCCTATATCATTTGTTAGGCTATAAGTCGGTTTACTTTTGAAGATAAGTTTTAGATGTGAAGAAGATATTAGAAGAATATATTATGATGCACGAACACGGACATCCATTGAAACAATTTCTTTATTCAGCAAGTACCAAATTTGTATGCATTGTGGATAGCTGGAAACGCTCTCCTCCTCTCTAAATGCATCTCCAAATTTCCCTTTTTGCTGGAAAGACGTCGTTACGCTATCCTAATAGGGCATTGTGACCGAACGAGGTGCGCTGTTTGCGGGCAGTAATTGCGGCGCGGACGCCGGGGGCGCGGGCTGCATCGTGATATATGGTACTACGGCTAATAACAGAGCTCGAGCCTCGCGCCGATTATCCCTTTACCCGGCGAAGACGAATTCGTATCGATCGTTGCGACGCTCGCTCTCAGCTAATGAGAGTTGGATTTACTACTCATTATCCACTTTCGCCGCTGGCCCGGGGCGCGATGAAGACATAGGGCGCGGGGTGCGGGCGGCGCGGCCGCCGCGGGCGCACAATTTGCCGCGCAGCCCGAGCCCGCAGCGCGCTTTGTGCTCTATCCCCAGTAATTGCATGCTCAGTACACCTTCCACCCACCACACGACCGACGGTAGTGGATAATTGCACTATTGTTGCCTAGCTCTGTGTCGACTGCCTTACAAATGGCTTTCAAGGAAGTAACTTTACCTTCGTCTAAATTAGAAGGTTCAAACGTCAATTTCGACAATTAACTTAGATAAGAAAATTAATAGTTGCATGAAATGATTGGAGCGATAACTCATCGCGTGTGCTCTGCAATCAATTTATCATTACCTCACATAAAATACCTAGGCACTACCGACAGACAGACTTTAATTTTCCCTAGTGAAAATTTAATATTGCTTTGTGGAGTTCAAATTAGAATGTTTCTGATTAACATAACAAAGCAATAGAATTTCATTATAAATAATTTCTCTAGACGAATCTACTTATATGGTAGATTTGTTGATTGGTCATATTACAAATAATCGTAATCCTTACAAATATTATAAATGCGAAATTTCGTTTGTTTATTGTTTGTTTGTAACAAACAACACCTTTTCGTCTAAACTACTTAACCGATCATCATGAAATTTTGCATATACAATGTCAGGGGTACAGAAAAGGACATAGGGTACCTTTCATCCAGAATAAAATAATAGTTCCCGGGGGTATAGCAAAAAAACTGCCCACTCAGATGAAGTCGCGGGCGGTCGCTAGTCATTTATAGATGACTAGCGGCCGCCCGCGACTTCGTCTGCGTGGAAAGTTTTTTGCTATCCCTCGGGAACGCTACTTTTTTTCGGGATTAAAGGTACCCTATGTCCTTTTCTGTACCCCTGACAACGTGTATGCAAAATTTCATGATGATCGGTTCAGTAGTTAAGACGTGAAGGCGTAACAAACAAACTAACAAACGGACTTTCGCATTTATAATATTAGTAAGCATAATAAACCTATCGTTGCTTTTCCTCCATCCAACCGTTGCAAATGATATTTTCCAGGTGGCTCGGCCGAGGGTCGATGTTCGTGCTGTCTCAAGACCACGCGCGGTCCATGCTGCGATCCGCCAAGGGCTCCCCAGAAGGCACCGGCTCCGTAGTAGATATCGGCGCCGGCGACGGCGAGGTCAGCCGCCGGTTGGCGAGCCTCTACGCCGACAGATACGCCACCGAGATCTCAGCTAGTATGAGGAAAGCTCTCTCAATCAAGGGATATACGTGAGTCAAGTATTTATTTTTTAATCTATTTCTCTTGATCTGACAAAAAGGTACCAGCAACATAGTTAGTGGACATGGACAATCGCGATGGCAAGCTTCTACGTCGACAAATATGCAAATGAAACTCGAGCTAGATGCGGAAAGCTCTATCAAACAAGGAATACACGTAAGTCTCCTGTCTAATTCTCTTTGATCCGGCAATAGGACACAGACATACACATATATCAATCAGGTGATTGACCTAGGAGGCCTAGCCAGCCTCTACGCTGAGACTGACTGATACTGTCACCGAAATCTCATCGAGTACGAGTAAGGTGTGAGTCACATTTATTAGTTAGAGGATCTCATTCATCTAACAAGCAGCAGCTTTGTGCAGGCTACACAGCCTCAAGACCCTTTTATTCAGTAACACGTGAAGGCATCAAGTAGAAATTGGCATGATACAACTTTGGAACTGTAAAATATTAAGCTTTAGTCAACTCAATCAAAAGATACGTCTATTCATGCCGAATTATCTAAATTCACTTCTCTTTCTTTCTGTAGCTTACTCGACACGGAAGACTGGTGGCGGGAGAAGCAGTTCGACTGCGCCTGCATGATGAACCTCTTAGACCGTTGTAGCAAACCGAAAACCATGCTCCGTCAGGCGAAGACCGCCATTGCGCCGGGCGGTGTTCTTCTGTTGGCACTCGTTTTGCCATACAAGCCTTATGTTGAAGGTAACAATCAAAATGTCATCGAATTATTGTCTTACGCGATGTCCGTTCACATCAGTGCGGGATGTGAGCGGGAGAGACAACGCGTTAGGGCTGGTTTATACGGGGTCAGTGACTGGACCCAGTGACTCGGAATTTCCTATATTCTCATCCAGACACACTGTGACTGGTTAAGAAAAAAATTCGCAACAAGTAACAGTGTGACTCGATGCGAATTTTTATTCTCATCTAGTAACACTGTCACCCCTGTTACCCGTTGCGATTTTTTTTTATCAACCAGTCACAGTGTGACGTGATTCAGTGTGACTTGATGAGAATATAGGTGAAATTTTGGACCCAGTAACTGCAGACAGGATCGGCAGTAAGTCGTAATGTGCCTAAAAATAGAACGGGTGGCTAGTCAGCTGGACTGACTTGCGAGCGAGAAGTCAGCACTGGGGCCGTATTATGACGTCTTATTTCCAGGCAGTTTTCTGACTGGCTATCAATCTATCTCTTTTATTTGCTATACGACGAGAAAGAGATGTCACTACAGCAATTTATAAACCTGGCAGGATTTAAGAGCTTGTAATACGTCCTCTGGACTGGGTTGAAACTAGTGTCTACACATTACACAAGCTCAGTAGCAAGTCAGTGCTGGACTGGCTTATTCTTGTACTGCCATGTTACTAACCCCGTATAAACTAGGCATTACGGAAAGAGTTTCGACAAACACTCGGCGTCAGAAAAATCGGACCTATTCAAACATTTCTTCAAAGCTTATTTAATCCTATCTTCGGACATAGCCAACAATCTCTAGAAACCGTCGGAATACTCATCGAACGGAATCAATTAATGAGATTCAGTTTCCGAGCCACATTACATTGCCTCGTTTTTATTGCAATATTTGAGCAACTTCATGGGCAATAGTATCCATCTTGGGTATTCCTTTTTTTGATTGAACTGTTGAAGTGTGTTTTATTTATCATCTCGATAGCGAATTTACCCGCATTTCCTGAATTGACCCCTTTTATTTCCCTTTTATGTCGGCGCAAGTAATATCGCTTTAAGCGTTTAATTATGGTGACTGTTATGTTAATTAAATCAAACAATTATTAATGGAAAGCTCATTAAATGTACTTTCAATATATATCAACATGTGTATGTTTATGTAAGTACATACTTACTTACTTCCAAAACACCATAACTCTGTGTAATTTTATATACTTTATGGATCTATAGGTCTATAAGCCGGAAGCCACTGGATGTGGGAAGCGCAGGACCGATCGTCGTGGAAATCCTTGGGGGAGGCCTATACCCAGCAGTGGGTGTCGTGCGGCTTATATGATGATGATGATGATGATGAGGTCTATAAGAAACTCATATGTTTTGTATTCAATTTCAATGTATAAGACTGTTTGTATCCTAAATAAAATAAAATAAAAAACATTGAGATAATTAATCGTTAGCTAGCAATAGCAGGTGGCCAAGTCTAAATTTATTTTCGAAGATATGCTATTTTTCTGACGTCGAGTGTATTAGGGTGCACATGCTAGGCTGGCAGACTATTCAACAGAGCAAGCGGTGGCGGCGGGCGGTGGAAGTTTTCATTGACAATCTAAAACTCACACAACCACTCGTCATGTATTGGGATAGGAATTCGCTCGCCGCGCCGCCGGTCACACTCTGTTGCGTATTGCGTAGCCAGGCCCCAACATTAAGACGTGAGTGTAGAAAGGAATAGAGACATAGCTTCTTAAGAACGTGAAATTCAAACTTGCAACTAACAAAACAAGAAATGCCCTAAGATTGTCAACTGGCTGCAGTTGTCAAAACAGGGTACTTATTGTCTAATTTCAAAATCTATTGCAATCGCTTTCAAGATGTGATACATAGATGCTTCTTTTTTGGCACAAATAAAAACTTTCCAAAGAAATACAGCAATGTGTCACATCCATCTGTCAAATGAAAGCGATTGCGATAGATTTTTGAAATTAGACAATTAGCCCCCTGGTTTATTTTTCGGTTTTTTCGCGTATGCGCAAGCGGCCAGTGGACACGCACACATGCCCCGCGTGCTTGTGTAGTAGTGCAACCGATTCGCGCGGTTGTATGTAACTTTGTCTCTGGTCCTTCTTTACTCATGTAACATTAAGACCTGTATTTATAAACCGCACTTAATGTTGAGAGCTATCTTAAGATGTAAGACCATACTTTAGATGCTCTTCTTATAGGAGGGACAGCATCTCAGGCAGGTATGATTCAAGTTAGCTCTCAACGTTAAGAGCGGTTTACAAATGCGGGCCTAACTAAATTTCAGTGGATATAAAGAGGCCTTAAGGGTTGGTTATGCGGAAACATTTGTCTCTGTCATTTTCTTTATGTGTAAAGAGTATGGGAAATGACCTCACTTCTGCACTTTTTCGATGTTTTCACTTCTCAAGCTTACGCGCTCACTAGACATGAAATAAAAGACTTTTTAACGGATACTAGCGCGGTTTTATTGAGAGTACTTTGGTAATTAGTTGGTATTTGGTTTGATTTTTGATTTTCCCGACGTTTCGGCACCTTTGCAGCTGCCGTGGTCTGGTCACGGGGGACTGTTACACTTTACAGTAGGTACGTTAAAGTGTATTTTGATGTAGAATTCAATTCGTTCCCGCTATTATTTACGCCAAAAATATGAACCTACGCAAGCGCTTTTAATGATACTCTATTTTTTTACAATCATCTGTAAGATTTATTCGCAATTTAATACTTGTAGCTACTAGAGAATCTTTTTAGCTTGTCGTATGTTTTTTTGTGGCTACAACTTTATGTTTTCCATACAGGGTGTTTGGTAAAAGCCTTATAAAGCCGGATATGGTAGATAGCGACTATCAAACTGAACAACTTTTACAACAGGACCAACTATGAAATCGCGAAAAAAAATCAGCTGTTTCATACAAAAATTAATAACGAAAATATCAAAATGTATGTAAAAACAGCAGATGTTTTTTTCGCGATTTCAGAGTTAGTCCCATAGTAAAAGTTGTTCAGTTTGATGGGCCCTGTCTACCATATTCGGCTTTATAAGGCTTTCACCAACCTGTATAAAAATATGACCCCGCAAACCATGTTTTCCTAAAATGGACCCTTAACCCCGCAGTAACAGCAGACCACAAGCCCGAAGAGCGGCTGCCGATCGCGGGCGCGACGTTCGAGGAGCAAGTGAGTTCGTTCGCTCTGTTCATGCGCTCGGCCGGCTTCGAGCTGCGCGCGTGGGCGCGCGCGCCCTACCTGTGCGAGGGAGACTTCGCGCAGGCCTACTACTGGCTCGACGACTCGGTCTACGTCTTCACACCGACCACCATTGAAGCTGATATTTAAGTCTTTTATTCCTCAACTCTTATTGTGTCGTCTGAAAATGTCTAAAATTATGTAATTATGCGCGCGGCATCGAGTTGCGTGGTCGCGCCCACCGTTAGGAACTATGGGCAACAGAGTCGATTAACGCCGTTACATGACCGAAAGTGGCGCCTTCAGAGGTTTTTATTTAGCTAGATATTAATGCTCAATCGAATCAACCTACTCAATAGTTTGGGTTAAACAAACCAGCAAAAGCAGATTTGGCCGTTATAACTTAATAATTTTTTTATCTGTGTGCTTTGTGCAAGCTTGGTCGAAGGACTGACAAAACATTATTTCGTGATATCTCGTAAAACACGAAGTAATGAAAATACTACCTCAATCAGGCAATGAAGCTACAAGTAGCCGGCGGGTTCGACCGGAACCGGACGGAATAATTTCATACGTCAGAAAAGATAAAAGCTACGCGATAGAAATAGAGGCAAGCATAGGTGAATAAATAGAGAAGGGAGCGCTGTGCGACCTGAATTGTACTTTATTGTGTCCGAAAGTGGCGCCTTCAGAGGTTTTTATTTAATAAGTTATTAATAAAAAAGGTTTTAATAATGTTTTACGTGGAGTTTTTAGGGCCCATAGTCTAGTATTTTTAGAAGGTATCACTACATGCCCTCGTAGTCGTTAGATAGGAAATATGTCTACTCGTATAACGGCCACTTTTAGCAGTTTTGCTATCTACTTCTAGCAGTGACTACGAGGGAATGTAACAATACCGTCTAAAAATACTAGACTGTGGGCCCTAAAAATTCCACGTAAAACAATATCAAAATTGTGAATTAGAATTATAATAGTAAATAAAATTCACCGCGGCGCCACTTTCGTTCAGAGTGCCACCATAACCAATTAGTAACAATATTCGTGTGCGCGCTTATCGCCCCTGCACCCATGGGCGTAGCCACGGTGGGGCAGGGTGGGGCGCTTACCCCACCCTGGCTCTGACCTGTGAGGTACCTACCTAATCTTACCCTAGTAAGAAAATATAAAAATGACGGGGAATTAATGAGACAGGCCCATAGCAATACAAAATATGCATGGAAAATGCATAGAAAAAAAACCAGGGTAAGACCGCGGGTATAGTTTGCTAGTTACATATTATTTACTCACTTATGATCTGAAATGTTATCATTCCATTTGAAAAAAGAATGCGGGGCGTTCAACATTTCCGTGGGGGTCTGGTTCGTCCCATTCTAAATTTGAAATTCAGTGCGGAAATGAAATTCAATACTTACTTCCCGCACTGAGTGCGGGAAGTAAGTGTTCCAAATTCAAATCGGTAGAACTTATCAGCTAGCATTCTTTTTATGAAACTTTATGGTTGCATGACCGGTCAGTTAACATGGCCACGCGAACCAATTTAAATATTACATTTTTACAAAGAAAATTGTATTTCCTCGCATTTCGTGAGTAAAGTATTATACAAACCTTGTACTAGAAGCTACTTGCATTGCCTCGAATGATTAAAGCCCTCGCCTCCGGCTCGGGCTTCAAATCATCCTCGACAATGCAATCTCTAGCTTCCCGTTCTCGGATGTAATGTACTATTAGACTGTTGCCCCACCCTGAGCCCATGGCTGGCTACGCTCATGCCTGCACCAACTAAACGTATGTAGTAACGGCGCGGCGTGCAAGCGATTTTAGCCTTAGGAGTGGTTAAGCGACGCTGTTGCCTATGGTACCTTTGCAAAGGAGATTCAGCGCCAGCGTAATGCTGGCTAACGACTCAGTTTAAGTCTTAACGCCAACCGCCATTGAAGCTAATATTTAAAAAAAAAAATTCCTAACTTACCAGTGTTTTGAATTTAGCTAGGTATTAATACTCAATGGAATCATCCTACTCAATAGTTTGGATTCAACATACCAGCAAAGCGCCTTAACAAATTTGGCCGTTATTACTAAATAATTATTTTATCTGTGTCATTGTATTGTATGCTTAAATCTGTGTGCTTTGTGCAAGCTTGGTCGAAGGACTGACAAAACATTATTTCGTTATATCTCGTAGAACATGAAGTAATGAAAATACTACCTCTATCAGGCCAGGCGCACTCTGCGCTTTATGTATGAAGCTACAACCGGCGAGTTTGTCCGGATCCGAAAGGAACAATTTCATACATCAGAAAAGATAAAAGCTACGCGATAGAAAGAGTAGGCAACCATAGGTGAATATAATGGGGAGGAAAAGCGCAATTTTATCCCGATAGGTGGCGTCTTGTCGTTGGTACCGAGCCGCCTCAAAGAAACTGTCAAAACATATGGGAATCTCTTGGAGTATTGCACTTTTTAATTTTATACTGAGAAAATGCCGCATTGTTATGGATGTAACTTGTAAAATATTGGAGTTCATCGATTTCCCAGTAACAAAAAAAATAGTGAGCAAAATATATCAAAAAAAATATGCTTTTTCCTCGATTTTCTCCTTTGCTGAGCCTGAGAAACATTATAAATCAAAAGGAATGTTTCATGAATTTGATGAAGCTTCGCCAAAATAAAACAACATTTGAATTATAACAGCTTTGTTCTTTAATATTTCAACCTCAGCAGTTTCTAACATATTTATAACTCGGATTAATTTGATAAGTATATCAAATATGGAATAAGCCCAATATTGGGGCCAAACAGAGAATTAATAGAATTTTATATGCCAGAGTCATTCAAGAAACTTAGAATAATAAAATAAATATGATAAAACGGTTCGTGTAATTTTGGATGGTACAGAAATTCCAGTACAGAAACCTGAAATTACTATTGCACAGAAGGCATCATCAGGCAACTATAAACACGGAAATTCACACTCAGTTGCTTTGTTAAAATTTAAGTCATATGCTTCTAATCTGAAATAAAAAGATTACTTGTAAATCTTACACGAAATTTAAAGAAATGTAATGCTTGTTAGCAATTTTTTGTAAGTTGCTATAAACTTTCTTGCCTGTTGTTTTGGCTTTTCTTTTCCGTAATTCTTCTTTTATATGAGCTAAAGTTAGCATAGAATACATTGTTTGTCCGCAAAACCGAAAAAAATACAATCTAAGAAAGTAAAATCACGTAATACACAGTCAAGACAATATAAGCTCAAACTGACAATTGTTCCAAAGACTGAGCGCCATCTGTAATTCACTTTGCCTTCGCCTCCCCATTGTAGGGTCGCTGTGCGACCTGAATTGTACTTTATTGTGTCGGGGCAAGAGTCTGTATTTATTTAAATGATTTTGCGGAGTGTATCTTCTGCACTTGTATTCTGTGCCTCAGTATAAGTAAAGTCCGTTCGCTCAGATAGTGTCGGTACACCCGCAAGCACTTGTGTTCAGAGACAGGAATACCGGTAACAAACACAACCCTTCACTACGGCACTTCTATGTAAACTTCCAAAATCCAAATTCACTTGCGGGTGTACGCCGCACGCGGTATCCTTTGTTTATGCGGCGGCATCTTTTGACAAGAAGCGGCACGTGCAAAAGCGGCGCGATAAAAGGGGGACACTATCTAAGCGAAAGGACTTTACACACACAGCAGCATTTTCCGCTATCACAATTTCGCAATATGGCAAAGGACATCATCCATTTTGGTCCAAATGTGAAAATGCTGGCCAAAAAGCAAAAGTGCTTTTTCTAATATATTTTGTCCCTCTAAGCATTTTTTATTATGGCACCGAAGCTGGAGCACCGCTTACTCGATTTTAAATAAATTCAAAAAGTCTGTTTTTTCATACATTTTGGCACAAATGTAAAAAAGTCGGCCAAAAAGAAAATTCTGATAGATTTTGACCACCTAAGCTGTTATATGCCAACTTAATTTATAATGAGTAAAATAAGCTCTATAAATGTTCTTTATCCTTGAAACTAAACCACGAAAAGGTTTTTAACTGCCATTTCGATACCTATTACCTATTTATACTGTGTGTAGTTATCGCTAGATTTAGGGAGAGCTTAAGTCAATGCTACAACTTGTAGCTTTTTTACTGTTATAACTAAATAAAATTATGCATTTTTTTTCACTTATTATAGTTCTCTTACATAGCAATTTAAAAAATGGTAGGTACTTATCATTCAAATCTCAGGTACTTTTAAATAGAAATAGGTAGATCGTCTTTTTTATGGCCAGCTCAAACGGTCACGGCATAAAAACTTATATTAACTGATCAAAGACCAATTTATTCTATGAAACAATTTAGTTCCTCACTCTAATCGAATTAAAGAAATCAGTATCGACTTCCATCGAAAATGTCTCCTTAAGAAATAACGCACATTAGTTCATGTAATCTTAATGTGTTAATATTATCGATATTAATGTTGCACTTTTTGTAATGATAATCTTGATCTAAAATTATCTGAATCAATACCTATAAGAAGGTCGTTGTTTTAATGTACCTACTTTTATACTTAGTCTCATGTCCTGTCTATATAGAGCAGAGGTGCCTAAACGGTCGATCGCGATCGACCGGTCGATCGCGAGAGGTTTTAAGGTCGATCGCCAAGGATAATAGATTTGAAATTTTGCACCCAATTAAGTTTTACATACCTATGCATTTTTTTTCTCGATTAATATTTGGTAGGTTAAATGGTCAAAATGTTGATCTCTTAGTCATAAATTTTTGCCAAGTCGATCTCCTTAAGAAAAAGTATGGGCACCCCTGATATAGAGGGTAGAGTATGTCTAAAAAGTCAGTCTACATGGGTAATTTCAAAAAAAAATTTTTTACCCACCTAAATCCCCAACCACCCCACCAATACCCATCTAACTTGGACGAATTAACCACTGAACGCGAAATGACAGCCATATTCGCCTTTACCCCTTAGCCACTTACTGTGACCGATAGCCTCAGTAAACGATATCGCGTTGTCAGTGTGATGCTAGAGCTCGTGGCGAAACATTGGTACAAAAATGGGCAAAATGCTCCGTATTGTTCAGCAAAAAAAATAGCGGGCAATTTAGAAATGTTTCTTTTCACACGTAAGCACAATTTCAACCTATTATAGTAGCTATTTTTCGTAAAATAAATAAAATTTGGTATGTAAACAAAGTAGGGTGAGCTAGCCGGTTTGCCGGCCCCCTATGGTTTTCGGCCATTTCGGAAATATAACCAGGGGGGCTTTTCTATTCGTTTGCTAACTTAAAGCTTGAAAATAAGCAATTAAACGATGAAGTAACACATCGCAAGTAGACATTGTAGTATTGTATGGAAGTGTTAGGCCTCCAACACGCAATTTTAGGGTTTATGGCTTATTTTTATTCGTTAAGTTAGCGAACGAATTGGCAACAATGTTTAGAGCTCTCATTAGTTAAAGTTTTTTGCCTAAAGTAGTTTGATGCAACAAACTAATGAAATCAATATTTTAATGATTTCATTAGCTATAAAGTGGCATTAGCTAAAGAAGATTTAAAGTGAAGCTTCTTGTAATTGAGTGTGAGTATGATAAATTAGTTTTAGTACTTTTTAACTTAAACGCGTAAAGTTTTCGGTGTGATACATTTAAATTTGATGGCCGGGTAACTAAATGCATTTTTGGGAGGTCATTTGCTTTTCGGCCGCCTGGCCGAGAACTAATGTATGAGTTTCACAATCCATAATATTTGGCCGGCAATTATGGCCGGAAACCGGCTAAATCACCCTATAATATTGTCATTATTTGACAAGTTAATCCCCCCTCACCCCGCAAAAATTGGTCGATCGTGATTTCATACATTTTTCTTACGTTACGTGTCCAGTGGTTAATTCGTCCAAGCCATCTAAATAAAAAAATATGTTTACTAATAGAACTTTGACAACACCGACAGGGTTACCAGTATAAGTTTTTTTTAATAATTTCTCAGGTAAACTGACTTTTTAGACAGACTCTATAGGAGAGATGGTCTCTACATCGAATGTACTATTTTTGTTATGATTACAATGATCCTTAGTACATTCAGGAGTAATAGTCTAATTAAAAATCTATCGCAACCGCCTTCATTTGACAGATGGATGTGACACATTGCTGCATTTCTTTGGTAAGTTTTTATTGGTGCCAAAAAAGAAGTATCAATGTTCTGTCAAAAGAAAGCGATTGCAAGATTTTGAAATTAGACAATTAGTGGGCTGGTATTTCTATAGCGTTTACACATCTATCTACTATCATAGTTGAAACATAGATAATTTTATATAGCAGCTATATAAAATTATTATCTATATCTGCCATCAATAAATACTGACCAATCTTAATTTCTAACAGAGTATTTAGAGATCCAACGTAGACTTTCATAGTATACGGTGATGATTTTCAAAAATTGAATGTGATTAAGTGGTGTTAATACAAGATGCAGGCACGCGTAGGCGAACCAACCGCCAACGAAACGAAACTAATGTATTTTTGACAATTAAGAAAATCTTACCGAAAAATGTTGCATTTTAAGGGCATAATATTAAACATAATCTTGAATCTTACGAACTTCAAGGCAAACCAAATTATAGTAAAATTCACGGCAAACCATTGTTGTTGTAAAACTTAAAACGAGTTCAAAGTGGATTCACACTTGTTACAAAACATTTTTGCGAGTCAAAACACCGCGATATCATATTATTATATCGTCTCTTTGATACAGTATTATCACACACCAACCAAACTATATTTGATTAGTTTAAACACTGTTTAACTTAGACACCTGTAAAAAGTGATGCTGACTCTTTCAAACAGTACGGACAGAATCACATTTAAACAGGTGTCTAAGTTCCGTTGTAAAAACACGGACGGTGTTCTGACACGCCAAAACGTTACAAGTGACTGTGCATGTGCTAACCTCGAATCTTGATTTTCATTTTTTTAATATAATTATGTAAGTACTTTGTTAATAAAGTTTAAATCTTTTTATCGTAGGATAAAAACGGATATAATATATTAAGGTCCCAAAAGATGAAAAGGGATGGAAGAATGTTTACCGGAATTTTGAAATTAAATGGAACTTTCGGGTTATTCCGTTATTCACCTTAAAACAGCCACCCTAGGATGGATACTCGGAAACGCGTGTTCTCTATTCACCCCGTACCGTAGTAGTAGTGATCATAGTGGTGTGGATAGATGAACACGTATTTCCTAGTATCTATCCTAGGGTGGCTGTTTTACGCTGGATAAATGGAAGAACCCGATTTTTTTCTCACTGTATAAGAGCCATTGACGGCAAACATATACAGTGCAAATCATTCCACCCAAGCCCCTAAAACAGCCACCCTAGGATGGATACTCGGATACGCGTTTTCGTCTATCTACCTCGTAGTAGGAGTGATTGTAGTGGTGTGTATAGATGAACACGCATTTCCGAATATCCATGCAAGGGTGGTTGTTTTAAGGCTGGATAAACGGAATAACCTGAACTTTTCTCACTGTATAAGAGCCATTAACGGCAAACATATACAGTGCAAATTATTATGTCCCCACCCCACCCAAGGCCCTAAAACAGTTACCCTAGAATGGATACTCTGACTCGAAACGCGTATTCATACAAGTAGATAAACACAGGTTTCGAGTAGGTACGAATAGTAGTGGTAATTAGTGTGGGTTGGATAGCCACCCAACACAACATCACTACTATTACGGGATGGATAGATGAATACGCGTTTCCGAGTATCCAACCTAGGGTGGCCGTTTTAGGCTGGATAAACGGAATAACCGAACTTTACTCACTGTATAAGAGCCATTGATGGCAATCATATACAGTGCAAATTATTATATCCCCACCCCACCCAAGGCCCTAAAACAGTTACCCTAAGATGGATACTCGGACTCGAAACGCGTATTCATACAAGATGAACACGACTAGTGAGTATCCATCCTAGGTCGGCTGTTTTAGGGCAGATAAACGGAAAAATGAAAAACCCCATGTACTTATAGGAGCCATTGATGGTAAACATACAGTGCAAATGCAAATCATATATCCGGCTAATACAGGAACCGAATATAGTTTAGTTAGAAAGTGATATCAGAATTTAGTCCACTATTTTTAGTTTCAAAGAGGACCAAGCTATATTGTAAATGTTCCCTATTTCATAAAATTGTAACCATTTATGTTTCTGATTAGTACAAAACAATGTTTATTTGTATCTCTTCCATTCATTCCACTACCTTGAATGTGTATAAAATGTCAGTTCTCTGCGTAAATTAGTCAATTCTAATTAATTGCGATACTTGTGATGTTAAATGTTTAATATATTGAAATCTAGGTGAAGGTGCTTTTCGTTTAATGTGTTTCATATTTAAGGGAATATATTAAATGTAATGTTTTCTTACGATTTTATAAATTATTTAAATCAATAAAATATTAGAAAATTTACATAAGTTGATTTTTTCTCTACCTAACATTCGTCCTTAAGAATCCACAGTCGACTTAGGCAAAAATTATAAATAAATATAGTTGATAATAATAAAGTATTTTTTTTTAAAAGAAATGAATCAATAAACTGTTTCTTTAAAGTAAAACTGAATCATTAGTACACAACCGAAAGTGGCGCCCTCAGAGGTTTTTATTTAATAAGTTATTAATAGAAAATGATGCAGTTTTGCATTACTTCTAGCAGTGACTACGAGGGAATGTTACGATACCGTCTAAAAATACGGCCGACCGGTTAAATGAGTCCTCGCCCGCGGGGCGCGGGGGGAGACTAGAACGGGGGCGATGCGGGCGACGGGCGGCGAACGCCTGCCCGCACCTCTCACGATCCCCGTTCTCGTCTCCCCTCGCGCCTCTATGCCCCGCGGGCGAGGACTCATTTAACCGGTCGGCTTATAGACTGGGGCCCTAAAAATTCTAATATTGAATAAAATTCATCGCGGCGCCACTTTCGCTTACCTTAATAAATTAACAACCGTGAATAGTTATTTTTTAAATTAAAAAAGCCGCACTATTTTCAAACTTTGTTGAAGTCACAACAACCGTGTCTCCCTCAGTGTCTCCCCTAGGGGAGACAAAGGGATGTTGCTAGTGGCCGTGTCTCCCCTGAACTGGGGAGACAGCCCCTCCATTTTCCAATAATTTTATGGTGGTTTTGTCTCCCTCATAATAATGACAGGCACAGGCCAGTGAACTTCATAGCCTCCGGACACTGGGCTCCCATGTGTAGTTCCATAGATTTGTATGGATTAGCTGCGTTCGGAATTACGTATGTACGACTACGGAATTCCGTCTGCATGTGGCCAGGCTAAGGGTGGCCAACGGAATTCCGTTACGGAGGGCTTTTCAAAATGACAAAAAACTGAAGACTCGATAGATGGAATTGATAAAAAGGGAGGTGTGGAGGTGGCCACAGTTGACTCTTTTTTTATCAACGCCATCTATCGAGCCTACATTTTTTTGTTATTTTGAAAAGCACTCATTCCGATCACAGCTAATCCATACAAATCTATGTACCTACCACACACATGCGGGATTTTTCCGTACGGAATTTTCGTCGGGACTCCATCGTGTATGTGGCCAGCCGCCGCGCGCTGGGCTAAAAAAAAATAGTTGTTTGAAAACCGAAGGAAAATGTTGCACTAATGGTTGTTTTTTTTTATTTTATCTATCCATGGAAAAAAGTACGTGTTCATACAACCTTTTTTGAATTCATATTTGGAATATTACGTTGTGAGTGTAGATAAAATATTGTAAAAGTCACCCTTCTTTGGATTTATGTAATCCTGGTACTTTTTTTACCTGGTACTGTTGGCTAAAACTAGGTGTAACCGATCTGCTTTACTCCTGTAGGTCCCGGGTTAGGTTAGAAATTTAAGGCGAGCACGAAGCGCAGCGGAGCGTGAGTCTTAAATTTCGAGGTTATTTTTTTTTAACAGACAACAGAAAAAACTTTCTTTATATCCCATGCTGCACCTAGTTTTAGCCGGCTACACCTAGTATTAGCCGCGAGCAAATCGGCTACACCTAGTTTTAGCCAACAGCTAGCGGTTACACCTAGTTTTAGCCGGCTAAAACTAGGTTTAGCCGCACTTCGGGTATTAGCCGTAACATCTCTACATAATCTTATTGTAGCTCTACGTATTTAGTTCAACGAAGTTCCTACCTCTTTAACTCATTATTTTTTTCTTTCATCGCCCTAAAACTGGTAACTGAAATGAGGGCATTTCAGATACGATCTTGTGGCTTGATGAAAAAATCTTTGCCCGCCAAGACATTTATTAATGTTTGGCAGGAGAAAAAAAATCTCAGTGGGTTGAATCTAGAGAATAGGAAGGATTCGCATCTTCATTCGATGAGTTTTGATGTCATGAGTGCTGCCGAGGGTCATTAAGAAAAGTTAGGAGACGCTCGAGTTTTTTGTTTCCAAAAGTTATAATCTTTTGCCAAATTTGAAAAAAAAATTGTGTAAAGATTCCCTAAGGAGTTTCTTTTTAAGATACAAAAATAAAGTATGAAAAAAAGTATTTCTTCTTTTCAAAGTCATGGACTTATCAATCCATTCGTACATTTCAAGATAACAGAAAATATCAGTTAAACACTTAAATTGATTCATTATCATTTATTTCTAAGCAATTTTCATCCACTATATTAATCACTTTTACATGATAAAATTATACCGGCAAATAAATTACATGGCAAGGCCAAATTTATAATATCTCAGTTTTACACTGGAACTAATTTACATACAGTTACACAAAATCGCAAAATAATAATTTAAATACAGAATTTGTTAAATAATTTGTAAAGAATAATATGGAATACATTTGTATCACAGGATCCTGATGCCAATTTTTTTAGAATAAATTTGAACACTGGCGTCGACATAATTTTTTTACTTACTTAATATGAAGTAATCGTCACAAACTTTGAAGATATTCACATCAACACATACCGTTTTTACTAAAAACGGTCTTTTTCTCATACTTGAGAAAAACAAAAAAAATTGAAACAATAATCGTATTTTAACTGAATATTGTGCGTTATTCTTAAATTTGAGCTTCGAGGTCTTCCGTTCCGATAGACCGAATTTGAAGCTTTGCAGTGAAAATTGAAGTCAACATGTCTGTTACAGTACGAGGGAAACATCTTGAAATCGGGTGGGGATCGGGTGGAACTCTCATTTTGTGTCTGCGCAGCGGTGAGGTACGCGGGCGGCGGGAGAGGGGCGCGCGCTATTGGTCGCTCGCAAGTGCACATGCGCGAACTTATGCCCACTCCGTTGAAAGAGCGTCAAGATGTTTGCCTCGTACTGAACATATGATACAATTGCAAACCAAGAGTGAGATCACTATAATAGGCAAAATATAGTATTTTTTGTATGGTTAATTACTTCACAAATATAAGAAAATGTAAAAGAATTGACAGTACTTATTTACATTTAGATTTTCCAAACAACCGAGAAAAGTAATACCAAATTGATTTTGACTAGAAGACTTAAGCTAATACAGAGAGAGATTCTTTTGACAATTTTAATACTTTTTCGAGAAGATATCGGCCGTTAAAATTACTTATGCTAAATGCATTGCTATTTGTTAGTGGTCGACATGTAATAGCCTCGATATATTTGGATACACTTACACTTTTATAAAAATAACTGGGATAAATTTTACTGCTATCATGTTCAATGAAATTTAAACTTGCAACCTCAGTAACTCCACAATGCACTAAACAACGAAAGCTGCACATATCTAACAAATGAATCTTATATAAGAAGTTCGTCAATTAAAAAATAACGCCAAATACAACAATAGGGTATTTTCCAAATTCTTTAAAACTGCTTTTATTTAAAGATTGAGACGAACGATTTAACAGAAAAATATAAAAAAAAAAATTAATGTCTTTTTTCTTCATTAAACCAATTAATGTTAAACTTATTTTTAAATAGTTTTGAATCTACCGCCAAAACGCTCGGTTCGATGACGTCTAATGTGTGACGTCATCTTTGTGTAAACAATAGAGTAAATTGTTACACAGACTACATAGGTGTTAAAATTGTTTACACGTTGACGTCTCACAGTAGACGACATCGAACCGAGCGTTTTGGCGGTAAATTAAAAACCATTAAAAATAAATTAGACTTTAATTGTTTTAATAGATAAAAAAGACATAAATTTATTTATTTTTATTTTTCTGTTAAATCGATCGTCCCAATCTTTAAATTTAAGCAGTTTTCAAAAAATTTGAAAATACCCTATTCAATGATTACTTGGATACATAGCAGCAGAGTACTTAATACATTATACAACCTTGCACACCTTTCCATCGCCACGTGATATAGTAAATTGTATGTAATAATTTAGAATTCTAGTACTAAGATACAAAATTTTAATTTTATAGTAGTAGGCTTTGCCTAATTATTGCACTAACAAACTTATTTAGATAGTTTATTATTTTATTTCACATACAAGTGATGTTTTGGAAGTAGCAACTTTTACAGTTTTCCATTATGTGTATAGTTTTTAAACGTAGATATTTTTTGTGAATAGTAATATAAAAAAATATGTTTTGCCCAAACCCAACCATGAGCCGAGAAATGTCCAAAAACTGTACACACAATAGCCATCTTACCATACCTTCTAACCATACAATACATACATAAATACTGCACATTGAAGCTTCTAGCATCTTTTTATAGCAATGGCGATATTTCGATTGATTTATAATGAATGAGTTAATTAAACAAACACCAAAACAATAGAACATAAATATTCAATAAATTCATCAAATGCGACGCGGCCACATGAGGCCGAACAACAATGAAACAACTATTATCTCATTTTTCCGTACCTGACGGGTTAAAAGTCATAATTTTTCTTTACTCAAACCAAATAACTCCCAACGTGCAGTACCTCCACTCTTCGCCACTTACCGATCCTAATTAAATACACCCACAGGCAACATACTAAGACGAACGTGAAAAATTGCAGTCTTCAATGAGATACTTACCACCATATCGTTCACGAGACAAGAAATGGCGATCAAAGTACATAAAACGCGCGCACACTCCGAGGTTGTCTATATCTGGAAATCTAGACAGATTAAGGCGAACTTTAAGTGGCGCCCTCATCTTAATTTTTATTGCTCGCTAAGTACATTATGTATTGAAAATTTACATGCACAGGTTGAAGCTAAGGTGCTATAGTTTATTCACAAACAATAACCTCGGTAAAATATAGTTCGTTGTAGCAAAAGTGTCTAAAGAAAAATCTATATTTTACCGAGGTTATATTGTTTGTAAATAAACTATAGAAAGTTAGATTTAACAGGTGAATTTTCGATACATTATGTAATTAGCAAGCAATAAATTTATCTATTTAAAAGCCACTTCGAGGGCTATAGAGCCATTAAATTTGAATATAGTTACTCTTCTTTCGAAAGCTTTCACGTGCGCCTTTGTGTAGTAGACTTTCAAATATAGACAACCTTTACAAAAAAACTTTTATTCCCCTTTATTCCCATCTGCCCCTTCAAGCTCCGCCACCGGGCTGGTGGTCGGCACTAATAAGTGGCGTTCACCACCCCGGTGGTCGATGGCACCTATTTATTCCCATCTGCCCCCTTCGAACTTGCCACCGGGGCACTATTACTACGAAGGGGGCAGATGAGAATAAATAGGTGCCATCGACCACAGGGGTGGTAAACGCCACCTATTGGTGCCAACCACCACCCCCATGGCACCCTCGAAGGTGGCAGATGGGAACAAATAGGTGCCATCGACCACCGGGGTGGTGAACGCCACCAATAAGTGCCAACCACCACCCTGGTGGCGGAGCTTGAAGGGGGAAGATGGGAACAAAGGAACAACAAGAGACTCATTCAATGACAATACGAGATTATAATTAGCATGTGATCCAACCCACATCTATACATTTTGATTTTCTTTCTATATAATATATTCATGTCAAGACTTCGCTCAGACCTAAACTATTACACCTCTATCACAGTGTAAATAATGCACTTACGACAGTAAAACTCAAGATTAAACATAATATAACTAATAAAAAACATATCCATTGATAACCAAGAAAAACCTTAACCTATAAGATCCATAACATCAAAAGCAAAAAACTAGCATACTGAACTCGTATGTACTGTAACAGTGATTGATAGAATAGATATTTTTTTTATCAAAACTAATAAGATAACAAACAAGAATAAAGCAGTCGAGAAAAACAAACTATATAACGCAGAACACAGCTCACTTTTTATATTAATTCCACAAATACTTCAAGTTCTCAAAATATAAATTTAAAAATCCTTAGAAAAAAAAACAGCTTTTTTAAAGCATAAAAGCCATTGCCCTGAAGAATACTATTTAAGATATTTAACTTTATGGATACAATTTTTACCTTTCCCCTAGAAGGGTGTTAAATACATTATTGTTGATATTTGTAGATTCAGTTCATTTCTAGAGATCGAAAATATTTTCCAATAATAAAAATGTAAAAATGTGATTAAACAATATCTAGTAATCATTTACGAAAGCCATTTACAATCCAGCCCCCCTACACTCGACGGGAATTAACGAGATCTTGATCACATCAAGGTGGTTACTCCCGAAACACGAACGAGGTTCTGAGATCGAACTGGTATCAAGTAAACGTCAAAACGGTACAATGGAAACCATGGCAACCGTTTTCAATGTACTAAAATAAAAAAAAATTGACGTTTTAGTCCGTAAGCCCGCGACAATATTGCCTACGTCATATGATATCACGATGAAATGCATGGCACACGGTCGGAAAAGTTGTGCTGAGCGAAGATCAGAAGATTATCGCACATAAAATTGGCCGGAAGTTTAAGAAAATCCTTCACTTCCGGTCATAATTTTAAGGTTATATTTACGTCATGTGACATCAGTACGAGACTCGTGGCATCATTTAATTTTCAATCGTAGAGAGAGTAAGCATAAGTCTGTCAGTTCTGAAATTACAAAAAAACGAAAATTTTAAGTTTAAAGTATTCCGGCCATTTCAGAACTGACAGACTTATGCTTACTCTTTCTCTCTTCATCGTGATGTCATATGACGTAGGCAATATTGACGCGGGCTTACGGATTATTTATTCGATCCTGATGTGAACTCGATCTCGTTAATTCCCGTCGAGAGTAGGGGGGCAGGATCGAATAAACGTCAAAAATGTGTTAATATTAAATGCATTGAAAACGGTTGCCATGGTTTCCATTGTACTGTTTTGACGTTTACTTGATACCAGTTCGATCTCAGATTCACGATCGCGTTCGGGAGTAACCCCCAGAGGCCGTACCGGCTAACTTTTCGAACTTCGACGGGTCTGCCGAGCTACAACTTAAAACAGATAAATCGAAATAAAGAATTTCATATTGTACTATTTTCCGAAGTTATTTGCAAGATATCGAAGTTCGTGTGACATCATGAATTGGGTTCGCCATTTTGGCCCGATTGGGGCTCGATTTATCTGTTTTAATTTAAAGCCCGACAGACTTTCCGAAGTTCGATGCGTTAGCCGGTACGGCCCCTGCTCACCAATTTTAATACGAAAACCATTTTACCTACAACAATCATAGACAAGAAATAACCGACCATAGAGCATCGAAGAACCAACAAAACGTCGTTGCTGAGAGTTGTGATAAGAAGTAATTATATAAATCATACGACCGTAATGTGCTCGGGTAGCGGGTGCGAGTAAGGCCGCTAGTTGCCACTCACTATCTTACGGCTTTCTATCTCTTCCATGTTGTTAGAACTGTAACGGAAGAAATTGATATTTTACAAATGTTACTCATTTGTAAAATATGCCTGCCTGGCATTGAATAAGGGCTTTTCAAAGTGACATTAAAAAAATAAAAATAGTAACTATTTGCCTCACTAGATGGTGTTGATACTCGTCGAACCCTAAAAATAGTAACTATTTGAATCACTAGATGGTGCTGTTACTCTTCGAAGCTTAGTAAAAAATCACATTGTCACCTATTTTTATCAACGCCATCTATCGAGCCTACAGTTTTTGTCATTGTGAAAAGCCCTCATTGTTCTGTTAATAAAGGACAATTGACAAGTGGCGCCACCTAAGTCTGAAAGGGCTAAACAGACACAATAATCAACAACTGCTAACAATAGTTTTTACCGCCTTCTAGTAGTGAACTACGGATGCCGACTGACTTAAGGAGCTCGGTGGCTCAGTGTTTTAGCGCCTAGCACTGTGATTGCGGAGATTAAGCAAATTTCGCAAGGGTCGGTCATGAGATGGGTGACCAAAAATGTATTATCTCGAGACTCCATGCTTCAGAAGGGTCGTTAAGCTGTTGGTCCGGCTGCATTTTCAGTAGTTAACACCCACCAATCAGCATTGGGCCTGCGTGATGGGCTATGGATGGGCCCACCACGCAGGAAGGAATATATCCATCCAGGAATATACCGGGTGTCCCAAAACTTTGCTACACGGAGGGAAAGTACCTTAAATATTGAAGATAGAAAAATTTACTGAAAAAAGACTTAATTTTATTTTAAAAACTAAAGATTTTCGAAGAATCGCATGCCTTAACCAGGAATCGAACCTACCAAATTAGAAAAAAATCAATCTTTTATTTTTACGATGCCGATCGAAAGGGTTACTCGTTAGGATTATTTTTTGTTAAGTAATACAGCATCTTAAACAAAAGGAAGACCATGAAATTTTACATTTAAATTTTAATGATTACGTATTGTATTAATTTGTATAGGAAATAATGCGATATTTAAAAAAATCTTTGAATGCAGTTCGCATTAATTTTTAAAATAAAATGAAGTCTTCTTTCAGTAAAATTTCCTATCTTCAATATTTAAGATACTTTCCCTCCATGTGGCAAAGTTTTGGGACACCCGGTATATCCAGGAATGTATCCACCCATAAGGATGGCCTGTACCCTTGGACGAATTAACCACTGGACACGAAACGCAAGAAAAATGTATGAAATCACGTTCAACCAATTTTTGCGGGGCGAGGGGGGATTACACTTGTCAAATAATGACAATAGTGCTTAAAGAAGTCGATATTTTTTTATCGACACTGTAAAGAGTGAATGAATGAATGAACCTAATGAGTTTATTGAATTCATGTGTTTGATTAATTTTGAAGCGGACTTAATTTGTAATATTTATTACTACTTTATATTTGAAATAATTGTTTTCGTTTACTTATTAATAACCTAACATTAAAGATGATTACACTGCATCGAAATTGTTCTTTCATAATTTTTATAGGATATTGGTAAATTATTTCATGACTTTTACTCTTAATACTTATCTCATCGGATAACATATTATTGTCGTCACGTTTCGTTTCATGTGACTGAAAACATAAACGTTTGAATTTAAATCAAATAAAAAACTTTTCAATGTCGGGACAGAATCTTTATTCATTTTTTTTTGTTTTAACGAATTAACATTGTAGCATTCTGTTTGAAAATGTATGCTGCATATACGGTGGTGTTTGGTTGGTATCCATGTAGTCTCCCTGCGAACTGCTTCTACCCATTTTCTTTTTCGTACTGGATCAACTGGGAATCTGCAAAATTATTTTCAATTCATACCCATTTCTATTAAAATTAAAGATGCTTATAATTTTTTTATAAAACTTAAATTAAAATCCTTCACTTTGCAATCACATCGATACTATTTATCGATATTTGTAACAGCCCCTTACTAATAAAAAATGACAAGCAAATGAATGAGTGACTGATATAATCCAACCAAATTAAATGCAACATTTATGAAGCATTTACTTTACCAATGAGTACTTTTTTAAAATGACGTGTAATATTTTGTTTACATACCAAATTTTATTTATTTTACGAAGAAATAGCTACTATAATAGGTTTAAAATGTACTTACGCGTGAAAAGAAACATTTCTTGATTTTCCACTAGTATTTTTGCAGTACAATACGGAGCATTTGCCCATTTTTTCTATCAATGTTTCGCCTCGAGCTCTCGCGTAACACTGACACCGCGATATCGTTTACTGAGGCTATCGGTCACAGTAAGTGGCTAAGGGGTAAAGGCGAATATGGCTGTCATTTCGCGTCCAGTGGTTAATTCGTCCAAGCCTGTACCCCAGAAGTGGGGATATGTTTTTTTTCATCACAAGTTTTGACTAGCCGGTGACTGTCAAAACTTGTATTGAAATTTGACTGATTGACGGGACTGAGCTGTGTGAATGGCCCATTAAGCATTTGTATTTAATTATTTTGCATGTTGTACTAGCTGCGCTAGTTTTGGTGCTAAATAATTGATTCGAGTTAAATTTAATTTTGAGAAAATAGATTGGCAATATTCTGAGAATGTTCTGCTGAACAACGCGGGAGAGAGAACTATGACCACTTCATAATCTTCCTATAGAAGACAAGTGTTGAACCTGTAAATAGTTTTTTTTTTTACTTAAGTATAATGATAATAAAATTATTTGAATAGTTGCTATGATAGAACAACACTAGTATTTATTGAATTTTAATTTGATAATCACAAAAATATGTAATGGTAAAATCAATATGTTCTAATTGTAATTATTGCCAATCTTTGTCATTGATTTTCTCTGTTTCTGTATTGCCGATTTTCATTTTACTTAGTAATTTATAAATAACAATGAAAATGCAATTTTATCAGCTATACTAGGTATTTGTCTACACACGATAATTGATCAAATCAACATTTAGAGCCTTCCGGTTCATAAGGTCCATAGTATCATTACGTCTACAGTATCATTTCGTCCATAATATACGACCAGTATATAGTGTATATTACGACCAGTATAATTTTGTCTAGTTCATCAAATGGACCATAGTATCAATTCGTCCATAACATCAATTTGTCTAGCTATTATGTATATTATAGATATGCTTCAAAACGAATACACTTTTAATAATTTCATGTTTTTATTAGGTAACTAAATGTAGCTTACATTTCTTTTATAAGTAAAAACTCGTAATAATTATTACATATTAAGGCCGCGTTCCGAATCACGCTTACAGCACTGTGAGCGCGCTAACGCCCGGTCCAAATCATGCTTACAACGCTCACGTAAGTTAAAGTGACGTCACAGATGACGTCATCGCATGTGCTAACGACGCTCAGCGTATTCCACCAAAGCACTGTGAGCGTAGTCGGTGTAGCTGTCAAACTTCCTTGTCAAAGTTTATTGTTGACAAAAAATACGTGGTTAAATTGTGAATCGTTGTGGATGTTGTGGTCATTATTTGTGATTTTTACAAAAGATGGCTGAATTTATTGACCTGTAGGTGTTTTGTAAAGATACGAACGAAATAATTATATAAAACTGATGTTGAAAGAGCTAGCAGTGGTAATAAGTATTTTGAAGCTTTGAGAGTTTAAAATTGGTTAGTAAATAATTGGTCTCAGTTAAGGAACTTAATTCGTATTCATTATTGCCTTTTTATTTACCTATCCCTTAGAATAAATATTTACTTTACCGAGATTAACCCATTTGAGGTTATGTTGTTCTATACAATTCAACGTTAGCTTTGTTAGCGCTCTCACAAGCGGTCCAAATCAATAGTATCGCGAGCGTGCTGACAGCGTGCTAATGATTCGGTCCGGCACAGAATGACGTCACACGCTGTGAGCACTGTTGGCGTGATTCGGAACGCGGCCTAAGTCTTATGTACACTATTTTTTTCAGAAAATTTATTAAGGTTATAGAGCCACTGTCCAGTTCTATCAACAATTTCCTATCAACAATACAAAAAAAACTAGACGTAATGATACTATGGACATTTTGATACTGTAGACGTAATGATACAATAGACGAGATGATACTGTAGACGTAATGATATTATGAACGAAATGATACAGTAGACGTAATGATACTATGGACCTTATGCACCGGAAGGATTTAGAAGGTTAGAAATCGTCATCCTTTTTTCAGAATATGGTCAAAACTTGATAGAAAGGGTCCCCAAACACGGGCGGCACGCCACAACCACAAAACGCCGGTACTGATTTATTACTGTAGTTTTCATACATCGATCGCCGCAAACGGTAAACGCCGGTGGTCGCCACACTCTACAAATCGTCGCTTCTCGCTTCTTTCATGGCCGACACTGGCCACTGAACGGCAAGCGAAGGAAAGGAGTTCGGGCACTTCGGTCCCTATGACCAAATAGACTTGAATCGTACATCGTTGGATAGGTGTTTTCAAGAGGAATAAAAGTTATTATGGGGTTACATGTGGATTTGTTGTCCGAATCGAGATATCGGCTTATAAAGTATGTGTTTTCAGTATCTCGGATAGTACAGTCAGCAATAAAAGTCACTTAACGGCGGCGGGTCCATAGATTATCAGGACAAGCGCCATACCTAGTCGTGCTCTATGAGAATATACCTTTTTAACGATATACTATTTATATCTATTGGGTCCAGGACCAGAGTCCATATATTTGTGCCCTTTGTGTCGGCTACCGACCGACCACTTGTGGATGTCGCGCGCTTCAGCTACTTTTGCAGCCGCTTCTAGCTTCTAGGGGCGGCGTTTGTGGTCGTGGCGTGGCCATCTTATGCGGGGACCCTAAATATGAATAATAGTTACCGTAATTTGTCATCGTTCTTCCACGAAGTGACCTGGATGTGCGGCGGCGGCAGGTAGCTGCGCAGCGACTGCACCAGCTGGATCGTGTCCAACAGTACTGTCCAACAAACAAATCATTTTGGATTCAGTAATCTGGATCGAACATTCGTTTTTATTTACGACTATGAAAAGTGGGCTATAAATGTAAGCAAACAATCAATATATCATATTATTACTTAGGGTTGTATCATAGTAGAACCGGAAATCGTTAAAATATTTTCATTAAAATTGTGCACATTGTGATGAAAGCGTGCTTCTTTTACCATTCGCAGATCACACTACAGTGATCATTTTAAGACGTGGAGGCGAGTTGGATTTGACCCCTAACAGATTCTAGAGGTCAAATTGTTCATCACGGAGCTATCGTTTCGCCGCGCATGATGTTTGTCGCAAATTTATAGCTACTATGGCAAGTGTGGTAGCATTTTCGGATAAATAAAAGTTGGCCAATCATTTTCTAAAATAAAAAACACACCTTTACTTACTAGAAAATATATAACCGTAATTCCGAACCCCAAAAATTTAAAATTTTATAAACAAAAAAATATTTTCCAGTGACGATAAATTTCGAACGAGTACAGATATCCGCTTAAAAAAAGGTGATTAGAAAGACACATTAATCCAGATGAAAAAATATATCTTTGATTGTAACAGTTTCATAAAAAATGCGTTTAAAAAACATTATACACAGCGCGGCAATTTCATAAAAAAAACATAAAAATGCGTTCTGTTAAGGGCTGGTACAGTTATCTCTGTGATACCAGCACCAAATTTTTATGTTCTTCATCACTTTATTTTCTCTTTAAAACCGTCGGAAGACCACCACCACCTGTGAAGTGCCGTGTTCCGGAGATCTGACTTTTTTTTTCTACTCACTTTTTTGCAGCTGCTCACTCTGCTTGCCGTAGGGCTTGCACATAGCGGGGCGCACACACGGCCGCATGCGCTGCAGGTTGCGCGCGAGCTCGGCGAACGCCCTCACTACGCGCTCCTGCCCCCCGCCCGCCCCCGCCGCCGCGCCCGCGCCCGCCGCCGCTCCCGCTCCCGCCCCCGCCGCCGCCCCTGTGCTACTACCGCGCTCACTGTGACTCGTGCTTCCCCCGCCGCCCGAGAGGGACTCCAAACTTTCTAAGTTCGCCCTGGGAGAAAGAATTTTCGATATAACTTTCATAAAAGACAATGATGTCGATTTGGTTGGCAACGACTTAACTAAATAAATTGACGAGACTAAACTACATTTAGTTTAGATGGAAATTTAGTTATCCATCCTTTTCTTTCTGTAACGAGAAGAAAAGAAACTTCTAAAATTAAGTTTAGACCTGTCAATTTAGTAAAGTCAGGCCTCCATCACTCGCTCAAGTTCGCGCGATAAGCACCTACCGCTAGCCGTTCCGCTGGCGGGACAAGTGAGCAAAGGGCCGCCACACGCCCGCCTGTGTAGTCGCGCGGCATCTTACCGCCTGCGTAGGTATTGTCTCTTTATAATAGTAACAATGTCGAGTCGACATTACTGTGCCGGTGTCAAAATCAAAAAACCAATAAACAATTGTCGTTTTTCAAATTATGATATATGCTACGCAGTTCATTTATAAGAAGACAACCCTAACGTTGCGTCATTAGAAAAGGTAAGAGCACGCGATAGAAAGAGAGGCAACTACTAGGTGAATATAAACTGTACTGCAGGCCATTGCGCGACCTGAATTGCACTTTATTGTGTCGGAGCAAAAGTCGCTATTTATTTAAATTACTATGCGGCGTGCTGCTTCTGTACTTGTACTATTAGTTATTCTGTGGTAAAGTCCAAAGTCAGACAGTATTTTTATATTTTTCGATTTAACCTATCTATATTTTATTATTGTGTACATTTGATAATTAATACGTAAATATCAACAGAAACTCTGTAGGATAGGGGTGTTTAATTGTCCATACCTTTTCTTAAGGAGATCGACCTAGCAAAAAAATTTGATTTAGAGATCGACATTTTGACCGTTTAACCCACCAAATATTTATCCTTTAGACGCATAATACCACATACGCAAAATACCAACTCGAGATTTTGTGGTGTTTTGCGGATTTACATACATACATACACTCACCCCAAGTAACATTTTAGGTTCTAGAAAGGTTTTGAAAAGGTTCTAGAACCTTTGTATGAAAATCTGTTCGTAAGTCCTAAAAGGCGCAATAACGTTATAATAACCTTGTATTAACCTCCTGTGTGCAAAAAGGGCCCCAGTTTCAGAACCTTTTTGAGAGTTGCAGCAGAACTTATAGCTCAAATCCAGAACCATTCTAAGTGTTTACACAGAACCTAAATATAACCTACACAACCTTAATTTAACGTTAATATAACCTTGCAGGGCAGCTTTAAGGTCCTAAATAAGTCTTGTATGTAACTCTATGACAACTTAAAACCTTTTTGATGGACTTGAATAAATGCTATTCCAGGACTCTCAAGTTTTAAAATGTTTCTGTATAAGATTTGTCTACACAGAAACTGTTTATAATGGCCATATAATGGCGACATTCGCTGACATTATACCAAATTTCAAAATGGCAGGATGAGTAAGTGTTGTATTTATAAAAAATAATAAGTAGCTTGCTAAAGTTCAGAAAAATGATAAAAATAATGCGACTGGCACTTTATTGTGACACTTTAGGATAATAGTGCTATATACGAGAAGGGCCTTTCGTAAGATTAAATTTTCAAAGATATTTTAATAAATAAAAATTATAAAATAAGATCATTTGTGAAAAAAGTGAAAAAATAAAACGTCTATTCATATAAAAACCATTTTTTTTTAAATAGTACAGCACACGTTATTTAATTTTGCCTATTTAATGAAAATACATTGCTTTTTTGTTCCGATTTTTTTTTATGTCAGTGAAAAAACATGGCTGACGTTAGGAAATTACTAGAAAGCATTAAAATTAACCTTTTCAGAACTGTAACAGCTAGAAGCTCTTAATGTTTGCCAAAATAAGAGCTAAAGGTAATCTCGCGGAGCTATTTAGAACTACAAGGTTGTTTTCGCAGCTTTAGGGTTATCGCTAGGAGTAGTTCAAGACTTGCAAGTCGCGAAAACAACCGTTGAGCATAATTAGTAGCTTTTAAATTTTGGCTGTAGGACTTGCGTTTAACCCTGTGACGGTTGATCTTGTATAGGGATGGGATTTTATCCGGAAAAAACTAAATGTTGGAAAAATCCCGGAAAAAATACGAGAAATTTACGGGTTGCCACTTTCGGTATAGGATGTACCTAAACCCGATTATTTTCTGGTTAAATTGTAAATAGAAAAGGATTTAATTTAAAAAACTTTGAATTTTTGAGACCCGTAAGTAATAAAACTATAAGTAAATAGACTTTTTAACCAACTTAATAAAAGGAGGAGGTTATCTAATTCGTCGGGTAGGTATATATTTTTTAAAGAATGTACACATTGATTACTCGAAGACGGCTGAACCGATTGAAATGATTCGAACATTATTACATCAGGTTTGTTCCCAAGTTGATCACATTTGATTTCATGGTTTTAATCTAGGTTACTATAATAATGAATATACATACACCGTCATTTTGTAGTCATTTTAAATAACTTAAGAGAGTGCTCTACTAATGAAAATAATCATTTTTGCCAAAGAAACATGGGTCGAAAAACGACAAAAATTTTGGACTTTCCCATAAAAATACAATGTTTTAGCTGTCTAGTTAGTATGGTAGGACCAAATTTTTTTGTCGTTTTTTGACCCATGTTTCTTGGGCAAAAATGTTTAGTTTCATTGGTACAACATACCCTTAAGTTAATTTAAACGACTACAAAATGACGGTGTATGTATTTTATACGGATGATCGATTAATGAACCGATTTAGATGATTTCTTTTTCGGTTTGAAAGAGGTTACTTTAAGGATGAGACCATATTTTAATTTGATTGGCACATTTGGCATGGCTTTTGATTGTGAGTAGGTACTTTTCTCAAGAAATGCGATAGAATAAATTGTAATGAAAAAATTTGGCTAGTGTGGTCATGTGAAACGACTAGTCATCAGGCCCATCTTACCCACTGGGCACTCTGGGCTAGGGCTTGAAGTCCGGAACTCCGGTTTTGGTCTAGCTCCGGAGTTTCGGAGCATTTCAGCATCGTTTGTAAACCCGGAGTTTCACAACAAAAACCGGAGTTTCGATTTTCAAAAATAATAATTGAAAGCATTTTTATCGCCGTGGGCATATACCCCTGGGCGGTGATGCAGTCTCTTCAGAGGTGCCAAGTAGACTACAGGTGTAGCGAGGTGCTGACTGAAGTACTTATACGAAAATGCCATCATGTCGATCCGATTACAGAACCAGAGCACAAATCCCAATCTAACTGCAGCGATGTGTGAAACAGGAAGAGGTCATTTCTTCGAAACTGTTCGCAGCTGCTTTGGAGGATACTATAAGCTCTTGAACTGTAAGGGACTTGGCAGCAACATTAATGGCGAGTACTTAACACACCTTCATTTTGCAGATCAGTTCTCACGGCTGAGGCCTTGTAAAACCTGAACATACTCGTAATGCTCGAATATTTTCCGTAGTGTTTTCCGAAAGAGTGGCTCTTAGGATGAACATAAATGGATGGATGGAACATAAACATAAGACAAAAATCATGTCGAATGTCCATGTTGTATTTACCCACTCCTTCATGTTGGGAACAAACACAATACTCGAAGTTCAAGACCATTACCTATACCAAGGACAGACAGTCCAGTTAAGTAAAGACAACTTAAATAATAAATATTTGACAACATCACATACATTGCTCCAATTCCAAAGTAAATAGCTATAGCACTTGTGTTATGGAAATCAGAAACAAGGGTGGTATGATAAACACCCAGACCTGAGACAGTGTTGAAAAGTTCATTTTCTACATTGACCCAGCCGGGGATCGAACCCGGGACCTCAAGAGATGGTGACGCCTTGAAAACCGGCGTGCAAACCACTCGACCACGGAGGTCGTCAAAACTTGGAGAAAGATATCTCTCGTTAAATTTAGCTCGAATGGGCAGCATTCGGGAAGCTTCGAAAAATCATCGCGTCAAACTTACTTCAGTGTCTCTAGACGAAAGACCTTGATCAGCGTGTGTTGCCAGTGATGACTAAAGGCAGTGAAACGTGCTCGCTAACTATAGGTATCTTAAAAATACTCAAGGCACTCTAGCGACCCAGCGTGCAATGCAGAGAGCCATGCTCGGCGTTTCCTTGCGTGATCGAGTCAGAAATCAGTAGGAGAACTTAAGTAACCGACGTCTCTCAAAGGATTGATCAGCTGAAGTGGAAGTGGACGGGGCACTTAACAAGTAGAACCGATGGCCACTGGGAAAGAAAGGTTCTGGAATGGCGACCGAACACAAAACGCTTCGTGGGCAGGCTCCTGACAAGGTGGACCAACGATCTGGTGACTAGTGAAGGTCGCAGGCTCGCGGGGCGCCGCTGGATGCAAGCAGAGCAGGATCGAACATTGTGGAGATCCTTGAGCAAGGCCATAACCAGCAGTAGATGTCGTGTGACCGATATGATGATGACCCAACACTCGGCAAATTTGAGTGGCGTGAAATGTAAGTTCAATGTATTTTTATTCGAATTATTTGCGCAATAAGCAAGTAAGTACCTAAGTGATTCAATTTATTTATTTATCGATGATAAAAGAATATATATTGATTTTTGGTTAGTTAATAACCTATATTAAACACGCTAAAAATATCACTGCAATTTTATTTAAATAGAGACTGAAAACTCCGGAACTCCGGAGCTCCGGAGTTGAAACCCTGAACATCGAAACCCAACTCCGGAGCTGAAAAATACTCCGATGTTCAAGCCCTACTCTGGGCACTTGCCCAGGGCCCCGCGATTGATAGGGGCCCCTTGTTTCTTGCCAGATCGCTTAATGATAACGGATGCTTATTATATTACGAAAAAAAAAATCTAAGAGTAGATACCTCTTCAAACCACATAGATTTTCAATCACTAACCCTTAAATTCTAAAAAAGTTACTTTAGTGGATCATACAATAATTATGTTCTTATTAAAATCGCGCTGCGCGGCCGTTTTCTTTACTTTAGACAGGCATAATTACGAGATTATTTGATAAAACTGACTAAAAGTCGCACTGCGCGGCCATTTTTTTTACTATAGACAGGTAAAATAACGAGATTATTGGATGACACTGACTAAAAATCGTGCTGCGCGGCCGTTTTTTTACTATAAGCAGGCGAAATATCGAGATTATTTGATGAAACTAACTAAAAATCGCGCTGCGCGGCCGTTTTTTTCACTAAAGTCAGGTAATATTACAAGATTAGTGAATGAAACTGACTAATAATCGCGCTTTGCGGCCGATTTTTGCTATACCTAGACAAGCATTTTTCTAAAAAAATCTGGCATTCTGTGCCTCATATACAGGAATCCTCTCTTACTTTGATGGTAACTCAAGTCAAGGTCATAGGGGCCCCATTATCCTAATGTGCCCAAGGCCTCAATAGGTTAAAGACGGCCTTGCTAGTCATGCAGCCATAGATTTTTATAAATATTTCCGCATTCTTTTGCAAATTTGATGAGGATGATACCTACGTAGCTTCGTGTTTCGTTTCCGTACCATGCGCACTTGTGTTACCTACTTTATATTCTATATTATCGACAACCATGGATTTTCTTGTGTAGAATTCTGAGTGCTTTATGAATTGTGATTAAATACGTACGGTATACGGCGAATTTGTTTTTTTTCTTACTACAAGTACCTCTCTCTCTTAATCGTTCCCTCATAACTAAGGATCGTGATCACCGGCTGCTTTTATGATTTGTCTCCATCGGTCTCGGTCCATGGTTGCTCTCACTGCTTGATGGAATTTGCTTGAGGAGGTTGCTTCTCTTACTTGGTCAGACCATCTGGTTGGCGAACGACCTCGGGCTCTCTTGCCTTCTATTCCACCAACCACGACCAGCTTTTCGAGACTTTCATCTCCTCTTCGCATTATGTGGCCAAAGTATGAGAGTACGCGATGTAAGCAGATAGTGGACAGCCGAGTCTTGACATTTAATTGTGTTAGGATAGATACATTTGTGCGTTTGGCCGTCCAGGGTATCCCAAGCATTCGCCTCCAACACCACATCTCGAATGCATCTATTCTATGTCTCTCTCTGGCTAGTATGGTCCATGTTTCCACTCCATACATAAAGATGGGAAAGACCAGAGCTCTCACTAAGCGCATTTTAGTACGAAAACCTAGGCTACGGTTTTTCCAGATGACTTGAAGACGTGTCATCGCGTCTTTGGCCATAGCAATGCGGCGCTTGATCTCTGGAACACTGCTGCCATCACTGTTTATTTGAGCTCCCAAATAGATAAAATTGTCCACCTTGTCGATTCCCTGGATACATTCGTGGGCACCTGTCAATTTGCCAGCGCGATCTACCACCATTAGTTTGGTTTGGTACCTATTGATGGTCAATCGTCCATTACATAGCAAGCAGTGAAACTGAATAGGATCGTTCAAAAACAGACAACTCATTTAATAATTCTACCTTATCTCTCCACCAGTCTATCCTTATTATTTAAATGATAAAATATGAACATATCCGGTACTTATTCGAATTTTTTCCCACTACCCATCTCTATGCAAGACAACTGATGTTTTTGAGGATGCCTCTAAAGCTTTAAAATATTCTTGTAGGACTTGAATCATGCCTTCAGCTCATAAAAATAGCTTATTGGTTTGGGTTTTAACTACTCCGTCCTAATTTGTTTGCCTAGACAACTTTATAACAGTCTAAAGGTTTTATGTAGGTTATAGAATTAACTTAAAAGTGATTTCTACATTCCATAACTTTATGGTTGTATCAAAGTTAAATTTTTTATCTTTAGCTCCCACTTTAGCATAATGCTAGCTTTTCCAGAACTTAATCAGGAGTCCACGAGAACTACAAGATCCTAGGACTATATCCTCTTGAAATACAGGTAAAAATAACGTAAATATAAACTCCTGTGAGCAGCTCCAAGGTTGTAATTATAAACAATTAGTTTTAGGACTTAAAAATCATTTTCAAGTACTTAATATGACCAGATGGCACAGCATTAACCTTTTGAAGTCCTTAATAGAACCTAAAGGCATTTTTTACAACCTAGGCCCCAATGAAATGTTACTTGGGACGCCTGTTTCCCATGGGAGTAGGCAGAGACTATGGATCGCCACCTGCTACGATCCTTGCACACTTCTTTCGCTTCATTCACATCCATCAATCTTTTCATACATGCCCTGCGGTTTTTGTCACTGCGTACACCAGCCTTTTTTATAATAACCCCTATTTGGTCAACGTAGGTTTTTCTGGGACGCCCTTGTGCAATCGTTCCTTCCACATTCGCACAATATATCTCTTTCGTGATTCGCCTTTCATTCATCCTCTCTAAGTGACCAAACCACCGAAGCATTCCTTTCTCAATTCTTGTCACTATATCCTCTTTCAGACCACACCTTTTACGAATCACCTCATTGCTCACTCTATCACTCAGTTTTACTTCGCATATTTTCCTCAACGATCGCATCTCTACCGCATTTATTCTGCTTTCATTCTTCTTCTGCCATACCCAAGATTCACTTCCATACATCAGTGTCGGTACCAGCACTCCGTTATGAATAGCTATTCGCGCCTTTGCAGAAACGGTTTGGCTACTCATAACCGAGTGTATAGCACAACTCACCGAATTCCCTTTCTTCACTCGTCTTTCTATGTCTTCCTCACTTTTTCCGTCCCTTGTGAACAAACTCCCCAAGTATACAAACTCACGAACTTGTTCCACTTTTTCGCCACCTAACATAACCGTAAAGTCAGTCATTTCTTCATCTCTCTCAAACACTATCAATTTCGTCTTAAGGTGCGTCCAGATATGTTCTTTTGATCGTACCGTACCTCCGTTCCGTACCAGCGTTCCGATCAAATAAGACTGGACGCTACTTTTGTCCGTTCCGTATCTCCGTTCCGTACCACCGTTCCGATCAAACCGCCGAACGTCGCCGCGATCACGTCCAGACTAGCGCCGTACCGTACCTCCGTTCCGTATCAACGTTCCGATCCAATAGTACAGCAGCCCGTAGTAAATTTAAATTACGAAAAAGGTTACCGTTTGCCGTTGTGATATAGTTATTTATTACAAAATTATAGATACTTTAACAGATCGCAACCCGCCGCAACCTATATTTGTATATCTCCAAAAATGATTATTTTTTATTTTTCGAGGTTAATCACATGGTTTAGCTATTGTCGTGTTCTACAGCGCTATGTTTGATTGCCACTGATAATATTAAGACTATGAAAAGTAGCCATACACAGATTTAAGACCAGATAAAGTCCATCCATTTCATCTCTTTTCATCAGTCTTAAATCTGTGTATGGCTACTTTTCACAGTCTAACTATTATCAGTGGCAATCAAACATAGCGCTGTAGAACACGACAATAGCTAAACCATGTGATTAACCTCGAAAAATAAAAAAATCTCATTTTTGGAGATATACAAATATAGGTTACGGCGAGTTGCGATCTGTAAAACTTTGGTTAAAGTATCTATAATTTCATAATAAATAACTATATCACAACGGCAAACGGTACCAAACCTTTTTCGTAATTTAAATGTACTACGGACTACTGTACTACAACCTCCGAACGTCGGCGTCGCCGCGATCACGTCCAGACTAGCGCCGTACCGTTCCTCCGTTCCGTTTTTCCTTTGAACGGGGCGAAAAAACCGACTCGCGATGGATCGGAGCGTACCTGTCGGCGATCGAGACGGCGTACCTCCGCACCGTTCCGAACATGCGTCCAGACTAGCGTTCTTTGTTCGCGACGCTCAAGAGCGAGAGATACGGGTACGGGCAAAAGAGCGAGAGATTCGAGGTGGATCGGGGCGTACCTGTTCGGCGAACGGAACGGCGTACCTCCGCACCGTTCCGAACATGCGTCCAGACTAGCGTTCTTTGATCGCGACGCCGATCGGAACGGAGGTACGGTACGGGCAAAAGAACATATCTGGACGCACCTTTAGTTACATTCACTTTCATCCCTTTTCTCACAAAATCATCATTCATAACAGACATCATTTCCTGCAACTCTTGCGCAGAAGACGCAAGTATAACTTGGTCATCAGCGTAGAGGAGGCACTTGATTTGAGTCCCATTCATCACAACCCCACAGTCACGTTCTTTCAGACCTTTCATACAACTGTCCAAAAACAGATTAAAGAGCCATGGTGACGCAACACATCCCTGTCTGACACCCCTAGAGATGCCAAACCAATCAGTGTATACGCCGTCAATCCTGACGCATGCACGGGAATCCTCATAGAGAGATTTCAGTGCATGAATCAGTCTGCTCTCCAATCCGTATTCGGACAACACCTTCCATAGCTCATTCCTGTCAACTCGATCGTAGGCCTTCTCCAGGTCCACAAAGGCACAGTAAACCTTTTTGTGCTTAGCCAGGTGTTTTTCGGTTAAGCACCTCAAGGAGAAGTACATCCCATTCCCTTCCTGAATCCCGCTTGCACATCCCAAATACTCTGATCAGTTTTTTGCATCACTCTTTCAATCAGTACGCGGATTTGTAGAAAAAAATACGTAAAATACCAACTACGTATAATCCCATAAACGCAAAACACCACCTGGGACTTAGAATTATTTTGTCATTCAAGTGGAGTGGCCACAGTACTAATAGAACGATTCCTCAGCTATCCTAGCTAGGTTAAAATTATCTGTAGAGACACAGTTTTGTAGCGACACAGTTTGCTAACGGTAAATATCCGTAGCCATAGTGGCCGTAGCGGAGCGTCGTAACATAGCTATAAAATCGGTGGACTTCACTTTTGAAAGGCAGTCCACAGGCAGTCCTCGGACAGTCCTTAAGCAGTTGTCAATAGTTTTTAATATAATCAGTCGCATCTCTACACGTGTACCTACCGGACACTTTGTGATAACCAAATTTACTCTTTTCATTTTTGTAGATTTTATGTGCATAGTAAATTATACGGAGTAGTAACGATAAACGTATTTAATTTATAATAATCCTTCTGATAACATAGATAGGGTTTAGTCACAGAATATATACTCTAACGCGAAAAGAAACGACACTCGCGCATGTATGCTCGTAAAATCGCTCGCGGCTATGTGTGCGTGTCTGGAGGCGCGCGGGAGCTGCGCGCGGCGCGCGGGGAGTGCAGCCGCTAGTCGCCGACTTACTAGGGCAAGGGTTCTTTCTACTTTCGCTCGCCGCTCGCTTGTCCCACCGCAATCCGTATTGTACTGCATTTCGCACGGGCTGACTACGTGTTTTTAAACTTTACTTACCCTTCAGTATTGCCATTTTAAAGTTTTAGGCCAGTAAAATTCAACATTAAAAACGCAAAGAGCGATATAAAGCTGCATTTTTGGTATGTTATTTAGACCCCTTAGAGGTGTGTAAAACTATGTTTTGAAAGCAAAAAGTTGTGTTACATGCGTAATACGAGAAAAAGTGCAAGATTTTCAGTTTTTGCAGTTTAATTAAAAAACTATGGGCTTTTGAATATCATTTCGAAAGTATATTAAATTTGAAAGAATATAAGCCTACCCACAGCTCCGTATGTTTAATAGTTTTTGAGCTATGATGCTTGAAAAATTTTCATTCATCGGCACATCTAACCACCCACACCGTTCGTTATTTTCATACAAGCATACTCACTTCACAGTCTCATAAATAAAAAAGGTTGTGCATTTCTGCAATGGTTTGCATTTAATAGATTAGTCGAGTACACATTTTCCGAATATGAATGTGTGAAAAATGATTATAAATTATACCTATCCTTCATTAACACGCTAGAGATTTAAAAAATGATTATAAATAACAGAAAATATAGTATAAGTGTTGCAATTTATGATGTGTACCTACCTAATATAATTAAAAGATTACAAAAACTTATTATAAATCAAACTTATCTTTCATTAACATGTCCTTGCACAAATTTATATTAATTTCCTAACATACCTTACTATCTAATTTCCTTTGCCACAAGTCTAAATTATATTTCGGTATCAACCCTAGCGCTTACACGCTCTGGCTCAAGGTCGCTGGCGCTCGAACTCTCACCTACAGAGTGTGTCACGGCTGTGGTTTAGTGGACATTCCTGGCCTTTACTTAAAACCCTACATTATCTATTCTGTGACTATGATTAAAATTAAAAGTACCAGGTTAGCAGGAATGTAAAGGAGCCAATCGAAGTACCTGTTCATCAGATCCGATCAGCATTTTTCCCACAGCTCTCAACGCAGGAGTCCTAACTCCTGGAGAGTTGATCTAACAGGGCAATCAGTCTATTGAAAAGTACCAGGCTAGCATGAATGTAAAGGAGGTCTTATCATACCTGTTCATCAGATTCGGTCAGCATATTCCCCACAGCCCTCAACGGGAGTCCTTACTGCTGGAGACTTCGTCTTTAGGTACTGGTAGCAAATCAAAGTACAGAAAGTCGTTTTTTTCAATCAGTCAATTACGAAAAAGTTGGTGTTATGCGAAGTTGGTATTTTGCGTAAATCAAAGTTGGTATTCTGCTTAGTTGGTATTTTGCGTAAGTGGTATATTGCGTTTATGGCGTATTGCGTATAAAGGATATTATATTATGCGTCTAATAGTACATTACTGCAGCGGCAGGCAACACAGGCATTGAAGGACGAACGTGAAAATGTGGGCCGTGGCGAAGCCGAGGCACACATACGTGAGTCCATCAATGCCCAGTTGCTGCCAAGGCTTGTATAGTACTTTTCTCAAATAATGCGCGGAAATTCAAACCAAGTAGTAACTTTTCTAACATTTTATTTTTATTTAAAATTACAGTAATTAAAAATACCAAATCGCACCGTCTTGAGTTTCTACGTCTTTTACATAAATACTCTTATGTCGTTGCATCTGCATGCACCGAAAATGCCAAAAATCAAACCTGCAACAAAAATAAAGAACGTGTAAAGTTGTGATGTTAGGCTGTTTGACTAAAACAAAGTGGTATATTACTCGTAGTACCTAGGTACTCATCAATACGAAAACTTACTTTATGATCCAAATGCAGACCGTCTGATGCTTCTGACAAGAAAATTTGCACGTTTGATGCAGACTTCCTACATTTATACCCTTGTGAATGTCTTTTGTGCATTGCAGTTAGGTTTACATCTGGTTTACTTAATGTTTTTCGATTCTCTATTTCAGTTCTTGCCGCTTCTTGAATTTCAGGTGGCGTCAAAATATCACTTTCGTCGCTTGAACTCATTTTTATAATAAATTATATACTTAATTTAAATCGAAGATAAAATATTTGACAAAACAATAAATAATTTCAACAATATTGTATATTCTTCCCGCCCCGCGCCAAGATCCATAGACAATACAACGTTATTTTTATGCCACCTGTCCGAATCGTATGTTACACGTAAGTTTTGTAACCAGGAATACGGATAATGGGCGGGCGTTAGTGCGCTCATGACACTCTGTTACCGTGATTCGGAACTTTTCATTTGCAAAGCCAGTTCTAATTTTAAATATTGATTATGATCACAGACCTCATTCGCTGTCGTGTTTCATTGAAAATTTCGTTCCATTTTTGAATTACACGTGTATAATGAGTTTTAGTACTAACCTTTACGGACAGACGCAGGCAATTTTTGTATGAAAATCCATTATTACACGTTAGTAATGGATTTTCATACAAAAGTTGCCGGCGCGGTTTAGGTCTGTCCGGAAACTCCGATTTAGCACGAAGAAGGTTGTCAAAATAATGATCGAATTTCCAAGCATGTTTGAGAAAAGGATATTTATCACTAATAATTTTAGCTATCCTTGGCGATCGACCTTAAAACCTCTCATGATCGACCATATGGGCAACCCTGTACCTTGATTACGTAAAGCTGTTGCTAATAATTCTCGATTGAAATCGATTGAAAGCGCAGTTGTATTGCTGCTTTAGTTGAGATAGTTGTCACATTGGTTCTAACTAAAGCAGCAATGTAACTGCGATTTATGTCAGAGTTGATTGCAACAAAATTACAAAATCACCCCCCTGGTGTAGGATATCCTTATCCATACTAATATTATAAATGCGAAAGTCCGTTTGTTTGTTTGTTACGCCTTCACGTCTTAACTACTGAACCGATCATCATGAAATTTTACATACACGTTGTTAGGGGCATAGAGACATAGGGCACCTTTCACCCCGAAAAAAAGTGTTGTTCCTGAGGGGTAAGGGGCCGTTCAAGTATTACGTAAGCACTATGGAGGGGTGGGAGGGTCTTTGTTTTGCTTATTTTGGATGACATGGGGGGTAGGGGAGTCTAGATGATGATTACGTCATCGGTAGTTATTTACTTTTTTCACGAATCGCAACCCTCGCACCCTCACATGCTTGAAAAAGAAACACATTTTCGGGGATTCCCGCAAATAAAACATACGTTTTCTTATTTTTAAAATTATAATTATAATATAAAAAAATAAATTTATAATTGAAAAATGTTTACGTAAGCATGGGGGGAGGGGGGTAAGAGCTTTGCTTACTTTTGCTGACATGGGGGTTGGGGGGTAAATCATTGTAATAAATCTGCTTACGTAATATTTGAACGGCCCCTAAAGAAACACTTTCCACCCAGACGAAGTCGAGGGTGGCCGCTAGTATTAAAATATAAGCAAATAATTATCAGCAATTACCTTAAAAAGTCAGTGAGCTTATGTTCATCAGTGTAGTGATGCTTTGACTTAGTCTCGATGCCAGACTGCGACTGTGACGCAGATGAGGATCGCTGCTGCGAGTGAGCGTACTTGTCGAGCGAGGACTGGTGCCCGAGGGACCTGTTCTGATGCTGCAGCAGCATTTGCTGATGTTGAGATAGTTTGTCCTGGCTGCGGCGATCACTTTTATCGCCGCCGCCGGTCAGGTTAGCTGAAATAGATTTATGTTGCTTTGATGTTTCATGTCTATTTGCCACAAAAATATTTGTCAAATAGAGTCACACATCTGTTTGATTATGGCATATTGTAAATTGTCATAACACACGTTATGACGCGTGTGATGCGTCAGTAAGGATGCATGCCCCTCTAGCATGACCACCGAAACACGATATACAGTGCCTTTGGTCTTAAACTAGCGATAATTTAAAGGAGTAAAATACACCTAATTTTATGGACAAAAACACCCACATGTTGGGGTCTATCTATACCCACTTGTGTTGGAATGGCCGCCATTTTAAATTTGAGTTTTTATTTTAGATGACCCTGCCAAAAAATATTAATTTCTCCGGATTTAGAAGTCCCCTACAGTTATAACAAAAATACTGTTTGAAAGCTAATAATACAATCAATCAATATAAAAAAAAAACAGACTAAAAAGTAAAAAATAAATTCTTCTGAAAATATTTATAATCCTATACCTACCTACAGAAATTTTAAACCTAAAAACGTGGGGCGCATTTTGTAAAATTTATCATCCATATTTTCTTTAGCAAGCGCCCCACGTTTTTTGGTTTAAAATTTTTGTAGGTAGGTTTAGGATTATAAATATTTTCAGAAGAATTTATTTTTTACTTTTTAGTCTGTTTTTACTAGTCCGTTTTAATGTTTTTAGTCCGATTTTTTTTGTATTAATTTAGTCCATTATAAAAACGTGTTTTTAAAAAAGATTTTTTTTCAGTAAATTATTATTTTCTGCTTTTTAGTTAACAAGCTAAGACTAAAAATATACCATCTTCTATCGGAGCACTCGTCAAGACGATTCAAACGAGCCCAAACTCGATTTGGTTGCATGGTTTTATTACAGTCCCAGTGGCATTCTTCCGGCTCCATCATCAGACCCTGGAAACTATTTCCCAACAAAGTACTCGTCAAGACGATTCAAACGAGCCCAAACTCGATGGGGTTGCATGGTTTTGTTATGGTGTTTCTATGGCCTTCCTCCGGCTCCATCATCAGATCCTCGGACTCTATTTCCCATTAAAGTACTCGTCAAGGTGATTCAAACAAACCCAAACTTGATGGGGTTGCATGGTTTTATTACCAAGTTCCAGTGGCCTTCTTCCGGCTCCATCATCAGACCCTGGACACTATTTCCCAACAAAGTACTCGTCAAGATGATCCAAACGAGCCCAATCTCGATGGGGTAGCGTGGTTTTACTACCAAAATCCAGTGGCTTTCTTCCGGCTCCATCATCAGACCCTGGAAACTATTTCCCAACAAAGAAATCGTCAAGACGATTCAAACGAGCCCAAATTTGATGGGGTTCCACGGTTTTAATATTGAGTTCCTATGGCATGGCCTTTCGGCTTCATCATCAGACCCTGGACCTCGTCTCCCATTAGAGCACTTGTCAAGACGATTCTAACGAGCCCAAACACGATGGGGTTGTATGGTTTCATCATAGAGTTCCTGTGGCCTTGTTCCGGCTTCATCATCAGATCAGCTCAATGACACCATAATATTGCATTGCCTTCCACTTCTGACCTATTCCTTCAAAGTTTCAAGTCTCTAGCTCATCGGAAAGCTAGTATAAAATCATTCGCAAACTTTGTGGAGAAACAAACAAACAAACAAACACACAAACGAGAAAGCAACCTAATAAAAACCGGCCAAGTGCGAGTCAGACTCGCGCACGAAGGGTTCCGCACCAAAAAACTGCAAAAAAATCACGTTTGTTGTATGGGAGCCCCCCCTTAAATATTTATTTTATTCTGTTTTTAGCATATTATGTTGTTATAGCAGCAATAGAAATACACGATCTGTGAAAATTTCAACTGTCTACCTGTAGTTGTTATCAATATCGAGCAAAAAACGGCAAAAAATCACGTTTGTTGTATGAGAGCCCCCCTTAAAAATCTATTTTATTCTGTTTTTAGTATTTGTTGTTATAGCGGCAACAGAAATACATCATCTGTGAAAATTTCAACTGTCTAGCTATCACGGTTCATGAGATACAGCCTGGTGACAGACAGACAGACGGACAGCGGAGGCTTAGTAATAGGGTCCCGTTTTTACCCTTTGGGTACGGAACCCTAAAAACGTGTTAAAATGAAAATTTTCAACTTAAATACGTCATAAAAAAATACTGTAAGTAAAATTTTATACGAAATTTATGTTTTTTTTTGTTTTTCTAACATAATATCTCAAAAACAAGCACATTAATGCAATTTTTATTGCATTATTCGAATACACAGGGATTATGTCCAAAATGCTTGTAACTATGTCCATTTTCGAAAATCGTTTTTTGGTTACGTAAGGGTCAAGAAGCTTATACCCCCAATGGAGGTATAAGCTTCTTGGTAAGGGTCATAATTCAAACAAAAATAACTCTCGAAATATGCAACATAGAGCAATAAATTTTAGAGCCGTTTTGTAGATAATATCCCTGTGTATTTGAATAATGCAAAAAAATTGACATTAATTAATGTCCTAGTTTTTCAGAAATGTAATAAAAACTCAAAAAGAGCACACAAATTTCGTATAAAATTTTACTGCAGTAATTTTTTATGACGTATTTAAGTTGAAAGTATACACATTTTTTTTTAAATTGATAGGTGATATTATTAGCTTTTGAACAGTACTTTTGTTATAACTGTAGGACTTCTAAATCCGGAGAATATAATATTTTTCCGCAGGGTCATCTAAAATAAAAAGTCAAATTTAAAATGGCGGCCATTCCAACAGGAGTGGGGATAGACCCCTAACATGTGGGTGTTTTTGTCGATAAAATTAGGTGTAATTCACGCCTCTGAATAGGGAACATGCATCAATTTGTTTTTGTATCAAAATCAAAAGTATAATGCGTGAGATAATCAACTATAATATTAAAACTTTTCTCTTGCGTTTTTTTCTCGTGATACAGTCACTTGAAGTTAGCGCGCAGCAGCACCCGCCGAAAACGCTCTATACAAAACGGTCAACATGTGTGACGTCACTCATGTCACGATTCAGGCACATTATTATGGAGTTAGCCAAGAATTTTTAAATATCTCCTTAAATATTGCGTTTAAGTACATATGTATCGTACAAAATATTATTTCTTATTCGATATTCTATCCGACTGTTAAGTGCATTATATCCGAAAATGAAAAAAATAATTCGCTATTTTCACCTGTGTGATGAAACTAAAATATTATATTTTATTTGTTATTTTTCTGTTCAATCATGTTTTTATAGGTGTCCGCAGCGATCAAGCTCAAATTTATTAAAATCGGTGACTTGTGCATGTTCCCTATTATCGCTAGTTCAAGACCAAAGGCACTGTATATTGCGTGGCGTGATATAGCGTTTTATCGACACAACTGTCAAAATTGTCAACACGGTCAAAAGACAATTTTGACTAAACGTGTTTAATCGCTATGTCATATTGCTTTTCTGTAATCATGCTAGGGGCCAGGTGTTTTCAACATCATTCAAAAAATCGAGGCACATACGAGCGAATACTCCGACGATTGACGCTTCACAAAAATTTAAGGACGTCCGCTGCCTTGAGCGGGATCCCGCCGCGGGTATACGGCGCGGGAATATAGATTGCTGGTTTTTGACGGACAGATGCTTGCGCAGTGCATGAGTAAGCTCTAATCTATGTCGCCCCGCGCGCGTGTCCCGCTCAAGGCAGCGGAGGGCCTAAGCAACATCACATCAGAGAGCGTGTCGTCACGTAAGTTCAGTTTGCTTCTATCGCTGACGCGTCGCGTCACGTGGCGTGTGACAATTGTGTGCTTTTAATTAACGTGTCATCCATCAACGTAGCGTGGGATGTCATCACGAAAGCCCAGTGTCCACCTTAATAACTCTATACTCTTTGATGTGCTAAATAATTTTATTTTCCCAAGCATATTAATAAAAACAAGTAAAACTCGGCCAAGTGAGTGTCGGGCCACACACCGTAGGGTTCCGTAGTTACCTTATACCATACGATATTTAATACCACTATTATTTTTCGTCTGCAAAAATAACTTTGTTTTATAGTGTTAGTATGATGAATGACAAAGTTATAATAGGTCTTCACCTATGAAATTGCCGTATTGCAGTACAGACTTTTTCAAACAAAAAAAAGTTTTGATTGGCTATGAATTCTAAATTAATTTTGTTTTAAAAATATGACATTCTATTTACAAAATCAGTCTTTTGTTTATTGATTAGCGTTGTATTTTCATTACATTTCAACATTTTTCCTCATAATGGATACTTCGAAATTTCGTGTAATTATGGAATATGAGTTCCGTCGTGGCACCAACGCGGCACAAACGACACGTAACATCAACGACGTTTACGGAGAGAACTGTACAAACGAACGTACAACCCGTTATTGGTTTGCTCGGTTCCGTTCTGGGAATTTTGGCTTGAAAAATGAACCTCGTAGTCGTCCGGAAACTTTGGTCAACAATGATGAATTAAAGGCGATTGTGGAAGCAGATGAATCGCAATCTACAGCGCAGCTTTTGATGTTAGCATCAAAACAATATTGGTCCATTTGCGACAGATTGGCAAGATAAAAAAGCTTGATAGATGGGTGCCCCACTGCTACTTCACGACAACGCGCGACCCCATACTGCACAACAGACCGTCTCTAAGCTGCATGAGTTGGGTTTGGAAGCTTTCCCTCATCCGCCATACTCACCAGATCTTGCGCCTACCGACTATTACTTTTTCCAAAATTTGGACAACTTTTTAGCGGGAAAAAAATTCAATTCCCGAGAGGCAGTACAAAACGCCTTTGAAGAGTTTGTTGTCTCCCGTCCAGCTGATTTTTTCAAGAAGGGCATCCATAAACTGCCACAGCGTTGGCAAAGGCAAAAAGATGCATTGATTGCAGGGGTGATTACTTTGAATAAAAGAAATAAATAAGTTCGAAAAAAAATACTTTAACTTTTTTCAAACAAAACGGCAATTTCATAGGTAAAGACCTAATATATGCGGTTTTGGAAAATGTGCTATATCTCAAAAACTAATTATTATATTATATCTCGTTCAAACTAATTTTCGTTGAGGTTAATGAGCGGCTTCGAGCAACAAAAGGCTTCGTTTGTCACGAAGGGAGAAGCCTTAGCGATATTACTCTATTCAAATTATTCTGGCATTTTTTGCGGGGGGGGAAAATGCACACAAGTGCAGTTCCGCATACCCACATACAAACACTACACTGTAATGACGACACTCACACATAAAAAATAAAACAAAACAGCAAAAATTTGTGTACGGATGAGTCACACATCAAAATATGACACGTTTTTGACATAAAGGGCTGGGCTCAACTGTCGATGCAGCAATATCGATACGGAAAAAGGAATAAAGGTTACAAACTCAATCATTTTACGATGGGGTGAATAACAACAAAGAGGTCATTTTTATACGCTCGAGCTTTATACAAAAAGCTCGAGAGTGTAGGTGATTGGGTTGGGACTAATGTGTACCCAGGGAAGTTGGGCTCAGGCTGCTGACACTGAACATCGCTCCATGACAGTACTGCCATCTGCACACCCAACAATTTGAATTTACAACAATCGGTGATCGTTCCCCGTCTTAACGTTGATCACAGTTACATCATTGAATAATTGCTTTTTTACCATCGCCACTCTAAAAAGTGCGTTTAATTCAACGATAAGAGTGAATAATAAGCGATTTTATTCACCGAGTGAATAAAAATAATTTGAATTTGGAACAAGCGCGCATCGTATGAATTATGTACAAAAAAAAATAAAACGTGCTGAAAGTATGGAGCTATTCCATAGATAAAGCCATAGTTATACAATTAAAAAAAAAAATCCCGCCAATTTTATTTAGGTTCTTTTTAGTGTCTTATCTTTGGGTTCTTTTCTAAAAAAAATTTCTCGCCAATATAATAAGGTTCTTTTTAGTGTCTTATCTTTGGGTTCTTTTCTTTATATTAGAGGGAGATTAGATGTTCAGTCTTGCATCAGTCCATTCCATCAGTCTGGTACGATCTTCAGTCTGTAAAAATTCAAAGTCTATACAAACTGATGAAATGGACTGATGTCAGACTGATCATGTAATTTCCCTCATATAGCATGGTTGTTTTATGTCATTGGAAAACTTATAGTTTCACTATTTTCTAACGGTTAAATTACCGATTAGGTACCTATCTAAATAATAAAATTTGATAACTATAAATAGGTACTATAGGTGTAAGTAGTGCTATTATGTTTTCTCGCAGTCAATGGTAAAAAGTAGAGTACACAACTCGTGAAAAAAAATTTCATCTCGGTCCTTTGTATCCCTCGTTTCGCTCAGGATTCTACTTTTGAATCCCTCGCTACGCTCGGGATTCAACTTTAGAATCCTTCGCTGCTCTCGGGATCCAACATAGTACCTCGAACTAAATTCCTTCTTTTTTCACTTGTTGTATAATCTACTATTTTACCATCGCCACTCTAAAAAGTGCGTTTAATTCAACCATAAGAGTGAATAATAAGCGATTTTAAGTTGAGTTAAGTTAAGTTTTAAGTATTTGAATTTGAATTTAGCGCAGAATCAGGGCCAGATTGACCAACACTTTATCGACAAAGATTATTTAACGGTAACATCACTAAGTTGCCCATCGGCGAGAACTCGGATTTATCTAGCGACAGATCTGAAATTTGTACGGACGAGCCATGGACTACCAGACCCGATGTCACTGAACAAATTTGACAACTAATCAAGAATAAAATATACGAATTTAATGTTTAAATGTAAACAAATAGCAATAATACGGTAAAAAATTACTTTTATGTGAAATGTAAAACCGTCTTTTTGTATACTTGATGTTCAAGATCTCTTTTAACAGCAAAAAAACTCATCAATTCGACATTTTAAACAGAGCAGCGTTCACATGCGCGACTGGACTCGGTCTAGAAAGAAATCCGGGCGCAACTGGTTTTACTAACGCGTATGCCCATTTGGGCTTGTACTTCGGCAGAGGGGAAACGCTTCGTATGGCTTCTCTTTCTGTAGAAGCCCGTCTTACTCTAAGATGAGCGGTTTTCTGACAGCAGAGAATTTTAGTATAATTTTATGTCGACAGATGGCGTTACTTCAACTAAGTCGATTTTTAAAATATTATTTCCCACTAATGGTCATATTGGTCATAGAAAAGTTTTCGTAACACGCCATCGGACAACCAACGCACAACGCAACAAACCACATACTCAACAAACGTATAATAAAAAAGTAATTACATTTCATATTTTTCATAAAAAGCTACCTACTAAGTACAACGACATCTAGTTCTATTTTATTAACTACTTTTTTTTCTTAAACTGCCTTTTGAAAACCGCTCATTAAGATCTACAGCATATATTTTTTTTAGATTTTTACATACATACATACATACATACACTCACGCCTGTTTCCCATGGGAGTAGGCAGAGACTATGGATCGCCACCTGCTACGATCCTTGCACACTTCTTTCGCTTCATTCACATCCATCAATCTTTTCATACATGCCCTGCGGTTTTTGTCACTGCGTACACCAGCCTTTTTTATAATAACCCCTATTTGGTCAACGTAGGTTTTTCTGGGACGCCCTTGTGCAATCGTTCCTTCCACATTCGCACAATATATCTCTTTCGTGATTCGCCTTTCATTCATCCTCTCTCAGTGACCAAACCACCGGAGCATTCCTTTCTCAATTCTTGTCACTATATCATCTTTCAGACCACACCTTTTACGAATCACCTCATTGCTCACTCTATCACTCAGTTTTACTTCGCATATTTTCCTCAACGATCGCATCTCTACCGCATTTATTCTGCTTTCATTCTTCTTCTGCCATACCCAAGATTCACTTCCATACATCAGTGTCGGTACCAGCACTCCGTTATGAATAGCCATTCGCGCCTTTGCAAAAACAGTTTGGCTACTCATAACCGAGTGTATAGCACCACTCACCGAATTTCCTTTCTTCACTCGTCTTTCTATGTCTTCCTCACTTTTTCCGTCCCTTGTGAACAAAATCCTAATACTTTCGGAATAAAGTGGCTGTGATATACGGACGGACGGACAGACAGACAGACATGACGAATCTATAAGGGTTCCGTTTTTTGCCATTTAGGCTACGGAACCCTAAAAAGAAATATACTTGTTACAGAGAAAACTTCTAAAATACATGAACCTACTATAAAACGAGACTGATTTTTACTTAGCAACTCACTGAGAGCGGCGAGATGCGGTGCAAGAGGCAACTGGTAGTCTTGAGCAAGAGCCGTTCCTCGGAGCAGGCGCTCAACAGCCTGGCTGTCCGTCAAGTTTGATGCACCAGCATCTAATGAACATGATATTATATTTATATTACCAATAGCAGAAAATCACTCACCCTCCAAGGGGGTGAAACGGGGGTTCAAAGTTTGTATGAAAGTCCCTCAGTTTCGAAGCTAGGATCTTAAAATTTTGTATTTAGGCTAACGATTGAATAATAATATACACGTGTCTCAGCATTTTTGAAAATTCTACTCCCGAAGGGGTGAAAAGGGGGATGAAGTTGTGTAAAGAAAATCCTTCATTTACGAAGTAAAAATAGCTAAATTTATTATTTAAGCTTATGTATTCTGTGCTTATGGATGGAAATCTAACGCAACGTAAATCGTTATTGTTAGTATTTTGACCCCTATGGGGACGAAATGGGGGTGAAATGGGGTAAAAAAACCCAAAAATCGATATGGATGTCGTTAATAGGGTTTTCTAGGATGACGATTGCGAAAATAACATTTATTTTGAAGTCCAATACGGTAGACATGATTTAACCCCTAAAGGGGTGAAAATGGGGTTCAAATTTTGTATGGAAAAAGAATATAAAATCGAAATTACAACTTTATACTTCGCTAGATCACGTCTAAAAATAAATAAGCAAACAATTATTTTGTGATTTTGAAAATCAACCCCTTAGGGGGTAAATGGGGTAAGTAAACATAAAAAAATCGATATGGATGTCGTTCTTGAGGTTTTATGGGATGGTGATTGAGAAAATGACATTTATTTTGATGTCCAACACGGTGGACATGATTTAACCCCTAAAGGGGTGAAAATGGGGTTCAAATTTTGTAAGGAAAAATAATCTAAAATTGATATTACAACTTTAAAATTCGTAGGAGCACGTCTAAAAATAAATAGGCAAACACATAATTTGTTATTTTGAAAATCATCCATTAGGGGGTAATATGGGTAAGTATTCATAAAAATAGATATGGATGTAGTTATTAGGGTTTTATGGGATGGTGATTGCGAATATGACATTTATTTTGAAGTGCAACACGGTGGACAGATTCAGTCTTAAAAAGGTGAAAAAGGGGCTCAAAGTTTTGTTAAGAGGTCGGGGACGGGAAGGGGTGTGGGGAAGGATTAGGGAGAGGGAGAGGGAGAGGGAGAGGGAGAGGGAGAGGGAGAGGGAGAGGGAGAGGGAGAGGGAGAGGGAGAGGGAGAGGGAGAGGGAGAGGGAGAGGGAGAGGGAGAGGGAGAGGGAGAGGGAGAGGGAGAGGGAGAGGGAGAGGGAGAGGGAGAGGGAGCGGGAGAGGGAGAGGGAGAGGGAGAGGGAGAGGGAGAGGGAGAGGGAGAGGGAGAGGGAGAGGGAGAGGGAGAGGGAGAGGGAGAGGGAGAGGGAGAGGGAGAGGGAGAGGGAGAGGGAGAGGGAGAGGGAGAGGGAGAGGGAGAGGGAGAGGGAGAGGGAGAGGGAGAGGGAGAGGGAGAGGGAGAGGGAGAGGGAGAGGGATATATCTGGACCCAATTCTGATTATTGTAATAAACTAGCTTCCGCCCGCGACTTCGTCCGCGTGCATATTTGAGAAAATCCTTAATGAACCTACAACCAGGATCCGACCAGTCGTTTTTACGTATTTGGCTAATATGCACGCGGACGAAGTCGCGGGCGGAAGCTAGTTTTTAATAATATGATTTATTACTATAATACCTGGTATGTATGTTGGTTGTTGTGACAGATGCTGCTGTATCGATTTCTGGGTCATTTCCAGCTGGTTCTTGTAGTACCGACAAGCAGGATTTGGGCAGTTTTGTACCACCTCGACAATGAACTCTTTCTCCATTCCAAACTGTTCTCGTCCAATAGTGTAAGATTCCACAACCTTAAATAATAATGTTTAGTGAGCATTTATATTTTTACTTTTAAAGTAATTCGTTTAGTAGTAATATGTATTAGTAATCAGAGGGGCTCGGTGGCACAGTGGTATAGCACCCTGGCCCAGCATTTGTGGAGGTTAAGCAACTTTTGCAAGGGTCAATCATGGGATGGATGACCAAAAATTTATTATCTTCAGCTCCTCCGTGCTTCATGTTAAGCCATTGGTCCCAGCTGCATTTGCAGTTTTCAACACCCACCAATCCGCATTGGACCCGCATGGTGGTTTATGGCCCATCCTCCTTATCCCCAGTAGGCCCCAGAAGTGCCCCAGCAGGAGGGACATTGAAAATGGCTGATGATCAATCAGACCATCATGAAATCCATTATTTGTACAACTTACAGCTCTGACTGTGGCTTCAAGACCAAGATGCAATCCATGTGGCCCATTCATGTGCTTCAACATGACGGCATTTGCAAAATGTTCATACGGTAATATAATTTTGCCATTTTCGCGCAGTATCAGTCTTCCTTGTGTGTCTAAGCCTACTCTTGAAGCCATCATTCTGCAAATAATATTGATACAAGCTTTACATTCAAATTAAGGGAAGGGATTGAAGGATGCCTTAGCCAGCCAGTTTAAAGTCACTGGGGTTTAAGAACAATGAAACAATAGGGAACATGCATCAATTTGTTTTTGTATCAAAATCAAAAGTATAATGCGTGAGATAATCAACTGTAATATTAAAACTTTTCTCTTGCGTTTTTTTTCTCGTGATATAGTCACTTGAAGTTAGCGCGCAGCAGCACCCGCCGAAAACGCTCCATACAAAACGGTCAACATGTGTGACGTCACTCATGTAACGTTTCAGGCGCATTATTATGGAGTTAGCCAAGAATTTTCAAATATCTCCTTAAATATTGCGTTTAAGTACATATGTGTCATACAAAATATTATTTCTTATTCGATATTCTATCCGACTGTTAAGTGCATTATATCCGAAAATGAATAAAAAAAACGTTATTTTCCCCTGAGTGATAAAACTAAAATATTATATTTAATTTATTATTTTTCTGATCTATCATGTTTTTATACGTGTCCGCAGCGATTAAGCTCAAATTTATCAAAATCGGTGACTTATGCATGTTCCCTATTATTAGTTGCAGTGACTAAGAATATACTTTTTTTATTTTGCCATAGTTGCTTTAGTTTGCTACTTTATTTTCTTTGACTACTGGCAAAGTAGAAAATTATTAAAGATATTTTACATAAAAATTAGTGACTGACCGAAGTTTCGTTTATGGTTTCAGCCAGTTTCAGTCAAAAAAACTAGTTTCGGCCACAGTTTCGGTTTCAGCCAAATATTGGCTCAGCCGAAACTCTGTTTTCGTGAATTGTCGTGTGACGATCGGTTTCGGAGTTCGCCAGCGGCCTGAATCGGCGCAATCGTGTTGAATTTTGGTCTCACGTATTTTAATGTGTATACCTTCAGTTTCTCGATTGATTTTAATTGTGACAAAATATCTAAGTATTTATAACTCGTGTATATTAACTAAGTCACAGAATATATACTCTAACGCGAAAAGAAACGACACTGAAAGTGAAAGTGAAATATATTTTATTTAAATAAGCTCACATAATAAGCATTTTTAAATCGTCAATTCTTTTACCCTACCACCCATTATGACGTCTTTTAACTGACAAGAAAAATGGGCGCAAAAAACTTGTCAGCTTTATCAGATGGAACGATATTTACAAATATGTATATCGTTTCCAGACTTTATATTAACAAAGATTAACAAATAAATAACATTATTGAATTAGCTCATTTCTTAATCAATTTCAAATTTCTTAATCAATTTACAGATTTTAAGCTAAATTCAAAGTTTGAACTTGTTATTCAGTCTAGGTTGTTACAATAAATAAAAATAAAAGAAAAATATACAATACAATATGCGTTAAGATAGGTAGTCAGTCACTCGAGCATGTATGCTCGTAAAATCGCTCGCGGCTATGTGTGCGTGTCTGGAGGTGCGCGGGGGGTGCGTGCGGCGCGCAGGGAGTGTAGCCGCCAGTCGCCGACTGGCCCGGCCAAGGGTACTACATTTCTTTACCGTAGTTCTACGGTCGCTCGCATCTTGCTTGTCCCACCGCAATCTTATCTATATTGTACCGCATTTCGCACGGACTGACCGCTCGTTCCCACTTGTCGGGTGTCGGATCCGGATTTTAATCGGATGCTCCAGTGGCAGAACATTTTATATGTAGCTATTCACCTTGTCGTACACCGATTTTGTGTCGGAGCCGACAAGAAATATCGGGTGTTAGGGGTTACCTACGCCATATCGAATACCAAATGATCGAAAATCAAAATATCGAACACTGTACATCGAACGCTCAAAACATCGAACGGTTAAAACATCTAACGGTCAAAACATCAAACGTTCAAAATATCGAATTTACAAATAATCGAACAATCAAAATATCAAATGGTTAAAATATCGAACGCTCAATACATCGAATGATTAATTTATCGAAAAATATTATTCTCCAAATTTATTAACTTTTCAGCACAAAAATACTCAATTCACACATAAACTGATAAAACAAGACTGCTGCTATAAAGTTATAAATAAACTGCTTTGTATACAAAATATTACTCCGTTAGTGGGTAGAACAAAAATTATTTGATAATATAAATAAATAGCTTCGTTCGGAAATTAAGTTTTATGAAATTTCATTGAAATATCTACTGGTTTGTTCATGATGGAAGAAACTATGTAAAATATAAATTTTCGATAAATTAATCATTCGATGTATTGAGCGTTCAATATTTTAACCATTCGATATTTTGATCGTTCGATTATTTGTAAATTCGATATTTTGAACGTTCGATGTTTTGACCGTTCGATGTTTTAACCGTTCGATGTTTTGAGCGTTCGATGTACAGTGTTTGATATTTTGATTTTCGATCATTTGGTATTCGATATGGCGTAGGTAACCCGGGTGTTAGACGCGTGTAACACCCGTGTAAATACTACGCGACGCAACATTATTTAATTGTTAGATAATCATGCCCGGCGGCGGCGGGCGTTATTGTTGTGTTTATGGCTGGGGTAACAACCAAAAACAAAGTCCTGTACCCTTAGCACGAACAGCCATCGAGAAATCTTACGCGCGTAAGAAAATACTACTCGAAAACGTACTCGATTCGAAAGCTAGCAAAATCGGCAGCACGAACTTTACAGAGCTGGCTAACGTCAACTCGATAGTAGCGATAAATAAAGCTAACCTGACACAATCCAATTATCAATCCAATTGAAGCAAGGTGTGTTTAAAAACCATGTTATATATCTATGTAAATCATAAATATGTAAATTAAAATTCAAACAAGTTGTTTATCATCATAATTTTACATTTATTATTCTTATTATTAATAATAAAACTGTTAACAATATTAATTTCATTTAATAACTTAAATTAATTTGCAAATATTATAATAATTTTTAAAAAGTGCATGATTTTGCCCATGCTTTTGAACGGTCATTGCACCTTGCCCGTGATTGGTTTGAAAAAGAAGAGTGTCTCTATTCTTTCTCTCTTTCTTTCTCATCCTGTGATTTAATGAAAAATATAACCTAAAATAATAAAAAGCCGTGAAGCCATTTCTTTATTTTGTTTTTGTCTAAAATGATTTATCTGTGTTGGCTAATAAATAATACAATTGCGAGGAAATGATATTATGACCTAGGAGTAAACTACAATGTTTCATAGTTTCATCAAATTGTTCTAATTGAAGATTTTTTATGAACTTGAAGAATAACAATGGAATATCGTCAATGAATAATAAATTGTTTACACATGAACAATAAAACCTTTGGACGTGCTATGAAAATATGTGAATTTCATCGGAATTAGTGCCTATAGTGTTTGAAGATTCGACAAATTAGAGACTTTGTTAAGTTTGCATTGTTATACCTAGTTAGTTTTCGTCATAGTTTTATGGTCTTATATTAACTGTATCCAAACTGTGTGATGTGTTGTCTGAAAACAAATATTATACGTATAACACCGTATTCTATAGTTTTATTTGAGTTTTGTAGGTAAGTTCTAAAATATTGCTAAAATAAAGGTATGGTGGGTGTGGGGGACACCGTGGATAGCGTAAAATGACGAGATTTTTATTTTACAAATTTCTATGTCTAATGAAAACAATTTAAGTAATATTGCCTGTGGATAATTTAGTAGACATGTCATAGTTCTCAAATAATTTTTTTGTTACTACATACATGCTTTTAAAATTTAATAATAAATAATACAAAGTCGCTCGGAAAGTCTCTCACTGAAAAAATGTCAGTGAGTAAGTTGTCGATAGCCAGCTTGCGAGTGTCTCGATACCGTATGTCAAAAGTGGGTTCGTGCTACCGATTTCCATACAAGTTGTAACTTTACTATTCGATCTCGATTCGAAGGCTGCTCGATACCGTAAGTCAAAATGTTTCGTGCTTCCAAATCTTAGTTCCGTTTACGGACGTAGTGGCGCTGTACTAATTTCCATACAAAATTGTGAGATTCGAGTAATTTTACGCGCGTTATTTTTCTCGATAGCTGTTCGTGCTAAGGGTACTGATAAAAGTTTCTTCGTACCTACCTATTTTAAAAGATTAAAATATACGAAATATTGGTCAATACTCTTCCTTTTACCTGACTTTAATTATAAAAAAAAAGCTCTGAAAACAAGTATTTCAGACGATTAAACTTGTAGCTGTGTTTCCACACGACATAAAAGTGCAATATACGGCGTTTCTTGATCGAGGGATATCCTTTCGCAGGGTGCACCTTCTGAATCCTTAGATCATTTTAAGAAGGGGGCTCCCCTTCTATGTATGTATGGGGCGTATGTTGCATAAGAATTAATTTAATGGTTTTCTTCCTGCAAGAGCCCAAACTTAGTATATTTGGAAAATTATTTTCCTATTTTCTTTAAACCTGTAGCTGCAATATAATAAATTTATATATTTTTGGAATCAGCTCCAAAATCCCTTTTATCCGATATCCCACACGATGGGTTTTGAAAAAAAAAAATTTCAAATTACATACAAAAAAAAAGATTGTATTTTATCTCTCTCCCATACAAAAATCCAAGATGGCTGCCCTTCTTAAAATGATCTAATGGTTCAGAAGGTGCAACCTGCCAAAGGATATCCCTTGATCACCAAACGCCGTATTTTTTACTGAACACACCGGACTATTATAAACTCGCAACACAAGTAGGTAAAATTGACAATAAATAAAAAAAAATCAAACCTTTCTTTCATTAACATGTTAAAGATTAAAAAATTGATTATAAATAACAGAAAATATAGTATGAGAGTTGCAATTTATGATGTACTACCTAATATAATTTAAAGATTACAAAAACTTATTATAAATCAAACATATCTTTTATTAACATGTCCTTGCAAAAGTTTATATTTCCTAATATACCTACTATGTGTTTGCTTGAAGGAATTTCCTTTGCCACAAGTCTAAATTCCATTTCGGTATCAACCCTAGCGCTTACATGCTCTGGCTCAAGGTCGCAAGCGCTCAAACTCTCACGTACAGAGTGTGTCACGGCATATTATGTATTCTGTGGTCACGGCTGTGACTAAGTATAACAGTAACTAGTAATCTCGAAACTTTTCATCTTTCCGTGCATGAGAGCGTCAAAAGCTTAGTCAATTCAGACGGGTAGTACAAGTAAAACGCAATAAATGATATTGATTATTAAAAAAGTTAACTTACAAAAGTTTAACAATATTGATTATTTGATTATTTTGAAAATTTTTGTTACATACAATATTTTACTGTTTTTTATTTGATTAATTGGTGGACGGAAAATTAGAAACACTAGTTGATTTTCATACAAAAGGGGTTGTTCACCTGCCAGGGATTGACCTAGCAGATATCTAATGATTGCTATCCAGGGAATGAATAAAAGAGATCCAGATAGTTGATTAAAATTATCCAAGCAGCTCTGATCAGATCAGTTGGGTGTGGGTACACTCCCTAGATAGCCAACATCAGATCACAGCTCGATCAATCCCTAGTGGAGAACCAGGGCTTCAAATTTACCTCATTAGTATGAAAGTCAACTAGTGTTTCTAATTATCCATCCATCATTAGGTGGCTTGAAACAAACCCTACCACCAACCATGTAAATGTAAAAAAAACATGTCAAATTAATGTGTCAAAATAAGTTTAAGAACCAGGGCTGAGGGTTTGGTTTCGGTTTCAGCTAGTTCCAGTTTTGGTTGGACACTAATAAAAATGTGATGTGCTACCTTTAAATTAAAAAATTCACAATAATCTGACTTAGTGTGAGTTGCACCAAAATGCTGACAAAGTTAAAGTTATCATCAAATGATAATGCTATTTGTCATGTCAAATTTGTCAAAGGACATCATGCTGGCTGGCAACCTCTTTTTTTGGGTAACTAGTGCTTAACCGGTACTTTAAAAAGCTTGTTATCGTTAAAGTTAGGTGGTGCAACTGAGCCTTAGATTCTAACAAAAAAGGAAGATACGGCATGCTCATACTTGTGTCCATCAAAAAATAGTCTGACTCAACTAACTCGGACAGCACACACCTATAAATAATATGTCAATGAAGTGAGTAAGATAAGCAGTATGTTTCCACATAAGGTTTTTAACACAGAATATCTGAAATATTGTTAGCGTTAGCTCATGAGACACTAGTATCGTATCTTCCCTTTTTGTTTTAATCTAAGCAACATGATTCAACATACAAACTTACTGTAAATAAGCTGCACTGGGTAGCATAGATGATTCCTTCAAGTCACTGAAGCATTGTAGGAGTTCTATACTTGGGCTCCAGCCCTTGTTTTGTAAATATAGCTGCAAGAGCATGTACAACTTCTCAGTAACATATCCCTCGGCGCCGTGCGGCGTCGCTGACGACGACGAGCTCGCGGCCCCGCTTGTGCTACCCGTGCTTTTTGCTAATACACTCTTCATAGTCTCCGCCAGATCCATCTTGTAGATGTCCAAATACGTCCTCTTTTGGGAATCCTGAGTAAAAACAAATAATTCGCATTTACTCGCTGTATGTGGAAATCGATAGCGACATACCAAGCACGCCCGAATGGTAAAACGAAAAACACACTAACCAGAATGAAAAATAAGTTTGCTAACTACCACGAAACAATTCGACGAACCGACTAACAACTAGTAATTAAAATAAGTATCCATCCACTGTCTCAAAAGGAAAATCTGTTTTTCAGAGAATGGATGGAAGCTTCGTTGGTTCTTCGAACTTGACACTTTTTTGACGTTGTCAAATTTAGTCTATGCCTTGGCTTTAGAGAAGACTGGGCGTAGTGATTATTTCCTCTGTGGCTGGGCTGCGCTGCGGTCCGCATAGCGATCATATCGATAGCGTCGACATTCGCAACGCTCAGGCGCGGTACGCATTCGAATTTCGAATTCGCGCTAAAATCGACAAAACCAACACATAATTCCATAGATATAGTATATTAAAAAGTATAATTCGCAACAATGAATGGTCGAATCCTTTTTTTTTGACAAAAACATGAAACTTGGTACAGTTGTTCCTTGGGTCAAAGTAATGGCGGGTCCATAGCGAAGTTTTTTCGGAAATATTCAACAGAAAACATACACAAAACTTTGTTTCTGAAACATTTTTCTGTACACACGCCGTCTACAGCGATTGCATGGCTTGTGTAATGTAGACAAAACTTTAGTGTTGCCATTTTATGTTAGCACTAGAAAGAAGTTTCGCTTTCACGTTAGATCCAATTTACACAAAATTGTAACATTTATCAAAAATTTAAATTATAAGATTGATTTAGTATAGGAAAATTTTCACTGCTCCGCAAGCTGATTGTCTAATTAAAAACCACCTAGCGACCGGTTTGATTTGACAGATGAATGTGATACATTGCTACTTCTTTTTGGGTTAAAAAAAATCATAATCATAACCAAAGAAAAATAGCAATGTATGTCAAATGAAACCGATTGCTAAATAGTTTCTATTTAGATAATCAGCCTGCCGGATAAAATGTTGAAGAATTACTTTCATTTAAACTTGGCGCACAAAACGCTAGCGAGATTACATTACCCTGCCCCTCGACTCGCGCAAAATGTTTTGTGTACGTGTTTTCCACCGGGCTGGAAAGCAAAAACATTGTCTGACAAACACTGTCATTTTCTCTATACAAAAATGTTTCGCGAAACAATATTTTGTGTAAACGATTTTGTTGAATGTTGAGACTATTTTGTTGGTTGAAGTTTTTTCGAAAACATTCAACAAAACCACATACACAAAACTTTGTTTCTGAAACACACATGCCATCTACATCAATTGCGTGGCTTGTGTAGACAAAACTTCAGTGTTGCCAAATTAGCATTATATGCTATCACTAGAAAAAAGCGTCGCATTCAAGTTAGGACTTTTATTTACAGTGGCAATCAACTAAAATTAAAAATAGAAGATCCATTTAGTATAGGAAAATTTTTCGCAGGTGCGAATCAAACGAAGAATTACTTTCATTCAAACTTGGCGCACAAAACGCTAGCGAGTTGTCAAAATGACAGATGATTATGACATTACCCTGCCCCTCGACCCGCGCAAAATTTTTTGTTCTATGCGAGCCAAATAAGAATAGTACTGTCAAAGTGGCCATTTTTGTTTGCCTTTCGCTTCCACTTCAGAAAAGGAACAAAGAACAAAATGGCCGTTTGACAGTACTATTCTTATTTGGCGCGCATAGCACGTGTTTTCCACTCAACTGGGCATAACACATTGTTTCTCTACACAAAAATATTTCACAAAACAATGTTTTGTGTAGACGTTTTTGTTGATTTTATGATTTTGTTGAGATATTTTTGTTGTTTGTGTAGAGCAAAACACACGCTTTGGACCCGGCAAGTTGGTATGTTTATGGCTATTTTCACCATGTGATCGTCGGGTGCCTTCGGTACATGTCCGTATCACCGTATGACCGTAGACGTCTCTTTCAGCTTTTCTTGTATGGGTGCTACCTCCCGTATGTTTGTGTTTCTGATTTCGTCCAGCATAGTGACGCCTGCTGACCAGCGTCTCTCTGACGTATGGAGTTTGTATAAGTGTTGTTGTTGTGTTGTGTTTGTAAAGATCTCTATGAGATGGCTATGCCTCTAAAGAGAGGCATTCGACTATCGCACATGGCGCCTGTGAGCTGTCGCCATTTCATCCAGCCCGTTTGAGCTATATGGAGGACGTCGCTGTCAATCTTTCCGTCATTGCTTAGCACGGAGCCAATGTATTTGAACTGGTTGACTGTTGGTAGGTGGTCATTTCCCACATAGAAACTAAAGTCGTCGGGGTGTGATGTGCTATCGAAAATACATGACATGTGCTCCGTTTTCGGCTGATTTTGGGGCCATTTTCTCCCAGCGACTCCACCCAGCCATTTAAATCGCGCTGGAGATTTATCGCATTGTTAGATATGAGGGCCACGTCGGTCGTCGGCATAGAGAAGATTCCAAGGCACCTCCTGTTGACACTTTTTAGTAAGATAATCTATTGTGACGTTAAATACAAGTGGACTCAGAGTAGACCCTTGATGTACCCCTACCATCAAGTCAAAGCTTTCACTCGTGCCTGCAGGGCAGACCACTTGTGTTGACCTATTCAAACAACAATAACTCTCGAAATATGCATTTCAGAGCAATGATTTTGATGTTGTTTTGTAGATAATATTTCTATGTATTGTAAAAATGCAAAAAAAATGCACATTAATGTCCTAGTTTTTGAGATATGTGAGAAAAATTAAAAAAACACACTAATTTCAAATTAAACTTTATTTTAGTATTTTTTTATGACAATTCAGTGGCGAAGGGTCCATACAAGCCGATTCCCATCGGCTTACCTTTGGAAATCCCACCTCACTGAATCCAATATGCAGATCATAACATTTTTCATCATTTTTGTAGAGCGGCTTACCTTCGCCATTATTTCACCCCTCGCCACTGTATGACATACCTATTCAAGTTAAAAGTTTACATCATTTATTTTTTTACATAATAGATGATATTGTTAGCTTTCTAAAAGTATTTATTTTATAATTGTAGGACTTTAAACTTTTAGATTTTTGCATTCACAATGCTATTTTTATATTAAGATGAATAAATAATGAAAAATATTAGAAAAAATCGGCTCACCCGTAGCAACTTAGACGGGATTCGAACCCGCACCCTTAGGATTCCGGCCCAATGCACTCAATGATTTCTGTGTTTTCCATCAGGGGACGTCCAGGTGTACAGTCTTCTGTAGTGTTGCTGGAATACTGTATTCATAATGGTGAAGTTGTTGTCGGCTGCAAACTGGAGTAATCTCTCCCCTCGAACATTCCTTTGACCGAGACCATAGTTGCCTACAATATTCCGCAAGCCCACATCCATACGTGTGTCACCCACTTTCGCGTTAAAATCGCCAAGTATTATTAGTAGTTCTCTGCTTGGCATGGTTGCTATTACAGATTCAATGTCATTATAGAACTTTTCTACATCTTCATCTTTCGCCGCGCTAGTAGGCGCATACACCTGTATAATATTCAGCGGGGTAGGAGATGCATCGAGCTTCATTGTTATTATTCTGTTGCTGACAGGGTTATAGCCTAAGACCGCTTTAGTCCATTGTTTGGGAATTGCAATGGCCACTCCAGCGTAGCTACTGGAATCATCTCCTGAATAATAGATGGTATGCTTATCCAAGTCTCGGTGGCCACTACTTTTCCAGTGAGTCTCGCTTAGACCGGTGATGATGGTGCCGCATCGCTGGAGCTCATTATCCAAGATATTTAATTTACCCTCATCAAGGAGTCCTCGTACGTTCCATGTGCCTATACGGGTGTTCTTGCGCAATTGGAGTTGCTTTTGTCTTCTTCCAGTCGCATGCTTTCCGGGGGATGCCTGGTTGCCTACATTCCCTCGGCCGGTAGCCAACTTCACACTGTGAGTCCCGGAAAACCCAGAGCGCCGGTCGCTAAGCGGATCGTCAGGCAAACGTACTATTCTATTGTGTTGCATTTTCATCATTCAACTCTCGTGGGAATCAATAATGTAGTAGTATCCCGTTGCTTTCTACATCGCGGTAATACAGACTCAGTGTCCGTAGAAATCTGTCAGTGAACCAAATCAGAACATAAGGTTCCTGTGCTTCACTACAGTGCTGATGGCTACCGCTGCCCTCCACCAGGATCCAGGTACAACGCCCCTGTGGCTCGCCTCCTCCGCTGGTTGGACCGTACCGACAACTGTTGTCTCCGCTCTTCTCACCGTTGAGGTCTTCACCCGTAACCCTGGGCACGGGCTCCGCGATATACCCCGCAGAACTGGGTCCCTGCTGAACTTCGCCATCTACACACTCCGGCCTACTGAAGTGTAAGATGCCCACCCCCGCGACGTGGACGCGCCAGACAGGAATTGCTCAAGTGGAGTGGCAGAGAAGATAACTCTACTCTCCCAGGAGCCGGGTTAAAGGACGTGTATGACCCCACGCCCTAAGGCAATTGTACTGTTTCACCTTAATTGATTGTCTGGCACCCGCAAGGGTGCTACAACCGAATGTCGAAGTAGTTCTCTTCACATTGGTGAGATGGCGCTGATCTTCAGCGGAAGCGTGGAAAGTATTAGAAAATTTCACCACATCCCTCAGCGGCTTGGTAGCATAATTGGTAGTGCATTGGGCCGGAATCCTAAGGGTGCGGGTTCGAATCCCGTCTAAGTTGCTACGGGTGAGCCGATTTTTTCTAATATTTTTCATTATTTATTCATCTTAATTGTAGGACTTTTAAATCCGGAGAAATTAATACATTTTCGGCAAGGCCATCTAAAATTAAAGACATATTTAAAATGCCGGTCATTCCAACAGGAGAGGGGATAGACCCCAACATGTGGGGGGTTATGTTGATAAAATTGATCATATTATATGTCTTTAATAGCTCCGACATCGCTAACCAAACATAGTGTATGTATATTTTGTTTTATTTATATGAAAACATGAGCTCTTTAGTACCTTAAGACTTGCTAGCTAGAAGCTTATTACGTCTACGTGATCATTTACCTTTTGTTTTTTTTTTATTTTAGTTACACAAATTATTTCCTAGGACCTGCAATGATTTCCTACGAAATATATGGGAAAACGTTTGTTGAGATGTCTGACTTTTTAATCTCAAATCTGGGTTGGTCCCATACCATAGAAGTTTTTGATCATTTAGTTAGAAGCAGGATCGATTGACGTCACAAAAAATTGTGTAAAATGGTAATGTTCTTGATAACTGTGCATTTTTTGATAAACTGTGAATAGGGATACTCTTAAAATTGTAAACATGTTAACTAAATCAATAAAAATGTAGTATTGCACATTTTCCAATGTTTTCTTGAAAACCGGTTAAAAACCGGTTTTGGATTCAAAACCGGAAAAAAACCGGTTTTCATTTCACTTCGGTTTTGCATTCCCTAAATCAACATGCGTGGTGGTGGTGATGGTGAGTTGATTGGCCAACAATATTCATCACTTGTTCACCAACCAATTTGTTCAGCCGGGTGGTACAAAATTATTGTTGCTGGAATGCACCCATTGTTTGTTTTGACAGTTGACAGTAAATGTCAAAAATATGTCAAGTTAAATTATTTTCCTTGCGTTGCGTGCGTTTTGCGTTTACGTTTTCTTTCTCGTGGTTTTCTGGGAATTGATTTGATTGGAATTGTGAAATAAATATAAAGCTAAAACTTTTATCATCGCGATAGATTTGATTTACACGACGTGTACTGACATCAACATCTTTGCAAACTCATAACTATGGATGAATTAGTTGTAGGAACCTATGAAGGATTTTTGTTAGGTTATGCCGTGCAATCTGAAAATGAAGTAAGTAGGCAAACCGAACATTACTATCGTAATAAAATTTCCTATAGTAAATTAAATACAGCTTTTCTTTTCGCCAGGAAAGAAAGCTGAAACAGACGTTCGCTACGCAGTCTCATACAGCATCAATTCGAAGCGTTTCTACTGCAGGAAAATTTCTTGCGTCGGGTGGCACGGATGACAAAGTGGTCGTTATAGACTTGAAGACCCGTAAAGAACATACAGTGCTGATGAACCATGACGGCACAGTTAACGCTTTAGCATTTACAAATGGGGCTACTCATTTGATTACTGGTAGTGATGATGGCAAAATCATTGTGACTAGAACTGGTAATTGGCAAATTGAAAAGATATGGAATAAAGCTCATGGTGGTAAGATAATCATTTTTAATGGTCGGAGAGTCAGGTTTTAATACTAATACTATACACCAGTTATCTTTAAGAATGTTTGTAAGCAAACTGTCCGTACTTAAACTCAAAAATACTTTTTAATCCGACAAATTTCAAATTCAATTTTAAAATTCAGATAAAATTCACCTTCATAAGATTTTCACCAGCTAATCATTTCATAATTTAAATAATTCCTCATTTTATTTTATTTGTAATCATTATTTATCTGTTGACACTTTCATTTCATTGCCCTTAGCAACACTATTTTGTCAACAAACTCCGTCAGTTATATGTTATTTCAAAATAATCATCTCAAATGCAAAACTCACTATTTCCCTAATTATTTTCACTCCCGGTCTCTATAGGGCCACAACCTTTAGCGTGTGGCCCATAACCTGAAGGGTTGTGGCAATGAGACCAGGAGACTTTTATACAGGCGTTTATTAAGCATTCTCACACTTTATAACATAATTTCACACTTCAACAGATAGTTTTCCTAATATAACTCTATGACAACCTTTCGATACCACGGCTTTACAATGAATACGTCAAACTACAGATGTGCAGGCAGATTGACATAATCAAACTCACTTGAATTCCGAATGTATCATAGAGCAGAGCATATAGGTTAGAAACCTCCCTCAACATTCTTTTGTTCTCTTATCTTCTCTGGTGCTAATTATTTTTAGGGAGGTATATGGCCAGTGCAGATGTGTTAATTACATGATTTATAAATATTTTATATAATTGATAGCCTACATACTTATATTGTCCGAGTTCAAAAACAACGCCGCACAAATACAGGCCAAGGGCTGCATGCTATTTGATGACCGCTGCTCTAAACTCTCCCATAGATGTTAGTAAATAGTAATTCTAAAAGGTGAACAAAATATTTTCATTATAAAATTTATTTTATCTTGTTTACTTTCAGGCCATCCTGTTACAGCTATTGCTGTTCACCCTTCAGACAAACTAGCACTCAGCATTGGAGGGGACAAAACTTTAAGAACATGGAATTTAATCAAAGGTCGTCCAGCTTTCGCCATTAATCTTGCTAGCAAAGGAGTTGTCATGCCAACTGAAGTAAAATTTTCTCCTGGTGGTGACAGATTTTCTCTGGTTTATCAACAATGTGTTGATGTATGGACTATTAGTAAAGCAGGAGTAGAGAAACATATAACATGTAATTCAAAACCTACCTCAGTACAATGGGTAACTGATGAAAAAATGTATGTTGGTCTAGAAAATGGCAATATCATATCACTGTCAGTTACTGATACAAAGGCTTTAACTTATCCAGCACATAAGCAGAGAGTAAAATGTCTGCATTTTGAAAATGATATGTTATATTCAGCATCTAGTTCAGGAGAATTAAAAGTATGGTCACTTTCAGACTCAAAATTAACCGAACTCTGTTCAAATACTGCTGGTTGTAGAATCACATGTGTAACATTAAACAGGCAAAGTCATCTCATTAAAAAAGAAAGTTCTGATGATAGTGATAAAGATGAAGAAGATAAAAAACAAGAAGTTGAAGAAAATGTTGAAACTGAGGAGGAAGAAGAGGTTGAAAAAGGTTTATCAGGAGCTAAAAAAAGAAAGCCCGGAGCTTTTGTCACTATAAGCTATGATAGTGATAATATTGAACAGAACAAAGAAGATACATCACCAGCTAAGAAGAAATCCAAGAAGAGGAAAAGAAACAAGAAGCCTAAGATCCAAGAAAGTAAATAAATGGATTAAAAAATTATATCCTCTTTTTATTCCAATTGTTTCATCCTTGGTCTTATAGAGTTAAAAGTTAGAGTTAAAACGCGATTATTACTGATTTTAATAATCGAATTAATTTGACGACCTCCGTGGTCGAGTGGTTCGCACGCCGGTTTTCAAGGCGTCACCATCTCTTGAGGTCCTGGGTTCGATCCCCGGCTGAGTCAATGTAGAAAATGAACTTTTCAATATTGTCTCAGGTCTGGGTGTGTGTCATACCACCGTTGTTTCTGATTTCCATAACACAAGTGCTATAGCTACTTACTTTGGGATTGGAGCAATGTATGTGATGTTGTCAAATATTAAAAAAAAAAAAAAAAAAAAAATCGAATGTCAGATTAGTAATATTCTAATTTCAATAATCGAATAAGTATTACTAATTAGTACAGTCAGTGGCACGAATCATGAATATTTTTCGACGGAGTGGGGATAAGTTCGCGCATGTGCTCTTGTGAGCGACCAATAGCGCGCGCCCCTCTCCCGCCGCCCGCGCCCCTCACCGCAACGCATACCCAAAATACGCGTTCCGCGCAATCCCCACCCGTTTTCATGATTCGTGCCACTGACTGTAATACTTTTTAGAAGTGGCTCTACGCAAAACTATGCCTTAATTTACAAGCGTAAAGTTCATTATCGCTTGGCGGTCGCGAAACTTACTATATACTCATATTTTCTACTCATTTTATTTAACTCTCGCGGGCTACCTAAGCGTAACCGCTCACGGGCGACTTTTTGTAGCTGCGATAATCGCCCGCGAAATAACACGGCAAAGGTTTTATTTAGCCAGCGACAAAAAAGCGCCGCGTTTATCGCAGCTACAAAAAGTAGCTCGTGGGCGTTTACGTATAGAACTCCGTATGTTCTATTCTCAGCGAAAAAAAATCGCTCGGCAATTAATCGCCCGTCAGCGGGGACCAGACCCCCTAGCCAAAGTAACATTTGCAAATTTTCGCTATCGCTTCGCTTCGAAAAATGTATGGATTTGACGTTTTAAAATTCGATAGTTAACGAAACCTTATGTCAATCCCATACATGTTTCGAAAGCGAAGCGATAACGAAGATTTGCCAATGTTACTTTGGCTAGGCCCTCAGGGCTGCCAGATGTACGATTTAAATCGTACTCCTACGATTTTTTGGCGTATTTACTCATGTACGATCGCCAGGCCAAGATCGTACGGGAAATGTACGACTTTTAGAGTGGCCACACATTTTCAGAATTCTGACGTCAGAAATCTTCTGACGCGCGCCGGAATGCACTCCGCCATAGCCTTCTATATCTTCCAAGCCCTGAAGTTGAGCAGAACGGCAACATCGCATGTGGTCAAGCAAATAGTATAAAATTATTTTAAAAATTATTTATTATTTGTTTTTCCTATATTATCTATGTTTAAACTAGTTGTAAATTGTGATGTAAGATTATTTCAATAAAGTTTTATATTTATTATTATTATTTATTTATTAGAACATAAGGTTTGAGTCAAATTATTTGAACTTTTCGGGGGTCCTTTAGTACGATGAGCATTTTGATCTAAGCCTCCTCTAGCAATAAATATTACATCATTGGAAAGGTATTTAAATTTGAAACACTTTATTGTAATACTATAAACGTCAACTATTAGTACTTTAAGAGTTATAACGCTCTAAACTTGACCAATTTTTTTAACATTAATGACCTAAAACTCCGAAAATACTAACAATTAAGGGCAGTATATTGCAAATTAACTTATTTTTGATTCAGTTTTAAACAATCAAGCATTATTTATTTTGAGCAGATAAAAATATATGTTGTAGTTTCATAATCGAACTTGATTATTTTACGGTTAAAAACACGATTTTCGTATTTTCACTCGACTATAAAAATGTGCAAAGACAATGAATATTTTCATTGTTTTTTGAATAATACTTAAAGATTATAAATCTCTTACGCACAAATAATATATAGAAAAAAAGGTAATGACATACAGCAGAATATTTTACGGTTACTTTTTCAAAAAGTGACTTTATGTTTATTTAAAAATTAATATATAATAAAACGCACGACGAATCTTGGTTTAGTAGCCTGCGAGGCGTCGTCGGCGTAGGACCTGTGTCGTTTTTGCTGCCGCGCTGTGTTCCCCCTCTCGCGTCTAGTCGATTGAGAATCTTTTAGATACTCGAAGAGTAGTATAAGACTTGGAAACGCAGTAGGTAATCTAAGTGTAAAATTTTATTTAGTGTAAATTACCAATTTAGTTTAATTTGTAAATGCATAGAGTAGGTAGGTAGGTATTTGGATACAGCAACCAAGTACAAGCTAACGCGTAATTAATTTTGATGACTTTTAAGAAATAAATACTTATCTATAAATAAAATAAAAAATATACCTATCGTATAATTTATAAAATGGTTGACTTTGCAATGATTTTACTTATATCGGAAGATGAAGAAGAAAACTAAGTACAGTCAGCAGCATATCAAGCTATAAGTACAAAACTGTCAAAAATCTATAATGAATTTTGAACCTTAAACTGTTCGACTTAAAGTTTAAAAATGATTGAAGTAATTTGACACATTGTGGAAGCCCAGCATGCCGTTGACTGTACCGTAAGGCTGCGTTCAGACGATAACGCACGACCCAACCTCAACCCAAACTCTGCCCAAACTCAGCTCAAACTCAACTCACCCGCAGCCTACTCCTTGAAATACATCACTTACAATTTTGAATCTTATGACACATTAATAAGCTCTTTTTTTATTTTGTCGATGCAACTGCACCCTCCCAGCGCTCAACCCGAACTCAACTCAAACTCAACCCGTACACAACCCAAACTCAAATCAAACTCAAACCGAACTCAAACAGAACTCACTTCAAACTCACCTGGACATTACACAGGACCTTATTAAAGTGTCATAAGACTCAAAATTGTAAGCGATGTATTTCATGGTGGGCTGTGGTTGAGGTGAGTTTGAGTTGAGTTTGAGTTGAGTTCGGGTTGAGGTCGGGTCGTGTGTTATCGTTTGAACGCAGCCTAAAAGTATGCTTCCGCACAGCTATGCGGTCGCGACAATTTTCCGTTCACTTCAAATTGAGCCTTTTGGTCATAACATTACGGTTCAACTTGGAGCGCACTGCTGCTTGCTGCCGAGATCGGCGCAAGCGTTAGTCGTCTTATTTACTTTGAAATTCGGTTGTTTTTTTCCCATATTTTTGTTCACAAACTTTGTTGTTTCATTAAAAACAGTTATTTTGATAAATGTCAATATGGTCGAAAATCACTTGCACCTGTTTTTTTTACTAGTAATCACTACAAATTTTAGCGAACTTCACTTTTTCCCCGACATTATTTGTTCTTCTGGCTATTGCCTAATATGCCCCAGCAGTTATAACATGAAAAGGCTGGTGATAATGAGGTTGCTTTTAGCCTGGGTGCATTAATCTACTTAAGGGTACACATAAATCACCTGGGTGAATCTGTCTGCTGAAGGGAGAAAAATAATTATGTACGTTGGCCGGTGAGGATGCACGGCTCAAAATCAAGTGTCAACCAATCACGACTTTACCTACGAGTCGACGGTGTGATACTTCCCAGCAACGCCACCATGGAGTAGAGATTTCTAAATACCCTCAAATGAAAGACCATAAAATGTACCTAATTGTACCTTAACTCAAAAAATTGTACCTCTGATAGTTTCAGAGAAAAACGCACTTGATTGTGGCATTGCCAGGAAGTATACTTCCTGGCAACGCGACGCTGTACCAGATTCCAATTGGTCTCATAGTAATGGCCAAAAATTGTACTTCATTTGTACCTCATTCAATAATTAAAATATGCAGTTTCGATATAAAAAAACTCTTACTTGATTTGCAATACATGCAATGCACGTTGTTATTGATATAAACTGATGTTTATTATGCATTATGCAGTAGTAGGACCACAGAGGCAACCGCCTCTGTGCTCTAGTGGTTCGCCCACCCGTGTAAGATGCAGACGTCCCGGGTTCAATTCTCAGGAGGGTACAATTTGTACTCGGTTTGGTTGATGGTAGGGCTTAATTTGGTGCCATTCATTTGGTACTATTAAGTACAATTAATTATGTACCATATAGTACAATTTATTAGGTACTATGTAGTACAATTTATTTGGTATCATATAGTACAATTAGAAGGTAGTTTAGGTACTATTTAGTACAATAAATTTTGTACCATAGAGTAAAATTTATTAGGTACTACTTTGTACAATAAATTTGGCACCATATAGTACAATTTATTAGGTACTATTAGGCACATTTTATTTGGTACCGTATAGTAAAATTTTATAGGTACTATAAAAGCATTCATTTGGTACATATTATCTGGTAACATATTATAGTACAATTAATAAAGTACTAATTACAAACTAATTAGTACAATCAATTTAGTATTATTTAGTACAATTTATTAGGTACTATTTAATAAAATTAATTATGTACTATACAGTACAGTTTATTAGGTACTATTTATTACAATTTATTTGGTACCATATAGTACAATTAGTAGATACCATTTAGTACAATTAATTAGATACTATTTAGTACTATTAATTTTGTACCATAGAGTACAATTGTAAGAAACAAGTACAAAAGCTAAACTAACTTGCATCTTCATATCGACGGCGAAGTGCCAATATCTCCTAGTCCTAACAATGATGCCTTTGAATTCAACACCTAAAGGAAGTTAATTTCTCAAAAATGTCTCAGTTAGGAGCGATTGGTACTTCCCCGTTGAAATCTCATAAAATTTTATTCTTTTCCTCTCTTTTTGTATTAGTTTGATTGTTGCTATAGAGGTTTTTCTTATTATGATTTTATAATAGTATTTAGTCATCATTATCATATCAGTTGCACCACACCCACTGCTGGGTATAGGCCTCCCTCATGGGTCTTCATAACGATCGGTCCTGCTTGGCCCGCATCCAGCGGCGCACCGCGACCTTCACCAGATCGTCGGTCCACCTTGTCGGGGGCCTACCCTCGGAGCGTCGTCCGGTACGCGGTCGCTATTCCAATCTTTCCGCCCCAACTGCCTTTGGTTCGTCTCGCTAATTTGTCCCGCCCACTGCCACTTCAGCTAAACAATCTTTCGAGCGATATCGGTTACTTTAGTTCTCCTACGCATATACTCATTTCTGGTTCGATCACGCAGGGAAATGCCGACCATGGCTCTCCATTGCACACTGGGTGAGAGCCTTCTTATGAGACCTGTAGTTAGCGACCACGTTTTACTGCGATAAGTCAACAATGGCAACACACACACACACAACTTAGACTTTAGTCTTGAGATAAGACACCGAGGTAAGTTGGACTCGAAAATTTGTCGAATACTGGCCAACCGAGCTGGATTCGACGAGAGATCTCTTTTCGAAGTTGAACTTACCTAACTGGACTGTCTGTCCTAGGGATACGTAATGGTCAACAACTTCGTGTGTAGTGTTCCCAACATGAGCTAGAGTGGGTACAGCATGAGCACTCGACATGATTTTCGTCTTATCCATCTTCATTCTAAGAGCCATTTTCTGGGAGGCACTACGGATAACTTCGAGGATTGTGTTCAAGTCTTCCATGAATAAAAACTATATCATCGGCAAAACGAAGGTGTGTTAGTTAGGTACTGGCCATTAATGTTGATACCGAGTCTTTTCCAGTCCAAGAGCTTCAAGACATCCTCCATCAAAGCTGTGAACAGTTTCGGAGAAATAACTTCTGTCTCTGTCTCACACCTCGCTGTAGTTGGATGGGATCTGTGCTCTGATTCTGTACTCGAGCCGAAATGGTGACATTTTCCTATAAGTGCCTCAACACCTCTTCCTTCCTTTCCTTCCTCCTCTTGGTCCTATTGGTGCACCAGACTGCAGCACTGCCCAGGTCTCAATCAAATCAAAAACTTTCTCATAGTCCACGAACGCCAAGCAAAGTGGCAGTTTATACACCTCGGTCTTCTGTATAACCTGCCGCAGCGTATGGATGTGGTATATGGTGCCAAAGCCTTTTCAGAACGCGGCTAGTTCGGGAGATTGGAAGTCGTCGAACTTGTGAGCGCAACGATTCGTAAGATTCGTATTCTTCAAGAGGGCCTTGTCACCCTTTTTAAAGAACAGAATGACCTCACTTATGTTCCATGTCTTCGGCGTTCTGCCCTCAACGATGACGGAATTGAAAAGCTTCTAAAGGTCTTTTATTCTACTTATTTTGACCATCCACACCGATTACGCCGATGACGCCGCCGCCGCCGACAATTTAGACGCCGCTGCCGGTCAAATGACCATCGGCGCACATGTCTAGTATAGACCAAGAAAAGCAGTTATATTATCAACTTTAGTTAATAACAGTAACTCTACTTTGAGTAGGTATACATTTAAAATTACAATTAATCAATTTTACCTTTTTAACACGTTTTTATTAGGTTGCTTTCTCGTTTGTTTGTTTGTTTGTTTGTCCGCAAAGTTTGCGAACGATTTTAAACTAGCTTCCCGATGAGCAATAGACTTGAAACTTTGAACACAGATCAGAACTGAAATATAATGTAATATTATGGTGTCATTAAGCTGATCTTATGATGGAACTGGAAGAAGGCCACAGGAACTTAATGATGAAACCATACAACCCCATTGTGATTAGACTTGTTAAAATCGTCTTGACGAGTACTCTGATGGAAGATAAGGTCCAGGGTCTGATGATGAAGCTGGAAGGCCATGCCAAAGGAACTCAATATTGAAACCGTGCAATCCCATCGAGTTTGGGCTCATTTGAATCGTCTTGACGAGTACTTTGTTGGGAAATAGTGTCCGAGGATCTGATGATGGAGCCGGAAGAAGGCCATAGGAACTCTATAATAAAACCACGCTACCCTATCGAGTTTGAGCTCGTTTGATTCGTCTTGACGAGTACTTTGTTGGGAAATAGTGTCCGAAGATCTGATGATGGAGCCAGAAGAAGGCCATAGGAACTCTATATTAAAACCACGCTACCCCATCGAGTTTGGGCTCGTTTGAATCGTCTTGACGAGTACGTTGTTGTGAAATAGTGTCCGAGGATCTGATGATGGAGCCCGAAGAAGGCCATAGGCACTCTTTGATAAAACCACGCTACCCCATCGAGTTTAGGCTCGTTTGAATCGCCTTGACGAGGACTTTGTTGGGAAATAGTGTCCAGGGTCTGATGATGGAGCCGGAAGGAGGCCAATGGAACTCTATAATAAAACCATGCAACCCCATCGAGTTTGGGCTCGTTTGAATCGTTTTGACGAGTGCTCCGATAGGAGATGGTATATTTTTAGTCTTAGCTCGTTAACTAAAAAGCATAAAATAATAATTTACTGAAATAAGTATTTTTTAAAAACACCTTTTTTATACGGACTAAATAATTCCAAAAAATCGGACTAAAAATATTAAAACGGACAAGTAAAAACAAACTAAAAAGTAAAAAATAAAATCTTCTGTAAATATTTATAACCCTAATAACTTATACCTACAGAAATTTTAAACCAAAAAACGTGGGGCGCGTTTTGTAAAGTTTCTCATCTATATTTTCTATAGCATGCGCCCCACGTTTTTTGGTTTAAAATTTCTGTAGGTATAAGTTATTAGGGTTATAAATATTTACAGAAGAATTTATTTTTTACTTTTTAGTTTGTTTTTACTTGTCCGTTTTAATATTATTAGTCCGATTTTTGGAATAATTTAGTCCGTTTTAAAAACGTGTTTAAAAAAAATACTTTTTTCAGTAAATTTTACTCTATACAGTGCCTTTGGTCTTAAACTAGCGATAATTTAAAGGCGTGAAATACATCTAATTTTATTGACAAAAACACCCACATGTTGAGGTGATTGGGCGGGTCCCTACCAAGCGCGCTGCCTCGCGAGGCAAGACGTTTGCCGCGTGTGGCGGGCCTCGCACGAGGCTGCTCGCTTGGTGAGGACCCGCCTAATCGCGTAAAAACGGCTGGTCGGATCCTGGTTGAAAGTTCCCTAAGGATTTTCTCTAATATGCACGCGACGAAGTCGCGGGCGGAAGCTAGTTTATTGCAATAATCAGAATTGGGTCTAGAATATTATTATCCCGTTCCCGTTTCTTTACCCTCTCCCTCTCTCTGCCCCTCTCCCTCTTCCTCTCCCTCTCCCATACTCCTTTCCGTCCCCGACCCCTTAACAAAAGTTTGATCCCCTATTTCACCTCTTTAGGGGCTGAAGCAAGTCCACCGTGTGTGTTGGTCTTCAAAATAAATGTCATTTTCGCAATCACCATCCCATAAAAGCCCAAGAACGACATCCATAACGATTTTTATGTTTACTTACCCCATTTACCCCCTATGGGATGATTTTCAAAATAACAAATTATGTGTTTGATTTTATTTTTAGACGTGCTCCTACGAATTTTTTATGCTGTTGTAATTTCGATTTTATTTTCTTTTTCATCATGTCCACCGTGTTGGACTTCAAAATAAATGTCATTTTCGCAATCACCATCCCATAAAACCTCAAGAACGACATCCATATCGATTTTTAGGTTTACTTACCCTATTTATCCTCTAAGGGGTTGATTATCAAAATCACAAAACATGTGATGCTTCTGCGAAGTTTAAAGTTAAAGTTTTAATTTTATATTCTATTTTCCATACAAAATTTGAACCCCATTTTCACCCCTTTAGAGGTTACATCATGTCCACGGTGGACATGATGTAACCTCTAAAGGGGAACTTCAAAATAAATGTTATTTTCGCAATCTTCATCCTAGAAAACCCTAATAACGACATCCATATCGATTTTTAGGTTTATTTGCCCCATTTCACACCCATTTCATCCCCATAAGTATTGAAATACTAACAGTAACGATATACGTTGCGTTAGATTTCCATCCATAAGCTTAAATTATAAATTTAGCAATTTTTACATTGAAAATGAAGAATTTTCTATACACAAATTATTTCCCTTTTCACTTCTTCGGGGGTAGAATTTTCAAAAACGCTTAAACACGTGTATATTAATTTTCAATCGTCAGTCTAACCACAAAATTGGAAGACCCTAGCTTCGAAACTGAGGGACTTTCATACAAACTTTGGACCCCCGTTTCACACCCTTAGAGGGTGAGTTTTGAAAAACTCTTTCTTAGTGCACCCTTAGACCTCATAAGGAATCAATGTGCCAAATTTGGAGTCTCTAAACCTAGCGGTTTAGGCTGTGCGTTGATATGTCAGTCACCAATCAGTATCTTCTTTTATAATATTTAGATGTATTTAATGGTATGTATTAATGTATTTTGTATGCATGTGAATATTATTTTTCTTTGTTTGTGCCACATTCGTGTTTATTGGTTTGCTGTTGGTTGACTTATAGATAATGCTCTTAGCATTAAGTCCGCCATTTCTACCTTACTTTATGTATTTGTACAAAAAAAATTATGAATAGATAAATAGTACCTAATAAATTGTACTATATGATACCAAATAAATTGTACTTATCAATACCAAATTAATAGTAATAAATAGTACCTAATAAAAAATTAATTGTACTAAATAGTACCTACTAATTGTACGATATTGTACAAAATAAATTGTACTATATAGTACCTAATAAATTGTACTATATGGTACAAAATTAATTATACTTATTAGTATCAAATGAATGGCACCAAATAGTACCTAAAATGTACTACTAATTTCCAAATAAATTTAACAAATTGTACCTATAAAATTGTACTATATGGTACCGAATAAATTGTGCTTAATATTACCAAATGAATGTCACTAATTTGTACCAAATTAATTGTAAGTAATTGTAGGTAAGATGGTGGTAGCTATTCAGGCGGCCTTGACTTAAGCCCTACCACCAACCAAACCGAGTACAAATTGTACCTCCCTGAGAATCGAACCCGAGACCCCTGCGTCTTACACGGGTGGGCAAACCACTAGACCACAGAGGCGGTTGCCTCTATGGTCTTACTACTGCATAATGCATAATAATTCCTTAGCCAAACATCAGTTTATATCAATAACAACGTGCATTGCATGTATTGCAGATAAAATCATTAAAGAGTATTTTTTTTATCGAAACTCTGCCTGTTTTAATTATTGAATGAGGTACAAATTAAGTACAATTTCTGGCCATTACTATGAGATCAATTGGAATCTGGTACAGCGTGGCGTCGCCAAGAAGTATACTTCCCAACGTCCGTTGCATGTATTGCAGGTCAAATAAGAGTAGATTTAAAAATGTTTTTTATCGAAACTCTGCATGTTTCATTTATTGAATGGGGTACAAATTAAGTACAATTTCTGGCCATTACTATAAGATCAATTGGAATCTGGTACAGTGTCACGTTGCCAGGAAGTATACTTCCTGGAAACGCCACAATCAAGTGATTTTTTCTCTGAAACTATCAGAGGTACAATTTTTTGAGTTAGGGTACAATTAGGTATATTTTATGGTCTTTCATTTGAGGTTATCTAAAAATCTCTACGCCATGGTGGTGTTGCTGGGAAGTATAACACAATAAGAGTGAATTTGCTTTGCATCAAACAATTCGATGCGCTTCGATTCGGTTGTAGCATGAATTGACCCTAATATTTGATTACTCGTTTTTGGAGGTCCCTTTTCATCGGCAAATTATTAAAAAAAAAGTTAAAATAAAATATCGGTTACACAAAAAAAAGCTTGTTGTGAGTGCTCAAATATGTTTAGGTACTTATTTGTAGATAATTATATTGGCAGTTGAGTTGACACTCCACTAACGAATTTACTCAATGAATTCATTGTTTATTCACATTCAAGTAGTTAATTCAAATTCACAGACCATACAACAAGTACCTATTCGAACTATAATATTCGAATAAACAAAAATAATTATTTACTTCGAATTAACTACCTAGCTACCTATAATTTTATTGTGTGTGTTAAATGTATTTTTTACCTAGTAAGTACCCATACCCATCATACTTATTTATTGATTTACAACATTATTGATAACAATACATAAACAAAAAAAACAAACATAATTATTTAGTTCGAATTATCAAAATAAATATCGCGCGTTCACGCAGTGCATGAGAGTTGACAGAGCACTAGATTCGGCACATAAAATCGCGGGCGGGGAGTGTCCTTTCTGCGCGTAGTAAATATCTATATTCTGTGGCTTGGTCTGCGGGGTCAGAGAACACAGAGAGTTCATTTGAAAATGCGTTCGCGCGGCTCGCTCCGCGGGGAGGGAGGTAGCGCTAAATGCCTACGACGCTCGACTATACTGGCCTTAATAGAAAGCTTAGAATAATAAAGCCAAGAATGATAGTATCCTAAAAGGCGGTCTGTCAAAAGTGAGGCAAAAATGATATTTATGTGTGCGTAAGGTGCTTGTGTTTACGCTCGACGAAACGCACACAGCAAAAAACTAATGTTACCAGTACATGAAATTTTCCCTTAAAAGTAGGGAAATTGGAACCATCGTCGTACTTAGAGTTGCGATTGTGTAGATTTCACCATTTACATGTAACTAGAGTTTGCTTGTCAAAACTAGAGATGGGCTAGGGTTTAAACAGAAAGTCTATATATTATATATATATTTTTTTAAAGATGTCGACTGTGCAATGCTAAAAATGTCAAAATTAAAGATGGTGCGATCTTTTTTGTTTATGAACCGATTTTGATGAAACTCGTTTTGGGGCACTATTTTGACAAGAAAACAGCAACGCAATGTTAAAAATATAAAATCCCAAAATGGCAGACAACTTTTTGTTTGAGAGCCGATTTCGATGAAACTCGGTTCGGGGTATTATTTTAACAAGATAACAGCAACGCAATGTTAAAAATGTAAAACATCCAAGAAAGCGGCCAACTTTTTTGTTTGTGGGTCGATTTCGATGAAACTCGGTTCAGGGCACTTTTTCACAAAAAAACAGCAACGCTATGTTAAATATATAAAAAATTCAAGATGGCGGTCAACTTTTTTGTTTGTGGGCCGATTTCAATGAAACTCGATTCGAGGTACTGTTTTAATAAGATAACAGCAACGCAATGTTAAAAATATAAAACATCCAAGATGGCGGCCAACTTTTTTGTTTGTGGGCTGATTTTGATGAAACTTGGTTCGGGGTACTATTTTAACAAAAAAACAGCAACGCAATATTAAATATATAAAAAATCCAAGATGGCGGCCAACTTTTTTGTTTGTGGGTCGATTTCGATGAAACTCGGTTCAGGACATTATTTTCACAAAAAAACAGCAACGCAATGTTAAGTATATACAAACTTCAAGATGGCGGCTAAATTTTTTGTTTGTGGGCCGATTTCGATGGAACTCGGTTCGAGGTACTATTTTAGCAAGATAACAGCAACGCAATGTTAAAAATATAAAAAATCCAAGATGGCGGCCAACTTTTTTGTTTTTGGGCCGATTCTATGAAACTCGATTTGGGGCAATGTTTTAACAAAAAACAGCTATGCAATGTTAAAAATATATAAAAATCCAAGATGGTGGTCAACTTTTTTGTTTGTGGGCCGATTTTGATGAAACTCGGTTCGGGGTACTATTTTAACAAAAAAACAACAACGCGATGTTTCAAATATAAAAAGTTCAAGATGGCGGCAAACTTTTTTGTTTTACGGGCCGATTTTAGTGAAACTTGATTTAGGGCACTATTTTTCCAAGAAAACAGCAACGCATGTTAAAAATATAAAAATTCCAAGATGGCGGCTAACTTTTTTGTTTGTGGGCTGATTTTGATGAAACTCGGTTAAGAGTACTATTTTAACAAGAAAATAGCAAAAAAATGTTAAAAAAAATCCACGATGGCATCTAAATTTTTGTTTGTGCCTGATATCGATGAAACCCGGTTTCGGGTATTATTTTTAAAAGAAAACAGCAACGCAAAGTAAAATACCGGCCAAGTGCGAGTCGGACTCGCGCACGAAGGGTTCCGTACCAAATCAGCAAATAATCACTTTTGTGGTATGGGAGCTTTTCTTATTTGTTTTTCTTTTTTTTTCAACCGAGTTACATCGAAATATACCCAAAAACATAGTCCACCGTTATCAACCCTTTGTTATTTTTAGGGTTCCGTTTTTTATATTTTTAACATTGCGTTGCTATTTTCTTATCAAAATAGTACCCCGAACCGAGTTTCATCGAAATCGACCGACAAACAACAAAGTAGGCCACCATCTTGGAATTTTTATATTTTTAACATTGCGTTGCTGTTTTGTTGTCAAAATAGTACGCCGAACCAAGTTTCATCGAAATCGGCCCTCAAACAACAAAGTTGGCCACCATCTTAGATTTTTTATATTTTTAACATTGCGTTGCTGTTTCCTTGTTAAAATAATATTCCGAACCGAGTTTCATCGAAATCGGCCCACAAACAAAAAAATTGGCCGCCATCTTGGATTTTTATATTTTTAACATTGCGTTGCTGTTTTCTTGTCAAAATAGTACCCCGAACCGAGTTTCATCGAAATCGGCCCACAAACAAAAAAGTTGGCCACCATCTCATATTTTTTATCATATAATTTTTTTCAAATGAGAACATTGCGTTTTTTCAATGCTAGCAACCATTTTAGTAGATAAGTAGTTGTCGAATTGCGTGGAATCTTAATTATGTAATTGAGATGTGTTTAACTTTTAATTGATCAACTAAATGCGGGGGAAATTTTTTCCCCGTACTGGCAACATTTTCATAAAATATGAAGTGACAAATATAGTTATTTTTGATGAATGATTTACGTAAAAATGTAAGTGAAAACACGTTAATTAGACGTGAAATGTTATCTACAATCTTTCTAGTGTTTTTTCGATGTAATGTGACCTGATTGTGACATCCGTTCATTGCGCAAACCCTCATTTTTATTGAAATTTTCGGGAGTTGTGTTCGACACGAATATCACTTGAGAAATGGCGGGCCGAATAGTCATACTTAGCCATTCTGGCTCAGTTTGAGTTGCCTCACCATACGGACGCGGACTAGGTATCTGGGTCTTATTAATCTAAGATAGAAAGTATGTTTGCAGCAAATAATTGTCATATAAAAACCTTTCTTATGATATATCATTCATTTCAATAGTGTTGGTAGATCAACTCCCAAAGACAATAAACCACTTTTATACTTTAATAACCTTTAACTTCAAAAGTATTAACAATCGATATAAAGTATATTAACAGCAAATATTTGTCTTTAAAAAGCCTTTCTAATGATATATCATTTATTGCTAGAGAGCGTGTTAATCAACTCCCTGCTGAAGAAAATCAACAAAAAAGATGACATCTTTGACAGCCATTTTTTCCTGGTTAACATTGATATTTTTCTTATTGTTTAATATACAAAGCATTTCAATAAAAGAACTAAATTATTTTCATATTTTAAACCTCACACGATTACTATGAAAAAAAATATCGACCTCTTAAAATTGAAATATTCCCATACATTTAGTATGGAGACTGGTGGACGACATGACCACGAACTGACAGTAACAGACGTTGCCAAACTTATGTTCACGGCTTGGAAATGAAGAAGGCTATGACTCCGCCATAGCCTTCTATATCTTCCAAGCCCTGAAGTTGAGCAGAACGGCAACATCGCATGTGGTCAAGCACATAGTATAAAGTTATTTTAAAAATTATTTATTATTTGTTTTTCCTATATTATCTATTTTTAAAAAACTAGTTGTAAATTGTGATGTAAGATTATTTCAATAAAGTTTTATATTTATTATTATTATTTATTTATTAGAACATAAAGTTTGAGTCAAATTATTTGAACTTTTCGGGGGTCCTTTAGTACGATGAGCATTTTGATCTAAGCCTCCTCTAGCAATAAATTTTACATCATTAGAAAGGTATTTAAATTTGAAACACTTTATTGTACTACTATAAACGTAAAATATTAGTACATTGAGAGTTATAACGCTCTAAACCTGACCAATTTTTTTAACATTAATGACCTAAAACTCCGAAAATACTAACAATTAATAGAAAGTATGTTTGCAGCAAATATTTGTCACATAAAAACCTTTCTTATGATATATCATTCATTTCTATAGGTGTAGTAGATCAACTCCCATAGACAATAAACCACTTTTATACTTTAATAACCTTTAACTCCAAAAGTATAAAAAATTGATATGAAGTATATTAACAGCAAATATTTTTCTTTAAAAGACCTTTCTAATGATATATCATTTATTGCTAGAGGGCGTGTTAATCGACTCCCTGCTGAAGAAAATCAACAAAAAAGATGACATCTTTGACAGCCATTTTTTCCTAGTTAACATTGATATTTTTCTTATTGTTTAATATACAAAGCATTTCAATAAAGGAACTAAATTATTTTCATATTTTAATCCTCACACGATTACTATGAAAAAAAATATCGACCTCTTAAAATTGAAATATTCCCATACATTTAGTATGGAGACTGGTCGACGACATGACCACGAACTGACAGTAACAGACGTTGCCAAACTTATGTTCACGGCTTGCAATTATAGAAGGCTATGACTCCGCCCATACATTTTGTACGAGACCTCGCATTCTATCACAATTTCGCCGGATGGTCTGTACGCTTCTGATGTACGCCAAATGAATGAGACAGAAAATTTCTGATCCGGCGCGTTCTGATAATGTGCGCTCGGCCTTAAAGATAATTTATTAAACATTTTAGATGATCCAATTATATCAAAAATTGATTGTCTTGAACCTACCAATGCTGCTTTCAGTAATTACAGGAATAAAGTACCTTCGTTACAACCACTTATGCTACTTGTTCCAAGAGTAGTAAAAACCCGACGACATTCAAATGATGCAGGCAATAGATGACGAATGGCGCAGTTTTCCCAATATTTTAGAAAAAATTGATTTAACTTTGAATACCGACGAGTTTTGGGGCCTCATCAAAAAACAATTTGAAAATTATAAAACACTGGCCCAATTCGCTTTAAATTTGTTATGTTTGCCTCATTCTAGTGCCGATTGTGAGCGAGCATTCAGCGCAATTAATCTAATCAAAACAAAACTTAGAAAAAGTTTATCCAATGAAACAATGAATGGAACATTATTAGCCAAGCAATTAATAAGAAGAAACGAAAATTGTACCAAGTTTAGGCCAACAGAAGAAATGTTAAAAATGATGACCACCACTGCTTTGTATAAGTCTAATAAATAGTTATATTGCAGTATTTTTTTAAAACAAACAAATTTGAATTTAATAATAAAACTTTTTAATTCTAGGATGTACGATCTTTTTATTTCAAAATTACCCTGGCATACGACTTTTTTGTACGCGTACGATCACGCCTTTTTTGCACCTGGCAGCCCTGGCGGGGACGCTCGCTGCGTTGAGCGGGATCCCGGCGCGGGTACACGGTGCGAGAGCCCGTCGCGGACAAACAGTCCGTCGCGGGGACCCGCGCCGTACTCCGTTGCGGACAAATATGCGGCGGGCACTCCGCCACACGCAGCGCTGCTCCACGCTAGTTTTTTTGTGACCGTCAGAATGGCCGGTCAACCGTCGTATTTAACTTTGAAATTGTGTCTAAAAATTGCTTATGAATTGCTTATATTTGCTTATCATAATGAGAGAATTGCTTATTGCATAATTAAAAATAAATAAAACATTTAAGGTTGACCGACCATCCTGACATCAGAATGGCCGGTCAACCTCTGTACAGCAATAACTATGTAGATTTACTGAAATTTTCATGGGCCAAAAATTGCTTATGAATTGCTTATTCAACAATTTGCAAGCCGAGAGCCTGTTATTCTTTCCATAAACTAGGTATGAGTTTAAAAGTCTCAAGCGCCTGTTAAAAATTGATTGGGGAATGTCCGAAAAAAATCAAATTGGCTGAATATTTTTCTATAGGTAGGAATAAGGTCCCTTAGTAATAGAAAAACGTTTCAGAATTTTCCGTTGGGTAAAAAAGTTTTTAAAAATCAAAGTCTCTTCGACTTCACAAATGTATGAAAGTAACAGCAGAATGGAGATTGTACCTTTGCCAACACCTGACACAACCACAACATGGTATTAAAAAAAAGTTTTGACATTTTGTCTTGAAACTTTTTTTTAATACCATGTAGTGGTTGTGACAGGTGTTGGCAAAGGTACAATCTCCATTCTGCTGTTACTTTCATACATTTGTGAAGTCGAAGAGACTTTGATTTTTTGAAATTTTTACACGAAACCGAAAATTATGAAAATTTATTCTATTACTAAGGGACCTTATTCCTACCTATAGAAAAATATTCAGCCAATTTGATTTTTTTCGGACATTCCCCATTGCATTTATATTACAAAAGGTTTGAGGGGTCAATTGAATCGCAGGTCAACCGTCTTATTTGACTTTGAAATTGTGTCTAAAAATTGCTTATGAATTGCTTATATTTGCGTATCATAACGAGAGAATCGCTTATTGCATAATTTAAAAGCAAAAACATTTAAAGTTTACCGACGTCTATCCTGACATCAGAATGGCCGGTCAACCTCTGTAAAGTAATAACTATCTAGAATAACGGAAATTTTCATGAGCCAAAAATTGCTTATATTTGCTTATCATAACGAGAGAATCGCTTATAGCATAATTTAAAAGAAATAAAACGTTTAAAGTTTACCGACGTCTATCCTGACATCAGAATGGCCGGTCAACCTCTGTAGAGTAATAACTATGTAGAATTACTGAAATTTTCATGAGCCAAAAATTGCTTATATTTGCTTATCATAATGAGAGAATTGCTTATTGCATAATTTAAAAGAAATAAATCATTTAAGGTTTACCACGTCTATCCTGACATCAGAATGGCCGGTCAACCTCTGTAAAGTAATAACTATCTAGAATAACGGAAATTTTCATGAGCCAAAAATTGCTTATATTTGCTTATCATAAAGAGAGAATCGCTTATAGCATAATTTAAAAGAAATAAAACATTTAAGGTTTACCGACGTCTATGCTGACATCAGAATGGCCGGTCAACCTCTGTAGAGTAATAACTATGTAGAATTACTGAAATTTTCATGAACCAAAAATTGCTTATGAATTGCTTATATTTGCTTATCATAATGAGAGAATTGCTTATTGCTTAATATAAAACAAATAAAACATTTAAGGTTTACCGGCCATTCTAATGTCAGGATAGATGTGGTAAACCTTAAATGTTTTATTTCTTTTAAATTATGCAATAAGCAATTCTCTCAGTATGATAAGCAATTCATAAGCAATTTTTGGCTCATGAAAATTTCAGTAATTCTACATAGTTATTACTTTACAGAGGTTGACCGGCCATTCTGATGTCAGGATAGACGTGGTAAACCTTAAATGATTTATTTCTTTTAAATTATGCAATAAACAATTCTGTCATTATGATAAGCAAATATAAGCAATTCATAAGCAATTTTTGGCTCATGAAAATTTCAGTAATTCTACATAGTTATTACTCTACAGAGGTTGACCGGCCATTCTGATGTCAGGATAGACGTCGGTAAACTTTAAATGTGTTTTTTCTTTTAAATTATGCAATAAGCGATTCTCTCGTTATGATACGCAAATATAAGCACAATTTCAAAGTCAAATACGACGGTTGACCTGCGATTCAATTGACCCCTCAAACCTTTTGTAATATAAACGCAATTAGCACTATACGTCACTTTGCACTCAATTTTTAACAGGCGCTTGAGACTTTTAAACTCATACCTAGTTTATGGTAAGAATTACAGGCTCTCGGCTTGCAAATTGTTGAATAAGCAATTCATAAGCAATTTTTGGCCCATGAAAATTTCAGTAATTCTACATAGTTATTGCTGTACAGAGGTTGACCGGCCATTCTGATGTCAGGATGGCCGGTCAACCTTAAATGTTTTATTTCTTTTTAATTATGCAATAAGCAATTCTCTCATTATAGTTGGGGAATTAGTGGCAGAAGGTCAAAATTTGTCATTAGATGAATTCACTTGGTACATATGTACCTTAGGTAAAACTGAGCTGATTCAGCCCGGTAGCCATCAGCCCCCCCTTGGCAGGTAGGGGGGGGTGGCATTTAAAGTTTCACACCGCCGCACTTCAGAAAAAAAGTCATATCTCCTTCAATATACCTACCACCTCGAGTGTGATATCATTTTATGATGAATCAAGGATGAGGAATTCATTTTTAAAACTTTAAATGTACAATGTCATAGAAAAAAGGTAAAATATTGACGATAGTTTAAAAATAAGTTTGCTATTTTTTTATTCAACAGTCAGTATCTATTAAAAATAATCATTTTGTGCAATGAAAGAAAATATTATCTTAAAGTACATTTATTCAGCTTTTTAAAAATATATACTTTATATATAGTTATCTTTGAATGTCTATCTGAAAAAAAATCGAACATGGTATGCGACGCTGTTTCCAAACATCCGCGATTGAAAGTTAAGTTGGTTTTTTCATACAAAATGTATAGAGTACAAACTTAACTTTGCGTTCGGCTGCCGCTTATGGTCTTACGATCTTATAGTCTCTTTTAACTATTTTATGTTTTGATGCATATTTAGTTCTTTTTGTAGCAGGCATGAGGAATTTATTTTTGGGACATTTAATGTATAGTTTCATTGAAAAAAAAAATATGTTGACCAAAGTGTCAAAAATCGGTTTACAATTGTTTTTGTTCAACAGTCGGGTATCTTTTAAAATGCTAATTTTATGCAAAGAAAAAAATACCACCTTAAAGAACATTTATTCAGCTTTAAACTAATACAAACTTTATATATAGTTATCATACAATTTCCATCTGAAAAAAAATCTAACATGGTATGCGACGGTGTTTCCAGATGTCTGCGATTGCAAGTTAAGTTAGTTTTTTCATACAACATATATGGAATACAAACTTAACTTTGCGTTCGACTGCCGCTTATGTTCTTACGGTCATAAAGTCTCTCTCAACTATCTTACGGTCTGATACATACTTAGATCTTTTTGTGAGAGTCATAAAGACTATATAAAAAAATAGACAGACTTGATCTATGTATAAGAAAGTCATAAAACGACGAAGCGTCGTGACGTCAAAAAATTAGATCTGAAAACGGTCAGGGAGGAAAATGTCTTACCACATTAAAACTAAAGTGCAAAAATTTTTAAAGTTTTAATAGGTAGGTTCCTTAAGGACCTAGGCATATAAATATACCGTAGAAATTAAAATACTTTCCATTGAGTATTTTTTGTACACTCGTGAGCAGAAAAATTAAATCACAGGTCAATTTTCGAACAAACGGGGTAAACCTACAGCTTTGGTTCTCTGCCCAGGATTGAACGAGGTGTGTGCTGATGATGGCAAATTAAAGAATGAATGACGGAGGCTCATTATGCTAAAAAAACCTAACAGATTAGATGAGCGGTTTAGCTCAGGGTTGAACTTAAAAAAATATCAAATGAAAATTAAGAAGTATGGAAAATGTAACACTAAAAGCTCCAGACGGTCTCTAGTGTAAACGACTCTTCTGATCCGTTGGGTTTCTTAAGCGATCTTGACCTCCTCCATTCACTCTTTGGATAACCATCATCAGACCACACCTTGTTCAATCCCTGACGAAGAACAAAAGCTTCAAAGTTACCTCGTTTATATGAAAATTGGACTGTGATTAGGGTTGCGTTCCTGGGTTCCCATTTCTGGGAATTACCGGGATGTTTTTTAAACCCGATCCCGAAAAATATGCGCCAGGATACCCGGAACGACGGGAATTTATATTGCGGTTAAAAAGATTAATAACTATTATATTATTTAAGCGTTTCGTTTTACATTTAAACAAGAAAATATCAATGACATTGTGACCGTAAATTGTAGCGGAGGGAAAAAACAAAAGCTTTTAGAGACAACTAATACGACAAGTATTAAAAGACCCTTGACCAAGCCAGGACCTCCATATTCTGCCCACCATCAGGATAGTTTTTGCATACCTGGGAAATCAAAATCAATGAAGATATTGAAGGTAAAAGTAAAAGAAAATTAAATATTTTTATTTAAATATATAAACGTTCTTTTTAATTTTTGTCCATAAATCATTATCAATATTTTAAGTATTTCGTAACAAACGAATGCTTGCAGTGTTTTATTTAACACCACAAAAGAAAATCATTAACAAAATTATTTTTTAATTCTCTTATTTTGATATACAGGGTGTTACAAAAAAAACTCATAATTCCGAATACGGTAGAAGGGACCATCAAACTAAACAACTTCTTCTATGGTACCAAAATGTCGAAAATACCCGATTCCTGGGAATTCCCGGGAATTGCAAAATGTATATGAAAATGAAAGGGTGTCATTATTGTACCAAAAATAAAAAACACATCTTAGATTTATCATATTTTAATTGAAAAAAACAACTTATACCTAGGTACTTAACTTATTAATTGTAGACGCTTCGCTTGGAAACAGCGTCGCATACCATGTTCGATTTTTTTTCAGATATACATTGAACGATAACTATATATAAAGTATATATTTTTAAAAAGCTGAATAAATGTACTTTAAGACAATATTTTCTTTCATTGCACAAAATGATTATTTTTAATAGATACTGACTGTTGAATAAAAAAATAGCAAACTTATTTTTAAACTATCGCCAATATTTTACCTTTTTTCTATGACATTGTACATTTAAAGTTTTAAAAATGAATTCCTCATCCTTGATTCATCATAAAATGATATCACACTCGAGGTGGTAGGTATATTGAAGGAGATATGATTTTTTTTCTGAAGTGCGGCGGCGTGAAACTTTAAATGCCACCCCTCCCTACCTGCAAAGGGGTGGCTGATGGCTACCGGGCTAAATCAGCTCAGTTTTACCTAAGCTACATATGTTCCAAGTGAATTCATCTAATGACAAATTTTGACCTCGCCATACATGAGTGCCAGTACTGACTGGACTATTATGATAAGCAAATATAAGCAATTCATAAGCAATTTTTAGACACAATTTCAAAGTTAAATACGACGGTTGACCGTCCATCCTGACGGTCACGTTTTTTTAAATTCTCTTTGCGCTGCTCTATGAATATACAAGAAACAGCCGCGCTCGCGTGACCCGTCGCGCGGGACCCGCGAGCGTGCGCTCCTGCCCCGCGAGGCGGGCTTGCCACCCGCGCCACGTGCGGTGCGGCGGGCAAACCGCCACACGCAGCGCTGCTCTATGAATATACAGGAAACAGGGCCTAAATCGCCTTCGCGGTCAACGGTAGACCGCGGTCGACCTCTTGGCCATCCCTGATCTATAATAGCATAGCATACTATACAGTGAACAGCATGTCAATTTAATTAAAGTTCAAAATCGATTGTAAGAAGTAGGTAGGTACCTACTGTTCTTTATTATTTGATTGACTAGCTTTTTCCCGCGACTTCGTCCGCGTGGGCATTCGGCAAATCGCTATGGAATCTTTAACCGAGATAAAAGTATAACTGTGTTATTCAGAGTGCGATCGTTAAACTAGGGCCAAAGTTAACATGGCGTTAGACTGCGGACTAACGCCATTTTAGCGCAAATCGTATTCAGAGTGACAGTTTAACGTTTAGTCCCACCGTTTAAGGATTAACCCCCGGTTCCTATATCTGAGAAACGATCCGTTTTAGTTACGAATAGTAGTTTTATATACGAGGCGTAAGCTAAAACCGTTCCTATAAAAAACGTCTCGTCAAGCAACTTACTGACGGCTTGCTACCAACGGATGGGAGGGTTACCGGTAACGGACGGTAAGTGTATTGTACGGAGATGAGTGTTTGGGGTGTTCCTATAAATATTTTAAACGTCAGTAGACTGGCAAGATTACTATTCGTTATGTCATTTGGTCACCCGTCAATTTCGGTCGGTTAGAGAGTGGTTATAGTAGAGTTTGTAAGGTATTTCACTGTTTTCCCTTTTTTATTTTGAAATGTCGAGTTCAGATAGTGATAGAGAAGTGTTCGACATTATATCAAACTCCAGTGAGACTGATTCAGAAGAAGATAATAGGCGCGTTAGAATATATAAAGAAAGAGTAGATTATTTAGCGACGCTGAATTTTTACGAATTTCAAGTAAGATTTCGACTCGATAAGGAATCGAAAACGTACAACTTTCTAGAAATAGATCAAAATTCAAATAGATGATAACTGTAGGTACTCACCGGAGTAATATCCATTTTAAACAATGACTTCTTCTTTGTTGATCTTTAAAGAACACGACTGGAACTGTATGTACTGTATATATATTGTACTACACTTTATAATTACAATACCTATCCATATAACAATTTTTTTTGGCCACAACACAACAAACAACCGTATTATCAGCGAGCGAACGAATAACTGTAAAGTTGGAGAACCGAAGAAACATTTGGTTGCCTGATGCCAAATGTCAGTGTCATAAAAAAGGGCGCGCGCTGAACTTAGAACGTTCCGTTCTTATTGTGTGCGCTGCATTCTATTGTATTTGGTAAGGAAAATAAAAATAACACGCAGATGCCTGCGATCGTATAGTTATTTACACATCTTACAAAACTTATAGAACTATTCGTAAGTAAATTTAACTTATGTTGTCTTGAATTTTGTGTTATATTAAGTTTCAATTTTGCTTAAAACGAAACGCACAACTGTGAATGAAAAGGGTTCGGTATTTTAATGACCAACGGATGTTCGTCGACAGCAAGTAAAGAAAGTAAATTGTGGAACGGTATTTACGACTCGTAGTCGGTTCTAGAAAAACGGATAGTAGCTTTTATACCATGACGATCCGTTGAATATAGGAACCGGGCATAAAAGGTGCATTGTGATTGGTTTATAAGCATTAAATCAGGTTTTGTTAGAACAGTCTTGCACCCCAGTTTTGTGAAACATCTCTGAATAAGACAGTTCATGTTTTACCACAGGCTATAATAACTATCTGTGTGCTCCAAATCCGTTCAGCCGGTTTTACGTGATTGAGTAACAAACATCCAAACATTAAGCTTCACATTTATAATATCATTAGTTCCCGTTCACATTCTCATTCCTGTTCTCGTTCCTGTTCCCGTTCCCTTATTATTTTTCCGTAAAAAAATAACGGGATGTCAACCGTGTCGTGTTGGATCATTTTCGCAATCAACATCCCATAAAACCTTTTAACGACATCCATATCGATACAACATAGAAGTCTTTGATTTTTAGGGGTAACCACTAACCTCCAAGGGTTGGACGTTAGTGGTTTATTCGGAAAATCACAAAATACGTGTTTTAGCTTAGTTACATACTCTTACAAATTTTCAAGAAAATCCATACAAAATGAGCCCCATTTCACCCCTTAACGACATCCATATCGATTTATGAAAAAAAAAAGTACTTTTAAGTAAAACCAGCGTCAATTGGTAATGCGCTGGAACCTTGTCAAATTAACATACCTACACATCATCGTCATCCGCAACTAAAAATGACAAAAACAGTAAAATTCTAATAGGTAATACTATACTTAATATTATAAATGGGAAAGTCCGTTTGTTTGTTTATTTGTTTGTTTGTTACGCCTTCACGTCTTAACTACTGAACCGATCATCATGAAATTTTGCATACACGTTCTCAGGGGTACAGGGAAGGACATAGGGTACCTTTCATCCAGAAAAAACGTACAGTTCCCGAGGGACAGCAAATAACTGTCCACGCAGACGAAGTCGCGGGCGGCCGCTAGTAGGTAATACAATATATTAATTACTAGCGGCCGCCCGCGACTTCGTCTGCGTGAAAAGATTTTTTGCTATCCCTCGGGAATTATACTATTTTTCGGGATGAAAGGTACCCTATGTCCTTCTCTGTACCCCTGACAACGTGTATGCAAAATTTCATGATGATCGGTTCAGTAGTTAGGACGTGAAGGCGTAACAAACAAACAAACAAACAAACAAACAAACGGACTTTCGCATTTATAATATTAGTAAGGATTGAATTCTTATTTTAATAAGAAAGGGTCTAGGTATATGAGAAAATTACAATTGTTTTTCGTTTTAATCATGGCCGCCAGGCGCATTACTAATTGACGCGGATAGTACTTGTTAATTTTAATTTAAAATAATTTTTGCATGCTATTGTTAATGGTTGATTAAGCAAATCTTTTAAAGACGTCCAGTGTACCCTAATCAAATGCAAATAAATGATATTCTATTCTATAGGTTTATGTACCCCATCTATCTAGTATCGGAAAAATCAAATAACGTGTTTGTTTTTAAAAGTTGTTAGTTTTTTAAAGTACTCCTACGAAGTTTCACGTCAAAATGTCCATTTAATATTATTTTTTCCATACAAAGTTTGAACCCCATTTGACCACTTTAGGGGTTGAATAATGTCTACTACTTTAAAATAAATGCCATTTTCGCAATCAACATCCCATAAAACCTTGATAACGACACCCATATCGATGTTGGGCTTTTTTTACCCCATTTACCCCCTAAAGGGTTGAATTTCGGAAAACCACGAAACACGTGTTTACTTATTTGTTTTTAGAAGTACTCCTATAAAGTTTCAAGTTGAAAAGTCTATTTTTTTCCATACAAACTTTGTACTCCCATTTCAACCCTTTAGGAGTAGAATTTCCAAAAATCTCTTCATTGTGGGTGTTTAAACTGTATGACCCGAGTCGCCCACCACTACTCCGGGTAAAACCCGGAGAAGTGGCAGTGGCAGCCCTGTCTTTGTTGCGGCGCCGGCGGCCGGTCGTCGTCGCTTGAATAGGTTTTGTTTTATTTTTAATAATTTGCGAAATGCGCCCCCCTATGAATGGCGCCCCGCAGGTCTACCGCCTAACTCTATCGCTTTGAGTCTGGCTTTGGTTTATGACGTCAGTGCACTGTCCGTCCTTGTCGTCGTGCTAAGGCTGGAATACACATGCTACGTAGTAGCACAAAAGCATGCTAGTTTCGAGCAGATGCTACTTAGTAGCATAAAATTAGCATGTGTATTCGAAAAGAGCAAGGTTGTGATTAAGCACGCTACTTAATCGCAAGCCGGTCTATTTTTCGTGCTAATTAGCACACGGTGTAAGGTGGGGGTAAGAGAGGGGTGGCTCCAAAGCAAATCTGAACGCATTCTATGCGAGCATGCTACTAGATTGTTTTGCTACTTGATTTGTTTGTGTAGGCAGTTCGCGATGGTGCAATGATAAATTTTTAAATTTTATAGTTCTTTACCGAAATTATGAATGTTTCTGGAAGACCTGTGGCCTGTTTATCAAAACTTACAAGTCTTGTACTTTTTAAAAACAAGCATTTTCTTGATAATAATTATTCCACAAATCCGTTTTTTCAAAACACATTAAATTAAAGACATTAAATTAAAGACTACAAATGTTTTTGTTTATTTAACTAATATTTTTTTACTCTTGTATTAGTGATTTCGTTAATCGAAAAATCGAAACTTGTAAAAAAACTTACAACTTGTAAAAAACTCAATAGAAAATCATGAGTATTTCTGAGGGAGAAATAATTTACATGAACTTGTAATTTTTTTCCTGTAAAGTATAGCACTCTACTGCTAAACCCGTTCCGCACCTTTCTTACTTTTCCTTCGTCTATTGTTCCTTTTCATTAAAGTTTATTTGTTAATTATGTTGAAAGTGATAATACAACTGAATTTAATTTATTTCGCACACGATTCCGCAAAAAAAACGTCCATTTTGAATGCTCTAATGAGCATGTGTATCTCAGACGTGCTAGAAAGAAGTATGCTCGTAATAAGTATGCTTCTCAGGTCTGTGTTTTCATGAGCAAATGTACACACTCGGAGAGCATGCTATAAATGAGCAAACTATCTAGTAGCAAACAAGCGTGCTTTTTTAGTAGCATGTGTATTCCAGGCTTATGATATGACAAGGACGGATAGAGCATAGCTATCGCTTTGGCTATCGCTTTGAGTTAGGCGGTAGGGCCCCAGGGCACGTGCCCTACCTGCCACACCCTAGTTACGCCACTGCAAACAGCTTACTTACCTCAAATAATGTGGATGATATTAGTTTTTTTTTGTTTGTATTGTACTGACGTAAAAACCATCAGTCCGTAATTCAGTGGTCATCAGTCTACCATCAGTCTGACCAGACTGATGGAATGGACTGGCGCTAGACTGATCATGCAATCTCCCTCATGGAACTCTGTGACGCAAACTTAGGAAGAGTAGACGGTGAACAACGGCGAGCGAGCGAGCGCCGAGCGGTGAAAATCTTCAAAAAAGCTTTGCTACAATACATATATACATATTAAGGTGGACACACACGGTCAGTCTATTTGAAATGGACGTGGGCCAAATTTTGAGGCCACACACGGCGTAAATCGTTTGGCATACGTCCAAACTACGATCAATGATTTGGCATCACGCCAAACGATTTACGTCAAAACCCACATCCATTTTGTAGCGATGCTAGGGTTGTTGAAAAAATATCGGTACCGTCGATATTTCCGTTTTTTTTTGTTAATAAATAAATAGGTACTCATAGGAGCTTAAAATAATTATCATTATGTTAGTAGTAGTATAATTAAGTAGTAGAATAATCGATTTTGTATGCATTACTGTGTTCGATAGATAGGTAATAGGTCGATAGATAGGTTCAATTTACTGGTGACCTGTGTAACCGGTGGGCTGATTATCTAATTAGAAACCGCCTAGCGACCGGTCGCAGTTTACAGGTGAACCTAATACATTGCTACTTTTCTTTGGGGTAAAAAAACATACAAAAGAAAAGTAGCAATGTATGTCAAATGCAACCGGTCGCTAAATAGTTTCGTTTTAGATAATCAGGGTGCGGTTTTCTTTTTAAACCTATTGCAGGCACCAGCTTCTCACACTTCAGGTCTACATGTACTCAAATATTATGTTCTAGTCTTAAGCAACCTATTGTGAGAAGAGAAATAAATGATTTATTTATTTATTATTTACAGGTACTCGTTAGTCTGGCATGCACTGGCTTGACCAACTGGAATAAACATTTTTTGTTTTGTTCGCTAGAGATAAATAAAAATAGGTACTTAAGCCCTGTTCACAGGGGTGTATGATGAAGTAATAACTAAATGGGCAATTTAATTTTAAGTTATTTTGTGAAAAGTCGTTTACACGATTTGAGTAGTAAGTAGCCAATGTGCCCAGTGTTGCCAATTACGAAAGGCCATAATATATCAATGCAAGCTAGACATAAGGTCGAAAATCACTTGCATCTGTTTTTTGTTGAACTTCACTAGTTAAAAAAACGATGAAGATCTTATTGATGAAGACATTGTTGTTTTAAGTTTGACAGCTGTCATCTGTAAAACTTAAAACAGCAATATCTCGAAAAGTACTCATCCTTGATAGATGGTGTCATTGAAGAAACTATAGGTCTTGGTGAGATCTTCATGACAAACTTAAATTTGACAGCTGTCACCTAAAACTCTCCATACAAAATGTTGGCGGCAAATTAAATTTTTCTATGGAGAGTCAACATTTTATTTCGATTTTTTTTCTGTTTGAATGTGTTCAGATTCACGAGTACATTGACCTCCTTTCGGGTTGATACCTCCTTTTTGTTACACGTTGTATATTATTATTAATATACAAAGTGTTTAGAAATCCTTACTAATATTATAAATGTGAAAGTCCGTTTGTTTGTTTGTTTGTTAAGCCTTCACGTCTCAACTAGTTACTGAACCGATCATCATTAAATTTTGCATACACGTTGTCAGGGGTACAGAAAAGGACATAGGGTACCTTTTATTCCGATAAAAAGTATTGTTGGGATAGAAAAAAAACTTTCCACTTATTAATATTTCAATGAAGTTCAAAATCTATTCATTTAACTTGTTTTAGATAGATCATTCCGCTGCGACAGGTTTTAACTTATGAACTTACTTACTTGCTTGCTGAATGTGCCGTTTACACGGCAACACAGAATATATAATATACTCTAACGAACCAACTTGGAAGTATATATTTTCAAACAAAAAAAACAATTTTTCAAATCGGTCCAGCCGTCTTCGAGTAATCGAGTAACATACATAAAAAAAAATATATAAAAAACATTCCGACGAAATGAGAACCTCCTTTTTTGGCGTCCGTCCATTTGATTTAATCCATTTGATTTAAATCAAACGATTGACGATATGCGAATCCGTGATTGGGAATTGGATGATGGAGCGGCTACATCAGCGGCGAAGATTCGTGTCGCGTGGGCGCGCTAAAAACGTCGTCTGCGGACGAAGATTCGTGACGTGTTGGCGCGCATACATCACGCGATGTTGCGACAGGGCTGCCAGATGGGGCATTTTTATTCTTTATTATTTTTTGGCAACAAATAGTCATTCAAACAAAAGCAATTAATCTATCTTACTAGCTATAATAGACCAATAGTGCCGATAAGGATGATTATTCATTATTCGGACAAGTTATGTTTATGTGTTATATATACTTATACCTACTACTTAACGAAAAATAAAACAGTAGCAAGGACATCAATGATATAATATTATTTTACTCTTTTGTCTAAACTAATTTACACTTCAGTAGTACACATTATTTCAGTCGTGTCGTGTATTAGGTAGGGAATGCAAACCGGTTTCACCGAAACCGAAAAAACCGGTTTTTCGGTCGATTTCACAGGCAAAATAAAACCGTTTTTTTTAATGAAAAACCGGTTTTGTCCGGTTTTTTCTGATTAAATTAAGTTAAGTTTCATGCTTTGCAATACATACAAAACGAAAAAGCACCGCCCCATTTTGATTGACTGCTTCAAGTAGTTCAGTTCAGTGACCTACTTGTGCGGCTGAACGGGTCGAAGGTGCTTATAGCGACTTACGTAAGTCAAATATGGAAATTTATTATTCATCATCATCATCTTGCTGTGCTGGGCCTTTTCCTATCTATTTACTTGGGGTCAGCCTTCCCTGTCCTTCTATTCCACTGTGCATGGTTGAGTGCCAGGTTGGGGTCGATGTCGGCTTCTTTCAGGTCGCGCTGAACCGTCATCAGCCAAGTGGCAGGGGGTCTATCGCGTCTACGCGTCGTCGTTGGAATGTTTAGGGCTATTTTCACCATGTGATCGTCGGGCGCCTTACTATATGCCCGTACCACCGTAGACGTTTCTCTTTCAGCTTTTCTGTTATGGGTGCTACCATAGCTGGGCACCGTTAATCAAATAGTTAACTTCGTTAATCGTTAATCCGCTACAAAAAAAGTTAGCTTCGTTAAACGTTAAAGCATTACCTTTCAGAAGAATTAACGCAACGTTAACGTTAATCGTTAATCCGTTAATAGGTATGTGTAAAATTGCATTTTTATTGCGTTGCATTAGTGAACTTATAAAACTTGTTGGTTTAGGTTCTGGAAGTTAAAAGGTTAGAAAAATTTTTTTTCTAAAAAATAACACCGACTTCAAAAAGTGATCACTAAAAAGTAATAGGTAAAATAATTTGGTTTAAACACGTATTATTGAAGTCGGCCGATCGTATGTAAATATTTCTACATTGTGTTTTTGACTCAACGTCGTCCGACTTCAATAAAACGTGTTTAAACCAAATTATTTTATTACTTTTTAGTGATCACTTTGAAGTCAGTGTTATTTTTTAGAAAAAATATTTTACTTTACTCTTTTTAGTGTAATTTTCTCAAAATAGAAATTAAGTAAAAAATGATTATTTGTTGATTTTTTCAAAAAGCGCTGAACCGATTTCGATAAAATTTATATGGGACCACCTCTTGAGCATGATATACCAAACAAAAAAGAATTATTCAAATTGGTTCATAATTGGCGGAGTAATTACGTAACACACATACAAAAAAAAACATACAGCCGAATTGAGAACCTCCTCCTTTGTTGAAGTCGGTTAATAAAACAAACTGACACTGACAGTAATTTATAATAACAATAAACAAAACACTCGTCACTGTAACCACCGGCGCTAAGTAATGAAATGATCAAACGAAAATAATTACTTCGCAGTTTTCTCACTCACACGCGCCGGCAAAATATATCTAGTTTTGTTATTGTTTCACGCGCTGCCACGCGCCGCCCGGCACTCGTTTCGTTTCATACTTGTCTGAACCTGTATTTCGCGCCACGCCGTGGTGCCGTGCGGTAAATAGTAGGTATTGGATTAACGATTAACGGACTTCTGCATTTTAACGGAAGTTAACGTGTCCGTTAACATTTTTAAAAGTTAACTTAAAAGTTAATCCGTTAATCAAAATGTTAACTTCGTTAATTAACGATTAACATATTAACGAGTTAATGCCCAGCTTTGGGTGCTACTTATTTATTCTTATGGTGCTAACTTGAAACTTCCCCGTATGTAGGTGTTTCTGATTTTGTCCAGCATAGTGACGCCCGCTGACCAGCGTAGCATGTGCATCTCTGACGTATGGAGTTTGTTTAAGTGTTGTTTATTTGTGTCTCAACATTTGGATCCAAACAGCATGGCAGGCCTAATGGATGTTTTGTAAACTCGTCCCTTCACAAAGGTCTCTATGAGATGGCTATGCCTCTAAAGAGAGGCATTCGTCTATCGCACATGACGCCTGTGAGCTGTCGCCATTTCATCCAACCCGTTTGATAGCTCAAACGGGTTAGATGAAATGGCGACCCGTTTGAGCTATATGGAGGACGTCGCTGTCAATCTTTCCGTCATAGCTTAGCACGGAGCCAATGTATTTGAACTGGTTGACTGTTGGTAGGTGGTCATTTCCGACAAAGAAGCTAAAGTCATCGGGGGTGATGTGATATCGAAAATACATGACATGTGCTACGTTTTCTTTTGGCTAATTTTGAGGCCATTTTTTTCCAGCGACTCCACCCAGCCGTTTAAATCACGCTGGAGATCTATCGCATTGTTAGATATGAGGGCCACGTCGTCGTCAGCATAGAGAAGATTCCAAGGCACCTCCTGTTGACATTTTTTAGTTAGATAATCCATTGTGATGTTTAATACAAGTGGACTCAAGAGTAGAACCTTGATGTACCCCTACCATCAAGTCAAAGCTTTCATTCGTACCTGCATGGCAGACCACTTGTGTTGAGAAAGAATGCGCGTGGAAGGCTTTCCAGATCAGATCAGATCACGAGGCACGTGGTGGCACGCCTTTTCCAGTTCTATAAACACCATATGCAGGTTCGTGCTTTTGCTTTCTCGTTGAGGATTCTTATGGCTTGAATTGTGTCTAATGTGCGTTTGCCAGCCACAACTCCTATTCAAACAACAACAACTCTAGAAATATGCATTTTAGAGCAATGATTTGATGTCGTTTTGTAGATAATATTTCTATGTATTGTAGAAATGCAATAAAATTGCACATTAATATCCTAGTTTTTGAGATATGTGAGAAAAACGAAAAAAGCACACGAATTTCGAATTAAATTTTATTTTAGTTATTTTTTATGACATAACTATTCAAGTTAAAAGTTAACATAATTTATTTTTTTAATTTAAAATGCGTGCCGGTCATTCCAACAGGAGAGGGGATAGACCCCAACATGTGAGTTTTTTCGATAAAATTGATCATGTTAGGTATATGCCTTTAAAAGCTCTGACATCGCTAAATATTGTATGTATATTTTGTTTTATTTATATGAAAACAATGAGCTCTTTAGTACGTTAAGACTTGCTAGCTAGAAGCTTATAACGTCTACGTGATCATTTGCCCTTTGTTATATTTTTTGTATTTTAGTTACACAAATTCTTTCCTAGGACCTGCAATGATTTCCTACGGAATATATGGGAAAAAGTTTGTTGAGATGTCTGACTTTTTAGTCTCAAACCTGGGTTGGTCCCATACCATAGAAGTTTTGGATCATTTAGAAGCAGGATCGATTGGCGTCACAAAAAATTGTAAAAAATGGTAATTTTCTTGATAACTGTGCATTTTTTGATAAACTGTGAATGGGGATACTCTTAAAATTGTAAACATGTTAACTAAACCAATAAAAATGTAGTATTGCACATGTTCCAACATTTTTCTTGAAAACCGGTTAAAAGCCGGTTTTAACCGGTTTTGGATTCAAAACCGAAAAAAAAACCTTCACTTCGGTTTTGCATTCCCTAGTATTAGGGTTTGCACAGTATATTACATGTTTAAAGAGTCACTGAAAAATCAACCTTGTCAAGATTACAATAATCATCATTATACATAAAAAAACTTCTGATTATAAATCGATTACGTGTATAATTTTTATCTGCGGTGGGTGAGATGAATTTTTTTCTCGCAATGAGTGGTTTTCTGACAGCAGAGAATTTTTGTATAATTTTATGTCGACAGATGGCGTTACTTCAACTAAGTCGATTTTTTAAAAATTATTTCCCACTAATGGTCATATTGGTCATAGAAAAGTTTTCGTAACACGCCATCGGACAACTAACGCACAAAGCAACAAACCACATACTCAACACACGTATAATAAAAAAGTAATTACATTTCATATTTTTCATAAAAAGCTACCTACTAAGTACAACGACATCTAGTTCTATTTTATTAACTACTTTTTTTTTCTTAAACTGCATTTTGAAAACCGCTCATTATGGGTTAAAAATTGTTTTTTGGAGAAATTTTAGAGAAATGGAATGTTTGGAGAAATATTCTCGTTTTGTTCGATTCATATTACATAAGTAATACTTCTGGCAGCCCTGCCCCAAGCGATAATTGTCGCATCAAATTTCTTTGATGCGCCGACAGCACATTGTCTTCGCCCGATATATCGCGTTGCAACGATCTACTCGGCCACATCAGCGGGCTACGGCGAATATTCGCCGTAGCCCGCTGATGTAGCCGCGGCAACACACGATAAAAATTTTGGACGTACGCCATCCATTTGGCGTGATGATGGAAGGACCGTGTGTGTCCACCTTTAGTCTATGGTATCTTCTTATTCGTCTGTACTAATCTGTGTAAAAGTCTGTGGTGTGGCCAGAAAACTAGGCGAATACGGCAAGGCAAACTAAAAAAAAGTGATTTCATAAAATTCATGAATGAAGTCTCGTAATTAGATCACACAGCAGTTTTCTTTTGAAAACGTGAAATGTGTTTAAGAAAATTAGCATTTTATGTTTGCTTATCCTAAAAAACCTTCGTTACTGTTTGCCTCTTCGTCGAGAGGGTATTGACGTTTAGCCCAATTCTTATGAAAATTTAGCTTCTTACGCTGTTTATGTACGCTGTTTTTATGGGCGTGTGGTAGTAGCTATTGAAATTAAGAAATCTTATACATATTGGCAAGTGTGATCGTGATAAATTGGTTATTATGTGGTACAAATTGGCATTGATGTGGCAAACCGGATTGCAACAACCTGGAGAAAACGTGACGCTGTTCTAAGGTCAGTATCAATTTCATTTACCTAGTTAGATTTGTCTAGGTAAGCTATTTATGTGATGATTTCGTTTAAGTACGCGCTATAGTCTAATAAGAGATAATTTCGTGTGAGGGATGACCAAACATTATTCCAATCAGATTAGTAAATTTATAACTACCCTTTTCCCCATAGTTTTTCAAATGCATTTTTCAATCTTCAGTCAAAAAAGGCAAAAATCTTCAGTCAAAGCAAGTTAAAACATGTAGGTAGGTATAGATAGTAGGTTCATCCTTACTTGTCCTATTTGGTAAACAATCTTCATTCAACTCCTTATGGCCGGTATACATTTTGATTAGTGATTAGTGCGAGTGGCTCGTTTAGTGTTTAGCAAAAACACGTTCGGACAGTCTCTGATTAGTGTTAAGTAATTGTTTTTTGCTAAACACTAAACAAGCCACTCGCATTAATCACTAATCAAAATGTAAACCGGCCATTATTGAAGTAATCAAAATAAATTCAATTTAGTAAATTTATAAAATTACAACATGATTTAGTAAGAAAGCATATTTATAAACAAAAATTTAAGTTTAAAAGAAAGATGGGTCGGAGAGTCAGGCTGTCAAAAACTGTTTAATAAATAGGACAAGAAATACCTAAAGGATAAAAGAACTTAACCACTGAACCTGACTCTCCGACCAACATTCTTTCTACAACAAGTAGTTACCTACTGACTATCTCCTTTAATATGTTTGAAAATTATTAACGGCTGTGAAGTTAGCCACTATGCACGTAGCTGTGCCCAACCTCTCGCCTCTCCTACCCACTTACATCAAAATTGTGTTCTGCGCCTCATCTTGGTTGATGTTCTGAGCCGCAATAAGTTTGAACTGACTCTGACCACTATTTGTTGTGGTCAGAGCTTCTGTAATAAAAAAGTACTTAAGCCCGTATTTATAAACCGCTCTCAACATTGAGAGCTATCATGAGATTATTGGTACACAAACAACAAAAAAATTATGAAATTGGACTTTAACCCCCCAACTGCTTAACCCTCATAACTTGGGTTTGGATTATACCAGAAGCACAAAATTCTCAGGATATGATGTCTGTAGTAGACTTATGCCTAGTTCCAAATCACGCCAACAGCGCTGTGAGCGTATAATCCATTAAATTAAGTAGGTACACAAATACCCTATTTGTGTAATATTTAATTTGGTCGGATTTGCGCTAACAGCGCTGTGAGCGTGATTCGGAACACGGCCATATTAAACATACAAAGTTTCAATTGCATAGCTCTTAAACTTTGGATTTTATTGAGAACTTAAAAACCTCGATTTCGTCAAAACTTACTGATAAACATTAAAATTCTTAGGGTACTTCCTAAAGTCCTAGAAAGTTTAAATTTGGTATTTTAGCTAGTATTAGTACACAAACTGCAAAAAAAATATGAAACTTGGAACTTTTATCCCCAAACCCCTAAAACTAGGTGATGGAAGTTTGTGTAAGACTTATGCAAAGGATCATGCATGCCGCATTCTGGGCCATGATGCGCATTAACCATACATATCTGTGACAGACTCATGTCATGTCAAAAAGGGATAGATAACAAAATGTCATATAATAGGAAAATGTCAAACAATTATAACCCCAAACGGCTCCTTGAGATTGAGATTTCTCTTTTTTCCCGCATTATATTTTAATGATATTCTTCCCATGCAATCACTATAAAATTACTATAGTATTTTGGTAATTTCATCAAAGCGCATCATGGCCTAGCTTGTATAGTAAAATCGGCATAATCCTTTTGATACTAGAGGTCTGAAAAAATTAGAAATAAGTATCTGAAAAATCTTTAAATATTTAGCAATTATTTTTAAGACTTAGTAAATCACTGCTAAAGCAACGGAAAATAAAGAAAAAAAAGAAATTGTGTTTATTTGGCGCAAACCTCATCCAGAATTTATTTTGCTCTTTGCACTGTCAGAACTGTCTACGTCAAAAAGTAAAATAATATCACAGCATAAATGAATTAGTTCTACCACAGAATAAAATAAATAATACTACAAGTACGTTGGTTGATGTTGATCAAATTTTACACGATTTTAGACCACAATTCTGAAACCACCTCGTTTTCCCGGTTTAGAATAGAATAGACTTTATTTCGCAAGAATGCGGTACATCAAGATCTTAAAACAAATCAAAGTACAGGACACATTCACCCAGCCTGGGCATGCAAAAGAAAAAAATACAAAATATATTGGAATTAAAATGTCAAGCTAAAATTGTTAATGTCACATTTAAATTCATTATTCAATACTAATGTTTACATTTTATAGTCGTACTCACTCATACTATAGAAAAAAATTTCAATTAGCCACTTTTTAAGCTTATATCTGAATTTATTCTTAGTTAGCACCTTAAAATCATTTGGCAGTCTATTATATATTTTAACAGCCATAGAATGACTGTTCCTAGAAGCCAGTGCTGTTTGCCTTGACGGAATTATTAAATTATTTGGACGTCTACAGCTATGTGTCTGAGGAACATCACACAAACGTGGAAATAGCTCTGGATGGTTTTTGACAAAGATACACATCTCATAAATGTATAAACAGGGGACAGTTAAAATATTTTGTTCTTTAAATAGAGGTCTACATGAAACCAAATTGTTCACGTCATATATGGCACGAAACTTGAAAGATCGATTATCAAATGACCGAAAGTTCGAAATCCCCGAAAGTTAAAATGTCGATACTTATAACTAGAGTAAGTTACCTACACAAAAACATATACATTTATGTATGTAGTCGTTGTGGTTAATCTGTTTTACTCAAAATGCTTGTAAAATGGTCATTATTTTATTTTGACAAAATCTACCATACGAGTTTGAAAATAGTTTTTCTGCTGGCGCTTCGCCGGCCGCCGCAGCGGCACGCTCGCTTCGCTTGCTCGGCTCGCGCGCTAGGTTCATGTCAACCTAACATGCTCGTCGCTACGCTCCTCGCACCTATCTCGTGACCTACGGTCTACGGTTTCTAAGTCCTAGTCGACTAGTTTAGTTTAGACTCATTTCCGGCAGCTAAATTTGCTATAAAGCATTTAAAGCGAAGTCCAATTAACCTCAAAGAAGGAGACTCGTTTTAAGATCCAACACAATTTAATTTTTACCCCTTCTTTTAATTATTTATAGCTTGTTGTTTTTGACTACCTAATTCATTAATTTGGTATTAATGAGTTTGGGGTATAGAACGTATTTTAAGTATATTAACCTTCGGTTTTTCAAGCTTCGGCATTTAGTACTTTCGGTAAAATGTCCTTTCGTGATTTGAATTCGACCTTTTGATTTTCGGTCTTTCGTCCATAGGTCTTGTAAAATTCGGTCTTTTCTACTTCGGCATTGTAACACATACCCATATTGTCAGGGGTACAAAAAAGGCCATAGGGTACTTTTTATCCCGAAAAAAAGAATTGTTCCCGAAGGATAGACAAAATCCTACCCACGCAGACGAAGTCGCGGGTGGTCGCTAGTTGTATATAAATTATTTTTATTGGTTGTCATTGGTTTTTGAGTACCTACTATCAAAATGCACATATCCTTTTTTTTTGGTGTTATCATCTCAATAAATATTAGGTATAAATTATTCATCTTGTAGTAAAAAAAAACCGGCCAAGTGCGTGACGGGCCACGCGCCGTAGGATTTCGTAGTTACAATAACTTCATAACGAAGTTACCATACGATATTTTAATACCACTATCATTTTTCGTCTACAAAAATAACTTTGTTTTTCACAGTGTTGGCACGAATGACAAAGTTATATTTGCGGTTTTGAAAAATGTGCTATATCTCAAAAACTAATCATTATATCTCGTTCAAAGCACTTTTCGTTGAAAGTGTTTATTAAGATCTACAGTATATTTTTTTTGAAATTTTTCATTCTCTTATTTCAAAAGGGGACACACACATTTTACCACTTTGGCAGTGTTTATCTTTCAAATGGTTGACTTTGAGAAAAAATGTTTTAGGAACCTCAATATTATTTTTAAAGACATATAAGATACCCCACATGTATTGGTTTGAAGAAAAATTTTTTTTACAGAAAACATCTATCTACCTTGGTAGATAGATGTTTTCTTTATTCGGAAAGTTTTAGGATCACACAGTTGTAACTTGTTACAACGAATAAAGTGGCTGTGACATACGGACGGACGGACAGTCAGACAGACATGACGAACGAATCTATAAGGGTTCCATTTTTTGCCATTTAGGCTACGGAACCCTAAAAATATATCAATACAGTGAAAGTAGAATGAGATAAAAGATAAATATAATAAAAAAAGTAAATAAATCTTTACCTAATTTATCGAAATGTAATACCACCCTTGCGTCAGCTCTCGATTCCGATGAATTTGGGAGGCCTATCATACACAAAAGTAAAACCTTATTTACATCCTATCATCTGTCCGTAGCTTGCTGTCTGAGTACCTTACAGGTAGCATATATGATCAATATAGACACTAATTACAATAATAAAATAGTTCACTGAATGTCTGGCTATCAAATTAACTTTATTTTACTGATGCTCTAACTAAATAAATTGTTTATAAATATTTAAATAAAATAAAAATCATTTATTTCAAGAACCCATAATCAGTCTAAACAAAAACAATAATGATAATAAATATAATGTCACCAAAACTAAATAAAAATAAAAAACTTAAAAAGTAAGTAAACAGTATTTTATTTACTAACTAGCGGCCGCCCGCGACTTCGTCTGCGTGGAAAGCTTTTTTTCGGAATAAAAGGTACCCTATGTCCTTCTCTGTACCCCTGACAACGTGTATGCATAATTTCATGATGATTGGTTCAGTAGTTGAGACGTGAAGGCGTAACAAAAAACAAACGACGACCTCCGTGGTCGAGTGGTTCGCACGCCGGTTTTCAAGGCGTCACCATCTCTTGAGGTCCCGGGTTCGATCCCCGGCTGGGTCGATGTAGAAAATGAACTTTTCAATATTGTCTCAGGTCTGGGTGTGTGTCATACCACCGTTGTTTCTGATTTCCATAACACAAGTGCTATAGCTACTTACTTTGGGATTGGAGCAATGTATGTGATGTTGTCAAATATTTATTTATTTATTTATTTATTTTATTTAAACAAACGGACTTTCGCATTTATAATATTAGTAAGGATGCAGAACAATAGTAAAAAGGGTGCTATACTAATGAGAAGTCTTATTATCACTAATAATAGATTTCAATTGGGTGGCTCACACTCGTGTCTAAAAATATCTCGTAACCATGCGAGCGCGGCTCTCGTGCTGACTCCGTGCTCGCGTGCCGTCAAGAGGGGTTGTTTCGTGTCCAAGTGGTGGGGCAGTCGAACCCTTCGATGCGCCCTTCAACGACCCTCGACTCGACATACAATGACTTTTCAGTTATGATCGACGCTGCCAAGCTTTGTTTGACGGCGCATTACGCCCGAAGGTATACTCGAGTCGTGGGCTACTTGTAATTTAATGACCCGGCAATTTAGCGATAGCATTTTGCTAAATAAAAATACTCACACAGAAAGTTAAATTACAAAAAAAAAACTACACAAAATGTGTTTTTGCGTCCCTGGCAAAAAATTTTTTTAGGTGAAGATTTTGTTTCTTCTGACTTGCCGGTGCGGTCCAACGACTCATAGCGTTTTATTTCCTTTTTTCACTTCAAGTGATGATACTTACCTCAGTGATTCAAGCGCTTTTCGATACTTTATCATTGACCGAGCGAGCACGAAGTGCGAGCGAAGCGTCTCTGCTTCAGCTTGGGCAAAAATTATTTCGTATGTCTGTATGTTCTCTTCTACAGGTCGCGTTTCTCAACCGATTCTCGTGAAAATTTGTGAGCAGGTTCAAAAATTATATGGAATTTTTTTGTCGAGCCAGATTTTTTTAATTTTTCAAAATGGCGGAGATATGTTAAAAAAACAGGTTTTTCGGCTTTCCAGCGCTGTCTGTTCTCCTCTACAGGTCGCATTTCTCAAGTGATTCTCGTGAAATTTTGTAAGCAGGTTTGAAAATGATATAGAATTTTTTTGTCACGCCACTTTTTCGATTTTTTTCGAAATGGCGGAGATATGTAAAAAAAACCTATTGCAGTCCAGCTTTCCGGCTCTGTCTTTTCTCCTCTACAGGTCTCATCTCTTAACCGAATTTCGTGAAATTTTGTGGGCAGGTTTGAAAATCATATAGATTTTTTCAAGTTGAAACAGTTTTTCTAAATTTTTCGTAACGGCGGAGATATGTAAGAAAAATATATTTCAGTCCGGCTCTCTGACGCTGGATGTTCTCCTCTACAGGTCGCATTTCTCAACCGATTCTCGTGAAATTTTGTGAGCCGGTTCGAAAATAATATAGATTTTTTTTGTCACGCCAGTTTTTGGAAATTTTTCAAAATGACGGAGAAATGTTAAAAATACATATTTCAGTCCGGCTTTCCAGGGCTGTCTGTTTTCCTCTACAGGTAGCATTTCTCAACCGATTCTCGTAAACTTTTGTAAGCAGGTTTGAAAAATGTATAGATTTCTTATGTCAAGCCAGGTTTTAATTTTTTTTCTAAATGGCGGAGATAACGTAAAAAAATAAAATTTCAGTCCGTATTTCCAGCGCTGGCTGTTCTCCTCTACAGGTCGCATTTCTCAACCGATCTCGGTGAAATTTTGTGAGTAGGTTCGATAAATATATATTTTTTTTTGTCGAGACAGTTTTTCGAAATTTGTGAAAATGACGGAGATATATAAAAAACCATATTTTATTCCAGCTTTCCGGCTGTTTGATCTCCTCTACAAGTCGCATTTCTCAACAGATTCTGGTGAAATTTTGTGAGTAGGTTCGATAATTATATATAACTGTTCAGTCAAGCCAATTTTTCCAAATTTATAAAAAAATACTCACCCATTTTGAAAAATGATCAAAATTAGAAGCACCATCTAGCTGCAATACTCACGTACCTACTGTGTGCTTTGAAAAATTTATGGCGACATTTTATTTTATTTTTTCGCGAGGTCTACAGCTCACGGAGCCACTAGTTGTAAATTAATTGTGTGCATGTTCTCTTAACTAAACTATACTTAAGGTGTTTGTAGCCTTCCCTCTGTATCGACGCAATAATGGTGACGATATAGGATACTCGAACCTAGGGTTGACTGTGAAGGATCTTATCAAAAGTTACTTATCTCTGCATTAATTACCTGACCAGCCTATGTTTTATGCCAATGCCATGTCCTATAAAATTATAGAATTGTCCTATCAAAGGCACAAAATCTTATATGGCATATTATTCACATAATTTGGACGATAAACGACTCTCTGTGCTGTTCTGAAATTACACAATGATGATGATTTTAACGATTGCGACGCGTAAACTAAGATGTGTAACGACCATATCATTTCCATCTTATCATTTCCTTGCTTTCGGAACAGTTCTGTATCGAATCGACCTTGGTGTTGATGTTGTAATGTGTGAGCCCTAGCGGTGCTTGGTAAGTAACCCGAGTCGTGTGTTACAGATGGGTGAGCGCGCGCGGCGAGCGGGCGGCGCGCCTGCCGCGTCTCTCTTGCGCTCTACGCAGAGGACGAACCAATTCGCTGTTTGCCGGTGCGTATGATCTTTGTATACCATTCAATATAGGAACTAATGACAGAAAATGAAAAAGGAAGATAAGATACATAATACATCGAGTATTGATGGCTGGCTTAACGTATGGACCGAATGGTCTGCGATATCTGTAGTTAAGCAACTTTTTCTAAGATGGGTAACCAAAAATGTATTGTCTTAAGATCATCCGTTCTTCGGAATCAGAAGGCACGTTAAGCCGTGGGGTCCCGGCTGCTTTTGCTAGCGTTAACACCCACCGCTGTATTGAACCCGCGTGGTAGGATCTTATGGCCCATCCTCTTTATCTACTCCTAGGAAAACCTGGACTCCAATACTAGTGACATTGAAAATGGCTGATGATTATGATACATTCGGTTATTGGTGTTACAATTAACAATCGTTAAATTAAGCAACTCGTCTCGCGTTTTCGCCTGTTGTGATCACAAAGCGTAAACTAAATTATGTGTATTATGTATAGCGACCAAAACAATTTTTTTGTTCACACCAGTTAGATATTCTGCTAAGATCTTACGCATAGATTAATTAAAACGCTATAATGTTTTACAATATAATAATTACTGGGTGTTACCTACACTACCGAAACGTGTGATGTGAGTGAACTGATACTATCATGCATGATTCTATCTATATTCTATTCAAATAATAAAAGGTAAATCTGTAAATTCTATATGTTTGTGCGCGCATCACGTAATAACAGCTGAACGGATTTTGATGGGCTTATCACAGTTTGGTAGCTTGGGGTCCAACTTAAAATATAAGCCATGTTTTATCTAATTCGGGTGGATGGAACCAGGGAAACAGCTTGAACTCTCCGTAGTACTAGCTTTGATACATCAAGGAGGTCATTGAAACTGGTCGGTTTTTTTTCTACCGGACGGTAGAAAAAAAATCCGGCAACTTGGCATGGACACGCGGACCAAGTTGCCGCCGGAGACTAGTTCAAAATACATTTAAACAAGCTGTGAAAATACCATCACTATTTGTGTAAATAATTTCCCAGGGCTTCAAGTTTCAACTGATCCATCATATTATTAAGTATTCAAAATTTTGTGTTAAATGCCTGTTGCACGCTATCAACAAGAATTGCATTAGTTCAATAAAAGCAGCAATAAATAATGGCTTAGGTTTAAGCAACCACCAGAAATGATGAAATATATTGCCCAAAAAATCGTAAGTACTAACCAGAATTTAATCCCCATTTTAATATGAAATTATCACCAATAAACGTAAAGTTTGCTAACCTAAAAAAAGCAAGTATCGTCAGAATAATCGCCGAGCTACCCAAAAAGGCCACGCATGCACCGAATATGTACTCCCATTTTATTTAAAAATTTCATCCAAATATGTTACAAAATTTTATCCTAATAAAGTAAATTAATATCCAAAAAATCATTGTTTACCCAAAAAATATAAATCAAGGTCTAAAGGTTTACCGATACTACCGTAAAATCTAAATATATAAAAACAAGAAACTGACTGACATATCAACGCACAGCCCAAACCGCTGAGTCTAGAGACTCCATATTTGGCACATAGGTTCCATATAAGGTCTAGGGGTGCACTAAGTAAGGATTTTTCAAAATTCATCCCCGAAGGGGGTAAAAAAGGGGATCAAATTTTGTATGAAAGTCCCTCAGTTTAAAAGTTAGGATCTTCAAATTTTGTGTTTAGGCTGACAATTAAAAGTTAATGTATAAATATCTCAGCTTTTTGAAAAGTCTACCCTTGAAGGGGTGAAAAGGGGGATAGAGTTGTGTATAGAAAATCCTTCATTTTCGAAGTAAAAATCGCTTAATTTACAATTTAGGCTTATGGATAGAAATCTAATGCAACGTAAATTGTAATTGGTAGTATTTCAACTCCTATGGGGATGAAATAGGGGTGAAATGGGGTAAAAAACCTAAAAATAGATATGGATGTCGTTATTGGGGTTTTCTGGGATGACGATTGCGAAAATGACATTTATTTTGAAATCCAACAAGGTGGACATGATTTAACCCCTAAAGGGGTGAAAATGGGGTCAAATTTTGTATGGAAAAATAATATAAAATAGACATTACAACTTTAAAATTACTTGTAGCACGTCTAAAAATAAATATAGGTAATCATATATTTTGTGATTTTAAAAATCCACCCCTTAGGGGGTAAATGGGGTAAGTAAACATAAAAATCGATATGGATGTCGTTCTTGAGGATTTATGAGATGGTGATTGCGAAAATGACATTTATTTTGAAGTCCAACACCGTAGATAAGATTTAACCCCTAAGGGGGTGAATATGGGGTTCAAATTTGGATGGAAAAATAATATAAAATAGACATTACAACTTTAAAATTAGTTCGAGCACGTCTAAAAATAAATAGGCAAACACATATTTTGTTATTTTGAAAATCATTCCTTAGGGGGTAAATGGGGTAAGTAAAAATGACAATCGATGTGGATGTCGTTCTTGAGGTTTTATGGGATGGTGATTACGAAAATGACATTTATTTTGAAGTCCAACACAGTGGACTCAACCCTAGGGGATGGGGACGGGGACGGGGCCGGGAACGGGAACGGGAAAGCGAAAAGAAACGGGAATAATATCTTTGGACCCAATTCTGATTATTGTAATAAACTAGCTTCCGCCCGCGACTTCGACCGCGTGGATATTAGAGAAAATCCTTAGGATCCAACCAGTTGTTTTTACGCGATCAAAGCAAGCAGCCTCGTGCGAGGCCCGCCACATGCGGCAAACGTCATGCCTCGCGAGGCAGTGCGCTTGGTGGGGGGGGGGGGACCCGCCTAATCGCGTAAAAACGGCTGGTCGGATCCCGGGTTGAAGGTTTTAAGGATTTTCTCTAATATCCACGCGGACGAAGCCGCGGGCGGAAGCTAGTGTTTACTATAGGCTGAGCTTCTTAGAGCTTTCAATAAAATAACGGCCCCAAAAAAAAAACATTACCTAGTTTGCATTCATTTATTAATGGCTACAATTTAAAGCCAATTTGCCATCAATATAATATACCTTTTTATGTTTATATTTATTTTTTTATTTTGATTGTATTTGGTAGGTAACGATATAATAAATTGTAAATATCGTTACTTATGATGAGGCTGATAAGTTTCTTGCGCCCATTCTTCTTGTCAGCAAAAAGACGTCCCGAATGGGTGGTAGGGAAAAAAAACTGAACGATTTAAAAGAACTTGTAATAAGTCTATTTAAATAAAAAATATTTCTATTTCTATTCTATTTCTATGGCAAACGTAGTGATGATATATTTGGGTAGTAATGACACAAAACTTTGCTAGTTTAAATTTGGTGCACGCGTGGCCTTTTTGGGTTATGAAAAGCTTTTGTAGTGCAGGCATGACTTAAATAGCCCGAAAAATTTTGGTACAGGTTTTATTTATTTGTACATATTATATTTTTTTAGGATGAGGCTGTTTAGGGTAACGATGGTTTTTTTGGTGGTCATTAAATTTCTTCCCATAAATAATTAAACAATAGAGAAACATCATTGGAAACTACAGGGTGATTTTTTTAACTGTCGACAAAATACGTGGTTTGGCTTATACCGCTAAACTGAACAGCTTGTCTATGGGACCACCTTAATCAAAGCCAAAAAATAATAATCAGCTGTTCCATAGAAAACGTCAACATCGACTCGACCAAAATCTATGAACAGGGTCTACAAAAGTTGACTGTTTTAGATTTCACCTGTAGTTACAAACTTGCTTTACTTTACTATCTTGTCGGTGTAAATCATTGACTTATTATAATGGTGTAAATACATACATGATGTATTACTTTCTACTAGATTCTAAAGGGATGGTACCTAGATTTTTTATAAATGTAAACTTACTTATCTGCCATCTACTTTAGGGATTGTTTGTACTCCTTCACTTACTCTATGGTTTTCATTCCTCGTGCTATAGGGTTTGTCAAGAAGCTTATACCTCCCTCCAATGGAGATTGCACGGCCAGTGTCATAGTGAAGATAGAAAAAATGTCCTTGAGTGACGTGACGGCTTATTGCAACCTCTTTCTTTAGTGTTACAATACGTGTTCGTTGTTCGTCGTTCGTTCGTTCGTGAGAAACGAAAACGTATTGTAAAACGAAAAGAAAGAGATAGCAATACGCCGTGACGTCACTAAAGAGTCTTTTTTTCAATCTTCACTATGATACTAGGCGTGCAATCTCCATTGTGGGTATAAGCTTTTTGTTTGTACTCCTTTACTTACTCTATGGTTTTCATTCCTCACTATAGGGTTTGTGATCGTGTGATCACAAAAGTGAAAAGAGCTGATCGTGTCACAGATTAGAAAAATAACATAACAGAGGGCCTAGCCAAAGTAACATTCGCAAATTTTCGCTATCGCTTCGCTTTCGAAACATGTATGAGATTGACATAATGTTTCGTTAACAATCGAATTTTAAAACGTCAAATCCATACATGTTTCGAAGCGAAGCGATAGCGAAAATTTGCAAATGTTACTTTGGCTAGGGGGGCTGGTTTATCATACAGGCGTATATAGCATAGCATACAATTACATAACCATTATTACGGCTGAGTACCGATACTCGGCAACACTATTGGTTAAAGTTACAGGCCTGAAATATTGTTACATATTGGCATTGAAATGTATGTTCAATGCATATTGGCTACATTTATGCTGGTCTTGTTTTTATAACTGTAAAGAAAATGCACGAGACAGAATCTACTAGTAGTGGCCTCTTAAAACTGTTTCCTTTTCAATGAAACCATTTCGATATTAGAGAATAGGATATGAAACATTATGTGCTATTTAAAATTACAGGACGTGTAAAATTAAGTGTGTTTTTTCAAATTGGTAATTTATTTTTGAAATCATAGGTATTACTTTTGGGTTGCTTTAAAAATCATTAATATCAAACTTGGCACGAAATGAAAATGCAACGGGCAACCATTCGAAAGATTCTTGACTTTCCTCCGCTGTGGTTATTAAGTTCAAAACGCATCTGATTTTTTCGTTAAACTCCTATACTTTTAACTTAAAGTTTAAGTCTTAAACTAATCAGGACAAGAGGCAATTCTAAAACTTTAATGTTATTCATTGACACAATACTTAATAAAAAGAGTTATTGACTGTTAGGAGAACATTTATTTTTTCTGATCTCATCATTGAACTGTATCTCATAAATATTATTTATTTATTTAGCTGAGACGTTTGATTGACGATACTCTTCAAAGTCTGTTCTGAGGCTGTTGCCTGGCAGTTGCCCGGCGGCCACGCGTCCAGGAACTCCGTTGTGGGGTACCCGTCGCTGTCGACGCAGTAGAACACGTTGCCCACGTTCTGGTTGGGCCTGTAGTTGCCGTTCGCCTGGCAAGCCTCTGTCACGGTCATACCACGCTCCGGGAAGTATACATTGGTATCGCGGGCGCAGTCTGCAATATGAAAGTTAGAGATATACTTACCTGGTTTGTTTGATGTGTAGCTAAACTTCCCTAGTTATAGAAGAAGCGAGAATCAAATAATAAATAACATTGATGGGAAAAGTTCGGCAACTTGTCAGACTGAAACTACTGAAAAGATAGGACGTTAAAAACTAATTCAAAGCTTAACGAAAGAAACGGTGCTGGAATTCAATAACGTTTCGAATTTATCGCATTGATGTAGTCGAGGTGTGCATGGTCGATTAACCTGGGTTTTACCTACTAATTAATATACTGATAGTGCTGATATTGAACATTTCATCATAATTTTAGTACATACCACTCCCATGAATGAGAGCTTTATTAGAATCTAAATATTAGACGGGTTGGATTAAGCAACGGACAATCGAAAGGCAAGCACACGCAGCTATTATTAATTAAACAATGTGTAATCTTGTGTGAATCAGGGTTAACAAGTTGGTCGTCGTAACCAAAAATGGTTAATGGTCGCCCGCGCACTGCCCAAATCGCTGACCAGCTGACTATACATAGAAATAATCACGTAGCTATTATACTCGTGAACACGTTCTTATGTACTTGCGACTGCCCACAGCACCGTTCTCATGGTGTTCGGTTCTTACAGAAAGTCTTTATCGTGCTTCTTGACGGAACATTTTAATTTTCTAGGAAGTAACCTAGTATTTCCTTACAGTGCAAGCTATCTCGTTACCTACCATAGTTTAGCCAGTTCAGCAGAATGGTCTCGGTCTCGGTGTAAACTGTAAACGCTAAAAATAACTGTCATGAAAAACACTATCACATTTATAATACATTATAATACTATTTTGTAAATAGTATGGATAATAGTATTATGGTGTTGCATAATTATAGTATATCGATCGATTATCTGACAGGAATGTATTAGCTGTTACATTATCGTGCCTGATGATGAGATTTTTAAAAACTCTTCCGAAATCATAAAAAAGTTAAACACGTTTTTGTCTTACTCGGCAATTAAGTATGAGATCGTTGGCGGTCATCGCTTTTGAACAATGCTCAATTTACATAACGAAAGTGTAGAGTTGAGTAAAATTTTTGTTTCCATGCGTTAAACGGTCGTATGTCGCGATCTCCGCATTCCAGCAGAATAGTGGGATGGGTGAAGATCTCATTGCTAGGGTCGCCAACAAAGTTTGTAGAAAGGTTTTGCTCGCAATGAGCTCGCGTGGTTTTAGAGCTTTATGATATCCTGGAGAAGATAAATTTCCTTTGTAGTATTGGCCACTGTAATTCATTCAGGGTCAGAGGCATTGTTGGAAAAATGAGTATAATAATGACTGAATTTTATTGTTAAGATAAGGGAGTCGTGTGCAGTGCTTGCTAAGACATGTGTACGTAACTCTGACTCACGCTCACACGATAGTTACAAAGTTTAAGAAAGGACAATTTGCTACATTTGTATAATAGATAAATCCTGGACAACTATCCTACTAATACTATAAATGTGAAAGTTTGTGGGTTTGGATGTTTGTTCCTCAATCACGCAAAAACTACTAAACTGATTTAGTTGAAATTTGGCACACAGATAATAGATAGCCTAGATTAAAACATAGGATAATTTTTATCCCGATATTCCCACGGGAAAGGGAACCACGCGGGTGAAACCGCGGGCGGCCGCTAGTAATGCTATAAAATATTAACCTTCTTGGATTTCTTTAGACTTCAGCATTACCCACTAGCCTACCACTACTAAGGATGTTTCCTTTCCTTGATAAACTTATAGTTATACTTTCATAATTTCATCGCATATGAAATTTCAAGTTCAAAGTATAAAGTGAAATCGCTGGATGACAGCCCTGGGCCTGAGGCATGTGATATCGGGAACAGGGTCACGGCCAACCGGTTGCCGTGACACAATGCCAATGTGCCAAGCTAACATTCCTAATAGTCTGCGATATGCCCGCATCTCTAGTTTAATGCAACTGTATGTAGACAAATTACATACTAAATACATCACAAGAAAAGTAGCGGTTTTATCACCACAATAAACACATACCACAAAGATAAAAAGTGATCTTGTCTGCTGGGAACAGACGTATAGATAGCGAACTACCTACAAATGACTACATTATACTTACTGCAATTCATTCCAGCCATTTCACTTGAGACCGTCTGCCATGAGCCAAGAATTTCACCATCACGATCCGTACAGTAAGCACTGAAAAAGAAAGAAAATACATCAAGTAGAGTGTAGAAAAACTCTTGTTTTGTACGTGAAAGCTAAGTCATTATCCTTCGTGACGGTTATAACTAGAAAAAAAACCCTATTATATAGCCAACTGATATATTTGGTCCTTACATTCCATTTCTGATATTGAAGGATCCGTAGCTGCCGTCGTAATCACAGAAAGTAACAGGATTCCCTAGGAAGCTCGTGCCATGAGATGTCTGTTCATATTGGATCGTCGCCAATGCTTGGACGAGACTCTCGCAACGACGTAGGTACTGGGTCCCTACGGTTGCTGAAAGGTCTGAAAGAAAGACCAACAGATTTTAGTCAGTTTTCAGGTCCGACGTAGCTCATAAGGATAAAGTACTACAAAAAAAAATGCGAGATCTCCCATGAGAAATTACTGAAAGAAAATATCAAATGAAAAGTAAACGTTGGTTTAATTAATAAAATTCTCGTGAGATACGCCGTTCCCTTTGTAGAAGCAATTGCCCTCTCCTGTGACGTCACAGCTGCTTCAATGAAAGCACAGTGCAATGCATCGGACGTAATGTAGGTCATAGTCGAAATCAATATCTGTCAGGGTTGCGTATACCCTATTTTATTAATGTGTAAGCGATAGGAAAGCTAGAAAGCTTTTAATGAATTCACCTTCTTTAGAACACGAAAGTAAAATAAACTTGGAATTGTATAAGTATATAAGTATACTAGCTTTAGGTTCATAACATAAAAGGAACTCTGCTTATTCAACTATGGCATTATTTTTTCCTTTCTTAAATGTTCAAAAAAATTCCAGGAATCCAAAGTGGTAGAATTGTACAGCAGTGATCCTTGTGATGCGTTATTTGAACAGGTGCGTCACAATAGTTTCATCATTTCAATTGGCTTTGGTTGCGATCGTGAACCAGGCAACTGTGAATCATTGAGTTTTCTGTGATTTTAATGTTGTCCCTTATCGATAAAATATAAAATTCAAAGTGATTGATCTAATAGCTAAAGGGATGCCTACGTAATTAGTCTAATTACTCTTCCAGTTTTACCATTATTTTTGCTTTATTTATGACGCAATTTACGTATTCAGGTGCATCGGTATTTGGTGAGGTTAAAATCTCTTAGACCAAAGGTAGCTTCTAAAGTGTCAACGAAAAGATGGTGCATTTCTTTTTAGTTATCCATTCGAGACACAAAATTATCAACGAATGTCCATAGACTCCATAGTCCATACTCACAGCATGGCAGTTGCCTCATGTCTGCCTCGGGCACTGGCCCAGCGGTGGGCTGGCCAGTTCTGGGCTGTGCGCACCAGCACATGCCGTCGTCGCACTGCAGGGGCTCGTAGTCACCCGACTGCGTGCAGTGCAACGTTACACTTCTATCTTCAGCCGCTTCCAACTCTGCTCTACGTCTACTGCACGCTGCAATCATTAAGTATTTCCATTAATCCGATTGTAGTGTTTGACTGGACCTAGTGACTCGGGAATCGAAACCAAGTCACTGGATATAAAACATTTTAATGTAGATGGGATTTGCTAGTCTACTGGACTGACTCGAGAGAGTCAGCACTTAGCACGGACTGTTGGAACTAGCCAGCACGTGGACTGGTTACTGAACTGCCACGTTAGTGCTGTTAAATTTAAATCAGGATAATCAGGCAAACTTTTTTGTGTATGTAAAGTCATCGTTCACCCAACTCACTTTGTTGCATAATATAGGTATACTGTGGCGATAGGCAAGCAAGCTGGAATATCTTGCTGGAATATCTATCTACCTTTCAAATGTCATGTCGTCAAAGAGAATTTATTTTTTATTTTTTCCTGTCATTTACTATTGCATAGCCTTCTTCATTTCCAAGCCGTGAACATAAGTTTGGCAACGTCTGTTACTGTCAGTTCGTGGTCATGTCGTCGGCCAGTCTCCATACTAAATGTATGGGAATATTTCAATTTTAAGAGGTCGATATTTTTTTTCGTAGTAATCGTGTGAGGTTCAAAATATGAAAATAATTTAGTTCTTTTATTGAAATGCTTTGTATATTAAACAATAAGAAAAATATCAATGTTAACCAGAAAAAAAATGCCTGTCAAAGATGTCATCTTTTTTGTTGATTTTCTTCAGCAGGGAGTTGATTCACACGCCCTCTAGCAATAAATGATATATCATTAGAAAGGTTTTTTAAAGACAAATATTTGCTGTTGATATACTTTATATCAATTATTAATACTTTTGGAGTTAAAGATTATTAAATTATAAAAGTGGTTTATTGTCTATGGGAGTTGATCTACCACACCTATAGAAATGAATGATATATCATAAAAAAGGTTTTTATATGACGAATATTTGATTCAAACATACTTTCTATTAATTGCTAGTATTTTCGGAGTTTTAGGTCATTAATGTTAAAAAAATTGGTCAAGTTCAGAGCGTTATAACTCTCAAAGTACTAATAGTTGACGTTTATAGTATTGCAATAAAGTGTTTCAAATTTAAATACCTTTCTAATGATGTAAGATTTATTGCTAGAGGAGACTTAGATCAAAATGCTCATCGTACTTAAGGACCCCCGAAAAGTTCAAATAATTTGACTCAAACCTTATGTTCTAATAAATAAATAATAATAATAAATATAAAACTTTATTGAAATAATCTTACATCACAATTTACAACTAGTTTAAACATAGATAATATAGGAAAAACAAATAATAAATAATTATTAAAATAATTTTATACTATGTGCTTGACCACATGCGATGTTGCCGTTCTGCTCAACTTCAGGGCTTGGAAGATATAGAAGGCTATGACTATTGCTATATTTTTGACAGTTCTAATTGTTATTTATTCGCATGAAAATTATTGTATAATTCTTAAAAAAATCCGTGTAAAAGTTTATTGTGATGTGATTAAAATTTTACGGAGCTGTTATTATTCTCAGAATAAAGCTTGAAAATAGTTGTTTGAAGGGAATATAAAATCGGATTTTTTGGAATGATTCACGTGTTACAACATGATGGTTAAATAATCTTCATCATAAACGCAAGCTATCTTTTCTTCACTCTTAAAAATAAGTTTAAAAACAGAAGAACCAAAAGCTAGAAAAATGCCAGTCCAGGTAGGATTTGATTAGAAATTTCTAAATTCAATTCAATAATGCTAATATCTTATTTATCATGCATAATGATTAATGCCATGGATAGCTTAATCATAGTCTGTGAAACAGGATCTTAACTTAAATCTAAGAAATGTTTGAGAGACAGGAACCAGGAGTTCTATAGCAGGGCTTACCTAGTTTGGACTCCTGTCTCCCATCATTAATAAAGTTGTATGAAACTTTTTTTTGTACTTGTGTGAAAGGGAGAAATAAGTTAATATTATATTATATTTACCACAAGTCATTTGAGTCGCCTCTGCCCTCCACATTTGTCCAAATATTCTGTTCCCATTACCATCCGAGCAGAAACACCTGTATTGTACAAACACAAATATTAAATGCATCACATGGAGAGTTCAATGTTTTCATTCATATACGTGTTCATTTTTATGCGACTTCTCATCAATCCATTGTGATTGTATATATTTTCCAAATAATTAATGTATTTGAATTTTAATAGTCTAATGGCCGATTGCACTAAACTTAAGGATCGCCTAAGTCTTTTCCTAACTACAACATGACCAAATAAAAACGGTGTCATAAATTTAGCCGTCATGTAGCTGTCATTCGCTAAGTTAACTTGGTCGAGTTGTAGATAAGAAAAGACTTAGGCGATTCTTAAGTTTAGTGCTTTCACGCGTAAAACTCCTATACATTAAAAAATAAACCATAACAATATGTATTTTAATTACTCACGTTGATCCATTTAAATATAAAAGTTTAATTAAAAGTCTTCTACTTCTCAGTGATTTTACTATAACAGACTTCGTTTAGAAACATCATTTATTTACCTTCCTGTAAACATGTCACCCTTGCACTGCACTGGACCATAGCTACCATCAGGAAGGCAACTCGATTCTTGAGGCCTGCATCCCGTGGCGGGAGGTGTTACCCCTGTAACATTTAAAACTAAGATCGGGCCGTATTATGACCTCTTATTTCCAGGCAGTTTTCTGACTGGTTATCAATCTATCTCTTTTATATGCTATACGACGAGAAAGAGATGTCACTACAGCAATTTATAAACCTGGCAGGATTTAAGAGCTTGTAATAGGGCCTCTGGTACCACAAAAAACCACTACCTACTTACTAATTGTACCTGATATTGAACTTAAAAATCGTAATCGTTTGTAACAGTATGTATGACTAATAGGTGATTGCTCAAGTACACACTCTCTATACTAACATTATTAATTGCTATGCGACGTGAATATTATTATTCTTAGAAAAGCAATAAAATCAATGTAAACTCACCGGAGGTCTGCTGGCAACGTGGGCAACAATTATAAATGTGACTGTTTGGAACTAATTGCTCTGTGACCCAACATTCGTCTTCGGAAAAATCCGTAACACATTTTTGCGCTATCTCGCACTGTTGTCCTATCGCCCTTTCCACTAGCAAAATTGAGATCAATTGCAGAATGAACATATTTTTGGATAATAATTCAACTTATTTATTCGTTGATTAATAATGGAACAATGCATATCAAGTAATTGCCTTCTTCTAATTGAAGCTGGTATCTGTGAAATCTTATCTCTATAAACAACTCTTATCTTCAATAAATTATCGTTACTGATAGAAAAGAAAATTCTATTAAAACCGAATACAAATTACAATATACAAAGCTCTTATCGTCCATATTTTGTGTACATTACACTTGTACTATTATGTATTCTGTGACATTACTGGAGTACTGAATTAACCCATTTCATTTACATGTTACTGTTTTTCCAACGCATGAACTTTCCCGTTATTATCATTATGTAGATCAAATTGTGAAATAGTTGTTTTTATTAAATAGTTTATGTTCGCTTTCAAATAAGAACAACATCGTTATCAGTAGTATATCGCTATCTCAAGCTGAATTACACGGAGAACAATCAAGTTGGGTCGCGCGGCTCGTCGCGCGCGCCAGTGCTTGTCCCGAGCGCAATACACCTGCGCTACTTCGCGCATGCTTATCGCGTTTATCATTCTACTATCGCGGCCTATTTATTATTTCTCCTTATGAGACTGTTCATTTATTTACATTGAGTAATTCCTATTTCAGATTGGATTAAAGCGGGCTTACCCGGATAGCATGGAGGAGTGCAAGAAACGACATTCAGGCACTAAAGTTTCCAAAATCGCTAATATATTCCAAGGGATGCCGTCAAAAGAGGAAGAAGAGATGCGCGGAAGCGACGTTACAGTTGTGAGGACCGAGAGCCATCTAGCAAGGTTCAATACTGCTCGGGCTCTTTTTGAAAAACTAGGAGAAGAAAATCGTGGCTTTCGTATCGAAAAGTCACCGTCGGCAGCGGCGAGTTTTGCTGGCACTCGTGGCGTCCCACCTCCGACGCCCGCGCGGTCTCGCTCCAGTTCTGCCGGTTCCGTGAGTCCACCACGGCGCATCATAACGCCGACGCCTCTAGTGCCAGCTATCAACGGCGACCGCCTAGCGAATGGTGGGCAACAGCCACCGAAGCCGGCTAAACCTAGCGTTTTACCTAAACCAGAAAAGCCGGACAGGCGATTTAATAAAGAGCTTATTGAAAAGCAACGGAATTGGACTGCTCATTTTAATAAAACGCGCCCATCTCGTCACGAGCAAGAATCAAAGCCGGATCCTAGATATCGGGACACTAAATCACCAGAAGTAGCTGAAAAATATGTTGTTCCATCGCGAGTGTACTCTCCTCCGTTATCTCCGTGTGCTGGTGATACTCAAGTTGAACGACCGACTACTCTTCCTTCTAGTTTAATTAATCGTGTTTTACCTAGTGCAAAATCTCCTAGTCCTGTGAAAACTGTAGCCCCTGTGTCACCCTCTTCTAGATCTAATAAGTCAGTGTCACCCACCGTGAAGTCAGATATACCCTCTCCCGCAGTGAGAAGGGATAATATAGTTTCTCCCGCAAAAGTTAGCATAGATACTATTTCTCCGCAGTTAGAAGTTACTGAAAAAGTTTACCCAAAGGCTCGATCATCAATATCTCCAGAATTTGAAAATGTCGGTTCCCGGAGTGAAAAGGAAGGTTCCATTTCACCTAAAATGTTGGATAATTTGCCGTCAGCGACTGTTGTTGTCAAGCCAAATGAGAGAATTTCACCTACACCTGCGGCAAATGTGCCATTTGCGGTAGACCCCGCTCCTAGATTAAAAAAGTCGCCACCGTCTCCCCCACCAAGATCTCCAAAGTCTCCTCTTATTCCGGTATCTCATGAAGATATTGTAGAAGCGGAGCGAGACCATTCCAAGTCGCCATCGCCAGAAGAGAATGACTTCAGAGTTTCATCCGACAATATCATTGACGGAATTAAGGAATTAAATCATTCTCCTAACGCTACAACACCAAAATCTCCTACTCAATCTCCAAATTATGACGAAGATGAAGGAAAATCTAGTAGTGAACGTGATCTTCCTACTTCTTTAAGCCCAGATAATTGCGAAAATGTTAAAACATCACCGAAACCTTCAGATACAACCAGTTTAGAGGAAGATGGATATGAAGCTGTAAACTATGATGCTGATTGGGAAGATAAATCAAAGCGGCGTTCATCGACGCCGGAATCTCCCGCAGGCAACACTGATGTGGACCATGCGGTCCGCTCCCCGCTCGCGTCACCACTCGCTTCTCCAGTTCATCACCACGTCTACTCTTCAACTCCGCCGTCGGTTCACACTTCACCTTTGCCACGTATGTATTCCATTTAATTAATGTTTAATGTCTATAGAATGTCGTTTTCTCAGAAAACAACATAATTTCTTATCAATTTTATCTCTACTTTATCTGCCTAAAAAGAAATAGTATACATCAGTATTTTCAAACATTTGTTGATTCGAAAGCGTAACTAAGCCAGGTGAGGTGACATTGAAAATAATTTTTAATAAGATAGTTATAAGAAATCGAATTTCGAACGCTCTGTGAAGCTAGTTATCGTGGGAAGTGAATTACCCTAAGGTTTCTAGTGGGCGGCGACTGACGTACGTTTGGCGATCTCGTGGTCGACGGGTTCAATGTAATATTGAGGAAGTCAAGGTATTTGAGTCGTTGCGAGTTGCGAGTCGATCCCGATTTAGATGCTCCGGCGCCGCCGCCTCCGCCGCGCCGTCGCGTCGCAGTAACCCGAGCGACGTCGTCCTGCGCGCATTGCGCTCCCTTTCATTTATCCTTTATTTCGCATCATTAACTGGGACATCCGTTGTTGCAACTGCATTGTTCGTTTAAGACGTGATATTTCATCTGTGTGGTCTCTGCCCTCGTCACGTGTTTACGTTCATGCTTTAGTGTGTGTCTCGACGAATTTCTTCAGAATGTTTGCAAAACATCAACATAAACATAAGACTTTGTTAGGTTACGCCGTTAAAAGTGTGTAAGTTGATACAAACTTAAGTTTATTTAAGTTTTATTTTTCAAAGTTTTAAAGGAATTTAACATTTAACTACATTCATTTAACTCAATCATGGATGGAGGTTCTAGTTATACAATTTTACTATCTCTTACTTCGTTTGCCGTATTATTCTTAATTCATATGTGTAACTAATAAGTTATTTATGGCATTGTCTTAGTTTTGGAATTACTGAATTCCTCAGTCACAGCATTTTATAATCGAGACAGTGTTCTGTTATAGATGACCATTTCGTCTTTACTCGCCCAAAATAATTGACCTCTGTAGTTTAAATTGAAACGTGAACTGTCTGTTGTAAAAAAGTTTGGTATTTTTGAAGCGTCATAAATTCGATGTCTAGTTGTGTTGCCAAGTTGTTATCTATGACTATGTTTGTTTACAAGGCATTCCGGTACCTTGACCAGAGAAATTCGTAATCTTAGCATTGTAAATATTAGCATGTCTCGTAGTGTAATTAGTAGTTTGGAATCGTGGGTGTAATTTTTTTATCTGAAAGTGGTTTCTGTCATGAAGTGTCGGTGAATTTTGACAAAATACGTCGAATCGAGTTAGAGGTGCGCGTGAGTGTGCGTGGTGTAGGGCGAGAGAGGCGCCGATGGCGCGGTGATGCGCTGGCCCGGCGGGCTCGCCGGCGCTCGCTCACCATGCGCCTCTGCGGATGCTGCCTCGGTTAGTTGTCTGCCATCTTTTCGCATTTCTTTGCATGCGACGCGAGCGCACGTCTTTTTAACACATGGCCTGCGAGCCGGTAGTTAACCCATTTACAACAATCGCAACCGAGTTATTTCCCGCAACGGATTCGACGGGCTGTTTTTATACGCACCTACCTACGTTGTGTATCTGTTAGTTTAGTTGGTCTTATAGTGTAAGACATTTGAATTTAATTTGTTTTGATATAATGAGGTCAATAAAAATATTTGGCGTACCTACCTTATTCATAAAGATTCTCGCCAAAATAATACATTTTAATTTATTGGTTTACATACATGTATTTAGCAATAGCGTGGGGAGATCCACTTCAGTTAAATCGTTGGTTGCCGGTCACCGCCTATTAAGGAAGGTCGTCTTTATTAATCACTTAAATTAATTGTTGATTCCTGACAAGTATCATAATGATACTGGTTCAACAACTTACAGCGGCACTCAGAAACGTAAAATAATTTGAAAGGTTTGAAGTTGGTGCCAGAATTTTAAAGTTTGGTTATGCATGTTGCTGTTTTGACAGTTTGCTGTCTGTTTCAGTGGAGCACACCTAATTTCTAATAACGCTTAAGTCGAGTGTGCCCGAGCGTTAATCAGTAAAGTGGACATGACTGCTCTCGTTGTGTCGGGCGGGATCGCGTGCCCGTTCCGACCAACGGCTATTGCAAATGCATGCTTTGCATAGTCTATTACGAATCTTGAATGTTTCGACGATCATCCTGCTTCAAATATGCTTAAAGTGTTGGTCAGTCACACTTATTATGAGGCATTTAATTTCACTAACCTATTCAATTATGTGAGCTTGATTATGTACTGTTATTTCATTATTAGCTTTATTGTTATCCATGGTTGGCTGATTTAAATCAAGTGATTTATTAAAATCAAAATTACTGATTTAATCAAACTATAAATTCTGTGCCTCCAGTCAAAAGGGGCATAAGACGAGTTATGCCCTTTTTATTTTATTGCACTGTTGTAATCAGCACATTGAGTTACATAACATATCAAAAGGGCATAACTGTACCTACCTCCTAACATACATTTATTGTTCACACAAAAAGCATAACTCACCGTTTTTAAGGGCACAGTTTTGAATAATTGTTGAGTTTTACGATCAGAAAGACATAAATGGTATAGTCTCAAAATTATCTGTGATTAAAAAAGCATAATTACATTAGATTTATTAATAGAAGACATAATTCATGTTATATCATTAATTTTAAAAATAATATAGAATTAAATGTAGTTATGCTCTTTTAAACCACGTTATAACCACCTAAAAAAAAAACCAAATTATTCACCATCCTAGAGATTATTACCAGATGGTAGGGTCTGCTGGGGAAAAAGGCCAATTCACTGTGAAAGAAATGACTTTGGAGAATTTCTATAATTTTGAAGCACTCCATAAAGGCCCACTGTTATTAAGGAAAATTAATGTCAATAAAGAAACAGTGCATTGGCCCGATATAGGGTGGTTCCGATATTCACAATCAAATCAGAGCCATTTGTTGCTCTCTGCAAAACAAATTTATGTGAAGAAAGCGATTATGACTACATACAATATGTTTGGTTAGCGATGTCGGAGCTTTTAAAGGCAGATAATATGATCAATGTTATCGACAAAACCCCCCACATGTTCGGGTCTATCCCCTCTCGTTTTGGAATGACCGGCATTTTAATCTGACTTTTTATTTTTGATGGCCCTGACGAAAATATTAATTCCTTTGGATTCAAAAGTCCTACAGTTATAAAAAAATTGTTTTAGAAAGCTTATAATATCACTTATCAATAAAAAAATATGTCAACTATTAACTTAAATTCGTCATAAAAAATACTTTGGTAAATTTTAATCCGAAATTACAGTGATTTTCTTAGTTTTTCCCACAGATCTTGAAAACAAGGACATTAATTTGCATTTTTTTGCATTTTATAATACACAGGAATATTATAAACAATACAACATCAAAATCATTGGTCTGAGTTGCATATTTCAAGAGTTATTGTTGTTTGAATATGACCTTATGGCACTAAATGTTAATTTTCGAAAATGGTCAAAATTCAAAACTCGCCACTTGCTTTTATTGTTCAATGTCATTTATATTGAGATACAATTATCAAGTTAAGTTAAAAACTGATAAAAATGTTTTTTTTTTTAATTTTTCCTAAGGGCCATATCATATTACAATAATAACTCTCAAAATATGCAACTCAGAGCAATAGTTATGATTTCGTTTTGTAGATAATATTCCTCTGTGTTATAAAAATATAAAAAAATGCACATTGATGTCCTTGTTTTGAGACCTGTAAGAAAAACAAAAAAAAACACACCAATTTCGGATTAAAATTTATTTCAGTAATTTTTTATAAATTATGATTAAAGTCAAAAGTTTACATAGTTATTTTTTACTTGATAGGTAATTAAAATAAGCCTTTTAAAAATTAAATTAAATAATTTTTATTTCAGATAAATTACATCCATATGTGTTAGTACCTAATCTTAGTGCTATTGTTAATAATTTAATTTATATTTTACCATACTGGGCCAAGACTGACGACTATCACATAAAAGGGTAGGTTCCCGTCACTCTTCGAATAAAGCACTCCTATAGTGGGGAAGTGTATCGATTTGCATGTTTGCCTTTGATTTTTGAAAAGTATTTTTTTATAACTGTGGGACTTTTAAATCTAAAGGAATTAATATTTTCGGCAGGGCCATCTTAAATAAAAAGTCAAATTTAAAATGTCAGTCATTCAAACAGGAGAGGAGACAGACCCGATCATGTGGGGGGTTTTGTCGATAAAATTGATCATATTATCTGCCTTTAAAAGCTCCGATATCGCTAACCAAACATATTATGTACATCATTTGTTACCTTAAGTCTTAATTTATTGAATAGACAATTAATGTTATTCTTACATATGCAAAAAAAAGGTCATATAAATCACGTTATGCTTTTATGTAGTTGTTAGTAAGGGCATAATTCAAGAAAATTTAGAAAAAAATATATATAGAGTGTTCAAATGTAGAATAAATTTCCATTAATCGTATCATTAAAAATATATCTAAATATATGCCGTATTGGATTTCGTGTTCATAATTTGATAACTAAAAAAACAACAAAAGTTTGGTTTTTCAACTCTCCTGAAAAGTAGTCATTTTGAGTTATGCCCTTTTTGACTGGAGGCACAGAATTCTTCTTTAAACTTTCAAATACAACAACTTCTTAATTTACTTGCTCGATCAATACAATTACAGTCTTCCGAGTCTTCTAATATTATTAATGACACAAACTGCAGAGCATCTGTTATATTATTAATAGACGGATCAAATAAACAAAAATATTTTTCTGAGATGGAGTGTTGCCATTAAAAATTCATAAAATGATATAGAAAATAAAAAAAACTGTCTTAAAAAAAGAATTTGTATATTGACAGATGGCTAGTTGGAAATAGTATCGTACTCTACTATTATGACAATGTTTTATGTGGTAGTAATGTAAAGTATTCGCAAACGTTTACAATGTTGTTATGGTAACCTACTTATTTTAATACTCTACAATTTTTTTACAAGTACATACTGCATAATATTTTTCTTAGAAGTAAAACAACTACGTAGCAGTATATTCCTACAATGTATTCGACAATTGTTTGTTTCTTCTCACACTAAAATAGTTGTATTTGGGGCAATATGAACTGTACTCTCCACTCCATTCATACAAGCCTCGCGTGATAGGATACTATAAACTCAGCTTCATTCATTCTAGTTCCTGGATGTACTTGCGAGTTTATTTATATTAACCAACTACAGGCTTGCCACCTGCTCGGTGCCGTAGTGTTGTTAAAAATAGGTAAACTCATTAGCCTAAATTTCCGTCCGTACACTGGTTCTCCTTAACAAAAATGCACTTGTTAAAAAGCTCCGTAAATTACAAACTATGCTCGTAGATGCCCATTAAAATTCACTTTGCTTCATTTAAGACTTTGTTTACATTTTTGTAGGTAACACATTATAATAAAAATGATGCTTACGCAACTCAGTATAAATACAAATAAGCCATTAATTATTCTGGTTGAAGTTTACTTACGACCTTTTTAAATTATAACTTCAATATTATGATCTTAAACCATTTACTTTCATGATTTTTTGATGATGCTTTATAGCGATAGTTTTACTTTTACGATAGATCTAGCTGTGGGTTCTCGTAGTAAAAATAACTAGTTCAGATGTGTATGCCTAATAGTTGGTACAATCTTAGCATATTACAATCAAATGTCGCACGGTATCTTAAGATACTCATTGTTTGTTTGTTCACCCTAGTTCAGTTACTGGATTATCTAGGTTAAATGTTTTATTATATTGTTTGTCTGTAGCATTGGGTGCCCATGATCGAAATCACTTTGAACTTATTGAATTACATCTATTCTATCAAAAGCATATGCGATGCTCGTGACACGCACTGCGACACGCCACAAAGTGCCTGCCTGTAGGCTGCTAGTTCATTAAAACCCTCGATCATTTATGGCAGCGTTGCGGAATGACATATCAGTAGTGCTCAAAGTAATCGTATCGGTGCAGTGAGCGGAGGTCGCAAGTCGTCGTCGGCGGAGGAGCCGGCGCGCCGCAGCGGGTCGCGGGCGTCGAGCGTATCGGACGAGGGCGGGTTCAACGAGCCCTCGCCCGAGGTGGTGGCGCGGCTGCGGCCCGCCGACTACCGCGAGCCGCCGCCGCCGCTCACGCGCGACCACCGCGACGCCGAGCGCGCGCGCTCCGACCCGGACACGCTGTCTGTGCTGCAGCAGGTCAGTGTGTAGTGTAGTACTCGAGGGCGGGCTCAACGAGCCCTCGCCCGAGGTGGTGGCGCGGCTGCGGCCCGCCGACTACCGCGAGCCGCCGCCGCCGCTCACGCGCGACCACCGCGACGCCGAGCGCGCGCGCTCCGACCCGGACACGCTGTCTGTGCTGCAGCAGGTCAGTGTGTAGTGTAGTACTCGAGGGCGGGCTCAACGAGCCCTCGCCCGAGGTGGTGGCGCGGCTGCGGCCCGCCGACTACCGCGAGCCGCCGCCGCCGCTCACGCGCGACCACCGCGACGCCGAGCGCGCGCGCTCCGACCCGGACACGCTGTCTGTGCTGCAGCAGGTCAGTGTGTAGTGTAGTACTCGAGGGCGGGCTCAACGAGCCCTCGCCCGAGGTGGTGGCGCGGCTGCGGCCCGCCGACTACCGCGAGCCGCCGCCGCCGCTCACGCGCGACCACCGCGACGCCGAGTGCGCGCGCTCCGACCCGGACACGCTGTCTGTGCTGCAGCAGGTCAGTTGCCCTCCAGAAGCATACAACACAATTAGCCCGTAATCATCCAAAAGTGTTCATATACGATAAGAAAACCTGCGTGACTTTTTAAAACAGTAACGTAATGGCCACGGAACAGAGCGGCGCACCGATTGACTTGATTGCACGGTTGTAACGGTCATCCCCCATCGTTTAATTGGCTTAGCATCACTGGAATTTGCTGGGCGCGCCTCGCCAGTCGCTCTGTACCGTGACCAGGATGTTTTTAACTTGAATTATATTTCCTTTGGCTTAGCATCACTGGAATTTGCTGGGCGCGCCTCGCCAGTCGCTCTGTCCCGTGACCAGGATGTTTTTAACTTGAATTCTATTTCCTTATAAAATTGAGACATTTTCACCGGGTATTGTCAATAATAACCATCGATCGTCCGCAGGACTCGGGCGTGGTAGTGAGCGAGGCGAGCCAGGGCTCCATCGAGGTGCTCGACAAGTCGACCACCAGCCAATGGAGCGTGTCGGAGGCGGAGGGCGCGGAGGGCGCGCCGGGCGAGCCGCGCGCCGCCGACGCCGACGCGCGCTGGGACGAGCCCGACGTCAAGCAGCCCGACAGCATGACGCCCGACGAGGCGGAGATATTGCTCAGCTCCAGGTAATTAAACACTGCCCCTTACAGTACGAAGCAAATATCTTAATTAAAATCGGGTGGGGATTGTGCGAAACGCGTATTTTGGGCATGTGTAGCGGCGAGGTACGCGGGCGGCGGGAGAGGGGCGCGTGCTTGTCGCTCACAAGAGCACATGCGCGAACTTATCTCCACTCCCTCGAATGGTATATGCCTCGTACCGTACTTGTGTACACTCGACGACACGATGGCATGTCCCTTAAAATTTTAATACATAATTTTAAAGTTCAAAAATAATTGTATTTTTTTGACAGTTTTATATAAGGTGTTGGACAATGAACCAAAAATGGGACAAGCGTTTCTTCGTACCATAAAACTGATCAACTTTTACTTTAAAACCAACTTTGAAATCGTGAAAAAAATCAGCCTTTACATACATTTTGATTTTTTGATGTTTTTGTTCTTTCTTTCTTATCGAATGAGGATTAGTGGCCACCTCTGGTGTTAGAGTTTATCAAGCCGCCTGTAAGGCCTCTAACTTGGCTTAACGACTGTTATCAGATGACAACAGCCGGGACCGACGGTTTAACGTGCCCTCCGAAGCACGGAAGCGCTCAGTTGTAATACCACTTTAACGGTCACCTATCCGACACCTGACCGGAACGAGCGTTGCTTAACAAACGTGATCGAGTACGATCAGTCAGTCAAGTTCCGCCATGAGCACTTCAATGTTTCATTAAAATGTTTTTGTTAATAACTTTTTTTTCGCAATTTCAGAGTTGGTATCATAGTAAAAGTTGTTCAGTTTGATGGTCCGAAGAAACGGCTTTCCCATTTTTGGTTCATTCATAACACGTTGTATAACTTATGTGCCTTAACTCACATTGGCGTTTAAAATTCGAGATAAAGACCACCGTGCGATTCCCTAATGTGCACGACCTTACAACACGTCGCGTTGTAATGTCGTGTTGTCATGTGTAAGGACGCATACAGAAAGAAAGCCGACCCTTATTTCGCTATACTAAAATGAACTGGCGCTTATCGGCGCCGATAAGCTCCGGTAATAATAATATAATATAATACGCCGGGATAAGGTCCATTTTAGAATAGCAAAATAAGCGCCGGTAGATCGTCGCCGGCTACCAGCTTTCTCTCTGTATACGGCCTTATGGGCGGGCGCATTTGCGGCCAGGCCCAATAATCAATCCACAAATAGGAATAGGCCCAATCCAGTGTTACAACCCGGGGACGGCCGTGGTGTTTATGCACTCGCAGTCCCCAAGGTGCACTCTACTCGGCAGCTCAGATGATCATGAGACTCGGGAGAGGCTCGCGGGTTCTACCTTGGCTGGCTGTTACACTCGGAAGGAAAGACAGAGATTAGGTCACTATTCTAAATTCTTATTTCTAAGGGCGCCACCAACACTAGAGTGTTGGGATAAATTAAACAAAGCTAGTTCTGTTCAGATATAAACTGTATTATTTCCAAAATTTACAACATCTCTATTGAGTGAAGCACATTAACTATAGAAAAGGTTCTAATTCTTTAAACTGGTACAGAATATAAGTACTAAGTATTCTAGGTTACTTTACAAGGTGTTCTGGTCATGACCGAGACGTTAGAAAAAGTGGAAGCGTCCTTCCGTGAAGCTTTTCTCTATAGAAAAGTATCAAAATACATGCATTTGAACTTAAATTAAGTTAATTCTAAACATATTCTTGACTCTAAAATGCGCCGACATCACGACATGTTGAGGAGTGAAATTACAAAAAAAACATACGGAGCGAGTTCCTTATAGCTTACTCAGCCAGCCTCCAAGGTGATCCAGGTCTGCCTTCCTCACATGCATCAGGAAAGGTCCTCCAATGTGGCAAAAGGTGAAATGACGCCACGCGGTCGCTGCCGATGTCGGGTTATTTAAGTATGCGCATCGCTGAGCGAGTACTTCTTGTGTATACAAAAATGAAGTTAAATTAAACAAAATTGGAGAGTAAAAGAGCGACTTCTCCTGCAACAAAGAGATGACGCGATATACATTTCTGTGGTTCCACGACATGGTTTCGAAGACGGCCAAAATCACACAACTTACCGGTCGCTCTTTGTAGTTTCTTATTACTAACACATTTTCAAGAGGGGCTCAGCCCCGATGAAAGGAATTTCACAGCATTTAGAACTGATTTCTAATATTCATAACAAAAAAATCTACATGCGCAGTCGCTTTTGCAAAGATTTATAGGTTTTTTAATGAATAAGATGGTTTTTGGATACTTAGTAGTAGTGATAAAATTACTGTCTTTACCATAAACTGAGCTCAATTTAAACTTAAATGGATAATTAATCTTTGGAACGACAAAAATATGCGAAAATAATAACAAATCATAAAATATGAAAATTACAAAATTTCCGATTCACCACCTTCAGGGCCCGATTTCAGCAAATAATACCCCATAAAGTACATATTTTTTTGTACTATTATGAAAGCTTAGGCTGTCGCACAGTTTTTAAAGTTAGTCAGAAGCTATGGAATAATCTTTAATTTATTTATTTTTACAGTTGAAGATTCCATTCTGTTTTGTTTGTTCCCAATTTTTTTACTATCGATCAATTTTTTTGCAACTAGTGTCAAAGTAAGGAAGGTGATTATTTTACTCATAAAACTAAAATTAATAGGCATTGTTTTGCAAAAAAAATACCGAGAAAAGCTCACCCAAAAAAAAAGATATAATTTTTTAAAGCCGTTCAGACCTTAAATCATAAAAAATAATGAAAAAAAATATTACTCCTAAACTACAAAAAATCGCGGAACATACATAGGGGTTCAATCGATAGGTATAGTACTCAGCTATCGCCTCGCATTGGCTTGACACCTTAAAAGAAACGCCCTGTATTATGATACAATATGAACTGTCAAATGAATACGATTGACTTTACGCAATCGCCTAGCTGGATTAGGCGTATCCCTATCTGTGGATTGATTATTGGATCTAGGAGTTAATGAGCAGTGTCTGATCCACTTACTTATAAAACAAGAGAAAACTTATTTCTTTGAAATTAATCAAATTGTTATAAAATTCGAAGTTATCAGTTGTAACCTTGCCTTTCTTTTTATGCAATTGTCGTCAATGTTGCATGATTCTATTTCACACTATTTCCTCTCTACAGATTTGTCGTATATTGATGTTTTATATGTGTACCTTATTCTATACTTCTAAGATGCTTCGTATATTTTAAATGTTGATTTTTATTATTTGCATGCCGCCTGTCCGCACAACGCTTATTGCCTGATCTGATCACATTTGCAGTATTCTGGAGAAAAAACTTAGGTAAGATAGCTGCAAGTAAAATAAGTTTCGTATGGTGTATCTTGTAGTTTAGCTTTTCCTCTTTTTCTATCATAATTTATTGTAGCACCTCTTCTTTTAGCAGTCACTTCATAAGTTATGTCAAAAAATTCACATTATTTGTTTCTCAATGTTGCTGCAATCCACTAGCACCTGTGAAATTTATAACATTAAGATATTTTTACATCTTTTATAAATGTTTTTTTTTACTTGTGAGACGTAACGTAACATTTTCGTTTACTAAGGCTGAGTTGCACCAAAATCCTGTTAAAGTTATCGTCAAATGATAATGCTACCTATTTGTCACGTCGAACTTGTCAAAGGACATCATGCTGGCTGGCAACCTCTTTTTTGGCTAACTTGTGCTTAACCGGTACTTTAACACGCTTGTTATTGTTAAAGTAAGCTGGAGCAACTGAGCCTAAGACTTGAGCAATATGTCTATTAAGACTGTCAATTATACTTTTTAGGGCTGATTTTTCAATGCCCAGATAAAGCTTTATTCGTTTGATAATGTATTATGCCGCCAAATTAAAAATGATTGTCATAATATGTTTGTTTGTCAAAATTTTTGAATGAATTTTATGTTATTTGGATTATAATTTAACTGACTGATATCTGTTATCTCAGGATTGAAAAATCAACCCTTAGTCTATAATTGAAACTTATAATAGTTATCTTTATAAAAAACTAGCGGCCGCCCGCGATTTCGTCTGCGTGGAAAAGTTTTTTGCTATCCCTCGGGAACAATACTTTTTTTCGGGATGCTAGGTACCCTATGTCCTTCTCTGTACCCCTGACAACGTGTATGCAAAATTTCATGATGATCGGTTCAGTAGTTAAGACGTGAAGGTGTAACAAACAAGCAAACGGACTTTCGCATTTATAATATTAGTAAGGACTAGCGGCCTCCCGCGACTTCGTCTGCGTGCAAAGTTTTTATCCCTCGGGAGCAGTACTTTTTTTCGGGATGAAAGGTACCTAGGTCCTTCTCTGTAGGTAACCCTGAATAACGTGTATGTAAAATTGCATGATGATCGGTTCAGTAGTTAATGCGTGAAGGCGTAACAAACAAACAAATGGACTTACGCATTTATAATATTAAGTAAGAATAAACTCAATAAGCAAAACTCAGGAGATGTATTTTTTATAAATTATCATTATTTGTGTGACAGGCAAGAAGCTCTGCTATCGGATGAACAGGCGCAAGAAATAGTGGCGATGTTGTCACCGCACACGCTGCCGCACGACAACGGCGTCTCGCTCAACGATAGCTACCAGTCCGTACTCTCCTACGAGAGGTATGTACAAGTTGTCTTACATTCTGTGACAGGCTTACTCTGCTATCGAATGAACAGGCGCAAGAAATAGTGGCGGTGACGGCGTCTCGCTAAACGATAGCTACCAGTCCGTACTCTCCTACGAGAGGTATGTACAAGTTGTCATACATTCTGTGACAGGCTTACTCTGCTATCGAACGAACAGGCGCAAGAAATAGTGGCGGTGACGGCGTCTCGCTAAACGATAGCTACCAGTCCGTACTCTCCTACGAGAGGTATGTACAAGTTGTCATACATTCTGTGACAGGCTTACTCTGCTATCGAACGTACAGGCGCAAGAAATAGTGGCGGTGACGGCGTCTCGCTAAACGATAGCTACCAGTCCGTACTCTCCTACGAGAGGTATGTACAAGTTGTCATACATTCTGTGACAGGCTTACTCTGCTATCGGACAAACAGGCGCAGGAAATAGTGACGATGACGGCGTCTCGCTCAACGATAGCTACCAGTCCGTACTCTCCTATGTCAAAGTCAAATAAACTTTATTCAAATAAACTTAATTATTAAGTACTTTTGAATCGTCTATATTTTCCTACCACTCGTTCCACACTTTTACTTTACTATCAGCGGTATGTTAAAGCTAGACAATGTTTTCAAATTATTACTACATATTAATTTAATTAATCATAGATGTTAGGTGACAAGTTATGATTAGGCCTGATACTTCTGCGGTAAAGCAATATTAAAAGTCAGTCAAAGTATTGCTGTATTTATCAAATTAAAAAAAATGTATTGTCTCGAGATCTTTCTTGCTTCAAAAGGTTTGTTAAGCCGTCGGTCCCGGCTGCATTTGTAGTCGTTGACGCGTACCAATTTGAATTGGGCCCGCGTGGCGGGTAATGGCCCATCGTCCTTAGCGATCCAATGACTTTAGAGCACTAATAATTTGTGTGTCATTAATTTATATGTTACGGGCACGGCTAATACCTGAAGTGTGACTATACTTAGCTGTTGGCTAAAACTAGGTTTAGCATTCATTGTGCTTCTACTAAGAGGGGATAACTTATTATTAAGAAAGTTATTTCTGTTGTCTGTTAAAAAAATAACCTCGAAATTTAAGGTTGGAGGATTTTTTTGCCAGCTAAAACTAGATTTATCCACAGTTCGGGTATTAGTCGTAACATTTACTTATTTATGTCCTAACAGTATGCAGTCAGTGGACGAGAGCTACGAGTTCGTGTCTCTAGAAGCGGACGCGGCCATGGCGGGGGGAGACCGAAAACAACCCCAAGACCCTGCGCCGGCGGTGGCGGGCGGGGAGGACGCCCCCCCGCCCGCCGCGGAGGGGGAGGCGGAGGGGGAGGAGGGCAGCGTGTTCACGCACTACCCCCCCATGCCGCTGCGGGAGCTCGGGGAGGAGAATGGTATACATTACTTTGAAGATGGACACTTCTATACTGAGGTTAGTTGCTATATTTTTTTATGGATATACATACATAAGTTTACGCCTTTCTTTCATAGTGGAGGCCAGAGATAAATACTTTTCACTTGTTACAAGTGTCGACAAATAATCGACTTATGTTCATTATCTGACCGAAATTAGTTTTGAAACACTATTCTTGCTACTAAATTCTGTTTTGCCAGGTCCCATAATTATTGAAAATTATTTCATTGTAAACAGATTTAAACTTGTGTAATCTATCGCCGATGTTCATAAATTGATAGTAGGTATTATTCAACAGTCGTTTGTGCGATGCGGATCGGTGCAGACGCATACTAAGAAATTAGAGAACGCGTAACGCGGCCAAGTGCCGCTAATCGTATTACGCCATGAGTGACAAACTTGTGGCAAATGAACTCCTGGCGTTCCTACAACAAAAGCTGGACGTCATGGATGAGGTGAGCGCACTGCAAATTTGCAAGTCCAGCTTCAGCGAGGACGACGTGGCCACGGCGAAGAAACTCTTGTTCGAGTCTCTCGGCAAGAGCGACCAGATGGTGTCCCGGAGACGTGACGGGACACAGAAGAGCTTGCAGGAGATCATCACCCTGTTCAAGGAAACCGACCCCGATGACGTGCCGACGTTCGTGGCGAGGGACCTCAACAAGCTGCCTCCCGTCACCTTCGATCACGTCGATGTGACCTGCCTCCTAAAGGACATCGTGTCCCTTAAGGCGAGTTTGGCCGAATTGATGTTGAAATTTCAGTCATCTGAAAATACGGTGAGTGAATTGCGTAAAGAAGTTGACGATTTACGTGAATCACTCGCCGTAAGTAGGTCAAATGTCAACACTCGACGTGGGGCCTGCTTCGATACATCTATGACGTCGAGTTGCAAGTCAGCAGTTTCGTCGCCGTCTCCGCCACGACCCGAACGAGCCCGAGCGCCACCGCCGCTGCCGCCGGCCGCGAGCGCCGATCCCGCGAGCTGTGCGCCCCCCGCCCGCGCCCCGCCGCCGCCGCCCTCTACCGCGATGGAGCCGGAGACGCGTGCGCCCGTCAGCTGTCGACGCGACTTTGCTGCTGTTGCGGCCGCCAATTCAAGCTCGCGGTCGCAGAAGCCAGCACTCGCCGATGGGAAAGCTCCTTCGCAGGATGTTGTCCGACCGGGCCAAGATGAAGACGGTTTCCTCGAGGTTCGGAACAAGAAGCGACAGCGTCAGCGAACGAGACAGAATCATCATGGCACCGCACCGACAGGGCCCAACTTCCTGCTGCGAGCTGCCATACCGACTACGGCTGTGTACCTGTCCCGCCTGCACCACACCACCACCGTGCAGGATGTGATAGAGTACATAAAGAAGAAGGCTAACTTTTGCTTGAGAGTTCAGCCTCTGGAGTCGCGCCATAACACGAATTTTAAGTCGTTTGTGGCGCGCATCCCGACCACCAGGCTGGACACTTTCATGAAGGAGGACTTCTGGCCGCAGGGCGTGGTATACAGGCGCTTTCGAGGGACATTGCCTTGTGCCACCGAACTGACACAGAAAGTGCCAAATTGAGTTTATACTAACGTAATATTAAGTTATATTTACTAACAAAATTGTCTATATATATTATATTTTAGTTTTAAGGTATGTATCTATGGGCCATTGTTGCCTGATAATAAATAAATAAAAAAAAAAAAAAAAAAAAAAAATTATAATAATTCATTTGTAAACATTGATCCTTTTTCAGGTTGCTGGACTCCCGCCTATAGAAGAGGACGAAGATGATGATTACTATCCGCCAGTCTTCGTTAAAAAGAATAGCAAAGTTAAATTTAGGTATGTACATATAGTTCTAATCCAACACTAACGCAATAAAAACTCGGCGCGTCGTTACGTAACTCCATAATAGCCACGGCTTGTAAGTGCGAGCGAGAGCAATATTATAGGCAAAGAGAAAATTTTACTGATTAAAATTCGTCGTTTTGTACTGCACTGTTTTACATTGTAATGTAGTAGTTTTTTTTTGTGACTTAAAAAGTAGTTATATGAGACTTACATGTTCTTGCTCTTATTGCTATTTATTATTATTGTTTCCTTTGCAGCGTTGACCCAATGCGCGTTTTCTCAACCCACTCGGTCCGCGAGTACGACCGACGCAACGAAGACGTAGACCCCGTGGCCGCGTCCGCTGAGTACGAGCTAGAGAAGCGCGTGGAGAAAATGCACGTGTTCCCCGTAGAGCTGGTGAAGGGCGCTGATGGACTGGGGCTGTCTATTATTGGTATGTGTACTACACAGTACAGTTCGCGCAACATATTAACTTGAACCAAACCGTAGACAATGAGGCTTGCGCGGCAGCAATTTCCAGTACAAAAATTGTAGCAAGTCATGTGGTACTAAAAATTGGGTCAAGTTATATATTGCGCGAGCTGTAACACAATATGTATGAACTATCCCCGCCAATTGGTAATGCGCCTGGTGGCCATTTTTTAACCTCAAAAAGGAGAAACAATTGTAAAATTTTCATATACCTAGATAGACCCTAACTTATTGAAAATAATAATTCAATAATTTATTATACTACCCATTAGAATTTTCTTGTTTCATGTCATTTTTAGTTGCGGATGACGTTAACGTGGATGTTAATATGACAAGGTTCCTACACATTAGCAATTGGCGGGAATTAGTAGCACTTATTCGTTAGGTTTATTTATCAATATGTGTACTGAACGGTGACGCCATATTATTGTAGTTCTTGTTGTCAACGTACGAAGACGTAGACCTCGTAGTCGCGTCCGCAGAGTACGAGTTAGAGAAGCGCGTAGAGTAAATTCACCTGTTCCTTGTGGAATTTATTGGATTGGCTCTTTTTGTGTACCATTTATGCTGCAATCGTAGACATACAAAAAATAATATTTCTCACTTATAAGTGTTTTTTTTTATGCAGGTATGGGCGTAGGCGCAGATGCTGGGTTAGAAAAGTTGGGCATATTCGTGAAGACTATCACTGAGAGCGGCGCCGCGGCGCGCGACGGGCGCATACAGGTCAACGACCAGATCATAGAGGTCGACGGGAAGAGTCTGGTGAGTTGACTAGTTAATTATTTTGTAAGGTATAAAAGCGGCCGCCCGCGGCTTCGTCTGCGTGGAAAGTTTTTTTGCTTTCCCTCGGGAACAGTACTTTTTTTCGGGATGAAAGGTACCCTATGTCCTTTTCTGTACCCCTGGCAACGTGTATGTAAAATTTCATGATGATCGGTCCAGTAGTTAAGACGTGAAGGCGTAACAAACAAACGGACTTTCGCATTTATAATATTAGTAAGGATTCGCATTATTAACGGCGCACGAATCCCTAATGATGAATCCCTTTTGATGCTGCAAATTGTGGAATAACCGCTTTGCGGCGAGCGAGTCGAGCTTGCAATGAAGAGAGAATAATCTCATCGCTTCTCGCGCCCTTTGATATGCTGAACTTATTCCTTACTAGCGGCCGCCCGCGACTTCGTCTGCGTGGAAAGTTTTTTTTGCTATCCCTTGGGAACGAAACATTTTTTCGGGATGAAAGGTATCCTATGTCCTTCTCTGTACCTAGGGTTGCCAACTTTTTTTGGATCAAATATAGTAGTTTCAAGATTTTTAGTGTAAAAATATAGTAGTTGGCGAAAATGTCCAAAAAAATATAGTAGGTTGCCGTTTTGTATGGAGGATTTTAAAGAAGTTGCGTTTTTCATAGATAAGTAAGTAGGTACTAACATTTTCATAATTTATTCAACAACCATAAATACAAGTGTTTAATCACAAAAAATATTATGCAATTACTTATGTGCATATAAGTAGGTAATATTTTTGTTGCTTTTGTTTAATTTTTCACATGAAAAATATAGTAGTTTTGCCTACTATATATTTTTTCAAAAAATATAGTAGGCGTGCCCTCAATATAGTAGGATACTATATTATATAGTAGGGTTGGCAACCCTATCTGTACCCCTGGCAACGTGTATGCAAAATTTCATGATGATCGGTAGAGTGGTTAAGACGTGAAGGCGTAACAAACAAATAAACAAACGGACTTTCGCATATATAATATTAGTAAGGAAGATGCGAATGACATGTAATCGGTCACAAGCCGCGCTGCAGCGCACTGTTCAGGAACATATTACACTGACTGTCTTTTTTATAAACAACGGGATAGTGCTTGACCTTCACCTCACATGATGTTAAATGACGATAAGCCCGAAGGTGGAAGCGCACTACATCCGGAATCCTCATCACTGAGGAACTGGCTATCTTACCTCTAACTGCCGGAACACAACAATTTTAAATTGTTATGGCGTCAGACTTAGATAAGATGGTGGTAGCTAGCCAGGCAGACTTGAAATAAGCGCTACCACCAACCAAACCGAGTACAAATTGTACCCCCACTGGGAATCGGGTGGGCGAACCACTAGACCACAGAGGCGGTTAAATGTCACATGTCTCATGAGTAAAGGCCGGATTTGCGGTGGCAGGAATACAAACTTGCTAGTGATTACTAAACTATCGTAAATGTTTTTATATATCGATGTTTTGAAAATATTTTTGAAGTGGAACTTCTTTGATCGCGTCTGTATTTATTTTTTGTATTTTACCAAGGAGGATGTATTTCTTAAAAATTTTACATTCTACTTCACTCACTTTGACTTCTATCTTTGCATAAAAAAAAACTGCAGTGAATTTTATTATTTATACATTTCACGATTTTCACTTTTCTTAATGTAGGTAGGTAATTTCTACTATTTCCAACAGTAAGTCTATATATCACGTTATATAATTATATTTTTTTTATCGATAAATTACACAAATAGATAATCAAGCTGTCCACGCACTATTAAACGTCTTTTTATTCGTGCTACCGCAAATCCGGGGTCTGCTCATGAGTGTCTGTGTTTTTTATTCGACCAAACTCTCATTCATGTTAAGGCGTCTTGGACCTGTATTTATAAACTGCTCTCAACATTGAGAGCCGTTTATGAATACGGGCCCTAGTATAATTTTTATGTTTTTATTGTAGGTGGGCGTAACGCAAGCGTATGCAGCGTCAGTGTTGCGCAACACATCGGGCCCCGTGAAGTTCCTCATAGGCCGCGAGAAGGACCCTGATAACAGCGAAGTTGCTCACCTAATAAGGCAGTCTTTGGCCGCTGATAAAGAGAGGGAAGACAGGTATGTGACTGACATACAATGATTGAACAATCGGAAAAGGATAGTGGTGTAGACACATCTAAATAAACATTCTCTAATAACTAACCACTTGTTTTTACTTTACGAAAATGCACAAAGGAGTGATATCAACCAATTTTGGCAAAAATTTAATGAACTGTCAGTTACTTTGTTTCTATTTTGAAAATCTACCTAACCTAGTCATACAGGCTGAATTTTTTGAGGATGTGTTCAGTCCATGAAAATAAACTTTCTCTAACAAAAATAGGGCCAAATATGTAAACAAAAAATATTATCCATACAAATCAAAGTTTAGTGATACCTGTTTCCTAGATAAATTTGTAGTTTCATGGACTGAACATATCCTTAAAAGGACAGTGAATAAAAATATACCCTGAATAATCAGTATCTTCAGTAGGCCTCTCCACACTCGCACAAGCTGTGAACCTCTCGTGAAGCATTAGTGTGGATCCGATTCGCATATTTTTTGCGGCTTTGCGTCGTGTTTGCGCCTCGTTCCCGAAAATTTACGGTTTTTTGTCCCGCGACAAAGGGTTCGCAAGCCGCGAGCTTAGCGCGAAAGCAACTAGGCTCCACATTCGCACTGTGTTCACGGGGAGGCGAGTTTTAACAAATCATAACTTTATAAAGCTGTGAGTGTTATAGGTAACAATTTTTCGCGTATTTAAAATTATGTTTAATTAGTTTACTTTTCATATCAGCATAAATTACCGATGCGCCAAGTAACCCTGCACTAGCAGCAGCAACTTCGGCGTTAATCTTTGTTGAGTGCGCGAACCTGACGCGAACCCCTGCGATTGTGGAACTGTGGGGCAGTTTTGCCTTAAATCGCAAGCGATCCGCGCTGCAATTCCACGTCGTGATTCGTGCTCGAGTGTGGAAACTGTGGAGAGGCCTAATGAAATAAAACTTAGAATTACAGATTTATGTGAATGCTTGTTGACAGGGCAAACAGACAAAGACGGCAACAGTCGGAAGAAGAGGAGCCCGCGCAACAAGCCTCAGCCGACCCGGCGGCGCGCCACCCAGAAATCAACGAGCTGCGGTCCTTCCTGCACGAGGTTGGTACTATTATTTTTTTTTTATTTAAAGGAAACATACAGTCTTATAAAAGTATTTTTCATGAATTTCAACACAATTTTTCATGAATTTTGCGACGGAAAATTCCACTTAAGGCCTCGTTTACGGAGACGCGGGGCGTCGTGCGTCGCGTGCGGCGGCGCGGCCCGCATTAAATTCAAACATATGGCGTTGTAAGAGTGTGTTTCGCGCGGCCGGCGGAACCTTCTGCCAGTCTTTATTTAGAAATCGTACAAAGACGTAACTAGTCACCATCGCAATGGAGTACGATTTGATTGACTTTGTTTTTTGACGACCTCCGTGATCGAGTGGTTTGCACGCCGGTTTTCAAGGCGTCACCATCTCTTGAGGTCCCGGGTTCGATCCCCGGTTGGGTCAATGTAGAAAATTCAGGTCTGGGCGTTTGTAATACCACCGTTTTTTCTGATTTCCATAACACAGGTGCTATAGCTACTTACTTTGGAATTGGAGCAATGTATGTGATGTTGTCAAATATTTATATTTAAAGCGTCGCCGCCGCTCGCCGCCGCAGCGAGGCCCGTCGCGTGCACCGCCGCGGGCGCCGCGGCGGGCACCGCCACGCTGCCTGTGACGTGTCTATGAACAGCATCGTATATCCATATGTTTGTATTTACACGTGCGATGATAAGTGCCGCTTCACGCGCCGCCTTTCCGTAAACAGAAAAAACGTCCGACGTGCCGCGAGATGCCCCGTCACACGCGTTGTCTGACGCCCCGCGTCTCCGTTAACGAGAACTAAAATGGTTTCAGAATCAGGAGTCGACGATGCCCTGAAAGTTTTCGCTAGGGTGCTACTAACACCCTGTATAGATTTGTGCCCTTTTTACCGACTCCAAAAGGAGAGAGGTACTCAATTCGACCCGTATTTTTTTGTGTGTCAGTTGGTGGGCATGGAGAACGGCGGCGGCGGCAGCGCGGAGATCAGCGCGCGCGTCCGCGAGTGGTGCCAGCAGCGCGCGCCCGACGAGCCGCTGCGGTGCGCGCTCGCCAGCGCCGCCGACACCGCGCACCGCGCGCAGCGCAAGTACGACAAGGTAACACCGCGCTCGATTCATTGTTCCTCAGTGATGAGTATTCCGGGTGTAGTGCGCTTCCACCTTCGGCCTTATCGTCACTTAATATCAGAGTCGTTGTGCATAAAAAAGGCTGTACATCAACTGAGAGTGTTTACGATTGTTGTAGGCTCGGCGAGCACTCCGCGAATGGCGGCGCACGCGAGCATTGGTGCGAGCGCGGGAGGAATGGTGGAGCGGCGCGTTGCGGGACGCGCACCGCGAGTACGCGGCCGCGCTCGCCGCGCTGCACGACCGCGTGGCGCGCCTCGAGGTGCTGCTGCTGGTCAGTATGTGTACACCATCAGTAGTGCGGCGCGGGAGGAATGGTGGAGCGGCGCGCTGCGGGACGCGCACCGCGAGTACGCGGCCGCGCTCGCCGCGCTGCACGACCGCGTGGCGCGCCTCGAGGTGCTGCTGCTGGTCAGTATGTGTACACCATCAGTAGTGCGGCGCGGGAGGAATGGTGGAGCGGCGCGCTGCGGGACGCGCACCGCGAGTACGCGGCCGCGCTCGCCGCGCTGCACGACCGCGTGGCGCGCCTCGAGGTGCTGCTGCTGGTCAGTATGTGTACACCATCAGTAGTGCGGCGCGGGAGGAATGGTGGAGCGGCGCGCTGCGGGACGCGCACCGCGAGTACGTGGCCGCGCTCGCCGCGCTGCACGACCGCGTGGCGCGCCTCGAGGTGCTGCTGCTGGTCAGTATGTGTACACCATCAGTAGTGCGGCGCGGGAGGAATGGTGGAGCGGCGCGCTGCGGGACGCGCACCGCGAGTACGCGGCCGCGCTCGCCGCGCTGCACGACCGCGTGGCGCGCCTCGAGGTGCTGCTGCTGGTCAGTATGTGTACACAATCAGTTGTGCGGCGCGAGAGGAATGATGGAGCGGCGCGCTGCGGGACGCGCACCGCGAGTACGCGGCCGCGCTCGCCGCGCTGCACGACCGCGTGGCGCGCCTCGAGGTGCTGCTGCTGGTCAGTATGTGTACACAATCAGTTGTGCGGCGCGAGAGGAATGATGGAGCGGCGCGCTGCGGGACGCGCACCGCGAGTACGCGGCCGCGCTCGCCGCGCTGCACGACCGCGTGGCGCGCCTCGAGGTGCTGCTGCTGGTCAGTATGTGTACACAATCAGTTGTGCGGCGCGAGAGGAATGATGGAGCGGCGCGCTGCGGGACGCGCACCGCGAGTACGCGGCCGCGCTCGCCGCGCTGCACGACCGCGTGGCGCGCCTCGAGGTGCTGCTGCTGGTCAGTATGTGTACACAATCAGTTGTGCGGCGCGAGAGGAATGATGGAGCGGCGCGCTGCGAGACGCGCACCGCGAGTACGCGGCCGCGCTCGCTGCGCTGCACGACCGCGTGGCGCGCCTCGAGGTGCTGCTGCTGGTCAGTATGTGTACACAATCAGTTGTGCGGCGCGAGAGGAATGATGGAGCGGCGCGCTGCGGGACGCGCACCGCGAGTACGCGGCCGCGCTCGCCGCGCTGCACGACCGCGTGGCGCGCCTCGAGGTGCTGCTGCTGGTCAGTATGTGTACACAATCAGTTGTGCGGCGCGAGAGGAATGATGGAGCGGCGCGCTGCGGGACGCGCACCGCGAGTACGCGGCCGCGCTCGCCGCGCTGCACGACCGCGTGGCGCGCCTCGAGGTGCTGCTGCTGGTCAGTATGTGTACACCATCAGTAGTGCGGCGCGAGAGGAATGATGGAGCGGCGCGCTGCGAGACGCGCACCGCGAGTACGCGGCCGCGCTCGCTGCGCTGCACGACCGCGTGGCGCGCCTCGAGGTGCTGCTGCTGGTCAGTATGTATGCACTCAGGCCAAGCAGCGTCTTCTTGAGGCAGAGGGTAGAGGCACGTTAATACGGATCGAAATGAGGCGACGCGATCCACCAGTTTAGAGCAAAAACTCCCGTCTCCATTGAACGCACGGTTCAGACCGAGGCACTTTTGAACGCTCGCAAAAACTGACAAAATCTGGCTCGATCCGGGACGACGAAATTTGCCTCGCGGCGAGTCGTGCCTCAGGTTGAGGCAGCGACTCCTTTTGAGCAGCCGCGGGTCGAGACGGACTCTCGACCCGACGCTGCCTCTAGTGGAGACCCGACTTTATTTAAGTTTGCCATCATTTTTATTTTACACTTAATCATACAAATATTAATTAATTATTAATATTAGATAAGCCTTTTTAAAACTAATCCAGATTTAACGCATTTCATTTGAATTCTATTAAGTGTACGAGTTTTATTCGTTATAGGAGACACAGAAAAAAGCAGGCTTACCCGTAATGTTGCCACATGAACCCTCGGCGCGGAGAGAAACGCCGCCGCTGCCACGACGGCCCGATCCCGATCCTTTGCTAATAAACGGTAAGAAACAAAAACAACTATATTTTTGATATTTCTTTTTCTCATTTTTATAAAGAACGACTACAATTTCCCATACAACTTGACCTGTCAAATAGTTTTATAAAGTTGATGTATAGTGATAGATAACTGATAATACAATTATAAATAGTTACTTTGACCATAGAACACTAGTATTTATTAATTTTAATATGGCGAACAGAAAAAATGTGTAATGGTTATTATAATAAAACAGGGGGCAGTGTATTGATATTATCAATATGTTCTAGTTTATATTAATTGTAATAATTGCCAAACTTTATAATTAATTTTATTTTATTTCTGATTTTTATTTTAGTTAGCAAATTATAAATAACAGTAAAAAAAATGCAATTTTATGAGCAATATGAATTTTGACAGGTCAGAAATGGGTGACCTTCTTTTATTTAACTACTGTTTTCATTTCAGTTAAAGTCTGGAACAGGTGGTAGGAAAATATAGACGATTCAAAAGTGCTTAATTATTTAGTTTATTTGAATAAAGCCATTTTGACTTTTGACTTTTTTGACAACAGATCCTTGGAGCTCCGACAGCGACCTTTCTGACTTGTCCCCCGTGGAGGACGAGTACGCAAAAGTCGATAAGTCGACTCGAAGAGAACCGCCCGACCTCGGTGACGTCACTGCCACGACCGTCAGTGACGTCACACCTACCGCTAGCGTCGTCAACGTGGCGGCTAGTGCGCCAGTAGCGCCCCCTACTGTACCGGCGACTGTCCAACAATCAAGCGCGCCTACTGTAGTCACTACCAACGCCTCTGAGAGATTGTGAGTACTTGTGTTTATTTATAGCGACCTCGCTGACGTCACCGCCACGACCGTCAGTGACGTCACACCTACCGCTAGCGTCGTCAACGTGGCGGCTAGTGCGCCAGTAGCGCCCCCTACTGTACCGGCGACTGTCCAACAATCAAGCGCGCCTACTGTAGTCACTACCAACGCCTCTGAGAGATTGTGAGTACTTGTGTTTATTTATAGCGACCTCGCTGACGTCACCGCCACGACCGTCAGTGACGTCACACCTACCGCTAGCGTCGTCAACGTGGCGGCTAGTGCGCCAGTAGCGCCCCCTACTGTACCGGCGACTGTCCAACAATCAAGCGCGCCTACTGTAGTCACTACCAACGCCTCTGAGAGATTGTGAGTACTTGTGTTTATTTATAGCGACCTCGCTGACGTCACCGCCACGACCGTCAGTGACGTCACACCTACCGCTAGCGTCGTCAACGTGGCGGCTAGTGCGCCAGTAGCGCCCCCTACTGTACCGGCGACTGTCCAACAATCAAGCGCGCCTACTGTAGTCACTACCAACGCCTCTGAGAGATTGTGAGTATTTATTTATTTACTAGCTTCCGCCCGCGACTTCGTCTGCGTGGAAAGTTTTTTGCTATCCCTCGGGAACATTACTTTTTTCGGGATTAAAGGTACCCTATGTCTTTCTCTGTACCCCTGACAAAGTGTATGCAAAATTTCATGATGATCGGTTCAGTAGTTAAGACGTGAAGGCGTAACAAACAAACAAACAAACGGACTTTCGCATTTATAATATTAGTAAGGATAGCGACCTCGGTGACGTCACACCTACAGCTAGTGTCGTCAACGTCGCGGCTAGTGCACCGGTAGCGCCCCCTACTGTCGCCGCAGCCATATTAAAGGTAGTTCTATGTCCTTCTCTGTAACCATGATAACGTGTATGCAAAAAATCATGATGATCGGTTCAGTAGTTAAGACGTGAAGGCGTAACAAACAAACAAACAAACGGACTTTCGCATTTATAATATTAGTAAAGGTGCGTCCAGATATGTTCTTTTGATCGTACCGTACCTCCGTTCCGTACCAGCGTTCCGATCAAATAAGTCTGGACGCTATTTTGCCCGTTCCGTACCTCCGTTCCGTACCACCGTTCCGATCAAACCGCCGAACGTCGCCGCGATCACGTCCAGACTAGCGCCGTACCGTACCTCCGTTCCGTATCAACGTTCCGATCCAATAGTACAGCAGCCCGTAGTAAATTTAAATTACGAAAAAGGTTACCGTTTGCCGTTGTGATATAGTTATTTATTACAAAATTATAGATACTTTAACAGATCGCAACCCGCCGCAACCTATATTTGTATATCTCCAAAAATGATTATTTTTTATTTTTCGAGGTTAATCACATGGTTTAGCTATTGTCGTGTTCTACAGCGCTATGTTTGATTGCCACTGATAATATTAAGACTATGAAAAGTAGCCATACACAGATTTAAGACCAGATAAAGTCCATCCATTTCATCTGGTCTTAAATCTGTGTATGGCTACTTTTCACAGTCTAACTAGTATCAGTGGCAATCAAACATAGCGCTGTAGAAACAATAGCTAAACCATGTGATTAACCTCGAAAAATAAAAAATCTCATTTTTGGAGATATACAAATATAGGTTACGGCGAGTTGCGATCTGTAAAACTTGGGTTAAAGTATCTATAATTTCATAATAAATAACTACATCACAACGGCAAACGGTACCTAACCTTTTTCGTAATTTAAATGTACTACGGGCTACTGTACTACAACCTCCGAACGTCGGCGTCGCCGCGATCACGTCCAGACTAGCGCCGTACCGTTCCTCCGTTCCGTTTTTCCTTTGAACGGGGCGAAAAAACCGACTCGCGATGGATCGGAGCGTACCTGTCGGCGATCGAGACGGCGTACCTCCGCACCGTTCCGAACATGCGTCCAGACTAGCGTTCTTTGTTCGCGACGCTCAAGAGCGAGAGATACGGGTACGGGCAAAAGAGCGAGAGATTCGAGGTGGATCGGGGCGTACCTGTTCGGCGAACGGAACGGCGTACCTCCGCACCGTTCCGAACATGCGTCCAGACTAGCGTTCTTTGATCGCGACGCCGATCGGAACGGAGGTACGGTACGGGCAAAAGAACATATCTGGACGCACCTTAAGGATAGCGACCTCGGTGACGTCACACCTACAGCTAGTGTCGTCAACGTCGCGGCTAGTGCACCGGTAGCGCCCCCTACTGTCGCCGCAGCCATATTAAAGGTAGTTCTATGTCCTTCTCTGTAACCATGATAACGTGTATGCAAAAAATCATGATGATCGGTTCAGTAGTTAAGACGTGAAGGCGTAACAAACAAACAAACAAACGGACTTCCGCATTTATAATATTAGTAAGGATATTTTAAATCATACCTAGATGTTATTATTTTATCTGTATGTGACAAAATATCGGCAATTTCATAGGTTAAGACTCATATTTGTTTTTGGTTTTTTTTTTGTTTTGATTTATTCTTATTTCATTAATATTTTGTTATAAATGAAGAAACGTCATCTGTGTAATTAGGTAGTTTAGTTACAACGCGACGGTTTTATAGTATTATCACAGACCATACAACAAGTACTATGGTATGGGGTGTCCGGGGTGGGACTGAAACAAGGGCTCTATCACTCCGCTCACTCCGCGGCGCGCGTAGGTATGAGAAAAGCACCTAGCGCTCAGCGTCCTCTGCGTGGACAAAATCGGCAGGGTTGTCCGTCGCGTCCTCAGAATATCTGTAGCGCGTTTTCACAGGGTCTTACGATTCCCGCGCTTTCATTTGTTTTATTTAAGTGTAAAGATTACTATTTATAAAGAAGGTGAATCCTGTAAAGAATTTTGAATTGTCTTTGTTATTCATTTTAAATTAATTGATGTGATTAGTATGAATTGACCACATTTTACAAAATCTTTATTTTCTTAGTGGTAATCGTAACCGAGACGATCGGCAGAGGGCTGTCGCACGCTTTTCCCGCACTTAACGCAGCAATACAATTTTATTATGTAGGTATCTATATTATTATTAAAGATAAAATCTTGACTAACGATAAAATAGTTATTGTTAAGTTGTACACACGATTCAGAATATTTTCGCCAATAAATTTTAATAACCGTCAGTTCAAAGATGGAATAAAAATTATAGATTATATTATTTAATATATTCATACACACATAATTATTATTAATGTTTTGTAGGTTCATTTATTTCGCTTTTGTATGGGAGTGATATATGTAACTTAGTTTAGTAACTAACTAAAACTAAATAGTTTTAGTAATCTGTGCCGCATGCTGCAACCCTAACGTAGGTCCGAAAAGATAGGATATATGCAATAGAAAGAGTTGCGGCGTCTAGGTGAATATAGCCGTTCGTAATTACCGCCGTACAAGCTGAATTCCACTTTATTATGTTGAAATTAGAGTTGCTATTTATTTAAGTGGTTCAGCGGAGTGTATCTTCTGTACTTGTACTATTATTTATTCTGTGCTGAAACTGTGTTGTCAACAACGTCATTCCTGCGGCGCACACACGGCAAAATGGCTCATTTACGACGACAAAAGTAAAAAATGCAAAGTGGTTAAAATAACTCAATACACCTTTCAAAACGTGCCTAAGTAACCAGTGCATTAAGAACAAAGGAAATATTTCATGCAGGATGACCCAAACCGGTTTAAGACAATCGGGAAGTCAGTGCTCGCTCGTCATTTCCACTTTTTCTATTCAATATTGTTTTAATTACCTTATTTATTAGGTGTGATATAGACTTGTTTTGTGAATCATATAATTTGTTTTAACTGTGGATGTTTACCTTGTGGTTAGTACTTTATAAATAATAAATAATTACCTTGTTACATAAAGCCATTTAATATAAAAATATCAATGAATAAGCGTGATAAGAAATTTAAGATTTTTTGCTGTTTGCTTATGTTTGAGTAGGTTTTAAAAAAAAGTTCCAACGAGTTCCACTTCAAATATTTTTTTTTATTTAAGCTACAAGTGTTAACTTTATTGTTGTAATAAAACTATCACCCCCTTCTCCCCCCCTTCCACACGAGAAAAACTTCAAAGTGAATACAAATACGGATATTTTGCACTATATGTTCATAAATCTCATCGAGTAATTATAAGCGACAAAATGTTGTCAAACAAACAAAGTCATACAACCAAGAAGTTTTTATAAATTTTAAGACGATTTAATTTATTTTTTGTTTTTTTTTCATTCAACATTTTTTTTTTTACTTTTTGTGTTTTATTTTGATAAAAACTAACTCTTAACACGCTTAATAATCAAAAGTAATATAAATATTATTTTTGTGCGGTTTAATCTGAAATTCATATTTTTGTCGTCGTAAACAAGCCATTTTGTCGTGTGTGCGGCGCCGCTCGGTGCCGCCGATATTGGCGTTGCGTTGCGGTGCGGTGCCGCAACGCGGTTATGTGTGTAGGCCTTAAGAGCACCTCCGAAGCGCTTCTCTTTCTGTTGCGAAGTTCTGTCTCAGCTGACACATGACATCCTTCGTGCGCTGGCTCGACTGAGTCAGCCGCGAGCAGAAGGCTAATTGACCGAGCGAACGCGAAGCGTGTTCTTTCGTACCTATGTCCGAAATCCGGCTTTCCGTTTGTTTTCTTCTGCAGGATTCTCGTGAAATTTTGTGAGCAGGTTCAATAATTACAAGTACCCTACTATGTGCTTTGAAAACCTCGTGGCGGTGGCGACATCTATTAATTTTTAAACAATTTACAAATCGAGTTACTTTTTAACGCGAGGTCTACAGCTCACGGACTAGTATATAAGTTTAAGCGCGGAGTGAGATCCCCTTGGTTTTGGTGCCGCTATCGCAGAGAGACTTAAGCGTGTGTTTCTCGTCAGAACATCAACGTCTACGACTAGCGGTAGCGGGAGCGGCGGGGGCTCAGGGGGCGGGGGAGGCGGAGACACGGGCGCGTCGCTGGAGCTGGACGCGGCCGTCCCGCGCGGCGCGCTGCTGGACACGTCGGCGCACCGCGCGCGCACCGACCTCGCGCGCCACCGCCACCACGCGCCGCACTCCCCCCACTCCCCGCACTCGCTCAGCAACGCCAGCTCCGTGAGTATGCCACTACTGCTGGACACGTCGGCGCACCGCGCGCGCACCGACCTCGCGCGCCACCGCCACCACGCGCCGCACTCCCCCCACTCCCCGCACTCGCTCAGCAACGCCAGCTCCGTGAGTATGCCACTACTGCTGGACACGTCGGCGCACCGCGCGCGCACCGACCTCGCGCGCCACCGCCACCACGCGCCGCACTCCCCCCACTCCCCGCACTCGCTCAGCAACGCCAGCTCCGTGAGTATGCCACTACTGCTGGACACGTCGGCGCACCGCGCGCGCACCGACCTCGCGCGCCACCGCCACCACGCGCCGCACTCCCCCCACTCCCCGCACTCGCTCAGCAACGCCAGCTCCGTGAGTATGCCACTACTGCTGGACACGTCGGCGCACCGCGCGCGCACCGACCTCGCGCGCCACCGCCACCACGCGCCGCACTCCCCCCACTCCCCGCACTCGCTCAGCAACGCCAGCTCCGTGAGTATGCCACTACTGCTGGACACGTCGGCGCACCGCGCGCGCACCGACCTCGCGCGCCACCGCCACCACGCGCCGCACTCCCCCCACTCCCCGCACTCGCTCAGCAACGCCAGCTCCGTGAGTATGCCACTACTGCTGGACACGTCGGCGCACCGCGCGCGCACCGACCTCGCGCGCCACCGCCACCACGCGCCGCACTCCCCCCACTCCCCGCACTCGCTCAGCAACGCCAGCTCCGTGAGTATGCCACTACTGCTGGACACGTCGGCGCACCGCGCGCGCACCGACCTCGCGCGCCACCGCCACCACGCGCCGCACTCCCCCCACTCCCCGCACTCGCTCAGCAACGCCAGCTCCGTGAGTATGCCACTACTGCTGGACACGTCGGCGCACCGCGCGCGCACCGACCTCGCGCGCCACCGCCACCACGCGCCGCACTCCCCCCACTCCCCGCACTCGCTCAGCAACGCCAGCTCCGTGAGTATGCCACTACTGTGGTACAATCATATACTGCGCCACGTGTAGCATTCCGAGACAGGAAGTCACGTGGGCAACATAGGCTTGCGTCATCTCCACCGTCGGTGTTGAAAATTAAGTTCATTCATATTTAAATTGAACTGTTTCGTTTGCTAAAAAAATTAAGTCACAATTAATTAATGCACTAATAATTTTGCTAAAAATGAGTCATTCGTCATCATTCATCTTCATCCTTTGCTTGTTATTAAAAGTCGCGCAACTGCACTGTGTTACTCCCAGAATGGTAGACCTTGTTTTCTTGGACCGTTTTCTTCCACGCGCCGCACGACACCTTGCGTCTTCGTGAGCGAGATGGCGGGATGGTAATGTGTGCGTGCGATGTCGCGTGACGCACCGCTAGAAGCGCCGCGTAACGCCATGCGTCTCCCTGTACCCAACCCATGTGTTAAAGCCAGTATATTCGAAATTATCGAAATTGGTTTATTTTTGATTCAACGGTAAACAAACAAATATTCTTTGTTTTGAGCAGATAAAAATATTGTTGAAGTTTCATAAACGATCTTGATTATTTTACGGTTAAAATTACGATATTCGTATCTTCACTCGTCTATAAAAATATGCAAAGACAAAATTTTCATCAATTTTATATTTTTTGGATAATACTTAAAGCTTCATCTAATAAGCTTTATCACTTAAAGCTTATTAATCCCTTATACACCAATAATATGTATATTAGAAGAATATTCAACGGTTACTTTTTCAAAAAATGACTTTATGCTCAAAATAACAACAAAAACATTGAAAAAATGAAAAAGTGAGGTTATTTTCATTACTGTTTACACGTAAAATTAAAGACAGAGACAGAGTTTTTGGAATATACTGGCCTTAATACATTATCTTTATTCAAAGAAAGACTAATATTTGACAAGAATTACATATTCCGTTTAATCTGAACACAATGCATTGTTTAATTTTTATTACCAATTGCAACTGATATGACAAAATTTCAACTCAAACCTCTGTTTAACAGTACGACGGCCTCGATGATTCGTATAACGACTCCGCCGACGAGTCCTTAAGTGAATCCACATCGGGCGCTCCACCTAACACCACCGGTCATTCTACGGTACGTATACTCAATTATTTCTAACACACTTGAATATATTTTTTTTTTTCATTTATTATGGCATCAAACAGTCATATCTAAAGCATACGATATACATTGTAGACATTAAAAACAAAAAGGCCTAATAGTGCCAAAAATCTAAAGATTATATAAATTTAAAGATTTAGGTTTAAAGAATATAATTTACCTTAGGGCGTACTCTGCATACTAGCGCCGCCAATGGAACGAGAATCAGAAGAAATTGTGAATTATCTCTGTCGAAGAAACTTTGTGGTACTTTTTATCGCTTAAAAATAATTGCTATACCTGTCGTTTAGTTTAAACGAAGTTTTTTTGCGAAAAACTCATGTCGAGTCACCAACATTTGTGACTAGTTTTACATGTACTTGATGACGTCACGAATACGAACACGTCGCATGATCTGAATTATCCTGTCTATTATTTTAGCGAGACACACGGCAAAGTTGCGGCAGCTCGATAGGAAGCGCAACCGACGACGGCATTTATTCCCGCGAGCACCGACATCACCCACTATCGGGTACGTACACTGCGCACTAATCCACGCCCCACGTTTGCTTCACATAACACGAGTTAGCTTCCACGAACGTCCCACGGCCGTTCCCAATAAACTATCCACAGTAAGATACACCTACTGAAAATATGTTGCCTATCGATTTCTCTAAACGGGAAATTACAGCAATTTTCATTAGAAAACTGCCGAGAACTTTTAATTGAAAACTCTGAGAACTTTTCATCAAAAGTTTTCTGATTAATATCAGATATATTCATCAGATCCAGACATAGTAGTCCTGTTTCTTAATGAGGATAGGTTATTGGGAACCGTCACTTGCACCGAATGTGCCTTGTAGCGGTGCGAAACCAGAACCATATTGTGATTGACTCCTGCTTTTGTGTCCCGTTTATAATGTGACTAATGCTTCATATTTAATCAAGTATGTCACAAATTCATAGGTAATATATAATAATACTTACATTCATCTTTTATCGTCCTGTGTCGACCATTTTATTAAAACAACTTAGCTGTTTATTACTGTCAGAAAAATCACTTACAAATAATTATTTCGTCCCTCTTTATGTTTAGGATTTAGTATATATTTTTTTATAAGCAGATGGAGTAGATATGAGTCAAAGTATCTGTGTAGGATTAGCTATTTTAGATCCGTCGGCGTCAGTAGTCGAATAGCTGATGCAAGTGTCGGCAAAGACGCAACCATTCGTTAGTTTTTGAGATTTACAGCCTGTTTCACAACCAAAAAGTAAGTTCTGAGTAGCTCACTTACCAGTGCGTCATCCATCCATCCCTGTTACGACTGACACGACAAGAAACGTCAAATATATAGTACTTAGTATATAAAGTAGGTGAGATAGGTTGTACAACGGTTGGCGGTCGTAGGTCCGCCAGCATCTCTGGCCGAGCAGCTGAAGCAGGTGTTGGCGGAGCGCGAGCGGCGGCTGGCGTCCGACGGGCCGCCCGCCCCCGCGCCCCACCCCGCCCCCCCCGCCCCACCCCGCCCACCGCGACCCCGTGCAGCTCACCAACGAGCTCGTGGACGAGATCCGCCAGGCCGTCAGCGAGGCCAACGCCAGAGGTATAACACCGATACACCGACACTACTTATAGGAAAACTATATCGTGAAATAGTATAATGTAACGAGATGCTGTTTGGTTACCCAGTTAAAGACTCCCAACTCCCAAATACACATTTTAATAATGAAAGGTAGATAGAGCAGATAGTAACACCGACACTACTTATTGAAGAAGATCCGTAAAGTGACGATAGGTAGTTCGTTTATGTTGTTTATTCCCAAGCATACATATTATGGTATTGAATTGTTATGTTGTTGTTTACGTACGAGTCATAAAACACATCATAATAAATAATAAATTGTTGGTTCGTCGTATAATTACGTATTTATGTTGATTCCCGATACAAAAGTCATCCTAATATAATATTATAAATGTGAAAGTTTGTGGGTTTGGATGTTTGTTCCGCAATCACGCAAAAACTACGGAACGGATTTGGTTGAAATTTGGCACACAGATGGTAGATATCCTAAAATAAAACGTTATGGTACTTTTTATCCTGATATTCCTACGGGAACGGGAACCACGCGGCTGAAACCGCGGGCGGCCGCTAGTTGACTAATATAATAAATACATGCATAAACATTTCATTCAAACAAAAACATACATTATTATATTAGAATAAAATTATAAATAAAGTATTGTTACTTCTGTTATAGAATTACGGATATAAAAAGACCATACGATAATCACTAATTATCTTATCCTGTTTTACTTGTAATGAGTATTTTTATAGAGACGTTTTTTTTATATTTGTTTCTATTACTTTATGACTATGTAATCTTATTCTTTCACTATCATTCCTTTGGCTGCTTACACTACTTGCATTTTACATCATGGGGAATGTCTGAAAAAGAAACAAATTGACTGTTTTTTATACGTAGGAATAAGCTCTCTTATATTATAAGGAAAAATTTGAGAATATTAAAAAACATACAATAATATATAGCTTCATCTTAACTTGTGTCAAAACTTTTTTTTTAATACAATGCTGTGGTTGTGGTTGGTGGTCCGTGGTGGCTGGTGGCTAAAGGAATAATCTACTCTCGTACTTTTGCGAAAGACGAAATGTTTCACGCAATCAAAAATTTTTAAACTTTTTACTATTATTAAGGGAGCTTATTCCTATAAAAAAATTCAGACAATTTTTTTTCAGAAATTCCACGTTTGCACAATATACTTTTATTAAATTAAGCTAATACTTAAAAATATATAATTATCCGAGTCTGTCATTAAAATTATCCTCCTAATAAATAAAAATATACTGTGCCGTTTAAATTACTACTACATTAATTTTTTGCCTAGTGTTGTGTTGTTATTTTTTCATGGGTTTATTGTTGTCAATATCTTTTTTGTATATTTTTTGGTGACGGTATTTTCTTGTTTACCTTTATGTAATCGTAAAATTACTTTAGCTTTTCTTCTTTCTCTATTAAATTTCGGAATTATTTACTTAATTAAAATGGGCCTCTTTACAGTTTAACATACTTCAGTTAAACTTATAATTTTATAACTTGTTTTAGAAGGCGGTGATTTTACTGAGGGGGATGATACTTTACATACCGTCGGCGAAGAGTGACAACCTCGTAAATCCTCTTTCTCATCTTAAACAATTTTGCCGAGTTTTTCGTCACTGATGACCAGCTTCTGTCATTGACGAGGTTTTCATAAAATGCAATAGATGGCGTTGTACGCATTAGAATGAAATATGAGTGAGATAGAGTCGTGAGATAAGAAGTTTTCTGACAAAAACTACAAAAAAATTCTAAATAAAAAGGAGATTTACGAGGTTTTCACTCTTCGCCGACGATCGACGATACATACATTATGTTTTTCTGCACTATAATGGCGTATCCAGAATAGTATGATATAACGATTTATTGATACGTAGTTGACAATATCCAATGTCTCTTGTCAGTAAAGTTACGATAAATCGCTATGTCTTATTGTTTTCTGGTACTTATACAACGGGAGCTGAACCGGTGCGATTAAAATTGACAATAGACCCACTCTAACTTTACTCGAGAATGTATAGCAAAGAAAGAGTCGTTTTGTACCGCAAACGCTCTGAAGTTGTCGCTGATCACTGTCTTTTGACAATTTACGGCCGATTTCAATAATCTATCTTCATTAAGAGATAGGCCTACTATGGATCTGTTATTAGGCAACTGTTGTTATTTTTCGTCATTTAACAAAATATCTAGACAACAAATCTTTAGTAAGCTATCTCTTACTGAGGATAGTTTATTCAAATCGGCCGTAAATTGACAGTATACAGACAGTGATCCGCTGCAACGTCACTCAAGAATCTGTGGGAAAGAGAGAGAGAGAGAGTCGTTTTGCACCGCTAGCGCTCTGAAGATGCCGCAGATCACTGTCTATTGTCAATTTAATCGCATTGTACATAGTACGTTCCCCTGCCGTCATTTATGGCCCAAAAGGTGCGCTTGATGAAACCAGCGGCATATTAGTATGTTGTTATATTAGGCATGGTATTCTGACTAAAAACACTTGTTGTGATTCGTTTGGTCTGATCGTGCGGATGTGGTTGTAGTGAAGAAAGCTCCGACTTGTGTAGTCGGCGGCGAAGTGCCGTGGCAGCCGCTGTCCACGGCCGCGTCCGAGTGCAGCCTGGCGCCGCACGCCGCCGCCGGGCCCTGCGCGCCGCTGCCCGTCAACCAGTGGACCAAGCAACAGGTGACCATTACTGGCGACTTGTGTAGTCGGCGGCGAGGTGCCGCGTCCGAGTGCAGCCTGGCGCCGCACGCCGCCGCCGGGCCCTGCGCGCCGCTGCCCGTCAACCAGTGGACCAAGCAACAGGTGACCATTACTGGCGACTTGTGTAGTCGGCGGCGAGGTGCCGCGTCCGAGTGCAGCCTGGCGCCGCACGCCGCCGCCGGGCCCTGCGCGCCGCTGCCCGTCAACCAGTGGACCAAGCAACAGGTGACCATTACTGGCGACTTGTGTAGTCGGCGGCGAGGTGCCGCGTCCGAGTGCAGCCTGGCGCCGCACGCCGCCGCCGGGCCCTGCGCGCCGCTGCCCGTCAACCAGTGGACCAAGCAACAGGTGACCATTACTGGCGACTTGTGTAGTCGGCGGCGAGGTGCCGCGTCCGAGTGCAGCCTGGCGCCGCACGCCGCCGCCGGGCCCTGCGCGCCGCTGCCCGTCAACCAGTGGACCAAGCAACAGGTGACCATTACTGGCGACTTGTGTAGTCGGCGGCGAGGTGCCGCGTCCGAGTGCAGCCTGGCGCCGCACGCCGCCGCCGGGCCCTGCGCGCCGCTGCCCGTCAACCAGTGGACCAAGCAACAGGTGACCATTACTGGCGACTTGTGTAGTCGGCGGCGAGGTGCCGCGTCCGAGTGCAGCCTGGCGCCGCACGCCGCCGCCGGGCCCTGCGCGCCGCTGCCCGTCAACCAGTGGACCAAGCAACAGGTGACCATTACTGGCGACTTGTGTAGTCGGCGGCGAGGTGCCGCGTCCGAGTGCAGCCTGGCGCCGCACGCCGCCGCCGGGCCCTGCGCGCCGCTGCCCGTCAACCAGTGGACCAAGCAACAGGTGACCATTACTGGCGACTTGTGTAGTCGGCGGCGAGGTGCCGCGTCCGAGTGCAGCCTGGCGCCGCACGCCGCCGCCGGGCCCTGCGCGCCGCTGCCCGTCAACCAGTGGACCAAGCAACAGGTGACCATTACTGGCGACGTGTGTAGTCGGCGGCGAGGTGCCGCGTCCGAGTGCAGCCTGGCGCCGCACGCCGCCGCCGGGCCCTGCGCGCCGCTGCCCGTCAACCAGTGGACCAAGCAACAGGTGACCATTACTGGCGACTTGTGTAGTCGGCGGCGAGGTGCCGCGTCCGAGTGCAGCCTGGCGCCGCACGCCGCCGCCGGGCCCTGCGCGCCGCTGCCCGTCAACCAGTGGACCAAGCAACAGGTGACCATTACTGGCGACTTGTGTAGTCGGCGGCGAGGTGCCGCGTCCGAGTGCAGCCTGGCGCCGCACTCCTCCGCGCTATAATAACACCATGCCCTTATTTTTATTTTATTTTATTTTATTTATTTAGAAACAAACGGTCGTACACATATGTTAACAAAAATTATAGATAACAAGTTATACAAGACCTATAGTTTCCTTAATGAAACAATGGAGTGCAAATCATTAACACAATATTGATGTGTATACCTAGAAAAAACATGCGATGTTATATAATATAGATAAAAATAAAAATTTTACATAACAGGGAGAGAACAAAGAACATTTCCCATAAAACTGACCTGTCAAATAACTCTTATAAAGTTGATGTATAATGTAATAAAAATATATGACTGAAGAACACTGGCTATCTACTTAGAATAATTACACCTAGAACGATAATTCTCTACAAAGCGCGCTGACAAAAAGTCCTCATATTTTTGTTGTCGATTATTACATAATCATACTTAATAAGTACAAAACAGTTTCAATTTCCCTACCTTTATGAGATTAGTTATTATATTACTGGATTTTAGTTAGGATTAGGAAATGTATAAAGGATGTTAACCCGAACGCTGAACCGTTCCGGCTCAGTATTATTAAGACACGGCTTCTAAAGTAGGGCCACTTTAATAGGCCACATTTGACATTTGTCAATTTTTGATTCATAGTGAGGTGACCGTAGGTATTCATAGCTTCAAAACATCGATTAAAGTGAATGAATCGATACACCATCAGAAAGATTTCGAACATGGGATATGAATTCAGTTATTATGAAAAAGTACTTATGAGGATACTGTTTAATTTTAACTAAGATGCATTGAAAATCAAATCTAAAAATCATTAGTCAAATCCCTGTCCGATTATTATTTTATATCGTAAAAGGAAACGATAAAACAAACAAGTAGATATAACAAAAACGTTACGTTTTTTAACGTAACCGTAAATATTTAACTGATGTTCTTATTTGCAAATTAAAAAAAACCTACCAAGTGCATATCGGGCCATGCGCCGCAGGGTTCCGTAGTTCCCTAATACCATACCATATTTAATACCACTATCATTTTTTGTCTGCAAAAATAACTTTGTTTTTCACAGTGTTGGCATGAATGACAAAGTTATATTTGCGGTTTTGGAAAATGAACTATATCTCAAAAATTGATTACTATATCTCGTTCAATCCAATTTTTGTTGAAAGTGTTTATTAAGATCTACAGCTTATCTTTTTTTTAGATTTTTCACTCTCTTATTTCAAAAGGGGGGACACACATTTTACCACTTTGGCGGTGTAATATCTTTCAAACGGTTGACTTTGAGAAAAAAATGTCTTAGGAACCTCAATGTCATTTTTAAAGACCTATCTATACAACGTGTTAATGAATTAACGCAAAATGAGAAAACCGTTTCTTCGGACCATCAAACTGAACAACTTTTACTATGGGACCAACTCTGAAATCGCGAAACAAAAACAGCTGCTTCATACATTTTTTTTATTTTCGTTTTTAACTTTTGTATGAAACAGCTGATTTTTTCGCGATTTCAGAGTTGGTCCCATAGTAAAAGTTGTTCAGTTTGATGGTCCGAAGAAACAGTTTTCTCATTTTGCGTTAATTCATTAACACATTGTAGACAGACACTCCGCAAGTATTGGTTTGAAGAAAAAATAATTTTTCAGTTTTTGTTCCATGTATGGGGAGCCCCCCTTAATCTTTTTTATTGTATTAAAATCGTTATCAAAATACGTCTACCTACCAAGTTTCAACTGTGTAATCTCAATACTTTCGGAATAAAGTGGCTGTGACATACGGACGGACAGATAGACAGACGACATGACGAATCTATAAAGTTTCCGTTTGTTGCCATTTAGGCTAAAAAATGCTAACAAAGCTAATGAAGATTTGAAATAATATGACTTTCAAGTATCTACCTGCGATAAATAGTGGAAATAAAATTTGTTGTCGCGTGCCGTCAATTTCTTATATAAAAATTGGCATTATTCATTTATGGTGAAAATATTCCTTTACAAAGTAATCATTGCATTCAACTTTCGATTTTTCGATTTTTGGGTAACATCCCTAGTGTTTAAAAAGAAAAAGTTTTCACTTACATAACATTGTAACGACGTGAAGTTTTCATAAAACAAAAATTGATTATTAGGTTTAGAATGATTTTTCAGAAAAAATAAATCGAAAAGTAAATTTTTTCGGTCACTTTACCGTAAATATATATTCGTAATTGAAAAAAAATGAAGCCATTGTGCTGTTCTAACATCGAAAAAATATATTATATTTGATGCCCGCCGTTACAAGGTTACGTTGAGAAATTTTGATGAAGTGTCAAATGTGGCCTATTAAAGTGGCCCTACTTTAGGTGTAATTCTTCTAAGCCTACCTATATATTATAGAATTTTAGTTTAACAATCAGAAAAATATGTAAGTAAAATATGTAATGGTAAAATCAATATGTTCTGGTTTGTAGTATAACGGTTTTACATAACAATAAAACCGATATTATGTGCCGAGAAGGAAAACATACAGCATTGATTATGAAGAAGCAGTGTGTACTTAGCTTTATGTTGATAGTCTGTGGCGCAAACCATAGACAGACTCGTACTTCCGGCTGCTGTCCGCTAGGTGTCGCCACTGTCACCGGCAAGGGCGGGGAGGTGCTTGCCGCCATGTTTATAGCTCATAGTCTTCACCAGGAAGAACTTCCTGCAATGCTGTATGTTTTCCTTCTCGGCACATAATATCGGTTTTATTGTTATTTAAAACCGTTATATTGATGTGCCTCCGGAAAACATACAGCATTGATTATGAAGACGTGTTTGTTATCTGCTGGTGAGAATGATTAACACAACGCTATGATGATTATTTGTATATATTACTTTGATAATGTAAAATATAACTTAATGGGTATTGATATTACTTTGTTTATAGTATTTTCTATAAAAATCTATCATAATATAGTACTGATTAGTACTATCTAATTATGAAGTAACAAAAAGGCAAAATTCGATTAATATAATTAAAGAATAAGTTCCACTTATCACTAAGTAGATTGATCAATTACACCCGAGTACATAGGTAGAAGAAGAATGTTCTTCTCTAGTGTAAAATGTAGCATTGAAAAAAAATATGCAAAAGTCTTAATATGAGACCAATCATTATACTTACTGCTTATACCAATCATTATACTTACTGCTTATACTGTAATGAATTAGTTTTTTTTTTTTTAATACTTTGCTTTAATGTATTTCAAGGAATGTAATGATAGAAAAAACGCTGTTGGTTTGCTAAGAAAACAAATATATAATGTTTTTCAACAGCTTGGTCCTCGTACCAGCCTAAAAACAGCCACAGCACATCCGCATTTTCGGGGTTGCTCTGACTCTGCTATCTATATAGGTGATACATACCTAATTCTCTATTAGGATAGGACAGGTGATGCAGCTTTTATGGCTTCACATACAGTGATACAATTATTTATTAAGTAACCTGATTAATTTACATCTTCACGCGTACATCGAAATAATGCAGGTCTCCTAGAGAAAACAAAATGATTAAGTTCCTTTTAAGCAGTATTAATTACCAGGAAATATTTACCTATATATTGGACGACAGCATCTAAGTTGACTGTCTGTGGGAATCTGGGAATGAGTCAGTTTTCAAACTGAAAGCTAAATATAAAATGAATATTTGGTCACAATAAATACCGTTATTAGAAACTTTAATAGAGTGACTTGTGGACTTTTCACCCAGACGCTAGCGGTAAATTTTTTTGTTGTTCTACAAGCGAGGTTTAAAAGTGTTTCTTTGACTAAATTAGACTAAATTGGCCAATAGCCATACTAGGAACATAATATATTGTATTGTGACTAATTAAAAAATAATTAAAATCATTATTGTTTTAATATAAACAAGGCTCACAAAAAACTTGTGATTGTTTTTTGTAAGTACTACAATAGTTCTACACTACTACTATAAGCTAGTTCACCTTTCAAACACTGTTCCTTAAAAGATTAAAATAGAAACGTTTACGAAATTGTCAAGTTGAGGTGTTTCAAGGCAAATGTAGCCAAAGTGGTCAATCAGGGGGTACGACCAAAGTTGTCTTCTGATCGCTGGTAAGTGATTTATTAGGGAGTATTTGTGCCGAATTTCTCGTACTTTTACTCACCGGACACCTTCAAGAGAAGGAGACTTCTGAGCTTTATTTTATTTTACTACCCCCTCCCCCAATTTTCAAGACTTACACGATGAATGCTTTCACCTGTATGTACAGGTGAAAGCATTCATCGTCGTGGGGTCATTCACATGTCGTGGGGGTCATCCAACGATGCAGATACTAGGTCCCCTGAATCCAAACGGCCCGAGGTGATTCAGGATAATCTGGTGCGACTAACGGGTACGTACCCGGTATAGTTAGATCAATATTTAAACATTAAAAATATCATGAGAAAGATGTTGGTTGGTGGAGCTACCTAGGCCAAGTGGTATCTAGAAGCTGAAGGCTTATAGTTATAATAAAATTGTATGAGAATATAGTTTGCTGATAGCTTTTTGCAATTTATGAATACGGTTCTGAATAAAATTGCCTTGGTTGTGCAATCTCTCGTTATGCAAACAAGTCTTCCGAAGACTTATGTAGTTGCTCCGAGCTAGAGATGCCTTTTCGCTGGTACTTGTCCTGCTGACAAGTGCTAGGCGGTATGTTATTTTCGTATCTGTAGCCTTCATGTCATGTCGGAGAAAGCTAGTATTCGACGAGTCCAGTTTACTAAAAATAGTTCTTTATTGTCCACATGCCTGGAATAAACGTTCTATCTATAAGAGCATCTTGAATTCAAAACATCTGTAGTTATAATTATTATTTATAAGGGGGGACGCCAGCGAAGCCGGACGGGCGATCAGTCACCCTGGTCGGAACCATTTCACCCATTTCCCCAAATCTGTAGTTAAGATAGAGTATAATTTACGGAATGATATGAAGCTCCGCGTCACCATACCACGTCGTGATGTAGGTACTTAGTACCAACGACAACCGATTGATGTGTATGTCGTGGTCGTTGTATGTCGAGCCACCTTAAGTGCGTAGTAATGCGAGTAGCGGCAGTCAGGTCTGCGTTGGCGAACTCAAAGTTGGAAAAGTTCAGTTTACCCAAGCAATTTAGGAGCTGCAAAAGGGTTTGATACATCTTTGTTGCAAGGTCGAGGTCTTGTAACTTGTTAGGTTAACTTGTTTGTGTGTGACTTAGCAAGGTCATTGTTTTTCCTATCGTAAATACGTGTATAGTATTTTCTAAGTCTTCTAAGATCGGTACTTAGATATTTATCACACATGTCCGCAGCCTTAACGAATTACTTGTACTGATCTAGGTGTCTCCCGGCTTCCGCAGCCTGAAGTCATAAGCTAAGCTATGTTTGGTTCAAGAATCTCACTTGGTGCATAAATCAGTAAATAAAGTGTCTCACAGCTTCCGCAGTCTCAAGACAGCATGTCTCACGGCTTCCGCAGCCTCAAGACATAGATTATATTGGACCAAGTGCCTCACGGCTTCCGCAGCCTGAGACATGACTTGGTTAGGTCCTGAATGACCAAAAAGGAAGTCGTCTAGGCAAACTAGCACTCGACAACCTTTTGCACGCAAGGTCTCCGCGACCTAGCATGTTCCTGATGGAAAGAAGCGAAATTTTGATGACCCAAGGGATGCATGTCATTTAGAGTAACTGACCTCGACTACTGACCTTGACAACAGACCTTGACTATATTGTCCTTGTTAACTGATCTCGACAATTGGCCTTGATAACTGACCTTGACAATTGACCTTGATAATGGACCTTGATAATTGACCCTGATCATTGACCTTTATAATTGACTTTATAAAATCTAACTGAGAAGTGTCCAACTTTGTCATTCAATTCAATACTAAGATTGGAGGAATTTAACTGAATGTGAAATTGTTCAAAACGACTCGGTTTTAATGAATTCGTTCAGATTCGGAAGTCAAAAGTTGATCGCTTACGCTTTTCTTCCGCAGAAAAAGCTTGCGAATACATCAAGTCAAAGTTAAAATGGCTTTATTCAAATAAACTTTACAATTAAGCACTTTCGAATCGACCATATTTTCCTACCACCCGTTCCAGCCTTTTTAACTGACAAGAAGAACGGGCGTAAGGACGTCTGTAACGCCGCGCCTGTTAAAGGTCTTAACGTTATTAGTTCCTTATCATTCTCAATAATTTCCAATATTATTAGTCATTGTTTTATGACTTTGAAAATAGTAGGTAACTTTCGATAAATTCTTTTCGAAAAATCTAAACTATCGTACTGACCACAAAGCATCTTAGCGACGATAATTTCAGAAAACAATCCTTATCTCCAAAACAAAAATAAGGAGCAAAGAAATTTTCACGAGACAAATCATCCCAATTAAAAACGGAGCAAATCAATTTCAAGATTTTTGTTAGTACCATCAAGTTTTGTGAGCCAAATCAATAATGCATTGTGAGTCTGATTATAATAATTCTCTAAACAGGAAAAGCATTCATAAGAGCAGCTATGATTTGTTCTGTGGATACTAAAATGCCGTACTTTTATTGAGCCGACATAACGGATCGTTCAATTTTAGATTGCAGAACCCGACCGGGCTATCGTATCACGCAAATCAAACAATTTTTCCTTGTATTGTAGGCGAGTTAAAAGCTCTTATCTTTTTACGTCAGCAGGTCTAGAGAATTTAAAGAATTTGTAAGCAAAGTGGTGCGACCGTCGACGGTCTCTTGCTGATTGAACAGCGTTAAACGCTTATTAAACAACAAACACCATTTGTTTTAAGCAAACAAAGATTGAAACTCAGTATTCGCATTATTGATTTGCTAGGAAAACTCCATAAGTATTCGTTGCACGAAAATAAAATAATAATGTTTGTGGGTAGACTGACCTGATTACTAACGCGTCGATCCGAGGATCGACCGTTACCTGTGGATTAGCTGCTGCTGCTCGCTGTTGCTGCTGCTACAATCTCGTACGCTGTATCCTTCTCTGGCTTTGATGTGCGTCAGTCATGTGCCGATGACGCCATATTTTCACAAAAACCGTATAAAAAAGGTGCAAGTTAAAGATAAACTTATTTTTAAATTTTGAACAATCGTTTATACGATTAACCGAGCTCAAAACGCGTTCGTTTTATAAGATTGAGTAGATATCAACGGATTTACGTCCGCTCGCGGCAAAAGTACACAACGCTATGAGCCAGGGGGGGGACACTCTTGACACTCCTATACTAAGTGACATTATTGTAAAGGAAGTGCCTTCATCTCTCATCGGCGAAGATCATTACTTCATACAATTTTTTTTTTATAAGAACTCCCTCAACGATCAAGCAATGCTTGACAAGCGCGTAAATGCTTGTCAAGCAGTTTATGGTTTGGGAATAGACAATGATTTTCTAATAGTCATTAGCGAGAGTACATACATAAAGGTAGGTATACTCTTTTTATCAAAAACAAAATTTAATTGTCAGAATTTTCCTTTAGCAATATCACAAAAATCTTTTTCTGTTTTTATTTCGCACGTTTACTTATTTCAGTTGCTCCTTTCCACCGTTTCCCAACAAAAGAATAAGGGCCCGGATAGTTTTAAAAATTGGGTAGAGATTGTTGGTGAAAATGTGTTGACAAGTTAAAAGAATGGGGTCTGCAACCAGCACCTTCGCCAGCAGGATAAGGGCTGCAGGCGTAGTACCTTCCCTTCACTTACCGGCAATTCATCGTGTAAGTTTTTTATGTAGGTACTAGGTAGGAACCATAGTAGAATCAAATTACTACCTCCTTGATTTAGGGTGCGTTTCCACTGAAGCAACATCACGTAAATTTTTTTGGGGTTGGCTTTAAAAATGGGGCGCTTGATTTTGAAATTGAAATATATATAACTTTGTAGAGTTTCGTAAGGCCTTTCAAATGATACTATAACCCCGGCGCGGAAATTTGTATTATTATTTTAGTGTTTATGAAAATATATTTTTTATGTTATATTTTTTTCAGGCAATCAGACCCATCCCAGTTCCAGACCCATTTCAATTCCAACCCATCCCATTTCGTCTTCATATACCAGAAATATCATGTAAGTTTTGTTTACGCATATTAAGGGTAGATATTTCTCAAAATAATTAATTACAAAGACGTAACTGCAAACATCATGCATAATGTAATAGAATTACAAAGACGTAACTGCAAACATCATGCATAATGTAATAGAATTACAAAGACGTAACTGCAAACATCATGCATAATGTAATAGAATTACAAAGACGTAACTGCAAACATCATGCATAATGCCCTCATTATGCATCAATTTCATAAGCTACAATATTTTCAATAATAAAATTACAAACATTTTTTTTTCAGATCACAGCCCACCCCCATCCCACTCTGTTGTCATCCTGATACAGGTGCAATACGAGCTATCGAGCAGTTTGATTGTGGCAACCGCAAATGATGAAAATTAATATTTTTTTTTATAAAAAACAAGTATCATTACTTGTTTCAATTCCGGGACTCTTTGGCTCCATAATCGTTTTATAGACTTAAAGTAAGGGTGTAAGTAAAATGATTGTATTATATCTCGTAATAATATATAGGACTTCATATAGGTGTCAGTTAAATTATTTTGGTTCGACCGTGCACCATCCTTCCTGTTTTTCTATGCGGAAGCATTAATTGCTTATTTACGAATAATTTTACTGGAATGGTTTTAATATTCAGTTATCAATTACTGGCTGCGCAACATGTTTTGATGAAAATGTATTTTCATTAAAACTGCTAGCTATACTTATTAAGTGTTAGTGATGTGTTCTTTACTAGGTTACATTTAACAAGATTATGTTAACCTTACCTGGGAAAAATTAATGGCTGTGGCGAGGGGTGAAATTATGGCGAAGGTAAGCCGTTCAACAAAAGTGTTATGATCTGCATAGTGGATCGGTAGGGTGGGATTTCTAAAAGGTAAGCCAATGCAATGGGAATCATCTTGTATGGACCCTTCGCCACTGGCTGTAGGTACATTAGTATACCTAATACTACTAGGTAGGTATACTAATGTACTACACAAACACAGTCAGGGTACCTACTACGCTAGTAGGCACCCTGACCGTGTTTGTGAATGAATAAATATTAAGAAATAAGAATATGAACAATTTTGAATAAAATTATCCCTAGGCATAAACTGAGAGGAATAAATAAAAACATAATGACTCTTTCACTTAATTGTTTAATTTTGTGTCCTTTTCTTTTCTCCCTTTTGTAATTATGTTTTTAACTGTTTTGTTCTAGTTATCTCTTATAACATTTGAAACGTTTGTTCTCATGTGTTAGATATTTTCTTCGGAAAAAATACTAATACTAGTGAACACGGCGTTTAGAATGTTATAAAAGATAATTAGAACAAAGCCGTAGGTAGGATTGCTAGATTAGGTACTAAAAAAAAAAAACAAACTAACAAGAAGATCGCCGATCAGAGATGGCGCTTCAAAATGAGTAAGTTTTAAAATCGCCAGAGGGCTCTCTACCCCTATTTTTTTTTATCTTACTCTATGCTATGAGCTATAAACATGGCGGCAAGCACCTCCCCGCCCTTGCCGGTGACAGTGGCGACACCTAGCGGACAGCAGCCGGAAGTACGAGTCTGTCTATGGTTTGCGCCACAGACTATCAACATAAAGCTAAGTACACACTGCTTCTTCATAATCAATGCTGTATGTTTTCGGAGGCACATCAATAATTAAATTGTAATTATTTTAATCCACATTAATAATCTTATCCATTACTATATTGCTGATTTTTACTATTAGTTAGCAGTTTATAGATAAAAATAAAGATGCAACTTTATGAGCTATATTACTTCTCTAAACAAGATAATTGATAATTTCAACATTTTGTCAGGTCAGAAATGGACGTCCTCCATTACGATTCAGTTGAAATAACATTTTATGGATACATAACTATTGAACATAAAAAATAAAAATACTTATTAAACATACTCGAACAACCCAGGCACTAAACCTCTTTAAAAGCATTCTTAATTTCACGTATCGAAGAATTGAATATATCTATATTTGAAAGTTTCTTATTTTGGTCAAACATTCTGCATGCACGTCTCGTAAACATATTATTTCTGATGTAACATGTTCTGCTATATGGAATGTGAAATAAGTTTCTACTGCGACAACCACGTTCAAGTCTGCGAGGTACCCTTAGATTAATTTTGTTAAGTAAATTAGGGGCATCAACAAGGTTATTTAGTAATTTATATAGTAAAACAGCATCGACACAATTTCTACGGTCTTCGAGAGTCTGAATATGATAGTTAGACAAAGACTGTTCATAACTAGAATGCGCGTCAGAATTTCGATAGTTTATTGACTTAATAAATTTCTTCTGAATCCTTTCAATTCTGTGAATGTGTTTCTTTACAATATGGTTTCCAAACCGCACTGGCAAACTCTAATCGGCTACGGACAAAACAATTAAAAAGTGTTTTATATTAGTAGTTTACACCTTAGTAGACACCACACTCTTAAACTTGCAGTAACTTTTAAAATACATAAAATAATAACTTTATAGTCCCTTCTTGAAATTAAACGGTTTTTTTTTATTTCACAACTCTAACTTTTATAGTTTAAGAGAAATAACAATTTTAAAAGTGCGGTACTACTACTAAGATTTCGAAGGCCAGTGTATTTTGAACTTAAGAGCATTGATTCGTCACGGAATTTCATACAAACTTTCAAGTCCTTATTTTTCAAAGTGAATGAACCGATTCTAATGAAAATGCAAAAACAGTTTGCAATCAATTCATGGCGGTGGAGCTACACATGCGTTTTCAACAAACAGAACAATTTCCTATGATTTTAATTGATTTCTAATGTAGAGCATTAATTTCCAGGTGTGGCAATGGGTGTCGGGTCTAGGCGAGGGCCTGGAGCGGCACGCGGGCGCGTTCGCGGCGCGCGGCGTGGACGGCGCGCTGGCGCTGGCGCTGAGCTCCGCCGACCTCAAGCTGCTGGGGCTCGGCGGCGACGACCGGCGCCGCATGAAGCGCCGCCTCAAGGAGCTACGCAGCGCACACGAGAAACACCTCAAAGCCCTCAAAAAAGCCGAGAAGAAAGCTAAGAAAAAGTAGACGTCGCAACTCGTCACGGTTTTGACGCAGATCGTCACTTTCGCAAATGGACATCGCGAAAAATTTTTCGCGATGACCGTTTGCGAAAATGACGATCTGCGTCAAAACCGTCACACGCACTCGCCGTACGCACTGGGTCAGTTACACGAACTCGTTTATTTAACTTTCCGATGTTACACAGTTATTATTGTCACCTACGTTTAGAGCGGTTAACGTAAACTGCGGCGATGTGGGTGCCCTCTGTTGCACTTCCCTTGTACGTTGGACATGAGCGGCCTTTTTAAATAAAGAACGAGTTTACACCCTGGCTACCCCAAAAATATTGCTTAGCGATATTACTCTTTACGTTTGACGCCTCGAAGCGTCATATTCATAAGCAAACTTGTCGGTTTAACGCGGGTGTAAACTTATTCTTCGTTTATTAATAAGACCGAAGTGGCCTATTTTTTGCAACGACTTTTCAGTCTGATAGTCACCTATGCTCACCCTTAACGACGAGCTACGCTTGACAAATGATCCTTTGTCACGCAGTGAAAAACTGAAAATCAAATTGCGTGTCGGAATAATTCTTAATTTCATTAAAATTTGGAAATTTATCAAATCAGCAAATTTTAAATAAATACCTTATTCTCAAAATCTAAAAACATGAAAATTCTTCATTCTATTCTCCTTCTTTTAGTTTTCAATTATTTCTATTGGAGTGCCATCTGACCTATAGCTTAGAGTTTAGAGACGTTAGTGCTGCTTCGAACGAAGAAACGAATCTAATATTAATCGAAAATTAGGCATAAGTGAATAAAAACAGGACACTTAGAAAATATAATTTAGACTGTCTACAATAATCTGATCTTTCCTGTATTTAATCCTCCAACAGGTATTGTGTTGAGTGTAATGATAAAAATCTTCGTTGTTCCTACATTTTGTATTAATTGCGTCAGGTTTTCTTCGAGTTCTGAATGAATTTATGGACGATAGGAAAAACACTGGCTCAATCTAGTCATAAGATGAATTATAAACTGTTTGAAATCGTTAATACCTAAGTATTTTAACATTTTCCTTACCTTAGACATTTTCATATAATTATAAGAATAGGATAAACTGTCATGTCAAGTATCTATCATGTCAAGCTATGTATTAACTATATTTAACTTATTTTAGATTTCGTAAAACTATGCGAATTGATTTTTATAACTCTGGCATTTAATTTCAAAATATATTGCACAAAATGTACTTAGAAATACGGCGGCACGAAGCTTGTCGTCAGCCTTAGTGTTAAAATTTAAAAAAATAGTCAAGTTTCATGATGCAGTGATCTCATTTCATGTAAGAGTACCGCTACGTATCCATCTCACCCGAGGCGCAGTATCTGTAGAAGCAACCTTCCTTCACTGGTGGTCTTGTGATGAGATGCAATTTTGATTATTTATAATACATTCCAATATACTTTCTTCTTTATGTAGTTATCTGTGTGAGTTTTGATACTTTAGTACTTTATAGTTTGTGACATAAATATGTGTTGTAACTCCTGTCTGCGTATGCGTAGTTATGTATGTTTGGTTTATTCGCTGCCTGATGTCATGTAAATACAGTCTCAAGCGTAGACTGAATGGGACTACTGAAGAGTGGTTGGGAGGCCGTGTGACTGAATGTACATTTGGATTATTTATTTCAATTAAGATTTAGTGATAAATGTAAGTAGAGTCCACTAACCATTGCCAAAATTAAACAGTACTTTGTTTTGATATTGTTGATTTATTAATTACTTTTTTCTTAAATTATGTTAATATTTATTTTGGGACCAAATTAATTTATTATGAACTTACTTATTTTATGTATTTTGGTGTGTGTTCAGAAGAAAGATTTTATTTATAATTTAATAAACAAACCAAAGTCTAAATCATATTGTTTTTACTGTTTTAATCAGTGTGAACAACATGTATATTATGTGAGGTGATGATGGAAATATAATCTGCAGTGTAGTCAAGACTTTTATTAGTCGCTTACCTCTTAACTAAACCTTAATAATAGTGCTATTAAACGTTACGATAAAAATGGTGCATTGGCTTGGCTCTTATATACGAAAATATTAGTTTCAATAGTTGGAATGGCTAAACCTTGTCTGCTCCCCCAGTTTTCACGCGATTCCTTCGGACTAGATGAATTTTCTCTTTCTTGACACTATTGTCACAGAATATATAATAGTACTAACGTACAGAAGTCGGTCCCCGCGAGGACCATCAAATAATAAGCTACTCTCGCTGCACGGCAATAAAGTGCAATTTCAAACTGCACAACGCTGCGTGCATAAAATTTTAGCACCTACGAAGAAGAAAGAGAGGCGTCTCTTTCTGTCGCATGGCTCTGTCTCAACCGACACATTTCGGGGCTGCTACTCGCCTGTTATAGTTACTGATATCATAGAAACTATTCGTTATGCCCATGAATATACGAGTACAATGAAATTACTAATAGGTACCTAAGTACTTATAAAATAAATCTACCTAATAGGTGAGCTGAGCGTATGTAAAGAGCACAAATGCATTAATAATAAGTATTTCTAAGTAGTTAGAGAAGCTCGATGGCGCAGTGGTATAGCGCCTGGCCCAACGATTGCGGAGGTTAAGCAACTTTCGCAAGAGTCGGTCATGGGATGGGTGACAAAAAATTAATTATCACGAGTTCCTCCGTGCTTCGGAAGGCACGTTAAGCCGTTGGTTCCGGATGCATTTGTAGTTGTAAACACCCGCTAATCCGCATTGGGCCCGCGCGGTGGTTTAAGGCCCATCCTTCTTATCCACCCATAAGGAAGGCCTGTGCCCTTGCAGTGGGGACATTAAAATGGCTGATGATTAATCTGTTTAATTAAGTAAAGTAAGTAAGTGTACCTACCTGGTTACTTGTGAAAACAATATTATTTGGGAGTGATGTCACAGAATATATAATTGATAATGTTAGGTGATGTATAAAGTTCGGGATGATTTACGTAAAAAGTTGTAATTACATAAAGACAATTTTTTTCATTATTATTATGATAAATACTTCTAATGCTTAAAGAATACGGAGTGAGGTGAATGAGACACGTCTGACGAAAGGCGTACTTACAATATAGGTACCTACTTATTTTAAAATAACATTATCGGTATTTACCGATATACTTGTATGGCATTGTTCGTTCGTATCGTTCAAGCTCTGCGCTCTCGTCGCTTGCACACGGCGCGCGTTTCGGTCGGCGCGGTGATATCCCTCGATAATGGCCCTCTTGGAGTGGGCCGCGAGCAGTAGGCTAATATAAAAAGTTTAAGCGCGGAGTGATACCCCCCTGCTATTGTCTAGTGCTATTCCCCTGCGACACAACCTCAGGACACAGCAGACCCTTAGTTGCTGAGCAAGTAAGTGGCACTACAATTTCACGCAAGCACGTCACCAAAGTACCAGGGTTACAGGATTGACCTTGAATTCAAAACCGATCAACATAGTTGAGCTGTTGAGAAGTAAAATAGTTGATCAAAATGGAAATAGGGGCAAAAAGGTATTGCATTTTGGTATTTTCTAAACATCCAATATCGCTTTTGGGCCAGAGGTTCTGACGCTTACAATTTCAGCGACTTGTTTTAAATTAAACAAAAAAACATTTTTAAAACATACCAAGTTTGGGCTCCTCCAGATCCGATGCAGTTGAATTATTTTTTGTAAAATACTCCTCAAATGTTACATATAATATCCTCTAAAAAACAATTTTTAAAATATTAATTGCCCAACAAAAATATTTTTTTAATTACACTTTTTTTTGTAACAGTTTTCATTCTTTCTGTAAGTTTTAAAATCCATTCTAGCCAAAAGTGGCCACTTGGAGCTAAAATGGATTTTAAAACTTACTAAAAAAATGAATTTTTTAAAGAGTTATTCAAAAAATATAAGAGACAACTCAAGAGGGCATGATCTTAGCTTTTTTAGGGTTCCGTACCCAAAGGGTAAAAACGGGACCCTATTACTAAGGCTCCGCTGTCCGTCTGTCTGTCTGTCTGTCACCAGGCTGTATCTCATAAACCGTGATAGCTAGAAAGTTGAAATTTTCACAGATGACGTATTTCTGTTGCCGCTATAACAACAAATACTAAAAACAGAATAAAATAAATATTTAAGGGGGGCTCCCATACAACAAACATGTTTTTTTTTCAGTTTTTTGGTACGGAACCCTTCGTGCGCGAGTCCGACTCGCACTTGGCCGGTTTTTAATATTGACTTGGTTTACGATAAATAAAAATATGGTAGTGTCGTGGGGAAGGAGGGAAATAAATGTTTTGGCGATGCTAGTAGTGGGTATAGTAGGGCGCCTTAAATATGAGCAATAGATGAGATTCACATGTCGCAATACATAGACTTTGTTGAATTGTATGATCTTTGCTTTTTTTAATATTGACTTGGTTTACGATTAATAAAAATATGGTAGTGTCGTGGGGAAGAAGGGAAATTAATGTTTTGGTGATGCTAGTAGTGGTTATAGTAGGGCGCCTTAAATATGAGCAATAGATGAGATTCACATGTCGCAATACATAGACTCTGTTGAATTATATGGAATGGGGAAGGCAACTGTCAAAATGGCGCTGCGTATGCTTGTTCCACGAGAACTATGAAAACAAAGGACTTTTACTAAAAAAAACAATTTTTTTTAGCTTTAAAATGATTAAATTCTGTGTATAGATAGGCTTTAAGAATGTTGGCACTTACTAATTTCCGAAAAATCTGGATATAGAGAAAAAATTGATAAATTCTTTAAGAATAAAAACGTCTTAATTTGGCTTTAAATTCTGGCTTTTGCATTGTATTGTAGAATAGTCTTATATCCATTTTGGGTCAAAGGATCTTTTTCGGTAAAAAATATCACAAAATAAATACCTATTTTCCCATACATTTTGTTCTGAACGTTTAATGTCTTAGGAACAAGCGTACGCAGCGACATCTACAATTAGCTTTGCGTTGCCAATCCCCATTGACAAGCTTGTGGCACGTCATTTTATACTTTGTTTATGCTGTAAGCGTAGCGTTCAAACGCATGAATGTTGGCCATTTGAGTAGGAAGGCAGGTAGGAAAGGAGAAAATGAACAGAAATAATAACCATTAGATGGTATGCGCTTTATTGGTTTGTTTTCATAGGTAGGTAATAATGTATTGTATGGCAGTTACGGACTCTCAATATAGACGCTCAGTCGCAATGAAACACCTCGCTGGGTTCTGCTGAAAATGCTATAAAATAACGCAGCATTTCTTCCTCCTCCTACGCCATCGGGATATGTCAGAATTAGTACTGTAAGCCTTGCGTACATTTTTTTTATAAGTTTTAAAGCCTCTTTTCTTTCTAGTTCTTGAGTCTCGTGATTGCACTCGAGCACAATCGCAAGGCGAGCCAGCTCTGGTGATAGTGTCCATAGCACTGGGACATTTGCTCCGTTTCTTTATGCACTGCTTGTAGCATCTGTCGGGGTCCGGGCAGGGCGCCGGCCGCGGGCGGTGCCTGTGAACGCTACACGACGGCGCTGATACGCATGGTTTTATACTTTTCGAAGAATACGTAGCTGCAACAGAAAACTCTATCGTATCACCAATCTTAATAGTTCATTTAAAATCAAGAAGTGTAGCTAAAGTGTAAAATTGTACCATGTGGTTAGCACTTAACAGTTACATTGAAGGGGTTATCGCACAACATATGGAAGGAGAGTCATTATAATTATCAAGCAACGCGCAAATGGATCATCATTTCCCGAACTCGAGCTGTTCAGTATTCTTTGTAGGAAGGTATTTACTAGAGTCTGTTCGGAAAGAGAACCGACTTGGGATTTGTGCTTGATCACCGTTTTTGTCATGTTGACGGCACTGTTATACGTAGGTACAGTACGAGGCACATATCTTGATATTTTTCCGACAGAGTGGGGATAAGTTCGCGCATGTGCTCTTGCGAGCGACCAATAGCGCGCGCCCCTCCCGCCGCCCGCGCCCCTCACCGCTACGCATGCCCATAATACGTGTTCCGCGCAATCCCCACCCGATTTCAAGATATATGCCTCGTACTGTAGTGCAACTATCTTGACTTGAAGCTGTTGACCATTAAGTATACCTAGGACAGGCAGTCCAGTTAGGTAAGAGATCTCTCGTCGAATCCAACTCTCATGGGCAGCATTCGGGAAGCTTCAAAAAAGTGTCTCAAGACGAATGTTTACCAAGTTTGTGTTGCCGTTGCCAGTGATGACTTACGGCAGAAACGTGGTCGCTAACTATGGGTCTCATAAGGAGGCTCAAGGTCACCCAGTATGCGATGGAGAGAATCATACTCGGCGTTTCCCTGCGTGATCGAATCAGAAATAAGGAGATCCCGCAGGAGAACTAAAGTAACCGACATCGCTCGAAGGAATGCTCAGCTGAAGTGGCAGTGGGCTGGATACATAGCGAGAAGAACCATGGCCGTCGGGGCGGAAAGGCTGTGGAATGGCGACCGCGCACCGGACGACGCTCTGTGGGTAGGCCCCCGACAAGGTTGACCAACGATCTGATGAAGGTCGCGGGAAGCTGCTGGATGCGGGCAGTGCAGGACCAATTGTCGTGGAGATCCTTGGGGAAGTGCCTATACCCAGCAGTGGGTGTCGTGCGGCTGATATTTTCTTATGATGATCTTGACTTGCTTGATAGATATTAAGATATTACCTACATTCGCAATAAACCGTCACAGTGCGGCCAAAATGGTCATAAACTGTAATCAAGCACAAATCCAAAGTCGGTTCTCTTTCCGAACAGACGCTATAATAGCGGCGACCCGCCCTCACTTCGCTTCGAGTTAAGTACTATATATAAGGTGGTACCAAATTATCTAATGATACTTAAACAGGTGATAGTGTTGCTTAATTAAACTGAACAACTTTCTCCATAGAACATAGGTCGAAAAACGAATTTTTTTTTTCGCCATTCCATAGTAAGTTGATCAGCTGACCAGTACATTTTGTATGGGAGTATGAAATTTTTTTTTCGTTTTTCGACCTATGTTCCTTGGAGAAAGTTATTCAGTTTAAGCAACACTATCACCTGTTTAAGTATCATCAGAACATTTGGTATCACCTTATATTTCGTAATAAAGAATACTTTTTTGCAATTTTCGTAGGGACCTCCAATTTTTTTTAACACGTTTTTTTTATTTATAAATACTTTTTTTTATCTGTTTAGTAATTTTTGAATTTATCCATTACAAACAAATCTTTCCTCTTTACAACGCACATTTATCAGCATCGTAACGACATCCTGCCTTTCTATTGTCTAATTTCAAAATCTATCGCAATCGCTTTCAGGATGTAACACATTGATGCTTCTCTTTGGCACAAATAAAAACTTACCAAAGAAATGCAGCAATGTCTAACATTCATCTGTCAAATGAAAGCGATTGCGATAGATTTTTAAATTAGACAATTAGCCCTCAGAGTGCCTAGTACGAGTTGTGTTTCTCACCTCACTTTGCGAATAGTATCGAGTGAAAGAGAGGAAATCATGCGAGTGAGTGAATGAGTGAAAGAGAGAAGACGATAGTTTACTATTCGCAAAGTGAAGTGAGTACAAAAAATCAACTCGTACTAGGCCCTCTGCTCGCCTCGAGACAAGCTCGCATACCTACCGCAAGTGATGCGTTTATTTACGTAACCGCACCGCAGTGTCTCGGCGCCCCGCTTGTTACAATTTGCAAATAACTAGCAGCGGTCTCCGAACCACTTCTAAATAGAGGGGCGGGCGCTCTAAAATGTCAGTCAGCTTATAAAAACGCTGGAGATAGATGCTGCTACTGATTCGCTCCGGTGGTTTGTTACCTTTATGATAAACGCTTAAAAATTTAATAAAACAATGGAGGTGAATTATCTTAAATGTATTTGAAATTAAGTCTTAACAATGTGAAGGATCCAACGTAACATAAAAGCATAGATGTTATTTTTCTCTTTCAGATTTTTTTCCTAAAAGAGGTGTCTTGTAAAAAATGTGCCTTAGACAGTGTAGTCAATATAGTTATAGTGCTTTCGCACAATGCTTAGTTTAACCTCCTCCGCCCAAGACATATTCCAGGGCCAGAACACATTTGATTTTATTTCTTGTGATTACCCAACGAAAATTACTTGAGCTGTAACCAAGTCGGTTCTTATTATAAAATTGTACATTTAGATTTTTTTAATCGTCCTCGATGACCGTGTCCGGCACAGCAGTCGGTGCGCGAGCGTTTCTTGCCCTGTCTCCGATGGTAGTTTGTGTAACTGTGGCTCCCAGTCAACCTATCTTTCTTCTTCATTTTACCCTCCTTAGATTTACGTTTCAAGAACTTCTGAACCTGAGGAACACTTCTTGGGTTTCTTTTTCCACAGCTGCCACATGTCGATTTGGACCTTGTCGCCATGATAGACACGGCACTTCGGCAAGGCCTTATACCTTTTGAGATAGTTTTTTTTAGACATTTTTCTGGATTTTTGCATGGTGGTGGCGTTGGATGACAGCGCACGGGGGCGCAGGACGCTGATGGTGTGCACGGCGGGTGAATAGAGGGGGCCATTGGTGATTATTAATCTGAAATGAAACGAAGCAATCGTCACACAAGATCACAGGAAAAAACCGAAGCCAGCTTCATCTTTTACTACAACTGCCACTCATATAATAGTTAATTCAAACTACTTACCTATTGAAACAAAACAAACTTGCTGAATACTTCCTTCACTATCACAGAATTTCGCAAAAATTAAAACTTAACCTAAGAAAAGTGTTTGTATTGTGTAGTGTCAAGATGTGTTTTATCCTTCCTGTAGATACTCACTATACTTGCTCATGATATTTTGGTACTTTTGGTGATGTACCCAGAACTTCCTCCAGCTTCAAAATTTACACTAAAGTTGAAAGAAAAAGATACTTATAATTAGGTTACCTTTTTGAGAGTAGGATATACAAAGATACAATAAAATTGTTTACGTTGTTTAGTACCTATTAAACTTTTAACATTAAGTGACTTGTCCACAACTTTGTACAAAAGTTCAATGCCTGTGTACAAATGCAATTTTATCATAATGTATTATTAGGATTGTGTTCAACCTGACCACGCCAGCTCCAACGCATAGCTATTGAACTTTTGTATGTTATAATAACGAGTGGACGAGATCAGTAAGGTATGAATGGCAGTCTATAATGAGGCTGGCTTCTCTGTGTTAAATATCTCTACAGCAGGCTTCTTTGTACAAAGCTGTCAACAACATTGTCTACTGGGATTTAGCCTAGTGACTACCTGATGTAACCAATCACTCACCCATACTATTCTCAGGGGAAATATGTTTGGCAGGCCCAATATTGTTAGAACTGATGCATTTTGGGATAGTTTTGGTTGCAGTTTTTTTTATTGAAATTGATTTCTTTGACACTGAGAATTTACATCTCTGCTCTGATCTTCTATTTTTCAATATTGACATTTGTTTGGCATTCATCTTCTTTTTATTTGATGGGTTAAGTTCTATATGGTCATTCCATAGATATCATCCAAGAAGTATGGTTTGTACTTATCCATGCATTCCAAATATCTTAGAGTAAGACGGGCTTCTGTACCATAAAGAGTGGCCATACGAAGCTTTCCCCTCTGCCGAAGTACAAGCCTCCCTTCGGGACGAAGCCAAATATCTTAGAGTCTAAGCCAAATATTCCCGTATGAGTACACCGTACCAACTTATTTTCAAACGTAAAGGCTTTGCTAAACAGAACGCGTTTAAGCGCCGCGCTAGAGCGACCTGACGTCGCGCTATAGCGCCGCGTTATGTTGTAGGACGTGCATAGTTCCACGCCAAAGACAGCGCCGGCGCTAGCAGTACGCGGCGTACGACTGTTAGCGAGGTACAGTCAGCAAAGTTATCAGCTGAACAATTCTAAAATTTTTCGTTTGCAAGGATGAGACTAGGAGTTCGCTGGGGGTGGGGCCCCATTGTTTTATTCGCCCAATGGCTGAGAATAGACAAACAGCGTTATTTTTTTCTAAAGACGGCTGTTTTGTTATATGACTTTTGGGCACCACTCAATTAACCGTAGGTAGTTTTTGTAATCATTCATAAGTTCAGTTGCAACTCTGGCATTGCGTAACTTTCAAGCATAGTGAACAAAAGAAGCGTTGGTGGCACATGTTGACGAATCATTCCGAGGGTCAGATCTTTGCGAGATACTTGTAAAATCTATGCGAAGTAGATGTGACGCAGTATGTAGTTTTTATGTCATTAGTGTAGTATTTTGCATTAGGTTTTATTAAGCTAAATTGTTCAATAGTAAGGTGTAGAAAATAATTTATTTTTTGATGTGACCTGACCTGCCTGACAGTTCATTTAAATATCAATTTGATTGATTTTATTTTGATGATATTTGATTTTGATTAAATATCAAATTATAACACGACACTTTATCTGTTGAATAAAAGGTTGTTCGGCAAATGTGATATGTTTTATTACGTAAACAAATGTAATGCAGAGTCACAATAACATAACATAACAATGCCTAATGGTCAAAGGCTTTGCTTAAATATTTAACTTTAAGGAAAGAGTTAAACTTACTACAGAGTGTCGAAAATAAGACCCTTTTTTCATAAAGAAGTGTTCATAGAAGCAGGTAGATAAAAGCACAATGTCTTTTTGGTGAAAAAACTTTGAAACAAAAATAATTTGTGTTGGATTGGAACTCCCCGTCTGACACCCCATTGGTTGACAAATGCAAGACAATAGAAATACAAAACGGACGACTGAATCTAAAAATGAACCTTAAGGTGTTCAGCTCATAAGTTTGCTGACTGTACCTTTACAGTTGCCTGCCAAGCGCAAGTATTGGCAAAACATCCCACTACGGGATGGGTCTCTATTGACGTTAAAAGGAATAGAAAATATTTACGGTTTGAATATATTTTATTAGAATATTTAAAAATAAGCCCTATTTTATGTACGCCGACCGAGATGCGAACTCGCAACGAACAACAAATGATTTGTACGAACAGCACAAAATTCAGATCATCAAAAGCTAAAATGAAGCCAAAATAAATCCAGTACATTTTAAATCTTAACGTTGCAGCCGTTTGTACAGATTCCGGCAAACATCTTGCTTGACGCTCTTTCGACGGAGTGGGGATATCGCGCATGCGGCGCATGTGCACGTGCGAGCGACCAATAGCGCGCGCCCCTCTCCCGCCACCCCTCACCTCACCTCTAAGCATACCCAAAAAATAAAAAAACAAGTGTAGGAATACCTACTTTGCGTCTCACTGAAAGAGCGCACCCTAGCTACATGCGCGCGGACCGGTTACCTCAGCCGCCGCGCGTCTCACCTCCTCGAGCCTGCGCATGCGACGCCGCCCGGCCGGCGAGCCCGCTTTCGCTCGGTCACTGCAATGCAATGCAACCAGTCGTGATCCCTCTCCCACGGCGAATGCACGCCCGTTTGCGCTCCGCCCGGTGCTCGCGTATTCCAAATTTTCATATCACATTAACTATTTTACGCTTTCCTAATCTTTTGATCTTTCTTTCTTATTTCTCTGTGTCCAAAACTGTCTTTCGTGTTCGTTCCTTCTACTCTTGTCGTGTAATTGTCTTTATTTGTAATATAAACCGTTTGATCGTAGCCTACCGTTTTATTTCAAACGCCGCATTGACCGTAGGCCTGTTAGCAGTAGGAATAGCGATCCCTATACATACCTATAGATAGGTGGACGCATACCCGCGCCACACAAGCATTCCGACGAACTGAGAACCTCCTCCTTTTTTAAGTCGGTTAAAAACGCGTTCTTCTAAGCAATCCCCATCCCCACCCGATGTCAACATGTTTGCCGGCTACTGTACCTTCCTTACCAGATAGCTAGACTTGAATAAAACAACATTTAACATGTGCTTTTTATTTAAAGCCTCGATACATTTTTGCATAATCATCATATCATCATAGATTTTTGCATAATAAATATAAATAACTTAGATAAATCTATGAATCTCTAAACTAACAATTTATTTGATTTCTTAAAGAAAATACTTAATGATCGAAGAGAAAATATTGAAAATTGCCAGCTTTACCTTTCCTATCTATCTGTACTATAATATTATTATTTACTTTAATAGTAGATACTAAAATACCACCATCTCACGTATATTTGTCGAAGCTGTTGGTACATATAACTATATATACATTTATTATGAAATATGTTATATTATTGCAATGCAAGTTTAAGAAAAAACACAAAATGTGTTTGTTTACTGAAAACATGGAACATCATAGTATTAAAATTAAACAAAACATAGCAAACGAAGTCGTATAACTCATCTTGCGCTTTAACCCAATGCTCTTGACATTAGTTTCAACTTGGTCGTACCGTATAAATTTAAAGACACGAAACACCTGAGTTGGCCTGCGAAGCAATCTTGTTATAACCAGGGTACTTATTGTCTAATTTCAAAATCGATCTCAATCGCTTTCAGGATGTGATATATAGATGCTTCTTTATGGCACGAATGAAAACTTACCAAAGAAAAGCAGCAAAATGAAAGCGATTGCGATAGATTTTGAAAATTAGACAATAAGTACCCAAAAGGCCCTAAATTATTTAGCTTGGGTTTCACACAAATTAGTTATTGTGCCATAATAATAGGTACTAATTAAAAATTGATTTTATAGCAAAAAAATAATTAAATTTAAATGCTCAGTTATTGAATTATCAGGATGCCTTCACATTGATAATCACCGCATTTTTTATCTCATAGCTGTAGCGAATAATAATAATAGCTGCATAAAAGTCAAGCGATAAATTGCCTAATGTACGGTCAACGGCACGCTGGGCTTCCAGGACAACGTAATGATATTCAATCAATTTTAAACTTAAATGCAAAGCAATTAAGGTTCAAAATAAATTACAGATTTTTGAGTTTTGTATAACCTTGTGCTGCTGACTGTACATTGTCAAAAACCAAATCTATTTTTAAAAGACGGAAAGCGCAAAAAATATTTTTAAATTATTATATCTGACAGGTGCTAGGTTTATTAATTTTATTATATATAGTGAGACGATTAATCTGAAGGCATCCATAAGTAAAATACTGATGCTTTTTCCGCTGAATACAACTCACACGCGCGCACGAAAATTATTGGTTTCGATAAAAAAATTAAGAAATATTTTTTTATCATACTTACATTTAACCCTTCAGGTTCAAAATGTACATTTCCCATAATGTACAGCGGTTCCAAAAGGTACCTTTCCCGAAATGAATCATTCCCGTAACCTGTAATGTCCTTTCCCAAAATATAAGTACTTTCTTAGAATAACTGATTGGATACATTTAAAATATGTATAAAATAAAACAAAACCATGGTCAATCAAGTTTAAATAGTATGTAGGTATATAAAAAAAACTTTTAATAATAAAAATAGGTATTTATTATCACAAAAAAATATATGTATATGTACCTACTATTAAAACTTGATTGGTCACATGATTTTATTTTATACATTTTATTTTATACACAAATTAAATTGCTGTTATGGCATTAGACTTAGTTAAGATGGTGGTAGCTAGCCAGGCCAGGCCTCCATCACTCGCTCAAGGTCGAGCGATAAGCACATTGTCGTTTTTCACATTATGATATATGCTACACAGTTCATTTAAAAGAAGACAACCCTAACGTTCCGTAGTCAGAAAGGGTAGGAGCACGCGATAGAAAGAGAGGCAACTACTAGATGTATACTACGATCTGAATTGCACTTTATTGTGTCGGAGCAAAAGTCGCTATTTATTTAAAGTACTATGCGGCGTGCTGCTTCTGTACTTGGTACTATCAGTTATTATGTGGCCAGGCGGACTTGAAATAAGCCCTTACCACCAACCAAACCGAGTACAAATTGTACCCCCCCTGGGAATCGAACTCGGGACCTCTGCGTCTTACACGGGTGGGCGAACCACTAGACCACAGAGGCGGTTAAAATTTATATCCTTATATAGAAAAAGAGAGGTACATTAAGGGAAAGGTACTTTTTGGAACCGATGTACTTTATGGGAAAATTTCCATTAACATTAACATATGGCATTTAACATTTTATCCGCTGGGCCATGCGCGTGAGTTTCAGAACACAAACTTATATACAAATTAAACGTAGGAATGTAAAATCAAATATAAATAAGCGATAGACTAACTACCGAAACAAAGAAGATGAAACTTTTGTAATTTCAAGGTAGAATTTGTTTTGATTCATCATCGCGATGCAGCGTCGCCGCCAGGATCGTTCTTGTTCATGTGGTAGTGTGGACAGTGCATTAGTTTTCTTTCTTCGACGTTGACTCCTGATAAGTCGGGGGTTGATCCTAATAAAAAAAAAATAGATACACTCACAGAATAGATATAAGTACTAAGGTATAGAAAGGAAACTCTCCGCCCCGCCTCACAATCAATTACCTCACCCCACCCCGCGAGTTCGTGTGCCGAATCGTGTGCTCATTCAATAGCCCTAGACTTCATGCACACAGTTGCGCGTGTGCAAAAACGTCGCTGTGTAGCGCCTGTGTTATAGGTAGTTGAAACGCGCCGCTTGTATGGAGTGCCCGGGGTGTGATACAGATCTAATGAGTTACTGAGTTATCTCATTGTCCATAACGTTTATCTAAAGCTGAGGCTTACAAAATACTTCTATTTTCCATTTGTATAATAAAAAGGTAATATAAAGTATTTCTTTGTACATGGCATTCTGTAGAAACATGGTTCGTCGTGCGATCGGACAGTGAAAGTAAAATTATTATTTGAATATTATTGTTATGTTCGTTCATCATACCGAAGTTTTTATTGTCTTGTTTGCTAATACCTATTCAAGCATTATATGTGCGTAATCTTTTAATAACAGTAAATGTTCAAATTGTAGCTATTTTCAGTAGGAAAACTGCTTATCATAATCTTATACACATTGTCTATATGTTGACGTCAACTGCTATAAATAAAGTCAATATTCTACGAAGATAGTGAACAACAAACAACACAAATAAATAGATGTACACTAAATCTAGAACAATATACATTATTATTTTAACAGAATAGTTAAAATGTTGGCTGTTAATAGGATACTTACATATGGCGGAGGCACATATGCAGTTTGAGGCCGGTTCGGGTCATAGTATGCGCTCTGTGCCGCCTCCGCTGCTTTGGCATCTGAAAGTTTATGTAACTACTGCACAAACCGACATAATACATACAACAACAACATACTTCATAATAATTGATGTCACTACATCTAAACAAAAATAAGAGGATACTTCTACTTAGTTTCATGAAATAGTTACTAGTGCTTTATCACTTATTTATATTTAAAGCGTGAAAACTCAGCAAATACTATTAATAATCTACATCAAGGTGTCTACTACTCACACCGGAGACAGGAGCCTCGGCAGTTCTTAAAAGAATAAATTTAGGGTTCCTTCTCAAAAAGATAAATTTATTTAAAAATGTATAAACATTTCAGATCATTAGTAAATTTGGAAAAAAGATTTAGTTCCCATCCTCACCCCTAGACGACATGCCGGCCGGAGCTCCCGCGGGCGGCGGGGCGAAGCCACCGGGGTAGCCGGGCGGGGCCGAGGGGTTGCCCGGGTACCCGGGTGGCGCGCCCGGGGCGAAGCCCCCACCTGACGGCGACGCGGCCCCGGAGAAGCCCGTCCCTGGCGGATACGCCACGCCCCCCACTCCCGGGTACGGGGGCGGGTTGTTCGAAACAAATACTGAGTTTGGTGGAGGTTGGTCGGGGAAAGCCTGAAACAAACATTAGCATGCTTACATTCTTTTCTACAGATTGAAGTTTGAAAAAAGGTCAAACCTGTATGGGCATTTCAATCTTAATCTATAATATACTGATTTTGTTTTCTTAACGGCTTATATACAAGACGCAGGGCATCGCGAATCGTGTGCCACGTGGCGTCTCGCGGGAAGCGATTAATAATGTATGTGCTTGACAGTCAAGTATCAATACTGTTTAAAGTGCTCAATTGAAATAAATAGGGCTTACGGTGTACGGCGGGACCCATCCGTAGTAGCCCTGTGGCGGCGGGGCGTACGCCGGCGGCGGCGCGGCGTGCCACGGGCCGGTCGGCGGCGTGTACGGCGGCGGGGCGGCGCCCGGGGCGTTGTGGCGAGATGCTACCACATATACACAAGTTAATAGTTAACAATTAATTGATCAAACTTATCGACACTGGCAAATGGGAACTAACAAAATATAAAACAAATAAGGATCTGTGAGTCCCCAAAACACAAGCTAATAATATATTATATATTGTGACACAAGTTGATACAAGTCTATTCAATAGATGCCTTTATAAGGCTTATGCAGGCCATACACCATCCAATCGATCGTACAATCGGCATGATACTACCGATTGGATCCAATCGAACTGACCGTGTGTGGCCGTGGATCGGCAGGACAGATGGAATTTGACGATCGATCCACGGCCACACACAGTCAGTTTGATTGGGTCCAATCGGCAGTATCATGCCAATTGGACGATCGGCAGGATGGTGTATGGCCTGCATTATAGATACTCAGACTGGCAAAATCAATAAGGGTTTTGTAATAGTTATCTTGCTTTAAGCGCACTACTCAAAGCCCTGCATGCAGGGCCAGTATCAGGCCCAGCTGGCCATTTTACTGGCTACTCAAATACGCAGTGGCCCCACCTTTGAGTAGCCCACTTTAAACTTACCAAATACCTACAATATAATATTTTTACATGACTGCCCAAAAAAATTTGTCTACACATGATTTTGACAAACTTTTTTTCTTTGTCAGGCCTTTTTTTTATTACTTTCCAAATAGTATTATGATAACTCTCATTGTTCATGTACCTCTACAAACTGAACCAACTAAAGTACCTAATTATTAATGTAAAAGTTGAGATATACAGCATACCTAGATGTGCAGCTTTCAACATAGCTTGACCAAACTCAATGGCTCCTCCAGACTTAAACGTAAGTTTGAATTTCACTTCACCAATAAAGTTTCCATTGGGCTGAGCTCGAATCTTTCCCTTTATGTAGTTTGCGCCAAACATTGGTTGTTCAACTGTAACCTAAAAGTATGAATGACATATATTTTTATTACCTACTTATAAATGAACAATATTGATTATTCACTATGTATCATCGACTCATAACACAAATTATTGCAGTTTAACTTACATCTTCCAATGCTATAAAAGGAAAACTGAAAGACCTCATTGGATCCGAATTGTTTTTGGAATTGTAGATCATTCGATGGGTTGTAAGATACATGCGTCCATTTTTCGTTCCTTTGAATTCTGGTGTATCATTCCCATAGAAATCAACTGTCACATTATCAGAGAATATAATTATACTGAAAAAAAATTGTGATTGAAAATGAAACTTTCTTCTAAGGCTTCCACGCAAACAGTTTATTAGAAATAAAACACTTTTACGGATTACAGCACATTTATTGTTTAATTCAGATGTTATTTTAGAATTAGGTATTTAGTTTTGATTTGTTGTTTTTTTGGGTATTCCATCTTTAGTAGTCCCGTGACCACGGCTTCTGGAAAGGTGTTGAAACGTCGAGAAACCCAATAATCGAAACTAAATCATTCTAAAATAACATTTGAATTAACCAATATACACGCTGGAAACTTTCTGCTTTAAAGCTCGAAGTAGCAGTAGTACTATCCGCGTCAATTGGTAATGCGCCTGGCGGCCATGATTTTAACCTCAAAAACGAAAAACAATTGTAATTTTCTCATATACCTAAACCCTTTCTTATTGAAAATAAGAATTCAATGATTAATATATTATATTACCTATTAGAATTTTACAGTTTTTTGTCATTTTTAGTTGCGGATGACAATGTATGTTAATTTGGTCGGAGAGTCAGGTTTTGACAAGGTTCCAGCGCATTACCAATTGACGGGGATAGTAATTCAAAGATAAGAAAGTTGTGAAATGAATGGTATTGTATTGTTTTATCGGTTGGTATATTTTAAATATTGGTAAACAATGACGTCGCAATCATGCCGCAACATTCAACAAGAATTCCGTCATATATCTATTCAATTTGGCATATTTCGTATACTTTTTGCGTACCTACTTTACTTCTGTAAATATTTTGAACAGTTTATGATTGCAAATACGAGATAATCTTGTTGAATGGTAGAATGTTCTATCAGCAAATCAATGATCTAAACAGACGGTGACTCACCACTCTCCTGCGTGTATCAACACTCCATGATCTGCATGCGCCGTATTTAGAGACATTATTCTTATTGCATCAAATTTTATATAATCAATTGAATTTATTCAATTGCCTAAGTTTTAGACAGTTAATTCCCGAACTGAAAAAATTACAAATAAAACTCAACAAGATTACAAGACTCGATTTGACATTTGCAAATTGACATTCACAGCACAGACTAATAAGGCTGCTGCCGCATAGCAAAAATAGTGCAAGTTTTACACAACAATAAAACTTGTATTATTGAGCAGAGACGATGCACAGCATCTGTGAGAGTGCGCCGACTTCCAGTCTAGCTACATCTTGTCAAAGTAGTCAATTGACTTACCCTTTAAGCAGTTTTCCTGTCAAAAAATCGTAAAACAGACTTACTTCCGGTTGGCGTCATTTTTACTTTCACCTGTGGAGTCGTTGTAACGAAGTGTCCTCATAGAAGTCTCTCACCAGGAGACCTTAATGGGATGCTGTGCATCGTCTCTGCTCAATAATACAAGTTTTATTGTTGTGTAAAACTTGCACTATTATCGGCATGTGACGATGCACAGCATCTGTGAGAGACGTGTTTATTAACTCCTGGTGACTCCAAACGACGCTATGTGATGCTGTTGAAGGCATGATTAACTTAAGATAACTGAAAACACATTTCAATAAATTGAAATATTGTTATAACATATGTCACTCTGTATCAGAGTTATTAGCATAACTCACTTTTAAAAGCTAGCTTTGATTACTAAATTATTAATAATTATTGCTAATCAATTCGAGCAGCAATCTTTTCGTCTCTATGAAGGCTACTAGTTGAAAAAACAATATTATTGTACTAATTTAGGGGGCAACGGCCGAGCCCAAGGAACCTGCAGCTACGGTTATAACTGCATCATTCACATGGTTTAATTTAGTTGTAGATTACTTACAGTTCATGAGGTGGCTAGGTGCACACGCTTCTAACATTGATAATATAGCTTTATTGCGTTCGCCTCATCGCCTCCGCCTGTGCGTCTCTGAAACCTTAGTTTTATAACTCACCTCAACCAAATACAGGAAATATATTAATATTGCTATGTTTTAATTTTTAACCTGTCTGTTAAACACTGTGTCCGTCTTTTACTCAAGAGCTGGACTCAGGATGATGTGGTCGCCGGCATGGCATCGCTGTAGTGGCTCGTAGATACACTTAGAAAAGTGAGGTTGAGTACGCGCCTGCCAACCCGATGTTAGAAGCAGCAGGCACTAACCTTGCGTGAAGCTTCAAATAATGTGATGTAAGCAGCTGCTGTCGGATTATGTTGTATTGTATCGAAGCGAGCAAACCACCCGAATCCAAGACAGGTGGCTCGTGGATTCTCTGCTCGCTGTTTTTGAAGAGGTACAATGTGTTTCATTAGAAAAAAAAATACATATACATTATTGCACATGACAATTCGTTATTTTTAACAATAATGCTCTGGATTTGTGTAATAAAATCATCCGATAAGCTAAATTCTCTTCAAAAGGCAAGTATGCTAAGAATCTAGCTAGATGGGCCTTTAGCTTCAAGATATTTATGGCCTAAATATTATCTTTACAAAATTCAACGTCTTTTTGTGTCACACTATCCCGTCACCAGTTTTCTGAACGTAGAGCTCGAACTTGAGGTGGTGAAAGTCTAACGATCTGGTCTAAGAACTGATTCTAAGTTCGCAATCTTATATTTTACATAGTATTAAACAAAATGTAAATCCGTTATTTGCATTAAGTTAATTTTTTAAGATTGTGTTGTGGGTTTTGTGATAATAAATGAAAATATAAAGAGCTCGTAGAAGGAAGTATAGAAGCAAAGCGGTACTACTACCAGATATACACTCTTGCCATGGGTGCCAGGTGGTTGCCAGGTGGTGGGACAGGCAGGGTATCAGGCTTTGTGATCAAAATTCCTATACTAGTCAGAACTACAACGACTTCAGCAGGACGTGGGTCTTGTTTAAGGCACCTTAGTATTAACTAACAATCTTGTGGTAGATAGTTCAGTTCTCCAACTCTCATACGGCTGCGACAATTCGATCTGGAGGAACTCCGAAAACGTGGTGCTCACCACTGGTCGTAACAGGTGCCGTCCAGACGCTTGGCTGGCCCGAGACAGCCTGTATGTTACCTTTTTATACTTATCTGGCAGGTATTCTACTGTCTTCAAGATGTTCCAACGGTCAAGGTGAAGTAGAAGTCGTCACGTCATCTAAAGATAGGGCCTGATATGGTTTACCGCTGTGAATTTGTCATCTTTGCGGTTGCAATGCTAATCTGAGTCCCCGACTCCATTTGTGGTCTGCTGCATTTGTTGCAAGGAATTAGAGTAGGGTGGAAACTTTTCACTACCTGATGGTACTCTTACGTAGTTATTTTTAAGTCGCGTTGTACTGGTTCCGATATGTTGTAGTAGCTTACGGAGATTCTCTTCGTAACACGCGAGTATTACGTTTGTTGAAAGTGCAGTCACTGGGAATAATAAAATTTGCGAGATTCAGAGTACCCTTGACCAATTTATTTCCTCCGTAGCGACAACATACCAATGCAACGTGCGACCAGCACACAACACAAAAACACGTGAGCAGTGGCAGCTGTGTGGTGCAGTTGTACTCCTGACAACGGCAGGTAAGGTCGTGCTGCGCGAGCAGCGCGCGCAGGTGACGCGTGGGCAACTTGGTGGTCAACGCGTGATGAGTACTTATCACTCTTCACCAGTAAGATAAGCAGTGCGTTCTATCTCTTATACAGTTTTATAAATTTCAGTTTTTGGCTGGGTTCGGTTCATCTAGACTATAGTGTCTATTCTCTACTATCTATCTAGTATATAGGTATCTACTAATATTCTGTTTGACTAGCGAGAAGTACAAGTAGACTGTAATTCGCATACCTTTTTCTGAAGGTGTTGAGCTACCCTGTTGGCCAAAGCGGTGAAATATTTCGGCGCGCACAATAGGCCAAGCGGTAGACAGACCATTCGGAGGACTCGGTGGTCGTAGACCAGCAGAAGGAACCTCCCTTGGGCTTCAAAGGTCAAGCTTCGTCATCCAGTCGCCTATTTTGAAAGAGCTGAGGAATCTGTATCTGAAAGGTCAGTTTAAATGGTCAACGATCCGTGTCACTCCTCTCCGTCAGGAACCTGGTTGAGTGAGATGGAGTCGATTCCGACTTGTCACCGATCCACTTCCTCCAAGATACCTCGCTCAATAAGCTTGTGTATCAGCCGAGACATAGCGGGCGATCGAGGCGTTTCGAAGCTATAATACTTGCTGTCTGATGGACGAGCGCAAGCTTGGGGTAAATGGCAGGCGCATTCTCATTTGACGAGAAGGGCCTACGGAGCACCGAAGCTAACCTGCCACTGCCTCCGATACGCTCAGAGGCAGCCCCATTAGTCTTATGTTAGTGTGATTGATAGTCACCTTACCTTATCGAATGGTCATTCTCATTCCATTCGTATTCAGAATGTAAGCACACAGTGGAAACTAATCTCAACGGCTTCAAAAAGCATCTGATAAGGCAACGCCACTGTGTGTGACTGGAAACCTGTCAAACGAAGGTTTTGACTCAAGCAATTCCATGCAATAATATAATGGGCAGCACTAATGTTCGATCCGGAGACCTGTCACACTTCATTTGTTCTCATCGAATAAGTACTTACACTATGGAGGTAGCTTGCGCAGATCCTCACGAAGGTTTTTGTTAAGCCGCTTGCTCAGGATACGCTCCTGTTCCGGCAGCTTTCGATATATTTATAATGCCCTTATTTCCGCACACTATTTACATAACCTTTTCATTAGTTTTCTAAAATCTGGAGGTAGGTGAAACTTACATAGGTCTGTACGTACGTCCATGTAATAAAAAAAATATTGCCAACAATATTCACTTCAAAATAGAATAAAAATGAGCTACGTGAGACATTACAAGAGGTCATACATAACATAATCACAGGTTGATCAAATCGAAATCAATCGCTGCTAATTTAAAGTCTGAACTGAAAATAATAAACTTAAGACTCAAATATTTTTTATCATACCAGCAATATATTGGCAGGCAACCAGATAATAACAAAATAATTTAAAGACTGAACTGAAAAGACGAATAAGCTTAGACTCAACTTAGTTAATCGTACCAGCAATATTCTTATTAGTAGAGATATTGACAGGCTTATTACCGGAAAAAGGCAACCGGTTTTAACCGTACAAGTTGAATAGTTCACCTCCAGGTCTACGAAACCAGGGTGTGGCTTTTAAGAGTCATAAATTTTACTCTTAGAGTACTAAATTTTTCTAAAACCCTAGGCTCTTTATATACTCCGAGTGAGCAGGTCGGATTTTACTCTCTTTTTTTTGTTATTATTTTATTATTAAATCAGGATTCAAGAGACTGGATTCAACGTCTCTGGTGTCAGAATTGACCACCGAGCGATACAATTGACGGTCAAAAGCTGTAAATCAGTTGGCACCGGTACAGGTACCACGTTGGTAGCATTGAGGTGTGCGTACCATTATTAGCGTCTGATGCAGGCACTGCATGCAAACTGGCCGCATTCTAGACAAAATTTTCATAAAAACCGACTAAGACGGTAATACAGCTTTTGTAGCAATGAGCAAATGTAACACTTTTATTTTAGTCACAAGTTTATTAAGTTGTATTAGATCATAGTTCGACTCACCAAGTCTCCAGTTTTTTTACCTTGCGTCCGAAAATCGACAGCAGACGGCTCCGGGCTACAGCTATACAAACGGTGTCGAAGTTTTAAGGCACGTCTGCTATGGCTAGGAAGACGGGACTTTGTCCACCTCACGTTCTGCGCGTTTCGGGAGGTCAAAGCACGCGTTTGTTTCACTGACACTGATAATTACTATTACTAAAGCATAAGCTTAGCATAAGTAAAAACTTTTCACTTTGAAATCATGAAAAAATTTCGTGGTATTTCAAAATAGATGTTGCTTCGACGAGAAGTAACGACGCTATGAGGACACTTCGTTACAACGACTCCACAGGTGAAAGTAAAAATGACGCCAACCGGAAGTAAGTCTGTTTTACGATTTTTTGACAGGAAAACTGCTTAAAGGGTAAGTCAATTGACTACTTTGACAAGATGTAGCTAGACTGGAAGTCGGCGCACTCTCACAGATGCTGTGCATCGTCACATGCCGATAATATCGATAATATCGCGATATCAGCCGGGGGGTAATTACGTAACTTTGTTGCAATCAACTCTGAGAAATCGCAGTAACATCGCTGCTTTAGTAAGAACGCATGTGACAACTGTCTTAACTAAAGCAGCAATGCAACCGCGCTTTCAATCGAGAATTGTTAGCAACAGCTTTACGTAATCAAGGTACGGGTCGGCATTCACGTTATGTACCCCTAAACAACTTCAACTCGGTTCAACGATGGGCCGCCGAGCGCCGACAACTCTTTTTTCAACTTGAGTCATCCGAGTTGAAATCTATGCTGACCCGAGCTTCAACTTGTTTTGTTTGTAATTGATAAACTATTGAACGGAACCAACTCGGTTACCGATGTTAGTTGCAAAGTAAAAGAGTTAAGGAGATCAAGATTTGAATTATAAAACAAAGAGTTACTAGGGCTATATTCCGAATCACGATAAAATCGATGTCAGCGCTCACGTTATCTGTCAAACCCATACAAAATCTCCGACTCGGAACGCATTTTAGTGCGCTGTCACCGATTGTAGTGTGATTCGGAATGCAGCCTAGAAGTCAACTGTTTGTTATTAACAAATGCACATTAGTTAGGTACAGAGATGAATACCTAAATTAAGTTTTTTTTATTATAATGAAAATTTGTAATATCGCTAAGACTGATAATTTATCTAAACCATATTACTTCTAATATTATTTATTTATTATTCATTCATCAAAAAAATTATAAAAAATTTCATAACTCAGAGTATGTTTACCACTTTCAGGTAATAACTTAGTTCTGACTCCATTAGGTAATAGGTGGTAAATGAAATCCAGGAATACTGATTAATAATTATTTATTGGGCGCGAGGTGCGTCCACAAAGAACCGGGAGAGATTAGCGTAGCCAGTCCCTGCTACGTACAAATATGCTGACTTAAAACAATGGTATATTGTATTCATGTGTCGCTACAGTACTCCCCCTCATAAAATTTGAAAAAAAAAATATAGAAAAGTAGAAAAACATTACAAGTTAAGATACACATAAAACATTTAAAATACTACGTAACACGTTGTCGTACAGGGAGTACCTACTTATTACTACAAAGGTTTGTTGCTTCGAGCAACAAAAGGCTTCGTTTGTCTGTAGAAGCCCGTCTTACTCTAAGGTTTGTTGTATACAATATCGGCACACATGATTTGATTTATAATGTCTCTTTGTTACAATGTTAGAATAATACTACTTACTGTTCTGTAATTATAATTACTTAAGTACACAATTCTTTTCAGAATGTGACTTAAAAGTATCTTTAGAAGAAAGATACGGTAAAAAGTTCGTCCTTTTGGGTAGTTGGCAAAGTGACATATCGACTGTGGAAATATGAAACGGCGTAAGGGACAAAATCTCGAATATCAGTTATATACATTATTAGAATCAGATTTTCAAGCTCTGTCGAAAGGTATATTTAAAATTGCGATATCTCAAAAAAAGTGTCCTTTACGACCTTAGTTTTGAAGCTTCATAAGTACAATTTTAGCAAACAAAGTAACTTATGGCACAAGTTAACAATACTTTATTTTTTAGTTTAACGTAACGTACATAAATATTGTGAAGTCACTGTCATGATTATCAATTACGATAAAATTATGCTTACGTCTTTCTTCAAATCAATTTTTCAAAGTTAATGTCCTTTACGCCAAAATTGAAATACAATATTGAGTAGAACTGCACCTTACGACCTAATTATAGAAGAGATCATAATCGTTCAATCACATTCGAGTCACAAAGAGTTGGCTCGTGCGCTCACTGGACAAAAAAAAAGTGTCAAAACTATATCTTACTCTATCCGTTACGCTAGCAAGATCGCTACGCGTAAAGAGAGGAGTTGTGTGTTTATTGTGATTTAGTCGGGAACGTTACTATTTAAGTGCAGGCTGCAGTTTATATTATCTTTTTGCGGTGTTGACAAGTAGTGGATCGTACGTACTTGGATTTTGATACTTTTTATTTCTAAATACAAAGAACTAAGCTATATCTTTTAGTTCTCAAGCTACCCCTTATGTCAAAAAAAATGTTTACATGTCTATTACACCCGTCAATTTAAGATAAAATAACAAACCAATTTGACGTAAGGTACTACTGTATCTAGTTTTTTTGTTAAATTTTAACGTAAGTGCATTATTCTTTCAAAAACCGTTGCTTTTATTTTTAACTTAGTATATTGAACCTTAAAACTACATATTATTAGAGTTGAACTTATAATTATATTTAGAATTATATTCCTGACTAAAATGAATTTTAATAAATATTAAAATTCATTTTAGTCAGGAAAGCAAAGCAACCAAGAATAAGATTATAGTTCTGACTAAAAGTTGTGAGGATAAAATTAAACCAAATTTAAGTACGTATGTTTTATTTATTATTTAAAAAAATGGTCAAAACATGTTTGTGAAATGTGAAAACTGAACTGTGAATTGTCACACTTTAACAATATAAAAAAGATATAGTAACATGGTAATAAATTGAAATATTGCCCAAGTTCAACAAATTAAAAATTAAACTATTTCTTCGTCATCTTTTATATTATCCTCTTCATCGGTTTCTAATAATGTATCGACAGTTTCATTCTTATGAGGTAGATTTATATATTCGCTATGAAATCGTTTTGGCATTATATTAGTATTACAAAGTTTCTTTAGATCGTTATATTTTGCTAAAGAGATCGCTAACATATCTTTATACAGACGGGGTAAGTTATTGGGATCGATCGAACCATCTTCTTGGTAAGAGTCTTCATATTGCTCTTCTTTATTTTGCTTACCTCTAGTTTCAATTCTATGCGCAATTTTTGATCCTCTTCTTCTCTTAGTAGTCTTGCCAGTAGCTTTACCCTGCTAGTTTTTTTTTTTCGAAAGTATAGAGCTGTCTTCTGCCATACTGTATTTAATTTTCATCTTCCTTGGATTTTTTTAAAGTGCAGACCCGAATATCTTTAATTCGTAAGTTATTCGTATTTCGTCTTTTTGAGTAGTAGGAGTAAACATTTTTTCTGTACCATAATTCTGAACTATCCCCTGAAAAATCTTGTAACACTTCGTCTTCTATATCTTCCAGGCAGGACTGCAAAAATTTTGTGTTTAACTGACGCTTTTTTCTTTTCTGATTTGTGACAGATATTGTACGACTTGAAGACTCCAATTTTATTTCAGATGCTAACTCGTTCGAATTAGAAGCTTTATCTGTGCAATATCAGATGTAAAGCGTGGAAGCAATTAAATTGGTACATGTCTACAAAAGTACATCAAGGATGTGGATGATCGAGGAGTGGAGAAACTGATTTTATACTGTGATAATTGCAGTGGACACAATAAAAATAAAGTATTTTTTTCTATTTTAAGTAACTTTCTGGTGCAATCAAAACATCTTACTGTAATACAAGTTAATTACCTACTCATAGCGTTCATGCGGTAATCAAAAGAGAAGTAAGACGAATAATTGTATGGGCCCCATCTCAATGGCCAGGGTTTATGGAAACTGCTAGAAAGAGGCCATACCCATATCGAGTAACCACTTTAGAATTCCAAGATTTTATAAATTGGGAAAAAGTTACAGAAAAAATGTTTACTCCTTCTACTCAAAAAGACGATAACTTGCGAATTAAAGATATTCGGGTGTGCACTTTTAAAAAATTAAATTAAATACAGTATGGCAGAAGACAGCTCTACTTTCGAAATAAAACTAGCAAATAAAGCTACTGGCAAGACTACTAAGAGAAGAAGAGGATCAAAAATTGCTCATAGAATTGAAACTAGAGGTAAGCAAAATTAAGAAGAGTAATATGAAGACTCTTACCAAGAAGATGATTCCCCCGTCTGTATAAAGATAGGTTAGCGATCTCTTTAGCAAAATATAACGATCGAATGAAACTTTGCAATACTAATATAATGCCAAAACGATTACATAGCGAATATATAAATCTACCTCATAATAATAAAACTGTCGATACATTATTAGAAAACGATGAAGAGGATTATATAAAAGATGATAAAGAAATAGTTTTATTTTTAATTTGTTGAACTTGGGCAATATTTCAATTTATTACCATGTTACTATATCTTTTTTTATTGTTGAAGTGTGACAATTCACAGTTCAGTTTTCACATTTCACAAACATCAATATGTTTTGACCATTTTTTTTAAAATAATAAATAAAACTTTTAACGTTTAGTTTAGTTATCCTCACAACTTTTAGTAAGAACTATAATCTTATTCTTGGTTGCTTTGCATTCCTCACTAAAATCAATTTTAAATTTCAACTCTAATAATATGTAGTTTTAAGGTTCAATATACTAAGTTAAAAATTAAAGCAACGGTTTTTGAAAGAATAATGCACTTACGTTAAAATTTAACAAAAAAACTAGATACAATAGTACTTTACGTCAAATTGTTTTGTTATTTGATCTTAAATTGACGGGTGTAATAGACATGTAAGCAATTTTTTTTGACGTAAGGGGCATGCTATCTTGAGAACTAAAAGATATAGCTTAGTTATTTGTATTTAGAAATAAAGAGTATCAAAATCTAAGAAACTTTGCTCTAGAAGTCATCAAAAAGATTCGTACAGGAAAAAAGTTACAGTTAGTTATTTGTCAATTTTTTTGGTTTTAGGCTCTCTTGTAAAGTAGACCATTGTCCCTTACGCCGTTTGATATTTCCACAATCGATATTCTGCTAATAAAAATAAACACCGTAAAGGCCAACAACATTCACTTTGACAACGCCCGGGATGCTGTAATACAGAATTACAAAATACGGTAATTAAATTAAACAATGTAAAATAATAATTTCATTTAAAAAAAATGTCGATTTACATTTCATAAATCGTACACAGACTTACAACTTGACAAGGAATTTGTTCTGTCATCGTAAATCGTTGTCAGCTATTAGACAATGTAACAAGTAATATGTACTTAAATTTTAAACAACTCTGTTTAATCTCCTTGTTATAAAATACAGGTTTATTACAAAAAAAAATTGTATTTTAAGTTAAAATTAACACTTTTACAAATTACAAAATAGAAATGAAACAAAAATGACAATGAAGTATTTTATAAGGTTTAAATTTTGTTAATGCATACAAAATTATTAATGTCTTCATATAATTTCAAAAGTACCTAAACTAACGAGGTTGCAATACACACAAATCATAGTAAGAATCGAACTGGCCTCTTTATGGCTCTGCCATAGCGTGTGGTGTGAGTGACAAGCGATTTACGCGTATTATTATTGCCACTCGTTTTTGCATTATCGCACTGATTATTAGGTTTGTTACTACTCTCTAGAGGTGCATGACTATGACTATTATTTGTATTTAAGGGCAGGTGATTATTATTACTGGGTGGCACACAATCGTCATTCAGTAGATAAGCTGGTTTTAGCCTGTCTATAGAAATGTTTAAATTTTTTTCTCCTCTACGTATACTAAAGTATTTTTTATATCTTTTAACAACACTAAATGGGCCTTGGTATGGCGGTTGTAACGATTTCAAGACCGCGTCAGTTCTCACAAATACGTGATTACAAGTTTCTAAGTCGCGATGTACAAACAAATTTCGCGAATCTCTGTTTTTCATTGACTTGGGCTTATACTTAGCTATGACGTGTTTTATACGTTGAACGTACTGTTGCTCGTCGTAATCACTATTCGAGTTACAGTTATTATAAAAATCCCCGGGTAATCTAATTGCCAGTCCGTATGTATATTCGGCGGCGCTAACACTAGTTTCATCCCGCGGTACTGCTCGTAAACCCAATAAAACTGTATGTAACTCTTGTAACCAGGAACTATTTTCTAAACGGGCCATTAGTGCTGATTTAAGGCTGCGATGCCACCTTTCTACTGTCCCGTTGCTTTGAGGATGGTAGGGTGTAGTTCGTAACTTATTAACGCCTAGAAACTTCATAAGTTGCGTGAAAAGGTTACTTTCGAACTGTCTCCCTTGGTCGGTTGTTATTCTTATCGGACAACCGAACCTTGTAATCCAATTTTCGTATAATGCTTTTGCTACAGTTTCAGCGTCAATTTCTTTTACAGGGACGGCTTCAGGCCAACCGGTAACCCTGTCAATCATCGTAACACAATACCTATAACCATCAGGTGTCGTAGGAAGAGCTCCAATTATGTCACAATGTAAATGATCAAATCTACCGCAGTTCTCAAAATTACCTAAACGTGAGACTGTATGTCGATTGACTTTAACCCTTTGGCATTGAATACAATTTTTGGTCCATTTTCCTACATCAATGTTCAGGTTAGGCCAAAAATATCTGCTACCTACTAAACGACGTGTCGCCCGTATCCCGGGGTGACTTAAACTGTGAATAGTAGAAAAAACTTTTTGTCTAAATTCCTGAGGTAAATACGGTCTCAGGCTTTCATTCGTTATTTCACAATAAATCTTAATATCACTACCAGGAATAAATATTTGCTTTAGTTGAAACTTACAATCGTTGTTTTCATTAATTAATCTTAATAAATCCTTATCGCCTTCCTGTGCCTTAGCTAATTCCTCGTAGTCGACGCTATTAGGGCATGAAATTGTATTAAGTCTCGATAATGCGTCTGCGACAATGTTGTCACTTCCGCTCACGTGTTGAATGTCGGTCGTATTCTCACTTATGTACATTAAATGTCTGATTCGTCGCGGAAGATCTTTGTCGTTAGGTTTTTTTGAAAATGCGTAAGTTAATGGTTTATGATCTGTAAATATCGTAAACGAATGACCTTCGATTTTAGATCTAAAATGTTGTACGGCTAAATACATAGCTAAGAGTTCGCGGTCGTAGGTACTATACTTTCTCTGGCCTTCTGATAGTTTCTTCGAGAAGTAGCCTATCGGTTTGTATGTCCCGTCAATCTTGACTTGTAATACTGCACCGACCCCATCGTCCGACGCGTCCGTCATTAATGCCAACGGTGAATTCGGCAAAGGGAAGCTTAGCATAACAGCGTTTTGTAAGCTTTGTTTACACTCTGAAAATGCTAGCTCCGTTTCTGGAGTCCATTGTATAGGTGTATTATCTTTTTTTTTAGACTTATGCAAATACGCGTTTAACTTCGATTGTAATTGAGCTGCTTTAGGTATATGGGACCTGTAAAAGTTCAACATTCCCAAAAATCTCCTGAGTTGCTCTACTGTTTCCGGTTTATTAAAATTTACTATGTCTTGTACTTTATCTTGCAACAGACTAATACCTTGGTGAGATACCTCAAAACCTAAGAAATCTACTTTAGATTGACCGAATTGACATTTAGAAAGATTAATAGTAATACCAAAACTGTTAAGTCGTTCGAACAAGCTATTTAAATGCCTTTTATGAGAATTTTCATCTTCCGAAAGTACCAAAACGTCGTCAATGTAACAGAATAAATATTCACTTCCGTGACTGACTGTACCATCATTGTTTACAACTTGTAAGCCTTGTAGCACAGAGTGATTCATAAATCTCTGAAACGTTTGTGCAGCGTTGCGCAAACCGAATGACATTCTCGGAAACTCAAATAATCCGAACGGCGTAATTATCGCAGTTTTCTCAATATCATCTGGATGTACTCTAACATTAAAGTATGCACGATTTAGGTCAATTTTAGAAAATACTTTCTTATTCGGTATTAAATGTATAAAATCCTGAATTCGCGGAATTGGGTACCTATCTGGTTTAGTGATTTTATTCAACGCTCGATAATCGCCACAGGGACGTATCTGCCCGTCCTTTTTAGGCACGACGTGCAGTGGACTCGACCAGGCTCCTTTTGAAGGACGGCATATTCCAAGCTCCATCATCGTTTTAAATTCGTTAAATACCTTTAGGTAGCGATCAGGAGGTATAGGTCGTGCACGAGCGTGTACAGGTGGTCCGTTTGTCTCTATATGATGAAAGACCGAATGCGGCGGGTTTTCCTTAAAACATGACGGTTTAAGAATGTCAGGATAACGCGATAATAAATTATGATAAGGGTGGTTACTATTTATAGTTGCTAATGACGGTTCATGCCACACAGTAATATCGGCCACGACATTTAAATTAGTAGTCTGGTCAATTAACTTACGGCTATTTAAATCAACTGATAATTTGTGTTTCACTAAAAAATCTGCACCGATTATCGGTTGTTTAACGTTCGCAATTATGAAAGTCCACTTAAATTGTCGACGTAAATTAAAATTTAGTGTCAATGTTTTAGTACCGAACGTTTTTATTTCTGTGCCATTAGCAGCGTAAAGTACATAAGAGCAAGCACTATCACTTTGTTTCACTGACCTTACAGGTAAAACGGAGACGTTGGCGCCGGTGTCGATCAGGAATTTGAGGCCGGACACTATGTCTCGAACAATAAGGCGGTTGTTAACGAGTTGCGCGCAGGGTTCCGCCGTAGCCTGCACGGATCCTAGTTTTCCGGAACCTCACCTTTCTGTTTCTTCTCCCAACTGCACGGTTTGATACATTTAGCTGCTTTCTTACCGTATCGAAAGTGGTAAAAACACTGCCAATCAGGTTTCCTTTGCGTTTTCTTATCACTATTCCTGTTACGCGATGGAGTACGGCTTCTAAATCGTTTGTCATTGTTCCTGCTCGCTGTTTCCAAGCGTGCTAAACGCGCGCTTACTTTAGCAATTTCTGACAATATCTTTGAATCATCTCCTTTGGCACTCGACGAAGCCTTGGCTTCGGTGATCTGATTGCAGCTGGTTTCAATTATCTTATCTGCGACTGTGGCCAACTTCTCTAATTCCTTCACCTCCGTTACTGCTAATATTGCCTGCACTGTATTTGGTAGATGACGTTGCCATAATACTAGTAATGTTGCATCAGGTATCTTGTTTCGTGCTAAGTCCTTCATACGGCGTAACAACTGTGAGGGCTTTTGGTCGCCCAGTTCCATTTCGCCTATGAGTTTTTGTATTTTCCTCCCTTCAGACTCCTCATAAATTTCGAGTAATCTTTTTTTAAGGGTATTGTACTTGTCAGAGGCTGGTGGCTCGGTCAAAATATCGGTAACTTGAGCTATGACCTCCTTATCCAATTTCGCGATGATGAGATGATATCGCGCTTCATCACCCATTTTCTGTGGGGCTAACACGGCTTCCACCTGTATGAACCATAACCTCGGTTGGTCCTTCCAAAAATCAGGCAACCGCCCCATAACTGAGACTTGAGCCATATCACTATATTCCGTAGTTGGCTTGGTGGTCGGCGTATGTAGCTGCGGTGGCAAAGGTGGCAAAGGTGGATTTTGTTGCTTGTCCATAATTTACAGATGGTAAACATTCAAATGTCCACTAAATAACACTCGATAACCCTGAAGTGGTTCAGGGGAGTCTTCCCGGACTCTCAAAAAAAATATCAATATATAACGAGAACAATTTTCATGCCACGCGCGTGGGAAACACTCGAATTACAGTGTCTCACACTCAAGTTCACACTAAGTTTAATTTGAGAAAAAAAAAGTTCACTTTTCGCGTGTTGCACGGGTTCACCACTTTACCACTTTCAGGTAATAACTTAGTTCTGACTCCATTAGGTAATAGGTGGTAAATGAAATCCAGGAATACTGATTAATAATTATTTATTGGGCGCGAGGTGCGTCCACAAAGAACCGGGAGAGACTAGCGTAGCCAGTCCCTGCTACGTACAAATATGCTGACTTAAAACAATGGTATATTGTATTCATGTGTCGCTACATATGTAATAGAGAGGGGTTACCTCTATCTGGCAGAAACTTGATGCTCCGAAATTTATTTGGCAGAACACACTTGGCAGAATCTTTTTTGTTTAATATAATTATTGTTTGGCAGAATGTTTACATGTCCGAATTTACAATGGCATACTATTCAGATGGCAGAATTTCATTAGGCATAAATACCATTGGCAAAATTTTTATTCGCAGAATTTCGTTTGGCATAACATTTATTTAGTCGACAATTATTTGGTATCATTTTCACATGGTATACTACGAATATGGCAGAATTTTATTAAGAATAATGTTATCAGGCATTTTGTAATTTCCAAAAAAAATGCATTTAAACCTTAAATTGAATTAAATATTTGTCTTAAAAAGTCAATATGTTGTGCTACAAAAGTCAACAACAGAACGAATCGCTGCAAAACCGACATGCATGCTGCTTGCATGCATGCTTGTTTGCTTGCATGCATGCATGCATGCTGCTTGCCGGGGGGTGCAGTGGGGCTGGCCCCCCTGCTGGGGGTCATTATAAAGAAAAACTTTTAATGCACCTACCAGTAGGTTAGGTTAGGTTAGTGTTTTGACCACTCGCATAATGCTTGCTTGCATGCTGCATGCTTGCTTGAATGCTGCATGCTTGCTTGCATGCTGCATGCTTGCTTGCATGCTGCATGCTTGCATGCTGCATGGTTGCTTGCATGCTGCATGCTTGCTTGCATGCTGCATGTTTGCTTGCATGCTGCATGCTTGCTTGCATGCTGCATGCTTGCTTGTATGCTGCATGCTTGCTTGCATGCTTGCATGCTTGCATGCTTGCATGCTTGCATGCTTGCTTGCTTGCATGCTTGCTTGCATGCTTGCTTGCATGCTTGCTTGCATGCTTGCTTGCATGCATGCTTGCTTGCATGCTTGCTTGCATGCTTGCTTGCATGCTTGCTTGCATGCATGCTTGCTTGCATGCTTGCTTGCATGCTTGCTTGCATGCTTGCTTGCATGCTTGCTTGCATGCTTGCTTGCATGCTTGCTTGCATGCTTGCTTGCATGCTTGCTTGCATGCTTGCTTGCATGCTTGCTTGCATGCTTGCTTGCATGCTTGCTTGCATGCTTGCTTGCATGCTTGCTTGCATGCTTGCTTGCATGCTTGCTTGCATGCTTGCCTGCACGCATGTTGCATGCTGCTTGTTTGCTTGCGTGCAGGCTTACTTGCTTACATGCATGTTTTTGCCTGCATGTAAGGATGCATGTAGCATGAAACATGCTTGTAAGAAATACAAAATTATTCTAGATATGAATTTTCTATTAAATGTATGCCAAAAGATGATTCTGATGATTCTTGCATGCTTGCTTGCATGCTTGCTTGCATGCTTGTTTGCATGCTTGCTTGCATGCTTGCTTGCATGCTTGCCTGCACGCATGTTGCATGCTGCTTGTTTGCTTGCGTGCAGGCTTACTTGCTTACATGCATGTTTTTGCCTGCATGTAAGGATGCATGTAGCATGAAACATGCTTGTAAGAAATACAAAATTATTCTAGATATGAATTTTCTATTAAATGTATGCCAAAAGATGATTCTGACTATAAACTGTCTGCGATATGATGGTTCTACTATTTAATTATTATGGATATGAAATGTATGCCAAAAGATGATGCTGGCTTACAAAATTATGCGTTTTAAGTGTATGATAAATGAGTGTATGCCAAACGATTTTCTGCGACATGAAGTTTATGCCATTAGTTGTTATGCATAATAAAATTATGACATAAAAAGTTCTGCCATAAAGGGTAGACCCAATAGAGAGGCATAAGTTATGCTTAACTTTGTTGAAGATATAATCTGTTGCCTTTATAAATTGCCACGTTCCTTTCGAGTAAGAGATTGTCTATGTTTCTTTATCTCTTTGGTTTTGTGCACAACTGTAATGTCATGATTTGTTCTGCCTGTCCAATAAAGCAAGTTAATTTATGTAATTAAATTATATACACATATAATCTGTTTGTAATAGTCAGTACAGTAAATGTTTTTCTTTTACAAAATAAAAATATATTAACAAAAATATTAAAAAATTCCAATAATCGGTTAAAAAGGTGATATAACGCGGGCGGGGGGAGTGGCGGGCCGCAAGGCGAGCACGAGCGGTAATACAGTGCCACACACCGAACCGAGTTGGCCCGCCAGGTTGATTTTGTTCTAGCCCGGCGGGCTGATTATCTAATTAAAAACCACCTAGCGACTGGTTGCAGTTCACAGATGATCGTGATCCATTGCTACTTCTTTTTGGGTTAAAAAAAAACATACCAAAGAAAAGTGGCAATGTATGTCAAATGCAACCGGTCGCTAAATAGTTTCTTTTTAGATAATCAGGGTGCCGGTTGACTCGGTTTGTAAGTCGCGTATGTGTCGTAGGATAATCGTATAAGCCGGATCTTTACAAAAATCCTAGGTCGATTGTAAAAAACCGGATAATTGAAATCTAAGATAGATTTTTGCAATCGTCCGAGAAATTTTTAGGATCTTTGTAAACATCCAAGTATGTTTCGGACAATTGTAAACTTGAATGCTGATTGGATAATCTAAGAGACGATTCACAACATCTTCAATCTGATTGGTCAGAACATATTGCTGATGGGTTTTTATTTCGCAATTTTGCCGAATTAAATTCTTCAATTAAAGTTTTAACAAGGTTTTGCACAAGCATGTTGACGAGCGCTGTAGAACTTTCTTAGCTCTGTGTGGTAAAGTTATTTTTCGGTTATACTTAACCTCAAAATTGTCTGCACTGATCGAGCCCAGCATTTGTATAATATCTACTTCACTCATCGTACATTAATGTCTCTTAATCATAGATGTACAACATCCCTTCGGTCTTGATTGATTTGAGCACTCAGTTTTCTTTTTTTTTTAATAAAAAACGTAAAATTCGAACAAAACGCTGGAAAAATATTTGACAATAATGACGATAATAACAATGAACGCAATGAATGTTGCCGTTAGCCAATCAGAGCATCCGTCAGCCCATAACGTTTACGTCAGCCAATCAGCGTGCGCAAAGTGATGATCATTGACGATTTACCTAAGATACGCTGGATTTTTGTAAATATCCTAAACATATCTTGGACGATTACAAAAATCTGTCTTAGATTCTAATTATCCGGTATTTTACAATCATACTAGGTTTTTTATAAAAATCCTATTTTTACAATTATCCTACGACATATGCACCACGCGGCTGGCCCGCGTGGCGCATCAACCGAGTTAAAAAAATCAACCCGAGTTGACGGGTTGGCAGGCCCGCCGCAAGCGGGCGTGCAAGGCGTGCACCGCACGCGGGCGGCACGTCTAGGGGGGCGGCAAATCGACCGTTCCAACCGTCGAAGCTAGGGTCCAAGAAGGGTCATGAACTCATGATATGAGCGTTCCTGGCAAGATTTGAATTTTTGGCTTATTTCTAGGATCTTGAGCGACACTTGCAATATTTGAATTTTGTGCCCCAAAACTAATTTCTAGGATAATGAGCGCCCCTGGCAAGACTTGAATTTTGCGTCCCAAGAATTATAGAGTATTTTCTAGCTATGGGTCAGCAAATTGAGGGTTGCGCCCCTGGCAGATGCCCCCCTTGCCAGCCCCTAACCTAGTTACGACGCCGGATCCACTACGTAATATTCAGGAAGCTTGAAAGATGTATCTATCCTTGTACCTACTTGTGAAGAAGCGGCAAACCGTGGCTCGCGAGCTGCATGCAGCTCTTTGGCTACCTCTGTGCGGCTATGCCGAGAATGAGATGATAGTTAAATAATTTATTAGAAATAAATAATTTATTTTTCTTGCCTATACCGCTTCGCATCGTGTTCTGACAGCGGGGATAGATAGGGATATTACCCCTTAAAATATAAAATATTACTAATAAATTAATTCTATAATTAATAATTTATATAAAAAAATTAACGTTAATTTTTTGGCGTCGAGCGCTCTTTTCTACTGATTTTCGTTCGACATTAGACTCAAATGAATGAGAAAATTAGCCAAAGGATTCAAAAATAGGGTCCCTAATTTTTCATCGCGCTTGGACTTTTGTCCAACCTTGACACCACGATCGACATTGCACCATCCATTGATTGTAATGATTTTGTCCAAACATAATTGTCGCATGACCTGGAGCGCGCGGCGCGCTTCGCACGCCGCGACTAGACTTCTACATAAGAAGTACTTACCTAGGTACAAAGATAAAGGCATCTTTCAAGAAACCACCTACTTGTGTAGAATTTTGCAAAAACTAAGCGCGGGGAAGAGTCAAATCGCCACATGTCCCGGAGCGCGTGGCGCGCTTCGCACGCCGCGACTAGACTTCTACATAAAGAGTGGGTACAAAGATAAAGGCATCTTTCAAGAAATCACCCATTTGTAGTAGGGGGCGGCAAAATCAGTCTCTTGCACGCGGGCGCTCAAACAGCTAGCGGCGGGCCTGCGGGTTGGAGAAGTAACGAGTTATTTGACCCGAGTCGCCCACCACTAGCACAACTTGTTCTCTATTACGTCCATAGATATAGTATATTAAAAAGGGGATTACGTCTGTGACTATGGATGGCTGCATTCCGAATCACACTAAAATCGATGACAGCGCACTAAAATGCGTTCCGATTCGGTGATTTTATATGGGTTTGACAGTTTGATAACGTGAGCGCTGACATCGATTTTATCGTGATTCGGAGTATAGCCTATTTGTTCTCTATTACGTTACGTCTGTGGACTATCGCTCAAAAGTCAAAAGTCAGTTCAGCCAGTCGTCTATTTTCTTTTTTTGTCGTTTTATTATTTTATGCGCTATTTGTGTGTATTTATTTGATAACTGGTAAATCAATTTATTTATGTTTTCGAAAGTTACAACTTCATTTCTCAAAAAATCGAAACATAGATCTGCAAAAGTGCAAACTGAAAACTAGTCGTTCCCACCTATTTTCTAATCTAAATAAATATTATATTATGAATGCTCAAAGCGACATCAAGCCCATTAACAAAGACACAATACACAAAATATGCTCTGGTCAGGTAATATAAATATCTCCTTTTGAATGCACTATGTTCACACTAGTTTAGTTAGGTACTTCAATATATCAATAAACTAGCGGCCGCCCGCGGTTTCACCCGCGTGGTTCCTATTCCCCGTGGGAATATCGGGATAAAAAGTATCCTATGTTTTAATCTAGGCTATCTACTATCTGTGTGCCAAATTTCAACCAAATTAGTTTTGTAGTTTTTGCGTGATTGAGGAACAAACATCTAAACATCCAAACCCACAAACTTTCACATTTATAATATTAGTAGGATAGTAGGATTGCTCATCAATAATATCACGTAACTTTAATAAATTTTACCTTTTGAATGAAATGAATAATCACTATTAATGATTTGTGCAAGTTCAAAGAGTTAGATATTTATTACTCTGGTTTAGCAACTGCGAGGCATCTATTATGTGAGGATTTCTTTACGTAGTTGTACCTAGTCTATTTAATTATGTATATACATTTTGATTAGTGTTTAGTGCGAGTGGCTCGTTTAGTGTTTAGCAAAAAACAATTACTTAACACTAATCAGAGACTGTCCGAACGTGTTTTTTGCTAAACACTAAACGAGCCACTCGCACTAAACACTAATCAAATTCTATACCGGCCATAAGTATGGGTACTGTCTAGATCTGTATTAAGTAAGTGTTAGATTTTTAAGTGCTAATTTGTTATTGTCCACACTTATCCACATTTAAAATAATGTTTTCTAAATGTGAAGACCTTTAATTGGCTGACTGTTATTATATTTAAGATATTATTCTGTTTGTCTTGCTGTTGGTCTTCCAAAGACTGATAAAATAAAAATAAAATAAAATTACAGGTGGTTCTAAGCTTAGCAGTTGCTGTCAAAGAATTAGTTGAAAATTCATTAGATGCAGGGGCCACTAACATTGATATCAGGTTCAAAAACTATGGTATTGAACTAATTGAAGTAACTGATAATGGTAGTGGTGTTACAGAAGACAACTTTGCCGCCTTAAGTATGTATTAAAATATACTAAATAAAGCTGGAAACAAATTATCAGATGTGGCTTAAGGACATCCAATGGTTTGCACACTTTAGTGTATTTTCGTAGTCCAAATACCTATAAGCCGTGACTGTCAGCCATGTCTGATAATAATTTTCCAGCTTAACAACATTTTTTTTTTATTTAATTAGCTAGCTTGTTTACTTTTGTTTATTTCACAGCTTTGAAATATCACACTTCAAAGTTGAGAGATTACTCAGATCTCCTCGGTGTGTCTAGTTTTGGATTCAGAGGTGAGGCTTTGAGTTCCTTGTGTGCTCTTTCCAACCTCACAATTACTACAAGGCATCAAAGTGCTGCTTATGGTAAGTTCATGAAAAGTTTGCTATGAATAAATAGTTTCTCTTTCTTTTTTAGTTAGCCCAGGGGGGTAATTACGTAACTTTGTTGCAATCAACTCTGACAGAAATCGCAGTTACATCGCTGCTTTAGTAAGAACCAATCTGACAACTATCTTAACTAAAGCAGCAATGCAACCGCGCTTTCAATCGATTTCAATCGAGAATTGTTAGCAACAGCTTTACGTAATCAAGGTACTGGTTTAAAACTGAAACTAAGTTTTTCATCAAATCAAAGCTGATAAGCTATAAACTAGCTCTAACCTTAGCCCTCTTAATATGCAGTAGCAGTCAACCGAACGGTCCATTTTATTATGATATTTCGTGACGGTTACTTAACCGCAAGTGTATATGATCACGAGCAGTTGCATATTAAAATGGGTAAAGCAGCTAGCTGCCCCCGTGGTCAACCGCCAGTGTGTTTTAGAGGGCTTAGTGTGTATGAATGAGAGACAGCCTCTAACATATCTAACTCATTAATGATATTTTTTCAGCAACTAAAATAGAATATGACCAGAAAGGAAACATTAGAAAAAAAACACCATGCTCACGTCAAATAGGAACAACAGTCAGTTTAACAGATTTGTTTGCTGCCTTGCCAGTAAGACAAAAGGAATTACACAAAAATGTCAAAAGAGAATTCAACAGAATGACTCAACTATTATATGCATATTGTTTGATATCACTGGGTGTTAGGTATGTATAATTTTAGTTAAATTTCCTAGTAAAACTTACATCTCAAATTCTCAACAAGTACATTATACATTGGTTAAATTTTTCAGGATTACTTGCAGCAATCAAGTTGGTGCAAATGCTAAAAGTATTGTTGTAGCTACCCAAGGATCAATGTCTTATAAGGACAATATAGGATCTGTGTTTGGACTTAAACAGTTACAAAGCATTTTAGAAATTAAGCCTGAATATGTAATTAATATTAAAGAGAATATATTTAAAGGCTTATCAGGAGATGTAGTGGAGTCTGAAGAGCAAACAATAGAGGATGTGGAAATTAATCTATCAGAAGATTCAAATGATGCAGAAATTAAAGATTCTCAAGACTCCATATTATGTAGTTCTCAAAAATCACAAGGATACCAGAATCTCATTAAACCTGTAGAATTTACTGGATTTATATCATCATGTGCTCATGGCAGTGGAAGATCCAGCACCGACAGACAGTTTTACTTCATTAACTCACGACCCTGCGAGCCTACTAAAATTATGAAACTTATCAATGAAGTTTACAAACAGTATAATCAAAATCAATATCCTTTTGTTTTTTTAAATGTTAATATAGAACAAGCTTCTGTGGATGTTAATGTCACACCAGATAAAAGGAAGATATTTTTAACCAAGGAAAAAATTATACTAGACATATTAAAAAACTCCTTACTGAAATTGTTTGAAAACATTCCTAGAACTTTAAAGGTTGATTCATCAATACATAGTAAAGATATTGCACATGAAGTTAAAGCTGACAGAGACCAACCTAGAATATTTAATTCATTTCTACAGCAATTCAGCAATAAAATAAATGAGGGACAAAATTCTGTTTTAAATGATAAAGGAGCAGAAAAACCAGAACTTAAAAGAAAATCCACTACAATGTTAAACTATATTTCATCAAAGTGTGTTAAAAAAGCAGACAATGAATATTTACCAGATTCTGTTAATGAAAAATGTTTACCCCAAACAGAAGATTTAAATCAAACAATTGAAAAAGAGTGCGCAATTAATGAGGTATCAGTTGAAAGCAATACTAATGCAGATGATCATGTTACCGATCAGACATCTACTTCTACAGTAGAAATAAAACGAGAGTCGCCATTAAAAAATAATGGTGAATTAATGTATTTAGAATTTACTGATAAATTGCCAAATACACAAATTAGAAATTTAAGTGAAATAGAAGTGCAAAAAACACATACTATAACTTGTAAAACTAAGAACTCTTCAAAAAAATCCTGTATATCCTCTAATAGTGTTGTTAATAAATCAAAAGTAGTGACAGATATGGAGGACTTAGGCAAGCACAACAGGAGATCAGTATATTTGAAAACATCACTGGATCAGGTTAAAGTACTAGTTGACATATATCATAAAAGTAGAAATAAAATAATGCCTGAGAGAGTAAAATTTAAAAGTACAATTAACCCTATACATAATAAGAAATGTGAAGAAGAACTGAGTAAAGAAATATCTAAAGATTCTTTCAAAGAAATGGCTGTTATTGGCCAATTCAATCTTGGTTTTATAATAACACGTTTAGATGATGACCTTTTTATTATTGATCAACATGCCACAGATGAAATCTACAATTTTGAAATGTTACAAAAAACAACAGAACTTACTAACCAGAAATTAGTAGTGTAGGTATAAGTTTCATTATATTAGTTGGGAATCTTGTACACATAGTTTATTGTAGGATTAATAATACCTAATTTTCATTAATTTAGCCCACAGTCCCTTGAACTAACTGGAGTAAATGAACAAATACTCATGGACAATTTAGAAATATTCAAGAAGAATGGTTTTACATTTAATATTGATGAGACTGCCCCACCAACAAGAAGAGTGAAACTCTTAACAATACCCATGTCCAAAAATTGGGTATTTGGAAAGGAAGATATTGAAGAGCTTTTATTTATGTTGAGGGTATGGAGGTGAACCTTTTAAACTTCTGACAACTTCCTAATTTCTTATTTTGTTTTGTTTCAAATTTATTTTGTTTCTTTTAGGAATCTTCATCAGAATATTGTAGACCCAGCAGAGTAAGAGCAATGTTTGCCTCTAGGGCATGCAGAAAATCTGTCATGATTGGCACAGCATTAAGCAAGGCAGATATGAAAAAACTTGTCTTTCATATGTCAGAGATTGATAAACCTTGGGTAAGTACTTGAATTTTATTAAATGCAAGCATAGAATCTTTGCTTTGTATGCATTCTAATGGGATCTTTCCTCTTCAGAATTGTCCACATGGAAGACCCACAATAAGACATTTAGTTAACATGGCCATGGTCCATGTTCAAGGGAAAAGTGAATAATTTGGAGTGTTTTTTACTAAAACTTAATAAATCATGAATGAGAAGTATTAAAATTTAACTAAAACATATTCCTTGTTTTGCTTCAAATAATATTTATTTTCTATAATTATATAAAATATAGTCTACACACTAATAGTTTTGAATATATTGAATCCTGTATGGGCAGTTGTCACTATGACTCCTGGTATTTGTTTATGCCAATGCAATTCTTTGATGTCATGTTGACCTTGATGTATAAATAGTAGTTGTGGTGGTAGATTCTGCAAATAATTTTAGTTCTTTAATATGGACCACAAGAAATATACAAATTAGCTTCAAGTCAGGAAATCTGTCAAAAGTTACCTTCAGTTCCTCATCAATAATTTCATCATCATCTCGTTCCACTGCTAGGTCCCATAAAGCCACTTGGTTGTCTTCTCCAGCTGAAGCCAGCACACTTGGCTCCGACCAGTGCCATTCCACAGAGGTGACTGGAGCTGTATGATGCTTGAACGTACCTACCGGTGTGTTACTAGTAAATTGTCTTAAATCCCAAATGTGAAGGAAACCATCATCACCACCTACAAAACAATGACGATGTTTATATAAACTTTTGAGTTTGAATCTTCAAATATAAATAAATAATATAGTAGTTAACACATTGATTTCTCACCACTAGCAATAAATGGTTCCTTGTTATTCCATGTGATTACATTAACATCACTTTGATGGGCATTTTCACACGTTAACATACAAGCTTTGTGTGGAGCTGCTCTTGTATCCCAAATCCTAATTGTTTTGTCAACAGAACATGATGCTAAAACATTTCTGAAAAGTAAAGCAATAAAGATTATCACAGAATTACAAACATCAAAGACGTCTCACACCAAACATCATTGCCATTATATTAAAGGTAATAGTTGTCACCTTTCATTAGGTGACCACTGAATATCTTCTACAGAACTAGAGTGACCAACAAGTGGACGCTGATCTACATCCCAGGTGCCTGCTTGATTAGGCTTCCATATGTGAATATCTCTTCTGCAGTCTCCAGTAGCTAAAACCTTAAAATTTTATTAATTAATTACTAATAATTTTCAATACTAACCAATTTTGGTTCAAAAATACTTACACCTGGTTCTGTAGGACACCAATCTATTCCAAATCCTTCCTGTTGGTGGCCATTGAAAGAATATATAGGTTTTACAGGGTTTGCTACTGTATCTAAGTTGTATCTCTCCAAGACTATAGGGTCATCAACAGCTTGTAATTGTTGAGTTATGTTCCAAATATCCACTCTGCCTAATTCTGACCAACTAGCAGCTAAAACAGAGTTCTTAAAACTTGTTGCCTAAAAATAAAAAATAATAATTAGAACTTTTTTTTTTAATTATTATTAGTGTGGTTCAAACCTAATGGTGGTTGTAAAGTTAGCCACTATGCACTAGCTGTGCCTCAGCACTGACCTCTTCCACCCACTAACATCTAAATTGTGTACTGAGCATCGTCTCATGCGGTGTTCCAAGCCGCCAATATGTTTGAATCGCACTGTATATAAGTTATGATATAATAAAACTAAAACATACCCTAATTCTGTTGACACATCCTTGATGTTTGATGAATGAGAATGTCATTTCTGGCTTCTTCTCTTCATCTTCTTCTTCATCCTCATCATCATTATCACTGTCAGATTCGTTTTCTTCTTCATCCGGTTTTGAAGTTGGGTGTAAGTTTGACATTTTTACTACCAGTAGACTGAAAATTAGGATGATTAGGGCATTTCTGTGTGAGAGCTCTAGTATAATCAATTACTTTGCTTCTTATAGTTATTAACTTACTTGTTCAAATGCGCACTGGATGCTTGGGTACCGGCAATTAGGTAAGCCGTCATCGGGTATTGGTCTCTATCGCTTCCTAGATTATCAGGGATAATATCGAAACTCAAGCATGGAGCTCCCGTTTGTGCTTGATGCAGCATCACATACGCCGACTGATCGCAAACCAACTGCTCGTCGTCCTTCAGAGGCTGTCCTGGTAAATAAGTTTTCGGAGTCTCATCTTCGGCGTTGCTTCCTTCGTCAACACCATCCATAGCATCTTCGCTTTCACTTGAACTGGCGTCCATTTGTTCTTCAGTTTCATTCGACATATTTAAATGTATTTTTTAAGCTGTAAAATTAGAAACTGGGTTTATTATCACTAGTAATATCGAAGTCGAAGTTCTTCAAAACTGCAAAAAGCGTAAACACGTGGTTGGTGTCTCACAGACAGCTGACTGACACTGACAGTTAAAAAAAAAAAGAAACGTGCATTCAGCAGACTAACCGTTGAGTCATCGATCGCCATTGACAAAGTAATTGCTTGGGCTGCGTTCCGTCGTTTTGGGTGTAGTTGTATGGTTTCACCAAGGACCTTCATATAAGGGGGGTTATTCACGATTGTCGGAAATCTAGTCGAAAGCATTCGATTCGAATCCGTATCCTCCGATATAACATAAATATAGCAATTCACAAATACATTCGACTGGCATTCGATTCACTTTCCGAAGGGAAAGCCCAATGCATTTACAAAGTTAGGTAGCATAAGGTAGAAAATAAGATCGAAGACTATAGACTTGCCGATTCGATTCGGAAAGTTGGTTTCCGACAATCGTGAATAACCCCCAAGGACTGAGTACTCTACAAAAATTCTCACTATGCGTTTAAAAGAAATTCAACTTTATTCTCTTTGTCATAGAGTTGAAATTCTATCGACGACATTTACTGAAACCTACTGTGTGAATGAAACATCACCAAGTAGATGAGGATGTCTCGTTCGCACAATATGGAGGAAAAGCGCAATTTTATCCCGATAGGTGGCGTCTTGTCGTTGGTACCGAGCCGTCTCAAAGAAACTGTCAAAACATATGGGAATCTCTTGGAGTATTGCACTTATTGCATTAATTTTATACTGAGAAAATGCCGCATTGTTATGCATGTAACTTGTAAAATATTGGAGTTCATCGATTTCCCAGTAACAAAAAAAATAGTGGGCAAAAAAATATAAAAAAAAATATGCTTTTTCCTCGATTTTCTCCTTTGCTGAGCCTGAGAAACATTATAAATCAAAAGGAATGTTTCATGAATTTGATGAAGCTTCGCCAAAATAAAACAACATTTGAATTATAACAGCTTTGTTCTTTAATATTTCAACCTCAGCAGTTTCTAACATATTTATAACTTGGATGAATTTGATAGGTATATCAAAAATGGAATAAACCCAATATTGGGGCCAAACAGATAATTAATAGAATTTTATATGCCAGAGTCATTCAAGAAACTTAGAATAATAAAATAAATATGATAAAACGGTTCGTGTAATTTTGGATGGTACAGAAATTCCAGTACAGAAACCTGAAATTACTATTGCACAGAAGGCATCATCAGGCAACTATAAACAAGGAAATTCACACTCAGTTGCTTTGTTAAAATTTAAATCATATGCTTCTAATCTGAAATAAAAAGATTACTTGTAAATCTTACACGTAATTTAAAGAAATGTAATGCTTGTTAGCAATTTTTTGTAAGTTGCTATAAACTTTCTTGCCTGTTGTTTTGGCTTTTCTTTTTCGTAATTCTTCTTTTTTTATATGAGCTAAAGTTAGCATAGAATACATTGTTTGTCCGCAAAACCGAAAAAAATACAATCTAAGAAAGTAAAATCACGTAATACACAGTCAAGACAATATAAGCTCAAACTGACAATTGTTCCAAAGACTAAGCGCCATCTGTAATTCACTTTGCCTTCGCCTCCCCATTGCCATTGCTAAACAATAAAACCACGATGGTAGGAAAAAAATTTACGTTACCAATCACGTAGTGTATGAAAGTTAAGGATTCGAAGTGGAATATGGAAAATATACTACTTAAATATTAATTTAGAATAACACATAGTTATTGATTAGCGTATAGTTGGCAGACTCACCATGGAATTAGAAGGTTTTGACTAGGTCAAAAAATTGTTAATAAATAGTGATAAATAGTGAACTATAGCATATAAATAGTGATACTATGATTCAAAAGATATTTGAGTATCTTGGTGAGGCTGCAAACTTGACGTCAAGTTGGCAGACACCTTAAGAAATACAGTTCGTATCATTATGATTTATATGCCAAAAAATTGTTAGAAAATAGTGAATCGTATACGCAAAATTCCAATAGCATTGCTTCAATACAAGCCGAGATATTACGGTCTCTAAGTGGGCTGCCAACTTGACGTTTCAGGCAATAGCGATTCCAGAGAAACGGGTACAAGTTTTAAACAAATAAATATATCAAAAAATTGTTAGTGAAATTGTGATTCCTACGATATAAATAAAACAAGAATTATTCATTGCTATTTTCTAAAAATCGAATGTTAACTTTTACATAATACTCTGAATAGGATGTCGATCAATATTGAACTTTGCTCCACAGGAATAAGGTTCCAACTTTATTGCAATCATGAGGTGAGTACTATCAAGCAAAAAAGTGAGATTTATATTTTTAGCCATATCCTCGAATTATTATTACACTTGTTTTATTAATTAAATGTTGGTATCAAACAATAACGATATTCATTAATAACAATAATATTCATTACAATAGCGCCATCTCTCGGAAAAGATTGTCAATTTCTCAGTTATAATTTAAAGTTAGGTGCCTATATATGTATTAGGTATTATTTTACTTATTTATTTTTGAAATTCAAAAAGGCAAATCATAGCGTGCCAACCACTTTTATTCGTTGCGTCAACTGTCTATTTTTACGAACGGTGGCTTTTGCGCCAACAATAAAGGCGATGATCGACTGTATAAAGACTACTCTTTAGTAGGCTGTGGTCAATACCCTACTCTTAATTCAATATTATTAATTCAGGAGAAACTATTAATAATTTCTACTTATATTACTTCCTACCTACTCACATACCAACTGATACTCATCCTTACTAATATCCTTACTAATATTATAAATGCGAAAGTCCGTTTGTTTGTTTATTTGTTTGTTTGTTTGTTACGCCTTCACGTCCTAACTACTGAACCGATCATCATGAAATTTTGCATACACGTTGTCAGGGGTACAGAGAAGGACATAGGGTACCTTTCATCCCGAAAAAAAGTTCCCGAGGGATAGCAAAAAACCTTTCCACGCAGACGAAGTCGCGGGCGGCCGCTAGTTTTACTATAAATCTCACCAGATAATAATAATAATATCTTTATTTTAACTCATACATAAATAGGTACCTAACGTTAAATCATAACTGAGAAATTGACAATCTTTTCCGAGAGATGGCGCTATTGCTATGATTGTTATTAATGAATATCGTCATTGTTTGATACCAACACTTAATTAATAAAACAAGTGTAATAATACTTGGAGGACAAAAAGGCTAAAAATATAAATCTCACTTTTTTGCTTGATAGTACTCACCTCACGATTGCAATAAAGTTGGAACCTTATTCCTGTGGAGCAAAGTTCAATATTGATCGACATCCTATTCAGAGTATTATGTAAAAGTTAACATTCGATTTTTAGAAAATAGCAATGAAGAATTCTTGTTTTATTTATATCGTAGGAATCACAATTTCACTAACAATTTTTTGATATATTTATTTGTTTAAAACTTGTACCCGTTTCTCTGGAATCGCTATTGCCTGAAACGTCAAGTTGGCAGCCCACTTAGAGACCGTAATATCTCGGCTTGTATTGAAGCAATGTTATTGAAATTTTGCGTATACGATTCACTATTTTCTAACAATTTTTTGGCATATAAATCATAATGATACGAACTGTATTTCTTAAGGTGTCTGCCAACTTGACGTCAAGTTTGCAGCCTCACCAAGATACTCAAATATCTTTTGAATCATAGTATCACTATTTATATGCTATAGTTCACTATTTATCACTATTTATTAACAATTTTTTGACCTAGTCAAAACCTTCTAATTCCATGGTGAGTCTGCCAACTATACGCTAATAGTTATTGTGAAATAAAACTGAACTTACTCTTCTGATTTAATAAGATTTTCACAATAATGCTAATCAGCTATCATCGGTGAGGTGGTGTTAAATTCAAGTGTCAATCCTGGCAACTCCGATTTTGACTTTGGCGCCAAATTTCAATTTTAGAATTTCAATATTTAGGAAATATTCCTTTACAAAACTAGGGTGACCATAAATACTACAACATTTCAGATTTTCAAAAAACGAAATTGTTCTATTGAAATAACTGAAACTCGCAGGCGAGGGGTAACGTTAATATTAATAATCAAATTCATGTTTTTGCGCCGATTTCGATGAAACTCGGTTTAAGCAACTATTTCGACAAGATAATAACAACGCAGTGTTAAAAATATTAAGAAAGATGGCGGCCAACTTTTAAGTTTGTAGACCGATTTAGATGAAACGCGGTTTTTGGTACAATTTTGACAAGAAAATGACAAAACAATTTTTAAAGTATAAAAAATCAAAGATGGCGGCCAACTTTTTTGTTCGTAGGCCGATTTCGATGAAACTCGGTTTTTGGTACTATTCTGACAAGACAATAACAATGCAATGTTAAAAATATTAAAAATCCAAGATGGCGGCCAACTTTTTTGTATGTAGGCCGATTTCAATGAAACTAGGTTATTGGTACTATTTTGACAAGAAAATAACAACGCTATGTTAAAAAATTTGAAAAATCCAAGATGGCGGCCAACTTTTTTGTTTATGGGCTGATTTCGATAAAATTCGGTTTTTGGTTCTATTATGAGAATAAAATAACAAAGCATTTATTTAAATATTAAAAAATTCAAGATGGCGGCCAACTTTTTTGTTTGCTGGCCGATTTTGATGAAACTCGGTTTGTGGTACTATTTTGACAAGACAATAACAACGCAATTTTAAAAATATTAAAAATCCAAGATGGCGGCCAATTTTTTTGTTTGTAGGCCGATTTCGATGAAATTCGGTTTTTGGTACTATTTTGAGAAGAAAATAACAACGCAATTTTTAAATATTAAAAATCCAGGATGGCGGCCAACTTTTTTGTTTGTGGGTTGATTTCGATGAAATTCGGTTTTTGGTACTATTTTGAGAAGAAAATAACAACGCAATTTTTTAAATATTAAAAATCCAGGATGGCGGCCAACTTTTTTGTTTGTGGGTTGATTTCGATAAAACTTGGTTTATAGCACTATTTTGATAAGAAAATAACAACGCAATTTTTTTAATAATAAAAAAATTCAAGATGGTTGCCAATTTTGTTTTTGAGTTGATTTTAATATAACTGGGTTGAAAAAAAGAAGAACAAGAAAAGAATTTGGCCGCCACCTTGGATTTTAAATATTTTAAAAATTGCGTTGTTATTTTCTTGCCTAAATAGTACCAAAAACCGAGTTTCATCGAAATCAGCCTACAAACAAAAAAGTAGGCCGCCATTTTGATTTTTTTATATTTTCAACACTTCATTGTTATTTTTTGTCAAAATATTACTAAAAAACGAATTTCTACGAAATCAAGCCAAAAACAAAAAAAGGGTTGCCGCCATCTTGTTTTTTTTATTTTTAACATGGTGTCGTTGAAAATCGATTGCACCCATTTTTTTAATTTCACTAGTAAAAAATTGGTGCAAGTATTTTAGACCTATTGATATATTTACCAAAATAACAGTTTTTAATGAATGAGAGTAATTATGGTAGAAAGCAACCGAATTTTAAACGTCAATAAAGTCGAAAATCGTTTGCACCTATTTTTTTTAATTACAGATCACTAGACAATGTTTTCCTACCTTCACTTGTTTTCCAACATTCATTTGATTTCCGAAATACACGCACATTGTATTTTTATCAAAATTGGAATAAACTTTATAGTTATGTCATTATTTACACTTGAATTTTTTTATATATTGTTTGATTAACCATATTTATAAATAAAAACAAGAAAGCAACCTAATAAAACGTGATAAAAAAACGTGAAGATTTATTTTTAGTAAATTATTATTTTCTGCTTTTCAGTTAACAAGTTAAAACTAAAAGTATACCACCTCCTATCGGAGCACTCGTCAAGACGAATCAATCGAGCTCAAACTCGATGGGGTTGCATGATTTTATTACAAAGTTCCAATGGCCTTCTTCCGGCTCCTTCATCAGCCCCTTGGATATTATTCCCCAACAGAGTACTTGCCAAGACGATTCTAACGAGCCCAAACACGATGGGGTTGTATGGTTTCATCATAGTGTTCCTGTGGCGTCCTTCCGGCTCCATCGTCAGATCAACTCAATGATACCATAATATTACATTACCTTCTAGTTCTGACCTGTTTTCAAAGTTGCAAGTCTCTAGTTCATCGGAAAGTTAGTATAAAATCGTTTGCAAATTTGTGCTCACACAAACAAACGAGCAAGCAAACTTATAAAAACGTGGCAAAAGTATTAATTGTAAATATAGAACTACCTAACCTAAGTACTTAAGTTTATATTAAACAGTTTAATGTAAGTATGTCTTCCAACCATACAGTTTGGTCACCCTATGGAAGAAAGAGATACAATTATCTACTTGACCTCTCTGTCGGCTCGTTTTGGGGCGAAGAGCTCAATCTGGTTTATACCGAAGGGATGTGCTACATCTATGGGTTTCACCCGCGGGCTGATTATCTTATTAAAAACCACCTAGCGACTGGTTGCTGCAGTTCCATAGAGTAAGATAAAAAAAAAATGCAGTTCACAGATGATCGTGTCGTGATCCATTGCTACTTCTTTTTGGGTTAAAAAAAAAACATACCAAAAAAAAATGCAATCGGTCGCTAAATAGTTTCTTTTTAGATAATCAGGGTGCCATTTGTGTTGCAACCAAACCACGGAACAATCGAGTTGTTTTTATAAACTCTTTAAAGAGGTTATAAAAACTGAGGTTACTTAAGTACCTACAAAGTTTTCGTTTTCCATTTGGAATACGGATAATTTAAACTTTCCTTTATACTACATCAAATAAAAAAATGATTTTTGAGGAGAAACCATCAACTTTTTGAAACTTATTAGACATAAAAACATCAAAATACCTACAAAATAATGTCAAAATGACATTATTTTGTAAGGAGCTCTTTTGTAAGGATTTTTGGATTATTTTGTAAGGAACTCTGAGCGTTTTTCAACCATCTATTTTGATGGTTGTTTGGTTGCTGCACTCCGACCTACGAAACGGATGAAACTACGTTCTGACAGCTGTAAGAGTAAAATTTCACCGAACCACAGAACGGCGGGTCTACCGCCTAACTCTCTGGCTTTGGTTTTTTTATTTTTTTTTTATTTAATTTTATTTATTTAGAAACAAACGGTCGTACGCATATGTTAACAAAAATTATAGATGACAAGTTATACAAGACCTATAGTTTCCTTAATGAAACAATGGAGTGCAAATCATTAACACAATATTGATGTGTATACCTAGAAAAACATGCGATGTTATATAATATAGATAAAAATAAAAATATTACATAACAGTTTATGACGTCAGTGCACTGTCCGTCCTTGTCATCGTGGTCTGATATGACAAGGACGGATAGAGCATAGCTATCGCATTGAGATAGGCGGTCGACCTGCGCGTGCGATTAGAAAGTAGCAATGTATCACATTCATCTGTCAAAACAGACCCGTCTCTAGAGTCTGAGGTGCAATTGCGTAAGGTAATCGTATTCATTTGACAGTTCATATCGCATTCCATCGGCTGCAATTTCTATGGGATGACATATATTATGATACAATATGAACTGTCAAATGAATACGATTGGCTTGGAGGCGCCACTTTCCCTGTTAAATAAACATTTAGAGGTTAAGTTATTGGAAACTGAACCTTAAAATAAAGCACAAAAAGAGATGTCCCAGCGTTGCCCCAGTTTCATTTTATTTAATTACTTTCACAATAAAAAAATGCTAATTACATTTTATTTAGGTATAGTATCAGTCAAGAACTGTTTTCTTTTTTTTCTTTTAGGATACAAACAGTCTTATACATTGAAATTGAATACAAAACATATGAGTTTCTTAAGGTGGACACACACGGTCCTTCCATTTGATGTACATCAAATGGATTAAATCAAATGGACGGACGCCAATTTTTGAGGCCACACACGGCGTAAATCGTTTGGCGCACGTCCAAACTACGATCAATCATTTGGCATCACGCCAAACGATTTACGTCAAAACCCACATCCATTTTGTAGCGATGCTAGGGTTGTTGAAAAAATATCGATATAGGTACCATCGATATTTTCGTTTTTTTGTTAATAAATAAATGGGTACTTATAGTTAGGAGCTTAAAATAATTATCATTATGTTACAATAAACGATTTTGTATGCATTACTGTGTTCGTTATTCGTTAGTCTGGCATGCACTGGCTTAACCTACTGGAATTAAAAAAAAATGTTTTGTTCGCTAGAGATAAAATAAAATATTTGCAAACAAAAAAACAATTTTTCAAATCGGTCCAGCCATCTTCGACTAATCGAGTTACATACATAAAAAAATATAAATAAAAACATTCCGACGAACTGAGAACCTCCTTTTTTGAAGTTGGTTAAAAAGTTTAAGTTATGTTGATTATTTGCTACAAATGTGCTTAGGTAGGTATACCTATTATAGTCGACTAGCGACCGCCCGCGACTTCGTCTGCGTGAAAAGTTTATTTGTTCATTTTAATCTCTTTTTATCCAGTTTATTAATTAAAAATCCTGTGATTCGTCGTTTTATTTAATGACATCGATGTTATTGTATAATCACTACATCCCTATTCGAACTGATAGAGTGATCAAAATTTGGCGTCCGTTCATTTGATTTAATCCATTTGATTTAAATCAAACGATTGTCGATATGCACACACACGGTCAAACTTTTGGATGTGGGCCGTGGTTTTACGGAATCCGTGATTGGAAATTTGGATGACAGATTCGACACACACGATCAAATTTTAGACGTACGTCCATCCATTTGGCTCGATGGAAGGACCGTGTGTGTCCTACTTGATAGACCTATAGATCCATAAAGTATACAAAATTACACAGAGTTATGGTGTTTTGGAAGTAAGTAAGAATGTACTAACATAAACATACACAGTCAAGTGTTTTAGAAAATGTACAATAAATAATGTTCAAATTAAATACTATTAATAATCAAAGTGCTATTGACAATTTACAATGCAATAACTTTCTATAGACGGTTAGACTATTGCCAAAGATATCTATATCATTGAACCTTAAGTTGCAACACTACGTCGAAAGAAGTTATTTCTGGTGTATACAGCTGTGTACATAGGGACAACAAATAGTTTTTGCAAGCGAGAGCCGGGGGGGTGATTTTGTAATTTTGTTGCAATCAACTCTGACAGAAATCGCAGTTACATTGCTGCTTTAGTTAGAACCAATGTGACAACTATCTTACTTAAAGCAGCAATGCAACCGCGCTTTCAATCGATTTCAATCGAGAATTGTTAGCAACAGCTTTACGTAATCAAGGTACAGGTCTGTGTACTCTCAGGTTAATTTCTTCTAAAATGTGAGGGGAATCAACCAAATTATTAAAAAAATTATAAAGAAAGACTTGATCAACATGATTCGACGGTTAGCAAGAGTAGTCATTGCGTGATGGTTGAGTGAATCTTCATAGGATATATATTCATGATTACCACGGTAATCCAGTTATTTAACGAACTTTTTCTATACGGGCAATATGACAAGCATAATTTGGGCTCCATATAATGCAAGCAAAATCAAGCAGTGATCGAACAAAACTGAAATATAACTGTCTTATTCAGAGTGCGTTCGTTAAACTAGGGCCAAAGTTAACATGGCGTTAGACTGCGGACTAACGCCATTTTAGCGCAAATCGTATTAAGAGTGACAGTTTAACTTTTAGTCCCACCGTTTAAGGATATAAAAGGTGCATTGTGATTGGTTCACAAGCATTAAACCAGGGGGGTAATTACGTAACTTTGTTGCAATTAACTCTGACAGAAATCACAGTTACATTGCTGCTTTAGTAAGAACCAATGTGACAACTATCTTAACTAAAGCAGCAATGCAACCGCGCTTTCAAACGATTTCAATGAAGAATTGTTAGCAACAGCTTTACGTAATCAAGGTACAGGTTTTGTTAGAACAGTCTTGCACCTCATGTTTTGTGAAACATCTCTGAATAAAACAGTAAAAGTTACACTGTCTTATTCAGAGATGTTTCACAGTAAAAGTTATACTGTCTTATTCAGAGATGTTTCACAAAACTGGGGTGCAAGACTGTTCTAACAAAACCTGGTTTAATGCTTGTAAACCCATCACAATGCACCTTTTAATCCTTAAACGGTGGGACTAAAAGTTAAACTGTCACTCTTAATACGATTTGCGCTAAAATGGCGTTAGAATAAAATCTAATTGTCGGAATGCTTTGCTAAATATATAATCAATTTGTAAGTTAAAAGATAAAACAGAGTCCATTATAATACCCAACCCAAGTCACGAATTGATGTGACTCGGCCAAGTGATAAGTTGTTAATTTTATAATCAAAGTTAATAGGGTTCTTTTTGCGTGTGTACGAGATAACGGAGCATTTGTCCAAATTGAGAAACAGTTGATTTGATGAACAATATTCTGTTAAACGCTCTAGATCTGATTGTAACTGTAAGCAATCGTCATTCCCTTGCACAATCTTAAAAAACTTAGCGTCATCAGCATATAGCAGGAAATTTGAATTTTGAATAATTTTTTCGATGTCATTAATATAAGTAACAAATAATAATGGCCCAATATGGGACCCTTGCGGAATTCCAGAGGGAATATCAAGGAATCGTGATACGAAGCCCTTCACAGAAACCGCCTGAGAACGATTTTTGACATACGAATCCAACCAACGGAGCAGATCGCCGTGTACCCCGAGAGTCCAAAGTTTTTCTATAAGAAAATCATGATTAATTTTATCGAATGCTTTGGAAAAATCAGAATACACGACGTCTACTTGTTTATTTTTATCCAAAGCATCAACCAAGAATTTTGTGAAACTTAGCATATTCGTTTCTACAGAGCGCCCTTTACAGAAACCATGTTGATTAAAAGATATCTGATTCTTTAATGCACACGCGAGTTTACAAATAATAATCTTTTCAAAAAAATTGCCGAATAAGTTGGTTTCAGATATAGGTCGATATTGAGAAACGTCATTCTTATTCGCATTTTTAGGAATGGGAGTGATGAAAGCAAGTTTCCATGCCGATGGAACAATTCTAAAGACTTGCGATATATAATACCCATCGGTATCGATAATTGTTTAGCACAATTACGTATAAATATGGGGTGAATGCCATCATACCCAGCTCCCTTGTTAATGTCAATGCTTTTAAACTATTTGTTAATAGCTTCCGTAGTAATGGTCATGGTTTGCAGACTGACAGGGGAGTTGACGGGGGGGCAAGGGCAATCGAGATCGTAGGTAACTGGCCGCGGTACACTTCGAACAAAAACAGAGTTAAAATATTCATTAGACAAATTGCATGTATCTCCACCTGTATTAGAAACACGGTGATTAAGTTTCATTGTTTGGGGAACATGACTAGATATAGATGGTTATTTTGATTCAACAAATCACCAGAATAGTTTAGGACATCTTTTTATACTATCATCACTTAAATGAATAAAATTATGGTACACTGTTTTCTGAAGCCTAGATTCTCTCTTACGAAGCGAAGAAAATGCTCGGTAATCTAAGGGGTTCCCGTATCGTTTCCACCTAGTATGATATTTAATTTTTTCTTTAGACAATTTGATGAGGGGTATAGTGTACCATGACGGATGACGATCTGTGTTAATGACTTTACGAGTAGGAATATGTTTTTTTATTATATCGTTAATTATTTCGTAACAAATTCGTAAAAAATTTAGAAAAACATTAAGTTGTTTTCTGAAGTATTTTGTGAAAAAAATGTAAGTAAATAGTACTCTAATGATAATCTAAGCGTTTTTACATAAAAATCCCTCTTTTTAATGCAGGAAATAATTATCAATCTTATTCTAGAGTCAAATACCTACTCTGACATACTACTTTGATTAAGACGCGATAGACTTTCATTTTTTCAGAATGGTGGGGCAAATGACATAGGCGCGATGGGACATGTCTTTTAGTTCCATTTCCAACCGAGACTCATCTTTCGTTGACCAAAATCTAGGTGGTTTCTAATTAGATAATCAGCCTGCGGAATGCGCTCGAAGTCGAACGAAGCCACGGAATGCACCCTTGAAAACAAATGGGGAGGCGAAGGCAAAGTGAATTACAGATGGCGCTTCAGTCTTTGGACCCATTGTCAGTTTGAGCTTATTTTGTCTTGACTGTATATTACGTGATTTTACTTTCTTAGATTATATTTTTTTCGGTTTTGCGGACAAACAATGTATTCTATGCTAACTTAAGCTCAGATAAAAGAAGAATTACGGAAAAGAAAAGCCAAAACAACAGGCAAGAAAGTTTATAGCAACTTACAAAAAATTGCTAACAAGCATTACATTTCTTTAAATTTCGTGTAAGATTTACAAGTAATCTTTTTATTTCAGATTAGAAGCATATGATTTAAATTTTAACATAGCAACTGAGTGTGAATTTCCGTGTTTATAGTTGCCTCATGATGCCTTCTGTGCAATAGTAATTTCAGGTTTCTGTACTGGAATTTCTGTACCATCCAAAATAGGGTATTTTCCAAATTCTTTAAAACTGCTTTTATTTAAAGATTGAGACGAACGATCTTTAAATTTAAGCAGTTTTCAAAAAATTGGAAAATACCCTATTACACGCACGAACCGTTTTATCATATTTATTTTATTATTCTAAGTTTCTTGAATGACTCTGGCATATAAAATTCTATTAATTCTCTGTTTGGCCCACTGACATGAATTTTTTTTCTATTTAACTGGACTGGCTGTCTGTATGATTTGACAGCAAAGTTTTTGTGCCTATTTGAAACGCCTCTAGCGTCTGTCTAAGGAACTATCTGACGTAACTACAATGAAAATGGTTGCCATGATGATGACACCAGACTTTAGTACCATGTCCCACTGAGCAAGTAATCACTACGTTTTAAGAGTAGGCACTTCACAATTATGAACGTAGTTTCTACCAACCTAATAAATAGAATCGTACTACCAACATAAACAGAGGAAATGTCAAAAGAATAGTGAAGTACCTTACCAACTTGAAATGATATCGATATCGATAAAAAAATATTCCAGGCGTCTATACTCATAAACCTTATAATATTTCATATTTTGGAAATAAAAGCAGGCGATGAATCCCAACACCACACGACAGCAAAATCCATAATAATATTGAACTCGTAATAATTGTCGACATTAAATGATATGTATAGGTACATATTTGTCTAATAAAAATCTGGAATTTCTGTCTTGATGACATGCCGCGAATGGAATATCGCTTACTTTCTTAAATAAAAGAAAGGTAAGAATCAAGTAATTTATTCAGCAGCGAGTTAAATTTTTTTCTATTGTGACAAGAATGACTCGCTGTCAAAACTGCACTTTAGTTTGGCCTGAATTTCAGTCCTTTGCTGAAGGCTGCAACAAAAATTATATAACATTATTAACTACCCACTAGATAGTCATAAATACAGTACCTAGGCAGTATTCAACCCATAATCAACATCTAAAATAAAATAATATCGATAACTTTAGCACAGCACTATGTCAATGTAATGATAACGTGATTTATCCTGATTTATCGCTAATTTCGTTCAAATGTCACTTAAAACCTATATATTTACTGATATTACTACTATTATTAACAATATTTTTTACTCAAATTAACTTTAAAACTTCTAAAACTTAGAAAAAGTTTAAAATTACCTGCTCGGATCAAGCGGGAATTCTAGTCAAAATTATGTCCTTACTCGACCCTCTCACTCTTCGGACACCACAAATTTCACATTCTTGCAAAGATTTGCCACCCATTATGTCTTTTTAACACGTTTTTATTACAATTTTGTTTTATTAAAATGCGTAAATTAATTTTACTAAAACTTCTGCAAAAATTTAATTTTTGGCGGCGCGTCACATGCTGGCCAACATGACCACAACATAACTTGACGTATAATGCGGCTAAATTACCGAGTCATGGCTGGTACAATAAGACAAAACGATTAACTACGTTTTTTCATTGGTAGGATTGTTTCGTATTTTAATGTTGGCACAAAGTACGTTCATAATTCCATATCAATATTTTTTGTATGAAGTTGATAAAGTGTCGACCCACTGACCATGTCCCTCACGCTATGCTCACGCTACGTCCTACAGCGCCAAAATGGCGGAAATCAAATAGGCACAAGAACAGTTTGACAGCAGCCAGTCTAGTGGAATATATAGAAGTCAATGGTTTGGCCCCAATATTCGGTTTATTCCATATTTGATATACCTATCAAATTCATCCAAGTTATAAATATGTTAGAAACTGCTGAGGTTGAAATTTTAAAGAACAAAGCTGTTATAATTCAAATGTTGTTTTATTTTGGCGATGCTTCATTAAATCCATGAAACATTCCTTTTGATTTATAATGTTTCTCAGGCTCAGTAAAGGAGAAAATCGAGGGAAAAGCATCTTTATTTTAGTATTTTTTTGCCCAATTTTTTTTTTGTTACTGGGAAATCGATGAACTCCAATATTTTACAAGTTACATGCACAACAATGCGGCATTTTCTCAGTTTAAAATTAAAAAGTGCAATACTCCAAGAGATTCCCATATGTTTGACACTTTCTTTGAGGCGGCCGGGTAGCGAATTTACAAAGGCTATACTATTTCAGTCACGAGTCAGACTCTAATGGTTGAGCTTTTGTTTATGCATATTACTCAACAATACCTAAACTATTTCAGTAAAAAAAATGACTCAAATGGATTAGCTTTTGCGTTGATATTTTCAAAGAAAATGCACGGACAAAACCTAGTACTGTACAAGCAAACAAGTCGTATAAATGAAGAGTTATGTACTATGTACTTACTTTTAAAGTTTTATATTGGTTATTTACTAACTCTGTTATCGTTCTTATAGACAAAGTACATCTGATGATTAAGTCGTCTAACTAGTCTAATTACAACCTCGAATAAACGTTTTTTCAACTCAATTAAGTAACAGTAATATAATGGTAAGTCGTAAGAACGTTTCAGTCGTAAAAAGGTTTTTTTAAGACAATATCATCAAAATAGGGACATTATTATAACATCTAAACAACTTGTTGGTCTAAAAACGTTTTTAAAAAACCTAAATTCCGATTATATAGTGGAATTATGGATGACTTCAATATAATATAAAGATATAAGTCTAACTATTAAATATACCTTTTATTCAACAGTTGGTTTTGTTAACGTAAAACAAAAACTTTGTCAGTACATACAATACAGTTTCGGTTCATCATCCTGTTATATGTCTTTCATATATAACAACATATTTTATAAATGTCCTATTAAGAATTTAATAAAACAAAATTATAATTATTTATTTTTATTAAAGCAAAACAAATAGCAATGGCGCTCGATCGCATATTACAGACAAATAATAGTCTATTGATGTGATGACTTGTACAACAATGATCTTTAAAACCCTTTAAATGTATTGTTATATATTGACGAAATTTCAGATATATTTGGAGCGCTACAGTAAAAAACTAAATATCATCACATACAATACCAATAAAGTGACATTCCCACAGAAATATAGACGTCAATTCAAATTTACCAGCTGCACAATCAATATAGATTCAATATTAATTTCAATAATATGTAAACATTGTTTCATTTCTTTGTGCAATGAGGATCAGTAACGATTTTTGTTTAGTGGCCTATCAGACAGCTTATGCCACCACATGATTAACTGTGAAGAAATTTTTACGATAAGATATACGGGTTAAAACGTGCAAAAACACTGTTATTTTGGGGGTCCTTATGACGTCATCGAGACGTACGCGAACCTTATGTCTTACTTGATAAATCACATATTGCATTGAGCTTGGCATTTCCTTCAAAACCCTTTTAACTCAACCATTTCTAAACGGATGAAAGTTTGTTGGTTTGGATGTTTGTTCCTCAATCACGCAAAAACTACTAAACAGATTTGGTTGAAATTTGGCACACAGTTAGTACATAGTCTAGATTTAAACATAAAATACTTTTTATCCCGATATTCTCACGGGAACGGGAACCACGCGGGTTAAACCGCGGGCGGCCGCTAGTGTTTTTTAGGGTTCCGTAGCCTAAATGGCAAAACACGGAACCCTTATAGATTCGTCATGTCTGTCTGTCTGTCCGTCCGTATGTCACAACCACTTTATTCCGAAAGTATCAGGATTACACAGTTGAAACTTGGTAGGTAGATGTATTCTGTTAACCGCTTAACGAATTTAACATAAAAATAAAAGATTAAGGGGGGCTCCCCATACATGGAACTGAAACTGAAAAAACATTTTTTCTTCAAACCAATACGTGTGGGGTGTCTATAGATAGGTCTTTAAAAATGGCATTGGGGTTTCTAAAACGATTTTTTTTAAGTGAACCGTTTGAAAGATAAACACTGCCAAAGTGGTAAAATGTGTGTCCCCCCCCCCTCTAACTTTTGAAATAAGACAGTGAAAAGTCTGAAAAAAAATGCTGTAAATCTTAATAAACACTTTCAACGAAAATTAGTTTGAACGAAATATAATAACTAGTTTTTGAGATATAGCACATTTTCCAAAACCGCAAATATAACTTTGTCATTCATACCAACACTGTGAAAAACAAAGTTATTTTTGCAGACAAAAAATAATAGTGGTATGAAATATCGTATGGTATAAGGTAACTACGGAACCCTAGGGCGCGTGGTCCGACACGCACTTTGCAAGTTTTTTATATTATGCCAATAAAACTATGTTTCACACGGAATAGAAACGAAATTGTGAACCGAAAGGATAAAATCGTTTTATAAAGAAAATTTCAAAACATTAATGCGCCTTTAAAGTAAAGCGTGTTACAATAAAACACTAGCTTTTGCCCGCGATTTCATTCGCGTGGTTAAGATTGATTTTGATGTCCATTTATTTTGAAAGTCACGGATTAACAACCTAGGTATTTAGCAGTACTTAGACCTAATTTCACACATTTAAATTTTCCCATAAAAATTCATGTACAAACTGGAACACTCTGTAGCATCCTGTATAACGGCAATTTTCCAAAACCCTTTCTTAGTGGTCACCTACACCATGAAAGGTACCTACCCTCCAAAAATGTTATCTCTACCAGCAAAAATGGTTCAGCCCTCTACATATCCCCATAGGTACAATTACAAACTGGAACACCCTGTATAACGGGAATTTTCCAAAATGCTTTCTTAGTGCTCACCTACACCATGAAAGGTATCTATCTACCCTCCAAAAATGGTGTCTCTACCTTCATATCAGCCGTTAGGGCTCTACGCTTATCCCAACAATGAATCAGTGAATGAATCAGTCAATCAATTTAGAGTTTTATTACCATTATGCGACCTAGGTATTATGAAATGCGCCACTTTCGCCTTTTATAACCGTTTACTTTATATCTATACATACCTACGACTAACCTAATAAGTTGCGTGTAAAACGTTACCTATGGGGAATATTTAATTGCACTTTAAAAATAATGTAACACACTTTAAAATGTTTAGCATCAAAATTTATTGAATGCACTTTAAAAATAATGGTTTCCACTATAAATATGCTAAGCTTTAAAATTAATACTTTGCACTATACAATTTAATTGTTTAGCTTTAAAATTAATACTTTGCACCATACAAATTAATTTTAAAACATTAGTACTGGTAAACAGACGACTAGGTGCGACGACGAGTGGGCGCATCGAGAGGGGAGCTGAGGAGGAGGTTAGGTTCCATTGCGACCAACAACGCTAGAACCGACTTGGTGAGACTTGCCATCTCATTAGTCTGAGATGGTTTGACAGAAATTAAATGATTTCGGAGTTGGGACACAGTTATAGTGCAAACCATTATTTTTGTAGTGATAATATTAATTTATAGATCTATTATTATTTTAAAGTGCAAACCATTATTTTTGTAGTGATAAGATTAAATTATAGGTCTATCATTATTTTAAAGTGCTGATATACAATTTTATAGCTGTTTTCATCAAATTTAAAGTGCTATTAAATACATCCCGTTACCTATCTCAATAAGACTTTATTTTGCCACTCAAATAGATAAGCTTTTGTCGAGAATGATATAAATATAACGTACGAACGAACAATACTTAGTCGAGTCACAGATAATATAATACTGTTAACTACTACAGATACCTCATCCCAAACAAAGAAATGGCACGTGTCGTCGTCGTAAGGCGATTAGCAGGGCTCAAGAATCTTGTATTCATATTCTTTGGCAGGGCTACTAAAAATGATTTTCTTATAAAACGCTAGGTGGCGTCGCACGCAGCACGCTTAGCACAGATAGATAGCAACAAACTTTACCAAACTTTCCAAAAAGACGTTAAAATCTTGGAAACGCAAAAAGCAAAACAATCTTATTAGTATAAATTATTGCCGAATGGTGTCACTCATTTTTTTTTAATTTGTTTAAAAACCCTTTATTTTACTGTTTCACTACAATTTTGCATTTGGTGATTTAAGAAAGATTTTTTTTTACTAAGAAAGAGAGAGACTTTCAGTACAACAAACAGTTAAAAATGGAATTCAAAACTTTTCTGTAAATGGCGCACCCCGCACCACAGACCGTATTATACTAGAGCCCATACGTTAGTACTACATAGTATTGTTTTATGGTCTGTGGTTAGTACTTTAAAATTAAAAAGTAAAAGTGTGCTATTAAAATAAAAAAGTTATTTTATGATGCAGAATGTTGAACTGTGATGGCTTTTTTTATTCATGAAGAAAAGTACGTGTTTATTTATCTTTTTTGAATCAATATGGAACTTTACGTTGTGTGTGAAGATAATAGTTATTTATGCAACTGTACTATAATGAGGGGTGTTAAAAGACACTATAATGAGGGGTGTTAAAACACGAATGTGGGTTTATAATAGTATCACATGAGTGTTTTAATACCTAATTAAGTACAGTTACATACAAGACCTTATTTACACCCATTTTTATATTTTTATTTGGGAAACCAACAATATTTTAATACATATGGATTAAAAACACCCATGATATTTATCTACACCCATGATATGAGTACTCTACAAAGGGTTTTGACTTTGACTTTGTCTTTGACTTTACTCCTCCTCATCATGATATCTTCCGAAAGTGTGTTATAATGTTGTACTGATAACCTAACCTCTCGCTCGGATATCGTAATGTTAGTAAGATAACCGTTTCAGAAACCTTTACAGAGGATTTAAAGCATGGGTGTAGATAAAAATAATTATCTGCCTTTTGTATTTTACATTAGAGGAAAAAGTATTTTATTTTTATTTGTAAGTACTCTCAACAAGTGTTGAGTGTGTACCTGTTTCTTTCGTAATAAATGTTCGTTTGTAGATTCGTTTTTTTTGTCAATCAAATACAGAATAAAAACGAGTATTTTAATTATTTTAATAATTTAATTCGCGATAAACAAGGCAGTGAGACTCTACTCGACTAGGACAAAAGCTTAACTATTTGAGTGAATATGTATAATACCGTACTAGGTTTTGTCCGTGCATTTTCTTTGAAAATATCAACGCAAAAGCTAATCCATTTGAGTCATTTTTTTACTGAAATAGTTTAGGTATTGTTGAGTAATATGCATAAACAAAAGCTCAACCATTAGAGTCTGACTCGTGACTGAAATAGTATAGCCTTTGTAAATTCGCGGCCGGGTACCAAAGACAAGACGGATAATATTGCGCTTTTCCTCCCCATTAGCGATTGGTCTGCTGGAATGCACCCAGTGTCAATGTCAAATTAACAATTGATCTGTGGATTTTTTTTCGTAATGGTTTTGTTTTGAGGTTATTGGATTGGAGTCTGGAGATGTAAACAAAAAACAATTATATTGAAAAAAAAATGTTTAATTTAATTAACATAAAAAATTGTGACTCTGCCGTGGTTATTTATAACAACAACGCTATTTTTAAGTTTTTAACGTATTATTTCAGCTTACTCTTAAATAATTTAAAACCAGTGCATGTTAATTTCATCATCATGTCCCTTCGTTGCTTGAAGATGTTGAGAATTATTAGGACTGCTAATATTATTTATAGGAGTCCTAAGTCTACAGCAGTTACTACCTCTCGAGGCTTCAAAATTCATAAACCTGCTCAATTCGAAACTGAACATAAAATGGTGTACTTGGAAGATCCTGACGTTTTTGGAACTCTGTCTAGAAATGTTAGAAATCAAGAAGACATTCTTGAAGACGAGGGTGATAAAAAAGAACAAGAGTTTTTAAGTAATTTACCTTTGCCCTCACAAAAATTAAAAATAAAGCAATATTCAGATATAATTAAACAGTACTTAGAGCACAAGAGATTAAAAGAGGCACTGGATGTACTTGAAGTAAGAATGTTGACTGTAGATAGAGTCAAACCTGAAAATTATATTTATAATATCCTCATTGGAGCCTGTGCTGATGTTGGTTACACAAAGAAGGCATTTAAATTATTTAATGATATGAAGAGGCGGGCATTAAAGCCTACAGGAGATACTTATACATGTTTATTCCATGCTTGTGCAAATAGTCCTTGGGCTACAGATGGCTTGAAAAATGCTCACAATTTGAGGCAATTAATGATAGAGAAAGGAACAGAGCCCAACCTTACTAACTACAATGCAATGATAAAAGCATTTGGCAGATGTGGAGATTTACCTACAGCCTTTCAAATTGTTGATGAGATGATGTCGAAGAAAATAGAAATTCGAGTACATACATTTAATCATCTATTACATGCCTGTATTTCTGACAAAAATACTGGTCTAAGGCATGCCTTAGTAGTTTGGAGAAAAATGTTGACTATGAAAGAAAAACCAAACTTATTTTCATTCAATCTAATGCTAAAATGTGTGAAAGAATGTAATTTGGGTAGTCAAAAAGATATAGAAGAATTGACAGGGACACTACAAAGCACTGCAATTATTGGTTCAAAACATAAACTTTTACAAATTGCCTCATCTGCAAATAAATCTTCCAACTTGCAAAAAAATATATTAACTTCTGAAGTACCATCCAAAGACAAATTTTCTCATAAACCAAGTGAAAACTTTCAGGAAGTTACTGAGTCACATGTGAATAAAGAGTTGGAAGTAGTGAGTGATAATAAAATCACTTTACTTGATAAAGGGTCACTTAAAAAGGTACCAGCTGCACAGGAGAGAATAGTGCCAAACTTACTTTCTAAGGTGGTAAACATGCATGAAGTACTTGGATTACAAAAAGTAAATACTGTGCAGGATAAATTTGCTATAATTGGTGGTCAAGACGACTTTCTCAAAGAAATGGAAGTATATTCAGTTAAACCTGATGTCAAAACTTTTACCCTAATGTTGCCACTTCTTGACAACACTCATGAAGCTGAAAATAAACTAATGGAAGTCATGCATTCGTTAGATGTAAAAGCAGACATAGACTTTTATAATATTTTAATTAAAAAGAGATCTATGAGGGGTGACTATGATGGTGCTTTTGTAAGTGATGTTTATAATTTGCAATTTGCATCCTATCAAAACTTCATATTGCAACTTAAATCTTTAATCTAATCTGTGTCTTGCTTTCACAGGATGTTAAAAATATTATTGAAAAAGAAAATAAGATTCGTAAGAAGCGACATCCAATGAAGAAAAAATTAAGATTGAAGTTCAATATTATGACATATGGCATTTTGGCAATGGCTTGCCAAACTAAAGAGAGTGCAGAGAAATTGTTAAATGAAATGAAAGAGATGCAACTCAAGTTAGTAGCTATATTTAAGAATTAACTTTAGCATTTCTTTTTACAACTACCCAAAAAACAGAAGAGTTTTACAGCTTTTTTTTTGTTTCAGAGTTAACATAGAGATATTAGGCACACTATTAAAGAATGGTGCAGTGCATTCTAATTATAAATATATTTCATTTATAATGAAAAAAGTCAAAGAAGAAGATTTAAAAGTAAATGAAGCATTTCTAAAGCATCTGGAAATATTTAATGATAGGAGTACCAGGAAAATCGAAAAGGTTAATTAAAATGACAATACTACATAATATACTAGTCACTTTCGTAGGCAGGAATCGAACCCGCGATCTTTAGAAGTCCAGTCCCAATGCTTTTATTATTATTATGCTGTTATTCATTAAATATTATTAAAGTTACAAGTTATTTAATGAAACACTTCTCCTTTTTGTTGTAGAATGTAGATCTGTTACCTGTACTATATTGTTTCCATAATAATGTTACAGGTTAGAGAGGACAGCAGTAAAGGCAATACAAAAGCCTTTTTATATTTTCCTAGTTTCTATAAAAGTTGGCTCAAAGATGTTAATGCAGAAGATGCATTAAAACAAGAACATCCATGGCAACAGTTCAGAGAAAGCTACCCGGAATCAGTACAAAGGACAAATGTTGTTATAAGAGAACCTAAAAGGTTCTTCAAAAGAAATAAAAAGTTTGTGAAATATGCACCAGGAATGTAAATAAAAATTGATTTGTTTATATAAGTAGATAGTGTTTTATTGTATTTTTTTACATCAAGTACATGTTATATTTTTTATTATAAAAATATTTTTATGACACTTTATATCTTGAGGTGATGAAGTTTGCGGTTGAGTTCTTCAAATTTCAAGAGTTTACGAATGAAAAAGTCTCCATAACGATGAGCTACCTTCGTGTCGGCAATGTGGATCATGTCATTATCAATGTAGAAATCCAACTGAAAACAAAAGGAATTCTTTTAATTATAATTATAGCTTTGATTCAGAGGTTAAAAGGACGTCCTTAACTGGCGAACTCGGGACTACTCAGAGTGCCTAGTATGAGTTGTGTTTTTCACCTCACTTTGCGAATAATAGCGTGTGAAAGAGATGAAATCATGCGAGTGAGTGAACAAGTGAAAGAGAGAAGTCGATAGTTAACTATTCGCAAAGTGAAGTGAGAACAAAAAACAAACTCGTACCCCTTATTCCTCGGAGATAACCATGGCCAGATAACTGGTTATCTGTGAAGAATTTTTTTCTTCCCATATAACCGGTTATCTCTTAGGAATATATTTTCCTCGCAGATAACTGTCAAAATAATTAGTTATCTGTGAGGAAAATTTATTCCTAAGAGATAACTGGTTATCTCCGAAGAATACATTTTACTCGCAGATAACTGTTAAAATAAATAGTTATCTGTAAGGAAAATCAATTCCTAAGAGATAACTGGTTATCTCCGAAGAATACATTTCCTCTCAGATAACTGTTATAAAAGTGCATGCAACTCAGAGCAATGATTTTGATGTTGTTTTGTAGATAATATTGCATCCTTACTAATATTATAAATGCGAAAGTCCGTTTGTTTGTTTATTTGTTTGTTTGTTTGTTACGCCTTCACGTCTTAACTACTGAACCGATCATCATGAAATTTTGCATACACGTTGCCAGGGGTACAGAAAAGGACATAGGGTACCTTTCATCCCGAAAAAAAGTATAGTTCCCGAGGGATAGTAAAAACCTTTCCACACGCAGACGAAGTCGCGGGCGGCCGCTAGTGGTATTATAAAAATGCAATAAAATTGCACATTAATGTTCTAGTTTTTTAGATCTGCGTTTAGTGTTTTATCACGTTTAACTAATCAACGGCAGCGCAGCGGATGGCATCAATACACTTGCTCGTAAAATGAGACCTAATTCATCGCTTTTAGGGTAATATAAAATTTTCTTGCGATTACTGTGACCATGGAGTATATTATACCTTTATTTAAACTTGTCATTTTATTTTTCTTCATGATTGTCAGTATTACTTTGAAATGTAAATGATGTATTCCAAACAATGACTTTTGAGTACTCTTCATTTCGTATCATAAATCGCACATCCGGTCATATACTGTCATAACTCAAAAACAGATGATTTTGAGATAATGGAGAAGTCTTATGATGTTAAAAAAACTTTATTAAACTACATAAAATTAAAATACAGCCTAAAATTTATATAGCATTTCACTTAAATCATTAGTTAATAGTTCTTTTTAAGGGTTGTTCCAATATACCATTTTTACCATCACCAAGTCGTATGATTTATCGGAGCAGCCCCTACATAATAATTATTTTTTTATCTTGAATTTGTAATTACTTTATAACATTGCGTTGCTGTTTTCTTGTCAAAATAGTACCAAAAACCGAGTTTCATCAAAATCGGCCCGCAAACAAAAAAGTTGGCCACCATCTTGAATCCGCATCAGCACCTTACCTTTCATATCTGCGAAACTACAGGCAAATTTCACAATTTCATAAATCGGGCACTATACTCGATCACGAAAACATAAACACGCATTTATTGAAAAATACAGTCACAAAATTATTACAGCCACTCTTGGAAGTTATTTTTTTATAAGAACAGTTCAATAGAAACACGTTTAAGTATGGATCTCATATAGCTAAATGACATCGAAGCAGAGATATAAACCTTTCTATTTTTTAAAGAAATTTTGGCGCCACTTTTGGCACTTTTAACAGTTATCTGAGAGGAAATGTATTCTTCGGAGATAACCAGTTATCTCTTAGGAATTGATTTTCCTTACAGATAACTATTTATTTTAACAGTTATCTGCGAGGAAAATGTATTCTTCGGAGATAACCAGTTATCTCTTAGGAATAAATTTTCCTTACAGATAACTAATTATTTTGACAGTTATCTGCGAGGAAAATATATTCCTAAGAGATAACCGGTTATATGGGAAGAAAAAAATTCTTCACAGATAACCAGTTATCTGGCCATGGTTATCTCCGAGGAATAAGGGACTCGTACTAGGCCCTCTGTAGTGTACTGAAGAGTACCAAGAGGGTTAACGCAAATAATTACTATCGCACTGATGATGACAGTGGATGATGATTTTTTTGTATTATTTATTAAGTCACTAGCTTCCGCACGCGACTTCGTCCGCATGGACATTCGGAAAATCCCTAGGGAACCTTTGACCGGGATTAAAAGTATCCTGCTTTAATCCAGGCTATAAACTATCTGTGTGCCGAATTTTATCCAAATTCGTTCAGCCGTTTTTGCGTGATCGAGTAACAAACACCCAAACTTTCACATTTATAATATGAGTAGGAATACCAGTCCCTTTAGCATGGGCATTGGGCGCGCTCTAGAGGAGCATCTGTCAACGAAAGACGGCATCTGAATGTAGAGTAGACAATATTTTTGACAGGTTCATTCATCCTTCGCCAGCTGGTACTTATTAATAATGAGGCGTAAGTTAAGAGGTAAGTATTTAACACTAGCTTTCCGCCCGCAGCTTGCGGTGGTGGACTAGTCTACAGGTTACCGTGCGGGTGGAGACCCGTGCCCAGCAGTAGGATAAAAAAGTAGCCTATATCTTGATTACTAGCTTCCGCCCGCGACTTCGTCCGCGTGGACATTCAGGAAGTGCCTAGGGAACCTTTGACCGGTATAAAAAGTATCCTATTTTTTTATCTAAGGCTAAACTTTCTGTGTGACAAATTTATCCAAATCTATTCAGCCGTTTTTGCGTGATTGAGGAACAAATATCCAAACCCAGAAACTTCCACATTTATAATATTAGTAGAATGCCTTATTTCCACCTCGGATCCGCTCTGGAACTTGCCGTCAAGTCCCGATCCCCTTGCTCCACACGACGTTCTTCATCTTGTGCTTAGAGCAGAGCAGGGGCTTGACTATGAGCTCTTATAGCAGGACTTATATTGAACTGCCTTACTTTTTCGTACTATGACCTCAAAGGTTACTTCAAAAGCAGGCCTTAAGCAGTCCTGTACCTTAAGTACGTAAGGCTGTTGCTAACAATTCTCGATTGAAAGCGTAGTTGCATTGCTGCTTTAGTAAGAGAGTTGTCACATTGGTTTTAACTAAAGCAGCAATGTCACATAATTACCCCCCTGTTTAAAGCCTGCTTTTGAACTGAACAGTTTCTTATTTGCTGATGGTAAGCCCCCAGGTGTATGGCGAGCGCGGCGTGCTCATGAGCCGCCGCTGATATGAATGATATTAATATAAGTATGTATTATTTCCCACCTCGGATCCGCTCTGGAACTTGCCGTCCAGGCCGCTGGGCCCCTTGCTCCACACGACGTTCTTCATCTTGTGCTTGAAGCAGAGCAGGTGTATGGCGAGCGCGGCGTGCTCGCGCGCGGCGTCGCGCTCGCCGCCGCGCGCCGCCGACATGAACGCCGCGAGCTTGGCCAGCGGCAGCGTCGTGTACAGCTTCAGGTACGAACGGATGGTCGGCAGCATTTTTTGTTGGCGGACCTGGAATTGGTTTTGGAGATAAATTTTGTAACTTGTTGGGTGGGACTAAACCACTTGACCGGAACAAAAAATCGTTTCTCAAAACACCTTCTAAAAAAAATTATTTTTAATTTTGCCTATTTACTTTTGTACAATAAGTTTCAAGCTTATTGGCGGGTCGGCAGGCTGATTATCTAATTGAAAACTACCTAGCGACCAGTTTCACGGCTACGCGCATTGTAGCTAACTTCACAGCCGTAGTGACAGAGGACACTGACCTCGTCCATGAACACCTGCGTCTGGTGCTTGACGGAGTCGCGGCCGTAGTTGGAGCCGGGCTCGATGGGCGGCGGGCACGGCGACAGGAACTTGGGGCACGCGAACGTGAAGCAGCTCTCGAACTCGCCCAAGTCACCATACTGCATCTTGAACATCTTCTCGTGGTAGTTCTTCTCACGGAGCACCTGTAAAAAATTTTGACGGTTGTTTTAATAATGTGGTTGCTATCATAATGGCGGAAGATACTTCTTTTCTATTTCTGGCTTATCATATCAGTGAATAAAAAAACTGCATCAGAATCGGCCAATTCGTTTGGGAGCTATGTTGCAGACAGATACATAAATACCAACACACATGAAACTTATAACCATACCCCGTTATCGGGCGTGCACGAACGATTCACAGACTAAAAAATCAGAAGCGAAAGACCTTTAGGGCCACCTATTTGCCTACGTTTTTCTAATAGAAAAACCTATTAAAGCTGGCCACACACAGACGTAATCCCGTTACGGAATTCCGAACGCAATTTCGACAATGTATGAAGATTCCGTACGGAAAAATCCCGCATGTGTGTGGCAGGCCCATAGATTTTGTATGCAGTTGCTGCGTTCGGAATCTCGTATGTACGGAATTCCGTTATTCCGTCTGTGTGTGGCCGGCCTTAAGGTGCGAAAATTTTCAAGCTCTCGCGCTCTCGTGTTCAGTAAAGGCAAATGTGAACTATATTTTTAGACAATACCTATAGATACATAACTTTAATTCTTCCTAAAATCTAACTGCACGAAGTGAAGGACGATATTTATTTTGAATCGTGTTTTTAAACGTATAGAGCTTATTTTGCTATAACAGTGCGGACCGTACTCACGCGCACGCGGCCGCCGCGCGGTGTCGGTTTTGACGGATGCCGCACAAAAGCCCGCCGCGCGGTGTCCGCTTTGACGGATGCCGACAAAGGCGTACAGAAGCCGGCCGAACGCCACTCGCGCGCGTGTTGTCGTGTCGTCTTGTACTCTACTTAGTGTTGTCTCACGCTCCGCGCCCTCTCCCCTTTACGGGTCATTTAGTGATCAATTGTTGTCTAATTGCATATCATTTTTATCTTAACCAACAATATGCCTCCGAGAAAAAAAATCTCGTCACGTATTTATGGAGTTGTGGATAAAAGATTATCCTGAAATACAGGTAAACTTAAACAAAAATTTACTACAGATATATTCTCTCAGAGGTTGAACGGGATTAGGTAGAATTATCAAATTAATCAAAAATAGACCTTCTGTTGTACTTTGTCTTTGGCTTCGATCATTCGTGCACGCCCGATAACGGGGTATGCTTATAACACCCCTCTTTTTACTTTGGGGTCGAGTTCGTCGCGTTACCATTTTCTAACACTTTAACCTCCGGGATTAAAATTTTAGAAATGTTAACGCGATCACAACCCCGCAGAATGCTTTTGAAGTTACGTGGCAGTGTTTCTTTTAGGTTTGTGAACTTACGCAACAAAAAAGAAACATTGTTATTTATTACCTTAACCATTTTATTAAATCTTACCTGCTGTATGGACTCATCAACGCACTGAGGATGCAGCACCAAGCAAATCGCCAGCAAATGGTACATCTGATCCGTCTGTTTATTGATCTGATCGTTCTGGTAGGAGCGGGACGAGAACAGCTGCTTCGTTCGCTGCATGTACAGTAGAGCCGAGGACAGCGTCCGAATGGCGTCGGCGTATCGCCTCATCATCATGTACGCGAAGCCCACGTAGTAGGACGTGGAGATCTGGCACGCGGGCACGTGAGAGTATTGGGACTTCTTGTGCAGTTCAATGTTTTCCAATACCTAAAAAAGATATTCCTTCTTATTTTCCTATTAACAAACTTATTACAAACTTTTGTTAATTATTGTGATGGAAAATGACCTCACTTTAAATGTGGAGCTCATTTTTCAATATTGACGACTCTGTTTGAAATATACAGGGAGAAAAAAGCAGCCCTTGACGAGTTTCTTGCCGGTTCTTCTCGTTACAAGGTCTCCCGCTTAGGGTTTGCGAACCGATGGCGTAGCTTCTATGACATTCACAAGTGCTTGTAACAGCCTAGACTGAATAAATTATTTTTGAATTTTGAATTTTATAGCTTTAATTTAACTTTACATAATGAAATTGCACTGGGTCTGTCCTGTAGCCAAAGTCACGTAAAAAACTTTGCTAAATAAATACAATCGACGTCACAAAAATCGCACCTCTTCAAACATTTCCTCAAAGTACTTTTGATGTGCTGGCACATTTGTCTCATGTTACGTAAAAATACGGCGTGTTAACACGTACGTCAGACAAATGCGCCTGCACCATTTTTAGTGGTGTTGTTATATACTTCTACCTTTAGACAACCAGCCAACAGTCTCTCGAAACTGTTGGAATACTCATCAAACGGAATTAATAACTGAGATTCGGTTTCCGAGCAACATTACACTGCCACATTTTTTGCAATATACACTTACAATTTCACTTGAGCACTTGAACTTCATGGGCAACAGCGCAGCATCCATCTTGGGTGTTCTTTTTTAATTAAGCTGTTGACGTGTGTTTTCTCCAATGTCTAGCAGATTTACGCACATTTTCCTGAATTGACCCCTTTTATTCCCCTTTAATTGAGGCGCAAATAACGCGTTAATCATTAAGGTAACTGTTATTCATTAAATGTACTTTTGATAGATATCAACATTAACTTAAGTGTGATCTAGCTGTAGCACAGAATACATAATAGTACAAGTGCTGTAGCAGATGTCTAAGTCTTATTTTCGCGGAGGTGCGTTTTTTCTGATGTTTGAGTAATTTAAATATCAAATCCATCCAGGAAGTTTGTTATACAAAAAGGAACTTTATCTAGGGGGGCGGTTTCACCACTAATCTTAATACAATGTGATATAAAGTGTGAGAATGCTTAATAAACGCCTGTACAAAAGTCTCCTGGTCTCATTGCCACAACCCTTCAGGTTATGGGCCACACGCTAAAGGTTGTGGCCCTATAGAGACCGGGAGTGAAAATAATAAGAGAAATAGTGAGATTTGCATTTGAGATGATTATTTTGAAATAACATATAACTGACAGAGTTGCATAGAGGCCTTAGCAACGGAGTTTGTTGACAAAATAGTGTTGCTAAGGGCAATGAAATGAAAGTGTCAACAGATAAATAATGATTACAAATAAAATAAAATGAGGGATGATTTAAATTATGAAATGATTACCTAAGCTGGTGAAAATCTTATGAAGGTGAATTTTATCTGAATTTTAAAATTGAATTTGAAATTACACTTTTGGCCGTGGAAAGTAGTATGATGAAGAAAATATGGTGAGAATAAATGGACTGAAGATGAACAAACAAGAGAAGAGGAAACAAGTTAAAATTCAACAGATAGGAATGAAGGGTGTCGAGAAGATGGAGAAATAGAAGGAAATATAAGTTTTAGAGAAACAAGAGATAGTAACAAATGACAATCGAATAAATGAAGATAGAACAAGTGACGGTGAAACAAATGAAGGTGGAGAAAGTTATGGAAAATTTTATTATTTTGTGAAGAACTGTGTTTTGGAATAAGTTTATTTTGAAGAAGTCTTTTGGCGAGTATTTTATGATGGAGTTACATGATGATGAAGTTGAGAAGAAAAAGGTTTTATAATGTAATGATGATGAAGAAGGAAGAAGTTTTTTAGGATGATGAATCGAGTGGGAGAAAAGAAGTTTTTTAATGATGATGTGTCGAGTGGGAGAAAAATGTAGAAGTTTTATAATGATGATGAGTCGAGTGGGAGAAATGTAGAAGAAGTTTTTAATGATGATGAGTCGAGTGGGAGAAAAGTAGAAGTTTTATAATGAAGATGATGTTGAGTGGGAGTAAAGGTTTATAAAGAAGATGTCGAGTAGGAGAATTTAATGAAGATGTTGAGAAGGAGAGGTTTTATACAGAAGATGTCGAGAAGGAGAGGTTTTTTAGAAGATGTCGAGAAGGAGATTTTATATGAAGAGGTAGAGAAGGAGTAATTTTATAATATTGAAGAAGTTGAGTAGGAGCAAGATAGTTTTGAGAAGAATTATTCTATGAGAAGAAGATAGAGATAGAGATGAAGAAGTTTATTAGAAGATAGAATATAGAATTAAGGGGGTGCTTGTGTTCGTTAAGGGGGTGCGTTAAATAATGATTCATTTAAGGGGGTGTGGGATTAGAAAGTAAATGAATCATCATTTAAAATGAAATGTTTTTGATATCCAAGTGTATTTTGATATTTCTTGGTTTAGTCTGATGTTTAGTTAGTTAGGTCTTTGGTTTGGATTATTGTATGTTGTCATTTGAGTTAGGTAAAGTTAGGTTCCTGGGTTGGGTTAAAGGTTAATGTAACTTTGTAGGATTTAAGAAGTTTATAAGTTTGGCAGGTGATTCACTGAATGTGAACAACAATGTGAACAAGCAGTGAAATTTATCATGATGTTGTAGTGGTAGGTAGAAAATTGTTTTTAGTCAGTATGGTCAGCATGTGCAGCAGATTGAGGGGGTGTGTTGAGGAAGGTTTCTAACCTATATGCTCTGCTCTATGGTACATTCGGAATTTAAGTGAGTTTGATTATGTCAATCTGCCTGCACATCTGTAGTTTGACGTATTCATTGTAAAGCCGTGGTATCGAAAGGTTGTCATAGAGTTATATTAGGAAAACTATCTGTTGAAGTGTGATAATGTGATATAAAGTGTGAGAATGCTTAATAAACGCCTGTACAAAAGTCTCCTGGTCTCATTGCCACAACCCTTCAAATACCACATCTTGAAAAAGGTTTTGAATAAGTTTATTTCATATCAGTAGTCACCTTGATGGCTTGGTAATAGTCACCAAGCAGAGAATGCAGGCGCAGTAGTCCCACCAAGGAGAAGTAACCGAGCATTTTGTAGAGCGAATGGCGGCCGAACTCTCCAGCCACCGAGTCAGGGTCGCCGCCAGCGGCATACACCTACAAATAAAGTTATATAAATACTAGCTTTCGCCCGCGACTTCGTCCGCGTGGACATTCGGAAAATCCTTAGGGGACTTTTGACCGAGAAAATATCTGTTTTAATCCAGGCTATAAAATATCTGTGTGTGCCATTTTAAATCCGTCGTTTTTGCGATTGAGTTATAACATCTCTAAACATCCAAACCTTCACTACCTAAATAACTTTTTAATTTTTGCAATCAACATTCCATTAAACTTCAATAACGATTTCCATAAAGATTTTTAGGTTTATTTACCCTGTTTAAGCCTCGATTACATACGCCGATTTAAGGAACCAATTTAGAGTTGCCACTCGTATAAATAAGTTAAATTTTAACAGTGAATTTGCACAAATGACGGGAAGGTCAACATTTTTTAAGATTTTTTATTTTCAATTCTCATCTCCAATCTTAAACAATGTTTACTTTTCTGCTATAGTGTAGATTCGATTTTAAAATCGAACTTATACTACAATATTTTATTGTCAAGTACGGGTGGCAACCTGAAATTGGTTCCTAGCTAGGAAGCTAAATTGGCGTATGTAATCGAGGCATTCAAGAAGCATTACTCCTTAAGGGAAAAAAATCAGAAAGTCACAAAATACATATTTGCTTAATTTTTTAAATTTCTACTACGAAGTTGTAGGTTGCAATGACGATAAAATATTATTTTTCCACTGGATTGATGATATTTTTTATTAATTCCTGGGCCATTGCAATCATGGGCTAGAATGAAGCACTATTTAAAGACGCTGCTATAAACTATATTGTATGTCTTTCCATTTGGCGCGAATACATACAAATTCTGGGCAGTAGACACACGCGACCATGATACATATAGTTGACCATGGGAAAAACATGGCTTTTCCAGATGAACCCCTGCTACCTGTAATGTTTGCCCTTGCGCTTTATTTATAGTGATAGCAAAGCTTAATTTGACTGGAAATTGAAGCCTCTTAAACTGGAATGGTAGGTCAACTGGAATGGTAGGTAATTAGTGGGGATTATTGGGATTCGAGGTATCATCACACTTTTCCCTTTTCCTACACCTGTTAAAATAGTGGCCCCTATGATATTTTGTCCTAATTGTGTGATACGAAGCCTCGTCCCATTACATAACCGGGGTGCATCTATATTTCGCATCAGCATGACCGGTACACCTAATTTCAATTCGAGTTTATGCGAGGGTACACCGGAAAGCTCCAGAGAATTTAAAAATTCAGCGGGGTATGAAGTGCTCTGTTCTGTGTCCATGATTGTATCTATAGAAATATACTGTTTTGTTTCTCCCAGCACCTCTTTCAAAATTTCAGTGTTTAGTTTGTTGACTATTTCATTTTTTGGTGCAAGAATTGCTCTTGCACACAACCACTGATCACAATTTAAATTATTTTGCAAGTCCGGGTAAACTTTAGCCATGAGCTCCAAATCGTTTTCCACCAAATGACAAATTCCCTTGTTAGTAAAACACAACCTTCAGCATCTGTTTCCAAACGTCCATCACCAATTTTCAATAGTCTCTGCATAAAGTCCCGAATCTACGTCATTATAAAGGTGTACTCTCATATTAGTTGTAAGACTAAATTTTTTCACTTTTTCCCATAAGATTGATGACTTGAGACAGGCTTTGATTTCATCTGCAGGTGTGCCCTTTTGGATCACCGGTAGAGTTTGTCACCAGCCAGTAAAACGACCATTCCTCCCATAATATCTGTACTGTCTCGCAGGTCCTGAAGAGTACGGTTTAACGCCTCTATGGCCTTTTTGTGAGACATCGTACTTTCGTCCCACACTAATAGTTTACACTGTCGTAGCATAATACCTCGAGAGCTATTTTTGCTGAAATTGCAGATAGGTGACTCTTCTTGTGCAAGATTTAACGGCAATTTTAGAACGGAATGTGCAGTACGGCCACCGTTGAGCAGAGTAGCGGCTATACCAGAGGAAGTTACGGCAACGGCTATTTTCTGGTCTTTTCTTATGAACGTCAATAATAAGTTCAGTAAAAACGTTTTTCCGGTTCCTCCAGGGGCGTCGAGAAAGAAGAGTGCACCCTTCCCTGACTCTACTTGACTTAATACCTGATGAAAGACGTAACTTTGTTCTGGAAGCAACCGCGGAACTAATTCGGTTACTTGCTGATGCAACGCTGTGAAATCATAATTTAATTCTCGAGAAATTTCATCGTTTAAGTTATTTTCGTCTGATCGTCGAGGGCTCACCATTCCAAAATCTTGTAGCTTCTTCCCCGCCATTGTCATAACCTTGTTTTCAATCTTCGTCAGCGTTTCGTTGTAGATGTGATCATTAAAAGTCATATCTGCATGTAATTGCTGCAGCCGCCGCAAAATATCTTCCGCCATGTACTCTTCGTTTTTTCTGGATGAAAAGTACCCTATGTCTTTCTCTGTACCCCTGAAAATGTGTATGCAAAATTTCATGATGATCGGTTCAGTAGTTAAGACGTGAAGGCGTAATGGACAGTTTTTTAACTATCCCTCGGGAACTGTTCGTTTTTTCTGGATGAAAGGTACCCTATGTCCTTTTCTGTACCCCTGAAAACGTGTATGCAAAATTTCATAATGATTGGTTCAGTAGTTAAGACGTGAAGGCGTAATGGGCAGTTTTTAACTATCCCTCGGGAACTGTTCGTTTTTTCTGGACGAAAAGTACCCTATGTCCTTCTCTGTACCTCTGACTACATGTATGCAAAATGATGATCGGTTCAGTAGTTAAGACGTGAAGGCGTAATGGACAGTTTTTTAACTATCCCTCGGGAACTGTTCGTTTTTTCTAGATGAAAGGTACCCTATGTCCTTCTCTGTACCCCTGAAAACGTGTATGCCAAATTTCATGATGATCAGTTCAGTAGTTAAGACGTGAAGGCGTAATGGACAGTTTTTTTACTATCCCTCGGGAACTGTTCGTTTTTTCTGGATGAAAGGTACCCTATGTCCTTCTCTGTACCTCTGACAACATTTATGCAAAATAATGATCGGTTCAGTAGTTAAGACGTGAAGGCGTTATGGACGGTTTTTTACTATCCCTCGGGAACTGTTCGTTTTTTCTGGATGAAAGGTACCCTATGTCCTTCTCTGTACCTCTGACAACATTTATGCAAAATGATGATCGGTTCAGTAGTTAAGACGTGAAGGCGTTATGGACAGTTGTTTACTATCCCTCGGGAACTGTTCGTTTTTTCTGGATGAAAGGTACCCTATGTCCTTCTCTGTACCTCTGACAACATTTATGCAAAATGATGATCGGTTCAGTAGTTAAGACGTGAAGGCGTAATGGCTGTCCATTACGCCTTCACGTATCCCTCGGGAACTGTTCTTTTTTTCTGGATGAAAAGTACCCTATGTCCTTCTCTGTACCTCTGACTACATGTATGCAAAATGATGATCGGTTCAGTACTTAAGACGTGAAGGCGTAATGGACAGTTTTTTAACTATCCCTCAGGAACTGTTCGTTTTTTCTAGATGAAAGGTACCCTATGTCCTTCTCTGTACCCTTGAAAAGTGTATGCAAAATTTCATGATGATCGGTTCAGTAGTTAAGACGTGAAGGCGTAATGGACAGTTTTTTACTATCCCTCGGGAACTGTTCTTTTTTTCTGGATGAAAAGTACCCTATGTCCTTCTCAGTACCTCTGACTACATATATGCAAAATGATGATCGGTTCAGTAGTTAAGACGTGAAGGCGTAATGGACAGTTTTTAACTATCCCTCGGGAACTGTTCGTTTTTTCTCGATGAAAGGTACCCTATGTCCTTCTCTGTACCCCTGAAAACGTGTATGCAAAATTTCATGATGATCGGTTCAGTAGTTAAGATGTGAAGGCGTTATGGACAGTTTTTTACTATCCCTCGGGAACTGTTCGTTTTTTCTGGATGAAAGGTACCCTATGTCCTTCTCTGTCCCTCTGACAACATTTACGCAAAATGATGATCGGTTCAGTAGTTAAGACGTGAAGGCGTAATGGACAGTTTTTTAACTATCCCTCGGGAACTGTTTGTTTTTTCTGGATGAAAGGTACCCTATGTCCTTCTCTGTACCCCTGAAAACGTGTATGCAAAATTTCATGATGATCGGTTCAGTAGTTAAGACGTAAAGGCGTAATGGACAGTTTTTTAACTATCCCTCGGGAACTGTTCTTTTTTTCTGGATGAAAAGTACCCTATGTCCTTCTCTGTCCCTCTGACAACATTTACGCAAAATGATGATCGGTTCAGTAGTTAAGACGTGAAGGCGTAATGGACAGTTTTTTACTATCCCACGGGAACTGTTCTTTTTTTCTGGATGAAAAGTACCCTATGTCCTTCTCAGTACCTCTGACTACATATATGCAAAATGATGATCGGTTCAGTAGTTAAGACGTGAAGGCGTAATGGACAGTTTTTAACTATCCCTCGGGAACTGTTCGTTTTTTCTCGATGAAAGGTACCCTATGTCCTTCTCTGTACCCCTGAAAACGTGTATGCAAAATTTCATGATGATCGGTTCAGTAGTTAAGATGTGAAGGCGTTATGGACAGTTTTTTACTATCCCTCGGGAACTGTTCGTTTTTTCTGGATGAAAGGTACCCTATGTCCTTCTCTGTCCCTCTGACAACATTTACGCAAAATGATGATCGGTTCAGTAGTTAAGACGTGAAGGCGTAATGGACAGTTTTTTAACTATCCCTCGGGAACTGTTTGTTTTTTCTGGATGAAAGGTACCCTATGTCCTTCTCTGTCCCTCTGACAACATTTACGCAAAATGATGATCGGTTCAGTAGTTAAGACGTGAAGGCGTAATGGACAGTTTTTTAACTATCCCTTGGGAACTGTTCGTTTTTTCTGGATGAAAGTTACCCTATGTCCTTCTCTGTACCTCTGACAACATGTATGCAAAATTTCATGTTGATCGGTTCAGTAGTTAAGACGTGAAGGCGTAACAAACAAACAAACAAACGGACTTTCGCATTTATAATATTAGTAAGGATTATATAAATTAATAAAATAAATAATGTTGGACATTATTCTAATTTCAAAGTACTATCGACACCACTTCCGCTTTACCATCTCTTGCACGCCGCGCTGTCACTAAAATGCGTTAATTCGTGCAGGGGCGATAAGTGTGCACAGCACTTTTTCTGCTAAGTGGTAGGTAAAGTACGTGAGTTGCTAATCGTACCTAAAGCACTTGTGTTATGGAAATCAAAGACAATGGTGGTACCACAAACATTCAGCCGGGGATCAAAGCCAGGACCTCAGAGATGGTCTTGAAGACTAATGTACCATGGGCAATAGCGACGCTTAACCACTGCTAAGGTCAAAATCGCTTGCACGCCGCGCCGGCACAACCATACGTTTAGTTCGTGTAGGGGCGATACTCGCGCACACGAATTTTGTTGCAAACTGGTTAAGCGTCGCTGTTGTTACAAGCCACTCAACCATTAAGCATTTTTTGTTTTATATAATACATATTGTTGGAATGTGATTAAAATAAATGAGTCGTATAGAATCAAAGGCGGCAATGTAGGGTATTTGTCAAAAATGACTTATTGATACAGCAGCATTGCAAATTTTAAACGTCATCGACTGTTCAACCGATTAATAATCAAAAGCGGCCATTTCCTCTAGTTAATTGGATTGCAAATCTCTAAATAGAATCAAAGACGGCATTCTTTCATACAAAATCAATGAAATTCCGCCATCGTGATTTTTTCTTTTTCGATTTACCATAAATTATTAAAACCCTACATTGCCGCCTTTGATTTTATACGACTCAAATAGAAAAAGAATTTTCATGTCAGTGGATTAAAACAAATGGTGACCCTATAACTTACCTCAAGTTGACGCTTGATGTTGGACTTATCTACCAATGAGTGTAGCACATTGAGAATGCAAAGAACATTCCAGGCCTTGTTCTCAGTGTTGAGGGCTTCAATCTCTGCTGGGCTCAGCTTAGATGTGCGGGATCTATGATGTTAATGACTTGCTATAAACTTTTTTTTTATTATAGATAGACTTAAACTTGATTTCAATTAGGAAAAATCATAGAATATCAGGACAAAATTAAATACTACAGTACATTAATGTAACTTTTACATTAATTTGTCCTTTCAAAATCTGAATAATATAAAATATACTAAAGTTTTACAACAACATGCATGCCGTAATTAATAGAAACTGACCTATATTGTGCAAATGACTGGAATTGGTACACAAACTCATCAATGAGTTCCCAGAGCCACTGGTCAGGCAGCTCTAGCGGGACCGGAGTCTCCGCAGAAAGGATGTAATTGAACAAGTCACAGTAGTTGTAGAAGGAGGTGAACCTCTGCTCTGGCTTCGGACCACCAGGAACACGGGCATAGATATCCCGATAGTACAATTCTTTATAAAGAATCATGAACACCTGAAAATACCACAGAAAAACTGCTAAACAGAGTCTTGCTAACAAACTGTAGGAAATGTAGGGGTTTCAGTGTTGCCTCAACAGAAAACAAAACTTTGTACAACCCATGCAGATAAAGAATGGACTAGAAATTTTGGTTAACTGTGCTTTCCGCCCACATGGTTAAAGAATAGGATTGATAATAGAATTGTACATGTTCACTTCTCGCTCGCACACCATATCACTAAACCTACATCGCTCTCTCACTCATACTTATTGTGGAATGCTCGGTTGACTGAAATTTCCAGTCCCATTAATAATAATAATAATAAAACACTTTATTGCACACAAATACAAAACATACAGTAAACAGGAAAACACAATTAACAGAACAATAGCACACAAAAGGCGGCCTTATTGCTAAATAGCAATCTCTTCCAGGCAACCTTGAGTATTAAGAGAATAAGAGGAAGGAGCTGGGAATAGGGGTGGAGTGGGTGCAAATAAGGAAGGATAACGGATATATAGATACATAGGATGAAAGGACAAAAAGTATAAATAAAAAAAATAAAATCAAAGAGAAATGGGAAAGGAAATAAGTACTCAGAAGGATGCTAGACAGAAGAAAGGAAATGTCTTCTGACTTGGTCGCCGAAAGATTTCAATGTTCGAGCCCTCCTGATACTCTCCGGAAGTGCGTTCCACAAATGGACAGCATGCACAGAGAAGGAGTGGGAAAGGAAATCAATTAAATGGCGTGGGATTTCGAGAGTAAGATTGGAAGAAGAACGAAGAGTGCACTGTGTAGATGAGGAGCGGTAGCAGAAATATTCCTTAAGGTAGGGTGGAGAAGTTGGAAGGATCCAAGTTGGAAGGACCCATTCTTTATCTGCACGGGTAGTATGCTATTAAATAAGTAAATGTAAGTGCCATATTAAGATTTTGAACTTACATGATCATTATCCACCACTGGAGCTACTTCATTTTCTTCAGGCCAGGGAGTATTTTCAAAATACTGTTCAGTCAATTTGGGGAAGGTATTCTCATACAGATTAAGAATCTCATAAGTAACTCCCTCATTAATCATGTTACGGAAGTATACAAGAAACTTTTTGACCTGAAAAAGACATTCAAATTACTTATTATTATATAAATTCTTATATGCAGCCTTATTAACAGCTCACAAACAACCATAAATTTAAAAAAATGAGCCAAGCTTCATAATATTAGATCAAAATAAACAAATTAGTAATTTACAAACCATATCAGGCATCTTGTAGTAAGATCTATCATATTCCAGGTCATATTGTGGATCTCCTGTATGGGGCTCATAGGTTTCAGTATATGATTCATAGCCCCCCTATAAACACAAGAGTATTTCTGTCATTTAGTAAGAAACGCGTCGTTATAAACCAACCAATATTCATTTAAAACTTGCTTACGTTTTACAGGTTCCTCAGAGGTTAGGTATTTAGAATACAAGGAATTAAATTAGATAATGTTGAAATCTTACCTCGTTATAATCGTCACTTGAATACATGCTTAGTAATATTTAAGGTTACAAATTACTAGCTTCAGAAAGTTATTTATAATAAAATTAATTATAAATAATTTTAAATACACGCCACCCACAACCAAAATTAAATCCGAAGAGCACAGATTAACATAAAAAGTGACAGACAGTGAGACAGACCAGACACACAGGGTTGCGTTCAGAGCTTTAGTGCGCGGTTTTTGGTTGTTACGACTAAGAACTTTAAATGTCAATGTCAATACAAAGTCTTCATTTTCCATTTGGAATACGAATAATTTAAACTTTTCTTTATACTAAATCAAATAAAATCCGTTTTATGAGCATCTACCATGATTATTTTCAAAATTAGACACAAAAACATCAAAATTCAAAAAAATTACATTGAAGGTCCGAACAAATTATCGGACGCGGCTTATGGACGCAGCTTACTGCCGCGGCTGATAGGTGTGCACACTCTCATAACATCCTGCGTGCCAGATAGCTATCGGACGTCCGATGACGTCATATTAGTCTATGGTTACGTCCGCGACCTACTACATCCTATAGTTTGCACACCTCAGATCAGCCGCGGCAGTAAGCCGCGTCCGATAATTTGTTCGGATCTTGACATTTTTTCTATAGACAAACGTCAGAGCGTTTTACAACCATCAATTTTGATGGTTGTTTGGTTGCAACGCTCTGACGTTTGGAACGGGATGGTTGTGTCAACCGAACGTCACGCTCTAATGTTTGGAACGCCGTTAGAGCGTTTGGTTGTGTATAGGTTGCAATCGGAGCGTAGGGTCTGAACGCAACCCAGTCATAGAAGAACAGATTACTTACAATAGTATTACCTAAGGCTAGCCAACACACGCAATATTATTGGCAAACTAAAATTGACAATATTATTGATCAATATAAGGCCCTAAATACTGCAAAATATTATTGTCAATATTTACTAACAAAAACAGGCTCAATCCCGTATAGATCCTCGACTCGCGTGGAAGTGTTGTGAGAAATGTACAAAAAGAAAAAAGCCGGAATATTGTTTATTTACCGTAATAAGCTTGTAAGGCTAGCCGCTCACAGACAATTATATTGTAAATGCAAAATTAACAATAATGTTAGTCAATATTATGGTCCTGCACACTACACAATATTTTTGTACATTTTTTTGGTAGAATCTGACTCAGTCGCGCAGTTTTACCCGACTCGTGTACACGCTTTAAACAAATTAATCTGCTGTTTCATAGATTTTCATATTTTCATTATTGATATTTGTAAAAAACAGCTGATTATTTTTCGTCCTATAGTAAAAGTTGTTCAGTTTGATGGTCCTAATCTACCATATTCTGGTTTAGCTTTTAATTCTGTTACACTTAAGGTCGCTGTATACGGGACGGGAAAAACCCCGGATGGAACGGGGACGGAACGGGCACGGGGCGGGGACGGAAGGTGATCCTGACGGGGAGTTTAATGCATACGCAACGTGCTAGTCGCGACAGTTGACGTGGTAGTAACGTGCTAGTGTTGTGAAAACAACTTTATTAAAACACTATTTTTGCGACTAATTTTATATTTTCAATCTCAATTGATACAATTCCACTTTTTTCTAAACCGATTTAAGTATTAAGCTAAACTGACTTAAGATTTTAAGTAGGTACCTATGTATATCTAATGAGCGGTTTTCTGACAGCTGACAATTTTAGTAAAATTTTGTCGATAGATGGCACTACTTCAACTAGGTAGATTTTTAAAAATTATTCGCGCTAAGCGTCAGAGAAAAGTTCGACGGAACACGCCAAAGGACAACCAACGCACAACGCAACAGACCACATAATCAACAAACGTATGATAAAAACCGGCCAAGTGCGAGTCGGACTCGCGCTCGAAGGGTTCCGTTCCGTTCCAAAAAACGGAACAAAATACGTTTGTTGTATGGGAGCCCCCCTTAAATATTTACTTTATTATATTTTTAGTATTTGTTGTTATAGCGGCAATAGAAATACATCATCTGTGAAAATTTCAACTGTCTAGCTATCACGGTTCATGAGATACAGCCTGGTGACAGACAGACAGACAGACAGACAGACGGACAGCGGAGGCTTAGTAATAGGGTCCCGTTTTTACCCTTTGGGTTCCGTACCCTAAAATAGTAAACACGTTTCATCCTTTGCCTTTTTCTTACAAACCTACCTACTTAGTTGTACAACGACATCTAGTTCTTTTTTATGTACTACTTTTTTTTTCTTAAACTGCCTTTTGAAAACCGCTTGTCAAAGATTTTTTTACCATGGAAATTAGAACCCCTGGGGTCCTATTTTTGAATCGCTCGGCTGGCGTCGAGCGCTCGTTTCTACTGATTTTCGTTCGACAGCTCATATATTTGAGTTGATTTGTCGACGAAATTAGTAGAAACGAGCACTACACGCCAGCCGAGCGATTCAAAAATAGGTCCCGAACAGGCGATATAAAAATAGAACTGTATTCTATGCCGGTAAGCCTCTGAAAAATATGTTGAAAACTATTTATTTAAATCTAAACCTTATTCAGATATAGGTAATTTAAAGTTTTGCTATAGTTACTTAATGAATAATTAGATAGAATATATTATTACGATACAATACACGCATCACAGAACATTATCGAATATTAAAATGTCATTAGTGTTAAAATCCAAAACCTACAAAAAAGCTTTGCATTACACATCACTAAGAGCGAACGGAGTTTCAATGCATACGTAACGGGAACGGGGCGGGAACGGGGCGGGAACGGAACGGGCACGGGGTGGCGACGGGCCGCCGACGGAGTTTTTCCCGTTCCGTTCCCGTCCCGTCCGGGCCCCGTCGTGCCTCCGCTCCGTATGCATGCTCCTATACATTTTGTATGAAACGATATTTTCCCTGCTCCGTCCCCGCCCCGTCCCCGTTCCGTTCCCGTCCCATATACAGCGACCTTTAGACGTTGTATAATGGACAGAAGAAAAAAGTCGTTGCATTCGTTATTGTCTTAATTTTATCTTACTTCTATTATTAAAAAAAAATAAAACAAGAGAGTAAAGCCTCAATTACATACGCCGATTTAGCTTCCTTACTGGGGATCCAATTTCAGATTGGAAACGATGCCCCGAATTGGATCCTAGTTGGGGAATTTAAGGGTTGCCTCCCTAGCCAAGGCTATATAGGTAAGGCAAATGAAACTTTGATCATGCAGCCAAGTCTTCAGTCATATTTTTTTCTTTAGTTTGCATTTCTGCGGGTGTATTATTACGGGCACGTAATTTGGCAAGACAAAAGATGCGCAGCAGCTACAAACACTAAACTCGGTGCATCTTTTGTCTCATCTTTGTTTTACCAAGTTATTTATGCCGGTACCTATATCACATTATAAGTAACCCCTAGATGATCAAGCATGGCTTGTCAATAATTTACATTGCATTAGAACCACCACTACCATTTAAGTGCGTACCAAAAATTCAAGATGGGGGCCAACTTTTTTGTTTTTGGCCTGATTTCGATGAAACTCGGTTTTTGGTACTATTTTGGCAAGAAAATAACAACTCAATTTTTCAAATAATAAAAATCCAAGATGGCGGCCATCTTTTTTGTTTGTGGGCTGATTTCGATGAAACTCAGTTTTTGCTACTATTTTGACAAGAAATTAACAACACAATTTTTCAAATACTAAAAATCCAAGATGGCGACCATCCTTTTTGTTTGTGGGCCGATTTCGATGAAACTCAGTTTTCGCTACTATGTTGACAAGAAAATGACAACACAATTTTTCAAATATAAAAATCCAAGATGGCGGCCTACTTTTTTGTTTATGGGCCGATTTCAAAGAAACTCGGTTTTGTTACTACTTTGACGAAAAAATAACAACGAAATGTTGAAAATAATAATAAAATCAATATACCAGCCAACTCTTTTATTTATGGGCCGATTTCTCAATTTTTCGATTTCGATGATGATGATTATTGTTACTTTTTAAGTAGTTAGTACCAAAACCCAAGTTTTATTAAAATCGGACCACGAACAAAAAAATAGGCCACCATCTTGGACTTTTAATATTTTTAACATTGCCTTGTTATTTTCTTGTCAAAATAGTACCAACAACCGAGTTTAATCGAAATCGGCCCAAAAACAAAAAAGTTGACCGCCATCTTGGATTTTTAGTATTTAAAAAATTGTGTTGTTATTTTCTTGTTAAAATAGTACCAAAAACCGAGATTGATCGAAATCGGCCTACAAAAAAAATTTTGGCCACCATCTTGGATTTCTTAATATATTCAATATTGCGTTGTTATTTTCTTGACAGAATAGGACCAAAAACCGAGTTTTATCGAAATCGGCCGAAAAATAAAAAAGTTAACCGCCATCTTAGATTTTTAATATTTTCAACATTTCGTTGTTATTTTTTGTCAAAATAGTAACAAAACCCTGTTTCATTGAAATCGGCCCACAAACAATAAAGTTGACCGCCATCTTTTTTATTACAGAGTTCTAGTGGCCTTTTTCCGTCCGGCTTCATCATCAAACCATTTCCTATCAGAGTACTCATCAAAACCTTCCTTTACATTTCCGTTAATAGTGAAAACTCATTGTTTAATCTATGTACAATAATGTTATTGTCAAGTACTGGTGACAACCCTAATCAGTGTAATTATGTCCTAATTGGGGCATAGTGTGATCGCTACATCCAATTTGGGTTCCTAGATTGGATCCCCAGTAAGGAAGCTAAATCGGCGTATGTAATCGAGGCTTAACGATGGATTAAAGACTGGATGAGGACAAAAAGCTTTTTAAAAAAAGCAAAACCTCCTTCAAAAATCTTAAAAAAACAGCTCTATAAAAAGCAAGAAATAATGTCCAAATCGATTAATTAAAACACGTCTATTGAAGTAGGGTGGAGCTGAAACTAATTTTTTTACTTATTGTATTGTTTATATTCTAAAAGCCCCACCCGATTTCAATAGACGTGTTTTAATTAATCGATTTGGACATTATTTCTTACTTTTTATAGTGCTGTTTTTTTTAAGATTTTTGAAGGAGGTTTTGCTTATTTATTTTAAACTTTTTTGTGGTAGGTATGTAAGCGAATATTTTATAAAATAAAACGTTATAATGTTTCACATTTTTCAATGGTAGTCATACCCTGAGTGGCTGAGTAACTCAATTTCCACAGGAGTTCCGTTGGGCCTTCGCAGCTCAACCCTAGTGCAGAACGTCCTTGACAATAGATAGGTCCTTAACTTATTTTTGATTGTCATAAACCTACCAATATTTCAATCACAGTATGTACTTGTACAGTTCCTATTTGATTTTGAGGAGTTCCCTCGTGTATCTTTAAAATTCAAAATCCTATACCAATGAAATTAATATGGTATCATCTTTAAGGTGTCTTCTTTCAAACATAAAAAGAATCATCTTAATCAGTTCATAAACAAAAAAGTAATGGTTGAAAATCCGTTTGAATTCATATAAAATGGTAACGAAAACGACAGTATTTTCAAGATTACTTGAAAACTACTGAACCGATTTCAAAATTTCAAAAAATGAGACCAACTTGGGTACAAACCTCATCTTATAACGTTTGAATCATTTCAATCGGTTCAGCCGTCTTCGAGTAATCGGAATCTTTTCAAATTTTTGAAGTCGGTTAAAAAGTGAAGTCATTTTAATCTAATAAATGAACTACGACTAACGAACGTACGCATGCCTTGAAATCTTTTTCTCAACTAAAATATTGCCGCGCATCCCGCACACGACAATATTTATTGGCAATAACCCTGCCTCCCCCCGATATTGCCGCAAAAATTTCAGAATTTCTGGAAATCTGCAATAATATTAAACAATACCGAAATATAGGCCGTACAATATTATTGACAATATATACTTTATTAACAATATTATTGCGTGTGTGTGTTTCTTCTTTCTCGGCCAAAAATTATGTCTTGACTCGACGCAGTACTATAATCTAATCTGTGGTCTCGGTCTCACCACAGAGGGCCTAGTACGAGTTGTGTTTCTCACCTCACTTTGCGAATAGTATCGAGTGAAAGAGAGGAAATCATGCGAGTGAGTGAACGAGTGAAAGAGAGAAAACGATAGTTTACTATTCGCAACGCAAAGTGAAGTGAGAACAAAAACCAACTCGTACTAGGCCCTCTGAATACTAATAGTACAAAGCAGTTGGTCACAGACACAAGAAGCTTATCACAGACAGTAAAGTTAATATACAGTCAGTGGCACGAATCATGAAATTTTTTCGACGGAGTGGGGATAAGTTCGCGCATGTGCTCTTGTGAGCTACCAATAGCGCACGCCCCTCTCCCGCCGCCCGCGCCCCTCGCCGCAACGCATACCCAAAATACGCGTTCCGCGCAATCCCCACCCGATTTCATGATTCGTGCCACTGACTGTACCTCTAGTACTTCTTATGCTGGTCACTCACATCGGAACCCTTCATGCGCGAGTCCGACTCGCACTTGGCCGGTTTTTTTATCATACGTTTGTTGAGTATGTGGTCTGTTGCGTTGTGCGTTGGTTGTCCTTTGGCGTGTTCCATCGAACTTTTCTCTGACACTTAGCTTGAATAATTTATAAAAATCTACCTAGTTGAAGTAGTGCCATTTATCGACAAAATTTTACTAAAATTATCAGCTATCAGAAAACCGTTCATTAGTTATACATAGGTACCTACTTAAAATCTTAGGTCAGTTTAGAAAAATACTTAAATCGGTTTAGAAAAAAGTGGAATTATATCAATTGAGATTGAAAATATAAAATTAGTCGCAAAAATAGTGTTTTAATAAAGTTGTTTTCACAGCACTAGCACGTTACTACCACGTCAACTAGTGTCCGACCGAAACTGGAATTCCGACCGAAACCGAAACCGAAACTTATTTTCACACATTAAGTTGACGTATTTTTTTACACATTCATGGTTGATTGGTGGACGGAAACACTAGTCGATTTTCATACAAACGAGATAATTTTGAAGCCTTTGTTCTCCGCCAGGAATTGATCGAGCTGTGATCTGATGATGGCTATTTAGGGAGCGAATGGAGGAAATTCAGATCGCTATACACCCCCAACTGATCAGCGGGGCTACTCAAATTGCCACTTTTATATTCGTTCGCTAACTCAACAATTCAAAATAAGTCATAAACTCCAAAATTACGTATCGTAGGCTTGTCAACTCCATACAATACAACAATGTCTGTGATTTACATAAACTTGCGACGTCTGACTTGATCGTTTAATTGTTTATTTTTTAGCTTTAAGTTAGCGAACGATTAGAAAAGTGGCCATTTGAGTAGCCCCGCTGATCAGCATTCTAAGCAGTGGCGTAACTATAGGGTGGCAGAGCGGGCAAAATGCCACGGGCCCCTGGCCCGAAGGGGCCCCCCGGCTCGAGAGGCCGTGACCACAAGAGGAACCTAAAATTTATTACAAAAAAAAATGCAAAAAAAAAACTGTTAATAGGGTTCATTATCCTAGCCAAACTGATACAAACGTAAAGCGGAAATAAGAATGCATGGGATGGGAACCAAAAGCTCGTATTGTCTCTAATACCTCTGAACAAAAAAGGACTAGGTATCTACACGTGCGGCTCAAAAAGTCGAAACATGAAAGTGCAGATGGTCGGTCAATGGTCAAATTCCTTTGTTAACATAATGGTAGCTCACTCAAAATCAATCTCTGTATCCAAAAAGGGTCCATTCATTACGCAACAGTTATAGTAAGTTTCTTGTGAGAATTGGTTATTTGTGATTGTGACATTGTGTTTTAGTCGTCGTAGTTTTCGTTTTATCGTTTATTTTTGTAGGTAGTGGAATAAATATATCACTGTGTTCGATAAAGAAAAATTGCTTAAAATCAGTCGGTACTTGAATGAGGATTTTATTGACGATAAGTCGAGTAAGCAGTGCTTAGGAAAAAACCGGCCAAGTGCGAGTCGGACTCGCGCACGAAGGGTTCCGTACCAAAAAACGGCAAAAAACACGTTTGTTGTATGGGAGCCCCCCTTAAATATTTATTTTATTCTGTTTTTAGTATTTGTTGTTATAGCGGCAACAGAAATACATCATCTGTGAAAATTTCAACTGTCTAGCTATCACGGTTCATGAGATACAGCCTGGTGACAGACAGACAGACAGACAGACGGACAGACAGACAGACGGACAGCGAAGTCTTAGTAATAGGGTCCCGTTTTTACCCTTTGGGTACGGAACCATAATAAAAAACGGGCACTGAAAGTGCTAAAATAGCAGAGCCTGACCCAAGTGAATATTCGATCCTGAACAAGTACAATTCTTGTTTATTATTTATTATTATTATTTATATTTCCTTTTTCTGATTTCAAGGTACATACTTATATATTATAATGCATTCCTTTTCCCTTCCATTAATATTTTGACTTAATTTATTCAATCTTCTCATATGTATCCTTGTGATTCTCGATTATATTTCCCGTCCACCCTGAAAATCGGTCTTTCGCCTATCCCACGGGCGAAAACATTACACCGAGCCTAGACCCTGTTTGCTGCTGCACATCCGCACTACTATTAGTTAAGCTTTCATTTTTTTTCGTAGATGGTTATTCTTGTACCTACCAGATGTTTCTATGCTGTTTAATAAAAAAAATATCTATCTATTTATCTTATTAAAAAATCCTTAAACCATGCAAATAAAAACAAAAACCAGCTTTTGAAGCAGTTTAACAATAACAGCTTAAAAATTAAATACCTCTAAAAAGCAAGAAATAATATTCAAATCGCATAATATCAATTTTAATAAAACTTGTCAATTGAAGAAATGTGGGGCTGGACGACAACTTTTTAAAACAATTTTGAAAGCCTCACCCAACTTCATTAGACGTGTTTTTTTTTTAAATTTGATAAGCGTTTTATGAAATTTTGAAGGTGTTTTGGTTTTTATTTTCAGGTTTTTGAAAGAGGTTTTTCTGTTCTTTTAAGCTCTTCTATTTTAACTTTTTCGTGGTAGGGTAGGGTAGAGATTTAAATATTTTTTAACTTTATATTTTTCAATGGTACAATGATGCCCATAACTCAATTTGTTATTTTTAAGGAGTCCCTTGTGCGTCCTTCGTAGTCCAAGTCTAGTGTAGAACGTCGCAAACCGTAGCTCGGTTTGTTTTGCATTGTTATAAAATAATCTACCAAAATCTCAATCACTAAGCCTATAGGTCCTATTTGTCCTAGATCCAATAGGACCCTGGACAAATAGGATAGGCTAAGTGATTGAGACATTGGTATTCCAATGAAATTAAAATATGACCACTCTTGATTGTTATTTTTCAGAATTACGAAAAAGCTACTTGTCAAACTGTGTAAAAATTGTATCGAATCTCACATGAACTATGTCATTTCAGAAAAAAATCACAGATCTCGAGCCTTTCACGACCTTCTGGTACATTGAAAAATTAATTTATTGAATTTTATCAAAAATATATTCCTTTGATTGATATAGTACTTACAATACTTTAAAATCACAGCAAAGCCATGAACAATTTTGGATCTATTTTCTGTGATTCGTGTGTATAAAATTCATATAAAAATATTTCATTGTTATAAACATTACTATTTTATTGAAAGGTAATACATATACCTAAGTACCTACTACTACCTAAAATATATAAAATTTTCTATGATTTATTTTGAAACTCAGTGATGCGACGCGCATCTAAGGAGCGCGCTTCCCGAAATTACGTGCACATTATCTTGAAATTCGTCGAATTCAATTTTCAGTAAGAAGGCGTAATTTTTTGGGTCGAAAATTTTTTTTTTTTTTTCAATAACAAAAATAAAAATTTTTCGAATCAAGTATTCCAAAATATTTTTACATCATCTTAAAGCCCTTTTAATTCCGCGTCTTTTGAGATCTCATACGTCCTCGTGGACGCACGCGAGCCGCCCGGCGCCCGCCGCGCAAAACTCGCGGCTAAGGGCACCTCTACAGCCTCAACCGTCACCAATATTTTCCATAATTCCTTGGTTCAATACCGAGGCGCTTTTTTCTTATTTTTGAAATTCAGCCCCGTTCTCGAGATATTGGAAATTTCCTGTGTAAGCACACGATTTTTCAGTCGCCAAAAGTTGTTTTTCTTCGATTTCCAAAAAAGTTTTTCTTTCCCAATTTTTTTTTTACATTTTACTTAAAGCTCTTCAATTTCCGCTTCTTTTGTGCCCTCGCACGTCCTCGTGGCCCTAAACCTCAGGGTATCACGGGCGAGTAGAATTTTTAGCGAAAATGGGGCCTGCTGGAGCTAACGAAAAATCATTTTCAATTTTAAAAAAATATAAAAATCGTTTAACAACTGGCGAAGTTATCGTAGAACATACATAAAAAACCGTTGATTTGAGAACTTCCTCCTTTTTTTAAGTCGGTTAAAAATGATACCTAGTAACACGTTAAACTTTTTATATAGGAGGGCTCACAAAAACTTAAGAGAGGGCCCCGGTCGATGAATTTGCCACGGGCCCCAGTTCGTATAGTTACGCCACTGATTCTAAGAGCTACTTGAATCAGTTCAAAATAGCTATCTGGATTTAATTTATTCGTTCCCTGGATAGCAATCATTAGATTACAGCTTGGTCAATCCCTGGTGGGCGGAGAACCCCATTTGGATGAAAATCAACTGGTGTTTCTAATTATTATCATGGTGTTTATAAAAAATCAATTATATAATTATGTAACAAAAATCGTCAAAAAAATATCATAATAATCAATACGTTAAACTTACAATTTTGTAAATCAACTTTTTTAGTAATCAATATAATTTATTGTTTAACAATAGTCGAATGACTAGTTATTTGTTGTGTTTTACCGTACGCGTACTACCTGTCCGAATAGACTATGTTATTGACTAAGCTTTTGACGCTCTTGCACAGTCAGAAGAAAAGTTTCGAGATGACTAGTTATCCACGAATTATAAACACTTAGATGTTTTTTCACAATTAAAATCAATCTTGTAGCTGAAAGTATACACATTAAAACACGGTAATATCAACTCACTCAACACAATCGCGCCGATTCACGTCGGTCGGCTGGCAAACTCCGAAGTTAGCCGATTCACACACGACAATTGTCGAAAACTGAATTTCGGTTGAGCCGAAAGTTTCGGCCAATATTTGGCCGAAACCGAAACTATGGCCGAAACTAGATTTTCTTGCCGAAACTTGCCGAAACCAAAACCGAAACTTCAGTCGGTCACTAACGTCAACTGTCGTGACTAGCACGTTGCGTATGCATTAAACTCCCCGTCAGACCAGGGGCCCTATTTTTGAATCGCTCGACGTGGCGTCGAGCGCTCGTTTCTACTGATTTTCGTGCGACATTTGACTTTCCATATTTTTGAATCGCTCGACCGCAACGAGTGCCCCTGCCCACTCGTTTACAGTCGAGCGATACGGCACGGCGAGCGATATTCTTTTCTACTTAAAGCAAAGATTTTTGTTTAACAGCCAATAGAAACATGGATATTACGTTCCGTTTTCGTTGTGGTAGTTACGTTTTCTCTAAATTTTGTATGGAACGGATAAAATCCAACATTTCGTATTATGTTGGCAGCACGGAAACGAACGATTCAAAAATACGGAAAATCGGCGTTATGCGACTTGGAAGACGAGTGTGACTTAAGTTGCATGCGACAACACAATGTCATACGAGCGGTTCAAAAATAGGGCCCCAGGGGACCTACCGTCCCCGCCCCGTGCCCGTTCCGTCCGGGGTTTTTCCAGTCCTGGGGGCTTATTGTCTAATTTCAAAACTTTATTGCAATCGCTTTCATTAGACAGATGGATGTGACACATTGCTGCATTTCTTTGGTAAGTTTTTATTTATGCCAAAAAGAAGCATCAATGTAATACATCTTGAAAGCGATTGGGATAGATTTTGAAATTAGACAATAAATGGGCAGTATACAGCGACCTTTAGGCGGTAGCTGTAACCACAGACTAATAAGAGATAACTGTGATAGATGACAGCTGGACAAAGAGTAGATAGATATACTCTCTTCGACTTCTTTTCTTTCATTCAATCATTGTTCTTTTCTTCGCAATTTCAAGAAAGTTTGCAATCACTCGCATTTTTATCAAATTTTCGTCATCCTCTCAACTTATAAACATGATCGCCACTAAAATCAGTAATTTGATTACCCGCAATTCCTTTATTGTTGCCAGGAACTCTCATAGTTTGAGAAACTTCTCAATAACGACTTCTAAATGGGACATCGTAAAAATTCAAAGCACTGAAGATTTCAAAGCTAAAGTTATTAACAGTAAAGTTCCAGTGGTCGTCGATTTCTTTGCAACGTAAGCATGATTTCTATAAATTTACAAGAAACTGAGACGAACAAAAATTCGGCGTAGATAGTGTGTACACCGTTCGTGTAAATACTGATGTAATAATATTCTCATTTTAATTCTTACAATAAGTAATCATCAATAATAATTTATTATTATTTGTATAGGTAATATTCTTATTATTTAATTGAGTTAGAGAATATTATGATATTCTTTACTATAAAACAATATTGGTCTGATGATGACCATTTAAACTTAACACTGTCAGAATCTTATATAATAATCTTTATTCTATATAATATTTGCATTAAATTATACTGAATTAATCAATGATTAGTGTCTTTATCTATTACATTTAGGTACCAGTGTTATCACTTGCTATCACATTTTTACCATATATAAAACTTATAACTCGAGTACTGTTTATCCTCATAAAATAATAGTTATCACAATACATCATAAATAATCAATCCATAATTAAATCTAGAATATCAATAATAATGTATGTATGTTATTGTTATAGATGGTGCAACCCATGTAGGCTTTTGACTCCTCGTTTGGAATCCATCATATCTGAGAACAAAGGAAAAGTAGTACTAGCTAAAGTTGATATTGATGAACAGACTGATTTGGCACTGAACTACGATGTCAGCTCTGTTCCTGTACTAGTAATCATAAAAGACGGGAAAGTTCTGCAACGCTTGGTCGGCCTACAAGATACTGACAAGTTACGCAAGTGGATAGAACAATATGCAGCTGAGGATACGAAGGCAGAACTTAAAGCTTAAACATTAGATTGGGACAAGGTCATTTATTATGTTCATGTAAATTATTGTTGTAATTTTTATGTAGTTTGTAAAAATAGAAATTAAATGAAACTACAGTTTTATTCTTCCAAGAATTGTATTAACTCCCTAGCTCTTTTATAAATGGCTTCATTAGGTTTCTTGGATTCGCCGTCTTCAACGTCTTCGTCTGCATTTTCCTCATTGATGTCTTGCTTACTCTGTGATTCTGTCCAGTCATCCATCTGCTTGATTATTTTATTTGCATCTTCTAAAAGCATATTACGGATGTTCCCTTTCGCAGATTCAAAATACTCCAATAGTAAAGGCCACGACTCTATGGGCACTAAACTTTCTGAAAATTTATTCTTATACAACCAAACTTGTTTTGCTTTCATAAATTTCCAATTTTGTTTGTTATGTTTCCACTGAGATAAATAGTTTAAGCACTCTGATTTAATTTGTTGCTTGGCTGTTGCTTGACTTTCTGCTTGACGTTGCGCAAACTTCTCTTTTTTAGCTTGTCGGATAGATTTATTTTTGCTATTTGATATAGTAGCATTGGCTTCTTGGTTCTTCTTCTTCTTTTTCTTTTTTTTAGGTTCATCAGAATCTGACTCAGAAAGTCTTCTTGATGACTTAGAAATATTTACATTGCTTTCAATTTCATCATTCAATTCTTCAGTAGTCTCTACAGATTCCCCTGTCTCAATGCTATCGTCTTTGTTAGAATTTTTAGTTTTTGAATGAGCTCTCTTCTTTTTCTTTTTTATAACATTTCCCTCTTCCATTATATTTTTAGCGTACTGACTGAATTAACTATTTAATCGAATGTAAATAAAATACAACTTGCTTGACCACGCTTGGACGTTTTGACATTTATTTATAGGTTAGGTGTTTTTGACATTTGTTTGACAATGATGCATTCCAGCAGATCCACCGCTAGTCAACTGTACATTAAGCGCTATCGCACACGGGCAACTTAGTCGCCCAGCAACTGTTTTGTGTCTCTCACATCAAGTCCACGGGTTTAATGGAAGCGCGCACACGAAGCGACGCGGTCGTCGGCAATTTTTCATACAAACCATGTGGGAGACAAAATAGTTGCCGAGACAAAAGTTGCCTGAGTGTGGTGGCGCTTATTTAAAATAAAATTTGTTTATTTCAGACAAGGTCCATATTGCAAACATGTAAAGGTCCAAACAAATTATCGGACGCGGCTTATGGACGCGGCTTACTGCCGCGGCTGATAGGTGTGCACACTCTCATAACATCCTGCGTTCCAGATAGCTATCGGACGTCCAATGACGTCATATTAGTCTATGGTTACGTCCGCGACCTACTACATCCGATAGTTTGCACACCTCAGATCAGCCGCGGCAGTAAGCCGCGTCCGATAATTTGTTCGGGCCTTCACAGTTCAAATACGAACATTATATCATTAGAAATTAAAATCAGTATAATTTATAAATTAAAATTAACATTATAATTTCATTAAAATTAGAATAAAAGTTTTAAAAGTAATTGACAATTGAAATTATTTACCATGGATTATTTGTTTACATTAAATTTACACTAAATTATTTACCATGGAAAGTAGGGGATCGTACACATGGGCAATTTTTTATCGCGCGTTTTTTTAGCGTCTTGTTTTAACGGTGTTCACACGAGTGTTGCAGAATTTCTTTTAGCGGTTTTCAAAAGATAGTTTCAGAAAAAAAAGTAGTACATAAAAAAGAACTAGATGTCGTCGTTGAACGATTCATGCAGTAGGTAGGTTTTTAAGAAAAAGGCAAAGGTTAAAAGAAAACCATTATTTAAATTTTATTAACTTTATGGTTAAAATGTAATTACTTTTCTTACTAAGGTTTTGTTGAGTATGTATGTGGTTTGTTGTGTTGTGCGTTGGTTGGTGCATTTATTTGACCATCATTAGTGAGTTGAATTAGCGCCATCTATCGACAAAAAATTATCGCTTTCAGGAAAATTGCTCATAGGCGACGGCTACATGCATGGTAAATACTGTGATCCATCGCCAATTCGCCATAGAGTACATTTTAACCATGGAAACTAAAATATTGAACATTTCATACAAATTACTTTCCATGGTTAAAAATTTACTCTGTGGCGATGGATCACAAGATCACAACCATTATTTACCATGCATGTAGCCGTCGGTGGCCATCATTTGCGCAAATACGCGAACCCACATGTGTAGGACGGACATTCGAAAATATTGGCGAATGATTTTCCATACGAAATTGAAAACATTCGTACAATGTACGAATCTTTGCGCGCATGTGAGTGACCGGGGTTAGACGTCGAAAAAGAAAAATAAAGTTGTAGGTCCATCCAATGAGCGGTTTTCTGACAGCAGAGAATTTTAGTATAATTTTATATCGATAGATGGCGCTACTTCAACTAGGTAGATTTTTTAAATATTATTTCCCACTAATGGTCAAATTGGTCATAGAAAAGTTCTTCGTAACACGCCAACGGACTAGCGATGGGCCGAGTCGTAATTTTTTCGACTCGGGTTACCCGAGTTGAAATTAATGCTGACCCGGGCTAAAACCCGGGTCAACGATAGGCCGCCGAGTCGCAATTTTTTCAACTCAAGTCATCCGAATTGAAATCTATGCTGACCCGGGCTTCAACTCGTTTTGTCTGTATTTGATGAACTATTGAACCGATCCAATTTGGTTGCTAAAAAACTCCAAAACAACACTCTTTTTATTGTTTACCATGTTAAATTACTTAGAAAACACTTAAAGACTAAAAAAATCAATAGAGCGAGCAAACTACCTACTATTACAATAAATTAATAAGGCTGTCGCGGGCGGGGGGAGCGGTGCGGTGGGCTGGTCGCGAAGCGAGTGCGAGCCGTAATACAGTGCCACACACCGAAGCGAGTTGGCGGGTTGATTGTGCTATCCCGGGTTGACTCGGTTGGAAAGTCGCGTACGCGTCCAGTGGGCGGGCGGCGCGCGGCCCGTTTGGCGCGTCAACCGAGTCAAGCGAGTCAACCCAGGCTAGGAAAATGTCAACCCGAGTTGACGGGCTGGAGAAGTAACCCGAGTTACCCGGGTAAATTGACCCGAGTCGCCCACCACTACAACGGACAACCAACGCTCAACGCAACAAACCACATACTCAACAAACGTACAATAAAAATGTAATTACATTAATTTCATATTTTTCATAAAAAGCTACCTACTTAGTACAACGACATGTAGTTCTTTTTTATGAACTACTTCTTTTTCTTAAACTGCCTTTTTAAAACCGCTCATTAATAGTGAAAGGTTATTAAAAGGCGAATTTGTGACGCTATTATGAACAATAATCAGCACACTCAGTGTAGGCAGATAGTTGCCCAAACACAAAAACTTTTTAATTTGCGATAAATTGCCTATGTTGCATTTTGTTGGCGTTTTCCGCTCAGGATTTAAAAATAATCGCACGGTAAAATTAACGTGAACACACAGCTGAGAAGTGAGAAGTCATATGACGTTCCAAGGAAAAATGTACCTTATGGCCAGCGGGGCTATTAGCTAAAAGCAATGAAGTTAATGTAAACTGTAATTTGAAAGATGTATGTGATGCATTGCTGCTTTTCTTTGGTAAGTTTTTGTTTGTGCCAAAACGAAGCAGCAAGGTAACACAATGAAGTTCATGTTAACTGTGATTTGACAGATCACAGTTAACATGAACTTCATTGTTTTTAGCTGATAGCCCCGCAGCCTATAAAGTACCATGGGCAACAGCGTCGTTAACCACTCCTAAGTTTAAAATCGCTTGCACGCCACTGCCGCGCCGCGCCGTCACATCACAATTATACGTTTAGTTTGTGCAGGGGCGGTATGCGCGCACGAAAAATCGCGCGATATAACGTCGAAAAATCGCTCGTGGGAACGAGCCCTACAGCACACCACGTTTCGTGTGAGCCTAAAGCTCCGGCCAAACCGACGCGAGCGAATCGCGCGCGTCGCTTTTTGACAGATTTTGATCACGTAACTCAAAGCAATAGCCATAGCCATAGCCATTGCCATAGCAATTTCTTTGACAATGGCTATGGCTATCGCTTTGAGTTACGTGATCGCACTCGCGAATTTCGCGCGGAATTCGCGTCAGTTTGGCCGGCGGGCTGATTATCTAATTAGAAACCTAGCGACCGGTCGCAGTTCACAGATGAACGTAATACATTGCTACTTTTCTTTGGGGTAAAAAAAACATACCAAAGAAAAGTAGCAATGGATGTCAAATGCAACCGGTCGCTAAATAGTTTCTTTTTAGATAATCAGGGTGCGGAGCTTTAGTTCTTGCTAGAGTAACCCCGCGTTCGAAAAGCGCGGGAAACTCCTAACAGGGCGGACGTTCTTTTATTTCGGAAAATTTATTTTCAACTTTTTGCTATTAGAATTGATCAGTTGAGTTGTTGTGAGGTGTTAGTATTTAATTAGTGTGTATTTCTATTGTATTTGTGTATATTTTCCTGTATCTGGTAAGTTTTTATTCTAGTTTTGTATAGTATGGATATTATATGATCGAGGCCCCTGATCGTAACGTTGCAGCGGGGGACTTGGGCCTCGACCTGAGTCCCCCCGTGGGCTTCAATGTTATTGTTCCTGATAAGGGAAATGAAATGGACACTGATGCATCAGTAAGCAGTGTAGGTTCAGGATCTCGAAAGAGATTAAAAGTTAAGAAAGTGTGCAAACACTGCAATAAGAAAAGGAAACGGACTTCTCATGAGGGAAACAGTGATCACGATTGTCAATGTTCTGGTCATGATTCATTGCTAAAGAAATGCACTGACAGTGTTTTTATAAAGCCTCAAAACATTCCTAACTTTAGTAAAAGTGATGACAATAATATTGGTGACTCCAACTCTGTTCCACAACCCACACAGGCAGCTGAATTAGGTCGAAGGCAATATGTTTCCACGGATGTTTCTCCATACTTGATTCACGTACAAAGAACTGAAACTTCTCCAAATGATGGTAGTTATCTGCATCCTATAACTTTTGGAAACTTTCTTAAAAAAACTGACTTCAAGAATATTATACCGGGCAGTGTCAAACGTATTGGCAGAAATAGATGCACTGTGTCTTTTTCTACCATTCATGATGCTAATGGTTTTATTAACAGTAATAAGTTAAAAGATTTTAAACTGCGGGCTTTCATTCCCACTTTTAATGTGACAAGATTAGGCATTGTTCGAGGAGTTCCAGCTGAATGGACTCCTGAAGAAATTAAGGAAAATGTTACAGTTCCAATTGGATGTGGCCAAATCATTAAAATCAGGCGTCTGAATTATAAAGTTAATGTTAATGGGTCAGTGATTTGGAAACCATCCCAGTCAGTAGTTTTCACATTTGACGGACAAGTGCTCCCTAGAAGAATATATATTTGTTACAATGCATTACCAGTAGAACTGTATACCTATCCAACGATTCAATGTTATAATTGTTGCCGCTATGGGCATACTAAGTTAAATTGTCGGTCCCGTCCTAGATGCTTTAAATGTTCTCAGGAACATAAAGGTGAAATTTGTAATGTTGATGAAAGCTGTGCAGTGTGTTTAATGTGCTCAGGGTACCATTTCGCCACTAGTAAAATATGTCCTGAGTTTAATAGACAACGAGAAATTAAGTTAAGTATGTCCCATAACTGCATTTCCTATAGTGAGGCTAGTAAACTCCACCCAGCTATATCCAAGCCTTATGCTGATGTTCTTGGAACAAAACAAAACTCAGAAGACAATCACATTAATAATAGAATAGATACATCAAACCCTCAGCACACATCATATAAAAAAACTGTTTTTAAAAAACCTCGTCCTCCTCCACCAACTACCAAAGGTTATGATCAAAGAGTTCACAACAAGATTATCAATGACTACAATATGCCCTTTTCTTCCTCTAATGGTAGTGCTTTTAGGCAAAATGAAGATGGAAATGTGGAAAATAATACAGTTATTGACTTAATTATTTCATTTCTTAATTCAATGTTAACTAATAATTCATTGAAACCGTCCAACGTCGCTGCAATAGTTGAAATTATCACAAATTTAATAAATAATAATAATGGATGAAATGGATCTAAAGGTCCTACAGTGGAACTGCAGGAGTGTAATACCTAAAAAGAGTGATTTAATTCATATTATTAATAAACATAAAATTAGTATAGTTGCTCTCTCTGAAACATGGCTGCGGTCCGGTTTTCTGTTTGGGATTCCTGGCTTCACATGTCTTAGAGAAGACCGAACAGATAATCATGCAGGAGTTGCCATTCTTGTCAAGAATACTATTTCTTTTCAACGACTGACACTTCCCACACATAACTTAGATGATATTAATGTTATAGGTGTAAAACTATCCAGTGGTGTTTCTATTATCTCTACTTATATACCTTACCCATCTTCTAGTATTTTTGATAATGAAATTGTTCCATTGATCACAGCTATAAATAGTCCCTTCCTGCTTCTTGGTGATTTTAACTCTCACCACCGTTCATGGGGCTGTGGTAGTACTGATAGCAATGGCGAATATTTTTTAGATATTATTGATCAGAATAATTTATGCATTTTAAATACAGGAATACCAACTCGCCGTACTAAACCTAACGAAAAGGCAAGTGCGGTTGACTTGTCTATTTGTGATCCTGGATTAGCTTCAGCGATTACCTGGTTTCGCCTTAATTCAACTTTTGGTAGTGATCATTTCCCCCTTATAATGTGTACCCCTATTAAAACTCCTTCTGGTGCTAATTACAATCCTCGTCTCAAACATAGATTAACTCAATCCGAAAAAGACTGGGACACATTTAAAAGTATAGTCCATAGCAAAACTAAAAACCTTCCTGACATTAGTCAGTCAGGAGTAACATCCTGTTCTGAAGCATTGGCCAAGTGCCTTATAGAAGCAGCAGATGAAACATTTCCTATAAAAGGTGCTACCTCAGGGTTAATTCCTTCTCCACCTTGGTGGGACCATGAATGTACTGCGGCTATCAAAACACGAAAGGAGACTGAGCAAATATATAAACAGGATATGTCAGATGAAAATTATGAACAACTGTGTAAGATTATGGATAGTACTAAAAAATTTCTTAAACAGAAAAAAAGAAATGGGTGGATATCATTTTGTACATCACTTTCTCCTACAACATCTCCATCTGAAGTATGGCGTAATATTAAACGCTTTAGATCAGCTTATAACTCCTCCTCATCAGTAATTCTTGATCCTTCTATAGCAGATTCTTTTATGGATCATTTAGCACCACCAACTGTTGCAGATGCATATGATTCTATTTCTTTTAACTTACCTTTAACAAAATCTTCACTTAATGATCCATTCTCTCTTGCAGAATTAAAAGGGGTGTTAAATAGTGTAAAAGATAGCTCACCTGGTGAAGATGGTATACCCTACTCATTTTTTGTTAACTTAAATGATGAAACTTTGTCGTATTATTTAAAATTAGTAAATGAGGTTATAGTTACAGGGGAGGTTCCTCTAACCTGGAGAACACAAATAGTGGTTCCAATTTTAAAACCATCCAAGCCTTCGTGTGACCCGAAATCGTTTCGTCCGATAGCTTTGAGTTCTATTTTAAGTAAATTAGCAGAACACTTGTGTAGTGTACTCTCTTCTCCTTGTCTATTATTGTCATATCAAAGAAACAGTCATGTCAAATTTTAAATTGAATAAAGCCAAGATTTAGTTGGTTAATCGTATCATTTATTACAATTTATTCAATTTAAATAAAGCGCTATAAAAATGGATACAAAAAAAGACGAAGATATGAAGCAACCGTCGTCGCCATCTGTCTCACGTTATCTGCGACCGGAAAAATTCGAAGCCGAACCGAATTCAAACATGGCTGGACTGAAGTGGAATCACTGGTTGGCTACTTTTAACAATTTTTTAGATTCAGAGGATCCACATTTAACTTCTGAATTGAAATTGCGACTGCTTATAAATCATTTAGCTCCTACAATATTTTCCATAATAAGGGACTGCACAACATTTGAAAATGCAATAGAATTGCTGAATGACGCTTTTATCAAACCGAAAAATGAGATATTTTCGCGTCACGTTCTTTCTTCACGGAAGCAACTGACAGGAGAAACTATTTCGGAATATATACAAATACTGAAGAATTTGGCTCACGAATGTAACTTCAAAAATGTAACCGCTGAGGAATATAAGCAGGAATATATACGAGATTCTTTTATATCAGGAATATCGTCGAAGATAATACGACTTCTGGAAAATAGAAGTCTGACATTAGATGATGCGATAAAGCAAGCCGTCACCCTTGAGTCTGCTGAGAGAGATAGCATAGCTTTTACCGAATCTTCTACACTACCATCATATTCCAATGCTATTGGCGAAGCAAATAATTCTCGTTCATATGAAAGAAGGGGTCAGACTACTAACTCAGCAGCTACGCAAAGGAAAAAACGTTGTTTTTTTTGCGGATCAGAGAACTTACATCAGCGTATCAAATGTCCGGCTTATAACGCCAATTGTCAATTGTGTGCGAGGAAAGGTCACTTCGCTAATGTTTGTCGTTCTTCGAAGCAAATCGCAAATACTATGAACGCTATTTCCATGGGACAGGAGGACTCTCATACAGAAAATGATTATACGGCATGTATTTCAGCAGCGTTTCCAAAGGGTCTGCAAAAAGCAACATTGCCTATTGAAATAAATGATGTTCGGGCTGACGCACTAATCGATACAGGAAGTTCAAGTAGTTTTATTGATGCGGAGTTAGCAAAGTCGATGAAACTAAAGATAAAAAGAGTAACACAAACAGTTTCATTAGCTTCACTGAGTCACATGTCATACATTAACGGCATATGTCACGCTAATATCAAAGTTAATAAATATAGCTACGAACGGCATCCCTTGCTTATTATCAATAATCTTTGCGCTGATGTCATCATAGGCCACGATATTTTGAAACATCATAGTTCTTTAGAATTTGCATTTGGAGGAGACAGAGAACCACTTCAAATATGTAATGTGATGCAGGCTTCTGTGCCACCCGCGACAATTTTTTCAAACCTTGCTGCTAATATTACTCCTGTGGCCATTAAATCGAAAACCTTTTCCGAAAATGATGAAAAGTTCATTAAAGAAGAAATTGTGAAATTGCTGAACGATGGAGTCATCGAACAGAGTGTGTCGCCATGGAGAGCTCAAGTGCTAGTAACGGGTGGTACCACGCATCGCAAAAGAATGGTTATTGATTATTCTCGCACCATAAATCGATACACTGAACTAGACGCATTCCCTTTGCCAAAAATAGATTCAATAATTTCTAAAGTATCAAAATATAATTATTTCAGCCAAATTGATTTAAAATCAGCTTATCATCAGGTCCCTATATTGCTTAAGGAACGACCCTATACAGCATTCGAAGCATGTGGGAATTTATATCAATTCACACGCATACCTTTTGGCGTGACAAACGGAGTAGCTGCTTTTCAAAGGACGCTACAGCATATTATACAAGCTGAAAATCTCAATGGGACGTTTGCATATTTAGATGACGTCACCGTGTGCGGGAAAACAAAAGAGGATCATGATAAGAATCTTGCACAATTCATGAAGGCTGTAGAAAAATACCGTCTTACTCTAAATAAGGAGAAATGTACTTTTGCCAGTGAATGCATTAATTTGCTGGGCTATACAATTTGTAATAATCAAATTACTCCTGACAAAAATCGTCTAAAGCCTTTGATGGATTTACCAGTACCAAACGACGCCGCTTCTTTTAAAAGAGCACTTGGAATGCTCGCTCACTATTCAAAGTGGATTCCCAGTTTTTCGGCAAAAATACAACCGTTAGTACAAGCACAATTACCCCTCGATTCAGACAAGAGCCAGTGTTTCCAACAACTTAAGAATGAAATTGCTAAAGCAGCTCTAGTAAGCATTAATGATAATGAAATACTAACAGTCGAAACAGATGCTTCTGAATATGCAATTGCAGGAACTCTATCCCAATGTGGAAGGCCTGTAGCATTTTTTTCCCGTTCACTAAATGAATCTGAAAGAAAACACTCGGCGATTGAAAAAGAAGCATACGCAATCGTAGAGTCATTACGAAAATGGCGTCATTTCCTTATTGGCCGACATTTCTTACTGCTGACAGATCAAAAATCAGTCTCTTTTATGATGAATCAACATCACAACAGCAAAATTAAAAATGAGAAAATTGAGAGATGGCGACTTGAATTATCTTGCTATAAATATGACATTGTGTATCGTCCAGGCAAAGAAAATGTTCCTGCAGATGCATTGTCAAGAATCTGTGCTAGCATCTGTACTAATAAACTTTATGAGCTACATAAATTACTTTGTCACCCAGGAGTTGTGAGAATGTGGCACTGGGTTCGGGCCAAAAATTTGCCATACACTATTGCCGATGTGAGAACTATGACAGCTTCTTGTCCAGTATGCGCAGAGATTAAACCCCGATATAACAAAACGGGAAGCCATCTCATCAGAGCAACGGAGCCCTTTCAAAGATTAAGCATTGATTTTAAAGGACCTTTACCGTCCACCTCTCGCAATAAATATATACTAACAATAATTGATGAATATTCTAGATTTCCTTTTGCTTATCCTTGTCCTGATCTTTCTTCTCAGACTGTTATTAAATGTTTGAAGGACATGTTCTTTATGTTTGGAGCGCCGTCATTTATTCATTCCGACAGAGGTACAGCTTTTGTATCTGACGAAATGAAGCGATTCCTGGCTGGCTACGGTGTCGCCTCAAGTCGAACCACTCCATATAACCCGCAAGGCAATGGCCAAGTTGAACGCCTGAACGGGACACTGTGGAAAACCATTCAACTCTGTCTTAAGTCAAATGATCTACAGATCGAAAGTTGGGAAAAAGTCCTTCCTGTAGCTCTACATTCAATTCGTTCTCTACTATGCACAACTACAAATGAAACACCTCATGAGCGGATGTTTCGCCATTCACGTCGATCACCTACGGGCGAATCAATGCCTTCATGGTTGTTGGTACCGGGTCCAGTATTGATGAAAAAGAATGTAAGAGCATCGAAATATGATCCCGTGGTAGAGGAAGTTGAATTACTTCAAGGCAATCCCTATTATTCCCATGTTCGCTTGCCTGATGGCCGTGAAAGCACAGTTTCAAATAGACAGTTGGCGCAATTACCAGCAGAAGACTCTGAATTAGATGAGAATGCGGAGGAGGGCTACCCAAATAATGAAGTTTCTACCGACATAAATAGAGACACAGGGGACTCTTCATTAACGCCTTCCACCTCTACAGACTTAGAGAATGGAACGGGAGTACGTCGCTCAACTCGAGACAAGAAGATACCAAATTATCTCAAAGATTTTGTTTTATAGATAAAGAAGCTAGAGGGGGTGAATGTAGTGTACTCTCTTCTCCTTGTCTATTATTGTCATATCAAAGAAACAGTCATGTCAAATTTTAAATTGAATAAAGCCAAGATTTAGTTGGTTAATCGTATCATTTATTACAACTTGGTTAAAAATAGACTAGAGTGGTATATTGAGAGTAATCAATTATTATCAACCAGTCAATTCGGCTTCCGGAAAGGGAAAAGCACTATAGATAGTATCAGTATTTTAACTTCCGATATCCATTTAGCCTTTTCTAAAAATAAAGTAGTTTTAGCAGCATTCTTAGATATTCATGCTGCATATGATAATGTTAATGTTAGTAAATTAATCCAAAAATTGAAAGACCTTAATGTTCCGGAAATGCTCACGAAATTTATATATTTTATGCTCTCAGAAAGACATATTCATTTAGATCTTCCTGATGGAACTAGGTTAAGTAGAGTACTTGGTAAGGGTCTACCACAAGGTTCTGTTTTAAGTCCTTTGTTATATAACATATATGCCAGTGATTTAGAGCGTTCATTAAATAATATTCACATCCTTCAGTATGCTGATGATTTACTTTTATACTATGTTTGTCAATCACCTGCTGAAGCTTGCCGAGTTTTGAATTTTTCTCTGACTCTGCTTAAGCAGTGGTTGGATAGAAATGGATTGGAGCTATCGGTTGAAAAAAGCGGTGTAGTATTATTCACAAAGAAACGAATTGCCCCGGATGTCAGTGTTTCATATGATGGATCCCCTATCGAGGTTAAAGACCACGTTAGGTTTCTGGGAGTAATGTTGGATTCCAAACTTTCTGGAATCCAACATTGCGAATACGTTGTTTCGAAGTGCGAAAGGGCCTTGAATATGATGAAGTGTCTGTCAGGGGTCTGGTGGGGCGCTCACCCATCTTCGCTGAAACTTGTATATAATGCTTTAATAAGAAGCATTCTCGAATACGCAACGTTTTTGCTCCAAGGGGGGAACAAAGCTGCTTTTAAAAAATTAGATGCTATTCAATACAAAGCTTTGAGATTGATCCTAGGTGCTATGAAATCTTCGCCTATCAATGCCATGCAAGTGGAATGTGTCGAACCTCCTCTTGGCCTTAGGAGACAATTTCTCAGCGATAAATTCGTATTTAAAGCTTATCAGTATTCAAATCATCCCCTATTTCCAAAACTCCAAATTTTAGAAGAATACTTAACTTCACTCAGTTATTGGAGACACAAATCACCAATCTGTCTCTCTATCAGCTATAAAAAACTAATAGCCCTACAGGCTCCCATTTATCGTTCTCCTGTCTTACCATTATTTAAAATTAGTTTAGAGTCTCTGCTCTTGGAACCTAACATTTGTTATAACGTAGGTGTTAATAAAGATGACATAGAAGCAAACACTCTTTTTAATCATAATACAGATGAACAGTTTAGAAAAGCCAACTTCATTTTCACAGATGCTTCAAAATTGTCTCCATCTGAAAACGTAGGAGTAGGTGTTTTCCATTTACAGTACAATATAGTTCAAAAAATTAAATTACCTCCTGAAGCTTCGGTATTTACAGGGGAATGTTTAGGTATCTACAAAGCTTTAGAGTATATTATTTTAATGAAACTTAAAAACTCAGTGATATTTACTGATTCTAAAAGTACATTACAGGCTATACAGAAATTTCCTTTTAAAATGAAACCATGTTATCCAATTATATGTGATGTGAGGGAAAAACTTTTAAAATGTATTTTTTTAAATTATTCAGTTACTTTAGCTTGGATTCCTAGTCATCAAGGTATAAGTGGGAACGAAAGAGCCGATGAATTAGCCAAAGACGCGGTGAAATGTGGTGACCTACATCCGTATGTTAACTATTGTCATGATTTGACTACCTTGCCTAAAACTTGTTTATTACATTCCTGGAGACAAATTGTCGCAAAAACTTCTCCTGTTAAAGGCAAAATTTATTTTAATCTGCAACCTGATATTCGTTTAAAACCTTGGTTTAGTCAATTACAATGTAATAAAACTTCTGTCAGCATAATTACACGAATGCGTCTTGGCCATGTGTGCACTCCAGCCCATTTGGCTAGGTTGCATATCGTTAACAGTGACCTGTGTGATTGTGGAACTGATGTTGGAGACCTCGACCACTTATTCTTTTCTTGCCCCCGTTATGATCATTCCGTTTTTTTCAACTCCCTTGCAGCACTAGATGTACCATTACCTACCCGCATGTCCTGCTTATTAATGGATCCTTGTAAATATTATAATATCTTATCATCATTTATTAATCTTAATAATATTAAAATATGATTTTTATATGCTCATACATTTACTATTTCATATTTAACTATTACCAATAACATTTTATCATCCCAAACCCAAACCAACTCCTCTGATCCTTTTCTTCCAAATTCCGGTATATTTACCTTCTTATTTCCCTGTTTCCCTACCTTTTATATAACTTGACATTGGCAAATTAGTAACACTGTATTGCCACAAAAAAAAAAAAAAAAACCCCGCGTTCCGAATCACGCTCACAGCGCAGTGAGCGCCTATCCGACCAAATTAAATAGTCACAAAATATTATACAAATAGGGTATTTGTGTACCTACTTCATTTAATGGATTATACGCTAACAGTGCTGTTGGCGTGATTTGGAACTAGGCATAAATGTATTCTATGGCCTAGTTGGCAACACTGATTAAAGATGTTGCCTAAAAATATTTTTTTGTGTTGAATAAAGGCCTAATAATAAAATTAATGTTAAACAAAGGAGCAAATTATATGACATCTAATATAATGTAATAAATAAACTCAATTTCTCCTTCGTTTATCATTATTATTAGCGATAATTTATTTTGTTTGTGCTAAAAAATATAATATTTGTTTTCTTAGTCTGGTCACCCAATTCCCAACAAAACGCAATTTTTTGGCACGTCACAGCCGCGTCATCATGTCTCCGTGTCTGCTTTTATCACTGAGAAGTTAAATTTGTTCAGCATTATCAAACCTTGGTACCTTTATGTGTGAACTATTTATTTTATAGAACTTAGAAATACAGCTTAATAATGGAACTATTATCGCAAGTGTCGAATACACAGTTTCTTTTCCCTGTCGCGGCAGTAGCTGTTGTATTGGTATGCGCTGCGTTAGTATTCGTCTTCGGATTCCATTCAGCGGAACAGCCTCAATTCGATAAGCTGCCGCTAGTCGTAGACGATAGGAAATCGTCTAATAAGAAGAGAAAAACGAAGGACAAGGTCAGTGAAAACAACATACTGATTACGACCGACATTGTGATTGCGTTAATTTTATTTTTAACCTAAGCATATGCTCGTATTTACCGGGCATGTGTACATCAGCTGTTTTATTGGTGTGCCTGTATCTTTATTTTAATAATTTCTTCATTGATACTGGCCTAATAAATGTAGTTTCTGATTAGATATTATTTCAAGCATATTTACCTTGCAACTAGCTGATTTAAGTCATGTTCTTCTGTCAATTTTTATTCAGAGTAATTTACAATAGTGCATTGTTTTAAAATCTTTGATAAACAATGTTTAAAGATATTCCTTTTTTACAGAAATCTTCACCCAACCGTTCTGCGAACGAGGATGTGAAGACTAAGTCAGAAGCTTCCAAGAAGTCTCCAATTAAGGAGAAAAAAGAGGAAAAAGCTGAGAAACCAAAACCGAAGGAAAGACAGGAGCCTAAATTGGTGAAGAAAGAGGTGGCAGGTGAAGCGAAAAAGGCTAAGAAATCTAAGTCCAATGTTGAAGTTGAAAAGCCGGCTGACTTTGATGAAGGAGTATGGGAGGAGGTGCCGAAGAAGAGTGACAAGAAGAAAGTGAAGACCCCTGAAGAGAAAGAGAGAGAAAGAGAAAAGAAGAAAGAGAGTCCTGCCAAGAAGAACAAAAAAGTTGTAAAAGATTCGGACGTGGAAGCAGCCCGGCCACAACCCGACGAGCCCGTGGTTGAGGAGACTATCAAGGTGGTGAGCGCTGAAGGCCCACAACTGGATGAGGAGTCTGCCCGTGCTCTGCAGGCTCAAGTGGAGGAGTTTCAGAGAATGATGAAAGAGGTATAATATTGAATAATTTTTGAGATGATATCATCTCCCTGCCCCTCTCCTAATTAACTGGTGTAATAAGTCTTTCTCTCCCCTGTAATCTCCCTTAGCCTGATGATAATTGTAAAAAGATCACATCTTCATTATATTATGCATACTTTCTCTTTATTTTTCCTCCATCAACATTTCATATTCATCACTTTTCTAGGATCTTATTTTTTGCCTAATGTTTTCTTGATTAATAAATGCTAGTAATTGAAATTAATATAAATTAATCATTTCAGTTAGTTTATAATTTCTAAGAAAATGTAAAATCAAATGATTTTAAGAGTTAATTAATATTATATCAGGCTGAGCGACGCGACCAGGCCGTCCTAGGAGGTACTACTGATGATGAGATAGCTGCTGAAGATGAAGAAATCCCAGAAGTCAAGGATTTAAGAAGCAACAAGAAGAAGGAGAATAAAGAAAAACAAATTAAAAAGAAGGCAACTGAGGTAAGACTTGTGGCAGCTTAAGAGTCTAAATCAGAGGTGCCCAAACAGTTGATCGCCAAGGATAAGAGATTTGACATTTTGCACCCAATGTAGTTTTACATATGCAATTTTTTTTCTTGTTTAATATTTGGTAGGTTAAATGGTCAAAATGTCGATCTCTTAGTCATACATTTTTGCCAAGTCGATCTCCTTAAGAAAAGTATGCACCCCTGGTCTAGACGCATTATGCCAAAATTACGCGTCCAAAGTTCAGTGGTAATGTGTCGTCAGTCATTCAAATAGCATTGCAGGCGTAATATTGCCCAACTTTGGTTGCGTAATTTCAGAGTAGTGTGTATGGACACTAAAAGTCATTGGTGAAAAAAAAACTATTATTTAATAATTTCTTAGCCAGATAATATATTTATTTTTATGACAAAAAGATATCCTATTTCATTTCTGTCGAATGGTTTTATATCCTTGCTACTAGATACTTTATTCAAGTAAGTGCATTATTATATTGAATTATTTGTTATTTTCTTGTACAGACTGCTGCTATTGCAAAAAATGCACCCAAACCGGAACCAGTGGACACTTCTGATGGTCTTGATAATCCCGAGGACAAGCAGCAAGTGCCAGTGTTTGATGAATTAGGAGGTACCAATATGCATTCTTTAGTTTTTAATAAAATTAAAAATCTCTTTCTAATGTTGTAGCCAAGTTCAATCGACATCCAACAATTTGTGTAAAATAAAGTCATAAATATTACTACGCTAGACTTTGAAAATTTTAAAATATTGGTGGTAAAGTGGATGCTTCACCTGTTATCGATTACACATATTGCTCCGGAACTTTGTGCTAAAGCCTTAGCCCTCGTATTAATGAAATTTAAATAAAATAAATAAATAATAATAAATTAATTAATTAATGAACTTTGTTGCAATCAACCCTGACAGATATCTCAGTTACATTGCTGCTTTAGTAAGAATCAATGTGACAACTATCTTACTTAAAGCAGCAATGCAACTGGTTTAAATCGAGAACTGTTAGCAAGAGAGTTACGTAATCAGGGGGCTGTACACAGATCTGAGACAATATCAGGGTCAGACATGGAGACACCATGAAAATCGTTAAACTTATAATGATACACAACAAAATGTTTTATTGCTATGGCATTACATATGTAGTTCTATTTTTTTTAAACCTCAGAGATAATGTTTGAACACTAGAGGGCGATTGATAACTTATCAAGACATCTCTTTGCAGACACTTGGACTGATGCGAAGGCGGCCAAGAAAGGCAAGAAAAAGGTGCGCAAGGACCAGTGAGGGGTGAGTGAGTAGAGACAGGGTCCACTTGGGGCTACGCCCTGTTACTAGCTCAATACCAATCACACCTCTGATAAAATTACCACTTCACTTGTATCAGTAATTCATATGCAGATTTTTAATTCAATCATCGGCTTGTAACATTATTTGACAGAGTATTTACAATTTTAATTGACAGTTTGTTAATAATTCATTTCAGAGTTGTAATTTTACAGGGTGTGGAATTATATTTTTAATTACCTTAACTGTTCACATTCAGTCAATTTACGTCCATGTTTTTAGTTTCATATTTTATTTTGTATCTAGCTAATGTTGACATGTTTTTTCTTTATAATTTAATTGTTGTTTACATAGAAGCATAATATGTTTTGTTTTTGTATGCATTATTTGAGTCATAATATTTAAGGTGTTCAACACCCAATGACCCTTTGGGAATCTGCAATATCTCGAGTGTTACCGCTGTTGTTATTTTGAAACCTGTAACTAAGTTTGTGGAATTCAATAGATTTAAGTTATTTATATTTTTTGTGTTGATCTTAAAATAAAAAGGTAGCTATGGAACCCACCCAGCCTTTGATATAGAAGACTTCTAGATCAGGACGCGTCTTGTTTCTCCGTGACTAACTAATATTTAATAAGTATCAGGAATTAAAAAATTAAAAACTAACAAAAATAATTTTAAATCTGATATATGCGTCTTTTATCCTTAAAGAAGTATATTTCAACATTTTCAACATGTATTTTATTCAAGGTCTTCTGGTGCTTGTAGATATAAGAAAAAATTCCTTTCATTCCATGTGTGCATTTTAATCTATTTTCTTCTCGATTTACTCATTACTATTCCATTGTAGTTTGCTCATTTTTGTGCTATAAAAATGATTTTTTTAATGATTTTATTATTTGACCCATGACAAAAATGTGATGTGACCTGAAATCGGACCAATGTGTAAGCCAAGTCACGACATACACTCTTATTAGAAATCGTAGCTTTTCACTGTTCTCCTAAATCTTGGTGTTAGATTATAATGTACATATTTTCCGTCCGGAAGCTATCAAGTTTTTCAAATTTTACATAGATCCCGCATTATATGATATACAACCTACATTACGTCCCGTCAAATTCTTTTGTGACAACATATCTTGTTCGTGACATCATACTTATATACCGTCAATATCGCTTACAACGCTACTGCGTTGCTATTTTATTGCAGATTCCTATTTTGTATACTTAGATATAAGAATAAATAATAAAAAGTTTAGCATAGTGCGGACAACATTCTGTATAAATAATCATTAAAAATTCTAAATGTCTCGGAATGCATATTATTTATTATGTAATGTTAGGTTAAGAGTGAGAGCTTCAATATTTGGTAATATGACTTAGTTAAAATTAAAAGTATGTAGCTTCTGTACTATAATGATATGTATTCATCGGCTGTGCAATATTTCAAGTTGTGTCTGTTTATTACTGGCCCATTTACTTGCTTAAACAATTACCTAATTTACTAATTACTGGCTTAAATCAAACACTATTGTGATTTTAAAAACTCATCCTGGAAAGATTCATGGCATTGAAATGATGGCAACTTTAGACTGATTGTGCCAACACAGTTGATTTCATATACTTACACTGGTATTTTTCTTTCTATTTAAGATCTTGGTTTTCTTGTTATCTCATATTTTCATTCTTTACTTGACACGTGATTTTCTTCAAATGTTAGCAAAGGGAAAGTTCTTTCGTTAGTAATAATAATAAATAGGGTGTAATAATGTACATTTTCTTATTATCTCTTGCGGATTTTACAGTTTGTTATGTTGTTATAACAAAATCCTAAGAGAATATTTTTATTTCCATTTTAATGTGGTTTCTTAATTTTGTGTTTTCTATTAAAAAAAATAGGTACTATTAAATTTCAGTACTTAGGGCCTAAAGTTTTATAAGATTAAACATTTAGTGGATTCAGAGGTGAAAGAAATTCTTATATCAATACAATATTAGGTACATTAGCTGTAAAATAATATTTGTGTCTTTGTTACTAGAATAGTAATTAGGGTTGATCTACACCTGTGCGATCCAGGTAGAATATTGCCAACGCATAGAGACATAATATTGTATCTTGAGAATTTTGTTTTATAGGCTCTAAATGATAATGAATGTATAATATAAATATTTTTTTAAAATCAATAAAGAGTGATACATTGAAAAAAGTGTTTCGTTGTTCCGTTTAAGTCATGCTTAACTAACCTTATTCCTTGATTGTTTAATTTAAAATAATAAAAAATAAAACTCATAATGTAAGTATAAATTTATTTTTATAAATATCATATTCAATATAAAATGAGATTCAAAGGTATAAAGTTACAAAGTGGGCTCATTTGGCGTGCCTTCTTAAATTTAAAACGAAATGATAAAGTACATTTTTAATGATAGTAAAACATGATTTATGAATTAACTGTCAAATGTTTTAAATTTAAGTAGGCCCTTCAGAATTAGCCCTTTATGTAGATACTTATTAAATAATTAACTTACTTAAAAATTAACTTATTATGACTAGTTCAAGGTGCAATTTCTAGACTTATGGATTTAAATTTTCAGTGAGTGAAACTTAAGTTTACAGCATAAAGACGATTAATCAGCTCTGTAAGTGCGTCTTTAATTCAGTTTATTTACAATAAGGCACATGAATGATCCTAAAAATGTTATATCTTGGAAGTTGGCTAGTTACTTTCATTACTTGCTTTATGAAGATCTCTACAACACACTAATCATTTATACTCGTAGCTCATAGCAATGGAAATTGTTTGATTGTATTTTAGCAGTGACATGAGTTCACAATCCTCTGTCTTGTTCTTGATTGTATCATTATTTTTTATTCTACAATTTGTACCTATATTGGAGATATAAAATTTAGGTTATTGTAATCTAATTTCTCTATTATTGATTGAGACGAGCTAGTACATATCTATTTCATGACCATGTTTTTTGGTTATGCCAAGTGTTATCGGTTTTCTTTTAAACAGATTTTGTTTTTGACCTATCGGAAATATAGGAAAGTATAATATAAAAATATAAAAAAGTATTTTATCGTGTTGAATTGCATGCAAAGGCTGTCAGATAAACATTATTGCAAAGTAGAGATTCGAAAAATGCATGAATATTAGAGAGCAACTTAAAAAATAAATAAAGTTTTGATTCCTAAGACTCATAAGCTCTCTGTGAGACTCGAGTTTTTGACACTCAACAAAATTTTAACCATAAGTATTTGGCAAAGAGATGCAGTTTTGTCATAATACGTAACAACACTTCATCTAAAAACTCAAATTGAATCAAAGTGCTATACTTGTGTTTCGAAATTATAAATAAGAACTCGGTATTTAAGTCAAAGAACTCCAAAGAGCCTAAAAGACCGATGTCGTCAGACGTAGTTCTCATAAAAAATTCGAGTCTCGAAATCGAAATTATTTAATGACTCAAGTCTCCATTACAATTTCACTAAAAGAAAACCAAGCACACAGTCTTATCAGTGTTACGGAATCACTAGAGTGGAAAAAACAATTTGGTCGGTTGATTCACAGTTCTGAATCGCTTTTAGCACCAGATTTTTTCATATTGGACTTAGGTAGAGCAGGTGCTGCACTTTTGCTGCGGGGCTTCTTGCGCCCGCGCCGCTTGGGGCGCCGCAGTTTCCCAGTTTGAGCGGGCGCTGCTTGTGTCTTCGTCTTTGTTTCCACTTCCACTTTCAAACGCGCGAACATGTCGTAGTTTGTGATAGCACACCATTTGCCTGTTGATTTAAATTAAGTATTAAAAATCTTTGAGTTCTCAACATGTGGTTGCTATCATGATATGTTTTTGTTTTACTATGGTTTTGCTGCTAACACAGACCATACAACAATAAAGTGGCTGCTAATCATTGACTGTAAATGTTTATTTATAGTTACTTTCAATGATTGGCAGCCACACAAAATTTCTTATATAGGAACCTAAATATTTTAACTAGATTGTTAATAATTTTAGGAAATACAATTCATCATCATTATGGCACGACTTCCTTTGGTGGGTGTAGGGCTGAAGGCCTTTCCTAATAGAATTGGGACAGCGTATGTTTAATATGTGATATTACTGACCGTTACAGAATTCTTCGCAACATTCAGGACAAGTGATTATTCTTGTTTCAGTGACACCCGAGCGATTTTTAGTTTTCCTTAGCATGTTGTTCTTAGCCAGTTCTCTTTTGTCCCTGGCTTTAGTTTTTAATTCGGCTTTTCTAAGCTCTATCAACCTAAAATCAAACAATCTCACTAACAATCTTAAAGCCATATCTTTAATCTTTATCTTCAAATCATTATTCAAAGATGAAATGCAACAATCTATAATATCGTGATGCATTCTGTTATTTCAATGTTGGTCTTGTCTTGAAATACTTTACCTGTTGTAATATTCTTCATCCAATTTAGATTTAGGTCTGAGGGAAGTAAGCATTCTCCATTCAATAGGAACTACGCACATTTCTTCGAATTTCAGCCCTTGCATCTCCACGGGTATGGGGTCCATGAATGTGTAATGCTTCTCTTCATAGCCGCGAGTTCCCAACTTTTCATAAGCTCGTATCTCCTTTTTAGATGTTTTTGTTTTGTGATCTTCCGCTCGGTCTTTAATTTTTATGTCATCTGCGCGTACCTAACACATGAATTTTATAAAGTCAAAATGTGTTTTAATTAAAGAATATTTTTTTAAAGGTTTACCTTCTCTGGTCTTGTTTTAAAGTCAGGAACTTTGTCTAAAACGGCTCTATATTCCTCAGCGGTATTAATGACGGTTTTAGACAAATCCAATATAGGTGCTTCATCTTTCTTTTTGTCAAAGAAATCTTCAGACATTTTCCTTCACGCGGCAGCAATTGCAGTTTGATTATATCGATCTAACAGTTTCGGCTTATTCCTTAGTAACGGTTTGATCAATAACAATTTTAGTAACCTATATTTCACTACATTATTGCACGACTAGCTAACTGTGCTCCAGGCAGTATTTATGTTATTGTAAAGTATTAAAATCTAGATAAGTCTTCACAAGTCATTAGACCCTTCAATATTTTGTTTTAATAAGATTATCTTGGTCTTCATTCCTATCTAAGTAATCCTTTTTTGCGAAATTTAATTGGTCTATAATTTTTTTTCTGTTTTCTCCTAAACTCTTTTCATTTACATCATCTAACCACAATTTTCTGTTTCCATATTTATCGTTTATGAATTTTTGTGATAAAGTCATTCTTTTTGTTGGAGATCTTTTAGGAGATTTCCTATTTTCAATTACATCGGTATTAGATTTTCCAATGTTAGTAAATTCTAGAGCTATGCTACTTGTTGCTTCGTTTGTATTATTTGGTTTTGATAATTCATGGTTCATTTGTTTGGTTTTCCAATACGATTGACTAAGTGAGTTACGTTGCTTTAGACTATTATCGGAATTTTTATCAGACCTGGTTGGGGGACTTGGTGATCGACTATCTTCACTCGATTGTGATAAATATTGCCGCGCTTGTGAACGGTACTTTTGACGCATTTTCCTCTTTTGACTGTAAAACGGATCTTTCTCGCTTTGTTTTTTGTATTGTGCAGCTGGTCTGTTAACGCCCCACTTAGGCCGGCTCTCTATATCCTTTTTAAAACGTTCTTCAGACCGAAAACGTCTATCTTTTTTTAAAGTGTTGTGGTGACTTTCTTGAGGCGCGTTTTCATCAATGTTTGGATAATCTTTGTCGTTATCTCTTTCAATGCCATCAGTGTCAACAGTTTTGTCTGTTGTAGTTTTCCCATAAATTGAATCTGTTTGTGTGGCCACGTCCTTAGTTTTGTTTAGTAAGTTACCCATGCGATACTTCCTTGGAGTCAAAACTTTCCCAGTATCGGATATATCACTAATATTGTTTAGAGAATTGAGTGATACACTGCATAGGCTATTAGATAAATTTTGGGGCACTAAAACGGCTAATTGCAAACTATTTGGCTGTCCACTTATTATTTCACCATTTCCGTTTATTCCTATTGGAACGATATTAAACTGGTTGTCTGCTAAAGCAAGCGGAGGTACGCTATGAATAAATAAATTTAAATTGTTGGGGCCTATCGATCTCGGTGAGTTAAATTCTGTTGTGTGTATAGATCCACACTCCTTTTTCAGACTTTTTGCTGAATGAACATCGTAAGTTCTGTTGGTTTTAGTAGGACTAACTGATTCGTTGACTTCTAGCATATCATTGGATTCGTTCATATCTGTGATTGATTTTTCATTATCTACGAGAACATTCGTATGCATGTTTTGTCTGTGGAACGTAAACCGTTTCTCTTTTTCTTGTCTCGCTTTTCTCTCTGCGTCCTCAAGAGCCTTTTTAAGCGTTTCTAACTTTCGTTGTTCTAATAATTGTTTCTGTTCATTTTTTCTTTTTTCTTCTTCTATCCTCTGCCTGTCTTCCTCTTGCTGGCGCATTATTCTCAATTCTTCTAATCGTTCTTCCCTAATTTTTCTTTCTTTCTCTTCTTGTCGTTTTTTCTCACGGTCTTCTAACTGACTTAATATAGCGGATTGCAATTCTAAAGCCTTCATCCGTTTATTTTCTCTTTGAGCTTTTATTTCGGGTTCAAGGGGTACATTTTGCCCTCTCAAAAATGTCCTGCAACATCGAAATATTAAAACAATCACGAATCTAGGTGTAACTATAAAAAAACAGTAAATATCTAAATATGCTGACACAAGACAAAAATTACCTTCCCTCATCGCTTCCGTTGCAGGAAGATCTGTCACAATCGAAGCCTGAATTGGTCGAGCTCCTTTGGTCAATGACTAAAACTTCCGCTGAGTTTTCTATCATGTTGAGACCACGTTCTACCCATGAAGGAGTCCCTTTCTTTTGATTTGGCATCTGTAAAAAGCAAACATGCTGCCTTGCCTATTGCACCCCAAAAAAGAAAACAAAATTATGTTGCTAAAGCTAGGGTTTCCTAAAATGACGGTGCCGTCATATTACGGCCGTAATTTAGCGGCGTAGAACGTTGTCTATATAAACAATACCGCGCGATTTCTGACGTTGCGGTGTCGCCGTATTGTTTACAAAGACAACATTAAACGCCGCAATATTAAGGGCGTAATATGACGGCACCGCTATCCTAGGAAACCCTAGCATTAGGGCTAGCATGGCTTATGGCGTGTCTGCCATCCATGTCATGTTGTAGCTATGTGTTTTGTACCTGAGGCAGGCGTTCGTCTGGCGCAGTGGGCTCCCAGAGGCGACCAGTGGCGACTCCCCTGTCGCCCCACCGTGGACGGCCCTCTTCGGCCGTGGAGCCACGTGGGCTGCGGGCCGACCATGCGCCATTAGTCATCCCCGCTTTACCCCCACTTGACGTTCGGTTCCTATATAAGCATAAATAATAGTGAAACAGGCGTACAACAACAAACGAAGAAAACAAATCTTAACCTTCTTTTTATTTCAATCCGAGGGTTGTAGGTTCGAGTCCCTCCTGTCGAGCTGGTGACGAAACGTTTTTTTCTAGTACCGTTACGAATATTATTTAGTAAAAGTTAAATTATTTCATCGCGTCATACTTATTAAAGTTATTGAGCGATGACTTGAAGTCTTCCCACAAACACGACGCTCCAGCATTGAATCAGTGGACGTAATACCTACTATTCTGTCTACTACCACAGAATACATAATAGTACTACTACATCTATTCTGAGCCAGTGGCACTAGCACTCACCTGTTATCCTTTCCGTCTTGCTCCCAGGCCACTACAGGGTTGCGGTCATTGCCGACATCGTGTAAAACACTTCTGTTTTTATGATTGATAGTTTCACTACCATATCCCGACGTGTCACCTTCGCAGTCTTCATCGTAGAAAGCGAATCTCTTGGCACTGGGGATGTTGCGGTTAAAAACATTAGACCTTCTGTCTTCTTTGATCCTCTCAGGTTCTACGTGATGGATAGGCGGCAAACTAGGACTTCTTTGACGCTGTATTGGTTCCTGATATTCGTACGACGACTGTTTATGTAGCTCGAGGGTGCTAGCAAACTGGTTCCGTACTTGCAAACGATTCGTATACCGCTCGCCGGTTCCCCACGGCAGATAAAGATGGGACATCTCCTCTGCGAACAAACGATAACTGGATTTTACAAATGTAATGTTCAGAAAAACGAATCTCTGCTACCTTGCATGACAACAGTCGAACAAGAATTGACTACTGATTCGTATGAAAAAATAAAGAAGTTCCCCTATTCCGTAAAGGGGTTTCGAGTTTTATCGATATCATGCGAGGCAATGGATAATCATTTATATGAGCTGCAGTCGGCCGTCCATTAGACGGTTAATTTTACGTTCGCTTATTATTGAAAAATACTTAAAACGTCATTTTTAGCACATAAAATTTTAAGCCTATTAGGCGACGGCACGCTACTTAAATTGATTAGAGTGATAAGGGTACCACGATGCCTTAATAAATAGTGAGGGCCCGTTAATGATGTTACTTTATTATGGTGTTTAGACGTCGGGGGTAACAAAACAACGGTACAACAACCCTAGGTAGTAAAACTGACATAAGATTATTTATTAAAGTCAACTTACGCATCTACATTTGATAAAATACTGTAATATTACAGTACCTGTACATATCTAATATCAACTGAATATCATCACAGTAGGTCTTATGTATAGGCAGACACACATGGTGTGAAATAATAGATTTTATATATTAATTTATTAATACTCGAAGACGTGTGTAGGTAGGTACATCGAAATAGATATTACACATGAAATTGCTACCAGCTATTTAACGCTTAATTAATTACAAATCCGTGAAATTGCTTCAATTGATAGAATTGCTTCAGAAATTGGAAAATTGTTAATTGGTGTCACTTGGCTGGTCATTTATGACTTTCTTACTTTGCTCAACGTGCTAACTGAAAGTTTATAAATATTTATGTGTGCTCGGTAAGTTAGGTATGTATGATGAACGCAAAATGTTCTAACTTAGGTAGTTGCAATTAAATAAGCAATTTAATTATGTAAGCGTGTGTCGTATGTAAAAAAGAACGGGATCAGATTTCGTTAGCCTAGTTTAAAAAACTTGGTGAAAGACGGGTTTTATTTTTATCTCAGAGGCTACCTAATACTTTGACAGTCTGCTGTTGATATTGATCAGGCTATCTAACCTTCATTAACAATGACCAAGACGTCAATACTGGGTAGTATAGGTATAGGATAGAGTAGGACACTTACATTTAGTCTACTTACATTTATTTATTTTGTGGTGTGGTGGACTGGTTGATAAGATTTTGCTCGCAGGTAAAGTGAATTCAATAGGAAAAAAATGAAGATTCTGTCTGTTTAAAATTCACGATGTTTTAGAAAAGCCAGAATAAAAGCATCGACAATTAAACTGGATGGCGCCCAATACTGATCCCTGCGGCACGCACATGCATATCACAGTATTTTTACCATATTGATGGGGCTTCAGTAGATTACAATTAGTTAACCATAATTTTATTTGAGAAGTAGGTACAGTCAGTGGCACGAATCATGAAAATTTTTCGACGGAGTGGGGATAAGTTCGCGCATGTGCTCTTGTGAGCGACCAATAGCGCGCGCCCCTCTCCTGCCGCCCGCGCCCCTCACCGCACCGCATACCCAAAATACGCGTTCCGCGCAATCCCCACCCGATTTCATGATTCGTGCCACTGACTGTACCTTGCATGTTTTTTAACCGACTTCAAAAAAAAGGAGGAGGTTCTCAATTCGATTGTATATTTTTTTATCGTTGTTCGCGCAAATCTTCGTCATTTATGGACCGATTTTGATGATTAATTTTTTTGTGTGATTGAGTTTTCTTGCGAGAAGGTTTTGGCATTTTTTTTTCAATTCGGTTCAGTATTTTTCAAGTAGGTACCTAAAAATACCATGATTTTGCGCTAATTACCTTGACGACTTTGTTAATTTATGAACAGAATATTTTTTTTTGGAAAAGGGATACCTTACCTTCAGTGTACTTAGTCCTTTTAATTTCATTAACATTGGACCTTGGACTTCGAAGATACTCCTCAAACTCAAATAGGACACCTCAAACAGTGTGAATTTGCAAATTGAGTTATGGGCGTTTTGAAATACATTAAGTTAAAAAAAATATAACACGCTCTGTAATACTTTCATCAAAAAGTTTAAAATAAAAAAACTTAAAAAAAGAAGTAAAACCTCCTTCAAAAACTAAATATAATACCCACGCGGGTGGGGCTGGAATAAAAAAAAAAGTTGTCCTCCATCCAGATTGCAGCCCGTTTTTTATTAAAATTGAAATGCGTATTGGTGATATTAATATTATTTCTTGCTTTTTAGAGCTATTTCATTTTGAAGCTGTTTTTATTTTTAAGTTTTGAATACTTCTTGACATATTTTTTATGTCATTCGTTCACGTAGTATGTTCATAAACTTTGACAACCTACCTAGCTATGAAAGCCAGCTTTTACGGACTAACCGTTGCTATCATATCGGTCAGGGTCTAGCAAATAGTGATAACGCAACTTTATAACTCCTAACTAAGTGCCTTTACACATCATGACTCTGAGGTGAATAGAAATAACAGTCACAAAGTGTCGATTTACGATTAGGCACTAGGTAAAGCGTAGGGTAGGAACCTTTATATACAAGGTGTTTGGTAAAAGCCTTATAAAGCCGAATATGGTAGATAGGGACCATCAAACTGAACAACTTTTACTATGGGACCAACTCTGAAATCGCGAAAAAAAATGAGCTGTTTCATACATTTTGATATTTTCGTTATTAATTTTTGTATGAAACAGCTGATTTTTTTTTCGCGATTTCAGAGTTGGTCCCATAGTAAAAGTTGTCCAATATGATGGTTTCTATCTACCATATTCGGCTTTATAAGGCTTTTACCAAACACCTTGTATTTTGTGCCTACAGCTTGTACAAAATAAATTGATATTATGGTAACTACATGGGCTAGTATCGGGCAGTTTGGATATATTCTGGTATCATGGCGTATTTTGCTTGAGCCGCCACGCTCTCTTGCACACAGGCTGTTTTAACGAGAGAATGTTTTGTTTTATTATTTAATGCTTCGATAACTCTGCACTGCTGGCGCGTGGATGTCCGTTCGTAATAATACTTTTGAATTATTAATATTCATGATGGTCTGAATTGTTTTCTAGACTTCAAGGGTGTAAAATGGCTTAAATTATTTTTCATTTGATTCACTTAAAATGATCTTCTTTTTTTTAATGTGATCAAGGAACTCTTCCTTGATCACTTCGAAAAAAAAAGGGAAATTTCTTTTCTAAAAACTACTTACTTAAGTATCACCTACACTACCTAACTTAAATTAGGTAACACATCGGTTACACCATGTACACACCTTAAACTGTTTTCCAGCTTGTTTCGAGTTAAAAGACTGACATGAATAGCTAAGTATGTAAGCACTCTACCTACTTTGTCTTTCAAAATAAATTCGTCGTGATGAGGTAAGGTATAAATAATGCTGGTGCTGTGCTAAAATAGTAATAATCAAGCTATTGCTGATGATGTTTTTTATTTGGTCCGTTAATTCCACAGACCAGACGTAATGACAAAAGTACGTTTTTGCCTTATTTCTCGTGTTACGTAAGAAATATACTTCTTTGAGTTACGATAGCTGCAACATTTTGTTTTGATTACCTAGTTGCACTTTTACCAAGAAACTGTTCAGATGACTGTTCATTTAAATGGGTTTTATTATGTACGTAGGTATCTACAGAATAACCTAGGTATGGTCTAGGTGTAATAATACGAGTAGGTGTAGAATCAATTCTACTACCTATGCAGAAGATTAAGTTCGTTATAAAAGAGAAACGTGAATGTGTCAAAATACTTTAATTGTTAAAAACTTAGAGTAAGAAAAAACGAAGCCTTTGTTGCTCGAAGGTTAAAAACAACATTATTCTTAGGAGTTTGGTCAAAGTTTAACAAAACTCTTAAGAATATATTTTTATAAGTTTCCATGGTTATTGACGTTATTAGAATTAGTTTTAAGCCCATTATTTTATCGCGTGACGACATGGACATGACATTGATAATCTCGCAATACATAATAAATATAAGGTGAAGGACAGGGGTCACATATTGTTTCTGATATTAGTAGCCTTGAGTGAGCTCATTGGCTGGCGGCAATGAATTTGTCGAGTGTATGTAACAAATAATAAAATTACTTACAATAAACACTTAGCTTTTGTTTGCTTGTGTTAGGAAGTGCCCATTGTGTAAATTTTGTCAGGAAATCGGTTGTCCAATAGCTATTGTCAAGAGAATTGAATTACTAAGTTGAGAAAGCCGACTGTGTACCTAAGTCAGTGTAGGTAATTGTATAAGTAATTTATTATGCAGTAGGTAACAATGTTTATCGTAGGATTGATTTTGATCACCTAAGTACTAACTTTGGACGCGAAAAATGATTTCATTATTTTTTGTATGAATGAATGAAAACTTTATTTGGTAAGTACCTATAGTGGTATACCTATCTAAAGGTATACTTACCAAAATAAAGTTTTACTTGGATTGTTTTTTTAATAAATAAATAAATTTATTAAAGGGGATTGCCTTGCTAGAATGCGTGATTTTAGAAGAAATAATTATTAAAAAATATCAATAATAACGACTGCGTGCGTTGCATTGGCCACACACACGCACGCACCTTAGGGTGATGTAGGTACGTTCAGTCTTTTGTTTCAGTAGGTATTAAAATTTTAGTTAACTCTGGTCGGTTAACGCAGTCAACGTTCATATGCTTTAAGGCAGTAAATGATGGAAAATTAAGCCATTACAAAGGTTCATTCATCCAGAAACAATATAAACCGTTGGCTCGCAATTTTAATGCAGTGCACCTGCATCGCATCGGTGCATTAGAAGATTGATTTAAAAATTATCCGTTGCTTTATGAAGTAGTGGAAATGGTAATTAAATAGGACCGATATATCTATACCTAAGAACTTACATTCAGATAAAAGTACTATTATTAAAATATGTATATTCTGTTATATGTATAAGTTCAAAATAAAACACCAAGGTAGGTACTAGACTTTCGATACCTATCGTCTTATTATTGGTATTAAGTAGTTTCAATATTATAGAGCTGATCATATTTTGATCTATTTTCCTAGAAGCTCCTGAGATTATTTGACGTAAACAAGTACACTTTACTTCCAAATCAAGATAGAAACAATTTAGGTAGAAATTATATAACATAGTTTAAATGCGTGTGTACATACCGACAAGGTTGGTGTAGGTATTGTGTAATTTCAAAATCCGTTCTAATTTGAGTTCCACGCGTGTCGTGTAGATACCGACTAACGTACGGAGACGCGAGTGGAGGTAGACTCCTTGGTAAAACCACGACCGTGAATGAGTTGCAAAATACGAGTACGAGCGTGATGCAGCCCGCTGCACCGGCGACCCCGCGCGCACACAACGCACCTCTCTCGCGCGCCCACTGCTCCTTCTTCTGTTGGACCAGCGACGTCGGCTTGCTCACTGACAGCATCGCACCACACTATGCATTACACTTTCTAATGTCCCGTATTGCACACACTGCGTTTCTGCCAACCGCAACGTAGTTACGGTGCACCGCCTAATGAGTGCTCTGGAGTGCTTTTAAAAACGGATGCCCGCGCATCGCTGGCCGTCCGTCGCGGTTCGCTACGCACGTGCACTCATTGTCCCTCGCAGCTCGCTGGACCCGCCTATCTCCTATCCCACGGATAACAATCATATTTTTAAATTAACGGTACTCTAACATCAAGCGCGAATGGTAGATCGGTTACGTATGTGAGGCAACAGCGGACACGTTGTAAATAGTGGTTTTTAGGTCCCCAGACTATTTTATTGTTTCAGCGCGCGTCACGCGATATTTCAGACGAAACGAAAGCCTCGGAAAAGCCGTTGGTCGATAAAGTAGTCATGGCAACGTTTGTTTCACGTGCTCGTGAGGTTCGTGGAATTTTTCTCAGATTTGCATTTAGGCCACTAGGCGACGTGAAAATTGAGGGGTGATTAATTGGTATTCACCGCACTTATGTGCTAGTAAGGTTTAATACTGCACTACACGAACATGGGTCGAGTTTCACGAGCAGTCAGCTCCTCATAATATCCCATTGGCTGGTTGTTGTGAGACCCCGTTGCAACGCGTTGATCTAATTTTCGCCCGGAACAAATTGGAAATTTTCAATTAATATTACTGGCATTTTGTTTCAGATTTTTATTCTGAATTGATATACAGGCTGTCCTAAAATTTTGCCACACGGCAGGAAAGTACCTTAAATATTGAAGATAGGAAATTTTACTGAAGGAGGACTTCATTTTATTTTTAAAAGAAAAGAAACTGTATTTAAAGATTTAAATAAAATTGCATACGATTCCATACAAATTGATGACATCCGTATTAAATAAAAAATTAAATGTTAAATTACAAGGTCTTCCTTTTAAATAAGATGATGTGTCACTTAAGCAAAAATAATCCTTATGAGTAACCCACCCTTTAGATTGGTATCATAAACATTTTTTTTTTGCTTTTATGGTGGGTTCGATACCTGGTTAAGGCAGGCGATTTTTCAAAAATCTTTGAATGCAGTTGGGTCATTATTTGAAAAGCGTTCTCCGCGCAATTTTCGTGGCGAAATTTCACTTTGAGTTATTCGAATAAATAAAATTAGTATATTAAAGAATCCAAGAAATAAATAAATAGTATACTCGAAACATGCTAATCGGTACATAAATCATTGAGATATTAAATTTTGAAAATTTGAAAGCCACGAAAGTTACGATGCACTTCACAAACATTACGAAACGAACAAAGTACTGCTTATGCTTATACAGCCAGTGAGGGCACTGAAAACCTAATATTGAAAGCTTCGTACCTTTACTTGGTGTATAAGTAAAAAAACGATGTTTTAGTGCAATGTCGTGACTCAGTAAATATCACCACCCTCTCTCCTTCTCTGTGTGAGAATAGGTTAGTATATGTATATGTAACAAGAATATTCAAACTAGCAGACAGGATTCTTATCAATTTGGGAAGAAACTTAATTTCATAGCATGGTCTGTAATTTTCGTGGACGAATTGCCACGAAAATTATGCCACGCAAATTACGATAATTTACTTTTTTAAATTTTAAAGTTATGTTATGGACAAATTATGAAAGTAAATACTTATATATAATCTCGAGGACCTATCCTATTCTAAAATATATAGCAAAAATCGATACCGTATGCATACATCTATTATAATCTGTCCATGAAAGTTGTTTGACTAAGGGCATCAAACATTTATTGGAGAGTTACGGACCGATATTTGTTTTTCAGCATAGCAATGAACAATATGTGTATCATCAAGTGCTAGTATGATCATCAGAGCAGCAGCGCGGCTATTAAAACTAGTTATGAGGCGATAAGCTTTATATTTATGTTTTTTTTTGCTGCGCGCTCGAAAAATTGCCAAATCGTGTGACAGAGAGAAAATGCCCTGCAACTTTTTTTTTATTCACGATAAAAATTTAGTTTTTAGCACTATTAAACAAGAGTTAAATACAATTATTTTGATGTATAAGACATACATATTACTTAAAAGACAAAGAAGTTATTAAAGGTCGTCCTAAGTGCGAATAGAGTGTGACACCCGAAGAACAGCGTTTTTACTCCCGATTTCGATCTTTGAAAATTATTTTAAATTTTATTTTAATAAATACCACGCATTTTTTATTAAAATTGAATAGAACTGTAAATGAAGGATCATTTTGTTTTTTTCTTAAAGCTATATTTACAATAGGTTAGGAATAACAAGCGTGTGACCGCCAAAAAAAGGACCTCGGAGAACTACCCAGTTCCTATTATTGATAAAATCGAAATACAGTTTTCTTTTACTAAAATTTCATACCTTTAATATTTAAGGTACTTTCCCTCCGTGTGGCAAAGTTTTGGGACAGCCTATACAATGTGTTTTTTTGAACATTGATCAAACTTTGTGGTGTTTCTTAGACCATCAAACTGAACAACTTTGTCTATGGGACTAACTTAATCAGATCAAAAAATATTCAGCTGTTCCATAGAAAACATCAATAACTACTCGACCAAAATGTATGGAACAGCTGATTTTTTTTGCCCTGATGAAGTTGGTCCCATAGACAAAGTTCTTCAGTTTGATGATCTAAGCCGCACCAAAAAGTTTGATCGATGTTCAAAAAAACACAATGTACTTATATCAATTCAGAATAAAAATTTGAAACAAAATGCCCGTAAAAACAATTTCCCAACAAAGAACTCGTCAACACGATTCAAACGAGCCCAAACTCGATGGGGTTGCATGGTTTTATTACAGAGTCCCAGTGCCCTTTTTCCTGCTCTATCATCAGACCCTGGAAACTATTTCCCAACAAAGAACTCGTCAAGACGATTCAAACGAGCCCAAACTCGATGGGGTAGCGTGGTTTTATTAAAGAGTTCTTAGGCCCTCCGCTGCCTTGAGCGGGACACGCGCGCGGGGCTTAGAGCTTACTCATGCACTGCGCAAGCATCTGTCCGTCAAAACCAGCAATCTATATTCCCGCGCCGTGTACCCGCGGCGGGATCCCGCTTAAGGCAGCGGACGGCCTTCTTCCGGCTCCATCATCAGATCCTCGGACACAATTTCCCAAAAAGTACTCGTCAAGACGATTCAAACGAGCCCAAACTCGATGGGGTAGCGTGGTTTTATTATACAGGGTGCATTTGTAACCACTCTCCAAATTTTAAGGATGTGTTGTAACGTTGCACGTACATATTTATAAAATAATACTTAATTTTTAACTAATTACATTTAAAAATAAAAAAAAAGATACAAATTAAATCTATATTATTTATTAAAAACTAAAGAAAAACATTAATAAAACTATTTACAACCTTAACCTAAATAATAATAATAAAAACTTAAATATTAAATTAAACTATATTTTTAAAACTACAAACATACTCAAATATTAATTACTAACACAAAAACGTCACTATTAAAATTGTTATCCCTAAACAAAAACATAATCAATAAATAACATAAATTGAATATAAATTGTCCTCCGCGATGTGTGACCACTTGTACTTTAAGTTGTTTCTTTTGTATTCGAAACCGGTCAACGATGAGCTCGGAGCGCCATTTGTAAAACGTTCGCGGCAGATCATTCCAAAGTGGCTTGGAGGGAATACGTATCTAACATTTTTAGACATTAAAGGCCTGGGCACACCGGATGCGTAGACACGCGCGTGGTCACGCGTGCGTGTACACGCGCGTAGTTACGCACGTAACCCCCTGACACACCGGGTTATGCATACGTCTACGCTTACGCATACGCAACGCAGCCTGTCCCTTGCGTACCCAGCGGGCACACCGGATGCGTAGACACGCGCGTGTACACGCGCGTAGTTACGCACGTAACCCCCTGCCTGACACATACCCAGCCGCTGCGGCAGCCATACTTTTTATGTTTGCAATTCTTGTGCACGATGTCTGATGATGATTGGATGGACGGACATTCCCCATTCCATAATACATTATTTATTTTGTAGAGCTCAGAAGTTTAATAATATATATGTCACCGGCAATGCATGAAACGCAGGCATTGTATACAATGCCTGGCCCTTTTAGGCAATGTATGAAATAGAATGAATATTATTGTCTATTTCACACATTACCTAGGCATTCTATACAATGCCTAGGCATTGTATACAATGCCTGCTGGTCCACCGGCAATGTGTAAAATAAAAAGATTTTGTTCGAGGGGGGCTCGAAGGGGGCTCGTGGGGGGCTTGAGGGTAGCTCGCGGGGTCGCGGTGAGGGACTTTGTTTTATAATATGTATGTAGTGATATCTAGCAATTTTGATGACTATAGTTTAAATTCAAAGAAGTGACGAAGTTCTCTATTTGTAAGAAAAAAAGCAAATTTCATAGGTGGGGGACCCGAACAAAACAACTGAATGCGTAGTCACGCACGTGGTTACGCGCAGGAAAGATACGTGCGTGTTCGTATTTGTTCGGTGTGACGTCCAATAGGGAATGCCATTGAGTACAACGTCATCAATGCGTTCCGCCCTGCGTAAGTACGCAGCCTGGTTGTCTCATGAGAGCTGCAATGCGTAAGGTTACGCATCGGTCTACGTGCACGCGTACGTTACGCAAGCGGTGTGCCATGTCTCATAAAGTTTCAGGCATTACAACGTCATGATACGTCTACGTGCACGCTTACGCATACGCTTACGCATCCGGTGTGCTGGAGCCTTAATCGTATTTCACCCAATTATTATTTAAATATTAAAAATCTGTACAGTATCATTAATACTGCTTTTAAAAAGTGTTTTCAACCCCGATTGGGTAAGTGTTGAATTGATTTACTTTGTTCGCTTGCAAGCCCAAACTCGATGGGGAAGCGTGGTTTTATTATAGAGTTCCTATGGCCTCCATCATCAGATCCTCGGACATTATTTCCCAACAAAATACTCGTCAAGACGATTCAAGTGAGCCCAAACTCGATGGGGTTGCACGGTTTCAATATTGAATTCCTTTGGCATGGCCTTCCAGCTTCATCATCAGACCTTGGACCTTATCTCCCATCAGAGTACTCGTCAAGACGATTCTAACATGCCTAATCACAATGGGGTTGTATGGTTTCATCATTAAGTACCTGTGGCCTTCTTCCAGTTCCATCATCAGATCAGCTCAATAACACAATAATATTGCATTGTATTCCAGTTCTGACCTATGTTCAAAGTTTCAAGTCTCTAGCTCATTGGGAAGCTAGTTTAAAATCGTTCGCAAACTTTGCGGACAAACAAACAAACCAGAAAGCAACCTAATAATAACTTGTATCTTAGAGCATCTAAGGTTAAAATATTGAGCGGTTTTCAAAAGGCAGTTTAAGAAAAAAAAGTAGTACATAAAAATGAACTAGATGTCGTTGTACAACTAAGTAGGTAGGTTTTTAAGAAAAAGGCAAAGGTTGAAACGTAATTACTTTTTTCTCTGACCCCCATAGCGCGAATTTAAAAAAAAATCTACTTAGTGTAAGTAGCGCCATCTATCGACATAAAATTTTACTAAAATTATTAGCTGTCAGAAAACTGCTCTTATATTCAGTCCAAATTACCAGGGCAACATAACTTACGACTCGAGGAGTTATTTTGATTTCATACCGCGACTCTTTAATTTTTCATAAACAAATCAAAACCTTTAGGACCATAATGTCCACTTCTTAAAATGACCACTTCCCAAAAGGACCACATCCCAGAATGACCATTCCCAGATCGTCTACTTCCCGTAATGACTGCTTTCTCAGATTGACCACTTCCCAATATGCCCATTTCCCATGATGAAAACTATTAAATTTCAAGATTTTAATATTTGTTTTTTTTTATTATTTTTAATCACTAGGATAGGTAAGTATATTTTTCTTAAAAAATTTTTTTTTATCCAAAAGTGATTGAAAATATTATTAAATAAAAACAAAAAAAAGGTTTTTTAAAATTGTAGAAGTTAACCTTTTTCATATTTATGTGATCCTGGTACTTTGGAGACAGTGGCATGGTGACATTGTTTTGAATTCTCCTTTGTGTAACCTTATAACAAAAAAGTGTGTTGTTTAATCATGGAAAATATTATTTTCATAGGTTGACCGGACGACTGATCTCTACCGCGGGAAAAACCGGCCAAACGCGTGTCGGGCCACGCGCAGTAGGGTTCCGTAGTTACCTTATACCATATTTAATACAGCTAGGAGGAATCCTACTAGCCCTTCCAGCATGTTGACCAAGTATTATTTCAAATTGTAGCTTTTTATAAGTAGCCTGAAAGGTGGAGACGTTTTGAGAAAAGGACATATTGGGAAGTGGACGATCTGGGAAGAGGTCATTTTGAGAATAGTCATCATGGGAAGTGGACGATCTGGGAATGGTCATTCTGGGATGTGGTCATTTTAAGAAGTGGACATTATGGTCCTAATGGAATCAAAATATCTATCGATACCGATCGGAACAAGACATGGGAAACTACTAGTCAGATGAAACAACTAAATTATGTAATACGTTTATTCTTAAATGTAAAATAGTTAAAGCTGAACTTAAAATGTTAAAACGCGTATCTTGTTCTGATGTCTTCTAGTTTTTTTGAGACTTCTGCAGGTGTTCGTTCGAGATCTCCCGCGATGGCTTTCTGTTTCGCCGGGTCCAGGGAATTGAATTGCTCACACAAATCTCCATCGATGACATTCTGTAAAAAAAAATCTTGTTTATTAATAAAATAACGACTCATTAATGTGATTTATGCCAAATTTATCTACTTATGGCTTAAATTATTATTTATTAAAATTAGGACAAAATTTATTAAAAATATATTGACTTCATTTTAGTACAGTATAGGATTGGTAGATTAGGTTTTTTTTCGCAATTTTGGGGAAACAAGAAAATCTTGTTTCATAAAAACTTATCATTTTAGGGTATAAAAAAGTGATTGGGAAAAATTTGAAATTGGCCAACCCTGGTACAGTAGTAGAGAAAAAATGTTTGTTCTAAATACTACAGGAACATCCCAAGATGCGCCCGACTCTCAAGAACCGTGTAGTAAGCAGCAACGCGAAGCTACCATAACGGCAAGCATCCGCGCCGTCGCATTACCACACTACTCTACCAACAGTGTAACACAGTCACTCAAAAGACAAGAGCGACTGTTGACTTACTGCTGATTTGATATGGGAATAGCTGGTGACCAAGAATGTCATGTGCAATAATCCTATATTAATAAAAAAGAAGGTATACTGAACTTGGCAAGACAAAATGCGACAAGACGCGCAGCAGCTACAAACACTAAACTCGGCGCATCTTTTGTCTCTTTGTGTTGTCAAGTTAGGTGCCGGTATCTGTAATTCTTAATCTCGACAAACTGACTCAAAATAACTAACCTTTACAGGGAAGTAGTAACTCCTGAATGACAAGTGATCTCGTCCACACAGTGGAGTATTTTCACTTCTCATATGCATTTCTAAGTGTTGGAAGAAATCATGATCTTCCCGGGATGTGAACGGCAGAAGTACTCCCAACGATCCGCTGACAGTTGCGTAAAGAAGCGCTTCAGAGCCACCAGGTATCAAAGTGGCCCTTTGCAAGGATGTGATCGTTTCGCCGATGTGGAAATTGACTACGATTTCTCCTTTTTGTGACGCACCATTGAGAAGACCTGTTAAAATTTTATATTGTTAGTAAAAAGTAGTCAATAAAAACATTAAAATATGAATTAATAACAGTTGTCAGATAAAAAGTAGAATCATTAATTTTCATAAGTCTAGCATGTGTGAAATTGATAGTATCATCATTTAAATGGAAAGTTAAAGGTATATTGAAATAACCTATTATATTTACCTCTGTCCCATAAAGCCTTGTTTCCAGTAGGGTCTTCATCAACATCATCAGAAACAGACTGTGGCAACCTCATTACAGCAACATTGCCAAACTTGTCAGACATAGCGACAGTGTCGTAATCTAAGATACATTCATTGGTAATCCATCTGGGATTCGTGTCATCGGCGAATATGATAAGTTGATTCTCTCTCTTCTTGTATTTTAAACAGAAAACTGATTCTTGCACGTCTGCGGCGTATATTCTTTGGCCTATCGTTTTGATGTCGGCTATGAGGTTTGGAATGTGTCGGTTTTCGCATTTGCGCAGTAACTTGCGCCTGCCGATGTCGTACAGTCTGAGCATACGGCCCACACCGGCTAGAAGTTTTCCGTTGAACGCCGCTAGCGCTCCGGGATATTCATCGATGGGAGTTTTGTGTACCAATTCTAACTTGCCGGTATTGTAAATCTGCAACAAATGATAAGAATTGAAATCACAATCATCCTCACTTACACCAGAAAATTATGAAATAATTACTAAACCTCAGATCTGGTTAAGTGATCTTCAAAGAAACTCAGTTTATAAAAGGAGCGAATTTTTTGTCATCATCGGTAAAGGGTAATAAAGTTTTTTTTAAGGCCGTTGTATGACCGAATGTGGCGCCCTCAGAGGTTATTATTTAATGAGTTATTAATAGAAAAAAGATATTTATAATGTTTTACGTGGATTTTAGGGCCCATGGTCTAGTATTTTTAGAAGGTATCCTACATGTCCTCGTAGTCATTCGGAGAAGTAGATAGCACATGTGTCAAAAATGGCCACTTTTAGCAGTTTTGCTATCTACTTCTAGCAGTGACTACGAGGGAATGTAACGATACCGTCTAAAAATACTGTGGCTTCTTAAAATTTCACGTAAAATATAATTGAAATTGTGTTTTAGAATTATAATATTCAATAAAATTCACAGCGGGGCCACTTTCGCTCAAGGTACCACCTTAAATAGTTTTATGGTGGATCCACACAGCCCGGTGGCACTGCCGGCGGCTTACCACAAGCAAAGCTGCCAAAATGGCCGCCGGACAGCGTCGCCGGCAAGCGCGACTGTGAATCGATATTCTCAGTTGTCTTGTGACTTGGTAGAGGTAGTGTTGACAAATGGCCGCCGGCTTTGTTGCGATTGCCGCGCACTAAGCCGGCGACACGGCCGCAGGCCCATGCCGCCGGGCTGTGTGGCTCCACCATTATCAATCTCCTACTATTAGTTAAGTTGATTCAGTAAGTATGTAACCTTGTAGACGTGCAGGCTGCCGTCGGCGCAGGCGCGCGGCGACAGCAGCAGGTCCTTGGCGACGCCCACGACCAGGTGCGCGCCGGCGTGCGCGGGCGCGGCCCAGCGCGCCACGCACATGGACACGGCGGCCTCGTTCTGCTCCAGCGGCAGCTTGAACAGCGTGCTGGGCTGCCCCCCGCCGATGCCCATGTCCACTACGCGAATTTGTGACGCCCACATCCCTGTCGATTACACCGATGCTTTATGAAATCCAATAATAATTAATCCAATAAATAAACCTGTAATTTTTACTATGTCTTGGCAAATAAATAAATATTATTATTATTATAAAAAAAAGTTCTTTGGTGTTCAGTAATAGCCTTAAAAAAACCGAATACGGTAGATAGGGACCATCGAACTGAACAATTTTTACTATGGGACCGACTCTGAAATCACAAAAAAATATCAGCTGTTTCAGCAGTTAGATATTTTATTGGATTTTAACAGCTTATCAAGGAAGAATTGTAGATTGATGTGAAAAAATGTTTCAGATGTTTGAATCAAATAACTCACGGGAGTCATCTGGGATTAATACAGAGATTTAATATAGCCATACCCGATTAGAGTCAGTATGTTCGATGACATTTTCTGCTCTTGCCCAGAGAATATGGCATGTTTGACATAAATAGTAGAGTGACTCACCGACTCCCGCTTTAGGTGATGAGAAGACATTTTCAGGTAACACATCAGAGAGGAATGCATCTGCCATTTCATTTGCGAGCTGTTGTTCTTCTGTCCCGCCACCTGCTGCCGCTTCTCTCATCTCTTGTGCCATTTGTACTCTATAAAAAAAATATAACATTACGACTTTTGTTTAAACAGTTGAATGACATTTATAATTTTTGTTTCAATCAGTACTGCAGGAGTATCTACATAGAATTCGGTTTGTGTGTAATTTTGTCATCACTTAAATAGTATTCATAATCCATAAATAATCAAGACTTAACATACCTTCTTTGCTTCTTCATGTCTTCTGTATAAGAATTGTGGTCAGTCTCAAGGATTATTATATGGTTGTTGTCACTGTTGATGACAAACCTTCTAGGAGTGTACTCGAGTGGCACGTAGGTTTGATTAAATACGGCGCCAAGTTTTTCTAGGGCTAAAATTCTTAGGGTATTAGATGAGATCGCGACGATACCTTCAGCACATTGTTCTGTAAACGGAAATAATTTTTCAGTAACTTAACATATTTATTGATTCATATGAATATAATTAAGTAAGGTGTTTGTTTGTCCACAGCATGGTTTTGCCGCCTTCACAGCCTGAGCGACTCCAGCACGGCTATGGAATATGCCGAGTCCGCCCTCAACCAAGAAGGGAGGGTGGTATGATCTGCGACGTTGTGGGCCCATCACTGCATAATACAGCTACACACCACTTTTGTATGGCGACACCCGAAAGCATCGCCACGCAATACGTCGGTATATTTAATGATATAGGTAACTATATATAACATTATTAGATTCTAAAATTCGTTTTATTTCTATATACAACACAATTTACCTGAACTGAATCCAGCTGCATATTCCAAACATTCGTACGAGAGTGGCGTCAAATGGAACCGGTTTTGATAATGATAACCAAGCCAAGTTCGTGATGAAACCGCAAGCACCGCTTCAGTGGCTTGCACTCTCACTTTAAATAATTTTACAGGCCGTGACCCAAGATACCTGTAAACAAACAGTGTGTTAGAAGAATGAACATAATCAAAAAAAGAAAAATATGGTATTTCTTTGAAATCTCAGATCTGGTTAAGTGTTCGTCAATGTCATTCAGATGAAACACGGAGCGAATATTTCACATCATTGAAATTAATTTAACTAGAGCATAATTAGAAAGAAGTTAGTAGCAAAACATAATACCTTGTTCTCGTATCTGCCAAGTCACCACTGACAGAGTCTAAAGTAGTTCTCAGTAATACTCCATTGCTGAGTCCAATGTTGAGATGCAGTGCAGACTTTGCCCCGGACTCAAATGGTTGTTCAACTATACATAATGATTCTGCTCCTGCAGGTAAAGCTTGCATAGACCTTGGCGACAGACAATCCTGTAATAAAAATTATTCATCATACATCTGCTTAAGTAAATCAATAACTTTTGAGAACGAAATTGTTTTCAGAAGTTTTTAGAATAACGCATTTTTGGGTTTTTGTAATCAAATACATTCAGTGGTGTCCTTTTATCATCATTAAAATATAAACAAGAAATCAAATATAATAAAGTGTGTCTTACAGATGGATCCAAGGAGATAATACGAACAGTATTATCACTGAGGCCAACTGCCAAGAACCAAGCTCTTTGTTCACCAGTGGCCACTGATCCCAATGCCATGCAGGATACATCTGATGACAACTTCTTCCGTTCTGTGTACTCATTCAGTTGGCCAGTCTGTGAATTCAAATCTATGTTTATTTTTAATAAATTAGACTTCAACAAATAAAATATGTGATAATAAGTGTCCACGGCATGGTTTTGCCACCTTCACAGTCTAAACGACTCCAGTTTGGCTATGGAATATGCCGAGTCCACACTCAACCATGGAGGGAGAGTGGTATGATCTACGACGTTGTGGGCCCATCACTGCATACTACAGCTACGCACCACTGTCGCGCAGGATCGCCCGAAAGCAATCCTACGCAATACGTCGGTAAAAACGGTTCAAATACTAGAGAGAAACTTACAGGGTCCATTTCGAAATAAACTAATTCACCGCCGGTCAGCGCTATCACTACTTGTCTTTGATTCACAGCGCATTTGACAATAGACTTCTTTCCGGGAGCTTTCCACTCGTTGACACGCTTATCCGCCCTGATATGTCTTATGCCGTCAGGGTATACTTGAACGAGTGCATCGTTACCCAATGCATGACAGCTCAATGTGGGAGTAGTTCCCAAGAATCCAGAATCCGTTACTTCCTCAACAGTTTCACCGATAGAGAGCACCAGTGTGGCGTTTACGAATGACACTATGATGTAAGAATCATATTCCTCTGAAACCAAAGAAAAGACTTAAGATAAAATGGGGCTCTTAGGTATCTACGGATTGAAAGTTATCTCCTCTAGATGTCGGCCTTCAGTGTCGAAATAATGGAGTCCCCGTTGCCTACCTGTGTCTTTGATGGAAGCATCTTGTTCATCGCCCAATAGAAGACCCTGAAAAGAAAAACCACTGGTGTTTATGTATGACAAACAACCAGGGTTTTATTAGTAATTTGTTGATAAAATTGGAGGAGCATTTTTTGTTACTTATGTGCTAGGGTTCCATGCTACATGTCTTAAACTGGTGAGACAGAATTAGACTAGAATTCAAAGCTCCTGTTTATTTTCACATTTCATGGTTTATTTATAATAACAATAATAATAAGCCTTTATTATTTCATTTAATGGATACAGTTTCATTTCAAGAAAAATCTTATTTTAAAATAACTATGAATCCTTTCTTGAGTGAACGCCTAATCATCATTGGCAACTTTGATGGTTTATTTAGTGTTTATTGTAGTGGTCTGCAATTTCTTCATGTGATTTGACAACATTATTGGAACCCTTTAGCATAGAAGGAGCATTCATAAATGGTTATTGTAACGTCACAGTCTATCAGTAACACGGACCAATGTTATAATCATACAGCTCCAATATTTCCATTGTTCTAAGTTTGGACATTACAGATACTACCTACTGCATATTTAGGAATAATAATCATAATAGAGCATTCTTGTTTGAAAACAGAGTTCATTATTCATTAACTTAAAACTTACCGTCTTTGTGACGTCTAACAGTCCATACAGCGTTTGGAGAGCCAGGGAGCTCAGAAACGGCCATCTCAGCTACTTCTAATCCATGTCTTAGGGCTCTAATGGAGGACCTTGGCCCCCTTCCACAGGCCAAGTACACTTGAGGAGTGTCTTCCCCAGCCAAATCGGCTACATGACAACCTGGAAGTACATTATAAGTTAGACTTTTTCTGGAAAACAACGTAAATAAAGCAATATATAATGGATAAAAGATAATATATGATTTGATTTTTACCTAATATAGGAGAAAGTGAATCAAGTTCATCAACCAGCACTAAGTTCCTGAGTGGTCGTGGAGCAAAAAAGAATGTGTCACCTTCTTCTAAAGGCATAGCTGAACTGAATTCTGGCTCATCATCTTCATCACCCAAGTGAGCAATTTGATATAGATAGCTGTAATAGAAAATTCAAAATATAATGATCAGAAAGGAAATATATCAGATAGAAAAGGAAGAAAATTACATTATAATAAAGAATGGTTGTGCATCTCATATCAGTGTGCACTCGCCCCATATGTAAGGGAGAACCTTGGTTCAGAGATTACTTCTCTAGCATGTTTTAATAAGAATAGTGCAGATTAGAACAATCTAATCTCACAGGTTAACATGCATTATTAATACCTAAAATAAAAGCTGTTTCATACTTACTGGTTTCCAAACTCACAGGCCACAAACAGAAACCCAGTTTTAAGGACACACATTGATGATGCTACCGGAACCGTGTCAAAATATTTGAGTTTTATCTCCGTGACCATGTCTTCATCTGTTTCAATTGTGATCTTGAAAATATCTCCTTGTTCAGTTTGTGCCAAGAAAAAGAACATCGACTTTGTTTTATGTGTAGCAGAGCAGACAAAAATCATGCCTCTCTCTGGATCATCCAAGTCATTCCGCCGTCGAGGTATTGGACAACGGATGTCATGCTGGTCTCCAAGATTTTTATATGTGAGATAGTTTTCTGAGCAAATGAGTACTCCTGAAGGTCCATCATTGCCACCCGGCACAGTTATAAGGAAGTTTGCGTGTTCCTCAAGAGGTTCCGAGTATTTTCTCACCACATGGTTCAAGCCCAAGTCTAATTCATAAAAAGTCAATGTTTGTTGCGTTTTCTGAGCAGCTTCACCTGATAAAGAAAAGTATTGTTATTGATGATCAACTATTTATAACTTATTTAATGATAAAACTATTATCATACAAAAAAAGAGGACTTGACGTCACTGTCAGTCGGAAACACGGACCTCAAAATAATCATTTATGTTAATTACTTCAAAATCAACTTTAACAGATATACATACCAGTAGGGTCAGAGTCAGCCTCTTCATAGTCAATTTCCAGGCAAGCGAACATAGGGTTCTCAAACCCAACATCAACACCAACCATGTGATAAACTAGAGTGTTTGACTTGTGAGCCTCCAGCGGAGACGAGATGGTTAACCTGGCTTCGGCATCTCTGTTCAAAATGTACACCAACTTTTGTTTTTCAATGGCACCTAAAAACAAAAAAGTACATAAGCGTCTGATAATTAACTGTGCTTACATTTTCATGCCTAATTTTCTTAAACATGCAAGCCACACACTATCAAGTTTGCTGTAAACTTGATAGTATACTTGATTGTGTATGGCCAGCTTTAGCTAAGAACAACACTCAAAATAATTACCAATCATGACAGCTCTCCCTTTGGGGTCTATTGCCAAATATTGGCCAGGAACAATTCGTCTACATCCTGATTTTCCAAATGTTTCCTGATGAACTTTTTCCAACACATTTTTAGCTGGGATATATTCCAATATAACAATACGTCCAGAATCTGATCCGATGACAATATAATCTGAAAAAGAGGTCGGTATGAAATAAAGGTTATAAATAACCTAAGATTGCAGAATATCCTAGAATCAAAGCATGTTGATTTAACTGTACCAAGTCATCATACATCCTAGTTTTCATTGAGAAAACCAAGTGCGACATGCTGGCACTTAATCTTTGCATCTAGTTATCCCATGGTTCTATAGAAATATAAAACATGGAGCAAGACAATGCATTTAGATATTGGGTTATTGTACTACAGGGGGGTCATTGACATGTGGCATGGTAGTTTATAGGTTATGCTGAAAGATTCCATTATCCACGTGCTTTCTTTACTAACCTTTTGTTCCGCCGGTCAGACGGAATGACATCATAGACCGAATAATCCCAAATATTTCCATTTTCATCAGAGTATGCACTTTTCCGGTGTTTGGATCCGGACGTAACAGTTCCAAGATTTTCCCACGTGATATCACGATTTCTTGCTGCTTTGTGCCGGAAAAGTTTCCGTGCACAGCATGGGTTATTGATGTAGACCCTTGCAAAGTCAGATTATACAGATACATGTTGCTGGCTTCAACTCAACCCGTGCCTGAAAGATATTAATAGCATTTGTAAACCAAATGAGCGTGAAGACTGCGTATTGCGTATAGACATTTATATTAAAACAGTGTATGGTTCGTAACTATCAAAAACAGAGAAATTCCTGTGCTTTCGAATGGGTGAACCAATTTTTATTGCACCGCTAAAACGACCACAATTTCCATAAAGTGAAATTGTGGAGATACCTGGTGCAAATTTAGGACACACACCATACCTTCACAGAAATGGATTAATAATTACAACTTACCTAATCCAAATAAAGGTTGATTGGTGCGATGCGGCGAGATTAAATTTATATCACAGTTTACTAGCAAAATGGCGGCTTGAAAGAGGACAAAATGAGCCATGTCAAATAGTGTAAACTGCGCACGTACAGCACAACCGACCAATCAAAAAGAAGCATTTTGCAACATGGCGTCGACTTTTATATACTTTGGGTTGCCATCACAGAAAAATATATCCATCAAAATACGTCGGTCGTTGCACTGCAAGTAAAGCACCATCTAGTGTTGAGTAGCAACTTTGACATGACCGAATACACATCTAGAGGGCGCTATTTACACTAAATTAAAAAGCATTACAAATTATGTTTTTGCTTATAAGATGTAGATGTCGCCCTCGCCCATGAACTTGAAGTTGTTATTTTCTCTCTATCTGTAGTCTGTCGGTCAAGTAATATTATTGTTTTAATTTTTTTAACCCTCGCCGCAGAAAGAGGGGTGTTTTAATTTGACGTATGACTGTCTATGTCTGGTCTGTCTGTCTGGCTGAGGCAATGTAGCTCCCAAACATTTCCTACTTGACAAAAGGGACTTAACCAATATTACTATCACAGAACTAATTGATTTGGAAGTAGGGCATGGATACCGGTATACCGGTATACCGAAATACCGGTATACCGGTAGTTTTTTTCGGTATTTTGATACCGGTATTTGAAAGTAAAATACCGGTATTTCGGTATTTCGAAAAAAGATATATATATTTTTGCAAGGATGTTTAAAGACTATGCAGAACGTTCAATTTCTATGATTCACAGTGTTGTTCATACTGCAGATGAGTTTACGATATGAAAACTCAACGAATCACGAATAATCACGATTATAGGAAATATGAAATATGAAATATAGGAAAAATCACCACTAAATCAACTACGCAAAACACTGCATGCATATAGCTAGTATTTAGATGGTATTTAATAATATTCCTTTTAGTTGTTCGTTTAATGTTTTCATCATCATCATGTCAGCCGCACGACGACCACTGCTGGTCTTATTCAAGGATCTCCGCCTCCCTCAAGGATCTCCAAGATGATCGGTTTTGCGCTGCCCGCATCCAGAGGTTTCCCGCGACCTTCACCAGATCGTCGATCCACCTTGTCGGGGAACGTCGTCCGGTGTGCGGTCACCACTCTTTCCGCCCCAACGGCCATCGGTTCTTCTCGTTATGTGTCCCGCCCACTGCCACTTACGCTGAGCAATTCTTCGAGCGATGTCGGTTACTTTAGTGCTCCTACGGATCTCCTCATTTCTGATTCGATCACGCAGGGAAACACGGAGCATGGCTCTCTCCAATGCATGCTAGGACCTGGGTGACCTTAAGACCTACTCTTTATGAGACCTATAGTTAACGACTATGTTTCACTGCCGTAAACTATCTTTTAATATCGATAAATTATCTTTATATATAGACTTTCGTCTCGTGACACTGAGGTAAGTCGTAAGTCAGACGCGAAGATTTTTCGAAGCATCCAGAATGCTGCCCATCCGAATAGGATTTGACGAGAAATCTCTTTCTTGAAGTTGGACTTGCCTAACTGGACTACCTGTCCAAGGTATACGTAATGGTCAACAACTTCAAGTGTAGTGTTCCCAACATGAACTGGAGCAGGCACAACATGGGCAATCGACATGATTTTCATCTTATTCATGTTCATCCTGAGACCTACTCTTTGAGATCTTCGAGATTTGTATTCAGGTCTTCCAAGGTCACAGCCATAAGAACTATATCATCGGCAAAACGAAGGTGTGTTAGGTACAGTACTTAACACATATTACTTATGAGTTCAAACATGTCCTCCAACACAGCTGTGAACAGTTTCGGACAAATAACGTCTCCCTGTGTCACACCTCGCTGCAGTTGGATTTGTGACTAGAACTCTAGACTATTGTGTTAAAGCCTTTTCGAAACCCGGCTTGTTCGGGAGGTTGGAATTGGAAGTCGTCAAACTTGCAAGCGTGACGATTCGTAAGGACATGGCTCAGAAGTGAGACGGGTCTGTGTTCTTTAAGAGGGGCTTATTCCCATTTTTAAAGTAGAGGTTTGAGGTTTGAGACATTTATTTCTCTAAAAGAATTAACATTCACTTATAAGAGAACTATAATCTTAACAATAAAACTTAAAAACTAGTAAGTGCAGCAGACAAGTTCGTAAATATTTCATTTTTTGTTAGTTTACCCACATTGCATTCGTAAAACAATTTCTTGCAGTAACAAGTTGGTCTCTATTACGTATCGCTTAGTTGTTGCCGTATGAGTTAGCTCCAATAGACATTGGATGGCAATGAATGACAATGCATTAAAAACCAACAGTATTTCAAGAACAAAATAAAAAAGTATTATCTAATGTTTTACTTGAGTTTTAATGCGCCAGAAAACACGATCTAGCTACTGAATCTACCACCAGTTCACAAATTAGGAGGCCTCTCAGAGAAAGAACTGGCGGAAGAATACTCAGAGAAGTTATGTCGACCTCCCTTTTGATCCCTATCTACAAAACGAACTAACTGTATCTTTAGATCCTGGAGTGTGTGATTTGGGATGGGATTTCAGTTGATGAATTATAGGGTCCCAAGCTGGTGGTAATCTCCAACCATCTTCTCTATGGAAATTTTGATATTTGTTGATTTCAATTTTAATTGAATCAAATAATGTATTTCTTTAGTATTCGTAATTACCTAGGTATTACTTTAAGAACTAATTTTGTGGTTTCTAGGCAGTTGGTAAATAGTTTGAGTGTTTTTGCCATAAAGTATAGCGTAGAAAATTGCTTTAATCACTCTCCACAAACAAGACTTACTAATCGTTCTAAGAATCATTTAAAAAGTAGGTAACTAGCAGTTTTTAAAAAAATACCGAAAAAATACCGAAATACCGGTATACCGGTAATTGAAATTTCAATACCGGTATCAATACCGGTATGAAAATCATTCCGGTATTCCATGCCCTATTTGGAAGGTGTACTGTTACTTCGGTTGTTAATATTTCCATAATGCCTGGTTTATACGGGGTCAGTAACATGACAGTAACTGTACAGCCATGTAACTACAGCGCTGACAGGACTGGATTACTGAATGAATACAGTCCAGCGCTGACTTGCTACTGGGCTCCTCTAGATACTAGTTTCAACTCAGTCCAGCCAGAGACAGTGCCGGATTAAGACTTCTTGGTGCCCTAATCAATCCACGCCTGTGGGCCCACTATAAGTAGTTACCTTACCATGTACGTAAAGGAAGATGCCTGTCTTCTAGGATATGCAAAAAATCCTGGTTTTTCAGAAAAATGCCAGTCTAGAGTTAAAAAAAAGGCCGAGCTGCGCGATTTTCGTCAGTTTCATCGACTAATCTGGTATTTTTGTCTTATCCAATGATTCTTGCCTGTCAATAGTTGAAAAAACGGCCGCGCAGCGCGATATTTAGTCAGTTTCCACTACCATTGTTTGCTTGTTTTGCCTGCCTGTAAAAAAAAATGGGCGCGCAACGCGATTTTTCGACAGTTTCATCCACTATTTGTTCTCTTGTCTTGGCTCTCTATAGTTAAAAAAACGGCCGCACAACGAGACTTTTAGTCAGTTTCATCCACTAATTTTATAGTAAGCTATAGTAAGTAATTTTACATGGCCACACAAATGAATTTGAAGTAAAACATTATTTTTTATTTCTTAAAAAAAACTTTTTTTCGGTGCCGATTATGGTGACGTGATGCCCTAAGCAATTGCTTAATTTGTTTAAGGGTTAATCCAGCACTGTCCAGAGGGGTTATTATACTATTACTACTTAGCTCTAAACTTGCCAGGTTTATGAATTGCTATAGTTAGATCTCTTTTACGCTGACAAGACATTCAGAAAACTGACAAGTTTTAAGAGGTTGTAATACGGGGGCAGTACTGACTTCTCGCTCGCGAGTCAGTCCAGCTAATCTGTCACATGTACTGGTTACTGGGTCCGAAACTCCGAGTCACTGGGTCCAGTCACTGACCCCGTACCTAAGTATAAACCAGCCCTAACATGGTATCCTTGAGCTGATGCTGCAGCATTCCCACCTCAGCAACTCACAGCAGATATAGCATGTTGGGGCTCATTGGAAATGAGGATCAGTACTAGGTCGACAAATCAACTCAAAACTAACATAAAAGTGTTCCACTAAGCTTTTTCATCAATATAGTCTTTAAATCGTCGAAATCGGTCCATCCGTTGCGATTTTATAACACATTTTATCCAGCCAACATTTATCGACGGGCAGCCAGGGGGGCGGCCATTGCGTGTAACGTCACACGGTCCGAGTTGCTCGACGTTGATATGGCCCGCGCTGCATTATAGGGGCTAGCGTCCTCAATTATTAAGATAGAGAAATGAAAATAGCATCAAAAGATTTGTTACTAAAAGGCCTATAATACTGTAAAAAAAATTTTTGTTAAATGTACAGGGTTGATTTTTAAGACGGTACATTAAGGGCAGGTACGTTAACCGTTATAGTTACAGGAAAACGTTCTTGGGAGACCTTCCATAACTTTTTAAGATATTAACTGCATTCACAGATTTTGGAAAAAGTTACCGTTAGCAAAAAAAAATGCAAAATACCATAAAATAAAATTTATGCCAATCAATCAATCAATCCAATTTTGTGTGGGGATCAAAAGTAGTGATGAAAAAGACTCAAGTCTTTTAAGTCTTAATAAAAAGACTCGCCTCCGTTTTACGCGACTCAAGTCTAGAGTGAAGACTCGATGTTCAAGTCTTTTTAATAAGACTCAGTTGTATGTTAAAAGACTCAAATGTCTCGAGCTGTTTTTAAAAAGGTTCACGACTGAGTCGTGTATCCAAATACTTAAAGCTCAACCTTTAAGCTTCCTAAAAAAGTCTAGAAAAGAAATATGGACGATTCAAAAGCGCTTAATTAACAAGTTTATTTTAATAAAAAGATTTTGGCAAGAAAATAACAACGCAATATTGAAAATATAGAAAAATCCAAGATGGCGGTCAACTTTTTTGTTAGTGGGCCGATTTCGATGAAACTCGGTTTTTGGTACTATTTTGACAAGAAAATAATAACCCAATTTTTAAAATACAAAAAATTCCAGATAGCAGCTAACTTTTACGTTTTTGGGCCGATTTCGATGAAACTCGATTTTTAGTACTATTTTGACGAGAAAATACCAACGCAATTTTTAAAATACTAAAAATCCAAGATAGCGGCTAACTTTTATGTTTTTGGGCCGATTTCGATGAAACTCTATTTTTAGTACTATTTTGACGAGAAAATAACAATGCAATTTTTAAAATACCAAAAATCCAAGACGACGGCCAACTTTTTTGTTTGTGGGCCGATTTTGATGAAACTCGGTTTTTGTAACTATTTTGACAAGAAAATAATAACGCAATGTTGAAAATATTAAAAAATCCAAGATGGCGGTCAATTTTTAGGGTTCCGTACCCAAAGGGTGAAAACGGCACCCTATTACTAAGCCTCCGCTGTCCGTCTGTCTGTCTGTCTGTCTGTCTGTCACCAGGCTGTATCTCATGAACCGTGATAGCTAGACAGTTGAAATTTTCACAGATGATGTATTTCTGTTGCCGCTATAACAACAAATACTAAAAACAGAATAAAATAAATATTTCAGGGGGGCTCCCATACAACAAACGTGATTTGTTTGCCGTTTTTGGTACGGAACGCACTTGGCCAGTTTTTTTTTGTTTGTCATCGAAATCGGCCCGAAATGTTAATGTTATGTGAAATGTTATTTTCTCATCAAAATAGTACTAAAAATCGAGTTTCATCGAAATCGGCCCAAAAACAAAAAAGTTGGCCGCCATATTTGATTTTCAAATATTTTCAACATTGCGTTATTTTTTTCTTGTCAAAATAGTTCCAAAAACCGAGTTTCATCGAAATCGGCCTACAAACAAAAAAGTTGGCCGCCATCTTGGATTTTTAAATATTTTCAACATTGTGTTATTATTTTCTCGTCAAAATAGTACCAAAAACCGAGTTTTATCGAAATCGGCCCACAAACAAATGAGTTGGCCGCCATCTTGGATTTTTCAATATTTTAAACATTGCGTTGTTATTTTCTCATCAAAATAGTAGGTACTAAAAATCGAATTTCATCGAAATCGGCCCAAAAACATAAAAGTTAGCCGCCATCTTGGATTTTTATATTTTAAAAATTGCGTTATTATTTTCTTGTCAAAATAGTACCAAAAACCGAGTTTCATCGAAATCGGCCCACTAACAAAAAAGTTAACCGCCATCTTGGAATTTTTAGTATTTTAAAAAAATTGAGTCCTTGGCCCTCGGTATCAGATTTTTTTTGGGTTTTATAAAGTATTTTAATTTATATTTATTTTATTTTAATTCTTTTTTTTTGTTTCAATTTTTTTCCTAATAAAAACTTCTATTTTGTTTATTTTTAATTTCAGTCAGATCAATGTGCTTAATTTTCTGATATGTATCAGTCAGTCAGTATGTTGGTAGGTAAACGCCTCTCATGACTTACGACTCCCGAAGCCACAAGGCTCGAGTCTTTTAAGTCCTTTAAACCTTTTAAGAAACGACTCAGCTTTCGAGGCCTGAGGTAAAAGAGCTCGACTCAAATTAGTCTTGAGCTTCGAGTCTTTGACTCAAGACTTAGGGTTTAAAAGACTCGTCAAGTCGTGAGGCGTTCAAATGAGGCGAGTCTTTGCAAAAGGACTTAAAAGACTCGAGTCTTTTTCATCACTAATCAAAAGATTCGATGGGACCATTTAAGGTATAATGAGTACTAGAAACGACAGAAATCGCCAAAACTTTTCCCATAGATGTTGTACGGAAAAACAAAAAAACTCGATTTTGTTTATTGCCAAACGATCTTATTTCTTACCGTGATCAAAATACTCTTTAAGGCCAACTGAAATTTGAGTACAGAAACTACTTTTTTTATCTAATGTTGTAAAAGATTGTGCCTGCGTGTGAAGACGATGTTGTGTGTGACTTACGTAGTTTCTGTACTCAAATTTCAGTTGGCCTTTAAGAGTATTTTGATCACGGTAAGAAATAAGATCGTTTGGCATTAAAAAAAAATCGAGCAAATTTTTCGTTTTTCCGTACAAAATGTATGGGAAAAGTTTTTGGCGATTTTTGTCGTTTCTCGTACTCATACCTTAAATGTTCCCATAGATTCTTTTGAACCCCACATGAAATAGGATCGATTGGCATAAAAATTTTTTTTGGTATTTTAGCATTTTCCAAAATCTATGAATGCAGTTGAGAGATATTTAATCCACCCTGTATATAAACATTTGACAACATTTTTTTACAGTATTATAGGCCTTTTACTAACAAATCTTTTGATGCTATTTTCATTTCCCTATCTTAATAATTGAGGATGTTAGCCCCCATAATGCGTATAATAAATGCGGAGGCCATATAAACTTAGAGCGACTCGAACCGTGTGACGTCACAGCCGTCGGGCGACCGCGCCTCCCGATCAGCGAACTGCGCTAGTAATATGATCATATCTTCGTCAATTTTTGTTGTAGAACAAAAATTTTTGCACTGCATTTTATAGAATTCTTAGCTCTATAAATCTGCATCCTCAACTAAAATCGTTACGGATCCTCATTGTCCCGTGCTAGATAGATGATGATCGAGGCCCTATGAAAATGTCTATGTACCTACCTACACCTATTAATTCGGGATTTTCTGTTTTCGTCCTGAAAAGTATTTACGTGAAAGACCAGATTGTGTTGATGTAGGTAGCGTCTTTAGTTCACTAGTAATTTTAAAGAGTAGATAAGTATGAAATAAAAAATACCTACCTACCTACTTAAATTATAAAAAATTTGAAGGACGACCATGGAGGTAAAATGTGCAAGTAATTTAATATTTATACCAAGTAGGTAGGTACCTACCTAAGTAAGATTTTCCCCTGATTTGGCTATGAGAATCGTAAATAATATTTTGATGGTTTCTTTTGTTTATCTTTTGGTAAGGTTATTTATTAGTTAACTTTAATAAACCACGTCTAATGAGTAGGGTTTTATTAAAATTGATATGTGTAAGTATCTAATGAGTAGGTAAGGTTAATTTTAGTTAATACAAAACCTCTCGTGGGGTTGATCAGACCATCAAACTGAACAACTTTCATTATGGGACCAACCTTGAAATCGCGAAAAAAATCAGCTGTTTCATACATTTCGATGAAGTAGGATTGTACTTTTGTATGGGACAACTGCTTTTTTTTCGTGATTTCGAGGTTGGTCCCATAATGAAAGTTGTTCAGTTTGATGGTCTGATCAACCCCACGAGAGGTTTTGTATTAACTAAAAATAACCTTGTTAGCTAAAATTTAACTTAATAACCTAAAATTTAGTTTTCAAACCAATTTTTGTTTGTATTTTCAGATTTTGAAGGCTATTCCTTTTTTAATGTTTTTTTTTGTAAAATTACTATGTCCAGAAGAAATACACATTCGAGGCGGAAAACCTGTGCAGTTGTTGAGTGAGGTAACGCTGTACAAAGGCCAAGGATCGAACACACGTGCAGTGGGTCGTTAGCGCGGCCCTGAGGTAATTGACTACACGGATCGCTTATTAAAGCATTTAACTCACTTGCTAAGGTCGTATCGTATTTTTTATACAAAAATTTTGTAAACAACGGTATTTAGGTACAAAAATAAAAAAAACATACATAAAGTTGAAATTTCTTCACCCTTTTCCCTCCCTTTTCCTTTTTTGAGGTTACGGAAAATTCTAAACAAACATACATTATTTTAACAAGTTAGGTAGGCACACAAATTTGATTTTAATTTTAATAATTTTTTGGAATTTTATTTTAACAAATATTTTTTTCCGAGATTTTAATACAACAAAACTTATAGTATACTAGCGGCCGCCCGCGGTTTCACCCTCGTGGTTCCCGTTCCTGTGGGAATATCGGAATAAAAATTATTCTATGTTTTAATCTAGGCTATCTCCTATATGTGTGCCAAATTCCAACCAAATCCGTTCAGTGGTTTTTGCGTGATTGAGGAACAAACATCAAAACATCCAAACCCACAAACTTTCACATTTTTAATATTAGTGGGATCATTTACGTAACAAACTGTGAACAAAAGCAGTCACATTATCCTCTGTATCTCAAACAAATTAATGTGTACCGACACAGATAAATATTTGTCAAGATAAAGAGTCAGTTCCCAACGGGTCCGAATACTCAGGTGCGTACGGATACATTGTGGAGCGGCGCGGCGGCAGCGGCACACAGAAAATAGAATTAAAAGTCGAGCCACAATGGATCGACCGGCCGACCGTCTCTCTCGACGCACGAATGCGTCCTTCCTAATCCCACATACAGTATTCTGTTGAGTGAGGTGCAATTGCGTTTGCTATAAAGAAGCTCTTTCTGTGGCTCTTTGTTAACCTTTTTGTTATAGTCTGAGTGCTTGCTTGCGAACATGTTTCTACAAGTCAAACTTTTGACAAGTTTTGCGAATTGTACCAATTGGCCCCTGCTAAGTTTTTTCACCAAGATATTTAATTATTTATCAGTTGAATTTTATTAATGAACTTCATTGTTCTTAATTACTGAAAAAATACAGTTGAAAAAGTTCTATATTAAAAGGTAGAGTCAGATTTAAGCTTTCCAAATATTAGACTCATGGTAACTAATAGTTGAAAATCCAATTTTTAGTAATGCCAGTAACGGCCCCGTCGCAGAATATCCCTTTCGCAAAATGTCCCCTGGTCGCAAAACGTCCCTTTTGCAGAATGTCCCTTTCGCAAAACGTCCCTTTCACAAAATGTCCCTTTCGCAAAACGTCCCTTTCGTAAAATGTCTCTTTTGCAAAACGCCCCTTTCGCAGAATGTCCCCTTGGTATCAAACAAATATTACTCATTCCAATTTTACAAAGCATACGTACTAATATTTTGGTTTAAGGTAGATGATGCCAGAGATAAATAAAGAAGACAGCTAAAAGACCTTCATTTTTTTTTTATATTTGACAACATCACATACATTGCTCCAATCCCAAAGTAAGTAGCTATAGCACTTGTGTTATGGAAATCAGAAACAACGGTGGTATGACACACACCCAGACCTGAGACAATATTGAAAAGTTCATTTTCTACATTGACCCAGCCGGGGATCGAACCCGGGACCTCAAGAGATGGTGACGCCTTGAAAACCGGCGTGCGAACCACTCGACCACGGAGGTCGTCAAAATCTCGATTGGAAAATGTTTTTTCCTGATTCATCATGGATCGGCCTATCTATGTCGTATCTATTGATAATATGATTTATTGATGCCTATCTATCGATATTAGGCATGGCCAATTGGCGCAGTACACGCCAATAATTGGTCAAAGGGGGCAATAATTGGACAATGGGTCTATTTTTGTAAATACGAGTTTACGAGTAATGGCTTATAACGACTGAAAAAACCGGAGAAATCATATTGTATGTAATAATCACAAATAGTTATTTATCTGAACGGATATCAATAATAAAGAAAGGAAATCTTTAATATTTGAGGATTTAATGTAACGTTTTGCTTATAGGGCCAATTGGCTGGTTTACCTTATAATCACTTTTTATAATCTGCAAACAGACTGCAAAATAGTTTGGTCAGAAAATTAAGGCTATTTAAAACTACGATTAATATATTTAAGTAGTCGAAGTCACAAATTAATTATTGTTTATAATTTTTCTTTTCGAAATGGCTAGGAAGAAAATCCTTTTAAAATCATAATTATTCTGTAAGTCAGTCTGTTATGGTCGTCTCGACTCAATCAGCTACTGTATAATTATCGTTCAATTATAACTTGGGTTGCGGCGCACGATGGTGATTGCGATCGACGCCTTGATTGGCGCAATTAGTCGCAAGTCGCAACGGTTGTCGAAGTGTCTTGTTGCTGTTGTGAATTTAGAGTACTTTACTAACTTATTGAAGCTGTGATAAAGTCTTTATTGTTCCAGCCACAGAACAGTATATTTTTGATTTTTAAGCAGTCCTCCACACTTTTATCTGTTTGGATCCTGGAAAAATATTGACTAAGTAGTCTCCAGAAAAAGTGGCGCAACTCAACTACCTAAATCGTATAGGTACTTTTACAACTGCTGATTTGTTCCCATGGTTGTAAAGGATTGTTAAAGGTTGTAACGAGCGATCACTTCGCTACGGAAAATTATTAGAATTTAGAGCTTTATAAAGCTTCCTTTTAATGTAATTTTATAAAAAAATATGAGAGGGACACTACGCCTTGTGCCCATAATTTTCGCATTGGGACTTGAGACCGTAAACATAAGTGCTTATGGAACATTAATAGTAGGAACGATAAATTAATAGCGTTAACCCTTAGTGTGACCTAAGCATGTAAGTACCTAGAGCACTAGGTATTCGATATGCATATCTTCTGAGATTGCGAAATCAATAATCAATAAAATTCGCAAACATTAGCTGTTATGTTTGAGCTTACAAGTATCATAATATCGAAAGCTTTAAATACAAACCTCTCGACTCGAGCTGTTGATTGCTCAAATCGTTCTTCAGATGAATTGAGCGGACGTTCCGATTAAAATGGATCATCCCATCTTCACTCATCATCAGTTATCGACGAAGAAGTTAAGAGTTTCTTTCGTGTAGGTTCATTTCTTTGAATCTTTTGGTACTGTAATGGTAGATGAAATATATTATTACTTTACTATTGCTTATATAGTATTTTGGTAACGGTATTTTACATTTTGTGAAATTAAGTTGAAACAAGAAACTCAATGGGTCAATCAATGTGTGATGTGAAGTTTAATGATTTTTTTATAATTTTATGTTGAATTACTACATTCAACATTTTTCAACTCATACTTCTTCATCTTCTTCGTATTCTTATGATCTTGACTGAGGGTCGTGACTTCGCGACAGCATGAAGTCTCTCGATGTACCTATGAGTATGAGTGCTCTCCAATGCACGATATTCATAAATAGCTTTACATTATCTTGCATTAAAACAATCTAAAAGTAGTTTTGTGGAATATTTACTTTCACTTACCTATGTCATGTCTAATTTTGTACTAGGTAGCCATCTGTAGGTAGGTGGTTGGAGCCAACTTACGGAAAACATTTAATATTGGCTTGGTTTGTATATGTCTAGTAAACTACGTTTGTTTACAATAATTTACTCCTTAAGTTTGCTGAAGTTCATACTTTTATATCTTATCCTTAATCCTTACTTATATTATAAATGCGAAAGTCCGTTTGTTTGTTTGTTTGTTACGCCTTCACGTCTTTACTACACCGATCATCATGAAATTTAACACACACGTTGTCAGGGGTACAGAGAAGGACATAGGGTACCTTTCATCCCGAAAAAAAGTATTGTTCCCGAGGGATATCAAAAAACTTAACACGCAGACGAAGTCGCGGGCGGCCGCTATTCTATAATATGAAAATGAATCGCTGAATATGTTGCTAAGCGCAAATCTCGAGAGCAGCTGAACCGATTTCGCTAATTCTTTTTTTGTTGTGTTTGTTATAATCATGAGAAGGTTCTTTTGATAGAAAAAATAAAGAAAATTGCGCGGAAAATTAGAACATAAGAATACTTAACCACCATGTAAAATTTAATTTGGACAATTTAAACTTTTTTAATGTAACCTAGGTCCGTGATGTAACCTTATTTATACGGGCTGCAAATATCGTCAAAGAGGATGTAAAAAAACTGAATGTCTCGTCGTTTAAAATTCGAATTCAATATTCATCATAACTAAGACAGGACTCAGGACAACGTTTGTCGGGTCAGCTCATAGATATAGAAAAATTTTCGCTGCGCTCAAGGTCAGCTAGTTGGATAAATAATTATAACGAATTAAATTACATGACTGTCCAGTAACGATCAGTAACATGTCCAATGATTCACGGTGTTTGGACACGGCGCGTGGCATCCTCATTGTGCCTGATGTTTAACAAACAAACTTTCGAGGAAATCGAAACTCGCCTTTGTTTGTTAAAACAAAACAGGACGCATAGATCGTTAGTAATGTGTCATCACGTCATCAGTGAAATATATCATTTGCATGTAGATTACTGATATATAGGCCTAATAGTGCTAATAGTGTACAACATAACCACTTGGGTCTGGCACATTTGCAGTAACTACAAGGTGTACATACATACAGCAAAAATCTAGATATTATTATTAGGGAAACTGATATAACCTTTTCTGAAAATATTTCAAGACAGTTAAAGTTTCTCCCTTTTTTAATTTTTTTATAACTACAACTAAATAATTTTTGTAGTAATGTGTAACTTTAAATTGAATAAATCAACGAAAAATTCGCGAATTCTTCATTGATGCGACATTCTGCCAGTGTATAGGAATGCAATAGGGCAGTCCTAAATCCGAGTGTAAACATCCCCGCTACACCCCTTGCTGGTAACTCAATATTCAGCATATACCTATATAACAGGGTTGGCGATTTTAAACTTTAAACAACATTTTTACTGCCAACAATATTTTAATAACGTACAAGACTTAACAATATCTTAGTGAGTTTATAAGCTTATGAACACAGAATCAATTTCTAATAAGCAACTTTACTTCGTCGTCAATAATGATTATGATAAAAGTGTTTAACGGAAATAATTAGGTAGGTGTAGATAAAGTAGCACTAATTAATGTTTGTACCTGAAACTTCGGAGTATTTTACGGGTTATCTAATTGTAATAGACCTATTAGATATTAACTTAAAGAGATAGCCCTAGTCCTCCCCCAACCAGACATGCACCAGGCCCTTCTTTAATAAAACATCTCGATAATGAAAAGTCAGACAGTCATCGAGGGTGGCGAATACCCCTCGATCTGCGACCGGCCTCGTGTGCCCAAAACCAGCCTCTATGACCCCGAGAATAATCGTTAAAATTAAACGATAGGGCACTCCGCGCAATAAATATCTTAATGATATGGAATCAGAAAGTATCTTTGAAAGCGCACGCTAAAAAAGGCGTATGTGTTAGACGGGGTGTCGAGAAATGTGCTTTATGTTTTTTGTCGAAGGTCGGTTATGATTTTCATAATTTTCGTGACGGGATGGTGGAAAGACATTTGACATTCATTGCGTTTTATTCGAGCGGGCACGTGCGGGGCCACCTGTCGCTGATTCTGCACTTGTTCGTGTACCATTTAATGAGCGAATGCTAATTCTTAATTGCTAGCTACAGGACGGAAATGTATGCACACAATCTGCACTGCCGATAAGATGAAACAGGTTGTTTATCTTATGTAGTAACTAAAACTTTAAATAACTTTTACGTGATCAGATAGGTAATTCAAGATTTCTTAGAACATTTCCGCTTTCCTTGAAATCACAGAACGGAAAGTAACATAGAAAAATCTTTTTTGATGATGGTCGTAAAAATGTCTTCTTACTTATCTGTTATTGACCGTTCTCTTTTGTATCACTGTTCTGTTTTAGATATGCACAGATCAAAAACCAAGCTTCCTGGGATGGGATGGAGTATGACCATTAATTCCTGGATGCAATCACTGGTTTCGAAATGATAATTGTCAACGATTTTGTTGATTTCAATGTAAATCGATTCTCGTCGCGTCGATGCAAATGGCCGGCGCCGGATGCGACCGCCCAGCCACAATGGCTGCGTCGACAATACGAATACAAAATGGCGCCTCTTTATTGCTTACCCGAAGTGGTGTCAACAGTTTGTACGCGGACACTTCCCGTGGTTACGTGATACGATTAACATTCCATTGTTCGGCCACTTCTAAGCTCTGAAGGATTGAATGTCATATTCTTTCTTGGAACTCCATAAGCGCAGGAGCAGTTGCTACAATACTGCTTTCAGGTCATGGTCATAATAGAAAGAGCTCTATCGTACCATTTCTTTCAACTTTCAGGAGTCTTGAAAACCTAGATAGCTGTCCAAATAGTTTTATTACATCACCGTTAGCTGATGTTTGTGGTCAACCTATGTCTGCTTTTTACGCTTCTTTCATTATTGAAAGACGAATACCTACTTCTTTACTCAATACTATATTCAATTTATTGAGATTATATTTTTTGGTGCTGCTGCCAGGTATCACAATAAGTCTTAAATGGGTAGGTATAGGTACTGAAAATTTATAACACCAATCAAATAGTTAAATCGTATTTTGTGTAAGCTACCGATCTATAGCCGATGATCAATTAAATATTTGCGATACCCATTTAACCAATCACCTTAATTGAGAATTGAGTACCATCAAATTTATTACAAGTAGTCCTATTAAATTGAAGATTTAAATTGATTTAATCGTAAACAACTTTAACGTGTTTGTTGTCTATCCGGTTCTGAACTTTTTGATATCAATCCGACAGTTGCAATAAAAATGAAAAAAGTCTTTGCATAAACTTAATGTTTTATATCTATATCTTACTTACTTACTATAAGCTCGATATGCAATTTGTCTACTGTAACATACAAACATAGATCTGTATAATCAAACTTTTTGCCACTAGATTTGAGCAGATCTCATTTAGACAACAATTTAAATCAAACCTGAAAATCTAAAATTGATCCATTTGGCTGAGTACAAGTTGTTAATGTTGGGACAAACTGACTTCTAGTAAACAATCATCTATCTCGAACTACTTCATGCTTCGGAAGGCAATTTAGGCTTCGATCAAGAATACCCTAGGATCCGTTCAGAGTCCCAAAAATGGCACCTCAAATAGCGTCCCACTTACAAACTAATGGGCGCTTATTTTCACAAAGTAAGTGACAAAATAAGCTTATTTTGTACAAAATAAGTGATATAAAATGTGAGTTTGTAAATAAGAGGTGATTATGTACAAAATAAGCGCCAAGTTTGTAAGTGGGGCGCTATTTAGGTGCCATTTTTGTACAGGTATTGTTTTAGTTCGTGAAACTTTATCTAGGATATTCTTGATCGAAGAATTTAGGCTGATGGTCCCGGCTGCATCCACCTTACCATCCTCCTTATCCATCCATAAAGAAGGCCCACAAGCCTTCGTTAGTTAAGTCTCACTGCCGGGCAAGTGAGACAGTTATTGAATATAATTGATCACGAAGAGGAGTTTGTATTATTTTATCTTTGGAAGGATGACTGTTCAGATTTCTACTAAAAACAACTACAAACTGACAGACAAAGGCGCATTGAGAGTCCCAGTGTCCCAGTATCCTATCGGAATAGTAAATTAGGGCCCGCACCTGTGTGGCCGATCACCAAAAAACGTGGGCGAGTCAGGGGGGGTAATTACGTAACTTTGTTGCAATCAACTCTGACAGAAATCGCACATACAGCACTGCTTTAGTAAGAACCAATGTGACAACTATCTTAACTAAAGCAGCAATGCAACCGCGCTTTCAATTGATTTCAATCGAGAATTGTTAGCAACAACTTTACGTAATCAAGGTACCGGACTAAACGAATTATTAACCGCTACCTGGCACTTCCTCACGTGCACACAGATTTCTTTCTCTGCAACATCGCGTTTAGCTTCATCCATTGCTCCTTTACCATCACCATAAAAGTCTGTATCACTAGTTAAATCAGTATTGTATGTTAAATTTGAAATATCACTTATAACAATTTGAGTGTTATGATCGTTTATTAGTCCAATGGATCCGCCTTCATTCTCAGGTACATTTTTGTATTGAAGATACGTTTCTGTTTTTTGTTGTGTTTTAAAAGCCTTTGGGACGTCAGGTTTCCAAAGATTTGTTAATAAGACGGTTTTTAGTGATCAGTGGTGTGGTGACGGGAATACACATTATTTCGCTAAACACAAATTATGTTTTTTCCATTTATTGGAAATGTCAATTTTGTAGTTAATTTCTATTTTATATACGTACCCAATTTAGTACCTACCCAATGTTTTGAGTGGAGAGTTGTGGTTACAAATATTATATTTAGTGGTGATATAGGAAGTTTCTTTTTATCATGTAAAAATATTTTCTGTAATCAAAGAACTTCAAGATTATACACAATTTTTTAACATATATAAAAATAATAATAAAAGTGCTAAAATATTACTTTTCATGTTATAATTTTATACGGAACCAGGGTGAGAAGATAACTTTTTTGCTCTCTATCTTTATTGGCTAGTCATTGGATGTCGTTATAATTTTCTGGATTAGGTTGGAATTTAAATTAGGTTGATACGTCGCATTCATGTTTTTATTGATTTCTTTCATTGCATAATTATATAGTTAAAAAATATGTTAAAGTTTTCTTTGATGAATCAGTGTGGGCGTATGTATTTAGGGGAAAGTCTGGTAATTTGGACCATTTTTTTTTTTTTTTTTTTTTTTCAAATGCATTTTACATACCTATTTTTTGCACTTTTACAAATATCTATCGTATAAAATGAAACAGAAACTATTAGGCTTTGCATTTATTAAGCATTAATCAACATGATTCTTGTAGTTTTAATAAAAATCAACAAAATATGAGATCTGAGCTTTGTTCCAATTTAGCCAACTAGTTTTGTAATTTGGACCACAGGGTTGCTAAATTGGGCTTCTATAGATTTCAAGCTTAAAAGACCTTAACAAAATATCATAACTTATATACCTAACTTACAAATAATGTGAAAGAGGAAATATGTAGTTAAATCTCATAAATCTAAAAATGTTAGCCCCTCAATTAAGACAATCATCACAAATGTTTGGGATTTGAGTACAAGTTTCTTTAATCCAATTATGGTAACGCAAACACTGTATCCAGTATACTTTGGGGTCTCTTTTATCATTATGATAAATTTTGCCTTTGATACATTCATTCTTTTTGGCTTCTAACTCAACGCTGCTATCTTTGTGTGGTCCATTTTAGCCAACTCTATGCGGTCCATTTTCACCAACTGGGTGAAATATGCTATAAAAAAAAACTAATAAAATTATAATCTTTAAATACCGGAAAACTTTTTACGTATTTTTAATGCACACTAATTTACGCTTCCAAATCATAAAATAGAAACACTGTTTACGTCTCTTTAACTAAACTACACGCTTAGCAAAAATCGTTGAAAATTACAACAAAAACAACAGAAAAAGATTTTTCAAAACAAAACACACATGTTCAAAGTCACAGCAAAAACAATATGGCCGATATATAATGAAATTAGCTGCGTACCGCTAGGCGTTGCTAACAAAGAAATTAAAAGAATACTTTAAGCAATATGAGGGTGGTCCAATTTAGTTGGCGGTCCAAAATACTCGACTTTCCCCTATATCCGTTAATTAAAAAAGGTTGCTTTAGTAAGTCAAATTATTTAATTTGGACTTTTATTGCTTTTCATTCCATTAGTTAATTATTTTTTTTGGATATGAAGGAAAGTAGAAACACTTAAGCAAGCACTATTATATATTTAATTAAATGGTTATCTGTGAAGCTAATTATAGCTCAGTAAGACTATTTATTATGATACTTGAAAAATTAGAGCTATCAAAACAAAATAAAATAAAATTCTTGACAAAGAGGGTCATTAAGTACTTAATTCAAAATTCACTTTCTTCAAACCAATACCTACTGACATAGTAAGTACGGAATCAAATTGTTGTTACAACTAATTTCTTTATACTATATTACCTACATTACCTATAAAAAATATATGAGTGGGTTATTGCCAAAGGTCCACAGCTCTATTGTTTTCAAAAAATGTAAGTTCACACTTTGGTTCCCAACGGGTCCATGACATTCAAGATTAAAAAGCATTTTCTTTTCCAGTGGGTCCAGAATAAGAGGGCTCAACGCTTTGATAACTTGCCATAACTGTCAACTCAATAAACAAGTCACAATACTATCCAATAAGTTTCCAATGCTGCTGGTAACATTTGTGCAGTACGCTGATGAGTAATGGCCTCAGAATGCATGGCTGATAAACAGGCGCCACGGAGGCGGATTGGTCTACCACGAGGAATAGATAACCGGTTGCATTCATGACGAATGACCTGCACCTGTTAAAGAAATACTTATGGACATAATAGTAAATAAAATAGAGTCATAGGTACTTAGCCTCGTAACACAAAGAATATATATACCTACACGCCTATCAAAACACATAGTTTTGTGCGCCAGTCAGTATTTACGTGATTTTAAATTCCAAAGCCATAAAGATTAAAAACACAAATAGTTAGTGCCCAAAAAGGGCCAATATATTCTGTAATTATATTTTTAAAAGAGTCAGCACCTCATTACTGATTTTAATAATTGCAGCTGTCCTGTTTCATCGCACCCGTAGAAGTTCTTGCACCTCTGGTTTGTATAGAATTCTTATTCCTTTTATGATCGTCCATAAAAATGTGCATTTTTAGTCCAAATAAGGGATGCAGGACGCCCGATGCGGAGCACTGATTTCTTTTATTAACGAGATTGATATGTGTGTTTCTATCAAGTTAAGGACACGACCACTTTCCTTGCAGAGTTAGAAACAAAAAATAAAGGCTAGGGGTGCTAGGCACATAATATTTTTAAGCAGTCAACTTTAATCACATTTAAGAAAGTAAATGCAGGTTTAAGATGAGTAAACCAAAACATCTATAGATAAAGCCTTACCAATAGTTTTCCTAGAATAACTTGCGCAAGGTAGAGAAATTTGGTTTTCATTAGTTGATGGAGGTGACAACCCTCGGTCATAAGATCAAGTTAAGGAACACTAAAATGGACACAAGAATCATGTCGGATGGGGCAACTAGCATAAACTGAGGGCAATAAAGTTTCTTTCGTCCCCATTAATGCCACGATCAGCATATTCATTGTGCAGTCAAAAGAAGCCCTTTTAGCAACAGACAAAACGAATTCAATGCAAATGGATTATAATTTGCAAAAAAAATTTCAAGATTGATTCAATCGTTCCACTAAAGTGACATGAAAGTTATAAAGATATCAAACTTGAATTTATTTTGGTTATTTTGTGACGTGATATTATCTGTTATTGACCCTTTCTTACATAAAGGTATGGTATCATAGAAATATCCTTTTAAGTATCGCTGAATTTGTAACTGTTAGATCTGGTGTGGTATCCACTAACTTTTCCATACATTTGTAATTCAAATTGATTATTCAAAGCGCTCGCGCAGATTTTCTTGGACGCTGGCACAAAAGCGGCCTAATCACCATCAGTTATTCCGACGCTGCCTTTTGTTACATTATCGACGTCGACGATCGACTCGGATCGGATTTCCCCATTCCAAGTGCGAAATGCCTCGTAAATTTAGCGAGCAATAGGCATATTTTGTTGTTATAAATCGTTATTTACGATGAGTTTACTCGACCGAGTGTTTTGTGTAATAGGATCTATGGTGGATGGAGCGTTCTAAGGTATTGTATGCGCCGGCGCCGCTCCGTATAAGGCCGGCGCGGAGGTAATGCTCGGTGACGTCATCGGCATCGTGCAGCCTTGCCATAGTACACTTGGATTGGAGTAAGTACAAATAGGAAGTTCCAGAAATTGATTGATTTAAAACCTATCAATGTCAAAGACTAGGCTGGGCCCAGACCTCCGTTTATTTGCTGTTCTACAGAACAGTCTACACACCCACTAATAAATTTTACTCAGTTTCGCTAATTATTATTGATGCTGTGATATCTCATTTTACAGAATAAATATAGGACCAAATATACAATATATCCATCTAAATATATCCATCTACTTCAAAATTGAACTTGATAAGCAGAATAAGAAGAAAAGCAGATTCTATGATCTTTGTATAAGATTTGATACTTCCCATTTTCTTAAGACCCATCACCTGTTTAATATTTGGTCCGTAAACGTGATTGTCAAATGTTTAAGCCAAAATGGCGATGTTATTAGAGCTTGATACGTTAGTATGTGTTTCGTGATAATTGTTTAGTGTTTATACTGTGTTATCTCGTCGTGTGGTCCTCCGCAGAGAGCGACACCTGTGAGCAAAGTCAATGATCTGCGTCCGCGCACGTGTGCCGATGCCGCCCGCGATTTACGCCCAACCGGCGAATGCAATCGCATAATATTACCACAGAATACATATATTACTAGGGACGTGGGAGACGATTCTCTTTTTTCTTTAATAATATACCTACCTAGAAGAGACGTAATGATTAGCGATGAACAAAAAGAGTCTGTGAACATCACAATAGATGTACAACTTAATAAATTAAATTACATGTCATGTTGCTGAGCAATTTACTCCACGAAGACTGTTTCTTAATTAATTTGGATTATTCAAATAACGAAATTGTACCAGTACTTACAGATAAAGTAGCAAACTTTTCCAGAAAAAGTTTTAAATAACAGTTTGAATACAAACAAAAAAAAATCATTTTCTAAAATCACGGGGGTTTGCCCGGAATGCTAGATTTAAACTTATACATAAGTACTTACTACCTACATTGCAGAAAATTTATTTTATTAGACAAATTCATCTCGCAATACAATAACTTAAACTGATTACTGGCAATGAAAGCAGACTGTAATAAAATGAATAAAGTACTTTTAGATAAAAAAATATGAAAATGTTGGTATTTAAAGAGCTTTCACGAAACAATATAGTAATCTCAAACTTAAAGTTTTATTGAGGACGAAGGATTGTTTAAGTAGGTAGTAAAAATATGAAGCCATTGTTAAACAAATGATTTTTTTATTCATAAACATTGTACCACTTCAAAACTTTTGTGAAAAGAAAAGGTGGAAACAATACGCTCAAGTGGTAACCTTTGTCATTTGTTTCTTCTATACCTTTGTCTATTATTGTCTGTATTTTTTACCTAAGTAAAAGGTAAAAGTAAAAATAAAGTAGGTATGTCTCTCAAGTGTATATACTCGTTTGTTACGGAACTTTGTTATTGAGGACTGGCAGTATCTAATAAGGAGAGATAGGCCATTAACCTCCACACGGTCTCAATCATTGCCAGTGGGTGTTAACAACTGCTATTAACATCTCTTTACTAGCTTCATACCACTTGGAATATAGCCAAGTTACCTTTTGTCGCATTGTCTATGATAAACATTTTAGTAACGTTATGCGTATTTAATAGTCTTTCTATGTTATAGTTTTATGTTCCGCAACTCGATGGTATTAAAAATGTGATTTACTGTTACGAAATGATACCGACGAACTTATCATTACCGTATGGTTTTACTCTACCTATGTCATTAGCCTTTTTTCAACACATTTGCTCGTAAAGTGACTCCTAATACATCGCTTTTAGGGCCATAAACCGAGCTAAAACAAACGCGTGCAATAATATATAAAACACTAGTTGGTTATTGAATTATCCCTACAAAGTTAAATAAGTACCTTACGGCAAGTTCTATGCGAGTAAACAGAGCATTCCCAATTTAACCGGGTTATACAGTTATTTTTTTTAGTAACAACAAAGAGGTTTTATGCCGCTGAAAATTCATATACATTTTTGGAATAAATAAATGTGTAAGTCTTTAATTAAGTGAAACAAATATTTATTATTATCAAATTATTAATAATTCACAACATTTTGCAATAAAATATTAAAATATTTACATTTTATCAGTTAAAATTCTAATTTTGAAGTGGCTGTATGCCCACTCACCCCTTTGTTCGCAAAATATTCTTGCGTTTGGCGTGTGAAAAAAACAAAAAAAAACCTGCGTGCCTTTTCCCATCATAATTATCATATTTTGTTTTTGTCGTATTTGTTGCTGTGTGGTAAATTACTTTGTTTTTTTCTCGCGAATGTGTTGAAAAACGTCGTATGAAACTCGTTAGCTCTTGCTAATTGCACGCTCGGCTGAGTTCTGCCCTCGCCTGCGGCTCGGGCTGCAACCCACAGCCTTGTGTGCAATGATCAACCTAAGCTAACTTGTCTCATAATGTACTATTAACAAGAAATTAGTTTATAATTAGTTATTACGTTTTTTGTAGAAGTTGCATATAAAAAGACTTTTGTACTACGTATTGAACTTAGATAATTAACTTATTTGTTAAAAATAAAATGTTGCGTTTTATCAAATTTGGTTATTTTTCTGGTTTTCGAGAGTGCAAAATCTATTGTTCGTAAGTGAAAAATCTTGAAATGAAAATTGGTTTTCTATTACACAAATATTACAAAGGTTGTTTGTAAAATTCTGTGATATTACATTGCATAAAACAACGTTTTACAAATGCGTGTTCCATACTTATTATGGTATATTTATCACGTAACGAAAGAAAGCTATGCCTTTGTCAATAGAACGGTAAGTTGCCAAACGAATGGCAATGATCGTTTAAGATTGATCGGTAGAGAAAAGGTTCTGTCTGGCACTAATCTTTAGTAAATATGCAACTTAAATTAATAGGTAGATCATGTTAATTCGATTGTGTACCTTATGGACAGGACAGGAACTTACAACTTATTCTACACTAATTATTGTGAAGTGCGTTTGTAAGTAGAAGGTAAACTTTGAAACTACTCATCCGATTTCAAAAATTCTTGCACCATTAGAAAGCTGTAGTTTACTACTATCACTGAATGAAATAAATAAGCTATATTTTGTTACTGAAATCCCACGGGAAGTGGAATTTCACGCAAAAGCTAGCTGAATAAAACAAATTGAATATCGCATACCTCACAGTACAAAACGAGCGTATTATGTCATTATGTCATGAACATGACGTTGTTTGCAGCTTTATATTGGCAAGATTGTTTTCACCTTCGTTTCATACTCACGCTTTTTGTATGACACTCCCGTCTCTTAAAACGCTAGTTTTACTATTGAAAATGGTTATCAAATGCAAATCGCCTGAGACGTATTTTTGACCATATCTCCGAGGATTTTGAGAGGATCGAAATAGGAATAGTACCAAAAGTTGAGGAATTTATCGAGACACCTGTGAACATTTGAATTTTGAAAATCTACTGGTAAGTTTTATTGGAATTTTGTAAAATTCCGAAAATTCCGGGTTTTTTGGGGGGTGTTTGTTTACTAAATTGTAAATATTTCTGGAAAAAAACCGACTTAAGAAAAAATGAAAAAAAGGGTCTTAGGGTATTAGTTTAGCTACCAAGTGGAGAAATAATTTTAAAAATCGGTCAATAATTGTGACCTGTAGGTGGTCCCTTTAGATTTGGAATTGTAGAAAAACGGCTGTTTCCGTAAATAAAAAGTGATGTAGCTTCTATGATTATTGACCGATCGTCATGATAATAGTGTTAAAAGATGCAGAAGCAGACGAGAAGTGCATTCGTTGGAATTTTGAAAATCGGTTAATAATATTTCGGCTGCGTCGAGGCAGTCAGCGGGCGCTTTTGTGACACGAGGCGGAGCCGAGTGTCACAATCGTAAAAATAAATATAGGTACTAATACCTAGGTAACTTTAAAAATATAATATGTAGGACTGCATTTGATTTGATTTTAGTTTTTCGTAAATTTTGGTGTTCATTTTCAATGCTCCGATTCTTGCGGGGACTGTAAAATCTGTGAATTTTTTTTACATTCTCTTTGATCGCATACGTTCTTTTCGTGCAACGTAAACTGGATTAAAATTATGTTTTTAATTAAAATTCCCAAGCTTTATGGAGTTCTTATTGTTTCACGTTTGGAATTCATAGCATTAAATTATACAAGCTACTGTAATATTTCAAGATAAGTGCTTAATACATTCACCGGTGTATTTCTATTAACGAATTCCGTTTCACAATGTTGAAATATTGTACATTCGCTGTTAAATGCAATAGAGGTGTAACTAAAGAGTTTCTAGCTTTGAATATTACAATGAGGCAATGGTAAGAATGGTTGGCGCGGGTTTGTATAGCGCATCGGCTGTCAACACGGCTTGCGCTCGCGCAGCTTATGGGCCATTGTTCGGGAACAAACGCAGGAAACTGTAAAGTCGAAAGTCCGCTTGTTAGATTTCGCTGTAGACACAGGTAGGTCGCAGGTGTCTTACAGCTCTAGGTAGGGTGGCCATATACACAATATTTTCCAGGACAATGCCTTAGTTTAGTGCCCTAGTTAAGTCGAGTACATTTATGCCAAGTAGGTATGCCTAGGCCTAGGCTGCCATCCAGAGAACAATTTCCAATCTAAGAAGACGATTTTTTTAATTATTTTGGGACTTTGCTGCCTTTTCCCTTGCTTAATGGTATCAGAGTCTGCTTTTTCCCATATGTTTTAGCTAAGACGTTTTTGAATATTAATTAGAGTGCTTTAGGAGAGTGCTTAAGTGAAACATGTAAACGGTCGTCTTATGACTAAAGAGAGTAACGTTCTAGTAGCCTTTCTACTCGCTTTCCAGTAGCACCCCCTGCGCGCCCGCTCACCCCCCGCGCGATACTTTCCTCGCACTCGCACTGGAAGCATGTAAATCGACATTTTAGTAGCGTCTTTAGTAGAGTGCATTTGCCGGTGAACGCGAGACGTGTAATTGAATTAAATAATCAGTATTAGGCATGGCGAAAATGACACTATACTGCGTGCGTGTAAACGGTCACTGGAAAGGCACCAAAACTACTAAAGCACTCGCATTCGAATCTACTCGCGCGCTACTAAGCACTATACTAAAGACTAAGATAATATAAACCAGCCTTTAGAGTTAGTTCTTATTTAAAGGTATTTAGTTAAAAAGTTTTTGATTTGAAAAGGCCAGCGTAATATTTTCCCAGATTTTCCGATTACTTGGCTACTCTACCTCCAGCCGAGCTGCAACGAGGGCACAACAATTCTAACTAGTACACAATACTGTGCGGTTTTTAAAAGGCGTATATAAAGGAGAGGAAGTTATTTGTGCTATACAGATTTTGCGATGGCATAAAGGGATATATCAATTAGTATGGCACTGCTCGGTGCAACGGGTGTTGGCTAAACATCGCCGAACATGAAATAGACAATATAATGAATAAGTTGTGAGGTGTATTATACCGCTTGTGAAGAATGTTTGGAACGTCATACTCGGTACTTATATTGAAGGAATATTCCATTGAGCTATTGAATTTTGAAGTTTCGTGCGGTTGAGACGCGCATTTTTAACTTGTAATTCAATCTCGCATTTTCAGTTTGAATTACAAGTTACAAATACTTGTAATTTAAACTGAGAATGCGAGATCTTCAATGAAATAGTCAAGTGAAATCTACTTTTAGGGGTAAAATGCCATTTCTTGATTTCATTTCGTCAATAAAATTATTAAAAGGTTTCAATTTGTTTTCATAGGAATAGAGCAAGTGATGAGTTATGCTCCAGAAAAACGATTTTCATTTATTTATCTTTTTTTTCTTGTTTGTTGGTATGTACACAGTATACATAATAAACTTGATGTTAAAAGTATAGCGTTCCCTTGTCACTTTCCCCTTCAAGTGGCGGCTTCTAGTTGCTATGGAGACGGCTTTCCATGGCTGCGTGCATTGGTCGGAAAATTCAAAATGGCGTGCGGTATCGATCGCGGGGTGATGAGGGAGGCTTCGGGGGTGCGAGCTAAACTTGCCTCACCTCTGACTTTGTGAGTGTTTACAGTTTAATTTAAGCAATTTTGTAAAAGGCAGATTTGAGGTCTGAGAGCTAAGACCCATTAAAAGCAACTTTAAGCCGAGCGATGCGAGTCATCTGAATCTGTTATACCCATCTCGGTAAGTATATCGACTGTATCTAAGCAACGATTCTAAGCAAGCATTTACATTGCAAATTAGAAAATAAACATTTTAAATAAAAAGATGTTTAAGTCTGTCCAATTACTTAAATCATAATGCACAAATGTGGGATCCGTTTTTTAAACCAATGTGACCAAATTGTCATATTTTTTATGACGCAATGTTTATTACAAAAATGACATCCTGGCCAAAATAAATTTTCAATGCATACTGTTGTTTCCGTTGCCCTGTTATACATACTAAATCACCATTTTATTTTTTAACAAAAACCGAGGGCTAATTTTAAATATCGCTCTTAAGACAGACAAAGGCGCTTGTTTGAGAGTTGGCACGTGCGAGTTAGGTATTTCGAGTGTCGCTGTCGATCACTGACAAGCGATGTATGCTAAATGTCAAATCAACTATGCTATGCGGACATATTGTGGCGAGACGATATGACGGACACCCAAAGATATTATTAGCTCACACCTCTGTAGATGAAATGGTTAGGTATTTTTTAAGTTATTTATAGCCTTAATAGGAGGCATTCTTGACGTAGTAGGTTCTAAAAACTTTGTGAACTTGCTACATGATAGTACAATAATTATTTTGAACATAAGTATTAAGTACGATTAATAACAATTACAATAGCTATAGAACATCATATATACAGCTTGACCATAAAGAGTTGACAAAAATTGAGGTCGCCACTTTGTATGTAAACATGTCAAAATCACGAATAATTTGGCAACACTGACTATATTTTGTACTGAAAAATTTTAGTTCCATTTTATTTAATTTCAACTCTTTATGGTAGCTGTACTTCACTACATAGTATATCAAAGTCGCTTTCTCTGTCCCTATATCCCTATGTATGCTTAAATCTTTTAAACTACGGAACGGATTTTAATGCGGTTTTTTTAATAGATAGAGTGATTCAAGAGGAAGGTTTATAAATGTATGATACATGGTGTCAAATTCCACACTACTTCGGAAGCGAAGCGAGGGCGGGTCGCTAGTACGTAATAAAAACAACAACATTACAACAATAACAACTAGAATTACTAATTGTAGTTTAGTTGTTACTGTTTAAAAACAAATCTAAGGTGTTTTGAGTACCTAATGTAACAAGTGTTACTTTTGATTGAATTTATCGGTGATGATGCTGATGTGGGTTTAAATAAGTTTGACCATATATTCTGTGAGCTCCGAGCCTATTGAATCTAAAAATATTTGTTTAGAGCATCGAAATATTCGATAGTTCAGAGAGTAAAATCACTTTTCTATCAAGATACTTATTTTTTTTACATCTTACATCAGCACGTAAGTAGAGATACTGTTTATTACCAATATCTTTACACTTGCCTTATTGACGCCAAGATCTTCATAGAAAAGTACTTAAAAAGACTACAATGGATTCTTAAAGGGGACTTTTCAAAGGCGGAAGTATTTCGCGCCGGAAGTACGCGCGATTGTCTTCCTATTTTTTTCGTGAGGGGACATCGCTCGATGATTTCAAAATAGTATACACTGATTTTTCAGATATTTCAGGTTATTTTTAATTGCTTGCTTTCGGGATAATAGGAATGAGAAAAATACGCGCGCGGAAGCGAGACCGATTTGGCAGATTGGGCAAAAAACAAAAACAAAATTAATTCGTAGTAAATAACCATAGAAGTCAAAGAGAAAGCTTTTACACGATTCTGAATATTGATGATACAAAAAATATCGTGAATAGCTAATGCAGTTTTTTAAATAATATCAGACTTAAGAGGTATTTTCGAAATTAAAATCGAACCAAAATCATTGAATCGCGTTTTTGTTTCATTACGTGTCTGGATATGGATATAATGAAATATTTTAGATCCGTAGGATCTTTCAGCGACCTAAGCTATGGCATTACATCAAAAAGGTCTAAAGTTTGTTTGTTTGTCATTAGTCCAAAAGTAAACATTTTCTATTTCTAAGCTTTCTTTTACTTTTTAACATAAAAGTGCTTTATTTTATTTACCTACTACTTGTTTGTGACATAACTGTCTGTAGCCGTCAGTTAACTGGTACACCTATGTATTTTTAAGACAGCTGAAACATAACTAAACAGGATTTTTATTGGTCGTAAATTATAGCACTCGCAGTCTTCAACAGATGTAACATTACCACAGGTTACCAAATAAACGGCCAATTTTACAATCGACTTTTGATGTGGTGTTTTATCTGCTCTGTGGGCGTGTCCAATGTGCGAGACAATGGACAAATGGTGGAAGAGCAGTATCTCAGCTTTTAGTAATTAAGTAATATTTTGTAGATAGGGAATTAAGGAAGGTTTTGAGTATGAATGTGGATGGATGCATGGATGGGTAGAGGAACGGATGGATTGTATAAAAGTTAATGACTATGACTATAACATAACCTCTACTTGCAGTCGGGTAAAAAGGAGATTAATGTGAGATGATGACTGATAGAGACCATGTAGGTATGTGATGTACTCATCATCCATGAAATCATTTCATGAAGTGCCATCATTTACTGAAATCGTCAAGCACTTTGTGATGTAGCCAATTTAACGATAAAGCCATGACATAATGGAGGCATAGAGATTTTAACTTCATTATACTTATTTAACTGGCACAGGTGAAAAAAGTTTGATACTTTTTTCACCTATTGCCTGGTAAATAGGGAAGCTTAGAGCAAGACGGGCATCTGTACCAGAAGGCTGGTTCTTTCGGGACGAAGAGTTGCTCTAAGTAGGGAAGTAAGACACGTTGTTTATGTCAAATTTTAGTTACTCCCAACTACGTTGACTTCTTATTACGTCTCGTTTAGTAGTGATAGATAAGATAGTGAAAAAGAAAATTCTCAGGCTAACGACTAAAGACAAAAATCTACTTAGAAGCATTGCGTAAATACGAATTCTTATCATTGACAGGGGAAAAACAGCTGACGACCGATCAGTTCGTGATTACAGTAGGAGATACTGTTTTGTACGTTATCAAGAAGACAATGATCTATTTTGACGCGAGGTGCGTAAAGAGGCGGCCACGTGGCGGGCAGCTGCGCGGGCGCACGTGCTGCGTATTTATACTGCGCGACGCCGACGCCGCCGACCGACGCCGACCGACGCCCGCACATGCTGCACTTACTTACGTTCCTCATTATAAGTGTTCGATATTTACTTCTTGTCATGTGTAGGTTTACGACTTTCAGTTTCAGTGTATTTTTGGCAAGAAACATCTGGGTCCCAAAATTCTACTAACATTGATTAAATACAATTAATATGGATTTTAGGCATCACGCTGCATCATGCTTAACTGTAGATTTTAAATTATAAATGATTTAAAAATTAAAGTGCTGAACACGCATTACGCAGGCTTCAACATTTTATCGAAACAACCTTAGCGTCGCACAATTAACGTCAATTTGAACGCTCTGGAAAACTGTTATTTTTTTTGATGTTACAGTTGAACTAACGCTATGTTAGCAAAATTTCTGACATTTTGGCAAAGAAACATAGTAACAAGCTTTTTCGTGATGAAAATTCATCAATACTTAAGAAATTTTCCAAATATTTATTAGGATAAATAGTTATCTTAGCTGTAAGTCTTCTTTAAAGTCTTAACCAATACACATTTTATATCGTAAGATCCGACAGATTTTCCATAAAGTTTTCCGTTTTTCCTTTAAATGAGGAATCCTAAAATCTGAAAGAATTAAGAAGTTAGTTGTGGATATCTATTGCGAGCCGTGTGGACAGACAGACGGAAGTCGCGGCGGCAGGCGACGGACGGCGAAATATGAACACTACGCGTATTAATCTGGTCAATTATTACGAAAGTGACGCGGAGGCGCAGCTTCCGTTGGTCCCAGGGCTAGCCTGTACGGAATTCATTAATGATAATAATCCTTTATTTTGGGTAACTAATGGCCTATATGATAAATACTCAGACTAACAGACCCGCACCAAAAAAATATCTTTACTACTCGTATTGCGCGACGAGATGCGACTTGTAGTCTTTCATTTCCTACTAGGTAGGTAGTAGGAAATGGAAGGTTCTACAAGTCGCGTAGTCGCGTAGGTAGGTAGGCATACCTACTACTTAACTAAGAACGTATACCCAAATCTTCCACTATGAATAAAAATAAATTAAGATATTTGGTTGTAATTTTTTATGGCTTTAAAGAACGCCCGTCGCCCATATCTATTTTGTAGAATAACAATTTATCGTATTCAAGGACTGGACATCAGTTACAAAATAATTACAATAAAACAGTAATTTAAGTCACCCATCGGGCGTCTTACCAAACTGCAGAAGTATGATGCCATGATGAGTTAGTCAGTTCTACTTAGCTAGTAAGTGCAACTGTGTGAGATAACAATGAGTTATAAATAAAACTCGTGTCTCTATAAGGTTTTTCGTTGTTTATGGACCAGCTTCGATTAATGAAATGAAAATATCATGATGATTACAATACGCATTGACTGATCATAACTATAGTGACCTTAAAAGTTGAAATGAAATTACTGATGTGTACTTATTCATACAGTACTCTGCAGCAGCCCTAGCTAGAGGTTGGAGCTCGCTCGCAGCATCGTCCAGGCCGAAGCGCGCGGACAGGTGCGGCCGGCTGCCGCGCGCTCTCATACAAAACCAACGTTTCACATATAAAAGGCACTTCCTTTCATCCCACTACCCACCGTCGGGAATGCCCATTAATTTGCCAACACAATATTTTTAGTGCGCGGCTCGCGTGTAATATATCGCAGCCACGTGTCTCCGTATGTCGCCTGAGGAGCGGCTGCGTCAAATTATTTTCGTTCATGTCACAAGATACAGCGCTCATCTGGACATTTTTCCTTTAAAAATCACACCAGTTGTTGGCTTAATGCGGGCATAGCGCGCTTCCGCTGTAAAGGTGAGAGGGGTGATGGGGAAACCGAGCAGAAAATATTCAAGTATATACAGAGAATAAAAATACTTTACGATGGGCTCTTCGAAAATATTGTCAGTTATTTTTCTTTTTTTTTCAATAAAACGCTCCAGCTTTCAGCCAGCCATAACAGAGTAATATGCAAATGATCAGTAATTTCCGTGGAACTGAGCTCCATCCAGTCCAGTGATGGATGGCGGGCAGCCCGCGGCGTCCGGCCAGCGACACTCATGCGCACCAATCTTCGCATTATCGCGCCGTTTTACGATTTTCACACCGAAACCATCCATCATAACGTAACCATTTGATGTTTTATCCCCTATTTATAGTCGTCTTGTTTGCGGCCTGAAATCACTGTAGTGTGAATATTAATAAATCTTTGAAGATAGCGGCTGTTATTTTTCGGATGCCAGATAATAGTTCTTATGATATATGATAACACTATCCGTTATGGCTCCTGCGGGCTTATTAATGGTCGCTTTTTCAACACTGTATTTTTATCAAAGGAAAATACTTGTTAGAAAATTGATTATGGTTGGGTCTAAAATAAATGTAGTTTGTGGCTGGCTTGAAGAGGTGGTGGTTTTGTTTGTGTGACGATTGGTGTCTTGCTCGTTGCTTGTCAGAGGGAAGTGCGAAAGAAAGCAAAAAGCAGTGAGTGAGTGGAAATAAAGGGCCGACCAAGTGCAAGTTGTGGCGCCATACTATTTGCGGATTAGACACGACATGAACAGAACACGTCTTACTGAACAGTTGCCTGATGTCTCAGCCTATTATTTTTATCCTAGTTTTATGTCTTTGTTAGTGGTTTTTGAATGTTATGTTTATTTCTATTGTTGTAATAGCACAGCAAGTCACTTTAACCAAGAAGACGGTCGAGAGTTGTTTGCAAATATTTTTTTATTATAATATCGACGTAGATGTCTTGAATATTTTCCCTTGAATTGGCGTTAAATAATATAAAAGTTACATGGGCTTTAATATATATAGCATTAGACATGTCTTGAATATTGTTGGAGGTAAATGAATACATTGTGTTTAGTCACCTATTTATATCTATTCAGTGGTAATTATATAGATACCTATATAAAGGTACAAAAAGAAAAAGAAAATAGGTGAAGCTTTTGAACTATTTAAACTTCTGCTGCACTAATTATGAATAATAGTTACACAGACTAAATTCCTTTGCCACGTAACGTTGGTGTGATGAATCGCAGAGTTATGAAATATTTGGTGTCTGGGCGGAATGTCTGGACAAATGGCTGGGCGGGCGGCCCGTGGTACAGAATTGTTGGGTAGGAAAAACACCCATTAATTATTAAGGCCACATTAATTTTAATATATACGAAACATATTTAGATTTTTTTTCTACAACTTCAGTAAGTAGAAGTATACTAATTAACGATCTAATAAAAAAAACTAACTCAGCTAGCATTATGTTTCAGAAATCTATTTCAGCTATAATATGATGTGTCAGCAATATGTCGTATGAGCGATGATCGTGATTGTGTAGCTGGAATCACGTCACCAGCGGACATCCGCGCCGAACGGTCACCGTGCGAGTGACAGCTGCGTGACAACTGTTGCGCATACGCACTTATCACTTTACACAGTCTGTGCAACAATTTCTGTTTCAGCTATGGTCAGCAATGGCTTAGCAATAATGTCACGTGAGCACCTTGAGCGATGATTGTATTGTGTAGCTGTTGGAATCACGTCACCCGCGGACATCCGCGCCGAGCGGTCACTGCGTGAGTGACAGCTACGTGGCAACTGTTGCGCATACGCACTTATCACATTACACCGTCTGTGCAACAATTTCGGTTTCAGCTACATTATTGCTGAGCCATGGCTGATCATAATATCAGCCATGGCTCAGCAATAATGTCGCATGAGCACCTTGAGCGATGACACCCTACACATGTTTTAGAAATAAGATAATGTTTTGTTATATGTATTATTGTTTCTGTGCGAAATAAATAAAAATAATGAAAATAAGTAACACGGTTACATACACACGGTTTGTGCAACAATTAGCTTAATGGAATTTATTTATACACTTTTAAACTTTCGCGTTGCATTTTATTTTATGTATTTATTTTAAAAACACAGGTATTAAACGAGTTTAAAATAAAACCATTAGTTTTGTCAAAACATAAAAAAATATCTATCACGTCTTTTTATTTTAATGCATCTTTCATCTCTCATTAGAAGCTGCTGTTTTTAATTTTTTAACATCTTTTACTAATTTACAATTACATACTATACGCGTTCACTTCATTCGTGCTGCTACCTCCCGGCCCGCTTCTTCATACCGCGCCCCCGGCGTCGCCTGGGGAGGCGCGCGGGAGGGCGACACAGGGGGTGCAGAATGATGAAGCGGGCCGGGAGGGAGCGGCAACGATGAAGTGAACGCGTAGTAAAATAGTCCATCCCTTGTTGATAGTGCAGTAAAAAACAATTAAATAAAAAAAAAATCGTTTACCTTTTTTTAACAAATTCTATATGAAAGTATTGAAACAGACCGTGAAAGTGAATGCCTTTTTAATTACCAATCTTGAAGCACGTGAATATGATTTCAATGCTATGTGATGTTTGTTGTTTCAGTGTGATAAATTCAATGAAAACATCAAGACCATTCAAAGTTTGTTATTTATTTCTAATAAAACTAGTTCAATATTTTTAATGAACGAAATTATTTAAAATTTTCCTTCATGACCTGCACAAAAGATTCAAGTTGATGCAAGCGTTTTTTACCGCGATTTTCTTGAAAAATAGTCAGTATCCGTAGAATGTAATTAATACGGACACGGCTGTTGCGCGGGCGCAAGACAAACGCCGTCGACAACTGTTGTCTGCTCGTCAGCAGCTGCGCTCCACTTGCGCACACTACAGACCACTGCCACTCGATAGGTAATGCGGACAGAGACTATAATGTTTAGATCATGCCTTGTGTTCGAGCCCTGGAAAAATCATACGAGGATCACCTGATGTCGCTGAAACCAATCAGAGGAGCCGAACCCCCAACTCTCGAAGACAAGCCGGACGCCATTACGCGACCCTATAAATACATTTTTCTCTCTTTAATCCGTTCATTCCGATATCGAACTCAGGCCCTCACTTTCATCCTTATTAATTTTCATCCTTGTGTGAAATTAAAAATTGCAAGAAAATTTTTGTCCCATGGGATAAAAATGAATGCAAAATTGATTCTCTATTATTGTAGCACCATAGAGGTACCCTACAAAGGTAATTCCCCCCTCCATTTGACTTCACTTTAAAATTGTTGTTGTATTTGAATGAAAATGTCTGCTCAAATGGATGGATCGATGGGTGAGTGACCATTCCGGGTTTGCACAGTTCTGTAGACATCATAGTTTTCAAGGATATTAAAAAATTCAGTGAAAATTGGTTGAGATTTTACTATTTTGTGTTATGTGGTTCACACTTTCCTGAATGCTTCTGCCACAGATAAAAACAGCTGCAGATTAAAATTGGCTAGTAGAGCACCCATAACGGAGCGGCTGCAAGAATCATTGCTTCTGTTCTAATTTACTACTGTACCACAACCATCCACACCATTCGTGCGCAGTCTATTTAAAACTCAACCTTATTTAATTGAAATTAGTATTATTATCTATCAAACACCTCTAAAAAGACTCCATGGTAATTGAAAGTGGCTGTCAAGGAACCGCTGTTCAGTATTAGTCATGGAAATCGTGCGAGTTTGTATTACATCAAATTAATAGGCGCTAATTATAAATAAAGCCACGTATCAATTCTATGGGATTGCGATCGGGATCAACGTTGACTGAAGACATGGTGATTTCAGTATAGAAATAATTTTCTGGGAAGGATTTTATGAAACTTGTCGTAGATGAAAATGTGTACAGTAAAAAATTTTTCTTTGTTCTGTGGAAATGTGTATGCATTCTCGTTATATTAATATTCGTGATTGAACTATACTTAATTAATGAAGTTGATTGATTTTTTTATCTAATGTCTTTTTTTGTACTTATTTATAAATTGAAAAGTCTATTGTCCTTCGGAGGATCAATAATAGCACGTATCGTGGAAATTGTTACTTAAACTTGAAGCACTCAAATGAGATTCAGATTTATCAAACAATTAAACTAGCAAACAATCAAACATTATCAGATTTCATTGAAATAAATTGCAATTTAATACAAATAGTTCATTACTAGTGACTCACGAGGCCCACCGCGTCTTGATTTATCTGGGATCGAGTGCGCCAAGCGAAATTTTATTTTGGTACTCCATTTTTGCTTTTTGTGATAAGAATCATTATAAAGTGGCTGGTTATCTTTGAAAACAATTAAAATTATCATACTTTTATTATGAACTAGCGGTCGTCTACAGTTTCACCCGCGTGGTTCCCGTTCCCGTGGGAATATCGGGATAAAAGTATCCTATGTTTTAATCTAGGCTATCTGTGTGCCAAATTTCAACCAAATCCGTTTGGTAGTTTTTGCATGATTGAGGAACAAACATCCAAACCCACAAACTTTCACATTTATAATATTAGTATGAAGTAGGATTCCCGAAATGGCCACGATTTAAGATTCAGCAACCGTTCTCCTACGACCGATTTGCTATTGGACTGTTCGTCGACAGGACGATTCATTTATTTCCATTTCCCCTACAGCGTCTTTCACCTACGGACTGTTCGCCGACAGGACCTTTGGTATATGTCACTTTTGACGATACGCCGTTTCACCTACTGAATGTTTCACCGACACGACGATAAACCTATAACTCTTTTAGCTCCAACCCTTTCCATCTACGGAGGATTCACCATCAATATTAAGGCAAGCGATATTACAAAGAATAATAAATAAATATTTCAGGATGCACCACTCAGGGCCACACATAGCCATCTAGTCCCAAATTAAGTCAACTTGTGCTATGGATACTAGATTACTCATATATTTTTTTTGTAAATATTTACTTATAAATATAAATTGTAGTTTTAATTACTTATATGTTATTCTATTCTTTGAAAATAAAATAATTTATATCACGCTTATACCTAAGTATTGCAGTTGCTTCATTGTTATTTATTATCTACTAGCTGATACCCGCGACTTCGTACGCGTGGACTTTATGACTTCAGCGTAGCATATAAATATGAACTCATGTAGTTACATAAGAAAATACTTGTAGCAGTGTTAAAAGTTAAAAAAATGATTTTATTTTATTTTTTATATTTAATATTGTAAACATTGTTTAAAAAATTCTTTATAAACTATGTTCGGAGTCTTTCCTTCGGGAGCCAATATGAAAAGACCTGAAGCGTTACTACCCTGGAAAAGCCACATGAAGTTTGTCATGCAAAAAACAACCAGTACTTAGATCGACATCAGCGGCTTTAAGCGTCTGACCCGTATTTAGGGCACATTGGAACAGAAGAGGGCTTTTGCAAAAATACATTTTTCTTAAGTTTAAGGTTAATTATGAATCTCAAATTTGTTGTCAATCGATAGTGTAAGAAGTGTACTTGATTGTTTATAAAAAAAAATATGAAGCACAGATTAAAAAAAATAGAAATAACTTTTTCGTTCCATTGTACCCCCACTGTCCCTATGTATTTACAAAAAAATATGTATGAGTAATCTAGTACCCATAGCACAAGTTGACTTAATTTGGGACTAGATGGGTCTGTGTGGCCCTGAGTGGTGCATCCTGAAATATTTATTTATTATTCTCTGTGTATAATATCGCTTGCCTTAATATTGACGGCGAATCCTCCGTAGATGGAAAGGGTTGTAGCTAAAAGAGTTATAGTTTTATCGTCGTGTCGGTGAAACATTCAGTAGGTGAAACGGCGTGTCGTCAAAAGTAACATATACCAAAGGTCCTGTCGGCGAACAGTCCGTAGGTGAAAGACGCTGTAGGGGAAATGGAAATAAATGAATCGTCCTGTCGACGAACAGTCCAATAGCAAATCGGTCGTAGGAGAACGACGATTTAATGCAGCAGCAGTATATTTTCAAATTTTTTTATGAAACTCACTATGACAAATGAATTGTAATAATAAAAAAAAAATATTTTTTTATATAATTTTGGATAAACGAAAATGCGCTTATCCTAATTATATTAAAATATACTGAAAATAATAGTATTTTTTTCTAAGAGTCGGAGTTTTCCAAACATTAATAAATGAATACAAGATATCCTGAAAGCAGCATAGTTGCGCGCGCGCATAGTCTGGGCCGCCATTAATCACGAGAGATCATATCTGCGGCGCCGCCGCCCGCCCTGTTTGTGTTGGCGTGTGGTGCAAGCTTTACTAGGCTTAAACCGACCGCACACTGGTTGTTTCAAAAGTTTTTGATATAATTATTAGATTTAATGTCAAAAAACTCAAAAAAGTACAACTTTTTGCATTATAAACAACGTTGACATATTTTGTCGCCTAGTTAATCTTTAAGACTTCCAAAATTATTGGGCTTTTAACTTTTCACATACTAGACATAAAGTGTAAACAGATTGTCACTCAGTTTTCAATTTGACCTATCATCTACCACAGATAGAAATGGAAAATGAAGTTTTCCGTTCATTGATTTTTCGTTAAAAATATTTGGTGTGTTGCAGAAAAAGGTTCACTGGTCTTACACTGCTTAGTATTTCAAAATTAAAAAATAATATTTTTAATGAAAAGTAACTGAAAAATTAATCCAAGCTCGTCTCTGATCGCCGACCAAGCTAACGTGAAATTCACCACTTCTATTAAGAGAGTTAGGGACAAAAACATTTAAATCTTACTTTGTGAACAAGAACGACTAAAGTTTTTCTTAAACATTCGTTTAATTTCGTTTTTAATACGCTCTAATTAGAACACTTGCACCACGCAAGTAGCACGCACGTGCGTGTATATTTTCTCAACAAGTCGAATTATTCGCTTCGTTTGCCGACCACTAATATAAACCATAACTCTACGATGTGTTAAAAAGATTATATTATGTTTTTGTTTACGAAATATATACAACGGGCGATGAGAGAAGCTCTTGCCTATAAGAAAATGACTAATATTTGATTGTTATTTTTTGACAGTGTGTTTGTTTTAACTTTCGTTTTGTTATGATTAGCGCAAACCGATGAAAACTTTAATATTATAGAGTGCTTGGTTCATAAATGAAGTTGGAATCCACATCGTTCGATTTGTTAATACATCTTTTGTTTATTTAGTTGTCAATAATTAGAGTTAAATTTTTTATGTCTTTTAAGGATATCTTTTTTTTTTTATAAATGGTAAATAGAAAGTTATGAAACTATAAGCACTGAGGTATATGATACCAAGAAAAAGAAAGTAGAAATGATGTCATATTTTTCATACCCCCCAAGTCACGGAGCGCAATATCCACGAACAAAGTGAAAATAGGAGAAATTTTCGTGATTGTGGCAGTTAATAACGAAAGCGCTTAAAAATATGACAAAACACAATCGATCAGCCGGGGTGGGGCACACGCCATGTTTTCATACAGTCTATTTAATTAGAAGTAATGCAATTCCGCGGATGGCGTCGTGTCGTGGGGCGAAGACTCGGTACAAATTGGCTCGCGCGTGTCATGTAACTTAATCAGGGCCCTCGTGTGTGCTGAGCAACATTGATAGTCTACTCTGACTGCTGGTACATATTTTAACGTCGAATAAACGTCAGAATATGAAATATAACCGACGTAGTCGCATTAGAGATTGATTTAGTTGTGATACTTTTGAAGAAAAATAAAAATTTAAGAAATAAATTGATTATTACGTTATTTTTGTGTAAGACTATAATAATTTTATTGAGGTTTACCAGATTATAGATGAACTTGTTTAAAAAAATTTGAACTGTTTTATAAAATAAATAAAAAACAGGTTTTTTCCAACCCTGTTTACACCACATGAGTAATATTGCTAAGCAACATTTTTGGTTAAGCCGGTTGTAAACTTACTCTTAGTTTATTGATAAGGAGTCTACCCAAAATGAATGATAGATAAATAAATATTTTCTGTTGATTTAATCTGTTTTTAACTAATCACCTTAGTAAACCTGTAACTGACTGTACTTTTGATTTTGGGGGCAATGGAGCATAGGTACTTACAATATTTGGGGGCAGTGGAAATTTCTTTAAAATATTAAACTGACCCCGGGGGCAGTTGAGCATAAGTCCAAATAAGGCCAAATTCGATCTCTTATCTACAACTACTCGAAGTCATTCAGATATCAAGCAAATAAGTAATTAAATCATCAGTTAACTAAGAAAATGATTTCCCATTTTCATGTATGTCGATTTCACTAAATCACAGATTAAGAAAGGACGTTGCTACGAATTCGTAATAAGTAGAAACCAAAAAAGTAAGGAGCGGCATCGATTGCAAGATGCACGTGCGTAGCTAGGAGGGGCTCTAGAGTTCGATGCACTAACTAATCTCGATGAAACCTTTTCATTAGATTGCGAGGGACAGCTGGCTGACTTGTAAGGGCTCCTACTATGATTTGTATACTGTCTACATTGGATTCATTAGTTTGATTGGGTAATTGTTTGGACGATTGATTGGTTGTTTTTTTTTCATTTGTTTGGTGTGAATTGAGGCGATTTCTTCGTTCTGTTCTATTAGTCGTAGTTCTACGACGTTTTCGACTAGAAATGATGATTTCAAATTGAAAATCGAAAGCGTTTCCAAACTCGAAAGGTACAAGACAATTAGTTATGATGAGCTTGATACTTCAAAAACTGTGATATTGTGTGAAAAGTGAAAATAGTTTTTGACGAATAGAAAGTTGTATAAATTATTATTACGTTTTAATATTAATGATTTTGCTGACCAATATAAATTCGTTCTTCGTGACGGTCGATGTATCGTATAGCAGAGGAGTTTATAGGGATATATATCATCACAAACAGTGAGGGTCGACGCGGATATTTGTGCATTTCGATCACGTTTCGCGTAATTTAGCCGACCCGAGCGCGGAGTGGAAAACGATGTAAGCTCTACTTGCGCATAATGCACGAGACTCTCGCAAAACACAAATAAACTTTATCACCTATGCAATAAACACCAACATCGAACGAAAATTATGTGAAAGGCATTTTAAATTGATTTGGTATTTTTATAGAACACAAAACGATTATGGGAACATTGGTATTCCATATAAAATTAAGTATCTATCTATGGCATTGACTTGTTTTTATTTTATTCGTTATAGTGTTTTGCAAGAATGCTTGAACTGTCAGCTATTTTCAAGTCTTGAAGGTGATATGAAAATATCATATTGGTTGATTTGATGGTAAACATATAATTGTCGACAAAATTTTTGACGATTATTATGTTTACGTCGAGGTGAAAGTTGTTGGAAGGGATTATTATGTGCTAAGTATTAATATTTTTATTACGAGTCTGACTGTGTTTTATAGAATGTTTTCTACGTTACATAAGTGTACTTACGTATGACACTTGTAATTTTGCTTTATATACAACGTGGTACAAAATAACCCATAATTCCGAATATGGTAGATAGGGACCAAAAAACTGAACAACTTTTATTATGGGACCAAGTCCGAAATTGCGAAAAAAATATCAGGTTTCATTCAAAAATTAATATCGAAAATATTAAAATGTATGAAACAGCAAATTCTTTTTAAACGATTTCACAGTTGGTCCCATAGTAAAAGTTGTTCAGTTTGATGGGCCCTATCTACCATATTCGGCATTCGGGCTTATTTTGTAACACGTTGTATATCGATGACGGTCACCAACCCTTTCCGCCGTCTCTAGGGAGGTTGCGCTGCGCCCCGCCCGCCCTATCCTAAGCACCATTGACTCTTTACGAATTCGAAACTTTTACCCATTCAGAAGAAGTAATAACTTTTACCATTTTGGCTTGAGATTGACCGATAACCGTTGCGAAACTTAAATACCTGTTTGTTTGCGTATTTTTTCTATATCTGAGAATAGGTTGATGAGTTTCGAGATAGAAAGGTCGTGTGTGAAATTCATTACGTTTTGTGACTATGCTTTATATTTCCAAATTCTTTGATTTCTTTTTGTACTGGCACCTGAGAAATATTGCGATGAAGGTTTCTGATTATCTTTTCTTCAGTTAAAAAGGCTTGTTTTTTCTGGCAGCGAACGTTTACAAACTTTAAATCGAAGCGACCATATTGGAAAACTTTTTTGCTTGTCACGCACGTGACACGAGCAAGTATTCTCAACCTTAACGGGAGTAAATGATTACAACTCTTTAGTTGCTTCTGCGGTCATTACTTGAGCCAAAACACGATGCTAATAACTTGAAGTATGTTGCTTTACAGTTAACATGTGGCCAAAACATACATTCGAATTTTCTTAGTTGATGTTTTCGAGATGCGATTTTTTTGCATGTCATGCGGTTAATGAGTTGCAGTTTTTTGTGATAATTGTAGCGGGTGTCAATACATTTTTATTTTATTTTTAAATGAAAGGAGAAATTATACTTGAAATGAATAATAAACACACTATAAAATAAGATCTCCAAACTCTTTCAAAGTTCGCTCGCACGAAGGTCAAGAGTGTATGTATGAGTGATTATTTATTTAACAAAAGTAAGTTGAAATGCTGATAACTCATCAAAAAGTGTTAGGTGGCTTACTAGGGATTTACAATCCACATAATCACTATGCTATCATTGTAATACTATGTTAATTTAATCTGATCTCATAGCAAGGGGAAAAAAATAACTTTGTTCTGTGGCAACAACAGCTAACATTTTCTTGCGTTCCGGCAGTTTAGAGCTAAAATGACAGAATTTCTCAAATAACTTGACGTTAAATGTATATTTAACGTCAAGTGACTTGAAGGTGAGAGAACAAAAAATTTTTGCGCAAACGATGCAAATGCTTGAAATAACTGTATATTATTTGATTTTACTCTCTATCATGTAGGTCAAATACCTGTAAATAAAAGCAAAATAGTAAAATAACTTTCTGTGACATTCTAGTTTTGTTTATGACTTGTTAAAACTTCATGTGATAAAAGCTTTATGAAAAAATCAATAAGGTTTTCCCACACCGCGCGATAATGTAATACAGCACCGGAAACGGAAGCGCGTGCGCCACCGGAAATGCGTGTGAGTTTCCTTTCGATAATATCTTACAATGTTATTATGGTATGTACTTTAATGGTATTTTATGGTATGTACCTACTTTATACATATAAAACTTTATTGTAATAAAAAAAATAAAGCTTTTTATTAGAAGTTTAAGTAAAAAATAAAGTAGTACAAGTTATTGGTAAACAGGAACTATCAGTTTATGATGTAAGGGTTCCAATATTGTACTTCGTTGCTAGTTCAATCGTTGATTTATGCAAAAGTCCCTACCGACATCAAATAACTTCTTTAAAAGATCTACTTTAATAAATTAGACTGAGATATGATTTACAAAATACTAAAGTAACCCAGAGTTTCATAAACCACCCCGCTTATTGACACAACAGCATGTTTTAAGGTTTCCAATATTGTAATAGTTGCGTGTCCGACCGACTCGGTACCGTATAAAGCACTTAGTTGATTAATGGCCGCGTAGAAACCGCGTAGATAGGCCGACGCACGCGCCGCCGACCGCCCGCCACGCGCCACCAGATAGGGCAAACGAAATGACACGCCACTATCGAACTGTAACGTTTACAACTGAAAATGTTGTAGAGTGGTCGTCGGAAAGAGCTGGGGCCCAATCGCGCTAATTTTCAACGAATAAACTAACACTAAATCGTTACCGTTTCAGTTTCTTTTACAAAAAATACTCGCTTTAGTTTTGTTTTAAACTTTTAAACTTTCGCGTTGCATTTTATTCGATTAGGAACACAGGTTTTAAACGCGATTTTAAACTCGGTCGAACCGTCGGGAAAAGGTAGGTGTTCAACACCTTTGTTTTAGTTAAAATCGTTATTTACATTTTTTGAAAGCTATGAATAGGGAGCGTAGAGGCCGATGTTGGACAATTTAAATGAGAATTCTAAATTAAGATGAATAAATAATGAAAAATATTAGAAAAAATCGGCTCACTCTTTGAGAATTCTAAAGCTAAACCAAAGTTTTTTTAGGTAAATATAACCTAAATGACAACGTAATGGTTTCGGTTTTATCGTTCAGAATTAGCGTCCCTGTGCCATTTTAATACCGAATGGTCTTTCATTGGAAGGAAAACCATTCGTATTTATAATTTAAGAAATGAAAGGCGTCACGCCGTCACTGTACATATGACGCTTTATGTACAGTCAGCAAACTTATGAGCTGAACACCTTAAGGTTCATTTTTAGATTCAGTCGTCCGTTTTGTATTTCTATTGTCTTGCATTTTGTCAACCAATGGTGTGTCAGATGGGCAGTTCCAATCCAACACAAATAATTTTTGTTTCAAAGTTTTTTCACTAAAAAGTCATTGTGCTTTTATCTACCTGCTTCCGAACATTTCTTTATGAAAAAAGGGTCTTGTTTTCGAAACTTTGCAGTAAGTATAACTCTTTCCGAAGTCTTTCCTAAGTTAAAGATTTTAGCAAAACCTTTGACCATTAGGCATTGTTATGTTATTGTCAATTCAAATCTGGTTTACATTTATTTTGTTTACGTAATAAAACATATCACATTTGCCGAACAAACTTTCCTTCAACAGATAAAGTTTCGTGTTATAATTTGATATTTAATCAAAATCGAATATCATTAAAATAACCATCAAAATAAAATCAAACAAATTGATATTTAAATGAACTGTCAGGTCAGGTCACATAAAATAAAATTAAAATGTATTACTTTCTACACCTTACCTACTATTAAATAATTTAGCTTAATAAAATCTAATGCAAAATACTACACTAATGACATAAAAACTACAGACTTAATATCTAGTTAGAGCCCCGCCAGCATCTATTACTGCGCATAGATTTTACAAGTGTCTCGCAAAGATCTGACCCTTGGAATGATTCCCACACCTGGTCAACATGTGCCACCAACGCTTCTTTTGTTCGCAATGCTTGAAAGTTACGCAATATCGGAGTTGCAACTGAACTTATGAATGATTACAAAAACTACGGTTAGTTGAGTGGTGCCCAAAAGTCATAAAAAAATCATCTGTCTTTAGAAAAAAAATAAAGCTGTTTGTCTTTGCTCGGTCATTGGGCAACTAGAACAATGGGGACCCACCCCCAGCGAACTCCTGATGCCATCCTTGCAAACGAAAAATTTTAGAATTGTTCAGCTGATAACTTTGCTGACTGTACATACGACATGCAATTGTAAGTAATTTGCAACACTTGAATAATGTATAGTGAAAAAAAACAGTATTTTTGGGTGCAATTTAAATATGTAATTCCTTCCGTTTATTTCAGTAGAATTATTGATTTATAAACCACCATCTGACGTTTTGTAAGTCAATGGGTTACCTACCAAACCAACTGTGGTTCTTGAAAATGATTGGCTATTTATTCTGTAAATGGTTTATCAATTCGAACAAAAACGAAAAAAGGGCTATTTGCGAATTCGAAAAACGTTCACATGTTCACATTTGGGTAAAAATACGTACATACAAGGGAGTATCGAAATGATTATTTTTTTCGTAAACGTGAACTAGTTATTTGTTTGACGAGTGAGCAAAGTTATTTTTTGCTGCGAGTGCTGACTTCCAAGGTGTCGAAACGTTGACGGAAAATCAAAAAACCAATAATTACAAACTTAATATTTTTTTATAAAATAGGTAACACATCTGAATTAATAATTCTCGCTGTGATTCGTAAAAAGTATTTTATTGATTTCTTATTCATGAAATTGTTTTGCAGTAGTCAAAAGTTTTAGGTCCACTTTTTTAGGCTTGATATCCACTTACAACTATGTACTACATTCATTCAACCCTAAAAATATTTTACAATAAGAAAAATCAACTGCCACAATTTTTGCAGTAGTTAGTATTTCCATGAATTTTCTTCTCGGTTGTCGTTTCATATAGCAACGCGTAATTAAACTGGCTTAGCTTCAGTTCATGCCCTTAGCTATTTGAAGAGGGAGGGTCGGAGGTATGTCGTTCCCCCGGGTTGGGGTAGGCTGACGAGGAAGTCATTAGGGGAAGTGGAAAAAGCATGAAATCTAGACGCGCAAATAATGAAAAACGGCCAGATTTGCGATTTCGAAGAATTTTTTGTAGCAAAAGTGTGAGATACATTTGAGTTAAGATTTACATCACCAAATTTTTGTAACCAACAAAATGTTGGAGAGTTGGAGGATATAATCTCTATATTTTTTTCCTACGCATGACGCAAGGCGAAGCGCCTATAATTAGATAAACTTAACATTCCTCTATCCTTTTTTGCGTAATACCAATCTGTCCGCACATTTCAACAATTTTTCCACACTCGATGAATAAGATAAGAGCGTAGCAACTACACTAACACTTGCCTTGTGATGGGGTGCGAATGGTAATCGAATGAGATGCGTCGTGCACTCGAAAGAAAACCTCTTGACGCCCGACTCGCTTGTCATGCAAGGGATTATAATTTATTTGTTGCATTCGTGGTTTGCATGGCATGTTGAAATGCGTTTATAATCACTGAGGCAGTTTCAGCAGACCGTGGAGGACGTTATTGAGTTATTAAATTTATAGGTATAAATTAAAATTTTTAACTGTTTTATGGTATGTATATTTTTTGCGATAGTTGTGACACATCTGTAGGTAGAGTAGTGATATATGGAAGCATTTTGAAATTGTATCTTATTAAAGATTATAAAAATATATCATTAGTTTTTTTTTTATTTTAACTGTGGACAGACATACATTAATTTTTAAGCGTTCAATTTGTAAATGGACAGCATTGATATTGTGTTGAGTTTTATCTTTAAAAAGGTTACTCGATATCTTAAGGTGAGTTTGCACAAGATAGGTGTTTAGCACATGTCCGTCCTGTCCGTTCGGATGACAACTGACGAGATCATCCAATATTTGAGCACGAGCAGGATGTTTGTCCAACTCATAACACACACCATCTAAAAGCTAACAAAATATTTGAAATCTAAATCTTTACGGGCAAACAGAAAAACACATATCTCTGACAACCTGACCAATAGTTGACATATTGAAAAAGAATACGATAGCGTCATTAAAGATTGCTTCGGTTTTTTGTATTTGGTGATTTCGTTTTTTGTGGTTGTTTGTCAATACGAAAGTATCGTTGGTTTGTTGGGATGCTGCGTTTCGGAGCTTATCGTTCGTTATCGAGCGGAAGGCTCGTTCTTGACCCCGACCGATGATAGCACGAACTAAAATAACTATTGGACGAATGATAAATTAATGTGCGGTGCGTTTGTTCATGTGAACTGGGCTTAAAATGTTTATAGACAAATTACGTAACAAACTACTATTTAAAAGTACATAATGATGAAGTACACAAGTATATCATTATGCTTACTGAGTGGCTCCAATACAATAATACAATGTATCCAATGTATTGTGTAATTGTTGAAATAAACATTTTTCATTTTCATTTTTCAGTACACTGTTATTGCTAAATGGTTTTACATTATATTTGGAACGAAATACTTAATATAATAATTTGTGTTTGGCTCAAACTTAATGTTGTAATCATAAAAGGATATTTTTAAAATTTCATATCAAATCTTTTAAAATTCGTCATTTTTCCAAGATTTTTTTATATCTAATAGATAATATTTCTTATCGAGGACGTCGAGAGATGCCAAAAAACTCGCCATAAAATGTAAGTTTATCAACATTCTCTCAGCTGTTCAATTTTTTTCTCTCTTGCGATCTTATCTAGAAAGTATGAAGTGTTAAAATATTAGTGAGCCATCCACTTGTGTTGATAAAATTAAAATTTGAGTTACAAAATATTTACTGTTTTTATGTTATCTTTTTTATAATGTGCAGGTAGACTATCGAAAAGTTCATACTAATTAAATGTCATAATAAATTAAATTACAACTACATAATTAAACTAATTCATTATCAAGTCAGAGAAATTTCTGGACGTTAGCCGCTCTATCTAGGTATGTTTAATAAAAAATCATAAATCCTTCGTTTTGTTTCGCTGTAGTCGGTAAAAAGATCAGAGAAAAGAAATGTTTTGAACAGATATGAGTTCAGTAAAACGTGGTAAAACATAATATATGCTTAATACAAATAGTTTTCTAAAATAAAAGTAAAAAACGGTTTCGCGACCCTGCCAGGATTCGAACCTGGAATCTTCTGATCCGTAGTCAGACGCGTTATCCGTTGCGCCACAGGGCCTGTTAGCTTGTGCGTCGAAATTATAGATAAAATAGGCCACCACGTCTGTTAAGCCAGTGCTGCTGGCTGGCTGCCTTGATTTCAAACAAAATGTTTTTTTACAGGTTTTAATCTTTTTTGTTTTGTTTAATGAAAACCGTTGTTATTATGATTTCAATATTACAGTATTCTCTATTTTTTTTGCAATAGCAATCAGCATTTGATAAGCATTGAATGATGTATTATATAATGTAGGTAACAAAAGTATTTTATTACGTGACGTGTCGTGTGCGAGTCACGTGGCCTCACTAGTTCCGATTTCAGCCGCAGGCAGCGCTACCGTCTTCGTGAGGAAGTGTTATTGATCTCCGGACCTTAATTAAATTAGTGCTACGGTAAATTGTTGCTTTATTAACGCCAGTTGATCTTGTATAGATAGGGAAAATAAACTATCGGTCTTATTATATCGGCTATAATATCACGATTATTATCGATTCATTTATAATGTTACAAAATATTTTCAGACATTAGGTTCAATACTTAGAATAATTACATCAAGAACGATAATTAAAATAACAAAAACGACAAAGCGCGCTGTCAAAAGTGAGGCAATTAAAACAGCCAAAATGGCGCCGTTTTCAGATGTTTATTGTCCATTACATAATCGTACCTAATAAGTACAAAACAGTTTCAATTTATTATATTATTGGATTTTAGTTACGATTAGGTAACGTATGAAGGATATAAATCTTGTTAACTGAGCCATTTTGGCTCAGTATAAGTTGCCTCACTTTGCATACGCGGACATGGTTTCTAGGTAAAATTATTCTAAGGTTCAATACTATAAATGTTAGCTTTATACAATAATTGAGAAAATACTTAATAAAAATCCAAACAATTTAATGCAGACAGTAGTTTGTTTTGTAAGCTTTTTAAAGAGACTGTTGTTATAAGAACCGTATAACATTCTTAACACATTTTTAATATTATCACAAAACTTAAAGGTTGTTATACAAAAATAGATAGGTAAAACATACACAATCAAACATAAGTAATGTGTAAATAACATAATCACAGCTTCAATGTGAATAAAAAAACATGAAAGAGCCGCTATACAACCCAGCAAAAGGACCCTAAAATTAGATACGACACGGTTTTCATTTTAATAACGCACATTTTTTACGAGTCCCCTTGTCGGTTAGTTGTATAATGAAGTCGGTGGACTATTTTTCATACTATAAAACATTTCAAGTTGAACATTATGTCAATAAATTAGTGCGACAGTAACGTAAGTCTATCAACACGTTGTCGGCTGTTTCGTTGTTACGGACTTTTCACAGTAATTTGTTCCTATTTCAACGTAGAATTTATTTATTTTGTGGTAAAATTTACAAGTATCTTGTCTAATATTATAAATGCGAAAGTGTGTTTGTTTGTTCGCTTTCACGTCTTAACTAATCACCACTTAACCGATCATCATGAAATTTTGCATACACGTTGTCAGGGGTACAGAAAAGGACATAGAAACCTTTCATCTAGAATAAGTACTTTCACGGAGGATAAAAAAAACTGTCTACATAGATGAAGTCGCAAGCAGCCACTAAGTAGTGTTGTTATAAAGACGTGATATGTATATCGGTGTATACACCGTTAATTTTTTAAGTTTATCTAAAAATTAAATGGGGATTTCAGACCACGTGAATGAACAACTTTTGCTATGGGGCACGGAATCTCGAAAAAAAAATCTGCTATTCCATAGAAAAGTACAACATCGACTCGACTTTAATGTATGGAACAGCTGATTTTTTTTTCGCGATTCCGTGGTTGGCCCCATAGTAAAAGTTGTTCATTCACGTGGTCTGAAATCCCCTTTTCATTTTTAGATATACTTTAAAATTTACGTTGTATAGGCCACTTACAGTTTGTTTCAATACAATAGTTACTCAGTAATGTTAAATATTATTTCTGTTGGAAATCAGTGAGGTATTAGCCATCGCTAAGTGACCTAGATAGTCTTTTTAGGGTTCCGTAGCCTAATGGAAAAAACGGAACCCTTATAGATTCGTCATGTCTGTCTGTCTGTCCGTTCGTTTGTCACAGCCACTTTATTCCGAAACTATTAGGATTACACAATTAAAACTTGGAAGGTAAATGTATTCTGCAAACCACTTTACGATTTTTCCACAAAAATAAAAAAATAAAGATTAAAATAAAAGATTAAGGGGGCTCCCTTTATATGGAACTGTCACAGATTTTTTTATCAAACCTATGCGTGCTGGATGTCTATAGATAGATCTTTAAAAATGACGTTGAGGTTCCTAAAACAATTTTTTCTCAAAGTCATCCGTTTGAAAGGTAAAATGTGTGTCCCACCCTTCAAACTTTTAAAATAAGAGAGTGAAAAATCTTAAAAAAAATATGCTGTAGATTTTAATAAACACTTTCCACGAAAATTGGTGTGAATGACATATATTTAGAAGTTTTATAGATATAGCACATTTTCCAAAACCGCAAATAAAACTATGAAAAACAAAAAAATATTTGCAGATGAAAAATTATAGTGGTATTAAATAAGGTATGGTATACACTTTGCACCCAAATGTAGTTTTACTTTAGCAATTTTTGTATTGATAAATATTTGGTGGGTTAATCGGTCAAAATGCCGAGTCATAAATGTTTTCTAAGTCGATCTCCACAAGAAAAAGTATGGGCACCCCTGGTATATAGAACTACGGAACCATACTGCGCGTGGCCCGACACGCACTTGGCGGTCTTTTGAGTAAAACAACTTAAACGAAACTACGCTAATGATGGTCATTGACCTCAAATCTAGACCTACTAGTATTTTAGTTGTGTTGTGCCTCATTTTGAACGTAAAAATAACAAAACAGTACCTAACAGCTTATATTAAAAAATATTCTGTTCTAGTACTGAGAAGAGCATGGAAACAAAAACTGAACTAGTCAATCGAAAAGTAATTTTTATATTTAACCTACAGGTTAAAGAATGTAAGGTATTTTTTTATGTAAACAAATAAAATCAGGCAAGTTACGATACAAATATTTCAATTTTTCTATAAATAACAGGAAAAATACAAGATGCCTTAACAAATTTACTTTTTTTAAATAACATCTTCATTATTTCTTGGAAAAACTCTGGCTACCTATATGAAAATTTGTAACATCGTCACCCTGTCATCACAGTTCGTGCTCATATCTTCGTCACAGGAAGACATTTCATCGAATTTAATCTGTGATGTGGATGGAAAAAGCTCTAAGGATTGCTAGTTCTATGTAGTTTATAATTACCAAAAATTACCGCCCTTTGAATATTTTACTATAACTTTTTTTAAATATGTTAGTTAAAAAAAATGATTATCTTGCCATTGTTATTAAATTGTCTTCTACTAAAAAGTAAAAATATAGCATTATTTTTACTATTTTTTCAATTTTTACGTTACCATGAAAAAGAGGAAACGGGCATTGTTTTTCTTTTTTAGATTCCTTCATAATCCGCATGTTGGATTTATCTAGGTAACTTACATATAAGTTTTTGACAGCCCTAGGTTTTCTAAAGTATCATTGTCGAAAGTCAGCAGTTTCAGTTTTCACACATTTCCAACTCAATAACGTTTGGCGGAAACACGTTTATACGTATTTTCTTTTCGTCACAGACGTGTTGAAGGACCGGTTTATTTGGTTTCCACTATTTTTTGAATTTTATGAGATAATATATTTCAGCTAATGTTGACATATTATAACAGTTCAAAATTTTATGTTTTTGGAACAGCTGAACAGCAAAGCGATAGCAGAAAAACATCAAAACTATCAAAGTAGTTTGAAGTAGGTACATAATATGATTTGTATAAACTGTATGGAATAAAGCAAAATAAAATATCCCCGTAAATATGTCATTCGCGACATAATAACGGTAACTTTTTTATTGTTTTACAAAAAAAATATTTTTTAAACATTCTTCTATTTGGAATATTGCAAAGATGTACTTAGCTTTGCAAAGTTTTGAAATGCAAATCAGTTTTGTTACGTATGGAAAACGGATTGCGTATTATCATTTCTACGTTATAGGTACTTAAAACTTTATAATTAAGGGCCTATTTTACAAGTTCAGGTTAAGTTCAAATTCGCTATTTAACAAATAGTTTAAAATAATTAATCCTTTCTATTTTTAATTAAACCAGTGTTAGTGCCTTAGCTTAGCTGTGATTATTTACAAATTACCAAGGTTGGGTAGAAGTATGAATGAACCCGAGACCGCTATGTTTGAATCCCGAGGTGAGAAGTGCGTGGGTCGCGTGAGAACAACAAACAATGCTCTGTATTCGTATAATTACGTTGCCTTCTCTTTTAGGAAAACATTGGAATAGAGTTGGCTTCTTGGGATTGGTCCTAACTTACTTATATTTCTCAATATAAGTAACGTCTTCATAATCAATAAAAATTTAGGTGTTCCAGTTCCATTATAAATAACGTCATTAGATTTTGAGGAAAAAAATGTTTTAATAAGTTAAAGGTTTAAATTTTCTCTAAGCTTTACTGTGTCATAAAATAAAATTGATGGACACCGTGAAAGTCTCGAAATTAATTTTGTCAACAGATTTATTGTTTGCTTCACGTTCCTACTTTAAAATTAAATTATTAAAATTAGAAACGTCAGGTATCAAAGTCCATCCAAACCAAACAAAACAGTCACTAGATAACGCTATAGAAATGCGCATCAAATCTGAAATCAAAATTAGCAAAAGAAATGTGAGACTTCTGAAAATCACATTTCGCATCACAATAAATTCGTTCCACATAATATGATACACAATGTCATCTGATAGTTACGTATTAATTTCCTTGATACAAATGAAGGTGGGAATGCGCGGTGTCGGTTGCCCGGCGCCGTCAACATAGGTATATAAAAAAATATATTTGATTTTGAATTATTTAAATGAAACGAAATACTTTTGCAAATGACTTACCCTTAACTTCGGCCTCAAAGAAGATACTTACGTTAGGAAATCAAAAGTCCACATTTATTAACAACGTTATAAGTGCGTTTAAAATCGAAAAAGTAACTTATTTTTCCATAGTAATGAAAATTCTGAAAATTACGTTATCACTTTACAATCTTAGAATAATCACACCTAGAACGATAATTCCCTACAAAGCGCGCTGTCAAAAGTGAGGCGACAAAAACAGCCAAAATGGCGCCGTTTTCAGATTTTTATTGTCCATTATTAATCATGCCTAATAAGTACAAAACAGTTTCAATTGGGCTACTTTAAAGAGATTAATTATTATATTATTGGATTTTAGTTGCGATTAGGTAACGTATGAAGGATATAAATCTGAGTACTGAGCCATTTTGGCTCATTATAAGTTGCCTCACTTTGCATACAAGGACACGGCTTCTAGGTGTAATTATTCTAAGCTTACAATAAAAACGACCCACATAATGTGATACACATGTATTATTTTGCGTGTGTAAGTATTACTTGATTCTAGTGAAGGTGGGAATGCGCGGTGTCGGGTGTCCGGCGCCGTCCAGACGCCGCGCTTAGAACTCGATATGGTCTCACGATTGCGACACTGACACACGATGCTATGCAAAAATGTAGGTGATATTCGTAATCTTGTATGAAACACTACGTGAGTGTTGGTTTTTTTTAAAAACCTACTTACTAGGAGTTTTTGACGCTTTGGTGCGTTTTCAGGAAGTCCTCTGTTGTGAAAAACAGAAATAACGATTTTTGAAATAAAAATTAATCACGAATTTTTTGCTGTAATATGATAAATAAATTAATATTATGTTATATTGCGTAAATTGCATCTGCATAGATTGCGAAAAAGCATGAAAATTAATTACGAATAATCCCGGTTAGAAACGAAAATGTAAAGTGGACTTTGCCTGAAGCTGAAGTAAACATTTTCCGTTTGCAAAGAGGCACTGCGCTAAAAAGTTAGGCAGGTTTGCGTACGTGAACACACATTCCTGACGCGATTACCATACATAATGAATGCCTTTTGTTTTAACAATTTAGCATAGCAGTTGTTTATTCCCCTGCCAAGTTTTAAGATATTTGTAGTCGAGTCACATGCGCGAGCAATAGCCAGTTGTACAAATTAAGAGGCCAAAGTCACTAATGTTCCACTGTCTCATCATCCCTAATGCATGCATATGTCGTTGCATCATCTTTTCCGCCCTTGCAATACTATGAATATAACACCAGTTTAATTTGACCCTCTTCCTACTATAGAATGGGATCAAAGAGAAGGGTCTAGTTTATTTGGGTTATTTGTAGATTGCGCATTGTGTTACGCCATATGGAGTATTAGCGGGACACTTGGGACTCAGTATGTGCGATTGGTTCGAAGTCGACCAACTGGCTACATTCATGGACAAACATTGTTTTTGAATTTTTTCGAGTGTATGAAGTCATTGAGTAGCGAAGGCAGCACGAGCCATGAACTTTGCATACTTGTCGCCTTGCATCATAGTGTAATGATGATGTCAACCGATTGTACTCATGTTCTATGGACAATAAATATTTGTATTGATATGAGTATTGAGAATGGAACGTGTTAAAATGAATTAATAGACGTTCTTGACAAAGATTTTTATGATTAGCAAAAGTATCAAATATTTACACAATATAGGTACCACAACAATACCTATTCAAATTCAACTTGTAATACCATTTAGACTCTTCTATCAAGATTTCTTATACAAGGTTATTTTTAGTTAATATCAAACCTCTCGTGGAGTTGATCAGCATCAAACTGAACAACTTTCATTATGGGACCAACTTTGAAATCGCGAAAAAAAATATCAGCTGTTTCATACATTTCGATGGAGTAGGATTATACTTTTGTATGGAACAGCTGTTTTTTTTTCGTGATTTCGAGGTTGGTCCCATAATGAAAGTTGTTCAGTTTAATGGTCTGATCATCCCCGCGAGAGGTTTGTCTTAAGTAAAAATTACCTGGTAGAATAAAAAAAATATTTGCAAAAAAATTACCTCTTATATTTCTAATGACTACTTACTTAACAAAATTCATGATTCGTGGTTTTTCTTTCATTATCAACCGATCAAACTTTTCCATTACCCTAATAGAAGTCATATTAAAAAACCGATTCATCACCAGCTCGCTGACAATATTCCACCTCTATGCTTTCATATCCGTGACTCAATCAAACCATGCACTCTATGGCCCCTCCTCAGAGCGAATATATTCATTTCGCCGCAATATTTGTACATTAGAGGTCTCGGCTCACTACCCTCCTTCCCTCCCGACCTTTAGCTTTTCCAGAGGGGAAAATTATCTGCTACTATTTGTCACGTTTCAGAAATTCCTACTTATTTGAGTCGCGTGTCAGATTTTTCAAAAAATAGTTTTTGAAGGATAAATAAGACTTTGAACAATGGATAACTTGTAAGGTTTTCTGATTTATCTGTCTCTTCTTGGTTTTGAAATTTTACGGCACTTTTTGCTAAGAATGATTTTCATTTCGTATTGCTTTTACTAAAGTTGCACAATTAATGGGCATTAGTTAGTTATAAATAGCTGTTGAATAATTTAATAAGGTAAAATGTAAACTAACGGACACGTGCAAATAATGACGTTGTTAACTATAAATATATTAACCTGATGCTTTAATTACGTGTGACAAATGAATTGTGGATCTAGGCGAATTACTATTCACATAACAAAAAATATTTATTTACAATCGTATTACAAATAAGGAACGGAATGATATAAATAGATTAAAACCGGCCTAATGGCCTAATCATCCAATTAAGGTAATCATTAAAAAAATCTAGAATTCATGAATCACGTGAAACAATTAGTAATTCCACAGATATTATAAAACGTGACAAAAATAAAGATTTTTTTCGCACTTATGCTCTGAAATTATATTATCATTTGAAAAAATAATGCGGGATGTTTTACATTTACTTGGTGGTCTGGTTCATCACGTTTTAAATTTGTCTTCAGTGCCGAAATGGATTTCAATATTTACTTCCCGCACTGTGCCATTATTCCAAATTCAAAACGGTAGAACTCAACTCAACAGCTATAGTTCAGTAAAATTACGGGAGCTAGTATGACGAAATAGAAATAATTTGCAATAGCAGTCTTTCTTCTTTTGATCGTTAGATTAAATGGCTAGCTGTCATTTTGTAAATGAATCCAACTAATTTTCACAATTTTTTTTTTCCTTACTGACCAAAATATTAATTTATTTAATTGCTTTAGCAAAATTGCTAATTACATACTTTCTTTACTTTTTGCTTGATTTGGAACTATAATTTGATTGTGAATGTAAATCCAACAAAAAAAAGTTACAACTACGCTGTATTTTTTTGTATTCGTAAATTTAGTTGGATTCGTTTATATTAGTGTTTTATAATCACATCAAAGTCAGATTGCAAAATTACAGCTTATTACCATTTAATGTTTTGCGAAACCGTAATTTTACTGAGCTACTAGCGTTATTTTTAAAACTTTAATCGCTGCATGACTGGTCGTTTCACATGGCCACACGAATTAATTAAAATAAAGTTTTTTTACTAAGAAATTGTTATTTTCTCACACTTCTTGAGAAAAGCACTTGTACTATACAAGCCTTGTGCGGGAAGTAATTTACATTTCCTTACAAGATCAAAAGCCAGAGCCGTAGGCGAGGGCTTTTCAAACCATCCTCCACAATGTAAATGCTAACTTCCCGCGCTCGCCTGTATAATGTGCTTTTTTATTATCTGAAAACTTTGTATCGTAAAAAAGTTGGTGTCTCCATAGTTCGAACTTCGAAAGTATTCTATTGGTAGGGGTGAACGCTCTACGAAGGGAGTCGCAAAGTAATGAAACCTTAAATCCCTGGTACAGAGTCGTAATCCCACAGGAGTCAGGGGTGCCACGCCAGTTGGCCGGCCTAATGCGGTTTACTGTTTCATTTCCAGCGCAAATTGTGTTCTTATCTAGTGGGGTATGTTGTTTTTCTTTTTAATCTCATTTAAGCATGTTATGAATGTTTTACAAAGGGTTTTGTGAAATATTGGTTGTTAATTGTGAATAGCATAACCGTGTTACATATTGGATTATGCAAAGATTTTACGATTGATAATACAACACAGCTTTTAAAGAGACCAATTAATTTGGATCCAATAAAAAAATAACTGATTCAACATCAGCCACATTCTCAGTAAAATTTCACACTGTATTTCCTTTGCTTCATAAAAATATATTCATAGATCTTACCATAAAACCCTACTTTATCAAGCAGCTACCTCATAAAATAGTACTGAGTTTCTGATCGTCGTGAGATATGGTTTTGTCTTGTTAACTTATATCGGGCATGCTTCGATCAGATTGCGACCACTAGGCACCGATCAAACGATACGCGCCATGAAGTGAAATCAAAGTAGATTGCACCGATACACGCTGCGTGTTTATTGCATATCTGTTCTGCTAACTGGACTTTAAATTGACGGCTCAACAAATCTATTTGGAGTGTTGAGATGGAAAGAGATATGGACTTGGTAATTACATCGGCATTACCACTTATAAAAGCAAAGCAAAAGCTGAAAATTCTTGTAAATTATTTGGCTATAGGTGATCTTGTGATTCATGTGTAATTTTTGTTACACGTTCATCTGATTATTTTAATTTACGTATCCTGGTAGATTCTGAAATTAATTCTTTACAGTTTCCACAGTTGGTGTTTCTATCCTTTTTATTACAAATCTTTTTGATAAATTCATTTGCCATGGGGAGAAATCACAATTGAATAGCTGTTAGGTACTTGCAAAGCTTACAAAGTAACTGCATATTATAAAATTACAGTGCTCTCATACGGATTTGCAACAAAACGTGATCTTTGAAACTAATCTTGTAGTAGAAAGATACAGGCCATTTATAATCTAGTCCGATAGACTATCACCGTATTTACAAACCGATCGATAACAAATTACAAGTGAAATCAACGTTCAGTGAGATCAATACCGCGATCTCACTGAACCTAGAGTTACCTAGCAGAAGATCCGCTCGGAACAACTCTCATTTGCTCATGCACGCATAATAGTCCCATTGCGACAGATAATTTACTGAGATCACGAAGTTTATATTTCGCTTTGCTGTTACTGGCAAAAATATGAGAAAAAAAATTACAAAAGTAATTTTAGGTCAAACCGGGATAAAGTTAGAAAGGTAGCATCTTCCTAAATCATTATAATGATTCGAAAATGAAGGATTTTCTATAAATAACTTCATCTGTCTATAATTATAGATAGATGAAGTTATTTATAGAAAATCCTTCATTTTCGAAGTAAAAATCACTAAAGATTTTCTAAAATGTCCACGCGAACGAAGTCGCGGGCAAAATATATATTGGTATTATCGAAGAAAAGGTTCTATAGCTGCTATAGCATTCTCATCTATAACAATTCTGACTTTCATTTCATCAATAAACAAAAGCCCGTATTTACAAACCGCTCGGAACGCGTTGAGAGCTATCTTGAGATCATAATTGAGATGCTCTTCTGTATGATCTCAAGATACATATTATGTATGATCTCAAGATAGCTCTTAACGTTGAGAGCAGTTTGTGAATATGGATCTTTAATAATACCGACCTTTTTTCGAATACGGCCTTCTGTTAGAACATCACTTTATATTTTGCGGGGCGGTTGTCGCAACCCTACGGATAAGTGTCTCGCCGGTGGCGGTGCACGTGCAAACTTTAATCAGATACTGGTTGCCATCTTCTGAGACCAGCCTCGTTACTTTTATTGTACGCTGTTAGCTTGAAATATATTGAAGGCTTTGTAGAAACGTGAATAATGGGAAACTTATCGTTTTGGAGAGTTTCATTGAATTACCAAAACTTTTGATCGTAGGTCTATTTAGGTATGAGAGAATTCAGGATTGGAAAATTGTTAGGTGAAAATTGCAATTAAAAACAGTTACCAATGGGGAGGAAAAGCGCAATTTTATCCCGATAGGTGGCGTCTTGTCGTTGGTACCGAGCCGCCTCAAAGAAACTGTCAAAACATATGGGAATCTCTTGGAGTATTGCACTTTTTAATTTTATACTGAGAAAATGCCGCATTGTTATGCATGTAACTTGTAAAATATTGGAGTTGATCGATTTCCCAGTAACAAAAAAAACAGTGGGCAAAAAAATATGCTTTTTCCTCGATTTTCTCCTTTGCTGAGCCTGAGAAACTTTATAAATCAAAAGGAATGTTTCATGAATTTGATGAAGCTTCGCCAAAATAAAACAACATTTGAATTATAACAGCTTTGTTCTTTAATATTTCAACCTCAGCAGTTTCTAACATATTTATAACTTGGATGAATTTGATAGTGAAAGTGAAAGTGAAAGTGAAATATATTTTATTTAAATAAGCTCACATAATAAGCATTTTTAAATCGTCAATTCTTTTACCCATTATGACGTCTTTTAACTGACAAGAAAAATGGGCGCAAAAAACTTGTCAGCATTATCAATCAGATGGAACGATATTTACAAATATGTATATCGTTTCCAGACTTTATATTAACAAAGATTAACAAATAAATAACATTATTGAATTAGCTCATTTCTTAATGAGTTTCAAATTTCTTAATCAATTTACAGATTTTAAGCTAAATTCAAAGTTTGAACTTGTTATTCAGTCTAGGATAAAAATAAAAGAAAAACATACAATTCAATATGCATTAAGATAGGTAGTCAGAAGCAGACCCATTCCCACTGGCAGCACCAGTTCCCGAACATGACGCATGAACCAGCCATCTCTTCGCTCAACCATATTTGAGGGAACGTAACGACCCGCCTCATACGACACCACCGCAGAAATGATTAAAGAGAGCATGACATACTAAGACTACCTATGTTAAGGCATCGAATTGAAAATTTATATCCAAAAGCTTTTCATAGGTCTTTCACTAAACTACTGACTATAGAAAGTAAAAATATTGCAATTAAATAAATCAAAACAAGGTAAGCTATTAAGAATTATATTTTTTGAGTAAGAAGTGCCATACATACAGACAATATAAAACAGATCTTTTATATACGAGTTATACGACGCCCTTAATACAAGCAGACAGAAGCAGACCCATTCCCACTGGCAGCACCCGTTCACGAGCATGACGCATGAACCAGCCATCGCTTCGCTCAACCATATTTGAGGGAACGTAACGACCCGCCTCACACGACACCACCGCAGAAATGTTTGAAGTGAGCATGACATACTAAAGCTACCCATATTAAGATAGGTATATCAAATATGGAATAAGCCCAATATTGGGGCCAAACAGAGAATTAATAGAATTTTATATGCCAGAGTCATTCAAGAAACTTAGAATAATAAAATAAATATGATAAAACGGTTCGTGTAATTTTGGATGGTACAGAAATTCCAGTACAGAAACCTGAAATTACTATTGCACAGAAGGCATCATCAGGCAACTATAAACACGGAAATTCACACTCAGTTGCTTTGTTAAAATTTAAATCATATGCTTCTAATCTGAAATAAAAAGATTACTTGTAAATCTTACACGAAATTTAAAGAAATGTAATGCTTGTTAGCAATTTTTTGTAAGTTGCTATAAACTTTCTTGCCTGTTGTTTTGGCTTTTCTTTTCCGTAATTCTTATTTTATATGAGCTAAAGTTAGCATAAAATACATTGTTTGTCCGCATAACCGAAAAAAATACAATCTAAGAAAGTAAAATCACGTAATACACAGTCAAGACAATATAAGCTCAAACTGACAATTGTTCCAAAGACTGAGCGCCATCTGTAATTCACTTTGCCTTCGCCTCCCCATTAGATTTTTTTCATAAATATTATTAATAGTTTAGTAGATTATAACAACATTTTAAAAAGCTTTTATAATATTTATAAACACAATAAGTGAGTGTTCGTTCTAAAAAAGTATAATTCGTATAATTTTTAAAAAATTAAAAACTCAAAAGCTCAATGCTTTTGAGTTTCATCTTCAATGCATCGATGTGGCTTTTCATTGACAAAAATAAAAAAAATTGGATTTGATAAGAAAAAAAAGAACCCAAATGATCTAATAATAAAAATAATCAAAAGAAATTCGCAGCCGGTAGGATTCGAACCTACGCTCCCAGAGGGAATCTGATTTCTAGTCAGACGCCTTAACCGCTCGGCCACGGCTGCCACGACTTAAGTGGTGAAAATTTGGAGTTAAATCTAAGACCTCTACTCGCTACTACAGATACAGAGAAGATTTGCTACGACGTGCTACAGATCTAAAAAAAATATTTTAAGCTATAGAGTCCACAAGTTTTCCGGAATAAAAGAGATATTTTCGGAAGTGCTAAAGATGTTGCCGCCTATTTACTCAGCTGAAGTAGGTATAAGTGAGTACTAAAACAAAGTAAATGGAGCGAGAAATCCCCGGTCCGAGAACACAAGCTTGGTTTATGATTATGACATGCGCATGCGATTTTAACAGCGGAATTAATCACACAACGCGAACGTTTATTTTAGTTTGGTTTAAGTATTGTGGAGTTGGCCGTGCTTCCTCTGCGATTAGTATGTAGGTACCTCCTTAACTATTTGTACTGGTAGTTAGTTAACAAAACAGTGCAAAATTCTGCTTTTCATTCACATTAATTATATAACTTTTCATTGAAAGAAAAAGTTTTTGTCAAAATGCCAATTTAAGTATTTTCATTTTCCTCGTTAGACTTGGATTTATTTCGGCACCATATAAAAATATTATTCAATTTATATAATGTATAATTGTTACTTATTTAAGTAATTTAGTTTACTTTATAATAATTTTCCGGAGTTGTGTTAATGGTACACTTTATCTACCATATTTGGCTTCATGGGTATTACCAAACACCCTTTACCCGTTAAAGAATAAAAAAATAAAATTAGTGCCACTTTCGTATTTGAAATTCTCTAGTTACAGTATTTTAGAAAGTTCTTCGCACGTTCGCTGTTAAACTGTATCGCATCGCATCGCAGTTTTGTTGCAACGTCATTCGCACACAATGTGAGGTGAATGGGGGTCGGGGCATCACTTCCGTTGCACTTCACAATGCAGTTACGTAATCTATAGCGGAACTTTTTATTTCTAAAATTAAAAAGTTGCAGAATTATAAATTTGAATGACGTAAACATTACAGAGTTGCTTCGATCAAGAATAGATAGAGTTGTCAAAAATATTGGTCTCAAGTCGCAAAAGATAGTACATTAAAGCGTGAAGTCGTAAAAATATAAATATTTGAGTGATTTGATAAAGCCTCTTTAAGACCACAGACATGTGGTTCTAAAAAGACATAAAAATAAGAATGATGCTAACATTCAAGATTTTTCTGTATTTTAGACATCATATCTCAATATTTTTTCAACATTAGGTAAAGAATGAACTGATATTTTTTGCTCGTTCAACATCTATGAAAGGGCATGAGACAAAATATTTGTATAGCTATGTATATGGAAATAGGGGGTAAACAGCAATTTTCCCTCGGGAAATATGCACCGTGTTGCCCTTTACACCCTTTGAATATTTAAAGCCTTTTTGTATACCCCGTACTTCTCCTTTCTGTTAGTAAATTCGTAATAGTTTGAAATTGTAGTAAAATAAATTCGTAAACAATCTTTGTACACTATTGCTAAAGCGAGCCTCGAGGTATTTTTTTACGCAAAATTTTTCTGCAATGTTTTTTGTTTCAAATATCTGCTTTTTAACCGACTTCAACAAAAGGAGAAGGTTCTCAATTCGATTGTATGTTTTTTTATCGTTGTTCGCGCGTATCTTCGACATTTATGGACCGATTTTGATGATTCTTTTTTTGTTCGATTGCGTTTGCTTGCGAGATGGTCTCATTAATTTTTTTTTAAATCGGTCGAGTAGTTTTCAAGTATTCCTGAAAATACTATGATTTTGCATCAACTACCTTGACGATTTTGTTATTTATGAACCGAATTAGATGAAGTTTTTTGTGTTGGAAAGGGGATAGTTCTCAGTTTGACCTGTATTGTTGATAGTATGTTTCTCCGCGATTATCTCACGTTTGGCTGAGCCGATTTTCTACCTAAATAATATACTTACCTACACCATCTAATACAGAAGGTAATTACACTAAAAATATAAAAAAAATGTTTAAAAACAAAAAAAACCGACTTAAAAAAAACCTGCCTCTAAAAAGCAAGAAATAATATTCAAATCATTAGATACGCATTATCATCGTCATAATAACGTCTATTGAAGTCGGGTGGGGATTTTAGAATAAAAAAAGGAAGTTGTACTTCCCGTACGTACGCACGGTACGTAATACGTTCGTACCCCACCCGACTTCAATAGACGTTATTATGACGATGATAATGCGTATCTAATGATTTGAATATTATTTTTTGCTTTTTAGAGGCAGGTTTTTTTTGAAGTCGGTTTTTTTGTTTTTAAACAATTTTTTTTTGGATAAGTATACAAAGTATTAAAAAAAACCCCTAATGCCGAATATGGTAAATGGATCATCAAACTGGACAACTTTTACTACGGGACCAACTCTGAAATCGCGAAAAAATATCAGCTGTTTGATACAAAAATTAATGACGAAAATATCAAAATTTATGATACATGTTTTTTTTGCGATTTCAGAGTTGGTCCCATAGTAAAAGTTCAGTTTGATGGTCCCTATCTACCATATTCGGCACAACAAGTTGTATAAACACACCGCAAAAACCTTTGCAAAACAAACTACCTACACTTAAAAACTACAGGTTATGAATTCCGTCACCGGGACATAACAATGGTCGTTGGTTTTCACACTTTTCTGTGTTCTGTGTTTGCATCAGCTCTTTAGTTTGCTCCTTGTCGAATATAATTACTAATTTAGTTTTTAGATTTAAGAACAATGCAGCATACTATAATCTTAAATAATTAAAAAGGCGAATGCTATACAATTTTCACAGATATTGATTTATGGGACAGTAAAAACGTTTCCTTCGGGATCAAAATTGAAAATGTGTATTGAAATTCGATCATGAATCGAGTGAAAAGGTTATTGACAATATGAATAATATATTTGGCAGCGTAACGTGAAAGGTTAACGTGGCGCTCGTGTTCGAGGCGCGTGCTTCGTAGTTTTGCCTAATAAATTATGGATCACAGACACTACGTAGTAAACGTTTCGTAAGTAACACAGAGTTAGTATTCTGTAGTACAACGAATCAAGTATAAACCTCTTTTTAGGGTTCCGTAGCCTAATGGCAAAAAACGGAACCCTTATAGTTTCGTCATGTTCGTCTGTCTGATGTCCGTCCGTCCGTATGTCACAGCCACTTTATTCCGAAACTATTAAGATAATAACATAAATGGAACCGCTATAAGATTTTAACATAAATGGAACTCCCCATACATGGAACTGAAACTGAAAACTTATTTTTCATCAAACGGTGTCTATAGATTTCTTTAAAAATAACGTTGAGGTTCCTAACACTATTTTTAGATTATATTATTTTTAAGATATACTCTGCTAAAGTGGTAAAATGTGTGTCTCCCCCCTTTTACTTTTAAAATAAGAGAGTGAAAAAAATGTATGATGTAGATCCTAATAAATACTTTCAACGAAAATTGGTTTGAACGAGACATATTGATAATTTTTTGAGATATAGCACGTTTTCCAAAATCGCAAATATAACTTTGTCATTCATACAAACACTATGAAAAACAAAGTTATTTTTGCAGACGAAAAATGATAGTGGTATCCAATATGGTATGGTATTAGGTAACTACGGAACCCTACTGCACGTGGCCCGACATGCACTTGCCCGGTTTTGTTTCTGTAACTTCATAAAGTTGTGTTAACAATGTTAACATATTTTTTATAAACTTTTGAACTCTAATAAAATAAGCCGAGTTCTTATGTGTCGCTGCTTTTATAAATAAACCAACACCGACACTAGACTGTGCAATGTTGTTATTTCAATTGAAAAGTTATGACTTGTTTGTCACTGCAATAAAAAAAAAATCCTAAATCCTGTTAAAAAGACTCGTATAAATATTTATTTATCCTTCAGAAAGCGTACTTATCTTCTTCATTTTTCGAAGTTTCGTTATTATTCTTTAAATATATTTTCACTTCTTATGCTCGTAAAGCTCGTCTTTATGTTGAGTATAGGCTTTTTAGGGTTCCGTTCGTACCCAAAGGGTAAAAACGGGACCCTATTACTAAGACTCCGCTGTCCGTCTGTCTGTCTGTCTGTCACCAGGCTGTATCTCATGAACCGTGATAGCTAGACAGTTGAAATTTTCACCGATCATGTATTTCTGTTGCTGCTATAACAACAAATACTAAAAACAGAATAAAATAAATATTTAAGGGGGGCTCCGATACAACAAACGTGATTTTATTGCAGTTTTTTTGCTCGAAATTAATAACGACAACAGGTAGACATCTGAAATTTTCACAGATGATGTATTTCTGCTGCCGCTATAATAATAAATACTAAAAACAATTTAAAATAAATACTTAAGGGGGCTCCCATACAACAAACGTGTTTTTCCCGATTTTGGTACGGAACCCTTCGTGCGCGAGTCCGACTCGCACTTGGCCGGTTTTTGGTACGGAACCCTTCGTGCGCGAGTCCGACTCGCACTTGGTCGGTTTTTTATAAAATTGCTTTTCATGCTCTAGCTAATGCATAAAGTAAAATCTTCGTCTGTCTCAGACTCTAGACATAGGTCGTCAGGTAAACAGCCACACACGCAATCAAACTTTGTTACATAAACTTGTTATTTCATTATGTTTCTCCATTTTAATTTGTATCATAATCCAGGTTATAAGTAGTACATATTTTTGCAATATTGCTGTTTAATATCCTCACAATTAAAGTGAAAAAGAGAGTGTATCACTCGTACATTTTGCGATTTTTGTACTTGTTGTATAATCTACAATTTTTCACTCATTCGACATTTTATCCATTTTAATTGGCGCAAATCAAACAAGGTTAACCTCATTTGTAATATTTACAAAATGAACTAACTAACAATAGGAAGTTATTATTCGTCAGTCGGTTTAGAGTTTTTATTGTCTCTGGTCATGGTCGCTGGCAGTCCAATGATTGTAATTTAATTATAATAGGTACCTAGTGCACTGGGTACATTCAGTGCAAACACCTGAATGCGTTATCTTTCCTTATCAAATTATTTGTGTCTGAAAAACGATAATGATGTACTACTTGCGTGCAATGTACGACTTGATATATCTTTTTACACTATTATATAGAGGCTTGTTTCAAAATTGAAATGTCTTGATCTTTGTGAATCTAGAATGACGCAGCTCAGCTAGTGCTTAGACCTTACTATGGGTCTACCTACCGCGCAAGTGTCGTCGGCATTGCTATCGGCTTTGTTTGACAGGTGGATGTGACACAAGTTTTTACACAGTATAACAAGGTGCATTTGTAACCACTCTCCAAATTTTAAGGATGTATTCAGTCAATGAAACTCACTGACGTCCATTATACAAGTACGCTGGACGGGCGAACGTCACCAATCGTTTGTGCCGATTTGAAAATTCCCATATTGGCGCTGAGAGCATTAGATTCTATACTATGGCAGTAGTGAGTGTACTTGGAATTAATTAGTTCCAAGTACACTCACTACTGCTATAGTAGAATCTAGTGCTCTCAGCGCCAATATGGCGATTTTCAAATCGGCACAAAAAATTGCTGTCATTTCATGACAATAGCCTGTCCAGCGTACTTGTATAATGGACGTCAGTGATGAAACTGAACAACTTTCTCCATGAAACATGTGTCGAAATACGCAAAAAAATACTGGTCATCCCAATACTAAACGTGATCACGTGATCTCTTTGATTTGTATGAAAAGTCATTTTTTTTTACATATTTGACCCTATGTTTCTTAGAGAAAGTTGTTCAGTTTCATGGACTGAACACATCCTTAAAATTTGGGGAGTGGTTAAAAATGCTATTTATTTACTGTGATTTTTACTTGTGCCAGTAAGAAGTAGCAATGTGATTTATAAATATTTTTTTTTTATATGTATATTTTTTCTATTATTTATAAATATTTGACAACATCACATACATTGCTCCAATTCCAAAGTAAGTAGCTATTGCACTTGTGTTATGGAAATCAGAAACAACGGTGGTATGACAAACACACAGACCTGAGACAATATTGAAAAGTTTAATTTTTCTACATTGACCCAGCCGGGGATCGAACCCGGGACCTTAAGAGATGGTGACGCCTTGATGTGTCATTCATATCCATCTGTCAAATGAAGCTGATAGCGATGCTGAACAGACTTGCGCGTCAGACCCACTGCTAAGTACTGGGTTTGCTCTAAAAGTAATTGCACAATGTAACTACGAGGAAAATTGAAGTTTTCAACAAAGTGATGCGGTAACCTTGGCCAGAATTACGGTACACACAAAACACATAACAGAGGCATTGTTTGGTCATTGGTTGCGCATACGCATAGAACGATAGGTCCCGTCTGAACGGCTCATTGTTATGGTTAGCACAACCGCGTCGCCCAGTTACGCGTTTTGTTGCAATAATTCGAATTTACAAACAAACTTGAGTTTTCGGTAAACATCAAACTTAGATGTATAACAATAAAACCTAATTTTGCTGAAACTATGTGCTGAAATTAAATTGTATTTAAAGACATGTTTTAAAGGTTGTCGTCGACGTTTCTAATAATATTACAATGTCCAATATTGTTTTGGAAAGTATTAACGTTGTAGGTAAAATGGTTTGTGTATAAGGAAAATTTATCTCAATATGAGATACTTAGCTTGTTTGTTGAACACTTGCGACGTGACACATACTTGTACAAATAACATTTTAAGATTGATTGTCATTGTTTTATTGCCTGTTGTTTTCTTCATTTTATGTAATAATAATAGCCGCCCGCGACTTCGTCTGCGTGGAAAGTTTTTTTGCTATCCTTCGGGAACTATACTTTTTTCGGGGTGAAAGGTACCCTATGTCTTTTTCTGTACCCCTGATAACGCGTATGTAAAATTTCATGATAATTGGTTCAGTAGTTAAGACGTGAAGGCGTAACAAACAAACAAACAAACGGACTTTCGAATTTATAATAGGTATTAGTAAGGACTAGCGACCGCCCTAAGACGAAGTCACTCGTCTGCGAGAAAGTATTGTTTGCTATCCCTCGGGAACAGTACTTTTTTCTGCATGAAAGGTACCCTATGTCTTTTTCTGTATCCCTAAGTACGTGTATGCAAAATTTAATGATGATCGGTTTAATAGATAATTCGTGAAGGCCTAGCAAGCAAAGAAACAAACAAACAAAGACATTAACAAACAAACAACCAAACAAACAAACGAATAAACGGACTTTCACATTTAAAATATTAGTAAGGATAAGTAAGATCAAAGATAAGGATTTCAGTACAATACAAGGTAAATACGAAATACCATCTTACAGTTTAAAACTACAGTGATATAAAGTAGGTACCTACTATTTGACATACAAAAAAAAAACTTTGAGCAATAATAATAATTCAGCCTAAAACTAAAAGGAATGTATTTAATAGCACTTTAAAATAATGATAGACCTATAACAGGTAGATGATCGAAGACCTATAATGTAATATTATCACTACAAAAATAATGGTTTGCACTATAACAATTTTGTCACCACTTTAAAATAATAATAGATCTATAATCAATATTATCACTACAAAAATAATGGTTTGCACTATAACTGTGTCCCAACTCCGAAACCATTTAATTTCTGTCAAACCATGTCAGACTGACCACTGTTAAAATGAGATAGCAAGATGATAACAACTTGTCGCATAATGCAAACACGCCATCAGGTCGGTTCTGGCGTTGTTGGTCGCAATAGAATGGAACCTAACCACCTCCTCAGCTCCTCTCTCGCTGCGCCCGCTCGTCATCGCACCTAGTCGTCTGTTTACCAGTACTAAAGTTATAAAATTAATTTGTATGGTGCAAAGTATTAATTTTAAAGCTAAACAATTAAAATGTACAGTGCAAAGTATTAATTTTTTAAGCTTAGCATATTTATAGTGAAAACCATTATTTTTATAGTTCATTCAGTAAATTTTGAAGCTAAACATTTTAAAGTGTGGTACATTATTTTTAAAGTGCATTTATATATTCCCCAAACTAAAACAAAAATTTAAAAGACTTCTCATGTTCGGCTTCGATGACCTGAAGTTTTCAATTTCATGGACGTAAGAAAGGACTGCTTTTTTCATCTGTAATAAATAATTCATGTTCATGAGAAAGTTGTATAGTTACCATTGTTTATATCATACTTATAAGTTATTGACGTTTCAATGTATCTAATATAATGTAATGTATGTGTTTTGAAAATTTCTTTTTGTATTTATACAAGAAAGTATCTGAAACACGTAAAAATCCTACAAGAGCTCAGTATTTATATGACTTAATAATACCGAACCACAGAACTGCATTCCTTTAGAAAAGTTTCTTACTCATGGCACCTCGAATTTTTAATAAAATACCGAATAACTTAAAGGCTTTTAAAAAGAAATTTACAGAATTTTTGATTGAAAAATCCTGTTACTCTGTTGCATGTCAAAAAAAGGCAAGGTTAGGTACCTATGTTATCTCATACTACCTGTATTTGCAATAAACTGATTTGATTTGCTTCATCTATAAAGCTGTGTGACTGAAAAATCTCGGACTATAGAAACAAGTTTTTGTTTTTTAAAGCCATCTTTTTTGTTACAATAACTTTAGGTTAGTTGCCACTAGAAGACAAGTGTAACAAAGAGTTTAATTACGGTATTTGGGTCAAAGTATTTCGACTATATGGGATCGGCTATGAGCTAACGGATCTTCTAGTGAGTGCTTAACGTTATCAGTTATCAGTGTTATCAGCTCGGTGCGCTCATACCGGCCAGTGCAAACACCTGCCGTCACACCTGTTTGGTACCGCTATATCTAACGTATACTATATCTAACCCGATATGTGATACTATAAAGATTAGCCGTATCTTTCGAGCAAGTTTCCGCCTATTTGTTTCACATAACTTCAGCGTTCGAGCTTTTGATTAACATTGTGGGGTCATTCCTATACCTCCACAGATTTTTCAATATTTTGTGTGTAGCAGGATATTTACTCAACTTAATCGAGTAAAATTTAAATGAAACGACCCATATTGAATATACTCGATCTAGTTAAGTTCTGAAAAACAAGTATCTCTAAAAAAGGTGTTCTTTTCCTTTAGTCCAGGCTTCGTAAGCTGTATTGTTACTGCCAGACTATTTTATAATATAAAAAGAGACTAAATTGTTTCTTGTATCTCTTCAATATTAACACAAAACAGTATGTTAGCCTAATAGTAAATATTTTCTTTGAGAATATGGTCGCTTTGAGACAAGAAAGACTGCGAACGCACCGACGACAGGTGCCTAAATATATCCAGTATACTTGTTGACCGCACTGGTGGTGAGTCGCTAGGAAGGTCGGGTTGGTCTCATAGTGTTTGGTCGTAAGCCTCGCGCCTACGATAAATTCTAGGTAGTCGCCTGGCTGGAAGTATCGAAGCACCTACCGCGTAGTGCGGCCAGTTTGCGAACTTTTGTGAACGTTCGTTTTACTTGGTTACATATCTAGGCTCTAGGCACTAATCTAGGCACCTGTCTGTGCGTAGGCGGCCTAATAGTTACCCTAGCAACTGAGACTCATATTATAATTACCGTGAATACTCCAAGCATTCCGTGCAAACTGTGAGCGTGTAATGCGATTCTTTACGGAATGGTGGCGAGCACTGATAGCAGCCACTCCACTGTTATCAGACGGTAAACCTACATTTTCGCTGTTAACACCAAGCTGAGCCGTTTGCACTGAAACATGAGTGATTTCAATATTATGTCAATATATGTCAGTATCGCCATCAAGTTTTTTAGGTACTTGTTCAGGTAGGCAAAAAATTTAAACAAAAATCATGTATCATCTATCTATATGCAATACATCGCAGATGCAGATTTATCAGTGATTAAGAAGAGTGGATGAAAATATTTTTGTAAATTCGATAGTATTTTCACGATCGAATGGACCTTTTTTTGCTCGATTGGCGAAGAAAATATTGTAGTAATCTAAAAAAAATTTTTTTTCACTACGTATAATAGCACCGTATAGCCGCCATGTTGTTTTTTTTATAACGCCACCTTCTTAAGAACACTTGGGCTGACGAGACAAATCTAACGATATCTTAATAACAGAAATCCATTCAGCCGTTTGAAAGATATGAGGTAATAAAGAATATTACATACAAACACACATACAAACAAACAAACATACTTACATACAAGATACGCGCGAAAAACATAACTCTTTTTTTGCAGTCGGGTAAAAAGGAGAGCGATTTTGACCGGTATTCCAAATTGGCTGTGTAATAAAATAAGCAACAATGCTAAATAAAAGTGATAATTTGAGCACTATAAGTAACTTCTTTTGATTATTCCAATACCTAGCTTATTTCAAATCAGTTTAATTTCTTTTTTACAAATTATGCTTACGTATGACAATATTATTGTTTCTCTGTTTAAATATCATTATTATTTTAAGAAAAGTGTGGAAAATATACTTCTTTGTGGAATTATCCTTTTGGCAATTTACTCCGGCTTATAGTTTACGATGTGTTTACTGACAATATAATTGTAAAACCTGTTCAACTGTCATGACTATTACAAGAAAAATGTGGAAAATTAATTCCTCGCGGAATTGTCCTTTTGGCAACTTACTCCGGTTCTCGTGCACTGAAATGAACACCTGTGTTAAACAATCAGATAATTTCGTTTACTGATTGTTTATCTCTATGAAAAAATCATGCGTCATTGAAGACATCTATATCTCAGGGTTTTCAGGGATTAGGAGAAAGATACAGGTACATTGCCCACTGAGCGTGGTGCATTTGCGCAGGAATTTGGCTTATTGGGAAATCTTTTTAGAAAACAATAAAAAAAACATTTATTGGTATGAGGTTTACATTAAAATCTAAACCATAGATTAAATTTTTAAAGATCTTGGGGCATATTTGACCTGGTTGATAAAAGTTCGCGTACAGAAACCAAACCAGCCCCCCTACTCAAATTGCCACTTTTCTATTCGTTCGTTAACTTAAAACTTTAAAAAAGTAATTAAACGATCAAGTCACACGTCGCAAGTTTATGTAAATCACAGACATTGTTGTATTGTATAGAATTGACAAGCTACGACACGTTATTTTGGAGTTTATGGCTTATTTTTAATTTTTAAGTTAGCGAACGAATAGAAAAGTGGCCATTTGAGTAGCCCCGCAGTTTTAAATTGATGAATTCAATTCCACTTTTCAAAATATTATGTATTATTTTTTTTATGTACCGACCGGCAGAAAAAAGTTATTTTACAGTATGTGTGTGAGTATATGTTCAATGTTATTAAACTTTGGTTAATTAAACAGAAGTTTTTAATTTCAGCGTTGTGAAAATTAGTGGTACAAGCATAATAAACGTTTTAATTGTCTTTATTTATCTTTTTTATTTTATTATTACTGAAATGCTATGATATAATTATAAAAAATGAAACATGGCCTGCAAGGATGCGACCCATACCACTAAGATGCAGATACATTTACCTACATATTTAGCCCTATTTCGTTTGTGTACGCCGTAGGTCAAACGTCCGAACAAAATGCCCAATGACCTTTCTAGAAGAAGTACCTATGCGTTACTTTAGAAGATAAGAAGATTGAAAATAAGAAATAAAGTAACGCATAGGTACGCGTTACTTTATTTCTTATTTTCAATCTTTTTAGTTTTTGTAACAACTTTTCTTACCTTATGTACGAGTAATTTCACAAAAATGCAAGACTATATTGATATATCAACACTGTCCTATAACTATGCGTTTTCCATTCATCCGAATGTGGCATTTTGTATAGCAGGCCAGTACAGCTAGTGAAAAATAAATTTACTCAAAAATGCTTGTAATATGGTCATTATTTTGACAACCTTCTTTGAACAAAGTCGAGGTTGACGCGCTCCTCCGATGGTGACGCAACAAAGTTGTATGGGATTTCATTATTGTCGAGTTTTAGCCACCAGCAATTTCCTATGAAAATCCATTATTGTCGAGTTTTGTTTCAAACATAGTTTTTTGTAATTTTAACCATTTTTAACATTTTTGTCATTTTTGACCAAGTCTTGTATAGTACTTTACTCAAAAATGTCAAAAATATCAAAAATGTCAGAAATGTCAAAAATGACCAAAATTACCAAAATGACAATTTTTGACATTTTCGTCATTTTTGTATTTTTTTTACATTTTTACATTTTTGTCATTTTTGAGTAAAGCACTATACAAGACTTGGTAAACAATGACTGCACTGCTGGCCACGCTATGATGGCCTCAAGCTGAGCTTAACTACGCTCTCGGCCTTCAAGCTTGGTCATCATTGCAGCCCTTGATGTCCGCGCTATAAGCGTGGCTCCAGCTTGGCCATCAAGGGCTGCAATCAACGAAATGCTGACCGCGCTGTGACGGCCTGGACCTGCGCTAAGCTACGCTATCGGCCATCATCATCGCGCTGCCAGCAATGCAGTCATTATTGAGCGCGTCAGTAATGTACTATTTTTAATAGATATTACCACAAAACATAGAAAAAAAAATCTGATAGTTCTCCGTAAGATTATAAAACAAAGCATAAATAAAAGAAATCTATGGTTTCCAATCTAAAAAAAAAGAATAAAGAAAACGGTTTTCCCATATCTTGTGACCGGTATTATGCCAGTTGTGGTGGGTAAGTAAATAAGTAAGTATTTTTTTAAATCACAATGGCCGGAATAAACGAGTCGAGGCGTTAAAGGTCACATAATATGACTAGATAGGGCTGTCACGTAAACATTTATTTTTAATAAATAAGATAAAAGCACTGAAGGTCAGGTTACAAATGTTACAATCAAGATTTGATTTTCCTACTTCCCGTATTGTATGGTTGGGCTTAGAAGCCTACGTAGCTAAAAAAAAAAAATATTATGTAGGACTGCAACTTACTGAAGAAGTATATTTATAATTACTACAAAAGCAAACCCTCACTATTAGTATAATAACCAACCTTTTCGAAAATTTGTACCTTTAAGGAAGTTAAAACCAGTTTTCAGTCAACTCCTTTTTAACAACCCTACAGTGAGGCCGTGAAGTGCGCACACACCTGTGGTAGTGCTAATGTGCTTAAAGTACAGTGGACAACACGCCAAATGGCACAGTTGTCAGGTAAACGATAGTTCGTCCTTTATTTTTATAACAGAATCTATTCTTAGTGCCAGACATTATCTCTGTAGTTGATTTACTTCACATCACATTACAATAGCAAATTAATCTACTTTGTAAGGAAGTAAATAAGTACCTAGGTGCGTATTTTTTTTAACCCGTTGGGTGACGGATGCCGTGATAAACCATAAAATATGCAAGTGATAACGAAAAACTTGTTTGTTAGAATGTAGACAAAAAAATGACCATTGTGATACTTAGTCAATGAAATTTGTAACTTGTAAACTTGTAAACTTTTTCATTTTATTTTAGAAAAGTTTTTCATTTTAGAAAAAGTGCCATTTTTATTATTTCTTAGCTGGCCGTATCTTTGATAAAAAAGAAAATATCATTTTCTAGTGGCTCTAAGGAATTTTTCTGAGCGTTATGAGTGTGACTTTTAATTTCAACTACTTTACCATCGGCCTTGTGGCGCAACGGATAACGCGTCTGACTACGGATCAGAAGATTCCAGGTTCGAATCCTGGCAAGGTCGCGAAGATTCTTTTTGTTTGATTTCTTTTTAGTCCATAAGTCATACTTTTCTTTTAAATGGATAATTAGCGGTATTGTTTTGTAGGTCTACACAATATTGAGCAAATGTTTGAGCACAAATGCTCATAGTTCAGCAAGAAATACGTTTCAAGCGAAATTTAGTTTAAACCCATTGGTATAGAACACAAAATTGTTATGTACACAATAGAGGATATTGCTTTCGTATTTTGATCTTTATAGGAATCGTAAATTGGTCTCATTTTGTTTGCAAGCCAATTTTGTTGAAGAATTAAGTACGCGCAGCTGACCAAATATTGTAGCTACGATAATTGGCCACGTGAGTGACGCAATCACGTGATCTTTAACAGCAAAACGTTGATCTTGTGATGAAAATGTACAAACAATGAGTGAAGGTTACATGTTTTTTTAAATTATGCATGACATTTATATCTCTTTCTAATTGGCCTCATAATTTCTTATTTTCTTTATTATATTCTTTACTTCAACTTTACTAGCGTCGTACAACGAAGATTTTTGTTTACCTTGTGGTGTGATGTAACAACACTTGAGTGTAAAGTGTAACACTAAAGCATGACTTCTTATATCCTGATATCACGAGACCATGTAACTCAAGACATGTACATTTTTGTATCGTAGATTAGAAATATTTCAATTATTTCTTTATTTTATATTTCCTATTTCCTTTCAGGTGAATTTGGGCTGTTAAATAAAAGTTTGTTATACTGTCAATATTTTTTTATTTTCTGTTTTAGTGTCGGTTCTTATAGAAAATAATCAGTGCGTATTTTAAAACTAAACAATACGAAATATGGACGAAAATTGTGAAAAGTAGGTAGGTATAGTTTTAAAAATTACACAATTTGTGACACAAAAATATCGGAACTGTAGTGATAGGCTGTAACATACATATATTGCATTGCATATTACAACCGAGTTCTCAAATCATCACTTTATGTATGGTCTTCCAAATTAAATAAAAATTTAATAATGATAAACAATTGATTTATTCTTTGATGTTCCTTCACTAAAGAATTTAGTTAATTTGCAAGATCCATACATACAGATAACACAATTTGTTTAACTACATTAGCAACGCATCCCTCAACTAAAACTATAACAGTCTATTTTAAAGTATAATACACCATAATAAGAATTATATAAGATAATTAAAGCATCTTCACCTTATATTCAAAATAAATCATTAAAGGTTTTCAAATCGATAATTTTTTGCTAATTTTTATATCTTCTTTTATTACATACAATATTTACACAATATAGTTCTGTGCCCAACGCAAAATATAAATTAATAATAAGAAATTGCGTTTTGGACTTACAAATTATTCATAAACTAATAGAAACAAAATCGCCATGTAAAATCACACTCATGAAATTATAACTTAGAATATCTAATAAAATTATAAAGGCAAATCAACTTAAAATTGATTCACTTCTTTGATATAATTGGAAGCATAGTTTTACAATACAATCTAAAAGTGAATTTTGTACAATTTGTATTCAGTTACTGAAGGTCTACTTTTTGGAGTTCTGAATTGTAGATAAGGTATCTCTAGTATTTGAGAAATTAGTTACATACGAAAAGGTGTTTCACGTACTCAACATACCTATTTACAAACACGAAATGATTACTTTCGGTCTAACAACTACTTAGTAAAGCTTTTTACATAAAAATATAACAAAACAGTCCGTCGCGTCGAGGTGACGCGATCGGTTGATTGCATTGCAATGCATTTAAGTCTTCATCGTAATGCCACAAAACAATATTATAAAGTTAAGTTTTACTGATCGTAACGAGATCGTGCGTAGGATATCATCCGTAGAGATGATCTTCACTGGAACTGTAACGGAGGCCTGCATGCCCACTCCCGGAGAGGCCCCGGCCCCCTCGCGACTCATCGCGTTAGAGGTACTTACACCTTACATTTACCATAAATTAAATCGTCTCTTATAACCTAGTCATCACTTAGCACGACGGCCTGTCTGGCTGATTCTGCTTTTCAGGTGCCTGTAACAAAGGAAAAACAACCGTCAGTATTTGCTAAAACAATAATTCAATGAAGTGGGTGTATCAATTCAATAATGAGGGGTCCCGTTTGATATAGGAACAGAAGGTGAACCAATGTAATCAGTAAACGAGGGTGCAGCTACCAATCATTGCACAGATGCGCGCGCACATGTCTTGTTAGAGACCGGTATGACTGCTGTGTGAATTAATAACTTCATATTAGACTGATGCGGTATGTTGGGTTAGTCGAGCTTTAGTTTTGGCCGCGTACGTGTCTTGATTTTACTAATTGCGATAAATGACGTATCGGGTGGCATGCACATCCCACCCGCGTCCGGCCATCTGTCACCATATGTTCTCTGTTTTAACAACGTTTTAATTCATTAGCTGCCGGACAACAGGCTGATTATTCCGCTACCCCACACGAACCGCAGGCGACGCAGCTAGCGCTTCATTAATTGCATATCGCACGTGAGGATTCAGTTACTGTAACTGCGCGTGGTTGTTTACAGACGGTACTTTAGCGGTAGTTTCAGTATAGCTTTCTGAGTATCGGAGAGTGTTGGATTACGGTTTCCCGTCCGCACATCCGCGACACAGCTGAACGGCCGCACGTGGCCACACCCTATTTACGGACATGCCGAAGGGAGAGCACACATGTCCCGAACGGATCGGGAGTTTGCGAGAGCGCACACGTGAAATCCCTTTATGAGAGGAGCGTCGGGTAATGAATAGGTATGTACATCACATTTATTTAGCTATCCGGCCACCGGCGCCGTCACGTGTGCTCACACGCAGCTGCGAGCGACCGTTACCCGCACAATGCCCTCGATCGATCCGTCGTCGTCGATGGAATCCAAGCTATCGGCGAAATCGATGCACGTGCGCCGAGATCCGCCGAGACATTTCGCGGTCGAGCTGCATTGTCCACGGCGCCGTTGTCCGTTCTGTTTATCGGTTCGGAGAAGCGTAAAGGTGCTCGTAAAACTTTCACGTACGCGATTTATGCGCCAAGTGCGCGGAGACAAAGATATTCAGAGGAGCGAATGAGCGTGGGCGCGGACACCTGGCCACTCGTTAGTGCCCGTCCGAGTCTGCGTGGGCGCTCCTCAGACGCCCTGATACGGAAGGATGATTTAGCTTTACCGAGCCGCCACTAAAAGGCCGCCTGCTTCATTATTCTTGCAAGTTTATAGATATTTTACCAGACGTAAGAATTGAAGGTCTTAATTGATTCTGAATGGCATGATGCGGGCTAGTAATTGGATGACTAAGTGATATTGACTAACTAAGAATAGAACAAATACAATAGTGCAATGTGTTTACAAAAGAGAACGATTAACGTAAGTTACGAAGATTATTAAATGAAAGGGGTAGAAGCGATAAGACCAATTGGGGTTGCAACCGCGATGGATTACATGGCTAACAGCGTTTATTACGATACTCAGCAGTCTATTACGTTCGTAATGGAAAGTCTAATGACGACTAGTCGTGCGGTTTCTGGCATTTATCATTGAAGGCGAAAGGGCAAGCGAGCAAAGTGTACGCAATAAAGTCGTGGTTTACTTCGATTAAATGACAAAGAAGTGAGTGCGGTCGTCTGGCGAGATAGTCCCACGGCCTCGTGAGCTGCGGCGGCGCAGCTGCAGGCTACAATTACGGTCGCGGCGCGGTGGTGTATGCTCGTGACGGAGTTTGTGGCACAGTCGATGCCCCGCCTGATAGGTACTGCTGTGAAATGCCGGCTCACGACGCGCACGCTGAACCTCCACCACGACCGCCGCCAGCTATAAAATATCTACACATTTTTTCACGATTCTACCGAACGTTTCCTTAACGACCAGAAAGTCGACGTATTCTAATGTCCTTGCGAGAACGAATAACTCGCGTTCGAAACGTGGAATGCGGTTCGATTAGTCAACATTCCGATAGTTCCTATATTGTTGTAGGCGTTATATTAGTAAATATCGGCTGGTATCATGATATCGCCGGCGCCCGCGGCCAATTAAAACGTGACGGGTTGTTTGTCTACGTAGACGATTAATTTATAGAGCTGTTAAACTTGAAACCGAGATGGGAAGAGAAAAAATAAATAAATGATTGTTCATTACAATTTTTTTTCTAGCTTAAAGTTGATATTTGTCCTTTGCTTATTTTGTTACCACCAGTAGTTGTGGTGGGTACTACATGTTTACACTTCATATTTCTTAATGAAGTTTTAATGATTGTGTTGTACAATCTACTGGGCCAGGTGCGAGAGTCGCTAAATGTCCATTATTTAACGCTGCCAGTAATTTGGTGACACTTGAGTAAATTCAGCACGGCAGCTCGCGTCACCTAAATCACGCTTGTTTTGAACATTTCCCTCGGAGGAACAACTGGCAGTGATGAAAATTTACGTTGCGCGACCAAGTATTAACGAGCGCGCATTGCTTGGGGCCAGAGACGCAGGCGCATGAATAAATCCTTCAAGATGCACCTGCTGCGCAAACATCGCGACCCAATCTCGATGCATTTTAGGTTTAACCTTGGTCATTTGCCTGCCGTTTTTACTAACAATTACGCAGCAACAATGCGATGAAATCATCGTTCGGCAAAAGCAATTTTGGGCAGTCATCTTTAGTTTTTGTTTAGAGAGTGGTATACGAATGACGAAACAACAATCACGCAGGTGTCAAGCGGAATGTTAAACGAGGCAGTATAAATATGTGTTGAATATTCAGATTGTGTGTCAGTACACGACCGTTTACGCGGCGCCGGCGCAGGTGGCCGAGCCTCAAGGCTGAAATTCAAAACAGCCGTCACGCATGCGTGAACCGCGGCTGAGATTGCCTGAGCATTTACCGATTCTAGTTTCATAACGTAGTTAAGCACACCGTAATCGAAACAGCGGCATCGAAATAGCTGCGGTTGTGTACGTCAAAGTGCCACACATTGTTCGAAGATGTATGCATAAACATCTGACTCTACATTGGATTCTTCGTTGGCGATGTTTGAAAAATATTTTTAAGGTCACTTTACTTGCTTTATAATTTAACTCAGTATGGAAATAAAGAGGGTGATTTAGTGGTTTTGTATTATGTGCAATTGCAAATCTGGATACAATGTCCAATTGTTTATAGAGCTATTAGCGAGCCACGTGTTGTGAAACTCGACATCTCCGCTTTTACCTTCCCGCGCTTGCGAAACGTGCAGGTGCGCGCCGCAAAAACATCGACGCAACCGATTTCATTTACTTTTTATGCAATAGTGTCTTTTTTATCTAGTAGTTAAGCGTTTGTAATGGACTATTAAAGTGTAATTGTTGTTATTTGCCAATTGCTTTGTATTAATCGTTTTCATGATTTAAATTTTAAAGCGTATGCTGACTCTATTAAATAGTAAATTTAAATCTCAGTCTCTTTATTTAATGACCCATATTAACAACACCAAAACCCATATTGGTATTGTTAAAATTGATTCAATTATGAATTTGAAAAATATGTATTGTTTACGAGTTTTAAAACAATTGGCAGATAATAAAGTTTCTTAGTGTAATGTAAAGAAGCTTACCGTTTGAGTTCTGTGTTCCTGGTTGGAGGATGTGTTGTGGAGGATTGTGTTGGGTGTGGGGCGCGGGCCGAGCGGGCGCCGCTGCGGGCGCGGCTGGGGCGCCGCGGCGCACGGCGGCGCCGCCAGCGCGCCCTCCGCGTCGAACTGGCTCACGGCCGGGTGGTTCTCCAGCGCCGACTGCAGGTCACAGATGTAGTCGATCACGTGCTGGATCACCTCCAACTTCGAGATCTTCCTGTTCTTCGGCATAAACGGCACCAAGTCCTGTAGCTTCGACAAGTACATTTGAATTTCGGCGTTCTCGCCGTCCCGGTGCCTCTGCACGCGGCCGCTGGCGATAGCTGGAACGGAGGCACCGGTAGCGCACACTGCGGTTATCGCTTTCATCGTGGGTTCACTGAACACGTATGTACACTGGGTAATAACTACGCGCGGACGTCTGGTGCGGTTCGCGAGCGAGGAATGAGGAGATGCGCAGACCGACGTCGTATTTATGGGTGCGGGTGGGGCGCGGGGCGGGCCCGGGCGGCCCAATGGGCGCGCGGGGCGGGGGCGGCGAAGCCTGATTTTCCCATGGCGGCAGCGGCGGGCGCCGCGTCTGCTGGGCGGCCCTGAGTAAGGCCGTTGCGCTCATGACATGCACTTTGTCCTGTCTGTAATGTTTGTTTGTGATTTTATTAAACTATTTGCTTGTGATAAACTAAAGTAACAAGCTGACTATGATGGTTATTTGCATTTTTTTATTTTTTTTCACAATTATTTCATCGTTAAAGAACGTATACTAAAAGTATTTTTGACAATTAAGACAAGACAAAACTTTTAAATTAGAAAAGACAGACATTACTTTAATTTGACTATTTCACTCGGAAAACGCAAAATTTAGATTTTTGTTCCCTTACACAGATATTGCAAACGATGTAGGGTTAACATAGTCTAAAGTCTAATATGGCTTGGTCACCAGAACTTAGAAAATATGGTGAAAATTGTAATTGCTTCACAGAAAAAAAGGATTTCTTAAAACAAGAAAAGATTCTTAAATCAAGATATTTTGTGTCTCATAATATAGGGAAACAAATATTTTCTTGTTTCAATGCAATTTACTTTCGTTCAAAGCAATTTACTCTTGAAAGAAAGTAAAATTGCATTGAACCAATAATATATTTGTTTCCCTATATATGAGACAAAATATCTTGTTTTAAGAAATCCTTTTTATCTGTGTTGAATTTGTAATTTTTTATAGCGCGTTTATGTCTAATATGAGTAAAATCCATAAATGGATCATCGATCTTGTTTACTCTGGTGCGTATAGACAAACAGTAGGTATTATTTTAAAGTCTTATCTTTTAATGACTGTCAGTACATTTGCACTAGAAATCAACTTGCACTTAGAAGCTCTATATTTTTTTAATTTCTTATCAAATAAGACTGATAAAATTAATTATACCTATCTAAGTTTTGATAACTTTGATCAATTTAACAATCATTGTTGTGAATTTTGTTATCAATGTAAAAAAATAAATTATCGTTTATGTTTTTATCAATAGAACACCTGCAGCCCAATCTAGATTTATTTACGAAGCTATAAATTATGCAGATATATTATTTTGTCAAATGAGGTGATATTTATATGAAAAGATAAGTGAAATTGAGTGCTTATGTACCGAGAAATATTACTTATGAAATATTATTACCACTATCCACATACGTATATGTTACGTACGTATATGTTATGTACGTGTACGTATACGTTAAGTACGTTACTTAAATATTAGGAAATTACCTAAACTTCACACGTAATTGATGACTGCACAGGACAAAACTTTAATTTATTTTTTCCTCAAAATGAAATCGAACGATCAACGCGAACATTCCTTCTAAAAACATAATATATAAAAAAAAAAAATGTTTTTTACAATCCTCTCGTTAGCTCTTATCATAAACGTTGATTTTAATGCCATTAACAAATTACTGGCCGAATTTCCATATTAGTTAACATTAATTTTATAATAAAATGCCGACCAAATATTTGAAAGGCTTTTTTAAGGCTACACTCGATTGTGCCTTAAGGGAACAATAGACGGACGTGACGGCATCCACTTGTCGCGGTCACACGACAGGTTTGGAGGCTGCGCGTACACACCGAGAGAAAAAAAGATTTATACTTTGTAAATTGAATCGTGTAGCCGAGCCTTAAATTTCAAAGTTAATACGGCCTGTTATAAGGTATAAAGTTTTTATTTTTAATGGATGTTACTTATCAAAACTTACCTTATTCATTGATATAATGTGTTCATTATGGAAATTACTGTAAAATGTTTGATCGAACGTTTTTAATAAATCTGAACATCCGAAAAATAACTACTATTTTTTTTATTGTTCTTCAATGTTAATGCATTAAAAATAAATTGACTAAATGACAATAATTAGATATTTATCATGGAAATGTATATGAATAAAACTATATTCACGTCATTGTTAGCAGTTTTTTTAACTAAAAAAACTAATTTCGCGAAGGAATTTAAACTTGCTAAACGAATAACCGTCCAGGTTTCGAACGTGACCACACAGGTCCGAATCGTAATAATAAAGCGAGCTCATAAAAACCGTCGGCAAAAAGTCACGAGTCACCTTGGGCCGGGTAAAGAACTCAGGTAGATTGCTTCATTTTGAGATATGGTGCATCCACACCGAATCACATTTTATAAGGAACGATAACTAAAGTGCTTTTACATTTAACCAATTTGTAGAGATATCATTTGGATTTGAAAATCGAAAAGTGTGATCGTTTACGTTCCAATTTGGAACGGTTTGAATGTAAAAAAACCACTTTGCTGTGTAAGTAAAGCATTGTTACTTTAAAAACAGTATGTTATAAAATTACAAGTTAGGAAAATTGTGTGCCCCAGTTCAAAGTATGATTTTGAACAAAAAACAAAAGTCTCCATCTCCGTTCCACTTGTTGTTGAAGGTTACACTATCATTTAATGTTTCATACTGACGGAAAGATTCGATAAGAAACATTTAACACATAGTAACTAAAGCCCGCAAGTAGCTAAATGGTGCAGTGGTTTAGCGCCAGGCTCTGTGATTGCGGAGGTTAAGCAACTTTCGCAAGGGTTGGTCATGGAATGGGTGATCAAAAAAATATTATCACGAGCTCCTTCGTGCTTCGGAAGGCATGTTAGGCCGCTGGTCCCGGCTGCATTTGCGGTCGTTAACACCCACCAATCCGCATTGGGCCCGCGTGTCGTGTTATGGCCCATCCTCCTTATCCACCCATAAGGAAGGCCCTGTGCCCCAGCAGTGGACATTAAAAATGGCTCAATATTTCAACTAATACCCATAAAACATTCATAATGCTGTGATCCGATGTTGTTCCAAAAAAGTTATCGTGTGGATGCACCATTATTTGGGCCGGCCCGTTTAGTGTGCAAGCCAAGTGTTCAGATAAAATGGTTCCGAATCATCCCGAGATAATTTGAAATGATTAACAGTTACGCAGTGTCACCGTGAAATAGGAGTTCAATGAGTTATTAATAGCGAAATAATACAATGTTACTTATTTCCTATTCAAAATAAAGTAAAAGCCAAATAACTTACAGTTTTATCGAAGCTGTCCGCTTAAATCTTTGATATCACCCAAGCAATTTAAGAAAAATGCTGTTTTTTAATTGCGTGTCGGAAAATCTATTAAAATATTGAAAAAAATATCAAGAGTTTTCTTATTAGCTCAAGGCACCTATTTTAAAAAAAAAAAGGTTCCTTGAGCCTTTTTTTTAAATAACTACAAAATTTGAAATGGAAGGCCATTTCAAATTTTGTAGCTATTATTGCAAAATGGATAATTGAACAAATAATACACAATTGACGTGTTTGTCCGGTGATGTCAAAACGTGCTATAACTACTACCTCCGAAATTAAATTGACTGTCACTAAGTTACCTTGACTTCGGGCTTTATTATTCTTCACGTACAAACACTTAATGTCTATTCATCTCCCACCAATCTTTGTGTTCGTGGCCCCTTGCTGTGCAATTGACAAGATATTGTCTTAAGTGCACAGGTATCGTCCTTTGTCAATTTCTGGACAGGTTGAAAAAAAATAAAGGAAAACTTTGGCACCCACGTAAACACCTTACGAGAATTTGAAATGGCGACATTCTGTCAGGTGCTTTTATGGCCCGAGGTAAATAAGGGTTTCGAAGACAAAAAAGAAACACCGATTTTATGTCAACGTTTAGCTGTAAAATTAATTTTTGTGAGAAGAATGTTGAAGTGTGAAATTGGTTTTGTAAGTACAATATAAGCACTTCCGTCAAACTTGTTTTAATAATATTTTAAGTAAAACTTGCAGTAAAAAAATGTGACTAAAAACCTTAAATTTTAATATCCTAAATAGGTAGTTTGAGAGAATAGGTATCGAAAGAAAACTTTAGAAATAAATTCGAGTAGGCATTATTCTAAAGTCTGATGCAATATTCTGATTAATTTAATACTTAGATCAGCAAATATAAAAAGCATGCTATTATACTTGTACTATTATGTATTATCGCCGTGATTGTCCTTATTGTAAAAAATCAGGGTTCTCATTAAGGTCTTTGCATTAGACACGGGTGGAATCAACCCCGCGCGTGCGTGGGAGTGCCGGGCGCGTGCCGCTCCCATCGCGTGATCGCCCCGATTGATCAACACACTCCGATATTAGGCGACTCATTGTGTAAATGTGGTTTGAGTGCTTTCCAAAACAATAGTTAGAGCTTAACCCCTTTTTAACAAATTAATATCACAGTCATTAAGACCGTTGTGAAATGATTTTCATTTGCAATGCAAGCGTATTTAACAAAGGTATATGATATGACTGGATGTTAAATCATAATAATTAACTATACTTTCTTTTAACATAGTTTTAGCTTTGTAAAAACAAATAACACCTACAAAAGTTGGACATTGATAAATCATTAAACACGTAACCCCAGAGGCAATTTATAACTGATTACGATACTCGCAAGCCAATAACAGAATAGCTTAGGGCCTAGTCTAGAGCCATAAAGGTTTAGAAAAATTGACCAGCCGTTATTGCTTTTTGTATTGACTGAGCAAATATTCCCTCCGGTCCCACGGGAGGGCGCGAGAAATCCCATAATTCGTGTATGCAGGTGCGGGTTCATTAGGAGCTTTCCGCCACGTGGCGCCGCGTGCGCTGCCCTCGGGTTTCGTTACTTGATCTAATGCGCGTTACGCATTGGAAATGCTGTTTTGATCAATACGAGTGAATTTTCGAAAAGAGAATATTTTAATTCTAAATGATTGAGACCTGTCAAGTTTTCCCATGAAAAACAAAAATAATGACGCTATTAGATAGTACTCGTAAATTAGAATCATAAATAATGTAAGAATCTTGAACTACAAACATTGTTTCCCACCTCAATTATACTCGTACCCAATGCTACGGTTTACTTTACGAATACGCCCCGCCGCCGTGGGAACAGTAAAGGTCAAAAGTAAATCGTGCAGTAAGTATATTATTTTACCGGGTCAATAAGTACGTGGATAATGACTTGCTATTACTTGCCTTGTCGACATTACAATTGATAAGTTCAGAGGGTTATAATAAAATACACCTTACAGTACAGATGCAGTTAGAACACGACGCAATTCCATGACATCGTGTGGTTTCGTCTTGAGACGCATGGTCACACGGAGTTTTGGCACCAATTTCTAATAAAATAGGCCTTCAGACTATTATATTAAAACAAGATAGACTTGATTATCATATAAGTAATAGGACTACAGGGGCTCTATCGGCTAACTTACATTGCCATCGTAATTACTTACTCTGATTTAACAGATGGATGTGATACATTGTTACTGTTTTTGGTTATTTTTTTTGTGCCAAAACGAAGTAGCGATTTACTACATCAAATTGTCAAATCAAAGCTTAAATGAATAGTTTTAAGCCGATAGACCCGCAGATCATTACTAAGGCAAGAAATATGAAACCAAATATTCCATCGTTCTCCCAACAATTTCCGAAACAATCTCGGACAAAATTAGCCGAATCCGAAAATATGTGGGCCTCAGGTTCCTATGGGAACCGTGAACTTCTCGTGTGAACAGAGGGCGTGGGAGCGCTCAGGTCACAGGTCGCCCAATAATTACGGGCAATGCGATCGCCGCACGCGCACCTCCTCGCCTCGCTCAATGGGATGCGCTGCGAGTGATTATACTCTCGTGTTAAGCTTCGTGGTTTGGCACGCATTACCTTTAGCCATTATTTGCAGACTTGAATAGAGCCTCTTTTTAATAGGAAAAATACTTCATTGATATCGTAGTTGAAACCTATTGTGAACGTAAAGTCATATAATAGATATAAGTACTGCCGTCTAAAGCTACGATGTAGCGATTTAGATTATGAAAGGCAATTTAGTAGGTACCTATGTAGTACTAGCTTTTGCCCGCGACTTCGTTCGCGTGATTAAGATAGTTTTGCATTTATTTTGAAAGTCACGGATTGCCAATATACCTAGGTATTTATCTGTAGACCTCATTTCACACATTTAAATTTTCTCATGAAAATTCATGTAGGTACAAACTGGAACACTCTGTAGCACCTTGTATGATGGGAATTTTCCAAAACCCTTTCTTAGTGCTCACCTACACCATGAAAGGTATTTACCCTCCAAAAATGGTTTCTCTACCTTCATACAAACTTCAACACCCTGTAGCACTCTGTATAACGGGAATTTTCCAAAACCCTTTTCGTAGTGCTCACGTACATTATAAAAGGAATCTACCCTCCAAAAATGGTGCTTCTACCTTCAGCCCTATACAAATTACCATACAAACTGGAACACCCTGTAGCACCCTGAATAACGGAAATTTCACAAAACCCTTTCTTAGTGCTTACCTAAACCATGAAAGGCATTTACCCTCCAAAAATGGTGTCTCAACTTCAGCCCTATACAAATTCCCATACAAACTGGAATACCCTGTAGCACCCTGTATAACGAAAATTTTACAAAACCCTTTGTTAGTGCTTACCTACACCATGAAAGGTATCTACCCTCCAAAAATGGTGTCTCTACCTTTAACCCTATAAAAATTTTCATACAAACTTGAACAACCTGTAGCACCCTGTATTACGAGAATTTTCTGAAATCCTTTCTTAGTGCTCATCTACATCATGAAAGGTATCTACCCTCCAAAAATGGTGTCTCTACCTTCAGCCGTTAGGGCTCCACGCCTATCCCAACAATCAATCAATTTAGAATTTTATATGTATAGATGTTACGTACGTACGTACTGGTAAGTTTTCAATTGTGAACTCTTTTGTTTGTCCCAAAAAGCCGTCGATGTGAACGCCAAAAAGATGTTGGAAATGATTTAGTGACATTGTTTTTTTTTTTAATTGGAAACACATGAGGAATATTAATATTAAGTTGTAAAATTAATAATAATTTTCATATTACATTATTTGATTAGAGTTAGACGATGTTATTGGTAACTAATAATTTATTTGTGGAGGGATCAACAACATTATCGTCGAATTAGTAGTTTCGTGACTTTAGAATCCTACCAAATTATGGAATGTAAGCGGTCCACTTATCAAGTTTTTATCACCATAATGGAGGTAAATTAGCTCGTGGCCGAATACGAAACTATTTAACGATTACTCGGGAATGCCCAGCTCGTGGGAGTGATGAGATTCTGAAAGTAAATCGCGGTATAAATTGGTCTGAGGTATACCGTGAGAGCCCTGGAGTTTCTGTGAGAAAGAAAGGTTTGCGGACCGTGTGAGCACGGCATGTTTGGAATACTAACAGCCCGTAAAGGACTGTGTTAACAATGGAAGGGAACTTGTGTAACTAGTGAGAAGGTAAGAGTAGGTTAATCATGGTGCGTTTAATCGGAAGCATACGCAGAAATATTAATGTAGTAATGGCTCTAGTTATGGTCATACAACCATGCAGGAATATTCTCTTCGTGCCCGTAGTACAGTAGGGATTGTCCAGTTGACTGGACCATTGTTTAACTTTCGTGCGGTAGTACAGTTAACTGTATTATGGAATAAATAACTTTTCTTTGGTTCAGTTTGTCCATCTGGATTATTCTGGATGGATCATCTAAATTTTATAATGCACCGTGGTACAGTTGATTATATAAGTTAATCCTTCTCTAGATTTATGTGGACCTGATACTTTAAAAAAAATGGTTCTCTCTATATCTTTACATCAACGAAACGATTGAATTACTTTTATTTACCCGATAGAAACATTAAATATGATAAGAGTATAATTTTGGAGTAATTAGTTAACAAATCGTGTCTCACTTATAATCATGCCTTTTGAAATTTCTATATTTATGTATACTTCGTGACAGTTGCTTCGTGTAACATTAAACTGCAATCATTCATATTATTTTCCATTGTAACTACATTAGTTTGTTTTTGCTTGGGCATTTCAAGCTTATTGCATACAAAAATATTTATTACAAACAATGTTCATAAAGCCAGGAGGTCTCTCTGCGGTTCATTTATATTAACTGTAAAGCAAAATTTTCAAGGCGGCTTCGTTGGTGGTGTATTGCTTTCCTCCTTAAGATTTAATTACAGCTCGTTCAGTTTATAATTATGAAATAATCAGCAATCAATATTAAATACATTTAATGAGTTATGCCAACGCAAACCAATACACCTGTTCGGTGGGTTATTCATAATGAAAGTTACCTACATGGCTTCATGATTACATGTAATTTAGAGTCACAGCGGATGCCGCCTCTTTCGCGTAAGTAATAAATGCATTTGATAATATAATATTGGTTGCTCTTTTCTTAAATGAATTTGATATAGCCGTTACATTAACAACCCTGTCTAGATTAATAACATAGCTGTGGGACCGAGGGGGATTTTAATTCGCAATAAGCGTAAAAGGCATTTAATAATGCAGACGTCCGATCACGTGCGCTTCCATTGAACAAATACTCTGCAATCGGAGTAATGAACGTGGGTGGTGGGGGTGGAGGGGGTGACACGTGGCGGTCACGTGACGGTTTTACATTTACGTATGGGTAGGGGTGACTTTTTCATAAATTATTACATAGCATTTTTGTTATCTGTAAGTTCTCTTGTAACTCGATTTAGTTGCTAGTAGAACGTTTAATCATGTTTTCATGCTTTATAAATAAAACTTCCCCTCTGTATTTTAGGCATTTTAAATCGAATTGGTAAATAAAATAAAATACACCATTATCAAAATTCCATAAAAAAAAATACTTTATGATAATCGACGACCTCCGAGGAGCTCGATGGCGCAGTAGTTTAACACCTGACCCAGTGATTGCGGAGGTTAAGCAACTTTCGCAAGGGTCGGTCATGGGATGGGTGACCAAAAATGTATTATCTTAAGCTCCTCCGTGCTTCGGAAGGCACGTTAAGTCGTTGGTCTCGGCTGCATTTTGCAGTCGTTAACACCCACCAATCGGTATTGGGCCTGCATGGTGGGCAACCTCCTTATCCACTCATAAGGAAGGCCTGTGCCCCAGCAGTGAGGACATTAAATTGACTGATGGTAAATGGTACTTACATCGGATATCAAATTAGGTGAACATTATTTTTAATCGACATTTTGTTGAACTATGCGACGTGGTTATCAGTACTGTAGTTAAGTAGGTATGTAGCAATGCAACTGTTACTGTCGTGATGTAACCAAGTCACGATCACAATCAACCGATACACGACAAAGAGTAACGCCTGCAAAGTCAAAACGAAACTCCCACAGATTTATAACAAAAACTGTGACGATTTTCCCACAATCGTCGCTCGTAACAACTATGGGGATCAATGTGGATTGACCTACCCCGCGTGCGATTATGATTTTGTGACGTCACCCCTATATTATCGGCCAATATGATTTGAACTCTCTTGTTTCTTGCATCAACCCTTTTAAGAGAGAGTTTCGTAAGGTAATGGAGGGGTGTGGTAGTTGATAATATGCTGGTTTTTTTGTATGGGGTGTTGTGACACTGCGTGGGAGAGTACCGCTATTGTGAAGGCACTTAACTCGGGCTGATAAAGGAACTATAGGGCCATTAGACGGATTCGCTCTGCTCGCTCGTTTTGCTCTATGAATGGACATTGGATTATGATTCGTAAGTGATTTAGTATTGGGATTTCGTTGTCGCGAAATTTTAATAAATAGTAATGTCTTATGTTCAAATGATCACCATACTAACATAACCTAACTCAGACAGAATTAGTAAATGCTCACCAAATCTTCTTGGGCGGCTTGGATTTGGTGAGCATTTACTAATTTTGGAGAATAATAGTAATGTTATCTTACTTGTCAAGCATTTCGATATTTTTTATGAAAATATTTCAGAAATTTCTTTAATTTATTTTGACTATAGCCTCTTCAGTTAAGGGTTCTAATAAAACAATACAAAGATCGCTATCATGGGTATGAAACCTAACTATCCCCATATTCTCATGAGCGAGGGATCCAATGAGCTGTAAACGTTCTATTAAAATTTTCGAGTACTTTTGTATTGTAGTAAAGGCGAAAGCCAGGTGTTTGGATATCTTGATTCTATTCGACCTCATGAGGGTTTGTCGGTTTTTTTGGTGAAAGAAACGCCCTTAAACCTTTAGCGTCAATTATTCGTGACCCTAATTGCAGATGATGCGATACGGTCTCTTTGTAAACGTTTTGACGGCGTTATTGGTTTATTTGTGTTCTGGCTTCTAGACTGTTTGGGGATTTTAAAGTGTGTTTGCTATTGTTGGCTTCTATTCTTGTGACAATGTCGGTACGGGATGCTGGCCCATTGTGGTTTTGTTCGTATAACGTTTGAAAATTTTGGAAGTACATATATGTTATGTAGATGTTGTGTTGATAATAAATTGCCAAATAAAAGTATTATAAGAGTTTCATTTTCGTATACTTGGTTTTTGATACATTATTGAAATCGCTTTGATACCTTTACATTATAATTTCATAATACACGCCTAAATATAAATGTTGTATTTTGGCGTGCACTCTATGAAAAGTAGTAGTAAGTATTTAACTAAACGTAAGTTTTCAACAGTAATAAAAAGGCTGGAGTAATTAAAAATATTTGCGCATTTTCAATAACTTTTTCAGTGAAAAATATTTTAATTTATAAAATCCGACCAAACCACTAGGTAAGCTATATTTTTTTTAAACAAAAATGCCAATAATATGTATAGCTCCGGTGATTATCTAGTTTGTCGATGTTATCGAGTGTTGTAAACAGAAGTCATAAGAGAAAAATAATAAATAACGTACACTCAATAATATATCCCATGGCCGCAGTCGTCGTGAGCGTATCAATCATGAATCATGATGTATGAGTATGAGCGTACATTGATTTCGCCCGTTAATTGTTAGAAACAATTATTTTTGATTGATTGTTGGTGTCCGTTTCATTGTGCTTAAATTCTTTGAGTCAACCACTTGTAGTTAGGTAAAAAATAATTACGTTTTATTTTCGTTGTTTATTGTCACAAATAGACTAAAAGAATTACATCGAATAAAAAAGTGAAATTCAAAGATTTGATTGAAATTGCAGTATCAATAACAACCAGTTAAATATTTTATAAATGTCACACTGACGTTTCGTGTTGATTAAAAGACCCTTTTTTTGATAATTAAAAATATTGCCAAATATTTTAGGAAAAAAATGAAAATTTATCAAAAAATGGAAGGAACAATAGTGGAACCACACGCGCCGTTTGAACACATTTGCGAAGCAAGGTGTCACCACTTCTCCCCTAAAATCAGGAACAGTTGCTGTGAATCGCATCAGTTCGCTTTTCACACCGCGCCCAGCTGCGTGTACACTCGCCCTTACAGCTGCCGTATGCAAACGCCCTAATAAACTAACACTTTTTATTACTAAACGCGGTATTGTGATCTGCTATGGGCGGTTTTATATCGCTGATTACTTTGGTTGCGAGATAAGGCAACGCCTAGATGACATTTTTAATGCACAAGAAAAGTTATGAAGTATTGATGGTACTGTTTGAGCTTTTGTCAAATATTTATGGTGTTATAAAAAATATACGATAATCAAATCACCTTACCTGGAATAGTTCTCATGAATCAAAAGATTAGAAGCATATTCCAAGCTATAAAAATATATATCTTCAACATCTCGACTGGAGTGTTCTGTTTTTACACAAAAGATATTTAAACAAAATGTGTGCTTCTAAGATCATCTAAAAACCACAAACTAATTAATAAAATTTAATAATTATGTATTTGATTGAATCAGGCGTCACTTGGCGGAAGTCCCAAACCATTTTGAAAAAAGAAATATATGTAGCTTACTTCCGCAAACAATATATGCAAGATGCACCGCCCGCCCGCCCGCAATAATATGCACATGCACACCACAAAATATCAGTGCACAATACCTGCATTTAGCAAGACAGCAACACACCGGCAACATTCGGTGTTGGTTTACGCACGATCTAACTCCTGAGGATGCCCCGGGTTGGGGCGAAACACGTGTAGAGTAGCCTAATTGGTGAAGGTGCAAGGTGTGTTGCTGTCTTGCTAAATGCAGGTATTGTGCACTGATATTTTGTGGTGTGCATGTGCATATTATTGCGGGCGGGCGGGCGGTGCATCTTGCATATATTGTTTGCGGAAGTAAGCTACATATATTTCTTTTTTCAAAATAATAATTATGTAGTAGAAATCACATTACACAGGGTGTTTGGTAATTGCTTTTTATATTCGAATATGGCAGATAGAGTAACATGCATACAGCCCCTGAAAATTGTTATTAAACCCTGAAAATCAGCACTTTTTGAAAAAAAAAACATCTCCATATTTTTATGACAAATGGCGTAGTGGCAACCCTATACTGAAATTTTATTGTGTTTTCCTTTTGCCCATTAATGGGATTTATTATCGAATTTGCGTCTAGGGTTGTCATTTGGCATTTTTCCATACAAATAAAACAAAACAATATTTCTCAGCCATGTCATGTGGCGGTTTTCAGGGTTTTTATAATAATTTTCCAGGGTTGTATGCATATACTATCTACAATATTTGGCTTTATAAGGCTATTAACAAACAGACTGTACAAGATTCTATGAGTACATACGGTATTAATGAAATTAGACTTAATTGCTAAAATTGATACGCTCAAGTCAAAAACAGACCAAATAGCAATTTTGGCGAAAATACAGTTAATGATGTAGATCAGTAGTATTTTATGAAATCTACATGCCTAATATATAAAACTGACCAAATTCTCAATTTAAACGGTCAAAATACATGACCGAAAATTTGACTAAAGTCAAAAACAGACCATGTTTCGGTTAGATGGGCGGTTTTTGTCTCGAATTTAATTGAAGAAAAAATAATAAATCCCGGTAACCTACCTTAATCCGGACAAAACAGATTAATATACAGGGTGTCCCAAAACTTTTCCACATGTAGGGAAAGTACCTTAAATATTGAAGATAGGAAATTTTACTGAAAGAAGACTTCGTTTTATTTAAAAAAAAAATGCGAATTGCATTCAAAGATTTTTTGAAAATCGCATTCATTCGAAGACAAATTGATACAATACGTAATAATTAAAATTGAAATGTTAAAATTTATGGTCTTCCTTTTGTTTAAGATGCTGTGTTACTTAGCAAAAACTAATCTTTTTTTTTTTTTATTATTTTTTTTTTATTTATTATACATAGAAGAGCATACAATTTTTAGAAAAACCGAGTGACTAAAACCCGATTAGGTTTGTCCAGTCACTGCGTAATCGGCAAAAAAGATATACAAATATAACTAAGCAGTATTGAAAAAAATATACAATTTGCTTCATTACTATAAATTAAAAAAACATATATAGGTATATATTATTCTAAGATTTAAAAAATAATAGGCACAATATTTAATTGTCCTGGCCAGTTAGACCCTATCTAAAAACGCCGATGGTTTGCGTCAGTAATTTTCATTAGTAAAATTTGTTGATATTCATTAGTAAAATTTGTTGATATTCATTAGTAAAATTTGTTGATAAAAACAAGTAGAACAAAAAGGTCCAACTGGCAAGTACAATGCTGTTCACTCGCGTCGTGCGCGCATCAGTCTAGCAATCCTAATGAGTAATTCTTTCGATCGGTATCATAAAAATAAAATATTGTTTTTTTTTTCTAATTTGGTGGGTTCGATTCCTGGTTAAGATATGCGATTTTTCGAAAATCTTTGAATGCAGTTCCATTTATTTTAAAGATCAAAATGAAGTCTTCTTTTAGTAAAATTTCCCATCTTTATGATAGTAAAAATAATTCCCAGTCTGATGAAAATTATGGGAATGAGGCTGGCTATGAATAAAAATAAAATGTTGTATATTTGTATCATTTTACGAAGCCAAACTAGTCCCTCAAGTCAAAAACAGACCATATAAATAATTTTGTCTTATTTTTTAGGGTTCCGTACCCAAAGGGTAAAAACGGGACCCTATTACTAAGACTCCGCTGTCCGTTTGTCTGTCTGTCTGTCTGTCACCAGGCTGTATCTCATGGACGGTGATAGCTAGACAGTTGAAATTTTCACAGATGATGTATTTCTGTTGCCGCTATAACAACAAATACTAAAAACAGAATAAAATAAATATTTAAGGGGGGCTCCCATACAACAAATGTGTTTTTTTCTGCTGTTTTTTGGTACGGAACCCTTCGTGCGCGAGTCCGACTCACACTTGGCCGGTTTTTTTTAAATATAAAGAGATTATCTTTGTTTATTTTGATAACGTAAAAGTGTGACTAAAGAATGAAATTACTTTATAATATTTTTTATTTCTGATGCTTGGTACATTTTTTTGAAACCAGAGTGTTTTTGGAATTCCCAAAATATAAAAATTTGCACTTGGTCTATTTTTGACTTGAGCGTTTCAATTATGGTTTAGTCCCACCGATTGTGACTTTCTTTGCCGAAATATTTTTTTTTGTATTTTATTATTCAAACTAGCTTTCGCCCGCGACTTCGTCCGCGTGGACATTCGGAAAATCCTTAGGGGACTTTTGACCGAGAAAAGTATCTGTTTTAATCCAGGCTATAAAATATCTGTGTGTGCCATTTTAAATCCGTCGTTTTTGCGATTGAGTTATAACATCTCTTAACATCCAAACCTTCACTAAATAACTTTTTAATTTTTGCAATCAACATTCCATTAAACTTCCATAACGATTTCCATAAAGATTTTTAGGTTTATTTACCCTGTTTAAGCCTCGATTACATACGCTGATTTAAGGAACCAATTTAGAGTTGCCACTTGTATAAATAAGTTAAATTTTAACAGTGAATAAGCACAAATGACGGAAAGGTCAACATTTTTTATGATTTTTTATTTTCAATTTTCATCTCCAATCTTAAACAATGTTTACTTTTCCGTTATCACTATAATCGATTCGATTTTAAAATTGATCTTATTCTACAATATTTTATTGTCAAGTACGGGTGGCAACTGGCAACCCGAAATTGGTTCCTAGCTAGGAAGCTAAATTGGCGTATGTAATCGAGGCATTCAAGAAGCATTACTCCTTAAGGGAAAAAAATCAGAAAGTCACAAAATACATATTTGCTTAATTTTTTTAATTTCTACTACGAAGTTGTAGGTTGCAATGACGATAAAATATTATTTTTCCACTGGATTGATGATATTTTTTATTAATTCCTGGGCCATTGCAATCATGGGCATAGAATAAAGCACTATTTTAAGACGCTGCTATAAACAATATTGTATGTCTTTCCATTTGGCGCGAATACATACAAATTCTGGGCAGTAGACACACGCGAACATGCTACATATAGTTGACCATGGGAAAAACATGGCTTTTCCAGATGAACCCCTGCTACCTGTAATGTTTGCCCTTGCGCTTTATTTATAGTGATAGCAAAGCTTAATTTGACTGGAAATTGAAGCCTCTTAAACTGGAATGGTAGGTCAGTGGGGATTATTGGGATTCGAGGTATCATCACACTTTTCCCTTTTCCTACACCCTGTTAAAATAGTGGCTCCGATGATATTTTGTCCTAATTGTGTGATACGAAGCCTCGTCCCATTACATAACCGGGGTGCATCTATATTTCGCATCAGCATGACCGGTACACATAATTTCAATTCAGTTTATGCGAGGGTACACCGGAAAGCTCCAGAGAATTTAAAAATTCAGCGGGGTATGAAGTGCTCTGTTCTGTGTCCATGATTGTATCTATAGAAATATACTGTTTTGTTTCTCCCAGCACCTCTTTCAAAATTTCAGTGTTTAGTTTGTTGACTATTTCATTTTTTGGTGCAAGAATTGCTCTTGCACAAAACCACTGATCACAGTTTAAATTATTTTGCAAGTCCGGGTAAACTTTAGCCATGAGCTCCAAATCAAATTACAAAATTCCCTTGTTAGTAAAACACAACCTTCAGCATCTGTTTCCAAACGTCCATCACCAATTTTCAATAGAGTCTCTGCATAAAGTCCCGAATCTACGTCATTATAAAGACACACTCTCATATTAGTTGTTAGACTAAATTTTTTCACTTTTTCCCATAAGATTGATGACTTGAGACAGGTTTTGATTTCATCTGCAGGTGTGCCCTTTTGGATCACCGGTAGAGTTTGTCGGAAGTCACCAGCCAGTAAAACTGCCATTCCTCCCATAATATCTGTACTGACTCGCAGGTCCTGAAGAGTACGGTTTAACGCCTCTATGGCCTTTTTGTGAGACATCGTACTTTCGTCCCACACTAATAGTTTACACTGTAGCGTAGCATCATACCTCGAGAGCTATTTTTGCTGAAATTGCAGATAGGTGACTCTTCTTGTGCAAGGTTTAATGGCAATTTTAGAACGGAATGTGCAGTACGGCCACCGTTGAGCAGTGTAGCGGCTATACCAGAGGAAGCTACGGCAACGGCTATTTTCTGGTCTTTTCTTATGAACGTCAATAATAAGTTCAGTAAAAACGTTTTTCCGGTTCCTCCAGGGGCGTCGAGAAAGAAGAGTGCACCCTTCCCTGACTCTACTTGACTTAATACCTGATGAAAGACGTAACTTTGTTCTGGAAGCAACCGCGGAACTAATTCGGTTACTTGCTGTTGCAACGCTGTGAAATCATAATTTAATTCTCGAGAAATTTCATCGTTTAAGTTATTTTCGTCTGATCGTCGAGGGCTCACCATTCCAAAATCTTGTAGCTTTTTCCCCGCCATTGTCATAACCTTGTTTTCAATCTTCGTCAGCGCTTCGTTGTAGATGTGATCATTAAAAGTCATATCTGCATGTAATTGCTGCAGCCGCCGCAAAATATCTTCCGCCATGTACTGTTCGTTTTTTCTGGATGAAAAGTACCCTATGTCCTTCTCTGTACCCCTGAAAATGTGTATGAAAAATTTCATGATGATCGGTTCAGTAGTTAAGACGTGAAGGCGTAATGGACAGTTTTTTAACTATCCCTCGGGAACTGTTCGTTTTTTCTGGATGAAAGGTACCCTATGTCCTTCTCTGTACCCCTGAAAACGTGTATGCAAAATTTCATAATGATTGGTTCAGTAGTTAAGACGTGAAGGCGTAATGGGCAGTTTTTAACTATCCCTCGGGAACTGTTCATTTTTTCTGGATGAAAGGTACCCTATGTCCTTTTCTGTTCCTCTGACAACATGTATGCAAAATTTCATGATGATCGGTTCAGTAGTTAAGACGTGAAGGCGTAATGGACAGTTTTTTAACTATCCCTCGGGAACTGTTTGTTTTTTCTGGATGAAAGGTACCCTATGACCTTCTCTGTACCCCTGAAAACGTGTATGCAAAATTTAATGATGATCGGTTCAGTAGTTAAGACGTGAAGGCGTAATGGACAGTTTTTTACTATCCCTCGGGAACTGTTCGTTTTTTCTGGATGAAAAGTACCCTATGTCCTTCTCTGTACCTCTGACTACATGTATGCAAAATGATGATCGGTTCAGTAGTTAAGACGTGAAGGCGTAATGGACAGTTTTTTAACTATCCCTCGGGAACTGTTCGTTTTTTCTAGATGAAAGGTACCCTATGTCCTTCTCTGTACCCCTGAAAACGTGTATGCAAAATTTCATGATGATCGGTTCAGTAGTTAAGACGTGAAGGCGTAATGGACAGTTTTTTACTATCCCTCGGGAACTGTTCGTTTTTTCTGGATGAAAGGTACCCTATGTCCTTCTCTGTACCTCTGACAACATTTATGCAAAATGATGATCGGTTCAGTAGTTAAGACGTGAAGGCGTAATGGACAGTTTTTTAACTATCCCTCGGGAACTGTTTGTTTTTTCTGGATGAAAGGTACCCTATGTCCTTCTCTGTACCCCTGAAAACGTGTATGCAAAATTTCATGACGATCGGTTCAGTAGTTAAGACGTGAAGGCGTAATGGACAGTTTTTTACTATCCCTCGGGAACTGTTCGTTTTTTCTGGATGAAAGGTACCCTATGTCCTTCTCTGTACCTCTGACAACATGTATGCAAAATTTGATGTTGATCGGTTCAGTAGTTAAGACGTGAAGGCGTAACAAACAAACAAACAAACGGACTTTCGCATTTATAATATTAGTAAGGATATCTCTGATTTTTAACCACCGATGCAGCGCAAAGAGAGGTGTTATTGGTTTGAAGCCTATGTCTGTCCATCTGTACGTTCATCGGTGTGTCAAAACGGATCTACCGATTTCTATGCGGTTTTTTTAATTGATAGCTAAATTAATCGATATGGTTCTTAGCTAGGTTTGATGGAAATCCATCTAGCCATTTATGGAGATGTTGATCTGCTTAACGAAACGGTAGGTAAACGATACTGAGGTGGTGCTTTGACTAAAATAATGTACACGCTGAGCTAATCTAGGTGCATTTAAGGAAAAACAAAATGGCCGCCAGAAATTAAGATTAAAAAGCTTCAAATAAAAAAAAAAGTTTAGTATGCCAGATCATAATTACAGCAGCACCGCAGAATTAAACTAAGCGGGCACAGGGCAGCTAAACTTAACGTGATGATGTTCACATGTGGAGCACATGGTATGGCGGGACAATGGCCCATTGTGGTCACCGCGTCAGGGCTGGCCGCCAGCTGAATGACAGAATAACCTATTGAAGGTAATGTACCCTCTTAGCTAACAATCATACAATATGTGTATAATAATTATTGAGGATAAATAAATCAAATTCTTTACACCTAACATTTTGTATGTTTAATATGTAGTATGGTTAAATTTAGATAATTATGGAATTATTCACATTTGATTGTATTTTTTTTATTTTACTGTAAGAAGATAGCTGGTGAGAGTTGTCTAAAGTTGGTGATACTATGATTTATAGATACGTACCTTTTAGCGTGCCCGCAGACTACAGACCAAACTGTCGGCCGATACTTGGATTCAGTATGGAGAAGTATGCAAGTGCGCACACTATAACGATTTGGTATCGGCCGATTCTTCATACAAAACCAACTATCGGTCCAACTATATCGGCCGATAGAAAGTCTGTAGTCTGCGGGCACGCTTAGTTACTTCTTTACCTTATTTTGTCTTCGCGAATTCGCTTTCGCAATGAAACAAACACACATGCTCGATTTTTAATGATCATATTATTGCACTCTTACGTTGGTGCATCCCCGGCAGACTTAGCAGTGGGCGTCTATATCAATGGCTTACATTTTGGCGGTCCGCCGATATGGTATGACCCACGAGATTTCGCACTGATTCCTAATCGGTCTCATATACATACTACAAAGATTAGGCCAGCTAGGAAAAGTTTAAGACACTGTTTAATTTAAGCGCATCCCTGACGGTGGGCGTCTATATCGGTGCACGCACGTGGCCAACATTCGGCGCCCCACAAGGGCGGCCCGCCCATGCGACTTACGAGACGTAACATTTGCGAATGTGGTTCACGTTAAAGATGTGTAGTCCAGTTCTTAAATATCCATTCATATTCTTACGGTTTCTTTTCAGTAAAAGCGTGATGCTAGCGATGGGTATCGATATCGGTGCATACGGTGGCAACATTTGGCGCCCAGCAAGGGCGGCCCGCCCATGCGTCTTGCTTGTAAGACGTAGCATTTGCGATTATACACCGTATTAGTTTTATCGAGGGAATAAAAAAGTTGTTCAATCTAAATAGTTTTAGTACTTGTTAAGAATAAAAACATATTCAGAAATTTTATTTTAACGTTGCAATTATCTAAAATGATTTGAAAGTATTTAGTTTTAGAATGATACTTTTTTTATTAATTACCTACTTCTAAGATAAATTAACTCACCAAGAATACCGAGATTGTATGTATTGTGTGAATAAAATTAAATCTGTGGTTGAAAAATTAACGGAATGCATCTCATTCGATTGATTCTAAATATTTTGGCTTTCCTTCTGCTCAAAAATGTCTAAATTGGCAATTTCCGTAGACCGACCATTAAATCAGTAATCTGACGATGCGCTGGACACATTATTGACGTACCTAGCAGGAATTATTTAACGTTTACAATAAAGTTTAATCAGTTTTTATTACATGTAATGATTAGTAAACACCTGTTACAGTAAGAGTGATATATGCATGATGACATTTCACTTAACAAACCATATGAAAGTGTAAAAAAACCAAGAAATTGCCAACCAACAGAACATTTTATCCTAATAATTATACTTTATTTTTAAAGTATATAACAATTTGCTAAGCATACAAACATTCCTGGAACAGTAAAACCCAAAAGTTCCCAAGTCCACACAGAAGCATGTAACAAGCGACCGCCAAATCTGCAAGCCACATGACATATCTTTTCACTTTTTTGTAGTTTACAAATATTGTGACTGCCGACCTTAAGTACGGCTTGTTAGTCTCGGTAACTGACTTCCTGCCATATTTAAGGACTGACAATGATCGAATTCGAACCTTACTAAACTTTAATAAGTCAAAAGACTGCTTATAAATTTCCTAATAGCTTACTACTACTACAACATTTTGTCAGCTAAAAAAGTATCGAATGGGTGGTAGGAAAGCACTTAATTTCTAAGTTTGTTTGAAGATATATTTTTCAATTTTAATTTTAATTTTCAATTACCACAAAATTAATCGGTTACTTACTTACCTTTTATTGACTGAGTCATACACTGACTCAATCAACATGTCATTGTATCTTCAATGTGTAATCTTTAATAACAAAGCTCAGCCAAACCTTTTCGTCATTACTTATTTATTCTCGATTAACAACGAGCAATCAAACAATTAAAAACACATAAGCAAAATGTCAGCCCATTTACAAATAGAAAAAATATTCATGAAAATATTAATATAAAACGTAGTAGGTTCTTCATTAAAGGTCAACGCTTTGTCTTCAGATAAACAAGGAGTCAGGCCATAAAATGGATTTGATTGATATTAGCATCATCGCACGGGTGCACGTGAGTTGCAGGGCATTCAAACCTTTTTGTACAGGCCCCTGGCATTTCGCCTGATTAATGATCCCTACACTGTGTCAATATTTGCATAAGAAATGGACAAGAACTTATCGTGCCGCATATCTCCTTGTTCACGCGCATTATTTCGATTACACTTCTCACTGTTACATTTGGATACGCCAAACCAAACTTTATTCAGTCAACCATAGTTGATATTTTGTATTCAAACACTAAGTGGCGTTACAAAAGTTAACTGTAACACGATACAGCACAGTTGAAATTGGCAGGATTCCGCAGTTAGTCGAGTAATCGTCGTCTGCAGTCTGAGTAAACCCGTCGGACACGTCAATAAAAATATTCATTGCCTCACACTCTATTTAACAGTTGATGAGACAGTCCTGCCAGCTTTATCAAGGATGCCATCAGTGAAAACATGACAGTACTTATGAGCTAAGAGGTGCAGATGGCCAATGCATTTGAACCTGACAAAGCTAAAAAGTTAATGACTAAAAAAGGCTATCTTAAGATCCGACTTAAAAATAATAAATAATAAATACTTTTGCCAATTTCAGAATTGAATAAAAGAGATGTACATGTGTAGTAAGTTTTTAAAAAGTCTATTTCATATCTCGTTTTTATTAGTATTTTCTTGCTGTTTTACCGAATTTTGTTTCATAAAAGCAATACACGACGATTACGTTATTTATTTATTACTAGCGGCTGCCCGCGACTTCGTCTGCGCGGAAAGGTTTTTTCTATCCCTCGGGAACAATACTTTTTTTCGGGATGAAAGGTACCCTATGTCCTTCTCTGTACCCCTGACAACGTGTATGCAAAATTTCATGGTGATCGGTTCAGTAGTTTAGACGTGAAGGCGTAACAAACAAACAAACAAACGGACTTTCGCATTTATAATATTAGTAAGGATTATTGAAATTTAAATATTTCGAGTTTATTCGATTACTGTTTTGAAAAATAGATAGCGCACATAATGTGTGTAAACTATATCGTATACGAATTTCGTCAATATTTGCTTATACTTTCACGATTAAATTACGTGATGTTACAATACATTCTATTTTCTTTACACAATATCCGTTGGGTGCGTGCATAAGTTCACTTATAAATATCTATTTGTAATACTTAAATTAAAACATACTACGATTGTGCAAAAAATTAAGATTATAGAACAAGAAACTACTTAAATTTAGTTTATGTTCAAGATTCTTTAAAAATTTAAATGTTGTCACCCCTGACCTCACAAAGTCACAACTACACAAGAGCCCTGATTGACGCAATGAAAAATGATGCGACAATGTTTTGAGAAATTGCGTGCTCCAAGCCCAGTGCCCAGACTGTCTGAAGCACATAGGATTTTATTACTTGCATAATTTAATACAACTCGGATCAAACCGGATTAGTGTACTTTGTAACTCTTTGTCCGGCCACTTGATTAGGGAGATGACTGCGCGTCAGTTTTGTCTGGTCACTGATCATTTATCTACGTCTTATTTTAGCTGAGATGGGAGAAAAGTTTTGTAAGAAAATAAAGATGAGTTATGGCCGCGTCATGATTTACTAATGTACCGGGACTTTGATAGAATTCTGGTGATATTTTATATACTAATACTTATTTAGGTGTTAATAACTTGTAGGGACAAAGTAACACAATTTTTTAAGTAAGCATCATTTGGCATTTTCTAAGCGCTATTTTTTTTATTTATTTAAATAAACAAATTTACATTTTTACCTTAATCTAAATAGTGCAACAAAAACCAGAAAGGTTTATTCGTACACTACACATTCATCACTGAATTCATGATTTGCATGATATTCGTCAGTATAGTATAGCATTAAGCCTAACAACCATGAACAAGTAATTTTCCTGAATCTCTTGCACCTATGTTCTAATCATATCGTCAATTATTGCATTAGCAATCATCATCAGAAACGCATTCCAATGATTCACGCTCAAGTTTCGTACCAGCACTGCCGGATTTAAGCATAGGCTACATAGGCTGCAGCCTAGGGGCCCGCACCACATATTTTTTTTTGCATTTTTGAATCACGCGGCTGAAATCACAGATTACAAAACTAGTGGATGAAACTGACTGAAAATCGCGCTGCGCGGCCGTTTTATTACGAAAGACAGGCACGCTTACAAGATTAGTGGCTGAAATATACTAAAAATCGCACTGCGCGGCCATTTTTTTTTACAATCGATAGGCAATATTCCAAGATCAGTGGATGAAACTGACTATAAATCGAGCTGCGCGGCCGTTTTTTTCTAAAGATAGGCAAGATTATAAGATTAGTGGCTTAAACTGACAAGAAATTGCGCTGCGCGGCCATTTTTTACAATAAACAGGCAAAATTACAAGATTAGTGATTTCATTCAGGCATTTCTCTAGTGGTGGTCACCACATTCATACTAATGTTCATATTTCAATGAGTAGGTACTTAGCGCGCAATCATTAATATCAGATCGTTTTACCGATAACGAGACAATGAGAAATGATCAGCGTCTCGGAGGCTGTCCAGTAATAGGTTACCCGACAGTTATTAGTCCTCAGGTGTCACGTCTGTCTCATTTGTCCACGTCAGACAGATCTGTTATTTTTGAACGGCGACGCTCCAAATTTTCTATTCAGAAACTTTTTCTGCTGCTTAACAATTCTACGAGTTGGCACATATTGTCATGTCAAACACCTACATATATGAATGTAACATAAGGAATTTCATTTGGATTCATTTGTTTTCGACGTTACCAGTAAGGTCACAAACCGTCGTCCAGTGAACTAATATTAAAAATTTCCGTAAACGTTCTTAACATATTTCTCGAGGAAGATATCCTGCAGAAGGAGGCATCGGAGCGGATTCGCGAAGAAGAGGCTCATGCGAACCGGCTCCGACGCAGGCGGGTGGGCGTAAGGAGGAGGCGCTTTGCGCACCTCATTCCGCTCTGACGGGGACCACGCGGGCTATGGGTGGTGACCCATCGCCTGCATTGCACGGTCCCCGACCGTCTGGGGAGATGGCCAAACTTGCCCGGCCATCTCCCAACCGCGAGAAGGCCCGGGTAGCCGGGCGAGCCACCGGGTCAATTGGGTGATTACCACCCATGGCCCCCCGTATGACCAACCGGTGGCGAGAGGGCAAGTGCCGTAGTTTTTTAGTAAGTATTCCCTCCTCCCGGGATTCCATCGAGCTTTGACTTGGTGGAATTACGGGAGGTAGTCGTGGAGGGAGCCACAACGTTGAATGTTGCGGTCCCCTCCTGGCGAGTCCCACATGCCCCCTTCCCGATCACCAGCGGGAAGGGAAGCGCATAAATGCGTTTTTCTACGGCATATAAAAAAAAAGGACCACCTATGACAAACTAAATAGTGTTTAAGGCGAAGCCAGTTTAAGATCTGATTAAAAGACTGATATGTTTGAGTTTCCAGTGTGAAGAACTGATGTAGAATTCTACTACACAAAAATTACTGTAGACTGAAAAATAAACAAAGAAACACAATAACTGAACAGAATATTCAAAAGTGGCTTGTGCTTGTGTTACCAACCACAGTAATCTGTAAAAAATCCTAAATATTACCATAAGAATAAACTCCTATTGATTTTTTGAGTTTTTGAATTTCTTGAGTTGATATGATTTTTTTTATACAAAAAGGATAGTGTTTTTATTGTTCTAACATAAAATAAACAGGTAAGTAGATTTTTAATAAATGATCTAGTATTCCAATTGAAATATACTAAATATCGGCTAATTTCTGTTAATTAATTAAATCAAATCAAGAATCCAATCATGCTGTAAAGAGATGTAGTGAAGAGTAAATTTCGTGAACTGCCTGGCCTTAAGACAAAATCCTTTCACAAGTTCCTTATTGGTAAGAGCATACACATGAAACAGTCGCAAAAAAGCAACGTTTGAACTATTGTACTTTTTGTTAAAGTTTAAGATAGTAGTTAAACTAAATCGTCTGACGCGTCATAAAAATCAGCCAGCTGTCAGACGTAACCATTTAATTTCCTAATAGCAATAAGGAAAACAATGCGGGCAGTTACTCGAACATTCCCAATTTTATGGGGCGGCGGAAGCTGCCACATTTGGCGATCACCTTTCTTTAGTGAGCAATGAGCGTTGTAAAACATTACATAAAACAGCCGTGAGCAAACATGTGTTCGGCAGAGATTCCCAACTTCCCAGGCCTCGCACGTGGAGCAGCCCCGTTTGTTGGTCGCAAATCTGTGCAGCATATTGGTGCATCGGTTATCGGTCGGTAGCGAGCCGCGCCACATGCGTCCGCTGATAACGTTTGCCAGATTAGTTGGTATTCCTGTTCAGTATTGGCGGATGTGGTATTTTTACTATTATATTTGGCAGGAAAACTACCGATTACGACGAGGACTAGGGTTGCCAGATTGAGAAATCAAAATTTCTGGACAATATTATAAAATATCTGGACATTAGGATTTTTGGCTGGACAAAAAAATTCAGCATAACTATAAAAATTTCTTATTATTACAAAACAAATAATTTTGTTATATGAAATAACTTTTTTGCCACATACATTAATCAGCATTATCATACATTTTTTTACTATTACAAAACAGATGAACCTTAATCAAACAAAATTAATATGAAATCACTTTTTCTGCCACATATATTTAGCATTTCCTTTAGCCGCATTTATCATTTCCTTTAGCCGCATTTATCATTTTAGAACCTTTATCTGTATTTAGAAAAGATTTAAATTTAGTACAATTTTCGTCAAAGTTCAATCGAATTATTAACTCTGATTTGATTAAATCAAATGACATGCGATTTCTATCTTTAGTGTACAAATTGTGCAAAAGGCTAAAGACTCTTTCGCAATAAGCATTGCTTATTGGTATGGACAGCACAAAACAAATCAGTTTTTTCAAATTTGTCAAATCTTCGTTACAGTTTTTGAAAATATGAGCCCATAATTTATCATTTATCAAGGAGGTGGGTGATGGGCGGGTCGGATGGACGGGAAAGTCCCGTGTTGCCAACTCGGTAGAAAAACCAGTAATACTGGTGGTTTTTAATTTTCAGCTTCATTTTAGCTGGACATTTTGCCTAAAACCGGGACACTGGACAACGTGTGAAATAGCTGGACAATCCAGCCAAGTCCAGCCAATCTGGCAACCCTAATGAGGACCGATACCAAGCAGTTGTCAAACATTTTTCTCTAAATAAAGAGATAAATTGAACTTTTAATATAAATAAATCTCATTTTGCCATCTTTATTTTATATGGCTTTTATGTTAAGATTTATTAGACATAACATAACATTATACAATACCTACAATATTTGTACTATGTATTGATCTGTCGGGTCGTCCATTAATCACGTGACACTCGGAAGGGGGGGAGGGGGTTCGGAAAAAATCACGAAATATCACTTGTGGAGAGATATCACATGTATTAATATTTTCGTTAAACGTGCGATTTTTAAACTGAAATAACCGACATCTTTATAAAAAAATACGCGTGACTTTGGGGGAGGGGGGAGGGGGTTAGTCTAAAACCTCACCACGCATCACCAGGGGGGAGGAGGGGTTACAAAATTGCTAAAAAAACATCACGTGATTAATGGACGACCCCTTACTAGTTGATATCACCTAAAAGTGTGAGCACAGTTAAATTACGTAAAATTATCTATTGAATTTTTAGACTGGCATTCACAATGCTATTTTTATATTAAGGTAATAAATATAATAGAAGACGTCTAGTTTTCTAGTATTTCTTCTATTATATTTATTACCTTAGTGAAATTAACTTTGAAAAAAAAACGTTATGGAATAGTTAAAATAGTTGCCATATCCAAATGCGATCTATTGTCTAACTTTCACGCGTGTTGTGCCTTTATTAGATGTATTACACTACACGGGTAGACAGATGGGCACTTTGGCACTATCTCTGATAAAACTTATAAGAGATTAAAAACCATACTGTTTGATAATCACTCTTGGCATGTCACATATTACATTTTTGGAAGTTCTGCAGTTATGAAATTTATTTAACACAATTTACTTTTATGATGTAATATCAAAGTGTCTTTTAACTTTTTGACGGTAATAATGATTATTAAATATCAACTAAGTTTTTATGAATGACATTGTCACATTTAATAAGACATTATTGTAATTTATAATTTTAGTAGATTTAGAATTTTATATAATAATAATATGTACCTAATTAATAATTATCAAAAGCATGACGACAAAATATTTGCATATCGACAGATCGATAAAACATGTATGGTGCTCTTCGATCAAGGATATCCTTGGTGCTACACTTGTTACCGTGTTTTTTGCAAATAAAGATTTATGATTATTTATGATTTTTATAATTACTGCAAAATCTGTAAAAATTTATAATTAGTGTTTAATATCAGAATATGGAAGATGGTATTTATTACCCACGGAAATAGGTACTCGTCTAGTGATACGAATGTGATAGGAAAAATAGCATGAAACCAAAAGTAACACTGCAAAAATTGATAAAACATTTCCGTTTTTGTTACCTCACTGAATCTGAAATGGCTTGAAAGAACCGTACAATGGTTCATTGTGCTTACAGCGGCGCACGTAACAAACTTAATCGCCGGCACACGTGCGATCTGCGCAGGCGCAGCTGCGTGCACGTGCATGATCGCAAGATCCGAGCGCATCCAGGTATCTCACACGCTAAGAAAAAAATAACTATTTTACTTTTAAATTGTGATTTTAAACGTTTTCGTAGAGCGCAATGTGTTTTAAAAGATTCGTTGAACTTAATTTCAGTGCATAAAGACAGGAGATGTTCATTGATATATGTTTTTCTAGAATTGAAGGTCTTTTAGTTTTATAACAATGATGCTTAAATCTAATAACCTCGTAAATGCAATGGTAAAAATGCCAGTTATGCCATATTTACCCACCTGCATAAAAAGTATGATTTGTAAAACAGTATTTTCGTATTAATTCAAATTCCTTAGTGTTATGAATTAAATAGGTTTTAAACATATCCAGACTTCAAATGGATGTTGGTCTAGGTCTCCTGACTGAATAGACTAACATATTAATGCGGATAAATTTGAATTATTGAATTTTATTTCTGCATACTACGTAGAAAAAATACGTTAAGTTGCAGTGGATCTAGAAAATTCAGTCTGGAAATGTATGTAAGCATACATTTTGTATGTGCTGTCTACATTATGGAGGAGAAACTTCGAGAATGATTCACTCGTTTAATATTAAAAAAATGCACTTTCTTTGTCAATCAGTAAGTACATATTAATTTAGCCATAACGGCTGCTATATTTTTAGCCATGCTCTATTTTAAAAATAGCTATGTGAATGCTAAAATCTTAAATTTAAATATTTTAAAGATGCTTAAATATTTTCTGACAATCCTACCACAAAAAAGTAAAAAATAAAAAAAGCTTTAAAAAAAAGAAAAACCTTCTTCAAAAAACCTTAAAACAAAAACAAAAACCGCATCAAAATTGTCTCTAAAAACCACGAAATAATATTCAAATCATCAGATACGAGATACGCATATCAATTTTAATAAAACACGTTAAATGAATTCGGGTTGGGCTTTTAGAACAAAAAAAGTGGTCCTCCAGCCCCATCCGACTTCAATAGACGTGTTTTATTAAAATTGATATGCGTATCTCGTATCTAATGATTTGAATAATATTTCATGCTTTTTAGAGACAGTTTTGATGCGGTTTTTGTTTTTGTTTTAAGGTTTTTTGAAGGAGGTTTTTCTTTTTTTAAAGTGTTTTAATAAAATAATTTTAAGAAGTCATTTTACTTTAGGTTCTATTTGGTCCTATTGGATTGAGCTTTGATATCACATTGATGATGAGATGACACCATTTTCTTGTCACATGGTATTTGTAGAGTAGTTAGTTAGATTATGTGTTTTTATATATTGCTGTCTTGTCTGTATCTTCTCCTTTTGTATAACGCTAACAGCTGATGGTAGCCAGATGGACTCTGTAAGAAAGGGATTGGCGTTATGGACCCACACGTGCACTGAGCCTTATTAATTCCGCCTTGCAGATGTTAAGTAATAAACCGATTATTTTTACGACTCATTTCTCGAAGACAATTGGTAACATTCTCCTAGACACGTGGTTTCTTACTTATGGTACCATCATAAAGCTTTTCTCTTAGAAACAAAACTGATGGTGGTTCTCACGTACATCTGGCTCGGATTTTGGGCAATCTGTTGGTGTACGAATCTGCATTGCAGATGACGGCGGCACCTTCAAAGCAAACAATTCCAGAAATATCAATTTCAATGTGTTGATGACGATTTTTGTTTGAGAAGAAAATTATGCCTTGCTCATAAGGAAATTGGCACCTGAACAAAATATCTTATTGTAGACTATAAAATGTATGAATTTGTAATAAAATGACGATCGTTGATTGGATATTAGTTAGGAAACGTTAGAAAAAAAATTTGCTTCTGTTTTATAATCTTTAAATAAGCAAACTGTGTTAACTTTACTGTGTTTCATCAGGTTCCCTTTCACTTAATAAAATTATTTTTCTTCTAAACTTCGTAACATTCAAAAAAGTTTTTCATATCAATTTGTAAACTGTGGGTTAGAGTTGTATTTTAATGGTTTCATAAGGTTTCCTTGATGAAAATAATATAGGTACCTACTTCTAAAACATTTTGGGTGACCCAGTTGTCAAAATGGTGCCTTGTTAATTTTTGCTTCTTTGAAAATATTGTTTTGACGTGTTGCTCGTCTCGTCACGTCTCGTCGGAGTGACGGACAGGTCGACTGCCCCTGCGCCGGGAAGTATCACACGTCTGCGGGACATCTGTGGAAAATCTTGTGATGTCTCGAAGAAATCTAAAAATAACCGGTTGATTTTCGCAGTTTTTTTACAAATAAATATGTTTCTTGGAAAAAATTTTTTCGTTAAATATATTAAAGTAAACTTGAAGGCAAGCGTAAGAGGGGAGGCCTCGAAGGGCTTATATGGAGCAAATAAGGGAGACGATAGATGTCGCGTCGTATCAAGAGATCAAGAAGATGATAGCAATTTACCCGCCTCTGTGGTCTAGTGGTTTGCCCACCCGTGTAAGACGCAGTGGTCCCGGGTTCGATTCCAAGGGGGGGATACAATTTGTACTCGGTTTGGTTGGTGGTAGGGCTTATTTCAAATCCGCTTGGCTAGCTACCACCATCTTACCTAAGTCTGACGCCATTACAACAATGAGGATCAGTAACGATTTTTGTTTAGTGGCTTATCAGAAAGCTTATGCCACTACATGATTAACTGTGAAGAATTTCTTATGATATCTCTTAAACCTGAGAAGTTATACGAGCTAACACGAGCTAAAACACTGTTATTTTGGGGGCTCATTATGACGTCATCGCAACGTACACGAACCTTATGTCGTACGTGATAAAGCACATATTGCATTGAGCTTGGCATTTTCTTCAAAATCCTCATAACTCAACCATTTCTAAACGAATTTCAAAAAATCTTTCACTAAGTTTCATAGCTATGAATATGTTTTTATATTATATCAATAAAACTATAGGATTCAAACCTGTTACTGATCCTCATTGAAAAAATTTTGTGTTCCGGCAGTTAGAGGTAAGATAGCCAGTTCCTCAGTGATGAGGATTCCGGGTGTAGTTCGCTTCCACCTTCGGCCTTATCGTCACTTAACATCAGGTGAGGTGAAGGCCAAGCACTAACCCGTTGTGGATAAAAAAACAATTGGTAGGGAACAGTCGAGAAGACTTCACCGACAAGAGTACGGCTCTTAAATTAAGGAAGAAGAAGTTTCTATGAGAAAAAACTTAAACTCTTATAGTTTTGTCTCTCTCTCACACAGAATATTATGATTCAACCAGGAATTTTTAGCAAAGGAATAGCAATTTTTAGGAAAGGAGTAGCAAGCAGAACTCTGTAGTGCTGTCGTTTAGAAATTTTGTATCTGCTTATATTTTAATAATACCTGTAATAAATATTATTAAAACCACTCTATAATAACTTTGGAAAGCTTCGTTTCACTCAGAAACAATGAGTAGTTTATTCTGATAAGTTACACTGAATTATACGTCTCGAATATTAATCACGCATACATTCAATATTGTTGCTAAAATATGCACATTGTCATATATCCGCCGGATGGCGACATCGCCGCTACGGTTTGCATATTAGATGTGTGTGACTAGGTCTACAATATGCCAAAAATATTTGCAACAATGAGAGAAAAGCTAATATAGGTACCATTTGTGACCTTTAATTCTATCTCTTTGCTATATAATCTTCAGAAAACAGGAATAATTTGAAACACTTCGGGTGTACTATGGGCAACAGCGTCGCTTAATTAGTTTGCAACAAAATTCGTGTGCGCGCGTACCGCCCCTACACGAACTAAACGTATGGTTGTGACGGCGCGGCGTGCAAGCGATTTTGACCTTAGCAGTGGTTAAGCGACGCTGTTGCCCATGGTACAGCACGATCTATTGCACCTAGGGTCACCAGATGACAGGAATTTTCCTAACATGTTATGTCAGGGATTTGAGGCATCTTTTAGGAAAACAGGATAAATCTGCAGTTTTCAGGAATTTTTGATATCCCAAAATGGTGAGAAAAAATATCAAATGTTAACTATAATTAATAATGTACATGTGGGTGACACAATGTCAGGAAATTTACTGAAAAGTTAGGTGAAAAGTCACGAAATCTTACTAGTAGATCGATGGCCCTAATTGCACCGAGCTACGAGTTTGTAGATTAAACTAGTTTATCAAAGCTGTTTGCCGATGTTCCACCATCTCCCAAAAGACGCTTCAAAGGATGGCTTTCTGAAAATGTATAGGTACTTACGCGAGGTGTAGGAAAACTCTGCATGCATGCGTAGGGCATAGGTATGATAGGAATAGGGAATATGCATCATTTTTTTTTATCAAAATCAAAAGTATAATGCGTGAGAAAATTAACTGTAATATTAAAACTTTTCACTTGCATTTTTTTTCGTGATATAGTTATTTGAAGTTAGCACGCATCAGCACCCGCCGAAAACGCTTTATACAAAACGGTCATTATTTGTGACGTCATTTGTCTTGTTTCAGGCGCGTTTTTTATGGAGTTAGCCAAGAATTTTCAGATAAGATCTCCCTAAATATTGCGTTTAAGTACATTTATGTGTTATATAAAATATTATTTCTTATTCGATATTCTATCTGACTGTTAAGTGCATTATATATCCGGAAATGAAAAAATATATCGTTAATTTCCCCTGATTTCATAGTGTGATATAACTAAAATAATACACTTTTTTTTCTTTTTCTGTTCCATCATGTTTTATAGATAAAAGTATTAGAATACGTGTCCGCAGCGATCAAGCTCTATATCAAATCGGTGACTTATGCATATGCTACCAAGTACTAATGAGCATGTCTACGCTGGAAGAAAAGTTCATAGTCGAAATTATTGAAAACATTATCGTTTTTAATTGATTACTAACAAACTATGTACATTTCCTATTTTGTAAAACCTGTCAATCACAAAACTTGAGGGCTAGCTAAGGTTTAAAAAAAATATAGTTTTAAGATTATACCTTTATTAATGGCTGGCATATACAATTAAAAAAACTACAAAATTTGAGGTCACTTTACGATTTTTTAAATATATGGAAAATTGTTAGCAATCATGTTTCTGTTAAACCATAACTAAGTAAGTACTATAACTATGTGCATATTTTTTTTGGGACTGATAAATCACTGTGTGAAATCGTTGCTTAATTATCTGTACTTGACGTTGTTGAGATATAACATTTGCAATTTGTATTTGTACCTCTGTAACGGCACCGTTCAGCATTCTTTGCCGTGAACAGATGTGCTGCAACTGCTGGCAGCCAGTACAAGGGCGCATTGAGCGGCGACGGCGACGTCGCCACGTGCTGTGCAGATTGCCTGCAACATGTGCGCGCAACATTCGCCGCGAGCGCTGCTCCTAATGAACTGTAACCAATTGTGGTAAAGCTGTTAGTGTTAAGGCGGTTATATTATATGACCGAAAGTGGCGCCCTCAGATGTTTTTATTTAATTAGTTATTAATAAAGAAAAAAAAAATTTTTAGGGCCCATGGTCTAGTATTTTTAGAAGGTATCAATACATGCCCTCGTAGTCATTCGTAGAAGTAGATAGCAAATGTGTCAAAAACGGCCACTTTTAGCAGTTTTGCTATCTACTTCTAGCAGTGACTACGAGGGAATGTAACGATACCGTCTAAAAATACTAGACTGTGAGCCCAAAAATTTTGCGTAAAACATTATTAAAATTGTATATTAGAATTATAATATTAACTAAAATTCACCGCGGCGCCACTTTCAAACAGGGTGTCATCTTAAACTCTACAGAACAAAACCGCTAATAATAAATACCAGCAAATTGCTTTTCAAATAAAGTAGGCTTTGTCATTAGTTGGTACGCGGGTTTTCGTAGAATCAAGCCTTTTTCAGAGTGGTTTACCTTTTCGTGCAAACAAGACACATTATAGCAGAAGTTTGAGATCTTAAAATTGCAATAATTAACTTAACTGACTGACTAACTTGACAGACGACTGACATATAGTCGCAAAATTAACCGAAGATGTTGTATGATCAAAAAAATAATTGGTAGGTACCTTTTAAGTGTCGCCGTCAGCAAGACTATCAAACGAAGCATGAGGAAATTTTTAATTCAGTAAAATATAACTCCTAACTCTTAATGTCGTAATCTCGCCGATCTGCCGCACGTCTGCGCTAACGAACGATGCTGATAGCGCACGCCCGTCGAAACGGACAATAGAGGCGAGCGTTGTGGAGATTGCCATCTCTTTGTGGTCCTGCGCCGCCAAATGTCATTTAGACACTTGGACCGCTTATTAAACGTCATAATTTTAGGTGGTTCATTAGCAAAAGTAACGTTAAATACAATGTAACCGTCCGTTTAACTAGTAGCTTAACTAATGTTTTGAACATAGTTTCCACAGACCATACAAAAATACTAAGTCTGTGATAGTTTCGAAACAGAGTCTAACAAACAGTGAGAACATAACTCTTACTTATAATATAAGTTAAGTTGGCTTAATAAGTCAATGCATCGGAAACGCACGGTTAAACGAATAAGAATGGACAGGGGAATCTTATCTACTTTACAAATACAACCAATTTTAACCACCTCTTTTGTCTAGTGGTCCCCCCCCCCCCTTGTAAGACGCTGGGGTCCCAGGTTCGATTCCCAGGGGGGTTCAATTTGTATTCGGTTTGGTTGGTGGTAGGGCCTAATTCAAGTTGGCCTGCTAGCTACCACCATCTTGTTTAAGTCTGACGCCATAACAACAATTTAAAAATTGTTGTGTTCTGGCAGTTAGAGGTAAACTAGCCAGTTATTACATGAGGATCCCGGGTGTAGTGCGGTGCCACCTTCGGCCTTATCGTCGCTTAACATTAGAGGCTGTATTATGACCTCTTATTTCCTGGCAGTTTTCTGACTGGTTATCAATCTATCTCTTTTATTTGTTATACAGCGAGAAAGAAATATAACTATAACAATTCATAAACCTGGGAAGTTTTAAGAGCTTGTAATACCCCTCAGGTTTTTGACATTCGCAAGAGCCTTTATTACCAGCCTTTATTATTATTGAATCAGTGATATATATTTTTAAATTGATTTCGTTCATTATGATAATGACGTCTGAGTCTGAGTAGATATCAAATCACAAAAAAACTAATTTCAAACTCTTTTTTTAATACGTATCTTTTAAAGACGTTAAAGTACATACAGCAATGAAAGTATGTACAGTAATCAAAATAACAAAATAAAATGCACAACGGCAATTTATTTTTCGCAGGTTGATAATAGGAAAGTTTCCTGCTTAACTTGTATGGTATTCATATGAAAAATAGCTGAGCCCACCTGCGCTTATATCAGATGATAATGTAGGCTCCAGCGAAACTATTTGAAATGTTAAAATTGACAATTTATCTTCTCAAAAATCTGGAGCTACGGTTTTGTTGTAGGCAAATGATGTTTTTGGATTGTTGAGATTGATATCAACATACTCTTACTCGTAGGTAATATAAAAATGTTTTTACCTACTGTGGAGCTCAGTGCTTTGTTAAAGAATGAATGAAGCGTCAGTAACTACGCTTCATTTGTTCGCAAAATGTAGGAAGATTAAAATAATATAAAATTCTCAGTGAAAACATTTAGCAGACAGAAATTAGATAACATTGATTTTACAATTATTGTGATCTTGATATTATGTAAGTATGTGACTCTGTGACTAAGGAAGGCAAATTCGACTAAATGCCATGTTTGATTGTTATGTTTGTTGACACTCTTTATAGGTTTGTGATTTTTGTAGAGTGCACGCATGTGCTTCCGCCATGGCTGTTTGTCTGCAAAATAGCATATCTTAACGTATGTTTTATAAATTGACATCATGAAATAAAAAAATGGATTTTGTAACTGTAAATTAAGTTAGCTATCTTCCTTCAATTTATTTTTGGTAAGTTTTGAACACAATATTGATGTAGACGCTGAAACTAAAACTTTATTCGCTACTTCCAGTGACAGAAAATCTTCAAAATTAGAATTTAGAAAAAAATAACGGCAATTTCGTTTGTTCCAATTCCACAAAATTAAGCTGTAGCTGGATCAATTTTCGTAATATCATAATCCAAAACAAGGTGGAAATCATGGCCGAAATTAGTTTAAACGCAATTTGACAGTTACACCAGAAATAATGCAGATGAGAGTTGTCAGTAAACACTGCCTTTGTTTAATTAAACTGACGAGTTGCTGTGCAAGATCATCACGGCTGCACAACACAACAAATAGTTCTGGTTACTGTTACTGCCATTGGCAGAGCCAGCGCAGGCGCAGTGTCGGTAAACACCGCTCCTGAACATAAGTCAGGACTAGCGCGTGTGAAGGTAGCTTTATTTTTTGTTGTAAAAGTTAAATTTGGATTATGCGAGAAGTTTGGCTCATTAGAAGCGAATAAGTTATTTTTTTGAATCTATAACAATAATATTACCAACTTATAGAATGTTTCAGATGAAAAAATCTGTAAAATCACATTTTTATTGAATTCGATAATTTTCGAAGGCTTTAATATTCAACTTGCGGACTTTACTATCGAATTTACTGTATAGATTCTCCTACTTTCGCCGTGTTACAGTTAGAATTTAAAAATGATTAATTTTGCGCATTTTTGTATGAAACTCCAATTTCTTTCTATTCTAATTGACGCACGACAAATAGGAGAAATTAAAAATTATCCGTAAATATCTAGGTTTATCCTCAACTTGATTTTCGGTCGGTTGCCTTAGTTGGTCCAATTTAGCTAGTCAGATGTATTTTTCGTGGCAACTACTTAAAATTTTCAATATTTAATGAGTGGTAATAGCTTTCACGGTTTATTAGCACTACTCGTATCTGTATGTATGCAATGTTAATTAGCAAATTGGAATCTACGTGGGCGCTGTGGAAATAGGTCGCATGTAATATGCCTATTGATTTAAGAAACATTTTTATGTCAATAATATTCAAATGTGACTGTTGTTTTGACTGTCACAAAAAGGCTCCTGTCCTAACAATACCTGAAGAAATGTTGTGCTAAAATAATAAACGGTTGACGAAGAAAACCCTATTTTTCTGTTCCACTGGAGCGCTGCTGCCTGCCCCCTACAGTGGTTATGGGCCACCTATAGAAAATCAAGGATTTCGCGAAAATGTCAACCGTGAAAATAGAACAATTGACTCCAGAAAATTACGAAACATGGAAAATTCAGGTGGAAGCAATTCTTATAAAGAATGATGCCTGGAGCTATGTGGATGGCAGCCTTGTAAGACCAGCAGAACCAGGTTTAGCCACTCAATGGGATAAAGGTGACGCAAAGGCAAAGTCAGACCTAATCCTATCGATCAGCCCTAATGAACTGAGGCACCTGCGAGGATGCAAAACATCGCGAGAAGTATGGTCGAAACTTGAAGGCATACATGCATCAAAAGGACCTGCGAAAAAGGCGACATTGTTAAAAGAATTATTGCTTTACAAAATGGAGGAAAGTGGTGACATTCGAGAACATGTCATGAAATTTTTTGATGTCAGATGCAAATTAGCTGACATGGGAATAGAAATGAATGACGATTTGATTTCAATTATGCTGCTGTATAGTTTACCGTCTAGCTTCGAGAACTTTAGATGTGCTATAGAGTCTAGAGATTCGTTGCCAGATCCAGAAACGCTTAAGGTAAAGATTTTGGAGGAAGGAAGTTCCCGACACCAGAAAGAAAATGTAGATAAGGCATTTCTTGTAAAAGGGAAGAAACCTTTTAAACCAAAGAGAGGTACAGTTGAAGAGGATTTGAAATTTAAATACAAATGTTTCAAATGTCATCAGCACGGTCATAAGGCTTCTGAATGTAATATGAAGAAGAATAAGGGTCAACGCCAAGAAACTTCTAAGTTAGTGTCAACGTATGGTACGACCAGTGATATTTATGATTCGGATTTTGTAACTTTTAATTGTTTTTCAGATGATAAGGCTGCAAGCAATGAGAGTGGAAATTGGATCATTGATAGTGGATGTACGTCACATTTATGCAACGACGCAAGTAAATTTGGTGACACGATGTTACCCATGTCATCAAAGTTGAATTTGGCAACAAATGCAAGTACAAATATACGAGGCAAAGGTACAGTAAGATTGTTTACATGTAATAATGGTTCTCAAACTGTGGTTCAATTGCCCAATACACTTTATGTTCCGGATTTGCGATGTAACCTAATTTCAGTTGCGAAAATTACGGATCAAGGCTATAGTGTTACATTTGAAGGTAATGTAGCTAGTGTGAAAGATAGCTATGGTAACACTAAGCTAGTCGCAAATCGAAAGAGTAATTTATATTACGTAATAGAGGAACACCGTGAAATAGTGTCGGCGATTTCTGATAAAGAGAAAGAAGTCGATGTATGTTTGTGGCATGAACGATTAGGACATTTAAATGCAAAAGATCTTGTTAAACTTTTAAATAAATCTGGTATGAGTGTCAAAATGTCAGATATTGTAAAGTTGTACGATTGCAATGTTTGTATGAGTGGAAAAATGAGTAGGTTACCGTTTTCGAAATCTGAAGGCCCTTGTGATGAAAAATTAAAGATCATTTATTCAGACGTTGTTGGACCAATGCAACACAAAGCCATAGGTGGCGCGAGGTACTTTGTCACATTCATTGACGATCATACAAGATGGTGTGAAGTATATTTACTTAGTAAAAAGAGTGAAGTATTTACTGTATTTAAAATATACAAAAATTACGTCGAGAATTTGACCGGCAAGAAAATAAAACATTTTCAGTCAGATGGCGGTGGCGAATATTGTAACCGTGAATTCGATGAGTTCTTGAAGAATGAAGGCATATCTCGAAGATTAACCTGTCCTCGAACTCCAGAACAGAATAGGATAGCGGAAAGGAAAAATCGTACGTTAGTGGAAATGGCGAGATGTATGCTCATTTCGTCTGGTCTTTCGCCAGGTTTCTGGGCAGATGCTGTTGTAACGGCATGCCATGTCAGAAATCGATGTCCAACGCGCAGTCTTGGAGGAGACACACCCTTTGAGAGATGGTTTGGCCGACCTGCTAAGATAAATTATTTAGAGAGGTTTGGATCAAAGGTACATGTATTGGACAAAGAACAGGGGAAAGATAAGTTTGCTCCACGAAGTACAGAAGGAATCTTCGTAGGATATCCAAGAGATCGAAAAGGCTACAGAATATGGTTACCACAGCAACGGAAAATGATAGTGTCACGAGATGTGAAGTTTCACGGAATGAAGAGTGAAAGAAACGAAGATAATAGCTTGAAGATAGATCCATTTGAACTGAAAGCTGAAGATTTGAATACCAACGTGGGTCGACCAGGTATAGTTGAAATTGAATTCCATTCGAAACAGATAGCTGACATTACTCATCAGCCAGTCGAAGAACCCGAGATAATCGCAGGACCATCGCATCTTGATCATCGGGAAAGCGATGTTGAAAGCGAGGTTTGCGATGACGGTAGGGGAGGAATGAAGAGAGGTCCAGGTCGACCGCGTATAGAGCGAGGTCATGTTGGGCGTCCAAGAAAAGTGTACCAGATGGTACCAAATATACAACCAGAACCAAATACAGCTGATAGTAGTGAATCCATTGAGGAGTTTACGGACTGTCAAGACTTTGCTGGAGTCGCGGAAGTGACATTAAAACAGGCTTTGTCAAGCAGTGAATGCAATGGATGGAAAAATGCTATATTATCGGAAGTAAGAAGCCTAGTCAAGAACGACACATGGGAAATAGTAAACAAACCCATGAATCGTGATGTCGTAGGTTGTCGATATGTTTTAACAACTAAGCTGAATGTGGACAAAACTGAGAAGAAAAAGGCGAGACTTGTAGCGAGAGGCTTTAGCCAGCGGTATGGTATTGACTACCACGATACTTTTGCTCCTGTCGTCAGGCTTGATACAGTTAGATTGTTAGCTGCACTTGCAGTTGAGCTAGACCTAGAGATTCATCAGTTGGACATTAACACGGCTTACTTGAATGGATTTTTAGAAGAAAACATCTACATGAAGGTGCCAGAACTTTTAGAGGAATGTTTACTTAAACTGATAGAGACAGAAACAGAAGGTTCCGATATTTATGAACGAGTTAAGAAAATGTTGGACGATTTAAAGGCTGGAGGCGACGTATGCCGACTGAAAAGGTCGTTATACGGACTCAAACAAGCTGGTCGTCAGTGGAACATACGACTCGATGAGCAACTAAAACGTATGGGGTTGCGACAATCGTTGAATGAACCGTGTCTTTATTTTAGGGACATAGATTCTGATATAAAACTCTTTGTTTTAGTTTATGTTGATGATATTCAAATCGCATGTCGGAAAAGAGATTATATTGAGGACTTTAAAAAGTCACTGGCCACCGAGTTTGAATTAAAAGACTATGGAGTTGTCAAGTACATGTTGGGAATAGAGTTTGACAAATGTGACGATGGCATTAGATTGTCACAGCGAAAATATATCTCAGACTTGTTGATAAAATATGGCATGGATAATTGTCGTCCAGTTTCTACGCCTATGGAAACCAAAGTAAAATTTTCCCAAGACAAATGTAGTGAGGGCGAACAGTACCCGTACAGGGAAGTTATAGGTTCCTTGATGTATCTTTCAACAGGAACAAGGCCTGATATCACAAATAGTGTTGCAAAATTGGCACAATTTCTGAATTGTCCCAATGAAGAATGCTGGAAGGCCGCGAAACGAGTTCTGCGTTATTTGAGAAGAACGATAGAATACGGACTTGTATTTAAGAAAACAGGCAAGTCATTGCAAGGGTATTCTGATTCGGATTGGGGAGGATGTTTGATAGATAGACGTTCTTACTCTGGATATGTTTTTGTGTTAGCAGGCAGCTGCATATCGTGGAAATCGCAGAAACAGAAGTGTGTCGCGACGTCCACGTGTGAGGCCGAGTATGTGAGCTTGTCATCAGCCATGAAAGAAGCTGTTTATCTCAATAGCTTATTAACTGAAATTGGGTTAGGTAAGTTTTCACAGATTACATTACATGTAGACAATCAGGGGGCGATATGTCTTGCAAATGATCCGATGTTCCATTCTCGTAGCAAGCACATTGATATAAGGCACCATTTTATAAGGAGTATTTTAAAGGACAACAAGAGCATAGAATTGTCGTACCTGTCTACTGATTCTATGCTTGCTGATATTTTAACCAAGGGTTTGCCTAATGCTAAGCACTACAAGTGCATGTCTGGTTTAGGTATTACCTGTTAATTGTTTATTTTTGCTAAAGTTGTTGTTCCTTTGTAATACTTTCTTTTTGTTTTAAGATGTATTTAATTTCTGTGAATATGCATATTAAGGGGGCGTGTGGAAATAGGTCGCATGTAATATGCCTATTGATTTAAGAAACATTTTTATGTCAATAATATTCAAATGTGACTGTTGTTTTGACTGTCACAAAAAGGCTCCTGTCCTAACAATACCTGAAGAAATGTTGTGCTAAAATAATAAACGGTTGACGAAGAAAACCCTATTTTTCTGTTCCACTGGAGCGCTGCTGCCTGCCCCCTACAGTACTATGACCTGCGCCAGTGAACTTTACTTACAATAGCAAGTTTTGTATTGCTGTTTGGCAATATTAAGACATTTACGAATTGCGATAAGCTATGAATTGGAATCATTTTGATTTTTAGGAAGCATAAAAATAACGTTAACTGATTGTTTTAAATGTTATTTTTATTAACATTACAATGTACCAAGTAACGTTGAAATTAAAACTTAGTTTTTGGGTGGTTTTTTGAGATCAAATACGAGTTAAGTCAAATATGTAATTCTATAAATTCAGACAACATAGTTAATTTAGTTTCGTATATAGTTCATTGTTTGTTTGATCTCAGTAATGATGACTATCCTTCACAGATTCTGGGGCACTATTTTTGAAATTTATCATCGACGGCATCGCTGTCAAATGAAAATGAGTACTAAAGAGCGCTTCAGCCAGCCGAATTATCATCGAACGATTTCAAGTTTATAGAAATTCAGTTCCATTTTTAAAACAAACCAGAAGAGTGATCTAGAAACTCGCACTAAGTGCCTATAAAAAGTAATTCCGTGCTCTTATTCCGTGCCGATATGATCGCAGTCCGTTTTTTTGATGTCCGAGTCGTGATGACTGCTCGTGAGTCTTCGTCGTGACTGTTGCACGTGGTCGGTCAAACAAATACTTTGAAAGGAGTTCGCGACTGATCGGCAGCTGTACTAATGTATTTGTGGAAACGAATACAAACGTATGGTCAGTCTTAATACGTCTAAATAACTTTCTGGACCAAAACCACTTAAATTGAGACCCTATCTGTGCGTATCTTTTCATAAAAAAATAATGCCTATAAAATTTTAAGCGTCAGAAATAAGTATCAGTTGTAACTGGTTGGCATTGGATATTAGGTACCAACCTCATTTGTTTTACGTATTTAGATTAATTCCAATTTTTGTCGAAAAACATTCCGACTCTCAAATGCGTGTTGGGTCATGTCATTAGTCTTAATTACGTTGGAAAATTTTCAATGTAATTAAGACTCGATGATTCAAGAATTGTTATTTAAAGTCATTTAACACCCAATTTAGAATTGAATGAATTGTTTGTGAAATTTTGATTTGTATAGTAAACTTTATTGTTAAATTGCCGTTACTCATGTCGTGACTCCTGCACGTGGTGGCTGGCAGCTGTTCTATCTGAGGAATTATTTCATTCGTATACCCTCTAGGCAAACAATTACTTGGTCCACAGAAATATTGCTTTTAATCAAGACTTGTGACTTACATACTCTTTTCTGTCTTTTTACCCGACTGCCAAAAAGGGTAATGTTTCCTCAAAACGAAATTGATAATTAGTTTTCTGTATGTCTGTCTGAGAAGACCCCTTCTCTCAAGAAAGCGAGTTGCAAGTCATATTAAAATACAAAGTTTTACGTGTCCCTACATATTAACCTTCTGCCCTCTGGGTTAACTCAATCAAAAGATATGTGTATGTAACTTATTTTGATTTAGATTATCAGAACCATCGCGATGCCTTAGAAGCTTGAAATTGAAAGCAAGCAAGGTATCACAGCACAAGTAAAGGGAACATTCTGAAAAATAGTGTGTTGTTGGGTAGTCTTGTTGAAGTAATCATAAAAGTACAATTATGTATTAGTATGTACGCGAAACTCAGTGCGCTAATCAGGCCATATTCTGTGGTCAGGCTCACACTTTTCCTGTTTTTTAATAACTAGAAACAAAGAGATGTTTGACATCACCACAGTTGACTTAATTAATCCTTTCGGTGTTTCCGATCGTAAAAACACTTGCAATAAACCCTTCTGTCATACAACAAAATTTATGGAGCAGTCCGATTTTACACATCATAGTTAAAGTATTTAAATTTTGAAATATAAACTTTAATACCACCAAATAAGGTAGTTTTTAGAGTTTCAAAAAGGATCGTTTGGAAAATGTGAATTTTTATGAACTAAGTATTAAGTGCCACTTCATAGTTCTGTTTTAACTGTATAGGTACTGTAATTTTAAGAGCCCACACATTGATTGTATGCTAGAGGATTAAAATTTGAGCTCATAAAAAAATATGGAGACTATTGAAATGGCTTCTTGTTAAGGATTAGTTACAGACACACAGTCAATTGTTATTATTTCGACAGCGTTTGAAAAAAGCTATAAATACGAGAAGTATAAGACGTTAAAAAAGTAAGTCAATCATTCACTTTCCATTCCTGCCTCACTTTCCATTCCTGCCTTCGTGTCGAGCGGTCACGTTCCGTGTCGCTCGTCTCGCTGCGCTGCTCACCATACGGATTCGTCTGTCTCCAGTTTTTACGCGGGTGGACCGCGGCTCTTTCTGCCATCACCTAACGGTGCCAAACGGTGGTTAGACTGAGTAACGCCGATCAAGGCGGTGCAGTCTACCGGACACGGCTGCCAGCCGCCTTTTTCAAGGCAGCTGAAATCGTCCGACTTCGCCAGTACGGGTGTGTTAATCTGAGGGCCGGACTGTAGGCACGCACGAAGTTGCCGGGCGTTCCCCCCGGTGACAGAGCACCTCGGAGAGACATATCCCCTCTGCTGGGGAGTTCCTCCCTTCCTTTCCTGCTTCGACCTCCATCCTCACTTGGGTTCCCCTCGGTAGCGTGCCCAGGCGAGATTGTTAGTGTTAGGGAAACCTCGCGCTCCCCCCTCCCCCCTCGCCTCCTGGCGAGGGGTGTGTCTTTTTGAGTTGCTCGGTTGCAACTAGTTTATGTTGCCTGCTGGCAACTCGCGATTTGTTTTGTTTGATTCATAAATTAAAGTAAAGTAAATTAATTTCTGGTCATGGGGTCGATTGACTCTGAGACCATCTTATCGCTTACTCCCGCCGATCTTAGGCCCTACCTCCCGGAGGGCAGCATGGAGTCCATACTCCAGCTGCTAGCGGAGAAGTCGGCTTCGTACCGGCCCTCCCTCTCCCAGACTCAACCCAATACGACTCCAATGTCGTCCCCTGCCTCACCCACCCCTTCTTTTGAAATGGAGTGTGACCATCACGCTCCCAACCCCTCCCTTAAGAGGTCCGCCTCTCAAACTTCCCTCTCACCACCCCCTGAGCCCCAGCTCTTCCTCGACCCTCAGGATGATCCTGATTCCGACTCCTCCTCGTCTACCCTCACCGAATTCCAGACGGTTGAGAGCAGACGTAAGCGACTTGCTAAGCATCGCCCTCTCCCCAAATCACTCGCGACCCCCGTGCCGCTAGCCACACCTGTCCCCTTGATGGATCTCGTTCTTGATCCAACCCCAAAGGCTACCAAGCCTTCCCGCCCGCACACTAGATGCGACCCCCAGCCTGCTAAGGTTGTTCTCCCTCCACCTGTTTTCATCCGCGATGTCAACAAGTGGACGGAAATCTCTACCCTCTGCACCAATGAAAAGGTGCACTATACCCACGCCAAAAACGTGGGCATAGCAGTCAAAGTCCAGACCCCCACGCGTGACGATTTTAGAAATCTCACGCGTCTTCTCACCACCCGTAAAGTGGCATACCACACTTACGCTCTCCCTGAAGAGCGTAAGGTTCGTGCGGTCCTCCGCAACATGCCCCATGAGATCTCCAACGAGGATATCCTAAAGGACCTCGTCGCCCAAGGCTTCCCAGCGGAGTCTGTGCACAAATTGCACAGTCGTACAGGGAAAGTCTACCCCCTTGCCTTAGTCATCATGACTAACATCCCCTCAGCCCGCGATCTCTTCCGCGCCAAGGACCTCAAGGTCTGCGGCCTCTCTGAGATCAAGGTTGAGCCCCCTCATAGGCGCGGCACTCCGGGACAGTGCCACCGCTGCCAACTGTATGGGCATGCGGCAGCCAACTGCTCTGCTTCTCCGAGGTGCGTAAAGTGCCTAATCCCCCATCCCACCAAAGAGTGCACCCGCACTCGCGACTCTCCCACCCCTCCTGCTTGTGTACTGTGTGGCCAAGATGGTCACACTGCCAATTACAGGGGATGCCCACGCGCCCCGCGCCCCAAACCTCCTTCTAAAAAGAAGGCCCAGGCGCCTTCAGACCGTAGGAAGGCACCGAAAGGCCCCCCTCCCACTACCGATGAGCACTTTCCCCTCGCTCCCAAGTCGAGAGGAGCTCCTACCTCCCAGGCCCCCAAGCCGACTTGGGGCTCTCAACCCCCGCCTCCCAAGGAGAATCCTCCTAAAAAGGCCTCTGCCTCTCAAGCAGTCCCCTCAACTCCCCCGCAAAACGGGTCCCCACTGGCCGATGACATGAACGTTGTCCTAGACGCGATTCGTGGCATCGACATAGCGGAGATCTCCATTTTAGCGGCAAAAATCCGCAATGCCCGCTCTCCTCAGGAGAAACTCCTCGCGCTCTGCGAGCACGCTTCCCTTCTTAGCTCATTATGAGTTCACCCGCAATCCCAAGTATTCAAATAGGCTCCCCTAATACGAACGTGGCTCTCACCACCGGTCGTATTAAACCACATGGTGTCTCGCTTGTTTCATTCAACGCCCACTCTCTACGCGACAAAATCCCTGAACTAAAGGATTTTGTCCGCGAAAGAGATACCGACCTTCTACTCGTACAGGAAACGTGGCTCAAACCCACTGACCGGAAAGGGCTCACGATTCCAAAATACTCTATGGTACGTAACGATCGTGCCGATCTCCCACTCCATCCTACCAATAAGGACGCCTCTGGCGGCACTGCCATCTACTTCAAGAGATCACTTCATATCTCTCACGTTCCCACTCCCACACTCACTAACATGGAGGCCACTATATGTAGACTGTCTATGACGGGTCACCGCACTCTTATCATAGCCTCAGTCTACATACAGTCAGGCACGCTCCCCGTTAAAAGTGACTTTGAAACGCTCTTCTCCTTAGGTGACTCTGTCATTCTCTTTGGAGATTTCAATTGCAAACACACGGACTGGACGTGTTTCAATACCAATCGAGGTGGTCGCCACCTCCTCGAAATAGTCAAAGCTCTTGACGTAGATGTCATTTCCCCTTATGCCCCTACTCATTACCCATATAATGTCGACCACGACCCCGATGTACTAGACTTCGCTCTAGTGAAAGGTGTCTCTCTCCGTCTGAAATCGATTGACTCGCTTGACGATCTCGGTTCAGACCACCGACCGGTCTCTCTTATCATGGGAAACCCAAACCCACCCCGCCCTCTCACTAAGTCCATCACCAACTGGGACGGTGTAAAATCCACCCTTTCGTCGGCTATGGATGCCGACAACTCACCGTACGCTATTGGACCCGACTATTTTGATAGTACGGAAAAGATAGACAGTGCGGTGAGCTCCCTCACCCAACTGGTCCAATCAGCCGTTGCTGAGAACGTGAGAGAGGTACCTGTGAAAAACCACAGTGCCCTCTCTCCGGCTCTACGCAACCTGAAAAGGGCCAAAAATGCCGCTCTCCGAAGAGCAGCAAAGTACCCCACTCCCGAATTTAGACGAAAGGCCAACAAACTCCAAAAAACTCTTACCAAAAAACTCGCAGAGTTTAGAGATGAGAGTTTTAACGATCTTATGGCCGAGATCACCCCTTCTCACCAAGCCTACTATAAAGTGGCTAGGGCTCTCCGTAGCGATGCTATAACTCATGTCCCCCCCCTTCTCCGTCCAGATGGCTCCACAGCCTTCGAAGACGACGAGAAGGCGGAATGCTTCGCAGACAGTATCGCTGCCCAATGCTCAGTCAGCACCCAGGAGTGCGATCCATCCCATATTAGGCAGGTAGAGGAGGAGCTCAACACCTTAAGCTCTCTCCCTCTGCCCTCAGACACTGACCCTATGACAGTCTCGACTGACGAAATCCACCTTCTCATTGTTACGTGGTATCGGAACGTATGAGTCTATGGTTTTAGAAATGTATGTATCGTCTATGATTGTCTCTGGCTGTACCTTGTACCTATTTATTGAAATACACGACGCTCATAAAAAAGAAGTCTTTTTTATTAAAAGCTGTCCTGCACCCGCCTTCCACTCCAACACCAGACGCCACATGGTGACAGCGGTACAAGAAGACCCAACCAAACCACGAAAAGGAAAGGTAAATTTATACAAAATTCAAGTCCGACCTCGAGGCGAAATCCAAAATGCCGGACGACTCGCCTGCAACACGAAATGCACATGCACCGAGTGCTCCGCCAGCAAAATTCTCATTAAATATGAGTGCTTCAAACATGCCACTGGAGTGGAAGAATTTCTCAATGGCTCTCAAAATCTATATGACGGCCAATAACCTCGACAATGAGCCAGACGCCAGGAAAGTAGCCATTTTGTTGAACACTATTGGTACCGAAGCGCTACACGTTTTCTACTCTTTCGACGTCGACATGTCTGCGATCACATACAAGGCACTTCTACACAGGTTCGAGACATATTTTCTACCGAAAGTCAACATTTCTATAGAGCGCCACAAGCTATTTAACAGAAAACAAATGCCGAATGAAGACATCGAAACATACGCGACCGACATCAAGAACATTAGCTTGCAGTGTAACTTTGGCCAGATCACAGACGATCTTCTCAAGGACATTTTCTCCTGGAACCTGGATTCGAGATCCGCGTACATCAAAGAACGTATTTTGATTGAAAAACCTAGAACTTTTGACGACGCAGTAGCACTTGCAATCACAATCAGAAACAGCAAGATCGACACACAGACACTATCCAAAGACCAAGGACACGACCAAGTCAACGCAGTCAAACAGTCAAGACCATCGCGCTCAAGAACGCCAGGAACGTCAGACATCAAGTCGAGATCAAGCAGTCAAGCAAGAAGACCCAGTCAAAACCGCAATCCACACAGACAAGCCGGCGAGACATGCACAAGGTGTGGACAAGTCCATCGTATTAGATGTCCAGCGCTAGGAGTCACATGTAGGAAATGTGGCCGTAAGGATCACTTCGCTAAAGTATGTCGTTCCCGTCAAATTAATTATGTAAATTCCGACCTTAGTACTCTTAATAGTAACTTGCATATAAGCAACAATGACACATATTTTTTGGGATCTTTATTTATTGCAAACATACATAATGACAATAATAATTACCAAACCTATCTTAATATTAACTCGACAGACACAAAATTTCTTTTAGACACAGGCGCTGACACTAATATTTTATCTTTCAGTACTTACAAAAAACTTAAATTACCTTTGTCACTTATAAAAAAGAGTTCACACAAGTTATCCACATTTAGTGGTGAGATTTTACCAACAGTTGGTCAGTGTCAGGTAAGTACCTTACATAATAACACAAACTACTTACTCAACTTCCACATCATAGATCTTAACTGCCAAGACATAATAGGTCGCAGAAGTTGCGAGGAACTAAAATTAATCAAAAGAATACATAATGTTCATTTCAGTAATAACCACCATTTTGATATATTATCAGATTATACACAATTGTTTGAAGGTATAGGTTGCCTTAATGATTTCGAATGCCATCTTACCTTAAAGCCAGACGCAGTCCCGTCTGTTGATGCTTGCCGTAGAGTCCCATTCGCCTTACTTGATGACCTGAAAAAAGAACTTGAATTGTTAGAAAAAGACAATATCATAGCCAAAGTTGACGAACCGACTGACTGGGTTAACTCAATCGTACTAACCTCTAAGAAAAATGGCAAACTAAGACTGTGTATCGACCCAAGAAAGCTTAATACTAATTTAATGAGAGCTCATTACCAATTTCCCACTATAGATGAAATTAAAACTAGTCTGTCAGGAGCTCAATTTTTCTCTACATTAGATGCCAACAGAGGCTTTTACATGTTAAAATTAGACGAAGCTTCCTCAAAACTTTGTACTTTCATAACACCTCAAGGGAGATATAGATTTCTTCGACTTCCTTTTGGCATCAATGCCGCTCCTGAGATTTTTCACTCTGTAATGACTCAAAGGTTCAGTGACCTTGAAGGGGTCAAGGTCATGATGGATGATCTGTTGATTTATGGCTCTACCAGGCAGGAACATGATATTAGGCTTATAAAAGTACTTCAAAGAGCACAAGACCTAGGAATTAAATTCAACAAAGAAAAATCCAACATTTGTCAAAGTCAGGTTAAATATTTAGGTCACATATTTAGTAAGGAAGGTGTAAAAATAGACCCAGCTAAAGTCCAAGCCATATGCCAAATGCCACCTCCTACGTGTCTCTCAGAATTACAAAGATTTTTGGGAATGACTAATTACCTAGGCTCCTATATTGAAAATTTATCCCAAAAGACTACCAATCTGAGACGTCTTTTATCTAAAAATACATAATGGATCTGGTCAGACGTTCATGACGATGAATTTAATAATTTAAAAAGTATTATTACAAATGCCCCAGTCTTAACCTACTATGATCATAATAAAAATATAATTCTTTCAGTCGACTCATCAAAAGATGCTATGGGTGCTGTAATTAGTCACGACAAACAGCCAATTGCCTATGCATCTGCGTCTCTAAGCCAAACTCAGCAAGCCTACTCTCAAATTGAGAAAGAATTGTTAGCCATACTCTTCGGTTGTACAAAATTTCACCAGTATGTGTATGGTCATCATATTACTGTTGAAACTGACCACAAACCTATTGTTTCACTCGTTAAAAAACCTATTTATAGCATTCCGGCACGATTACAAAGAATAATGCTCAGACTACAACCCTATGATTTAGACATTATATACAAACCCGGTAAATACCTATATGTCGCAGATACACTCTCTAGATGTGCTCTGCCTGAACAAGCTTTAACTGACCTCGAAGAAAATATTGACCTTCATGTCAATTTAGTCATCCGTTCTTTGTCCATTAGCCCTCATAAATTGAAAGAATTTCAAGAACACACTACCAAAGACTTAGATTTACTTACCGTTATAAAGTTTTGTAAAGAAGGATGGCCAGAACATAAAAAATTAGTACCAGAAAACATTAGGTCTTATTTTTCCCTAAAAAATGAGCTTCAAGTCATAGATGGTATTCTTTAAAAAAATAATAGTATTGTTGTCCCGAAGTCACTTAGAAAGGATACTTTGAAACTCATTCATGAAGGACATCAGGGTATTAAAAGTTGTCAAAACTTAGCTAGAAACTCAGTCTATTGGCCAAATATTAATACAGATATTGAGACTTTTATCATGACATGCCATATTTGTTTGACACACAGACGGAATAACACTAAAGAACCACTTTGTCACCAAGACATAGAACTAATACCTTGGTATAAAGAAGGTGTTGATTTATTCGATTTTAATTCACAAAAATACTTGCTAGTCGTTGACTATTTTTCTAAATATGTAGAAATGGCTTTGTTGAAAAACAATTCTACTGCCAGCAATGTCAAGCAATGTCATTGCTCACTTAAAATCAATTTTTGCCAGACATGGCATACCTAAACATTTGCAATCAGATAACGGCCCACCTTTTAACGCTTTAGACTTCAAGTCATTTTGTTCGGAATGGCAGATTAATCATATAACTTCAAGTCCCTACCACAGCCGTTCTAATGGCATGGTTGAGAGAGCAATTGGTACTATCAAAAACATTCTAAAGAAATGTTATATGGATAAAACCGACCCCTATTTAGCTATTTTGCAATATAGAAATACTCCCAAACAAGGTTTATGTTCACCTGCTCAACTTCTTATGTCCAGGAATCTTAGGTCCAAATTGCCTATTTCAAATCATTACTTACAGCCCAAAGTCCCTAACTATAAATTGATAGAGGAAAAAATGAAAGAAAACAATGAATATTCAAAACTTTACTACAATGCACACTCAAAACAATTACCTGCTCTAAACAAAGGTGATAAGGTATATTTTAAAAAGCAACCACATAGTACTTGGACACCAGGTATCATAACAGATTTAAATTCACAGCCTAGATCATACACTGTAGACACAGATGAAGGTTCCTTTCGTCGCAACCGGATTCACATTTTTAAACCAAAATCTCCGCCATACACGCACAGAAGCTCTAGTTTACCGCCGAAGACTCCGTCCCCTGCTTCTCCTCCGTCGAATACTTCTGCAGCTCCGCACCTGAAACATCAAACAAACATTAGTAACACAACATCACAACCACAACATAGTCAAAACACAACACAAGGTAATGTCAAATACTCATCTTTTGGTCGTGAAATTAAAATCCCTAGTAGATATCGTGAATAACATTTATTTCTTGTATTTATATCATAGTGTTACATTTCACAATAAGAATTTCTTGCTTTGTAAACAGTGATAACGAACGACATTTATACTATCTGTCATAGCTGTCAATTGTCATTTGAAATGTGTTTCATTTCGCACAGTGCGTTTGTTATCAACTTGTCCACGTTCGAACATTGTACTTACAATTTAGATTATTTTCTTTTTTAAGAAGGGAAGATGTTACGTGGTATCGGAACGTATGAGTCTATGGTTTTAGAAATGTATGTATCGTCTATGATTGTCTCTGGCTGTACCTTGTACCTATTTATTGAAATACACGACGCTCATAAAAAAGAAGTCTTTTTTATTAAAAGCTGTCCTGCACCCGCCTTCCACTCCAACACCAAAAGCCCTCAAACCCAAAAAGGCGCCCGGTGCCGACGGTATCTCTAACATGGCCCTCAAGCACTTTCCCATCCAAGTGCTCGCCTTTCTCACTCTCATTTTCAACGCCTGTTTCGATAAATGCTACTTTCCAGCCGCCTGGAAGGATGCTATCGTAATAGGCATTCCCAAACCTGGTAAGGCCCCAAACCTCCCCAGTAACCACCGTCCCATTAGCCTCCTCAAGGCTCTAGGCAAGCTCTTCGAGAGGTGCGTACTCGCTCGTATGAGAGAGCACCTCTTCGGGGAAGACTTGATTATCCCACATCAATTCGGCTTTAGGCCAAAACACTCATGTCCCCGTCAGGTTCACCGCATAGTCGAGTATATCTCCAGCGGTTTCTATCCTAGAAGATACAAAACAGTAGCAGTCTTTTTCGATGTCGCCAAAGCTTTTGACAAGGTTTGGCACACCGGACTAATCGTCAAGTTACACAGACTAAATCTGCCCTTGCGTTTGGTCCGGTTAGTGGCATCTTTCCTCCATCACCGTACCTTCCGGTTTAGACACGAAGGTATCTTCTCATCCCCTCGCCCTATAACAGCAGGAGTGCCTCAGGGCTCAGTCCTCGCTCCCCTGCTGTATATAACTTACACCAACGACATCCCCATCCCAAAAGGTGGCGTTGAATTATCCCTTTTCGCGGACGACACGGCTCTTTACAAAAAGGGCCGTAACGTCGAACAAATCCTCCCAAAACTTCAGATCTCCATTAATGCACTAGGCAAATGGTTCCGTAAATGGCGCATCGAAGTTAACCCGGAGAAATCCTCCGCAGTTTTCTTCGATAGAAAGCGCCGTAGAGGGCTCCCCAATCACCGACCACCCACTATGCTAGGCAAATCCATCCCCTGGCAAAAGTCTTCCAAATACCTCGGTGTCACTCTGGACCAGAGTCTCTCTTTCGAGCCTCACGTCAAAAGAGTGACCCGTAATGCCCGTTTCTATCTCCACCGACTCAACGCCATGTTGGGTCGTCACAGTAAAATGTCCCTTCGAAACAAGCGAACACTCTACAAGGTTTGCATACGTCCGGTGATGACATACGCCTCTGCCGTATTTGCTCACGCCGCTCCCAGCACTCTTGACAAATTACAAGTAGTTCAAAATCTTTTCTGCCGCAGAGCGGCCAACGCTCCTTACTATGTCCGCAACGCGGACTTGCATAGGGACCTAGACCTTCCCACCCTCCAGCAATGGACCATAAAGGCCTCTGAGCGCTTTTTTAAAGCGGCAGGAGACCATCCTAACCCCCTCATCCGTTCCGCAGCGGACTATGACCCGCCTGTTTCCTCCGCTCCGTCTTCCCGCCGACCTAAATCGGTCCTAACGGACCCTCCCAACAAGCTTTCGTCTGACCTGAACCTCCTCCTGGAGGCGACGGAGGACGAGTAACCCCATCATCCCCGACCCCTCAGGTCACCCCCCGTCCGCTCTGGCTGATCGATCCCCCTCAGGGAGTCAGCTTAATTGTACTCGACTTCTCGACGCACAATCACTTAGGTGAAATGTGACGTCTGCGCTGTCCTCTCCCCTGAGTGAGGGCAGTCGCCTCGGTTGAAGGTTCATCGCCTGTCCGGGCACGTAACCAATATATGGCGGTTTTTAGTCAGTCGAGTCTGACATAACCAGATTAGCTCGGTAGCAACCGGCTAGGTGGTATCCAATGAGGATTTTCCGCCTCCTTCCCCCCCGCGGGGGAGGGTAGCTTGGATCCCCTAAGGTGAAGGGCTCAAAAAAAAAAAAAAAAAAAGTCAATCATTGTTATTGTTACTTAGAGTCTGTCTAAAAAGTCAGTTTACATGGGTAATTTCAAAAATATTTTTTTTACCCACCTAAATCCCCAACCACCCCACCAATACCCATCTAAATAAATAAATAAAAAAATATGTTTACTATTAGAATTTTGACAGCACCGACAGGGTTACCAGTATTAGTTTTTTTAATAATTTAATAATTTCTCAGGTAAACTGACTTTTTAGACAGACTCTAACAAGCACAACCAAAGCACTTGCTTGTGCTTGTAAAGATCGCAAACAAAATCTTGTAAGTACTATACCTTCTCAATAAATGCATAAGTTACTGTATACTAAATACTAATTAACACATGCTTTATGGAAAAGTAATTTATTGTATCATGTGAATACAAGTTTTAATCGCTACAAACTTGTAACACCTTTTTTTTATATACCTATGGGGTAACCAACATTTGATTTTAAAGTACTTGTTATAGCGGCATTCTCGTTATAGTCTTGTAGGTTGGACAAGGAACATTAGGTATTAGGTGTAGGTAAGAGTTTAGATAGGTTTTACAAAACACATCTAGTGTTTTCATATAGCTTTTGATATGGTTTGTGTAGGATAAATGCAGGAATATTTCTACCTTTGTTTGGGTCAATTTCCAGTAGTTTAACGAATGTCGGTGATTGTACCACACACTTCGGCATTCGGGCATTCACTTAAATTCATTTTAAAACATCTTTCACAAAGAGTTTTAGCACTTTTCAATAATTAAAGCAAATAAACTTTCTTGTTTACATATCTCACAGCTGTCTTTTCAATTGACAAGTGACAACTGTCAGATGTGACGTTTGGCGTTCCGATTCCAGCTAATTGAACGTTTCGGACCAATTAATTTACACTTTGGTGATAAAATCAAATAAATCCTATTTGTTATTTTAATTAAATAAAGTAAATACCCATGTCTCGCATGCTAGTTAAGCGTTTTAATATTAATATTCAGACAAAAGGTAAATATGTTCATAGAATGTATTTTGTGTGGGGGGTAGTTTGTTGTCTATGGCATTCTAGACTTTTCGAGTCGTTTCAACAATGACCGACGTACTTCGACGGACGGAAGTCTTTGTCTCATTCGTGGTATTTCGCCTGTGTCGTGTAGATGCAGGAAATTTTCGTCATGTGAAGTGAAACCCAATCTATTTTTTTTGGTGGGTTTCTATTAATTTAATGATGCGTTGAGCATCCCTTTAAGTGGTGAGTGTTATAATAATACGAATCTAATTATTTGTCCGTTTTTACCAGTGGTATCCAGATTGTAACCTCGTGTCGCATTGTTCTCAGGGCTCCAGCTCATCAATTTATATTTCATCATGTCTTTCATGAGATAACCTGTGATAATTAAAGCCCAAATTTGGTAAGTTTCTCAACCTTGTTATAATGTTAGTTGTAAGGAAAACCTCATATTCAATGTTTGACAATTTGGCGACTTTGATTTTTTATTACAGGGCTCCACAGTTTTACCTCAAAATTTCAAGATATAAGTACTGCCAGGTTTACCTCAAAATTTCAAGATATAAGTGGTTCCCAGTTTGGTCCAGGAAATCTTTCAAGGTTATGGTTTGAGCTTGTTTCGATGTAACGTCGTCTGTGCAGCGGCTTGGCGAGAATTCCGTGCCATGATGTCTCATTAAAATCAGCGCGACGAGCACATATTAAACCGTACCATTACCATGGATTTATAAAACTAACCAAGGTATTCCGCAGCTTTCTTTTATTATCATCGCGGCAGTGTTTCTGTAGTATGTACCCGGTGAAGTAATTAACGTTCATATCTAGTACAAAATAGTTATTTGATGACATGTTCAAACTCAACCCGGAGCAGGTCTACAGCCAATAAATGTACCTATAGTCATGTTTCAAATTTATTTAGCTTCAGCGTAACTCTGGTTCATGAGCCAGAATGTATAAATAATTCTATTTTACTATGAATGTCTTGTGTTAAGATGATAAGTAATAGGTATCTTAGCATAAGTTTTTTTTTGTGAGTACATATGTATTCGGTTCTTAACGGTCCGCCGACTTGAGAGATATGGTGACGTTTGAAAACTTATTTCAAATGCGGAACCGGCCTCTTAATCCGGCCGACTAACTGGAAACGAACAGATATGCCCTCACCTTTATTTTTAAGGGTTTATAGTTTAAATCCCTACTTCTTTATATGGTTTTAATTTTATAATGAACCCAAGGGTATTGTTTTTGTAATAAACGTATGGTCTCACTTTAACCTGTTAAGGGTCCCTGTTAAACCATTTGCCCTTCGTGCGGTTTTAACATTATAATGGGTTCTCAAGGTATTATGTATTAATATAAAATGTGTGACTTCATTTTAACCCTTCGGATTCTTCGTTAAACCATTTATACCCCATGTGGTTTTAAATATTTTTATGACATATTTTCTGCGAATCGTTGTTAACTTGGTATTAGTTATACAATGTGTTAAATAAATGTTTGTTTCAACGTAAATATTGGTTTGATTTATTAAACTCACTTTGTTTCGATCTGTGGACAATTTATCTTTTAATTTTTAACTTTCATTGACATTAACGGCGCCCAAAATCATAATTGTTCCATAGATGACTGTGCCACGCGAATCCACATAACCCCTTTGCTCTACCGACTAACATTTTCAGTGGGGTAATTTCCATCTATACCCCGGGGTAAAATTTTTCCCATTACAAACTACTTAATCGAATCTTTACGATTTACGACGAAAAGAGACAAATATAGCTAAGAGGTTATCAACATATCATACTGCACTGCACGCGGCAAAATTTATGTTCCACGAAATCATATCTGAAGTCCCAACTGCAAACCATTTAAAACTCAATATTTTTCGTCGTAAACCTCTGGATTTACGGTTCGTAATCTAGACACATGTCAAACAAATTGTTGACACCTTCGTGCCGACGGGGCCACTTAAATAAAAGATTTACGGAAAATTATGTCACACTCAGGGAGTGTGATGTGAAATGACTGACACTTTTTTAGCCCTTACTTATTATATTGGTGCCATTTTTAATGAAACTGTTACAAGAAAGTTATTTGTACCTAAGTGAAGTAAGAATCTATCTATCTAAAATACCTACTGTAAAAGTAAGTTTTAAGAACTTTTGTTTCGTATAAAATTGACTATAGATTAGATACGCTCCTACTTTTCCTACTACATAAATTATTACTGTGAACGTAAAAGTGTTCAAGTTTGTTTTTAATACCATATATGAGAGAGGAACTTAGTCAATTCAAACGGAAAGGCTTGCTACGAGAGTTAACTAAGTTAAGATGTAAAGCAAGAACATAACTTTTTGACCTTATACTTTTCTTAAACAAATATTTTTAACTCATATCGGACTCATTTTGCGTACCTATCATTCAGTCATAGAATTTGCGTAGAACTAATATTAAGCGCTTAACAACAGCTAAGTATGCGGTTCCGGGTGTGACGTCAGAGGTTGACCGAGATTTGGCGCCAGCTGCCAGGTGCAAGGCCGTAACGGTCGACTTCATTAAAAAATACCAATTAATTATCAACTCTATTTCTAAAACAACAAGGTCTATAAATAAAAAAAGTGAGAATTACCCAAATACGCTGATTTGCATTATTGAAAAATTAAATTCCATTTAGAAGGACTATCGATATAAATACCAGTCGTTGATTGAATTTAATCGTAACACGTGTGCTGTTTTGGCTGTGATGTGACGCAGGGAAATTCTTATGCATAATTTTTATGAAGGATAAATATTTAATGTTTTGGAGTGGCTGTTGTTATGTTCTGTATTGAATATCATTTTAATAATTTAGATGAGAGGACTAAATATAACGATACTAAATAATATACCTACTAGAAAAAATACGACTCGCACCAGATCAAGATTTAGTATTGTATAAAAATAGCATTGTGAATGCAAAAATCTGAAATTTAAAAACTATAATATACTTTATAACATATTTGCTCGTAAAGGGTCTCTTATTAAGTCAATTTCAATATCGTATTGTATCTCATTACGAACTTGTGCGGTAATGTAAAGTAAAACGCACGGTTTATCAAGATGCTTCCCTTCCGGATGACTTCGTCATTTTCTTCGTCTTAAACGAACGGTACTTTTTTAAATCTTAGCAAAGAGTTTTTATATCAGAATCTTTTCTGATGCGTCATGTGCGTTTGACCTCTTGGTCAACATTTTATGAATAAAATTTACTTTATATATTATTTTTTTTTATTATTATTTTTTTCATTTTTGAATATGGGTATCAAATGAAAGGCCTTGATGAGCACATTCCAAAATGATATAATTTGTCACTAAAATTTAAGAAAAAATTTTTTTTTTTCGATTTTTGAATATGGGTATTAAATGAAAGGCATTGATGAGCACATTCCAAAATGATATAATTTGTCACTAAAATTAAAAAAAAATTTTTTTTTTAATTTTTGTTTTTTTACTTTATTGTTGTTTGATTTCCTCACAATCGAAGTGAAAGGCAGAAAAATCGACCGATAGATACTTACAAGTGTATCAAAATTTCATCATTATGGAAAACAAGCAAAAATGCAAAGTCCGAGTTTTATTTATTTCCTCGCAAATATGTTATAAAACGTCGTATGACATACGTGCGCTTTGATAATTACAGCCTCTGCTTTCTTGTAGCCCTCGCCTACGGCTCGGGCTAGCAATATCGCCTCAGCTGTAATTTTCAACTTACCGCACTTATATCATAATGTACTATTATCTACACTCACAACGTAATGTTCCAAATATGAATTCAAAAAAGGTAATATAAATACCTACTTTATTTATGTGGATAGGTAAAATTAAAAAATAAACTCATTACGATGCAGTCAACTGCATCATAAAATAACTTTTTTTCTCATTACGATACAGGGCAAATCCAAAAAGAAGGCAGTGCCGTAACATTAAAAAAAAAACAACGATATTTTCCCACATATTTTCCATGATTAAAATGCACTCTATGGTAATCGATGACTTACTGCGATTAGTTTGTTGGAATGAACTCATCTAATTTTTTTTTTAACGAAATGCGCGCCATTCCTAAAGCATTACAAATAAAGTTTTGATTTCAATTTTTACATTTTGATATACTTACTGAATTTTGTAGGGTTTTTTTATTCTTGCTTTAAAATGTGAAAAAGAAAATTACTCTGCCCGATATTTTAGATGCAGCTAAGGAAATGACTTATTACAAGGTAGGTACCTAGCTAATACAAACAAAGTCTCTCTCTCTCTTTTCTAACGTTGATCTTTTATTTAGTAGGTTCAATCCCAAATGTATGAGTGTAGATAAAGTAGTGTACGAACTGCACATAACTAGGTATTAAAACACTCGTGTGATACTATTAAAAACCTCGCCTACGGCTCGGTTTTTAAACACACACTCGTGTTTTAATACCCCTCTTTATGTGTCAGTTTCATAAACTACTATAACGACTTGTGTAGCCACAGGCACGACTTAATAAATAAAAAATCATATTGTAGGTATTGTAATCAACAGAACAATAATTCTGACTTGTAAAAAAAATATTTTTATAACTAAAAGCCTCCTAATTAATTTTAAAGTAGGTGAAAAAAAATACCAATATCATTATTAAAAATACCTTACAGTGACAGTGGTCGTATTAGGTATCAAAAAGTAAGTTGTCCAATAAAAACAATAGTTACGCCATATTATGTCACCTTGACATCGTAAAAGCTCGAATATCGGAAAATGAAGAAATCCCAAACGAAATGGGCATAGTTAGCAACAAAACAGCTGGTCGATCATTCCATTAAAATGATACCAAAATCGATTAGCATAAATAATGGCGCCGGGTAATTCCGACTGAACAGTTACTTGGCAAGGCCGTATCAACAGACGTTATACAAGTTATGAATACATTATACTTGTTTACCTTTTACACAGGTAGGTATATATTTTTACTCACTTATGCTCTGAAATGTTATCATTCCATTTGAAAAAAGAATGCGGGGCGTTCAACATTTCCGTGGGGGTCTGGTTCATCATATTCTAAATTTGAAATTCAGTGCGGAAATGAAATTCAATACTTACTTCCCGCACTGAGTGCGGAAAGTAAGTGTTCCAAATTCAAATCGGTAGGACTTATCAGCTAGCATTCTTTTTATGAAACTTTATGGTTGTATGACCGGTCAGTAAACTGGCCACGCGAACCAATTTAAATATCACATTTTTACAAAGAAAATTGTATTTCCTCGCATTTCGTGAGTAAAGTATTATACAAACCTTGTACTGGAAGCTACTTGCATTGCCTCGAATGATTAAAGCCCTCGCCTGCGGCTCGGGCTTCAAACCATCCTCGACAATGCAATCGCTAGCTTCCCGTTCTCGGATGTAATGTACTATTTCTGACATTTCTGCTTGGAATGTTGAAAGTATTTGATTAAACTAAAAAATCTTATAAGCTACTTTTTGTAACTTGTTGGAGCTTTAGCAGTTACTTTTTCTTAAAAATGTGGTCCTTCATTATGAGTTTTCAAAACCTCATTTCAGATTTTATTAATTTCAGTATTCATATTTACGCAGTTCCACCGTCTGGGCTCCTCTAACATTCACATGAACTTGGGCATACTGCGAAACATTTTAGGTGGATATGAAGATCTATGCTATGAAATGAAAGGTAAAATTTAAACATTATTTTAAGGATGCCCGATTTGTTTGATTTTCGTCTCCAGTTACTGTCTAATGTCCCAGTAAAGCGATTGGTCTACATGGATAAGTTACTATGCAACTGTTGTTATTTTTTTCGTTATTTTAAGGAAATATCTAGGTTATCTAAGATTCTTAGGGAATACATTATTTTTAAACTTTTAGATTTTATGCATTCACAATGCTATTTTTATATTAAGATTATTAATATAATTGAAAAATATTAGAAAAAATCGACTCACCCGTAGCAGCTCAGACGTCAGCTGCTACGGGTGAGTCGATTTATTCGAATACATTATTGTTGATAATTTAAAGTCAAAAGTTAGCTTATTTAAACCCAGTTGGTTTCTAATAATGAAGCAGTAACGCACAAGGTCGCAAGATTGATTGTCTGTGTCGAATGTGAGGAGTTGTGTCGTTAAAGCTTTCACAAGCTTTTAAGCACTATGTAAAAGAGAAAGGAGAAATTTAAAACACTATTACTTTTATGGGAACATTACAGAGAAAACACGACGGTTTATTGCAAAAAAAAAACATTTTTGGGGACACAAAAAACTCTCATTTTATAAAAACTAAGATGTATTTTGAGTTTATATTTCTTACTACTACTTCGAGGAGCTCGGTGGCGCAGTGGTTTAGCGCCTGGCCCAGCGATTGCGGAGGTTAAGCAACGTTCGCAAGGGTCGGTCATGGGATGGGTGACCAAAAAATTATTATCTCGAGCTCCTTCATGCTTCGGAAGGCACGTTAAGCCGTTGGTCCCGGCTGCATTTGCAGTCGTTAACACCCACCAATCCGCATTGGGCCAGCGTGGTGGGTTATGGCCCGTCCTCCTTATCCACCCATAAGGAAGGCCTGTGCCCCAGCAGTGGGGACATCAAAAATGGCTGATGGATTTCTTACTTCAAGTTGAACCAGTGTTTCAAATAACTTCTATCATAAAAACAGATTTATTATTCTGTAGAAATACAAACAAAAAAATTAACAAATTATAGCTAAGTATATTATAAAAAAAACCCTGATCGTTACAACATTCTAAACGTTTGAATTCCAGTTTAGTCGACGATTAAGTCAAAAGATTTAGATTTCCGGCTAGGCAAGATACAGAAATAAGAACTCTTTGCAGACTTCAATATCGGGTATCAGCTAAAGAAAATACAGGTAACAACATAATTGAAAGAACATAATATTTTGTGCATGATAGTCTAGATCTAGGGAACCTTGTAGGGAACCCATTGGGTTTCATAGTTTCGCTTTGACTAAGTAAATCAGATATAATATACCTTTTACACGGTTACACCTAATGCAGATGTCTAATAGGCTTTCGTAGATAATTTATACTACATCCTTACTAATATTATAAGTAAATGCAAAAGTCCGTTTGTTTGATATGCCTCACGCCTTAATTACTCAACCGATCGTCTTGCAATTTTGCATATAAGGTACAGAAAATGACATAGGGTACCTTTCATCCCGAAAAAATGAAATTGTTCCCGAGGGATAGCAAAAAACCTCTCCACGCGTACGAAGTCACGGGCGGCCACTAGTTAAAAATAAAAGCAACGGATTCCTCACAAAATACCTAATATGTAACGATGCATGTTGATACAAAATAAACAAATGCAGATAAGAGCACGTATGCTTCGAATGCAAGTTTTTGTTTTGATCGCGGCTGACATCTCGCCGTGGTTAGTATTTTGTTATTGAAATAAGTTGACCTACTCCCTTCTCGGTGTGTTGTGGCGGTTTTGTTGTTTCGTAAACAAGATGGAAAGGTAAATCGAGTTTCAAAGTATTATTTTATATACATTCAAAATCATTTATTAAAAACTCCAATTTATATCCTAACCACATATACCTACTCGTATATATTATACCACATACCTACCTTACCTATACTTGTGGCTCTGTGGGCTCAGACCTCTCGCATTTGTAATATGTTGCGAATAGTTTTTTTAGCGAAAAATTTCGATAAACCGAATTGACAAAAAAATCTGTCAATTATGAACCTGCTCACAAAACACGAGAATCTGTTGAAAAATGCGACCTGTAGAGGACAGACGGACATACAAAGAATTTTTGCCGAAGCTGAAATGGAGACGCTTCTTTCGCGTTTCGCTCGGTCAAATTGAACAGTTTTTGTTAATTTTGATAAGTACGCCTTTATATTAGAACAGATCAACAGAGGATAGTAAGTTCCTATTTATTTGATTTGTATTCGAAATTAATAATAACCCAGGATTAAGTTAATACTTCTTATAACCTGTTTTAACATCAGTCGTATTCAGTACTTGTACTGGTTGTTGGGTTATTTTACTGATAATTCTAATTTATAATAATTGGCAGCTATTTTTATAGCACTCCCCGAAAGAATGAAAATCCGTTATTTCAAGATGTCCTCAAGTCCGCTTTTTCGCCTTTGAGAAAAGTGCAATAATTTTGCAGTACAGTACCTACAGTAATTTTGCTTTGAAACAACAATAAAGAGAATGTTCATGGGCGTAGGAACGGGGGGGGGGGGGGATTTGGGGTTCAAATCCCCCCCGTCCCCGAACTAAAGACTTACCTACTAAGTAAAATCTTTTATTCTGTCAAGCATGTTTTTTAACATGGATCGACCCCCTCTAAAAACAAAAACTGGCCTGGCTACGGCGCTTATGATGTTGATAGTGCCTAAAGTTCCTTAGTAGGGACTTTCTTGAAATGGGCCGTCCCTTGCCTCGTGTTTTAGTAAAGTATGTTGTAAGAATTGGTGTGTTATCATGATCGTAAAAAACTTTGCATCAAAAAGAACTTAATCATTCCACACGGCAGTAGCAAGAAACAGTTATCAGCAAAAGTGGATGCTTTTAAATGTTGAAATTAATTGCAATTCATCATTGGTGCAGAGTGGCAATCGGGGTCATGATGTCGCCACCGCAATACGCAGCGTGTTTCATCGCGACGTGAGTTTCCGCTAATAGTCGCCAGGTGGCTTTGGCGCCACAGAGAAAACTGGTCTTGGGAAATTGTATGGAAAACTAATTATTCATTTCAACAGGCAGGTGTAGCGGATGGTTCGTAGGCTGAGTCAAAGATTAAATAACAGTTACTCGTACTTACTGTGTTGGGTCTCCGTGGGTGAGCCGTTTTGTCCAACATGATTGATTTCTATTTTAGGGATATACCTACAACGTTTTTGTAACAAGTTGTATAGAATTGTGACTGTGTTTTTAAAATATTGTATCTAAAACTACTCTGCATATGCCAAATATAGTTTGTACTTATATTGTCCACCATATTGTTATCTAATGATCAGCCTGATTGCTTTATTTTGATACAATAATTTTCTTAACCTTAAGATTAGGTTCTCTGGTCATCATCTGAACGTACACGCGGACGAAGCGTGGAAGCTGGTAAAAGCGCTTAGTAGCAAAAGGACCTATTCGCAAAAAGCCACACGGCCAAAAAAGGACACATTCTCGGAATGACTTGTTCTCGAAAGGACCTATTCCTTTCCGCACCGGTTATCGAATCAAACTTCGGAAAATTTGCAGAGTTTCAAATTAAAACGGATAAATCGAAGTAAGGAATTTCGTAACTATTTGTTGAAGTTATTTAAAAGATATTGATGTTTGTGTGACCTCATGAATTAGGGTTCGCCATTTTGGCCCAATCAGGGCTCGATTTATCGGTTTTAATTTGAAATCCGGCAGACTTTTCGAAGTTCGATGCGTTAGCCGGTAGGGCCCCTGAACTTACAACTGAATCTGAACGCACTTAGATTTGAAATCACATTACGTAACTCTTACTTTACAGATCGATCACTTATCAAGACTTCTAAGAATCATAAAAATAAGTATGACACTGTTTACCCAGTCTATTCAGTAGTAGGTATGAATGGGCGATAGATGTCGGCAGCTGCCCATTGATGCGCGGGCGCACAGCTGCGACCCGCGACCCGCGATAACCCGCGCGGCGCCAACCGCGGCCCGCTCCCGACAACCGTAATTATTCTACAATGAACCGTTGATAACCTCTGTGCGACATCCGTGCTGTGCTGCGTTCCAATACGAAATGTCTGGTTAAGTAATATTTTTTGACTTAGTAAAGATAAAATAATGTTTTCGTAGTTTGACTGTGAAATGGAAATGTTACAGCTCTGTTTTTTAAGAGGCCGGCGAACAATGAACTTCCTATACAAATGTAATACCAACATTATTTGCAATTTGAGCACAATTAATTCTTCTTGTGATGTTAATTTTTGTCTAGTTTTTTATTAAATAAAAAATCCAAAATACCAAATTAAATAAAATTAATACGATTTCCGGTTTTGTATGAAAAAAAATGTAATTGGAAATTATTTTGAAAAGTGTTTTGGATTGTTCATTTGATAGAATCCTAGACAAATACTGAATTAATCCGAATAACATCACAAATTTAGCTCAAATTACAAATATTTTTGCCGAAGCAATGAAATTGTTATTTAAGTGATACCATTGCTTGTGTAAACATTGTTTTGATGACATGTTAAATAATCAGTTACATTAAAAGAGAAAACTGTACTAAGTATACCTGTTTAGTTTGTAATAAAGGCTTCATTGCTAGTTGTTCATAATCAAGCATACAAAAAGTTTTACAAATTAACTGTATTACTTACAGGGGGGCTGACTTAGTGCATTATGCATATTATTCAAGTCTTAATAACTGTGATCGTAGAGCGTGGGTTGTGACTTTGAGAAACAATTTGGCTGTACATAACAACAAAAAAAAATCTAATTTAACAAAGTCTCCATTGTAACATTTTCTTAACAAATGGCGACTTGTAGTAGCCCGCGCGCCATCCATCGCTGATTGTGATTGTGAAGTAACAGCTGTTCGCGCGATTAGTTTTAATTGTCGTCTCATCACGCGTTGTGATCATTGCTGATTGCGCAACGAGTAAACATGGTGTACCGTTACCCTTAATTACTATGCGCTTCCTGAATATGTGAATTGAATTTCACCTGTATAGGTGTTATGTGTATTTGCTGTATAATGTGTATATTGCTGTGATTCTGATTGCAATTGTGTAATGGAAATTATTTCTACATCTAGAAAATCGTCATTAACATCAAATACATTACTCTGATATTATTTAAAATAAAATAATAAAAATTAATGTTTAAAAAAAAACCCGCCTGCATAAAAAGACAAGTCAACTGAAAAGATGGAAACAAGATTAAATATTAAAGGCAACAGAATAACATGCAGTCGGAGGCATGCGTAAAGAAAGTGACGTTATGAATGATTTGAATTATATGACTCCGACTGCATGTTATTATGTTGCCTTTAATATTTAATCTTGTTTCCATCTTTTCAGTTGACTTGTCTTTTAATGCAGGCGGGTTTTTATTTTTTTTTAATTTATTTTTTAATTTATATCTTTTTAGTTATTATATATTACAGTCATGATATACCTTTTTGAAATCCTTATAAAAAGCCCTTTAATTTGACACCCATATTGTAGTATTCTAAAAAAAAAATTTTTCCCACTACGTATAATAGCACCGTACAGCCGCCATGTTAGTTTTTATAACGCCACCTTCTTAAGAACACTTGGGCTGACAAGACAAATCTAACGATATCTTAATTATAGAAATCCGTTCAGCAGTTTGAAAGATATGAGGTAAGAATATTACATACAAACACACATACAAACTTACAAGATACGCGCGAAAAACATAACCCTCTTGCAGTCGGGTAAAAAAAAAGGAAAAGCGTTTTTGTAAAGTAATCAAAATAACTAGTTCAACAAGTTTGTTGGATAATATCGGTACCGAGGTATTGGACTCACCTTGATCGAGAATTGAATCCGAAATCTAGAATGGGAAACTTTAATTCGGCGACCTAATGATTTGGCGATCGAACCACATATTTTTTTATAATAGAGTTTACTCACATAACTGTTCAATATTTCCTTTATTCTTAAGAAAATTGAAAAATATTAGAATTAGAGGAAGATAAGTAAGTAAATAAATGAGAAAAATCTGTACGCATTAAGTCAAGTTGTTTTTTTACTCTTTGTAGAAAAAGAGCAACGAAACGATCATCATTGGTCTACGGCTCTACGGTAAGTAGCTAAATCTCGTAGCAAAATTAACTACGAATAACACTTAATTATCTTATGATAGTCCACTCCTCTAAAGCCTATTAATAATAACGAACGAAGGTTAGATTTTGTTGGCATTTTGTTTGCTTCGACGAATGATAAATATAGTTAATTTGCTTCGCAAAGCCTCACAGCCGCCGTAGCAAGACCAACCTATTATAATTCTTCGGGCCATAGTTTTGAGAATTCCATGCTCCAGCGCCGGCCACAACAAAGAAATAGTTCAGTAATCAGATTTCGCTAAGCAATTCGATTAGCCATAGGATTCCGCAACTCTACACCGGCTACGTGGAACCTAACAAAGGCTTTTGTTTCCCTGCGCGGGAGTCGCCTGCTTGTTAATCTTTTTTTATTGCATTCCCTGAGAGCTGACCGAGGAATCGCTTGAACTGGTTTTAAGAACCCTTGGACTTGATATTATGTGCGAAAGTTGGTTTGTTGAACTTGATTTTGCACAAACAATACTGTACGTACCTACTTTTGATTCAAGGTATGTTACGTAAAGAGTTTTCAAAACAGTGTGAGAAAAGGTAGTTTTTATTCAGCAATATTATAAAAGTACTTTACTTACCTTGTACTTACTTTGTTTTGAGAGACTAATATATTATAAAATATGGAGTGCAGCATCTAGGTTTACGAAAGGTTAATTGTATCAATAATTTGATTTTATCCAAATCTTATAAAACATGTTTTTTGACCAATTGAATTGTAGAAGGTAAATCAGAATGTTCCGACTATTTGCATTTCACTATACGTGTAAAATACGATACCTTATCGTCAGCGAGATTAAAAATCAGTGTAATAACTCACAAGTGCTGCGTACACATAACATATTGAGGCCACCGCATTCAGTAGTTGAAATTTTGCAAATGTTATTATTATACATTGTGAAAATATTGTTATTAGAAATGGACGTGGAAGTCACTGGCCATCCACATTACGAAGTGATTGAAAAGTTGACTTTATTCGACTCAGTTGTGCTGTTTCTCATTGTGCTCATATTGTCGATAATACTGTGTGTGCTGCTAAACATATTGAGGAAAGCTTTCAAGAAGTACATTCAAAGGGAGGTACATAAAGAACTGGATTCGTCGGCCTACAACGTACATATTCGGATTCCCGAAAATATTGTAAAAATGTAGTGTAAAATATTATATATTTTTTTACCAATTTTAATATTTTGTTTCATTTGTTTTCTCATATGAAATAAGACCAGTTAATAAAAGTTTTGTTTTAAAGCGATACTTAGTGCCTCAATCACTGAAGAGTGCTATCGTACAAAATATTTATTAGAAAGCTATTTATATGTTTTTATAGTGATCTTACATCGTAGTGGTTGTTGTGATAAACAAAACAGCCCTCCTATGGGTTTGAACGCTAAAATAAGCAGTAAACTATAAAGTTACGTGCCGTGAGCTTGTCATTTCTATGCAATACATCAAAATCTGTGATGATTTTGAAAATTAGACAATAAGTAGGCAGGTTAACGTAGTTGTCAAGACGTATGTTTTACCCCTGCCCCCCTAGCATGACCAACGAATCGTGATATGATATAGCGATTTATAACGTCTAACTGTCAAAAGACAATGGATTTTGACAGTTGAGTGTCGATAAAATGCTATATCATACGATAAAATCGTGTTATGGTAGTCATGCTAGGGGGGCTGGTTTCATCAGAATCGATAAACTACAGACTACACTTACAGGGTGATTGATTTCTTTAGCTGCTTTAGGGAATAATAATTCAGTTGACAATATCATCATTCTGTGTCATCTGTGAATTCATAAACAGATAATTATGTCGGGACTCGGTAGCTCAGTTAGTAATAGCATTGGACCGGACTTCCAAAGGTCGCGGGTTCGATTCCCGCCTGAGAATATGATCCGCCTATCTATTGTCTAATTTCAAACTCTATCGCAATCGCTTTCAGGATGATACTCATTTTTAGCACAAATAAATACTTACTAAAGAATTGTATCAATGTACCTATCTCATCCATCTGTTTAATGAAATCGATTGCGATAGATTTTGAAATTAGACAACTAATAGCCCCCTGGTGCGAGTCGATTTTTTCTAGTATATCATTTAGTATTGTTTAGAAATAGTTTTAAAATGCTAAAATTTCAAAATTTAAAAATATATTTTTTGAATTTTTTATACAAAACTCAATAAAACTAATGAAGTTATCTCACACAAGCACATTAGTCAAACGAATAAAATTACTAACAGAGCATTAAAAAAAAACTTCGTTGTTTTGTAGGAAAATACCCAAATAACATCAATAACTTGAAAATTTTGGAGGAAAATTCCTAACAACTTCGAAAATTCAAGTGTATGGGTAAGGCGTGAAATACACAGAAGCGACGCGGCACGGATACGGCGGCGATGCGGTGCAGATGTGAGACTTTCTGATGCTTTCGGCCAATCAAATACACGTATCACCGCCGTCGCCGCCGTATCTGCGCCTTATCTCCGCCGCATCGCTTCTATGTATTTCACGCCTAAGAGGGGTGGGTGGGAGGCGCATTATACTGTACAGTGGGCCACATTAGCAGCTGGATATTTTAATAGTATGTCACTAAAACTATCAAATAAATAAAAACGAATGAACCATCATTGATATTGATACGCTTCCAAAGTAAATAACTATAGAACTTGTGTTATGTAAATCAGAAACAACGAAGATACAGCAAACACCTGAGATAGTACAGAAAAAAACGTTTTCTAAATTTACACGGGCGGAGATCGAACCTGGGACCTCGGTGATGGCGATTCTATGACAACCAGTGTACAAACCACTCGATCACGGTGATTGACAAAATATTGCGCAAAATAAGTTGCAATGCAATGCAAGTTGCAACCTTGCAACTCTACCATAATCTGAGCGCAATTATTGGCACGACATAGTACCTACTCAGGGGTGCCGATATCAATATTTTTCTTAAGGAGATCGACCTAGCAAAAAAATTATTACTGAGAGATCGTCATTTTGACCGTTTAACCACAGTTAGGTGCAAAGTGTGAAATCTGTGCAAAGTGTTATCCTTGGCGATCGACCTTAAAGCCTCTCGCGATCGACCGTATACGCACCTCTGCCATACCACAATTGTTCAACCTCTTTCGAGGCTGTACTTACAATCTTGGACTTACAGTTCCACCCGATGACTCGACCGATGCTCATCGGTGCATCAGCGGAACGATCAATCAGTGTGCTCACCCCGTAACCGAAGGGTGCCTTATGCTTTTTGCTTGAGTCTTTCTTACCGTCTCGTCGTGCTTAACACCGTAGTTCCGCGCATTGTGATTATTAAAATGGTAATTTCACTTGACTATCCCCTTAGTCCTTGTAAAGTTACATACTTAAAAATACTAACAAAAATCAGTATATTTATTATGAGTTTTAATCGTCGACGTGCCTCGCGCTTCCAATCATGAGTTATGCAAACGTTTGCAATTTCGCACATTGCGCCACACTGAGTTTTAATTACAAAAGTAAATTTTAATGTCAATTTAAACATCTGTGTCTGTATTATATTTCTATAACGGCCCAGTTTAATATATTCAATGATCAACTATCTCTCTCTTATTATACTGAGAAATAATTCTCTCACTCCGTGTCAGTTAAAGTAAGTTATTTTACGATTTCCTAAATAATTTCAATCATTATGATGCGCTTCCTGCAGGCAACAATGCGAGGGTGACCACACTGCATAGTTCCTTAAGACGCCCTTCTTTACCGTGATTATAAGGCAGTTACGTTCCTTAGCATTGGGTGACTATGAAGTGTGATTCCGTCTCAAATCTGAGGCAGGGTTCTGTAGGCAACAGACACACTGCCACACGATAGCAAAAATAATCGAGTGCAATAAAATACTATCAAAGTAGGCAGAAATAATAATAAGTTACATAAGCCGGTTTATTTAAGTTTGAAACGAGATAGTACGAGACACAAAACTGCTTTTCAATCAATCTAACGAGCTATTTGACTAGTTCAGTTCAGATCGTCATAATAATAAATATTGTACCATTTCAATATTAGCTTCCAATCTGGTAAAATAGGGGCATTTAGCTCCGTGCTAATAAGGATCTTTCAATAGTTTCAATACTGACTAAATATAAGGATTTTCAACAACTTCTATAAAAAAAAAACTGCAAAGGAAATTAGAAATGTAGAGAACCCTATGACTCTACCTACAGCCTTTGCTCCTTTGTTTATTCATGTTTCTTGGTCGCGGTTCGGTGCCCGATCGTGAATGGCCGGTGAGAGTGGAAAAAGTGAATCACAGGATTCATGGTGCCTAAGCACGATGGCCAACTGATTCTGTCCAACCGTCCATTATGCATTGGTGTGCCTTTGTTTTAAAGTTGGTAAATTAAATTTTGAATTGTACAAAGGATCCTTCAGGTAGGTGTTAGAAATTCCTCTTCAGCTAAGACAGCAGAGCTATAAAGAAAGCGAGAGCATATTTCAATATCTAATCTACATACGACGACTGGCATTTCCAAATCTTGCCTATTATTTACTACACATTTTTAATTTTAACTATTGCGAGATTCGTACCGTACGACTTGTAATTTTTAAATAAACATTTATTACTCACATGTCATCTTTAAACATTTTAGAAGATCGTTAGATCATTTGGAAACATGCAGATAATCTTTCACATTCAATTAGTAAAATATCTGCTTAAGATTTTTTACTATACCTAGTGCCTAACTTTCTCAAGTGAAGATTCTCTATGAAAGTTATTAATATAAGCACTATTGTTTATAAAAATTAGATCAGTAGCATGACGAGCTTCAGAGCGGTTTTGTATACATCGAAATGTTAGAAATTACTTAAAAATGCAGACAAAATATTTTGTGGGGTTATTCATGCTACGCCAGCTCATAAACGGATCCCTAAGAAGTGAAATACCATAGTAGTTAATGGGACTGATGAACACATCACAGACAAAGTACTCAGGCAGCCAGTACATACGGATGCTACTACAAATTTTATCAAACTTAGAGATTACAAAAGTATACAAGCTTTATCGACTGCACCGCAACAGTCATAACACAGGAAGCCCGGTCCTCGCAGTAACAGTTTCCTCATTAGCGCGGTAATCGCCTCTTCCGGTACGGCGTATGACCGATACCTAGGTACTAATTCCGACGAACAAGGGGGACTTGACGCTGGTACTAAATATATCACATCTACATCAAATAAGCAATTTCTTTAGGATTTGCATGTTTCTGCATGTGACATAATCTTGAGGTGATAGCCGACTACAAAATTTGGAAGATATTAATGGTTTTAGCATACCTACTCATGATCTAATTAAACTAGAGCGAAAAATAAAGCTGATTGCAAAAGCCGAATATTCAAATCGTTTCACGAGTAACGGCCGTGCACGTGACACAACAGTCGTATCCTCCAATCAGTGCGCAATGCCACAAATGACGGCCAATTACGCGCAGGCGTCTCGGTATGCGCCAATTAGGTGTCTCGGAACACCTGGCTCACGATTCGTATGGTCACGCGCGATCCAGTGTTTTAATCGTAAATCCTTTCTTCGTGTAAGCACATTGTGTATTATTATGAACTATGTGATCGATCAAGCCCGCCATGCTGTGGGGTATAACAGCAATTCTCTTAAAGGGCAGCAGATGTAAGACACACGAATCATATTGCACGAACAAAGTGTAAGATTAATGACACAGGCGAGTACTGAGCAGTATATACGAACAATGGGCTACCCACAGCATTTAAGGAGACAGCCTTCCAATAAAGAAATTGTAATATAAGCACCATACCTATACAACGTGTTACAAAAATACCCCTAATGCCGGATATGGTAGATAGGGACCATCAAACTGAACAACTTTTACTATGGGACCACATCTGAATCAGCTGTTTCACACAAAAATTAATAACGAAAATATCAAAACGTATGAAACAGCTGGTTTTTTTTCACGATTTCAGAGTTGGTCCCATTGTAAAAGTTGCTCAGTTTGATGGTCCCTATCTATCTACCATATTCGGAATAGCAGTATTTTTTACACGACTGCCCAAAGCAAAAAGAGTGTATATGTGTTCAGGGTTATTTACACGACTGCCCAAAGCAAAAAGAGTGTATATGTGTTCAGGGTTAATGTATGTTTGTGGGTATGTGAGTTTCTTTATTCCACCATAACTTCTTAATGCTTGCACTGATTTGGATAAATGGGTATCGTTAGAATCCTTACAGAATCCTGAGTGACACTGGCTAAATTTTTTTTTAGAAAAAAATAATATGGCGACTGTAGGACGCCATTTTCCAATGTGGAAAAAATGTTTTTTCTTCTATTATTACAATATGGGCATCAAATGAAAGGCCTTGATGAGCACATTCCAAAACTATATAATATGTCACTAAAATGTGTAAAATAAAAATAAATAAATTAAAAAAATGTTAAAAACACGACTGCCCTGCCAAAAACGAACTAAAAAGTTAAACAACAAGTGTCATTGCAGTCGGGGACCTCTTTGATCAAAAATTGTTCCATAATAAGGTCCCCCAGCTGCAATGACACTTGTTGTTTAACTTTTTAGTTCGTTTTTGGCAGGGCAGTCGTGGTTTTAATATTTTTTTAATTTATTTATTTTTATTGTAACTCATTGTATCGTACAGTACGACGTATTAAACATTCTATGAGGATGATAAAGTTCGTTTGCATTTGAATAAATTAATCTGCAGTGTTACGCATTAATTGTCCCAACGGTCAGTCATCCAGCGGAACCAAGACGTGACCAGTGACCCATCACGCTGAGAACCTGACCTTAATCAGACACCTGTTCAGGGGAGCTAAGGCGAGTTCCTTGGGGAATCTTAATCATGGGAATTTCGTAAGGTGTTTCAAGAGACACAATGCACGTTAAGCGGTGTAATGAATGTAACGGGTGCCTAATATGTTATTTTATGCGTTTTTATTGTGTTTATTAAGTGTTTTTATTTATATTTAATAATATAAATAAAAACACTTCTGCTTTCTCATCCGTATGTTTTATTTGCATTTACTGGTTAACATTATAAAGAATTTATTGCCAAATGTTTTTGCTTGTTTGAATTTGTTGCTGCCGAGTCAAAAATAATAATGAAATGCTTGTATTGTTTTACACACGAACTCCTCAAAATGCGCTAAATCAAATTGGCTATAGTTTACAAAGTAAACAAGCCTTTTATGCCGCGCTAAATCCCGCCAAAATTGCGCGCCAAATGTCAAACATTTGTCAATGGAGTGGCCAACAATGGGTTCATTCATAGGACACCTGTAAAGGGTTTCCCCACGTGGCAACATATGTGTAGTATGTACTCTCACCTGGGTTTTCTCCCCTCGAAGTACGCACATGGCACCGACGGCTGCTGCCGGCAGATGCTAAAATACGTTGGCATTGACGATTTTGTTGGCTGGTGAAAGATTTATGTCAGCAGCCGATTTAGAAGCCATAACAAACTGGTCTAATTTTCCCGTTTGATCTCAGACTCAACAAGCGTGATAGTCATATTCCATTATTCCTTTTGTTTTATTTACTGCGGGCGCTTGATTATTACGAAGTTAATGTTTAACCAAAACAAAAGAACTCAAATAACAAATTCATATTTATTATATTTCAGAGTCCATATTTGTTAGTAAAAGAAAACTTAAATAACTATGTGAGTAGCAATAGGTCGAGACCAAATGTTATTTGGCTGATACACGGGTCATATGCACAGTGACCCAGTATTTCAGTATGGACCGTCACAGCGGTCTGCAATTACAGTCAGGGGGCTGTTAGTGCTGAAGCGGACTCTATGCATCAACAAGGCTATTCTGTTGCGCATTATGGCATAAAAGTCTTGAATGCGGACTTCGGTGAACATGCCTGACAGGCACGTATCCAGACTTTTAATTCGGGGGGGGACAACTGCATCCCGCAAACCATGCAGAGAGTGCCTTGCCCGCTACATTTGAATTTAGTCCTGTACTGTGTGTTCTGGATTTCGGGGGGGGGGATAAATCCCAACTATCCCCCCCCTTGGATACGTGCCTGATGCCTGACACGCTACAGAACTGCGGCAGCTCTAACAGTAGGTATCCTGAATGCATTGTTATACTGGATACGCAGGGCATTGATATCTCAGTTCATAAAAAGTGTTGTCCCGTATTTAAGGTACTGACGTGGAAGCAATTCACGTTTAATATGCCCGAATTTATTAATATCAATTTGTCTAAATCAATGGAAAGGACTATCAAAAATCCACAAAATGTCTGAAACATTTAATTGTTGTGTTCAGATTGCTTTTATCTTCATAACGTTATTCTACTTATCGACTATGAAAATTGTCGTAAAAATCGATCGATTAATAAACAACAAGCACTAAACAATAGTCTCCTAAACACTAAACTACAAAGGGAGGTGACCTCCAGCTGTCGAAAGCACCGTGTGACATCTGCGCGCACGCAATTGTTGCCCATTATTATTGATCATGTTTTATGAATTAACACGTTGTGTTCCGGCTGCCGCGAACTAATGAAATGGTTGCTTTTGAATTTGATTGTTTATTGGAGTGAATTTGGGACCCATTTTATGCATATTCTGACGTTAAATTAAAAAGACATACAATTTTTTTTTTCTTATTGATTAAAATTTTGCAGTTTAGAAAGATAAATTAATACATAAGCGAAAGCGTTGAATGATAATATCATTCAATTTGTTTTCAATTTGGAAAATTAAGGAACAATGAAGACATTAGCGATTATTCAAGGAGTTCAACACTTCGATCACCAGACCACTTTACACAAACCAGGCAAAAAGAAGTTTTCTATTATGTCTTGCGCTATTGGTAGTTAGTCTTTGTTGTTGTAAGAAATTTATAATAGAGGATCAGTTTTTTAATAAATACGTAGTTAAAACTGAACCACTAAACTACTCTCCTCAACAGGTGTCACCAAAAAATCTACACTGTTCCATATAATGTTCTCACGGGTGTTCATGCGCTGGTGGTTCCGTCGAGGATGTCCGCGGTGGCACCACGGTCTATTGGTGCCACCGACCAACCAAATCATTGCCTCATTTCTGTGAATTATCTACCTGTTATAAAACCTTATATTGTTTATTACGTTAAAATCAGGTGCCGGTTGATTAGGCGATACGATGAACAAGGTAACATCAACGAACCTGTAACATATTTGGGTATTTTTATTTCTTTGTTCTGTGTTTTTTGGTATCTCTAGCAAAGCGATACCAGAGATGCAATCATTGGTATCGCTAAAGATTCTTTAATAATGTTTTAAAGATGAAAGATATTTAAAGAATGAACTAAGAGAGACTTCTGCACTTCTAAGTAGAGAAAATGATCCGTTAATGATTAAAGAAATAGGAATTCCTTATCTTCTCTTGTTATCAATGATATAGGGTAATCATGCTTGTCGTTTGTTGGGTTTATAGAACAACAAAATAACTCTCTGATATATCAAATTACTAAAACAGTTGAGACTTTATACTCGCAAAGACGTATAAGATCTGACTTGTTATATCTTATTTATACCACTAAATTGAAACCGAATAAAAAAAAAAAATTCATTCAAATTTCGAGGATCTCCGTCAGGAAAGAAAACAGTACAAACAAGAGTCCTAGGAAATGATGTCACCGTAAGATAAACCGCTACACATGGTGCAATATAAACTTTATTGCTTTGGTAACTTCATTAGGATATTATAATATAATACGTTTCAAATGTACATACTGTAGCAGATTAAAATTGCTGATGTTTGATGATTAAACCAAAGTCGATTCGATGCTTTATTTTCCTTCCATTAAACATGCGATCGAACATCAGAAGCAAATGTGTTTTTAGTACGAACATTTGGACGAACACGTGTGCTATTGCATCTGGTGCGATCCTAACGACCACTAATGCTATCGGTAAAATAGTGGTTGGTAATATAATTTTAGAGATATTTATTTAACATGATTTCATTTGAGGCACGGTTCTGCAGACGTATGTTATTCCGAAAAAAGGGCCGAAAATATAAAGACAATAGGTATAATACATAAACTTCATTGCTTAGATCGCAGTTGAATGCACTATAACGCCATGTCTCGATCGGCTTACGCCGCCGGTCATGAATTGATTGACTGGCAATTTTACTTGGTTACATTAATACGGTTATTTTTTTTATCCACAACGTATATCAGTGGGCCTTTATCTCAATGTCAACTAAGACCGCGAAGGTGGAAGCGCGCTACCCTCGTAGGTAGTGCGCTTCCACCTTCTTAATGCAAAAAGACTTTCTTATGATCTAACGCGTATCGGTTTTTATATTTATTGCATTTATTTCTAACAATCTTACACTTATATTATTGCTGTGTTTCAGTAAACAAAGAAAGTCTTTCTTTAATGTTAAGTCTTTATCTTTAAGTTAAGTCTTTCCTTAAAGAGAAAAACCATCTCTATCGTTTCTCTCTCTCTCTCTCTCTAAGTTTTCTTTCCAAATGTAGTGTGGCTGTCGGTAGTGCACCGTGGAAATGTAGCTTACGATCGCCCACGCAGCTTAATGTTGGTGCCGTGGAAATCGTTTGTTCCGTACAGGTATTAATAGTTAAAACAACGAAACAGCAGGCGATCGCGACGCGTGTGGCCAAAGATTTTACTCCTGAAAATGTTATTTTTGTGTGAAACTAAACTTTTGAATGTTGCATTTGATACGATTCTTTTATAGCAAACAAAGCGATCTTACATTTGTTTTTTTAATCCAACAAATGGCAAAGTAAAACAAAATCAGGTAACGACGGAAGACTACTTATTCTCTATAAAGGTGGCAAGTAAAATTTTATGTAGCTTTAAAAATGTAAATGAAATGCAGTAGGTAGAGATTTTTTATGAGGATTGAGAGCTTTATATTGTAATCGTCTTAAAAATGTGGAAATAACAGCATTGTCACCAACTGCAACACGTGTAATTAATGCAGTAAGTATATTTTGCTTTCTCAACATCATTGTACAGAATATCTCACCAAACCCATATACTGATTTCCATCAAACACAACAGTTGCTTACACAGTTAATAAACAAAACATAGTGCAGTTTACTGGTGGGTCAGGTCATTCCAACGTTTATTGTGTTTGTTGGCAGAGCACCACAATAACGCGTTGACGTCATCACGAGCAATCATGTTTACCTATTTCTATTTACCAATGGACCATTGCCATTGTCGATTTGCATTACGATCAAAGGCCAACTTAAATCACTAATGGACACGATAGTCAACTTAAAAAGTAAAGAGATAATTTTCACAGTTCCTATCGGAAACATAAACAAGTGTCCTATGACAAAAAGGTATGTTCAATTTGTTGCACCGATTCTATTTTCATTTCAACCGGATCATACCCAGTTTTTCCGATGATTGCGTCAGCGCAGCGCCGCAAAGAGGCTGCGTGGGAACCTCGGACAGGTGTCCGGCGTTACGTGTCCTGAATCTCTGCGCACGGTGGGACTCAATTATTACTGCGCATAATCACAATTTGCCGACAACCGGCGCGATCGATTTAAAAGACGGTTTCTGTTAATCATCGCTTTTTGTTTGCATCTTAAACGGTCGTTGGCGTCCAGAATTCTTACATTTTGCGATGAGTTGAATTTACTGAATGAAAAGTCAGCTACTGAAAGTTAAGTAGCTGATTTGAGTCAAATTCCGGAAAACTCTTGTTCACGCGAATTTTAATATGTAGGTATAGTTAAATCATTTTTGATATAAATGAAACATTGATTTATTTTACGAGGCAAACTTGCTTAACTATCTTTATTAGATCCATTGATAATCTGAAAATCAATTTCATTTCTCAGAACAGTTAAATAATTTATTCGCTACGTGATGAATGCATATTATTTAAAATTGCAAAAACGCGAATAAATGAATCATAAACCGCTTAATTACATATATCGTTAGTCAGAGCACATCGTATATCCATTACGTTTTTCATATCGGCAACATCCTCAACAAATAGAAAAAGGTTGGTATGAATAAAAAGCGCGTTTATTGTGTAACATACGTGTGGGAACTGGTGGCAGGTGCCTGGCCCGAGGAAATCTGGCTCCTGTGCGATGTATGTGCTAATTTATGACTAGAAGCTGCGCTTGCGACGGTAACAGCCTAGTGATGCTAATTATACAGATTCCAACAGATTGATATTAAAGCCGGAGGTCTTTTTTACGAGAAAGAGATATAAGGAAATTAATTTCCTGTTTACTATAGGTAACATACTTATTTGTAGGACGGCTAAGCGAATGAGGGAGGGAATATCTAGGAGTTGTATTAAAAATTCACTTATTGAGGTTGGAAACACATCATATTTATTCTTATAAATATAGAGGGACTTTTAACTGAAGAATTTCGTGTTATAGAATACTATCAGCCAAAAATAATTTAATACCAAAGTTTCATGAAAACTTTATGATCAAGATAAATAAAGAGCAAATGATGACAACGCTGGTCTCGTAAGTGATGAGAAATTTGCCAAATATCAAAACATATTTTTTATTACTGAAAATAGGCATATATTCAACGAAACTTGAAAACTCAATAGAGGGCTTTCAAACTTACTTACGCTAAAAATAAACCTTGAAAATTTTACACAGATTATTTTTATGTTTTTTTGTGGATAAAACTGCCTTTTTGTCTATGTTTTGGATGAACATCTTTAGTCTTCTTACTAACTTACAGGGATCACAACATACGAGAATCTTTTTTATACACTTCAAATATTACATCAAAGAAACCTGTGTGAAACTAACTATGCTATTGTTTATAGCGAACAATTCTATGTTTCCACAATACATCTTTGCTTATTATAAAGTATGAGAAAAGTTGAATTTCTCATAATTGTCGCAGCACCATTGTAAAACAAAATAAATCGTGAGAAACCTATGGCAGGTGTACGAAGATAATTATTAAAGTTGAACTTTTTATTCAGAGAGGCTAGATTTACGGAGAATACGAGTATAATCTGCTTGGCCGGTAACATTATTTTGTTCTTCGTAAAAATAAATGACTGATTGAAATAATATCTACCTAGGTACATCCCTTACATCTTCGAGTTCACTTTTTTTAATGACCTCCTGTGTTTTTTAATAAAGTATTTTGCTATCCTAGTTCAAATGCAATAAAATCGAGTTTTTCCATTCTGTATTTAACATTTATAGCATCAGTACACTTGGTCATCATAATTTCTGGCGATCTACGTTTCCCATTTTCAATACCTACTTTGATTTTTTAAGCAAAGCTTTTTTTTAAAATAGGCATTTATTGTTTCGGTGCTTACCAACTTCTTTACTTTGTCGGGATTATTCCACTACGTTCACCTGGGTGATATCACCTGTAAAGGTGATTCATACTCATGCACATGATTTCCACTCTTAAAACATAAGAAGTGTTAGTTTGAAGATCATCAGCGTGCGTCAGCATCGGGCCAGCCACCGCAACCACTGAGTCACCGTGGGAAGCCGGGCAGGTGGACTGGCGCCTGCGCACCTTACGCATGCCTCAGCACACACATCACTGGTAATTTTATTATGTATGTTTTTTTTTAATTTGCGTAAAATAATTCAAACATGTCTTTTTTTTAATCTAAATAAATTACCTACCTCAGAATTTGGTAACGTTATCTTTCACGAGAGCGTTTGCACCTTTGGACGTTTCAATTGAAAATCGCGGAAATGAAAAAAACAATTCAAAAGTTTGAAGAGAATTTCGGTCTTTTTCTAAGATGACATTTGTAATTTTATTGTTCAGTTGTTTATCAATTATTTATATTAACAAGGGGTAAGAAGGAAACTGGTTTTTGCGATGCAATTAAACCATGAAGATTGCGTAAAAAAAAGATTCGTCCATGGTAAAAAGTTAATTAGTTTTACTAAAAATAATCTGATTACAGAATTGATCTTTGTTTTACGGTCACTTTTTATTCGGATATTATCTTAATGAAGCAGTTTTTTGTTAAAAAGTCTTCAAAATTGAGGTTTTCTTGTTAGTATCTTGAGCATGAGAAAAGGTGTTTTTCCCTTTGAAACTGTGTTCAACATAAATATTTTGCCAGTATAAATCATTATTTTGTATCAATCAGCAAAATAACATGAGCTAGTTTCACAGGACTTAAACAACTTATTTTTAAATTAGTATTTTATACATTACTAGCTTTTGCCCGCGACTTCGTTCGCATGATTAAGATAGTTTTGCATTTATTTTGAAAGTCATGGATTGCCAATATACCTAGGTATTTATCTCTACAGATATACACCTCATTTCACATATTTAATTTCATACATTTCTCATACAGGTCTACACCTCATTTCACATATTTAAATCTCATAAAAATTCATGTACAAACTGGAACACTGTGTAACACCCTGTATAACAGGAATTTTCCAAAACCCTTTCTAAATGCTCACCTACACCATGAAAGTCAAAGTCAAATAAGCTTTATTCAAATAAACTTAATTATTAAGTACTTTTGAATCGTCTATATTTTCCTACCACCCGTTCCAGACTTTTTTAGGTAGTAGAAAGGTATATTTACCCTCCAAAAATGGTGTCTCTACCTTTATACAAACTGGTACACCCTGTAGCACCCTGTAGGTATAATATGAATTTTCTAAAATCCTTTCTTTTTGCTCATCTACATCATGAAAGGTATCTACCCTCCAAAAATGGTGTTTCTAGCTTCAGCCTATACAAATTCTCATACATCTGGAACACCCTGTAGAACCCTGTATAACGGAAATTTCACAAAACCCTTTCTTAGTGCTTACCTACACTATGAAAGGTATCTACCCTCCAAAAATGGTGTCTCTACCTTCAACCCTATACAAATTCAACAACCTGTAGCACCCTGAATAACAGGAATTTTCTAAAATCCTTTCTTAGTGCTCATCTACATCATAAAAGGTATTACGCTCCAAAAATGGTATATCTACCTAGCCTATCCCAACAATGAATGAATGAATGAATCAATCAATTTAGAGTTTTACATGTATGTATAGATATGCAATGGAGAGAGCCATGCTCGGCGTTTCCCTACGTGATCAAATCAGAAACGAGGAGATCCGCAGGAGAACTAAAGTAACCGACATCGCTCGAAGGATTGCTCAGCTGAAGTGGCAATGGGCGGGACACATAGCGAGAAGAACCGATGGCCGTTGGGGCAGAAAGGTTCTGGAATGGCGACCGCGCACCGGACGACGCTCCGTGGGTAGGCCCCCGACAAGGTGGACCGACGATCTGGTGAAGGTCGCGGAAAGCCAGTGGATGCAGGCAGCGCAGGACCGATCGTCGTGGAGATCCTTAGGGGAGGCCTATACCCAGCAGTGGGTGTCGTGTGGCTGATATGATGTATAGATATATTTCGGTATTATTAATATGTCCTACATTTTTCAAATCTCCCGTAAACCGTTTTGATATAAAAGTTTAAAAGATAATATTTTTATGTGTTGCATAAAAGATACAAAAAAATATGACCAGTAAGATTCATTACGGCCAGACAGTTCTTTGAAAATACGTGCGTGACCACTGAATCTCACGTGCGCTAACGAAGGGACGTCTGTATTGTTATAAATTAAACACAGGCGACATAATATATTACTGTATAGTCTGTATATTGGTTTAAACTTATTCTTTTTTAATAAGATTTTAACATTAAACAGGCAGGACAGTACGATTGTCTTGTTATCTTCTTTTTAAAGGCAAAACGATGCTACTACTAAAGAACTCAAGCTCACAACCTAATTCCGTCGTCTCCCTTCTTCTATCAGACAACCAGACGCACGAATCAGCGCTACTGTTTTTGGTGGATATCTACAAAGAGAATGTAAAATCACTACGTTATATATGTCGTAGGATAATCGTATAAGCCGGATCTTTACAAAAATCCTAGGTCGATTGTAAAGAACCGGATAATTGTAATCTAAGATAGATTTTCGCAATCGTCCGAGAAATTTTTAGGATCTTTGTAAAAGTCCCAGTATGTTTCGGACAATTGTAAACTTGAATGCTGATTGGATAATCTTAAGAGACGATTTATAACTTCTTCAATCTGATTGGTTAGAACATATTGCTGATGGGTTTTGGGGTTATTTCGTAATATTGCCGAATTAAATTCTTCAAATAAAGTTTTAACAAGGTTTTGCACAAACATGTTGACGAGCGCTGTAGAACTTTCTTAGCTCTGTGTAGAAAAGTTATTTTTCGGTTATACTTAACCTCTAAATTGACTGCACTGATCGATCCCAGCATTTGTATAATCTCCAATTCACTCACTTCACTCAGCGTACAATGTCTTTTGATAGATTTGAACACTCAGTTTTCTTTTTTAAATAAAAAACGTAAAATTAGAACAAAACGCTGGAGAAATATTAGGCAATAATCACAACAATAACAATGGACGCAGCAATATTGCCGTTAGCCAATCAGAGCATCCGTCAGTACATAACGTTGACGTCAGCCAATTAGCGCACGCAAAGTGATGGTCATTGGCGATTTACCTAAGATACGCTGGATTTTTGTAAAAATCCTAAACATCACTCGGACGATTGCAAAAATCTATCTTAGATTCTAATTATCCGGTATTTTACAATCATACTAAGATTTTTGTAAAAATCCTATTTGTACAATTATCCTACGACATATATAAGAGACGGGACTTCATACAAAAATTTTAACACGCCAAATGTCAAAACAGGGTTCTTTTAACGCTGCTAACACTTTCAAACGTATGACGAAAGAGATATAGCCGCCATTAAAGTTCTACCCCGTTTCATAGAATTTTTGTTTCTTCACGAGTTGTGCGATAGACTGGATATCTATTCCAAAGACTCGCACTAAGCGTTTGGATGTTAAGAAAGAAATGCATATTAATTTATATTTTTGGAATACAAATTTACTTTATTTATTAACATACATGAAAATAATCCTTAAAACAAAAATTACACAGCAACTCGCTTTTCATTATTGATTAAATAATACTTTAGGCAATCAACATTACGTTTGAATGAACTTCGTCATTTCTATGAAATATTCATCAATTATTGATATTATATCGAATAATTAATAAATTAATAACCATTATAGACAAGACAACTACCAATAGTAACAAAATACTCTTTTTGTTGTCAGAAATTACCACTTTATTTCTTTTAACTTGGCATAAACTTATTTTTATCGCTTACCCTTTGTGGCATAATATTATAAGTTATTTTACTTTTTAAACATTTGAGCATAAAAGTTTTAAAACATTAGCGACTAGCGTTCATGGTTGTTTAATAAATTAAGAAAATGGTAGTAAGGAAAATGCAACTTTTTTAAATTCTCCATACAAAACACTAATTACATAGGTAAAGACCTATAAAATTATGAATCGTAACGTAACCTACTCGTAAAATAATGAAAAAAATTGTGGTAGATATTTGAAATCCGGGACAGTAGGGTGTAATTCCTGGACACGGGACAAGGCACGTAATTCCGGGACAATCCCGGAAATCCCGGGCGTCTGGCAGCCCTAACCGCTAGAGAGTGGGTCTCCTTGCCTGAGTCTGTGTTTCCCGATAGGTACAAACTGGGGGCCTTCAAGTCGCGAGTGAATAGGTAACTTTAAAGCAAGCGCGTTTCATCGTAGATCGCATCATCGTATGATGCGATCTAAGATGATGCTTAGATCGCATCATCGCTTACCATCAGGGGGGCTACTCAAATGACCACTTTTCTATTCGTTCGCTAACTTAAAAATTAAAAATAAGCCATAAACACCAAAATAACGTGTCGTAGGCTTGTTAATTCCATACAATACAACAATGTCTGTGATTTACATAAACTTCGACGTCTGACTTGATTGTTTAATTGCTTATTTTCAAGATTTAAGTTAGCGAACGAATAGAAAAGTGGCCATTTGAGTAGCCCCCCAGGTGAGATAGCGGTCAAGCGCTTGCATATCTATCATTAAAAAAGTCGACTTCCTCCAGGAATCAAACTCTAGCTAGAACATTACTGACTACTGGTACTGGTCCTGGGTAAATTGCAACTAGAACTAGACTACAGTGCGTAGCGTTACCAGCTCTAATAATGAGATTGCCTGACTTTCTCCCTGACTTTTCAGAAAATTTCCTGACATTTTGTCACCTACATCTACATTTAGTTGACGTTTGATATTATTTTCTCACCAAAATGATTGACAAATCTTACATTTTTTGGGATATTAAAAATTCCTGACAATTACAGTTCCCTGTTTTCCTTAAATTCCTGACATGTCAGGAAAATTTCTGTCATCTGGTAACCCTAACGGGGATTGTATTTTTCAATCTTTATGATTTGTTATCATTCTAAGTACTCCAAAGAACGAGAGGTGCTCTTTTTTATTAATATTAGTATTTTGAGGAACCTAATTTCATGAGAAACTACTTATAATCATTTAATTAGCTACTTTAGCCTTGAAATACAGAACCTTTGTTTTGTACCATTATTTCAAGGTTAAAGTTAACTTATTCTTAATTATGTTTATTCTTGTTTAAACATTCGAACCCATTAAATAGAGCGAGTAAATTATTACGATGACTTTAATAACCAAAATCATTATGTGGTCGTCCTTACATCTATCAGTGACAAATATAACATTTACAGGTCATAAATAGTTGTTTTATGATCAATAAAAGTATTATTGAAATACTGAACTTTTATGGTTAATTAAGAAATCTTGGCCTTCTTTACTATAACTTTGATTAAGATGTTTTTTAATTACCGATCTTTAACAATTTTACATTTAAACAGTTCGCTTACTTAAATATAAGTATTTTTAAGTGAGCGAACTGTGAGAACGGGGGAAAAAGGGTCAAGCTTAAAAAAGTAACGATATGATATTTGTTGGTTTGTTTGTATTGAAAGACGGATGAGTACATGTTATATGAAGTAGTTAAACTGAATAACACTTAGATAATTATACACTTTCGCAGTCGCAGCATCATTCGAAGGTTGGCAATTGATTAACATAGATTTTATTCAACTTTTGGGGGAATATAATTAACAAATAGTTGGTAGAAGAAAATAATAAAAAAATGTTTATTAATTCCTAGGCCGCGTTCCGAATCACGCCAACAGTGCTCACAGCGTGTGACGTCATTGTACACCGGTCCAAATCATTAGCACGCTGTCAGCACGCTCACGATGCTATTGATCCGGACCGCTCGTGAGAGCGCTCACACCGCTAACGTTGGATTGTTTTTGACAACGTAACCTCCAAAAGGTGTTATCTCGAAAAAGTAAATATTAATTTTATGGGATAAGTAAATACAAAGGCAATAATAAATATGAATCAAGTTCCTTCCCTCTGACCAGCGGGGCTACTCAAATGGCCACTTTTCTATTCGTTCGCTAACTTAAATCTTAAAAATAAGCAATTAATGATCAAGTCAGACGTCCCAAGTTTATGTAACTCACAGACATTGTTGTATTGTACAGAATTAACAAGCCTACGACACGTTATTTTGGTGTTTATGGCTTATTTTTAATTTTTAAGTTAGCGAACGAATAGAAAAGTGGCCATTTGAGTAGCCCCGCTGTTATTAACTTACCAATTTAAAAACCATAAAACATTCAAAATACTTATTACCACTGCTAGCTCTCTCAATATCAATTTATTATAAGTATTTCGTTCGTAGCTTCGCAAAATACCTGCAGATCAATAAATACAGCCATCTTTTCTAAAAATCACAAATAATAACCACAAATTTTAACAAGAATGAACTTTGACAAGGAAGTTTGACAGCTACACCGACAACGCTCACAGTGCTTTGAGAGAATACGCTGAGCGTCGTTAGCACATGCGATGACGTCATCTGTGACGTCACTTCAACTTACGTGAGCGTTGTTAGCATGAATCGGTCCGGGCGTTAGCGCGCTCATAGTGCTGTAAGCGTGATTCGGAACGCGGCCCTAGTAATTCCTACTGTTGCCACAAGTAAGTAATACAAGCAACAGAAAAGCCCGATATTTCCGAACATTCTCTCTCGCCAACCTTGATCTCAAACTTGTACCGACTTGCAACGGCAATTGTACACTTTTCGTCCTTTTATTCAGTTGAGCAGGTGCGATGACGTCACGTGACCCTGAGAATCTCCCGCGGGCACCGATTCTCACGCCTCCGCGGCGACAATATCGCGACCAGTCCGCCGATTAAGGTGGCTATACCACCGAAAGTGGTGCCCTCTGAGGTTTTTATTTAATAAGTTGTTAATAGAATAGAATAGATTTTAATAAAATTTTTAGGGCCTATGGTCTAGCTAGTATTTTTAGAAGGTATCATTACATTCCCTCGTAGTCATTCATTAGTACAAGCACAGAATACATAATGTAGAAGTAGATAGCAAATGTGTCAAAAACGGCCACTTTTAGCAGTTTTGCTATCTACTTCTAGCAGTGACTACCCAGGAAATGTAATGATACCGTTGAAAAATACTAGAAAATAGGCCCTAAAAAATCCACGTAAAGTTTTATTAAAATTGTGTATTAGAATTTTACAATCCTACTAAACTAGTGACTCCGTGAGCTGTAGACCTCGCGTTAAAAAATAGCTCGAATTGTATGTTGTTTAAAAAATAATCTAAAAGATGTCGCCACCCCTTTTTCCCACACTGCTTACGAGCTTTTCGAAGCACATAGTGGGTTCGTGCTGTTTGGTATATTATTTGGTATGTATATTTGCAGCTAGATGGCACTTCTAATTTTTACCATTTTTCAAAATAGGTGATTTTTTGGAAAATTTCAAAAAACTGGCTTGAATAAAAATTCTATATAATTATCGAACCTGCTCACAAAATTTCACAATAATCGGTTGAGAAATGCGACCTGTAGTGTAGGGGAAAACAGACAGCTGGAAAGTCGGACTGAAATATGATTTTTTACGTATCTCTGCCATTAAAAAAAATTAAAAAAACTGGCGTGACAAAAAAATCTGTACTATTTATGAACCTGCTCACAAAATTTCACGAGAATCGGTTAAGAAATGCGACCTGTAGAGGAGAACATCCAGCGCCAGAAAGCCGGACTGTTTTTTTTTTACATATCTCCACTATTTCAAAAATTTTTGAAAAACTGGTTCTATTTAAAATAATCTATCTCATTTTTGAACATGCCCACAAAATTTCACGGTAATCGGTTGAGAAATGCGACCTGTAGAGGTGAAAAGACAAAGCCGGAAAGCTGGACTGAAATATGTTTTTTTTTACATATCTCTGCCATTTTTGAAAAAATCAAAAAAGTGGCGTGACGAAAAAAATCTACATTATTTTCAAAACTGCTCACAAAATTTCACGAGAATCTGTTGAGAAATGCGACCTGTAGAGGAGAACAGACAGCGCTGGAAAGCCGTAAAATCTGGTTTTTTCACATATCTCCGCCATTTTGCAAAATTTTTAAATCTGGCTCGCCAAAAAAATTCTATATAATTAACAAACATGCTCACAAAATTTTACAAGGATCGGTTGAGAAATGCGACCTGTAGAGGAGAACATACAGCGCCGGAAATCCGGACTGAAATATGCTTTTCTTTAATTATCTCCGCCATTTAAAAAAAAATTAAAAACTGGCTTGACAAAAAAAATCTATGTAATTTTCAAATCTGCTTACAAAATTTCACGAGAATCGATTCAAAAATGCGACCTGTAGAGGAAAACAGAAAACACCGGAAAGCCGGACTGAAAAATATTTTTTTAATATTTCTCCGTCATTTTGAAAAGTTTCAAAAAACTAGCCTGAAAAAAAAATCTATATTATTTTTGAACATGCTCACAAAATTTCACGAGAATCGTTTGAGAAATGCGACCTGTAGAGGAGAACAGACAGCGCTGGAAAGTCGGACTGAAATCTGTTTTCTTAACATATCTCCACCATTATGAAAAATTTCAAAAAAATATTGAAAAAAAGATGAATAAATAATGAAAAATATTAGAAAAAATCGGCTCACCCGTATTTTTTATTTTTTTATTTATTCATCTTAAAAAAATATTGTACATCATTTTCAAACCTTCTTACAAAATTTCACGAGAATCGGTTGAGAAATGCGACCTGTAGAGAAGAACAGACAGCGCTGGAATGCCAGATTGAAATAATTTTTTTAACATATCTCCACCAATAAGAAAAATTTCAAAAAACTGGCGTGACAAAAAAATTCTATGTTATTTTCAAAACTGTTTACAAATTTTCACGAGAATCGGTTGAGAAATGCGACCTGTAGAGGAGAACAGACAGCACTGGAAAGTCGGACTGAAATCTGTTTTTTAACATACCTCCGCGATATTGAAAAATTTCAAAAAACTTGCTAAACAAAAAAAAATTGGACATCATTTTAAAACCTTCTTACAAAATTTCACGAGAATCAGTTGAGAAATGCGACCTGTAGAGAAGAACAGGCAGAGCTGGAAAGCGGACTGCAATCTGTTTTTTTAACATATCTCCGCCATTTTAGAGAAATTCAAAAAACTGGCTCGACAAAAAAAATCTATATAATTTTCAAACCTACTCACAAAATTTCACAAGAATCGGTTGAGAAATGCGACCTGTAGGTTGGAACAGACAGCCGGACATACGAAAGAATTTTTGCCCAAGCTGAAGCAGAGAAGCTTCGCTCGCACTTCGTGCTTGCTCGGTCAATTATAAATGTGACAGTTTCGGTTTCGATTTTTGTTTTTCAATCACGCAAAAACGGCTAAACAGATTTGGATGAAAATGATACACAGATATTTTGTAGCCTGGATTAAAATATACGATACTTTTTATCACGGTCATAGGTCATGTTTTCCGAATGTCCGCGCGGACGAAGTCGCGGGTAGAAGCTAGTATTAAATAAAATTCACCGCAGCGCCACTTTCGGTCATACAACCGCCTTAAAAAGTCCCGTTGCAGCAAGTTCACCCATTTAGCGTACCTGATAAATTGCGATGCGAGAAGCAATCGAAACGTATAATTAATTTCATGCGGGAGATTATCTTGCGCGTATGCAGCAAGGCTGTTTGTCGATTAAAGAAACAAGTGAATGGTCGGTTAATGATTGTGAGAAGCGATTATTGGTAACTTTATGATTTCCTTTTTCCAGTCGGTAAGCTTTTGTAATTGTGCCTTTGATGAAAAACTGACTACTGATTAGAAATAAAATACTTATGGATTTATTTACAGCGCGTATATTATTAATTCAGGTGTTATTTTAGAATTATTTAGTTTGAAATTACAAGTTTTTTGAATTCCCGAGGTCTCGACACCTTTCCAGGGGCCGTGGTCACGGGAGGACTAAAGCAAAAAGGCTGCTCATATTTTTTATGAAATTACTCTTAGAAGTGTAGATAACTACTCACTCTTAGTAGTTTTATCATAGACCTAATCAAGTCGCTGATCATTCCACATGGAAACTATTTCCCACAAATCTTTATACAAAATTCATAAACCATAACATTATGGAAATCACAAAAAATGAATGCAATTTGTGGGAACAAAACAATTGAACGTAAACATTCGAACAACAAATTATTAGTATAAGTTGTGATTTTTCGGATATTTGAATATTCCCCTAAAATAAGTGATTGGAAGTGGTGATTTTTCGTATTACCATAGAGATCCCACGGGGTGCGGGCGGACGTCCGGAGGCGGCAGTGCGTGTAATCTATTCCGATTGCGCGGACGCAGTCAGAGGGGCTATTACATGAAAATAACTCCGATAATCGGACGATGTTGGTCCCACTCCGTGACAATATTGCCTTAAGTATTAGGTATTAGGTTCAAAATCAAGTAAATCGAACGGTGAGCATCGTTTGATAAAGTGATTATTTTTTGAAATAGCCCCTCAGATCAGCGCATGGGCAAATGCGTGTCGCACGGCTATTATCTCCATTGTGCATTTCATTAGAATTTTAACTGAGTAAGTGTTTTTGATTGACGCATTAAAACTTTTAGCTTTGACTTTTGATAAATTCAAATTTATGAAAAATTTTTGAAGTTTGCGGAATATCTGGACCTTAGTTATTCCATTTTATGGAAGGTCTACAGTCTCACTCTCAGTCTTCGTTTATTGAAAATCGAATTGTAAAAACTTTATTTTCCACTTTGGTTGAAATTCCGTAAAATTGCTAAAATTCTATAAGAATTTACGTAAACACTCTATTAAAAAGAAATTTTTTACATCTTGATTTTAATACTAACACCACCTGCGTTTTTAAGGATTAACTTTAGCGCCGCTCCATCATTAATATGCCAAAGTTTTAGTTTTTTTTTCATCAATGCTTCATTGACCACATCTTGCGATATCTGTCGCTAAAAGTTTCGCTAATAAATACGAGGAACAAAGCCTCCGCCAGTTTGAATTTTGACGGTGTCCGTTGAAATTAGCACTCGGATGTTAACCATCTGTAGGGCTGCCTCGTGTAACGTGTCTTGAGAGACGCGTATCATTTTCATAGACTATACCTACCAACTTATTTGAAAATTGACGCTTGAAAATAGAGTAGGTACCAACGTAGTCATCCGGAAGCCTAATAGATTGTTATTATTTTTTCAGTATTATTTGAATTGGGAAATATGTCTCTCTGCGTTCCCTCATAACTGAGGTTCGTGATCACTACCTACTGCTTTTATGATTTGCCTCCATCGGTCTCGGTCCATACTTCACTGCTTGATGAAATTTGCTCGAGGAGGTTGCTACTCTTACTTGGTCAGACCATCTGGTTGGCAAACGACCTCGGGCTCTCTTGCCTTCTTGTCTCGGGAAATGTTTACATTAAGTTATTACTTAATTAATTGAAATAGGTATAGATAAAGGGTAGGTATATTGTTATTATTGAAATAGTTAGGTACTTACATTTCAATAGCATACAAAAGGCTTTTTCACTCCTCTTGCTCTAAAAGTCCGTCATTGTAAGTAGGGTTGCCAACCCTACTATATAATATAGTATCCTACTATATTGAAGGCTCGCCTACTATATTTTTTGAAAAAATATATAGTAGGCAAAACTACTATATTTTTTCAAGTGAAAAAATTAAACAAAAGCAACAATAAATATTACTTATATGCTCATAATTATGTAATTACATAATATTTTTTTGGTGAATAAACACTTGTCTTTATGGTTGTTGAATAAATTATGAAAATGTTAGTTCCTTAGTTAAGTATGAAAAATGCAACTTCTTTAAAATCCTCCATACTAAACGGCAACCTACTATATTTTTTGGACGTTTTCGCTATCTACTATATTTTTACACAAAAAATCTTGAAACTACTATATTGGATCCAAAAAAGTTGGCAACCCTAATTGTAAGGTACAAGAGCCAGGATAAAATAGCAAAATTACCCCTAGGGGATAAAGTTTTTTCTTTTTTAATGTTTGTCTATTACCAATGAGCCTACTAAAACGAAAAAGTCTTTATTCATAATCACGAATAAAGACTCGCTCGACTCAATACTGTTTCTCATTTTTATTTTTGAAAATGGAACTAAAAGCAGCGATCTCTTCGGTGAAATCATAGACTTATTTATAATCTGTGACTTTAAGTTTGATCGTAGAATGCGTGCATTGTGTTTCTTAGCTGCTACAGTAGAAATTAAAAAAGGCGCGAAATCTTTAGAATTTTTCTCTAACTGATTGAATTGTGTGACTGTAAGTAAGTAATAGGAAAGAAATAATTTTAATCTTTTGGCGTCAAGCACAAATCATTTATTTAAATACTGTATGAAAAGTTTATGAAGTGGAGGATAGAAAAATGAGTGGATTCGTTTACGTAAGTATAAACTAGGTATTTAATATATTATTTTATTTTCTCGCCTTCGTAGTGAAAAGTAGAGTGTAACACACGACGCTAAAACCCATTGTAACTCGGTTTCTATTTATAATTTATAAAACTACCTCGTATGTAGGGTTACCATTGAGAAATTTGAAAATTCCTGACAAAAAGCCGGACAGGACAAGAAAAGTCTGGAAATTTTCAGACATATCCAGACTTCATACTTTTTGGGACTTCTCTTTCGAACACTACTGCTATGTGTGTTTTTTAACTAGTATTACACCGCCCAATCTTAAAAAAGCCGGACAAATTACAAAGCCGGTCAAAGTCCGGACAATAGTCTAAAAGTCCGGACATGTCCGGACTTATCCGGACGAATGGTAACCCTACTCGTATGCAATGGGTCATTTTAGCGTCTTGTATAACAATCTACTATTGAAATGTAAGTACATATTTTACTGCAAAACTTTAATTTTACTTACGCATCGGAAAATTTTAATATTTGGGCTGATATAAAAAAATTACAAGGGTACTCTACCTACAAATGTCTGGTCTTGTTTCTTTCAACATCGTCAACCCTACTTCGTCCAAGATAACTTGTAAGCTGATACGGCGTCAGTCGGTAACCGAACCCGGGCCCACGGCCGCCGCGCCCGTCACCGCGCGCGCTGCGCTCTACTGGGCTGACAAGACAACTGCCGCGTGTGTACATACTTGGTGTGTTATCTTTCATTATACATTGCAGTAATGTGGAGGCAAATTCTTTCATTGCATGTTATAGCCATGTGTCCCGCCGACATGGGGCTGTGTGGGGCTGGACACATAGCGAAAAGAATCGATGGCTGTTGGGGCGGAAAGGTTCTGGAATGACGACCGCGCACCGAACGACGACGCTCCATGGTTAGGCCCCCGACAAGGTGGACCGACGATCTGGTGAAGGTCGCGGTGCGCCGCCGCTGGATGTGGGCAGCGTATGACCGATCGTCGTGGAGATCCTTGGGGGAGGCCTATACCCAGCAGTGGGTGTCGTGCGGCTGATACGATGACGATGATGTTATAGCCCGATTCAAACTTTATGACTTCTGTGAACATCGCGTGAGACGATGCGCAGAACACAAATTGGATGTGTGTGAGAGAAACGTGGGTTTTGGTAGACGGCATACTGGCTAACTTCACTAAAGTCATACAGTTTAAATCGGGCTATACTTTTCACCAATGTGTACGCGGTATTAAATAGTACTTGCCCAATCAAAACTCGACCGCAATTTACGTAAAGTTTACAACAGCTTTAACAAACCATATTACAACGAAGCACTAACTAGATTCGTAACTAAACAGAATAAAGTTATTTAATTAGGGAAGTATGAAAATGATGTTAGCCTCTCCTCGCCGTTTCATAACAAAGAAAAAGTAAGAAAATTAAAAACAACAGACGTAGTCATAAATTTTTTTGACCATCTGCAATCTCTGTGGTTAGAATTATCTAAGCTAACGTTCCTTAAGTATTACACATTTTTATAATCTGCATGCACAGTTGTAATTTTATATAATGGCTATGAATCATTTACAATGTTGCAATGCAGAAGGTAATTTAATTAGATACTTCATTGTAATAATCATAAATTAAAAAGTGGTAAACGATATTGTTATTTTCATTTAATTAAACATCTTATTTTTTAGTTTATAAAGTAATAAAATTATACAATGTTGTAAATGCGAATCTAAAAAAAAAAACTAACTTTTATTATACGACTTTAAGTTGACTTTAAGGATCAGTTTGTTTTTTATTTTTTCCTTGTTTGTAAAGTGTAAAAGCCCACAGATAAGATTACCTATTAGGTACCCCGACGCGATCAAGATCGAGTTCGAATCGAGCAAACGTCAAAATGGTAGGTACAATGGAAACCATGGAAACCATTTTCATTCTACCAAAATAACAGATTTTTCACACCACATGCTCGACAATGCCGAATTATATGTCATGTAAACCTTACCGAAAGCAAGACATTATATCTCTTGGCTTTAGCCGGGTTATAATGTTCTATTATAACCCGCTGGTCAATAATGTTATTTTCACTTTCATAATTCTTATTGCTATGTCCATAAAGTCTAATTTCACTAAACAGAATGTGTCCTCAGCGGGCGCGGCCAACTCGATTTTCGAAGACCGAGGCCGTGGCCCACTAGATTCGCACTGAGACGAACTTCATTTGTTTGTCAAATCGAGTAGGCCACGCCAGCTGAAAGAAGTTGCTATAGCCGTACTACTAGCTTTAGAAGATTCTATAAATATTTAATTTAAGAACTGTTTTTTATTGAAACTCTAGCTCAACCTCGATAAACGTACCAAATAAAAATATAACGTTATCTTTCCATAATTGGACTAATGTCTCCAATATCAATTTGCACTTTTAATATGCTGTAATAAACACTATGTATCTACTAAGCCTGGTTTTTTAATGTCTCGCATAAAGTATACACCACCGGGATAAAACTGTTTTTTTCTTGGGCGCTTGAATCCCTCACTGCACTCAGGACTCAATGTAGCGCCCGTGACATAAAACAGTGCTTTATTCCCTTGGTGTATAATCTACTATTTGATGCTTATGTATTCGAACATTCCTTGTCGAGAGTAGGGGGCTGAATTTCTGAACAGATTCTTCTTCGTTTTATCGTATGAGGATTAGTAGCCTGGCCACCCGGTGTTAGAGTTATCAAGCCGCCTGTAGGGCTTCTGACTTAGCTTAACGACTGCTATCAGAGTGCCTAGTATGAGTTGTGTTTCACTTTGCGAATAGTAGCGTGTGAAAGAGATGAAATCATGCGAGTGAGTGAATGAGTGAAAGAGAGAAGACGATAGTTAACTATTCGCAAAGTGAAGTGAGAGCAAAAAACCAACTCGTACTAGGCCCTCAGATGACAACAGCCGGGACCGGTATTTCTAAACATTAAATACATATATTGTTTTTAAACAATTAAGTAATAATAAAAAAGGTTATATTTTTATAATTTCTGCATATTTTACGTAAGTATGGTTCATATTTTAAAGTTGTAAAAATACGACCTTATCAAGTAAAGTAAAACCAACTTTAATTACTTGCCTCAATCCATGTTATTTCGGTATTGCTCAAAAAACGAAACAAATGAAAGCGGATCGAACTTAATTACAAGTGGCTTATAAAGTCGCCGATCGAAGTAGAACAGAAAAACTCGAGTGCGGTGAAACAGTTACGTATCCATCGATAAGGCTCGAAAAACATCGGAGGCCAATTAAAGCCGACGTGGACAACGAAAACTGATCGAAATGCTCTTTCTAAGGAGGCATTGGTTCCGTATGTGTGGTTCCTGTAGTTACTATAAAAAAAACGAAAAACTTACCATTTTTCTTATATTCCTTTCAAGTCTCAGTAGATACTAGTGGAAAATTGACATTGAGTATTTTGAATATGCGCTTGTTTCAACTAGAAGTTCGTCTATTTCTATTAGTTCTTTTGCACTTTGCATCCCTGTTTTGTGTTCAAATTACTTAATGAGGTTGCAAGCATCGAAGAAAGAAATTTTCCGAGAGAAAAACGACGTCTTTTTTTGTCATACATCTGTATCTGTGTTTAAATTTATTTTGGTACCTTAACACCATGGATTCTAAACACTAGAAGATTTATGACTCACAAAATATTAATGTAATGCGAAGAACATAATATATAGATAACATTCAAAGTTCTCTCAAGAAAATGTTAGGAAGTATAGAAAATCTGATAAGATATTTTTCATTTATATTTTTATTTATTTATTTAGTACCTACTCACACATTTTTTTCATGAAAAATAATGTGAAGAAGAGTAGTAGTAGTAGTAGTACAAGGGCACAGCTTATTTCATATTGTAATTTCTTCCAGCTGACCCGGGACAGGCAAGAATATTTTATCTCAAAGATGTTTGTACAAGGGACCCTAAAACCCGATATATGGATCGGGTACATTACCGGCCGGCAGCCTCATTACAGCTTCTACAGTAAATTATCGGATTGCGGGGTTGCGGGATTGCCGAACGCACCGGCCGGCACCGGAGAGCGGTCCAATTCCATAATGACGACCAATTTCCCGCCAAGGTAAGGCATCTTGGACGCAACCATGTTTTGCTGACGTCATTTATAGTTCGTTTGTTTTCCAAACTTTTTGTGATCGTTAGATTTGGAAAATTTTATAATTTGATTTGGAATAAGTACAAGTGTTTCGTTCGAGTATAATTTATAGTAGTAAAAATAAATAAGAAGTACCATATTGTCACGTCATACATTTCCATTGTCACACAGATGCCACTTGCCATTTTTTTAAAGTTTTTTTTAGATTGTTAGTAGATCATTCTGTTATTGAGCATTGTTAAAATAGCTACATGCTTTTCTTGTAGAAAGCCTATATTAAGTCTTATAGCTGAGTTCGGACGTGATTGATAAGCACGGACGTGACAGTCGGGTACATTCCTGTTGACTTTCACCGTCAGCTGTTTGAATCATTATTCAAACTCAATTGTTAATGCAAGTGTGACGCTTATTGTGGACTAGTTTGGGGCTAAATAAACCCTTCCTTCCTCGTGGTCAAACTTCGTAGTCAAACTGATTTGACCACGAGGAATTTTGACATTCTTCTTGGACAAACTGTAACGTGCGTTACGTTTGTGGCTCGGCCACGGTGCCAAAGGCTGTAGTTATGTCAGTAGACTAATATTTCACGACTTATAGCAACCAGCATGTGGCCGGGCAAAAGTAATACTCCTCTAAATCTATGCTACCCTGGTACTTTCTGTATTATATAAACGTCAAAACGTTATTAATATTAAAATAAATTCTGGTTAATCAAAACCAATATCATGTCTGAAACTTTTGTTTTTAGCTGACTGACAGCAAAATATCTGTCGTTTAAAGAATCTGCCATTTACATAATCTGCCGCAAGAAGCTTATACCCACAATGGAGATTGCACGCCTAGTAACATAGTGAAGATTGAAAAAGACTCTTTAGTGACGTCTCACGGCGTATTGCTTTCTCTTTCTTTTCATTTTACAATACGTTTTCGTTTCTCACGAACGAACGAACGACGAACAACGAACACGTATTGTAACACTAAAGAAAGAGGTAGCAATAAGCCGTCACGTCACTAAAGGACCTTTATTCAATCTTCACTATGACATATTGCCGTGCAATCTCCATTGGAGGGAGGTATAAGCTTCTTGATCTGCCGTGTACAGAATCTACCATTTCCAGAATCTGCCAATTACCGAAAAAAAGGTTTTTTATGAGGTATTAAAAATAAAAGTTTACACTAAGTTTTTTTACTTGATAAGTAAAAATAAGTTTACACCAAGCTGATATAACTAGGTGCAGACTTTTTTGGCATCGTGGCCGGGCTTAGAGTAAGACGGGCTTCGAAGCCTTTTGTTGCTCGAAGTGGCCGGGCTACGATACGACGTAATACCACAGAATAAATAACAGTACAGTAATACACACAGTTTGTCCACGAAGAATGTCAAAATTCCTCATGGTCAAATCAGTTTGACTACTAAGTTTGACCACGAGGAAGTAAGGAAATAAACTAGAGGCTCTCTGAGCTCTAGACCTCGGGTTTGTGATATTTTTGGTAATTATTCAAAAAGGATGTTTTTCTTTCGAAAAAATTTGAAAAACTGAATCGACAAAAAGAAACTAATATGATTATCGAACCTGCTCACAAAGATTTGGAAGAAATTTTACGAGAATTGGTTGAGAAATGCGGTGTGCGTTCGCTTGGTCAATAATTTGTTGAGAGTTTTTAACATTGATCAAACTTTGTGGTGCGGCTTAGATCATCAAATTGAAGAACTTTGTCTGTGGGACCAACTTCATCAAGGCAAAAAAAAAAAATCAGCTGTTCCATACATTTTGGTCGAGTAGTTATTGATGTTTTCTATGGAACAGCTGAATATTTTTTTGATCTGATTAAGTTGGTCCCATAGACAAAGTTGTTCAGTTTGATGCTCTAAGCCACAAAGTTTGATCAATGTTCAAAAAAACACACCGTATAATAATTGTGAGAACGACTCAAAATCGCTACACTTTAACAAAGCGATCGTCAATACACCGATCGTTATTTCTTTGAGGCCGCCGCGGGTACTCGGCGCGGGAATATAGATTGCTGGTTTTTGACGGACAGATGCTTGCGCAGTGCATGAGTAAGCTCTAATCTATGTCGCCCCGCGCGCGTGTCCCGCTCAAGGCAGCGGAGGGCCTGTCTATGTGACTAAGTGCCCAGTCGAGTGCATTGACTTGCGTTTTATCGCTAAATGCAACCAAACATGTCCATCACAGACCCCGTATAAGGCGCAGGCATGCAAAGTGTGGTGGTCTACATAGTCTTATATGGTGACAAGGAGCATATGGCGGCGGCATCAGTCTTTTAGGGTTCCGTCACTCATGTGTCCATCTGTCCGTCTGTCGCAAAGTTCTACCAGCTGAACCGTTGAAGCTACAGTCTTCATATTGTGCAGCAAAGATGTGTCTTGCCCAGCCAAAGCCAAATAAAGTATGAAAATTTTATAAGGGGGCGTGAAAATAGTTGTTTGTTATACAAGAAACCATAGTCAATATGTGCTGCGAGTGCCGACTTTAAATCACGAACTAGTGAAGTACCTAGTCTAGATTCTAATATGGACTACTGAACTGAGCACAGTGAGTAATTTAAAGGCACAAGGCAGAATAAAACTTTAGCCTCGTGTTAAACATACAACTTTTCACCTCTACTAGCGAGAAAAGTGTTATAAGTAGGTGAGAACAGCTATTTTCACGCGACTTTCCTGGTCAAAACAAAAATTTTTCATCAGAAACATTTTCTCTCAACTCTTTTGGAGTTCATTATGGATGCACTAATTTATTGTAAAATATTATCACAATTATCCCTTCTTCGTCTCTGAGATTTAATTTGTTACAAAGTAGTAGCTCTGCTACTCGCTCGCACTCTCTCGCACGTAGTTCAGCGCCCAAGCGGGAAAGAGAAAGCAATAGCCTTCCCCTCCTCGCCTCCGACCATTGCTGCCCGCCGCCGCATCAACCTCATTCTTTGTTGCGCGCGCGCGCAAGACGCACGTAGTCACAAAAATGATACTTTTTTGTTTTTGTTTGTAGGATGTAGGAAAGGAAAGTAGGATGTTTTTAGTAAAACATCAAAATTGTTGTCACTGATACAGCTATGTACAAGTACTTTTATATGTTTTCGGTTTTCTCGAACAACATTATAAAACAAAATTCTGATTCCGTCTTATTTTTTTTTCTTCGTGAAAAAATCAGCAATGATGTTGAACATCAAAATACACTCCCACAAGTGTTAAAGGTGCCCTTAAGATCAGTAAAATTTAAAAAACATTATAAACTCATCGCCGATTCGTTGAAAATGAATCATGCGATTATCATGTATTATGCCACTACTGAAAATCGTTCGTATAGTGACTTTAAAGACCGTCAGCGCGACGACAACTACTGCTCAGTCCTCTCTAAACTTGGGGTCTGCCACAACAACCACAACCATATCTTGGAACACAAGTAATTGGGCCGAGGTGACGGACAGCAACCAGCAGGCCAGTTTAACGTGTTTCATCAGCCTTGCGGCACCTACTTGGAGCTTCCAGCTCCAAGGGCTACCTGTAATCACCACCGTCGGCACCGTCGCGTTACTGGATCAGAACAAAAGGTCTGTACCTTGTCTGTATTTTTAGCTGGTCAGCTAAAATACGTTCTCGATTCGAGTAAAAACTATCACAAACGACCGTTATGTGCTTTCCAATACTAATCCTAAGTATTCTGTTATTTAAATTAGAAAATAAACAAATATACATATCTTATTTTCTTTACAAAAGAAAATAGAACATGTGGGTACTTTCTGAACATTTTATGGAGGATGCTAGAACGACTATAAACTCATAACATGTGCCCTGATAATGTCATGGCACAACTATTAGTTCTTGAGAACAGTTGCTTTTACACACAGCGCAAAAAGCATTTAAGACTAGCGGCCGCCCGCGTAAGACCCAAAACTCATGAAGTTTATTGTCTAAATAACATTCTTACTAATATTAAAAATGCAAATACCCTTTTGTTTGTTTGTTTGTTACACCTTCATGTCTAAACTACTGAATAGATCATGAAATTTTTATACATGCTATCTGGGTTACAGAGAAGGACATACGGTACCTTTAATCCCGAAAGGAAAGTATTGTTCCCGAGGGATAGCAAGAAACATTTCCATGCAAGCGAAGCCGCGGGCGGCCGCTAGTCTTAAATGCTTTTTGCGCTGTGTGTAAAAGCCACTGTTCTCAAGAACTAATAGTTGTGCCATGATATTATCAGGGCACATGTTATAAGTTTATAGCCGTTCTAGGATCCTTCATAAAATGTTCAGAAAGTACCCACATGTTCTATTTTCTTTTGTAAAGACAATAAGATATGTATATTTGTTTATATTCTAATTTGACTAACATAATACTTAGGATTAGTATTGGAGAGCACATAACGGTCGTTTGTGATAGTTTTTACTCGAATCGAGAACGTATTTTAGCTGACCAGCTAAAAATACAGACAAGGTACAGACCTTTTGTTCTGATCCAGTAGCGCGACGGTGCCGACGGTGGTGATTACAGGTAGCCCTTGGAGCTGGAAGCTGCAGGTAGGTGCCGCAAGGCTGATGAAACACGTTAAACTGGCCCTGCTGGTTGCTGTCCGTCACCTCGGCCCAATTACTTGTGTTCCAAGATATGGTTGTGGTTGTTGTGGCAGACCCCAAGTTAAGAGAGGACTGAGCAGTAGGTGTCGTCGCGCTGATGGTCTTTAAAGACACTATACGAACGATTTTCAGTAGTGGCATAATACATGATAATCGCATGATTCATTTTCAACGAATCGGCGATGAGTTAATAATGTTTTTTTAAATTTTACTGATATTAAGGGCACCTTTAACACCTGTGGGAGTGTATTTTGATGTTCAACATCATTGCTGATTTATTCACGAAGAAAAAAAATAAGACGGAATCAGAATTTTGTTTTATAATGTTGTTTGAGAAAACCGAAAACATATAAAAGTACTTGTACATAGCTGTATCAGTGACAACAATTTTGATGTTTTACTAAAAACATCCTACTTTGTAACAAATTAAATCTCAGGGACGAAGAAGGGATAATTTAATGATCAAACGAACTTACCCTAAGTGAAGTTCGATCCTAATTATCCCTTCTTCGTCGAAGAGATTTAAAGTTCCAGCCCTCCCTTGCTAGTTGTTTGTTCAACAACCGTAACCCTATAATAGATGGGGATTTCAATGTATTTCTTTACTACTCCAAACTGAATGAGGTTGACGCGGCGGCGGGCAGCAATGGTCGGAGGCGGGGAGGGGAAGGCTATTGCTTTCTCTTTCCCGCTTGGGCGCTGAACTACGTGCGAGAGAGTGCAAGCGAGTAGCAGAGCTACTACTTTGTAACAAATTAAATCTCTTAGACGAAGAAGGGATAATTAGGATCGAAGTTCACTTACGGTAAGTTCGTTTGATCATTAAAAAATATTTCGATCAAACCTATGTTGAAAAATATTTATTCATAGAGTAAAGGGTAAAGAAGAGTAAAGGGTAAAGAAGAAGTGTTTTTCTCTTATTTAGTAATCATCATCATCATCATATCAGCCGCACGACACCCACTTCTGGGTATAGGCCTCCCCCAAGGATTTCCGCGACAATCGGTCCTGCGCTTCCCACATCCAGTGGCTTCCGGCAACCTTTACGATCGTCGGTCCACCTTGTCGGGGGCCTACCCACGGAGCGTCGTCCGGTGCGCGGTCGCCATTCAAGAACCTTTCCGCCCCAACGGCCATCGGTTCTTCTCTCTATGTGTCCAGCCCACTGCCAATTTGGCTAAGCAATCCTTCGAGCGATATCGGTTACTTTAGTTCGCCTGCGGATCACGCAGGGAAACGCCGAGCATGGCTCTTTCCATTGCACGCTGGGTGACCTGAGCCTCCTTATGAGACCCATAGTTAGCGCCCACGTTTCACTGCCGTAAGTCATCACTGGCAACACACACTGGTCATAGACTTTCGTCTTGAGACACTGAGGTAAATCGGACACGAAGATTTCTCGGAGCTTTCCGAATGCTGCCCATCCGAGTTGAATTCGACGAGAGATCTCCTTCTCAAAGTTGGACCTACCTAACTGGACTGGCCTGTCCTAGGTATACATAATGGTCAACAACTTCAAGTGTAGTGTTCCCAACATGAACTGGAGCGGGCACAACATGGGCATTCGACATGATTTTCGTCTTATCCATGTTCATTTTAAGACCCACTCTTTGGGAAGCACTACGGAGATCTTCGAGCATTGTGTTCAGGTCCTCCAAGGTCTCAGCCATAAGAACTATATCATCGGCAAAACGAAGGTGTGCTAGGTACTGGCCATTAATGTTGATGCCGAGTCCTTTCCAGTCTAAGAGTTTAAAGATGTCCTCCAACGCGGCTGTGAACAGTTTCGGAGAAATAATATCTCTCTGCCTCACACCTCGCTGCAGTTGGATAGGATTTGTTCTCTGGTTCTGTATTCGGACCGACATGGTGGCACTTTTTTATAAATACCTCAACACCTCGATATACCTGTAGTCCACTTGGCACCTTTGGAGAGACTGCAGCACCGCCCAGGTTTCAATCGAATCAAAGGCTTTCTCATAATCCACGAACGCCAAGCAGAGTGGCAGATTATACTTCTCGGTCTTCTGTATGACCTGCCGCAGCGTATGGATGTGGTCTATGGTGCTAAAGCCTTTTCGGAACCCGGCTTGTTCGGGAGGTTGGAAGTCGTCGAACTTGCGAGCGAGACGATTCGTAAGGACTCTCGAAAACAGCTTATAGACATGACTCAGAAGCGAGATGGGTCTATAGTTCTTTAAGAGGGACCTGTCACCCTTTTTAAAGAACAATATCACCTCACTTATGTTCCATGTCTTCGGCGTTCTGCCCTCGACGATGACGGAATTGAAAAGCTTCTGGAGATGATAGTTGATGAAGGTTGCCGGAAGCCACTGGATGTGGAAAGCGCAGGACCGATCGTCGTGGAAATCCTTGGAGGAGGCCTTTACCCAGCAGTGGGTGTCGTGCGGCTGATATGATGATGATGATGGACGAAAGACCGAAAATTAAAAGGCCGAATGGTTGTTTGGCCGAACGTTTAAAATCCGGAAAGGACATTTTACCTAAAAGACTAAATCCCGAAGCTTAAAAACCCGAGAGTTAATATACCTACGTTCTGTACCCCGAACTACTTAATACCGAATAAACGAATTAATCAAAAACAACAAGCTATCATAATTATAAAAGGCTTTGGATTTTGCCTGAAATGCTTAATAGCAAATTTAGCTGCTGGAAATGAGTCTAAACTAGTCTACTGGGACTTAGAAACCGTAAACCGTAGGTCACGAGATAGGTGCGAGGAGCGTAGCGACGAGCATGTTAGGTTGACATGAACCCAGCGCGCGAGCCGAGCGAGCGAAGCGAGCGTGCCGCGGAGCGGCCGGCGAAGCGCCAGAAAGAAAACCTATTTCTAACTAGATTGGTGGATTTTGACAAAATAATGACCATTTTACAAGCATTTTTGAGTAAAACAAATTAACCGCAACGCCTACTTTTATAAATGTATGTGTTTGTGTAGGTAGAGTAAGTTGTAAGTATCGACATTTTAACTTTCGGGGTTTTAAACTTTCGGGATTTCGAACTTTCGGCATTTCGAACTTTCGGTCATTTGATAACCGATCTTTCAAGTTTCGGTCTATCGGATATCGATATTTAGAATGTTCGGTATTTTGAATATAGGCGTTTTATGCGTCGATATTTCGGTCGTATGTATAATGAATTTTCGACATTGTGATTCATACCCGGCTGCGATATTAGAAATGCCTGTTGGGTACAGACACTGCCTGCTCTGTACCGCTCTGGGTTTTTCAAATTAAAAACGTCGAAAAAGCCTGTGTGTTTCAGAGCACCGCTTGCTCTGTATCACGCGGGGTTTTTCAACAAAAAAGGAGATTGTTCTACGCCCATACATTGTTCGCCCCAGAGCCAACAGCAGAGAAACAAATATTTTCTAATCGTAAATGACTCGTATAAGCCCATAAGAACAAATTTTTCCCACGGACACTTCTGTGAACATTTTTATTTAAAGAAAACGAATAGATTTTGAGGTGATTTTTAATAAACGCCATCTATAAAAAGCTCTTTGAAAAATATATAATTTATTTGAAAAAAATATCTTTTTTAAGACTACATACCAAAAAATGTCGTTTAAGATCGGATTTAAATTGAAAACTTGATATACCTACTTATTACAAATATATTGACACCAATATCGATGTTTTCGTAACACCTATCATCCACCACTAAATGAACTGAATGACTAAATAATCGATAGCTCAGCGATTAGCCTGCGCTAGAATGCAGCCATTTTAACCATGGAAAGTATTTTTTTATAATGTTTAATAATTTACTTTCCATGGTTAAAATGTACTCTATAGCGATCGATGACTCAGCGGTTAGCCTGCTGGAATGTATCTAATGACAATCAATCAATGCAAATGTCAATAATTGTTTTAAAACATGGCGGATTTCATGGTATTAAAAATTAAAGTACTTTTAAAAGTGTATTAAATGTTTCGCAGTGTCCGCTTGTAATTATAATTCTCAAATCGTATATTAAAATATAATAAAAATTTAGGTACATTTCAAATGCTTGTTGGTTTTGGGGCGATTTAGAACAATCTCCTTTAATAATATCATCCTAAAAAGCCTGTGGAACACAGACACCTTGCGCTGTGATCCACAGTGATTTTCTAAATATAAATACCCCGAGCTATACAGACGCGTAAGGCACTAAGTATCGTGAAACTTGGATATTAAACTAAAATATGAAATCTCTCTTATCAAAAAAACTTTTAACTCGTCAAAAAAACATGGGACATAATTTATTTTTGGTAGGTCCTTTTAGATAGAAATCCCCAAAGAACAGCTGTTTTATCGTAATTTGCAAAATTTCTCGAAAACGGCATAGCACAATCAAACTTTTCATTTTACCTACCTTACCTAAAAATGTGTGTAATGTGTGTAGGGAATTGAAAATATCCTACCATAAATAATATAAATTGAGAGTTTTACAAAAAAATATATTTTATAAAAAAAAAATAGTTTTTCGCAATTTCCGAGTGCAATAACTAACAGCCGAACGTTATTTCATTTTTTTATTTCGTTTGATAATGTTTGTACCTACAGTCAACAGCACATCAGATTTAGACTATAGGTACTTGACCTTGACCTACGATCAAATGGGATGATCAAATCGTCGAGAAGATGAACAAAGATTGGTATTGGTTCAGAAGCTTGAGACTTGCAAATTATTTTCAGTACCCAGATGTTATGGTTTCTCACAGATGACTAAGTTAAGATTACACATTTCTATTGACGCCTCTGAGCAAGCATTATGCCACTTTCGCTTACTGAGTAGAGATGACGATGTTGGATTTTTTAGCTGGGAAATATAAAGTTGCACCTGAAAACTGCAACAATCCCTAAGCTAGAGCTGCAGGTTGCTTTAATGGGATCCCGTTTAGGTCACACCATGAATGGTAAAAGCAAGAACAGAAACTCGAAATAGCAAAACGATTATTCTGGACAAATTCACAAATAGTTTGGAAATGGATTAATAGAAAGCCACGAAAACAGAATTTCTTATTAGTTTCTCTATGGTTTTAATGCTTAAACTGCAAAACCGCTTTGAAGCCCTTGAAAACAGCATATGCAATGAAGTTTCAGAGCTCAGCGGATGCTCATGCTATATAAGCAGCGCAAGACCGATCGTTGTGGAGATCTTTGGGGGAGGCCTATACCCAGCAGTGGATGTCGGGGGGCCGATATGATGATGATTTTAATATAAGCCAGCAAAGTTTTAGAAAAAAAACAGTATTAATTTTCACCATGCATCACCGTCACCACACCGCACTGCAACTTGCAGACAAATTCCAATGTGATTTTATCGGATGGCAAGGCAATAAATACCGCATTCCACAATTCGCAGTCAGACTGTCCAAAGGCCGCTGTTTACAGTCCAACAGGGCAATGCCCGCGGGCTGCTTCAGCAGCCCGCGCACCAGGGCGAAACACTAGTTATACTATATATAGCTCGATTACCACTCACTGATTGACATGATTGTTCTCCCAGAAGGAGGTGGAAAAGAGTATAATGATGTTTGGGGAAAATGTACAATACCCCAATCGAACTGGGGAAAAATTATGACATTTGGAAAAAACAAGATGGCGGCTGTGGCGAAATTTGTAACTTTTTTGTTTTCCAACCGATTTTTTTCAAACTTGCAAGAGTAGTAGATTTTGACATTTAAGATAAGGAAAAATATTTAAAAAATAAAAAAACAAAATGGCGGCCGCTTTGGAGAGTTTTGAAAAATTCAATTTTTGGACCCTAAACCGCAGGGCCACAACTCTAAAGTGTTATTTGATTTAAGAAAAAAAAACTTACTGTTTCATCACAATTACCCTCAAATTTACTCAATCGGGGAAACTTTTTAAAAATTCAAGATGGCGCCTGTCGTAGAGGCCATTTTGTTTGGGGTACGAAAACACGCCATTTTTAAAGTCGATTTTCTTCCAGATGGCAACACCGGAGCGCTTTGAGGTTTATAAAACGGCTATAGCTATAGGTACAAGGTATTCATTAGTAAAATATTTTTACCCCATTTCGGGGTAACTTTTGAGATTTACCCCAAAATGCAAAAAAGTGAAAGAACCACTTTTTGACAATTTCGAGTATGAGGACTTGTGTATAGTCTGTATACAAATGACTTTATGGTATTTTGGTTGGCAACGTCTGGCAACCCTAGAAAATGCTAAGGAAAAAGACATTTTCGAGATACCCTTTTTTCAAGTCCTATTGCGGCGGCTGAGTGCAAGTGAGAAAAAAAATCAAAACGTCATTGCACGCAGTTTATGTTGCTTAGTATAGGAAAAATATGAAATATAAAAAAAACAACATGGCGGACGCGGTGGCGGCCATTTTGTAAATTTTATACATTTTTTAAATATGTCAAAGCTATTTTGAGGCAGTTGCTGACAATTGAGAAAGTTGGCATGTATTGACAAATTACGCAAATTATAGAGAAGTATTGCCTTGTGAAAAAAAATACCCATTTTTAGGGTACTTTTTGAGATTTACCCCAAAAAAGTGAAAAATAGAAAAAGCGGCATTTTTTAATATTTTTTATCAAAAATCATTAAATTTTGCGAATACTAATGGAATTTGACTATTTTTATATCGAAAAGATGGCAACACTGAAATTGAAAGAAGGATGAGTTTCCAAGAACCTTACATTTTTATTACCTAAAAGGAGCATTTGTAGATGTGTACAATGTACGGAAAAAGTATTCACAATTTATAAAACTATTACAAAAAAAAATTAAAAGTGGAAGTCCAGGTCAAGATCCTCATGACGGAGAACTGCCCGCCAAAATGGTACTACATAGGTAGATGGTGCTCAAACTAAAGTTGTAGAGGACTCTAAGCAGATCCTGAAGCGAGAAAAAAAAATCAAAATGGTCGAAAAACAAAATGGCCGCCATACAAATTTACAGAAAACCCAGCATATACAGCTCGATTACTCACTTACTGACTGACTCACTGATTAAAATAATTGTTCTCCCAGAAGGAGGTGAAAAATGGTATAATGATATTTAGGGAAATGTGCAAAACCCCAATCTAACTGGGGAAAAATTATGATATTTAGGAAAAACAAGATGGCGGCTGTGGCGAAGTTTGTAACTTTTTTGTTTTCTTACCGATTTTGTTTAAACTTACAAGAGTGGTAGATTTTAATATTTAAAATTGAGAAAACTAAGATAAAACCTCAAAAACAAAATGGCGGCCACGCTGGAGAGTTTTGAAAAATTCTATTTTTGGGCCCCAAACCGCGGGGCCACTACTCTGAAGTGTTGTTTGGTTTAAGAAAAAAAACCTTATTGTTTCACCATAATTACCCTTAAATTCTACCAATTAAGGAAACTTTTTAAAAATTCAAGATGGCGCCAGTCGTAGAGGCCATTTTGTTTGGGGTACGGAAACACGCCATTTTTAAAGTCAATTTTCTTCCAGATGGCAGCACCAAAGCGCTTTGATGTTCATAGAACGGCTGTAGATATAGATACAATGTATTGATTAATAGAGTATTTTAACCCCATTTCGGGGTAACTTTTGAGATTTACCCCAAAATGCAAAAAAAGTAAAATAACCACTTTTTGACAATTTCACGTATGAGAAATTGAGTTTGAAAACGAAAAGGGTTCCGTACCCAAAGGGTAAAAACGGGACCCTATTACTAAGACTTCGCTGTCCGTCTGTCTGTCTGTCTGTCCGTCTGTCTGTCTGTCTGTCACCAGGCTGTATCTCATGAACCGTGATAGCTAGACAGTTGAAATTTTCACAGATGATGTATTTCTTTTGCCGCTATAACAACAAATACAAAAAACAGAATAAAATAAATATTTAAGGGGGGCTCCCATACAACAAACGTGTTATTTTTGTTTTTTGGTATGGAACCCATCGTGCGTGAGTCCCACTCGCACTTGGCCAGTTTTTTCAAGTTCTATTGCGGCAACTGGGTGCAAGTAAGAAAGAAAATCAAAAGGTCATTGGACGCACTATATGCTTTAAAATATAGGAAAAATATCAAATATAGAAAAATCAATATGGCGGACGCGGTAGCGGCCATTATGTAAATTTTATACGTTTTTTTAATATTTCAAGGCTATTTTGAGGCAGTTTCCGACAATTGAGAAAGTTGGCATGTATTAAAATATAGAAAAAAATTGCATTTTTTATCAAAAACCATTCGATTTTGCCAATACTAATGACATTTGAATAAGTTTATTTTATTACCTTACATTTTTATTACCAAAAAGGAGCATTTGTATATGGATACAATGTACAGAAAAAGTATTCAGAATTTAGAAAACTATTAGAAAAAAAAGTGAAACTCTAGGTCAAGATCCTCATGACAAGGTACTGCCCGCCAAAATGAAACTAAAAGGTAGATGGTGCTTAAACTAAAGTTGTAGAGGACTCTAAGCAGATCCTGAAGCGAGAAAAAAAAAACAAAATGGTGGAAAAACAAAATGGCCGCCATACAAAATTACAGAAAACCCAGCATATGGTACAGCTTGATTACTCACTTACTGACTGACTGACTCACTGATTAAAATAATTATTTTCCCAGAAGGAGGTGAAAAATGGTATAATGATATTTGGGGAAAATGTGCGAAACCACAATCGAACTAATTCGGGGTAACTTTCGACATTTCCCCCAAAATGCAAAAAAGTGAAATAACAACTTTTTGAAAATTTCGAGTATGAGAGTTTATATTTTATTTATATACTAATGATGACTTTTTGGTATTTTGGTTGATAAAGTCTGACAATCCTGGAAACTGTTGAGGAAAATGTCATTTTGAAATGAAATGAAATATATTTATTTGCGTTAATTGTGGTTACATTACAAGATGTTCTGTAGATCAGTTGGAATCGCACAATTAGCTGTTTCCAGCATGCAAAATTATGTTACAATACAAATACATTACAAACAAACAGTTTAATAATATTCAATTACCTACTATTAAAATATCCATCAAGGCAATAGGAATTTTATTATAAATAGCAATCGACATTACATAACAATTTTTCCTATACAAAGCACTATTTGATTTAGGGATTTTAAGTCTATGTAAATCTCGAGGACGCAGTCTCGGATTTTGGTAGTTTAACTTTTCAAAAAATTGTGAATGGTGCCGTATAAAGCTTGCTACTTACATGACATATAAACCTGTTAAAGTCAATAATTTTAGTTGACTAAACAAAGGGCGACAACTCTCCATAGGACCTGCGCTACAGATAGCTCTTAGACACTTTTTCTGTAAAATGAAAGCCTTATTGATTCAGGGGATCTACCCCACAATATAAGACCGTATCGCAGCACAGAAGCTACATAGCCATAGTAAGCGGTAAGAGCTACTTTCTTCCCTGCTACGCATCTTAGTCTCCTTAAAGCGAAAACGAATTTGTTTAATTTTCGAGATATCTTTTTTGAAGTTCTATTGCGGCGGCTGGGTGCAAGTGAGAAAAAAGACCAAAACGTGGTAGCACGTAATATATGCTGCAAAATATAGGAAAAATATGAACAATAAAAAAAAACAATATGGCGGACGCGCTGGTGGCCATTTCGTAAATTATATATTTTTTAAGAATACTTTAAGGCTATTTTGAGGCAGTTTACGATACTTGAAAAAGTTGGCATGTATTGACGAATGAAACTACATAATTAAAGAGAGAAAAAAAAATACCCATTTTCAGGGTACTTTTCGAGATTTACCCTAAAATTTTGAAAAATAGAAATAGCAGCTTTTTTTTAATATTTTTTATCAAAAACCATTAGATTTTGCCAATGCTAATGACATTTGACTATTTTTATATCGAAAAGAGGGCAACACTGAAATTGAAAGTAAGATTTATTTTCCAAGTACCTCACATTTTTATCACCAAATAGGAGCATTTGTAGAGGGGTACATTGTATGGAAAAAGTATTCAAAATGTAGAAAACTATTATTATACTATAGAAAAAAAATAATGTGGAAGTTCAGGTCAAGATCCTCATGACAGGGTACTTCCCGCCAAAATGGTACTACACAGATAGATGATGCTCAAACTAAAGTTGTAGAGGATTCTAAGCAGATCCTAAAGCAAGAAAAAAAAATCAAAATGGCGGAAAAACAAAATGGCCGCAATATTAAATCACAAAAAACCCAGCATATACATATAGCTCGATTACCACTCACTCACTTCTTCTTCTTTTCGAGTCGACGGTGACCTCAAACACGGGCAGCCCAAAAAGCCGCAACCGCGATAGCTCGCTCGGAAGCCTTGTGCAGCTCCTCGTCCGTGCAGGTAGTCGGGCACGCAAGACACCCAGTCATGTGCGCAATAGTCTGTCTGGGATGACCACAGATGCACTCCGTATCGTGTTCGGAGATATATCCCCACTTCGCAAGATTTGCTTTAGACCTTCCCACCCCAGCCCTGAGACGGTTTAGCGACCTCCAGATGGGCCAGCTGAGATTGTGTCCTTCGGCCAGTCTCTCTTTCACGCCGATGTTCGGGTTTGCGATGTTTGGGCGCGACCGCCACATAGAGAGGCGTGCAGCTTCGGCAGGTTGGTTGAAAGGCTGCACAGAAGCTAGGAAATTTTTCCTCACTCACTGACTGACTCACTCACTGATTGAAATAATTCTTCCGAAAGGAGGTAAAAATGGTATAATGATATTTGGGGAAAATAATTGCAAAACCTTAATCGAACTGGGGTAAAATTAAATACCACTGACTCATTGACATAATTGTTCTCCCAGGAGGTGGAAAAGGGTATAATGATGTTTGGAGGAAAGTGCAAAACCTCAATCGAACTGGGGAAAAAATATGACATTTGGGAAAAACAAGATGGTGGTTGTGGCGATGTTTGCAATTTTTTTGTTTTCCAACCGATTTTGTTAAAACTTACAAGAGTAGTAGATTTTGAAATATAAAATTTGAAATTTGAAAAAAAAACAATAACAAAATGTCGGACGCTCTGGAGAGTCTGACTGAACCGAAAAAAATATTCAGAATGGCGGAATAACAAAATGGCCGCCATAGAAAATTACAGAAAACCCATCATATCCTGATTGATACTCTCACTCACTGATTGATTGACATCATTGTTCCTCCAGAAGGAGGTGGAAAAAGATAAAGATGTTTGGGTAAAATGTGCAAAACCCCAATCGAACTGGGGAAAAATTATGACATTTGGGAAAACAAGATGCGCGGCTGTGGGGAGATTTGTATTTTTTTGTTTTCCAACCGATTTTGATCAAACATACAAGAGTGGTTGATTTTGACATTTGACAAAAAAAAGTGAGAATAAATGACAAAACCGAATGGCGCGCGCGCTGGAGAGTTCTGAAAAAACATAGATTATTAGACCGCAAACCGCGGGGCCACAACTCTAAAGTGTTGTTTGGTTAGAGAAAAATATTTTTCCGTTTCACTACAAGAACCCTCATTTATATTATGATTATGACCAATCTTGGAAAAAAATCAAGATGTTCACTGTTGTAGTGGCCATTTCTTTTGAGGTACGAAATCATGCCAATTTAAATGTCGATTTTCTTTGAAATTTACTCCAAAATGCAAAAAAGTATATCAACTACATTATGGAAATTTCGAGTGAGAGGATTTACTAAACACCAAAAAGTCTATATAGAAATGACATTTTGGTGTTACGGTTGACAATGTCTGGATACACTGCAAACTGCAGAGGAAAAATTCATTTTTGAGATATTCCTTTCTTTTTTCAAGTCCTATTGCGACGGCAGGGTGCAAGAGAGAAAGTAAATCGAAACTTAAATTGCTTGCAGTATATGTTGCAAAATATAGGAAAGTTATGTCAAATAGAAAAATCAATACAAAGCACGCGGTGGCGGCAATTTTTTATATTTTATGAATTTTTTAAAATATTTTAAGGCTAATATTTTGAGGCCGTTTACGACACTTGAAAAAGTTTGCATGTATCGACGATTTATGCAACATAACAATGAGTTTTGCCTTGTAGAAAAATACCCAATTTAAAGGTAGTTTTCGAGATTTACAAAACAAATTGAAAAAAAATAAAAATAGCGGCAGTTTTTAATATTTTTTATCTAAAACCATTAGATTTTGCCAATACTTATAGCAATACTGGAATTGAAAGTAAGGTTTATTTTGCAGGTACCGCCACATTCTAAAATGGCATAAAAAAAACCGGCCAAGTGCGAGTCGGACTCACGCACGAAGGGTTCCGTACCAAAAAACGGGGAAAAAATCACGTTTGTTGTATGGGAGCCCCCCTTAAATATTTATTTTATTCATTTTTTAGTAATTATTGTTATAGCGGCAACAAAGATACATCATCTGTAAAAATTTCAACTGTCTACCTGTTGTCGTTATTAATATAAAGCAAAAAACGGCAAAAAAATTACGTTTGTTGTATGGGAGCCCCTCTTAAATTTTTATTTTATTATATTTTTAGTATTTATTGTTATAGCGGCAACAGAAATACATCATCTGTGAAAATTTCATTTGTCTAGCTATCACGGTTCATGAGATACAGACAGACAGACAGACAAATGGACGGGCAGCGGAGGCTTAGTAATAGCACAGTACTTCTTTATACTGTGGTAATAGGGTCCCGTTTTTGCCCTTTGGGTACGGAACCCTAAAAATGAGCAATTGAAGAGGGGTATAATAATATGAAAAAGTATTAGGATCAACGAAACTCTCAGAAAAAAATATTATAAGTGGAAGTATAGGTTAAAATCCGTCAAAAGCGTGGAGGTTCCCGATCCTAAGTGGGTGCACACCCTTGCGCCCCGTTTGCTAGAAAAAAAACGGCGCTCAAATCATTACATCTCGTGTCTCTTGTAATGACGAATCAATGCCCTCCACCTGCGGGATCGGAAAGGCAGCATAGAACCACACCCACCGAAGTCCTTTAAATCAGTTACATGCAAACGACCGAACTAGACGTTTAGCTCGGAGGTGCCCGATGAGGTAATTTTATTGAACAGCACAAAGGTACCTAAGCAACAAGCTAGGTATGTTTCTTGCGATGACACGGGCCATCAAATTACTGCCTGTGACAAGTTCAAAAGAGAAGACGTTAACTAACGCTGGGAATGGATTTTCAAGCGCCGACTATGCTTCTGATGCCTGAGCTTGCAATGGTATTCGCCATAAGTTACTTCACCGTGATGACTGAACGAAGGCGGAGACCAAGAGGAAGAAAGACCAAAGACTACCGTGGCTACTGCAAACATCCATATCGGCAAGTGCCAAACAGGTCCTTTTTGAAGGTGCTTCCAGTGACCGTCCAGGGGCCTGAAGATAGCTTTAACAGGTGTGCTCCGCTTGATGAAGGGTTCACCGTCCCACTCGTAGAGAGCAGTGTAGCCAACGAGGTAGGAGCCGGCAATCGGAACGTCGACTTGGAGTTTCAGAGGGCAGTGGGCGGCTATAACAACCTGGAAAGCAAGATCGTCTCTCTAACGCTTGTGACAGATACAGGATCCTTCAACCTTGAACGAGTTTATACATTCATACATTACGCTTCCAAGACATTTAATTGATGGCAACTTGATTTCTTAGTACGACCACCTTGGTCGACCGACAGTGAACTTGACAGGCCAAGATTATTGGCATTAGATTATACGCCGAGAAATAAAAGAGGGTATAGAGGATGATCCTGTCGCCTCTCTCATTGAACTCGATTGGATCCTGCATGGAGTTTTGTCGTCAATGTCGAGGAAGATTATGTTTGAGTTTGCTTATCACCTTGAGTCTGAGAAAGAGGATGAACTACACCTCTTAGTAGAGAAATACTTCAGATTTGATAGCATTGGCATTAGGAATTCTAAGCTACCTAGATATTCTCCAGATGAACGACGAACGCTTCGCATTCTCACTCGATATTAAGTCGAAGAAAATCCACGACCACTGGGAGTATGCTTTACTATGGCATTAAGCTTTCCAACAACAAAATAAAAATCGATCACGCTTGATTGAGAAGATGTTGGATAGACCACTCAATGCATAAAATGTTGTAAAAATAATTATGCCAAGAAAATTGAACTGCTCAGTACGGTATCCCCCACATTTTGGGGATCGGAATATTAACAAACCTGGAAAACTTAGACATGTTCTTGGCGCGAAAGCTGAAACTCAAGGAGTGTCACTGAAAACTGAATTACTGACTGGCCCAGATCTACTGAATTCATTAGTTCCAGTCCTGCTTAGTTTCCGAGAGAGAGAATTAGCCATTTTTGCAGAGATCAGGGAAATGATCCTGCAGGTGAGGTAAATGATCAGAATCAAAACGCTCAGTGCTTCCTTTGGAGGGTAATGAAAAGAAAGAAGCCCCCAGAAACTTATAAGATAAACTCGATGACCTTTGCTGTCACTTTTGATTCATAAGGCAGGACGTTGTGACATAAGAAGTTGGGCCCTTAATCGACCGAACGATTGGAAACCAGCCACAGATATTTAAGGGTTTGGTTTAAACTTTAAGAAGGCAAAGAGATCACCGAAGGTTTGCGACCACCAATAAATCGCGAGATTTCAGTTTTTGACCCACTGGGTTTATTTATACCCCTTTTTGATTAAAGGAAAGATATTGCTACAGTAAGTTTGGCGATCTACGATCAAATGGGAGAGTGGAGATGGCTGTCAGGCAGTCTGAACTTAACTGAAGAAGCACAGAGTCACAAAAGTCATAGGAGTATCATTATTATAACAATATACAATATTATCATTACATCGTACGGATCCTACGGATCTCCTAATTTCTGATGCAATCACGTAGGGAAACGCCAAGCATAGCTCTCTCCATTGCACGCTGGGTGATCTTGAGCCTCCTTATGTGACCTATAGTTAGCCACCACTTTTCACTGCCGCAAGTCATCCTTGGCAACACACACTGGTATAATTTCGTCTTGAGTAACGGAGCAGGCACAAAATGGGCATTCAACATGATTTTTGTCTTATCCATGTTCATACTGAGACCTAATCTTTGGGAAGAACTACGGATATCTTCGAGCATTGTGTTCAGGTCTTCTAAGGTCTCAGCCATAAGAACTATACCATCGCCAAAACGAAGGTGTGTTGTCTTGGCCAGTACTGTTGATGCCGAGTCCTTTCCAGTCTAAGAGTTTAAAGATCTCCGTAGTTCTGTAGTAATTTCGTCATAACCCGCAGCCTTCTTTTTTCAGCTGCTTGAGAGCCAAACTAATCTCGTACAGGCTGACGTCCGGGATATCTTCGGTGTAGTGTCGGATAAGCTTGGCTCTATGGTCTTTAGCCTTGCTTTCAACAGGTGTCTGCGTGGAATATAACTGCCTATAGAAACTATCGATCTCCCTCAGAATTTCAGGCTTCGATGAAATGATGCGTCCGTTATCAGTTTTCAGTTTTCAGCTTTATCATCTTTGCACTTTAAACGGATCTCTCGCGAAACTTTTGGAAACTTTATTCCTCTTGATAGTCTCTTACGATTCCTATTAAATTGAAGAAGGTCACTCGTCAAATACTTAGTATCTGCCTATTAAGCTGCCGATAACGATGATCATCCGCTGAGCTCTAGAGCCTCATTTCACGACTCTGATCCATGAGTACGAGAGTTTGGTTGGAGAGTTTCTTTAGCTTGGGACGGCGGGTCTTAAAGATATAGAACCCTACCGTACGGACAGTATCCATCACCATGTTGTTTAGATTGTCCACATGTATGTTGTTCTCAAGGGTTTCGAAGCGGTTCTGAAGATATAGTTGAAAGCTTTCGGGGTTTTAGATATGAGCCGGTAATGGTCGGAGCGTGGGTTGTATCAGTTGAGATCTTTCCAGTTTTACGTTGATATTCAATGTGCCACGTACCAATCGGTGATCGCTGTGACATCATTGAAAATTTGCTTTTTCGCCGACATGATAAAATCTCCGTCTGGACTGATCCAGGTCCACTTCCGGCTTTCAGGATTCCTGAAGAAGGACTGCATCATAAAGAGTTTCTCCTTCTCCATAAAGTCGGCCAGCATCTGGCCTCTGGCATTCCGTTGCCTAACTCCAAATTGCCCCACTCTCAGCTCATCACCGCATCGTTTTCCCAACATTGCAGTAAACTACCCGATCATAACGGTGTACTGGGGTTTACCGTTTGGATATTCTGAGTATAAGGTACGCTACCCTGGTCGAAACCCTTCCGATTGTAATCACGTTGTTGACAAGGGACTTGTGGACGATGACCCGACACCACCTAGGGACTGTTGGTCGCCCTCCCGGTAGTATAGCAAGTTACCGGATTTGAAGATTATCCCTTTCTTCGGACTTCAGATAACCCTATGATGTCCAGTGTAACTTGCTAATAATCGGTTGACTTCGTGACTAATCTCAGTTTGCGCGTAAGTTTGTTGTAAGTTGCCAGGTGCAGTTTTGTGGTTGATGGCAGCCGAGCCGCATCCGGGGATTCTTAGCTTTAATTAGATCTTTCACGTAGTAACTATATTAGTTTCTCAATGATTTTCATATCAGCCAGCAAAGTTTTTAGAAAAAATAATAGAGCATTTAGTTTTCACAGTGCATCACCACTGCAAATTGCAGAGAAATTGCAATGTGATTTGACAGGACGGAAATATGCCTATTCCACAATTCGCAGTCCGACTCTCCAAAGTTACTAACAGCCCAACAGGGCGATGCCCGCGGGCTGCTTCAGCAGCCCGCGCACCAGGGCGAAACACTAGTTATACTATATATAGCTCGATTACCACTCACTGATTGACATGATTGTTCTCCCAGAAGGAGGTGGAAAAGGGTATAATGATGTTTGGGGAAAATGTACAATACCCCAATCGAACTGGGGAAAAATTATGACATTTGGGAAAAACAAGATGGCGGCTGTGGCGAAGTTTGTAACTTTTTTGTTTTCTAACCGATTTTATTCAAACTTGCAAGAGTGGTAGATTTTGACATTTAAAATTGAGAAAATTATTTAAAAAATATAAAAACAAAATGGCGGCTGCGCTGGAGAGTTTTGAAAAATTTGATTTTTGGATCCCAAACCGCGGAGCCACAACTCTAAAGTGTTGTTTGGTTTAAGAAAAAAAAGTTTTTCAACAAAAAAGGAGATTGTTCTACGCCCATACATTGTTCGCCCCAGAGCCAACAGCAGAGAAACAAATATTTTCTAATCGTAAATGACTCGTATAAGCCCATAAGAACAAATTTTTCCCACGGACACTTCTGTGAACATTTTTATTTAAAGAAAACGAATAGATTTTGAGGTGATTTTTAATAAACGCCATCTATAAAAAGCTCTTTGAAAAATATATAATTTATTTGAAAAAAATATCTTTTTTAAGACTACATACCAAAAAATGTCGTTTAAGATCGGATTTAAATTGAAAACTTGATATACCTACTTATTACAAATATATTGACACCAATATCGATGTTTTCGTAACACCTATCATCCACCACTAAATGAACTGAATGACTAAATAATCGATAGCTCAGCGATTAGCCTGCGCTAGAATGCAGCCATTTTAACCATGGAAAGTATTTTTTTATAATGTTTAATAATTTACTTTCCATGGTTAAAATGTACTCTATAGCGATCGATGACTCAGCGGTTAGCCTGCTGGAATGTATCTAATGACAATCAATCAATGCAAATGTCAATAATTGTTTTAAAACATGGCGGATTTTATGGTATTAAAAATTAAAGTACTTTTAAAAGTGTATTAAATGTTTCGCAGTGTCCGCTTGTTATTATAATTCTCAAATCGTATATTAAAATATAATAAAAATTTAGGTACATTTCAAATGCTTGTTGGTTTTGGGGCGATTTAGAACAATCTCCTTTAATAATATCATCCTAAAAAGCCTGTGGAACACAGACACCTTGCGCTGTGATCCACAGTGATTTTCTAAATATAAATACCCCGAGCTATACAGACGCGTAAGGCACTAAGTATCGTGAAACTTGGATATTAAACTAAAATATGAAATCTCTCTTATCAAAAAAACTTTTAACTCGTCAAAAAAACATGGGACATAATTTATTTTTGGTAGGTCCTTTTAGATAGAAATCCCCAAAGAACAGCTGTTTTATCGTAATTTGCAAAATTTCTCGAAAACGGCATAGCACAATCAAACTTTTCATTTTACCTACCTTACCTAAAAATGTGTGTAATGTGTGTAGGGAATTGAAAATATCCTACCATAAATAATATAAATTGAGAGTTTTACAAAAAAATATATTTTATAAAAAAAAAATAGTTTTTCGCAATTTCCGAGTGCAATAACTAACAGCCGAACGTTATTTCATTTTTTTATTTCGTTTGATAATGTTTGTACCTACAGTCAACAGCACATCAGATTTAGACTATAGGTACTTGACCTTGTGACCGCCTTTATGCCGTACGTTATAAAAGCTGTTTTGCAGTTCAACTGTTTAACTTAACGTGCTGTCTTGTATACCCACATCAAAGAGTACTTTTGTAATATAGGAAATAAAGAATCTTGCTGGCTTTTTCTGTAAACAAGAAAATTATAATCACTGATAATGTGTTTTTTTGTCTTTTTTGTAATATTCTTTATTTATTACTTATGTCAGATAAGTGATACAATAAAACATAATTAGGTATTGTTTATTAATTATCCAAGAAACTTGAAAATGCGCTCTATCAAGCTACCGCCCGCGACGTTCTTAGGAACCAAAGTCTGCTATATTTTAATCCAGGTTAAAAAAAACTATCTGTGTGCCTTTCATCCCAATCCATCCCATTCAGCATAGCCTGCCATTTTTATGAGTTTAAGAAAAAAAATATTTTAACATACACAATAAATTAATATTAATAGTAGGATAAACTAAAAAAATATACCACTAAAAAAAATCGCAAGTATGACTATAAATCACTATTTTAATATTCTACATAATTTACCGAAACATGAAGAAGGAATACTTTAACCACAACTGTAATTTTCTGAATTGTCTGTGTTCCACAGGCTTTTTACGGTGATATTATTAAATTTTTAGTCGAAAAACCCCGCGCGCTCCAGAGCAAGCGATGCTCTGAAACACACAGGCTTTTTCTAACGTTATTAGTTAGAAAAACCCAGAGCAGTACAGAGCAGGTAGTGTCTGTACCCCACAGGCATTTCTAATATCGCTACCCGGCTGCATTTACAGCCGTTTACACCAACCAATCCGCATTGATTTGGAATACAGACAGCTGTTTTACTTTTTATCCCGGTCAAAGGTTCCCTAATGTCAACGCGGACGAAGTTGCGGGCAAAAGAAATTACATAATAAAAAATAAAAAATATTATAAAATAAAGACATAAAATTATTTGTGATCCGATTTCAGACCACTTACAAAAAACACATCCGTAGGGTTCACCGCTTACAGATTCGGCAGCGTATCTGCAAAGATAGATTGTTTTGATATTTAAATAATTTAATATATATTAAAAAATAAATGAAATAATAAAAAATAAAAAAAACAATATAAAATATATAGTTATTAAAAAATATAGATATAAAATTATTTGTGATCCGATTTCGGACCACTTACAAAAAAATTTGGTTAGTCCCCAAAACGGAAAAACTACGTCACATCCGTAGGGTTCACCGCTTACAGATTCGGCAGCGTATCTGCAAAGCTAGATTGTTTTGATATTTAAATAATTGAATATATATTAAAAAATAAATTACATAATAAAAAATAAAAAAATATATAAAATATATAGTTATTAAAAATATAGATCTATATAAAATTATTTGTGATCCGATTTCGGACCACTTACAAAAAATTTTGGTTAGCCCCCAAAACGGAAAAACTATGCCACATCCGTAGGGTTCACCGCTTATAAGCGGTGAACCCACCACCTTCTTTTGAAGTAACTTCCACAGATTCGGCAGCGTATCTGCAAAGATAGATTGTTTTGATATATTATCATTGGTGTACCAGCAATAATTTTAGGTACCATGGGCTACAGCGTCGCTTAACCACTCCTAAGGTCAAAATCGCTTGCACGCCGCGCCATCACAACCATACGTTTAGTTCGTGTAGGGGCGATCCGCGCGCACATGTATTTTGTTGCAAACTGGTTAAGCGACGCTGTTGCCCATAGTACCTACCTATATATAATTACTGCCGCATGTAACTGGATTTGAGACTGAAAAATACCCCTACCCTATTTTGAATGGCCTTCATAGCATCCTACTATAATGTGAAAGTTTGTGGGTTTGGATGTTTGTTCCTCAATCACGCAAGAACTACTGAACGGATTTGGTTGAAATTTGGCACACAAATAATAAATAGCCTAGATTAAAACATAGGATACTTTTCCCACGGGAACGGGAACCACGCGGGTGAAACCGCGGGCGGCCGCTAGTGAAATAATAAAACTTCTTTTTGAAAAAAATTACAAAAATCTTTGCCGTAAACGAAATAAAATCTCTTCGTTTTTGGTAAAATTATAATTTTATTAGTTTAAATATAATTTAAAATTCGTAGGAACACATCTAAAAATAAAAAGGCAATTATATACTTTGTTATTTTGAAAATCATCCCTTAGGTGTAAATGGGATAAGTAAACATGAAAATCGATGTGGATGTCGTTTTTGAGGTTTTATGGGATGGTGATTGCGAAAATGACATTAATTTATAGTCCAACAAGGTGGTCATGATTTAACCCCTAAAGGGGTGAAATCGGGGTTCAAATTTTTCATGGAAAAAGAATACGAAATAGACATTACAATTTTAAAATTAGTAGGAGCACGTCTAAAAATAAATAGGCAATTACATACCTACCTATTTTGTTACTTTGAAAATCATCCCTTAGGGGTAAATGGGGTAAGTAAACATGAAAATCCATGTGGATGTCGTTTTTGAGCTTTTATGGGGACAGGGACGGGGACGAGATACCTACTAATATCTCTGGACCAATTCTGATTATTGTAAAAAACTAGCTTCCGCCCGCGACTTCGTCCGCGTGGATATTAGAGAAAATCCTTAGGGAACCTTCAACCAGGATCCGACCAGCCGTTTTTACGCGATTAGGCGGGTCCCCACCAAGCGAGCAGCCTCGTGCGAGGCCCGCCTCACGAGGCAAACGTCTTGCCTCGCGAGGCAGCGCGCTTGGTGGGGACCCGCCTAATCGCGTAAAAACGGCTGGTCGGATCCTGGTTGAAGGTTCCCTAAGGATTTTCTCTAATATCCACGCGGACGAAGTCGCGGGCGGAAGCTAGTTTAACATAACATAACCCACCACGCGGGCACAGTGCGGATTGGTGGGTGTTAACGACTGCAAATGCAGCCGGGACCAACGGCTTAACGTGCCTTCCGAAGCACGGAGGAGCTCGAGATAATACATTTTTGGTCACCCATCCCATGACCGACCCTTGCGAACGTTGCTTAACTTCCGCAATCGCTGGGCCAGGCGCTAAACCACTGCGCCACCGAGCTCCTCAGCCGGCCAGAAATGTGGGAAATTAAAAAATGAGAGTTGCCGTTCCGAAAGGTAGGTAAAGGTAATGCTACTTACTTACTCTTCTCCGGCGGCGGCCATCTGCATGGCTGCAAACAGAGAAGATTTGTCATTACAGGTTTTGTCCATCAGCCATTTTTGATGTCCCCACTGCTGGGGCACAGGCCTTCCTTATAGGTGGTAAGGAGGATGGGCCATAACCCACCACGCGGGCCCAATGCGGATTGGTGGGTGTTAACGACTGCAAATGCAGCCGGGACCAACGGCTTAACGTGCCTTCCGAAGCACGGAGGAGCTCGAGATAATAAACTTTTGGTCACCCATCCCATGACCGACCCTTGCGAACGTTGCTTAACTTCCGCAATCGCTGGGCCAGGCGCTAAACCACTGCGCCACCGAGCTCCTCGTTTTACGGGTTACGGGTTTTAACATTGACAATTTCAAAATTATGACTTGATCCCGCGGTTCTGGCTGACACAACACAACAAGGGTATAGTACTTTTCTCAAGAAATGTGAGGGTAAACATCTTAGTTAATGCACTAACTTACCGGTTACCGTGTTGCTGCCTCATATGGCGCCTAAAGGAGCCATTGTTACTAAGGACTAGATGACAAATCGGGCACTGCACCTGTAATTAAAAATATTTAACTATAGGCGCCGCGGCGCCTATAGTTAAAATCTAATTACAACTTTAAACTTAGCAGGAACATGTCTAAAAATAATAGGCAAACAATTTTTAAAATCAACCCCTTAGGGGGTCAATGGGATAAGTAAACATAAAAACCGGCCAAGTGCGAGTCGGAGTCGCGCACGAAGAGTTCCGTACCAACCTGTATGGGAGCCCCCCTTAAATATTTATCTTAAATTGTTTTAAGTATTTCTTATTACCTATAGTGGCAACAGAAATACATCATCTGTGAAAATTTCTACTGTCTACCTGTTGTCGTTATTAATTTCGAGCAAAAAACGGCAAAAATATCACGGTCGTTGTATGGGAGCACCCCTTAAATATTTATTTTATTCATTTTTTAATATTTGTTGTGATAGCGGCAACGGAAATACATCATCTGTGAAAATTTCAACTGTCTAGCTATCACGGTTCATGAGATACAGCCTGGTGACAGACAGACGGACAGCAGAGTCTTAGTAATAGGGGTAATTAGGGTCCCGTTTTTACCCTTTGGGTACGGTACCCTAAAAATCGATATGGATCTCGTTATTGGGGTTTTCTGATCCAATGTCAACTGAATTTCCCCAAATTATGATTCCATATCTCAGGATAGAATCCACGTAACCATGATACGCCAACAAAGCAGTTCTTTCAATCGGTTATTTTAACTAAACGCCATAAGGCGTATCAAAAGCTATTATTTTTATTGCACAGCTTTTGTATATGCGGCTTAAAGCTGCAGTTATTGTCCAACACTATACCCAAGAATGTTACTTCGCTACTTTCTTCTATGCTCTGATTATTATGCTGAATAGATAGGTTAATGGTTTTGCTATTCCTTTGATTATGAAATTGAATATATTTAGTCTTCTTGACATTTACAATCAGATTACCCCAATAACGAGACGACGTTGACGATTGCGAAAATTACATTTATTTTCCCCTCAGGTCTTACCCTGGCCGGCCGGCGGGCGGGTCCCGCGCCTTCGGGGTTCGGGGCGCATCCCGCGCCTTCGGGGTTCGGCACGGGTTCGGCCCGTTTCGCAAAAATCTGAAAAAAAAATGTAAAAAAAAAACAAATACTAGCTCAGCGACAGGGGTCGCTACATGTATTCTCTTGGTTGGTGTGTGTCAGGCCGCAAAAAGAGTAAAAGTTACAGTTTATGTTAAGATATCGTTCGGAATACCACGGTTCGTACTCACAATATAAAAAAAAAAACTTTTTTAAAAACACCTTTTTAAAACGGACAAAATTATTACAAAAAAATCGTACTAAAACATTAAAACGGACTAGTAAAACAGACTAAAAAGTATTAAAAAAAATCTGTAAATATTTATAACCCTACAGAAATTTTAAACCTCAAAATGTGGGGCTCATTTTGTAAAATTTGTCATCCATATTGTCTTTAGCATGCGCCCCACGTTTTTAGGTTTAAAATTTCTGTAGGTATAGGGTTTTTAGTCTGTTTTTACTAGTCCGTTTTAATGTTTTAGTCCGATTTTTTTGTAATAATTTAGTCCGTTTTAGCGTGCCCGCAGACTACAGACTTTCTATCGGCCGATAGTTGGCCGGATAGTTGGTTTTGTATGAAGAATCGGCCGATACCGAATCGTTGTAGTGTGCGCACTTGCATACTTCTTCATACTGATTGGAGAGCCCGACTAAACTGTCGGCCGATAGAAAATCTGTAGTCTGCGAGCACGCTTAAAAACGTGTTTTTAAAAAAGTTTCTTTCAGTAAAATTTTATTTTCTGCTTTTTAGTTAACGAGTTAAGACTAAAAATATACCATCTCCTATCGGAGCACTCGTCAAGACGATTCAAATGAGCCCAAATGTGATGGGGTTACATGGTTTTATTACAGATTTCCAGTGGCCTTCTTCCGGCTCCATCATCAGACCCTGGAAAATATTTCCCAACAAAGTACTCATCAAGACGATTCAAACAAGCCCAAACTCGATGGGGTTGCATGGTTTTATTATAGTTTCTATGGTCTTCCTCCGGCTCATATAAGATTCTTGGTTTTACCATAAAGTTTTCTTACAGGTGAAATTGCCTATACCTCCATCGATAGAATTTGAAAGCAATATTGCCCATCAAATGTAAAATGAAAGAGAAATTTTTTGTTCCCAAACATGTTAATTGCATGAAATAATGATATAAAAAGCTGCGTAATAAATAATTATCCATGAGTAAAATATATTTTTTTTTACTTGCATTACAAAAGTTTTCCCCAGTAGGCAAATTTCAATCCGAACACTAGAGTCGACGACGGTTCTACTTTCCATTACAGTCTGCTTAGAGCATTCTAAGACAGTCTGTATACATTTTGATTAGTGTTTAGTGCGAGTGGCTCGTTTAGTGTTTAGTGTTTAGCAAAAAACACGTTCGGACAGTCTCTGATTAGTGTTAAGTAATTGTTTTTTGCTAAACACTAAACACTAAACGAGCCACTCGCACTAAACACTAATCAAAATGTATACCGGCCATAAGTTGGCCTTGAATTTGGGGGTGAGAGTGAGGGGGGAGGGAGGGGGGCTCCCTTACCCCCCTCCTAAAATGTGGGAGTTAGGAAATGGATACTTTTTTTTAATGAATTTTCAATTTCCCCGTCGTAGACTTAAAGTAATAATAACAGCCAAATTACTGTTATTTTTCGGCAATTAAAGGAAGGCCAAGTCACACAACATTAACTATAATAATAAAGGAATCGCAGTAAGGAACCTTACACTTGGCACGACTTAGTCTAGATTTCATTACCTTTTAAACAAGCAGCTTCATCGGGATATATACTTTACACTCGATCTACCGCTTCATTCACAGTTGCTCGACACATATTTTTTATAACAGTGTTTATGTAATTTAGCAATAATAAAATTAGGTACAATTCTTTTTTTTACGTCTTTGTTACGTCAACTTTGGCAGTTGCCATATTTCTTTTTCTTCTTTTCTTATTTTGTTTTAGCAATCTACTCTCCTACCATAGAGGAAATAATCACTACGTTTTAAGAGACGGGACTCAGTACTGGCAAAATTATTCGCGTTCCCAGCGTTTATCGATAATTATTTGTGGTTCCGTGCTACCACCTCTCTGATGATTTGTCGATAAAAATACAAAAAATAAAATAAACATTTTCATCATAATAATACATTTAATATTGGTATGAAAATTAAAAAACAAAATATTTTAGCGCTTAGGCCTTATAGTCTGTTGTCTTCTTTTTTGATTTTAGCCGTAGAAGTAATAAGTGTTTTTAATACTGACGACTCTATGATGGAGTCCGAGATTTTAACTGTTTTTGTGAAGAGTCTTTATTGTTATATTTTATTATAATCTATTTTTTGCAGAAGTTTCTTTTTTCGGAGACTAATTGTGACATCTGAAACAAAAACAGAAATTTTGGGTCAAACTAATTTGTATAAACTGTTAAAATAATAAGTTTGTCAGAAAAAATATTTTTGGTACAAGCTTTTATTGTCGACTGAACTCAAGCTGAACTCTTGTCCGCCATATTATATTTAAGGTGCGGAGACATTTGTCTGACGCCACGCGTTAACACGTTTTAACACGCCGTCAGATGGTAAAAAAACACGATAGGTAACGTCGAAATATTGTAAATATTTTGTATTAACCTTTTCTTTAAACGACTTTTCTTTCGGTTGAAACAACTGCGTTGAAAGTGGTCACCACAAATAAATTTATTTTTCATAACTTTGTTAATAAGAATACAGGCTAGGTCCTCATTGCCCATTATTTGATCCCATTGTCTGCAACTGAGAAATATTGTTAGTACCTAGTTTTATAATGTGTTCTTGGTGACATGATTAAAAAAACACGTACGTTTCAGTAAATTCAATTTTACACGAATCAAACCACTTAAATTCAATTAATTTAATTCCAAAACAAACAGAAATAATCTCGGAATATGTCAACTATGACAACTGTGAGTTGAAGTAGGACGGAAAACGGAGAGAATGAGACGGCAATATCCACCATTATATTTGGACTAAACCTGCTTACAAAATTTTACTAAAATCGGTTGAGAAATGCTACCTATAGAGGAAAACAGACAGCCCTGGAAAGCCGGACTGAAGTATGTATTTTTAACATTTCTCCGTCATTTTGAAAAATTTCCAAAAACTGGCGTGACAAAAAAATCTATATTATTTTCGAACCGGCTTACAAAATTTCACGATAATCGGTTGAGAAATGCGACCTGTAGAGGAGAACATCCAGCGTCAGAAAGCCGGACTGAAATATATTTTTCTTACATATCTCCGCCGTTACGAAAAATTTAGAAAAACTGTCTCAACTTGAAAAAATCTATATGATTTTTGAACCTGCCCACAAAATTTCACGAAATTCGGTTAAGAGATGCGACCTGTAGAGGAGAAAAGACAGAGCCGGAAAGCTGGACTGCAATAGGTTTTTTTTACATATCTCCGCCATTTCGAAAAAAATCGAAAAAGTGGCGTGACAAAAAAAACTATATCATTTTCAAACCTGCTCACAAAATTTCATGAGAATCGCTTGAGAAATGCGACCTGTAGAGGAGAACAGACAGCGCTGGAAAGCCGAAAAACCTGTTTTTTTAACATATCTCCGCCATTTTGAAAAATTAAAAAAATTTGGCTCGACAAAAAAAATCCATATAATTTTCGAACCTGCCCCAAATTTTCACGAGAATCGGTTGAGAAATGCGACCTGTAGAAGAGAACATACAGACATACGAAAGAATTTTTGCCCAAGCTGAAGCAGAGACGCTTCGCTCGCACTTCGTACTCGCTCGGTCAATAAAATATTTTATATTTATTTCATACATGCGACCAAATGCGACCTCATTTCGTCCATATATACTCTTTATTTTTTTAAATTATCAACCTTCTTTTTAAACAATCCTTGGTAGGTATATATTAGTGATTTTTTTATACTTTTTTTTATCAATTTTTAGGGTTCCGTACCCAAACGGTAAAAACGGGACCCCATTACTAAGACTCCGCTGTCCGTCTGTCTGTCTGTCTGTCACCAGGCTGTTTCTCTTGAACCGTGATAGCTAGAGAGCTGAAATTTTCACAGATGATGTATTTCTGTGGCCGCTATAACAAAAAATACTAAAAACAGATTAAAATAAATATTTGAGGGGGGCTCCCATACAACAAATAGTTTTGATTTGCCGTTGTTTGCTTGAAATTAATAACGACAACAGGTAGACAGTTAAAATTTTCACAGATGATGTATTTCTGTTGCCACTATAATGACTAGTGGCTCCGTGAGCTGTAGGCCTCGCGACAAATAAAATAAAATGTCGCCATGAAGTTTTCAAAGCACACGGTAGGTACGTGAGCATTGCAGCTAGATGGTGCTTCTAATTTTGATCATTTTTCAAAATGGGTGAGTATTTTTTTTATAAATTTGGAAAAATTGGCTTGACTGAACAATTATATATAATTATCGAACCTGCTCACAAAATTTCACCGAGATCGGTTGAGAAATGCGACCTGTAGAGGAGAACAGCCAGCGCTGGAAATACGGACTGAAATTTGATTTTTTTACATTATCTCCGTCATTTTGAAAAATTTCCAAAAACTGGCGTGACAAAAAAATCTATATTATTTTCGAACCGGCTTACAAAATTTCACGATAATCGGTTGAGAAATGCGACCTGTAGAGGAGAACATCCAGCGTCAGAAAGCCGGACTGAAATACATTTTTCTTACATATCTCCGCCGTTACGAAAAATTTAGAAAAACTGTCTCAACTTGAAAAAATCTATATGATTTTTGAACCTGCCCACAAAATTTCATGAAATTCGGTTAAGAGATGCGACCTGTAGAGGAGAAAAGACAGAGCCTGAAAGCTGGACTGCAATAGGTTTTTTTTACATATCTCCGCCATTTCGAAAAAAATCGCAAAAGTGGCATGACAAAAAAAATCTATATAATTTTCAAACCTGCTCATAAAATTTCACGAGAATCACTTGAGAAATGCGACCTGTAGAGGAGAACGGACAGCGCTGGAAAGCCGAAAAACCTGTTTTTTTAACATATCTCCGCCATTTTGAAAAATTAAAAAAATCTGGCTCGACAAAAAAAATCCATATAATTTTCGAACCTGCTCACAAATTTTCACGAGAATCGGTTGAGAAATGCGACATGTAGAAGAGAACATTCAGACATACGAAAGAATTTTTGCCCAAGCTGAAGCAGAGACGCTTCGCTCGCACTTCGTGCTCGCTCGGTCAAAAAATACTAATAAAAACAAAATAAATATATAAGGGGGCTCCCATACAACAAACGTGTTTTTTGCCGTTTTTTGGTACGGAACCCTTCGTCCGTGAGTCCGACTCGCACTTGGCCGGTTTTTTTTCTATCTTTTTCCCATATTTTTAGGTTTGCATACGGACTTTTTGGCGCCATTTCGTCGAGTTCGGTTCTGTGTCTATTTTAATTCTTTGCAAATTGATTAATTGTGGATATTGTGTCTTAAAATTGTTTAAAAACAAAAAAACAGACTTCACACAACCTGAAAATAAAAACAAAAACAGCTTCAAAATTAAATACCTCTAAAAAGCAAGAAATAATTTTCTAATCACCTACGCATATCACTGTAATAAAACACGTCTATTGAAGTCGGGTGGGGCTGGAGGACAACTTCTTTTTTTAATTCTAAGAGCCCCACCCGACTTCAATTGACGTGTTTTATTACAGTGATATGCGTAGGTGATTAGAAAATTATTTCTTGCTTTTTAGAGGTATTTAATTTTGAAGCTGTTTTTGTTTTTATTTTCAGGTTGTTTGAAGTCGGTTTTTTTGTTTTTAAACAATTTTTTATTTTATTCTTTTTAGTGTAATCACAATACAGTTCCTATTTGATTTTGAGGAGTTCCCTTGCGTATCTTTGATATCCAAGGTCCAATAACAATGAAATCAAAATGGTATCATCTATGAAGTATCTTCTTTCAAACAAAAAAGGAATCATCTAAATCGGTACATAAACAAAGAAGATATGGTCGATCATCCGTATAAGTTCACAAAATGGTAACGAAAACGACAGTGTTTTCAGGTTTTCCTGAAAAGTACTGAACCGATTTCAAAATTTTAAAAAATGGGACCAACTTGAGAACAAACCTAATCTAATAACGTTTGAATCATTTCAATCGGTTTAGCCGTCTTCGAGTAATCGGTGTACATACAAAAAACAAAAAAAAAAAAAAACGGGTCGAATTGAGTACCTCCCTCCTTTTGAAGTCGGTAAAAAATTGGTGCAGTTTTGTGGTACAAGTGTCTACGCAACTGAACAATATGTGGGATAATTGAAATAGGCGCGATCTCGGTTCTGTGAACCTGAGACTTTTATTGTAGTAGTGGCTACCTCGGCAGAACTTACCGAGTAAACTGTCTTGATTTACTTGGTGCCAAATGCTCCAAGCAGCATTGGAATGCAATGCACCCGCATTCTAATGTAAACTGAAACAATACCTATACCACTGACTGAACTATTCAACACTTGACACTGGCAAAAATTACTTCCAAGAGGAAAGTAAATTACCAAAACAAAAATAAGAAGATGAAGGTTTGCAGACGATTTTGTAGCGGGACTACTATCGCACTTAACTGAATTTTTAAAACTTTCATAGAATCTGTAAGCACAAAGACAACATTGGGGTTTCGTCTAATAATACAAGGGTTTAAGTTGTTTAAAGAGACTTCTATTTTCTAAGCAATTTATAAGTAAACATGATATCATATCTACTTACTTCTGTGCAAGTGTCTTAGTGACTGACTACGAATAACGATGCTACGTAAAAAGAAACAACTGATTATATTTTTTTGGTACACAATTAACTTACTTTTTACTTTTTTTGCAATGACAATGTTAAATCGATGTCGAATTACATTTTTGTTAACATAAATACTAAAATATTTACGTGGTTTTTATATTAAATAAAAATTAAGTATATAAATAAAAAAAGTACGTATTTCGAATATTGTTTCAGATTTTTTAATAAATAACATATTTGAAAACACTACCAGAGCGAGCATGCAGATATCCACGCTTGTTTATCTAAACTTTATTGGCATGACTGTGCTGGACTGACGAATTGCATAAATTGACAAGTTAAGTAAAGTGACGAGTTATAGAAACTGACCAAAAAGGAAACTGACCAATTGACGAATTTCGCGAAACTGACGAATCAAGTAAACTGACCAGTTTGAAAAACTGACGAATTAGGGAAACTGACGAGTGATAACCCGACCCATATTTAGATTTTACTCACGACCATAGAAATAGAATGTCAAAGAACAACAATGTCAATAAACAGGTGATCCGAAAACGAATGTATACATTTTATATGAGATACGTAAAAAATTCACCCACCAATCCGCATTGGGCCCGCGTGGTGGGTTATGGCCCATCCTCCTTACCACCCATAAGGAAGGCCTGTGCCCCAGCAGTGGGGACATCAAAAAAGGCTGATGGACGTAAAAAAATACTTAGTTCATAAAATATGACTATATATGGCAAAGGAAATTAATTAAAGTATGTTCCATACTGTTTTCTTCGTCGGTAAACGAATAAATGTAGAGAAATTTGGTTTTAGAGAAATTTGTGGCAATATCTTATTTACCTGTGAAAAGTGTGATTACTTGGATTGTTTCTTTTTGTCACATCACAATTACTTAGAGCACAAGACACCATGGCTCCACGATACCTTTTTTTTTTATTCTAATTAAGATTAACAAATATTTTAAACAAACTGTGATTGCTCATTTGCTAGGCGGGACGCTAGGGGCTCTTACTGTAAAAAATGGTGGCACATGTCACTTCATCCTTTGTCTCTTTTTTACATAGACCGTGCGTGTCCGTATGATGTTAACTTCTCTTTTCCACGCTTTGTTGGTCTTCTTGAGCGCAGCGAAAATTTTTCTATGTCTATGCTCACGACACACGTATAGCGGTAAACTATACTTTCGCATACATGTGAAAAATAAATAGTGTCTTTCTAATCTATGGTAATTAATAGCTCAGTATCATCGGAAGTACGTTGCTTCGGAAGTCGTCTGCGAGTAAGTTGCTTCGTAGCAACGTTATTCGTAGTATGCTACGATAAGTATACAGCCCTAATTTATTCTCGTTCAATTTCACTCACCAAATATCCTACTAATATTATAAATGTGAAAGTTTGTGGGTTTGGATGTTTAGATGTTTGTTCCTCAATCACGCAAAAACTACTGGACGGATTTAGTTGAAATTTGGCACACAGATAGTAGATAGCCTAGATTAAAACATAGGATACTTTTTATCCCGATATTCCCACGGGAACGGGAACCACGCGGGTGAAACCGCGGGCAGCCGCTAGTATTCTCCATAAAATGCTCGTTATACGTAAGTTATCGAGTTACTAGGATAGCCAGTTCGACTGATGAGGATTCCGGGTGTAGTGCGCTTCCACCTTCGGCCTTATCGTCACTTAACATCAGGTGAGGTGAAGGCCAAGCATTACCCCGTTGTGCATAAAAAAGACACTGTCTTATTTACAAAAAGTATCACATCTCAGCCCTACATTCGCTGTTTATAGACACTAATACATAGGCGACGCCTACACTACACACACAGTAAATACTGAAATCCATCAGAATTTAATCAAGGGCATATTTCACAAAAGATTAGTAAATTAACTACAATAATTTACCATTTTAACATTGAAAATGTTTTTTCGATCGCTCCGGTAGGGCCCCATTTTCGCTGAAAGTGTGTTTGCCCCGTGGTATATAGTGGTTTAGGGCCATGAGGACGTATGCGGGCTCAAAAGACGCAGAATAGAGGGAGTGATAGGGGGGGCGATATGCTCCCTTAGCGGCGCGTGGAGCGTCGCCGTGCGGTATTACTCGGACGTCATAGCCATGTGGAACTTTGCAGCTTTGAGATACGAAGATTTATTAGGACTTAATAGACGCGGAAAATTAAGGGCTTTAGGATAGTATAGACAAATTTTGGAAAAGTCGATTATTTCTTATAAAAATAAAAAAAATAAAAAAATCTAAGTTTAATACGAAGATCTATTAGGACTTAATAGATGCGGAAAATTGAGGGCTATAAACAAATATTGGATAAGTTGATAATTTCTTTTAAAAATCAAAAAATCTATGTTTTGTACGAAGATCTATTTGGACTTAACACGGAAAATTAAGGGCTTTAAACAAATTTTGGAAAAGTTGATTATTTCTTTTAAAAATAAAAAATAAATCTATGTTTTCTAACATATTTTTTAACAACGGAAACAATAATTCTAATAAGTACATAGCTAACACACATCGGATTTGGAGAATTGCTATAGGAACAATCACGTTCTTTATAGACATTACAGAGGCCCGATGTGATTTAGCGGGGCGCCGGGCGGTGCGCGAATCAGTCGGGCATCGCACACTTTTTAAATTTTGAATAAAAGATCGCCTAAAGTCATTAATAAACTAAAATTTCGTGCCTATCAGTCGCAGTAATTACGTCTCAGTTTGAACTCTCAGGTTTGGTTTGTCGCAGGTGAAGCCCGAGGCGAAGCCGAGGGCTTCAAAACAAATCTTGGAAATTTTTATATTTTTTAGGTAGTAGTAGGTACTACCTTTCAATAAAATAGTAGGTAATGTTTATAACAATGAAATAACTTCATATGAATTTCATGCACACGAATCGCAGATCCAAATTGGCTTTGCTGTGATTTCAAAGTACTTATTGTAAGTACTAATTCAAACAAAGGAATATTTTTTATAAAATTCAATACATTCAATAATCTATAATAGGTAGATTCATTTTCAATGCCCTTTCAAGTCGTGTAGAGCACGAGATCTGTGAATTTTTGTTATTGGGGTAGAATTTCGTTTTAGAATTTTCTACCTCAATTACAACAATGGTAAATTATTGTAGTTAATTTAATAATCTTTTGTGAAGTATGCCCCTGATGAAATACTGATGTATTTACTGTGTGTGTAGGCGTCGCCTCAGGTACACCAAAATGCTTTGTCAAAAAGTTGTTTACAAAATAGTTAGTCACCGTGCGTGTCCGATATCTCTATGGTGTTAAAATCAGTAATTGGTAAAATCTGGCATTTAGTGCTATGGTAGCGGTGGTAAATAAATATTACGTTAGTGTTAGTGGGAATAAAAAAAAATATTACGTTATTACGCAGGTAGTATCTACTTAATACCTAAATGTGTACAAATTTTGCACTCCTTTGTCACCTTTTATTAAGAATGTCAACATTGAAAATTAATTAATTTTCAGATGTAAAACTATAAGTACCTACGCAATTTACAACTATGAGTCACGTCACGATCACATCACGAGTAACGACTTTTTTTAAAGTTACTTAAGAATTCTGTTTTCTGACAAATATATGCCTTCTTTTGAATATGATCTCTGAATGAAAAGGATAACAGTAAACTTTGTAGGAGGACACCCTCCTTGGATTTTCATTTTTCGCACAAGAAAACATTATCTGGTGTGAAAAATAAAAAGTCAAGGAGTACACTAATTATTAAGTAAGAATTAAGTAAAAAAGGATAAAAAAATAAATAAACCGATAATACCTAATTAATTTATTCAAGTGCAGATTTTTTTAAGTTATTCAAATGGCTTAAACATATCCCAGAGAGATAAGGAGGAATATCAATTTTAAACAATCTATAATTATTTTAGCATAGAAACATAAAAAAATATAAGTCAGTTTGTATTTTGTTAGTCGGTTATTGTTTATTTTAGTTCTACGACGTATACCTTAATTTCAACGTTGTAACATGTAGCCTCCATAGCTCAGGGGTTAGAGCACTGGTCTTGTAAACCAGGGGTCGAGAGTTCAAATCTCTCTGGGGGCAATTGAATTTGTTTTGTTTTTTGTTAAATTTTTATAGTCTGACTTAACTTTCGTTAAAATTAAAGTCAGATATAAAAATTATTGATTACTTTTTATAAAAAAAAATCATTAAATTTTTACATTTTCCATCCAAAATATAAATTGGATTGGATTGTAATTAGATTTAAAACGGTAAGTTAGTAATTTGCTAAAAAAAGTTTTTTTAATGATTTTGTAATATAAGAGTTTCTTTATCTTTATGCCAAATAATTATTTTATTGATTCCTCGTTTTAGTACAATCCTCGAGCTTTCATAAACAGCTATAAAGCGTTGAAACGTTAGTAAAAAAATAATCTCATTAGAATTAAATAAAAATGTCATTATCACGAACTACAACTCGAAATTTGAAAACGTTGATAAGTTTCTATTTACAAAAAAGTTATGTAAACTTGAAAAAGTTTTAAACGAAAATTACCTTTTACATAAAATAAAAAGACAGGTTCCAAACCGAGTAAGCCCCATTTGGTTAGGCTGGTGCCTTCAACATTAACTTTGCTCTGAGCAACGCGCAGGCGCGGCGCCGCGCAGGTTTACCCCCCTGCGGCACCGGCCCGGCCATCATCGTCACGATACGGCGCTTTCCGCCTCGTCTCCGGGGACTTTCCACAGGGTGATGTAACCATGAAGGTTCTGCATGTAACCCCGACGGCTGAACTGGTTGGAACCCCATCGTTAAACAAATTTAAGAGTATTTAAGCTTTGAAAAGGAAAAGTTTTAATAGCGCGTTTCAGGTTTTTTGTAGCTATCTTTTAAATGAAATAAATTGAAAAGATAGTCATTTTCTCAATCACAGATGTAAAAGAAATGTTTTATTCTATGAAATAAGGTTGATCCGATGCGGCAAGGATATCCGATTACGATGTGAAAATTTAATTTTCTTACAATTTTTATGCTGCTGACGCCATCTAGTATGTTTTGTGTGAACTAACTTAGGCGCAAACTCAGTGATGAATTCAAGGATAACATTTCATAAAGTATGCGAGTAGTGAATAAAGAGAATAAAAAAAATGTCGTTGTTGCTCTGCTTTATTTATATTTCACGACTTTTCCAAGGAAAAGGAGGCCATAAATTAAAGTGGTATCATTTCACGTCTCCTTCAATGACCATAAACCTAACTTTGCTGTAAAGGTACAAAGTTTTAAATTGTTTGTTTGTTACATCCGTGATTCGTAATGAGAGATTTTTTTCCTCTACATGGCAAAGTTAATCTTATTGGAAAGGCAATAAGTTACAGGTTTGTTTGTTACTGTTCAGATGCGCAAACGCAGGTGTGCGACCGCCTGGCCGTCGCCGTCGCCTTGGCTACCTCTCGGATATGGTATTTTCATTTATTAATTTGCTTGCTTTAACCGACACGCCAATGTATTTAAACTTATTCTTTAAGGTGGTACGTCAAGCTCAGTAGCGCCTCAAGCTCAGTGGCACTACTGAGCTTGACGTACCACCTTAAGCGATAAAAGCTTGTAAGCACAAAAGCACGGAAATTTTACCATTTACTTACAATGTGTTTTGGGTATAAAAATCAACACGCACATCGAACGCTTTTGATTTAAATTAGCAAATAATTACTCAATAATCATAATAACATTAGCGTTAAAAAATAAAGTTTACAAAATGTTCAATAACATTACTTTGCTCTACAAATGACTAAGGCGACAGGTTGTTGTTTATACTAGACTAGAATATCTAAAGAAGTTAACAAAAAAGTATTATGTATTTGAATTATAACGTTAGAACAAAATATAATAGATCAAGTATATTTTATTCACGTATAAGTAATTAATTAGTGCTTCTACCCACTCTTAAGTTTTTTCTTTATTTTTGTTAGGCATTTTTCGTATCACTATTTAAAAAACTTGCTACGCTCTTACATATGTAATAAAAATATTGGAAAATAGGTACAAATTAAAACTGGAAAATTGTTTGGTAGGAAAATATAGAGGATTCAAAAGTACTTAACAATTAATTTTATTTGAATAAAGCTTATTTGACTTTGCCTTTTACCTTAACGTAGGTAATTAATAGGAGTTGGTTGAAATAAATAATTTAATGAAATAAATTACGTCTATATCTTGTCTTCTCATTGATTTTATTATTTCAGCCTCACATCTTGATGCTAATTCTGTCCAAATTTGCGTAGCGCCTTCGCATTCCAAAGGTGCCCATTCTGAAAACCAAGACATGCTAAACAAAGGCCCTTCGTTCGTGACTTTATAATCTCAAAAACATGGTTCAAAATTGAGTTAATCGAACCAAATATCGCGAATCCTTCTTCGTAGGCGCTCAAATGCCAAAATTCCAACCAGTGGTTTTTGCGTATGGTCAAGTGGAAAAACCCGTAGTCGGCGCCGGCGACCTCGCCTGTCAAAATTGTTAAATATTACATGTCCAGATAGTTGAGATAATTGAGTTTGGCTAAACGCAAGGAGGCGGTATCGTAAGTTTTTTGCTGATATGCTAATTTGTTTTGGATAACTTTTTTAAGACTCTATATACAGCAGAGCATGTGTCACCAAATGGTGGACCGCAGACCAACGGTTTTCAGCCTTGGTTGCTAATTATCATATATTCTACCAAATGGACTGCGACAGCTTTATATTTGTTATAAACTGACCCGCACTGAAACTATTTGGCGATCCCTGCTATACAGGGTTACTTGTAAAACACCAACATCTAGATTACTATAATCATAAACAACAAAATTTGTTCTACGACTTTTCCGAAAACTGACAAAAAATCGACTCTCCATCCAAATGTACGAACAGCTGATCGAGTCTTGAATGAAAAGTTGTTTTTTGTCTGTTTTTGGAAAAGTCGTAGAACAAAATGTTGCATTGTATATGATGTTAGTAATCTACTCCTGCGATGTTGTTGGTGGTTTACAAATAACCCTGTATAATGACAAGCTTAGAGTCCAAAGTAATTTTCGACTATAAAAGCTAAAAACAAAAACAGTAATTTTATCTTGATTTTTGATAACTTTACGGAATCCCTAACAAACTTGGGTTTAAAACTGCATAATAACAAGATTGTGTAACTAAAAACTTTGGGAAACCTTTAGAACTAAACAATAACAAAATATTCAAGGGTCACAATAAATGCCCTCTATAAAGGCATTTGAGATAATAGGGAATATGCATCAATTTTTTTTTTATCCAAATCAAAAGTATAATGCGTGAGAAAATCAACTGTAATATTAAAACTATTTTCTTGGGTTTTTTCTCGTGATATAGTTACTTGAAGTTAGCACGCAGCAACAGCCGAAAACGCTCCATACAAAACGGACATGATATATGACGTCACATATCACGTTTCAGGCGAGCGTTTACTATGGAGTTAGCCAAGAATTTTCAATTATTTTCAATTATCTCCCTAAATTTTGCGTTTAAGTACATATGTGTCATACAAAAATTTTTTTCTTATTCGGTATTCTATCTGACTGTTAAGTTCATTATATTCGAAAGTGAAAACAAAAAATCGTTATTTTTCATCGTGTGATAAAACTAAAATAATACATTATTATTTTTTATTTTCCTGTTCCATCATGTTTTTATACGTGTCCGAAGCGATCAAGCTCAATTTTATCAAAATCGGTGACTTATGCATATTCCCTATTACTTGTAAGATTGGCAAAACGCACGAAGCTTGTATTGTACTTGTTTTTTTTTTGTTTGAAGCACCTCAGTGGTTTAAAATGCAAAATTGTTTTAGTTACTTGAAAAGCTTGGGTTACAAAATTTAAAATAAACACACAAATAAAAATACTTTGGAATACCATAAGGAACCAGTAAGTAATTATAAAATACTAGCCACCTCCACGTCTTCGTCTGCGTAGACAGTTATTTTTTCTATCCATCGGAAAGGGTCACCCTAATGTCGTTTTATTATTCAGCTCCCCTAGCATCACCACTGAAACGCGATGTTATAGCGATTAAGACAATGAATTTTGACAGTTAAGTGTCGGTAAAACGCTATCGATATATCGTGTTCGGTGGTCATGCTAAGGGGCAGTATCGGAATTCTTAAAAATGCTGTTTGTAACTTACAATGAAATTTGTAGCAGACTAATTAAATATTATTATTAAAAAATATAATGATTAAGCATAAACATTTTAAAGTACCTATATACACAGACCTTAAACTGAATTCTTAAGAAAAGTAAGTTTTCCGATGCTTATTTTCATGAAGTGTTGGTAAGTCATATTTTTAATGGGTGACTTATTCTACATTTCTTTTTTGTTCTCTTCATATATTATAGTCGAAGTGGCTCTGTAGTTAAAAATGTTAATATTTGGCTTTGATAAGCCTGTAGTCTACTTGTATAAAGGAAAATATTACAGTTATCAAGATTTTAAGCTTTATCTATCTATACTGATTACAGCGAAAAACATTAGCTTTGAACTAAAAATAAAATTAGAGAGTTTTACCCTTTTACCTGGAATAAAATATTTGAGTATGTGCACATAAACAACACAGATTAGTGGTCATTTACCGGTCAATTCTCCTTTCAAGACTCAAGATAACTCAAAAACTCGTTTAATGACTCTGTTCCTAAGAAACGGAACACTTAATTTTGTTACTAAGTTAATTAAGAGAAATTATTTCTCAAGATTAATAACACGCCTGTTTCACAGCTTCCGGTTAGCTCCTATCTGCTGGTTACATTTTTAAAATTTAATAGATTTTTTATAAAATTATCTATTATCTTTTGATTTTTCGTATTCACAATGCAATTTTTTGCTATGTTTATGGAAAATATCGACTCACCCACACCCGTAATTTCTCTGAAGAATCTGCTAGTATTCGGTTAGTGCATTATTGGGCCGAATTCCGAACTGGTCCCGTCTGAGAAGCTACAGGTGAGTTAATTTTTGCAGTTTTTATTTAAAATTATCAGTCAAGTTTATCTCTCTTTATGCTCTAGTCGGTGAAGTCTCCTCCACTGCTCCCTAGTAGGGAGAAGTGGAGAAGACTTAGGGAGTCCCTACAAATTGCTATATTCTTGATCTCCTGATACGACGCGACATCTATCGTCTCCCTCATTTGCTCCATATTGGTTTATCGAGGCCTCCCCCTCTACCTCTTGCCTTCCACTTTTCCTTCAAATTGTCGTGTCGTATCAGATGTTCCAACATCTTTCCTCTTCTGATTTCTAGCATCTTCAAAAAAGTTGTCTGTTCTCTCACCATTCCCAACACCTCGTTGCTCCTTTTTTTGTCTAACTGTAACATATTCGGAACCTGTCAAACTTACAGTTTATTCTTCGAATAATTTACTTAGAAAGATACATGTTGTTAACAATGTCTAATTTTATTATGGTGACCTTCAGAGCAACCAGTCATGCGGTTGCTTTAATATTTTCTTATTTTTCTACAGTGACTCTGTGAAACCATAAAAACAGTTCATGGAAGTACAAAGATTTCCAACGAATACAAGCCACCGTACATCTTCAAAGGTATTAAAGTGGAATGTGACACTTATTTAATGCCTTCCATGCCTTCCACTGAGGCACAGTACATATAGCTAAAGCAGTATCTTAACCTTAACCACAGGATATACAACGTGTTACAAAATAACCCCCAATGCCTGAATATGGCAGATAGGGACCATCAAACTGAACAACTTTTATTATAGATAGGACCTATCTATGGTTGTTGGACCAACTCTGAAATCACGAAAAGATATATAGTCAGGTGGGGTAAGTGAAACACCCAACCATATCTAAGAAACTATCGTAGTTTATTCTCATAGCGATGTGTCGATAAAGCAGGAATGACGAATTACTTCCCTTGACACAACACAGATATCGCTGCGACCATTAAACTAGCTAGTAAACCAAAAAGAAATTCATTAGATGTCAAAACGCAAAACACGATGTTTTTTTGATAAATCTTTAAAACTGGACCCTATTTTATGAGAATTTGATACATTTTGGATATTAACGGTTAAACATGATCCTTTTGTCCGGTTTTTAATTAAATGGACACAATATTTAAAGCTATTTTGGCCACTGTTTGACTTCCCCCTTGTCAGGGGTAAGTGAAACACTTCTTAGCTTTTATATTCTTTTCGTGATTTTGTTGCTTAATGCAAGTCTTTAGATATTTATATTCACCGTTAAAGGCTGATTTAATTAGGAGTACATTGCCTATACAGCTACTTTAATTGCGAGTTTTATAGCTTTACTACACCTTGTTAAATAAAAATAAAAATAAAGTATGTTTCACTTACCCCACTTGACAATACAACTGTTTCATATAAAAATTGATAACGAAATTTCAAAAAATATGAAATAGCATTTTTTTTTCGCGATTTCAGAGTTGGTCCCAAAGTAAAAGGTGTTCAGTTTGACGGTCCTTATCTACCATATTCTACATTAGGGGTTATTTTGTAACTATATGTATATATATTTTGTAACTATATGTTTTTTTTTTTTTTTTTTAAATATTGTATACTGTCTCGTTATATATGCCGTGCTGCGCTGGGCGGCGTCGGTCGGAGTAGGATTCACACATATGGGTTGACATAACTATGGCATATATTACCGCAGCAATTCAATTAAATCCAACCAAATCGCCTTATGATGAACGCTCGACCGCCCGCTCCGCTTATGCGAACAAGTCCGAAGCCCTAACGACACCTGCGCGTCGCGTATTAGATAATAATAAGGTTAAAGAACAACTACTTGGTACCGAGTTCGATGAATTACTAACCTACGATTGTCCTGTACAGATTTATATGGCCTTAAACAGTTTATTTAACGATATCTATGAGAGTAGTTATATAAGTAAAAAAATATCAAAGAATAGTAATCGAGGTAAAAATTTGTGGGTGACTAGTAATATGAATAAGCGTATTATAGAAAGAGACAGATTGTTTAGTATATGGTGTAACGATGTTAAAAACATGGCAAAAAGATTGGAATATACTAAATTTCGTAATAAGTGCACCAAAATATTTTCAAAGGCCAGAAATAATTATGAAAAGAACTTAATTATTGAATGCAAAAATAATATTCGGAAGCTATGGGAAAGAATTAATGTTTTATTAGGGAATAACAAAAATGACATAGATAAGAATATATTAAAAAACATGAATGGTAACGATAATGTTCAAGATATTTGCAATGAATTCGCTTCTTGTTTTGAAAATGATGTTAACTTAACTAGACAAAACTGTGGAATTAAGTTATTGAACCGAGACTCCTATGTAAATGAACCTAACTTATGTATGAGGTGGAAAAATGTAAGCAGTCACGATGTGGCATTAATAATCAAACAAATGTCGTCAAAAAAATCTCCTGGTAGTGATTCGATCCGTATGGGTGACGTTAAATTAATTTCTGATAAAATAAGCCCCGTTATTGCTAAACTTACTAACTTATGCATCAAATACTGTAAATTCCCTGCAAAACTTAAAGAATCTATTATAAGACCAATATATAAAAAAGGCGACCGTAAAAATTTTAATAATTACAGACCAATAGCAATATTATCTAGCATAGAAAAGATAATTGAAAAATGTATCATCAACCAACTCAGTTCCTATTTAAGGTCGAACAACATCTTAAACGACTGTCAATATGGGTTCCAAAAAGGTAAAAGCACTGTTTCACTAATAAGTAAATTCACAAATGAAATTAACGAATATTTGCATAATAAAAAAATAGTTGTTTCAGTGTTCTTTGACTTTAAAAGGGCTTTTGACGTTTTGGAACATGACACCTTGATTAAAGCCATCGAAGAGTGCGGTGTCAACACCCCATTAAGCCCCTGGTTCCGTGAGTACCTTTCCGAACGGACTTATTGTGTCAAGGTGGGTGGCTGCCAAAGCTCGCCCAAGACGGTGCTGTGTGGCGTGCCGCAAGGATCAGGAAGTGGTCCTATCTGCTTCCTGATGCACATCAACAGCTTGCCCAATGTGGTACAACACTGTTCCACATACATGTTCGCAGACGATCTATGCATACTTAGAGCCGGTACCGACTTGAGCGAGATTTGTGAACTTGTACAACAGGATGTAAATAATATAGTCAAATGGTGTCATGACAATGGTATTGTAATAAATCAATTAAAGACACAAATGTTAATAATAAGGTCACCTCATAGTAATAACAGGAATCTAAATGTAAATGTTAAAATTGTCACTCATAGCCACGACTGCATCCATAAAAACACTAGCATAACATGTCACTGTAAACCTATTGACATAGTTCTTCATGCAACATACTTAGGAGTAATTGTTGATGAATTTTTCTCATGGACTGTACACATTGACCACATATGTAATAAAATGCAAATTTTATTGGGTAAATTCTATCATCTTAAACATAAAATACCATTAAATATTTTAAAATGCTTGTACAAGGCCTTAGTGGATACAGTGATGTCATACGCTCTCGATAGTTATGGTTTAACTTATCCAACACACATAAAAAAACTAGAATCTCTACAAATCCGCTTTCTTAAATTATTAGTCAACAATAAAACAAAAAATAGACATAAAAATAACTACTACGAATTATTTAAAGTATCTAAAATTCTGCCAGCCAGTGTAAAACACAAATACTTATTACTATTAAACAACTATAGCTATCGTGAGCGTTTGACACCACTTCAACACGGGCACGCGACACGAGCCGCGACGAGCGGCAAGTACAGTGTGCCGCGAGTCACCAGTGTGTACGGCGACAGAACCTTAGCAAAGCGTGTACCCTACCTGTTAAACAATCTGCCTGATGATCTCTTAACATTAAATACTAAAAAACACTTTAACAATTACCTTAAAAAACATTACCTATTTAACTCCTAAAACAAATTACTTTGTGTTACCTTTACCTTAAGTATGAGTTAATGTTACCTACTTAAATGTTAAATTTGTTAACTTTAGTTTAAGTATGAGTTTATGTTAATATAAAATACTTAGATTAAGTAATGTACTCGCAGACAAACCTGCTGTTAGGTTTTGCGAGGCAAATTGTAAAATAGTGTACCTAACTCTTTAATAATAAATAAATAAAAAAAAAAAAAAAAAAATAAGTTACTCTATCGCGCGTTCTCAGGAGCGTACAGGATTGCGTGATTGCAAGTCTGCACTTGATTTCCCCGTCCGACTTCTTTACACCCTCACCGACATGTAGTACGTGGCACTCGCGACTGACTGGCTACTTGGCCACATTGCAAACCTTGCTTGGAGCTCTTAGCAAATGTCCGTCTGTGTGAATGCGCTGATTCAGTCATTTGAATGTAGTTGCATTACTGCTTCAGCTAACATTCACTGTACTATGTGCTTCCACTGAGGTGTCCATAATCACGCACCACAGGTGTGAGTCAGTAATAGCTTTATGCCACTTAAAATATTTCAAGTCACACTTAAATTAGGGACTGGCTGTAATCGAACGTCGTCTCATACTTATGATGCAGCTGTTGAGTAATTGAAATGGTTTAAAATTTGATTTTGATATTATTTAAGTTTCCTTTAAGCTAGGGTTGCCAGATGGCCGGTATAGTGTTATTCGGAAATGCGTCGTGTCCCTAATTTACGTACACATTTTCCAGATTTTCCAAAAAGTCAACAAGTTTCCTAATTTTCAGAATCAGTCTACTTGATGAAATTAAAATAGGTATCGATAAACAAACATAGCTGTTTTTATAAAATTATAATTTTTATTACTCTAGATCTGGATAAGTACTAGTTTTTGACAGTCTCAAAAATTGTATATTTTATGTAATGTGTTATAATGATTTTTTTTAAGTGTAGGCTAAGGCTAGGTATGTTACTCCCCGAAATCCATTTGGCAACCTTCACTTCAACTAATGTGGCAACTTCAATAGATTGCTTTCCTAATTTATTCTCTAGCTGCTTTACCGAAATTGGATTTCTATTCATTAAAGTTGTGGACACTTTATTATAATAGAGAAACTAAAACGACATTTTATCAAATACTTTTAATTAAAGTAGTGACCATAATCGTAGTTCACATTTTTTCTGTAACCTTTTTTTACACACTAGTTAAAGTACTTTGCTTCCTGAATTCAGAATAATAAATACCTACTTACTCAAGAAAGTAAGAAAAATATTTGTTAAGTACTTGTAAAAATTCACACGCGTTATATCGATCGAACCAATAGCGTGACGAAAAACAATTAATAAAAGTCAAAATAAATAAAACTCGAGCGCCGATAGCACCAGGAGGCGACAAATTATGAGACCATCTTGAAAAATGACGACTACGATTTACATATCAATTTATTTGGTGAACATGTGAAAAGTTATTACAGTTTTCATGGTAAATTAATTAAACGATAAATTCTTTATTAGTTTAAAATAAGAGCCATCCGTTGTTGCTTTAATAACTAAGTATTTGTATGGATAATCAATCAATTGTTACTGTTGGGTGACAATTTGGTAAATTTGGTATATAGCGCAAAAAATACCTAAGTGTGGCCCGTGTAGGTATCATCATCATCATCATCATCATATCAGCCACACGACACCCACTGCTGGGTATAGGCCTCCCCTAAGGATCTCCACGACGATCGGTCCTGCGCTGCCTGCATCCACTGGCTTTCCGCGACCTTCACTAGATCGTCGGTCCACCTTGTCGGGGGCCTACCCACGGAGCGTCGTCCGGTGCGCGGTCGCCATTCCAGAACCTTTCTGCCCCAACGGCCATCGGTTCTTCTCGCTATGTGTCCCGCCCATTGCCACTTCAGCTGAGCAATCCTTCGAGCGATGTCGGTTAATTTAGTTCTCCTGCGGATCTCCTCGTTTCTGATTTGATCACGTAGAGAAACGCCGAGCATGGCTCTCTCCATTGCACGCTGAGCGACCATGAGCCTCCTTATGAGACCCATAGTTAGCGGCCACGTTTCACTGCCGTAAGTCATCACTGGCAACACAGACTGTTCATGGACTTTCGTCTTGAGACACTGAGGTAAGTCGGATGCGAAGATTTTTCGAAGCTTCCCGAATGCTGCCCACCCGAGTTGGATTCGGCGAGAGATCTCTTTCTCGAAGTTGGACCTACCTAACTGGACTGCCTGTCCTAGGTATACGTAATGGTCAACAACTTCAAGTGTAGTGTTCCCAACATGAACTGGAGAGGGTACAACATGGGCATTTGACATAATTTTCGTCTTTTCCATGTTCATCCTAAGACCCACTCTTTGGGAAGCACTACGGAGATCTTAGAGCATTGTGTTCAGGTCTTCCATGGTCTTAGCCATAAGGACTATATCATCGGCAAAACGAAGGTGTGTTAGGTACTCGCCATTAATGTTGATGCCGAGTCTTTTCCAGTCCAAGAGCTTAAAGATGTCCTCCAACGCAGCTGTGAACAGTTTCGGAGAAATAACGTCTCCCTGTCTCACACCACGCTGCAGTTGGATAGGATTTGTGTTCTGGTTCTGTACTCGGATCGTCATGGTGGCATTTTGGTATAAGTACCTCAACACCTCGATATACCTATAGTCCACTTGGCACCTTTGGAGAGACTGCAGCACCGCCCAGGTTTCAATCGAATCAAAGGCTTTCTCATGGTCCACGAACGCCAAGCAAAGTGGCTCATTATACTACTCGGTCTTCTGTATAACCTGCCGCAGCGTATGGATGTGGTCTATGGTGCTAAAGCCTTTTCGGAACCCGGCTTGTTCGGGAGGTTGGAAGTCGTCGAACTCGTGTAGGTATATATTAACTTAATAAATATAGCCTTAGCATATGAATGGTCAAGATTACGAACTTTTGCCCAATAGGGAATATGCATCAATTTTTTATCAAAATTAAAAGTATAATGCGTGAGAAAATCAACTGTAATATTAAAACTTTTTTCTTGCGTTTTTTTCTCGTGATATAGCTAGGTAGGTACATGAAGACACTTGAAGTTAGTACGCAGCAGCAACCGCCGAAAACGCTCCATACAAAACGGTCATGATATATGACGTCACATGTCACGTTTCAGGCGCGCGCTTACATGGAGTTAAAAAAAATCAATTATTTTAAATTATTTTCCTAAATTTTGAGTTTAAGTACATATGTGTCATACAAAAAATTATTTCTTATTCGTTATTCTATCTGACTGTTAAGTTCATTATATTCGAAAGTGAAAAGAAAAAAATCGTTATTTTTCCCAGATTTTCATCGTGTGATAAAACTAAAAATACGTTATTATTTTTTATTTTCCTGTTCCATCATGTTTTTATACGTGTCCGAAGCGATCAAGCTCAAATTTTTCAAAATCGGTGACTTATGCATATTCCCTATTCCAAAGTAAGTATACTACAGGACCTACCAGTCCTGAGAAAATAGATAAAAGTTTTTTCTTAAATTGACTCAGTCGGGGCTCAAATCCGAGACCTCAGATAGCGATATCATGAAAACCGATGTACCTACAAGCCATGGTGGACGTATTAAGAAAATTATTAGGTAAGTATGTGGTTTTATTATCTCTGTCTGAAGTTGTGACTAATTATTACGCGGAAGTTGCAGTCTCAGTGATTTTATCATTTTCTTGTCAGTTTGAAAATTCAAAAAGTAAGACAAGCGAACTAAGTTCAATAACTTTTACTTGTTTTGTATCCCAAAATAATATATATAAAACTAACACCAACATTATTGTCTTATTTATACCACTAAATTTAATCCTACAAGCCCCGGAAAATGAGACCGAATAGATTTTCCATTGGTATGCGGTCCGATGGGGCCGCTCGAGCGTTGATGTCAGTAAAGAACTATTATTACAAATAATATCTTATTTATACCACAAAATTTAAACCGTATTAAAAAAATCTCCATTCAAATTTCGGGGATCTCCGTCAAGAAAGAAAACAGTACAAACAAGAGTCCTAGGAAATGATGTCACCGTAAGATAAACCGCTACACATGGTGCAATATAAATTAGATGTTGACTACCGCTTTAACATCGGACTTGGCAGCTATTACAAGGATTGATGTCACCAAAGACAGTGTAATATATTACGTTTTATGCCACTGCGCAGTGTTTGCGGCACGAGGCACGAGGCACAGAACCGTTGACTGACACCGCCCGATAACTATTCAAATGAAGCCGTGATTACGCGCAATGCAGCCTACGACTACGAGTAGTGGATGCGCCATGAAGATTTATATAGAACTGTAAGATTAAGAATTGTAGTAAGTAGATCAATTATTATTAAATGAAGGACTTTTTATTGTTGTTCAGCCTATTGATTCTGTGACCAAATTCGCATCTCACTTCGAAGCACACTTCACTTCGCATGGATTAGTTAGGTATTAGAAATTTGCTGAATATAAGCTACTTTACTGATTGTAAAAGGTTTTAGGGAGCTATTTGATTCTACTTTGCTACCGTTAGCTATCTAAAATCTTTTGTGATAAAAAAATAAAATTCCTGCACCGTGAATTGAGATTCGAAGTGATGTTCGAGTTTGGTTACAGATTCAACAGGCAGTATGTTAAACTTCATCTATTTATAACCAAGGATATTTTAGATAAATAATGTGTTTGACAAATGCTTATTTGAATAAGACATAGGAAATCCATACGTTTGATTTTGGACTGACTACTTAAAAACTAATACCCTCGCAATAAGTTCCTACACTTGGATGTCACATCATACCTATATGAATGTATTTTGTAGTCGCGAAAATGTCCGATCTTCTTGTTTTCCAATTCCTTGAACCGAATTCGTAGTTACCAGGCTACGCATTTATTAAAGAGCTAAAGAAAATGTCTGAGGAAAAAAAAATTGAATAAATTATCAACGACGAGCGATGATCATAACTAAATTAATAAATTAAATAGCTAAAGAATAACAGCTCTATGTGGTATACTGGAAGTCAATCAAGGGCTAATTACATTCAACACGCGGCGCTTGCGCAGGGCCGAGGTGGCGCCAGGATTACTTATATCTATTCTGTGCCAGGATATGCACATATTAATACTGCTGTTAGATTTCACAAACGGTACGCATCCACTACTCACTATAAACATTTTGACGGAGACTTCTTAATGAAATCGGGTATTAAAACACGAGTTGTATAATGTAATCCGTTAATGTTTTATTGCAACACTTGTTCAATTCAATCATTGATATGCGATGCGGGCATAGACATAGAAAAATTTTCGCTGCGCTCAAGAAGACCTGTTGGTCTTCTTATTTTTCTGATTGATTGAATGAAATTGAAGCGTGGAAAAGAGAAGTTAACATCATACGAACACGGTCTATGTAAAAAAGAGACAAAGGACCAAGTGACATGTGCCAACATTTTTACAGTAAGAGCCCCTAGCGACCCGCCTAGCAAATGAGCAATCACAGTTTGTTTAAAATCTTTTTTAATCTTAATTAGAATTTAAAATAAAGGTATCGTGGAGCCATGGTGTCTTGTGCTCTAAGTAATTGTGATGTGACAAAAAGAAATAATCCAAGTAATCACAGTTTTCAGAGGTAAATAAGATATTGCCACACATTTCTCCAAAACCAAATTTCGCTACATTAATTCGTTTATCGACAAAGAAAACAGTATGGAACATATTTTATTAATTTCCATTGCTATATAGTCATATTTTATGAATCTAAGTCATATTTTACGTATCTCATATAAAATGTATGCATTCGTTTTCGGATCACCTGTTTATTGACATTGTTGTTCTTTGACATTCTATTTCTATGGATGCGGGTCACTGCAGTTTTTTTAAGGTCGCTTCCTACATTACCTTTTATTTACTTGAGTAATCATCTTTATTGATCATCTGGACTGTCCAAAAGATCATAATATTTTCGAAATCGTTTGATATTTATATATATTAAACTAGCTGTTGCTTGCGATTTCGTCCGTGTGTAATTAGATTTTATTATCTACCTTTAGCTGTTTCGCTACTAACACTTCGGGACACGCGCCTCAATTTATAACATCATACATAGTACTCGTTACCGGGTCCTACAGACCCAGGTGTAGACGATCGAAGTACAGATCCATTAGTTTCTGGCAGATATTTTCCAAGTTACATAAATTATCTGAGAAAATAATATTTTATTTTAAAGTTAGTTATATACCAAATAGTTTGTTGAATTGATTTTTTATAGTCTCTTATACTTTAAACCTTAGTTAGAGCAACGCGACTTCCGTTCCGAACGGAAGCTGTGTTGCTCTAAGTTTTAAATTAAAAACAACTAACAGATATAACCAGTTTTTTTCTAAATACGTTTTCTCAAAAAAGTTATCACCTACCTATTATTATTATTACGTTATTTTTTTAGAAACTAGTTACTTAGAACTTTTCTCCGGTCTTGATGATATTTTTGTCAAAATCAAGTTTCAACACTAAAGTTTTTTTTACTCAGTTGCATAAAAGAAGCGATAACACGAAAACATTTCCTAATTAATAATGTTCATTCGTGTTGTCAGACAATTTCCAGAATGATAGCTAAAGCGTTAACTGTTCCACATTATTGCGTCAGTATTGATACCATCTGATTCCTGTTCTAGTGCCGTTTAGTACCTTAATGGTCTTAGAAATGGTAATTAGCGCTATCAGATTACTTAGCGGGTCATTTGAATGCTCGTTAAATTAATTTTGTACAGATTTCCAGATTAAATAACTTAAAAACGTAATTTACAACTGGAGAAATAAGTTTCTATACTCGGGATAGTAAAGTTTAGTGCTTAAAAAAGCTTTTTGAAAAAAGCAAAACCTCCTTCAAAAGAATAAAAAAATCAGCTCTATAAAAAGCAAGAAACAATGTTCAAATCGATTAATTAAAACACGTCTATTGAAGTCGGGTGGAGCTGAAAGTTTTTTTTTATTATTGTATTGTTTATATTCTAAAAGCCCCACCCGACTTCAATAGTCGTGTTTTAATTAATCGATTTGAACATTATTTCTTGCTTTTTATAGAGCTGTTTTTTTAAGATTTTTAAAGGAGGTTGTGTTTTTTTTAAAAAGCTTTTTTTTAACTTTTTTGTGATAGGTACCTACGTAAGCGAATATTTTATAAAATAAAACGTTATAATGTTTCACATTTTTCAATGGTAGGTATACCCCGAGTAACTTAATTTCTACAGGAGTTCCGTTGGGCCTTCGCAGTTCAACTCTAGTCCAGAACGTCCTTGACAATAGATAGGTCTTTAACTTATTTTTAATGTCATAAAATATTTAAATCACTGTACAGTTCCTATTTGATTTTGAGGAGTTCCCTCGTGTACTTATCTTTTAAATTCAAAATCTAATATCAATGAAATTAAAATGGTATAATTAAACAAAAAATTAATCATCTAAATCGGTTCATAAACAAAAAAGTAATGGTTGAAAATCCGTTTGAATTCATACAAAATGGTAACGAAAACGACAGTATTTTCAAGATTACTCGAAAACTACTGAACCGATTTCAAAATTTCAAAAAATGGGACCAACTTGGGTACAAACCTCATTCGGGTTCAGCCATCTTCGAGTAATCGGTGTACATACATAGTAAAAAAAAAATATACGCGACGAATAGATAACCTCCTCCTTTTCAAATTTTTGAAGTCGGTTAAAAATTACATTTAAAATATTTTTTTAATAAGAAGACAGTCAGTGTTATGTTACTTTAGCTACCCTGGATAATATGAATTAAGCCAAAGCCTGGAAAATTCAACACCGAGAAAGGAAAAGCTTTTTTGAGCTTTTCGTTTCTTTTTTTACCATAATTAGTTCATAATAACAGGATATTGCACCACAATAATTAATATTAGAAAAAATCAACCATCGAAGTTTGTTGTTGATAGTAGAAATTGGAATTTTGAGTTATGATGGTCGTGCATTGAAAAATATAATAACCCATCACAGTAAGCGCTTTAGTTGACTGACTAGCAACGTACAGGTTAAGGATTTCTTATCGATACCAAAAACTTCAACCAAATACAAACATTACCAAATATTTGTATAATTTTTGAAAATACGGCACATATCATTACTGATACCAACCTAAGCGAGTTCCTAAAATAACTCTTCCTGTCTTCTCTACCGGTTAAAATGAACGAGTACTAAGTACGAAGGAGGCAATCTTGGCATCACAGGTGCGCGTAATCACGACAAGGAATGCTGGGGCAGGTGACAGGACGAGCTATCTGTGGCGTGGTTACTCTATGCTCTATGCTCGCGGCGTTAGAGCGCTCAAATCACGTCTATTAACCGCAGGACTATGACCGCCCATAGACAAAAGGGTGATTAGAACCACCAAGAACATGACAACAAACAACATTGTTGTACCTATCGATTCACATGCCAACTTCGCACTATGTGGTTAAGGCTTAAATTCTCTGTCCCAAAAACCTCATGAGACCAAAGCTTGGTGAGGCGTACCTAACCTAGAATTACTAGTTCCTCTATGAGCCGTAGACCTCGCGTTTTTTAGAAAAGTTTCGATAAACTGAATCGATTAAGAAATCTCTATAATTATTATTATCGAACCTGCTTACAAAATTTCACGAGAATCGGTTAAGAAATGCGACCTGCCCCCGTATTACAACCTCTTAATACTTGCCAGTTTTCTGAATGGCTATCAATGCATCTCTTTTATTTGCTATGCAAGCGAGAAAGAGATGTAACTATAGCAATTCATAACCCTGGCAAGTTTTAAGAGGTTGTAATACCCCCCCCTGTATGTAGAGGAGAACAGACGGACAGCCGGACATACGAAAGCATTTGCCCAATCTGAAACGGAGACGCTTTGGTCGCGCTCGCGCTTTGTGCACGCTCGGTCAATTAGTACTTACTTACATATTCCAAGATAAAATAAATTCGAAAAACTGCAGTCTTTTTCGTAATAAGAGCATAGTTAAATGTAAAGCACCCATTTTTTTATTTCTAACAACTTTACAAGACAGAAAGTATTGAAATGAATGTGGTGGAAAAACAATGGAAAATCAATGCAATTTTTGTTGAAAAATCTAACCAAGAAAAATCCTTAACTTGTATAATACAAGTAGTAACTACATTAAGCAAAATGTCTTAACAGCCTTGTTTCCATAGTTCGTTGGCCTTTCTTCCACTTCCTACATCTGCGCCGAGAGTAATGGTGTAATTCTAGACGAGTACGTATAAGGCATGGCAAGTAATAAGATTAAAAAGGCCGCGACAGGTGGCAGGTGGCGTTAGAAAAGCGTTAGGTGCGTACGCGCCGCGGAATGCAACAATAAGCAGTAAATAATTAAGACATGGTTCGAGAGTTGTTATTGCTGCTTAGCATGTAGCGTGGATGTGTAGAGAGGCATTAATGGATGGCTGAAACTTTTTTGCCGTATGAAGTATGCTGTAAAACAATGTCAATGTGGATGAAAAGTTACAAGTTTCCATAGTAGTTTTTATTAAATAGATATAGTGTTTAATCAGATAAGGCAAAGACATTGACATTCTTATATCACTGACACTGCTTTCAATATGTTATCTATTGAAAAGTTATTCCTTGTCTCCTGCCATATCTAAACAATACTAAAAAGAACTAACCAACAAGCTTTTTATATCTTCATTACTTATATCTCGAAAAGAACCTTAAGCTATAGGATGACGGTGCCGTCATATTACGGCCGTAATATAGCGGCGTTGAATGTTGTCTATGTAAAAAATATGGCGACACTAAATAGACAATTTACAACGTTTACATAGACAACGTTTTACGCCGCTAGATGACGGCCGTAATAGGACAGCACCATCATCTTAGGAAACCCTAGCTTTAGAGAGATAAACAGACATCTTATATAATAAACCTTAACTTTTTTTTAGTTGGCACAGTATTATTTTTCTTATTCTTCGATCTTACTAAGAGGAACATATAGTTTCCGTTATATCCATGTAAATACATAAAGAGCTAGTTGCAGCTGGCGTAATTACGAAGACGCGGAACCTCTAACATGGTTCTAATAGGAACTTGAGTGCCACCTGCTGCACAACACCAGTCACATTGCGCCTACGCATATGGTATAGTAAGACTTGAATATATTGGAAGTACACTGATTTGTTACTTTAACAGATGGAAAGGTTAAGGCTCTAAACGGTGTGTTTTGCAGTTTGAGTATAATGGGACTGCCGCACTGCACGTTTAAAATGTTTTAAAGCGTTATAATAAGAGAAAGTACTAGAAAATATTCTGTCAGAAATCCAACTAATCATTAGAATTATTTAATCAAGCTTAAGAATTTCGATTAAAATCAAATCTATATTGATTGTAAATATTGAAATGAGGGAAGAAAAATTGTTTTTAAAAACAAAAAACCGACTTCAAAAACCTGCCTCTAAAAAGCAAGAAATAATATTCAAATCATTAGATACGCATTATCATTGTTATAACAACACGTCTATTGAAGTCGGGTGGGGCTGGAGTACAACTTCCTTTTTTTATTCTAAAAGCCCCACCCGACTTCAATAGACGTGTTGTTATAACAAGGATAATGCGTATCTAATGATTTGAATATTATTTCTTGCTTTTTAGAGGCAGGTTTTTGAAGTCGGTTTTTTGTTTTTAAAAACAATTTTTTATTTTATTATTTTTAGTGTAAGTACCTTCTATATTAGGTATATTATTGGGTAGAAAAATCGGCTCAGCCAAACGTGAGATATTCGCGGAGAAACATACATTCATACAGGTCAAACTGAGAGAGAACCTTTTTTTTTGAAGTCGGTTAAAAAGACTACACTAAAAGTACCCCTTTCCCAACAAAAAGAAACATCTAATTCGGTTCATAAATAACAAAGTCGTCATGTGAGTTGATGAAAATCATAGTATTTTCAGGATTTCTCGAAAACTACTGAACCGATTTGAAAAAAAAATTTATGGGACCATCTCGCAAGAAAACTCAATCGAAAAAAAAAAGAATCATCAAAATCGGTTCATAAATGACGAAGATATGCGCGAACAACGATAAAAAAAAAAACATACAATCGAATTGAGAACCTCCTCCTTTTTGTGAAGTCGGTTAAAAATAAATCGTAAAAATTTAAAAGTCACATCAATAAGTTCGTTGATATGTATTATTGAAAGAAAGTGGTTTTCAAATTACCTACCTGATTCATCCTATCTATTTGTCTCTACTGGGGCCATATTATGACCTCTTATTTCCAGGCAGTTTTCTGACTGGCTATCAATCTATCTCTTTTATTTGCTATACGACGAGAAAGAGATGTCACTACAGCAATTTATAAACCTGGCAGGATTTAAGAGCTTGTAATACGGCCTCTGATACTGTTTTTATAAACTATTTCTTTTTTTCTATGATCTCTTCAACCAGCCTTGACTATTACATTGGATGAATGGTCATCGTATTCTTGAATAGAATTCTTCAGGAGGATTAAACTACGTGCTAATTACAACTTTATCTTAGCAGGAAAAGGTGCAAAATATGTTTTTGTAATCGAACAATCCTACGCAACTTTGTAAGTATCAACGATTAGTCGACATTTTCTTGCGGACAAATTCTCTCTCACAATTGAAATAGACTTTTCACTCCTCTTGCTCTAAAAGTCCGTCATTGTAAGGTACAAGAGCCAGGATAAAATAGCAAAATTACCCCTAGGGGATAAAGTTTTTTCATTTTTAATGTTTGTCTATTACCAATGAGCCTACTAAAACGAAAAAGTCTTTATTCATAATCACGAATAAAGACTCGCTCGACTTAATACTGTTTCTCATTTTTATTTTTGAAAATGGAACTAAAAGAGCGATCTCTTCGGTGAAATCATAGACTTATATTTACTCTGTGACTTTAAGTTTGATCGTAGAATGCGTGCATTGTGTTTCTTAGCTGCTACAGTAGAAATTAAAAAGGCGCGAAATCTGTAGAATTTTTCTCTAATACCAAACTGATTGAATTGTGTGACTGTAGTAAGTAATAGGAAAGAAATAATTTTAATCTTTTGCCGTCAAGCACAAATCATTTATTTAAATACTGTACGAAAAGTTTATGAAGTGGAGGATAGAAAAATGAGTGGATTCGTTTACGTAAGTATAAACTAGGTATTTAATATTGTATTTTATTTTCTCGCCTTCGTAGTGAAAAGTAGAGTGTAACACACGACGCTAAAACCCATTGTAACTCGGTTTCTATTTATTCCCTCGCTAAAGCTCAGGAATAAAACTACCTCGTATGCAATGGGTCATTTTAGCGTCTTGTATAACAATCTACTATAATTACTTACGACACTAATCTTATGCCAGGTGCTAATTCTAAAAGAGCAAGAAACGACCGGAATACAGCCATCTCAACATTAGCAGATACATGACCATTCTTAAACGCTTAAGAAATCTACCAAGCGCTGACTGATTTACGGGGATGTAATTAGAATTAGCGAAGATATAAAAAGAATACGGTTTTGTGACATCAAGCTTCTTTTATATTATTTACTTATTATTTTATTTTTTATAGTAATTGATTAATATTTTAGTTAAACTATTAACTCATAATAAACTCTTAGAGCATTCAACCAATAAATCTCTAAGCTAAAACTTGAAGAAAACTGGAAAAACAAATTGGAGCGAAAATGGTTGATGGTGTCGTATGTCGAGTTGACACAGGAATAATTTTGCTTTAGTATTAAAAAGTTTATTGAGGTTTTTCTATTATCTATCATTCAATGATCTAAACCTACATAGCGGGGTGCCCACTATCGCACTTAGCCGAATTTTTTGATAGTTCATACAATCTGTAGCACAAAGACAACATTATAATTTTTGCATACTTCAGATCGCACCATGCCTACTTTCTCATAAAGTCAACTAATGATTTCAGTAGAACATTTAGTCGCTGCATGCCGACTTTTATGATCATGCTTGATTTTGGTATGCGAATTGCCTACTATTTGTACAAGCAAAAACAAATATTTTAATATCGCAAGAACTTTAATATACTTATTTAAAACATATCCTTATACCATACTCAAAGTAACAAAATTATATGCCTACGTATTTTGAACTCAAATTAACTAATTAAGTAATTATGAACGTATTTCAATTATTTAAAAAAATCTCACTTTGCTGAATTTATTTAAACATACATTAATTTCAATTACGTGCTCCATATAGTCCCCTACATTATTAACATCACAAAATTAACATTCTAATAAGACTGTCATGGGCAAAGATATTAGAATTTTTAAAAAGTGGGAATTCATTGGTCATGGGTACACAACTAACTCACGAGATAGATAAACGAGATAAGGGCATACAGGCGATATTTCATTTTAATAAATATAATTAGGTACCTACCTTGTTATTTTTAATGAAAGCAACATTAGTACTATTATGTATTCTGTGCTATTACGTAAAGATCTTTTATCTACTCCATAAAGTTAATATTACCTTATTAACTTTATGATCTACTCTCATATCGTAATATTCGAATTATGAATTTCAAAACGAATTGATATTGACATCGGTACTTTTTACACGCAATACCGAAAAAAAAATAAAAATTTATTTTATAATGTTATAGGTGTTATAATTTTATAGTTGTTAATAACAGAAAGAGGAAAGAGGTTGAATAGCGATCCAAAAAGTTTATATTAAAAGGGTAGGTAAGTGGTTGTAGGCATTCCGCTACAACTAATAACAAAGTGCCTACATATTTTGTGTAGAACTGTACTAAAGTATGCACTATACTATTAAATAAACGTGTTTATTGAAAAGTTGGCGAACTGCGACATAAATTCTACATTAACAGAAAAGTAGGCATGGTGCGATCTAAAGTATGCAATTTTTATAATGTTGTCTTTGTGCAACAGATTGTATGAACTATTGAAAAATTCGGCTAAGTGCGATAGTGGGCACCCCGCTATTAAATCCTTTTAACTTTCTGTATGTCACAAAATAAACAGTTAGTTTTATAGAAAATGTTTTAAATTGATGTAAAGGTTTACGTTTTCAAATTCTGTCTGGGAGTTATAAAGCTTTAATATTTTAAAAGTCTTAATAGATTTTCTATCAGTAAAACAAAACAAGAGAAAATTAGCATTCCGTTTATGTTGTGATAACTTGATAAAAGCGGTGTTGGATCTTGGATCAAAGAAATTCCTAAAGATTGATTAGTTTTTACGAGTATAACGTATACAATGCCTGGCTATGTAGACGATGATTCATTATATCTTTTTACATAAAAAAGATATAATTAATCATTCAATGTCAGTATCTAACTGAGACACCCTGATGATATTTTTTAATGTAGGCACTACCATCATTAGAGCTGTATTTATAGAGTAATTATAAGTAAAGATAATAATAATAATAATAGACACTTTATTGCACACAAGACAGGAAAAAAAATTACAAATAGACACAAAAACAGAAAGAAAGCACACAAAAGGCGGCCTTATTGCTAAATAGCAATCTCTTTTAGGCAACCTTGAGTAGTAAAGAGATAAGAAGAAGAGGATTTAGGGGGAGTGGGTGCAATTATGGAAAGAGATATCAGATATAGATAGATATAGATAAAGAGAGGAATCCTACTTCCTACTAATATTATAAATGTGAAAATTTGTGGGTTTAGATGTTTGGATGTTTAGATGTTTGGATGTTTGGATGTTTGTTCCTCAATCACGCAAAAACTGCTGCACGGATTTGCTTGAAATTTGGGACACAGATAGTAGATAGCCTAAATTAAAACATAGGATACTTTTTATCCCGATATTCCCACAGGAACGGGAACCACACGGGTGAAACCGCGGGCGGCCGCTAGTTATGAATAAACTTTAAAGTGAATGAAAGAACAGGACATACGATAGTGTATTAGGTAGAGGAGAGGAAATGTCTTCTGACTTGATCGCGAAATGATCTCAGAGTTTGAGCTCTCCTGATACCCTCTGGGAGGCAATTCCACAGCCGTACAGCATGCACAGAGAAGGAATATGAGACGAAATCAGTAGAATGGCGAGGAATATCAAGAGTAAGATTAGAAGAAGAGCGCAGTGAGGACAGTGTGGAAGCGGAGCGAAAGCAGAAACATTCTTTGAGATAGACTGGAGTAGTTGGATGGGAAAGGATGGAATAAAGAAGCGTAAGAGTATGTAAGTCCCTGCGCAGACGGATAGGAAGCCAATTGAGCTTAGAACGTAAGTGGGATACGTGGTCATATTTACGTTTATTGAAGATGAATCTGATGCACATATTCTGCAGACGCTCCAACTTGTTGAGCATGACCTCCGACAGATCCGTATAACAGACGTCAGCGTAGTCTAAGATTGAGAGCAGAAGAGACTGGGCCAGAGTGATTTTTGTTCTTGTTGGTAAAAAGTTTCTTAACCGATTAATTGAGTAGTACGCAGCAAAAACTTTTTTTCTAACAGCTTCGACCTGAGGGCTCCATGAAAAACACTGATCAAATACCACACCGAGGTTACTGACGGTTTTTGAAAAGGGAATAACAGTGCCATCAAAAGCTACAGGAGATAGCTGCTCAAAGTCCATCCTCGAAACAAAATGAGGACTACCAATAATGATGGACTGCGTCTTAGAGGGATTTACAGTAAGCCCGAATGACTTACTCCAATTACTAATGACCGCAAGATCGGAGTTGGTAACCGCTACTGCACTAGAGAGTTCTGATAAAGGTGCCTGAGTATAGATCTGGAGATCATCGGCATAAAGGTGATAGGAACTTGAAAGAGAAAGTGTTATAGAGTTTATAAAGATAGAGAAGAGTAGAGGAGATAAGACGCCACCCTGAGGAACTCCGGCGTTGATGTCACACCACGCTGAAGATAAATCTCCAACGCGGATGCGGATGATAATTAGTAAATACAACTTCTCGTTTAACTTTTTTTCTGAATGCAATTGATGAGCATGATCAAAATAATAATTGATCTGTAGGCCCATTACATATGAACAATCACGATGAGCGGACTATGTTCGTCCCGCTTTGTGGGTTCAATATCAAGTAAATTGAATGATGCGTCCGATTATTGTGAATTATTTTTATGTAATTGGCCTGCTGATACCTTACTAATAATGAAAGGCCATATAACTTGTGTTAAATTAAAGTAAAAAAAAAACAGTTTATCTTCCCGAATGAAAACGCCAAAATGTTAGGTAAGTAGCAGTCTACAGAAAATTTTCTTTTCAGGGCGAAAAGAAAAAAATCTGGGCAGTAAGTTAGGTACTATAAATAGATAGATAAACACGAAAAAAATTAGTATTTTTATTTTATTTAAATGTTAAATCGGATAAATTAACTTAACGAATTAAGCGAGCAGTTAACTTCCAAAATCTATTAAAAAATAAAAAGAAACATATTTATTTAATAAAAGAGAGCCTTATTGACAAATGTACGAAAGTGTTCACAGGTGTTTCCTGTAGTGGCCAATAAACTTTAAATTCAGGTATTCCATGTACACGTTTATCTTATTGTTAACTTTTTAAAGCAATGGAATACATACAGGGTGATTATAAAATACTCTAAAAATGAACTCGTAACTTCTGATTCAATAACGCTACTCTACTATGTTTCTTACAGCCGTTTTTCTTGTAAGCCAAAAGATATCCTGTATGGTGGTAGAGTAAAAATTCAAAAGCACTAATTTGTTTGTCATTATGAATAAATATAACTTCATGAAATTAATATAAAACATTAAGTAATGCATAGCTATTAAAAGAAATCTACTAAAGTGTAATAAACAATATTAATACCTAGCCGGATGTGATAAAAAATGTGGAAAAATTCTAATTCTTTTAAATTTTTCAAATACTGTAACCCTATATCAGAAATGACCTTTAAGTTCTCTCTATAACAATATACAATTACAGAATCCCCGCAGAGTTTTACGGACACATTCTATACGATTATAAAGACATTAAAATTAAAAAAGGATTATAATATAATTAATTGCTGGAGTTTAAGGCGGCTAGTGACTATATTTAGTCATTTACATACATTATCGTGAAGACTGGAATGTGGTGACATATCGTTCGTTGGAAATAATTTAGTCATTAGATTTGATAAAGAATTATATTTGTACTACCCATGATTAGGCACCTTTTCATTTAAAATTCCTTTACTAGTTTTACAAAATTAACGATTTTTTTTCAGTCCAGCCATAAAACTAATTGTTTATTAGGTGGTCTTTTTGTAAGGCTTAAATTAAATAATAAGTGTACGACCTACCTTATCAACACCATAATTATTATGCTTTATCGAACATTATGATTAGAAAATTACATAGGTAAAGACTGCAAACATTGTCTCAAGATTTATTTATTGAATCGAAATTCCATCTAATCTAAAGTAAAATACAATCTCTTGTAGGTATACCTTGATCATTGGCTGTGTCAGTAAAAGGCACTTAAAACTTTGCCATAAAAAGAAAATAGGCCGTTTAGTAATAGCACTAATAGGTTCATGAAAGGCAACATCCTGTAGCGCCGGCCGGCCACCTGTGCACACTGCGCCGTTCCCACACGCCTCCGCGTCAATATTGACACAGATTAAATCAATTCTCTGATGAACCTCCGTCTCACGTACGACCTGTTTGCTCGGAATCGTTGCGAAGAATGAAGTTATGTATGAATGATGAGTGAGCTAATTAGATCTCCATTTCATTTGTTTTAGTGACAAGAGCACAAACATAGACCATCAACAAGTACTACGTAGGCACAGAGAACTTTTCTTTTTTGATTTTGGGATTTCCTTTCTATTTTACCTCTTCCTTCGATCAGAAACAAATGATCAAGCCTCTGTTAGATGATTTCTTCCGGATTCGTCGTGTTAAAATCTTCTTCCCGGAAACTTGTTCAGAAAGTCATTTGTTTCGACAGATTAACATTATAAGGTCCACCACATACAGACGGAATTTTGATTCGGAATTCCGAAACGAAATCATTTCGAACGCAGCTGATCCATACAAATCTGTGAACCACCACATAATTTTCCGTTCGGAATTTTCATACATTATCGATATTCTGTTTCGGAATTTCGAATCAGATGCCGTCTATATGTAGCGGGCCAGATGAGTACTCATTTTTTCATGAAAACCATTTTTGAATTTAGTATCATTATCAGTTTACCTATACAGTATGCAAGTTATAAATTAGGATGAAGTCTAAACTTCAATTCATTTTTTTTTAGTTTATGCTACAACAAAAGTTAAACCGGTAATACTACTGAAATACGATTATGTATAATTATAATTATTCTTATTAACCAATTACTCTCGAGGAGGTCCATGATGCAGTGGTTTAGCGCCTGGCCCAGCGATTGCGTAGGTTAAGCAAGTTTCGCAAGGGTCGGTCATGGGATGGGTGATCAAAAATTTATTATCTCGAGCTTCTCCATGCTTCGGAAGGCACGTTAAGCCGTTGGTCCCGGGTGCATATGCAGTCGTTAACACCCGTGACCCGCGTGGTGGGTTATGGCCCATCCACTTATCCACCCATGAGGAAGGACTGTGATCCAGCAGTTGGGACATCAAAATGGCTGATGGTCAACTTCCGTGAACAGTAGTATCGACCCGCGTGCAAATGTAAATAATAGCTAAAATCAACATCCATCAATACAGCTATTGGTTTTATTTATTTGCGGTTTCATCCTTCCTAAACTTGCAGACGGCTCTCAAGGCACGATCATAAGCATTTGGACGAGCGACTCTACAAATAATACCAAGGAAAATACCCCATGATGAGGCGAATCTGCTAATAGGTGATCTGTGTGCAAATATTGCCTTTATTTATTACGTATGTGTTTGTTAACATAGTTTTGTGAAGTATTTTTGTCCTTTTTCAACCTACTTGGTTTGAGGTTTCAATCATTTTCAAGGAGGAGATTTTCAATTTGATAAAAATCTGACGAAACGAAAATCTGTCGAAACGGAAATAAAAATGTTTTTTTTTATATAAATTTAAGTTAATTACGACCTAAATAGTAGCAGAAAATAAATAAAAGCAATTATTTTTAAATTTGAGAATTTTGCATTCACAATGCTATTTTTAAACAATACTAAATAATATACTAGAAAAAATTGGTCTGGTGCGAGTCGTATTTTTGTTGTATATTATTTAGTAAAAGCAATTATGTAAATATTGTGGTTGCTTGCCGGAATTGGTTTCCTCTCTCTCTCTAAATCTCGAAATTATTATTCTATAAATAACTCGGCGGCACTTTTGTTTTCTGAACTTCTGTTAGGTACCCTATAAAAAATCGTGCAGATTTTGTTAGTGATTTATGTTCTGTAATGCTTAGTTTCCTATATTTATTTCTAAAAAACTTTAACGATATGGTTGAACAAAGTACTTCCGAAAAAGGTGCGTGATAATTTATACGACCTCGCAATTATCAGGACTTTTTAAGCCCCTTGTTTAGGAGGCGCCAAATCGAGATTTGGCACCGTTTACCAAAAACGATAGACGGCATTAGTTCGTAAAAAAAAGTGTAACGCCCACCTAATTCGCAAAGATTTTAGGGATCACTGTAAGCGAGTAGCTTATTAAGAACTTTTTGTGATCATGGCATGTGACCTTGAAAAAATTAAAAATCATCTAGGATTAAACAGAAAAACAAAATGATTTACTTTCCTAGACTACACATAGATAGACAACTTACTTATCTTAGGACGAAACAGAAAAACAAAATCTACATAATCCTTTCCTAGACTAGATAACTTTGTTGTTCGTAAATCAAGCATCAAACTTACTGTACTACACCTACAGTATACTGCGCACACTAGTTTCTAGTATGCTATCCAAATCATAATCAAGACAAATTATATTATTTTTAAGAAAATATGTTTTTCATTTACTCGGTTCATTGGTCCATGCGTTATACTAGTCTGTTGAAGTTGAAACACGATTTAAATCTTTGATCTAAGGTACTAGAATTTTAAGGGTTTAACTAAATTACTTTGGGATAACACTACACTTTTTATGATTTTGTCAAATATTTAGCAAGTTAAGAAAAAATAGGCACATTAAAAGATATACGGAACCGTTTGCATAAGAATAAGTGTCTTAATAGCTGGCTATTTTTCAATAATTACGAACAGCTGCGACCAAAGGATAGATCAGATGTTTTTGCCGACTCTACATGGACATGTCCCTAATGGGTTGTTGTGAAATCAATGATAGAAAATTGCAGCTTTTAAAGTCGTTATGCTCACTTTGAATGAACGACTATACCTGGAGATTTCCGCTCGCTGCGAAAAGTTAAAAAAAGATTTGATTTTGTTCTGATTTAATTCATATTTGTTAATAGAATCACCAGAATAGATAATCTTTTTATCATGGGAGAATGCAGAAGGAAGTTTTTCTATTGAGTACTGCGGAGGTTATAAGTAACATCTTATGCCGGCTCCACACTCGCGCGCGAATCGCGGCCGCGAATCACGGGCGCGGTTCGCGCATGAAAACGGTGCGAAAAAAAAATATAGCCCTCCAGACTCGCGCGTGAACCGCGGCCACGAATCACGGCAACCTTAGTTCGGCACACAAGTCCTTTGACGCGGACTAAAAAACCGCCACCGGATGGAGAACGCCGCGAAGCGCGAACGCGAAGCCGCGAAGCCCATATACGCGAAGCCGCGAAACCCTCCACACTCGCGGTTCGCGGCCTTCGCGGGCTTTCGCGGCGCGAGTGTGGAGCCCGCTTTACGCAGAGATCATAACCGGATGGGATCTATTCATTATAATGACCTTATTGGACCTTCTGCAGTCCCCCTAGCATGACCACCGAAACGCGATATGATATAGCGATGTATCACGTTTAACTGTCAAAAAACAGTGGATTTTTGATAGTTGAGTGTCGATAATCTTTCTTTTATAAAAGTAAAGGGGTGACTGACAGACTATTGCCCAGCCCAAACCACTGAACCTAGAGACTTGAAATTTCGTACATAGATACCTTATACAGTGTAAACACCCACTAAGAAGGGATTTTTGGAAATTCTACCCCTAAAGGGTTGAAATGTGGGTACAAAGTTTGTATGGAGAAAAAAAAATATAGACATTTCAACTTGAAACTTCGTAGGAGTACTTCTTAAAACAAATAAGCAAACACGTGTTTCGTGGTTTTTCGAAACTCAACCCTTTAGGGGGTAAACGGGGTAAAAAAAGTCCAACATCGATATGGGTGTCGTTATCGAGGTTTTATGTGATGTTGATTGCAAAAATGGCATTTATTTTTAAGTGGTGGACATTATTCAACCCCTAAAGCGGTCAAATGGGGTTCAAACTTTGTAGGTATGGAAAAAAATAGACATTACGATTTGAAACTGCGTAGGAGTACTTCTATAAACAATGTGATCAAACATGTATTTCGTAAATTGCTGAAAATCAACCCCTTAAGGGGTAAATGGGGTTAAAAGCCCAAAATCGATATGGATGTCGTTATTGAGGTTTTATGGGATGTTGATTGCGAAAATGGCATTTATTTTTAAGTCCGGCATAGTGGCTTTGATTCAACCCCTAAACGGGTACAATGGGGTTCATGTTTTGTATAAAAAAATAAAATTAAATGGACGTGTAACTTCGTAGGAGTACTTCTTTTTAAAAACTAACAACAGCAAACACGTATTTTGTGATTTTACGATAATATACCCCTTAGGTGATAGATGGGGTAAATAAGGGTACACCGTATTTTGTGATTTTTCGATAATTAACCCCTTAGGGTAGATGGGGTAAATAAGGGTACACTGGAGGTCTTTAAAAGATCTGCCTATTCAACCATTAACAGCATGCAAACATTATTTTAAAATAAAATTAACAAGTACTTATACTTTTTTTCATAAATCGATATGGATGTCGTTATTGAGGTTTCATGGGTCATGGGATGTTGATAACGAAAACGGTATTTATTTTGAAGTCCAACATAGTGGCCATGATTAAACCCCTGAAGAGATGAAATGGGGCTTATTACGTATGGTTTTTTTTTATTCAAAGACATTTCGTCATGATTTTCCGAAAATGTTTAGATTTATTTACCCACTAACCCCCAACCCCTTAGGGTTTCGTGGGTAAATAAACCTAAAAATAGATATGGATATCGTTAAAAGGGTTTATGGGATGTTGATTGCGAAAATTTTTAGGGTCCAAATATTTTATGGTCCAACACGACACGTGGACATGACATTATTCAACACCTAAAGGACTGAAACGGGGGTTCAAATTTTTTATAAAAAAATAAAACGGGAACGGGATTATGAGTGAGAAGGAGAACTTACTTACTTACTAGGATGGCGCAGCGACCCAAAGTGAGTCTTGGCCTCCGATAATAAGAGCTTCCATCTGGGTCTGTCCTGCGCCACCTCCTGCCAGTCGTCCGCGTGGAGCGCGCGCAGATCCTTTTCAACCTCGTCTTCCCAGCGGTATCTGGGACGGTCGACGGCCATTTGGTCTTCCCAGGTACGCACGTTTCACGGCACGATCTTCATCCATCCTCTCGAGATGGCCGAGCCAGCGAAGTCTGTGTGCTTTTATTTCGCCTATGATGTTTGGCACGGCCATCCATCACGGAGAATGAGAACGGGAACGGGAATTAATAATATCAAAAATGTGAAAGACTAATGTTTGGATGTTTGTTGCTCAATCACGTAAAACCAGCTAGACGGATTTGGAATAGCACACAGATAGTTATAGCTTGTGGTATTGATACTTTTTATCTCGATCAAAGGTTCCATAGCGATTTTCCGAATGTCCATGCGAAAGAAGTCGCGGGCAGAAGCTAGTACGCTATATCACGCGAAATATTTCGTGTTTCGATGGTCATGCAGGGCAGGGGTGTAATTATCTAACATTGTTGCAATCAACTCTGACAGAAATCGCAGTTACGATGCTGCTCTTGTTAAGAACCAATGTGACAACTATCATGTAACGGGGATGCAAACTGAGGAACTAATGGCGCTACAAACGCTTGTACCAAAATCGTTTGATTGGTTGTTTCAAATGTCAAATGTCATTTCTGACATATTTTAACCAATCAAAAGTACTGTCTTAGGAACAAGCGTACATTGCAATCCATCCCCATTGATTTCAATCGAGAATTGTTAGCAAGGCAGTTGCATGCGTGGGGCAGGCATGTTGAAACGATAGATTAGTAAAAAAGTATGTCTTTTATTAGTTTTTTACACGACTGCCCAAAGCAAAAAGCGTGTATATGTGTTCAGGGTTCATGTATGTTTGTGGGTATGTGAGTTTCTTTATTCCACCATAACTTCTAAATGCCTGAACTGATTTGGATAAATGGGGTATCATTAGAATCCTTACAGCATCCTGAGTGACACTGGCTACATTTTTTTTAGAAAAAAATATAATGGCGACTGTACGACGCCATTTTCAAATTTGAAAAAAAAATTTTTTTTCTTCAATTATTACAATATGGGCATCAAATGAAAGGCCTTGATGAGCACATTCCAAAACTATATAATATGTCACTAAAATGTGTGAAATAAAAATAAATAAATTAAAAAATATCAAAAACACGACTGCCCTGCAAAAACGAACTTAAAAGTTAAATTAAATAAAACAATTAGTGTCATTGCAGTCGGGGGACCTCTTTGATCAAAAATTGTTCCATAATTAGGTCCCCCGACTGCAAAGACACTTGTTGTTTAACGTTTAAGTTCGTTTTGCAGGGCAGTCGTGTTTTTGTTATTTTTTTTAATTTATTTATTTTTTACTAGTCTATCAAATGCACTAAATAAGTACCTATTTGCAATGAACTGGATAAAATATCTAATTTTAGATAAGTATGTTTCTAGCAACAGAATCTTATAGATCAACAAACGTTATCACCTTGAAAATTACTCACTTAACTTTTGAGTGTTCTAAAGGTAAGCGCTAATGACCCTTTATAATTGGAACCAAGATTAAGGCAGTTTTTATGGACCTAAATTTAGCTTGCAAAAGACATGTTCCATCTTAGGTTGAGTTAGGACAAGCAGGTGTTCTGAACCTTTAATTGGATCTGCGAAACGAAATGAGATCTCGTATTTTGGCGGTTAGAAATAATTTATATCTCCATTTTGCATCTTGATTTAGGTTTTGTATTAGCTGTGGAATTTGTGCCGCAGGTTATAGTGAATAGGGTGTAGTTTTGGGATTATTAATGATAGGTGTTTGTGATCAAAAACCGCTGATGAGGTTTCTTTTTCTTTGGAATTCGGGATTTGTTATTTTCGTTGAGCGATACCTTGTTTTTCTTTTGATTATTAGTTGATTCCAGCCCTTTGGTCTTGAGATGCCTTAAGAATGGGACCGATTGCAGTACAAGGTAGTCCTCTCGAAGTTGTTACGAAATATGTCTACCTCGGGCAAACATTGCAATTGGGTAGAAACAACTTCGAGGGAGAGGCCAACAGAAGGATACAGCTGGGCTGGGCAGCATATGGGAAACTTCGTCGAGTCTTTGAGTCGCCTATTCCACAGAATCTAAAGACGAAAGTCTTCAACCAGTGCGTCCTGCCTGTCATGACATACGGAGCCGAAACGTGGACACTCACTGTAGGGCTGGTTCACAAATTTAAAGTCGCGCAGCGAGCTATGGAAAGGGCTATGCTCGGAGTTTCTCTGAGAGATAGGGTCCGGAACGAGGTGATCCGACAAAGAACTAAAGTCATCGACATAGCTCACCGGATTAGCAAGCTGAAGTGGCAGTGGGCCGGCCATATTAGCCGTAGAATCGATGGCCGCTGGGGCAGACGAGTTCTTGAGTGGAGACCCCGAATGGGCAAACGTAGTGTAGGACGCCCTCAGACAAGGTGGAGCGACGATCTTCGCAAGGTGGCTGGCATAAACTGGATGAGTATAGCCGCGGATCGTGCTCAGTGGCGTGCACTCGGAGAGGCCTATGTTCAGCAGTGGACGATGATGGGCTGATGATGAAGAATGGGGCTATTTTTTTGTTAAGTCATTAAAGTATCCCTTTTTTTTTTAATTTTTATCAAAATCTAAAGCCCATTCACATTTGTGGCGTTTTCGTGTAAAATGTTGTTATTGGTACACCTACCTACCATCTGCTATTCGTTTTTCACTTTTTGAATGAAGGTGCCAAATGTTTTATGACGGGAAAACTGTGGAAAGGAGAATTCCTATGTGTGGAATATGGATGCCCGCCAAACCGAGTTGCGTCACTTTGATCATACATGTGTGTTCTTGATAGTGTAGTGACTATTGGGGTAGCGGCCATGTAAACAATGTATGATTACGAATTTCGTAAATAAAATATACCTACATTGCGAAGTTCGTTTTTACTTTTACAAATGTAAGGATAATGGGTAATTACGCTCGGTAATGTTTTAAATATTGGATTTATAATTGGCTCTAATACATATTTCTTATACTTACTTTAAAATTATCATGAATGCGCAAAAAAGAATTTGGCAACATTTGGAAACACCTATTTTCTTAGCTGTTTTAAGTATCGCGTTTTATTAAAAAAAACAAACAGAATTTTCTATGAAATTCTCTGAAACGCAATCCACGGGCCAGTTCCACAGGTTTTTGATAACAACATCTTCTTAGTTTTATTTGAAAAATTAACAGAATTTCTATGGAATTCATATATGACACCAATTTAGCAAATTATTATCATATAACAATATTATTATCATAAAGGTATTTCTTAAACCTGTGAAAATGGGCTCTAAAAAGTAAAAAATTCAGAGTTTTTATAGTGTACCGTACCGTAATAAATTATCATAAGTTGCTTAGTATTTATGTTCTCTTATTGGTCAGAAACAAACGATCAAAATAAGGAAAATAACTGTTTAAATTTTTTATCGACAAATTACACTTATTTTATCACATAAAACAATGATGAGATAACGTCTGTTATCTTTTCCGGTCATATACTCATTCTTATCAACTCTTACTATACTATATACAATACATACACCGAATGTGATATAATATTACAAAACAAGGTTATTATTTTTGAAAAAGCTTATATCATCACAGTTAATAATCTTATTTAAAAATTCTGAACGAAGCACAGCTTGTACACCATTCTTTATTCTGTGCAAAGACTTATTATATTATTCTGTGGTATTTTCATTTGGTATTCTCATCAAACGTAGTGATTATTTCCACTATGTTCTCATCAGCGAAAATTTTTCTATGTCTATGGGTAGAAATATTAACATAATATTAATCCAGAACCATAGACTTAGAAAATGTTTCGCTATGCTCAAGGAATATTAAGTTTATGATCCAGAACAAGTGAATCAGTTCCTCTTGACAGGCCTTGAGGATGTAATAAAATATTAAAATATCAATAAAAGAAAATTTACATCAAATACTTTTATTGAGTATTATGAATTAAAATAAATTCAACATATATGCATTATAATTTACACTGTCACTCATACAAATTAACCTAATATTTATAATAATTCCATAAATTGAGTTATACTTACATAAACATACTTTTTATAACTAAAATACACATTATATTTACACTTTTGTCAAGTCTTCAGAGACTGGGGTATACTTCAAGCCAGTGTCATTGAGGTTGGTGACGACCCACGCATCAGGGGGCAGCTGTCCTGACTTCAGCAACTTGACTGCAGCAGCAACGTTGGCACCACTCGTGTATCCCACGTACAACCCCTCCTTCTCACCAATCAGCTTCTTGTATTCAACAGCTTCATCATCAGTCACGGATATCGTACCATCCATATTATCAAACTTGAATAAATTAGGTACACATCCATACCCAGAACCTTGCAACAAATGAAGAGGTTTAGTCACGGGTTCACCTTTAATCGGTTCTGAACCAGAAGGCTCAACAACATAAGCCTTCAAGTTGGGATTCTTCTCTTTCAAGTATTTTGATGTGCCCATAAATGTCCCGGCAGTGCCTACTGTAGCTAAAAAGGCGTCCACACGCTGACCAGTTTGTTTCCATATTTCAGGGCCAGTGGTTTCGTAATGCGATTCAGAGTTCCCGTCGTTATTGAATTGGTTCACGTAGTAAGCGCCTTGTTCATCAACTAGTTTCAAACCGACTTGTTCTACAGCTTTGACATCAGCCAGCGTGACATTGCCGTACGTTCCTTCTACTTGTGGCACTCTTATACATTTTGCGCCAAGGGCTTCCATATGTATGGCCCTTTGTGCGCTGTTTCCGACGGACATGGCGAGAGTGAGAGGATGGTCCAAAACCGCGCACACGACCGCCAGGCCGCATCCTTGATTTCCAGAAGTCACTTCAACGACACTACCACCAGGCTTCAATTGTCCTGATTCAAGCGCTTTATTTATCATGTGCAGTGATGACCGGCATTTTATTGAAGCGCCAGGGTTCATAAACTCACATTTGGCTAGGATCCTTCCGGGGCCGGGGTGAAGGCGGTCAAGAGCGACGATTGGCGTGTTGCCAATTAGATCCAAAGCGGACGACTTGATTTCGTTATCTACTCCGTCGATTGGCGCCATTGTAGGAATATTTGTGGAGCGTTGATATTACGTTCGAGGTGCGAGTGTAAACTTGTCAGTGGCGGTGGCGTATCGCGCTTATAAATTGCGCGAGTCGGCACACGACCACTCGACAAGATTGTTGCGCACGGACCACGAGATTGCACGGAGATGGAGCAGGAAAATATGGCGTCATATTTACTGTGTACCTCTATTTATATTAAGGTGTTGAATGTCAACGAGGTTAAAAGTACAAGATGATTTTTACGACCGGACATTACACTTTTTTTTAATAGGATCTCATGTGCAAAGTAGCATTATAACCAATTTTATTTTAACAACACAAAAAACTCGAATAACCTAAATTTAAATAAAAGCAATGTACAAAAAGAGAATTAAATCCTTACTAATCCTTACTAATATTATAAATGCGAAAGTCCGTTTGTTTGTTTGTTTGTTTGTTTGTTACGCCTTCACGTCTTAACTACTGAACCGATCATCATGAAATTTTACACACACGTTGTCAGGGGTACAGAAAAGGACATAGGGTACCTTTCATCCCGAAAAAAGGAACTGTTCCCGAGGAATAGACAAAATACTATCCACGCAGACGAAGTCGCGGGCGGAAGCTAGTATTATATAGGTAAATGCGAAAATCGGTTTGTTTGTTTGTTACGCCTTCACGACTTAACTACTGAACCGATCATCATGAAATTTTGCATACACGTTGTCAGGGGTACAGAGAAGGACATAGGGTACCTTTCACCCGAAAAAAAGTATTGTTCCCGAGGGATAGCAAAAAACCTTTCCACGCAGACGAAGTCCCGGGCGGCCGCTAGTTTTTAATAAATGTTAAGGAAAATGTTTTTCCTCAAAGATTTTCCTCGAATCATGATTTGCCGTAAGTGCTCTAAATAAGTTCTGTTTATGAATATTGAGTCACGTTTAATTATTGAAGTAGTGTACTTTGGTTCTACACTACTAGTAAGTAAGTACTTAGTTCATTCATTTTCCTCACTGAGACTGTCAAGACTCGTTTCTTATTAACTTTGTTATAGAATATGATCTACCTACATAATGTTATGGTGAATTCCGATAATTATTTTAAAATTGTTTATGTGTGTATAAAATAATATTAATAAAATATTTTTATTATTGCTAAGACAAAATTTTAACTATATTATAAATTCAACTAGATAAAAGAAACATTAAGCTGACCGTTAATCAGCAAGTGAAAATATAAAGACATTAAGAAATCAATTGAATTGTTTGTTTATCTGAAGAAATTACTGTTATTCAAATGTTATTGTTTGTTGTTCGTTCCGATGTTAATAGGGATGGTAAGAGGAATAAAGTTATGTTTAAACTGTAGAAGTATTAAAATACTGAAAATCATATTTAGTAACTGGACATTTTGCGTAATAAATTAAATAATAATAATTAATTAATATTCTCAAACGAGTCAAGACCAGCTAATGTTTGTTGGTAAAATATTTTTTGTTTATATATCACATCGTTACGTAATCAAGATCACGTCTCTGCTTGTAGCGTTTAGGTGGGAATATAAAACATCAAATAATATACTTTGAATTTTTCACTGAAATTATTTGTATTTTTTTCGTATTAGTATTTACATCTTTACCTATAAAATTAAAGCGGTTCCAAAAATTTTTCACCATCCCTATTCCTGATTTTTCGATAAGACGTAACATTCATTTAACATACATAACATTAACTTAACATTCTTATCACCATTACCACAATAACACTGCCTGCATTGAAACTCGTTATAACCTCCATCAATATTTAATCACCCATATCACGTATTGAATACCGAACTAAATATTCATAATGATGCATATGAATTTGAATATTTGTTTAACTGTGATTGGTAATGATAGCTTCTTATGGGAGGCTGAAGTGATGACATCCGTCATGACCACCTTGACAGGCTTTACAAGTAAATAATTAAAAACAAGTGCGATTACAATGATGACTTGCTATGTCTATCCTTCCTTAGTAAGCCCTAGGCCTACTAAAAAAATATTTGTCTAAATATTTCTGTTAAGTAATGGGAAATATGTTGCCCAATAACAGACCAAAGCAGACCCATGGCCGATTGCACTAAACTTAAGGATCGCCTAAGTCTTTTCCTAACTACAACACGACCAAATTAAAACGGTGTCATAAACAGCCGTCATGTAGCTGTCATTCGCTAAGTTAACTTGGTCGAGTTGTAGATAAGAAAAGACTTAGGCGATTCTTAAGTTTAGTGCTTTCACGCGCCAATCTCTTAATGAGAATAGGTTGGAGGCTGTGGTTTTACGCTGTTTAGCTGTTCCCAATTTGGGAACATCTGAACAGCGGCAATTATGTATTCTGTGACAGCGGCTAAGCTTAACTTCTGTCCTCTCTCTATTATGTGGATCCACTGACGTCCATTATACAAAGTACGCTGGACTGGCGAACGACACCAATCGTTTGTTCCGATTTGAAAATCGCCAAATTGGCGCTGAGAGCTACTAATAGAATCTACTCTATACTATTGGCAGTAGTAAGTGTACTTGGAACTAATTAGTTCCAAGTACACTCACTACTGCCACAGGTAGAATCTACTGCTCTCAGCGCCAATATGGCGATTTTCAAATCAACACATAAAATTGCTGTCATTTCATGACAATAGCCAGTCCAGTATAATGCAGGTCAATGTGTGGATCAGATTTCTGCATTTGATGTTTCAGTGAATCTCTGACATCATTAAAAATCTATTTGTCACTGATGCATCAAATCTATATCTATGCATCAAATAGTATGGCAGGTTGCCCGCAATAAAATTATGAGCTTTACTTCAGAGATAACACTTTCCTTGACAACGTAATAATGTCTTCCAAGACCAAGACATGAGCTGATTTCGTCACTTTGTAGATAATAATAAAACAATATCGAAACAGATAAGAGTTTGCTCACGCACGATTTTTGAACTCTCTTATCGGAAATGTAGCTAATCACATAAACAAGGAAAACTTTATTTTTAATTATCTGTAGGTTCCGTATAAAATTCGACTATCAATTTTACAAATTTTACGACAATTTCCCCCTTACCTTGGAAGGAAAGACTTTTAAAGGTCTCTTTTTTATGTTTAGGACAAAATAAACATCAAAAAATTTGATCATACATTCAGTTTTTCGAAATATTTTGAAAAAATAAACATACTTATTTCAGCAATTTTGAAAAATTTCAAAAATGTCATAAACTGAAGTCTACAGTTTACAGAGCCACTTATTAATTAGAGGTAGATATTGCGCCCGTTCTTCTTGCGTTCTTCCGTTTCCCTGGTTCCACCCACCCGAATTAGTTAAAAGATGGCTTAGATTTTAAGTTGGACCCCAAGCTACCTAACTGTGGAAAGCCTATGAAAGTCCGTTCAGCGGTTTTTGCGTGATTCGCGCACAAACATTTAGAATTTTCAGGTTATTATTCGTATAGATGTTATCTGCCGTAGGTAAGGTGGCGGGCAGGTAATGTAAGGCTTAACGCCCACGAGCGATTAATCGCAGAGCGATTTTTTGTCTCTGAGAATAGAACATAATGGAGTTCATTACGTAAACGCCGACGAGCGACTTTTTGTAGCTGCGATAATCGCGGCGTTAATCGCGGTGTTAATCGCGGCGATAATCACGGCAATTTTTTTGTCGCAGGCTAACTAAAACCTTTGTCGTGTCATTTCGCGGGCGATAAACGCCGCGATTATCGCCGCGATAATCGCAGCTACAAAAAAGCTCTCCTGTCGGCGGGAACGCTAATAGTAGGATAACCAATACAACTATAGTACCTACTTACTAACATGTTTTATCCAAAGATTATTTTGTTATCTTATACTTAAAGATACTTAGTTACAAACTATTTTTCCTGTTTTAGAATTATCAGGCGGTGATAATAAACCGCAATATTTTGGCATATCACTGCTGATAATCATTAAATATTTTCTTATGTCTTTTCAATACATTATTTCCTCCTTACTATCTTTAAAATTGATTTTCACAAGATTTTGCATAAGTTCTAATTAATTTACCTGAAAGATAACTTTATACAAATCCTGTTTCATTCTAAGGTTAAATCCGATGATAGACTTCAATAAAAATAAATTTTTCACTCTTCAACTTCATTCGCCTACAGAAAACCTGTAATTCATACAAACATTCGACTTTTATTGCCATTAAACTTTTCAACTTTTTACATCTCAATGATTCAAATACAAATGTCAACAAATTACATTATGTTTGGACCAACTGGCAAAACACACAAAAAGTGCAAATAACTGTCACCCTACAGTCAAGCGATTATCCATAAGTGGCAATAACTCTCCTATTCTCACTTATACGAAATACTCAAATTTGAATCTTATCGCTTTTAAAATACGGCCTACACCAAAATCCCAAAAAACTGGCGATCATCAAAACCGGATTGTAAAATTGGACTCTTTGCAGATAGTTATAAAGCACATCTTCAGTTATTAGGGTTGAAGACCTACCAGATGTCAACGCGGTCCCGATCTATTGTTAACAAATATGGGTACAATTGTGCACAATGCCTTACACTATTTTATTAAGCGGAGGCAAGTAGGCCGAATGAGCCAAATGTCAGCTATTTGATAATTGGGGTATCCGATTGTGAAAAGGGCCAAATATTGCACGCACCTGTTAACTTATGAGTGGTAATTTTCTGGTGACACTTGAAAATACAACCGTAGTTTTGTTCTTTAGCTAAATAGTCGTTAGAAGGTACTATTAGGTATATACAAGCCCCGCAAATTGCTTCAAGTTCTTATACTCGAAAATAGGAGAATTAAGGAAAATAGGATAGGTAACAAAACAAAAGGTAACAATGTCAAGTAACCTTCCTTTATCATAATATCAAAGATTTATATCGATTTGTTTTCGATCGATCGAAGGCAGATTCTTATGTTACAGACAGATTTGAAAGTTACCTTTTTACCGCATCAAATAAAACGGGTGTTAAGTATCAAGCTATTGGGTTTATCTTCCGATCAAAACACGCGTAATCAGGGAAGGAACCCGATTCCCACGGGGTCTACACCTGCACCAATTGTGTACAATGCTTGCATTCCAAATCTCCGTTGTGGATGCTTGTAGGGTTTGTATGTCGATCAGTTTTGTTGGACATTTTACAAGAATACGCGATAAGGTAGCCAGAACCTCTGTACACACGAGTTTTCAGCAATAGATGTTTTTAATGGATTAACAGCTAGCCTCGGAAATAGGTGGACAATTTACAGAGCGACGAAACCCCTCTTGTTGGTGTGCCATACTTTATTAATAGATTCGGGCGCCTGACAGCTTTTCAGTGGTGGAGTGGGAGTGGTTGGGCAACAAAGGGGCTGTCTTGTCTTGTCAGTGCAGGCGGTTTCCGCAACTCGACGTCTATTGCGCCTATTTTGCGTCGGAGGATGTGCGGCTGGATCACTCCAGCCAGCCCAGCTCAGCCAGGAACGCTCCAAGAACTTTCACATTCGTGATCGCTTCCTGGACGCTGCCCGGTGAGCCGAAGTACTTCGCCCGGTAAGGGGCCACCCCTTTGCATCATGTTTGCACATGTTTCTTCTTCCTCCATGCACCCTCTGCATAGGGGACTGTCCGTGACACCTAAGTTAAAAAGATGTCTGTTAAATTGTCCATGACCAGTAGATGTCGCGATCTTTTACCTCCCTTGTTTCGATTGCCCGAGCCGCCATTATTATACCCACGCATTCGGCCTGAAAGACCGTGTTGCTGAGAAAACACCTGACCCTGTGCCCGATGAGGTCTTGGAGCATTCAGTGTAAATCAGGAGAGCCTTGTGTTTTTTCTTGGAGCTGATGTCATCTATCAGGTGTATTCTGTATTTTTTGTCAAAAATAAAGGTTGGCTTAACTTTGTCGCATACTGCTTCAATAAGAGGGGTGTTCAGCCGATCCAAACAAACAAAAGGGCTGAAAAACCGATTGAAGGTATACAATTTACAGAGCTCTGGATTTAGTGTGGTATAATAGCAAGCCTCTCATGTATCTAAATCGGATATAACATTGCCAGTCATTTTGGCTGGTGGAAAAGTAGTGCCAGGCAGCATCAAAGGTGCGCGAAAAAGTGGTAAAGTTTGATGCCGCCTGGCACTATTTTCCACCAGCCAAAATGCCTGGCAATGTTATTATATTCGATTTAGATACAAGATTGGCATGATATTATACCACACCAAATCCAGAGCTCTGTAAATTGTATACCTTCAATCGGTTTTTCAGCCCTTTGTTGCCCAACCACTCCCACCCCCACCACTGAAAATCTGACAGGTGCCCGAATCTGTTAATAATGATAGTATAGTAAACTAAGAAGAGGGGTTTCGCTGCTCTGTAAATTGTCCACCTATTTCCGGGGCTCTCTTAGCTCTTAGTATATAACGATCATAGTAATTTGGAAGAAAAATAAGACGACGATTTAAAAATGTAGGCTTTAGCTAGTGCATGTAATGTGTGTGCTACAGATTTTACTTATAATCGTATCGTATCTAATTTTGTATATTACCAATATCTTTTCCATTTTTACATCACACATCAAGAATATGGTAACCCTACTGTATGTTGACGGGTATTTCACGCCGAATTAAAATACCATTCGTTTAAAATCGAATGGTTCGGTGATTTGATACAACTATCAATTTCAAAAACAATTTCTTCAAAACTATGACAAAAGTATTTTTCAATAATTTTCAGAATGTAAGTATTACTAACACTTATTAGTAGAAACTCTCTCAATTATCTTTTTTATGTCATTCCGTTTCACTTCTACTTTAGACCGATTCGATCTTAAGGTGGTAAAGATGACCAAAGTTGATTCAACACAACATAAAATGTATTTCTTTGGAAAGATTCGATTGAAATATGTTGTATATGACAAATGAGAAGAAGTAACTTCAGTTAATTTACTTAGGTAGCTATTGAAACAGATCAATTTCGCTAAAGTGGCGCCCTCAGAGGTTTTTATAAAAAGTTGTTAATAGAAAATTATTTCAACGAAACTTTACGTGGAATTTTTAAGGCCCATGGTCCAGTATTTTTGGAAGGTATCACCTATTCCCTCGTAGTCATTCAGTCCTCGTAGCAAATGTGTCAAAAACGGCCACTTTTAGCAGTTTTGCTATCTACTTCTAGCAGTGACTACTACTACGACTACGAGGGAATCTAATGATATCGTTTAAAAACACTAGACTATAGGACCTAAACATTCCACGTAAAGTTTTATTGAAATTGTGTAATAGAATTGCAATATTTAAAAAAAACCGCGGCCCCACTATCAGTCATACATCTTAGGCTCGTATTACAGAATCAAACTCAAACTCAAATCTCTGCTTGAGTACAGTTAGATAGGGATGGCGCTATATGCGATGAATAGCACTATCCCTTTCTAACTGTACTCAAGCAGCAAGCAGTGCTTGAATCTCGTCTTATAATACGGACCTTAGTTTATGGTGATAGAATCAATTTGATAGTCAGTATTGTCATCCACTCCTGGCACTTGTTACAAAATCAAGCAGAAAATCCGGCATTCCTCGAAAAAGATAATTTTTATAGTTAAAGTAGCGAAAACACAAAAAGTACTTAAAACCATCTTAGGGTAAATACCTACATAAGCTTTTCAAAGGCCTCCAAACACAACGCCGACAACAAAGAAACGCTCTCAAAACGTTTAAACTAGGTGCGTCAGACGCGAATGGTGACCATTGTGGGTATTTTTGTAACTAATTGAACTAAAAGATAATTTATTGTCATCCACAGAAAAGGCTGCGTAGGCGTGAAAGGGACAGTGCTATTGAAATGCTTGCGAGGAGAAAGGAAAGGGAACAGTCGGCTCTTTCTGTGGGAATCAAATCACGACTCACGCGCAGCGCCGTGAAAGGACCCATATTTACAGAGTGATGTGTTTTTTGGAATTTAAAATTGCAATTTTTTTCATTAATTAATTAAAAGATTTTGTGCACGATTAACATTTACACAAATTAATATTTATAATCTGTCACAAAAAGTAAACGTTATTAGTGGATAAGTATTTTTAACCCGTTGGATTTACCTTCTAATACTTTTTTTTAAACCTTGAAATATTTTAAGTATTATTAGACATAACTTTCTAGTTTACATTAGTTTAAGTAGCGTATGTAACGTCAAAAAGTGTTTTAGGCCCGTATAATGTCAATCTAACGCAGTTTCTTTCAAAAAGTATGAATGTACTAAGTAACAAATTCTTTTTACACCCATATATTACCAATAACAATTTAAGTACTTACCTGATTCTTTTGAAATTCAGTTGAATGTGGGGAAAATATCTACTCATTACTTAGCTAACTCAATTGCAATCTTCCAAAAGATTACCTTTAACTTTCTCAATGTTCGAAGCAAGCAATAAAAGATCACCCCGTATCTACCGTGGGCAGGTTCGGATGCACCTGAGTATTTCACACCGCGACTTGCTGGCGCCGACGGCCAGTCTACTATAGTCTGTGACCCGGTGTCATAGACTTGTGCTGATACAGACCTGGCAAATACAACCTCAGTGATTTGGATTTCACCGTCTGTCAAATCCAGACTTGTTTTTGAGTTAAGTAAGTGTTTTTAGGAAAAAAACCCTAAAATTCAACAACAAGTTACTTGACACCCACTTCTAGGTATAGGGCCTTATCCAAGGATCTCCATGAACCAATGGTTTTGCGCTTCTGCATCTAGTCTAGACTAGAGGCTATCCACCGAATAAAATTTTTTTGAATCTTAAACTAAACTTAGAAACGTTGAATAATCAAAAAATTATAACTCTATGCACTATTTACTAAAATTAAAATACTATTTTCTACCTTGTTCTGTTTTGATACTAAATTCAAGTAAACTTTATACGCAATGTGTTTGAAATTGTTATAAAACTTTTTCTGTTTCGTGAGTCAGGTGCATTGGACTCCGCTGTACAGTGTACTTGTTTATATTTTTAAACAAATTAAGCTACGTATTTTTTAACTTTCAATATCTGTCACTGTCTTTCTTGACGTCGCAGTTGCTCAGGGAGGATTCCCTTCTCGGTTACCACCAGTGAGCCTTTTTCTAACATTATATTAAAAATCAAAACCGTCAATCTACACATCAGATTTTTGCCTGTCATATCTATCAGACACATAGGTCTCGCCGCCCACTCGCTGCGAGCGATGTCGTGGCCCGTAAAGGTATTAGCGCATTCCTCAATCCGTGCCGTCGTGTCCGACAACCGACATTGTCGGTCGACCACCGCGCCCCCGCACTCTGATCCTCGAGTGCTTTATGAAAATAGAACTCCAAGCTAGCCTAACAGAATAGTCCACGAAAATGATCAGAAAATGAGAACGGAAACAAACTCCTGAAAGTTTTATCAGTACAAAAAGTGAACATTAAAAAAAACTTTGTATTTTGTTCTACAGGGTGTTTGGTAATAGCCTTATAAAGCCGAATATGGTAGATAGGGACCATCAAATTGAACAACTTTTACTATGGGACCAACTCTGAAATCATGAAAAAAATCAGCTGTTTCATACATTTTCGTTATTATTTTTTGTATGAAACAGCTGTTATTTTTTCGCTATTTCAGAGTTGGTCCCAATTAAAAATATAGGTAAGTTAAGTATAAAAGAATCGGGAAGGAAAATAATTACTTTGTTCAATTAACAAAACAAAATCGTAGAACATAATATTAAAATAGAATAGTGGGAAGTATTTGATTCAAAACAAAAGAAGTGAAATAGTACAAAAAAATATTTATTAATCTTCAGAATCCATAAAACTTATCATTAATCAATCATTTTATACTTAGCATAAAGTTCCGTAAATAGTTTAGCTCGTGCTGGGTGTAGTTGGGAGTCATTTTTCATCGTCAGTTTGTCATCTATGCACAAGTAAATTAACTCTTTATCTGTAGTTGGCTCCCATTTTACAGTTGTTAGATCATCGACGGTCGGCGTTGGATTACTGAAAAAAAAAATTGTTGGGAAAATTCCAAATTATTAAGTAAGAATTGTGTCTTATTTTAGCTAGCTGCATTAGTTATGATGTGTTCCATTCCTATCGCTATTCATTGTATGTATTTAACTACGTTGAATACCTATATTTTTTCAAATGTGTATCAGTACTCAGTAGGGTGTAAACGCAAAATAGTTTTTGTATATTTCACACTGTTTTACACTATAAATGTTTAGGTTGCAGGATATTAATGCCGAAGAATTGTTTAGAAACAAAAATTTGTGTTCAAAGCTATAGGTATATAGTAGCTTTTAAAAACTTCAGCTTTTAACCACATTTTATACCTTCATCAATAAAATGTTAAAGATAATACTTATTGAATACCAACCCAGTTTTTGCAAAGTTTGTCCACATTTGAAGAAATCTATTTTTGACAACTTCATCGGTTTCGGAAGCATTATTGTTGAGTCCGTCAACTTTGATCAAATATCCAGTATCGTCCCCATGACAAACTCCTTTACGGTCAATGTTGTATTTTTTCTTTAAATGATTATATCCTCCATCATATGCAAATTCAAAGAAATATACGGGAGAACTATGTTTGGCTATAAACGATGCGGATACATAACCACCGCCAAAGAAATCGACATCGGAGAAGAAATCGACTGCAAAAGTATCAGTTTCATTATATTTTAGCTCATCAGTTAAATAAATATCTCTCAATCTTGTATCTACGTCTATTTTATCGGCCTCTGGAATTTCGAATGGCAAGACATCTATGAAATTCTTTTCATTCGCCAGTTTGTCAAATTTTGGTTTACTGAGTGCAACCATAAGTAACCCTTCGCGAGAACAAATTCCGGATATAAACGGAACCTTGTTAAATCTCCCTTGTGACAGCAAATCATATGGTTTCTCATCTAGAAATGTCTCCCATTCAGATTTTTTTTCAACTGTTGGCACGAATCCAAAATATATTCCACCACGTGTCGGCTCTGAGTAAATAGCTTTCATAGATAATGATATCAATTCCTTTATGGGCATCTCTTTTAGGTATTTGAGAAGTTCTTCGTCATCTTTGACAGATTTGGATGCGACTGCAGGAATTTTGTATGCTAGCTTTTTTATACTGCAACTGTTGTGAGCCCACGGTAACAAAGATGAGCCTGAATGACTTACAGCTTTATGAAATAAACCTAAAGCTGTGCGAGATAGCATTAAATATTCAACTGACGCACCGCCAGCACTGAAACCGAATAAGGTCACATTTTTAGGATCTCCACCAAATTTATCAATATTTTTTTGTATCCATTTCAGGACTTGCACTTGGTCTCGTAGACCCATATTTCCTGGAGCGTCTTTACAGTCTAAAGAGAGGTAGCCAAGAACACCAAGACGATAGTTAAAAGAGACCAAAACCACATCTTTTTCAACCAAAAAATCAGGACCGTGGGCCTTATCATCAGTTCCATGTCCAAACAAGAAGCCTCCTCCATGGATAAACACCATCACAGGGAGGAGTGGGGTGTTGCCGGTTGGTAGTTTAGGAGTGTATACGTTCAAATATAGGCAGTCTTCATCACCGATAATTTCGCCTGTTGCTTTGTCGTACTGAATGCATATATTGCAATTCTTTGTCGCATCTCTAATTCCTTCCCATGGTTCAGGTGGTATAGGAATCTGAAAACAATTAAGATTTATACAATTTTATCATCATTATTATCATATCAGTCAGCCACACCGCATGACACCCTAGTGATGCAACATGGAAAAAAACTACTTTGTTTTTTTTCAAGAACAAAATCTTTGGAAAATAATTGTTTTATTTAATCAAATCAATAATTATATAAGATTTTATTCTTCGTCAGTGTCTCTAAATAGTTTTTTTTTCCCCAAGTTTCATTTTATTTTTCCCCAAAATGATACATTTGTATGAAGAGAAGATTTTTTTTTTCCCCCAACGCGATTTATTGTTCTTCAAAATGTTACGTTTTGTATCAAGAACAGTTTCTATTTTTCCCCAAAAATAAAATTTACTACACAATAGGGGAAACCCCCTCAATCTGGAGACACTGTTCTTCGTTCTAGTTCATAGGTACTTAAAAAAAACAAACCGAATGAAGATTTTACCGAGCGCGTCTTTAAATGCTGCCAACTGTAAAAAACTTGGTACTTTTCAACAAAAAAAGTAATGTAGGTTAAAAAATGATCAGAAAACTTTAATATGAACTCATAAGTATTAATCTTTAACGGAAACGTCCTTAATAATTTCAATTCCTGCGTACTCTTGAAAAAAAACAGGGATTTTTCATGTTTTTTTCACGTTAGAAAAAAAACTGTTTTTTTACAACACTACGACACCCACCTCTGGTATAGGCCTCCCCCAAAGATCTCCATATATTCCACATTTCACTCTTTTATGAAAAATAGTGTTTAAAGTATAAAAAATTGCCGATTTTTATCTCACAAACAAAGGCTCTCATATCTTCTATGACGTTAAAGATGATTCGATTACTTGTTATTATTTCGAATTATGATCATAACGGCCCACTAGCAATAAAAATATTTCTGGTTTTTTTTCCTGAACCTTAAAAACAATGTCAAGTGACTCCTTTTTTAGCTAACTAGTAACTTAGCCGATACATATTTCGTGTGGCATTAGTTAGCCAATATTAGCGTTCTTGGAAAATGTTAGTATGGATAATACGAATCCTTTAAAATTCTCCACACAAAACGGCCATTTAAAATACTTACACAATTTAAAGCTTCTACATAAAATTAAAACCAAGTACACGATTAGTACACCACAGTGCAAGTACCTATTTAATAAAATCTGAACATTCAAAACCTTGCCCCTAGAGGGCAGCAGCTCTGCATTGTAATATAATTGTTTTGACCATAGAGAAAGAAAGGTAAAAAAAATAGTTTAATAAGTCTGGTTTTGACATTTAATTTTTATGTTATGCTGTCTAGTGCCAATGCCGGGTACGGTTTTAAAATAATGTACAAACTTACAGAAAATCTGAAATCTCCAACTGGTGGTTTTGCGTACGGAATGCTTTTGAAGGCAAAGAACTTAAAATTATTCGATGTTTCACGTGATTTTCCTCGTAGCTTCCCTTGTTCTACTTCTACTATAATATCAGACATGTTTTATTTCAACTAAAATATCACACTTTAATTACAAATGGTTTGATTACTCAAAGCTATACAACTTGAAGACAATTTTTACTAAAGCACAAATTGCCTTTCACTATTTTTATCCCAGCCTTCGACAACACTGTCCTTACTTGTCAAATGGATGAAGCTTAAAGTTATTTTAGTATCACCATTTTCATTCAATAAAACATTTCTATAGTTAGTCATGATTGCGAAATACACTCTAATTGCTGGTGTTAAAGTCGTAATTTGTCAACACCATTTTAACCTCTTTTCAGCCATATTTACACCCTTGCAAGCAAATATGACCCTTTTGTGTGTGTACGGCAATGTTAGGTTACTTTCCAAAGCAAGACCGACTACGGTTCGTAGCATACTGAAACAGAATTCTGCAAAAGCTCGATAGATGTCTCTATTTGAATAACTACTTCATTTCATACCAGAATGATTCGTACAAGAACTTTTACTGAAATCTATTTCCAATTTTTTTATTTATTTAGCATTAGCTTAAGTGAAAACTGTCTAGGATATGAACAGACCGAGTTCCATTTAAGTTATTTTTTTTGTTTATAAAAGAATGTGTATTCCAATGAAAAATTTAAACTTTTTATCTAAATAATAAGTCGACTAAATAGGCGACTTAAATATAAATCTTTCCGCGAATATATTAAAGTTATTTGGTGTTTTGATTGGATTTTTGGTTTATAGTGTGGTTTATTGCATTTTCCGACGTTATTTTCTACGGAAATCTAGGAACTGAATTAATTATTGTTGTGGTAAATATTTATTTGTGAAAGCAATGATTTTTAATACATTGTATTTAACACATTTAATACATTCATTGGTTATTACCTAGCTAAATTATTAATGTTAGTATTTTGCAAAGTATGCTCTAAGCTCAATAAATATTTAAATAAATCTGTACGTTTCATTAATTATTAGAAGCATATATTTATTGCTCTCGATATAATTATCGATCTAGTTTAGAGAGCTGAGTAACTTTTTGTCACTAAGCACGCACCGTTTTATTATTAGGTATATTACAACTATGTTTAGAAGTAACGTTTTATCTCAGTTAACACGCTACGAATTCTCAGGTGTGGGTGCGGTGACCGCACAGCCTCCGCTCCGGATGTGCACCTGTGCGCTGTGACAAATGAACGTCCCACAGTTTTTGTGGTAAATGAATCGCGGCAAACACATTTGGCCGTTCAACAAGAACCTTGCAAAAGGGGAATATATAATTGCACTTTAAAAATAATGTAACACACTTTAAAATGTTTAGCTTCAAAATTTATTGAATGAACTTTAAAAATAATGGTTTCCACTTTAAATATACTGAGCTTTAAAATTAATACTTTGCACATACAAATTAATTTTATAACTTTAGTACTGGTAAACAGACGACTAGGTGCGACGACGAGCGCGCGCAGCGAGAGGGGAGCTGAGGAGGAGGTTAGGTTCCATTGTGACCAACAACGCTAGAACCTAGAACCGACTTGATGAGACTTGCTATCTCATTAGTCTGACATGGTTTGACAGAAATTAAATGATTGCGGAGTTGGGATTGGGACACAGTTATAGTGCAAATCATTATTTTTGTAGTGATAATATTAATTATAGATCTATTATTATTTTAAAGTGCAAACCATTATTTTTGTAGTGATAAGATTAAATTATAGGTCTATCATTATTTTAAAGTGCTGATATACAATTTTATAGCTGTTTTCATCAAATTTAAAGTGCTATTAAATACGTCCCCTTGCAAAATACCTTTTCGTTTCTTTATTAAAGATTCAATTCAGTCACCCTAGACAAAGTTACATTAAATAAAAATAAAAATAAAATATAGCTTCACTTTCGATAGATGTATGGTTGGTTTTCACGTTTTAAAAATCAATGGTTTTTACGAAATATTGTAAAAACAAAAATTTGGCCAAGTGCATAAAGAACTAAAAGTATGAACAATATCCATTGGACATTGGTCATGGCTTTGAAATGAAAGAACGCTGCAATGTGCCAAAATCAAGGCAGTTTTTTCATTGATAGTTCCTTGCCAAAATAAGCTTTTGTTTCACCAAAATACTAAAGCTCTGGTGAACCCGCAGGTTTATAATTAGAATTCTTTACGAAACTAACTCGATTCAGTCGAGATAGCCGGATGCGCACCTGTGTTGATCTCGTGAGACCAAACTTTGTACGATCAATTTTAAACTCAACCCCCTTAAAGCTGAGGTCTATAATGTGATTTTGAATGTGTGGTCACATTTTTGTATGGCGTTGTTTGTTGTTATTTTGTACGCTCCGAACATCCGCGTGCTATTATAGTTTTTAATGTACGGGTGACCATATTATTGAGAATTTAGGAATAAGTGTAGAAGGAAACTTGCTTGGATATTGAAATTTTGGAATATCTATTTAAATTTTTGTTAGAGCATCCCTCTGTTGATGTTTGATATAAACCTGCCGCGATATGTAGCTTCATCGCCGTATTTGTAAAATCTCGCTGCCCATTAAATTACGTACAAAACTTTAAAATTTCTCAAGAAATCTAATCATATTTAATTAAAACATTGTACCTACTTGTGTTACTCATACATATCGTAAGTAACAGTTGACGGTGATTGGGCCTGCACCCTGATTATCTAAAAAGAAACTATTTAGCGACCGGTCGCATTTAACATACATTGCTACTTTTCTTTGGTATCTTTTGGTTTTTTTTTACCCCAAAGAAAAGTAGCAATATATTACGTTCATCTGTGAACTGCGACCGGTCGCTAGGCGGTTTCTAATTAGATAATCAGCCCGCTGGTTAAAAAGCTGCTCAAGCAGGGATGCAATTACAATGTTAATAGTAAAAAATATAGTTAACTCTAAAGTATCCTTACTAATATTATAAATGCGAAATGTAAATGAGAAAGTCCGTTTGTTAATTTGTTTGTTTGTTTGTTACGCCTTCATGTCTAAAGTTTTCTCATTTACAATATTAGTAACTAGCGGCCGCCCGCGACTTCGTCTGCGTGGACAGTTGTTTTGCTATCCCTCGGGAACTGTACGTTTTTTCTGGATAAATGGTACCCTATGTCCTTTTCTACACCCCTGACAACGTGTATGCAAAATTTCATGATGATCGGCTCAGTAGTTACGACGTGAAGACGAAACAAACAAACAAACAAATAAACAAACAAAAAAACGGACTTTCGCATTTATAATATTAGTAAGGATAGTAAGGATGAGAAAGTCCGTTTGTCAATTTGTTTGTTTGTTTGTTACGCCTTCACGTCTAAAGTACTCAACCCATCATCATTAAATTTTGCTTACACGTTTTTAGGGGTACAGAGAAGGACATAGGGTAACTTTCATCCAAAAAAAGCACTGTTCCCGAGGGAAAGCAAAAACTTTCCACGCAGACGAAGTCGCGGGCGGCCGCTAGTAAATAACTAAATCTGGTTCGGTCAGGATGATCTTATTTATAAAAAAAATTAACACACTTTCTATTCTATCATTTTACAAATAATTGGGACTTTCCGTAACCTGTGAAACAGCCCCTTTATTGCTGTCACCCTACACTCACACACGTGAGTTGTTTGCAAAATTTTGGCTCTTTAGTTGGCCGTGTGAACCCGCCTGCGAGCTTTTTAAGATTTCACATTCCTACAATAAAGCTTTTTATAATCCATTCAACCTCTTTATGCCTAGAACCTTTTTATACTTTATGAAAACTGATTATGTCCCACGCTCAAACTTTTCGTATTACTGGCTTTATCAATTAAGTTTATAATTTTTTTTTGTTGAAAACAATTGTCTTAAAGCTTTCATAATACTTTTTAAGAGTACTAGTAGCATTAAACCAAGAAACACTTCAAATCGGATTTAATTCCTACAAAAGGTTTTATTGTTTTAATGGCATCTTTTGTTGCCCAAAATACTCATTTTATATAGTCATCCTAGGTTTTCCCCCCCGGCGGAGGTGTGCTTAAGTAGTGGGGGGTAAAAGTGTACCGCAAAAGGGGATTTGACCTGGAAGGACTGGTTGTTCATCAAATTGTGTAAGAAGGTTTTAAAGTTGGTTAAATATGAAACAATTTGAGGGTAGAACGGTTTTGATACGAGCGATAGATTTGGAGACACAGCTTTTCGAAATTAGACCAATGTTTTAAGTTACACGATTTCTACAAAAATTTCTCCTGTGTGTCCCCCACGTCTAACTATTGAAATAAGAGAGTGAAAAATCTAAAAAATATATATGCTGTATATCTTAATAAACGTTTTCAATGAAAATTAGTTTTAACGAGATATAGTTAGCAGTTTTAGAGATATAGCACATTTTCCATAACCGCAAATATAACTTTGTTATTCATACAAACACTATGAAAAACAAAGTTATTTTGCAAACGAAAAATGGTAGTGGTGTTAAATATGGTATGCTTTGTGGCTCCAAAACTATCCTTCGTATCAAAACCGTTCTACCCTCAAATTGTTTGGAATTTACCCAACTTTAAAATCTTCTTACACAATCTTGATGAAAAATGAGATATAGCAAAAATACCGCAAAAATACCCCTTTTGGGGTGCATTTTTACCCCCCCACCACTTAAGCACAACTCTGCTGGGGGGGAAAACCTAGGACAGTCATATTTGGCAACAAATGAAGCTATTAAAACAATAAAATCTTTTGTAGGAATTAAATCCGATTTAAATTCTTACCCTACTGACCTAATCCGCATTTCAAAGAAATTAGCGTTTTTCCAAAGAAGTTATCTAAAGAATGAAAGCATTACTATTGATGTAGGTAAACTTTAGTTTTAGGAAGCAAAATCCTTATTAGTCCCGTATAGATAGAGAGAAAAAATAAATAAATTCTGGTAGGTTAAAACGAAAACAACCTGTTCAAGTGGAATTTCAAAGCTTGTCAGAGGAATTTTTCACAAATGGTTTAGCTGTAACAAATAAGAATACAACTCACATTTATTTTTAACCGACTTCAAAAAAAGGAGGAGGTTCTCAAGTCGACGGTATTTTTTTTTTTATTTTTTTTTTTTTTATGTATGTTTTAACATAGCTTCGTCAGTTGTTACCCGATTTGTACAATTCTTTTTTTGTCTTAAAGAACATAGTTCGTGTGTGGTCCCATAAAATTTTTACAGAGATCTGGCCAGTAGTTTTTTCATAATCCTGAAAAATATCAATTATTTAGCTCGCCTTCGCACGAGTTTTTATGGAATTTCGGACATAACTTCTTTGTTTATGAACCGATTTAGATGATTCTTTTTTTATTTGAAAGGGTATACTTCAAGAGTGGTCACAATTTAATTTCATTGTTATTGGACTTCGAACTTCGAAGATACACAAAGGAACTCTTCAAAATCAAATAGTATAAGTAAAGTGATTTAGGTTTTGGTAAGTTTATGGCAATCCAAAACAAACCAAATCATGGTTTGCGATGCAACGTTCTGGACTAGACTTGGACTACGATGACACAACGGAACTCCTCAAAAACAAACAGCGTAAATTTGGAAATTGAGTTCTGGGCATTTTACCATTGAAAATATTATAATATAAAGTTAAAAAATATTTACACGCTGCGCTTACATACCTACCACTAAAAAGTTGAAAATAAAAAAGCTTTTTAAAAAAAAAGAAAAACCGCCTTCAAAAAACTGAAAACAAAAACAGCTTAAAAATTAAATACCTCTAAAAAGCAAGAAATAATATTCGAATCATTCGTTACATATATCAATATTAATAAAACACGTCTAATGAAGTCGGGTGGGGCTTTAATAAAAAAATGAAGTTGTCCTCCAGCCCCACCCGACTTCAATAGACGTGTTTTATTAATATTGATATATGTAACGAATGATTCGAATATTATTTCTTGCTTTTTAGAGGTATTTAATTTTTAAGCTGTTTTTGTTTTCAGTTTTTTGAAGGCGGTTTTTTTCACTTATTGTTTGTATTGTCAAGAAGTGCCCTATAGAGAGAAATTTAAAAAAATGCCTAAATCGGTGCACTTTGACGTGTTTTTTATTTTTTTTAGGAATAAAGAGGTATTTGTCTAATGTATTGCATGTTTTGTATATACTCGTACATATATCTATTTAATAATTTAATAGGAATTTTCAAAGTTCGCCCTTATTAGGTCTCGCGAAGAGTTGTTTTGATCATTTGTATTGAAAATTAGTTGAAACTTTAAAAATGGAACGTGATGATCTTTCACGTTGTATTTAGAAGTAATGTTTTTACAATAATATTATAAAGGAGTTGTTCTATTTTTCAGTAATCTATGCACTTATGCAGTGATGTCTGAAAAAAGGAAATACAGCAGCGGAGAAGTTGAAAATTGGAGTGAAAATTTGGGTCTACTAAATATAAAAATAATGAACAAGAAGGGAGGGGAGTGAGTGCGAATTAAAAAAAGACAGGGTGTAAACACGGATCTAAAGAAATAATACAGAAAAATGGTAAGGAAATAGATAAATATAGAAAGTACAAGTATAAGAAGAATTACTTATTACTTAGTGCTTTAACGATACCCACTTGAATGTCAAAATACAATAAATTTATCACTTGGACAACTATGTTCGTCCAAGATTGATCAATAAGTCGCTATAATATATCATGTTTTAGTGGTCATGCTATACGGACAGACTTATATTCCTACCACATGCGACATACTGTGCACGCCTTATTGTGAGTAACAATGACTATTTTGGTGGCCATAGCGTGTACCGTCGGTGGTCATGGTCCGATAGTCGGCCCGGCCCGGTTGGATGCTTTGTGCCGTCACAACTCACATGGGCACATTTGCGATGCACGATTGGTGTTGGGTGGCCAGTTGGCTACGGTTATCGATATGAAATGAATAGTGGTTGTAATTACTTATATTATAATTTCTAAACCAACATGGCACTCCTAATTTATCATCCTTCCTTCCTTATTTTTTCAAAGGCTAATATAGGATGAAATCCATCATTAAGTACCTAGGTACCTTACCTTTCAAAGTTTTTCACGTTTACATTTTACGTTTCATGAAAACTAATCGAATTCTTAAATTTGCTATGTTAACTTGAGAATTTTTCAGTAGGTAGGTACTTGTTGTTTATGCTACTGTACTAAATGCATCTCCATCCTAGTAAAACTAAACTTAAATAAACATAATTTCTCCTTTACTAACCTTGTTTCATACCTACTCTTACCTACTTGCAGCATCAGCACTTGCACTACCAGCAGTCCTTTTGCAGCTTAGTTAACTGCGTACGTACAGCTTGAACCAAACCATAGACAATTAGGCTTACGCACTAAACATTTATGTACCTAAAAGGCTAAAATTGCTACTGCGCAAGTCACGTGGTACTAATATTTGGGTCAAGTTATTTTGCGCGAGCTGTGAAACAAGTGGGTATACCTAGTCAGTGGGACCACGGATCTTGGGTTGTTGGGGCATTTATCAATCTTAGCTCAGCCCACCACTACACACAGATTCTTCGTGCTGGTCGGGCTGACTGAAGCTGTTCCGTGTACAAAGACCTTCGTAAAACAAGTAGGTATACCTAGTCAGTTGGACCACGGATCGTGAGTTGATGGGACATTTATTGATCTTAGCTCAGCCCACCACTACACACAGATTCTTCGTGCTGGTCGGGCTGACTGAAGCTGTTCCGCATACAAAGACCTTCGTAAAACAAGTAGTATACCTAGTCAGTTAGACCACGGATCGTGAGTTGTTGGGACATTTATTGATCTTAGCTCAGCCCACCACTACACACAGATTCTTCGTGCTGGTCGGGCTGACTGAAGCTGTTCCGTATACAAAGACCTTCGTAAATCAAGTAGGTATACCTAGTCAGTTAGACCACGGATCGTGAGTTGTTGGGATATTTATCGATCTTTCTTAGCTCAGCCCACCACTACGCACAGATTCTTCGTGCTGGCCGGGCTGACTGAAGCTGTTCCGTGTACAAAGACCTTCGTAAAACAAGTAGGTATACCTAGTCAGTTGGACCACGGATCGTAAGTGTTGGAGCATTTATCGATCTTAGCTCAGCCCACCACTACGCACAGATTCTTCGTGCTGGCCGGGCTGACTGAAACTGTTCCATGTACAAAGAGCCGTCGTCGTCGTGTGCGTGCCCGTGTGTGGGTGCAGCCGCGCAGGTGTGCACGAGACTCGCCGGCGCCCGGCGCACATTCTTTCGGCGGTCGCGCACTCGAACGTACTCGATGACGTGATTCGATCGTGAGTTGTTTGTTATTTATTTACCACATTATTACACGTAGGTATGCAATGCTCTTATTATTGATTAGTTTATATCGAAAAGCCGCATTCTTTACTCGTGAAATAATATTGGTAAGATTCTAAGAACGTTTATGCACTGAAAAACTTAGGTTTCACTGAATGCCAAGACGCACTGATGTAGGTACTTAAAGCACAAGGAAAAATATAGTATAAGTAGGTACAACGTGTTACAAAAAACCCCTGAAGCCGATAGCAGATAAGGTACATACCTTGCATACAACCTCGGAAAATTATTATAAACCCTGAAAACCGCCACTTTTTGTTTTTTTTCCATTTCATGATAAACTGCGTAGTGGCATCCCTAGACCTAAATTGTGTTTTGCTTTTATTTATTCTTTATGCTTATGCCCAATAATGGGATTGGTTAGCGAATAATCAGGATGTTTCATAATAACCCGTAAATTTTTGTTACCTACCTATTTCTTTGTATGGAAAACTGCAAAGTCACACACAACACAATACAACGCAGTAGTCGCAAATAAATATAAGGTCCTTCTTAAATAGTGCACATAATTTTAAGGGGTCAATGTACTCATGCATACAAACAACTTTTACTATGGAACCAACATTGAAATCGCGAAAAAAAAATCAGCTGTTCCATACTTACATTTTGATCTATTCGATTTTCTTAAAATATATATATTCTAATTATTTGCGAATACGGTTGTGACTTTGCAGTTTTCTATACAAATAAATAACAAAATTTTACCGGTTAGATACCTATTAAGAAACATCCTGATAGTGTTGTTTATAAAACCATACAAATAAGTAGATACCTACCTGCAGTTTTTTTACTCAAGTAGGTAGGTAGGTAGGTAGGTATTTTATTTTATTGCTAACTTGACATGTAATTAAGGTATACCTACTTATCTATTAAAAAAAAGTTGCAGTAATGAATCACAGACTTAGAGCAAATGCTTTAAAGATCACAGGTCACATACCTCTACTATACCTACAAGGTGCATTTGTAACCACTCTCCAAATTTTAAGGATGAGTTCAGTCCATGAAATTGAACAACTTTCTCTAAGAAATAGGGTCAAATACGTAAAAAAAAACTTTTCATACAAATCAACGAGATCACGTGATGATTTAAGTATGGGATGACCAAAATTTGTTGGTGTAGGTATTTCAACACGTTTCATGGAGTAAGTTGTTCACTTTCATGGACTGAACACATCCAAAAAATTTGGAGAGTGGTTACAAATGCACCTTGTACCTATGTATTATATTGTAATAGGTACCTACCATGGTTATACCGTTTTATTGGCACCGTGCACGCTTTTAGCACCACCTAGCTTTTCACAACTTTGTTGGCTCAGTACCCTTAGCACGAACAGCTATCGAGAAAAATAACGCGCGTAAAATTACTCGATAGTGCAATTTTGTATGAAAAATTAGTACAGCGCCATCTATCGCCGAATAGCGCATTTAAATTTTCCATAGAGAATTCTCTATCGAGTAATTTTATGCGCGTTATTTTTCTCGATAGCTGTTCGTGCTAAGGGTACTGAACTGACCGTTTTGACATTTTGATATGTAATGGCGGCATTGCGACAAAATATAAAAAAATACTATACATATATAAATTTCCAAATTACTGTGATTTGGGTAGACAAAGAGTTGTGAAATCATTTTTGGTCATTTAAATTAAATATGGCAAGTAAGATCTATTCAAAAAGAGTGTTTTATTTTGGTTAAATCAGGGTTTGTTTACTTCTTTTTTAGTTGTAAATTTTGTAAAATAAGAGGATAAAGCTACTTTAATAATTTAATTAAGTGATAATAATTGTTCCTGTATCGCTAGTTATGAATTAAATACTTGGACGAAATTAAATATCGTTTTCAAACAGATTACAGAGCCTACATTATTTCTACTTTTTGCCACCATGAGCGCTGCGATCGATTATTATACCTTTGCACCCAGCGATTGAATAGTAATTGACACATTAGTGCCATCTATCAGGATGAATGAATCTGTATTCAACGTGGTGGTCATAGGTACATTATTTTTGGTGGTGCTTTAACATCGAAAGCATGAACCAATACATGCTGATGCTAACATGCTCATGCTACTCATCACTAGATGTCGCTAATGAAAGCTGTTCAATGGTAGTGCCACTCACAACTACAGGCACCTTTAATTTAAAATTTTAGCGTAGTATTTAATCGGGTAGGTAACAATGAATTCCCATTTTGGTTATCAAAAATACTGAATATAGCGTACTGAAATACTAAGTGGGCGACGGACTGAAGGCGACTACAAAATTTGTCGAAAATGGGTGACTTTAAAATACAAATTGAGTAACTAGTTATTCAGAACGGGTGACCAAATTACTATTTGGGCTACAATCTTTGGGCACACAAAACGTTTAAAATTTGGCATACATTTGATTTAAAAAAGGTTAAAACAACAATAACTCACGAAATATGCAACTGAGAGCAATGATTTGATGTCGTTTTGAAGTTAATATTCCTGTGTAGGTATTATAAAAATGTAAAAAAATGCACATTAATGTTCTAGTTTTTGATATCTGTGAGAAAAACTACAAAAAAGCACACTAATTTCGGATTAAAAATTGTTTTAGTATTTTTTTATGACGTTTTAAAGTTAAAAGTTTACATAATTAATTTTTTAACTTGATAGGTGACATATTCGCTTTCGAAAAAGGTTTTTTTATTACTATAGGTCTTTTAAATCCAGAGAAATTAATCTTTTTCGGCAGGGCCATCTAAAATAAAAAGTCAAAGGTTATTGGGCATTTTGTTCGGACGTTTGACCTACGGGGCGTACACAAACGAAATAGGGCTAAAATATGCAGGTAAATGTTTCTGCTACTCAGTGGTATGGGTCGCATTCTTGCAGGCCATGTTTCATTTTTAATCATTACTAGCTTCCGCCCGCGACTTCGTCTGCGTGGACAGTTTTTTTGCTATCCCTCGGGAACTGTACGTTTTTTCTAGATGAAAGGTACCCTATGTCCTTTTCTGCATCCCTGACAACGCCTATGCAAAATTTCATGATGATCGGTTCAGTAGTTACGACGTGAAGGCGTAACAAACAAACAAACAAACAAACGGACTTTCGCATTTATAATATTAGTAAGGATATCATAGCATTTCAATAATAATAAAATAAAATAAATAAATAAAGAGAATAAAAACGTTTATTATGCTTGTATACCACTCATTTTCACAACGCTGAAAGCAAAAACTTCTGTTTTATTAACATAAGTTTAATAACATTAAGCATATACCTACTCACACACATACTATCAAATAACTTTTTTCTGCCGGTCGGTATATAAAAAATAATACATATGTATTTTGAAAAGTGGAATTGAATTCTTCAATTTAAAACTGGTTTGGTTTCTGTACGCGAACTTTTATCAAACAGGTCAAATATGCCCAATGACCTTTAAGATGCCGGTCATTCCAACAGGAGAGGGGGTAGACCCCGACATGTGGGGGGGTTTTGTCGATAAATTGGTCATAATATCTGCCTTTAAGAGCTCCGACATCGCTAACCAAACATATTCAGAATTCTTGTCACTCATTTAGAACTTTCACTGCTAACTTAAATTATTTGTCTCCCACATGTAGTCGCCCGTTTTACGTATTTTTTGTAATCCACAGTTTGCCAACCGTTTAGTTATTTTGTCGCCTAAAAAATAAATCGCTGCCAGGTTTAGTATTTAAGTATCCCATTAACAGTCGCTTTTAATTATTTCCAGTCACCCAATTAATTAATTCCCGATACCAAATAACTAGGAAGTAGGCGCTCGAGATTATAAGTCAAATAAAATAAAAACAGAGTAGGTACAGTCAGCAGCATCTCAAGCTATACAAAACTGTCAAAAATCTAGAATGAAATTTGAAGAAATTTGACACATTGTGGAAGCCCAGCGTGCCGTTGATCGTACCTACTACCTACACTACCTACAGATTGAATTTTCATGTTTGTTCGCACCCACTTTAAATAGATACTTATCCGAAATGCCCTGATAAGAATTATCTTTCAAGTGTTTATCTTATTGATAAGAGTAGCATTTAATACCTATTCGTAGAAAATTGTTTCAGATTCCATATTATAGAATAGGATTTTTAAGTGAAGCAGTACTTTTTTGGGTAAAGACAACAGAAAATGGTGAAAGTAAAAATAAATCAAGGCGTTTTGGTTGGTAGAAAATGCACAACTGCAAATGGGAACGATTTCTTCCAATTCCTCGAAATACCTTATGCGGAACCTCCAGTGGGACAGTTGAGATTTAAGGTACCTACCTACTTAATTATAATAATAATAAGTAAATAAATATAGCAAAAACAATAATTTGAGACAGGAATATATTTTCTGATGCTATTTAAAGAAGTAAGGTACTTATTTACCTAGTCTGTGTTGTGATAATGCTTTGTTTACTGAATGTTATAAACTCCTTGCCTTTTATTTAAAACAATTTAAGTTAAAGTTTGCTTGTATTATAAAATTAGAAATTGTTAAACCAAGTACTTAATTGATATAAAATGAAGAAACTTACTATTTCAACAGAGTTCTCAACCACCAAAACCTTGGCAAGGAGAAAGGGATGCCACAGTTAACAACCCAAACCATACAGCCCATCAAATGAATTTTGACAATCTCAGTGTTATTGGCAGTGAAGACTGCCTATACCTCAACGTTAACACTCCTCAATTACCTGACAATGAAGCTGTTGAACTAGCAGTTATAGTGCATATACATGGAGGAGGTTTCGTAGGAGGTAGCGGGACTAATAAAGATTTTAACATACCGGATCAGTTAATTGAGCATAACGTAGTTCTTGTCACAATTAACTATAGGCTTAACGTGTTTGGTTTTCTTTCATTAGACCTTCCTGAAGCAGCTGGTAATATGGGACTAAAAGATCAAGTTCTGGCTCTTAGGTGGGTACAAGACAATATTTCAGCTTTTGGTGGAGATCCAAACAATGTCACCATCTGCGGGCAGAGTGCAGGTTCAGCTTCTGTCGAATTTCTTCTTCTGTCACAACGTTGTATTGGTCTATTTTCTAAAGCTATTTTACAATCGGGGTCAACGTTAAATCATTGGGCTATTCAGTATAATATTTTGGATCTCAGCATAAAACTCGCTCAAAATCTAGGCTACACTGGCGATGAAACTGATATGAAGGCAGTACATGCTTTTTTAATGGATCAGCCACCAGATGCTTTGGGATTGAAAGCAAATGAAACTGTTCAAGCATCTGGAGTACATGGATTGAACTTCGGTTTCGTACCATCTGTAGAGAAAGATTGCTATAATAATGAAGATTTTTTGACAGTACCTCCTCACAAACTCCTGGATCAGGGAAATTTCATTAAGGTTCCAACTATTAGAGGCTTCTGCGAAGTGGAAGGGATTTTTAATGAAATTTTATGCCCCAAAGCCATCAAAAAGTTGAAAGAATCTAAAACTTTCACAGATTTTTGGAAATATCCTCTGAATTCAAATGATAAAGCACAATACAATAGGAAATTATTTAATGAATACTTTGGAGGTATAAATAATGAAGATGAATTAGAAAACGGCATCTTCGAGTTTTTCAGTCATCATGATTTTACTGCTGGTGTTGTTATAACTACACAGAAGTCGTTTCTTAATGAAGCTCTTCCTTGTTATTTGTATATGTTTGCGTATGATTCCCCAAACAATTTCATAAAGTCACTCTTCAAAATAAAGAGAAAAGGAGCAAGTCATGGTGCAGATTTAGGATACACTATTGGAGTGGATATGAAAACTATGGTTGGTGAAATAAAACCTTCTGAAGTTGATATTTTAATAAGCAAAAGAATGTGTAAGATGTGGACGGACTTTGCCAAAACAGGGTAAGTAGTTATCTACAGACATGTGTTAGTAAAATATAGCAAAATGCAGTAAAATATTATGTTGTAGGTAGTAAGTAAGTAAAATACTTACTAACTAGCTGCTACGCTATTGTTTCTTTACATATTTATTTATTTATAAGGAAGGTACACCAACAGCATATGACGAAGAAAAAAATGCTTTATCTTGGCTCGTTTTATTATTATTAATAAAATATACTTAATTATAATGCCTTAATTTTTATGTGACTGGGAACTAATAAATTATATTTTTCCAGAAATCCAACTCCATCCACCAATGATCTTATTCCTGTAGTGTGGCCTGCGTATAATAATGAAGATAAACAATATTTGGTCATCAATGAAGATATGCGGATAGACTACAAATATCAACCTTCGAGAATGGCAATATTTGAAGAAATCTATGAGAAATACAGAAAATAAAACAAAAATATGAAAAATGCATACAAAGAGTTATTTCAAGATTTTAATAAAATATTATGTATTTTTAACGATAAAAAGCAGAAAGCGTCGCTATAGATAGGTAGTACTACTAGCACCGCCAATACATTTATTTTTATTACTCGTAAGCCAAGTCAATATTAAAAAAAGCTCATGTAATAATCTCTTAAATGGTCTCTAATATTTTTTGAATAACCCTTCAACTATTTTTATGTTTTTTGTAAGTTTTAAAATCCATTTACGCTAGTTAGAATGGATTTTAATAGGTACTTACAGAATGAATAAAAACTGTTTAAGAGTTATGTTTATTATTGAAAAATATTAGAGACAATTCAAGAGATTAATACTATGCGAGCCAAATAAGAATAGTACTGTCAAAGCGGTAATTTTTGTTTGTGTTTCGCTTCCACTTCAGGATGTAGGAATGTGCAAGAAAAGGAACAACATATTTTACGTTATAAAAACAAAACAGACTTAGCTTGACTTTGAAGAATGTTCATACATTCTTGTTAAATAACAGTAAAACTGAAGTGTATCACCAGATCACCACATAACCCAGTGAGAGTGAGTTAATTGTCTTCTTTTTTTTATAAAAAAGTTTTATTCCAAGAAACCATCGCAAACCCGCTAGGCACTGACGTCCATTATACAAGTACGCTGGACAGGCGATGGTCACCAATCGTTTGTTCCGATTTGAAAATCGCCATATTGGTGCTGAGAGCAGTAGATTCTATACATGGCAGTAGTGAGTGTACACTGGAACTAATTAGTTCCAAGTAGACATGTGCGCCGATGGTCAAATGACCGGCGGCGGCATCTGGTGTCTAAATTGCCGGCGGCGGCGGCGTCATCGGCGTGATCGGCGTGGATGGTCAAAATAATTAGAATAAAAGACGTCTTTTTATTTATTTATTGTAATCAATACTATATGATGCCATGCTTAATAGAGATCAAATAAATCCTGTTGCCCGATTTTATATCATGACAAGAATTATTTGACTATAATATACAAGGTGTTTGGTAAAAGCCTTATAAAGCCGAATATGGTAGATAGGGACCATCAAACTGAACAACTTTTACTATGGGGACCAACTCTGAAATCGCGAAAAAAAGTCAGCTGTTTCATACATTTTGATATTTTCGTTATTCATTTTTGTATGAAACAGCTGTTTTTTTTTTCGCGATTTCAGAGTTGGTCCCATAGTAAAAGTTGTTCAGTTTGATGGTCCCTATCTACCATATTCGGCTTTATAAGGCTTTTACCAAACACCTTGTATATGTCACCGTTAAAGTGCGGAAATCCATTAATTTCGACGACCTCCGTGGTCGAGTGGTTTGCACGCCGGTTTTCAAGGCGTCACCATCTCTTGAGGTCCCGGGTTCGATCCCCGGCTGGGTCAATGTAGAAAATGCACTTTTCAATATTGTCTCAGGTCTGGGTGTTTGTCATACCACCGTTGTTTCTGATTTCCATAACACAAGTGCTATAGCTACTTACTTTGGAATTGGAGCAATGTATGTGATGTTGGCAAATATTTATTTATTTATTATTTAATCTGCAGATTAACGGGTCGAGTCAGTTAAAGTGCGGAATTTTTCTTAGAATAGACGATTTCTTTTTATTTTTTTTATTTATTTCTCCTATTTACATTTCCGCACTTTAACTAGTTAATCTGCAGATTAATGAGTAATAACATAAAAGGGGATAGACACAATAGGGGGGGATGTGGGGGGCGCAGCCCCCCCGCAAGGGGGACTCCCATGGAAAAAGTCTCAAAGTGTTCATTAGGTTAGATTAGGTTAGTATTGCGACCAAAAATGAAGTTTTTTGTAAAATAAACTTTCAATGTCTGTCTTTTACTTCAATTTCTTGAAGCCTTGGCTATTTCACTCACTGTATTCCGCACTTTAACGGTGTAGGATCCGTTAATCAGCAGATTAAGTAGTTAAAGTGCGGAAATCGTCTATTTTAAGAAAAAATCCGCACTTTAACTGGTTCGACCAGTTCATCTGCAGATTAACGGATTACGTACTCTAACGGTAACATATACAAACTGCCGACCGACGACGGTCGCATCATTTCATCGAAGCTTGAACCTGAGGGAGATCAAGAGTTTTTATACGCAGTTATATTCTACACCTGTTAAAAGCAAGACTAAGAGCCCCAGAGCCAAGCTTACCCGACAGTCCGACACTATACCGAAGATATCTCGGACGTCAGCATATACGAGATCAGTATGGCTCTCAAGCAGATTAAAAACAACAGTGCGGCGGGAGACGACAGAATCACTACAGAACTTTTGAGAGCGGGCAGTAAGCTGATAGTTAAAGTCCTCCAGACCAGAAGTATTTTTAATTCCGTCATCTTCGAGGGCAGAACGCCGAAGACATGGGATATAAGTGAGATGATTCTGTTCTTAAAAGTACCCAGCTGCCTTGGAGGACATTTTTAAGCTGTTGGACTAGAAAGAACTCGGTATCAACATTAATGATCAGTGCCTAACACACGTACGTTTTGCCGATGATATAGTTCTTATGGCTGAGATCATGGAAGACCTAAACACAATTGCTCAAAGATCTCCGTACTGCCTCCCAAAGAGTGGGTTTTAGAATCAACATGGATAAAACGAAAATCTTGTCGAACGCCCATGCTATACCCACTCCAGCTCATGTGGAACACTACACTCGAAGTTGTTGACCATTACGTATACCTAGGACAGATAGTCCAGTTAGGTAAGTCCAACTTCGAGAAATAGATCTCTCGTCAAATCCAACTCGGATGGACAGCATTCGGGAAGCATCGCCAAATCTTCGGATCCAACTCAGTGTCTCAAGACAAAAAAATATGACCAGTATGTGTTGCTAGTGATGAAACGTGGTCGCCAAATAGTTAGCGACCACGTTTCATCATGTCGTCTTATGAGACCCATAGGGGTCTCACAAGACGGTTCACCCAGTGTGCAATGGAGAGAGCCATGCTTGTCATTTCCCTGCGTGTTCGAGTCAGAAATGAGGAGATCCGTAGGAGAACTAAAGTAACCGACATCGCTCGGAGGATTGCCATTGGGGCGGAAAGGTTTTAGAATGGCGACCACTGATTGGACGACGTTCCGTGGGTAGGCCGGCCCGACAAGGTGGATCGACGTGAGGGTGAAGGTCGTGAGAAGTCGTTGACTGCGGGCAGCGCAAGCCCGATCATCGTGGAGCTCCTTTGGTTGGGGGCCTATGCCCAGTGTCGTAGGGCTGACATGATAATGGTGACTAAATAGGTGCAATTATAGAATCAAATTTTCAATACCAAAATAACCTCTATGATGGCAACAATCAAACAAGTACAAAAAGAGAGAAAAGGAATAAAATTGTATGAGCAAGATGTACGTTATGTTAGCTTTTGTACTTGCTTCTTACACATGTTACACTTTGATTTTGACGCCGATGACGCCGACGAAAAATCCGGCGGCGTTGGCGTGGTCAATATGACCAGCGGCGTGCGTCACGGCGATCGGCGCACACGTCTAGTTCCAAGTACACTCACTACTGCCATAGTAGAATCTACTCCTCTCAGCGCCAATATGGCGATTTTCAAATCGGTACAAAAATTGCTGTCATTTCATGACAATAGCCTGTCTAGCGTATTTGTATAATGGACGTCAGTGCCGCTAGGTCACAGAATGGCTAGGTATTAATTTGTGTTGCTTGCTTGCTATGCTGCTTGAATGAAATACAAGAAGGTTTTCTTATACCTAGGACACACTGAAAGTTTTGCACTTCTGGCAACACACAAATATTTGAATATAGAATGTTATGTTTTTTTAAACTTTAGAACTCATTCATGAAATTAAAATTAAAATTGACCGGAAGTTGCGAGTCATAATTCTGCCCTGCAAAGCCAAAACACTGTAACTTGAGTTAGTGTTTTGGGTTTATAGGGCCAAATCGATTTGTTTAAGTGTATTTTATATCCCTATAAAATAATTTTTCAGTTTTATATAATATATAAGGAGATATAAGTATATACAAAACACTGTAATTAAATTTTATTCATAGTTTGTCATGCCAAAACACCCTAATTCAAATTACAGTGTTTTGGCTTTACTGATTTCGCGAGACAAATAGTTACCGTGTTATGGTTAGCCAGTTTTGTGGGACCTATCGTGCAGTAGCATTTAGGATGGAGGAGTAGCTCTACGATAAGTGGTCGTGCCAGAGTCGCGTCATGATCACGCAAAAATGTGTGCGAGTGGTCGCAGTAAAAAAAATTGCAACCAGTGGTTTAATTTTATTGAATCGTGTGTACACGACATTTATAACCATCCCACTAGAGCTACTATGGCGTCAAAATTAAACGGTATATCAATTAAAAAGGACAATAATAGCACCCGCAAAAAAGTGCATATTGGCGCCAATAGATCATACGAACGTTAATAACACTGACAAGTATTCCAAATTCTATTTTAATAATTCACGCATAAAAGTGTCTTAAATACATTATCTTTTAAATAAGTCAGGAAAATGTACTGGAGATACAGTGTTGTGGTGACAAATAGCAAAATTTCTTACGGTTTTGTTACGCCAATACACGTTTATGAGTATTATTGCAAGAATATTCATTGTATTGGCCTAAAACTTACATGGCTATATAGATCATAAAAATATCTTTCGATTGATATCTAACACTATACACTTTAATTGAAAATTATTAACTTAAATCGTCAAAAATATGAAAAAACTTTTAAATGCCGTTTTCTCAAAACGGGTGTTTCAAAGATACAGTGTTTTAGATTTATAGGGCAGAATTGTTTTTTATCACAATGCGACGTTCGTCGCCCGTAGCAAAAATGAAATTAACGCAAAAAAAATTCAGGGTGAATTTTTTTTATGATTAAGATGAATAAATAATGAAAAATATTAGAAAAAATCGGCTCACCCGTAGCAACTTAGACGGGGGACGGGGGTTTGCTACGGGTGAGCCGATTTTTTCTAATATTTTTCATTATTTATTCATCTTAATATAAAAATAGCATTGTGAATGCAAAAATCTAAAAGTTTTTTTTATGATTTTGAAACTTCGCTTTCTCTGCATGTTTGCACTGCTTCACTCCAAATGCTTTTAGAAAAGAAAACACCTTATTTGAGTTTCGTAAAGCATTGGTATGCAGAATGTAATCGTTTTTTTGTCTCTCCTATGATGAAATTGGTGACTGTCGGTATTCAAATGCGATCACTGTGCAAAAGATGACTATTGTCACATGATTAATTAAAGAAATCCTATTATTCTATTAATCATATTACCTATTGGATAATTTGTGGATACTTGGGGATTAATATAACATAAAATTAAAAAAAATATTCATCAGCATTCAAAAGTTCGGAAACTTTGATGCCGCTGGATTCTTAATGAACTCACCATTTAAAAAACGGGATCGAATTGATTGACATAAAAAATATGTTGTTAAAGTGCAAACACGGTCGTTCAAATGCTGTGTATGATATTGTTATGGAACATAAAATATGAATATATTGTTGTCGAATCAGAAAGATAGCAACATTCTTTTATATCGCCGCTATACAACGAAAACCAATTAAATCGATTTTTTTACGAAAATGACTTATAAATGCCAAAGTACTTAAAATTTTGTGCTCTTTCGTCTGCGAAAACCCATTAATCGCTAAGTCCTATAGTTTCGCTTCTGTTAATTAGATAACCAATTATTTCAAGCATTGCCAAGGTTTGTTTTCAAATACAAAATATTAAACAGAATAAACTTGACTTCTGACATATTTGTCTCCAATGATTGTCAGTTAACTGATAAAATTTGGTTTTTTTCAGAGACAGCTCAGGAATTATTCTATTTTTCCCTCAGTAACAACCATTTTCTAAGATTTAAATCTCCATACTAGATTAAAATGATCAAATAAAAGCTATTAAAACAGTTTAATTTATTTTACCTGACGAATTCCATATTAACTAATACAATCTAATCAACTAAGAAAATATTGTATATCCAGATAATTGGTTTTCTCTGACATTTCTCAGACGATAATTTATTCACGAATGCATCCTAATCTACAGCGAAAAACGATTCCTTAATATCTTCGGATAATGACTAACGGTAATAATGATCTTGACTGACAAACAGACGGACGGTTGTCCGTCCATCTGTTTGTATCCCTTATCTTGGGAAAGTGTGGAGGTATACCTACTCAAATCTACAGTTTTTAGAAGCCAACGAACTAAGATACTTAGTTCGTTGCTAGAAGCTGTGAAAAAATAAAAAAAGGATACGGCCGTTTTTGCCACAAAAACACATATTCTGACGCTTTCAAGGAAATCTATACTTTCCGTTGACCTAGAACTATGAAATTTGGAAAGTAATATCGTCTTATTCTACAAGTACCTACATGTATAAATCTGAAATGTATACATTTGTAGTTAAATTGGCAAATTCGGCAAAATCTCGGAAAAACTGCGAGACTCGATTCCTGAACTAATTATAATTATTTATTGTACGGAACCCTCGGTGGGCGAGTCTGAATCGCACTTGTCCGGTTTTTTATTAGGTGTTTTGTTTATACTGTCCTAATAATTAAAAAAAATAATTAAATCGTTTTAATGTCACATTCTCAGTTTTACCTAACTATATACCTAAATATGAAAATGCTTAGTCATCCTACTAATATTATCCTACTAATACCTATATTATAAATGTGAAAGTTTGTGGGTTTGGATGTTTACCTACTGAACATTTTTGGTTGGAATTTGGAACACAGATAGTAGATAGCCTAGATTAATATTTTTTCCCAATAAATATTTTCCCGCGGGAATTTCGGGAAGTTCTTTCCAAGCAGGATTATCAAAGGTTTCAAAGGTACATTTTGTATTCAATTTTAGACGTCTAGCTCAATAATACTGGCTTTGCTTTAGTATGTCAGTCAGTCGGTCGGTCCGTCACTCGAAAGTCAGTTTTTCTTTTATTTACATTAATTTCTTGGTACCTGTTACTGGCATTTGAAGCGTGCTTTTATTGTTATTTGAACTAATCAAGCCAATTTGTAATTAATTAATTATTTCGAGCTATAAATTTGATAACAAATGAATGTACTAAAACGCTAATAAATTACATGCTTAACTTTTAGGTTCCTAAATTTTCTGCAGGGAAAACCAATTATCTTGATACATTTTCACTTGCAACTTCACAAGGGACAGCTGCATAGGTATATTTTTATCATGGTTAGTCTAAATTAACTAAAATTAAGAAGTAATTTCTCGGGATTTGTGGTATTCCTAATACTTTTGAATTTATAGACATTTATCATTTCTCAGGGAAAACCAATTAAATAGGTGACCTTGTGACAATTATTGTAAATTTCATTACAAAGCAATAACCTTTTTAAATCTCAAAAGATAAGTTTAAATAGAACATTTACCAATGTACTAATGCTATGAAGTAATACTAACAATATAATACTACAAAGGGTATTTTCAACCCCATAAACATTGTAATCGCGATATCTCCGTTTGCACTTTTTATGATTTAATTGGTTTTCGTAGTATAACGGCGATATGGCTGTTCGAACTCGACAGTAAACCGATAAAATTAGACTGGCGAGAATCGTGGGCAAGGATTCGACTGCATTCTTTTTCGCCCAGACGGGTCCTATCTAAAATAATCTGCTTGAGGAACAAAACCCAGTTAATGATGAGTAGATCACTACCATTTGTCGTTAAAAAAAGTAAGTAAAAACGACCAAGAACACAAAGTACTTTTTTATAATAGGAAAACCAAGAAGTGACATCCTATTGCACGATGTTATTTTTTCAGTGCAAGTCATATTCGACTCTGAAAAGTCGGAGTTCATGATCCATTTTGCATTAATTTTCGACTTTACATGTTGCAATTTCTTTGCTATCCTAGAATTTAAAGATACGATGAGAAATTATACATTTAAGAGTAAGAGGCCAGAGGAAACCGTGATAGCGTATGAAAAACATGCCCTCAGACAAATAATGCTTATGATAAAAAAAATGGTTTGAACGAATCAAAAACGTTTTAAAACGTAATGGAGAATACTATGACACGCAATAAATATATAAGTTTTCACATATATTGTTTTACTTATGAGTTGTGCAAAACTTTCGTTGTGGCCATCGTATTATAAATTAAAAAAGCTTTTTAAAAAAAGCACAACCTCCTTCAAAAACCTTAAATACAATTCTATAAAAAGTAAGAAATAATGTTCAAGTCGATTAATTAAAACACGTCTATTGAAGTCGGGTGGAGCTGGAAGTATATTATTTTTCTTATTGTATTGTTTATATTCTAAAAGCCCCACCCGACTTCAATAGACGTGTTTTAATTAATCGACTTGAACATTATTTCTTACTTTTTATAGAATTGTTTTTAAGGTTTTTGAAGGAGGTTGTGCTTTTTTTTAAAAGCTTTTTTATTTTAAACTTTTTTGTGGTAGGTATGTAATTAAGCGATGATTTTATATAATAAAAAACGTTATAATGTTTTACATTTTTCAATGGTATACCCCGAGTAACTCAATTTCCACAAGAGTTCCGTTGGGCCTTCGCAGTTTAACCCTAGTCCAGAACGTCCTTGACAATAAATATGTACTTAACTTGTTTTAGATTGTCATAAAACTACCAATATTTCAATCACTGTACAGTTTCTATTTGATTTTGAGGAGTTCCCTCATGTATCTTCAAAATCCAAAGTCAATGAAATTAATATGGTATCATCCTTAAGATGTCTTCTTTCAAACAAAAAAAGAACTATCTAAATCGGTTCATAAACAAAAAAGAAATCGTTGAAAATTCGCCTGAATTCATATAAAATGGCAACGAAAGCGACAGTTTTTTCAAGATTACTTGAAAACTACTGAACTGATTTCAAAGTTTCTAAAAATGGGACCAACTTGGGAACAAACCTCATATTATAAACGTTTGAATCATTTCAATCGGTTCAGCCGTCTTCGAGTAATCGGTGTACATACATATAAAAAAAATACGCGACGAATAGATAACCTCCTCCTTTTCAAGTTTTTGAAGTCGGTTAAAAATGATAGGCAAGCAATTCTATTGAGAGCACTGGCACTGAGCGCTTCACGCAGTATATTTCGCAACTATCCCGAAAATCCCGGGATTAAGAAAATTCAATCCCGAAAATTTCGGGATTGAAAAGGGTCGGGATCCCGGGATCCCGAAAACCGGTATCCCGGGATCGAATCCTCTAGATACGACGCATATCAATTTTAATAAAACACGTCTATTGAAGTCGGGTTGGGCTTTTAGAACAAAAAAGTGTTCCTCCAGCCCCACCCGACTTCAATAGACGTGATTTATTAAAATTTGATTTAAAGCTTTTAAGAGACAATTTTGATGCGGTTTTTGTTTTTGCTTTAAGGTTTTTTGAAGGAGGTTTTTCTTTTTTTTAAAGCTTATTTTTCTTTGTATAATTATTAATGACTCAATATCGTCGTAAAATCTCATATCAAAATACGTTGTCGCAATGCCCGGTTCCTAGTCCTTAACTCTGCAAGTAATCACAATTTTGAAACAACGGAACACACAATATAGTCACAGAGGAAATAATCACTACTACGTAGGACCCTTTAGGCGCATAATATCAGAAACGCAAAATAGCCGATTCGCATAATATGAGATTCTTATAATAACAGATTCTCAAAATATTGTCTGTTGCAGCCAGTTAAAGTAATAAAGAATGAATTTTCATTAAAAAAATTCCTCAGGGTCACGTGGTCATAATAACCCCATGCTGTCACGATCACGAATAGAAAACAAGAGATTTCTTATTTTATAGCAAAATATCACTTTTGTTCATTCACTGGGGGGTGTTCATTCACTGGTGCACCTACCCTTAGATAAGTTTAGTTTTTATTTGCAACTAGCGGCCGCCCACGACTTCGTCTGCGTGGAAAGGTTTTTTGCTATCCGTCGGGAACTATACTTTTTTTTCGGGATGAAAGGTACCCTATGTCCTTTATACCCCTGATAACGTGTATGCAAAATTTCATGATGATCGGTTCAGTAGTTAGGACGTGAAGGCGTAACAAACAAACAAACAAACGGACTTTCGCATTTATAATATTAGTAAGGATTATTTAAAGTCCCTGTTATAATTAAAACGCTAGTTTTTTTTTCATTCTCTTTGGTGATAATTTTCAGCTCCCCTGAGTATATTTGTTCTGTGATTTTCAGACAAATATGCATTTAGGTTCGATGGTTTTAGACTACTAACGCCATCTAGTAGGTAGATAAACAACGTGAGAAGGTAAATAAGGTAGTGCTTTAGACTACATAATAGCAAGTAGCATTGCTTTGCTTTACGTCACTAGAGAGCGCTGTTTGTTTTCTAATCGAACAAAACAAAACTACTTAAAATAAATTTTAATTCCTATTATCTATATCCTGTTTAATTATCCTATACTATTATCCTGTTTTATTTCCTATTTACTGACCCCAAAAACAACAATTTAAAATCCTAATGGGGAGGCGAAGGCAAAGTGAATTACAGATGGCGCTTCATTCTTTGGAACAATTGTCAGTTTGAGCTTATATTGTCTTGACTGTGTATTACGTGATTTTACTTTCTTAGAATGTATTTTTTTCGGTTTTGCGGACAAACAATGTATTCTATGCTAACTTTAGCTCAGATAAAAGAAGAATTACGGAAAAGAAAAGCCAAAACAACAGGCAAGAAAGTTTATAGCAACTTACAAAAAATTGCTAACAAGCATTACATTTCTTTAAATTTCGTGTAAGATTTACAAGTAATCTTTTTATTTCAGATTAAAAGCATACGATTTAAATTTTAACAAAGCAACTGAGTGTGAATTTCCGTGTTTATAGTTGCCTGATGATGCCTGCTGTGCAATAGTAATTTCACGTTTCTGTACTGGAATTTCTGTACCATCCAAAATTACACGAACCGTTTTATCATATTTATTTTATTATTCTAAGTTTCTTGAATGACTCTGGCATATAAAATTCTATTAATTCTCTGTTTGGCCCCAATATTGGGCTTATTCCATATTTGATATACCTATCAAATTCATCCAAGTTATAAATATGTTAGAAACTGCTGAGGTGTAAATATTAAAGAACAAAGCTGTTATAATTCAAATGTTGTTTTATTTTGGCGAAGCTTCATCAAATTCATGAAACATTCCTTTTGATTTATAATGTTTCTCAGGCTCAGCATAGGAGAAAATCGAGGGAAAAGCATCTTTTTTTTGATATTTTTTTGTCCAATATTTTTTTTGTTACTTGGAAATCGATGAACTCCAATATTTTACAAGTTACATGCATAACAATGCGGAATTTTCTCAGTATAAAATTAAAAAGTGCAATACTCTAAGAGATTCCCATATGTTTTGACACTTTCTTTGAGGCGGCCCGGTACCAAAAACCAGTCGCCACCTATCGGGATAAAATTGCGCTTTTCCTCCCCATTCAAATTAATTGCTAATAGGCAACACCAAAAACACATGGAGAACGAATGTCAAAAGAAAATTAACCAAAAAGTTCGTTCAGTGACAGTCGCCGGCAGACAGAAGAAAATTCCGAATTTTCTAGATCCGGATTTCGTTTCTTCAATTGTTTCGGGTGTCGATCTCGTGTTCATCTTACTAAAAATACAAAATAATGGCCAACGCAGTGAAACGACTTATCCCATTGCTGGACCGCGTTCTCATCAAGCGGGCTGAGGCGGTAACCAAAACCGCAGGAGGTATTGTGATCCCTGAAAAAGCCCAGTCAAAAGTCCTTCACGGCGAAGTGGTTGCCGTAGGACCTGGTTCCAGAAAAGACAACGGCGACTTTATTCCAGTTTTAGTCAAGGTCGGTGACAAAGTTCTGCTTCCTGAATACGGCGGCACCAAAGTTAGCCTGGATAGTGACGAGAAGGAATACCATCTCTTCAAAGAGTCTGACATACTGGCGAAGATCGAACACTAGATTAGTGTTAGCTACCTATAAAATAAACATTCTGAATTTCTGGTTCTGTTAGTTATAGAGAATTTGTAGTGAATGACCATGTGATTGTGTAATATGCTGGATGCAGTGGCATTGATGTTAACTCTGTTGCATTTTTAATTATAATGTTGTTATAAATATTTGTCTTATTTTATTTTCAAATGACCTTTCTATTGTACAAATATTGTAGTTGTTTTACTTAAATAAAACTAACCTCTTATCTCTATAGACGTTCAAATCTTAGCCATGGAATTTAATAGGTGGAACCTAAATGAAAAGACTTCAATCATTATTCTCAATTGTTTATTATTTTGTCTTGAATTTGTACAAGTCAATAACTATCTTAAAGATGTACAATTTTGCATAAAATTGCATCAGCTTACAATACAACCATTGATAATTTCATGGCAAGTATTATATCCTCCAACATTTATAATATTATAGTTGAAGTCTGTACGTCTATGAATGTTGTTATGGCAGCTTCCCACTTAGGTTCGTGAACCTCCCCGCTCCACGAAGCTGGAACAGTGTGCCATAGCAAAAATTCCTTTCGGCGCCAGGCCTCTACTTATCAAATAGCTAAATTTTATTTTCACTTTGGATAAAGTGTGTAGGTACTTGTGCGACCAGGTTTGCATGTGTTTGCTCACTTACACACTGTTGGAACACTGGATAAAAAATTTTTTTGGTGCAGGTTCACAGAGTGCGGAGGTTCGCAAACCTAAGTGGGTACTCACCCTTAGGTGTGCACATGCACATTGTTTTAGTGATGCATGCACAGACGCACACTAAAACAATGTGCATGTGCACTCCTAAGAACGTTCTCAGTTCTCAGCCGAATGGACTTTGTGAGATAGAACAACTATAGGTAGTAGGAAAAGCATATACATAATAATTACATAAAATTCAAAAACTAGGAGAAACACTGCTAATGGTTAATAGTCCAATCAACGGGGCTTATGCAACCCGAATAATTCTCCCGTCTATGAAATTTGGCATGTGATGAATTTAGGTAATACAGATTACAGATGAACAATAATCCAATAAATTTTGTAACGAGAAGTTAGGTATTTTTGCCTAAACATGAAAATCGCTTATATCTCTCTGTGAATATTTCCTCGGGCTAAAATACTTTCTGTATACGTACTTATGTATTAGTTAGAATAAGTATGTAAAGAAATCCAATATTTTTTCGATTTCAGAGATACCCCAAATTTAAATTTCAATATTTTTCAATATATCTTCTGTTGAAAAATTTATTTGCGGATTATTATTTTTTAATATGTTTTTATAACTTTAATATTAGCTTTGTTCAGTAAGCCAATAAATTTTCTTCTTTAATCATATTTATACATAAACGTATAAAAATGGACCGACTATTTTTTCACATTACCTGTTTGGACCAAAAAATAAAAAAATATGATTAAAGAAGAAAATTTAATGGCTTACTGAACAAAGCTATATATTAAAGGTATAAAAAAGTATTAAAAAATAATAATCAACAAAAAAATTTTTCAGCTGAAGATATATTGAAAAATATTAAAATTTTAATTTGGGGTATCTTTGAAATCGAAAAAATATTGGATATCTTTACATACTTATTCTAATTAATACATAAGTACGTACACAGAAAGTATTTTAGCCCGAGGAAATATTCACAGAGAGATATAAGCGATTTTCATGTTTAGGTAAAAATACCTAACTTCTCGTAACAAAATTTATTGGATTATTGTTCATCTGTAATCTGTATTACCTAACTTCATCACATGCCAAATTTCATAGACGGGAGAATTATTCGGAAGTCGCCATACAACAAATATCCTCATTGATTGGACTATAATTAAAACATTACAATACTGCAAAAATGAGATTCCAAAGGTGCTCCCTCACCGGGAGCATTCGTGTGTAATGTAACGTTACAGATTTGAGCATTACATCAGTGAAGGAGGGGAATCGAGCATTACAATGCGCACCTTGTAATGAATACATCAGTGGAGGAGGAGAACCGAGCGAATGCTCGTCGTCGTGTTATTGTAATGTAATGCTCAAAGACGATTCTATAATATTACAGTACACGTGAATGCTCCCGGTGAGGGAGCACCTTAATTCAAAATATAGGTCTCATTACTCTCATTCAACTTGATATTAGTAAGTGCTTCTTGGTGTGTCAGTTATCATCATTTCCGTGGCTATTAACATTCAGCAAATTGATTAGCACTTGTTTTACTGGTCTTACAATACAAAGTAATAGCTTTATATTGATCAGGCTCTTGTTTATTATGCATGTGCCTATTGTTCATACAAGTAGTTCTGTTTTTATGGTTTGGCCAAGGCATGACAGAAGAACATCAGTTTTACAATAATATAAGTACTGGAATGTAATTTAACTCTTCAAGGTCTGGAGAATGAGACAATAGATTTTCTATTGTTGTCAGGCTGCTTGCGGTTGTGCAGGCATTTGATAATTAAAGTAATTATTATCAAAATAAGTTAAGCAAAGATTATTGTTACTTACAAAAAAGCATCTAGAAATCACATTAACTTTGAAAAGCATTATATAGCCATTAATAACTATTAACTTAAAACTACTTCAGAGGTACATTAAATGGCATATATTATAAATATTTTTAATCAGTATTCAGTTTTGTTAATTTATTGTAGAGATATGGCAGTCCGTCTCACTGCAGCTGACAAAGCTGGATTGGGGTCTGGTGGCTCTGTGAGAAGTTGGACCGATATCCATCGACCATCTTCATTTGACTGACGTAAAGCCTCCATAGTTGCCTGTACTCTCTGTCCATCTTCAAAGGTAGCCGCAGCTTTGACAGGCTCCTTAATCCAGTCCATTTGTTCTTTTACAGGTAAAAATGCTTCTTTTAAAGCACCAATCATTTTACACAAACCTTTTATGTAAGGTTTAGGAACTACACTAGAAGCACAACTTAAATCTTCAACGTCTACATATATCATATCTTCCTTCTCATGAGCTCTCTTCCCGTCTTCTTCTGGTATTATATTACTGGAGGTCCTATGTAATTTTCCATGTAAATCTCCACCTCGAACAACTAAGTAACCTTTCTTACTGCAAACATATATTTCTTGGTTAAAGCAAGGTCCTGGAAGATGGTTGTTTAGTGTTGCTGTGACCAACAATCCTTTGTCCATCTGTAGTTGGAATGTGCAGAAATCAGGTGCAGTGATTTTTCTTATTCCATTGACCTTGGGAGTTTCTTCCACAAAAGTCCTAAGTACTCCATGAACTTTATCTACTTTTTGTCCTGTAAGAAAACTGACTAAGTCTATAACATGACTTCCTACTAATGTGAGTGTTCCACCACCCATTGTATCATCACACAGCCAGTTATATGTATCTCCTACTAATGGCCCCATTTGGACCCTTACGTCTATAAGTGTCAATTCATCAGGATGCCCTAAATATCCTTCTTGAATACATTTTTTCATATGACTAAAGGCAGGCAAAAATCTCAAGGAATGATTTACAATGGATATTAATGTAGGGTAGTATTGAGCCGCTCGTACCATTTTTAAGGCTTCTGCTTGACAGAGTCCAGCAGGTTTATCACAGACAACATGTTTGCCTATCCCCAGAGCTTTGACCGATATCTGAGCGTGCAAATTCGGCGCACATACTATAAACACTAAATTGACATTCTTCTTAAGCAGTACGTCATCGATTTTATTTGTGAAGAATGGAATCTTAAGTTCTTTGGCAGCAAGTTCAGCCTCCTGCAGAGTTATTCCCCAAATAGCTTCAACGACGAATCCTTTTTCTCGGAGGAATGGTACTAATACTTTAGCTATGGCACCAGTGCCAAATACTCCAATTCCCGGCAACATATTGCTGCTTAATTAATTACTGCATGAACTGCGCTTGATTATTAGTAATACTGGCTTTATTTGACTGAAAATAACAATAAATAATCTGAAACTCGCTCTCTGCTAGCCAGCCAAAACAATTTACCGTGAAAATGTCAGTAATGTCTAATGTCAGTTTGACAATATGTGGTTTCCAACACACTAATCGTTGAGTCATCGATCGCCATAGAGTACATTTTAACAATTGAAAGATCAATTTTATATTACTTTCCATGGTAGAAATGTATACTGCGGTGACCAGCGAACTAAAATTAATGGAACAAGAATTGCGCTCAAAAAAATGGCACCACACGAAAAGTACAACTAAGTGGATGGAGCTACAAATGCTGGCATTTAATTATGCAGCACAAAGCGTTTGAGCACTGGTTGCTTATTCTGCCGTGCATAAGCTGCTATAATGCCGTTAACCGACATGAAGCCGAATTTTACTTTTTAATACCTTTTGACACAGGAAAAAATGCGCCATCGAACTATCTGACCAGTTTTTTCTTTCTTTTTAATTACCTGAGATAGCGACACGAAAAACGCCGTTACCTATTTGATCTTTTAAGAATACAACGCTTTAGTGCCGTTAATTACGATTCCATAGCTATAACGCGGTTAACATTTTATAACAAATGTTTACTAAACCTTCCCCGTAATTCTGTGCCTCCAGTCAAAAAGGGCATAACTCAAAATGACTACTTCTCAGGAGAGTTGAAAAACCAAATTTTTGTTGTTTTTTTAGTTATCAAATTATGAACACGAAATCCAATACGGCATATATTTAGATATATTTTTAATGATACGATTAATGGAAATTTATTCTACATTTGTACACTCTATATATATTTTTTTCTAAATTTTCTTGAATTATGCCCTTACTAACAACTACAGAAAAGCATAACGTGATTTAAATGAACTTTTTTTTGCATATATAAGAATAAAATTAATTGTCTATTCAATAAATTAAGACTTAAGGTAACAAATGATGTACATAATATGTATGGTTAGCGATATCGGAGCTTTTAAAGGCAGATAATATGATCAATTTTATCGACAAAACCCCCCACATGATCGGGTCTGTCCCCTCTCCTGTTTGAATGACTGACATTTTAAATTTGACTTTTTATTTAAGATGGCCCTGGCGAAAATATTAATTCCTTTAGATTTAAAAGTCCCACAGTTATAAAAAAATACTTTTCAAAAATCAAAGGCAAACCTGCAAATCGATATACTTTCCCACTATAGGAGTGCTTTATTCGAAGAGTAACGGGAACCTACCCTTTTATGTGATAGTCAGTCTTGGCCCAGTATGGTAAAATATAAATTAAATTATTAACAATAGCATTAAGATTAGGTACTAACACATATATGGATGTAATTTATCTGAAATAAAAATTATTTAATTTAATTAAATTTTTATAAGGCTTATCATAATTACCTATCAAGTAAAAAATAACTATGTAAACTTTTGACTTTAATACGTCATAAAAAATTACTGAAATAAATATTAATCTGAAATTGGTGTGTTTTTTTTTGTTTTTCTTACAGGTCTCAAAACAAGGACATTCATGTGCATTTTTTATATTTTAATAATACACAGGAATATTATCTACAAAACGAAATCATAACTATTGCTCTGAGTTGCATATTTTGAGTTATTATTGCAATATGATGAGTTAAGAACTGATAAAAAAAAATTATCAGTTTTTAACTTAACTTGATAATTGTATCTCAATATAAATGACATTAAACAAAAAAAGCAAGTGGCGAGTTTTGAATTTTGACCATTTTCGAAAATTAATATTTAGTGCCATAGGGTCATATTCAAACAACAATAACTCTTGAAATATGCAACTCAGACCAATAATTTTGATGTCGTATTGTTTATAATATTCCTGTGTATTATAAAATGCAAAAAAATGCACATTAATGTCCCTGTTTTCAAGATCTGTGGGAAAACCTAAGAAAATCACTGTAATTTTGGATTAAAATTTACCAAAGTATTTTTTATGACGAATTTAAGTTAATAGTTGACATATTTTTTATTGATAAGTGATATTATAAGCTTTCTAAAACTATTTTTTTATAACTGTAGGACTTTTGAATCCAAAGGAATTAATCTTTTCGGCAGGGCCATCAAAAATAAAAGTCAGATTAAAATGCCGGTCATTCCAAAACGAGAGGGGATAGACCCGAACATGTGGGAGGTTTTGTCGATAACATTGATCATATTATCTGCCTTTAAAAGCTCCGACATCGCTAACCAAACATATTGTATGTAGTCATAATCGCTTTCTTCACATAAATTTGTTTTGCAGAGAGCAACAAATGGCTCTGATTTGATTGTGAATATCGGAACCACCTTATATCGGGCCAATGCACATTTTCTTTATTGGCATTAATTTTCCTTAATACCAGTGGGCCTTTATGGAGTGCTTCAAAATTATAGAAATTCTCCAAAGTCATTTTTTTCACAGTGAATTGGCCTTTTACCCCAGCAGACCCTACAATCTGGTAATAATCTCTAGGATGGTGAATAATTTGGATTTTTTTAGGTGGTTATAACGTGGTTTAAAAGAGCATAACTACATTTAATTCTATATCATTTTTAAAATTAATGATATAACATGAATTATGTCTTCTATTAATAAATCTAATGTAATTATGCTTTTTTAATCACAGATAATTTTGAGACTATACCATTTATGTCTTTCTGATCGTAAAACTCAACAATTATTCAAAACTGTGCCCTTACAAACGGTGAGTTATGCTTTTTGTGTGAACAATAAATGTATGTTAGGAGGTAGGTACAGTTATGCCCTTTTGATATGTTATGTAACTCAATGTGCTGATTACAACAGTGCAATAAAATAAAAAGGGCATAACTCGTCTTATGCCCCTTTTGACTGGAGGCACAGAATTTATAATTAAGTTATAAAAATAATAGACACTTTATTGCACACAAGACAGGAAAATAATTACAAATAGACACAAAAACAGAAAAAAGCACACAAAAGGCGGCCTTATTGCTAAATAGCAATCTCTTCCAGGCAACCTTGAGAAGTAAAGAGATAAGAAGAAGAGGATTTAGGGGGAGTGGGTGAAATTATAGAAAGAGATATCATATATAGATAGATGTAGATATAAAGAGAGGAATTATGAATAAGCTTTAAAGTGAAAGAAAGAACAGGACATACGATAGTATTAGGTAGAGGAGAGGAAATGTTGTGGTGGATTGTAGGTTCAAGTAGTTTCTATAGCCTTTATATTTCTATCTCTATCTTGTCTATTTTCTGTTTTCCTTTGTTACTACTTCTTGTCAAAAGAGAAAATTGTGTGCTTTCGAAATATACTCGTATCTCTGCCGAACAGTCGCCTTGTTTATTAGTTAATACCTTTACAGTCCCTTTCCCTTACAAATGTCTTGTGACTTGATCGCGAAATGATCTCAGACTTTGAGCTTTCCTGATACCTTCTGGGAGGGATTCCACAGCCGTACAGTCGTTAGACGTTAGTCGTTAGCCGTAAAGTCTGGAACGGGTGGTAGGAAAATATAGACGATTCATCGATTCAAGTACTTTATAATTAAGTTTATTTGAATAAAGCTTATTTGACTTTGACTTTTGACTTTGTACAGCATGCACAGAGAAGGAATATGAGAAGAAATATATAACTTGATTTCCGTTAACTAATTCTACCAAACTTTCATGCAGTTAAAATATTTTAACTGTTTTGTAGTCAAGTTTCCTTTTAAATCAATAGTATTAAGTATTATAATTTTTAAAACTATCTATATAGATAGAGTTTAAAAAATTAGTTCACCTAAAAGTTATTTAAAATACATATTTAATGATAATATCAAAGTTTGAAATCGGTTTGGTACATAGTTTTCAAACAGCGACAATTTTTAATTAAAACGCGAATATCTCAAAATGTCATTTTTGCAGTTAACGGCATTATAGCTTATGCACGGCAGTATTAGCGACCATAATTATTTGTACAAAGATATTATACGAAAAAATATGATACGTTATTTCTGCTTATTTGTACTGCCTTTTTTGCGTCTTTTACACCATTTGACTACTTCTTATTAATCGGGCACTCTTGACAGAGTGGTCGTGGCGCGGCCGACGATGGACAGAGTTGCGGCTCGCCGTCGCCACTCGCTTCCAGGGCGGGCGCACGACGTGCGATGTCTCTCCATTTTTGCCGATTATCTGCGTTGCGAAAACACTGTACTGCGGTCGACTGCGGAGTTTTCTTAATGAGGTTGATCCAACGAGTCGGAGAGCGGCCTCATGGTCTCTTCCCCTCTGTGTGCCTTGCACTACCAGCCTCTCCATAAGGGATTGAAATACCGTTAAAAAATATAACGAAAAAAAAACGTTAAAAATACCGTTAAAATATTTTATCGGTAAATTTATCGGTTAAAATAACGTTAAAAATATGTTACCGGTAAAATTAGCGTTAAATATAGCGTTAACTTTACCGCTAAAATTATCGCAAAAAAAAATAACGTTATTAATTGGAATAACGTTAACTTTAAAGGTTAACGGTAAAAAAGTAAGAAATAATGTTAAAAATAACGTTATTTACTGAAATAACGTTAATTTCAATGTAATGTTATATAAATCAATGTTATTTATTGACATAACATTGATGTTTAAATTAACGGTAAAAAAGTAAGAAATAACGTTACATTTAAAACAAAACGGACTAAAAAGTAAAAAATAAATTCTTATGTACATATTTATAACCCTACCTACAGAAATTTTAAACCTAAAAACGTGGGGCGCATTTTGTAAAATTTATCATCCATATTGTTTAGCATGCGCCCCACGTTTTTAGGTTTAAAATTTCTGTATGTAGGGTTATAAATATGTACAGAAGAATTTATTTATCACTTTTTAGTCCGTTTTAATGTTTTTTTTTGTAATAATTTAGTCCGTTTTAAAAACGTGTTTTTTAAAAAAGTTTTTTTTTCAGTAAATTATTATTATCTGCTTTTTAGTTAACAAGCTAAAACTAAAAATATAACATCTCCTATCGGAGCACTTGTCAAGACGATTCAAACGAGCCCAAACTCGATGGGGTTGCATGGTTTTATTCTAGAGTTTCTATGGCTTTCCTCCGGCTCCATCATCAGATCCTCGCACACTATTTCCCATTAAACTACTCGTCAAGACGATTCAAATGAGCCCAATCTCGATGGGGTAGCATGGTTTTATTAAAGAGTTCCTGTGTCCTACTTCCGGCTCCATCATCAGACCCTGGAAACTATTTCCCAACAAATAACTCGTCAAGACGATTCGAACGAGCCCAAATTTGATGGGCTTTCATGGTTTCAATATTGAGTTCCTATGGCACGGCCTTTCGGCTTCATCATCAGACCCTGGATCTCGTCTCCCATTAGAGTACTCGTCAAGACGATTCTAACGAGCCCAAACACGATGGGCTTGTATGGTTTCATCATAGAGTTCCTGTGGCCTTCTTCCGGCTTCATCATCAGATCAGCTCGATGACACCATAATATCGCATTGCCTTCCAGTTCTGACCTATGTTCAAAGTCTGAAGTCTCTAGCTCATCGGGAAGCTAGTATAAAATCGTTCGCAAACTTTGTGGAGAAACAAACAAACAAACAAACAAACACAGAAACGAGAAAGCAACCTAATAAAAACGTGTTAAAATAACGTCATCATTCCCTGCTCTCCATCGATTCCTCGTTTCTGGAGATATGCCCAAAGAACTTAAGTATTCATAACTGCACAATCGGCACCATTTGACTACACAGGACGTCATTTCTAATAAACTTTATCTTTCTCTTACATTTGAGTTGATTTGTCGAACGAAAATCAGTAGAAACGAGCGCTCTACGCCAGACGAGCGATTCAAAAGCCCGACAAGCTGCAAGCGGGTTGTACTTTTTAGGCGCCGTGGCTAGTGCCATTTTTAAGCAATATTTGATTGCAATTACACTTCCATAAATTTTAGTTCGCTGGTGGTGACCGACTCAGAAAGTCTGTTGGATTGGAATGCACTCACAATTGACTGTCAGTCAAGAACCAAGATTCTTGGAAGGACAGGGGTCCTACCGCCTAACTCAAAGCTATAGCGATAGCTATGCACCGTGTATTCCCGTTGTCCCCATTGACCGTGTCCCCATTAATGGGGACAGCGGGAATTCAATAAAATAATTAATTTTATTCCCGTTGTCCCCATTGCGTTGAAATTAAACGAAGAGTGCCTCAATACACAGTGCCGTTGTCCCCATTATCAATGGGGACAACGGCACTGAAATTTTTTGACGTGCCGTTGTCCCCATTGTGGGGACAAAATCATGGGGACAACGGGAATACAGGCTATGGCACTGGCCCTCCTTGTCATATCATAACACAATGACAAGGACGGATAGTGCATTGACGTCATAAACTTTAGCAATTTGAAAGCTTTTTGAGTTAGGCTGTAGTCCTCCAGGACGTGGACAGAACTAACAGACAATGGATCATCGATGGCCATATTACGCAATTACCTACTACATAAGTATAAGTAAGTAATATTTTTTGCTGCTTTCGTAGAATTTTTTTGCTTGACACAATATAGTAGTTTTACCTGCTATATATTTTTTCAAAAAATATAGTAGGCGAGCCCTCAATGTAGTAGGATACTATGTCGTATTTATATGGACGTGTTATAAGATAAGTGTGAACCTAGTGCATACATTTACTATGAAAACCGATGCATGTCATCTGACGGCGGCGTGTTAACGCGTGGCGTCAGACTTCTTTTTTTTTACACGACTGCCCAAAGCAAAAAGAGTGTATTACACGACTGCCCAAAGCAAAAAGAGTGTATATGTGTTCAGGGTTCATGTATGTTTGTGGGTATGTGAGTTTCTTTATTCCACCATAACTTCTAAATGCCTGAACTGATTTGGATAAATGGGGTATCGTTAGAATCCTTACAGCATCCCGAGTGACACTGGCTATATTTTTTTTAGAAAAAATCAATATGGCGACGCACAGTGTTGCCGTTGTATGGAGGCAGGGGTCAAAATTATTTTTGAAGTTTTTTACTACGCCATAGCTAGAATATTGTTAAAAAAGAAGGTTTCTAGTGAAATTACGTATATTCTTTGCAAATAGAAATAAAATATTTTTTTTTTTAAATAAATAAAAATATTTGTGTTTGTAAATTCATTACACCAAAACGGCTCAATAGATTTTGATGAAATTTAGCCCACATATAGTGTGTAACCTATTTTTAGGTATTACATAGTTTTTACACGACTGCCCAAAGCAAAAAGAGTGTTATGTGTTTAGGGTTCATGTATGTTTGTGGGTATGTGAGTTTCTTTATTCCACCATAACTTCTAAATGCCTGAACTGATTTGGATAAATGGGGTATCGTTAGAATTCTTACAGCATTCCGAGTGACACTGGCTATATTTTTTTTAGAAAAAAATAATATGGCGACTGTACGACACCATTTTCAAATGTGAAAAATAATTTTTTTTCTTCTATTATTATAATATGGGCATCAAATGAAAGGCCTTGATGAGCACATTCCAAAACTATATAATATGTCACTAAAATGTGTGAAATAAAATTAAATAAATTTAAAAAATATTAAAAACACGACTGCCCTGCCAAAAACGAACTAAAAAGTTAAACAACAAGTGTCATTGCAGTCGGGGGACCTCTTTGATCAAAAATTGTTCCATAATAAGGTCCCCCGACTGCAATGACACTTGTTGTTTAACTTTTTAGTTCGTTTTTGGCAGGGCAGTCGTGTTTTTAATATTTTTTTAATTTATTATTCGAAAAAATTCTACCATGGTATTATAAACATAGTTAAAATCCGGGAGCGGTAGATGTGATGGAGAAATTAAAGATTAAATATCTGGACCAAAATCTTTTAATCAATCAAATCAAAATAAACAAATAAAAATAATTATTCCGAATTCCCTTCTCAAGCTTACGCACATGTCTAGTCATGAAATAAAACACTTTTAACGGATATTAGCGCGGTTTTATTGAAAGTACTTTGGTAATTAGTTGGTATTTGATTTGATTTTTAACCGACTTCAAAAACTTTGAAAAGGAGGAGGTATATGTATGTACACAGATTACTCGAAGACGGCTGAACCGATTGAAACGATTCAAACGTTATAACATGAAGTTTGTTCCCAAGTTGGTCCCATTTTTTGAAATTTTGAAATCGGTTCATTAGTTTTCAAGTAATCTTGAAAATACTGTCGTTTTCGTTGCCATTTTATATGAATTGAGACCGACTTTCAACCATTACTTTTTTGTTTATGAACCGATTTAGACAATTCTTTTTTTGTTTGAAAGAAGACACCTTAAGAATGATTCCATATTATTTTCATTGGTATTGGACTTTGGATTTTGAAGATACACGAGGGAACTCCTCAAAATCAAATAGGAACTGTACAGTGATTGAAATATTGGTAGGTTTATTATTGTCAAGGACATTCTGGACTAGATTTGAACTGCGAAGACCCAACGGAACACCTGTGGACATTAAGTTACTCGGGGTTTACCATTGAAAAATGTAAACCTTATACTTAACGTTTTATATTATAAAATCATCGCTTACATACCTACCACAAAAAAGTTTAAAATAAAAAGCTTTTAAAAAAAACCTCCTTCAAAAACCTTAAAAAAACAGCTCTATAAAAAGCAGGAAATAATTTTCAAATCGATTAATTAAAACACGTCTATTGAAGTCGGGTGGAGCTGAAAGTATTTTTTTACTTATTGTATTGTTTATATTTTTAAAGCCCCACCCGACTTCAATAGACGTGTTTTAATTAATCGATTTGAAAATTATTTCCTGCTTTTTATAGAGCTGTTTTTTTAAGGTTTTTGAAGGAGGTTTTTTTTAAAAGCTTTTTTTTATTTTGCCGACGATTCGGCACCTTTGCAGCTGCCGTGGTCACGGGGGACTGAAGCTACTCGTGACCCTACCCTCAAGCGATGAATTTTTTAAAGACGTTGAGAAATTAATATTTAACAAAAAAAAATAATTGGTTTAAGGTAATTTGTATTTATTTTTTTGTGAATTAATTAATGCTTAAAAGAGAGAATCTACTGAAACTACCACCATTTCAAGAAAGAAATGGCGCAAAATAAATTGATCAGATGTTACCTGAGTTCCCTTGTATACAATAAAAATATATCTATCCCATGAAGCCAATCTGAATGGTTTTTTTTTAATAAATACTTTTTTTCTTTGAACATCATATTTAAAGAAAACAGATACTTTGGATCGTGTGACACTTTGATGATTTGGGGGGGCAGTTTGTTTTTCTATTACATTTTGTAAATTATGCCCTTTTCGATCCCAATTTTTCACAGGATCATCAAAAAGAACCTCTACAAGCTCCTTCCGTGTAATTTCCAAATCACACCCTACGGCAAACAATAATTAATAATTAGCAAATGCGCAAATATGCGCAACATTTTTTTACATATTCTATAAGACGAAGAAGTATTCTTTAATAAAAAAAATATTTGGTCACGGAAAGTAGCGGAAAGTAAAACCAAACAGCCTCATCAAACTTTTTTTTTTCGAAATTTTCACGTACTGCCTTTGACACTCAGTATATTGATAACTATGCATGATTTAATAAAAACATTTTTTGAATAGAATAGCCCATACCTTGTTCTTCAAAATTCATACTTTAGAATTACACCAAAACACTTTGCTACCAAAAATATAAAAGAATAATTCACACAATTTTTACAAGTCGTAAAACTGGTTCAACGAATGTCGTACTTTGACAAAGAAAAATATATGGTTAGAAAGCTGAAACAATCCTCAAAAATTGACATTCTGATGCCAAATTTATTCTAGTTTAACAAGTATTTTTACGCAAAGAAAAATTCTGAAACTTTTTTCTATTAGGTGGTACTAAGGGAGCTTATTCCTACCCAGAAAAAATATTCAGCCAATTTGATTTTTTTCGGACCTTCCTAATAGTGATGGACGCTCTTACGTCGGACCTACAGGAAGAGGCCCCTTGGTGCATGTTGTTCGCGGATGACATTGTGCTAGTCGCGGAGAATGGTCAAGAGGTCCAGAGCAGATTGGAAGAATGGCGGCAAAGACTAGAGGGTGTTGGGCTGAAAATAAGCAGAAATAAAACAGAGTACAGTACGAGGCACGTATCTTGAAATCGGGTGGGGATTGCGCGGAACGCGTATTTTGGGCATGCGTTGCGGTGAGGGGCGCGGGCGGCGGTAGAGGGGCGCGCTCTATTGGTCGCTCACAAGAGCACATGCGCGAACTTATCCCTACTCCGTCGAAAAAATTTCAAGATACATGCCTCGCACTATACATGTTTTGTGATTTCGGCGGTCTCTCTGGTCTTATGCCCATAACTCTAGCCGGAATGCCTTTACCAGTCTGCTCCAGTTTTCGGTACCTTGGATCTTTCGTACAAGGAGATGGGGCGATTGACCGCGATATAACAAACCGGATCAACGCAGGGTGGATGAAATGGCGACAAGTTACGGGAGTTACATGTGACCCGCGAATGCCACTTAAGTTAAAGGGCAAAATTTATAAGTCCGTAATAAGGCCAGTAGTCATGTTTCATATTTTTCATTATTTATTCAGTCATGTATGGCTCAGAATGTTGGGCTATGAAGAAGATGGATGAAAGAAAATTACATGTAGCAGAGATGAAAATGTTGAGGTGGATGTGTGGTGTGACGCGAATGGATAAAATAAGAAATGAGTATGTCAGAGGAAGTCTGGAAGTAGCACCAGTAACAGAGAAGCTGCAAGGAAATCGTCTGGCTTGGTTTGGGCATGTTATGAGAAGGGATGAAGGGCATGTTACTAGAAGAGTAATGGATATGGATGTTGAGGGCTGGAAAGTAAGAGGAAGACCGCAGAAAAGATGGATGGATTGTGTGCGGAATGAATGTGAAGGGAGTGGATGAGGAAATGACGAGTGACAGGAAGGAATGGAAGAAAAGGACGCAATGCACCGACCCCAAATAAATTGGGATAAGGGTAGGAGGATGATGATTCCTCATTGACCATCACGCAATCATGAAATGGTAATGATTATTTAAAAATAACTGAGTTTGTGTTTGTTGTGAGATCTAAGAGTGTTTATCGTAACAAAGGCAAAAAACACAACCCCCAAATACCCTCAAGGTTCACCATCCCCTGATTGATCATCACGCAATCATGAAATGGAAATGATTATTTAAAAATAACATAGTTTGTGTTTGGATAACAATATAAATGAGTACCTATTACTCGTGTAAATGGAACAAAGAATAATATTTGTTAAGTAAACATTAGCCCGAGTCGTAAGTCACACGAGTTGGATGGCGCTTAAAATGAAACGCTTTCGTCGGAGCGGTTAAACTCAATACTTTGAGATCCGCCACCTGGGACCAACAGGGTTGTCATATCACTATAAATAATAATTTTAATAAGTACCTAATTTTTAAAGGATGTCATCCACGTTTCATACATTTTTGGTATAATAAACTACAATATGAAAGTGCCGGCCACTAGACAAAAAAGCTTTATTTTGATAGATTTTGTCCATCTAAGATTTTTTTATTATGGCACTGAAGCTGCAGCACCGGTTCAAATTTGTGTCAAAATGTATGAAAAGAGAGACTTTTTGAACTCAATTAAAATCATGTACAGCGGTGTTACAGCTTTGGTGCCATAATAAGAAATGCTTAGGTGGATAAAATCTATCAGAATAAAGCTCTTTTGCTTTTTGGCTGGCACTTTCACATTTGGACCAAAATGGATGATGTTCTTTGAGATTTTAGCATTCACAATGCTATTTTTATACAATACTAAATAACTTACTAGAAAAAATACGGATGGGAATCGAACCCGCGACCTTTGGAAGTCCGGTCCAATGCTTTGACCACTGAGCTACTGAGTCACTCAGTGAGTGATCTGGTGCGAGACGTATTTTTTCTAGTATAATTATTATTTAGTATTGTGGTTTAATAATGTAAATTTTTTGTAACATGCATGAAATTCGAACACCAATCCTCGTAGCTTCGCCACGGCCCGCATTTTCACATTCGTCCATCAATGCCTGTGCATGCCGATGCAGTAATATAAGTAGGTACTATTCTATTCTAATTATTCGAGTTATGATCATTTCGTAATTATATCTTTCTCCTATATTAAATTTTATGCTTTACAAAAAGGTGGAAAGCTTACATATTTCCGGTTTAAAACTTTGACATACGAACACGAGATAAAAGTATAGCTTTTTATAAACATTCTAGCACGACCATCAAAACGCGATTTATCACTAAAGACAATAAGATTTTGACAGTTGAGTGTCGATAAAACGCTATAGTTATCACGCGAATCCCTCGTTAAATCGGGTTTCGGTGGTCATACTTAGAAGCCTGAATAGTTTTTGACAAATTTTTGCCCGTGTAACTTCGTTTACCTAGCTTTAGATGTTTTTTTTTTCAAATTTTAGCCGCAACAGAAGAGTTGTTTTTTTTGTTCGCATCAAACCTTAAAAATGGTTGAATAACATATTGGCAGCCCTAACCACATCCTATTTGCAGCAATTCCGTAACACCTCAGTCGGGGACCGGTGCACTCGATCTCCTCCACAATTAGTGACTGATGAGCTGGAATAAAACTAAGAATGCAGGACTGATTATAACAATTCAATTAAAGATAACATTACTGCCTGTCGATTCTGTTACCAAACTCGAACCAGCCCCCCTAGCCAAAGTAACATTTGCAAATTTTCGCTATCGCTTCGCTTCGATACATGTATGGATTTGACGTTTTAAAATTCAATTGTTAACGAAACCTTATGTCAATCTCATACATGTTTCGAAAGCGAAGCGATAGCGAAGATTAGCGAATGTTACTTTGGCTAGGCCCTCTGATCACTTCGAATCTCACTACACTGCGTGGGAATTTTGAATTAAATGAGATAATGATAGGCTAAAGCTAGGGTTTCCTAGGATGACGGTGCCGTCATATTACGGCCGTAATTTAGCGACGTAGAACGTTGTCTATGTAAACAATACGGCGCGGTTTCTGACATTGCGGTGTCGCCGTATTGTTTACATGGAAAATATTCAACGCCGCTATATTATATTACGGCCGTAATATGACGGCACCGTCATCCTAGGAAACCCTAGCTTAAGCGGTTTAAGATTTTAAATAGCTAGGTACAGTAGCTACCTAAAACCTTTTAAGTAGCTTATATTCAGCTAATTTCTAATAACAAATTCACGCGAAGTGAAGTGAGTGAGGTTCGAATCGAAGTGAGATGCGAATTTGGTTACAGAATCGATAGGCAGTTCTTATTAGATAACATTGTGATTATGTTATTTTATATCCATGGATTAACCGCGGGTTTCTATCTCAGGATGAGGATAACCTCTCGGCATTAATCAACTAAATGAAGAAATAAACATATAAGTACTTAGAGCTTGTATTAAAGATGTTATAAGTAAGTAAGTATATGTAAGATAAGTATTATGTCTCAACTCTCAATTATACTTATTGTTTAAAAGTTAACTATTGTAAAGGGAATATGCATCATTTTTTGTATCAAAATCAAATGTATAATGCGTGAGAAAATCAACTGTAATAATTAAAGCTTTTCTCTTGCGTTAAGAATTTTCAATTATTTTCAATTATCTCTCTAAATTTTGCGTTTAAGTGCATAATGTGTCATACAAAATATTATTTCTATTCGATATTCCATCTGACTGTTAAACGCATTAACCGAAAATAAAAAAAACGTTATTTTTCCCTAATTTAATCGTGTGATAAAACTATTTTTTTTTTACTTTTCAGTTCCATCATGTTTTTATACGTGTCCGAAGCGCAAATTTATCAAAATCAGTGACTTATGAATATTCCCTATTATTGTAAAACAGGACATGTACAAATTGGCCCGGCAACGAGACCTTTTACCTCAAAGTACGGTTGTCACCTCGGCTCATCGGCTGGAGTGTTCCGCACATGTCGCACAAATAAAGTATTGAGTGTCGCGGAAGCGTGACCCGCCCCGCCGTCACTTCAGGGAAGAGAACCCGTGACGGCGCTAATTGCTTCGCCCACAGTTGTTGAAAAACTTGAGGGGATATTTTGTATTGACAGCTCTTTTGATATGCACGTAAATCTCGGAGAGATTAGGGAATCTTAAGGAAAGGACAATGCAATTTATTTAGCTCTTTTAAATAGGGTGTGTTTTAGTCACTCATCAAATTTTAAGGATATGTTCTGTCCATGAATCTGAACAACTTTCTCTAAGGAACATAGGGTCAAATATGTAAAAAATTGGCTTTGCATACAAATCAAACAGATCAATAGGGAATATGCATCAATTTTTTTTAAATCTTAACCAAAAGTATAATGCGTGAGAAAGTTAACTGTAATATTAAAACTTTTCTCTTGCGTTTTTTTCTCGTGATATTGTTACTTGAAGTTAGCGCGCAGCAGCACCCGCCGAAAACGCTCCATACAAAATGGTGACGTCACACATCACGTTTCAGGAGTGTTTCGGCGCGTTTTATATGGAGTTAGCCAATAATCTTCAATTATCTCCCTACATTTTGCGTTTAAGTACATATGTGTCATACAAAATATTGTTTCTTATTCGATATTCTATCTGACTGTAAAGTGCATTATATCCGAAAATGAAAAAAAAAATCGTCATTTTCCCCTGATTTCATTGTGTGATAAAACTAAAATAATACATTTTTTTTATTTTTTTTCCTGTTTTATCATGTTTTTATAAGTGTCCGCAGCGATCAAGGTCAAATTTATCAAAATCGGTGACTTATGCATATTCCCTATTGTGGTCAGTTAATAAGGGATGACCAAATTTTTTAGCGTATTTCGACACATGTTTCATGGACTGAACACATCCTTAGGAGAGTAAATAAAAAAGCAGCCTGTGGATGTTAGTTAATTTTTGGCAAAGATAATAAGTACAGTAATGTTATTAGTACCCGACCGAACTCAGGAAATGGATAGTGAATAACAGAATTGATGGAAAATTGGGGTGATGTTAAAACATTACTTAAAAATAAAAATAAGTTTACTGTAATTTGCACTGAAAATGCTGAGCTTCTGCACTTATGACTTAAGTGGCGAATATACAAAGTTTTTAATTTCCAAAATGAATAAGTACTATGGGCAACAGCGTCGCTTAACCAGTTTGCAACAAAATTCGTGTGCGCGCGTATCGCCCCTGCACGAACTAAACGTATGTGACAGCGGGCGCGGCGTGCGAGCGATTTTAACCTTAGCAGTGGTTAAGCGACGCTGTTGCCCATGGTACCTATAAGTACAGGGTTATTAATAAAACACCAACAACCTCGCAGTAGGCAGTAGTAGATTACTAACTAACATCATAAAGAACATTTTGTTCGACGACTTTTCCGAAAAATTACAAAAAAAATGACTTTCCATACAAATGTCCCGAACAGCTGTCCGACTTTTGTATGAAAAGTCGAAATTGTATCGTCTGTTTTCGGAAAAGTCGTAGAACAAATGTTGTTGTTTATGATCCTAGTAAATTTTTCCCCTTGCGAGGTTGTTGGTGTTTTTCAAATAACCCTGTATAGGTCCTAGTTAAATAAAAAAATATCTATAGATAAATAATTATACTTAATTAAGCATCGCAAAAATAACGAATTTATCAGAAAAGCTCTGTCTTATTTTATGTGTTTAATTTCTAATCCTTACAGCACTAGTTGGATACCCTGTATTTATCCTTCAGGAGATAAAGGTTCATTCGTCAAAGGGTGTGCTGAAATTCATTAACGGGAGGGGCGTGAGTAAGCACCGCCCAAGATGCGCTCGCGCCGCCCGCCTTGCGCTCGCATTCACAAATTGTTAACGTCGAGCGCATAGACAAGATCGCTCCGGTGAAGTTCGAAATATAAATTGACGGAGGAAAAAAAAGTATTGCTTTTAAATTAAAATTTTGCAATGAGGTTTTAGTGTTGTGCCTGTGTTATCGTAAAATGGCGTGAAAGACAAAATGCCTAGGAAGCGATTAAATAAATCTCCGCCGATTGATAAACGTGAAGATGGTGATGATGATGATTTTTTCTTTGACGATACTCAGTCAAACTCAGGTAAGCGTTAATAATTTTCTGATAAATAAATAATACGGCCTGCCTGACAGATTAAAAAGAAACAAACACTGTATTTTATCTAATAACTTAAATCTCTGGAATTTCCGTGCTGTGATTATTTTTTTAGTTTATAATAATAAATAAATAAATATTTGACAACATCACATACATTGCTCCGATTTAAAAGTAAGTAGCTAAAGCACTTGTGTTAGGTATGGAAATCAAAGAACGTGGTATCACTAACACCCAGACCTGATAGAAAAGTTATTTTTTTACATTGACCCAGCCGGAGATCGAACCAAGTTACGCCTCAAAAACGGGATGTATTTAAGAGCACCCACTTCAAATTTGTTGAAAACAGCTATAAAATTGTATATCAGCTTTACTTTGAAATAATGATAGATCTAAAATTTTATATTTATCACTACAAAAGTAATTGTCAGCACTTTGAAATAATAATAGATATATAATTTAATATTATTACTACAAAAATAATGGTTTGCACTATAACTGTGTCCCAACTCCAAAAATGGTTTCCATTTAGTTTCTGTCCAACCATGTCAGACTGACCACTGTTAAAATGAGATGGTAAGATGATAACAACTTGTGGCATATTGCATACACTCCATGGTCGGTTCTGGCGTTGTTGGTCGCAATGGAATCTAACCTCCTCCTCGGCTCCTCTCTCGCTGCGCCCTCTCATCGTCGCACCTAGTCGCACCAGTACTAAAGTTATGAAATTAATTTGTATGGTGCAAAGTATTAATTTTAAAGCTAAGCAATCAAATTGTATAGTGCAAAGCATTAATTTTAAAGCTAAGCAATTAAATTGTATAGTGCAAAGCATTAATTTTAAAGCTTAGCATATTTTAAGTGGTAACCCTTATTTTTATAGTTCATTCAATAAATTTTGAAGTGTGTTAAATTTTTTTAAAAGTGCGTTTATATATTACCAGCGTGCAAACAACTCAACCACGGAGGTCGTCAGAATAGTTTATAAACATCATTATTTCGATTTTTTTTATCTCCCTAGAAACTTTTCAGTGTCTGAAAATATAAGGTGGTACCAAACGTTCTGATGATACTTAAACAGGTGATAGTGTTGCTTAAACTGAATAACTTTCTCCAAGGAACATAGGTCGAAAAACGAAAAAAAAATTTCATACTCCCATACAAAATGTACTGGTCAGCTGATCAACTTACTATGGAAAGGCGAAAAAAAAATCGTTTTTCGACCTATGTTCTATGGAGAAAGTTGTTCAGTTTAAGCAACACTATCACCTGTTTAAGTATCATTAGATAATTTGGTACCACCTTATATAATATTTTTTCACCAACTTTTCACGGTATTGACGGTTGTCTGAAATTCTTACTTTTTTACCAAGTTTTTCGGAGAAATGTAATAGCAAATTCGTTTTATGTAAGTAGGAATTTTTTTATGCACTCGCCTTGCCTATGCCTTCACCGCTAAAGATGGAAGTGCACTACACCCGGAATCCTCACCACTGAGCAACTGGCTATCTTACCTCTAACTGCCGGAACACAACAATTTTTAAATTACTGTTATGGCATCAGAGTTAGATAAGTGGTGGTAGCTAGCCAGGAGGACCTGAAATAAGCCCTACTACCAACCAAACCGAGTACAAATTGTACCCCGCTCCTGTGAATCGAAACCGGGATCCCTGCGACTTACACGGGTAGAAGTCAGTTTTCATATTAGGTTCTTACGTAACATGAAGCGCGAAGCGCAAGCGAAGCGTCTCCGGTTTCAGCTTGGACAAAAAAAATGCTTTCGTATATCTGCCTGCTTTCCAGCTGACTGTCTGTTCTTCTCTACAGGTTCCATTTCTCACCGATTCTCGTGAAATTTTATGAGCAGGTTGGAACTTAGTATATACCTAGTATTTTTTTGTCGAGCAAGTTTTTTGAAATTTATCGAAAAAACTATTCTCCTGCTCATAAAACTTCACTAAAATTGGTTGAGAAATGCGACCTCTAGAGGAGAACAGACAGCCGGAAAGCGGACAGACAACGAAAACATTTCGCCCAAGCTGAAGCAGAGTTGTTTCACTCGCGCTTCGCGCTCGCTCTGTCAGTAAATCATACTGAAATCAGTTACCCAATAAAAGAGTATATAAATTAGATAGTTACCTAAATTGCAAACTCACCTTAACTTTATGTTTTGTTCAATATTTGAAGAGGAAGAGAATAATACATTTTATATCATGGGGAGAAATCGATATGGTTTTTCATACAACTTTTTCCCAAGAGCTTCGGCTTCCTTTATTGAAAAGTAACAAAGTGATTTCTTTCCGAACAGGTGTAATATACCTATAAAGAAAATTAGTAACTTTGGCATAATAGAATTGACGAAGAAAGTTGTTTTTATAATTTTTATTACACGTGACTACAATTTCTTTCCAAAAGCTTATTTTGTTGTTTCGCAGGTCGTAGTTCTCAAGAGCCACAACACAGAAATGCAGCAAATGCGAGAGAACGAGCAAGAATGAGAGTTTTGTCAAAAGCGTTTTGCAGGTAAGCGTACCTAATTAGCTTTAATTAACAATATTACTCAGCAGTACCTACGAAACGATCGACATAAACTTGAAAAAAAGAAAAGACAATGAAATCGTTATAATCATTTCGTGTTTCGGTGGTTATGCGTTCTCTCTCTCTGATAACAATAAATTAATTCTGTCTCCTTTTTAGACTGAAAACAACTCTTCCTTGGGTGCCAGCCGATACGAAGCTCTCCAAGCTAGACACTCTTCGCCTAGCTACATCCTACATTGCGCACTTACGCGCACTACTCCACGAGCCACGGTCTGCGCGTACGCCGCCACATCCGTTGAGCCTGGTTGGTATTTTACTCTACTATTTCAAAAGATGTTTTTTTCTAAGACACAGATTAGCAATTTAGTGAAAGCATGATGCAATACAATGCCAGCTTATATGATAGACACCTATCTGTGCCTGCGCAATATCCATCCCGCGGTAAAAATTTACTGCTGCAAGTATTCTTTAAAAATTCAACCAACTTATTTGTGAAATGGCTTGGGTGGGACGCTGTTGATGAACAACGGTGAATATCAAAATGTCATAAGTTTCAAAACTGTATGGGTGCATTTTTTTACTTTCCTCTTTTTCACAATATCACAGATAAGTTGGTCAAGAATTGGTCAAGAGTTGGTCAAACTGTAGCATGGTTTCAGTAAAAAAAATCCTAATATAATGCTATTAAGACTGGGTGCGAGCTTTTGAGCTCTGTTTCACTACTTATCAAACTACCTACTGCAACGGTCGGCAGCGGCGCGGAAAACACCATGCGGTCCAACTTGCTCACTATAATACTTGTTGCTTAAGTTTTGTCAAAGCTAATGTGCTTGCAGACGAGAATTGAAAATGTGTCGGAAAAATCTAGAATAATTTTGTTCAAGTTTCAACAAACTAAGTTTTGAATTAGATTTCTTCTACGAATAATCGTGCAGTACCTAGCTACGACTCTACATTTAGTTTTGTTTTAATTGATCTTCAAGAAATTAATCTAAACTTTGATCACTTTTCGAAAATGATAATGTATGATTACTATTTATTATCAAATAGGATCCAAGAAAAGGAGAGTCGTACCAATTTTTTCAGTCTATAGCTAGCTAAAAAAAACCGGCCAAGTGCGAGTCGGACTCACGCACGAAGGGTTCCGTACTGAAAAACGGCAAAAAAACACGTTTGTTGTACGGAAGCCCCACTTAAATATTTATTTTATTCTGATTTTAGTATTTTTTGTTATAGCGGCAACAGAAATACATAATGTGTGAAAATTTCAACTGTCTAGCTATCACGGTTCAAGAGATACAGCCTGGTGACAGACAGACAGACAGACAGACGGACAGCGGAGTCTTAGTAATAGGGTCCCGTTTTTACCCTTTGGGTACGGAACCCTAAAAAAACAATTGTTAATCATTACCTCTCCAAGCCAAGCTGCCGGTTATCACCAGATTCTGGTTTCATTAAAAATGCAACAGAAATTTCATTAAGTTCTCTGCCAATCAATCATTTATAATTATTAAAGATATTTTCAGAATAAGCTAGTTTAACTACTAATAATATATTGAGTTGTAGAAACATCAATCGCTAAACAAGACCAAGAAAATCTCCCCAGTTTTGGGTCCCGCAATAATTGTTCGCCATACATCTCCTGTCACACTTGTCACCCAGTTAATTCGTCGTGTCGGCACGAGCTAACCGCACCAACACAAATCATACGCCCATTTTCATTGGAATTCGACAAAAAACCTTGTAGGTGGACGTTTTTTTCCCATTTTATAAGTAGGTAGGTATCTCGATAGATAATGATAGGATTTGTATATTTTATGTGTAAATTGTGTAATAGTGTCGTTGGTTTTTGATAAAATTTTCTAGTTTTGTAAATGCAAGCGCAATTTCTGGTTCAATTAAGTAAATAAACAAATGTTTAATGGCGTTTCAATAAAATTAACATTTAAGTATCTGCAAAAAATATTGAAATGGTTATTATTTTGTATTTTATAGGACGACGAAGCTTTTCCGAGATTTTCTTTCCGTGCGGGCTTAGAGTAAGACGGGCTTCTACAGAAAGAGAAGCCATACGAAGCGTTTCCCCTCTGCCGAAGTACAAGCCCAAATGGGCATACGCGTTAGTAAAACCAGTTGCGCCCGGATTTCTTTCTAGACCGAGTCCAGTCGCGCATGTGAACGCTGCTCTGTTTAAAATGTCGAATTGATGAGTTGTTTGCTGTTAAAAGAGATCTTGAACATCAAGTATACAAAAAGACGGTTTTACATTTCACATAAAAGTATTTTTTTATCGTATTATTGCTATTTGTTAACATTTAAACATTAAATCGTGACAAACGAAGCCTTTTGTTGCTCGAAGCGTGCGGGAAATGCGCGAACAGCGCATGGGCACAGAATAAATTCTTGTAGAAATGCATAATTTGCAGCTTGCACTGCTGTTGGATATAATAATGTAGGTACACTATGCAGGGATTGAAATACCGTTAAAAATAACGATGAAAAATAATAACGTTAAAAATACCGTTAAAACATTTTATCGGTAAATTTACCGTTAAAAATAACATTAAAAATATTATACCGGTAAAAATACCGTTAAATATAGCGTTTAACTTTACCGATACAACAGTACCGGTAAAATTACCTATCGGTAAAAAAGTAACGTATTTAGTTATTGGAATAACGTTAATTTTAAAATTAACGCAAAAAAAGGAAGAAATAACGTTAAAATTAACGTTATTTACTGAAATAACATCAATTTCAATGTAACGTTATCTAAATTAACGTTATTTATTGACATAACGTTAATGTTAAAATTTACGGTAAAAAGGTAAGAAATAACGTTATATTTAAAAATAACGTTATCATTCCCTGACTCTTATGTGTTGGATTGCAACTAGATTGCTCTTATAATCACACGTTCTAAGATGACATCTTTCGTTACTATTATTTTTATTCTGTGGCTAGGGAGGGATACCCTAGCTAGCCCAATATGTTAAAAAATTATATCGATTGAGCGGTCCCCGTGAAAGCAAACAAATCTTAGAGTAAGACGGGCTGACAAACAAAGCCTTTTGTTGCTCGAAGATACAAATCATTGACCTGATTTTTTTTTTCTATTTAATATAGAGGTCAATGATACAAATCAACTTTTGTAAACCTATTTCTACGCTCATACATTTTCACTATTGTATTGATACTTTTACGTCTCTAGATTACCAATAAATTAAACTTGAATTCAAGCTAATTTGTGTTACTCTGTATAAAATTTAAATGATCGATAACGGTAAAACTATAAATAAATTTAGCGGTAATCGATATGAGCAAAACCAAACCTCTGTCAATGAAGATTAGCAGCGAAAGTCCGGAGTGATCTATGGAAGGATTTGTCAAAGATTTACGGTTTACATCACCTTGATGTTTAAAAATATGTGGTTTAAAACTAAATAAATATATTTAATAAAATCACAATACTTTCATTATTTTTGTTTGTTATGTTTCCTTCGTTCTTTAGCGTGTCATCTTGTGTGTTCCACTTCGGAAAGGAAAACAAATAAACATCCCACTTCGCGTAAAAAACAAAAGTCATCTTCCGATCTTTGTGTAAAACGTAAACAAGGCCAAAAAGCCGTAGAGATAGAAACAAAAAGCCTGTAACAACAAACGGTGCGCGCGCGCTGACCAAAAGTTTGCAGCTGTTCTGAGTATAAATAAAGTTTATCTCCGGACGTTAAAGAGGTATGGGTTTTATTGTTAAAGATGCTTTGTCTTATTTACAACACTTCAATATACAACGTGTTACAAAAAAAACCCGTTATGCAGAATATTGAACAACTTTTAATAGGGGACAAACTACCAACTCTGAAATTGCGAAAAAAATCTGCTGTTTCATACATTTTGATATTTTTGTTATTGTTTTTTGTATGAAACAGCTGAATTTTTTCGCGATTTCAGAGTTGGTCCCAGAGTTTACTCTGGAACATCTTTTAAGGGTCCCTATCTACCATATTTGGCATTACGGGCTTTTTTGTAACAAACTGTGTACGCCTTAATTTTTGCAGGCAAGGCAATAGACTACATATTTTTTTTTTGACTTGGTTGATTTGTAAGAATTCATATAAAAAAACCGGCCAAGTGCATGTCGGGCCACGCGCCGTAGGGTTTCGTAGTTACCTTATACCATACGATATTTAATATTACCATTATTTTTCGTCTGCAAAAATAACTTTGTTTTTCACAGTGTTGGTATGAATGACAAAGTTATATTTGAGGTTTTGGAAAATGTGCTATATCTCAAAAACTAATTATTATATCTCGTTCAAACCAATTTTCATTGAAAATGTTTATTAAGATCTACAGCATATATTTTATTTCGATTTTTCATTCTCTTATTTCAAAAGTTAGAGGGCACACATTTTACCACTTTGGCAGTGTTTATCTTTCAAACGGTTGACTTTGGAAAAAAATCGTCTTAGAAACATCAATGCCATTTTTAAAGACCTATCTATAGACATCCCGCAAGTATTGGTTTGAAGAAAAAAAAAGTTACAGTTTCAGTTCCATGTATGGGAGCCTCCCTTAATCTTTTTTATTTTTGTGTTCAATTCGTTAAGCGGTTAACAGAATATATCTACGTACCAAGTTTCAACTGTTTAATATTAATACTTTGGGAATAAAGTGGCTGTGACATACGGACAGACAGACAGACATGACGAATCTATAAGGGTTCCGTTTTTTGCCATTTAGGCTACGGAACCCTAAAAAACGACATCGTTGGTAACATTCAGCTAAAATCGGAACCATGATAAAAGAGTTGGAAATGAAACTGTTTTACAAGACATCTATTAGGACATTACAATTTTCGGCACATATGGTAGAGTAGCGAACTGTTTATTTGAACATAAAAAGTGCGGTTGGGTCGCGATGACTTGACTATAAACAATTGATGCAATCTTTTCTGACTGGGAGGTCTTATTGTCTTAATTTATTTAACAACCATGAACGCTAATGTTTTATAACTTTTATGCACAAATGTTTAAGCACTCAGCTAACTAATGCCAAAAAAGGAGTCACTTTTAACAGAATTTATTTAGAGTTCAGAAAAAAACCAGAAATATTTTCATTTTGATAGTGGGCCGTTATGATCATAATTCGAAATAATATCAAGTAAGCGAAGCATCTTTAACATCATAGAGATGAGTCTGTGTATGAGAAAAACCGGCCAAGTGCGAGTCGGACTCGCGCACGAAAGGTTCCGTACCAAAAAACAACAAAAAAATCACGTTTCTTGTATGGGAGCCCCCGTTAAATATTTACTTTATTCTGTTTTTAGTATTTTTTGTTATAGCGGCAACAGAAATACATCATCTGTGAAAATTTCAACTATCTAGCTATCACGGTTCATGAGAGACAGACAGACAGACAGACAGACATACGGACAGCGGAGGCTTAGTATAGGGTCCCGTTTTTACCCTTGAGTACGGAACCCTAAAAATCAGCAATTTCTTACTTTAACCCCTATTATATTCTGTGTGGCGGTAGGGTTACACAACGCCATATTTACATTGAAATGTAACATTTTAAGAATAAGAACGTGATTAAATTGGGTCTTTTATTAGTTTTTTGGATTTCCTGACAATGACGTATAGGTAGCTGTCTGATACTTTAATAGAGTGAAGCTAAAACTAAATTCTATGCTTTTCCCGGAATCATACTTTTCTTTATTCGGACGGTTGTTGTCAAGAATATTTAATTATGTTCATAATTACAAGTACTTCGTACGAAGTACTTATAAATTCCTTGTGTTTAATACTTATTTTTATTTTTTATTTTCAGGCGTGGCCGTTCGCTTTCCAGCACGGAGGTTCCATTGGCTGTTCCATATCTCAAAGATGGAACATCAATGGACAGCTAAGCGATTCGACAAACCGTAACAATTCAGAATCAAAAAACGACATGCATATCAGCAGTTTCAACGAACAGTACGGTCAAGAATATTTAGAAAATGATTATGAAGATAAAGGTTATGATGATGCTATGAACGAGCCAGCACCCATACAGTACTGTGATTACCCATATAAGGACAATTACTACGAAATGAGAGCGTATTCTTCAGAAAATATAATGAATAATGTATGAATTCTAAAAAACTTGAAGTTTGTTTAAAACCAAAGAATATTTTATAAAACCAAAATATAATATCTAAATTCTATGTCTAAATAGAAAGTGCATTTAAATGTGTTGTATTTTTTCTCGTTATTGTCATAGGATTACACACCGGCAGTAATTTTCTTTAAACGGAAGTACTGTAGACGTAGAGCACGACAAGCATATCGGTTTACTGACTAAATATTCGTTATTTTCAGAACAACTAGTCTTTCACTTTAATGCAAATGATACCGATAAGGTACCAATAATTAAACTTAACACACAGCAGATATTGCATGAACATTAATTAATTTCTGCCAACGAAAAAGTTTTGACAAAAGTTCAAATAATAAAAAATAGTTATTTTTAGTGTGAATTAATAAGAAAGTTCAGTAATAACATTATGCTTAATGTATACCGACAGAATCAATAATATTCCAGCTCACTATAAAAGTGCCATGCTCATTTTTGTATTTTCTAAGTTATTTTAGTGGGACGTCAACTAATGTTCGTAAGTGACGTGTGAGTGGTAACCGGATACTGAACAAAGTGGATGTCAAGAAACGTCTTCCGAACCTGACAAAACAAACAAAAATAACTTTGATTTTCATAAAATGGCAAGAGAGAATCGCTGAATGTCTTTCATAATTATTCAATCGTTATTAGATTTATCATAGACCACCAGCGATTGAAGCGCTAGATATTATTTTTTCAGTAAATAAGTGTGAATAAGGTTTGGACATTCCAACATGTGTTTTGAAAGAACTTTGCTTCAGAGCGGACACAATAGTTAAAAGTAATTCAATTCAGTACCATATTAAAGTAATTTTAATTTTTCTTATGTAATAATTGCAAATAATAATGACTGCTTGGTTGTAGTTTTCATCTACTTATGTTCTTTGTGGCAGATATGAAAGTTTGAACCATATTTTTGGGAACAAAAAAACATCAAAGTTAGCGGTGAAAAGTTTATTAATATATTTTATAAGAACATAATACTATGTCAGAGCACACTATTCATTAAACTATTTCGATTATTTACAAAAAAATGTAAGCGAGGCATATTTTGGTAAAAAAAATGTTTAAATAGATTAAAACTAAATTTACGCTAAACGACAGGTGCAAATCCACCTCATAATAAATTGATTCCATTACAACAATATGGGTATATTTATTGGTAGACCTAAATTCTATCTAAACAAAATTGTACATTATCTAGGAAACAAACACTAAATTGCTTTTTAGCTATCATTTGTGTGTAAACAATTTTGCTAATTTTGGGGGCAAGTGAAATTACTTATTAATTATAATAAAGAGTTTGACGTCAGATACCCAATTAATTTACAAAACCAGTGGCTCTGTGAGCTGTAGACCTTTTGACGTATCCGCCATTTTGAAAGATTTCAAAAAACTGGATGAAAAAAAAACTGTATAATTATCGAGCCTGCTCATAATATTTCACCAGAATCGGTTGAGAATGCGACCTGATGGCCTAGTGCGAGTTGATGTTTTCACTTTTCGCTATCGAAAACTATCGTTTTGTCTCTTTCTCTCGCATTGACTATGAGCAGCATATCTGATAGTGAAAGTGAAAACATCAACTCGCACTAGGCCCTCTGGAGACGACAACAGACGGACAGTCGGGCAGACATACGAAAGCTTTTTTTCCCAAGCTGAAACAAGACGCTTCGTTCGCGCTTCGTGCTCACTCGGTCAATTAATGATTTCGCTATTTAGCCACATAAACTGTTCTATATGTGCCCATGATTGCACCAAGAAGCCATTCATAATCATACGTCTTTGGTGAACATTCACACCTTACATTGTTCTTATACATGCAATGCGTACCTATGCAATACTTAAAACACGCTTTGTCACAAAATATAATTGATACACGTACAATTTCGAACAAAATTGTTCACATGTTTTTTGCGGCTACACGCAATGCTCGAAAATATCCTAATTATTTCTATTTATAAATTCAATGCTACACTAGATGAATTATATTCATACTTCTTATTAAGCAATTTGCTTTTATAGTCCTGTATTGTAAATATCCGTATAAACGCGTAAACGATAAAGGTAGTGTGAAAAGTTTGACTAAATTGCAATTAATTTTATTAGATTTTTGCTAACAGTATACTATTACAGCAGACTGATTGACTACTTACAGCAGTTGTAAAGGTTTGTACAGTATAGTCCATACTTTAGTTAAGAGAGAATAAAAAAACATAGGTGCGGCAAACGTACCTATTCTACCTATATTTTATTTTGATGGTTTATTTTGTCTAGTTATGTATCAATACGTTCCTTGTCTTTGGATATGTACCAACTGTAAAATATAACATGTCTATCTTATATTTTATTTTCAAATTAATCGGTCACGCTAATTGTAAATTATAGAATAGGTACAACAAAATGTAAACTTTCAACTTTTCACATTAACTTCACCACGTGAACACGCTCAAAAGTATACATTACACAATAAAATATCAACTTATTCTACCATTATTTTTGGTAGTCTCCTAGCTATTTACGCTTATTTAAATTTTAAATTACCTTTAGTCTCATTTTTAGAAAACTTATTTCCCATTTTGATAACTTTAGGACTCAATTCTGGTAATGTTAACGTTATAATCGTGTGTCAATGGTGTTTCGATAGCTTATTGTTTTTTGTGTTTTGGCATGTTTTAGTAACAAGACCGGTGACAAAAATACAATACTATTTATACAATTAAGAGACAATATTGTTACGTTTACATTAGCAGAATTGAAGTCTAACTTTACTCCACTATTATAATAAGGGAATTAGGTTTCAATCAAGAGTGTATCAAATAAATATACAACGTGTACAAAACAACCCCCAATGCCGAATATGGTGGATAGGGACCAAACTGAGCCAACTTTTACTATGGGACCAACTCTGAAATCGCGAAAAAATCAGCTGTTTTATACATTTTGATATTTTCTTTATTAATATTTGTATGAAACAGCTGCTTTTTTTTGCGATTTTAGAGTTAATCCTTAGTAAACGTTCTGTGACTGCGGGTTGTTTTGTAACACGTTGTATACATAGTCCGTAAGCCTGCGACAGTATTGCCTACGTCATATGACATCACCATGAAATGCATGGCACACGGTCGGAAAAGATGTGCTCAGCGAGGATCAGAAGATTATCGCAAATAAAATTGGCCGGAATTTTAAGAAAATCCTTCACTTCCGGTCTTAATTTTAAGGTTATATTTACGTCATGTGGCATCAGTACGAGACCCGTGGCTACATGAGTAAACATAAGTCTGTCAGTTCTGAAATGGCCGGAATACCTTAAACTTAATAATCATCATCATCATATCAGCCACACGACACCCACTGCTGGGTATAGGCCTCCCCTAAGGATCTCCACGACGATCGGTCCTGCGCTGCCTGCATCCACTGGCTTTCCGCGACCTTCACCAGATCGTCGGTCCACCTTGTCGGGGGCCTACCCACGGAGCGTCGTCCGGTGCGCGGTCGCCATTCCAGAACCTTTCTGCCCCAACGGCCATCGGTTCTTCTCGCTATGTGTCCCGCCCATTGCCACTTCAGCTGAGCAATCCTTCGAGCGATGTCGGTTACTTTAGTTCTCCTGCGGATCTCCTCGTTTCTGATTTGATCACGTAGGGAAACGCCGAGCATGGCTCTCTCCATTGCACGCTGAGCGACCTTGAGCCTCCTTATGAGACCCATAGTTAGCGGCCACGTTTCACTGCCGTAAGTCATCACTGGCAACACTCACTGTTCATAGACTTTCGTCTTGAGACACTGAGGTAAGTCGGACGCGAAGATTTTTCGAAGCTTACCGAATGCTGCCCACCCGAGTTGGATTCGGCGAGAGATCTCTTTCTCGAAGTTGGACCTACCTAACTGGACTGCCTGTCCTAGGTATACGTAATGGTCAACAACTTCAAGTGTAGTGTTCCCAACATGAACTGGAGAGGGTACAACATGGGCATTTGACATAATTTTCGTCTTTTCCATGTTCATCCTAAGACCCACTCTTTGGGAAGCACTACGGAGATCTTCGAGCATTGTGTTCAGGTCTTCCATGGTCTCAGCCATAAGGACTATATCATCGGCAAAACGAAGGTGTGTTAGGTACTCGCCATTAATGTTGATGCCGAGTCCTTTCCAGTCCAAGAGCTTAAAGATGTCCTCCAACGCAGCTGTGAACAGTTTCGGAGAAATAACGTCTCCCTGTCTCACACCACGCTGCAGTTGGATAGGATTTGTGTTCTGGTTCTGTACTCGGATCGTCATGGTGGCATTTTGGTAAAAGTACCTCAACACCTCGATATACCTATAGTCCACTTGGCACCTTTGGAGAGACTGCAGCACCGCCCAGGTTTCAATCGAATCAAAGGCTTTCTCATAGTCCACGAACGCCAAGCAAAGTGGCTCATTATACTCCTCGGTCTTCTGTATAACCTGCCGCAGCGTATGGATGTGGTCTATGGTGCTAAAGCCTTTTCGGAACCCGGCTTGTTCGGGAGGTTGGAAGTCGTCGAACTTGCGAGCGAGACGATTCGTAAGGACTCTCGAAAACAACTTATAGACATGACTCAGAAGCGAGATGGGTCTATAGTTCTTTAAGAGGGACTTGTCACCCTTTTTAAAGAACAAGATCACCTCACTTATATTCCATGTCTTTGGCGTTCTGCCCTGGACGATGACGGAATTAAAGAGCTTCTGGAGGACTTTGAGTATCGGCTTACCGCCCGCTCTCAGAAGTTCTGTAGTAATTCCATCGTCACCCGCCGCCTTGTTGTTTTTCAGCTGTTTGAGAGCCATACTAATCTCGTACAGGCTGACGTCCGGGATATCTTGGGTATAGTGTCGGGTAAGCTTGGCTCTGGGGTCTTTAGCCTTGCTTTCAACAGGTGTCTGCGTGGAATATAACTGCCCATAGAAGCTCTCGATCTCCCTCAGGATTTCAGGCTTTGATGAAATGATGCGTCCGTCGTCAGTTTTCAGCTTCGTCATCTGGCTTTGCCCAATAGACAGATCTCTCGCGAACACTTTGGAGCCTTTATTCCGCTCGATAGCCTCTTTAATACGATTCGTATTAAATTGGCGAAGGTCGCTCGTCAAAGACTTAGATATCTGTCTATTAAGCTGCCGATAACGATTAGCATCTACTGAACTCTGGAGCCTCATTTCACGTCTCTGATCCATGATTAGGAGTGTGTGGTCGGAGAGTTTCTTTATCTTGGGACGGCGGGTCTTAAAGAGCTTGGACCCTACCGTACGGACAGTATCCACCACCATGTTGTTTAGATCGTCCACATCTATGCTGTTCTCAAGGGCTTCGAAGCGGTTTTGGAGTTCGAGTTGAAAGCTCTCGGGGTTTTGAATATGGGCCGGCAATGGTCGGATTGTTGATTTTATCAGTCGAGATCTTTCCAGCTTTGGGTTGATATTCAATGTGCCACGTACCAATCGGTGATCGCTCCCCGTCTTAACAGCGTTGATCACAGTGACATCATTGAATATTTGCTTTTTCGTCGACAACTTAATAATAAACAAATAAATAAAAATAAAAAATAATTTAATTCTTAATTTAGTGATTTAATGTTGTTTTAAATATGATTGTTGACATTATCTAATAAAATTGTATTATTTAAATAAAGTATTTGCACGTCGAAACATTCTACAGAATATGCTGGAAGAATTATTATAACAACTTGTATGTACCATATTTAGCAAATAAATGAATTATGAATTAAAATTTTAGTTTTTTAGTCATTTCAGAACTGACAGACTTATGTTTACTCTCTCTCTACGATTGAAAACTAAATGTAGCCACGGGTCTCGTACTGATGCCACATGATGTAAATATAACCTTAAAATTAAGACCGGAAGTGAAGGATTTTCTTAAACTTCCGGCCAATTTTATTTGCGATAATCTTCTGATCCTCGCTCAGCATATCTTTTCCGACCGTGTGCCATGCATTTCATGGTGATGTCATATGACGTAGGCAATACTGTCGTGGGCTTACGGACGAATATGTATCAGAATTTATGAAACAATGTAATACAATACCTATTCAACATTTTTTGACTTTTCTAAATAATGAAAATGATAGGTAACCACGTCCGAAAGTCTAAAGGCTATGCAAGTTCAATACACAATATATTATTATTGCTATAGATTACATAATTATGTGCTTTGTTAATGTCTTTCAAAAAGCCAAACTTACAAACCTTCATTTAATAACTGGTTAAGCAGCATAATAATCATTTAACTACCTAATTGAAATGGCCTAAATCTGGTTTTTGGTTATTTTTGATTTACTATGGCTTTTTCTGCATTTTTATACGAAATATTAGACTTAAAAGTTAAAATGTGAATAAAATATACTACAGTATCCGTATAATTATAACTGTGATGATATACATAATAATATTCTATTTTCTAGACAGGCTGCCAAGCACATGTGTTGCGGAGTGTGACATAAAAGAGTTTACTGTTCGAATGACATTTGCCCGATCTTCAATTTCTCGAAATCATAAGCGTTTATTCATGTGCCCAAACAAATGCCCGTTTTGCCGAAAACCTCGACGTATCACAACTTCGACGACAAGCCATTAGTTCGAGCGCGTTACTTTTGCCCGTGGTCCCCCAGTCTGAGTTTCCGTTGGGGTACCACAAGCAAATATTTTAGCCTGTAGAACACCCAAGGGGGACAATGAGAAGATTTGACTGGGGGACCACGGGCAAGTACAGTCACGAGCAACAATATGTACACACTTTAGAACTATGTCACATTCAATCAATATATCTCAGTGTGATAATGTTATACCTAGGTTATTCAAAACTTAATGTGACAAAGATCTATGTCACATTACGTTCGAGCGTTCGTTTCATCGAAAAGCTTAATTGCATTGTCAATTTTTGCTCGACATATCGGTACCTAGTTAGGTAAGATCGAGCAAATGGCATTCTAAGTGAAATAACTTATTATTCAGAATTCCACACTACCAGTCCAGAAGCTTGGTATAATATAATATGGTTGATTAATACGTTTTTCTAATAAAAACTATACAGAATGGAACAGAAAATAATAAAAAATAACTAGTAAGTACCTGACATAAACGTTTTGAACAATATTCACATCAAAATATTGATCACATTGATACGACTTTTGTAGGTTTTTTTTTGTCTTAAGTTTTCTGTTACATTCTCTATAAATTATAGCTAACGTAAATTAAAGCCCATTTTCCAGAGTATTTCATCTAGGATCTAAATAACAAAACAAGCTTAAAGTAAAAGCCAGCAATTTTTTACCCGACTACGGCGAAGCCAAAACGGAGGGTATATGATTTTGACCTGTATGTATGTATGTATGTTTGTAAATTCATCTGTTCCCTCATAACTTCGAAACTACTTGTTATAATTTGACAAATGAGGTATCGTTAGAAGCGCCTTAATCGTCCAATGAACATAGGCTATATGACGTTACATTAAATTGAATGTGGCGCCCTCTAGAGGAGTTAAAGACGTGAACTAAAAAAATATATTTTTTAATAATGCCGTGTTGGGTACCAAATGAAAGGGCTTAATGAGCACTTTTCAAAAATATATAAATTGTTAGCTTTTGCCCGTGGCTTTGCTTGCTTTCACCCTATTGACAACTCCAAAATATTTAAAATAAAAAAGAAGTTTAAAAACTAAAACCCGACTACGGAAAAATCGTGCTCTAAAAAGTAATAAACAAGAAAATATTCATAAAAAGGATAACCGTAGTCGCATGCCACCTCCAGCCCGTGCCGTGCGTGTCTAGGACAAAGTGGCATGCGACTACGGTTATCCTTTTTATGAATATTTTCTTGTTTATTACTTTTTAGAGCACGATTTTTCCGTAGTCGGGTTTTAGTTTTTAAACTTCTTTTTTATTAGGTAAGTAAGTGCTATTTGCATTATATGCAAATTGTAAAACAAGATTTATCTAATGATTTTTGTATATGTAGAATGTAGATTTCTTATGAATTTTGGTGTTTTCTTGATTCAAAAACTAAAATCTGATTATATATTTTTTTTGCATAATATACTTACCTAAGTAATGTAATTTGTTGAATTTCGTACATTATTAAAGATTGAAAAAGTATTAAGAATAATTTGTATAACACCAGATACAAAGTAATAATTTAAGGAATAGACCTTTCTCAATAGGATAAGTGACAAATTTCATTATAGCCCGAACGCTAACTTTCTTGTCTAAAGGCGGAGGAATTCTCAAGATTATTTATTAATACCTAAGTATAAATGTATAATTTACTTACTACTGCTCAAGTAGGTAATTGCTACATTTATTGCATTGTTAGTTGCATTAATTGATAAATCCTATATCATATTTCATTTAACACATTAAAAATGGCTATTTACTAAATGGTTATTAGACTATAATATGCAAGTGAGAAATATTTCTAATAGAAATTAAAACAAATACATTTATTAACATATTATCCGCTGTACGAAACTTGCTATTTAATTTACAGAGTGCGGAAGTAGCTGATTATTTATTTTCAAATTATGTTTTTTTTCTAATGTTTATTTATATACTTAACTATGTTTTAAAGTAAGTTATTAGGAATAACTCACTTAAAAACATAGTTACAAATCTTCAAAACAAACCTCATCTACGCACTTCAAAATTGTATGTTAAAATAAATTTTCTCTAAAGTACCTACTGATTGATTGACTGTAGCCTTGATTAATAATTAATATGACGATGTGGTTTGGTCAGCTTATAATAATAATTGTTTGCAAAGAAGAGACGACTTTAAATGTTTTTGTGTTAAACATAAGAGTGCAAGTACTAAAATTTTCACATTTTTGATAGAGTTTGTGTTTTCAACCTAACAGGTTCAACGGATCAGTTTTATTGCAAGACTGATTTTAGAGTGCTAACTTGCAAAAACCTACATTAGCCAAACATAGAAATAAACTATAACAGACTAACTACTATAAGAGACGATATAACAAAAACACAAGGGAATAAAAGCTCTGCATTTAATGCAAAAAATGAAAAATATCTTATCGTTATTTTCAAAATTTTTGGCGGTAACGTACGAAAACAATTGAAGAACATTTTTTAATTTATGGTTTTGTAAGTAAACAGCATTACCTACTTTACTTCCCTTTATGTCCTAAATTACCGTATATTTAGTGATAAATGAGGTTAAATATTGCTTAATCGTATATTTACTTATTTACAGAATATAAAAATAAAATTAAAAAAATAAATATTCTCATCACGCCTTGATATTTAAGTTGAGTGAGATTTGAATTTTCTATGAAAATCATTATTTTATCCTTGATATTCCTTTAGTAGTATTTGAATATGATTCGATAATTTAGTGATTAAAGATTTTTTTAACTAATTGTTATCATAGTTATTATAGAATCGATTAGCTTTTCATTAGATAGGTGTCTTACTCAAATAATGTGGAATTTGCTATTTCGCTTTGAGAATAGAGTATCTACATCTAGGTATTACCGGCCAAATCAAGCTCTTAGCCATATAAATCATCCTAGTAAACTTCTTTCTTCATGCGAAAAATCCCGTTATACTTAATCATACAAAGACCAAACCAAAACAAATAAAATTATTATAACGTACTTATTCTTCATTTTCAGTTGTTTTTTTATCTCGATTTGGCACTCATAACTTTTCACGTCGAACGAAACTTCGAATTTTGTTATTGGTGACTTGGATATTTGGTAATGCGAAGACTGTTTCGGTGCATCGAGTTTTCATTAATTTTCATGCGATGTTACGTTACTTCGAATATTTTAATTTAGCTAATAATTTCTACGATTGAATTTTAAATTACAGTCTACGGTCAATGTCAGCAATAATTGGTAGTGTGGATATTTTTGTAAAAGAATTTAAAAAAATATAAAATACTTTCGAAGTAACGTTACATTGCATCGGAGTAGCAGACGTCGCAGTAACAAATCTTCCAAATATAAGTATATGATGTAACAATATCCGTAAAATAGTATTTCGATCTCGAGCAGGTATAACTTTTGCTATGCTTGTAACCACGTAACTTTTGCTAGTTTGTTTCGCTTGCTTTGTCTAATACAATTTTTTAAACTAGCCTAAGACATCAAAGTCAAAATGGTTTCTCAAGATTTTTTCTACTATATCTATATGTTTGAGATTTGACCGGTAAATTCGTGGTCTTTTACGTAAGACATGTGTAAGAGTAATTGAATAGTATTCAAAGTATCGTATCGTATAAGTAGTTAGGTAGTTTCTTTTTATGATTTCATGATTATAAATTCATAAAAAATATGAAAGTTATGATATTTAGACAAACGCTTTGGATTCTATATTATTGTTATCCTAATTCCACTATCATTATGATATTATTTGTGCGTTTAGCCACAGAATACATATTCTATCATAATACAAAGTTGTCAATCGCACAATAAATATAAACCTTAAAATACTTAAATAAAATTAATAATTTAACACATAATCGATTCAGTCCCATCATTGTGCTAAAACTACAAAATAAATACCGAATAACTTATTCTTACATCCAAAATATTGTAGGTGAAAAACATACATGATCAATTTCAACATAATTATATAACAAGATCCAACGTAAACAAACAAAAATCGTCTTTCAAATGCGTTTCAAATAGACTAAAGGAGATTATAGAAACACCCGATAACTATATGTACAAGAGTCCTCCTACGAACCTTATGTTTATAACACGCAGTTCAGTGGTTATTCTAATGAATAATTATCTTACAGCGAACGTGTAAGATTGACAGAGCAACTACCTGCCAGAAAATATGTTCATGGAGTTTGATGTCGTCCTTTTTCTCACAAGTACTGCTTCTACTGAAAGCAACAAATAAAGCACTATAAGTATAGCCTATTCTATACCTAAGAGAATCTGATGATTTCTTAAAATATTCGTGGGTGAGAAGCTGGAAGACTAAATTTCTAGCAACGCAAAAAAACTTTTTTGAAACAGTACAGGTGACAAGCGAATTATGAGTTTAACCAAGAATCGAAACCACCAATTTTTTTTTTAATTATTTTTATGATTTTAATCGAAAGTTTATAGAAAATTTTGTTTAAAGATATTTAACAAGAAAAAATAATCCTTATGAGTAGCACACTCATAAGGATGTGATCTTTAACAAAAAGAAGACTATGATCCTTAACCAATTAACCAATTAATTACAATCCGTAATAATTAAAATTTAAAAATTTTAATTATTACGGATTGTAATTAATTGGTATCGAATCGAAAGCGATTTAAAAAAAAATCTTTGAATGCAGTTCCATTTCTTTTTAAAAACCAAATGAAGTCTTCTTTCAGTAAAATTTCCTATCTTCAATATTAAGGTACTTTCCCTCCGTGTGGCAAAGTTTTGGGACACCTGTATATCGTGTTTCGGTAGTCATGATAGGGGGGTAGATCTTTTTTCAACTGTAGTAATGGTGGCGACGAGGCAGTACTTTCTCTCTTTGATGATATTGTACTTACTGGCTGAGTCTTCAGGTGTGAGTTGTCGTTTGATCGTGTGCTGTATGACTGCGAGCCAGCCAGCTCTGTCCTCGTGCGTGGTGGCAGCGAGGCAGTACTTTCTCTCTTTGATGATATTGTACTTACTGGCTGAGTCTTGAGGTGTGAGTTGTCGTTTGATCGTGTGCTGTATGACTGCGAGCCAGCCAGCTCTATCCTCGTGCGTGGTGGCGGTGAGGCAGTAATTTCCTCTTTGATGATATTGTACTTACTGGCTGAGTCTTGAGGTGTGAGTTGTCGTTTGATCGTGTGCTGTATGACTGCGAGCCAGCCAGCTCTGTCCTCGTGCGTGGTGGCAGCGAGGCAGAACTTTCCCTCTTTGATGATATTGTACTTACTGGCCGAGTCTTGAGGTGTGAGTGGTCGTTTGATCGTATGTTGTATGACTGCGAGCCAGCCAGCTCTGTCCTCGTGCGTGGTGGTGGCGAGGCAGTACTCTTTGATGATGTTGTACTTACTGGCCGAGTCTTGAGGTGTGAGTGGTCGTTTGATCGTGTGCTTGTATGACTGCGAGTCAGCCGGCTCTGTCCTCGTGCGTAGTGGCGGTGAGGCAGTACTTTCCCTCTTTGATGATGTTGTAGTTACTGGCTAGGTCTATCCTCGTGCGTGGTGGCGGCGAGGGAGTACTTTACCCTCTTTAATGATATTGTACTTATTGGCCGAGTCTTGAGGTTGAGTGGTCGTTTGATTGTGTGCTGTATGACTGCGAGCCAGCCAGCTCTGTCCTCGTGCGTGGTGGCGGCGAGGCAGTAATTTCCTGTTTGATGATATTGTACTTACTGGCTGAGTCTTGAGGTGTGAGTTGTCGTTTGATCGTGTACTGTATGACTGCGAGCCAGCCAGCTCTGTCCTCGTGCGTGGTGGCAGCGAGGCAGTAAGTCCTATCCGGAGTGACCAGGTGGAAGGGAAAGCGGGCTTCTTTGCAGCCGTTGCCTGTGTTCGATACGCGGATGCAGTAACCATTGGACTCGTGGCCTGTAAAAAAGATTAAGTATATGAAAAACATAATTAAATTAGCAACCTTATAAATTAAGACGAGCTCTTAGGTACTACTTCTTTAGGTTCTGTAAATACAAAGTGACTTCAAGTATCTATATTCACTATTCGACACTTCGATTGTTTCTAACTTGAGCTTGGTGATAGACACACAACGCTGTTATTCTCTTCTAGTCAAAGGAACATACATTTTGTTAAAATAAAATGGCTCATTATGGTAAATCATTTTGTTATTTTCTCCATATATCCTTCTTTTCGCGTCCGTTGGCTTTGGACCAGCCTTCCAGTACAAAAAGGACAAGGATTGAGTAAGCGAGGGGTTTTGTAGACGAACGCTATACTTACCCACAAAAAATTCTCTCCAGCTGCTCATCATGGTACCATGGGCAACAGCGACGCTTAACCACTGCTAAGGTCAAAATCGCTTGCACGCCGCGCCGTCACAACCATACGTTTAGTTCGTGTAGGGGCGATACGCGCGCACACGAATTTTGTTGCAAACTGGTTAAGCGTCGCTGTTGCCCATAGTACATCAGCTTCCTATTGTTTAACGTGAACCATCGCTTCCTATGCGCGTTCCGGGGGTTTCAGGCCAGTCTTTCAGAGTCAGTCTTCTTGAGCGAAGCCTTTGAGCAGGCGGAAGACGGGGTCCGATTGAGTAAACGAGGGGTTTCGTAGACGAATGCTATACTTACTGACAAAAATTTCTCCCTTCGGATAAGCGTTCAGCTGCTCATCATGGTACATCAACTTCCTATTGTCTAACATGAACCATCGCTTCCTATGCGCGTCTGAGGGCTTCGGCCAGTCTTCCAGAGCCAGCCGTCCCGCGCGAAGTCTTTGGGCAGGCGGAGGACGAGATCCGATTGAGTAACCGAAGAGTATGTTGTTTTGTAGAGGAATAGCTATACTTACCGATAAAAATTTCACCCTTCGGATAAACGTCCAGCTGCTCATCATGGTACATCAACTTCCTATTGTCTAACGTGAACCATCGCTTCCTATGCGCGTCTGAGGGCTTCGGGCCAGTCTTCCAGAGCCAGCCTTCACGTGCGAAGTCTTTGGGCAGGCGGAGGACGAGATCCGATTGAGTAACCGAAGAGTATGTTGTTTTGTAGAGGAATAGCTATACTTACCGATAAAAATTTCACCCTTCGGATAAGCGTCCAGCTGCTCATCATGGTACATCAGTTTCCTATTGTCTAACGTGAACCATCGCTTCCTATGCGCGTCTGAGGGCTTCGGGCCAGTCTTCCAGAGCCAGCCTTCACGTGCGAAGTCTTTGGGCAGGCGGAGGACGAGGTCCGATTGAGCAATGGAGGGATAGTTGGTTTGTAAGATGTGCAATTGGGCGCAGCGAATTGCTGTGTACCTGTAAGACAAAAAAGTTTGTGTATCAAACAAATGGTAGAAAACATAGGTACTTACTTTTTAATAATGTGTTTTTAAAAAGCTTTAGGTAGTTCAAAATTCTTAACGACTGAAAAAAATGTTGAGCCTTTGTAAATAGCTTTCTTATTGTCTTATAATCATGTTTTAATACTTTACCAATTATTTATAACTTCTGGCTCCTCATGGTAGACGTATATATGGCGGGTAGAGCCTTCCTTCATGAAGGTCAACTGCATTGAGTTCATATGACCAATCTTGGCCGGAGCAAAACACACATTCAACTCTGACAACTTGAGGACACCCTTTGGTTCTTTGTTCTCCCGGACGTGATATCTGCAGAGACATAAGTATCTTGATTGTATTTGGAATGTCAATATTAGTTGAATTGTTAACGCATTCCATCCGCCCAACGGCATGGTTTGCCATTGAGACGAAAAGGACGAAATTGCGAGAGAGTAAAGACTTTTTTGTTACATTTGTTATAAAGGTACAGTATTTTTCTTTAACTATTAAGAGAGTTCTCAGCGTTCGTAGATTAGTTAAAAAATATCGTTTTAAGGTATTAGGCTCTCGTCTCCTCTTCTAAATCCACGCGGTTTCAAAATGAAAAACTTGCATTTGCAACTGGCAAGTTTTTCATGGCAACTGCAGTTTTGTTGTAGAGACAAATCAATATAGCTCTTTGTAAAACGACAACGCGAGTCGCTGAAACTGCTCTTACAGCGCTTCCACACAATCGCCAATGAGCACGCTTGTGTGGACGGCATCTACGCCGATGTTAGGCGGTTTAAACACAATGCGGAGGGAACATAAGTGCTACCGGCGTTTAAATGTCTGCGAGTAATTATTATCGACGACCACGCCTATAACGACGATCCCGGGTGATTGTGTAGAAGCGCCATTATACAAATGACCAATGTGAGAGCATGTTCTCTAATTTACTCAGTCACGTTAGCATAAGTTTCATTTTTTAAGCATACTTAGGCAAAGGCGACGCCCACTGCTGGGTATAGGCCTCCCCTAAGGATCTCCACGACGATCGGTCCTGCGCTGCCTGCATCCACTGGCTTCCCGCGACCTTCACTAGATCGTCGGTCCACCTTGTCGGGGGCCTACCCACAGAGCGTCGTCCGGTGCGCGGTCGCAATTCCAGAACCTTTCCGCCCCAACGGCCATCGGTTCTTCTCGCTATGTGTATGTGCCCATTGCCACTTCAGCTGAGCAATCCTTCGAGCGATGTCGGTTACTTTAGTTCTCCTGCGGATCTCCTCGTTTTTGATTCGATCACGTAGGGAAACGCCGAGCATGGCTCTCTCCATTGCACGCTGGGTGACCTTGAGCCTCCTTATGAGACCCATAGTTAGCGACCACGTTTCACTGCCGTAAGTCATCACTGGCAACACACACTGTTCATAGACTTTCGTCTTGAGACACTGAGGTAAGTCGGACGCGAAGATTTTTCGAAGCTTCCCGAATGCTGCCCACCCGAGTTGGATTCGACGAGAGATCTCTTTCTCGAATTTGGACCTAACTGGACCTAACTGGACTGCCTGTCCTAGGTATACATAATGGTCATTAACTTCAAGTGTAGTGTTCCCAACATGAACTGGAGAGGGTACAACATGGGCGTTTGACATAATTTTCGTCTTATCCACTAAGACCCACTCTTTGGGAAGCACTACGGAGATCTTCGAGCATTGTGTTCAGGTCTTCCATGGATTAAGCATCCATTACTCTTCAACAATACGAAGTTTACGTTACCGTGACCAAGTAAGTGATAACCTCGCACACAGCACCTGTATAAAAAATGTAACAAAAGCCTGTGAATTTAAGAAAAGTTAAGACATAAGCATGATGCATGCAATGAAATGATTGTTGCTACATCGCATTAGTTTTAAGGGGGTTCCGTTTTAAAATAACTTTCGTCCAAAAGTCCAAAGTGTGGCTTTGGACAGATCGTACGGTTCTTACCTCCTTCGACCAATGTTTTTGACACGAAGCCGATCGAAAAAACGTCCCAGACAACTGGCCGCGCGGCCGCAGCCGTCAGAAGAGTGATGATACCTAAGGATGTCATATTCAGACTAAGCACGGATTGTATTTTTAAATGGCAAAGATTTATCGATTACTAAAAATGCTTAGTTAATCGATGTAATGCTTTTGTTTATTTAGTTCTAAAGTTTGTAATATTTTGGTTTTCCATTTAGTTCTTTTATTGCTAAATCAGCTTTCTTTGTAAAAATCTGATCATAGCCAACTGAGTCTCTTTGTTGAATAAACTTGTCCGTTCCTTTCAGGAAACATCTTTGTACTATGTAGGTACTGCGCTAAGTTTTTTATGAATTTTCTTGATGGTCACTATTTGTGTTCTTTACATATATAATTATGTAAGTAGCCTTTTGTTATTTCCATTACTCGAATTTTATCCTGACAGAGCACTTGGTTATAAAGTTATGTTATTGACAGAACGTCCATTATTTTTCCTGTTTAAGATAATTACAGTACAGAAGTGCAAAACATACTTAGTGCACTAAAGACCAAGGTCACAAAACATGCCTTTAATTTGTTTGTTATTTTGTACTTTGTACGAAGGAAAGATAATAAAACTGCATAAATATTTATTTATAACTTACAGAAACTCCATTTTAGTATAGCGCTATAATTATCTGGTACTTAATAGTAACGACTATTTCACAAAACATCACAATATTGCGTAATTTTATCGCTGACGAAATAAGGCGATGTCGTGAAAATAAGGCGAATTTCTCATCATAGAACGAAAATATTTACTCATCAGTTTGACGTAAGCAAGAGGTGTGGAACTTTTCGTCTAGCCTACGTCACTACCTAGGTCAAAATCTGTCTGTAATCACCCTTATCATAGACTTAAATGATAAAGTAGCTGCTAGTCTTTTGTTATTTTTGATAACTATTCCTTTTATTTGTTTTTCTCTTATTATAAACGTTGCCACTTTTCAAGTTTAATGAGTATTTGAATTGTAGTCTTTTATGTAATGTATTCTTCCTACAAATGATATAAGTAATGATATAGTAATGGTTGTCAAGAGGAAAATACTATACTTTATTATGTTATGTAAAATATGTCATGTTTTTAATTAGCATTTCATTCCATGAAGTTAAAACGGAACTTACGAGTAGTATGAACGTGAGGAATGCTGATGAATATGAATGAAATGAAAACATTTCAAGCTTTTTTTTAGGTACACATAGGACAGATTTTTTTTGTACATCTTCTAAGTCTAGTCTATTTATAGTTTCGATAGTGTTTTTAATGATAGTAATGATGAAGCTATCATGATAAGTTGAAATACATTTAATTGAGTAGAATTGAATATTCAACAATAAGCATGATTGTTTACATTTCAGACATTTCACTACGAACGTGCGTGCATGTCAATTTTAACATCATAATGATTCGTGATGATTATAATATTGTTATTGTGACTATTTTTGAGTATTAATTAACCATTACATCATACAAGAGTATCGTCTAAAATAATAATAAAATATTACAAGAAAATATACTAAAATATCTTTATATTTTTCTTATCATTGCGCGTGACCAATATAATTCATATTTCTGATAATAGAACAAAACCTACTAGGTATATAATTTTCTTTTATGCAGTTGCTATATGGAAATCTAAATAATAATAAAGACAAATAAATCACAGTCGTAAACATTCAATCGATATGGATAAATTTCAAGATTACGTGAACTCATTTGAATACGAGTAGGTAATTGTTAAGCCATGACATTATCAGGAAAATCTACACATAAATTGTGATGTTATTATGAAAACGTATTTGTTATTGTTCAATGTAGAAAAATAAGATAGTTGTTATTCTCTAACATAGAGGATTGAAAAGCATTTTTATGTTGTTTTGTGTTTATAAGAAAATATCTTGGACGAATCAAGAAAATATTTCACGGCTGCATTTTTTGTTACGGGAAAAGTGTGTGAAATCTAATGATTTTCAAACATTTTTTTCAGTATTAAATAAACTTCTATTTTGCTGTTGAACTATTGTAACATCGTTAATTGTTGAGTTATCAAAAACATGACTTTATTGAGTTTTGTTGGTACTTATTGTTAAATAATTCATGAGGAAAATTCGGCGATAATTCCTCATTAGCTAAGTTAAACTGAGTCTCTCATATTTTACTAGTTTCCGCCCGCTACTTTTGTCCATATGAATTGTTCTTTCATTATAACTTTCTTAGTTGAACAGCTGATCGAGTTTTGTATGAAAAGTATTTTTTTTTTCTGTTTTCAGAAAAGTTGTAGAACAAACATTGTTGTCTACTCTTGCGAGGTTGTTGGTGCTTTTCCAAATAACCCTGTATAAGTGTACAGAATAGACACTATTTTGTGCCGGATATGGATATGGCCTCCAACACAATTTTATTACAAGTCTAGTAGTCCACTTGCTTTACTTACGACAATTTTTAGGGTTCCGTACCCAAAGGGTAAAAACGGGACCCTATTACTAAGACTCCGCTGTCCGTCTGTCTGTCTGTCACCAGGCTGTATCTCATGAACCGTGATAGCTAGACTGTTGAAATTTTCACATGTATGTATTTCTGTTGCCGCTATAACAACAAATACTAAAAACAGAATAAAAAAATATTTAAGGGGGGCTCCCATACAACAAACGTGTTTTGCCGTTTTTTGGTACGGAACCCTTCGTGCGTGAATCCGACTCGCACTTGGCCGGTTTTTTATTTCATCATAGCATTTTAAATTTTAGTTGTTCAGTTAAACAATTTTAAATAAAAAATATAATTTATGAAATAGTAAAAAACTTTGAATCTTTAACCAAAAATGTATTAAATTAAAATACGTGAACAGCGATTATTATATGAGTAGGTAGGTCCATGTAAGAATTTATTTGCGATAAGCCATTTTATCTGTTCATTTGCATTTTACGTCAAGTTATAGTAAAAATACAAAATCAATACTAAGTATTATTATATCAATGACATTACGTAATATTAGCAATTATAATGTAAATGTAAAAAATATGTAGGTTTGTGGAATATTTAGAAAACGACAAACGTAAGCTTCTTAACACATACTATCTACTCAAAATAAGAAAAATCAGGCTGCGATTTCAAATGCCAACTTAAAAAAAGAGTCGGTTTACATTAATTAAAAAATAAGTTATATTTTGTATTAAGTAAGTATCATAAGACGTATTTTCAATTTATCTGACGAAACAATCTCATCAAATATAAGATAAGACAGTCAATCAAATAACTCTGGTACTTAAGTATTTGGATTTGATTACTTTACTACGAAGTAGGTAATCCTCTTTTTTTAACTACTGTTGTTATACTCGTCCTATAATTTTGACACAAAAAGCGGTTGCACGATTTATTTACGAATGTTTGAAGCGAAATGTAGGTGAGTTTAAGCCAATGTTATTGAAAACATGGACAAAGGCATACAATTGATTAAAAAAATTCTTCCAGCCCTTATTCACATCAAATTTGTTGTAAATGCATATTATTTATTTATTTATTTCAAGAAGACTATGGACTTATTACATTTACTAAATGACATAATCAAAACAAAAAGTCAATTATAAGTCTCTATTCTGATTTCTGAAAAAAAAACTTCCGAATTTGGCTATAAAACTAAAAATAAAAATAAATAAAAAAAACAAACAGTTTGCTATGCTCCAATAGAAACAAAAATACAAAAAAAAACTTGTTTTAATGGTAAACTGCTTGTTTGAAACTAAAACAAATACCGAATAAGGGCCAGAAGAATTGAGCTTGAAGGATAGCAATGAATTAGCACTTACTTCAAGGAGTCTTCGGTTTCACTCAATACGAACTTCCTCAGTTGATACCGGCTATCTTCTTTCCCCCTCTTCATCAGAAAACCCTCCATAGTACCGGAGAGGTAGCTCTGGCGCTCGGGGTGACAAAATTCTTCTCTTTGATACTTTGCTCTGATCCATTGTTCGATTAGCACTCTGAAAAAATTGCAATAAACATTGAATAATTTATTTTTAATTTAATAATTAAAAAAATAAATTAAATTGAGAAGAATTTTTTTTATTCAACGTTCTAAATAAGTATTCTAAATAGAAATAATAACATAGGCTTAAACTCATATTCTAAATAGGATACTTATTTTTTTATTATTTTGCCAACAATTTATTTTTTTTACAGTTAAAAGTTTTAACTAAGTTTGAAATAAAGAAAATCTTCTCTTCGAATTTAAAATACTTATTTCTTAATTATTCTGCCAACTATTTTATTGACAGCTTAAAGTTTTAACTAAGTTGGTTCCAAATAATCTGCATTTGTATTTCAAGTCATATTTTATCTTTTCAATTTGAAATTGATTTATAAGGAAAGCTTATGAAAAATCACCTTTCAATTTCCAACAAAGATATAGCGACATTTTATTATTTCCTGAAAGTGTAAGTTCATTGTTTTACAATTTTACAACTTTTTAAGTATTGTTGATTGTTTCGGTAATTATATACCGAATTGTTTTTGGGTTGTAGAGGAGCTTTCGGACTCCCCCAAATATATTTTTCTTTATTATTTTAATGTCTATTTGCTTTATTCCCCAAACTTTTCCAATTGAAGACTTTCCTAAAAGCCTTTTTTCCACATAATCATGAATAATTACAACTCGTTTTCGATACTAAAAGGTGTTTTCACCCATCAAAAATTCTACTTACTAAGTAAATGGCAAAAAATTAGAAACGATATGGTTTTATATTGATTTCTCAACATGATGAAAAACTTTGTATCTTCAAAATAAGGATAGCATATTGTTTTTTTTTAAATTTAAGTACTACAAAAAATTTCCTCGTTCTGTAAAAAAACGCTGATTATATTAGCAACGATTACTGACTGCTGTTTCGAGAGCACGGTCGTCTCATCGCCTTTATTATACGACTACCGGCGAGCAATGGTGCTCCTAGAATACATTTACTTTAGCTAATCGTGCTGCTAATCGATGCAACGATGATATCGGCAACGATCATTGGCTATTGTCTGGAATGGAGGAATCATTGGATGAAACCTCTTATTCACGTATAAGGATGGCCTGTTCTCCAGCATTGGGGACATTAAAAAGTTGAAAACATCATAACTCACTGTGGATCATGCCTTGTAGGTCGTCTGTAACACGGAGGCACTCGTTCTTCGTACTTGAGCTTGGCCGCCAAGTTGCCAACCTCCTTCATCCGCTGAACTTGCGAGTCCTCCCATCGGTCAAGATTGAGGTGCTTCACTTTGCTGATATGCGCACCCATCCCGCGGTGGATACTCGCGCACCGCATACATATGAATATGCCCAAGTTGTAGGAAGCCCAATCTGGATCTGTAAATCAAGGAAAGGTAGAGTTAGAAAATACCAGGAAAAAAGAGTTTTCTTGCACAGAAGAACATAAAGATGTTATCTTATTCTAAAAATTCGAAAGCAGATTACAGATTTTTATTTATTTAAAATCTGAAAAAGGGTGAAGGCCAAGTTGTATGTAATGTACCCTAAACCTATATGCCAATTATATGATACGCAGTCGTATTAAATGCACATAAATTGTGTTGAGCTATTTTTCAGTCGACCATTGTCGTAAATTGCAATCATTAACGCCCACAGAACCATTGCTTGCGTGGGTGACTATGACTACTGAGAAGTCGAATCTTCACATGTGACTTTGGTTCATGTGGGAAAGCAAAAAATGGGAAGTTTATAGGCCATAATAATGGTTCCCAGAAAACGTTTAATTAACATTTACTTTTCGGTGTTCTGTTAAAATCGAAAGAGTTTTAATACACGCATCACTGATAAATCTGATAGTAAATGATTAAAAGCACGACTGCACTGCCAAAAACGGACTAAAAATTTAAATAACAAGTATCATTGCAGCCGGGGGACCATACTGTGGAACATTTTTTACCCAACTGCAAGAGGGTTATGATTTTCGCGCGTATCTTGTATGTAGGTATGTATGTTTGTTTGTATGTGTGTTTGTATGTAATATTCTTTCTTACCTCATATCTTTCAAACGGCTGAACGGATTTCCATGATTAACATATCGTTAGATTTGTCTCGTCAGCCCAATTGTTCTTAAGAAGGTGGCGTTATAAAAACCAACATGGCGGCTGTACGGTGCTATTATACGTAGTAGAAAAAATTTTTTTTTTTAGAATACTGCAATATGGAATTCAAATTAAAGGGCTTATTATAAGGATTTCAAAAAAGTATGTCATGATTGTAATAAATAATAACTAAAAAGAAATAAATAAAAAAATAAATTTAAAACAATTAAAAACCCGCCTCCACAAAAAGACAAGTCAACTGAAAAGATGGAAACAAGATTAAATATTAAAGGCAACATTATAACATGCAGTCGGAGGCATGCATTAAGAAAGTGACATTATGAATGATTTGAGTTATATGCCTCCCACTGCATGTTATAATGTTGCCTTTAATATTTAATCTTGTTTCCATCTTTTCAGTTGACTTGTCTTTTTGTGCAGGCGGGTTTTAAATTTTTTTAATCAAAGAGGTCGCGCGACTGCAATGTCACTTGTTATTTAACTTTTTAGATCGTTTTTGGCAGGGCAGTCGTGATTTATATATTTATTGCTTTTCAGAGCTATTTGATTTTGACGTTGTTTTTGTTTTTAGGTTTTTGAAGGTTTTCTTTTTTTTTTAAAGATTTTTTATTTTTAACTTTTTGTGGTAAGTAGGTAAGCGTGTATATTTTTTAACTTTTACATATTTTCAAAATGCCCATAACTCAATTTCCAAATTGGAGCTGTTTGTTTTTAAGGAGTTGTTGTGCCTTCTTCGTAGTCCAAGTCTGTTCCAGAACGTCGAGTCGCAGACCATAGCTCGGTTTGTTTTAGATTGTAGGTACTATCAATATCTCAATCACTATACATATCCTATTTGAGTTTGAGAAGTTCCCTTGGATATCTTCGAAGTCCAAGATCCAAAGTCAAAGAAATTAAATCTTCCAACAAAAAAAACATCTAATTCATGACACATAAACAAAGTCGTCAAGGTAGTTAAGCCAAAATCATAGTATTTTCAGGGTTACTTGAAAACTACTGAATTGATTTGAAAATAAATTAAATCTTGCAAGAAAAGTCAATCACACAAAAAAAACATCAAAATCGGTCCAAAAATGTCGAAGAAACGCGCGAACAACGATAAAAAAAATACAATCGAATTGAGAATCCCCTCCTTTGTTGAAGTCGGTTAAAAATCTAGTCATTTTGTTACCAGTCTACATAAAGAGAACTAAAATTTCAAAATACAAAAACATTTTACAAAAGTCCTCGTTACGAATCTGATTTGTACTAAATAGTTTTTCGTGCTTTATGTAACTATTTCATAAGTACCTAAGTAATAAAGAAGTGTTCAGATATTTTGTGTAAAAGTACTGCAAAGTTATCTAGAACGTCATTAGGCATTGGGTATACTTCCTTATCAAGAACAATCTAAACAATGGCATGCTCGTCATCGCATACGTGCCAGAGGAAATGTGCGTGACGCGTTTGACACGTCATCCGTCATTGAAAATAAAATTCTAGAGCAATAACCATGTACTATTAGCATGTGGGTGTAAATAGCCCCGTACTAATTAGTAGATCTGTGGTGACTCTATCACATCTATTCTTGTAATGCGATAACAGAATTTGTTTTTTTTTACTCAAACATGCTCAAACATATGGCCTGTCCAAGGTCTGCCTAAGCAGCTACATAGCATAGCAGATAATTGCCAAGGCTTGCAGTCTATTGATTTAGTATGAACGATTTCGGTCGATGCGTCAAAAAATAATAATACAGTCATCATCATCATCATATCCGCCGCACGACACCCACTGCTGGGTATAGGCCTCCCCTAAGGATCTCCACGCTACGACACGATCGGTCCTGCGCTGCCCAATAAAACAGTTTTTGGTAGTTTTGTACCTAATACGTGACATTGTATTTTAGTGGTTACCTTTGATATTATAAGTTTCTTGCCAAACTCTGACTTTATTCGGCACAAATATCATTTATCAAACAATGTACGGTTAACGATCGATAGGTATGAGTTAATGACATATCGAACGAGACCGGTCCAAAATGTAGAGATTTTATTACACTTATGGCGTAAATATTGTGTTAACTACCCGAATTCGGGTTCATGTGAAATTCGAGCTAGCGACTATACCTATATTAAGCACCTGAATTCGTAAGAATTCAACCGGCTTCATGCTTCCTACCATAGTTCACAATGTCTCATTATTCATTATTGTAACAGAAAAAAATCATTACTTAGTTCAATTCTGGGAACGATTTTATCAGTAATTTTTAAATAGTAAGGCAGCACATGTCCATAAAAATTGTTATTGGCTTTAACCGCCCATGAGATTAGAGACACACATTATACCGTTAGTTGTTGCAACTCCTGCCTATCAAAATGATGTTTTGATTTGTATTGTTGTGTCATTAGAGGTTACATATCGTGTCACGATGAATAGAACAACCATTAATTCAAATAATATAGAAGTGATTTAAATTCTCGCTGTATAGTGCGCAGGCGATGGCACACTATGAATGAACCGATTGTTATTTCGTCCCCACTCCCCACCACTAAATATATACGCCGCGATGGTCGTTTCAAAATAGAAACGTAGACCCCGCTGTGTTTTTGTAACAACAGAGTATTTCACATGTAATCGAAAATGAATTCCGCTCCGTACGGTGAAATTTTCATGTGTGAAACCTAAGTAATCCCGTGGAAAACGGGTACATACAACTTTTACATTCTCCGCGATCCTTGTGGTTTATTTTGGACTCTATGTTTAGTAGGTTACGGGTACTTATATCTGGGTGTCTGTGCATACATCCGTGTTTACAAGCACGAGAACACACCGACACGACGTCACGAGCGCGCACACACGCGCACGCGGCCTCTGCGCCGGTCGTAAATAACAACGCGGTGTTTTGGTCATACATACTCGTATCGTAATAGTTACATGTGGTGGGTAAATCTTTTCGCAAATTTTGAAACTAGTTTTGGTGGGAAATATTTTACTCTCTAAGGTTCGGAAAGATATTATGAATCACATTCATAAGTAAAATGATCGAGTCTATAACAAAACTCTATTTTTACGATTTCGAACTTTTTATGGCATTGATCTTTTTATAAGCACTTACTTACAGGTGGAAAATTTTTGATGTTTAAAGCGGGTGTTGACCTCTCGCAATGTGATCTCTTGAATGACGTTGAATAGGTACTTATTAACTGGTACTTACCTCCCTTCTGGGAATCGAACCCGGGACCTCGCGTCTTACACGGGTGTGCGAACCACTAGCTAGACCACAGAGGCGGTTAAAATGATGAATCTATGTACATGAAATTCCCTTTCTAAAGGAAATATTCCTAGCTATATAAACTTTTTATGCTCTAGCTAGAAATAATTAATAAAAACGTGTTTTAAAAACAAAGATTTTGTTTCCGTCGTATTAATAAATATCAACGTAGGTACAATAAATTAAATTAAAACAGAATTTACGTTATTAGGTGTAGGTATATTATAATAATGTGACCACAAAATAATCAGCAAAATGCATTCATTGTGGTTAAAAATTCTTTAACCCGGTTTGATCAAAAATACATTAGTTAACAACAAAGATACAAGAGCAATTAGCAATCCTTACTTAATATTATAAATTCGAAAGTCCGTTTGTCTGTTTGTTACGCCTTCACGTCCTACTACTGAACCGATCATCATGAAATTTTACCATCCCGAAAAAAAATTGTTCCCAAAGGATAGCAAAATAACTTTCCACGCAGACGTAGTCGCGGGCGGTCGCTAGTATAGTAATACAAATAGCATTGACTTTAAACAATACATTGTAAATTAAAAAGTTAATGTGCAACTTATCGAGAATTGTTTTGGTATTAAACATGCTTTCTCACCCTCGTATCTATCTAATAGACTAGTAAGCAATGACTTGAGTAAAAGTTGCAATTTTCAAATGCTTCTAATATTATATCCACATGCAATACAAAGTATAAATTAATTAAATGCAACGAAACTGCATTTAAGATTAATTATTATTATAAATTGCATGTGAATATTATTAGAAGCACTTGAAAATAATTGCAATTTTTACTCAAGTGTATAGGTAGTTACATACGAGGGTCAGTTCTGTAGAAATCCTAAAATTGGAAGTTATCCAGAGATTTCGTAGTAAATAACTAATAAATAGGCATTTAATCTTTTGTCAATACATATTATCAAAAGTTTACCATTGTTATTCTAATGGTTGTGGTAACTGGTCATTTTCCCATGATTATTTTTGAATGGGATTTTAATAGTGGATATGCTAATAGATTTAAGTGTGTAGGTACATTTAACAAAAATCCATCAGATTATACAAAAACAATTACTTTTACTAACGCACGTATTTCATTGAAAGCAAAATTAATAAAAAAAACAAGATAAGTATAAAGAAATAATTTATGGTTGGTTAATTTAATGTAGTCTTCAAGCTTTTTTTTGTAAAACGAAAAGTGAAGGCAGTTTGCAAATTTTACCATTAAAAGTTAAAACAAAATATAAGTAAAAATTTAATTGGCTTCTAAGCAAATATTTAAAACGTGTGTTTGTGAAGAATGTAAGTAGATCATTGTGAAAAATTCCCCCGGGAAAACTTTAAGCCCCGAGTAATAAGTTATATACAAGAAATCACTCATTTTTCTTTTTCTTACATTTAAAAGGACATCAGGCACATCAGACCCAAAAGTGTATAAGAATAATTCTGTTACCTTTAGGCAATATGTATTATTAGAATCATAAAACAGTAGCAACTTTTTTTTAAACTCCTAAATATCGGAAGTATTTAGGTAATAAAGTTGGAGCCCACTAAACAAATAGCAAATTCTCAAATTTTTGAGAGTTTCAATGCCGTAAAATTATTTTAAGTTTGTGTTCTTTTAAGCTATAAAAATTTACTCCTCTAAATGTTTTGCTAATAGTATTTACTTAAGAACAGATGAGGAGTGAATCGATGATTCATAGCTGCGATAGATGATCGAAGATTCATAGAAAAAAAATATTTCTGGCTAGGAACTATTTAGAATTCCTAGGATCAGCCACATGTGCTAAGAACTTTGACGGAAATGCGTGTCATAATGACCAACTGAAAATTCTACCTATTCTACTAAAAAAAAAACTAGTGGCTTTGTGTGCTGTGTTAAATCTCGCGTTTGTGAATTTTTTGATCATTCATTTTTCGAAATGGTTGAAATATACAGGTTGTCCCAAAACTTTGCCACACGGAGGGAAAGTACCTTAAATATTAAATATGGGAAATTTTACTGAAAGAAGACACTGAATACATCATTTTGTTTTAATATTGAAAATGTTTTTCGTTCGCTCCAGTAGGCCCCCATTTCGCTGAGAGTGCGACTCGCCCGTGATACCCTGAGGTTTAGGGCCACGAGGACGTATTAGAGTTCAAAAGACGCGGAATTTGAAGGGCTTTGAAGATGTAAAAAATATTTTGGAAAACTCAATACCTTATTTGGAAATCGAAAAAAAAACTACTTTTTTCGCCCGAAACCCGAGTGTTTTCACAGAAAATTTCCGATATCTCGAGAACGGGGCCGAATTTAAAAAATATGAAAAAAAACACCTTGATATTGAACCAAGGAACATTATAGGTCCTTACACTTTTTTCGATATTGGTGACGGTTGAGGCTGTAGAGGTGCCCTAAGCCGCGAGTTTTGCGCTGCGTTAGGTGCGATATCACGCAGCGGGCGACTCGCGTGCGGCCACGAGGACGTATAAGAGCTCAAAAGACGCGGAATTCAAAGGGCTCAAGATGATGTAAAAATATTTTGGAAAAGTTGGACTTGAAAGAAAAAAATTGTTGGTTATGAAAAAAATTTTTTTTTCGAATTTAAAATTACGCGTTTTTACTGAAAATTGAATTCGACGGATTTCAAGATAATGAAAAAATTTGTTAAAAAAATATTTTGGAAAGGTCAAAATTTTTTTTGGAAACCGAAAAGAAAATTAAATTCTTGGTAGGTAAGTAATATAATTATTACAAACATGTTTTTTTTATTATCTATAATCGGTAGATAAATTTTCAATGCCCTTTCAAGTCGTGTAGGTAGAGCACGAGATGTGTGAATTTTAAAAAAAAAATGGATTTTTGAAAAATCGCCTGCATTAACCAGGAATTGAACCCACAAAAAAAAAGTTTTACGATACCAATCGTTACTTACTTATAAGGTTTTTTAAGTAACACAGCATCTTAAAAAAAATTAAGATCAAAAAAAATTTACGTTTTATAATTATTACGGATTGTATCAATTTGTATGGAATCGTATGCGATTAAAAAAAAACTTTGCATGCAGTTCCGTTTCTTTATAAAAACAAAATTAAGTCTTCTTTCAGTAAAATTTTCTATCTCCAATATTTAATTAGTATATTTCCCTACGTGTGACAAAGTTTTGGGATACCCTGTATACTATATTTTTTTACGTTAACCCCCATATCTTCGGTATTTTGAAAAATCTCGAAAAAAATATTGCTCACAAAATTTCACGAGAAACGGTTGAGAAATGTGACCAGCATTAGAGAAGAACAGTTGGACATTTGTACATACGAAAGCATTTTTGGTCAAACTGAAACGGAGCCGCTTCGCTCGCGCTTCGTGCTCGCTCGGATAATAAAATGCAGCGATAATAGAAAACAAAAAACTGAAAATCTTTTTTTTTATGAACAAAATACAAAGTCAAAGAAGCCAGACCCGTTTTTTTTTGCTAGAAAAAGACTCGAAACAATACTAATAAATACTACATTTACTTACAGTTTTTTTTTGTTGCTCTATACTATAGTATAGTATAGTAGTGTCAAATATTAACAAATCGCAGGTCAAGCGCTTTACTAAATTAATGTAACTAAGGTAAATAGAAACAGTTTATAAATACAGTAGATACCGAATATACTATTTCCAAAACATCTCAAACAAGGAAATTTATCATAATTATTTCAATATTATATATCCATGTTTGCAAAGAGAAACTTAGAAAACATTGAAAAACAATGTTCTTTTAATAAAGGGTTGTTTACGCGGAAAAACTTAGAAGGCAAAATAATAATATGTTCGGCGTAAGCAATAACAACAACAATTTTACGTTGTGCAAGAATTAAAAAGTGTTGAACTTGAATATTCTTTCTAGAAGTTTAAAGTTTTCCCGAAAGATTTTTTGCAATACTCTACATTTTTACTTCACACAAAAGATTTTTTTTTTTATTATTGCCACCTTTTTTGCAATTTATTAGTGCTGAAAGATAAGTTTTGCTTCAGAATACATTAAAAAACACATGAATATATCACCGTTAAAGTGCGGAAATTACTGAATTTGCAGATTAACTAGTTAATCAGCAGATTCACTGGTCGAATCAGTTAAAGTGCGAAAAAATATTTTATTTCGTACTTTAACTTGGTAATCTGCAGATTCCCTAGCTAATCTGCAGATTAACGACCAAGAATCAGTTAAAGTACGGAAATAGGTTCTTTTATCGAAGCGCCAGGAACGAAGTTTTTGTAAAATAAACTTTCAATATAGGTCTTTTACTAAAAATACCCTGAAACCTTGGCTATTTCACTCACTGTATTCCGCACTTTAACGGTGTAGCATCCGTTATTGTGCAGATTAACTAGTTAAAGTGAGGAAATCGTCTACTTTGAGAAAAATTTCGCACTTAACTGACTCGACCAGTAATCTGCAGATTCACTAGTTATTCTGCAGATTAACGGATTCCGTACTTTAACGGTGACAAAAACACAGATTTCAATGAAATTTTATATTAACTCTACTTGTATCGCATTCCGAATCGTATCGATACACAAAGCAAATAAATAGTAATCGTTATCATGTTTTGATGTATTCAAAGGGACAACTACAACGTAGCGATAAGAATTATTGGCCCAAGTTCTTGTTGATCCGACAGTGCACGTGTGACTCATGTACCATTGCCTAATAAGCCTCCAGTCAGCCAGAAGTAGTTAAACACTTTACTACCCTGTCACGCCAACTATTTGTCTCATTATGTAAGTGGCAACTTACGAAATAAGCGCAATATAGTATAGTGTGACATAGTACTTAAGTCGTATGGTACTTTTGACGGCTCTACATAACAATCCCACTGTAGGTATCCGATGTCAGCTTGGCTTTCCCCGGATGAAACAACTTGTTTACGTGTGAAAATTGTTGACATACATTATTGACATCGCACACAGTTGAAGATCATTACTTAATTAGGTATACCTATCGTGTATTTTGTCTTTTAATAAACCAATTTGAATTATGGGCAAAAACGTAAACAATTTCCAATTGGGATTTTCGGAAATGAAAATATTCGTTATGATAAGTTTTAAACGTATTTTTTTTCAAACTGGTAGAGTTCACTTTTTCTTATATTATTATGTAAATATGTAGCTTCTTTACTGCTTTGTAGAAAATGTCTACACTACGGTAAATAGGTACCTACTAACACCCCAAGCTAAAAAAACTTACAATAAATTGTACACCCAACTCTGGCAGTCAGTCAGGTAAAGAAACCAACAAAATGTATGAAAAAATTGGGCCGCTCTCTCTATTGAAGCATAAACGTGCATTTTAAGTAAAATTTTGACATTCCTGCGTTGTTTTGCTCACAAAATCTCACGTAGAGATAAAATTGAAACAATTACTTTTTATTGCATCATTAAATGAGGTATCTTATTACACTATAGATTTCATTGTAAATGTGCGTGTTAGTAAGCGTTCAAAAAGTATTTAAGAACGGCAACGGCGTTATAAAATACGCAATAACAAATTCCATGTGTGAGAAAACGCAATGTACCTATAATATCTATATGTTTCCTCGAAGGCAATGAAACACTGCACTAATGTAGAGTCATTTCTCAACAACCATTAATCAGTCTAAGAACGTAATGCGTAATGTTTTACAAAACAAACATTGCTGACTACGTAGTACTCTGCTATTGGTCACACAAAATCAATTTTTAATTAGCGTAGGGACTTGAAGAGTACCATAACCGGAACAAACTTCACTGAAGCACTTGTGTATATTACGTATTATTTTCTGCAGTATTGTATCATCATTGCATTGCAGGTTTGTACTCAAATATACTACAAGATTATTGTTTTCATTGAATGTATTTTACGTCGAGGTCACTGAACTCAAAGCATGGACGCACTTACGCCCCCCGCCTATTCACCCCATGCAAATACCACGCTTCACAACGAAAACATTATCACTAAAATAGTTAAAAATCACAGGTTATCACGTACCCTCGGTTCCACAGTCGGCACACACATTATTTCCACTTTTCTTTTGTAATTCCTGTAACAATTTCTCGTTATGGTCTACCATCGTGGAACTTTTGCATCAATAATGAAGACACGCTAGGATAGCGTACGTCGCCACTCGAAAGTCCAACGCTTCGAACGGCCTGTCGGACGCCTTCTCTGGCACTGCGCGAGGGAGCGAGCGAGCGCGAGCCTTCGACCGACGCTCGGCGGATCGGTTCAACAAACGCCATTACGTAGTAAAACATTCGCCGTTGCACTCGCACCCCTCCACAGTAGATTAGCTTGAATGAGATAGAAAGAGAGGTCTAGTTTCGGTACATGAATGAAACGAGTGAGTAGTGGATGTCTCGTAAAACTATATTTGTGTGTGTATGGCGTAGTATACGCAATACGACGCGAATACAAGCAACGTCTCGCGTAAATACAGCCGTCTAGCTAGCTATACCTACTTATCGTATAGGTAGATACAAACGGTACTGTGGTACTGTATGTCGATGTAGGCTAGGTCTTCAGACGAAATGTGCTTGCGAACGCTACGTAATGACTAAGTACACAATGCCGTCATAAGACGCACGAGTAAGTTAGTATTTGCATAGTGGGAGGCCGGCGTGGGCCAATAAAAAGCAGATTGAATATAGGTAAATAAAACACGCTGAGAACAGATCTCGACCGTCTAATTTAAGAAATATTTCTCAAAGGTTCAAACACACTCCGAGATTTACGACGCTAAACAAATTGGTTTCAATACTTACCGCTAATATTTTACTACCACGTGGTTATGGCATGTAGAGCCCTTTGTAGAATCAACAATATAAACCCGAATGCGAAGGAAATAATTACCTTGTTCCGCGACAATAAGAGTCATACAGACCTACTTTGTTATATAGGAAATATCTGATTTAAACTTAACTTATATCCGGCCCAACATCCGGCCTAAAGTAGCTAGTACAGCCATAAAGGCTCCATATTATAAAATAAGGTTTTTTTTTAATAATTTGCTTGTAGCTTTTATTGTAGTACTACATAGGTACTTTTTTTAAATATGCGACTTGTTACACTATGATGTTTGGAAACGAATTTATTTTACATTAAAAAAGAGAATTCATAGCAAACTGAAAGGAACCTGCTATGGAAATAATTGCTCCGAGTGTTTATTCAGGAATAGGTAAGGTAGCTTTAAAATAATAAAAAAAGTAATGGGACAGTACAGTGTTTGTAAAATAACTCAAGGTACCTATAGTAGGAAGAAATACTGATTAAAATAATTTTACAAAAGACCAGCATTAAAAAATATTTGGGATTTTTTTTTTGGAGTAGGTATTGTACCATTCCGTGGTAGAGCGCCATCGCCATCAAGTTTGGACTCTACATAATATTTCAATTGTATTTCAAAAAACTTATAAATAGTACCTACATTACTGCAGCGGCAGACGACACAGGCATTGAAGGACAAACGTGAAAATGTGAGCCGAAGCACACATACGTGAGTCCACCAATGCCTAGTTGCGGCCAAGGCTTGTTACTACTTTTCTCAAATAATGCGCGAAAATTCAAACCAAGTAGTAACTTTCTTAACATTTTGTTTTTATTTCAGTTCAACTCTCCATTTGCAAAGCCAGACTGTTTCATCATAGTGGGGGTTCTACGAGCTCAAAATCAATGGAATACCGCAAATCGATATACAGTATACCCGTTTGGTACACGTATACTTGAGGTGAAAACAAAATTTTGGACCCGGATTTCTTGAAAATTCTTCCCTTAGGAGCGGGGCTATGGTGTCATCTTTTTTTTGTATGGGAAAAAAAATTTTTTTGTTCTCAAACCTGGGTGAATCTACGTTGTTCTTAACTTCCTGCGTCATTGTCTGAACTCGAAAATCCAATGCATCGCAATAAATAAATTAAAAATATGTAAATAAATGCAATGTTTTATTGTACTGTAATGTAAATGATGGCATATTTTTGATTTATGGCTTGTGATGCATTGGATTTTTAAAGATTTTCGAGTTCAGACAATGACGCAGGAAGTTAAGAACAACGTAGATTCACCCACCTATCGTGTATGGTATCGAATGAAAGGGCTTGCTGAGCCGGTTCTAAAAATATATCACGTCGTTATATTTCAGCCACTTGTTTTAAATTAAACCAAAAAACATTTTCAAAACATACCAAGTTTGGGCTCCTTCAGATCCGATGTGGTTAAATTATTTTTTGTAAAATATACCTTAAGAGTTACATAATATCTTCATATCAAATCGCAAGAAAGTAAAATTTTGGGTCCAAAATTTTGTTTTTACCTCAAGTATACGTGTACCAAACGGCTTTGCTGTACATCGATTTGCGGGTTTTTTTGCGTACGAGTAGGACTATCAGAGTTCATACGAGGCACAGACATGGTCTGTGATACGAGGGTACGCCGTCATACGAGTACAGCGGGTCCAACAACGACTCGATGGGCGGTTCTAATTTTAAATATTAATGATGATCACAGACCAGACCTTCTTGGCTGTCGTGTTTCATTGAAAAGTACGTTACATTAATATTTATGTCCTTTTTACTTTGTATAGTGAACGAAGATACAAAATTAGGGGACACGTATTTTTGAATTTTACCTTTAATCTTTTTTTACATATTAAACTAGCGGCCGCCCGCGGTTTCACCCGCGTGGTTCCCGTTCCTGTGGGAAAATCAGGATAAAAAATATCCTATGTTTTAATCTTGACTATCTACTATCTGTGTGCTAAATTCCAACGAAATCCGTTCAGTAGTTTTTGCGTGATTGAGGAACAAACATCCATACATCTAAACATCCAAACCCACAAACTTTCACATTTATAATATTAGTAGGATAGGATAGTAGGATCACTGTTAGAAATTTTACTCATTCTAAGTACATTGTCAGAAAGATGAATGTGTCGCTTTTGCAAAAAAAAAATTCACAGATTTTACAGTCCCCGCAAGAATCGGAGCATTGAAAATGAACACAAAAATTTACGAAAACCAAAAACAAATCAAATGCAGAGTCCTATTATATTTTTAAAGTTACCTAGGTAGTACCTATTTATTTTTACGATTGTGACACTCGGCTCCGCCTCGTGTCACAAAAGCGCCCGCTGACTGCCTCGACGCAGCCGAAATAATATTAACCAATTTTCAAAATTCCAACGAATGCACTTCTCGTCTATTTCTGCATCTTTTAACACTATTACCATGACGATCGGTCAATAATCATAGAAGCTACATCACTTTTTATGTACGGAAACAGCCGTTTTTCTACAATTCCAAATCTAAAGGGACCACCTACAGGTCACAATTATAAACCGATTTTCAAAATTATTTCGCCATTTGATAGCTAAACTAATACCCTAGGACCCTTTTTTTCATTTTTTCTTAAGTCGGTTTTTTTTCCGAAATATTTACAATTTAGTAAACAAACATCCCCCAAAAAACCCAGAATTTTTGGTTTTTCGCAAAATTTCCAAAAAAGTTACCAGTAGATTTTCAAAATTCAAACGTTCACACGTGTCTCGATAAATTCCTCAACTTTTGGTACTATTTTTATTTCGATCCTCCCAAAATCCTCGGAGATATGGCCAAAAATACGTCTCAGGCGATTTGCATCTGATAACCATTTTCAATGGTAAAATCTAAACTGATCTTATCTGTGATGAAATATGTCACCATGATTTCGATAGTCATGTGGCATGGGATTTCTATGTCGATGTTTGTTTCTCACTCAATCACGAAAAAATGGCGGAACACATTTTAGATAAAAAAGCACACACATAGTTTATAACCTGAAATCAAATCAAATTGTTTTTGCCATGTTTTACCATTGAAAATGGTTATCAGATGCAAATCGTATTTTTGGCCATATCTCCGAGGATTTTGGGAGGATCGAAATGAAAATAGTACCAAAAGTTGAGGAGTTTATCGAGACACGTGTGAACGTTTGAATCTACTGGTAACTTTTTTTGGAATTTTGCGAAATTCTAAAAATTACGGGCTTTTTGGGGGATGTTTGTTTACTAAATTGTAATTTTTTCGGAAAAAATGAAAAAAGAGGTCCTAGGGTATTAGTTTCGCTATCAAATGGCTAAATAATTTTGAAAATCGGTTTATACTCGTAATTGTGACCTGTAGGTGGTCCCTTTAGATTTGGAATTGTAGAAAAACGGCTGTTTCCGTACATAAAAAGTGATGTAGCTTCTATGATTATTGACCGATCGTCATGGTAATAGTGTTAAAAGATGCAGAAGCAGACGAGAAGTGCATTCGTTGGAATTTTGGAAATTGGTTAATATTATTTCGGCTGCGTCGAGGCAGTCAGCGGGCGCTTTTGTGACACGAGGCGGAGCCGAGTGTCACAATCGTAAAAATAATTAGGTAAGTACTACCTAGGTAACTTTAAAAATATAATAGGACTTTGCATTTGATTTGATTTTGGTTTTTCGTAAATTTTTGTGTTCATTTTCAATGCTCTGATTCTTGCGGGGACTGTAAAATCTGTGAAGTTTTTTGCATAAACATGTGGTACCTATAAGTAACAATGGTCTTAAGATTAAACTGTACCGTTACATGTCTGTCTACCATCTGCAAATGGCGTGCAAATATTTGAAAAATAAGAAATGCAGCTAATTGTAAGCAAAAACTTATAGTAAATACAACTACCATTACAAAAGCTACGTCAGAAATAAAGCTGTCAAATTCTACAAAATGACAAAAAATAATAATTATTATTAAGTAAGTAAAAAAAAAGAATTGATAAATATTTAAAGAAAAAAAATGACAACAAAAATACAAATTAATAACAAGTCAATGATAAAATAAGTTAATTAGGATAAAAGTGAAAACAAACATAATTAAACTAAAATTTGTCACATAGAAATGAATTTGTAAATTCATTTCTATGTGACAAACATTTTGCAAATAATAAATTGTAAACCAATGTCTTGAATTTGTGCAAAGTGGCTGTTTTAAAGATAATATACAAGACAAAGAGGCTCAACTAAAACTTCACATTCCCAATTGGGATTCGAAATAGTTTTTTTTTTATTAAATACTTAACGTAAAAAATACTGATCTAAAAATAAAAATAACATAATGAGTTTTAATAGTAACATTGATGGTCACACTCCTTCAGTTTTGTATGAGAATCCCTTAGAGCATTCAACCAAGTATTAAATGCTCTAAGGAGAATCCTTACCATACAAAATTGATGAAGCGGTTTGGGCTGTCCAGTAACTCCGATTTAGCACGAAGAAGGTTGTCAAAATTATGTTCGAATTTCCAAGCATGTTTGAGAAAAAGGATATCGTTTTGAAAATGAATAGTTTCTGCATTTTTAAAGGACTTTAATGGGGAGGCGAAGGCAAAGTGAATTACAGATGGCGCTCAGTCTTTGGAACAATTGTCAGTTTGAGCTTATATTGTCTTGACTGTGTATTACGTGATTTTACTTTCTTTAAATTTCGTGTAAGATTTACAAGTAATCTTTTTATTTCAGATTAGAAGCATATGATTTAAATTTTAACAAAGCAACTGAGTGTGAATTTCCGTGTTTAAAGTTGCCTGATGATGCCTTCTGTGCAATAGTAATTTCAGGTTTCTGTACTGGAATTTCTGTACCATCCAAAATTACACGAACCGTTTTATCATATTTATTTTATTATTCTAAGTTTCTTGAATGACTCTGGCATATAAAATTCTATTAATTCTCTGTTTGGCCCTAATATTGGGCTTATTCCATATTTGATATACCTATCAAATTCATCCAAGTTATAAATATGTTAGAAACTGCTGAGGTTGAAATATTAAAGAACAAAGCTGTTATAATTCAAATGTTGTTTTATTTTGGCGAAGCTTCATCAAATTCATGAAACATTCCTTTTGATTTATAATGTTTCTCAGGCTCAGCAAAGGAGAAAATCGAGGAAAAAGCATATTTTTTTTGATATTTTTTTGCCCACAATTTTTTTTGTTACTGGGAAATCGATGAACTCCAATATTTTACAAGTTACATGCATAACAATGCGGCATTTTCTCAGTATAAAATTAAAAAGTGCAATACTCCAAGAGATTCCCATATGTTTTGACAGTTTCTTTGAGGCGGCTCGGTACCAACGACAAACGCCACCTATCGGGATAAAATTGCGCTTTTCCTCCCCATTCGCTCTTTGCCGTTCTTGCAACAAAAGATGTTGTAATCACTGAGCTTGTAGGTACCCAACACTCTTTTTCTTTTATTTTTTTAGCTTTTTCTTTATAATTTTTTTTTGCTTTGCAACTTCTTCGACGTCCATTGCATTCTGCACGAATTAACAAAGAAACACTAGGTACACTGTTCACACCAATGTATACAATTTAGAACTTTGTCACTTTGCTAGTTGTCAGTTATCTTTTTATTTTTATTAAAGTTTGATTTTTCGCAACTTTAATAAGAGACTGGAGAATATGGCTTTAATTTCAACTCGATACGTCTACGCTTTCCCGAAATCTATTTAAGATCCGTTTATTAAGATCTATTGATCTTAATAAACGGATGAACAAACGACTATATTTTTTTATGATTGAATTTCAAATGTATAGTTTTCAGATTTTTCTCTAAATTTGTATTTTATGACGATGCTACTTGTAGTATAAGACGATGTTACTATTTCATAGTTCTAGGTCAACGGGATGAATTTATTCCCTTGAGAGTGTCGAAATATGCCTTTTTGGCGGCATAAACAGCCGTGTCTTTTTTGGGGTAATTTTAGAAGTTTGATTTTTCACAGCTTCAAGGGACCGTAGACCTGAGGTTTTAAATAAAGAGCCTTTGACAGACAGACGGATAACAAAGTCATCCTATAAGGGTTCCGTTTTTTCCTTTTGAAGTACCGAACCCTAAAAAGAAGAAAAATAAAGAAAGGTAAGAAGTAGTAAAAAAGTGTTTCGCTTCTACAGAAAACCGTAGCAGATCTGTAGCAGAGAGAGACTACACCGACTACGAGAAATCGGTGTGCTTTCGAATTATAAGACTACAAGAAGTCGGTGTCTCTGCTACGGACTACGGATCTGCTACGGTTTGCTGTAGTAGTTATTCTGTGCTTTAACTGTGAAAACCATCGACATGTGAAAACAGTATTTTATACAGGATGGATGGATGGAAAGTGCCCTAAACAAAAGAGATGGAAGTTTTTACTCAAAGAAGATAGCTACTTACCTATCTCCTTTGAGCAAAAACTTTTTCCTTTATTTTTTATAAGAAGCAAAACTTTATTCAAGGATTTTTGAAAATACACTTGCCGTATCCGGGAACCAAAGCGACACTGGTGCGAAAAATGACATCCTGTACCTACTATTAAGTAAGACACCAATCGAATCGATAGGGTCAATTCAATCATGAATCAATTCGTTGTAACAAACATAATGGTACCTACCTATCTTGAAGTTGGTAAGACTATGAAATGAGATCTTACAATACAAAAATCAAATAGAAGACTGAGCCACAGAATACACAAGCTCACTTTGAAATCTGCAGGGGTGATTTGACGAGTACTCTAATGGGAGACGAGGTCCAGGGTCTGATGATGAAGCCAATAGGAACTCAATATTGAAACCGTGAATGGACCCCATCAAATTTAGGCTCGTTTTAATCGTCTTGACGAGTTCTTTGTTGGAAAATAGTTTCCAGGGTCTGATGATGGAGCCGGAGGAAGGACACAGGAACTCTTTAATAAAACCACGCTACCGATCGAGATTGGGCTCATTTGAATCGTCTTCACGAGTACTTTGTTCTCGGGCGGACAGGGGTCAAAAGGGAATGAAGTTGTGTATTGAAGAAAATCCTTCATTTTCGAAGTAAAAATCGCTAAATTTATAATTTAGGATCATGAATGGAAATCTAACGCAACGTATATTGTTATTGTTAGGATTTCAACCCCAAAGGGGATGAAATGGGGGTGAAAAGGGGTAAAAAACCTAAAAATAGATATGGATGTCGTTATCGGGGTTTTCTCGGATGACGATTGCAATAATGACATTTATTTTGAAGTCCAACGCGGTGGACACGATTGAACCCCTAAAGGGGTGAAAATGGGGTCCAAATTTTGTATGGAAAAATAATATAAAATAGACATTACAACTTTAAACTTCGTAGGAGCACATCTAAAAATAAAAAGGCAAATATGTATTTTGTTATTTTGAAAATCAACTCCTTAGGGGGTAAATGGGTGAGTAAACATAAAAATCGATATAGATGTCGTTATTGGGGTTTTCTGGGATGACGATTGCAAAAATGACATTTATTTTGAAGTCCAACACGGTGGACATGATTTAACCCCTAAAGGGGTAAAAATGGGGTTCAAATTTTGTTTGGAAAAAGAATATAATATCGAAATTAACCCCTTAGAGGGTAAGTGGAGTGAGTAAACATAAAAACCGATATGGACCGAACGGGAACGGGAACGGGAACGGGAACGGGAACGGGAACGGGAACGGGAACGGGAACGGGAACGGGAACGGGAACGGGAACGGGAACGGGAACGGGAACGGGAACGGGAACGGGAACGGGAACGGGAACGGGAACGGGAACGGGAACGGGAACGGGAACGGGAACGGGAACGGGAACGGGAACGGGAACGGGAACGGGAACGGGAACGGGAACGGGAACGGGAACGGGAACGGGAACGGGAACGGGAACGGGAACGGGAACGGGAACGGGAACGGGAACGGGAACGGGAACGGGAACGGGAACGGGAATGGGAACGGGGTGAAATAGGGGTGAAATGGGGGTGAAATGGGGTAAAAATACAAAAAAAACACATGGATGTCGTTATTGGGGACGGGGACTGGGTCGTTCCGCCGGTTCCCGTGAACCGGTACTGGAACGGGAAACCGGTACCGGGCCGCCCGCCCGCATGGCGACTTACCAACCAAGTCAACCCGGGCTAGAACAAAATCAACCCGGCGGCGCGGCGGACCAACTCGGTTCGGTGTGTGGCATTGTATTACCGCTCGCGCTCGCCTCACGGCCCGTCGCTCCCCCCGCCCGCGTTATATCACCTTTTTACCGATGTTTAGAAGTTCTAAGTATTTTTATTATTATATTTTTATTTCGTAAAAGAAAAACTTTAATTAAATTAAGCGTAACTATTGCCTCTCTTTAACATACTCTAACTAAGGTATGTGTTTTTTTTGTTAATTTTTTAGTGCCAAATAATTGGTTGGCTGATGAATCCTTACTAATGTTATAAATGCGAAAGTCCGTTTGTTTGTTTGTTAGTTTGTTTGTTACGCCTTCACGTCTTAACTACTGAACCGATCATCATGAAATTTTGCATACACGTAGTAAGGGGTGCAGAAAAGGACACAGGGTACCTTTTATCCCGGAAAAAGAAACTGTTCCCGAGGGATAGCAAAGAAACTATCCACGCAGATGAAGTTGCGGGCGGCCGCTAGTAATGAATAAATAATATTAGAAGTAGGTTATTAGGTTTAGTTAAATTATCAGCATACCCCGTTATCGGCGGTGCACGAATGATCGAAGCCAAAGACAAAGTACAACAGAAGGTCTATTTTTGATTGATTTGATAATTCTGCCTAATCCCACTCAACCTCTGAGAGAATATATCTGTAATACATTTTTTTTTAGTTTACCTGTACTTCAGGATAATCTTTTATCCACAACTCCATAAATTCGTGACGAGATTTTTTTTTCGGAGGCATATTGTTGGTTAAGATAAAAATTATATGCATTTAGACAACAATCGATCACTAAATGACCCGTAAAGGGGAGAGGCCGCGGCGCGTGTGACAACATTAGGTAGATAGAGTACACGACGACACGACAGTACACGCCTTTGTCGGCATCCGTCAAAGCGGACACCGCGCGGGCCGCGCTGCGGGCTTATATGCGCCATTTGTCGGCATCCGTCAAAACCGACACTGCGCGGTGACCGCGTGCGCGTGAGTGCGGTCCGCGCTGTTAAGGCAAAATGAGCTCTATACTTAATTATTTTTTTAATTAATTAAAAACACGATTCCAATTAAATATCGTCCTTCGCTTCCTGCACTTAGATTTTAGGAAGAATGAAATTTATTTATCTATAGGTATTGTTTAAAAATATAGTTCACATTCGCCATTATTGAACACGAGAACTTAAAAATTTTCGCACCTTAAATAGGTTTTTGAGTAGAAAAACGTAGGCAAAAAGGTGGCCCTAAAGGTCTTTCGCTTCTGATTTTTTAGTCTGTGAATCATTCGTGCACCGCCGATAACGGGGTATGATTATCAGTCTTAGCGATATTTTTTTTTTATTATAATAAAAAATCTTAATTTAGGTATATGTCTCTGTACCTAACTAATGCGCATTTGCTAATGATAAACAGCTGCTTTCTAGTAACAATTTATTTTATAATTCAAATCCTGATCTCTTTTACTTTGCAACTTGCAACGGCAACCGAGTCGAAAAAATTGCGACTCGGCCCATTGCTACTGTCGCGTGCATAGAAAAAGAATGTCAAAGAACAACAATGTCAATAAACAGGTGATCCGAAAACGAATGCATACATTTTATATGGGATACGTAAAATATGACTTAGATTCATAAAATATGACTAGATATGGCAAAGGAAATTAATAAACTAAGTTCCATACTGTTTTCTTCGTCGATAAACGAATAAATGTAGAGAAATTTGGTTTTAGAGAAATGTGTGGCAATATCTTATTTACCTGTGAAAAGTGTAATTACTTGGATTATTTCTTTTTGTCACATCACAATTACTTAGAGCACAAGACACCATGGCTCCACGATACTTTTATTTTAAATTCTAATTAAGATTAACAAATATTTTAAACAAACTGTGATTGCTCATTTGCTAGGCGGGACGCTAGGGGCTCTTACTGTAAAAAAATGTTGGCACATGTCACTTGATCCTTTGTCTCTTTTTTACATAGACCGTGTCCGTATGATGTTAACTTCTCTTTTCCACGCTTTGTTGGTCTTCTTGAGCGCAGCGAAAATTTTTCTGTCTATGGTCGCGTGCCTCCAACTTGCACCTGGTACTTTTACGCCCAGTAATATAGTATTAGATTAGTCTATGTTATACGTGGGTTTTTTCCTCGATAGCGCCTGACGGGTACTTTATTTATAACAGTAGATAGGATTTATAAGAGAGGCTGTATAGTTTTGACTAGGGAATGCAATCCGGATAATCCGTAATCCGAAAAATCCGGATATCCGCACATTTTTACTAGACTTGCAAATCCGGATTTGAAAATCAAATTCGGATTTTACGAATAATAAGAAATTGTTACAAATAAAATTAAACAAGCAAGTTTCTCGGAAGTATTCCACTTACGAGTAGAGCAATCGAGCGAATAGCAAGTAAATATTGATAGCTGTGCTTTAAGTGGAATACTTTAGTTGTTATTCGCCCAATTGGTATTCACCCAGTTGCTGTGGAACACTTCGTTTCTCGCACTAGCTAGACGGTAAATGCTATTTACACGACTGCCCTAAAGGAGTATATATGTGTTTAGGGTTCATGTATGTTTGTGGGTATGTGAGTTTTTTCTAGACGACGCCATTCACGCATCTTGCTAGTGCCATGTCTCAGGTCTGTCACATTAAGTCCCAAAAAGTTCGTTTGGTTGAACCAGCTCTGCTGGTGTTTCTGCCGATACAACTCTCCTTCTTCATCGTCAATTTCTGAGTGTACTTGCAGCGTCTCTAGCTCGACCAGTGGGGCTACCGCACAAGTGTCATTGGCATCGCTATCTGCTTCATTTGACAGATAAGTATGACACATTGCTACTTTTATACTTTGTATCACTTTCATTAGTGCGTGTGCTTCTTGTCGACTGGAAAATGTAAAATGACCATCATCTTCTATGTGAACTTCTTGGTTGTTTTCACTGGCGCGCCTAGGGTTTCTTCTTCCCGTTGGCGTGGTGGCGTATAGTCTTCCGGATGGTGCGCAGGTGACACTCCTCCTAACATCCTAAGGAACGAGTGGCTAATACGGCGCGCCTCTCAATCACTCAGGGCTTTATCACATTAAGTCCCAAAAAATAATTTGTATTTTTCAAATTCACAAACTAAACAACATATTATGTTATCTAGTTTAATCATAGTAATATATTATTCTTCATTTGTATAATTTTATAAAGAGTATGATTTTTATTTTTATTAGCGCTTTTTCGACGTCTTATCGCGAGATTTTTCTAAGAGCCATAACATACTGGGACGCCATGGTGACATCGCCGGTGACGTGGCCATGGCTACCTCTGGCAACCTAGCGTAGCCAAATGAAGTTTCCAAATAAGTAGCCACTGTCCTACGTGCATAGAAGAGATCGCTATATTATTGTTATCTGCGTCATAAAATGAAAAAGAAGAAACCTAAAAAGTTATGGGTCCATCCTTTATATCAGATTGAAGTCGAGGTGTTTTTTTTTAAACTATATGCAGATTATGAAAATGTCCTTAATAAAAATTGTTCAACTATGTGAGAATATCAATAACATCTTTTGATGAATTATTAAACTTATGTAAAAATAAATTGATCGATCAGAATATTCTTTAGATGTAGTACTTATCCCAAAAACATGGACGGTTTTGAATCTCTGCAATAAATGGTTCTGTATCGAAACTCATTGTTTTCGCACAATTCACAACGGTCCGTTCTGGCGGCGACCAGTTGGCCACTGAGTGAGGGAGGCATAACTTACTTGTATACAAAATACTGGCGACTTAGCTATGCGTCGCAGGTAGCCAGAGTATCCAGTTTCCGCGTAGGGGCCGGTCGATAGTGGCTACGCTTCCAAATTGGCGACGTTGCCAGACGCCAGCCAAGTGTGTTATCTGCCATACATTTCAATACGAATTGTTTGGATACGTAGCCGGCGGCGTCGCCATGGCATCCCAATGTGTTATGGCTCTAACGCTTCGGAATAGAACAACTGTGTGTTTGCATGAGCGATTTTTTTTACCGTGCGATATTTTTGTCCCGTTCCACAGTCAGTCACATTGTGTTCTATTCGAAGCTTCAGAAATATCGCGCGATAAAACGTCGCAAAAGCGCTCATGTAAACGATCGCTTACGTCACCTACTCGCAAATCGTACGCGAATCATACACTATTTTAATTACATATGAACAATAATAGGTAACATCATAATATTGTAGTATTTTATGACAAAAAAATATTGGATTTGATTAATATTGTCCTTTTCATTGAATCCATTTACATAAATATAAAAGACATCACATTACTGAACTTATATGTACAGAAATGACTTATATTTATATAAAAAAAATATTTTTATAAAAAATCCGAAATATCCGGATAATCCGGATTTGACGAAATATCCGTTCTTAAAATCCGGATTTCGAAATATATACGGATTTGCATTCACTAGTTTTGACATTGAAAATGTCTTTTCGTTCGCTCCAGTATTGGCTCTGTTTTCACGAAAAAGTGCGATCCCCTTATATCTTTGAGGATTGTGAAGATATGATATTCAAAAAGTCTCAAAAGACGCGTATTTACAGAGCTGCAAGGTGCAAAAAGAATTATTCGAGAAAATAAAAAACGAAAAAATATGGCCGAAATAGTGGAAAAAAATCTCTTTTTTTTCCGATTTTTTGATTTTGGCGCTCGATATTTTGGAAACGAAGAATGATATCAAAATTTTAAGAAAAACTCCTCTGAACAGTTTAGTCAGCTACAATTTGAGCCTAAAACAAAGACGATCGGATTAAGGGTTTGCCCTGTAGCTTAACCTTTAACATTCAAAATGATTTTTCGATCACTTCAGTATAGCCTCCATTTTTGCTCAGGGTGCAACATCGCCTTGGTGTCGTAAGTTTTAAGGCTATGAATGGTTGAAGCCTCAAAAGACTCGTATCAACGAGGGCTACAATATGTATCGTGTTGGCGTAATTTTGGGAAGCGCGTTCCTTAGATGCGCCTCGCGTCGCTGATTTGCTATGGAGGTTTGACGTAGTTGAAGCCCAAGGCGAAGCCGGGGGCTTCAAAACAAATCTTAGAATTTTTTATATATTTTAAGTTACAGTAGTGTACCTTACTACCTTTCAATTAAATAGTAATGTTTATGTAATGAAATATTTTTATATGAATTTCATACACACGAATCACAGAAAAGTAGATCCAACATTGTTCATGGCTTTGCTGTAATTTCAAAGTATTGTTTAAGTACTAATTCAAACAAAGGCATATTTTTTTTTTATAAAATTATATAAATTCATTTTCAATGTACCAGAAGGTCGTGAAAGACACGAGATCTGTGAATTTTTTACTTTGACGAAACAACATTTAAAAAAGCTTCAGTGACACCGGGTGCATTCCAGTAGACCAATCGCTAAGTCATCGGAAACCACAGTATACATTTTAACCATGGGAATTTTTTTTTAATCAAAATCAATAGTATAATGCGTGAGAAAATCAACTGTTATGTTGACACTTTTCTCTTGCGTTTTTTCTCGAAATATAGTTACTTGAAGTTAGCACGCATCAGCTCCCGCCGAAAACGCTCTATACAAATATGTGACGTCACTTATTACGTTTCAGGTGTGTTTTAGCGCGTTTAATATGGAGTTAGCCAAGAATCTTCAATTATCTCCTTAAATTTTGCGTTTTAGTACATATGTGTCATACAAAATATTATTTCTTATTGAATTTTCTATCTGACTGTTAAGTGCATTATATCCGAAAATGAAAAAAATAAATCGCTATTTACCCCGAAGAGCCCTCGCCCGCTGTAACGATTACGCAGTGCCCTGCCCTGGGGCCTGATATTGTTTGACAAAGCAGAGCCTCAGTGGTGTCCGTCCGTCTTAAGACACAGTCTTGGAGAATGAAATAGTTTTCGAGAAGATTGATTAAAATATACTTAGCACATTTAAATCACCATAGTCAAAGATATTAGAATTTTTTAAAACCATAGTTTTATTTTCGGTATTGAGACATTGACATGACATTAGAGAATATCTGACATATTATATCCTTTTTAAATATCGCTTTGTGGTTAAATAGTTTGAATACCTAATAGCATAAAACTCCTTTAACAGGGCCATGACAGAAAGAATTAGATTAAGAAACTGGGCACGGGCACTAGGGGGTTTTTCTTTCCCCAGTCCAATCCTCGTTTCAGGCGTCTGTTTCTAAAGATTACTCATTTGTTTTAAATGTTCAATTTTATTACTTTCCATTCCATGGATGAAAATATGCACTCTATGGCGACCGATGACTCAGCGATTAATCTTTTGGAATGCACACCATGACACTGACAGACATGACATCGATGACATTGACATTGACAGTGACAGTCTTTGGCTAAGGAAGGGCTAAAGCGCTTGCATTAAAAATGCTATAAATTTTGCTATTAAAGAAAATTAATAATCTTTCTATTTTTCCTTTCTAATTAAGTGTATTTAACTGACCAGAACAAACAAATTCATTAAAAATGGGAAGGCGATCAATAAACACCACTAAAAGTGGTAAATACATGAATCCAACAGATCAAGCAAGTAAGTGGATAAAAATGTATGAAATATTGATATCATTGTGTTAATATTTATTATAATGGTGGTTTATTTCATGACAACAATGTTTTTTAGGAAAGGAAGCAAGAAAAAAGGAGTTGAAGAAGAACAAAAGGCAAAGACAGATGGTTCGGGCAGCTGTTCTAAAAATGAAAGATCCAACTCAAATTCTAGAAGAGCTTCAGAAAATTGATGAAATGGGTCTGATAAGATATTTATAATATATCATTCAGTATTCGTACATACTTTATTGATTCCACTTCTTTCAGGCATACAACCCAGTCAAGTTAAACTCAGCACCTGAAGCGAAAGCGACCCCTTTGCTTTTTTCCTTGCTGTGGCGTGAGGCAAGGAGAAAATCAGAGGAGTATTTATTTTTTATTTTCGATAAATTATCGCTAACAAGTGCACTAACGCTACTGGCATGACCGCAGTGGAGTAAGGCAAGGAGAAAACGAGAAGGGTCACATTTGCTTCAGGTGCTGAGTTAACTTGACGAGGATATACCTATAATTTTTGGAATTAACTTATTAACTTTCGTTGTCCAGAATATAATGTTCTTCAGCCATCTCCACTGAATGAGAAAGTACTTAAAGAAAAAAGGAAAAAGCTAAGGGAAACATTTGATAGAGTTCTAAAGATGTATGTAAGTAAACATTTGAGTTTTATATTTATAATTATTAATTTTAGTATTATAATAATGTATAACTCAAAGACTTTTTTAATATAAGTTGGGATAGGCCTGAATCAATTAATTAATATCCTACTAATATTATAAATGTGAAAGTTTGTGGGTTTGGATGTTTGTTCCTCAATCACGCAAAAACTACTGAACGGACTTGATTGAAATTTGGCACACAGATAGTAGATAGTCTAGATTAAAACATAGAATACTTTTTATCCCGATATTCCCACGGGAATGAGAACCACGCAGGTGAAACCGCGGGTGGCCGCTAGTGCTATATACTTTTGTACATTGTTGGCAAACTTTTCACAATATAAAATTACCTACACATCAATAATGATTATATTATAATTAAGTACACTTGAATTTGAATAAAATACTTTATATATGAACCATAGCTAGCACAGAATATTACTTTATTGCCATGCAGCGAGAGTAGCTTATAGATGCGAGAAGACAATCAAATCATAAGCTACTCTAGCGGCATGGCAATAAAGTACAATTCAAATAGCACAGTGCTGCATGCCTATTATTGTATGCACCTTCTCTTTCTGTCGCGTTAGTCGCGTAGCTCTGTCTCAACCGACACACAACTGTGTGGGCCGCAAGCAGTCGGCTAATATAAAAGTTTAAGGGTGGAGTGAAGCCCCCTGACTATAGTCAATTATAGGGGCTCTTTATTTATAGTATGTATTAATATTAGAACTTTTTATGTAATAGGATAAAGATGATCCAGAAAAGTGGGTAGAGCTCAAACGGCAGGAGATGGAGTATGAGAAGAGAAGAGCTCATCTCATTTCCTACTACGAGTCTGTGAAGCACGCCCAGTCCGTGCAAGTGGACGACATCCCGCTACCAACATTACAAGTATGATTACAAAATATTGTGTAATATTTTATTGTTTAACAGATAGGATTTTGTCTAATCATGCTGCATATATGCTTTTGTTTACATAATTCTTATTAAGATAATATAGATAATAGATAGTATAAGCATGATGTTCATGTAACATTTCAACTTAGGTAAAACTTAAAACAACTTTTAAGGGCTGAATTAAGGATGTTTATGGCCCATTTCACACGTTGCATGTAGGTCCTCAATTGGGACTTTGAAGTCAATTAACCTGTACCAATTTATTTAATACTTGACAGATATTTAATTGATAATCCTGTCGAAATTATAATCAAACTAGAAGACCGGAACCTGTGAGACCGACCTGTTGATTACGTAAAGTCTGTTGCTAACAATTCTGATTGAAATCGATTGAAAGCGCAGTTACATTGCTGCTTTAAGTAAGATAGTTGTCACATTGGTTCCTTACTAAAGCAGCAATGTAACTGCGATTTCTGTCGGAGTTGATTGCAACAAACTTAGATAATTACCCCCCTGGGCTCTAACAATTTTATATTTATGATATAATTTATATAGTTACTGTTAGACTAGCTAACTCATTTTTAACCAATTTCAAATATTTAAAAGGACAAGGTTCTCAATTCCATTGTATGTATTTTTAATCTATATTTTTTATTGTTGTTTGCGCGTAACTTCAGTATTTTTTCTCTGCTGTATTGAATAACACATCCATTCAAGTTTCTTGATTCCTATCTACATAAATAACTCCAGGCAGGTTTTAATGGCTCTTATTTTTATTTCAGGTACCAGACAACTTGATTTATGGCAATGTACCATCACAAATACCACTACCATTGGACTCCGTTCATCCTGTGAAGCCAATCTTGAAGAAAGATTCTGCCTACAGAGTAGGTTTTGTTATACATAATTTACGTTTAAATTCTTATCTTATCAGTTTTTGATATACTCGTACATTGCTTTATTTAGGTAATATTTTTTTCGATTAGTGACTATTTAATGTAAAAACTAGCCTCCGTCCGCGACTTCGTCCGCGTTAACAGTAAAAAAATCGCCAGTAGGCAGTAGGTTAGATATCCCTTTTGCCCGCCACTTACAATAAGGTGACCAGTTTAAATGATCTTAGTGTATGAAAGCTAGTACTAAAGAGAGTTCAAGCTATTTCCCTTGTTTTACCCATCCGAATTAGATGAAACGTGGCTTAGATTTTAAGTTGGACCCCAAGATACCGAACTTTTAAAATGCCATCAAAATCCATTCAGATCCCATCAAAATCCATTCAGCGGATTGTGTGATTCGCGCACAAATATTTAGGATTTCCAGTTTTATCCCATTCCATTCCAGTTTGATATAGTATGATTGAAATAAAAAAATACTAAGTATCTTAAGATAATTAATTTAATAGAAAAAATACTAGAAAAAATCGACTCACTCCCGTCTCAGCTGCTAGGGGATGCTACGGGTGAGCCGATTTTTTCGAGTATTTTTTCTATTAAATTAATTATTTTAAAATAAAAAAATAGCATTGTGAATGCCAAAAATACTTCTTACTTTCCCACAATAATAAAAGACACAAAAATAATCGAAAACACAATAAAAACTGGACATGTGCAGTTTTTTTATACAGGGTTATTTGTAAAACTACAGAATAGATAATAGTACTAGCGTACAGAATTTGCACTCCGCAAAATCGTTTAAATAAATAGCGACTTTAACCCCGACACAATAAAGTGCAATTCAGGGCGCACCGCGCTCCCTTCGCTCCAAAACATTCACTTAGTAGTTGTCTCTCTTTCTATCGCGTAGGTCTTAGGCTGGCCCCAGCAAACCACAGCAAAGCAAAGAAATGAAACCGGTAGGCGGTTTCATTTCTTTGCTTTGCTGTTCTACCATCGACCGCCGGCCAAGAGGCTCATTTTCAATCTATCGCATATTTTGACCTGACCACATTGGCAAGATAGCCATTAGTTTGGTGTTATCAAATATCGTCGTCTGGGGTGCGATGAGAAGTTTTAATTTTCGTTTTAAAAAAAAACTGCTGTTTTATACAAAAATTAATAACGAAATTATCAAAATGTATGAAACAGTTCATTTTTTTTCGCGATTTCAGATTTGGTCCCATAGTAAAAGTTGTTCAGTTTTATTATGGTCCCTATCTACCATATTCAGTTTATAAGGCTTTACCAAACATCTTGTATAAATAAGCGATCGAGTTATTTTTAACGATCGGAGTCCATGTTCAGGGTGGCATATCTCCTAAAAGCTTCCTACTTCGCAATCCAGGCGATGATATTTGATAAAACCAAGCTAATGGCTATCTTGCCAATTTGGTCTAGTCCCAAAATGCGATAGATTGAAAATTACGCTGGTTGGCCGGCGGTCTTTCAAGCAAGGTAGCACAGCAAAGCAAAGAAACGGAACCGGTAGGTCTGGGGCCTGCCTTATCCTTTCTGACGTATGAAATTTGTCCTCTCAGAGGACGCCGAGCGCTTCATAGTCGCGCGCGGAGTGACGGAGCCCTGGTAAAACACCAACAACGTCACAGGAGTGGCTTACTAACATCATATCATAAATAACAATGTTTGTTTTACGACTCCGAAAAAGACAAAAAGAAAAATCGACATTTCATACAAAACTCGTGGACAATTGTATGGAAACTCGAATGTTAGTCTATTTTCGGAAAAGTTATAGAACAAACGTTGTTGTCAATGCTGTTCGTAATCTGCTCCTGCTACGTTGGTGGTATTTTCCAAATAACCCTGTATATATTTGAGTACTGGTAAGCAATGGTGTCGATTCGGTTGGCAACAAAACTAAATGGACAGGACTAAACTTAATTCAGTTTTCCATCCTTTTCTTTCTCTAGCGAAGAACACAAGAACAGTGCTAAGTCCTGTCAATTTAGTTAAGTCGTCGAGCCAGCCAAATCGACACCAATATCCACTCTATTTTTCTATTGGAAACAATCTGAGTTTTCTAATTATTTTATTGTTTAGATGAAGATTAAGCCTTGCTGTATAGTTGACACATTTCGCAGGAGCGCCCCACTGGGATCGAGCCGCCTGGAGTTCCGCCCGGCCCTCCTTGTGACGTCGCCAAATTAGTGGCAGAGGCGGCCCACTTGAAGATTATCAAAGAGAAGAAGAGTCTCCGCTTCCATTACCTGCCTGATGAGGGACCTCCTGGGGAATGCGTATGTTGATTCATGTTTTAGTATTTTTAATTTAGAAATTGACGGTTCTAGTAAATGGGTTTCATCATCATCATATCAGCCGTACGATACCCCCTGATGGGTATAGACTTCCCCCAAGGATTTCCACGACGATCGGTCCTGCGCTGCCTGCATCCACTGGCTTTCCGCGACCTTCACCAGATCGTCGGTCCACCTTGTCGGGGGCCTACCCACAGAGCGTCGTCCGGTGCGCGCGAGCCATTCCAGAACCTTTCCGCCCCAACGGCCATCGGTTCTTCTCGCTTGTGTCCAGCCCACTGCCACTTCAGCTGAGCGTTCCCTTGAGCGATGTCGGTAAATGGGTTTAATTACCTATTATTATAATGGAGCTACTTAAGGGGCCGTACAGCATTAAATACACTTTTTCAATACAGTTGCTCGAAAATGTAAGTTTCCGATGACAGTCGAGAGTGCGGTAAGTTGATTTTACCGCACGCCGTGCATTTTTGTTTACGGATTAGTACAGCGTGCGGAAAGTTGATTTTACCGCACGCCAACGCCGTGCGTTTTTGTTTACGAACGTTTTTTTTTTTAATTTCTACTAGCTTCCGCCCGCGACCACAGAATACATAATAGTACAAGTACAGAAGATCCACTCCGCAAAGTCAATTATTTAATTCACTTCTCAAGCTTACGCGCTCACTAGACGCGCGCGCGCGCTTGTACTTAAATATGTTTCAAAATAACCTAGGATAAGTACAGTCAACGCCACATCAGACATGCTACTTTGAGTCAATTTGCTTTCATACGAAATGAAATTGTATTCATAATTAACTTTATTTCGAAAGTAGGTAAGTGTACCTACCTAATCTATAAATTATTATTTCAGTAAATAGTTGGGTGAATATTGTTTAACAAATAAGACAAGTAAGTACCTACCTAAGAATAAATGGATACTAAATAGTAATACGTTTCGATGTCGTTTGGAACTTTTGGAAGTGTGAAAAACACGTGAGGTTCGGATCCTTTTTATTAGTATTAAGGCAGCCCATTACGATGTCATATGCCTTCATTTTGGTTATAATAATAATTATTGAGTGACTATCGAAATCGAACTGCTAACGTGCGACCCAGCCGGCACGCGGCAGCCTCTGAAATTAGTCCGTCCGGACTACAGTTGCTGGCGGGAAACATTCCGAATAATTCCCTTGGAATACTTCCGAAATATTCTGAATTATTCCGAAACATTCGGAATATTTCGATTTTCGAAATACAGGAGTAACGATAAAAAAACAGCAAGGTCGGTAAAAAACCGGCCAAGTGCGAGTCGGACTCACGCACGAAGGGTTCCGTACCAAAAAACGGCAAAAAAAAACACTTGTTTGTTGTATGGGAGCCTCCCTTAAATATTTATTTTATTATGTTTTTAGTATAGGTATGTTGTTATAGTCGCAACAGAAATACATCATCTGTGAAAATTTCAACTGTCTAGATATCACGGTTCATGAGATACAGCCTGGTGACAGACAGACAGACAGACAGACGGACAGCGGAGTCTTAGTAATAGGGTCCCGTTTTTACCCTTTGGGTACGGAACCCTAAAAAGCAGCAGAAAGTAGTTGACACATTTTTACCTACCTAGCCTACCTAGCAAGAAAAAACTCAATCATTCTCTGATCATAGTAAAAGTAGGTATGGATAAGGAGACCTAAGAAGTACCTACTAAACTAAACGGATGTAAACATAAGTAGGTAAGTATTTTCTTAATCTATGATAATATTAAAAACCGGCTAAGTACGAGTCGGACTCGCGCACGAAGAGTACCTACCTACAGTCAGTGGCACGAATCATGAAAATTTTTCGACGGAGTGGGGATAAGTTCGCGCATGTGCTCTTGTGAGCGACCAATAGCGCGCCCCTCTCCCGCCGCCCGCGCTCCTCGCCGCAACGCATACCCAAAATACGCTTTCCGCGCAATCCCCACCCGATTTCATGATTCGTGCCACTGACTGTACCACTACTATTATCTGTGGCAATCAAAAAAGCTGTAGAACACGACAATAGCTAACTAAACCATATGATAAACCTCGAAAAATAAATGGTTATAATTTTGCTCTACATAGGTGTAATAAATCAAATTTTTTAACTTTACTTACCCTTAATAAAAAAACAATTCACGATCATCATCAAAGATTCACTGAGCACATACTTAATTAGGTTATTTTTATAATAAACCAGATCGAACGAAATATTCCCTCCGAGCGCGAATTATTCCGTAATATTCTGAAAACTTCTCTGCGGGGTACGGTGTGCGGGCGAATACTTCCCCAGGGGGAGCCGCGCCGCCCGCCACTCCCCGATGCCGCGCCGCTGTGCTAAGCCCGCGCCGCGCCGCCGCCACCCGCCACTAGATGGCGCTACGCACCGCGCACGGGTTGTTTGTTCGTACCGTTCGTCTGTCGTCGTCGTCTCGGTCGGCCGGGTATATTTTCTAGCAAGATTGACCTATGTTCTAAGACTAAAATTGAATTGAAGCCTATGGGCTCAGATCTTGGACGAATTAACCACTGGACACGAAACGCAAGAAAAATGTATGAAATCACGTTCAACCAATTTTTGCGGGGCGAGGGGGGATTACACTTGTCAAATAATGACAATAGTGCTTAAAAAAGTCGATATTTTTTTATCGACACTGTAAAGAGTGAATGAATGAATGAACCTAATGAGTTTATTGAATTCATGTGTTTGATTAGTATTGAAGCGGACTTAATTTGTAATATTTATTACTACTTTATAATTGAAATAATTGTTTTCGTTTACTTATTAATAACCTAACATTAAAGATGATTACACTGCATCGAAATTGTTCTTTCATAATTTTTATAGGATATTGGTAAATTATTTCATGACTTTTACTCTGTGGAATTCTTAAATGAAAAACTGGTAAAAATGCACTCACAAATTCATAGAAACCATAATAAATGGTTTACAATAGGTGTTTAGTTAGGATATTGTGCGATAATCACGAGTATGGGTAAGGCCGTAGATTTTGCCACTTAGTAACATAATATGTTAATAATGCTTCTATGTTACGGTAACGTATAAGTAACATGAAAGTACACGAAAGTATGAAAAAATACCGTTAAATTAACGTTACGGTAACATAGAAGTAAGTTAGAAGTAACGTATAAGCGACATTTTTTAGGAAATTTTTTGGCCATAAATCGGGCTAAATTTGAAACAAAAACACTCGTCGCACATTCCTTATTCACTTAAGGATATTTTTATATAAAATAGGTGTAATAAAAACTGTTATTTACCTTGGAAATCGTGTGAATTACCAAAAAAAATCTCTGACGACACACACCTGTGCACATTTGTTCGAATCTACAGTAAATAAAATGGCGTCTTTTTCTTTTTTATAGATCCGCAAAGACACTTAGTGTTGCCAGTGTCAAATTCAAAATATTACTAATATTTTGTATTTGACACTGGCAACACTAAGTGTCTGTGCGGATCAATAAAAAAGAAAAAGACGATATTACCATAAACGATTACCATTGTTTAGAGGTGAAATAGTGGCAACATACAAAATTGTAACATACAAGCGAAAATACGGAGACAAACATTTAAATTGTGATAATTTCATGAAATAAGCTTATTTTAAAGATCAACATTATGATTTAGCTGCTTATTTTTGTGTTATTTATGTTAGTTCTTGTTAGACTTTCAATAGAAAGAACTACAACATTTTTAGTTCTGCGTGTTTGGATGCGTTAAAAAGACAACGAGTTTTTTGCGAAATTTGGGGACCTGGCTAAATTGAAATCACTCTAGTTATTAAACTATACGGAGTATTGTAACTTTGAAATGAAATTGTATGATTTAGAGAGCTACAAAACATAATACGAGTGCTAAAATTACAAATTACTAGTAACTTTTTTATTATATGCAATCAAAATACGAGACATTTTTGGTTTCAAAAAGTGGCAAAATCTACGGCCTTACCCGTATGTATCCGTGTGTTGATTACCGTTTTGCAAACCAATAATTGTTAGTAACATACCTATATGAATTCTGGGGTATGTATGTTTGTTTATGTTTATGTCTGTTTGGTGCCGACGCATACTCTTGAAGTGAATAAAAAAAACTTGCGCTAATTTCGTAGTCATTTAATCGAGTACATTTTAATACAGTACACTTGTACTATTGTGTATTTTGTGACATTCATTACCTATAATTTACAGCAATATTGATTGAAACTTACATGAGTTTCTAATTCTGACATAAAAAGTGAATCAAACCACCACCATAAACCAAGTTTCATCAAAATCGGCCGAAAGACAAAAAAGTTGGCCGCCATCTTGGATTTTTTATATTTTTAACATTGCGTTAATCAAAACTAATGAATAAAATAACGAAATACTAATAAAAATCGTAAACATATAAAAGTTTTAGAGTAACTTGTATATCTCTTGGTTTTATATATATGTTTATATATTGCGTATTATTTGTTTTATGACCCTTCAAAGTTGGGCGGACAAGTCCATTTAAAAAGTATAAAATTTGTTAACATAAATAATATATTTAATTAGTCCGTAAAATTTATAGCAAAAGACATGTCCCATCGCGCCTATGTTCACATTGTAGCATTCTGTTTGAAAATGTATGCTGCATATACGGTGGTGTTTGGTTGGTATCCATGTAGTCTCCCTGCGAACTGCTTCTACCCATTTTCTTTTTCGTACTGGATCAACTGGGAATCTGCAAAATTATTTTCAATTCTTACCCATTTCTATTAAAATTAAAGATGCTTATAATTTTTTTATAAAACTTAAATTAAAATCCTTCACTTTACAATCACATCGATACTATTTATCGATATTTGTAACAGCCCCTTACTAATAAAAAATGACAAGCAAATGAATGAGTGACTGATATAATCCAACCAAATTAAATGCAACATTTATGAAGCATTTACTTTACCAATGAGTACTTTTTTAAAATGACGTGTTATATTTTGTTTACATACCAAATTTTATTTATTTTACGAAGAAATAGCTACTATAATAGGTTGAAAATGTACTTACGCGTTAAAAGAAACATTTCTTGATTTTCCACTAGTATTTTTGCAGTACAATACGGAGCATTTGCCCATTTTTTCTATCAATGTTTCGCCTCGAGCTCTCGCGTAACACTGACACCGCGATATCGTTTACTGAGGCTATCGGTCACAGTAAGTGGCTAAGGGGTAAAGGCGAATATGGCTGTCATTTCGCGTCCAGTGGTTAATTCGTCCAAGGCTCAGATCAATTTTATCATAATAAAAAATATAATTTTATCTTTATTTTGAAAAATTCTGATTGAAAGAAACTTTCCGAGAAGTATTCGGGAATAATTCGGAATCTTTCCGAAGTTTTGCAACTGTAGTCCGGACGGACCCGCTGGCTACTTGTAGCTTCGTACCTAAAGCGCGGAGTGGGCCTAGCCTGCCGCGACTTCATCCGCGTAGACAGTAGAAACATATTGCAACCAGTTTAAAATTACCCCTTTAGTGTATGAAAGCTAGTACTATGGAGAGTTCAAGCTGTTTCCCTGGTTCCACCCACCTGAATTTGATGAAACATAGCTTAGATTTTAAGTTGGACCTCAATCTACTAAATTTTGAAAAATCCATCAAAATTCGTTTAGCGGTTTTTGCGTAATTCGCGCACAAATATTTAGAATTTACAGTTATATTATATGTAATTATAGATTACAATTTCAGTAGTACCTATAATGTTTTCTCGCAAATGTATTGAAAAGCGTAATATGGCACACGGTTGTTATAAGGTTTTTTAAAACTCGTGACGATTATAAACCCTCGACTGCGGTTCGGGCTTATAAAACGTAAACTCGTTTTAAAAACCTCCTTACCAACCTTGTATCATAAACATATATATAGTATATTAAAAAGGAGTAGATGCGCTACCGAGCGACCGGGTGTAAGAGATAGATATATTATGACGTCAAAATATGGGGCTGCCATGATCTAAAAAAAAATACCCTAAAATGTAGTCGGAATCGTTACAGTACTTGAATTCCATAGTGAGTGAAAGCATGTGAAAGTCAACATTCTAACATTTTGACTCGCTTAATTAAACAAAGTATTGCAAGCGAAATCGCGAAAAAACCGACTTCAAAAAATCTGCCTCTAAAAAGCAAGAAATAATATTCAAATCATTAGATACGCATTATCATTGTTATAATAAGAACACGTCTATTGAAGTCGGGTGGGGCTGGAGTACAACTTCCTTTTTTATTCCAAAAGCCCTACCCGACTTCAATAGACGTGTTCTTGCTTTTTTACCCGACTGCAAAGAAAGGGTTATGTTTTTCGCATATTATTTGGTAGAAAAATCGGCTCAGTCAAACGCGAGATATTCGCGGAGAATGATACATTCATACAGGTCAAACTGATAATAAATATTTGACAACATCACATACATTGCTCCAATCCCAAAGTAAGTAGCTATAGCACTTGTGTTATGGAAATCAGAAACGACGGTGTTATGACACACACCCAGACCTGAGACAATATTGAAAAGTTCATTTTCTACATTGACCCAGCCGGGGATCGAACCTGGGACCTCAAGAGATGGTGACGCCTTGAAAACCGGCGTGCGAACCACTCGACCATGGAGGTCGAACTGAGAGAACCTTCTTTTTTTAAGTCGGTCGGTCGGCTGTTTGGAACTAATCTCGAAATACCCATTGCTTAATACAACCTAACACCTAAAAGAACTTTGCTCATAAGGGATGAAACCCGAATGGACTTACTACCAAAAAGAGCTGTTTTCAATATAAACTATTGTCAATAAGACTCAATTTCAAATGAACCGAGTCTCATTTAAACTTATTCCCAAAACGTCTCATTCCCAAAATACACTAAAATATATACACATGAAAATATCATAACACACGATTCTCATAATGACTAATTTTCAAAACGTCTTAGGCCCGAAATACACTGAATGTTTGATTTGGCTGTTTTTAGTTTTTAACCCACGCCGCAAAAAGAGATATGTTTTGCAAAAGCTTCTGCTTTTTCTGTATCTGTACGTGCCCATGTTAATCCGGTTTGAATTGGAGGGTATGACTCCTGGGCTGGGGCTTATTGATATTCCGTGTAGCTTTCCATAAAGAGTATTCGCCTTTGCCCGAAGCTGTTACGTGTTTCAGTTTAGCTTGAAGGGTCTGGTCTGCTGAGTCTTCCAGTAGCTTTTTTAACTCCTTGATAGCCTTATTGAAACAAGTTTTGTCAGAGGAAAGGCGGGACTGATGCCAAACTCTTCTTAATCGTCTTTTTTCTTGAATTTTGTCTTTTATTACGGCTGGTAGGCAGTTTGGTTTCGTGTCATGGTCAAGAATAGGGGTGCTTTTCCAAGCGGCAATTTGGATCTAGGTGGTTATACATATGTACATGCCTCATCTACATCTGCCGCAGTTTTCATAGGAAGCCTAAGGTCAAGATTGCTCTCAAGGTCGCGAAATACATCCCAGTGAGTCCTGTGATTATAAAGACTTCTTACGTTGCGTTCTCTCGTAATAATCCTAGAGCTTAGAGTGAGGGTGGCGGGTGTATGGTCGGACGAGCCGTCTAGGCTAGATTCGATAGGGTATTTTCCAAATTTTTGAAAACTGCTTATATTCAAAGATTGGAACGAACAATATAACAGAAAAATGAAAATAAATTAAATAATGTCTTTTTTCTCCATTAAACCAATTAAAGTCAATTTTATTTTTAATGGTTTTGAATTTACCGCCAAAACGCTCAGTTCGATAATGTCTACTATGTGACGTCAACTTTGTGTTAACCTATATAGTCTGTAGTACAATTTACTCTATTGTTTACACAAAGTTGACTTCACACAGTAGACATCATCGAACCGAGCGTTTTGGCGGTAAATTCAAAACCATTAAAGTAAGTTTGACTTTAAATTGGTTTAATGAATAAAAAAGGCATTAATAAATTTATTTATATTTTTCTGTTAAATTGTTCGTCCCAATCTTTAAATATAAGCAGTTTTCAAAAATTTGGAAAATACCCTATTGCGGTGTAAAGATGGGAAATATTCTTTGTGTAGCGGCATCTACCTACGACGCCGCACATACCAACACAACACAAAGATTAGTAAGGAATAGCATCTCGAAGTATGAGAAATATGTGGAGAAACATACATCTCGCTGACGAAGTTTACTCAGCGACGCAGCATATATACAACTGCCAACCATCATCAGTTTGACCGCGGTCCCCGGGCTAATACTACCCAGCCCGGAGGAAGATCTTCCATTAGGCCTTCCTACTAGTGGCTACCTCTCTTCCTAGTATCCTCCACAGCATACCATACTACACTTTTTTTGATGAAGAAGTCCAGTAAGTCAGGTTTTTTCGGGGATCAGATGGCCATATGTTGGTTCTCCTGTAGATACTGGGTGAAGACTTTCATTGTCATGCAGATAGTTGTGCATTTGTTTTGAGAGTCACGGATTAGCCATATACCTACCTAGGTATTTATCAGTAGACCTCATTAAAATTTTTCACACTCTTCTCTATTTTCTCCTATAGGAATCTCAATAAGACGATCTCGCTCTATCAAAGCATGTCGGACCCTTGATCATAAACTACTATTTACACGACTGCCCAAAGCAAAAAGAGTGTATATGTGTTCAGTGTTCATGTATGTTTGTGGGTGAGTTTCTTTATTCCACCATAACTTCTAAATTCCTGAACTGATTTGGATGAATGGGGTATCGTTAGAATCCTTACAGCATCCCGAGTGACACTGGCTATGTTTTTTTAAGAAAAAATCGATATGGCGACTGCATTTTTACAATATGGGCATCAAATGAAAGGCCTTGATGAGCACATTCCAAAACTATATAGTTTGTCACTAAAATGTGTGAAATAAAAATAAATAAATTAAAAAAATATTAAAGCCACGACTGCCCTGCCAAAAACGAACTCAAAAGTTAAACAACAAGTGTTATTGCAGTCGGGGGACCTTATTATGGAACAATTTTTGATCAAGGAGGTCCCCCGACTGCAATAACACTTGTTGTTTAACTTTTTAGTTCGTTTTTGGCAGGGCAGTCGTGTTTTTAATATTTTTTTAATTTATTTCTTTTTTTGACGATTTCACACAGTATTACTTGATTTATCGGTCCCAAAAAAACAATCTATTTAGTACATTATAGTACTACTAGGTTATGTGGTTGACAGAAACACTCCAATTTCGTAGTTTTTCGTAGTTGATAAACCTGTAATCTTGAAACAGTAATTAAAAAAAATTGTGATTGATGGTTTTCCAAAATAAGAAATAGTTTATTAGTTATTAATTAAAAACGATGTTGTAAATAATTTCGATACTTTTTACTATGAAAATTTCTTCCAGCGTTGTAGGGCCTCTTAACATTTAGACATGCATGACCCATTTTTTATGCCTCAACTACCTATACTAGAACACAGACCTTTCTTATATAATATCCTTCCTATTCGGATAAGAACGATGGACTATAACCCACCACGCGGGCCCAGTGTGGATTGGTGGGTGTTAAGGACTGCAAAAGCTGCCGGGGCCAATGGCTTAACGGAGGCATCCCTTACAAAAGTTGCTTAACTACTGCAATTGCAATTGATGCGCTATCTAACTGCGCCTTTAGCGCCAATAGCTTATTTATTGAGCTTCAAAGCTAATTCATACCAGCAAATTATCCATTTAATGTTATTTGAGAAGTTAGCTTTAGATAAGATTTCCAAAAAATAAAGTCACTATAATCCCTAAATTAACTAGCCTAATTCTAAAATTACGGATAGAATGGAATTCTAACAAATCACCTTACAATAAATCAAGCATGTTTTCACAGAACTATTCTCCACCTCCGAATCAAGCACCCCCACTGTCATTGATTCCCGAGCCGGAAGATTTCGACGGGGATCAAATAGTGGATTCCGATAGGCCATCATCTCCCCACGCGGTTCCGGCGCAGACGCCGAAACCGACTTCATTGCAGCAACGGATGTTGGCGCTGTCTGGACAGAATATAGACGACTTTATGAAAGAGATGGAAGAGGTGCATAAGAAGAGGGAAAGAGACAGAGCTGCGGATTTAAATGCGAGGTAAGACAAGGATCAAATAGTGGATTCCGATAGACCATAATCTCCCCACGCGGTTCCGGCGCAGACGCCCAAAACGACTTCGCTGCAACAACGGATGTTGGCGCTGTCTGGACATAACGACTTTTTGAAGGAGATGGAAGAAGTGCATAAGAAGAGGGAAAGGGACAGAGCTGCGGATTTAAATGCGAGGTAAGACAAGGATCAAATAGTGGATTCCGATAGGTCATCATCAACTAATGTTGGCGCTGTCTGGACAGAACATGATGACTTTATGAAGGAGATGGAAGAGGTGCATAAGAAAAGGGAAAGGGACAGAGCTGCAGATTTAAATGCGAGGTAAGACAAGGATCAAATAGTGGATTCCGATAGGCCATCATCTCCCCACGCGGTTCCGGCGCAGACGCCGAAACCGACTTCGTTGCAGCAACGGATGTTGGCGCTGTCTGGACAGAATATAGACGACTTTATGAAGGAGATGGAAGAGGTGCATAAGAAGAGGGAAAGAGACAGAGCTGCGGATTTAAATGCGAGGTAAGACAAGGATCAAATAGTGGATTCCGATAGACCATAATCTCCCCACGCGGTTCCGGCGCAGACGCCCAAAACGACTTCGCTGCAACAACGGATGTTGGCGCTGTCTGGACATAACGACTTTTTGAAGGAGATGGAAGAAGTGCATAAGAAGAGGGAAAGGGACAGAGCTGCGGATTTAAATGCGAGGTAAGACAAGGATCAAATAGTGGATTCCGATAGGTCATCATCAACTAATGTTGGCGCTGTCTGGACAGAACATGATGACTTTATGAAGGAGATGGAAGAGGTGCATAAGAAAAGGGAAAGGGACAGAGCTGCAGATTTAAATGCGAGGTAAGACAAGGATCAAATAGTGGATTCCGATAGGCCATCATCTCCCCACGCGGTTCCGGCGCAGACGCCGAAACCGACTTCGTTGCAGCAACGGATGTTGGCGCTGTCTGGACAGAATATAGACGACTTTATGAAGGAGATGGAAGAGGTGCATAAGAAGAGGGAAAGAGACAGAGCTGCGGATTTAAATGCGAGGTAAGACAAAGATCAAATAGTGGATTCCGATAGGCCATCATCAACGAATGATGGCGCTATCTGGAAAGAATATAGACGAATTTATAAAGGAGATGAAAGAAGTGCATAAGAAGAGGGAAAGGGAGAGAGCTGCAGATTTAAATGCGAGGTAAGACAAGTATCAAATTTTAATAGTGGATTCCGATAGGCCATCATCCCAGCGGTTCCGACGCAGACGCCGAAACCGATTTCGCTGCAGTTACTAATGTTGGCATTGTCCGAACAGAATATCGACGACTTTATGAAGGAGATGGATAGCTGCATAAGAAGAGGGAAATGGACAGAGCTGCAGATTTAAATGCGAGGTAAGACAAGGAACCAGTGGCGAGGGGTGAAATTATGGCAAAGGTAATCCGCTCTACAAAAATCATGAAAAATGTTATGATCTGCATAGTGGATCATTGGGGTGGGATTTCCAAAGGTAAGCCGATGGGAATCGGCTTGTATGGACCCTTCGCCACTGCAAGGAACTAATAGTGGAATCAAAAATGAACCCCCACGTGGTTCCGATTCAGATGCCGAAACCGACTTCGTTGCAGCAACGCATGTTGGCGCTGTCTGGACAGAATATAGACGACTTTATGAAGGAGATGGAAGAGGTGCATAAGAAGAGAGAAAGGGACAGACTGCAGATTTAAATGCGAGGTAAAACAGGGAACTTATAGTGGAATAAAAATCTCCCCATGCGGTCCCGACTCAGACGCCGAAACTAACTTCGCTGCAGCAACGGATGTTGTCATTGTTCGCGTAGAATATCGACGATTTTATGAAGGGGATGGAAGAGGTACATAGGAAAAGTATAGAGGAAAAAGGATAGAGCTTCGGATTTAAACCTCATCTGGTATACCTGCATCTGTTTACTACAAAGATCAACAATGTAGTGAGCCATCACAAATTTGTAATTTATTTTCATCCTTTTTTCATTCTGTTTTCGAGCCATCCACTTTAAAACTGGCAAACTGGCAACCTAGTGAACACTGCGCGGATAATTCTGTGAACATTTGTGATGTACACATTGAGCTAAATTCAATAAAAAAAGCCTTAAAAGCCTTAGACCCTTCTAAAGGGCCGGGCCCTGATGGCCTATCTGTTCACTTTCTCAGATCGATAGCTGATTCCTTGGCATACCCTCTTTATATCTTATATAACAAATGTCTGAGGGAAGGTGTCTTTCCATCTATTTGGAAACACGCTAATATCACACCTGTACACAAAACTGGGGACAAGCATAATGTTGAAAATTACCGTCCCATCTCCATATTGTCGGCTTTGTCGAAACTATTTGAGAGTTTGGTGCATGACATTATTTACCCTAGTATACACAACATTATCATTCCCCAACAGCACGTAGTGCAGTATTTAGTGGCATCATTTGTATGGGGACCTTGCAGATCGTCAACAAAGGAAGCCGCTTGGCACAGGCGTTCTTTGTGGTCATCTGAGCTGATTTAGCCCTGTACCCACGTGGTACCACCATGGTGGTAGCCAGGGGTGGGGGGGAGAGGTCCCTTCTACCACGCTGCACTTTTACATCCATATCTTCATAAGTATACCAAATAGGTCGTGTTCGGTATCGTTTTCATATAATTTAAGGACGAGGAATTCATTTCTGGAATAACTTTTTCACTTGTTCATAGAAAAAACAAAAGTTCTGCGCAAAAAAAGAAAAATATGAAAACAAAAATCTTACAAAATATATGCCTTCAAATTAACCACGAGATTGTGCTTTATAAAAAAAATATAATTCAACAGCCCTGTTTATCTAGAATATATAAACATCAACTTTCCTATACAAATTAAATTTATAAATGTGTCAAAAAAAACATTTGCGACGCGCGGCGGTATTTTGGCGCAGTAAATTTGGATAGGATTTAACACTTATTGTTTAATCATGTCACTAATAGGTCGTGTTTGGTATCGTTTTCATATAATTCAAGGACGGGGAATTCAATTCTCCTACCACATTTTTACTAGTTCATAGAAAAAAATAAAGTTCAGCGCAAAAAAAATAAAAATAAGAAAAAAAACCTACAAAATCTATGCCTACAATTAAACCACGAGATTATGCTTTATAAAAAAATATGTTTTAACAGCCCTATTTATCTTTAATATATAAACATAAACTTTTCTAAAGAAATTACATTTATAAATGTGTCAAAAAAATCAGTTTAGCCGCGCGGCGGTACTTTGGTGCAGTATTTTTTTATTTGGATTTATCACTTATTGTTTAATAATGACACGGATTAATATTGGTACTATATGCGCCTGGCGGCCATGATTTAAACCTCAAAAACGAAAACAATCGTAAAAAGTTTGTATACCTAGACCCTATCTTATTGAAAATAATAATTCAATAATTAATAATATTAGATTACCTATTAGAATTTTCTTGTTTCATGACATTTTTAGTTGCGGATCACGACAACGTGGATGTTAATGTGACAAGGTTCCAGCGCATTACCAATTGATGAGGATAATAGTCCCATAATTTTACTTAATAGAGAGTTAAAGTAATAATTTAGTAAAAAAATGTTTTTACCTAGGTATCTAGTTATAACAAATTTTATTGGCAGTTTCCGCTGCATCTACGTAGTTCGGTGCACTTTATTTCTCTTTTTTAACAATTGCACCTTCCTGCGCATTTTTGCTTAAACCTTATTAACTCCATGCAAGCTGTGACTGCTGGCGGTAAGGTGGTCTACAGAGGATTCCCATAAGCCATTATTTTTGCCCCAACCCCAATCTGCAGGACCATGCATGGTTTTGGATTGGTTTTAAAAGTTGACCCCATACATTCCTCCCTGATAAATCGCTCGCAAAATATGGTTGCACAGGGCGGGCGTCTCTGGTTGGTGGAAGATTCTCCAGCTGCATGTCCTTTTTCTTGAATAGTACTTTTCTGCATTGATTAATATCAAGGAAATGCATTCCAACAATAACTTAAATCACAAAAGCCAATCACCACGTAACTTGTCATACAAAGCAATGTCATTTATTTCTAATACTTATTGGCAAAGCCTGCTCCACATTTCCTTCTTCAGCTTATTTAAATCCTTCCATTGCAATTGGATAAACGCCCCAAGCTTTCGAAAGCGCTTTTTTCCCTTTACCAGCAAAAGACGATACGGTATCACACTCGGAAAGGGCGTTCTGCTTTTTCCGGTGAAAGAAGATATTCATTGCTTGAGGAATTGTGGGTTCTTATTGGCACGGGTAAAAATCATCAGTTCCTGCCTTGCCATGCAATTGCAGCTTTATTATGTAACCCAAATAAGTATAGTATTTTCACACTTTAAAATCTATAAAGAAGGAAATGTGGAGCAGGCTTTGCCAATAAGTATTAGAAAAAAAATTCATTGCTTTGTATGGCAAGTAAGTTACGTGGTGATTGGCTTTTGTGATTTAAGTTATTGTTGGAAATGTAAGAATGCATGTCCTTGATATCAATCAATGCTTTTGATATCAATCAATGTATAAAAGTGCTATTCACGAAATAGGACATGCAGCTGGAGAATCTCCACCAACTAGAGACGCCCTGTGCAACCATATTTTGCGAGCGATTTATCAGGGAGGAATGTATGGGGTCGACTTTTAAAAACAATCCAAAACCTGCCATGTCCTGCAGATTGGGGTTGGGGCAAAAATAACGGCTTGTGGGAGCCTATGTGAACCACCTTACCGCCAGCAGCCACAGCTTGCATAGAGTTAATAAAGTGGTGTAAGCAAAAATGCGCAGGAAGGTGCAATTGTTTAAAAAGATAAATAAAGTGCACCGAACTACGTAGATGCAGCGGAAACTGCCAATAAAATTTGATATAACTAGGTAGGTAAAAAAAACTTTTTATTTTTTTATTATTACTTTAACTCTCTATTAAGTAAAACTATGGGACTAACAATACTAATCCGTGTCATTATAAATGATAAATCCAAATAAAAAAAATACTGCACCAAAGTACCGCCGCGCGGCTAAACTGATTTTTTTACACATTTATAAATGTAATTTCTTTGGAAAAGTTTATGTTTATATATTTAAGATAAATAGGGCTCTTAAAACATATTTTTTATAAAGCATAATCTGATTCTTCAATTGTAGGCATAGATTTTGTAAGTTTTTTTTTATTTTTCTTTTTTTTTTGCGCTGAACTTTATTTTTTTCTATGAACTAGTAAAAATGTGGTTGCAGAATAATAATTGAATTCCCCGTCCTTGAATTATATGAAAACGATACCAAACATGACCTATTTGTGTCATTATTAAACAATAAGTGTTAAATCCTATCCAAATTTACTGCGCCAAAATACCGCCGCGCATGGCAATTTTTTTTTTGACACATTTATAAATATAATTTGTGTAAAAAAGTTTATGTGTGTATATTCTAGATAAACAGGGCTATTTAATTATATTTTTTTATAAAGCACAATCTCGTGGTTTATTTGTAGGCATAGATTTTGTAAGATTTTTGTTTTCTTATTTTTCTTTTTTTGCGCAGAACTTTTGTTTTTTCTATGAACGAGTGAAAAAGTTGTTCCAGAAATGAATTCCTTGTCCTTATATTATATGAAAACGATACCAAACACGACCTATTTGCTAAACTTATGGAGATATGGATGTAAAAGTGCAGCGTGGTAGAAGGGACCTCTCCCCCCCACCCCTGGCTACCACCATGGTGGTACCACGTGGGTACAGGGCTAAATCAGCTCAGATGACCACAAAGTACGCCTGTGCCAAGTGGCTTCCTTTGTTGACGATCTGCAAGGTTGATGCCACTAAATACTGCACTAACGGGTTTGTTAGGCGTCGATCTACTACAACGAACTTAATGATTTTTACTAACTATCTATTTCAGAACATGGATCGGCGCCTGCAAACGGATGCTGTATATACTGATTTTCGGAAGTGTTTTGACAAAGTGGACCATGAGTTACTGTTAACAAAAATATCATTTAACGGTATCCGTGGTAATTTGCTGCGATGGTTTTCCTCATACATCTCAGAAAGACTTCAGACTGTCGTAATAAATGGCTTTAAATCGGAAACTGTTAATATATCCTCAGGGGTACCCCAAGGCTCCATTCTTGGACCTCTGTTATTTATCATATATGTTAATGATATCAAAGACTGTTTTCAAAATTCAAATTTCCTTATGTATGCCGACGACCTTAAAATTTATTCAACAATCAAAGATGTTACTGATACTCACTTGCTCCAGGAAGACCAGACAGATTTGATAAATACTGTCTCGATAACAAACTACAGCTCAGTATTAACAAATGTCAAACTATAACATTTACTAAAAAAATGCATAGAATTGACTGCAAATACCACTTATCTCAAACAGACCTGAAGTCTGTGGATGTCATCAAGGATCTTGGTGTGTTGCTGGATACTAAATTGCATTTAGATAACCACATTAGTGCAATCAAAGATAAGGCTTTTAGACTGTATGGTTTTGTGCGGCGATCAGCGTGTGACTTTAGGCGCCCCTCTACACTCCTTTATTTATATAAATCATTAATTCGACCCCAACTGGAGTATGCCATAGCCATTTGGAACCCTATATATCGAGGAGCTCGGTGGCGCAGTGGTTTAGCGCCTGGCCCAGCGATTGCGGAAGTTAAGCAACGTTCGCAAAGGTCGGTCATGGGATGGGTGACCAAAAGTTTATTATCTCGAGCTCCTTCGTGCTTCGGAAGGCACGTTAAGCCGTTGGTCCCGGCTGCATTTGCAGTCGTTAACACCCACCAATCCGCATTGGGCCCGCGTGGTGGGTTATGGCCCATCCTCCTTACCACCCATAAGGAAGGCCTGTGCCCCAGCAGTGGGGACATCAAAAATGGCTGATGGACATATCGAAAATACGTGGATATATTAGAGAAAGTACAACGCAAGTTCCTGCGTTATGTTGACTTTAAGATCTGTCGTGCTCGTCGGTCATACACACAACTTCTGGGCAAATATAATTTACTTAGCCTGGAGCACAGACGCACACTTCTCAGTGCTATGACACTATATGGCATTTGTAACAATAAGTTTGATTGTACTGAGCTGAGCAACAAATTGTGTTACGTTGTCCCCTATACATCACATCCTCGCGCTGTACGCGTGAATCGCGTGTTCTACACACCGCGGTGCCGTACACAAGCCGGTAAGCGCGTGCCCTTACATCGCTTGGCTCACATGTACGACTCATCCTTTCCTAATATTGACATTTTTGCACACAGTCCTCAAAAATTTAAACGACTTTTAATAGAATATTTAAAAAACTTGTAAAATTATACATTTTATAGATTCGGTACTTACTTACATAAACATCATATTGTTTCTCAGCTCGCACATAATAATAATAATTGTTTTTTAATCAACAGAAGCATTGTTTTTCTCGTTCTTTGTTGTTAGGTTAATTAATTGCATCCAAAAGTTTGTTTATTTTTTATTTTTTTATTGAGTAATATGGTTTAAGTAATATGTGGATAACGGTGTGGGTTTCGCAATGAACCAAACAAAATTGTATAAACTTGTATAATTATGTTATACTATATTGTGTAAACTGTTTGTTGTCCCCAATAAAATAAAATAAAATAAAATACAAGGTAAGATGATCAACAAGTAGTAAGCGAGTTAGTTGCATCAACTGCTTCGTATTGATATTGTATAGTTAACTAACTAACTTTAATGCGTGATGTTTAATTTATCTTCGTTAACTTTTTGCGTGATTCATAATTATCTTTAGCTATTGAAATTGGTCGCGTACTGCAGTCTACTAAAAGTTCGATGAACGTGGAGATCTTCGGCCAGGCAACAAAATAACCTCGCGATAGTCACGATCTTGTATATGTAAGTAGTCTGGTTTTGTTCCAGACAACACGGCGCCAATTCTACATCGATGCTGAGTGGTTCGGAATTTTAACCATTACTAATATTATAAATGCGAAAGTCCATTTGTTTCTTTATTTGTTTGTTTGTTTCAACGTCTCAACTAATGAAGCGATCATCACGAAATTTTACATACACGTTGTCAGGGGTAACAGAGAAGGACAGTCCGTTTGTTTATTTGTTACGCCTTCACGTCTTAACTACTGAACCGATCATCATAAAATTTTACATACACGTTATCACGGGTACAGAGAAGGACATAGGGTACCTTTTGTCCCGAAATAAAGTATTACTCCCGAAGGATAGCAAAAAAACTTTCCACGCAGACGAAGTCGCGGGCGGTCGCTAGTATTTATATAAAAGTAGCGGCCGCCCGCGACTCCGTCTGCTTGGAATATTTATTGTTATCCCCCTATTTTATGATGATCGGTTCAGTAGTTACGACGTGAAGGCGTTACAAACAAACGGACTTTCACATTAGCGGCCGCCCGCGGTTTCACCCGCGTGGTTGCCGTTCCCGTGGGAATATCGGGATAAATAGTATCCTATGTTTTAATCTGGGCTATCTACTATCTGTGTGCCAAATTTCAACCAAATCCGTTCAGTAGTTTTTGCGTGATTGAGTAACAAACATCCAAACACACAAACTTTCACATTTATAATACTAGCGGCCGCCCGCGGTTTCACCCGCGTGGTTCCCGTTCCCGTGGGAATATCGGGATAAAAAGTATTCTATGCTTTAATCCAGGCTATCTACTATCTGTGTGCCAAATTTCAACCAAATCCGTTCAGTAGTTTTTGCGTGATTGAGGAACAAACATCCAAACATCCAAACCCACAAACTTTCACATTTATAATATTAGTAGGATAGGATTAGTAAGGACTAGGACAATATCGGGAACAATAATATTGGTAAGACTAGCGGCCGCCCGCCATTTCATCCGCGTGAACCGTAGTAGAGAACCCTTGACTATACAAGGTTATTTTTAGTTAGTACAAAACCTCTCGTGGGGTTGATCAGACCATCAACAACAACTTTCATTATCGGACCAACCTTGAAATCGCGAAAAAACATCAGCTGTTTCATACATTTCGATGGAGTAGGATTGTACCCTTTAGGCGCAATTGGTCCAATTCGCGATTGGTGGACGTTAAAAAAAATATCCAATTCGCAGTTGGTCCAATTCGCAATTCGTCCAATTCGCAATTGGTCCAATTCGCAGTTGGTCCAATTCGCAGTTGGTCGAATTCGCGGTTGGTCCAATTCGCAGTTAGTCCAATTCGCAGTTGGTCCAATTATAGTTTATTAAGTTTTTGTATACTTATGTTTAAATACAAAGGACATCAGGCACATGAGACCCAAAAGTGTATAAACATAATTTTGTTATCTATAAACACGTTATGTTACTAGAATCATAAAACAGCAGCAACATTATTTTTTAACTCCTTCATTTAGCTTTAATTAATTATCGAAAAAAACAAAAGCATATCAATGAAACGGACATCTTTGTCAGCGATTTCACAAGTCTCCCCTGAGTATATTTGTTCTGTGGCACAAGTGATTGCGCATTTAAAAAAAAGAATGTCTGCCGGCTGTCAGTCACAGAGGCCTAGTACGAGTTTGTTTTTTGTTCTCACTTCACTTTGCGAATAGTTAACTATCGTTTTCGCTCTTTCACTCACTCGCATGATTTCCTCTCTTTCACTCGATACTATTCGCAAAGTGAGGTGAGAAACACAACTCGTACTAGGCCCTCAGATCACAGATTTTCCGTTTGATCTGGTTCCGACTCGTTCATTGTGGTGCTAATCTGTATCACTAATGTTACGTGCACACTACCGTGATATGGCAATAATTATGGCCATAATTTTCCTTATTCCTATAAGCATAAGGTTCATCAATGGTCATAATTGTTGGCATATCACGGTAGTGTGGCCCTAGCATAACGCAGCTAACGAAACGTGTTGTCGTGGTGGTGTTGCTATTTAGTGTCGGGGTTACCAAAAAAAAACTTTCAAACATAAATAACTCTTAAAACATAAATCTTCGTAAAAATCTAAATATTTTCTATGAATTACTAATTACATGCCTACTTTTTGGAAAATACAGAAATGTTATACATTCTTTGGTTTTTTTCTATGGGACTCTGCCCTTTACTAACTTAAATATTCACCAGTGGCGAAGGGTTCAAACAAGCCGATTCCCATCGGCTTACCTTTTAAAAATCCCAACCCAGCGATCCACTATGCAGATCATGTCTTTTTTGTGGATCGGCTTACCTTCGCCATAATTTCACCCCTCGCCACTGATATTCACATATTTTTGCAACTTATAAGAGTGCATTAATCGGTTGCGATACCTAATTAGTCACGATTACTATTAAATGTGTTATTTTGTTTAATTTTGGAAATACACTTTATTTGGACCAATCGCGAATTGGACCAACCACGAATTGGACCAACTGCTAATTGGACCAACCGCGAATTGGATCAATCGCGAAATGGACCAACTGCGAATTGGACCAACCGCGAATAATGTGAATTGGACCAATCGCGAATTGGACCAATTGCGCCTAAAGGGATTGTACTTTTGTATGGAACAGCTGATTTTTTTTTCATGATTTCGAGGTTGGTCACATAATGAAAGTTGTTCAGTTTGATGGTCTGATCAACCCCACCCCACGAGAGGTTTTGTATTAACTAAAAATAACCTTGTAATGGGGTTGGCAACGCAAAGCTAATCCCAGATGGCGCCAGCGGCGGTCTAACCGCTATCAATACTTTGATTGGTTAAAATATGTCACAAATGACATTTGATATTTGAAACAACCAATCAAACGATTTGGTACAAACGCTTGTGGCGCCATTAGTTCCTCAGTTTGCATCCCCATTAAGCCAATAAGTCAAGCCAACCTTTCATTCAAATCCGTCCACCGTTTAGGTGTGAAGAGGTAACACACACACACACACATGCATACACAAAAACTTTCGCATTTACTTAGTAGGATGTCCTGATTATGTTATTGTCAAACAATTATCTTCCAGGTTGACTGCCCTGAAACGTACCGGCGACGCTCGCGACAGTGACTCAGATAGTGACACCGAAGCCGCCGTACCACTTAACCATCCTCAGGAGTTCCTGGAGCCGCCGGGCGCTGAAATCAGGCAGATTCCGCCGCCACTCATGCCACCTGGTGAGAAAAACTACGATATTATCACTTACGACACTTAACATAAGTCATAATATTACTCAACTCTTGTAAGTCTTGTCAGTCAGTATATTATGCCGGCTCCACACTCGCGCCGCGAAAGCCCGCGATGGCCGCGAACCGTGGATGGTTTCGCGTTCACGCTTCGCGGCGTTCCCCGTCCGGTGGCGGTTTTTTGGCCCGCGTCAAAGGATTTGTGAAGCGCGAACGCGAACCTCGCGAACGCATCCACATTCGCGGCATGTTCGCAGTTGTGTACGAGACGCAGTGACAAGCGATCGCTTTGCTAGGACTCTGTGTATGTTGTGATTGTCAATCGACACCCATACGAGGTCATTTGCAGCATTTCATTGTGGATGGTTAAAAAATCCTTAAGGAAGCTTTGACCGGGATAAAAAGAGATAATAATATACATAACTAATATATTTTAATCTAGGGGCCTAACGTGACAATTTGTCACCTGCAATGACAATTTTTATCCATGGCGTCAACCGATTAAAAAAAGATCAAACTACTCATAGCAACCCGCAATGTAAACCAAATTGTCACGTTATTAAATAGGGCCCAGGCTGTAAGCCATCAGTATGCCAAATTTCATTCAAATCAGATGAATCGTTTTGCGTGATTCATAGATAATTTCACATTCATAAAATTAGAAGGATATCTTCACACGCTAAAGCACACAGCGTCAAAGCAGCAGCAACAGTAACTTCGTCCATTTCGGTCAAATCCACGAACGCAATGCGAAATGTTGCGAGTAAAGGGCTATTTTTCTCGCCGTTTTCATGCGCGAATCGCGGGATTCGCGCGTGAGTCTGGAGGGCTATATTTTTCGCGCCGTTTTCATACGCCAACCGCGCCCGACATTCGCGGCCGCGGTTTGTGCGCGAGTGTGGAGCCGGCTTTAAACATAATCATTTATATCAGTCGCAACTTCTTCGAACGGCCGGGTTAAGAGATGAGGCAAACTTCGCCTCTGCTCATGCCATCCGTTGTGAAGCAGACTTCGATCATCTACTGATCGAAGGAAGCAGACCACTTTGTGACTTATATAAGGCAAAAAAACTTTACAAATTAGTAAGTCAAACTTTATAAATATTTCATTTGAAAGAAAATATCCGCTGAAATTTTAAACATCTGATATCGTGAAAAAAATCAGCTGTTCGATACAAAAGCGCAATATCTACTTGATCTTAATGTATGGAACAGCTGTTTTTATTTTCGCGATATGAGAGTTGGTCCCATTGTAAAAGTTGCTTTTAATCATGAGTGGAACCACTCCACTACTGCGGGAACCAAATTATAAAAATTTCAGCATGTATAAAAACGGCACCCTGATTATCTAAAAAGAAACTATTTAGCGACCGGTTGCATTTGACATACATTGCCACTTTTCTTTGGTATGTTTTTTTTTACCCAAAAAGAAGTAGCAATGGATCACGATCATCTGTGAACTGCAACCAGTCGCTAGGAGGTTTTTAATTAGATAATCAGCCCGCCGATCTATTTTTAACTGGGGAGTGTTCAAGATTTACGTAACGCAATTTTTGGGGATTTTTAACCCCTCCTCCCCCCTATGTAACGCGCCGTAACGTTTTACTGTACCCCCCCCCTCCCTTCCCCCTAGTAAAACGTTACGTAACCTCCAAGTGACTATTTTTTACCTAAAAATCACAATTATGTGGCGTAAAGTACCGAAAAGTCGCTAAAATACCTTCGCGTTAACATTATTAAGTTTTTCTTTGGCCGATTTCCATATTTCAAAATGCGTGAGAGAATCTCTCTTCGCGACTTTTCTAAAGGGTTAAAAAATAATAATACGTAACGCGTACGCGTAGTTCGAAACCCCTCTCCCGCCCCTGTAACGCATCATAACGTTTTAACCCCCCCTCCCCCCCAAATTCGTTACGTCATAAGCTTCCTACCTTAAGAGGCATATTACATTTCGACTGTGATTTTTGCGTAAAATGGCCAATTTTGGCGTTATCGATCTCAGAAACAAAAATACATTAACACTTTTGACTTATTGAATGGTGCAGAGTAGCTATTGGAATAGTTCCTAGCGGCCTCGCTTTTTTGAAAATTTGCTTAACTTTATAATTAAACCCGATATTGCAGAGAAAGATTCTCATAAAATGCGCGAAGGCACTTTTTAGAGCTCATGGATTGAACAACTGTGCTAAACAAATGAAATAAAATAAAATGAATGTTATCTTCTTAATATATAAAATCGTAAACTGAATGACTGACTGATCTATCAACGCACAGCCCAAACCGCTGGACCTAGAGACTTGAAATTTTGCATACAGATACTTTATACAGTGTACGCATCCACTAAGGAAGGATTTTTGAAAATTCCATCCCTAAGGGGATGAAATAAGGGATGAAAGTTTGTATGTAAGTCCCTCAGTTTTGAAGCTAGAATTTTCAAATTTTGTGTTTAGGCTGATGATTGAAAATTAATAAATACTGGTCTCAGCGTTTTTCAAAATTCTACCCCCGAAGGGGTCAAAAGGGGGATGAAGTTGTATAATGGAGAAAATCCTTTATTTTCGAAGTAAAAATCGCTAAATTTATAATTTCGGCTTATGGATGAAAATCTAACGCAACGTATATTATTTTTGTAAGTATTTCAACTGAAAGAATGGGGGTGAAAAGGGATAAAAAACCTAAAAATAGATATGGATGTCGTTATCGGGGTTTTCTGGGATGACGATTGCAAAAATGACATTTATTTTGAAGTCCAACACTGTGGACATGATTTAACCCCTAAAGGGGTGAAAATGGGGTCCAAATTTTGTATGGAAAAATAATATAAAATATACATTACAACTTTAAACTTCGTAGGAGCACATCTAAAAATAAATAGACAAACATATACATATTTTGTAATTTTGGAAATCAACCCCTTAGGGGGTAAATGGGGTGAGTAAACATAAAAATCGATATAGATGTCGTTACTGGGGTTTTCTGGGATGGTGATTGCGAAAATGAGTTTTATTTTGAAGTTCAACGCGGTGGACATGATTTAATCCCTAAAAGGGTGAAAATGGGATTCAAATTTTGTATGTAAAAGAATATAAAATAGACATTACAACTTTAAAATTCGTTGGAGCATGTCTAAAAATAAATAGGCAAACACATATTTTGTAATTTTGAAAATCATCCCTTAGGGATGGGGTAAGTAAAGATGAAAATCGATGTGGATGTCGTTCCGATTCCTGAGGTTTCATGGGATGGTGATTGCGTGTAGGACCGTGTAGGACTTCAAAATAAATGTCATTTTGACATTTATTTTGAAGTCCTACACGGTGGACATGATTGGACCTGGACATGCACATCCAGGGGACGGGAACGGGAACGGGAACGAAGTCGCGGGCAGAAGCTAGTCTCTTATATAGTCGAATAGTTCATAGCGGCCTCGGAATTTTGAAATTATGTATAGAATATGAGAAAAAAAATCCCAATCAAAAACCATAAAACTACTAAAAAAGCTCAGAATTAACTGTGGATTTCTCCTAGATACATTATTATTATTACGTAAAAAATATATCATAATAATCTTTAGTTCATAAGAAAATCTAATTTCATACTTTTATTTGTTGTTTGTACTTGTGTGGCTTTCTGTGTATGTTCAAAGTTGACTCTAAAAAACGTTAACCAACTTTAATTTTCCTTTCTAACCCTTTAACTTTGCAGTGAGTCATCATATTACTTTTTGTCGCGGACACATATAAATGTATTTAGTACACCCAAAGGTTTCTCTAAGTTGTATCGCTACAATCCGACAATATCGAAATTTCGACGAAAAAATGTGATAGGGCCCTTAAAAATAATAAAATAAACGAAAACTATTTTCATTCGGCAGGTCTCCGGCTCCCCCTCCGCGCGCCGCTCGGGCTGCCCCCCCTGCGCCTGCCGCCCGGGCCGCCCGCCGGCCGCCCGCCCGCGCCGCCCGGCCCCCCGCCGGGGCTGCCCCCCCGCATGCTGCGCCCCCCCGGCCCGCCGCCCGGCGCGCCCCCCCGCCTGATGCGCCCGCTCGTGCCGCCGCCGCCTAAGGCGATGCCGCAAGTCTCTGTGCTTACAGCCGCCCCACAGCTTATACCGAAGAAGGATGGTCCTCAGGGTAAGCGATTGTAATTATTTTAGATAATGACGTAAGTAAACTAACGGCTGATTTCAATAACCTATCCTCAGTAAGTGATAGGCTTACTAAAGATTTGTTGCCTAGATATATCTGTTAAATGACGGGAAATAACAACAGTCGCCTAGTAACAGATCCATTGTAGGCCCTCTCTCTTAAGGTCTAATCCCTACATATCCGGGCCGGAGGTCAACGTATATTTGTTTTTCATAAAGAATGTTAGCATAACTAACGTAAGATAGGGATGCCGTTTGGTATGCGTAAAAATTGCATTCTCTCGTAAAAACAAAAAAAAGGCCCCTGCCCCTGACACGTCCCGGCCCCCGGACATGTGAGAAGCTCAACGTATATTTGTTTTACATGCAAAATCTTAGCACGACCAACGTAACATGTGCCCCTGACACATCCCGGCCCGGACATGTGGGGACAGACCTTTACTCTATCTGAACATCAGCCATTTTTAATGTCCACACTGCCAGCACAGGCCTTCCTTATGGATGGATAAGGAGTATGGGCCATAACCCACCACGCGGGCCCAATGCGGGTTGGTTGGTGTTAACGACTGCAAATGCATCCAGGACCAACGGCTTAACGTGCCTTCCGAAGCACGGAGGAGCTTAAGGTGGTTCGATGAGCTCAGTAGCGCCACCAATGGAAATAAATCAATTACGTTTTATCAAAGGCTTAGATTAAAAGTTTTGATAATTTTGCGCAAATAGAAGAGTAACAAAAGTAGCCACATTTAGCAATATCCACATTCATAACTTATTGCTTATATTTGAGGCCATGAAAAAATATTTAAATATTGCACTTTACTCTTCTATTTGCGCAAAATAACTGAGGACCCGTATTTAGCAATTCATATTGCTAACGGTATGCTAAATGTGACGAACTGACGAAAACTGACGACGGACGCATCATTTCATCGAAGCCTGAAATCCTGAGGAAGATCGAGAGCTTCTATGGGCAGTTATATTTCACGCAGACACCTGTTGAAAGCAAGGCTAAAGACCCCAGAGCCAAGCTTACCCGACACTATACCGAAGATATACCGGACGTCAGCCTGTACGAGATTAGTATGGCTCTCAAACAACTGAAAAACAACAAGGCGGCGGGTGACGATGGAATCACTACAGAACTTCTGAGAGCGGGCGGTAAGCCGATACTCAAAGTCCTCCAGAAGCTCTTTAATTCCGTCATCGTCCAGGGCAGAACGCCAAAGACATGGAACAGAAGTGAGGTGATCTTGTTCTTTAAAAAAGGTGACAAGTCCCTCTTAAAGAACTATAGACCCATCTCGCTTCTGAGTCATGTCTATAAGTTGTTTTCGAGAGTCCTTACGAATCGTCTCGCTCGCAAGTTCGACGACTTCCAACCTCCCGAACAAGCCGGGTTCCGAAAAGGCTTTAGCACGATAGACCACATCCATACGCTGCGGCAGGTTATACAGAAGACTGAGGAGTATAATCAGCCACTTTGCTTGGCGTTCGTGGACTATGAGAAAGCCTTTGATTCGATTGAAACCTGGGCGGTGCTGCAGTCTCTCCAAAGGTGCCAAGTGGACTATAGGTATATCGAGGTGTTGAGGTACTTTTACCAAAATGCCACCATGACGATCCGAGTACAGAACCAGAACACAAATCCTATCCAACTGCAGCGTGGTGTGAGACAGGGAGACGTTATTTCTCCGAAACTGTTCACAGCTGCGTTGGAGGACATCTTTAAGCTCTTGGACTGGAAAGGACTTGGCATCAACATTAATGGCCAGTACCTAACACACCTTCGTTTTGCCGATGATATAGTCCATATGGCTGAGTCCATGGAAGACCTGAACACAATGCTCGAAGATCTCCGTAGTGCTTCCCAAAGAGTGGGTCTTAGGATGAACATAGATAAGACTGGTACCCTCTCCAGTTCATGTTGGGACCACTACACTTGAAGTTGTTGACCATTACGTATACCTAGGACAGGCAGTCCAGTTAGGTAGGTCTAACTTCGAGAAAGAGATCTCTCGTCGAATCCAACTCGGGTGGGCAGCATTCGGGAAGCTTCGAAAAATCTTCGCGTCCGACTTACCTCAGTGTCTCAAGACGAAAGTCTATGAACAGTGTGTGTTGCCAGTGATGACTTACGGCAGTGAAACGTGGTCGCTAACTATGGGTCTCATAAGGAGGCTTAAGGTCACCCAGCGTGCAATGGAGAGAGCCATGCTCGGCGTTTCCCTGCGTGATCGATCAGAAACGAGGAGATCCGCAGGAGAACTAAAGTAACCGACATCTCTCGAAGGATTGCTCAGCTGAAGTGGCAATGGGCGGGACACATAGCGAGAAGAACCGATGGCCGTTGGGGCGGAAAGGTTCTAGAATGGCGACTGCGCATCGGACAACGCTCCGTGGGTAGGCCCCCGACAAGGTGGACCGACGATCTGGTGAAGGTCGCGGGAAGCCAGTGGATGCAGGTAGCGCAGGACCGATCGTCGTGGAGATCCTTAGGGGAGGCCTATACCCAGCAGTGGGTGTCGTGTGGCTGATATGATGATGCTAAATGTGTATGTATATGTGTATAGTGTAATGTATAATAATTACCGCCAAATAACTTTAACACAAACATTATCGAAGGTATTTGAGAAAAGTATGTACTTGAGGATAGTAGATTTATGCAACAAATTTAAATTAATTAATAGAGAGCAATTCGGCTTCCAAAAGCATAAATCTACTACATTAGCTATCTTTACACTTAAAGATGAACACAGAAGAAGAACACTTGAACACAGTACTCACCAAAATCAATGAAAATTCTTTAACAACAGCATTATTTTTCGATATGTCGAAAGCCTTCGATTTCGTTTCGCACACGCTGTTAATAAAAAAATTGGACTCCATTGGAATCAGGGGGCCTGCACTTCAATAGATTTCATCATATTTGACAAACAGACGGCAATGTGTCGCTATTAGTGAATTTTCTAAAAATGAGTTGATTTCACATTCATCTTCCTTTTTAGAGAACAAAAGTGGTGTTCCCCAGGGAAGCATTCTGGGTCCAATTTTGTTCGTGTTGTATAATATAAATGATATAACGAAAGCGACGAACCACAAATGTGTCTTATTCGCAGATGACATTTCCATTATCGTGACATCTAATAAACGAACAAATTCAATACGTGACCATGAAATTGAAATTAACATTGACAAAATTATTAAATGGCTTGAGAACAATAATCTACAAATTAATTTATAAAAATCTAATTACATATAATTTAATAGATCTAAACATGCAAAATACGATTTCAAATTAAATATTGACAAAATTAATGAAGTGACGCACACCAAATTCTTAGGAGTTAATATAGATCAAAAATTGAATTGGCATGTACATATCGAAAACTTACGAAATAGAATAAATCAATTCGTTTACGCTCTCTACAAAATTAGAAATATTACGAATAGGGAAACGGCAATTACGGCCTATCGAGCATACGTAGAATCAATACTACGTTGTGGATTAATAATATGGGGCAATGGTGTAGACAAAAACAAAGCATTTATAGCACAAAAAAAATGTATTAGGGCCATCTGTGGTATCCCGCCTGACGAGTCTTGTAAGCCACTATTTAAAAGCCTAGGTTTACTACCACTACCTTCATTATATATCCTTGAAATCAGTATCTTTGTACGAAAGAACTTAGAATTGTTCAAAAAGGCAAGTGATGTAAACTCGAGACTGAAAAGGAATCCTAATAGGTTAGTTTTAAAAGATTGTCCAAAATCAGCCATGTATAATAAAAATTGTCTCGCAATGTGTGTACGTATTAATAAGATTCCGACTGAAATAAAAAATCTGCCAATTAATATGTTTTAAAGAAAATTGTATATGTGGTTAAATCAAAATAATTAACAGCTATTAGCGCTCCTACGCACTGTCTGGTTAGCCGCGTTGCGGCTGTCCGTCCGGTGTACCGCAACCAAAAATATGTACGAAAAAATAGTTTCTATACGCAGTGATGCGGCTACCGCCCAACCGCACCGGTCGCTCGTAGCGCTGCGGCCCGACAGACGGCTATCCGGACGGTCGCTGTACGCACTACGCGGATGCCTTGCGGTTTGCTAGTTTGCGGTTGCTCGCCAGTGAACGCGCACTTATACCTACGCTCGCGACAGATAAAATAATTCTCAGCTATGGATATCGCTGTAGAACGGTTTATAATTGAATATCTCAAGTATATCTGTTACCGGCAATGTATGAAATGCAGGCATTGTATACAATGCCTAGGCATTGTATACAATGCCTGGCCCTTTTAGGCAATGTATGAAATAGAATGAATATTATTGTCTATTTCACACATTACCTGATGGTCCGCCGGCAATGTGTAAAATAAAAAGATTTTGATCTTAGTTGGTTAGAGGGCAGACCTCGAGGGGGGAGGATGAGGGAAGGGGAGATTAAGGGATAAGGGGAGGGGAGAGTGAGGGGAAGTCAAGTACAAGGTTAAGGTCAAATACAAGGTCTAATACAAGGTTAAAGTCAAATACAAGGTCCAGTTCAAATACAAGGTCAGATACAAGGTCAGACACAAGGTCAGATACAAGGTCAGATACAGACCTTGAATCTGACCGTGTATCTGACCTTGTATCCGACCTTGTATCTGACCTTGTATCCGACCTTGTATCTGACCTTATGTCTGACCGTGTATCTGACCGTAGACACATTGCCGGTGGACCAGCAGGCATTTTATACAATGCCTAGGCAATGTATAAAATGAATATCATTTCATACATTGCCTGATCGTTTCAGGCATTGTATACAATGCCGGATAATACACATTGCCGGTAACATATCCAATAAAAGCTTCAACTTCTTCAGTGTCCATTCTTGGAAATGGTTCGATGAAACCGCAACATTATCCTATACGCACTTTCCGGTTGCGGTTGCGGCTGTCCGCTGCCCGGCTAACCGCAATTTCAACCGCATCCTGCGGCCAGCCGGACGGACAGCCGCAACGCGGCTAACCGGGCAGTGCGTACGTAGCCTAAGCGCACATACGCACTGCCCGGTTAGCCGCGTTGCGGCTGTCCGTCCGGTGTACCGCAATCAAAAATATGTACGAAAAAATAGTTTCTATTCGCACTATGTAACGGCTGCCGCCCAACCGCGCCGGTCGCTCGCAGCGCTGCGGCCCGACAGACGGCTATCCGGACGGTCGCTGTACGCACTACGTGGATCCACTGCGGTTTGCTAGTTTGCGGTTGCTCGCCAGTGAATGCGCACATATACCTACGCTCGCGACAGATAAAATAATTCTCAGCTATGGATATCGATGAAGAATGGTTTATAATTGAATATCTCATGTAAATCCAATAAAAAGTTTTAACTTCTTCAGCGTCCATTCTTGGAAATGGTTCGATGAAACCGCAACATTATCCTATACGCACTTTCCGGTTGCGGTTACAGCTAGCCGCTGCCCGGTTAACCGCAACTGCAACCGCATCCTGCGGCCAGCTGGACGGACAGCCGCAACGCGGCTAACCGGGCAGTGCGTACGAGAGCTTAGAGTTTAAGAATTGTTAGACATTTTGATTACTTTTCTAATTTAAATTAATATTATTTTTAATGAATTTGCATGCTAATTTATGGAATGGCAAAACTTGTGTACATCAATCTATTGTAACATCCTTTTCATACCAAGTTAACATCTTTTCATACCAAGTTTTATGCAAATAAATGATTATTAAAATACTGCCCCCCCCCCCCCTTCCGACAACGATCATATTAAGAAAAAGTATTAGATGTATTTTTTTTTTAAATTCAACTAGTAATTTTTATTAAACTTATGTTATAAGCAATCAAACACAAGAAGTACACTACGCACTAGTGCACTTAAAAAGCCGCCTTGAGAAAAAATATAATATTTAGGGTTTTTATAAGTACTAGGTAACTATCTGGAGCCGCTCTTCGTTTTTACAACTTTATAATTTACTATCCCACAGGAGCAACTATCAGTGCCAAGCCACAAATAAGAAATCTCTCCGCTGACGTCACGAGATTCGTCCCATCAGCTTTGCGCGTCAAACGAGAGGATAAGAAAGCCAAACCTGCCAAGACTGGAGTCATACAGCGCCCTGCAGACATACCCAAACAAGCGCCTACGAAAGACGACGCCTATATGCAGTTCATGAAGGAAATGGAAGGGTTGTTATAAGGACACGATGCTATTGTATATAATAATATTCAAACTGTATGCGCTAGATATTAAATGTAGTTTAAGAAAAATGTTGAGTTGTTATTATGGGCTATTTACATGAGTCGATTTTAGTCACCTAGCAAGTCGCTTCCAAAACTAAATCGCAGGTGATGGCGTCGCTGTCGTCTATGTAGTTGATGGCGTAACCTAGGTAACTATGTGTAATAACGTAGTTCTAGTTTTGACCACACCGGATCAAATTAACTTTCGTTCAGTCACCTACGGCCTAGACCGTTGTACACACGGTCGATTTTCGCCGTGAGGCGAAAGTTGTGCGCTTTTAGTCACCCATATAAATGTTCCATTATGTTTTTAAATTTGAGAATTTTGCATTTACAATGCTATTTTTATACAATCCTAAATAATATAGGTACTAGAAAATGTCGAGGTAATGAGCGGTTTTCAACAGGCAGTTTAAGAAAAAAAAGTAGTTAGATGTCGTTGAACTAAGTACCTAGGTAGCTTTTTATGAAAAATATGAAATGTAATTACTTTTTTATTATACGTTTGTTGAGTATGTGGTTTGTTGCGTTGTGGGTTGGTTGTCCATTGGCGTATTACGAAGAACTTTTCTATGACCAATATGACCATTAGTGGGAAATAATATTTAAAAAATCTACCTAGTTGAAGTAATGCCATCTATCGACATAAAATTATACAAAAAAAATCTCTGCTGTCAGAAAACCGCTCATTCCTCAGATTAGTGAAATAACGCTGGCTTGCAACGTAAGAGTGATATATACTAGAAGAAATTCGACGATGCTACTAGTGACTCGGTAGCTCAGCGGTCAGAGCATTGGACCGGATATCCAAAGGTCGCGGGTTCGATTCCCATTTTCTAGTATATTTAGTATTGTTCTCATCATCCCCCTACCCTTATCCCAATTTATTTGGAGTCGGTGCATTGCGTCTTTTTCTTCCATTCCTTCCTGTCACTCGTCATCTCCTCATCCATTCCCTTCGCATTCATATCATTCCGCACACAATCCATCCATCTTATCCGCGGTCTTCCTCTTACTTTCCAGCCCTCAACATCCATATCCATTACTTACTCTTCTAGTAACATGCCTTTCATCCCTTCTCATAACATGCCCAAACCAAGCCAGACGATTCCCTTTCAGCTTCTCTGTTACTGGTGCTACTTTCAGACTTCCTCTGACATACTCATTCCTTATTTTATCCATTCGCGTCACACCACATATCCACCTCAACATTTTATTATTTAGTCATTTCCACGCATTTTGATTTTTAAGATTAGTATTGTTCTATTATGGTTAATTAGCCCTAGTCACTTCCACTATAGCTGGAAATATTTCAAGGAAAGAGTTGATTTCTTTTGCGTCAGGTAGCACTGTGTGGAAGTTTAAAAAAAATAAAAAAATTGGATCGAGTTCTTGAGTTTTTGATAATAATCTGAACTTAGAAAAAAAAATGCCTAATAAAGAAAAATAAATGTTAGGAAAGCAAAGTGACACTCACTGCTCTTCAAGGCAGTGGCACGGAATAAAATAATAGTACTTACTGCAGTAGTGTCACACATTTCTGTCTCAGGAAACACTGACGGCCTGGACATGGAAGCGTGTGAGCAAGTTCATACAAAATATATGGAAGCTATTTTTTCCGTCCGTTCCTGACGAAATTCTGAAGGAATCCTGACCCAGAAATGTGTGAATGCCCTTTAAGGTGGTACGTCAAGCTCAGTGGCGCCACCAATGGAAATAAATCATTTACGTTTTATCAAGGGCTTAGATTAAAAGTTAGGTGCAAAAGCACTAAACTGAAAAAAGAGGCTCATTTTCAATCTATCGCATATTTTGACCTGACCACATTGGCAAGATAGCCATTAGTTTGGTGTTATCAAATATCGTCGTCTGGGGTGCGATGAGAAGTTTTAGTTTTCGTTTTAAAAAAAACTGCTGTTTTATACAAAAATTAATAACGAAATTATCAAAATGTATGAAACAGTTCATTTTTTTTCGCGATTTCAGATTTGGTCCCATAGTAAAAGTTGTTCAGTTTTATTATGGTCCCTATCTACCATATTCAGTTTTATAAGGCTTTACCAAACATCTTGTATAAATAAGCGATCGAGTTATTTTTAACGATCGGAGTCCATGTTCAGGGTGGCATATCTCCTAAAAGCTTCCTACTTCGCAATCCAGGCGATGATATTTGATAAAACCAAGCTAATGGCTATCTTGCCAATTTGGTCTAGTCCCAAAATGCGATAGATTGAAAATTACCCTGGTTGGCCGGCGGTCTTTCAAGCAAGGTAGCACAGCAAAGCAAAGAAACGGAACCGGTAGGAATGGGGCCAGCCTAAGTTTATGACACCGTTTTAATTTGGTCGTGTTGTAGTTAGGAAAAGACTTAGGCGATCGATCCTTAAGTTTTGTGCAATCGGCACCCTGATTATCTAAAAAGAAACGATTTAGCGACCGGTTGCATTTGACATCCATTGCTACTTTTCTTTGGTATGTTTTTTTTTTACCCCAAAAAAAAGTAGCAATGTATTACGTTCTTCTGTGAACTGCGACCGGTCGCTAGGCGGTTTCTAATTAGATAATCAGCCCGCGGGCGTTAGTTATTTTGTGCAAATAGAAGAGTAAAGTGCAATATTTAAATATTTTTTCACGGCCTCAGATATAAGCAATAAGTTATGACTGATGAACGTCGGAGTGTAAGCCATGACCTCGGAATTGTCCACTGAAATCGGTATAAATATAAACGCACAGTACAATGTAACTTAATATTCACTGCAAATTCAAACGATGTTAATAAACCTACTCATTTTGCTATCGATTGGTAAACTATTAATAATTCTCAGGTTATTATAGTCCTATTAGTGACTGAGCTGATCAATATCCAAAAACCTAAACGACCGAAATAATGGGTAATGAACTGCTGTTCATATCATATTGCTATATGATTCCAAATATCTATATAGTGGCGTCAGTAGGGTGAAAAATACGGCGTTTTGTGAACCAGGGCCCTATTCAATAAAACTTACAATCCTACAAAGTCAATAAGTGACATATTTGTCAAGTTGTATGACAAGTGCTGTTCAATATGATTTAATAGAGTCTGTCTAAAAAGTCAGTTTACATGGGTAATTTCAAAAATATTTTTTTTACCCACCTAAATCCCCAACCACCCCACCAATACCCATCAAAATAAATAAATAAAAAAATATGTTTACTATTAGAATTTTGACAGCACAGGGTTACCAGTATAAGTTTTTTTTAATAATTTAATAATTTCTCAGGTAAACTGACTTTTTAGACAGACTCTAGCGGGGTGCCCACTATCGCACTTAGCCGAATTTTTCAATAGTTCATACAATCTGTAGCACAAAGACAACATTATAAAAATTCATTTATTGAAAAATTTATTTATTGAATGAGGTGTGTCACGCAAAGCTAATCGCAGATGGCGCCAGCGGCAACCTGGCCTCTTTCAATGGTTTTGATTGGTACCTTACAATTATGTAAGAATTTTACAAGTAAAAATCTTACAAATATTACAATTATAAATGCTGTTCAATAAACGTTTACATATGTAGAAAACGCCTGTAGATTTCGATGACAATATTGTGTCTACAAATTTGTAGTTGTAATTTACAAATTACATAAATTTGTAAATTGTTGTTGTCCATCAGCCATTTTTATGTCCCCACTGCTGGGGCACAGGCCTTTCTTATGGGTGGATAAGGAGGACGGGCCATAACCCACCACGCGGGCCCAATGCGGATTGGTGGGTGTTAATGACTGCCAATGCAGTCGGGACCAACGGCTTAACGTGCCTTCCGAAGCACGGAGGAGCTCGAAATAAGAAATGTTTGGTCACCCATCCCATGACCGACCCTTGCAAACGTTGCTTAACCTCCGCAATCAGTGGGCCAGGCGCTAAACCACTGCGCCACCGAGCTCCTCGAATTTTTTATTGAAGATTCTTAATTAACGAGGATAGATTTCAAAAATCTTAGAATTTTAAAATAATCGATAGTTGCCTTATTTACCCTAAACTTATCATTAAATGTGAAATCAGTCACATCAAAAGAATAAAATGTTGTGTTTTAAAATATTTTTCTTTGCCGTTCGATTAGCACGATTTAATCGTTACCACTCCTCTCACTACTGGATTTTGGTAAAAAAAGCAGCTAAAACAAAAAAAAAAGCCGAGTTATAGAATTTTACCGAGGGTGAGGTCACCTGTCAGAAATGTATTACAATTCTACAAATAAGTAAACTTGTAAATACAATTACGCGTTCAATAAAGCAGTTTTTCCTACAAATTTGTAAATTGTCACCTGTAACAGGAAAATGTTTATTGAACAGAAATATGTAAAATTGTAAGTACAATTCGACAAATATGTAAATTTTCCACCATTACAAATTTGTAACTTGTATTTTTTATTGAACAGAAATTTGTAAAATTGTCACCTGTCACCTGTAATTGTAAGTTGTAAATTGTAAGTTTTATTGAATAGGGCCCAGAGATTTCCTTTGGTAGGATTGGTTCTTAGGACCGTAAGATGGATATAAGAAGTGGAGCCACCACGATTTTTGTAGTAAATTTTTTGAAGTTTTGGCTTTCAGTCCAATCTCGATAGATGTATTAGTTAAGCTGCTATGCCCAGTTTGATATCATATTTGTACCGGACCACCACCGTTAAATGACGTATGATATGGTGGTATGGCCCGTTTTGTACGTAGCAACGATGCGAAGCGATGAGGGTTCCAGATTTCAGCAAAAGGGTCCAGGAAATAAAACTCTTCTTTGTTGTTGAGTCGGAGACGGCTGCGTATCGAATGCGTGCCGGAGCGAGCCAGCGCCGCTTCATATATACGTTTTTGCCCCGCCCACTACTCGCGCTATCGCGGGTGGGATAACCGCGCGCGTTTGCTAATCGGATATTCGTTTAGGCGAGGCAATTTTCAATATGAAACGACCTAAACTCTTTATATTTATTTACAAAATGGTTTACAAATTTATTTACAAACAATAACGAAATAAAACGATATACAAACGAGAAATTAAAACTACAATGAAATCGAATATAAAAGAAAAATGCGAAATAATACAAAACGAAATTACCAATAAGTAGTACCTACCTAACTTTTAAGGGTAATAAAAAACAAGAAAATAAGTATTTTTTTATAACAACATTATCTTATCTACTATCTATAACTATAATTATCTATTTACAATCTGTCGTTTGTCCCGCACATATCTCCCGCCGTACAGACGCCGCCGTGTCTGTAGTAGTCTTCGGTGCGGGCGTGTCTGTTGGAGGTAGCACGACGATCTTCTTGGTCGGTCGCCGGAGCACGCCGTTGCGCGTTTGCACGTCCACCACCCGCGTTGTGCCGTCCGCGCCCGGGTGTAACGCGGTCACTATTCCCCGGGGCCACACGTTGCGGGGCAAGTTGCCGTCGGCGATGAGCACGATGTCGCCGATCGCGATGGGCTTCCCGCGTCCATGGGGCTCCCGCCGGTGTTGGAGCTCGGGCAGGTACTCGCGCACCCAGCGCGCCCAGAAGTGGTCGGCGAGGCGCTGTGCGCGGCGCCAGTCGGCTTTGCTGCTCAGGTCGGTGTCGTCGAAGGTTCCAGCTGGTGGCGTGCGCGCTGAGCCCCCGATGAGGAAGTGGTTCGGTGTCAGCGCCTCATCGTCAGCCGGATCCACTGAGACGTGGGTGAGCGGACGGCTGTTCACGATGTATTCAGCTTCAGCGAGGAGGGTGTGGAGACATTCTTCATGAGGGTGCCGCTCATGCAGCACGCGTTGCAGGACGGTTTTGACGGACTTGACGAGACGTTCCCAGCATCCGCCCATAAACGGACTAGATGGGCAGATGAAGCGCCATCGTATGGCGCGCTTCGATGATTCTTCCTGCAGCGCCTCTCGGAGTTCCTTGTCGGCGCCGTGCATGTTGGTGCCGTTGTCTGAGTAGATTTCGGCGGGACAGCCGCGCCGCGCGATAAAGCGGCGCAGCGCCATCACCGCGGAGTCGCTGCTCAGACTCGCTGCGATTTCAAGGTGTAGCGCCCTCGTAGTCAGGCACGTGAAGAGGGCCACATAGCGCTTCTCATGGCGGCGTCCGACGGTCACGGTTAAAGGTCCGAAATAGTCCAGACCAACGAATGTAAATGGCTTCTTGTGATGTCCCAGTCGATTGTACGGGTGATCGCCGGTAGGGGGCGCGGCAGGCCGCGCTCTTCGGATCCGGCAGGGTAGGCAGCTGTTGACTATTTGCTTGACGGTCGGTCGGAGGCGCAGCACCCAATGCTGTTGGCGGACTTCGTTTACCACCGCTTCAGTGCTGCTGTGGGCTAGTTGACGATGGACCCACGCAATGTACAGCTTGGTGAACGGGTGATCACCGTCGATGACGCTCGGCTCCTTTTGTGATGTCGTGACGTCGGCGGCGGCGGCGATTCTTGATTTCCGGCGAAGTGTTTGCTCGTCGTCGATGTACACAGCCAGCGGTTTTAGTCGGCTGTCGGTTGGTGGCGGTCGGTTGGCGCGCAGTGCTGCGATTTCGGCCGGGAACGATTGTTGTTGTGAATTGTGTATCCACAGTTGTTCGGCTCGGCGCGTGTAGTCTGCGTCCAATTCGATGAAAATAGGCGTGGCACGGGGCGTGTGACACGTAGCGGTGGGCGTGGCTTTCTTCTTGTTGGTCGTCGCTAGATGGCGCCACTGCGGATCTTTTTCAGGCTGATGTTTAGTTCGCTTGTAGTTAATTTGGTGTTTCGCTATCTTGACGAGGTCGATGAACTGTAGTACGCGCGCCGTTGTTCTTATGAGGCGCAGCCACGATGAAAAACGTTCTATCTTCGGTAGTGCTTCGGATAACGAATTGTTTGCGGTCGATGTGACGGTTGCGTGCACTTTTTCTTCGCCGGTGTTTGTTTCTATCTTGCTCGCTTTCTCTTGTGGCCACGCGTCCTTTTCTTGGTATAGGAAGGCGGGGCCGATGAACCATCGATGCGTAGCGGTGAAGTCGTGTGGCACGTAGACATGGGCGCCGCGCCGGCGCGGCGCCGCCATGTGTTGCCGGCACGCCGCCGCCGCCGCCGCCTATGCCGCGCGGCGTGGATTTTTGGCCAAAAAACAACCGTTTGTCGAAAGTTTTACTATTTATGTCAGTTTTTTGACGACTCGTTATTTCTGTAACTTACCAATGTGCTGTATTCTTGGGTTGTATTCAACGAAGATCTCTTTTTCTAAAAAGTTGGACTTATCGAAGCCTGTAAGTGGACTGTGTTTGTCCTATCAAGCACAAACATAATAGTCATCAACTTCGAGTGTTGTGTTCCCAATAGATATTTCTTGGTTTCTTGTAAAGCACTTCTTAATATTTGAGCGCTGTGTTCAAGTCCTCCAAGATCTCGCAAGAACTTAAACATCGGCAAAACGAAGGTGTGTTAAGTATTTCACACTTCTTTTCCAGTCCAGCCGGATACAGAAACTTTAAAGTAGGGGTGAATAGTTTCAGAGAAAAAACGTACCCTTGTCGTTGCGATAGTATGGGAATTGAACTCTGGTTTTGAATTTTTAGTAATTTTAACCGAAGTATTTATATTTTTAAGAACCCCAACACAGCACTTCATAGTTGGCACCTTTGGAGAAACTGCAGCACCCCCATGCCTTGATCGAAGGGAAGGCTTTCATAGTCCTCGAATGCTAAGTAAAATGGCAGATTGTCCTCAGTATTCTGTATGTTTTAACGACTGGAAAATGCTTTATGCATGTCCTAGCTTCGGGAGATGGCTAAAGCCTGAATGAAGGTCACTGGGACCTACCAGTGTGGTATACTTCTAAAATCAGTCAATGTCTTTTTGAATCGTCTTGGAACAATATCGAACCATTCGACGTCATCTGACTACAAATTACTCAAAGTAGCATTGGCAACTGGTGGAGCCACGGAAATCATTGTGCACACTACCGTGATTATCCCACGGCATATAAATCCGTGAAGTCTGTTCGTCCATCCGGGAAGGCAAAGTGTGTCCTGGGACACGACACGTGGGAGATCCTAAGTCAGGGGAAAACTGTGCAGGTACAGGTCTTTCAAAGTCTCAGCTACAAGAACCACATGATCGGCAAACTGTTATACTCAAATATCTCAGTAGAGCTTTCCAAGGCATTCCCTGCTGGCTTTCCGGAGAAAACGGGGATCGTAAAACAAACCTTCTCGACCAATCCCTATACGTCCTGCCGCCGTAGCGTATAGTATACCTAGATATGGTCAATACCCAGTCTTTTCGGATCTCAGCTTATTCAAGAAGTTGGTTGGAAGTAGGAAGTCTTCAAACCCGCGAGTAATACGATTTGTAATTTTATACAAATCATATCACTGTTGCAGATGTGGCTCACGCAAATTGAGCGAGATCTATTAGTTCTTCAAGAGTATCTCACAAGAGATTCGCCTGACCTGTTAGGTACATGTATTAGGCACAATCTTATTTATATTATAATACTGTGCCTTAGGGCTTAGGCCTTCTACCCTCAAGGGTGAAGGAATGGAGAGCTTTTAAGCATACGGCTTGTTTTCATGTTTTTTGTGATTTTGGCATCCTTGCTGCCTTGTTACTGTTTAGTTGCTTAAGCAGTACTAATCTCATACAAGCAGACGTCCGGGATATTTTTGGAGCATTAAATCTGGTAAGCTTGGTTCTGGTCTGAAGTCTTTAGGCCTTACATTAGATCAGGTGTGGCGCTTTAGCATCTTACAGAGTTCTAATAAACGTAAAGTGATAAATTGTATAATGCAGCGTTCTCTAAAGCCAATAACTATTCAAGTCAATTAAGCTTAAAAAAAAATCCACGCCGCCGGCGCCACGCCGCCGCCGACCTAAAATTGCCAGTTCGCCGCCGCCGCAATTTTTTAACGCGGCGCCCATGTCTAGTGGCACGTTGCGGGTGGCGTCGTCGGCGACATTCTGTTGGCTCGGTACCCAGTGCCACTGAGCGACGGTCGTTTCTTCTTCGATTTCTGCCACTCGATGTGCTTCCTCGGCGTAACCCTTTTCTATAAGTGCTTCGATGTTTCTTTCGTATTTCTTTTGAAGTTGCGGTTCGCGGTCGATTTTCTTTTCTGTGGCGATCATTCGTTTCAGTGCGCTTTCGTAGTTGTTCGGCAGCGCGACTTCGTTCTTCCACAGAAGCGATGTTTCGTAGCCCCCCTCCCCCCGCTCGACGGTGTTATTCTTCAGGTGTTGCAGCGCGAGCTCATCTGGGTCGGCTCGCGTCTTCCTTGGCTGGATGCAGAGCGATTCGAGAGAGAAGAAGTGCTTCATCTGGTCATCTATGTTGTCGACTGCTGGCTGGTCGGTCACGTGGGCGACGTAGTGTACTTGTCGACCGAGGTTTCGAGTTGTAGCTCCATGCAGCACCCAGCCCAGCGGCGTGAGAGAGGCCGCCGGCTGATTTTCGTTGCCGCGTCGAACTTCCTCGGCGATCAGTAGCTGCCAGTTGTCTTGACCGATGAGTAGAGTGGGCTTCGCTTCTTCATAAGAAATGCAGCTGTCGAGGTCACGGAGGTGCGCGGCGTTGATGACGTCAGTCTTCGAAATGGTTTGCGATGAAAGGTGCAAACGATCTATCGTTCTCGCTCGCACCTCGAAAGTCTTGCTGTTGTGGCCACGCAGCTGTAGTGTGACACGACGCGACGATATATCTTTCTCTTTCCCGGATACTGTTTCTATGGAGAGCGGGTCGGCGGGTCCGTCGGCGCCTATCTTTGATGCGATGTGAGCGTCGACCAACGTTACGGTGGATCCGTCGTCGAGAAGAGCGTGCGTGTCTACGTGGCCCGTAGCACCGGAGAGTCGAACTGGAACGATCTTCAGGTACGTGCTTGCGATGTATCTTGTTGTGTGCGCGACTGTTTCTGTCTCGCTCTTATCTTCGGTGGTCGGAGCTTGCTTCGGTTCATAGTGCAGCATGCGATGATGTGACTTGATGCATCCGTTTTTATTGCAGCTCTTCGTTTTGCAGCGATGTGAGAATGATTTGTGTCCCAAGCAGCGAAAGCAGAGCCTCTTCTCTTTAGCTAGCTCCCATCTTCCGTTGCTGTCGGCGTTCTTGAACACGTTGCATTCGTAGGCGGGATGCGACGGTTGTTCGCACATAGTGCATGCGGCTGGCTTCTTATTTTCAAACGATTTCTTCTCGACGGTGGCATTTGCTCGGTGGATCGGACGCTGGCGCGGCGGCGGTGGTGTATCTTCAGACAGGATGTTCTCAGGCGGTGCGAATTCTCGGCAGCTTTCGGCTTCTTCGATGATAAAATTCTTGAACATGTCGAGATTTGCTTTTTTGTCCGTCTTCTTTCGGTGATCGTACCACCGGTACCACAGCGCCGGCGTTAGCTTTTCCACGAGGCCCTTGAGTATCTTCGGATGGTGGCAGTAATTTTCTTCCCCCAGAGCGTAGAGCACCGCCACGGTGTTCTGAATTTTGTTTGCGAACGCGCATACGTCTCTTGCTGCGTCGGTGGGCCGCTGAATGTTTTCTAACTTCTCATATTCCAGCTGCGCGATAGTGTGCGGTCGTCCGAAGCGGTTCTCTAGCGCGCGCATGATTTCTTCGGGTTTGGCGGCCACGATGAGGAGGCTGTTGACTTCTTCCTTGGCGCGTCCCTTCAGCGCCCGTCGCAGTCTTGCTGTGTTCTCCCTTGCGCTGCCATGCGGTGCGAGGTCTTCGTATGCCATTTTGAAATTGAGCCATTCCGTGTGCGCTCCGTTGAACGTCGGCAGGTCGGCGGTCGGTAGCTGTCGTACCACCGGAGCAGGCGCGGTTCTCGGCGTCAGAGCTTGAGCGGCGGCCAGCAGTGCAGTGGTTAGCTCCGATACTTCGAATTTTGCGGATTCTGTCTTCTTTACTGGAGGCGTAGGTACTGGAGCCGATGTCGGAATCTTCTGAACTTTATCTTCTATACGCGGAGAATTCTTCACGGCGAGTGGTTCGACGGCGTCCATCCACTTCTCGACACGGACCCGTGACGTCTCGACGGCTATGGTGTCTTGTTCGATATCTGACATTTCGGAATCTTCGGTCTCCTCGGCTTGAATCTTCTCTAGCCGTGCCTCTGCCAGTTCCAGTTTCCTTCTTGCTATTTCTTCTTTTGCTTCGGCGACACGTCGCGCACGTAGTGTTTTCGATGTGGAGGCGCGCGACGTTTTCTTCGATTTTCCTTGCGATTTTTCTTGCTCGACAGGTGGCATAGCCGGTGACTCGGGGGGGTCTTCATGAACGATTGGCCTAGCCGGCCCTTGCTCCCCCGAGGTGCTTGCCGCCTTCTGTTTCTCCGCCTCCTTCCTTGTTAGAACCATTTTGCTGCGATTTTCTTCTTTTATCCGGCACTCGGAGGACCAGCATGTACCGGACCACCACCGTTAAATGACGTATGATATTGTGGTATGGCCCGTTTTGTACGTAGCAACGATGCGAAGCGATGAGGGTTCCAGATTTCAGCAAAAGGGTCCAGGAAATAAAACTCTTCTTTGTTGTTGAGTCGGAGACGGCTGCGTATCGAATGCGTGCCGGAGCAAGCAAGCGGTGTCGTCTTCACGCGCGCCGCAGGCGCGCGGGGAGATGGCATCAGGCCGAAACCTTTGGCCATTATGGCGGGTTCGCAGGCCGTTAACAAACGGCCCGGTCGTAGGGGTCACCCCTCCACACTTCTTCACGCACCGTCGCGCGGTCTGCCCTACCGGGTGAGACCCCTAAGGGAGGCCCAGCAGAAGCGACCAGCGAGTGACGGCGGACTTAAGCGTGGGAGGGGAGAGCTAATTGTAGTTGGATGAATAAATTAAATGTGGGTAGGTGTAGAATTTTCCGAGTGGTGGGGGCCCCTCCGCGGTGGCGGAGGGGGCCGGTGTCAGTCCGGTGGGGGGGGGGCTACGACCACTCGCGGGTGTTGCGAGCGGGAGCCCTCCGTTGCGTCCGAGGTTGATGCGGCGGTCGTGGCGGCTGCCGCGGGCTGCGTGGGTGGTAGCAGCTCCCTTGGCAGGGGTCTGCCGTGCTGCGGTCGGTCGTAGGCCGGGGCGAGGTTCGCGAGGTGTGCGTGCGATGATACGTCACTGCGCGCAAACATGCCTGCGGACAGCCGAGAAATGAAAGTGTCAAGTTTTTCGACTTTGAGGTCGCGCTCTATGGTAGAGTTCCTGACGTAGCGGGGGGCCTGTGCGATGATGCGAAGGGCCCGGTTTTGCTGGGTGCGGAGGCGGGGTTTACTGCTTTCTGCGACGAGCGCGTACCAGGCCGGCGCCGCGTACGTCAGGATGGGGCGAATGTAGGTTTTATAGATGTTGATTTTTGTTTTCATTGGTAGGCGGCTGTTAAGTACTGGGCGCAGTTTCGTGCGCGCGACGGCGGTGCTCGCGACTACGTTCGTCACGTGCTTGCGCATGGTCAGTCGGCTGTCAATGGTGACGCCGAGGTACTTGGCCGACGTCAGCCATGGCAGTTGCTGTCCCGCGATAGTAAGCGGGGGCGGGATCAAGTGCTGGCGGCCGATTATCATGTCCTGGGTCTTGCCGATGTTGAGTGACATCCGCCACTTGTTTAGCCATTCTGGCAGTGCATCCAAGGTGGGCTGGAGCTTTTGTGCCGCGTGTTGGGCCCGAATAGATGCCGTGTAATAGGCCGTGTCGTCCGCGTACAGTGCCAACTTCGCCTGGCCCACGACCGGGATGTCGTCGGTGTAGGCCTGGTAGAGCACGGGCGAGAGGCAACTGCCCTGCGGGACGCCGGCTTTGACGGGGCGCGGGGAGGAGAGGTGGCCCTCTACCACCACCTGCACGCTGCGGTCACGTAGAAAAGATGCAATTACTTGGACGAGTCGGAGTGGGGCGTTCGACTGCAGGAGCTTTTATAGCAGGCCCTCATGCCATACACGGTCGAACGCCTTTTCCATATCCAGGAAAACGGCCGCATTAAATTCGCGCTTATTCGCGCAAGTGGCGAAATCGTGAAGCACCCGGGTGAGTTGGAGCGTAGTAGAGTGCTCCGGCCGAAACCCGAACTGCTCTGCGCGGGGTGTGAAGTGCTGCGTCAGGTAAGGTAGTAATAATCGCTCGAAAACTTTAGAAAGACAGGATAGAAGTGTTATGGGCCGGTAGCTCTCTGGTTTGGCCGGATTTTTCCCCGGTTTGGGGATCATTACTACCTTACCTTCCTTCCAGGCGGCGGGATAGTGGCCGGTGCGCAATATTCCATTGTAGAGTCGGGTCACGGCAGCTATGGTTTTCGGCGGCAGTCGGCGGATAGCGGAGTTGGGGATCTCGTCGAGTCCCGGGGCCTTCCGGGGCTTCACTCGGGCCATCGCTTTGCTGACCTGTTTTGGCGACAGCACGATGGGGTCGATAGTGGGGGCGGGTTTAATCGTCAAGTAGCTGGCCACGTACGACTCTACCATTGTGTTGTGGTTGCTGTCGACGATCGGATTCGGGGTGAACTGGCCGACCAAATGCTCTACCAAGAGCTCTGCCCGGTCTTGGGCTTTGTATCTCGGTGCTCCGTTGCTATCGAGTAGAGGGCGCTGCGTCTGCGGTGCCTGGGAGAGCTTTTTGCATAGACGGTGAACCGAGGGCATGTCCCCGTCTATGGCTACCGCGTCGATGTGTCTCTCCCAGGAGGCTGCTGCGTGGTCGTCTAAAGCCCGCTTTACCTTCTCCACCAGTTGGTTTAGACGGCTCTTAGCGGTGGGGCAGCGCGTCTGTTGCCACAGGCGTCGGGTGCTGCGCTTTTCTGCGATGAGCTCTGCCACCCAGCGCGGTAGAGCAGGTTTCCGCTCGTCGCTTGGGCGGGTGTGCGAAGATGCGTTGTTTAGCGCAGCCCTTATTGCCTTTGTCAGGTCCGTGGCCGCCGCTTCAACATCTGCTGGGTAATTGATAGGGCGTGAGGTGGTAGAGTCTTCCAACTCGTTGGTAAACGCCTCCCAGTCCACGCGCATCCGCGGGGTGGGGGGGCCACTCGTGCGGGTAACTCACCAAAGGTGCAAAACACCGGGCGATGGTCAGAGGGCAGCTCCGGGGACACCTGCTGCGAGATGGTGGTGGGGATGCCTCTGTGGACGATAACATCCAACACTTCTCCGTTGCCATCGGCGTCGTAGCGCGTCGGTTCGTCTGGGGCCTCTACTGCGTAGTCATTATGTGCCGAATCTGTAAAGAGTACCCGGCCTGCCTGGTTTGTTTTTGTTGAATTCCAGTGGGCGTGCTTGGAGTTAAGGTCGCCCGCCACTACAGTGGGCAGCGGGTAGAGCAGGCTTCTTAATTCTGTGGTGTCTAGCGGGGAGCCGGGCGGTTTGTATGCCGCATACAAGCGGATGTCTGAGTCGCCCAGGCGGAGATCGATGCCCAAAGCGTAGATAGATGTGACCAAACTGGGCGGGGCCGGTTGGTGAATAATGCGGCGGTGGACCAATATAAGTAGCCCGCGGTATGGTAGCCCGCTAGTGGGCGAGACTTCATCTTTGCGGTAGTCGATGTAGTTAGAGATGCGGAAAGGGGCGCCCGGTTGCAGGCGCGTCTCACTAATAAGGGCTACGTCTATATCGTGCTCACGGAGAAAGTGCTCTAGCATGCGACGTTTCCCCGTGAGCGTTTGTGCGTTCCAGTGAACTATCTTTAGGTTGAATTTTGCGTTAGAAAAGATATGCAGCATGCCTGTAGTTGGTCCGCCAGGGATTTCGCTAGTCCAGCGAACATTTGTTGCATGCCCGGTGGTAATTGCGCGCCCGGGAGGGCAGAAGGATTGGCCGTTAGACCGGCGGTAAGTGGCGCCTTAGTTGCGCCGGAATCGCCGCCGGGTGGCGGGGGTGCGGGGCGAGCGCCTCGCTTTTTCTTGCGTCGGTGCGTAGGCGCAAGTGCTGCGCCGCGCTGGGTTGGCGATTTTGCCGGGGCCATTAGCGAGGCGGGCGCTGTCTCGCTTACTTCAGGTACGGGCACTGATGCCCGGGTGGTAGGGCCAGATTTATTTGGAGGGCCGGTTTTTGCTAGCGGCCCGGCTGCTTTATTGCGGTACTCCCTTTTCTTGGAAGGGCAACTGGGGTGATTGGCCGGGTGCGGGCCCCCGCAGTTCGCGCAGGTAGCGGGTTCCGTGCGTGGTCTAGGGCAGTCTGCGGCAGCGTGTGGGCCCCCACATCGCACGCAGGCGAGCGCTCGGTGACACCCTTTCGACGAGTGTCGGAAGCCCTGGCAACGGTGGCACTGGGCCGGGCCTTTCCTGCCCCGCCAGGCTTCGATAAGTATGCCCGGAAGGCAGATTAACTCATTTACCTCAAATATTTTTGAAGTGGCGGTGACGTCAGCGGGTTTGGTGATGGCCACGAAGAAAATACAGCCGGGACGGCCGGCGCGCGCTCGGATTTGTTTGACGTGCTCGACCGTATAACCGAGCTCGCCCAGCGCTGCCTTGATGTCCTCCGGCTCTGTGTTAAATGGGAGGCCGCGGATTGCGACCTTCATGCTGCGCTCTTCTGGCAGGGCATATGAGTACCAGCTCAGGCCCTCTTTGGCTTCTAAATCAGTGAGGTATGATTGTATGAGCCGGTACTCATTGCCGTCTATCGGCGAAAAGCGAACGCCCTGTCCGTAGGGCCGCGCGCTGGGTGGTCGGCCGAGCAAATTGCGAATCGCTTTAATGTGCGTGGGCCAATTTTGTAGCGATTCAACAATTAAGGGCGGGTACCTTATTTCCTTTGATGCCGTTGCGGGGGTAGGTGCGGAATTCCCCGTGTGGGTAGTTGTAGAAGTCCCCGTAGTGGGGATGGCGGTCGTCGTGGTGGGGATTTTTTTCTGGCGGGTAGCCGCAGAAAAATCCATAGAGGGGATGGCAGCCGATGTGGAGGGGATGGCGGTCGACGGTTTCGCAGCCGCAGCTTGTGCGAAAGATGTTGTGGGAGGAGAGGTCTTACTCAGATCCTGGATCACCCGGCGCGGCCGTTGTTCACGCTGCGGGAGCGCGGCCGGGGTCTGCAAAGTCTGCGGCTGCGGAGTTGGGGCTGAAGTCACCTCTGGATCGGTAGTCGCATCCGGGGTGGCTGGTTGGTCGCCGCTGCTACGGGACCGGTTGAGGCGGCGCGGGTCGCGAGGGTGGAGGGGGTGCGGCGTGGCGCACACGCGTTTTCCTCCTTCGGCCGGCGAACACTGAAAAAAATGAGTTACCTAAAGTGTTAAGCTAGTTTAAGTTTTGTTACCATCAGGCGCGGTCCGAAGGGGGGGGGGGGGTCACGGGGAACATGACCCCCCCCAAAATCGTACACGTCAAATAGAAAAATCTTCTATAAAGTACCGACAGTAGGGCGGTGCAAGCGGTGCGACTGCACTGGGCGTCCTCGTGTATGGGGCGCCGAAAACGCCCAACCACCGGTCGACTAGCAATCTTATTGTTGCCTGGTGATGAGCGACGAAGCGACGAATGAAACTGACAAAAAATTGCACTGCGCGGCCATTTTTTATATAAACAAGCAGGATTAGTCGATGAAACTGACTAAAAATTTTTTTCTATAATCAAGCGAGATTACAAGATTACTAGATGAAACTGACGAAAAATCGCGCTGCGCGGTAGTTTTTATTCCGTAATAAGCAAAATTAGAAGATTAGCAGATGAAACTGACTAAAAACTGCGCTGCACTGCCATTTTTTACTGTAAACAAGCAAGGTTACAAGATTAGTAAGTAGTTGAAACTGACTAAAAATCGCGCTGCGCGGCCGTTTTTCGTTACTATAAACAAGCAAAATTAGAAGATTAGTAGTAAAACTCACTCAAAATCGCGCTGCGCGGCGGTTTTTTTACTGTAATAAGCAAAATTAGCAGATGAAACTGACTAGAAACTGCGCTGCGCGGCCATTTTTTTAATATAAACAAGCAAGGTTACAAGATTAAAAGTTGAAACTGACTAAAAATCGCGCTGCGCGGCCGTTTTTTTTACTATAAACAAGCAAGATTACAAGATTAGTAGTTGAAACTGACTAAAAATCGCGCTGCGCGGCTGTTTTTCTTCACTATAAACAAGCAAAATTACAAGATTAGTAGATGAAACTGACTAAAAATCGCGCTGCGTGGCGGTTTTTTTACTGTAATAAGCAAAATTAGAAGATTAGCAGATGAAACTGACTAGAAACTGCGCTGTGCGGCCATTTTTTCGCTATAAACAAGCAAGGTTACAAGTTTAAAAGTCGAAAATGACTAAAAATCGTTCCATCCTTTTTTTATATAAACAAGCAAGATTACAAGATTAGTAGGTGAAACTGACTAAAAAAAGGCGCTGCGCGGCCGTTTTTTAACTAACAAGCAAAATTGAAAATCTTGGCATCGCATATAGGGGGCGCCCCGTAGAAATATCGCCCAGGGCGCTGGTAGTGCTAAAACCGGTCAAAAAAAGCAATTATATTATTATTTTTAGTGACCCCCCCCCAAAATGTCAGGCTGCGACCGCGCCTGCCTTCCGCCCGCGAAATCTTCCACGTGGACACGGTAGAGAAATTTCTTTACCGTGGCGTAGAGCGTAGACAATAGAAAAATTCCCAGGTACCTTGGTATCCTTTTTGCCCGCGATTTAACAATAAGGCGAACAGTTTAAATGATCTCCTTAGTGTATGGTATGAAATCTAGTACTACGGAGAGTTCAAGCTGTTTCCCAGGTTCTACCCACCCGAATTAGATGAAATATAGCTTAGGTTTTAAGTTAGACCCTATGCTACCAAACTGTGAAAATCCCATCAAAATCTATTCAGTGGCTTTTGAGTTATTTGCGCACAAGCATAGAGTCTTCTGTTTTATTATATGTATACACATAGATGTTGTGATGTCCTGTGCAATTGTCTACGGTCCCTTGTCCTGTTTTGTATCAGGTCTCATCTCCCAAAAAATATGGGGAATGTTCTAGTGACCAGTTTGTGCCAATTGGCCATTGGAGAGGTGGTGGAGAGAGCGTAAGTATCATTTATATTATTTCCTTTCTTATAATAATACTTATTGTTAATGTTCTGTGACTTGGCCGTTGAGTTCGAATCATGAAAGATGACCACAAATGGCGCTCATCTTCGCGTCTTAACTCATGAAGAAAAGACTTTACACAAAATAATATTTCATATTGATATAGATATATCGATATCATTTAAATATATGAGATCTTATTTTGTCTAAAGTCATTTCTTCATGAGTTATGACGCGAAGATGGACGCCATTTGTGGTCATCTTTACACAATACAATAGGGAACCGGACAACTTTTCAGGTAGTGTTTAATAATCTTTATTCATAAATATAGCCATAAAAAATAATATTTTAATTAAATAAATCCTTTGGAGTACTTAAAAACGTCAAAAACATAATTTATTTAAAAATACACAATACAAGTAAACAAACTACAAGCCATATTACAAGTGATCTGATCAGTGCTTGGTGCTTGGATAAATTAAGTTTTTGTAGTTCTTAATCATCATGGACCGAAAAAGATATCGTTGGTGTGTTGTAATACATCAGTATCTACTCCAAACATTGAAATGTATGTATAGAATCGACCTCGCGGCCCCGATTTTTGCTCCACGCGTTGAGGTCAATTGACCTCAACTCATTTAGTCACTCCTGACACAAACCAACCAAGAGAATCCATGTAGCGACCCCTGTCGCTGAGCTAGTATTTGTAATTTTTTACATTTTGTTTTAAAGATTGGCGCGCTACCGCGCCGGCCGCAACGCCGACCTTACGACGTCGTTGCCGACGTCAACCCAGAAAACCCCAATAACGACATCCATATCTTTTTTTAGGGTTCCGTACCCAAAGGCACAGATTAGATAATAGGGGTAAAAACGGGACCCTATTACTAAGACTCCGCTGTCCGTCTGTCTGTCTGTCTGTCACCAGGCTGTATCTCATGATAGGCAAACACATAATTTGATCATCCCTTAGGGGGTAATATGGGTAAGTAAACATACAAATCGATATGGATGCCGTTCTTAGGGTTTTATGGGATGGTGATAGCGAATATGACATTTATTTTGAAGTCCAACACGGTGGACAGATTCAGACCCTAAAAAGGTGTAAGGACATAGAGTACCTTACATCCCGAAAAAAGTATTGTTCCCGAGGGATAGCAAAAAACTTTCCACGCAGACGTTAACGGAAGGCGCCTATAGTTAAATATTTTTAATTACAGATCCTGTGCCCGGTCTGCTACCGAATATTAAGGTCCCGCGACAAGTTCGTCGATCACATGAAGACCGAACACCCGGACCGGTAAGTTAGTTCATTAACTAAGATTTTTACCCTCACATTTCTTGAGAAAAGTACCGCGGGATCAATCAAGTCATAATTTTGTTAATTTCAATGTTAAAACCCGTAATGACAAATCTTCTCTGTTTGCAGGACCGCGGACGGACGCCGGCGGAGACGGGTAAGTATGGTGCCTTTACCTACCTTTCGGAACGGCAACTCTCATTTTTGAATTTCCCACATTTCTGGCCGTCGCGTCTAAAAAAGCGAAACCGTCATCTTAAAAAGCGAATTAATAAAATTATAATTTTACCAAAAACGAAGAGCCGTACTATGGGCAACAGCGTCGCTTAACCAGTTTGCAACAAAATTCATGTGCGCGCGGATCGCTCCCTACACGAACTAAACGTATGGTTGTGATGGCGCGGCGTGCAAGCGATTTTGACCTTAGGAGTGGTTAAGCGACGCTGTAGCCCATGGTACCTAAAATTATTGCTGGTACACCAATGATAATATATCAAAACAATCTATCTTTGCAGATACGCTGCTGTATCTGCGGCGCATATTTTATAAGGTTGTGGACCTATTTAAGGCACATGAGGTGGGTGTACGAGTTGCACGAATAGTAAGGCCAGTAAGTATATTCAAAAAACTCTGTCTGACCTACAGTTGTACTTGTCATTTAAACCATCAGATCAGGTCAGCGCAGTGGACAAGATAAATGAGGATCTGGCATGCATCTCTGCCTGGTGCCGCCGGTCAAACTGCCTTGTCCTCAACCCGTTAAAATCAAAGTTTTTTTTTATTCTTTTGTTATTTAGGGGCTTTTAACACTTAAAGGTCATGTCAGCCCCATCATAACCTTATCTAAAACTACTTATCTTATGACCCTATTTATCACACTATTTAGGGCGAAAACATATACAATTCTAGCCTCATCGCTGGTGGGAGCCGACAGAATGCCATGGAACATGCTTACATTTCTTGCATTTAAGTTAAGTTCTGTCATCACCTCTCGTCTCATATTTTCGTTTTGGACACACTCCACCAGCAAATGGTGAACGTCTTCAATTGCACCGCAGATGTTACAATTTGGCGATTCTGACTTCCTCATTAAAAATGCAAATTTGTTAAGTGAAATGTGTCCAGATCGAATCCTTAAGGATATTTTAACTAGTTGCCTAGTTAAATTAGCTCCTGCAAACCACGGAATGCGAGGGGGTTCACATTGCAACGTTTTGTACCATATTCCCTTTTCTTGCGAACGTAAATCGAAGTATTCTTTCCATTTGTTGTAGACTCTATTTTTAACTTTATTTAAAATTTCTGTGTAATGGATTCTAACACATATTTCATGACCATCGATAGATCCTTTTTTAGCTAACATTTCAACCCTCTCGTTTCCTGCTAGACCCACATGGGACGGGATCCACTGTAATCTAAACATACGGCCTTCATTGGATAGTTTATAATTTTTTTGCATTACAGAATATGCTATCGGTACCTCTGCTTGTTCCAGAGTCACATCTAGGCCAGTCATCGTAGACACAAAAATTGCGTTAGGTCGCAAAAATTTGCAAGGTTGTGTGTTTTTGGGATGTTGTTAGGATACATACGAATAGTGTAAATTCAAATTTGCAACCCTGAAAGACCTGTGCTAACTTCGTAGTGCTCGCAAAACCTCAACTTTTTTCAGTTTTTGGCTAACAACTTCTGAAAAATTCATTCTACGGCAAAGTCGTCTATGACACTTTTAAAGAAGATAAAATTACCATCAATTTGAGTGTAATTTCAGCTCTGAGTGTCATATATATCTCGAGATGCTCACTTCAAAAACGGGCCATTTTTTACAAATAAATTTGTAGTAAAGCTTGTGTTTCGAACAAAACATCGTCTAAAATACTCATTCTACGAGCAAAAACATAAGAAATAAAGTTGTAGAACAGCTATTTAGCTTTACTTTAAGAGTAAGAAAAACGCTTAAGGAACAATAATTTTCTTGTCATCAAGTAAAATAAAAATAGTAGGTATAAGAATTTGATTTTCAAGAAATTGAGCTTTGAATGTAAATTGTTATCAACATTGCACAGTTATCTATTAATTGTTAATTTATTATCTGTTTATACACCTTTTTGTTGTAATTGATTAATAAAGGTAATTGACGTGTTGCGTGTTCCTGTCGCGGGTGTAAGCTGAGGTCCCTCCATCACTTCGCCACTGTGACATTATTAAGAAATAACACATTAATATTAATTGTTTTCGATTTGTTTTTATAGGATAAACAATTTAACGCTGATTGGTGTCTTTCTTACCATTTAAAAGAGTCCTACAATTCATCAGGCTTCATTTTTTTGAAATTTCCAATTTTTTTTTTTTGTTTACCTGATAGAAGAGAACTATTATTAGTATAGAGCATTTTTCATAGTCTTGAACTTGAATTAAAGCTAAACAACTGTTCTACAACGTTTTTTTCATGTCTTTCCTCGTAGAATGAGTATTTTAGTCAGTATTTCGATCAAAACACTAGCTTACTATAAATATGAAACTTTTTTGAAAAAATAACCCACTTTGAGGTGTTGTATCTCAAGATCTTTCCCATTCTCTAGATTTAGCCCGCTGAGATTTTTCTCCTACCAAACATGAATAATGTCTTTGCGGGCAAAGATTTTCATCAAGCCAAAAGGTGGTGTCTGAAATGGACCCTCATTTCAGTTACCACAGTTTTCAGGCGATAAAAGAAAAAAATAATGCGTTAAAGAGGTAGGAACTTCGTTAGACTAAATACTCAGAGCTACAAAAAAGATTATGTAGAGAAATAAAACAAAATAATGAAAAAAATGAGATGAGTGCATTCCTGCAAACTAATCGCACTAAGTCATCGATCATTTTAAGATCATTTTATAGGCGCCAGCTACACGCGTGGTATTTACCGTGATCCAACTGCGTGGTATACAAGGGCTTCGCCAGCTCATGGCCCAGGGAGGGGGCAAGTTAATATTAAAGAGGATGAGAATGATATGAATTGTAGGTACAGTCAACAGCACCTAGTGAATTTATTCAAGTTTTGAGATGTGGCAGGATTTATCGGAAAAGCAAGTCAATTGCACGGCCTTAGGACTTTGGTTATTTGCAGTTAGTTACAGTTGGCTACATTTTTTAACCTCTAGGGGGGGGGGGGGCAGCGGCCCCACCCTGCCCACCCCTGACGACGCCCTTGGTGGTATATATCATGGATCACATTCCGTCGATGAATTAAAAACGCATGGCTAGACAGACGCTCACTATTTGCCACGCGGTAATGTTGCCAGATCGTGCATTTTATTACGATTTTCGTACTATTTGAGCTTGTGTCGTACCGTACTTTTGTCGTATCAAATTATTTCGTAATTCTTTAAACAAAATGCAAGAATAGTAGGGTGTAAATCCAAGAATCCGGTACTATCCGGTATTTAGAAATATGGTTAATCAACCAATATAAAAAAAAAACTCAATTTAAGTTAAAATTGATATATTTTTTTGGGGGCCGATTTCGATGAAACACGGTTTTTGGTATTAATTGCACAAGAAAACATCAATGCAATGTTAAAAATAAAATAAAAAATAAAAGATGGCGTCCAACTTTTTTGTTTGTGGGCCGATTATGATAAAACTCGGTTTTTCGTACTATTTTAACAAGAAAACTTCAAAGCAATGTTTAAAATATAAAAAATCCAAGATGGCGGCCTCCTTTTTTGTTTGTGGGCTGATTTCGATAAAACTCGATTTTTTGTACTATTTGGACAAGAAACCATCAACGCAATGCTAAAATATAAAAAAATCCAAGATGTCGGCCAAAATTTTTGTTTGTGTGCCGATTTCGATGAAACTCGATTTTCGGTACTATTTTGACAAGAAAACATCGACGCAATGTAAAAAATAGAAAAATATCCAAAATACGGTTAACTCTATTGTTTGTGGGCCGATTTTACTGAAGCTCGATTTTTGTAACTATGTATTTAGCCAAGAAAACATCAACGCAATGTTAAAAATAAAAAAAATCCAAGATGGCGGCTAACATTTGTGTTTGTGGGCCGATTTCAATAAAATTCGGTTTTTAATACTATTTTGACAAGAAACCATCAACGCAATGTTAAAATATGAAAAAAATCCAAAATGACGGCCAAATCTATTGTTTGTGGGCCGATTTCAATGAAACCAGATTTTTGGTACTATTTTGCCAAGAAAACATCAACGCAATGTTAAAAATAACAAAAATTCCAAGATGGTGGCCGACTTTTTTGTTTGTGGGCCGATTTCGATGAAACTCGATTTTTGGTACTATTTTGACAAGAAAACAGCAACACAATGTTAAAAAATATAAAAAATCCCAGATGGCGAACAACTTTTTTGTTTGTAGGCCGATTTCAATGAAACTCGATTCTTGGTACTATTTTGACAAGAAAACAGAAACGATATGTTAAAAATATAAAAAAATCAAGATGGCGGCCAAAATTTTGTTTGTGGGCCGATTTCGATGAAACTCGATTTTTACACGACTGCCCAAAGCAAAAAGAGTGTTATGTGTTCAGGGTTCATGTATGTTTGTGAGTATGTGAGTTTCTTTATTCCACCATAACTTCTAAATGCCTGAACTGATTTGGATAAATGGGATATCGTTAGAATCCGTACAACATCCCGAGTGACACTGGCTATATTTTTTTTAGAAAAAATCAATATGGCGACTGTACGACGCCATTTTCAAATGTGAAAAAAAATTTTTTTCTTCTATTATTACAATATGGGCATCAAATGAAAGGCCTTGATAAGCACATTCCAAAACTATGTAATATGTCACTGAAATGTGTGAAATAAAAATAAATAAATTAAAAAAATATTAAAAACACGACTGCCCCGCCAAAACGAACTAAAAAGTTAAACAACAAGTGTCATTGCAGTCGGGGGACCTCTTTGATCAAAAATTGTTCCATGATAAGGTCCCCCGACTGCAATGACACTTGTTGTTTAACTTTTTAGTTCGTTTTGGCGGGGCAGTCGTGTTTTTAATATTTTTTTAATTTATTTATTTTTTTGTACTATTTTGCCAAGAAAACATCAACGCAATGTTAAAAATCCAAGATGGCGGCCATTATTTTTGTTTTTGGGCCGATTTCAATAAAACTCGGTTTTTGATACTATTTTGACAAGAAAACAGAAACGATATGTTAAAAATATAAAAAAAATCAAGATGGCGGCCAAAATTTTGTTTGTGGGCCGATTTCGATAAAATTCGGTTTTTGACACTATTTTGCCAAGAAAACATCAACGCAATGTTAAAAATAAAAAATCCAAGATGGCGGCCATTATTTTTGTTTTTTGGCCGATTTCAATAAAGCTCGGTTTTTGATACTATTTTGACAAGAAAACAGATACGCAATTTTAAAAATATACAAAAATTAAAGATGGCAGCCAAAATTTTGTTTGTGAGCCGATTTCGATGAAACTCGATTTTCGGTACTATTTTGACAAGAAAACAGCAACACAATGTTAAAAAATATAAAAAATCCCAGATGGCGAACAACTTTTTTGTTTGTAGGCCGATTTCAATGAAACTCGATTCTTGGTACTATTTTGACAAGAAAATAGCAACGCAAGTTTAAAAATAGCAAAAATCCAAGATGGCGGCCAACTTTTTTATTTGTGGGCCGATTTCGATGAAACTCTGTTTTTCTTTCTATTTTGACAAGAAAACAGCAACGCAAGTTTAAGAATAGCAAAAATCCAAGATGGCGGCCAACTTTTTTATTTGTGGGCCGATTTCGATGAAACTCAGTTTTTCTTTCTATTTTGACAAGAAAACAGCAACGCAATGTTCAAAAACTTTGGTTTTTCGTAAATTTTTGTGTTCATTTTCAATGCTCCGATTCTTGCGGTTGCGGGGACTGTAAAATCTGTGAATTTTTTGACCACCGATGCTTCCGACATAGCATGGGGTGCTCAAGTGAACAATCTCACAATATCAGGCATATGGAGCCCAGAGGAAAGACTTCTGCATTGCAATCAGAAAGAGCTGTTAGCGATTTACAAAACTCTGGAGACTCATGCGCTAGATATGGCACAAAGTACAATCGTTATTCAATCCAACAACCGAACTGCAGTAGCGTATCTTCGCAACGAAGGGGGGACAAAGTCACAATATCTTATGAACCTAGCTCGGTCGATTTTTCGCATTCTAGACGATCATCAGATTCATCTCAAAATCCAGCACATTCCCGGCAGGTTCAACAATCAGGCAGACTGCTTGTCGAGGCATCGCCGACCCCCGGAATAGCACTTACTTCCGAATTGCACAGAGATGGTCTTTGTAAAAATGGGTGTCCCAGTGATCGACCTGTTTGCGTTCAAAACTGCCCGAGTAGTGTCCAACTATGCAACTCTGGATCTCAACGATCACGAGGCAATGTTCCACGACGCATTCAGCGTGATATGGAACTTCCAGCTCGCTTGGATCTTTCCACCACCCTTTCTAATTCCCAAAGTACTGATGCACCTCAATCAAGCCACGGGGACGTATCTGGTTGTGTTTCCTCGTTGGGAAAAAGTTTTTTGAAGGGCAGACTTGAAGTCTCGGGCCATTGCAGCCCCGTTCACACTGACGAACCTGCGACGGTTTCTAGTAGACACGACAACAGGTCTACCACCTCCCAAAGTCCAAGACATAGTACTAGAAATCTGGAAATGTGTGGGTGGGCAGAGACAATAAAGTCGTGGGATTCCAGCCAAATAGATTTGCTCAAATCCTCTTGGCGTCTTTCCACATGGAAAACTTATAAAGTAGCTTGGAATCGTTGGTTAGCATGGGCAAATGAACATGAGGTAAATCCAACAAATCCAAAGGGTTCAGAATTAGCTCAGTTTTTAGCAGACCTGTATATTTAAAAAATGATTTATCCTATAACACGATACTCCTCCATAAATCCGTTATTTCCACGCTCTGTAATGCAGAGTCGTCTGGTAAATTAAGTGAAGATACGTGTTCGAGTGATTAAGGTTGAATGTTGTTTGTATGGGTAAGGAGCGAATTGATACACGTCTTTACGTTATCGGGGTTTATTTCACACTACTTTATGAGACAGCATTACAATGTATTTAAACGCATCAACATACCGCCCACCAAAAGGGCTTAAAGACCTTTTAAAAAGCTTAAATTTAAAAATGATCAATTAACAATGTTAACATAATGTAACTTAATGTAAGTAGAGTAGCAAATTACTATTGACATGCTATAAATAACATTATAACATGCTTGAGCAAAATAAATAATAAAATGATGGACTACAACATTTGTTTGATTAAAAACAAATTGAGTGTCACAAACAGATAGCTTTAATAAGAATATAGTCGATACCTTTATGCTATGTGCTAAATTCATTCTGTTACAAGACCTTTATGCTATGTGCTAAATTCATTCTGTTACAAGAAAATTTATACAAGATAATGCTTTTGCTAAGTTAAATTAATTGCAAGTTCAATTTACATTTTTAAACATTTTTCAAGCTTCAAGCGGACTGTATTTTTGATTAAATTAATAATTTAGATTTTGTGCAAGGTTACAATTACGATATGAAAATTATAATGATATGTGTTTTACAAATTTAAGAAAATATTTGTTTAATTTCTATTGAGACTATCTTGAGGTAAATGACATAATTTAGTAATAGATTATTTGACTATAATATTCCCACTTGTATACAATAAACCCTAGTAAACCCATCAAAACCTGGATGTTTGTCTACAATGCATCCTTAAAACCTTTCGTTTTAATAAACACGATTAGCCTGATTTGAAACTCCTCCTGCCTCTTGACTCAATTCGGTATCTGCTGGAATCTGGTGAGATATTCTGATTGCCATCGTGAAATGTTCCTTGAGCATCGGCTGTAATCAATAAGGTAAGTGAGTTTTTAGCATTTAATGTGAAGGGATGTTTCTGATCCAGTTCCATATTAGTTTTAGTGAACCTTCCGCCCACCCTTGGGAAATCCTTTTCATTAAGGAACGGATTGAGATATTTTATTGACTTTCTTAATTTGACTCTTTTCTTTCCTTTCAGGTGTATGATGTTGTCTTCTGCTAATGTCTGTGCTTGTATGATTCTAATACAGTACATCGATGCTTTTTCTATCTCCGTGGTTGTGAGAGCAGAGTCTATGTTATTTTCACCAATCGACTTGTAATGTAAAAACCTCTGCGTAAACGACTGTTTTCAATAATTCAGTTAAAGTTTCAAAATTTTCATTTTTATAATTCATTGTTTTACTCTGTGGTTCATCTAGATTAAGGTAAGTATTTATAGTTTTCTTTTTCTCTAAATTTATATTTTCAATTAATAATCTTTCTATGTTAATTTCTTTCTGTTTCAAATGTTCTGGTGCGTGCCACCAGATACTGCAGTTTTTCAGTTCGTGAGCCAGTATTTCTCGAGATGCAATATCAGTTGGATTTTGCTGTGAAGGTCCGACTAGTACCTCATCGTTTAGTGTAATATTATTGGTGTCTTCGAAGGATGCGTCGGATACAGGTCTAACCTTGGCAGTTTCACTCTCCTCGTTGATTACTGCGTGGTGTGTTAGTAAGACAGCTGGGTTTTTGAGCTCATTTTGTGGAACCTCTACCATGTGTTGTAGTTCGATATATTTGTCCATTCCTGTAGTGTATTCCTTCTTCAAATATTCATTTTTGTGAAAACGTCTTTCTAAATGTTGTAACCTCTTTAAAGCTCCTTCTTTCATATTTCCTTCAGTTAATGATGATTTCTCAGTTTGGAATGGTAGTTGAACTATATATCTTCCTTCCTGATTTCTTGTTGTTGTTTCTTTTTAATGTTTTCGCAAATCTCATCTTCCTTTGTTAAATTCTCTTTTGTGTCAGTTTCGACCTCCTATAAGTTTTTCAACGTGTTATCTATGTCGAACTGATGATGCATTACCACGATTCTTTCATCTGAAGTTTCTGCCTGTATATTTCCAAACAGTATCCAGCCTAGGCTTGTATTTTGGGCACATGGAGAGCCAGGCGGACCTTTTAGAATCTCTGGTTTCAAGATTTGGGCATAAACTTCAACCCCCAACAGCATGTCTATTCGCCCTGGGGGCCAATTCTACTATTGTACATCGACTAACAAACTATCAACGTTTCGTTACGATTACGCTTCGATCAGGCTTCGATCGTTACTATAAAAGTTATTCTACTATTGGTTTTCACCCAAACGAATCATAACTAAAACGTAACATGAACGTAAACGTGCACGCAATAGAAACCGAACTACAATAGCTCTATCTTGTGTTACCATTATAATAAATCACAAGCTACTTTAATAATAACCGATGATTGAGTGTATTTTACGCGTGATAAATATGTTTTAACTTCAAATTCTTAAACAGTAGGGATAATTTACAAATTAATTAACTGATTATTATCAATTTTTAAAACTAAATGGACCAAATCAGAGGGATCCCGAGCGATTTAGTTACTAAAAAAACAAAAACAAACATGTCATGTATGCATATTATGTGTCAATTGTCAAAGTTTAAAACTGCTAGGGGGGTATTGGGTCCAGTATGTAGTTTCGAATGACGCTGTAGCGACACACGCTGTGGCGAAAAAATGTCTGTGTGGTACGCTGGAGCGAAAAATCATTGTAGCGAAACCCTACCCTTTTGTTTTGTTGATTAAAGTAAAACTTGAACTTTGTGTTATATTTTCAACGTTTTGAGTTTCGTACTAGCATACAATTACATTTCGCCACAAAGTTTGTCGCTGTCGCGTCATTCGAACGTGTGGGTTTCGCTACAATGATTTTTCGCCCCAGCGTACCACACATACATTTTTTCGCCACAGCGTGGGTCGCTACAGCGTCATTCGAAACCACACCCGGGGGTATTATAAGCACGAATGGCTACCAATGCGTCTCCTTCTCGCTGTATAGTAAACAAAAGAGATGCATTGATAATCATTCAGAAAACTGATAAGTTTTGAGCTTGTAATAACCTCCCTAATCGCTGATCGTCGAAGGCGTCGTTTTTATATTTCTAATAGTTTAGCTGGACCACTATGTTTCTGCATCAGGTGTGCCAGATCTTCCATTTTTATACCTCAACAAAAAAAGGCTCATCAGGCTAAACAGCTTTTATAAAGGCGTAATTTTTATATTACTTATAGTTTAGTTGGACCATTATGGTTCTGCATCAGGTGTTCCATTTTCCAAAATTAATTATATTTTATATTCAAGGAAAACAAACAGGATATAAAAGTAGGAACACTAAAAACAAGACTTTTGTATGAACATGCCTTAAACAGTTTTCACTTATAGAACAGTCCATATACAAATGAAGAAGTTATAAAAAATTACAATAACAAATTCATGAAAACAAACAAAAGCAAAAATGCCATAAACAATCATAAGTTGAAATTTAAACATTATCATACCATACCCATATCAAAACATTGTCACATAAAAGAAAGTTTACAATCATATTAAGATTATTTTTCAAAGAAATCAGTACAGATTTTTTTATTAAAATAGGTGGATCTCGCCATAAATAGGTCAACATGCTCAGAATGTTGTTTATACCCTTAACTGTATATAACAGAAAAAGTTTAATTTGAATCCATTCAGTATTTCCAGAGATTAGCGTTTTCAATCAAACAGACAAACAAACAGACACACTTTTTTTATCCTTATTCTATAACGATGGCTTAGAGCACACATGTTCTAATTACAAAAATTGCGATTTTTACTTTTTGAGTGCAAACTGTATTAATTGACTTGCTCTACCGTTTGCACTTACCCACGTGTCGATATTCCATCTCTTTCTATCAAAAACCCAGTGTCACTGTTGTATCAAGTAAGCTTCGGTTATGTCCAAAAGTATTAAAATCCTTTATTTTTACTAATCTGCTACGCAAACTCCATAAGTGATTTAAAGATTCCCTCCCGCGGTATTAGTTACGCACAAAAATATTAAGTACTTTTACGACATGTAATCTAACATATTACATACAATCCAAATATTGTAAGTGCAGTTAATACTAAAACAAAATTAATGCTTGCAACTATTTTTAAGTGCACACATATCACAATGTAAGATAAAACCGGCCAAGTGCGAGTAGGACTCACGCGCGAAGGGTTCCGTCTTCGTTATTCTGTGGTTCCGTACCAAAAAACGGCAAAAAAAAAACAAGTTTGTTGTATGGGAACCCTCCTTTAATATTTATTTCTGTTTTTAGTATTTGTTGTTATAGTGGCAACAGAAATACATAATCTGTGAAAATTTCAACTGTCTAGCTATCACGGTTCATGCGATACAGCCTGGTGACAGACAGACAGATGGACAGCGGAGTCTTAGTAATAGGGTCCCGTTTTTACCCTTTGGGTACGGAACCCTAAAAAGATCTTCTTACTCTTTTAAAGGATGGTGTAATTCCATCGGACTATGAGCAATACTATAGAGACTTACCATCCAGTGCTGAAAATATCAATACCACTGACACTGAAACATCTGATGAAGCAGAGGAAAGTCAGGATGAGTTTAATATTAAAGAAATTTAAATGTTTTCAAATTATAATCACCCAAAGATTGTTAAAAACTTTAGCTTATGATCGAACTAGGAAGAATATAAATTAGCGGCATTTGTTAACTAAACAAACCGTTTACGTTACTTGTTAGTTTATAATCTAATAAAAATAAAGCTTTGAAATGTAAATGGTTTGTTTAGTTCACAATTTTCCGAGTACTTCTAATCTCACGAGTCATATTTATTATAGGATTTAGACTTAGGCTTAAGTAGTGTGAAGTTTTTAAAATCTAACGGTATGTAAAACTAAAGTCTGATTATTAATAACCTACCGTGTTGTAAGACTAATGACTGATTTAAATAAACTTGAATATAAATACTTTCTCTCATTTTGTTAGTGTCTGATTTTATGAGTATCTACTATTCTTAATAACTATTAAAATGTTGTAGAAAAAAACATTAATAAATTATTTACTATGCAATGTTTAATAAACATAAAAATTGTTCTAACCTGTACAAAATATCTTGAATCGGTTTAATAATTTTAATAATAAAAATTATAAAATAATTTATTAAGAATAAAATAAAATAAATATTATTTAATAAAAAATATAATTATAATTTAAGTAATACTTAAATATTATCTAATATTTTTGTTTTGATAAGTACCTGTTACTCTACTAGAATACTAACCCCGCCCCACTTAGTACATTCGTGAATTCAAATTACAAAATTTTAGGGTTCAAATGTACTAAGTGAGGGGTGTTAGCTGGGTTTTCAGCTGATTTTGTTATCAATTTGATGTAATTTCGTCATGAAATTTATTTATTTGTACAACCAAAGAATAAGTCTTACGAATAAACGTAATTTGAATTCCATGTCATAGACAGTTTTCTGTTTTATGATGCTTCAACTTTAAAATGATCTCCTGAAAAATCAACATTTTGTAATTAGAACATGTGTGCTCTAAGCCATCGATAATATGTCTCCATCGCCCCAGATTTTTTTTTAAATATATGTAATGTACAGACACACTTTTTTACTGTTTTATTACATGTAAGGATTTAAGATGGAAAGATGGATGGATATGATGGATTTACCGGCATGAATGGACTAAGCGATGAAATAAGCTACTGGGCAAGATTTTTGGATAGTAGGTAGGTATGTAGGATTTTACGAACTCACGATCAGTCAAATCAAACGCATTGTGGCTTATTTCAACACATTAATTTATTTTTCGGACTCCTCCGAGGTCTACCTCATGAGTGATTTGAAGATATTCCATGTTTAACAACATTTTCAGAACGATCGATTCACAAAAAGCTGATGCGAAGGAACTTAACTTCGGCTGTTATTCCATCGTAAATTTGGACAGATAAGACGCTTGCATTCAGTAGCGTTTCGTTTTATCCATAGGGAAAAAAAATAGTGGAATAGCAGTTAGCGAACCGCTCATGTTCGATTGAGTTAGCAGAATAGCATTTTTAGTTTGAATCGATTGATCGTGAGCTAAACTAAGATATAATTGTAACGGGATCGTTATTCATTTAGCAGAATAGAAAAACGACCAAAAGCTTCATTTTCGTTTCGATTCGTTTCCGATTATGACAGTATTTGTTTAGTAGAATTAGCCCCCTGGTGAATTAAAACTCGGATCGGCCAGGGAGATACCGTGTAAGTGCTGCCAAGTGGTTTGGGTACTCGGTATTGTCTTCGGTGGTAATTGTGATGTTAATTGTGCTGACATAACATATGCTTTGATAGCAAGCTTGAACTTGTTATCACAAGTTGAATGAATCTCTAGTTGCGTTACATGCTTGACTGTAGTTTTTGTAGTACCAACTCCAGTGATAACTCCATTAAAAGATGACCTCTTCACCCTTAACAGTTGTGCTGGGGGTCAATTCTGCTAATGTTAACGTCGAAATCGTGGTTCAGTGGTGTTTGAATGGTAATGCTCTTTGACACAGTTCTTGTTTTTTAAACCCAAAACCGAAACACATTGTGATTCTTAAACCCAAAACGGAAACACATTGTATCTCGATTTTGGGTATAAGAAACAAGAACTGTGTCAAAAAGCACAACCATTCCAACACCATTGATCCACGTTTTTGACGTTAACATTAGCAGACTTGACCCCCTGCTCGTTCGCACATGAAGTTGGCTTGAGAGCCCTGATCGATCAGAGCCCGTAACGTAATCAATCGCCAACTGGTGTCTTTAACAGGAACTAATGCAGTTGCCAGTAAGGCTGTTGATTGCTGCGATGCAAAATGTGTAGATATTGTAACTAGTTTTTCACTGCTGTTTTGATTCTTATTCTGATCTGCTGATTGGTCACCTTCATCTTGTTGAATTTGATTGTGATGCATTCTTATTGTGTTAGACTGACCGTCGTTGTTGGTTTGGTGCAGCAAAGTATGATGACGACGGTTGCATTTGCGACAGGACATTTGATTACGACACCTTGATACGGAATGACCTGACGTCAAACAGTTGAAACACAATTTATTCTTCATGGTGAACTCGCTTCTCTCGCTCGGTTGAAGTTTGCAGAACTCTTTGCAGTGACATAAAGTGTGGTCGGCGTGGCACATATCACAGTCATACTTTTTCTCGTCTGATGAAGCATGAAATGTTTTCTTGTCTGATGAAGCATGAAATGTTTTCTCTTTAACTAATATTCTTTCTTTTACAGCAACAGGGTTTACCATTTCCAGTGTTCGAAACTTAATCTCCAAAACCCTCTTCAAATCACACCACGTGGAAAGTACTTCCGAGTCTTCATGGTAAGAATATTCTTCCCAAGCACGGTGAGTATCAATATCCAGTTTTTGTACAACATTATATATGATTAGTTGATCCCACGACTCAATAGGTATATCTTGATTTTTCAGGTTATTCAAACACTGACTGGTTGTATCCAAAAGATTCTTCAAATGAGTAGCTGACACAGTAGTAATTTTCTTCTGATTAAATAATTTCTTAAGTGACGAGTTGACAATCAAACGTTTATTTCCATATCTTTTTAACGTTTATGTGTTTCAGTAATGACTCGCATTCGCCAACGACGCTAGACTTTAGGTATTGTAATTTCTGAACTTTGCTTAAAGACGTGTTGTTATGTACCAGTGAAGTAAACATATCACGAAACGTAGGCCAGTCTTCATAATTAGAATTGAAATTAGGCAGTTCAATCCGTGGCAATTTCACAAAGGATTCGTGTACTTGTGACGTATTCGTACTACTCGTAGACTGATTCGTTTTCGTATCACTACTCGAAGATGATTTTGAAATCAACATGTCCTTTAAATCTGCTTGTAAACATGTATACAAATCTTCCACAATAAAATAATCTTCGTTTAGAAAATAAGGAATCTGTCCTCTCATTTCCTTCGGAGTACACTTCGTTAATTGCTGATGCGTAGCCTTAAACGTTTTCCAATAGTCTTCTATACACAGTGATTTTGTTTCTAAATAACCTCTCGTTAATCTTTGCTTGGAACATTTCTTTAAGTTTGTTTGTGTTTTTTGTAGTAGCACAAATGTATCTTCTAATAAACTAATTAACTGTTGTTGTTCACTGGTTAACACACTCATTGTTATTATTTGCTTATAAATCCAAACCCAAACACAATACGATGTAATTCACGTAATTCAACAAAACATATATTCTGTGACAAAACAGATGCGTTAGAAAGCGACCTTGCAGTATGTGTGGGTCTCCAGCTTCCTCATAGGCTATAGAGAAATTCTAAGCTTGCCATATTTTAAAGCATAATAGCAGCAATCAAACTTCCAGACAAAATAATAGCAGCCACCATAAGTTCGTTACCATGAGTTGTTTTATGTGTGTGAGCTGGCGACACGTGTCTGCAGCTTACACATCCCGTTAAGGCAAACCAGTGAGGTTACGGTTTTAGACTATAGTCAAAAATTTAGAGCCTAATTGCAGCAATAAGATCCAAAAAAACTAACCATCACACTCAAATACTGTTGTAACTACGAGCATAAAACTGTGTGCGAGCTGGAGACACGTGTCACTGGCTTGCACATCTGTATTTTCGTAATTACTTAAGCTACGATTATGTTATATACCTCAAAATTCTCAGCCGAATTGGAGCATTAGGCTCCAAATTTATCAAAGCTTTAACTCGAAAAGTTTTTTAGCTACGAGCCGACATCTATGTGTAAGCTGGTGACACGTGTCTCTGGCTGACACATGGTGAATTGCTGTAACTGTATATGTTAGAGTTTCGTTTTAAAGATCAAATAATACGTTATAATTGCAGCACACACGAGGCATAATTTCAAATCTCTGGGCCTCTTAGTTTCAAAATTATAAGCCAAAAACCGTTTTCCCGCCAAAAAATTCAAAATAATGGCTCAGAAGCGCCTAATCGCGCCGTAGCCGTTCCGTGCGCTACACTATTGCAATCGAATTTGAACCTAAGAGCTAGTATTATTTTGGTTCATTTTAATTTACGCTCTCGATCGTTTTAATTTCTGTACTGAGAATTTTAGTCTAGGAGGTAGAAGCCGTCTGATATAACTGGTTACCTAATTTTAAAGAAAATCAAAGTCTATTTATTTAGGAATGTTTATATCGCTATGCTTAGTTATTATACAAATTTTGTCTGTCTGTCTGTATGTTTGTTACTCTTTCACGCCGAAATTTGGCATACAGATAGATATAAATATGGCCTGGACTGGAATCGGGATTAACACAATCAAAAAATAAAAATAATCCTATAAACAGTTATAAACAAAATCACGCCATCTGTTCGCGCACCAAGGAATTATTATTATAGCCGTGTAAATATATCAGTGTTTTATCATTAGCACTAGAGGTGGTTAATATAGCATCTAGCGCCATATGTAAAAATTATATGTCACTTAACAGTAAGAAATGTCAAACAATCAGTTTCACAAAAAATAAACATCAAATATTGTACAATTACGATATTAAAGGAGTAGTCTTGGATCGTGTAACCGTTGTTCGTGATCTGGGTGTATTTTTTGATTCAGTATTGTCGTTTAGGCAACACTACGATCATATTTGTAGTAAAGCTAAAAGGATGCTTGCTTTTATAATAAGACAATCCAAACCATTCAAAAACCCGAATTCAATAGTAATACTTTATACATCTTTGGTTAGGAGTATTTTAGAATATTGTTCTAGTGTTTGGTCGCCTTTCTATAACAATCACATTGATAGAATTGAGTCTATCCAGCGCCACTTTTTGAGAAATCTATGTACAAGGCTTGGTTTGAGACGTAAATTACCGGAATACGCTGACCGGCTTACAAAGTTTTCACTTGTCAGTTTGGAAAAGCGTAGACTAGCGAATGACTTATGTGTTTTGCATAAAATAGTTAATGGTGGCTATTGTGATCAACTCTTAAAACAGATAAACTTTAAAGTGCCTACTCGTTCAGTACGTAATTTCCAATTATTTACTATGCCAGCTACAAACAATAATGTTTCAAAAAATGCACCACTCTTACGTATGTGTCATGCATATAATAACTTATGTTCTCAAAAAGATATTTTTAATTGTAGTTTACATTCATTTAAAGTATCACTTCTGCGTGATATTTAATTTAATTACATAACCTGCATTTTTTTTGTCTGAATTTCTCACTTAATAATTTGTTTCCATTTGTTCTTTCAATAAAAATAATTGTTCGAATCTTTTTTAACTTCTTAAATTAAGTTGACTAAATATTTGTTTACTGTTGTTTTATGTCAATGCTGTGTACAATTGTCATAGGGATATAAATTTAAAAAGTATTCTTTAATGTAGATTGCAATGTAATAGTTTGTATTCTGTTATTGTACCTTTAACAATAAAATAAATATATAATAAACGCGCTATGTAAGTAGACGCTATGGCGCTATGAATATCGCGCGTGGCAACAAGTAGCATCATTGGCCGGACGGGTGCGCGGGCATTCATCGCGTGCGCGCTGTTGCTACCGGACGCGTTACGCGCGTTTCTCTCGCAGCACGCTAGGTATGAGTATAATATCGCGCGCGACCTTATATTGTGTTAGTTCGATTAGCACTTTTATGACACAACGAAGTCAATTAGTAAGTATTATGTAAAAGCTATTTAGCTAAGCAAAGTTAGTGAATGCGAGATATGGTAAAACAACCGTATATCAAACGTCAATAAGGTCAAAATCTCTTGCACCAGTTTTTTTTAACTGGAAAACCTTGTCTAGTGATTACAAGTTAGAAAAATGAGTGCAAGCGATTTTCAACCTTATTGACATTTATCAAAATCACGGTTTTTAATGAAAGATCAAAGTTAGTAAACGAGAATACGGCAAAAAATCAACCAAATTTTAAACGTCAATAAGGTCGAAAATCGCTTGCACCTGTTTTTTCTTACTAGAAAACATTGTCTAGTGATCACAAGTTAGAAAAATGAGTCCAAGCGATTTTCGACCTTATTGACATTTATCAAAATCACGGTTTTTAATGAAAGATCAAAGTTAGTAAATGAGAATACGCCAAAAAACCAACCGAATTTCAAATGTCAATAAGGTCGAAAATAGCTTGCACCTGTTTTTCTTAACGATAATTTAAAGACATGAAATACACCTAATTTTATCGACAAAAACACCCACATGTTGGGGTCTATCCCCAATAACTAAGCATAGCGATATAAATATTCCTAAATAAATAGACTTTGTTTTTCTTTAAAATTAGGTAACCAGTTATATCAGACGGCTTCTACCTCCTAGACTAAAATTCTCAGTACAGAAATTAAAACGATCGAGAGCGTAAATTAAAATGAACCAAAATAATACTAGCTCTTAGGTTCAAATTCGATTGCAATAGTGTAGCGCACGGAACGGCAACGGCGCGATTAGGCGCTTCCGAGCCATTATTTTGAATTTTTTGGCGGGAAAACGGTTTTTGGCTTATAATTTTGAAACTAAGAGGCCCAGAGATTTGAAATTATGCCTCGTGTGTGCTGCAATTATAACGTATTATTTGATCTTTAAAACGAAACTCTAACATATACAGTTACAGCAATTCACCATAACGTGTCAGCCAGAGACACGTGTCACCAGCTTACACATAGATGTCGGCTCGTAGCTAAAAAACTTTTCGAGTTAAAGCTTTGATAAATTTGGAGCCTAATGCTCCAATTCGGCTGAGAATTTTGAGGTACCTATATAACATACATAATCGTAGCTTAAGTAATTACGAAAATACAGATGTGCAAGCCAGTGACACGTGTCTCCAGCTCGCACACAGTTTTATGCTCGTAGTTACAACAGTATTTGAGTGTGATGGTTAGTTTTTTTGGATCTTATTGCTGCAATTAGGCTCTAAATTTTTGACTATAGTCTAAAACCGTAACCTCACTGGTTTGCCTTAACGGGATGTGTAAGCTGCAGACACGTGTCGCCAGCTCACACACATAAAACAACTCATGGTAACGAACTTATGGTGGCTGCTATTATTTTGTCTGGAAGTTTGATTGCTGCTATTATGCTTTAAAATATGGCAAGCTTAGAATTTCTCTATAGCCTATGAGGAAGCTGGAGACCCACACATCCTTGCAGTTTGTTTACTAGTTTTTTGTCGCCGAAGCACAGAATATAAACTCTAACGCGAAAAGAAACGACACTTGCGCATGTATGCTCGTAAAATCGCTCGCGGCTATGTGTGCGTGTCTGGAGGCGTGCGGGGGCAGCGCGCGGCGCGCGGGGGCAGCGCGCGGCGCGCGGGGGCAGCGCGCGGCGCGCGGGGAGTGCAGCCGCTAGTCGCCGACTTACCCGGCCAAGGGTTCTACTGTCGCTCGCCGCTCACTTGGCCCATCGCAATCCGCATTGTATGTACCGCATTTCTCACGGACTGACTACGCGACGCGACGCAACATTATTTAATTGTTAGATAATCATGCCCGGCGGCGGGCATTATTGTTGTATTTGTTGTTGTGGCAACAACCAAAAACAAAATCCTGACAAAAGTATCTTCGTATTTTAAAAGTTAAAATATACGAAATATTAGTCATGCCCTTACCCTTCCATTTACCTTACTTAAATTATAAAAAAGATCTAAAAACAAGGATTTCAGACGATTAAACTCGTAAACTCGCAAGTAGCTAAAGCCTAAAATTGACAATAAATAAAAAAAAATACAAATCAAATCTTTCATTAACATGTTAAGGATTAATAAATTTATTATAAATAACAGAAAATATAGTATAAGAGTTGCAATTTATGATGTATCTACCCTACCTAATATAATTTAAAGATTACAAAAAGTTATTATAAATCAAACCTATCTTTCATTAACATGTCCTTGCACAAGTTTATATTTCCTAACATACTATGTTATCTCCTTTGTTACAAGTCTAAATTCGGTATCAACCCTAGCGCTTCCACGCTCTGGCTCAAGGTCGCTGGCGCTCGAACTCTCATGTACAGAGTGTGTCACGGCTGTGGCCGAAGTCCGATAACACGCACAAAAAACCGGCACTGTAATGCAGTCTATTGTTCTCGCTGGGTCGTCCTTTGTGTTGCTACGTATTTAAGGTTGAATGTTGTTTGTATGGGTAAGGAGCGAATTGATACACGTCTTTACGTTATCGGGGTTTATTGCACATAGGGCTGCCATCCCCGGATTTGTCCTAGTTTGGAGGGCGTCCGGGGAGCGTCCGGGCGGGGTTCTGGTTGTAGTCCGGGGAAAACCCGGACTATAATTAAAGTCCGGGTTATGGATCAAACTCCGCTCAAAAAAGTACCTACTATATTCATTCAGCGCACGTGCTACCGGGCGCCTCACTTCACTACGCACCCCGCAAAAAATCACGCTGCGCGGCCTATTCTTTTTTTTTACTATAAACAAGCACCGCGCATCCCGCTAAATATCGCGCTGCGCGGCCCTTTTTTGTTTTACTATAAACAAGCACCGCGCACCCCACAAATAATCGCGCTGCGCGGCCCATTTTCCTTTTTTACTATAAACAAGCACAGCGCACCCCGCACAATATCGCGCTGCGTGGCCCATTTTTTTTTGCTGTAAACAAGCATCGCGCACCCCGTAAAATATCGCGCTGCGCGGCTCATTTGTTTTTGCTGTAAACAAGCACCGCGCACCCCGCGAAAATCACGCTGCGCGTCCTATTTTACTCTTTTGCTATAAACAAGTATAATGAAACTACAGTAATAAAGGTAAACCACTTTTACTTTCTTCACTGGAATACACCATGAATATTATTAACTAGGCTATAACAACGATACGTTAGCAGTTTTTCCTAACTACTTGGCTTCTCGACTGTTGAACAGTGACTGAGCCCGCAACTGACTTTCGTCGACCGTTCTGCCGCCTATCCCCACCGCTTACCTCCCCATTCCACTACAAATGGCGGGAAAATATGGCGGGAAACGGCGGAGCTAAGCGGCGGTGTTGCCAGGCTATTAAACTAAAATACTACTATTATCCTTTCAATTTGATTCAAAATCATAACAATAAAATGGATTTATTACTATCAAACGACAAAACGTCACATTCGTCCATCCTGACCTCGTGCATGTCCTCGTGCACGGTCAACTCAACAATATTATAGGTTATAATTGTCAACTCAATACTTTCATAATAATATCGTCACATTCGGCCGGTTGTATGTTAACTAATACCGCATTCTATTAAACAAACTTATTGGGTTTAACGTATTGTTATATTTTTTAATTTGAGAATTCTCATTTACTTAATTGTTATAATTAATTTTGTGGATTAATGAATGCTAAAAAGAGAGAATCTACTGAATCTGCCACCATTTCAAAAATGGGAGGCCCCTCCAAGAAAGAAATGGCGAAAGAAAACTTGGAGAGGGTTGTCGATCTCCGTCTTTTATGTTTAATAATTTATTTACAAGAGGAACTAACTGTTGTAACTTATCGCGCCTAGTATGATCATGAGATCATAAAGCTATAACATTTTTAAAATCCAGTAAGATTGTGACACAAATATTAACTCTAAAACATCTTAAAATTATTACAATTTTTTTACCACAATAAGCAATCAAATTATTTATGAAAGTACAACATTTCTTATTAGGTCTTTCTACTAAATTATAAATTTTATTAAAATATTTAATAAGAGAAAAGTACAAAAAGTAAATATAACAGTCGACAGCCTATTTACCATGAAAGGGTAAACAAATTCAATTACAAATTGTTGACTTTTGACAGATAACGTGACGTGCTGCCGACTACCTAACTGAAATTATCAATGATATCAACTTATTAAACCCACAATAGGTATACAATTTCAATTTACTACACTTGCTAGCTATGTAAAACGCAAGGTAATCGTTTAATTATTAAAGTTGCGTTGCAACAATCATTATGAGTATATATTATTTTTATTTATTTCACAATTCACACCATGAGCTAGGTACTTATAATATTTAATTTAGCTAGACTAGAACTACCTATTTTGACAGGTTCTGAATAAGATTTAAATATATTTGATAAATCAATGCATAGGAATTTGGGTCCGTTTCTATGTTCAACCAGATAATTGCAGCTGAAACCTATTAGCCGTCGCAGCCTGTTGTCATCGTGTCACAAAAACTAGGATCGACCAATAACGCAACAGTCGTTTCTACCATCCAGTCACGCGTCGCACATCGCGCCGTCGTCACCTTAGCGACATATAACGCATCGGCATCTTGTCAGATGCAATATGTTTCTGAAATATATAAAACATAAACGACAGTAACCGTCCCTAAATCATAGGACAAACGTCAACAAAATAAAACATCAGAGTCAAAAGGAAATATATTTGAATCTATTCATGAGAACTGTTTCTTTATGAGATAAGAAAAATATTATGTGACATTACACATTCACATACTTATATACATAATCATATCTAGTTGCATAGTTATTAAACATTAATTTATCATGACAATTTATTCATTTTATTCCACAATTTGTGGTTCTCTTGCATTTTATTATGTAATGTCAATATAATAAGTCTATGTGTAATGAGCTCAGTTTTAGTAATTGCTAATGTAATTAGTAGATGCAATAAATAATTATGAATATGAATGTCATTACTCGCGGGGCCACCGTTTGCCACTATGTGGACACGGCCTGTCAAGACGTTATATTCAAACCAAAGCTATAACTGAGGATACATATGGCCCATAGACGCGACAACACACTTGGCCGCTTACTAAGTACTAGTACCACACGTAAGGACACTGGCCCATAGACGCAACATACCTAGTCTGGCCCATAGATGCGATACACTTGCCGCTTACTAAGTACCACACTTAAGAACACACTTGGCCCATTGACGCAACATACCTAGTCGCCTAAACACCACACTTAAGGACAAATGGTTCATATAATAGTAGCTTACGCACTGCTAGGTACCTAATATTGTGAGACTTATTTTCTCAAATATAAATATAATTTATTCAAATTAACCATAGCTACATTAGCATCCAATTGCAATAATATATTATAAACCAAGAGATAACCAAGTAAAATGAAGTTGTGTCTTAAAGAAGAACGCAGACTAAAGTCAACTTATTTTTTTGATAGATCTTCGTTCGTAATTGACTTCTGATTGTTTGTGAAAGTACACCAATATTCAAGGGCCTGTGCACTAAGCTTAACAACAACAACTTAAATAATCGTTTGCAGATGACGATTCAAATATGAAATTGAAATCGCATTATGTAGTCACATAAACATGTAATAAGCATATAACAACCTAGCCTTGTAAACCGCTAGCGCTTCTAGCCAAACCGTAGGCGCATCTAGCCAAATCTCAGGCGCATCTAGCCAAATTAAAGGCGCATCTAGCCAAAACATAGGCGCATCTAGCCAGACCATAGGCGCATCTAGCCAAACCATAGGCGCATCTAGCCAAACCATAGGCGCATCTAGCCAAACTGATGGCACATCTAACCAAATCATAGGCGCATCTAGCCCTGTAAACTGATGGCACATCTAGCCAAACTGGATTTGCATCTAAATAATAAACAAATCATTTATTTCCCAGAATATGGTAGTATACATTGATAACATTATAATATAACAAAATCTGTATAATTATCCTGCCTTTGTTAGGCGTAGAAATCTGTCAGTAGCTAGGTGATTATAAAATTTAAATTTGAAAATCGATAATCATTAATTTTTACAACTACTTTTCATTACCCATCATTCCAATAAATAATTTAAAATCCCCATAAAATAAATGTTAAACCTTAATGTCAAATATGATATATGACATTAATAATTATAATAATTGCCTGCCAGTACAATGTTAATTTAAATTAAAGCAATAAGATATTAATTACGACTAGCCAAACCATAGGCGAATCTAGCCCTGTAACCTGATGGCGCATCAAGCCAACCGAAGGCACATCTAGTCAAACTGAAGGCACATAAACTGAAGGCGCATCTTGCCAAACCGAGGGCGCATCTAGCCAAAACAAAGGCACATCTAGCCAAACTGATGGCGCATCTAGCCAAACTGAAGGCGCATCTAGCCAAACTGAAGGCGCATCTAGCCAAACTGAAGGCGCATCTAGCCAAACTGAAGGTGCATCTAGCCAAACTGAAGGCGCATCTAGCCTTATAAGCCGCAGGCGCATCTAGCCAAACCGCAGGCTTATCTATACATATAAAATGTTGGCGCATCCAACGTTATATAAAATTACGGCGCATCTAAACTTATAAAATGAAGGCGCATCTAAACTTATAAAATGAAGGCGCATTTAAACTTATGAAATGAAGGCACTAGCCTTGTGATTGTGAAACGAAGGCGCATCTAATCTTATAAAATAAAGTCGCATTAAACCTTATAAAATGTAGGCGCATCTAACCCTATAAAATGAAGGCGCATCTAGCCAAACTGAAGGCGCATCTTGCCAAACCGAGGGCGCATCTAGCCAAAACAAAGGCACATCTAGCCAAACTGATGGCGCATCTAGCCAAACTGAAGGCGCATCTAGCCAAACTGAAGGCGCATCTAGCCTTATAAGCCGCAGGCGCATCTAGCCAAACCGCAGGCTTATCTAATCATATAAAATGTTGGCGCATCCAACGTTATATAAAATTACGGCGCATCTAAACTTATAAAATGAAGGCGCATTTAAACTTATAAAATGAAGGCGCATTTAAACTTATGAAATGAAGGCACTAGCCTTGTGATTGTGAAACGAAGGCGCATCTAATCTTATAAAATAAAGTCACATTAAACCTTATAAAATGTAGGCGCATCTAACCCTATAAAATGAAGGCGCATCTAGCCAAACTGAAGGCGCATTTTGCCAAACCGAGGGCGCATCTAGCCAAAACAAAGGCACATCTAGCCAAACTGATGGCGCATCTAGCCAAACTGAAGGCGCATCTAGCCAAACTGAAGGCGCATCTAGCCTTATAAGCCGCAGGCGCATCTAGCCAAACCGCAGGCTTATCTAATCATATAAAATGTTGGCGCATCCAACCTTATATAAAATAACGGGGCATCTAAACTTATAAAACGAAGGCGCATTTAAACTTATGAAATGAAGGCACATCTAAACTTATAAAATGAAGGCACATCTAGCATTGTGACTGTGAAACGAAGGCGCATCTAATCTTATAAAATGAAGGCGAATCTAATCCTATTAAATGAAGGCGCATCTAACCTTGTAAAATAAAGGCGTATCTAACCTCGTAATGAAAGCACATCAAACCTTATAAAATTTCATTCATATAAATCTCAATTTTTTTTATCATTCTAGTATCAAGAGTTATACCTTATTATAAGTCGAAGGCGCGTTTAGCCTTACACGTTGAACGTGTGCCTAGCTTTGAAAGTAAGTTGTATATTTTCATTCATATCAATATATTTTTTTTATAATAGAAAACCAACAACAGTTATTAAAAAAGGCGCATCTCACCTTGTAAAATAAAGGCTTACCTAACCTTATATAAAATAAAAGCACATCTAAACTTAAAAAACGTCACCCTTATAAATTCTCAAACCTCTTCATACAGGTACCTTACTTTAAGTCGAAGGCGCGTTTAGCCTTGTCCTAGCCTTACAAACTGAATGTGCATCTAGCCTCGAAAGTCAATGTTTTAATAAATTTTCATTCATATAAATATCTAGTTTAATTACATAGGGCTGGGTGAAATATTTAGACTAAGTTTCATTTTAGTTGGAAATATTTCATAAATTTCATATAAGTAAATTCAAATATACTAGGGACTAGGAGTGACGGTATTTACAAATATTATGTACATCTTTAATGTAGGTACTTAATTAATACAACATAAATAAATCTTATCTTGTAAACTAAAAGCACGTCTAGCCTTGTAAAACGAAGGCACGTCTAGCCTTGTAAACCGAAGGCGCATTTAGCCTTGTAAACTGAAGGCGCGTCTAGCCTTGTAAACCGAAGGCGCGTCCAGCCTTTTAAACCGAAGGTACGTCTAGCCTTTTAAGCCATAGGCGCGTCTAGCATATCAAACCGAAGGCGCGTCTAGCCTTTTAAACCGAAGGCGCATCTAGCCTTGTAAACCGAAGGCGCGTCTAGCCTTTCAAACCGAAGGCCCATCTAGCCTTGTAAACCGAAGGCGCATCTAGCCTTGTAAACCGAAGGCGCGTCTAACCTTTCAAACCGAAGGCGCGTCTAGCCTTTTAAACCGAAGGCGCGTCTAGCCTTTCAAACCGAAGGCCCATCTAGCCTTGTAAACCGAAGGCGCATCTAGCCTTGTAAACCGAAGGCGCGTCTAACCTTTCAAACCGAAGGCGCGTCTAGCCTTTTAAACCGAAGGCGCGTTTAGCCTTTTAAACCGAAGGCACGTCTAGCCTTGTAAACCGAAGGCGCGTCTAACCTCGTCTCAAAAATTTATAGAAAACAAATATGCCTAGAATAGAAATACCTAAGAGCCGGTTCTCTTTAAATAAAATTTCAAAGTAGCGAAATATTTCCTACCAACAACGATTAGTTTTAAAAGCGTTATATTTTTTACAAAACTAAAAAAAAACATTTAGGAACATAAAAATGACATCAAAATTATTACCTTTTACTAGTAAACCGAAGTTTAAGTTTTATTTCTTCAAAACTAATATAGGACAAATAATGTGCTTCAAAGTAAACTTAAATCATTCATTTAGGAACACATAAATCAAAATTATAATCTTTTACTAGTAAACATACTGCGCATCACCATGGAAAAAATAAAAAAATAAACGTAGCTCGCACACCAGATCTTTCGTATTATTCATAAAGATAAGTAGACACAGTTTTTTAACTGTAAGATCACTTCTCTGAAATCACGTTAATTAGTGAAATCGGCAATTTTTGTGAACGGCCTCTTAATAGAATAAGAATTAACTTCTTGAATTATAATAAAACTCTTTAAGGGTCCATCATAGGAAAACATGGTTTGCGGGGGTCATACCCTTATATAGAGAGCGTAAAGATGTAGCCACAAAAACAAACAAAAAGAAAACACGACAAGCTAAAGAGATTTTCTAGTAGCTAAAAGATCAAATTGCGTATGAACCTCACAGACAATTGCAAGAAAAATAAGGATATCATCAAAAGTGCTTGCGTAGGTTCACATTTTTGGCGCAAATAATAGCGGAAACGTACTGAATTCTACATCGAAATACACTTTAACATACTGTGAAGTAGCTCCATTAACCTTTATAAAAAGAAAGATAATTGTGATAAAGGTGATAAAAAAAAACACAGAAAAAGTACAGAAGTGAGGCTACCCTCCATATTCTTTACACGTAAAGTAAAAGACAGACAAATGCTTACGCGTAACCGAGCTTTAAACTACGACTATAGCGTCATGGTACTACTAAAACCCTTTTGAAGATCGACATAACTTGGTGCCAATTCTACATAAAGTATCACGTTATCCGTTTTATTCTCCGACTACTAACGACAATTACAATGGTATGAAATATAAAAAAATAACTTAATAACCTCTGCGGAACACATTGTCCGAAATAAAAATACGCAGTAACATAGATAGGTACTTAAAATATACACAGTTCTTATTTTCATAATTCATTATGTAATGCATACCCAGAGTTTAAATCACGAAAGTTACAGTTGGGCAGTTAAGATAAAAAAACTTTCATTTCATGACCTCGCTTTACAATCATGGACATTACTATTCCAATATCAACGCACTATTTCATCATGCTGACGACGCTGAGTGTAGTTTTGTGTGCATGTGCAGTGTATGCACGACCGAAGTGTAGCCTCGGCCACGTGCAATGATTGTCGAGTGTGTATGCACGATCGAAGTGTAGCCTCGACCACGTGCAATGACTGAGTTGTGTATGCACGGCCGAAGTGTAGCCTCGGCCACGTGCAATGAGTGCGAGTTGTGTATGCATGGCAGTGCAAATTGTAAAAGTAAGAATCTCTTTCAATGCAATAAAATTTGAAACTACCCAACTGAATTTCGTAATTTTAGCTCGGTTTAAAACGTTAAAAATCGTGAGCGTACATACCTTGGTTCTTCCACTGCTGATTTATAATGAAACTACAGTAATAAAGGTAAACCACTTTTACTTTCTTCACTGGAATACACCATGAATATTATTAACTAGGCTATAGCAACGATACGTTAGCAGTTTTTCCTAACTACTTGGCTTCTCGACTGTTGAACAGTGACTGAGCCCGCAACTGACTTTCGTCGACCGTTCTGCCGCCTATCCCCACCGCTTACCTCCCCATTCCACTACAAATGGCGGGAAAATATGGCGGGAAACGGCGGAGCTAAGCGGCGGTGTTGCCAGGCTATTAAACTAAAATACTACTATTATCCTTTCAATTTGATTCAAAATCATAACAATAAAATGGATTTATTACTATCAAACGACAAAACGTCACACAAGCACCGCGCAATACCCGCAAAAAATTGCGCTGCGCGGCCCATTTTTCTCTTTTATAATATACAAGCACCGCGCACCCCGCAAAAAATCGCGCTGCGCGGCCCATTTTTTTGGCTATAGAAAAACACCGCGCACCCCGCAAAAAAATTCCTGGCCGCCCCTGGCTGTTTAGGAATTGATTTTGGCCCGCTACGGTTTCAAACTACTAAACCTGGACCCTAGCCCTCCACAAAATTGTGTTGGACACCCCGGCTCTACATCATAACTAGTAAAACACACTATTTTATGCGAAAAAAGGCTTAAAATACAATTTTTTTTTCAGTCAAGTATTCGGAAAAAAAAATTCCCTAGCCGAAAGTGAATATAAAAAAAATGAAATGTCCGGGGTCAAGGCTCCAAAGTCCGGGGTTTTTAAGCTTCCGGTCCTGGGCGGCAGGCTTTAGAGATGGCAGCCCTAATTGCACACTACTTTATGAGACAGCATTACAATGTATTTAAACGCATCAACAATACGTTAGTAAAACATATTCTGAAATCTATTTCCCCTGAAATGCAACGATGTGGCTCAGAAAGCCCTTTAATTGGATACCACACATGATGACACAGGTTGTAGAACAAAAACAATTTTCCCATACAAAAAGAAATATAACATCATAACTCCTCTCCTAAGGGAAGAAATTTTAAGAAATGCGGGCCCAAAATATTGTTTTGAATTCAAGTATATTTGTCCCAAACGGCTATGCTGTACATCGATTTTGCGGTTTTCCATTGATTTTGAGCTTGTACGCCGACCACTTTAAAAGACAATTAAAATAACATTCACATTCATTTGTAAAACTTAATGTGACAAAATACCTATTACAAGTCGACAGCAAATTACCAAATGACAGAAGTCAACAATTTTGATTTAATTTGATTAATTATTACTGTGAGGAATGCGTCAGCGTATGCCCTGTGGCATGCATACCATGCGTTAATTCCAATGACGCATGCCTCAGCGAAGAGGAAAGTGCAAGACGAAAGCGCATGAGTGTAATCTCAGGCCTATGTAAGTAGGTAACAACCATTTTGGCCGAGACCGAGACATAATTTTTGGCCGAGACCGAAACCGAGATCTCGGTCGGTCCTTAGGCGGCCATTACATGGTCATGCAAGCGTCAGTCAAATTCCATCAGTCATGAATTACGTTTGAGTGATGGTGACTGATGGAATTTTATCGACATTACACGGTCATTCTGACTGATCGTCAGTCATACGCAAAAATTCACAAAGAATACACTTGTTCATGTATAAATTATGGATATTCATTAAAGAAAGGCCTGTAATTTAATTTTGAATGCGTTGTTGAATAAAAAACGGGTAAAAAGAAAGCGTTGGGTAAAAGATTAGATATTAAAAAGGGATTTCTAAACCCATACAAACTTGTTTGAAAGATGCGTTTTTTGATACTTAAAAAACAAGTTACCATATGCAAAAAGCTATAGGTAACTAAAAATAAACATTATTGTTGGAAACGGCTCCTTTGCTCTGGACCACTATTACAACATACCCTGTCCTGTAATTTTTACCCTGTGTTTACGCGTATGCGCCTGAACGTTTGCTTTTAGCAATCATGTCAAAGTAATCTAATTTTTATCATGTGTGGTAGGAGTTTGTATGTAACTGCAGGTAGTCTGTATGAAATTGTATTTTTTTACTTCACTTTTCTACATTGTCACGATCAGATCATCTGCGCTTAAATTAAGCTTTTTTTTATCAAAATTATAAGTTTTGAGAAGATTCCGAGTTTCATTTGAAGCTCCTTTATGTTATATAAAACACCCTGTAATTTTATGAGATGTGCACAGCACAGAGACAGCTTGCCAGAGTAAAGTCACAGACTATTTTTACTTAATTATATGTTTCCATCAACAATAGCCTAAAACTACATACATACAGTCAATTTGTCTTAAGTCCCTAGTTAAAAATCAATAAAATTATTATAAGTAGGTAGGTATGTACTAGAGATGCGCCGAATGTTCGGCCGAATATTCGTATTCGGTACATTCGTCATATTTTTTCATGTTCGTATTCGGCCGAATATTCGGTTAATTTGCCAAATGATTACCGAATGTTTTAATTACTTATATTAAAAATATTTTATTAAATACTAGTAAGGTAAACTACTTAATTGCCTATTAAATAAGTGTGGTTTATTCCGAAAGTACAAAGTTTTTCTAAACGAAAAAACACCACTTTGTGTACCAATTATTTATTGAAAATTAAAAAAGATTAACTTTAACTATCAATTAAAATATCATTTTAATCAAATGAAAATGAATTTCTATGAAACTACCAAAATTTTAAAAACACTGTTTTGAGTAAGTATCTAACAACTTTTTCAAAAAATGTTTACCAAACACAAGTATTAAAATGTATAATGAAATTAAGTTTTTTTTAATACATGTCAATATTTATGTTTAATAAAATTCTATGAAATCAATAACCAAAAAGATATCTTTAGTAACAAATATTAGTTCAGAAATGAAAAAATAAATAATTCAAGAAACTTTAAGAATCAATTGAGGTTTTAATGAAATTAAAATTGAAAGAGAGCGGTGTATCGACGGCGCGAGCTGCGGGACACAGAGGGGCGATGGCAAACAGCGCCCGGCAGGCTGTTTATCTAAATTAAAAACCACCTAGCGACCGGTTTCAGTTCACAGTTTTTCACACTTTTCTTTGGTATGTTTTTTATCCCAAAAAGAAATGGCAATGCTTCACATTCATCTGTCAAATGAGACCTTAGCTAGGTTGTTTTTAATTTGATAATCTGCCTGCCGCTCTTGTACAGATGTGTACAATCCCGTTTACCGCGTAGAATTGAACCGAATGATTCGGCCGAATATTCGGTTCGGTACATTTTGGACCGAATATTCGGCCGAACATTCGTATTCAGTTGAACCTACATTCGGCGCATCTCTAGTATGTACCAAGTCTTATACATTAACATAACATTAATTGCATTATTATGCTAGAAAAGTGTCCGACTCCATCGCTGGCCGCGCGCTGACTGACGCTTGACTGATGAAATCCCATTACACGTTCACTCAAAACTCATGACTGATGGTTGCATGACGAATATCCAAATATTCGTCAGTCACCATCATGCAACCATCAAGGTCGAAACAAATTATCGGACGCGGCTTACTGCCGCGGCTGATCTGAGGTGTGCAAACTATCGGATGTAGTAGGTCGCGGACGTATCCGATAGTTTGCACACCTCAGATCAGCCGCGGCAGTAAGCCGCGTCCGATAATTTGTTTCGGCCTTCAGTCACCCCATTACACGGTAGGTTAATCGTCAGTCACGGCCGTGACTGTGGTTAAACTGACAGCAAAACCTACCGTGTAATGGCTGCCTTATTCAAAATTAACGTGCAGGGTTGCCATATTGGGCGATATGTCGCAATTTGGGCTACCTCGCGACCGAAATTGCGACTTGTTTTTCGTACTTTGCGACAGCCCCAAATTGGGCTACTTCATAAATTTTTGCGCGATTTTTGGGCTACTTCACTCCGCTGGCAGAAAACCGTTAATCCGTTAACAGTTAATTAACAAAGTGCTTAACGATGTAACTTTTAAGTTAACTCGAAAAAACATTAACGTTCTTCTTAACTTCCGTTACTTTTCACTTCACACACACAAGACCCTTTCTTATTGAAAATAAGAATTCAATAATTAATATATTACATTACCTATTAGAATTTTACTGTTTTTTGTAATTTTTAGTTGCGGATGACGTTGATGTGTATGTTAATTTGACAAGGTTCCAGCGCATTACCAATTGACGGGGATAGTATATGAGAAAATTACAATTGTTTTTCGTTTTTGAGGTTAAAATCATGGCCGCCAGGCGCATTACCAATTGACGCGGATAGTACAAACAAACCGCCCATACTTAACCTCAAAAGTACTTTTTTATTACGTTTTATAAATATAAGAATATCATTGATAGCTTACCTATGTTGTTCAAGTTGTATTTATGGTGTTAATTTACTGAAACTTAACGTATTTGTGGAATAATTACGAAAAATGCGCAAAGTTTTGTTTACAAACATTCTTTCCACGAGTTGGCTGGAGGGTACCAATCTTTAGACAATTTTTAAGATCTGAACTTGTTGAACCGATGTTGTCCTAAGATCACAGCCTTTGGAACTCCTGGTCAAAACCTTATTAAAACGATATCACTGATCTAAACGTGTTCAAAAAATATTAGTTTTAAACCATACAGTTTGTCTTTGAAAATAGGACCCATGGCAATTTGTTTTTTTTATTAAGTACCCGGTAGGTAGGTAGGTAGGAACCTACTTTACAATAAGTGCGTGCGTATGATTCACTAGCGGCCGCCCGTGACTTCGTCTGCATGATAAGTATTTTTGCCATCCCTCAAAAACAGTAAATACTTTTATTCTAGATACCTTCCGCCCGCGAAATCTTCCACGTGGACACGGTAGAGAAATTTCTTTACCGTGGCGTAGAGCGTAGACAATAGAAAAATTAGCGTAGACAATTCCCAGGTACCTTGGTATCCTTTTTGCCTGCGATTTAACAATAAGGCGAACAGTTTAAATGATCTCCTTAGTGTATGGTATGAAATCTAGTACTACGGAGAGTTCAAGCTGTTTCCCAGGTTCTACCCACCCGAACTAGATGAAATATAGCTTAGGTTTTAAGTTAGACCCTATGCTACCAAACTGTGAAAATCCCATCAAAATCTATTCAGTGGCTTTTGAGTTATTTGCGCACAAGCATAGAGTCTTCTGTTTTATTATATGTATAGATGTTGTGATGTCCTGTGCAATTGTCTACCGTCCCTTGTCCTGTTTTGTTTCAGGTCTCACCCCCAAAAAAATATGGGGAATATTCTTCTCACCAGTTTGTGCCAATTGGCTATTGGGGAGGTGGTGGAGCGAGCGTAAGTATCATTTATATTATTTCCTTTCTTTTAATAATACTTATTGTTAATGTTCTGTGACTTGGCCGTTGAGTTCGAATCACGAAAGATGACCACAAATGGCGCTCATCTTCGCGTCTTAACTCATGAAAAAAAGACTTTAGACAAAATAATATTTCATATTATTGATATAGATCAGGGGTGCCCATACTTTTTCTTAAGGAGATCGACTTGGCGAAAATTTATGACTAAGTGATCGACATTTTGACCATTTAACCTATCAAATATTTTGCAAGAAAAAAAATTGGGTGCAAAATGTCAAATCTGTTATCCTTGGCGATCGACCTTAAAACCTCTCGCGATCGACTGGTCGATACAAACCAACCAAGAGAATCCATGTAGCGACCCCTGTCGCTGAGCTAGTATTTGTAATTTTTTACATTTTGTTTTAAGATTGGCGCGCCACCGCGCCCGCCGCGACGCCGACCTTCGGGCAAACCATGGCGCCGAAGTTGCGGTCGCGGCCGCGACTGGCGCCCTGGCGGGGGCCGCCATATGTACGATAGCCGCGGCCGCTGCAGGACTGGCCGCCGCGTCATCGGCCGCTGCAGGAGAGGCCGCCGCGGCCACTGCAGGACAGGCCGCCGCGGCATCGGCCGCCGCGGGCTATAGGGCAAGAAATGATGAAAACATTAATGTAATTTTCGCAATCGTCAACCCAGAAAACCCCAATAACGACATCCATATCTTTTTTTAGGGTTCCGTACCCAAAGGCACAGATTAGATAATAGGGGTAAAAACGGGACCCTATTACTAAGACTCCGCTGTCCGTCTGTCTGTCTCTCTGTCACCAGGCTGTATCTTATGATAGGCAAACACATAATTTGATCATCCCTTAGGGGGTAATATGGGTGAAAGTGAAAGTGAAATATATTTTATTTAAATAAGCTCACATAATAAGCATTTTTAAATCGTCAATTCTTTTACCCTACCACCCATTATGACGTCTTTTAACTGACAAGAAAAATGGGCGCAAAAAACTTGTCAGCTTTATCAATCAGATGGAACGATATTTACAAATATGTATATCGTTTCCAGACTTTATATTAACAAAGATTAACAAATAAATAACATTATTGAATTAGCTCATTTCTTAATGAGTTTCAAATTTCTTAATCAATTTACAGATTTTAAGCTACATTCAAAGTTTGAACTTGTTATTCAGTCTAGGCTGTTACAATAAATAAAAATAAAAGAAAAACATACAATTCAATATGCATTAAGATAGGTAGTCAGAAGCAGACCCATTCCCACTGGCAGCACCAGTTCACGAACATGACGCATGAACCAGCCATCTCTTCGCTCAACCATATTTGAGGGAACGTAACGACCCGCCTCATACGACACCACCGCAGAAATGATTAAAGAGAGCATGACATACTAAGACCATCTATGTTAAGGCATCGAATTGAATTGTTTATATCCAAAAGCTTTTCATAGGTCTTTCACTAAACTACTGACTATAGAAAGTAAAAATATTGCAATTAAATAAATCAAAACAAGGTAAGCTATTAAGAATTATATTTTTTGAGTAAGAAGTGCCATACATACAGACAATATAAAACAGATCTTTTATATACGAGTTATACGACGCCCTTAATACAAGCAGACAGAAGCAGACCCATTCCCACTGGCAGCACCCGTTCACGAGCATGACGCATGAACCAGCCATCGCTTCGCTCAACCATATTTGAGGGAACGTAACGACCCGCCTCACACGACACCACCGCAGAAATGTTTGAAGTGAGCATGACATACTAAAGCTACCCATATTAAGTCGTCGAGTCAAGAAGCCAGAAGTACGTTTTTAAGCAGGTAGGATACTTCTCACAATTTTATACTTAGAAAAGAAAATCACGATTCGAGTTTAATTAAAGGACTTTTATCTAGACCTATGAAAGAACCCCGGACTTTTTCTAATCAATACTGAGGTATTAGAGTAATAATTAACAATACAGAAGCTATGCCCATGCCTTTTTATCCTTCAAATAATCGTCAACAGTGTAATAACCTTTTCTCATTAAATTGGATTTAACAGTATTTTTAAATTTTTCCAAGGGCAGTTCTGTGACTTGTTCTGGTATCTTATTATAAAAGGTAATACATCTATACAAAAAAGAGCTTCCGGTTTTATGCAGTCTGCGCCTTGGAACAGCAAGTTTGTTCTTGTTTCTTGTATTGAGTTTATGAACATTACTATTTTTTACAAAGCTATCTAAATTTTTCTTTACATACATTATATTTTCATAGATGTATTGGAAAGCTACCGTTAATATTTTAATTTCTTTGAATAGGTCACTAAGAGTATCTCTAGACCGTAAGTTGTATATAGCGCGCACTGCCCTTTTTTGTAAGATGAATATGTTATTAATATTAGCAGCTGAGCCCCACAACAACAAACCGTAGGTCATAATACTATGAAAATAACTGAAGTAAACCAATCTTGCTGTTGTAAGTAAACATACAAATCGATATGGATGCGACGTGTTGGAGTCCAACACGTGGTGGAGTCCAACACATAGTGGAGTCCAACAAGAAGGTGGACAGATTCATACCCTAAAAAGGTGAAATCGGGGCTCATTTTTTTGTTAAGAGGTCAGGGAGGGGAAGGGTTGTGGGAAAGAATGAGGGAGAGGGTGATGGAGAGGAAGAGGGAGGCGGAGAGGGAGAGGGAGAGAAACGGAAACTGGATACTACTATCTCTGGACCCAATTCTGATTATTGGAATAAACTAGCTTCTGCCCGCGGCTTTGTCCGCGTGCATATTAGAGAAAATCCTTAGGGAACCTTCAACCAGGATTCGATCAGCCGTTTTTACGCGATTAGGCGGGTCCCCACCAAGCAAGCAGCCTCGTGCGTGGCCCACCACACGCGGCAAACGTCTTGCCTCACGAGGCAGCGCGCTTGGTGAAGACCCGCCTAATCGCGTAAAAACGGCTGGTCGGACCCTGGTTGAAGGTTCCGTAAGGATTTTCTCTAATATGCACACGGACGAAGTCACGGGCGGAAGCTAGATAGATAGAAAAATACCGATTTCGCTCTTTGAGCCTAACACATACACATTGTCAGGGGGTACAGAGAAGGACATAGAGTACCTTACATCCCGAAAAAAGTATTGTTCCCGAGGGATAGCAAAAAACTTTCCACGCAGACGTTAACGGAAGGCGCCTATAGTTAAATATTTTTAATTACGGATCCTGTGCCCCGTCTGCTCGCACTGCATTTTAAGGTCCCGTCATAAATTTTTAAATCACATGAGGACCCAACTAAAAGATTTTTAACCTCACATTTCTTGAGAAAAGTACCGCGGGATCAATGAAGTCATAATTTTGTTAATTTCAATGTTTAAAACCCGTAATGACAAATCTTCTCTGTTTGCAGGACCGCGGACGGACGCCGCCGGAGACGGGTAAGTATGGTGCCTTTATACCTACCTTTCGGAACGGCAACTCTCGTTTTTGAATTTCCCACATTTCTGGCCGTCGCGTCTAAAAAAGCGAAACCGTCACCCTAAAAAGCGAATTAATAAAATTATAATTTTACCAAAAACGAGGAGCCGTACTATGGGCAACAGCGTCGCTTAACCAGTTTGCAACAAAATTCATGTGCGCGCGGATCGCCCCTACACGAACTAAACGTATGGTTGTGATGGCGCGGCGTGCAAGCGATTTTGACCTTAGGAGTGGTTAAGCGACGCTGTAGCACATGGTACCTAAAATTATTGCTGGTACACCAATGATAATATATCAAAACAATCTATCTTTGCAGATACGCTGCAGTATCTGCGGCGCATATTTTATAAGATTGTGGACCTATTTAAGGCACATGAGGTGGGTGTACGAGTTGCACGAATAGTAAGGCCAGTAAGTATATTCGAAAAACTCTGTCTGACCTACAGTTGTACTTGTCATTTAAACCATCAGATCAGGTCAGCGCAGTGGACAAGATAAATGAGGATCTGGCATGCATCTCTGCCTGGTGCCGCCGGTCAAACTGCCTTGTCCTCAACCCGTTAAAATCAAAGTTTTTTTTTTATTCTTTTGTTATTTAGGGGCTTTTAACACTTAAAGGTCATGTCAGCCCCATCATAACCTTATCTAAAACTACTTATCTTATGACCCTATTTATCACACTATTTAGGGCGAAAACATATACAATTCTAGCCTCATCGCTGGTGGGAGCCGACAGAATGCCATGGAACATGCTTACATTTCTTGCATTTAAGTTAAGTTCTCTCATCACCTCTCGTCTCATATTTTCGTTTTGGACACACTCCACCAGCAAATGGTGAACGTCTTCAATTGCACCGCAGATGTTACAATTTGGCGATTCTGACTTCCTCATTAAAAATGCAAATTTGTTAAGTGGAATGTGTCCAGATCGAATCCTTAAGGATATTTTAACGAGTTGCCTAGTTAAATTAGCTCCTGCAAACCACGGAATGCGAGGGGGTTCACATTGCAACGTTTTGTACCATATTCCCTTTTCTTGCGAACGTAAATCGAAGTATTCTTTCCATTTGTTGTAGACTCTATTTTTAACTTTATTTAAAATTTCTGTGTAATGGATTCTAACACATATTTCATGACCATCGATAGATCCTTTTTTAGCTAACATGTCAACTCTCTCGTTTCCTGCTAGACCCACATGGGACGGGATTCACTGTAATCTAAACATACGGCCTTCATTGGATAGTTTATAATTTTTTTGCATTACAGAATATGCTATCGGTACCTCTGCTTGTTCCAGAGTCACATCTAGGCCAGTCATCGTAGACACAAAAATTGCATTAGGTCGCAAAAATTTGCAAGGTTGTGTGTTTGTGGGATGTTGTTAGGATACATACGAATAGTGTAAATTCAAATTTGCAACCCTGAAAGACCTGTGCTAACTTCGTAGTGCTCGCAAAACCTCAACTTTTTTCAGTTTTTGGCTAACAACTTCTAAAAAATTCATTCTACGGCAAAGTCGCCTATGACACTTTTAAATAAGATAAAATTACCATCAATTTGAGTGTAATTTCAGCTCTGAGTGTCATATATATCTCGAGATGCTCACTTCAAAAACGCGCCATTTTTGACAAATAAATTTGTAGTAAAGCTTGTGTTTCGAACAAAACATCGTCTAAAATACTCATTCTACGAGCAAAAACATAAGAAATAAAGTTGTAGAACAGCTATTTAGCTTTACTTTAAGAGTAAGAAAAACGCTTAAGGACCAATAATTTTCTTGTCATCAAGTAAAAGAAAAATAGTATAAGAATTTGATTTTCAAGAAATTGAGCTTTGAATGTAAATTGTTATCAACATTGCACAGTTATCTATTAATTGTTAATTTATTATCTGTTTACACACCTTTTTGTTGTAATTGATTAATAAAGGTAATTGACGTGTTGCGTGTTCCTGTCGCGGGTGTAAGCTGAGATCCCTCCATCACTTCGCCACTGTGACATTATTAAGAAATAACACATTAATATTTTGTGTTCGATTTTATTTTATAGGATAAACAATTCAACGCTGATTGGTGTCTTTCTTACCATTTAAAAGAGTCCTACAATTCATCAGGCTTCATTTTTTTGAAATTTCCAATTTTATTTTTTGTTTACCTGATAGAAGAGAAGTCTAGGGTTGGGTAAATTTCACGAAAAATTTCAGTCTGTGAAATATTTAGAATAAATTTCATTTTGGTTTGAAATATTTCAGTTTGGAGTGAAATTTATTTTTAAATTTCATCTGACCTAAATAAAACAAAATAACATGCTTTTTGTGAATATCATCTACATAATTATACAACAAATAAATTGGCTCATATTACGAATAGCTTTGGCTATTTTACAACTTTTAATAACAAAATATTTAATGTCCGTTTCGATTGTCGGCCACGATGGCGTAGAAGAAAAACGACTACGTCAATATTACGAATGAATATGTAGTAAATTAACAATTAAAGTCGCAATGTAGGTCCAATATTCAAAAAGTTGTAAAGGTTTGACCGTGGCCGCTCGATCGAAAGTGGAGAACCATGCGGCCACGCAGTTCGGATTCTGAGGGGTTGGTCCGCAGAGCAAAATGTCCTCGTTGATAAAACGACCGTAACGTAGTAAAGTCATGGGAGCAAAACGTTCGCAATTTTAAAGGGCCACGCAACAAATTGTCCGCAAATATAAAAACATTTAAAGTAAATCGTCACTAATTAAAAATGACATGAAAGCAAGACGTCCCTATCATATGAGGACCTTTTTTAACGTAAATCCGTCTGAAATTGACAGTTGACATTTTGATTGCATGAGGAAAATTAAAAGTTGCTTTGATTAATCGCATTATTATTTATACGTTTTTCGGCTTCAATTATAATGGCTGAAACACCTAGTACTTCAGTCATATTAAACATGAAAAGGGGGTCGTGCTTGCAAAAGGTCCGGTCGTTCTGATTTTTTTATATGTTGTTAGGACCTAAACCAACATTAAAATACCAGATTTGCAATTTCCAAAGTGCTGTGCGAGCGGCGGTGTAACCAAAAAACCATGAAATTTTCGAACTTTTTTTAGTTTTTCCTCAATATCTCGGTGAAGAAAGGGTCTAACTGGTAAAGTCATTACTATACTTTTAAAGTTTACTAAATTTTCTATAATTTAAAACTAGGGCGAGCTCTTTACAGCCAAGATACAGTTCTTCAAAAAATAGATATTTTTTTCCAAAAAGTTATATTTTTCGAAATGGTCACTTTTTAGTAAAATATCTTCAAAAATACGCATCCCACGTCAAAATTTATACAAAATTTAATCAGCTTTCATTTAAGAACAAAATGGTACCTGTAAGCCCAGCGGTTCTTTCAAAAACGGCAGATAACCATAAACAGTCATAATGTGAACTTTGGGGAAAATGCAAATAAACTGTTCTCGCGTCTTTTATGGTTTTATTTATCAAACAGTTACATTTTATTTATTTTTGTTGTTGTCAAAAAAATCATTTTGTGATCTGATGGGGTAGACTACACAACTCATAATTTTATTTATTTATTGACAAACAAAATTGGGAACAGTTTAAGACAAATGAAGGGCCCCGTGGATTAATTTCTTTTTAAATCGTAAGGATCTGCTAATATTGCAAGGAAAACTATTTTAGGACGCGTAGTAGAACCAGTACCTTCTAGTAGGTGGTTTCGTTGTCCCCTCCCTTGACCCCCATACATAGATGTATTACATCCCTTCGGTATAAACCCCCCATACCTGCACCCGGCCCTTCCAGGGCAGCCCTCGGCGTGTTGCGAAAGATATTTCGTTAGATATAACCGTCCGGGCTGTTTGGTGTGTCGTGAGGACCTCAACACAGGTCCTTCTGTAAACATCAAATAACAAATAATTAAAACGTTGCCACTCACACAAAAAATCCTCCAAAATTGCTATCAAGTCAGCGTTAATGATGCATGCAGAAAGAGATATACAGTTGATTCGTCGAGAAGGGGATCTGCTTCCTAACTGAAGACATCATCGACAAAATTATCAAGTACCTTGGAAGGAAGTTGCTTTTTTGAATTAGGTACTCCAGCAACAAAGCAAACTGCCGTTGGCAAAAAGGAATGTGGTCCATAAAGTTGAGAAGTTGGACATGAGGCAAACTGTTTTAGATGCAGCTAAACGCCGAGGTGACTATTGGTTAGATTGGATTGGGGAAGGGCCATTGAGGAGCGGCTCCTCACCAATGGCGACTGATTCTGCAGACGGGACTTATCACAGATTGTGCTACAGGACCCTGTTTAGATTCCTGTTAAAATCAAATCAAATCAATTGTTTATTTGCAAACATGTGGTGAAACAAAGGTCTTTATCATAAAATGTGCCGTTACATGCTGCCGTATGCAAACAGCGTGCAAATATTTGAAATATTAGATATTATTAATAGCTATTTGATATCAAATAAAAACAGCATAGGGCAAGTATCATTCATTACAAATTGCAGCTATGTCATAATTATAATTATATTTATATAATGTCAAAGAAAAATAATTTAGTCATAAAAAAACACTCTCATGCATCACAAAAATTGAATTAATTGAATAACGCACAACATAATTATTTACTTAATTGATTTGTCAATTAAAAAATCAGAAACACAGTAATAATTTTTCGTCAATAATAATTTCCTTAATTTATCTTTAAATTTAAATAGCGTTAAACTTGTCAATTCAGATGGGAGTTTGTTGTACATACGAATGGCCATGCAATATGAATTTTTTGAATATAATTTCAGCCTTTGGTATGGAATACCGAATTTATCACCTATCCTCCCTCTATGGCCATAGTCATTATTTGTTTTAAATAGGTCAATAAATAAAGTAATCAGAATCCACTCCTCGACGAACTGAGGCATCAACGTTATACACAGCTGTATATCTCTTCTTCTTCTATATTTCTTCCATGCATGCATCATGAACGCTGTCTCGGTTGCAATTTTGGAGGAAATTTGTATTTTGTGTGAGATCTCGTTTTTGACTGACAAAGTTTTCGAATTCTTCGTTCTTTGATGGTCACAACAGGACATGTGTCGAGGTCTTCACGACACACGAAACACACGCCCGGATGGATAGACATTTCACAATACGCTGAAAGCTGCCCTGGAAGGGCCGGGTGCAGGTGTGGAGGTCAAGGGAGAGGACAACGAAAACACTTGGGGAATTTCCTTTGAGGTGGGAAAACCTGCTAAGGGCTATCTCCTCTCTCTGTAGTCTGTCAGTCTTTCTCACACCCATAGGGACTGGTTCCACTACGTGTTAAAAAGTCTTTCTTGCATGATTAGCAGATCTTTACGATACAACAAGAAAATAATTCCACGGGGTCCTTCATTCGTCTTATTAAACTGTTCTCAATTGTTTTTGTCAATAAACAAATAAAATTATGAGTTGTATAGTTTACCCATCAGATCTCAAAATGATTTTATGACAACAACAAAAATTAATAAAATGTAATTGTTAATAAATAAAACCATGAAAAGACGTGAGAACAGTTTATTTGCATTTTCCCCAAAACCCACCTATGACTGTTTATGGTTATCTGCTGTTTTTGTGAGAACCGCTAGACTTACAGGTACCATTTTGGTTTTGAATGAAAGTTAATTAAATTAGTTACAACTTCATTTTTAATAACATTTGACGTGGGATGCGTATTTTAGAAGATATTTTACTAAAAATGTGACCATTTCGAAAAAATATAACATTTTGGAAAAAATAAAAATTTTCAAATAACTGTATCTTAGAAACCAATGAATGTATAGAGCTCGTCCTGGTTTTAAATTATAGAAAATTTAATAAACTTTAAAAGTATAGTAAAGACTAGTCCGATTAAAGTTTTCCTTCACTGAGATATTGAGCAAAAACTGAAAAAAGTCCGAAAATTTCATGGTTTTTTGGGTATACCGCCGCTCGCACAGCACTTTGTAAATTGCAAATCTGGTATTTTAATGTTGGTTTAGGTCCTAACAACATATAAAAAAAATCAGAACGACCGGACCTTTTGCAAGCACGGATATACATTATGACTGGACTATAGCAGTAGTTCAGGTTCAGGGTGCTCAGACACGAAGTTTATTTTTATAGGCAGTCAAAAGAACAAGCCTGCTCTGTTGGTTAGTGGTTACAGGTATAACATAATTGTTACTAACAAAGGTGGCTCCTCAAGATGGCGATGTGCAAACCGAGATATTTGTAGTGCGACAATAACAATTAATAAGGACAAAACATCAATTTTGCGATCACCGAAACACACATGCAGGGCTAACCATATTAAAAATAGGATTGATGTAGTTATGGATCGGTGCAAGAAAGCAGTCTGTAAGAAATATAAACCGGTTCAGCAGATATTTGAAAAGGAATTCGCCGCAGAAGAATACGAAGATTACACACCAAATTTTCAGTCAAAAAAAGATACGTTACGTCGAGCCAGAAGAAATTTCCTGAAAACGCAACGAACTGAAGCTGTATCTTTGAAAGACATAAAAGTTCCAGAAATACTAGCAAAAAATTTTTTGCTATGTGATGATGGCATAGACGACAAAATATTAATATTTTGTTCACAGTTTATGAGATCTGCCCTAAAGAAACTTGAAGATAAATTATTCTTTATTGATGGCATCTTCACACGAACGCCGAAACCGTTTTGCCAAATTGTGTCCATGCATGTTGATTTGCATAGTACCAGCAATTCGGTAAACGTGGTGGGAGTGATTTATGCCGTTCTACCCGATAAACTGCAATGTACCTACGAACGATTTTTTGAACTATTGAAGCAACATTTGGGAATAACTATAAATAAGATAAAATGTGATTATGAAATCGCTATTATAAATGCTTTGAAAAAATCATTTCCGCAAATAAATATATCAGGGTGCTATTTTCACCTAAATAAAGCTGTTTGGAAAAAAGCTGAAGCTTTGAAGGCCGATAAAAACAAGGAATCCAAAGACATAATCGGAATTTGTGCCAATTTTCCTCTCGCTACTGACTCAGATTGCATGGACAAGTTTCTCAATTACTTCGAAAAACAATGGCTTAACCCAACTGTGGACATAAGTTGCTACAATGATGTTTTTCGAACAAACAATCCCATAGAAGGCTGGAACAGACGCTTTAATTCCAGAGTGAACAGGAAACAAACATTCATACTGTTTCTTGATGCCTTAAGGAAAGAAGCTAAATGGCAGGAAATGAGATTCAGAAATAATTTATTTCATGGCAGTAAAAGGAGAAAGATAGACATTAGTTTTAATATAAAGTACACAGAAGAGTTAAAAAAGTTAGAGGAAAAGCGTATCACACCTTTTGAATTTTTAAGAAGAGCTACTCTTATTAAGAGGATTTTAAATATTGATAATAACCACGTCTTTTAAATAAGTTATTGAAGTGGGAAATAGGGCTTGAATGAAGTTGAAACTTGTAGTATCCAGCTCTCACTCAATGGATTTGGATGGTAAAAATGTTAAGTGTAAGAAGTGAATAATTTATGTTAATACTTTACGACATTAAATACAATTAAAACTATTTTGTAACAGGCAAATGTAGATATATATTTTTTATTTTAGAGATTTTTAGAAAGAGACAAGTTTAGTGTCATTCCAGTCGGGGGACCTACTTTTCTTCCTTTGTTCGCAAAATATTACATTCGCAAAATACTATATTCTCAAAATATTATAAATAAAACCAAACACAAACAAAATAGAGTAGGTACCTATTAAGTTTTTGTTTAATTTCTTTTCTTCCTAATACGTCACCAAAGTACCAGAATCATATAAATATGGCATAGGTTAAGTTTTGTACAAAGTATAATATTTTGAGAATAAAAATTCTTCCACAAAATGGTCTCCCGACTGCAATGACACTTGTTATTTAGCGTTTTAAATAGTTCGTTTTTGGCAGGACAGTCGTGTTTTTAATATATTATATTATATCTCTTCTCTTATATAAAAGTGAAGGGGTGACTGACATATCAACGCACAGCCCAAACCGCTGGGTCTAGAGACTTGAAATTTTGTACAAAGACTAGCTTCTGCCCGCGACTTCGTCCACGTAGATATTCTAGAAAATCCTTAGGAAACATTTAACCAGGATAAATAGTATTCTATATTCAAAATCAGATCAGCCGTTTTTACGTGATTAGGCGGGTCGGGCGGGCGGGCTTCGGCGTGACAAGTGCGCGCGTCAGAGGCACCGCGTTTATAAGGTTAGTTTTACCACGCGGCACCGCCAGTAGCCCCGGTTTACATCGTCTCCATACGTACTTATTAGGAACCGACAACCGGCAAGTGATTAAACGTTATCGAACCAAGACATTTGCCTAGCCGTTAAATTAAATGCCAGGATGTTATTTAGGCCGATGATTGAATGGCGCCTATCAATGAAAAGGCTAGGCCGCTAATAACCGACTGATCAAGCTAGTTGGCTCAAGATAATTGAAACGCAATCAACTCTCAACCCTCAAATTCAAAAGTGGTTTCTTCAACTTGTAAAACACGGTTAAGTCACAGAATATATAATAGTACGTTAAGTGATAGTTATTTCGTTAAATACATACTACGTAAAGTAATTAGGGTTTCCACGCATGATCAAAACATTGTTTCACAAAGTTTGTTTCATTTCTGCATAAATGTGTTCATTTCAAAGATAATAGCTAGAGAGCTATTGAAAATTACTGCAAGAGTTATCTCAAGGTCCTCCTCTCAATATGATCGAGTGTTTAGTTTAGGGTGTACATGCGTCAGCACCTACTCCCAGCGCCAGGAAGTGGAACACCTGGCGTCAGCACGCTTCCAAACATGTGTGGAACGATGTGTTTCCAGGGAATTCTCATTTATCGGGTCCCGGTAATGAAACCCTTATTTTATTATTATTTAACTAGCTTCTGCCCGCGACTTCGTCCGCGTGGATATTAGACGAAATCCTTTTAAGGAACCTTCAACCAGGATCCGGCCAGCCATTTTTACGCGATTAGGCGAGTCCCCATCAAGCGCGCTGCTTCGCGAGGCAAGACATTTGCCGCGTGTGGCGGGCCTCGCACAAGGCTTCCAGTTCCCGTTCCCGATCCCGCTCCCGTTCCCGTTCCGTTCCCGTCCCGTTTGCGTTCCCGTCCCGTAAACATCCCGTAACCGTCCCGTACCCCTTCCGTTTCCGTTCCCGTTCCCATCCCATTCCTGTCCCGTTCCTATCCTGTTCTCGTTCCTGTTCCCGTCCCGTTATATTCCCGTTCCGTTCCCGTTATATTCCCGTTCCGTTCACGTTTCGTTCCCGTTCCCATTCCCGTTCCGTTCCCGCTGCGTTCCCGTCCCGTAAACGTCCCCTAACCGTCCCGTACGCCTTACGTTCCCGTTATTGTTCCCGTTCCGTTCCCGTTCGATTCTTGTTCCCGTTCCCGTTCCCATCCTGTTCTATTCCCGATCCGTTCCCGTTTCATTCCAGTTTCGTTCCTGTTTCGTTCCCGTTACGTTCCTGTTTTATTCCCGTTTCGTTCCGTTCCCGTCCGATCCCATCCCGTACTCGTCCCGTACCCCTTCCGTTCCCGTTCCCGTACCCGTCCCGTTCTAGTTCCCGTTACCGCCTCGTTCCCGTTCCGTTCCGTTCCGTTCCACTCCACTCCGCTCCGCTCCGGTCCGGTCCGGTCCGGTCCGGTCCGGTCCGGTCTGTTCCGTTCCGTTCCGTTCCGTTCTGTTACGTTCCGTTCCGTTCCCGTGCCTGTTTCGGTTCCCGTTCCCGTTCCCTGGATGTGCATGTCCAGGTCCAGATCCATATGTGTCATGTCCACCGCGTTGGACTTCAAAATAAATCTCATTTTCGCAATCACCATCCCATAAAACCTCAAGAACGTGGGGTTACTCACCCCACTTACCCTCTAAGAGGTTGATTTTCAAAACCCCAAAATATATATTTAGACGTGCTCCTACGAAGTTTAAAGTTGTAATGTCTATTTTATATTATTTTTCCATACAAAATTTGGACCCCATTTTCACCCCTTTAGGGGTTAAATCATGTCCACCGTGGTTGGACTTCAAAATAAATGTCATTTTTGCAATCGCCATCCCACAAAACCCCGATAACGACATCCATATCTATTTTTAGGTTTTTTAACCCTTTTCACCCCCATTTCATCCCCTTTGGAGTTGAAATCCTAACAAAAACAATATACGTTGCTTTAGATTTCTATCCATAAGCCTAAATTATAAATTTAGCGATTTTTACTTCGAAAATGAAGGATTTTCTTTAATACACAACTTCATCCCCCTTTTGATCCCTTCGGGGGTAGAATTTTGAAAAACGCTGAGACCCGTATTTATTAATTTTCAATCGTCAGCCTAAACACAAAATTTGAAGATTCTAGCTTCAAAACTGAGGGACTTTCAGACAAACTTTCATCCCTTATTTTATCCCCTTAGGGATGGAATTTTCAAAAATCCTTCCTTAGTGGATGCCTACACTGTATAAAGTATCTGTGTGCAAAATGGTGAAATGGTGGTTCAAAGTTTGTATGGAAAAAAATATTAAATAGACATTTCGACTTGAAACTACGTAGGAGTACTTTTAAAGACAAATAAGTAAACACGTGTTTCGTGGTTTTCCGAAAATCAACCTTTTAGGTAGTAAATGGGGCAAAAAAAGCCCAAAATGACTGACAAATCAGCGCACAGCCCAAACCACTGGACCTAGAGACTTGAAATTTTGCACACAGTTACTTATACAGTGTAGGTATCCACTAATTAAGGATTTTTGAAAATTCCATCCCTAGGGGATGATAAAAAGGATGAAAGTTTGTATGAATAAAAATTAATAAATACATGTCTCAGCGTTTTTCAAAATTCTTCCCTCGAAGGGGTGAAAAGGAGGATGAAGTTGTGCATAGAAGAAAATTCTTCATTTTCGATGTAAAAATCGCTAAATTTATAATTTAGGATTATGGATGGAAATCTAACGCAACGTTTATTGTTTTTGTTAGTATTTTAACCCCTATGATGAGGGATGAAATGGGGGTGAAAAGGGGTAAAAAACCTAAAAATAGATATGGATGTCGTTATCGAGGTTTTGTGGGATGACGATTGCAAAAATGACATTTATTTTGAAGTCCAACACGGTGGACATGATTTAACCCCTAAAGGGGTGAAAATGGGGTTCAAATTTTGTATGGAAAAATAATATAAAATAGACATTAGGTACAACTTTAAACTTCGTCTAAAAATAAATAGGCAAACATATATTTTGTGATTTTGAAAATCAACCCCTTAGGGGGTAAATGGGGTGAGTAAACATAAAAATCGATATGGATGTCGTTCTTGAGATTTTATGGGATGGTGATTGCGAAAATGAGATTTATTTTGAAGTCCAACGCGGTGGACATGAAACATCATGAACCTGGACCTGGACATGCACATCCAGGGGACGGGAATGGAAACAAGGATGGGGACGGGAACGGGGACAGGAACGGGGGCGGGAACGGGAACGGAATGGGAACGGAACGCGAACGCGACGCGAACGGGACGGGTAAGGGACGGGAAATAGACGGGAACGGAAAGGGAACGGAACGGGATCGGAACGGAAACGGGACGGGAACGGGAACGGAATGGGAACGGGAACGGGCATGGGCACGGGAACAGGGACGGGAACGGGAACGGAACTAGACGGGAACGGAACGGGAACTGAAAGGGAACGGGACGAGAACGGGACGGGAAAGGGACGGAAAATAGACGGGAGCGGGACGGGAACTAGACGGGAATTGAATGGAAATGGCACGAAAATGGAAAGGGAACGGAACGAGAAGCCTCATACGAGGCCCGCCACATGCGGCAAAGGCATAAAGGTCTTGCCTCGCGACGCAGCGCGCTTGATGGGGACCCGCCTAATCGCGTAAAAATGGCTGGATGGATCCTGGTTGGTTCAGGTTCCCTGAGGATTTTCTCTAATATCCACGCGGACGAAGTCGCGGGCAGAAGCTAGTTTTTTTATGAGAGCGATTGCCATCTGACCTCTCAACCTAATACCTATAGAGAACAAAGCAAACCCGTTATATGGATGCTCGCGACGACTGCTATCAATCAATAGCAACTGGGGCTGGCTTTACGTGCCCTCCGAAGTGGTGATCGTATTATCTGTTCATAGGTATTAGAAAATCCCATTGGTACAGGCCTTTGTTCGCTTAGGGACAGATTCGCTTTAGGACAGATTCGTTTTACGACAGATTCGCTTTACGGCAGATGTCCCGAGTAGGATTTGAACCCAAGTCGCCGCATGTAAGGCGGACGCTCACGCCACCACGACTCCCATGAAATATATGTATTATTTTTATATATTAGGTACCTTTTTAATTGCGGACGTTTTGCCCCTGTGACCATTTCAATTGCGGTCATTTGATAATAAGGACATGTTGCTCCGTACAAAGAGTCTCTTTAAAATTGCAGACGTTTTGCTCCCATTACATTACGGTCGTTTTATAAACGAGGACATTTTGCTTTGCGGACCACCCCCTCAGAATAGCGCAGTTCTCTAAAATGGAGCTTAGTCGGGCGGGGTCCCATTCTTTTGCTAATCGCTGATACGATTTCGTAGAAAAATGTTGAAAGTATAAAAAGCCCTAATGTTTGGACATCACGAACTAAGTACATACCGCGCCATGGTCCGCGCGGTCGAAACGTGGAGAGCCGCGCGGTCACGCAGTTCTCTTAAACGGAGCTTAGTAGGGATCCCGTTATTTTTGCCATATTTGATTCTACTATGTTTTTGCTAATTGCTGATAAGATTTTTTGGAAAAATTTAGAAAGTATCAAAAAGCCCTAATGTTTGGACTTCACGACCTACATACCGCGCCATGGTCCACGCGGTCGAAACGTGGAGAGCCACGCAGTTCTCTTATACGGAGCTTAGTAGGGGTCCCATTATTTTTGCTAATCTCTGATACGATTTTGTAGAAAAATTTAGAAAGTATAAAAAAGCCCTAATGTTTGGACTTCACGACCTACATAGCTATGCCGGTCGGTCGCATAGGCGCAATCGCGCGGTCACGCAGTTCTCTCAAACGGAGCTTAATAGAGGTCTCATTCTTTTTTATAATCGCTGATACAATTAGATAAAAATGAAGACAGTATAAATAAAGTCCTAAGGTTTGGACTTCACGGCCTACAGAATTTAAATACAATGGCAACGTGGTAGCAATGTGCAAACATTAGGGCTTTATTTACACTGTCTAAATTATCTACGAAATCGTATCAGCGATTAGCAAAAATAATAGAACCTCTACTAAGCTCCGTTTGAGAGAACTGCGTGGCCGCGCGAGTTCCTCCACATTTTGACCGCGCGGCCGCCATGCATGGTAAACCTTTACAACTTTCTGAATATTGGACCTACCAATTTGCGACTTTCATTGTTAGTTTCCTACATATTCCTTCGTAATGTTGACGTAGTCGATTTCTTCTTCGATTTCAACCCGTTTTGAAAAATTTCGAAAATTTCATATAAATTTAATTTTCATTTCATTGAAATTTTCACTAGACCCATCCCTAGTTGTTATCATTTTTAACCCTTCCTTCTATCAAGCAAATCTTATCATTTATCGTAATATCATATCAATTTCTTATCATTGTCATCTTAAGTGTAGGGCACCCTACAGTGGCTACTCCACCGAAAGTGGCGCCTCAGTATTTGTATTAAATTTAATAAGTTATTAATAGAAAAGATTTTGACTATGTTTTACGTGGAATTTTTAGGGCCCATGGTCTAGTATTTTTAGAAGGCTACATTCCTTCATATTCATTCGTAGAAGTAGATAGCAAATGTGTAAAAAACGGCCACTTTTAGCAGTTTTGCTATCTACTTCTAGCAGTGACTACGAGGGAATGTAATTATAACCTCTAAAATTACTAGACTGTAGGCCCTAAAAATTCCAAGTAAAACATTATTAAAATCGTGTATTAGAATTAAAATCCTTACTAAATATTATAAATGCGAAAGTCCGTTTGTTTGTTTATTTGTTTGTTACGCCTTCACGTCTTAACTACTGAACCGATCATCATGAAATTTTGCATAGACGTTATTAGGGGTACAAAAAAGGACATAGGGTACCTTTCATCCAGAAAAAACGTACAGTTCCCGAGGGATAGCAAAAAAACTGTCCACGCAGACGAAGTCGCGGGCGGCCGCTAGTATTAAATAAAATTCACAGCGGCGGCGCCACTTTCACTCTGTCACCTTAATGAATAGTATTTATTAATAACTTAGGGGTTTTTATATTATAGGGAATTTTGAAATTTGAAAAACAGGAATTCAACATTATGTACCCAATTTTTTGGTTAAGCCAATTGTTAGGAAAACCCTATTAAAAAGCTTACCAAATGATAGGGTTTCCTTTTCGATAGTTAGTCGACGATATACTTACCGTATTGGTAGTGTTTTTGAAAACAAATCTATGAAATACCCAATTAAAAACCCCTTTAACGATAAGCGGTTCCGGTCCTTGTAGATACCTAGAGAACTTTATGACCTCTCAAGCATTTGTCACCGTTTGCCCTAGCTATAGTCCTATCAACGGGGCTTATGCAACCCGAATAATTCTCCCGTCTATGAAATTTGACATGCAATGAAGTTAGGTAATACAGATTACAAATGAACAATCCTTATCCTTACATATAATAAAACAGTAGAAAAAGTGTGTCTGTACTATGGGCAACAGCGACGCTTAACCAGTTTGCAACAAAATTCGTGTGCGCGCGTATCGCCCCTACACGAACTAAACGTATGGTTGTGACACTTGTGACGGCGCGGCGTGCAAGCGATTTTGACCTTAGCAGTGGTTAAGCGTCGCTGTTGCCCATGGTACATTACCTACATATATTTAAAAAAGAAATATCTGGGGCGATGGAGACATAGTAATAGATAAGAATTTGAAAGAAAATGTGTGTCCGTTAGTTTGTCTGTTTGAACACGCTAATCTCCGGAAATACTGAACGGATTCGAATGAAACTTTTTTTGTTATATAGCTGTTAAGCCTGGGCATAACTTAGGGTATAATTGATTTTGTAAAATGGAACACCTGATGCAGAACCATAATGGTCCAACATAACTATAAGGAATATAAAAAGCAAAAGTTGTTCAGCCTGATGAGCATTTTTTGTTGAGGTATTAAAATCGAAGATCTGGAACACCCGATGCAGAACCATAATGATCCAGCTAAACTATACAAAATTCTGAATTTGTGAATTAATTCAGCAGGATCTTAATAATAATTTATCAGCTTATTACGCTATGAATAATATAACAGTCAGTATTCCTAAATGTCATTGTATTAGTTTTACGAGAAAAAGAAATCCCATATTATTTACCTATAACTTCAATAACATTGCGATAGGCAGGGTTGAACTTGTCCGTGACTTGGGTGTCTGGCTCGACTGTAAGATGACGTTTTCGGATCATGTCGATACTGTGGTTAGGAAGTCATATCGTAATCTTGGCTTCGTGATGCGTACGTGTAAACCATTCTCTGATTTCTTAAGTCTGAAGGTTGTCTACTACGCATACGTGCGTAGTGTGTTAGAATACGCATGCCCAGTCTGGTCTCCGTTTTATGCCTTATACAAAAATCGTATTGAAAGTATTCAAAAGAAGTTCGTTTATCACCTCAACTTTAGAGCTAAAAGAAAAAAATCCGAATATATTAATTATAAAGCTAACTGTAAGGAGTTTGGTCTGCTGACTTTGGAAGAGCGTCGCGTTGTTACTGACATGGGTCTGTTGTTTGATGTGGTTCGTGGTCGACTTGATTGTCCTGAGCTAGTTGAAAGAAAGAGTGTCATTGTGCGTGCGGGCGCCGTACCCGACACACCTCATTATTTGCTGTCCCATCTCATGAGACTAGATATGGTCACAATGCAGTGTTGACTAGAATGTTCGAGACTTACAATAAGATTTTCTCTAGTTTAGACCCTTTTATTGAATGCAAGAAATCTTTCTTAAATAAAGTAAAAAAAGTAATGGAGTATAGTCTCAGTGACTGTTGTGACAGTGATACTTAATTTTGTTTTATATTATTCTATTTTTAATTACACATAATTTATATAATATATACACATAATTTTATACTATTTATATGATTTTATTGTCTACCTTATACATATTTTTCATTGGTAAACCACATAGGTTAGGTACAACATTATATATATATATATCGTCGCCGTAGAGCGAAAAGTCACCAAGTCGGTCAAAACGTGTTTTGAGTTATGAAGGTTTAAAGTTTTATAAAACAAAAAAAATATAACTCGGTATTGGTATGGGATACTTAATTCAAATTTTATGAATTTATAACTTAAAAAATAGGTAAGCGCATAGAGTAACATTATTACTTTTAATGTATTACTTATAATTACTGAGATAATTAATAAAAACCGACTTAGTTACTTTTTATTACCCTCAAATTCAGTAACAACATTTTTAGTTAAGGAGAGTTAGTTAGTGACTTTTCTCCCATGTTTAGATCACTCTTAATAAGAATAACTCCAGTTAGTTTATCACTGATCTTTGGAAATTCAAAAGATGTTTTAATGATTATTCGTAACTCTTTAATTTAAACTATTTTTCATTTAACATTCACTAATTTAAAAATTAAGACAAATAAAGAGTCAAATTAATGCATTATCATCATACTTCTCTAATGTATTTATTAAAAAACACAAACAGAAACGTATTAATTACATAATTGCATTAATTCGATTCTTCTTCATTTTGATCGTTGACACCAGGTTCCAATATCCTGTCTACAACATCTTTGCTAGTAGTTAGACTTCTCACACCATGTGTGAAGTTCTTGCGGTATGATACTCTTGCGACAAAAACCAATAATATAGGCTATTGGAATAGCAAATGCTTCATATTGAGCTATCAAATATAATAAGATCCGCAGGAGAACTAAAGTAACCGACATAGACTTAGAAAATTTTTCGCTATGCGGACAAAGGTGCGAGTGAGAAACCGATTCTTACGGCTTATGCGATGTGCGAAAAAGAGTAAAAACAAACTGACAGCTAAACCGGGTTTGACTTCATATATCATCGTTTATCACCTTGGTGAAAAGCGTCAACAAGATTATTTTGTAATTTTGATCGCGATCGGGTCGGTTTGGCTCTCAAAGCTATATAAATCAATAATGGTGTCGTGTTCCGTACTGGATTGTAATGTTACTGACGACAATAACCCAAATAAACACTCATTTCACAGGTAAATATGATTGTACTATTACCATTTCATAATTCATATTTTAGTTGAATATATTCCCAAACACACTAAGTTATATACTAATATGATGCTATTAAACGCCTATTTCCTAAATAAAGGCTGATTTCTAAACATTATGTGTTAGATAAAAAGATATTATGTCCGTGAACTTGAGAAAATAAAGCGTAGATATTGATAAAAAATTATCGATATCGATACTCATGTCGATGATTTCCAATATAACTTTGTTTGTCTTTGTGAACACTGATAGTTTTATTTAAAGCTGCTTGTAACCGACAGTTTTCAAATGGTAAATTATACCAACTTATGTACTAATTTAACAATTATTTCCAGGTTTTCTGTAAATCCAGTGATTAAATTAAACTGGATAAATGTCATAAATAAATAAGCAGGTAGCCTCAAAGGAGACCTTAAGAAATTATTTAAATAAAATTGTTCAAAATTTTGTTTGTGTTTTATTTATTAGAGCAATAATACATTATGGTTATCGACAACCTAAAATGGACTTCAGATCATCTCTAAATTCACGCACACGTTTACATATTTACAAACACTGGCTCATCTCACTTTTGGTTTTGCAGCCAAGTGAACTCTGTTCGTCTATTTCAGTGAATATTAAGTTTATGGTAACCGACATCGCTCGAAGGATTGCTCAGCTGAAGTGGCAATGGGCGGGACACATAGCGAGAAGAACCGATGGCCGTTGGGGCAGAAAGGTTCTGGAATGGCGACCTCGCACCGGACGACGCTCCGTGGGTAGGCCCCCGACAAGGTGGACCGACGATCTGGTGAAGGTCGCGGAAAGCCAGTGGATGCAGGCAGCGCAGGACCGATCGTCGTGGAGATCCTTAGGGTAGGCCTATACCCAGCAGTGGGTGTCGTGTGACTGATATGATGAGCTATCAAATCGCTCCTCCTTGTTTCAGAATCATTCTCTCATGTCTTATGGTCTTCCTAAAATTTTCCTTCTTCTTTATTTAGTTCGAGGAACCACTTTTTCTTGTTTTCGGAATGTCAAATACGGAATACGAGCCATCGTGAATATAACGGAACAAAACTATGCCTGAATATTGCTGTTCAAACCAAAGACATTTGATTTTAGCCATTTTATTTTCTCTCTGTTTTACCCCTGTTTGTGTTACTGATAAACTTTTCATTTGAAGCCTTTACATCAAGCATTTCATTTTTAAATAAGTTATTTAAAAAGGGAGCAGAAAGTTTACTCAATGATTGATTGGAAGTCAGTCATGCGTCTCGCGCACGCACAAAAACACACCGGGAAACAGCACTATCAAAAAACTTAATCGTCTTCTCCTGTCGTCATCATACCATGCGCACGACACCTACTGCTGGGTCTATACCCAGGCCTATGCCTTCCCCAAGGATTCTTCTTACTATGAGTTCCCGCCCACTGCCACTTCAGATGAGCAATCCTTTGCGCGATGTCAATTACTTTAGTTCTCCTGCGGATCTCCTCATTTCTAATTAGTTTATGAGTTCATGTCCAAGAAATTACTAATAATGATTAGCGTGATATGAAGGCTTTAAATGAAAGGTTGATTAGTAACACAAGCAAGGAAATGATGGAAAGAAAATGATGTGGCTAAAAATCAAATATCTTAGGTTTGAAAACAATGTCCAGCAAAGTTGAATTCCGTTACACTTACGATGGCTCGTACTCCTAAGTTGACATTCCAAAAAGAAAAAAAGAATCCTCGAACTGAAAAAGAAGAGGATTTCAAGAAGAACAAGTGTGATAGAAGTTTAATTCTGAAACATGGAGAACCGATTTGATATCTGAAGCTTCTGATTTCAAGAATAAAGGCTAAGAATAAAGCCCTTATTGATATTGTCGTAAGGGTATCATACCCCAGAACTTCACACATGGTATGTGTCTCTATCTGCTAGCAAAGACTTTGTGGACAGGGTGTTGGAACCTGATGTTAACGATCAAAGTGAAGAAGAATTTAATTGATTGAATTATGTTTATTGATACGTTTTTATCCCTGTTTTTTTATAAATACATTGCAGAAGTATGATTAATACATTAATATCAACTCTTTTTGTTTTAAATGTCCATGACAGGACATTGGAGAGGATAGGTTTGCAGGGGTCATATTTTTATATAGAAAACGTAAAGTTGTAGCCACGAAAAAAAACATACGACAAGCTAAAGAGATTTTCTAGTCGCTACAAGTAATAAATTTCGTATAAACCTCACAGATGATTCACATATGATTGTAAAAAAATCAGAATATCATCAAAAGAGCTTGCGTAATAATTGCGAAATACATCAAATACACTTTAACGTACTGTGAAGTAGCTCCAATAACTTTTTTTAAGAAAGACAATTGTGCTTAATATTATGATGAAAAAACAATGAAAAACATCGAAAAAGTGCAGAAAAGAGGTTATTTTCCATACTCTTTACACGTAAAGAAAAAGACAGAGACAAATGTTTCCGCATAACCGAGCTTTAATTATAAAATTAGTAAATAATAAATAAAAATAGTGTGAATTATAAAGTTACGAATAATCATTAAAACATCCTATTGAATTTCCTTACATCAGTCATAAACTAACTAACTGGAGTTATTCTTATTAAAAGTGATCCAGACATGGGTAAAAAGTCACTACCTCTATTCTAAAACACAAGAATAAAACATTTTGATACATAAATGTCGATCGAGTAGTCATTAAAATGAGTTAGTTAATTTTCGCTTTCATATTTTTATATCGAACCGATTTGAACTAGTCATTCTAAAACTAATCAAGTTGTTTTAGTTGGTTTTTCCCTGGAATGAGTTCTAGTTATAATTTATTTTGTAAAGGGGAAAAGTAACCAAATCGACTTAGGTACAGATTTGCAATGCTTCCGAATAATGATAAAGTGTTTAAGTAAATTAATTAGTTTTCGACTTATGTGTTGAAGTCCAAATGTAGAGTTAGTTATTATTTGCACTATCTAAAATAAAAACTATGATAGTTAGAGACATGGTTGTAAGTTTGAAAGACGTAGAAAAATTTGGAGCTTTCGATGACATTTCTAACTCATTTTTGGCCAAATGTCGACTTGGTGACTTTTCGCTCTACGGCGACGATATATGTATAGTAAGATAACAGGACTATTCACTAGTATTTTTGTTTCTGGGGCAGATCTTCATAGTTTTAAATATGTAGAGGATTTTCGAAAAAAAAAATGGTAGAGAAATTTCCGCCGCGCGACATAAAACATTTTTTTAATACAGTTACTAGACTAAAATGTTTAACAAATGTATTATTCTAATAGGTCTTCACCTATGAAATTGCCGTATTGCAGTACAGACTTTTTCAAACAAAAAAAAGTTTTGATTGGCTATGAATTCTAAATTCAAATTAATTTTGTTTTAAAAATATGACATTCTATTTACAAAATCAGTCTTTTGCAGTGTTCCCAAACCTACCGATTTTTCGGTAGATCTACCGATTTTTAACTTCATCTACCGATCTACCGATCAGCACTCATTTTCTACCGAAATTTCATATAAATGGTAAAACAAACGAAATTTTTAACCCGATCCACTAATTTCTACCGAAATTTCTTAATTAATGGTAAAAAGAACAAATGCATCCTTATTTTTAATTTGTAAAAACTGGAACGCACGCTCATTCCTACACAGCGTTCGGTTAAAACATAAACGTAAGCGAAAATCAGCTAAATAAATTCACCCCATTTTGACGAAAATTTTTTTGTGTACGAATCAGAAAGTGATGGAATGCAATGCTTTGATTCCGATTACGCCAAAATGCGTTCCGAATCGGTGATTTTGTATGGTTTTGACAGAGAACTTGAGCGCTAACTTTATCAAACCACATTACATTCAATAATGTAACGTTTTGAGAGGTATTTTCTTTTGAAAAATATCTACCGAATTCTACCGATTTTTTGACCCTGATTCTACCGATTTTCTATTTTTTGGTTTGGTAACACTGGTCTTTTGTTAATTGATTAGCGTTGTATTTTCATTACATTTCAACATTTTTCCTCATAATGGATACTTCGAAATTTCGTGTAATTATGGAATATGAGTTCCGTCGTGGCACCAACGCGGCACAAACGACACGTAACATCAACGACGTTTACGGAGAGAACTGTACAAACGAACGTACAACCCGTTATTGGTTTGCTCGGTTCCGTTCTGGGAATTTTGACTTGAAAAATGAACCTCGTGGTCGTCCGGAAACTTTGGTCAACAATGATGAATTAAAGGCGATTGTGGAAGCAGATGAATCGCAATCTACAGCTGAGCTGGCAGCAGCTTTTGATGTTAGCATCAAAACAATATTGGTCCATTTGCGACAGATTGGCAAGATAAAAAAGCTTGATAGATGGGTGCCCCACGAACTTAACGATCGCCAGCGCAACATACGCGTCGAGACTTGCCTTGCGCTGCTTAACAGGCACAGAAATTTTGAAGCGAATTGTTACGTGCGACGAAAAATGGATTCTTTTTGACAATTGAAAGCGCTCAGCAAGTTGGGTAGATCCTGGTTCGGTAGCAAAGCAATGTGCAAAACGAAAAATGACCCCTAGAAAGGTGATGGTCACAGTTTGGTGGTCTAGTCCTGGTGTGATTCATCATAGCTTTATACAAAACGGCGAGAGCATTACTGCAGATGTGTACATTGAAGAACTGACCACAATGATGGCGAAACTCTCACGTCTGCAACCAGCTTTGGTCAATCGGTCGTCTCCACTGCTACTTCACGACAACGCGCGACCCCATACTGCACAACAGACCGTCTCTAAGTTGAATGTGTTGGGTTTGGAAGCTCTCCCTCATCCGCCATACTCACCAGATCTTGCGCCTACCGACTATTACTTTTTCCAAAATTTGGACAGCTTTTTAGCGGGAAAAAAATTCAATTCCCGAGAGGCAGTACAAAACGCCTTTGAAGAGTTTGTTGTCTCCCGTCCAGCTGATTTTTTCAAGAAGGGCATCCATAAACTGCCACAGCGTTGGCAAAGATGCATTGATTGCAGGGGTGATTACTTTGAATAAAAGAAATAAATAAGTTCGAAAAAAAAATACTTTAACATTTTTCAAACAAAACGGCAATTTCATAGGTAAAGACCATATTGGTAATTAGCCCAGTTATTTTACTATATATTAATATAGTAAAATAACTGGGCTAATTACCAATATGTTTTTTTCTGGGGCAAATATTCATAGTTTTAATTCTGTAGAGGATTTTCGAAAAAAAAATGGTAGAGAAATTTCCGCCGCGCGACACAAAACATTTTTTTAACACAGTTACTAGACAAAAATGTTTAACAAATGTATTGTTTTATATAGTAAAATAACTAAGCTATATACCAGTTTTTTTTCTGGAGCAAAGCCTGATAGTTTTAATTATGTAGAAAATATTCGGAAAAAAAATGGCCGAGAAAATTCCGCCACGCGACATAATTCATTTTTAACATAGTTTTTATTATAAATTTATTATTATATATAGTGGGATAACTGGACTATTCACTAGTATTTTTTTTCTGGAACAAACCTTCCTAGTTTTAATTCTGTGGAGGATTTTCGAAAAAAAAATTGTAGAGAAAAAAAAAATTTTTTGAATTTCGCGGTTTTTTTGTATGGGTGAGTGAAAATTTAGTTTCAAAAATGAATTCCTCGTCTTCGAATTATATGAAAAAGACACCAAACTTGATATAGTAGCTACATGTATGCAGATATAAAGCTTAGAGTAAGGCCCGCCGGACGCACTGTTCTCCCCCCTCCCCTGCCCACCTGCTGGGGGGAACCACGTGGTAACCGGGCTATATCAGCTCAGATCACCCCCAGGAACACCTGTTCCAAGCGGTTTGCTTTGTCTCAAAAATGCAAGGTCCCCATACAAATCGATCCCCACGATCTTCTACTACTCAGATAGTTGATAGCTTAATTTAGTATTATAAATATCGATATTTGATTTTACACACAGCGCCATCTAACCCTAGACAATTGATTTTACTAGGCTTACTTACTTTTCGAAATAGGTAGGTACTTCTTGTACGCAGACCCGTCACAGAAATTAAAATATATCATTTCAATTTTGTCCGGGCATCGAACCCGGGACCTCTTGCGTGGTAGACTGGCATGTTGAATACTGTACCACTCATGTCATCGATCGATATCACGCGAAAATTAATGCAAAAAGTTGGCAACCCTACCAAAGACCACCGTGGATCGTGATCTACCAAGATCTACTGCGATCCAGATCTCGCTGGATTGACCTTGTAACGTCGCAAACCAACCGCATCAAATTCCATCAATCTGTGGTTTCGATCAGATCACACCAGATTGACGTGTGTAATGGCCGCCAAACTTTGGCGAACAACAACACTTCAACATTCGAACTGCCGACAGCTTCAGTATAAAGAACGAGCGGAGTCCAGGGAAAATCCCGGCCCAGGAGTCCAGGGTATAGCCCGGCCCACGAACGAGCGGAGTCCAGGGAAATCCCGGCCCAAGGTGTCCAGGGTATAGCCCGGCCCAATCATCGATGCAGCTTTCGTTCAAGCATCAAGCTCAAGCTGCACGCAACAGCATGGAGATGTTTTCTTCTACGGTAGCTTCCTACGAGCATCAACTTGGCAACGCCATGGACCGCAGCCAGCGCCTGCCTGCCTGTCCTTGCTCCCAGTAATAAGTTTGTAACAAGATAAGAGGTACATTCTTTTTTATAGTTTTTATAGATAGTGTTTTGTATTTCTTTTATTTATTAATTTGAAAGATAAATATGTTGTTGAGGATGGATGGCTCCCTAGTTTTAGTTGTAATTTCTAATTTTCATTTTGTATATTTTTATATTCTTTGTTGATAACTAAACGCAAGTGTATATCGATATCTGAACGATTGTATTGGTATCGGATCGAAACGCAACGCAAAATAAGTATGTCTTTGTCGTAATTTATTAACTAATTGTTTTACATCGTAATATCATAATTTGTATCTGTTTTATGATAAATAATAAAAATGTGTCGTAAATGTGTAATGCATATTTAATAATTTTAAGAAGTTTGGTGCTTGTTAACTAGTTTAAATAAAGTTCTGTACTGTTTCTAAATTCAAATAAAGCGCCAAAACAAACCGCGCGCGGAGATGTGCGTTTCGCGCTCCTTTTTGAACGGCACCGCTTGCCCGCCTTCTTCTTGTCTTCTTGTCGGTGCAGGCGGTTTCCGCAACTCGACGTCTATTGCGCCTATTTTGCGTCGTAGAATGTGCGGCCGGATCACTCCAGCCATCCCAGCTCAGCCAGGAATGCTCCAAGGGCTTTCACGTTCGTGATCGCTTCCTGGACACTGCCCGGCGAGCCGAGGTATCTCGCCCGGTAAGGGGCCACCCCTCTGCATTCCAGCAGAACGTGGGCGGCTGTTTCTTCTTCCTCCATGCATCCTCTGCATAGGGGACTGTCCGTGACACCTAAGTTAAAAAGATGTTTGTTAAATTGTCCATGACCAGTAATAGCACCTGTTACCAGGCGAAGTTGCGGTCTGCACAGTTGTATCAGGGCCCTGGATAGACGAGCGTCCACGCGCGGTAGTGCGAGTTTCGCCTGTCTGCACGAGTCCAGAGAGCTCCAGTTCTGTTGGTGTAGTTCTATAGTGCGTTCACGGATTTTACTTGCAAACCAGCTGGTCGGGATAGGCGCGATCGGCTCTGGGCCAACGGGCATCGAACCAGATGCGCGTCTAGCCAGTTCGTCGGCTGCGTCGTTTCCCCGTGATCCACTGTGACCTTTGATCCATTGGATAGTAATAGTATTAAGTGCACCTACTGTATTTAGGGCGTGATGACACTCAAGTAAAAGGCTCGATATGATGCGACTGCCCTGGAGAGCCTGTAGAACGGATTTGCTGTCGGAGAGAATTAAGATGTCGCGGTCTTTTACCTCCCTTGTTTCGATTGCTCGAGCCGCCATTATTATGCCCACGCACTCGGCCTGAAAGACCGTGTTGTATGAGCTTAAGGGGGATGCAATTTGTATGTTTAGGTCCTCTGAGAAAACACCCGACCCTGTGCCCGATGAGGTCTTGGAGCCGTCGGTGTATATCAGGAGAGCCTTGTGTCTTTTCTTAGAGCTGATGTCGTCTATCAGGTGTATTCTGTATTTTTTGTCAAAAATGAGGGTTGGCTTAACTTTGTCGCATGGTGCTTCAATAAGAGGGGTGTTCAGCCAGCCCTCCAGTAGTCCACTGAGATGTTTTACCCTCTCGAATTTTAGAGATCCCAGTTGTTTTAGTCTTAACGCTGTTTTGGCTGCCTCCTGTTGAATGTGCAAGTGCAATGGTGTTAGGTTTAGCATTACCTCTAGAGCAGCTGTGGGAGCTGTGCTCATGCATCCAGTGAGGGCGCAGCAGGCCTGACGTTGTAGTCCCTGTAGCTTTTTGGCTCCAGTGATTTGGGCGGCTTTTGGCCACCATACTACAGATCCATAGCTTACCAGGGGTTTTATGATCGTGTTGTAGAGCCAGAGGAATAGTTTGGGTGCTAGGCCCCAACGTTTACCAATCATCTTTCGGCACTGCCATAAAATGACGCTGGCGGACTGCGTTTTGTACTCCAAGTGGCTGTTCCAATTAAGTTTGCTGTCTAGGATTATGCCTAGGTACTTTACCTCGTCAGAGAGTTGTAGTGTAGTTCCAAACAGTTTCGGCAGACAGAAGTCGCCCACCCGACGTTTGTTTGTGAACATTACCATTTCCGTCTTCGTAGGATTGACGGTCAGGTCGTGTTTTTGGCACCACTCTTCAACCTTCATCAGGGCTGCTTGCATGGTGTTACAGGTTATGCCAGCCTGGTTACCTATACTTAGTATAGTAATGTCGTCCGCATATCCTATAGTGTAAAAATAGTTAGAGTTAAGATGGGAGATCAGGTCGTTTACCACCAGGTTCCACAGAAGTGGAGAGAGCACACCTCCTTGGGGGCATCCTCTCGCCACCAGGGCCCTTTGGCCGACGTCCTCTGACACCTGTACCGTTCTGTTGCGTAGCATATTCACAATCCAGTCTACGAGTTGTTTATCAACACCGTGTCTCACTAGTGCTGCCTCAATACTGGTGAATGTAGTTTTGTCGAAGGCGCCCTCTATATCGATGAAGGTGCCTAAACAGATAAGTTTGTTTTGGATAGCCTCCTCTATCTTACCGACTAATTGATGAAGGGCTGATTCAGTGGATTTGCCAGCGCTGTAAGCATGCTGATGTTTATGTAGTGGGAGTTTCGCCAATGCGCCACTTCGTAGGTACCACTCACAGACTCTTTCCATAGTTTTCAACAGGAAGGTTGTGAGGCTGATCGGTCTGAAGGCCTTCGGATTAGTGTAGTCGGGTTTACCTGGTTTAGGTATAAACACTACCTTGACTTCCCTCCAAAGATGCGTGGTGTAGCGATGCGCCAGACAGGCTTGTAGTAGATTGGTGAGGACTGGAACTAATTGCTCCTCTCCCCATTGTAGTAGTGCGGGAAAGATGTTGTCCGTTCCAGCCGCCTTGAAAGGGGAGAAGCTCTTAATAGCACTTCTTACCTTTTCAGGTGTTATTACCTGTTCGGCGTAACGCCAACAGTCTTCAGTGGGTTGCACAGGTTTGTCTTGCCAGCTTACCTGTTGTACAAGTTGGCAGTCTGGAAAATGGGTCTGTATTAGGATAGCGTTTGTCTCCTCCGGGCAGCGGGACATCGTGCCGTCGGGTTTCTTCAGGTTACCTAGTGGACCAGGACCCTGGTTAGACAATACTTTCCTTACCCGATTTGCCTGTTTGGTGGAGCTTATCTCATTACTGAACCTTCTCCAGGATGAGGTCCTCCAGTACCTTATTTTACGTTTATATTCAGCCTTAGCATCTTTGTATCGGTCCCAGTCATAGTCATCGCAGGTGTTCATTGCCCTATTTAGCCTTTTCCTGACAATCTCACGTTGCCTTTCAAGCTCCGGTCCCCACCATTGGTGCTTGCCGGGGCCCTCCGAGCCGGGAGCTTTCAGGGGACAGGCCTCTTCGAAGCATTGTCTTATAGTATTGGTAAATTTTACTACCTGTTCCTCTAGCTGTGCAGCAGTCGAGAAATCCCTCCTGTCGCAGCTTGTGTCAAGTTTCTCTGCTAAGAGTGTTCTGTATTGTTGTTTGTTTGTTTTCCTTGGATACCTTTTGGGTCCAATGGTGACAGTAGGTACCTGTATGTTGAAGCGTAGCCATCTATGATCTGAGCATGAGGCCTCGTCTGAGACGTGCCAGTCTGCTATCATAGATGCCGCTAGTGGTGTTGCCAGTGTTAGGTCGACAATCGTCCCTCTGCACCTCCTCGCGACGAAAGTCGGTTTGTTACCTATGTTAATTATTTCTAGATTGGTTGTTAGTAGAAATTCTACAAGTTCATTACCTCTAGTGTTGCTTTTCTCCTCTCCCCACAGCGGGTGGTGGGCATTGGAGTCTGTTGCAATGATTAGCTCAGTGTTGTTCTCCCTGCAGTATCGAGCGAGCGACGCTACCTCTTCAGGTGGCGCTCGCTCCCCATCAGGCATGTATGCTGAAGCCAGGACCAACTCCTGACTGTTATTTTCATTGTTAATTGTCAGCTTAATAGTGCTTAAATCTCTGAAACAGAAATTTAGTAAAGGCTGTGTCTCGATATCTTTTGATGTGTATATACACGATCTTACATCGCCAACGGCGGCATGTATGAGCTTACCTCCCATACCGGAGAGTCCTCGCACAGTGCCGCCCCTGATCCACGGCTCCTGGATCAGAGCGACCGTCGTTTTGTTGGTCTCCAGCCAGCGTCGGAGTTGAGCCGTTGCGGTTGTGCTGTGCTGGAGGTTTACTTGTATGAGTTGGGCCTTAGATAGGGACGCCATCTTTGCAGACAACGTCCTCCAAGGCCAACTCGTCGAGCCCCAGCAGGAGTTCCTCGCTCGCCGGCGAAGCCTCACTGCCGGAGGGACCAGCAGCAGCAGCGTCGATTGTCATCTCCGCTGTGGCCGGCTCGGCGGTGTCGGTGGTAGCCGCTGGAGCGGCTGGTGTGGTCGTCGTGTCGCCGCCGGGGGACTCGTGGGGGTTGTCGGTAGGTGGAGTATCGACAAACTTGCCCTTGGCGTTCCTGAACTTCAGGTACACCGAGCCGGTCAAGAAACTGACTCGGCGACCTTTAGCCAGGATCACCGGCACGATGTCCACCGGCACCGACACAACGATAAATGTCCGGTTGGTGGATTCATGGGTCTGAAACCCATTCACGAGCCACCGTTCGACCTGAAGTTCCGGGTTCGAGAAGTGCAGGACCTTACCCACCATTCCTTGCTCCCGGTTCCAGAGCTTGGGCAGAACGAGACCACATTGGACCTTCTTCGGGACCTGCTCAGTTCTCAAAACACTGAGTCTTCCCACGTCCTTTATGTGGTGACCTTCCGCCCACTCTGTCGCCCACTCCAGGGTTGTGCTGTTGGTGCTCGCCAGGTGTAAGCACCCGTCCTTATATACTGGCTTCCCACAAAAGGCGACTTTACCTGCTTCGTAGGTGCCCAGGAGTATTTGCTGCACCATAGCCTCCTCCATCTCAGTCTCGATCTGCTCCGCCACCGCCCTAGAGATGTATCCCGAAGGCGATGTGATCACAAACCTGACCTCGTTAGATTTGGCCGCGACTGCAGCGTAGGTCCGCGCTCCAGTCGAGGAACCGCTCGGCAGCTCTGCCTTCAGCTTTTTGGACTCGCCTCGAGGAGAGATCGTCTCATCCAGGCGGGCCCTTTTGGCTTTAGGTTTAGGCCGCGCAGCAGCTTCTGCGACCGGGGTGTTGAGGGGGGCCATGGTGGCCCTGCGCCCTTGCGGGGGGTTTTGAGCACGTCGGGCTGACTTGGATGGGCGCGAGTTACCCCGCCTCCCACCTTCCATCCGCCCTGGCGCTCCCAACCCTGTGGTGGGGTTCGGGTCTGTACTGGCAGGAGACGGCATGGTTCCAGCCGGGTTTCCCCGTCCTTTCCCAGCGTCATCCTGCGATCCTGACCCTCCCCCCGAGTGTGCGTCGGTACTAGCCGGGAGCGGCAGAGGTCTGGTCAGGTTTCCCCGACCGTCCTGAGCCGCAGCCTGCGTTTCCGACGACTTGTCGGTGTTCGAGTTACCGGGGTCGGCGCCGATCGGCGTGGACTGGTTACGACTCTTGGTCTTAACCTTTCTCCGCCTCTTGCGCTTGCCCCCAGTCCGGTCGGCCGGTGGCTGCCCATCACGCGCCGGAACAGCGCCTACCCTCTTTTCAGAGGATTTGCGCTGCTGCCCGTGCTTGCCAGCCATCGTCCACCGGTCGTCGATCACCGATTGAATGGTGGCCTGCGGAGCAGGTGTAGTTGGTCCAGAGGGCGCCGATTTCTCAGCTTCCCCCTGGTGTGTTCCCTCAGGTTTCCCTTCGGGAGTGGTATTCTCGCGCGGGGCTTTCGATTGCTCGACCGTCCCGCGGGAGAGTGACCCAGCATTGCCGGGTGATGTCGGTATCTTGAACTTTAATTGGTCCATTGTTAGAAAAAGATGTAAAATTCATCCGGTCGGCTTCCCACCCTCCATGGAGCCCGCACATTTGGGAGTGCCCTGTATCAAAAACAAGGTGCACTAGGACTACTGACCGGATATAGGTGTAGGGAGTTGGTGCTCAGGCGCGACATCGGAGACTCGAAGCGGGTGGCTGGGTTGCAGTTCAAGCGGCTTCCCAGTTGCTCCACCTATTCTTACCTCGTCAGCATGGCCCTAACCATCCAGCAAGCTGGATCTCCCCGCACCTCGCCGCGGCCCTCTAACGGGACACGAGACCGTTTCCTCCCTGGCGCTACCCAGAAAGGCTACCGTTTCGGGTGAAATCCAGACCAAAGAGGGCGTGTTGTGTAAACAAGGGTACTACCGCCGACCCCGTTTCACTCAACCCTCCAGGATTCCTTCATCCCCCCTGACGGCGATCAACTGCACAGGCCGTAGTGCAGGAGGAGCTGTTACTCCACCGGTTCGCTCCCCTCCATGCCGGTGAAGAAGGTGGCTGAGAAGGAGTCAGCCGACAGGATAGATGGGATATTGGGAGAGGTAAGGATATGAGTAATAGGTAAAAGATGGGATTACGTCTGATTGTTGATTGGTTGCATCTGTTTCATAGGGAACCAGATCAAAAGCAGGCGGCACCTCGGGCAGGTTAACAATCAGGCTTGTTCTAGGGATCTTCACGACCTGCGCTCTCTCCTAGAACCTAATGCCACGTTACCATTTGGACTGATAGTAACGTAGAAGAGAGGCCATGTTGAGCGACATCATCGTCCAGTCAAACACTACCTCTCTTCCGCCCGCTTGCCCGCCATTTTCTTTTCAAATCAGTTCGCCGCGAGCCGTCTTCAGAGTGACACTGTGCTGCGTCGCTCCGCAGCTCCCGCGCTTTCCGCCTTTTTTTGTATGAACGCTTCCACGCGCGCTTTGTGTGTTTATGTTTTAATTGTATTTGTCGTTTTATTCACTCGACCCTCTCTAGCCAGCACCTACGACGTCAACAAAATTTGGTCCATCGGCCGCATCCTAGAGAAAAGGGTACCTACGTGTGCACTCCCAGCGATATGAAAACCCGCCTACAGGCAAAACGGGAGTTACACAAGATGAGCGAACACAAAGGTGATACAACTGAAAAGCAAAGTGTGGAAGAAGGAAAGCCGAGTGTTGTTGGTACCTCGTCCTCTGCCGCCACGCGGAAGCGCCTTGAATTGGAGGCGGCCAAAAGGCTCGCGGAAATTGAGCTCCAAGCAATCGACGCTGAAACAGCAGCACTAACGAAAAAAGCTGAGATACAAAAAGCGTTAGTGAATAAGGAGCTGGAAGCGGAACTTGCAGAGTTAGAGGTTGATGAAGGCGGTACCTGGAAATCGGTTTCGTCCAAGCAAAAAGTGCAGCAATGGTTAGCAAAATCAGAAAAAGAATCGGTATGTGACACCGGCGGCCCTGTCCCTGTCACTGACCCCACGCTGCAGCGTACTGATGCCGTACACGAACTCGCCGCCGCACTCCAGAATGCAATATCCTCTGCCGCTGCTGCACCTAAATCTGATTCAAATCAAGAACTAATGACTAGGCTCGCCACCTCAAAAGACCTACCGATTTATTTTGGAGACCCTCTGGAATGGCTGCAATTTAAAAATGCATTCCATGAGTCCACTGACCTCTGTAAGTACAGTGACACGGAAAACATGTGGCGCCTAAGAAAGTGTCTGCGAGGCGAAGCCAAAGAAGTGGTATCTTCTCTTTTGATGGGCTGTTCGTCACCCATGGCCAATCATCGCGACGCTCGAATTACGATTTGGAAGGCCCGAAATTATCATGCACAAAATAATGACACAATTAAAAAAATTGACACCCCTAACTCAAGCTTACCACAGCGAATTAGTGCAATTTTCAATAAAAGTTAAAAACTACGTGACTGCCGCTAGTACAATCGGTCAAAGTGATTACCTACATAGTCCAGAAATTGTAGCGATCGTCGTGTCAAAACTACCTACGGCACTCGTAACTAAGTGGGCTGATTACTACGCTCATACGCCTTCAACAGAAAGCAAGTCCAAGCTGGAACGATTGTCACTATTCCTGTATGAAGAAGCACAGAAAATTGCATCTTGTGGTGTCAGTTTCATCCACAGTCAGTCTGACTATAAACGAAAACCGCCAGAATATGTGAAGAATACGCATCATACATTCTTTACATACACCAATGTACAAAGTGATGATAAGTGCAAGTTTTGCAAAACAAGTAAGCACGCATTAGAAAAGTGCGCAAAGTTTAAAAAAGCCTTGCGAAGAGATCGTTGGCGTTTTGTACGTATTAAAAATCTCTGCTACAAGTGCCTACAGTCGAAACACGCAGATGAGTCGCCGTGCACGGCAGCAAATTGCGAGATCGAGGCCTGTGGCGGGCCGCACCATCGTTTGCTGCATTGGCAGCGGACGCGTCCTGCGCCCGCGGAACGCGCCGAGCCGCCCTCGGAACGCACCGCGCCGCCCTCGGAACGCACCGCGCCGCCCTCGGAACGCGCCGCGCCGCCCTCGGCATCCGCCGCGCCGCCCTCCGACTCTGCTACAGCTAGGCGTGATAACAGTGATAACGAACTCATTTCGCACGCAACCGCGTCTCAGTGTAGTGTAAATAGTTCTAAAAGGTCAATAATGCTTAAAATAGTGCCTGTTACCGTTCACGGACCCAAAGAAAGTGTTAATACGTACGCTTTACTGGATGATGGCGCGACGATAAGCCTTATCGCCGCTGATATCGCAAATAAGGCAGGTCTACACGGTGTGAGTTCGGTAATGCGCGCTAATAGCGCGTGGGACAGCAGCGAATTGGTATGTAAGACTGAAATTATTAACTTTGAGCTTTCTAACAGTGATGGTGTTAAATTTAATTTATGTGCTAGAAAAATGAAAGAGTTAAATTTACCTGTTCAATTGTCTTGTGTAAATATAAATAATTTTGAGAACTTGTGTAACGTAAATAATGTCATATTGTGTCAATCTGAGATAAAGCCTACGTTGTTAATTGGCCAAGATAATTATAATTTGATTGCACCTATTGAATGTGTAAAGTACAATCCTAGCGGGCCATTTATTACCAAAACTTTATTAGGGTGGTGTGTGCACGGTCCTTTATATCGAGCGCCTAGGCAAACTAGCAATATCAGCGGCAAAGCTCTCACGCTCACTCTGATTGATAACTCAGGGGTTGAGCCGGTTGAGCCGCCGCCAGCGCCGCAGTGCTCGGTCGAGCCGAGTGGGCAACCACAAGGTAAGCAACCCGATCGGCAGCGTCGCTCACCCGCGGTCACCGTCGCCGCTCCGTCGCCGACGCTGTCACCGACGCCGTCGCCGCTCGTTCTTATCGCAACAACAGTGAGTGACGATCCATCGTGCCAACTAGCCGCCATAACATCTATACCTACAGGTAATGTAGACCCGCAGGATAAGGATAACGATTTACACGAATTAGTACGACGTTCATTTTCATTAGATTCGATAGGTATAGGCGTTAAAGTGCGTCCGAACATGAATGATTTGAGAGCTGTAAATATTCTTGACATGTCAGCCGAGTTGGTGAACGGTCAATGGTCTGTGCGTTTACCATGGAAGTGTGATGATTTTTGTATGCCGGAGTCATATCCCGTAGCTTTAAAACGTTTTAATCACGTAGATAGTAAAATGAAGTGTAACGCGGAGTTCGCGTCACGATACCGCGACCGTATGAAACATTTATTTGACAATAATTACGCAAGAGTACTAAGTGAGTCTGAGTGTAGCGAAACTGATAACCACACATGGTACCTACCTCACTTCGGGGTCGATAACCCGAACAAAAATAAGTTGCGGTTAGTTTTCGATGCTGCCGCGAAGAGTAATGGTCACTCGCTTAATGACTATTTATTGCAGGGTCCCGACTTATTAAACTCTTTATACGGAATAATGTTTAGGTTTAGAGAATATCCTACCGCTGTAATAGGCGACATAAAGGATATGTTTTTAAGAATAAAGATTAAAATTGATGATCAAAATGCTCTTAGATTTCTTTGGAAACAGGAAGGTAGTAACGTGATTTTTAAATGCGTTATGACGTCACTTATTTTTGGCGCGAATTGCTCGCCGTTCGTGGCACAGTACATAAACGCAAACATAAATGCGTCCCGTTTTGAACGCGACATACCAGAAGCTGTAAGTGCAATAAAAAATAATCAGTATATGGATGATTATATAGACAGCTTTTCTGATACAAATGAATGTAGGAAAATTATAAAAGACATTTCATTTATTCATCAACAAGGTGGATTCGAAATGCGAAATTGGTTAAGTAACGATCCTACAGTGCTTAGTTATCTGCCGAGAAACGTCCTTAACGACAAGGCTATAAGGTTCAATATCGATAAGCAACCGGAACGCGCGTTAGGATTGCTTTGGTTTCCGCAGACTGACGTATTAGCTTTTGACCTATCTTTTAAACGTATACCTGAAGATATTTTATCTTTAAAGAGAATACCTACGAAACGCGAAGTGTTACGTATTGTTATGTCCATTTTCGATATTCACGGTTATTTGATACCATATACGATTCAAGGAAAAATACTTATGAGGGACATTTGGAAAAGTAATATTAAATGGGACGAAAGAATAAGCGAACAATTTAATAGTTTATTTTGTAGTTGGATTAAACAAGCGCAGGAAATAAATAACATAAGAATACCGCGCTATTATTTTCGTAGAAATTTTATCGAGTCAAGTGTGAACGAGGCAGAAACACAGAATACATAGTACAACAGAAGCCGCATTCCGCAACATAATTTAATTAAATAACGACTCTTGCTGCGACTCAATAAGGCGCAATTCAGATCGCACACCGCTACAGCGGCTACAGTTATATTCACCTAGAAGTTTTCTCTCTTTCTATCGCGTAGCTCTCATCTCTTCTGACGCCGTTAGGGTTGTCGTCTTTTAAATGAACTGCGTAGCATTATATCATAAAAGGAAAGCGATTTTACGTACTATGGTTAAAGAAAATCTTACAATAATATTCGAACATTTCTATAATATTCAAGAATCTAATTAGGTACCTACCTACCTATCTAGTTAGGTACCGTAAATATGGGAGACATAAAAATAACAAAAGTCAACTTTTGGTACCTACCTAGTTAGATAGGTACAGTCAGTGGCACGAATCATGAAATCGGGTGGGGATTGCGCGAAACGCGTATTTTGGGTATGCGTTGCGGTGAGGGGCGCGGGCGGCGGGAGAGGGAGCGCGCGCTATTGGTCGCTCACAAGAGCAGATGCGCGAACTTATCCCCACTCCGTCGAAAAATTGTCATGATTCGTGCCACTGACTGTAGATACTTAGTTGTTTATCGTTACTTGTCCTATTTAGTTAGGTACCTATATAGTAAACAGTTCTTGTTTCTTGTGTCATACCTACAACACCTTTCACAAATTATGCTTTCTTACGAAATCAAATAACTGTCATTAATAATTTATTACGTAGTTAAGTAAGTAGGTACACACGACGGCACTTTAGACTATACATATAGGTACATGTTGACCTTGAGACCGCCTTTATGCCCTACGACTAGGGTTACCATCCGTCCGGATTAGTCCGGACATGTCCGGACTTTTAGACTTTTGTCCGGACTTTGTCCGGCTTTGTAATTTGTCCGGCTTTTTTAAGATTGGGCGGTGTAATACTAGTTAAAAAACACACATAGCAGTAGTGTTCGAAAGAGAAGTCCCAAAAAGTATGGAGTCTGGATCTGTCTGAAAATGTCCGGACTTTTCTTGTCCTGTCCGGCATTTTGTCAGGAATTTTCAAATTTCTCAATGGTAACCCTACCTACGACCTACGTAGTAAAAGCTGTTTTTGCAGTTTAACTGTATGACCTGTAGTGTGAACCTACCTATTCTGTAAATAATTATTTCAATAAATAGTTGGGTGAAGATTGTTTACCAACAAGGACAGGTAGGTACCTACCTAAGAATAAACAGACTAGGTACTAAATACTAATTAAACACCTACCTATAAGTAGACAAGCATTCTTCTGATCTGAATCTTTCGATGTCGTTTGTTTGGAAGTTTGAAAAACGTGAGGTTTGTTTGTATTCTTTTATTAGGGTTCCGTCGTCCGTACCCAAAGGGAAATAAACGGAACCCAATTTACCTTTGTTCGTCTCTCGGCAATGAAAAAAATAACAATTTTTCATTTGTTTTTTTACTCTGACACCCATCCACTGCACAATAATTACGTGGTTTCGACATTTCGACAAAGAAAATATACACTATGATTTCGAGGAGTAAGCGCGGGGAACGTGCGGTGCGAGCGCTCAGGCGGGCGTGCGGCGACTCTCTGCCAGATGTATCGTGGACGATACGCCGAACGGTAGGTGAATAACGCGTGACCTTGAGCGAGTGATGGAGGCCTGGCAGAAATGGAGTTACACATATTTTGTGATGCGTCGCCAAGTGCGTACGCTGCAGTCGCGTATTTGAGACGAGTGAATAGCGATGGTAGTGTCGTGGTTACATTTATAGCCGCGAAGAGTAAAGTAGCTCCGGTGAAGTATACTTCGGTGCCGCGACTGGAGCTGCAGGCTGGTCTTCTAGCGTGTAGACTTGGGGATAGTATTAAAAAAGAACACAGATTAAATTTTTCGTCAACCTTTTATTGGTCTGATTCTACCACAGTGTTATATTGGATTAGGAATCAGTGTAGAAATTATAAAACCTTTATCGCAAATCGATTAGGTGAGATAGACGAGCTTAGCAAGACTACTGAGTGGTATTATGTACCGTCTGAGTTAAACATAGCTGACGTCGGAACCAAACACAACGACTACAAATTAAGTAGTGATTGCGAGTGGTTTATCGGTCCATCGTTCCTACACCAGCCGTCTTCTTGCTGGCCCCAGTGCCCTGAAACAAAAAACATTAGTGATGAGTTGTTAGAAAGAGTAAATGCAGTTTGTGAAAATAATAAAGATTGTGACTTACCTGTTCCGAAACCCGAGCGATTTTCTCGATGGCCACGGTTGGTACGCGCCACAGCTGCAGTTTTATTGTTTATAGAGAAATGTAAAAAAAGTCCTATTACTTGTATTAACGCTGAACTAATTGAAAGAGCAGAAGTATTGTTGTTACGCTATTCGCAGTCACAGTCATTTCAGAGTGAAATTAATGACATAAAATCTAATAAAGAAATAAAACGCGATAGTCGACTTTGTAAGCTGACTCCTATTTTAGACGAGAAAAATATTTTACGTGTAGACGGTCGCATTGGCGCCATAAAAGACATAGATCATATGACAAAATATCCGATCATTTTGGATGGTAAAAATTATATTACGCGACTTATAGTAATGCATTATCATGTAAATGCCGCTCACTCGTGTAACGAAATGGTAATTAATCAGCTCCGCCAGAAGTACTGGCTCGTAAATTTGAGGCCGACAGTTCGAACTGTCGCCAAGCAATGCCTAGTCTGTCGCTTTAGGAAAGCATCACCTGATCCACCGCGCCTCGGTGACCTGCCTGAATGTAGACTCACCCACCATCAGCGACCATTTACCATGTGTGGGGTTGATCTGTTCGGCCCTTATGAAGTGGCAGTCGGCCGCCAGAGGGTGCGTAGGTACGGAGTCCTATTTACATGTTTGACTGTACGTGCAGTCCATATTGAATTAGTCCCGTCACTCACGACGGACTCTATGATAATGGCCTTGAGGCGTATGGCCGCGCGTAGGGGCTGGCCCCATACAGTATTCTCGGACAACGGTACCAACCTACGAGGTGCAGATACCGAACTTAAAAAAGCATATCAGGAAATGATTAATAGTCAGGAAGGTCTGACGGCGGAAGCTCTAAATAAAGGGGTCCAGTGGAAGTTTATACCCCCAGCTAGTCCACATATGGGAGGCGCTTGGGAGCGTCTCATCCGAAGTGTTAAGACGGCACTTAAGGTAGTCTTAAAGGAGCGAGCGCCTCGAGAAGAGACTCTCGCTACTTTTTTATGCGAGGTAGAAAATATGATAAATAGCCGTCCTTTAACTCATGTGTCTGTTGACCCCAGAGATTCAGAGTCATTAACACCTAATCACTTTTTATTAGGTACATCTTCTAACTTACCTCAGGTCGGAGTTTTTGATGACAGCGATCTTTATCTAAGGAAGCAATGGCGTATCGCGCAGCGCTTAGCAGATTTATTTTGGTCCAGGTGGCTGAAAGAGGTCTTGCCAACCCTTGTTCCCCGGAACAAGTGGAACCGCGAAGGTGCCCAGCTCAAGGTAGGAGATCTGGTAGTTGTAGTAGATCCTGCATCCCCGCGGAACGTCTGGCCGAAAGGAGTTGTTCAGAAAGTGTACCCCGGTGCCGACGGAAGGGTAAGGGTTGTAGACATTAAGACTCAAGTTGGTTTGACTAAGCGTCCGGTATCCCGAGTAGCGTTACTGTTTGGTAATGAGTGTCGCTGAGTCGACACTAGGGGGGAGGATGTTGAGGATGGATGGCTCCCTAGTTTTAGTTGTAATTTCTAATTTTCATTTTGTATATTTTTATATTCTTTGTTGATAACTAAACGCAAGTGTATATCGATATCTGAACGATTGTATTGGTATCGGATCGAAACGCAACGCAAAATAAGTATGTCTTTTGTCGTAATTTATTAACTAATTGTTTTACACTGTAATATCATAATTTGTATCTGTTTTATGATAAATAATAAAAATGTGTCGTAAATGTGTAATGCATATTTAATAATTTTAAGAAGTTTGGTGCTTGTTAACTATTTTAAATAAAGTTCTGTACTGTTTCTAAATTCAAATAAAGCGCCAAAACAAACCGCGCGCGGAGATGTGCGTTTCGCGCTCCTTTTTGAACGGCACCGCTTGCCCGCCATTTTCTTTTCAAATCAGTTCGCCGCGAGCCGTCTTCAGAGTGACACTGTGCTGCGTCGCTCCGCAGCTCCCGCGCTTTCCGCCTTTTTTTGTATGAACGCTTCCACGCGCGCTTTGTGTGTTTATGTTTTAATTGTATTTGTCGTTTTATTCACTCGACCCTCTCTAGCCAGCACCTACGACGTCAACATATGTAATTCAAGAAGTACCTAGAGAAATAATTTTAGAGTTTATAGTTTATTATGTCAGATGAATTGATTAAATTGCAAAGTTCATTAAAATACATCAAAGAATACTTGGTAAAGTTAGGTCCAGAAAGGCGAAAGTCTGATTTAGCTTATAAAAAACTTGAAGAAGCGAAATTAGAATATGGTAAGTTGGCGTGTTATATTTTGTCTCAAGTGAGTTTGCAAATAGATAGTAGTGAAATAAATTCTAAAGGCACAGTTTTCGTAAATAAGTTAGTAGAAGATATTAATATTTTATATAATAAGATTGTCGATTTAATTAATGAACCTTTAAGTACCGAAAAAGAGTCCAAAATGGCTACGGGAAATTTACCAAACTTTGACCTTAAAACTGCTATTGCACTTTTACCTACAATGTCCGGACAAGAGGAGGTCACGAAGCAGTTGATTGAAAGTATTGAACTTGCTCTATGATTAATGGTGCCTCTCAACAACAATTAATAAATTTTGTTTTGAAAACACGATTATCTCTAAGTGCGAAGTTACGTTTAGACTCCACTTATGCCAATACAACTCTTTTGATAAAAGATATGCGATCGAAATTATACTTCACAATCTTTACCGAAGATAATATTAGCATTACATGCAGCAGTACACGAGGTGATGCTGCCCTCACCACCTATAAAGACACTTAAACAAAGGAATTTGTTTAGACTAAATTCTTATCTCCCGTACAGCCCGCTGACTTGCCCGGAAAGGATCATCATTACTCGTTTTGGTGTTGTCCGAGCCACACTATTCCTTTTAAAATAACAAAATTCGTATATATAAAGTGAATAAAATGGTTAAAAGAAAGCGATCTAATAAGAGTGATTTAGTGGCAAGCTTGTTAATAGAATTAAAAAGTTTGTGAAACAACGCATTATGATTCTCGATAGACGAGCACCGAATGAGTGATATCTGGAAAATGCAAGTAAGTTTTAAAATTCGATATTTAATTCTAGATTTAGTTACACATGAATCTCGACGTAAATCGTATATTTACGTGTCATTTGGTTTTACCAAATGTGTGGTGTTATGTTGACCGGTTGACCAGCCGTTACTTACGTTTGCCCGACGTATATCGTGTATGGGTAAAATGTGAACGTGCATATATATTTGACATCCATTTTAAATTCTGATATTCGAGTTTACCAACCGTTAACTTACGTTTTCCCGACGTATACCGTGTGTGGATAAACGTGAAAGTGCATAATTATTATAAAACCATCTATTTTTTATTCTAATATTCGAGTTAACCAACCGTTAACTTACGTTTTCCCGACGTATATCGTGTGTGGATAAACGTGGTGGTGCATAATTTTTATATTGCCATCTATTTTCTATTCTGATATTCGAGTTAGCCAACCGTTAACTTACGTTTTCCCGACGTATACCGTGTGTGGATAAACGTGCGTTATCCCGACATATATCGTGTGTGGATAAACGTGAAAGTACATCTCATTATGTGTATGTTATATGTTCAGAGGACTTGTCCGGTTTCCCTATGACAAGTACGGGTAAGCGCCCCCGGACCCTCAGACTCCGCTGCTGCAACCTCTCAACCCCCCCGCAGCAACGGTGTCCTTTTTGTACCCTGATCCGTCCCATTTTACACACTCCTATACCCACCTCACATCCCTATCCTAATCCTATTCCTTCCCCTCCGCTAAGCTAAGGTCTGCCGTGCCGATGGCTGCATGGCTAGGGGCGTGCCTAGTCATAAGCGTGCCACCCTGGAAATTGGTGCCCTCCAGGCGTAAATAGCCTTACCACACACGCGGGGCTCTGTGTGGTGGACAGTTGTCTTTCCCTAGCTAATCGTGGGAACAAAATGGTTTCAAATTTTTTTAATAAACCTGGCTGCGGCGATAGAGCTCGCCACTCATCACGCGTAACTTGTTTCTCTCGGGGCGAAAAGCGGGCATCGGAGACCCGTTTTGCTACGCTGAATGTATGTGGAGCGATGGAGGAGAAAATGGATGAGGTGTGTTTGATTATGGAAGAAAAGAAGTTGGATGTTTTATGCGTGAACGAGACGAAAAGAAAGGGCAAAGGAGTCTCAGAACATGGCCCGTTTAAAGTTCTGTGGTCGGGCGTTGCCGAAAATGAGCACGCGAGTATGGGCGTGGGACTCCTGCTGTCGGAAAGGATGATAGAATGCATGACTGAGTATGAGTGTGTTAGTCCCAGACTTCTCTGGGTTAGACTCAAAGTAGGATTACTTCGGATACGCGTCATTGGCGTGTATGCTCCCGATATATCCAAGTCAGCAACGGAAAAGGAGGATTTCTGGAAAAGTGTGGAAGATATCTTGAATGAATGCAAAGATAATGAAAGGATAGTTATGCTTGGAGATTTTAACGGATGGGTAGGTGTGAGAAGAGAGGGATGTGAGGGAGTTTTAGGAATATATGGAGACAAAAGAGTAAATGATAATGGCAGGAGTTTGATTGAGGTATGTTTAGAAAAGAATCTTGTGGTAACGAACACCATGTTTGACCACAAGGAAATTCATATGTACACTTGGCAGAGAGGGGAAAAGAGGAGTATGATCGATTTTGTGATTGTTGATGAAAGACTGAAGGGCAGAGTTGTAGACACCAGGGTCTTTAGGGGTAGTAACATTGGAACAGACCACTTTCTTGTAGTGTCTCGGGTTAGTGGTCTGTTCAAAAGTTGGCGTCATCGTCCCACAGTGTCAACAACGGAGCTGACTAGAGTAAAAGTTGAGAACCTGGATGAAGTGGAAGTGCAAAAGACATATTCGTGCAAATTGAAAGAACGATTGGGAAATGTGGCTGAAGTGAAAGATGGCAAGCTTGAGGAAGTTTGGGAAAAGTTTAAAAAAGGTGTGACTGAAACAGCTGAGGAAATATGTGGAGTGAGTAAAAGGAAGAATGCTCCCCCAATAAACTGGTGGGATAGTGAGGTAAGACAGATAGTGAATGAAAAGAAAAAAGTATGGCAGGATCTGCTGGCCATCAAAGCCAGTAAAAGAGTGAATGCAAGTGTTACAGAAGATGATGTTGATACAGTTGCAAGGGAGTTTAAAAGGATTAAGAAAGTAGTGAAAGAAAAAGTAGACGAAAAAAAGAGAAAGATGAAAGAAAAGTGTGACTTCAAACTCTGTGATAACTTTCGAGACAATATAAAATTGTTTTGGAAACAAGTGAAAACGTCTCGAAGTGGATCACATAAGTCTAAAATGAATGTGATAAGAGATGAAAAAGGTGAGCTAGTGACAGATGAAAAAGGTGTACTACAGGAGTGGATGAAATATTTTGAGAGTTTGTTTGAGGTGGATGGCTCTATGCTAGAAGCCTCGGATAAAAGGGTGGAAGACGAGGAAGAGACAGAAGTGGATGAAAGAGATATATATATGGATGAGATTATTAGTGCAATGAAGAGCATGAAAAAAGGGAAAGCAGCAGGATATGACAGAATTACTGTTGAAATGCTGAGAGGTGGGAAAGAGCTGGTTGCGTCCTGGCTGTGCCTGATCTTTAATAAATGTTGGAACAGTGGCAAAGTGCCGGAAGATTGGCGTAAAGCCGTGGTCGTGCCGCTGTACAAAGGGAAAGGGTCACGGCAGGATGCTAAAAACTACCGCGGGATCAGTCTTCTCAGCATTGTCAGTAAATTGTATGCAAAGGTACTGATTGAAAGAGTGATGCAAAAAACTGATCAGAGTATTTGGGATGTGCAAGCGGGATTCAGAAAGGGAATGGGATGCACGGATCAGGTCTTCTCCTTGAGGTGCTTAACCGAAAAACACCTGGCTAAGCACAAAAAGGTTTACTGTGCCTTTGTGGACCTGGAGAAGGCCTACGATCGAGTTGACAGGAATGAGCTATGGAAGGTGTTGTCCGAATACGGATTGGAGAGCAGACTGATTCATGCACTGAAATCTCTCTATGAGGATTCCCGTGCATGCGTCAGGATTGACGGCGTATACACTGACTGGTTTGGCATCTCTAGGGGTGTCAGACAGGGATGTGTTGCGTCACCATGGCTCTTTAATCTGTTTTTGGACAGTTGTATGAAAGGTCTGAAAGAACGTGACTGTGGGGTTGTGATGAATGGGACTCAAATCAAGTGCCTTCTCTACGCTGACGACCAAGTTATACTTGCGTCTTCTGCGCAAGAGTTGCAGGAAATGATGTCGGTTATGAATGAAGATTTTGTGAGAAAAGGGATGAAAGTGAATGTAACTAAGACTAAAGTGATGGTGTTTGAGAGAGATGAAGAAATGACTGACTGTACGGTAATGTTAGGTGGCGAAAAAGTGGAACAAGTCCGTGAGTTTGTATACTTGGGGAGTTTGTTCACAAGGGACGGAAAGAGTGAGGAAGACATAGAAAGACGAGTGAAGAAAGGAAATTCGGTGAGTGGTGCTATACACTCGGTTATGAGTAGCCAAACCGTTTCTGCAAAGGCGCGAATGGCTATTCATAACGGAGTGCTGGTACCGACACTGATGTATGGAAGTGAATCTTGGGTATGGCAGAAGAAGAATGAAAGCAGAATAAATGCGGTAGAGATGCGATCGTTGAGGAAAATATGCGGAGTAAAACTGAGTGATAGAGTGAGCAATGAGGTGATTCGCAGAAGGTGTGGTCTGAAAGATGATATAGTGACAAGAATTGAGAAAGGAATGCTCCGGTGGTTTGGTCACTTAGAGAGGATGAATGAAAGGCGAATCACGAAAGAGATATACTGTGCGAATGTGGAAGGAACGATTGCACGAGGGCGTCCCAGAAAAACCTACGCGGACCAAATAGAGGTTATTATAAAAAAGGCTGGTGTACGCAGTGACAAAAACCGCAGGGCATGTATGAAAAGATTGATGGATATGAATGAAGCGAAAGAAGTGTGCAAGGATCGTAGCAGGTGGCGATCCATAGTCTCTGCCTACCCCCATGGGAAACAGGCGTGAGTGTATGTATGTACATCTCATTATATTGCCATCTTTTTTCTATTCTGATATTTGAGTTGTTTATGAGCGCGCGATGTTGACGTCATCGATGCGGCACGTAGGGGTAAAGGTACCTATCAGATTACAAGCGCTCGGAGCGTTTGAAATGATCCCGACGTAATCGTGTGTGGATACAATTCAAAACTCATATCTTTAAATGGTACTATTGTCTTACATGACACATTTTTATTGTGGTTTTCATGTCGTTCTAGAAACATATTTCAATCAACAGCTTGCCTAAAGATGAGAAATCTGAGATTATGAAACAATACCTACTTTTGTAGTTTGTATTGTTGTTTGTATTTGGTGCTTTCGCACCAAAAATTGAATCCTGAAGAAAAATTGGCGCTTACAGTAACAAATTTCAAAAGTCCCCTCAATCCCAAATCCCCTCAATTGCATTGCTGCAATTGAGGGGTTTGAATGTAGCCCTATCTCAAACCGCTAAATGTTTCCCAAGAAATAATTAAAACTAAGTGACGCTGGTCGTTTACTTTGTAATACCCACTACAGGGAATTTATATCTAAAAGGTATGTTAGCATAAGAACCAAACATTCCGACGAACTGAGAACCTCCTCCTTTTTTTTTTGAAGTCGGTTAAAAAATACTAGGCTTGATGAATTCTTATTCGGTGACTTGAATGAACACCTAAAAACTGCAAAGGCTATCAGCCTTTATACCTAAGTCAGCCTTAGAGTTGAAACCCAATACCTACATGTCGAGGGAGGTACTATCAACAACCGTTAGCACAACCTAGCTCGTCTGAACTTAGTACAACGGGAGCTTTAAACGCCAGGGGGGCACCACGAGTAGCGGCCGCCGAGCAGCGAGTGAACCCCCCGCAGTATCGGCGCTAAGCTCCTCTGCTGCCGCCACCATTATCGCCGCCGCCCGGTGCCAGCACCGCCGCGTGACCGATACCGCGGGCTGAACAGGACGAGGTCCAATTATTACGGTGGCAACTAGAATCGGAGACGCTTTGTTTCGCTTCCGAAGATACAACAAGATTATTATATAGTCACACGTAGACTACAACTTTTCTATGGTGAATGGCTTAGTGTCACCAATGGTTAAACTATTGTATCTTGGATTAAGGGATATAATTTAATCGGTAATGCCGGAACTTAGGTTACAAACGCCGGAAAAAACGGAAATAATTGATAATTGTATTTCTGAATTTTTGGAGTCTGGTTTTATCTCACCTTATAAGTACTCCAAGCGAAAATCAATTTATATCCCCTATCTTTACTGTACCTAAGTCTAATGGGAAACATCGTTTCATCTTGAATTTAAAAGAATTAAATAAATTCACACCAGCTATTTATGCAGAAGTTCACCGAACTGCTCTAAAATTATCAGGTAATAATTATTACACGGCGACCTCAGATTTGAAGGACGCTTATTCCTTGTTGCCAATTACTATTGATGACAGAGTATGGTTGCGATTCAAATGGAATTCAAAATTATATACTAATGAGTTATTTGAATTCAATGTACTACCCTTCGTATTTTGCATAGCACCGTACTTCTTCACAAAATTATTAATGCGTTTGCAAGGATATGTATATAGTACCCATACTATATCAGTAGTATATTTAAAGGATTTTCTTTGTATAGGAAATTCACTAAAATAAGTTAGTAAATGTCTAAATAATATTCACGCTAAGAAAGAAATACTAGTACTGACTAGGATTTATTATAAACGATGGTAAAAGTAATTTACATCCAACTAAAATAATTACCTTACTAGGCTTTATATTTAACGCAATAAGCATGTTTTTATCTAAACCTAAAAAAAAAAAAATAACAAAATAAAAATAAATAAATAAAACGAGATTTTGCTGGGTTTGTTGACATAAGCGTGTCCCGCAGTAAAATATGATTGGGTTTACACCAAACTGCTCGAAAGGGGAAAGTTTCTCGCTCTTAAATATAGTAACAATTATAAAACATATTATGTTGTTACCACACTATTTAAAACAAGATATATCTTGTTGAATAAACAATACTGACATGAAATGTCAATTTGTCCATTTCATATACCTATATGGTATATGATTATTCTATAGTAATTTTCACAGACGCCTCAGCCATTGGTTGGGGCAACCAGCACAAGCTGCACTTGTTGTACCAATCAAACTGCAAATTGGCACTGGAATTATTTACAACAATCTTCCCTTTATGGATTTAAGACATTTGCATCACAGATAAAAAAAAAAAAAATATAACGTACTTTTACGAATAGACAATACAATAGTTATTGGATACCTATAAAATAGCATGAAATTTAGGCATTTAAATAACATTGCTCGTGACTTATGGCAATGGTGCGAGAAACGCAATATTTGTGTATTCGCTTCTTATATACAATCTAGGCAAAACGTAGTAGCAGATTATGAGTCTCGACAAATAAAAATAAATACCGAGTGGGATTTAGTACATTACGTATTCGACAAAATCACATCTATATTGGGTATGCCAGAATTCAAATTATTTGCAAAAATTTAAAATCACAAATGTGACAGATATGCATCTTGGATATAATAACTTAATTCTGAATTAATAGACGCATTTACATTCAATTGGAAAAAATACAATTCTACGTATTTCTTCCGTTTGGTCTTATAACCAAAGTTCTACGAAAAATTAAACAAGATAAAACAACTACAAGAAGGGATTGTAGTTGTTTCATGCTGGTCCACGCAGCCGTGACCCGGGACAAACATCCCCTTCACATAGATCTAAGCCTGGTAACACGGATATTATCAGGCAGGCATTGTTGAGGCGCGAAATCCCAACTGCTTCACTTGAAATAATGATGCCCTTCTTATCGGTAAATACATTAAAATACAGTTGTTATGATAAGAATATTGAGTATTGTTATATAAACATAACTTAATCATTGAGATTGAGACTTAACTGAAAAATTAAATTGCTAGTTACAGTACGCTCAATAGTTTTCGTTCAGCATTATCCATTCTATCTTACCATAATGTCAACGAAAATGATTCCATTAAACGTTTCTTTAAGGGAATATACCGTCTTAATCCACCTGCTCCAAAATACAATACCACATGTAATCCTAATGTCATACTGGATTACCTGGAAAACTACTTTCAGCATGATTTGCATTACATTGCATGCATTAAAAAATCTCACCATTATGAAAGGTGCTCTCCTTGCTTTATCATCCGCACATAAAATGCAAACTTTGAGTCTAATTAAGATTTATAATATTAATTTTGATGTCGATAAAGTGACAACCAAAATCGATTAATAAAAGACTTCAAAATCTGGTGCTTACCAATCTTTGATTTTACTTCCTTATATTAAAGAAAACTTGAAGATCTGTCCAGCCTCAGCTCTCACGTCCTATATAAAAAAAAAAAACTAACAGCTTACATAATCGAGATTATCTTTTTATAAGTTTCCAAAACCACATAAGAAGGTCGTTTCCCAGCAGACGTTATCTCACTAGGTTAAATTGGTTCTACAAAAAAAGGTATTGACACCAGTGTGTACGGTGCACATAGCATTAGACATGCATCGACGTCTACCACTCACAGGGCAGGCATCAACCTAGAACTAATTAGAAAAGCTGCAGGTTGGACAGAGTCTTCGAATGTATTTTTAAAATATTATCACAAAAATGTATTTTCAACAGTTAATACTGATTGTGTTTTGGTTAACGGTATATTACAATTAATACTTACTAGAGGTAATGTACTTAAAGTAAGTTTAATATCTGATTTGTAATTAAAAAACTTGCTTAAGTACAGTGATGAGTATGATCGTTTCTTTACAAAATTTTTTCGATGCTCTAAACATCTGCATGTAATGCTAATATTATCTTCGGTAAAGATTGTGAAGTATAATTGAGAATCAAACGAACTTACCTTGTGAAGTTTGATATCTAATTATACGAATATCTTGACCGAAGATAATACACTCCCACCCAACCCATAAATACCCATAGATCGATCGAAAAAAATGTTTTTGCTCTAAATAATGATGATCCTTTCCGGGCAAGTCAGCGGGCTGTACGGGAGATAAGAATTTAGTCTAAACAAATTCCTTTGTTTAAGTGTCTTTATAGGTGGTGAGGGCAGCATCACCTCGTGTACTGCTGCATGTAATGCTAATATTATCTTCGGTCAAGATATTCGTATAATTAGATATCAAACTTCACAAGGTAAGTTCGTTTGATTCTCAATTATTGCAAAAGTTATCTTCAGTCGCTAATTTATTCAAGCGCAATTACAGCGTTCAAAACAAGGTCACAGAATCATCGAATCGTCAGTTAAAAGACGTCATAATGGGTGGTAGGGTAAAAGAATTGACGATTTAAAAATGCTTATTATGTGAGCTTATTTAAATAAAATATATTTCACTTTCACTTTCACTTTCATCGAGTCATTCGGTAGCGAACTAGAGAGCTTATTTGTTAATTTAACTATAGCTCAAGCCAGCGCGGTCAACGGTGATGACAGCGCATTTAAAATATTACGTCCGCTTAAAGAAAAAATAGCAATTAAAAGATTTTCGGATGGACTGTCAGACCCTCGACTTAGCACGATAATAGCATCCCGCCCATTTTCGTCGCTGCCCGAGGCTATCAGAACAGCCATTGACGAAAAGTCAATGTCGACGAGCACTGAGCACGAGGTCATGAAGGTAAGACATTCCAATTTTCATTCCCAGGCTCAGTACGGCAAGACTCGACAAACAAGTCACCGACAAAGGGATTTTAGGTCGAATTACCCACGTAACAAAAATCCACAGAATTATTATAATTCCAACTTCCACAGAAACATGCCTAACTATTCTAATGTAAACCGATCTGGAATGGTTTCAAATAATTATTATAGACGGAATAATGCAGGTAATTATAATCAAAGCGGTTCCGCCGATAATACGATGCAGGGGCATCGTATTATTTACCGCAACACGTTGGGAACTCGAGCGCCGCGAGTTCAGCATACTCAGCATTTGGCTGACATGAATGGAAATAATGCGCACTATTCTAGAAATTCAGAGTTTTTTCGTCCCCAGTGAAAACTTGGATGAAAACTTGATCTTAAATTTTATTAATAATAGTAGTATAGTTTCGTGTCTTATAGAAAATTATTTAGATATTAGTTTCTTAGTAGATTCTGGCGCCAGTCTTTGTGTAATTAAGTACGATTGGTTAAGAAAATATCCGGATTTAGTTAATAAAATGATTAGAAATAAAATAGGTAACGATTAAAGGAATTAGTGGTAATCTTGATTCAATAGGATATATTTACTTAGACTTATTGGTGTACTATTTACACAAAAGTTTTACATATTTGAAAGTATTTCTTGTTCATCTAACGGAATTTTAGGACAAGATTTCTTGTCAAAGTATAAAGCAGTAATTAATTATGAAAACTGCACTCTTACATTGACCGATAAAAATCAGTCGATTATAACAAGTTGTCTTTCTAATGGGTATTTACATACAATACCACCGCGCTGTGAAGTGATTAAGTACATCCCTATACACTTAATTAGCGATTGTGTTATTTTAGGAGGGGAAATTCCTTCGCATAATGGAATTTTCATTGCAGGTATGATTGCAAGACCCGAAAACGGAAAAATTGCGATTAAAATTTTAAATACTACTGACTAAAGGTGTGCGGAAATGTTATATTCATATATTACATTATAACGTTATGCTATATTAAAATAACATGTTATTTTTTCTGTTATAATATAACACCTAATATTGTATATCTATAACAGTAAATAAGTCCCACACACGACGCGGCAATTTATTAGATTTTTGAACTAGGTAAGGTAAATTTAAAAAATATTTCATAATAAAATACTTAACCTAACACTATAAACAAACAAACATCTTTACTATATTTTTTAAATTTGAGATTTTTGCATTCACAATGCTATTTTCTTTACTATAATTGAAAATGCGTAGGTAACTCGCAATATACGCTTGCGCGAGCTTCGCGTCACGTCACGATCGCAGACAAGCAGTATAATATACCGACTGAACTGTGAACGCTAGAATATTAATATCATAACAGAAAAAATAACAGTCATTATAATTATTAGGTGTTATTTATAGGTGTCATATCAAAATTGGTTCGTATTGCTACGAAATAAAGTTGAATTTTGATAGAAAAAGGCAATACCTTAATATTTTAAATTGCTAAACTAGATGTCGCTAATCGCCATACAAGGAAAAGAAAAGCAGAGCAAGAAGCAAGCGAAGCTACGAAAGCAAGTTCAAGTCAATGCTGAGAGCATGCTTTATTTATTCCCTTCCTTCCATTTTCCTAGATGGCGCTTGACTAATCATAAAAATATATTAGTAGCAGAAAAGTAATACATTTTATATTAGGTGTTATGGATATATTTTTATATCGTTATAATATACTCGTTATCTGTTATAACGACCACCCTTACTACTGACGAAGAAAAAATCATAGATTTTTCGTTTTTAGATGTACGCAATTTACATGATTTTGAGATATGTAATTTTGACTCTAGCTCTATTACAGTTGACCTAGGTAAAAAATTATTCGAATTACTTGACTTAAACTCATATTTAAATAAAGAGGAACAAATAAGTATAGAAAACATATGTGCAAAATATGCCGATGTTTTTCATCTTCCTGGAGATAAATTATCCGTAACTAATTTAATGGATAACGTCACGCCAGTATATTAAAAACCGTATAGATTGCCTCATGCACTTAAATCGGAAGTACAGAGACAAATTCAAGAAATGTTAAAAAATGTCATCATTGAGGAAGCGACTTCAGAATGGTCGAGCCCAGTGTTATTAGTGCCGAAAAAGTCGGACAAATTAGGAAACAAAAAATGGCGTCTTGTAGTAGATTACAGACAGCTCAATAAAATTATTCAGGATGATAAGTTTCCATTACCTAATATTTCGGAAATCCTTGATTCTTTAGCAGGTAGTGTTTACTTTTCCAAACTTGATTTATCTCAGTCTTATTACCAACTTTCGTTAGATAAAAATTCACGAAAATTTACACAGCATTTACTACAGACAAAACTTATCAAATGAAAAGATGCCCCATGGGACTCAAAACAAGTCCTATTGTGTTCTCAAGGTTAATGACGATAGCAATGTCAGGTTTAAACTATAAAAAAGCATTTATTTACTTAGATGATTGCATTATTATTGGAAATTCTATAGAAAATCACAATAAAAATTTAATTTCTGTTAAAGATTTCGAAAAGTTAATCTTAAATTAAACCCAACTAAGTGCGAATTTTTGCAGAGAGAAATAATGTACTTAGGTCACAAAATTACATCCGAGGGAATAATTCCCGACCCATCTAAAATTCAAGTTTTACAAAATTATCCGAAACCCGTAAATACAGACGATATTAAAATATTTGTCGCGTTCGCAAATTACTACAGAAGGTTCATACCGCGATTCGCTAGTATATAGCATATCCATTAAACCAACTCTGTAAGAAAAATCATCGAATGAGAAAAATTTAACTTTTCAATGGTCATCACAATGCGAATCAGCATTTCAAACGTTAAAAATGCATTAATTACTCCACCCATATTACAATATCCTGATTTTTCTGAAAATAATACTTTTGTCCTTCAGACAGATGCCTCAAAAACTGGATTAGGTGCTGTACTATCCAATAGCACTAGGGTTGCCAGATCGGAAGTCTAAAATATCTGGAGAAAATTTGAAAATATCGGGATTTTGCGGTTGTTGTCGGGAGAAATAAATATTTTAAATAAAAAGTAACTTAAATGCCTGTAGGTACATATACAGTAAGAAATGGCCGCGCAGCGCGATTTTTAGTCAGTTTAATTCACTAATCTTGTAAGTTTTAATTTTGCCTGTCAATTCTAAAAGAAACGGCCGAGCAGCGCGATTTTTATTTAGTTTCATCCACTAATCTTGTACTCTTGCCTTTCTATAATAAAAAAAACGGCCGCGCAGTGCGCTTTTAGTCAGTTTCATCCACTAATCTTGTAATCTGTGGTTTCATCCGCGAAAATGATTGCTTTCTAAAGAATTTTCGGAACAGCTGATTTTTCGGGAGATTTTTAGATTTTTCGGGAGTCGGGAGATCACATGAAATTCCGGGAGAATCCAGACGAATCTCGACCATCTGGCAACCCTAAATAGCACAGGAGGTGTGGAAGCTAACGCTAGTCGTTCGTTGAACCCTGCGGAAATGAGATACCCAATAATTGAATTGGAATTATTGGCTATCGTATGGGCTGTAAGTACGACATTTTCGACCCTACTTGTATGGCAAAAGATTTAAAATTAGAACCGATCATAAACCTCTCATATACATGTTTAGTAAAACTGATCCATCAAGTAGATTAACAAAATTTAGATTGCATTTAGAGGAGTATGATTTCATTAATGAGCATGTTCCAGGTAAAGATAACGCCGCCGCCGACGCGTTAAGTCGTTTACCTATTACTAGTACCGAATTAAAAGAATTGAATCGAAAGGTTGTATCCGTTTTAACAAGGGCACAACGACAACAATTAGATATGAATAAAAATATTACTAACACGGATTTATTCTTCGATCGATAGGCCTGATCAACCTAAAGTCGTTGAGATTCTGAAGAAACCGATTAACGGAATAAAATTGATAATATGTTGATAATATGTTCAAATTATAGTAGTTATGATTATAACGATAATGACGTAATTAAAAGTAAGTCAGGCAATTGTATTTACGTGCCGACGGAATGTAGTATGTACCTACCTATTTACTCGATCGTCATCTACCTACGAAGTGCTGATGAGAGAAATAGAGTCGTTATGCAGAAAGATAGGAATAAATGAGCTCATTATTATAAAAAATAAATATAATAAGAAAGATATCAATATGTTATTGAGAAAAATACGACCACCACGAATTATTGTAATTAAAGACATAATACGTATTACTAATCAAGACGATAAAACCTTGATTTTGAATGACTTTCATCTTTTACCCACGAGTGGCCACGCGGGTATAAACAGAATGACAAATAATATTAAAAAATATTATTTTTGGAAAGGATTAGACGATGACGTCAAAAACTATGTTAAAAAATGTAAACATTGTCAGTTATACAAGTTTACAAATAAGTATGTTAAGGAGCCGATGGTCATTACGACAACAGCAAATTCTTCTTTTGAATAATAAGTTTAGATTTAATAGGACCTTTAGAAATAGATAATTTTAACTATAAGTATGCGTTAACCCTACAATGTAATTTGACAAAATTTGTCGAAGCTTACCCTTTGCAGAATAAAAATTCAGAAACAGTAGCTCAAACTTTGGTAGAAAACTTTATCTTAAGATACGGTGTGCCTCACACAATTCTTACTGATCAAGGTACTGAATTCCTGTCCTCAATTTTTTCAGAAATTTGCAAATTATTAAACATCAAAAAGTTACAATCAACAGCTTACCACCATGAAACCATAGGTGCTTTGGAAAATACGCATAAAAATTTAGGAGCTTTCCTTAGAATTCAATGTGAATCAAATAGACAAGATTGGAGTTCATGGTTACCCTACTGGTGTTTTGCCTTTAACACTAGTGTACACACTGAAACTAAATACACGCCATATGAACTTGTTTTCGGAAAACTTTGTAATTTACCAAGTAATCTACAGAATGTACCTATTGAACCCCTGTATAATTATGATAGTTACCCTTTACAACTGAAATTTAGATTACAGAAAGCACAATCAGATGCAAGAAAAATATTAACAGTCTTATGATAAGAATATTAACCCTGTGACGTATAAACCAGGTGATCTTGTATTGCTAAAAAATCAAGCACGTGATAAACTTGATAAAATTTATTTAGGTCCATATACTGTAATTAAAGATTTATCACCAAATGTTAAGATTTTAAGAAATAACAAAGAATATGTAACACATAAGAACAACACAAAATTATTCAACCATTAAAACTATTGTACTTAAGTTTAATATTGCACTAAATTTTTTTTTTTAGTTTAATTCTATGTAAAAAAAAAAAATTGTTTTTTTATTCATTTTTTTTCTGGGCTTTTTTTAGGGCTGCGGCAATGCAACACCGTTTGTTTCGGCAGCTTTTGCAATATGAAGATGCTGAGTACGCGGACCTAATATTACATACGGAAGTTCGATGGCTGAGCAGAGGCAAAGTGCTTGTACACTTTCTCAGTTTGATAAACGAAATCAAACAGTTCTTAGCAACAAGAAACGAAGATTATCCACAGTTGACTGATCACTCATGGCTTGCAGATTTGGGGTTTCTCACTGATATAACAATATACTAGAGCTTAACCTGGAAATGCAGGGAAAAAATCGACATGTTGCGAAAATGGTTGGATCGGTGAATGCATTCAAAGCCAAACTGACTCTGTGGAAATCTCATTTACTGAGAAATTAAACTTCACACTTCCCAAATTTAAAGAAAATTTTCGACCACATGAATGTAGGTACCTATGTGAAAACGATATAAATACAATTTCGTTTGCCCAACATTTAGATTTGCTTTTGACGAATTTAATTCGCGGTTCCAACAATTTAAGAACCTTGAGCCGATCTTAGAGTTCATTATTAACCCATTCGTAGAAGGTAATGTTTTAGAAATAATGAAAAACTATTTTAGAATAGAAAATTGCAATGAATGCGAGCTGGAGATAATAACAATGAAGAATGACTCGAGCCTGAAATCATATATGAGGGACGAAAACTTTTGGAATATTGTTAATGAAAATAAATATCCCATTTTAAGAGCAATGTCTCTGAAAATACACTCGTACAGTGCATCAATCAACAGTCGCATGTGAATCCATATTTTCAACTATGAAGTGAAAGTGAAATATACACCGTCAATTTGTAGTCGTTTTAATTAACTTAAGGGAGTGTTCTACTAACGGAACTAAAAATTTTAGCCAAAGAAACATGGGTCGAAAAACGACGATTTAAAAATGCTTATTATGTGAGCTTATTTAAATAAAATACATATTTTATTTAAATAAGCTCATATAATAAGCATTTTTAAATCGTCAATTCTTTTACTCTACCACCACGTCTTTTAGCTGACAAGAAAAATGGGCGCAAAAAACTTGTCAGCTTTATCAGATGGAACGATATTTACAAATATGTATATCGTTTCCAGACTTTATATTAACAAAGATTAACAAATAAATAACATTATAAATTTAATTAGCTCATTTCTTAATGAATTTCATATTTCTTAATCAATTTACAGATTTTAAGCTAAATTCCGTCTCGACTGAAACTATCAGTAATAAAACCGATTCATAAAAAAGGACCTAAAAACGATTTAAGTAACTACAGACCCATAACGCTAATTACAATAGTTGCGAAGATCTATGAAAGGGTTATTTTAGAAAAGTTAACTGCATTTATAGAATCATCTGCATTGCTTAAAACAGAGCAATATGGGTTTAGAAAAGGAAGCTCAACCACTCTTGCTTGTTTTCAATTAATGAAGCATATAACAGAAACACTTGATAAGGGTAATAATGTACTAGCCATCTTTTTAGACATGAGCAGGGCCTTCGACTTTGTCTCACACTCATTATTAATACACAAATTAGAACGATATGGGATCAGAGGAACTGCCTTAAATCTGATGAAAAGTTATCTCGAAAATCGTCTCCAGAGAGTAGAAATCACTGGATTTTCAAATACGTCCAATAATCTGAGGAAAAATTTTGCTTCAGATTACATTAATAATGGTTGTGGCGTACCTCAAGGCAGCATACTTGGCCCATTATTATTCCTACTTTACATTAATGACTTGCCAAATGTCGTCGATCAGCAGTGTATACTATTTGCTGACGACACTACTCTTATAATTAAATCTGACAATAAAGATGACATTCAAAATATTGCACAGCGTAATTTCAAAAAAGTAATAAAATGGCTTGAAATAAATAATCTAAATATTAATATAAATAAAACCAAATTCATTAATTTTAGGACTCGGAACTCTATACATAAGCATTTAGACATAACTTATAATAATAATAACATTGAAGAGGTGACAGAATTAAAATTTCTAGGTATAAATATTGACAACAAATGTGACTGGAAATCGCATATAAATTTAATGATATGTAAATTGGATCGCTTTGTGTACGTATTATACAGAGTGAAGCATGTTGCATCAAAGGAAGCAGCGCTTATGGCCTACCATGGCTATGTGTCCTCGGTCCTGCGATATGGCATTATATTATGGGGAAACTCGGTGGATATGAATCGGGCTTTCAAATTACAAAAAAAATGTGTTCGTACAATTTGTGGTGCTGGCTATTTAGACAGTTGCAAACCCTTGTTCAAGGCCTTAAATATTCTGCCCTTGCCATGCCTCTACATTTATGTTAAAATTAAGGGATCAGGCATACATAATTAAAAGCACTAAGTCACTGTTTAACAAGGATATATTTGGGTAACTAAAAGCAATACTCGCATTATCAAGGAAACAACATCTTAGACCTTATTAATCACTATAATATTTGATTTACCAAGATTTTACAAGAAAATATAATTAATCTTATCAATCACTATATTTTAACGTAACTTTTATAATCACTAACATTCTAAATTGTGTTACAAATAAAACAACACATTAGACTTTATTATTCATAGTGAATAATAGCATAGCCAATAAACGAATCATAAAACATTAATCATCATGAATAAACCATTAAACTTTACTTTTGTAATCACTTCTATTTTAAATTTATTGTATTACAATGAAATAACAAATAGTCTTTATTATTCATTCTAACGAACATTGCATAAAATGCCAATAAAACAACACATTCAATCAAACAAATGAACAGAGTGTTCTGAACAGAATAACATCTTAGATGTAACACAGGTATTCAATACTTATCTTATTATTCGGCGAGGCACAAAATCAGACTGACCCGTTACACTATTTCGATTTCACTTTTATACATTTATTCTTGGCGGGAATTGAGACTTCTTTCACCGTTACTGTCCATAGTCATTTCACTACTTATTATCTCGATAATAACTGTAAAACATTAATTTCCAAGAAAGCATGCGTAACACAATTTTGAAATGGACAGTAAGAGTTATTGAAATAGAATCACGCTCATAAGTGTGCTTAAATATTTCTATAAATTTAACAAATGAACCTTGCTCTAAAGCCAAATACACTTCCGTCAATTTACATACTTTTAATCAGTGCACTAAAATCTTATAATTTGTTACTTAACATTTTTACACTACTACAGTTCGTCATAATATTTGTGATCATTAATATAAAATGGTAAATAAATAGTTTTAATAAAATTAACAATTAACCATTACACAGTCAAATAATTCAACCGGAAACCAATAAATATGTTGATAAAATTAAATAATCACTTTCGATTTATTTAAATGCTTATAATTTTGCGAAGATATTAATTTCAGTAATGAAAAATATAAATAAACTTATAATTAAGCCTAAAATTGTTTGAAAACATCCGTATGACAAATTTATTATCAATTGTTACCCAGCCGGAACACTCGATATATTATAGTTCGTCCATCCTGACAAATTTGCGACCCCGCAAACCACGTGGTTTCTGTAGGAGATATCTGTAATGAGAAAACATTTTGTATTACATGTTATCAATGATCCAATTTCCATTGTGATGATTTACCTATTTTTTTCATCGTCTGGTCCGACGGCCTATGTTATTTATTTTTAAATAGAAAAATCTCAACAAAATATCGTCCAATATTTACTGAATGTTATTTAAGTTATCAATATAAATACAACGGACAATTCATTAACTTTTAATATTCATGAAATTAATTAATTCGAACTACTACACATAGTTTGCCCATGAAAGTTCATTAAATTTGGTATAATTCATTTAAACCCTTAATTTCTGATAAACTTTATTAAGATGGTCCCCGTTACATGACACCAAGGTGGTCCTTAATACTTGCCAACCAGGCGGCCCTTAGCAAAATAAAGTTCTTTTTTCCATCGTCAGATGAGACGATCTTTAACAAGATAAACCCTTTTTTTTATCGTCAGATTAGACGGCATTTAACAAAATAAAACTTTCCGTTTTCATCGTCAGGTTAGACGGCCCTTAACAAATTAACCTTTTTCCATCGTCAGGTTAGACGGCCCTTAGCAAATTAACCTTTTTCCATCGTCAGGTTAGACGGCCCTTAACAAAGTAACCTTTTTGCATCGTCAGGTTAGACGGCACTTAACAAAATTATAAGGTGTTCGTATTACTGTAACATCCATTATTTTATTATAATTCTATTAATTGCAGTAACATTATCCTTCCAACAAATCTATAAGTTATCTGTGCTATCAAATTGACTCACTAATCTCACTATCACTTGCCTTATGCATTTAATTAGGATTCAAAGCAACTACTAATACACTTATACTTATACTCATTGGGTCCCTCGATGAATACTATTATTTATATAAAATCAAAATAACTGGAAACTTTCGACATTCATATCACCCTAAGGCCGCTATTACATTATCATATTTTTATCATTTATATATGATTTCATATCTGTCAAATTCTACGATCATAGTTAAATGATGCTGTCCTTCATTTTTACTTATTACACTTATGATCCACCTATGATCATATAAACGTCATAAATCAAGATGGATAACGATTTAGCCGTGATTCCCGTTGCTATGAGTGCAATTTTATTAATAGCATTAAAAAAGGAGAAAACTGTTAAGAACAAAACATTAAATAAAAGACGTATTTGGGTTTTATATAGACGTATTTTGTAATCTGGAGCAAGATTATTATACATATAAACACTTATTTTCCTCGTAAAGAGTAAATATTTTTGTTATTTTAATATTCCAGTCAAAATTAATGCACCTGAAAGATGCCATTTATTAAGGTTAGGCGCATAGAGGAAAGAAATAATTAAGACTGGGGCGACGAATATGATCCTACTTGTACGCTCGCTGTCAAATAGGATCCCATAAATATGATCATAGACAATATAAATCATATGTAGTTATTAGATCGTCCTAGTTTCTTCATATAAAAATGACTCATACATATATGATCATATTTCTATGATAGTCTAATAACACTCTAACACCAATTTAACTTTTCTAGCTGACAGGAAACTAATTTTCAGCTTCTGCAAAGATAAGTTCAGTAGCTTTATTTACATAATATGCCCACTCGTAATTATTATTACCAATTTTATTAGAATACAGAGTTGCAACCTTGCAACATATTTATAAAAAATAATACTATAAAGTCAAATGAAAACAAGCATTGCTGTCTTTTAAATAATTTTGTAATAACCCTTGCTCGTGAGCAAATTTTACCATGTATTTTAAATCTATACGAAGGCAGCTCTATGCTGTCGTGTGCTCGTGTCGCAATCGCAACTATGTTGTGAAATTTCATCAACGAAAGGCAATGCCTTTCGACATATAGTTTCTGTTGTCTAAATCTTGGAGCGGCAACTTCATTCTATTTCCCGTATTAAAACAATGGGTATCACCTTATCAATTGATCGGATTGATCCGTATTACTAACAGCCTTAAACTAAACTCCTTTACATATCAACATATTAATTTTTCCTTAAACAATTCTCTCAGATAATCCCGCAACAAAGGGTGTACTATTGTGCATTCTGTGGTACAGCTTGCCGTACAGACGTCTTAAACATATCTTTTGAAGTAAAAATTATATTCTCAATACTAGCTGCTGAGATAAAAATATATTTTTATTGAATATTATTCATATTACAGTACACTATGAAAGCAACTAAGGTAGGCCAACCCTGCCTTGTCGCTTTAGGTAAACTGTAAATGTCACAAAACAGTCATCTTGATAAGATAAATATGTAGATTGGATACAATTGTCGTCGTGAATCATTACATTTTTATAGGTACATTTCAAATTAATATTAAAAAGTATATTAGGTAATTTAAATAATATATTTTATTTTCTTCGATTGATCATTTATATTGCTTCAATGTAAAACTTAAAAAGGAGCACTGATTTCGTCGTTAGAACAATTTCATTATCAATATCACTGTTACCTTTGGAAAAAATTAAATTGAATCTTATATTGAATATAAATAATTGGGAAATATTCCAATAATTAATAGAAAACTTTAAATTATTTTCTTTTCCCATTATTTTACTGGGTACATGTAATTATAATATACTTATAATATGTACTACGTACAGGTACAGGTAAATTGGCCTAAAAGTTAGGCTCACTTTTTATCTCCTGCTTCAAACAAAGTAACCAATTTTATTTACTACATATTTTCCACTGGGCCAGGAAAAGTACCTCCTTTAAAATAAATGTTAACTATTATTGCATCAATATTAATGATTAAAAATATTGGTAGGATTGATCCAGAGCCTCGGTTTTTTTTAATCTAAATACCTCAACACCTATCGACACCTGATTCAAGGAGGTCAACAAGACAACAATGTTAAGACAAGAATTTAAATTTCTGACATTTTCTAAGAGAACCCAAGTGAATGATTTTCCCAACCTTATTCCTAATTTTAAGAGAGAATGACTATACCATTTGTTTTTCCAGTTTCTTGATTAAAAATTTTCACAAACAAGTTCTGATTTTCATTCGACATATTATACTTGGAATTTGCTAGAATACATGCATGTCAAAATGTTCTTGATGAAGTAATCAATACATATTCAAAGCTATCTGGATCGAAGTAGGTCCTTTTTGAAAACTTATTTAAAACTCAACATTAATATATAAATTAAGTTAAATATTACCACAGATAATATAATACTATACTAGTACAGATACCTCATCCCATACAAAAGAAATGGACCGTCGTAGGGCGACTAAGTGGGCTACTAAAAATGTTTTTCTCGTAGAACGCTAGATGGCGGCGCCGTCACCGCAGCACGTCTAGCATGGGGTACCGAGCGCACACTTCTCACCAATAGATGGCGCATGTATAGTAATAAACTAAAATATTCTACGCACCAATAGATGGCGTTCTATCGTTTGAAAACACTGGCCTTCGTCGCGTCGCCCGCGCTCCGTTTGTTCTGTCTGTTATCGCTCGAGTTTTGATTCAAATTCAAAAATGCTTACGACAGTGCTACCTACTTATTATTAACTTTAATTGGCTTTAGGAACCTCCGCACGTTTTTAACGACAAATCGAAGACACCAAGATTTTTAACCTAATAATATTAATCAATGATTTCAAATTCATAATTTATTTAATCTATCTAAGAAGATACCTAGGTATCTACTCTTGAAAATGGTATTTATTTAATAGGTAGGTACTAATCATTACTATTTTATAGTAATAATTAGGTAGGTATCTAGGTAGCCCGCGGCAGTTTTCTGGCTCTGCTACCGGGCGCGTCCCCCGGGTGGCGGATAGGGGAATGGCTCCCAGATATGGGGGTTACCGGCCACTTTGGCCGGCGTGGACCAAAACCAGAATAGGGGGTGCGGCTCCCCGCTACTCTCCCAGGAGAGAGGTCCGGGATGCCGCATACGGAGGTGGGCGGCCTTTGGGCTGCAATTCGCTCTGCGGATGAGTGCCACCGTACGGTGCCAGTTCTGCCCTGGTGCTGTTCAACTCGTAACCCCGTACGTGGTGCGGGAGCGAGGGCCGCCATTCCAATGGATGGGGGCTGCGAGGAAGAAAACCTCTCTAAAAAATTACGGACGTGGACCTAACGGTCCTGTCCGCTTCGGCGGATAGTGTGGGCTCCGAGTCGGCGTCCCAGACGTATTCTGGGTAGCGGCGACTCGGTTCGGGCTCGGCCGGCGTCCTGGAGATTCCGGGTAGCGGCGGTGCAAGCGTGGGCGGCGGGTTCGTCGGTTGCGGTGGTCGTAACCGGCGAATAGGCATTTAATGCCAACCGCCGGCCAACCCCGTTACCCTGCAGTCATGTGTTGGGGGCCGGGGAGGCTGCCCTTAATTGTGTGTTCTCGAGAGGAGACAACCTCAATAAAAAATCCCTAACCCCAAGCTCTTTGCTGTGCGGCGAGGGGGTGAATGGCTGGTGGGGGACCAGCCATTACGCGGCAACGGAGCAGGGGACAAGCCGCCCCCCTGCTTCGAGAACCGTAGGCTTACCCGGGTATGGGACCTCTGCCCGGGTGGACTGTTAGTTGTCACCAATTTCGTGGGAACAAAAATGGTAAAAAATTTAAACTCTAATATTAATAATGCGGACAACGCGCTGGGTCCGGATAAAAACTGCGCCAAAAAACAGTTACCTGACCAGGCTGTGTCGACCGGGTCGGATAAAATTACGTGTGAGATGGACGAGTACGGTGAATTGGAGGCGTACTCCAGCGGCGAGGAGGTAGAATTCATTTCCTCCCAAAGGAAACGTCCTGGCGAAGGGACCCTTCAAGAATTAGGGAGTTCAGACGAAGCTGAGGCCCCGTATGCTGCTAATGAAAAGGCCCAGAAGCCGAACAGTGGCAAAGCCGCCAGGGGCAAGGGCACAGCAATCAGTGGTAGTGGCAGGTACATTGGTAGCAAAAACCTGCGGCAGCAAAACTCGGCAGAAGGTCGTGAGGAGTTTGAAATTGAGGAGATCGCAAGACAGTTTGAAAAGGAGAAGGCTAGGGAAGAGAAAGAATCAGAAAAGGAAAGAGTTAAGGAGGCTAAGGCCAAAAAAGGTAAAGGAAAGGGCAAGGGACAAGTCTCGGACAATCACCCTGATACTCCTGGTTCCTCCTTTCATAGAGACGTTTCACCGTCCGAATCCATTCGGTCGATCGAGTGTGAGAAGACCTCCGTTGCTCTGGAAAAACAAGTAGAGCACTACACTGAGAAGCTTCTCAGTGTCGTCGAAAAATCAGGCAACATGAAGCGCGAGTATAAGCGCGACGTAACGGAGGCCAGCAAAAATATTAGGATGGTGGTGAAAACCTTGGTGCAGAGATCTGAAACCGAGGAGATTCGGCGTCTTAAAAATACCAACCAAGTCTTGGAGAATAAGATCGCAATTCTCGAAAGGGAAGTGAAGGCTTTGAGGCAAGAAAGGTCTGCCCCAAAGAATGTAACGCGCCAGCGTGAACATTTGGTTGTGGAAATGCCAACAACCCAAGATTTCGAAATGCCCCCGTGGGCCCTTCAAATGCAGAGGGAATTAATGAACACCTTCGGAAACATGCTGAACTCCCGCATCGAAGGCATTCAACAGCAACTCCCACCGCAACCAAATTTGCGTCCAGCGCTGGCGGGCGATAAAAAGAAGGCAGGCCCTCCTCCTCCTAGAACGAACGATCTGACGGCTTCGACACCTGGCCCCTCATACGCTCAGATGGCCAGACAGGAGGCCCCGTGGGTAGAGATGGGAAGAAATGGTCGACCTGTGAAGCAACGTACGGCTGCTGAACAACCTGCTCCAGCTACCAATGTAGGTCAATCAAATCCCCCAAGGAGGCAGCCCCCCGCACCCACGGGACAGAAGAAGCGTAAACTGACGGCCCCCAAATCAACGGCCGTAGTCCTGGCAATAACACAAGAGCAGGCCGAAAAGGGTTCCACGTATGCCCAAGCGATTGCCAAGGCTAAGCAGTCGATTAAACTCGCAGATTTAGAGATCGAGGGCGTTAAAGTTAAGGTGTCGGCGACAGGAGCTCGCATCTTCGAGGTCCCCGGCACTGGCAGTGGGAGCAAAGCGGATGCCTTCGCCGCTAAGCTGAGGGAGACCCTTGGAGACACGGCCAATATTACCAGGCCAGTAAAGACTGCCGACATGAGAGTCACAGGACTTGATGACTCCGTCAACGCCGAGGAGCTGAGATCGGCAATAGCAGAGAAAGGGGGATGCCCCCCTGAACACGTTAAAGTTGGCCCCATACGCCCCGGCGCGGGTGGACTCGGCTCAGCGCTTGTAAAATGCCCAATCCCAACGGCCAAGGTTTTGGAAGAATCGGGCCGGTTGCCGGTCGGTTGGGTTGTGGCGGGAATCAGGGCATTAGAGCCCCTCCCGCTTCGTTGTTTTGGATGTATGGTCCCGGGGCACACCAAACAGCTGTGCCCCTGCAAGAGTCAGGATTTTAGTGACACTTGCTACAGGTGTGGGGGGAAGGGGCACAGGTCCGCTACATGCAACCAGGATCTGAACTGTGCCGTGTGTCGGGCGAACAATTTGCCGGCCAATCATTTTATGGGGGGAAGCAAGTGCCGCCCCCCTGCAGTCAGGGCAAAGACCGCATCAAACTTTGCTGCTAGCGCGCAGCGGACGGAGAACCCAGTGGTTCATATGGAGGCCGAAGTTTGTCACACGTCGCCTTAATGGCCAACAATCTCAACCTAAGACAAGGCAACTTAAACCATTGTGCTGCAGCACAAGACCTTTTTATGCAGCACATGGCCGAGACTGGTGTTAACCTTGCCGTTGTCGCCGATCCCTATTTTGTCCCCCAACGCCCCAATTGGGCGGGTGACACGATTGACTCAGTGGCCATAGTGGCCCCTTTTTCTGCCGTCTACTCCCCTCCCCTCTCGGTATTGGAGAGGGGACCGGGCTATGTGGCGGCCACCTGGGGAGAACTCACACTCATTGGAGTGTACTTCTCTCCCAACCGGGCCCTGGCAGAGCTCGACTCATGGCTCGATCGGTTGAACGGTGTGGTTGGGCGTCTTGCACCAGCACAAATGCTGGTTTTGGGAGATTTTAACGCCCACCATACCGCATGGGGTGAGCGCACCGATACCCCCAAAGGCGAGAGTGTCCTTAATTGGGCCGCTCAGTCGGGTCTCATGCTCCTGAACAGAGGGAACGAGTTCACATTTGTGAGAAGGGGAACAGGGCGGGGGTCCATCGTTGATTTGACCTTCGCAACCCCCGCCTTGGCAGCGAGGGTGCGGGATTGGCAAGTTCTAAAGGACGTAATAACCCTTTCGGATCACGACCTTGTCTCCTTTCGTATCGTTTCCTCCCCGAGTGGTGATAATCCGCTACGCCCGGGAGAGTCTCTCCGTCGTTTTCCCCGGTGGGCGGTCACAAAGCTAGACCGGGAACTGGCAACGGAGGCCGCCATAGTGGAGGCCTGGAACCAAGAGAGTTCGAACCTAGACGAAGAAGATGTGAACGGTTCCGTCCGACGTCTCACCGCCTCAATCACCGCGGTGTGTGATGCATCCATGCCGCGCGTCATAAATCTTCCCAACAAGCGGCGAGTGTATTGGTGGTCGGGCGAACTGTCCGTCCTCCGAGCCGCGTGCCTAGCGGCCAGAAGAGCGCTCCAGCGCCGTAGACGTAGCCGCAGACGAGACAGGGCAGAGGAAACCCGATTACGGCTTACCTACAGTGAGGCGAGAAAAGCCATGTCCGACGCAATCTGTAGGGCGAAGACCGCAGCATGGGACGTCTTCCTAGAAGATCTCGACCGGGATCCGTGGGGACGCCCATATAGGATGGTAAGGAGTAGGCTCCGCAACCAGGCGCCCCCCACCGAGTCAATGGATCCCCAGCTCTTAACTCGCGTGGTGAATGGACTATTTCCGTCCGTGGCCCCGGAGGTCACACTGCCTAACAGGCCGGTGCCTTCTGAGCCCGATGTGTCAGATGGGTTCCTCCCCGTCACTACGGAGGAGATGTCGGAAGTCTTGGACCGACTACGGAATAAAAAGAAGGCACCTGGCCCGGACGGGATCCCGAGTAGAATCCTCCCTATAGCCCTGGAACATTTAGGCGATCAGGCCAGAGCCCTCTTCTCCACCTGCTTGCGGACAGGACAGTTCCCTAAGGAATGGAAACGTGGCAGACTTTGCCTCCTGATGAAGGATGGTCGCCCACCGGAGTTACCATCAGCGTACAGGCCTATAGTACTACTGGACGAAATGGGAAAGATGCTGGAGCGGATAATAGCAGACCGCATCGTCCAGCATCTGGACACGGTGGGGCCCAATCTCTCGGACAGACAATACGGCTTCAGGAGGCAAAGATCCACAATAGATGCCATCCTTACTCTCAAAGAGGAGTCGCAGAGGGCAATCAATAACGGGGAAAGAGTTGTGGCGGTGTCCCTCGACATAGAGAACGCCTTCAACTCCCTCCCCTATAGCGTAGTGATGGACGCGCTAAGGCACCATGGCGTCCCCCAGTACCTTGTCCGCATCATTGGACATTATTTAGAAGAAAGGGAGGTCGTTTTTCTCGCGCCAGATGGGCAGCTCAGGGTTCGGCAAATGGCGTGTGGAGTTCCACAGGGGTCGGTCTTAGGACCACTCCTGTGGAACTTGGGATACGACTGGGCGCTTCGTGGCGCATTACTGCCCCGGCAAGGTGTCATCTGCTATGCAGATGATACGCTCATCTACGCCCGGGGCAAAGATTTCGCAGAGGCGAAGCGCCTAGCGATGATAGGGGCCAATTACATGATTGGCCGAATACGGGCTCTGGGACTCAAAGTGTCTGTGGCCAAAACCCAGGCCATTATGTTCCACGGGCCACGTCAAGGCCCTCCCCCGGGGGCGGACATCGTGGTGGATGGCGTGGAGATTCCACTACGCCCCACCATGAAATACCTAGGGTTGGTACTAGACGGACGGTGGTCCTTCAAGGCCCACTTTGAGCAACTGGCCCCAAGGCTAGTGAAGGCGGCGGCAGCACTGGGCAAGCTGTTGCCTAACGTTAGCGGCCCCAACCAAAGCTGCAGACGGTTATACGCGGGGGTCATCCGTAGCATGGCCCTCTACGGAGCCCCCGTATGGGCAGATGCCCTTACGGAGCCGAATAAGGCCGCATTAAGGCGTCCACAACGGGTAGTGGCATCACGTATAATACGTGGATACCGCACGGTATCGGGCACAGCGGCGTGCGCACTGGCTGGTACGCCTCCCTGGGAGCTGGAGGCCCCAGTAGTAGCAGAGGCGTACAGTCAGAGACGGGAGCAACGGGCGAACGATGTCCGCCTGGCTCCGCGGGAGCTTTCTGTGGCGATGCAAGCTGCGGAGGAGCGCTGCCTTACGGAATGGGAGAGCCAACTTGAGGCCCCAACCGCAGGATTGAGAACCGTGGAGGCGATCCGTCCAGTCCTAAGGGAATGGCGATCGAGAGCCCACGGATCCATTACATATCGGACGACACAGGTACTCACAGGCCATGGCTGCTTTGGCAGGTACCTGTGTCAAATTCAGAGGGAGGAGTCCCACGCGTGCCACCATTGTGGTGCGCCACAAGACACCGTACGCCATACTCTAGAGGAGTGCACGGCGTGGACGGTGCAGCGCCAGGAGTTGGTCGCTGCAGTTGGGCCGGACCTCTCGCTTCCCAATATCACAGTTGCGATGCTGCGAAGCGAGGGGGGATGGCAGGCCGTGGTCACCTTCTGCGAGGACGTTATCTCGCAGAAGGAGGCCGCGGAGAGGGTTCGCGAGGCGGACGCTGCAGCGAGCCAACTCCGACGTGCGCGGCCGGGGAGAAGGAGACGCCAACGTGCGCGTCTCGTTCTCCCCTAACCGCAAGGGGGGGCGCAGTAAGGCCCTCTGTCCCCCATAGGGTGGAGCCCTAACGGGCCACTCTCCCTGGGTCAAGTGGAGCGTGCAACCGCGTACCCACAGACCCGGTGGAAAGGCGCAGGTCTTCGAGAGGAGTTTAGTTGGTAGTGGTGACTCCTCCCATTCACCCCATCTGGCCCGCCCATATTAGTGGGTAGCCTTATGGGGAGTCTGGGAGGAGCCTCCCTCCCCCTGCCCGGTCCCCCCTCGATCTTTCGAGATCGTTAGGGGGCGGGGCAGGGGTGAGAACCGCCCGGCCCTGACATAAAGCCTATTAGGCTTGGTGGGAGGGTCGGGTGTGGCGATGGACATGCTCGGGTTTCCCGAGTATGACTGAGTCCAACACGCCGTTTGGTATGCCTTAAGACTGCATTCTCCTCTTGATACAACAAAAAAAAAAAAAAAAAAAAAAAAAAAAAAAAAAAGGTATCTAGGTAGGGTAAGTACAGTCGACGGCACGTCAGACTATATAATGTCGACCTTGAGCTACGCCTTGACAGTCTGTTTTCGCAGTTTAACTGTTTAACTTAAGTACCATGCTGTCGTGTGTAGGTACTCGGTACTTACCTGCATAATTAATAACAAAGTTGAAAATTCATAAATCGATAAAAATGTATTATAAATACCTACACCGTACTTAGGGTTGCCGAACAAATAATCGAACGATCAAAATATCGAATGGTTAAAATATCGAAGGCTCAATACATCGAATGATTAATTTATCGAAAATTTTTATTTTTCATAGGTAGTTTCTTCCATCATATCATGAACAACCAGTAGATATGTCAATGAAATTTCATAAAACTTAATTTCCAAACGAAGCTGTTGCGTCAAATAATTTTTGTTCTACCCACTAACGGAGTAATATTTTGTATACGAAGCAGTTTATTAATAACTTCATAGCAGCAGTCTTGTGTTAAAATTAAGGGATCAGGCATACATAATTAAAAGCACTAAGTCACTGTTTAACAAGGATATATTTGAGTAACTAAAAGCAATACTCGCATTATCAAGGAAACAACATCTTAATCACTATAATATTTGATTTACCAAGATTTTACAAGAAAATATAATTAATCACTATATTTTAACGTAACTTTTATAATCACTAACATTCTAAATTGTGTTACAAATAAAACAACACATTAGACTTTATTATTCATAGTGAATAATAGCATAGCCAATAAACGAATCATAAAACATTAATCATCATGAATAAACCATTAAACTTTACTTTTGTAATCACTTCTATTTCAAATTTATTGTATTACAATGAAATAACAAATTGTCTTTATTATTCATTCTAACGAACATTGCATAAAATGCCAATAAAACAACACATTCAATCAAACAAATGAACAGAGTGTTCTGAACAGAATAACATCTTAGATGTAATACAGGTATTCAATACTTATCTTATTATTCGGCGAGGCACAAAATCAGACTGACCCGTTACACTATTTCGATTTCACTTTTATACATTTATTCTTGGCGGGAATTGAGACTTCTTTCACCGTTACTGTCCATAGTCATTTCACTACTTATTATCTTGATAATAACTGTAAAACATTAATTTCCAAGAAAGCATGCGTAACACAATTTTGAAATGGACAGTAAGAGTTATTGAAATAGAATCACGCTCATAAGTGTGCTTAAATATTTCTATAAATTTAACAAATGAACCTTGCTCTAAAGCCAAATACACTTCCGTCAATTTACATACTTTTAATCAGTGCACTAAAATCTTATAATTTGTTACTTAACATTTTTACACTACTACAGTTCGTCATAATATTTGTGATCATTAATATAAAATGGTAAATAAATAGTTTTAATAAAATTAACAATTAACCATTACACAGTCAAATAATTCAACCGGAAACCAATAAATATGTTGATAAAATTAAATAATCACTTTCGATTTATTTAAATGCTTATAATTTTGCGAAGATATTAATTTCAGTAATGAAAAATATAAATAAACTTATAATTAAGCCTAAAATTGTTTGAAAACATCCGTATGACAAATTTATTATCAATTGTTACCCAGCCGGTACACTCGATATATTATAGTTCGTCCATCCTGACAAATTTGCGACCCCGCAAACCACGTGGTTTCTGTAGGAGATATCTGTAATGAGAAAACATTTTGTATTACATGTTATCAATGATCCAATTTCCATTGTGATGATTTACCTATTTTTTTCATCGTCTGGTCCGACGGCCTATGTTATTTATTTTTAAATAGAAAAATCTCAACAAAATATCGTCCAATATTTACTGAATGTTATTTAAGTTATCAATATAAATACAACGGACAATTCATTAACTTTTAATATTCATGAAATTAATTAATTCGAACTACTACACATAGTTTGCCCATGAAAGTTCATTAAATTTGGTATAATTCATTTAAACCCTTAATTTCTGATAAACTTTATTAAGATGGTCCCCGTTACATGACACCAAGGTGGTCCTTAATACTTGCCAACCAGGCGGCCCTTAGCAAAATAAAGTTCTTTTTTCCATCGTCAGATGAGACGATCTTTAACAAGATAAACCCTTTTTTTTATAATAAAACTTTCCGTTTTCATCGTCAGGTTAGACGGCCCTTAACAAATTAACCTTTTTCCATCGTCAGGTTAGACGGCCCTTAGCAAATTAACCTTTTTCCATCGTCAGGTTAGACGGCCCTTAACAAAGTAACCTTTTTGCATCGTCAGGTTAGACGGCACTTAACAAAATTATAAGGTGTTCGTATTACTGTAACATCCATTATTTTATTATAATTCTATTAATTGCAGTAACATTATCCTTCCAACAAATCTATAAGTTATCTGTGCTATCAAATTGACTCACTAATCTCACTATCACTTGCCTTATGCATTTAATTAGGATTCAAAGCAACTACTAATACACTTATACTTATACTCATTGGGTCCCTCGATGAATACTATTATTTATATAAAATCAAAATAACTGGAAACTTTCGACATTCATATCACCCTAAGGCCGCTATTACATTATCATATTTTTATCATTTATATATGATTTCATATCTGTCAAATTCTACGATCATAGTTAAATGATGCTGTCCTTCATTTTTACTTATTACACTTATGATCCACCTATGATCATATAAACGTCATAAATCAAGATGGATAACGATTTAGCCGTGATTCCCGTTGCTATGAGTGCAATTTTATTAATAGCATTAAAAAAGGAGAAAACTGTTAAGAACAAAACATTAAATAAAAGACGTATTTGGGTTTTATATAGACGTATTTTGTAATCTGGAGCAAGATTATTATACATATAAACACTTATTTTCCTCGTAAAGAGTAAATATTTTTGTTATTTTAATATTCCAGTCAAAATTAATGCACCTGAAAGATGCCATTTATTAAGGTTAGGCGCATAGAGGAAAGAAATAATTAAGACTGGGGTGACGAATATGATCCTACTTGTACGCTCGCTGTCAAATAGGATCCCATAAATATGATCATAGACAATATAAATCATATGTAGTTATTAAATCGTCCTAGTTTCTTCATATAAAAATGACTCATACATATATGATCATATTTCTATGATAGTCTAATAGCACTCTAACACCAATTTAACTTTTCTAGCTGACAGGAAACTAATTTTCAGCTTCTGCAAAGATAAGTTCAGTAGCTTTATTTACATAATATGCCCACTCGTAATTATTATTACCAATTTTATTAAAATACAGAGTTGCAACCTTGCAACATATTTATAAAAATTAATACTATAAAGTCAAATGAAAACAAGCATTGCTGTCTTTTAAATAATTTTGTAATAACCCTTGCTCGTGAGCAAATTTTACCATGTATTTTAAATCTATACGAAGGCAGCTCTATGCTGTCGTGTGCTCGTGTCGCAATCGCAACTATGTTGTGAAATTTCATCAACGAAAGGCAATGCCTTTCGACATATAGTTTCTGTTGTCTAAATCTTGGAGCGGCAACTTCATTCTATTTCCCGTATTAAAACAATGGGTATCACCCTATCAATTGATCCGTATTACTAACAGCCTTAAACTAAACTCCTTTACATATCAACATATTAATTTTTCCTTAAACAATTCTCTCAGATAATCCCGCAACAAAGGGTGTACTATTGTGCATTCTGTGGTACAGCTTGCCGTACAGACGTCTTAAACATATCTTTTGAAGTAAAAATTATATTCTCAATACTAGCTGCTGAGATAAAAATATATTTTTATTGAATATTATTCATATTACAGTACACTATGAAAGCAACTAAGGTAGGCCAACCCTGCCTTGTCGCTTTAGGTAAACTGTAAATGTCACAAAACAGTCATCTTGATAAGATAAATATGTAGATTGGATACAATTGTCGTCGTGAATCATTACATTTTTATAGGTACATTAGAGATTTTGTATTTTCAACAAACTCAAACTATGTCTGCATTCAAATTAATATTAAAAAGTATATTAGGTAATTTAAATAATATATTTTATTTTCTTCGATTGATCATTTATATTGCTTCAATGTAAAACTTAAAAAGGAGCACTGATTTCGTCGTTAGAACAATTTCATTATCAATATCACTGTTACCTTTGGAAAAAATTAAATTGAATCTTATATTGAATATAAATAATTGGGAAATATTCCAATAATTAATAGAAAACTTTAAATTATTTTCTTTTCCCATTATTTTACTGGGTACATGTAATTATAATATACTTATAATATGTACTACGTACAGGTACAGGTAAATTGGCCTAAAAGTTAGGCTCACTTTTTATCTCCTGCTTCAAACAAAGTAACCAATTTTATTTACTACATATTTTCCACTGGGCCAGGAAAAGTACCTCCTTTAAAATAAATGTTAACTATTATTGCATCAATATTAATGATTAAAAATATTGGTAGGATTGACCCAGAGCCTCAGTTTTTTTTTAATCTAAATACCTCAACACCTATCGACACCTGATTCAAGGAGGTCAACAAGACAACAATGTTAAGACAAGAATTTAAATTTCTGACATTTTCTAAGAGAACCCAAGTGAATGATTTTCCCAACCTTATTCCTAATTTTAAGAGAGAATGACTATACCATTTGTTTTTCCAGTTTCTTGATTAAAAATTTTCACAAACAAGTTCTGATTTTCATTCGACATATTATACTTGGAATTTGCTAGAATACATGCATGTCAAAATGTTCTTGATGAAGTAATCAATACATATTCAAAGCTATCAGGATCGAAGTAGGTCCTTTTTGAAAACTTATTTAAAACTCAGCAAATAAGATATTAAGTATTTGTATAAAAACCGACATTTGAATATCGAATCTCTTCGGATTATGTTAATACCAAATACTGAAAAACCTTCTTTTTAATATTACAAAGCTAGCCTCTAATGTTTCAAGTGGTAGTTTTAAATTAATTAAAAAAAATGAAAAATTTCATCATATTTAAATAAGCTCCAACTAAAATTATTTTTTACTTGTAGCAAACTTAGACTACAGGGAAATATTAAGACTTCAATATTTCTAACATTCAGGGAACACAATGTATTGAAAAACCACTTCATCCTACTCCCAACGTCACCTTACATCCCTAACATCGCATTACATATGCACTGAATTTGATCAATGTATGCCTATTATAATAAATAATCGGAACGGACTTGCCTTGTGTTTTGCTTGCGTGCCAATAATACCCTGCTATCGTCGGAGCTGGAATCTTGCGAAACCTCTCTTGAACTCACGGACGCAATCGCTTCTGTTCTGGCTCACAAGGATTCTCGGCTCGAACTCGTTGGCACCTTGTCTTCGGACTTACTGGTTATCACCACTTCTGAAATTGTTAAAATTAAGGGATCAGGCATACATAATTAAAAGCACTAAGTCACTGTTTAACAAGGATATATTTGAGTAACTAAAAGCAATACTCGCATTATCAAGGAAACAACATCTTAGACCTTATTAATCACTATAATATTTGATTTACCAAGATTTTACAAGAAAATATAATTAATCACTATATTTTAACGTAACTTTTATAATCACTAACATTCTAAATTGTGTTACAAATAAAACAACACATTAGACTTTATTATTCATAGTGAATAATAGCATAGCCAATAAACGAATCATAAAACATTAATCATCATGAATAAACCATTAAACTTTACTTTTGTAATCACTTCTATTTCAAATTTATTGTATTACAATGAAATAACAAATAGTCTTTATTATTCATTCTAACGAACATTGCATAAAATGCCAATAAAACAACACATTCAATCAAACAAATGAACAGAGTGTTCTGAACAGAATAACATCTTAGATGTAATACAGGTATTCAATACTTATCTTATTATTCGGCGAGGCACAAAATCAGACTGACCCGTTACACTATTTCGATTTCACTTTTATACCTTTATTCTTGGCGGGAATTGAGACTTCTTTCACCGTTACTGTCCATAGTCATTTCACTACTTATTATCTTGATAATAACTGTAAAACATTAATTTCCAAGAAAGCATGCGTAACACAATTTTGAAATGGACAGTAAGAGTTATTGAAATAGAATCACGCTCATAAGTGTGCTTAAATATTTCTATAAATTTAACAAATGAACCTTGCTCTAAAGCCAAATACACTTCCGTCAATTTACATACTTTTAATCAGTGCACTAAAATCTTATAATTTGTTACTTAACATTTTTACACTACTACAGTTCGTCATAATATTTGTGATCATTAATATAAAATGGTAAATAAATAGTTTTAATAAAATTAACAATTAACCATTACACAGTCAAATAATTCAACCGGAAACCAATAAATATGTTGATAAAATTAAATAATCACTTTCGATTTATTTAAATGCTTATAATTTTGCGAAGATATTAATTTCAGTAATGAAAAATATAAATAAACTTATAATTAAGCCTAAAATTGTTTGAAAACATCCGTATGACAAATTTATTATCAATTGTTACCCAGCCGGAACACTCGATATATTATACTTGTTTTATCAGTTTATGGGTGAATTGAATATTTTTGTGCTGAAAAGTAAATAAATTTGGAGAATAATATTTTTCGATAAATTAATCATTCGATGTATTGAGCGTTCGATATTTTAACCATTCGATATTTTGATCGTTCGATTATTTGTAAATTCGATATTTTGAACGTTCGATGTTTTGACCGTTCGATGTTTTAACCGTTTGATGTTTTGAGCGTTCGATGTACAGTGTTCGATATTTTGATTTTCGATTATTTGGTATTCGATATGGCGTAGGTAACCCGTTTTGTTGACCACCTAACTCAAAGCAATAGTGGTCAAAATTGCAGCGACGCGAGCGAATTCGATTTAGTCTGTCCGAAGCTTAAGACAGTAGAATCTTAAAATTGAGCCTCCTAGCCCGCTCGATTTTAAGATTCTTAAAATTGTGTGGTCTAATTGCACCGAGTGTATTTCATGACTTCGACGACAAAACTGCGCATAACACGATCGCGACAACTTGTTACTGCCGCTACCGTGGTTGCGACAGAAGACTACTGCGCATATCGTCATAGCGACTGAACTCTACTGCGGTGCACCCTACTTCGATATAACGCTACTTCGACAACTCAAAAAAGCGACGGGACAGTCCGGCAGTGCAACAAACAGTAGGAAGTGTTTATTATTCTTATATTCCCTACCTCCGCAGTACCATTTTTTTTTAATTAGAGGGAGAGCGGGGGGAACACATTTTATCATTATGGATTGAAAATAAATCCGCCGGCGCCGCCGCCGTTTTCGTGACCAGGGGGTAACAGTTGTACTGTACTACAGCATAGATATAGTATACTACAGAAACAAACTTTGGCATAAAGGCGTTCTCAAGGTCAACATGTGAAAGTAATGATGTGACAGACAGAAACACATAGACGATACTGCCACAGTTCAAATAGCAATGTTGGTTTTTAACACGTTTTTATGTGGTCGTTTTCTTGTTTATTTATTTACTAGCGGCCGCCCGCGACTTCGTCTGCGTGGAAAGTTTTTTGCTATCCCTCGGGAACAATATTGTTTTTCGGGATGAAAAGAAAGAGACGTGAAGGCGTAACAAACAAACAAACAAACGGACTTTCGCATTTATAAATTAGTAAGGAAGTAAGGATATTAGTTAATTATTTGTCTGTCTGCAAATTTTGATCTTTATATCTTCAATCTTTATCAAGCCTAATATGGTCACCCATCTTTCTTATGACCACACAAAAAGTGGCTGCACAATGTTTGTTAAGTCTCATATGGTCACCCATCTTGCTTTTGACCACACAAAAAGTTGCTGCACGATCTTTATCGACCTAATTTGGTCACCCATCTTGCTTTTGACCACACAAAAAATTGCTGCATGATCTTTATCAACCTAATAAGGTCACCCATCTTGCTTCTGACCACACAAAAAGTGGCTGCACAATCTTTATTAAGCCTAACATCGTCGTCGTAGAGCGAAAAGTGGTGACTTTTCGCTCTACTCGATGAAACGTGTTTTGGGTTATGAAGGTTTCAAGTTTTATAAAACAAAAAAATATATAACTCGGTTTTGCTATGAGATAATTTAAAATTTTATGGTTTCATATCTTAGAAAATAGGTAAGCGCATACAGTAACATTATTACTTTAAATTAGTGTCCGACCGAAACCGAAACCGAACTTTCGGCCCGGGGGGGTAATTACGTAACTTTGTTGCAATCAACTCTGACAGAAATCGCAGTTACATCGCTGCTTTAGTAAGAACCAATGTGACAACTATCTTAACTAAAGCAGCAATGCAACCGCGCTTTCAATCGATTTCAATCGAGAATTGTTAGCAACAGCTTTACGTAATCAAGGTACTGGTTCCAGTTTCGGCCGAAACCGAAACTTATTTTCACACATTAAGTTGACGTATTTTTTTACACATTCAATTCATTCGTTGGTTGGTGGTAGGGCTTGTTTCAAGCACGCTAAAGGTGGACGCCTGGACGGAAACACTAGTCGATTTTAATACAAAGGAGATAAATTGGGATGTTGACAATTTTTTTTATTTCAATTACATAAATTACCTCTCAAAAAAAGAAACATTGATAAAATAATTATTTCGCTAGCTTGAAAACTGCCCGAGATATCAGTGTGAAATGCACATAAATGGACTCGCCCAAAAACGCTCCATACTAACGGCTACTGAATTATGACGTCACGCCTCAGTAGTTTGTATGCTACGCGTAGGAAATTTGTTCGGCAGCTATATTAAATATTGTGTTTATCAAAATGGTTTCTTAGACAAATTTGCTATACATTTTACGAACTAATAAAAGGTATCATTTACTTTAATAAATTTTAAACTTTTTAAATGGACTTGTCCACCCAACTTTGAAGGGTCATAAAACAAATAATAAAACAGATAATATGCAATATATAAAACCAAGAGCTATACAAGCTACTCTAAAAGTTTAATATGTTTACGATTTTTATTAGTATTTCGTTATTTTATTCATTAGTCAACATCCTAATTATGAAGCCTTGGTTCTCCGCCAGGAATTGATCGAGCTGTGATCTGATGATGGCTATCTAGGGAGCGAATGGAGGAAATTCAGATCGCTATACACACCCAACTGATCTGATCAGCATTCTAAGAGCTGTTTGGATGTTTAAAATAGCTATCTGGATTTAATTTATTCGTTCCCTGGATAGCAATCATTAGATCACAGCTCGGCCAATTCCTGGTGGGCGGTGAACCCATATTTCTATGAAAATCAACTGGTGTTTCTAATTATCATCATGGTGTTTATAAAAAAACAATAAGTATGTAACAAAAATCGTCAACAAAAAAATATCATAATAATCAAATAATCAATATGTTAAACTTACTTTTGTAAATCAACTTTTTTAGTAATCAATATAATTTATTGTTTAACAATAGTCGTATGACTAGTTATTTTGTGTGTTTTACCGTACGCGTTAACTAAGGCTTCAAAATTATCTCGTTTGTATGAAAATCTACTAGTGTTTCCGTCCACCCCTAGCGTGCTTGAAACATGCCCTACCACCAACCAATCATGAATGTGTAAAAAATACGTCAACTTAATGTGTGAAAATAAGTTTCGGTTTCGGCCGAAACTGGAACCAGGGCAGAAAATTAGGTTTCGGTTTCGGTCGGAATTCCAGTTTCGGTCGGACACTAAACAAATAATTACTTGGTCAAAGTTTCATTTTACCACATGAGTAAAAAGAAAGGAACAGAGACAAAACTTCTTAAGAACGTGAAATTCAAACTTGCAACTAACAAAACAAATGATGCCCTATGATCGTCCACTGGCTGCAGTTGTCAAAACAGGGGGCTAATTGTCTAATTTAAAAATCTATCGCAATCGCTTTTACTTGACAGATGGATGTGACACATTGCTGCATTTCTTTGGTAAGTTTTTATTCGTGCCAAAAAGAAACATCAATGTGTTACATCCTGAAAGCGATTGCGATAGATTTCGAAATTAGACAATAGAAAGGCTGGTTTTTTCCGGTATTTCCTGTCGCGTACGCGGCCAGCCAGTGGACACGCACACATGCCCCGCGTGCTTGTAGTGTTGCAACCGATTCGCGCGGTTGTATGAAGCTTGGTCTCTGGTCCTTTCGTTTTACTCATGTGATTTTACCAAGTATTATTTGTGTAGTATTACCGTTAATGTATGGAATCCGTTAATCAGCAGATTAACTGGTCGAATCAGTTAAAGTGCGAAATTTTTCTTGAAGTAAACGATTTCCGCACTTTAACTAGTTAATCTGCACATTAACGGGTGCTACAATGTCAAAGTGCTGAATACAGTGAACGAAATAGCCAAGGCTTCAGGAAATTTAAGTAAGACCTATATTCAAAGTTTATTTTACAAAAACTTAATTTCTGGCGCTTTGCCGGCTGCCCCCGCGGCACGCTCGCTCCGCTCGCTCGGCTCGTGCGTTTTTGGTCGCATTACTAACCTAACATAATAAACTCTTTAAAAAAAATCCATCGAGCCCGCCTCACAGGGGGGCTACGCTTCCCCCGTCCCCCTGCTTTTGTGTCTGTCCCCTTTTATGTTATTACACATTGTTTTCAATAAAAGAACCTGTTTCCGTACTTTAATTGATCCTTGGTCGTTAATCTGCAGATTAGCTAGGGAATCTGTAGATTACCTAGTTAAAGTACGAAATAACAGAATTTTTCGCACTTTAACTGATTCACTGATTTCCGCACTTTAACGGTAACATATGAATGAATGAAATAAATCTTTATTTAAATAAGCTCACATAATAAGCATTTTTAAATGTCAATTCTTTTACCCTACCACCCATTATGATGTCTTTTAGCTGACAAGAAAAATGCGTGCAAAAAGCTTCTCAGCTTTATCAGATGGAACGATATTTACAAATATGTATATCGTTTCCAGACTTTATGATTTGGCAAAACATTATTGACCGACCGAAGTTTCGGTTTCGGCAAGAAAGACTAGTTTCGGCCACAGTTTCGGTTTCGGCCAAGTATTGGCCGAAACTTTCGGCTCAACCGAAACTCGGTTTTCGTGAATGAGGATTTACGATTTTAGTTCAGAATGTAGATTTATAGAGCTAAGGATTCCATAACATACAGTGAAAAAATTTTTGTTCAACGACAAAAAATTACGAAGCTGTAATCATATTACTAGCGCAGTTCGCGGATCGGGAGGCACGGACCGGCCCGATGGCTGTGACGTCACATCTTCCGAGTCGCTCTAAGTTTATATGATTTCTATATAGCCCCCGACGCATTGTAGAGGCTAACGTTCTCAATTATTAAGATAGAATAATGAAAATAGCATCAAAAGATGCGCTACTAAAAGTCCTATAATACTGTTAAAAAATGTTGTTAAATGTTTATATACAGGGTGGATTTTTGGACAGGTACCTTAACCGTTATAGTTACAGGAAAACGTTCCTGGGAGACCTTCCATAACTTTTTAGTATGAGTACTAGAAACGACAGAAATTGCCAAAACTTTACCCATACATTTTGTACGGATAAACGAAAAATATGCTTGATTTTTTTTTTGTTGCCAAACGATCTTATTTCTTACCGTGATCAAAATACTCTTTAGGGCCAACTGAAATTTGAGTACAGAAACTATTTTTTCTTTCTAATGTGCCTGCGTGTGAAGACGATGTTGTGTGTGACTTACATAGTTTCTGTACTATAAAGAGTATTTTGCCACGCTAAGAAATAAGATCGTTTAGCAATAAAAAAAATCGAGTAAATTTTTCGTTTTTCCGTACAAAATGTATGGGAAAAGTTTTTGGCGATTTTTGTCGTTTCTGGCACTCATACTTTAAATGGTCCCATAGAGTCTTTTGATCCCCACATGAAATAGGATCGATTGGCATAAAAAAAATTTTTTTGGTATTTTAGCATTTTTTTGCTAACGGTAACTTTTTTCCAAAATCTATAAATGCACGTCGGAATATCATAAAAAGTAATGGAAGGTCTCCCAGGAACGTTTTCCTGTAACTATAACGGTAAACGGTTAAGGTACCTGCCTTTAATGTACCGTCTCAAAAATCCACCCTGTATATAAACATTTAACAACATTTTTTTACAGTATTATAGGACTTTTAGTAGCGCACCTTTTGGTGCCATTTTCATTTCAACTTAGGACGCTAGACACCATAATGCGGCGCGGGCCATATAAACTTCGAGTGAGTCGGGTGATGTGACGTCCCACGCACCGGCTGCCCGTGAAGCTCGTCGATAAAATGTTTGCTGTATAAAATGTGGCTGCGGACAAACCAACGCGTTCATCTTGCGTCCGCGTCCGCGTGCGTGGTGGCGACCACATACTGCAGTAGCGTTTGTAGTGACATGTTCGAACCGGTGCGTCCGGTCGCAGGAAATGCAGCGTTCGCACGCGCGATCATTCGGCGGTGGCGTCCAGATGCTGTCGACACAATCTGAACGCTGCACGCAACTAATTTGAAGGTAGTCAACGATGTCCGTGACGAAAAAATTATTGCTAAAGTGCAAAAATATAGAATATTATACGACACTTCCCATCCATATTGTATTCCATGTAAATAAACAAAATAATAACTAGAATATTATTGTAATACTTAATCGATTTTTCCTACTTTTATATAAAGTAGGTAGGTACATAACTATCTACATCATAAAAAGCGATACATAGAAACCCGCGTCATATTCATTACCGGATTGATTTTAAATTTATTTATTTCAAATGAGTTGGTACCTACTCCTTTTTTTTCCTTTTCCTTTTGCTTTTCTTCGTCTTCAACAAACGCTGCTAATAAAATAAATTCTTAATGATGAGCTAATAAAAAAACTTTGATGTCATTTTCACTGTCATCCATTATAAATATCACAAAATAAATGGATTAGGAGGTTTCGAAGGTCGACGCAGACTGGACTGAACGCATACTGAACGCGTAGAGATCGTGTGTTTGGTGTGAACGGCGGGCTGATTATCTAATTAAAAACCACCTAGCGACTGGTTGCAGTTCACAGATGATCGTGATCCATTGCTACTTCTTTTTGGGTTAAAAAAAACATACCAAAGAAAAGTGGCAATGTATGTCAAATGCAACCGGTCGCTAAATTGTTTCTTTTTAGATAATCAGGGTGCCGGCTTTGCACGCGAGAAGATCGCCACCGAGCACGCCACCGCGAACGCAAGCTGAACGCGTTGGTTTGTCCGCAGCTTTATAAAATCGCAACGGATGTACCGATTTCGATAATTTAAAAACTATATTAATGAGAAAGCTTAGTGGAACACTTAATATTGGTTTTGAGTTGATTTGTCGACCTAGTTCTGATCCTCATTGTCGTGTGTCAATTGGCTAACTTCGGGGTTCGCCAGCCGACGTTAATCGGCGCGATTGTGTTGAGTTGATAAATTACGTGTTTTAATGTGTATACCTTCAGTTACAAGATTGATTTTAATTGTGAAAAAACATCTAAGTATTTATAATTTGTGGACAACTATTCAGCTCGAAACTTTTCTTTTGACTGCACAAGAGCGTCAAAAGCTTAATCAATAGACTATTCGGACAGGTAGTACGCGAACGGTAAAACACAACAAATAACTAATCATACGACTATTGTTAAACAATAAATTATATTGATTATTGTTTAACAATAGTCGTATGATTAGTAATAAATTTTATTGATTACTAAACAAGTTGATTTACAAAATGATTGACATATCTCTTTTTTTTAACCACTTATATATTATGTTTACAAAGTGTTGTTGCCGTTATTGGCTAATGTATTGTATGATTATTATACCGGCCTTAATGCTCTGTAAATACTGTGGTAACAATGTTCAATAAATAAAATAAAATAAATAATAAAATATTATTGATTATTTGATCATTATGATATTTTTTTGGTGACGATTTTTGTGACATACTTAAATTATTGTTTTTTTTATTTTATTTTATTGGTGGACGGATAATTAGAAACACTAGTTGATTATCATACAAATGGGGTTCTCCGCCCTCCAGGGATTGAGCGAGCTGTGATCTAATGATTGCTATCCAGGGAACGAATAAAGGAAATCCAGATAGATATTTTAAACGTATCGAAACAGCTCTTAGAATTCTGATCAGATCAGTTGGGTGTGCATAGCGATCTGAATTTTCTCCATTCGCTCCCTGGATAGCCATCATCAGATCACGATCGCAGCATCAATTCCTGACGGAGAATTAATGCTTCAAAATTATCTCGTTTTTATGAAAATCGACTAGTGTTTCTAATTATCTGTGTACTCCTAGCGTGCTTGAAACAAACCTTACCACCAACCATGAATGTGTAAAAAAATAAGTCAACTTAATGTGTGAAAATAAGTTTCGGTTTCGGCCGAAATTCCAGTTTCGGTCGGACACTACAAAACATACTCTTCCCAGAATTTTGCATGGCAAACGATTTAAATACCTAGCACTTTGAGTAGTGCATAGGATACAAATAAACGATGAAGTATCAACACCTGCTAACTTAGTTTTTGTCGATTTTTTGTTTTTTATGCCGATCGACATAATACAATTTCGCATGTATGGGCAAAATCTCATTGTACTATTTAACCCATAGGTATCAATTTTGTTGCGAATACATCCTAACTTTATAGGGAATACCTTCTAATGTAATTTTCTAAAAAAAAACGTTCTCAGCGTCATATCTACTCCAAAATAGCGCACCACTACAAAAAAGAAAAAGAAATGTCAGTTAAGGACGAAAGAACTGACACGATTTTGCAACAAAAAGCTGAATATTAAGAGGTTAAATTACTAATGTATAGCACAAGAAGCTTATACCTCCCTCCAATGGAGATTGCACGGCCAGTGTCATAGTGAAGATAGAAAAAATGTCCTTGAGTGACGTGACGACTTATTGCAACCTCTTTCTTTAGTGTTACAATACGTGTTCGATGTTCGTCGTTTGTTCGTTCGTGAGAAACGAAAACGTATTGTAAAACGAAAAGAAAGAGATAGCAAGAAGCCGCGACGTCACTTAAGAGTCTTTTTTCAATCTTCACTATGAACTAGGCGTGCAATCTCCATTGTGGGTATAAGCTTCTTGGTATAGCATCTAATTTAAAAAAATAATTTAAAGAAATACTTATTCCGATTTAAAACAAAAACCATAGTAAGTAAATCGTTTTTAGTATCTTAGTTTATGAAAATACAGGAATGACTATTCGACATGAATTTAGAGGTCGGTACAAGAGCTTTTTCAAGGCTGGAAATTCGTATACTGCTTAATTATTATGCATAATTTATGAAAATAATAGTCAGACCATAGTGTCATGGAACATAGGCAGTCAGCAGTCGCTCAAAGGGTGGAGTCCAAACAAGCTGTTTGGAGATACAACGTGTTACAAAACAGGATTACATAGTTGAAACTTGGTAAGTAGATGTATTCTGTAAATCGCTTTACGATTTTTATAGAAAAAAAAAAGATTAAGGGGGTGCTCCCCATACATGGAAACCTAGGTACAATTTGATTTGACACGACAGCAAATATAAAATATTTATTATTAACCTCTTAACAAACAATGATTAATGGTTACTAAAACAACAAATAAAACAAAGTCAAAAACTACAATGTGGATAACTCCAATACTACGTTGAAAAATATACTTATTACAGACTTACTTCTTTTAATTTTACTATGACAGTAAACGCGGTCGAACGTGCGATAAATTGTGTGGTGTAAATGCGTGCAGTCTCTCGATATAATATCTCGAAAAAGTGTCTTATCTCGTTATGATGATCCGTACTGGGTTACTTTATTCAAAATGAAACTCTGATGAGAGTTGTTGTTTAACTTTTTAGTTCGTTTTGAGCAGGACGCGTGACGGCAGGACAGTCTTGTTTTTAATATTTTTTTAAATTATATATGTACGTACCTACATGCGGTAACGGATCGAGGGAAGTAATAAATAATAATTTACGTATTATTTTATTATAATGATATAGGTACCTACTTAATATAGGTAATTAAGAAAAAAAATGTTCATATTTTTTTTTTGTAATCATTCCATTAAAGAACAGACTTTAACTGACATCTGTAGAATCGATCGTTACATACCCAGTCTAATATAAGCCGATGAAGTACATTATTCTTCGCAATATTTAACAAGAAGCAAAGATATATTACTTATAGAATGATAATTAGTGCTGATCAGGCATTCTGTTTTCTAATCGTTTTTCCTTTTTCACAAAGGTCTGTCATTCGAACGATGTTCAAGTCAGTAGGCCACTGGTTGTGAAGTGTGATAGCCAAGTCAACACAAAGCTTAAAATAAAACAAAACTAACAGCGGTGTCGGAGTCCGGCAGGTTTATTGCCGATCTTCAAGTGGCAGACATAAAACACAAATTACGTTGTCACTTTTAAGACGTTAACAAACGTCAAATCCCAATATTAAATTCAAAATATTGAAAGACTACGCGCGTGAAGCTATCATAGAAAAAATATAATGCACTTGAAATAATACACAATAGAACTAATTGAAAACATTTATAAAAATGTTACCACCTTTGATGTAAAAAAAATATCCCTAGGACCTCGTTTTTGGGTTTATTTGCAAAATTTATCAGAAACAGAACATTCGTTTATAATAAAACCACGCATAAAAATCTGCGATGTTAATTCCTTCAATCTTAATTGAACAGTTTTTTTAACTAATTTGAAAGCGAAGAAAAGTACCTAATAAAACATGTAAAAATCGAGGATTCGGCGCTCGACCTCTACGCAACCGCCGCGTTGGAACGCGCACTGATTTGAACCCAAAACTTATAGAGTTACGTCACAGAATACATAATAGTACAAGTTTACGTTCGATTTCACTCTTTCACAGATCGACCCGCTCGGATTGAGACATGTTAAGACCTTAACAGCGCCATCTATGGACGAGTAGCATAAATCATCAATTACTCGTCAAAAACTGCTTTTAAGACGAAAACGCACGCATCTTATCAGCTCAAATTATTGCCGATAGGTGTCACTAACAATTTATTGAAATTTGTTAAAAAAACCCTTTATTTTACTGTTATACTACAATTTTGCATTTGGTGATTTTTATTAAGAAACAATTTTAACGTTTCTTGTTATTTTTTCTCTGTATTTTAATGTTACAAAAACATCAATGACAAATCGAAGCAGGTACTGCCATCTAGTGAGATAAATATAAACGAATGTTAAAAATCCATTTCTGATGTTAGTAATGAGACCCCATGATATTACTAAAAATTTGTTCAAAGCATTGTATCCACTAATTATTATCTTTTAGCTCTAGTTGTTATTTGTTAGTAGGTTTTCCACAAAACAAATAATAAATAAAATTTATTTCTACTTCTTTGATGATCAGTTGTGGCTAAATCTCATAAATTACTTTGTTTGGACCACTCCAAATAAAATATGATAACAAAGGTTATCGAGTTTCCTAGTAGGGATTGGTGCAATTCCAAGTTTACACAATTTATAGTTATTGGCCTATTTACTACCCATTCCGCGTTTTAAGACAAACATACTTTTAAGGTATAGGTACTTATGTAATTGAATATTGATACTAGCCATTGTTAAGCTTTTATATTTCATAATAAAATAAACTTGATAGATTTAAGACATATTTTCGTAATGTTGCATACTGATTGTTCATCGAAACATGTTGGCTAATATAATGTATATCTACCTATATCAACAATGTTAGCCACGTTTCTATCCAAATGAAATTATTCTATTCATTTCTAAAACTTGCTCCGCAATGAAATGAACTCAAACGCCGGGTGTTCCCCAGGCAGTCTGTACGTATACACTACACTACACATTAATAATTATTTATTCCAGTTACACACATAGTAACTAATTGTTTTGTTCAAATATATTGGAAACTTTTTATCTTGAACTATGTAAGAATATAACGCCTACGTCTCTTAGGGGGATTCCTACTAAACAAACTTGCATCCTTTTACAACTTTCCAACTACAGAATTTTACAAACCGCTAATAATAATTTAGGATATATTATCATTATAATTGCTTATAATTCTAATTATCATTATAATTTATAAAAACGGACGCAATTATCAATATCAATATCAGTAGGTATCAACATCCACATTAACACCAACATCAACACCAACATCGACATCAACATCGACATCAACATCAACATCAACATCAACATCATTATCGTTATCATTATCATTATTGAACAGTTTTTGCAAAGCGTCAATGTACTACCATATTAACTAACCGTTCATTGAAATTATTAAACTCAGCAAATAAGATATTAAGTATTTGTATAAAAACCGACATTTGAATATCGAATCTCTTCGGATTATGTTAATACCATATACTGAAAAACCTTCTTTTTAATATTACAAAGCTAGCCTCTAATGTTTCAAGCGGTAGTTTTAATGAATTAAAAAAATGAAAAATTTCATCATATTTAAATAAGCTCCAACTAAAATTATTTTTTACTTGTAGCAAACTTAGACTACAGGGAAATATTAAGACTTCAATATTTCTAACATTCAGGGAACACAATGTATTGAAAAACCACTTCATCCTACTCCCAACGTCACCTTACATCCCTAACATCGCATTACATATGCACTGAATTTGATCAATGTATGCCTATTATAATAAATAATCGGAACGGACTTGCCTTGTGTTTTGCTTGCGTGCCAATAATACCCTGCTATTGTCGGAGCTGGAATCTTGCGAAACCTCTCTTGAACTCACGGACGCAATCGCTTCTGTTCTGGCTCACAAGGATTCTCGGCTCGAACTCGTTGGCACCTTGTCTTCGGACTTACTGGTTATTACCACTTCTGAAATTGTTAAAATTAAGGGATCAGGCATACATAATTAAAAGCACTAAGTCACTGTTTAACAAGGATATATTTGGGTAACTAAAAGCAATACTCGCATTATCAAGGAAACAACATCTTAGACCTTATTAATCACTATAATATTTGATTTACCAAGATTTTACAAGAAAATATAATTAATCTTATCAATCACTATATTTTAACGTAACTTTTATAATCACTAACATTCTAAATTGTGTTACAAATAAAACAACACATTAGACTTTATTATTCATAGTGAATAATAGCATAGCCAATAAACGAATCATAAAACATTAATCATCATGAATAAACCATTAAACTTTACTTTTGTAATCACTTCTATTTTAAATTTATTGTATTACAATGAAATAACAAATAGTCTTTATTATTCATTCTAACGAACATTGCATAAAATGCCAATAAAACAACACATTCAATCAAACAAATGAACAGAGTGTTCTGAACAGAATAACATCTTAGATGTAACACAGGTATTCAATACTTATCTTATTATTCGGCGAGGCACAAAATCAGACTGACCCGTTACACTATTTCGATTTCACTTTTATACATTTATTCTTGGCGGGAATTGAGACTTCTTTCACCGTTACTGTCCATAGTCATTTCACTACTTATTATCTCGATAATAACTGTAAAACATTAATTTCCAAGAAAGCATGCGTAACACAATTTTGAAATGGACAGTAAGAGTTATTGAAATAGAATCACGCTCATAAGTGTGCTTAAATATTTCTATAAATTTAACAAATGAACCTTGCTCTAAAGCCAAATACACTTCCGTCAATTTACATACTTTTAATCAGTGCACTAAAATCTTATAATTTGTTACTTAACATTTTTACACTACTACAGTTCGTCATAATATTTGTGATCATTAATATAAAATGGTAAATAAATAGTTTTAATAAAATTAACAATTAACCATTACACAGTCAAATAATTCAACCGGAAACCAATAAATATGTTGATAAAATTAAATAATCACTTTCGATTTATTTAAATGCTTATAATTTTGCGAAGATATTAATTTCAGTAATGAAAAATATAAATAAACTTATAATTAAGCCTAAAATTGTTTGAAAACATCCGTATGACAAATTTATTATCAATTGTTACCCAGCCGGAACACTCGATATATTATATTTATGAGATAAGTTTATTCGTAAAAAAATATTGTCATTTATTCAAACAGAATCAAGACTTTAACTATACAAGGTGTTTGGTAAAAGCCTTATAAAGCCGAATAGGGTAGATAGGGACCATCCAACTGAACAACTTTTACTCAAAAATATGTAAAGGAATAATTAGAAATAATTTACGACAGCTTTGCTTTGCGTGTGACATCAATTTATTTTCTATAGTGACATATAGTGACATTACGTAAAACAAAAAGGGTACAGTTTATTTTTCTCATAAACTAGGTAATCAAAACAAATACAAAAGAGTTTGCAACATAGTAAGACCTTGACCATGATACTGCGTCACCAATTATCCTAGATGGTCGCCACCTAGCAGTCCGTCTGCTCATACACCATCATCACGTCAAAGCTGGACACTGCAACAGAATGTCGCGGCGTCCAGTTGTCGTCCTGCGGGTCAAGGGTCGGTCCTGGTCGTCTTTATCGTCCCTGATAATATCTTTTTTCCAGTTCCGTTTTCTGTCGATAGTCATCTGTCGGTCCGTCCCGTACGTCAACCCTGTCACCCTCCGTCTGTCTGTCAGTCATTAGTCAAAGGAGGCTGGACGCAAAAATATGTAAAGGAATAATTAGAAATAATTTACGACAGCTTTGCTTTGCGTGTGACATCAATTTATTTTCTATAGTGACATATAGTGACATTACGTAAAACAAAAAGGGTACAGTTTCTTTTTCTCATAAACTAGGTAATCAAAACAATTACAAAAGAGTTTGCAACATAGTCCCCCCGTGTAGCATCGCTACACTATTAACGATGAGGATAGGCAAGCCAATTTTTTGGTGGGTCTCCTTAATAATCCTCCTTTGGTGTGGATATCCACCACTCTCACTACTCCATCAGCCCCGGGATGAACTTTGGAAACACGACCTAACGGCCAGACTCCTCTAGGTGTTTGATGCTCCTTTATCAGTACTACGTCGCCCACTTCAAGGTTTTGATGCTGATCTTGAGGGTGCCGTGGTCGAAGACATGGAAGGTATTCGCGCAACCACCTTTTCCAAAAATGCTCCGAAAGCCGTAACGCTTTTTGCCACTCTTTTCTATGGTGGAAGACTCCGTCGTCTAAAGGATAAGGTAACTGTTGGTTCGAAGAGGCGCCAATTAGGAAGTGGAAAGGTGTTAGGCTCTCAACGTCGGAATTACGAGTGACGTACGTTAGAGGTCGGGAATTAGCCAGAGCTTCAGCTTCTAATAAAAGCGTACTAAGAATTTCTTCTTTTGGGGCCCTGTCTTTCAGTGTCACTGAGAGTGCTGTCTTGATTGTACGGACTAAACGTTCCCAGCACCCGCCCATAAAAGGTGAAGCGGGGGGTATGAAGCACCATTCGATTTTGGCATTGGCAGCGAAGTCCTCTATAGCTTGGCTGTAAAAGTCTTTCAGCTGACGACTGGCTCCCACAAAGGCTGTACCATTGTCACTCAGGATCTTGGATGGTACCCCACGACGTGCAATAAATCTCCGCAGGCTTGAAATGGCGGAGTCCGCAGAAAGGGAAGATACAAGTTCCAGATGGACTGCACGTGTTGTCATACATGTGTACAGCGCGACATATCGTTTCTCTCTACGACGACCAATAGACACCTCTATAGGCCCGAAATAGTCGAGCCCTACGTTGGTAAAAGGGCGCTTGTGGTGGTCAAGGCGCACATCAGGAAGGTCACCTATCGGAGGGCATTGCGGCTTCGCTCGGCGTTTTTTACATAGTTGGCACTCTCGCACGATCGCTTTGATTGCGTTTCGGCATCCAAAAATCCAATAGTGCTGCTTGAGTTCGTTGTACACCATCTAATTGTTGCAGTGTCCAGCTTTGACGTGATGATGGTGTATGAGCAGACGGACTGCTAGGTGGCGACCATCTAGGATAATTGGTGACGCAGTATCATGGTCAAGGTCTTTCATGCGTTGAATACGGCTGTCCAAACGAAGGAGCTGGTCTTCTTGATCAAACATAACGCAAAGTTTAAAAAGCTTGCTCGATTTGGGTAAGGGCTTGGAGTTACTGAGGAGACCCATCTCTGTGCCAAAACTGTCTATCTGCGACTTTCGAAAAATTACTCTTTCCGCATTCTGAATATCAAGGGCGGTAAGAGGTGATAAAGCTAAAGAGGTAGAGGATTGAAAGTTAGAATTTTGACGCAAACTTTCTAAAAGAGACCGAAACTTAACGACGCATTGATAAGTGCGTGCGGTCGCCCGAACAAAGCGTAGCCACGAACTAAAACGCGTGGCATCTGGAGTTACCGGTAAAGGTAACTGTTCCAGTTGAGTTAATCCTACCATTGCTTTACAGGGTTTTAACTCCTCTAAAGCAAGGGAGGGTCCAGGTACCGATGGTTCTTTCAGCCATTCTGAAGAAGGAAGCAGTAAAAATTCTGGTCCAGAGAACCATCGCTCCAGATTAATTACTTGGCTCTTCAACCTTGTTGCATCGTCAGCGACATTAAAGCTACCTGGCACATATCTCCAATCTTTGTGATTGGTACTCTCTGTAATCTCGCCTATGCGATTGGCAACAAATGGCTTAAATGTCCGTGCATCACTGCGAATCCAACACAACACGGTTGTAGAGTCACTCCAATAAAAGGTTGAGTCTATATGGACTTTGTGTCCCGATGTAATGGCTTCAGCGTATCTCGCTGCAATAAGGGCTGCCTGAAGCTCAAGACGTGGCATCGAAGAAGGTTTGAGAGGTGCTAAGCGTGCTTTTCCACCTATGATAGAGAGCTTCACTGAACCATTAGAGAAGGTAAAACGCCAGTATGCTACACACGCATATGCTTCTTCACTTGCATCAGCGAAAACGTGAAGCTGTCTGTCAATGATGTTCTGACTCTCAAAACCACTTCTATACCACCGAGGAATTTTTGCATTGGAAGCGACGTCATGTAATTGTTCAGACCAAGAGGACCACTTCTTGACTGTAGCTGGGGATAACTCTGAATCCCAGTCGGCACCAGAACGCCAGACTTGTTGAAATAAGATACGTCCTTGAATGACCAGAGGTGTGAAAAACCCTAAAGGATCATATACGCTCATCAAATCTGACAATAACTTTCGCTTGGTCAGTGTGTCGCCTTTACTGATGTGGAGCCTTTCACCAAAACTGAATGTGTCGCTACAAGGGTGCCAAACAATTCCCAGAGTTCTTACGGAGTTTTCGGGGCCTACTTCTACTTTTTCAGTAGCAACTAAAGCCCTGAGATTCTCGGGAACTGCTGCAAGGGCTGCGGGCTCATTAGAGATCCAGCCACGCATCTCCATTCCCGCTGCTGCGTGGACCTTTACTATTTCGGCGGCAAGCTGTGAAGCCTCGTTGACATCATCTAAACTGCCTAAATAGTCGTCCATGTAATGATTATTGATAATGGCATTACAGGCTGCGGGATGTGCATTCCGTAATTCTTGTGCGTTTCGGTTTTTTATGTATAAGGCCGTGCAAGGGCTGCAGACAGCTCCAAAAATTACGGAAGTCATCCTATATTCCTTTAACTCCTGGCCAGGATGTTCTCTCCATATAAAACGTAGAGCATCGCGGTCTTCAACCCTAATTCTAATTTGTGGGAACATCTCTTTAATATCTGCAGTTAAAGCGATGCTGCCCTCACGAAATCTGAACAATATAAATATTAAAGATTGTAGAAGGTCCGGGCCAGGAAGCAAAAGCGAGTTGAGACTAATACCAGCGGTATTTGCAGCTGCATCGTGAACTATCCTAAGTTTCTTTTTCTGTGGATGTTTAGGGTTTTTCACACCTCTGGTCATTCAAGGACGTATCTTATTTCAACAAGTCTGGCGTTCTGGTGCCGACTGGGATTCAGAGTTATCCCCAGCTACAGTCAAGAAGTGGTCCTCTTGGTCTGAACAATTACATGACGTCGCTTCCAATGCAAAAATTCCTCGGTGGTATAGAAGTGGTTTTGAGAGTCAGAACATCATTGACAGACAGCTTCACGTTTTCGCTGATGCAAGTGAAGAAGCATATGCGTGTGTAGCATACTGGCGTTTTACCTTCTCTAATGGTTCAGTGAAGCTCTCTATCATAGGTGGAAAAGCACGCTTAGCACCTCTCAAACCTTCTTCGATGCCACGTCTTGAGCTTCAGGCAGCCCTTATTGCAGCGAGATACGCTGAAGCCATTACATCGGGACACAAAGTCCATATAGACTCAACCTTTTATTGGAGTGACTCTACAACCGTGTTGTGTTGGATTCGCAGTGATGCACGGACATTTAAGCCATTTGTTGCCAATCGCATAGGCGAGATTACAGAGAGTACCAATCACAAAGATTGGAGATATGTGCCAGGTAGCTTTAATGTCGCTGACGATGCAACAAGGTTGAAGAGCCAAGTAATTAATCTGGAGCGATGGTTCTCTGGACCAGAATTTTTACTGCTTCCTTCTTCAGAATGGCCGAAAGAACCATCGGTACCTGGACCCTCCCTTGCTTTAGAGGAGTTAAAACCCTGTAAAGCAATGGTAGGATTAACTCAACTGGAACAGTTACCTTTACCGGTAACTCCAGATGCCACGCGTTTTAGTTCGTGGCTACGCTTTGTTCGGGCGACCGCACGCACTTATCAATGCGTCGTTAAGTTTCGGTCTCTTTTAGAAAGTTTGCGTCAAAATTCTAACTTTCAATCCTCTACCTCTTTAGCTTTATCACCTCTTACCGCCCTTGATATTCAGAATGCGGAAAGAGTAATTTTTCGAAAGTCGCAGATAGACAGTTTTGGCACAGAGATGGGTCTCCTCAGTAACTCCAAGCCCTTACCCAAATCGAGCAAGCTTTTTAAACTTTGCGTTATGTTTGATCAAGAAGACCAGCTCCTTCGTTTGGACAGCCGTATTCAACGCATGAAAGACCTTGACCATGATACTGCGTCACCAATTATCCTAGATGGTCGCCACCTAGCAGTCCGTCTGCTCATACACCATCATCACGTCAAAGCTGGACACTGCAACAATGAGATGGTGTACAACGAACTCAAGCAGCACTATTGGATTTTTGGATGCCGAAACGCAATCAAAGCGATCGTGCGAGAGTGCCAACTATGTAAAAAACGCCGAGCGAAGCCGCAATGCCCTCCGATAGGTGACCTTCCTGATGTGCGCCTTGACCACCACAAGCGCCCTTTTACCAACGTAGGGCTCGACTATTTCGGGCCTATAGAGGTGTCTATTGGTCGTCGTAGAGAGAAACGATATGTCGCGCTGTACACATGTATGACAACACGTGCAGTCCATCTGGAACTTGTATCTTCCCTTTCTGCGGACTCCGCCATTTCAAGCCTGCGGAGATTTATTGCACGTCGTGGGGTACCATCCAAGATCCTGAGTGACAATGGTACAGCCTTTGTGGGAGCCAGTCGTCAGCTGAAAGACTTTTACAGCCAAGCTATAGAGGACTTCGCTGCCAATGCCAAAATCGAATGGTGCTTCATACCCCCCGCTTCACCTTTTATGGGCGGGTGCTGGGAACGTTTAGTCCGTACAATCAAGACAGCACTCTCAGTGACACTGAAAGACAGGGCCCCAAAAGAAGAAATTCTTAGTACGCTTTTATTAGAAGCTGAAGCTCTGGCTAATTCCCGACCTCTAACGTACGTCACTCGTAATTCCGACGTTGAGAGCCTAACACCTTTCCACTTCCTAATTGGCGCCTCTTCGAACCAACAGTTACCTTATCCTTTAGACGACGGAGTCTTCCACCATAGAAAAGAGTGGCAAAAAGCGTTACGGCTTTCGGAGCATTTTTGGAAAAGGTGGTTGCGCGAATACCTTCCATGTCTTCGACCACGGCACCCTCAAGATCAGCATCAAAACCTTGAAGTGGGCGACGTAGTACTGATAAAGGAGCATCAAACACCTAGAGGAGTCTGGCCGTTAGGTCGTGTTTCCAAAGTTCATCCCGGGGCTGATGGAGTAGTGAGAGTGGTGGATGTCCACACCAAAGGAGGATTATTAAGGAGACCCACCAAAAAATTGGCTTGCCTATCCTCATCGTTTTGTATGGTCGCAGTTGTCGTCCTGCGGGTCAAGGGTCGGTCCTGGTCGTCTTTATCGTCCCTGATAATATCTTTTTTCCAGTTCCGTTTTCTGTCGATAGTCATCTGTCGGTCCGTCCCGTACGTCAACCCTGTCACCCTCCGTCTGTCTGTCAGTCATTAGTCAAAGGAGGCTGGACGCCGCGACATTCTTTGTATGGTCGCAGTTGTCGTCCTGCGGGTCAAGGGTCGGTCCTGGTCGTCTTTATCGTCCCTGATAATATCTTTTTTCCAGTTCCGTTTTCTGTCGATCGTCATCTCTCCGTCCGTCCCGTACGTCAACCCTGTCACCCTCCGTCTGTCTGTCAGTCATTAGTCAAAGGAGGCTGGACGCCGCGACATAAAGGAATAATTAGAAATAATTTACGACAGCTTTGCTTTGCGTGTGACATCAATTTATTTTCTATAGTGACATATAGTGACATTACGTAAAACAAAAAGGGTACAGTTTATTTTTCTCATAAACTAGGTAATCAAAACAATTACAAAAGAGTTTGCAACAACGCTGCCGATGACTCCACGAGAGACACGGCGATGGTTGACAATGGCGAAAGGTGGCTTAAAGGACCAGCCTTCTTGGTAAAACCAGACAGCGAATGGCCTGCAGATATCGACTATATCGATGCTATCGATACTTACATTGGTGACGAGGAAATTAAGGTTGTATGCCTTACTACCGCTGGACCGGCACAAGAGTTACCTGATGTCCAACGCTTTTCTAAGTACTGGCGTTTGGTACGGAGCACAGCTTGGTTCTTCCGTGGGATTCACAACTTCAAGAACCAAAAGCCCGCCTGGCTTCGAAGCGAATTGACTGCGCTAGAGGTGACGAACGCAGAAAAAGCCCTTATTAAACAAAGCCAGAGACAAAAATTTTCTTCTGACATCGACAGCATAAAAAGACATGGACATGTAGACAAATCAAGCTCACTTTGTCGACTCAACCCTTTCCTTGATCCGCACGACGTACTCCGAGTTGGGGGGAGGATTGAGGCGGCAAATCTTGATTACGACGCTAAGCACCCAATTATACTACACCCATCCGACCCATTTGTTAAGCTGCTAATGCTTCGCTATCACATCGACTCCGCACATTCCGGTAGAGAAAGAGTTTTTAATGAACTCAGAAAGCGCTTCTGGATTCTCAACGGACGCAATGCTGTAAAAAAGACCTGGAACGACTGCCTCGTCTGCAAGATCAACCGCGCGAAAGCCGCGCCGCCACTAATGGGACAACTACCTGACTTTCGGCTTCAAGGAGGACATCGGGCCTTTACCTACACAGGCTTGGACTACTTCGGGCCTATGCTGATAAAAATAGGCCGCAGGCAAGAAAAAAGGTGGGGAGCACTCTACACATGCCTTACGATACGTGCGGTGCACGTAGACTTAGTCGACGACTTGACCACTAGCTCAGCAATTTTAAGCTTACGCCGCTTTATAGCTCGTCGAGGCTGTGTCGCGTTTATTTTAAAAGAATGAAATTAAAATGCGGCAAATTATAAGAAATACAAGTTTAATAATTATTTATATTAGAATTATAAGCGTGGGTATAATTAAATTAGGGTCGCCTAGGTCATAATAAGACGTGAACTGATTTGGCATAGAGGTACCGCACTCTCCTCGGTCTTCCAGGTGTCAGGTAACGATGCAAGGCCCGAGCTTCACTCCAGGCGAGCAGGTTGCAGGTATAGCCTCAGGGTCCAGGTGCAGTGACCAATAAATCGGCCAGAGATTTTGGGGTGTAAGATCACTCCCAAAAGTGTTCCCAGTATGGGAACACTAATAAACACTTATAATTTTAACAATATCAAGATGACTATTTTAAAATCAAAGATCGCGGTGCAAGCTATTGTGCACGCGCGACTAAAACCAGCGTAGCTTCGCCTCCGAATCAGAAATCAGTCTGTCTGCTCCAGCGGGCCGGCCGCGTCGCCCGGCTTTGTCAGCGCGCAAGAGGAGTAGTGGGGAAGGGGGGCGACGCAAGAACAATAGAATGCAGTTATGCGGCGGCCAACAGCGTATTACTATAAAATTTAGTCTGTTTGTCTGCGCGCACGATTATTTTAGTTTAAAAATATATTGTAAATAGTATTTTTAATTAGGTACTAATGAATGGAAATAGATTATTATGATAGTTAAAGGTAATTGATATCACTAGTAAATTTAAGATATTATAGTGTTTGTAACGCTACGTTACAGTACCCCCTCTCCTAGAAGAGGATTTTGACCTACATCAAAATCCGGAAAGAGATCAGCCTTTCAGGGAGCTATTTACTATTTTAAGGTCTTTGATATGCCAAACACCAATGTCACGACCATTTATATCCTCCAACAAGTAAACTAGAGGGGAACGCTTTTCTTTAATTCTGCATTTCTGATATTTAGGAGCCAATTTTTTACTAAAATGGGCATCTTTGTCACTTTGAAAGTAACAGCGCTTCCAGACGAGATCTCCCACTTCAAATTCAAACTCCTTACGGCGTAAGTCGTAACGCTGAGAATTTTTGATATGCGCATGCCATAGCGAAGCTTGAACTTTGCCGAAAATTTCAGATAAGTGACCTAAGTTCTCAGCGTAAGCATCACGTGGCAGAAATATCAAATCATTAAAGTCACTATTCTCTAAATAATGTGACCCACAGGTTACCAATTCTCTGCCATGCACCAGGAAAGCAGGTGTATATCCAGTACTCTCATTAACAGAATTATTCATCGCAAATTGTATCTGTGGCAAATTCAAGTCCCAAGTTCTGTGGTCATTATTTACAAACGTAGATACAGCCGTAATGACAGTTTTGTTATATCTTTCAACTGTATTGATTTGAGGTGTATACTTCGGAGTAAAATGAATATTGGGTATTCGGTACTTTTTAAAAAGTTTATCCAATTCACGACTAATGAACTGGCTCCCATTATCCAAAATTATAGTCTGTGGAATACCATGCACCAAGAAAACGTCATTTTCCAAATGCTTACAAATCAAATCCGAAGTGGCTCTACGAAGTGGAAAAAGAAAACAATATTTTGAGAAGCAGCATGTTACGACAAAAATATACTGATTTTGTTTCCTAGTATTAGGCAGCGCTCCGACCAAGTCAATTGAAAGTGCCTGGAATGGACGAGAAATTTCTTTTGGTCTACCCATCTTCCCTAAGACTCCATGAGAAGGAAGCTTATACGCGAGACAAGTTTCGCATTGAGTGACAAATTTTACCACGTCAGAGTACATACCAGGCCAGTAAAATCGAAGTGACAAGCGTTTATATGTCTTGAACACGCCGAAATGCCCAGCAATTGGCTCTGAGTGACATTGTTTAAGAATTTCTTCCCGACTCTCTTGAGGAATAACCTTCTTCCAAGCGAACTCAGCGGTAAGAGGATTATTACTCTTCATATACCTATATAGAACACCGCTTTCAACTTTATAGTTTGGAAAACTAATAGGTGACTCTTGGCAACCATTGAAAATATTTAAGTACCACTGATCTTGATTTGTTAGATTTAAATCAGGATTAGTTTCAATAGTATTGATTGGGTTACATCTAGAAAGAGCATCCGGAACAACATTATCTTTGCCCCGACGGTGCTCTATTTCAAAGTTAAATGCAGATAGTCGTATACCCCACCTTGCTAATCGTCCAATAGGATTAGAAAGAGACAGGAACCACTTCAGAGATGAGTGATCAGTGTAAACCTTAAAGGTTTTCCCATTTTCAAGATAGCAACGCCAGTGCTCGAGCGCAGTTAACACTGCAAGGGCTTCTCGCTCTGTTGTTCCGTAGTTCTGCTCTGGTTTTGTAAGAGAACGACTCATGTATGCTATTGGATGTTCAACCCCTGAAATATTCTGCGCCAACATAGCACCAACACCGAAACTACTGGCGTCAGTATGCACCTCAAAAGGATGCTCAAAGTTAGGACAAGCCAACACAGGGGCTTGAACCAGACGAGACTTTAATTCAAGAAAGGATTTTTCAGCTTCAGGCGACCAAGAAAAGGGCGGCGCTGTCTTTTTAGTCGATGTGAGTCTGTTCAAAGGGCCAGCGATTGTACTGAATTGAGGTATAAAACGTCTGTACCAGGAAGCTGTACCAAGAAACCTTTTGACTTCCTTTCTGTTGATAGGGGTGGGGTAATTTAATATACACTTAACCTTATCGGGATCAGTACGCAGGCCCTGATCATCCACAACATAACCAAGATAGCGCAATTTACTTCTAAAAAATTGGCTTTTCTCAAAGTTTATAGTTAGATTAGCTGAGCGTAACTTCTCGAATACACGTCGAAGTAGCGATACATGTTCTTCAAAAGTTTTGCTGATGATTATCACGTCATCAAGATAAGCAAACACTTTACACTCGAATTCAGGCCCGAAGAGACGGTCTACTAACCTTTGCTGAGTTGCTGGAGCATTGGTAAGGCCAAAGGCAGTTACTTTGAACATAAAAGTGCCTCGTCCAGGCACATAAAACGCAGTCTTCTCTCGGTCCTGTTCTCTAATTAATATTTGCCAGAAAGCTTTAGATAAGTCGATGCTAGACAGATATCTAGCATCTTTAAGATTATCAAGAATCTCAGACACGTAAGGTAAGCTGTATGCGTCCTTTTTTGTTACTGAGTTCAGTTTTCTACTGTCTAAGCAGATGCGAGGTTTTCCATCTTTTTTATCTACAACTAAAACAGGAGAAGACCACGGACTTTCGCAGGGCTGAATCACATCCAAACTAAGCATTTCATCAACTTGTTCAGTGATAATTCTCTGCTTTTCAGGCGACAAACGATAGTAACGCTGCCTAATTGGTTGTGCGTCACCAGTATCAATATTATGTTGAATAAGATCAGTTCTCCCGAGGCCCTTCTCCGCGAAGGATATCATACGGAACATTTCGACAACCTCGTCAGCGATCGGCTTCTGAGAGTCCTCCAGATTTTCGTAGGCATGTAAGTGAATATCTAGGGAATTTGATATTTCTGATAAACTGGGGTCACTTTCGTACAAATTTTCGGTGTTCATTAGATATTTTGGACAAAGATCAAAAACGTTCCAGAAGTCGATACCTAAAATTAAGGTGGTTTCGATCTCCGGAATAGCATGCGCCTTAACTACCGAAAACTTATTCTCAAATGTCACTGGTAAAATAATATAGCCGATAGAAGTAATTTTCTGACCACCAGCTGCAGTAACAGTTATCTTATCATCGGTACATAGTATGAAATCACATTGAATTAACTTTTTATAAAAATCCCTGCCTAAAATTGTCACAGCTGAACCAGAATCAAGCAAACCGTACACTGAGAGATCATTAGCAATAGAAATTTTAACATAAGGACGAGGATCATGACTCGGCTTAGAATTGAAAATTGCAGAAACAGGGGTACGGCAATCAGAAAAGAATTTTTCAAGAAACACCAGCCAATCATTCCAATCCGAGCTATCAAAATGATTTAGTGGTGTGGCTCTGCAATTTTCAGTATTTAGTTTTTTGAGTCATTTGTAGAAACTTTACCTTTATTACATTTATGACAATCTGGTTTACGAACACCTTTTTCTCCGCAACCGAAACACAAAATAGTACGTTCGGCCGTGCATTCTCTCATCGAATGAGTATTGACACGACACCTAAAGCAATAAGGTGTAGCAATTGCATAAGAAGGCCTAAATTGAGTATCGTTTTTTATAGAGACTACTTGGTTTAAATGATTAGGTTGTCCGTAGAAGTTTTTACTACTATCCTTACGTTTTTGTGACTGATAGCAGAATTCAGGGGCTAACAGTTTAGAATTATAAGAAGGTGGTTCCCTATAGTTATCAGAACGAACCTTAATACGTTCATAATTTCTACAAACAACTCTTAAGTCGTCTACAGACTTCATATGGGGACTTGCAGCAATGATAGTGGAGTAGCAAGGATGTATATTATGAAGTATAATATCAAGTTTATCTTCATCGGACATAAACTTACTCAAGCGAGAAAACATACCTTCCATAATGGACAAGTATATGGTAATGCTTTCATCAGCTCCCTGAGTCCGGTCCCGTATTTCAGAAAGCATTCGGTAATCAAAGTCAGGGAGATCAAAATCCTCTTTGAGACGAGATATCAGAGTCTGCCAATCCTCTAGTTGACCTTTGACACTGCGATACCAATGAAGTGCGTCCCCGCTGAATATATCGATTGCAGAAAGAAGCATTTTAGTGTCAGAAAACCCTTTGGAGATACGGAATTCTTCAATTTTTTGTATAAAAGCGCGGACGCAAGACTTGCCGTCAAATTTTAATTTGGATAGGTCACTACTGCTGCGATCACATGTAACCGATATATTCAAACCAGAAATATTTGGTCTATCTAAACTTCCGTCTTCAGTGGCAGTTGGAGAAGTTAAAGTTTTAGGATCACTAGTACCAGGCATAGCAAATCCCTTCATAATAGCACTATAATTATCGAAGCTCCTACAGATCTTATCTAAAAGAGCGATATCTTCAGCGGTCTTGGGTTTCTCAATTCTTTGAATCCTATAATGTAAATGATTGAACCACGACTTTGTTCTATTCAATAACGATTCATTATAGCTAGCTATAAGGGAGTCAAGATTAACTTTAATTTTTTCAAGTGTTACATTACAACCAGCAGCATCAATAGAAAATTCAAAAACGGAATCAAGGATTTCCTCGGCAGCATACAGCTGAGTCAATTTAGTGACCTGTCGTCGCAACCCTTCTACACTATCAGAAGGTACTTCACCTCGAATTGCAACCTCATAACTTAATTCAGATTTTTGCAAAAGCAAGTATTTTATTTGACGAGCCATCTTAAAAAATAATGCAAATATCTTGATAAGTAATAAAAACACTGTTTACTTGAGCGTGTTGTGCAAATAATAGCAATAAAAAAGAAGAAAAGAGAAAAAATAAAAATAAAAAACAAAATGTGAGCCGAATCCTATACCGTTCTGTTACAACAATCAACTTTTGCTACAGAACGATAGTGTGTAACAAAAAAAATTAAATCAAACTGAAAAACTAAAATATAAAATAAAAACACACAAGTAAAACCGAATGTCTTACTAGTATAGCGTAAAAATTACTAACTACTAAACTAATTAATTCAACTGATGTGCCTTCTTAACACAAATAGTATTAAAAATTACATTTACTTATAGAAAGAAAAAAAATTGCGGGTAGGTATAACAACCAAAAAAACAATTACAAAATTCAAATCTATTTTTACAAATTACTACAAAACATTAGGCACTTCAGTTAAAATACACAATCGTTTTTACAACAACACAGCACACCAAGCAGATCCAACACCAAGGTACTAGACTAAAATGTAGTAAACCTAGGCAGCTAACGAATTACTATGACCTTTAGACCACGTATATGGGCGCCATTGTCGCGTTTATTTTAAAAGAATGAAATTAAAATGCGGCAAATTATAAGAAATACAAGTTTAATAATTATTTATATTAGAATTATAAGCGTGGGTATAATTAAATTAGGGTCGCCTAGGTCATAATAAGACGTGAACTGATTTGGCATAGAGGTACCGCACTCTCCTCGGTCTTCCAGGTGTCAGGTAACGATGCAAGGCCCGAGCTTCACTCCAGGCGAGCAGGTTGCAGGTATAGCCTCAGGGTCCAGGTGCAGTGACCAATAAATCGGCCAGAGATTTTGGGGTGTAAGATCACTCCCAAAAGTGTTCCCAGTATGGGAACACTAATAAACACTTATAATTTTAACAATATCAAGATGACTATTTTAAAATCAAAGATCGCGGTGCAAGCTATTGTGCACGCGCGACTAAAACCAGCGTAGCTTCGCCTCCGAATCAGAAATCAGTCTGTCTGCTCCAGCGGGCCGGCCGCGTCGCCCGGCTTTGTCAGCGCGCAAGAGGAGTAGTGGGGAAGGGGGGCGACGCAAGAACAATAGAATGCAGTTATGCGGCGGCCAACAGCGTATTACTATAAAATTTAGTCTGTTTGTCTGCGCGCACGATTATTTTAGTTTAAAAATATATTGTAAATAGTATTTTTAATTAGGTACTAATGAATGGAAATAGATTATTATGATAGTTAAAGGTAATTGATATCACTAGTAAATTTAAGATATTATAGTGTTTGTAACGCTACGTTACAGCTGTCCAGCTGTTATATATAGCGACAACGCGACGACGTTCCGTGGGGCCGACCGCGAGCTGAAACAGGCGGTACTTGCAATGGACCAGAGTGAACTGCTACGTTTTGGCAGTACCCGCAACATTGAATGGAGATTTATACCTCCGAATTCTCCCCACATGGGAGGCTGCTGGGAGAGACTGGTGCGTAGCATCAAGACAGCGCTGCGCATGACGTTGAAGGAGCGAGTCCCAAGTGAGCAGACCCTCCGAACGCTCCTGGCAGAGGCCGAACACTTCATAAACAGCCGGCCATTAACCTATGTACCAATTGACTGCGACGACGATTTACCGCTGACGCCTAACGATTTTCTTTTTACAGACACCTCGACAGTGGACAGACCCTTCGGTACGTTTTCTGACGGTGATGTACTACGTCGTTCCTGGCGGGAGTCCCAGAGGCTGGCGGACCTGACCTGGAAGCGGTGGGTCCGAGAATACCTGCCGTCCTTGACGCGGCGTGATAAGTGGCTACAGACCAGTAAGCCGCTTACCGTAGGCGATGTTGTCATCATCGCAGACGACCAGCTACCAAGGGGGCAGTGGCCTCGTGGTCGGGTCACCAGGGTCTACCCTGGGAAGGACGGCCAGGTACGAGTAGCTGACGTAGTGACTGGACAAGGACGTTACACGAGACCTGCGACTAAACTATGCAGACTGGACGTCGGCTCCCAACCTTAAGTATCAGCCTTCTGATACTGGGGGTGGGAATGTCGCGGCGTCCAGCCTCCTTTGACTAATGACTGACAGACAGACGGAGGGTGACAGGGTTGACGTACGGGACGGACGGAGAGATGACGATCGACAGAAAACGGAACTGGTAAAAAGAAACTATCAGGGACGATAAAGACGACCAGGACCGACCCTTGACCCGCAGGACGACAACTGCGACCATACAAAGTGGCAACAAATGGCTTAAATGTCCGTGCATCACTGCGAATCCAACACAACACGGTTGTAGAGTCACTCCAATAAAAGGTTGAGTCTATATGGACTTTGTGTCCCGATGTAATGGCTTCAGCGTATCTCGCTGCAATAAGGGCTGCCTGAAGCTCAAGACGTGGCATCGAAGAAGGTTTGAGAGGTGCTAAGCGTGCTTTTCCACCTATGATAGAGAGCTTCACTGAACCATTAGAGAAGGTAAAACGCCAGTATGCTACACACGCATATGCTTCTTCACTTGCATCAGCGAAAACGTGAAGCTGTCTGTCAATGATGTTCTGACTCTCAAAACCACTTCTATACCACCGAGGAATTTTTGCATTGGAAGCGACGTCATGTAATTGTTCAGACCAAGAGGACCACTTCTTGACTGTAGCTGGGGATAACTCTGAATCCCAGTCGGCACCAGAACGCCAGACTTGTTGAAATAAGATACGTCCTTGAATGACCAGAGGTGTGAAAAACCCTAAAGGATCATATACGCTCATCAAATCTGACAATAACTTTCGCTTGGTCAGTGTGTCGCCTTTACTGATGTGGAGCCTTTCACCAAAACTGAATGTGTCTTTTTTGGTGGGTCTCCTTAATAATCCTCCTTTGGTGTGGACATCCACCACTCTCACTACTCCATCAGCCCCGGGATGAACTTTGGAAACACGACCTAACGGCCAGACTCCTCTAGGTGTTTGATGCTCCTTTATCAGTACTACGTCGCCCACTTCAAGGTTTTGATGCTGATCTTGAGGGTGCCGTGGTCGAAGACATGGAAGGTATTCGCGCAACCACCTTTTCCAAAAATGCTCCGAAAGCCGTAACGCTTTTTGCCACTCTTTTCTATGGTGGAAGACTCCGTCGTCTAAAGGATAAGGTAACTGTTGGTTCGAAGAGGCGCCAATTAGGAAGTGGAAAGGTGTTAGGCTCTCAACGTCGGAATTACGAGTGACGTACGTTAGAGGTCGGGAATTAGCCAGAGCTTCAGCTTCTAATAAAAGCGTACTAAGAATTTCTTCTTTTGGGGCCCTGTCTTTCAGTGTCACTGAGAGTGCTGTCTTGATTGTACGGACTAAACGTTCCCAGCACCCGCCCATAAAAGGTGAAGCGGGGGGTATGAAGCACCATTCGATTTTGGCATTGGCAGCGAAGTCCTCTATAGCTTGGCTGTAAAAGTCTTTCAGCTGACGACTGGCTCCCACAAAGGCTGTACCATTGTCACTCAGGATCTTGGATGGTACCCCACGACGTGCAATAAATCTCCGCAGGCTTGAAATGGCGGAGTCCGCAGAAAGGGAAGATACAAGTTCCAGATGGACTGCACGTGTTGTCATACATGTGTACAGCGCGACATATCGTTTCTCTCTACGACGACCAATAGACACCTCTATAGGCCCGAAATAGTCGAGCCCTACGTTGGTAAAAGGGCGCTTGTGGTGGTCAAGGCGCACATCAGGAAGGTCACCTATCGGAGGGCATTGCGGCTTCGCTCGGCGTTTTTTACATAGTTGGCACTCTCGCACGATCGCTTTGATTGCGTTTCGGCATCCAAAAATCCAATAGTGCTGCTTGAGTTCGTTGTACACCATCTCATTGTTGCAGTGTCCAGCTTTGACGTGATGATGGTGTATGAGCAGACGGACTGCTAGGTGGCGACCATCTAGGATAATTGGTGACGCAGTATCATGGTCAAGGTCTTTCATGCGTTGAATACGGCTGTCCAAACGAAGGAGCTGGTCTTCTTGATCAAACATAACGCAAAGTTTAAAAAGCTTGCTCGATTTGGGTAAGGGCTTGGAGTTACTGAGGAGACCCATCTCTGTGCCAAAACTGTCTATCTGCGACTTTCGAAAAATTACTCTTTCCGCATTCTGAATATCAAGGGCGGTAAGAGGTGATAAAGCTAAAGAGGTAGAGGATTGAAAGTTAGAATTTTGACGCAAACTTTCTAAAAGAGACCGAAACTTAACGACGCATTGATAAGTGCGTGCGGTCGCCCGAACAAAGCGTAGCCACGAACTAAAACGCGTGGCATCTGGAGTTACCGGTAAAGGTAACTGTTCCAGTTGAGTTAATCCTACCATTGCTTTACAGGGTTTTAACTCCTCTAAAGCAAGGGAGGGTCCAGGTACCGATGGTTCTTTCGGCCATTCTGAAGAAGGAAGCAGTAAAAATTCTGGTCCAGAGAACCATCGCTCCAGATTAATTACTTGGCTCTTCAACCTTGTTGCATCGTCAGCGACATTAAAGCTACCTGGCACATATCTCCAATCTTTGTGATTGGTACTCTCTGTAATCTCGCCTATGCGATTGGCAACAAATGGCTTAAATGTCCGTGCATCACTGCGAATCCAACACAACACGGTTGTAGAGTCACTCCAATAAAAGGTTGAGTCTATATGGACTTTGTGTCCCGATGTAATGGCTTCAGCGTATCTCGCTGCAATAAGGGCTTTGCAAACTCTTTTGTAATTGTTTTGATTACCTAGTTTATGAGAAAAATAAACTGTACCCTTTTTGTTTTACGTAATGTCACTATATGTCACTATAGAAAATAAATTGATGTCACACGCAAAGCAAAGCTGTCGTAAATTATTTCTAATTATTCCTTTACATATTTGTAACATTTGTACATATTTGTAAAGGAATAATTAGAAATAATTTACGACAGCTTTGCTTTGCGTGTGACATCAATTTATTTTCTATAGTGACATATAGTGACATTACGTAAAACAAAAAGGGTACAGTTTATTTTTCTCATAAACTAGGTAATCAAAACAATTACAAAAGAGTTTGCAACATGATTGAGGCGGCAAATCTTGATTACGACGCTAAGCACCCAATTATACTACACCCATCCGACCCATTTGTTAAGCTGCTAATGCTTCGCTATCACATCGACTCCGCACATTCCGGTAGAGAAAGAGTTTTTAATGAACTCAGAAAGCGCTTCTGGATTCTCAACGGACGCAATGCTGTAAAAAAGACCTGGAACGACTGCCTCGTCTGCAAGATCAACCGCGCGAAAGCCGCGCCGCCACTAATGGGACAACTACCTGACTTTCGGCTTCAAGGAGGACATCGGGCCTTTACCTACACAGGCTTGGACTACTTCGGGCCTATGCTGATAAAAATAGGCCGCAGGCAAGAAAAAAGGTGGGGAGCACTCTACACATGCCTTACGATACGTGCGGTGCACGTAGACTTAGTCGACGACTTGACCACTAGCTCAGCAATTTTAAGCTTACGCCGCTTTATAGCTCGTCGAGGCTGTCCAGCTGTTATATATAGCGACAACGCGACGACGTTCCGTGGGGCCGACCGCGAGCTGAAACAGGCGGTACTTGCAATGGACCAGAGTGAACTGCTACGTTTTGGCAGTACCCGCAACATTGAATGGAGATTTATACCTCCGAATTCTCCCCACATGGGAGGCTGCTGGGAGAGACTGGTGCGTAGCATCAAGACAGCGCTGCGCATGACGTTGAAGGAGCGAGTCCCAAGTGAGCAGACCCTCCGAACGCTCCTGGCAGAGGCCGAACACTTCATAAACAGCCGGCCATTAACCTATGTACCAATTGACTGCGACGACGATTTACCGCTGACGCCTAACGATTTTCTTTTTACAGACACCTCGACAGTGGACAGACACCTCGACAGTGGACAGACCCTTCGGTACGTTTTCTGACGGTGATTTACTACGTCGTTCCTGGCGGGAGTCCCAGAGGCTGGCGGACCTGACCTGGAAGCGGTGGGTCCGAGAATACCTGCCGTCCTTGACGCGGCGTGATAAGTGGCTACAGACCAGTAAGCCGCTTACCGTAGGCGATGTTGTCATCATCGCAGACGACCAGCTACCAAGGGGGCAGTGGCCTCGTGGTCGGGTCACCAGGGTCTACCCTGGGAAGGACGGCCAGGTACGAGTAGCTGACGTAGTGACTGGACAAGGACGTTACACGAGACCTGCGACTAAACTATGCAGACTGGACGTCGGCTCCCAACCTTAAGTATCAGCCTTCTGATTGTCGCGGCGTCCAGCCTCCTTTGACTAATGACTGACAGACAGACGGAGGGTGACAGGGTTGACGTACGGGACGGACGGAGAGATGACGATCGACAGAAAACGGAACTGGTAAAAAGAAACTATCAGGGACGATAAAGACGACCAGGACCGACCCTTGACCCGCAGGACGACAACTGCGACCATAATATGTGCCAGGTAGCTTTAATGTCGCTGACGATGCAACAAGGTTGAAGAGCCAAGTAATTAATCTGGAGCGATGGTTCTCTGGACCAGAATTTTTACTGCTTCCTTCTTCAGAATGGCCGAAAGAACCATCGGTACCTGGACCCTCCCTTGCTTTAGAGGAGTTAAAACCCTGTAAAGCAATGGTAGGATTAACTCAACTGGAACAGTTACCTTTACCGGTAACTCCAGATGCCACGCGTTTTAGTTCGTGGCTACGCTTTGTTCGGGCGACCGCACGCACTTATCAATGCGTCGTTAAGTTTCGGTCTCTTTTAGAAAGTTTGCGTCAAAATTCTAACTTTCAATCCTCTACCTCTTTAGCTTTATCACCTCTTACCGCCCTTGATATTCAGAATGCGGAAAGAGTAATTTTTCGAAAGTCGCAGATAGACAGTTTTGGCACAGAGATGGGTCTCCTCAGTAACTCCAAGCCCTTACCCAAATCGAGCAAGCTTTTTAAACTTTGCGTTATGTTTGATCAAGAAGACCAGCTCCTTCGTTTGGACAGCCGTATTCAACGCATGAAAGACCTTGACCATGATACTGCGTCACCAATTATCCTAGATGGTCGCCACCTAGCAGTCCGTCTGCTCATACACCATCATCACGTCAAAGCTGGACACTGCAACAATGAGATGGTGTACAACGAACTCAAGCAGCACTATTGGATTTTTGGATGCCGAAACGCAATCAAAGCGATCGTGCGAGAGTGCCAACTATGTAAAAAACGCCGAGCGAAGCCGCAATGCCCTCCGATAGGTGACCTTCCTGATGTGCGCCTTGACCACCACAAGCGCCCTTTTACCAACGTAGGGCTCGACTATTTCGGGCCTATAGAGGTGTCTATTGGTCGTCGTAGAGAGAAACGATATGTCGCGCTGTACACATGTATGACAACACGTGCAGTCCATCTGGAACTTGTATCTTCCCTTTCTGCGGACTCCGCCATTTCAAGCCTGCGGAGATTTATTGCACGTCGTGGGGTACCATCCAAGATCCTGAGTGACAATGGTACAGCCTTTGTGGGAGCCAGTCGTCAGCTGAAAGACTTTTACAGCCAAGCTATAGAGGACTTCGCTGCCAATGCCAAAATCGAATGGTGCTTCATACCCCCCGCTTCACCTTTTATGGGCGGGTGCTGGGAACGTTTAGTCCGTACAATCAAGACAGCACTCTCAGTGACACTGAAAGACAGGGCCCCAAAAGAAGAAATTCTTAGTACGCTTTTATTAGAAGCTGAAGCTCTGGCTAATTCCCGACCTCTAACGTACGTCACTCGTAATTCCGACGTTGAGAGCCTAACACCTTTCCACTTCCTAATTGGCGCCTCTTCGAACCAACAGTTACCTTATCCTTTAGACGACGGAGTCTTCCACCATAGAAAAGAGTGGCAAAAAGCGTTACGGCTTTCGGAGCATTTTTGGAAAAGGTGGTTGCGCGAATACCTTCCATGTCTTCGACCACGGCACCCTCAAGATCAGCATCAAAACCTTGAAGTGGGCGACGTAGTACTGATAAAGGAGCATCAAACACCTAGAGGAGTCTGGCCGTTAGGTCGTGTTTCCAAAGTTCATCCCGGGGCTGATGGAGTAGTGAGAGTGGTGGATGTCCACACCAAAGGAGGATTATTAAGGAGACCCACCAAAAAATTGGCTTGCCTATCCTCATCGTTAATAGTGTAGCGATGCTACACGGGGGGACTATGTTGCAAACTCTTTTGTAATTGTTTTGATTACCTAGTTTATGAGAAAAATAAACTGTACCCTTTTTGTTTTACGTAATGTCACTATATGTCACTATAGAAAATAAATTGATGTCACACGCAAAGCAAAGCTGTCGTAAATTATTTCTAATTATTGGCACCCTCAAGATCAGCATCAAAACCTTGAAGTGGGCGACGTAGTACTGATAAAGGAGCATCAAACACCTAGAGGAGTCTGGCCGTTTGGTCGTGTTTCCAAAGTTCATCCCGGGGCTGATGGAGTAGTGAGAGTGGTGGATGTCCACACCAAAGGAGGATTATTAAGGAGACCCACCAAAAAATTGGCTTGCCTATCCTCATCGTTAATAGTGTAGCGATGCTACACGGGGGGACTATGTTGCAAACTCTTTTGTAATTGTTTTGATTACCTAGTTTATGAGAAAAATAAACTGTACCCTTTTTGTTTTACGTAATGTCACTATATGTCACTATAGAAAATAAATTGATGTCACACGCAAAGCAAAGCTGTCGTAAATTATTTCTAATTATTCCAAAAATATGTAAAGGAATAATTAGAAATAATTTACGACAGCTTTGCTTTGCGTGTGACATCAATTTATTTTCTATAGTGACATATAGTGACATTACGTAAAACAAAAAGGGTACAGTTTATTTTTCTCATAAACTAGGTAATCAAAACAATTACAAAAGAGTTTGCAACATAGTCCCCCCGTGTAGCATCGCTACACTATTAACGATGAGGATAGGCAAGCCAATTTTTTGGTGGGTCTCCTTAATAATCCTCCTTTGGTGTGGACATCCACCACTCTCACTACTCCATCAGCCCCGGGATGAACTTTGGAAACACGACCTAACGGCCAGACTCCTCTAGGTGTTTGATGCTCCTTTATCAGTACTACGTCGCCCACTTCAAGGTTTTGATGCTGATCTTGAGGGTGCCGTGGTCGTAGACATGGAAGGTATTCGCGCAACCACCTTTTCCAAAAATGCTCCGAAAGCCGTAACGCTTTTTGCCACTCTTTTCTATGGTGGAAGACTCCGTCGTCTAAAGGATAAGGTAACTGTTGGTTCGAAGAGGCGCCAATTAGGAAGTGGAAAGGTGTTAGGCTCTCAACGTCGGAATTACGAGTGACGTACGTTAGAGGTCGGGAATTAGCCAGAGCTTCAGCTTCTAATAAAAGCGTACTAAGAATTTCTTCTTTTGGGGCCCTGTCTTTCAGTGTCACTGAGAGTGCTGTCTTGATTGTACGGACTAAACGTTCCCAGCACCCGCCCATAAAAGGTGAAGCGGGGGGTATGAAGCACCATTCGATTTTGGCATTGGCAGCGAAGTCCTCTATAGCTTGGCTGTAAAAGTCTTTCAGCTGACGACTGGCTCCCACAAAGGCTGTACCATTGTCACTCAGGATCTTGGATGGTACCCCACGACGTGCAATAAATCTCCGCAGGCTTGAAATGGCGGAGTCCGCAGAAAGGGAAGATACAAGTTCCAGATGGACTGCACGTGTTGTCATACATGTGTACAGCGCGACATATCGTTTCTCTCTACGACGACCAATAGACACCTCTATAGGCCCGAAATAGTCGAGCCCTACGTTGGTAAAAGGGCGCTTGTGGTGGTCAAGGCGCACATCAGGAAGGTCACCTATCGGAGGGCATTGCGGCTTCGCTCGGCGTTTTTTACATAGTTGGCACTCTCGCACGATCGCTTTGATTGCGTTTCGGCATCCAAAAATCCAATAGTGCTGCTTGAGTTCGTTGTACACCATCTCATTGTTGCAGTGTCCAGCTTTGACGTGATGATGGTGTATGAGCAGACGGACTGCTAGGTGGCGACCATCTAGGATAATTGGTGACGCAGTATCATGGTCAAGGTCTTTCATGCGTTGAATACGGCTGTCCAAACGAAGGAGCTGGTCTTCTTGATCAAACATAACGCAAAGTTTAAAAAGCTTGCTCGATTTGGGTAAGGGCTTGGAGTTACTGAGGAGACCCATCTCTGTGCCAAAACTGTCTATCTGCGACTTTCGAAAAATTACTCTTTCCGCATTCTGAATATCAAGGGCGGTAAGAGGTGATAAAGCTAAAGAGGTAGAGGATTGAAAGTTAGAATTTTGACGCAAACTTTCTAAAAGAGACCGAAACTTAACGACGCATTGATAAGTGCGTGCGAAGTTTGCGTCAAAATTCTAACTTTCAATCCTCTACCTCTTTAGCTTTATCACCTCTTACCGCCCTTGATATTCAGAATGCGGAAAGAGTAATTTTTCGAAAGTCGCAGATAGACAGTTTTGGCACAGAGATGGGTCTCCTCAGTAACTCCAAGCCCTTACCCAAATCGAGCAAGCTTTTTAAACTTTGCGTTATGTTTGATCAAGAAGACCAGCTCCTTCGTTTGGACAGCCGTATTCAACGCATGAAAGACCTTGACCATGATACTGCGTCACCAATTATCCTAGATGGTCGCCACCTAGCAGTCCGTCTGCTCATACACCATCATCACGTCAAAGCTGGACACTGCAACAATGAGATGGTGTACAACGAACTCAAGCAGCACTATTGGATTTTTGGATGCCGAAACGCAATCAAAGCGATCGTGCGAGAGTGCCAACTATGTAAAAAACGCCGAGCGAAGCCGCAATGCCCTCCGATAGGTGACCTTCCTGATGTGCGCCTTGACCACCACAAGCGCCCTTTTACCAACGTAGGGCTCGACTATTTCGGGCCTATAGAGGTGTCTATTGGTCGTCGTAGAGAGAAACGATATGTCGCGCTGTACACATGTATGACAACACGTGCAGTCCATCTGGAACTTGTATCTTCCCTTTCTGCGGACTCCGCCATTTCAAGCCTGCGGAGATTTATTGCACGTCGTGGGGTACCATCCAAGATCCTGAGTGACAATGGTACAGCCTTTGTGGGAGCCAGTCGTCAGCTGAAAGACTTTTACAGCCAAGCTATAGAGGACTTCGCTGCCAATGCCAAAATCGAATGGTGCTTCATACCCCCCGCTTCACCTTTTATGGGCGGGTGCTGGGAACGTTTAGTCCGTACAATCAAGACAGCACTCTCAGTGACACTGAAAGACAGGGCCCCAAAAGAAGAAATTCTTAGTACGCTTTTATTAGAAGCTGAAGCTCTGGCTAATTCCCGACCTCTAACGTACGTCACTCGTAATTCCGACGTTGAGAGCCTAACACCTTTCCACTTCCTATTGTTTTGATTACCTAGTTTATGAGAAAAATAAACTGTACCCTTTTTGTTTTACGTAATGTCACTATATGTCACTATAGAAAATAAATTGATGTCACACGCAAAGCAAAGCTGTCGTAAATTATTTCTAATTATTCCTTTACATATTCGGCGTCCAGCCTCCTTTGACTAATGACTGACAGACAGACGGAGGGTGACAGGGTTGACGTACGGGACGGACGGAGAGATGACGATCGACAGAAAACGGAACTGGTAAAAAGAAACTATCAGGGACGATAAAGACGACCAGGACCGACCCTTGACCCGCAGGACGACAACTGCGACCATACAAAGTGGTGACATCAGGTAACTCTTGTGCCGGTCCAGCGGTAGTAAGGCATACAACCTTAATTTCCTCGTCACCAATGTAAGTATCGATAGCATCGATATAGTCGATATCTGCAGGCCATTCGCTGTCTGGTTTTACCAAGAAGGCTGGTCCTTTAAGCCTTCTTTCGCCATTGTCAACCATCGCCGTGTCTCTCGTGGAGTCATCGGCAGCGTTCAGATGAGTAGGGATCCACCTCCATTGCTTATAGTCTGTCAGTTCTGTTATTTCGCAAACCCGGTGTGCAACAAAGGGCTTAAACCTGCCAGAGTCCGATCGTAGCCAGCTTAACACTGTTTTTGAGTCGGTCCACAGTGTTATCTTAGACAAGGCTACCATCTCGCAGTGCTGTAGGCTCACGAATAGTCGTGCGCTCATCAGAGCCGCCTGGAGCTCAAGACGTGGGACGCTCATTACCTTTAGAGGAGCAACTCTTGCTCTCGCCATCAGGAAGGCGACGTGCCAGGTCCCGTCGGTCTTGCGTGATCTGAGGTAAGCGACGCTGGCGAAGGCTTTGGAACTGGCGTCGCAGAAAATGTGCAGCTCAGCCACCCCGTCATGGTTATCTGTCAATATCCAACGTGGAATCTTAATGTCATTTACAGATTTCAATTCAGTTAGCCATGTCTGCCACATAGCAAAATGACAGCTTTCGATTTCGTCGTCCCATCCTATCTTACTGCGCCAAATGTGTTGGAAAAGGATGCGGGCTTTAACAGTCACATGAAGTAGAAATCCGAGAGGGTCAAAAACTGACATAATGATCTTAAGAACCCCTCGCTTCGTAGGTCTCCTCACGCCGCTAACAAGATCGTCCGAAATATTTGACAAGTTCAAAATAAAAATAAAATTGTCGTCGTCGGGGGTCCATCTGACCCCTAACACCCTCTCCACGACCTCGTCTTTGCTATCACTAATGACTTTAACCGCAGACGCGGAAAGTCTATCCTGAGGAATGCTGTTTAAAAGTTTTACAGAATTGGATACAAAGTTCCTTATAAAGAACCCACCTGCTGAGTGTATCTCTATGACGTCGTTCACGAGCTTGATCAGGTCGTCCTCATTATTCATGGAGTAAATGTAGTCGTCAACATAATGGTGCTCAGTGATAGCATGACAGGCGAGGGGATGAGATGTTTCATACCTCTGCGCGTTAACGTTTTTTACATACTGCGACGAGGACGGTGAGCACACGGCGCCGAAAGTCATAACGTTCATCACGTACTCGCCGTCTTCCCACAGCAGTCGCTGGGCCTGTCTGTCTTCTGGCCTTATCATAACCCGGTGAAACATCTCCTGGATGTCACCGGTGACCGCTACCTTGCCGCTGCGAAACCCTAAGAGTACGCGTGGCAGCGACGTCAAAAGGTCCGGTCCTGTCAAGAGGAAATCGTTCAAAGACTTGCCTTCCGATTTTGCTGCGCAGTCCAGTACAAGGCGCAGCTTCGGTTTGTTCGGGTTATATACTGCGAAGTGCGGCAACCACCAAGTCTTTGGCGTCCGTATGGCGGCTTCTTCGGGATCTAACTTTGAAACATAACCCTTCGAAATATTATCAAAGAATCTCTCTTTGTATTTTAGAGCAAAATCGTGACACTTACGCATTCTCGCTTGTGTGCTGCGAAACCGCTTCCTCGCTTGCGGCAGGCTATCAGGAAGTTCAGGCGTCTCTGACCTCCATAGCAGACCCGTCTCGTACCGGCCTGCACATTTTCTGCGACGCCAGTTCCAAAGCCTTCGCCAGCGTCGCTTACCTCAGATCACGCAAGACCGACGGGACCTGGCACGTCGCCTTCCTGATGGCGAGAGCAAGAGTTGCTCCTCTAAAGGTAATGAGCGTCCCACGTCTTGAGCTCCAGGCGGCTCTGATGAGCGCACGACTATTCGTGAGCCTACAGCACTGCGAGATGGTAGCCTTGTCTAAGATAACACTGTGGACCGACTCAAAAACAGTGTTAAGCTGGCTACGATCGGACTCTGGCAGGTTTAAGCCCTTTGTTGCACACCGGGTTTGCGAAATAACAGAACTGACAGACTATAAGCAATGGAGGTGGATCCCTACTCATCTGAACGCTGCCGATGACTCCACGAGAGACACGGCGATGGTTGACAATGGCGAAAGGTGGCTTAAAGGACCAGCCTTCTTGGTAAAACCAGACAGCGAATGGCCTGCAGATATCGACTATATCGATGCTATCGATACTTACATTGGTGACGAGGAAATTAAGGTTGTATGCCTTACTACCGCTGGACCGGCACAAGAGTTACCTGATGTCCAACGCTTTTCTAAGTACTGGCGTTTGGTACGGAGCACAGCTTGGTTCTTCCGTGGGATTCACAACTTCAAGAACCAAAAGCCCGCCTGGCTTCGAAGCGAATTGACTGCGCTAGAGGTGACGAACGCAGAAAAAGCCCTTATTAAACAAAGCCAGAGACAAAAATTTTCTTCTGACATCGACAGCATAAAAAGACATGGACATGTAGACAAATCAAGCTCACTTTGTCGACTCAACCCTTTCCTTGATCCGCACGACGTACTCCGAGTTGGGGGGAGGATTGAGGCGGCAAATCTTGATTACGACGCTAAGCACCCAATTATACTACACCCATCCGACCCATTTGTTAAGCTGCTAATGCTTCGCTATCACATCGACTCCGCACATTCCGGTAGAGAAAGAGTTTTTAATGAACTCAGAAAGCGCTTCTGGATTCTCAACGGACGCAATGCTGTAAAAAAGACCTGGAACGACTGCCTCGTCTGCAAGATCAACCGCGCGAAAGCCGCGCCGCCACTAATGGGACAACTACCTGACTTTCGGCTTCAAGGAGGACATCGGGCCTTTACCTACACAGGCTTGGACTACTTCGGGCCTATGCTGATAAAAATAGGCCGCAGGCAAGAAAAAAGGTGGGGAGCACTCTACACATGCCTTACGATACGTGCGGTGCACGTAGACTTAGTCGACGACTTGACCACTAGCTCAGCAATTTTAAGCTTACGCCGCTTTATAGCTCGTCGAGGCTGTCCAGCTGTTATATATAGCGACAACGCGACGACGTTCCGTGGGGCCGACCGCGAGCTGAAACAGGCGGTACTTGCAATGGACCAGAGTGAACTGCTACGTTTTGGCAGTACCCGCAACATTGAATGGAGATTTATACCTCCGAATTCTCCCCACATGGGAGGCTGCTGGGAGAGACTGGTGCGTAGCATCAAGACAGCGCTGCGCATGACGTTGAAGGAGCGAGTCCCAAGTGAGCAGACCCTCCGAACGCTCCTGGCAGAGGCCGAACACTTCATAAACAGCCGGCCATTAACCTATGTACCAATTGACTGCGACGACGATTTACCGCTGACGCCTAACGATTTTCTTTTTACAGACACCTCGACAGTGGACAGACCCTTCGGTACGTTTTCTGACGGTGATTTACTACGTCGTTCCTGGCGGGAGTCCCAGAGGCTGGCGGACCTGACCTGGAAGCGGTGGGTCCGAGAATACCTGCCGTCCTTGACGCGGCGTGATAAGTGGCTACAGACCAGTAAGCCGCTTACCGTAGGCGATGTTGTCATCATCGCAGACGACCAGCTACCAAGGGGGCAGTGGCCTCGTGGTCGGGTCACCAGGGTCTACCCTGGGAAGGACGGCCAGGTACGAGTAGCTGACGTAGTGACTGGACAAGGACGTTACACGAGACCTGCGACTAAACTATGCAGACTGGACGTCGGCTCCCAACCTTAAGTATCAGCCTTCTGATACTGGGGGTGGGAATGTCGCGGCGTCCAGCCTCCTTTGACTAATGACTGACAGACAGACGGAGGGTGACAGGGTTGACGTACGGGACGGACGGAGAGATGACGATCGACAGAAAACGGAACTGGTAAAAAGAAACTATCAGGGACGATAAAGACGACCAGGACCGACCCTTGACCCGCAGGACGACAACTGCGACCATACAAAGCAGCTCGCGCTTCAAATTATGGAGCGTACGACACGGCTTCTTCCCGAAGGCCGGTACGAGACGGGTCTGCTATGGAGGTCAGAGACGCCTGAACTTCCTGATAGCCTGCCGCAAGCGAGGAAGCGGTTTCGCAGCACACAAGCGAGAATGCGTAAGTGTCACGATTTTGCTCTAAAATACAAAGAGAGATTCTTTGATAATATTTCGAAGGGTTATGTTTCAAAGTTAGATCCCGAAGAAGCCGCCATACGGACGCCAAAGACTTGGTGGTTGCCGCACTTCGCAGTATATAACCCGAACAAACCGAAGCTGCGCCTTGTACTGGACTGCGCAGCAAAATCGGAAGGCAAGTCTTTGAACGATTTCCTCTTGACAGGACCGGACCTTTTGACGTCGCTGCCACGCGTACTCTTAGGGTTTCGCAGCGGCAAGGTAGCGGTCACCGGTGACATCCAGGAGATGTTTCACCGGGTTATGATAAGGCCAGAAGACAGACAGGCCCAGCGACTGCTGTGGGAAGACGGCGAGTACGTGATGAACGTTATGACTTTCGGCGCCGTGTGCTCACCGTCCTCGTCGCAGTATGTAAAAAACGTTAACGCGCAGAGGTATGAAACATCTCATCCCCTCGCCTGTCATGCTATCACTGAGCACCATTATGTTGACGACTACATTTACTCCATGAATAATGAGGACGACCTGATCAAGCTCGTGAACGACGTCATAGAGATACACTCAGCAGGTGGGTTCTTTATAAGGAACTTTGTATCCAATTCTGTAAAACTTTTAAACAGCATTCCTCAGGATAGACTTTCCGCGTCTGCGGTTAAAGTCATTAGTGATAGCAAAGACGAGGTCGTGGAGAGGGTGTTAGGGGTCAGATGGACCCCCGACGACGACAATTTTATTTTTATTTTGAACTTGTCAAATATTTCGGACGATCTTGTTAGCGGCGTGAGGAGACCTACGAAGCGAGGGGTTCTTAAGATCATTATGTCAGTTTTTGACCCTCTCGGATTTCTACTTCATGTGACTGTTAAAGCCCGCATCCTTTTCCAACACATTTGGCGCAGTAAGATAGGATGGGACGACGAAATCGAAAGCTGTCATTTTGCTATGTGGCAGACATGGCTAACTGAATTGAAATCTGTAAATGACATTAAGATTCCACGTTGGATATTGACAGATAACCATGACGGGGTGGCTGAGCTGCACATTTTCTGCGACGCCAGTTCCAAAGCCTTCGCCAGCGTCGCTTACCTCAGATCACGCAAGACCGACGGGACCTGGCACGTCGCCTTCCTGATGGCGAGAGCAAGAGTTGCTCCTCTAAAGGTAATGAGCGTCCCACGTCTTGAGCTCCAGGCGGCTCTGATGAGCGCACGACTATTCGTGAGCCTACAGCACTGCGAGATGGTAGCCTTGTCTAAGATAACACTGTGGACCGACTCAAAAACAGTGTTAAGCTGGCTACGATCGGACTCTGGCAGGTTTAAGCCCTTTGTTGCACACCGGGTTTGCGAAATAACAGAACTGACAGACTATAAGCAATGGAGGTGGATCCCTACTCATCTGAACGCTGCCGATGACTCCACGAGAGACACGGCGATGGTTGACAATGGCGAAAGGTGGCTTAAAGGACCAGCCTTCTTGGTAAAACCAGACAGCGAATGGCCTGCAGATATCGACTATATCGATGCTATCGATACTTACATTGGTGACGAGGAAATTAAGGTTGTATGCCTTACTACCGCTGGACCGGCACAAGAGTTACCTGATGTCCAACGCTTTTCTAAGTACTGGCGTTTGGTACGGAGCACAGCTTGGTTCTTCCGTGGGATTCACAACTTCAAGAACCAAAAGCCCGCCTGGCTTCGAAGCGAATTGACTGCGCTAGAGGTGACGAACGCAGAAAAAGCCCTTATTAAACAAAGCCAGAGACAAAAATTTTCTTCTGACATCGACAGCATAAAAAGACATGGACATGTAGACAAATCAAGCTCACTTTGTCGACTCAACCCTTTCCTTGATCCGCACGACGTACTCCGAGTTGGGGGGAGGATTGAGGCGGCAAATCTTGATTACGACGCTAAGCACCCAATTATACTACACCCATCCGACCCATTTGTTAAGCTGCTAATGCTTCGCTATCACATCGACTCCGCACATTCCGGTAGAGAAAGAGTTTTTAATGAACTCAGAAAGCGCTTCTGGATTCTCAACGGACGCAATGCTGTAAAAAAGACATGGAACGACTGCCTCGTCTGCAAGATCAACCGCGCGAAAGCCGCGCCGCCACTAATGGGACAACTACCTGACTTTCGGCTTCAAGGAGGACATCGGGCCTTTACCTACACAGGCTTGGACTACTTCGGGCCTATACTGATAAAAATAGGCCGCAGGCAAGGAAAAAGGTGGGGAGCACTCTACACATGCCTTACGATACGTGCGGTGCACGTAGACTTAGTCGACGACTTGACCACTAGCTCAGCAATTTTAAGCTTACGCCGCTTTATAGCTCGTCGAGGCTGTCCAGCTGTTATATATAGCGACAACGCGACGACGTTCCGTGGGGCCGACCGCGAGCTGAAACAGGCGGTACTTGCAATGGACCAGAGTGAACTGCTACGTTTTGGCAGTACCCGCAACATTGAATGGAGATTTATACCTCCGAATTCTCCCCACATGGGAGGCTGCTGGGAGAGACTGGTGCGTAGCATCAAGACAGCGCTGCGCATGACGTTGAAGGAGCGAGTCCCAAGTGAGCAGACCCTCCGAACGCTCCTGGCAGAGGCCGAACACTTCATAAACAGCCGGCCATTAACCTATGTACCAATTGACTGCGACGACGATTTACCGCTGACGCCTAACGATTTTCTTTTTACAGACACCTCGACAGTGGACAGACCCTTCGGTACGTTTTCTGACGGTGATTTACTACGTCGTTCCTGGCGGGAGTCCCAGAGGCTGGCGGACCTGACCTGGAAGCGGTGGGTCCGAGAATACCTGCCGTCCTTGACGCGGCGTGATAAGTGGCTACAGACCAGTAAGCCGCTTACCGTAGGCGATGTTGTCATCATCGCAGACGACCAGCTACCAAGGGGGCAGTGGCCTCGTGGTCGGGTCACCAGGGTCTACCCTGGGAAGGACGGCCAGGTACGAGTAGCTGACGTAGTGACTGGACAAGGACGTTACACGAGACCTGCGACTAAACTATGCAGACTGGACGTCGGCTCCCAACCTTAAGTATCAGCCTTCTGATACTGGGGGTGGGAATGTCGCGGCGTCCAGCCTCCTTTGACTAATGACTGACAGACAGACGGAGGGTGACAGGGTTGACGTACGGGACGGACGGAGAGATGACGATCGACAGAAAACGGAACTGGTAAAAAGAAACTATCAGGGACGATAAAGACGACCAGGACCGACCCTTGACCCGCAGGACGACAACTGCGACCATACAAAGATAGTTTAGTCGCAGGTCTCGTGTAACGTCCTTGTCCAGTCACTACGTCAGCTACTCGTACCTGGCCGTCCTTCCCAGGGTAGACCCTGGTGACCCGACCACGAGGCCACTGCCCCCTTGGTAGCTGGTCGTCTGCGATGATGACAACATCGCCTACGGTAAGCGGCTTACTGGTCTGTAGCCACTTATCACGCCGCGTCAAGGACGGCAGGTATTCTCGGACCCACCGCTTCCAGGTCAGGTCCGCCAGCCTCTGGGACTCCCGCCAGGAACGACGTAGTACATCACCGTCAGAAAACGTACCGAAGGGTCTGTCCACTGTCGAGGTGTCTGTAAAAAGAAAATCGTTAGGCGTCAGCGGTAAATCGTCGTCGCAGTCAATTGGTACATAGGTTAATGGCCGGCTGTTTATGAAGTGTTCGGCCTCTGCCAGGAGCGTTCGGAGGGTCTGCTCACTTGGGACTCGCTCCTTCAACGTCATGCGCAGCGCTGTCTTGATGCTACGCACCAGTCTCTCCCAGCAGCCTCCCATGTGGGGAGAATTCGGAGGTATAAATCTCCATTCAATGTTGCGGGTACTGCCAAAACGTAGCAGTTCACTCTGGTCCATTGCAAGTACCGCCTGTTTCAGCTCGCGGTCGGCCCCACGGAACGTCGTCGCGTTGTCGCTATATATAACAGCTGGACAGCCTCGACGAGCTATAAAGCGGCGTAAGCTTAAAATTGCTGAGCTAGTGGTCAAGTCGTCGACTAAGTCTACGTGCACCGCACGTATCGTAAGGCATGTGTAGAGTGCTCCCCACCTTTTTTCTTGCCTGCGGCCTATTTTTATCAGCATAGGCCCGAAGTAGTCCAAGCCTGTGTAGGTAAAGGCCCGATGTCCTCCTTGAAGCCGAAAGTCAGGTAGTTGTCCCATTAGTGGCGGCGCGGCTTTCGCGCGGTTGATCTTGCAGACGAGGCAGTCGTTCCAGGTCTTTTTTACAGCATTGCGGGCCGACCGCGAGCTGAAACAGGCGGTACTTGCAATGGACCAGAGTGAACTGCTACGTTTTGGCAGTACCCGCAACATTGAATGGAGATTTATACCTCCGAATTCTCCCCACATGGGAGGCTGCTGGGAGAGACTGGTGCGTAGCATCAAGACAGCGCTGCGCATGACGTTGAAGGAGCGAGTCCCAAGTGAGCAGACCCTCCGAACGCTCCTGGCAGAGGCCGAACACTTCATAAACAGCCGGCCATTAACCTATGTACCAATTGACTGCGACGACGATTTACCGCTGACGCCTAACGATTTTCTTTTTACAGACACCTCGACAGTGGACAGACCCTTCGGTACGTTTTCTGACGGTGATGTACTACGTCGTTCCTGGCGGGAGTCCCAGAGGCTGGCGGACCTGACCTGGAAGCGGTGGGTCCGAGAATACCTGCCGTCCTTGACGCGGCGTGATAAGTGGCTACAGACCAGTAAGCCGCTTACCGTAGGCGATGTTGTCATCATCGCAGACGACCAGCTACCAAGGGGGCAGTGGCCTCGTGGTCGGGTCACCAGGGTCTACCCTGGGAAGGACGGCCAGGTACGAGTAGCTGACGTAGTGACTGGACAAGGACGTTACACGAGACCTGCGACTAAACTATGCAGACTGGACGTCGGCTCCCAACCTTAAGTATCAGCCTTCTGATACTGGGGGTGGGAATGTCGCGGCGTCCAGCCTCCTTTGACTAATGACTGACAGACAGACGGAGGGTGACAGGGTTGACGTACGGGACGGACGGAGAGATGACGATCGACAGAAAACGGAACTGGTAAAAAGAAACTATCAGGGACGATAAAGACGACCAGGACCGACCCTTGACCCGCAGGACGACAACTGCGACCATACAACTCTTTGTTCTGTGGGCGTCGTACATATTATTATTATCTTCTCGGTCACATGCTATCGCTCCATTTTCAATCCTTTTTTGAAAGCTGCAATTGATCATTCTCTTCTTTAAAAATAATTATGTTACCAAAGTACCAGGGTAGCATAGATTTAGAGGAGGTAAACTTTATCGCCTGACACTGTGTGTGTGACTATGGGTCGGTCGTGAGAAAAAACTTCAGTAGATCTACCTATCATGCATCTGGCCAATGGATCAACTAAGAAAAAAACCTTTCACTAGATCCATTATGGATCTGTACAATGGATCTTCTGATATTTAAGTTCTCATTATATCCATTATAGATCTTATGAGAAAAAAAATTCTCACTAGATCCATTGTGGATCTGGCCAATGGATCTACTGAGAATGAAGGAGGCCCTGGACACTACCTTCCAACAGATTACTTAGCAGGATGAATGAAACGAGCTCAAACTTGATGGGACTGTATGGTTTTATAACAAAGTTCCTGCGACAAATTAAATATCCATAATAAAAAAAAGTTCATGCCTAAAATTTTTCTAGTACGCAAAAAAAAATATACCTATATATATGGTAAGGTACTTAAAAGGTACTAAATGTTTACAAAGAGATACAAAACTTTTGTTGTTTGGAACTATGGAAAAAATAGCCATTAGCTTGGTGTTACCAAATATCATCGCCTGGATTGCGAAGTAGGAAGCTTTTAGGAGATATGCCACCCTGAACATGGACTCCGATCGTTAAAAATAAATCGATCGCTTATTTATACAAGATGTTTGGTAAAGCTTTATAAAGCTGAATATGGTAGATAGGGACCATAATAAAACTAAACAACTGTTACAATGGGACCAAATCTGAAATCGCGAAAAAAAAAAAGAACTGTTTCATACATTTTGATAATTTCGTTATTAATTTTTGTATGAAACAGCAGTTTTTTTTAAACTAAAACTAAAACTTCGCATCGCAACCCAGACGATAACACCAAACTAATGGCTATCTTGCCAATGTGGTCTGGTCAAAATATGCGATAGATTGAAAATGAGCCTCTTGACCGGCGAACCATAGTAGAACAGCAAAGCAATTGCGCTTCCACGCAGTCCGATTAATCGAACCAACAGGAAACAATCGCACCACGCAGCCAGAGGGAGCAAAATCTAACGCCATAGTAAAAACCGGCCAAGTGCGAGTCGGACTCACGCACAAAGGGTTCCGTACCAAAAAACGGCAAAAAGATCACGTTTGTTGTATGGGAGCCCTCCTTAAATATTCATTTTATTTTGTTTTTAGTATTTGTTGTTAAAGTGGCAAAAATAGAAATACATCATCTGTGAAAATTTCAACTCTCTACCTGCTGTCGTTATTAAGATCCAGCAAAAAACGGCAAAAAAAATCACGTTTGTTGTATGGGAGCCCCCCTTAAATATTTTTTTCTGTTTTTAGTATTTGTTGTTATAGCGGCAACAGAAATACATCATCAGTCATCTGTGAATGTGATCAGCTGTCTAACTGTCACGGTTCATGAGATACAGCCTGGTGACAGACAGACAGACAGACGGACAGCGGAGTCTTAGTAATGGGGTTCCGTTTTTACCCTTTAGGTACGGAACCCTAAAAATGAAAACGTGAATATACCACTGCACTACAGTGGGTCTACGGGTAATTGAAACAAAACCGTCTTTTAACCGTGGTCCCACCACCACCCGCTGTCATGTTTAGAAAAGTTCATTATCAGTGGCCGTACCGGCTAACGAATCGATTTTCATAAAAGTCTGCTGGGTTTCAACTTAAAACAGAGAAATCAAAGTAAGCAATTTCGTTTTGTACTTTTTGTTGACGTGATTCGGAAGATATCGATGTTCGTGTGACATCATGAATTTGGGTTCGTCATTTTGGCCCAATTGGGGCTCGATTTATCTGTTTTAATTTGAAACCCAGCAGACTTTTATGAAAATCGATTCGTTAGCCGGTACGGCCCCAGGGGTGGAAATAAAACTGGTGTTTTTTTTTTACTTTTTACTACCTCTAAATGACCGCCCGGACGCATCCGTCCAGACCTCCGCTGCCTTGAGCGGGACACGCGCGCGGGGCGACATAGATTAGAGCTTACTCATGCACTGCACAAGCATCCTGTCCGTCAAAAACCAGCAATCTATATTCCCGTGTCGTGTACCCGCGGCGGGATCCCGCTTAAGGCAGCGGACGGCCTAAGTCGTTCCGTCAACGCCCGCGCGGACGCATGATCCACAAATAAATCACTTTTTACAGAAAGATAACATAAAGCCTGATTGCGAAATTATCGAGTTTTTCGTGAAAGACGGCATTTTTTTTCTTAACATTATCTATAGACTATTTTTTATCTTTAGGTATAAATACTGAACGCTTTACATTCACCTTTCACGTATGTTCCGATGTTAATTTTTATGGGGATTCAAATGGGGAATAGCAGTGGATAAAAAGGCACATTTTTGGCATATCTCTAGTGTAGTGGGTCAACGGGGAAAGAACATGTTAGAAGAATTAACCGTGGACCCACGGGAACTGCCAGATTGAATAGGATCTAGTGCAGTGGGTCTACAGGGAAAAAAATATACCTGTGGACCCACCAGTGGGGCATAGCGGTGGGGACACGGTTAAAACCCGGTTTAACCACAGAATAGATAATGGTTTAACTTTTTAGTTCATTTTTGGCAGGGCAGTCGTGTTTTTAATATTTTATTAATTTTTGTATGAATTCAAACGGATTTTCAACCATTACTTTTTTGTTTATGAACTGATTTAGATGTTTTTTTTTGTTTGAAAGAAGACACCTTCAGGATAATACCATATTAATTTCATTGGTATTGGACTTTGGATTCTAAAGATACACAAGAGAACTCCTCTCTCCTCAAAATCAATTAGGAACTGTACAGTGATTGAAATATTGATAGGTTTATGACAATCAAAAACAAGTACTATTGTCAAGGACGTTCTGGACTAGAGTCAAACTGCCTAGAGGCCCAACGGAACTCTTGTGGAAATTGAGTTACTCGGGGTATACTATTAAAAAATGTGAAACATTATAACGTTTTATTTTATAAAATCATGGCTTACAGTACTACCACAAAAAAGTTTAAAATAAAAAAGCTTTTTAAAAAAAAGCAAAATCCCCTTCAAAAACCTAAAAAACAGCTTTTGTTTTCAGTCGAGTCAATTCAGGCATTTTGGGATTAGGTGTTTTTGAGGATTTGTCATTTTGACATTCATGTGTTTTGGTATTAAGACCTTATGAATCGGAGGGAAAATCTCGCTTCCGAGTTTCGTACATATCGCTGAAAGACAAAAGGTTTAACATCGAATGGTCGACAACGGATGGTTGAGTGCACAAGATATCGAGAGCACATTAGGTCGAATGTTTAATACGTCCAAATTACAATATGTCGTAGCAACATTTGATCGAGTAATTGGATTTGGATTTGATACACAACGGGCACTGCGGGTCAAACTTAACAGGTTCAGGTCAGGACACGGTCGATCAAATCACCATCTCCATAAATGGGGCCTGAAAAACTCACCAGCCTGTGAATGCGGGGCTTCAGACCAGACCCTACGACATGTCGCTGAGGACTACCAACTGTACTGCTTCCCCCGTGGTGGTTTAAGAAAGCTTCACCAACTGACGCCCGCAGCCGAAGAGTGGCTGAGAAACTTGCAACTGGAGGTTTAGGATGATGACGCAGTCGACATTATGGTATGATGATAATGATCTAGTAATTAATTAAAAGGTTGAATACTTAGTCATTAGGTCGAAAAAAATAGAGCCTATATTTTAGTCTGGCGAAAGTGTCCTAGATCACTTTCAGAAGTAGATGAGGGTGATTTTTAAAATGCTTCTGAACATTTTTATTCCAAAAAATGCAAAATGGGAAGGAGATTTTTTTAAGACTTTGGAATAATTCTAAAAGGAAAGACATTTCAACAGCTGCAAAACTCTTCATAAAGCTTCCAATGGTACCTATATAGTTACCTGAAAGTTTGAAATAAACTGCCATTTTATTTGAATAGGTATACATTTTCCAATCTACTGATTTAGTAGATGGGCAAATGTCCCCTTCTTCTCCACGACACTACCAAGGTGCACTACTGGTACCTACTGTCGTGGGTATTTTTTCCCCTTCTTCACTACCAGCCCAGTAGTGACGTAAGTAAATGAAAACTTCGTATAAAAACTTATTTTTTCGTGACGTGTACCTGAAAGTTTGACAATAAAGTGCCATTTTATTTGGAGTATACCAAGAGTATACATTTTCCAATCTACTGATTCAGTAGATGGGCAAATGTCTACTATTATTATAAAAACTAATACTACCAACAAACTTCTAATATCATTGCTACCAACAAATAGTGAATTTTTATTATGAGCCATGATTGGCCATGATGGCGTGACTGCCATCGACACCGACACAAAGTGAATCCAAAACAACGACCTTAGAATAATTAAATATCCAATGGTTCTAACAAACAAGACAACCAGCCACCGAATTTCGTAATATCGCCGAAATTATCTTTCCCTTTATCTTGATGGCTTGGTTTTTCGTAAAATGTTTCTTTCTTTCAATATTTTTTTTTAATTGAATTCAAATAATTCAATCAAAGAGTTTTTCTTCTTCTTCTATTCAAGGAGGTTCATAATATAGGGATTTGCTACATCTATGCTTCTATTTTTATTTTGGCAGTTTGGCACTCTACTTTCCTCTTGGAGGTAATTTTTGCCAGTGTCAAGTGTTTAACAGTTCAGTGGTAGGTATTGTTTCAGTTTGTTTACATTAGAATGCGGATGCATTGCATTCTAATGCTGCTTGGAGCATTAGAATGCTTGGGCAACAAGTATATCAAGACAGTTTACTCGGAACTGGGAAAGTTCTGCCGAGGTAGCTACCACTACAATAAAAGTCTCAGCTTCACACAATTAATATCGCGCCTATTTCAATTATCCCACATATTGTTCAGTTGCGTAGACACTTGTACCACAAAACTGCACCAATTTTAAGACACAATATCCACTATGAATGAATCAATTTTCAAATAATTAAAATGGACAACAAACCGTACTAGGCAAAATGGCGCCAAAAACTCCAAGAGTATTTTTTTTTCATTTTTCCTCCAAGCCGTGAACATAAAGGCCCCCATAAACGTTCAAACGTGTTTGCATAGAAAAATCAAATAAGTAGGCCAACTCGAGCTGTGAGCGAGCGATAATAGCCTAAACACTGGCTGACTGGTAGGGCTGTCGCTTATGGGATCCCTTGTTTTCGCATAATGATTTTATACCTAATTTAATTTGGCATAACGGATTTGGTATAATTTGTTTTGTCATAATAATACTTTGGCATAATTGTTTTTTGGCATACTATTTATATTAGCATAATAATCATTTAGACTAATTTGTTTTCGCATAATGTTATTAGGCATATTGTCTTTTCGCCTAATATTATTTAGACATAAAAATCAAAAAACAATAAGAATAAATAATTTTACGTACTTATTTATTTTCTTCCAAAAGGGGTATGTATTTAAATGCCGAAAATTTCATATTAATTTATTGACGTCCCAAATATCAACGTATAAAACACATATTCACTTCTCAAGCTTACGCGCTCACTAGACGTAAGAATTGGTTGATCTTCTTACGACCTGTCAAGTGTAACATCCCCCTTCAAGCCGCAGGCGTCTACAAACTAGATTGTGACTGTGGGCTCTCCTACATCGGGCAAACAAAGAGAAGTATAGGGACCCGCGTTAAAGAGCATGTAGCTGACATGAAACATAGGCGCGATAACAAGTCTGCAGTGTGTGATCACGCCTTTGAGGGGCCCAACCATTACATTAGATTTGACAAACCCCAAATCCTTGCTAAAAAACGTAGATTTGTTCCTAGAATGCTCCGCGAGGCTATCGAAATAAATAAATATCCTAATTTCAATAGAGACGATGGTTGGAAAATTCCACCAGCTTGGGACCCCATCATTCACAAGCTAAAGCCCCATACACACACTGCAAGATCTAATGATACGGTTAGTTCCTTTTGCAAATAAATTTATAAATATAAAAGACGGAGGTCGGCTTTCCTCTCCAAGTTTTATTTCGCCATTTCTTTCTTGGAGGGGCCTCCCAATTTTGTGAAATGGTGGTAGTTTCAGTAGATTCTCTCTCTTTAGCATTAATTAAATCACAAAATCAACTTAAACCAATAAAAAAAAAATGTAAAATATTAATTTCTGAACGTCTTAAAAAATTCATCGCTAGAGGGTAGGCTCACGAGTAGCTTCAGTCCCCCGTGACCACGGCAGCTGCAAAGGTGCCGAAACGTCGGAAAATCAAAAATCAAACCAAATACCAACTAATTACTAAAGTACTTTCAATAAAACCGCGCTAGTATCCGTTAAAAAGTCTTTTATTTCATGTATAAAACACATATTTTCAAAATACCAAAAATCCTAAATATCGATATCCGATAGACCGCAACTTAAAAGATCGATTATTAGATGACCGATAGTTCGAAATCCCGATAGTTCAAAATCACAAAAGTCTGTTTAGGTCTATAAGGTGCGTCGACGAGCGAGCGTAGCGAGCGAGGAGGAGGTTAAGTTTTATTGCGACCTACAACGCACGAGCCGAGCGAGCGAAGCGAGCGTGCTGCGGCAGCGGTCGGCGAAGTGCCAGAACCGACCTGCTGGCATGTAACCCTCAAAAAATTAACCTTCAGTTTTTTAAGCTTCGGGATTTAGAATTTTAGTTAAATCCTTTCGTGATTTTAAACGTAGAGCCAAACAACCTTTTGATTTTCGGTGTTTCGTCCATAGGTCTTGCAAAATTCTGTCTTTTTTAGCAATTTTTAGCAATAGCTTTTATATACTTATAAAATTATGCGTTAATAACATTATGCGTGTTTAAATTTATGCTAAAGAATATTATGCTTAAACATGATTATGCTTAAATTAGTTATGCCTAAACAAATTATACATAAGCTGTTATGACTAAGTAATATTATGCGTAAACATCATTCGGTGAAATCATATTATGTTAAGACATATTATGCCTTAAATTTTTATGCAAATACATAGGGAACCGTTGCTTATAGTTTATTCAATCGTCAAAAGCCATATGTAGGCAATCTTTATGTAAAACAATTTTCCCCTGTAGGGTAAGCATCAGGGATCTATAATATATTTTTTTAATTATTTTTGTACATAATATACTAGGAGCTGTCTACAATGTTTAACAACAACCACAACTACAACCTACCTACTCAAGTATTGCTTATATACCTACCTAAGATTTAGTTTGATTTATACAAATTTCTACTTAAGTAATTGGTCCCTTCTTTTCGCGGTGGGGCATACTTAGTGAACTATTAAATCAAACCACAAATTGGTATCTGGTCAATGAAATTCGGAGCAGAACTAGGTATTTCCTAAGTTATGTTATAGCTAACACATTATTTAATTATGTACGTTCCTACGTATGATATAGTAGGGTAGTAGATTAGATAGGTACTCACCGTTCTTGTTCGCTAGGTAATGGCCGGTACACATTTTGATTAGTGTTTAGTGCGAGTGGCTCGTTTAGTGTTTAGCAAGAAACAATTACTTAACACTAAACAGAGACTGTCTGCACGTGTTTTTTGCTAAACACTAAACACTAAACGAGCCACTCGCACTAAACACTAATCAAAATGTATACCGACCATAATGCGAAGAAAGACAATTCCGAATCAGACAAACTGCTATTTAGACATCCATAAACACTGCAATATTTTCTAGAGGTCATCTTCACGAATCTGTATTTAAAGGAGGTAAGTAGGTAGTGTACATGTACGGCGGAGCGTGCGTGAGCGGCTGAGCGCGGGCGGTATTAAGTACGGCGCAGCCACGACTGACGCACCGCTATCACCTTTAAGTTGTGTCAATCTTGGAAAAATAATAGGATCAGGGGCAGAATAATTAGTGAAATAGATAGGTTAAAAATATTGAATAGTATAATATTTAAATAAAGGTAATTAAGTAGGTAGGTAGGTAAGGTAGGTATATAAATGAAGGTTATAATTTAATATTATTTTCAGTAAAAAATTTACAAATTAAACTATACAAGTCTGGATTTATGCAGCTCAACAGGGTTGGGATTGATGTAGGGAGAGGAACACGGAGGGACACAAGGGAATTTAAAAAAGAGGAGCAATCATGAAGCGAACATTGAAAGAAAATGTGATTTAGGTCCTCGTCACCAGCACCACAAGCACATACACTGCTGTTGCAGATTCCTATTCTAGAAAGACGGGATGCAGTACAAACATGACCTAAACGCATTCTGATAAGACTGGATGTAGCAAATTTACTTAACTGTATTTTAGAGAACCATGGCTTAAGAGGAACTGTTTGTTGAATTCTTTTATAAGCTTTTCCTTTAGTAAGGCTTGTAGTATTTCATTTATCTTCCCAACAGACATATAAATTCTCTTTGGGAAGAGAAATGAGATCGGGCACTATATTTTTATAAGGGAAGATATCACCAGAATTTATTGCGTCCTTGGCAAGCTTGTCAGCAAATTCATTTCCTTTTATGTTAACGCAAAAAATAATGTCATATCTATTTTCTTTACAAGTTAATAACAGCTGTCTACACTCTATAATATAAACAGAAGCTAAGCAGGATTTAAATGGAAATTTTTGAAGAGATTGAAGAGCGCTCTTGGAATCCGAAAATATAATTGTTTTTTTAAGTTTTGCTATTAGGACATATTCTAGTGACTTTAGGATTCCAAAGCATTCTGCAGTGAAAACTGATGTCTCAGGTGGAAGTTTAATTTTTTGATGGATGTTATATTGCTGATGGAAGACACCAATTCCAACTGAACCAGAATCAGAGTGTTTAGATGCATCGCAATATAAATAATGCCAGTCCGGCCAGTCACTATCAATAAGATGTCTTAGGGTTGCATCAGGGTTTTGGTCATTTTTTAAACAGTTTAAACTAAAGAGGACATTAGGTTCAAGAACCAGAGCTGGGTAGTTTGCAGAGAACAAAGAAAGGTATTGTGATCGGTGAGTAGGGGCTTGCAGGGAGATAAATTTACGAAAACTCACGACTAGACATGCTCCCCCATGTCTAGTCGTGAGTTTATTATTGAGCTTATTGGTCCAGAAAGAAGAGGTCTCAATTTTTTCTGATAATTCTTGTAATTTGTTGTACAGAGGATGGTTCGAAAATTGAAAAGCGCGGAGGAGGAATTTGTCGCACAACATTTGCCTTCTTAACTTTAGTGGGGGTTCTGCACATTCGACCTGAAGAGCATTTAGCGGGCTAGATTTCATAGCTCCACCTATGAGTCGTAGTGATTTAGATTGGATATCATCCAATTTACTTATGGCAACTAAGCTACACGGCTCTAAAAAGTAAGTCCCGTAATCCAGGATGCTTCTGATGAGAGCGTTATAAAGAAGCCTAAGATTAAAAGCGTGGGCGCCCCACCAAACACCAGAAAGACATCGCAAAATATTAAGTAATCGTTCACATCGTGCCGAAGCATAATAGCAGTGTGGTAAACCTGTTAATTTCGAATCTAATATTAAACCTAAAAATTTAAATTCATTTTCTGAGGGCATTAATTGACCGTCATAAAAAATTGAAAATGTAGGTGGACTGCGCATTTTAGTAAATAAAACTGCACAGCTTTTACTTACAGAGAGACTTAATGCGTTTTTATCCAACCAAGATTTTAAAAGCTCCAGAGCGTTGTTTAATAAATATGTTAATTTAAATATAGATCGTCCAGATACATAGATAGCTAAATCATCCGCATATTGTTAACATTCACGTTTTCAGCGATGGAAAATTCAAGGTCATGAGTATATATGGCGTATAGAATTGGGCTGAGTACAGAACCCTGTGGCAGTCCTTTCCACGTCAGTCTAGATTTTACCTTTGAATCACTAAAATTAATTTGTATTTGCCTTTCTGAAAGGAGGTTAATGATAAAATTACTCAATAGGTGTGTGTGGGACCTGAAGCTTATCTAATTTATCTTTGAGAAGTTGTAAATCAACATTGTCATATGCTGCAGAAATGTCTAAGAAAGCTACAAGTAATAATTCGTTATTTGAAAAGGCTAATCTTACCTATATCAGTAGTGATAATGTCTAAGCTGTCCATTGTGCTCTTTCCTTTTCTAAACCCATATTGGCTCGGAGCCAGCAGCCCCTGACTTTCTACATATCATTCCAGCCTGATCTTGGCTAGGTGTTCAGCCAACTTAGATAGGACTGACGAGAGAGCTATAGGTCTATATGAATTAGGATCTAATGAGGGCTTGTTAAATTTCAAAATAGGAATAATTTCCTGGATTTTCCATGAAGGTGGGACTTCGCCAGATATCACAACAGAATTAATGAGATTTAACAAGTAAATTAAACTATTGTCATTTAAATGAGTTAGAAAAGAGTATGGAATACCATCGATACCAGGAGCCGAATCTTTAACATAGGACAGCACACCTTTCAACTCAGTCAAAGTGAATGGCGAGTTAAGATTATTTAAGTCCTCTATACTATTGCGACAGGTTAACTGAGGTGATGATAGTATCAGTTCTTGAGGAACAAATGGCGGAGCTAATTTGTCCAGAAATTTTTCGGCTACGCCCTCATCAATACATTTTGTTTTATTTTATTAAATCATCGCTTACATACCTACCACAAAAAAGTTTAAAATAAAAAGCTTTTTAAAAAAGTAAAACCTCCTTCAAAAACCTTAAAAAAACAGTTCTATAAAAAGCAAGAAACAATGTTCAAATCGATTAATTAAAACACGTCTATTGAAGTCGGGTGGGGCTTTTAAAATATAAACATCACAATAAGTAAAAAAAATACTTCCAGCTCCACCCGGCTTCAATAGACGTGTTTTAATTAATCGATTTGAACATTATTTCTTGCTTTTTATAGAACTGTTTTTTTTAAGGTTTTTGAAGGAGGTTTTACTTTTTTAAAAAGCTTTTTTTGTGTTTGCCATGCCCTGTTACTGTTTACTTGCTTGAGAGCCATCCTAATCTCGTACAAGCTAACATCCAGGATATTTTAAATCGCGCAAGCTTGGTTCTGGTCCGAAGTCTTGAGCCTTACTACATCTTACAAAGTTTTAATAAACGTAAAGTGTAAAATTGTATCATGCAGCGTCCTTAGAGGACACTATACCTATACTGTTGATTAAGCTTTAAAAACAAATCCACGCCGCCGGCGCCGCGCCGCCGCCGACCTAAAATTGCCAGTTCGCCGCCGCCGCTATTTTTCAACGCGGCGCCCATGTCTACTGTGAGGAATGCGTCAGCGTATGCCCTGTGGCATGCATAACATGCGTTAATTCCAATGACGCATGCCTCAGCGAAGAGGAAAGTGCAAGACGAAAGCGCATGAGTGTAATCTCAGGCCTATGTAAGTAGGTACCAAAAGGCCGAGATTCTCGGCCATTTTGGCCGAGACCGAGACATAATTTTTGGCCGAGACTGGCCGAGATCTCGGTCGGTCCTTAGGCGGCCATTACATGGTCATGCAAGCGTCAGTCAAATTCCATCAGTCATGAATTACGTTTGAGTGATGGTGACTGATGGAATTTTTTCGACATTACACGGTCATTCTGACTGATCGTCGGTCATACGCAAAAATTCACAAAGAATACACTTGTTCATGTATAAATTATGAATATTCATGAAAGAAAGGCCTGTTATTTAATTTTGAATGCGTTGTTGAATAAAAAATGAGTAAAAAGAAAGCGTTGGGTAAAAGATTAGATATTAAAAAGGGATTTCTAAACCCATACAAACTTGTTTGAAAGATGCGTTTTTTGATACTTAAAAAACAAGTTACCATATGCAAAAAGCTATAGGTAACTAAAAATAAACATTATTGTTGGAAACGGCTCCTTTGCTCTGGACCACTATTACAACATACCCTGTCCTGTAATTTTTACCCTGTGTTTACGCGTATGCGCCTGAACGTTTGCTTTTAGCAATCATGTCAAAGTAATCTAATTTTTATCATGTGTGGTAGGAGTTTGTATGTAACTAACTTGCAGGTAGTCTGTATGAAATTGTATTTTTTTACTTCACTTTTCTACATTGTCACGATCAGATCATCTGCGCTTAAATTAAGCTTTTTTTATCAAAATTATAAGTTTTGAGAAGATTCCGAGTTTCATTTGAAGCTCCTTTATGTTATATGTATAAAACACCCTGTAATTTTATGAGACGTGCACAGCACAGAGACAGCTTGCCAGATTAAAGTCACAGACTATTTTTACTTAATTATATGTTTCCACCAACAATAGCCTAAAACTACACACATACAGTCAATTTGTCTTAAGTCCTTAGTTAAAAATCAATAAAATTATTATAAGTAGGTAGGAATGTACCAAGTCTTATACATTAACATAACATTAATTGCATTATTATGCTAGAAAAGTGTCCGACTCCATCGCTGGCCGCGCGCTGACTGACGCTTGACTGATGAAAGCCCTGTGGTTAAACTGACAGCAAAACCTACCGTGTAATGGCTGCCTTATTCAAAATTAAGATTAATAATAACGTGCAGGGTTGCCATATTGGGCGATATGTCGCAATTTGGGCTACCTCGCGACCGAAATTGCGACTTGTTTTTCGTATTTTGCGACAGTCCCAAATTGGGCTACTTTATAAATTTTTGCGCGATTTTTGGGCTACTTCACTCCGCTGGCAGAGGCAACACGTGAGTAAAAACCACCAAATTTCCTCACTTTAGGCCATATTATTATTATTTTTTGTTTAAATATGCTCTGTACAGAAGTATCGCCGATGATTTTAAACACATAATGTTAGGTAGGTACAGGTAACCTAACCGTACATTACAAATAGGTATTTAAAAAAAAACTCATTGAAATAATGTTTGTTTTATTTTGTTGGAAATTTTAAATATTCTTAGCAAGAACTGAGATTTAAATCGATATTTTGATCATGACTTGTCACTTTTTGGGCTATTTCGATAAAAATGTTTGCGATTTTGGGCTACTTCAATCAGAAATGGAATTGCGGGATTTTGGGCTACAGCTTGACCATAAAGAGTTGACAAAAATTGAGGGCGCCACTTTGTATGTAAACACGTCAAAATCACGAATAATCCGGCAGCACTGACTATATTTTGTACTGAAAAATTTTAGTTCCATTTTATTTAATTTCAACTTTTTATGGTCAAACTATACCTGAGGGCCCTGCGATTTACCGATTTAGACATCTGGCAACCCGGATAAAATAACGTGATCGTGAAAGATTATTTTACTCTTTGGAAAGAAAAAAGGCGGGAAACGTTTGACTTGTCGGACGCGTTTTTTGGTTTGAGATTTTATTTAATTAATTCATAGTGATAGTGGTGATCAGAATTACTTAATTTTATCACATTTGTATCTAATTGTATATATAGTGTGTAAATTGTATAAGTTCTGTTCTGTATATAGCTGATATTAGGTAAGTTTTTTTAACTCATTATGAAGGAACCTCCTGACCAGGGGGTAATTACGTAACTTTGTTGCAATCACCTCTGACAGAAATCGCAGTTACATCGCTGCTTTAGTAAGAACCAATGTGACAACTATCTTAACTAAAGCAGCAATGCAACCGCGCTTTCAATCGATTTCAATCGAGAATTGTTAGCAACAGCTTTACGTAATCAAGGTACCGGCCGACCCGGGGGACTTTGTTCCTCCGGCGGGAAAGTTTGTTACAGTAGCTTCCAATGAGTCTGGAATGGAAACCGATGGTTCTTGGACAAGTAGGTCACGCAAACGTAGTCGCTTACACGTATGTAAACATTGTAACAAGAAGCGTCGCCAACACCAAGGTTCAGATGTCAGCCACAATAATTGCCAGTGTTCGGATTTAACTGTTATTAAAGCTGATCAATTAAAATATGAGACGAGAGGTGATGACAGAACTTAACTTAAATGCAAAAAATTTAAGCATGTTCCATGGCATTCTGTCGGCTCCCACCAGCGATGAGGCTAGAATTGTATATGTTTTCGCCCTTAATAGTGTCATAAATAGGGTCATAGGATAAGTAGTTTTAGATAAGGTTATGATGGGGCTGACATGACCTTTAAGTGTTAAAAGCCCCTAAAAAAAAAGAAAAAAAAAAAAAAAAAAAGCTGATCAATCTGATGTTAATTCACAGACTCAGTCAGTTGTTAAGGAACTAAATGCGTCGGTTTCATGTCCGGCCGCCACAACAGCCCCTGCTCCCACGCCCACACCTATACCCGCGCCCACACCCATAGGACGTACAATTTTCAATGAAACGGATATTTCCCCATTTATTATCCATGTCCAGAGAATACAATCTGCACCCAATGATGACACTTCGCTCCATCCAGTTGCATTTGGTAGATTTTTAAAAAATAATCATATTCTTGATATAATAAATGGAAGTGTAAAACGCATCGGCCGAAACAAAATCTCTATATCCTTTTCATCTTATGTGTCAGCTAATTCCTTTCTGACCAACAAGAACTTAGAAACTCACAAAATGAAAGCTTTTATCCCGACATTTAGTGTAACTAGGATGGGGCTTGTTCGTGGAGTCCCTACAGAATGGTCCCCGGAAGAAATACTAGAAAATATCTCAGTCCCAATTGGCTGTGGGAAAATAATTAAAGTGAGACGCATCAATTATAAAGTATCTCAAGACGGATCAGCAATGTGGAAGCCCTCACAGTCCATAGTTGTAACTTTTGATGGACAGGTATTACCAAAGAGAATTTTTATGTGCTTTAATGCCTTACCTGTAGATCTATACATTTTCCCAACAATACAATGTTTCAACTGTTGTCGTTTTGGACACACTAAAACTCAGTGTAGATCTAAACCCAGATGCTTCAAATGTGGAGACAACCACTCTGGTGAGTCCTGTGATAGAGAGGAAAACTTTAACGCATATTGTTGCTCTTGTGAAGGTTCACATTTTGCTACTAATAAATCTTGCCCGGAGTTTAATCGACAGCAGGAAATCAAAAGTTACATGGCTCACAATTGTACATCTTACGCAGAGGCTTCAAAATATATTCCTAATATCTCAAAACTATATTCACAAGTTACTGCTAAAAACTCCACTTCTACTATGCACAAACCTAATCAATCCATTCAAAACATACATCCTTACAGTAGACCAGAGTCAGTTTCATATAAAAAAACAGTTTTTCTCAAACCCCGCTCTCCTCCAAAAGTTAACCAAGGTTATGACACTGAAGCACATAATAACATTCTTAGAGAATTTGATATGCCATCACCAACTAATGGGTGTGGCTATAGTAGAACTGAAAAAGAACCTGATTCTCAAAATATTTCAATAGCTGAAATAATTAAATTAATCCTCAATTTGCTTACTTGCTTTAGTAATAATAATTCACCGTCCAACGCAGCCTCTATCATTACTAATTTAATTCAAATCCTCCAAAATGGACAGTCGGGCTAAAATATTGCAATGGAACTGTCAAAGCATACTTGGTAAAAGAAGTGAAATAATTTATCTTTTAAATAAGTTTGACCCTTTCATGTTTGTCTTATCAGAAACATGGCTTAAACCACATCAAAGATTTAAGGCTACTGGATACACTACTCTTCGTCAGGACAGAGATGATGGCTATGGCGGAGTGGCTATACTTATTAAAGACTCAATATCTTATTCCATAATACCTATACCATCTCATCATAAAGAAATTTCTATATATGCTATACAAACTTATAATATGTGTTTTGTTTCTATATACATTTCGCATCCATCTCTACCTTTACTTAATGAAGTTAAACAAATTATTTCTAACTTACCTAAGCCCTTTTTGGTACTAGGTGATTTTAACTGTCACCATCAGAGTTGGGGCAGCTCTAAAACAAATAATTATGGAGAAGAAATGATAGATATTATTGATTCTCTTAATATATGTATTTTGAATACGGGAAAGGTTACTCGTTTAACAAAACCAAATGAGATTGATAGTGCAGTTGATCTTTCTTTATGCTCTCTCATCTCTTGCAAGCTCTTTACTATGGGATACACTTCCATCCGTTTATGGCAGTGATCATTACCCCATCATCATAACCTTCCCATTTGATAAACCTGTAAATATAAAACGTACCTCTCATCTAAAACACAAGCTTCCTGATAAGGATGATAAAGATTGGGAAAAATATAAATGTAATGTACAGTCCAAACTACCTCTACTCCCAGATGTGACTAATGGTTCTGAGATAGAGAGTGCCAAGGCATTAGGCAATATTCTTATTGAGGCTGCTAATGAAATTTTTCCACAAAAAAGTGGCTCCAATAAAATTCCCTCACCTCCATGGTGGGATAGCGAGTGCACCAATGCAATAAAAAACAGAAAAGAAGCTGAAGAGAGGTATAGAGAGGACATGTCGGATAGTAATTACGATTTAGTGATTAAAGCCATAGCAGAAACTAAAAAACTTTTCAAACAAAAGAAATTTGAAAGCTGGCGTTCATTCTGTTCATCAATTTCCCCAAATACTCCACCGATTCTAGTTTGGCAATACATCAACAGATATAAATCTGCCACTTATAATAAGCCTTCCGCAACAATTCCAATAGAATTAGCCGATTCTTTTATGGATAAATTAGCTCCGCCTTGGGTTGCTGATAACAACATTCCCACTTGTCCCCTCTTATCACCTCATAACCTAACAGGTCTCAGCGCTCCGTTTACTTTGCACGAATTAAAAGGAATCCTCCACAATTGTAAAAACTCTGCTCCTGGAAATGATGGCATACCTTATGCTTTTTTTGAAAACGTTTGCGATGATACAATAATTTATTACTTGGATTTAATAAATAAAGTGTCGATGACAGGGAACATTCCTCCATCTTGGAAACAACAAACAGTGTTGCCCTTCTTAAAACCAAACAAACAACCAACCGATGTTGCAGGATATCGGCCTATTGCATTATCATCTGTGCTAATAAAGATAGCCGAGCACTTGATAAAGAATCGATTAGAATGGTTCTTAGAAAGTAAAGGGCTTTTAGCAAATACTCAGTTTGGTTTTAGAAAGGGTAAGAGCACTATTGATAATTTAGCCATTCTGACCTCAGATATCCGCATTGCTTTTTCCAACAATAACTCACTCTTAGCCGTATTTGTAGATTTATGTTCTGCCTATGATAACGTCCTTCTGAATGTCCTAAAAATTAAACTAGAAAATTTGCAAATTCCTCCAATCTTTATACATTTTATTCTTAATATGTTGTCGGAAAGAACAATAAATTTAAATATAAATGGTCTTAATTTTTCTAGAACTGTTTCCAAAGGTCTGCCTCAGGGATCTGTTCTCAGTCCTCTTTTGTATAATATTTACACCTACGATCTACAATCCCATATCTGTGTAAATGAGAACATACAAATTCTACAGTATGCTGATGACCTGTTATTATATAGCGCTAATTCTTCCATCAATATTTCGCTGTCCACTTTGTCAGTTGCATTAGCGAATCTAAAAGAGTGGATGGATATGAATGGCCTTCAATTGTCAGCCTCAAAGAGTACGGTTGTCCTTTTTTCACGTATGAATAAACCACCAGATATCACTTTGAGTTACGATAATGCAACCATACCGGTTAAGGCTCATGTTAAATTCTTGGGTATAGTTTTGGACACTAAATTAACGGGTGCTCAACATTGCGACTATGTCATTGGCAAATGTGAACGATTGATAAACATGATAAGATGTTTAGCGGGCGTATGGTGGGGAGCTCATCCTTACTCATTAAAACTTATTTATAATGCTCTCATTCGAAGCGTGTTAGATTATGGTACATACTTACTGGAACCAGGAAACATTACAGCTTACAAGAAATTAGATTTGATTCAATTCAAAGCCTTACGAATAATAACCGGTGCCATGAAGTCGTGTATGTGCCGGCCTAGAATAGCACTACCCCCTATCATCCCGTGGGTGTCGTAAAAGGCGACTAAGGGAGCATAGCCTTCAAGAGACGGGCAGCAGCGTCTCCAAAAAACCTTGGCCTACTGCGATCGCCAACCCGCCTGCCAAGCGTGGCGATTATGGCAAACCCCCCCCCTCATGCATAATGGATCAAAAAATTGGCCCCCAGTCCCCGGCAGCCCCGCTATTCCTAGCTACGGTAGCGGCTACGGTAACGGCGGGGCAGGGGGTGCTAAGAATCCCCGGGTGCGGCTCGGCTACCAAAAACGACGACTACTGCACCTGGCAACCTATAACACGCGCACACTAAGGACCGACGCGAAGTTAACCGAGTTGGAAGAAGTTATCAGCAAGGTACACTGGGACATTATCGGCTTATCTGAAGTCCGAAGAGCGGGAGAGGACTCGATAATCCTCAACTCCGGTAACTTGCTTTACTACCGGGAGGGCGACCAACAGTCCCAAGGTGGTATCGGGTTCATCGTCCACAAGTCCCTTGTCAACAACGTGACTACCATCGGAAGTGTGTCGACCAGGGTGGCGTACCTTATACTCAGAATATCCAAACGGTGTTCGCTGAATGTTATACAGGTTTACGCACCGACCTCGACACACCAAGATGACGAAGTGGAGGCTATGTATGAGGAGATCTCTAAAGCCATGCATAGCTTCAAAACCCACTACACTGTTGTGATGGGGGACTTCAATGCTAAGTTGGGGAAACGATGCGGTGATGAGCTGAGAGTGGGGCAATTTGGAGTTGGGCAACGGAATGACAGAGGCCAGATGCTGGCTGACTTTATGGAGAAGGAGAACCTCTTTATGATGAACTCCTTCTTCAGAAAGCCGGAATGCCGGAAGTGGACCTGGGTCAGTCCGGACGGTAAAGTCAGAAATGAGATAGATTTTATCATGTCGACGAAAAAGCAAATATTCAATGATGTCACTGTGATCAACGCTGTTAAGACGGGGAGCGATCACCGATTGGTACGTGGCACATTGAATATCAACCCAAAGCTGGAAAGATCTCGACTGATAAAATCAACAATTCGACCATTGCCGGCCCATATTCAAAACCCCGAGAGCTTTCAACTCGAACTCCAAAACCGCTTCGAAGCCCTTGAGAACAGCATAGATGTGGACGATCTAAACAACATGGTGGTGGATGCTGTCCGTACGGTAGGGTCCAAGCTCTTTAAGACCCGCCGTCCCAAGATAAAGAAACTCTCCGACCACACACTCCTACTCATGGATCAGAGACGTGAAATGAGGCTCCAGAGTTCAGTAGATGCTAATCGTTATCGGCAGCTTAATAGACAGATATCTAAGTCTTTGACGAGCGACCTTCGCCAATTTAATACGAATCGTATTAAAGAGGCCATCGAGCGGAATAAAGGCTCCAAAGTGTTCGCGAGAGATCTGTCTATTGGGCAAAGCCAGATGACGAAGCTGAAAACTGACGACGGACGCATCATTTCATCAAAGCCTGAAATCCTGAGGGAGATCGAGAGCTTCTATGGGCAGTTATATTCCACGCAGACACCTGTTGAAAGCAAGGCTAAAGACCCCAGAGCCAAGCTTACCCGACACTATACCGAAGATATCCCGGACGTCAGCCTGTGCGAGATTAGTATGGCTCTCAAACAGCTGAAAAACAACAAGGCGGCGGGTGACGATGGAATCACTACAGAACTTCTGAGAGCGGGCGGTAAGCCGATACTCAAAGTCCTCCAGAAGCTCTTTAATTCCGTCATCGTCCAGGGCAGAACGCCAAAGACATGGAACATAAGTGAGGTGATCTTGTTCTTTAAAAAGGGTGACAAGTCCCTCTTAAAGAACTATAGACCCATCTCGCTTCTGAGTCATGTCTATAAGCTGTTTTCGAGAGTCCTTACGAATCGTCTCGCTCGCAAGTTCGACGACTTCCAACCTCCCGAACAAGCCGGGTTCCGAAAAGGCTTTAGCACCATAGACCACATCCATACGCTGCGGCAGGTTATACAGAAGACTGAGGAGTATAATGAGCCACTTTGCTTGGCGTTCGTGGACTATGAGAAAGCCTTTGATTCGATTGAAACCTGGGCGGTGCTGCAGTCTCTCCAAAGGTGCCAAGTGGACTATAGGTATATCGAGGTGTTGAGGTACTTATACCAAAATGCCACCATGACGATCCGAGTACAGAACCAGAACACAAATCCTATCCAACTGCAGCGTGGTGTGAGACAGGGAGACGTTATTTCTCCGAAACTGTTCACAGCTGCGTTGGAGGACATCTTTAAGCTCTTGGACTGGAAAGGACTCGGCATCAACATTAATGGCCAGTACCTAACACACCTTCGTTTTGCCGATGATATAGTCCTTATGGCTGAGACCATGGAAGACCTGAACACAATGCTCGAAGATCTCCGTAGTGCTTCCCAAAGAGTGGGTCTTAGGATGAACATGGATAAGACGAAAATTATGTCAAATGCCCATGTTGTACCCTCTCCAGTTCATGTTGGGAACACTACACTTGAAGTTGTTGACCATTACGTATACCTAGGACAGGCAGTCCAGTTAGGTAGGTCCAACTTCGAGAAAGAGATCTCTCGTCGAATCCAACTCGGGTGGGCAGCATTCGGGAAGCTTCGAAAAATCTTCGCGTCCGACTTACCTCAGTGTCTCAAGACGAAAGTCTATGAACAGTGTGTGTTGCCAGTGATGACCTACGGCAGTGAAACGTGGCCGCTAACTATGGGTCTCATAAGGAGGCTCAAGGTCACTCAGCGTGCAATGGAGAGAGCCATGCTCGGCGTTTCCCTACGTGATCAAATCAGAAACGAGGAGATCCGCAGGAGAACTAAAGTAACCGACATCGCTCGAAGGATTGCTCAGCTGAAGTGGCAATGGGCGGGACACATAGCGAGAAGAACCGATGGCCGTTGGGGCAGAAAGGTTCTGGAATGGCGACCGCGCACCGGACGACGCTCCGTGGGTAGGCCCCCGACAAGGTGGACCGACGATCTGGTGGAGGTCGCGGAAAGCCAGTGGATGCAGGCAGCGCAGGACCGATCGTTGTGGAGATCCTTAGGGGAGGCCTATACCCAGCAGTGGGTGTCGTGTGGCTGATATGATGATGATGATGATGATGCCATGAAGTCTAGTCCTACCAATGCATTGCAGGTTGAATGCTGCGACCCACCACTGCACTTGAGACGGCAATTTCTATATGACAAGTTCTTTTTCCGTACTCTACAGTTTAACAACCATCCTTTACTTGACAAACTGCAGTGTTTATATGAGTTGTACCAAGAGTCAAGTTATTGGACACATAAATCTCCTCCATGTCTTTTAGTTAGCTATCAAAAATATTTATCTTTAAACTCTCCTACTTACCGATCTAATTTTCTTCCTTTATTTAGTATTAGTTATGATTCATTAATCTATCCTTTAGTCATCCATCTTAATTTTGACAAAAATGGAAGCCCTAAAACTGAATTCAACCATCTTATTGAATCCAAGTTCAAGGATTTCCATTATATATTCACTGATGCTTCTAAGCATTCCACCTCTGAGTGTGTTGGTATAGGAGTGTACCATTCTCAATCTAATATTGTGCAAAAAGTGAAGCTGCCACCCGAGTCATCGGTCTATTCTGGCGAATGTCTAGGAATTTTAAAAGCTGTTGAATTCATAAAAGTTATGAAATTAAACAAGACTGTGATATTTTCAGATTCGAAAAGTTGCCTACAGGCTTCACAAAAAAATCCATTTATCTTAAAACTATACTCTCCTTTGATTTTCGATATCAGAAAAATCACAAAAGAATGTCTGGATAAAGGCTTACACATAGAATTCACGTGGATTCCGGGACATTCAAACATTGATGGCAATGTTATCGCAGATAAACTTGCTCACGATGCGGTGTCTTGTGGAGATGTTTATCCTTATCAAAATTACTGTCAAGATCTGTTAACACTTCCCAAAACATATTTACAGGACAATTGGAAAAATACATGGGAATACAGTCAGCAAACAAGGGGCAGATTTTATTATCAAATACAAAAAAATATCCCCACGAAACCTTGGTTTTCAATAATGAAGTTTGGCAAAATGGAAACATCTATCATCATTCGCTTAAGATTAGGCCATGCCTGTACACCATCGCATCTTGCCAAGCTCCATATCGTTAACGACCCTGGCTGTGAGTGCGGGTTGGACGAGGGAAACCCGAATCATATAATATTAGCTTGTCCAAAATACAACAGAGATGATTTTTGGAAGGACCTACTAACGCTTCGTGTTCCATTCCCGACCAGTATTGTAACTCTATTATCTTCTAATGATCGCAATGTATATAAATGTATAATATCCTTCCTTATCCTTAACAATATTAAACTATAAACGCACTATGTATATAATCCTATTTATGTAAATACCTACTAAAAAGTTTTCCTGATCCCACCTAAATTCCCTTATCCTAATTCCATTTCTTCCTAATTCCGTTTCCCTAATTTTTACTCGACATTGGCAAATGTACTGATCGTACGAGCCAGAAAAAAAAAAAAAACTCTTTGGAAAGATTCCGCCAAGGCGCCAAAGAGAAGTTGTCAAAATATTTGTTGACATAATTTTATAAATGTTTTTTATGTACAAGCACAGACTACATGTGTACAAGTGGATGTACAGATCAGGGTCTACAGATTGGGCGACATATCGCCAATTGGGCTATCTTTGGGACCGTCGCGGCTACTAAGAATTCTGGAATGGCGACTTATCGCCTGTTGGGCGACACGTTTTTCAACTTATTGTTATGAGTTTACATAGTTTTCTCTATGTGTTCTCTAGTCTAGTTTTCTATGCGCACGGGGTGGGTAAGTAAGTGAACAAACAATCAAACAAAAAGTGAAAATGGGGTAAATAATAATATAAATAATCGTAATTCCAGTGTAATAAAACAGTAGCATGACACGTTTAAACGTTTTTTTTTTGTTTTTTTTTTCAAATTGGGCTACTTTGGGCTATCTTTTCATCGCAAGTGGCGACTTGACTATAGTTGGGCATCTGGCAACCCTGGTACAGATCGTTGATCGAAGTCGTAAGTTCAAGCTTGAAAAATATATTTTATTAGTTCAGATCAAGTTCAGATCTTAACAGCCAACTCGCGGAAAGAATGTTTACGTTAACCTCAAAAGTACTCTTTTATTACATGTTTTATAAATATAAGAATATCATTGATAGCTTACCTATGTTGTTCAAGTTGTATTTATGGTGTTAATTTACTGAAACTTAACGTATTTGTGGAATAATTACGAAAAATGAGCAAAGTTTTGTTTACAAACATTCTTTCCACGAGTTGGCTGGAGGGTACCAATCTTTAGACAATTTTTAAGATCTGAACTTGTTGAACCGATGTTGTCTTAAGATCACAGCCTTTGGAACTCCTGGTAAAAACCTTATCAAAACGATATCACTGATCTAAACGTGTTCAAAAGATATAAGTTTCTATGGTTTGTATTTGAAATTAGGACCCATGGCAATTTGTTTTTTTTATTAAGCACCCGGTAGGTAGGTACCTACTTTACAATAAGTGCGTGCGTATGATTCACTAGCGGCCGCCCGTGATTTCGTCTGCATGATAAGTATTTTTGCCATCCCTCGAAAACAGTAAATACTTTTATTCTAGATACCTTCCACCCGCGATATCTTCCACGTGGACACGGTAGAGAAATTTCTTTACCGTGGCATAGAGCGTAGACAATAGAAAAATTCCCAGGTACCTTGGTATCCTTTTTGCCTGCGATTTAACAATAAGGCTACCAGTTTAAATGATCTCCTTAGTGTGTGAAATCTAGTACTACGGAGAGTTCAAGCTGTTTCCCAGGTTCTACCCACCCGAATTAGATGAAATATAGCTTAGGTTTTAAGTTAGACCCTATGCTACCAAACCAGTGTTTCTTTCAGGTACTAGTTCGGGGGGGCAGTGCCCCCCCAGAGCAGCCTTAGTGCCCCCCGGAGAAAAATGAGTTGTGTGTAGGTAGACGGACAAACTAGTGTAGTGATCGACAGTCGAGCTCCCCCTAACCACTTAATTGCCCCCCCAGAGAATTTTGTCTGAAAGAAACACTGTACCAAACTGTGAAAATCCCATCAAAATCTATTCAGTGGCTTTTGAGTTATTTGCGCACAAGCATAGAGTCTTCTGTTTTATTATATGTATAGATGTTGTGATGTCCTGTGCAATTGTCTACCGTCCCTTGTCCTGTTTTGTTTCAGGTCTCATCTCCCAAAAAATATGGGGAATGTTCTAGTGACCAGTTTGTGCCAATTTGCTATTGGGGAGGTGGTGGAGAGAGCGTAAGTATCATTTATATTATTTCCTTTCTTATAATAATACTTATTGTTAATGTTCTGTGACTTGGCCGTTGAGTTCGAATCACGAAAGATGACCACAAATGGCGCTCATCTTCGCGTCTTAACTCACGAAGAAAAGACTTTACACAAAATAATATTTCATATTGATATAGATATATCGATATTATTTAAATATATGAGATCTTATTTTGTCTAAAGTCATTTCTTCATGAGTTATGACGCGAAGATGGACGCCATTTGTGGTCATCTTTACACAATACAATAGGGAACCGGACAACTTTTCAGGTAGTGTTTAATAATCTTTATTCATAAATATAGCCATAAAAAATAATATTTTAATTAAATAAATCCTTTGGAGTACTTAAAAACGTCAAAAACATAATTTATTTAAAAATACACAATACAAGTAAACAAACTACAAGCCATATTACAAGTGATCTGATCAGTGCTTGGTGCTTGGATAAATTAAGGTTTTGTAGTTCTTAATCATCATGGACCGAAAAATATATTGTTGGTGTGTTGTAATACATCAGTATCTACTCCAAATAAAATTTTCATTGACCTCGAAAACCAGACATACGAAAGAAATGGTTAGACCTAGCAAGACGAAAGCACAGCCGTGACACACTCTGTACGTGAGAGTTTGAGCGCCAGCGACCTTGAGCCAGAGCGTGTAAGCGCTAGGGTTGATACCGAAATGGAATTTAGACTTGTGGCAAAGGAAATTACATAGTACCTAGGTATGTTAGGAAATAAACTTGTGCAAGGACATGTTAATGAAAGATAGGTTTGATTTATATTAAGTTTTTGTAATCTTTTAATTATATTAGGTAAGTACACATCATAAATTGCAACCCTTATACTTTATTTTCTGTTATTTATCATATAATAATTTTTTTAATTTCTTAACGTGTTAATGAAGGAAAGGTTTGATTTATAATCATTTTTATTAGGGTTCCGTACCCAAAGGGTAAAAAACGGGACCCTATTACTAAGACTCCGCTGTCTGTCTGTCTGTCACCAGGCTGTATCTCATGAACCGTGTTAGCTGGACAGTTGAAATTTTAACAGATGGTGTATTTCTGTTGCCGATAAAACAACAAATACTAAAAACAGAATAAAATAAATATTTAAGGGGGGATCCCATAAAAGAAAAGTCCTTTTTTTTTGCCGTTTTTTGGTACGGAACCCTTTGTGCGCGAGTCCGGCTCGCACTTGGCCGGTTTTTTTATTTATTGTCAATTTTACCTACTTGCGAGTTTACGAGGTTTAATCGTCTGAAATCCTTATTTTCAGAGCCTTTTTTTATAATTAAAGTCAGGTTAAAGGAACGGTAAGGGCATGACTAATATTTCGTATATTTTAACTTATAAAATAGTCGGCCAAACAATAATTGTACGTTTTTTTTTTTTTTTTTTTTTATCTTTATTTTTTTATAGAGGGTTTAGTCACACAGTGACTATGCCACCCTCGTGAGAACATACAATTAACAATTTTACTTATAACTAATTATTATAGAACCTGATTTCGACGTACAATAATCATTTTGGACAAATTGTACAGCATCCTGGCCTCGTCGGATAAGGGCGACGCCAGGATACTGTTAATTTTACCTACATTAAAATCACGAGGGAATAGTTGCGTTCGCAACTCCTCGCCTCTGACACATTCCACCAAAAGGTGGTGTACATCTTCCACAACATTACACACAGAACACATAGGTGTACTGACTTTGCCCATAAGGAAGGCAAAAGCATTTAGTGGGACATGTCCAGAGCGTAGTCTTAGAGCCATAATCAAGTCAGCTCTGCCCAAATAGGCATGATCGATCCAGGGGAGTCTATGTATATTAGGTTGGATTGTTCTGTACCAAATACCCTTGGTTAATGATCTTTGGTCGAAGTATTCTGTCCAAAGCTGATGGCAGCGTCTTTTAACAACGATAAACAGATCAGTGAAGATAGTATCACATAAAAGTTCTAAGCCGTCAACCATAGCCTCCCTAGCGAGTCGATCTGCCGTCTCATTCTCAATCACGCCTATATGGGATGGGATCCATTGCAAAATTACATTCTTATTCTTATTATTCAGTTTTACAAGACATTTTAAAATCGTGTAAGCTATAGGTACGCCTCTCTTTTTTTTGGTGCATCCAATCAAATGTTGCAGGGCGCTCTTGGAGTCAGACAAAATCACATAATCGCCATCACCGCAGGAATCTACATAAGACAAAGCCTCAGATATTGCGAAAAGTTCAGCTTGCATTATGCTCATATAACAGTTTAGTTTAATTTTAACTGGAAAATTTGTCTGTGGATCGAAGAAGGCCGCTCCAACATTAGATGCATCTTTTGAGGCGTCGGTAAAAATTTTGTAGTAATTACTATAATAATCATTCAGGAATCGTGTAGTTATAATTCTAAGGTTATGAGAGTTATATTGTTTTTTACCTTTATTAACATTATCTATATTTGGCTTAACAATTTTAGAAAGATCCACATTGGTAACCCAAGTGTCAAGTGAAAATAATTCTAATTGAGAACTAGTGTTAACCTGTGTGCTTTGAAGGTATTCATGAGTAGTAGCTAGCAATGGCTTCTTTTTGTTTCTCCAATACTGTGTGTTTTTTATTAGATCTGTTAATTTGTCTAGTATGGTTATCATATTGTTTTTGGTAAATGATTTGGAAGAAAGATAGAATTTACCTGCCAAGTATTGTCTACGAATATCTAACGGTTGAATGTAAAGTTCATTTTCCATTATATGTATGGCGGTACTTTTGATGAAGCCCCCAATAAGTCTCATAAAAATGTTTTGTATTTTATCTAATTTAGTTAATTGAGTCTGTGACGCATTTTCATAAAAGAAACACGCATAGTCCAGCCTGCTCCTCACCAAAGAAATATATAACCTCCTCATGTGAATCGGGTGTACACCCCATTTGCTACCGGCAAGCACTTTGAATATGTTGACAAATTTCAAAGCCTTTTCTCTCGTTTCTTTGATGTGCTTTGACCACCGCAAAGTACGATCCAGCCAAATTCCCAAGTACTTTACATTGTCCACAACCGGTAGAGATATATCATTAATTCGTATATCAATAGATTCCCTTCTAAATCCGCGTTTAAATATGCAAAGTTTACTTTTCGATTCTGATATTTCCAACCCTAGCTGTGAGAGTATATTACATAGTGAATTTAAAGCCAGCTGTAATTCTCGTTCAATGTTACCTAAATTGTTTCCGGTTGTGTACAATACAAAGTCATCGGCATATTGTGATACTGACACATTATGTAGCTCCTTACAGATCGAAGCTGTAGCGATGTTAAACAAGAGAGGAGAGAGTGGGTCACCCTGAGCTAAACCTCGCCCTGTGGAACGGCACAGTGTGTAGTTGTTTAAACGTATTTTAAGACATCTTTCTTTAAGATAATTCCAAAGATAAGTGCACATCAACTTTCCCACCCCCAACTGGTCCATTTTCTGCAATAGAGCGCCCAAATCTACATTATTATATGCGTCGTATATGTCTATAAAACAGCCAACTGTGCTAAGATTGTTAGTAAATCCTGTTTGTATGGATAAAATTAAATTTGCCAAATTGTCCATAGTTGAACGGCATTTTCTAAATCCCGTTGTGTTATTAGATAAAATTTTATGTTTTTCTATGAACCATTCTAACCTATTCATTAGAATGGTATGAAAAACTTTGCACAAGCAGGAGATCATCGCTATTGGTCTAAGTGATGTTAAACTATTGGGATCTCGGCCCGGTTTAGGTATAGGTACAATAGGGATGTCACGCCATTGAGAAGGAACAAATCCTTGCGCATAAAATTGGTTGTATAAAGACAACAATATTTCTTTTGCATTTTTTGGCAGGTGTTTAATCATCGAATACGAAATGCTGTCGTATCCAGGAGACGTGTCCTTGGATCGGATGGCATTTTCCAGTTCTTGGATCGTTATATTTACCTCGATGCTGGGATTGTGGGATGAAAAAGACAAGTCGCAATTACTCGCGTAGTCTGGAGTTAATTTTCGCAGTAGTTGTGTGGCTTTATTTTCATCTACATGATTTCTGCGCGGTTTATAGCCCTTGACCCATCCCATTTTTCTCCAAACCTCATGTGAGGAGGATGATTCATCCAATGATGAACAAAGAGACATCCACGAGGAAGACCTGGCTTTGCGCATGAGGTTCTGAGCCAAACTAATTTTCTCTTTAAGGGCGTCTGAGTTCTGAGGGGTGGGGTTACGTCTGAACGCGGCTAGTGCCAAGCGACGTTCGGCAACACACTTAGATAGCTCAACATTCCAGTATTTTCTGGGGGTGAACTTATTACTGGGGTTTTGGTTAATTTTTATGAAAGGAATGTGTAAGTCAGCAGCTAAGTACATATAATCTACAAACATGTTATAGCCATTTTGTAAATCATCCTCAAGTTGAAATTCGCTGAATAAATCTGATAACACAGTCCTGTATGCTACCCAGTCCGCTTTTTTTAGATTTCTGTGCAACATATGTAAAGAACTTACCTCGAAGTTAGAAGATATTTTGATCATGGCGTGATCGCTGCCTAATGTCTCATTTAACGTAGTCCAGTTAAGCTTGAGCGCTACGTCACATGATATAAGTGACAAATCCGGAGCAGTTCGTTGAATACGGTTATTTACCAGTTTTATACGTGTCGGTGAACCAGTATTTAAAACAGCCAATTGGTGTTCCAATAAAGCATCAAAGATTTGCGTACCCCGGCACTCCGTTTTTGTAGACCAATTGGAATGATGCCCATTAAAATCCCCTAAGAGTAACGTTTTATTTTTACATTTCGAAAAAAGTTCATCCCAATCATTTTTACTTGTTCTTACAGTTTGTGGACAATATATAGAAACTACATAATTTATATCTTGGCAGTTAAATATTTTAACACATATAATTTCAATCTGGGTATTACTGAGTACTAGGCTTTGCAGCTGACATTTTATAGATGAGTGAGTTATTATAGCCACACCGCCAAAGCCATCGTCCCTATCCCCACGAAAAATATTATATCCATTTATTTTAAAAAAAGATTCCGGTTCCAACCATGTTTCACTTAGTGCAGCAATGTGGATCTTTTCCTGAACTAAAATATTTTCAAATGCGATTAATTTTGGGCGTACACTTTGAGCATTCCACTGGATTATATTAAGTTTGATCAAGTCCTTAGCCATTAAATAAATCTAAAAGTTTCTTCAATATAGGCCACTCTGCAACGTTATCGACAACTACTAAAATTAACCACTGTACACAGCACTTAATCACCTCTCGTATTTTGGCTGGTATTGAATGATTTCTTAAAAAAATAATCTCTTTTAGTCTGGATAGCAGCTCATCAAAGTTTACGTCATTTTTCTTCCCATGTGATGACTCTGTATTTGAAAAATTACAGTTGGTGGGGTCAGTATTGGTTTGGTCTGTACTTAGAGAAACCATTGGGGTGCTCGGTCTATGAGATTTTCTGTAAGGGGGATGAGAAGAGAATCCGCTGTTGGGTTGCTTCTTAGGTGTTACAGATGTCTTCATGACGTTGGCGTAGGTCGGTGAGCTGCACGAAATTGGGGTTGGTCCTATATTGGCAGTCGGAGTAAAGATGTTTGGCTGGCTCACTTGAGTGTAACCTTCAGTTCTGGATATACTGGGTGGAACGTACATAGTCAAAGCTCTCCTATACGTGCAATTAAATTCAGCCATTAGATTTCTCAGCTTTTTTTCTTTAAGAAACGCTGGGCATGATTTATATAAGGCCATGTGACTTCCCTTACAGTTAACACATGTGAATGTTTGGGTTTCGCAGTTGGCATGATTATCTCCGCATTTTGGACAAATTAGATTTTTTAGCGAACATGTCTTAGTTGTGTGCCCGAATTTCCAGCATTTGCTACATTGTGTCACAGGAAAAATATATGGGGCTACCGCTATTCTTAAGTCATCCACCATTACATAGGACGGTAACTGAGATCCTTTAAAGCACAGGCGTATTGCTTCGCTCGGGAGCCACGGTTCTCCGTTTTCATATTTATTGATATTTCGTTTTTTTAGGCGGTAAGCTGCTATTATTTGAAATCCTTCGGGGCATTTAACATTTTCCATTATACTTTGGTCTGACATGTCCATATCTACGTTTTTAATGACTCCATAAGTATTAGAAAGCTCCATAGCTCGAGTAAATCGCCATCCTTTGTCAATAAAGGTCTGGCAAGTTTCTAGCCTTCTGGCAAATTCCTCCTCTTTAAATTCTACTCTTATTCTGTAGTGATTAATGTATTTAATTTTTGTTATTCCTTTAATATCTTCCTCTTTGAGTAATCTCGCTAAAGAAAATTGCTTAGGTAACATTTCCTTATTATATTATATATAGCTCGATTACCACTGACTGACTGATTGACATGATTGTTCTCCCAGAAGGAGGTGGAAAAGGGTATAATGATGTTTGGGGAAAATGTACAATACCCCAATCGAACTGGGGAAAAATTATGACATTTGGGAAAAACAAGATGGCGGCTGTGGCGAAGTTTGTAACTTTTTTGTTTTCTAACCGATTTTATTCAAACTTGCAAGAGTGGTAGATTTTGACATTTAAAATTGAGAAAAATATAAAAAAAATGCAAAAACAAAATGGCGGCCGTGCTGGAGAGTTTTGAAAATTTTGATTTTTGGACCCCAAACCGCGGGGCCACAACTCTAAAGTGTTATTTGATTTAAGAAAAAAAACTTTATTGTTTCACCACAATTACCCTCAAATTTTACCAATCGGGGAAACTTTTTAAAAATTCAAGATGGCGCCTGTCGTAGAGGCCATTTTGTTTGGGGTACGAAAACACGCCATTTTTAAAGTCGATTTTCTTCCAGATGGCAACACCGCAGCGCTTTGAGGTTCAAAAAACGGCTATAGCTATAGGTACAAGGTATTCATTAGTAAAATATTTTTACCCCATTTCGGGGTAACTTTTGAGATTTACCCCAAAATGCAAAAAAGTGAAATAACCACTTTTTGACAATTTCGAGTATAAGGACTTGTGTATAGTCTGTATACAAATGACTTTATGGTATTTTGGTTGGCAACGTCTGGCAACCCTAGAAAATGCTAAGGAAAAAGACATTTTCGTGATACCCTTTTTTCAAGTCCTATTGCGGCGGCTGAGTGCAAGTGAGAAAAAAAATCAAAACGTCATTGCACGCAGTTTATGTTGCTTAGTATAGGAAAAATATGAAATATAAAAAAAAACAACATGGCGGACGCGGTGGCGGCCATTTTGTAAATTTTATACATTTTTTAAATATGTCAAGGCTATTTTGAGGCAGTTTACGACAATTGAGAAAGTTGGCATGTATTGACAAATTACGCAAATTATAGAGAAGTATTGCCTTGTGAAAAAAAAATACCCATTTTTAGGGTACTTTTTGAGATTTACCCCAAAAAAGTGAAAAATAGAAAAAGCGGCATTTTTAAATATTTTTTATCAAAAACCATTAAATTTTGCAAATACTAATGGAATTTGACTATTTTTATATCGAAAAGATGGCAACACTTGAATTTAAAGTAAGGGTAATTTCCAAGTACCTTACATTTTTATTACCCAAAAGGAGCATTTGTAGATGGGTACAATGTACGGAAAAAGTATTTAGAATTTAGATAACAATTAGAAAAAAAAATTTAAAGTGGAAGTCCAGGTCAAGATCCTCATGACGGAGAACTGCCCGCCAAAATGGTACTACATAGGTAGATGGTGCTCAAACTAAAGTTGTAGAGGACTCTAAGCAGATCCTGAAGCGAGAAAAAAAAATCAAAATGGTCGAAAAACAAAATGGCCGCCATACAAATTTACAGAAAACCCAGCATATTATACAGCTCGATTACTCACTTACTGACTGACTCACTGATTAAAATAATTGTTCTCCCAGAAGGAGGTGAAAAATGGTATAATGATATTTTAAGAAAATGTGCAAAAAAAAAAACAATATGGCGGACGCGGTGGCGGCCATTTTGTAAATTTTATACATTTTTAAAAATATTATAAGGCTATTTTGAGGCAGTTTACGACAATTGAGAAAGTTGGCATGTACTGAGAAATTATGCATATTATGAAGAAGTATTGAAAAAAAAAACCATTTTTAGGGTGCTTTTTGAGATTTACCCCAAAAAAGTGAAAAATAGAAAATTATTAATTATACTATATATAGCTCGATTACCACTTACTGACTGATTGACATGATTGTTCTCCCAGAAGGAGGTGGAAAAGGGTATAATGATGTTTGGGGAAAATGTGCAATACCCCAATCGAACTGGGGAAAAATTATGACATTTGGAAAAAACAAGATGGCGGCTGTGGCGAAATTTGTAACTTTTTTGTTTTCCAATCGATTTTTTTAAAACTTGCAAGAGTAGTAGATTTTGACATTTAAGATAAGGAAAAATATTTAAAAAATAAAAAAACAAAATGGCGGCCGCTTTGGAGAGTTTTGAAAAATTCAATTTTTAGACCCTAAACCGCAGGGCCACAACTCTAAAGTGTTATTTGATTTAAGAAAAAAAAACTTTACTGTTTCATCACAATTACCCTCAAATTTACCCAATCGGGGAAACTTTTTAAAAATTCAAGATGGCGCCTGTCGTAGAGGCCATTTTGTTTGGGGTACGAAAACACGCCATTTTTAAAGTCGATTTTCTTCCAGATGGCAACACCGGAGCGCTTTGAGGTTTATAAAACGGCTATAGCTATAGGTACAAGGTGTTCATTAGTAAAATATTTTTACCCCATTTCGGGGTAACTTTTGAGATTTACCCCAAAATGCAAAAAAGTGAAATAACCACTTTTTGACAATTTCGAGTATGAGGACTTGTGTATAGTCTGTATACAAATGACTTTATGGTATTTTGGTTGGCAACGTCTGGCAACCCTAGAAACTGCTAAGGAAAAAGACATTTTCGAGATACCCTTTTTTCAAGTCCTATTGCGGCGGCTGAGTGCAAGTGAGAAAAAAAATCAAAACGTCATTGCACGCAGTTTATATTGCTTAGTATAGGAAAAATATGAAATATAAAAAAAACAACATTGCGGACGCGGTGGCGGCCATTTTGTAAATTTTATACATTTTTTAAATATGTCAAGGCTATTTTGAGGCAGTTTACGACAATTGAGAAAGTTGGCATGTACTGACAAATTACGCAAATTATGGAGAAGTATTGCCTTGTGAAAAAAAAATACCTATTTTTATGGTACTTTTTGAGATTTACCCCAAAAAAGTGAAAAATAGAAAAAGCGGCATTTTTTAATATTTTTTATCAAAAATCATTAAATTTTGCAAATACTAATGGAATTTGACTATTTGTATATCAAAAAGATGGCAACACTGAAATTGAAAGAAGGATGAGTTTCCAAGAACCTTACATTTTTATTACCTAAAAGGAGCATTTGTAGATGTGTACAATGTACAGAAAAAGTGTTTAGAATTTAGATAACAATCATCATCATCATCATCATCATATCAGCCACACGACACCCACTGCTGGGTATAGGCCTCCCCTAAGGATCTCCACAACGATCGGTCCTGCGCTGCCTGCATCCACTGGCTTTCCGCGACCTCCACCAGATCGTCGGTCCACCTTGTCGGGGGCCTACCCACGGAGCGTCGTCCGGTGCGCGGTCGCCATTCCAGAACCTTTCTGCCCCAACGGCCATCGGTTCTTCTCGCTATGTGTCCCGCCCATTGCCACTTCAGCTGAGCAATCCTTCGAGCAATGTCGGTTACTTTAGTTCTCCTGCGGATCTCCTCGTTTCTGATTTGATCACGTAGGGAAACGCCGAGCATGGCTCTCTCCATTGCACGCTGAGTGACCTTGAGCCTCCTTATGAGACCCATAGTTAGCGGCCACGTTTCACTGCCGTAGGTCATCACTGGCAACACACACTGTTCATAGACTTTCGTCTTGAGACACTGAGGTAAGTCGGACGCGAAGATTTTTCGAAGCTTCCCGAATGCTGCCCACCCGAGTTGGATTCGACGAGAGATCTCTTTCTCGAAGTTGGACCTACCTAACTGGACTGCCTGTCCTAGGTATACGTAATGGTCAACAACTTCAAGTGTAGTGTTCCCAACATGAACTGGAGAGGGTACCACTGAGAGGGTACCCTCTCCAGATAACAATTAGAAAAAAAAATTAAAGAGGAAGTCCAGGTCAAGATCCTCATGACGGAGAACTGCCCGCCAAAATGGTACTACATAGGTAGGTGGTGCTCAAACTAAAGTTGTAGAGGACTCTAAGCAGATCCTGAAGCGAGAAAAAAAAATCAAAATGGTCGAAAAACAAAATGGCCGCCATACAAATTTACAGAAAACCCAGCATATACAGCTCGATTACTCACTTACTGACTGACTCACTGATTAAAATAATTGTTCTCCCAGAAGGAGGTGAAAAATGGTATAATGATATTTCAGGAAAATGTGCAAAACCCCAATCGAACTGGGGAAAAATTATGATATTTGGGAAAAACATGATGGCGGCTGTGGCGAAGTTTGTAACTTTTTTGTTTTCTAACCGATTTTGTTTAAACTTACAAGAGTGGTAGATTTTAATATTTAAAATTGAGAAACTTAAGAAAAAACCTCAAAAACAAAATGGCGGCCACGCTGGAGAGTTTTGAAAAATTCGATTTTTGGGCCTCAAACCGCGGGGCCACTACTCTGAAGTGTTGTTTGGTTAAAGAAAATAAACCTTATTGTTTCACCATAATTACCCTTAAATTCTACCAATTGGGGAAACTTTTTAAAAATTCAAGATGGCGCCTGTCGTAGAGGCCATTTTGTTTGGGGTACGAAAACACGCCATTTTTAAAGTCGATTTTCTTCCAGATGGCAGCACCGGAGCGCTTTGATGTTCATAGAACGGCTGTAGATATAGATACAATGTATTGATTAATAGAGTATTTTTACCCCATTTCGGGTTAACTTTTGAGATTTACCCCAAAGTGCAAAAAAGTTAAATAACCACTTTTTGAAAATTTCACGTATGAGAAATTGAGTTTGAAAACGTCTGGCAACCCTGAAACCTGCAGAGGAAAAAGTCATTTTCGAGATACCCTTTTTTCAAGTTCTATTGCGGCAACTGGGTGCAAGTAAGAAAGAAAATCGAAATGTCATTGGACGCACTATATGCTTTAAAATATAGGAAAAATATGAAATATAGAAAAATCAATATGGCGGACGCGGTGGCGGCCATTATGTAAATTTTTTTTTTTTTTTAATATTTCAAGGCTATTTTGAGGCAGTTTCCGACAATTGAGAAAGTTGGCATGTATTAAAATATAGAAAAAAAACGGCATTTTTTATCAAAAACCATTCGATTTTGCCAATACTAATGACATTTGAATAAGTTTATTTTCCAAGAACCCTGGAAACTGTTGAGGAAAAAGTCATTTTGAATGAAACGAAATACATTTATTTGCGTTAATTGTGGTTACATTACAAGATGTTCTGTAGATCAGTTGGAATCGCACAATTAGCTGTTTCCAGCATGCAAAATTATGTTACAATACAAATACATTACATACAAACAGTTTAATAATATTCAATTACCTACTATTAAAATATCCATCAAGGCAGTAAGGGCTGAGAGCAATCAGCCATTTGCGCAACTTTCTCAGAAACAATTTTGTGGGTAGTTATCTAATCTCTTTAGGAATTTTATTATAAATAGTAATCGACATTACATAACAATTTTTCCTTTACAAAGCACTATTTGATTTAGGGATTTTAAGTCTATTGGATTATGGTAGTTTAACTTTTCAAAAAAATTTGGATGGTGCCGTATAAAGCTTGCTACTTCCATGATATATAAACCTGTTAAAGTCAATAATTTTAGTTGACTAAACAAAGGGCGACAACTCTCCATAGGACCTGCGCCACAGATAGCTCTTAGACACTTTTTCTGTAAAATGAAAGCCTTATTGATTCAGGGGATCTACCCCACAATATAAGACCGTATCGCAGCACAGAAGCTACATAGCCATAGTAAGCGGTAAGAGCTACTTTCTTCCCTGCTACGCATCTTAGTCTCCTTAAAACGAAAACGAATTTGTTTAATTTTCGAGATATCTTTTTTGAAGTTCTATTGCGGCGGCTGGATGCAAGTGAGAAAAAAAACCAAAACGTAATATATGCTGCAAAATATAGGAAAAATATGAACAATAAAAAAAAACAATATGGCGGACGCGCTGGTGGCCATTTCGTAAATTTTATATTTTTTAAGAATACTTAGTGTATGTCTAACAAAGATATACATACATTGTCTCGTGTGTTCGTGCATAAGGGTACAGACGTCGGTATCACGAGAGCTGAGGGCGAGTGTGGATGTTGTACCAGTTTATGTGCGTGCATTGCCGAGCCTGTGATTTATGAGAGAAACTGCAGTCCCCACAAGTGGGGCTATTTCGAGGCAGTTTACGATACTTGAAAAAGTTGGCATGTATTGACGAATGTAACTACATAATTAAAGAGAGAAAAAAAAATACCCATTTTCAGGGTACTTTTCGAGATTTACCCTAAAATTTTGAAAAATAGAAATAGCGGCATTTTTAAATATTTTTTACCAAAAACCATTAGATTTTGCCAATACTAATGACATTTGACTATTTTTATATCGAAAAGAGGGCAACACTGAAATTGAAAGTAAGATTTATTTTCCAAGTACCTCACATTTTTATCACCAAATAGGAGCATTTGTAGAGGGGTACATTGTATGGAAAAAGTATTCAAAATGTAGAAAACTATTAGAAAAAAAATAATGTGGAAGTCCAGGTCAAGATCCTCATGACAGGGTACTTCCCGCCAAAATGGTACTACATAGATAGATGATGCTCAAACAAAAGTTGTAGAGGATTCTAAGCAGATCCTAAGGCAAGAAAAAAAATCAAAATGGCGGAAAAACAAAATGGCCGCAACATAAAATCACAGAAAACCCAGCATATACATATAGCTCGATTACCACTCACTCACTTCTTCTTTTCGAGTCGACGGTGACCTCAAACACGGGCAGCCCAAAAAGCCGCAACCGCGATAGCTCGCTCGGAAGCCTTGTGCAGCTCCTCGTCCGTGCAGGTAGTCGTCTGTCTGGGATGACCACAGATGCACTCCGTATCGTGTTCGGAGATATATCCCCACTTCGCAAGATTTGCTTTAGACCTTCCCACCCCAGCCCTGAGACGGTTTAGCGACCTCCAGATGGGCCAGCTGAGATTGTGTCCTTCGGCCAGTCTCTCTTTCACGCCGATGTTCGGGTTTGCGATGTTTGGGCGCGACCGCCACATAGAGAGGCGTGCAGCTTCGGCAGGTTGGTTGAGAGGCTGCACAGAAGCTAGGAAACTTTTCCTCACTCACTGACTGACTCACTCACTGATTGAAATAATTCTTCCGGAAGGAGGTAAAAATGGTATAATGATGTTTGGGGAAAATAATTGCAAAACCTTAATCGAACTTTGGTAAAATTAAATACCACTGACTCATTGACATAATTGTTCTCCCAGAAGGAGGTGGAAAAGGGTATAATGATGTTTGGAGGAAAGTGCAAAACCTCAATCGAACTGGGGAAAAAATATAACATTCGGGAAAAACAAGATGGTGGTTGTGGCGATGTTTGCAATTTTTTTGTTTTTCAACCGATTTTGTTAAAACTTACAAGAGAAGTAGATTTTGAAATATAAAATTTGTAATTTGAAAAAAAAAAAACAATAACAAAATGGCGGACGCTCTGGAGAGTCTGAACTGAAAAAAATATTCAAAATGGCGGAATAACAAAATGGCCGCCATAAAAAATTACAGAAAACCCATCATATCCTGATTGATACTCTCACTCACTGATTGATTGACATCATTGTTCCTCCAGAAGTAGGTGGAAAAAGATAAAGATGTTTGGGTAAAATGTGCAAAACCCCAATCGAACTGGGGAAAAATTATGACATTTGGGAAAACAAGATGCGTGGCTGTGGGGAGATTTGTATTTTTTTTGTTTTTCAACCGATTTTGATCAAACATACAAGAGTGGTTGATTTTGACATTAAATATTAAAAAAGCGAGAAAATGACAAAACCGAATGGCGCGCGTGCTGGAGAGTTCTGAAAAAACATGGATTTTTAGACCGCAAACCGCGGGGCCACATTTTTAAAGTTTTGTTTGGTTAGAGAAAAATATTTTTCCGTTTCACTACAAGAACCCTCATTTATATGACTATGACATGATTATATGATTATGACCAATCTTGGTAAAAAAAAACCAAGATGTTCACTGTTGTAGTGGCCATTTCTTTTGAGGTACGAAATCATGCCAATTTAAATGTCGATTTTCTTTGAAATTTACTCCAAAATGCAAAAAAGTATATCAACTACATTATGGAAATTTCGAGTGAGAGGATTTATTAAACACCAAAACGTCTATATAGAAATGACATTTTGGTGTTACGGTTGACAATGTCTGGATACCCTGCAAACTGCAGAGGAAAAATTCATTTTTGAGATATCCTTTCTTTTTTCAAGTCCTATTGCGACGGCTGGGTGCAAGAGAGAAAGTAAATCGAAACTTAATTGCTTGCAGTATATGTTGCAAAATATAGGAAAGTTATGTCAAATAGAAAAATCAATACAAAGCACGCGGTGGCGGCAATTTTTAAAATTTTATATTTTTTTTTAAATATTTTTAGGCTAATATTTTGAGGCAGTTTACGACACTTGAAAAAGTTGGCATGTATCGACGATTTATGCAACATAACAATGAGTTTTGCCTTGTAGAAAAATACCCAATTTAAAGGTAGTTTTCGAGATTTACAAAACAAATTGAAAAATAGAAATAGCGGCAGTTTTTAATATTTTTTATCTAAAACCATTATTTTTTGCCAATACTTATAGCAATACTGGAATTGAAAGTAAGGTTTATTTTGCAGGTACCGCCACATTCTAAAATGGCATAAAAAAACCGGCCAAGTGCGAGTCGGACTCACGCACGAAGAGTTCCGTACCAAAAAACGGAAAAAAAAATCACGTTTGTTGTATGGGAGCCCCCCTTAAATATTTATTTTATTCAGTTTTTAGTAATGGTTGTTATAGCGGCAACAAATATACATCATCTGTGAAAATTTCAACTGTCTACCTGTTGTCGTTATTAATATAAAGCAAAAAACGGCAAAAAAATTACGTTTGTTGTATGAGAGCCCCCCTTAAATATTTATTTTATTATGTTTTTAGTATTTGTTGTTATAGCGGCAACAGAAATACATCATCTGTGAAAATTTCATTTGTCTAGCTATCACGGTTCATGAGATACAGACAGACAGACAGATGGACGGACAGCGGAGGCTTAGTAATAGGGTCCCGTTTGTACCCTTTGGGTACGGAACCCTAAAAACACGTTCTTTGTATGGAAGCCTCATTTAAATATTTATTTTATTCTGTTTTTAGTGTTTGTTGTTATAGCGGACACAGAAATACATCATCTGTGAAAATTTCAACTGCCTAATAGCTATCACGGTTCATGAGATACAGCCTGGTGACAGACAGACAGACGGACAGCGAAGTCTTAGTAATAGGGTCCCTTTCACCCGTTTTACCCTTTGGGTACGGAACCCTAAAAAGGAGCAATTGAAGAGGGGTATAATAATATGAAAAAGTATTAGGATCAACAAAACTCTCAGAAAAAAATATTATAAGTGGAAGTCTAGGTTAAAATCCGTCAAAAGCGTGGAGGTTCCCGATCCTAAGTGATCGCCCTTGCGCCCCGCTTGCTAGAAAAAAAACGGCGCTCAAATCATTACATCTCGTGTCTCTTGTAATGACGAATCAATGCCCTCCACCTGCGGGATCGAAAAGGCGGCATACAACCACACCCACCGAAGTCCTTTAAATCAGTTACATGCAAACGACCGAACTAGACGTTTAGCTCGCAGGTGCCCGATGAGGTAATTTTATTGAACAGCACAAAGGTACCTAAGCAACAAGCTAGGTATGTTTTTTGCGATGACACGGGCTATCAGATTACTGCCTGTGACAAGTTCAAAAGAGAAGACGTTAACTAACGCTGGGAATGGATTTTTAAGCGCCGACTATGCTTCTGATGCCTGAGCTTGCAATGGTATTCGCCATAAGTTACTTCACCGTGATGACTGAACGAAGGCGGAGACCAAGAGGAAGAAATACCAAAGATTACCGTGGCTACTGCAAACATCTATTTCGGCAAGTGGCAAACAGGTTCTTTTTGAAGGTGCTTCCAATGACCGTCCAGGGGCCTGAAGATAGCTTTAACAGGTGTGCTCTGCTTGATGAAGGGTTCACCGTCCCACTCGTAGAGAGCAGTGTAGCCAACGAGGTAGGAGCCGGAAATCGGAACGTCGACTTGGAGTTTCAGAGGGCAGTGGGCGGCTATAACAACCTGGAAAGCAAGATCGTCTCTCTGACGCTTGTGACAGATACAGGATCCTTCAACCTTGAACGAGTTTATACATTCATATATTATGCTTCAAGACATTTAATTGATGGCAACTTGATTTCTTAGTACGACCACCTCGGTCGACCGACAGTGAACTTGACAGGCCAAGATTATTGGCATTAGATTATACGCCGAGAAATAAAAGAGGGTATAGAGGATGATCCTGTCGCCTCTCTCATTGAACTCGATTGGATCCTGCATGGAGTTTTGTCGTCAATGTCGAGGAAGATTATGCTTGAGTTTGCTTATCACCTTGAGTCTGAGAAAGAGGATGAACTACACCTCTGAGTAGAGAAATACTTCAGATTTGATAGCATTGGCATTAGGAATTCTAAGCTACCTAGATATTCTCCAGATGAACGACGAACGCTTCGCATTCTCACTCGATATTAAGTCGAAGAAAATCCAAGACCACTGGGAGTATGCTTTACTATGGCATTAAGCTTTCGAACAACAAAATAAAAATCGATCACGCTTGATTGAGAAGATGTTGAATAGACCACTCGATGCATAAAATGTTGAAAAAATAATTATGCCAAGAAAATTGAACTGCTCAGTACGGTATCCCCCACATTTTGGGGATCGGAATATTAACAAACCTGGAAAACTTAGACATGTTCTTGGCGCGAAAGCTGAAACTCAAGGAGTGTCACTGAAAACTGAATTAATGACTGGCCCAGATCTACTGAATTCATTAGTTCCAGTCCTGCTTAGTTTCCGAAAGAGAGAATTAGCCATTTTTGCAGAGATCAGGGAAATGTTCCCGCAGGTGAGGTAAATGATTAGAATCAAAACGCTCAGTGCTTCCTTTGGAGGGTAATAAAAAAAAGAAGCCCCCAGAAACTTATAAGATGAACTCAATGACCTTTGGTGTCACATTTGATTCATAAGGCAGGACGTTGTGACATAAGAAGTTGGGCCCTTAATTGGATACCAGCCACAGATATTTTAGGGTTTGGTTTAAACTTGAAGAAGGCAAAGAGATCACCGAAGGTTTGCGACCACCAACAAATCGCGAGATTTCAGTTTTTGACCCAGTTTTTTGCAGAGTTTTTGACCCAGTGTCACTGAAAACTGAATTAATGACTGGCCCAGATCTACTGAATTCATTAGTTCCAGTCCTGCTTAGTTTCCGAAAGAGAGAATTAGCCATTTTTGCAGAGATCAGGGAAATGTTCCTGCAGGTGAGGTAAATGATCAGAATCAAAACGCTCAGTGCTTCCTTTGGAGGGTAATAAAAAAAAGAAGCCCCCAGAAACTTATAAGATGAACTCAATGACCTTTGGTGTTACATTTGATTCATAAGGCAGGACGTTGTGACATAAGAAGTTGGGCCCTTAATTGGAAACCAGCCACAGATATTTTAGGGTTTGGTTTAAACTTGAAGAAGGCAAAGAGATCACCGAAGGTTTGCGACCACCAACAAATCGCGAAATTTCAGTTTTTGACCCACTGGGTTTATTTATACCCCTTTTTGATTAAAGGAAAGATATTGCTACAGTAAGTTTGGTGAACTACGATCAAATGGGAGAGTGGAGATGGCTGTCAGGCAGTCTGAACTTAACTGAAGAAGCAGAGAGTCACAAAATTTAAAGTCATAGGAGTATCATTATTATAACAATATACAAAATTATCATTACATCGTACGGATCCTACGGATCTCCTCATTTCTGCAATCACGCAGGGAAACGCCAAGCATAGCTCTCTCCATTGCACGCTGGGTGATCTTTAGCCTCCTTATGTGACCTATAGTTAGCCACCACTTTTCACTGCCGCAAGTCATCCTTGGCAACACACACTGGTATACTTTCGTCTTGAGTAACGGAGCAGGCACAAAATGGGCATTCAACATGATTTTCGTCTTATCCATGTTCATACTGAGACCTAATCTTTGGGAAGCACTACGGTGATCTTCGAGCATTGTGTTCAGGTCTTCTAAGGTCTTAGCCATAAGAACTATACCATCGCCAAAACGAAGGTGTGTTAGGTCTTGGCCAGTACTGTTGATGCCGAGTCCTTTCCAGTCTAAGAGTTTAAAGATCTCCGAAGTTCTGTAGTAATTTCGTCGTCACTCGCAGCCTTCTTTTTTCAGCTGCTTGAGAGCCATACTAATCTCGTACAGGCTGACATCCGGGATATCTTCGGTGTAGTGTCGGGTAAGCTTGGCTCTATGGTCTTTAGCCTTGCTTTCAACAGGTGTCTGCGTGGAATATAACTGCCTATAGAAACTATCGATCTCCCTCAGAATTTCAGGCTTCGATGAAATGATGCGTCCGTTATCAGTTTTCAGTTTTCAGCTTTATCAACTTTGCACATTAAACGGATCTCTCCCGAAACTTTTGGAAACTTTATTCCTCTTGATAGTCTTTTACGATTCCTATTAAATTGAAGAAGGTCACTCGTCAAATACTTAGTATCTGCCTATTAATCTGCCGATAACGATGATCATCCGCTGAGCTCTAGAGCCTCATTTCACGACTCTGATCCATGAGTACGAGAGTTTGGTTGGAGAGTTTCTTTAGCTTGGAACGGCAGGTCTTAAAGATATAGAACCCTACCGTACGGACAGTATCCAGCACCATGTTGTTTAGATTGTCCACATCTATGTTGTTCTCAAGGGTTTCGAAGCGGTTCTGAAGATATAGTTGAAAGCTTTCGGGGTTTTAGATATGAGCCGGTAATGGTCGGAGCGTGGGTTGTATCAGTTGAGATCTTTCCAGTTTTACGTTGATATTCAATGTGCCACGTACCAATCGGTGATCGCAGTGACATCATTGAAAATTTGCTTTTTCGCCGACATGATAAAATCTCCGTCTGGACTGATCCAGGTCCACTTCCGGCTTTCAGGATTCCTGAAGAAGGACTTCATCATTAAGAGTTTCTCCTTCTCCATAAAGTCGGCCAGCATCTGGCCTCTGGCATTCTGTTGTCCAACTCCAAATTGCCCCACTCTCAGCTCATCACCGCATCGTTTTCCCAACTTTGCAGTAAACTACCCGATCATAACGGTGTACTGGGGTTTACCGTTTGGATATTCTGAGTATAAGGTACGCTACCCTGGTCGAAACCCTTCCGATTGTAATCACGTTGTTGACAAGGGACTTGTGGACGATGACCCGACACCACCTAGGGACTGTTGGTCGCCCTCCCGGTAGTATAGCAAGTTACCGGATTTGAAGATTATCGAGTCCTCTCCCTCTTCGGACTTCAGATAACCCTATGATGTCCCAGTGTAACTTGCTAATAATCGGTTGACTTCGTGTCTAATCTCAGTTTGCGCGTGTTGTAAGTTGCCAGGTGCAGTTTTTGTGGTTGATGGCAGCCGAGCCGCACCCGAGGATTCTTAGCTTTAATTAGATCTTTCACGTAGTAACTATATTAGTTTCTCAATGATTTTCATATCAGCCAGCAAAGTTTTTAGAAAAAATAATAGAGCATTTAGTTTTCACAGTGCATCACCACTGCAAATTGCAGAGAAATTGCAATGTGATTTGACAGGACGGAAATATGCCTATTCCACAATTCGCAGTCCGACTCTCCAAAGTTACTAACAGCCCAACAGGGCGATGCCCGCGGGCTGCTTCAGCAGCCCGCGCACCAGGGCGAAACACTAGTTATACTATATATAGCTCGATTACCACTGACTGACTGATTGACATGATTGTTCTCCCAGAAGGAGGTGGAAAAAGGTATAATGATGTTTTGGGAAAATGTACAATACCCCAATCGAACTGGGGAAAAATTATGACATTTGGGAAAAACAAGATGGCGGCTGTGGCAAAGTTTGTAACTTTTTTGTTTTCCAACCGATTTTATTCAAACTTGCAAGAGTGGTAGATTTTGACATTTATAATTGAGAAAAATATTTAAAAAAAAAAAAAGCAAAATGGCGGCCGCTTTGGAGAGATTTGAAATTTTTGATTTTTGGACCCCAAACCGCGGAGCCACAACTCTAAAGTGTTATTTGATTTAAGAAAAAAAACTTTATTGTTTCACCACAATTACCCTCAAATTTTACCAATCGGAGAAACTTTTTAAAAATTCAAGATGGCGCCTGTCGTAGAGGCCATTTTGTTTGGGGTACGAAAACACGCCACTTTTAAAGTCGATTTTCTTCCAGATGGCAACACTGGAGCGCTTTGAGGTTCATAAAACGGCTATAGCTATAGGTACAAGGTATTCATTAGTAAAATATTTTTACCCCATTTCGGGGTAACTTTTGAGATTTACCCCAAAATGCAAAAAAGTGAAATAACCACTTTTTGACAATTTCGAGTATGAGGACTTGTGTATAGTCTGTATACAAATGACTTTATGGTATTTTGGTTGGCAACGTCTGGCAACCCTAGAAACTGCTAAGGAAAAAGACATTTTCGAGATACCCTTTTTTCAAGTCCTATTGCGGTGACTGGGTGCAAGTGACAAAAAAAAACAAAACGTCATTGCACGCAGTTTATGTTGCTTAGTATGGGAAAAATATGAAATATAAAAAAAACAACATGGCGGACGCGGTGGCGGCCATTTTGTAAATTTTATACATTTTTTAAATATGTCAAAGCTATTTTGAGGCAGTTTGCGACAATTGAGAAAGTCGGCATGTACTGACAAATTACGCATATTATAGAGAAGTATTGCCTTGTGAAAAAAAAATACCCATTTTTAGGGTACTTTTTGAGATTTACCCCAAAAAAGTGAAAAATAGAAAAAGCGGCATTTTTTAATATTTTTTATCAAAAACCATTAAATTTTGCGAATACTAATGACATTTGACTATTTACATATCGAAAAGATGGCAACACTTGAATTTAAAGTAAGGGTAATTTCCAAGTACCTTACATTTTTAATACCCAAAAGGAGCATTTGTAGATGGGTACAATGTACGGAAAAAGTATTTAGAATTTAGATAACAATTAGAAAAAAAAAATTAAAGTGGAAGTCCAGGTCAAGATCCTCATGACGGAGAACTGCCCGCCAAAATGGTACTACATAGGTAGATGGAGCTCAAACTAAAGTTGTAGAGGACTCTAAGCAGATCCTGAAGCGAGAAAAAAAAATCAAAATGGTCGAAAAACAAAATGGCCGCCATACAAATTTACAGAAAACCCAGCATATTATACAGCTCGATTACTCACTTACTGACTGACTCACTGATTAAAATAATTGTTCTCCCAGAAGGAGGTGAAAAATGGTATAATGATATTTAAGGAAAATGTGCAAAACCCCAATCGAACTGGGGAAAAATTATGACATTTGGAAAAACAAGATGGCGGCTGTGGCGAAGTTTGTAACTTTTTTGTTTTCCAACCGATTTTGTTGAAACTTACAAGAGTGGTAGATTTTAATATTTAAAATTGAGAAAAATAAGAAAAAACTCAAAAACAAAATGGCGGCCACGCTGGAGTTTTGAAAAATTCGATTTTTGGGCCCCAAACCGCGGGGTCACAAGTCTAAAGTGTTGTTTGGTTAAGAAAAAAAACCTTATTGTTTCACCACAATTACCCTCAAATTCTACCAATTGGGGAAACTTTTAAAAAATTCAAGATGGCGCCTGTCGTAGAGGCCATTTTGTTTGGGGTACGAAAACACGCCATTTTTAAAGTCGATTTTCTTCCAGATGGCAACACCGGAGCGCTTTAAGGTTCATAGAATTACTGAAGGTATAGATACAATGTATTGATTAATAGAGTATTTTTACCCCATTTCGGGTTAACTTTTGAGATTTACCCCAAAGTGCAAAAAAGTTAAATAACCACTTTTTGAAAATTTCACGTAAGAGGACTTGTGTATAGTCTGTATACAAATGACTTTATGGTATTTTGGTTGGCAACGTCTGGCAACCCTAGAAACTGCTAAGGAAAAAGACATTTTCGAGATACCCTTTTTTCAAGTCCTATTGCGGCGACTGGGTGCAAGTGAGAAAAAAAAACAAAACGTCATTGCACGTAGTTTATGTTGCTTAATATAGGAAAAATATGAAATATAAAAAAAACAATATAGCGGACGCGGTGGCGGCCATTTTGTAAATTTTATACATTTTTTAAATATTTCAAGGCTATTTTGAGGCAGTTTACGACAATTGAGAAAGTTGGCATGTACCGACAAATTATGCATATTATAAAGAAGTTTTGCCTTGTAAAAAAAAATTACCCATTTTTAGGGTACTTTTTGAGATTTACCCCAAAAAATTGAAAAATAGAAAAAGCGGCATTTTTAAATATTTTTTATTAAAAACCATTAGATTTTGCCAATACTAATGACATTTAACTATTTACATATCGAAAAGATGGCAACACTTGAATTTAAAGTAAGGGTAATTTCCAAGTACCTTACATTTTTATTACCCAAAAGGAGCATTTGTAGATGGGTACAATGTACGGAAAAAGTATTTAGAATTTAGATAACAATTAGAAAAAAAAAATTAAAGTGGAAGTCCAGGTCAAGATCCTCATGACGGAGAACTGCCCGCCAAAATGGTACTACATAGGTAGATGGTGCTGAAACTAAAGTTGTAGAGGACTCTAAGTAGATCCTGAAGCGAGAAAAAAAATTCAAAATGGTCGAAAAACAAAATGGCCGCCATACAAATTTACAGAAAACCCAGCATATACAGCTCGATTACTCACTTACTGACTGACTCACTGCTTAAAATAATTGTTCTCCCAGAAGGAGGTGAAAAATAGTATAATGATATTTTAAGAAAATGTGCAAAAAAAAAACAATATGGCGGACGCGGTGGCGGCCATTTTGTAAATTTTATACATTTTTTAAAATATTTTAAGGCTATTTTGAGGCAGTTTACGACAATTGAGAAAGTTGGCATGTACTGAGAAATTATGCATATTGTGAAGAAGTATTGAAAAAAAAAACCCATTTTTACACGACTGCCCAAAGCAAAAAGAGTGTTATGTGTTCAGGGTTAATGTATGTTTGTGGGTATGTGAGTTTCTTTATTCCACCAAAACTTCTAAATGCCTAAACTGATTTGGATAAATGGGGTATCGTTAAAATCCTTACAGCATTCCGAGTGACACTGGCTATATTTTTTTTAGAAAAAATCAATATGGCGACTGTACGAAGCCATTTTCAAATGTGAAAAAAAATTTTTTTCTTCTATTATTACAATATGGGCATCAAATGAAAGGCCTTGATGTGCACATTTCAAAACTATATGAATTATGTCACTAAAATGTGTGAAATAAAAATAAATAAATTAAAAAATATTAAAAACACGACTGCCCTGCCAAAACTAAAAAGTTAAACAACAAGTGTCATTGCAGTCGGGGGACCTCTTTGATCAAAAATTATTCCATAATAAGGTCCCCCGACTGCAATGACACTTGTTGTTTAACTTTTTAGTTTTGGCAGGGCAGTCGTGTTTTTAATATTTTTTAATTTATTTATTTTTTAGGGTGCTTTTTGAGATTTACCCCAAAAAAGTGAAAAATAGAAAAAGCAACATTTTTTAATATTTTTTATCAAAAACCGTTAGATTTTACCAATACTAATGACATTTGACTATTTTCGTAACGAAAAGATGGCAACACTGAAATTGAAAAAGGTTTATTTTCCAAGAACCTTACATTTTTATTACCAAAAAGGAGCATTTGTAGATGTTTACAATGTATGGAAAAAGTATTTAAAATTTATAAAACTATCAGAAAAAAATATTAAAAGTGGAAGCCCAAGTCAAGATCCTCATGACGGGGTACTGCCTGCCGAAATGGTACTACATAGGTAGATGGTGCTCAAGTTAAAGTTGTAAAAGACTCTAAGAAAATCCTGAAGCGAGAAAAAAAAATCAAAATGGTGGAAAAACAAAATGGACACCATACAAAATTACAGAAAACCAAATTAAACACCACTTACTCACATAATTGTTCTCCCAGAAGGAGGTGGAAAAAGGTATGTGCAAAACCCAGTCGAACTGGGGAAAAATTAAAAGTTGAAGTCCAGGTCAAGATCCTCATGACGGGGTACTGCCTGCCAAAATGGCACTACATAGGTAGATGGTGCTCAAACTAAAGTTGTAGAAGACTCTAAGCAGATCCTGAAGCGAGAAAAAAAAATCGAAATGGTGAAAAACAAAATGACCGCCACACAAAATTACAGAAAACCTATTTGGTCGCAGCTGGCTGATTACTTATATACCTCGATAATAACTACTCTGTTTAGTATTGTTTAATAACTACTCACTCACTGACTGATGGAAAAGAGTATAATGATGTTTGGGGGAAATGTGCAAAATCTTAATCGAACTAGGTAAAAATTATTACTTTTGGGAAAAACAAGATGGCGGCTGTGGCGAGGTTTGTAACTTTTTGTTTTCCAACCGATTTTGTTCAAACTTACAACAGTGGTAGATTTTGACATTTCAAATTTAGAAAAATAAGAAAAAAACTCAAAACAAAATGGCGGCCACGCTGGAGAGTTTTGAAAATTCGATTTTTGGACCCCAAACCGCGGGGCCACAACTCTGAAGTGCTGTAGAGTTTAAGACAAAAACCTTTTTGTTTCACCACAATTACTCTCAAATTTTTTATTCAAAGACTATTATTTTCAATTAAACAATCATTATCTTAAAAACCATTAGATATTGCCAATACTAATGACATTTGACTATTTTTATATTGAAAAGATGGCACTGGAATTTGAAAGTAAAGTTATTTTCCAAGTACCGCCACATTGTTATTACCAAAACCCCTCTTGCTTGCTAAAAATAAAACGGATCGTTTCATCCCGCCTGCAATAATGAATCAATGAGCACCGCTTGCGGACTCGGAAGGGCGGCATAGAACCACCACCACCAAAGTCTTCTAAATCAGTTACATACAAACGACCGATCTCGCCCAATAAGGTAGATTTGACGAACAACACGAAGAAAAAACCCGAGCTACAAGCTAAATGCATTTTTGTGATGACACGGGCCATCAGATTACCTACTGCCTGTGACAAGTTCAAAAGTGAAGACGTTATCCAACGCTGGAAGTGGATCTGCAAGCGCAAAATAAGCATATTAAAAGTCTGGTGCTCAACTTGCAAAGGCAGTCACCATAAGTTACTTCACCCTGATGTGATGTGAAGTGACGTGATGTAAAGCTGAAAAATCAACATAATACTCTACTATCCTTCTGTTTTTCACTATGGACAGCGCACATCTCAAGACAGGGAAGTTATCTGTGAAATGTTTAGCGATTAATTTCACTCCACTTTTTCACACAATACTCAGTCCGTTAATATTTTGGATGACGTAGTGGACATGGACTCTTCCTGTGAAGATTGAAGTTGACACATTAGAAGTTTCCAAACTATTAGCATCACTCGACTTAAATAAGTCTGCCGGCCCCGACAATATCCCAGCAATTATAATTATTGCGAGTTGTTCCGAGTTCCTCTTAGTATCCTGTTTAGGCGTTCACTGGGTGAAGGCATTATGCCTGATATCTGGAAATCTGCCTTTATTACGCCAATTCACAAAAAAGGGCTTAAAAATGTAGTCGACAATTATAGACCGATTTGCAACCTTAATTTGTTTGCAAAATATTTGGAAAAAATTGTCTACAAACAAGTCTACGCATCCGTTACGCAATCTTTATGTCCAGAGCAGCACGGCTTCGTTAAGGGCAGATCGAAGACGTCTAACCTTATCTTATGTAGTGACTTCCTGACAAAACATTTGACTGTACCGTCTCAGGTTGATGTAGTTTACACGGACTATAATAAATGTTTTGATCGTATTGATCACACAACACTTTTACGTAAACTGCAAGCTATAGGTATTAAGGGTAATTTATTTAAATGGTTCTCCTCTTACGTTAAAGAAAAATTCCAGACTGTTGTTCTTAATGGCCACACTTCTTCTCCCATGTCAATACCATCGGGCGTTCCTCAAGGCTCTTTACTAGGACCATTGCTCTTCAACATCTTCATAAACGATATCTCGTCATGTTTTACTCATGCCACAATCATTATGTACGCTGATGACATGAAGGTATTGATGCCGATCAACTCAACTCAAGACGCTCAGCATCTGAAGGAGGGTCTCACTAGATTTGAGCATTACTGCCATGTTAACAAACTTGACATTAATGTCTCCAAATGCTATGTCTGTATTTATACCCGAAAATCTAAACCCATGTTATCTCTTACAAACTATTAGGCACTGATGTTACCAGAGTTACTACCATACGTGACCTAGGAGTAACCTTTGATAGCTAATTTGCTTTTTGATGAACACATAGACAACATTGTGGCTAAGGCATCTAAAGCTCTCGGCTTCGTTATGATGATGTTACACGATTCAACTCTATAAAAGCTCTAAAAATACTTTACTGTGCTTACGTACGTAGTCATTTAGAATATGCCTCTCAAGTATGGAGCCCCTGTCACAAACTATATGAAACGCGAATTGAAAGGATTCAGAAACGGTTTCTGCGGTATTTACAGTTTAAAACGAATAAATATACTCGTGATTACGATCAGCGATGTCGTAAGTTTCATTTTTACCACTTGTAGAAAGAAGACGCATTGCAGATCTATCGCACCTTCTCAGCATAGTAGGTGGCTCTGTTGATTGTCCTGAGCTTTTGAGTGGCATTAGTTTACGTTTATTAGCTTCCTTCCGTAAACCTAACGTACTTCACGTTCCCTGGTGCAAAACGAAGTATCGGCGAAATTCTTTCTTTATCAGAACAAGCAGGTGTTTCAATAGTGTTGCAAAACAATTTGAAATAGACATTTTCAACACTTCTTCAAGTAAATTTAGGCGAATGTTAGGTAATAGTTATTTTTCTAACAAATATTTTTGAAAACTACTTCCTACTTATTTATACTTTAATTACTGGGTGTAATATAGGTACTTACCTTAAATTTTTAACATAATGTAGGCCAACACTGTTCTTATTAATGATTTTCACCTATATGTGAAAGCTTGTAATTGGCCTTTGATATTTATTTAAGTTAACCACTTTATTCTTAACCTAGCTGTAAGCTTCCCGAAGATTGTTAAAATAAAATAAAATAAAATGTCTGAACGCAGACGAAAAACGCATAGAAGAAAGACCCAAAGACTACCGCAACTACCGCAAACATCTGGTCGGCATCAGCAAGTTTCAAAAATGAGTCTTTTTGAAGGTGCTTCCCGTGACCGTCCAGGGAACTGAAGGCAACTTTAACACGTGTGCTCTGCTTGATGAAGGGTCCACCGTGTCACTCGTGGAGAGCAGTGTAGCCAACGTGGCAGGAGCCGGAAGGTGGAGCGTTGAGTTGGCGTTTCAGGATGCGGTGGGCGGCTGTAACAACCTGGCAAGATCGTCTCTTTCACGCTTATTATGACAGATACAGTATCCTTCAGCCTTGAATGAGTTCGTACGAAGAACTTCACGTTTCCAAGACACTCAACAGGGAATATGCATAAGTCACCGATTTTGATAAAAAAATTGAGATTGATCGCTGCGGATACGTATTAAAAACATGATGGAACAGAAAAATAATGTATTATTTTAGTTTTATCACACGATGAAATCAGGGGAACACAACGATTTTTTTTCATTTTTGGATATAATGCACTTTACAGTCAGATAGAATATTGAATGAGAAATAATATTTTGTATGACACATGTGTTGGCATGTTACCCAACACTATTTTTATTGTACATCACTGCTTCAATTGGAGGTTCGCTTCCCACTCTCTCTTCGTTTCCGGGCACCATTGCGTGTGGTTCGTGTTCCATATTTTTATAAGTAATTTGAGTTAAAATATACAAGTTTGTATGTGTCTTTTGCTTCCAAAAATAAACCCTGCCTTCAGTCAAGCTACCAGTGAGTTTCAATCATCTACAGTCCTACATCTACGTGCAATTCCACAACATGTATGTTGGTACTTAGACGCAAAATTTAGGGATATCATTTTTTTGGCTAACTCCATAAAAATCGCGCCTAAAATCATGGTTGGTGAAGTCACAAAACATGACCATTTTGTACAGAGTGTTTTCGGCGGGTGCTGATGCGTGCTAACTTCAAGTACCTAACTATATCACGAAAAAAAGGAAGGGAAAGGTTTTAATATTACAGTTGATTTTCTCACGCATTATACTTTTGATTTGATACAAAAAAAATGCTGCATATTCCCTATTGATGGCAATATGATTTCTTAATACGACCATCTCGATCGACAGACAATCCTCAATTCCTCATAGGCCAAGGTTATTGTCATTTGAATATAAGCCGAGAAATAAAAGAAGGCAGGAAGGATGAGCCTGTTGCCTCTCTCACTGAACTTAGTTGGATTTTGCATGAAGTTTCGTCGTCAATTTCGAGGAAGATTATGCCCGAGTTTGCTTGTCACTACAGTCCGAAAAAGAGGATGAACTTCACTTCTTATTAGAGAATTTCTTTAGACTTGATAGCATAGGCATCAGGAATTCTAAGCTACCTAGATATTCTCGAGAAGAAGAACGAGCACTTCACATTATCGATACTAAGTCGAAGAAAATCGACGGCCCTGGGAGTCTGCTTTGCTGTGAAGAAACGATGACATCAAGCTTCCCAACCCAACAACAAGAGAAACGCCGAAAGTAGATTACGTTTGATTGAGAAGATAATGGATTTTGATCCGAGCTTCGCAGTAGACTTCACGAAGCAGACGCATAACATGTTGGAAAAAGATTATGCCAAGAAAACTGCTCAGGCAATAGTTGCTCGAGTTTGGCATCTCTTACATTTTGGCGTTAGAAATATCAAAAAACTTGGAAAACTTAGACTTGTTTTTGATGCGAAAGCCGAAACTCAAGAAGTGTCTCTGAATAGCGAATTACTGACTGGCCCAGATATTTAGAATTCATTAGATCATGTCCTGGTTAGGTTCCGAAAAAGAAAAGTAGCCGTTACTACAGATATCAGGGAATATTTCCTGCAGTTTAAGTAAATGATCAGGATCAAAATGCCCAGTGCTTCCTTTGGAGGGTTATGGAAAGAAAGAAGCTCTCAGAAACTTATAAGTTCACCTCGATGACCTTTGGTGCCACATCATCTCCATGCACAGCTACTTGTATTATTCGTCGTAATACTGAAGATTTTGTTTCATGTCATCATCCACAAGCAGTGGAAACCATTAAGGAAAGGCACTACGTTGATGACTATCTCGACTCCACGGATAATTAACGAAAAGGGGATGAAGCAACTGATTGTGATTCATAAGGCAGGAGGTTTTGACTTAAAGTTGGGCCTCTAATAGACCCAGCAATTGGAAACCAGCCACAGATACTTTAGGGTTTGATCTCAGCTTTAAGTAGGTGGACAAAGAGATCAACGAAGGTTTGCGACCGCCAACAAATCGCGAGTTGCTAAAAATTTTAATGTCACTGGGTATGTTTATGTCCCTTCCTGATTTATTGAAAGATATTGCTGCAGGAAATTTGGCGGTCTACGATCAAATGGGATGATCAAATCATCGAGAAGATGAACAAAGATTGGTATTGGTTCAGAAGCTTGAGACTTGCAAATTATTTTCAGTACCCAGATATTATGGTTTCTCACAGATGACTAAGTTAAGATTACACATTTCTATTGACGCCTCTGAGCAAGCATTATGCCACTTTCGCTTACTGAGTAGAGATGACGATGTGGCCTTTGTAGCTGGGAAATATAAAGTTGCACCTGAAAACTGCAACGATCCCTAAGCTAGAGCTGCAGGTTGCTTTAATGGGATCCCGTTTAGGTCACACCATGAATGGTAAAAGCAAGAACAGAAACTCGAAATAGCAAAACGATTATTCTGGACAAATTCACAAATAGTTTGGAAATGGATTAATAGAAAGCCACGAAAACAGAATTTCTTATTAGTTTCTCTATGGTTTTAATGCTTAAACTGCAAAACCGCTTTGAAGCCCTTGAAAACAGCATATGCAATGAAGTTTCAGAGCTCAGCGGATGCTCATGCTATATAAGCAGCGCAAGACCGATCGTCGTGGAGATCTTTGGGGGAGGCCTATACCCAGCAGTGGATGTCGGGGGGCCGATATGATGATGATTTTAATATAAGCCAGCAAAGTTTTAGAAAAAAAACAGTATTAATTTTCACCATGCATCACCGTCACCACACCGCACTGCAACTTGCAGACAAATTCCAATGTGATTTTATCGGATGGCATGGCAATAAATACCGCATTCCACAATTCGCAGTCAGACTGTCCAAAGGCCGCTGTTTACAGTCCAACAGGGCAATGCCCGCGGGCTGCTTCAGCAGCCCGCGCACCAGGGCGAAACACTAGTTATTATACTATATATAGCTCGATTACCACTCACTGATTGACATGATTGTTCTCCCAGAAGGAGGTGGAAAAAGGTATAATGATGTTTGGGGAAAATGTGCAATACCCCAATCGAACTGGGGAAAAATTATGACATTTGGGAAAAACAAGATGGCGGCTGTGGCGAAATTTGTAACTTTTTTGTTTTCTAACCGATTTTGTTCAAACTTACGTGAGTGGTAGACTTTGACATTTAAAATTAAGAAAAATATTTAAAAAATAAAAAAACAAAATGGCGGCCGCGCCGGGGAGTTTTGAAAAATTCGATTTTTGGACCCCGAACAGTGTGGCCACAACTCTAAAGTGTTATTTGATTTAAGAAAAAAAACTTTATTGTTTCACCACAATTACCCTCAAATTTTACCCATCGGGGAAACTTTTTAAAAATTCAAGATGGCGCCTGTCGTAGAGGCCATTTTGTTTGGGGTACGAAAACACGCCATTTTTTAAGTCGATTTTCTTCCAGACGGCAACACCGGGGCGCTTTGAAGTTCATAGAACGGCTATAGCTATAGGTACAAGGTATTCATTAGTAAAATATTTTTACCTCACTTCGGGGTAACTTTTGAGATTTACCCCAAAATGCAAAAAAGTGAAATAAGCACTTTTTGACAATTTCGAGTATGAGGACTTGTGTATAGTCTGTATACAAATGACTTTATGGTATTTTGGTTGGCAACGTCTGGCAACCCTAGAAACTGCCAAGGAAAAAGACATTTTCGAGATACCCTTTTTTCAAGTCCTATTGCGGCGACTGGGTGCAAGTGAGAAAAAAAAACAAAACGTCATTGCACGCAGTTTATGTTGCTTAGTATAGGAAAAATATGAAATATAAAAAAAAACAACATGGCGGACGCGGTGGCGGCCATTTTGTAAATTTTATACATTTTTTAAATATGTCAAGGCTATTTTGAGGCAGTTTACGACAATTGAGAAAGTTGGCATGTACTGACAAATTACGCAAATTATAGAGAAGTATTGCCCTGTGAAAAAAAATACCCATTTTTAGGGTACTTTTTGAGATTTACCCCAAAAAAGTGAAAAATAGAAAAAGCGGCATTTTTAAATATTTTTTATCAAAAACCATTAAATTTTGCAAATACTAATGGAATTTGACTATTTTTATATCGAAAAGATGGCAACACTTGTATTTAAAGTAAGGGTAATTTCCAAGTACCTTACATTTTTATTACTAAAAAGAAGCATTTGTAGATAGGTACAATGTACGGAAAAAGTATTAAGAATTTAGAAAACCGTCGGAAAAAAAAATTAAAAGTGGAAGTCCAGGTCAAGATCTTCATGACGGAGAACTGCTCGCCAAAATGGTACAACATAGGTAGATGGTGCTCAAACTAAAGTTGTAGAGGACTCTAAGCAGATCCTGAAGCGAGGAAAAAAAATTCAAAATGGTCGAAAAACAAAATGGCCGCCATACAAATTTACAGAGAACCCAGAATATACAGCTCGATTACTCACTTACTGACTGACTGTTTCACCACATTTACCCTCAAATATTATTAATTGGGGAAACTTTTCAAAAATTCAAGATGGCGCCTGTCATAGAGGCCATTTTGTTTGGGGTACGAAAACACGCCATTTTTAAAGTCGATTTTCTTCCAGATGGCAACACCGGAGCGCTTTAAGGTTCATAGAATTACTGAAGGTATAGATACAATGTATTGATTAATAGAGTATTTTCAACCCATTTCGGGTTAACTTTTGAGATTTACCCCAAAGTGCAAAAAAGTTAAATAACCACTTTTTGAAAATTTCACGTATGAGAAATTGAGTTTGAAAACGTCTGGCAACCCTGAAACCTGCAGAGGAAAAAGTCATTTTCGAGATACCCTTTTTTCAAGTTCTATTGCGGCAACTGGGTGCAAGTAAGAAAGAAAATCGAAATGTCATTGGACGCACTATATGCTTTAAAATATAGGAAAAATATGAAATATAGAAAAATCAATATGGCGGACGCGGTGGCGGCCATTATGTAAATTTTATACATTTTTTAAATATTTCAAGGCTATTTTGAGGCAGTTTCCGACAATTGAGAAAGTTGGCATGTATTAAAATATAGAAAAAAACGGCATTTTTTATCAAAAACCATTCGATTTTGCCAATACTAATGACATTTGAATAAGTTTATTTTCCAAGAACCTTACATTTTTATTACCAAAAAGGAGCATTTGTATATGGGTACAATGTACAGAAAAAGTATTCAGAATTTAGAAAACTATTAGAAAAAAAAGTGAAAGTCTAGGTCAAGATCCTCATGACAGGGTACTGCCCGCCAAAATGAAACTAAATAGGTAGATGGTGCTTAAACTAAAGTTGTAGAGGACTCTAAGCAGATCCTGAAGCGAGAAAAAAAATCAAAATGGTGGAAAAACAAAATGGCCGCCATACAAAATTACAGAAAACCCAGCATATTGTACAGCTTGATTACTCACTTACTGACTGACTGACTCACTGATTAAAATAATTATCCTCCCAGAAGGAGGTGAAAAATGGTATTATGATATTTGGGGAAAATGTGCGAAACCCCAATCGAACTAATTCGGGGTAACTTTCGACATTTACCCCAAAATGTAAAAGAGTGAAATAACAACTTTTTGGAAATTTCGAGTATAAGAGTTTATATTTTATCTATATACTAATGACTTTTTGGTATTTTGGTTGATAAAGTCTGACAACCCTGGAAACTGTTGAGGAAAAAGTCATTTTGAAATGAAATGAAATATATTTATTTGCGTTAATTGTGGTTACATTACAAGATGTTCTGTAGATCAGTTGGAATCGCACAATTAGCTGTTTCCAGCATGCAAAATTATGTTACAATACAAATACATTACATACAAACAGTTTAATAACATTCAATTACCTACTATTAAAATATCCATCAAGGCAGTAAGGGCTGAGAGCAATCAGCCATTTGCGCAACTTTCTCAGAAACAATTTTGTGGGTAGTTATCTGATCTCTTTAGGAATTTTATTATAAATAGTAATCGACATTACATAACAATTTTTCCTAAACAAAGCACTATTTGATTCAGGGATTTTAAGTCTATTGGATTATGGTAGTTTAACTTTTCAAAAAATTTTGGATGGTGCCGTATAAAGCTTGCTACTTCCATGACATATAGACCTGTTAAAGTCAATAATTTTAGTTGACCAAACAAAGGGCGACAACTCTCCATAGGACCTGCGCCACAGATAGCTCTTAGACACTTTTTCTGTAAAATGAAAGCCTTATTGATTCAGGGGATCTACCCCACAATATAAGACCGTATCCCAGCACAGAAGCTACATAGCCATAGTAAGCGGTATGAGCTACTTGTCTCCTTAAAGCGAAAACGAATTTGTTTAATTTTCGAGATATCTTTTTTGAAGTTCTATTGCGGCGGCTGGGTGCAAGTGAGAAAAAAGACCAAAACGTGGTAGCACGTAATATATGCTGCAAAATATAGGAAAAATATGAACAATAAAAAAAACAATATGGCGGACGCGCTGGTGGCCATTTCGTAAATTTTATATTTTTTAAGAATACTTAGTGTATGTCTAACAAAGATATACATACATTGTCTCGTGTGTTCGTGCATAAGGGTACAGACGTCAGTATCATGAGAACTGAGGGCGAGTGTGGATGTTGTACCAGTTTATGTGCGTGCATTGCCGAGCCTGTGATTTATGAGAGAAACTGCAGTCCCCACAAGTGGGGCTATTTTGAGGCAGTTTACGATACTTGAAAAAGTTGGCATGTATTGACGAATGAAACTACATAATTAAAGAGAGAAAAAAAAAATACCCATTTTCAGGGTACTTTTCGAGATTTACCCTAAAATTTTGAAAAATAGAAAAAAAGGCATTTTTAAATATTTTTTATCAAAAACCATTATATTTTGCCAATACTAATGACATTGGACTATTTTTATATCGAAAAGAGGGCAACACTGAAATTGAAAGTAAGATTTATTTTCCAAGTACCTCACATTTTTATCACCAAATAGGAGCATTTGTAGAGGGGTACATTGTATGGAAAAAGTATTCAAAATGTAGAAAACTATTAGAAAAAAAATAATGTGGAAGTCCAGGTCAGGATCCTCATGACAGGGTACTTCCCGCCAAAATGGTACATAGATAGATGATGCTCAAACTAAAGTTGTAGAGGATTCTAAGCAGATCCTAAAGTAAGAAAAAAAAAACAAAATGGCGGAAAAACAAAATGGCCGCAATATTAAATCACAGAAAACCCAGCATATACATATAGCTCGATTACCACTCACTCACTTCTTCTTCTTTTCGAGTCGACGGTGACCTCAAACACGGGCAGCCCAAAAAGCCGCAACCGCGATAGCTCGCTCGGAAGCCTTGTGCAGCTCCTCGTCCGTGCAGGTAGTCGGGCACGCAAGACACCCAGTCATGTGCGCCATGGTCTGTCTGGGATGACCACAGATGCACTCCGTATCGTGTTCGGAGATATATCCCCACTTCGCAAGATTTGCTTTAGACCTTCCCACCCCAGCCCTGAGACGGTTTAGCGACCTCCAGATGGGCCAGCTGAGATTGTGTCCTTCGGCCAGTCTCTCTTTCACGCCAATGTTCGGGTTTGCGATGTTTGGGCGCGACCGCCACATAGATAGGCGTGCAGCTTCGGCAGGTTGGTTGAGAGGCTGCACAGAAGCTAGGAAACTTTTCCTCACTCACTGACTGCCTCACTCACTGATTGAAATAATTCTTCCGGAAGGAGGTAAAAATGGTATAATGATGTTTTGGGAAAATAATTGCAAAACCTTAATCGAACTGGGGTAAAATTAAATACCACTGACTCATTGACATAATTGTTCTCCCAGAAGGAGGTGGAAAAGGGTATAATGATGTTTGGAGGAAAGTGCAAAACCTCAATCGAACTGGGGAAAAAATATGACATTTGGGAAAAACAAGATGGTGGTTGTGGCGATGTTTGCAATTTTTTTGTTTTCCAACCGATTTTGTTAAAACTTACAAGAGTAGTAGATTTTGAAATATAAAATTTGTAATTTGAAAAAAAAACAATAACAAAATGGCGGACGCTCTGGAGAGTCTGAACTGAAAAAAATATTCAAAATGGCGGACTAACAAAATGGCCGCCATAAAAAATTACAGAAAACCCATCATATCCTGATTGATACTCTCACTCACTGATTGATTGACATCATTGTTCCTCCAGAAGTAGGTGGAAAAAGATAAAGATGTTTGGGTAAAATGTGCAAAACCCGAATCGAACTGGGGAAAAATTATGACATTTGGGAAAAAAAGATGCGTGGCTGTGGGGAGATTTGTAACTTTTTTGTTTTCCAACTGATTTTGTTCAAACTTGCAAGAGTGGTAGATTTCAAGAATCCCCGGGTGCGGCTCGGCTACCAAAAACGACGACAACTGCATCTGGCAACCTATAACACGCGCACACTAAGGACCGACGCGAAGTTAACCGAGTTGGAAGAAGTTATCAGCAAGGTACACTGGGACATTATCGGGTTATCTGAAGTCCGAAGAGCAGGAGAGGACTCGATAATCCTCAACTCCGGTAACTTGCTTTACTACCGGGAGGGCGACCAACAGTCCCAAGGTGGTGTCGGGTTCATCGTCCAAAAGTCCCTTGTCAACAACGTGATTACCATCGGAAGTGTGTCGACCAGGGTGGCGTACCTTATACTCAGAATATCCAAACAGTGTTCGCTGAATGTTATACAGGTTTACGCACCGACCTCGACACACCAAGATGACGAAGTGGAGGCTATGTATGAGGAGATCTCTAAAGCCATGCATAGCTACAAAACCCACTACACTGTTGTGATGGGGGACTTCAATGCAAAGTTGGGGAAACGATGCGGTGATGAGCTGAGAGTGGGGCAATTTGGAGTTGGGCAACGAAATGACAGAGGCCAGATGCTGGCTGACTTTATGGAGAAGGAGTACCTCTTTATGATGAACTCCTTCTTCAGAAAGCCGGAATGCCGGAAGTGGACCTGGGTCAGTCCGGACGGTAAAGTCAGAAATGAGATAGATTTTATCATGTCGACGAAAAAGCAAATATTCAATGATGTCACTGTGATCAACGCTGTTAAGACGGGGAGCGATCACCGATTGGTACGTGGCACATTGAATATCAACCCAAAGCTGGAAAGATCTCGACTGATAAAATCAACAATTCGACCATTGCCGGCCCATATTCAAAACCCCGAGAGCTTTCAACTCGAACTCCAAAACCGCTTCGAAGCCCTTGAGAACAGCATAGATGTGGACGATCTAAACAACATGGTGGTGGATACTGTCCGTACGGTAGGGTCCAAGCTCTTTAAGACCCGCCGTCCCAAGATAAAGAAACTCTCTGACCACACACTCCTACTCATGGATCAGAGACGTGAAATAAGGCTCCAGAGTTCAGTAGATGCTAATCGTTATCGGCAGCTTAATAGACAGATATCTAAGTCTTTGACGAGCGACCTTCGCCAATTTAATACGAATCGTATTAAAGAGGCTATCGAGCGGAATAAAGGCTCCAAAGTGTTCGCGAGAGATCTGTCTATTGGGCAAAGCCAGATGACGAAGCTGAAAACTGACGACGGACGCATCATTTCATCAAAGCCTGAAATCCTGAGGGAGATCGAGAGCTTCTATGGGCAGTTATATTCCACGCAGACACCTGTTGAAAGCAAGGCTAAAGACCCCAGAGCCAAGCTTACCCGACACTATACCCAAGATATCCCGGACGTCAGCCTGTACGAGATTAGTATGGCTCTCAAACAGCTGAAAAACAACAAGGCGGCGGGTGACGATGGAATTACTACAGAACTTCTGAGAGCGGGCGGTAAGCCGATACTCAAAGTCTTCCAGAAGCTCTTTAATTCCGTCATCGTCCAGGGCAGAACGCCAAAGACATGGAACATAAGTGAGGTGATCTTGTTCTTTAAAAAGGGTGACAAGTCCCTCTTAAAGAACTATAGACCCATCTCGCTTCTGAGTCATGTCTATAAGTTGTTTTCGAGAGTCCTTACGAATCGTCTCGCTCGCAAGTTCGACGACTTCCAACCTCCCGAACAAGCCGGGTTCCGAAAAGGCTTTAGCACCATAGACCACATCCATACGCTGCGGCAGGTTATACAGAAGACCGAGGAGTATAATGAGCCACTTTGCTTGGCGTTCGTGGACTATGAGAAAGCCTTTGATTCGATTGAAACCTGGGCGGTGCTGCAGTCTCTCCAAAGGTGCCAAGTGGACTATAGGTATATCGAGGTGTTGAGGTACTTATACCAAAATGCCACCATGACGATCCGAGTACAGAACCAGAACACAAATCCTATCCAACTGCAGCGTGGTGTGAGACAGGGAGACGTTATTTCTCCGAAACTGTTCACAGCTGCGTTGGAGGACATCTTTAAGCTCTTGGACTGGAAAGGACTCGGCATCAACATTAATGGCGAGTACCTAACACACCTTCGTTTTGCCGATGATATAGTCCTTATGGCTGAGACCATGGAAGACCTGAACACAATGCTCGAAGATCTCCGTAGTGCTTCCCAAAGAGTGCGTCTTAGGATGAACATGGAAAAGACGAAAATTATGTCAAATGCACATGTTGTACCCTCTCCAGTTCATGTTGGGAACACTACACTTGAAGTTGTTGACCATTACGTATACCTAGGACAGGCAGTCCAGTTAGGTAGGTCCAACTTCGAGAAAGAGATCTCTCGCCGAATCCAACTCGGGTGGGCAGCATTCGGGAAGCTTCGAAAAATCTTCGCGTCCGACTTACCTCAGTGTCTCAAGACGAAAGTCTATGAACAGTGTGTGTTGCCAGTGATGACTTACGGCAGTGAAACGTGGCCGCTAACTATGGGTCTCATAAGGAGGCTCAAGGTCGCTCACCGTGCAATGGAGAGAGACATGCTCGGCGTTTCCCTACGTGATCAAATCAGAAACGAGGAGATCCGCAGGAGAACTAAAGTAACCGACATCGCTCGAAGGATTGCTCAGCTGAAGTGGCAATGGGCGGGACACATAGCGAGAAGAACCGATGGCCGTTGGGGCAGAAAGGTTCTGGAATGGCGACCGCGCACCGGACGACGCTCCGTGGGTAGGCCCCCGACAAGGTGGACCGACGATCTGGTGAAGGTCGCGGAAAGCCAGTGGATGCAGGCAGCGCAGGACCGATCGTCGTGGAGATCCTTAGGGGAGGCCTATACCCAGCAGTGGGTGTCGTGTGGCTGATATGATGATGATGATGATGATGATAGCATAGGCATCAGGAATTCTAAGCTACCTAGATATTCTCGAGAAGAATGACGAGCACTTCACATTATCGATACTAAGTCGAAGAAAATCGACGGCTCTGGGAGTCTGCTTTGCTGTGAAGAAACGATGACATCAAGCTTCCCAACCCAACAACAAGAGAAACGCCGAAAGTAGATTACGTTTGATTGAGAAGATCGCGCACACACACATACACACACACACACACACACACACACACACACATACATACACACACACACACACACACACACATCACATCGCAGTCAATTATCAACTAGCACTAAATCTTTTCTTTTGTTTTATTTTTTTTACTAATTTGTATTTCTGTAACATAAAAGTATTTGTAAGAACATTGAAAAGGAGCGAGATCTTTTAATACAAGTATACTCTATACTTAAAAGAGGATCTCCACGCACTGTTATAGTCTGTAGTTCTATTGTTACGAAATAAACATTTTTGATTTTTTTTGATATTTTTTTTTTGATTGAGAAGATAATGGATTTTGATCCGAGCTTCGCAGTAGACTTCACGAAGCAGACGCATAACATGTTGGAAAAAGATTATGCCAAGAAAACTGCTCAGGCACCAGTTGCTCGAGTTTGGCATCTCCTACATTTTGGCGTTAGAAATATCAAAAATCTTGGAAAACTTAGACTTGTTTTTGATGCGAAAGCCGAAACTCAAGAAGTGTCTCTGAATAGCGAATTACTGACTGGCCCAGATATTTAGAATTCATTAGATGATGTCCTGGTTAGGTTCCGAAAAAGAAAAGTAGCCGTTACTACAGATATCGGGGAATTGTTCCTGCAGTTTAAGTAAATGATCAGGATCAAAATGCCCAGTGCTTCCTTTGGAGGGTTTTGGAAAGAAAGAAGCTCTCAGAAACTTATAAGTTCACCTCGATGATCTTTGGTGCCACATCATCTCCATGCACAGCTACTTGTATTATTCGTCGTAATACTGATGATTTTGTTTCATGTCATCATCCACAAGCAGTGAAAACCATTAAGGAAAGGCACTACGTTGATGACTATCTCGACTCCACGGATAATTAACGAAAAGGGGATTAAGCGACTGATTGTGATTCATAAGGCAGGAGGTTTTGACTTAAAGTTGGGCCTCTAATAGACCCAGCAATTGGAAACCAGCCACAGATACTTTAGGGTTTGATCTCAGCTTTAAGTAGGTGGACAAAGAGATCAACGAAGGTTTGCGACCGCCAACAAATCGCGAGTTGCTAAAAATTTTAATGTCACTGGGTATGTTTATGTCCCTTCCTGATTTATTGAAAGATATTGCTGCAGGAAATTTGGCGGTCAACGATCAAATGGGATGATCAAATCGTCGAGAAGATGAACAAAGATTGGTATTGGTTCAGAAGCTTGAGACTTGCAAATTATTTTCAGTACCCAGATGTTATGGTTTCTCACAGATGACTAAGTTAAGATTACACATTTCTATTGACGCCTCTGAGCAAGCATTATGCCACTTTCGCTTACTGAGTAGAGATGACGATGTGGCCTTTGTAGCTGGGAAATATAAAGTTGCACCTGAAAACTGCAACGATCCCTAAGCTAGAGCTGCAGGTTGCTTTAATGGGATCCCGTTTAGGTCACACCATGAATGGTAAAAGCAAGAACAGAAACTCGAAATAGCAAAACGATTATTCTGGACTAATTCACAAATAGTTTGGAAATGGATTAATAGAAAGCCACGAAAACAGAATTTCTTATTAGTTTCTCTATGGTTTTAATGCTTAAACTGCAAAACCACTTTGAAGCCCTTGAAAACAGCATATGCAATGAAGTTTCAGAGCTCAGCGGATGCTCATGCTATATAAGCAGCGCAAGACCGATCGTCGTGGAGATCTTTGGGGGAGGCCTATACCCAGCAGTGGATGTCGGGGGGCCGATATGATGATGATTTTAATATAAGCCAGCAAAGTTTTAGAAAAAAAACAGTACTAATTTTCACCATGCATCACCGTCACCACACCGCACTGCAACTTGCAGACAAATTCCAATGTGATTTTATCGGATGGCATGGCAATAAATACCGCATTCCACAATTCGCAGTCAGACTGTCCAAAGGCCGCTGTTTACAGTCCAACAGGGCGATGCCCGCGGGCTGCTTCAGCAGCCCGCGCACCAGGGCGAAACACTAGTAAGATATATATACTTCGATAACGTCTTTCTGTTTTTGTTTCTTCCCTCTTGTTGGTACTTCCATCCAATCTGGTTCTGTGTCATTTCGCGATCTTTTTGTTGGTTTCGGGCTTGTTATTTCTATTTCTGTGTCGACCTCATCTTTACATATTTCCTGTATTTCTGCTGATATATCATGCTCGCTTATAAAATCGTCACTAGATAAGATATTTGTATACACTCGGTTGCATTTTATTTCGTCGCTATCCGCCATCGTTGCAAAAATAATAAGGATTCATTACGCGATATCGGTCGAGCAAATGCGGCCGGACCGGTATTGAAGGTCACTCACAACAATAACAACGCACCGAGCGCACCGATTAATGAATGCAACCGTCTATCACGTACGAATGCCGTCGCGCAACTGCAATAATTGTACGTAAGGAGTTTAGGCCAAAGAAATTCGGCCAAATGAAATTAGGACCAATGACTTTAGGCGAGTCAAGGGACACCCCTATCATCATCATATCAGCCACACGACACCCACTGCTGGGTATAGGCCTCCCCTAAGGATCTCCACAACGATCGGTCCTGCGCTGCCTGCATCCACTGGCTTTCCGCGACCTCCACCAGATCGTCGGTCCACCTTGTCGGGGGCCTACCCACGGAGCGTCGTCCGGTGCGCGGTCGCCATTCCAGAACCATTCTGCCCCAACGGCCATCGGTTCTTCTCGCTATGTGTCCCGCCCATTGCCACTTCAGCTGAGCAATCCTTCGAGCGATGTCGGTTACTTTAGTTCTCCTGCGGATCTCCTCGTTTCTGATTTGATCACGTAGGGAAACGCCGAGCATGGCTCTCTCCATTGCACGCTGAGTGACCTTGAGCCTCCTTATGAGACCCATAGTTAGCGGCCCCGTTTCACTGCCGTAGGTCATCACTGGCAACACACACTGTTCATAGACTTTCGTCTTGAGACACTGAGGTAAGTCGGACGCGAAGATTTTTCGAAGCTTCCCGAATGCTGCCCACCCGAGTTGGATTCGACGAGAGATCTCTTTCTCGAAGTTGGACCTACCTAACTGGACTGCCTGTCTGTAGGTATACGTAATGGTCAACAACTTCAAGTGTAGTGTTCCCAACATGAACTGGAGAGGGTACAACATGGGCATTTGACATAATTTTCGTCTTATCCATGTTCATCCTAAGACCCACTCTTTGGGAAGCACTACGGAGATCTTCGAGCATTGTGTTCAGGTCTTCCATGGTCTCAGCCATAAGGACTATATCATCGGCAAAACGAAGGTGTGTTAGGTACTGGCCATTAATGTTGATGCCGAGTCCTTTCCAGTCCAAGAGCTTAAAGATGTCCTCCAACGCAGCTGTGAACAGTTTCGGAGAAATAACGTCTCCCTGTCTCACACCACGCTGCAGTTGGATAGGATTTGTGTTCTGGTTCTATACTCGGATCGTCATGGTGGCATTTTGGTATAAGTACCTCAACACCTCGATATACCTATAGTCCACTTGGCACCTTTGGAGAGACTGCAGCACCGCCCAGGTTTCAATCGAATCAAAGGCTTTCTCATAGTCCACGAACGCCAAGCAAAGTGGCTCATTATACTCCTCAGTCTTCTGTATAACCTGCCGCAGCGTATGGATGTGGTCTATGGTGCTAAAGCCTTTTCGGAACCCGGCTTGTTCGGGAGGTTGGAAGTCGTCGAACTTGCGAGCGAGACGATTCGTAAGGACTCTCGAAAACAACTTATAGACATGACTCAGAAGCGAGATGGGTCTATAGTTCTTTAAGAGGGACTTGTCACCCTTTTTAAAGAACAAGATCACCTCACTTATGTTCCATGTCTTTGGCGTTCTGCCCTGGACGATGACGGAATTAAAGAGCTTCTGGAGGACTTTGAGTATCGGCTTACCGCCCGCTCTCAGAAGTTCTGTAGTGATTCCATCGTCACCCGCCGCCTTGTTGTTTTTCAGCTGTTTGAGAGCCATACTAATCTCGCACAGGCTGACGTCCGGGATATCTTCGGTATAGTGTCGGGTAAGCTTGGCTCTGGGGTCTTTAGCCTTGCTTTCAACAGGTGTCTGCGTGGAATATAACTGCCCATAGAAGCTCTCGATCTCCCTCAGGATTTCAGGCTTTGATGAAATGATGCGTCCGTCGTCAGTTTTCAGCTTCGTCATCTGGCTTTGCCCAATAGACAGATCTCTCGCGAACACTTTGGAGCCTTTATTCCGCTCGATGGCCTCTTTAATACGATTCGTATTAAATTGGCGAAGGTCGCTCGTCAAAGACTTAGATATCTGTCTATTAAGCTGCCGATAACGATTAGCATCTACTGAACTCTGGAGCCTCATTTCACGTCTCTGATCCATGAGTAGGAGTGTGTGGTCGGAGAGTTTCTTTATCTTGGGACGGCGGGTCTTAAAGAGCTTGGACCCTACCGTACGGACAGCATCCACCACCATGTTGTTTAGATCGTCCACATCTATGCTGTTCTCAAGGGCTTCGAAGCGGTTTTGGAGTTCGAGTTGAAAGCTCTCGGGGTTTTGAATATGGGCCGGCAATGGTCGAATTGTTGATTTTATCAGTCGAGATCTTTCCAGCTTTGGGTTGATATTCAATGTGCCACGTACCAATCGGTGATCGCTCCCCGTCTTAACAGCGTTGATCACAGTGACATCATTGAATATTTGCTTTTTCGTCGACATGATAAAATCTATCTCATTTCTGACTTTACCGTCCGGACTGACCCAGGTCCACTTCCGGCATTCCGGCTTTCTGAAGAAGGAGTTCATCATAAAGAGGTTCTCCTTCTCCATAAAGTCAGCCAGCATCTGGCCTCTGTCATTCCGTTGCCCAACTCCAAATTGCCCCACTCTCAGCTCATCACCGCATCGTTTCCCCAACTTAGCATTGAAGTCCCCCATCACAACAGTGTAGTGGGTTTTGAAGCTATGCATGGCTTTAGAGATCTCCTCATACATAGCCTCCACTTCGTCATCTTGGTGTGTCGAGGTCGGTGCGTAAACCTGTATAACATTCAGCGAACACCGTTTGGATATTCTGAGTATAAGGTACGCCACCCTGGTCGACACACTTCCGATGGTAGTCACGTTGTTGACAAGGGACTTGTGGACGATGAACCCGATACCACCTTGGGACTGTTGGTCGCCCTCCCGGTAGTAAAGCAAGTTACCGGAGTTGAGGATTATCGAGTCCTCTCCCGCTCTTCGGACTTCAGATAAGCCGATAATGTCCCAGTGTACCTTGCTGATAACTTCTTCCAACTCGCTTAACTTCGCGTCGGTCCTTAGTGTGCGCGTGTTATAGGTTGCCAGGTGCAGTAGTCGTCGTTTTTGGTAGCCGAGCCGCACCCGGGGATTCTTAGCACCCCCTGCCCCGCCGTTACCGTAGCCGCTACCGTAGCTAGGAATAGCGGGGCTGCCGGGGACTGGGGGCCAATTTTTTGATCCATTATGCATGAGGGGGGGGTTTGCCATAATCGCCACGCTTGGCAGGCGGGTTGGCGATCGCAGTAGGCCAAGGTTTTTTGGAGACGCTGCTGCCCGTCTCTTGAAGGCTATGCTCCCTTAGTCGCCTTTTACGACACCCACGGGATGATAGGGGGTAGTGCTATTCTAGGCCGGCACATACACGGCTTACCTTACGGGACACCCCTAATAATTAAATAATGTAAATTAAATGCGTAGTCAGTCCGTGCGAAATGCGGTACAATACGGATTGCGGTGGGACAAGCGAGCGGCGAGCGAAAGTAGAAAGAACCCTTGCCCGAGTAAGGCCGCGTTCCGAATCACGCTTACAGCACTATGAGCGCGCTAATGCCCGGACCGATTCATGCTAACAACGCTCACGTAAGTTGAAGTGACGTCACAGATGACGTCATCGCATGTGCTAACGACGCTCAGCGTATTCTACCAAAGCACTGTGAGCGTTGTCGGTGTAGCTGTCAAACTTCCTTGTCAAAGTTCATTCTTGTTAAAATTTGTGGTTATTATTTGTGATTTTTAGAAAAGATGGCTGTATTTATTGATCTGCAGGTGTTTTACGAAGCTACGAACGAAATACTTATAATAAATTGATGTTGAGAGAGCTAGCAGTGGTAATAAGTATTTTGAATTTTTGATGCTTTTTAAATTGGTAAGTAAATAACTGGTCAGAGGGAAGGAACTTGATTCATATTTATTATTGCCTTTGTATTTACTTATCCCATAAAATTAATATTTACTTTATCGAGATAACACCTTTTGGAGGTTACGTTGTTAAAAACAATCCAACGTTAGCGGTGTGAGCGCTCTCACGAGCGGTCCGAATCAATAGTATCGTGAGCGTGCTGACAGCGCGCTAATGATTTGGACCGGTGTACAATGACGTCACACGCTTACAGCACTGTGAGCGCGCTAACGCCCGGTCCAAATCATGCTTACAACGCTCACGTAAGTTAAAGTGACGTCACAGATGACGTCATCGCATGTGCTAACGACGCTCAGCGTATTCCACCAAAGCACTGTGAGCGTAGTCGGTGTAGCTGTCAAACTTCCTTGTCAAAGTTCATTTTTGACAAAAAATACGTGGTTAAATTGTGAATCGTTGTGGATGTTGTGGTCATTATTTGTGATTTTTACAAAAGATGGCTGAATTTATTGACCTGCAGGTATTTTGTAAAGATACGAACGAAATAATTATATTAAACTGATGTTGAAAGAGCTAACAGTGGTAATAAGTATTTTGAAGCTTTGAGAGTTTAAAATTGGTTAGTAAATAATTGGCCTCAGCTAAGGAACTTAATTCGTAATCATTATTGCCTTTTTATTTACCTATCCCTTAGAATAAATATTTGGAGGGTTAATAGACCACAACCCTCCAACCAACAAGATAGAAACAAATAAAAAATACACCGAAAACCAAAAGAAAAACAAAGAAACTAAACAAAAAATAAACAAATGCCACGAACCAAAAATATATATTGCTGCTCTTAATGTTCTAACACTTAAAAATGAAGAAAATCTCACAGAGTTAATATACGCATTGCAACAAATCAAATGGGACATAATTGGTCTTAGTGAAGTGAGACGAATGGGAGAGTGTATTACTTCTCATCCAGATTACTTGTTCTACCATATTGGAGAGACTCCAGGCCAATATGGGGTTGGATTTATTATCAAAAAACACTTAGTAGAGAATGTGGAAGAATTCATAGGAATATCAGAGCGTGCAGCAATGCTAAATTTAAAGCTACCAGGATACAAGGACATGTGGTCCATCGTGCAAATATACTCACCTACGGAACAAGCAGACATCGAAACAGTAGAAATTTTTTACCAAGACCTCAACAAGGCTATCCAAGAGCATGCGCACAAAAACCTCATAGTAATGGGTGACTGCAATGGCCAAATTGGAGAAAGAAGCTCGGGAGAAAACGCAGTGCTGGGGCCATTCATGTTTAGTAATAAAAACAGAACCAGGAATGGTGAGAAAATAATTGAATTTGCCCAAGAAAACAACTTAACAATCTTAAACACTGTTTACAAAAAAAATAAAAAGAAGATGTGGACCTGGATTTCACCCGATGGGAAAACGAAAAATGAAATTGACTTTATTATGACTAACAGAGGCAACCACTTTTCAAACTTTGATGTTGTATGCAAACTAAACTTTAACACAAATCACAGACTTATCAGAGCCGAACTGAAAGCAAAACAGCCAAGTAAACGAAGGCCAAGACAAGAACAAGGTAAATACACACTTTGGAAACACCAACTAGAGCAAGTGGCGAACACCTTGAAAGACAAACTCAAAGATTTCAAAGAAATGACCACAAACACGGGTGTTCAAGGAAAATACGACTTTATAGAGAAGGCTATAAAATGTCATACACAACAAAGGCACAATTGTGTAAAGAAAGAAAAAAGCTGGCTGTCAACTAAATCTATAGAACTACTTAAACAAAGAAATAACCTATTAAATGAAAGAAACACACAAAAGAAAAAGAAACTGCTATCAAAAATTAACAAATTAATAAAGGAAAGCATGAGAAAGGATAGAAAGCAAAACAAAATGGAAATTATAGAGAAACACATAACCAAGACAGGAGGTGTAAAGAAAGCCTATAAAGATATAATCAATACAAAAGAATGGATCGTAAAAATGAAAAATAAAAGGGGAAAATGGAGCCACCGAAGACAGGATATATTGGAAACTGCCACAACATACTATCAAATGTTATACGAAGACACCACAATACGAGGAAAAGTGGAGCTGAAGGAGGCATCTGATATACCTGTTATACTTCCTATCGAGGTCGAGAAGGCTATTGACACTCAAGCTAAAGACAAAGCTCCTGGCCCAGACGGCATAAATAATGAAATACTGAAACAAACTAAGGCAGTCTTGATACCTATCCTAACAGACTTATTCAACGATATTGTAAGGACTGAAACCATCCCAAAACAATGGACGGAGTCTAATATTATCCTGCTATACAAAAAAGGAGATCAATACGACATTGCCAACTATCGTCCCATCAGCCTCATGTCGAACATATATAAGATATTCGCAAAGATTATACTAAAACGAATAGAAGGGAAATTAGATGAACACCAGCCGATCGAACAAGCAGGTTTCCGCAAAGACTACTCAGTGTTAGACCACATACATGTTGTGCGCCAGATACTAGAAAAATACAATGAATACCAGCTCACATACTATATAGCCTTCATCGATTACGCCAAGGCATTCGATTCATTGATACACGAAAAAATATGGGAAACACTTAAAGACCAAGGGATCGAACACAAATACATCCGACTGATCAGAAATATATATAAGAATAGTACAGCGAGAATCCAGCTGGAAAAGAAGGGTGACCCGTTCAATGTGGAAAAAGGTGTAAGTCAAGGAGACCCCTTGTCTCCAAAACTGTTCTCAGCCGTATTAGAATCAGTATTCAGATCTCTAAACTGGGACAATTTGGGCATCAATGTGGATGGCTACCAACTGACACACTTAAGATTCGCTGACGACATAGTGTTATTCGCTAAAACCGCAGACGACATAAACATAATGATAAATCAGCTGGCTTTGGAGAGTGAGAAGGTGGGCCTGAAAATGAATCCCGAAAAAACAAGGGTAATAACAAATGGAGAGAAGAAGACCATAAAAGTTGGGATTACACAAATCAACTACACAGACGAATACATCTATTTGGGACAATTAATGACACAAAACGATTGCATAAACAAGGAAGTCGACAGAAGAATAGCTAATGGCTGGAAAAGATACTGGGGCTTGAAAGAGATAATGAAGGACAAAACGCTTGACATACATTTGAAAAGTAGACTATTCAATACTTGCATACTACCTATACTAATGTATGGCAGTCAAACTTGGGCTTTAACACAAAACAATACAAAGAAACTAGCAACATGCCAACATGCAATGGAAAGAAGTATGCTGAATGTAAGGAAATTGGATAGACTACACAACCAACATATTAGAAACAAGACTAAAGTCCAAGATATTACCTATAAAATAAGAAGGCTCAAATGGCGATGGGTAGGCCATATGGTGAGGGGTAAGGGCCTGGCCACGTCTGCCGCGGCAAAACTGGCGGCAGAGGCAGGAGGCGCGGTGCGCGGTGGTATGTCACGGCTCACCTAGTCGCGGCGGCGGCGGCGGCAGCGGTGGCCTCATTTACACAGTTTTTAAATTTAAGATTTGAGCATACACAATGCTATAAATAATATAATAATAAAACATTCGTGACTCAGTAGTAGCTCAGTTGGAAGAGCATTGGACCGGGTTTCCGAAGGTCACGGCTTCGATTCCCGCCTGAGACAATCCTGGTGACGAGTCGATTTTTTTCAAGAAAGTACATACCTATATTATTTAGTATTATTGAACACAAGTTTAAAATGGCACTATTGAAAATGGCAGTACCTACTGACTAGCCTGCCTTTATGGAAAATTAAGATTTGGATCAAAAGAATAAATAAAAATATATTCTAATGTTAGGAGTACATCCAGTCAATAAAAGGGTCGATCAACTTTAAGTGTCTTATCACTTTTCCTGTCCCCAAACATAGAAGTATATTTTTTTTGTAAAACTATCTTATACTTAAATAATGGTTTGGGTTAAATGTAACACATAAAGTATCATTTTGGTAATAGAAATAAATATGTTGTTTACATATTAGTTCGTATTTTAACGGTTGTCCAGTTGATATCGATGTCTCTTTTCATTGTATGAAATTTCAACTGGGCAACCTATACAATACGAACAAATAAGTATGTAAATAATATATTTATTTATGTTACCAAAATGATAGATACTTTATTTCTTAAGTTTAATTACTTATTTAATTATAAGCTAAAATTTTCCTTTATTTTTTTATCAAAACCATAGGACAAATAAAAGTTGATTGACCCAAAAAATCAAAATAATTTGGCAAATTTCATACTCTTTATAATGAGAAAGTACACGTACAGGTACAGAAACATTCGATTACATACTAAAAAACTCAAAATAACAACGATAAACTGCTCCGTTTCCATATTAACGCGCGGCAGAAACAAAACTGTTTGATTTGGTCGCTCAGTGCAAGAGCTGCCGCCGCGCGCGCCGCTCACCGCCGCGCGCCGCTCGGGATTGTGGCCGCCTCCATACTCGCCAGTACATTTGTTTCGTTCTCTCGCCGCCCCTCTCACCGCCGCCGCGCGCCGCTCGACTCGCGCCGCCCCGCAATCGTCACCTCTCGCCGCTGCCGCGGTAAGCGTGTCATACCTCGTACATGTTCCCACATTTGTTTTTGCCTCTTGCCGCTCGCCGCCCCGCAATCGTCGCCTCTCGCCGCCGCCGCCGTTTTCGTGGCCAGGGGGTAAGGATAAATGGAGCAAAATTGTAACACGGTGGTATCCCAGAGAGGGCCACAGAAAGAGAGGTCGACCACAAAAGAGGTGGGACGACGACATTAGGAAGGTGGCTGGAGTTAGTTGGAGCAGAGTGGCGGAGAACCGGTGGGAGTGGAAAAGGTTGGAGGAGGCCTTTGCCGATTGGCAATCAGACTTGCAGCATATAGTTAAAGCCCAAATACTTAATTAACAGATGTCTGAAGCAAGAGGCTTGAATGATAGAATAAATATTTACTTTACCGAGATTAACCCATTTGAGGTTATGTTGTTCTATTCAATCCAACGTTAGCTATGTTAGCGCTCTTACAAGCGGTCCAAATCAATAGTATCGTGAGCGTGCTGACAGCGTGCTAATGATTCGGTCCGGCACAGAATGACGTCACACGCTGTGAGCACTGTTGGCGTGATTCGGAACGCGGCCTAAGGCCCTCCGCTGCCTTGAGCGGGATCCCGGCGCGGGTACACGGTGCGGGAGCCCGTCGCGGGGGCCCGCGCCGTGCTCCGTCGCGGACAAACAGCCCGTCGCGGGGACCCGCGCCGTGCTCCGTCGCGGACAAATAGCCCGTCGCGGGCTCGGACACGCAGCGCTGCTCTATGAATATACAAGAAACAGCCCCGCTTGCGTGACCCGTCGCGCGGGACCCGCGAGCGTGCTCGCCGCCCGCGCCACGTGCGGCGGGCAATCCGCCACACGCAGCGCTGCTCTATGAAACAAGACTAAAGTCCAAGGGCCTAAGGCCCTCCGCTGCCTTGAGCGGGATCCCGGCGCGGGCGTCCGCTCCGGGTGCTGTTTCCTGTATTTTCATAAAGCAGCGCTGCGTGTGGCGGAATGCCCGCCGCACGTGGCGCGGGCGGCGAGCACGCTAGCGGGTCCCGCGCGACGGGTCACGCGAGCGGGGCTGTTTCTTGTATATTCATAGAGCAGCGCTGCGTGTCCGAGCCCGCGACGGGCTATTTGTCCGCGACGGAGCACGGCGCGGGTCCCCGCGACGGGCTGTTTGTCCGCGACGGAGCACGGTGCGGGCCCCCGCGACGGGTTCCCGCACCGTGTACCCGCGCCGGGATCCCGCTCAAGGCAGCGGAGGGCCTAAGTCGGCGACTAGCGGCTGCACTCCCCGCGCGCCGCGCGCAGCCCACGCGCGCCTCCAGACACGCACACATAGCCGCGAGCGATTTTACGAGCAAACATGCGCGAGTGTCGTTTCTTTTCGCGTTAGAGTATATATTCTGTGACGAAAATGCAATGGAATGTCTGTTACTTCACCAATTTACTTTTGCGAAGATCACTTTGATTGATGTAAGTACCTACTGTACCTAGAGTGTTATTTTATTACACAGCCCACAACACAAATAATTATATTTAGTGTGTACGTAATGTATTATGTAGGTGTTATAGGTTATGTTTTACTTAGAATGTTTTACGTGTGCATAAACAGTCTTGTATTTGTGTTTTAGCTGCCATCTCAGACCAAATAAATTTGGTCTGAGGCTGCCATATGACATAAAATTACATGCGATACCATGTAATGGGCTTTGTAAACAAAGTTATGTTAAAACCTGCGTGATCACAAATACATTTTAAAACACTTGACAAAATTTTTGATACCTACTCTCTAGTATAATAATGTACTCTATGATACCTACTATGTCCCCTTCATACAAAAATAGCACAGGAAGTAGCTCACATTTTTCTTGATATTTTCTGTACTTTGGGCGCACCATCTGTGCTTCAATCAGATAATGGGCGAGAGTTTGCTAGTCGTGTCGTAGAAGAGCTGAAAGTTATGTGGCCCAAATTGTCCATAGTACATGGCACAACGCCCCACTCACAAAGTCAGGGAATCGTCGAGCTCACAGTGATTCATCCTCCATACAATGGCGGCCATAAATATGTTACTCCGAAATAACTAGGGCATGGATACCGGTATACCGAAAAACTGGTATACCGGTAGTTTTTTTCGGTATTTTGATACCGGTATTTGAGAGTAAAATACCGGTATTTCGAAAAAAAAGATATATATTTTTGCAAGGATGTTTAAAGACTATGCAGAACGTTCAATTTCTATGGTTCACAGTGTTGTTCATACTGCAGATGAGTTTACGATATGAAAACTCAACGAATCACGAATAATCAAGATTATAGGAAATATTAAATATAGGAAAAATCACCACTAAATCAACTACGCAAAACACTGCATGCATTAGCTAGTATCTAGATGGTATTTAATATTTATTTTATTTTTATTTATAAATCTTTATTGTACAAATACATTGAGTAAGGTACAAATGGCGGACTTAATGCTAATAGCATTCTCTACCAGTCAACCAACAGTAAACAGATAAACGCGAATGCGGCACAAATAAAGAACAATGATGTTTACGTGCATACAAGATACATCGATACACACTAATAAATACATATATAAATAATTATATAATAATAATAAACTTACATTTAAATAAATATATATGTATATATATATATATATATGAACTTACATATAATACATTATATACACCAAATTATTATAGAGTTTGGATAAGTAGTGACGTTGACCCTTCCACATCACGGGCATAAGCCCTCCAACAGATGTGCATGAACTTGTTTCTTGAAAGAAAACTTACTGGGAGCTCTTCTAGTAGAATCGGGGAGACCGTTCCAAAGACGCGTCGCTTGCAGTGTGAAGGAGTCGGACATATACCCAGAACGAAAGAGAGGAGTAAATAGAGAAAGAGAATTGGCAGAGCGAAGGCGCCGATCATGGGAATCATAGAGATGCTGAAACTTACATTTTAAGTAATCAGGAGAATGAGGGTTGTTAAGAATGGAATAGAGAGTGCAGAGCAGCCGTAACTGTCTGCGTTGACGAATAGGAAGCCATTTAAGCTGAGACCTGTACGACGAAACGTGATCATATTTGCGAAGGCAAAATACAAAACGGATGGCATTATTCATGAGGCGGTCTAGCTTATTAAGGAGATCCTCATTTAAGTCTGGGTAACAGACATCGGCATAGTCAATGAGTGGAAGAATGAGAGAAGTGACAAGAGTGACCTTAGTGCGGATAGGGAGAAAATTTCTGTAACGATTTAGAAAGCGCAATGAAGATATAACAGCTCGACTGACCTCGGCAACTTGTGTTGTCCAACTGAGTGACGAGTCGAAATGCAGGCCAAGGTTTTTGACGTTAGAGCAGAGAGGGATGGTGGTGTTCTCGTACACAATAGGTTGTACCGAACTAATATTAATCTTGGTGATCTGTTTTGAACCTCCGACAATGATCGCCTGACATTTAGACGGGTTTACAGCTATGCCGAAACCAGCAGACCAAGTACTGATTTTACGAAGCACACTATTCAACAGCAATGATGCCGAATTGATTTCTTCAGCAGGCGTCTGAACATAAATTTGTAGATCATCGGCATAGAAATGATAAGAGCAGTCGAGCGCTAAGGAGAGGAAGTTAATGAATATGGAAAATAGGAGGGGAGATAGAATACCGCCTCACACCAGCAGAGAGATCGGTCCATTGAGATATATCTGTGCCCATACGCACCGCCTGCTGGCGACCGCGCAGGTAGTTGGAAAACCAATCCAGTGACAGAGACGAGAAATTCAGAGACCTCAGGATGGCTAGGAGAATGTCGTGATCAACCATATTGAAGGCGTTTGAGAAGTCAATGAGAACTATTAGGGTGACCAACTGGCTCTCCATGCCCAGTCTGATGTCTTCAGTGACTTTGAGAAGTGCCGTGGTTGTGCTGTGTCCAGGACGGAAACCGGATTGAAGGGGTGTAACAAGGGAGTTGGAATAAATGAAGGAAGAAACTTGTTTATGCGCGACGGCTTCAAGAATTTTAGAAAGGAAAGGAAGAATAGAAATGGGTCTGAAGTTATTTAATGTTTTGGGAGATGATGTTTTTGGTAAAGGAATGACGAAAGCCTTACGCCAAAGAGTAGGAAATTCGCCAGTTTGAAAAGAATAATTAATGATATGAACAATGATAGGGAGAATTTGTTCCAAGACACAGACAATCATTTCTCTACTGATGTCATCACAGCCTACTGCTTTAGATTTAATGGAAACAATAATCTTACTAATCTCGTCTTCGGTTACTGGAGAAAAGGAAAAGGTTTCAGAGTGGAGTAGGCCATTGGAAGCAATTTCAGAAATGGTGTTGGACTTAGTGCCGGGGTCTACGGTTGGAGAAGACGAAAAGTGTTTGTTGAAATCATCAAGAGAAAAGGAGTAGGAGTTGGATTGAGGAGAAGTTTTCCCTAGACTAAGGGAGCGAAGAAACTTCCACGTATTGGCCGAAGAAGAGTTGGAAATATTGTCATGGAAGTGTTGACGCTTAGCTGCTCTTACCATTCGGTTGCACAGGTTACGCGCCGTCTTATAGAGATCCCAGTTCGCCTTAGTTCGATCTTTTTTTTATAAGTACGGAAGGCACGGTCCCGACGAGACATTGCCATACGCACACCGCGGTTATAATATTCCTTTTGGTTGTTTGTTTAATGTTTTCATCATCATCATGTCAGCCACACGACGACCACTGCTGGTCTTATTCAAGGATCTCTGCCTCCCTCAAGGATCTCCAAGACGATCGGTTCTGTGCTGCCCGCATCCAGAGGTTTCCCGCGACCTTCACCAGATCGTCGATCCACCTAGCCGGGGAACGTCGTCCGGTGTGCGGTCACCACTCTTTCCGCCCTAACGGCCATCGGTGCATCTCGTTATGTGTCCCGCCCACTGCCATTTCAGCTGAGCAATCCTTCGAGCGATGTCGGTTACTTTAGTTCTCCTACGGATCTCCTAATTTCTGATTCGATCACGCAGGGAAACACGGAGCATGGCTCTCTCCAATGCATGCTAGGACCTGGGTGACCTTGAGACCTACTCTTTATGAGACCTATAGTTAAGGCGCTGTAGGTAGTGAATGTGGCGCCCCCACTACATTTATTTTTATTACTCGTAAACCAAGTCAACATTTAAAAAAAGCACAAGTATAAATCTCTTAAATTGTGTCTAGTATTTTTCGAATAACTCTTCAACAGTTTTCATTCTTTCTGTAAGTTTTAAAATCCATTTTAGCTCAAAGTGGCCACTTTTGGCAATAATGGATTTTAAAACTTACAGAATGAATGATAACTGTTGAAGAGTTATTCAAAAATTATTAGACACAATTTAAGAGATTATTACTTGTGCTTTTTTTAAATATTGACTTGGTTTACGAGTCACATTCACTACCTACAGCGCCTTAACGACTATGTTTCACTGCCGTAAACTATCTTTTAATATAGATAAATTATCTTTATATATAGACTTTCGTCTCGTGACACTGAGGTAAGTCGTAAGTCAGACGCGAAGATTTTTCGAAGCATCCAGAATGCTGCCCATCCGAATAGGATTTGACGAGAAATCTCTTTCTTGAAGTTGGACTTGCCTAACTGGACTACCTGCCCTAGGTATACGTAATGGTCAACAACTTCAAGTGTAGTGTTCCCAACATGAACTGGAGCGGGCACAACATGGGCAATCGACATGATTTTCATCTTATCCATGTTCATCCTGAGACCTACTCTTTGAAATCTTCGAGCATTGTATTCAGGTCTTTCAAGGTCACAGCCATAAGAACTATATCATCGGCAGGGGTGTAGGGGGTGTCTAGTAGTAGTACCTTTACAGGACTGTCGGTCGGCTTACATCTGTGTAAGTGGTAGTTGCTGCCTGGTCTACAGGCACTCCTAAATCTCTTCACCAGTGGCTCCAAGTAGCTGTCGTGTACGCAGCGGCCACACCCCGGTAAACCGCGTCGACCTGCGGGCTAAACCTGGTGAAGGGGGCCATGCACGCTATCTTGCGGACGTGGCTATGACAGGCGATCCCCTGCTTAGTACACGAAGTCTTCATCGGTATGGAAGGCGAACACCGTCGATAGGCACTGTTCTCGGCTTCTGTGGCGATGCAGCAAGGTACCTGCGACGTACTTTCAAGGGCGCATATCAGGATCTTCATAATGATGTGCGGTCAGTCGCTGCATTCTGCAACCTTGGCGAATCGTATCGGTCTCCGATCCATTGGCCATCGAGGACGTGGAACGAGAGAGTGGATTTGCAACTGCGCAACTGCTCATCCACTAAAATATATTCACGCGCTGATGACATATCTGGCACGTCTACTGGATACAGGATCAAAGTCCTGCGGCGATGGAGTATTGGTGGGAGTAGCGAGGCCTTGGTGAGTCTTGCTGCTAGCTGATTCTCTGCACGTAGGCGGCTGGACGAGAGTGGTCGCTCCTGAAATCGGCTGAGATGGGATGACAGGTTCGGCAGCACGTCCAGTGACAAAGCAGCCCTATTTAGGATCGCTCTGCTTTCCCCAATCAGGGGAGGGGCCTAGAAAAGGTGGCCTAAAAATAGTCCATCTCACCTTAACCCAGTGGCTAACCGCGGCCTCCTGGGCACCAACACTTGCGGTCGAAAGAAACGAAAAATATGTAGAATACAACCTTTGACAATTGCGACATGGAATGTGAGAACTTTGTTGGACAGCGACAACAACTTGTGTCCAGAGAGGAAAACCGCAGTGATTGCGCGTGAACTGTCCCGTTATAATATTGATATTGCTGGAATAAGCGAAACTCACCTGGCTGAATCTGGAGAAATTAGAGAGGAGCTAGGCGGTTATACGTATTACTGGGCCGGAAAACCTGCAACCGAAATATCTTCTAGTGGTGTAGGCTTCGCAATAAAAAACTCGATTGCAAAATCTCTAATAGAGATCCCTAAAGGTATTAATGACCGCATAATAACACTTCGCATTCATATTGGCGATGATAAATATCTACACCTTGTAAACATATATGCCCCTACACTCACATCCTCCGATGATGACAAACTAAAGTTTTATGATGATCTCCGAGCAGTCCTACTAACTGTTCCATCGTGCGACAAACTAATCCTGTTGGGAGATTTTAATGCACGCGTCGGAACTGACTGCGAAGCTTGGAATGATGTTCTGGGTCGGCATGGAGTCGGAAAATGTAATGATAATGGTCACGCGCTTCTTACGTTATGTGCAGAATTCAACTTAAGCATTACTAACACCTTTTTTAGACTTCCTGATAAGTACAAAACTTCTTGGATGCACCCTCGCTCCAAGCACTGGCACCTGCTTGATTACATTATTGTCCGTAGGAGAGATCTTAAAGACGTTATGATAACGCGAGCCATGCGTGGTGCTGAGGGTTGGACTGACCATCGTCTGATCAGATCTAAAATGAAACTTCTGCTAAAACCAAAACGTAGAGCTAATCATAAAGTTCCACCTAAACTGGCCGTCAATAAACTGATCAATAGTGAAGACATCAGAGCTGAGTTCAACGCCAAATTGGGGTCCTATTCAGCTAACCCAGGCTCAGAAAATGCCTCAGTTGACGATAAATGGCGTATATACGCAGATTCCCTACAAGATGCGGCCAAAAGTGTTATCGGTAAACCAAGAAAGTCAAATAAAGACTGGTTTGACGACTCCGATGAAACTTTGCGACGACTCTTCGAGGAGGCGAGAAAGGCTCTGAGAAATGAAACTGATGTTGGTGCTCGTAGGCGGATAAGTCAGGAACTGAAATTTAAAACACGTGAACTCAAAGATCGTTGGTGGTGCCTGAAATCAAATGAACTGCAAATGCTTGCTGATACCCACCAAATTGGTGCTTTTTACGAAAGTCTTCGTTCTGTTTTCGGTCCATCACGTAGGGTCATAGCTCCCCTATATACGCGAGATCATATGCAGCGTCTGACGGACCCAAAGGAGGTTCTGGAAAGATGGGCTGAACACTTTACTGATGTTTTGAATCCGCCCAGTCAAGAAGCTGATCTCACGTATATTAGTAATTCACTCAATAGCCATCCCGTAGCATGCGAGTTGGAGCGGCCTCCCAGTTATGACGAATTTTGCCGTGCCATACTGGCTTTAAAGAATGGAAAAGCACCTGGATCAGACAATCTTCCTGCTGAAATTTTTAAATATGGCGGCCCAAACATTAAGGGCAGGTTATTTGACCTTATTCTTCATGTGTGGGAGACAAACGTTATACCTCAGGCCTGGAAAGATGCCACTCTATGCAAACTTTATAAAGGCAAGGGCGATCGCTCCGACTGTAGTTCCTATAGGGGTATATCACTACTAAGTACGGCTGGTAAAATCCTCGCTCACATTATTAATAAACGGCTCAGTGGGCTTGCAGAACAAGTTTTACCGGAAACACAATGTGGCTTTCGGCCAAACAGAGGTACTGTGGACGCGATCTTTGTAGTAAAACATCTCCAAGAAAAGAGTATAGAACAAAACCGTGATCTCTTCATGTGCTTCATCGACCTGGAAAAAGCCTTCGATCGGGTGCCTAGGGATGCACTTTGGATCATTCTGGAAAAAGTTGGGTGCCCTGCCAAGTTTGTAGAGCTAATTAAGCAATATCACGTTGGCATGACTGCAAGGGTCCAACATGACAACTCGTTTACCAGTGCATTTCCAGTGACGAGTGGAGTAAAACAAGGATGTGTTATGGCTCCCACACTCTTTGCTATATATTTTTCTGCCGTTATGAATGATGCTCTCCAACACTGTCATGATGGCATTACACTAAATGTAAGAACGGACAGGGGCGTGTTTGACCTTTCTCGCTTTCGAGCAAAACGAAGCGTTCACCAAATTACGGTACTGGATATTCTTTATGCTGATGACGTTTGTATTATGGCGGACACCATGAACGGCTTGCAGCTCTTTCTGGATCATCTCAATTCCTCTTGCTGTAGATTTGGGCTGGTAATAAATGTGTCAAAAACCCAGGTCTTAAAACAGCCTGTAAGAGCCTCATCTGCGTGTGACGCCGCCGTAAATCTTGGTAGTAAAAACCTAGAAGAGGTAAAGACCTTTCGTTATCTGGGTTGTATGTTGCAGAATAACAATAGACTAGATGCTGAGATTTCTACCAGAATAGCGAGGGCTGCGGCTGCTTTTGGAAGATTAAATCAAAGAGTTTGGAAATCCCATGATCTGAAATTAAAGACCAAGCTAGGTGTATACTGTGCAGTTATCTTGCCTATACTTTTATACGCCTCTGAAACATGGGTTATGTATAAAACCGATATTAAGCGCTTGGATGCTTTCCATATGAAGAACTTGCGTTCAATTCTGCGTATTAAGTGGCAGGATCGTATTTCGAATACTGAAATTTTGCGCAGTACCAGTATGAAAGGTATCGAGGCGCTACTCATGACAGGGCAGCTTCGTTGGTGTGGACACCTTGTGCGCATGGACGACACCAGACTTCCAAAATCAACTTTCTATGCCGAGCTACTATTAGGCAAGCGTAATGCTGGCGGACAATATCTCCGTTACAAAGATGTTCTCAAAAGGAACTTATCAGCGTGCAACATCTCGCCAAATGACTGGGAACATCTCGCTTTAAAACGGTCTGAGTGGCGTAGAAGCGTCAATGAAGGTGTGAAAAATTTCGAAGAACTGCGTCTCGAACATCTGGATGCAAAACGACAACTTAAAAAGACCCGACCGAAGCCAACTTATAACTACACTTACGACGCAACTGGGCAACTATACTGCGAGAGCTGCGACCGTTGCTTCAAGACTAAGTTTGGCTTCGCAAGTCACATGCGGGCTCATGATAGGAAATAGCTAGTGTGTCGCTGTCGACGGACACGTCGAGGAGGACATCATCATCATCGGCAAAACGAAGGTGTGTTAGGTACAGTACCTAACACACCTTCGTTTTGCCGATTACATAGTAACTGGCTATTAATATTGATACCAAGTCCATTCCAGTCTAACTGTGAACAGTTTCGGACAAATAACGTCTCCCTGTCTCACACCTCGCTGCAGTTGGATTTGTGATCTGGAACTCTAGACTATTGTGTTAAAGCCTTTTCGAAACCCGGCTTCTTCGGGAGGTTGGAATTGGAAGTCGTCAAACTTGCGAGCGAGCGTGACGATTCGTAAGGACATGGCTCCGAAGTGAGACGGGTCTGTGTTCTTTAAGAGGGGCTTATTCCCATTTTTAAAGTAGAGGTTTGAGGTGTCGGCAGCTATATTATTTACCTACCTAAAGTATAATACAATTTAAGTATTATTTTATGTAACTTATTTGTAAGCCACCCGGCTGTGCGCCGACTACTTGTGATTAACTTGTTTGTGCGGCGGGCAACACGTGCGCTCGCACCTGCGAGCGCAGGTGTTGTTTGTCGAGTGCGCCCCTCCCCGGCGCAAAGCGTATAAGAGTCGTCGCACGGCCGAGTATCGGGCATTATTTCTGTGCGCGTCGTAGCGATCGGACTGTCTCCTAGAGTGTGTGAGTACGTCTATTATTTTACTTATAATTAAGGTATGTTCTATTACTACCTTTTGCTATTTTTTTTAATATAATAATAAGTTGCTGAATAATACATAATTTATGTATCATTATAATAGATATAAACGCTTTAAATACCAATTGCTGGTTACTATTTTCCTAAGTAAAGCTTAATTATTTACATGCTTAGTAAAATTTGCTATAATAAATATATTTTGAATTTATACTACTATGCATTATCATTTTACGAACCCTCTGATCAGTAGTAAACACATATTAGTTCGGCTCTCTGACATCTCAGAAGTAGGGATGGTCTTTTTCTCTTTCATTTTTTTTCTTACATAATAAAGTACTCACTTTTTACACAAATAAAGCTTTATATTAAACATCGGGCTTTCTGCGTAATATTTTAACATGTATTTCCAGTTAATGGCTCAGAATATGGAAGCAAATGACTGCCAGGAAGTGCAGCAGGTGAACCGAAGCCCTGTTGTTGTGAGTCCAATACTGATGCCTTCCGGCTTCGGAATGCAGCCGAGCAATCAGAGTGAAGTACTACACAACATACAAGAATCGGGCACCGACAGTCATCGTAGTGACCAACTCCAAGGAGCCGGGTCAAGTCATCGCCGCGGGCGGACTCGTAGTCGCTGCAACGAGCAGTCCGGCGCCCATCACAGTGAGCGTTCGCACAGTCACCGCGTCGAGAAGTCACCCAGCCGCCGCGACGAGCGGTCGCCCAGCCGCCGCGACGAGCGGTCGCGCAGCCGCCGTGTCGAGCGGTCGGAAAGCCGCCGCGACGAGCGTTCGCGCAGCCGCCGTGACGAGCGGTCGCGCAGCCGCCGTGACGAGCGTTCGCGCAGCCGCCGTGACGAGCGGTCACGCAGCCACCGTGATGTGCGGTCACGCAGCCACCGCGACGAGCGGTCGCGCAGCCGCCGCGACGAGCGGTCGCGCAGCCGCCGCGACGAGCGGTCGCGCAGCCGCCGCGACGAGCGATCGCACAGCCGCCGCGACGAGCGGTCGCGCAGCCGCCGCGACGATCGGTCGCGCAGCCGCCGCGACGAGCGGACGCGCAGCCGCCGCAACGAGCGGTCGCGCAGTCGCCTCGACGAGCGGCCGTGTAATCACCACTACGAGCGGCCAGTGAGTCATCGAGATGAGCCGCCACGCAGTCCAAAGGTGAAGAATAATGAAGAAAAACTGAGTGAGTCCAAACAAACCTATAGTATAGATAATATTGAACAAATTGTTAAGGCTATCACTTCCGTGAACCGTAATGATTCGTTAGATAAGTTTGGATCGATGCAGAACGCTGTACCTGAATTTGATCCAGCTAGGAAGGAACAGACGATGACCATGTGGTTACACAAAGTCAACCAATGCGCATGTATATACGGTTGGTCAGAAAAACAGACTATTCATTTCGCACTTCCTAAGTTACGGGGCGTAGCCCAACGATGGTATGAAGGTCTATCGTCTGTTCTTTACTCCTGGACCGAATGGCAGGAAAAACTATGTTCTGCATTCCCCTCGGAAGAGAATTATGGTCAGATGCTAAGTGATATGCTTGTTAAACGTGCACGATATACTGATTCGTTAGAAGAGTATTATTACGAAAAAATAGCTCTGATAAATAGATGCGGGATAATAGGATCTCGAGCGGTTGAGTGTATTTTACATGGCATCGACGATAGGTCCGTAAGGTTGGGTGCAGAGGCTGTTAAATTCGAAAACCCTGATAAATTATTATCTTATTTGCGTAATGTGAGAAATGTCAAACCCACCAATGATCGTAAAAATTTTAAAGGTCCTCCAATTAAAAGTGTTGACTCTCAATTACGTTTAAATCCTAGACCGATCCGTTGTTTAAATTGTAAACAGGAAGGTCATACGGTTTCACAGTGCAAACAACCTTTAAAAAAATGTAGTAAGTGTGGCAAGATAGGACATGAGACTGAGAATTGTTATTCAAAAATATCCGCCTCAGATAAGACTGTACTACGGGTAGCTAATAATGAATCCAACTTAGGCACAAGTAATATGTGCACGTTGGAACCTAATCAAAAATATTTTAAACAAGCTATTATTAATGGTACTGTCATGACCGCTTATATAGATTTCGGAAGTGAATGCTCTATGATAAGAAGCACCGATTTTAATAAAATTGGTGCACAGCTCAACACATCTGATCTACCTGTTTTGCGGGGTTTTGGCAATTCGGTTGTTAAGCCTTTGGGGAAATGTAGGACACACATAGTTATAGATGGTATTGCAGCCGATTTAGACATAATTATAGTTCCGGATAATGCGATGCAGGTTCCTCTGATGGTTGGACATACTTTTACAGAGCAGCCGCATATAGCTTTCAGAAAAACTAGTAGTTCCTTAGAGATTGCTGATTTAGACGTTGTGGATACCACTATCGTAAAGATTAAGCTCTATTGTAAAAAGAATACTAGCGTAGAGGGTTTGTCGCTTATCGAAGTATATACAGATAATCCTGATTTTGAAGGGGAAATAGTCATCGAAGGGAGTTTACGATATAAGGGTTCTGTGAGATACTCGGTATTATCTGGTTTGTATTTCATCCAAAGGGGTCAAGGACAGATTGTTGTGAGCTGTGCACCAACAGATAAAATAGAATTTCCCGAGAATATTTTGATTGCTCGTGGTATAATTGCTCGCGAGGAACAGACTCAGTCCCAGGTCTTAAATGTCAACCACTCTTTCTTGCAACCTATAAGTGAAACTCATTTGAATATTGATAGTGATCTCCCTCCTGAATTTAAACATCAACTATTAACACTTTTAAATAATTTTCGGGAATGTTTTGCATTTAACCTTGCGGAACTAGGTGCTACTTCGGCAGGTGAGATGAAGATAGACTTAAATGATTCTCAACCTGTTGTTTATAGGCCGTATAGACTAGCTATTAAAGAAAAAGAAAATGTTAGAGGTATGATTAGCGAACTACTTAGTAATGATATTATACGACCATCTACCTCACCCTATGCTAGTCCTATAGTACTTGTTAGAAAAAAGACAGGAGAGTTTCGTCTTTGTATTGATTATAGAGCTCTTAATAAAAAAACAATTAAAGAAACTTATCCTATGCCCCTTATAGATGACCAGCTCGATATTCTAGCCGGAAATAACTTTTACACAACTTTAGATCTTGCATCAGGATACTATCAAGTACCCATTCGTGAAAGTGATAAACATAAGACCGCGTTTGTGACTCCTGATGGGCATTTCGAGTTCAACAGGATGCCATTTGGACTCGCAAATGCACCTGCTACCTTTCAGCGGATAATGAATCAAATTTTAGGAGCCGCCCGTCATGGTGAAGCATTGGCTTATTTAGACGATGTAATTATTCCCTCTAAAACTATCTCTGAAGGCATGACAAGGTTACAATCCGTACTACAGTTATTTAAAGATGCAGGGCTTTCCTTAAACCCATCCAAATGTTTCTTTTTTAAACGCACTGTAGACTACCTAGGTTTTGAAGTATCTGAAAGCGGCATAAGTCCTGGAAGTAAGAAAGTCGACGCAGTTGAGCGGTTCCCCATACCACAAAATCAACATAATATTCGGCAATTTTTAGGACTTGCAAGTTTTTTTAGACGCTTTATCCCGAATTTTTCTGTAATATCAAGACCACTTACTCATTTACTTAAAAAGGACGTCGATTGGACATGGGGATCCGCTCAAGAGACGGCATTTAGAACTCTTCAAAGGGAATTATCTCAAAAACCCGTTTTAGCATTGTACAACCCTGAGGCCGAAACCGAGTTACATACTGATGCTTGTAAACTGGGGGTAGCAGGGATCCTTTTACAAAAAGATAATAATAATTTACTCAAACCAGTGGCCTATTTTAGTAGGCAAACTACTCCCCAAGAACAAAATTATTCGTCTTACGATCTTGAAACCTTAGCAGTAGTTTCATCCCTTCAAAAGTTTAGAGTTTACCTCATTGGTGTACAATTCAAACTTGTAACGGATTGCAACTCCTTAAAGGCCACGTTTCAAAAAAGGGATATGCTTCCTCGGGTAGCGCGTTGGTGGGAACAAATGCAGGAGTATAATTTCTCGATCGAATACAGACCAGGCACGAATATGTCCCATATCGATGCGCTTAGTCGAAACCCAGTCTCTTGCACAGAAATTTTAAGTATTCTGACGGTATCTGACTGTAGCTGGCTAACAACTGTACAAGGTGCTGATGAGAAACTACAACGGGTGATAGAGATACTTAAGGATTCCGAACTTGACAATATGGTTGATATTAAAACTAACTTTAAATTAAAAAATGAAAAACTGTTTCGTATAACTCCAGACGGTGATCGGTGGGTCGTGCTAAAGGGAGTGCGCTGGCAGATAGTGAAGCAAAATCACGACGATATTGGTCATTTCGCGTTTGATAAAACTTTAGAGAAAATTAAATCTAACTATTGGTTTCCGAAAATGCGACGCTTTATAAAAAAATACGTTGATTCTTGTTTGGAATGTGCATACTCAAAAGCTACCACCGGAAAGAAACCTGGTTTCCTTCATCCGATACCGAAAGTAGCCATTCCCTTTGACACGATACACATAGATCACACTGGCCCGTTTGTGCGAAGTACTAAAGGAAACATGTATATTTTGGTAATTATCGATGCATTCACTCGTTTTATTTTCTTAAAGCCGGTTAAAAACACGAAAACTCAGTCAACGTTAAAAGTACTTAATGAGTATTTTGGAATTTTTGGGGCACCGCGTAGAATAATCTCTGATAGGGGCACATCGTTTACCAGCGATAGTTTTAAAACATTTATGATCGAAAAGGGAATCAAACATATTTTAAATGCCGTGGCTACCCCTAGAGCGAACGGGCAAGTAGAACGGTATAATAAAATAATTGTAGATTCGTTGACAGCTAAAACAATCGGTACAGAAGAGAATAAATGGGACGATCATCTTCCCGATGTGCAGTGGGGTATGAACAATACATTTAATAAGGGAATAAACCGAACTCCTGCAGAAGCTTTGTTTGGAAAGAGAATGACGGGATGTACCGAAAATAAAATTATTTCTGAATTAGAAGGGGACATTACCCATGTTAACGACAACCAGAATATAAATGAGATTCGTGATGAAATAAGCTCCCATATTGAAGCTAACCAAAAGAAAGATAAAAATAGTTTTGACAAAAAGCGTTGTGAACCAATCAAATATAAAGTGGGTGATCTAGTACGGGTTGAACGCCAAATACCATCGACAGGGCAAAGTAGAAAATTAATTCCTAAATTTCAAGGCCCGTATAGGATAACCGAAGCTCTTGATAACGATCGGTATCACATTAAAGATACGCCTTTAACAAAAAAGGGCAATAGGCTTTACTCGACTATAGTGGCTGTTGATAAAATTAAACCCTGGTTAAACTTTAAAAGACCTCATGATAGTGACAATGAATTGTCTAGCGAGTCCGATTAATATTATCAATATAGGATTATGATTTGTTTTAATTTAATTATGATTTGTGTTTTAATTATGATTTGTGTTTTTAATTTAACTATGATTTGTGTCTTAAAAATTTGATTACAGGTGATTGAATCAAAAGGGTTCAATATACCACATTTATGCTGGACGGAAAGGTCCTATAATTTGCTTATGTTGGACGGAAGGGTCCTATTTATTTTTATACTGGACGGAAGGGTCCTATTTATGTATATTGGACGGAAGGGTCCTATTTATGTATATTGGACGGAAGGGTCCTATTTATGTATATTGGACGGAAGGGTCCTATTTGTGCTTATTGGACGGAAGGGTTCTATATGTGTATATTGGACGGAAGGGTCCTATTTTTATTATTTTGGATGGAAAAATTCATTTATATTGAATGGTATAAATTCATTTAGATGGTAGGGTTCTATTTAATTTACATATCTACCTACATTTATACAAAAATTACGAAATTTATACCTATTTTTGTTTGTACTAAATAAAAGGCAATATGATTGTATGTCAAATAAGAGTTTTAAATATATAGTTTTGGATAATTTTACCACATAACTTGGTATAGTAAGAATTGCTAAGAGAGAAATCATAGATAAAGCCTGAGGACATGCTTAATATAGGATGGCCGACTGTCGGCAGCTATATTATTTACCTACCTAAAGTATAATACAATTTAAGTATTATTTTATGTAACTTATTTGTAAGCCACCCGGCTGTGCGCCGACTACTTGTGATTAACTTGTTTGTGCGGCGGGCAACACGTGCGCTCGCACCTGCGAGCGCAGGTGTTGTTTGTCGAGTGCGCCCCTCCCCGGCGCAAAGCGTATAAGAGTCGTCGCACGGCCGAGTATCGGGCATTATTTCTGTGCGCGTCGTAGCGATCGGACTGTCTCCTAGAGTGTGTGAGTACGTCTATTATTTTACTTATAATTAAGGTATGTTCTATTACTACCTTTTGCTATTTTTTTTAATATAATAATAAGTTGCTGAATAATACATAATTTATGTATCATTATAATAGATATAAACGCTTTAAATACCAATTGCTGGTTACTATTTTCCTAAGTAAAGCTTAATTATTTACATGCTTAGTAAAATTTGCTATAATAAATATATTTTGAATTTATACTACTATGCATTATCATTTTACGAACCCTCTGATCAGTAGTAAACACATATTAGTTCGGCTCTCTGACAGAGGTTTGAGACATTTATTTCTGTAAAAGAATGAACATTCACTTATAAGAGAACTACACTATAATCTTAAAAATAAAACTTAGAAACAAGTAAGTGCAGCAGACAAGTTCATAAATATTACATTTTTTGTTAGTTTACCCACATTGCATTCGTAAAACAATTTCTTGCAGTAACAAGTTGGTCTCTATTACGTATCGCTTATTTGTTGCCGTATGAGTTAGCTCCAATAGACATTGGATGGCAATGAATGACAATGCATTAAAAACAAACAGTATTTCAAGAACAAAATAAAAAAGTATTATCTAATGTTTTACTCGAGTTTTAATGCGCCAGAAAACACGATCTAGCTACTGAATCTACCACCAGTTCACAAATTAGGAGTAGAGGTGGTTAATATAGCATCTAGTGCCATATTATAGCGCGCTATATTTACATAGCGCATATAGCGCGCTATGTAAGTAGACGTTATGGCGCTATGAATATCGCGCGTGGTAACAACTAGCATCGTTGGCCGGACGCGCGGACGGGGGCGCGGGCATTCATCGCGTGCGCGCTGTTGCTACCAGACACGTTATGCGCGTTTCTTTCGCAGCACGCTAGGTACGAGTATAATATCGCGCGCGACCTTATATTTTGTTAGTTCGATTAGGACTTTTATAACACAACTAAGTCAATTAGTTACTATTATTTAAAAGCTATTTAGCTAAGCAAAGTTAGTGAACGAGAGATATGGTAAAAACAACCGAATTTCAAACGTCAATTAGGTCGAAAGTCGCTTCCACCTGTTTTTTTTAACTAGAAAACAGTGTCTAGTAATCACAAGTTAGAAAAATAAGTGCAAGCGATTTTCAACCTTATTAACATTTATCAAAATCACGGTTTTTAATGAAAAATCAAAGTTAGTAAACGAGAATAAAGCAAAAAATCAACCGAATTTAAACGTCAATAAGGTCGAAAATCAGTTGCGCCTGTTTTTTTAACTAGAAAACATTGTCTAGTGATCACAAGTTAGAAAAATGTGTGCAAGCTATTTTCGACCTTATTGACATTTATCAAAATCGCGGTTTTTAATGAAAGATCAAAGTTAGTAAACGAGAATACGGCAAAAATACAACCAAATTTCTAATATCAATAAGGTCGAAAATAGCTTGCACCTGTTTTTCTTAACTACATCTGTAGTCACTAGACTAAGTTTTCCTACCTACACTTTTTCCGATATTAATTTGTTTTTCCGAAATCGTATAATTCAATTATAGACAGCTCTAAGCCCGAAAAGTATGAAATAAAGTTCATTAGTTTACATTACTGCTTTATTTTATTAAGACTAAAAATATGTAACGTATTAATAAATAATTTTTTTGTAAAACGCGTGATCTGTCTAACGAACGACGTGTGACGTTAACGTGTTGGGAAAACCAACGTGCTGCATCTAACTTGCCAGCTAGCCGCCCGCATGCTAAAATAAATAGCGCGTTATAACATAGCGTATTTAATACATACATACATACATACATACACTCACGCCTGTTTCCCATGGGGGTAGGCAGAGACTATGGATCGCCACCTGCTACGATCCTTGCACACTTCTTTCGCTTCATATTTAATAGCGCGCTAGAAATCAATAACATATAGTCTGTAGCGTGCTGTTGCTTTATAGGCGTTATAAACAACTCTAATTAGGAGGCCTCTCAGAGAAAGAACTGGCGGAAGAATACTCAGAGAAGTTATGTCGACCTCCCTTTTGATCCCTATCTACAAAACGAACTAACTGTATCTTTAGATCCTGGAGTGTGTGATTTGGGATGGGATTTTAGTTGATGAATTATAGGGTCCCAAGCTGGTGGTTCTCTCCAACCATCTTCTCTATGGAAATTTTGATAATTGTTGATTTCAATAATAATTGAATCAAATAATGTATTTTCTTTAGTATTCGTAATTGGGAATGTCCGAAAAAAATCAAATTGGCTGAATATTTTTCTATAGGTAGGAATAAGCACCCTTAGTAATAGAAAAAAGTTTCAGAGTTTTTGGTTGCGTGAAAAAGTTTAAAAAAATTTAAGTCTCTTCAACTTCACAAATATACAAAAGTAACAGCAGGATGGAAATTTTACCTTTGCCACCACCTGCCACAACTACAAGATGGTATTAAAAAAAGTTTCAAACATGACAAATGTCATTTTTTTTTATTTTTTTATTCGTGTTGTTGTTGTGGCAAGTGGTGGCAAAGGTATTACCTCCTTTCTGCTGTTACTTTTACACATTTGTAAAGTCGAAGAGATTTTAACTTTTTACAATTTTTTTACGCAACAGAAAATTCTGAAACTTTTTTCTATTACTAAGGAGCTTATTCCTACCTAAAGAAAAATATTCAGCCAATTTGTTTTTTTTCGGACATTCCCCATTACCTAGGTATTACTTTAAGAACTAATTTTGTGGTTTCTAGGCAGTTGGTAAATATTATGAGTGTTTCTGCCATAAAGTATAGCGTAGAAAATTGCTTTAATCGCTCTCCACAAACAAGACTTACTAATCGTTCTTAGAATCATTTAAAAAGTAGGTAACTAGCAGTTTTTAAGAAAATACCGAAAAAATACCGAAATACCGGTATATATATATATATAATAATTTCTGATAATTTTACTATACAGTGAATCAAGAAGCGTTATTCAAATTTTATTTTACTTTTTATTTTCAGATGAGTTGCTTAGTTTTGGCGAAAGCAGGTAATTTAACAGGTAATTTATTTTGTTTTTGAAAAAAAAAAAAATTGCCAATTTGGCAAACGAAATTATATAACCTTTCCATTGTTTTTCACGTGCAAAGCAAAGTGAAAGATTTTATTGATTTATGACCACTATATTAATTTAGTTGATTAAAAGTTATTTTTGTCTTTAATTACAGAGCCTAATACAAGCATGATTCTACCAAAAGAATGCGAAGGGATGACTTTTTGCGATATGGAGCCGGAGGACTATCCACATATTTATTTTGACGAATACGTCAGAGGGATGGTAAGTTGATTTATAAATAATTGTATCTACACCTTTGCTTTAAAAGATCCTCTATAAAAGGTTCCGAAACAGTTAGCTTATAGCCAACATAATCAACCGGTGTCATAGTAACCATAGTATCCGAAAAAATCTGTAATCTGTATTACCTAACTTCATCACATACCAAATTTCATAGACGGGAGAATTATTTGGGTTGCATAAGCCCCGTTGATTGGACTAGAAAGAACAATGAATGAATGAATAGTGCGGTTATTTATAAAATCTTACATGTTGATTACGGTTTTTCTTTCATATTGATATTTTAAATTATTTAAGCTTTTATGATATATGAAACATTAAAAGGTTTCTCTGTCTACGATTAAAAGTTACGTCCAACATGAATTAATAAAGGTGTGTAAGCGATTGAAATGTTAATTTGTTACACAATTCGATAAAAAATATACTCATGGCTGTTTGCTGAATGCCTTTGCTCACATTCTATGGGAGGATGCGTTTTTGTAAACAAGTCGTAAATCAAAAAGTTTATTGGAATTAAAGGAATTCTTTACGTTAAAAAAATAGTATTGTGCCTAAGTGTTCTACGTTTAAGTGGTTGTTGAGTGTAGTTTGGTGTGTTCTGTGAAATTTGAGTGGACGATTGTAAACCCTTATCCTCATGGTACAAACTATTGACCCACTTATACCAAAGTGCAGAAAGATTAAATTTTTTGTTAAAAACATGACTTTCTACGGTTTAGAAGTTTGTTTGTATTCAGTTAGACTCGGGAATTTGGTCGAAGTGTCGCCTTTAAAACAGTGTAAAAAAATGTCGGCCCCGACTGTTGAACAAATAGAAATGCTCCTCAATTTCCTTGAGGAGCATCGCGAGTTGGCTCGTGGTCTGCTGAGGAATGTGGAGGGCAGACTACAATCCCAGCGCCTTTGGGATGAAATTTTTACAACCCTTAATTCAATGGGTGGTTGTACAAAGAATGTGCAGCAATGGCAACGGGTAAGTTTTCAAGCAAGTACCTTATGCAATAACAGTGCTATTTTTCATTTGTGATTGTTGTACCTACTTAAAAGGCATTTTATTTTGTTTTTAAGGTTTGACAGATAAAAAATATCTGGCCAAAAAAAATGTAGCTGCTTCTCGTCGGTCTGCAATTGCTACTGGTGGTGGCCCATCAACAGCCCCACAGCTCTCCCGATGGGACCTAAGAGTCATGACCATTATGGGAGATGGTTTTGGGGAGCCCCAAACAACGGCAAGAGTTCCAGCTTTTGTGGAGGTAATTTTTCATACTTTTTTATATCAGATTTTTCTACAATGAAAGAAGTAACTCCTATATTTTATATATTTTTTATTTAATTTTACAAATTTCGTTATTATATGTAGGTAATAGTCAAAGCTATTTATTGTAAATGCTTAATTACTTATATTGTTAGTAAATGTCAATTTATATACTAATATAGTGTTATTGTAATCTTTCTTTTATCTTTATTACAGGAAAATTTGCCACCATCTCAGCAGCCAACCCCTTTCAGTCAGATGGAGCCCGAGTCTCAAGTGATCAGGGAATTCCATGTAATAAATGGTAAGTTACTACCTACAACTATAGAAAAGTTTAATCATATTACTATATTATTGTTAGTAGCAGTATAGTATTCTTATTAAAACAAAAGTTAATCTTATGTAATATAGGTACATAGGTACACTATATGAAATTCAAATTTGATTTTTTTGACAGTAATGTTTAATAAAACTTATTATAATAATCACATGCAAAAAAAGTTTCATTCGAAATTATAATATTTGTTATAATAAAATAAAATAAAAAATCACAGTAAGTACCTCCTAAAAAATAACACTTTACTCATTTTGTTAAATATTACATAAAATATGATTCCCATTTTCAAAATTACAGAAACACTGCAACCGTCGGACACTGGAAGCCAGTCAGTTATGCCAAGCCAGCTAGTTCTGCCAGTTATGCCAGCAACATCCAATGAACATCTTCCCAATGAGCCTACACAAAGATGTAAGTATAACCTATGAACTCATAACAATAATAAATGAATCTTAAGCAATACACAAAGATGTAAGTATAACCTATGAACTCATAACAATAATAAATGAATCTTAAGCAAGGTTTTAAAATCATAATATAAAATATTTGGTTAGAACTTTGTTATACTTAATTAAACATGGTAAAGTGACTAGATAATCCACAAATATGCTGTTATAATTTAGGTAGGTATTTATAAAATAAAAATTATATGACAACCTCTTTAACCTCTTTCTATACTTTTGAGTTTGAATGACTGGGTACAATTTCTTAATTTTATAAAACATCTACGACTGAAATGGTATGCCACTAGTAATTTTTCTTGTTCCTTTTTTTTATCAAAATTGCATTCAAGTTTTTGACTACCTATACCACAGAATAACTAATAGTAATAAAGAATGGAGCCATCCTCTTTATTATCATTTAAGTTATTATAGCCCAGTCAGTAGTGGCACTCATGTATGGCGAGGTCAAAATTTGTCATTAGATGAATTCACTTGGAACATATGTAGCTTAGGTAAAACTGATCTGATTTAGCCCGGTAGCCATCCGCCCCCCCTTGGCAGGTAAGGGGGGGTGGCATTCAAAGTTTCGCGCCGACGCACTTCAGAAAAAAAAACATATCTCCTTCAATATACCTATCACCTTGAGTGTGGTATCATATTGTGATAAATCAAGGATGAGGAAGCCATTTTTGAGACATTTAATGTACAGTTTCATTTCATAGAAAAAGTGATATATTTTACTATATTGACGACATTATCAAAATCAGTTTGCTATTTTTTTTATTCGACAGTTGGTATCTTTGAAAATTCAAATTTTATGCAAAGGAAAAAAATACTATCTTAAAGTACATTTATTCAGCTTTAAATACATACAAACTTATATATAGTTATCATACAATATCTATCTGACAAAAAATCGAACATTGTATGCGAAGGTGTTTCCAAACGTCTTTAATTTAAGTTAAGTTAGTTTTTCATACAAATTGTATAGAGTACAAACTTAACTTTGCGGCCAATTGATGTTTATGTTTTTACGGTCTTATAGTCTCTCTCAGCTATCGTACAGTCTAATTTATACTTAAATTTTTTTGTGGAAGTCATAACGACAATCGAAAAAAATAGACAGACTTGATCTCAGAATGAGGAAGTCACAAAACGTCGACGCGACGACGTGGCGTCAAAAGATCACGATCAGGTAGGAAAACGTCCTATCCTACCATATTAAGTTTACAGTGCAAAAAGTGTTTAAATCATAATAGGTAGGTACCCTAAGAACCTAGGCATACAAATATATCGTAAAGATAAAACTACTGTTGCATTGAGTATTTTTATACACTCGTGAGCAGAAAAATGGAACAATAGCCCTGAAATAGGGCTATTGTTCCATACACGTAAGTTACAAACAAGGTAACTTTAAAGCTTTGGTTCTCCGCCCAAGATTAAACGGGGTATTATGTGATGATGGCAATTTAAAGAATGAACGGAGAAGGCACAGATCGCTAAAGAAACCCAACGGATCAGAAGAGTCGTTTACACCAGAGACCGTCTAGAGTGTTGAGTGTTACATTTTCCATACTTTAAAATTTTCGCTTGTTATTTTTTTAAGTTCAACCCTGAGCTAAATGACTTATCTAATCCGTTCGATTTCTTTAGCATTATAAGTCTCCGCCATCCATTCTTTAAACTGCCATCATCAGATAACATCTCGTTTAATCCTGAGCGGAGAACCAAAGCTTTAAAGTTACCTCGTTTGTATGAAAATAAGCCTGTTAATCATTTTTTTCAGCTCACAAGTGTATAAAAATACTTAATCCAACAATAGTTTCATTTTTACGATATATTTATATGCCTAGGTCCTTGGGGTACCTAATAATTATAATTTAAACATTATTTGCACTTTAGACTTAATTTGGTAGAATATTTTCCTACCTGGGTCGTTTTGAGATCTAATCTTTTGACGCCACGTCGCGTCGTCGTTTTATGACTTGCTCGTACTGAGAACAAGTATGTCTAATTTTTTCTATAGTCGTTATGACTTCCACAAAAAGATCTAAGTATGTATTAGACCGTAGGATAGTTAAGAGAGATTGTAAGACCGTAAGAACATAGGCAACAAAATATACCAAAGTTAAGTTTGTATTCTATACATTTTGTATGAAAAAACCAACTTATATTTGCAGTTGGAAATTATTGGCAACACTGTCACATACTGTGTTCGATTTTTTTCAGAGAGACATTGTAAGATAACTATATATAAAGTATACATATTTTTAAAGCTGAATAAGTGCACTTTAAGTCAAAAATTTTTTTCTCTGCACATAATTAGTATTTTCAAAGATACTGACTGTTGAATAAAAATAATAGCAAAACAATTTTTGACACTTTAAGCAATATTTTTTTTTTCAATGTCTATAAAATTTAATGACTCAAAAATGAATTTCTTTATGCTTGCTACAGAGTTAAGTTTGTGTTCTGTACATTTTGCATGAAATAAAACATTAATACTGGCTCTTGGAAACGTTGGGAAACACCGTCGCATACCATGTTCGATTTTTTTTCAGATAGACATTGTACGATACCTATATATAAAGTATATATTTTTTAAAAGCTGGATAAATTTGCTTTAATATAATATTTTTTTTCTTTGCACAAAATTAGTATTTTCGAAGATACCGGCTCTTAAATAAAAAAAATAGCAAAGAGATTTTGATACTATCCGTTATATTTTACCTTTTTTCTATGAAACTGTACATGAAATGTCTCAAAAATGAATCCCCTATCCCTAATTTATCATAAAATGATACCACACTCGAGGTGATAGGTATATTGAAGGAGATATGATTTTTTGTCTGAAGTGCGGCGGCGTGAAACTTTGAATATCACCCCCCACTACCTGCCAAGGGGGGGAGGATGGCTACCGGGCTAAATCAGCTCAGTTTTACCTAAGCTAAATATGTGCCAAGTGAATTCATCTAATGAAAAATTTTGACCTTTTGCCACTACTTCCTAGGCTATTATCCAATACGACGAAGAAATAAGATACGTGACAGGTAGTACTTTTTGTGAAATGTGTGAATAAAATTACTATTTTTTTAGCTTCAAACACAAGGAGGGCAAGAAGAGTGAGAAGTACCGAAGACTCGGTAACACGTAGATTCTTCTCATTTGAAGAACAACGACTGGCACAACAGGCAGAGTGGTCCAATGAGTTCGCTGGCATAAGGGCTGAGTTGAGAGAGCTTAACAACACCTTACGAGAATTCCTTACAGAAATGTGTGCGATATTTAGGGAAATCGTACAACAGCGCCGATAACCTCGCCTTTATTTGATATCTTTCTGTTTTTTTTTACTTGGTTTAGAATGTTAATTAAAGTATTATCAGTTTGATTAGGTACTAGGTATTACACTATTAAATTAGGTACTGTTATTAATATTTTTTTGTGTGCTTATGAATAATTCAATTGGACACATTTGTTTGAAAAATGCCGGCTTAGCTGAATAGTTCTGTACCTTCAGTGAAAAGAGGTATAACTCTAAAAACATGATTTTTGGGAAATTGACTTTAAAGTTTAAAAAAATCCTACTCTTCATCTGAGATAGATAAAATAAAATTAGCGCTTGTAGACTGTAGATAGTTATGCTAGCTTTGTTTTCTTGTATAATTTACAGAGAAAAGTCTTACAGATTTTTCAGTATTCAAGAAAATTTTCAGTTATATCACTTGGCACATTTATTTATTTTGTGTATATTGATATAATAACACTTCTATCATTTTACACCAGGCACATCTGCTTTTGTGTAAAATGATACCTTACCTTAACTTTTTGTGTCAACTTTTTTAATTTTAGGTTTTTTTTCAAGTTGTCGAAGAAACATTGTTAAACAATCTCTAAATATGAGTAATTAGAGTTTTGTTCTGTTGAATCGTTAAAAAAAATCGAATTATATCAATTTACACAATTATTTTGAAAAAAAACCGATGTGTAAATTGTTTCAACTCTTATCACTAATGATATAACTACTATATTTACTATGTGAATAGTGATATAATTCGTGATAAATAAATAAAATATTAAATAGACACCAGCAAATTAGACTAATCATCTTCATATCAGCCGCACGACACCCACCGCTGAGTATAAGCTTCCCTCAAGGATCTAGCGGCTTGCCGCGACCTTCACCAGATCGTTGGTCAACCTTGTCAGGAACCTTTACCAATGGAGCGTCGTCTGGTGCGCGGTCGCCGTTCCAGAACCTTTCAATCCCAACAGCCATCGGTTCTTCTCGCTATGTGTCCTGCGCCCCGCCCACTGCCACTTCAGCTGAGCAATTCTTCAAGCGATGTCGGTTACATTAGTTCTCTTACGTATGTACTCAAGTTTTGGTTCGATTACGTAGAGAAAGGCCGAGTATGGTTCTAAGAAATTCATAGTTTCACTGTTTCACGTTTCACTGCCGTAAGTCATCACTGGCATCACACATTGGTCATAGACATTAGTGTTGAGACATTAAGGTAAGTTAGATAGACGGAAAGAGTTTTTCAAAACTTCCCAAATGCTGCCTATCCAAGTTGGATTCGACAAAAGATCTCTTTCTTGCAGTTCGACTTACCTAACTGGACTGCCTGTTCTTCCTAGTTATACGTAATGAACTACAACTTCGAGTGTAGTATTCCCAACATGAACTAGAGCTTGTTTGTACAACATGGGCAATCGACTTAATTTTCGTCTTATCCATGTTCATTCTAAGACCTAATCTTTGGGAAGCACTACGAAGATCTACGAGCATTGTGTTAGTATTCAGTTTAATTCAAACTAGATACTTTTAATACTCTTTTTTCGTTTGTCACGCCAAATTGCTGATCGTAGGAACCAGACTCTACCACCAAAAAAATAACACAGAAAGATCAATACACAATGCGTAGTAAATATACTTTTTGAAATCACTCGATTATTACCTAAGTACGCTATCGCGTTCATACCTCGTATAATCACAGGTTTGAGTAGAACTAAAAGTCAACTTTTAAGAAAATATCATCATTCTATTTATTTTATTGTATTGCTCTTCCATTCTCTGATTAGAGCTCGTTTATGTGGATCCAGTTTCAAGATTGGGTGATAAATACTTTCTACTTGCCCTGAGCTACAATTTCGCCCAAAAATAAATAATTCAATGGATTCAAATTAGAGCTTGACGACAATGGCCACTCATTCGTACCGATAGAGCCTGGTAAATTTTTAAGTATTATGTAGTCATTGTCATTACCTGAAGGCGCAGAGTACTGATGGAAAATACAGTTTTTGTTGTCAAAACAAGCAGGTTTCTGAAATGGTTTTGGTACTATAGACACACATCCACACTCTGTGGCAGGTTGTATAGAACACCGAATAGTAAAAACTGCCACTTTGCTTGGCTTTCCTGGTCCAATCAAAGCTTTTCTCATTAGAAAGCTTTTAATTCGATCGAGACCTGGGCGGTGCTGCAGTCTCTCTCTCCAGAGGTGCCAAATGGACTAGATGTATATCGAGGTGCCGAGGTATAAGACTTAAACAAAAATGCCACCATATCGGACTGATTACAGAACCAGAGCACAAATCTCATCTAACTTTAGCATTCGGGAAGTTTTTTGAACATCTTTGCGTTGAACTTGCCTCAGTCTTAGGACGACCGACGTCTTTGGCCAGTGTGTGTAGTCAGTGAGAGTCATGACTTATGGCAATGAAACGTGGTTCATTTCTTTGCGTGATCGAATCAGCAATGAGGAGATCCTTAGGGAAACTATCGCTCAAAGGATAGCTCAGTTGTAGTGGCAGTGGGTGGGAAACATTGTGAGAAGAACCGATGGCCATTGAAATGGAAAGGTTCTTGAATAGTTACCACGCACCGGGATGACGCTTCTTTCACTTCCGACTAACGTTTTGTTGAAAGTCGCGGGAAGCTGCTGTGTGCGGGCAGTGCAGCGCATGACCTATTGATGTGGAGATCCTTGAGGAGGCCTAAACCCAGCAGTGGGTATCATGAAGTTGTGTACCATTGATATTAGCAGCACGACACCCACTGCCGATGAAGAAGATGCTTACTACTGAAATCGAATACTAATTAATTTCTTGTATAAATACAACATACAACAGTGTGAATAGTTAGTGTATATTGATACAATTCATTTTATGCATCAAAGCAATCTCACCCTTATTTCAAGCAATGTAGGTCAGATATTGTCCAATCAATAACAATTTAGATAATTATAAATTAAATGACACAATCCATTATGCTTTGTGTAAAGTGATACAATTTACGTTTCGCTTCATATTGTTCGTGTCGCGAACTCTCGAGTGTCGTAGTCGTAACCAACGTCAGTGTAACACTGAGGCAAACAACACAATGTCGTGTCCATGCAGGCGCGGGGGAAGGGTACGAGAGAGAAGAGGGGGATTAAGAGGTTGCGGGGGGATTTTTAGGCAGTTATATCAATTTACACAAATAATAATCAAACGTTTTACTTTTTGTATTCTTGTATTTTTTGATATAAGTCAATTATATCATTTAACACCTTTCCCAAGTTTATGTGATTATTGATATAATTGAAATTATATCGATAAACACGAAGTAAAAAATCATTATTTTTGAATTTTCAGTGCTATAAGTCGAGTTGGATCAATGTGCACAAACTAGCATACTCTGAAATTATATGTGTGTAATGATATAATTCTAGATAAATCACTACGCACAATTCAAGTCATTTGTTATTGAATTGTGTATAAAGTATTAAATCGAGTTATATTTATTGACACTATTTTTTTTAAAGAATAGCCTCGGTACACTTTGTTTTAAATAGAGATATATTAATTTACACAAATTTTTCCTAAAAAAAACATAAAAAGTAAGCACTTATATCACTATGCACAAAACTTATTTCTGTTAATATAACTCCTATAAATATGCCAATTAGACACAAAAAAAGCTAATTTTTCATTGATTTGAATAGTGAAATAAAATCAAAATCGATACAACTCGAGTTAGATCAGTTTTCACTGAAGGTACAGAGTTATGCAAATGGATGTTAAGAATTGAATTGAATATAAAGTTAAGATTATTGTTGGAAATTTGTATTTTTATTTTAGAATTTTTAGGCGAATAGAACAGTGACGCTCTCATCATAATTGAATTTATTACTTGTTATGTATCAAAGTATACGATTCTATAGTATATTTACAAACAATAACCTTTATAAATATAGTTCGTTGTAGTAGTAAGATGCAAAAGAGCAAAAAAGTGGCCACTTTGGCACATTTGCCAAAAAAAAAACAATAACTATAACAATAAATAAAAACAAAACGTGGCCAAAAAAACATTTTTTTGTGTTGTTGTTATAAAAATAACAATTATTGGGTTCGTATGTATAGGAATAACAAAAAACGTAAAACACATTTTTTCTGGTATTCTAGTTTGTAACCATATTCAATTGTGGTATTTCCAATTAAGGACGATATCTTAACATAAACTGTAACTTTTACTCTTTTTGCGGCCTGACTAGAGGATTCGATCCCGGGATCCCGACCGTTTTTCAATCCCGAAATTTTCGGGATTGAGTTTTCATAATCCCGGGATTTTCGGGATTGGTATATTAATTTAAATAAAGTTGCAAAATATAGTGTTATTATTATTTATTTATTTATTAGAAACAATTACAAGTGCGTGATGCTAAACGCTCAGTGCCAGTGCTCTCAGTATAATTGCACGCCTATCATTTATAATATAAAATACAAGAAAACCTGTATTTCATTCAAGCAGCATTCCAATCAAGTAACACAACCCAGCGGATTTGCGATGGTTTCTTGATATAAAACTTTTTTTTATTTTGAACTAAAATTATAGACAAGCAACTCTCACTGGGTTATGTGGTGACACTTCAGTGTTACTGCTACTGAACAAAAATGTATGAACATTATTCATGTTTAGTTTAGAAATGAGACATTTTGTGACTCATGAATATTATTTTAAATCAGTTTTTTCTAAGAAACTTCTTCACTACCTAAATAGTAACTAGGTTTTTACATAAAATCCGTCTATTTGGTCGATGTTAAGAGAGGTTTTGTCAATTATCTTTATTTGCAAAGTTTGTTAGATATTTTTTTTCAATTTATTGAAGTTTTAATGAAGATCTTATTCACTCTTGAAAAATATTTTTTTATACAATAAAAAGTGTCAAACTAACCAGACTTAATGTCTGGTTAGACTTAATTTGACTCTTACTTTGATTAGTTAGTCATTAGATTAGCTAGGTGTGTATTGTATCGTAAAATATGTTGGTTTTTGTTAAAATTTTGATGAAAGTACGTCGATTTTTGACGAAATCGAAAATTTGAATTTTTGATCTTCAATCCCGAAATAATCCCGGGATCCCGGGATTGCCTAAGTGTAATCCCGAAATCCCGGGATCAGAAATAAGGGCCGGGATCGAATTCCCTAGGCCTGACACAAACCAACCAAGAGAATCCATGTAGCGACCCCTGTCGCTGAGCTAGTATTTGTAATTTTTTACATTTTGTTTTAAGATTGGCGCGCCACCGCGCCCGCCGCGACGCCACCTTCGGGCGAACCATGCAAACCATGGCGCCGAAGTTGCGGTCGCGGCCGCGACTGGCGCCCTGGCGGGGGCCGCCATATGCACTATAGCCGCGGCCATTGCCGCCGCGGTCGCTGCAGGCCAGGCCGCCGCGTCATCGGCCGCTGCAGGAGAGGCCGCCGCGGCCGCTGCAGAACAGGCCGCCGCGGCATCGGCCGCTGCAGGAGAGGCCGCCGCGGCCGCTGCAGAACAGGCCGCCGCGGCATCGGCCGCTGCAGGAGAGGCCGCCGCGGCCGCTGCAGAACAGGCCGCCGCGGCATCGGCCGCTGCAGGAGAGGCCGCCGCGGCCGCTGCAGAACAGGCCGCCGCGGCATCGGCCGCTGCAGGAGAGGCCGCCGCGGCCGCTGCAGAACAGGCCGCCGCGGCATCGGCCGCTGCAGGAGAGGCCGCCGCGGCCGCTGCAGAACAGGCCGCCGCGTCATCGGCCGCTGCAGGAGAGGCCGCCGCGGCCGCTGCAGAACAGGCCGCCGCGGCATCGGCCGCTGCAGGAGAGGCCGCCGCGGCCGCTGCAGAACAGGCCGCCGCGGCATCGGCCGCTGCAGGAGAGGCCGCCGCGGCCGCTGCAGAACAGGCCGCCGCGTCATCGGCCGCTGCAGGAGAGGCCGCCGCGGCCGCTGCAGGACAGGCCGCCGCGGCCGCTGCAGAACAGGCCGCTGCGGCCGCTGCAGGACAGGCCGCCGCGGCATCGGCCGCTGCAGGACAGGCCGCCGCGGCCGCTGCAGAACAGGCCGCTGCGGCCGCTGCAGGACAGGCCGCCGCGGCATCGGCCGCTGCAGGAGAGGCCGCCGCGGCCGCTGCAGAACAGGCCGCCGCGGCATCGGCCGCTGCAGGAGAGGCCGCCGCGGCCGCTGCAGAACAGGCCGCCGCGTCATCGGCCGCTGCAGGAGAGGCCGCCGCGGCCGCTGCAGAACAGGCCGCCGCGGCATCGGCCGCTGCAGGAGAGGCCGCCGCGGCCGCTGCAGAACAGGCCGCCGCGGCATCGGCCGCTGCAGGAGAGGCCGCCGCGGCCGCTGCAGAACAGGCCGCCGCGTCATCGGCCGCTGCAGGAGAGGCCGCCGCGGCCGCTGCAGGACAGGCCGCCGCGGCATCGGCCGCTGCAGGACAGGCCGCCGCGGCCGCTGCAGAACAGGCCGCTGCGGCCGTTGCAGGACAGGCCGCCGCGGCATCGGCCGCTGCAGGACAGGCCGCCGCGGCCGCTGCAGAACAGGCCGCTGCGGCCGCTGCAGGACAGGCCGCCGCGGCATCGGCCGCTGCAGGACAGGCCGCCGCGGCCGCTGCAGAACAGGCCGCTGCGGCCGCTGCAGGACAGGCCGCCGCGGCATCGGCCGCTGCAGGACAGGCCGCCGCGGCATCGGCCGCTGCAGGACAGGCCGCCGCGGCCGCTGCAGAACAGGCCGCTGCGGCCGCTGCAGGACAGGCCGCCGCGGCATCGGCCGCTGCAGGACAGGCCGCTGCGGCCGCTGCAGGACAGGCCGCCGCGGGCCCTGCCGCGGGACGGCCGAATGGGGTAAGACCTGAGGAAAAAATTAATGTAATTTTCGCAATCGTCAACCCAGAAAACCCCAATAACGACATCCATATATTTTTAAGGGTTCCGTACCCAAAGGCACAGATTAGATAATAGGGGTAAAAACGGGACCCTATTACTAAGACTCCGCTGTCTGTCTGTCACCAGGCTGTATCTCATGATAGGCAAACACATAATTTGATCATCCCTTAGGGGGGGTAATATGGGTAAGTAAACATACAAATCGATATGGATGCCGTTCTTAGGGTTTTATGGGATGGTGATAGCGAATATGACATTTATTTTGAAGTCCAACACGGTGGACAGATTCAGACCCTAAAAAGGTGAAATCGGGGCTCAATTTTTTGTTAAGAGGTCAGGGAGGGGAAGGGGTGTGGGAAAGAATGAGGGAGAGGGTGATGGAGAGGGAGAGAAACGGAAACGGAACTGGATACTAATATCTCTGGACCCAATTCTGATTATTGGAATAAACTATATAGCTTCTGCCCGCGGCTTTGTCCGCGTGCATATTAGAGAAAATCCTTAGGGAACCTTCAACCAGGATCCGATCAGCCGTTTTTACGCGATTAGGCGGGTCCCCACCAAGCAAGCAGCCTCGTGCGAGGCCCGCCACACGCGGCAAACGTCTTGCCTCGCGAGGCAGCGCGCTTGGTGAAGACCCGCCTAATCGCGTAAAAACGGCTGGTCGGACCCTGGTTGAAGGTTCCGTAAGGATTTTCTCTAATATGCACACGGACGAAGTCACGGGCGGAAGCTAGTTAGATAGAAAAATACCGATTTCGCTCTTTGAGCCTAACACATACACATTGTCAGGGGGTACAGAGAAGGACATAGAGTACCTTACATCCCGAAAAAAGTATTGTTCCCGAGGGATAGCAAAAAACTTTCCACGCAGACGTTAACGGAAGGCGCCTATAGTTAAATATTTTTAATTACAGATCCTGTGCCCGGTCTGCTACCGAATATTAAGGTCCCGCGACAAGTTCGTCGATCACATGAAGACCGAACACCCGGACCGGTAAGTTAGTTCATTAACTAAGATTTTTACCCTCACATTTCTTGAGAAAAGTACCGCGGGATCAATCAAGTCATAATTTTGTTAATTTCAATGTTAAAACCCGTAATGACAAATCTTCTCTGTTTGCAGGCACGCAGACGGCCGTCGCCGGAGACGTGTAAGTATGGTGCCTTTACCTACCTTTCGGAACGGCAACTCTCATTTTTGAATTTCCTACATTTCTGGCCGTCGCGTCTAAAAAAGCGAAACCGTCACCCTAAAAAGCGAATTAATAAAATTATAATTTTACCAAAAACGAAGAGCCGTACTATGGGCAACAGCGTCGCTTAACCAGTTTGCAACAAAATTCATGTGCGCGCGGATCGCCCCTACACGAACTAAACGTATGGTTGTGATGGCGCGGCGTGCAAGTGATTTTGACCTTAGGAGTGGTTAAGCGACGCTGTAGCCCATGGTAACTAAAATTATTGCTGGTACACCAATGATAATATATCAAAACAATCTATCTTTGCAGATACGCTGCTGTATCTGCGGCGCATATTTTATAAGGTTGTGGACCTATTTAAGGCACATGAGGTGGGTGTACGAGTTGCACGAATAGGAAGGCCAGTAAGTATATTCGAAAAACTCTGTCTGACCTACAGTTGTACTTGTCATTTAAACCATCAGATCAGGTCAGCGCAGTGGACAAGATAAATGAGGATCTGGCATGCATCTCTGCCTGGTGCCGCCGGTCAAACTGCCTTGTCCTCAACCCGTTAAAATAAAAGTTTTTTTTTATTCTTTTGTTATTTAGGGGCTTTTAACACTTAAAGGTCATGTCAGCCCCATCATAACATTATCTAAAACTACTTATCTTATGACCCTATTTATCACACTATTTAGGGCGAAAACATATACAATTCTAGCCTCATCGCTGGTGGGAGCCGACAGAATGCCATGGAACATGCTTACATTTCTTGCATTTAAGTTAAGTTCTGTCATCACCTCTCGTCAGGCTAGGTGCACTCCGCGCTTTAGGTACGAAGCTACAAGTAGCCGGCGGGTCCGTCCGGACGGACTAATTTCAGAGGCTGCCGCGTGCCGGCTGGGTCGCACGTTAGCAGTTTGATTTCTATACTCACTCGCGCGTACTACCGCATTTGCGTATTGTCGCGTCGTTTGTTCGCACATTTATTATATTTAACCAAAATGAAGGCATATTGATCGCAATGGCATGCCTTAATAGTAATAAAAAGGATGCGAACCTAAAGTTTTTCACACTTCCAAAAGTTTCAAACGACATCAATACGTAAGAAGTGCTTATCTAACTACTACCTAGTTAGTAGTTAAGTATCCGGTACTTACTTGTCTTATTTGCTAAACAATCTTCACCCAACTTTATTAAAATAATAATTAATTAATTACGTAGGTATATACCTACTTACTTTCGAAATAAAGTAAATTATTAATGACAATTCGATTTCGTAAGAAAGCAAATTGCCTCAAAGTCAGCATGTATGTCTAATGTGGCGTTGACTGTATCTAGACTAGGGTTTATTAAAACGTGTTTAAGTACACATTTTATTTCACAAACACATAACATGTAATAAAGTAAGTACCTATTATTTCATTATTACTTAAAAGACGAAACCCTGAAGTCGTTAGAAGAATAGGAGCTACGCGATAGAAAGAGAGAACTTCTAGGTGAAAATAACTGTAGGTATGGGAGCGGTGTGCGACCTGAATTGCATCTTATTGTGTCTGGGATAGAGTCGCTATTTATTTAAATGACTTTGCGGAGTGGATCTTCTGTACTTGTACCATTATGTATTCTGTGCTCTCGTCTCATATTTTCGTTTTGGACACACTCCACCAGCAAATGGTGAACGTCTTCAATTGCACCGCAGATGTTACAATTTGGCGATTCTGACTTCCTCATTAAAAATGCAAATTTGTTAAGTGGAATGTGTCCAGATCGAATCCTTAAGGATATTTTAACGAGTTGCCTAGTTAAATTAGCTCCTGATGTGGTGACAGTCACCCCTTTGACCAAACGGGTGGCCTGGCTATCCGGGCCCCTACACGGCGGGAGACGACCGAGCAAGTGTGATCGTCCCCCCAGACGGCGTGCACTGTGCAATGCCGAGGACAGAACGCTCCATCGCCGGCCAGTTACACTATGGAATGCGGCGGTCGTATTGTCGCCTTCTTCTCCCCAACCGTCTGCGGCGGATGAGGGCCGCCTGAGCGTCCTCTTCACGCGCCCTCTCCGCTGTCTCTTTTTGGAGGATCACATCTTCGCAAAAAAAGACTGCCGCTTGCCAGCATCTGTCACTGTCCAGCATCCGGCTAACGATGCCAGGCAGCGAGAGATCTGGCCCTACCACCGCCACGAGTTCCCGACGTTGCACCGACCACGCAGGACACACCTCTAGTGTGTGCTGTGCGGTGTCCAGCGCCTCGTCGCACTCGTGGCATTCCGGCGTTGTCTCCCGTTGTATTAGGTGCAGAAACTTACCAAAGCATCCGTGCCCGGTAAGAATCTGCACCAATCTGAACGTCAGCGTTCCATGACGCCGCTCCATCCAGTCCACCAAGAGCGGACGCACCGCATCCACCGTCCGCACGCCCGCCGGCGGAGTCTCCAGCTGGAGGCGCCACTCCACCAGTAGCTGCTCCTCCGCCTGCCGTCTGATCGCAGCAACCTCAGCCGGGGCCAACCGTGTCCCTTGCCTGCTTGCTTCCCTCTTGTTCAGGTACACCCTGCTGAGGACCCGTGCCTCCAGCTCCCACGGGGGTGTACCTGCGAGTAAACATGCCGCCGTACCGGAGACCGTCTTATAGCCGCGTATAATGCGGGTGGCTATAGCCCGTTGCGGTCTTCTCAGGAGGCGGCAGTTCTCCTCGTTTAAAGCGTCCGCCCACACTGGTGCCCCATATAGGGCCATGCTGCGCACCACCCCTGCAAACAGCTTGCGACAGCTGACATTCGCGCCGCCAATGTTCGGCAAAACCCGCCCTAATGCCGTCGCCACCCGCTCTAGTCTAGGCGCCAGCTGACGGAAGTGTTCCGTAAAGCGCCAGCGCCCGTCCAAGATAAGTCCCAGGTATTTAATGTGGGACTTCAAAGGGATCCGCACCTCCCCCACCACAATATTGGCCCCAGCAGGAGGCCCTCTCCTGGGACCTTAAAATATGATGACCTCCGTCTTGTGGACCGCCACCTCCAACCCTAGCAACTGGATCCTCTCCATGACCAGCTGGGTTGCCACACCAGCCAGTCGCCTGGCCTCCCAATAATCTTGCCCCCTCGCTATGACCAAGGTGTCGTCCGCATAGCAGAGGACCCTCGTCTTCGGAAGCAGCGCTCCGCGGAGGACCCAGTCGTACTCGAGGTTCCATAACAACGGGCCCAGTACGGAGCCCTGCGGGACCCCACGCGTCATACTCCGGCTTGCTAGCCGACCCTCCGCGTCCACATAGACAACCTCCCGGTCTTCAAGGTACGACCCCAGAATCCGTCTGAGGTACGCCGGAACCCGGTGATATTTCAGAGCTTCCTTAATCACGGAGTAGGGGAGGTTGTTGAAAGCGTTTCGGATATCAAGTGATACCGCAACAACCTGCTCCCCTCTCTGGATCGCACGTTCCGTGACCTCCTTCAGCGTCATCAACGCATCAACCGTTGACTTATTCCGACGGAACCCGAATTGGTTGGCTGACTGATCTGGGCCCACCTGCTCCAGATGCTTGACGATTCGCTCTGCCAGAATTCTTTCTAGCGTCTTAGCGAGTTCGTCAAGCAGAACGATTGGACGATACGCCGCGGGGGAATCGGCTGGCCTTCCCTCCTTCCGGAGAAGGCACAGGCGGCCCCTTTTCCAGGCCTCAGGGAATTCACCTGACTCCAGGCAACGATCATAAAGTGCCATAAGGTGTTCCCCGAGGTGCTCCATGATGATCGGGAGCACCCTCCCCGGTATTCCATCCGGCCCTGGGGCCTTCCTCTTACCTTTCATTCGTTCGATGGCGGACTTTAATTCATCCTGCGTGATCGGGTAGAAGTCATCATTGACAGCTGGGAGGTCCGCGCCAGCATATGGTGCCAGCGGAGGCACGTAAGGAACGTCCTCGGGGAACAGTTCCGCCACCACCCGACCAAGGAGTTCCGGGTCCATCGTCTCCGTAGAAGGCGCCTGGCCCCCCATCTTTTTCCGAACCATACGGTAAGGGCGCCCCTATGGATCCCGGTTGAGGTCTTCCAGGAGCTCCTTCCAGGAGCTCTCCTTGGACCTGCAGATGGCATCCTTGAGGTCCTTTTTGGCAGCAGCATAGGCCTCCGCAAGGCGTGCTTCCTCTCCATCCCTCCGGACACGAAGGCGACGTCGGCGGCGGCGGCAGCTCTCTCGTAGTAAGGCAATTTCTTCGGACCACCAATACACTTGTTTCCTGTTTGGTGGCCCTCTCGCCCGAGGCATTGCCGCGTCACACACAGCCCTAACCGATGCCGTCAATCGCTCGACCCTGTCCGATATGCTGCTTTCCGGGCTCTGACCGTCCGCGCACCAGGCTTGTACGATGGCCGACTCCACAGCAGACTCCCTATCTAGTTTTCCCACAGCCCATCGGGGGAAACTGTAACGCGATCCTTCATGGCGCTGGGGCTGACCCTGCGACGCGTCGGGGGTGATTCTAAACTGGATGTATCGGTGGTCGGACAACGTTTCTGGACCCACCAACACTTTCCATTCTCTTATTCGACCGGCAAGGGCTGGAGAGGCAAACGTAAGGTCAACAATGGATCCCCCGTCACCCCGCACACACGTAAAGGTGTTCCCCTGATTCACAATAGTGAGCCCCAGGGACGTCGACCAATCCAGGAGTGCCTCACCCTTAGGCTTATTTATAGGAGAGCCCCAAGCCGTATGGTGGGCATTAAAATCCCCCAAAACCATGACTTGCCGCGGGGCAAGGCGCTGGACCACACCGGACAGACCGTCGGTCCAGTTCTGGTACACTGCGAGTGCCCTGTTGGGGGAGAAATATACACCCACGAGTGCTGTTTCCCCCCACACAGCCGCCACATAGCCTGGTCCTCTCTCTCTAACCGAGAGGAGAGGGGAGTGCGCAGCATAGGTGGGCACCATGATGGCAACTGAGTCGTTACCATCGCCCGCCCAGTTGGGCCTTTCTGGAACAAAGTACGGTTCCGCGAATACTACCAAATCGCTCTTCCACTCCACCGCGTGCTGGATGACCAAGTCCTGCGACCCGGCGCAGTGGTTGACGTTCCCCTGGAGAATGTTGAAATGGTGTCTGGGCATTATGTTTCCATTTCAACATTCTCCATAGCGACTTCGCTCTCCGTCCCTGGCGTCGGTCCCTTGGTCACGGGGGCCGGTTTTGCCTTTACCGCAGGGGGGGTGCAGAGCTACCTCCCCATCACATGATTGGCTGGGAGTCCAGCCGCCGCACATACAAGACACTTGGCCCTCTTCTTACATTCCGCCGACCTGTGACCGGCCTCTCCGCAGCGAAAGCAAACCTCGCTGCGGTCGATCTCGCTGAGACATGTCTGCTTTGTGTGTCCTAGCATCATGCACCGGTAGCATCGTAGTGGCAGCGGCTCCAATACTTTGATTTGCGGGGAGCTCCACCCAATCAAAAATCTCCCCGACTCCACTAGCTTTTTAGCCGCTGTCACCGGGCACCTCACCGTGACCGAGGCCATGCCCCCCGGGCCAGTCCTAATCGACCCCACCTTAATTTGCTCTGCTAAGCAATCCCCTTTCTCTGCCATAACCGCCTTCAGATCATCAGCGGTGACGGAGTCATCAAAGCCGGTGATCCGAAGGTTAGCAGACTTCACCGGCCGATGTACGTTCGCATCTCCGTCTAATGCCACCCTTAACTTTTCGGCGAGCTGGTCCGCCTTGTCACCGCTTGTAGAGCCAGAGATTTCAATAAGGCGCGCGCCACTCTGTGCCTGCCTCATTTTTATACTTTCAATCCCCAGCTCTTGTACTTGTATCGCCTGTCTTGCCTTAGCGATGGCCTGAGAGTATGTTACCCCTCGTTCAGCCGCCTCCTTAGGAATCGTCATAATTATCGCTGCAGAACCTGGGACAGATAGCTTTGACTTAGCTTTTTTGTTTTTTGTTGCAGGTGGAGCCCTACCCGATGCCGGAGCCGCTTGACCCTTTGCAGCTGCTGGACCCTTCGCAGCTGCTGGACCCACAGACGCCGGATTCACGGACGATGCTTGACCCGCAGCAGGTACTGTTCCCGCCGCAGCCACCCTCTCATCCCTAGCTGCTGCCTTACGCTGCTTCTTTTCCGCCTTGCTAACCACCTCTTTCCATGTTTCAGGTGCAGCTGAGTTCGTGGTAGCTGTTGGTTCCTCCGCCCTGTACGCAGGAGCCGACGGTCCCTGCCGTGGAGGTGGAGGGGGTATCAGCCCCGCTGCCTTATCACCTCTCTTGTCCGATGCCAAGGGTGGTCTACGCGTGGGCCCTGCAAGAAGGCGGCCATCGACCTCCAAACCCTCAAATCTGGCGCTGATCATAGTGCCAACTGAGCGCAGCAGCCTCGACTCCAGATCTTTAGCCCACTCAGGTACGTGTCTCTCTTCTGACGCATCACGTGCTGGTGCCACTACTGGTTCTCTATCCGGGGTTTTCCTAGTCTCAGCCATAAATTTTTTGACAGCCTTCAGCTCATCGGAGACCTTCTGCAGTTGGCGGTTGAGGCGCTCGTTATCCAATTTTAAGCGACGCACCTCCTCACTTACCGATACCTCCATAAGGCAGTCCCCTAATGCGTCCAGATCCGCTTTTGTCTCGCGTAGACAAGTTTTGTGCTCCCTGCGGATGTTTCCCGAATCTTTACAGACCTCGTGGAGAGACCGCGCCAGCTTTCTTACAACCTCCGCCATTTTAGTTGTCGTCATCTCGTCCCTATCAAGGTTACTTTGTATGGGGGATGGCGACTTCTTCTCCCTACCCTTTCCTTTCGTTTTCTTTTCAGGAATCCTCTTTTTACGATCCTGAAGATCAGCCTCATGTTTCGCCCTTTCTACATCTTCCCTATCCTTCAGGTAGGACGCCTGTGTTTTTGCAGCCGTCAGCCCTGTGTTTGGACCCGCCGGCTGCGATAAACTTTTTACGGAGATAAACTTGGTTTTACGCACTGAGCCCCCACTAACTTCCTCATCCTCCGAAACGGATTTGGACCCAGAAACCAAAGTTCTTTGTCGTTTCCGTGGTCTCCTCCCACTCCTTGTTCCTTCCCTTGAAGAAGGGGTGACCGACCTACTGCTAGCAGCATAGGTAATAGGACATGTCAGATTCCAACCCGTCTTCGAAGTCATCAGCACTGTTTATAAATGGACGCTGTGCGCTGTCCCCGTCGGTGTGTTTGTTGGCACTGTTTTCCCCCGGACACTGTGCTCTGTCCTGCTGCTCCTCGTCAAAAGCGTTTTCCTTTGTTTTATCAGAATTCATTTTTAGACCCACGAGTAAGGTGGCAAAATCGGTCCACCCGGGCAGAGGCCCCATACCCGGGTAAGCCTGAGGTTCTCGAAGCAGAGGAGCGGCCTATCCCCTGCTCCGTTGCCGCGTAATGGCTGGTCCCCCACCGGCCATTCACCCCCTCGCCGCACAGCAAAAAGCTTGGGGTTAGGGATTTTTTATTGAGGTTGTCTCCTCGCAAGAACACCCAATTAAGGGCAGCCTCCCCGGCCCCCAACACATGACTGTAGGGTAACGGGTTGGCCGGCGGTTGGCATCCAATGCCTGTTCGCCGGTTACGACCACCGCAACCGGCGGACCCGCCGCCCACACTCGCGCCGCCGCTACCCGGACTATCCAGGACGCCGGCCGAGCCCGAACCGCGTCGCCGCTACCCAGAGTATGTCTGGGACGCCGACCCGAAGCCCACACTACCCGCCGGAGCGGGCAGGACCGTTAGGTCCCCAGCCGTTATTTTTAAAGAGGTTTTCTTCCTCGCAGCTCCTATCCGTTAGGATAGCGGCCCTCGTTCCCGCACCACGTACGGGGTTACGAGCGGACAACGCCAGGACAAAACCGGCGTCATCCCCACCTCGCCAGACTATTCGCCGCCACCACAACGGTGGCGCCCTGGGTGCACCGCAAGGAGGTTGTCTGGCACGCACCCCTAACATGTCAACCCTCTCGTTTCCTGCTAGACCCACATGGGACGGGATCCGCTGTAATCTAAACATACGGCCTACATTGGATAGTTTATAATTTTCTTGCATTACAGAATATGCTATCGGTACCTCTGCTTGTTCCAGTCCAGAGTCACATCTAGGCCAGTCATCGTAGACACAAAAATTGCGTTAGGTCGCAAAAATTTGCAAGGTTGTGTGTTTTTGGGATGTTGTTAGGATACATACGAATAGTGTAAATCCAAATTTGCAACCCTGAAAGACCTGTGCTAACTTCGTAGTGCTCGCAAAACCTCAACTTTTTTCAGTTTTTGGCTAACAACTTCTAAAAAATTAATTCTACGGCAAAGTCGTCTATGACACTTTTAAAGAAGATAAAATTACCTTCAATTTGAGTGTAATTTCAGCTCTGAGTGTCATATATATCTCGAGATGCTCACTTCAAAAACGGGCCATTTTTGACAAATAAATTTGTAGTAAAGCTTGTGTTTCGAACAAAACATCGTCTAAAATACTCATTCTACGAGCAAAAACATATGAAATATAGTTGTAGAACAGCTATTTAGCTTTACTTTAAGAGTAAGAAAAACGCTTAAGGACCAATAATTTTCTTGTCATCAAGTAAAAGAAAAATAGTATAAGAATTTGATTTTCAAGAAATTGAGCTTTGAATGTAAATTGTTATCAACATTGCACAGTTATCTATTAATTGTTAATTTATTATCTGTTTACACACCTTTTTGTTGTAATTGATTAATAAAGGTAATTGACGTGTTGCGTGTTCCTGTCGCGGGTGTAAGCTGAGGTCCCTCCATCACTTCGCCACTGTGACATTATTAAGAAATAACACATTAATATTAATTGTGTTCGATTTTATTTTATAGGATAAACAATTTAACGCTGATTGGTGTCTTTCTTACCATTTAAAAGAGTCCTACAATTCATCAGGCTTCATTTTTTTGAAATTTCCAATTTTTTATTTTTTGTTTACCTGATAGAAGAGAACTATTATTAGTATAGAGCATTTTTCATAGTCTTGAACTTGAATTAAAGCTAAACAACTGTTCTACAACGTTTTTTTCATGTCTTTCCTCGTAGAATTAGTATTTTAGTCAGTATTTCGATAAAAACACTAGCTTATATAAATATGAAACTTTTTTGAAAAAATAACCTAATTTGAGGTGTTGTATCTCAAGATATATATGACATACAGAGCTAAAATTACACTCAAATTGTTGATAATTTTATTTTCTTAAAAAGTGTTTTACATAACACTGCCGTAGAATGCATTTTTTAGAAGTTGTATGCCAAAAACTGAAAATAGTCGGAAAATTTAGAGGTTCCTCCATCATTTCGCCACTGTGACTTCATTATTGAGAAATTGGCAACCTACTCAGGCTTCGCTTCGATTTCTTTCCTTGTTTTACCAATTACACCTTCCATAACCCCTAAATAGAAAACAAATACCTTCCAGTCGGCACCTCCATTCGCGCCAAAAGTCTGTTTATTATAGGAGGGTTATCGCTCGGCTAATGTTTTATTTCAACTAATTTACATAAAACCTTAATAAATTATATACCTAAAACTTCCTTATAAATCACTTTATCTATAAATGAAAACCGCATGAAAATCCGTGCGGTAGTTTTTGAGTTTATCGCGAACAGACAGACAGACGTGGCGGAGAACTTTGTTTTATAATGTGAAGTGATTACACATTAACATAATTGTATTTAATTTTATTTTGCATGTTATACAGTTTTCCGTAGATTGTCATCTTTTTGATCCTTTAAAAGAGTCCTACCGCTCGTCAGGATTAATTTTTTTGAAAAGTCTGATTTCTTATTTTTTTTATCTGATAACAAGAGAACTGGTTGTAAGAAGGTTTTTTTTTATCCTAAATTAAAGCTAAATAGCTGTTCTACAACTTTATTTCTTACATATTTCCTCGTAGAATGAGTATTTTAGACGGTGTTTTGTTCGAAAGACTAGCTTTACTACAAATTTAGTCAAAAATGGCCCGTTTTTGAAGTATGTATCTCGAGATGTATATGACCAGTATATGAGTACTAGAAATGACAGATAATGTTCGAACAGCTGGTAAATGTTTACAAACTATCATAAGGAGACACTCGCCGCGTGACCGATTACAAGAGTAGTACCTTACGACCGTGACCTACGGTAATAAGTCCATTCTTAGCTATGCGAACATTACGACAAATCGCTAATGATAATGAACAACTTAAACATGCAGCCTATGCCTTAAATCACTGTTTCTACATGGATGACCTTCCATGTAGAAACAATAATAAAAGGAATATTTTATTTTTGTGTTAAATTCGTTAAGGCCAGTATATTCCAAAAACTCTATCTCTGTCTTTTTCTTTACGTGTGAAGAGTAAAGAAAATAACCTCACTTTTTAATTTTTTCAATGTTTTTGTTGTTATTTTGAGCATAAAGTCACTTTTTGAAAAAGTAACCGTTGAATATTCTTCTATAAGGTGTTTGGTAAAAGCCTTATAAAGCCGAATATGGTAGATAGGGACCATCAAACTGAACAACTTTTACTATGGGACCAACCCTGAAATCGCGAAAAAAAAATCATCTGTATATTTTGATATTTTCGTTATTAATTTTTGTATGAAACAGCTGATTTTTTTTGCGATTTCAGAGTTGGTCCCATAGTAAAAGTTGTTCAGTTTGATGGTCCCTATCTACCATATTCGGCTTTATAAGGCTTTTACCAAACACCTAGTATATGTCATTACTTATTTTCTATATATTTTTCGCGAATAATAAATAATTCGTGAATAAACTTTAAGTATTATTTAATAAAATTAATGAACATTTTCTTTGTCTTTGCATATTTTTTTAGTCGAGTGAAGATACGAATATCGTATTTTTAACCGTAAAATAATCAGTATCGTTTATGAAACTTCAACATAATATTTTTATCTGCTCAAAATATAGAATAATTGATTGTTTATTTTTGAATCAAACATAGGCCAAATACGATAATTTGGAATATACTGGCCTTAAGCGGTTAACAGAATACATCTACCTACCAAGTTTCAACTGTGTAATCTTAATACTTTCGGAATAAAGTGGCTGTGACATACGGACAGACAGACAGACATGACGAATCTATAAGGGTTCCGTTTTTTGCCATTTAGGCTACGGAACCCTAAAAACGTGTTAAAAATAGGGAGCTGTCACATGATAATCTGGGAATATTGCACCAAAACTTTTAATAACAATTATTGGGTTCGTATGTATTAGGAATAACAAAAAACGTAAAACACATTTTTCTGGTATTCTAGTTTGTACCTACCCATATAGGTACCTAAACATTGAGTAGGTAATGGGGAATGTCCGAAAAAAATCAAATTAGCTGAATATTTTTCTATAGGTAGGAATAAGGTCCCTTAGTAATAGAAAAAAGTTTCAGAATTTTCGGTTGGGTAAAAAAGTTTTTAAAAATCAAAGTCTCTTCGACTTCACAAATGTATGAAAGTAACAGCAGAATGGAGATTATACCTTTGCCGCTAACTGCCACAAACACAACACGTATTTAAAAAAAAAAGTTTTGACGTTTTGTCTTGAAACTTTTTTTTAATACCATGTTGTGGTTGTGGCAGGTGTTGGCAAAGGTACAATCTCCATTCTGCTGTTACTTTCATACATTGTGAAGTCGAAGAGACTTTGATTTTTTGAAATTTTTTCACGAAACCGAAAATTATGAAAATTTATTCTAATACTAAGGGACCTTATTCCTACCTATAGAAAAATATTCAGCCAATTTGATTTTTTTCGGACATTCCCCATTTCAATTGTGGTATTTCCAATTAAGGACGATATCTTAACATAAACTGTAACTTTTACTCTTTTTGCGGCCTGACTAGAGGATTCGATCCCGGGATCCCGACCGTTTTTCAATCCCGAAATTTTCGGGATTGAGTTTTCATAATCCCGGGATTTTCGGGATTGGTATATTAATTTAAATAAAGTTGCAAAATATAGTGTTATTATTATTTATTTATTTATTAGAAACAATTACAAGTGCGTGATGCTAAACGCTCAGTGCCAGTGCTCTCAGTATAATTGCACGCCTATCATTTATAATATAAAATACAAGAAAACCTGTATTTCATTCAAGCAGCATTCCAATCAAGTAACACAACCCAGCGGATTTGCGATGGTTTCTTGATATAAAACTTTTTTTTATTTTGAACTAAAATTATAGACAAGCAACTCTCACTGGGTTATGTGGTGACACTTCATTGTTACTGCTACTGAACAAAAATGTATGAACATTATTCAAGTTTAGTTTAGTAATGAGACATTTTGTGACTCATGAATATTATTTTAAATCAGTTTTTTCTAAGAAACTTTTTCACTACCTAAATAGGTTTTTACATAAAATCCGTCTATTTGGTCGATGTTAAGAGAGGTTTTGTCAATTATCTTTATTTGCAAAGTTTGTTAGATATTTTTTTTCAATTTATTGAAGTTTTAATGAAGATCTTATTCACTCTTGAAACATATTTTTTTATACAATAAAAAGTGTCAAACTAACCAGACTTAATGTCTGGTTAGACTTAATTTGACTCTTACTTTGATTAGTTAGTCATTAGATTAGCTAGGTGTGTATTGTATCGTAAAATATGTTGGTTTTTGTTAAAATTTTGATGAAAGTACGTCGATTTTTGACGAAATCGAAAATTTGAATTTTTGATCTTCAATCCCGAAATAATCCCGGGATCCCGGGTTTGCCTAAGTGTAATCCCGAAATCCCGGGATCAGAAATAAGGGCCGGGATCGAATTCCCTAGGCCTGACACAAACCAACCAAGAGAATCCATGTAGCGACCCCTGTCGCTGAGCTAGTATTTGTAATTTTTTACATTTTGTTTTAAGATTGGCGCGCTACCGCGCCGGCCGCAACGCCGACCTTCGGGCACACCATGGCGCAGAAGTTGCGGTCGCGGCCGCGACTGGCGTCCTGGCGGGGGCCGCCATATGCGCAATAGCCGCGGCCATTGCCGCCGCGGCCGCTGCAGGACAGGCCGCCGCGGGCCCTGCCGCGGGCCCTGCCGAGGGCCCTGCCACGGGCCCTGCCGTGGGACGGCCGTATAGGGCAAGACATGAGGAAAAAATTAATGTAATTTTCGCAATCGTCAACCCAGAAAACCCGCGACAGGCCGCCGCGGCCGCGACAGGACAGGCCGCCGCGGCCGCTTCAGGACAGACAAAGGATAGAAATCTGAGAACTGAGCCATTTTGGCTCAGTATAAGTTGCCTCACTTTGCATACAAGGACACGGCTTCTAAGTGTAATTATTCTAAGTTACGTAGGTACTTACTAGGGTGGAGCCACAGAATATATACTTACTCGTGGAGCGCTCAATCTACGAAAAAAAAATTTCTTGAAATTTATTTTACGCGGTGTTGTTACAAGTTGCCAATACACTTATTTATTACGTATACAAAATATAATTAGAAACAAACTACGAGAAGTACTGCCCCAAGAGCTAACGTTTTCGATAAACTTCCTTAAATAAATATATTTTCATAAATTCATTTCAAAAATCATTCATTCAAAAAAACATTCATTTTAAACCAAATACAGCACATTTTCTTCAATAGTTTTATTCTTGTTTTTCTTCTTGTAGGTCGAGGCTCCAATTTCACACAGATGCTGCCCCAGTGGGCGCCGTCGCATCTAAAAAAACGAAACCGTCACCCTAAAAAGCGAAGTAATAAAATTATATTTAAACTAAGAAATAAAATTATAATTTTACCAAAAACGAAGAGATTTTTTTTCCTTTATGGCAAAGACTGTTAATTTTTTAAAAAAGAAGATTTATTATTTCATGCTATGAAGGCCATTCAAAATAGGGTAGGGGTATTTTTCAGTCTCAAATCCAGTTACATGCGGCAGTAATTATGTAGGTACTATAGGCAACAGCGTCACTTAACCAGTTTGCAACAAAATTCATGTGCGCGCGGATCGCCCCTACACGAACTAAACGTATGGTTGTGACGGCGCGGCGTGCAAGCGATTTTGACCTTAGGAGTGGTTAAGCGACGCTGTTGCCCATGGTACCTAAAATTATTGCTGGTAAAGCAATGATAATATTTTATATCAAAACAATATACAGTGTGTGGCCTAGAACCGGGGATAATACAGAAAATAGAGACTCTCTAGAAGTCTAGAGTATTAGGGTTTATTCTGAAAAGTTTCCAGTTGATTAAAACACATACGTTACACACAATAAAAATTTAAAGTTACAATTCATAATCAGTGTATTGTCACAGAATAACTAATAGTACAAGTACAGAAGCAGCACGCCGCATAGTAATTTAAATAAATAGCGACTTTTGCTCCGACACAATAAAGTGCAATTCAGGTCGCGTAATGACAGGCCTCCATCACTCGCTCAAGGTCGCGCGATAAGCACCTACCGCTAGCCATTCCGCCGGCAGAACAAGTGAGCAAATGGCCGCCACACGCCCGCCTTTGTAGTCGCGCGGCATCTTACTGCCTGCGTAGGTATACCTCGCGCAACGAGTTAAGAGCGCTCGGCAGTCTGGAGGGGGTATGCGCAGTATCATTTTTTAATAACAAATTCCGACTGCGCATACCCCCTCTACATTTGCCGAGCGCTCTTAACTCGCCGCGCGAGCTGTATTGTCTCTTTATAATTGTTAAAGGCCTGGGCACACCGGATGCGTAGACACGCGCGTGGTCACGCGTGCGTGTACACGCGCGTAGTTACGCACGTAACCCCCTGACACACCGGGTTACGCATACGTCTACGCTTACGCATACGCATACGCAACGCAGCCTGTCCCTTGCGTACCCAGCGGGCACACCGGATGCGTAGACACGCGCGTGTACACGCGCGTAGCTACGCACGTAACCCACTGACATATACCCAGCCGCTGCGGCAGCCATACTTTATGTTTGCAATTCTTGTGCACGATGTCTGATGATGTGATTCAAGAGTGATTCAAGAGGAAGGTTTATAATTATGTCATCGTGTCAAATTCCACACTACACCGAAGCGAAGCGAGGGCGGGTCACAAGTCACAAGTCCTTTTTTTGCCAAATGCGACCTTTGATTTGATTTGATTTTTTTCGGACATTCCCCATTCCATAATACATTATTTATTTTGTTAGAGCTGCAAGTTTATGCAGTGCTTTCGATGCTAGGTTTCCCAGGCGGCTTAATTTTTGCCGACATCTTCATATTTCTACATACATAAAACCTCAACTTATAATTCACCTATACCTTCCTCAGGAATCACTCTATCATTTGGTGAAAATCGCATGAATATACGTTTAGTAGTTTTTGAGTTTATCGCGAAGCGCAGACATACAGACAGATGTGGTTTGGGACTTTGTTTTATAATATGTATGTAGTGATATCAAGCAATTGATGACTAGTTTAAATTCATAGAAGTGACGAAGTTCTCTATTTCTAAGAAAAAAAGCAAATTTCTTAGGTGGGTCCCGAACAAAACAACTGAATGCGTAGTCACGCGCGTGGTTACGCGCGTGGTCACGCGCGTGGTCACGCGCGTAGTGACGCGCAGGAAAGATACGTGCGTGTTCGTATTTGTTCGGTGTGACGTCCAATAGGGAATGCCATTGAGTACAACGTCATCAATGCGTTCCGCTCTGCGTAAGTACGCAGCCTGGTTGTCTCATGAGAGCTGCAATGCGTAGGGTTACGCATCGGTCTACGTGCACGCGTACGTTACGCAAGCGGTGTGCCCTATCTCATAAAGTTTCAGGCATTACAACGTCATGGTACGTCTACGTGCACGCTTACGCATACGCTTACGCATCCGGTGTGCTGGAGCCTTAAACCTGCATGGTCAATGCGAACAGCCTGTAGTTCTATATTCATAAATTGACTTTGTCACTCGCTACCTTTTTCCTCTGTCAAATGGTCACATTAAACCACTGCGTAATATTATAAATATTTTATTAAATCCCATATATAAACAAATGGTTATGGTTAGCCCATTGCTGTGACCGACAGAACAAGAAAAAATATCGTGCTATGGAGAATAATATTCCATCGGCGAATCAGCCGGCACCATCATCGTCGTCAGCAATTCACCAGTCAACTTCAGGTATTTCCATCTCTAAACTGAATGGGAAGAATTTTAATACGTGGGCTTTCGCTATCGAATGTCTGCTCACTGATCTTGACCTTTGGGATGTGGTCACAAAACCCATCAATGATGAAGATCCTGACGCTAAACGTAAAGATGCAAAGGCAAGAGCCAAGATCTGTCTCGCATGTGACGAATCAGTCTATCCGGTCATAAGATCTGCGAAGACCGCATTCGAGACCTTCAAAAGTCTCAAGAAGGCGTATGCTGACAGTGGACTGACGCGAAGATTACAACTCATGAAAAAGCTTTTGACAAATGACTTCAAAGGTGATATGCAGACTTATCTAAATTCCTCACTAGTTGTGCAACAGGAGCTACAACAAATTGGAGCTGGAGTCGAAGATGAGTTCCTAGCAATAATAATGTTAGCTGGACTGCCAGACAAGTACCAACCACTCGTCATGGCACTTGAACACTCCAACGCAAAAATCACATCGGAGGGTGTAGTATCATCCCTGTTACAAGAAGATTCGCGAGCTGGCTGCACATCAAATACCAAACCAAATGGACCTGGAACCACGGCGGCACTACTTACAAAACAAAGGAAGAAAACCTTCTGTACTTACTGTAAAAAATTAGGTCACCTGGTTTCGGAATGCAGGATTAAAAACAAGAAAGTCTCGACAAAAAAGGTTTATTCAAACAATACAACTGAATTTACACTTTCATCTTGTTTATTTACACATTCATCCTCAGGTTCACAAGATTGGTACCTAGATTCCGGTGCAAGCTCTCATATGAGCAACAGGAAAGATTGGTTTGAGTCCTTGGCTTCCCATATCACTCCTGTAACAGTCGCCAGTAAGGACCAACTTCTCAGTAATGGGAAAGGTATTGTAAATATAAATATTTCCGATTGTGTTACCAAAATAAGCAAAGTTCTTTATGTTCCTGGTTTAGCCACAAATCTTGTAAGTAATTTAGTGAAAAAAGGTTACGATGTATTGTTTACATCAGAAGGGGCGTCAATCACTTTGTCAGGTGGATGTCAACTGACAGGAAGAGTAATAGCGACAGCCTCAAACCACAAAGGAATGTTTAGGCTAGATCTAGATAGGTCGCATGCTCTCTACACGCCTACCAAAGAGTCCCCAACACTCTGGCATAGACGACTTGGTCATCTAAATGCAAAGAGTATGCAAATTTTAAAAAATAAATGCATAGGCATAGATTACAACGGAACTTTTTCTGAAAATTGTATCCCGTGCCTACAAGGTAAATTATCTAAAAAACCATTTAAAAAGTCGCAAAATAAATCGAGTAAGGTCTTAGAGTTAATACACTCGGGACTTATGTGGACCTATGAGTACACACTCGTGGGGCGGAGCCCTATATTTATTAACGTTTACAGACGACTTTAGTCGAAAAACTTTTGGATATCTTTTAAAATCAAAGTCCGAAGTTTTTACTAAGTTTATAGAGTTTAAGCACTTGGTTGAGAACCAAACTGGCGAACGAATCAAAGTTCTACGTTCAGATAACGGTCGCGAATATGTCAACAACGACTTGTCTACCTTTTTAAAGGAGAACGGTATTGTCCATCAAACGACAGTGCCATATACTCCTCAACAGAACGGAGTGTCCGAACGCGCAAATAGGACAATAATCGAAAAAGCCAGATCAATGCTTAAAGACTCAAATTTGCCTAAAGCATACTGGGGAGAGGCGGTAAATACTGCCATTTATTTAAAAAACCGTGTACCTACACAAAGTTTGAAAAACAAAATCCCTGAAGAAGTGTGGACAAAAAAGAAAATCAACCTCTCTCACTTAAGAGTATTTGGTTGTGAAGCCCACATCCTAGTTCCAAAAGAAAAACGAACTAAGCTGGATTCAAAAACTCAAACGTGTATTTTCGTTGGCTATGCTACTGAAAGCAAAGGCTACCGACTTATAGATCCCAAAAACCCTCGATCTATTATAGTTGCGCGCGATGTAGTATTTATAGAAGATAAAACACTACAGCAGTCACCTCCACGACACTCTGACGGCGAAGTGGAACTACCAACCCAAACACAAGAAATTTTTGTACCTCTTGATAACGAACCTGTTCCTCAAACAGAACCTCAACCCCTGCCTGGTATATCTATGACGCCAATCACGTCAACCTCTGAAAATTTGTTAGAGTCGGATAAACTTGCTCCTACTTCTGAAAATCCATCAGAAAATTCTGAATATTTAGAGCAAGCACCTGAACCTCAAAGGAGATATCCGATCCGAGACAGGCGCTGTCCTCAAAGGTACGAGGAACATGTTTATATGACCTCAGAGCTAGAGCCGGAAACATACAAAGAAGTCATGGAACATCCGCAAAAAGAAAAATGGCTCGAAGCTATGAAGGCTGAATTTGACTCGTTACAGAAACACGGTACATGGATACTTGTTGACAGACCTGCAGGTAGAAAAACTACAAAATGCAAATGGGTCTACAAAATAAAAAGAGACACGTCAGGGAATGTCACAAAATACAAAGCCAGACTGGTAGCTAAAGGATTCACTCAAGTAGCCGGAGTAGACTACGGTGAAACCTTCTCACCAGTTGCTAGACTGTCTTCAGTACGACTGTTATTCGCATTTGCTGCTCTTCGTGAGTTAGTGGTAGAACACCTTGATGTCGAAACGGCATTCCTAAATGGCGATTTAGATGAAGAGATCTTTATGGAACAACCAGAAGGATTCTCCGACAACGCAAAAGGCAAAGTATGTCTACTTAAAAAGGCCCTCTACGGTCTCAAACAAGCACCGCGTCAATGGAACGCTAAAGTGTGTGAAGCAATGCACAAACTATCTCTCATGCAGACAGCCAATGAACACTGCCTTTACTATAGAAGAGAAGGCGATGATCTCCTTCTCGTAGCCGTCTTTGTTGATGATTTCTTCATTGTCTGCTCAAGTGACGACATGAAGAATCAGTTCAAAAATGAACTCAAAAAGTTGTTCACTATCAAAGATCTTGGTCCTTGTAAGGATTGTCTTGGCATGAGAATAGAACAAAACTCTGGAAACATATTTCTCGACCAGACAAAATATATCGAGAAACTTTTAATTAAGTTTGGTATGGCAGATGCCATTACTGTTTCCACGCCACTAGAACCTGGTCAAAAATTAAATCTTCCAACTAAAGATGAAGAAAATGCAGAAGTTCCATATCAGGAACTTATTGGATCACTAATGTACATTGCAATTTGTACGAGACCCGATATTGCCCATTCGGTCTCATATCTATCACAGTTCAATGCACATTACGGGGGGGTACACTGGAAGGCTGCGAAGCGAGTTCTTCGATACCTCAAGGGTACCAAAGACCTCCGACTGCATTTTAAACCTGGTGCTCCATTCTATCCCCAAGGATATGTCGATGCGGATTACGGAAACAGTCTTGTGGACCGACGTTCATTCACTGGCTACGTTTTCCTAATGAGCGGCGCCCCAGTATCATGGGAAGCTCGCAAGCAGCGGACCGTCGCGCTTTCTACAACAGAAGCCGAATATATGGCTCTCGCAGAAGCTTGCAAGGAGGCAATATACCTCCAGTCACTCATTAGTGAACTATTCCTCACGTGTCATCCCATCGTCATTCATACTGACAATCAAAGTTCAATTAAATTAGCGAATAACAATACATACCATTCACGCACTAAACACATCGACGTCAGACACCACTTCATACGAGACTCACTTGCACACCACGACATACATCTCGAATACATACCTACACACAACATGATCGCCGATATATTGACTAAACCTTTGTCGAAACTGAAGCATTGTAAATGTACAAATTCTCTAGGTTTAGCATAGGTTTGTAATTTTTTAGTTGTGCGTAAATTTTTTCATCATGTTATGTTTCTGGTAGGTAGTTAAGTATGTAAGGTTAGCAAGTAAGGTGTAAATAATGATGTTATTTTTGAATTGTGTTTGTACAAAGTGTAGATAGGGTGTTTGTTCTTTGATATGTCGAATATATATTTTTGGAGCACATAGGTATAGGAAGATACAGGATGTTCACATTGCGGGGGGGTGTTAAACCTGCATGGTCAATGCGAACAGCCTGTAGTTCTATATTCATAAATTGACTTTGTCACTCGCTACCTTTTTCCTCTGTCAAATGGTCACATTAAACCACTGCGTAATATTATAAATATTTTATTAAATCCCATATATAAACAAATATAATAGTAACAATGTCGAGTCCACATTACTGTGCCGTGTACGGATGTCAAAATCAAAAAACCAATAAACAATGAGGATCAGTAATGTTATAGCAAATTCAATAAAACTAGTATCCACGTTATTCTTTATGACATAAGAATAATATATCTTTTTGAATTTTCCAAATCGGACCATTACTTACGAAGATATTAAATAATAAACATATACCGTTCCTAGACATGGGCGCCGCGTTATAAAATTGCGGCGGCGGCGAACTGGCAATTTTAGGTCGGCGGCGGCGCGGCGCCGGCGGCGTGGATTTTTTTTAAAGCTTAATTGACATGAATAGGTATATGACTTTAGAGGACGCTGCATGATACAATTTAACACTTTACGTTTATTAGAACTCTGTAAGATGCAGAAACACCACATCTGATTCAAAGTAAGGCTCAAAAACTTCAGACCAGAACCAAGCTTACCAGATTTAATACTCCAAAAATATCCTGGACGTCAGCCTGTACCAGACTAGTTCTACTTAAGCAACTAAACAGTAACAGGGCAGCAAGGCATGCCGAAATCACAAAAAAACTTGAAAACAAGTCGTAATGCTTAAAAGCTCTCCAGAAGTTTTAAATTTCTTCACCCTTGAGGGTAGAAGGCCTAAGCACTAAGGCACAGTATTATAAATAAGACTGTGCCTAATGTATGTAACAGGTCAGGCGATTCTGTTGTGGGACACTCTTGAAGAATTAATAGATCTCACTTATTTCTGCCTGAGCCACATCTGCAAGTTGGTTATATTTAGTAACAAATCGTATTGGTGTGAGAGAGAGAGACGATATTTCTCCGAAACTGTTCACAGCTGCGTTGGAGGACATCTTTAAGCTCTTGGACTGGAAAGGACTCGGCATCAATATTAATGGCCAGTACCTAACACACCTTCGTTTTGCCGATGATATAGTCCTTATGGCTGAGACCATGGAAGACCTGAACACAATGCTCGAAGATCTCCGTAGTGCTTCCCAAAGACTGAGTCTCAGGATGAACATAGATAAGACAAAAATTATGTCAAATGCCCATGTACCCTCTCCAGTTCATGTTGGGAACACTACACTTGATGTTGTTGACCATTACGTATACCTAGGACAGGCAGTCCAGTTAGGTAAGTCCAACTTCGAGAAAGAGATCTCTAGTCGAATCCAACTCGGGTGGGCAGCATTCGGGAATCTTCGAAAAATCTTCGCGTCTGACTTACCTCAGTGTCTCAATACGAAAGTCTATGAACAGTGTGTGTTGCCAGTGATGACTTATGGCAGCGAAACATGGTCGCTAACTATGGGTCTCATAAGGAGGCTCAAGGTCACCCAGCGTGCAATGGAGAGAGCCATGCTCGGCGTTTCCCTGCGTGATCGAATCAGAAACGAGGAGATCCGCAGGAGAACTAAGGTAACCGACATCGCTCGAAGGATTGCTCAGCTGAAGCGGTAATGGGCGGGACACATAGCGAGAAGAACCGATGGCCGTTGGGGCGGAAAGGTTCTGGAATCGCGACCGCGCACCAGACGACCGACACTCCGTAGGTAGGCCCCCGACAAGGTGGACCGACGATCTGGTGAAGTTTGTGGGAAGCCATTGGATGCGGGCAGCGCAGGACCGATCGTCGTGGAGATCCTTAGGGGAGGCCTATACCCTGCACTGGGTGTCGTGCGGCTGATATGATAATGATGACAAATCGTATCACTCGCGGGTTTAACTTCCAACCAACTTCTCGAATAAGTTGAGTTCCGAAAATACTTTTGACTATATCTATACTATACGCTACGGCAGGATTAGGGATTGGTCGAGAAGGTTCGTTTTACGACTCACTTTCTCCGGAAAGCCAGCAGGGAATGCGGTTGGAAAGTACTACCGAGATATTTGAGTACAACAGTTTGTCGATCATGTGGTTCTTGACTGAACAGCTGAGACTTTGAAAGACCTGTACCAGCACAGTGTTCCCCTGACCTAGGGTCTCCCACGTGCCGTGTCCTAGGACACACTTTGCCATTCCGGACGGACGAACAGACTTTACGGACTTACATGCCGTTGGCGGATAATCAAGGTAGTGTGCGCAACGTGGCTCCACCAGTTGCCATTGCTACTTTGAGTAATGTGTAGTCAGATGACGTAGAATGGTTCGAAAAAGTATTGTTTCAAAATGATTCTGATGATGACATTTACTGATTTTAGATGATAAGGCCCACACTGTGGTAGGTCCCACTGACCTTCAGCCATCTCCCGAAGTTAGGACATGCATAAAGCATTTTCCTGTCGTAAAAAAACATATAGAATACTGAGGAGAATCTGCCACTTTACTTAGGGTTCGAGGACTACTAGGCTTTCCTATGAAAGCCTTCACTTCGATCAAGGCATGGAGTGTGTTGCAGTTTCTCCAAAGGTGCCAACTACGAAGTGTTGTGTTGTGGTCCTTTTATAAAAAAAACAATACTTCAGTTAAAATTACTTAAAATTCAACACCACAGTTCAATTCCATGCTATCGCGACAAGGATATGTTTTTCTCTGAAACTATTCACCACTGCGAAATTTTAAAGTTTCTGTATCCGGACTGGAAAAGAACTGTGAAATACTTAACACACCTTCCGTTTGCCGATGTTTAAGTTCTTGGGTGATCTTGGATTGGAAACTTGAACACAGCGCTCTAGTATTAAGCAGTGCTTTACAAGAAACCAAGAAATATCGGGAAAACAACACTCGAAGTCGATGACCATTATGTATGTGCTAAATAGGACAAACACAGTCCAGTCGAAAAATCCAACAAAGAGATCTTCGTTGAATACAGCCCAAGAATACAACTCATAAAGGGCAGCATCATTTAGTAAGTTACGGAAATAACGAGTAGTCAAAAATCTGCCATTAATGATAAAACTTTCGACAATAAGTTTGTTTTTTGGCCAAAAATCCACGCCGCGCGGCAGAGTCGGCGGCGGCGGCGGCGTGCCGGTAACTCAAGGCGGCGTCGCGCCGGCGCGGCGCCCATGTCTAACCGTTCCTGCCGTTAAAATTCGATGTACGCGGGAGCGTGTGACGTCACAGTGATGGAGCCGAGCGCAGGCGGCGCCCGGCACTCACTAGCGGCGGCGGCGGCGGCGGCGGCGGCGCGGCGAGGCGGTTGCTCACTATACACCCTGAAATTTTAATCATTTGGTTCCCGCCGTGGGGTGGTTCCACTCATGATTACAAGCAACTTTTACTATGGGGCCAACTTTCCTACTCGTAAAAAAAAATCAGCTGTTCCATACATTAAGGTCGTATAGGTATTGCACTTTTGTATGGAACAGCTGATTTTTTTTTACGAGTAGGAGAGTTGGCCCCATAGTAAAAGTTGCTTGTAATCATGAGTGGAACCACCCACGGCGGGAACCAAATGATTAAAATTTCAGGGTGTATTTGGCAATTTATTTAAACAAAGTGTTGTTAGATTATAAGAGTGTAGTTTTGTGCTAAAATTAATAATTTTAAATAATAAAGTTTTAAAATATTTAGTCAGTCACAGACAGCACTAGAACTCTCAGAGGCCAAAATGTATTGCAAGTTGTTTAGGTTCTTGCTATCGGATTTTTTGTAAAATGTTTAATACAAAAGTAAGAATGGGCAGGAATGCCTATCATATCAGTAATTTTGGATCTCGAGATAATAATATAACCGTTAGAGTGCCTTTTTTGAATATAGGTCAGAACTAAAAAGCAATGCAATAATATGGTAAAATTGAACTGATCTGATGATGAAGCCGGAAGAAGGCCACAGGAAATCTATGATGAAAGCACACAACCCCATCGAGTTTGGGCTCGTTAGAATCGTCTTGACGAGTACTCTAATGAGAGACGAAGTCCAGAGTCTGATGATGAAGTTGAAAGGCAAGCCATAGGAACTCAATATTGAAACCGTGCAACCCCATCAAATTTAGGCTCTTTTGAATCGTCTTCACGAGTTCTTTGTTGGGAAATAGTTACCAGGGTCTGATGATGGAGCCGGAGGAAGGCCATAGGAACTCTATAATAAAACCATGCAAGCCCATCGAGTTTAGGCTCGTTTGAATCGTCTTGACGAGTACAGTCAGTGGCACGAATCATGAAATCGGGTGGGGATTGCGCGGAACGCGTATTTTGGGTATGCGTTGCGGTGAGGGGCGCGCGCTATTGGTCGCTCACAAGAGCACATGCGCGAACTTATCCCCACTCCGTCGAAAAATATTCATGATTCGTGCCACTGACTGTACTTTGTTGGGAAATAGTTTCCAGGGTCTGATGATGGAGCCGGAAGAAGGCCACTGGGACTCAGTAATAAAACAATGCAACCCCATCGAGTTTGGGCTCGTTTGAATCGTCTTGACGAGTGCTCCGATAGGGGATGGTATATTTTTAGTCTTAGCTCGTTAACTAGAAAGCAGAAAATAATTATTTACTGAAAAAAAATATTTTTTCAAAAAACGTTTTTAAAACGAACTAAATTATAAAAAAAAAACGGAACAAAAACATTAAAACGGACGAAATTTCTGTAGGTACCTACATATGCTTATAAATATTTACAGAGGAATTTATTTTTTACTTTTTAGTCTCTTTTTACTAGACTGTTTTAATGTTTATAGTCAGATTTTTTTGACACATCATGAATGTAAGAAACTTTTATTAAAATGGGTTCAGCTCAAAACATATGAAGAAACCGAATCTTTACTGCTTGGTATGTCATGAGACTCATGAGTTTTAGTATACCTACTCATAACAGATTACTAATTTGTAGCACTAACTCCCTCATACTCTCTCTCTCTCTCACACACACACACACACACACACACACACACACACACACACACACACACATAGTGTAATATTAATTCTGACTATAAGTTTACTTGTTTTGTTATTTAAGTACAGAAGAGCGTAATAGGTTTCAATGAAAAATATTTTTTTTTTTGTAATAATTTAGTCCGTTTTAAAAACGTGTTTATAAAGGGTTTTTTTCAGTATTTTTTATTGCCTTTGTAATTTATGAATAGATGGATAAATATTGTAAAGTACCTACCTACTTACATACATTACTTTTAGTCGGGGGATTTTCGCAAAAAATATTTACCTAATCCCTTTTTTCAATCTTGGTATTTAAAAAAAATTACAAATGTCGTGGGTTTTTTCAGAACTTTAAATCTTACTTTTTATTTTAAACTTTTTTAAGAATTCATACGTTATCTACTCTAAAAACCGCATCTAATTCGTTAAACCATTCTAGAGATAAAATAAGAACATGATAGCTGCAGTGCCCTCTAGCGGCTAAACACCATAACACCTATATGAAAACTATCGCCGATAAACTACAAACCCATTACAGAAAACCACATCTAAATCGGTCAAACCATTCTGGAGATAAAATGAGAACTTGATAACTGCAGCGCCCCCTAGCGGCTAAACACCATAACACCTTTCTAAAAACCATCGCCGATAAACTACAAACCCATTACAGAAAACCACATCTAAATCGGTCAAACCATTCTGGAGATAAAATGAGAACTTGATAACTGCAGCGCCCCCTAGCGGCTAAACACCATAACACCTTTCTAAAAACCATCGCCGATAAACTACAAACCCATTACCTACAGAAAACCGCATCTAAATCTGTCAAACCGTTTTGGAGATAATGGGAACATGATAACTGCAGCGCCCCTTAGCATCTAAACACCATAACAGTATCTAAGAACCATCGCTGATAAACCATTACAGAAAGCCGCATGGAAATCGGTTTAGTAGTTTTTGAGAACTCTTCAAGTGCTGAATTATTTGGTAGCTGCAGCGCCCCTGGTGGTCTACCACCATGAAACATACAGGGTCATTTTTGGACCCCTTTTCAAACTTTGTCAGGTCATTCTATAACAGTAGTACAATCAATTTATGAAGTAAAACAAAAATATTTTTTTTACCTTTTTACCCCAAACTTTTCCCTACACAAATTAAAATTGTTGTCACTGTTTGCGCGTGGCACGGTCGACCCGCGCGAGCCCCCCTCCCGCCACTCGCCTTCCCCCGCTCGCGTCCCGTTCGTGACGGTGAGCGTGCGCGCCTAGATTTTTAGGATATAAAAAGTGGTTGAAAACTTTGAATTTAAAAAGAAATAATTTATAATTATCTCACCAAATTTTTTTTTATTACTTCCTTGAACTATTATTTGATTTTGTAAAGGGGTCGCAAAATTACCCTGTATTTAAGAACCAGCTCTGAAATTAAACCTTTCGAATGCAAAAAAAACGCATTGAAACCGGCCCAGTAGTTTCCGAGGAAAATGGGAACAGACATACATACAAACAAACAAATAAACAACTTCTAACCCCAAACGCTTATACCAACTCCGTTCCGTTCCATCCATCGTGGTTAAAAACTCCCTTCTTTAGTTTAAGCTTTCCTCCAACCAACATAAACTTTTTACGAAGTTTTGGGTCTTTCGGCACGTAAAAAAAAATATTTTCTGGCATTTAAATAGAAATGTTTGTACATTTCGGCACTATACAATATTTATAAATAGTTAAAAAGTTGAATTAGACACAAATCAGACACTCAATCCGTTTCAAAGTCACAATTAACCAAAGAAAACACTGCGCGCCTTATAGCTGCCAACGGCTAACTGGCGGCGACGGTCACAGTGACGTAGCAGCTATAGCGGCGGCCATAGAGTACATTATTATACTAGAGATAGAGCTATCAGTCAGATCTAATGATCAACGCCATCTAGCGAAATGTGACAAAATGTGTACGATAAATATATAGGTACTAGGTAGGATTCTATAGTATATTTGACTTGTTTTTTTTAGGGAGGTAAGCAGGGGCCGTAATCTTAGTACTGTCAACCTGGAAGCTTATTATTGTGAAAGTTGCGTAATTCTACCTCTAGGGGGCTCTTTACTTATAAGATAGTTCATTTAGCAATTGAATAGATGGCGCCACATCAACACTTAGACGGTGAGATATTAGTATGGTTATGGTGCGAATCAATATAATGATAAAATTCGATATTAGAAATAATGACAAGTTAGCGTAATGGGTACCAAATCACTGTATACTTGACACTACTACTGTGGAGATCTGAGTTCAATCCTATATGAGTGCAAAAGGTTTTTGTGTTTTTTGTTTTGAGTTATCCTTTTTTCATTCATATTTTGCTATAAATAAAAAATAAATAAGTCACCCATAAGATTAATAAAATAAAATTTCCTTATACGAAAAATACGAACATAAAGTTTCATACTTCAATCGACAGATGGCGCTAGTGAGATACTTCCATAAAAATGATCGAAGATTGGTCTCTATTTCCTATTATAAAAAAGTACTTTGTGGAGGTAAGGTAACGGTCAGTTTTCCATTTTAAGAAGAAAATATTAAAAATGAAATTATTGCGAATCAGCTTTCACTATTATAAAACTGTGAAAGACACACGATACCGCGATTCAGCAGGGGATAGCGACATCTATCGACAGTTTGACAAACGAAAAATGACCGCCATCTAGCGAATCGTTCCGCAACTAAAATTTTAGGCCGCGCTCCCTTGTAGTGAGTCAAGTACTAAGTGAAAAGCCCCTGGCGGCGGCTACTAAGTGAACTTCGTCACTTATTTTGGCCGTAACTTCGTCAATTTTTGTCGTAGAACAAAAATTTTTGCACTGTATGTCAAGGATTTCTTAGCTCTATAAATCTGCATTCTCATCTAAAAACGTTACGGATCCTCATTGCCGTTTTTCAAATTATGATATATGCTACGCAGTTCATTTATAAGAAGACAACCCTAACGTTGCGTCATTAGAAAAGGTAAGAGCACGCGATAGAAAGAGAGGCAACTACTCGGTGAATATAAACTGTACTGCAGGCCATTGCGCGACCTGAATTGCACTTTATTGTGTCGGAGCAAAAGTCGCTATTTATTTAAATTACTATGTGGCGTGCTGCTTCTGTACCTTGTACTATAAGTTATTCTGTGCCGTAGGTCACAAGATAGATGCGAGGAGCGTAGCGACGAGCATGTTAGGTTGACATGAACCAAGCGAGAAAGAAAACCTATTTCTTACTAGATTGGTGGATTTTGACAAAATAATGACCATTTTACAAGCATTTTCGAGTAAAACGAATTAACCGCAACGCCTACTTTTATAAATGTATGTGTTTGTGTAGGTAGAGTAAGTTATAAGTATCGACATTTTAACTTTAACTTTCGGGATTTCGAACTTTCGGTCATTTGATAATCGATCTTTCAAGTTTCGGTCTATCTATAGTTCCCTAATTATTTAAAATTATGAGAAAATAGAAAATGAAAAATAGGTAATAATGACAAAAATAAGACAAGCCTATACAATTAATAAGAAACACCTACCAAATACATCTTAACCTAATTCAATGAAATGGAAATGGAAAATTATTTTTCTCTTAGGTAACAATGCACAGGGAAAATAAAACTAAATTACAAAAAAAAATAAGACAAGATAATTTTTTTAACCAATAGAGACAAACAGGGCAATAGATATTAATCTGCAGTGTCGGGAAGTTCAGTGATGCGGTTTTTAAATTTACTCAGTGATTTGTCAAAAATTTCCACCGTACTATATTTATCATCATATAAGGAACAAGATCTTTTTATAAAACTATTTCTGCTAAAGCCAGTTCGACTAGGTTTGATGAAAAAGAGTGACTTCTTACGAGAATTTCTTTCCTGCTTGCGAGGTACACGAAAACTAACTTCTTCTGACAGAAATGGGGCATCGACCATATTATGTATTACTAGCTTCTGCCCGCGACTTCGTCCGCGTGGATATTAGGGAAAATCCTCAGGGAACCTGAACCAACCAGGACCCATCCAGCCATTTTTACGCGATTAGGCGGGTCCCCATCAAGCGCGCTGCGTCGCGAGGCAAGACCTTTGCCGCGTGTGGCGGGCCTTGTATGAGGCTTCCCGTTCCGTTCCCATTCCGTTCCCGTTCCGTTCCCTTTCCATTTTCGAAAATTTCCGTTCCGTTCCCGTCTAGTTCCCGTCGCACTCCCGTCTAGTTCCCGTCCCTTTCTCGTACCGTTCCTATTCTGTTCCCGTCCCGTTCCCGTCTAGTTCCCGTCCCATTCCCGTTCCGTTCCCGTTCTGATCACGTTCAGTTCCCTTACGGTTCCCGTCCCGTTCCCGTCTATTTCCCGACCCTTTCCCGTCCCGTTCGCGTCCCCTGGATGTGCATGTCCATGATGTTTCCTGTCCACCGCGTTGGACTTCAAAATAAATCTCATTTTCGCAATCACCATCCCATAAAACCTCAAGAACGACATCCATATCGATTTTTATGTTTACTCACCCCATTTACCCCCTAAGGGGTTGTTTCCAAAATCACAAAATGTATGTTTGCCTATTTATTTTTAGACGTGCTCCTACGAAGTTTAAAGTTGTACCTAATGTCTATTTTATATTATTTTTCCATACAAAATTTAAACCCCATTTTCACCCCTTTAGGGGTTAAATCATGTCCACCGTGTTGGACTTAAAAATAAATGTATTTTTTGCAATCGTCATCCCAGAAAACCCCAATATCGACACTTATATCGATTTTTATGTTTACTTACCCATTTACCCCCTTAGGGCTTGATTTTCAAAATAACAAAATATATATTTGCATATTTATTTTAAGACGTGCTCTTACGAAGTTTAAAGTTGTAATGTCTATTTTATATTATTTTTACATACAAAATTTTAACCCCATTTTCACCCCTTTAGGGGTTAAATCATGTCCACCGTGTTGGACTTCAAAATGAATGTCATTTTTGCAATCGTCATCCCACATAACCTCGATAACGACATCCATATCTATATTTAGGTTTTTTACCCCTTTTCACCCCCATTTCATCCCCATAGGGGTTAAAATACTAACAAAAACAATATACGTTGCGTTAGATTTCCATCCATAATCTTAAATTATAAATTTAGCGATTTTTACTTCGAAAATGAAGAATTTTCTTCTATATACAAATACACAAAGGAGGATGAAGTCCTCCTTTTCACCCCTTCGGGGGTAGAATTTTGAAAAACGCTGAAATACGTATTTATAAATTTTCAATCGTCAGCCTAAATACAAAATTTTGAGATCCTAGCTTCAAAACTGAGGGACTGAGGGGATGAAAAAAGGGATGAAAGTTTGTATGAACAAACTTTCATCCCTTTTTTCATCCCCTAGTCGATAGATTAGATAGGGCGATAGATTGACAACATCGAATTTATGTGAGCAAAAAATTACTTTAAAACCTGATACTCAGCCAGTATATACAAAACAATACAGGATACCTTTTTCTCAACGTAACGAATTAGAAAGTAATGTACAAAAAATGTTGCAAGATAATATTATTGAACCGACCAAAAGCGAATGGTCAAGTCCTGTATTACTAGTGCCTAAAAAATCAGAAAATAATACAAAAAAGTGGAGGTTAGTCATTGACTTTCGGAAACTAAATAACGTAATTTTGAACGATAAATTTCCACTTCCAAATATTACAGATATTTTGGATTCTCTTTCCGGTTCAATGTATTTTACGCAGTTAGACTTATCACAAGCTTATTATCAGGCAAAACTCAGCCCTGAAAGTAGGAAGTATACGGCCTTCACTACGCCGTCGGGACAGTATCAAATGACGCGCCTACCGATGGGATTGAAAATAAGTCCGAGTGCATAGGCCAGTATATTCGAGCGTCGTAGGCATTTAGCGCTACCTCCCTCCCCGCGGAGCGAGCCGCGCGAACGCATTTTCAAATGAACTCTCTGTGTTCTCTGACCCCGCAGACCAAGCCACAGAATATAGATATTTACTACGTGCAGAAAGGACACTCCCCGCCCGCGATTTCATGTGCCGAATCTAGTGCTCTGTCAACTCTCATGCACTGCGTGAACGCGCGATAATTATTTTGATAATTCGAACTAAATAATTATGTTTTTTATGTTTATGTATTGTTATCAATAATGTTGTAAATCAATAAATAAGTATGATGGGTATGGGTACTTACTAGGTAAAAAATACATTTAACACACACAATAAAATTATAGGTAGCTAGGTAGTTAATTCGAAGTAAATAATTATTTTTGTTTATTCGAATATTATAGTTCGAATAGGTACTTGTTGTATGGTCTCTGAGTTTGAATTAACTACTTGAATGTGAATAAACAATGAATTCATTGAGTAAATTTGTTAGTGGAGTGTCAACTCAACTGCCAATATAATTATCTACAAATAAGTACCTAAACATATTTGAGCACTCACAACAAGCTTTTTTTGTGTAACCGATATTTTATTTTAACTTTTTTTTTAATAATTTGCCGATGAAAAGGGACCTCCAAAAACGAGTAATCAAATATTAGGGTCAATTCATGCTGCAACCGAATCGAAGCGCATCGAATTGTTTGATGCAAAGCAAATTCACTCTTATTGTGTTATACTTCCTAGCAACACCACCATGGCGTAGAGATTTTTAGATAACCTCAAATGAAAGACCATAAAATGTACCTAATTGTACCCTAACTCAAAAAATTGTACCTCTGATAGTTTCAGTGAAAAAATCACTTGATTGTGGCGTTTCCAGGAAGTATACTTCCTGGCAACGTGACACTGTACCAGATTCCAATTGATCTTATAGTTATGGCCAGAAATTGTACTTAATTTGTACCCCATTCAATAAATGAAACATGCAGAGTTTCGATAAAAAACATTTTTAAATCTACTCTTATTTGACCTGCAATACATGCAACGGACGTTGGGAAGTATACTTCTTGGCGACGCCACGCTGTACCAGATTCCAATTGATCTCATAGTAATGGCCAGAAATTGTACTTAATTTGTACCTCATTCAATTATTAAAACAGGCAGAGTTTCGAAAAAAAAAATAAAAAAAAAACTCTTACATGATTTGATCTGCAATACAAGCAATGCACGTTGTTATTGATATAAATTGATGTTTGGCTAAGGAATTATTATGCATTATGCAGTAGTAAGACCATAGAGGCAACCGCCTCTGTAGTCTAGTGGTTTGCCCACCCGTGTAAGACGCAGGGGTCTCGGGTTCGATTCTCAGGGAGGTACAATTTGTACTCGGTTTGGTTGGTGGTAGGGCTTAAGTCAAGGCCGCCTGAATAGCTACCACCATCTTACCTACAATTACTTACAATTAATTTGGTACAAATTAGTGACATTCATTTGGTACTATTAAGTACAATTTATTCGGTACCATATAGTACAATTTTATAGGTACAATTTGTACAATTTATTTGGAAATTAGTAGTACATTTTAGGTACTATTTGGTGCCATTCATTTGATACTAATAAGTATAATTAATTTTGTACCATATAGTACAATTTATTAGGTACTATATAGTACAATTTATTTTGTACAATATCGTACAATTAGTAGGTACTATTTAGTACAATTAATTTTTTATTAGGTACTATTTATTACTATTAATTTGGTATTGATAAGTACAATTTATTTGGTACCATATAGTACAATTTATTAGGTACTATTTATCTATTCATATTTTTTTTTGTACAAATACATAAAGTAAGGTAGAAATGGCGGACTTAATGCTAAGAGCATTATCTATAAGTCAACCAACAGCAAACCAATAAACACGAATGTGGAACAAACAAAGAAAAATGATATTCACATGCATACAAAATACATTAATACATACCATTAAATACATCTAAATATTATAAAAGAAGATACTGATTGGTGACTGACATATCAACGCACAGCCCAAACCGCTGGGTTTAGAGACTCCAAATTTGGCACATTGATTCCTTATGAGGTCTAAGGGTGCACTAAGAAAGAGTTTTTCAAAACTCACCCTCTAAGGGTGTGAAACGGGGGTCCAAAGTTTGTATGAAAGTCCCTCAGTTTCGAAGCTAGGGTCTTCAAATTTTGTGGTTAGACTGACGATTGAAAATTAATATACACGTGTTTAAGCGTTTTTGAAAATTCTACCCCCGAAGAAGTGAAAAGGGAATTAATTTATGAATAGAAAATTCTTCATTTTCTATGTAAAAATCGCTAAATTTATAATTTAAGCTTATGGATGGAAATCTAACGCAACGTGTATCGTTACTGTTAGTATTTCAATACTTATGGGGATGAAATGGGTGTGAAATGGGGCAAATAAACCTAAAAATCGATATGGATGTCGTTATTGGGGTTTCCTAGGATGACGATTGCGAAAATAACATTTATTTTGAAGTTCAACACGGTGGACATGATGTAACCTCTAAAGGGGTGAAAATGGGGTTCAAATTTTGTATGGAAAATAGAATATAAAATTAAAACTTTAACTCTAAACTTCGCAGAAGCACGTCTAAAAATAAATAGGCACACACATGTTTTGTGATTTTGATAATCAACCCCTTAGAGGACAAATAGGGTAAGTAAACCTAAAAATCGATATGGATGTCGTTCTTGAGGTTTTATGGGATGGTGATTGCGAAAATGACATTTATTTTGAAGTCCAACACGGTGGACATGATGAAAAAGAAAATAAAATCGAAATTACAACAGCATAAAAAATTCGTCGGAGCACGTCTAAAAATAAAATCAAACACATAATTTGTTATTTTGAAAATCATCCCATAGGGGGTAAATGGGGTAAGTAAACATAAAAATCGTTATGGATGTCGTTCTTGGGCTTTTATGGGATGGTGATTGCGAAAATGACATTTATTTTGAAGACCAACACACACGGTGGACTTGCTTCAGCCCCTAAAGAGGTGAAATAGGGGATCAAACTTTTGTTAAGGGGTCGGGGACGGAAAGGAGTATGGTAGAGGGAGAGGAAGAGGGAGAGGGGCAGAGAGAGGGAGAGGGTAAAGAAACGGGAACGGGATAATAATATTCTAGACCCAATTCTGATTATTGCAATAAACTAGCTTCCGCCCGCGACTTCGTCGCGTGCATATTAGAGAAAATCCTTAGGGAACTTACAACCAGGATCCGACCAGCCGTTTTTACGCGATTAGGCGGGTGCGAGGCCCGCCACACGCGGCAAACGTCTTGCCTCGCGAGGCAGCGCGCTTGGTAGGGACCCGCCTAATCACCTCAACATGTGGGTGTTTTTGTCAATAAAATTAGATGTATTTCACGCCTTTAAATTATCGCTAGTTTAAGACCAAAGGCACTGTATAGAGTAAAATTTACTGAGAAAAGTATTTTTTTAAAATACGTTTTTAAAACGGACTAAATTATTCCAAAAATCGGACTAATAATATTAAAACGGACAAGTAAAAACAAACTAAAACGTAAAAAATAAATTCTTCTGTAAATATTTATAACCCTAATAACTTATACCTACAGAAATTTTAAACCAAAAAACGTGGGGCGCATTCTATAGACAATATAGATGAGAAACTTTACAAAACGCTCCCCACGTTTTTTGGTTTAAAATTTCTGTAGGTATAAGTTATTAGGGTTATAAATATTTACAGAAGAATTTATTTTTTACTTTTTAGTTTGTTTTTACTTGTCCGTTTTAATATTTTTAGTCCGATTTTTTGGAATTATTTAGTCCGTATAAAAAAGGTGTTTAAAAAAATACTTATTTCAGTAAATTATTATTTTATGCTTTTTAGTTAACGAGCTAAGACTAAAAATATACCATCTCCTATCGGAGCACTCGTCAAAACGATTCAAACGAGCCCAAACTCGATGGGGTTGCATGGTTTTATTATAGAGTTCCATTGGCTTCCTTCCGGCTCCATCATCAGACCCTGGACACTATTTCCCAACAAAGTCCTCGTCAAGGCGATTCAAACGAGCCTAAACTCGATGGGGTAGCGTGGTTTTATCAAAGAGTGCCTATGGCCTTCTTCGGGCTCCATCATCAGATCCTCGGACACTATTTCACAACAACGTACTCGTCAAGACGATTCAAACGAGCCCAAACTCGATGGGGTAGCGTGGTTTTATTATAGAGTTCCTATGGCCTTCTTCTGGCTCCATCATCAGATCTTCGGACACTATTTCCCAACAAAGTACTCGTCAAGACGAATCAAACGAGCTCAAACTCGATAGGGTAGCGTGGTTTTATTATAGAGTTCCTATGGCCTTCTTCCGGCTCCATCATCAGATCCTCGGACACTATTTCCCAACAAAGTACTCGTCAAGACGATTCGAATGAGCCCAAACTCGATGGGATTGCGCGGTTTCAATATTGAGTTCCTTTGGCATGGCCTTCCAGCTTCATCATCAGACCCTGGACCTTATCTTCCATCAGAGTACTCGTCAAGACGATTTTAACAAGCCTAATCACAATGGGGTTGTCTGGTTTCATCATTAAGTTCCTGTGGCCTTCTTCCAGTTCCATCATAAGATCAGCTTAATGACACCATAATATTACATTATATTTCAGTTCTGATCTGTGTTCAAAGTTTCAAGTCTATTGCTCATCGGGAAGCTAGTTTAAAATCGTTCGCAAACTTTGCGGACAAACAAACAAACGAGAAAGCAACCTAATAAAAACGTGTTAAAAAGGTAAAATTGATTTGTAATTTTAAATGTATACCTACTCAAAGTAGAGTTACTGTTATTAACTAAAGTTGATAATATAACTGCTTTTCTTGGTCTATACTAGACATGTGCGCCGATGGTCATTTGACCGGCAGCGGCGTCTGGCGTCTAAATTGTCGGCGGCGGCGGCGTCATCGGCGTAATCGGTGTGGATGGTCAAAATAAGTAGAATAAAAGACCTTTAGAAGCTTTTCAATTCCGTCATCGTTGAGGGCAGAACGCCGAAGACATGGAACATAAGTGAGGTCATTCTGTTCTTTAAAAAGGGTGACAAGGCCCTCTTGAAGAATACGAATCTTACGAATCGTTGCGCTCACAAGTTCGACGACTTCCAATCTCCCGAACTAGCCGCGTTCTGAAAAGGCTTTGGCACCATATACCACATCCATACGCTGCGGCAGGTTATACAGAAGACCGAGGTGTATAAACTGCCACTTTGCTTGGCGTTCGTGGACTATGAGAAAGTTTTTGATTTGATTGAGACCTGGGCAGTGCTGGGAAGGAAAGGAAGGAAGAGGTGTTGAGGCACTTATAGGAAAATGTCACCATTTCGGCTCGAGTACAGAATCAGAGCACAGATCCCATCCTACTACAGCGAGGTGTGAGACAGAGACAGAAGTTATTTCTCCGAAACTGTTCACAGCTGTGATGGAGGATGTCTTGAAGCTCTTGGACTGGAAAAGACTCGGTATCAACATTAATGGCCAGTACCTAACTAACACACCTTCGTTTTGCCGATGATATAGTTTTTATTCATGGAAGACTTGAACACAATCCTCGAAGTTATCCGTAGTGCCTCCCAGAAAGTGGCTCTTAGAATGAAGATGGATAAGACGAAAATCATGTCGAGTGCTCATGTTGTACCCACTCTAGCTCATGTTGGGAACACTACACACGAAGTTGTTGACCATTACGTATCCCTAGGACAGACAGTCCAGTTAGGTAAGTTCAACTTCGAAAAGAGATCTCTCGTCGAATCCAGCTCGGTTGGCCAGTATTCGACAAATCTTCGAGTCCAACTTACCTCGGTGTCTTATCTCAAGACTAAAGTCTAAGTTGTGTGTGTGTGTGTTGCCATTGTTGACTTATCGCAGTAAAACGTGGTCGCTAACTACAGGTCTCATAAGAAGGCTCTCACCCAGTGTGCAATGGAGAGCCATGGTCGGCATTTCCCTGCGTGATCGAACCAGAAATGAGTATATGCGTAGGAGAACTAAAGTAACCGATATCGCTCGAAAGATTGTTTAGCTGAAGTGGCAGTGGGCGGGACAAATTAGCGAGACGAACCAAAGGCAGTTGGGGCGGAAAGATTGGAATAGCGACCGCGTACCGGACGACGCTCCGAGGGTAGGCCCCCGACAAGGTGGACCGACGATCTGGTGAAGGTCGCGGTGCGCCGCTGGATGCGGGCCAAGCAGGACCGATCGTTATGAAGACCCATGAGGGAGGCCTATACCCAGCAGTGGGTGTGGTGCAACTGATATGATAATGATGACTAAATACTATTATAAAATCATAATAAGAAAAACCTCTATAGCAACAATCAAACTAATACAAAAAGAGAGGAAAAGAATAAAATTTTATGAGATTTCAACGGGGAAGTACCAATCGCTCCTAACTGAGACTTTTTTGAGAAATTAACTTCCTTTAGGTGTTGAATTCAAAGGCATCATTGTTAGGACTAGGAGATATTGGCACTTCGCCGTCGATATGTAGATGCAAGTTAGTTTAGCTTTTGTACTTGTTTCTTACAATTGTACTCTATGGTACAAAATTAATAGTACTAAATAGTATCTAATTAATTGTACTAAATGGTATCTACTAATTGTACTATATGGTACCAAATAAATTGTAATAAATAGTACCTAATAAACTGTACTGTATAGTACCAAATGAATGGCACTAAGTAGTACTAAATTAATTGTATTATTATGGTACCAAATAAATTGTACTGTATAGTACATAATTGATTTTATTAAATAGTACCTAATAAATTGTACTAAATAATACTAAATTGATTGTACTAATTAGTTTGTAATTAGTACTTTATTAATTGTACTATAATATGTTACCAGATAATATGTACCAAATGAATGCTTTTATATAGTACCTATAAAATTGTACTATACGGTACCAAATAAAATGTGCCTAATAGTAATAAATTGTACTATATGGTGCCAAATTTATTGTACAAAGTAGTACCTAATAAATTTTACTCTATGGTACAAAATTTATTGTACTAAATAGTACCTAAACTACCTTCTAATTGTACTATATGATACCAAATAAATTGTACTACATAGTACCTAATAAATTGTACTATGTGGTACATAATTAATTGTACTTAATAGTACCAAATGAATGGCACCAAATTAAGCCCTACCATCAACCAAACCGAGTACAAATTGTACCCTCCTGAGAATTGAACCCGGGACGTCTGCACCTTACACGGGTGGGCGAACCACTAGAGCACAGAGGCGGTTGCCTCTGTGGTCCTTCTACTGCATAATGCATAATAAACATCAGTTTATATCAATAACAACGTGCATTGCATGTATTGCAAATCAAGTAAGAGTTTGTTTTATATCGAAACTGCATATTTTAATTATTGAATGAGGTACAAATGAAGTACAATTTTTGGCCATTACTATGAGACCAATTGGAATCTGGTACAGCGTCGCGTTGTTGCCAGGAAGTATACTTCCTGGCAATGCCACAATCAAGTGCGTTTTTCTCTGAAACTATCAGAGGTACAATTTTTTGAGTTAAGGTACAATTAGGTACATTTTATGCTCTTTCATTTGAGGGTATTTAGAAATCTCTACTCCATGGTGGCGTTGCTGGGAAGTATCACACCGTCGACTCGTAGGTAAAGTCGTGATTGGTTGACACTTGATTTTGAGCCGTGCATCCTCACCGGCCAACGTACATAATTATTTTTCTCCCTTCAGCAGACAGATTCACCCAGGTGATTTATGTGTACCCTTAAGTAGATTAATGCACCCAGGCTAAAAGCAACCTCATTATCACCAGCCTATTCATGTTTCAACTGCTGGGGCATATTAGGCAATAGCCAGAAGAACAAATAATGTCGGGGAAAAAGTAAAGTTCGCTAAAATTTGTAGTGATTACTAGTTAAAAAAAAACAGGTGCAAGTGATTTTCGACCATATTGACATTTATCAAAATAACTGTTTTTAATGAAACAACAAAGTTTGTGAACAAAAATATGGGAAAAAACAACCGAATTTCAAAGTAAATAAGACGACTAACGCTTGCGCCGATCTCGGCAGCAAGCAGCAGTGCGCTCCAAGTTGAACCGTAATGTTATGACCAAAAGGCTCAATTTGAAGTGAACGGAAAATTGTCGCGACCGCATAGCTGTGCGGAAGCATACTTTTAGGCTGCGTTCAAACGATAACACACGACCCGACCTCAACCCGAACTCAACTCAAACTCAACTCAAACTCACCTCAACCACAGCCCACCATGAAATACATCGCTTACAATTTTGAGTCTTATGACACTTTAATAAGGTCCTGTGTAATGTCCAGGTGAGTTTGAAGTGAGTTCTGTTTGAGTTCGGTTTGAGTTTGATTTGAGGTTGAGCGGGGGGAGGGTGCAGTTGCATCGACAAAATAAAAAAAGAGCTTATTAATGTGTCATAAGATTCAAAATTGTAAGTGATGTATTTCAAGGAGTAGGCTGCGGGTGAGTTGAGTTTGAGCTGAGTTTGGGTTGAGGTTGGGTCGTGCGTTATCGTCTGAACGCAGCCTTACGGTACAGTCAACGGCATGCTGGGCTTCCACAATGTGTCAAATTACTTCAATCATTTTTAAACTTTAAGTCGAACAGTTTAAGGTCCAAAATTCATTATAGATTTTTGACAGTTTTGTACTTATAGCTTGATATGCTGCTGACTGTACTTAGTTTTCTTCTTCATCTTCCGATATAAGTAAAATCATTGCAAAGTCAACCATTTTATAAATTATACGATAGGTATATTTTTTATTTTATATTTTATTTATAGATAAGTATTTATTTCTTAAAAGTCATCAAAATTAATTACGCGTTAGCTTGTACTTGGTTGCTGTATCCAAATACCTACCTACCTACTCTATGCATTTACAAATTAAACTAAATTGGTAATTTACACTAAATAAAATTTTACACTTTAGATTACCTACTGCGTTTCCAAGTCTTATACTACTCTTCGAGTATCTAAAAGATTCTCAATCGACTAGACGCGAGAGGGGGAACACAGCGCGGCAGCAAAAACGACACAGATCCTACGCCGACGAGACGCCTCGCAGGCTACTAAACCAAGATTCGTCGTGCGTTTTATTATATATTAATTTTTAAATAAACATAAAGTCACTTTTTGAAAAAGTAACCGTAAAATGTTCTGCTATATGTCATTACCTTTTTTTCTATATATTATTTGTGCGTAAGAGATTTATAATCTTTAAGTATTATTCAAAAAACAATGAAAATATTCATTGTCTTTGCACATTTTTATAGTCGAGTGAAAATACGAAAATCGTGTTTTTAACCGTAAAATAATCAAGTTCGATTATGAAACTACAACATATATTTTTATCTGCTCAAAATAAATAATGCTTGATTGTTTAAAACTGAATCAAAAATAAGTTAATTTGCAATATACTGCCCTTAATGACAGTGGCCATGTCTGGCTTAAATTATGATAAAATGTTTATTTACTTGGATAATATAATATGTTTCGGGAGAAGTTTAGACGTACATAATAAAAATCTAATCGATATTTTAACCAGATTGAGACGAGTAAATTTGAAGCTGAATCCGGATAAATGTGAATTTTTAAAGAAGCAAGTTTTATTTCTTGGCCATGTAATAGCTCAAGACGGAATTCGACCGGACCCGGAAAAAGTGAAAGTTTTAAAGGAATATCCGACTCCGACAAATTCTGATGAAGTTAAGCGATTCGTAGCATTTTCAAATTATTACCGAAAATTTATTCCAAATTTTGCGGAAACATGCGTACCATTAAATAACTTATGTCGAAAGAATGTAAAATTTAATTGGGATATAAATTGTAAAAAAGCATTTGACTTTCTAATGGCCAAATACTCAAACGCTACTTAACTTTGAGCGGCTCTCAAACAGCATGCTGTCTTTGTCATATCTTTGACATTTAATGTGACAGGACGACGTTTGAGAGCCCCTCAAAGTTAATTAGCGTTTGAGTATTCGGCCATAAAACTTTCACTTTCAACACCACCGGTATTACAGTATCCAAATTTCGATAAAAATAATGTTTTTATTTTACAAACAGACGCGTCGGGATACGCAATAGGCTCAGTGTTATGTAATAGCGATCGTAGGCCCGTAGCCTACGCTAGCCGTAGCTTAAACGATGCCGAACGCAGATATCCTACCATTGAGAAAGAACTACTGGCTATTGTTTGGTCAGTAAAGTATTTTAGACCCTACCTCTACTCAGACCAAATAAAAAAGGAAAGACGGAGTCTTCCAAGCAATGCACTGAAGCCAGTTTTTTTATGCATTAGTGTGTGAGCCGGTGTTGCCATAGTAATCATATTACCCCAATGTAATAAGAATAACGCGTTATGAAATAATAACGTTATATCACATATTAGAATCAAAACGCTATATCACGCTACACGCCTGGTATAACTGTGATCCATCAGTATTTAATCAGGGCCTATTTCATAAAAGATTAGTTTAGAATTATTACAGATTAGAATTATGTTTCTTATTAATTATAAAACATAATTTTACCCCAATAAACTACTACTATGGTAAATTACTGTACTTTTTCATTCTTTTATGAAATAGACGCCTGATAAAATAATACTGATGGATCACAGTATTCACCACGCGTGTGGCCGTCATTCACCTAATGATAGATAGATAAGGTGAGCTTCTCAAAGCCAGGGCAGGGCTGTGAGTAGCCCGCTTTAAAAGTAGTGGCGGAAGTAGCAAGGAAATAGGAAAAATGTAAAAATAAAACTAACAGAATAACTAAAGTTTCGTGTAGGTATTTAAAGCGAGATGTTTGTCCTGACATGTTAGGCTTTTTGTGTCAGCATTCCGGCCGGACATAGAAAATTACACATTATAGAAAACAAATCTTATAAATTAGCTTTAATATATTTATTTTTCTTTTTTGTACCTAACAATCAACTAGAACATTTTCAGTAAAACAATCAACAAATTTTCAACAAAACAAAACAAGTCTGATTCATAGATTTATTGTAATATTAAATATCATATGACTAAATAATTTTTTTATCAACAAAGTTTGAAACCTTTGGATATGCGTTTTTTTTTATACGACGTAACCATTTTATTGTGTAGTACAAATCGTCGCTCCCAAAATGAGTTGAACAAACTACGCTGTGGGAAGATGGATACCAGAAAGGATCATTCCGACTTTCACGAATGACCGCAATCCACATCTCTTTTATATTTTCATCTCGATTTGCAAATCTAAAAAGAACGTAAAACGTTAAGAAGTTATACAATTAATTAGTCCTTACAATATTCAGTACAGAGCCTAATCATTAAATTTTTATACCCTTACAAAAAAATATACTTACTTACCTACCAGAACAAATAAATAAATAAACATTTAACATTTACAAAAATGTACTATTTCACACACACGGTCATCTGAATTACTAGCTAGGCGAAGCCTGTACTATGGGTAACAGAGGCTAATAATTTTAGTTTATTCTTATGTTGATAGATGGCGCTATTCAATTAGGGAGGTTTTTTTTATTTTACTCCCAGGGGCCCTACCGCCTAACTCAAAGCGATAGCCAAAGCGACAGGTATGCTCTCCCCGTCCTTGTCATATCATAACACGATGACAAGGACGGAGAGTGCACTGACGTTATAAACCAAAGCCAGAGTCAAAGCGATAGAGTTAGGCGGTAGACGCGCTTAAGAAGAGTAGATTGCCAAACAAAAATAAGAAGAAGAAGATTAACTGTCAAATTGACAAAATCCTTTGCTTTTTTCTTAAAAAGTTACGTACTTAGTTGAACAACGACATCTAGCCGTCTTTTGGGTACTACTTTTGTTTTTTAAACTGCCTTTTGAAAACCGCTCATTATGTTTTATCATTATTAAGAAATAATTCTACCCTAATAACTAAAAATGTATTAAATAAATAAAAAATAAAAAAAAAAAGAATGAAAAAGTACAGTAATATACCATTGTAGTAGTTTATTGGGGTAGAATTATGTTTTATCATTATTAAGAAATAATTCTACCCTAATAACAACAATGGTAAATTGTTGTAGTAAATTTACTATTTTTTTATGAAATAGGCCCCTGATTAAATACTGATGGATCACAGTATTTACCACGCGTGTAGCCGTCGCCTAACCCCAATCGCATATACCGCCTCCGTTCCGTTCCGTCCGTGCTGTGGGTAAAAACGTCCAGAAACAGAAATAATTAACGCGCTATTTTTAACAAGAAACAAATAACGTTATGTTACATTCCATGTTACCCAATAATAGGTTTAAACTATAACGTCTGGCATGGCAACACTTGTTGAGGTTTTGTGTTTCAAGTAATACCTTAATGTTTATTTTGAATTAGTGAAAATATTAGTTTCCAATTTTACTTACGTGTGAAATGTGATTCCATCCTTCTTTTTATGTATTGATGATTCGTTTTTGCACCCTTTCACTACACAATTCGGCATTTTCTTTGATGAAATGTATAATTTATTAATACGTCCGCTTCGCACGCTGGCTGTTAAGAAACAGCGTAGTTTCGTTACATGTGTGTGCGTGTAACTGTGTATGTACACGCCATAGCGTAGTTTTATCGGCTTCACTGCTTCGTTCAGAAGACTCCGTCTTCCCTTTTTTATTTGGTCTGAGTACCTCTATGGAAGAAAATTTATAATAGAAACAGACCATAAACCCTTAGGTGCAAAAGCACTAAACTTAAGAATCGCCTAAGTCTTTTCTTATCTACAACTCGACCAAGATAACTAGGCGAATGACAGCTACATGACGGCTAAGTTTATGACACCGTTTTAATTTGGTCGTGTTGTAATTAGGAAAAGACTTAGGCGATCCTTAAGTTTAGTGCAATCGGGCGTTAGTGTATTTGTATAACCTATCGAACCCCTCTAGCAGACTTTTAAAGTTTCGGTTATTGCTCGACGAATATGATTTTAAAGTTGTATATGTGAAAGGCCGCGATAATGTAGCTGCAGATACATTAGGGGGCGTCCATAAATTACGTGAGGTGATTTTGGCGATTTTGCGACCCCCTCTCCCCCCTTGGTGAGATGTCGTGAGATTTGGCTCGACCCTCTCCCCCCCCCTATATATCTCACGTGAGATTTTTCAAAACGTATAATTTTAGTGTGATTACGTTATTCTGTGCTTGCTTGCTTTGCATTTATTTAAATAAACATTATTGTTTAGGATTTAGCCATATTTTGGTATGAAAAATGTTCAACTTTATTTAACCTAGTTTTTTCGCGATACTGTTCACTGCAGAAAAATAATTGCGTGATATTTGCCGAGACCCCCCCTCTCCCCCACGTGAGATTGGGTGAGATTAGGCTCGACCCCCTCCCCCCCTAAATGCCTCACGTAATTAATGGACGCCCCCTTATCTCGGATATCGATTGAAAGTGATGAGTTGAAAGCGATGAATGAAAATATTATTTCGGTACTTACGAGAGCGCAAAGACGAAAAATAGACGAACAAAAGAGTAGCACCCCTACAGTAACTCACACTTCCCGCAGCGATTGGACTGATCACCCAAGAGTTGTGGAAATGTTAAAGTTACCAAAGGAGTACACGGAGTTAGTTTTTGTAAATGAGGAAGAATGGGAGAGATTAAAAAATGATATGACTATAGATAGTGGCGACTTTGCTTATTTCGCCCCAGGTCGTACAGTTTTTGTTAAAATATTTACCCAATCGCAGTGTACACGAGCTGTCTCTGTGCGGGAAATGGAATCGTTTTGTACGAACCTTAAAATAGACACCTTATATGTAATATTGAATGAATATAATTCTGTTATAATAAAAGAGCTAGCTCAACATATAAATAAATTACCAAAATGGTCGGGGCCCCGATTATGTGTAATAAAAGGTGTAAAAAGAATTACGGATAAAGATACTCAGAGAGTAATTTTAAATGACTTTCATATATTGTCAACAAGTGGTCACGCAGGAATTAGAAAAATGTTGAACGGTATACGTAGGAAATACTTTTGGACAGGACTTACAAGGGATGTGATAGATTTTGTTAAAAGATGTGACAAATGTCAACGTTACAAATATTTAAAAACAATCAAGGAGCCGATGGTAATTACTAACTGCGGCTCATCAGCTTTTGATAGGGTTTATTTAGATGTGGTCGGTCCCCTCAGTCGAGATAATAATTATAACTACATTTTAACACTCCAATGCGACCTTACCAAATACGTAGAAGCTTATCCAATCGCAAGCAAGGAGGCGCATAGCGTGGCAGCAGCGTTTGTGAACAACTTTATACTTAGATATGGAGTACCACGTGAAATTGTCACAGACAGGGGAACTGAGTTCATCAATGCTACTTTGCAAGAGGTTTGTAAAATTTTAAATATTAACCACATACCATCTACAGCATTTCACCATCAAACATTAGGTTCAGTAGAGAATAGCCATAAGCACTTAACTTTTTACCTTAGAATGCAATGTAATAGCCAAAATCAGGATTGGAGTCATTGGGTACCTTTTTGGTGTTTTTCCTATAACACCACCATCCATTCGGAAACAAAATTCACACCCTTTGTACTAGTATTTGGCAAGTTATGTAATTTACCGACTAACCTTACGAATAGCATTGATCCTGTATATAAATTTGATAGCTATCCATTAGAATTAAAATACCGTATTCAAAAGTCGCAAGTAGAAGCACGAAATAATTTATTAGAAAGTAAACAGCTAAGAAAATTACACTATGATAAATATGTTAACCCTATCATATACAAAAAAGGAGATTTGTTACTTGTAAAAAATGAAAATTGTCATAAATTAGATCCATTATATTTAGGACCATTTTCAGTTGTCAGAGATGATTCACCCAATGTTATCATTAATGTTAACGGCAAGGAAAAGACTGTGCATAAAAACCGAACTAGACTTTATACCATATAGGTATTTCCTTACTAAATAAGTAACCATTTTTTATATTCTAGATACATAAACTTAGATTATTAAAAAGTGGTACCACTACTATAATAAACTGACATGTTAGTATAAGATAAAGATTTTTTTATGTAAAGTTTAGTGTTAGTATTTTCTTTTTATTACTTTTTTTTCTCAAGTACTTAAATATACAAGTACCTAAATATGGTATATTAATTTTAGTAAGTAAACACATTTTGTAATTGTTTACTATGACTTTTTTTAATCTTTTAATTTTTTATATCTTTTGTATAAAAAAAAAATAGCACTTCAGTGTATTTTTTTTATTTTATTTTTTGGTTGGGCGTGTGACGTAGTATGTAGTCATAAGTATATAATCATTTTACACTTATTATTTGTGGCAGTAATAAACTGTATTTACTACAGATGACATCTTTCATTGGCCCATTCCCATCCTTATATTATTAGAATACAATTAACTACACATATTGGCGTGGTAATGGATTCCAATCCAAACTCACATTTATTCCCCATATAGATAAGATGGTTAATAGGTCATACAAACTTTTGGGCTTTATATTGCGAGTAGGTAAACACTTTAAGCTAGCTAATACCTACAAACTCTTATTTAATAGTTATGTGCGAAGAAGATTGGAATTTGCTACCACTGTTTGGAATCCATATCAACAGATCCATCAAAATAAAATAGAAAGAATTCAAAGAAAATTTGTTAAGTCCTTGGACTATAGAGTTGGGCACCAGTACACAGACTATGATTCATTGATGAAACGTCGCAGCCTTATCGATTTGACATACTTGTTTAAAATCTCTTATATAAAAGTGAAGGGGTGACTGACATATCAACGCACAGCCCAAACCGCTGGGTCGAGAGACTTGAAATTTTGTACAAAGATACTTTATACATTGTAGGCATCCACTAAGAAGGGATTTTTGGAAATTCCACCCCTAAAGGTGTGAAATGGGGGTTCAAAGTAAGTATAGAAAAAAAATATTAAATAGACATTTCGACTTGAAACTTCGTAGGAGTACTTCTAAAGACAAATAAGTAAACACGTGTTTCGTGGTTTTCCGAAAATCAACCCTTTAGGTAGTAAGTTTGTTCATACAAACTTTCATCCCTTTTTTCATCCCCTAGGGATGGAATTTTCAAAAATCCTTAATTAGTGGATACCTACACTGTATAAGTATCTTAATAGTGTGCAAAATTTCAAGTCTCTAGGTCTAGTGGTTTGGGCTGTGCGTTGATTTGTCAGTCATTTTGGGCTTTTTTTGCCCCATTTACTAAATTTTTTTGTCCGTTAAAGGGTGTTGAAATACTTCCTGCAATAAACACGCCCTCGCATAATTCTAGAGGCAAAATAACGCAAGTCTCCTTTAAAGTAGTGTGGATGTAAAATATTTTTTCACATCTCGGTGGCACTTTTAATAGTAGTTTGTTACACAAGGGACGTAAGTGAGCTATTACAGAACAAGATCCAATTTGGCGCCCGTGCGAGCGCAGCTCGCAAAGGGCGCTAATGGATCGAGTGCACCCGAGATATTTAGACGCCCGAGCGAGCGAAGCGAGCGAGGGCGAATATAGTTCGAGGGTGTAATAGCTACTTACAACCGAGGTAAGCATACTACTTTACATCATTCATGCGAGATAAATTAAATAAAAAAAAAAATTAAAAAAAAAAATAAAAAAAAAAATAAAAAAAATCAAAATCAAAATCAAAATCGAAAATCGAAAATCGAAAATCGAAAATCGAAAATCGAAAATCAAAATCGAAAATCGAAAATCGAAAATCGAAAATCAAAATCAAAATCAAAATCAAAATCAAAACCAAAACCAAAATCAAAATCAAAGTCAAAATCAAAATCAAAATCCAAGGAGTTTTGCATAGCTTGAACGGAAATGAAATGCCGCCATATTTATTGTTTTTTTTTCAGTAAAAAGTTTCCACAGTTTATAATATAAGAAAAGAGATTGGTTCACTAAGGAGTTTGACATAGCTTGAATTGTAATAGTAGTTTGTTACACAAGGGACGTAAGTGAGCTATTACAGAACAAGATCCAATTTGGCGCCCGTGCGAGCGCAGCTCGCAAAGGGCGCTAATGGATCGAGTGCACCCGAGATATTTAGACGCCCGAGCGAGCGAAGCGAGCGAGGGCGAATATAGTTCGAGGGTGTAATAGCTACTTACAACCGAGGTAAGCATACTACTTTACATCATTCATGCGAGGTAAATTTAATAAAAAAAAAAAAAAAAAAAAAAAAATAAATAAATAAAAAAAAAGTAAAAAATAAATAAAAAAAAATAAAAATAAAAAAAATAAAAATAAAAAAAAAAATAAAAAAAAATCAAAAACAAAATCGAAAATCGAAAATCGAAAATCGAAAATCAAAATCAAAATCGAAAATCGAAAATCGAAAATCGAAAATCAAAATCAAAGTCAAAATCAAAATCAAAATCCAAGGAGTTTTGCATAGCTTGAACGGAAATGAAATGCCGCCATATTTATTGTTTTTTTTTTCAGTAAAAAGTTTCCACAGTTTATAATATAAGAAAAGAGATTGGTTCACTAAGGAGTTTGACATAGCTTGAATTGTAAAGTTACTTTACAGTTAAAGCATTCACCCATGCTTGAATTGTAAAGTGATTTGAAAATGGAACGTTCTATCTAAACAATGCACTGTGTTGCACATGCCAACTTACACGGCCTCTTACTATACTAGTAAATCCTAGTTGCCGAGCAGTATGATGTAAAGTTACTTTACAGTTAAAGCATTCACCCATGCTTGAATTGTAAAGTGATTTGAAAATGGAACGTTCTATCTAAACAATGCACTGTGTTGCACATGCCAACTTACACGGCCTCTTACTATACTAGTAAATCCTAGTTGCCGAGCAGTATGATGTAAAAACGTATTACTACCTAACCTATCCATAATTAATGGTAATGTAATTTTTTGACAATCCTCATAATTCAAAGTTAAATTATTATTCTCAAAGTTAATTATGCACTTATATTTTACTAAGAAATCTTGCCCGATTATTCCATCCGTACTGCAAGGCAAACATTTGAGTACATAGAACTTGTGTTTGAATTCCATTCCATAAAGGGAAAGCGTAACATAAACAAAACCTTCAGTTGTTAACTTACCTCCGATTCCATTAATGGAAATGTTTTCTGGATGTATTGGAACGTTCCAGTGCTTGACGGCGTCATATTTGACGACTGACATAGAAGCGCCAGTGTCAACTAACCACCTATATTTGGAGCCTTCTACCGAGAACTCTACCGCGTTGCTATATTCGCAAGCTAATACCACCGAAATGTATTTCGATGGCTAATACATAGTATGGCCGTGCAATCTCCATTGGAGGGAGGTATAAGCTTCTTGAGCGTACTTGTATAATGGACGTCAGTGAGTATAGGTCATATAATACTTTTTTGGTTATAACATCACATGGATTCATTCGTGAGTTAAAAGGAGACGAAAGATAAGGTGTTGGTTTTTTTTATTTGGTAGGGTGACCGTAAAAGTTAAGTCATCAATCAACTGTCAATTTAGAAAATGGAAATCAAATCGGGGCAGTGTTGCCAATGGTACGGTAAATGCCGTATTATAAGGTAATGGGGAATGTCCGAAAAAAATCAAATTGGCTGAATATTTTTCTATAGGTAGGAATAAGGTCCCTTAGTAATAGAATAAATTTTCAAAATTTTCGGTTTCGTGAAAAAATTTCAAAAAATCAAAGTCTCTTCGACTTCACAAATGTATGAAAGTAACAGCAGAATGGAGATTGTACCTTTGCCAACACCTGCCACAACCACAACATGGTATTAAAAAAAAGTTTTAAGACAAAATGTCAAAACTTTTTTTTTAAATACGTGTTGTCTTTGTGGCAGTTAGCGGCAAAGGTATAATCTCCATTCTGCTGTTACTTTCATACATTTGTGAAGTCGAAGAGACTTTGATTTTTAAAAACTTTTTTACCCAACCGAAAATTCTGAAAGTTTATTCTATTACTAAGGGACCTTATTCCTACCTATAGAAAAATATTCAGCCAATTTGATTTTTTTCGGACATTCCCCATTGGGGTCAAAAATGAACCTTGACACGGCAGCCTATGCCAGAAGTTTACATACAAGTACGGTTATTTCATATGTTCTTATTTTTTTTATAAGTGCACTAATTGTATTGAAATACGGCAATTTTTGCGATTTTCCACCGAGTCGTTTAGTAATTCAATTATTTCAATGAATGTTCAATGAATCTTCCATTTTTCAGCAATTTTTTATGTTTTTGTCACAATTGACGGCCACAGGCTATAACCACAGATTTACAATTGTTAACATAGGAATTTCTTAAGCCTTGGGCGCTCGATATTGGGCCCGTAAGTTAAGAATAGCCTAAAGTGGATTTAAGAACGTCTTAAGGTTAGTGCAAAGCAATTGTTTGCTAAGAATGTCTTAAGTTAGTTAAGAAAAGACTTAGGCGATTCTTAAGCTTAGTGCAAATGGTGCCTAACGCGTCTGTATCGCTCGGGGTATTTATATTTAGAAAATCACTGTGGATCACAGCGCAAGGTGTCTGTGTTCCACAGGCTTTTTAGGATGATATTATTAATTTTTTTGTTGAAAAACCCCGCGTGATACAGAGCAAGCGGTGCTCTGCAACACACAGGCATTTCCGACGTTATTAATTTGAAAAACCCAGAGCGGTACAGAGCAGGCAGTGTCTGTACCCCACAGGCATTTCTAATATCGCTTCCCGGCATCAAGGAATCAAATTACACACAAATTCCCGAGAAATATTGTGCCGTTTAAGAGAAACGTGTCAAGAAAGTTTCGTAGAACACCATCTCGCTTTTTGTCTCGTTCTGGTTTAACGATTTTATATATTATTTTAGATGATTCGTCTAAAATGAGACAAAAAGGTCGAAACAAATTTACACCACAGAATAAAATAATAGTACAACCTACCTAGCTAGGGAACGTATCCATATTACGTGACCCGTTAAGGGGGGGGAGGGGGTCTCTAAAATACCACGCCCGGTCACAGGGGGGGAAGGGGGAGGGGGGCTTATGTTTTATCACGTAGTCAATATTCTCAACGGAAATCTGGTTCTTTTTTTCCAGCTGTATTCAAATATGGCACGCAGTGAATTTTTTTTCATCTTGTTACATTTTTCACTTGTAAAATTATAGTACACACTCTTGGTATTACGTGCCAAGCGCCTTACTAATAAAAAGACAAAAATAAGCAATTTTTTTTAGATTTCTGTTAAAAATGAGTTAAACCATTATCTATGAAATACTACGTGTAAACAGGGGGGGAAAGGGGGGGGTCCTTGAATATACTACGGATGGTCACCAAGGGGGGGGGGGGAGGGGGGGGGTCAAAAATTGTAAACTGGTCACGTAGTATGGGTACGTTCCCAGTATATTTTTTTGCATGTGTGAAACCACTTGAAATAGACTTGCATAGTGAATATAATTTTTTAAACGTTTTGTTTTGTATCCTTGAAGTCAATATTATTTAACGAAGTTAAAAAAAACATGTTGCTCTAACACTTCTTGTCAGTTCATTCATTAATTATCTTATTTGTGTTCCAGAAATACTTGCATCCGTGTGATTGAAGTATAACATGGGGTTAACGTCTGATTATGCGAAAAATACGGTATACTTATATTCAAGTTATCAAACTTAAGGCTGCCTTTCCAACAGAGATGTGCTATAGCTAAGCAGTGAGAGACAAAGCTAAGCTATGAATGAAACTATGTTTCTATCTAGTTTACCCAATTATTTATACAGGATGTGCCATAATAAACCGTTTTTTTTAATATGTAAGGAAAACTGCAAACTGTGACAACCCTAGACGTAAATAGCCTGTTGTTTTCGATAATCAAGCCCATTAATGGGCAAAAGCAAAAAAACAATTTAGGTCTAGGGTCTAATCTAGGGTTGCCAATAACTATGCAGTTTAACAAGAAAATCGGTTTTCAGTTGTATAATAATTTTCCGGGGCAACTCCGGAAATATGGTAGATAGGGTACGGGGATAGGGTACCATAAGTACAAATCTTCCCTATCTACCATATTCGGCTTTAGGGTTTTTTGTAACACGTTGTATTTTGTTAATGGTTTAACTAGGAAAGCAATATTGGCCAGGTCAGTGTGGTCCTGCTTTTCCTTCCTTAAATTCGTTAATTTAAATTCTGCGTAAACCTAATTGAAACATTGCAAAATGTACCATTTTTTTATAGTTCTTATAGTTTTATTTATATTTTTAGTTCGCCATCCCTGCTGTAGAGAATAGACATGAAACAATGTAAATAACATACGATGCACTTTAACTTTATTATAATCTTTGGTATCCATCACTAATATTTATCGATATACATCAGGATATTACAAAACAACCCACAAGCCGAATATGGTAGATAGGGACCATCAAACTAAAGACATTCAAATTACGAAATGAAAATCAACTGTTTCATACAAAAATTAATACCGAAAATATCAAAATGTACGTTTTTTTCGCGATCTCAACATGGTCACTTAATAATCCCATAGTCCCACAGTAAAAGTTGTTCAGTTTGATGGTCCCTATTAGTTGGTTGCTATCTACCATATATGGCATTGTGGGTTGTTTAGTAACACCCTGTATAAGTAGGTAGGTATTATCTAATCATTAACATATAGCTAGCAGTTCAGAGGCGGAGCATGGCCGCATGCAGCAACTCATGATCACTTTGTCTCTCATGTCCCAGCTTTTATTTGTCACTTCTCTGGGAATAAGGGACATCCCATTGTCGAAGAACAACTCTGCAAAGATAGAAAATAAACTTGACTTTCACATGCCATTTTGACACGAAGATTTCAAACCTTCCCATATTCCTACAGGTTACTTCAGCCCTCTAGGTACAGTCAGTGGCACGAATCATGAAATCGGGTGGGGATTGCGCGGAACGCGTATTTTGGGTATGCGTTGTTGGTGAGGGGCGCGGGCGGCGGGAGAGGGGCGCGCGCTATTGGTCGCTCACAAGAGCACATGCGCGAACTTATCCCCACTCCGTCGAAAAATATTCAAGATACATGCCTCGCACTGTACCCAAACGGCCAAGATTCTGTGCGTTTGAACGCTACGCTCAATATTAGGTAAAGTTTTAAAATAAGTAGAAAACTATAAAAGTACCTACGTGCCTTTAAGCTTATCAATTCCATATAATATATTAAAGTCTGTGATTTACATAAGTTTGTGACATAAGCTACCGTGTAGCGTAAGCGTAATACATAGTACCTAAGCGTACCGTTCAAACGTATAGATACAAGGTTATTTTCAGTTTATACAAAACCTCTCGTGGGATTGATCAGACCATCAAACTGAACAACTTTCATTATGGGACCAATCTTGAAATCGCGAAAAGAACATCAGCTGTTTCATACAAAAGTACAGTCCTACTCCATCGAAATGTATGAAACAGCAGATTTTTTTTTTCGCGATTTCAAGGTTGGTCCCATAATGAAAGTTGTTCAATTTGATGGTCTGATCAATCCCACGAGAGGTTTTGTATAAACTAAAAATAACCTTGTAGAATGTTGACCATTTGAGAAGGAGGCTACTCAGAAATACTAAATGCATGCATAAATATTCTCTGAACAAACATACAGCTTGGCTGCTACGCGCAGTGGATGAGGAATTGACGAGTGACAGGAAAAAATGGAAAATCTTCCATTCTACCTATATCTATATAGATAAAGAAAGACACATTATGCCAACCCCGAATCAATTGGGAAAGGGTATAAATGAAGATGATTTATATTGTACCTAATAATTAAATGCATAATTACAATCACTGAAAATTTTTACACTGAGGTATAAAATGCTACAGAAGATTCCACTACATAATTATAATTAGACTAGCTGTTGCCCGCGACTTCGTACGCGTGGACTTTATGACTCCAGCGGGGAATTCACTATCAGACTGCCCGTGGGCCGCCCGGCCCGGCCCGAGTCTGTCGCTTGCCCGTATTGAGAACACACACAGCGGGCCATCATTTAGTCTTTCGATGAGCTTCAGTTTGGTCAACTGTACAATACGATGGCAGAAAGAAGACGGAGACAATTCTTCATGAATTCTTTATTATTTTTTCAGCATTTTTATTGATTTCCTACGTCTTTAAAATAACTTCGTTGTAAGCGGCATTTCTTAGGTCGCTATTCATATATTCCTTGCTTTTAACTTTCCACAAACAAGGATGCGATTGGTAAGTAATTGCAAATGAAAATGAAAGAAAGATGCCAAAACTATTTATTTTCGTTAATTCAAAATATTCGAAACAAACATGCACTCTCGTAGCACTCTCAATGCATAAATGCAGGCGGGCTGCCCGGCGTGACCATTCACGTTCAGACTTGTCTGTGCCCGCGCAGACAAAATGCGATTCTCCGGGCAGGCGACGGGCACGGGCCGACGGGCTTGCCCGTGTCCGTTGCCTAGCATTCACGAGCAGACATGAGACAGACTTGCCCGTGACGGGCAGCCCGTCGCGGGCAGTCTGGTAGTGAATTCCCCGCTTCCGGCGTATGCATATAAATATGAACTAATGTAGTTACATAAGAAAATGCTTGTAGCAGTGTTATAATGTTAAAACACCACGTGGAGGTACTTCCAGCTTATGGTACTATAGGTTATGCATCAGGTGTTCCAGATTTTCAATATTTATACCTCAATAAAAAATGCTCATCAGGTTGAACAACTTTGCAAAGGTGTAATTTTTATATTTTGTATAGTTTAGCTGGACTATTATGGTTTTGCATCAGGTGTTCTAGATTTTCAATATTTATACCTCAATAAAAAATGCTGAACAACTTTGCAAAGGTGTAATTTTTATATTTTGTATAGTTTAGCTGGACTATTATGGTTTTGCATCAGGTGTTCTAGATTTTCAATATTTATACCTCAATAAAAAATGCTCATCAGGTTGAACAACTTTGCAAAGGTGTAATTTTTATACTATGTATAGTTTAGCTGGACTATTATGGTTCTGCATCAGGTGTTCCAGATCTTCAATTTTTATACCTCAACAAAAAATACTCATCAGGTTAAACACTTTTTGTTAAGGCGTCATTTTTATATTCCTTATAGTTTAGTTGGACCATTATGGTTCTGCATCAGGTGTTCCATTTTTCAAAATCGATTATACCCTAACTAAACTATGCCCAGGCTTAACAGCTATACCTATAACAAAAAAGTTTCATTCGAATCCGTTCAGTATTTCCGGAGATTAGCCTGTTCAAGCAGACAAACAAACAGACACACTTTTTTTCTAAATTCTTACTCTATTACTATGTCTCCATCGCCCCACATATATATTTTTCAAATATATGTAATGTACAAACACACTTTTTTTACTGTTTTATTATATGTAAGGATTATCATATTGTATTTATCTAAATTATTCTAAATGGTAAGCAGCTGGGTGCTGTAGAAAGTCAAAACAAACAGTTCATTCATCTAATAACGATATTTTTTATCAACGAACTTTCGGATTTGCAACTTAACATAATATTTGTGGACATTGTATTTATGATAAACTTACCGGAAGCATAGTTTCCGTAAATGGAGCACAAATTGATCATACTGCGCGTGAGTTCTTTAACGCACTCTTGTACGGGGTACTCGCTGTGTGAGTGTGAGAGGGGCAGAATGTGCGCCTGCGCAACTTCTTGACTACACGTCACAACGAGAGCCAGCAAAAAGTATTTCCCCTCCATTTTGGTGACTGAAAGAAAATTATGAGATGTTGTGAAAAATACATACATATATGTAGCTTACTTCCGCAAAAAATATACATATATGCAAGATGCATCGCCCGCCCGCCCGCAAAAAAATTCACACACCACAAAATATCAATGCACAATACCTGCACTTAGCAAGACGGCAACACACCTTGCACCTTCACCAATTTATGCACGATCTAACTCCTGAAGATGCTCCGCGTTGGAGCGAAACTCGTGTAGAGTAGTTTAATTAGTGAAAGTGCAAGGTGTGTTACTGTCTTGCTAAATGCAGGTATTTAATGTGCACTGATATTTTGTGGTGTGTATGTGATTTTTTTTTTTGCTTGCATCTTGCGTTATATTTTTTTCGGAAGTAAGCTTAAGTATATTTATTTTTCACAATGGTTTGGTACTACCGCCAAGTGACGCCTGATTCAATAAAATAAAATCCAGAGACCCGTACCAATATTTTTGTTGATATTCAGTTTTTTTTTTTCGTTAGCGTGTCCTGCGAAACCTTTACGAGTTCAAAATCAATGGAAAACCGCAAATCGATGTACAGCATACCAAACGTGGTACACGTAGGTACTTGAGGTCAAAACAATATTTTAGACCCGCGGTTCTTTAAAATTCTTCCGTTAAGGTCCGTCGGGGCAAGTGCGCCTACGGGGTAAGTGCGCCTATCTCAAAAATATCGAAAACTACAAATATTATACAACTAACGACATCTTACGTACACGCAAGAAACTAAACTACAGTTCCACATCTAAAACACAGATGGCTCTGTTCACCATAACTTGAAATATCCGCCATTTTAGCTTTAGTGTCATTTATACCGGCTGCCTAAGATGACCTCGTGTCAGTAATCAGTTCAAATCTGGAAAATTTTGACTTGTTCCGGTAATCTAATGCGGTGAGTAAAGAGTTTAAATGTTTTTCTTCCATGCTATGTTTGTATTTTAGTTCTAAACGTTGATATTAATATTTTTTATTTAATTGAAAATCCTAACCTCAAAATAGTTAAGTTGAGGCAAGTGCGCCATAGATGACAGAACTATGGCGCACTTGCCCCCCCCCAGAGGTCGCCAACCTTCACGATTTTGGCGATGATTTTAACCCACTTAATTTAGGCAATAGAAACAATAATAAATCAGAGTTCAGCTTATAATTATACTATATAAAGCTCGAAACCCACTGACTCACTCACTCACTGACTGACTGACTGACTGACAGAATTGTTCTCCCAGAAGGAGCCGTCGGGGGTAAAAATGCTGTACGAGGGGTTGAATCAGTGAGTTTGACTTAATTATTCAAAATAAATATATATTTTATATCCAGTCAAACAGTTTTAATTCATTTATAATTTTAAAAATAATTTTAAAATTATAAATGAATTAAAACTGTAATACCTAATAATGTAAACCTTTAATGGTATAAACCATTAAAGGTTTAGAACCCCTGATTATTAATCTATGGCGCACTTGCCCCTCATTTGCGAAGAAAGCTGTAGTAGCTATTAGCGTATAGTTGGCAGACTCACCATGGAATTAGAAGGTTTTGACTAGGTCAAAAAATTGTTAATAAATAGTGATAAATAGTGAACTATAACATATAAATAGTGATACTATGATTCAAAAGATATTTGAGTATCTTGGTGAGGCTGCAAACTTGACGTCAAGTTGGCAGACACCTTAAGAAATACAGTTCGTATCAATATGATTTATATGCCAAAAAATTGTTAGAAAATAGTGAATCGTATACGCAAAATTTCAATAACATTGCTTCAATAGAAGCCGAGATATTACGGTCTCTAAGTGGGCTGCTAACTTGACGTTTCAGGCGATAGCGATTGCAGAGAAACGGGTACAAGTTTTAAACAAATAAATATATCAAAAAATTGTTAGTGAAATTGTGATTCCTACGATATAAATAAAACAAGAATTCATCATTGCTATTTTCTAAAAATCTAATGTTAACTTTTACATAATACTCTGAATAGACTGTCGATCAATATTGAACTTTGCTCCACAGTAATAAGGTTCAAACTTTATTGCAATCGTGAGGTGAGTACTATCAAGCAAAAAAGTGAGATTTTTATTTTTAGCCATGTCCTCCAATTATTATTACACTTGTTTTATCAATTAAGTGTTGGTATCAAACAATAACGATATTTATTAATAACAATCATAGCAATAGCGCCATCTCTCGGAAAAGATTGTCAATTTCTGAGTTATAATTTAACGTTAGGTACCTATTTATGTATTAGGTAGAATAAAGATATTATTATTATTTGGTGAGATTTATAGTAAAATGAGTATCAGTTGGTATGTAAGTAGGTAGGAAGTAATATAAGTAGAAAATATAAATAGTTTCTCCTGAATTAATAATATTGAATTAAGAGTAAGGTATTGACCACAGCACAGCCTACTAGCCTTTATACAGTCGATCATCGCCTTTATTGTTGGCGCAAAAGCCACCGTTCGTAAAAATAGACAGTTGACGCAACGACTAAAAGTGTAAGGGTTGGCACGCTATGATTTGCCTTTTTGAATTTCAAAAATAATTAAGTAAAAATTATTTTACTTTTTTAATCATAGTAACTATTAACCTAATACATAAATAGGCACCTAACGTTAAATTATAACTGAGAAATTGACAATCTTTTCCGATAGATGGCGCTATTGTTATGAATATTATTGTTATTAATGAATATCGTTATTGTTTGATACCAACATTTAATTAATAAAACAAGTGTAATAATAATTCGAGGATATGGCTAAAAATATAAATCTCACTTTTTTGCTTGATAGTACTCACCTCATGATTGCAATGAAGTTTGAACCTTATTACTGTGGAGCAAAGTTCAATATTGATCGACAGCCTATTCAGAGTATTATATGTAAAAGTTAACATTCGATTTTTAGAAAACAGCAATGAAGAATTCTTGTTTTATTTATATCGTAGGAATCACAATTTCACTAACAATTTTTTGATATATTTATTTGTTTAAAACTTGTACCCGTTTCTCTGGAATCGCTATCGCCTGAAACGTCAAGTTAGCAGCCCACTTAGAGACCGTAATATCTCGGCTTGTATTGAAGCAATGTTATTGAAATTTTGCGTATACGATTCACTATTTTCTAACAATTTTTTGGCATATAAATCATAATGATACGAACTGTATTTCTTAAGGTGTCTGCCAACTTGACGTCAAGTTTGCAGCCTCACCAAGATACTCAAATATCTTTTGAATCATAGTATCACTATTTATATGCTATAGTTCACTATTTATCACTATTTATTAACAATTTTTTGACCTAGTCAAAACCTTCTAATTCCATGGTGAGTCTGCCAACTATACGCTAATGTAGTAGCTCTATAAGATTAGATAATAATATGAAAAAAAAGGGAATGTGTTTAGTGGTCAATATTCCATAGAGTAAAGGATCATTCACACAGCTCCGGCGCGTCAACGGCGCGTCACCGGCCCGTCAACGTCAAAAATATAGTTACATACAAGTTGTACTACACTGTTCACACACATCAGTTATGGCGCGTCAACGGCGCGTCACCGGCCCGTCAACGTCAAACGCATATTGCTACGGCATGCCGGCGACGCGCCGGTGACGTGACGGCCGGCGCGTCACCGGCACGGCGCGTCGCCGGCGAGTCACCGGCAAGGCAAACAGGGTTGCTACTTTTTTGTTTAAATAAATTATTGGTTGCTGTAATCGGTACAGAAAATTACACTGTGGTATGGAAATAAAGTATAATTTATTTATTTCAACTTTGAAAAACAATTATTTTTACGTTAATAGAATAAACTATGTCGGGATTTAGACCATGTACCTATTTATTTTTTATTATTTTATTAATATATTTTTTATTTTTCTGTTTAGTAAACAGGTACATGGTGTAAATCCCGACATAGTTTATTCTATTAACGTCAATAACCATGGAAATTTAAAACAATTATTTTTACTACTTTTGGTAATATATTGGTAATTAATTTACACCACCAGTCTAGGATGAGTATTTTTCGAGATATTCCTGTTTTAAGATTAACAGATGTCCGCTGTCAAACTTAAAACAGCAATATATATAAAAAAAAATGTTGAGATTTGCGTACGTCGCGGATTACGTCATAATTTATTTACAGATCACAAGACTATGTTTTCCTAGCTTCACTTGTTTTTACGACATTCATTTGTTTACCCGAAGTTCAATAATACTTTATTTCCATACCACAATGTACTTTTTTCTACCTTTTATAACAACCAATACTTTATTAAAACAAATAAGTAGCAACCCTGTTTGCTTTGCCGTTGAGGCGTCGGCCGGCGACGCGCCGGTGACGTGACGGCCGGTGACGCGCCGGTGACGTGACGGCCGGCGCGTCACCGGCACGTCGCGCCGCCGGCGAGTCACCGGCAAGGCAAACAGGGTTGCTACTTTTTTGTTTTAATAAATTATTGGTTGCTATAATCGGTAAAGAAAAGTACACTGTGGTATGGAAATAAAGTATGTATTATTTATTTATTTCAACTTTGAAAAACATTTATTTTTATTACTTTTGGTAATATTTTGGTAAATTTTTTAGACTTAATTTACACCAACAGTTTAGGATGAGTATTTTTCAAGATAAATTACTGTTTTTAGATTGACAAATGACAGCTGTCAAACTTAAAACAGCAATATCTCAAAAAGAAATTGTTAACCTTCACTTGTTTTTCCGACATTCATTTGTTTACCCGAAATCCACACACATTCACACACAAAATTCGAAGAAACAGTACCTTTACTAGAACTCGGTGGAAAGGGTGAATTAAGGCTCAGTTGCACCACCCAACTTTAACGATAACAGGCTAGTTCTAGTACCGGTTAAGCATAAGTTAGCCAAAAAAAGAGGTTGTGAATTAAGGCTCAGTTGCACCACCTAACTTTAACGATAAGAGGCTAGTTATAGTACCGGTTAAGCATAAGTTAGCCAAAAAAGAGGTTGTTAGCCAGCTTGATGTCCTTTGACAAGTTAGACGTGACAAATAGGTAGCATTACCCTTTGACGATAACTTTAACTTTGACAGCATTTTGGTACAGAATAAAGTTACCAAAATATTAACAAAGTAATAAAAAAAGATTTTTAAAGTTGAAATAAATAAATAGGTAGGAAAATATAGACGATTCAAAAGTACTTAATAATTAAGTTTATTTGAATAAAGCTTATTTGACTTTGACTTTGACTTCTCTGTTTGCGGGCCAATTTCGATGAAACTCTGTTTTTGGTACTATTTTGACAAGAAAACGGCAATGCACTGTTAAAAATGTAAATAATTCAAGATGGCGGCCAACTTTTTTGTTTGTGGGCCGATTTCAATGAAACTTGGTTTTGGTACTATTTTGACAAGAAAACGGCAATGCACTGTTAAAAATGTAAATAATTCAAGATGGCGGCCAACTTTTTTGTTTGTGGGCCGATTTCAATGAAACTTGGTTTTGGGTACTATTTTGACAAGAAAACAGCAACGCAGTGTTAAAAATCTAAAAAAAATCAAGATGGCGGCCAACTTTTTTGTTTGTGGGCCAATTTCGATGAAACTCTGTTTTTGGTACTATTTTGACAAGAAAACGGCAATGCACTGTTAAAAATGTAAATAATTCAAGATGGCGGCCAACTTTTTTGTTTGTGGGCCGATTTCAATGAAACTTGGTTTTGGGTACTATTTTGACAAGAAAACAGCAACGCAGTGTTAAAAATCTAAAAAAAATCAAGATGGCGGCCAACTTTTTTGTTTGTGGGCCGATTTGGATGAAATTCGGTTTTTAGTACTATTTTGACAAGAAAACAGCAACGCAATATTAAAAAAGTAAAAAAAAAAGATGGCAGCCAACTTCTCTGTTTGCGGGCCAATTTCGATGAAACTCTGTTTTTGGTACTATTTTGACAAGAAAACGGCAATGCACTGTTAAAAATGTAAATAATTCAAGATGGCGGCCAACTTTTTTGTTTGTGGGATGATTTCAATGAAACTTGGTTTTGGGTACTATTTTGACAAGAAAACAGCAACGCAGTGTTAAAAATCTAAAAAAAATCAAGATGGCGGCCAACTTTTTTGTTTGCGGGCCGATTTCGATGAAACTCGGTTTTTGGTACTATCTTGCCAAGAAAACAGCAACGCAATGTTAAAGATACAAAAATATTTAAGATGGCGGCCAACTTTTTTGTTTGCAGGGCGATTTCGATGAAACACGGTTTTTGACACTATTTTGACAAGAAAACAGCAACGCAAAGTTACAAATGTAAAAATTCAAGATGGCGGCTAACTTTTTGCTTGTGGGCCGATTTCGATGAAACTTGATTTTTGGTACTATTTTGACAAGAAAACAGCAACGCCATATTAAAAACATAAAATATGCAAGATGGCGGCCAACTTTTTGCTTGTGGGCCGATTTTGATGAAACTCGGTTTTTTGGACCGTTTTGGCCAGAAAACGGCCAATATAACTTGAATTTTGAAGTACCAATCTTATTTTTCTTACGAACTGTATTTCTTAAGGTGTCTGCCAACTTGACGTCAAGTTTGCAGCCTCACCAAGATACTCAAATATCTTTTGAATCATAGTATCACTATTTATATGCTATAGTTCACTATTTATCACTATTTATTAACAATTTTTTGACCTAGTCAAAACCTTCTAATTCCATGGTGAGTCTGCCAACTATACGCTAATGTAGTAGCTCTATAAGATTAGATAATAATATGAAAAAAAAGGGAATGTGTTTAGTGGTCAATATTCCATAGAGTAAAGGATCATTCACACAGCTCCGGCGCGTCAACGGCGCGTCACCGGCCCGTCAACGTCAAAAATATAGTTACATACAAGTTGTACTACACTGTTCACACACATCAGTTATGGCGCGTCAACGGCGCGTCACCGGCCCGTCAACGTCAAACGCATATTGCTACGGCATGCCGGCGACGCGCCGGTGACGTGACGGCCGGCGCGTCACCGGCACGGCGCGTCGCCGGCGAGTCACCGGCAAGGCAAACAGGGTTGCTACTTTTTTGTTTAAATAAATTATTGGTTGCTGTAATCGGTACAGAAAATTACACTGTGGTATGGAAATAAAGTATAATTTATTTATTTCAACTTTGAAAAACAATTATTTTTACGTTAATAGAATAAACTATGTCGGGATTTAGACCATGTACCTATTTATTTTTTATTATTTTATTAATATATTTTTTATTTTTCTGTTTAGTAAACAGGTACATGGTGTAAATCCCGACATAGTTTATTCTATTAACGTCAATAACCATGGAAATTTAAAACAATTATTTTTACTACTTTTGGTAATATATTGGTAATTAATTTACACCACCAGTCTAGGATGAGTATTTTTCGAGATATTCCTGTTTTAAGATTAACAGATGTCCGCTGTCAAACTTAAAACAGCAATATATATAAAAAAAAATGTTGAGATTTGCGTACGTCGCGGATTACGTCATAATTTATTTACAGATCACAAGACTATGTTTTCCTAGCTTCACTTGTTTTTACGACATTCATTTGTTTACCCGAAGTTCAATAATACTTTATTTCCATACCACAATGTACTTTTTTCTACCTTTTATAACAACCAATACTTTATTAAAACAAATAAGTAGCAACCCTGTTTGCTTTGCCGTTGAGGCGTCGGCCGGCGACGCGCCGGTGACGTGACGGCCGGTGACGCGCCGGTGACGTGACGGCCGGCGCGTCACCGGCACGTCGCGCCGCCGGCGAGTCACCGGCAAGGCAAACAGGGTTGCTACTTTTTTGTTTTAATAAATTATTGGTTGCTATAATCGGTAAAGAAAAGTACACTGTGGTATGGAAATAAAGTATGTATTATTTATTTATTTCAACTTTGAAAAACATTTATTTTTATTACTTTTGGTAATATTTTGGTAAATTTTTTAGACTTAATTTACACCAACAGTTTAGGATGAGTATTTTTCAAGATAAATTACTGTTTTTAGATTGACAAATGACAGCTGTCAAACTTAAAACAGCAATATCTCAAAAAGAAATTGTTAACCTTCACTTGTTTTTCCGACATTCATTTGTTTACCCGAAATCCACACACATTCACACACAAAATTCGAAGAAACAGTACCTTTACTAGAACTCGGTGGAAAGGGTGAATTAAGGCTCAGTTGCACCACCCAACTTTAACGATAACAGGCTAGTTCTAGTACCGGTTAAGCATAAGTTAGCCAAAAAAAGAGGTTGTGAATTAAGGCTCAGTTGCACCACCTAACTTTAACGATAAGAGGCTAGTTATAGTACCGGTTAAGCATAAGTTAGCCAAAAAAGAGGTTGTTAGCCAGCTTGATGTCCTTTGACAAGTTAGACGTGACAAATAGGTAGCATTACCCTTTGACGATAACTTTAACTTTGACAGCATTTTGGTACAGAATAAAGTTACCAAAATATTAACAAAGTAATAAAAAAAGATTTTTAAAGTTGAAATAAATAAATAGGTAGGAAAATATAGACGATTCAAAAGTACTTAATAATTAAGTTTATTTGAATAAAGCTTATTTGACTTTGACTTTGACTTCTCTGTTTGCGGGCCAATTTCGATGAAACTCTGTTTTTGGTACTATTTTGACAAGAAAACGGCAATGCACTGTTAAAAATGTAAATAATTCAAGATGGCGGCCAACTTTTTTGTTTGTGGGCCGATTTCAATGAAACTTGGTTTTGGTACTATTTTGACAAGAAAACGGCAATGCACTGTTAAAAATGTAAATAATTCAAGATGGCGGCCAACTTTTTTGTTTGTGGGCCGATTTCAATGAAACTTGGTTTTGGGTACTATTTTGACAAGAAAACAGCAACGCAGTGTTAAAAATCTAAAAAAAATCAAGATGGCGGCCAACTTTTTTGTTTGTGGGCCAATTTCGATGAAACTCTGTTTTTGGTACTATTTTGACAAGAAAACGGCAATGCACTGTTAAAAATGTAAATAATTCAAGATGGCGGCCAACTTTTTTGTTTGTGGGCCGATTTCAATGAAACTTGGTTTTGGGTACTATTTTGACAAGAAAACAGCAACGCAGTGTTAAAAATCTAAAAAAAATCAAGATGGCGGCCAACTTTTTTGTTTGTGGGCCGATTTGGATGAAATTCGGTTTTTAGTACTATTTTGACAAGAAAACAGCAACGCAATATTAAAAAAGTAAAAAAAAAAGATGGCAGCCAACTTCTCTGTTTGCGGGCCAATTTCGATGAAACTCTGTTTTTGGTACTATTTTGACAAGAAAACGGCAATGCACTGTTAAAAATGTAAATAATTCAAGATGGCGGCCAACTTTTTTGTTTGTGGGATGATTTCAATGAAACTTGGTTTTGGGTACTATTTTGACAAGAAAACAGCAACGCAGTGTTAAAAATCTAAAAAAAATCAAGATGGCGGCCAACTTTTTTGTTTGCGGGCCGATTTCGATGAAACTCGGTTTTTGGTACTATCTTGCCAAGAAAACAGCAACGCAATGTTAAAGATACAAAAATATTTAAGATGGCGGCCAACTTTTTTGTTTGCAGGGCGATTTCGATGAAACACGGTTTTTGACACTATTTTGACAAGAAAACAGCAACGCAAAGTTACAAATGTAAAAATTCAAGATGGCGGCTAACTTTTTGCTTGTGGGCCGATTTCGATGAAACTTGATTTTTGGTACTATTTTGACAAGAAAACAGCAACGCCATATTAAAAACATAAAATATGCAAGATGGCGGCCAACTTTTTGCTTGTGGGCCGATTTTGATGAAACTCGGTTTTTTGGACCGTTTTGGCCAGAAAACGGCCAATATAACTTGAATTTTGAAGTACCAATCTTATTTTTCTTATTAATTTTTGATATTCAAAAAGGCAAATCACAGAGTGTCAACCCTTACACCTTTAGTCGTTGCGTCAACTGCCTAGCTAGACGAACAGCGGTTCTAGTAAGGGTAACATTTTTCGAATTTAAATGAAAATACAATAAAATGTAAAATGAATAAAATGTGTGTGGATTTTGGGTAAACAAATAAATGACGTAAAATTAATTGAAGGTCAACAATTTCTATTTGAGATAGGTATTGCTGTTTTAAGTTTGACAGCTGTCATCTGTCAATCTTAAAACAGCAATATCTCGAAAAATACTCATCCTAGACTGGTGGTGTAAATTAAGTCTAATAAATTTACCAAAATATTACCAAAAGTAATAAAAGTAAATGTTTTTCAAAGTTGAGATAAATAAATAATACTCTATTTCCATACCACAGTGTATTTATCTATACCGATTATAGCAATTAATAATTTATAAAAACAAAAAAGTAGCAGCCCTGTTTGCCTTGCCGTTGAGTCGCCGGTGACGCGCCGTGCCGGTGACGCGCCGGCCGTCACGTCACCGGCGCGTCGCCGGCCGTCACGTCACCGGCGCGTCGCCGGCAAGGTAAACAGGGTTGCCACTTATTTGATTCAATAAAGTATTGGTTGTTATAATAGGTAGAAAAAAAAGTACATTGTGGTTTGGAAATAAAGTATTACAGATAGCAAAAGCTCTCTGCAACACTTGGCTCGATGCGCCTCTGGTAGCAGAGGTACATCGATAGCCTACGAAATTATCGAAAAGCTCATAATTTTTATTAAAAATAATTCTACAGTGAAGCTGCAATGGGTTAAGGGGCAACGACGAAGCTGACCGTCTAGCAAAGTTAGCATCAATTGAAGGAAATGAACTTAATTTTGTAGCGGATTATTCAGAATTTTTATCTAAATTTAAAAATAAATGTTTCCTCTATTGGCAAGACCATTTTGAAAAAGTATCTATAGATAAAGGTATATGGTATAAAACAATTCAAAATAAGCTTCCTCGTGGGCCTTGGTTTGATGACTGTAATTTAAGTAGAACATATATTAAGTTAGCTTTAAGACTTCGCGCTGGACACTATCCGTCGGCAAAATTTGCATTTCTAATGAAAAAAGTGCAATCTGACAAATGTTCAATGTGCCATAAAGTTGAGGACGTGCAACATTTGCTGATGGAGTGTGTCAGAAACAGCAATGAGAGGCAGCTATTAATAAACAAATACAATAAGTATAAGGTCACGATGGGGTTGGCATGTCTAAAAGATAAAAACCCCGGTACTTTTCATCTGGATTAAAAAAAAAAGTATTATTTATTTATTTCAACTTTAAAAAACATTTTATTTACACTTTTCTTAATATTTTGGTAAATTTTATAGACTAAATTTACACCACCACTTTAAGATGAGTATTTTTCGAGATATATTGCTGTTTTAAGATTGACAAATGACAACTTAAAACAACAATTTCGCAAAAAGAAATTGTTGACCTTCACTTGTTTTTCTGAGATTCATTTGTTTACCCGAAATCCACACACGTTGTATTTTTATTAAAATTCGAAAAATTGTACCCTTACCAAAATTTAGTGGGACAGATGAATAAGGTCTCATAAAGTTACCGAAATATTAACAAAAGTTATAAAAAATGCTTTACAATGCTGAAATAAATAAATTATACTTTTTCTGTACCGATTATAGTAACCAATAATTTATTAAAACAAAAAGTAGCAGCCCTGTTTGTCTTGCCGGTGCCTCGCCGGCGACGCGTGCCGGTGACGTGCCGGCCGTCACGTCACCGGCGCGTCACCGGCCGTCACGTCACCGGCGCGTCGCCGGCCGTCACGTCACCGGCGCGTCTCCGGCATGGCAAACAGGGTTGCCACTTATTTATTATAATAAATTATTAGTTGTTATAATAGGTAGAAAAAAGTACATTGTGGTGTAGAAATAAAGTATTTATTTATTTATTTCAACTTTAAGAACCTACTGTTTAAGTATTGTTTTTGTTAGTATTTTGGTAACTTTGTTAGACTTAATTCACCTTTACCACTAAGTTCAAGCAAAGGTACTATTTTTCGAATTTTTAACCGACTTCACAAAAAGGAGGAGGTTCTCAATTCGATTGTATGTTTTTTTTTTTATCGTTGTTCGCGCATATCTTCGTCATTTATGAACCGATTTTGATGATTCTTTTTTTGTTCGATTGAGTTTTCTTGCGAGATGGTCCCATTTAATTTTTTTTCAAATCGGTTCAGTAGTTTTTGAGAAATCCTGAAAATACTATGATTTTCATCAACTCACATGACGACTTTGTTATTTATGAACCGAATTAGATGTTTCTTTTTGTTGGGAAAGGGGTACTTTTTAACCGACTTCACAAAAAGGAGGAGGTTCTCAATTCGATTGTATGTTTTTTTTTTTTTTATCGTTGTTCACGCATATCTTCGTCATTTATGAACCGATTTTGATGATTCTTTTTTTGTTCGATTGAGTTTTCTTGCGAGATGGTCCCATTTAATTTTTTTTCAAATCGGTTCAGTAGTTTTCGAGAAATCCTGAAAATACTATGATTTTCATCAACTCACATGACGACTTTGTTATTTATGAACCGAATTAGATGTTTCTTTTTGTTGGGAAAGGGGTACTTTTATAGTGTAGTCTTTTTAACCGACTTAAAAAAAAAGGTTCTCCCTCAGTTTAACCTGTATGGATGTATGTTTCTCCGCGAATATCTCACGTTTGGCTGAGCCGATTTTTCTACCCAATAATATACCTATAATAATATACCTAATATAGAAGGTACTTACACTAAAAATAATGAAATAAAAAAATGTTTTAAAAAACAAAAAACCGACTTCAAAAACCTGCCTCTAAAAAGCAAGAAATAATATTCAAATCATTAGATACGCATTATCATTGTTATAACAACACGTCTATTGAAGTCGGGTGGGGCTTTTAGAATAAAAAAAGGAAGTTGTACTCCAGCCCCACCCGACTTCAATAGACGTGTTGTTATAACAATGATAATGCGTATCTAATGATTTGAATATTATTTCTTGCTTTTTAGAGGCAGGTTTTTGAAGTCGGTTTTTTGTTTTTTAAAACAATTTTTAATAATAATACAACAATTTTCTGTAGACAATGTTTTCATGCCTTCACTTGTGTTCCGGCATTCATTTGTTAACCCGAAAATCCGACATTCGCATACGTTGTTGTATTTCTATTATAATTCGAGAAAATAATACTTACCTTTACTTGAACTTAGTGGAATAAGTAAATTAAGTCTAATAAAGTTACCAAAATATTTCCAAAAAACAATACTTAAACAGTAGGTTTTTAAAGTTGGAATAAATAAATAATTATATATTTCCATACCACAATGTACTTTTTTCTACCTATTATAGCAACCTATACTTTATTAAAACAAAAAAGTAGCAACCCTGCTTGCCTTGCCGGTGAAGCGACGTTGACTTGACTGAAACGAGCCGGCGACGCGCCGGTGACGTGCCGGCGCCGGTGATCTGAACTGCTTGTTCACACATATTTTTGACGTTGACGGACGGGCCGGTGACGCGCCGGTGACGCGCCGTTGACGCGCCGGAGCTGTGGGAATGATCCTTTAAACTATTGTTTTTATTGTGCGCATTACATTGGCGCTTTTTTTTAAATAGGCGCACTTGCCCCGTTTTGAGGGGCAAGTGCGCCTAAGGCCATGTTTTTAAATTTCTTACAAAATATCGTTAAATTTATGATAGATTTGATTGCATTGATAGTCATTGCAGTTACAAAATACCAAATATTGTTAATGTAATAAATATACACTCATAAGTTGATATTTAAATAGAATATTTTGCATCGAAATCATCTATGAAAAAACTATGGCGCACTTGCCCCGACTCACCTTACAGGAGTCGTTATGGTGTGGGAATTTTCTTTTTGTTCTAAAACCTATTGTAGGATGATATCGAATGAAAGCGCTTGCTGAGCCGCCGGTTCTAAAAATATATCACACTAGCTTTTGCCCGCGACTTCGTCCGCGTGATTAAGATAGTTTTGCATTTATTTTGAAAGTCACGGATTGCCAATATACCTACCTAGGTATTTATCTGTAGACCTCATTTCACACATTTAATTTTTCTCATAAAAATTCAAGTACAAACTGGAATACTCTGTAGCACCCTGTATAACGAAAATTTCACAAAACCCTTTCTTAGTGCTTACCTACACCATGAAAGGTATTTACCCTCCAAAAATTGTGTCTCTACCTTCATACAAACTGGAACACCCTGTAGCACCCTGTATAACGGCACAAAACCCTTTCTTAGTGCTTACCTATACTATGAAAGGAATCTACTCCCCAAAAATGGTATCTATAACTCTCTACCTTCAATCCTATACAAATTCTCATACAAAATTGAACAACCTATAGCACCCTGTATAACAGGAATTTTCTAAAATCCTTTCTTAGTGCTCATCTACATCATGAAAGGTATCTTACCCTCCAAAAATGGTGTTTCTACCTTCAGCCCTATACTAATTCCCATAGAAACTGGAACACCCTGTAGCACCCTGTGTAACGGAAATTTCACAAAACCCTTTCTTAGTGCTTACCTACACTATGAAAGGTATCTACCCTCCAAAAATGGTGTCTCTACCTTCAACCCTATACAAATTCTAATACAAACTTGAACAACCTGTAACACCCTGTATAACGGGAATTTTCTATAATCCTTTCTTAGTGCTCATCTACATCATGAAAGGTATCTACCCTCAAAAAATGGTGTCTCTACCTTCAGCCGTTAGGGCTCTACGTTTATCCAACAATGAATCAATGAATCAGTGAATCAGTCAATCAATTTAGAATTTTATATGTATAGATTGTTACATTTGAGCCACTTGTTTTAAGTTAACCCAAAATACATATCAAGTTTGGGCTCCTACAGATACGATATGGTTGAATAATTTTTCATAAAATATGAGGCATATTTTATTATGTCATGTTCTCATATCTAACCATTTGGAAAATTATGACATTAAGTATTTTTAAAAATTTTCATGATTACAAAGCTCTTACAAAGTGATTTAGTATGATTAAAAAAATGTTCTGAAATCTATCGTGTGTGATTGAATGAAAGGGCTTTCTGTGCTATTTATAAAAATATATCACATAATTACATTTCAGCACTTTTTTTTAATTAAACCAAAAATCAAAACACATCTAGTCCCACTAGGTCATGTCCTCATTAGGTCATGTCCTCACTAGGTCATGTTGTCATATTAAAAAAGATACAAACATCAGTTAGGGCAAAAATTAGAAAAAAGAAATATTTTCAAAATTGCTTATATGGTTTGATATATTATGAGGATATTATATAAGTATGTCTTTAGGTATGTTTTACAAAAAATAATTTAACTACATCGGGTCTGAAGGAGCCCAAACGTGATATATTTTTAGAACCGGCTCAGAAAGCCCTTTCATTCAATACCATACACAGATAGGTTTCAGAGTAAAATATTTTTTTCCCCATACAAAAAAAGATGACTCCACTGCATCTCCTCTCCTAAAGGATGAATCTTTAAGAACTGCGGGTCCAAAATATTGTTTTCACCTCAAGTATACGTGTACCAAACGGCTTTGCTGTACATCAATTTTCGGTTTATTTTTGCGTACACCTAGCCACAGAATAGATATAAGTACTACCGTACAGAGAAGACACTCCCCGTCCCGCCCTAGAATAAATTACCTCACCACCCCTTGCGAGTTCGAGTGTCAAATGGTGTGCTCGTTTAGTCGTGTTTGTCAACTTATTTTCATATTCAAAGCGATGCGTCGTAATAACTTTATTTACCAAAAAGTTCAAACTGCACTGCACCACAGTCGCGTGTCTACAAAAACGTCATCTGCTTATAATATTGTATGGAGTGTCCAAGGTTCACTACTTGCTTCCTGTCGAATTTAATTATTTTATATCACAATTAAACCATTTTAGACTAGCTTTTGATTGAGTTTGCTGACTTACCTCGTATCTATAGACGAGTTAGTTAAAACTTGCTATATAAAACTTGCAATTTTCAAATGCTTCTAATAAGTTAATACTTATTAGAAGTATTAACTTATTAGAAGCATTAATTAATTATTTACATACATTAATCAATTAATTATACTGTAGATTGCATATGAATATAATTATTCACATGCAATTTACAGTATAATTAATATTAAATGCAGTTTTAGTGCATTTATAAGTATGTACTACTTACATAAAAGTCATTACTTACTCGTCTATATGTAGAAACGAGGGTAGAAGCTTGATATTTTTAAGGTCCAAGAGAGTTTAGAACATAATATGATGATATTAATTTTAACTTTTCCACGCATTCCTAAGAAAAAGGATCTACTTAGACACAGACAGACGACGGCGGCGACGGCAAAGTCACCAACGAAAGCAGCGTTTTTAATGTATTAGTTTTTAGGGTTCCGTACCCAAAGGGTAAAAACGGGACCCTATTACTAAGACCGTCTGTCTGTCACCAGGCTGTATCTCATGAACCGTGATAGCTAGACAGCTGAAATTTTCACAGATGATGTATTTCTGTTGCCGCTATAACAACCAATACTAAACACAGAATAAAATAAATGTTTAAGGGGGGCTCCCATACAACAAACGTGATTTTTTTTGGTGTTTTTTGCTCGCTACTAATAACGACTGCAGGTAGACAGTTGAAATTTTCACAGATGATGTATTTCTATTGCTGCTATAACAACAAATGCTAAAAATATAAAAAAAAACAATATTTAAGGGGGGCTCCCAAACGTGATTTTTTGCCGTTTTTTGGTACGGAACCCTTCGTGCGCGAGTCCGACTCGCACTTGGCCGGTTTTTTTAATCAACATTATTAACTGGAAAATTTAAAGAGATTTAATTACAATTGTTTACTTATCTGTTTACGTTATAATATGTTTGGCGACGGAATAAGTAGTTTAGTTACTGATTAATATTATATCTTTAGCTTCTAAATTTTCCTCCGAACATAGATTACGCAGACTTGAAAATAAGTGCGTTTGGTTGGCCTAATATTTGCGTAAGATAGTCACAACAACGAGCCCAATCATCCATCATCCACTAAATTTAGGTTGGACTAAATATCCTAAATATAGAACATGTTTTTAAATATTTTTTAGGACTAAGCAGGTAAAAGAGCCAAAATAAAGGTAAGTAATTACCACATGTTTTTGTTTTGCCATTGTTTTTTAGGGTTCCGTACCCAAAGGGTAAAAAAGGAACCCTATTAATAAGACTCCGCTGTCCGTCTGTCTGTCACCAGGCTGTATCTCATTAACCGTGATAGCTAGAAAGTTGAAATTTTCACAGATGATGTATTTCTGTTGCCGCTATAACAACCAATACTAAACACAGAATAAAATAAATGTTTAAGGGGGGCTCCCATACAACAAACGTGATTTTTTTGGTGTTTTTTGCTCGCTACTAATAACGACTGCAGGTAGACAGTTGAAATTTTCACAGATGATGTATTTCTATTGCTGCTATAACAACAAATGCTAAAAATATAAAAAAAAACAATATTTAAGGGGGGCTCCCAAACGTGATTTTTTGCCGTTTTTTGGTACGGATCCCTTCGTGCGCGAGTCCGACTAGCACTTGGCCGGTTTTTTTAATCAACATTATTAACTGGAAAATTTAAAGAGATTTAATTACAATTGTTTATCTGTTTACGTTATAATATGTTTGGCGACGGAATAAGTAGTTTAGTTACTGATTAATATTATTCTTTAGCTTCTAAATTTTCCTACGAACATAGATTACGCAGACTTGAAAATAAGTGCGTTTGGTTGGCCTAATATTTGCGTAAGATAGTCACAACAACGAGAACAATCACCCATCATCCACTATATTTAGGTTGGACTAAATATCCTAAATATAGAACATGTTTTTAAATATTTTTTAGGACTAAGCAGGTAAAAGAACCAAAATAAAGGTACTTAAGTAATTACCACATGTTTTTGTTTTGCCATTGTTTTTTTAGGGTTCCGTACCCAAAGGGTAAAAAAGGAACCCTATTAATAAGACTCCACTGTCCGTCTGTCTGTCTGTCACCAGGCTTCTCATGAACCGTGATACCTATTATTTGAGGGGGGCTCCCATACAACAAACGTGATTATTTGCCGTTTTTAACCGACTTCAAAAAAAGGAGGAGGTTCTCAAGTCGACGGTATTTTTTATTTTTTTATTTTTTTATGTATGTTTTAACATAGCTTCGTCAGTTGTTACCCGATTTGTACAATTCTTTTTTTAACTCAAAGAACATAGTTCGTGTGTGGTCCCATAATTTTTTTACAGAGATCTGGCCAGTAGTTTTTTCATAATCCTGAAAAATATCAATTATTTAGCTCGCCATCGCACGAGTTTTTATGGAATTTCGGACATAACTTCTTTGTTTATGAACCGATTTAGATGATTCTTTTTTTATTTGAAAGGGTATACTTCAAGAGTGGTCACAATTTAATTTCATTGTTATTGGACTTCGAACTTCGAAGATACATAAAGGAACTCTTCAAAATCAAATAGTATAAGTAAAGTGATTTAGGTTTTGGTATATTTATGGCAATCCAAAACAAACCAAATCATGGTTTGCGATGCAACGTTCTGGACTAGACTTGGACTACGATGACACAACGGAACTCCTCAAAAACAAACAGCGTAAATTTGGAAATTGAGTTCTGGGCATTTTACCATTGAAAATATTATAATATAAAGTAAAAAAATAATTACACGCTGCGCTTACCTACATACCTACCAGTAAAAAGTTGAAAATAAAAAAGCTTTTTAAAAAAAGAAAAACCGCCTTCAAAAAACTGAAAACAAAAACAGCTTAAAAATTAAATACCTCTAAAAAGCAAGAAATAATATTCGAATCATTCGTTACACATATCAATATTAATAAAACACGTCTAATGAAGTCGGGTGGGGCATTAAGAAAAAAATGAAGTTGTCCTCCAGCCCCACCCGACTTCAATAGACGTGTTTTATTAATATTGATATGTGTAACGAATGATTCGAATATTATTTCTTGCTTTTTAGAGGTATTTAATTTTTAAGCTGTTTTTGTATTCAGTTTTTTGAAGGCGGTTTTTCTTTTTTTTAAAAAGCTTTTTTTTTGGTACGGAACCTATCGTGCGCGAGTCCAACTCGCACTTGGTCGGTTTTTTTTTGTTTTGATAGGGGAGCAAGATTAATCTTGGTACCCACCTACGGTAAAATTTTGATAGAATTTGATGCATCAATCTCATCTTTAAATTTTCCCAAGAAATGGGTAAGTACCTACATTATTTGTACTTAGTACTTACCTTGCACAAATTATCCAGTTAGCTTTCTAAGCTAGTTAGGTACGATTATTAAAGAACATTTTTTCCTACAAATTAAAAAAGAGGTCTCTCTGTTTAAAAGAACCATTAAGTGGCAATTAATAATGTAAGTAAGTAGTAGGTACAGTTACGATAAAAAGCAAATTGGTTCAGAAAATCGATTGTTTGTAAATATGATCGGTGGTAACCTTCGTTGTAAAATTACAGACAGGTAATTAAAGCTTTTAGGTACTGAGATCAAATCAACAGATAAAACCAAGAAGAATTTCAGGATCAGGGTTTTGAGTTCCAGGATGTCCTCACAAATGTTTATGCTAATTTCGCGTTTTTTAAAACATATCCTTATATCTCTTAGAATGCTGATCAAATCAGTTGGGTAATAGCTTCTGAATCTCCTCCATCCTCTCCTTGAATACTAGCCATCATCAGATCACAGCTAGGTCTATCCTTGGCGGAGAAGCAAGGCTTATTTACCTGGTATGTATGAAAATCGACTGGTGTCTTTAATAAAATTATGTGACCGCCGCTGTATGTCTCCTATAAGAACAAATCATTTTTTTAAGCGGATTGTCTTGTGAAGAGCATTCTCAATCAAATCAATAGGTACCTATTGTAAAGTAGGAAAAAGTAAACTTTGATGAGGTAAGTACAGCGGTACAGCACATCATGTGCTTAGCACAAATTCTTTATTTCTTAGTAGAAATGGTCCTTACAAGCTCTAATTTCGTACTTCATATACTGAGATGCAACATCACAAATGCAGAAATAACAGCGTACAGACATTTTGTGAGAGACTTACCTAGTTCCAAAACTCAATGTCAACCACTCTCAAGAAACAGCCCACATACAATGCCCATAGAACAAGTGCTTCCAGCCTTTTATACAGGTCGTCACCATCTACGTGAATTTCTAATAAAACTTCAAATCACTTCTATAACTTTTAACACAAAAAGTTCCGTAACGCAATTATTTTTCGTATTATACACTTGAAATTTATTCCGATCACAACGTTGTACGCGCCAAGAAGACAAATGAATGAGTATTTTATTACTAAGTACAATATTTAGTGTAAGTAAACATGTTATTTTTAATGGCGAGAGGCGTGATGTTTTATCTTAAACCACTTTTTATCTAATAATGACCTATGTACTATAAAAAACCAAATCTTACTGAATATAAACAAAACGATTGGTGTTATGTCGGCTATGTGTCTGTAGGGTTACCATTACAAAATTTGGTAAGTCCTGACAAAATGCCGGACATTTTAATAAAAGTCCGGACATTTTCACAGACAGATCCAGACTGCATAGATAGGTAGGTAGGTACATTTTGGGACTTCACTTTCGAACACTACCGCTATGTATGTTTTTTAACTAGTATTGCACCACCCAATCTTAAAAAGGCGGACCAATTACAAAGCCGGACAATGTTCGGACAATAGCCTAAAAGACCGGACTAATCCGGACGGATGGTAACCCTATGTGTCTGTAGACATACCTAATTTACTTGGGTGTTGCTATGTGAGCTTGTGCTTAATAAAAAATATCTATACCTACTTACGTAGGTTTCAAAATAGAAGGTAACAATCTATTTTTGGAATTTTATTGCGATACGAGACAGAGTAATTATAGAAAAATCAGTCCAGTCGTTTGGGAACTACCTACGTCGGCAACTACAGACAGACAAACACAAATGTCAAACTTATAACACCCCTCTTTTTGCGTGGGGTAAAGAAACGCTGCTAAAACACACGCTCAATAACAAAAAGTTTATGTAAAGTTTTTGAGTACCCTAGGTAAATAATTATTAAGTACACCAGGCTGCAGTCGTTTTTCATACTAACGAGGTGTGATCTGATGATGACCATCCGTAGTGAATGTAGGAGATCCAGATTGCTATACACACCTAACTGATAAGCCCCCCTACTCAAATGGCCAACATTCTATTCGTTTAAACGCTACGCTTACTATTAAAACAGTAAACTATAAAAGCAGTAAACTATAAAATTACGCGCCGAAGGCTTGACGATTCCATACAATACATCGAAGTGTGTGATTTAAATAAGTTTGCGAAATGTAATTTGCTCATATTTAAGCTGTAAAAGTAAGCGTAGCGTTCAAACGAATAGAAAGTTGGTCATTTGTTGGCATGGCCTTCCAGCTTCATCATCAGACCCTGGACCTTATCTTCCATCAGAGTACTCGTCAAGACGATTCTAACAAACCTAATCACAATGGGGTTGTATGGTTTCATCATTAAGTTCCTGTGGCCTTCTTCCAGTTCCGTCATCAGATCAGCTCAATGACACCATAATATTGCATTGTATTCCAGTGGCCGTACCAGCTAACGAATCGATTATCGATATCGATCGGCGAACCTCAAAACCGAAATTCATGATGTCACACGAACATCGATATCTTCCAAATAACGTCAACAGAAAGTACAAGACGAAATTCCTTACTTTGATTTTTCTCTTTTATGTTGAAACTCGGCAGACTTTTCGATAATCGATGCGTTAGCCGGTATGGCCCCTGTTCTGTCTGACCTATGTTCAAAGTTTCAAGTCTCTAGCTTTGTTTGTCCGCAAAGCTTGCGAACGATTTTATACTAGCTTCCCGATGAGCTAGAGACTTGAAACTTAAACATATATCAGAACTTAAAAGCAATGCAATATAATGGTGTCACTGAGCTGATCTGAAGATGGATCTGGAAGAAGGCCACATGAACTCTATGATGAAACCATACAACCCCATCGTGTTTGGGCTCGTTAGTATCGTCTTGACGAGTACTCTAATGGGAGACGAGGTCCAGGGTCTGATGATGAAGCCGAAAGGCCATGCCATAGGAACTCAATATTAAAACCGTGCAACCCCATCGAGTCTGGGCTCGTTTGAATCGTCTTGACGAGTACTTTGTTGGGAAATAGTGTCCGAGGATCTGATGATGGAGCCGGAGGAAGGCCATAGGAACTCTATAATGGAACCATGCAACCCCATCGAGTTTGTAAAATTTATCATCCATATTGTCTTTAGCATGCGCCCCACGTTTTTAGGTTAAAATTTTCTGTAGGTATAAATATTATAGGGTTATAAATATTTACAGAATAATTAATTTTTTACTTTTTAGTCTGTTTTAAAAACGTGTTTTTAAAAAGTTTTTTTCAGTAAATTATTATTTTCGGCTTTTTAGTTAACACGAGCTAAGACTAAAAATATACCATCTCCTATCAGAGCACTCGTAAAGACGATTCAAACGAGCCCAAACTCGATGGGGTTGCATGGTTCTATTATAGAGTTCCTATGGCCTTCCTCCGGCTCCATCATCAGATCCTCGGACACTATTTCCCAACAAAGCATTCGTCAAGACGATTCAAACGAGCCCAGACTCGATGGGGTTGCACGGTTTTAATATTGAGTTCCTATGGCATGGCCTTTCGGCTTCATCATCAGACCCTGGACCTCGTCTCCCATTAGAGTACTCGTCAAGACGTCACTAACGAGCCCAAACACGATGGGGTTGTATGGTTTCATCATAGAGTTCCTGTGGCCTTCTTCCAGATCCATCATCAGATCAGCTCAATGACACCATAATATTGCATTGCTTTTAAGTTCTGTCTGATATATGTTTAAAGTTTCAAGTCTCTAGCTCATCGGGAAGCTAGTATAAAATCGTTCGCAAGCTTTGCGGACAAACAAACAAACAAAGCTAGAGACTTGAAACTTTGAACATAGGTAGTTAGGTAGTTTAGAACAGACATTAGTGTCGATTCGGTTGGCAACGATTTAGCTAAATTGACAGGACTAAACTAAATTTAGTTTTCCATCCTTTTCTTTCTATGTGGACAAGACAAAAACAGAATGCTAAAATTTAGATTAGTCCTGTCAATCTAGAGTCGTGCTAACCGAATCGACACCAATGTCACTATTACATAGTTCAGTAAAATTACGGATTCTCAAAACATTATGCTAATAAGCTGTATTTTTGTATCTGACTTTGATGTGATTATAAAACACTAAATATATTTACGAATCCAACTATAATATTTATGAATACAAAAAATACATCGTACCGTACCTAGATGTAACTTTTTTTGTTGGATTTACATTCACAATCAAATTGCATATCAAGCAAAAAGTAAAGAAAGTATGTAATTAGCAATTCTGCAAGCCAAATAAATTATTATTTTGGTCAGTAAAGTAAAAAAAAAAATTGAAAATTAGTTGGATTCATTAACAAAATGTCAGCTAGCCAGTTAATCTTACGATCAAAAGAAGAAAGAACGCTATTGCAAATTATTTCAATTTCGTCATATTAGCTCCTGTAATTTTACTGAACAACTTTCACACTTTTCTTTTTATGAGTTGTATAGTAGGACCATCGATCCACAATTAATAATAATTGTAGCGTACCTACTTATAAAGAAATTATTTAAATCTTGGCATAAGTAATCGTGAATCCGATTGGTCCATCGTAGGACCTACCTACCTATTAATATGTCACGGTCAAACTTTATCTATGCTGGTTACACTAACATGATTGTATTTTTACAAATTACGCATATATTAAAATAAAGTCTGGCTACTGTTACATATTGTTATTATGTGTGGTATAATCTCAGTTACAAAAGTATTTTTCTTTTTTATCTGTTATTTTTTCCTCTACCTACGATTTCTATCATTGACACCCATACCAATTGGCTGTTCAGATTTCATCAACTCTTTTATCTTGTAGGTCAGATTTTTGTTTTTAAATAACATTGTAATCATAAAATCTGATGTTTTCAAACTAACTCTTTTTGTGTTCTTAAACACAAACTCAAAGTGATTTATTCGATCTATGATGCTTTGTTACAAGCACTTATGAATGTCAAAGAAGCACGGTTTGCAAACCTTAACAACACTGGCTTCTGGCTTAAATCACGCCGTGCGTAGACGCAGCGCGCCGAGCGAGATGGAGGCACCAGGCACGGTGCATACGGCGGTGGCGGCGGCGGGCGCCATGCCGTCGCGCCGCTCTGTGTCCGATGTCCGTCAATAAGCTTCCATATTATGTGATCCATACATACAACACTGACCACCGTGCCTACGCACAGCGAATCAGCCGTGGATTATGACGGCGAAAACCGTGTGTGTATAAAGAGGCCTAAGAGCTCTTACACACGGGCGGCACGTTGTCAACTGCAGCCGTCGACACTCGTCGGCGGCAAGCGTCGACGCACCGATGGCAGTCGCCGACATGTTAGCGTCGAATATCTGCGGCTGCTGGCAAACTGCAAGTGTCACCGGCTGCTGCCGACGCACCAACGCCTGCCGCTGTACTAGCAGCAGTTGTACTATATTCGACTTCGTGCAGTCATGATAGCAACTGCACGCGGTCGGCTGCAGTCGGGTGCAGTTAATATGAACTGTATGCAGTCGTGCCTTCAACTTCACGCGGTCGGCTGCAGTCGAGTCACGGCTGCATACAGTTGATATTGACTTCACTCAGTTGTATATTTGACTTCGTGCAGTCATAATATCAACTGCATTCGACTTCGTGCAGTCATGATATCAACTGCACACGGTCGGCTGCAGTCGAGTGAAGTCAATATCAACTGTATGCAGTCGTGCCTTCAACTTCGCTCAGTCGGCTAGTAGCCGAGTGGTCGGTTAGTAGCCGAGCGGTCAGTTAGTAGCCGAGCGGCTAGTTTATTCATACACCTGTTCGCGAGCATGACGCATGAACCCCCCCTTGCTTCGCTCAACCATATTTGAGGGAACGTAAATGACCTGCCTCACACGACACCACCGCAGAAATGACATACCAAAGCTACCCATATCACCCCAGAAAGAGAGAGATCGGTGAGTGCAATGATAAACAGGTAGGTACTAACTAATGGTACCTACACTATCATTGAAATAGCAAAAATCTTTAAAATACACTTGATCATACGGAGAATATATTTAGTTTTAACCGCTAAACTACCTACTCCTTTGCAAATTAAGTATCATTATGAATGGCGCCTTACTACTTATAGTTACAACTTTTTACAAAATAACCCCTAATATAATGGCAAATACTTATGATTAGGACCATCAAACTGAACAACTTATACCATACCATAGTATACAAAGATTTCTATACAAAGATAGTCCTATGGCACTAAATCAGAAATCGCGAAAAAAACAAGCTGTTTCATGGCTTTTGAACTCGGTTTCTTGTTTAAAAAAAAAAAACTTGGCCGGAATACATTAAACTTATATTTTTTGTATTTTAGTCATTTCAGAGCTGACAGACTTATGTTTACTCTCTCTACGATTGAAAACTAAATGATGACACGGGTCTCTTACTGATGTCACATACGTAAATATAATCTTAAAATTTTGACCGGAAGTGGAAGATTTTCTCAAGCTTCCGGCCAATTTTATTTGCGATAATCTTCTGATCCTCGCTCAGCACAACTTTTCCGACCGTGTGCCATGCATTTCATCGTGATGTCATATGACGTAGGCAATACTGTCGCGGGCTCACGGACTATGTGGATTCATAATCCAACTGATACAACCACTCAATCACAAACTTTTTAAAAGAAGAATTAAGATAGTCTGGTAATGATTTATCAACAGTAAGAATCTTATTATAAAGTCCTGGAGCAATGAAATCATAATGTCTCTTAGTTAGCAAAGGTGGAGCGTGCATATTCAATGGGATATCTAGATATTCTTTTTTGTGGGAGTGTTATAAAAGGAATTTCCTTACGATGAAATCTACAAAGAACTTGCAGCACAAATAATTTACGCACTGGTAAAACATTTGATGTCAGATAAAGTTGAGTAGTTGGGGAACGAAAGGGAAGTTTAAGGGCCACTTTGAGAACGGCTTTCTGTGCGCGTTCAAGTTCGATTACATGCGTCTTTGCAGCATCACCCCAGACACATATACAGTAAGTCAGCAAACATTGGCATAGGGCCTTGTACGAGTATATTGAAATAAGTAAACTTTTGTTGGCAGCAATTCTCTGGTTCTTACAAACATAAATTAGTTTGCGTGCCCTTGAGGAAACCACTGACAAATGTTGGCTCCAGACTAGGTTGTCATCTACGTGGACACCCAAATATCTAATTGAACTTACACCAGAAAGATTAGGACAATTGCAAGAACACCCATGCACCCCCTTCAGATCGCCGCGATTACAAGGGAAGGTGTGTAGGATAACAGTAAAGTCAGAGTTGGGTTTTTTAATATTTGTTGTTTTTATCTTTTTAGTTTAAGTACCATCTGTATTAGATATATTATCTAGGTAGAAAAATCGGTTTGGCCAAACGTGGATAATAGCGGACAAACATGCATACGGATCAAACTAATAAGAGAACCTCCTCTTTTGAAGTCGGTTATAATACCAAAACTTTTCCTAAATGTAACAAATACTTTTCTGAAAACCGCATCAAAATTGGTTCAGTTAAACGCGAGATAATCGCGAACAAACATACATAACATAAATACAGGCCAAACCCCAATATACAGAGTACCTACAGAGAGTACAAAGTCTCTATATTTTGTGGCCAAACTGAGAACCCCCTTTTTTTTGTTTTTTTGAAGTCATTTAAAAATATCAAAATGTACGAAACAGCTAGTATTTTTTTCACGATTTCAGAGTTGGTCCCATAGTAAAAGTTAGAGTGGGAGTGTTCAGTTTGATGGTCCCTATCTATCTACCATAATTATTTGGCATTAGGTGGTATTTTGTAACACGTTGTATAAAGTACTTACTTTTTTCATATATTTTACACGTGTAAAATAAATATAAAAAAGTGCAACATGTTAACTTTACTATCTGAACAATGTTTCCTTTCCTTTCATTTGCGCTACGAAAAGTGGCAGGAAGAAAGACTTATGAATAATTTCAGCACGTTTCATATTTAAGGAACATTCTTTCAAAAGCAACTTCATAACTATAATTGGAATATATCCGTGTAACCTCTTCTGAAAATGAAAATATGTTTATTTAATTGAGCTCACATAATAAATCGTCAAATCTTTTACTCTACCACCCATTATGACGTCTTTTAGCTGACAAGAAAAATGGGCGCAAAAAAACTTGACGACGTTATCAGATGGAACGATATTTACAAATATGTATATCTAACTTAATAATAACCAAGATTAACAAATAAATAACATTATTTAATTAGCTCATTTCTTAATGAATTTCAAATCACAGGGTTTAAGATAAATTCAAAGTTTACAATCAACATACAATTCAATATGCGTTATGATAGGTAGTCAGAAGCTTCTGCTTTTTAGCCTGATATCGTTTTATATCATTAGGACTGGACTATTTTTTGGGACTTTTTTTAAGACATGAAACAAAACAGTTGTGTTGGAGATGGATTTATTTATTTACTTCAAATAATTAGGTTGACAATAGGTTAATAATTAGGTTGACAACACGCGTGCGGGACCCGCGTAATCGTTTCGGAATACTGGCTGTGATGTGACAAGACAACGGACGGACAGACAGACTGACATGACGTCTATAAGGGTTCCGTTTTTGTCATTAGGCTACGGAAACTTAATTTTTTTTGTTTACTTTGAAAATGGAGGACTTTCCAGATACAACATTTCATCCCCCTGTCACCCCTTCGGGGGGTGGAATTGTCAAAAACGCTGACAGGTTAATAAATTTTCAATTATCAGCCTAAATACAAAATTTGAAGCTCCTAACTTCAAAACTGACGGACTTTCATACAAACTTTCATCCCCCTCATATTTTACCCCCTTAGGGGTGGAATTTCCAAAAATCCTTTCTTAGTGGATGCCTACACTATAATAATAATAATAAATCTTTATTTATATAAGGTATCTATGTGCAAAATTTCAAGTCTCTAGGTTCAGCGGTTTGGGCTGTGCGTTGTATCTCAGTCAGTCGTCAGGACTTTGAATTTTATACATATACATACATAGATAGATTAAAATTATATAGGAAATACAAATGCTGCACGAAATATTTTATTACAAGGTTGAACAAAAAAATAGAGGTCTTGGGCTTTTTAAAAAGTCGATAAAACATATAGAGCTCTTGTGCTCTCTACAAGAACGAAAAGAAAAATTTACAAAAAAAAACTTTTTTAAAAACACCTTTTTCAAAACGCAAATAACGCATTAAAAATAATATAAATCGGCGCATTTTGTAAAATTGTCTTTAGCATGCGCCGCACGTTTTTAGATTTAAAACTTCTGCAGTTATAGGGTTATAATTTAAATAATTACGGAAGAGTTTATTTTTTACTTTTTAGGATCTGTTTTTGCTAATCTGCTTTAATTTAATGTTTTTAGTCCGATTTATATTATTTTTAATGCGTTTTAAACACGTGTTTTTATAAAAGTTTTTTTAGTAAATTATTATTTTCTGCTTTTTAGTTAACGAGCACAAGCTAAAAAATATACCATCTCTTATCGGAACACACGTCAAGACGATTCAAACAAGCTCAAACTCGATAGGGTTGCATGGTTTTATTACAGAGTTCCAGTGGACTTCTTCCAGCTCCATCATCAGACCCTGAAAACTATTTCCCAACAAGGTACTATTCAAGACGATTCAAACGAGCCCAAACTCGATGGATTTGCATGGTTTTATTATAGAAATCCTATGGCTTTCTTCCGGCTTCATCATCAGATCCTTGGAAACTATTTCTCATTAGAGTACTCGTCAAGACGATTCAAACGAGCCCCAACTCGATGGGGTGGCGTAGTTTTATCAAAGAGTTCCCGTGTCCTTCTTCCGGCTCCATCATCAGACTCTGGAGACTATTTCCCAACAAAGTACTCGTCAAGACGATTCAAACGAGCCCAAACTCGATGAGGTTGCACGGTTTAAATATTGAGTTCCTATGGCATGGCCTTCCAGCTTCATCATCAAACCCTGGACTTCATCTCCCATTAGAGTACTCGTCAAGAGGATTCTAACGAGCCCAAACACGATGGGGTTGTATGGTTTCATCATAGAGTTCCTGTGGCCTTCTTCCGGATCCATCATCAGATCAGCTCAATGACACCAAAATATTGCATTGCTTTCAAGTTCTGACCTATGTTTAATGTTTCAAATCTCTAGCAGCTAGAGACTTAGAGCTAGAGTCTAGCTCATCGGGAAGCTAGTATAAAATCGTTCGCAAACTTTGTGGACAAACAAACAAACATACAAACAAACAAACGAGAAAGCAACCTAATAAAAACGTGTTAATAAAATAGAGGTCTTGAGCCAAATTAAATATTAATTAAGTATTACTAATTTATATTTAATTAGGCTAATTATTTTGCAATAATATCGTTTCAAAATAGTAGTTTATGAAACTGACACATAAAGGGGGGTATTAAAACACGAGTGTGTGTTTAAAAACCGAGCCACAGGCGAGGTTTTTAATAGTATCACACGAGTGTTTTAATACCTAGTTATGTGCAGTTTCATACACTACTTTATCTACACTCATACATTTGGGATTGAACCTACTAAATAAAAGATCAACGTTAGAAAAGAGAGAGAGAGACTTTATCAGCTAGGTACCTACCTTGTAATAAGTCATTTCCTTAGCTGCATCTAAAATGTCGGGCAGAGTAAATTTTTTTTACATTTTAAAGCAAGAATAAAAAAACCTACAAAATTCAGTAAGTATAACAAAATGTAAAAATTGAAATCAAAACTTTATTTGAAATGCTTTAGAAATGGCGCGCATTCCATTAGAAAAAAAAAGAGATGAGTGCATTCCAACAATTTAATCGCACTAAGTCATCGATTACCATAGAGTGCATTATAATCAATGAAAATATGTGGGAAAATATCAAGGAAAATATCGTTGTTTTTTTTTAATGTTACGGCACTGCCTTCTTTTTGTATTTGCCCTGTATCGTAATGAGAAAAAAAGTTATTTTATGATGCAGTTGACTGCATCGTAATGAGTTTATTTTTTAATTTTACCTATCCACGAAAATAAAGTACGTATTTATATTACCTTTTTTGAATTCATATTTGGAACATTACGTTGTGAGTGTAGATAAAAGAATGTTATGATTCTTTACTCATAGAAGTGTACGAGTAAAAAAATCTTAACAAATCAATTCTATTACAATATTTGAAAGTTCGTGTATATGTCGTAGGATAATCGTATAAGCCGGATCTTTACAAAAATCCTAGGTCAATTGTAAAAAACCGGATAATTGTAATCTAAGATAGATTTTCGCAATCGTCCGAGAAATTTTTAGGATCTTTGTAAAAATCCTAGTATGTTTCGGACAATTGTAAACTTGAATGCTGATTGGATAGTCTTAAGAGACGATTTATAAAATCTTCTATCTGATTAGTCAGAACATATTGCTGATAGGTTTTGGGGTTATTTCGTAATTTTGCCGAATTAAATTCTTCAATTAAAGTTTTAACAAGGTTTTGCACAAACATGTTGACGAGCACTGTAGAACTTTCTTAGCTCTGTGTAGAAAAGTTATTTTTCGGTTACACTTACCTCTAAATTTACTGCACTGATCGAGCCCAGCATTTGGATAATATCCAATTCACTCACTTTACTCATCGTACATTAATGTCTCTTGATAGATTTGAGCACTCAGTTTTCTTTTTTTTTTAATCATCATCATCATCATCATCATATCAGCCACACGACACCCACTGCTGGGCATAGGCCTCCCCTAAGGATCTCCACGACGATCGGTCGATCGGTTTTTTAATAAAAAAAGTAAAATAAGAACAAAACGCTGGAGAAATATTTGACAATAATCACAATAATAACAATGGACGCAGCAATGTTGCCGTTAGCCAATCAGAGCATCCATCAGTCCATAACGTGAACATCAGCCAATCGGCGCGCGCAAAGTGAAGATCATTGGCGATTTACCTAAGATACGCTGAATTTTTGTAAAAATCCTAAACATCACTCGGACGATTGCAAAAATCTGTCTTAGTTTCTAATTATCCGGTATTTTACAATCATACTAGGATTTTTGTAAACATCCTATTTGTACAATTATCCTACGACATATACATGCCATAATTAGGTGCAACAGTTGCTTTTATGAAACTACGACTGTTGCTGTCATGTTTCAATTAAAATTGGATTTGGTTTCAGGGTCGGGAAGATAATGAACAGTATAAACATTTTATGACCACTTTGAAGGCTATATACCTACTTAAAAGTAAGTACAATATTTATAGAGGTATTAATTGGGTCTTTGTTTTTTTTATTACTATCTTGTCTCGCTAGAAACACTGCAATATTTCTTACATATTAGAACTAATAGGTATTATAAGTTGCACTAATAATAAGGGTTATACGTTATTACAAATACTTTTAATTTAAATTAACCAGAAGTTAGTCTGCCTGTTCGCGCCATATAAAATCATCGGCGCGTCGGTGCTGGTGCGAAATTAAGAAACATAAAACAATTGACGCGCGAAAGAAACAAAATCTTAATGATTGCTGCATTTTTCTTCAAGTTTGCAACACATCATAATACTCCCAAAAGCTACTTTACCCATAGACAGAAAAAAATGATCGCGCATGATCGCGAAATGAGAATGCGTAATTTTTCGGTCGAATTTTTTTTTTTTAAAAACCATTTTTTTTTCAAAACCAACTTTTCCAAAATATTTTTACATCATCAGCTCACCTCATCACCTCTACAGCCTCAACCGTTACCAATATCGAAAAAAGTGTAATTACTTAAAATGTTCCTTGGTTCAATACCGAGATGCTTTTTTACATTATTACATATTTTTGGATCCGTTCTCGAGATATCTGAAATTTTCTGTGAAAACACACGATTTTTCGTTCAAAAAAGTCGGTTCTCCTCGATTTTCAAAAAAGTTTTAACTTTTCCAAATAATTTTCACAACTTCTTAAAGCCCTTCAAATTCCGCGTCTTTTGAGCCCTTATAGGTCCTCGTGGCTCTAAACCTCAGGGTAACACGGGCGAGTCGCACTTTCAGCAAAAATGGGGGCCTACTGGAGCGAACGAAAAACCATTTTCAATGTTAATTTTCTAAAAGAAACATTGGATACTCTCATTGAATAAATACTGATTACGATAAAAATCAATCATTACTCAGTGAAAAAGTTTGTAAACGGAAGGCAAATAATAAAAAAATATGTATGAGATAATATAGGTATGTTCACAGACCATTCAACAAACACACTGCAATTATAGGTTATAAAAAACAGCAAAAAGCAGTATAATTGTCAGTATAGTGCTATAACACGTGTAAGTATTTATTACCTACTTTATTTAAGGTTACATTGTTCTTAAAGAGTGATGGCAGATGTAATCGGCGCGGTGTGCATTTCCGTACGATCTATTTTCGGAGGGCCTAAATATAGAAATTGTCATATTTGCCGGTCTAATTTAACTTTGTTGTCGGAGTGAAATGGCTGTGTATTTAGTTTGTGTTTTGTGTTCCAAGTTGTATGTTGTTTCACGAACAGAAGATAGATAGATAGATATAATACTTTTATTCAATACCGCTATCTCTGCTTTGTTCCTAGTTGTAAATGTTGTATGGATGTACGAGACAAAAATATCAGAAAGCAAATGATAAAGGATTAAGGCATTCCTTTTAAATAAACACAACTTTCATGTATAGTAATTGAAGAAAGTTTTACTAATAAGACAAAACTTTCTTTATTGTCAGTAAACTAGCGAGTGGCGACCAAACTAGTTTTGAACTTTTGTTTATACCAAACTGTTACAAAAGTTATGCCTACATCCAAAGATTTCATACAACTCTTTTAATTACTGCATTGCAGTAAACAAATGGAACGGGGGTTTAGGTAATGAAATTGAATGCAAAATTATTAGCTAATTTATTTTTAATTTATTTGGTAATAAACAACTGATGCCATTCGAATTTCGAGGAATTCCTTGTCAAATCACATTAATTTTTTTTTCATCAAACGTGAAATTACATCAATGTCGCAGCATGATAAAGTTTGATCACATTTTGGGGCATTTCGAGAATAGGGAGTGTTTGAAATAATCAAATTAGCGGAATTATTATTGCGTTAATTTTTTTATATGTGGTAATAGTAATTGGGGAATAGGTAATCTCCACTCTGCTGTTACTTCCGTACATTTGCGAAGATAAGGTGATTTTAATTTTAACAACTAAAAATTCCGCATTTTTTTTATACCAATAAGGGATAAGCCCCCTACTCAAATGGCCAACTTTCTATTCGTTTGAACGCTACGCTTACTTTTAAAGCTTAAATATGAGCAATAGACGATTAAATCACATGTCGTAATTTATAAACGTAATTTTATAGTTTACTGCTTCTTTTAAAGCTCAAATACTAACTAACGTAGCGTTCAAACTAATATAATGTTGGCAATTTGAGTAGGGCCTAAGGGATTCCTACCTATCAGTAAATAAAAATATTCAGCCATTTTGAATTTTTCCAGACATCCCCATGTGCATTATGGATGAATATTCTGCATAGAAAAAGTAGGATAAGGTATTTTTAGAAAGAGTGAAAGCGTTTTGCAATTCTTTGACAATAATACAGTTTCGCCTAAACAACGTGTTACAAAAAAACCTGTTATGCCGAATATGGTAGCGTATCGCGAAAATAAATCAGCTGTTTCATTCATTTTGATATATTCCTTATTAATTTTTATACGAAACAGCTGGTTTTTTTAGGGTTCCGTACCCAAAGGGTAAAAACGGGACCCTATTACTAAGCCTCCGCTGTCCGTCTGTCTGTCTGTCTGTCTGTCACCAGGCTGTATCTCATGAACCGTAATAGCAAGATAGTTGAAATTTTCACAGATGATGTATTTCTGTTGCCGCTATAACAACAAATATTATAAAGTAAATATTTAAGGGGGGCTCCCATACAACAAACGTAATTTTTTTGACGTTTTTTGCTTTATATTAATAACGACAACAGGTAGACAGTTGAAATGTTAACAGATGATGTATTTCTGTTGCCGCTATAACAACAATTACTAAAAACTGAATAAAATTAATATTTAAGGGGAGCTCCCATACAAAAAACGTGATTGTTTTCCGTTTTTTGGTACGGAACCCTTCGTGCGCGAGTCCGACTCGCACTTGGCCGGTTTTTTTATTCAGAGTTGGTCCCCTGGTAAAAGTTGTTCAGTTTGATGTTATCTATCTAATTACCATATTCGGCATTACGAGTTTTTTCGTATCACGTAACAAACGGAAATAGTCGTTATTATTACTTATTTTTTGTAAACTTAAAGAGTTGCAAGTTGCAAGCAGTTTGTTACAAAAGTTATAAAGATTCGGCATAGATTTGTAAAACAAAACACGATATTAAATTTGTTTGCTTATCTGCCAAGCATTAACCAGCAACCTATTGTGATCTGTATTTTTTTTTAAGTAAATACATATTACAAAACACGATTTTATTATTAATTTAAAATTCAAATCTTTTGCGACTTCATCTTTAGCCAAAGAATTTTATTTTTGTGCGTCAATTGGGCAATCGTAATCGTTGTCATAATAATAAAAAATATTATAACATTATTGTTTTGATTTAATTATTGTAATGTTATTAGTTTTTTATTGTTATTAAGCCAACATTATAATTTATAGCTTACGTCGACCGTAAGCATATATTATATTTTTAAAGTTGTTTTAGTTAAAGAACAACTTTATATTTAAAAGCTTCCTCCAGAGCGATATTTATATCCGTTATCTATTCGGTAAAATTATATTGGTATGAAAGGTTTTTATGGTTGTACTGTACACGCACGCTCCAAATTAAACTTTTTAGGGTTCCGTAGTCAAGTTAACAAGAAAACCTATAAGGCCATGGCGGCTTGCTTAGCGCCTAGAGCCTAGCGAGTCACCTAGCATGTAGCGAAGTGAAAGGAAAACGTTTCTAAGTATTATGTTCACAATCGCACTGCGCGCTTGACGATGGCGATGGCGTATTTGCTAGTCGCTACACTCTTTTTTTAATAATAATAATATTTAATATAAAGGTTTTACAACTCTAGGTGATTCACTAAGCTCGAGGCGCTAAGCAAGGCGACTGTCAGTGTGTACGTAGCCTTATAGTTTTTTATACTGCTTGCGCTCAGTATGAAAAGAGTACTTTTTTCGTAGTCGATCACTATTTGTCGAATTTTGTGAGCAGCTTTGAAAATGATATAGATTTTTTTTGTCAAGCCAATGGTTTCGAAATTTTTCAAAATGGTGGAGATATGTAAAATAAACATATTTCAGTCCATTTTTCCTGCGTTGGCTGTTCTCCTCTACAGGTCGCATTTCTCCACCGATTCTCGTGAAATTTTGTGAGCAGGTTTGATAATTATATAGAATTTGTCAGTCGGGCCAGTTTTTTGAAATGGCGGAGATATGTTTAAAAAGACATATTTTGAACAGTTTCGAAAAACTTATCAAAATGTAACAAAAATTTTTGGTAACCATGCAAAGTAAATATATTGTTTTTTATTTTAAGAAGATTCAAAAGATCATCAATCGAATCATTTCTGCCCAATATTCGAAATTTGAAAATAAAAAAGGTTGGGACTTTGTGACAGAACCAAGGACTGTTTATATTATTTGCACAGTATAGATACTTATTAGTTGCAAAACTAATAATATTAGTATATCTATTCTGTGTTATTTGTTTTCAGAAAACATACAATTTGAGCTACTTTTTAACGCGAGGTCTACAGCTCACGGAGCCACTAGTAATATTTATTTCATATCAAAGGTTTTACAATTCTATCTAGGTAACTCACTAAGCTCGAGGCGCTAAGCAAGGCGACTGTCAGTGTGTACGTAGCCTTATAGTTTTTATACTGCCTGCGCCTTGTATGAAAAGAGTACTTTTTTCAAAGTTGATCACTATTATTTCCATCCAAAGTAATTGGCTGCCCCAGTACTGGTTAAAAAGTATCGAAGTTACTAAGTACCGCTATGCAATGTAATTATTTTAGGTCAACGAACTGTAATTCCCTTATTGGACTTCATATTAGTACGTATACAATACGATGTATATACGAATCATGTACAAAATGAGCCTTATTGTAAGTCATTAAGATTGTTTTTGATAAATCTATAGTTTCTTAAAGCGTAAGGAGCTGTTGAACCTTTGGATGAAGGAAATTTTGATGTAGGCACAATGTTATTACATTGACAATGATTCGCTGCAACTTCACTCGTCAATAGAATATAAAAACATACAGAATGTATGGAGAAAAGAGAATGTATAGAGAACTAGCGGCCGCCCGCGACTACGCGTGTATGTGTATGTATGTGTTTGGCTATCCCTCGGGAATAGTTCCTTTTTTCGGGATGAAAGGTACCCTATGTCCTTTTATACACCCCTGACAACGTGTGTGCATAATTTCATGATGATCGGTTCAGTAGTTAAGACGTGAAGGCGTAACAAACAAACAAACAAACGGACTTTCGCATTTTATAATACTAGTGGCTCCGTGAGCTGTAGACCTCGCGTTAAAAAGTAGCTCAAATTGTATGTTGTTTAAAAAATTATCTAAAAGATGTCGCCACCCCTTTTTCCCACACTGTTTACGAGCTTTTCAAAGCACGTAGTAGGTACGTGCTGTTTGGTATTATTTGGTAGGTATGTTCGCAGCTAGATGGTGCTTCTAATTTTAATCATTTTTCGAAATGGTGACTTTTGGTAAATTTAGAAAAACTGGCAAAATAAAAAAAAACTATATAAGTATCGAACCTGCTCACTAAATTTCACGAGAATCTGTTGAGAAATGCGACCTGTAGAGGAAAATGAACAGCTGGAAAGTCGGACTGAAATATGTTTTTCTACATTTCTCCGTCATTATGAAAAATTTCAAAAAACTGGCGTGACAAAAAAAATCTATGTAATTTTCGAACCTGCTCACAAAATTTGACGAGAATCGGATGAGAAATGCGACCTGTAGAGGAGAACATCCGGCGCCAAAAACCCGGACTGAAATACATTTTTCTTACATATCTCCGCCATTACGAAAAATTTGGAAAAACTGTCTCAATTTTAAAAAAATCTATATGATATTCAAACCTGCCCACAAAATTTCACGAAATTCGGTTGAGAAATGCGACCTGTAGAGGAGAAAAGACAGAGCCGGGAAGCTGGACTGCAATATGTTTCTTTTACATATCTCCGCCATTTTGAAAAAAATCGAAAAAGTGGCGTGACAAAAAAATTCTATATTATTTTCAAACCTGCTCACAAAATTTCACGAGAATCGGTTGACAAATGCGACCTTTAGAGGAGAACAGACAGCGCTGGAAAGCCGTAAAACCTGTTTTTTTAACATATCTCCGCCATTTTAAAAATTAAAAAAAATCTGGCTCGACAAAAAAAATATATATAATTTTCGAACCTGCTCACAAATTTTCACGAGAATCGGTTGAGAAATGCGACCTGTAGAAGAGAACATACAGACATACGAAAGAATTTTTGCCCAAGCTGAAGCAGAGACGCTTCGCTCGCACTTCGTGCTCGCTCGGTCAATTAGTAAGGAAGGATAGTACCTATGTATGGCAAAGAGAAAATTATACAGATTAAAATACATAGTTTTGCACCGCAAGTGCTCTGGAGTTGGTCACTTCTGTTGTACATTTGTTAAATTAATCGCATTATAAGTTACTTAAGTAGGTACTTTTTAGTTACTTACTTTCAACATATTTGAGGAAATTAGAAAAAGTTATCAAATTGTTTTTTGTACAAATAATGTAAAATCCTTACTATATAATATAATATTATAAATGCGAAAGTCCGTTTGTTTGTTTGTTACGCCTTCACGTCTTAACTACTGAACCGATCAGCATGAACTTATGCATAGACGTTGTTAGAGGTACAGAAAAGGACATAGGATACCTTTCATCCAGAAAAAACGAACAGTTCCCGAGGGATAGCAAACAAACTGTCCACACAGACGAAGACGCGGGCGGCCGCTAGTGTAAAATAAGTTTATTTATCTATATTTCCCTTCAATTCAAAACGACGAATTGGATGAATATTAGTTCATTACTTTGAATAAAAAAATGAGAAAAGCTAATTTGGTACAGAATTAAATATTTTCTTTTTTATTTAGTAAGTATTCAATAAAACCTCACCAATCTCATATAAACTTCTGTGACCTAGTTAATACCTACATACAATAATTTACGAAATGTATTAAAAAAGCACATGAGCCTGATTGAGTTTTTTGATTGATAAATTGAAATAAAATAAGAAAGCTGCATGCCATAATTCCATGAAAATTCCGACAAATACATTTGTGTGGATACGTTTAAAGAAGTTGCATTACTTTTCTCATAATAATTTCAGTTAATTTATTAAGGGTAGTAAGTATTTAATCGGGTAACAATAAATTCCCATTTTGGGTATCAAAAATACTGAATATGGCATACTTAAATACTAAGTGGGCGACGGACTGAGGGCGACTACGTATACTGAAAACGGGTGTTTTTAAAATACAAACTGAGTAACTTGTTATTCAGAACGGGCGACGAAATAACTATTTGGGCGACAACATAAGGGCACACAAAACATTTAAAAGGTGAATGACCACTTATGATACCACCTTTTTAGGCCTTGTGCCTTAACAAGATGAAATCCAATAATATTGTTTTATTTTTACATTCCTAACGATATATTTGAAAATATTTTTCGTTTCCTGAGATTAAAAACAGTTTTATTGAGAAACTAATTGATTTGACTTATCTCACTCAACGCCCGCCATTCTATATCGTTCACAAAACCTTTTTAATGCGTTTTACGGTAAACTTCAAAATGGTACTCAAAGAGAATGTAAATAAATTAATGGTACTATAGAAACCATGGAAACCGTTTTTAATGAACCAAAATACTAATATCTATACTGTGTCAAACACAGATTTATGATACAGTATAGATCAAGAAGCTTATACCTCCCTCCAATGGAGATTGCACGGCCATATGTCATAGTGAAAATTGAAAAAGACTCTTTAGTGACGTCACGGCGTATTGCTATCTCTTTCTTTTCGTTTTACAATACGTTTTCGTTTCTTACGAACGAACGAACAACGAACACGTATTGTAACACTAAAGAAAGAGGTTGCAATAAGCCGTCACGTCACTAAAGAGTCTTTTTCAATCTTCAGTATGATACTAGGCGTGCAAACTCCATTGTGGTTTTAAGCTTCTTGGTATAGATAGTAGTTTTTGAAAAACATTTCTATACTGTATTTTTAACGTTGATTCGATCTTGACGTGAACTCGATCCCGTCAAAGCTCTTTGGTGCTGAAAAACTATCGCATATTCATTTGTTACTCTTTCGTTTGATGGGACTCGTAGACTAGTATTCTGTGACAATTTCCAAGTCGAGCTAACCTCAAAATGCTACAGAAAATGTAATATATAAACAATACCAGGAAAAGAAAAGAAAAACTAATTACTGATTATAGCTACAGACCTTTCCAGCCATTAATTTCAATTACAATCACGAGGGCACAAAAATCTTCATAGCGATACTTTTTGGCCTTAGAAGGTGGTCCTTTGACATTATATTTTATTTAAAAAAGGTGACTATTATCCTAATCGTAACAAAATAATTATAATAATATATTTATTAACAAAAATACCATGTTTACCTACTTAGTACCTATAACAGTCACCCACTCAGTATTTTTGTCACTCGTTTAGTATTTTCACTGCTAACTTTAATTATTGATCTTCCACAGTGTTGGCCATTTTACATATTTTTGTAATCCACAGTTTGCCGCCCGTTTAGTTATTTTGTCGCCCAAAAAATAAACAGCTTAAAATCCCATTAACAGTCGCCTTTAATTATTTCCAGTCACCGATTTTTTAACAACCGAACCGTGATTACAAAACATTTATGTACAAAATAATGTTTGATTGAAAATAATAGTAGATTATACAACAAGTGAAAAAAGAAGGATTTTAGTTCGAGGTACTATGTTGGATCCCGAGCGAAACGAGGGATACAAAGGACCGAGATGAAATTTTTTTCACGAGTTGTGTACTCTACTTTTTACCATTGACTGCGAGAAAACATAATAGCAGTACTTACACCTATAGTACCTATTTATAGTAGTCAAATTTTATTATTTAGAGAGGTAATCGGTAATTTAACCGTTAGAAAATAGTGAAACTATAAGTTTTTCAACATAGACTTATTATATTGTTTCCAATGACATAAAACAAACATGCTATGAGGGAAATTACATGATCAGTCTGACATCAGTCCATTTCATCAGTTTGTATAGACTTTGAATTTTTACAGACTGAAAATCGTACCAGACTGATGGGATGGAATGGACTGATGCAAGACTGAACATCTAATCTCCCTCTAATATAAAGAAAAGAACCCAAAGATAAGACACTAAAAAAGGACCTAATTAATTTGGCGAGATATTTTTTAGAAAAGAACCCAAAGATAAGACACTAAAAAGAACCTAAATAAAATTGGCGCGATATTTTTTTTATTTAATTGTATAACTATGGCTTTATCTATGGAATAGCTCCATACTTTCAGCACTTTTTTTGTATATAATTCATACGATGCGCGCTTGTTCCATATTCAAAATATTTTTTACCATCGCCACTCTAAAAAGTGCGTTTAATTCAACGATAAGAGTGAATAATAAGCGATTTTATTCACCGAGTGAATAAAAATGATTTGAATTTGGAACAAGCGCGCATCGTATGAATTATGTACAAAAAAAAACGTGCTGAAAGTATGGAGCTATTTCATAGATAAAGCCATAGTTATAAAAAAAATATCAGGCCAATATTATTTAGGTTCTTTTTAGTGTCTTATCTTTGGGATATTTTCTAAAAAAAATATCTCGCCAAATTAATTAGGTTCTTTTTAGTGTCTTATCTTTGGGTTCTTTTCTTTATATTAGAGAGAGATTAGATGTTCAGTCTTGCATCAGTCCATTCCATCAGTCTGGTACGATCTTCAGTCTGTAAAAATTCAAACTCTATACAAACTGATGAAATGGACTGTTATCAGACTGATCATGTAATTTCCCTCATAGCTTGGTTGTTTTATGTCATTGGAAAACTTATAGTTTCACTATTTTCTAACGGTTAAATTACCGATTACCTATCTAAATAATAAAATTTGATAACTATAACTAGGTACTATAGGTGTAAGTACTGCTATTATGTTTTCTCGCAGTCAATGGTAAAAAGTAGAGTACACAACACGTGAAAAAAAAATTCATCTCGGTCCTTTGTATCCCTCGTTTCGCTCAGGATTCTACTTTTGAATCCCTCGCTACGCTCGGGATTCAACTCTAGAATCCTTCGCTGCTCTCGGGATCCAACATAGTACCTCGAACTAAATTCCTTCTTTTTTCACTTGTTGTATAATCTACTATTTATTCACTCGGTGAATAAAACAGCGTTTTATCCACTCTTATCGTTGAATTAAACGCACTTTTTCGAGTGGCAATGGTAAAATAGTAGATTATACAACAAGTGAATAAAAAGGGAATTTAGTTTGAGGGACTAAGTTGGATCCCGAGAGTAGCGAAGGATTCTACTTTTGAAGCGAGGGATACAAAGGACCGAGACGAAATTTTTTTTTCACGATTTGTGTACTCTACTTTTTACCATCGACTGCGAGAAAACAAATGCCTAGCAGTACTCATAGTATGTATTTATAGTTGACCATCAGCCATTTTTAATGTCCCCACTGCTGGGGCACAGGCCTTCCTTATGGGTGGGAGGATGGGCCATAACCCACCACGCGGGCCCAATGCGGATTGATGGGTGTTAACGACTGCAAATGCAGCCGGGACCAACGGCTTAACGTGCCTTCCGAAGCACGGAGGAGCTCGAGATAATAATACATTTTTGGTCACCCATCCCATGAACGACCCCTGCGAAAGTTGCTTTACTTCCACAATTGCTGAGCCAGGCGCTAAACAACTGTGCCGTCGAGCGCCTCTTTATAGTTATCACATTTTATTATTGAGGTAATCGCTAATATTTAAACATAGAAAATAGTGAAATTAGAAGTTTTCCAATGACATAAAACAACCACGCTAAGAGAGAGATTACATGATCAGTCAGGCATCAGTCCATTTCATCAGTCTGTATAGACTTTGAATTTTTGCAGACTGAATATCGTAAGAGACTGATGAAATGGACTGATGCAAGACTGAACATTTAATCTCCCTCTAATAGATAGAAAAGAACCCAAGGATAAGACACTAAAAAGAACCGAATTAAATTTGGCGGGATATTTTTTTTCGTTTAATTTTTTTTTTCTCTATGGAATAGCTCCGTAGCAGCCAGTACGTACTCTTTCAGCACTTTTTTTCTTCTAATTCATGATGCGCGCTTGTTCCAAATTCAAATTATTTTTATTCACTCGGTGAATAAAATCGCTTATTATTCACTCTTTTCGTTGAATTAAACGCACTTTTTTGAGAGGCGATGGTAAAATAGTAGATTATACGACAAGTGAATAAAAAGGGAATTTAGTTCGAGGGACTAAGTTGGATCCCGAGAGTAGCGAAGGATTCTAGAGTTGAATCCCGAGCGTAGCGAGGGATTCAAAAGTAGAATCCTGAGCGTAGCGAGGGATACAAAGGACCGAGATGAAATTTTTTATTCACGAGTTGTGTACTCTACTTTTTACCATTGACTGCGAGAAAACAAATACCTAGCAGTATCTACTTTATACTTAGTTGTTGAACATCAGCCATTTTTAATGTCCCCACTGCTGGGGCACAGGCCTTCCTTATGGGTGGGAGGATGGGCCATAACCCATCACGCGGGCCCAATGCGGATTGATGGGTGTTAACGACTGCAAATGCAGCCGTGACCAACGGCTTAATGTGTCTTCCGAGGCACGGAGGGGCTCGAGATAATACATTTTTGGTCACCCATCCCATGACCGACCCATGCGTGAAATAAGAAGTTTTCCAATGACATAAAACAACCACGCTAAGAGAGAGATTACTGATCAGTCTGGCATTAGTCCATTCCATCAGTCTGTATAGACTTTGATTTTTTTCAGACTGAATATCGTACCAGACTGATGGAATAGACTGATGCAAGACTGAACATTTAATCTCCTTCTAATAGATGGAAAAGAACCCAAAGATAAGACACTAAAAAGAACCTAATTAAATTGGGCGGGATATTTTTTTTTCGTCTAATTTTATTGTGTAACTATTAGCTCTATGGAATAGCTCCATAGCAGCCAGTAGGTATAGGTACTTTTTTGTACCAATTCATGATGCGCGCTTGTTCCAAATTCAAATTGTTTTTATTCACTCGGTGAATAAAATCGCTTATTATTCACTCTTATCGTTGAATTATACGCAGTTTTTAGAGTGGCGATGGTAAAATAGTAGATTATACAACAAGTGAAAAAAGAAGGAATTTAGTTCGAGGTACTATGTTGGATCCCGAGAGCAGCGAAGGATTCTAGAGTTGAATCCCGAGCGTAGCGAGGGATTCAAAAGTAGAATCCTGAGCGAAACGAGGGATACAAAGGACCGAGATGAAATATTTTTTTCACGAGTTGTGTACTCTACTTTTTACCATTGACTGCGAGAAAACATAATAGCAGTACTTACACCTATAGTACCTATTTATAGTTATCAAATTTTATTATTTAGATAGGTAATCGGTAATTTAACCGTTAGAAAATAGTGAAACTATAAGTTTTCCAATGACATAAAACAACCATGCTATGAGGGAAATTACATGATCAGTCTGACACCAGTCCATTTCATCAGTTTGTATGAACTTGAATTTTTACAGACTGAAGATCGTAACAGACTGATGGAATGGACTGATGCAAGACTGAACATCTAATCTCCCTCTAATATAAAGAAAAGAACCCAAAGATAAGACACTAAAAAGAACCTAAATAAAATTGGCGGGATATTTTATAACTATGGCTTTATCTATGGAATAGCTCCATACTTTCAGCACGTTTTTTTTGTACATAATTCATACGATGCGCGCTTGTTCCAAATTCAAATTATTTTTATTCACTCGGTGAATAAAATCGCTTATTATTCACTCTTATCGTTGAATTAAACGCACTTTTTAGAGTGGCGATGGTAAAAAGGTAATTTATGCTTCATCAAACATAAGTCTCGACTGTTACAACGATAGGTTATTTTTTGTATAAAAAAATTTTCATGGCACTTATTTTTTATGTTAAGGCAATAAAACTTAGGATTTATTTCTTTGTAATAGGTGGTTGACCGTCGACTTTGTTATAAGTAATTCGATACTTTGTCGAGCAAATTGATGAACATTTTATAACAGATTTTTTTCCCTTTGTTCTGTGTTTTAAAAGAAAGAAGTTTTAAGGTTCTCGGTGTAAGTTGAACATTTTATACGAGAAAGCACTTATAAAGTACTTCAATAAGAAACAAAAAAAAAACACAGATCTCGTGTTCTACACGACTTGAAAGGGCATTGAAAATGAATCTACCTATTATAGATTATTGAATTTTATTAAAAATATATTCCTTTGTTTAAATTAGTACTTACAATACTTTGAAATCACAGCAAAGCCATGAACAATTTTGAATCTACTTTTCTGTGATTCGTGTGTATGAAATTCATATAAAAATATTTCATTGTCATAAACATTACCTACTATTTTATTGAAAGGTAGCTACTACCTAAAATATATAAAAAAAATCACAGATCTCGTGCCTTTCACGACCTTCTGGTACATTGAAAATAAATTTAATGAATTTAACAAAATATTTTATTATTCTTTTCTTATAGACATTAATATTTTAATGAAAGGTAACCTAAGTACTATGTATAACTTAAACATCTGAATTTCTAAATAAATTAACCCTAATAAAAAAATAAATCAAAATCAAATGCAGCATGCGAGACTCTCGCGCCGACTTCATCATCACTCGAATGTGCGATAACAACCCTCATGTTTACCTAGGCATCATCATCACACTCTCACTCTCAGAGATCGTTGTAAAATTTGGAATCGCAGAGTCACTAAGACGTGACTGATCGAGTAATTTCAAATCTCGAAATTGTAATAACAGCAACCCACATTTTGGATCTAGTAGAGGCCCTCGGCTTCGCCTCGGGCCTCAAACTAAAACCTCTCTTCTGTTCAACTTTCGCTCAAGATTCGTTTATCCGTTTCTCTACAAGATACGAGTACATTGTTGGGAAATAGTGTCCAGGGTCTGATGATGGAGCCGGAAGAAGGCCACTGGATCTCGGTAATAAATCCATGCAATCCCATCGAGTTTGGGCTCGTTTGAATCACCTTGACGAGTACTTTAATAAGAAATAGTGTCCGAGGATCTGATGATGGAGCCGGATGAAGGCCATAGAAACTCTATGATGAAACCATACAACCCTATCGTGTTTGGGCTCGTTAGCATCGTCTTGACGAGTACTCTAATGGGAGATGTCCAGGGTCTGATGATGAAGCTGAAAAGCCATGCCATAGGAACTCAATATTGAAACCATGCAACCCCATCGAATTTGGGCTCGTTTGAATCGTCTTGACGAGTACTTTGTTAGGAAATAGTTTCCAGGGTCTGATGATGGAGCCAGAAGAAGGCCACTGGGACTCTGTAATAAAACCATGCAACCCCATCGAGTTACGGCTCGTCTGAATCGTCTTGACGAGTGCTTCGATAGGAGACGGTATATTTTTAGTCTTAGCTCGTTAACTAAAAAGCAGAAAATAAAAATTTACTGAAAAAAAAACTTTTTTAAAAACACGTTTTTAAAACGGACTAAATTATTACAAAAAAAAAAACGGACTAAAAACATTAAAACGGACTAGGAAAAACAGACTAAAAAGTATAAAATATTTTTTTCTGTAAATATTTATAACCCTATTACCTACAGAAATTTTACATCTAAAAATTAATATGGATGATAAATTTTACAAAATGCGCCCCACGTTTTGAGGTTTAAAATTTTTAGATTTAAAATTTCTGTAGGTTAGGGTTATAAATATTTACAGAAAAAAATATTTTATACTTTTAAGTCTGTTTTAACTAGTCCGTTTTAATGTTTTTAGTCCGATTTTTTTTGTAATAATTTAGTCCGTTTTAAAAACGTGTTTTTAAAAAAGATTATATTTCAGTAATTTATTTATAAAAAATGTGGAAATAAATAAAAAATACAAAATATAAAACACTATTACAAGCTTTGAAATATACAATTATTTAAAAACTTCAATCGTACCTACTACGTATTACCATTATCCCGCGCCGCGCACGTCGCTCGCGGTATCCCAACATTTCGCTTCATAAAGGATAAGCTACAGCCCAGACCGTAAGAGTCAGGGACATATACTAATTTCAGTAGGTAGCCTAACTCAATATCTCTAGGGTTTTTTTTCATTTTTTCGATATCGCTTTTCGTTTTTGAGAAATTGTCGATTTAGTGAGAAAAGACCCCGAAAAAGTGTGTAATTTTTCTACATTTATGCGATTTTCGAAAAAAGTTTTTGACTTTTTCAAAATTTTTTTTCACCATATTGTAGCCCTTGCTGAGACGCATCTTTTGACATTTAGTACATACACGTAGACCCAAAACTCACGGGACCAGGGCAATGTCTCACTTTTGCTGAAATTGTGTACCTTACCGAAGCGATCGAAAAAACATTTTCAATGTTAAAATCTAAGACTTACGTCAAACCAAACTTCCATAGCAACTCAGCGATGCGATGCGACGCGCATATAAGGAGCGCGCTTCCCGAAATTACGCGCACATTATCTTGAAACCGGTCGATTTTTTTTTTCAATACCAACTTTTCCAAACTATTTTTACATCATCTTAAAGCCCTTCGAATTCCGCGTCTTTTAAGCTCTCATTCATTCTCGTGATATCGCACCGTGATATCGCAACTCGCGCCGCGCAAAACTCGCGGCTAAGGGCACCTCTACAGCCACAACCGTCACCAATATCGAAAAAAGTGTAATGACCTAAAATGTTCCTTGGTTCAATGCCAAGGTGCTTTTATTTATACGTATTTTTGAAATTCGGCCCCGTTCTCGAGATATCGGAAATTTTCTGTGAAAACACGGTTTTTTTCGATTTACAAAAAAGATTTGACTTTTCCAAAATATTTTTTACATCTTCTTAAAGCCCTTCAAATTTCGCGTCTTTTGAGCCCTCATACGTTCTCGTGGCCCTAAACTTCAGGGTATCACGGGCGAATCTCACTTTCAGCAAAAATGGGGGCCTACTGGAGCGAACGAAAAAACATTTTCAATGTTAAAATACAGATTACCTACGCGCTTCTCGTAAGTATCGGAGGATTCCAAAAGTTCTTTATCCAAACGGTAGACAATCTATATGCTTCGGAAGTTTTTTTTCTATTTTTCTATATCGGCTTTCATTTTCAGAATAATCTACTTTATGTTCGAAAAAACGGAAAAATTTGTAATTTTTCCACCATTTTCAATTTTTCAAAAAGATACGGACCGATATGTATTAAAAAAAAATATTTTTGTACCATACGATGCCCAATCAGCACTTTTTTTACACCATTGCCTTTCGTTTGAGTGCTATCTTTATAAGTTTCGGAAATATACCCAGATTCCACCTCCCACAAGCCTCCCACGAAAACGATCAGATAAACATTTTCAATGTTAAAACACTTCAGAGGGCCTAGTACGAATTGATGTTTTTACTTTTCGTTATCGAAAACTATCGTTTTCTCTTTTTAACTCGCATTGACTATGAGCAGCATATCTGATAGTTTTCGATAGAGAGAAGTGAAAACTAGGTTCACTGCACTAGGTTCTCTAATCTATGCCTACAAAACAGGTACAAATACAGGTAAAGTCCTAACTCTCCGCAAATCAAAAACATCAGACCCTTTTATTTATTTTTTGTTTTTGTTAATTATGGCAAAACCGCAAAACATCAGCAGTTTATTTTTAAAGAGCCTTTTGTCGTCATCTCTTGGAATAAACCCGGCTTGTTTTGAAATGCAACAATTTAAATAAACATCCCAAATAATTATATCGTTCAAATGAAACATCGAGATGATTTAATATCCTTTGTTGATGCGCTGGGTTTTTTGTTGATATTTAAGTTACCAATACAAAAATTTTTGATCTATTCCTTTTACTCATTGTGTTTCATGTCTCTATACAAAGTAAAGTCCCGTTATCTTACGCAGAAAACTTTCACGAACATTTTTACTTACTTGCGAGTAGGGTACAATGAAGTTTGTCCAATTCATACGATTCATCATTAATGTCTGACTCTGACTTATCTTAAAAATTGCCATGATAATGTGAAAGGAAAGTATGTACCGTTTTTAATTAAGTCGAATTTAGTCACTTGCCTTATCGAGGTATTTAGTAAATTGTTACAATATTAGTCTGCATAAAACAAATACCTATCAAATAATACCTACCTAGGCACAATTTCCCAGCTATTTTATTTGTAAAACGGAAAAAAAATCATTTTGTGTGTTTGAAATGCATGACAATTTTACTTTTTATGGAAAAAAAGTGTTATGGCAATGGCATCCTACCTATAGTTTAAATATCAAGATCAAAATTACTTTTGTTGTCTAAATTATTGGTTAGATTAGTTAGTTAAATAAGGATTCAATTGTGTTTCGAAAATAAACGTGCAAGTGTTGCAAATTAGATAAACCTACAATAATTGCGGAGCTTATTTGGTTAACATTTAGCAAAATTATGCTAAATTATTAGTATTTATCTAATTAATTTTCGTTCGTTCGTTCGTTCTATCTAAACTTTTGGTCATGCGAAAACCATTTGTTGAAGTTCACTCGCATTGTACTGTTTTTTTAATAGGTCAGTGCCCTGTAATTGTTGAGCGGCTTGCATTGCATCTATTGAATAGCATTACACACAGACGTTGGTTTCTATGTGCGTGTAGTGTATTCATTCTAAGCTGCAGTGCGTTGCAACGTGTTTACATTATAGGGTGTTATAGGTAAGTTGATGCGTATATTTCGAACATCGGGAACGCATGCGTCTTTCGCGCAGCGCTCGCGCGCATGGGCAAATGATTCAGTCTGGCATGACAGCTGCCGTTGGCACTCGGGACGGAAACCACGGTACAACATCAGCTATCTGCCCTGCCATTCCCAATACAACGGTCTGCGCGACAAACAGCGCCGAGCGTGCGCAATAGCGTCTGCGTTGTAAACATTCAATTTCCGAACGCCGCACCGAGAAAGTTAAAAAATAAATAGGGCAGAGGAAGTTGAATGGTAAATAATTAATTGAAAACAAAAATAGAACGCTGGTTTATGAAAATTTAATTGATTCGAACGCTGACTTTTTTTTTGGTTTTCGTTTGTTTTGTGTTACATTTTGGACAGTGTGTCGTGTTTGCGTTTTTTATGTGCTCTAATTTTAAACAGTGCTACTGAAGAAGGTAAGGGATTTTCATTTGTTTTAATTTTTCTGCTTACTTATTAGTTTAAGAAATCTTCTCCTGAGTATTTGCTGTGTGATAAAGTCATAATTGCACCGGCTGATATTATAGGTTCTTAATATAAGTATATCGCTTTTTAACGTCGTTTACAACAATGGATGTGTAGTGGTATTAATTGATTGTATAATTAATGTGACAAATGATAAACTTACCGTGGGAATAAAATGATTGTTATGAAAGTTATTATTACATTATAAATTGAGCATAAGCTTGGATGCTTTCAAAATCAAATGTTGACTTCAATTCATTAATTAAATAAACAAAATACTACTTTGATAGTATGAATAATATTATAATATTTTACATTGCAAAAAACAATTAATAGCAAATTAATAGATAGTTACTTAATTAAAAAATAAATCTTAATGCTTTAGACTTAGACTAAGCAAAATATTTATTTATTTAGGAACTTATTGATTTCTGAATACCTATTCTCAGCAAGTAGGTACCTATGTAGGTATTAAGTAAGTATGAGAAAATGGTAGTTTAAAAAATAACCACCTTTTTGAAAATTGTTTGGAATCAACGATGATTGATGTGACTTTACATAACCTTTTGGAGAGGTTCAGTAATTATTTTTAAAATAATTTTACTTGTCAATAACAATGATAAATTTAAATATTTTTGATAAAAAAACTACTTAAGTACCTACCTAACGAATTCAGTAATCTTTGGTTTCAGTAGGTAATATTATTTTATTTAAATAGCCAATATACCATATACCACTCAGGTTCTCAAGCTTACGCACTTACTAGACATGAAATAAAACATTTTTTAACAGATACTAGCCAACAACAACGTCGGGAAAATCAAAAATCAAACCAAATACCATTTATATAATTACCAAAGTACTTTAAATAAAACCGCGCTAGTATCCGTTAAAAAGTGTTTTATTTCATACCACTTCAGAATTTCGATTTTAGCAAAAGCAAAAGCTCCAAAGTTAATAATTCTTAGGAAATTCGATAGAAATACCATCAATTGACCAATACTGACTATTAAATTTCGCTGTGCGGTTAATGACCGATAAATCGAGGGTAAAAGAAATGAATCATTGAACATTAATTTGTTTTCATCAGGATTCAAACAGATGACATTGAGATTGGATTTGGAACTCATAAAAAAATCAAGGTTATGGAAGATCGAACCATTGTCTACCCTAATTAACATTCTCATCATGAGAATGAACAGATTATTCCGCATTAGTTTCTGTTGTGATTAAACTTGTCGTAGGTAATAAAAAATAGGCTTTGTTACGTAACAAAGCCGATTTTGATATTAATATCTACGTAGATATTGATGGCAATTTGGATGTGCACACGACTAAACTAACTTAAAAATTCTCTAATTTTAATCAAGTTTTAGTCGAACGCTATTCCGTTGGACATGTCAAACTATACTAAAAACTTATTTTGATATCTTTTAAGTGAAAAAAACATCATTTTGACTCGAGGCATATCATACGCAAGCGCAGAAGATATTTTATACTTGTGTTTCTTTTTGCGTTAGACAAGCGGTAAAGTTTATCTGCGGGATTTTCGTCCGGCATTCTTAATCGGATATACATATCGACCTTTGGGTGAAAGGTCGTATAAACCATTTTGGCCAAATTGAGAAATACCATTTTTCTTAGAATTTTTTCTCTTTCTTTCATTTTTTATACCTTCAAAACAAAAAAGTAATGATTTTTAATTTAAAATAAAAATGTTTTTCGTCTCTCCTGAAAAGGGTTTTGGTTTATACGACCTTTCTACCCAAAGGTATCGATAGGTATATTTTTAACGACTGGGATTGCATTTTTCCTGAACTATGGCGGTGTTATTACAAAAGGTTTTTTAAACACCTGTTTAACTTACACACTGCTTAAATGTGATGCTGTCACTTTTTTGTCAATATTGTTTGAAAGAAACAGCATCACATTTTAACTTCAAAATCTTTTGTAATAACACCGTGGATGTTTTATTTATATACTTACGTTCTAACAGCAAAAACTCTGAAGACTGTGTTTGGTGTGATTGTGCATATTTCATATATCTATGACCGTTTTGAATTTGCAACGTGAAAGTCAAAAGAGAAAATAAATAAAGAAAAAAAGCTCTTTCCTGCACAACAGGTTTGATTTGAATCTGCAACCGTTCCCCGAGAAAATTGTACGCAGATCCTTGTAGCTCATCAAAATTTGACCTCTGTGGGATGATCTACATCTACATGATCTACATGACATGATGTACACCAGTTTTTATTTGCCATCTCTGAGGGCCCAGGTTCGATCCGGGGAGCGAGGGAGACATCGAACTTTTTTTATTTTTTCTCAGGTCTGGTTGTTTGTAGAGCCGTTGTTTTTGATTTCCATAACACACCTGTGTTTTACCAATTTACTTACTCATGAAATAAACACATTTTAACGGATACTAGCGCGGTTTTATCGAAAGTCCCCCATGACCACGGCAGTTGCAAAAGTGCCGAAACGTCGGAAAAATAAAAAAATCAAACCTAATACCAACTAATTACCAAAGTACTTTCAATAAAACCGCGCTAGTATCCGTTAAAAAGTGTTTTATTTCATGCCTAGTGAGCGCGTAAGCTTAAAAAGTGAATACCTACTTACCTACTGTGCAATCGGAGCACTAATGTTGTCCAATATAAAAAATATACAAAATAATATCCTTACTTTATAATATTATCCCGTCTTCATCTCCCGAGATTTAATTTGTTACAAAGTAGTAGCTCTGCTATACACTCGCACTATATCGCACGTCTTCAGCGCTATAGGAAGGAAAAAGAAAGCAATAGCTACCCCCTCTCTGCCTCCAACCAGCGCTGCCCGCCGCCGCGTCAACCTCATTCTTTGTTGCGCGCGCGCGCAAGACGCACGTCGGTCATCACAAAAATATTACTTTTTTGTTTATAGTCTTAAAATCAGTGAAATTATAAACGTGAATTAATTCATGAAAACGGTAAAATACCTTCACTATGCAAGTGATACGAATGTTGAAGGTAGACTCACAATTTATCTTTTCTCTTAGTGATGAAAAGTATGCAAGTTATTCACAAAGGCAAACTGCCTTATATTTGCCTCGAGTCAATACGAGATATTGACCAATGGTACATTTTTCCCGAGCCAATACGTGATATTGGCCAGTGAATTTTTTTTCCCGAGTCAATACGAGATATTGACCAGTGATACTTTTATGCGTTAATACGAGATATTAACCATCATTTTACAATAAACTGCCGAATACTTGCCTCGAGTCGATACGACCTGCTTTTGTGAGTTAATGTCTTAATAACGAATCCTTCGTATATTATGATTGAACTCAACTTACAGGTAAGTTTGTTTAATCATTATTAACCGCTTCATATTTTACAAAATATGAATAGATTTGCTGGTGTTAACTGCAAAATATTTGCTTTGAGTCAATACGACATACTTGCTTTTATGAGATATTTTTTCCCGAGTCAATACGTGATATTGACCAGTGATAAGTACTATTATGAGCTAATACGAGATATTAGCCGTAATTTTATAAAACATATATACCTAGATTTGCTGACGTAAACTGCAGATTATTTACTTTAAGTCAATACGAGATACTTCTATGTGTTAATACGAGATATTAACCGTTATTTTACAAATATTAATAAGATATTTGCTATCAAAAATGAAGGCCTAATAATATTGTTGTCACTGATACAGGTATGTACAAGTACTTTTAAATGTTTCGGTTTTCTCGAACAACATTATAAAACAAAATTCTGATTCCTTTTTATTTTTTCTTCGAGAAAAATCAGCAATGATGTTGAACATCAAAATACACTCCCACAAGTGTTAAAGGTGCCCTTATGGTCAGTAAAATTAAAAAAAAAAGAAACATTACCGGCAAATTCATCTCCGATTCGTTGAAAATGAATCATGCTATTATCATGTATTATGCCACTACTGAAAATCGTTCGAACAGTGTCTTTAAAGACCGTCAGCGCGACGACACCGACTGCTCAGTTCTCTCTAAACTTGGGGTCTGCCACAACAACCACAACCATATCTTGGAACACAAGCAGTTGAGCCGAGGTGACGGACAACAATCAGCAGGGCCAGTTTAACGTGTTTCATCAGCCTTGCGGCACCTACCTGCAGCTTCCAGCTCCAAGGGCTACCCGTGATCACCACCGTCGGCACCGTCGCGCTACTGGATCAGAACAAAAGGTCAAAAAGTCTGTACCTTGTCTGTATTTTTAGCTGGTCAGCTAAAATACGTTCTCGATTCGAGTAAAAACTATCAAACGACCGTTATGTGCTTGAGGTTATTTTCCAATACTAATCCTAAGTATTCAGTTAGTTAAATTAAAAAATAAACAAATATATTTTATTTTCTTTACAATAGAAAATAGAACATGTGGGTACTTTCTGAACATTTTATGGAGGATGCTAGAACGACTTAACTCATAACATGTGTCCTGATAATGTCATGGCACAACTATTAGTCCTTGAGAACGGTTGCTTTCACGCACAGCGCAAAAAGTATTGAAGACTAGCGGCCGCCAAGGAAATGTTTCTTGCTATCCCTCAGGAACAATATTTTCCTTTCGGGATTAAAGGTACCGTATGTCTTTCTCTGTAACCCAGACAACGTGTATAAAAATTTCATGATGATCTGTTCAGTGGTTGAGACGTGAGGGTGTAACAAACAAACAAACAAAAGGACTTTTGCATTTTTTATATTAGTAAATATGTTATTAAGTCAATAAACTTCATGAGTTTTGGGTCTTATTCTTTGGCTTTTTCACAGCACTACACAGAATCATCATCTTTACTAGATTTTTAAATCAATAATTTAACCCATTAATTACAGGCTTCAATGCCCTATTAAGATGACACTTATGTCTGGGTATTAATTACCAAAATTTCTCAAATTTTCAAGTATTAGAAACTATAAAAACAATGATTCTAATATTTAAGATCCTCATTAACTATCAAGAAAGTCCCAGCCAAAAATGTAAATTCTTTGGCCTTGTATTGAATTTCTAAAATTAGTAGTATATTGACAAATAAGGACAAACAAAATATTTTTAGAAGAAGTTATTAAAATCAAATAAAATACATTTTAGTGACTTTGTCAGATACTTGGGAACTATTACAGGAGTTTGTACTGTGGTAGCATTACTATTTTAACACTTAAAATTTTAATATTGGACAAGCTTAAGGCTTGTACATATTGAGCATTAATGTTTAACTATTTAGAATAATGAATATAATAATTACGTATACATCGTACTATGTACCTTGTCAACTTTGTATTGTATGGTGGAAAAATAATATTTGTTTTTCTGATACGTTTAAATCAATATGATAAACGAATAGTTTTCAATACTTTCTCCATTGCTTTGACAATAAGACTGCGCAGCAGCCGGTCAAAGTGAGACAATATAAGATTTTCCACAAACCAGGAATAATTGCTGCTCATTAATGACCTGGATCTGCTTTTTGTTATAAAATTCTTCGCATGCCGTGCGTATACTAGCACCGATGGGCTGCTACCCGATGGGCGGCGCCTACCACTGCGGCTGTGCTAGATATAGCTGGGACGCGCACCACGCCGTCTGTCTGCAGGTGCCTATACTGAAGTTTTTGTTGTATATTAATAACACCACTGCCATTTCATAAATGAATCGAATTAGTGGTGTTCATTGCTTGCAATTAAATTAAATTGCTAAATTGCTCGCGAGAAATGGCAGTGTTATGATTAACAATAGGCGTAATAACGCCTCCCCAGCTTTATTTTTCCTTACTTATTTAAAAAAAAAAAAACTTATTTAATTGTACATGACAAAGCCAAATGACATAATAGCTATCACAGCCATGGTTTCTCAATGAAATAAAATAAAAAATTAAAGTTTTTTATTTCTGCAATTACACAATACATTAAATAAACTTATATTATTAAAGCTACCTAGTAAACATAATAATATACTTGTGACAGGCAACTCCATTCCCTCGTTGAAACCTTAATCAACTTGCTGTTAAAGAAATAGCGATGGTAATAGTCACATCAAACGTTAATTTATTTTTATCTGTTCGCAGAAAGAAACATCATACTCGCTGTCAGTTTTCTCTGGCTGCATATTATAAGGCAAACGTTCCTTAGAAAACAAGTTTCTTTAGTCAAGCGTTAGAAGTGTCTATTGATACCTTGCCTCAGTATTTGAATAATACTGCAAGCAAATCTATATTTTTATTGGAAATAGTGCCAAGAAAGAATATCTTATTTTATATAAATTAATGATTTAATAGGATTTCTAAATAACTGCTTTCTAAACGAATCCCAGTATACAATCATTGCTCAGATATCTCCTAATTATTTTAAATCCATATCAGCGGCAATGGTAACCTAAAAAAAAAATTTTTTTTTTTTGATTTGTTTGTTACACTACCGTTACATTACATTACCGTTAGATACCGTTGGATCTTACAATAGTTTAAGTTTACCTGTTGAACTTACTCCCAAATAACTTACATTTTGAACAATTAAGCACACATTGGTCACCTTGTTAGCCTTGGCTACAAGTGAATGAATACAGATCATGTACTTAATTCAATTAAGCAACTCAGTATTGTATTATATTATCTGAGGTAACACAGTAAGATTTGGCGAAATAATTTCTTATTTAAAATTTAAATGACAGATGTTTAATCACATCTTCTGTAAGTCTCAACTTGTGGAACTTTCCATTCTTTGAGTTTTTATTTCTGTAATAAAATTATTTGTGTTTATTAATAAAAATATCTTAAATATTATCGCCCTTATGAACTAACACAAACCCCCCCCCCCCCCCCCCCAAAAAACTTATCAATGCTGCCTCGTCACAAACATTCGGCCGATTGATAAAATTTATAATGGAGGAATGTTACACCGATTTTTTTATCAATTTCATTACCTGTTTATCATGTTGTGTGACATGTGGTTACATCGGCGCGGCGGCCAAGTTGCTGCCATTTGTGACGAAAAATTTGTTCAATTACTAGTCTGTGTGTCGAATTTTCTGTGGATGCTATTCGCAATCTGCTGTTTGGACTGGGCAATCGACAATATTTGCGAGTTTCCAGGATACGGGCTCTAATTTTGCAGAACCGACATTGTAATAAAACAATTTTTTATCATGTTGCAGTTGCAGTGCAGGAGCACTGACTTATTTTTATCTTATTTAACTAATCCTTATAACAATTTAATGTGTGTTCACTTAACCCTTGTTTATTTATATAAACAAACAAAGGTTCCTCTAATAACATTGATATCTTCTCTAAACATCCTACTTTGTAACAAATTAAATCTCGGGAGATGAAGACGGGATAATTTAATGATCAAACGAACTTACCCTAAGTGAAGTTCGATCTTAATTATCCCGTCTTCATCGAAGAGATTTAAAGTCCCAACCCGCCCTTGCTAGTTGTTTGTTTAACAACCGTATCCCTATAATAGATGGAGATATCAATGTATTTACTTACTACTCCAAACTGAATGAGGTTGACGCGGCGGCGGGCAGCGCTGGTTGGAGGCAGAGAGGGGGTAGCTATTGCTTTCTTTTTCCTTCCTATAGCGCTGAAGACGTGCGATATAGTGCGAGTGTATAGCAGAGCTACTACTTTGTAACAAATTAAATCTCTTCGATGAAGACGGGATAATTAAGATCGAACTTCACTTAGGGTAAGTTCGTTTGATCATTAAATTATAAATGCGAAAGTCCGTTTGTTTGTTTGTTACGCCTTCACGTCTCAACTACTGAACCGATCATCATGAAATTTTGCATACACGTTGTCAGGGGTACAGAAAAGGACATAGGGTACCTTTCATCCCGAAAAAAAGTATTGTTCCCGAGGGATAGCATAGAAACTCTCCACGCAGACGAAGTCGCGGGCGGCCGCTAGTCATTGATAAAAAAACACGCAGAAACAACAGCAAAAAGCGAAATAGATGGACTCTTTGTAGTGAGTAATATACTTGTTACTGGTTAGTATGATCGCACGCGTAGTACGTTCACCTTCGCTCGGTTGCATTGCATAGTAACGATTGTTTGAGCTCTTGCAGTCCTCAACCTTGGTTCCGTTATGGTTATGTCAACATTGTCAACTATTGCACATAGTAACTACTTTAGACTAGTTTTCAGAACCACGTAAATTAAACTTTTTACGTAAATCTCACTTTTCCATTCCGTAGAAAACTTAAAAAGGCAAACGTCAAATAATAATTTTAAATAATATCGACTTAAAAAAACTCAAAAACAGCAGGTTCATAGAAGTGGTTATTTGCTTGTCGTTTATTTTATTATGGATTAAAATATTGAAAACAAAATGGAATACCGTGGATTGGGGTACTTTGATCAGTTTTGAAATTCAAATGGCCGTATTTTCTCAAAAACAAACATACCGAAAATTTAAAAAAATTGAGAGTATCGGTTTTTTTACATATTTTAAGATTATAGTGAGAAAACAAAACTTTAAGCATCTGTTTCTCAGAAAAAAAAAAATCTGCTGATGAACTTTAAACCGATTTTGGGGCTTCTTTGATCACCCTATATTTTATAACGGGATTTGAAAGTAAACCCTTAAATAAGCATAATAAAAAAATAAAAATAAAAATCGGCCAGCAGGTTTTTGCGCTAAAGCTATTCATAGATTTTGGGGTTATTTTGATCAATTATACTAATTGTTTATTAAATAGAGTATTGGTAGAACCTAAATCTAAATCAGTTAAAACAAATCATTCATTCCTTAGTTTTCAATTTTCATCATTAAAATTACCATAATCAACATTACAACAACAACATGATCAATGTCACCCCTCATAGATCATTGATCAAAGTAAACCCGTCCTCTGAACAAAGACACCCCTGATTGTTTTTAAACATTTAAATAGATACGAAATCAACAAAAACACTTTTTCAAATGAGTTTCACATTCCTGAAAGTGTATACTTTTAGATAAAACTAACAGCAATAATCTAAATATGGTAGAATTCTAAGTGTATTAAGAGTTTTTCTTATCTTGAAAATAGCTTGTGACCAGTACACTTCTAAAAAAATTATTATAACTAAAACACCTGAGGACAGTAAACTGTATGGTCGCTATATGCTTTTCGCACCATCAGTGCCGCCAGCTTTACAAAAAAAACCACTTGAAAACGTTCAGAAACCAAGAAAAAAATGTTTTTTTTTTATTCGAAGTTGTTATCAATATAACCCCGTAATGTCAAAGTACCCCCAATCCACGGTACCTATAATTATTGTAACGGCACATTCGTAAATTACGTGTTCATCAAAAGATAAATTAACTATGTACCTATGTAGTACCTACTATAACGGTACACGTAGCTGATTAAGAACTGTTTATAATTAAAATTAGAATAATTATTTAGTTCAGTATAACTCAGTTTTATTTTATCTTTGAAACAATCGCAACGGAATCCGTGAAATAAAAAAATTACATACTTACGTTCAAAAGTAGAGCAGTAAAACTATATTTTTTTTTACATTAATTTCTGGTTCTTAGCGCATTGAATAATATTCAAAAATTAAAATGGTATCACTTGTGAAATAACAAGGAAATAACGTAACGTGAATCTTAAAAATAAACCTCTGGTTTTCAAGAAACGGGACCGGTTTAATTTTTTAAACCGTTGTGCGTTGTTTTTTAAGCTAATACCTATGTAGGTTTAAGTTATTTTTGTTTTCGTTATTCCATCAACGACCGGCTTTTTTAAATTGCTACGGAGAACATATCGGTTTGTTAATTTTAGAAAAAATACTTCCGCGCAAAAAGTTTCTCAATACTTAATTGAATAATGCTTCATATTACGAAGTTCACTTATTATAATTATGCGAAAACAATCTTATTTTTACTTAATAATATACTAGGAGAAATAACGGTTTAGTAATTAAAAACAATCTTTTAGAATATTATGCAAAAACAATAGCGGCCGCCCGCAACTTCGTCTGCATGGAAAGGTTTTTTGCTATCCCTTGGGAACAATACTTTTTTTCGGGATGAAAGGTATCCTATGTCCATCTCTGTAGCCCTGACAACGCGTATGCAAAATTTCATGATTATCAGTTTAGTAGTTAAGACGTGAAGGCGTAACAAACAAACAAACAAATAAACAAACAAATAAACAAACAAACAAACGGACTTTCGCATTTATAATATTAGTAAGGATAATACTAGGAGAAATAAGATTGCCAATCACTGGGGCACAAAAATATTTATAGCGGTATGTTTTGTCCTTAGAAAATATAGGCAATCACTTTTAATAAAAGCTATTGAAATAACTATTTTAGTTTTATATAATGATATAAATTGGTATAGCACTTAAGCTTTCTAAATTGCACAATAGTAGATTGTTATACAAGACGCTAAAATGACCCATTGCATACGAGGTAGTTTTATTCCCGAGCTTTAGCGAGGGAATAAATAGAAACCGAGTTACAATGGGTTTTAGCGTCGTGTGTTACACTCTACTTTTCACTACGATTGCAAAAAAATAAAATCCAATATTAAATACCTATAGTTTATACTTCCGTAAACGAATCCACTCGTTTTTCTATCCTCCACTTCATAAACTTTTCATACAGTATTTAAATAAATGATTTGTGCTTGACGGCAAAAGATTAAAATTATTTCTATCCTATTACTTACTTACAGTCACACAATTCAATCAGTTTGGAATTAGAGAAAAATTCTGAAGATTTCGCGCCAGTGCCTCTTTTGATTTCTACTGTAGCAGCTAAGAAACACAATGCACGCATTTTAAACTAAAAGTCACAGAGTATAAATAAGTCTATGATTTCACCGAAGAGATCGCTGCTTTTAGTTCCATTTTCAAAAATCGAGCGAGTTTTTATTCGTAATTATGAATAAATACTTTTTCGTTTTAGTAGGTTCATTGGTAATAGACAAACATTAAAAAAGAAAAAACTTTATCCCCGAGGGGTATTTACGCTATTTTATCCTGACTCTTGTACCTTACAATGACGGACTTTTTGAGCAAGAGGAGTGAAAAATAAGTTTTTATTTATGCAGAGTCAAAATATGCAACATAAATGGCCGCATTTGATATCCATTGATTGAGTTGACGCAAAAGATTGATATTTTAAAAGACCATGTTATTTTTTTTCTCTTTCTACGCACTCCTGATAAAAAACGTTTTGACAGTAACAGCACAGTATAATATATTAGTTAAAAGAAACTTAGAAAAAACGGCAAATTTTCAGTCATCCTTTTTTTTAGGTTAGGTCTTTCATATTGGCTTATTCCCGTTGTTGTCCACCTTGGCCCCCACTGGGAGATATCGGGAAATAAAGTATGGACGGTCTTTTCCCATTGTCCCCTACATATCGGGAAGAAATGTATGGAAAAAACCTTTTTTTCCCGAATAGGCCTTGATATTGAGGAAAGAACCTGTAAAAACAAATAGAAAACATTTAAAAGCATTTAGAAAGCAAACAGCAACATTTAGATAGTCTCATTTGAATGTGTATCAAATTCATGCCAATACGAAACTAATTGGACTTCACATTGTGCACTCATTTTGTTGTTATCGTTGTTGCAAATCATCCTTATAGTCGGTGGACTTTGTCATTTACATTACTCATTTTATACATAACAATTGTGTTAGTAGTTATTTCAGATACAAACGCTATGATAAGAGCTCCTGTTTCATAATACAGAAGTTTACAGGATGTTCAGTAATACTCGTATGCACAATCACGAATATGGTAGATAGGATACCGTGGCTACAACGCTGGAAAATTTATTAAAAGCCCGAAAACCACCACTTGACTGAATCAATAGTAGGTATATTTGCAAACAGTGGCGGATCCAGGATTTTGGTTTGGGAGGGGCTGAACGTAGGTGAGGGCAGGCTTTACCAAGGTAACCAACAGATTTGTTGGGGTGAACCCAAATGATTTGGGGGAGGGGGGCTTGAGCCCCTTAGCCCCCCCCCCCTGGATCCGCTAGTGTTTGCAAACCTGACCCCCTAGCCAAAGTAACATTTGCAAATCTTCGTTATCGCTTCGCTTTCGAAACATGTATGGAATTGACATAAGGTTTCGTTAACTATCGAATTTTAAGACGTCAAATCCATACATTTTTCGGAGCGAAACGATAGCGAAAACTTGTAAAATGTGACATTGGCTACAGGCTGATGGATGCGATTATTCCCAGGAGTCCCCTCTAACACTGTCCCCCGGGGTGATTAAAACTCGAGTACCTATATTCCATACAAGTAAAAAAACTCGGCTATCGGTGGTTTCCATACTTTATATGTAATAAGTAATTTTCCGGGGTTCCCACGAGTTATACTTTGGGATTATACCAATTTTATTTGTAGATAAAAACAATTGTTTCCATAACTAAAATTAATCAATAAAATATACCTATATAAAACTTTTTCGTAATGTGTAGCTAAACGGTTTAAAACCTTGACTTTGAACTTGTTAAGTATGAATCATAGTGTTCGCAGCAGGTTTAATACTGGTCAATGTGTCAGTTATCTTACTTTACGAAGCAGTACCGTAAAATCTATGGCCCATTGAAAAAACTACGAAAACATTTCCTAATGTCACAAACCAAGACAAAAAACCGGACTTAATCGAAAGCTTTTCGGTGTCACTAAAATAACTTCTGAGATACATACCTACTTATTTAACTTGTATTTCTTCATTAGCATTTATTACTCATTTTATGGCAGTGTCTTCACTTTCTATGTCGGCACTCTATGACACAGCGTCCCATTTGAGCGCGGCGATATTTCGATAGCCTAGTAAATGATATTACAAGGTTATTGGTATTCTCACTCACATCACATTGTGTTTTATCTGGAATAGCAACAATTTGACTTTAAATTTATAGTAAAGGTTATCTTGGGATACTGACACTGATCGTCGCCTTTCAACCTTTCAAGTTGTATGCAAATCCATTACACCCGCTCGAGGCGGGAGAAAAGTTGTATGAAAATCCATTACTCCCGCTGTTTGTAAAACCATCAAGCCCAGTCAGTTTAGTATTTTGCCATAAAATTTTCATTTCAATTTTATGGTAAAAACATAAAATACTCTTAGAAAGGCAGCGAGCGCTCTTTACTACTCATTTCCATTCGACGCATGGCTGTCCAAAGTCCTTTCGAAAATACGGCCCCATGTTTTGCGTCCTCTGAAGGCCGCGCGTAGCTAAGTTATACGCGCACCTCGTGTGTTTGGATTGGACACACCTTTGTTTTGATTTCCGATTTCGCATATTAAACGGTACATACTTATTATTTCTGTCTGTTATAACTTTTCAATGTTTTTAATGGTTAAAGTATGTGTCGTGGGAAAAGAGAAGTAAATACCCTCGTGTAACAAAACAATAAGCTTATTGTTACTAGATTTTCACAATATAAGAAAACATGTAACAATAGCCTCTCTATACACAACTACTTATTGGTCTTTTTAATGTCATTAATACATAAAGAACATTTAAATAATAGATTAGGATTAGACCTGCGAGGAATCCACTTTTAAATTCATCGTAGATTTCACGAGCAACTGTGGTGAACAGTAGGAAATTACAAAGTCAAGTGTAGTGTCAAATTGAATTTAAATTATCATTCAAACGATTTCCGACAACCAGTGTGCAAAATAATATTTGTCGCTTTTATTAGACTCTGTGCAACATTTAATTTATAAAACTCGCATCCAATGCCAAATATAGTGTAATATTAATTTCTTAATTGGTCTAACCGTGTAAAACAACTTTTAGGCATTGCAACAGATTAACATACATTTTGTAAGACAGAGTATAAGTTTGTTAATATTGCCTGTTGCAAATTAAACGGACAATGCTGACTGTGTGTGACTTTTAATGATAAGTGTATTATGAACATTTTTCATAAATATGTTTTCACTCCTCTTGCTCAAAAAGTCCGTCATTGTAAGGTACAAGAGTCAGGATAAAATAGCATAAATACCCCTAGGGGCTAAAGTTTTTTCTTTTTTAATGTTTGTCTATTACCAATGAACCTACTAAAACGAAAAAGTCTTTATTCATAATTACGAATAAAAACTCGCTCGATTTTTGAAAATGGAACTAAAAGCAGCGATCTCTTCGGTGAAATCATAGACTTATTTATACTCTGTGACTTTTAGTTTAAAATGCGTGCATTGTGTTTCTTAACTGCTACAGTAGAAATTAAAATAGGCACTGGCGCGAAATCTTTAGGATTTTTCTCTAATTCCAAACTGATTGAATTGTGTGACTGTAAGTAAGTAATAGGATAGAAATAATTTTAATCTTTTGCCGTCAAGTACAAATCATTTATTTAAATACTGTATGAAAAGTTTATGAAGTGGAGGATAGAAAAACGAGTGGATTCGTTTACGGAAGTATAAACTATAGGTATTTAATATTGGATTTTATTTTTTCGCAATCGTAGTGAAAAGTAGAGTGTAACACACGACGCTAAAACCCATTGTAACTCGGTTTCTATTTATTCCCTCGCTAAAGGAATGGCAATGGGTCATTTTAGCGTCTTGTATAACAATCTACTATTTTATGTTTTGGCATTAAATAAAAATTTAGTTTTATGGCAAAAATACTGAAATGACTGGGCAAGATGTTTTAGAGTTTGATCGTAAGTATGTATTTTTTTCCTTTTCTATATGCACAGTACAGATTCAGACATGTAGGTATATCTACGATTATTGAAAATTTATGTACACATCGAGGGGAGTAATTGCACTTTCTTTTGAGTGATGCCATGCCATACCATAGTGCTTTATACTTCACCTACAAGATAATAAAAAATTCTGAAAATGTTTATGAAAGAAAATTGCTACAATATGGCGTCTTGCCACCCCAGACACTCCATACAACCGCCCCGTTATAATAACTTACACATACAGAACAGACGAGCAATTCTTGTATATATATATAAATTTATTTCTGATATCTCGGAAACGGCTCTAACGATTTCGCTGAAATTTGGTATATGTGGGTTTTCGGGGGTAAACAATCGTCTTAGTCTTATGTTTGGGAAAACGCGTGTTTTCGAGTTTTCATGCGTTTTTCTTTCGACGCAGTTTATGGTCGCTAATTTCGTCCTCCCGGCCACTGTCCGTCTGTGTTACGGGTTCAAATCCCGCTCGGTGACTTACTTTTGTTTTTTTATATGTTCAAGTTTATACACCACCATATACATATATAAATAGTAATAACCGAGCAAGGCTCGGTCGCCCAGGTACTTATTACTAATACACATATGAGTTTTTCTACTTTTCTATGAAAAATATATCGTACTTGACCATTTTTTGACATTTCATTAAATATTCTTTATCTCATTTTTGGCCCCGACGCACCGTTTCCAAGATATTTGCATTATTGTGTTATTTCAAAATAGGTTGAATAAGTATAGTACATTCGGTTCGGTATCTTTATTTAAAATAAAAAAACGTAATCGTTGGCATTATGACATTACGATTAAAATCAACAAAAACAGCGGGAGTAACGGATTTTCATACAACTTTTCTCCCGCCTCGAGCGGGTGTAATGGATTTTCATACAACTTTTCTCCCGCCTCGAGCGGGTGTAATGGATTTTCATACAACTTTTCCTCCCGACTTTTATTGCTTATATGGAAATAAAGAAGAGCTTTCTGCTTCGTTTTTTGAAAAGTATTGAGTGGTTTCCGAGCATGTGTAGTATAAAGATTCCCCAGAGAGTTGCGTCGATCGACTAGCCACCAACCATTTTCTAAGCATGTTTTCTTTCTAATACATAAGTAATCTAACCAAAACGACCGGTGTGGCGCCATACATTAGCAACCCATAATGTGAAAGTCAGTATTCGAGAATGATCTCGTGGTTGAACAGAAGTGGGACCACCGCGAATGGCACAGAAGCGGGTCGAATGCCCCTGATTGCCCCATGCATACCCTATGCAATCTATCGGTATTACCTTGAAGTTAGTAGGTACTAATTCATTATCAAACATTGCAACAGTACGTGAAGAGCAAATCGCAATACAGATTTTATGTAAAGTTCGAAATATTCTTAAGAAGGAATCGCTTTCATAATAAGTATATGATTTACTTACAGTGCTTTTATTGCATTTTTTTAAACCTTGTACAGTAATCTTTATAATAACGTGGAAAAACGAAGCAAATGCTACTTTTTTCTCCCAGTTTTAGGGTTTTAAATGTACTCCTAATAATAACTATTGTAATAACGCTCGCATTGCTGTCTCGTATACTTGACCTTGCTCAGGTAGGCGCAGAGTTAACGGTTTATAAGCACACCGTTGGAGGTGAAAGTCGCAACACTACAACTGCCTTATCTATATCTGGTTCGAAAGCATGGCGTATGAACTATTTTAGTACCTCTCGGAGTTTTTGCACTAACACACATTTGTGACCTTGTTCGAAGTGATCTGCGATCGACAAACTAAATTGCAAAACTGTAGGGATGTAAAAACTCTACATTTTCTAAAATAATAAAGCTTGATTGAAGATCCTCAGTACGATTTTTTACGGTTTTCCCTCATCTGAAACTTGATTAAAAATGTCAGTAAAACTCGCCCCTAACGAATGTTAAGACTGTATATACGCATTTCAAAGAAATTGGCGTTTTTCCAAACAAGTTATCTAAAGAATTAAAGCATTACTATTGATGTAAACGTTAGTTTTAGGAAGCAAAATTCTTAAATTAGTGCCGTATAGAGAGAAAAACATAATAAATTATCAGGTATTTTAAAACAAAGACAATCTGTTCAAGTGGAATTCCAAATTTGCTTGTCAGAGGTATTTTTCAAACACGTTTCAGCTGTAACAAATAATAATGCGACTCATATTTATTTTTTTATTTATTGTTTGTATTGTCAAGGAGTGCCCTATAGAAAGAAAATTTAAAAAAATGATTTTAATCACAGAGAAATAAAATATTAAAAAATGCTCAAATAGGTACAATTTGACATGTTTTTTTACTGGCATTTACAGATTTTAAAGTAATTTATTATTATCCTTAGAAATAATGAGGTATTTGTTTATTGTATTGAGTATTTTGTATATACTTATATCTAATATATAATTTAATACGAATTTTCAAAGTTCGCCCTCATTACGGTTCGCGCAGAGATGTTTCGATCATTTGTATGGAAAATTTAAAAATGGAACGTGATGCGCGTCTACAGCCTTAAATGTGTTTATAAAATATAATAATCAAGATATAATTTTTAAAGTATAATTGTTGTTCAGTATGATCATTAACTTTTATATTTTAAGAAATACAATACACGTTTAATGTAAAAAAAGACGTCGTCAAATTATAATGAAGGTCGCTGAAAAATGGGCCCCATTTATTTGTGTTTAGTTGTTGCTGTGTGCTTGAACTGTGTAGTTGTAGAATTAATTAGTATTTAAATTTTTACGTAAGTAGGAAATACAGATTTAGATTCGTATACAATGCGATAGTCGATAATGTGAATGTGGCAAACTTGACTGTAATACTGTTTAATAATACTATTTTTTTTATTACAACACAAGGTAAATTGTTTGTGATAAGGTAGAGTCTGTCTAAAAAGTCAGGTTACCTGAGAAATTATTAAATTATTTAAAAAAACTTATACTGGTAACCCTGTTGGTGCTGTAAAAATTCTAATTGAATTTTGAAACACAACATAGAATTTTGACAGCACGAACAGGGTTACCAGTTTAATTTTTTTAAATTAATTTAATAATTTCTCAGGTAAACTGACTTTTTAGACAGACTCTAGTAACAGCTTGGTGGAAGTAACACGAAGAAAGAAGTTCTTCGATTTAAAAGGGTCGATATTTTGACATAGCTGAATTACTTAGTCATATCCCTTTTCCGTAAAGTTCATCAGGAAGCAACTATATCACACGTACGATTTTTTTATATTCAGTTTTACTAATTGACATGCGATATTCAGCGTAATCTTTAAAGGATTGAATTTCACCTGTCGTTGCCCCACCTTGAACTCTTAAGACGGATATAAATTCGAAATAAAGAGTGAAGTAAGAGATAGTAATTAGTACGATTATAATTCCATACTCCATAAGAGAAATGCATTAACTGCATTTACCAGCAAATTATACTTTACGTTCGTTGGTATGTAAATAATCAAGGAAATATCAATCAGAATTGTGGTTGATTGAAGGTTTTCAACTTACTATTCCATCCAATAAGAGGTTTTTGACTTAATTTGGAGTGAAATATAGTTTTCAATGACTAGGCACAACTGTTAACGACTAAAAAAAAAAGCAGTAATAATTCTGTAAGGTTAGCGACAAACAGATCCAAGTTCGAGGCAAAGAGCATAAATATTTTGTTATGTTTTTGGTTTTAGTTCGATGCTCAAAAGTGACATAACGTACTTTGGAAGAACTACAATTTGGCAAATTGTAGGTTACAACCAGACCACAACCAGCAGGGCTACCAACTTAATTGCCTTCAAATTGCTATAGTTTATTACGTCAATGCACTGTGCGTCCTTGTTATTGTGTTATATATGATAAGGACGGACAGTGCATCACATCGCTTATACACGATTAGCCATTTCCAGCTTGCAAGATTAAGTTTCAGTACAATAATATGATTATAATGTATAGCTGACCCGACAGACGTTGTCCTGTCTTAGTTATGATTTATAAATATTGAATTCGAATTTTATACGACATTAAGTTTTTGTACATCCTCTTTGACAAACGTCATTAGGTTACATAAAAATTTTATATGGTCCAAGGTCCAAATTAAATTTTATATACACGCTGAAATTTTAATCATTTGGTTCCCGCCGTGGGGTGGTTCCACTCATGATTACAAGCAACTTTTACTATGGGGCCAACTCTCCTGCTCGCAAAAAAAAATCAGCTGTTCCATACAAAAGTGCAGTACCTACTCGACCTTAATGTATGGAACAGCTGATTTTTTTTTGCGAGCAGGAGAGTTGGCCCCATAGTAAAAGTTGCTTGTAATCATGAGTGGAACCACCCCACGGCGGGAACCAAATGATTAAAATTTCACGCTGTATTATGGTGGTTAAGTATTTACAATTTTCCGCGCAATTATCTTTATTTTTTCTTTCATAAGAACCTTCTTCAGATAATAACAAACACAACAAAAAAATAATTTGCGAAATCGGTTCAGCTGCTCTCGAGATTTGCGCTTAGCAAGACATTCAGCGATTCATTTTTATATATTTTTTTTTTATTTTTTTTTATTAATATAATCCACTGCCTCTGACAAAGGTCAAAGTCTATTTTAACATTTTCTTAGTTTCTACTTACATTTTTCTTATTCTTATCTACTATTATATTCTTATTTATGAAATTTTCTATTCATTTTTTTTTTTTCTTATTTCCAAGTCTCTTATTTATTATTACATTATTATCTTATTTATTTAATGTCATTTTTTCTACTTACTACATGATTTTTCTTTCTTATTCTATTACATCTTATTTTCTGAAAACAAACTTTTCTTATTACAACTTCCTTACTTACTGCTTATAGTTCTTTTCTATTTTTAATTTTTATATTACAGATTACCAGTTTTCTGAATGGCTATATCAATGCTTCTTTTTAACACGTTTTTATTAGGTTGCTTTCCGTTTGTTTGTTTGTCCGCAAAGTTTGCGAACGATTTTAAACTAGCTTCCCGATGAGCTAGAGACTTGAAACTTTGAACATAGGTCAGAACTGGAATACAATGCAATATTATGGTGTCATTGAGCTGATCTGATGATGGAACTGGAAGAAGGCCACAGGAACTTAATGATGAAACCATACAACCCCATTGTGATTAGGCTTGTTAGAATCGTCTTGACGAGTACTCTGATGGCAGATAAAGTCCAGGGTCTGATGATGAAGCTGGAAGGCCATGCCAAAGGAACTCAATATTGAAACCGTGCAATCCCATCGAGTTTGGGCTCATTTGAATCGTCTTGATGAGTACATTGTTGGGAAAAAGTGTCCGAGGATCTGATGATGGAGCCGGAAGAAGGCCATAGGAACTCTTTGATAAAACCACGCTACCCCATCGAGTTTGGGCTCGTTTGAATCGTCTTGACGAGTACTTTGTTGGGAAATAGTGTCCGAGGATCTGATGATGGAGCCGGAAGAAGGTCATAGGAACTCTATACTAAAACCACGCTACCCCATCGAGTTTGGGCTCGTTTGAATCGTCTTGACGAGTACTTTGTTGGGAAATAGTGTCCGAGGATCTGATGATGGAGCCGGAAGAAGGCCATAGGAACTCTTTAATAAAACCACGCTACCCCATCGAGTTTGGGATCGTTTGAATCGTCTTGACGAGTTCTGTTGGGAAATAGTGTCTAGGGTCTGATGATCGAGCCGGAAGAAGAACACTGGAACTCGGTAATAAAACCACGCAACCCCGTCGAGTTTGGGCTCGTTTTAATCGCCTTGACGAGATGTTTGTTGGAAAATAGTGTCCACTGTCTGATGATGGAGCCGGAGGAAGGCCAATGGAACTCTATAATAAAACCATGCAACCTCATCGAGTTTGGGCTAGTTTGAATCATCTTGACGAGTTCTTTGTTGGGAAATAGTTTCCAGGGTCTGATGATGGAGCAGGAAGAAGGGCGCTGGGACTCTGTAAGAAAACCGTGCAACCCCATCGAGTTTGGGCTCGTTTGAATCGTGTTGACGAGTTCTTTGTTGGGAAATAGTTTCCAGGGTCTGATGATGGAGCCGGAAGAAGGGCACTGGGACTCTGTAATAAAACCATGCAACACCATCGAGTTTGGGCTCGTTTGAATCGTTTTGACGAGTGCTCCGATAGGAGATGGTATATTTTTAGTCTTAGCTCGTTAACTAAAAAGCATAAAATAATAGTTTACTGAAAAAATTTTTTTTTAAAAACACGTTTTAAAAACGGACTAAATTATTACAAAAAGATCGGACTAAAAATATTAAAACGGACAAGTAAAAACAAACTAAAAAGTAAAAAATAAATTCTTCTGTAAATATTTATAACCCTAATAACCTAAGTATACCTACCTACAGAAATTTTAAACCTTAAAACGTGGGGCGCGTTTTGTAAAATTTATCATCGATATTGTCTATAGCATGCGCCCCACGTTTTTTGGTTTAAAATTTTTTGGTTTAAATTTCTGTTAAATTTTACTTAGGTTATTAGGGTTATAAATATTTACAGAAGAATTTATTTTTTACTTTTTAGTTTGTTTTTACTTGTCTGTTTTAATATTTTTAGTCCGATCTTTTTGTAATAATTTAGTCCGTTTTAAAAACGTGTTTAAAAAAAAATTATTTGCTATACAGCAAGACAAAAAATGTAACTATAGGTACATATATTATAAACTTGGCAAGTTTGAAGAGGTTACGAAAGCTTTGAGTTAGGTAGTAGTAGGGACCCAGGGCACAACAATGACAAACCACTCGCGGCAGTGATTGGTTTTGCTAAAATTAATTTGATGATTTGCTTTTGAAGAAAAGCCTAATTCATTCGAAATGTTTGGTTAAGTAAGCTAGCTAGGGTTTCCTAGGATAGCGGTGCCGTCATATTACGGCCGTAATATAGCGGTGTTGAATGTTGTCTATGTAAATAATACGGCGAAACCGTAACGTCAGAAACCGCGCCGTATTGCTTACATAGACAACGTTCTACGCCGCTAAATTGCGGGCGTAATATGACGGCACTGTCATTGACATCCTAGGAAACCCTAGCTTAAGGCGATCATTTACAATTGAAGAAAAAAAATGAAGAAATTAAAAAAAATATTATACTTAGTTAATTTCTTTCCCTTACATCTTCGAGCGGAACAATGACGCATGTTTTAAATACATTCAATTATATCTCATTAATTATGCCATCGTTTAATACCTAAAGTAGCTGTGCGTAATCATAATATGACTTACTGACAGCTGCAGTAGGAAATTATTAATTTATGTTTTGAATTATCTTGTCTTGTATCAGTTTTGAATTACCTTTATTACTAAATGCATAAATAAACTTATTACAACACATATGAACAAATCTAAAGAATCTTCTTCCTTGTATTTTGGCTAGAGCAAGTTTTTTTTTAAATTGAAATTCTATGAACCAAATGCATAATAATTAACGTTACTGATGAAACATTTCAGTAGAAAGGAGATTAACGAGCTATAAAATAAAACAGATTGTTAAAAAAGTAATTTACTAAAACAAATTTTATTTGTTGCAGGTACCTAATTCAAAATGGATTTGGAGTTTCGGAACCTTAAGTACACAGTATCAAGTCCCATTTCGAAAGGTAAGTTTCGCATTCAGCAATTAAAAATTATAATTTTAAAAAAATAGTTTTTATGACAAAAGTTTTTTTTTACTTTAATTATTATATTCTGCTTTTTAGTCAATGAGCTAAAACTAAAAAGAAATATTTATAAAAAATACGTTTTTAAAACGGAATACGAAGTAATAATAGTTTTTTTTATGATTTGTATAGATAAATTCTAAAATGGTTATGAATTACACTATTTTATTTACTTTCGTATTGTTCATAAGCCTTTTTCTTAATATTTAAGGGTTTTAAAATGAGGCCTTATTCGAGTCCTGCCACTGTTGAAAACATTTTAAAATAATTTTAGATTCTTCACTCTTAATGGAGGTAAGGTTTTAAATTCTTTTTGTATTGCAGTTAAATGGAAAGTTGAAAACAGATATATCTCAAAGTGTAATTTAGAGGAAGAGAAGGAATTTTCCAAGAAAAATACTTTGTTACTGTATTTTATACCTACACAGTGATTTGATGACTAGCTAATATTATGACTTTCGTGAAAGTTAATGATGTCTGTGCTATAACCATTAGCGAATAAAAAAGGAGGTAATTTACTGCAAATGCAGATAATGCTTGCCATTATTGTCATTGTTTTCATAAGACTTCTTTTCTTATATAAACGCAAAAAAATAATACACAACGGGTAGGTATTATAATTATAATGGTGTTATGAAAAACCTAAAAGGAAAAAGGAGCGCGAATTTAACTGGTACCTACATACTTCGCTACTTATCCCATTACTGTCAACTATACTATCCCCGCAAATTGCTAATGAACCTGGCAGCCATTTTATTAACGTAAAAAACGAAAAACAATTGTAATTTTTTATATACCTAGACCCTACCTTACTACCTATTTTGTTGAAAATAATAATTCAATAATTAATGTATTAAAATACCTATTAGAATTTTATTATTATAATATGTCATTTTTTTGTTGCGGATGACGTCAACGTCGATGTAAATGTGACAAGGTTCCATCGTATTACCAATGTGCAGGGTTAGTACCACGGTAATGGTATCTACATTACATACATTACTTTGACTTATACACAGAAGCAACAAGATTTAATAATGCGTGTTGCAAAAACAAGTGAATTAATTTTCTCCTTAAGTTCAATTAACCATTCTTATTTCCCTCCTTGTCTGAATATACTTACGGTATTACAATCACTCTGACTAAAAAGATGGGTATGGTATACTCCATAAACTTAATAGCGAAAAATTTTCTAAGTCTATGGGTATACTCATAGAAATAGAATGTCAAAGAACAACAATGTCAATAAACAGGTGATCCGAAAACGAATGCATACATTTTATATGAGATTCATAAAATATGAGTATTATATGGCAAAGGAAATCAATAAACTATGTTCCATACTGTTTTTCCGTCGATAAACGAATAAAAGTAGCGAAATTTGGTTTTAGAGAAATGTGTGGCAATATTTTATTTACCTGTGAAAAGTGTGATTATTTCTTATTGTCACATCACAATTACTTAGAGCAAAAGACACCATGGCTCCACGATACCTTTATTTTAAATTCTAATTAAGATTTACAAATATTTTAAACAAACTGTGATTGCTCATTTGCTAGGCGGGACGCTAGGGGCTCTTACTGTAAAAAATGTTGGCACATGTCACTTGATCCTTTGTCTCTTTTTTACATAGACCGTGTCCGTATGATGTTAACTTCTCTTTTCCACGCTTTGTTGGTCTTCTTGAGCGCAGCGAAAATTTTTCTATGTCTATGGGTATACTCATGTAGAGTGTGGGCATAAAACTACAGTTATTATTAAAACCAATGGAAGTAACACCATAAATAAACTGACCCCCTAGCCAAAGTAACATTTGCAAATTTTTGCTATCGCTTCGCTTCGAAACATGTATGGATTTGACGTTTTAAAATTCGATAGTTAACGAAACCTTATGTCAATCCCATACATGTTTCGAAAGCGAAGCGATAACGAAAATTTGCCAATGTTACTTTGGCTAGGCCCTCTGGTTTCAATATTTAACTATGATTTGTGGCTGTCAGTAAGATGAAATTATGAGTGTTTACCTTGTGTTTACTAACGTGTCTTCAGACTTGCTCAAATTGTAAATAAACATTGTGCAAGTCGCGAACATTTTCACAACTATTCACTAATGTGATGCAAAGCTTTTTTTTCTTGTCTTTACGTATTTTTGACCTTGGCATGGTCGCGTTATGCAATTTATTATCGTAAATGTAAATACGCTCGATATTACTAACTTAGGAATCCGTTACCTATTTGGGTTAATAACAACTTTCATCTGTGAACTTTCGAATGTAAAGTTGAAAAAAATAGAATCTTGTTTATTGTACAAGTTTTGTTGCTTTTTATTTTTGCAAAAAAACAAACATTGTTTTTTTTTTTATTTTTAATGTTATTATTTTGCCCTGTTTTTATCAAAACTTACAAGTCTTGTACTTTTTAAAAACATACATTTTCCTAATGAAAATAATTATTCCACAGATCCGTTTATCAAAACACATTAAATTGAACGCAACAAATGTGTTTGTTTATTTAACTAATAAGTATGTTTTCACCCTTATATTAGTTATTTCGTTAATCATAAAATCTAAACTTGTAAAAAACTCAATGGAAAATCCTGAGTATTTCTGAGGGTATCCGGCGACTCTCTATTCCGTCTGAAAACTTTTACAAGTGTCTTGCATAAATTATTTGGAAAAAGACCTATTTTACATGAACTTGTAAAATTTTTCAAGTTAAGATTTGATAAACAGGGCACAGGCCTTCTGTCTAAAGAATTTTATTTTGTGCTACAACCGCCTGCTACTTATTAACTTGAGGATCTTAACACCCCCGCCCCGTACTATGCTACGAGAGCAAAACTTCACAATTACTATGGAATTTCGATGTTTACAAATGAATGGAGTCGAAACCGATCTCGCGGGCCCAATATCGCGAGTGTATTTCACCTAAGGCCAGGTTTATAAGCTGTTTTTCCAGTGTTTTTATAATAAGGCCTGATGCAAACAATAAGGACATTAACTGTTTGATGATGATGATGATTTGAATACAAGGCAGTGTTACGCAGTGAGTTAAATAAAACGTGTATAATGGTATAATCATGGTATAATAGTGTAATTTTGACTTACTGTAAAGCGTAGATGAGATTTTGATTGTGTATGTTTTGCTGTTGTGGTTGTGCGATTAGTGTTTTTGTTCGTATTATGAAGAAAAAGATTAGTAAGCCTCGATCGCGCAAGGATATTTTTCTGTAAACGTAAACAAATGGAAGGTACCTATATTTCCTTCTTAGGTTTACACGCTTAAAGGTACTCGTCATTATTGAAAAAAAAAAACTAACCAATCATCACCATAGTACTTTCAATAAAACCGCGTAATTGAAGTTACTATTTTCTTGCAAAATTGAAAGCGATTGGGCCCTCGCTTATTATTATCTTAGAATAAAAAAAATATTAGTACTAGTTACCTACATAGTTTTTTAAACTAGACCTCCTTATTAGAGACAAATAGCTTTTGACGATGGTTGGAGAGGTTTTTATTTAAGTTGGAAGCATAATATGTAAATGCTCGTGATGCCCGATCACATAGTACCTATTTGTTGTATGGTCTGTGTACCCGATGCAATGAAAGCTATATCCGCTTGCCAACAGTCAAGCCTGAAAAAACGGATCTGCTCATTTCCTATCATTTTACCATAGAGTATAGAGTATTGCGCGAAGGCCACGTTTCTTCACGCACCATAAACTTGCGAAGACTATGCAACCAAAACTAAACAAAAGCCTCACCTTGGTTTCAACATCATTTGCAATTACTGCACCCTTATTACACTACACTATCATCACCTTTATCACAAACGATTAGAGACCAGAATTGTATGAACTATTTCAACACGCATTTCGTAAAATTGATCATGGCATACCATCACAGGGACATACCATTAAAATGATCATGTACTAACAAACATTTGCTTGTAGAAATAAATCCAATAATTTTGTGCAACTAAATTCCTATGATGTATTTTGCAGGGGTCTCGGAATACGCGCTAACTTGGTTCAATAGCAATAAAAGTAAATTCTGATCTAAAACAGTAGTAGTATAAGTAAATTCAATTTTGAATAACTCAAAAATAATTATCATCAACATCTTCATAAAACAGCCCATAATTATTATGACCACAAATCAAAAATTATACAAAAAAAAGCGTTTAAGAATAATTTTTATAGTAGAAAAAAATACATTAAATAAAACGTATAATTATTAATAAGTATAACTATAACCATAAATAATTATTAATATAGGTACCTAACCTAAGTATCACCTGAGATACCTACCTACAGGTTTCCTAGTGTGGGTGCTGTTGTGATGTTTTTAAATCTAAATTGTATTTTATGGTTTAATCTAAGTTGTTTTCAAAAGTTTTGTATTATAATTCTGTGTCAATAAATTTTTATTTATTATTTATCAAAGAACGGATTTATTTTAAGCTGTTTTAATCAATTTTAATGATCGTTTTAATGTTCAAATTGATTAGGTATTTGTTATTACTTCAATGTTGCGATGTGATTTACTAACAATGGCAGGTCTATAATATTGCACTTGATCCTTAATAATCCTTTTATAAAGATTTTACTAGTAAGACTTTAGACGTATAGTAACAAATTTTTCATTTTTTCTACAGTTTTACAAAATTTTCCTGTACCTACTGGAAAAGATTAGGATTTCTATATTTTAACATAGATCACATTAAAGCACTGTGTATTTATTTTAATACATGCTTACATGTGCTGTCTATTACAGCTCCAGTATAGGTATACAATACAAGTTTATTACTCTTATTACTACATTATCTAATTCCAAAGTACCTAACTTAAATATTTTTTCAAAACGGAGCGATAACGAAGTTTTGCAAATGTTACTTAGACTACGGGGCTGAACAGAAATACGCATCCAATGATATTTATGTGTAAATATAATATAAGACCTTCCAGTTAAGTTAACCAAACAACATACAATAAAGTTGTAATGTTCGTTTGTCGTGCCTACCGTGACCACAGATTGTCGCGAGTAGTCGATGGCCTGAATACCACGTTTTTATCATGATTGGCAAGCAATGGAAACATTGGTTTAGTGAACAATGAGTATTAAATAATGAATTATTAACCAATAGGGTCAATGACTAAAACTAGAATAAATAACGAGTTCAGTAGAAGCTTAACTTTTTACGCAAAGCAAAATAAAGAAAACTATCTATAATGAAATAAAACACTTTTTTAAAAGATTTTTTGATGTCTGGATTGGGATTTTCATTTGATTTTTGGATTTTTTAGACTGAATTTGATTTAGAATTTTTTGGACCGACAGTTTAGAACAGAGGTGCCCAAACGGTCGATCGCAATCGACCGGTCGATCTCGAGAGGTTTTAAGGTCGATCGCCATTGCCAAGGATAACACATTTGACAGTTTATGCACCCAATGTAGTTTTACTTATGCAACATCTTTTCTTGATAAACAACCAAACAGGTGGGTTAAACGGTCAAAATGTCGATCTCTTAATCATAAATTTTTGCTAAGTCGATCCCCTTAAGAAAAAGTATAGGCACCCCTGGTTTAGAACTTTATAGATTGCTACCAATAGAATCGTAAAGTTGAAACTTGTTTGACGTCTCGCTGTTTTCTAACAGCTTTCTTGCTATCACCACTTTTCAACCGCGTTTACTAACTAGCATATTAGTCATTACTCTGCTAGGTGTTGTATTGATAATAATTTGTTAACTTTTGCCAATTTTGATCGTATTAACACCGCGTTTACTAACTAGCATTAGTCATTACTCTGCTAGGTGTTGTATTGATAATAATTTGTTAACTTTCGCCAATTTTGATCGTTTTAACTTTCTTGGGAACAATGATACCAAAAAATCACGAAATCCATAACTCCCACATTTCTATTATTTAAACTGTCTTTCCTCTACTTCAAACTATAGTGTTCGTTCACATCTCACAATCATTTTTATTTATCTATATCACGGATAGGTTAGGTATAGGTACCTTATATAAGTTAACAACATAAATACATTAAACATATAGGATCATGGATTTATTAACGATATCGAGGAAATCAAAAGCTCTTGCAAAGCTTTTGATACATCTATTATCATTAGATAGATTAGACGACTTCCGTGGTCGAGTGGTTTGCACGCCGGTTTTCAAGGCGTCACCATCTCTTGAGGTCCCGGGTTCGATCCCCGGCTGGGTCAATGTAGAAAATGAACTTTTCAATATTGTCTCAGGTCTGGGTGTTTGTCATACCACCGTTGTTTCTGATGTCCATAACACAAGTGCTATAGCTACTTACTTTGGAATTGGAGCAATGTATGTGATGTTGTCAAATATTTATATTATTTATTTATATTTATAGATACCAATTTATTACGCACGTTTCCTCCGTATTATCTCATAAAAAGGATGCACCAATGGTATTGTATAGGTAGATATAACATGATCATGATCAGTAACCAAATCAATCTAGAGACAAACGAATAAAAAGTCAAGCAAGTTCTGGACATATGAAAAGAACTGAATTTACATACCCATACCTACTTACGGACAAAAATTATGTAAAACCTCGAAATTATCGTACATTACTCATACTACATTTATAGAGCTTGTCAGTCAAATATTTTTTTTTTTTTGTTATCTTTGAAACTGCTTTATTTCAGGCATTATTTGATATTGTAACAAGTGGTTTTAGCAATTGTCCGGTTTTTCGTTATCCTTGCTTGTTTTTACTGACTCAGTCCTTAATAAGTTGAGCAAGGAGGTCATAGTGCGTAAGAAATGTTAGGCAATAACATGGCAACACTAGACGCGAATCCATTAGCTTTATTACGTTTTCTTATAATTCGCATATAAGTATATCTTTTGAAACTATATAACAAGATAGAATAATCTACAGTGTTATTTTATTTGGCCCTTAGGGCATCTTATAGTGTCAGAAAATGTTTTCCAAGTATAAACTTTTCATAAAATGCCTGTATTATGATATGAGTTTGCACAATTACATTTACTATACTTGATAGCGAATGTAGTAATAAATCTTGTATGCAATTTGGCACAGCGCCTCTGGCGGTAACTACACTAAACTAAAAGTTAACATACAAAGGTTAAATACAGTCGTTATCGAGTATACTTAGTAGTAAGCGCAAACTCATAGGTAATACGCCTATAGTATTTGTGAATAGAATCGAGGTAATTACTAGCACTTAATACTAGACCAGTACCGCTAGCTTATTATGAAGGCAAAGCCTTCCAAAATTCTAAAGTTTATGAAATCTTGCCTGTCGATACATTTGCATTTAAAAAGTTTATTTTTACGTTATGTGTCACATCTTGCCGATGCATCTTTAGAAATTCTATAATTTGTGGTAAGTATAAATAATTGAACCAGGCCCGCCGCCAGCTGTTTGAGCGCCCGCGTGCAAGACCGATTATGCCGCCCCCTACTACGCTATGACTACCTGCTTATCAGAAAAAAATGATTTGAAAACTCTTCCCCGTGCTTAGTTTTTTAAAAATCTACATAAGTGGGTGATTTCTTGAAAGATGCCTTTATCTTTATACCCATACCCTATGCAGAAGTCTAGTCGCGGCGTGCGAAGCGCGCCGCGCGCTCCGGGACTTGTGGTGATTTCACTCTTCCCCGCGCTTAGTTTTTGCAAAATTCTACACGAGTAGGTGGTTTTTTGAAAGATGCCTTTATCTTTGCACCTACTTCTTATGATGAAGTCTAGTCGCGGCGTGCGAAGCGCGCCGCGCGCTCCAGGACATGCGGCAATTATGTTTGGACAAAATCATTACAATCAATGGATGATGCTGCAATGATTTTGTCCAAGCGCGATGAAAAATCAGGGGCCCTATTTTTGAATTCTTCGGCTGGCGTCTAATTTTCATTCGACATTTGACTCAATCGCTTTCATTTGTTCGTTCGACATTTGACATGTCGAACGAAAATCAGTAGAAAAAACGCTCGACGCCAAAAAATTAATTTTTAATTTATTAAAGAATTGATTTAAAAATTATATTTTAAGGGATAATCTTTAAATAAAATTTGCCAGCCGAAGGATTCAAAAATAGGGCCCCAGGTCTCGAATGAAATCCGAGCGGAGTTCGGTTTAAACTCAAAATCCATTCTAGATCCCTATCCCCACTGCCAGAACACGATGCGAAGCGGTATAGGCAAGAAAAATAAATTATTTATTTCTAATAAATTATTTAGCTATGGGTCATTCTCGGCAGAGCCGCACAGAGGGAGCCAAAGAGCTGCATGCGGCTCGCGACCCGCGGATTGCCGCTTGTTCACAAGTGGGTACAAGGAAAGAGGCATCTTTCAAGCTTCCTGAAATATTACGTAATGGATCTGGCGTCGAAGCTAGGTTAGAGGCTGGCAAGGGGGCGCCTGCCAGGGGTGCAATCCTCAATTTTCTGACCCATAGCTAGAAAATAGTCTGTAAGTCTTGGGACGCAAAATTTAAATCTTGCCAGGGGCGCTCATTATCCTAGAAATAAGCCTTGGGGCGCAAAATTCTAATCTTGCCAGGAGCGCTCATGTCATGACCCTTCTTCGACCCTAGCTTCGTTGCTTGAACCGGTCGATTTGCCGCCCCCCTAGACGTGCCGCCCGCGTGCGGTGCACGCCTTGCACGCCCGCTTGCGGCGGGCCTGAATTGAACTCAAAACCAACAAAATTGTTTTATAGTTCAAAAAACTCAATGGAACAAGAAGCTTATATCCACAATGGAGGTTGCACGCCTAGTAAGTAAGTGAAGATTGAAAAAGACTCTTTAGTGACGTTACGGCTTATTGCTATCTCTTTCTTTTCGTTTTACAATACGTTTTCGTTTCTCACGAACAAACGAACGACGAACAACGAACACGTATTGTATGTAACACTAAAGAAAGAGGTTGCAATAAGCCGTAAGGACCTTTTTTCAATCTTCACTATGACATATGGCCGTGCAATCTCCATTTGAGGGAGGTATAAGCTTCTTGGGTATTTAGGATAGCTTGCGTATTGTACAAACCTAGTTTGTATTATCTTCGTCTATGGAAACGGATTTGGAGACGAAGTTAAAAACATTAAAAACACACATCGAGTAAGTATGATTCAAATGATAAAAACGACACAATTTGTGAAGTGTTTCGTTCCCCCATAATAATAATAATAAAAACAGAAATTTTAATAACTTGAATTTTCTTTTGTGACTTTTACAGGGTGATGGAAAGAAAAAAGAAAAATCTCGAAAAGCCATTGATGAATTCGGCAGAAATATTTTGAACAACAGATAATATTGATCTAAATTATTTAACACTTATTTAAACAACTGTAATATTATTTTGAAGTTACAAAGGAAATTAGGCAACGTTATAGGTAATAGTCAAATAATAGTATTCCCGTGGACAAAAATAACACAAAATTTCATGAACATCCGTTACAACTTCGTAATCATCATGAAAGTAAAATTGTCATCTTGAATTTTCTTTTCATCCTATATTGTTAAAAAAGACAAAAACATAAATTATTACATATGCACTAACATAAAATGATGTTTTAGGCTAAGTAAATAATATGGAAACTATTTCCAAAAAATAAAATAAACTTTAATATTTTTTAAACCTAGCCGGTCCGGTCTAAAGCGTCTTTTGATGATTAGAGGTGCTTTTATGTTTAACATTCAAAGTTGAGATTCTGATGTTTACATAATATCTACAGTTGCTGGTAACATCGATCATGTTGTGACAACATGCTACAACATAATTAGTCATAGTTTTATCTACAGAGATCTATGTATTAGAATCATAAATACTCATAATAAGTAACAAAACGTAATTCCTGTTAACAGTGACCTACTTAAATCATGTCCGTATCGGCAGATCTTGACTCTCAGACGTAATGTCATGCACTTGCACTATGCTATCGATATCTCCTTATTACGCTATCTATCACCTTTTGGCTTGAAATATATTTCGATTAGGTTTAATTTTAAACTTCATTAAACTTCAAGGTTATTGTTAACTCGCCATGTTTTGAAAGGTTCCATGTATTGAAAGTAAACTCGACACTCTTCGACACTATTAAAAAAATGTAAGTAAATTCGTCACAGGTATGTATACAGTACGAGGCATAAATCTTAAATTTTTTCGACGGAAGAAACATGTGCTCTCACCGTTACGCATACCCAAAATAAATACGCGTTCCGCGCAATCCCCACCCGATTTCAAGATATATGCCTCGTACTGTACGTGTTGTAAACTAGTCACTATTATCGATTTATATCATTATATTTGCAAGAAGTTCCGTTAGTAAGTTGGCCGCTATAGGGATTATTGTATCATTCGAATAATATTTAATTACCTAACTAGCTGCCTAAAAGTTTTTTGCTGTTGTAAAGCGAGAATTTTTTTTCGCCTTACAAGACTATTGTGACTCTATCCTATGAAAGAAAAATACTACACTCGATTACAATTTCTTTCATTAAAATAGATAAAAACCTAAGCATCGTTGAATTGTCAAATTGATTTTCAAATTTCAGCCGTGAGTGGTACCTACTTAGATGAATACTTATATCACTAAGTGTAGGTACTTACATTACAATACAAAACACTTAGGCGGTGTCAATTTATCTTTGTCTAGTTACCAAGCATTTCCACTTGAATATACATTATCAATTAATAACATGTCCAGTCTAATACACATTGATAATCATAATGTTGATCTAGAGATCTGTCACTGTGTTGCCTACTACAATTCCGATTAGATTCATTACAGTGAATTTATAATAGTGCATTAACTTTGTTTTGCATAAATAGTCACTATGATTTAGGTAAGTACTTGAAATAAACAGTTCAGGAAATAGTCATTTATCAATCAGCAATATTACTTTTATGATAATCGTACAAACCGTAACACCCCCTTTACGTATGCAATTTCTCGCATGCATTGAAATCTACCCATTTCATGCCCTTTTCTGTTTCACAATCCACATTGCTAGGGAAACCTACCTATCAATGAAAACAAACCATCTAACTAAACTATAGTTTTAAAAGATTACTGACGTGAAACTAAACTCGAGAGCAGAAAAATCGCACAACAGGCCTATTTTCATACAAACGAGGTAACTTTGAAGCTCTGGTTCTCCGCCCAGGATTAAACGCGCTCAGCTAGGCGATTGCGTAAAGTCAATCGTATTCATTTGACAGTTCATATTATATGGCATCCCATACAAATTGAAGCCGATGGAATACAATATGAACTGTCAAATGAATACGATTACCTTACGCAATCGCACCCCTGATCTGATGATGGCAAATTAAAGAATATATGGTGGAGGCGCATAATGCTAAGGAAACCTAACGGATTCGTTGAGTCGTTTAGCTCAGTGTTAAACTTAAAAAAAATACAAGCTAAAATTAGAAAAATATGTAAAATGTTACACTAAAAACTTCATACAGGCTCTGGTGTAAACAACGCTTTTGATCCGTTGGGTTTCTTTATCGATCTGAGCCTCCTCTATTTATTCTTTAATTTGCCAACATCAGAACAGAGCCCGTTTAATCCTGGGCGGAGAACCAGAGCTTCAAAGTTACCTCGTTTGTATGAAAATAGGCTTGTTGTGCGATTTTTCTGCTCTCGAGTGTATTTAACGGTATAATGGTAAATATAGTTTTAATAAAAAGGCATTATAGTTAAATGAATTCACACTCAAATCTTCAGCTCTATTATTTCCTTCGTTGACATCATAATATGAGGTGTATAAAAATAGCGAATTATAATTTTGAGTTTAATAAAAAGGTCATTATTTATCAAACTAAGTAATACAGATCCCGGAGAAATAATAGTTCTATTGTTCCATGATTGATTACCAATAAATAAAGCAATTATTTTTACCTATTGGTTGCGCAATTTCAACGAAAAGAAGAAATTAAAAACTCAATTCTCCTTCTCTACCTTGTCTGAGGATGAGGTACGCAAATTCATCCTCTCAATCAAGTCAAATGCTGTAGGATGTGATGATGTCAGCAGAACTATGATTGTCTTACTGCTTGATTGCCTTTTGCCCATCTTAACTTTCATTATCAATCACTCCTTGTCTTCTGGCACCTTCCCTACTTCATGGCGCAAAGCCATTGCTATTCCTTTACCCAAGACCTCTAATCCTAATTCCCTTAATCACTACCGCCCAATCTCCATTCTTCCTTTTCTCTCTAAAATCCTTGAAGCTGCCGTTCACAAACAGCTTTCTTCCTATGTCCTCTCCAATAATCTTCTTAATGCTTTCCAGTCTGGATTCCGACCTGGACATAGCACGACTACAGCTCTCATAAAAGTATTAGAGGATATTCGGTATGGTTTTGAGGCCTCACGACTGACTGTGCTTGTCTTAATTAATTTCTCTAACGCTTTTAACGCAGTTGATCATGAAATTCTCCTTGCCATGCTCTCCCGATACTTATCTTCTTCAGCTCAGTCATGGATTTCCTCATATCTTCGCGGGCGCAAGCAAGCCGTGCGTGTCGATCGGACTACGTCCGACTGGTGCGACTTGCTAGCTGGTGTCCCGCAAGGCGGTATACTCTCTCCCCTTCTCTTCTCTTTGTTTATCAATTCCCTTACTGCTAATTTAACCTCTTCTTACCATCTGTATGCCGATGATTTGCAACTATATGCTCTGAATACTGCTGACAGACTAAACGAAACCATTGCATCACTCAACCGCGATCTCGAAAGCATTTCTCAGTGGTCGTCTAATTATGGCATATCAGTTAATTCTGGAAAATGTCAAGCAATGATTGTTGGCAGCTCTCGACAGTTGTCGCGTCTAAACATTAATGATGTTGCCCAATTAAAATATAACACCGATGTTATTCCATACTCGCAGCAGGTGAAGGACCTTGGTCTGACAATCGATGCTAGTCTCTCTTGGAGAGAGCATACCAATCAAGTTTCCCTAAAAGTTACAAATGCGCTTAGGTCTCTCTACAGGTTTAAGTACTTTCTCCCGTCCAGCACCAAGATTGCGCTCATACAGGCTCTGGTCTTACCTATTATCGATTACGCTGATGTTTGCAGCTCTAACCTCAACGAAAACCTTCTCAATAAGTTGGATCGACTTCTTAATAATTGCATTCGTTTCATATATGGACTACGTAAATACGACCATATCTCTCACTATCGTCAGCAACTCAAATGGCTTCCTATTCGCGAGCGTAGGAACCTGAGAGTTGTTTGTACGCTTTTCAACATCTTATTCGATCCACATACCCCGGAATACTTGAAATCTAGATTTCAGTTTCTGGGTGACTCTCATCTACGTGACCTTCGTTCTAGTAGCAACCTTCTCTTGCTTACTCCTGTCCATTCTTCTGGCTTCGTCTCCGACTCTTTCACCCTTTCGGCTATACGACTCTGGAACGCATTACCCCTGAATATTCGAAGTGCCCCAAGTAAGTTCGTATTCAAAAGACTGGTTCGTGAACACTACCTGAGTTCCATACTTTAAGTTCATCAAATCTGACCTATGCTATACTATCTTATGTGTATGTATTATATATGTAAGTATATTATTATATAATATTCATATAATATATTAATATTATAGCAATTAGGATTATTTATGTATGTATTGTTATGTATGTTTATATTGATCCTTATTTATGATTAACGGATATTGTAATTTGTAACTTAGTTATCTTTTTTTTTTTTTTTGCCGCCACGATTTCTTTCTTTAACACCCTTTCCGGTCGACTGTTAGAGAATGCCTTAAGGCATTAAGTCCGCCAATTGTATTTTCTTATGCAATAAAGTTTAAATAAATAAATAAATAAATAAAAATAAGAAGGTTTACAATATCAATTTAATTTTGCTGTTTATGTAAACAGACTAGTAATTAAAACAAGGATAAGACAAGTGTTATGATAACATTAATTAGGATTATGATATTCACACATAGGAAAAGTTACTATGAAGAGATAAATAACTGGTTGGTAATAATTTGTTTTAGTAATTAATTCCTAAACGTTTCCTCTGTTAAAGTAAGTAAGTTAAAGTAAGTAAGTAAGTATTAGCCACGTGATAAGAGCAAATGGTAAAACATAGTTACATACCCTACCTTCAAAGTTTTTGTCCGGGAAAAGTTTTACACCGACATAAGAAGTTATTTCTACAAATATTTTAGAAGTAAAGATCCTGAAAGGTAAAAAATAAACTAGTCAAAATCTATAGGATGATTAGGTTAGAGTTCAACTGGAGTGAAAGGTGAATATAATAGAAATATGTAGTTGTTCATGCAATAGATTCTTTAATAGATTTTTTTATTATATTTCTGAGGGGAAAGCTTTGCGGCAATACTCCATAAAAAAATCTCATGAAGTTATTCTTGAGTTGGAGCAGTCAATGATAATCATGTAACAATATTATAAAGTACATAACTATACACGAAAATACTTTTTGTGCAGCTAAAACGACGTGATAACTTTTACGAGTTTCATCACATAAAGTCATGGTAGGCATAACATAAAGGAATAGGTCTTAAAACTGTTTCTGTAAAAATAGTCATAAAAATACCAGACCCAACCCAGTTACTTGAGGTACATAGTTTGTAACTCAAGTAACTGGGTTAAAAATAGCAGGAATATTGTTTGTGGTCAAATAATAACTGTAGGTCGGTTTCCAGCAGGCTATTATTGGCAAAATAAGTTTGTGGTTTGGTTTGTTTTTGCCTTGTTTGTTAGTATATTTCATATGCGAATACCTGTTAATAGCTAAGTAGATTTAAAAATTTGTTTCCATACAATGTATAACTGCTGTTGGTATTCCGAACATAATAAAATAAATAAAATAAAAAATACCTACCTAAGTATATATGTACCTAAGTATATGTTTAATAATATTCACAAATTCGTAAAAAAATCCAAAAATCTTTGGTTGCTCATAATTTCATACGATATTTAGTGAAACTTTTTATTTACGTAAAGACACTTTATCAGATACACAGTAAGGATAATGTTGTTATTTTCCATCATTTAACAGAAATAACAACTTAGCTAGGACTGTTTGATAGGACTAGGACTGATGACATAGATTTATTAGATATAGTGGTAAAGCGAAACAAGGTGACAATAAGTTACCAATAAGCATAAAAGCAACTTAAATGCTTTTATACAAGAGAAAAGATACAAGACTTAGACAACTGCATAGAGCTTTCTAACGAGATCTAAAACGGAGAGAGAGAATAGTGAATGGAGGTACAAGGCGACATTGAATCCGTAAAATCACAGAGAAAGTTAGTGAAAATACCTTAGATGAAATGGAAATGTAAAAACATATAACACAAGCTGGTATATATATTGGCTTCGAATCTACCAAGGTAGGTAGTTGTAGAGAGAGAAAGGGTGTCCGTGGTAGACAAAACTATACATTCCACACTATAAACCTAAGAAAATGGGATAAAACCCAGATCCCACATTTCATTTCATAACTTCAGTATAAAAAAACCAATTGCCTATAACATGTCAAAAGCTTTTAAAAGCAAGATATATTTTTAACCTAATTATGACATCGAATCGATGGTGTCGTATGTCGTATGCCTGTTCCAAATATTTACAACTCAATACTACTACTATTTAAAACTTATAATTTAATTTGAATAGACAGAATACTTATACTTTGTGAAGTGTTTTTATGGAAACCTACGTACAAAATGAGGAAATCGTGGCTATTACTAGATAGCATGACTTAAGTATTACAGATTCACATGAATATTAAGTCCTGTCAACTTATGTAGATGAGCCTTTTGTCGCTCGGTTTAATTGTATGCAAATTATGTGCATGTTAATAAACTTGTTGAAAGTGAAATCGCTTGTCAACTGCTTTGTACCAGAAAAACAGTACAGTCATTTTACAAAATAAACACGTGTTTGGGACAAAAGAAAGAGGTCGATTTCATAAGAATAAATATTCTGAAAAGGTTTTCTTTCAGTTTAAAGAGCTTATTAGATCATCCTGAATTAAGGATCCGGAATGAAGTCGCTCCTTAATTCAGAGAAGTGTAATTGCATTCAGGAAGGTAGGATCCTAGTTAGGATCCTAGTTAGGATAGAAAATGGGCTCCGGCGTTAAGGATGCTAAATCGGAAGCACTTAGGACAGTGTAATCGCATTCAGGACGCTCTGCTCCGATACAGTAGTACCACAGCCTAAAGAGTATATAGTCAGTAAACGCTTTTTATGTTGGTGATATAATTTTCATCTGCAAAAATAACTTTGTTTTTCATAGTGTTCATATAAACGACAATGTTATATTTGCGGTTTTGGAAAATGTGCTATATCTCTAAAACTACTAAATGTCGCATTCAAACCAATTTTCGTAAATAGTGTTTATAAAGATCTACAACATATTTTATTGTTTTATTTTTCACTCTATTAGTTTAAGAGTTAGAGGGGGGGCTCACACATTTTACCACTTTGAAAGTGTATATTTTCTAAACGGTTGACTTTGAGAAAAAATACTTTTAGAAACCTCAATGTCATTTTTAAAGACCTATCCATAGGCACCCCACACGTATAGGTTAAATGATATTTTTTTCCGTTTCAGTTCCATGTATTTTATACTTTTTATATTTTGTGTAAAAATCGTTTAAAAGTCGAAAATATTGCTGTTTTAATTTTGACAGCTGTCATCTGTTGGTATTTGCTTTTAAACTTGATTTTAGGTATGTTATTAGATGAGTTGTTCGCAAATTACATACTAGTACCTACCTATACATTAATAAACCTAGTTCAGATTAGCATTGAAAATGACACGTACCTACTACCTACCTTTACCTCCTACCTACATGTATTTTTACGGTCACTGTATTTTCGCCTCCGTTGCTCTGCGCAAGTACATTCGTGTAACTACTGTATGATCGTTAAGCTATGATATCGGATCCGTTATTCAGGACGGTCTAATTGGCGACTGAATTTCTCGTCCTAAATCGGACTCTGAATTCCGTATCCTTAATTCAGGATGATCTAATAAGCTCTTTAGCTCTGTCTATACTCGTAGCACGAAAATGAATCGAGCAAAATTACGCGCGTAAAAAAAATAGAGTTATTTTGTGTGGCGAATTTGTACTGCGATATCTCTGCCGAAAAGCCATATGAAAGGAGACTGGCGGGTCTCGGCCTGAAGTCCTACAGCATTAAGACTTATACCAAAAAGTACTGTATTCTTCCTAATTTATATTAATATAAAAACCACCCTCGTAGAACTTGGTTAACTAGAGAAAAAACATAGTTCTTAGGGTTCCGTACCCAAAGGGTAAAAACGGGACCCTATTACTAAGACTCCGCTGTCCGTCTGTCTGTCTGTCTGTCACCAGGCTATATCGCATGAACCGTCATAGCTAGACAGCTGAAATTTTCACAGATGATGTATTTCTGATGCCGCTGTAACAACAAATACTAAAACCAGAATAAAATAAATACTTTGGGGAGGCTCCCAAACAAAAAACGTGTTTTTTTGCCGTTTTTTGCTCGATATTATTAACGACATCAGGTAGACGGTTAAAATATTCACAGATGATGTATTTATATTGCCGCTATAACAACGAATATTAAAAACAAAATAAAATAAATATTTAAGGAGGGCTCCCATCCCATACAACAAACGTGTTTTTTTTTACCTTTTTTTGGTACGGAACCCTTCGTGCGTGAGTCCGACTCACACTTGGCCGGTTTTTTGTCATTGTATCTAATCGATTTTTCATACTAATTGACTTACATGAATTATATAGGAACTTTTTATCAGTTTCAACATTAATATTATATTCTTCATTGTCCGTCAATTTGTCAATAATACGGGAAAAATGTTCTTACATACTGTTAATGATTTGGTGTCGCAATATACCTAATTTAAGAAGGAGGCAAGGATGCAAGCGCTATTCGAAGATATTGATGCCAAATGTTACCTTACAAGATTTTCCACGTCTCACTTTATCAGATTAGCTGATATTTCTGGGCAGTTATCAAATAGAACAGGCTCACTTGAACTTCTGCTATGGTAAGCACGTAACCCTTTCGTTTTTTCATTACCTTCAAGTTTTTGGGATAATTAAAAATACTTTTTGGTTTATATTTATAGAATGAACTTTAACGAGCCAGTAAAAGTTTTCGTGTAGGTGATCAGGCCGAACTGTCATAAGAAACCCTTCAATTTCTTTTATCATCACTTTTCGACGCATAGTGCCAGAAACGCAAATTACCGTACACGCTAACGACCACGTTTCAAATTCGCAACTTATCAGACGTGCAAATGACACGATACGCAAACGACCTGAAATGAATTCGCAATTGACCAGATACGCAAACGACCTGAAATGAATTCGCAATTGACCAGGCACGCAAACGACCTGAAATTTGTCTTAGATTACAATTTGAAGTGCAGTAATGACTAAGACAGCTAGAACAATTGTAATTTTAGACTTTTTTTGTTTAGTATAGATTTTTGGTAAGAGAGGTTAGTGTATCATCAGTTAGGACTCCCGTGGCTAGGGCTGTGGGGAATATGCTGACCGGATCTGTTTGATGAACAGGTATGATAAGACCTCCTTTATATTCATGCTATCCTGGTAATTTTCAATAAACTCATTGGCCTTGTTAGACTAAGTCTCCAGCAGTTAGGACTCCAGAGAGCTGTGGGGAAAATGCTGACCGGATCTGATGAACAGGTACTGTGATTAGCTCCTTTACATTCATACTAGCATGGTCAGTAACAAAATAATTCTAAGTCCCAGGTGGTACTTTGCGTATCTGGCACTAAGCGTATAAATTAAATACTTACTGGTCGTTTGCGGAAAAAAATCTGGTCATTTGCATATCTGGTAGTTTGCTATTAAAAATATGGTCGTTAGCGTCTACGGTAATTTGCGTTTCTGGCACTATGCGTCGAAAGGGTCGTTGCTCTACGGTTCTAGGGGCTGATACGTGAATACATAAGGTTACCTACATCATAAGGGTATTTATAATTGTTTTTTTTTTCAAAAATCTGCTTGCCACTGTTAGGTTCAGTCAGTAGTTTATTCAAAAACGAATATTTATAGATGTATTTCTCGTATTATACGTTCTCTGATTAGTGTAGTGTGTGTACTAATTAATATGTACTTACACACACTCATCTCTCCTCATAATATATAAGCGCATGCAGCGCACCAATAAACTGTTATTGATCGCAGTCAGTTACTTTTATTTCACGTCTCCTGGTCGCCTCCTTGCATGGCGACCCTGCCAGTGCCGCCTAGTTGGCGGCGCTGTGCAGCCGGTTTTGTTATCAAGTGAAAAACAATGGACTATAAACTAAAATAAATAAAATGGACTATAAATTGGTTACTATTTGTGATGTGGTGCTACCAAAATAAATAAAGGACTAAAATAAAATGAAGTCTAGTTAAAAACTCTTTAGCAATAAATAAATATAGTAGTAATATAAAAACATATATTATATCATTAAGAAAATAAATTCTTCACGTGTAAATTAATGAACTCAAAGCAATCATTATGAACAATCTGAATAAAAATTATGAAAAAGTGTTGTTGCTGTGATGCTGATGAGGTTGGAGAGATAGAGCAGGGTGCCGGGAGACGATGGTGTCGGATGTGGACCAGCCGGCAGATGATGGTGTCATTGGAGGAAGGAGCTGAATTTACCAACTGAAAGCAGCCAAGCAGTGGGCAGCGGAAGTCGGAACTTCTGAAATGAGCCTTTATCTCAAAGATCCTTTTCAAGTTTATGGTTTATTTTGGATATTTTTTTTTGTCCCTTTTGTAAACTAATACATACTAACTTTAATTTTAAAATGTTGAGAAGAATTTTTTGTTTTTGTTTTGGACAAAATAAAGTTAACGTTAATTATGACTAAAATGTATTTGTCCTTTACATGATGAAATGTTTAGTACATTTAGAAGAATTTATTTTAATTTGATCTTAATATTTTATTTGGTATTTAGTACTCCTTTTTTTTAATAATTAATGAACATGTTTAATCAATTAGGTATTGTTGTTGATGATAAGGTAGAAATATTCGGAGTACAAGTATCATAATTTGATTAAAAGTAGAGAAAAAAAAAATATATATCGTAGATAATGTTTATTTTCTTCTAAGTTTCTGATTTATACGATTGATTGCACAGAAAACAATGATAAGTTAGTTATTTTTAGTGGTGTTGGTATTCAAGTTTATTTTTTTATTTCACAGTATAAGTACCAAAGTTTTCCAGATATTCAGCGTGGTTGATAAAGGTAACTTTATTTTGCATTTGGTGAGATTGTGTTTGATTAATAATTCGAGTTCACATAATATAATTTTAGGATAAATAATGGATTTAATTTTTTTTTGTCTCGAAATATTAAAGATACATTTTGTAGCTATGGTATTTTATATTATTTTGAAAGTTTTATTACATCAATCAATTAGAATTATATAAATGGATGTCATTTAGAAATTAAATCTTTTGCTTAAGTAGATAAAATTTTGTTTGGATTTCGTAATTGCATTCAATGTGAACGACATCGAAATTGCTGACATAGCGACACGTGTGATATTGCATGTATGATTTTGTTGAACCAAAAGAATTTAAATATCGTTTGAGTATTTTTTTTTGTTTATTCATCGTAAACTAAGTAATGTTTCAATATTTTTTTTATCGAAAGGGTTTAAAAACGGCATAAACAGGAGATTTTTTTTCCGTTAAGTAGGGTTTATATTTATTTTTTGTTAAAAACCTTATTTTATCCCTACATTGATATTTTATATTTTAATATTTGATATTATTATTACTATTTTTCTTCAGTCAAGTTAAGTAATACAATTACAATTTCTCATGATGACGTAGTTTTATACTCATTTAACAAAATTTAAAAAATAACTTCAATAGATTTGAAAAACATTCTACTTTTCTTTAGAAAAAGTACGTAACTTGTTCAGAGAAATTGAAAATTATCATTATGAAATTGTGAATTACTAAGCTATCTTATTAATATTTTTTGGTTTTCTTGTTTAGCCCATATTTGTCTATGCTATGTACCTACTTATGTATTTATGTAGTTTCAAGTAATTAATAACTATTTTCTGTTTAGAAGCTTATTATTTTAAATAGAGAAAGTTAGACAACATAGTTCGAAAATCCATTTTACTTACAAGGTTTGCTGACAATAATAATACCGAGAGACAACATTTTAGTTACGAATTTATTAGTTATATGACATTGACAAAAAAAAATTGATTATTACATTTGCGTACTCAAAATTTGTTTGCGCTCTAATTTTTACGTTTAACAAATACTTATATTTTATTTATGTATAATTTTGTTACGTAAGTAAATAAACGCTCGATATAAATTTAGTTTATTCGTTTTGGTAGTGAAGTTATCTAAGTAGGTAATCTTATTATATGTTTTAGAGAGTGAAAAATAAAGATCGATTAGGTATAGCTATTTTGGTACTATTGAAAAGACATTTGATTTTAACTAATAGTATTCTTATAATTTTTTTTATTAGTGTCGAGTTATAAGTGAAATTATTTTTCATTTTGTCCTGATTATTGTTTCAGTATAACTTTAGTAAATACGCAATTCAATTCAATAATATCGGTAGTAAATTATCATGTGACAAAATTATTTCTTATTAGAAGTGATGTAATCATATTGTTTTGATTAACGTAACGAACAAGGTATTGGAATGTAGAGTGTTGTATTTCGATATCGGCAGCTTACAAAGAGTAGCGCAGCTGCATTTATGCAAGTTGATGCAGTAACATTAATCTTGTCACAAAATATCACACGAGTTCGCTGGTTAAGCTGTAATATAAAACATTGTTTTAATAGGAAAAGATAACGAGTAAGTATTAATTTGTTGGGAAGAAAACTTTAAGGAACTTACTCATTAATTTCGGATGTGAAAGTTTATGTTGAGGTATGATTGAGATATTTGTGTTTGTGGAAATTATATTGAGTTGAGGTTTGAAAGGAAGTTAGAAGAACAGTTTGAAAGCTCGGTAGGTATATGATTAGAATAAAGCAAAGGTATAGATTTTATAGGTAGAAGGAATATTGTAGGTAAGTTATTGTAGCTGTATTAAAAATCTTTTTGTAGCTTTTAGTTTGCAATTAGGTACAGCATGGTATAGGTTTAGGTAATGTGATGCGTTTTTTTATAAAGGATTTGGAATGATGGTAAGGATTTATTTATAAAAGTTAGGGAATATACGGTTTATAAGGTTTCACATGCAATTGGACTGATCACCCAAAAGCGATGAATCTCTTATTTACTTTATATTCAATTTAGGATTGTTAGTTTATTTGATAGGTTTTGGAATGAAATGGTTAAGATAAAAGCTCGATTATACGGTACACATTAAAGGAAAGGTACTATAGGGTTCAGGTCCTTCAGTTGCATCAAGGTGTGAACGAGATTCCCCTTTGAATCCTGTTTGGAGACCAAATTAGTATGTGTCTTAATTCATGACCCTATTAATAATGGTACATACGTGGGGTGTCAGATCCTTCTATTCGATCATGGTGCGAAACGAGATTTCCTCTGTGAGAAAGTTGGAGTCCGAAATTAGAGTCTTAAAACTGCTCCCATTAATAATAATTGAGCTGTGGCCACAGCCCAAAATGGCAATTGTCCATTTTTATGATGATGATGAAGTCGACTATAAATAAATATGATAAAGTATGTACCAAAAATGATGAGTTAAATAAAAATGAAAGTACGCCGGCGCCGGACGAATTATGATATATGAGTACCTAGTAGGTGATATGAAATGTGTATAGTGTACCGATAGTGTTACTATGAATCATGGAGATTATAACGAGCAAGAGTAGGATTCAAAGTGAAGTAAATATTATATGGGAATATTGTCATTGACACAGTATAATTTAGGGAAGAATATTGAGAGATAGGAATATTACAAAATAGGAGGTTATGTGATAAATAAGTAATGTTTGACGATATTTATATCAGGAAGATGATGAATGATTATAATTTGATTATAAGGTTCAAACCTTCAAAGGAAGGAATATTTTGTTTGTAAATGCGATGAAAAGAAATATGAAAGATAATTTTTAAATAAAAGGGAAGAATTAAAATGAGGAATGATTACTTAGAAAAAATGTTGTTTATGTTAGCGAAAACTATCTTGAATTCGATGTTTTATTTGTGAAAGAAGAATAAATAAGTAAATAAAAGTAAAGTGATTTTTAAAGTTCAAATTTTATTTAGTTACCTTTTTCAGCTATCGAATAAAAGAAAAGAGGAAAATATTTTGTTTTTTCGTAGAAAAATTTAAGGCTTTTATTATTATTATGGAATATGAGTCTGTGCAATCTACTTATACTGGTATAAATCAGAAAAATTACATGTTTAATGTATTTGAATATTATTATTCGTTATAGTGTGTCTATTTTTGTGCTTAGAATTTCATGCGAATATTTTTAGTAAACTACATAAATAAAAGTTAAATAATTTAAGGTTGTCACCGACATAGTGATGCTACTAAATTGATAATTTGATAATCTGGAATATAACGTGCATAAAATATTTTATCAAGAATTATGTATTTTCGTTAGGTATTGTGATTGGTAATGAAATTGATAATAATCCTTTCTTTTCTCATAAAATTACAGAACGAAGATTAAGGACCTGTGTATTGATATATTAACATAATGATTAGGTAACAAAATTTTAGATGTTCTAATGTAACACGAAATAGATTTTCGATATTATTTGCATCAAATAAATTTTATATTAAGTATCTTAGTTAATAGTATAGTCATACACTTTTTTACTTACTTACAACTTTTTATTTTAACGTGTAAAACATTTTTTTTATTAGAGACTACTTACCTACTACGTAGATTTTGTTAGAATTTGACGCAACTTTAATTGATTACTTAATTGGTACAAAATTCATACGTAATTATTTCAATCTGTTTTTTTTTCCAAATTATATCAGTATTAATCATTTAAATATGAATTTATATAATACTAACATCTATATTTGTACTTAAAAAATGAAGTTTTGGTTGAATTTATGTAATTAGCGTGATAAAGAAAATAATAATGTTAGAAGTTCGAAATTCATCTTGAATAAAATGTAATAAAAATCTGAAATTTTAGATAAATGTACTTTACCAAAAAAAAGGTATCATCTCTTGATAAGTAAACATTTTTTTTTCTTTTTTAGGGGGGAGGTGTAGTGTGTGTACTAATTAATATGTACTTACACACACTCATCTCTCCTCATAATATATAAGCGCATGCAGCGCACCAATAAACTGTTATTGATCGCAGTCAGTTACTTTTATTTCACGTCTCCTGGTCGCCTCCTTGCTTAATTCGTTGTGTAGTACCAGATAAAAGCGCTAAAAGTTGCCACTTTGTTCTTTTGCTATCGTAACTACAGCGAACTACATTCTTTTGGTCCACCGGAACAAAGCAATGTTAGCATTGTTATTACGACAACAGTTACAGGTAAGTAATACAAGTATGTTGGTAGCTTGGTAGCTCAAATACATAACCTTCTTTAGGGACGTATTTTAAGATTCGGCGCCCTTGGCCAATAAGGTATGCCGCCCATAGGGTTACGTGCGGGAGGAAGAGGATGCCGGTCTATAGTAAAAAAATGCTGCGATTTTTTATCATTTTCATTCAAAAACCCTGTAATTTTGTCAATCATCTGTAAAAAAAATTTTTTGTCAGTTCCATCCACTAATCTTGTAATTTTGCCTGACTAATAAATAATTATTATTAAATCGGCCGCGTAGCGCAATTTTTTGTGAGTTTCATGCACTAATCTTGTAATTTTGCCTGACTATGAGTACATACTTAATAAAAAAAAACGGCCGCGCAGCGCGATTTTTGTCAGTTCCATCCACTTATCTTGTAATTTTGCCTGACTATAAGTAATAAAAAAACGGCTGCGCAGCGAGATTTTCAGTCAGTTTTATCTACTAATCTCACTAATCATGTAACATCATGAACGGAAAATGAAAATTTTGCACTGCAGTTCGTCAATAAATGATTGGTATAAGTAATTATGACAGGCGCCCTAAGGCCCTGTCCTAATTGGCATCGACCGATGCCAATTAGGACAGGGCCTAAAGCTAAGCCCGAGGGGCGGCTGACGCTATTTATTGTAAAAAACAGAGTAACCCTACTCACGAATAAAATTACTACTAATCGTAATCTTGGCTGTCCTTTATAAAAAAACGGCGCAGCGCGATTTACAGTTAGTTTCATCTACTAAATTATTGTCTAAAATAAAAAATAAAAGTTGTAATTTAAATTAAAAGTTATTTAAATTGTTGTAAAAAAAATTGTAACCCTTTTCACGAATAATTTCAAAAGGCGCCCCGAAGCTCGCGAGGGGCGGCTAGGCCGCCCCTCGCAGCCTGGCGCCCTGGGCCATGGCCCCCATGGACCCTAGGGTAAATACGTCCCTGCTTCTTTCTGTGCAACACAGCAGAGCCTTTTGTCTGTTTGATACTAAAATGGTCGCAGAGTCGTCGGAGCTAAGATCATGAGCGCCCCTGGCAAGATTTGAATTATGCGCCCCTAAGTCATATTTTCTAGGACAGTGATCAGCAAAGTTATTAGCTGACAGAGCCAAATGTCAACACATTTATATATGAGATTGCTTTCGAGAGCCAAACTTATTTTCTAGCTGTGGCTTAGCAAACTACGCTGCCGCTCCTGAGGTTTGCGTTGCGCCCCTGGCAGCCACCCTCCTTTCCAGCCTCTAAACAACGTGTTACAAAAAACCCTAATGCCGAATATGATAAATAGGAAGCATCAAACTGAACAACTTTTAATATGGGACCAACTCTGAAATCGCGAAAAAAAAATCAGTTGTTTCATACAAAAATAAATAACGAAAATATTAAAATGTATGAAACAGCTGTTTTTTGTTTTCGCGATTTCAGAGTTGGTCCCGAAGTAAAAGTTGTTCTGTTTGATGGTCCCTATCTACCTTATTCGGCATTAGGGGTTTTTTTGACACGTCGTATAGGAATAAGAACAGTTTTATTTATTCTAATGATATAGATACGACGCTGAATGGACGTAACAAACATTATACCTAACACACGGTTAAATCTTTAACAGACTTTGACATTTGTTTGCGTTACCCATAATGCGATGCCGATAACCAAGCGGGCGTGCAAGGCGTGCACCGCACGCGGGCGTGCAAGGCGTGCACCGCACGCGGGCGGCACGTTTAGGGGGGCGGCAAATCGACCGATCCAAGCGACGAAGCTAGGGTCGAAAAAGGGTCATGACATGAGCGCTCCTGGCTGATTTTTCATCGCGCTTGGACAAAATCATTGCACCATCATCCATTGATTGTAATGATTTTGTCTAAACATAATTGCCGCATGTCCTGTCCTGGAGCGCGCGGCGCGCTTCACACGCCGTTACTAGACTTCTACATAAGAAGTAGGTACAAAGATAAAGGCATTTTTCAAGAAATCACCCACTTGTAGAATTTTGCAAAAACTAAGCGCGGGGAAGAGTTAAAATTAAGTTTAGCTCTTGAAAGAAATCATTTCTTTTTGACAAGCAGGTAGTCGTAGCATAATAGGGGGCGGCATAATCGGTCTTGCACGCGGGCGCTCCAACAGCTAGCGGCGGGCCTGCCGATAACCCTTAAGGGTTACCTACTCACGGGGTTACCGCCTGGTTTCGTTACGCAAGAATTAATCATAGACTCATGTTTTCTAGTGCGATTCGCAACGACAATCTGTTTACAAACCATGATTCGGTTTTCCTTTGTTAATTTATCAGCAGCGACTCAAATGAGTCACTGGTTGAATAATTGGATCGCAATCGCAACGCAATTCAGGAATACGTATTACTGTACTTTTATTAGTCACTGCTTGTTGGTACACAAAGCATTTAAAATTACTTCATACTAAAACATATCTTTTTCCTAAACCTACCTACCTATTTACTTATTTATAGGTATACGTGCGATTAATGATTTTGTGTACGGAAGGTTTCGTACGATGTTCGTACGGATGAAATTTACACAAGCGAAACGACAAGTCTTATTTTTATTCTCCAAAACAGTGCATTTATTACGGTCCAAACCTTATGATTACGTTCCGTCCATGAAACAAGTTTCCCCAAGAAAAATAGGTTGATACGTTGATAGTCGACTATTATGAAATAAGTCAGGATTTTAGTTAAACTATGAAAGAAAACTAAGGAGGCCTCGACGGGAAAGGAATCCCAAAGAATATTGGGTACAAAGCCCCAACAATTGTTGTTTTTACTGTCTTAAAGGTTTCCTCATTGTTTTTGTGTTAAAGATAATATTTATATTTTCGCTATTTTTGTTAATGTACTCACCCATTGAAGTTTAGGCAACATTGCATGGAAAACATAAAACAATAAAATCGCAAACTTTTTATGTAGGTACCTACCTACCTCGCGAAGTCACTAGTTTTGTCTCAATCTCAACTCGAGAACTGACACCATGATGGTCAAAAGTAGTTTTCATTACATACCTATGTATGAGAAAAAAATTAAAATTAGAAAATATAGATCTTCATAACGCCAAGATACAATTAGTTAAAACTTATCTCTAATTGCTGTAAATTGAATTGTCAGGCGAGTTGTTTTTTAATTTTGTAAAAGTAGCATTTTGGAATGCAAAAAACAGTGTCATCTTATTATTAATGAATCAGTCGTTACTTTTATATTTATTTATGATAACGCTTTTCTTTGGAATTAACCTTTAATTATTTTGTCATCAGGTAAAAAACGAGATGTGGTCAAAGGAGTGGATGGCAGATTTGCATCAGGGCAGCTGGTTGCCATCATGGGCCCTTCAGGCGCAGGCAAGAGCTCTCTCCTCAACGCCATATCTGGATACAGGTTAGCTGACATGGTCATTTTTTAGTGCGTGTGGAATGTGTGACATTTGAAAGAACAATAATTTTGTACTAACGTTGCTATTAAAGATTGACGTTCGCTAGCAGTTGTAGGGTTTGCTCTGACCCTGTCTGTAGGCAATGTCACATTTGCAATAGCATAAATGAACTTTACTATCGAAATCAGTGGCGGATACAGAAAAAAAACCATTTGCGGCGCTGATAGACGATGGCTTGAGTTATGGGCGTGTAAATAAAAACTTACTAGAAATATTTTTAGATAAGTAATTGTGTTGACAATAAACACAAAAAATCGCGTGTCAAGTAAGTATCCGCCACTGATCAAAAGATGAAAGTGCTTGTCATATCATAAATTTTCGCTAACCTCAGACTATTTTTTTTTAATAATATAGTTAGCCTTCCATATTTATGTGATCCTTGGCACCTACCTACTTAAAAATGTAGGTACCCAATCAGTTATTCCTATCTGTTCATTCATTTTGGGAAATATACATTTTGGGACATGTACTTTTTGAAAAGTGTACATTATGGGAAGTGTACATTTTGAACCTGAAGGCCATCCAATGACTTTTCCTTTAACTACAACTAAAATCAATTACTGAAAATGCTTTGAAGCTTGCTTTGAAATTGTAAGATTGCTTTTACTTACCTATCGATTTTAATTATTTAGACAATATTTATTTATTTACAGATCGGCAGGTGTATCAGGTGAACTCCTAGTGAATGGTCAGCCGAGGAATGAGCATCAGTTCCAAAAGTCTTCGTGTTATATTACACAAGAGGATCTGCTACAGCCTTTGCTGACAGTTCGTGAGGCTATGGATGTAGCTGCCAGGCTGAAACTACCTAAAGGATCGAATGTTCATTCGGAGGAAATCCTTCAGGAGTTGGGTCTTTTGGAACATCAGCACACGAAGACTGACCTATTATCCGGAGGACAGAAGAAAAGGTGAATCCTACTAATATTATAAATTGAAAGTTTGTGTGTTTAGATGTTTGGATGTTTAGATGTTTGGATGTGTAGATGTTTGTATGTTTGTTTCTCTATCACGCAAAAACTACTGAACGGATTTGGTTTAAATTTGGCACACAGATAGTAGATAGCCTAGATTAAAACATAGATTACTTTTTATCTCGATATTCTCACGGGAACGGGAACCACGCGGGTGAAACCGCGGGCGGCCGCTAGTTTATAAATATTTTTTTGACGAGACTGTTGTTTATGGATATCCATCATACTCGTACTATCAATACATTTCACTTGAATATATTTTCATAAAAGAAACATTTTTGCTTACAGATTATCGATAGCATTAGAATTGGTGAACAACCCACCTGTGTTTTTCCTGGACGAACCAACAAGCGGCCTGGACACAGTTACGACCGTACAATGCGTCAGGTTACTAAGACAGTTGGCGCGTCAGGGGAGGACTGTAGTCTGCACTATACATCAGCCACCTGCTTCGCTGTTGGAACTCTTTGATCAGGTAAGATTTATGGACATTGATATGATAGATAGAACTGTACAGTGCATCAGGCTACTAAGACAGTTGGCCCGTCAGGGGAGGACTGTAGTCTGCACTATACATCAGCCACCTGCTTCGCTGTTTGGAACTCTTTGATCAGGTAAGATTTATGGACATTGATATGATAGATAGAACTGTACAGTGAATCAGGCTACTAAGATAGTCGGTCCGTCAGGGGAGGACTGTAGTCTACACTATAGATACATCAACCACCTGCTTCGCTGCTGGAACTCTTTGATCAGGTAACATTTATGGACATTGATATGACCGATAGAACTGGACAGTGCATCAGGCTACTGAGTTGTTTGGTCCGTCAGAGGAGTGAGTGTGCAATCAACGACTAGGTGCACTGGTCAGGTGAAATTATTCTGAATTTTCTTGGATACAAATGTACAGAGCGTAATGCTGCAATGACATTTTGCCAACAGCACGGAATACTAGCATAGATAGACTGTAACATAATAAATAGGTTTTGGATTTGTAATGTTAGCGGTAAGAAGATAAGTAGTAAATTAACCTTATTGTGGAGTTTTCACAAAGTGAAATTCGGAAGTGAACAGAAAATTTGGCGTTATTTCAAAATAGCAATAATTTTCTCACGCTTACAAAGTGTCTTACAAATTTACAGAAGTTGGTAAAGGTATTACTCGAACATATCAAATCAAATCGAATCAAATCGCTTTATTCACACAAAACATATATATAAAAATGGAACATTCTCGAGATAATGACCTAAGTACGTATTTGTATGGGTTTGCTGTAAGTAAGTATAATTTTGCGGTCAGTGCATTTCATTAGTCTCCTAATTTGTCTCGCGGAACAAGGTGTGCGGTTGCAACATACATGTCCGGTCTTTTTACTCGGGCTTATACAAACCTGACCATTAGGTCTAGAAATCTGAAATCTTTGTACTCAAGGTTATTAGAAATATTTCGAAATAAAATTCAGATCTAAATGAAATAACTTCTAGAGCGTGTAATATTCGTGAGGTGGACTGAAAATTAGGCGTAACATCAAAATAGCAAATAAAAGTTTCCGTAAGTTGGTGATGTAGGTATTACCTACTCGAACATAAAAAAGGATCATTCTCGAGATAGGTATTGACCTAAGCACGCATTTCTATGGTTTTGCTGCAATGCAAACCAATGACATAATATTGCGGTCAGTGTAAGTATTTCATTTCCTCATCTTCTAATTTGTCTCTCGGAACAAGGTGTGCGGTTGCAACATAGATGTCCGGTCTTTTAACCTAACCAGTCAATCTTTTTTCAGACAAAAGAGTATTTATTCATTAAGCTAGAACAAAAATAAAGTACGCAGCATAAAAAAGTAGGTACATATTTAATTATATAGCTACCTACTTACATTTTTTGTGTTACCTTCGCAACTTCTAACAAAAATTTGTCTTTCTTAAAGATAGTTGCACAAGAGTTACGTAAATATAGCAGGTATTTTCAAGTACATTTTCTATTGCTGTCGTAGATTATAAAGTACTCTATTTTATAGTTCATAATATGCCAACCCTAATTAGGTACAGTAATCTGAAAGCTTTGCACATTAGAAATATTTCGAAATAAAATTACAATCTTAGTGAAATAACTTCTTGAGCGTGTAATATTCAATTAGAAGTGGTATTAGACTGAAATTATATCGAAATTAATGCAAACAACGATTTATCTAAGGGAGATCGTAATTTGTGCTAATCACTGTCGTTTAAGTTTTAAGTAACTGCGTACTTATATTAGGTAAGGATTAGGTACCTACTTCATATAATTTAGGTACTACTTAATTTGAAATAAGTAGGTTCAAATAAAGGAGATGTTCCATTTTTCTGCGGGCTAGGCCCATTTGGGTAACCCGTGGCCTACGGTTATGAAATTATATTTTATATAAAGAGAACAAAATAAGGAACATGTCCATGTATAAATATTTTTTTTAAACCTGCAAACATCCTTTTAAAAAAAAACGTTGGATAGTTAAAGTTAATAAAACAGCAACCCAAAACGTTTTTCTACCTTGGCAACATCAATGTTTTACTGTTATATGTCACATTGATGCTGTCAGATGTCAAATAAAATGACAAATGACATATCAACAGCCAATGTAGTCATTTTAATAGAAATAAAAATGCAAAGGAATAAACCTTAACAGCCGGCCGGCAGCCGCACAAAATGGATTTTCAGGATGAAATCAGCTGTAAAAACTTGTAACAAATTAGAATTTGTTGATATACTCGGAAGAGTAAAATTAATAGTAAGACCCTTTCATTTTGAAGCGAAAACATTAAGAAATACACGATGAAGAACACCATTATCCGAGATTTTAAATATATTTTTATTTATGTTTGCAAGGATTAATATTTCTTTTCTTTTTGGAAACCTAGTCCCACGAAAGAAATCTACCAAAAAAAAATATTACGGATGGGTGTAGGAAAATAAATAAATCTACCAAAAAAAAAATTATTACGGATGGGTGTAGGAAAATAAAAAAAGAAAATGTTAGTACTTACCCACTTAGTTACTTTAATTATTTCATGTTATCTGTATTTTAAAAGCTATACAAAAATGAGTACCTAGTGCAATCAACGCTAATAGCACCTATAATAATAGTTCACAAACAATAAAGTTAATAATTCTCAAGAATAACTGCGTAAAACAATGAAGCTATGGTAATGAGTGAGTAATATTTATTTACCATAATAATTGTTATTTAGTAGGTATCTAGAATTCACATCAATTTGATACGTGATAACTACTTAAGTACGTACGACGTACGTCAGATGCCCGTAAATAAATATTGTAAGTTATTGGTATTGTGTGGACATTGTAATTGAAAAAGAACCTGCCACTTTTCTAGTTAGAAGATAACAATAAATTAATTCGCGCCATGGTTCTAAATGATTATGGCAAATAGGTAAATACATTTTTAAGCGCGATTTTTGGAAAAAAGACAAATATATTTTACGATAAAATAATTTTAACCGAAATAAAAAAGTTTAAATTTTGATCGGGGCAACCTAAGGCGTGAAATACATAGAAGCGATGCGGCGGAGATAAGGCGCAGATACGGCGGCGATACGTGTATTTGATTGGCCGAAAGCATCCGAAAGTGCAGCGTCGCTTCTGTGTATTTCACGCCTGAGGGGGCAACTATTATTTAACCCAATCTTCAGTCACAAATTCAATTTAAATCAAATCAAATCAAAAGTTTTTTATTGCACTCATGTGGTTAACAAAGATGATAATAGATATTAGACCCAAAACATGAACCCTGTCGTAGGGTGTGTCACTTTTGTATGGAGAAAAAAAAAGTGTGTTATTTCTTTGCGTAATACCTCTCAAAAGTTGCAGGGCAATAATAGAAACTAGAAAATGTCAAAATATTTTGAACTTTAATATACTTTTGGCTCGCTCAAGCCACATGAATTTCTGAAAAAAAAAAATTTAAGGATAAAGTTCAAAGTCTGTTCAAGTGAAATTTTCTTCACATTTCTTTGTACAAATTTACTTATTATCATTAAAAAATATGTAAATATGGAAATAAAACGATAAAACATCGAGTTTTATTAATAAAAATTAAAATTAAAAAACCTTAAAAACATTAATGTTTAAGAAATTTTCAAGAAGAATGGCGTTACTTAAAATCTTTTTTTATTATTTAATTTTGCCTTTATTTGCATGAATTTTGCTTGCAAGCAATAAACCCTTATCTGGCTACTTGCTGCTTCACACAACCTGCAGCTTCAGTTGTTAACTTGACCTGACACATATTTTGACCGATTAGTCTGCGTGTGGTATGGAACTTCGGAAAGTCTTTCCGGACATTTCTTTTATCTACAATTTTTTAGATCATCGGTTTCCAAATTACGCAATAACGGAGGTTCTGTCAAAACGAGAGTCTTAATACTCTTGCCAGTCGATCATACTAATAATTATCGGACGCAAAGTAAATTTTTGGGACGGAAGCAATAGCTGCGCTTGCTCCATTAGATACTCCATACCGGTCACATATTATTTCAGTTAGTTTCTCTAAAACTGTTAAAGGTATCTATTCTTACCTTTATTTGATACCTTTGTTGGTATATTAACTTCAGTAAAAGTTTCAGTCTCATTATCCGTCAAGCCGATTTATATAAATCGATTTGGTGGTAGAGGCACAGAATACAGGTAGAGGGCTGTGGTGCAATGGACTTTCGCTGTCTCTGTGACCTTTTACGCGTCTTCCGAAGCTTTTTAGTAGCTTCTGCGTCGATGTTCCCAATAGCCATACGTCTAATTGTCCTCTGATCAACAAGGAACGAAAGTTATTTAACAGGAACAGTCTTGTTTTTCACACTTTGGCAAACAGCTAAGTCCTTTCATTTACATGAAGGATTTCGTGATAAAATTATATATTTTATCAAAATATGACCGACTTTTGATTCTCTATCATAGTTTTTCAATCAATGTCGATATTGACTGCAGTAAGTTAATATAAGCTGAGCCAATCTTAGCTCAGTAACAGTTGGAATTGATGAGAGCATCAGAATCAAGGAAAGAGTTTTCCATATTTGAATAATGTCTCGAACAACTTCGGTACTGATACGTTTTGCTTGAGGTTCTTGATTATTTCAGTGCTTCATTTCAGGACGCAGACCTAGTGGGACTAGATGTTCATTGTCACAAAACATCTTCATAAGTTAGTACCTAAGTTGTTACTTTCATCTTTTTAGGAAACTGTCCATAATTCGTAACTTTGCTTTATTTCGAGTCATTTTCATTTAATAAAAATGACATTAAGTAATTTTTATTAAGCCATAATTTTAATAACGTGGTAAAAATCGCGTTGAATGCAAATACGTGATAATTTATGAACCAGTCAATCAAACTCAACCAAATCTCGCGACTAGCTGAGGCGTATGAAACGGGAGGGTAAAACTTACTTTTACGCTCTTGTAAAAGTAGGTATTAAAAACAACAGAATGTCAAAATTAGTATTTTTTTCGCTTTATCGCATTATTGAGGACGTTAGTATTGTTAACATATGATTAAATTACTATTAATGTGTGTAAAAGTAAGAAATATAACTTGGCAATTCGAACACTATTTTGCGATTTTTCTAAAACTTCAAGGTCGTTGAGCGAGCCATAAGTAGGTATCTAAAAAAAAATTGTGAACGCAGTTCTTAATGACACTCAAGATGACAACTTTTGAGAGGTATTAAATGTGAATATTTGAAAGTTAAAGAAAATGACACACCCTGTCTAGGGTAGGTATAGCAACTTAAAGGATAAAAAAATATGTATGCACTTATTCAGCACTCCGTAGTAAGATATTCTACAGATGATTCAAATATGTAAGTACAATTAATTTCAATTGTAAATTAAACATAAATTGTTCAATTATTACCTACTTACATGAGCTATAGTTATTTCCATAACTTGATATTCCTTCTGAGTCTTGTCGACAAGATAATAAACGTCAACCATTCATAAAAGTTTTATTAAGGCGCTTATAGACGTCCACTAACGCCGCCAATTCATTTATTTTTATTATACGTAAACCGGGTCAATATTAAAAAAAGGAAACAACAATGCCCTCTATTTTTTTAATAACTCTTCAACAGTTTCATTAAGTTTTAAAATCCATTTAAACCAAAAGTGGCCACTGTTGTTTCGATTGCATTTTAAGACTATGTACAAAGTATGAAAAATATTAGAGAGTTAATAAAAAAATATTAGAGACAATTTAAGAGGGCATGGTTATTATTTCCTTTTTTTAATATTGACTTGATTTACGATACGAGTACCTACCTAATAAAAATAAATTTATTGGCGGCACTAGAAGACCGATACAGGGTCATTTTTGGACCCCTTTTCAAATTTTGTCAGGTCATACTATAACAGCAGTACAATCGATTTGTGAAGTAAAAAAAAAATTTTTTTACATTTTTGTCCCAAACTTTTCCCTACACAAATTGAAATTGTTGTCACTGTTTGCGCATCGCACGGTCGACCTGCGCGAGCCCCCCTCCCGCCACCCGCCTGCCCCCGCTCGCGCCGCTTGCGCGAGGGTGAGCGTGCGCGCCTAAATTTTTTGGACATAAAAAGTAGCTGTAAACTGTGAATTAAAAAAGAAATAATTCATAATTATCTCTCCAAATTTTTTTTATTTCTTCCTTGAACTAATATTTGATTTTGTAAAGAGGTCGCAAAATTACCTTGTATAAGCGCCTTAAATGCGGTCATTTACACGAACCATATACGTCGAAAGAGCATTCACCTTTTTAATAATGTATTCGAAAACTTCGATCGCATCGCAATAAAAAGTTCAAGATCGAAAAAAGGTATTGCATTCTGAATTATCGATACGGAAAGCATTTCTCTCCTCAAGGGTATCGAGTACTTATATGAATTAAAATACCATCTCGCAGTTGTTCGCGAGTGTTTACGAAGGTGAGAAATAAATTACGTGGTGAGCAAAAAGCTCTCACCGACACTTAAAATAATCATTTTCCTGGTCCTCGGGGGATAAAGACATTCTCATAAATTTAACAATGGCTTATTTGCAGTAAAACGTAGGGCTGTTTCTGTTTTCGGATCAAATAAGAAGGATATCTTGTTCTTTATTTTCGTTGTAGGTATTTCAAAGTAGGTACTTAAATCAACATGAAGAACATCATACAAGCTCTAACTTACAAACGCTAAGTTAAAAAATAAACTGTAGGTACAGTGCGAGGCACGTATCTTGAAATCGGGTGGGGATTGCGCGAAACGCGTATTTTAGGTATGCGTAGCGGTGAGGGGTGCGGGCGGCGGGAGAGGGGCGCACGCTATTGGTCGCTCACAAGAGCACATGCGCGAACTTATCCCCACTCTGTCGAAAAAATTTCAAGATACGTGCCTCGCACTGTACCTAAGTATAAAATTATGGAGGCCATCCATCCATAATTTTATATGATGAAATCGTTAATGTTAAACTTCAAACCAAAATCATTTTACTGCATAAAAAACTATATTTTCCAAAACTTAATAGCCAATGAAGATTCAGACATTATATTTTTTGTGGTACAAGTTTTCCTTTGTACTGACAATGAGTACCTTTGTAAGAAAAACAATTAGGTACCTTTTTTTGAAAACCCTGGTGCGAAGTCTTATTTTACAATAGGGCATGACTGGTTGGCGTAGGTATCCTACCTGCATAAGTAGGTACTAGGTACTCGTAAACATGTGAGGACGTCCTACGTTGGGTTCAAAGACTTCTATGTTGTTTTTCAACAAACAAATCTTTGAGGAAACTATAACTTGTATAATATTATGTAATCTGTAGTATATGATTACATGATACTAATCTAAGAATATAAGCTTAAGTATCTAAGAATAAGTAAGTAAATAACTTACACGTAGGTATTTAATTTTAATAACAAAATTAATTAGTAACTACGTCTCGGTTTCAATTCATGACACTTTAATATCAAAACTACTGTAATACTTTAATCTAATAACAAAACTAGCGACACTTTATTGGAATGGGGAATGTCTGAAAAAAAATCAAATTGGCTGAAACATTTTTTTAAAGCTAGGAATAACCTCCCTTATCAATAGAAAAAGTGTCAGAATTTTTGGTTGCGTGAATAAAAAAAACTTTGTCTTTGCAAAAGTACGGAAGTACCTAACAGCAAAATAGAGATGAGTCCTAAGGAATCACGGACGAAGTTATTAAGTATATTTTTTATTTTTTGCGCAACCAAAAATTCTGAATCTTTTTACCATTGAAAATGGTTATCAGATGCAAATCGCCTGAGACGTATTTTTGGCCATATCTCCGAGGATTTTGGGAGGATCGAAATAAAAATAGTACCAAAAGATGAGGAATTTATCGAGACACGTGTGAACGTTTAAATTTTGTAAATCTACTGGTATCTTTTTTTGGAATTTTGCGAAATTCCAAAAAATTCGGGGTTTTTTGGGGGATGTTTGTTTACTAAATTGTAAATATTTCGGAAAAAAACCAACTTAAGAAAAAATGAAAAAAAGGGTCCTAGGGTATTAGTTTAGCTAACAAATGGTGAAATAATTTTGAAAATCGGTTTATAATTGTGACCTGTAGGTGGTCCCTTTAGATTTGGAATTGTAGAAAAACGGCTGTTTCCGTACATAAAAAGTGATGTAGCTTCTATGATTATTGACCGATCGTCATGGTAATAGTGTTAAAAGATGCAAAAGCAGACGAGAAGTGCATTCGTTGGAAATATTATTAGTTGGTTGATATTATTTCGGCTGCGTCGAGGCAGTCAGCGGGCGCTTTTGTCACAATCGTAAAAATAAATAGGTACTACCTAGGTAACTTTAAAAATATAATAGGACTCTGCATTTGATTTGATTTTGGTTTTTCGTAAATTTTTGTGTTCATTTTCAATGCTCCGATTCTTGCGGGGACTGTAAAATCTGTGAATTTTTCTATTGACAAGGGAGCTTATAGTACGAGCGGCGACCGTAAGATTGCCTACGTCATCTGATACCACGATCAAACCCATGGAGAATGATTATTCCTTCCTAAAATAAAAATGTTTTAGCCAATTTGATTTTTTTAGACATTCCCCATTAAATTGTTCAATGGGGAATGAAATTTTATTCTAATCAAAATTAAAAAAGTTGCACTGAATTGTTAAGTTAAAAAGCTCGATTACATTTAAAAAAAATCCCCTTATAGGTATTTAACAATGATTATGATTCTAGACCTAGACTGAGTCCTTGTACTCAGTCGTGATGGACGTGACTATAAAAAAAGTTAGCGTGAGCAATCATTATTGTTTCTATGCTCACAGCTATTGTATTTCCATAAATCAAGATAGAATGCCAATTATACTCTGTGATTTACATGCTGACGCTGACAGTGTTGTTCAATCACTGACTGATTTAGAGCTTTTTGAAGATATTTTTGACCTGTCCTACCGTTAAACCTGCGATTGTTTTGTTTTCGTTCAGGAAAATATATAACTTTAGTAGTATAAAATTGGGAAGTCTGGCGCACGGTTCCCTGGGAATGGATCTGAAGACTCTGAGAACTGAAGACCTCAGAGACATGAGTGTCTGAGTACTCATGTTTTTGAAAAGTGAAAACGCCTGAACTGACGCGCCTCTCACTAGGCGCTGTTTCGGCGTTTTCACTTTTCAAAAACATGAGTACTCAGGCACTCATGTCTCTGAGGTCTTCAGTTCTCAGAGTCTTCAGATCCATTCCCAGGGAAACCATGCGCCAGCCTTCCCAATTTTATACTTACATAAACATATTTACACATATTTTCACCAACTACTCATGTCTCTGAGATCTTCAATGATCGGAGTCTTCAGATTTACGGAACCTAATTTGATCGGTTGACGCCTAGATTAAACTCTGCATAATAAAATCGAAGACTATTTTTCCTAAGAAACCTATATGTACTCTTACAACTTTATATCCAGATAATAATAATATCGCACTCCCAATTAAGTAACTCTGAGGAATGTTTGGGTTGTTGATTGATATTACAACCCATCCAGGGGTTTAATGGACTAATAAGAAAAAAATATATAGTTTAAAAACTTTAATTTCAATATACAATAAACTTAAACATTACATTATTAATAAACATACATTACTTTTTATCTTCATTTATAGGATATAGATAAATACTAACAAGTTCATCATCATCATTTTCTTCCAAGTAAGCAATAGCTTCCTCGAAATTATCAACATATTTATTTTCAAAGGTACACTGCTCCAAAAACTGCATGTTCCATGGATTGTCAGTCAACAAACTACAAATCTTGAAAAACAGCTTCATATTATCCGTAAACACATGGGGCTTTAGTTTAAATTTTGCATCGTTGATGTTTTCCAACAAATCAAAATAATAGAGATAAATATCTGAACTCAAGCATTGGTTTCTAAAGGTTTCGAAATCTTTAAACACCCAATATTTCGATTTATCCATTAGTAAATGTTGAAGCTCCAATAAAGCAAGGTGTAGACTCATTTTCAATGTTTGATCGCACCTGCCTTATCTCTGCGTATGTCACAGTAAGCTAAGCAGTCGACCGATCGACACACACGTTGTAATGGAAGTGTCTGTTTGGAACCGAACCGAGAACTTAATACATTTTATGTTGACGGTACTAAACGAAAGTAGGTAGTAATCTTATACTCTTCACAGTTTAAAAACTTTATTTTCATTACACCATAAATTTAAACATATTACATTTTTTAATGCACACACATTTGAGTGATACATACAAGTTAACATTTCTGATGAATTTTCATATGTTTTATACAGATTTAAAATACTTGGACATCCTTTATCTTCTAAATTATAAATACGCTTGTTTTCAAGTATTTCTTGTAGCCATAATAGTTTTTCAATACCCTTTGTAAATACAATCTTATCTTTTAATATTTTAACCACATCTGTGTAATACTTAAAATTTGAATATGGAATAAATCCTTCTTTCCAAAATATATTTCTGTTTCTTTCTATCCAACATACTTGTTTCCTTTCCGTAACAGACAACTCATAAAACGGGTATGGTGGTTTTAATAAGTACACTTGTGTTCTTCCATCACATAAAATTGCCATTTCCTTTAATATGAATGTGTTATGGTCAGTTTTGAAGCCTTGAACATCTACAATTGCGTTCATGACAGCTTGCGAACTATATTGCTAAGGGGTTTATATTCAACTAATCTATCGTTTATGATTAGACAATAGGCCGATGTGTTGTCTGGAATATCTTCCGAACATTCAATCTCTAATCGTACATCAACAGGGCCAGTTTTCAAACTTTCGTTTTGCCTTGTACAATCAATAAAAAATACTGGGGCTTTCCCTTTAAAATGCACCAGATTTAACAACGGGTCGGCTGGCAGGTTGTAATATGAATGACGAAACTTAGTGTACATCTCGTATAAAATACTGTATCGGTTTTCTTTGAAGTTTAAATTCATAGGTTCATAAGGAAAGTACTGAGAGTTTAGAAACAAAGTGATATTAGATACATTACAATGATCAAATTCAGAACAACTGTTATGCTTACTATTTTTTCTGTTAGTTTGTAAACCAAAAATGACATATCGCGGTTTTTCCAATTGAGAAGTAGTCTTAACACACCATGAATGTTTTGTTGTTTTTGGTAATAGAGGATATTCATATAAATCCCAATTTCGGAATGCCATCTTTATAGGTTTATCTTTTTCTAAATGTCGTAATAATGTAAGTCTTTCACGATCTGATACCTTTATGTGAGGCACTCGCCATTGTATTCTTTTTATGTGAACTTCAACGTTTACAGCAGGATCAGTCAACCTTAAGCTATTTAATATTATATTACTTCTGTTTAAAATGAGCTCATGCTTACAATTAATAATGATTTTATTATAATCTTCAGCAAATCCCAATATTTTATTTAAAGGTACAACAACGTTGAAATGACCGTTAGTTCTAAAACCGTCTATGTTCCAACCCCATAGCGCTGCGACCTTACTGTCTCCTTCATTCATAGATACATAGGACTTCATGGTTGTAGTAATTCCAGTGTTTTTAACACGGTCTATTTCAATACCATTTAGTTCGTATCTGATGTCTTGAAACAGGAACATAAAAGGGTTATTAGTAAATTCAAAATCCTTTTTGATCGGCTTTTGATCTGTCCCGTACGCTGTCGTGTACCCCTCGATGTGTATTGAACTAGCGGACGGGAGAATGTAAAGGTCTTGTTGTTGTATAGGTATGCGGATTTCATCGTTTTCTCCGAAACTGTTACTGTAGGGGCTGTACGTATGAATTTCATAACTTTCGATCGTGTTATCGAACTGAGGTAACTCCGAAATATGTAGGATACTCATGTTTTAAGACCTAGTGCTTGAAGAAATTGTTTGTTACTTTTAGTTACTTGTATGTATTTTTTAATACGTCTGTTGACTTTAACCGTCAGAGGTTTACTGACTTTTTGCACTTTTATATTTCCAGTTTTATCAAAAACAATCATTTTGATTTACGTAGATGAATATGCACTTGAATTTGTTTGTCTCCGAAATCAATATAGTTTCCACGTTCATTGACTATTTTAAGAGTGATCGATGATATGTTTCTTTTGATTATTGGTAAGTAAATAATATTTTTAGGTATTTCTGTACAACTATGATCTGGAAAATTTTTAGGCACAAATTCATGTAGTGTATGTGATGGCGTTCCATTAATATATGATCCTTGCACAATATCACATTCTATTTTAATTACAGACGGTGAATGAATGTGGGTTTGAGTATTTGATTCATGTCTTTTATTTGAATTATCTTTATCAGTCCTGTTTATTTTTTCTACATCCAGGTTAAGTGTTGTAAAGAATAACAAACCACACTCCCAGCGGTTATCTTCAATTATTAAAGGTGGTTGAAAATATGATTCCAATCTTGATTTATTGCCTACGATAGTTAATGTTAGCGACATGGTGTTTTAAGTACTAATTAAAGAATGGATCTGAATATCTATTTATATTTCTTTTATGCCAAAAGTTTGTGAGAAATTTAAGGCAAAGATGTCCGCAGTTATACGGGTGATTCTTTTGTTTATTTTCATAATTATAATTTATCTTGGACCCCACATATTTAACAAACTCTTTCGGTGGCTTTAAATTACCATAGCTATCAAAATATTCAATATAGTCTTTAATTTTAACATAGGCTACCCAATGAGAACCTGAATTTTGTGAATCATCTAAATTGATAATACCACTTTCTAAAGAATTAGGATGTTTGGGTAACTCATCTCTCATAAACACTCCTCTAAAATATGGAATATTTCGAGAATGGTGTATAAGATCGATGTTAGTAAGAGCACGATTAGGTAGCCTATGATTTAGTTTTTTTTATTACTTTTATTTGACAAAAAGATTCTAAATCCTTTTTTATGTTTCTCTAACTGTAATCCTTTCCCAATACAAACAGATGCAATTTTTTCGTTATGCCTTTTTAGTTCCAAAAGTTGTTTTTTAGCGTTTTTGACTTCCTCAATTACTTTAGCAATAGATGCAGCACCACCAGCTAAACTACCGACGGCAGATAGACCAGCAAATAGAGGTACTAAAGGTAGAAAGCCACCAGTTTTTGGGATTGGAATTACACGTGGAATCTTTACAGAAGCATCAGATGTCACTTCTCGTGCGGCTGCAATTGCTAAATCTATTGCTGCTTTCTTGCATGATGGCTTTAGGCTAGAGAGACGTCGTTTAGTGTAGTTTATGACATTTTTCAAATGTTTTTTCAAACCATTTGAAGTATTTTTTTAATAGTTTTATTCTTTTTAGATTTCATACCGGCACCGCAACTTAGTTTGACTAACATGGCTTTGTTTACTAAATGTCCGGCTATTTTTTCTCCGACACTTGAATCAGGTGCTGATGCTCGTTTTCTAGCCATTTTCATCAATTTCAAGTCGGCTCTATGACGGTCTTTTAAAGATTTAAACTTGTTATATGCAATATCGTGCTGCTTGCAATATTCGTCCAATAGATTAATGCCCTTGTCTCCTCTATCTAGTCTTTCCTGTAATCTTGTTCCAGGACCACAATAATTATAACCAGGAAAATGAAGTTCAAACGGTAAATTATTAATTATCCAATTAAGAAGACTGCATGCTTTCATGATCTATATGAGAATGATATCAAATATGAATATCATGACTTTATAAAACTACTTCACACTATATCATGTTGCATAATCCAGGAATTTTCAGTGCATGGTAGCCCAAGCCATTTTACTAACATTTTATTATTTTTCCTTCTTAAAATTTTTTCTATGAGGTATATATTAGGGTGTTTTGTCTTCTGTAATTCTTGCTCATAAAATGCTCCTAATATAGGTCGGTGTTTTGAATCTTCTAATAAGTACGTCTTTGGCGTAGTATTTTGGTTTTTAATAATTTGAAATACTTCTGTTGACCAGTTCGGTGTGTAGCCTTTTTCAAAGACTCCTTTGTATTTACTTATACGGACATAATCCCCAATTGCAAATTTCTGACATTTGTTAGATTTAATATCAGTTTGATGCAGTTTTGCAAATCTGTGTAATAAGCTAATCTTATTACTCTCATTGACCTCAACTGGTTTACATCCGATAGTTCGATGGAAACTATGGTTATAATTGTACATTATATTATTTAGTGTATCACCTTTCCATTCATATTTTCCTCTTAAACTAAATTGCTTGTATATTTTAGATTTAATAGTTCTGATAAGTCTTTCAACAATAGATGCTTTTTTTGACGAAAATGTGGAATAATGATTAATTGAAAAAGATTTCATGAGATTTTTGAATTTCTCATTATAAAACTCTGTTCCGAAATCAGTTTGTAAATTTTTGGGTATCCGACCACATAAAAGCAATTTCCTAAAGGAATTGCATATATCATCTTTAGTTTTTCGTTTTAAAGGAAATGCCCAAGCATATTTCGAAAATGTGTCAATAATAATAATAATATATCTATAATTTGAGTTCCATTTATGAAAACTCTGCATATCAATTAAGTCTGCTTGCCATAAATCATCAATATCTTTCAGTATTACATTTCTTCGAGGATAATTTTTTCTAGCAGGTTTATGTATTTCATTCACAATATCTTCTTTACTCATGTTTTTATTTTTCTATATCCACTAGCTTTGAGTTCAAGCTAGTACCTACTGAGTGTGTAATTAGAATCACACTATTTTTATTCTTTTACAATACCAGCTTCTTTTAACTCTTCTATAATTGCTAGGATTTCATTATCATGATTATTATTCCCAGCATCTCTAGAAGCAATCAGTATCTTTAGGCGTTCAATAAGTTCATTTGGATTGTCCCAATAGATTAATTCAGTGTTTGATTTTAATTTTTTTAACTTTGGCAAACTTCCTCCTTGTTTTTTATTTGGACTTTTTAAACAAGAATTTAAAGCTACGTTTGAACCCGAAATTGGACTATTTATTTCGAAAAGAAGAGGTTTTATTATCTCTCGGTACTTGATACTTTTATTTCCATTAAGTTGTCCGTTTGAATCATAATCTCTTTTATGCACATTACTTATTAATAACATATCCTTATAAACAAGTTTATCTCTCTCCGAAATAAGATTTAAATCAGGTTTCTTTTTAAGCAACAACTCTGTTATTCCAGGTGTAAGTTCATATGTCGCATCATTTATTGTGATATAATATATGTTCTCATTTGTTGAAATATTTTCAGTCTTAGTAATTTTAACAATGGAATTTCCCATAAACAACTGATTGTCTACATTCCTTATTCCAAATGGTACGTTAACTCCTATTGTATTATAAATGCTAGCCAGATCATCTTTCTGAAGTGAAGTGCGCTTGGAAGCAGCATTAGTATCAGAAAACTCAAGAATTTTGTCTTTACTCTCATCACAACTACTAGAATCTGTAATATTACTGTAATATTGTTCGGTATCTATATCTCCACAAGACTCTGAAACTGTTGCTTTCCTTTTATCACCAGGGAAATGTTTTTTTTGAACGGAATGTCCATTCATGCCGATTAAGGTCGTTAACGGTTCTGTAACTGGTTTCAAAATCTTCTTCATCGTTACTTCTGTTTCATCATCAATTTCTCGCATATTCCTTATTTTAGTTTTTATGGAATCAACTGATTCAATTATCTGTTTTTTAATATTTGGATTCATTTTACCAAAGGACACTACCGTTTTTTTCCATAATCAGAATGATAATGATGATGTTTCTTCGATTTGAAGCATTATGAATACATTAATCTAAATGTAGAAAGTTGTCGAATCCTTTTCTGTATCGCCCATATTTTATCGCACAGTCTTTGTTAATAACTAAAAATTGATATGATTCTTTCCAGATAGATGCACAGAGGTCCTTGAATTCGGACCATGGGATATCGCTATTCACATGTTCAGTATAAATATGACGTAAGTTAGTATCATCTTGCTTGAATACAATTAGTAAATTGGCATTATCTCTTATTAATTGTTTGGGTATTTTTGAATAAGTTTGAGTCAAATAAAAACTGTCTATATGTTTATGACGTCCCATACAAAAATAATTACGCATATTTGTTTGATTTTCACAAATGACATCATCGAATATTATAACAGAATTTGGTAATGCTTTATTAGGATGAAGAACCTCTATTTCATTGCTATAAATGAAATAATTTATTTCAGGTATTTGTCTTAATATCTTTGCTAAAATACGATACTTTGGTTGAAATGAAGTTTTAGTGTAAAGGTATACATTTTTAAATTTTAATCCATTACGATGTAATAATAGACTAAGCATAACATTGGTTTTACCGCAGTTTGATGGGCCACATATAATACATCTAATATCATTTGGTAACAGAAAACCATGCCTCGGATTTTTTTTTGAATTTGAGTCAACGTTAATATTTATAATTTCCAAAACATGTGGTTGCTTGACCCATTTCATTTTTTTGTTCATGTAGATATAGGTTTAATACGTACAGACGATTATACTCTGCTGTTGATTGTTTTATAATAAGGTCATATTTTATCAACGTTAGTATATAAAAGCATATTACTAGACATTATTTAGTACGGCCTCATCGCTTTACTCTTATACCGTAGAAAAAGTTGTGTGTATGTGTGAGAGGATCGTTAACGTAATGATCAAAACATAGATTTAAATGTATATAGCTCTTTATTTATTGTAGAATAGGTACATTTTATCTGAGTACAAGTAAATAACACCTCTATACACTTATTGTAAGTAAATAAATTATAACTAGACATTAAACACAAATGTCAATAAAAACTGTAAATAAGTGAGATTAATCCTATAGATTAGTTATACTTCTCATTAGAAGGAAAGGTATTTATATTATGTAGGTATTATATATTATAAAAAAATGTTTATAGCTCTTTATTGATTATAGAATATACATTTCGTATAATACTTCTTATAATTAAGGTGTTCGTACATAGCTCTGAGAGAGTGATGGTGACAATCTAGTGAACCCATTTATTTATTATGCATAATTTGTAACACAAATGGAACGCGCCGACACCATTCACAACATTGTCAACATGACTCTGTCAGGACTTTGCATGAGCGCTAATAATAGACTTGAATACATAGACTTATTATATTACTAGCGTACTTGAATACCTAAAATAACGTATCACAATGTCCCCAGGGCAATGTGTCAACTTGATTATTTAATATTTGTCGTTTATCATCACTTCGATTCAAAACTAACTTTTTTATTTCCTGTGAATATATAACATGTTTAACTGAACGTATCAAGCTCATGTTATATCTTACGTTTAAATTATTTCTGAGAGTTTCTTTGTATTGATTTGTAGTTATACGCTTAGTTATATGTTTAGAAACACCTTTCGCCTTATTTATTTGATCATTTTCACTCTGTATGCAATATAGTTTGGCCCTTAATCCTATAAATTCCTTTATAACATCACCCCCCATTTCGTCCTTGAATAGTCCAGGGACTTTTGAATTTTGAAGAGGTATGTCATACACGTTTTTATTCACAAAATTACTTGTATCAAATAAAGTTAGGTGTGATTTTATATCATTATAGAAATCTTGAGTTTTTATTAAATAAAGTAGACTGTCAGTGTCTGTGTAGCATAATTTCGCTTCATTGCCGTATTTACTTTTAATGAAATCGTAATGAAACCGATATAAATGTTGTTTCGCATACTCTAAGACAGAAAATCCTATGTAAATTGGCCTATCAAGAATTATTTTCTCCTGTTTAAGTTGAATTGCGACGAAATTTTTAGAAAATATACTGATACTGTGTAAATTAGGTTTGGAGATTAATTTTTCAGCTCCATTTTTTTTATTAGTAGTGTTTTTAATATCCCGCCATGTGTTTATCAATTTTACATCCACTTGTTTTCTTCTGTTTTCTATAGTTTTTCCAAAAATAGCATTGTTCAATAGTTTGAAAAAGTCTTTCTCGAACTGTGACTTTGATGCTTGACGTAACCGAGTATTTAATTGAATATATTTAGCTAAAAATCTTTCTTGTCGAAATCTAACAATTTTATGAATATTACTTAAGATTAGCCCTTGCTTTAAACATTCTTTTAAATATATGTAGTGAATTACATAATTAAACTTGTTATATAAATTAGCAATTAATTTTTTCGCCTTTCCTCCTGGGGGAATAAATTTCTCTGGAGCAAATGGTAGATCGCTATGAGTGTCGTGCAGCGAGTCTGGGTAAACTAAATCCACTTCTAAGATATAACCATATTCCGAGTCATCAGATACATTCATAACATCAAAATGCTTGATTTCTTCTTTAGACAGGAAACTAAAATCGGAAACTGGCATTTTTTGCATCATAGCGTAACCGTATAAGTTATTACAATCCAGATACACCAGATAAGATGACGGTTTAGTACAGTCATAATTCGTAAGGTATCTGTTATTTGCATTGGCGTACCGCAGAGAGCATTGTGCCAAGCCACCACGAATTCCTCGTTCTAATAATTGATACATTTCAACGTCGCTGATGAGATCTAACTTTACGCCAGTATGTAAAAGCATCGCATCCCAACTTAATCCTGGGGACGTTACATAAAAAACAGGATCTAGTCGATAATAATGCAAACTACTTTCCCAAAACTTTTCAAATATATCGCACAATAACAACACATCAATTTTTAGATATAAGTCCGTATATTCTCCAAGAGACTTAACATTAAATGTGTTCCAAATTTGTTGTGCTCTCGAATACTCATCATCACTTATATGCTCTGAAGTCAAACTGTTATAAAAATATTTTTTTTGTGGCAAACACTTCTCATCAAATTTTGACCAACAATCTATGTAATCATAAGGATAAACACCTTTTTGCTTTACCAAAGATAACTGCTTTGTATTAGTGAATACTTTTGATAAGTGATGAAAGTCTTCGTTTGATAAACTTTTGCTCAACATATCTAAACTGGAGCTTAGGAATTGAAATGAGTCAATAAACTTGACTTGCAAAGATTTTGAATTGGGTAAATCAAAATATTTTGTGATTGTTAAATATTTTTCTTTAGTTTTGGGTATTATTTTTAGATCGCCTTTATATTTTATCAATTCTTTAATAAACAAGTGAGAATCGTAGTTTGTAAGATTATGAAATATTACTGGAATAAATGGTTTAGTTTGAAACATCAAATTACATTTCGAATGAGCAGGCCCTCGATACTCTGCAGTAATATGATCGTGGTCATGAACTTTATCATTTAAGGTGAACGGTTCTCTACAAATGTAACAGTGAGATGCTCTGAGATACTCGTTCTCCTGCTGGGTACTAAGCGGCTGCATAACTTTATGAGAACGCAGTATACTATCAATTAATAGACAATCTTCAATTAATTTCTTTAAAAATACTTTAGCACAATCTGAACCTCTATAAGTGACATATTTATTTAAGCTAGAATCATAAGAGCAACAAATATAATAAGCGAAACAAGACGGCTTATGCACTTTATATGTTTTAGTATTTTCTGTACAGTTATCAGAGTAATTACACAATAAACTCTCAAAATCTGCATATATAACAAACTTATGTTTTTGTTGCCTTTCAAAATTTTTAAAACATAACTTACTATTTGTTTCTGGCAATACAGATACTATTTCAGAACAATAATGTGAACTTAATTTTGTATCCGACGCGAAAAACTGTAAACACTTCTCACAAAAATAAGTTTGCCCATGATGTAGAGTAATTTGTCTACGTACAAGCCGTTTAAGATCTTTTATCAAACAGTAGTGACCGCAGTCACCCTTTTCTATATATAACAAATTCACATGGTTTTCTTTCACTCGGTTTGTGAGGTACAACGGCCCGGTAATGTTGTTTTTCTTATCAATGCCATATACGTTTACGCTAATGGAAGGATTATTTTTTTCAAATAGTTTTATATCATTAGAAGAAGGAGGAAATACCATGCCCCGAGTATTTAATACGGTTGAGTAATATGGATAGGAACTTGTTCTGTTTACACTTTTGTTACACGGATATAAAGCTGAAACGATACTCCATGCAAAGCAATAGTTATCATTATTTCTAATATTAAGACAACTTTTTGTTGATTTAATACTTTTTGGTAAATCTATTAAGCTACCTCCTCTTAATGGTGAATACTTGTTTATATTTACCTCAAGATGACTAATAGAACTAAAGGACCAACCGGACTCAGAATGCTCAAATTCTGTTAACTTATGTTTCAAAGTCTCACATAAGTTTGAATACATTTCGTTGAGATCTGTATTGCCAAAAACTACTTCATACTTAGAATTAAATGATTTTATTTGCTGCCATTCTGACTTTGGTAAAACAAAATTAGCAAACAATTCAAAGTTAATCTTTAAAGATCTGTGTTTATCTAATGATAAATTTATTATTCTTTTTACAACTTCATCAATATCACATAAGAACTGTTCAGGTGTAAAATATTCACGATTTTTAGGTAAATTTATTCTATACGTGCAGATTCTATTCTTAAAAGCGGTTGCAATCAAGTCTACAGTTTCTAGTTCAGTTTTTATAATACAATTTTTTTTATGCAAATTAGTTCTTAAATGATACCTAAGTCTATTTTTATCTAGCTGAATGTTACATTTTTCACAGGTTACTCTATTATTCGGAACCATCTCTGAAAGAAAGAAAAAAAAAGAATGATTTTCATTGAGTATTTTTTATTTATTTATCTGATAATAATAAGATTGTATCTAAATATATGACACGTACCTAAGTAAGAAAAATTAAACATGATATAATTACAATAGCACTTATATTTATTTATTTAGTATATTATTTGTTACCATGATGTCATAAATAAAAATATGTTATCATAAGAACAACTAATGAACTAAAACGAAATAAGGAATCTAATAAAAACCAGTAATAATAATAATAAAAATTAAACATCACCGCGTTTGACAAAATCCTGCGTGAAGATGATTTATCTAACTCTATTCAGAGAATAATAATATGAATACCTAATAAAGAATATAAGATAATGTTTGGATAAACGTTTAACCGATACAGTGTGGTTTTTCAGGGATGATTTGATGTACTCACGAACGTAGTCGGCACATCTTTAAATTGTACTTTAACGTCTTTTAAAAACTTGACCAAATATTGCCAAGCTTCGGTGTTGTTATCGCTTTTTGTTTTGAGAGTTAAAATGGATTTCCGCCACCTTTGTTTCGGTTTCACGTTTTCCAGTTCCTTACATTCATATATTTTTAGATCAATGTAGTGGGATCCTTGTTGATCATTTTTATATTGTTTGGTGTAACCGTTGGCCACCCGACGATAAATGTATGAGCATAAGTCATTCGTACCGTGATCTTCATTGACATCCTCACTATCAGTGCCCATTATATCGTTTGCAGTCATCCGTGCACTTTTCTTTCCTTTCTTCAAATTTTCACCCGCTGCTTTAGTCCTATGAACAATAAAGATTTGTAATGAATTATTGCATAACAAATATAACATTCGTAATAAAAGAAAATTAAAACAAGTAATAATATGATTATGGGTACCTTTTTTTTCTATCGGGGTTGTCCATTACTGTCTCAACGGGTATTATTTTTTTTTTCTCTGCAGCTGTTTTTTTCGATACATTAGGAGTATTAGCACTGGATTTGTCCACAGTTTTACGCCTGGAAGAAAAATTACAAAATTAATAATTTGAAATAAGTATTACCACAGTCTAATAAGCACATGTATTAAGTACCTACTAAGTAAAACATTTGATTAACAAAATATTACCTCTTAGATTTTTTTGTAGTGTCAACATCATCAGTTTTCCTCTTCTTCGTTTTTGCTGTACTACCATGTACAGGCGCAATAGTTGCACTTGGTTGCGGTTCCTCAGGGATAGCTCTCGCCGTCACCGGGATAACTTGGATCGGAGACTTCCGAATAACTGTTACTGTACTCGATGACGACGATGACGATGAGCTCGAACTCGAACTTGAACTGGAATCATATTCTTCATCGGAAATAAGGTTTGACCTGAAACACCAATAAAAAAAACATTATTTTACGAGTGATTGTGTTAATTACATCTACAAAATACATTTGTTCACACAGGCATACTAATCATAAGAATGAAGGGTATTATATCCGAGACTTAAATACACAAACATTAACGATTACGGATTCGAACCCAGTAATATTTACCTAACAACAAGATCAAGTTCATAGCCGTTAGACTATCATTAATGAATATATGTAATACCAAACATTAGTATAAGGTATATTATCTATGGTAATACCAAGGTATAGCTAAGTCCGGGTATTTAAGTACTCAAACACTGCAAAAATTAATAATAAATGTGTACTCACATCTTTGACTCTGGAAACAACGCTTCTCACAACAACAAAAAAAAATAGATATTTAATCAGCAAGACTGATCAAGTAATTGGGCTGCTCTTTGTCCAGGGTAGATAATATTTATAGACTCGAATAGCTTTACCTGTGTTGGACTCTATCACATACATTAAAATATTATTGAGATCAGCAATATGTCCAAATTTGTCTCAGGCGCATCAACACACATAGAAGAAGGTGTCGTATGTTACATTATTCACTCAAATGCTTCATGATATTGAATTTTAAAACGTCGTAAGTGACTATAATCTAAATATTAATTTTAACTTTATGGTGAGGCAATAATTATAATAATTAAGGCGCCGAGCGTAAATCCACTTGGGACTCTTATTGTTCGAAAAAATAAATAAATTTTTCTACACAACTAAAGTATGTAACTAAATTACCCATCAACACGTAAGGCTAAGAAAACAGACGTTATTACAAACGACATAAGGCCTAAAAGTCAAACTGTTAAGTCTGATGTGCTGTTGACTGTACGCAAGAAATATTTTATTAAAAAAATAAGAAACAACACACTAAATTGTGATTTTGTAGGAAGTAGACGCCCCTTGTATTTTATAAACGATAAATAATGTCGGTAAGTTGTAATTAACAATATCTTAAAGTAGGCATTTTGAACCAGTGAATACCAAACCCATGTTTATTTATCTAATTTAGTTCCAGGAGTCCGAAGACCTTTTTCAATTCTTACCTAACAGACCATTGGACCTGAGCAATAGTCCTGGGTTAGAAATTCAAGACATAGATGTTGCTGGATGTGGCGGACCCATACGACATACAAAAAGGCAAAACAAACTTAGTTTGCATACAATAATGAAGAAGCCCTCGAAAAAAGGTGTAAAAATCATTAAAATAGAAGTTTATGACACACAAACGTTGAACAACAACGAGCAAAATACTGGTGAACCCGAGATTAGTGTTCAATATGTTGCTTCAAACATTTTCGATAATGTGTATTGTGACACAAGAAAAATTATAAAAGATATACAAGATTTAATGTACAAATAACTTATTTGAAATAAAATAAACATACCTATTCCGAAGACTTTTTCTATTTATATATTATCTAACAGACCATTTGACCTGAGTAATAGTTCTGGGTTAGAAATTCAAGGCAATGATGTTGCTGGGTATGGCGGACTCATACGACTTACAAAAAGATTAAACAAACTTAGTCCGCATACAATAATGAAGAAGCCTTCCAAAAAAGGGTACGATGGACAACAACGAGCAAAATACTGGTGAACCCGAGATTAGTGTTCGGTATATCGCTTCGAGCATCTTCGATGTGTGTATTGTGATTGTGACACAAGAAAAATTATAAAAAAATGTGCAAGATTTATTGTACAAGTTTATTGTATTTGAAATAAAATAAACATATTTTATTAATTCTGCTTCTTTTATTCAAATCCCTATGTAGATAAACCTTTTCAAATAATAACTAATACTCAGTTATTCATTAGGTACTACGGTTCTTTATTAGTACGTGTACTTACTTACAAGTTAAATCTAAGCGTTCAAATTAAGTAGACTACACTCACACCTTTAGGTTTTCATTACGTCGAAACAACGCCTTGTGAGAGGCCCATCAGTTCAGGCGTTTTCACTTTTCTAAGGCCCTCCACTGCCTTGAGCGGGACACGCGCGCGGGGCGACATAGATTAGAGCTTACTCATGCACTGCGCAAGCATCTGTCCGTCAAAAACCAGCAATCTATATTCCCGCGTCGTGTACCCGCGGCGGGATCCCGCTTAAGGCAGCGGAGGGCCTTAAACATAAGTACTCAGGCACTCATGTCTCTGAGGTCTTTAGTTCTCAAAGTCTCCAGATCCATTTCCTGGGAACCGTACGCCAGATTTACCAATTTTATACAGCCGATTAAATTAGGTTCCATACGTCTGAAGACTCCGAGCAATGAAGACCTCAGAGACGTAGTAGTAGAGAGTAGTGGGTAGAAATATGTTTAAATATGTTTATGTAAGTATAAAAGTGTGTGTTGCCAGTGATGACTTACGGCAGTGAAACGTGGCCGCTAACTATGGGTCTCATAAGGAGGCTCAAGGTCACTCAGCGTGCAATGGAGAGAGCCATGCTCGGCGTTTCCCTACGTGATCAAATCAGAAACGAGGAGATCCGCAGGAGAACTAAAGTAACCGACATCGCTCGAAGGATTGCTCAGCTGAAGTGGCAATGGGCGGGACACATAGCGAGAAGAACCGATGGCCGTTGGGGCAGAAAGGTTCTGGAATGGCGACCGCGCACCGGACGACGCTCCGTGGGTAGGCCCCCGACAAGGTGGACCGACGATCTGGTGGAGGTCGCGGAAAGCCAGTGGATGCAGACAGCGCAGGACCGATCGTTGTGGAGATCCTTAGGGGAGGCCTATACCCAGCAGTGGGTGTCGTGTGGCTGATATGATGATGATGATGATGATGAAGTATAAAATTGGGAAGGCTGGCGCATGGTTTCCCTGGGAATGGATCTGGAGACTCTGAGAGATGAAGACCTCAGAGACATGAGTGCCTGAGTACTCATGTTTTTGAAAAGTGAAAACGCCGAAACAGCGCGCCTAGTGAGAGGCGCGCCAGTTCAGGCGTTTTCACTTTTCAAAAACATGAGTACTCAGGCACTCATGTCTCTGAGGTCTTCAGTTCTCAGAGTCTCCAGATCCATTCCCAGGGAACCGTGCGCCAGACTTCCCAATTTTATACTACTAACTTTATAACGACTTGCTGCTATTCTGCTTTAGCTAATTTATTTCATGTTCTGATTCTTTTTTCATAGCTTGTCTCATATTATTATAATAATTGATAAAATATAATGCGCATTTTTATTAATATTTGTTGATAACAAATAGTCAACTCGAGCTGAATTATTTTGTTAACTAGCGGTCGATTCAGAGTACCTATCTATGTAGAGCTGCCCCCCTAGCCAAAGTAACATTTGCAAATTTTCGCTATCGCTTCGCTATCGCTTCGCTTCGAAACATGTATGGACTTGACGTTTTAAAATTCGATTGTTAACGAAATCTTATATCAATCCCATACATGTTTCGAAAGCGAAGCGATAACGAAGATTAGCGAATGTTACTTTGGCTAGGCCCTCTTGACCATTACGTTTTCCGATTCACGTGAATAAATTAAATAATTTCCCATTTGCAGGTTTACGTGATCGCTGACGGACGGTGCATCTACCAGGGGGACACGGCTGCCATGGTGCCGTATCTACAAAGCGTTGGGCTGCCCTGCCCGAGACACCACAATCCTGCTGATTTCAGTAAGTTTAAATTGGATTAGTTAGATTGTTCTAATTGATCAACCCAAAATCACAGATAGGTAATTTTTCTTTGGAGGAGCATTTCTTATTTAAATTTGAAAATATATTTTTAAGGGCGCACAAATTCTGAAAAATATAAAAACTCGTGGATTAGGTATTAGTTATAAAAACCTAAACTACCTGGTTTCCCTAAAGTGGCCACTTTGGGCGTTAATCCAGGTTTTATCTACGCGAACCCATTCAAACTAAAAATTAACGCATACAAAAATAGTTAGTAGCTAAATAATATACTATATTTTTTATATTTTTCAGAATTTAATTTAACATGGTTATTTTGTTGTAATGATTTTTTCTTGATTGGTGGCGCTAGTGGACGCACGATGCTCCCTTAAGGATCATGCGTCCTTTGTGGTCAAATCTAAACCATCGACTAATTTTTGTCTCTTTTATTAGACTTGTAATCAAGGACACTACATATATGCCTTTTTAATATTCTCGAGTGCTTAAACGACTGTTTACGACCACAGACCTTGTTTAAAAGGTACCTACCCAAGTACAAAATGTGTAAACGTGAAAATATGCGGAATGGGTCATACATAGGTAGTTGGGCTCATATCGAAATCTTTGTGGTCTCTTGAAATCTTGTGTTGTGTAATGTAAACAAGGCCTTTATGCCTATTTTATTCCATTTTAATCCAAAGGGGCCAAAGTCAGGCGAATTTTTCGAAATTTTTGTGAGTGTTGAGCGAACAAAACGTTTTTGATATTATTATTTCAACTCAAAATGTTTCAATCAGAAAAATACTTGCCATGAAATTTCGAAAAAATTAACAACTTTCGGAATCTTCACATAAAGAACACTTGTTGAGATTGAGGTCAAGTTTCTAAAGTCATCAACCCATTTTCATGATAGATCTTGACGTAAAGCGACCTTCACTTGCGAAGAAGTAATCAAACACTTTTTTACACAATCGTCATTACACGTGTTGAGATGTTTGAACATTGTGATTGTAGAGTGAGATTTAAAAGAACATGTTAGTTCAGTTTCCACCTTTTTTATGATTAATATTTTCAAAACCAGAAATTCACAATTCACACTAAGTAGTTTTTCCCGTCGGAAAAAAACTTTGTCTGAAAAAATACTGTTCAAAGAACAAAGGACATGATTAACGACTTGACTTTATTTAAATTAGAGAACTGATTAATTTTTTGTATGGTCTGTGTTAATGGGGCAGTAGGTTGATGTTGACAAATTGGAAACAGGGTAGTTACTGTTACTCTTCGAGCACCGCGGCTTCGTAGCGCGTCTTACTCTAAGTTGTTACTGTTACTGTATTATGACACTCAATGTTGTGATCATATCAAACTCTGAAATCGGTAATCATTAATTTGATGCATTTAAAATCATTTTTTTATACTGAGAAAAAATGCATTTACGCATCTCCCCCCTGCAGGTGAGCAGGGGATTCGTATTTGGGACTCGTCAGACTCAGGAGGGGATCGCAACATTCACGTTGCGGCTCCCTCCACGTCCGCCTCCCGTGCGAGATTACAAAAGGCTGTTGATTTGACAGATACTTGGCCGAAACGCTCTGGCTTTTAAAATTTCACTACTTTTGTTGGCTTTTGCCAGAGCTTTCATCCAGGTACCTGGCCGATACCAACAGGCTTTTGTAATCTCGCGCCTCCCGTGGTCCCTCCCGGATGTGGCTCGATGGGACCTCGGAAGGGAGGGATACCCACTAAAAACCCGGTACTTGCCCTCATATGCCGCCGGTTGGCCCTGAGGGTCCCCTGTCGGAGTCGCCTCATTAGACCCGGCGGCGGCCCGGTTTCCCGGGCCCCCTCGCGGTTAGGTGATGGCCGAGTGAGACCGTGCAAGGCAGGCGATGGGTGCCTTATCAACATTTTATCTATTTGCAAAAAATAAATATGTAAATCAGTTCAAGCACGTTCTTTGCATAATACTAAATGTCATTTACCTAAGGTACATTATATTATAAACCATTAGTTAAGTAAACAAGTAAAATAAATGTGACATCATAAGAATGGTATGGCTTAAAATATTAGTCGATCAAACAATATGCAAATGGAACATCATAAAAAATGCACAAGTCACAAATAAATTTCCTTTATTCCAGTTATTGAGCTAACGGAGAATCCAGACCACATAAATATACTATGCGAAGAAATGATGAATGGGAAACTTTACAAATCAGCCAAGATAGAGAGTGCTCCAGAACCATTGAACAGCATTGAATTAAAAATATGCTACCAGGCAGAAGATGATGCGCCAGAGACTGAAATAATGTTGTCCAACGAGAAATGTACTTACAAAGTGGCGAGATGTAAAGAATCAGATTCCGTCAGTACCATATCAAGCGAACCTTCCCGCTTGAACTCTTCTATGGCATGGATGAAAGTTCAAAGTGACTCTTGCGCATACTCCACAACCTATTGCGAACAATTCATGATCTTGTTACGCAGAATGCTCATTCAAATATCTAGGAACAGACAAGGTAAGTGCACTGATGTGAATGAACTGACTTAATATTATGTAATTGATACTTCGGCTTATATTTTGTGGTCATTGACTGCACGTTTCTGGATCAATGAATATTTGAAAGCAATTTAAATTACATTGCTTGACGTTGAAGATAGTCATTCATTACTTTTATTTAAATATGCATGGAATGGTTAATAAAGGAGTTTTGATCATCAAAATTAAGTTTGAAAATTGACGTTTATATGAGCTGTGAGAGATATCAATAACGATGTTACAAATTCCTAAGTCATACATTTGTGACGCCACGAGTATCGTTAGCTTTCAAAATACTCAACTTTTATTAATTTCATTTTATCGTGTAAGTTACTGGATTGGCTTTATATATTATAACTACCTATTCCCATTGCGGTTTCGGTTTCAATTTTTCTAGGTAGATATAAAACTTAGTATGATGAATTTTAGTGTTGTTTTATACTATTGATTAGTTTCCATTAAAGTAGGTACCTAGTTTGTTTGGACTTACTTGACTTTTATTTTCCCAAGGTCTTTGGATCCAACTAATCCACCACGTGATGTGCAGTGTCCTGATCGGCACCTGCTTCTTCAATATGGCCAACGACGGAACCCAGATGTTCAACCATCTCAAGATGTGCGTTGGACTCGTCATCTTCTTTGCCTACACACATATTATGGTTCCTGTTCTTGTTTGTGAGTAGTGAATTTTGCTATTAATACTTTTTATTTATCTCGAATGCTTCAACCAAGTTTGTTTCTTAAATTTCTTCTGCTTACCTAGACAGTTTTCATAAGAAAATTCAAAAATATGGCGGAAAATTTCGTAGGTACTTATTATTATTACGTTGCAATTAGGAGTTCAGTTTATTTACGTAAAAAGTGGTCTGAAATCTCAATAATAATCTTTTGTATCATATGAAAGATAAGGATAATTCCTTCTGTACGACAAATGTCTTTAGGTAGATACTAACTGAATAATTTTATATGGATTTTCAGATCCCCAAGAAGTGAAGTTAGTCAAGAAGGAACACTTCAACCGCTGGTATAGCTTGACGCCATACTACGCTGCCCTAACAGTGTCCAAGTTGCCCGTTCAAGTCTCCTTGAATATCCTGTTCTGCACCATCGTCTATTTCATGGTGGGAGTACCGTTCTCAATACCGAGGTTCATAGCCTTCTGCCTTATTGGGAATGTCGTGTCGTTGGTCGCTGAAGGAATGGGGATGGCTATTGGATCGGTGTTCAATGTTCAAGTGAGTTTTCAATAACTTTTTAAGCCTGTTTCAATATGTTTTTAATTTCTCACAAGATTTTTTTTTGAAAAAATAAATATATTAGCTTACTTCCGCAAACAATATATGCAAGATGCACCGCCCGCCCGCCCCGCAAAAATATGCACATGCACACCACAAAATATCAGTGCACAATACTTTGCATTTAATAGCATTTTTGCGGGCGGGCGGGCGGTGCATCTTGCATATATTGTTTGCGGAAGTAAGCTACATATATTTCTTTTTTCAAAATGGTTTGGGACTTCGCCAAGTGACGCCTGATTCAATCAAATACTTTCTCACAAGAGGCAAAAATAGAGATATTAAATTAATCTCCCTGAATTAATAGTTAACGTAAATAAAAGTTGATAAAATAAGCTCAGTTAAGTTTTATTAATAATAATGGTAGGTATCTTCCCAGTAATTAACTAATTTTGAAATTAGTTAATTACTGTGAATTTTGAAATTTGACACGGTGTTCTATTTTGTTCTACAGAATGGCTGTGCGGTTGGGCCGACTTCAATCGCTCCTTTCCTTGGGCTGGCCATCTACGGGTTCGACTTCGCCCACAGAATCCCCCTCCTCATGAACATCATCATGAAGACTTCCTTCATCAGATGCGGCGTCGTTGCAATGGTTCTGACCATCTTTGGCTTCGACCGAAGTCCTTTAGAATGCAAAGATGTCTATTGCCACTTTGCTAAGCCCGATGTTTTACTTAAGTATTTAGATATTGAAAAAACTTCTGTCTGGCTTGAAATCGCCACGATGCTCGGAATCATGTTTGTTTTTAGATCACTTTGTTTTATAGGCCTTAGATGGCGATTCGCAACGTGATTTTACAATTCGATTGTGATATTGCGTCCCCTGAAGTGCTTTAAAAGGTGCTCGCTAGTACAAAAATACTGTAATGGCATGTGATAAATAATAGGGCTCTTTAATCTCACTTAATTTTACTCTTTACTACTATCAATATAATTGATATGAATAAGATTTTTTCCTGTTGGGGTCAGTTTAAATCTTTGGCCTATCGTTGCAATGTTAGATACTCGTACGAGTAGGTACTCATGTCATTCATTCGTATTGTTGCCTGCTTCTGGCATACCTACCTTACGTGACTCGAAAACAATGTAATGTAAGTATACAATAGAATCTTTAAAACATTTCATATGCTTTAAAGTTTTAATACTATACTGCTCTAAAACGGTTCAGCCAAAGATGTTTTTCATTAAAACAGCTGACTGATATTTTGTACGAACTAAACTACGTTTGCCTTAGGATAATATTATTATAGACTGATAAATAGAAATCTATTTTACCTATTGTATAAACAACGATTGTTTAACATTATTTTTAAGTTCAATAGTTATTTATTGTATTTTAAATAAATACTTATGTATTGAGGCATCTTTCTTAAAGTGTGACTACTTAATTTACATTAACTATTTTGGATTATGTTATATCAACCTACTAGTTTTCTATATTTACTGACATTTTGTTTTCGTTTCCAGAAAGTCCGAATTTTTTATTTTTAGAAAAAAAAGATAGAGTCTGTCTAAAAAGTCAGTTTACATGAGAAATTATTAAATTATTTATATAAACTTATACTGGTAACCCTGTTGGTGATGTCAAAATTCTAATGAGCGGTTTTCAAAAGGCAGTTTAAGAAAAAAAAGTAGTTCATAAAAAAGAACTAGATGTCGTTGTACTAAGTAACCTTTATGAAATGTAATTACTTTTTTATTATACGTTTGTTGAGTATTTGGTTTGTTGCGTTGTGCGTTGGTTGTCCGTTGGCGTGTTACGAAGAACTTTTCTATGACCAATATGACCATTAGTGGGAAATAATATTTATAAAATCTACCTAGTTGAAGCAGCGCCATCTATCGACATAAAATTATACTAAAATTCTCTGCTGTCAGAAAACCGCTCATTGTAAACATAGCTTTACTCAATTTTATTTAGATGGGTATTGGTGGGGTGGTGGGGATTTAGGTGGGTATTAAAATTATTTTTTTAATCGCCCATGTAAACTGACTTTTTAGACAGACTCTAAAAGCTTGCTATAAGTAGGTATACAGTATTTAAACAGATAGCCCGAGCATAGATCTTGTAGTGCAATTTTGGATAATCTGTGCTCTATTGGCTTAAGATCTGAGTTATCATTACAATACTTTGTAAGTACTTAGGTACCTACTGTATATTTGATGTTACATGTTACGAGGTGTGTCACCCGCGAGTGTTTAAAACTCATCTTTTTTAATTATAAAAGTAGACCGATACCTACTCACTACACCAATAGGGAATATGCATCAAAATTTGTTTTTATCATAATCAAAAGTATAATGCATGATAAAATCAACTGTAATATTAAAACTTTTTTCTTGCGTTTTTTTCTCGTGATATAGTTACTAGAAGTTAGGACGCAGCAGCGACCGCCAAAAAAGGCTCCATACAAAACGGATATGATATATGACGTCACATCACGTTTCAGGCGCGCGTTTACTATGGAGTTAGCCAAGAATGTTCAATTATCTCCATAAATTTTGCGGTTAAGTAAATATGTGTCATACAAAAATGATTTCTTATTCAATATTCTATCTGACTGTTAAGTTCATTATAATATTCGAAAGTGCAAAAAAAAATTCGTTATTTTTCCCTGATTTCATCGTGTGATAAAACTAAAATAATACATTATTATTTTTTATTTTCCTGTTCCATCATGTTTTTATATGTGTCCGAAGCGATCAAGCTCAAATTTATCAAAATCGGTGACTTATGCATATTCCCTATTATTAGAAGTAAGTTCTTATACCTATTTCATTTTAAAGGATTTTTTATCATATTAATATTTATGTAAGTAGGTACTTTAATTATGTAGTTGAATATCTGCCTAAATTCTAGTGAAAATCTTAAGATGCATAAGTGTAGCTTTCTAGGTAAGAGGGAAATATTTCATGGGCGGAATGCGTGGATTTTGGCTTCGTTGAGGGTATTTTTACACCCTTTAATAATGACTTATAGGTGCCGGCATATAACTTGGCAAGACAAAGATGAGACAAAAGATGCGCCGAGTTTAGTGTTTGTTTAGTGCTACTTCGCATCTTTTATCTCGTTCTTTTCTTGTCAAGTTACGTGCCGGTAGTTATACCTACTCTGAAAGTGAACTGATTAACGAAGATCTAAAAATATTTATTTTAATTAATAATTATCTTGCCTATTTAGCGCTGATTGCCACTGATACCGGTAGCACAAACTGTGCCAGTAGTGAGCGTCCACGAAACCAATAACCCACTTGACAGCAACTTCGATAAGAAGTTTAATCCGAAAGGAAATCCACAGAAAGAAAACACTAAAACAGTTCAACACTAATCCCGTTTTTTTGACGGCTGCGGCGGCGGCAGTTTTATTCTCAGTAAGAGATAGGCTTACTAAAGTTGCCTAGATATTTCTGTTAAATGACGGGAATAACAACAATACTGAAATCGGCCGTAAAACAATCCAAAAATATGATGGTAAAAAAAATTCAATTTTAGTTCCCGGGACGCTCACCGCGGCGCTTCAGATCCGTACTCCTAGCACGAACATCGAGAAAAAAACGCGCGTAAAAGTACCCAATAGAGTAGTTAAGTATCTACCGCTTTTCAGCGGTTGATGGCGCTGTATAGGTACAAATTTTCCATACAAAATTACACTATCAATTTTTTCAGGCGTTTTTTTCTCGATAACTGTTCGTGCTACGGGTAACGAGTACTTCTTACTTTCTTATCGTATGAGGATTAGTGGCCACCTCTGGTGTTAAAATTTATCAAGCCGCCTGTAAGGCCTCTAACTTGGCTTAACGACTGTTATCAGATGACAACAGCCGGGACCGACGGTTTGACGTGCCCTCCGAAGCCCGGAAACGCTGTTGTAATGCCACTTAACGGTCACCCACCCGACACCTCACCGGACCGAGTGTTGCTTAACAAACGTGATCGAGTACTATCAGTCTGTCAAGCTCCGGGATGAGCGCTTCAACGGGCACTGAACAAAAGATAGCTTCCCCCTGCACTAAGTAACATTTTGGAAAACAATAACATGACTGAATTTGACGCTTTAAAATAAAAATTGATGATTATCGAAAACGAATGTCATCCCATACATTTAGCGAAGTTCGTTATCGTTTTTACAATCGAGACATTGGCTGCAGGGCCAGTGGCCCTACCATCAGTTATTGCAAACTGTTTACGTTACCGTAAACTATCGTTTTCTCTCTTTCACTCGCATTGACTGTGAGCAGTATATCCGATAGTTTACTGCATAGACATAGAAAAATTTTCGCTGCGCTCAAGAAGACCAACAAAGCGTGGAAAAGAGAAGTTAACATCATACGGACACGGTCTATGTAAAAAAGAGACAAAGGATCAAGTGACATGTGCCAACATTTTTTACAGTAAGAGCCCCTAGCGTCCCGCCTAGCAAATGGGCAGTCACAGTTTGTTTAAAATATTTGTTAATCTTAATTAGAATTTAAAATAAAGGTATCATGGAGCCATGGTGTCTTGTGCTCTAAGTAATTGTGATGTGACAAAAATAAATAATCCAAGTAATCACACTTTTCACAGGTAAATAAGATATTGCCACACATTTCTCTAAAACCAAATTTCGCTACATTTATTCGTTTACCGACGAAGAAAACAGTATGGAACATAGTTCATTAATTTCCTTTGCCATGTATAGTCATATTTTACGTATCTCATATAAAATGTATGCATTCGTTTTTGGATCACCTGTTTATTGACATTGTTGTTCTTTGACATTCTATTTCTGTGGTTTACTGTAACGTAAACAGTTTGCATCAACTCATGGTAGGGTCACAGTCCTCATATTACATACAGTAAGGCAATTTTTTTTGTCACTAGTGTTAATGTATTGTATGGCAACACTTGACAACAAAAAACACGTATTGCTATAAAACAAATAAATTAATTCAGTTTCTATACTTTTTTGTCAAGCTTCCATACATGGTTTGGAAATAGCCTTATAAAGCCGAATATGGCAATGGCAGGTAGATAGGGACCATCAAACTGAATAACTTTTACTATGGAACCAACTCTGAAATCGCGAAAAAGAAACAGCTGTGTCGGAGATTTTGAAATTTTCGTTATTGATTTTTGTATGAAACAGCTGTTTTTTCGCGATTTCAGAGTTGGTCCCATAGTAAAAGTTGTACAATTTGATGGTCCCTTTCTACTATATTCGGTTTTATAAGGCTATTTCCAAACACTTTGTACATACAGGGTAATTTTTGGACCCCTTATCAAATTTTGTCAGGTCATACTATAACAGCAGTACAATCGATTTGTAAAGTACCTAAAAAAATTTTTTTTTTATATTTTTGTCCCAAAGTTTTCCCTACACAAATTGAAATTGATGTCACTGTTTTGCGCATCGCTCGGTCGACCCGCACCAGCCCCCCTCCCGCCTCCCCCCGCTCGCGTCGCTTGCGCGAAGGTGAGCGTGCGCGCCTTAATTTTTTGGACATAAAAAGTGGCTGAAAACTGTGAATTAAAAAAGAAATAATTCATAATTATCTCACCAATTTTTTTTATTACTTTCTTGAACTAATATTTGATTTTGTAAAGAGGTCGCAAAATTACCCTGTATTTTGTCCAGCTTGTATTAAGAGAGGTGTAAGTTCTTGCACTTAAAAAGTCCATGCATCATAATCATCTCAACTTTCGTTGTGAGAATTGTAACAGTATGTGTGAATAAAATCAATGCATTTTTACAATAAAACATATTTGTTAAGATTTATGAAGTTTCTTTTATTTCCCTTTTAAAACATAACTTGTGAAAGAGAGGTATTCTTATTAAACTTTTGATGATAGTGAGATTTTTTTATAAGTAAATTCATTATCAAAATGAAAAAAATATAAGTTTATTCAACATATACCAAGGTAGGTAGGTACCTAACCACTATATAGGCAAAATAGTTCAAAGTTTCATGAAGTATATAATATGATTGTGTAGGTATCTATCATTAAACTATCAATTTTACAACATGACAACGAAATTCTACTTAATATAACTAATGCAACGATATGATACAGTATTTATAATATAAAATTCATAGATATTATAGGAAAGTATACAACTTATGTATAAATGAATTATGTTATGTAGAGTTAGGTGTTTAAAGACATTTGATTAACTAAAAAACTAAGTAGGAAGAACAGACAGTATGAATTTTAAATTATGAGACGAAACATTGGAGGCATGTTGTAAATAACAAAACATAAAATGTTCATTTACCCTACTAATTCTACTTATTAGTTCTTTCTACTATTTTTTAGCATGACCTTTGTCCCGGCGTTTTTTGACGTGCTTTTTAGTTTTGGTTTTTCTTCTATCAGCCTTTTCTTCTTTGATGGCCTTTTTTCTAGCTTTCTTGCTATTTGGCGATTCATCTCGAGGTCGTGCGCTGTTTTTAAACTTGGTTTCTAGAAAGAGAATACACTTTATAAGAATTTCAATTAAGTACCAACGTAGGGAAAATAGTAAGTGGAAAGAAGTGATCATGATAGTTATTTGACATAGATAATCACATCATATTGAAGTAAGTAGAGCAGAGGTGCCCAAACGGTCGATCGCGAGAGCTTTTAAGGTCGATCGCCAAGGATAACACATTTGACAGTTTATGCACCCAATGTAGTTTTACTTTTTTTTTTCTTGATAAATATTTGGTGGGTTAAACGGTCAAAATGTCGATCTCTTAATCTTAAATTTTTGCTAGGTCGATCTACTTAAGAAAAAGTATGGGCAACCCTGAAGTAGAGGATAGTTTCAAAAGTTTCGTATGCGGCCGAAGGGGATTGATGACCTAACAAGAATAAATAATAATAATAAATAAATCAATGCTTGGACAATTTCACACAGCGCCACCTAGCCTCAAACAAAGCTTGTAATGGGGGTGCTAGATAACTGAATTCTACTTTATATACTTTTAAATAAATTTAATTTTATTTATTGTACTTTTAAATATATACTTTATTATACATAGTAAAGTAACACCCAAACCAAGACCCAAACCCATCACAGAAATTAAAATTAATTATTTTAATTTCTGCCCAGCCGGGTATCGAACCCGGGACTTATTGCATGGTATACAATTTTGACCACTGCACCACTCTGAATACATCCTTTTCTGCTTTTTGAGAAACAGGTTTAGATAGTAAGTTATATACTAACATTAGAGTTATCTCATCATAAATATGAGATTCTTAACTCTATTCAATTAGTTTCACCAGCACAAAATAGAACTTGACTTAAATATTAAATCTAAAAAGTAAACGTACTGTCATCATCCTCATCTCCGTCTTCGTCATCAGATTCAGAACCTGATCCACTTTCAGTGACGTCATCATTTTGTAAGATCTCAGGGGTGTCCACGGTGCCCGTCAGGTTTTCATTAAAACCAGCAATCTTTTTGTAGATTAGGTCATCTGTTTCACCTTGTTTTGCTTTATTTATGTCTCGTTCGTAATTGATTACCTGAAGACACAAAAAAGAATTGGGTAATTTTATGTTACATAGAAATATTAATACAAGTTATATGCTCTAAAATAGATTAAGAGGCCATACATGTTTTGCCGCTCTTTCGCTTGCACATTTCATGTTTTCTCGAGATTCCTTAATTCTGAGTGCACTATAAAAAATGTATTCTGGGCACTTTTCACAATATAAGATTAGGGACATTTTAATATATTTTTAATAATAATAATAAATGCTTGGATAATTTCACACAGCGCCATCTAGCCCCAAACTAAGCAAAGCTTAAATATGGGTACTAGACAACTAATATACTACATATTATATACTTTTTAAATATATACTTATTATACATAGTAACAACCAGACCCGTCCCAGAAATTAAAATTCATCATTTCAATAACTGCCCGGCCGTGATTCAAACCCGGGACCTCTGGAGTGGTAGACCGGCATGTTGACCACTGCACCACTCAGGTCATCGATATTTCAGTTTTATGTTGGTAAATACAAAAAGTTGTCGATTTTGACAGTTATTGGACAGCCTCTTAATATTAAGTTAATCTAACTAACCTCAGTGAGCCTTTTAGGAATGTACACATTTTTGAATGCTTCCTCTTCTATTTGTTCTTGAGCAGACATTTCTTCAAAATTTCTTGACGCAACTTTATCAGACAACTTTTCCAAACATTCTTCTAAATTATTTTCATTTATTGAAGAGTCAGTAATGAAATCAAATAGTTCTTTCACAGTTAAGGTAGCAACACCTTTTTTCCTAAAGAAATCAGATACATTGGTGCAATCTTTTCTCAGAAACTCAAATGCATGTGGATGGTCATGCTCTACAGACTGAGAAACATCAATGATAACTAAAGAACCTTTATGGAATAACATATTAAATTCTGACAAGTCGGCGTGAACTAATTTACAAATGTTAAACATTTTCCACATCATTGTTATGCAGTCTCTGTATAGTGTCCGAGCCGTTGACTGCGATATTTCCACGTCTTTTAACTTCGGTGAGGGCCAGCCCCCTTCACCCATAAACGTCATCACTAAAACATGGCTCCTTAGAATTATAGGCTCCGGGACACTAAGCTGCGCATTAAACATTCTTACAAGATTTCTCATTTCTTTCTCAGCCCAAGTTCGGACCATTTTTCTAGGATTAGATCTACAATAACCGTTCCTAAACCTGTATTCACCGGATACATACTTATCTCTGTCTTTGAATACCAAGATAGATGTTTTGAATATTTTAACAGCGAAATCTTTGCCGTCTTTTGATGTCGCATGGTATACATTTGCTTCTTTGCCCGTTGAAATGCAACCATTGATTTCATTTATTATGCCACGGTTTAGAAGTTTGAATAATATCATTTTGGTCCTCGGGTCCATAACTTGCTCAGCGGTGGCTCTGTCATGTTTATCCTTTACCCTTATTCTATCGTTATCATTTTTTCTATCATTTCGATCCATGAACTTTTCTGTATTGTTTGAATAAGCAGGCTCATATTTATCAACATTTATCTTATTGACATACTTTTTAAATAATTTTTCACTTGGCTGATAATTTGAGATTTTGTTTGAAGGAGCTTGTGTGTTAGCATGATCTTTCTTTTCATGATCGTCAGGATCATCAGAGTAATAGAAATAATCATCAGAATCAAGACCCTCATCTTCACTGCTGAGTTTTTTGATTTCTGGTAGTGGTGCAAACTGAAATTAGAATAAACAAACCTATTTATTTTTTATGTTAAAAGAACAAATAAGTAATGCAATAATCTTGATGGCTTGCACTATATGATGTTCTTTTTACTTTGATTGCACAACAATAAGCAAAAAATATAGGAAACAGCACCATAAGCAACCAATTTTCACTATAGTCTCCTTTATTGAAATAAAGGTGAAAGTTTTTGCATTATATTTTATTATAATGTTTAGAACTGGGTGCTTTTATAAAAGTTTGAACTTTTTATTAAGGACTAGCGGCCGCCCGCGACTTCATCTGCGTGGAAAGATTTTTTGCTATCTCTCGGGAACAAAACTTTTTTTCGGGATGAAAAGTACCCTATGTCCTTCTCTGTACCCCTGACAACGTTTATGTAAAATTTCATGTTGATCGGTTCAGTAGTTAAGACGTGAAGGCGTAACAAACAAACAAACAAATAAACAAACAAACGCACTTTCGCATTTATAATATTAGTAAGGAAGTAAGGATAAGGATTTCATAATTAATTGCAATTATCTTCAACTTTACATACCCGCACTGACTTAACCTTCTCGGTTATTTCTTCCTCATAATCACTAAACTGCCCCTCCGACATATTGGTCACTAATATAAGTTCCTTTATTGTCGATTTAATTGAATTTCAAGCACTGAATAAATAAATAAACGTGGCTTTTTAAATTTATAATGATTTAAAACACGCGTTTTCAGCTGACAGTGACACCACTCACTGACATGTCAGTGACAGACAACAACTGAGGCCGCGTTCCGATTCACGCCAACAGTGCTCACAGCGTGTGACGTCATTACACCGGTCCAAATCATTAGCGCGCTGACAGCACGCTCACGATACTATTGATTCGGACCGCTCGTGAGAGCGCTCACACCGCTAACGTTGGATTGCTTTTAACAACGTAACCTCCAAAAGGGGTAATCTCGATAAAGTAAATATTAATTCTATGGATAAGTAAATACAAAACCAGTAATGAATATGAATCAAGTTCCTTCACTCTGACCAGTTATTTACTTACCAATTTATAAACTATCAAAGATTCAAAATACTTATTACCACTGCTAGCTCTCTCAACATCAATTTATTATAAGTATTTCGTTCGTAGCTTCGCAAAACACCTGCAGATCAATAAATTCAGCCATCTTTTCTAAAAATCACAAATTATAACCACAAATTTTAATAAGAATGAACTTTGACAAGGAAGTTTGACAGTGTGGGGACAGGGGACTCACCTCGTGTACATCAAATAAAATACTGATAGAATTTTTATTATTTATTTGCGACAGCGACCGATACGTGTCACTGCGCATACACGACTGAAAACTTAAATACAAAAATGCTTGTTCTCTACATAGGTACTTAGCGTGCGTAACTTGATACACGCACGACCCCACAATATTCCCCCCTTTTTAAAAAAAAATACATTTTAATTGAGAAAAAAAAAGAAAAAGATCATACAATTTTAAAATAGGTAGAGCATCTTAAACTTTTTATCGCTATCTATTAAATTAACTTATACACTTATATTTTTTATACTTTTCAGTCAATTACTAGGTACTTACTTATATTTTTACTTAAACGTTACAAAAATACGTTAGAAACATAATAGGTAGGTACATAAACGTTACTAAACTAGGGAATCTATAAAAATTACATAGAGATTTTTCATCATAACTAAAACAAACATATTACTTATTAGGTACTACTCTACCAATAATACTACGTTGTTACAAGTTCACACGAAACTTGAATGGTATAAACACAGGAAAAAAAATTGTGGCCACTTAAGGCACTTATACACACACTGCTTGGCAACGTTAGTCTAAACAATATTTACTTATAATACAGTTACACATTATTTTAAACAAGGGAAGTACTTAATAATATTTTTTTAATCAACGAAACTTACGGGTCTCCTCGTAACACGACCTGAGCGTGTTTTTGTGCTTGATTCTGAATCGGTCGATTGTGAATTACGTTCGATATCTGAATTTGATGTCTGTAACATATACGCGGGTTTTAACCGATCGATGGATATATTAACTTTACGATTAGGAAGTTCTATTTCATAAACCTTAGTTCCACGTTTTAATACGCGGTATGGACCGTCGTATGTAGGTTTCAAAGGTTTATGTACCTCGTTACGAACAAAAACAAATTCACAATCCCGTAAATCAGGATGAACGAAAAATGATTTGTTTGAATGTGACTTAGGGCTAGGCCTAAAACTGTTCAAAATGCCACGCAACTTTTGAACGTATGTGAAATCATCAGATGCATTAACTGATCGTACGTCGTAAAAATCGGATGGTAGGCGAATAGTTTGAGCATAAGTCATCTCGGCAGCACTTATCTTGTTATCAGTTCGAACAGCTGCTCTGAGACCAAGCAATACCGTTGACAATTCATCTACCCAAGATGATAATTTTTCAGTAAGACGTGCTGTTAAAGCTACTTTTAATGATCTGTGCCACCTTTCTACGGCACCGTTGCTTTGAGGATGATATGCCGTTGTTCGGATTTTTTTAATTCCTAGCAACAACATAAGTTTAGCAAATAAATCGCTCTCAAATTGACGTCCTTGGTCGCTCGTTAATTTTAAGGGACAGCCAAAACGCGTTATCCAACCGTCATATACATTTTTAGCTACTGTTTCGGCAGTTATGTCCTTGAGCGGAAAAGCTTCAGGCCAATGTGTTCGTCTATCGATAATGGTCAAACAATACCTATATCCCTCAGAAGTTATTGAAAGTGGGCCGATAATATCGATATTAATTTGATCAAATCTGTCGCATGACGGAAAAGCTTCGACAGCGGAATTAGTATGTCTAATTACTTTTGAGCGTTGGCAGCTTAAACAAGTTTTAGCCCAAACCCCAATGTCACGGTTCATATTGGGCCAAAAGAATTTCGTCGACATCATTTTCCTAGTCGTGTTAATTCCCGGGTGACTTAAATTATGCACAGTGTCAAAAGCGATTCTACGATACTTAACAGGTAAATACGGCCTTACATTGCTCGTAGATATTTCACAGAAAATAGGTTTGCTACACGTGGGCATAACTATTTTCTTTAATTGTATTTTGCTATTACATTCGCTTGATAACTGAGTGACGTACTCATCGGTGCATTGCGCGTCTGCTAATTCATCATAATTTATTGAAGTCGGACAGGCTATTGTCTCTATGCGTGATAATGTGTCCGCTACCACGTTGTCGCTACCACTTATGTGACGAATGTCTGTAGTGTACTCACTAATAAATGCTAGTTGTCTAATGCGTCTAGGTGTTTCCTTTTCGCATCTGGTTTTGTTAAAGGCGTAAGTTAAGGGTTTGTGGTCGGTAAAAATACAAAGTTGACGACCTTCAATTAAATCTTTAAAATAACGAACTGCTAAGTATACAGCTAATAATTCACGGTCGTAAGTGGAATACTTAGTTTGCGCTTCAGATATTTTTTGAGAAAAATAACCTAATGGTTTCCAATTATTATCAACAAACTGTTGTAAAACTGCTCCTACGCAAGAATTCGAAGCGTCAGTCATAAGTGCAATTGGAGCTTCGCTGTGTGGGTGCGATAACGTGACGGCGTCTTGTAGACTCGCCTTACACCGTGAGAAAGCTTCGTCAGCTTCAAGTGTCCATGTTATGGATGTTTTGTCTCTTTTCTTCGCATTGCGCAAATAGCCATTCAATACTAACTGATATTTGACTGCGTTAGGAATGTGGGAACGATAGAAGTTTATTATTCCTAAGAAACGTCGTAATTCCTCGACTGTTTTCGGCTTAGGATAATTTTTAATGGCTTCAATTTTGCTATCCAAAGGTCGGATGCCTTCTTTAGATACTTCGTATCCCAAATATTCAATTTTAGAAACGCCAAAACAACATTTGCTTAAATTAATGGAAATTCCGAATTGATTAAAACGTTCAAAAACTTTCTCTAAATGTTCTTTATGCTCAATTTCAGATTTAGAAGCAATTAACACGTCATCTACAAAAGTGAATAAAAAATCAAGTCCTTGTAGTACTGAATGATCCATAAAACGTTGATAAGTTTGACTAGCATTGCGCAATCCGAAAGTCATCATTGGAAACTCGAATAAGCCAAATGGTGTCGTTATTGCGGTTTTTTCAATGTCATCAGGAAATATGGGTATACAGTGATAAGCTCTAACTACGTCAAGTCGCGTGAAAATAGTTTTACCGTCCAATAGATATGTAAAATCGCGCAATCTTGGTACGGGATACCGATCGGGTTTTGTTATGGCATTCAAGCGTCTGTAGTCCCCGCATGGTCGAATTTCACCGTTTTTTTTAGGTACGACATGTAGCGGGCTGGACCACGGACTTTTGGATGGCCTGCAGATCCCCATTTCCTGCATGACCTTGAATTCTTCCTTGACCCTTTTATACTTATCTGGAGGAAGTTGGCGCGCACGGGCGTGTACGGGTGGACCTGTCGTTTCGATGTGATGGTAAACATTGTGCTTAATGGGACTATCCTTAAAATTAATAGGTTTGGTAATATCCGGGTACTTACTAATTACATCCCAGTACGGATGACTTTTGTCGATAGTGTTTACAGTTGATAACCTGCACTTTACAATGGGCGCTAAAATGTTCAAATTGGTTACCTTATCTATTAATTTCCGTTCTTTTAAGTCTACTAATAATCCATAAGTACTTAGGAAATCAGCTCCTATGATGGGCTGTTTTACATCGGCAATTATAAAGTCCCAGCGATACGGTCTGCGTAAACGTAAATTTAACACAAGTGATTTCGTTCCGTAAGTCTTTATTTCGGTACCGTTCGCTGCATACAGTTTATAGTCTGAACATTTACTATTGTGATAGCCGCGTTTACACACTGAGATTGGAATGACAGACACGTTTGCGCCAGTATCTATTAAAAAACTATAGCCACTATTATGATCACGTACGCGAAGGCGATGGGTTGGAGAAATTGCACAGATATTCGCCTCTCCTACCTGTACATTTTCTAGTTTTCCTTCTTCCAGGTGCAAGGTTGTACGCATTTATTTGCACGTTCCTTGAAACGGAAGTGATAAAAACATAGCCAGTCTTCACTTTCTGGAGTACGTCGTGGTTGGCTTTTCGAACGAGAACGGGAACGATGATTGAAACGGCTCTTGCTGCGCTCTCGGAATTTGCTGCGAGACCTTTCCATGTTGTCAATTCTGGCACTTAATTTTGCGATTTCCGCTAAAATTTTGTCATTACCTTTGTTTTGCTCAGAGGTACAAAGCTCGGAAATCTGTGGCTGCGTCATGGTTTCCATTATCTTGTCGCTTATTTGTATGGCTGACGTTCGCTATCCGCCCTAGCGGTGGCGGCGGCGGCGTACTGGGCGGCTGACGGCGCGGGTGCCGGCGCTGGCGACGGCGGTGCCGGCTCTAGCGGGTTTTAGGCGGATCCGTAAGCATATTTTATTATAACACTCGCGACGATTTATTAATGTTCCTTCGGGGTCACCACTGTGGGGACAGGGGACTCACCTCGTGTACATCAAATAAAATACTGATAGAATTTTTATTATTTATTTGCGACAGCGACCGATACGTGTCACTGCGCATACACGACTGAAAACTTAAATACAAAAATGCTTGTTCTCTACATAGGTACTTAGCGTGCGTAACTTGATACACGCACGACCCCACAACAGCTACACCGACAACGCTCACAGTGCTTTGGTAGAATACGCTGAGCGTCGTTAGCACATGCGATGACGTCATCTGTGACGTCACTTCAGCTTACGTGAGCGTTGTTAGCATGAATCGGTCCGGGCGTTAGCGCGCTCATAGTGCTGTAAGCGTGATTCGGAACGCGGCCTTACACTGACAGTGACAGACAAAGGCTATATTCCGAATCACGATAAAATCGATGTCAGCGCTCACGTTATCTGTCAAACCCATACAAAATCACCGACTCGGAACGCATTTTAGTGCGCTGTCATCGATTTTAGTGTGATTCAGAATGCAGCCAAAAAAAGAAACGTGACATAGGTTAGGGTATTAGCGTATAGTTGGCAGACTCACCATGGAATTAGAAGGTTTTGACTAGGTCAAAAAATTGTTAATAAATAGTGATAAATAGTGAACTATAGCATATAAATAGTGATACTATGATTCAAAAGATATTTGAGTATCTTGGTGAGGCTGCAAACTTGACGTCAAGTTGGCAGACACCTTAAGAAATACAGTTCGTAACTATCAATATGATTTATATGCCAAAAAATTGTTAGAAAATAGTGAATCGTATACGCAAAATTTCAATAACATTGCTTCAATACAAGCCGAGATATTACGGTCTCTAAGTGGGCTGCTAACTTGACGTTTCAGGCAATAACGATTCCAGAGAAACGGGTACAAGTTTTAAACAAATAAATATATCAAAAAATTGTTAGTGAAATTGTGATTCCTACGATATAAATAAAACAAGAATTCTTCATTGCTATTTTCTAAAAATCGAATGTTAACTTTTACATAATACTCTGAATAGGCTGTCGATCAATATTGAACTTTGCTCCACAGTAATAAGGTTCTAACTTTATTGCAATCGTGAGGTGAGTACTATCAAGCAAAAAAGTGAGATTTATATTTTTAGCCATGTCCTCCAATTATTATTACACTTGTTTTATTAATTAAGTGTTGGTATCAAACAATAACGATATTTATTAATAACAATCATAGCAATAGCGCCATCTCTCGGAAAAGATTGTCAATTTCTCAGTTATAATTTAACGTTAGGTACCTATTTATGTATTAGGTAGAATAAAGATATTATTATTATTATTATTTGGTGAGATTTATGGTAAAATAAGTATCAGTTGGTATGTGAGTAGGTAGGAAGTAATATAAGTAGAAAATATTAATAGTTTCTTCTGAATTATTAATATTGAATTAAGAGTAAGGTATTGACCACAGCAACAGCCTACTAGTCTTTATACAGTCGATCATCGCCTTTATTGTTGGCGCAAAAGCCACCGTTCGTAAAAATAGACAGTTGACGCAACGACTAAAAGTGTAAGGGTTGGCACGCTATGATTTGCCTTTTTGAATTTCAAAAATAATTAAGTAAAATAATACCTAATACATAAATAGGCACCTAACGTTAAATTATAACTGAGAAATTGACAATCTTTTCCGAGAGATGGCGCTATTGTTATGAATATTATTGTTATTAATGAATATCGTTGTTGTCTGATACCAACATTTAATTAATAAAACAAGTGTAATAATAATTAGAGGATATGGCTAAAAATATAAATCTCACTTTTTTGCTTGATAGTACTCACCTCATGATTGCAATGAAGTTTGAACCTTATTACTGTGGAGCAAAGTTTAATATTGATCGACAGCCTATTCAGAGTATTATATGTAAAAGTTAACATTAGATTTTTAGAAAATAGCAATGAAGAATTCTTGTTTTATTTATATCGTAGGAATCACAATTTCACTAACAATTTTTTGATTTATTTATTTGTTTAAAACTTGTACCCGTTTCTCTGGAATCGTTATTGCCTGAAACGTCAAGTTAGCAGCCCACTTAGAGACCGTAATATCTCGGCTTGTATTGAAGCAATGTTATTGAAATTTTGCGTATACGATTCACTATTTTCTAACAATTTTTTGGCATATAAATCATATTGATACGAACTGTATTTCTTAAGGTGTCTGCCAACTTGACGTCAAGTTTGCAGCCTCACCAAGATACTCAAATATCTTTTGAATCATAGTATCACTATTTATATGCTATAGTTCACTATTTATCACTATTTATTAACAATTTTTTGACCTAGTCAAAACCTTCTAATTCCATGGTGAGTCTGCCAACTATACGCTAATGTTAGGGTTCATTCCAGCACACCGATCGCTAATGCTAAGGCTGCGGTCCGCAAAGCGAAAATATTCTATCGATATTATCGCGATAACAGTCGGTCCGCATGCACGTTAGCGCATTTACAATATCTAGCGTGACGTCACTCATGACGTCATTATCAGCGCCATCTTGGGCTTACAGCGATCGTATGCTTTGGAGCGTAATCACTGTAAACATCCTGTCAAAACTTTCAAGTGTCTGTCAAACGAATCAAGTGTCAAGGTCCAAACAAATTATCGGACGTGGCTTATGGACGCGGCTCACTGCCGCGGCTGATAAGTGTGCACACTCTAATAACATCCTGCGTTCCAGATAGCTATCGGACGTCCGATGACGTCATATAAGTCTATGGTTACGTCCGCGACCTACTACATCCGATAGTTTGCACACCTCAGATCAGCCGCGGCAGTAAGCCGCGTCCGATAATTTGTTTGGACCTTTAGAATTTTATTTCGTAGAAAAAAAAATGATAGAGTTCGTTACAGAAGGAGTTTTCCGTCACTTCATAACAAAAGGATAGAGCAGTAGACTATGGGTTAGTAATTTGTTATTATTAATTTTGAGCTTATCGAAAAAGGTGGCTGATGTAAAAAGGTGAGAAAAAAGATGTTGGGTGCACACGACTCCTTTGTCACTATCATCGCTTTAGAGAGCAAACATCGTTTCTAGCAATCATTCCATCTTGTATTCGATTTGAGGTTAGAATAAAATGTTAGCGCGCTTTAAAGCGCGATATCGAATGTTGACCGTGCAGTGCGTGAGCGCCATTATCGAAATTATCGCTATGCGGACCGCAGGCAGCCTCAGTCATCGATCACCATAGTATACAATAATGTGCTTGATCAAACGGGTGATTTTAATACTTCGCGATTTTGTTCACCGCGCGATTTTTTTACCGCCTTTATTCGACCGTGTTCCCACGAGCGTTTTTTTAACGCCCGATTCTATTTTATAGTTACGTAGAGTGTGAAATCAGTTTTTTTTATTACAGGCCTAAACCATGGGCCACACAACTACATAATAGGGTATTTTCCACATTTTTGAAAATTGCTTATATTAAGCGGGCGCGCGGTCATTTGTAACGAAAGCGGTCACGCGTAACCTAAAAGACCTATGGGATATTTCAAGGATTTAAAATACTAATTATTAAAATAACAATTTATTTCTTTGTGTACACAAACATTATCACTATGTTAGAATACAATTTATGCCAAAAAGGAAAGTTAAACTCAGAAAATAAATATTTAAATGGTCTCTTATGTTTCGATGTAGTTTTCTTGGATTGGAAGGTTCACCATCGTAACTTTTCTTTGAAAAAAATATTTCGTTTCCAATTCTCGTATTACAACTTTATTTGCTTTCAACGAATATTTTTTATAAAAAAGAAACACTAATAAAAGCTTAATAACATTGACTATTACCAAAAATATATTTTATTGAGGGTCGCGCGTAATCTTTTCTATGACAGGCGCGTGGCGTGTTTTCGACGTCTGCGCCACGACTTAAACAAATGCGATTTTTCCTTTTTGGAGGGTACGGGGAAGGGAGGTTATCTGTTTATTTCGTGCACAGTGATACAATGACAGGCTACTAGAAATAGGAAATGCATAAAACAAGATATAACGATGTTATGAACGAAAATATACTGAGTGCGGTCGATTCGACGCCGCGCGACCGCTTGAAGGTTAAGGATTGGGACGAACAATTTAACAGAAAAATAAAAATTAATTAGTTAATGTCTTTCTTTCTCCATTAAACCAACTAAAATCAAATTTATTTTTAATGTTTTGAATTTACCGCCAAAACGCTCGGTTCAATGACATCTACTGAGTGACGTCATCTTTGTATAAACTTTAGAGTAAATTGTTACACAGACTACAAAGATGTTGAAATTGTTTACACAAAGTTGACGTCACGCAGTAGACGTCATCGAACCGAGCGTTTTGGCGGTAAATTCAAAAGCATTAAACACATATTAAACATTGCCGTTGAAGATCTTGGTTTCTCAGATCATAGGGCAGTAATATATACGTTTGACCAAAATAAAACAAACAGTAATACAAGTAAGAATGCAACAAACAAAATATTTAGAAATTACAGAAATCAAAATAATATTACTATGTTTAAAACACAATTGCAACAAATAGACTGGAGCAAATTCATCTCTCAAAAACACGATATTAACCAAAACTACAATATATTCGATAAAAAAATAAAAGATATCCTGGACAATACTATCCCTAAACAAAATGTAAGAATACGGAAAAAACAAAAATCTGCATGGCTAACAAAAGGCTTAAAAATATCATGTACACACAAACGTCTACTCAAAGCATTGGTCAATCAAACAAAAGATGAAATTCTTAACAATCATTTCAAAAAATACACTAAACGGCTCAAAAGCAGTGTAAAAATATCTAAAAAACTTCACTATTCTAAACAAATGACGCGATCCTCCAATAAAACAAGAACAATGTGGAATATAATAAATAAAATTACTAAACAAAACAGTAGCAAAAAGCATAAACAAATAACATTGAAAATAAATAATACACATATAAAAACACCAGAAAAAGTAGCTCATCAATTTAATAAATACTTTTCTGCGGTTGGTAATACTAATACACAACAAAACAAAAATACAATTAATGATCTACCTTTGCTTAGTACCCCCTTGAACACTATGTTCCTAAGCCCCGTGACGTAATAATCCGTGGGCTTCCCAATAAATACAGCTGTGGAGTAGATGAAATACCACCCGCCCTAATAAAACTATGTAGCATTGAACTGACCCCGATATTAACATTCCTTATAAACCAATCCTCATGGTCTGAGAACCAATCCTTCTTAGAGGGCATCTTTCCTGAAAAATTAAAAATAGCAAAAGTAATACCTATTCTAAAAACGGAGGTAAATCAGATGATCCAAGTAACTACCGGCCGATTGCCCTACTTTCTACAATATCCAAAATCTTTGAAAAAGCCATGGTTACCAGAATAAATAGTTATTTGGAAAAATACAACTTGCTAGACAACAACCAATACGGCTTCCGAAAACACAGAACTACAACACAAGCAGTTTACAAGTATATACAAGAAGCTTTAAATTATATAAGGAACCAAAGTTATGCTGTGGGCCTCCTATTAGACATGTCGAAGGCATATGATAGGGTATCTCATTCCATACTACTTTCAAAACTCTCCAGTCTAGGCATCCGAGGTCAAGCTTACGAGTGGCTCAAATCTTACCTCAACAACAGAAAACAATTAGTACAAATAGAACATTTCGATGAAGAAAGTGGTGACCTGCGTAGCATAGATTCAGAAATAACAACTACCAACTGGTCTATACCTCAAGGAAGTGTCGTCGGATGCATCCTTTTCATAATTTACATTAATGACCTTCCCAAAATTTGTAATCAACTTTGTGTATTATTTGCTGATGACATATCCGTATTATTCGAATGTCCTAAAAACAAACCAAATTTAGAGAACATAGACCAAACCCTTAGAAACATAAACTCTTGGCTCCAAAAACATAATCTAGAAACAAATTGCAATAAATCCAAACTAATACAATTCAGACCCTATCAAAAAAGTCCACTAAACCTCAATAAAATATCGAATACACTAAATATTAAAGAAGTAACAGAATTTAACTTGTTAGGTCTAACAATAGACACAAACCTTAACTGGAAAAGTCATGTTGCTAAAATAAAAAACAAACTCTCTAAATTTGTTTACGGCCTTAGTGTAATTAAATTAAATACAAATACAAAATGTGCATTATCCGCATACTATGCGTATGCATACGCGTGGCTTAAATACGGAATCGTAATGTGGGGCCATAGTACCGATGTTAAGGATCTATTTATAATACAAAAGAAATGCCTCCGCATTATTGTAAACATTCGGCAAAGAGTGAGTTGTAGACCGTATTTTATTAAACACAACATATTAACTTTAACATCAATATATATTTTAGAAACAGCAACATTTGTCCATAAAAATAAAATCCTTTATGAAAAAGTTAAAAGTGAGCGAAGGAAAAACAAACTCATACTACCAGAACCAAAATTAGAATTATTTAAAAGCAGCCCTTATTATAAATCTATACAAATATTTAATAAACTACCCCCATCTATGACAGAAACAAAAGACTCAAAATTATTTACCAACAAATTAAAGTCATTATTATTACAAAAATGTTATTATACAATAGAAGAATTTTTTTGTGATAAGTTAAAATAGATTTAAGAAATTCATTAAGTACAACTATATTAAAATTTGTAGTTCCTACTAGTCTTAAGTATTAACAATATTTTGTAAAATTAAGGAAAAAAATATTGAATTATAATTAAGTAAGTAAAATTTACTAAAATTGCCATACCCTTGCCGGGTGCATGTATAGCTATTATAAGTCTTATCTTGTAAGTGTGTTACATGTATGCAATAAATAAAATAAAATAAAATAAAAAATAATATATTTGATTTTAATTGGTTTAATGGAGAAAAAAGACATTATTTAATTTATTTTTATATTTTTCTGTTAAATTGTTCGTCCCAATCTTTAAATATAAACAGTTTTCATAAATTTGGAAAATACCCTATTAAAGTTCTTTCTGAATTAGTTAAGAAAAATAACTTTTCTTGGTAACATTGCCTTAAATTCTTTATATTATAGCATCACATTTTTTTTTTTTTTTAATCTTTATTTAATGAGCTTGATCACTGAGTGAACATGTCGCTCAATTACGTTTTCTTAAGACTACATAACAAAACATATTTTATATTCTATTTTCATAACAATTTTGAACAATTTTAAACAAATTTTTGGCACTGTCTGATAAAGGTGAAGCCAGAATTAGATTACAGTAGCCAATCATTCTTAGTTTATCGCCAAAATACAATTTTCTTATGACTTCATTCCGGGCACATTCCACCATTACATGATATGCATCTTCAGGAACACCGCACCTTTCACAATTTGGAGATTGAACCTTTCTCATCATAAATGCGAACTTGTTCAGAGGAATGTGACCAGAGCGAAGTCGTAATGCCAAGACTATAATATTCCTACTGAGGGAGCAATCAATCCAGGGGGAACATAACGGATGTGGTTGGATGGTTTTGTACCAGATACCCTTTTCCATCGATCTCTTATCAAAGTATTCTTTCCACAATTCATAGCACCGTAGCTTGACAGAATGCATGTACTCAGAATGGTAAGGATCGATAGAGAAAGGTATGCCGTCTGTGCAAGCCTGTCTAGCCAATGTATCGGCGTCTTCATTACCCGCAAGTCCAATGTGGGACGGGATCCACTGCAGCATTATTAGTTTATTGTGGGTAGTGAGATGACGAATATTTTTCAAAATGTCATAGGCAATCGGTAGACCTCGATTTGTCGAGGTACATCGAGCCAAATGTTGTAATGCACTTTTGGAATCGGTTAGAATAACATATTTATCATAATCTAAAGTATTGATATATGAAAGCGCTTCTGCAATCGCTATGAGTTCGGCGTGCATTATAGAAATATCCGCATCAATTCGAAGTTTCATTGAACATGAAGTATTAGTATCTAAGAATGCTGCTCCTATCCCGTCACTCTGTTTGGAGCCATCAGTATATATCGGCCAAAAATTATTATAGTTTCTGTTAAGATATTCCACGCACAAGCACTTAAGCTCATTTGTGTTATAAATACGTTTCGGTTTTTCAATTGCTGGAATTTTGTCCTTTACTATATTACCTAAATTAATATTATTCACCCAAGTATCTAATGAGAACATTTCCAATTGACTACTGCTACTAATAGGTTTTAGTTTTAAATAATTATGTATTGGTACCAAAACTGGATTTTTCCTTTTCCATAACTTAGAATGACAATGATCACTAAATGTATTTAATAGACTAATAGTAGGGTTGTCCGAAAATGATTTGGATTTTAACCAAAATTTCGCGCCTAAATACCACCTTCGTAAACATAATGGATAGATGCACATTTCGCTCTCCATAGCATAAATAGGGGTACTCTTTATAAAGCCGCCGATAACACGTAGTGCCTGATTTTGGACTTTGTCTAATTTGCCCAAATGCGTATTACAACATGAATCATACAAAAAGCTCCCGTAATCTATACGACTCCTTATAGTAGCCATGTATAGCCTTCTTAAATGTTTTGGGTGAACACCCCAACCGGACCCTGCCAAAACTTTAAAAACATTTAAATATTTCATAACTTTAACTAATAGTTCCTTTATATGTTTCGTCCATCTCAGCGACCTATCCAACCACATGCCCAAATATTTTACATTGTCTACTGACTGAATATTACGATTATCGATGTTGAGATCCACTGACATCCTCTTAAAACCTTTTTGAAACACGCAAACTTTACATTTTTCGGGTGAAAATTCTAAGCCAATCTCAAATAGAATCTTTGAAAAAATATCTAGAGCAGATTGTAAACTAATTCTAGCTTCCGGAATATTTGTCACTGAACAATAAAGAACAAAATCGTCAGCATATTGTGAAATATTAACGTTGCATATTTTAGAACACACTTCCAAAGTGGCGATATTAAATAATAAAGGAGACAATGGATCGCCTTGTGCCAGTCCTCGTCCAGTTGTTCTACATAAAATGTTATTTCCAACACGCATCTTAAGGAATCGTGAACTTAAAAAATTCCACAAATATTTACAAATTTTAGATCCGATACCAAGACTATCTAATTTAGTTAAAAGAACGCTGACATCAATATTATTATAGGCATTATTAATATCAAGGAAACAACCAATGGTTGCTTTATTATCACAAAAACCAATTTGTATTGATGAAACTAGGCGACTAAGGCTATCTAAACATGATCTCTGTTTCCTAAACCCTACAGTGTTTTCGGTTAACAGACAGTTTTTCTCTACATACCATTCCACTCTCTTGTTTAAAATATGATGGAAGATTTTACATACACAAGACATTAGTGAAATAGGGCGCAGGGATGATGGTGAACCCGGTTCGCGACCAGGTTTTGGTATCGGAACTACAGACACGTCACGCCACTGGGAAGGCACAAAACCAGCAGATAAAAATCTATTGTAAAGCTTTAGCAAAATTTGTTTACCAATGTTGGGAAGTTTTTTAATCATGGAATACGATATGTTGTCTAAGCCCGGGGAAGTATCTTTTGATTTTATACATTTCTCAAATTCATCAAGCGTAATAGTGTCTTCTAACTGATTATTATTGGAATAAAAGGCAGGTGTACACGGAGATGCGGAGTCAGGAGTTAGGCTATGTAGCAGATTGCTGGCTTTATCTACATCAATACGAATACCTTGAGATCGACGTCCCTTTAACCACTGCATTTTTCGCCATAGATCACCACAAGACATATCCTGATCAATAGAACTGCAAAATTTGCGCCAATTGTCGCTTTTGGCGTTTCGCAAAAGTTTTTGAGCTTCCCTAATCTTATTTTGGAGCGTTTCTAAGTTGGTAGGGCTCGGGTTTCGCCTAAATTCAGCTAGCGCCAATCGCCGTTCTGCTACAGATTTTGATAAATTTGCATTCCAGTATGGCTTGGGTGAAAAATTATTGGTAGGGTTCAGGTTTATTTTAATATTAGGTATGTTTTTTTCAGCTGCTTTAATTACTACATCTATAAACATATCATATGCATTTTGGTGATCTTCTGGCAGGTAACAATTGTTGAATTGCGTCTCAATATCTATCGCGTAAGAGTCCCAATCGGCTTTTTTTAAATTTCTTTTTATAATAGATTGTCTCACCGGTTCTATAGTTGTACTCATTTTTATAATAAGATGGTCACTTCCAAAAGACTCATTAGTTACTTTCCAATTGATTTTGGTAGCCAAATCAGACGAGATCATAGATATATCAGGCGATGACTTTTGAAGAATGCCGTTGACTAGTTTAATACGAGTTGGGGTACCGTCATTTAGAGTAATAAGATCATGGTCAATTAACGAGTCATAAATCTGCGTACCTCTTGAATCTGTTTTGTGTGACCAATTTGAGTGATGCGCATTAAAATCTCCTAGTAATAGGGTTTTTCTAGAGCCTAAATTAAATACACAATCCCAATCTCGCTGTGTGGTGTGTACTGTCGAGGGACAGTATACCGAAATTATGTTTTCAACGTGTTCACAATTAAATAGCTTAACATTAATAATCTCTATTCCGCTAATAACGTTTTGTACCTGAACAATTTGTGACTGTATAGATTGATGAATTAAAATTGCCACACCACCATACCCATCATCCCTGTCTGTCCTATAAATGTTGTAACCGTTCACCCGCAGAGCACTATCGGGTTCCATCCAAGTTTCACTTAACGCTACGATATGAATTTTTTCTTGAGATAATAACTGTTCAAATTCAATTAATTTTGGCTTTAAACTTTGTGCATTCCACTGTGCGATATTTAATTTAATGTTTTTGGTTGTACTATCCATCAAAGATTTTCTTAAAAATTGACAATTCTTGTATATTTTTCAAAATATAAGATAAAAACCATTCTCCGAGTATCTGCAAGACTTTCTTGATTTTAGTCTCTAAGTCGTATTTCTTCATGAATATAATTTCTTTTAGACGTAGTATAAGGTTGTCATTTTTGTTTTTTCCCCTTGTGTCGCAACCGTTTGTTACATGTGTGTCTGAGGCTGTAGACTCGGCCGCCAAAGACATGTTTTCCCATTCACGTTCATTATTACTCGTAGTTTTTTGGTGATTCTGGTCTAAGTTTCTAGATTGCTTTTTATTCTGTGCTTTACTACTTACAGAGGGTACTTGCGCTGGAGAAGGTGTATTTACCACATCCGCATACGTGGTTATTTGATTAACGTGAGATGTATTTGATACATTTACTCTTTGTGTATTTGGTGTCTCCCTTATCGGTGAAGTATGTGGAGAAGATTGAACATACATATTAATTGCCATTTTATATGTGCAATTAAATTCTGACATAATCTCCCTTATTTTTTTTTCTTTTAAATAAATTGGACAACCTTTGAAAAGGGCCATGTGCTGCCCTCCACAATTTGCACATTTATACACACGTGATTCACAGTTAGCGTGGTTATCGCTGCATTTAGGACAAGTCAGTTTACGGGCGGGACAAAGCTTTCCAGAATGTCCAAAGCGCCAACACTTAGAGCATTGTGTCACAGGAAATTTGAATTGATCGACTTTAGTTTTGATCCCATGAATGTATACAAATGCAGGTAATATCGATCCCTTGAAGCAAATTCTAATGCATTCACTAGGTGCCCATTTTCCTTCCGCATCTCTATAGTTCAGTCTTTTAATTGAGATTATGTCAGCTATAGGCGAGGATAAGCTCTCTAAAATATCTTTGTCTTCTAGATCTACTTCACAGTCTCTTAACACCCCATACGATAATCCCACTTCGAGTGTCTTTTGACACTTCCATCCCTTATCTTTAAACGTATTATTAAGACACAGTTGACTTGCATTTTCCTCGCTATCAAGCGTAATTAACACTTTATATGGATTAACATATTTCACTCGGGATATATCTTTAATATTTTCAGCTTTAAGTAATCGCGCTAACGCAAATTGTTTCGGTAAAATATCCTTGCAAGTAATACATACTTCTATTTTATTTTCACTTATTTCCCTGGCCGAGTTTAATCCTTCCCTTACCCTTCTTTTACCGCTCCTTGTTACATGTGTCCAAATTTCTTCATCGTCTAAATTACGTGTTCTTTTTTCTGGTCTTGTATTTGTATTATAACTATCCCTTACATCCTCCATACTTTCACTACTAAATTGTGTGTGGTCCTCATTCTCCGTTTCCCTTAATTCCGGTACTCCATCTATACATATGTTCAAATAATCGCCATCTGCATCTTGAATAACATCATTATTGCTCATTGCTAACCGTAAACGTCGGCCCGAGCCGCGCTAGGCAGGCCCGCCGCGCCGAGCGGCAAACCGGTTTCGATTTGATAACGCGTCGCACAATAACAAGTAGCGAACGTCCGAACAAAGCGGGCTACGCTGCAACACTCCAGCATCACAATTTTATTAGCCTTTTATTAACCGTTATTTTGTATTTAACTTTGTTTTTCTTTTGGCCTTCTTACAACCTATATTTTGTTTAATTTGCAGCCTAATTTGCAATTAATCTTCTAATCTTGCACTCCGAGAGACTCGGGCGTTGAAAAAATCGCTTGTGTGAACATCTCGTACGTTTCCCTTATGTTGCATTTTGTCGGCGTTTTCCGCTCGGGATAGTGTTAGTAGTGTTAGGAATAGTGGTAGGTAGGTAGTGTTTTTTGCTAAACACTAAACACTAAACGAGCCACTCGCACTAATCACTAATCAAAATGTATACCGGCCATTAGTCTATAGGGCTACCGTGCAGTTTGTACTGTATGACCGGTGCGGTGTTCGATTCATAATTCGAACTTTTTGGTGCGATTTTCCAGATATCCACGCGGACGAAAAGTCGCGGGCAAAAGCTAGTATCAAAATAAGTTGACGTTGACAAACACAGAACATACTCGTAATAGTACAGTAGCCCGTAGTACATTTAAATTACCTACCAAAAAGGTTACCGTTCGCCGTTGTGATATAGTTATTTATTACGAAATTATAGATATTTTAACCCAAGTTTTACAGATCGCAACCCGCCGTAACCTATATTTGTATATTTCCAAAAATGATTTTTTTTTATTTTTCGAAGTTTACCACTTGGTTTAGCTATTGTCGTGTTCTACAGCTTTGTTTGGTTGCCACTGATAAATAGTAAGACGATAGAAAGTGACAATACACAGATTTAAGACCAGATGAAAATAGATAGACTTTACCTGGTCTTAAATCTGTGTATGGCTACTTTTTATAGTCTTACTATTATCAGTGGCAATTAAACAAAGCTGTAGAACACGACAATAGCTAAACCATGAGGTAAACCTCGAAAAATAAAAAAAATATAATTTTTGGAGATATACAAATATAGGTTACGGCGGGTAGCGATCTGTAAAACTTGGGTTAAAGTATCTATAATTTCGTAATAAATAACTATAGGTATCACAACGGCGAACAGTTGCCTTTTTGGTAATTTAAATGTACCTACTACGGGCTACTGTGCTAAGTATAATAGTTACATGCTACGCACACACACTTTGTGAACACATAATTGGATAAAAAGTAAAAATGTATAATATCCAGAAAGCCATAAATCATAAGTTTATTTATTTAGATTCAGTCGTATTACCATAGCAACTTGGTACCAAATTAAATAATACGTTTATTTATAATGCTGCTACTCAGCCGCTAGATGGCGTAAGCTAATTTTAATAGTGCGATTTACCACCTTATTTATTAACATATACTACAGTGCTTTAAGAAAATTTAATGAGATAAGGGAGACCGGGTTGGTAAACATTCTTCACTTAGCTTATCCTAAATAGTTTCAGATCAATAATTCGTTTAAACTCTATTTCATAATTTGGTGGAATCCTGACATTTCTTAGTTACTAGGCAAAAATTATTTGAATTTCAAAATTCAGAAACCCAAGTAAAATAAATAGGTATATCGGATATCGGATGTTTCGAAAAGCAACACTTACAGATAGATACCTCAATGGGGAATCCCAACACCATCCTTTATAGTACTGTAGCCCGCGGACATCTAAACCACCAAAAAGGTTACCGCTTGGCTTTGTGTTATTGTTATAGATTTTGCAATATTGTATACTAAAACCGAAGTCTTAAAGATCGTAACCCGCCATAACCATAAACAGTGATAAATCTAAAATCTCCATTTATGTTAGTTATTTACTTTCGAGGTTACCGTATTGTTTCACTATGTGGTAGGAAAATATAGACGATTCAAAAGTACTTAATAATTAAGTTTATTTGAATAAAGCTTATTTGACTTTGACTTTGACTATTGTCATGGTAAACAGATTTGTTCAATTACTACACATATCAGTAAGACTATGGAAAGTCGCCATACACAAATTTAAGACCAGATGTAGTCCGGCCATTTTGATAATAATTTACATTTTAGAGTTACCGGTTCAAATTTATACTAAAGATAATAGGCCCTCTGAACAAACCATAGACCAATTTTAAGACTGTTTCTGTGGCCGGTTTAGATTTTAAGACCCATTTAGTCCATAAACAAAAAATGCAAAAATTAAATAAAACGCATTTACTTAACTTTCTACTACAAAAACTTGAAGATTACATGGGTATTTCTCAAAATGATTGTACCGTAACTTGCATGTAAAATGCAGTTAGGCCAGGCCCGGATTTCGGGGGGGCGGGAGGGGGCACTTGCCCCGGGCGGCGAAGACTAGGGTCCTTAGGGACTAGACCTTGGTCTTCTCAAGCAAGTTATGCAAGTTAAGTAGGCAAGGAAAACGGGGCGGCGGGCGGCGTGGGTATGGTTACCATCTGACAGGCATTTGCCACATTTGTCAGGGATTTTTCGGTTTAGATAGGCGTGCGACTGGCGCTTAGCTAAGACAAGAATTTTTGCATTTTTTCACGCAATTTTTCACAAAATTTTATGACGCAAGACCGCGGCGGCTAACTAAAATAAAATACACATGTCACATATTACAAGATTAGTGAGATAGTTGATGAAAATCGTAAAAAAGACTAAAAATCGTAAAAAAATGTTACGTTCATGTTGACATAGAAATCGTTTCTTAATATAACATCAAAGGCATATGCCCAGCTACGGCCCAACTTTAAAATACCGCGGACAAACTTTCAATAAAATTGAAAAATCATTATTTTTTAAATATGAATAATGCAATTGGAATGATTCTGTAATAAACTCGCCATCACCAAAATCATTTTGAGAACAATTCAAAGATTTTTGTCATGTAACACCACACAGTGACGTTGCCATTAGGTACGGAAAAATCTCGTACACAATCGATTAGATATAAAAATCGATACGAACAAAACATATATTTTACTAGCGATCGCCCGCGGTTTCGTTGACTAAAATTCCGTGCTGTTTTTGCGTGTTTTCAGTGGTGAGTGTATCAAATCAACTGATATTTAGACGTTATTTATCATATATCATTACTTATCAATTTTTTGCTATGGTGATAATACTTTTCAACTCTTCACAGTCACAACTTTTCTCAGTCTCCCCTATTGAGTGACATTTCCGCCATTTTATTTATATTTTAGTGTTTATGAAACTTAAAAAATATGTCAAATTGTGCGTTGGAATATGGATCATAAGTGTATACCGCATAAAGGTGGATATTTATTGTTAGGAATTTTAAAAGGAAAATATCATATGAATTTTTAAGAAAAAAATCAAAATTAATTAAATAAAGCTCGCCTCTGATATTTTATGCACCCGTTTGCTAAATGATATATGTGGATATCGATTTTGCTCTTTTATATAATGCGACTCGGCATTTTTATATTATTTTTGAAGATGTTTTTGTTTGGCGTTCGTTCATACGACTGACGGAGCACAATTCAAAGATGTGCGGAGCTTCGCAGATATGATGTTACTCGGGTGCCGCCCGCATGCGACTTCTACTGGGGGGGGGGGGGGGGGGGAATTTTTCTTTGTTCTGTGTTGACAAACACTACTAAACGGGCACACGAACGAACTCGCGGGGTGGGGGGGTGACGTACAGAAAGGACACTCTCCGCCCCGCCCCAGAATCAATTACCGCACAGATTAAGTACTACCGTCATTGATATATAAAAAAATTCAGGTCATTGACTAGAATATGAATATAAGATTCTTGGTGACTACCGTACCTACTTAATTTGTGGTTTTGCTTCACTTTTTCGTTTAACTTTCGTCCAACCCAAATATGAATATAAGATTCTTGGTCCAAACCATCTCATACCCGGCCGTTCCTACAGTTTCCTGACTTTCGTTATCGCAGTCCCACGGTCACCCATCTCATACCCGGTCTCTTCAAAAGTATTTTCAGTCCCAATTAGTCACCCATCCCTCCCATACCTGACCTTTTTTCAGTCACTTAACTTTCGTTATCGCAGTCCCGTATCCGAGAATCGAATCTTACCTTGGGTCACGATTGCTCAGGCATAGCGGAATTTATCGCTACCGGATAGGCGGTAGCGGTACTGGCGCGCGGCACTAGTGCTGCGGGCTGGCGCTGCGGGGTGCGTCCGCGGGGTGAGTAAAAGTTTCGCCGAACATGCGGTACGTATCGCGTACCCATCCGCGGGCTGATTATCTAATTAAAAACCACCTAGCGACTGGTTGCAGTTCACAGATGATCGTGATCCATTGCTACTTCTTTTTGGGTTAAAAAGAAAACATACCAAAGAAAAGTGGCAATGTATGTCAAATGCAACCGGTCGCTAAATAGTTTCTTTTTAGATAATCAGGGTGCCGGGATGCGGTTCCGGTTTCAAGACGTCTGTGAAAATGCCATACAAAATACCGCGCGGGATATCGCTCAGGTATTACCGCTATATACCCACGGCGGTAGCGGATAGCGCTCAGGTTTGAGTAGGCCTTAATGCAATCTGTGATCTTTTTCATTCCAGTGGGGTATAATAGCGGTAGGTACCTTCGTTCTTCTAGAGAAAAAGATAAACCGACGAAATAACGAAGCAACTCTCGTCTTCCATCGTAAACTTGAGATGAAATAGGATAGGAGAGATAAAGTCAACCACTGTGTTGTACTCTTGTGATGTTCATAGCTAAATTCTACGGATGCCCTTCAAACGAACTTGATGATAATAAAACAAATAAGCGATTAAAACTAGGGAGAGTTGATTGAGGAATCGGCCAATTCAATGTCAATTGTTAAACAACCGGGATATGTTTTGTTTGGTGCTGGCTATTTTTTTGCAACGTTAAAATTTTTTTTTTCCGTATTTCAGAAAGAAGAAAACTTTTTATGCTAAGGCAAATAATTATTTTTAACCAACTTCAAAAATTTTAAAAGGAGGATGTTATCTATTCGTCGCGTATAAATTTTTTTTTACTATGTATTACCTACACCGATTACTCGAAGACGGCTGAACCGATTGAAATGATTCAACATTCAATATTCTAAAAGCCCCACCCGACTTCAATAGACGTGTTTCAATTAATCGATTTGAACATTATTTCTTGCTTTTTATAGAGCTGTTTTTTAAGATTTTTGAAGGAGGTTTTGCTTTTTTTAAAAAGCTTTTTATTCAAACTTTTAATATGGGAGTGATTTGTAAACAAATTGTTATATCAGTAGGTATAACCTACAAACCTAGGTAGGAGCATAAGAATAAATAAAACTTTTATTTATTCTTTTGGCAGGAGCTCCCGTTGCAGAAAACCTTACATCACAACACAAGGACTTATCGCCACATGATTGATTCCTATTTCTTATCTCCGTCTTCGGGAAAGTCTGGTCAACGAAAGAATTTATTGTAAAATGTGATGATTTACTGTGACTTCACTGTGACACAAATAAGGCTGATTGTGTTTAGGAAATTGTTCCGAAAAGCTCGGATTAAAATTAGAATTAAGAACTGTTAATTTATTGTAAAAAGTAATTATTTACAATATTTAAATATTGTTTCTAAGAATAAAACGTTCAAATGAGAATTACTCTCAATAATATGATGAATGCTGATATATGTTTAACGTTTTCCTATGTTGTTATTTTGTTGATTTAAAATTAATAATTAAACCTATTTGATTATTATTTTCATTATTTTAATTCATGCTGTAACGGTGTGTCTCGTTAGGAAATTTCTAATACTAGTGGCTCCGTGAGCTGTAGACCTCGCGAAAAAATAAAATAAAATGTCACCATGAAGTTTTCAAAGCACACAGTAGGTACGTGAGTATTGCAGCTAGATGGTGCTTCGAATTTTGATCATTTTTCAAAATGGGTGAGTATTTTTTTTATAAATTTGGAAAAATTGGCTTGACTGAACAGTTATATATAATTATCGAACCTACTCACAAAATTTCACCAGAATCTGTTGAGAAATGCGACTTGTAGAGGAGTTCAAAAAGCCGGAAAGCTGGAATGAAATATGGTTTTTTACATATCTCCGTCATTTTAACAAATTTCGAAAAACTGTCTAGACAAAAAAAAACTATATATTTATCAAACCTGCTCACAAAATTTCACCGAGATCGGTTGAGAAATGCGACCTGTAGAGGAGAAGAGACAGCGCCGGAAATACGGACTGAAATTTGATTTTTTTATATTATCTCCGCCATAAAAAAAAAAATTAAAAACTGGCTTGACATAAGAAATCTATACAATTTTCAAACCTGCGTACAAAATTTTACGAGAATCGGTTGAGAAATGCGACCTGTAGAGGAAAACAGACAGCACTGGAAAGGCGTACTGAAATATGTATTTTTAACATTTCTGCGTCATTTTGAAAAATTTCAAAAAACTGGCGTGACAAAAAAATTCTATATTATTTTCGAACCTGCTCACAAAATTTCACGAGAATCGGTTGAGAAATGCGACCTGTAGAGGAGAACATCCAGCGTCAGAAAGCCGGACATAAATACATTTTTCTTACACATCTCCGCCATTACGAAAAATTTAGAAAAACTGTCTCAACTTGAAAAAATCTATATGATTTTCAAACCTGCCTACAAAATTTCACGAAATTCGGTTAAGAAATGCGACCTGTAGAGGAGAAAAAGCAGAGCCGGAAAGCTGGACTGCAATATGTTTTTTTTACATATCTCCGCCATTTTGAAAAAAAATCGAAAAAGTGGCGTGACAAAAAAATTCTATATTATTTTCAAACCTGCTCACAAAATTTCACGAGAATCGGTTGAGAAATGCGACCTGTAGAGGAGAACAGACAGCGCTGGAAAGCCAAAAAACCTATTTTTTTTACATTTCTCTGCCATTTTGAAAAATTAAAAAAATCTGGCCCCACAAAAAAATCCATATAATTTTGAACCTGCTCACAAATTTTCACGAGAATCGGTTGAGAAATGCGACCTGTAGAAGAGGACATACAGACATACGAAAGAATTTTTGCCCAAGCTGAAGCAGAGACGCTTCGCTCGCACTTCGTGCTCGCTCGGTCAAAAAAGATCCCATCGAATAACAGCGTGACTATTTGTGATTATTTTGGTAAAAACTTTCCTACTAGGTAGTTGAGTGTGACTCGTTGGGAATAACAAATAAAAATAACATTGGCGCAAAATTAGTTCCTTTTCCAACTAGGGACCGGAAAATTCCCTTTGAAACCCCTTCGTGCGTTTGAGTTTTTAGTATTTCCAGAATGAAAATAAAAAATATATATACACAAGTGCGATAAATAGATTCTAAGATAGAGGTAGGGAAACCCTATTCGATATGCAAACAAAACAAACATAGCATCATGAGAATACAAGATACCGTAAAATCAAAAGGGTTCCGATCCCTGTTTCCAACTGAGTCTTGTCTTTCGTTGGCCAGACTCTAGGATTCACGATTAATGAGTGTGGAATGTTAATTATCTTTAGGTGGAAGCTGGTGGCCCGCTATTGTCACTCACATTATTTTTCTAGTCACAGTCACAGGCCAATGCTAGCAATTTAGGGCGAATTTCAATTGAACCAGTTGCAGTTGATACCTTAGAGCAAGGCTGGCCAATAAAATTTACAGGTGAGCAAAATTTTTTAGATCGTGGCGGCACCAGTACTCATATCTATTCTGTGGCACCGGGCCACAATTTTAGGTTTTCATCAGGTGGAAGCGGTGCCACATAGCGCTGGTCAGCCGGCCGATTGCTGGCGGGCAAATTCAAATGCCTTGGCGGGCCAGGGTTTGGCCGGCCTTGCCTTAGAGGATGAAAGTGCTGATATTATAATCTGTATTATTATACTCAGATGATAATAGGAAATCTTCCTCAGAGGCTGTAGAAAATGGAATTGAAAAATTAAGTTTAAATTAATTTAAAGACGAGTCAAGAATAGGTAATGATAATTTTTATTGAAAGTACTTACTAACATACTTACTAAAAACACTCATTAAGAACCTTTCTGTTTCATTATATGATACAATCCTTTACTTATGATAAATCAATTAACAACGGTCACTGGGTTTTTATGCAGTTGATTAACCAAGTGGCAAAGGTCACTCAAAAGCAAGGCAATCAAAGCACTAACAAAAAGTCCTGTGCCAAGGCTATGGCAAAAGGAAATGCAAGTGAAATTGGAGGATGTTTCGTTGGAAAAAACAGGAATCCGGTATTTTTTGTTTATGTTTTTGTATAGGTAGGTAATTAGGAACATGTTGCGTGGATGGATGGATGTTATGGGTAGAGGAAGGTCAAAGAAAAGATGGATGGATTATATTTTATAGAAGATGACAGCAAAAACGCTGAAAATGACTTGTTGTGTTGACCCCAATTGTTTTATTGGAAAAAGAACAACGAAATGACGACTTTGACCCCATAGATTTGAATTTATATTTGAGTTCAAATATGCAAAATGTATATAATTTTTCTTCATGCTTTATTAAGGCGAAATGAACCCTAAAATTACCTTCATGTTTTTGTGATTTGTGGATTTATATCTTGTTAGTTTGAATGCAGTCGATAATGTTTTATAAACCTAAAATAATATTATAATAACCACAGAACAAAGAAGTTTTTTCCTTGTTCTGTGGTGATGACAGATGGGTTACCAACAGGTTACCAAAAAAACTTTTTAAGCAGTAAAGTTACGCGCTTTACTTTTCCTCATTAAACATTTTGAAAAAATAAGGATAATCGATAAATAGGTTTCTTTAATATGCAATTTTGTTTCAGTTGTAGGTACTTACCTATACCTAACATTTATACAGGGTGGTCCAGACAGTGACGTCCAAGCATTTTTTTGGATTGCTCACACCTGGGTGCATCCGAAAATACCCTATGTATGTTCCGCGATTTTTCGTAGTTTAAAAGTTATGATTTTTTAAATGTGTTTTTGCGAATTTTCTACCGAATGGACCAAAAAAATCATAACTCCGTTCATATTAAGAATTTTTTGGTTTTTCTTTTTGCAACATAATTGTCTTCAAACACTCTTCCATACATAAAATAATCAACTACACAACATCCAGATAAGTTCCTGAAAAAAGGGTCGAAATTAAAAAAAATAGGTTTTACTTCGACGAAGTATGATTTTAACAATTCTTTTAAAAATACAAAATGGATATTTCATCAATTCAAACTGATTTTAGAAACTTAAATGGCTTCTTAGCTTAGCAAATAAAACAAAAAAAGTGACTGATAGGGCATTTTATGCTGAAACAGGCTTTCAAAGTTTGTATGGTGAAAAATCTCCTAGTGTTTGAAAACACCCAATATTGAACTTTCTTCTATTCCTAGCGCTAAAAATTGTAAAATATCGTCGAATGCATTAAATAAAACTAAAATTCACACAGACAGTAAGAAATTGGTATACACAAGAATTTAAATACACCTATTTTTTATTTTATTTTTATTAGGAAAACAAACAATATTTTAAAACATATGGATTAAAAACACCCATGATATGTATCCTCTAAGACAGGGGTCTCCAAACTACGGCCCGCGGGCCGGCTCCGGCCCGCGAGCACCACCAATCCAGCCCACGAAAGTGAAAGCGGGCCGGATCGTACCAACATACTGTATTTACATATTGTTTGTACGATAGATAGAATAGGTCCTGGCCCTTGGGACTTCGTGGAGGAGTTAGTCTGGTCCTTAGGCTAAAAAGTTTGGCGACCCTGTGTGCGATGTCGCACTACCCGCGCCCACGCCCGATGAGTTACATTATGAAATTCAATAGAACATTATAACCATCATCGTTTGAATGATATAATGACGAGGAGGGTGAGGAAAGTCAAAATCAAAGTAAAGTAAAAGTCAAATTCAAGCTCAAAGTCAAAACCCTTTGTAGGTTTTAAATAAGTAGAATAGAATAAGTAACGTTATTTACAATTTCAACCTAACCTAATCTACCTTTTTGTGTTATTTTAAAGTTTTTCATTGACCATTTGAGTTTGCTTGCTTTCAACGATATCTTACTAATTTTAGCGATAATAATGAATAAAATTGTTAAGATAAATTTTCAAACAATCTTATTAAGTTAACGGATTTTTCACATTACAAACTTTGAAAGCCGATTTCAGCATAAAACGCCCTATCAAGAGTCACTTTTTTTGTTTTATTTGCTAAGCTAAGAAGCCACTTAAGTTTTTAAAATCAGTTTGAATTGATGAAAATATATCAATTTTGTATTTTTAAAAGAATTGTTAAAATGTTACTTCGTCGAAGTAAAACCTAAAATTTTCACTTTCGACCCTTTTTTCAGGAACTTATCTGGATGTTGTGTAGTTGATTATTTTATGTATGACAGAGTGTTTCAAGACTAAGTTATGAATTTTTTTGGTCCGTACGGTAGAAAATTCGCACAAACACATTTAAAAAATCATTACTTCGAAACTACGAAAAATCGCGGAACATACATAGGGTATTTTCGGATGCACCCAGGTGTGAGTAATCTAAAAAAATTTTTTGGACGTTACTGTCTGGACCACCCTGTATAAGTGGGTGCTTTTTGGTGGAATCTATATTTGACACAATTTATTGTAGAATCAATCATTTCCTTTCAACAAGCTTTCTAAGAATTCTAAGTTCGTCATGAATGAAATAAGTAACAGCCTCCCTACTCAAATGGCCAATATTCTATTCGCTACGCTTACTTTTAAAACTTTAAATAAGCAGTAAACTATAAAATTACGTGCCGTAAGCTTGACAATTCCATACAATACATTGAAGTTGTGATTTACATAAGTTTGCGACATGTGATTGAATCATCTATTGCTCATATTTAAGCTTTAAAAGTAAGCGTAGCGTTCAAACGAATAGAAAGTTGGCCATTTGTGTAGGGGGGCTGGTAATAAATCGCTATTTTTAATTATAATTTATCGCTATTTATTAGAAAATAGTAGTGCATTACTTATTTATGAATTAAAATTACTTTCAAATAGGTAGACGTTAGATACTTCAAATCAGGATTTCAGGAATATAAAAGGTTAATTTTATTACTGATATCGGTCGATTTGAGTGCTCTTACTTTAAAATAACAATGTTTGCAGTGTCTAATAAACAATCAACGTAATGTAATGGTGCCAATTTCGTGATAACGCAGGTCTATTTATTTAGCTACCGTTTAAGTACTAGAGCGGTTAAAATAACCTTACAGCTGCGTTGACGTAGTACGTTCGTATTTAAGAAGGTTGCATGTTGACCGACTGCGCAAAGGCTGGCTGGTTCGCGAGCGGCCTGCCGTTGCGGCAAATTAAAAACAAAATAACAATAAACAAATGACCACTTCTTTTTAAATTTCAAAAAAGGAATTATAGTGAAGTGCAACATGCCGGCGGATTCAGATCTAATTCTTCCCGTTGGGGAAAGAGTAGACGAGAGTCTGTATAAAACCTTATCGGAGAGATCGAAGCATGAGGATTTTATGAGACGAGCAGTTGATCTTCTTGTGGAAAGGGTCGTCTTTGGAAGGTCCTCGAGGAACGCGAAAGTGGTGGAGTGGACGGCGCCTGATGATGTGAAGAAAGCAATCGATCTGAAGCCCAGGGATGGACCGATGTCGCACGACCAACTGCTAGGCATCATGGCTGATGTGAGTAGAAGTAAAAGTGATCTAAATCAACAACAAAAGATGATGATGTTTTCTAGATTTCAAGAGGATTTCCGAGACAGTCAATTGTAGGCATTTGCTATAAAACTGCAGTTAAGTTCCATAAGTATGAAAAGAACACATAATAGTACAAGGTTTCTCGATTTATTTATTATTTATAAAACTTTTGACGCTTTCATTAGATTTTTGAAACTTGGTTAAGAGTTAATTTTGCACTTTAGTTAGTGCACAGGGAAATTAAAATTTGCCTTTATTGTTATTCAAATAACGAATAGTTTGAATTACACTGCTCTTTACTGGCGTACTTACATTACCTACTTGCCCACGGGGAATATCGAAATCGATATAACAATCGGTGGTCAGGCTTTAGGCGGTTGATATTATCCATGTTAAATTATTATATTACCTAGCTCATTATCATTATACAACTTAATAAAACTTCTCATCCCCTAGATATGCCTTATATTTGTATAAACGGTAGCAAATTCCGCAAACTTAAGAACTTATTTTTGGATCAACTTTCACTGAAAATAAAGACAAGAATATCTTTAATATGTGACTTTGTCCAAGGGTTTTTGGTGGTATCATTCCAACTATGCTAGTGTATTGACTGCGGTTTGCGGATTTCGGGTCATAGCAGGGTCTGAAATCTTTCAAGGAAGAAAAAAACATATTGTTAACCTTTAATAATGTGTTCCCTGTAAAAACAGTGCGTCACTAAATTACAGAACTACAGTGTGTTTGGTAATACCCTTACCTTATTATGTTACTGTAAAAGCCCGTTTATTGGTAAATCTTGGGTTTTACTGGAAAATCTTAAGATTTACCAATATTAGTTGGGAGACCATTTTTCGGGTTTTTTAATTACCATTAGAGTTTGGCACATGCTAGGTTTTACCAATGACGGTTGGTAAATATTGGATTATTTTAATAAAACAGTGAATTAGCTATCATAACTTAGTCATTTATATCAAATTAAAAAATAAAGTAAAGTAAAATTCTTAATTACATTTCATTATAATTTTTATTTATTCTTCACTGTCATTATTATTTTTATTTATCCTGTAGGAGTAGTCTATTTATAAGTCATTCATCATAATAAATTTACCCTTCAGTAAACACATTTGTTTAAATTATTATGATTCGATGAATTTATTAGTCAAAAGTAAAATATAATTTTAAAACACCTTCAAATTATTTTTCAGTATTTACCTCGTCTGTGAGGTAAAACCTAAGATTTACCGAGTGAATGGTGGTAAATGTTCGAAGTGAACAAGGATCACAGAACAGTCGAACTTTTACCATTAAGAGTTGGTAAATCTTAGGTTTTACTGGAAAAGCTTAGGATTTACATAAGTTCGGGGTTTTACAGTCACGTTTACAGTTCATAAAAAAAAAAAATTATTGAACCCACAGGTAGCGCGTTATTCTGTCAATACAGCTCACCCTTACTTCGTCAACCAGCTATTTTCTTCCGTCGACCCATACGGGCTCATTGGCCAATGGTTGACAGATGCGCTGAACCCGAGTGTCTACACCTTCGAAGTGGCTCCAGTTTTTACGCTCATGGAAGAAGAGGTTCTACGAGAAATGAGGGCCATCGTAGGCTGGCATGAAGGCCAAGGAGACGGTATATTCTGCCCTGGAGGTTCAATTGCTAATGGATACGCTGTAAGCTGCGCTAGATTTTATTTCTACCCAGAGATCAAGGTTGGTATCTTTTTATTTTAAAAGACATTAATTAAAATAGGTACATCTTCGAAGTGACTCCGGTCTTCACGCTCATGGAAGAAGAGGCCAAGGAGACGGCATCTTCTGCCCCGAAGGTTCAATCGCTAATGATTACGTTATAAGCTGCGCCTTAATTTTACTTCTACCCAGAGATCAAGGTTGTTATCTTTTTATTTTAAGAGATATTTTCATTAAAGTTCTTCGGTCTTCACCTCTATGAGAGTCATCGTAGGCTGGTATAAAGGCCTAGGAGACGGCATATTCTGCCCTGGAGGTTCAATCACAAATAGATACGCTATAAGCTGCGCCAGATTTTACTTCTACCTATAGATCAAGGTTGGTATCACTTTATTTTAAAAGGCTTTAATTAAAACACACCTTCGAAATGACTCCGGTCTTCACGCTTGAGAAATAGGTATTATGTGAAATGAGGGTCATCGGAGGCTGGAATGAAGTCCAAGGAGACGGCAAATTCTACCCTAAAGCTTCAATTCCAAATGGATACGCTATAAGCTGCGCCAGATTTTACTTCTACCCAGATATCAAGGTTGATATTTTTTTTTAAAAGACAATAATTAAAATAGGTTCACGTCCGAAGTGACTTCGGTATTCACGCTTATAGAGAAAGGGGTTCTACGAGAAATGGGGGTCATCGTAGGCTGGAATGAGGGCCAAGGAAATGGCATAATATATCGCCCTAAGATTCAATCGCAAATGGATACCCTATATACTCATACTCAGAGATCAAGGTTGGTATCTTTTTATTTTAAATGACATTCATTAATGAAATGCAGGTGCCATTCATTATTATGAGGAAATGAATAATTTGATTCGAATTTCCGGAAATTAGTGACTACGAAATAATTGTAGCACTAAAAGATTTCCGGTATTTTTCATCTTGTAAACTTCCAATATGTAGGTAAGAATAACCTCGAAATTTAAGGCTCACGCTCCGCTGCGCTAAGCGCTCGCCTTAAATTTCTAACCTAACCCGGGACCTACAGGAGTAAAGCAGGTTCGGTTCCAAACTCCCGTGCAGTGAGACTAACTTATTGAGTTCTATATTTAGGATTTCTCAGTGGTGGCTCTACTATAGTTATGAAAATTTCCTCTTTTTAAACCAGATTTTAAGTATTATTTGGGTGAAATTTCAGTCGTCCCATCTATGGGATATGTTTTAGGATGCTGTCATTTTGTCAAATGAAATGTTTAAATATTAAACATTTTCCAAACACCCGAGAAGACCACGTGGAAATGATGCGTCTGAAGTTTTTAGAACTTTGTTTGTTTTTAGAATTTGTTTAGAAATACCCGTTTATAGTAATTTTATTATGAGTTTATAACTAAGAGCCATTTAGGAAGCTCGTGCATTGCCTTAACCTCAATTTGACGTTGATTGTAATCGCGTGATGATGGCAGCGATCCTTGATGATCGCTGGAATACGATCTAGCTTGAAGTTTTTACTAGCTTGGTCTGAAATGTTATATTTTAGGCTTGTAACTAGTAATTACTTAATTGTTTATTTTGTTTATAAAGGTCAGCCTGTCGATTCTGTAACCAAACTCGCATCTGACTTCAAACCTCATATCACTTCGCTTGAATCTGTTATTAGAAATTAGCTGAATTAAGCCGCCGTCTAGGGGTTTTAGGTAGCTACCGTAGCTATCTAAAATCTTTTGTTATTAAAAATGCAGCATATCACTACTAATTGATGATTTAAATTATATATTATAATATATATAATTATATATTTTTAATTATATATTATAATATATATAATTCCCGCGCAGTGAAGTGAGGTTCGAATTTTGTATTTTTGTCAAAGCTTCAATATCGCTTTGATACAAAATTAAAAAAATAAATATTAGCCAGTTTTAACGAGTTCATTTAAGAAATCGCGGTATAAAATTACTTTGACTGCTAATAATCTGATATTACAACAAAAAGCGTTGCTGTACCTACTTCCATGCCCTTGACCTAATAAATACTCTCGGATTGATCATTTCAATAATATCAGTAAATAAAGAAAAACATTCCGAAAAGTAAAAGGCAGAGAAAAGTCAAACGACACAGCGCTTTAAAAAACATACAAAGCAAAAAAGAACTCTCGACTTCTACTAATATTTAATTCTTAGTATTTAGTAATTATTTTCAACTCAAAGAAAAGCAATTACCAAATACTTCAGTGCTATGAAAATTTCAGAATATAAATTAAAAAACTACTTTGGGAATGGCTCCAATTACAGGCGATCAAAGAAATGCTGGAAATAAATAATAGCTTAGCCCATATTTTGCTTTATATTCGGATTTTGCGAAAGCAAATTTATTTTTTATGTCAGTAAAAAATGTAAACCTCTTCGCCATTTTAAAATAAATAATTGATAACAATAAAATTTAATAAAATGCGAATATAGAAATTTCTTAAACTCCAGTTTGAGTTTTTAAAAATAATTTAGAAAACTTTTACTTCATTTCTTTTATAGAAAAATAAAATGTAATCTCTTGTGTACCTATTTACCGGACGGGGATATCGAAACGAATGTCCAAATTAATGATTTAAACTTTTTTTGTTTAAGTTTTAACTATTTTTGTTACAGACAAAAGGCGTCTATGCTGTTCCAAAACTAATCATGTTTACATCGGAACTAGCTCACTATTCCACGCCAAAAATGGCTGCCTTCATGGGAATTGGTAGTGACAACTGCTTGTTAGTAAAAGCCGATAAATATGGGAAAATGGACTTAGAAGACCTGGAAATAAAGATCAATGAAGCGTTAGATGATGGCGCCACTCCGTTTATGGTGACTGCGACTGCTGGTACTACCGTGTTTGGGGCGTTTGATCCTTTGGTGCCGCTCTCTGTTCTGTGCAAGAAGTATAATATGTGGCTTCATGTGGATGCTGCTTGGGGTGGCGGTGCTTTAATGTCGAAGAAACATAGGCATCTGTTGAATGGTATTGAAATGTAAGTACTTAGTATAACCATAGATTAATATAATACCTACATAACTCAAGCTTTTCAACGAAGTTAAAGTTGATATAGATTTGCTATTTATTTCATCTCGCCATATGGTATTTGATTTGATTTTTATGTTTAACTAGGGACTCGCCTTTTCCTTCCTTCCATTTGCAACCTCCAACAACACCCAAAAAGAAAACAAATACCTTCCAATCACATCAATTCGCTCCAAAAGTCTGTTTGTTAGAGGAGTACCCTCGCGTTATCGCTCGACTTTGTGTTATATTTCAACCAATTTACACAAAACCTTGACCAAAACTTTCCTAATGAATCACTCTATCTATTGGTGAAAACCGCATGAAAATCCGATCAGTAGTTTTTGAGTTTATTGCAAACAGACAGACAGACGCAGCGGAGGACTTCGTTTTATAATATGTAGAGATAATGGTCAAGGTAACGGTATAATTTATAAAGCCAGTCTGCATCCTAAAATAAAGTAATTTGCAGTGAAATATTTATATTTTTATCATGCAATGAAATCGTAGTTCTAAATCTCGATTGTTGCGTAAATTAATCCTTGAAAGTATTTACCTTGTAAATTGTTCGTTTGTGCGGTTTTAAGGTTTTACAAACCGATACGCTTTATGATAATAAAATTCTGCTTAAATAAGTCTTGTTTGATCTTACTGGAGTGAGAATCAGAAGTACCCAGTTATTATTACTATTTAAGGTTAGCAAAAGGAACCAATTACAGCTATTTATTTTCTTCCAGGGCTGATTCAGTGACGTGGAATCCTCACAAGCTCTTGGCTGCACCACAGCAATGCTCTACCTTCCTAACAAAGCACAAGAAAGTCCTCAAGGAAGCCCATTCCTCCAACGCCAAATACCTCTTCCAGAAAGACAAATTCTATGACACCACCTATGACACGGGTGATAAGCACATACAGTGCGGTCGCCGCGCCGACGTCCTCAAATTCTGGTTCATGTGGAAGGCGAAAGGTTCCGATGGATTCGAGAAACATATCGATACTCTTTTCGACAACGCAAGCTACTTTCTGGAACACATCCGTCGACGGGATGGGTTCCGATTGGTGCTGGAAAATCCGGAATGCACCAACATCATGTTTTGGTACGTGCCGTTAAGTCTCCGTGGTCAAGAAAACGAACCAGATTACAAAGAACGGTTGCACAAGGTTGCGCCAAAAATAAAAGAGCGCATGATAAAGGAAGGAACCATGATGGTCACGTACCAGCCGCAGGGCGACCTCGTCAACTTTTTCCGCATCGTTTTCCAAAACTCCGCTTTGGACCACAAGGATATGGTTTATTTCGCTAACGAATTCGAAAGGCTCGGTAAAGATATAGTTGTTTAAACGCTATTAAGTTAACGCAAGATTGCATCATTCAGACCTGTGATTAAATACAAAGTAAATAAATAATTTATACCCGTGTGATCTAACAAATTGTTACAAAATGAGTATTATGAATTAATAATTTATGTGTGTAGTTTTAGCGTATACAAAGGTTAGTCGTTATTGAGACCGGAATTCGAATATAATTATATTTTGTGGTCCAATTATTACTGTCTAACATTTATATTGTGATACTAATATAAAGTGTACAACGAAAAATAAAGTACAATAAAAGTATTTGTAGTATTTTATTATGTCTAGATGATAGAGCACTATTTTAACTGAAAAGTCTTGAAAATTTTGTGAGTACTAGATGATGGGTAATACTATGTCTACATTTTAGAAGTAAGTATTAACTTTTTGCTTCTAAACGAAAACCTGAAATTGCAAGTTTAAAATAAAACTAACGGGGCGTCATGACGCGTCAGTGGGTTAGGAACGTCAATTTATTCGAGCTTGGTAATGATGGACAGATAGGTCCCATGTTAATACGTGTCGGATGCAAATTGACCACACGTGTATTATTAACGTTATTAACGAGCACAGTTCCTCACTCTGTGTCAGCTCTGTGTTGACAGTTAAAGGGGCTGCCCCATGGGGTTTGATCACTCTTTGGGAAAAAATAATTGTTTCTTGGTATAACAGTACAATCCGTAATAAACACAGCTATTTACTAAGACATGCCAGTCAGACACGCTATTTTAAGTAATTTAGGTCAAATTCTGCGCTAGACCATAATTTTCTCAGATGGATCAATTTGAGTAATCGATTTTAATCACAAATTGCATCCGTAATATAAACAGTTCATAATTAAAGGACAAATTTTAGTTCAATGAACTAATTGAAATATTCAATTATAAAATTGTGTAATTAGTTTAATGGTTTCGTAAGACTGGTCATGAACCATTATTGCCATTATGCGATCGTACTGGCCAATAACTTTTAAAAGTTAAGGTTAACGTTAAAACATAGATATCTTATTATTATGTAAAATAATTTGTAACTATATATTTATTCCTATAAATAAATATAGTATAGTAGCTCAAGTAACCTTAAGTTCCTTATTTTACTACGATAAAAATAATTTGTATGATCTCTGGCAAGTACCTACTCAATAAATTCAGTGATTGCAAAATGTTCCCAGATAAAAATAAACTGTATTTTAAGCCGACTTCATTAAGATTTACTTTTGGGAATGGTTGTTAAATTACGAGAACTGTAAATGTGTTTAAATGATTTATTAACAAAAGTACTAAAATTTAATTTCACTACTGTCATGATAATAAGTTCAGGTTAGATAAACTACAAATATAATTTAAACTTCAATTTTATAGACCACAGTATCGTAACAATTCATATTCATTCATCAGCCTTGTTCTAATAAAAATAACTAATGGTTAAATTGACATTAGACTAACACTCGTTTGCACATTTACGAATTTTCTTAACTACAACTCGATGACAGCTGCATGATGCATGACAGCTAAGTTCATAACACCGTTTTGGTGGAGGTGTAATAAGAGCAAACTGGTGTAACTTGTCTGTTTCTATATAACCCATCAAATAACACGGTCATTAAGTAAAACATAAAATAATATAGGTATACAAATAAGAGATCAGATCAGAATCACTGTTGGGAGCAACTCTTATATATTGTCATCATCAGACAGTGTTCTCCAGAGGTAGTTCTTCACAGTCAAGCTGAAAAATAAATGCAATTTAAAAATAGTAACCGAAATGATAGTATTTTCAGGATAACTTGAAAACTACTGCACCGATTTAAAAAAAATATGGGACCAACTTGGGAGTTAACTTGATGTAATAACGTTTGTATCATTTCAATCGGTCCAGCCATCTTTGAGTTATCGGCACACTTACAAAAGAATATACAGACCAACAGAGAACCTTCTCCTTTTTTGAAGTCAGTTAAAATTGAAAGATACACAACTACTAAACGTCATTCTCAGAGCCGTTTAGTAGTTCTCTCACTAAATCAAATCTTAAACTGAGACTAGTAAATCACATAATGTCGCAAGCTGTACAGATATTTTTGTTTTGTATGGAATTTACAAGCTTATGACACAATAATTATATTTAGTTGATTATTTTTTAACATTAAGCTAGAACGAATAGAAAGGGCCATTGGAAATTGAAAGTTTTCATTCAAAGATTCTTAAAACAAAAGGTTCTATTACAAAAAAGTATCGCGATAAGCGTACGATGTTCGTCCCACTCCGTGACATTATTAACTCAATTATAAGGTTCAAAATCAAGTAAATCGATCAACGAACATCGTCCGACTAACGTGATTATTTTTTGTAATAGGTCCTAGTTTAAAAAAACAAAATTACCAAAGTATCATCGTCAGGTACTCGAGACAGCAAATCCAGTATCTCACTATTAGGAACCCTATTCGGACGGAGTATTTTCCTAGTGAACTTATGGATTCCTGAAAAAAATATAAAGCTTTTTATCGTAATAGTTGAGGAAATACATATTTACAAAGTTTGATATCAATAATAAAAAGTCCAGTTGAAGGATTAAAATAATGTTATTATTGTATTTATGGCCTTCAATAAGATTTCCTGTCGTCCTTTGAACATAAATACCTAGCTATAGACATAATAACAACATAAATTTAGTGAAGTTCATTATCCTAAAAGACTGGATATCAGTCTTATCTCGTTTATCGAAGAAACGGAAATCAGATACCTAGATTTTCACTTTCACTTACCATAACAGATAAGCATGTACTTGAGTGGAATGATGTACATAATAAGTGACATCAGTAGAATTAAAAAGAGTGCGAGGAGACTAACAAACGGCACTGTGAAGTTGCACAAACTGAAACAAAAAAAAATTAGACCTACCATTTTCATTACAATAAATAAAACAATACAATAACAAGGAACAATAATTAATATCAATTGAGTTCAAGTAACTAAAAGTCTCCAGAGAAACCGTTGCCCGATTGTACACCGTGGATTTTCAGCATGACGTAGTTTCAGACCGGTAAATGTTTAAAATGAGCTGTGAGCTCAAAAACAACGTAAAACAAAGCAAATCTTCGTTTTATCGCGATAATGTAGTAGGTGTTAGAAACTTTCGCATGAACCCGTACATTATTTGAAATTTACCCAACGCAATTCGTTGCACGACTTTATACGCGATGCCTCAGACTCGTGTTAATTTGCATAGTTGAAAGACTGCAATCAAAATCGATATTTTTCAGTATGTTACGAGTTTCTGTCGTAGAACAAAGAACAAAGTGATCAAAAATTGTCTCTCTAGCACAGTCGGGATCTATCCGAAATCATCAACTATAATATCCAGACCAAGATAGCATTACAGCCTCCTAGCATGACCACCGATACACGATATACACTCAACTGTCAAAATCCATTTAGTTAGAGAGCTAGTGAAAATTACTGCAAGAGTTATCTCAAGGTCCTCCTCTCAATATGATAGAGTGTTTAGGGTGTACATGCGTTAGCACCTACTCCCAGCGCCAGGAAGTGGAACACCTGGCGTCAGCACGCTCCCAAACATGTAGCATTTCGACATGCCCTACAAGAGTTATCTCAAGGTTGAAATTTGGCAGTATGGTAGAGAATAGCACAAAAAAAAATAAGACAGCAGTCAGACCGCAGTGTCATGGAACATGCCGAGTCAGCACGCCACGAAAGTTGTATGAATTTCGAGGTCGGTACAAGAGCTATCTCAAGGCTGAAAATTTGTATACTGCTTAATTATTATGCATAATTTATGAAAATAACAGTCAGACCACAGTGTCATGGAACATAGGCAGTCAGCAGTCGCTCAAAGGGTGGAGTTCAAATAAGCTGTTTGGAGCTACAACGTGTTACGAAACAATTACAACACGGCGAAGTGCGTGTCGGGCCTCGCGCAATAGGGTTCCGTAGTTACTTTATACCATACCATGACTACCACTATCATATATTGTTTTAAATTTCCATGGTTATTGACGTTAATAGAATAAACTATGTCGGGATTTACACAATATACCTGTTTATTTTTGAGACTCCGATATTTCATGGCATATTTCATGACATCATGGCGCATGCAACTGCGCCGAAATATCGGAGTCTCAAAAAAAAACAGGTACATGGTGTAAATCCCGACATAGTTTATTCTATTACCACTATAATTTTTCGTTTGCAAAAATAACTTTGTTGTTCATAGTGTTTGTATGAATTACAAAGTTATATTTGCGGTTTTGGAAAATAATCTCTGAAACTGCCAGCTATATCTCGTTCAAACCAATTTTCGTTAAAAGTGTTTTTTAAGATCTACAGCATATATTTTTTCAAGATTTTTCACTTTCTTATTTTTAAAGTTCGAGGGGGGAGAACTCATTTTACCATTTTGGGAGTGTATATCATTCAAACGCTTGACTTAGAGAAAAAATTGTTTTAAGAACCTCAATGTCATTTTTAAAGAGCTATCTAAAGACACCCCGCACGTATGGGTTTGATGAAAAAAATTTTTTTCAGTTTCAGTTCCATGTATTTAATATTTTTTTATTTTTTTGTGTAAAAATCGTAGAGCTGTTTATAGAATACATCTACTTACCAAGTTTTAACTCTGTAATCCTGTTTCGTAATACGTTGTAGCTCCAAACAGCTTATTTGGACTCCACCCTTTGAGCAGCTGCCGACTGCCTATGTTTCACGACACTGTGGTCTGACTGTTATTATCATAAATTATGCATAATATTTAAGCAGTATACAAATTTTCAGCCTTGATATAGCTCTTGTACCGACCTCGAAATTCATACAACTTTCGTGGCGTGCTGACTCGGCATGTTCCATGACACTGCGGTCTGACTGCTGTCTTATATTTTTTTGTGCTATTCTCTACCATACTGCCAAATTTGAACCTTGAGATAACTGGGAATAGGTGCTGACGCGTGTGCACCCTAAACACTCTATTATATTGAGAGGAGGACCTTGAGATAACTCTTGCAGTAATTTTCAATAGCTCTGGGAATAATTGTTTTTTTGACAATTAAACGTGATAATCGCGATATCATAATAATATCGTGTTTCGGTGGTCATACTACGAGGGCAGAAAAAATAATATGACTTTAAATACTTATTCACTCTTTTTATGTGATAGGCAACGATAAGTATCGTGGCAGTTGTACTTACTTCTTTACACTTTCTCCAACGCTAGCAAACTTCCCTATTCCGTTCTGTACTGTTTGTATCATTTCTTGCAAACTGTTTATTTTCTGTCTAAGCGAAGACTTTTCTTCCTGAAAGTATACCATAATACTGTTTTACAAACTCTTTATTATTTGACTTAAGACATTTGTATTAATATTTATTTCATACTTATAATGGTGCATTTAAATTATCACTAGCATTTAATTAGATAATTATTAATCATTTTCTTGACTAACCTTTTCAATTTTAATGTATGGTACTGGGAGTCCGTTACTGGGAATAAGGAGATTTTTCCCTGAAAATAGAAATAAGAAATGTTACTTAACATTGGTAGGTTTCTTTGAATACTGCTATTGCTAGTCTATAATTAAATGAGGCGACTTATCTTTAAAATAGAATTTGTATTTAAGTACTTTTTATTTTGACAGACTCCTAATTAAAAGCTTCCTTAAAGTGAAGGAGACCTTAACTGAAGATTTTAGCGAAGTCTTTTAATATTCGGCTGATGCGCTGTATTACATCACTCACGCAGAGATAAGATAACTTACAGTTGACTAAGTAATATTTTTCCGGTCGATATCTAATGAACGGTATAAGAAGAAGAAGAGGTAGCATCCATATTTTGAAGAAGTAACAGAAAAGTATCCAGGTGATCAGCGCAATGACATTGTATCTTCTAGACTCCCACTCAAAACACGTTCTGAAATATTTGCAAAAAAGGGAATTAATACCAAATATTGGCGATGGTATAACAAAAATAAATTGTTTTAAGCATAGGTATATTATTAGTAATGGAAAAGGAATATTTTATCAACATTTATTATTAAGAAATCATGTTATTTTTGGCATGTCTGTTTGGTGTTTGTGTTTTGAAATAGATTCAATGGCATTTTTGATTGAGTATTAAATAAGGCTTGATTTGGTGTCTTAACCGAGGACTTGAAATATTTTTCTTCAGATTGTTCAGCAACAGAAAGTTTAATCAAGAAGTTGAGAACCGATTTTTTCTCATCTTTTAAACTTACTTCATAAGTTTGAGTGTGTCTAGAGTCCAATTGACGACCGCTTTGGCTCTCGCTATGTTCCTCGCGAACACGCGCCGGTCAACTTTGGCCTTAGTGGCCAATAGGTCGGTCTCTTTAGGGTTTATAACACGGATCGCTGCTCTCCCCTGAAAGTTAAGTCTAGATTGAATTATGGGTCATAAACTAAAAATTTTCATTTTCTTTTATCCTACGTGATGAAAAGGCTTGTGCCAAATTTAACTCCATTGTGGAAACAACAATGTTTGCGTTTTTGTTATGACGAGTATAACTAACTACTTGCAGGAAATTGAACCTGTGATTTTTGAGTCTGGCACCACACAGAGCCGGTTAAAATTTTGTTTGGTTTTCTCAATACATCAATAATGTGCATTCGCATAAAAATTAAGATAGGCACAACAGTTTTATTTCAATTCATAAATTTTACAGATGAAGAAACCATTATTATTATTCAGTAAGTCGGCAGGGGAACCAAACTAAATCGCATTTCGTTTACCTCAACAAATCTTCAAATTGAACCGTATAAGAATACAAACGGAACGTTTCCAAAGAGATTTAAACTCACAAGATGCCAAGAGGTCCTCATTTCTAACAGTATCCTCGGATTATTCCCCTTAGCTCGCTCTCTCTGCGTTTGGTCTTTGAGCGCGTACCAAACTTTTTCCCCGTTCCTTATCCGGAGTAGGGGAATTGAGATTTTTCCTATTTCCTCGCTTTTCTTCTCCTCGACGATGGATATTTCTAATATTGACGTTATGTCGTTCAATTCACTGGAAGTTAAAGGATTGTTTACGTTACTACTTTCAAATAAAGTTTATTTGACAAGAAATCCGGTTGAAAAACTGGAAAGGCCCCAATACCCCTTTCTCAATTTTCTTTACTATTTTTAACAAAATTAATTGAAACACTTACAATGTGAATATTTTCATCCAGTTAGGATCATTTGTTTTGTACTCTGTATGAGTTTGGACCCTCTCGTTTGATAATTTTACTACACAATAACAGTCCTGCGATGCAAGACCTTTTGCGCCGAAAACTATCACAGAGAGCCATCCAACTTCGGAAAAGTTGTTTTCTAGATTATACCAAGCCTGTAGAGAAAAAAGGAGAAATTGTTAAAATATATACCTAACAGTGAGAGATAATATCAAATATTTGTTGTAATCAAATTAGAGTAACGCGTGAAAGTACTAAACTTAAGAATCGCCAGTCTTTTCTTATCTACAACTCGACCAAGTTAACTTAGCGAATGACAGCTACATGACGGCTTTAATTTGGCCATGTTGTAGTTAGGAAAAGACTTAGGCGATTCTTAAGTTTAGTGCAATCGGCCATAAGCGCCTCATGTCAAAAAACCGGTTGCGTATTATTTTGTACCTTTTGCTAATTTTCAAAACAAAATGTCTAGTGTTAGTCATATAGAGTCATAAAAAATGGAAAAAAGTTTAAGACAATTAAATTATTTTTATGGTTTTTAAATTTTTAGATTTTAGGCATTCAATTTGCTATACTAATAATTACTAAAAACCGGCCAAGTGCGTGTCGGGCCACGCGCAGTAGGGTTCCGTAGTTACCTTATACCATACCATATTGAATACCACATTCATTTTTCGTCGTCAAAAATAACTTTGTTTTTCATAGTGTTTGTATGAATGACAAAGTTATATTTGCGGTTTTGGATAATTTTTTATTTATTTATTTAGATGGGTATTGGTGGGGTGGTTGGGGATTTAGGTGGGTAAAAAAAAATATTTTTGAAATTACCCATGTAAACTGACTTTTTAGACAGACTCTACAAACTTACGTTTTTCCTTACGTCCAGTGCTTTTTCAGCATTTTTGACGTCATCTAAATCAGTCACAGTATTTAGTAATGGGATTCCACTAATAGTCAACAACAAAAACAATTTTGCATTAGACATTTCGCCTTCTAGGTCTATTATCATAGTGTGAGTCTTCTCTTTTTCCAGGTCCGACAAATCGATGTAGTTTCTGTGAAATAATAGTAGATTGTTATACAAGACGCTAAAATGACCCATTGCATACGAGGTAGTTTTATTCCCGAGCTTTAGCGAGGGAATAAATAGAAACCGAGTTACAATGGGTTTTAGCGTCGTGTGTTACACTCTACTTTTCACTACGATTGCGAAAAAATAAAATCCAATATTAAATACCTATAGTTTATACTTCCGTAAACGAATCCACTCGTTTTTCTATCCTCCACTTCATAAACTTTTCATACAGTATTTAAATACGCAATTTGTGATTGACGGCAAAAGATTAAAATTATTTCTATTCTATTACTTACTTGCAGTCACACAATTCAATCAGTTTGGAATTAGAGAAAAATTCTAAAGATTTCGCGCCAGTGCCTTTTTTAATTTCTACTTATAATAGCAGCTAAGAAGAAACACAATGCACGCATTTTAAACTAAAAGTCACAGAGTATAAATAAGTCTATGATTTCACCGAAGAGATCGCTGCTTTTAGTACCATTTTCAAAAATCGAGTGAGTTTTCATTCGTAATTATGAATAAAGACTTTTTCGTTTTAGTAGGTTCATTGGTAATAGACAAACATTAAAAAAGAAAAAACTTTATCCCCTAGGGGTATTTATGCTATTTTATCCTGACTCTTGTACCTTACAATGACGGACTTTTTGAGCAAGAGGAGTGAAAAATTACATTTTAATATCGATCTATATTAATATTCAGATCGACGTAACGTAATATAAAAACAATAGATTGTGATTGTGCGATAAAAAAAAGACATGATTGATTATTATAAACATTTCTATAATAAAATATTGTGTCACATAGTGAATTTACATTACCTGCCTAGAAATGTGTTATTATCCCATAGAGTTGTTTCTAGCATAACATGCTCGTCAAACATATTGAAGTTAAACAGCTCTTGCCATTTGACTTGAGAAGTATTTGATTTCACTACTTTTGACTTGTACTTTTCAGCTCCCAGTCTGAAAAATATTAATAAAAAATTGCAAGGTCTCCTTGATCACGAGAATTTAATAAGATTTTGTCGTCGTGATTATTCAGTTAAAAAATATTAATCCTTATCTCTAGTTCAGTTAAAATACAAATAGATTCACCAGTAAATTTTTTTTTTTCAAAACTTGTTATCACAGGTAATTAATGTTTCAGAACGATACTTTTCATTCAACCTACGTGAAAAAAACTCCAAGGCTTACCGATAAAAGGTATTTCCCGGATTTTTTTAGTGCTTTTATTAGTGCCTAAAGCAAATAACAAGTGAAAGTAATGCAAGTTTTCAAGTTATTAATAAATTACAGCTTAAACAGCTGTAATTTATTGATAACTTGAAATAAATTACAGTTGTTTCAATTTACATTTAAGCTACGTTTGTTTTGTAAAATTACTTACCTAAATCGACATTGCAAGAAACGTGTCCTTTCATCGATGGTCGACTCCAAACCGGTAACTTCTATCAAAGCTATTGTCAGTGTCGAGACTTTACTTTTCCTACTCCATCTCGTTTGAGGTATATCCTTGGCGGAATTACTCAGTATGAACTGTAATTCAATAATTAAACTTCACATTAGAAATGGTTACTTTTTAACAAAGATGAGCTTCAAACTAGTTCAAGAAAATATTTACCTACTGGTATTTTATTATTCAATCGAGTTTTAACTAAGTGTGGCAAAAGAAATCATATTTATTATTGGTAACGATAGCCTCGCAACATCTACGGATCCTAATAAATAATAATAATTTTAGTTTTATTTCAGACCATACTTCCATTTGTTAGTATACATAAATAAATATACCTAACGAACATCTTTATGAAGATTTTTAAACACGCACCTTTTCAACTTTCTCTCGCGACTCTTTCTTTTCTTTTAAGCTTTTTTCTTTCGCAAGTCTTTCTTTGTCCTGCCTCCTTTGTTCTCTCCTTTCCTTTACAGCTTGCAGTCGAAACTCGATTCTGCCCCTTATAGTTCTAGGAGATGGTGCTGGTTGGACCGAGCTATCATCACTCTCTTTACCAAATTCATTCAATCTAAAAGCACAAAGATTTTAGTATCTTACATTTTTCTTGTAGTGCCTGCTACACGCCTGCCAACCACATCTCAACCAAGGTGATTTTAGTTGGCAACCGACATAGCTTGTTTTGAAATCTGGTTGTAAATCTCCATCTACACGGATCGTAAACCACCAGGGTCACCTTGGCTGGGATGTAGTTTGCAGCCATGTAGCAGGCACTAGACGAAGTCGTAACAAGCAATTATAACGATTTGCTTTTGTTCTCAAATTGTTGATTTTGGGATTGTATAAGTAGCAACATTATTTGGACCAGTCTAATACAGTTTTTAGGATTATAAGAAAATTTGTACAAAATGTGACCAGACTAAACAAATATTTAGTAGGTACCCAATGCCCATACATAAATAAGTATTTCCCCTCATACGATTATCAGCAACATCAATCACTACTGCACAAAGATATAGTCAACAAACCAGGATAAAGGCTTTTGTGTCGTAAATTACACATTATCTTATACTGTGTCTTAAACAAACAGAAAAAAAGATTAAGTTAGCTAAGCTGATAAGCAAATTGATAATTTATTGTAAACATATTGAAGCTCCTACGAATTTAAATAACTTAGGAAAGAGTATGACACAATATATTGTAAGCAGTGTAACAATTTCTAATCATTGTAAAAGATAGACATAACTTATGTAGAGATAATTTAAAAATAAAGCTTAATAAAAATGTAATCACTAAATGGCAACATTATTTAAGCTCATCATGAATCATCTATCAATAAAGTTGTTAACTTGAACACGACAGATTTGCAAGTCACAATTGCCATAGCGAAACTGTTAAAAATACTTACGATTCAAGGCTAGCGTGTTTGTTGATAGAATCATGTTCAATTCTCTCCCAGTCATCTTCAGTGATTGCACTATCAACAATGTAATTTACTTCACTCTCTGTAATACTTATGTCTACATATTCTATATTTTGTGAAACTGCGTTTTGTCTATTTACATTTTCTTCTTTAATTTGTTGCTTATTATTAGTAGAATTAGCTTCACTTTCACTTAAATACATTTCATCGGATTCTCTTAAATCACATTGACTTGAACATCTTGTCTCTCTGTAACTGAAATCGTCACTTATTGTTGACAGAGAGTCAAATGATCGTGATTTTTCCAACTTTCTCTGCATTTCTTGATACTTAGTTTGTATTCTTTCGTGGAGTTTAAAGAAATATTTCCGTCTTACAGGACTCAATTCTACTTCGCACATTTCTTCTTGCATTATGTTTAGTCTAGGTAGTAAACGGTATAATCACTTAAGAGTCACATCACTACTAAAACAGCAAAGCATGTGATAAACAGTGACATGGTTATATCTTATCTATTTTAGTTATTGATTATTTGGCGAGTTATATCCGCGCTGATTATCTTATATAATAAAGCATCGAAATGAGTCATTTTTCGTAGTCTTGATTATGATTTATGACCAATATAATTATACTCGTTTAAATATAAAAAAAACTTTCCATTAGCCCGTTAAATTCCAGTTATGAAAGAAAAAGTTAAACAATACTAATATAATAGAGATGATTTCATAAAACTATAATTTCTGATCTTGCTACAACTTGCCTTATAAAGCCGAATATGGTAAATAAGGACTATCAAACTAAACAACATTTACTATAGTAACAACATTTACGATTTCAGAGTTGGTCCTATAGGACCAACTCTGAAATCGCGAAAAAAATCTGCTGTTTCATACAAAAATGAGTAACAACAAAAATATCAAAATGTAGAAATTTCAGAGTCGGTCCTATAGTAAAAGTTGTTTAGTTTGCTGGTATATTCGGCTTTGTAAGGATTATTTACAAACGGGTATATATTGGAATGCCTAATTTTTTTTGTCCTAACTGTCTTTGGCACACTACTTATTGGCCTAAAAACTTTTTGCACAATTTTCATTTGACCTAAATTTGTTTGGCCTATTTTCACTTCGCCTAAAATTTTTTCGCCGCATGTTAACTTCCTAAATTCATCATTAAGCATAACTATTCATAATCCCTAATGTTTAAAAGTACTAAATAACGATTCGCACAATTGTGTAACGCCTAATATTTTTTTGCCGAATGTTTACTTCCCTTAATCATTATAGAAATAATCGTTTTTAATCGGTATTGTTTACTACTTGTAAATTGAAAATTACTCAATTTCACTAAACACTTTTGAACAATTTTACCAACAATTAACAACAATTGAACATGATTTAAATTACGAAAAATTATGTTTTTGGCAGGGTTTGAAGTGATAATTATCATTGATAATTATCTTTGATAATTATCATGATAATTATCAAGATAAATATGGGTTGATAATTATCTTTGATAAGTTTAATCACAAATGTTTCTTCATTCTTCAGATATAGGTCGACTATCCTCATCCAGTTAATGTAGTCGAGGTTGATGAGGATAATATGCACATGCCACTCAAATTTAATTGTAATTATTTTGGTTTGAACATTTAAAGTCACGAAATTATAACCAAAAATGAAAAATTACCTTATTGTAAAATTGTATAGTTTATTTACTAAACTACATACTTCAAACGTAAATAATGATATTTAATATCAATCAAACAAGGATTGCGAGGCTAATATCTGTTTGGATAATTATCCGATAATTATCATGATAATTATCGCGATAATTATCAAGAAGCATATTTATCTTGATAATTTCAAACCCTGGTTTTTGGTTAGTAATTAAAAATAAAGAATGAGCAGATAAACCTGTCGTTGTCTTTTTAATTGCCTATCACACTCAAGAATGCAAGCATACAAGCAAGCAAGCAAGTATGCACACAAGCAAACATGACATCATAAGTACAATCAAGATCAAATAGCATGCTTGCATGGCACGCATGCATGCATGCAAACAAGGCCATGCATACTTGCATGCAAGCAAGAGCAGATATGCATGCATGCAATCAAAAGCAAGGAATGCATGCATGCAAACAAGCAAGCAGCATGCAAGCAAGCATGCAGCATGCAAGCAAGCATGCAGCATGCAAGCAAGCATGCAGCATTTAAGCAAGCATGCAGCATGCAAGCAAGCATGCAGCATGCAAGCAAGCATGCAGCATGCAAGCAAGCATGCAGCATGCAAGCAAGCAAGCAGCATGCAAGCAAGCAAGCAGCATGCAAGCAAGCGTGCAGCATGCATGCAAGCATTAGGGAGCTCCGCTCGCTTCGCTCGCTCCGCTGCAAGTGGTCAAAACACTAACCTAACCTAACCTAATGGTCTTCGCATTAAGAGTTTTTCTTTATAGCGGGGGGCCTCAGGCCCCCCGACCCCCCCGAGCAGGGGGGCCAGCCCCCCTGCACCCCCCGGCAAGCATTTTGCAAGCAAACATGCAAGCAAGCATACAGGCATGCAAGCAAGCAAGTGAACAAGCATGCAAAAAAAGCATGCATACATAAAATCATGTAAGCATGCAGCATGCATGCATGCAAGCATTATAAAAGTGTTCAAAACCCTAACCTAACCTAACGTAATGGTGTTCGCAAAAAGTTTTTCTTTATAGCGGGGGGCCTCAGGCCCGTTTTTTGACGATTTGTTTCTGTCACCAACTTGAATGCAATACAATATTGTTATGCCAAAAATTATGTATGCAAGACAATATTAGGGTTAACAATACTTCGGCGTAGTCATTATTGTGTCAAAAGATATGTATGCTAATAAATTTTAGGACAATTAACATTAGTCGTTTTGATAATTAGGGAATTTAACGTTTAGGCGAAACGACAAAGATGCGAAAAAATCTATTAGGCCAAACCATAATTGTACGTAAGGAGTTTAGGCCAAAGAAATTCGGCCAAATGAAATTAGGACCAATGACTTTAGGCGAGTCAAGGGACACCCTTTACAAACACTCTGTACCTATATGAATTAAAAGAAATATTGAAATCCTTATTTTAGACTTATTATTCTCTGTAGTTATATAATAACTACTATACATTAATTAATAGGTATGGCTAAATCCGGCGACACAGAAGTGCAAGATAAACAACTGCCAACAAACAAAACCGGAGATTTACGGATTAACACTTGCGCAGTTTGGTCGGCGAGACCAACTTGGTAGTTCGGTAAAGAGTAAAGTTTCCGCTGTTCACATCCGCATCTCCGGACAAACTGGACCGGACAGAGTTTGTCCAGAATATAATTGTAGTTTGCGGTCAAATGTGAATCATTAATTAGAAATCATTTATATTTATCAGCATATAGCAACTGCAGTATTTGTCATAGGTGTCAACATTATTTAATGCCATTACTTAATATGAAAATCAAATACCATTTCATAAGTTTTTTTTAATAATTTATACAGAATGAACAACATAATGGATTGTTCTTTTTTTATTTTAATAAAAGTAAATAATATCAAATAGTAATAAAATACTTTATTGCAGTAAAGTGAAATTGCTCAAATGCAAAATCATTATTTTTTTATTACCTTTCTCTTTGAGACAGATGTTTTTATTTTCAAATGTGACGTAGGTACACGTGGTTTTTAAGGAAAATAATGCACAAAAGATAAAATACATGCAAACCTTCGTAAAATAAATATAGGTATCTATATTATGATAAAAATGAAATATTGAACGCTGATAAACTGATAATACACTGTTGATACTTATACTTCTAGATTAAAGTAAAACATGGAAAAAGAATTAGATAAACACAGTGATTTTATGTATTTTTAGGTAGGTTGTATTAATTAATCGAGTGGGAAGTACCAATCCATGCAAATGTAAACTATATTAGGCAGTCGGAAAAGTTCGCGGCCTTTTTCTATTAAAAATAATAAAATAATAAAGATCATAAAAATAATCAAATAAACATAATCAAAGAACATCTTTATCATCAAAATTACTAGACCTGAAGCTGATGAACCATTTTTTTGCAGTAGTATTTGACAAAGATCTTCTCCAATAGCATTACACATCTTTCTTTGAGCAGCACTTTTTTTATTATATCCTGAAACCAGGGTATGATAACTTTATTTTTAAATATAACTTTATTTCTTACTTTTTTACCGTTAATTTTAAAATTAACATTATGTCAAAAAATAACGTTAATTTAGATAACGTTACATTGAAATTAACGTTATTTCAGTAAATAACGTTCATTTTAACGTTATTTCTTAGTTTTTTATCGTTAAACTTTAAAATTAACGTTATTCCAATTAATAACGTTATTGTTTTAGCGATAATTTTACCGGTAAAGTTTAACGCTATATTTAACGCTAATTTTACCGGTAAAATATTTTTAACGTTATTTTTACCGGTAAATTTACCGATCAAATGTTTTAACGTTATTTTTTATTTATCGGTTTTTTTTAACGGTATTTCAATCCCTGCCTGAAACTGAGAACTCTGATCCATCAATAATTTAGAATGCTGGTTAGTTCAGTTAGGTGTGTATAACGATCTGAATCTCCTCCATTCATTTCCTGGATAGCCATCATCAGATCACAGCACAGTACACCCCTGGCAGGAAACCAAGGCTTCAAAGTTACCTCGTTTGTATGAAAATAACTCCTGTATCCCTATAGAGCAAGTTGATGTGTGTATTTAAATTTTACCGCAATTACCAGAAAGCCACGTGTGGATCTGAACTGAGAGCCCAAATTTTAAATCGTTGCGAATCAAATTGAAACTTCTACGGGAGTTCATAAAAAAAATCTAAAAACTTGAAGCAAAGGTTCAAGAAGTTAAAAAGAAAAAACCGGCCAAGTGCAAGTCGGGCCACGCGCAGTAGGGTTCCGTAGTTACCTTATACCATACCATATTGAATACCACATTCATTTTTCGTCGTCAAAAATAACTTTGTTTTTCATAGTGTTTGTATGAATGACAAAGTTATATTTGCGGTTTTGGAAAATGTGCTATATCTCTAAAAATTATCAATATATCTCGTTCAAACTAATTTTCGTTGAAAGTATTTATTAGGATCTACAGCATACATATTTTTTAGATTTTTCACTTTTTTATTTCAAAAGTTAAAGGGGGGGGGGGGGGACACGTTTTACAACTTTGGAAGTGTCTATCTTTCAAACGGTTGACTTTGAGAAAAAATCGTTTGAGAAACCTCAATGTCATTTTTAAAGACCTATCTATAGATACCCCACAGGTATAGGTTGGATAAAAAAAAAAACATCTTCAGTTCCATGTATGGGGAGCCCGTAAAAATCGTAAAGCGGCTCACAGAATACATCAACCTACCAAGTTTCATTTGTGTAATCATAATACTTTCGGAATAAAATGGCTGTGACATAGGAACGGACAGACAGACAGACGGACAGACAGACAGACAGACAGACATGACGAATCTATAAGGGTTCCGTTTTTTGCCATTTTGGCTACGGAACCCTAAAAAAGTTGCGACCTGACTGACATTGACGCTTGCACAAGCACAGACATTGACTTTCAGTTTTCAGCTTTGCCTTCGACTTACCTCGACATTTATTTTGACTTTGTCCTTACCCCATAGAAGTCATTGCCCCAACTTTGCTCTTTTGATTGTGCTCAAGTAGTTGGTTTAGTTTTTATTATAAGTACTTATACCAAAAAATATATTACCGGTAAACTAGGGTTAGCAACTTGCGTAGTAAATGAGGGCTTTTCAAAATGACAAAAGACAGTGGGCTTGATAGATGGCGTTGATAAAAATGTATGTGTCTATGTGATGTTTTTTACTAAGCTTTAAGAGTACCCTAAAATGTTTCTCTTTGGGCAGATGTCAGCCAGCGAGCGCTTTCTTGCCTCTTTGGTACAAGCTGTTTATTTTTAAAAGAACTAGTCAGCTCCGTACACGTTGGGTTTAGTTTAGTTTTCATTAACAACAAAAAATACACATTTACTGAAAACCCGCGAAAACATTCTCCAATAAAATACGAATAATAACGTGCCAACTCAGTCAGATTTCAATCGGAACCAATATCCGGAAGGATCAGAACCAATGAGCTCTAGAGTTTCTTATTAAATTAATGTGCTCTCTGAAGCCTGTATCATTCCATTATTTCGATTCAATTCAATTGAATTAACCCTGTTTGATCTGTGATAAGTGATTACATTCTCGTCAAATCTGTAGATAAACCATTGTTTAAAAGAGCTGCTGTTTAAGGCTCTTATAGTTCTCAAGTGGCGCCCTCATCTTAATTAAATTTATTGTTAGGCACAATAAATTTAATTAAGATGAGGGCGCCACTTGAGGATTATAGTCACTCCGGATTTGGTTGGAATTTGGCACACAGATAGTAGATAGCCTAGATTAACATATAGAATACTTTTTATCCCGATATTCCCACGGGAACGGGAACCACGCAGGTGTAACCGCGGGCGGCCGCTAGTAAAAATATATGTCTCGAAGAGAAAAATAAAAAATTACTTTATCATATCAGCCGCATGACACCCACTGCAGGGTATAGGCCTCCCTAAGGATCTACACGACGATCGGTCCTGCGCTGCCCGCATCCAGTGGCTTCCCGCAACCTTCACCAGATCGTCGGTCCACCTTGTCGGGGGCCTACCCATGGAGCGTCGTCCGGTGCGCGGCCATTCCAGAACCTTTCCGCTCCAACTCGAAAATACGAATACTAATAACATACCAACTCAAACAGATTTCAATCAGAACCAATATCCGGAAGAATCGGACGAAACCAATGAGCTCTAGGGTTTCTTTTTAAATCAATGTGCTCTCTGAAGCCTGTATCATTTCATTATTTCGATTCAATTCAATTGAATTAACCCTGTTTGATTTGTGATAAGGGATTACATTCTCGTCAAATCTATGGATAAAACATTGTTTAAAAGAGCTGCTGTTTAAGGCTCCTATAGTCCTGTAGTGGCGCCCTCATCTTAATTAAATTTATTGTTAGGCATAATAAATTTAATTAAGATGAGGGTGAGAAATGAGTGGCAACTTTTTGCTCTTTAGCCTAGTACTACTAAAACGAACTATATTTTACCGAGGTTATTGTGTGTAAATAAACTTTAGAACCTTAGCTTTAATCTGCACATCAGTTTGAATATTTTATAAACTTAGCAGCATATTTAATTAAGATGAGGGCTCTTCTTTGAGAGCTATAGCCCTATAGGGCCCTTAAGAGCGTGAAGTATTTCGAGTTTATTATTATTATGTTAACTTTTTTGGCTGACAAGGCAAAAGTAGTTAGTAACTTTACCAGAGCAACTGAATCCTTACTAATATCCTTTAATATTATAAATGCGAAAGACTGTCTGTTTGTTTGTTTATTTGTTTGTTTGTTTGTTACGCCTTCACGTCTTAACCACTTTACCGATAATCATAAAATTTTACATAGGTACACGTTGTCAGGGGTACAAAGAAGGACTTGAGAAGGACTTGACCCGAAAAAATGTTTCGTTCCCGAAGGATAGCAAAAAAACTTTCCACGCAGACGAAGTCGCGGGCGGCCGCTAGTAATTAATATTATAAAAGCTAAAATCCGTTTGTTTGTTTGTTACGCCTTCACGTCTTAACTACTGAACCGAAAAATTTTACATACACGTTGTCAGGGGTACAGAGAAGGACATGGGGTACCTTTCATCCCGAAAAAAGTATTGTTCCCGAGGGATAGCAAAAAATTTTCCACGCAGACGTAGTCGCGGGCGGCCGCTAGTAGTTCCATAAAACATCAGGCACAACACAATTAGGTATCATTTACCGGATTTGTAAAAAAAATAAGCTTTATCATTTCTGTTTTCAATTTTATATTGCAAGGTAATTGATGCACAAACTACAATAATTGATGGTAGCGCTAGTTTTTACCATTGAAAATGGTTATCAGATGCAAATCGCCTGAGACGTATTTTTGGCCATATCTCCGAGGATTTTGGGAGGATCGAAATAAAAATAGTACCAAAAGTTGGGGAATTTATCGAGACACGTGTGAACGTTTGAACTTTGAAGATCTACTGGTAACTTTTTTTGGAATTTTGCGAAATTCCAAAAATTCCGGGTTTTTTGGGGGATGTTTGTTTACTAAATTGTAAATATTTCGGAAAAAAAACCAACTTAAGAAAAAATGAAAAAAAAGTCCTAGGGTATTAGTTTAGCTATCAAGTGGCGAAATAATTTTGAAAATCGGTTTAAAATTGTGACCTGATTGGTCCCTTTAGATTTGGAATTGTAGAAAAACGGCTGTTTCAATACATAAAAAGTGATGTAGCTTCTATGATTATTGACCGATCGTCATGGTAATAGTGTTAAAAGATGTAGAAGCAGACGGGAAGTGCATTCGTCTGAATTTTGAAAATTGGTTAATATTATTTCGGCCGCGTCGAGGCAGTCAGCGGGCGCTTTTCGTCAAAATCGTCAAAATAAATTGATACTACCTAGGTAACTTTAAAAATATAATAGGATTTTGCATTTAATTTGATTTTGGTTTTTCGTAAATTCTTGTGTTCATTTTCAATGCTCCGATTCTTGCGGGGACTGTAAAATCTGTGAATTTTTTACATTCTCTTTGATGGTAGCTATACTAGAAATTATTGGTTGATAAATAAATAAAATACTTTTTCTATAAATGCAAAATCGCAAAAAAACTACTGATAAACTTAATCAATGCTGGAATAAGTCACAAAAGCGATTTCGTCTGTCGATCCACGTTTATCTCATAGGCTTTGTAGGGTCCGCATAAAAATTCTTCTCACGCGGAACTGATCGCATTTTGATCGCTGCAGAGGTCCTTAGGTACTAGGGAGTCCATAATTTCGTTAAAATAGTAAAGTTGTTATGATAAAGAAGTTTAAAAACTGTTGAGCTACTTCTGAGCCCGACTGTGTATTCAATTTTTGAGTGCCAAGTTTACATCATACATAACAATCACTTTCGCGTTGCATTGTACTTAGTTAAAATGACAGGAATTAATAGTGTTGTGTGCGGCGGTAGTTGGAAAAACTGTTCGACGGTGGATGAAGTTTCCGCCGCAGAGGAGGAGCCATAACACCGCAGCTCCAGTCAGCCCGTGACCACGGCCGATGCAACTCGGTCGAAACGTCGGGAAAATAGGTTGGTGTGAAAATACCTATCGTAGTTGCACGCGTTTAATTCCTATCATTTACCTAGACATCTTCATAAAATGGTTAAAAAGAATACTCAACGGATGGATATATTAAAGACTCGTGGTCACCCTACACATAAGTCCTGCTTGCGGGCCGTCACCAAAATTTATGATGGCCATCTTCTTTTATTACAGATTGGACGATGACTGCAGATGTCCCATGATCTATTGATAGGTACATACGTGTCTCCATGATTTGACTCAATTGCCCCTATAACTTATTTCTCTAAGACCGTTCTGTCCAAGAAGGTTTTATTTTGGGGTGAATGATTGGTTTGTAATTCTTTTTTATTTGCATTGGCATACTAGGTGGTATTAGCTTAGCTTAAATTGGTGGCTTTATCAGTTCTCTAGTAGATAATGAGACAACAGATACGCACTTTGCATTTTTAGACTAAATTAACAGTTCAGACAATTTTTGTTGGAAGAACGAAAAGATGGTTCTTCAAAGATTTAGTTTATTTTGGTTATTTTTCTACTAGAGTATAGAAGAATGTTAGTTTTTTATACATTTCCATAAAGCTTAAAGCTCAATCAAAGTTAAGGAAATACTTTTTTCTCAAACATGCTTGGAAATTCGAACATTATTTTGACAACCTTCTTCGTGCTAAATCGGACTTTCCGGACAGACCTAAACCGCGCCGGCAACTTTTGTATGAAAATCCATTACTAACTAACGTGTAATAATGGATTTTCATACTAAAATTGCCTGCGTCTGACCGTAAAGGTTAGTACTGAAACTCATTATACACGTGTAATTCAGAAATGGAACGAAATTTGTAAATGGAAAGTTCCGAATCACGGTAACAGAGTGTCATGAGCGCAGTAACGCCCGCCCATTAATCCGTATTCCTGCACGCGTAGCATGAGCAAACGGGACTCTTGTCTACGAAGACTTGTCGTCTCGACCCTCTTGATTGCTGAGCACAGTGGTGGGACTCGCTCTCAGAATTTTACAACCTTTTTATGTCTTTTAATACAAATATGAGTTTTAAAATATAATATTTTTATTTCAACATCAATAAACGTCGAAATTATCTGAAATGATTCGAAATGATTTAGTTTAAACATGATACTTATTTTTTAATAAGTTGTAAGATAAAGAGACACTCACAAAAGCTTTCACTTCCGTAGACAAAGCTCTCTCGAGCTCGAGAAGAATAATGTTGCCACTAGTAAATATTTATAATTATTTCCATCATTTCTCTTAAAGGGCGTTCCTTTCTATACGTTTCACGACGCAAAACTCTTAAAACCGAGTTAAATATAGCCGTATGGATATAGTTTGTTTGCCTTCCTTTTATTGAGAGATTTTTGAAAAGATGACACATACCAACAACGCACTTGTTAATTTAGTAATAAATATTGAAATCAATGTATGAAAATAATTTTAATTTACGTTTTTAAGTAAATAAATTAAAATAGAATAAAATATAAGTAAAAAAAAACTAAATTTGGGAAAAAAGTGTAATATTAGAAGACAATATTATTAAATAGGTTTATTTATTGTATTATTTTAATTTATAAAATATAAGAAAAAATTTAAGAATAAAAAATACTTATTCGTTATTTACTACTAGTAAATATTTATTATATTTCTTTTTTTTATAAATTTTATAATAAAAAAGAATTACTTAAATAGAATTTTTAATTTTTTTTCTTTCCGGACAGCTGTTTTTGTCGTTTGTGCTGTAACTTCTCTTCTTACCTTAATAAAATATAAACACGGACAACTTAGATTTATTTTTATTTCGAAATTAAAAACTCAGAAAAAAAATAAGTTGACAAATCTTTCTCGACCACTCGAAGGGTGGTAGACAAATTTCTCCACCTCAACTGTCAAATTAATGTCAGTTGAAGACAAAAGCTCGTGTTTGTCGACTTTTGACATTAGGCCACGACAAAGAACAATGCGAGTCTACGGTTGTAAAATGCGAGCATGAGTATCTCGATCTCAACCCGACAAAAGTGACATTTCGGTGTAGACAAGCCATTGTTCTGTGAGTCGAATCTTATCTCGATTTTGGTCATGCTACGCGTGCAGGTTACAAAACTTACGTGTAACATACGATTCGGACAGGCGGGTGGCATAAAAATAACGTTGTATTATCTATGGATCTTGGCGCGGGAAGAATATTTTGTTGAAATTGTTTGTTGTTTTGTCAAATATTTTATATTCAATTTAAATTAAGTAATTAATCTATTATATAAATGAGTTCAAGTGACGAAAGTGATATTTCGACGCCACCTGAAATTCAAGAAGCGGCAAGAACTGTAATAGAAAACATGTTCAATGTATCAAAAAAATAAGTAAACCAGATGTAAACCTAACTGCAATGCACAAAAGACAATCACAAGGGTATAAATGTAGGAAGTCTGCATCAAACGTGCAAATTTTCTTGTCTAGCATCAGGCAGTGTGTATTTCGATCCTAAAGTAAGTTTTCGTATTGATAAGTACCTAGGTACTACGAGTAATTTACCGCTTTGTTTTAGTCAAACAGCTAACATCACAACTTTACACGTTCTTTATTTTTGTTGCAGGTTTGATTTTTGGCATTTTTGGTGCATGCATATGCAACGACACTAGAGTATTTATGTAAAAGACGTAGAAACTCAAGACAGTGCGATTTTACTTTCAATCCAAGATTTAATCTTTGCTTTTGATTACTGTAATTTAAAATAAAAATTAAATGTTAGAAAAGTTACTACTTGGTTTGAATTTCCGCGCATTATTTGAGAAAAGTACTATACAAGCCTTGGCAGCAACTGGGCATTGATGGACTCACGTATGTGTGCCTCGGCTTCGCCTCGGCCCACATTTTCGCGTTCGTCCTTCAATGCCTGAGTTGCCTGCTGCTGCAGTAATGTACTATACCCACCTGAATTACAATTAAAACAGCAATAGCAATTTACTAAAACTATGTAGAGAATTAACTGAAAAAATTGTTACTCGGGAATGTCACAGGTTTAGTCTTTATTTTTTATTTTGTACCGTAGTGCAAAATAGAATGGAGTAACAAAGTGACTGGGTGACCGGAAATACAGCGGGTGACCGGAGCGTTCAAAGCTTGATTAAAAACATGACGCAGAATTGGTTTATAAACCGAACTAAAAAACCCGCGGGTAATATTCGCAATGAGGAAATATCCATTTTATTCACATAACCTGACATAACAGTAAAACATATTTTAATATTACAAAAAAACGACGAAGATAATAGCAGTTTTAAGTTTTAATGACTTGCATTTTTCATACAAAATTTTAAGAAATTTGTGGATCACAAGTCATATTTCTTTTATATACCTACACTTATTATTTTTTAGACAGTTATTGAAAATCTATTTTCATTATAATATCAATTTGTATAAGTATTCATGATTGTATTTCTATAAACTCGACTTAAGGAAACTTCCTTATTGTGCGAGTTAAAAATTAAAAAAATATTCGCTTTAACGTTTCACGGATCCAGGATTAAGATAAAGATTAAATTAATTTGACAAATGTTTTCTTAATACAAAAATAAGTATTAAATTATCTAATCAAAACGGATGTCTTACGATATGTGGTTTATTTATAAACATCTTTAATCGTTGTGAAGCGTTTAAGTTAGAAATTATGCGAATAACCATTATTAATTTCATTTATGGGGTAAGTACCGACTATTTGAACCGGTACAAAGTTTTCAAATACTTTTGTATTGACAGATGTTTTATTTTAAATATGTAAAACCAAAAGTTTTAATCAAAATCAAACAATTTAGAATGCAAATCTAAAACAATATTTATTGCTTTTACTTTACAAACAATTAAAACGAATCCTTAGTAAAGATTAAACCAGAACATCTCTTTGAAAACTAAGTAAGTAGGTACTTTTATAACAACGAGTTAATTGAAAACTCTTATCACACGAACTTACTCTCGCGTTGCTTGCAATGACCTTTTTCACTAGGGTACAGCCGTAATGAAAACTGTTGATGTAAAAAACTGAAAAATGATGTTGCGTTATTTTTCAGTAATAAAATTTTATCAACAAGTTGGTAATGAGTTAAAACTTTTTTAGAAAACTATTACAGTTGATAATACTTTCAAATACTAAAAACCAGTGACAGCTATGGAATTGGCATGTTTTCTTTTTTACAAGGTAGGTAGGTACCTTAAATCGAAAACCATTTCGAAGTTTTTCAATTTCTGACACCGTACATAATTTTTGGGGGTTTTGATCAATTATTTAACGAAAAATGTGGAAAAATCCTGTAGCATCAAGATAAAGGCATATTAAAAATTAAACTCCTTTGCGTAAAAAAGTTGTGCGATCATCTTAAAAAAAATCATAACAACTGTCGCTGTAAAGTTTACAATATATGTCAAAGTCTGTGTCAAGTCAAGTATCTATTTTTCACTTTTGTTTGTTATTTTTTGAATGTTTTCATGATATTTTTTAATTGAATTAGTATTTTAGTTAAATTTAACATCTCTCAAAATATAATATAAAGTTTTCTGAAGGATTTTTAATGGCAGACAGTCGTAAAACCTTACCAAAGTGGACTTCATCATGCTGCTGAAGCTGAAGCCTTCTGCGAAACATTTATTTTAAGAATAAAAGATATTGTTTACGTTTCAATTGGTTTAATAAATATAGTTTGATTTGGAGTGCATTAATTTCAATTTCCATAAAACTTTAAAGCAACATTCATCAAAATCGGTGACTTATGCATATTCCCTATTGGCTTGTACCCATTTCGGTAAAGTGTCAATATATTAAGTAGATATCATAATTTTACTGATCATCGCCAATTCGTCCTTTGTTTTACGTGATCCTGATAATTCAGAAAGCAAATAACGGGATACCAGTATTAACTTTCTATGTACACAATATTTCAGTACCTACGTTAATGCGTACGAGGCATCCCTTAAAACCCACACAAAATCCACCAAATCGTCACACTCCATTACCCATCCTTTTAATCAAAAAAACACCGTTGAAGTTCACTCCGAATGTGGATGAACATTAGTCTAATGAAAATCGTCCCAGTGAAATACTTTTGCAATTAAAGTAAACGGTTGTCGGCTGGCTGTTATTGTGTCGGGCCTTTGGGAAATCAACCGCAGCAGTGTAATACCTAAACCTAATTCGCGAGTGGAGCAAGCCTCATATATTAAGCCTTGCCTTTCTGTACCAATAATAATACTGGTATGTTTATTTTTTTTCATGATAGATAGGCAAGCGCATGCCCGCTATCACGCCTGATGGAATGCCATGATGCGGTCTACGATGGAACGCGATTGCCTAGAAGATTCACTTGCGACTTGAAGGTTCCCATATAGCAAAGACTACTATGTTGTAAAAGTCTTTGCCATATAGTAACTATAAAGGCCAAGCCACACAGCGGGCGTGGCGTGACGGGACGGGACGGCGACAAGACGCTGAGAAGTTGTAATGTACTAGATACTATGGACGACGTCACACAGGCCGGCGTGGCGCGACGTGTCGCGTCCCGTCGCGCCACGCCGCCGTCGCACCGAGCGTGAATATAGATCGGAAGCGCGGCGGGGCGGAACGTAGGCGTGATCACGCCCGCAGTGTGAACTCCCGTCGCGCCCCGTCACGCCGCGCCCCGTAACGCCCGCTGTGTGGCTTGACCTTTAGGAAACAGACTTTTTACCGCTAGGGAGTTCCACTCCCGGTACGGATGATAAAATTTGAAGCAAAACGCTTAGTGCGAGTCTTTGGTGTAATATAGAAATAGTGTTAGAGTTTACACGATCAGTCTGGCATCAGGCCATTCCACCAGCCTGGGTGTCAAGTCTGCTAATGTTTTCGTCAAAATTGTGGTTCAATGGTGTTTGAATGGTTATGCTTTTTGACACTGTTCTCGTTCATTAAACCCAAAATCGAGACACAATATGTTTCCGTTTCGGGTTTAAGAAACACAATGTGTTTCGGTTTTGGGTTTAACAAACAAGAACTGTGTCAAAAAGCATTACCATTCAAACACCATTGAACTACTATTTTGACGAAAACATTAGCAGACTTGACCCCCTGGTTAGAATTTGATTTTTTTTCAGACCGATGAATTGATGATTCAAAATTTGTACCAGATGACTGATGCCAAACTGAACATGTAATCCCCCATTTAGGAATGGACTCGAGTAATTATTTTATTCTGTGACTCAGAAAAATAATGCATTGCAGTGAACGTATGAGAGGAGAGCAAAAATAGTAAAGTTTTTCGGGGCGAGAAAATTTATAATATAAAATTGTGATAATTTTATGAAGTTACCTACTGTTAAAGAAAATAAACGAAATCAATTTTTCAATCATCGACTATAATAGGGTTAATCAGTTCCTATTATATTGTGCAGAGTTGATTCTCGTTGAACTAATTAAGATAGCCAGCGTATTGAGACTGAATCCAATTACAAGGTCTAGTACGTGTGTAGATTTAGTTGTTGCTTCACCGAACAGACGAGCGTTTTGAACGCTCAATTAAATGTATAATTTGTTAGTGTGAACAATACTTTTTCTTTAGATACTGTAGCTCTAACATGAGTTAATGCAAACTGTTTTCAATGTCGAAAACTATCAGATATACTCTGTTCATATAGTCAATGCAAGTGAAAGAGAAAAAAAAAATGGTTTGTTATGATGCGTTTTTGTATAATAATGCAAAAGCATTTACTCGTGGTAGAGACTAGAGCTACAGTAATTTTCCTGAATGAAAATCCCAATGTCCTTTTCTGTACCCCTGAATATCGTATGTAATTTTGCATTCACTGCCAAGGGATATACCTTTAGTGTAAATAATGAGCGGTTGAGTAGTTATAAAACGTGAAAGTGTAACAAACCAACAAAATCGCCTTCGCATACCTATTATATTATTAGTAAGGATTGTCTCTGGGTCAGTTTATCATTCTTATAATCATGCATTGAGTATGAGTCTTTGAAAGCCTTTCTCCTATTATTATGTTTTGCAGAATTTAATTATATAGGTATATTTACCATAAGTAAGATTATTTAGATTCGGTGGCCGTTGGTCGGAAAGGTTTTAGAATGGCGACCGCCTACCGGACGACCGACTACGTACCCAACGTAGTATAATTTTAGCACTTTTGAAAGGAGTAAAAAAAAACTAATTTTTGAACGAAGTATTGGATGGCCGATTTTTGGAACGCTCGTGTACTTTAATTTTCTTAACAGTAGACATTTGGACTGAAAATGTTCTCGTTTGGTTAATTAAAGTCTTGAGAGCATTTAATTTTGTGGTACTTTAACAATTTAATTTAAAAAAAAAAGTAATTGAGTACTATTCAATTTAATCATTATGTAAATAAAAGCAACAGATAATGGGGTGGTTTTATATTTTAATATCGAAAATATTTTCTTACATGCGGTATGACATATTTCATGAAACAAGTTGATGAATATATGCAAGTAAAATATTTTTTTTTTGTTAAGTAGGTAATGTAGTTTTTCCTCTGGCTTTATCATAATAATCGTGCCTACAAATTTTTGGTAGAAGTAAATATAATACTAAATTATATACTAGAAATTTAAATAAATATGTTTAAAAAAAATTAACATCTTTACAGAAGTGTAATATCAAACGCCCAACTCTACGGAAACAACTTTTTCTATAAAACTTTAAGTTCCTCGAAGCTCTCAGCGGTTCAGGAAAAAATAAAAATCAAAGGAATCTTTAGATATCCGCAGAGGAGGATGTAGGTAGATCTTTCGGAGAACTTTAAGCTGGATTTCTTAAAGACTAACTTCACCGCCTAACAATTTAATAAATTAATAAGACTATTGTGTTTTTTCAACCGACTTCAAAAAAGGAGGAGGTTCTCAATTCGATTGTATGTTTGCTGTGTGCTGGAGGACAGTATTTTTTAAATTCTTAAAGCACCACCCGACTTCATTAGACGTTTTTTATTAAAATTGATATGCGCGTTGGTGATATAAGGATCACTCCAAATAAAACTCCGTCGATAACTTTGAACTCACTTTATTATTCGTAATACTGTACTTTTAACGATTGCCAGTAAATATTCTTTTTCAAAACTATTTCTTTTCACGCAACTGCTCTCTAGCACTGTCGAACCAACACTGCCATCACACACTGACTCCGCTTGCCAAGTTAAAAACCGCATGGCATCGCGTGGCGCCATTTTCATTCCGGAAGTTACTAAAACTGGCGCCAAACGGAAGTTACAATTTTTAAACGAATTTATTCTAGCGGATGCGGAAGATACAATCTTTAAAACGAAACTATTTTAGTGGAAACGGAAGTTACCATTTTTAAATCGAATTTATTTTAGTGGAAACGGAAGTTATCATTTCGAAATCGAGTGTATTCTAGTTAATCAATTGTAGTCCTAATATTAAAAACTATGAATTTTATTGTAGCTAATTTTGTAATAATATTTTTAATTGTAGAATAAGCAAAGAAAACAGTAAATTTCGAGAAAATTAAGCTAAAACCTTACACTCGTCCGTCCTGACAACGTGTATGACCTCATACACGCCTCTTATGAGAGACCTTACACTTGGCAAGTTGAGTTGTGTGGCAACAGTGTTATACATTGATATCTACAGATCACATAAATAAAATAAAGACTTATTACTAAGTTTATGCTTGTTCCAACCCTAACCGGCCAATCACGAGTAAAAGAACAAGCAAGAAACGTCTCGGCGGGTGTATTTTCTTTTCGCGACTACCTACCTAGTGATCTGGGTTACGCATTATGCTTTATTTTAACAACATCAATAAACAAATAATTACTTAGTAAACAATTTGGGAATCATGAAACAATCACAGCATGTTAAATAAAATAAATCCTTACTTTTAATAATAATTCTCATTAACTAAATCAATTGTAATAAGTATTTAAATAAATAATTTTCTAATATATATTTTTTTCTCAGAGATACATTTGTTGTAAATACAGTTTTACTCATGATTTAAACAATAAAAATAACATAAAACTTTTTTTTTTTAAATATCATCAATTCATCACAATCATTACGATGCGGACTTGCTCGCTCACAAGTCCCGCTCGTTTTAGCTCTACTCTTATATTTTTTTTTCATTCAATGCCAGGTCAAGCAACAAACCCGCTCGCTCACGAAGTCTCGTGCCTGGCCTAGCTATCTCTGTATATTTTAACCTTTTAGCAGCATCATTGGATGGCCACGAACCCGTTCGCTCGCGTAGTCTCGTGACCATCCATCCTTAGGGTTAGCATATCAGTCAGTCGTATCAAAGCCAAGTCACGAACCCGCTCGCTCACGTGGTCTCGTACTTAACCTGGAACGGAAAGAAAAGCTTTGTCTGTAGTTAACTATCATAACACCATAAGTAAGTATAAGATTTTTAACACATAACAATGTAAATACAATCAGTTGTCACTCAATAAATCATCGTCACTTTTATCATCTAAATCACTATGGCTATCACTACCTAGTTCGAGAGAAGCTACGTGTATCCATGGCCTCATCCGATCAGCAGCCACAGTAGTTTTCCGCCTGTTCCTCATCCCTTCGAAACCAGGAATAGGTGCCACTTTATATCGGTCGTTTCCAAGTACCTTAACTACTTTAAACGGACCTTCGTAAGAAGGTAGGAGTTTGGTGCTCTTACCGTCGTTATGGAATGCTGTTTTAGTGATTTTAACTAGTTCACCATTACTGTATACTTTCGCCGGTTTCCGTCCTTTGTCAAAAGCCTTTTTCTGTTTCTCTTGCTCTTCATCAATCCTATCTTTAACATCTCTGCGAATCGATGTCAAATCATTCTCTTGCCGGGTCAAATTTGTTACTTCATTAAGTGACGGATTGCTCTCACCATTCATTACGGTACCAAACAACACTTCAGCGGGAGTCCTACCTATAGTTTTTTGTATCGTGTTGTTTAGTCCCCATTGAATTCGGCCTAATTTGGTGTCCCAATCCCTTTCGTTGTCTCTAAGGTTCTGTGCAGTCAAACTGTCAAGGATAGTCCGATTGTATCGTTCTACTTGCCCGTTTGACCTTGGGCTCGCTACGGCATTAAGCACGTGTTTTATCCCTCTATCTAAGCAAAACTTCTTAAACGCATGTGACGTAAAGCAACTTCCGCGATCACTTATCAGACGGTCTGGGTTCCTAAAGGTATCGAAGATATCTTCTAAAACTCTTATGACGTTCTGGCTACTAGTATTTCTGACGGGCTTTATAAAAACAAACTTTGTGAATGAATCCACGGCCACCAAAATGTGTGTATACCCCCTCTTAGATTTAACGAAAGGGCCGAGGTGGTCGATATGCAGTGTGTGGAACGGGACTTCAGTTTTAGGGATAGGATGTAGTAGTCCCTCACGTGTATTGGTTGTCCTTTTTGCATAGGTACAGTCGATACACGCGTGCACATATTTATTTATAAAGCGCGTCATCTTGGGAAACCAAAAGTTCTTTTTAATACGGTCTAATGTTTTTTCCTTACCCACATGCCCTATGTCGTCGTGGTTCATCCTGCATATCTGCCACCTCGCGCCCTTAGGTACCACCCATCTTAGATTGGTTTTGTCGCCATCAATGTACCTAAATAACTTATTATCCTTAATTAGATAATTATCCTTGATATAGTCAAGCCCTCGCGTGTTTAATTTACTATTTAAAATGTCCCGAATCCTTACCAGCTCAGAGTCACCCAGCTGCAGAGTAAGAAGCCAGTCTTCGTCACTAATTGTTAAAATAGAGGATACTTGGCCCTTACTACTCACCTCTGGTTGTGCTACCTCAGGTTGTGCGACCGGGTTCCTCGAAAGTGCATCGACATGAGCCATCTTTGCGCCGGCCCTATACTCCACCGTGCAGTTAAACTCCTGTATTGCAAGCCACCACCGCGCTACACGAGGTATTAGGTCGCGCTTTTGAAATGTAGAGCGGAGAGCGCTACAGTCGGTAACCACCTTGAACTCCTTACCTAGCAAATAAACTCTGAACTTCTTGAGAGCGCAAACCACTGCTAAAGTTTCGAGTTCATACGAATGGAAGTTTTTTTCTTCTGGGGTAGTTTGTCGACTGTAGTATGCCACAGCTTTCAATGGTTCACTGCTACCTTCAGGTCGCTGTAATAGAATGCCGCCAATCCCAAGTCTGCTGGCATCAGTGTGGAGCTCCGTCTCTGCGCCGTGTTCGTAGATAGCGAGAATTGGCCTAGTAACTAACCTGGTTTTGAGTGTTGAGAACGATTGCTCCTGACTACCGGCCCATTCCCATTTTGCGTCTTTTTTTAACAGCTTAGTGAGTGGTGAGGCAAGCTCGGCAAAACCCCTTATAAATTTTCTAAAATAACTTACTAGGCCTAAGAATTGGCGCACAGAGTGAACATTTTCCGGTACCGGAAAATCTAATACACATCGAATTTTAGACTCACCTGGTCTTATACCAGACGAGCTTACCTCATACCCCAAGTAATCGATTTTGTTCTGCAAAAAACTACACTTAGATAGATTAAGTTTAAGATTTGCATTATCTAAGAGCTGTAAAACCTCTTCTAGTCTTGCGAGAGCCTCGTCTGAGCTTTTAGCGTATATCAAGACATCATCTATGTAGACAGTTGCTCTATCAAATCGTGCAGGTCCCAGGACGTGGTTCATCATTCTTTGGAACATGGCTGGAGCGTTTGCCAGCCCGAATGGTACTCGATTAAACTCATATTGTCCATCCGGGGTGACAAACGCTGTCAAGTGTTTATGTTCTTCCGCGATAGGTACCTGATAGTACCCCGACATTAAATCTAAGGTGATGAACCACGCCTGTCCAGCCAACTTGCATACTTCGTCTTCGATGATGGGTAAGGGATATCTTTCCTTCTCAGTCACCGAATTTAACTTCCTATAATCTATACACATGCGTGGTTTTCCGTCTTTCTTTCGAACTATGATAATCGGACTGGCATAACTCGACACAGATTCCCTAATAATCCCCGCTTCCAGCATTTCCGCCACCATAGCTCGGACTTGTTCACGTTCATGGTGAGAAAGTCTGTACGGCCTATATACAACCGGCTGATCACTATTAAGATTTATTTTCATTTGTGTCACGTCAGTACAACCTAATTCACCAAGACTAAATGCAAAACACCTCTTATACCGTTGCAATAAATCCAAAAGCCTAGATTTATCTGTTTCAGATACCGATTCACCAAACTTTACATGGCGTTCGTCAATGGAATCAAGGGCCACTTCCTTCGACTTGTCCGAATCTGGGGAATGACTTTCAACTACCCGTTTAACTAAATTTAACTTATTTGCTCGTGAAAATACAAAATTTTCTTGAACAAGACATGGTATACGACAAGGAGCTAAAATTGCAAAAAACAAACCATTCTGGACTCTGTAAGTGCCACCTACCACAATGTACTGCTCATTTGGTTTACCTACAATTTTTGTATCTAAAAGTATGTGCCCGTTATAGACAGAATCTGTAGCTGCTCTGACGCTAGCCATGCCGTATAGTGTACAACTTGTCACTATTCTTACCCTAAGCGATCGTCTCTCATCCTCATAACTATTTGATGGGAGTTCGGTACCAACGTCGAAAAACTTTAGTTGTGTCGCATCCTTTACCACTATGATGTGGGGCTGTTCGGAAAATGTCTGACCGATTAACATCGGTCTGTCCAGTAAGTGATCACCGACCACTTTACAGTTAACTACTGCTGAAACCCCATCAATTATCAAATTTACTGAAATAGATCCTAACGAATGGACAAGTTCATTCCCAAAACCCTTCATAATCGACGGAATACTGTCATGTATAACACCTAATCTTAGAGCATCTGATTCCCTAATAAGTGTGACCTCGCTGCCAAAGTCCACAAATGCATCCAGCGCCATTTCATTTAATAATACCTGTTTTACAAATTTGTCATTTAAATTGGAGGTAGAAATGCGCAATGTTTTGTGCACTGTGGCAGTCTTAGTCACCTGTCCTTCCTGATTAGTACGACAATTTTCGGTTTTATGACCGACCTTGTGGCAAACATCACACCTCAACAAAGGCTTGGTACATTTTATATAGAGATGTCCTTTCTCCTTACAATTATAGCAGAATAGACCAGAACTATGTACATTCGATTTTGGAATCGACCTAGCTTGGCTGCTATCATTTGAATGGGATTCAACATACTTTTGTCTGAAGGACGACTGGTTACCATGCTCTTTGCTGCTTAACAAAAACTGTAGGAGTTGATCAGTGTCTGAACACCGTAGGGCTAACGCACTTGACTTAATGGTTCTGTCAGTGAGACCATGGATAATACAGTCGACTGCGCGCTTCCCCGTAATTTCACATTGATTAATTAACGCAAGCTTCTCATAAAAATAATTTTCGATTGGTTCATTAAATCTACTTCTACGCTTTAACATGTCCTCCAAGGATTGACCATAATTTCGTTCACAGGGGAAAGCTTTTAAGAGTTTTTCTTGCCATTCAGCCTACGTGTAAAGAATTGTGTTTAGACTTTGATACCAAATTTTGGCCAATCCTTGGAGTTTTTGCATCGAAAAATGTATGGTGGTTCTTTCGTCCCAACCGTAGACGGAAGCACACTCATTCACTTTTCTCAACCACACATCCATACGTTGGTTTTTGACTGAAGGGTCAAATTCAGGCAAAATGTTTTTGGTGTCTAACTTATGAGAAGGTGCACTCTGGTCTTGCGGTTGCGACGCAGAACCATGTTTTAATGACTGAATAATCTTAAAAACATCTTTAGAAGAGAATAATGGACTACATGACCTTGAGTGTCGATCAGCACGGTCATCCCGCTTGCGCTGGCTGCGACGATCGTCACGATGCTCGCTGTCCTGGCGGCTCCGACGTTGCTCGGTGCGTTCCATGCGACGTTCGAAGTCACGCTCCTGCTGATCATCGCGCATCACGCCGCGAAGGTTTTCCCGGTGATAACTTCTTTCTTCTTCACGAAAACTTGGGCTACGGTGACTTGATCGGTGGCGGCGGCTACGTGACCGACTCTGCCGCCCTTGATGGTCCGATCCTTGGCGGTTGGGCACCGCTTTTTCCGCTTCCATACGATGTGATCGGGTTCTTCCTGAAGTCGGGAAAACTGGACTCCAATCTCGTCCATCACGACGGATGGAGCTGCGGGAGCGGCTGCGACTGCGTGCTGGTGTCTTCAGTCTCCGACGCTCACCCTCTTGACTGCGGTTTACTTGTTCCATTTGTCCTCGGAAAATAGAAAATCAAGAGTCAGATATTTCACCTGGTTATTAAAATGATTTAGCAGAAGATATGTATTTTATTTATTTACTTAAAAATGGATCTAAGGTTTTACTTAAATCTTAGTATGTATTTAATGTGGGGCTTTGTCTACATTGCTTGACTAAAACAAGGCTTAAGTGAAACCTGTTAAGATTATTTAGATTTTTGCGGGTATCTTTTAATCTTGAGCTAAACTAAAGAAAAACTAACATAATAAAATATTATATAATGATGTGTGTTACTTACTAGTTTAAATAAATAGATCCAGTAAATGTATTAACGTACTTATTACCTAAAAAATTATAATAATAAAAAAAAAGTTTGTGAAAAGGCTTTTAAACATACAATGTTTGTTTCGCTTTGATATCTAGTTTGTAAGATACTAATGAATTTACTTGGATGGATCAAGTAAAAAAAACTGCTGATTCGAAGCCATTTATGTAATGACGAATAAGATTTACATCAATCCAAGCAAATCAATACTCTTGTTCTCTGGACTTGAACCAGACGTTGGGCTTGCTTACACCGCAGGTGTGATTGTCTACTTGCAATATAAAGTCACTTGCTAAGCCACGTTTCACTAAATAAGCACAAAATTAACTTGTTGTTGTTCAAGTAGAGTCGAGCTGACATAGAAATTCTTTACTTCTAAATATTTCTAAAGAAACGTAAAATTTTTAGAGTGTTATATAAAATAATAATGGGCTTGTACTTACACGGTGTTTCCCGCTTCTGAGTTATAAGGATCACTCCAAATAAAACTCCGTCGATAACTTTGAACTCACTTTATTATTCGTAATACTGTACTTTTAACGATTGCCAGTAAATATTCTTTTTCAAAACTATTTCTTTTCACGCAACTGCTCTCTAGCACTGTCGAACCAACACTGCCATCACACACTGACTCCGCTTGCCAAGTTAAAAACCGCATGGCATCGCGTGGCGCCATTTTCATTCCGGAAGTTACTAAAACTGGCGCCAAACGGAAGTTACAATTTTTAAACGAATTTATTCTAGCGGATGCGGAAGATACAATCTTTAAAACGAAACTATTTTAGTGGAAACGGAAGTTACCATTTTTAAATCGAATTTATTTTAGTGGAAACGGAAGTTATCATTTCGAAATCGAGTGTATTCTAGTTAATCAATTGTAGTCCTAATATTAAAAACTATGAATTTTATTGTAGCTAATTTTGTAATAATATTTTTAATTGTAGAATAAGCAAAGAAAACAGTAAATTTCGAGAAAATTAAGCTAAAACCTTACAGTGATTTGAATATTATTTATTGCTTTTTAGTGTTATTTAATTTTTAAGCTATTTATGTTTTTATTTCCAGGTTTTTGAAGGCGGTTTTTCTTTTTTTTTTTGAAATAGCTTTCTTATTTTTAACTTTTTTGTGGAATGTAAGCGTGTAATATTCTTTAAATTAAATATTTTCAAAACACCCATAACTCCATTTTCAAAAGAGTTCCGTTGTACCTTCATAGTCCAGTCTAGTTCAGAACGTCGCAGACACACCATAGCTCGTTTTATATTGGATTTTCATAAGCCTACCAATATATCAATCACTAAACTTACATATCCTATTTGAGTTTGAGGAGTTCCCTTGATTATCTTTGAGGTTGAATGTCAATGAAATTAAAAGAACTACTAACACTTGCGGTATCCCTTTTTCAACAAAAAAAACATCTAATTTTGTTCGTAAATAGAATCATCAAGATAGTTAACACAAAATCATAGTATTTTCAGGATTACTTGAAAACAACTCTGCCCTCCTTATTGCAAACGCAGTACTTGCAAAATGGCGGTTTGGAGATAAACGCGGGAAACATATTTTTTGATATCTAGGCAACAAGAATATGTTATATATCATTTATAGTATACCTAAAAATTAAGAAAAAAATCAAGCTTTCTATTGACATATTTTTTCTTTTACTTTAAGGATGTCATCTAAATAAAATGCGGAATACTGCATTTTTACCTACCATTTTGGGATTGTGGGCATTACATCTTCACTAAAACCAAATGCAGTATCTATGTTTATTACTGCAAAATTACCTAGCATATGTTCAAAACTGCGTTTTTAATTAGCAATAATGTACTATTTTCATGCATTATACTAGTTAAAAGTGTCGGCTTCAGATGTTTAAGTAGCTAAGAAACGAAATAAAACAAAGGTTTGGTAGTGAAGTAGTGTTCCCAACAGGAACTGGAGCGGGTACAACGGGTATTTGACATGATTTTCGTCTTATTCATGTTCATTCTGAGACCCACTCTTTGGAAAGCACTACAAAGACTTCGAGCATTGTGTTCAGGTTTTCCAAGGTCTCAGCCATATAAACTATGTCATCGGCAAAACGAAGGTGTGTAGGGATTGGCCATTAATGTTGATGCCGAGTCCTTTCTAATCTAAGAGTTAAAAGATGTCCTCCAAAGCAGCTGCGAACAGTTTCAGAGAAATAACGTCTCCCTGTCTCACACCTCGCTGCAGTTGGATGGGATTTGTTGGAAATTAATTAGAAAACAAACAAAACAAATTGATTAAAATTAATTAGAAAACAAGAACTAGCTACTAAATTTACCACCAGTTCACAAGAGAAAGAACTAGCGGAAGAAAACTCAGAGAGGTTGTCTCGACCTCCCTTTTAATCCCTATTTACAAAACGAACTAACTTTATCTTTAGGTCCTGCAGTGTGTGATTTAGGACGGGATTTTAGTTGATGAATTATGGGGTCCCAAGCTGGTGGTACCCTCCAACCATCTTTTCTATTGGAAGGATATTTGTTGATTTATTTCATTCATATTAGTAGCATTCTGGGAATGAGTCTTTGTTTTTTGGCAAGGACTTGTGGTTTATCAAATCAAATGTATGGTTGAGTTCTTTTGAGTTCACACACTGCAGACTTTTTGACGCGCTTATTCTTCATGTCAGCTACATGTTTTTATCGCGCGTCCCAATACATTTGCCCGATGATGTGAGAGCCCACTGTCGCAATCTAGGTTGTAGACGCCTGCATCTTGAAAGGGGATGTTGCACTTCAGCACATAAGAAATGGTTTACGTTCCTCGGCGGCTTGAAGTAGGTCTTCATAGACGCATGCTTCAGAATACTTCCAATCTTGTCAGTGACACCTTTAATGTAAGGTAGAATGACAGGTCATCGTTCTACTGTGGCTGGCTTGATACGGTTTCTGTGATGGAGGCATGGTATGGTACTAGCAGTTTATTACTTCGCAGTACGTGCTTTACATGATGAAGCTCAGCTGTCAGGTGTTGGTGGTCACAGATCCCGCGTGCACTCTGAAACAAAGATTTCCCTACGGTAGCTACCTGTAAAGGATGCTGGTGGGATTCACCATTGAGATCACCATCTGTATGTGTTGCTTTTCGATACACAATGTGGCCCAAGGTTTGATCAGAATTCCTGATGATAAGAATGTCTAGGAAGGCTAGTTTATTATCTGCCTCTAACTCCATAGTGAAATGAATGTGCGACCTACACCAGAACTAGATACTTAAATTAAAAAAACTTACCAAAACCACTGGAACATTAAATTAAGAAATTATAAGAACCACGACGTGGCTTAGGCACACACGTGTTCCGTCCGCGAATGACGTTTCTGTCTGATTTGCTAGCGTGAAACGCAGCACTGTACCTTGCGGCTTCGGTCTGTGCGTAGGTAGCATAGTGTGTGATAAGTAACCTTGCTACTCGCAAATGCAGCACTGTAGAATACTGCATTTAGTCTTAGCAAAGTAATAGTAGCTTTTCGTTATACTCCATGCACTCAAACGCAGTATTGTGGAATACTGCGTTTGGCTTTAGTTTCTATTCCTAGCAAAGAATTATGTGCTAAATGAAACTACAGTAAACGTATCAAGTACTGCACAACATTTTAGTACATGCTGAATGCTGCAGATCTTGTTAGCATAAGCAATACTTTTGTGCAAGTACTGTGTTTTGCGTTAAATAAAAAACATAGTTATAATAAAAAAAAACATAAAAAATATTTTTTTATGTATAGCTTAAACCCATGAGATGCCATTTTTGCAAAAAAGTGAAAATCCCAAAAGTGTCGATTACTGCAAGTGCAATTAGCAGGGCAGAACTGAACCGATAAAAAAAACTAAATGGGACCATTTCAGAAAAAAACCTAATCGAACAAAAAAAGAATCATCAAAATCGGTCCATAAATGACGAAGATATGCGCGAACAACGATAAAAAAATTATCAATTTAGTAAGACTATCGTGTGTTTTTAAATTACCTAAATAGAAACTAGCTTGGAACATTGTAATTTGATTACATTACAACACAAAACCATAGTTAAAGAGGACATACGTTAGATTTATGTATCAAATTAACTACTACACCAAAGGCGATCCGCTAAATCCCATACTTAGACAAAAACCTTTGGCCCTATGTTTCACAAAGTTGTTCAGTTACATGAACTGAACATATAATTAAAATGGACCGTGACAAAAAATAATCCAGTATTGGCACCGTGCACGCTTTTAGCGCCACCTAGCTTTTCACAACTTTGTTGGCTCTGAACTGACCGTTTTGACATTTTGATATGTAATGGCGGCATTGTGACAAAATATTAAAAAATACTAAACATATTGTGTTATTAATGTAAATTTCCAAATTACTGTGATTTGGGTGGACAAAGAGTTGTGAAATCATTTTTGGTCATTTAAATTAAATATGGCAAGTAAGATCTATTCAAAAAGAGTGTTTTATTTTGGTTAAATCAGGGTTTGTTTACTTCTTTTTTAGTTGTAAATTTTGTAAAACAAGAGGATAAAGCTACTTTAATAATTTTATTAAGTGATAATAATTGTTCCTGTATCGCTAGTTATGAATTAAATATCGTTTTCAAACAGATTACAGAGCCTACATTATTTCTACTTCTTGCCACCATGAGCGCTGCGATCGATTATTATACCTTTGCACCCAGCGAATAGCCAGACATCATAAAATGTAGTTATAAAGTATAATTCTATGTTAGTGAATTAACTTATTGACCTATTCACTTAGTCTTAGTTTGTTATTATACGAGGGTGTTTGTTTACACTTCACTTGGTTTGAACTAGTACAAGTTGGATTAAATCTGGCTGCAGTAATCATATTCCATTTTCAGTACCTTAGTTAGTATGAATTTATGTAAACTGTTAATTACTTATATTGAAAACTATCTGTTAGACCCGCTGCTCATGTCGGTAACAATCTATGCGAGTAAAAAAGATTGAGCTATATAATAGCTCGATCTTTTTTACTCGTTAAGTTGTTGTAAGTATTACTATAAAATTTGATTAAACTCATATTAAGGGTTCACAATTTTTATTGCCTACCGTACCAATAAGAGCAATACTAGGTAGTTCAGTTACTGAACCGAGGCCGCAGGTAGGCATACGGATTATTATTTTCTCATAAAATTCTGCATAGATATAGTCATCATATTAGCCGCACGACACCCACTACTGGGTATAGGCCTCCCTAAGGATCTCCACGACGACGATCGGTCCCGCGCTGCCTGCATCCACTGGCTTTCCGTGACCTTCACCAGATCGTCGGTCCACCTTGTCGGGGGCCTACCCACGGAGCGTCGTCCGGTGCGCGATCGCCATTCTAGAACCGCCCCAACGGCCATCGGTTCTTCTCGCTATGTGTCCCGCCCATTGCCACTTCAGCTGAGCAATCCTTCGAGCGATGTCGAGCGTGGCTCTCTCCATTGCACGCTGGGTGACCTTGAGCCTCCTTTATGAGACCCATAGTTAGCGACCACGTTAGATATAGACCACTTGATATAGATATAGACTTAGGCGATTCTAAGACCACTATAGATATAGTAGTCATTATTATTGTTTATGCTGTAGTGTAGTAGTGGTAACAGTAGTAGTTTTAATATTCTCTCCTAGCTGTATCATAAAATAACTATTGCGTTAATGAAAACTTCAGGCGCAATCGAAGATTAATTTAGTTGCCCTACTAAGTATGGCTAGATTGGCTAGTAATTCTTCTTAGGTGCTAATGATTATGCTAGTGTATATAGAATTTTAAGATTCTTGTAGTATATTTATGTTTTAACTCAAAAAGGTTTTTTGTATAAATGTTATTTGTAGTCTGTTCACGGCAGTCAGGTAGGTAGGACATATACTGGATGGAATGGGTTGGGTTTGTATAGTCTAGCAGCTAGACTCTAGCTAGCTAGACCAAAACCAACTACATACATACTGCACAGACACTTGCTGCAAATTTATAATGTTACCCTTAAAGCGCCAGAAACGACGTATTTGTAAAAAAAACTTTCGATATAGGTTTTTAACTTCCTGAAGCCTTGGGTATATTCTACTTTATGAATATTACTTACTTATTCCGATGCAAAACTATTTTATTTTTGCATAACGTATCAAGATTTCAACATAATCATTTGTGAAACAGATTTCGAATCATAATTTATCTGTCAGTTGCAGTAGAAATGTGAACCGGATCTTCTGAGTTTCCATTGCCACAAAGGGTGTAGAACCAACCTGATGCCTTTTGTTCAACGGGAACATAGATCTCCTCTGATTTGCTTCTCAATTCAATTAAGGCAATGCAATCTTAGTTAAGTTATTGGCATGGCAGTTTAGTTTATACTCAGAGTTGGGCTTATTTAAGAGTAGGTAATAGGGATGTTGACTTATGAATAAAATAACGAAATACTAATAAAAATCGTAAACATATCAAACTTTTGGAGTAGCTTGTATACCTCTTGGTTTTATATATTGCGTATTATTTGTTTTACGACCCTTCAAAGTTGGGTGGACAAGTCCGTTTAAAAAGTATAAAATTTGTTAAAATAAATAATACATTTAGTTAGTCCGTAAAATTTATAGCAAATTTGTCAAAGAAACCATTTTGATAAACACAATATTTAATATAGCTGCCGAACAAATGCATTTTGCATTTGCATTTCATTGCATTGCATTTCAAACTGTGATATCTCGGGCAGTTTTCATGCTAGTCAAATAATTCTTATACAAATGTTTCTTTTTTTTGAGGGGTAATTTATGTAACATAAAATAAAAAAATAGTCAACATGCCTCTTGAAATAAAAATAGAGACGATAATAATGAGGGCATGTAAAAATGGCCTCTTATTAAGCGTCCTTATTGTTATATCGGTAGATAGTATTTATGTACTTAAAGGCGACCTACCTTACTGATTGCCGACAGTTGGATTCTCTGTTGGACTATAATTTTATTACTCGTACCTACTGACGCCCCTCGTACTCCGTGAAGTACAGTATAGATAAACAAGAATCTTTGTTCTGTAGTAAATATGACTAAATTATTATTTAGAAAGGCTTTCAGTGTGGCTCAGAAGTTAAAGAGTCAAAATAATCTTATATCATTTTCGATGAGCTTATTGCCAACTGCCAACATTAAAACAACCAGTGTCATAGTAACCAAAATTTCGAAAGAATGAGGATCAGTAAACGATTTTTGTTTAGTGGCTAATTAGAAAGCTTATGCCACCACATGATTAACTGTAAAAAAAAAATTACGATATCTCTTAAACCTGAAAAGTTATAAGAGCTAAAACACTGTTTTTTCGGGGGTCCCTATGACGTCATCGCGACGTACGCGAACCTTATGTCGTACGTGATAAAGCACATATTGCATTGAACTTGACATTTCCTTCAAACCCTTTTAACTCAACCATTTCTAAACGGATTTAAAAAATTCTTTCACTAGGTTTCATAGCTATCAATATGTGTTTATATTTTATCAATAAAACTATTGGATTCAAACCTGTTACGGATCCTCATTGCGTTATGAAAATTAGTACAACAAGAACTCGTTTGGATGATGTTGTTGTTACTAAATATCCCTGTTTCCTGGTGGTCATATTAGTTTGTCATACCAGTATGACCACGAGGATATACTTGTCCTCGTAGTCATACTGATCTAATAATGACACTATTGTTTTAATGTTGGCATTAACTGTTTCAGAAACTTGATTTAAGTAAAGCATGGGTGTAGAATAGACAAACATCAATTTCGTATGGTTGTGTTTGGGCAAAAATGGGAACTACACGGAAAAGAATTGTGATTTACCTAAGTGGCTCCAAATATAAGTAGGTATCCGCCTTCAATCAAGAATATCTAGATGTCCGGTCAGAGCCTCAAAAACGGCACCTCAAATAGCGTCCCACTTACAAACTGGGCGCTTATTTTGCACAAAGTAAGTGATAAAAGATGTGTTTTTGTACAAAATAAGCTTATTTTCTATAAAATAAGAGTTTGCACATAATAAGAGGTAATTATGTACAAAATAAGCGCCAAGTTTGTAAGTAGGACGCTATTTAAGGTGTCATTTTTGCGTGCTGTTTTAGTTCGTGAAGCATCATCTATGATATTCTTGATCGAAGGTATCCGCAGAGAAGAAATGAAAATCACGTAAATGCAAATAAAATAGACAAACACCCACCGCACATACAGTTCGGCGAGAATTGCACAACCTGATTCCGCCGTCTCCCTCTCCCTAGACGTACGAATCAGCGCGAACGGTTTTTGGTGGATATTTCAAACACCGAAATGTACGTAGTAATACATTTCGATGATTTCAAATACTCGCACTGAGCGTTTTGCTTCAAATTTTATTATCATTACCGCCAGAGAGAGGGACTCCTTGCCTGAGTCTATGTTTCCTGGTACGTACAAAGGGGCCTTCAAGTTTCGAGTGAATAGGTATCTTCTAGGCAAGCGCGTTCCATCGTACCATCCGACGGGATAGCGGGCAAGTGCTTGCCTATCTACCATAAAAAATGGTCGAATTTGGACAAAAATTGGATCAACACGAAAATGAATAGTGATACGAGTACCTATACCTAAGTACCACCTAAAGAGCTTATTAGATCATCCTGAATTAAGGATCCGGAATGAAGTCGCTCCTTAATTCAGAAAGTGTAATGGCATTCAGGAAGGTAGGATCCTAGTTAGGATCCTAGTTAGGATAGAAAATGGTCGCCGGCGTTAAGGATGCTAAATCGGAAGCACTAAGGACAGTGTAATCGCATCGCATAATCGCAGGACGCTCTGCTCCGATACAGTAGTACCACAGCCTAAAGAGTATATAGTCAGTCAACGCTTTTTATGTTGGTGAAAAAAAAGCCGCCGTTCGTTTAGATCAGGGGTTCCCAACCTTTTTTTGTCTACTGCCCACTTTAAGAATAAATTATTTTTTAACGCCCCCCTTTTTAAAAATACTAAAAAACCGCTAAGTACTTATAACTGATTATTGAAACGCAAATTTATAGTATTCGGACAGAGTATCTTTTATTGAAAATAAAACAAACATAATCAATTCTTATATAAAAACTAATGTGAAGGTTGAATCTGATGCTGTTCAATAATGCCCCCTTTTTTCTGGGTCTCTTACCGCCCCCCTTTAGGCTTGCAGCGCCCACAAGGGGGCGTTATCGCCCACGTTGGGAAAGACTGGTTTAGATAGACAGTTGGCGCAACGACAAAACTAAGTGTACAAGGGCATATTAACTCTGTGATTTGCTTTTTTGAATAAAAAAAAAAACCGGCCAAGTGCGTGTCGGGCCACGCGCAGTAGGGTTCCGTAGTTACCATATACCATACCTTATTTAATACTATACCTTATTTAATACCACTATAATTTTCATCTGCAAAAATAACTTTGTTTTTCATAGTGTTTGTATAAACGACAATGTTATATTTGCGGTTTTGGAAAATGTGCTATATCTCTAAAACTACTAAATATGTCTCATTCAAACCAATTTTCGTAAATAGTGTTTATAAATATCTACAACATATTTTATTGTTTTATTTTTCACTCTCTTAGTTTAAAAATTAGAGGAGGGGACTCACACATTTTACGTCTTTGAAAGTTTAGTGTTTATTTTCTAAACGGTTGACTTTGAGAAAAAATACTTTTAGAAACCTCAATGTAATTTTTAAAGACCTATCCATAGGCACCCCACACGTATAGGTTAAACGATTTTTAACCTATACCTATGAAATTGCCGTTTTGTTTGAATAAAGTTAAAGTAATAAAGGTCGGCTTTCCTCTCCAAGTTTTATTTCGCCATTTCTTTCTTGGAGGGGCCTCCCAATTTTGTGAAATGGTGGTAGTTTCAGTAGATTCTCTCTCTTTAGCATTAATTAAATCACAAAATCAACTTAAACCAATTAAAAAGATAAATAAAATTGTAAAATATTAATTTCTGAACGTCTTAAAAAATTCATCGCTTGAGGGTAGGCTCACGAGTAGCTTCAGTCCCCCGTGACCACGGCAGCTGCAAAGGTGCCGAAACGTCGGGAAAATCAAAAATCAAACCAAATACCAACTAATTACCAAAGTACTTTCAATAAAACCGCGCTAGTATCCGTTAAAAAGTCTTTTATTTCATGTCTAGTGAGCGCGTAAGCTTGAGAAGTGAATAAAGTTAAAGTAATTTTTTTTCGAACTTATTTATTTCTTTTATTCAAAGTAATCACCCCTGCAATCAATGCATCTTTGCCAACGCTGTGGCAGTTTATGGATGCCCTTCTTGAAAAAATCAGCTGGACGGGAGACAACAAACTCTTCAAAGGCGTTTTGTACTGCCTCTCGGGAATTGAATTTTTTTCCCGCTAAAAAGTTGTCAAAATTTTGGAAAAAGTAATAGTCGGTAGGCGCAAGATCTGGTGAGTATGGCGGATGAGGGAGAGCTTCCAAACCCAACTCATGCAGCTTAGAGACGGTCTGTTGTGCAGTATGGGGTCGCGCGTTGTCGTGAAGTAGCAGTGGGGCACCCATCTATCAAGCTTTTTTATCTTGCCAATCTGTCGCAAATGGACCAATATTGTTTTGATGCTAACATCAAAAGCTGCTGCCAGCTCAGCTGTAGATTGCGATTCATCTGCTTCCACAATCGCCTTTAATTGATCATTGTGGACCAAATTTTCCGGAAGACCACGAGGTTCATTTTTCAAGTCAAAATTCCCAGAACGGAACCGAGCAAACCAATAACGGGTTGTACGTTCGTTTGTACAGTTCTCTCCGTAAACGTCGTTGATGTTACGTGTCGTTTGTGCCGCGTTGGTGCCACGACGGAACTCATATTCCATAATTACACGAAATTTCGAAGTATCCATTATGAGGAAAAATGTTGAAATGTAATGAAAATACAACGCTAATCAATAAAAAAAAGACTGATTTTGTAAATAGAATGTCATATTTTTAAAACAAAATTAATTTGAATTTAGAATTCATAGCCAATCAAAACTTTTTTTTGTTTGAAAAAGCCTGTACTGCAATACGGCAATTTCATAGGTAAAGACCTATTATTTCATTTCCATCCCCCTTAATCTTTTATACTTTTTATATTTAAAAGTCGTAAAAATTGCTGTTTTAAGTTTGACAGCTGTCATCTGTTGGTATTTGCTTTTAAACTTGATTTTAGGTATGTTATTAGATGAGTTATTCGCAAATTACATACTAGTACCTACATTAATAAACCTAGTTCAGATTAGCATTGAAAATGACACGTACCTACTACCTACCTATACCTCCTACCTACATGTATTTTTACGGTCACTGTATTTTCCCCTCCGTTGCTCTGCGCAAGTACATTCGTGTAACTACTGTATGATCGTTAAGCTGTGATATCGGATCCGTTATTCAGGACGGTCTAATTGGCGACTGAATTTCTCGTCCTAAATCGGACTCTGAATTCCGTATCCTTAATTCAGGATGATCTAATAAGCTCTTAATAGGAGTGGGAATCCGCAGTGAGGAAATAAAAAGAAAACAACAGTGGTAAAGTGTAAACATTTATGCGGCTTATTAAGTTTTAAATACAGTCGTTTTATAATACACGATTTTATACTTCGATTCTTGGAGCCGTTAATCTAAAATACATTCGTAAATGCTTCATGGTATGTCATGTTAGTATAGTCTATTTCTTTTAATTTAATTTTTGTCTTTATAATTAATTAATTAAAATAGAAATTAAATATTCCGAATAAAGTTTTTAAAGGACGTCATAGTACAAGCAAGAGTCTAGTTAGCTTCTCACAAATTAATAATAAAAAAGATACATAAATACACGTTCTTTACATTAAAACATCTTAGTTTACTAACAGTGACGTCCTTACATTTCAAGTCTTAGTTAAAATTATTTTAGAGTAAAAACTCTTTCTAACACACAGGTCGAATTGGCAGACGACTTACTGGCCGATTTTAGTCAAAAAAGTCATTATTATCGACAATCGCTTGTAAAATCGAATCGCTACCTCATTGAAATTAGGTTTGCAATTGACAACATTTCAAAATTTTAAGGTACTTACATGTTTTTATAGAGATTATGAAAATTTATCGTTTTTTAGGCAACACGTATTTTTTATTTTCCATTTATTTTCATACATTACTGAGATATTAATTTATTGAAAACGCTTTATTCTAAAAAGACGTAAGTACAAGATATAGGTAAAATATAAGCGATGCCTTTGCTTTGCCTCTTAAAACGTCAATTAGATTTAGATTTTAGATTCTAGATTTTAGATTTTTTTATTTAACGTAAAAAATACTGATCTAAAAAATCTGAAAAAAATATATATGAGTTTAGAACACTAAAATCTCGAAATGGTTTTCTAATTTTAGTACTTTCTCATAATGAAATGTTGTCAATTGTCGATAAAAAACGCTCTGATTAAAATCGACCTGTAAGTCGCCTGCCAAGTCGACCCTTGTAAATACCACATAACTTATAAAAATAAAAATTAATGTGAATTGTTTCTGACTAGTTCAATCAAATAACATTTTACTGGTAAACGTATTGTTTTTTACAAAGTCTTTTTATTTTTAAGTGTAAACAAGTACCTATACAGTTATACAACTGTTTAATAATATACATAATAGAAATCGGTCCCGCGGATTTGCCAAACAAAAAAAAACTAAAGCAATCGGGCTTTTTCAAAAAAAAAAACCTAATATTAATTTATCTATGACAGTAGTTGTTGTTATTTAAATAGTTTTTAAAATGTCATTTTTTTTAACGGGTAGGTAGGTATTCTTATAATATTAAATACTATGCATAATAATAAAAATCAGACTTTGAAAAAGTTGCACCTTGCCGTTTAAAATGGCACAATTGATTTAAAAAAAACGGAAATAATTACAAAGTCACAGTAAGTATATTCTTCGAAAAAGTTACCTGGAAACTGTATAGCCCTACGTGTGGTCTCTTACGCTCAAATTTTCTAAAAAGACTAATTAAAATTAAAAAATTCTCATAAATTATAATTATATATACAGTCCAATTATTACGTAGTTTTACAGTTCATACAAAATTTTAATTAACCTATAATTAAATTGAGTTTATATTCATCTACCTTTTACTAAACGAACAGTTCAAATTCCAGTTTGATTTAGAATAAATGTAAACCACCATAAACTGTGTGATTTATTGCACATTTTATTTATAATAATATTAAAACTTTTTTCATTTAAAGTATAATTTAATAGTACTCAGTAACACATTCACACCACTATCAAAGTAAATAAAAATCAATAAGATTTCATTAAATTCTTACACGTAATAAGATTTGGTGGTGCTTGGATAATATTTACAGCTCTACTAAAAATTACGACTGGACTTAAAATAGAAGTTTTGCTACATAAAGTTATTTTATATTACATCAATTTATAGTAACTTTCAATGGCTTAAGCTTCCAAGCTTAATTATTAGGAAATCTCTTGAATTGAACAACAAGCATAGCCCGATTTGAATAATCTCATTAAAAAAACGCTATTATTCGTTGCCTAGAACTTGGCTATGTTCCTACGTGCCCAAAGCCAATAAGCCGTTCACAGGAAATTTAACTTTAATGTTAAGAGTTAAATTTTGCAATGGCTTGCAGCATTCCGATTTTTCTCAATTAGTTTAAGTTAGTTCTCTCTGAAGGGCTGAGCAAATATCTCGTTCAATAGCTGCTGATATTCTTCCGCATTATAAAGGTAGTCTTCATCGTCTAGTACTCCAGTTAGATTGTAGCTGAAAATGTTAAATACAATTACGTTTATGAAAACATACTGCTCAAAAGAAAATAGAGGCCACCATATGATTTTCCATACAAAAGAGCTAAGTTCTGTAAGGTATTTTTCTGAAAAATTCAATCTGAATTTATTTGAATTTGATATTGTTCGAAAGCTGTAATAGTCAACTTGCCGACTTTTTTTTCGAATTTACTATATAATTTCTCCTATTTGGCGTGTGTTAAAAATTGAGTTTCATACTTATAATTTTTCAATTCTGATACATAACGAATAGGAGAAATTATACAGCAAATTCGACAGTAAAGTTCGCAAGTTGACTATTTGAATTTATCAGAATAACTACCTTTCATAACTTAGCTCTTTTGTATGGAAAATCATACAGTGGCCCATATTTTCTTTTGCAAAAAAAATATTGTTATAGGGACTTTTTTAACTTCCCTTTCGTCGGCGGGCTGTAAAAAGCTCGTAGGTAAGTTGCAAATTTAGTAAAAAATTTCTTTGAGTTGTTTTTCGTGAGAAAACCTCGTAGTTAATACATTATAATATCTACGTCAAAGAAACTCAGATTCGCTATTGCTGTAAATGAGAACTTCGTGAAAAATTTTCACTTTGTTGTTTTTTGTATCTCCTGTAAAATTTGGAGTAATGCACATGCGAGATTTTCACAGCCCGCCGAAGCTTTGTAGAAATATTGAATATCGAAGTATTAATTATGTTAAAGAAGAATTTCGCAAGTTATTTTAAAACAAAGGAGCACTTATTATTAAATCTGTTATTAAATATTGGTAATTATCTGAATATCTTGAGGTTGAATATAAAGAAGGGTCATACAGGGTTGTACCACCCTAGAAATACTAAAGTAATATGGTTTCTTTGCATTATTCATTTGTCTTTTTAAAGTTCAATATTTAAAATAATAACAACAGAATCAGAATCAGATCTATAATCTGAAAAATGGCTCAGATTTAAGATTTCTATCCTTCATACATAACGAAATTATAAGAATGCAAAAGTTTCAATTTCCCTACCTTTAGGGGATTGGTTTCTATTTTATTGGATTTTAGTTACGATTACGTAACGAATGAAGGACATGAAAACTGAGCCATTTTGGTTCAGTTTTTTTTTTGCCTCACATAACATACAAGGACTCGGCATCTAAAGGTTAATCAAGTAAAGTATTATACCTGGATATCTCTCTTTTCTTTCTAAAACTCCCATTGGAAGTTGCTTCGATACATAAAACAGCAAACTGGTTGCTGCAGGAATGTCTGATGAAATAAAAATTAAAAATATGTCAACATGTTTTACTTCATTTCTTTAATGGTAAGGCAAACGAAGTTTTTTTGTCAGACACAGTGTTTTTACATTCATAAAAATATAATATTCTCGTCTATACCTATATTGAAATGTTCAGGACATTTCAATATTGTAATGAATGACATTAGTTATTCTAACTATATTGTCGCTATGTGAACTGTTGGTTTAATTTCAAACAAAAATAATTGTATGCATATTTTTAATTAATAATAACAGAACTTTAGTTATAGAAATCGGTGACAAAGAAGGCATTACAAAATCCAAGATACCAAAAAAAATATTTAATAATAATTTACACTTATTGCACACGAACAGAAAATTAGATGGAGAAAGTAAAACAATCACTAAAAAGAAACTAGGAATAAGTACAAAAATCTATCTTCAGAAGCATAAGATTCAAGTGCAATGTTTTTTTAGTTTGATTGCTTGTTTTTACCAAGCAATAATCAATAACAATAATAGAACATTTTTATGATAAACATAGCATTTTCTTTAGTCAAATACTGTTCCTTAATGGGATAGTATTTAAACCTTAAACAGTGTGCTAATGGATCTAATACGTCCGAAGAATCAAGCAAAGATATTTTTATAGGTTTTGACCTTACCTCTCCTGTGAGAGTAGTCTATGAGAATAAAGAGAAGCAGCCATCCCTCTCCTGGTAGGGTCATTGGTTTGCCACTCATCGCAGAATGTGTCCAATGCCCTTTCTCCACTTGCATGAGAACCATGCCATAATATCTTTTGGGGCCTGTTGGAAGAGATAAAAAAAGTTATAAGGAAAATCTGGTAAAGAGAAGTCCTTGTATGTCCTGTCGATTCAAATAACAACTTTTTCAGATTATCAAACAGTGGACTTTTGATATGGACAAATTTATTATCCGTGGCAATGAAAGAAAATTAAATAATGTATTATTTTATTTTACCTAATCTCTTGCATGTAATCAGACAAAACTGTTTATCAAAAGATATCATATCAAAATTTCTAACAATTTTTTTTTTTATAATAACTGCTTAACACTTTTATGATTTTAGGGTCCGTATTTATAACGTTGAGAGCTGTTTTGAGATCATACTTGAGATGATTTTCTTATAGGAACAGCATCTCAGGTATGATCTCAAGATAGCTCTCAACATTGACAGCCGTTTTTGTTGTTGAGTAAAAAAATAGAAAGTCAGATTTACCAGTGGGAATCAGTCATAATATTCTTCCCGTTGAAGCTGTAAATTCTCGGCGAACCGGCGATAATCCCGCCGTTACCATCGAATATGTCAGAAAACGATTTGAACAAAATGTCTCCTTGTGTGTTTACGATTGGCAAATGTCGGTCCGAGTAACGCACTATTGTGTCCAAGTTTTGTATTCTGAAAAAAGATAGCAGTTTAAAAACAAACGATTTCATGCAAATACACCTGCAAGAACTTCTGCGAGAACTTACACTGACAGCCTGTCACACAGTAGCTTATGAACGCGTGACAAACTGACGCCAGTGAATTTGCTATTAGTTAACACTTGTAAGTTACTGTCTGACAGGCTGTGGGATACTTCTTGCAGGTGGAAACCCGGCCTTACAAAATTTCTTGCCGTTTCGATATGTCGATCAAATGTATGTAACTTTGAGTCCAGCAAACCGTGAGCTTCCCAAACAAACGTAATACCAAAATTATTTTTAATTTGAGCATAATTAACACTTCTTGTGATGTTATTCGGATTAAGACAGTATTTGTCTAGGGTTCTGTTTAAAAAAACAACAAAATACTTAAGTACCCTATTCAAAATAAATGCCAATTAATTTTTTTCATATAAAACTGTAAATCGCAATAATTTATATTTGATTTAGTATTTTGGATTTTTATTTAATAGAAACCTAGACAAGTACTGTTTAAATCCGATTATCATCACAAGAAGAGTTGATTATGCTCAAATTGCAAATCATATTGGTATTACGTTTGTATGGGAAGCTCACTGTTCGCCTGAGCCTTAAATGGGAAGACAAAAAAAAGGAATAACAGTAAAGGAAATATACAAGATACCTATTTTTTTGTAAAATCTGAAATACTGTTTTAGTTTTATGTAAAGAAGAAAGGGTGTATTTGCTCCATTTTATCAATCTGAAAGATTGATCTTGAAAGGCGTACCAAACTGCTTACCTACTTGTGATGAAAGCTGTGAAAGTGCCCCTTAAGCCAGCCCTCTTAGCTTGTCTGTAACAGGCGTAGTTGGCTCGTCGGACTCCGTGCATGTTACCGGACAGAGGATCATTGAGAGCTGCTAAACGAAGCTGTTAAGCAAATGAATTACATTTAATAACACAGATTTGAAAGTGAAGATGTAAAATCTTTATTAAAAAAATAAAAAATAAAATATTTTACAAAACTTGCAAATTTCTTGGTCAACCTTAAAGCTATTGTTTCCTAGGATGACGGTGCCGTCATATAGCGGCGTAGAACGTTGTCTATGTAAACAATACGGCGCGGTTTCTGACGTTACAGTGTCGCTATATTGTTTACATAGACAACATGCAAAGCCGCTATATTACGGCTGTAATATGACTTATTATGACCTAGGAAACCCTAGCCGTCTTTATCTTCTATCCAAGTATCATTCCTAATGTAATCTAGCTATATTTTAGCATTCTGCCTCTTCATTCGTCCCTTAGACCTCACTGTTTTGACATCAGCCATTTTTAACATCCCCTCTGCTGGGGCACAGGCCTTCCTTATGGGAGGATGGACCATAATAACCCACCACACCGGCCCAATGTGGATTGGTGGGTGTTAACGACTGCAAATGCAGCCTCCAACAGCTTAGCGTGCCGAAGCACGGAGGAACTCAAATTAAAATAATTTTGGTCACGTATCGAGCTCCTCTGTATAAATTAGTAAAGACCAACCTAGAACTTTCATAATTTCCAATTAGAAATCTGCCTCGAGATTCATTTTATAATTTGCTGTCGGTAGAACAATACAAGATTAGAAATGCAATCACGGCGTACACCAATTAAAGTAACTTATTCAGGACTTGGAAGTTATTGCTTCGATCAACTATGCAGAGTACGCTTGAATATAACTTAAGCGAGACTTGCAGTTAATTGAGTGCAGACTATGGTTGTGACGTAGCTTTGTAGTTTAGTTTGTATAATATCCAATTTCGTATGATCGAATGCATAGTTACCTACTAATATATCGGGTCATTCTGAACTTACCATCAGAATTTCAAGGATGTGTCCAGTAAATGAAACTAAACAACTTTCTCTAAGAAACATGTGTCGAATTTGGCCACAAAATTTTGTTCATCCCATACTAAATTGATCACGTGATCTCGTTGATTTGTATGGATAGTCGATTCTTTTTTTACATATTTGGCTACGTGTTCCTTAGAGAAAGTTGTTCAGTTGAAAGGACTGAATACATCCTCAAAATTTGAATGGTACAAAATGACCCTGTATATTTCAAAACAATTTGTTATGCCAAATTCAAGAGTGATTTACACGGTCACCAATTTATGGTCGCAAAATACGATATTTACTAAACCATTTATAATAATTAGTTCCCGACCTCTCATGGTCGCTAACCACTAGGTTAATCGGTTGGAGGTCGGTTGGAGATATTGTAGCTCACGATTTAAAATCGCCTACAGTCAGAGTGAAACGAAAAGCGTATGTAGAAAACTGAATCTTTTTCTAGATTCCTGGTGCATATAATCCTCGTATTTTTATGGGTGTTCTCTTTAGACCAGCTTCAATATTTTACATTAGTTATAAAGGTTTCATACTTACACTAGGGCCGTTAGACGGAGGCGAGTTTTCCACCAAGTTCGAAATGGGTGGTACGTGCACCAGACTGGCTGCTGGCATCGGCAGAGTAGCGGGTGGTGGCGTGGGGATCGCAGGCGCAGAATGGGTCACTAAGGACCCTAACTGTGGAACGAATAAAGACTATTTTGGGAAAATCATCATATCAGCCGCACGACACCCACTGCTGGGTATAGGCCTCCCCCAAGGATCTCCACGACGATCAGTCCTGCGCTGCCCGCATCCAGCGGCGTACCGCGACCTTCACCAGATCGTCGGGCCACCTTGTCGTGGGCCTACCCACGCAGCGTCGTCCGGTGCGCGGTTGCATTTCCAGAAACTTTCCGCCCCAACGGCCTTCGGTTCTTGAGAAAATTGTTTGGTGGAAATGCTGCGCCAAGGCCGGACACGGCGGCAGCACAAAATTTGCTACTTTACTATAGTAAAAATTAACTTACGGATACGTATTGCCATCCTGAGTTGACTTTGACCAAAAGAGCTTGCTCTTCTACAACGTACGCCAATGAGCCCACAGGGCTTGCCGACGCCAACTAGAAAGTTGAACCTTATTGAATTGTAAAATACATTTTCAGGATTTAACAAAATATAACTTGCATTGATTTCTGTTAAAAAAGTAATAGTTTTTAGAGTGTCAATGTCCTAATTTGTATACATTTTACAGACGTGACTATACAAGTATTTTTTTAATGTTACCCTTAACATTTCTTCTGTAGTCTGGAAGACAGCTGCTCCAGGTATTGTTCTGCTAACATTTGAATCATCTGCGTGTGCGCTCGTCCCATGGTTACTTTGTGCAAACACTGCGGAAAATGAAGTAAATTTTCATAATAGCTGTTGTATTTTAATTTTCTCAGGTTTACGAGATTTCCTTATGGGTAGATAACATCGGAATAAGATCTACCGACTGCCTTATCGAGCTATTATCACAAACAAAGCTCCTCCTATCTCCTTTCACAATACTCTTTGCTTATTTAAAAACTAAGATAAGAATTAACTAAATTAAACGTAAGCTGAGATCGTAATAAGTGGTACTAAAATCTTAAGAGCACTTAATGTCCAAAAGGCGTAAAATACGTTTTTTTGAAATCAGCTTTTGTAGAGAGATAATGTCTCAAGTCAATAAGAAAGTTTTACTTATTCATTTTAAGCATTATGGATTTAGTGGTAAAGTATCGTATCTTACGTTTCAGTTAAAAAGGGAACCACTCTACACAATGCAAAAAGGATCAAAGGAAAAAATAGGGAGTTATAAATTCATCCTTTTCTGTGGGTGGGTTAAAAACTGCAAAAGCGTGGAAAAGGATCTTAAAATGGAATCTCGCGCTATTTTTAATGAAAATTCTAGTGATCCACTTACCTCCTCTATCTTTGTCTTTGAGATCTTTCAACTCCCTTAAAGCTTTTAGCTCATCAAGGGGACTCTTCATAACTGCAGTCCGGCAGCGTGAAATATGTATAAAGTGAAATGTACAAACAGTCCGACGCCATGACAGGAAACCGAATGGATTCAATTAATTAAGTACCAACCTACCAAATTTAGTTTTATAATTTTGGCCTATTTATGGATTTAGTAGTAAAGTATTTTGCGAATAGATCCTTTTGCTACTAAGCCTTTGGGTTCAACAATTTTGCCTTTCAAGAGGCTGTAGTTAGAAAAGCTTGCAGTGATAACAAAGACTTCTATGTTGTATATAACGGTGGAAATTAATCCACTATGAATATGCATAAGTATAATTATGTAAAGTATGACCAGATAGCATTCTCGAAGTTACCAAAAAAAATTTGGCTGTCAACTTTTTATATTGCTTATTCAAATACTCGTATTTCAAGTCACGTACTTTAAAACGACCTTTGATCTCGAGATAGGGCCTGTCGAACAAATATTTGAACACATAGTATAATCCTGACTAACCTGGTCTACCGTACAGTTTAGTATTTCCATGTACATGTTCTTCATGATAATTGGATCCTGGTTCTCCTTTGGGTCCTACTATTGAAGCACCTGGTGCTCCCGTCGGGCCTGGTGGTCCTGGTGGGCCAGGAGGTCCAGGTGGCCCAGGGATGTAACGAACGGGCTCTGATACGGCGCTTGGAGGTCCAGGGGGCCCTGGGGGACCTTTCTCTCCGGGTAATCCTGGGATACCGTCGTACCCACGGTCTCCTTTATCACCTTTAAGCTGTGGAAAAGGGGTTTCAGAAAATTTTTGTAAAGCTAAAATTGCTAGCATTATTGGTGATTTCAATTATTTTACTCTTACTTATACGTAATTTTAAGCGTTTTATTATTAATACTTTATTATATTGGTTGTGTTGAAACCTATTGTGTTGGATAGACAAGGCAAAATTACGTAGAACCTCCACTCACAGAGTTTCGAACACATTCAGAGGGCCTATGCAAACAGCGGCGATGGAACATCGCAAAAACATGAGACACTGAAACGTTTTAACATTAACTAGAACTATTTGTTAACCCCTAAAGACAAATGAAAGTTCTTAGCAGACAATGTCGAGGACGTTCGCTTGTTTATAATATTTGTAGGATAGTACATAGGTAGGATGGCATCGAGAATGTCAGAAACGGCAAAATTAGACATCACCTATTTTTTAAAGTTAAAACAGATATCTGGTAAAGTCATCAAATAAGCTGAAAAATAAATAACTTATCTGAAGCAAATATCGAAACTAATGAAACAGCCTACATACCTAATTATATGTAGACAATCTATTAAGTTAAATATAACTAAAAACATAATTTGAGTGATAAAAATGAAGCAGGTAATACCGATTGAATGGCATTGAATTTAAGGTCATCACCAGGATGGAATACAACAAGTAGGTAATGTAGATTATTTAGATTTGTATTGTATGTGTGATTAGATTAATTATTTAAAGCAAAGCAAATATATATTTTATAAAACTTGTTTTAAATATATTTATAGCTACACAAAGCCCTAGTATAGTTTTAGTCGACCAAACGTGAACATTACAGGTGAATTTGTTTGATGAAAGCCTTGAACTCGTAAACTATTTTGAGCAACGTTTAATGTCATCAATATCTTGATGAATGAGAAAATTAATTAGAAACGACACTAATGTTTTGTTTTAAATTATTCTGAAATTCTCAATTAAATATTATTATGTACTTAGATACATTTAGAATTTAAGAATAATAAAATTTGTGTAGAACGTAATCTTTGTTGCATGATAAGGATACCTATAGACCGTGGAATTGTGACATCACATAATGGCAGATTTGACATTTTGGCTAAAAAAAACATTTGAAGCAAGCAAGTTTCTCTTTGTGAGACATACAATTACACCCAGGAGCAAAACAATACAGAATAATACATACTTAATTATTCCTTACATCAAAATATATCAATAGTTCGTAAACAAATCAGAAGTGCCAACGTTCTCGTGTTTATTTTTACCCAAATCTACGTCATAGCTTCCACGGTTTATTACCATAATAGGAAAGACCAAGATATATCTATTATGAAAGGTAAATAAATAATAATAAAACAATGTTGTCTCTCGATATCATTTTTTTTATCATCTAATCTTAACTCCAGTGAACTGACCGTCATTGCTTCGACAAAATAAATATATTTAATTGTATAATGAGCCAGTCAGTTCGGATCCGCACGACCGACTGTGATATCGTGTGTGGTGTTATTGTGTTGTGTTATACAAAATAGGACAATGATTTTCGTAGTTTTAGTTGTAGTTATCCTAGCAATTTTATATTATTATGGAACAAGGACTTTTGATTATTGGGAGAAAAAAGGTGTTAAACATGAAAAACCATTACCATTTGTAGGTAATAATTTAAAGCAGTTCATGCAAAGAGCGAGTATGGCAATGATGGCTACAGAAACTTACAGAAAATATCCAAATGAAAAAGTTGTTGGATTCTATTCAGGGACAAGACCAGAATTGGTTATAAGAGATCCGGAATTAGCGAAACGGATTTTGGTCACCGATTTTCAACATTTCTACGCCAGGGGTTTCAATCCACATAAGAAAGTTATAGAGCCACTTTTGAAGAATATTTTTTTCGCTGATGGAGATCTTTGGAGGTTGATAAGACACAGATTTACGCCTGCTTTCAGTACAGGAAAATTAAGGGCAATGTTTCCTCTTATCACAAAGAGAGCAGAAAAGCTTCAGATCATTACTGAGGATATTATAACCAGAGATCATTATGACGCTCGCGAACTTATGGCGCGGTACACAACAGATTTTATTGGTGAATGTGGTTTTGGTATTAATATGGATTCACTAAGCGATGAAAACTCTCAGTTCAGAAGACTGGGCAAAAGGATTTTCCATCGGAGTTTCAGAGATGCTGTGTGTGCTGCACTAAAATTAATGTTCCCTGAGATGTTCAAACATTTAAGATTTTTGGATTCGGAGCTAGAAACAACAATGTTACACTTGTTTCGAACTGTTGTTAAAGAAAGGAATTACAAACCGGCTGGAAGAAACGATTTCATTGATTTAATGCTGGAGTTAAAAGAAAAAGGAGATTTAGTTGGCGAATCTATTGAAAAAAAGAAACCTAATGGCGAACCAGAAACAGTGAAAATGGAACTGAGTGAGTTGTTGATGACAGCACAAATGTTTGTATTTTTTGGCGCCGGTTTTGAAACATCATCTACTGCTTCAAGTTACGCATTACATCAATTGGCGTTTAATCCAGATTGTCAAGAAAAAGTTCAAGCTGAAATTGATACAGTGTTGGAAAAGTACAACAATATTATAACGTATGAAGCTATTAAAGAGATGTCTTATCTAGAAATGGCATTTTATGAGGCCATGAGAATGTATCCTTCAGTGGCATATTTGATAAGAATGTGCACGTCTAAACAGTACACTTTCCCTGAGATTAACTTGACGATCGATGAAGATGTCAAAGTTGTGTTTCCTATTCAAGCAATACATATGGATGAAAAATATTTCCGCGACCCAACAAAGTTCGATCCCGAGAGATTTAGTTTTGGTGCTAAAGAAGACATTAAGAACTTTGTGTTTTTGCCTTTCGGAGAGGGGCCCAGAGCTTGTGTTGGTAAGTGAATTGAATATAATTTAATCGTTTAGCCCAATTTTATTTTACTATAATTTTACTATAAGATAAGTAATTAAAAAGTTGTTTTAGCAACAGTTTTGCCGATAAATCAGCAATATTTACGTTAATATAATGCTTCGGGCGTATCAGTTTGCTGAACTTTGAACTTTATAAACATTTTTCATTAATATTAATACTAATTGAATTTTAATAAGAACGTTTTTAAGTCGATTGCAAGTTTTTTTTTGTAATGGCTGTGTTATTATCATAGCAGTAAAATAGGTGAATAATTGGTTAAGTATTATCGTAATATTTGCAGGAGCAAGGTTAGGGCAGATGCAATCCATGGCTGGCATAGCAGCAGTTCTGCAAAAGTACTCAGTGGAACCAGCAGCATGTAGTGTCCAAAACCCACTGCCAGATCCAGCTGGTATTGTATCGGAAGGATTTGTTGGAGGACTGCCATTGAAATTCAAGAGACGAAGTCGGCCTTTAACTAGATAACAGAAAGGTAGTAAATAAACAATATATGTGATCCATCCTCCATCCATCCATAAATAACCCCAGTTATTGTTGTTTATTACCCTTAACTAGTGTCTGTCATGTTCAAATTTTACAAAGTTGTATATAGATAATTTTAAAAGTTTGTGATGATCAAGATGTTCCCCAGGCATGTGTAATCGTACCTTTCTTTTTATGTATACTAAAATAATTATGTTATGATATTTTTCCCTTTAGAATCACCATAGTTACAGAAGTAGGAATTAAAAAAAAAAATTTGTTCAAATGATTGTTGTCCGGAAATATTTATTATAATTATATGTTATTAATATTATCATATAATATTATATTTAAGAAATATTATTATCAACGTAACGTTGATAAATGGCGTTCCATTTTTATTAAAAGCGAGTGTTTAAATTATCTATATCAATGTTAAATCAAATTAGAAGAGCATCCTTAAAAAGGTGTTTTATTTCAAATTAGAAGGACCCGTCGCGCTTGTATATCTTCTTAGCGTAAATAGTTAACTTTTTTATCATAACAATATGAATATTTATCCTGTGAACCCGAATGCCAAGAACTCTATTTTTAAAATCATAATGAAACGAAAAATAAGCCAAAACTTTAAAAACTCTGATACTACATAATATATCGCAGAAACAGATAATGAGCAAATCTATCTTGATTGATTGATCAATAGGTATTTGAAGTTATAGGTATTTTTTCATCCTTACCGCCACTTTTTTGAGCCATCTTGTACTCTTTACAAAAAGGCACTGTGAACAGCGTGAACTATGAACTATCAGCTATATCAAAGGTTTTGACCTTCATCATCTATACAGTTTTGATTTTTATTGATAAATCGGTATTATTTCCAGGTTATATTAAGGATTCTGTAGAAAGTCTACAGAAGTATAATATAAGAAGTAGAATATAAATCTAGGTATAAAAATAAATAAATGATAATATAAAATAATATTATAATTTAGATTGGGGAGTTATAATCAACATTTTTGGGTAGTCGTGTAACAATAAAAAAGAAAGTAGGTAATGATGTTTATTTTACGAAAGAGCTTTGTTTTTCATATAATTTATCATCATAATCTGGATAACCTTGAACTCAAGCAAGGTTTATCATGATGGACGAGAAATATGTAAGTATTTGTGAACCATTATCGATGGCAACAGCGTCATCCTTGTTTTATTCTAAATTTATTCGTATTTAGCAATCATGATTAGGTATATATTTTTATTCATACAAGTAATTAAAGTAAAACAAATATTTTAATAAAATATCTGATCAAAGAAAAAAAGAAAACGATAGACTTAAATAAATTTAAAGAAACAATAAAATGGCTGTGACATACGGACGGACAGATAGACAGACAGACATGACGAATCTATAAGGGTTCCGTTTTTTGCCATTAAGGCTACGGAACCCTAAAAAAGACTGTAGCAACTTTTATTCAACTGTAGACATATTTGAGAAGTATTTTAGTTTTTTAAGTACGCATGTTTGAATAGCGACCGCCTGCGACTTCGTCTGCGTGTTCAGTTATTTATCAATCCCTCGGGATCAGTACTTGTTTCAGGATAAAAGATACCCTATGCCCTTTTCTCACCTAACAACGTGTATGCAAAATATCATGATGATCGATTGAGTATTTAAAACGTGAAGGTGTGTTACGCCTTTGAACAAACTGACTCTCTCATTTATAATATTAATAAGGATTAATTTAGTATCGCACCTAACACGGGCGTAGCCAGGGGGGGGGGGGGGGGTTTGGGGGTTCAAACCCCCCCCGAAATATACAATAGGCATCATCTATTTATTGATCTATAACATTAAAATAAAGTTTGGCAAGGCGAGGAGTATAATTATTATACATATTAACATTTTGAATTTGCCGCGCTGCCATCTGTCACCGATCATTTGAATTACACCCACCGCATCGCATTCGGTAATTTTCGTATGTTTTCGTGCACCGCTCGGCTGTCGCCAGTCAACAGTCAGCAGCAGCACCGATTACCGCGAAAATAATTTAGTGGGTAGGTCAAGGGTAAGTATACATACATATTCTAGCGTGCGTGCCGGACTGCAGTGAACGAAGTATTTTGTCACTTACTTGTAAGTAAATGAAAATATCTAAAAAAAAATGGGCCAATTTAATAGATCACATTTGACATCTGTCAGTCCATAGTGTGATTTGGTAAGTAAATGGTAAAGCTTTCTTACGTGATTATTTATACCTTTATGGTATAAATAATCACGAAAGAAAGCTTTACCATTTACTTACCAAATCACGTATTATTATTAAGTTTTGGCATCCCGAGGTAACCTCGGCGAGGTTAGCAGACAACCAGCCTACATGCCTTATGATAAAGGAGTAACAGATAAGATCGGCCACGTTTTACGTGAATACTCTGGACCGACAGTTTACACTCCAGGCATAAAGGTCAACAACATATTTGGGTTCACCGAAGGATGTCACACCACACCATTACACTACAGATCACAAGATTAGCGGATGAAACGAATTAAAAATCGCGGCCGTTTTATTCCAATATAGACATTCAAGAGTACAAGATTAATGGATGAAACGGGTGAAACTAACTGAAAATCGCGCTGCGCGGCTGTTTTTTTTTCAATAGACAGGCAAGATCACAACTTACAAGATTAGTGGATAAAACTGACTAAAAATCACGCTGCGCAGCTGTTTTTTTTCTCAATAGTTAGACAAGATTACAACTTACAAGATTAGTGGATGAAACTAACTAAAAATCGCGCTGCGCGGCCGTTTTTTTTATAGACAGGCAAGATCACAACTTACAAGATTAGTGGATGAAACTGAATAAAAATCACGCTGCGCGACCGTTTTTTTTTTCAAAAGACAGGCAAGATCATATCTTACAAGATTAGTGGATGAAACTGACTAAAAATCGCGCTGCCCGGCCGTTTTTTTTACTATTTACAGGCATTTAAGTAACATTTTTAATTTTAAATAAGTATTTATTTCTCCGAGCGGTCCTCTAATGCCCATGGGTTCATTTAATAAGAATATACCTAAATGTCATTTCATTTACATTGTTGTAGTTTTATTTTCTTAAAACCCCCCCCCCCGATACAGAATTCTGGCTACGCCCGTGGCACCTAATAATTACATTTAGTATAATCACTTACCATTGCGATATCGATCAAATTGATACCAGGATCGCCTTTTTCGCCTTTAGGTCCAGCTGGACCAGGAATCCCTGGTGGCCCGAGAGTTCCAGGACGCCCCTAATAACATAATCCACATTATCACAAAATTCACTATACTAGAAAACATTTGGACACGTCGCGTTGGCTGCCCTAAACCAAATTCAAGTAATCTCATTCCAGACAAATTTTACAAGAGACCTTAAAAACGTTATGTACTTATTGTTATATTAAAAAAAAAATCAGCACACTAAAATGTTAAAATTTCATAGTAAACATTAGTTTTAGAAACCAAAACCCATGAATTATAATTTTGTGAGTAATCTCACCTTAGAATTCTTCAGTAGGCATATAAAAGGAAAGTCATATCAATAGTTATTAAACATACCATATCAAAAAAATGCACATGCAAGGTAACAACAATTGATGAGCATACATCACAAGGTAATACGATTCAAACTTTATAACTTTTGTGAAGTTAGCCACTAATGCGCGTAGCATGGCATGCCCCACCACACGACACGACTCTTTCACACACATCCAATTTGTGTTTGTCATTCGTTCGGAATGTTTACAGAAGGGATAAACTTTGAATTGTATTAAAGCCAGAAAAAGTTACTAGTAACTGTAGGTAGATGGTACGGACGTGTAATGCAGATAAATGATGATCATGTGGTCAAAAAACCAATACGCGTCCCAGAGCCCAGAACACAAAAAAGGCCGAGCCTGCCCTCCTGCGTCGGTAGACTAGTATAACCGGGACGCGATATTAGAAATGCCTGTGGGGTAGAGACACTGCCTGCTCTGTACCGCTCTGGGTTTTTCAAATTAATAACGTCGAAAAAGCCTGTGTGTTTCAGAGCACCGCTTGCTCTGTATCACGCGGGGTTTTTCAACAAAAAAATTAATGATATCATCCTAAAAAGCCTGTGGAACCTTGCGCTGTGATCCACAGTGATTTTCTAAATATAAATACCCCGAGCGATACAGACGCGTAAGGCACTAAGTATCGTGGAACTTGGATATTAAACTAAAATATCAAATCTCTCTTATCAAAAAAATTTTTAACTCGTCAAAATAACATGGGACATCATTTATTTTTGGTAGGTCCTTTTAGAAAAAAATCCCCAAAGAACAGCTATTTTATCGTAATTTGCAAAATTTCTCGAAAACGGCATAGCACAATGAAACTTTTCATTTACCTACCTTACCTAAAAATGTGTGTAATGTGTGTAGGGAATTGAAAATATCCTACCTTAAATAATATTAATTGAGAGTTTTACAAAAATTGATATTTTTATAAAAGAAAAGTATTTTGTTAGTTTTTCGCAATTTCCGAGTGCAATAACTAACAGCCGAACGTTATTTCATTTTTTTTATTTCGTTTGATAATGTTTGTACTACAGTCAACAGCACATCAGATTTAGACTATAGGTACTTGACCTTGTGACCGCCTTTATGCCGTATAAAAGCTGTTTTGCAGTTCAACTGTTTAACTTAACGTGCTGTCTTGTATACCCACATCAAAGAGTACTTTTGTAATATAGGAAATAAAGAATCTTGCTGGCTTTTTCTGTTAATAAGAAAGTTATAATCACTGATTATGTATTTTTTGTCTTTTTTTTAATATTCTTTATTTGTAACAAAAATATTAATGAAAAAATAATAAATCGAAATGAAAAACACATTAAGTATCACATAAATATTACTTATGTCAGATTAGTGATACAATAAAACATAATTAGGTATTGTTTATTAATTATCCAAGAAACTTGAAAATGCGCTCTATCAAGCTACCGCCCGCGACGTTTTTAGGAACCAAAGTCTGCTATATTTTAATCCAGGTTAAAAAAAAACTATCTGTGTGCCTTTCATCCCAATCCATCCCATTTAGCATAGCCTGCCATTTTTATGGGTTTAAGAGAAAAAATATTTTAACATACACAAGAAATTAATATTAATAGTAGGATAAACTAAAAAAATATACCACTTTAATAAAAATATCGCTAGTATGACCATAAATCACTATTTTAATATTCTACATAATTTACCGAAACATGAAGAAGGAATACTTTAACCACAACTGTAATTTTCTTAATTGTCTGTGTTCCACAGGCTTTTTACGGTGATATTATTAAATTTTTAGTCGAAAAACCCCGCGCGCTCCAGAGCAAGCGATGCTCTGAAACACATAGGCTTTTTCTAACGTTATTAGTTAGAAAAACCCAGAGCGGTACAGAGCAGGTAGTGTCTGTGCCCCACAGGCATTTCTAATATCGCAACCGGGACTATTAAAAAGAAACATTTGCCCGATCTGACAACCCAGCACAGATCGTCCTGGTGAAGCCGAATAAGGAAGGCCCGTTAAAGGTTGAATTAGGCAAAGGAAAAGAAGAAGATGATGGTTCCAGCACAGAATTTATAGTAGTACTAAACTCACAGAAGCCCATCCGCGCGAGGACAGACAAATAATAAGCTGAGTACTCTCGCTGCACGGCAATAAAGTACAATTTCAAATTGCACAGCACAGAGCGCTGCGTGCCTATTATTATAAGCACTTCTGAAGCGCTTTTCTTTCTGTCGCGTAGCTCTGTATTTACCGACACATGACATCCCTCGTGCGCTCGTTCGACTGAGTTAGCCGTGAGCAGTAGGTTAACCTACTGCTACTACATTAAAGTAAAAGTTTACGCGCGGAGTAAAACTCCCCAGAGGCCGTATTACAAGCTCTTAAATCCTGTCAGGTTTATAAATTGCTGTTGTGACATCTCTTTCTCGTCGTATAGCAAATAAAAGAGATAGATTGATAGCCAGTCAGAAAACTGCCTGGAAATAAGAGGTCATAATACGGCCCCTGATACTACTATAAAACTGGCTGTATAATATGAGAAGGGAAGGAACGTACCATCCAACCTGGTAGGCCGATTTCACCCTTCTCGCCAGGTTTCCCTGGGGGGCCTGGGATGCCTGGCAGTCCTTGGAGCCCTCGAGGGCCTAATGGCCCTGGTCTCCCTCTTCGGCCTCTTAAGCCTGGCTCTCCCTTGTCACCCTAATGAGGGATAATATTTTTTTTTGTAAATCTCACACATTAAAAAAATATTATTAGATTTTAAGGTACTTAACATAGATTGAACATATTAAGAATTTAAGGCAACTAGTGTTACCAAAGATTGTTATAAATTTTTCATAAATTGTTTGGAAAATACCATAGGTACCTTTGGCCCAAAATAGCTTAATTTGCAAATTGACACTCATATCATATTTTATATAATGTTATAACAAAATATAACAGATATTAAAGAGAACATACCTTAATTGTGATTAAATCCGAACCAGGAGACGTCATACTGATAGGTCCAGGAGGTCCCCTCTCTCCTCTCTCTCCTTTTAGCCCAGGAGGGCCTGGCGTGCCGGTAAGACCTGGTAAGCCTGATGGGCCGATGTCCCCCCGGTCACCAGGCTTGCCATCTTTGCCAGGGAACCCAGGGGGCCCGTCATTTCCTCGACTACCTTTTTCACCCTGTTTCATTGATAAAACATACACATTTTAGGGTTGACTCATGTCCAGAATCAAAATAACAGTAGACAGAGTTATTGATAAATGGTATAAATAAATAAACGACCACCTACAAATGTCAATATATTTATTCAAATATTGAGCAAAACTTAACATCAATAAATTGAGAAAACAGAATTCAAATTAGGTTATTACATAATAAAAATATACGACGGATTTTAAAAATAATTTGTAATAATATATTTAAATGTCCATTGTAAAATTTATACCTGGTATTTAAAAATTAAAACTATGAACCCGGAAGAAAATATGCCAATATGGCAACAAGTTTTGTAAGTAAAAAATTGCACTTAACAACAACTTGAATTAGTCAGAGACGACCTTCGAATAACATTTTGATGAGATAAAACCCTAGTGAGAAATAACTTGTTCTGTTAGTTATGAGTACTTCGCTTGCCGCGAAAATTGTTTATACTTATTATAACACTGCAGATTGTGTTGTTAATACCACAGTACATATATAACTTATATATGTACTGTGTTAATACTGTAAAGCACGCGCCATTTAGGTCAAAGGCCACGCATGAGTGTAAAAATGGCATTTATGACAATGACGACAACGACGACAGCGACGCCTTTGATGAAGTGCTACACTAAATTCATTAATTATCGACTTTATTAGAGAGACATTTAATTGTTATTACACATTTTAATACGTATCAATACTTGATTCGTAATATTGTTATTATGTATATTATATACCTTGACCGACGGCACATCGGATTATACATGTTACACAAGATTTAGATAAGATGGTGGTAGCTAGCCAGGCGGACTTAAAATAAGCCCTACCACCAACCAAATCAAGTAAATATTGTACCCCCTCATATGGATTGAACCTGGGACGCAGGCTGGATGCAGGTGTCCCAGGTCTTACTTTGGTGGGCAAAACCCTAAGCCACAGAGGCGGTTAATTTGATGATTAAATTGATGTGCTGTCTATTAAGTGCTGTGTACTGAAATACCGTTACTAATTAAGTTACCTTTTCCCCTTTGTCGCCTTTAGATCCGGGAAAAGTCTGCCGACCTAAGGGTACAAAATCAGTCATCATTACGTATTTCTTATCTGAATGGCATATTTCGTGAAACGTAAGTTAATTTAAAACCAGTGAGATTTCAAGTTAAACATTTTATACTTACCAGTAGACAAAAATTCAGGGTCATCGGGATTGAAGACACCTGATGCTGATGGTGGGCCTGGTGGACCAGGAGTTCCTCGTTCTCCTAAAAGAGAGAAAACATTATTGTTTTGATATGTACAAACAAGATTGCCTGGAAAGTGGAGCCACAGTTATTATACTGGCAGACTAATTATATTTTACCCATTCTCTACACTACAACCACATCCCGGAGACTCTATACAACCATGGCATTATAAATAGATGACGTCAGATGACGTTTTTGCACACGCGCAACTATATGTGTGTAAGTCTCCTATATCTATGGTAAGTCTAGGGCTACCGTGCAGTTTGTACTATTTGAGCTGCGTTTAATTCATAATTCGAACTTTTTATTAAATAAAGTTACTTGCTTTGAATATCAAAATAATAAGTTGACGTTGACAAACACGACTAAACGAGCACACGATTCGGCACACGAACTCGCGGAGTGGGATGAGGTAATTGATTCTGGGGCGGGGCGGAGAGTGTCCTTTTTGTACGGTAGTACTTATATCTATTCTGTGCTACATCATCAATAGCAAAAACTTCACCTTCTACACTTATATCAAAATGATAATAAATAAATAAATTTTGGCGCACCTTTTTCACCCTTTTCAGCTGGCCGGCCATTGGCTCCAGGCATACCAGGTCGGCCGTCCAAACCCGGGGTCCCTTGGTCCCCTTTCAAGCCTCGCTCGCCTTGTGGTCCAGGATGACCCTGAATAGAATTATTATCAAACATTATCATCCGCCTTTTAAAGGTCCTCACTGTTAGAGCACAGGCCAGTGGATGGACACAATCTACTATGGGGTAAAGCGGGCCCAAGCCAGATTAGTGGGTGTTAAGCGTGCTTTTCAAAGAATGAGAGAAGGATCTCGAGAAAATATTTTTTGCCATCCATACCCACAGAATGAAGATTTTTTTCACAAACGGAAAACCATACGATTTAGCTCAAGAGCCAAGGAACGTGACTTATAAACGAAAAAGTTGCTTTAGAAAAATATTCTGAAACATTTAGTTTGACTTTCGCTAGACTAACTCTAGCGAAAGGTGTTTATCCTCCGCAATCTCATAATTTCATGATTTCTTTTCTTTATTGCACAGTCACATGGTATAAAGTTGACAATCGCAGGGAAAATGCGCTAAAACACAAGACCATCAACTCCTTACTTTTATATGTTTACTTACTCGATCACCTTTAAGCCCATGTTGACCAGGTGGTCCCCGATCACCTTTGTGGCCCGGGAACCCTCGTTCTCCTTGTGGTCCCATAGGACCCGGCTGACCAGCATCGCCTTTTGGCCCTGGAGCGCCAGGCCTCCCGATCGCACCGCCATAAGATCCCATAATGGATTCCTGTTAAAATATTCTAGTATAGACTGCTGTATGTTCTCTGGTATAACTGCTAAAAGATATCCTCGTTACTAGTCTAAAATTATAAAATAACTTAAATGTAATTTGATACTAGAAAAAAGCAACTCTTCTCTGATGGTGTGTCTTCACCGAGTCACTTTCCCTTTCATCTTGCGTTTTGATCAGAGACATACCTTAAGCACCATAGGGCATGCCCTATACTTCTCAAAAATACGTCAAAACTTGAATGGCATGCGGTTTTAACGCAAGACAAATTGAAAGCTAAAGACTTGAGGGAAAGCGACTTCGTGAAGACACGCCCTAACGCGTCTTTACTAAATATACCTTGTCTCGACACCCCATAGGGTTTTGGATTGGGTATAGTTAGGAGTAAGCTTAAAATAAAACCTGACTACTAAACATACCCGATTTGGGGTGTCGTAATCGGGTATATTTAAGAGCTAACATTTGGTATTACTTACTACTAAATATATCTGGACAGAGCGCCGACTGACTGATTTTCGTGTCTACAAAATGTATCTTATGGTGGCGCCCCAAAGATAGGGTTACCGACGCCATATCGAATACCAAATGATCGAAAATCAAAATATCGAACACTGTACATCGAACGCTCAAAACATCGAACGGTCAAAACATCGAACGTTCAAAATATCGAATTTTCAAATAATGTAACGATCAAAATATCGAATGGTTAAAATATCGAACGCTCAATACATCGAATGATTAATTTATCGAAAAATATAAAGATTAGGTTTAGGTCGAGTGTATTTAGTTTGGACGATGCTATCATCATTTTCGAAATACTAAATATACATCGTAATGATGAAGTAATGGCGTTAATACCACCAATAATGTAGCGATCTAATATTAAAATTAATAGCCGAATAAATAAAAAAATGGAGTGTTTATTAACAACAAGTACCTACGTGTCGGGCCATGCGCAGTATAGGGTTCTGCACTGGGCTAATCCATATATCCCAACTGGCTATCCCAATCAGTTGGTATGCATGGATTTTTTTCCACACTTCCCAACTTGTAAGACTAAGTGGAAAAAATTGGGAAGAGTGGAAAAAATAGCCATCTGCTCTGCAGTTACCTTAACAGAATTTTGAATTTTCAAACTGAATATTTCGCAAACGGATCCCTAAATCAAAAAGTAGTTTTTACAAACCTAAAATATTATTGAAATACCTATCCAACAACACCCCTACTATAAGGGTTCCTTTTGACTACGGAACCCTAAAAAGGGACAAAATAATGATGTTATAAGTAAGTTAGTAATTACAATTATTGTGGTTTTGGCACATTGACTTTAATGTTTGCGTAATCGTGTAATTTTTTTATTAATTAATCAAAGTAGTTTGGAATTCTTCAAAGTTGTAAGTTTTTGTTGCTTTTCGTGCACAATGCATTAGCACATATGAAGATATTATTTGAATGTTTCGGGTGTCGTTTAGCCATATCATTATAAGGGGCTGGGTATGGATAGACTCATCAATAGTCTTAGTCCAATATAAGTTGAAATTACTGCTATCTATTCCTGATTTTTGCCGCGTGCAAGAGTTGTGATCGAAATCGGGTATATTTAGTAGTGCTTTTGTTTTATATTTTTACTATTAAATATACCCGAAATACTGTGTCTTGTAGAGGTACATTTAGTAGTGCTCACTTGATTTTATTCACCTCCTAACTATACCCGAGGTCGACCAGACCTGTGACATCATCGGCGTCCTCACAAGGTACATTTAGTAAACACGCCGCCCTAACTTTTCTACTCGGATGGGATCTTCTCATAATGGTAAAAGAACGCTGGCTTACAGTGGAAAATTAAAAAGTACCTACTAAAAAAATGAATCTTATAGCGACTCCCGTAGACGATGAAAGTCCAATTCCGACTCCTATCTGAATACATAAGTTGAAGTGAGGGAAGAGTTGCTTTTCTCAAAATTAAGATTAGTATAAAATATTGTGTCCGCAAAAGCCTAAATCTAAAATTAATTATATATAGAAATTATATATTGCGTTGAAAATGTAATTACTTATAGGTTTTTTATTTGTAATCTATTAGGCCTATCATGAAATTCAATCACGTTGAATTTTGTAATGCTTTTCAGATTAGTGACTGCGCGATAAGATACGTTCAATTATATGAATAATTTAAAGTTTGAAGTTAAAAAGATATAGAATTAAATCAAGGACATATTTAAATACATGAGGAATCTGAAAGATTTGTATAGGAAACACTAGGTAGGTAGGAGGTTATCCTTGATAAAAAATGTGTACTCTTCTTAGACTGTTATCAGTTCAAAGCTGTCAGAATCACTCTGCCTAGTTGGTGATTTTTCACACTAATCATCAGATTAGCCAAAAATATCCTTTAGCAGCTAAACTGTTTGGAAAAAAATCGTTCGTTACAATTATTGTACTATTTTATTATGAATTAACAGTTTTTTTCTCAGTAGGGAGAACTGTAAAAAAAATTACCGTGCTTATATTGCAGAGTATTTCTGTAGCTAAAATAATTCGACCTACGCTAGTATTTTACTCATTTAGTTTTAGTATCTAAGTTGGAAATCTATTTATTTTGCTGATTGGTTTAGATAATTCCACTTTCAAGTTGAAACACCCAAGTAACATATGCTATGTGCCGAAAACCTGCGACATTTTGAATACATTTCTTTATCGGGCCCGGCGATATATCAAGGGCCATTTCACTTCCACACTTGTTTGTTCGACAAAGGCTTCCGTTTGAAACGAACTGTATCACAATGAGAAAGTCTCCGGAGATTGACAGGCGATTTTTGTTATTGACAAAGTAAGTAAAAGGTATTTCGCAAAGACGAAATTCGAATGTGCGCAATTTAATATCGCCTTTAGGGGGTAATGACCTGTGAACGGTTCAAGTATTTTGTAAATAATGAAATCACTGAAATACTCACGGTAACAAAAGCTACGTGATATTAGAAATAGAAATAGAAAATTATTTATTGCATGAATGTGGTACTACAACAGGATCTTAATTAAATACATTAGGTACAATGCACATTCGCCCAGATAGGCATGCAACATATTAAATATAAATTAAACTAATAGGTATATAATTCTAATTCCAATAATAATATATAAATTAATCATGTCAATATCATAATTATGTCACATTCATTAATTAAAATATTCGTTTAAATTATAAAAACATTTTTCTATTAGCCACTTACGTAGACTTATTATGAACAAACTAGCTTCCGCCCGCGACTTCGTCCGCGTGGATATTAGAGAAAATCCTTAGGGAACCTTCAACCAGGATCCGACCAACCGTTTTATACGCGATTAGGCGGGTCCCCACCAAGCGCGCTGCCTCGCGAGGCAAAACATGCGACGTGTGACAGGCCTCGCACGAGGCTGCGCGCTTGGTGGGGACCCGCGTAATCGCGTATAAAACGGTTGGTCGGATCCTGGTTGAAGGTTCCCTAAGGATTTTCTCTAATATCCACGCGGACGAAGTCGCGGGCGGAAGCTAGTTTATTACAATAATCAGAATTAGGTCCAGAGATATTAAGAGTATCACGTTCCCGTTTCTTTACTCTTTCCCGTTTCCGTCCCCGCCCCCGTTCCCGTTCCTGTTCCCGTGTCCGTCCCCGTCCCCTTGGGCTGAATCATGTCCACCGTGTTGGACTTCAAAACAAATGTCATTTTCGCATTCCTCATCCCATAAAACCTCAAGAACGACATCCACATCGGCTTTCATGTTTACTTACCCCATTTACCCCCTAACGGATGATTTTCAAAATAAGAAAATATGTGTTTGCCTATTTATTTTTAGACATGCTCCTACGAATTTTTAAGCTGTAAACTATGTAATGTCTATTTTATATTATTTTTCCATATATAATTTGTACCCCATTTTCACCCCTTTAGCGGTTAAATTGGACTTCAAAATTAATGTCATTTTCGCAATCACCATCCCATAAAACCTCAAGAACGACATCCATATCGATTTCTACGTTTACTTAGCCCATTTACCCCCTAAGGGGTTGATTTTCAAAACCACAAAATAAATGTTTGCCTATTTATTTTAAGACATGCTCCTACGAAGTTTTAAGTTGTAATGTCTATTTTATATTGTTTTCAATACCAAATTTAAATCCAATTTTCACCCCTTTAGGGGTTAAATCATGTCGACCGTGTTGGACTTCAAAATAAATGTCATTTTCGCAATCTTCATCCCAGAAAACCCCAATAACGACATCCATATCGATTTTTAGGTTTATTTACCCCATTGCACCCCCATTTCATCACCATGGGGGTTGAAATTATACCAATACAATATGCGTTGCGTTAGATTTCCATCCATAAGCTTAAATTACAAATCTAGCGATTTCTACTTCAAAAATGAAGGATTATCTTCTAAACACAACTTCATCCCCCTTTTCACCCCTTTGGGGGTAGAATTTTGAAAAACGCTGAGACACGTATTTATTTATTTTCAATCATCAGCCTAAACACAAAATTTGAAGATCCTAGCTTCAAAACTGAGGGACTTTCATACAAACTTTCATCCCTTATTTCATCCCCTTAGGGATGGAATTTTCAAAAATCCTTCCTTAGTGGATGCCTACACTGTATAAAGTATCTGTGTGCAAAATTTCAAGTCTCTAGGTTCAGCGGTTTGGGCTGTGCGTTGATATCTCACTCAGTCAGGACTTTGAATTTTATATATATAGATAGATTAGAGGGCAGTTGTCTTATCGCTACAGGAATGTGGTTATATCCCTTGATTGTCATGATGTAACAATTTTTAACATAAAAAAAACTTTTATGTTGTGGAAGTAACACGCGATGCAAGTCTCTAGGGCGAAGTCTCGGATTTACTCTATCGGTTGGTGGGAAAAGTTCTGGGTTATTCCTAACAAACGCTCCTATTTGTAGGATATATAATCCTGTTAAAGTTAATATTCCCAAATCTACGAATAAGGGCCGACAAGATTCTAAAGGACCGACACCACAAATCGACCGTACGCATTTCTTTTGAAGGACGAATAATTATACTTGATTAACAAGCAAAAGAAGAATGAAAATGACTATTAATATTAGCAACTTACCTTGTATATTGGCCTAGGTTTCCAATTGGACTACAATAATAGAAATGGTAGCATGAAATGGACAGAAAAGCATTATTAATTACTTGCAAAAAATAATTAGTACTACACATATCTACTCTGGGTTGTAAAGCTTCCCTAAACAATATGGAAATCTATAAACAACGAATTCCAATCTTAATCACGGAAAAAATGCAGAGGTAAGCAGCATATTAGCCTGCCTAAATAGATTAATAAATATTTCATTATATTAAAGTAGTTTTAATTAACGAAAATATAAGCATAAAGCTGTTGAACAATATTTTACTATTATGGCTTAATCGACAGCAAACGTTTTCTGTAAAGCAGGCTGCACTTTCGGACTATACAGAAAAAAATAAAAACTGTCGTTCCCTGCTGAACCTATATCTACATTCATACTTACATCAAAATTACTATACTCAGAAGACGCCGGCGGGCCTGGTGGGCCTGGCAGGCCAGGCGTGCCAGGTCTTCCATCCACTCCAGCTTCTCCCTTCGCTCCAGGGAGACCTTCTGGCCCACGAGGTCCCGAGTCGCCTCGGTCTCCTTTTTCTCCTCGTGGCCCCATAGGTCCCCTTTCTCCAGGCATTCCAGCTTGTCCCTGTAGAAAGTTTACTGTTTGCTTTATTTTGAACTAATTTACTTGATCCTACTATGTCTGTGTAGAAAAGAAAGTCCACAGGTTAAACCAATGATCAGGGTCGTGCTGTACTTCTTTTAATAAATGCATTTTAGCAAAATTTTACATTGTATGTTTTTGGTTGTGGTTTGGTTGGACTCACTGCTCGGCTGATTCATGTCAAAAGCGTCAATCTAATGGGCTATACAGGGTGCATTTGTAACCACTCTCCAAATTTTAAGGATGTGTTCAGTCCATGAAACTGAACAACTTTTACTAAGAAACATAGGGTCAAATATGTAAAAAAAAATGACTTTTCATACAAATCAAAGAGATCACGTGATCGGTTTAGTATGGGATGACCCAATTTTTGGCGTATTTCGACACATGTCAAAGTTTCATGGAGAAAGTTGTTCAGTTACGTGGACTGAACACATCCTTAAAATTTGGAGAGTGGTTACAAATGCACCTTGTATAACGTGTTTCAAAAAACTTCTAAAGGTGCGTCCAGATATGTTCTTTTGCCCGTACCGTACCTCCGTTCCGATCGGCGTCGCGATCAAAGAACGCTAGTCTGGACGCATGTTCGGAACGGTGCGGAGGTACGCCGTTCCGTTCGCCGAACAGGTACGCCCCGATCCACCTCGAATCTCTCGCTCTTTTGCCCGTACCCGTATCTCTCGCTCTTGAGCGTCGCAAACAAAGAACGCTAGTCTGGACGCATGTTCGGAACGGTGCGGAGGTACGCCGTCTCGATCGCCGACAGGTACGCTCCGATCCATCGTGAGTCGGTTTTTTCGCCCCGTTCAAAGGAAAAACGGAACGGAGGAACGGTACGGCACTAGTCTGGACGTGATCGCGGCGACGCCGACGTTCGGAGGTTGTAGTACAGTAGCCCGTAGTACATTTAAATTACGAAAAAGGTTAGGTACCGTTTGCCGTTGTGATATAGTTATTTATTATGAAATTATAGATACTTTAACCCAAGTTTTACAGATCGCAACTCGCCGTAACCTATATTTGTATATCTCCAAAAATGAGATTTTTTATTTTTCGAGGTTAATCACATGGTTTAGCTATTGTCGTGTTCTACAGCGCTATGTTTGATTGCCACTGATAATAGTTAGACTGTGAAAAGTAGCCATACACAGATAGCGCTGTAGAACACGACAATAGCTAAACCATGTGATTAACCTCGAAAAATAAAAAAAAATCATTTTTGGAGATATACAAATATAGGTTATGGCGGGTTGCGATCTGTTTAAGTATCTATAATTTTGTAATAAATAACTATATCACAACGGCAAACGGTAACCTTTTTCGTAATTTAAATTTACTACGGGCTGCTGTACTATTGGATCGGAACGTTGATACGGAACGGAGGTACGGTACGGCGCTAGTCTGGACGTGATCGCGGCGACGTTCGGCGGTTTGATCGGAACGGTGGTACGGAACGGAGGTACGGAACGGGCAAAAGTAGCGTCCAGACTTATTTGATCGGAACGCTGGTACGGAACGGAGGTACGGTACGATCAAAAGAACATATCTGGACGCACCTTAATGCCGAATATGGTACACATAGGGACCAAAAAAACTGAACAACTTTTACTATCTCTATCTACCATATTCGGCATTAGGGGTTATTTATTTGTAACACGTTGTATACCTTTGTGATATCAAATATCTCACTCTTATGATAAGTGGTAAAATCGCACTTACCGTGATACCGGGTGCCCCCGTACGCCCGTCTGCGCCTATCAGGCCTGGCGGACCTTGTGGTCCTCGCAACTCCGGCGCAGTTTGGAGGAGGGCCAGGATCGTACTGGAGTTGCATCCGCATTGCCCCAATGACGCGTAGTTCTCGCCGAATATTTGCTGTAGGCAATTAATTTGTTTGATTGTAATTAAGTATTCTATTATAATCTTTTAAATTGAGGAGTATCAAATCAAAAGGACTTATTTCAACTTTTTGAAAATACTTAAGTAATGATGGAAATCTATTTTTAGCATTCGGTTGCACCTCTATACGAAATTATTTATCATAGAAACAGTCCATTCCTCTCTAAACCTAGCTTTCAATTATTACGTTGGTTTGGTTGCATTTATTGAAAAATCTGATAAGTTGGAAATAAATCCTATTGAAATGACACTCCTCAAGTTATTGAAGAATATTGCAATTATCTAAATACTTGTTAGTAAATGTATAATGTTAATATCACGATAAAAAAATAGAGACATTATTATTCAATTTATGAATGAATACTGACCTTTATAGCTGGCTTCTAAAGTATTCCAATGTCGCAATTGAAAGACAGAAATACAGAGATAAGATAACAGAACAATAAATAGGTACCTATATATAAAAAATACAATGATTTAGTTTACTTAAGTACTGTCCATTATTTTATTAAGTTTATATTACCTAAGTAAATAAAATTTTACACAATTGCTAACGATTATAGATTCGGTAATTAATCCATAGTATCCCTTTATACTAATAATACATCCTAATGTTCAACAAAAACATCACAAAATGCATCGAACATGCAACACATCGAAATATATTTTACTAGCAATATTTCGATGGCAAAATGTTATCAAAACGGACCACTTCACGCGGTTCATCTCTACCCTCTGGAGAGCAAATCAAATGAATCCATTCCGTTAAATCGAATGTTGGACCGACAAGAGCGTAATAAACTCTGTTACTACCGGCCATACCAATTTAGTGCCCAATGACGTTCCGGCTACGAAAGTAGTCAAAGAAAAGGAAAAGGTTCGTAGCTTAGAATAATAACTATTCTAAGGTTCGTAGTAATGATATTGTTATAGAAAAATCATACTAAAAGAACATGAAATAAAAGACTTTTTAACGGATACTAGCGCGGTTTTATTGAAAGTACTTTGGTAATTAGTTGGTATTTGGTTTGATTTTTGATTTTCCCGACGTTTCGGCACCTTTGCAGCTGCCGTGGTCACGGGGGACTGAAGCTACTCGTGAGCCTACCCTCAAGCGATGAATTTTTTAAGACGTTCAGAAATTAATATTTTACAATTTTATTTATCTTTTTAATTGGTTTAAGTTGATTTTGTGATTTAATTAATGCTAAAGAGAGAGAATCTACTGAAACTACCACCATTTCACAAAATTGGGAGGCCCCTCCAAGAAAGAAATGGCGAAATAAAACTTGGAGAGGAAAGCCGACCTCCGTCTTTTATATTTATTAATTTATTTGCAAAAGGAACTAACTGTATCATTAGATCTTGCAGTGTGTGTATGGGGCTTCAGCTTGTGAATGATGGGGTCCCAAGCTGGTGGAATTTTCCAACCATCATCTCTATTGAAATTAGGATATTTATTTATTTCGATAGCCTCGCGGAGCATTCTAGGAATAAATCTACGTTCCTTAGCAAGGATTTGGGGTTTGTCAAATCTAATGTAATGGTTGGGCCCCTCAAAGGCGTGATCACACACTGCAGACTTGTTATCGCGCCTATGTTTCATGTCAGCTATATGCTCTTTAACGCGGGTCCCTATACTTCTCTTTGTTTGCCCGATGTAGGAGAGCCCACAGTCACAATCTAGTTTGTAGACGCCTGCGGCTTGAAGGGGTATGTTACACTTGACAGGTCGTAAGAATTGGTTGATCTTCTTCGGCGGCTTGAAGTAAGTTTTGATTGACGCTCGCTTCAGAATGTTTCCAATCTTGTCAGTGACACCCTTCAAATAAGGTAGGATGGCAGGTTGACGCTCTACTGTGGCTGGTTTGTCGCGTTTTCTGTGACGAAGGCGTGGTACTTGCAACTTGTTTTTACGCAGTACTTGTTTGACGTGCTGAAGCTCAGCCGTCAGGTGTTGTTTGTCACAGATGCCGCGGGCTCTCTGAAACAAAGATTTCCCTACGGTAGCTAACTGTATAGGATGATGGTGAGAGTCACCATTGAGGTATCTGTCTGTATGGGTTGCTTTACGATACACTGTATGGCTCAAGGTTTGGTTCGGATTCCTGATTATGAGAATGTCTAGGAAAGCTAGTTTATTATCTGCCTCTAACTCCATAGTAAATTGTATGTTGGGGTTTATGGAGTTAAGATGGTTAAGAAAAGCAGGGACACTTTCTCTAGGTAGTATTGTGAAAGTGTCATCTACGTACCGTTTGTAGAACCGGGGAGTTACTGGTGCTGTGGCTAGTGCTTTCTCCTCAAAATCCTCCATGAAAATGTCAGCAACAATGGGGGATACAGGAGAGCCCATTGCTACGCCATCCACTTGCACGTAGAACTCCTCGTTCCATAACAGATAGCCAGATGTTAGGCATAATTCTAGTAGTTCTGCATATTCAATTGGCATGTTGTTATCAACTAGCTTTTTCCTGATGATATCAATGCAGTCCTGTACTGGTAAGCATGTGAATAAGGACTGAACATCAAAACTAACCATAGTTTCATCATCAGCGAGATGTAGATGTTGTATCTCACTGACAAACTGGTAGGAATCTTTTACAAACGCTGATGTATTACCTCTCAGTGGTGTGAGTGTTTTCGCTAGGTGTTTAGCTAATTTGTAGGTTGGTGAGTCAATTTGGCTTACAATGGGACGTAGCGGAGCATTGTCTTTGTGTATTTTCGGTAACCCATACAGTTTCGGCGGTATAGGGCAGGATGGAATAAGATAATCGACGTCAAGATCTAACTGTTCTGAATGTTTTTTGATGAGTTCTTTCGTATTATTAAGGATCTTGGCGGTTTGATCACATTTAACATGTTTGTAGGTTTTCTCATCACTCAAAAGTTCTTGTATTTTTGCGTTATAATCCGATGTATCCATAACTACCGTTGCGTTACCTTTATCAGCTCGAAGGATAGTTAATTCAGGTCTAGTGCGTAAGTTCTTCAACGCGACGTTTTCATCATAAGGAAGATTTTGCTTGGGCAGTTTACTACGACGTAAAACAGATGAAATATCTTGACGTATAGCTTCACTGTCCTCTTTTTTCTTAAAAATATATATATAAAATATATATAAAACCGCGCTAGTATCCGTTAAAAAGTCTTTTATTTCATGTCTAGTGAGCGCGTAAGCTTGAGAACTAAAAGAACACTATGGAGTTTAACACAATATTTTAGACGATTTTGTAAATCATTGAATCAAAAGATTCGTTTAGAACAGTTTTAAAGTTGTAAACCTGATGAGAAAAGCTAAGTAGGTATGTGAAAATATTATTTTCCAAATTCAACGAGTTTCTCGAGTTTAAACGAATGTTTAACACTTTAAATATTTTTTTTCGCATGGATTTCTAATGAAGAGTGAAAAAATTTTTAACTTACGCCCATAAGAATGTAGTAAAAGGGCCAAGCCACATATTTTGACTAAGGTAGAGTTTGAAGCTTGGATCTAGATTAGGTCTGATCTTTTTGACAGTGCGAGCGTGCGTCTTGGCTACATTTTGCATTTACCATTTACCAACCTAACGAGTTATGTTCAACTTTCAAAATACTATTTGATTGAATCAGGCGCGGCGTCACTTGGCGGAAGTTCCAATCAAAACCATTTTTAAAAATAAATATATTATGTAGCTTACTTCCGCAAACAATATATGCAAGATGCACCGCAAGCCCGCCCGCAAAAATATGCACACACACACCACTAAATATCAGTGCACAATACCTGCATCTAGCAAGACAGCAACACACCTTGCACCTTCACCAATTAGGTGTTTCGCCCCAACCCGGAGCATCCTCAGGAGTTAGATCGTGCGTAAACCAACACCAAATGAGTATGTTTTGCGGGCTTTGCATCTTTCATTATATTGTTTGCGGAAGTTAGCTATATATTTTTCTTTTTTCAAAACCAAAACACTTTATTAAGAGATATTTTTTTCGCAAGGATTCCTTCTATAACACGGCAAATTGTCTGTGGAGTCATAATGAGCGAGGTAAGCGGTATCTGCGTGGAATTGTGTTTCAAGTGACCGCTGTGCTACGATGTAAAATGAGAAGAAAACGTTTCAATAGCACATTCAAGTTGGTTGATACGGCTACGCACATTGTGGGCGGCGAGGTAGACAGAGATAGCGTTTACGGTTGGTACAAGTGTTAGACAGAGAGCAATTAAGAATGAAGGCTTAAAATGATAGATTGACGGTAGCGTAATAAGCCACCGAGCACTAATGGCACTTGGAAATTATAAAATACCGACAACAACACTTATACTATTCGCTAAAGTTTGCAGCGTCCAGTTCGTCGCTGCAGCTGCGTTGTCTGGCAGGTGTCATATTCTCATTACTGGTTAAACTCTTTGGAATCTATGGCAGTTTGCTTAGTGACTCAGTAATGGGTATAATTATGTCATTTGTCAGAAACTCGACGAAACGATCACTGACAGTGAAGTTGCATGTAAGAGAATAGCACCCCAGGAACCTTTTGAGGACTGTTTCACGCGACCTCGTCTTCGTAGACAATTAATTCATCAAATGCGAGGCGGCCACATGAGGCCGGACAGCAATGAAATGTCTATCGTGTCTCATTTTCCCGTACCTGACGGCTGAACATTACAAACAATTCTTTCAAACCCACAGTGTTACTAAATAGTTAAACTGGTTATATAGGTACTCTGAAAAGATTAATATTTGTAATTATTGTTATTTTCATTATTGACCGAGCGAGCACGAAGTGCGAGCGAAGCGTCTCTGCTTCAGCTTGGGCAAATATTCTATCGTATGTCCGGCTGTCTGTTCCAGCCTACAGGTCGCATTTTTCAACCGATTCTCGTGAAATTTCTCGTAAACATGAAAATGTGCGAGCGAAAGAGCGACAAAACGTATACGGCCTCTTAAAGAAAATTACACATTATATTTTTTAATCACAACTTGTCTCTACATCATCTTCAGGTAATTCACTCCCTGTTTCTATTTGAGTAAAATTGAGAAATATGCCCTTACTAGATTTATTACGTCGGGCTCAACTAATCAATCTTGAACAATTACGAGACAATCGCCTTACACTCAGACTCCAACCTAAACGGGGTTTGCTTGTTTAGCAGGGAGGCAGCTCATGGCCGCAGGTTAAATGAGAGTCCTGTGGTTCAGACTTCACCAGGGCATGCGGGTTTGTGTTAGCACGGTACATGTACATCTACATCATTATTGTTTGTTTTTAACTGAAACTCTATGGTACTATCGAAAACACTTCCGCTTTGCTACTCTTAAGGTTAAAATCGCTTGCACCACGTCGCGCCGTCACGATTTTTTCTGTAATGTAGTATAGCACGTGATTTGCCGATCGTACTGTACTTTTATTCGTTGCAATGGATGGTAATAAAATATTGTCAGCGTTTTAACAACACTGAACAATGCCGCTCCAAATATTACGTTCATACAGTAGGGTTGAAACGTAATAAACATTTGTGATATAATTAGTGTGAAAGAAAGTACAAAGTGCTCAGCTTTTTCTTTGCCCTGACTGATTAATAAAATATTAATGATTGATTACTCGTTATATTGAGAAGTCACAAAAGTCTTGTATAGCAGTTCTCAAACAACTACGAAACGAAATTGGCTTGCATTCGCATTTGACTGTATTTCAAAGCTGCAAGTATACTTAACAAACTATAAATTCTCAAAAAACTACCTATCTGATAGAATGTGTCTATATCTAGACTTGAAATAAAATAAAAAAATATCTTAAGGCATCAACTAAGCTCGGTTTTTTGCCATTAATTATTTTTTTGATTCTAATTAAACTTAAAAGAAATTAAGATGAATAAATAATGAAAAATATTAGAAAAAATCGGCTCACCCGTAGCAACTTATACGGGATCCCGTCTAAGTTGCTACGGGTGAGCCGATTTTTTCTAATATTTTTCATTATTTATTCATCTTAATATAAAAATAGCATTGTGAATGCAAAAATCTAAAAGTTTAAAAGAAATTTTCAAGCTATTGAATATTCCTATTTTACGAATGAGTACTATTTTTTTATTCATTCATTAGACGATGACAAATGGACGATTACTCACGTCATCTCCAGATCCAGATATTTCAGCGATCGCAGATATGCCAGGGGGCCCTGGTGGGCCGGGGGCCCCCGGCGGGCCTGGGGGGCCCCGCACTGTCTCGCCTGGTGGGCCCTGTTGAGACAAACCTTTTTTAGCGATATGAAAATAAAATTATCTTCTTATGGTTTGTTCATATACACCGTCAATTTTTAAGTATATCTAAAAATGAACTATCAAACCACGGATATCAAACCACGTTTCTAAATATGAACGTGCAGTTAAAAGTTAAAAATTAATAGTTTGAAATTATCGGAAAAAGATCTTGATTATTCGACAAACTCACAAAAATAGCAAGACGCGTGTGTAGATTCATTCTTTTCATTATTTACGTAGCTAAACAAGATAGTCTCTTTTGATTACGCGCGTTTAATTCTATGAATGAGCTCTAAATCCAGAAATCAGTAAAATTTTGGGACATAAACAAACCTGAATATCTTGACCATTTATTAATATTGAAACTTTTAACTGTACCTACTCGATTAGAATAGGGAAGAGATACACTCATTTTATTTTTATAAAAAGTACTTAAAAATTAACCGTGTATTTACGATCGGCCATAAATAACTAAGAATCCTATATTTAAAGAGAGGAATCTATAAAAGGGTTGTTTAGTTTAAACCAATTAGTTTGTCTAAACCTTGATTGCGTTCGAATTCATGGATTTTCCACTAATTCAATTTGTATTCAAAGAATATTGCAACTTACAGCAAAGCTAAAGCTTAATTAAAGCGTCATTTTACAAAAAGTACGAAACAGGTGCTCTGGATTTGCGCTCCACTATCGACAAACTGTAATGGCCTCGTATGACGTGAGAAGTCATTTAGATTATCCGCTTTTATTCTAAAGCAAACGTGTAATGTAAAAAGCTTAATGAAGTTGTTAAATACGGTCTGAGAATTAAACGAAACTGGTTACTAAGTTACCTATTTGTTTTTACGGAATCAGAATCAAAAGCTAGAAAAAAGTAGTCGTGTTTGGGTACGAAAAAATTTGATAACATTGTAAGAACCGAAGTTTTCTTAATAATGCTTGTACTTCATTAATTCTTGTTTTTTTTTGTTTATAGGGTTAATAGTAAAATTTTCTCAATAAAAAAGATCTAGTAGCCTTACAATGTTTGTTCATTCTTTTGAGAATGCTCGACACAGCGCTTTGTCGAGAGTATTATACTGTAATAGCTCAGTTTTATATGAAATCAATAGCACAGAATATAATAGTACTAACATTCAATAGCTTAATTATATTTACACAATACGATTAAAATATATATTTCTTTATAATACTATTGTCATCTCTTAATAACTTTAGGGGATAAACAGGTATCCCCTGATAACTTTAGGGGATGATAGGTTATATTCATTTATAACTTCTCAAAGCATGAAAAAAAAAATTGACGGCAAAAACTTTTTCATTACGTTTTTAGCTCCATAGTAAAAGGTATTCCTGTTCATCCTTTACACTATTAAAATGGGGATCCCTTGTTTTCGCATAATGGATTTATACCTAATTTGATTTGGCATAACGGATTTGGCATATTTTTTTTTGTCATAATAATACTTTGGAATAATTGTTTTTTGGCATACTATTTATATAAGCATAATAATCATTCAGACTAATTTGTTTTCGCATAATATTATTAGGCATATTGTCTATTAGCCTAGTATTATTTAGACATAAAAATCAAAAACAATTAGAATAAACAATTTTACGTAACGTACTTATTTATTTTCTTGCAAATTTTCGGCCCCATGTATTAAAATGCCGGAAATTTCATATTAATTTATTTACGACCGAAATATCGACGTATAAAACACCTATTTTCAAAATACCGAAAATCCTAAATATCGATATCCGATAGACCGTAACTTAAGATCGATTATTAAATGACCCATAGTTCGAAATCCCGAAAGTTAGAATGCAGATAGTTCAAAATCCCAAAAGTCTGTTAGGTGCGACGACGAGCGAGCGTAGCGAGCTAGGAGGAGGTTAAGTTTCATTGCGACCTACAACGCACGAGCCGAGCGAGCGAAGCGAGCGTGCCGCGGCTGCGGTCGGCGAAGTGCCAGAACCGACCTGCTGGCACCCTTCAGTTCTTAAAGCTTCGGGATTTAGTATTTTAGTTAAAATGTCCTTTCGTGATTTTAAACGTACAGCCAAACAACCGTTCGATCATTTAATTTTCGGTGTTTCGTCCATAGGTCTTGTAAAATTCGGTGTTTTCAACTTCGGCATTGTAAATACATACCCCTAGCCATGCATGTGACAAAAAATATTTATATTTATTTCAAGTGTAAATTTTTAGCAATAGCTTTTAAATGTGTAAGTTTCGAAGTGCATTCCTTTTTTTTGTTTATTAAAATATGCGTTAATAACATTATGCGTGTTTAAATTTATGCTAAAGAATTTTATGCTTAAACATGATTATGCTTAAATTAGTTATGCCTAAAAAAATTATGCATAAGCTGTTATGACTAAGTAATATTATGCGTAAACATCATTCGGCGAAATCATATTATGCCTTAAAATTTTATGCAAATACATAGGGAACCATTAAAATGTATGTGTGTATTTGTACAACTACGTACATTTTCAAACCAGTACTCAAAACACTTATAACTGTTACATTAAAAAAAACTGCTATATTTTTTCCAGTTTGTAGACTTAATTTGCGGTAAACGTGTCGTGATCGTGAGGTATAAACAAAACTAGGGGTGGATGATATGCCGATAAATCGAATGGTTGAACAATACTCGAGCTCTCTTTGTGTGAAAACAGCGAGTTATGCGTTACGGATCGCACTTTTGTTCTCGACTGTTATGCCATACAAATTAGTCCAACATGTGAGCATTAATGGGCCATGATAAATGTCTTTGATTATTTACATATCATTGAACAAAAACAAAACAACAAGAAGTTAGATAGCGTTTTTTGTCTGCAATCCTTATAGTGGTAATTCACATAACGTAGGGTGTTTCTTCTATGTTTTTTAGGAGATTTGAATAAAATATTAGTTTGATACTAAATAATATCTGAAACATACCCTTGGTCCTCGATCTCCTTTTTCGCCACCTCTGAACCGAAGCGGATATCCTGAAAATATTCATATCAATTAAATTATAAAACATACTCAAAAGTAGAACAATAACGCCCCGCCAGTTATTTCTCAGAAGGTATTGAATGTTTCGCAAGTTTTTCGAGAACCTTTTAAATGTGCTGATTTTTGTTATGTTTTCAGGTAGCTGCACATCTTATCTCGGGTTTCGTGTCAATGGCAAGGCATAATCCTGAGGTGACCTGACCCTGTCTCGTATCCCGCTTCGTCATGGTTAGGGTTGCCAAACGTATTTTTTATTAAATCCTACTCCTACTAATATTATAAATGTGAAAGTTTGTGGGTTTGGATGTTTGGATGTTTAGATGATTGGATGTTTGGATGTTTGTTCCTCAATCACGCAAAAACTACTGAACGGATTTGGTTGAAATTTGGCACACAGATAGTAAATAGCCTAGATTAAAACATAGGATACATTTTACTCCGATATTCCCACGGGAACGGGAGCCACGCGGGTGAAACCGCGGGCAGCCGCTTGTTAATCATAATTGTCATAGTTATTTATAATCACCGTGATATTCCTTTTCACCTTTGTCTTAACGACGTTGACTAGTCCTCCAGATAAAGATGTAGTTAGTAATACAGTCTTGTAGTATGGTATTAAGTACCGGAAGTCCTAGATAAAGAGGTAGTAAATGCACTTACCATCTGGTGGAGGGGGTAAAAATGGCGGTGGCATTGTCCCATATCTCCCCGATCCTTCGGCATCCCCTTCTTCTTGGTCAACCTGTTATCAAAATTAAGTATTAAAAGAAGAAAATTATAAAAGTATTATGTTTTAACTTTCTACCAACACCATAAACAGTTAAATAGTTAATATGTTTATATTAAACTTAGAAAGAGAGATTAGCGACATTTTGAAGCAAATAAAGATTAATATTGTTAAAAGTTCGGTTAGGTAGTTTTACGGTAACAGTCAAATAACAATAATTTGCATAAATGATAAATACTGATACTCGTATAACATTAATTGAAATAATTTAACGCACTTAAGAGAGTACCTACCTACCTGATGCGGAGACTTCAAAATGTGTGAAATCATAAATATTGTTAAACTATTTGTCTACTAATGTTGCCGTTAATTATTGTAAAAGAGCATTGCGTCAAAAAAGCAAATATATTAATTTATAAAAAAAAACTTCTTCAAAATCTGCAGGTGACAACCCTACATCCGACACCTTACAATTAATTGTATGTACTCGTAATTAGAACAGGTACTTGCTTTAAATACGACAGGGATTTGTCTTTTGAATCAATGCATGTTGGTTGATGAGCTCAAAAACACAGGATGCGTTCCGGTTATCGGATCCGATAGAGATTTCATTGTTTCACATATTTTTTATCAAAACTACGGAATTCGGGGGAATACTTAAAAATATTACTTTCATTTTGAAATAACTTTCCATTTTACGTTAAGTATATTAAGGTAATAGGCCTCGCAATTAAATCATATTGTTACGCTTACAAAATAATACCTCTGTAAAAGGGAAATGTTTAGACTGAACAGAAAATAAAGGGCTTTTGCTAGGAACGTGTCAGGTAAAAAATAATTCTTTGAAATTAAAAGTATGACAAGTGCATGTCTGGTGACTGAACGGTTTAGTGGGAATAGTGTCGTACTTTTCAGTACAAAGAATATTGTTTTGCCTGATACGTTCCTAGCACGGTCATGTTATGGTACGTGCAGTGAGCAGAGACCAACGAAAAAAATGGAAGGTTTTTAAATCTTTGAGATATAATAAAATTTTGGGCGCTTTTGTAATAACACAAGAACGATAAAATTATTGAAGTTATTAAGTATTTTCTTAGTGATAAAAGTTCGTTCTTGATAAATACGGACACCTTATTTGACAAAAAAAGTTCATAAATTATTTTGAAATTATATATAAATCTAGTAGATAGATAATAATAACTGTAAACCTTGTAAAAGGCTTTAAATATACTGCTCAAAAGAAAATAGGGTCCACTATATTGTTATCCATAAAAACGAGATAACTTAGGCAAGTTTTTTTTAATATTAATTCAATCTGATTTTATTTGAATTTGATATTGTTCGAAAGCTGTAATTGTCAACTTGAGGACTTTACTGTCGAATTTACTGTATAACTTCTCCTATGTATAAATTCTCCGTGTCAGTTTTTTATGGGTGTCGACAAAAAAAAAACAGAAAATTGTTTACTTGCTTACCATTCCATTTTAATTATATAAAAATCCATTCGCCTGTCTTTTTGATGAGCAAAAATATTTAACTACCTAATAACTTTTTTTTTGAAACAGTGTTTCAAGTGTTATTCACAGTAAAGCCTCAATTACATTACACGATTTCAAGCATGCGATTTTAATTAACATGATTCTGATGTTCTTCGATGATTCTGATTTTAATTAACATGATTCTGAGATTCTGGCTGTTCCATTTTTAAAACAAATGGAACAGCCAGAATCTATTCTGTGGAATAACTTAAACGAGTGCGACAAGCGACAACGATGTTCGTTTGTTTACATAAGATAGGAAGTCCACAAGTTCCAAACAATATCAAATTCAAATATAATCAGATTGTAGGTATTTATAATAAAAAAACCTTTCCAGGGTTAGCTCATTTGTATGGAAACCATAGTGGCCCTTATTTTCTTTTGAGCCGTGAATTCTACTCTAAAGTCGACAGTTGGTCCGGTTCACACACTGCTGTTTCCTTTCGTATCTCATACTTTCACTGCATTATCAAAACTTTTAGTTAGTTTAGTAGCCAAAGTTGATAGCTGACAAGCAGTGTAAACATTTGTTACTGAAACAAGGGTTGAACCGGGGTTTTTATGACAGCGGTATAATTTTTGTAATACGACCTACAGAGGGGAACAGTCGGACATCCGGACATTCGAAAGCATTTTTGCCCGAGCTGAAACGGAGTCGCTTCGCGCTCGCTCGGTCAATATTTTTTATAGGTAGGAATAAGCTCCCTTAGTAATAGAAAAAGTTTCAGAATTTTTGGCTGCGTGAAAAAACATTATGATGTTACTTTTGTACACAAATATGTAAAAGTAAGTATCCTTGCCACCATACAACACGTATTAAAAAAAGTTTTGACATTTTGTGTTAAAACTTTATCCATTCTGCTGTTACTTTTGTACATTTGTGAAGTCGAGGAGACTTTAATTTTTTTATTTTTTTCACAAAACCGAAAATTCTAATACTTTTTTCTATTACTAAGGGAGCTTATTTACCTATAAAAATATTCAGCCAATTTGATTTTTTCGGACATTCCCCATTAAAAATCAAAAGGTTAGTAAGAAACGGTACTTAATTCAAATATAAACTAACATTTAAACGAGTTATTTTTATTTATTTAATACAAAATTCTAAATAGGCTCGCCCAAGAACTTAACTTTAAATTGATAACATAAAGGGTCAACCAATCATGTTGACTAATACCATAAGAATAAATTTATTCTTATGCTAAAACACCAAACAGCTTCAAACCGCTGTCATAATAACCCCACCTCACGATTGCAGCCCGAAGGAGACTAAGTTTGCTTGTTTGCAGTCTGACCTCTGTTTGTAAGTACATTATGCCGTCGGTAATTGTTAGATGGAAATCAGCGATGGTAGTTCAATGTGTGTTCGTGTAACATGACTTCAATCTGTCTGTCTGTATAATTATTATGACAAAGATGTTGATGACGTCTGAACGTTGTCAGTAGTCAAGTTGCGGAATTTTACGAGTATTTTTCGGGATGATTTTAGGCTCTGTGTCACAATCACAATCATGGTTGTAATCTAATAAGTATTTTTGTGAGGCTTTGCTGACATTACCATGATATACCGGGTGTCCCAAAACTTTGCCACACGGAGGAAAAGTACCTTAAATATTGAAGATAGGAAATTTTACTGAAAGGACACTTCATTTTAATTTTTAAAATAATTGGAACTGTATTCAAAGATTTTCGCAAAATCGCATGCCTGAACCAGGAATCGAACCTACCAAATTAGAAAAAAAACAATCTTTTATTTTTACGATACCGATCGAAAGGGTTACTCATTAGGATTATTTTTTGTTAAGTAACACAGCATCTTATACAAAAGGAAGACCATGAAATTTAAAATTTAAATTTTAATGATTACGTATTGTGTCAATTTGTATAGGAAATAATGCGATATTTAAAATCTTTGAATGCAGTTTGCATTAATTTTTAAAATAAAATGAAGTCTTCTTTCAGTAAAATTTCTTATCTTCAATATTTAAGGTACTTTCCCTCCACGTGGCAAAGTTTTGGGACACCCTGTATACCTCTACATATGATTCAAAATTTCTTATTAAGAAAATAATGAAACAAAAACATTGTTTCATTTCGAAATGCCGTAGGAAGAAGGGAAAATGGCCCATTAAAAAGGTTTGTAATTCAAAACGTGTAAAATTGAAATGTATGTACATACATTATGTGATTGTTTGAGTACGTTCTGTAACTTTTTCGTAGATGATTACTCAATAAAAAGATAATCTAAAATTAACATTAATATTTTTATAGTTTATACATCGTTTTGCAAAAGGTTTCGTGGTAGAGGGGCGTGGTGAATGACCCCTTTTGCGATTAATCGCCGTTGATAAGTCAGATAGTGGCAATAACAATTGTTACGACTCTTTGTGATGGTGCCGAAGCACTGTTAACATCCTCATTGTTTGAAGTCTAGAATACTGCATTCTTCCATGTTAAGTGATTCTTGTCACTAAATGGAGACAAGAAGAAAACATTTAGAAACTTTTTATTTGTTTTACACTTCGATCTCTACCTGGTAAAATAAGAATGTGCACTTATTATTCTACATCAATTATTATGACACAATTAAATCTACCAAATTTTCAATAAAAATATTTTTAACCTGCACATACAAATATAACATTAAATACGACAGTGTTAGTAAAGACGTCACAACTAAGTTAGTGTGAAAGCATTAGTCAATGCACGTACACAAAAATAAAATAAAAAACAAATTAATCACCAAGAAATTGTCAATGTCAATCTCGTCCCCGCCACTGCCTTTACCAATCTCCTGTCAAAACGTCAGAAAGTTTGTTTCATCTATTTTTAATTCGGCGATTGTCTTTTGTTTCCATTAGCTACTTTTTTTTATGAAAAAGTCACGGAATGTAATAGTAACTTGACAGTTTAAAAGTATGAACATGAAGTTTGTATTCGAAATTCAAAATTGAAATAATTATTTTCTGTAGCATAAAAAATAAGTTGGTTACCTCAAACGTGTTGACACATTGCACCTCTGCCTGAGATGGAGAACCATACAGCTTCAGTTCTTGAAATGCACCCTGTACCAATATCAATGTTAACACGCGTTTGATTATCGTTTCCATATTCGCTATTCATTCATCGACCGTTTTTGATGTTTCATAATTATAATACATAGTCCACAAAAACGTTGAACAAAGTATTTTTTCTTACATGATACAAAGATAATAATATCGTAACACAATTAAAAATTTCAACTCTTTAATAACAACTGACACATTTTCCTACTAAAAGTAAACACTTAGGTATGTATTTATTAAATATTTTTCCGTAAGTAAAAAAAAGTTAAGTCAACATAAAAAACAAATAAATAAAGATTTAAACCAGAACACCCGTCTTAAGATGAGCAGGCGCATCGATGCACTAAATATAAAACCGGCTAAGCTAAAGGATAGCTTTTACAACCATTTTAGGTTGACACTTACATACATAACTTACTTTTGAAGTAACAGTTGTACCTTTCTGGTGGGTAAAAGAACGTGCACAGAAAGGGGTAAATGTAATCAATCATGTTTAACCTTTTTTGAATTATATTGATGAAACTTTGAATAATTATTTAGAATCAATTCGAAGGTTAATATGGGTTAAGATTAAAGTTTTAATTACCTTTCTACCACTACTTTCCAACCTTCTTTCTATTCTAACTTCTAATCACGTGCCTATTACAATAAGTTCTCATTTTTAATATTTTTTGATTAAATATGGAACAAAATAAGATTGATTAAGTACATTCTTTATGGACTCAAGGTTGTCATTGTAATCTACCGAAGTATAAAGTTATAAATAATTAACCTACAATATTTTTCTTTAATTTATTTTTCATAAATGAAAAAGAAATGCGACACCTAGTCTATACTAATTAATATCCATCTAGCCCCCATAACATGGACAGGTAAAGAAATCCTAGACGATTCAAGAGTTTTGAGTAAACTTACACACTTAATATTTTTTTGACTGGAAACATTGTTTTTGTAAAACATGCACGAACTTTTTGACTTGAAATAAAACACTTTTTAACGGATACTAGCGTGTTTCCGTTAAAAAGGGTTTTGTTTCATGTATAATGAGCGCGTAAGTTTGAATGTTGAATATAACTTTTTACTGAAATTTTTTGCACTAACTTGATTTGAAAGTTGTTTTGTACAACATTACAAACTGGATGGTTACTTAGTAAATCAGGGATTCCCAACCTTTAACTCTGTGCGCCCCACTCTACGGTATGCTAAAATACTTACGCCCCCTTTCCTCCCCCCGACAACGATCATACTAAGCAACGATGAAAAATTAAGTAGATGTGTTTCTTTTTATTAAAATTCAAGTAGATTATCAACAATAGGGTATTTTCCAATTTTTTGAAAACTGCTTAAATTTAAAGCTTGGGACGAACGATTTAACACAAAAATAAAAATAAATTAATTAATGTCTTTTTTCTCTATTAAAACAATTAAAGTCTAATTTATTTTTAATGGTTTTGAATTTACCGCCAAAACGCTCGGTTCGATGTCGTCTACTGTGAGACGTCAACTTTGTGTAAACAATTTGAACACCTATGTAGTCTGTGTAACAATTTACTCTATTGTTTACACAAAGATGACGTCACACAGTAGACGTCGTCGAACCGAGCGTTTTGGCGGTAAATTCAAAAATATTTAAAAATAATTTAACATTAATTGGTTTAATGAAGAAAAAAGACATTAATTATACTTTTAATATTTTTCTGTTAAATCGTTCGTCTCAATCTTTAAATATAAGCAGTTTTAAAGAATTTGGAAAATACCCTATTAAACACAAGAGGTGCATTACGAATCGGTGGCACCGCTCCCGCCAAGAGAAAATATGATTTTTAGAGTTTTTAGGTACTAACTATCTGGAGCCGCTCGTCGCTCCACCTTTTTGGATAGCTTTGGGGGAGGGGAAGACGCCCCACTGGTTGGGAAGCCATGTAGTAAATATGAACATCTATAAAAACAATTTTTGGCTCAACCAGTGAGTTTTTGCTAAGTGAATTTAGTTCTTTGCCTTTATCTTCGACTAAAAGAGGTCACTTGTCACTATCAGATAGCACTATCGTAATTACACTCGCAGTCCACGCGAAATCGAGTGAAAGACAGATAAGCATTTAAGTCGATTAAACCCTACTACAAGTTTATAAAATTGTCATTGAAATTGACAACTTAGCAACAACTTGTGTTGACATTAATGCCATGTTTAGACGAGCTTGGCAACTAAGGCTTAGTACTTGTCACTAACACTAATACTTTCCATGTAAACACATTGACTAAGCACTTGTTCAGTATATATACACGCAAAGTATACAAGTAACAAGTACTAATCATTGGTAGCTAAGCTATTGTAAACATAAACAAATATTTATTTGTATTATATAGTTTTCCGGTTAGCTAATTTTGTCTTTTTCATAAAAATAATGACTTATTTCCATAAAATATTAGGTGGTTTTACTTATAAATAAATAAACGTTACAAGAGCAAAACTATAAGATTATAATATGATTTACTAGAAACAAAAATTCTTATATTCGTCTTTATAAAAATGCTACAGTGAATAAGTCTAAAATCCATTACCGTCTAATGGTTGAGCACCACTTTACGAGTAAGACTAGCTCTTCACATAGAGCCGAGTTCAATATCAAGAAAATTGGAACGTATGCCATCAATATAAATAGTGTCGGTGCAAGTACCGAGTCCTTGGTTTGATGAAATTTTAGAAACATCTTTTACATAGGCACTTATATTAGCCTATTGCCATTGCCCCCCCTTTTGTCTCTTTATTGAGAAAAATTGAGAAATAAAAGTAGTTTATGAAACTGACACATAAAGAGGGGTATTAAAACAGGCGAGGTTTTTAATAGTATCACACGAGTGTTTTAATACCTAGTTATGTACAGTTTCATACACTACTTTATCTACACTCATATATTTGGGATTGAACCTACTAAATAAAAGATCAACGTTAGAAAAGAGAGAGAGACTTTGTTTGTATTAGCTATAGCCTAGTAGGTACCTACCTTGTAATAAGTAATTTCCTTAGCTGCATCTAAAATATCAGGCAGAGTCAAATTGTATTCACATATTAAAGCAAGAATAAAAAACCTAAGTAAGTATAAAATTCAGTAAGTATAACAAAATGTATGAAATTGAAATCAAAACTTTTTTTTAAATGCTCTAAAACTGGCGCGCATTCCATTAGAAAAAAAATGAGATGAGTGCATTCCAGCAAACTAATCGCACTAAGTCATCGATCACCATAGAGTGCATTTAAATCATGGCAAGTATGTGGGAAAATATCGTAGTTTTTTTTTAATATCACGGCACTGCCTTCTTTTTGGATTTGCCCTGTATCGTAATGAGAAAAAAAGTTATTTTATGATGCAGTTGACTGCATCGTAATGAGTTTATTTTTTAATTTTACCTATCCACGAAAATAAAGTACGTGTTTATATTACCTTTTTTGAATTCATATTTGGAACATTACGTTGTGAGTGTCGATAAAGTTTTTTATACACCTTTTTCTGCTTTTTTCCTGATATCCCCAGTGGGGGACAACGGAAATAGGCCTTTATATTTTTTTTTTTTTTTTTTTTTTTTTAATTCCACTTCTCCCCGGACAAAGTCCAAGACTTTTTATATCTACTTTCTCATTCATTCAAGTTCTCGCTTGCATGCCTCTCGTACTTTTATTCCTCATACTATTCTTTCTTTCTTTCATCCGCATTCTTTCTTTTAACTGGTGGGATTGCCAGCCTAACTATTCCTTTACTTACTTATTTTATTTATTTATTAATATTAGGTAAATAAAGTCACACACATTATTTCTCAGATGTTGTTACAATTTTTCTTGTTCTTATTTACTAGGTGCTATTTCTATACTATATCTTCATCTTTTACTTAATTCTCTTATTACAATATTTATCGTTATATTTCCATTTGCTTATTAAGCTCGTTGGGTTTCTTTTTTATTTAACAATTTTCTAATTAATTACTAGTTTACAAGACCTTGTTTACAATATATTTCTTGATTTTTATACGCTAAAGACCAAATTTTACATACTTATATCGTACATCGTACATAACTAAAGGGCTTATTTTCCATTTTTGTATTCTTGTTTACAATTTTACTTATGAAACTAATTTTACTTTAGGCTTTTATAAACTATTTCTTATCTATTACTTATATACTTCCTAATACAATTCTTGAATTATTTTACATATTTCAGTTCTTACATCTATTACACACTTTGATATATCTTAGTTTACATTCAGATCTTATTTACTAGGTAGGTGTATATGTATACTAACGATATATATTTCTATCCTATTTCTTAAACTAAATTTTCTGTACAAACTATTAACATTTATCTTATATCCACTCCACAATTTTAGAATGTTTATTGAAATTGAATCTAATTCTACTGCGAGATTAATAATTTTTATATTTACTTTAATCTATTTCTTATTTGTGTCTTGATAACTCTTTGTTGACGTATCTATTGTTTAGCTATATATGTTTCTTTACTTTCTTTTTACTAGGTAGTTTGTATATATTCATTAATATATAATACTATCCTATTTCTTAGTCTTTCTTTATCTTTTAGGGATTAGCTTTACATCTTAGTTATACTATCGGTTTTCCAATTTTATTGTCTAAATTACCTAATTAATTTATTTAATTTTATGATCTTATTATTTTACCATTAATTGAATTTTTTTGTCAAAATTCATATATTCCAATATATGCGTTTTAACTTTATTGGGTTCGGTTATTTTTATGCGTGCAAATTTAAATTACAAATTTAATTCGTAGCATGTGTGTGTAAGGTGGAGTGTGATAGGCTAGGTGTTATTGCCTTGACTATTCTGTGTAATAAGATGTTGTTAATCGAGCCAGGTAATCCCACTTCTTACGCACTTCGCATTCTTCGCTGTATGCATTATGGTTTGTATTCTTGTGACCCGCGTGCACACAGTTGCAGCATTCCGGGTCCGACCTAGCGAGCCAAGCTTCACAGTTGGCCCGTAGGTGCGGACCTCCACAATGGCTACATCTGTCTGCACTCTGAGTACAATATTTCCTACCGTGTCCATAAGCAAGGCAACGCGTGCATTGAATCAACGGAGATTGGTCCTCCACCCTGACCCGCTGGAGGTCAACGTGGAGTACACCAACCTCCATCATCTTGTGCCAGATACTAGGGGAAACCTGGATGATAATGTGCGATGCTTTGGGATTTTTTGTCCTTTTCTTGTATTTTATTGTCAACATTGATTTTTCATCTTCTTTAGCCCCTTCTTCGATGTACGAGTTTTGTTTAAGTATTGCTTGGAGCAACGCTTTATCATCAAGGTCGTCACTTTGTATGACATCTTTTAGAATTACTAGCGGGTCCTTGTTTTTAATACGCGTGACTTTCAACTTAGTGTCCTTTTCTTCAATTCGGCAAACAACCTGGTCCAACTCATGCCGATCGCGACAACCGATGATCACCTTCTGATTCTTTGCTTTGCGGATCTTATCGATTTTTCGACCTTCATTTGTAGCATCCACCGCACGCCTCACTCTTTCGAGGACCTCCCCGCTGGATTCTTCAGCGTCCTCGGAGGTCACTGCGACAGAGTGAAGTGCCGGTGGTGGTCGAGGTTTGGGAGCTGCTACTACAGCCGCATAAGTAGGTCGGTGGCTTGGGGTTGGGACTGTCGGTTGGTGATATGCCTGTCCATCTTTCACCACTGTTAACAGTTCCCCCAATTTCTCTATGATTGGACCCTGGTTGATCAAGTCAATCTTTCCTTCGGTAACCTTGGCCTGACTGGCAATGGAGTCGAGTGAATTCTTAAACTCCAATATTTCATCATGGGTGGTAATGATGTTTTTACCAGTCCTGCTTTGGCGCTCGTCCACGTCCTCGAGCTTTCCTTTAACATCGTCGACCTGCCTGGTGATGGAGTTTACTGATGTAGTCATGTCTGTGATGTGGGCTTTCATGAGTTCATGAGAAGCGCAGACATTTTTGTTCGTTGTGTTAACTCCATAGGTGATGTCCCCCAGGCTGGTCTCGATGCCAGTGAGCTTGAGCAACACCTTTTTTATATCTTGGCTAGTTGTTGCTGCCGATCGTGTGGCGGTGGCGGACTGTGGGGGGATCAGAGACGAGGTTATTGAATCTGTGAGCTCTTTGGTCTGTTCATCCATGTGTCTTTTTATTTCAAGTCTCTCGCTCACAATGGCAGCCTTAATAGCAGTCATCTGCACCTCCATTTGGTGTATCTTTGACTTGATTTCCTTGCAGTCGTTCTCGGCTGCAGAGGGTGTTGATGGAGTCTGGGCTTGAGCAGTCTTCCCTTCCTTTCTTAACTTTTGATGTTGTCTGTTCATTTCATAGCAACACATAACCATGCGAGCTGCCTTCCTCTCTAAAAATTCTTTAATATCCCGTCTCATCTGAGGATATTCTTTTATTTTGACGGGGATGCTTTCCATCGCGAGCATCATTTCGTATAGAATGTCGCCAATACCACGATTCGCAAACTCATGCGGATGATTATCTAGTTCCTCCATCAAATATTTGGATTTAAGCTGGACATTTGAACGATTCAGGAATTTTTCGGCCGGATCCTGATTTCCAATTATCGGTCTAGAAGGGTCGTTGGGGGACGGAGGCGGACTTGTCGGTTTTTTCGTCCCTGGTTTATTGACTGGAGTATGTACGAATGCCATCTTTACCGACTATATATCAAATGAACAAGGGGAGAAGTTCGTCCGTGTGTAAAAGTGTAAATAAAATTGTATATATATGGTGTATATAAAGTTTTATATTTGTCTAATACTAAAGCGGCCTGCGCAGTCTCAATTTGTCAAAGAATTTTACGTCCGAATACGATTTTAAGAAAATATTTTACTAAAAAGTCAAAAATTTAATTTTGTTATGTAGAGTCACAAAAGTGACTCTACGTCTCTACAAATATAAACAGTCAAAGGGGGTGGCTAAATACACCCACAGGTGAAAAAAGAAAATTTTTAGGAATTTTTTCCTAAAAGTAATGGCTAAATAACCTAAAAACAAGATGGCGGCCGCAACGGCGGCTCCGACCGAGCTGCGTCTTAGGAGGCGATTGTAGCCCTTAAAAATACCTATCTCTGGACACCAAGCACGTCCCTCTAAGACAAATAGTTTCCGAGCTAACCCGCGGGTAAATTTCGGGTAAATCGTACCCTATTCGGGTAAATTGCCCGTAACTCGGAAACTATTGGTCTCCTAGAACTGGGACTTTGGATATTCCCATAGGGGGGCCCGAGACCTGTCTGATGGTGGGGTTACCTAAAAATATATTTTTAGGTAGCGATAGGGTAATTTTACCCTATCAGGCGGAAAGAGGTCTCTCCGGCAGCCCCTTCGGAAAAATCCCCAGCCCTGTAGCCCAGATAAATTAGGAGGTACGACCGTTCAAAGTTTTTCAAAATGGCGTCCAAGATGGCGGACGCCAACTTTGAAGGGTCGTATCTCCGCCGCTATTGGGGCTAGGAAGCCCGGGTTTGGAGCAGATGGAGTGCCCTGGCGAGCTCTTGCTCGCGCGATTGCTAGGGGTAGGGGCAAAGTTCAAAATTGGATTTTTGGGATTCTGAGGATGGGAAGGGGTGGGGGGGAAAATTACAAACACCCTAGCCTAAGACGCCAACTCTCTAACTATGATATTGCGGGAGCCAGAAGAATTTCAAAAAATTTTGAAAAAATTTCAAAAAAATTTCAAATAATTCTGGTGCCTAAACTATTGGTCCTAGAGACCCGGGGTTTTCTCTGGGAGGGTTGGGGGATCGTGGGCTACCCCTTCCACGGCGTGGAATCGCGAAATTCCAATAATGTGGAATTTCGGGGATTTTTGCCCGGGGCCCGAAAGATGGTCTAAAACCCCCCTCTAAGCCGAAAATCCCGACTCTCTAAGTCCAAGAACTTGGGAGCTATGGGCAATCTAAAAATTTACCCGATTAGGGTAAATAAAACCAAAATGGCCGCCAATCGGGTAAATCCTCAACTTTAGCCCTAGGCCCCTGGTGTTTGGGCTTCCCAGATGTCCGGGGAGGTGTCCTGAGCAAATATGGACCCTCCAGCCCCCTGTCAACTACCCTAAAAAAGCTAAGTTAAATTTAAACCTAAAATTTTAAATAACTCCCGCAATACCTACCCTAAAAATACAAACAAGGTGTCACAAAATAGAAAATACACAGAGCAACAAAACACAAAAAACAGATTTAAAATAGGTCAAAACACAGAAGTACAAATCGAGGGGGAAGTTTCCACCCCTAACTTCGAAAAATTATATCTCCGGATTTATTGGTCCGATTTCAAAAATTTAAATTTTGTATAGAAGGGTCTAATGGGTACTAAAATAATAAATTACAAGAAAATCTAATCATAGGGAAAAATTTTGAGATTTAATTGTTCGAAATTTCAAATTTAAAAATCTTAACTTCTATTGGTCCCACGACGACGCTTGAAGTTTCGGGTGACTCGCCGTGCTGCGCTCCTCCTGCTGGTGTCCTTTTCGCCACCCGGCCGCACCGGGAAGACTGACCTCGTGGCGAGAGGCTAGGTAGGTATTTGCTAATATTTTAGCAAATACTGATGGTAAAAATCAGCAGTTTGCACCGTCGTGTAGAGGGCGCTGCTGCGCACACGCCGATAACTTCAAATCCCACGCGTCTCTACAAATGAGGACGCAGTGGGCGAAAAAGTGGTCGAAAATTTGCACTTTTGCACTTAACTTTCACTTTTCGGTGAATTCTACTTCGCACTGTGATCCGATTTTCTTTCACTAAACACCACCGGATGCGCCTCGTCAGCGCGCAACTTTTGACGTATCGCACGTCTCGATACACTCAGAAAAACCCACAACTTTGAATTTTTTAATGCGGAGCGCACGTGGTTTTGCTCTGTACTCTTCGGCGGTCGGAGCCAGAATTCAGGCCTTTATATTGGCCCACAATACCTGTGACAATACTTTGCTCTTATTCCAAAGTAACTAAAGCACTTAGCAAAGTAAAAATAATTCTTTTTGGAATAAACTTACAAGTTGACAAAACTGCCGCGGATCGCTCCCAGGACCATAAAAACCAAGTATTAGACCATAGGAGGTGGTCAACTTCTGTTTTTCAAGGTTTTTACAATTAGAGAAGAAAATCTTTTCTCCTTTTCCTGGAGAGACGGTTTTTTTAAAATTTCGAACTATTAATTACATTTTCACAAGAAAAAATATTTTTTGTTACGATAGAAAAAAAACCTTTTAAATATTTTCATGAGAAGTACTTATTTTTTTCCTGTGAAAATGTTTTCGATCTGAAAACATTTTCATAGGAAAAAAATAAGTTTTGTTTATTACTATAGAAAAGTATTTTCTATTTTGTCAAGTATCAGATCGGTAAAAAGTATATTTGATATAACATAAGATAGTTCTATCAATTTAGGTACCTAACATTTCAGTGGCTAATTATCAGCATATAGTAATTAAAAAAAATAAAAAACCCGCCTGCATAAAAAGACAAGTCAACTGAAAAGATGTAAACAAGATTAAATATTAAAGGCAACATAATAACATGCAGTCGGAGGCATGCATAAAGAAAGTGACGTTATGAATGATTTGAATTATATGCCTCCGACATGCCTCCGACTGCATGTTATTATGTTGCCTTTAATATTTAATCTTGTTTACAACTTTTCAGTTGACTTGTCTTTTTATGCAGGCGGGTTTTTTAATTTTTTAAATTTATTTTTATTTATATCTTTTTAGTTATTAATTATTATATATTACAGTCATGATATACCTTTTTGAAATTCTTATAAAAAGCCCTTTAATTTGACACCCATATTGTAGTATTCTAAAAAAAAAAATATTTTTCCACTACGTATAACAGCACCGTACAGCCGCCATGTTGGTTTTTTTAAAACGCCACCTTCTTAAGAACATTTGGGCTGACAAGACAAATCTAACGATATCTTAGTCATAGAAATCCGTTCAGCCGTTTGAAAGATATGAGGTAATAAAGAATATTACATACAAACAAGATACGCGCGAAAAACATAACCCTCTTGCAGTCGGGTAATAAAAAGAGAGGATAATGAACTTTTCATTACATTAGGTTAGTTTAATCAAGACACACTAAGTTCCTGTTAAGCGATGCACGCTACACACTGCACTTGACAAAGTGCTAAGTAGGGAACTTGATCTAATTACGAATGGAGTGCTCGTGCTTATTTCAGGACGCTTACACCCGCTTATAACATGGGAATGAAGTGCATGTAATTAAGTTGAGGAGAATATTCTAGAATGCAGTTGTATGTTCTTTAAAACTCTTATATTTATGAGCCTTTCTGGCATTAAAATATTACCTAAGTATTTAATATCTGTACTTACGTTACAAAGAATTGGTATATTTTGTAATAATTTTAGGATTAGCGTATTACCAAAATGGGATCGCTTAATTTGCATAAAAATAATAAATATTTCATTTCGTTACAAACAAGCAGTTACAGTACTCTTGAATAAAATTACAAGGAATGATATCAAACATTGTGGAGACTGGAGATAATACTTACCTTCAATGAGTCTAATTGTTCGTGTAGGTGGGATAATAAATAGCTGTAACTGAAAATCAATAGTTTCTAACATTATTAGAGTTTCCTGGAAAATTATTTACGAAACAAGAAGCAACAAGCGCAAGGATCCGTATTCAATTAAATACCATCATCAAAGCGGATGTGACAAGTTCCCGATTTCCGGAATAATTTTTAATTAAAATGCCGCACGAGGGCGTAGTAGGTGAACCAACTTTGTCCTCACATCGATTTTCACGACACAAAAACCCTGGACTAAAAGTAATTCCAAGCTGGAGTTTTATTTGCTGCAACAAAGGGTTCGAATTTTTTGTTGTTTTTACAAAAGGGGCTATTTTTGAAATTGGAATTAAATTAAAATAAAATTCATATATTAGGTATATATAGCTATGATTCAGCTGACTCTGTAGTACCCTTAATGATTCGGTTAAAGGTGTCAAACTAAAAATTAACAAGAAAACAGTGTTTATAGTTTGTGGTAGCATGTGGTAGCATGTGGTAGCAGGTATAAAAAGGCTCTATCACTTTTTCCGTACAAAGGCTTCAGCTTTGATTTCGGCTTCATCAGTACCTGATAAAAGGTAAACGATTTACCTTTACTACCTAAACAAATCTTAATTTTGACTTTTATCAACGGCACAAACAATTATTTTCAGAGTCATCATTATTACAGATTTATGACGGACGCGAAACTATACAAAATGTCTATTAGATAATAACAATTATGCTAACTTATCGATATCGAAGACAATAATCAGAATTGATTATACCTATTAGTTGCTACTAGGTACCGATAATATTATCAACGCTATTAACGAATTCATCATCATCATCATATCAGCCACACGACACCCACTGCTGGGTATAGGCCTCCCCTAAGGATCTCCACAACGATCGGTCCTGCGCTGCCTGCATCCACTGGCTTTCCGCGACCTCCACCAGATCGTCGGTCCACCTTGTCGGGGGCCTACCCACGGAGCGTCGTCCGGTGCGCGGTCGCCATTCCAGAACCTTTCTGCCCCAACGGCCATCGGTTCTTCTCGCTATGTGTCCCGCCCATTGCCACTTCAGCTGAGCAATCCTTCGAGCGATGTCGGTTACTTTAGTTCTCCTGCGGATCTCCTCGTTTCTGATTTGATCACGTAGGGAAACGCCGAGCATGGCTCTCTCCATTGCACGCTGAGTGACCTTGAGCCTCCTTATGAGACCCATAGTTAGCGGCCACGTTTCACTGCCGTAGGTCATCACTGGCAACACACACTGTTCATAGACTTTCGTCTTGAGACACTGAGGTAAGTCGGACGCGAAGATTTTTCGAAGCTTCCCGAATGCTGCCCACCCGAGTTGGATTCGACGAGAGATCTCTTTCTCGAAGTTGGACCTACCTAACTGGACTGCCTGTCCTAGGTATACGTAATGGTCAACAACTTCAAGTGTAGTGTTCCCAACATGAACTGGAGAGGGTACAACATGGGCATTTGACATAATTTTCGTCTTATCCATGTTCATCCTAAGACCCACTCTTTGGGAAGCACTACGGAGATCTTCGAGCATTGTGTTCAGGTCTTCCATGGTCTCAGCCATAAGGACTATATCATCGGCAAAACGAAGGTGTGTTAGGTACTGGCCATTAATGTTGATGCCGAGTCCTTTCCAGTCCAAGAGCTTAAAGATATCCTCCAACGCAGCTGTGAACAGTTTCGGAGAAATAACGTCTCCCTGTCTCACACCACGCTGCAGTTGGATAGGATTTGTGTTCTGGTTCTGTACTCGGATCGTCATGGTGGCATTTTGGTATAAGTACCTCAACACCTCGATATACCTATAGTCCACTTGGCACCTTTGGAGAGACTGCAGCACCGCCCAGGTTAACGAATTAGCAGGTCGTAATGTTGTCATTTAGATTAATCAAACTGTATAAATTTCGTATATGATCGTTGTTGCATCGCGTTTTGGCAGCTCTATGCATTCATAGTTGCAGTATCAAAAATTTAGGCTTAGTTTAGCTAAGTTTTAGGCTTAGAGCAACGTCGGCTAGCAAGCCCGTCTTGCTCTAAGGTTTTAGCCATTTCATAGCCAAAACCCCGCGTTTTAGCCATTTCATGGATATGCTGCATCGCGTTTTGGTGACTTGCTGAGCTTCGCAGTATTAAAATTGATTGCTATAATTAAGTAGCTGTCGTTTAGCATCTGGAATACCGCAATCCTCATTTTTACGCGTTTTGTGTGTAATGTTCGGTCACTGTGTCCAGTTTTCGAAAAGCTTTCGAATTTCGAAAAAGCACCCGATGCGGAAAGTATCGTGTCTACTGTGACCCTAAAAGAACTCGGCCCTTTTTATCGGTCAGCTTCTAATGAAAAATGACCGGCTATGTCACATTGCGTCGCGATAATAGAACCCCGATGACGAGTGACCCCGATCCACAAAAAAGCGCTAATTTCACCGTGGACATGATTTATTAGGGCTAACCGAAATTTGTGTGTCGAATAAGCCCTCACAATGGGTGTGACGTGTAAATAAATTGATAGCTGGACGACGATAAAAAAATCTTTTCTGTTAGTGACTAAAATGACCCTTAAATAAAGAAGGAAGGTATACTTCCATTTCACTTTATTCTCCTTAATTAATACATTGCTTGTGCAATCAATTGATGATTAAGAGTTTTTCATGAATATCCACTTGATTTCTAATGAAACCTTAAAAATGATTGAAAACAGTAAATATATAGTTACATACAGAGAGATATTGCCATCACTATTTTGTTATTAAATAAGTATAATTTGCACTTATTTAGCTGGTGTTTATGTAGATTTAGTGATTTTTTATACCAAAGTTTTAGATAACGATAGTTTTAGCATCTTAATCGAGATCCAATTAAGATCTTTTCCGCTTTAAAGAGGAAAAACCGAAGACACTTGAAGTCAATTGCTAATGTTATTTTAGTGCTCTTTTTTCTCGAATGTAACCCAAAACGATTCGGCAAACTGTTATTGCATGTATGGCACACGCTGATAACAACAGTATTAGGGGATAGTTACGATCTGACATTACGCCAGAAGTATCTGTAAGGGTCGAAAATGCTGAGAGGTCAACGTTAAGATGGTATAAGTAGAGAGATAAAGAATATCGTTATTCCAACTTTACAGCAGCTGGTTATTAGATATTTGAAGTGCAAACTCAGAAAAACTAAAATAACTAATTAAAATCCAGTGTTGTATGAAATTACGCCAGAAGTATCTGTTAGGCTGCGTTCAGACGATAAAGCACGACCCAACCTCGACCAGAACTCAACTAAAACTCAACTCGAACTCAACTCAAGCGGAGCCCACTCCTTGAAATACCGCGCTTACAATTTTGAGTTTTATGACACATTAATAAGCTCCGTTTTATTTTATCGACGCAACTGCACACGCCCCGCGCTCAACCCGACTCAACTCAAACTCAACCCGAACATTACACAGGAGCTTATTGATGTGTCATAAGACTCAAAATTGCAAGCGATGTATTTCAAAGTGGGCTGCGGTTGAGGTGAGCTTAAGTTTAGTTCAGGTTGAGGTCGAGTCGTGTGTTATCGTTTACGTTAAGATGGTACGAGTATAAGTACCTAGAGAGATAAAGAAGATCGTTATTCCAACTTTGCAGCAGCTGGTCAAACTCAGAAAAACTAAAATTACTAATTAAAATCAATCCAGTGTTGTATGAAATCAAAAAGTGTCTGTAGTTAAATCAGTTGTTACAATAAGCGTAAAAGGTATTGCAATATTGTTAAGAGATTTCAAGTTATATTTTATAGGGAATATTTAAGCTCGGCTTAACGTTTTAATTAAAATTTCATTCTACCAGATACTCGGTTGATTACTTAAGTTGCCGAATTATTTCAGTACTGAAAATGGAACACCCGTTTTAGTGAAAAAATTTCAAGCTCCAAATTTATCTACCTGAGATCGGAAAATAATGTCGGTGTTAATATTAGTAGCCCCGCGTAGCAACTTTTATTACAAGGCAGAAATTCTTTACTTTCAAGGATTTAATAAAAATCTCGATTGTTCTCTGATATAACTCATTGAATTCTCTTGGAAGTTTTAGTAAGTCGGTACTATCGAGTATTTTCCCCCGAAGTCCAGGCGCTCCTAGGTTTGCCTAGTCAAACCTCAGGTTTGACAAGAAGGCTTAGTCAAAGTCCAAAACTAAAGCGTGTTTCGGGCTTTGACTAACGCATTTATTGCCAAACCTAGGAGAGACTAACTGGGACAGACAAAAACCGAAACGCAAGTCGATCAAATCGGGGTTCGACCAGTCAGACTTAAATTAGGTACAGAATATGTATTTTTTGTATTTAATTGTAGGAAAAACACATTCTTTAGAGTGATAATTTATTTAAATTAATAAATCTTCCTGTGAAACAGAGATTTCTGTTGTCTGTAAAAAAAAATAACCACGAAATTTAAGACTTTTAAGTCTTAAATTTCTAACCTAAACGTGACCTACAGGAGTAAGGTAGCTTTGACTAAGATAAACCTAAATATGTATGCGAAACAGCATTCATTTCCGATGTTAGATTTCGTCAAAGCTGCCTTACTCCTTCCGCTGCGCTTCGCGATCGTCTTAAATTTCGTGGTTATTTTTTTTTAACAGACAAAAGACAAGATTGTTGATTTAGTTACATTTTAACTCAAAAGAATGTATTTTTTCACATTTACATACAAAATAACACATTCTGACCCTTATTTAAGTATGACTGATCAAACCCCGATTTGATAGTATTGAGTTTCGGTGTTTGACTATCCAAATTGATCTCTCCTAGGTTTGGCCATAAATTCGTTGGTCACAGCCCGAAATACGCTTTAGTTTTGGACTTTGACTAAGCCTTCTTGTCAAACCTGAGGTTTGACTAGGCAAACCTAGGAGCGCCTGGACTTCGGGGTTTGACTATAACATATATAAAAATATTATTTTTGTAAAAGTTTAGAATGATTTCAACAATTTTGTTTGATATTTAGCACGTATTAAAATATATTAGGAAAAGCCTGTTTTTATGAGTTGTCAACATTATTTTATGTCTTGACGCACACGTAGCTAAAATCATTTGGAAATTGCTTAAACATTTTAAAGTGACAAAAAAGCACTACAGCTTGTACATCGCTAATCTCTCTTCATTATGTCTTAGAATCACTTTTCAGAATCACAAGCGCAAGGTGTCAATTATCTAATGAGACAGAAGTGCCAGTAGACTGTATGCGGCCAAAGACAGGAGTTCTTTGCGGAAGGTTTATGAAAGAGGCGCATGTCCGAAATGAAACAAATCAAATACTGATACAAAATGTTTTCTAGTCTACTCCATACTCACACTTTCGATCACAGCAGGAACTGATTTTGCTTGTCTATACTTTTCCGCCACACCCACTTGGTGCAGTTCTCGTCTCGTATGAAGGAGACCCATGGTTGAAACCACAGCTAAAGCAACGCCTACCAAAACCAACATCACTAATGAACATAGGCACATTTTGGATTTTGCTGACATTACCATTGCCATTTTGAGTTCACCAAATTTTTAGTTCTTCATAAAATATTTAGATTCCATTATTAACACTTCACTAACACTTTGCGCTTTTTGATTGATTTGGTTATTTTGTATTAAATGATGTTTTAAAATTAATTGCTATCTACTTCTCAAATATTTACCATGTAACCTAAATAATACAATTGAGATTAATAACAATGAGGGTTCTGTAAAAGTCAATATTTATTATTCATTCCATATGGCTTGTTAATATGAAAACCTTCTATTTTAATTAATTGTACAATACTGAAAAAAATAAGGCAACAGAATGAATGAAGTGAGCGTATTTGACGTACCAATAGTATTACACTGAGCAAAATCTTTCTTTTGAGTCCAACTTTTTTATTCAGGCGTTATGATACTCGTACTCCGGAAAAACTCTGAGTGAAACTTAAACATAAGAACCCTAAAAAGGAACTTAGAAATGTAAAAGTAAACAATAAAGGAAATACTCGTTATAATTATTTTAAATATTAAAATAAATATTATTCTTCTAAGAAGATGCAACTTTGTTTTCTTCCTTAAATAAGAAGGAAAGATTCTTCAATAAGGATAATTATTAAAAACATTAAATGAAACCAAAGAAACTAATTAAATGAAGTAGAATTGCTAATTAGTATCTAACTAAGTTACTGAACACAATAAGCAAATAAATAAAAAGTGTTGCAAAAATAAGTAAAAAAACTGGTTTGTAATTAAAGTTGTATGAAAATGTTATGAGGAAATATTTAGTGTAATTGACAATTAAAATTATTAAAAAAAATATTGAAGTGTCAGATGTACAAAAAAACACTAAAAACGAGGGAACGAAATGAAGAAATGAAAAAAAAAACAATAGATACTTAAAATAACTAAAAAAAAACATGAAGTACCATTACCAATAAAATTTATATCAAATACATAAACTTCAACTAAAAATGCATTCAAATTGACAGCGCCTCTGAGAGAAATTTCCAATTTCAACTGAATTTCTGGGACCAAGAAAAGACGGCGATGTAATTGCGAACATTGTGTCAAAGCAGTTAGCGAGACACCAATTGTTGCCTGCGATAATGGGGCAAAAATGATATCAGAGCGGGCAGAAGTTTCCGAGTGGGCAAAAGCTTTGTAACACAGCGTGGTTTAATTATACCCACCGAGTGACATCAGAGGAGAATGTCTTACGGAATGTTTGTAATTATTGTGAAAAGATTTTTGGAAAAATAAAATTTCATTGTAATGCAAAACTTTGTCTACTAGTTAATTTTGATTCCAAATTAAAAAAAAATATTAAACTCCTTTAGATACAGACGTTAATAGAAGAAGTAAGTAATCAGCGCAATAGTTTAAAAATTACTTTACAAAAATAAGGAAGTAGATTGTACAGATTACAATGATAAGTAATTTATATCAATAAAGGCACTGTACAGCTGCTGCTACAATGTTGGTTTTTAATACCCAAGAACACTTGGGCTGACAAGACAAATCTAACGATATATAGAACATAGAAATCCGTTCAACCGTTTGAAAGATATGAGGTAATAAAGAATATTACATACAAACATACAGTCATAGTGCGAGAAACATAACCCTTTCCTTGCAGTCGGATAAAAAATAATAATATATGTCAGCATGATAGTATAAGACAAATTAAACTTGCTTAGAAAGTTAGAAACACGTAATCATCAAGGTTTTTGATTCACCAAAACATTACAATAAAACTCTATCACCATAAGTCCTCAGATTCAACAAATATCACTGCACTAAAAAGCCAATCCAACTGAGATGGTGTATCGCCCCGCTCTCTGATTCCCAACTAAAATGTGGTTGTCAGCTGATCCCAGTCGAACAGTCGATATGTTGGCGTCGTCTCGTCTCCCAAGTCGACCCCATTATCTGAGGCCTACTTTGTTAGAGCGAAGTTATGCGAAGGAAACTTCGAAGCACGTTTCTACCATTATTGTCCATAAATATGAGCTTTTTGCAGTGATTGTTGGAGATTTTATTGAGAGATTTTCCGAATGTGCAGTGAGAAATGAAAATCTTACAGGACAATATAATTTAAGGGAGTAATGATTAATTATGACATCTTCTACTCCACTAACAGTGACTATAATGAAATTCTTATAATAATATTGTTTTACGTATTAACGTAAAACGATTTTTGTTCCATCTAAAATTCACTCAAACTGTTTCAACGTCATATTGGACTCCCAGACTGGATGTCGCCAGATTATTGACTTCTGGCTGAGCTTCAAAACAGAGGGCCTATTACAAAAAAGCATAGCGATTAGCGTACGATGTTCGACCCACTCCGTGGCACTAAGTATTACCTATTATGTATTCTGTGGTATTACCTCACTGATAAGTTTCAGTTTCAAGTTAATTAAACGACAAATTGCGTCCGACTATAGTGATCCTTTTTTGTGATAGGCCCTCAGGTCAACTGAAATGATGACGAAATGAAAAAAATGGGTAGTGTCAAACAACAGCTAAGTACTTATAAGTAACTAGCTTTTGCCCGCGACTTCGTTCGCGTGATAAAGATAGTTGTGCATTTATTTTGAAAGTCACGGATTACCAATATACCTAGTATTTATGAGTAGACCTCATTCCACACATTAAAATTTTCCCATAAAAAATCATGTACAAACTGGAACACTCTGTAGCATCCTGTCTAACGGGAATTTTCCAAAACCCTTTCTTAATGCTCACCTACACCATTAAAGTTATCTATCCTCCAAAAATGGTGTCTCTACCTTCAACCCTATATAAATTCTCATACAAACTTGAACAACCTGTAGCACCCTGTATAACGGGAATTTTCTAAAATCTTTTATTAGTGCTCATCTACATCATGAAACCCTCCAAAAATAGTGTCTATACCTTCAGCCGCCGTTAGGGCTCTACGCCTATCCCAACAATGAATCAATCAATTTAGAGTAATTTTTTTTAGTAAAAAATATTAGACATGTTTTGGAATAACGTAATTGTGAATAGTATAAAAATACAAGTAGGTAGGTTAATGATTTAGGTACTACCACATGGTACTACTATAGCTATATATATATACTATATACTAATAGCTATATTTCAGCGTTTACCGAGTCGACACGTTAAGAAGAAGAAGCGTTTACTTGAGTGTTTCAATAAAGAGACACAATTTATTTTCTTTAAACATTTTCTTAATCAAGCGCTTTTCAATGTGCTTACGGGAACATTAGGATTTTCCGAACTTATTTTTTTAAATTACTCGCCAAATCATTGGGTGATCTACTTACTTTGTTAATTTTTCTTCATAGAATAAGATTCAAGAAAGGGTGAAAATAATATTTCTGAACACTATAAAAAGGCAATGTAAATCCACAAGTGGCATCGCCTTGTCTAAACCTTGTTAACTCGCCCCAGGCGTTTTTAAACTAATTTCGAGTCACCTGGAGTTTTCTTTCTGCATTTGTTTTATAATAACGAAGAAATGGAGTAAAGACATTTCTATTTTATTAATTTATTTATTCTAGACAAAATAAGAAGACACCAATTTCCTGCCTATATTTAGATAAAAGTAAGGCAAAAAGAATTTGTTCTATAATACTGATATATACGTACGTACGTGTGTTTAGTGTTTCAATTCTTAATTAAAAATTAGGGTTGATAAGTCTAATCGTTGACTAGACTACATATTGTCGTTATTAATTTTTGTACAAAACAGCTGTTTTTTTTTTTGCGGTTTCAGAGTTGGTCCCATAGTAAAAATTGTTCAGTTTGATGGTCCCTATCTACCATATTAGAAATTAGGAATTATTTTGTAACACGTTGTATAGAATACGCTTTTATAAAATAAACTTAAACAATAAAAGTTAAAGAGCTAATTGTGAAAGAGACTACTTGTTACCTACCTACTTGTTTTTCAAGTTACTGAAACGTTAGTCTAAGTTGGAATTTATCTTTTCTGAGGAAATGAATTTTCTGCGAGGAAAAATTGCATTACTCCACCTACTATTGTGTAGGAAAATTTGTTATTTCTTCAAACTTCACCGACCACTTTGTTTTATCGCAGTGTTTGCCACTAAATAGTTCTTAAGTACGTGTTAAGCTACCTAATCTCAAAACTTTCAAAAGCAAGGGCTTACTACTACTCATTTTCATGAACACGTTCATTTTCAATATTGTTTTGGTTAATGTAACATAAACTTCTATTACTTATAATATCTTGGTATTTTAAAAATCTATAATAATTATTTGTTTATAATAAAAAACGATAAAAAAAAGTTATTTTGTTTGAGATATTACTGAATTATACAGGTTAAGTTTTTTCAATTCTATGACAAACTATTAGATCATAAATTTTATACACACTTTTTGTGCTTAATTTAAACGTAAATTTGTAGTGTATAGGTATATTTCATTTACATAATATAATGAATTGCCAGAGCTGTGTTTTAAAACAAACCTTACTTAATCTATCTAGCAATTTCCATTCATAGCTGTGGTGCCGGTCAGTCTGGGAGCGTGACCCCATTCCTTTATCCCACTGCAATCCTCTGCAATTTGGGGTTAAATAAAAAAAACGCTTACATTACCTATTGATTTTGCACATCTTACTAGCTGGGGTCAGTTATAGCCATAGACATAGAAAAATTTTCGCTGCGCTCAAGAAGACCAACAAAGCGTGGAAAAGAGAAGTTAACATCATACGGACACGGTCTATGTAAAAAGAGACAAAGGATCAAGTGACATGTGCCAACATTTTTTACAGTAAGAGCCCCTAGCGTCCCGCCTAGCAAATGAGCAATCACAGTTTGTTTAAAATATTTGTTAATCTTAATAACAATTTAAAATAAAGGTATTGTGAAGCCATGGTGTCTTGTGCTCTAAGTGATTGTGATGTGACAAAAAGAAATAATCCAAGTAATCACATTTTTCACAGGTAAATAAGATATTGCCACAAATTTCTCTAAAATCAAATTTCGCTACATTTATTCGTTTATTGACGAAGAAAACTGTATGGAACATAGTTTATTAATTTTCTTTGCCATATATAGTCATATTTTATGAATCTAAGTCATATTTTACGTATCTCATATAAAATGTATGCATTCGTTTTCGGACCACCTGTTTATTGACATTGTTGTTCTTTGACATTCTATTTCAATGGTTATAGCATTGTGATAATTTTATTTCAGTTGATACTTTTGTAAGTGTAAAAAACCTAATTTCACTTTATACTTCTCAGTTTCCAATAAAACACAAAACGATTACCGAATGGAAAAAAAATATGAGTATCTACTTTATTAATTTGTATAGAATTTATTTAAAAGTCTTTTAACAAATCACACAGTCGTTCGTCACCCTTGCCAAAGTATTTTTTCATGTACTAAAAGCCATCATTTCGAGTACGAATACTAAAGGTAGTGTTACATAAACAGAATCTTGTCTAGCAGTCGATGCGATGGCGCCGGCCAGTCTCTTGGCTTGACCTCGTTAGAACCAGTGGAAAGTAACTCAATACTGCTAGGAACATCCACAAATGAAAAATGCAGTATCTCTTAGTAAGTAATAAATTTTCTTTAGTTCTTTGATAATAAGCAAAATTAATTTAAGTGTGGGGAAATAACATTCTTATTTGTGAAACTTGAACATTTGATAATAGGAATATTAAGTTAGGTACTTATATATCTATTATTTTATTTTGTTTTGATATTATATTGTACTATCGATTTAAACCTATTAACTATTATGATATATCGTCTGTTCGTGCCTTAATGTTTTTTGTCGCAACTTTTATTTATGTATGCTTTCTACTAATTATTAAAGTGAAACAAAATGTCAGACCAAATCCATATAAAATGTAGCATATTATGTTTTATACTAGCTTACGCCCGAGACTTTGTCCGCGTGGACAGTCGGAAAAAATCCTAGGAAACCTTCGGACAATATAGTGTTAAAAAAATAGGATACTTTTTATCCTGTGCTAATTACACCGAATTTTATTTGAATCCGGTCTGCCGTTTTTACGTGATTGAGTAACAAGCATCCAAACTTTCCCATTTACGTATCATATTAGTAGGACCTATGGTTTTTTAAAACCACAGACCGTTATCTACATTGTATCCAAGACATTTGTTTGACTTGTACGATTATAAATATATTCTGTGCTTTTAGTTGGAAACAACAGCCTCCAGCTCAGTCAGTGTGGCGCCACCCCGACCTCGATAGCGCCGCAGTAAAAAGTAATTCTTACATCTCCAGATTATACGGTCCAGGGGGCTATTCTATTTTTTCTGAACGAAACTTCGTAGAGAAGAGAGTGTAGAAAAAGTGGGAAGGTAAGATAATTCCAAAGGAAATTAGGTAAAAACCCTTTTTATATATTTATACGATTTTCTAATGGCATTACACTTTAATGTTTCGGAAACCTTTGCAGCTGTAAAATACAAAAATTAAATCGAGTAAAAAAAAGAAAAACTTAGGATACGTAGATTTAGTATCAATAAAAGTGTTTTTTTTAATTGGTTAAACTAATGATTTCTCCCCTTTAAAACAAACGTGAATTTAATGGGTTTTTGATACCATATAACTATTAGCACGTGACTCGCTGTTGCCGAATATAATTTTAGTATGTATTTATTCACTTATTTGTAAACACTAAAGTTGTATTCGCCAAATACTACAAACATATTGCATTTAAATATTGTGTAAAAGCTATAAAAGCAGGCGGTGATCACGATCCTCAGTTATGAGGGAACGATTAAGAGAGAGAGAGAGAAAAGCTATAATCCTTAGAAACCACGTTATATGCCTACAATAGCGAGTCACGTGCCTTAAGGACTTGTACTATTAGCTATTCTGTGCTTAAAGTAAGTATTTTCGTTCGAAACTTCGTATCTCGTTGGCTAACATAAGACCCCTTATTATATAACATACGGCTGGGAATTCACAGAGTTTATCTTCTTTATATTACGTTTTTCATCAACCATAATTTATGTGGCTACATCCATAAACATGGGACTTAACTTGAAGTGCCTTAGTAACTTTTGCCTGGCTTCAGCTTAATATGAAAATGTTTTACAAAAAAAGGAAGCCATCGTTTTACTACTGAGACGTATATACTTCATTTATTATGAGCTCTTATGTTGCTTTTTGAATACTGAACTGAGTTTTATTACAAGAATATGTCGTTATTACGAAAAAAAGTTTGTTGATTAATATAAACTAAAATTAACATGAAGTTGAAAAAAAAATCTTCTTGAGGGTTCATACTCAAAAACCCAAAAAACACTACAAAACAATTTAAAAATATTTTGGTTTTAATGTTCATTAGCAACTACTGCAAGTCGTTTTAACATACCTACTGAGCTTTTTTAAAGTTTGCTTGAGATTATAAATAATTTAAACCAACATTCACAAAATTTTCACCGTCGAATTTTATAGAATCGACATGTTGTTTGCACGAGATAACCAATGAGCAACTAGTTGACAGAAAAGCAAACATTTCAAAAGTTGCTTATTTAACAAAACACAGTGTTTCACTAATGAACGGGTCGATAGGATCTGATTGGGTGCGTAGTTATATGTATTAGCCACATTGACTAATATAAACAGTAAAACAATACTATGTTCTATTAAAAGGACGCAAAAAGTTACCCCAGTGCGTCCCTGCCTTTACGTCAGCTGACTACGACCAATAACTTGCGCACAGTGCGCACTACAATATTAATGAATCAATTATATATAAATGTCAGTTATTGTAGGTCATATCATTCCCATTTTTCCTTATTGCACAATAAAATATCGGACCTAAATAAATATATATAATATTTTATGCTTTTTTATACTTATGCCATTTTTTTATTAAGTCTGCTCTCTCAGCTGGAACAGGACTATTCTATAACTATCTAATGAAAACCCCAAAGAAGGATATTATTATATTAGTTCGTAACAAAATAACAGTGGGCGTCTTATGATTACGAAAACAATTTCGGAAGTCAATATCCTTTGTACTGAGGGCCAATATAATAAATTATTACAAAAAAATCACGATAGACGGACGATTTTCGTTGATCGATTTACATGGTTTTGAATCTTATACACGAGTCAATAATGTCACAGAGTGGGGACGAATATCGTACGCTGATCGCGATGCTTTTTTGTAATAGGCCCTCTGTATTCATTATAAAAATAGATATTATTGCATTAATCACCTTGTTAGGAAACGAAGCAGCCTGTCAATAAAGCCTGTGATAAAAAATTCTTAGAAATTATTTAAAAAAAAGGTTTCTGTGAATCATTATTTACAATGTATTATTGAAATAAAACACACCATGTTAACGCCTTACGTTGATACAGTTTAAGTTAAATTTTGCTCAGCGGAAACTTATGAGTTCAAGCTACTTATATCTTTTCATAATTATTTAAAATAAAAAAGGAATGGATACTTAAAAATAAGAATTAAACACAATGATGATCATAAATACAACAAACAAGCAAACGAAAACCGTTAATGAACTGTTAGAATAGAATACAATATCGATATGACGGAAAGCAATGTTTATGTCGATACCATCAAGTTTCTCTGAATTCCAAATTCAAAATTGAAAACCCGTAGCCGTCAACGCCTCTGATTGGACGTCATTCGCGAGTGCCGTGTTCGATTTGCCACCTTCCAATAGGCGGCGCGTAATCGGTTCTACGTCACAATCTCGTCTCGTTACGTCACGTCACTGACACGTGGTCACGTCACACTTAATACGTATATATACGCGTGCACGCGGCACAGCAGCCCGATCTAGACTGAGATGTACATTTCCCGCCATGCCGAAATATGCTGGAAGAAACACCATAGTGATAAACAAGGGCATAAAAACTTCAGATACTCACAGGAGGAAATGAAAAGTTACCTCCGAAGTGCCTTTAGCACAAATACGATAAATATCAAGATGATTGAAGCGAGCATCTCGGATACGATTTCCATAATTTCATTACTAATGACAGCGCGAGGTTTGACTGACTTGAAATATCTGTCTAAGAAGTTTCCAAAACTCAATAACTCAGGCCCGAGATTTATTACAGTTTAAGGGGAAAACCGGAAAGTTTGTACCTGGAAATTTTACTCCAAGATTTTATATAATTTTTATCGATTTTGTGAGGTTACGTTTTTTATCACGCTTTGCTAGTTTTAGACAGTGAATATTATTAAAGAAAAGTATTGTGCTAAAACTACTATAAAACGTTACACTTACAATCAAAAATTGTCTTTTAAACTTACGCCCATTATTTTTAAATTAACAAACCTCAGCTGTTTCAGAACTGAAATAAACTTTAAGTTCTTACCTGTTCGGAAAACTGACTACTTACCCATGAACAATAACAATTCAAAATCAAACTGCGCCCTAATCACTTTTGTTCTTTAACATTCGCTCCCGACAAAATCGCTTGAAATCATTTAAATATTCTGTTATACAGATGATTTTACGTTAAAAAATATACTTATTCAATTTCAACAAACATAGTATTGAGCGATGTTAAAAGATATGATCCCCGCGTTCGCCTGCAGCTAAATAAATATTAGCCCTAAGGCTATGTTTACATTAGTCGAGTAAAAACTTTTCAGTAGAAGTACATTGCCGGGCATGTTCGTTAATTCTAAAAGAACGTCAAACACACCACGTAATGTACTTCTGGAACTGGAACGTTTTTACTTGACTAATGTAAACGTAGCGTAAGCATTTGCTCGAAGTATTTACGCTAAGTTACATGCGAAATTGTTATTGGAAAATTTGCGCAAATAGCGTTTCTTATTTGAGAATTTGGAGTTACACCGTTTTACAAAACGCAATTTTATATTTGCGTTTTGTATAAGTCACTTATAAAAGAAAACATATTTTGTAAGTCTTAATGTTTCGGCGACCAAATTTTATTGTTGGAAAAGTGTGCCTATTACTTCATAAGGCGTTATGCCTCCTTTAAGCTAGGTGTACCGTTAAATTCTGCAGATGCTGTCATGTGTGCAACTAGCTGGGCCGAAGGTATATGTGTTAAGCCTTGGCGCCAAAATCATAACCTTCGATCCAAAGAGAGGCAAACGTAATAGACAGTCATCATTAAAAAAAGTTCATCTGTTTTACCAAAATGTACGAGGCCTTCGGTCGAAGACTAGTGTATTTCAAAATAACGTACTGAAAAATAAATTTGATATTATCGCCTTAACGGAGACATTTTTAACAAGTTCTGTGTGTAATGGTGAACTGTTTCCCCCTGGGTACACAGTGGTGCGAAAAGACAGAGCTGGAGACGTCGGATGGGGAGGTGTTTTGCTTGCAGTTCGTGACTGTTATTCTGTGCGTATTATCAGTATTATATTATCTGTGGTATTATTAATAATATCGCAAATCTGACTGCCGACAAGGAACTCTTGTTGGCTATTGTTAGTAATAAGGATGTAAAATGTTTGTGTTGTGTTGTCTATCTTCCTCCTAGTTATAATGATGAACAATATTTAAATGTATTGACATGTATTGAAGACGCAATCTGTACTTACTCTGACTTAGATACACTAATCATAGGTGATTTCAATTTAAATTCTTGTAGCGCTAATGTCAAAATGCACTTCAATTTATTTTGTGACTTTTGTTTGCTAAAACAACATAATAAAGTGTTCAATAATCGTGGTGTCATGTTAGATCTAGTGCTGAGTGATCTTGAGATCGACGATATTAGCGTTACCATTAGTCATGATCCGTTAGTTCACCTTGGTAAACATCACCCTGCCCTCGAAGTAGATATTCAATTCCCACGTCATGCACGGGTTGCGAATTCTGTGTCTCCGCCCACGCAATCATCTGCATTGGGCCCTGATTTCAACTGGCGTAAAGGCGATCTGCACGGTGTATATATGGAACTAGTGAACACAGACTGGACGGATCTATTAGCAATGGCAGACGTAGACTCTGCTGTTGAACTATTTTACAGTAAGTTATATGACTGTATAAAAAAGTTTGTCCCGATTAAAAAACATTCGGCTAACGACAGTCGGTACACGTATCCGACATGGTTTACGGCGGAGATAATAAAAAATATTCAGCAGAAATATTTTCATCTAAAACGATATAAACAAGAGGGCAAGGAGTTCAATCAAGAGCTTTTTAAATACTATCGAGAGCATGTAAAAAACCTTATTGATATCGAGTATAAACGACACGTAAGCCATATACAAAACAAGATTATTGATGATCCAGTGCAATTCTGGAATTACATAAAAGATAAGAAAAAACAGCGGCAATGTGTAGATACCTACTCCTATGATGGAGTTGATGTACAGGGCCAGGAAGCAGCGAACTCTTTTGCCAAATATTTCAGCTCTGTGTTTCGTACGGAGGTTCCCCGATTAGACCACGTTGATGCTGCTCGCGCTGCTCACTCTCTATCAGATTCCACGTTTATATCGGTCTCATTGGTCGATGAAGATGACCTAAAGCAGGCTGTGAAGCGTCTTAAGCCACGTTCTTCGGAGGGTCCTGATCGTATCCCAGTTTTTTTGGCACGAGACTGTGTGGGTATTTTTAGTGTACCACTACTTCACATTTTCAATCTCTCTCTCAGCAAAGGTACTTATCCTGAGAGATGGAAATTATCACGCGTTACTCCAGTTCCAAAGAGCGTGGGTGCCACAGATGTACCTTCTTTCAGACCGATTGCAGTGTTATCAGTTTTTGCCAAAATTTTAGAAATCATCTTGAACAACCAAATTAGCAGTCAAATAGGTAATTTAATACACGACAGCCAACATGGTTTCCGCAAGGCTCGCTCCACCACAACAAATCTTGTTTCACATGTAGATTACGTTGCTGCTGAGATAGATAGGGGTCATCAGGTGGATGTGGCCTATTTTGATTTTAGAAAAGCCTTTGATCTTGTCGATAATGACATCTTGTTGCAAAAATTGGCAACAATAGGCTTTACACCATGTCTACTAAAATTAATGGCTTGTTACCTCAACAATCGGTGTCAATATGTAAGACTGAATGGGTATGAGTCTGAAGTATACTACACAAGGTCAGGAGTGAGTCAAGGGAGTACGTTAGGGCCCACATTGTTCCTGATTTTTGTCAATGACCTTCCGAGGCGTGTGGAAGAAGCAAAGTGTCTTCTCTTTGCTGATGATCTCAAGCTGAGTTTGAGTATTGCGGATGTTGGTGACACTAATATGTTACAGAAGGATATAGACTCTGTTTGGGACTGGAGCCAAGATAACCATCTTTCCCTCAACAGTGACAAATGTAAAGTTATCACATGTAGTCGCAAGCGACTGCCGCTACATGCAACTTACTATATATCTGACGCGCCATTGGAAAGAGTGAGTAATATTAGAGATTTAGGTTTAGAAATAGATACAGAATTTGACTTTCATACGCATATGACAATAATCTGCAAACAAGCTAGTAAAATGTTGGGCTTTGTTATAAGAACCGCGGCCCAGTTTGACAACCCGAAGGTTGCAGTAGTTTTATACACTGCATACGTTCGGAGCAAATTAGAATATGGCGCTGTGATTTGGGGTCCATATGAGGATAAATATGCTCTTTTAGTGGAAAAAATTCAACGCAAGTTTGCACGCTGGCTCTACAAACAACGTTATGGTTATTACCCGTATTTTTATCCGTCAATGTTTGTTTCGGGTATGGTGGATATGGAGACCCTGAAACTCAGAAGACTAATGCTGCTGTTGAAACACTATCTGTCTATCATACACCACAAAGTAGATAGTCCGGAAATATTGGAACAAATACGGCTGATGGTTCCCAGAAATATTCCTCGGGATGCGGATGGTCTAATCGCGCCACGCCGCAGGCCGCGACTGCTGGCCCCGCCGACGACGCGCACTAAGCGCGCCAAGAATGCGCCCACCACACGCGCACTGCGCTGTATAGGAGACTTGCTCGCCCAGCACAATGACATTGACATTTTCTTTGACCAATTAGGACATATCATTAATAAATTCCATTTTTATTTGAATGACGTGCATATTGACTGACATAATAATATAATAAATTATGCGACTGACGTAACATTTTCATTGACATAGCTATTGTAAATATTGTAAAGTTGACATTTATTTAAATCTTGTGTATGCCAATTTAGAATTACCTAATTTTAGTTGTTGACATTATAAATCCTAATTTGGATTAGTAGTAGACCCTTTGTTTTATAGTATTTTTTTTAAATCTTATTGTTATTCCATTTTCTTTGGACATTATTTAGAATTTTATTTTTTATTGCATGTTTATTATTTGACATTTGTTTTTTTATTATTATATTGTTAGTGTATTTGTAATTGTGGTAAACTTTAATTAATTCATTTATATTATTGTTAGATTAAGCTTACTGGCGTTTTGGAATATTCTGTAAGCCGGTAAGTATTTTTTGAATAAATAAATAAATAAAAAATAAGTGCTAATAATTCAACGCTACTTGAATGACGTCACTAGCGGTAAGTTTCGTAGGTATGCGGGTGGCGGGTGGGTATGACTCTTATTCACATTTCTGTTAGACTTATCTTCTCATTGAAACAGCTGCAACAAGTTATATGATATACATTATTATCATACGTTGAAATTAAATGTTAATTTCGCTTAATAAACATTTAGCTGCAGTAAACGCGTTCGGAGTTAATCACGTTGTTTTGTGACGGCTCGACGCATTGCGGCGTCGATGCTCCACAAGTAGCAAAAGTTACAGCTCTATCTAGCACTTTGTCATAGCGAACAATTTGGCAGCCATTCTTATTTCTCAGAATGCTACAGTTGTAGGTCAGTGTGACATAGTACAAACATATGCGATCGAATTATCTGATTCAGCGTCGTTATATCTGTGAATAGTTCTTTTTATTCGTATTATTAGAGGTTATTTATCAGACGTTACTGACATCATACGAGGCAAAAAAAGTATTTCAAATGATTAATAATTAATATCAGTAAAATCTGTATTCATAATTATAAAGTCTGGAACGGGTGGTAGGACAATAAAGACGATTCAAATGTGCTCAATTATAAAGTTTATTTGAATAAAGACACTTTGACTTTAACATTGTATATTGAGTTTTTAGCACAGACTATGGCTCCTAACAAACAAGAAAACAAAAGAAAGAAATAAAGAATCTTTGTTAAATATGGAAACATCGCTTACAGTGGATTACTTATTTTTAACGATAATTTATTTATTGAAAAACACTAAAATCAAAAAATTCTGAAAAATATATGAGCTTTGAACACAAAAATTTCGAAATGGTTTTCTAATTTTAGTACTTTCTCAAAATGAAATGATGTCCATTGTTTCAAATAAATTAATATTTTTTAACATTTGCCAACCTACATTTACTTGAATGTAAATCTTTTTATTTTGCAAGTACACTTGGGATAGAATATGCAACGAGGGATGGGAACGAATGATTAAGCAAACACAGTCGCGCTGTCTGTTGATTGTAGAACGGAAAATTTTGTAGTACTGAACATCTGGTTTAGAAAACTCGTATTTTGATTTTCTGCACTCTTATTTGGCTAGTGAATTACACCATCATTGTATGCAATTTTAATGTACCTACTGGGTCATAGGCCTTCATAATGTTTTAGGCCATAATACCTATGCCTTCCCAAGCAATGAGGAGTTCTATTGGATAATCTTTTAGGCCCCCCATCCGAAGACTGACCCTTGTGATAATTGCTAATCGGCGCAAGTGCAGGCTTAATTCAGAAATCCCACGCAGCTACCGGTATCCGGACAACTTCCGGACAAAATGAATTATCTATTGTGTCCCATTTTCCTGAGGGCCTAGACAAGTGGCAAACGCTTGGCTTTTAGATTATTCGAATAGAATAAAAGTGACATAGTTGTATGAAATTGAAATTTCAAAACGACGTGATTGTCTTGTCTATGCCAATTACATACTAATTTTAATTCTGATAAATTTGTAGAAAGCCATTTGATACGGCCTGGAGTTAATGGGTTAATGCGCACACTGGACCATCGAGATTCTCATCATTATCAGAGTATTTATTAAACTACCGTACCTAGGTAAGTTAAGTAAGGTAACGTTAGCAAAAAAGACAAGGGGAACAATCGAGCTAATTACAATGATAAAACCGAAACTCAATTTTCAGTTTCAGTTGCGTTTACAGAAAAATACTCGCTTAAGTTTTCTTAAAATTATTCAAAGCTATGCCTAGGGAGCTTAGGATGACAATCTTGGACAATTTAATTTAATAAGCAAAACCAAAGATTTTGAGATAAATGTGACCTAAATAAAAACGTAAAATTGTTTTGCTCCCGGACGCCAGCCCGTCGTAGACTTAATTCACCTGGTAATACCTATACCTCTAGGTAATAAAATAACCTATAACATTCACATTCAGCATCAATCTATCTTTGTCAGTCGGACGACTCCCAATGTTGGGCATAGTCACCCCCAATTCTTTCTCTAAATAACATTTTAAACCAAAGTTTGGAATAGCTCCAACATCAAAAATAAAGTCATTTGAATATTTTTTTTAACTAAGTACTGCGCGCTATTATCAGTTATGACAAACCAGGAAGAAGGCACCTAGGTATTTATGGAAACCTTCTCGTTCTCATTATAATTATGTGAAAAAAAATCACAAGCACTGATTGCTTATGTGTACGTATGGCAGACGAGTATTAGAAGTGGTAAGCTTTATAAGGGAAAACAAACATCAAACTAACCCCAACCCTTCAATGAGACGAGTTTTAAAGCGTCACACTTCACTCCCGACGGCTCTTAAGACCCCACAATTTTACTACTTGATACTTTAAATTACACGTCAACTTTACTACCTCTGGCATAAAGATTAAAATTCTAAGACTGTTTGAGTCCTGTTGACTCCTTGAAGTGCGTCTGAGGGTTTGCTTTTAATATGACAGCGTTAAAGAACGCACAGGCTCGATTTTGTCGTATCGATGTTTCACTTTGACTGCTAACGAAGTGAATAAGAACACTCCTTCAGGGTGACAAACGGCTTTCTTTGATGCTTTGAGCCTCTCGTCCTTTCAGAGTATCGGTATTCGTGGGAGTTCGAGTTATTTCCCTTGCGGGGTCTTTTGTACCATGTCTACGTATAAGACGTACAAGGGTTTATGTGTGACCTGTTTTCATCATGCTTTTACATTAACGAAGATACTAGAAAATGTATACTTTGATATCGTTATCATTCTTATAAGTTACTAGCTTCTGCCCGCGACTTCGTCCGCGTGGATATTAGAGAAAATCCTCAGGGAGCCTGAACCAACCAGGATCCGTCCAGTCAATTTTACGCGATTAGGCGGGTCCCCATCAAGCGCGCTGCGTCGCGAGGCAAGACCTTTGCCGCGTGTGGCGGGCCTCGTATGAGGCTTCCCGTTCCGTTCCCTTTCCGTTCCCGTTCCGTTCCTTTTCGTGCCATTTCAGTTCCGTTCCCGTCTAGTTCCCGTCCCGCTCCCGTCTAGTTCCCGTCCCTTTCCCGTCTAGTCCAATCAATGAGGATATTTGTTGTACGGCGACTTCCGAATAATTCTCCCGTCTATGAAATTTGGCATGTGATGAAGTTAAGTAATACAAATTACAGATGAATAATAATCCAATAAATTTTGTAACGAGAAGTTAGGTATTTTTACCTAAATATGAAAATCGCTTATATCTCTCTGTGAATATTTCCTCGGGCTAAAATACTTTCTGTTTACGTACTTATGTATAAGTTAAAATAAGTATGTAAAGAAATCCAATACTTTTTCGATTTCAAAGATACCCCAAATTTAAATTTTAACATTTTTCAATATATCTTCTGTTGAAAAATTTATTTGCTGATTATTATATTTTAATATGTTTTTATACCTTTAATATATAGCTTTGTTCAGTAAGCCAATACATTTTCTTCATTAATCATATTTTTTTATTTTTTGGTCTAAAGAGGTAATGTGAAAAAATAGTCGATCCATTTCTATACGTTTATGTATAAATATGATTAAAGAAGAAAATTTATTAGCTTACTGAATAAAGCTATATATTAAAGGTATAAAAACATATTAAAAAATAATAATCAGCAAATAAATTTTTCAACAGAAGATATATTGAAAAATATTGAAATTTAAATTTGGGGTATCTCTGAAACCAAAAAAATATTGGATTTCTTTACATACTTATTCTAACTAATAAATAAGTACGTATACAGAAAGTATTTTAGCCCGAGGAAATATTCACAGAGAGATATAAGCGATTTTCATGTTTAGGTAAAAATACCTAACTTCTCGTAACAAAATTTATTGGATTTTTGTTCATCTGTAATCTGTATTACCTAACTTCATCACATGCCAAATTTCATAGACGGGAGAATTATTCGGGTTGCATAAGCCCCGTTGATTGGACTAGTCCCGTTCTCGTCTCGTTCCCATTCCGTTTCCTTTCGATTCCCGTTCCGTTCCCTTTCCGTTCCCGTCTGGTCAACCCTATTCCCGTCCCATTCCCGTTCCGTTCCCGTGCCCGTGTCCGTGCCCGTTCCGTTCTCATTCCCGTCCCGTTCCCGTTCCGTTCCCGTTCCGATCCCGTTCCGTTCCCTTTCCGTTCCCGTCTATTTTCCGTCCCTTTCCCGTCCCGTTTGCGTTCCGTTCCCATTCCGTTCCCGTTCCCGCCCCCGTTCAAGTCGAAATGTCTATTTATTTATTTTTCCATACAAACTTTGAACCCCCATTTCACCCCTTTAGGGGTAGAATTTCCAAAAATCCTTTCATAGTGTATGCCTACACTGTATAAAGTATCTTTGTACAAAATTTCAAGTCTCTAGACCCAGCGGTTTGGGCTGTGCGTTGATATGTCAGTCACCCCTTCACTTTTATATAAGAGATAACGGTTCTTTTTTTTTTTAGGTTAAGAAAGTAGTGAAGCCGCATTGTGCTAGTTTGTTTTATCCCGTACTATAAACAATGCACATTATATTGTCGATTTTACATTAGATAAACAATAACAACAGAAAAACAGAATTTCTGCAGACAGATTTGTAATATCTAACCAAAGGATTTACAAGTACTGAACGAACCTTAAGGCGAAATACACTCCAAAATCAATCGCGCGAAGGTGGGATAGTGTTCGGAATTTTTAACTTTATTATTCGAAATCCACAAAAAACGAGATGGATTTTTTTTCACTAATACTGCAAGGTATTTGCTATAAATCCTTGGGACCGAAAACACGATTTGATTAACTTTCCTCGATAGAAAAAAATCGCAAAGTAAGCTCTAATTTCGCATTTTTAGACACGTTTCTTAGACTAAAAAGCTGTACCATTCAATAGTTATCCAAAATTTCATTTATCTTTTGTGTCCTCTTATTGTTCATTAAATGTGTGATGGATGCTTGGGCTCATTTTTTGAAATAATAACATACATAATTTAATAAAAATACCTAAACACAAAATTACGTTCGGTTTGCGCACTTGCATGTCTGTCGCACGGCGCCCGCGTCCCCTCAGTCGGCCACCGAGCCTCGTCGCAAGCAGACACGTACTACTTTTTGCCTGGCAGCGTTGCGATTTATTTGTGAGGAAGAAAAATGCCGAATAAGCGAAAAAAATAATAATTTCGAAGCGTAGCTTTAAAAAAACAAAAATATAGTAAATTCAAAGGGTAATTATTATAATTCTTTTATTTATTTTAAAGTAGGATCTAATTAGTAAATTCGACACTTGTAGCAACGTCTGAGTAGTGTAGCGGTTATCTACCCAAGCAACGTATGCAAGACACTGTCATCGTTCGACAAAATCCGAGTTCGATCCTAGCAAAGATCACATTTTTCTTTTTGTGTTCTTTGTTTCGATTAACTCTTTTTTTATTAATATTTTTGTTAGTATAAAGAATATTACAAAAACGACAAAATATATACGAAAAAACACATTTTCATCAATTATAATTTCACGCATTTCTTTTCATTAGTTCCGCTCAAACCTCCAGAGGCGAAGATGGCCTTTCAAATCAGTGTTTCAAAAAATTGCCACGAGTGGGCGCTCTTTTCCCAATATAATATTTTACTCTTTGAGAGAACTGATTGCAGATTGGATCACAAAAAAAATGTAGATAACATTGTATAAGCATGTAAACATTCTAGAAATATGGTAAAAACCATCAAAATCTTTGGAACTGCGGAACTCTCGCATATAAGCCGACCAGTCTCACCACTAACACTTGTACTATTATTTATTCAGTGCCACTACGCCGCCATATCCATGACCCAGGACCATCTGGGGTGGTGCTAGAGGAGCTTCAACCAGCTGCACCTTGTATTTTAAAATTGAGATTTTTGCATTCACAATGCTGTTTTTTTATACAATAACTAAATAATATAGGTAGTAGAAAAAAATTGAATCGCATCAGATCAATTCTCGGACGGGAATCGAACCATTATCTGACTTGGTAGCTCAGCGGTCAAAGCATTGTCCCGGATATCCAAAGGTCGCGGGTTCGATTCCCGTCCGAGAATTGATCTGGTGCGAGTCGAACTTTTTCTACTATATTATTTAGTATTGCACCTTGTATAATTCAGTCTCCCAATCACGGATGTTCAGACGAGTTAACAAATAACTCAATGTAAGTATATGTATATGGTAGGGTGAATACGCCAAATACCAGCCCCCCAAGGGTTTTCAACTTTGAATCTCTGATGCTACTACAATGAATTCAACATTAAATTAGTAATTTTTTTTTCTTAAACCTATGTTAGTAAGCAATACCGTAACTACTTTTTAGCCCTGTCGCTATTTCAGCCCTCTGCCTTTGAATGGGACAGTTGGTCTGGAATCTGGATGCAAACACCTTCAGGATGCCATTGCCACTGTTGACGCCGCAGTAGGGAAGCAAGTTTTTTGCACATAATCGCATGGAATGGAACCCTGTGTGATTGTCAGCAAACATTTTTGATGGACTACAGCGAAATAATAATAATGCTCGCTTTCACCTCGTGGCTTTTTTCTTCATAATATATCGACCTTGTTTCTTGGTCAAATATATTGTAATCATGAGCAAATGCTAGACCTTATTTTAGCAGCTGCCTTTATTCGAAAAATAACAAAATAACTGACGATTAGATTTGGAATTGACACTGACTTATTTGTTCCTGTTGTGGTACCAGACATAGATTTTACTAAACGTAAAGATTTTTTTTAAAACAACATTAGTAATGAATACCGATAGAAATCTTATTTCTAAGCAAAAGTAAAAAAGTTTTCTATTTTCAGCCACGTAATAATAATGTATATTTTATTGTAGCTAAGCTTATTTTTGTAAGCATGTTGATAATAATAATGACGTAAATTTTTGCACTCTAAAATTTATGTAATATCATCAAAAGTTTCTGACCTCATTTTCCTTTATTCTATGTCGAATTCAGGGACATAAATTTTCGAATTTAGGGCAAAAGCGGCCGAATTAAAGAAAATTGCGTCACTCGTCAAACTTTCATTTTTTATTATTATTATTATTATTTTATTGTTTTTCTTGCAATTATTATAGATGATAATCATAATTTTATCTGATTTCGATGAAACTCAGTCTGGGTCACTATTTTGACAAGAAAACAGCAATGCAATGTTAAAAATATAAAAATCTTAGATGGTGGCCAACTGTGTTGTTTGTAGGCCAGTGTCGATGAAACTCGGTTTAGAGCACTATTTTGACAAGAAAACGACAACGCAATGTTAAAATTATAAAAAAATCAAAGATGGCGGCCAATTTTGCTATTTGTTGGCCTATTTCGATGAAACCCGGTTTGACTTGTAATTTTGAATGACATTAATGTTGACATATTATATTTATCACTATTATATTTTGCATGCCAGCTCCTGGTGAATGTGATATGACCATATGAAATATTTTAAGACCCTTATGTACCGCAGTCTAGCAAATAAATTTTTGATTCGTGTTCTATTTTGACAAGAAAACAGCAAAGCAATGGTAAAAAAACACAAAAGGTTGAGACTCTCTCTAAAAGGCAGCAAACTTTGTTTTTAGGTTGATTTCGATGTAACTCGGTTGACAAAAGAAGAACAAATAAAAAATTGGCCGCTATCTTGGATTATTTATATTTTTAACAACATTGCATTAAAATTTTCGAATTTAGGGCAAAAGCAGCCGAATTAAAGAAAATTCCGTCACTTGTCAAACTTTCATTTATTATTATTATTTTCTTGTTTTTCTTGCAATTATTATAGATGATAATTATAATTTTATCTAATTTCGATGAAACTCAGTCTGGGTCACTATTTTGACAAGAAAACAGCAACGCAATGTTAAAAATATAAAAATCCTAGTTGGCGGCCGACATTCTTGTTTGTGGGCCGATTTCGATGAAACTCGGTTTGGAGCACTATTTTGACAAGAAAACAAGAATAAAAAAATTAAAGATGACGGCCAACTGTGTTGATTGTGGGCCGATTTCGATAAAATTCTGTTTGGGGCACTATTTTAATAAGAAAACAGCAACGCAATGCTAAAAAAATACAAGTACAATTCATAGATTACGGCCAACTTTTTTGTTTGTCGGCTAATTTCGATGAAACTCAGTCTGGGTCACTATTTTGACAAGAAAACAGCAACGCAATGTTAAAAATATAAAAATCCTAGATGGTGGCCATTTAACCCTTTTCACTCCCATTTCATCCCCTTTGGGATTGAAATCCTAACAAAAACAAAATACGTTGCGTTAGATTTCCATCCATAAGTCTAAATTATAAATTTAGCGATTTTTACTTCGAAAATGAAGGGTTTTCTTCAATACACAACTTCATCCCCCTTTTGACCCCTTCGGGGGTAGAATTTTGAAAAACGCTGAGACCCTTATTTATTAATTTTCAATCTTCAGCCTAAACACAAAATTTGAAGATTCTAGCTTCAAAACTGAGGGACTTTCATACAAACTTTCATCCCTTATTTCATCCCCTTAGGGACGGAATTTTCAAAAATCCTTCCTTAGTGGATGCCTACACTGTATAAAGTATCTGTGTGCAAAATTTCAAGTCTCTAGGTCCAGCGGTTTGGGCTGTGCGTTGATAGATCAGTCAGTCAGTCATTCAGTTTACGATTTTATATATTAGAACATTAATATTTTATTGAAAGGTAACCTAAGTACTTTGTAAGTATAACAAATAAAATCTGAATTTCTACATAAAATAACCTAATAAAAAACTAATCAAAATCAAATGCAGCATGCGAGACTCTCGCGCCGACTTCATCATCACTCGAATGTGCGATAACAACCCTCATTGCAATTGCAAACTATGTTTACCTAGGCATCATCATCATACTCTCATTCAGTTTGGAATCGCAGAGTAACTAAGAAAGACATGTGACATGACTGATGAAGTCATTTCAAATCTCGAAATTGAAATAACAGCAACCCACGATATAATATTTTGAATCTACTTTTCTGTATCTACTCGTAAGTACCTATTGTGGCCCTCGGCTTGGCCTCGGGCCTCAAACTAAAACCCTTCTTCTGTTCAACTTTCGCTCAAGATTCGTTTATCCGTTTACCTACACACAAAAACTCACTACGACACGCCTAGAGATGTACGCCACGTGTACTGGAGATAATAGCGTCATCTCTTTTGCTCCTACAGTAATTGCTAACAAAAAAAACATTCATATTTTTTGGCTTCAGTGCAGTTAGTTGTAACTTTTTTAACCAGGATAGATTTTTTGGTGCATAGTAAAAATCTGCCCTAATGATAATATCGATACTTGGAAACAAGTTTCAAACCTGTACCATACTTTAAAAAAAATTGGGTCACACTGCCGTGCAAACGAATAGGTAGGTAGAAAAAAGATTGTCATGAACTTCGATTAATTCATCCAAAACACTCATCCAAAACACTGTAACTTGAGTTACAGTGTTTTGGATTTATAGGCCTAAATCGATTAATTTAAGTGTCTTTTATATCCCTATTTTTTTAGTTTTATATAATATATAAGGAGATATAAGCATATACATACAAAACAATGCAATATAATTTTATTTATGTTTTGTCATGCCAAAACACCCTACCTAATTCAAATTACAGTGTATTGGCTTTACTGATTCCGCGAGACAAATAGTTATCGTGTTATGGTTAGCCAAATATGTCGGACCTATCGTGCAGTAGCATTTGCCTCGGAAGAGTAGCTCTATGATAAATGGTCGTACCAGGGTCGCGTCACGATCGCTCTAAAATGTGTGCGAGTGGACGCAGTAAAAAATGCATCCGGTAATTTAATTTTATTGAATCATGTACAACATTATGACCATCCGACCAGTGCTACTATAGCGTCAAAATTAAACAGTAAATCAATTCAAAAGGAAAATAAAAACTTCCACAACAAAGATCATCTTGGCGCTAATAGGCCATACGAACGTCGAGTTTAATAACACTGACAAGTATTAAAAGTTTTATTTGATTAATGAAAGTTTAATTTTTTTATCAAAAAAGAACTGTGGAAATAAATAAAAAATACAAAATATAAAATCACTATAACAATAGGCAGTATCCCGACATTTCGCTACATAAAGGATAAGCTACAGCCCAGACCGTAAGAGTGAGGGACATTTAATATTTTCAAAACGTAGTCCAACTCCATATCTCTAGGGATTTTTTTCATTTTTTCAATATAGCTTTTCGTTTTTGAGAAATTTTAGATTTAGTGAAAAAAGACCCCGAAAAAGTGTGTCATTTTTCTACATTTATGCGAGTTTCGAAAAAGTTCTGGACTTTAAAAAAAAATTTTTTTCACTATATTGTAGCCCTTGCCAAGACGCATCTTTTGACGCTTATCACATTCACGTAGACCCAAAACTCACTGGACCAGGGCGATGTCTCACTCTGGCTGAAATTGGGTACTTTACTGAAACTATCGAAAAAACATTTTCAATGTTAAAATTGGCCGCTATCTTGGATTTTTTTAATTTTTAACATTGCGTTGGTGTTATAATGTCAAAGTAGTGCCCCAAACCGAGTTTCATAGAAATCAGCCCGCAAACAACAAAGATGGCCGCCTTCTTTGATTTTTTTATTTCTAACATTGCGTTGCTGTTTTCTTGTCAAAATAGTGCCCCAAACCGAGTTTCGTCAAAATCAGCCCACTAACAAAAAAAGTCGCTATCCGCTATCTTGGAATTGTACTTGTATCTTTCGATAAAACGCTATATTATATTGTGTTTCTCTGTGCTAGGGGGCTGACCAAAGAATTTAAAAACAAAATTCAGGTCTTGGTGAGATCTTAACTTTACATATCTAACAGCTGTCAAATTCAAATTTATCAAACTTAAATTTGACAGCTGTCATCTAAAATGAAAATCTCACCAAGACCTTTACTTTAATTTTATCATAAACACCATCAGTCTAGGATGAGTACTTTTCGAGAAATTTTCCATGCAATTATTGATCGAGCTTTGTATGGAAAGTAGTTTTTTTTGTTTGTTTTCGGAAAAGTCGTAGAACAAATTAATGTTGTTGTTTATGATGTTAGTAATCTACTCCTGCAAGGTTGTTGGTGTTTTACAAATAACCCTGTGTAGTGTTTATTAATTGTACATACATCAATGTGATATTTATTAGACTATTACAGTAAATACCTTTGTAATAAAACTAGCGAATTATTATTAGTATTCGAGAACCTTTTATTATTAACTAAAACATTTTTTTGCAATTACTTTTTGGGAATCATTATTGGCACATTTACCCTACGACATCTCGCCTACAACTGCCTACAGTGCCGCGGAAGTAGCAGCCGCGCTGCGCGGGCCGCATATTCGTAAATAGGTACCCGACGCGTTAGCCACCCGAAGTTGCTTTGTAAATAGCAGACTTGTCAGACTAATGCGTCTGCTATTTACAAGACCCCGAAGTGCTTTGTAAACAGCAAACGTACCGCGTCAGTATAATAAAAGAAAATACAAAAGATGTAAATGCTTATTGTTTTTTAGAGTTTATTATAGATTTTATAAACTTACTGTCTTTTTCATAAAAACAAGCAAAGTTATAGGTTTAAAAAGTGTTATTTTACTCTTTTCACAAATGATAAAGATAAAACTATATTTTAAAGGTGCAACAAGGTGCAACTAAAATAACAATTATGGACTACCTATATAAATAAACCTTATATAGGTAAATATTGTATAAGCAATGTAAACATTCTAGAATATCGTAAAAACCATCAAAAAACTTTTGGTCCGACAGAGGTTCGAACCGAGATCTCTCGCGTATCAGGCGCGCAGCCTCACCGAAACGACACAGTGACTTGACAGATTGCGGCAAAATTGGTCATCGCTCGATACTTTGATGCTCATCTACGTAAATACGAGCGCTCGCATGTTTACGAATATGCGCGCGGCCCCCCGCGCCTGCTCCGCCCGCCCGCTGCTTCGCCCCCTCAATATCGCGGTAGCCCCGAGCCGACTTCACCTTAAGACGACGCCTCGTGAAAAAATTTTTTTACAGGCTCCGCCCACTCACCCCTCGTATCCCATAGTGACATTCTGCCTTCAATCGTAAAGTTTGATTTTCGCGCCAAATGCCTGTGAGGTTTCATCGAAAGTTTAAAGAAGAAGAATAGAGAAACGATGGAGTCGCAATACATTGTATTTAGAACATTTTCTTTGATAATTTAGGTATCTTCAAATTGAATGAAAAATGAAAATGAATACAAATACCTAACAATAGTTTATTAATTGTAAAAAAATACTATTATTATTAATAAAGTTGTACCATTCGGCGTTTTTCAATACATTTGCGAAAAACAGATTTGTAACTTTTGCGACAGAGGTCCATTTGGGGCCATCCATAAATTACGTCACACGTTAAGGGGGTCGACGACGTGTGGAGGGGTCCTAAATTCGTCAGTTCCAATTCAATAATTATTACTAGATATAAATCGTAAAATATGTGACGCCATCGTTTCTAGTTTTGCCCTTCAGAAGTGCGAGAAAAATAGTTTTAGAATTTTTAAAGCAATATTTATGGAGAAATGGAGAATGTGACGTCACTAAGGGTTTTTTACATTTCATTTAAATGTAAAAACCCCTTAGTGACGTCACAGCTCGGCACGGCGAAACACACACCTTTGCTCACATTTTTTTATCTGGCCTACCCACATAAAAGAAATAGGCCATTCAAAATGTCACATAAAGAGAAATGGGCAAAAGACGCGTTTAAGCCCGACCATTGGGTTTAAACACATAATTCCCCCCCTCCCCTCCCCCCCGTAGGAGCTAAATTTAATTAAACAGATTTTATGCAATATGTTGTGTTCCCCCCCTACGGGACCACCTTGACGTGGTGGGGGGGCTTACGGGCATAGTACTTTTCTTGGTCCGACTACCTGGACTCCCTTAGACAGAGGTACTGGAATCGGTCTTTAACATCTTGACAACTCCCAAACCAAGCGTCCCAAACCCCATGGCGTAACTCACAGACAACAACCAATAATGGTACTATTTTAAAATACTTCACATAACATGCTAGGAGGCTGTTCTCGGCAATACCGTTGGTCCTGGTCCCTATTGCCCAACGCTTTAGGTGGGCGCGGGCGTTCCCATGCGGCTTACGGCCGTCGTCCGCGCTAGCCTTCCCCTATGAAGCTGTTCTCGGCAATGCCGTTGGTCCTGGTCCCCATTGCCATACGCCCCGGGTGGGCGCGGGCGTTCCCATGCGGCTTACGGCCGTCGTCCGCGCTCGCCTTCCCCTATGAGGCTGTTCTCGGCAATACCGTTATACCGTTGGTCCTGGTCCCCATTGCCCAACGCTCCGGGCAGGCGCGGGCGTCCCCATGCGGCTTACGGCCGTCGTCCGCGCTAGCCTTCCCCTATGTATGTAACTCACATCAAATTTACGCAACATTGTTTGGGCGCGGCAACTCGCGACCAACCTTAGCACCTACTTAACGTTCGTCTAGTCTCGGGCGTTACGCCCACCCCTTTGAGTTTCAATACAAAGCTTCGCGCCCGTTCGGTAGCGGCTGCGCCCGAACCTCTTTCATATTCACATTTTTGCACTCAAGCGCACAAACCAACCCCCACCCCATTATAAACCCACTTTAAAATGGGAAAACCCGTCTACGTCATCGGGCCCCCTTTAATTTTTTTTTTTTTTTTCCACTAATGAATTGTTATAACATTCGCGCCCCGGGTGGGCGCGGGCGCTCCCATGCAGTTTACAGCTGCCGCCCGCGCCTGCCTATCCTTTATGCATAACCTGCCTAAAATTGCTCCACTCTGCCGTCTCTTTTATACTCACACTTTCGCGCTTAAACGCACCAACCTGCTCGCACATTTACTTTGCGCCATCGTGCTAGCAGACATTGTATCACCTAACCAACTCGTGACCAACCTTGGCTTCTGCCAAGCGTTTGTCTCATCTCGAGCGAAACCCACCCCTTTGAATTCCAACACTTAAACTTCGCCCCATGCGGGCGCGGGCGCTCCCGGGCGGGCGCGGGTGCTCCCGAGCGGTCTCGAACTGGTCGGGCGCGGCCGCGCCTGCCCGGGAGTGGCCGCTCCCAAACCTCTATCGCATATTTACATCGTTGCGCACAAGCGCACAACCAACGTTTACCCCATTATAAACCTTCTTTATTTTGGAAAACCCTTTTGTTTTTTCTACCAATGTGTTGCAACAACATCACGCCCCGGGCGGGCGCGGGCGTTCCCATGCGGTTTCCAGCCGCCGTCCGCGCCAGCCCACCCCTATGTGCCTTTTTCTTGCCCCGGCCCAGCACCGGAAGGCAACAAGCCTCACCAAGGGATGAGTCCGATGGTGCCGGTCCAACTCGATCCACCCCCTCCAACCTCCAATCACAGCCTAAACATTCCTGCACCCCCCCATCCTTCCTAACCATCAGTCTAAAAAAAAAAAAAAAATATGTTGTGTTTAAAATGAAGATTATTGAATTTACTCAAAAAAGCTTGTAATATGGTAATTATTTTGACAACCTTCTTTGAACAAAGTCGAGGTTGCCGTGCTCCTCCGATGGTGACGCAGCAAAGTTGTATGGGATATCATTATTGTCGAGTTTTAGCCACCAGCAATTTCCTTTGAGAATCCATTACTGTCGAGTTTTGTTTCAAACATATAGGTAGTTGGCTGAAAATACAACATTGTACAACGCACTTGACTTCGTTCATAAACACATCCCGCTCGCACACTATACGCCACACCTATCGCTCTCTTATTCACACTTGTTGTGGTAAGCGTGGTGAGCCGCCATTTTCAATCCCATTCTTTTTCTGCGCGTGTGTTGTATTATTGTATGTAGGGGGCGATGCGGGCGACGGGCGACGAACGCCTGCCGCCCGCACCTCTCACGACCCCCGTTCTCGTCTCCCCTCGCGCCTCTGTGCCCCGCAGGCGAGGACTCATTTAACGTGTGCGTTACCCCAGCAAAAAGTTGTGCTTTAGAGAGATGAGACCTTATCAGATAATTAGTGTGTCATGAGGAGAAATCCACCCACCAATCCGCATTGGGCCCGCGTGGTGGGTTATGGCCCGTCCTCCTTATCCACCCATAAGGAAGGCCTGTACCCCAGCAGTGGGGACATTAAAATGGCTGATGGATTGGAGGAGAAATCTGTTTACTAATAGCAAAATTTGTGTGAATTGTAGTTTTTAAGATATTTGAGAAAGACTGATTTTGCTGGGGTCACGTTTTAAACATTACCCTGGCAAAAAAAGTTGTTTCAGCCTGGAACCAAATACATTAATAGATAGCTTTTGTTGCATAGTAAATGTTAGCAAATAGCAAAAATTGTGTGTGTTATGGTTCTTGAGTTATTTAAGTTTTTGCTGGGGTAACGTTTTGGGATTTCCCAGATCTCGAAAACGGTTCAACGCAGAAGTTTGAAAAAAATGCCACTAAGAGACCTTAATTTGTTTAAATTTGTTTAAACGTTAATTTCTTATTTGGTTGTCGCAAACCAACGTAATTAAATGGTTTCGAAAAACAGAAAAAACGAATTTGCAAGTAAACAAGTGCACTTATAATTAAATAAACAGCTGTAAAAAATAGCCGTGGTAGACACTTACTACGTCAAGAATTTTAGGCTTTGTTACTTTACACGATATAAAGATATAAACAAATTTGATAAATTTTAGACCGGTCGTACTTAATTTATCAAATTTGTTTATATCTTTATATCCTGTAAAGTTACAAAACCTAAAATTCTTGACGTAATAAGTGTCTACCACGGCTATTTTTTACAGCTGTTTATTTAATTATAAGTGTACTAGTTTACTTGCAAATTCGTTTTTTCTGTTTTTAGAAACTATTTAATTACGTTGGTTTGCGACAACCAAATCAAAAACTAACGTTTAAACAAATTTAAACAAATTAAGGTCTCTTAGTGGTATTTTTTTCAAACTTCTGCGTTGAACCGTTTTCGAGATCTGGGAAATCCCAAAACGTTACCCCAGCAAAAACTTAAATAACTCAAGAACCATAACACACACAATTTTTGCTATTTGCTAACATTTACCATGCAACAAAAGCTATCTATTTATGTATTTGGTTCCAGGCTGAAACAGCTTTTTTTGCCAGGGTAATGTTTAGAACGTGACCCCAGCAAAATCTGTTTTTCTTAAATATCTTAAAACTACAATTCACACAAATTTTGCTATTAGTAAACAAATTTCTCCTCATGACACACTAATTATCTGATAAGGTCTCATCTCTCTAAAGAACAACTTTTTGCTGGGGTAACGCACACCATTTAACCGGTCGGCCTATAGTACCAATACGAACAAGAATTGTTAACGACATAATCGCCTAAAACGTCACGTTTTCGAGTTGTAAGCTATTAAAGTTGAACTGATGGCGACACCACTGGGTAGATTTGAAGCTAAAATAAAACGTAGGTATGGGCTCTAGAATATTGTTTTATGGTCATCTAGGTCCCGTCTAAGTTGCTACGGGTGAGCCGATTTTTTCTAATATTTTTCATTATTTATTCATCTATAAAACAGCTTATGTCACTTTGTTAGATACCTACTTATTATAGCGTGCGCATGATGCGTGCCTAAATAAATAACGTAATAATGCGAGACGTAAGTATTCGTTTTGAGATTATTTATTATTATTGCTATTATTTTTGCTTTGCCGTTGTCGCGTAAAGAGACTAATGATTCTGCAAAATAATAATATTTGTTCACGATCGAAACTTGTAAAAGTTAAAAGTTGTACCACGGGTCGGGAAAGAAATTTTATTTCACAATATTTATTAGTTTATTGTTTTGTTACGCAATGGCGACTCTTGGAAGGTTTGTTCTGTTGATAATTTTCATCTCCTAAAAATAGGTTGGATAAGTATTAGAGACTCTTTGTCTTTGAAATGTGAGAGAAATTAAAACTGTCATTGTCAGTATACTGTCATTTTACGTGTTTTGGCTAGTAAATTTTTGGAGCGCTCAAGCACAGGTCTGTCCTCAAGGAAGGCTCGCGGCCGTCTGAAATTTCGGTGCAAAGAGGTAAAGTAATATAGCTTCCCAGCGCAAAGAAAGGGACAACAATAGCGCACGCATTCCGAAATAAAATAAAGTAAGCGACATTATGAAAATAGTTGATTTATTAAAAAACTAAATTATTTTTGAAAAAATTGGTTTTATCAAAAGTTGGAACTATTTATTACTTATCTTATTAACATAATTTCAGTTCAAACTATGAGTCCGTTTGCTTACAGTACTGCAAAAATGATATGAGAGGCATCAACTTTGGATTTTTTTTCTATCGAGAAAATTGTTTCCATTCATGTTTTGAGCTTGATCAAAAAATTTTGTTATTAGTCTATTTTAACATATTCCAAAATTAGAACAATAGTAGTAGGATCAATAGGACTAAATCTAAATTGAAAACCATGAAAATCCACGAGGTATCCTCTTAATGGAGGCTCAGCTTAAACCAGCATCAAAAGCTTACTGAAACAACAGCAGCTCATTAGCGTATAGTTGGCAGACTCACCATGGAATTAGAAGGTTTTGACTAGGTCAAAAAATTGTTAATAAATAGTGATAAATAGTGAACTATAGCATATAAATAGTGATACTATGATTCAAAAGATATTTGAGTATCTTGGTGAGGCTGCAAACTTGACGTCAAGTTGGCAGACACCTTAAGAAATACAGTTCGTATCATTATGATTTATATGCCAAAAAATTGTTAGAAAATAGTGAATCGTATACGCAAAATTTCAATAACATTGCTTCAATACTAGCCGAGATATTACGGTCTCTAAGTGGGCTGCCAACTTGACGTTTCAGGCAATAGCGATTCCAGAGAAACGGGTACAAGTTTTAAACAAATAAATATATCAAAAAATTGTTAGTGAAATTGTGATTCCTGCGATATAAATAAAACAAGAATTCTTCATTGCTATTTTCTAAAAATCGAATGTTAACTTTTACATAATACTCTGAATAGGATGTCGATCAATATTGAACTTTGCTCCACAGGAATAAGGTTCCAACTTTATTGCAATCATGAGGTGAGTACTATCAAGCAAAAAAGTGAGAATTATATTTTTAGCCATATCCTCGAATTATTATTACACTTGTTTTTATTAATTAAATGTTGGTATCAAACAATAACGGTATTCATTAATAACAATAATATTTATTACAATAGCGCCATCTCTCGGAAAAGATTGTCAATTTCTCAGTTATAATTTAAAGTTAGGTGCCTATATATGTATTAGGTATTATTTTACTTATTTATTTTTGAAAATCAAAAAGGCAAATCATAGCGTGCCAACCACTTTTAGTCGTTGCGTCAACTGTCTATTTTTACGAACGGTGGCTTTTGCGCCAACAATAAAGGCGATGATCGACTGCATAAAGACTACTCTTTAGTAGGCTGTGGTCAATACCCTACTCTTAATTCAATATTATTAATTCAGGAGAAACTATTAATAATTTCTACTTATATTACTTCCTACCTACTCACATACCAACTGATACTCATTTTACTATAAATCTCACCAGATAATAATAATAATATCTTTATTCTAACTCATACATAAATAGGTACCTAACGTTAAATTATAACTGAGAAATTGACAATCTTTTCCGAGAGATGGCGCTATTGCTATGATTGTTATTAATGAATATCGTTATTGTTTGATACCAACACTTAATTAATAAAACAAGTGTAATAATACTTTGAGGACATGGCTAAAAATATAAATCTCACTTTTTTGCTTGATAGTACTCACCTCACGATTGCAATAAAGTTGGAACCTTATTCCTGTGGAGCAAAGTTCGATATTGATCGACATCCTATTCAGAGTATTATGTAAAAGTTAACATTCGATTTTTAGAAAATAGCAATGAAGAATTCTTGTTTTATTTATATCGTAGGAATCACAATTTCACTAACAATTTTTTGATATATTTATTTGTTTAAAACTTGTACCCGTTTCTCTGGAATCGCTATTGCCTGAAACGTCAAGTTGGCAGCCCACTTAGAGACCGTAATATCTCGGCTTGTATTGAAGCAATGTTATTGAAATTTTGCGTATACGATTCACTATTTTCTAACAATTTTTTGGCATATAAATCATATTGATACGAACTGTATTTCTTAAGGTGTCTGCCAACTTGACGTCAAGTTTGCAGCCTCACTAAGATACTCAAATATCTTTTGAATCATAGTATCACTATTTATATGCTATAGTTCACTATTTATCACTATTTATTAACAATTTTTTGACCTAGTCAAAACCTTCTAATTCCATGGTGAGTCTGCCAACTATACGCTAATAGCAGCTCGAGATTGCACTCGAAGATTAATTCAAGCAGTACCTGCAAAGATTCATTCAAAGTCAAACCCATTCTAAATAGACGAGCATTCATTCTTTATGAATACAGCAGACTAAAAAGATTTTGCATAAAGTAAAACAATAGTTAGGCAGGATAACTTGGCTGATTCACAAATAGTCCAACACTCCAACAGTTGACAACTTGGTACTCTAGTATAGACCCGGTCATTTTGTTGTTTGTTGATATTAATTTTCGGATGTTAGACGCCAATTTTGTAAATACCAATTTTTCTTCCAACACAATTTGATTTCTTTTTTTATTTTTGTCTTAAATTGGTGAACTGTCCAACTTCCATCAACCATTTTTAAACATAGGTAAATGAAATAACCAGGAAAATAACCCTATCCATGAAATCTCAATGAACGGCAGCGCCGCCACTAAGCGAAATAAATTTTCTGTCATAACTGCCATGTACTTAATTGTATCTCATGCTGGGGTTACACCACAGACCATACAACAAATATTGGTTATAAAGTTAATCCAGTGTGGCCCCAGTATAAGGAGACGTGCTGGTTCCAAATGGCTCCAAGTGGTAAAAGATAGGAGAACGTAGAAGGCTTTGGAGGAAGCATAATATCCAAAGACGGATGAACCAAAGATATAAAAATACATAGTTGTATTTTAAATTCATACGAATTACTTATCTTTGTATGAATAACTGTTTACAATTCTGTGTTTATTAAACAAAGTTGCTGCTGTAAATACTTTATTATTATACTTATTCACAAGTTTTACTGTCGACAGAACTACAAGGGTTTTTTTAATATTGTTCTACCTAGCTCATTGTAAATAAGACTGCAAATACTACACTAAAGTAAAAGACAGTCAAGGCGCTCATCTCAGTGTAGTAAAATATAAATAGCACAAGCAACGTAGTAGTAAAGTGCTCTTTTTGAACGTCCATAGCTTTGCGACCTTTGAGGAAATGATCTGAGATCGTGTAGCATTCCGGAAAATGCTGGGAACGAAGGGAATAATTGTAATGCAGCATTTTATTACGTGTACTCGTTTTATGAGCAATTTCATGCAAATGTGAGGGTTTTCCAATGCGTGAAACAGTTTTCGAAGATATTTGAACTATCAAACAACAATACTTTAAAATAAGTCAAAATACTTTTTGTGATAGAGAAAATAACTTATTGAAGTCAGTAGAGTAAATGACTTTATGAAGAATTCCGTGGTCGAGTGGTTTGTACACCAGTTTTTAAGGTGTCGCCATCTCTGAGACCCTGGGTTTGATTTCCCGGCTGAGTCAATTTAGAAAACGAACTTTTCTATATTGGCTCAGCCCCCCTACTCAAATGGCCACTTTTCTATTCGTTTGAACGCTACGCTTACTTTTAAAGCTTAAATATGAGCAATAGATGATTAAATCACATGTCGCAAACTTATGTAAATCACAGACTTCTATGTATTGTATGGAATTGTCAAGCTTACGGCACGTAATATTATAGTTTACTGCTTATTTTTAAGTTTTAATAGTAAGCGTAGCTTTCAAACGAATAGAATGTTGGCCATTTGAGTAGGGGGGCAGGTCTGTTTGTAGTTCCAACTTGTTGCCTCTGATTGCCATAACACAAGTGCTTGAGCTACTTAATTTGAAACTAGAGCAATGTTTGTGATGTTGTCTAATATTTATTTATTTATTTATATGTTGCTAGCGATCGCCCTTGAATTCGTCTTCGTACACGAACAGTGTACACACTGTTCCAGGTATATACGAACTTTGAACCCTTATTTCATCTCCTCCAATATTTATTTCCATGACAAAAGCAGCCTAGGTTCTATACCTCATGGTCCAATATATCGCTGTACTTAAACTTATCAAAATTGATTCAGTAGTTCAGGCGTGAAAATGTACCTAAACCGAAAATCAGACGGGGTAACTTTTACATTTATCATGTTTATTTAAAAAACAATAATAATTATGCTAAATATTATCAAGTTAAAATTTGAAGGATAGTTCCAAAATTTTTATTCTGGTTAAAAACACTTCCTAAGTTATTTAATTCTTGATAAACACTAATCTTAACGGTTAGCTAAAAGAATCGAACATAATAAATAATTATGAATATTTTATTTATTACTATAAATAACGAATGACATCATATTAACTATAATAATAATTATCGAATCATTAGCTATAATTATTATTTTTGTTTTTCATTAAAGAATCTTGATGATAAATCTGACACATTTAAATTTCTTACAGTATGCTATCATAAATAACAAAACCCATTTCTCCTAGCCAGCATTTATCATTATTAGTACTCTGTCAAGAAAAGTATATCCCCAAATTACTTTATTTGCATAGAAACACCATCAATTTCATTAGGGTTGAAATTAAATTGTGTTTCGTTAGAGGCTAAGAGTTGAACTGACCGAACTAGCTGACATATTTTTATTTCCAGAAAACAATATAAAATACACAAATCAGAAATATAAATCTTTTGTGCATGTTTTGAAAATAAATAATATTCAAAAAATATCATTAACCTAAGGTTATAAGAAACAATACAGCAGACAATAAAAAAAAAATATTTTTTGGTCTGCCAGTGTGGTATCTTTAAGTAACAAAAGCAGCTAATATTTTTTATCCTACGGGAGATATCCTGAAATGAAAATATTTTAGTCGAAATTTAATGAGGGACGACAAAGCCAATTCTACTTACATTAATTTAATTATTGTAATCAATAACTTGTATATTGTATACTAGTATGTAGTGACGGACAAAAGAACAGACAAAAGTGACGGTCTACAATGACATACTCGTTTTATTGGCATTATCGCACTAGAATTCCAATATTGCATAACAGCTTGGCTCAGCTAAACTCAATAAATCTTCTTTTGTACAAAATATTTACTACGTAACACATTATAAATGGTATTGCAAACAAAAGACGCGTGGCTCGTAGTTATTCACGAGCATTGTGCCCAAGTACCATAATCTGCACACTTTAATTCTATCACGGAATTCGTATTCTAAATAATCCCCTTGTACGTTGAGGAGCTAAAATATTCGGGGGTTATAATATAACACAACTGGTATTTCGACACAATGCGTTCGCATTTTATGACACATGGTAGAGAAGATTAGAAAACAATTGACAGTCTCAACACAAAAAAATAACGCCACGGTCTTCATGACATGTATAATCCGCGCGCGATGTAAATGGGATGGAACCTTGTCAAACTGAGACGCGCACGGTACCTAACCTACGCTACCGGCCATCAGCCACACACAGGGATATCCAAAAACGAGGTGTCATGCATCCGAGGTGAGGAAACTTTTGCTCCAGCAACTTCAAAAAAGATAACAAGTAAACAATAAGTTGATTAATTAAATTAAAAGTAGCTAATTAATCCTCCCTAAATTTTGCGTTTAAGTAAATATCGTACAGAAAAATATTTCTTATTCGATATTCTGTCTGACTGTTAAGTGCATTATATCCAAAAGTGAATAAACAAATCGTTATTTTTCCCTGATTTCATCGCGTCATAAAACTAAAATAATACATTTTTTTTTTCTGTTCGATCATGTTTTTATAAGTGTCCGAAGCTATTAAGCTCATCAAAATCGGTGACTTATACATATTCTATTGTATTTTTAGCATGACATGTGTGTAGCAAAGGAAAATACATTTTTTGTATACCTAGTGCTGTACGTTCTGTGTATAATCAAAAGAAATACGTAGATTTCTCTAAGATTAACTTATTATAAATATTATCATACGAATACCTATCGTAGCTCATGTAGAGGTTAATATTAATTTTGAATCACATTAATAAGGATTGAGAGAGCAAATGCAGGCAATTCATTTACATTTCTTAGAACGGTAGTGACTGGAGCGAACTCATCTGCATATCTATGAATAATTAACACGTCGAGCTTTTAATGATGTTATATGACTTAATCCTATGAATATAAATATTAGGATATTACCTGTAAGCTAGATAAATCAATACTATCAATTTAAACGTTAACGTTGACCCTATTAATTATATTGTTTAAAAAGTCTATCTTCATATTGCTATTTGGTTCAGTTTTTTTCTATATTACTTAAAGCGAAAAAAACCGGCCAAGTGCGAGTTGGACTCGCGCATGAAGGATTCCGTACCAAAAACGGCAAAAAATCACATTTGTTGTATGGGAGCCTCCCTTAAATATTTATTTTATTCTGTTTTCAGTATTTGTTGTTATAGCGGCAATAGAAATACATCATCTGTGAAAATTTCAACTGTCTAGCTATTACGGTTCATGAGATACAGCCTGGTGACAGACAGACAGACAGACAGACGGACAGACAGACAGACAGACAGACGGACAGCGGAGTCTTAGTAATAGGGTCCCGTTTTTACCCTTTGGGTACGGAACCCTAAAAATGAACCAAATAGCAAATCATCCGTCATTGAATATTTTAATAATTACTAGGTAATAACCAAAGATACAAAATAAACTATCATATATTCGAAATCTATCTTATCTTATCAATAATCGAAATTAACCCTACAACTTCAAACTGCAAACTGAAAAAAAGCAACCCTTATATTTATAAGAACTGAAATGTGAACGAAAATGTCTATGCAATTGGAAGTTTTTTAGGGCAGTGTGTATCATAACATTGTTAACCCGAACCTTCGCGACAAAATTTTGTTTATCTGTCTCTAGTAAAAGCAGCTTTGTTTACAAAGGCATGCGATAAAACGGGACGCATGGACACCCTCTACAACTGGAGGACTATTCATGAACCACTCGAGAAATAAATTGTATAAAAGTGTACAGTGTATGTATTTTTTTTAAATAGTTTAGTGTTGTTTGACAGAAATAAAAAAGTTTTCCTTATGATCATCCTAGCTGTTGATAATTTTAAACTCTGAAGATGTAATTTATATTTAACTAGCGGCTGCCCGCGGTTTTAACCGCGTGGTTCCCGTTCCCGTGGGAATATCGGGATAAAAAGTATTCTATGTTTTAATCTAGGCTGTCTACTCTCTGTGTGCCAAATTCCAACCAAATCCGTTGAGTAGTTTTTGCGTGATTGAGGAACAAACATCCAAACATCTAAATATCCAAACATCCAAACCCACAAACTTTTACATTTATAATATTAGTAGGATAAAAAGTTTTTTTTAATTTCTCAATGTAAACTTTTCTTAAAAAAAATATTTATTGCTAAAGACTTAAAAATATTTTTTTTGTATGTAGCTCAAAAAGCCGTGAATATGGTTACAAAGGGTTCGCCCAAATAATTTATTACCTACGTACTAATTCATATGACTCACACGTAAACGTAAAGTATAAAAATTATTACACACCTACCTGCTAATTACATTTTTTCATTTAATATCGCAAGGTATTATACTTATTCAATTTTAAAATTTATTTCGGGGGTTTTGTCATGCAAAATGCATGTGGAATTTCATATTTAGTTATTATAATTATTTAAAATCCTCGTTATAAAATTTATTTCTCGAGTGGTTCATGAATAGTATGATTTCGAGATCAGCATAAAAAATTGCTGATGTCGAAATTATTCGAAATCATAACTACTTGTATTTTACACGCAACTCGCTCGATATTTGTAAAACACACAGCTTTTCGAATGTTTCAGAAATCAACCTCCTAACTTGGCACAAGAAACTGAAGCGAGGAGGCGTAAAGGGATATTCACAAGTTTCTCGATAGGCGGCGCTGTTATCCACTTCACTGGTTTATCATTTTGAACATTGAGTTATGTTATGATGAAATTATAAAATTAGGATACATATCAGCCATTTTTAATATCCCCATTGTTGGGACGTGCATTTCTTATGGGTGGATAAGGGATTGGTCATAACCCAACACGCGGGTCCAATGCAGATTGGTGGGTGTTAACGACTGCAAATGCAGCCGGGACCAACGACTTATCGTGCCCTCCGAAGCACGGAGCTCGGGATGATAAAATTTTGTCCACCCATCCCATGACCGACCCTTGCAAAAGTTGCTTAACCTCCACAATCGCTAGGCCAAGCACTAAACAACTACGCCATCGAGTTCCTTTCGGATACCTATCTTACTTTAAAACAATGGTAGGTATAAGTATTTGTATGTCATTAGATGACTGTGCCGTGTATGTGCCGGCCTAGAATAGCACTACCCCCTATCATCCCGTGGGTGTCGTAAAAGGCGACTAAGGGAGCATAGCCTTCAAGAGACGGGCAGCAGCGTCTCCAAAAAACCTTGGCCTACTGCGATCGCCAACCCGCCTGCCAAGCGTGGCGATTATGGCAAATCCCCCCCCTCATGCATAATGGATCAAAAAATTGGCCCCCAGTCCCCGGCAGCCCCGCTATTCCTAGCTACGGTAGCGGCTACGGTAACGGCGGGGCAGGGGGTGCTAAGAATCCCCGGGTGCGGCTCGGCTACCAAAAACGACGACAACTGCACCTGGCAACCTATAACACGCGCACACTAAGGGAAGACGCGAAGTTAACCGAGTTGGAAGAAGTTATCAGCAAGGTACACTGGGACATTATCGGGTTATCTGAAGTCCGAAGAGCGGGAGAGGACTCGATAATCCTCAACTCCGGTAACTTGCTTTACTACCGGGAGGGCGACCAACAGTCCCAAGGTGGTGTCGGGTTCATCGTCCACAAGTCCCTTGTCAACAACGTGATTACCATCGGAAGTGTGTCGACCAGGGTGGCGTACCTTATACTCAGAATATCCAAACGGTGTTCGCTGAATGTTATACAGGTTTACGCACCGACCTCGACACACCAAGATGACGAAGTGGAGGCTATGTATGAGGAGATCTCTAAAGCCATGCATAGCTACAAAACCCACTACACTGTTGTGATGGGGGACTTCAATGCAAAGTTGGGGAAACGATGCGGTGATGAGCTGAGAGTGGGGCAATTTGGAGTTGGGCAACGGAATGACAGAGGCCAGATGCTGGCTGACTTTATGGAGAAGGAGAACCTCTTTATGATGAACTCCTTCTTCAGAAAGCCGGAATGCCGGAAGTGGACCTGGGTCAGTCCGGACGGTAAAGTCAGAAATGAGATAGATTTTATCATGTCGACGAAAAAGCAAATATTCAATGATGTCACTGTGATCAACGCTGTTAAGACGGGGAGCGATCACCGATTGGTACGTGGCACATTGAATATCAACCCAAAGCTGGAAAGATCTCGACTGATAAAATCAACAATTCGACCATTGCCGGCCCATATTCAAAACCCCGAGAGCTTTCAACTCGAACTCCAAAACCGCTTCGAAGCCCTTGAGAACAGCATAGATGTGGACGATCTAAACAACATGGTGGTGGATACTGTCCGTACGGTAGGGTCCAAGCTCTTTAAGACCCGCCGTCCCAAGATAAAGAAACTCTCCGACCACACACTCCTACTCATGGATCAGAGACGTGAAATGAGGCTCCAGAGTTCAGTAGATGCTAATCGTTATCGGCAGCTTAATAGACAGATATCTAAGTCTTTGACGAGCGACCTTCGCCAATTTAATACGAATCGTATTAAAGAGGCTATCGAGCGGAATAAAGGCTCCAAAGTGTTCGCGAGAGATCTGTCTATTGGGCAAAGCCAGATGACGAAGCTGAAAACTGACGACGGACGCATCATTTCATCAAAGCCTGAAATCCTGAGGGAGATCGAGAGCTTCTATGGGCAGTTATATTCCACGCAGACACCTGTTGAAAGCAAGGCTAAAGACCCCAGAGCCAAGCTTACCCGACACTATACTCAAGATATCCCGGACGTCAGCCTGTACGAGATTAGTATGGCTCTCAAACAACTGAAAAACAACAAGGCGGCGGGTGACGATGGAATCACTACAGAGCTTCTGAGAGCGGGCGGTAAGCCGATACTCAAAGTCCTCCAGAAGCTCTTTAATTCCGTCATCGTCCAGGGCAGAACGCCAAAGACATGGAACATAAGTGAGGTGATCTTGTTCTTTAAAAAGGGTGACAAGTCCCTCTTAAAGAACTATAGACCCATCTCGCTTCTGAGTCATGTCTATAAGTTGTTTTCGAGAGTCCTTACGAATCGTCTCGCTCGCAAGTTCGACGACTTCCAACCTCCCGAACAAGCCGGGTTCCGAAAAGGCTTTAGCACCATAGACCACATCCATACGCTGCGGCAGGTTATACAGAAGACCGAGGAGTATAATGAGCCACTTTGCTTGGCGTTCGTGGACTATGAGAAAGCCTTTGATTCGATTGAAACCTGGGCGGTGCTGCAGTCTCTCCAAAGGTGCCAAGTGGACTATAGGTATATCGAGGTGTTGAGGTACTTATACCAAAATGCCACCATGACGATCCGAGTACAGAACCAGAACACAAATCCTATCCAACTGCAGCGTGGTGTGAGACAGGGAGACGTTATTTCTCCGAAACTGTTCACAGCTGCGTTGGAGGACATCTTTAAGCTCTTGGACTGGAAAGGACTCGGCATCAACATTAATGGCGAGTACCTAACACACCTTCGTTTTGCCGATGATATAGTCCTTATGGCTGAGACCATGGAAGACCTGAACACAATGCTCGAAGATCTCCGTAGTGCTTCCCAAAGAGTGGGTCTTAGGATGAACATGGAAAAGACGAAAATTATGTCAAATGCCCATGTTGTACCCTCTCCAGTTCATGTTGGGAACACTACACTTGAAGTTGTTGACCATTACGTATACCTAGGACAGGCAGTCCAGTTAGGTAGGTCCAACTTCGAGAAAGAGATCTCTCGCCGAATCCAACTCGGGTGGGCAGCATTCGGGAAGCTTCGAAAAATCTTCGCGTCCGACTTACCTCAGTGTCTCAAGACGAAAGTCTATGAACAATGTGTGTTGCCAGTGATGACTTACGGCAGTGAAACGTGGCCGCTAACTATGGGTCTCATAAGGAGGCTCAAGGTCGCTCAGCGTGCAATGGAGAGAGCCATGCTCGGCGTTTCCCTACGTGATCAAATCAGAAACGAGGAGATCCGCAGGAGAACTAAAGTAACCGACATCGCTCGAAGGATTGCTCAGCTGAAGTGGCAATGGGCGGGACACATAGCGAGAAGAACCGATGGCCGTTGGGGCAGAAAGGTTCTGGAATGGCGACCGCGCACCGGACGACGCTCCGTGGGTAGGCCCCCGACAAGGTGGACCGACGATCTGGTGAAGGTCGCGGAAAGCCAGTGGATGCAGGCAGCGCAGGACCGATCGTCGTGGAGATCCTTAGGGGAGGCCTATACCCAGCAGTGGGTGTCGTGTGGCTGATATGATGATGATGATGAGATGACTGAAGTTCAAAGTAGCACCTTGCATTGGTGACTTAATCATATTTTTATTACTTACTATTAAAAGGACATTAGGTAAATAATTAATTTAGTGGCATCATTAGATTTTTCAAAACGAAGGCCCATTTGTCACCAAAATGTAGATTAATAATTGTATGTTTTATGACAAAGAAGTGCTTGATTTTGCAGTACTTATAGAAGTAAAAAAATAATGTACACAAAAATGAATTGTATTTTATTTTAGAATGCAGAATGTATTTGAATATTTCACGACTTGTTTTGCATTCAATTTGCATTTTTCAGTTCCTTGTAAAAGTAAAAGTTTAGTATGACGAATTATTATTTCAAATATTAGTATGATTTACAATTAATAAATTATTTTTATAAATAACTTTTAATGTCCTCAACTTGAACTCAAGTCAATATAAACAAAAAGCGAAATAATTACTAAGCTCATGAAAAGCGTAGCGACGTAAAGTCGCTAATTTAAAAACGCCATTGAACTTAACACCTAAATAACTTTCCCTTTCAAAAGAAAATTACCTAAAGCAAATGGTACGTACTTTTTTATGAAAACGGACATTGACCTTTTTTAAAGTTAAGCAACAGCTATTATTTTCGGTAAGAGTTGCTTTAACGAGCTCTAAATGCCTTTCGAAAAGTTTTTATTTCGACAACAAAAGGATTCTACAGCCTCTTATAAAGATAACTCGATTTACTTAACTAAGTTAGCAACTTAGCAGATAACACAACAAGTAATGTTACTTGTTTGTAAAGAAATCTGAGCTTCCGAATTTGTTTTAACTTAAACAAAATTGATGATCTTGTTTAAAAGTTGGTACCGCATTAGTAACGTTTGTAACTGTAGAAAGTAAAATACATTTCTGTTTTTTATTTTGTTTTTTGAGTATATTTTGTTAATATTCCTTATTAAAAGGTGAATTTGTTAAATAAAACCTAGTAACCTACCTTTCCTTCCATCTCGTAGGGATTTTAATTTTTCTTTTTAACGAGTGATATTTTTTAATTTTTAATTTTGAGTTACACAGTTTACGCACTAAATTTGAAAGAGGTTTAACAACACTTTCATCTCAGGTAACAGGTAAACATCTAGAATATTAAATTTCTAATACCCTATTATTTTATAAAAATAAAAAATAGGTAAAATAAATTAAAATAGCATGTAAGTAGTCAGTTGTTATTGCAGAGTGAAATGTAAATTTTACACCTTAGTATAATTTGTTGCTTTTGATTTCTAGTGGGTACTATATTTTTTAATTATAAATGGTCGATAAATGGCAGCGAAATATTTATAACTCTGAAAAAAAAGGTACAGTATAAACATTTTACAGTTAAAGTCGTAAATATAATTATATTTTCGTGGTTTCAGATAAAAACGAAAATCCATTTAAAATTATTGATATTTATTACTCTTTACATCAAATAACTGAAAAGCTAGCTACATATTACAGATGGAATCCCGATTCGGAATTCAGAACGGAATATCGATAATGTATGAAAATTCCGTATTGAAAAATACCCCATGTGTGTGGTAATTCCATAGATTTGTATGGATTAGCTGCGTTCGGAATTACGTATGTATGGAATTCTGTAACGGAATTCCGTCTGTATGTGGCCAGCCTAGAGTTCAATTATTATTATTAATCATTTTATTAGTAAAATATAGAAGAGTACTTACGTGAAAGGCGCCCCTTATGAGTGGTCCGGCTTGACCGACATATAAAGTCGATGCTGAATCGAAGACGAGCTCCAAAGGGTTCCTTTTTACAGCTACCGTGTCAAACTCGTGACAGTTGAGAAAGAGCGTCACATTATCTAACGTGACCCTTAGAGCGAATCGACTCCACTTTTTAGAAAAGGATGGCACAACAAAGGACGCTATTGTCTGGGACAATGCGTACACATTCGCATCAGTGTACAGCAAAGAGATGTTTGTCAAGCCAGGCCCTGAAGGTATAAGTTGTACGCCCAATTGAACCACCGTTTCCAAAGGGTTAACCACAGAGAACAGAAAGCCGCCATCTTTGTTCGCCGGTCGTACAGTGGCAGTTATGGAGAATTCGGAATAAAGCTTTTCAGGCATGAAGAGACGGTATGGTGATTTTATATCGGATCCTGGCTTGAGTCCGTAAGCAGGGAAACCATCTAGACCTTCGTCGAAGTATTGGGTTTTTGGATTGCTGAATGGTACTCCGATTGCGTGTAACAGGTCGTATTCCGGGATGTCTGAAAAAAGAAACAAGAATGTGATTTATTTGAAGTTTTGTTTCTATTGCAATTGCTTTCATTTTGTCAAGTTTGTCAAAATTGAAACTGATTGTAATAGGATTTTTAGATAAATTTCAAGATGAATGAAATTCAGTTTTGATTTCAACACAAATATGACATCATAACATAGTAAAACTTAATGCTAAAATGAAATAAAATTAACAGTAACAGAATGTAGCAACATTACATACATCCAGATTATATGTAGGCACATTTCCAGAAATACAGTCGTCATACTTTTATATAAAAATGTTTTCATTGCAGACAATTAACGCGTTCGCCGTCTCGGCTTTGTGCTGTGAATAGCACAGTTAAATCGTTTGCGGTTCTCTTGTAGGATATGGCAGTATAAGGCTAAATTGTAGAAGCATCATCATGTAGAATGTATAAGATTACAATACATAATTTTTCATAACTAGAGGTTTGAATAAAAAAATTGAGGAGATAAATCTCAAAATGATTATAATCTTTGCTTCTAGACATAAATACGATATCCATTCAATTAATGTTTTTCATTCCAAAGTATGACCAAATGACCAATGACGTGATAAAAGTTGTAAAGCATCTTGCGCAATGGATGAACATTTGTGTATGTATCTACTTTTAGTTAAGAGTTTTCTTTGTTTATTGGTAAGCAATACAACCACCCTTTAATCTGCAACACTCTTTTTCAGATAAACAATGTATTTTCGCCAATTTGTAAATTATTATGCCCGTTTCATACTAATAAGTACTTCTAAAAAAATCTCGTTATACTTTGGGTAATATTGTAATACAATTATAATTTTCTTCATCTATTTAAAAATGCTTCTGAGAATTTAGAATGTACTGTTACCGAGCGCGTTCATAACAATGAAAGTGAGTTTATCACAGTTGTATGTGATTTAACATTTTACGACGAAAGGGCTCAATTTTAGAGCAACCGGGGATCCGAGTAAGAATGTAACAATTAAATACTTCAAAACCTTCTTAGTTTTTATTACATTTTGACAGCGTACCTACTCATTAACATTTATTTTGGTAGTTAATATTTGCAAGGTCGGATTTATTGGTCACGGGAGCACGTGCCTCACCCAGACAGATTTTTACCATTGAAAATGGTTATCAAATGCAAATCGTCTGAGACGTATTTTTGGTCATAGCTTCGAGGATTTTAGGAGGATCGAGATGGGAATAGTACCAAAAGTTGAGGAATTTATTGAGACACGTGGGAACGTTTGAATTTTGAAAATCGGCTGGTATTTTTTTTGGAAATTTCGAAAAATTCGGGTTTTTTGGGGGGTGTTTGTTTACTAAATCGTAAATATTTCGAGAAAAAAACCGACTTAAGAAAAAATGAAAAAAAAAGGTCCTAGAGTATTTAGCTACAAAGTTTAGCTACAAAATAGCGATTTTTTTTGAAAATCGGTTTATAATTGTGACCTGTAGGTGGTCCCTTTAGTTTTGGAATTGTAGAAAAACGGGTATTTCGGTATATAAAAAGTGATGTAGTTTCTATGATTTTTGACCGATCGTCATGGTAATGGTATTGAAAGATGCGGAAGCAGACGAGAAGTGCATTAGTTGATTTTTGTGAATCAGTTAATAATATTTCAGCCGCGTTGAAGCAGTCAGGGTCACTTTCGATCGATCGTAAAAATAAAAAAGTACCTAGTATACCTTAGAAAAATTATAGGATTTTGCTTTTGATTTGATTTAGTTTTTTCGTAAATTTTGTATTCATTTTCAATGCTCAGATTCTTGCGGGAACTGCGAAATCTGTGAATTTTTGTGTACTGTGGAGATTCTATCCTAACAGTTATTGTTGTTTTTTTTTGCCCGTCTGTCCCTTGCGTCCCCCGAGATAAAATCCTGGATCCACCCTTGAGTATTTGCGATTAAAATTGTTTAAACATATAAAACTAAATCCAATCCAATCTAACATCTACATTTTAAAATATCTCTTTTTTAAAACATCGGCCTATAAATAAGCGAGTAATACAATCTGATCAGCTTCATTCTAAGTCGATAAATATATTTCTTCGTAATAGAATTTCTTATAAATATTGCATAGTAAATTCTGGTAAGAAAACTTCTGTAGATCTATTAGGTCAATCACTATGATGAGAAGTATTCGTTAAAACATAATCTTGGTTTATGAACCGATTAAACTAAATTGGAAACGAACTAAAGAGGTATTTATAGTAAACTACAGGATTAGTAGGATATACGTTTCAACTCTAAAATTATGTACATATTATTGGGTACCAAATTCATTCTCAATAACTTAAAATAATAGTCAGCCCGTTATTAATAGATTTAGCTTATGCAACTTTGTCGAAACGTCGAGAAATTAGATAGGTGTAAAAATACTTCATATCATAATCATTAGTAACGTACGCGTTTAATTCCTGTTATTTTAACTAAATAATAATTATTTTTTCATGCCTTAAAATTGTTTTCGTTTCTTACAACAATACAACACAAATATTCCTAACTAATTTTTAAATTACTAAATAAACATGAGATGCAAGGGCGTCGCCAGCCCGTGGCCCAGGGGGGGGGGGGCAAGTTAATATTAAAGAGGATGAGAAAAATGTGAATTGTAGGTAGGTACAGTCAAGAGCACCTAGTGAATTTATTTAAGTTTTGAGATGGGGCGGGATTTATCAGAAAAGCAAGTCAATTGCACGGCCTTAGGAGTTTGGTTATTTTTCAATTGGCTATATGTTTTAGCCTCTAGGGGGGGGGGGGCAGCGGCCCCCCCCCCCTGCCCACCTGGCGACGCCCTTGATGAGATGCCTACTGATTCTAGCAAACCTTTACCTAATTAGGCTTGTAATTTAATTGTTTTTAATAATTACGATACATCAAAACTATTTCCATAATTCATCAAATTTACTGTAAATTACGTAGTATTTGTTGTATGATCTGTGCTCTAAATAAACATAGCTTAATCATTCCGTGAATTCATTGTTGGTTGATTTTGAATGAATACCTTAAAAAATGGCAGTCACATTTTACACTCTGTAATTAAATTGTGAAAACTTTATTTTTGTGATCATTCATTATAGGATTACTTATAATGATCATTTTGTATGGCGGAACTTGACAGGCTGATCGTATTCGATCACGTTTGTTAAGCAACGCTGGGTCCGGTCAGGTGTCAGATGGGTGACCGTTAAAGTGACATTACAACTGAGCGCTTCCGTGCTTCGAAGGTCACGTTAAACCGACGGTCACGGCTGTTGTCATCTGATGAGAGGCCTTTTAGGCAGCCTGATAAACTCTAACACCAGAGGTAGCCACTAATCCTCATTCGATAAAGTAAGTAATTATTATTATTATTATAAAAATATCTCAATGATTATTTATTATCACATGATACTATTAGAAGGACGTTTCAGAATTTTATATTCAGAATCGATACAACTTGAATCTATCGATTCGCAGTTCATCGACTCAACAGCAATTTGCATTTGAAATTGACTTCCTTACCGTTTCTGTTTACTTTCTTTTATCTATTTGACGATTTAAGTGGGTAATTTTTCAAAGGAAATTACCAAAGTTAGCCACATCAGTAATTTGTTGAATATTGTAATCACGACAGTTTTGGGCATTGTTGGACAAAATTATCTACTTAGTTTTATCTTTTTTTTATGTTTAGGCACATACCTATAAATCCATTTCACGAAACGAGCTCCTAAAGCTAGGGTTTCCTAGGATAGCGGTGCCGTCATATTACAGCCGTAATATAACGGCGTTGAATGTTGTCTATTTACACAATACGGCGTGGTTTCCTAGAGAGCGGTACTGGACACTGTAACATCAGAAACCGCGCCGTATTGTTTACATAGACAACTTTCTATGCCGCTAAATTACGGCCGTAATATGACGGCACCGTCATCCTAGCAAACCCTAGCTTAAGGAAAATCGGTCCAATAGCTTAGCCTATAGCCTAGCTCTAGCCTCATTGGTATTTTAAAATTGAAAAGTTTATGTTTTCATGATCGAGTATTAGTGTCCCGATTTATGAAATTGTGACATTTATAGTTTCGCAGATAATGAGAGGTACGCGAATGGGATATTATGTCAAAATGTGCATCTGCTAGAGGGCTTCAAAATTTCTAAAATCAGTAGGTAACTTTTTTTGTTTTAATGATACTACTAATGTAAAGATGAGTCAGTAGTACCATCAATGGTAATGATAAATGGTGCTGATCAATGGTACGGATCAATGGTACTGATCAATGGTACATATCAATTGTACTGATGAATGGTATTGATCAATGGTATTTCAGTTTGATTCGTGGAACGGAGTGAACTGTTAACAAAAGAAATTTTTTTTCGAAAGTATATAAAATTTTCGAGTATAATTCAGCTTTGTTCTGCTTTTAGATAATTCCATAAATGTGTTTGTCTGTAGTATTTAAGTAATTTTATTATCATAGTTATCAAATGTAATTAGTGAATAACGCAGAAAGCTTTGGTTGTCTCAAACGATATTATTATTTTGCAGAAATATTGCATTTTATTCAGACAAAGTGCTCGGAGAAATAACTGTCAAATCATTTTGTCTAAATTAAAATACACTTCTAAGAATTTATGCCACTTTCTGCACAGAACAAAGAAAATAGTTCTGTGTCTTTCTGTAAAGCATTTGAATGTAACTGGACAAAGTAAAATGCTGCAACTATTTAAAAACCTATTTTTATATATTTTTGTGATAAAGTAAAATAATACGTTTATTAAATATTAATTACTATTAATTACACTAAACGCTTAGAATAATTACACCTAGAAGCCGTGCCTTCTAATGCAAAGTAAGGCAACTAATACTGAGCCAAAATGGCTCAGTTTTTAGATTTATATCCTTCATACGTTACCTAATCCTTACTAAAATCCAATAATATAGTAACTAATCTCTTTAAGGTAGGGAAATATAAACTGTTTTGTACTTATTAGGTATGATCATGTAATAATGGACAATACAAATCTGGAAACGGCGCCATTTTTAACCGACTTCAAAAAAAGGAGGAGGTTCTCAAGTCGACGGTACTTTTTTTTATTTTTTTTTATGTATGTTTTAACATAGCTTCATCAGTTGTTACCCGATTTGTACAATTCTTTTTTTATCTCAAAGAACATAGTTCGTGTGTGGTCCCATAAATTTTTTTCAGAGATCTGGCCAGTAGTTTTCTCATAATCCTGAAAAATATCAATTATTTAGCTCGCCATCGTACGAGTTTTTATGGAATTTCGGACATAACATCTTTGTTTATGAACCGATTTAGATGATTCTTTTTTTATTTGAAAGGGTATACTTCAAGAGTGGTCACAATTTAATTTCATCGTTATTGGACTTCGAACTTCGAAGATACACAAGGGAACTCCTCAAAGTCAAATAGTATATGTAAAGTGATTTAGGTCTTGGTAAGTTTATGGCAATCCAAAACAAACCAAATCATGGTTTGCGATGCAACGTTCTGGACTAGATTTGGACTACGAAAACACAACGGAACTCCTCAAAAACAAACAGCGTGAATTTGGAAATTGAGTTCTGGGCATTTTACCATTGAAAATGTTATAATATAAAGTTAAAAAATATTTACACGCTGCGCTTACATACCTACCACTAAAAAGTTGAAAATAAAAAAGCTTTTTAAAAAAAAAGAAAAACCGCCTTCAAAAAACCTGAAAGAAAAAAATGAAGTTGTTCTCCAACCCCACCCGACTTCAATAGACGTGTTTTATTAATATTGATATGTGTAACGAATGATTCGAATATTATTTCTTGCCTTTTAGAGGTATTTAATTTTTAAGCTGTTTTTGTTTTCAGGTTTTTTGAAGGCGGTTTTTTGGCTGTTTTAGTTGCCTCACTTTTGACAGTGCGCTTTGTAGGGAATTATCGTTCTAGGTGTTATTATTCTAAGACTAAAGGTATCGCTTTTCCAACAAAAAAAAAGAATCTAATTCGGTTCAAAAATAACAAAGCCGTCAAGGTAGTTGAAGCAAAATCATAGATTACTTAAAAACTACTAAACTGATTTAAAAAAAAATGAGACCATCTCGCAATAAAACTCAATCGAACAAAAAAAGAATCATCAAAATCGGTAAATGCGCGAACAACGAAAAAAATATATAGAATCGAATTAAGAACCTCCTCCTTTTTTTGATGTGTCGGTTAAAAACTATTAAAATAAGCTTTTGCAAGTGAACATACCAGTTACTATGTTTATGCTATTTCAATATATATAGGTACAAAAAAACTTAATACCTAATTTTCCTCAAGTTTTATCTGGTTCATAGGGGAATATTGGTACTAACGAATACCACTTTGCACAATAAATTGCACAAGGAGTAGATGCTATTGTTATGGTAATCCGAAGCGAGTAAGAAGATACGACGATGAGGCATTATTCTCACCGCTTTGAAATTTTGAGCCGAATAAACCATCGTTGGCGGAGCACAGCCTTGTGAGAAGGAGTATTAGCAGCCAGTGAAAACTGAAAAAAAAAGAAAAAAATGTTAATAAATTTGTATGAAAACTTTATATATTTTTTAAAAATTTCTCCACTGACTTCAGCGTAAGATGCGATTGTTAAGGCCTAACCACCCCTTACTCTCGACGAGATCGAGTTCACATCAGCAGATTTGGATGAAATTGGACACACAGTTAGTTTATACCCTGGATTAAAATATAAGATAATTTTATCCCGGTCAAAGATTCCCTAGGTATTTTCCGAATGTCCATGCGGACGAAGTCGTGGGCGGAAGCTACTCATAACTAATAAACACACACTTAATTCTTAAATGGTTCAATGTAAATTACTCGCTAAAATAAATCGCAGCCATTCGAATCTTGCAAGGTATAACTCGTAGTTGTTTATATTAGAAGCATAATTGTACCAGGATATTTTTATTACTGATCTTTATTTATATTTTAATATGTCTGTCATTCAGTATCTATTGAAAACATGTAGTAAGTATTCAAATTGTACCTAAATACTTTTCGCGTTATTTAATTTAAAACAAATACTCAAATTCTAGTAAACAGTAAGCATTCTACGGCTAAGTAATTTCATTAACCAAGTCGTTTAAATTAAAGTATCTTAAATTTCAAAGACCCGGTTTCCAAAATAGCTTTAATCTATCCTTTTAGAATTGGATCGCCTGATAAATACTTTATTCATAACGTCTAAAAGAAGCCCGATCTGTGAAAAGTTGGGGCGTCGAATTCGCAATTAGATCCATTTAGACGTACACGAAAAGAAGAAAAATGTCAATTTGCAATTCAAATCTTGTTTGGGATCGTCGGGTGAAGAGAGCCTTAATTGGTTCGAATATTCGACTTTTTTATTGACGATCATCAGTCTTTGGAAAACGTTGTAAATCAAAACATCGAAGTAATTGATGAAAAGCTTGTTGCGAAATCGGAAAGTCTTTTCTCGATAAATCATGGTGTAATAAGAATAAGACAACGTCTCGATTACTTGAACGGAGGCTTTTGAATTGATGGCCCCCGTGTTTGTTTAGAAAAACGAATAAATTTGCTGCCGCTTGTCGAAGACGATTTGTTGACCAATTACAAACTTTTTAAGGCTTTCTTTTTCAATAGGTTTTAAATTGTATGTCTGCAAACTTTTTAAGGTGATAGGTTTTAAATTGAATGTCTGCTATTGTGTTTTATTTACATAGTTTCAGGGTTATAGTAACTGAAAGTACTCTCTACATTTTGTAAAATATATTTTACAAGGTACGATGTTCTGTAAACTTATGCGTTCTTAAAGTTTTTCTTTTTCATTGAGCACTGAAAAATTTTATGACATAAATTCCAATAATTACTGTTTTATGTTTTCACCATTTTATGATTGTTGTAACATACATCGCTTGAAAAGCTCGTGTTACAAAATATCCGATATGAAACTTTGTACTCAAAACAATATTACAGGAAACTTTTAAATCTCATTCAAAAATGCTTACGGAGTGCAAGCAATAACAGCCAACATCAATAAGCACAGCTTGAAAGAAAACTCGCGAAGCATAGTTCGACAGCCGTTCGATGTAGTTTATTATATTTTCGACGTGTGCAGAAATTTAATTTCTACTCAGATCACACAATAAATGTGGCTAATACAGTAACGCAACTAAATACAAACGTCTGAAAAGGCGTTACATGAACATGACCCTCGGTGACCTTGGGGTCAACCCGCATATTTATTTACCGGCGGTTCCCCGGGGAACCGCGACAAAAACAGAATCCGTCAAGCACCGGCGGTTCGGCGCGATCGCGCGCAATATTTTGCCTTATTGTGAATAAACCATAAAGTTAATATACCTACGGAATAGAGGAACAAACATGAGCTGTCAATCGAAACCCAAATTGATTTACATTTGTGTGTGTATTTTTTTTTATGTATAAGTCTCAGTGATGTAATCTTGTCACTATTGATGAAATGAACATTTTTCTGGGTTATTTCGATGTGTTGTACAACAATCAATCACTGAACAGGACACCATGTTTCCGAAGCATTATTTCGCAAAAATGTCCACGATTTCAAGAAATATCGGAAATATTTTCAGAACTCAAATTCTCAGCGGGCTGATAAGTGCTGACAAACTGTCAATCAGTTGCGAAAAAGAGTTCTGCACGTCATAATCACGCATCTCTTTTTATCACACATTGTTGCTGTTTAGTGACATCTCGCTTGCTCAGCCCTTTGTTACTCTATTCCGCTAGGTAATATTAACTTTATGGAATAAACTATAGCTTGGATTTGAATGTAATGTTCTGTGACATTGGTCCTTGACGGATATTCTTTCGAATGACGTATAACCTGTCCAAATTAAATGAACAAAAGTATTACAGTTGACAATTTAAGTTGGTCAAGTGCTTTTTTTTTTCGTGACCTTGATGCACTTTTTTCGATATTTTGAGTTTTTAACTGTTTAAAACGCTAAATCAAGTACACAGTGCTTGTTTTTACGCTTTTAACTCGAAAATTTTGCCTCAAACGTGATAAATGACTATAATTATCACTATAAAAAACGGGTCAACAGTTTTTGGATACAATTTTATCCTGTTTTAGTTATTTCATTCCCGTATTATAAAAATAGGTGACTGTGATGATTATGTAGTGGTTTTTTCAATTGTGCGTTTATCCTAGATTCTAAAATAGAAAACAGAATGAGAATTGGTGAATTAATAAATGTTAATTAATTAACAGTAATGTTTTTTCTGAACCAACTCGGTTTTCGCGAGCCGCGTTAATTTCGCCAGTGCTCGTCAGAGGTCGCGCTATCTTAAGCCAGAGCCACAGAATACATAATCAGAGCTAGAGGGGTTAAGCACGAAATCGCATTTTTTTCATGCTTTATCCTTTTCTGTAGTTCAGCCCCCGTAACAGGAGCACCGAAACACGATATAGGTACTTAATGTAGCGATTAATCGACAATCGATTATTAAAATTCATTGCCTTTTGACAGGTTAAAAGCGATATTTTTTTGCATTATGTGAATGCCGCTGAAGATTGCAGAACACTTTTTGAGATAATTTTTGGTAATAAGCTACCCAAGAGTGTATATTGTTTATTCATGTAATTTCGAATTTGTTAGATACTGCTGTACTATGTTTATTAACTGTGCTTCCTCGCATCCTCGAACGAAAACAAACAAACAATTCTCGTATTCCATTTTAACGGGAGGTTTTAAATTGAAACATTATTACTGACGTCATACTTTCAGTTCTCTTTCCAATTTTCTAGGAACACTTTAATATTAATGTTAACGTTAATGGCTGTTTAATAAAATTAACTTTCGAACCTTGAACTCAACGAACTTTTTATGTAACGAGGAAAAAGATTTCTTGCTTATACATTAATTTACGAAGCTTATAACATCTTTGTTGGGAAATTAATGAGGGCAAAGCGGACTGCTCATATTTTTGCTTTAAATTTTTAATTAAAATTAAGGTGTGGGATTTACTGCGAGATTAAATTCCCGAGACCGTCAAACACTCAATTATGACGACATTAGTCATAATTTTTCAAGAAATATCACACTTATTTTGATTTAAAAAATCAGAGTCGGGGAAATCTGTCCGTTTGTTGTCCTCTACAGGTCGCATTTCTCAACCGATTCTCGTGAAATTTTTTGAGCAGATTCGATATAGAATTTTTCAGTCGAGGCAGTTTTTCATAAATTTTCAAAATGCCGGAGATATGTTAAAAAACCTATTTCAGCCGTTTTAAAAAATGCTCAAAAAAACACAAACCTTTTTTGTTAGCGGTGCAAAATAAATTTTGTTTTATTTTTAGAAGACATAAACCACAGCCTTCTCTATCGTTGTACACAAGCCATGCTATTAGGTTTGGCAACGTCACATTTCGGTACTAGGCCGATTTGACAAAAATCACATGACACAAATAGCAACTACGACAAATTAAAAAGACGCCGTTTACTAGAAGTCATGGTGCTTTTTTGACCATCTTAAATCAACAGCCTATAGGTTCACGCGAAACGTTGCCAAACCTAATAGCATGGCTTGTGTACAACGATAGAGAATAGAGAAGGCTGTGCATAAACGTTATAGTTTATAGTTAGGTATGTATGACAGAACTTATGACTGCGTACAAGAATCTTATATTATTTGGATTTTAATGACTGAAGGTTCTTTAAGGACTTCGTTGCTTACGTACAATCCGTCCAAGTTACGTACCTAATAGTTGGAATATTAATACGAGTATTATTCTGGTAACAATTTAAGCTACTTTTAACGCAAGGTCTACAGCTACGGAGCCATTAGTATTAAAGAAATAAAAAATAATAATGCGACTGAAATTTCTTATCATTTTCCTTTTCGTTGAAGTAGTGATCCATTGATAAAGTTGCATATTTTTTAATCAAAAATAAAGAAAAAATGATTGCGTAATCAAGGCATAATTTAGGCATATAGGCTGATTTATATCATCCGCAGAGCGAGCTAAATTTTGATGTTTAATCCCCCATATCTGACTAACTAACGAAGGTAACCACTATTCAATTCACTCTGCTGCTATCAAAACTATAACTAATGAATATGCATTCATTGTTAGTATTGATTGTGAGTGAATTAATACAAACTATGTAATTCTATCGGTCTATTTGATAAGCCTATACCGCAGCCGTGCGGTTCTTAAAAATATAAACTTTGAGTTAGGTATCTAGCTTATGGCAGAGTCATAATAGGGAATATGCATAAGTCACCGATTTTGATGAATTTGAGCTTGATCACTGCGGACACTTATAAAAACATGATGGAACAGGAAAAAAAATAAAAAAAATGTATAATCCTAGTTTTATCACACGATGAAATCAGGGGAAAATAACGATATTTTTTTTTCATTTTCGGATATAATACACTTTACAGTCAGATAGAATATCGAATAAGAAACAATATTTTGTATGACACATATGTACTTAAACGCAAAATTTAGGGAGATAATTGAAGATTATTGGCTAACTCCATATTAAACGCGCCGAAACATACCTGAAACGTGATGTGTGACGTCATCGTTTTGTATGGAGCGTTTTCGGCGGGTGCTGCTGCGCTCTAACTTCAAGTAACTATATCACGAGAAAAAAACGCAAGAGAAAAGTTTTAATATTACAGTTAACTTTCTCACGCATTATACTTTAGATTAAGATTAGAAAAAAAATTGATGCATATTCCCTATTATGTCATACTTATTGCCCATTACTATACAGGGTGGAATTTTTTAATGCACCATGGAGGGAAAGTTTCTAAAGAAACGTTTTTTTAAATCTTTGAATGCAGTTTTGTTTCTTTTCAAAAATAAAGGTATGTTTCCTTTGAGTGAAATTTGCATCTCCATTGTTTAAAGTACTTTTCTTCCAGGTTGCATTAATAAAATCCGCCTTGTACGAGTATATATTAGTTTCTCCATTACTGAGTCACTAGGAATATAGTCATAGAATCTAAAGGGTACTAGTAATTGATATATAACATTTACCAGATGTCCCACCTAATAAGGCTGAATCAATATTCATATGTATAAAATATAATGTTATAAGTAGTATAATCATCCTTCGATGATTATACTATAACATTTTATTCTATTAAATAAATCTATTTTAACCATTGATATTTTAATCGATGATTTTAGCAGTGTTGACGATAAAAAGATAGTCTAATTTAATTCATGATATTTTTTCTCCCATCGATTTAAAATATAATTTTGTTTAGAATGTAGTACGGTATTAATATGAAATGTGGACAAAAATGTCGGTTTTTGTGATTGAAAATTTTCATTTTATTTTACTAAATTGGTAATTATACCACAAAAGTATAGTCATTTATGTTTGTAAAAAAAAGTTATATTTGTGTAAAGTAGTCTTTACTACACTACTATATTTAAATATAAAATCCTGGAAGGGTCGCCATGCAAGTTGGCGACCGGGAGACGTCAAATGCGAACGATGACGGTTCAGTAGGTACTAACTCATTTATTAGTCTGACTGAATACAATATATAATGTAAGAGGTGACACACACTACAGTATCTAAAGACTTAGAATCAATAATTTTCAAGACCCCTATAAATTAAAGGATGTTGCATATATCCTTAGTTGAATAACGAGGTTTCTTAACCGTCCAAGTAGCATTTCACAATAATTTAATGATCCTATCGAGTACCGTAATAACGTCAAGTAAGCTTAGGTGTGCCTTTTCTTCGATTTATAATGAATGACTGTTTCATGTACCTTAAAATAACATTTTATTACATCTAGAGACTAGATAGAAAGAAAAAAAAACATAGTAGTGTGACCAAAATCATCTTATCTGTATTTTGATCACTGCATTTCACATTACAAAAGCCTGGAATTCGTTGAAGTGGAATCTATGCTAAAAGTATGTAAAACTACTAATTCTGGTCACGGCATCTCACAAAAATGTAATGATTGATGCCTTACCAGAGTAAATGAGTACGACCCCTCGTTCACACAAAATGCTGGATTCGCAAAAATACCTAAATAATAATCTACAATATAAAGTATATAAATACAAGTTGTAAGTACCTACTATTTTATTCGCTATGAATCCTGGTCACGGTATCAACGATGTAATGATCCCCCCCCCCCCCGAAGCTAACTATAACTATACTAATGATGATGAGTACTGACTACTAACTTAATTACCTAATAATACCTGGTGATGGTATTTTTTTTTGATTCTAGTTCTTACTGTTTTACTATATGGATTGGTGATATTCTAACCCTAGCATAGTTAACCTAACGCATACCTAACTACAAATCCCATTCATGTTGATTAGCCGCTAAACGGCTTCCGAACTAACCATCCCTACTTGTGATTCCATTAAATGTTTTATCTATGTTTTGCCTAGTTTATTTTCCCTAACCCTATTTTATTGCATGATAGAATAATCTAATATTAATGCTTTTGTAAGTGTGAAATGGGCGCGTGTTGTCTAGTGATATTTCCCAAGTTGTAATCCGTAATTACCCTAAGTTCTCGAATATTGCTGGGTGGATATAAATATTAACTTTACATGACTAACTTTAATTATTTATGCTTCGATAGATAATGAACTAAGAACCTATTACTAAAAGAAGGAAATTACTTTGCCTGATTTTCCTATAGAATAGAAATTAAGATATTATTTGCTCATTCCAAATTGACCCAATCTCATACTAATCTGTTACTTTGTTTAATGCTTAGAAATAACTATGTTTATCAAATAAAATACCGATCTATTTTATTACGGAGGACCCTAATCCATTAGATTTCTACCTTATGAAGTCATGGTCATGCTATATCAACTTTATTGATAAATTTATTACTAATTATTTTTAACTTCAACAATGAATTACTAGTGACCGCCTGCTGTGTTAATGAAAAATTGAGAATTTACCTATTTTACTACTATACTATCAGTTATAAAGAATCTATTATCTATGTCAACAATGTTTTAATTCATATCTTTGAATTTACTTAACAAATTTTAATAAGCATAGCCGGCCCGACTGCTGCTTTTAGCAAATCTCCAGAATTTGTTAACTTTCTAACTTTAAAAGGAATAATGTTATTTAAATATCTTGGAAAAGTATCTTAGGGTTGCCTCTCACCTAGTTTTCTATGTTAATGCCAGAACCAATACTGAAATTATATTATGAAAATCTGAATGTTTGCTTTTATGATTTATTTCTTTATTTCTATTCGTCTAATTTGATGTATAGATGTCCTAGCTCTGAACAAAGGATATGGAACCAACGCTTTGACTACAAGATGAGTTTAGTAAGTATGTTTTGTAACATTAAGTATGTGCTTAAACAAATGGGGCTTCGCTCATCGCTATTGGATTGCATAGTTGGTCGTTGCCTATCTTCAGTTTAATGTGTTTATACCCAAAGAAGAATGTAATCAGACGGTTTCCTAGTTAATGATATTGATTCCTCATCTTACAACAAAAGTATTCGCTTTTATTACTAGGTCTCAATTATTCCTGTTATTACAACTATTACTTAATAAAATTACTACTAAATGGATATTATTACTCTTTTGATATAACCAAGGAAATAGAATTTAAGTTTGTAATTTTCCTAAATAAGCTTACTTTAATCTCACACTAATTCTTAATATTTGTTACTATACCATGGAGATTTTAATAGTCCTCAGCGATTAGAAATGGAGATACTATGGGGAAGAGATAAGCGCTTCCTCCTACATTCCGCTGAATGAAGTAAGTACGAACAATGTTGATAGAAATTGGACAAAGTGAATTTATGAGTTAATTGGAGTATTGTTATAAATTAGTAGGGTAGAAGAGGGTATATCGAGCCATAATAGACAATAGGGTAAAAGGAGGTAACTCGAGCTATAAAGAAGTTAAGTTTGGGTAATTCTACTCCGCTACCAAATATTAGTTTATTTGTCATATACAACGTTATTCTAAGTAATGTAAATCATCCAATGTCGACTTAGTTTATCAAGATAAGAGGTAACTCGAGGCAAGTTAAGGAGTTAAAGTCGCCTGAATCAAGGTATGGATAAACCCGTCTTCGTCGCTGATTTAGAATTTATTTGCTATCTTTAGTGTTACTTAAAAATATACAATGTGGCTTTCCTGGCTAGATACGAGCCCCTCCTCCGCTCAATATGGTAAGCCTCGTCATCCGAACTGGGACAGCTTTCCCCCAGTTTCCAGCCAATTACAATCATTCTTTAATTTAAGTAAAGTATATGGTCGATAGTCTAAGTTTGTCTGTATATTCCAACAAGAAGAGGACAAGCAAAATGCTCCAAGCGATTTCCCAGTTTTTCACAATTGAGATATTCTTTTCTCAAATGTGATGGCCAGATCAATTTTTTTTTTATTTTTTTTTCTAAATTCTGATTTATCTTATATCAACATAAATTCAATCTTACAATTTATGAACTTAAAAAAAAGGGAATAAGTACTGGAAAATCTAGGGATTTCAGAAGGAAAGTTTATTAAATTTAGGGACATATAATAAATAAATACTTGCGTTAAACCTTTCCTACTTTTGAACAATAGCTTTGGATTGCATTGTCATAATGGCATTGAATAAATCTTCTTATGATTATTGTGTGATAAACTTGATATTGATTTCCCTTAAATTGAGTCGACTGTTAAATTTGATTTAGAATATTTAACTCAGAGAATACTTTGATTCCAGTAATCGTGAACTTAACATATTCACCAATTTAATTGATACTTTCATAGTATATAAATGTTGGTCAAAGTATTGTTTAGTGCTACATACCGAGCATTATTTTGTTAATTTGCGGAAGCTTACTCAAAATTGTGTCTTGTGATATTAATGAGTTGGAATTGACATGGCTCAAATAATATCACGGGTCAACATTACACCCAGACTTTTCTTTAGCATTCATCCACATTTATTACCAAAATATTTTATTTTATTTATAGTCAACAGATTGAAACATGGTCAAAATTAGTAAAGTCAGCCCAATTCAAAGATATTACTTCTATTATGATTTGACAGTCTATTAGTTAATTAGATTGTGCGTCCAGCTAGCTTTAGCACAATAGTAGGTAGATATTTTTCATTCACTGAAATTTATTTACAATGCCACTTCACAACACCCATAGATGCCACTGAGAATTTAAAATAACAAATTCACTAATACGTTCCCATTTAACCCTCCAACTTGCTCGCATTTACCTGCCTATGACACAACCTAAAAATCATCATACATTTTAATTTACTTTTGTCATGATCCGCCATGTTGTTTATCAAAATTAGCTTGGATGAAATGCATCACTTAGTGAACCAATAGCGGCCATTTTGTAATGCACCTTGCAATTTTCCTATTGATAAATAATAATTCGGCCATTTTGTTGAATTATGCCTAACTTATCCTACAACAATTTCGAGTCTAGAATACTAATTTTACATTGTGACGACCTACCTAACTAGATTTTCGCTCGTTCCACATGCCTGCCTAGCAATTTATGTGCCTATTCCGCTCTATTGACGACGATTCAAAACACCAGTATCACAAGCCCCTCCCCAGGTTTTGTGATACTCTACCTAATTTTCGCGCAGTTAACCCTACAATTGACCTATGATTTTACCTGCCTAATTCAGACTAAAAGTGACTTTCCTATGCGATTGTTGTGGATCTTACAGCTCCACGACGCCCCGTATCTGTACAGTGTGAGCAAGCATAACTCCCTAATTTCGCTAACAGCTTGGCCGTGCTAATGGTGGGGAGGTAGGACCACCATTAGGCCCTAACCAAAGGAATAATGAAATCATGCACTCCAGGGGGCCTACTCCCACCTTTTTTATAAGTAAGCTTATATCCAGCAAGCTTGTTACAAGCTCTAAATGATATCACTCAAATTCGTACCACGACATCAAATAACAATCTTGTTTTGTGCTGGGAATGAACGAATGATATTGCTTGGAAAAAGCAAAGAAATTATGCTTTGTAAATAGTAAATGTGGTAAATAGTATACCATTTTATAAGAAATATGTACCTAGAATAAAACTTTATGTATAATAGTTTCCGCCCGCGACTTCGTCCGCGTGGATATTAGAGAAAATCATTTGGGAACCTTCAACCAGGATCAGACCAGCCGTTTTTACGTGATTAGGCGGGTCCACACCAAGCGCACTGCCTCATGAGGCAAGACGTTTGCCGCGTTTGGCAAACCTCGCACGAAGCTACTCGCTTGGTATTAGTTATTCTGTGGCTTGGTGGGGTGCCTAACCACGTTAAAATGGCTGGTCGGGTCCTGGCTGAAGGTTCCCAAATGATTCTCTCTAATATCTACGCGGACGAAGTCGCGGGTGGAAGCTAGTTTATTACAATAAACAGAAATGGGTCGAGAGATATAAATATCCCGTTCCCGTTTCTTTACCCTTTCCCGTTCCCGTTTGGACCCGTCCCCGTTAGGTGCAGTGCAGTTCCCCTTTGTGCTCGTTCCCGTTCCCAATCCTGTTCAGAATTGAATCCACATATGTCTCCTCTCCCTCTCACTCTCAATCTCCCTCTCCCATCCCCCTTCACGTCTATTTGGGCGACAATAAATTCCCATTTTGGGTATCAAAAATACTGAACATAGCGTACTGAAATACTAAGTGGGTGAAGGACCGAGGGCGACTACAGATATTGAAAATGGGTGACTTTAAAATACAAATTGGGTAACGGGTGACCAAATTACTATTTGGACGACAACCTTAGGGCACACAAAATATAAAAAAATGGCATTTATTTTATTTTAAAAAGATGACTACTATCCTAACCGATATGACAAAAAACAAACAAACGAGAAAGCAGCCTAATAAAAACGTGTTAAAAATACCATGTTGGGCAGCTTAAATCAGTTATAATAGTTACCTACTTGGTATAATAGTTGCCCACTCAGTATTTTTGTCACCCATTTAGAGTTTTCTCTGCTAACTTAAATTATTTATCACTCATATGTAGTCGCCGGTTTTGAGTATTTTTGTAAGTTAGTCGCCCGTTTAGTTATTTTGTCGCCCAAAAAATAAACTGCTGTCCAGTTTAGTATTTAAGTATCCCATTTACAGTCGCCTTTAATTATTTCCAGTTACCCATTTAATTAATTCCCTTTTTCATGTCATCATTCATTTCTCGTTCACTCAATCCGTACCATAAATCCGTACCACGAGCTGCCTTTTTGACAACTAGCAATCTTGTTTTACGTCAATTATGTCAAATCTAGCGATCTTTCAGCGATCTTAAAAAGGGTATTTTTGTGCGACACAATCAACATGATTTAAAGTAAATGTTCCAAAAGTAGATTGTTCATAGTGAGCAATATGCATAATTCACTCATATTTCATATTGAGTGAACTTTCTTTAAAATAAGACTTATAAAATAAGTTATCTTTTACAATTATTTTTAGATGACAAAAGAATGGTACGAAATCACGAATTAAGATTTACTGTGAAGAAAAAGGCGTCGTATTTAACTATTTTGTTCGTGAGTTTTCTTTCTGTGAGTGAGCTTGTGCTCTTATAAATCTACACAACTTCCTTTTAAAATAAAACAGTACATGTATTGTATTATTGCCTTTTTATTAATCATCTTCTAATGGGAACATATTACTAAGACAAGTTGTCCCTACTAAATAAACAGAATCAACATTAATTACAACACGCCCACCTATGATAGTGCTAAGCTATGTTTAGGTAGGTACCCTAGATTTTTTTGTCGTAGAACATGCACAAAACCAAACTACAAATTTTACAAAACCAATTTATAGAAATAAAGTCACGGCCCTTTTGCTAAGCCTAGCTATAGCTAGCGCAATGGTACAAAATAAATAAGAGCAAAGAAAATGATTACTTTATTACTTGATATGGGTATTTATTTATGATATTCACTTTTCAAAATGAAACATCTTTTCTATAAGTATCTAATACAAATTGTCACAGTATTGTTGTACAAAATTATCCTTTTTAAGTCGGAAGCTTATGGCGTTTATGGGTTTATCACTGTATGATTCCCTGGCAAACCTGCAAATAACCAAAAATAATGTAAGTAGGTAGTTACTCTAACATAATTCAATCAAGCGGTTACGAGCACTTCAGTATAAAACGACTTATTTACACTAGGTACTTGCTTTTAAGACCATAAAACAATAAATATAATACTCCAATTTACTTACTTGAACTTAAAAGACGTATTCAGCTCTTTGGAGTAGAATCCTATCCTGTTTACTGCAAAAGTATTAAATTGTCCACTTTTAAGATATCACGTGTGTGATTGATTTATCAATAAATTATTAATACGTGGTTATAAATTATATCAATCGAAGGATTATAGCTGTTTAGTGTTTAAGTAAATATTTTTTTGATCACGAGACATGTGACATATTTACGCATGGCATGACATAAGTAGGTAGGTACCTCTTTGTTCATGTCTATTGTTGAAACCACAGAATAAATAATCACAACATAGCGTATTTTTTCCTATATCTAAGCAAGGTATAGACAAATTATTAGTAAAATTATTCGTTCTTTCCCAGTACTTTGCGGGAATAATATAAGGTTATTATATTATCATAGTTTGTTTGACAGAAATGTCATGGTACGAATCTATGTAGGGCTCATATCAACATCGCTGGAAAAAAGATCGTTTTGAAAAAGGCTGGTTTAAACAAGCTGTTATTGCTTTGTCATTATAACACATTACATTTTGCATTAATAATTTTCATCATCAAGACTTCCTCATCACGAGCACAGGTAAGTCTTTGTTATACAAACAAACGGCCTCCACAGTGTGCGTCAAAAATCTTCTAAAATATTTTGTTGTTCAGTGTGAAAGTGTTGTATTTATAGTGTTCGTTTTCACTCTGATAATTTATTTAAAAATAATAATAAATTACGCTTTATTGCACACAAGTAGAAATATTACAGAAAAGGGGACAAAAATACAAAGAAAAAAGTATAGAAGAGGCGGTCTTATTGCCAATCAGCAATCTCTTCCAGGCAACCATTGGGTGTAAAATAAATGGAAAAAATGAAATATAGGGGAGTGGGTGCAATGATAAAAAAGAGAAGAACAAGTGTGTTGTATGAATACAAACAATAGTTATACCTAAAGATAAATGCAATTAAAATAAAGGAGAAAATAAAAAAATGGTCAATCAGAAGAAGAGGAAAGGAAATGCCTTCTAACTCTATCTCTAAAGGACTTGGGAGTCTGAGATTTATGTTTACACGGACAGTTGCCATCAGTATATCATAGCAGACAAGGTGACCAAATACTTCTGATCAGTTTAAAATGTCAATAAGTTCCATGCACTACAAGTTACCTTTACAAGTTCTGATGGTGACTGTGCGAACCAAATAAATATTCGTGAATGTTCGTGTTCATCATGCTCTTGTTCGTTCGTGTCTACACGCCTTAATAATTTTGATTCCATCCTGCCTGTCACTTTTATGATCGCCAAAGGATCGCTAGATTTGACGTATTAAAATGTATGCTTAGGGTTGCTAACAAGAATCTACTATGTTATTTTTCTTTTTCATGGGTAGTTACAAAATAAGTATCGAAAATACTTTATACTTAGATAGACTTACTTAGACGTATTAACGCTTACGATTATGGGAAGAATGTTAGGTATAAGAATGGGACGGATTTCTGTGAGCGTTAGAATGGCTGGTTGTCTGTATCGATTCACGTCAGGCTGGAGACCAAAAGTTGCTCCCTATATTTGCTACCATTTACGATTTACCTACAGTCAAATAATTGCTAAACTTTGAAACAAAATAAAGGGACTTCAAAATGACCAGCCATTCGGATATCAGGCATAAGAATAAATAAAACTTATTCTTATGTATCAGGATAGCCGGTCAAATCCCGGTTGTGTAAACTATTCAAATTCTGGGCACTCGTTGTCTACACCATTAACTCTAAAAGTTCATGTTATTATTTACTTAAGTAATTACTTTACTACCTGTATGCAGAACAAAGAAAATATGATTTGTGAGTTTATCCTTACTATACTTGGTATCGACTATGAGTTGACATTCTTATGACAACTTAGTTTCTTCCAGAAAAATATGTTATAGAACTTGTAAAAGATACCTAGTAACTTAGTTAAATTTGCGTTAAGTTGGCAACCTTAGATATTTTTTGACAAAGAGTGAACAAGTTAAAGATGATCGCAACAAAATTGCTAAGAAATTTGAGGTAGAAACAACCTTCTTTATAGGACGTCGTGGTACGAAAAGTCAATGTAAGACCTAAAAGACATTGCTATAAGAGCTCGTTGTAGGCCCCCTGGTCTTGACCAGAAACCAGAACTACGTTCAAACGGCAGCACTTGATGAAGCCTTTTTCCATATTAAGTCACGCAGGCTTACATTATGTGACTAACTAGGCAGACCAACGAATTGGCCGCCCGTTTATGACGCCACAATCATAAACTTCAATTTACCTAGTACCCCCCCGAAAGTCCATAGCGAATCGCCCCAGCACGACACAATCCTATTTTTAATTATTCAAGATAAAAAACTCCCTTCCCACATTCCATTTCAAATGAAATTAGTTTTAGAAAATCTATTTTCAATAATTCTTGAATTTACTTGATACAGCTACGTTAATTTGATGTAAACTTCACAACCAAACTATATATTTCAGTCAGGCCTTAATTTTACCATTCAAAGCTTGTCTGAAACATTACCCCAAAGGTTAGAAACTTGCCCGTGCAAGACCTATGCACATAGACTTTCGTTTCTTTCACTTATTTGCAGACTATTTCGGTCTTGAGTTAAAGAAAAACTTGTTCAGCAGCCATCTTACAGAGGGAAGTGTGCTTGCGTCTTCTTCGGCGGCAGTCAAGGAAAGAGAGGCCGGCTCCCCCGCGCCCGGCCTTATATACATGCGGAAAAGTTACCTCTGCGAAAATCTTGATGACGCTTAATCTTATTGGTTCTTAATTTTTTAGAGTGCCCTGTCACTAATTTTCTAATTTACCCAATAATGGGGTAATTTTTCCCTGAACTAATCTACCTATCACGTGAATATAATAATAGGAACCCGTAATTACTTCGATACTGACGATAGTTATAATTATAAATATAATTAGTTTTGCTTATTCTAGAATTTACAAAACTCCTCACATACGCAGATATTGTTCTAATTTCCTAATGACACAATCGATTTAACCTTCCCTGTACGTTTGAATACATCTTTTGGTCTATCACTATTCTAACCTCCCAAGAAGAATCTTATAATCAATAAATATGTTATCTGACCGCTTTTATTATTTCCAATCGACGCATAGCTTTATTTAATAATAGCAAAGAATTGATAACAAGAACCCAATGATATTATGCTTAACCAACCAAACTTGGGGTATAATAACGCTAACAACGAATATTACTCACATACGTAACCTACTGTTGTATATGCCCTATTTTGTCGCCTCATCTTACAATTTGTCTCTTCAGTCACTGAATGAGTTTATCTACATACTATGGTATTTTAAAAATATTTCAAAACCCTCTCTGTCTCTAACTTTTCTTTCTTGTGCAAAAGTAATGGCATCATTTTTATTTCTTCATCTATTCGCCGTTTCTATCGTTATTTTACTGAAAGAGTCACTTTTACTGAAAGGTAACCGTTGAATATCCTTCCACATAACATTTAATCTATTCATATACCTATTATTGTGGGTAAAGGATTTGTAATCTCAAAGTATTATTCAGAAAATATAAAATCAATTAAAGTTTTTATTGTATTTGCAGGTTTACTATACTGAATATATGGATATCATATTTCTTACTGTAAGATAATCAACGTCGTTTATAAAATCTAAGCATATATTTTCATCTATTCAAAACAAAGGAACATTTGATCGCTTATTGATGAATCGAAAATACACCAAATCCCACAATTTCGAATATACTAGCCTTAAGATGAATCCCGGCCTTAACACCCCCGATCCATACATACATACGCACCTCTTTTGCCGTTCCCCTGGCACGGAACCTTGCTCTCGAGTCCGACTCGCACTTGGCCGGTTTTTTCCCATATTATATTACTAAGGGTACTTTATAGACTCTAACTGGTAACATTTAATTTTACACGTCACCATTGCGAATTATGATTGGTTACTTTAAAATCTGGCGCCATGTAGCTTAATCTTAGGAAAATCCACGCCCACACAGAATCTGAGCTCTCGATTGGCTATCACAACCATTTTCCCTTCGTTTTTTGTTTATGAACAAAGGAAAGCCACGATCCATTCTACGGTAGATTGTTTTTATGTCTAGTTCCTTTTACAACTTTTTACTAGTTATCGTTCCTATTTAATGTTTATTTATTACAAATATAATCATTCGTATTCTTCCTTTACTTTTAATATTAAATGATTTTACTTTATTCATAATCCCAAGTTTAATTTACAAATAGTGTTTTTTGAAATTTGCTGAAAACGAAACGCGATATGTGTGTTTACACCAAACCTAAACATTATTTTACACATTTAGAATAACTAAATTATTATTTGTTTATTTTAATATTTTATAATCATTCGACTTCCTTTTACCTTATAGATTTTTAATGATATAATTTACCAAGGATTATTTCGTTCTCTTTTTTTTTCTCTTTAAAATATAGAGTGATTTTTCTCTATGGATTATCACTTTAGTTCCAAAAACGGCCACCAAATGTCAAATGCATTTGTCTATGTAAATGTCAACGAATTGTTTATTATTGTAGAAACATATTTTCAGGTTAAAGAAATCCCGCAAAAGTATCCGTTTTTTATATAGAAATATGATAATTCGTGAATGTTGTATTTGCAAATCGCAGTCATAGCCTACAATTATCTGTGATCAAAGAGTTTGTGCTACAAGAATACTGTTGTAATTGCAGTAAATATCGTAATGCCAGACAATATGCATTGAAAAACATCCCAAATTGCATAACCAACCCTTTTTTTTTATTAAAATGAGAATAAACATCCCTTCATGGTAAGTTATTCAACGAGTTTATTTACTGATTCAATCACATAACTTTATTTTTTTATTGTTTACAACTATTTTTTCCAACCCTGGACTTCTTTGTATCTCGCAGATTTACAAATTATCACTAAAATAGAAGTTAATTGAAAGAAATGGAGACTCCAAGGCGATAGAAAAAGGTAATACATTGGAGGCGATGGGATTATTAAGGAGCAACAAAATATCTTTCCCAGTGCCGGTTCATAGGTCAGTAACCCCTCTTATTTTTATTTTTATTAAATATTTGAGACAAAGATAACATGTTCAATTTTGAACTGTTACAGTAGGAGGTGCGTACACGTAGTAGGTACATTCTTTTGTCAGTTATAGAAAAGATACATTTGACTTTTCCTCATACGGCAGTTTCGGTACGTGAAAATTTATGAACGTTTGTGTTTTGACATTCATTATACGATATCATTAGTAAAAAAAAAGAAAAAGATTTACTTACAATACTAAAAGATAATATAATACTTATAATGAATTTGAAATATCAATTAATAAATTCAAACTTCAGACAGTCTTTTGTTGCGAAGTTAGAGTTACATTAATTTAGCAGCGTCGGAACAAAAACCAATAAGTCACATTTTGAATATTTTTTTTTATGATTGCAATTGGTTGTTCTCGTACATATCTTGCTCTGTGGTTAACGTTACCTGGTCAAAAACTGCTAAATCCGTTCTAAACCTGGCCCCGAAATACATGAATCTGAACATAAACCGATAAAAACACTAATCTTACTAAACAACGATGGCGATCGGAACAGATACTGATAAATCCCTCTACCATTTTTCATCAGCGTTTTATCAAATACCGATACATCCTAAGTGTTTTGGTTGGTTTGGTCAAAACCCGATATAACCATTTTATATTTTTTTATAACGAAGACAGTCACGAATGCAAAATTTAGGTTTCCAAAGAGTGGTGCTTACACCAATAAAATGATATATGACAAAAATATATGATTCCAGAAAACCCCAGAGATGCCCAACCATTTTTCATATAAAAAAAGGATTTCTAGAACAGAGGATAATGGTAGTCCTAGGTCTTATGTTTATTGCTCTATTTTTAAGATGGTGGGTTTTTTAGGTCTTTACCTATGAAATTGCCGTTTTGTTTGAAAAAAGTTAAAGTATTTTTTTTTCGAACTTATTTATTTCTTTTATTCAAAGTAATCACCCCTGCAATCAATGCATCTTTGCCAACGCTGTGGCAGTTTATGGTATAAAAAATCAGCTGGACGGGAGACAACAAACTCTTCAAAGACGTTTTGTACTGCCTCTCGGGAATTGAATTTTTTTCCCGCTAAAAAGTTGTCCAAATTTTGGAAAAAGTAATAGTCGGTAGGCGCAAGATCTGGTGAGTATGGCGGATGAGGGAGAGCTTCCAAACCCAACTCATGCAGCTTAGAGACGGTCTGTTGTGCAGTATGGGGTCGCGCGTTGTCGTGAAGTAGCAGTGGGGCACCCATCTATCAAGCTTTTTTATCTTGCCAATCTGTCGCAAATGGACCAATATTGTATTGATGCTAACATCAAAAGCTGCTGCCAGCTCAGCTGTAGATTGCGATTCATCTGCTTCCACAATCGCCTTTAATTCATCATTGTTGACCAAAGTTTCCGGACGACCACGAGGTTCATTTTTCAAGTCAAAATTCCCAGAACGGAACCGAGCAAACCAATAACGGGTTGTACGTTCGTTTGTACAGTTCTCTCCGTAAACGTCGTTGATGTTACGTGTCGTTTGTGCCGCGTTGGTGCCACGACGGAACTCATATTCCATAATTACACGAAATTTCGAAGTATCCATTATGAGGAAAAATGTTGAAATGTAATGAAAATACAACGCTAATCAATAAACAAAAGACTGATTTTGTAAATAGAATGTCATATTTTTAAAACAAAATTAATTTGAATTTAGAATTCATAGCCAATCAAAACTTTTTTTTTGTTTGAAAAAGTCTGTACTGCAATACGGCAATTTCATAGGTAAAGACCTATTATTTCGTTTAACTCAAAATTAGAAAACCATCAACTTGGCCAGTTTTTTACGTTTTTCCACAAAAAAAACAAATGTGACTTATCGATTTTTGTTCCGACGCTCCTCAATTCAGTTATCTAAACATTCCAAAACAACGTAGATATTATGTCGCAAATTAATCCGACATTAGTGACATTTAAACGGAATCATCAGTCATGCTCGGGCTAGTTTTATTAATATCATCCCATTGTTCGTTAACGTGTCCGCAAGATAGGGGTCTATCTGTCATCTAGTCCCACATTTCTGCCTCGATTGAATGCGCCTCGGAACAAATCTCATTAATTACTGGAGGAACAAAAGTCTTTAGTCCAATCTGTCAGGGGGACATTGGTCACTGATTGCGTCACTAGGAATCTAGAGAATAGATTTACTGGTTTTATTTCTATTGTCTCATTTTATTGATAGAGTAGCACAGACCATAAAATAAGTACTGGAGAAGGCTATGCTATTGTACTAAATCATAAATCTTACTAATCCTACTAATATTATAAATGTGAAAGTTTGTGGGTTTGGATGTTTAGATGTTTGTTCCTCAATCACGCAAAAACTACTGAACGGATTTGATTGAAATTCGGCACACAGATAGTAGATAGCCTGGATTAAAACATAAAATACTTTTTATCCCGATATTCCCACGGGAACGGGAACCACGCGGGAAACCGCGGGCGGCCGCTAGTATTATAAATGTGAAAGTTTGTGGGTTTGCATGTTTGGATGTTTGTTCCTCAATCTCACAAAAATTACTGAACGGATTTGGTTGAAAATGAGCACACAGATAGTAGATAGCCTGGATTAAAACATAGAATACTTTTTATCCCGATATTCCCACGGGAACGGGAACCACGCGGGAAACCGCGGGCGGCCGCTAGTTTTGTATAAAATGTTTAAATAAACCTTTCTCGATTTTTATAGATTTTTTTCTGATTGTAAAACTTAATTTTACTCAAATAAGTGTCTTTTTTATGTACCTAAGTAAAATGTTCACTGCTTTCGTATTACGGTCGGTTCATATCAAGACTCATCTTGATATGAACTAATTTCGCGAATAATAATGAATGTTGAATACTAATAAAAAACATAATATTACGATATATTGCCCTGATTTTTCGTAGTGCTTACAGAAGAAAATAATATTTTTAGTATCATTGAAAGTTATTCAAATTGTACGCGTATGACTATGATTGTGATGGAATGACAATTGGGAATAATTGCAGTTAAATATTTGCGATAACGTATCTAACTTATGTTTGTTGGTCGAATTGAATAATTGTTGTCCCAGTTATTGAATTAAAATCTATGTCCGGATGAAAAGACACATCGTTCGAGAGCGCACATTATTTGTTTTGGTCGTTTTTATGCACAACGGGTAAGTGTTTGGCCTCCTCTTCAGTTGATGTTAAATGACGATAAGGCTGAAGGTGGAAGCACTCTTCACCCGGAATCCTCATCACAAAGGAGTTCCTCTGTGACTGCCAGAATACAACCATTATTAAATTTTTGTCATGGCGTCAGAATTAGGTAAGATGGTAGTAGCTGGCCAGGTGGACTTGAAATAAGCCCTATCACCAACCAAACCGAATACAAATTATTGTACCCCCCAAATTTATTTATAGACATAAGAAATGTATATTGGTTGTGTAAATGTATTGAAAAGCTCGATGGCGCAGTGGTTAGCACCTGGCCTAGCGATTGCAGAGGTTAAACAACTTTCGCAAAGGTCAGTCATGGGATGGGTGACCAAAAATGTATTATCTCGAGCTCCTCTCTCTCCCTTTTGAGTCAGATGTATTTTAATGGTTCAAGTTAATTTAAGTTAATTATCTTTAATAACGATGAAGATTTTTATAGCTTCCTAATCAGTAATAATATTTTAGATGGTTAATTAATTTTGAAGACTTCCTTATTTAAAATTAATATAATGAAGCAATACAATTTACTTATCAGTTTTATTTTTAGAACAACCATTAACAACGTACTCACACACATTTTCAAACACGTAACAAAAAGCCATAAAATATTACAGCCGTAGTGTACAAGAGTTTTATATTGTAAACTATTTAAAACTATTAATCTGTCGAAATACAATGTAACATAGTGAATTAATTAATTTACAATACCAATAAATACAACCCACACGCTTTTCTTTAGCTAGCGGGACCCATTGTACAATCAACCTCAGAAGTTAGTCAATCTTTTTAGTACCCTGTTACACCAATAATTGCATTGTCTAGAAGAGTAATAACTTACGGAACAAGACCAATAGTTACTGTGACATGGTACTAAACTGTACTGGTACTTTTGAGTCAGCCCTTACATCACGTTGATAGAGGATCGAGTTAATGAATTTATTGACAGCTAAGGTCTAAGGTCTGTCGGAAACACATTTTATCTTCAATTGCAGTGTGTTTGATAGTTTGTTATTAATTTATCAGTGTGTGCAATCACGTCGTGGAACTTTCCCTTATGTGTTAATAACTATTATTCATATTCTTTAACTTAGCAGCCCATTGAAATTCGCAGCAGATAGCTGTAGATATAATAGTTCAAAATATTTAGCTATTATGTGACACCCCAATATAAAGCATCCAAAAGATATTATATTTTTTTGTCTGTTCTATCCTACTAATATTATACAGTGTGTTTTTTTGAACATTGATTAAACTTTGTGGTGTGGCTTAGACCATCAAACTGAACAACTTTGTCTATGGGACCAACTTAATCAGATCAAAAAATATTCAGCTGTTCCATAGAAAACATCAATAACTATCGACCAAAATGTATGGAACAGCTGATTTTTTTTTTACTCTGATCAAGTTGGTCCCATAGAGAAAGTTCTTCAGTTTGATGATCTAAGTCGCACCACAAAGTTTGATCAATGTTCAAAAAAACACATTGTATACACCGTCATTTTGTAGTCATTTTAATTAACTTCAGGGAGCGTTCTAATAATGAAAATAATCATTTTTGCCAAAGAAACATAGGTCGAAAAACGACAAAAATTTTGGACTTTCCCATACAAATACAATGTTTTAGCTGTGTAGTTAGTATGGGAGGACCAAAATTTTTTGTCGTTTTTCGACCCATGTTTCTTGGGCAAAAATGTTTAGTTTCATTGATACAACACACCCTTAAGTTAATTAAAACGACTACAAAATGACGGTGTATATGTTATAGTCAAACCCCGAAGTCCTGGCGCTCCTAGGTTTGCCTAGTCAAACCTCAGGTTTGAAAAGAAGGCTTAGTCAAAGTCCAAAACTAAAGCGTGTTTCGGGCTTTGACTAACGCATTTATAGCCAAACCTAGGAGAGACTAACTTGGACAGTCAAAAACCGAAACGCAAGTCGATCAAATCGGGGTTCGACTAGTCAGACTTAAATTAGGTACAGAATATGTTTTTTTTGTATTTAATTGTAGGAAAAACACATTTTTTAGAGTGATAATTTAATTTAATTAATAATCTTCCTATGAAACAAAGATTTCTGTTGTCTGTTAAAAAAAAATAACCACGAAATTTAAGACGATCGCTGCGCTGCGCTTCGCGATCGTCTTAAATTTCTAACCTAAACGTGACCTACAGGAGTAAGGCAGCTTTGACTAAGATTAACCTAAATATATATATGCGAAACAGCATTCATTTCCGATGTTACATTTATTCAAAGCTGCCTTACTCCTGGTAGGTCACGTTTAGGTTAGAAATTTAAGACGATCGCGAAGCGCAGCAGAGCGATCGTCTTAAATTTCGTGGTTATTTTTTTTTAACAGACAACAGAAATCTTTGTTTCACAGGAAGATTGTTGATTTAGTTACATTTTAACACAAAAGAATGTACACATTTACATACAAAATAACACATTCTGACCCTAATTTAAGTATGACTGATCAAACCCCGATTTGATCGTATTGAGTTTCGGTGTCCAAATTGGTCTCTCCTAGGTTTGGCCATAAATTCGTTAGTCAAAGCCCGAAATACGCTTTAGTTTTGGACTTTGACTAAGCCTTTTTGTCAAATCTGAGGTTTGACTAGGCAAACCTAGGAGCGCCTGGACTTCGGGGTTTGACTATAACATATACAAAGTGGAGAGGACGATGCAACAATAAATTAAATTTCGTATATCTTGTAACGCTCCCAGTCTGCCTGTAAAATATCAATTAAAAATACCCAGTAGTTTAGTCACAAGAATCATTTTTTAGTTTTTAACATTTTGTACATGCTGTATCTATAATATTACTAAGCTATTGCCGACAAGTCAAAAACCCCTACATCAGTATAAATTAACACAACGTTGCCAAATTGTACCTTAGGCTTAAGCCGTAAGAGTCGTTTTTAAATGACACGCTTAAGCGTGTCATTTAAAAATGTGCGAATGAGACAAAATCTACTTCGAACAAACAATAAAGTTGACAACGTTTCAAAATCTTTTACCTGTGTAAAAATGTGTATTTATTATTATTAAATTACTTACGAAAACAGGAGACACGTATTTTTTCCTTTTGCAAAATTTTATTTTAATGAAATGTCCAAACAAACACATTTTTACGTCCCAAAGTCCTACACCTTGTCTACACGTTTACCTACAGTGGGGTCTCTTTAAAGTTTTATGGAAATTGAAATAAATGCACTTCAAGTTAACCTGTATTTTATTAAACAGATTGAAACGTTAACAATATCGACTTTAATTTCGGAATTCAAAAAATTGTTTCGCTGAAAACTTCGGTTTTGGCAGTATCATGAATTCCACGTAGGGACTGTTACATTACGACTGTCTGCCATTACCAACGAACTAAGGCCCTTCAGAAACCTTGATGTTATTTTCGAATAACAATAAACTAAAATACTAGTATAGGCAATTCAATGGGGAGGCGAAGGCAAAGTGAATTACAGATGGCGCTTAGTCTTTGGAACAATTGTCAGTTTGAGCTTATATTGTCTTGACTGTGTATTACGTGATTTTACTGTCTTAGATTGTATTTTTTTCGGTTTTGCGGACAAACAATGTATTCTATGCTAACTTTAGCCACAGAATGCTTTAGCTCATATAAAAGAAGAATTACGGAAAAGAAAAGCCAAAACAACAGGCAAGAAAGTTTATAGCAACTTACAAAAAATTGCTAACAAGCATTACATTTCTTTAAATTTCGTGTAAGATTTACAAGTAATCTTTTTATTTCAGATTAGTAGCATATGATTTAAATTTTAACAAAGCAACTGAGTGTGAATTTCCGTGTTTATAGTTGCCTGATGATGCCTTCTGTGCAATAGTAATTTCAGGTTTCTGTACTGGAATTTCTGTACCATCCAAAATTACACGAACCGTTTTATCATATTTATTTTATTATTCAAGTTTCTTGAATGACTCTGGCATATAAAATTCTATTAATTCTCTGTTTGGCCCCAATATTGGGCTTATTCCATATTTGATATACCTATCAAATTCATCCAAGTTATAAATATGTTAGAAACTGCTGAGGTTGAAATATTAAAGAACAAAGCTGTTATAATTCAAATGTTGTTTTATTTAGGCGAAGCTTCATCAAATTCATGAAACATTCCTTTTGATTTATAATGTTTCTCAGGCTCAGCAAAGGAGAAAATCGAGGAAAAAGCATATTTTTTTTGATATTTTTTTACCCACAATTTTTTTTGTTACTGGGAAATCGATGAACTCCAATATTTTACAAGTTACATGCATAACACTCCGGCATTTTCTCAGTATAAAATTAAAAAGTGCAATACTCCAAGAGATTCCCATATGTTTTGACAGTTTCTTTGAGGCGGCTCGGTACCAACGACAAGACGCCACCTATCGGGATAAAATTGCGCTTTTCCTCCCCATTCAAAACATTCAAAGCACAAGCGAAAAATATTTTGGCACTTGACAGCAACAGTTTTTTTTTGTGAATGCTCGGTGTCGGGTTTTTTATTTTTCATAGCAGCAGATATAACAATGTGTTCTCTAAGAGCTAGTAGTGGAGAAAATTCATTCAACTATGGTATAATAAATTAACTTCACCAACAAAATAGGTAAATAAGCTTAGTTAACTTAAATGTTTAAGGCTTTGCCAAACAGACGGACAAGCCTAGGTTTAAGAAATACAAATTCCCGTAAAATTATGTAAATCATAATTAATCTAATAATAATAATAATAATAAATTCTGTTTTCACCATTATACTGTAATTTTTAGTCTGTGACTTTTTAATATTTTATTTTTATTCTGTTTACTTTTTGTACAACACAACACAAAAACGCCCAAAGAGCATGATGACTTGACGTCTCATTGACGCAGTCTTATAAAGACTGCGTCAAAGGTGTTAAAATCTGTTAGAATACGAATAAGTATTACTTCTACATAAGATTCTTGACTTCTACTATGCCTTATTATAATTTCACAGTTTTCGAGTACACCGACGTGATTTTAATTTATGGGGAATGTCGCTACTTTAGCTTTACGGATATACCGAGAGAGATATTATGGTGACACTTGTGTTTGTCCTACCAAGCAATAGTCGCACTATTGTTCAAGCTGTCCCAAGAAGCTTGTATAAGCTTCTTGAGCTGTCCAAAGGATACAAAAATATTTAATTTGTGACTAGGTATTCAGTGTATTGAGCTTTCCAAAGGATACAAAAATATTTAATTTGTGACTAGGTATTCAGTGTACAGAATAACTTTAAACCAGTGATCACTGGTCAGCTCGAGTCGCTGCCGTAGATATCAAGAAAAACACTGTTTTAATTCAGTATTAATTGGCGCCAAAAGTTCATTCCGCGGCTTGTCACCTGTCAATACTATTCTGTGACCTAACACCGCGCTGTTGCCGCTCTTACTATATGTAAGTAACCAATACTTACAAAGGTTGTTTAATTTCGTACTTGATTTTGTGGTATTTAGTTTGTTCGAAAAAAAAAAAATTTTTTATTTCGCTCCTAGGAATTATTTGATAGTTTCAAAATACTTCTATGAACTAGTGTCTACAGTGTTATCATTAATTGTTGCATTGTCATATCCACGTTGTATATATATATATATATACAACGTGTATATGACAATGCAACAATAAATGATTGATATCTACGGCAGCGACTCGAGCTACTGCATCATGTAACAACGCTGTCCATACGGCAATTTTCATTGCTGAGATTTGATATTTTCCAAAACCATGGCAATAAATTATTATTTTTTTGCTTTTTACGGTGACTTTTTATTTTGATTTGAATACGGCTATCCTAAATTTGAATCCTTAATCACTGATTTAAAGTTATTCTGTCCACTGAATACCTGGTCACAAATTGAATATTTCTTGTATCCTTTGGACAGCGGACAAACACAAGTGTTACAATAATATCTCTCTCGGTATGTCCGTAGAGCTAAAGCAGCGACATTGTCCATAAATTAAAATCATGTAGGAGTACTCGAAAACTGTGAAATAATAATACTTATTCGTATTATATCAGATTTTAATAAGACTCCGTCAATGAGACGTCAAGACATCATCATTTTTTTTATCTTACTCTATGCATCATCGACATACTCTTTGGGCGTTTTTGTGTTGTGATGTACAAAAAGTAACAGAACAAAAATAAAATATTAAAAAGTCACAGACTAAAAATTATAGTATAATAGTGAAAACATTATACCATAGTTGAATGAATTTTCTCCACTACTAGCACTTAGAGAACACATATTGTCATATCTGCTGCTATGAAACATAAAAAAACCGGACAACGAGCATTTACAAAAAAAAACTGTCGCTGTCAAGTGTCAACATATTTTCCGCCGAGTATTTTAGGTTATTTTAAAATAATATTAACTTATTCGAAAATAATATCAATTCTGACGGATTTGTAATTGCTGGCGTAATGTAACAGTCCCTAAGTGGAATTCATGATACTACTAAAACCGAAGTTTTCAGCGAAACATTTTTTTGAATTGCGAAATCAAAATCGATTTTGTTAACGGTTGAATCTGTTTAATAAAATAAAGGTTGGTTTGAAGTGAGTTTATTTCAATTTCCATAAAACTTTGAAGAAACACCACTGTAGGTAAACGTGTAGACAAGGTGTAGGACTTTGGCACGTAAAAAAGTGTGTGTTTGAAAATTTCATCAAAATAAAATTCTGGAAAAGGAAAAAATACGTGTAGTCTCCTGTTTTCGTAAGTAATTTAATAATAATAAATACTCATTTTTACACAGGTAAAAGATTTCGAAACGTTGTCAACTTTATTGTTTGTTAGAAGTAGATTTTGTCTCTTTCGCACATTTTTAGATGACGCGCAATTAAAAATTACTCTTACGGCTTAAGCATAAGGTACAATTTGGCAACATTGTGTTAATTTATACTGATGTAGGGGTTTTTAACTTGTCGGCAATAGCTTAGTAATAGATACAGCATGTAGAAAATGTTAAAAACGAAAAAAAATCTCTTGTGACTAAACTACTGGATATTTTTCATTGATATTTTACAGGCAGACTGGGAGCGTTACTAGATATACGAAATTTAATTAATTGTCGCATTGACCTCTCCACTTTGTATATATATATATATATATATATATTTTGCACAACGAGATAGTGCTTGGCCTTCACCTCACCTGATGTTAAGTGACAATAAGGCCGACGTGTTAAGTGACGATAAGGTGCAAGCTCAGTACACCCGGAATCCTCAGCACTGAGGAACTGGCTATCATACCTCCAACAATTTTGAAATTGTTGTTATGGCGTCAGACTTAGGTAAGATGGTGGTAGTTAGCCAGGCGGACTTGAAATACCCTACCAACAACCAAACCGAGTACAAATTGTACCATCCTGGGAATCGAACCCTGGACCGTCTTACACGGGTGAGCAAACCAGTAGACCATAGAGGCGGTTTATATTTTATTATAATAATGCGAAAGTTTGTGTGTGATAGTGATATTTCAACTTTTCAACTTTCAAGTTTAATACCGTTTTATAAATAAAAGTAAATTGATGTAACGTTAACGTCAAAAAACATCACTTCCATTCCTGCCTTCGTGTCGAGCGGTCACGTTCCGTGTCGCTCGTCTCGCTGCGCTGCTCACCTTACGGATTCGTCTGTCTTCAGTTTCTACGCGGGTGGACCGCGGCTCTTTCTGCCAACACCTAACGGTGCCAAACGGTGGTTAGACTGAGTAACGCCGATCAAGGCGGTGCAGTCTACCGGACACGGCTGCCAGCCGCCTTTTTCAAGGCAGCTGAAATCGTCCGACTTCGCCAGTACGGGTGTGTTAATCTGAGGGCCGGACTGTAGGCACGCACGAAGTTGCCGGGCGTTCCCCCCGGTGACAGAGCACCTCGGAGAGACATATCCCCTCTGCTGAGGAGTTCCTCCCTTCCTTTCCTGCTTCGACCTCCATCCTCACTTGGGTTCCCCTCGGTAGCGTGCCCAGGCGAGATTGTTAGTGTTAGGGAAACCTCGCGCTCCCCCCTCCCCCCTCGCCTCCTGGCGAGGGGTGTGTCTTTTTGAGTTGCCCGGTTGCAACTAGTATAAGCTGCAAAATTGCAACTAGTAGTTAAAGTTAATTAACTTCTTGGTCATGGAGTCTCCTGACTCTGAGACCTTTTTATTCTCTGTCAAAGACTTACGCTCGATCTTCCCCGAGAGCTGTATGAAGTCCATACTTCGCAAGCTCAAGGAGAAGTCCGAGACGTATCGAACATCCCAGGCTTCCCAGCCTGCCCAATCTCTCTCCCCGACCCCTTCCTTTGCAATGGAATGCGACCTAAATGGTCCAAATGTCCCCCTCTTAAAGAGGTCCGCTTCTCAGCGGTCCCCCTCTCCTTCCTCCTCCGAGTCCTCAGTGACTCCCACCACTGAAACCGAATCCGATACGGATTCAAACTCTTCATCCAAAACTCTAACCGAATTTCAACCGGTTGTAAATAAACGAAAGCGCCTTGCCAAGCGCAGCTCTCCAAAGCCCCCAACGACCCCCGAGTCGCCCATCGCCCCTGTCCCCCTCATGTCAATCGACATCGACCCGGCTACTCTAGCCCAAAACTCTTCTGCCGAAACGGCCCCAGCCCGTAAGGCCACCCCTCCCCCTTCTCGCCTGCACACTAGGTGCGACCCTCAGCCCGCCAAAATCACTCTCCCTCCACCTGTTTTCGTCCGTGACGTAAGCAAGTGGACGGAAATTTCCACTCTCAGCACCAATGAAAAGGTGCACTACACCCACGCCAAAAACGTGGGTGTAGCTGTCAAAGTACAGACTCCCACGCGTGACGATTTTAGAAATCTCACGCGTCTCCTCACCCTCCGTAAAGTGGCGTACCACACTTATGCTCTCCCTGAAGAGCGTAAAGTACGTGCGGTCCTCCGCAACTTGCCACATGAAATTTCAAACGACGACATCCTAAAGGATCTCGTTTCCCAAGGCTTTCCTGCTGAGTCTGTACACAAAATGTACAGCCGAACGGGGAAAGCCTACCCTCTCGCCCTAGTCATTTTGACTAATTCACCCTCTGCTCGCGATCTCTTCCGGGCCAAGGACCTCAAGGTCTGCGGTCTGTCGGAGATCAAAGTTGAGCCTCCTCACAGGCGCGGCACTCCGGGACAGTGCCACCGCTGCCAACTTTACGGGCATGCGGCAGCCAACTGCTCAGCTCCCCCTAGGTGCGTTAAGTGCCTAGTGCCTCATCCCACTAAAGAGTGCACCCGCACTCGCGACTCCCCCGACCCTCCCGCTTGTGTGCTGTGCGGCCAAGTCGGTCACACAGCCAACTACAAGGGCTGCCCGCGCGCCCCGCGCCCTCAACCTCCCTCTAAAAAGAAGGCCAAGGCGTCTTCCCATAAGAAGACACCGAAAGGCCCACCGCCCTAAACAAATGAGCATTTTCCACTCGCTCCCAAGTCGAGAGGAGCTCCCACTCTCCCAGCACCCAAGCCGGCTTGGGGCCCTCCAGCTCCGCCGCCCAAGGCGAAACCGCCCAAAAAGGCTCCGGCCTCAAACCCAGTCCACCCATCTGCCTCGCAGAATGGGTCTCCCCTGGCCGATGACATGAACGTTGTCCTAGACGCGATTCGTGGCATCGACATAGCGGAGATCTCCATTTTAGCGGCAAAAATCCGTAATGCCCACTCTCCTCAGGAGAAACTCCTCGCGCTCTGCGAGCACGCTTCCCTTCTCAGCTCATTATGAGTACACCCGCAATCTCCAATATTCAAATAGGCTCCCCTTATACGAACGTGGCTCTCACCACCGGTCGTATTAAACCACAGGGTGTCTCGCTTGTTTCATTCAATGCCCACTCTCTACGCGACAAAGTCCCTGAACTAAAGGAATTTGTCCGCGAAAGAGATATCGACCTTCTACTCGTACAGGAAACGTGGCTCAAACCCACTGACCGGAAAGGGCTCACGATTCCAAAATACACTCTGGTACGTAACGATCGTGCCGATCTCCCATCTCATCCCACTATTAAGGACGCCTCTGGCGGCACTGCCATCTACTTCAAGAGATTACTTCATATCTCTCGCGTTCCCACTCCCACACTCACTTACATGGAGGCCACTATATGTAGACTGTCTATGACGGGTCACCGCACTCTTATCATAGCCTCAGCCTACATACAGTCAGGCACGCTCCCTGTCAAAAGCGACTTTGAAACGCTCTTCTCCTTAGGTGACTCTGTCATTCTCTTTGGAGACTTCAATTGCAAACACACGGACTGGACGTGTTTTAAAACCAATCGAGGTGGTCGCCGCCTTCTCGAAATAGTCCAAGCTCTTGAAGTAGATGTCATTTCCCCTTACGCCCCTACTCATTACCCTTACAATGCCGACCACGACCCCGATGTACTAGACTTCGCTCTAGTGAAAGGTGTCTCTCTCCATCTGAAATCGATTGACTCGCTCGACGATCTCGGTTCAGACCACCGGCCGGTCTCCCTTATCATGGGTAACCCAAGCCCACCCCGCCCTCTCACTAAGTCCATCACCAACTGGGACGGTGTAAAATCCACCCTTTCGTCGGCTATGGATGCTGACAACTCACCGTACGCTATTGGCCCCGACTATTTTGATAGTACGGAGAAAATAGACAGTGCGGTGAGCTCCCTCACCCAACTGGTCCAATCAGCCGTTGCTGAGAACGTGAGAGAGGTACCTGTGAAAAACCACAGTGCCCTCTCTCCGGCTCTGCGCAACCTGAAAAGGGCCAAAAATGCCGCTCTCCGAAGAGCAGCAAAGTACCCCACTCCCGAATTTAGACGAAAGGCCAACCAACTCCAAAAAACTCTTACCAAAAAACTCGCAGAGTTTAGGGATGAGAGTTTTAACGATCTTATGGCCGAGATCACCCCTTCTCACCAAGCCTACTATAAAGTAGCTAGGGCTCTCCGTAGCGATGCTATAACCCATGTCCCCCCCCTCCTCCGTCCAGATGGCTCTATAGCCTTCGAAGACGACGAGAAGGCGGAATGCTTTGCAGACAGTATCGCTGCCCAATGCTCAGTCAGCACCCAGGAGTGCGATCCCTCTCATATTAGGCAGGTAGAGGAGGAGCTCAACACCTTAAACTCCCTCCCTCTGCCCTCTGACACCGACCCTATGACAGTCTCGACTGACGAAATCCACCTTCTCATAAAAGCCCTCAAACCCAAAAAGGCGCCCGGTGCCGACGGTATCTCTAACATGGCCCTCAAGCACTTTCCCATCCAAGTGCTCGCCTTTCTCACCCTCATTTTCAACGCCTGTTTCGATCAATGCTACTTCCCAGCCGCCTGGAAGGATGCTATCGTAATCCATCAGCCATTTTTGTCATTTGTGTAAGTTTTTTTATCGTAATAGGCATTCCCAAACCGGGAAAGGCCCCAAACCTCCCCAGTAGTCACCGTCCCATTAGCCTCCTCAAGGCTCTAGGCAAGCTCTTCGAGAGGTGCGTACTCGCTCGTATGAGAGAGCATCTCTTCGGGGAAGACTTGATTATCCCCCATCAATTCGGCTTTAGGCCTAAACACTCATGTCCCCGTCAGGTTCACCGCATTGTCGAGTATATCTCCAGCGGTTTCTACCCTAAAAGATACAAAACAGTAGCAGTCTTTTTCGATGTCGCCAAAGCTTTTGACAAGGTTTGGCACACCGGACTAATCGTCAAGTTACACAGACTAAATCTGTCCTTGCGTTTGGTCCGGTTAGTGGCATCTTTCCTCCATCACCGTACCTTCCGGTTCAGACACGAAGGCACTCTCTCTTCCCCTCGCCTTATAACAGCAGGAGTGCCACAGGGCTCAGTCCTCGCTCCCCTGCTGTATATAACTTACACAAATGACATCCCCATCCCAAAAGGTGGCGTTGAATTATCACTTTTCGCGGACGATACGGCTCTTTATAAAAAGGGCCGTAACGTCGAACAAATCCTCCCAAAACTTCAAACCTCCATTAATGGGTCGTCACAGTAAAATGTCCCTCCGAAACAAGCGAACACTCTATAAGGTTTGCATACGTCCGGTGATGACATACGCCTCTGTCGTATTTGCTCACGCCGCTCCCAGCACACTTAACAAATTACAAGTAGTCCAAAATATTTTCTGCCGCAGAGCGGCAAACGCTCCTTTCTACGTTCGCAACGCGGACTTACATAGGGACCTAGACCTTCCCACCCTCCAGCAATGGACCATAAAGGCCTCTGAGCGCTTTTTTAAAGCGGCAGGAGACCATCCTAACCCCCTCATCCGTTCCGCAGCGGACTATGACCCGCCTGCTTCCTCCGCTCCGTCTTCCCGCCGACCTAAATCGGTCCTAACGGACCCTCCCAACAAGCTTTCGTCTGACCTGAACCTCCTCCTGGAGGCGATGGAGGACGATTAACCTCATCAAGCCCGACCCCTCAGGTCACCCCCCCGCCCGCTCTGGCTGATCGATCCCCCTCAGGGAGTCAGCTTAATTGTACTCGACTTCTCGACGCACAATCACTTAGGTGAAATGTGACGTCTGCGCTGTCCTCTCCCCTGAGGGAGGGCAGTCGCCTCGGTTGAAGGTTCGTCGCCTGTCCGGGCACGTAACCAATATATGGCGGTTTTTAGTCAGTCGAGTCTGACATAACCAGATTAGCTCGGTAGCAACCGGCTAGGTGGTATCCAATGAGGATTTTCCGCCTCCTTCCCCCCCGCGGGCCGCGGGGGAGGGTAGCTTGGATCCCCTAAGGTGAAGGGCTCAAAAAAAAAAAAAAAAAAACGTTAACGTATATGATTGCTTCCTTATAATAAATCCTCATATGTATAAAGATTCATTCATCTATGCATTATGTATTATACTTAGCAATATCAAAGGTTCTGTGAGAATTCATTAGGCCTACTAACGTCATGACAGAACAAATCTCCGCAAATCAATCGGTACCGACTGTAATTACTTTTAATCTCGGCCTGTGATCTTGGTGCAGTCACGATCGTTACCGAGTGGCATTGGTTCTCAACTTATTTTTTGTTATGCTAAGGAAAAATGGTTTTACGCATCCCCCGTGACGGTTCATGGGACTCGCCAAGAGGGGGCTCACAGCTTCACCAGCTAGGTATATCTGACAGAACCGCGGCCACTCCAAAAAATTGAGCAAGTGGCGGGTTTTTTAGTGAATATTTGTATGGTCCCTCCCAAGATCCCATTAAGCCAACTAGGAGCTAGGTGCGGGATCAGAGGCGTCTCGTGATCCCGCACCTAGCTCCAAATATTCGCTAAAAACCCTGGCACTTGTTTAACTTTTTTGGAATGAGTATTTTGGACTACTAGCGCGTAGACCTATCGAGTCTCAAGTTGAAAGATCGCAAGGTTGAACCGCGTTTTCATAAAAAAACGCTGCTTTGCTACCTATTTTCTAGTCTACGTTCACTCACAAAGACAGTACAGTGACTTTATTATGAGTTCACACAGTTTTACGTTTACTATACTCGATAGCGATGACCGACGGTAGTTAGCAATTTGTCAGAGTGCCCCTGATGGCGGTAACTACACTAATAGTACGAGCGGCGACCATAAGATTGCCTACGTCATCTGATACCACGATCAAACCCATGGAGAATGATCAGAAAAGTGATGCTTAGCTTAGATCAATCAGTCTGCCAAAGCCGAATTGGCCGGAACCATAAAAAAAACGGGCCACATAAACTTAAAAGTTGTCATACAAATGTCAACTACTACTGTAACTTTCGAGTATAGTAAGCGTAAATTCATAATATGCCTACAGTAATTGTAATTGTAATAACAAAGTTTTTTTTTTAGTTCTAAAATTTCATACATCATGTATCAAAAACCATGTCAGATTCTTAAAAAAAGGTGTTGCTTAAACTGAACAACATTCTTCATGCAACATGGGTCGAAAAAGGAAAAGAAAATTTCATACTCCCATACAAAATGTATTGGTCAGCTGACCGACTTACTATGGAAAGGCGAAAAAAATTCGATTTTCGACTTACGTTCCTTGGAGAAAGTTGTTAAGTTTCAGCAACAAAATCACCTGTTTCAGGATCTGACAGGGTTTTTTGATACCTGATGTATTTTTAAGATTAACTTCTAAAGTATACACTTTTAAACTTTCGCGTTGCTTAGTTAAAAAACCGGAATTAAATACGTACGTAACAATGATAGGTATTTTCATAACTACCTATTTTCCCGACGTTTCGACCGAGTTGCATCGGCCGTGGTCACGGGCATGGGATAGGTAGGTTAAAAATACCTACCTATCATTAGTTACGCACCTATTTAATTCCTATTATTTTTAACCGACTTCCAAAAAGGAGGAGGTTCTATGTTCGGCTGTATGTATGTTTTTTTTTATTTTTTTTTATGTATGTCCGCCGATTACTCGAAGACGGCTGAACCGATTGAAGTAATTCGATCAGGTTTGTTCCCAACTTGGTCCCATTTTTTTAAATTTTGAAATCGGTTCAGTATTTTTCAAGAAAACTTGAAAATACTGTCACCATTTTATGAACTTATACGGATGATCGACCATATTTTCTTTGTTTGTGTACCGATTTAGATGATTCTTTTTTGTTGGAAAGACGATACTTCAGTGATGATACCATTTTGATTTCATTGTTATTGGACCTTGGATTTTAAAGATACACAAGGGAACTCCTCAAAATCAAATAGAAAATGTATAGTGATTGAAATATTGCTAGGATTATGACAATCTTATACAAATTAGGTATCTAACATGGTCAAGGACGTTTTGGACTAGACTTGAACTGTGAAGGAACGACGGAACTCCTTAACAACAAACAGCACGAAAAGTAGAAATTGAGTTTTTAGTGGTATTATACCACGGAAAAGTGTGAAATATAAAAAAAAAATACATAACATCATCGCTTTCATTTACATAATATACATACCCATAAAAAGGTAAAACTATCTAATACAGAAGGTACTTACACTAAAAAGAAAAAAAGAAAAAATTGTTTAAAAACAAAAAAACCGACTTCAAAAAACATGAAAACACAATTAGCTTCAAAATTAAATACCTCTAAAAAGTAAAAAAAATTTTCAAATCATTAGATACGCATATCATTGTAATAAAACACGTCTAATGAAGTCGGGTGGGGCTCTTAGAATAAAGAAGTTGTCCTCTAGCCCCACCCGACTTCAATAGACGTGTTTTATTACAATGATATGCGTATCTAATGATTTGAAAATTATTTTTTACTTTTTAGAGGTATTTAATTTTTAACTAAGTAACTTCTAAAGATTGAGAAGCAACGTCTTTTAGACCAGCTACTGTGTACAAATCAGACTTACAAGGCGCTTGCCTGTAGTTGTCAGCGGCTGAATAACGTCGCCCATATTAGTAAAATGTTAGTGGCCTTTTATAACTTTACAGCATTGAAATGTCACTATGGCGACATTTATTCTAATTGAAATGTTTACTATGCGTGTGCGCATGTTTTGTTTACGTTACGGTGTGTGAGAGTTAGTGGTGACCATATCAAATGTATGAAGATTACCGTAATGACACTATCTATAGGACAGGTGCGTCTCGAAACAGTTTTCTTTTTTATATCTTTAGTACAAACATACTTTGTGTGTGGTCCTTTGTAATTTTGTTTTCTATATCTTTTTATGACTAGAAACAATGATGGAAAACAAAAGAAAAACATATTTTGTTATTTCAAACAAAAAAGTTTGTTTTGAAGAAAGGTGATGTCCCAGCGTTGCCCCAGTTTCATTTTATTTAATTACTTTCATAATAAAAAAATGCTAATTACATTTTATTTAGGTATAGTATCAGTCAAGAATTGTTTTATATTTAGAAAACAATTACAAAAACATTAAGTTGTTTTCTGAAGTATTTTGTGAAAAAAAATGTAAGTAAATAGTACTCTAATGATAAAAAATTGTGATTTAAACGCGTTTTAACTTAAAAATCCCACTTTTTAATGCAGAAAATAATTATTAATCTGATTCTAGAGTAAAATACCTACTCTGACATACTACTTTGATTAAGACGCGATAAACTTTCATATTTTGAGAATGGTGGGGCAAATGACATAGGCGCGATGGGACATGTCCTTTAATTATGATAGAGATCATTTAGTTCTGGGCCCTTATTCACAAACGTCCCGAAACTTTCCGTATCCGGTGCTATGATTTTCATAGTTTACTCTATGGTTTGCGTATTTAAAATGTCAATTTTCTTTCCGATGTATTACTACGAGCGCAGCATAGATATAGTATATTAAAAAGGGGTAGATGCGCCACCGAGCGACCGGGTGTAAGGGATAGATATATTATGACGACAAAATATGGGGCTGCCATGATCGCAAAAAATACCCTAAAATGTAGTCGGAATCGTTACAGTACTTGAATTCGGTAGTGAGTGAAAGTCAACATTTTGACTCGCTAATAATACTAATAAAATAACTCGAAATCGCGAAAATAAGTGGTCCCTCCCGACCGAACTCTTTTTGTGATAAACTACCTATATTGAATTTTTGACAATTACACCCTGTTATAATATGTGACGTAATTGTTCTTCTTTATACCTCAACAAAAAATGCTCAACAGATTGAACAACTTTTGCTAAGGTATCATTTTTATATTTCTAATAGTTTAGCTGGACCATTATGGTTCTGCATCAGGTGTTCCAGATCATTAATTTTTATACCTCAACAAAAAATGCCCAACAGATTGAACAACTTTTGCTAAGGTGTCATTTTTAACCGACTTCAAAAATTTGAAAAGGAGGAGGTTATCTATTCGTCGTGTATATATTTTTTTCCTTTGTTCGCAAAATATTACATTCGCAAAATATTATATTCTCAAAATATTATAAATACAATCAAACACAAACAAAATAGAGTAGGTACCTAAGTGTTTTTGTTTGAACACACGACTTGAATCGATTTGAACAATATTTCTTGCTTTTTATAGAGCTGTTTTTTAAGATTTTTGAAGGAGGTTTTGCTTTTTTAAAAAGCTTTTTTTTATATTTCTTACAGTTTAGCTGGACCATTATGGTTCTGCATCAGGTGTTCCAGATCATCAATTTTTAAGTGCTGTGGATTTTGTGATAATAAATAAAATAAAATACCTCAACAAAAATGCTCATCAGGCTGAACAACTTTTACTAATTAAGGTTCTGCATCAGGTGTTCCATTTTCCAAAATCAATTATACCCTAAGTTATGCCCAGGCCTAACAGCTATATAACTGAAATCAGTATTTCCGGAGATTAGCGTGTTCAAACAGACAAACAGACACTTTTTTTTTAATTCTTACTCTATTACTATGTCTCCATCGCTTCAAATACTTATATATTTTTTAAATATATGTAATGTACAGACAGACACACTTTTTCTTCAAATCAATTCGTGTGTACTATATGATGCCAATTCTTTTTTCCAGTTGCCATTGTCCATTTCTCATGAATTTTATCTTCCGTCGGAAATCTGGAAAAATCAAATCGCTTGAAATTCCCTGAAATATGGGGTAATTTTTGGGGAAAAAATTCTATAGGGGTAGGCATCCGGAAATCGATTTATAAACCTACTGATTTTAGTGGACGTCAATGCTAAGCTGGCTTCTATTACGTAGATTAATACGCATTTTTCCCGGTTTGCATGTCAAATGTTTCCGAGGTTATTTTTAGAAATAATTTTTAGATTTTTCCTATTTATCAGGTTTTTCATGACATAACTAATGATTTAGCTCAGAAACTTGGTTCCTGTGAGATTTGAGAAAGAAATACGTGGTCAAAATATAGAAAACAGTGTACTTACGCATGAAATGTAACACCCGCTTCTTTTCTTTATTTGTTGCTTTTGCAGCCAAATATTGAACAACCCACCATTTTGTAGGCTAGACACAAACACTACACATTCGATTTATAATAAATTGTATGTATAAATTAGGTAGTAATCCACAAAACCTTTAATTTCTTTGGCACTTTTGATATAACCTCACTTGTTTGTTTTGCCTAGTTGAACTGTGCCTATAACCCGACCATGAAAAAAAGTCCGGTCGGTGATAGAGATAAAACATGAAACTCTTCTCTATTTCCTCCTATAGGAATCTCAATAAGACGATCTCGCTCTATCAAAGCATGTCAGACCCTTGGAGCGCAGCGAAAATTTTTCTAAGTCTATGACTACCTACACCAGATAGCTGTCGGAAATGAATCCGCAAATTATAGTCTTTGTTTTGAATCGAAGTGTCAAAAATTACGGAAACCACAGAGTAAAAATATGGAAAGCATAGCATATCGGATACGGAAAGTTTCGAACGTTTTTCAATAGAGGTTTTCATGATCTTGATAATCTTGAGTAAGTACATTCAAAGTTTCAGTTACCTTTGACGCATCAATTTAATCTTAATACAGCCGATCATTACATTTTACTATTTGGTAGTAAGTATCTGAAGGTGAAAGTTCATTGTTGTTTACGATTACAATTACTTTGAACATTCATCTTAAAATGACCTTAATTCTCATTGACCTCTGACAACACGCAATTAACGATTATTCATGTAGAAAAATTGATTTATGGTTAATTGTAGTCAGTCTATTGAGTTTTACTTTATTAAAAAGTAAATGGGGGTATGATTTTAATAAGCTTTTATGTAATTGTAGTTTTTCATCTTTATTACTTATACATAGGTAGTAGGTACTTGATAGATAAACGAAGCTTACTGAACAATAAAGAAAAAAAGAAGTGAATGGGTTCTTAACTGAGATTTTATCATGCGATATTATTTTGAAATCTAAGTTGTCCATCAAGTCAATTCAGTTCAGTGTTAGACTAGATCCCACTGGAAATTGCCTGGATTTGACGGCTGGACGGGAAGCTCACTTGAATCACGTGACCAATGATAACGTAATCAAAACATAAAAAAATCAAACTTTACAAAATGGCATCATGAATATCTCTAACCAGTGTCACTCGGCCCTCGGGATGATATAAGGATTCTACGATACACATCATACATTGAAATCTGTTCAGTCGTTTAGAAGTTATGGATGAATGAAGGAACTCACAAACATTTATGTATGTACATGAACCCTGCACTCAATACCCTACGTGATTGAGTAACAAAAATATCCACATATTTAAACTTCCACATCCTACTAATATTATAAATGTGAAAGTTTGTGGGTTTGGATGTTTGGATGTTTAGATGTTTGGATGTTTGTTCCTCAATCACGCAAAAACTACTGAACGGATTTGGTTGAAATTTGGCACACAGATGTAGATAGCCTGGATTAAAACATGGGATACTTTTTATCCCGATATTCCCACGGGAACGGGAACCACGCGGGTGAAACCGCGGGCGGCCGCTAGTTTATAATATTATTATAATTTGATAAGAGTAGGTAACAATATTATTCTCCGTTAGTTTAGAACAGGGTAAAACTTTATGTTGTACTGCTGTTAAACTGTTCGACAAAAGATTTTAAGCACCAATAAAATCTCGCGTCTTCGATACTTAGAAACACCACTCCAAGTAATAGCCTTACCAACTTCGGAAAATGTTCGTATACGTGTCATGATATAAAACTTGAATCTTTCTTTGAAATAAAATGTAAAGTACCAGACATAGAGGTCATATTTTAGTGCTACGTATAATTGTCAAAGATTCTTAATGCACTATACTTCCTACCTTGATCATCTTCACTTAAGGTGGTTTTACCACCGAAAGTGGCGCCCTCAGAGGTTTTTCATTTAATAAGTTGTTAATAGAAAATGACAAAACTTATCGTGAAGAATTTTTAGGGTCCATGGTCTAGTATTTTTAGAAGGTATCACTATATTGCCTCGTAGTCCTTCGTAAAAGTACTACTAGATAGTAAGTGTGTCAAAAACGGCCACTTTTAGCAGTTTTGCTATCTACTTCTAGCTGTGACTTCGAGCGAATGTAATGATACCGTTTAAAAAGACTATGGGCCCTAAAAATCCTCGTGAATTTTTATTACAATTGTGTATTAGAATTAGAATATTAAATAAAATTCACCTTAGGTCATACCGCCGCCGTCTTAATATCAGAAAAGATCCAAATCACGTTGCTACTACTGATATATAAGTCATTTTGTCAACGTGCTGTTTATTTAAATTCTTCAGCTTTCAGGATACTAAGGTTTTCTGTTCCAGTTTCTATAAGTCATGAAATGAAACTAATTATTGTATTCGCATTAAAATTGGGCAATTGAATCAAATTTACAGTAATAAATTAAATTGGAAAACATTAACTGTAAAAGCTATTTTGTTATAGACAGAAAAAAATAACCAAAGTATATTGCATTGCGCTTGTTTCGAAATCTAGGCAACTAATGGAACCAATTCTTTTAATTAACTGATTGTGATCTTAATCATGATTTTATCGTTTTTGTACTATCGTTTTTGTATATTTGTACTATCAATAAAATTGCATTAGTAGATTCTTACTTAATTAATCAAACGGGATTTTATTACGGCATAAATCTTTTATTATCAAGAATTAAATCTTGGAATGTGAATCAGCTATCTTAAACAAAAGGCCCACACTCGTTAGACTGCTTATTAAATTGTTAAACTAAAGTGAGTAAAAACAATAAGATTTATTATGAATTTAAAAGTCAGTAAGGGAGTGGTTAATTATGTAATTCGGAAAGGTTCTGAATTTGCGACCGCGCACCGGAGGAGACGCTCCGTGGGTAGGCCCCCGACAACATGGACCGACGATCTGGGAAGCTGTCACGGGAAGCCGCTTGATGCGGGCAGCGCTGGACCGATCGTCGTGGAGATCCTTGGGCTCCCCCAAGGATAAAAACAGCTTATTAACAACAGTGGGTGTTTTAATGTTTTACGGATATCTATAGACGTTTTGGTACTTTTCACAGCTGCTGCCATGGTCACAGGTTACTGACTACAGCAGTTGCAAAGATGTTGAAGCTTCGAGAAAATCAATTAAGAAAAGGCGGCAATCTCAAGTAAAATAAAAAGCAAATTTATAATAAAAGACGTAAACATTATTATATTATTATTATTATTATATTTATTTCAGACAATTACAGTCCATAGGGTTAGTAACAATAATCTTAAAGCTATGTTAGTTACATAAAAGATGATAAATTGGTATCATCGACCTGCACGTTTAACATGCAAGTCGATGAACCTGTGATACAGCGCCGAGTCCAACCTCTCGGCAATCATGACCAGAATTTTGTTGCTGCTCCCCCGCACTCGCTGCATTATTGACGCTGTTTTCTTGCGTATAATAGGGAATATGCATAAGTCACCGATTTTGATGAATTTGAGCTTGATCGCTGCGGACACTTATAAAAACATGATGTAAAAGGAAAAAAAATAAAAAAAATGTATTATTTTAGTTTTATCACACGATGAAATCAGGGAAAAATAACAATTTTATTTTTTTATTTTCGGATATAATGCACTTTACAGTCAGATAGAATATCGAATAAGAAACAATATTTTGTATGACACATATGTACTTAAACGCAAAATTTAGGGAGATAATTGAAGATTATTGGCTAACTCCATATTAAACGCGCCGAAACACACCTGAAACGTGATGTGTGACGTCACCATTTTGTATGGAGCGTTTTCGGCGGGTGCTGTTCCGCGCTAACTTCAAGTAACTATATCACGAGAAAAAAACGCAAGAGAAAAGTTTTAATATTACAGTTAATTTTCTCACGCATTATACTTTAGATTAAGATAAAAAAAAAAAATTATGCATATTCCCTATTGCGAAAAAGTCTTCTATGTGTGCGTCGGCAAACATACCTGAGGCACTGCAGTGGCGTGGGAGCTTCAACAAGGCCCTGAGAATATTATTATATTGTACCCTAAGGGCGTTATATGATTTTTGCGTAAAGGTGTTCCAAAGGCCACTGGTAACTTTATCTCATAAGTGTATCAATTCTATAGGTGGAAACATGCAAATCCTCTACTATACAGTTCTCAGATTACTCTTATAACATTACTTCGGGTTCAAAATAAATAGAAACACGCCATTCCTTTCAAACACCATTGAGTCCGTATACAATTGACGCCTTCATGAATTATTAAAACCGTTGAATTTCCCAATAGTGCCACAAAAAAAAGTAAAATGTCACCTCTTCGGCTTACTCCCTGAGGAGTGATAGTCGTAGAATAGAGCAAAGTGTGCGTCAGGCACTTACGTAAACTACGCTTAGAGAGTTCATTCGTAAAAATAGAACAAAGTAAATAGAAAAAAGTTCATCCTTGTACACTTTTTGTTATTTTGTTCAAATGTCAAAATAGAGCTCGGCGGTGAATTTAATACGACATAGAAATCTTTGCATGCGATAATCAAATTATGTCGGTAGGGACCACGTAGGGACAATTATACAACTTGTCACAAAATAACCCCTAATGCCCAATATGGTAGATAGGGACCAGCAAACTGAACAACCTTTATATTATGGGACAAACTCCGAAATCGCGAAAAAATCAGCTGTTTCATACATTTTCCTATTTTCGTCATTAATTTTTGTATGAAACAACAGATTTTTTTCTCGTTTTCTGAGTTGGTCCCATAGTAAAAGTTGTTCAGTTTGATAGTCCCTATCTATGTTTACCATATTCGGCATTTTGCAACACGTTGCTTAAAAATATCATTAGCATGTGTTTGGCAATTATACTTGTAATATATCGACTTAATTGTATTTGTGACCATTGTAATGATTGTGAAATAATTTTAAGGTGTGTACCTACATTTCTTCGCTTACATACTTGCCAAATAGAATTGCTTAACTGAATACATTTTACAAAATTGCACTTTTTATTTATTTTATGGCGCAAAAAAAAGAAACAATAATAAAATGTGAATTGGAATAAAATAAAGGAAAATCACACCTGAAAATATTTATATCCGAGAATGGATAATTTAAAACGCACAAAGTCGGAATAATAATGAAATGTCTTTAATAAAAGGTTAATTTGTAATGTGCTTGATTGTTGTTCACGTAATAATAATTGATGAACTTCATTGGTTAACTGATGATTGGCCGTTCATATGAAATATCCATTCGAAATATTTCATTGTAAATGTCGTGTCATTTCGAAAAAGAAGACGTGTAATTGGGTTAGTTAACTTTTCCAAAAATGTTGTGGATTAAATATTTTCTGGTAGCTTTTGGCTTTGGAGTCAGGAATAACCAATTGCGGGATTTTTATATTATCATTTTAATTTAAATAATAATTTAAAAATTCAATTTACAGCATAGTACAATAAATCACTATTATGGTTGTATGCGTAGGTAGTGCTTTTGCTCAAATAAAAAAGATGAAAATTTTGGCATTGGCAATGTCAATTAGTTGTCATGTCAGTCACAGTCCGCTAAAATAAATAAAATAACTCTTTTGTGAGTAAATTTGTAGATATACATATATTCACGTGATCATCACAAACGTATAAAGCTCTCTGAAGGCAATTCCTGTTTAATCCTCTGCATCACGTCTGTTTCAAAGGTATGGGAATTGTACAAAATTTGTTCTGCGGATGGTCACATCTATGTATATTTCAAACAAAACGAAACAAAGCACTGTTGGTACTTCATCGGCGTAATAAGCTGGATTATGGATTTCTTCAAGCTGATTCATTTCCCATAACTGAACAAGAAAAACACTAGAAAATCACAGTAAATAAGCTGAAAAACAAACAACAACATAAGGTCATGATTAATGATTACCAAAGTGTAAAATAATTGGATTACTCTTTGTCACCGTCTGTAAAATCTTGGTAAAATCTGTCCTGTCAATCAGTTTTTTTAATCAGTAAATGCAAGGGAACTTCGTGTTCAGCCGTTCGTTTAATATTTTATCGCGATAATAATTAAAAAAAATATTTGGTTAACAAGGTGAAATAAAAAAAATCATAATATTATTTTCTTTATTCTTCAAACTTGTGATAAAAAAAATATAAAACAAATATCTTCGAAAAACTTTACCAACCCAATTCAATAATTTCATTTATAATTATTGACATAGCTGAGGGCTTATTTTATTTCCAAAGGGTTGTTATTAAAATCATTAGTTTGTCCTTAAAAGTTTTCCTAGGTGCGATGTTGATGATGATGGTGAAAGATTAGCGAAAAACTTTGTCTTTCTTACAAAAATGTAAAAAAAGGAAATAGGCAATATTGATGTATCTTAGCCTATATAATTTGAATAAGTGAAATGCTAGCTTTCTTTGCAAGCCCTAAATTGTTTCTCTGAGGTCCTCAGTTCATTCTTATGCAGGCCACACACGCATTCAAATGTAAAAAAAAAACAAGAAAAAAAGGGCCGACGTATTGTGGCTTGCATTGTCTCGATCCTGCGATGTTTGACACTCCATACAAATATTGAACAAGACATACAACTTGCATACCAATGTCAAAAATACATAGAAAGTTTAATTATTATTGCATGTTGGTTCGGTATGTTACAGATATTATTATGTCAACATGTTTGTTAATTGATCGTGCTACGAATTTCAAAACCGTAACCTTCGTAGCAGGCATAACTCTTTGTAGTGTAGGTAACTTTTTCTCATATTATCACGAAACGTCAAACACCAAATTCGTGCAAAATCTCACAATCATAAATCTAAATCGTAACGTATGATATATATCCTACTAATATTTATAAATAAATGAGGAAATGTGTAAGGTTAGATGTTTGGATGTTTGTTCCTCAATCACGCAAAAACTACTGAACGGATTTGGTTGAAATTTGGCACACAGATAGTAGATAGCCTAGATTAAAACATAGGATACCCTATAAACATATTTTTATCCCGATATTCCCACGGGAACTGGAACCACGCGGGTGAAACCGCGGGCGGCCGCTAGTATGATATATATTAAACATCACATAAAAAAATAGGAAAAATAGTCTTTACAGACTTTACTAAAACCAAAAACAAAAGAATGCTTGCTACTAAACGCACTCGAAAGCTGAACATGACAAAAATGTATAATACGATTTTTTGTAGCAAAATTATGTGTGAACTTACTTTACTTTCTTAAAAAAGTTAACTCGAGAAACTGTTTTCGTTCTAGTGAAGATAATGCGCATGCTTTGGCACGTTCGAGGTATAGAAAGCGGTAATAATTGTAACTACTTGTAGGTTACAAGTAATTTGTTGTGAGGTGACACAGAAATTGTAATGTGTAACGAATTCACAACTTACCAACATATATTTTGCTGTTGTTTAGATTAGATTACTTTTGACTGGAAATTATAGTTGCATTTCTTATGCATGCCATACACCATCCTGCCGATCGTCTGGCATGATACTGCTGATTGGATCCAATCTGCAGTTTGTCCATATACACCACACACGACATTGTCCAATCGGCAGCGGTGTTCAGTTGAAGCCACGGAGTCACGAGTATATATAGTGTATAGTCACTACTTTTTTTTTCCTGTGGCAACACCGACGGCACCAGTTGTCAAATTTTGCTCCCGTATTTAAATTTGAAATATTTTAATTATTAGCATAATAATTGTGGCTAATTCCATTGAATCACGTAACATTTACGTATAAAATTAAGTGTAGTGAACACCAACAGTGAGTTGTTTGTGTATTTTGTGTGTTTTGTGACGTCGAACTACGGTCACTTTCACTTACCGGTATGACATGACATTGCATTTTTATCTGTAAATCATTGTTATCTCTTTCAAAGTAGTAATTTTTGTATGTGCTTTTAGTCTAATCTGTTCAGTTTATAACTAGTAAGGCTACATTTAAAGCCGATAGTGTAGTGTTATCATTTGGATAACCTCACTATAGTTGATTAAACAACCCCTTGGAATTACTTAGGTTTAACAAACACCTTTTTATTTTCACAATGTTGACCCGTAAGGCCGCATCTCGCCAGGAGGAGGCTAAACTCCATCAAACCCTACAGGAACTAAAGGCCACCAAGGAGTTGGTTAAGCAACTGCATTTGGAAAGAGATGAGAATGAAAAGGAATTGTTAGATGTGCTTCAAAGCAATACACAACTCAAAAAGGAAATGTCTGAGTTACATTTGTCACAACAGAATATGTTTGAGGAACGTAATAGGTTACAAACTTTAATCGATGGGTTCGACCAGTGCAGAGATGAGTATGAGAAGGCCCTCAGACTCATCTCTGGACTGGAAAAGCAGCTACATGACGCTAATAACCGTATTTATAAGTTAGAGTCAGAACAAAACCAAGCGGTAGTCACTCAGAACTTGAGTCTTTACGATGAGTTAGTCGGCTGTGACCCAAAACTTGTTTCTCCCTCACTTAACCATAAGCCAACAATCACAATTGATTTAACTTCTGAAGACTCAATTAATTGCACTATGAGTCAGGCAATGGTTGGTTGTAGTAGAAACAAGCTAAAGAAATATGTAAAAATTAACAAGTATATTTCAAAAACAAAAAAGTTACTAAATAAGCAGAAACACTTTTTCAAAAATATTAGTTACATTAGAGAGCGTAGACAACTAATTGAAAAGCTGGATACATGTCAAATTATAATCAATGAGAATAGACTGACATATGAAAATAACATTGCTATGTTAAATACTAAAATTCACTCATTACAGGAGTCATTATCCAGGATGACCCAAAATTATGACCGTTCCAAAAAAGAGATAGGGGAATATATACTGGCACTTAAATGTTTATCCACCCCCTCTCTGTCAGAAAACCATTCAAACCATAATGATAGCTCCTTAGCGTCAGGCCTAGATGCTCGGGACCATTTACAAGACCAAACAGTGTATGAGCCCTTAATCTCAGAACATGTAAATATTTTAGCAAGCACAAGTGAAAATAATTCCTTTGCCACTAACAAATGTTCAAACATTATGTTGTGTGATGAAATTGGAAAAGATTTAGGCTACTTATTCAATAATCAATTGGGAGAAAAAGTTTTAAATTATTGTATACCGGGTGCGACCCTACATGACATTATGAGAAAAGTAATAACTTTAAACTTAAATGAAAATACCAATTTAATTATATTAGTTGGTCAAAGAGGTAATGTAAACAAGAAGGATCTCATTTCATACTACAATAAGTTATGCAGTTTAAATATAAATAAATTTGTATTGTTTACACTACCTTACAGTGCTAGCTTGCCACAGGAAGAAAATAATATCAGATATAATTTGAATTTAACACTAAGCAATATGACTTATTATAATAGTCAGAGATGTCACATAATAGACATAAATAAATTAATATTTAATTTTAAATTGACAAAAGATAAATATTATCTTACAAATTATTTTAAAAGACAAGTAGCTTTAGCGCTATCATTTTATTTTAAACATTTAGCCAAGAACTTGGCTATCACTTCTGCTTCTATTGAGCAGAATAGTTTTGACATTTTGAATGTGACCTTGGAATCCGTTCCAAGTAATAATAATACAATTTTTACTCCTGCTCCTATTGAGCAAAAAATTGTTGACATTAAAAATAACACTTTGGCATTTGTCCCAAGTAATTCTTTTATTAGTAATTTAAATTACATAATAAGACAATAGAGGAAGTCTCTAGCCGTGTAATGACTAAGGAAAAGCCTAAATATTTAACTATAGTTCACCAAAACATTCAGGGCTTTTCTGGCAAAGAATTAGAGTTAGAACTTTTTTTAACTGAAAAAAATGTTAATATTTTATGTGTCACTGAGCACTGGCTTAAGGAATATGAATTAATTACAGGATTTCAATGTTATAAAATTGCTAGTTCATTCAGTAGGAAATCCACCACTAGAGGGGGATCTTTGATAATTTTGCAAAACAATATGAATTTTAAGGAACGAAAAGATGTGATATCCCTCTCTATTGAACAACACGTTGAACTGTCATGTGTGGAATTAGATCAGTTGATAATGATTTGTGTGTATCGCCCACCAACTGGTAACTACCCTCAATTTGAGTCCGCTATGGAGGACGCTCTAAAATTAGTCATCAAAAAGAATAAAAAAATTGTGGTGTGCGGTGATTTTAACGTAGACATCTTAAAGCCGTCCTCAATTGCAAGTAGGTTTCTGAATTTGTTTAAGTCCTTCAATTTAGCAAACACCTTTTGTGAACCTACAAGAATCACTGCTACATCTAAAACTTGCCTAGACAATATTTTTAGCAACTGTAATGTACTTGATAAAGAAATAATAAATTGTATTCGTTCTGACCATAGCGGACAAATAGCTTCCCTTGAGCACCATCATGTTCCTCATCAGTGTAATATAATTTGCAGACCTCTAACTAAAAATAAATTGGAAAATTTTCATAATAATGTCACTGCCAAAACTCTTTGCTTACCTAGTAATGATAATCCCAATACTCATTATGATGATTTATTTAATTTAATTAAAGTAGAATTTGATAAAACATTTAAGCAAAGATCTATTAAATCCAAAGACTTTAAAAAGAAATTTAGTGATTGGGCAACACCAGGCATATATGTTAGCAGAAATAAGTTGTTTGAATTATATGGTCAGAAAACAATTTCAAATGATCCCGAATTTCATGAATATGTAAGAAACTATTCAAAAATGTTTAATAAAGTATGTACTTTAGCAAAAGCAAAATGTATATCTACAATAATTCATCAGTCAGATAATAAAATAAGAGCCACTTGGAATATTATAAATAAAGAGACTGGGAAAACTAAAAATAATGACCGTGAATACTCATTAGTATCAGACAATAAAATTATTGAGTCAGATGAAGGAGTGGCAACAATTTTTCAAGATTTCTTTTCTAAAATACCTATTGCAACTACCAGTAATTTAAATTCATCTCCAAAAATTGCTGTCTCCCTCTTGGAATCATGTGTTGATAAGTGCAATAATGTATTTAAATTTAGACATATCAATAGTGATACCATTCTTAAAACATTTAATTCAATAAATATAAAAAAGACTGAAGATCTCTGGGGCATTTCAACTCACATAATTAAGTCTATAATAACGACCATTGCTCCCCATCTTGCTTTTATTTTCAATAAGTGTGTTGATGAAGGGATATTTCCAAACTTAATGAAATATAGTAAAATCATCCCTCTTTTTAAATCTGGGGACAAAAGCGATCCCGCTAACTTTAGACCTATTTCCATTTTGCCAGCACTAAGCAAAATTTTTGAAAAGATCATTTATGATCAATTATTAGCACATTTTCTTATCAACAAACTACTTCACGAAAAACAATTTGGTTTTACTCGTGGTAGATGCACAACTGATGCTGGAATTGCACTTCTCAAACACGTCTTTGAAGCATGGGAGAGTAAACAAGATGCAATTGGTATATTTTGTGATCTCTCTAAAGCATTTGATTGTGTCAGTCACAGTACTTTATTAGATAAATTGGAACATTATGGTGTAACAAAAAATGCAATAAGCCTTATGCAATCGTATCTGTCGGCGAGAACCCAAAAAGTTGTTGTAAATAAAACAGAATCCTATGAAGCACCCATTACCATGGGCGTGCCGCAGGGATCGATATTGGGTCCATTGCTTTTTCTTATTTATATTAATGACCTTCCTTACTATACTAAAAACTTATGTGAAATAGTACTGTTTGCTGATGATACTTCTTTAATTTTTAAAGTTGATAGAGGATGTAACTGCAGTGACGATGTAAACAGCACTCTTTCCAAGGTGATGCATTGGTTTACTATTAATAATCTGAAGCTTAACTCTAGTAAAACTAAATGTGTAAAATTTTCACTTCCTAATGTGAGGCAGGTTCATATGACTATACATGTAAATGGCGAAGCAGTCGAATTTGTTGACTCAACAAAATTTTTAGGTATTACTATAGACTCGCGGTTGCAATGGGACCCTCATATCGATATCCTGTCAAGCAGACTTAGCTCTGCTGCCTTTGCAGTTAAGAAAATAAGGCTTCTGACCGACATTGAAACAGCAAGATTGGTTTACTTCAGTTATTTTCATAGTATCATGACCTACGGTTTGTTGTTGTGGGGCTCAGCTGCTAATATTAATAACATATTCATCTTACAAAAAAGGGCAGTGCGCGCTATATACAACTTACGGTCTAGAGATACTCTTCGTGACCTATTTAAAGAAATTAAAATATTAACGGTAGCTTCCCAATACATCTATGAAAATATAATGTATGTAAAGAAAAATTTAGATAGCTTTGTAAAAAATAGTAATGTTCATAAACTCAATACAAGAAACAAGAACAAACTTGCTGTTCCAAGGCGCAGACTGCATAAAACCGGAAGCTCTTTTTTGTGTAGATGTATTACCTTTTATAATAAGATACCAGAACAAGTCACAGAACTGCCCTTGGAAAAATTTAAAAATACTGTTAAATCCAATTTAATGAGTAAAGGTTATTACACTGTTGACGATTATTTGAAGGATAAAAAGGCATGGGCTTAGCTTTTGCATTGTTAATTATTACTCTAATACCTCAGTATTGATTAGAAAAAGTCCGGGGTTCTTTCATAGGTCTAGATAAAAGTCCTTTAATTAAACTCGAATCGTGATTTTCTTTTCTAAGTATAAAATTGTGAGAAGTATCCTACCTACTTAAAAACGTACTTCTGGCTTCTTGACTCGACGACTTGATATGGGTAGCTTTAGTATGTCATGCTCACTTCGAACATTTCTGCGGTGGTGTCGTGTGAGGCGGGTCGTTACGTTCCCTCAAATATGGTTGAGCGAAGCGATGGCTGGTTCATGCGTCATGCTCGTGAACGGGTGCTGCCAGTGGGAATGGGTCTGCTTCTGTCTGCTTGTATTAAGGGCGTCGTATAACTCGTATATAAAAGATCTGTTTTATATTGTCTGTATGTATGGCACTTCTTACTCAAAAAATATAATTCTTAATAGCTTACCTTGTTTTGATTTATTTAATTGCAATATTTTTACTTTCTATAGTCAGTAGTTTAGTGAAAGACCTATGAAAAGCTTTTGGATATAAATTTTCAATTCGATGCCTTAACATAGGTAGTCTTAGTATGTCATGCTCTCTTTAATCATTTCTGCGGTGGTGTCGTATGAGGCTCAAATATGGTTGAGCGAAGAGATGGCTGGTTCATGCGTCATGTTCGGGAACTGGTGCTGCCAGTGGGAATGGGTCTGCTTCTGACTACCTATCTTAATGCATATTGAATTGTATGTTTTTCTTTTATTTTTATTTATTGTAACAGCCTAGACTGAATAACAAGTTCAAACTTTGAATTTAGCTTAAAATCTGTAAATTGATTAAGAAATTTGAAACTCATTAAGAAATGAGCTAATTCAATAATGTTATTTATTTGTTAATCTTTGTTAATATCAAGTCTGGAAACGATATACATATTTGTAAATATCGTTCCATCTGATTGATAAAGCTGACAAGTTTTTTGCGCCCATTTTTCTTGTCAGTTAAAAGACGTCATAATGGGTGGCAGGGTAAAAGAATTGACGATTTAAAAATGCTTATTATGTGAGCTTATTTAAATAAAATATATTTCACTTTCACTTTCACTTTCACTTTCACTTTCACTTTCACTAGATCCCACTGGAAAGTGCCTGGATTGGACGGCTGGACGGGAAGCTCACTTGAATCACGTGACCAATGATCAAAACGTAAAAAAATAAAACTTTACAAAATGGCATCATGAAAATCTCTAACCAGTGTCACTCGGCCCTCGGGATGATATAAGGATTCTACGATACACAATATCATACATTGAAATCTGTTCAGTCGTTTAGAAGTTATGGATGAATGAAGGAACTCACAAACATTTATGTATGTACATGAACCCTGCACTCAATACACGACGTAATTGAGTTACAAAAATATTTAAACTTTCACATTTATAATATTAGGACTGATTTTTCAATGCCCAGATAAAGCTTTATTCGTTAAACTCAGTTTTTGGTACTATTTTGGCAAGAAAACGGCAACGCAATGTTAGAAATTTCAAAAATCCAAGATGGCGGCCAACTTTTTTGTTTGGGGTTCGATTTCGATGAAACTCGGTTTTTGGTACTTTTATGACAAGAAAACAGCAACGCAATGTTAAAAATATTAAAAATCCAAGATGGCAGCCAACTTTTTTTGTTTATGGTCCAATTTCGATAAAACTCGGTTTTAGGTACTATTTTGGCAAGAAAACAGCAACGCAATGTAAGAAATATAAAAAATCCAAGATGGCAGCCAATTTTTTTGTTTGAAGTCTGATTTCGATGAAACTTGGGTTTTGGTACTTTTTCGACTAGAAAACAGCAACGCAGTGTTAAAAATATTGAAAAATCCAAGATAGCGGCCAAAAACCGAGTTTCATCGAAATCAGACCCCCAAAAAAAAAGTTGGCCTCCATCTTGGATTTTTGAAATTTCTAACATCGCGTTGCCGTTTTCGTGCCAAAATAGTACCAAAAACTGAATTTCATCTACATCGGCCCGCAAACAATAAAGATAGCCGCCATTTTGGTATTTTTTTAACATTGCGTTGCTGTTTTCGTGTCAAAAAAGTACCAAAAACCGAGTTTCATCGAAATCAGACTTCAAACAAAAAAGTTGGCCGCTATCTTTTATCTATATATATAAAATTCAAAGTCCTGACTGACTGACTGAGTGAGATATCAACGCACAGCCCAAACCGCTGGACCTAGAGACTTGAAATTTTGCACACAGATACCTTATACAGTGTAGGCATCCACTAAGGAAGGATTTTTGAAAATTCTATCCCTAAGCGGATGAAATAAGGGATGAAAGTTTATATGAAAGTCCCTCAGTTTTAAAGCAAGGATCTTTAAATTTTGTGTTTAGGCTGATGATTAAAAATAAATAAATACGTTTCTCAGCGTTTTTCAAAATTCAACCCCCGAAGGGGTGAAAAGGGGGGATGAAGTTGTGTTTTGAAGATAATCCTTTATTTTTGAAGTGAAAATCGCTAAATTTGTAATTTAGGTGGAAATCTAACGCAACGTATATTGTTATTGATAGAATTTCAAACCCTATGGGGATGAAATGGGGGTACAATGGGGTAAATAAACCTAAAAATAGATATGGATGTCGTTATTGGGGTTTTCTGGGATGACGATTGCGAAAATAACATTTGTTTTGAAGTCCAACACGGTGGACATGATTTAGTTCGTAAAGGGGTGAAAATGGGGTTCAAATTTTATATGGAAAAATAATATAAAATAGACAGCACAACTTTAAACTTCGTAGGAGCACGTCTAAAAATAAATAGACAAACATATATTTTGTAATTTTAAAAATCAACCCCTTAAGGTAAATGGGTAAGTAAACATAAAAAACGATATGGATGTCGTTCTTGAGGTTTTATGGGATGGTGATTGCGAAAATGACATTTATTTTGGGAGTGGGAACGGGAACCAAGGACCAGAACCCAATTCTGATTATTGTAATAAACTAGCTTCCGCCCGCGACTTCGTCCGCGTGGAAATTAGTGAAAATCCTTAGGGAACCTTCAACCAGGTTCCGACCAGCCGTTTTTACGCGATTAGGCGGGTCCCCACCAAGCGAGCAGCCTCGTGCGAGGCCCGCCACACGCGGCAAACGTCTTGCCTCGCGAGGCATCGCGCTTGGTGGGGACCCGCCTAATCGCGTAAAAACGGCTGGTCGGAACCTGGTTGAAGGTTCCCTAAGGATTTTCACTAATTTCCACGCGGACGAAGTCGCGGGCGGAAGCTAGTTTTTTATATTTCTAATATTGCGTTGCTGTTTTCTTGCCAAAATGGTACCAAAAACCAAGTTTCATCGAAATCAGACCACAAACAAAAAAGTTGGCCTCCATCTTGAATTTTTTTATATTTCTAACATTTCGTTGCTGTTTTCTTGACCAAATAGTACCAAAAACTGAGTTTCATCTAAATCGGCCCGCTAACAACAAAGTTGGCCGCCATCTACGATTTTTAAATATTTTTAACATTGCATTGCTGTTTTCTTGACCAAAAAGTACCGAAAACCGAGTTTCATCTAAATCGGACCACAAACAACAAAGATGGCCGCCAATTTGGATTTATAATTTTTTTAACAATGCGTTGCTATTTTCTTATCAAAATAGTACCAAAAACCGAGTTTCATCGAAATCAGACCACAAAAAAAAATTTGGCCGCTATCTTGGATTTTTTAATATTTTTAACAATGCGTTGCTGTTTTCTTATCAAAATAGTACCAAAAACTGAGTTTCATCGAAATCGGACCACAAACAAAAAAGTTGGCCGCCATCTTGTTTTTTTATATTTTTAACATTACCTTGCTGTTTTCTTCTCAAAATAGTGCCCCAAACCAAGTTTTATCGAAATCGGCTCACAAACAACAAAGTTAAAACAACATTATATAGGTACCTAACAAAAAACTTGTTCTTTGATAATGGGCGAATTCTGCCAGGCAAATCTTTGAGTCATCGATCGCCATAGAGTAATTTTTAACCATGGAAAGTAATTTGTATAGAATGTTCAATATTTTCCTTTCCATGGTTAAAATTTATTCTATGGCGATCGATGACTCAAAGATTTGTCTGACAGAATGCGCCCAATGTACGTTATAAAAGTTCATGGAAAAAAGGTTTGTGATATCTGACATGGGGGAAGTGCGCCATATGTTTCACTTCCCCCGTCATGACTGTTTCACTTCCCCTTTTTAGCTCTTTTAGATGTTAAGATTTTCAGATTATGATAACTCAATTTCATGAAGGATTTATCTAAAATAGACGTTGGATCATGTAAGATAATACTTTACGTGCAATACGTTCCATAATAAAAATTTTAATTACTCTTTAATTTTGCTTGTATGATTGCCAAAATGTTCCCGCCTATCACTCATGTTTTGCGTTTTGACATCTAATGAATTTCTTTTTGGTTTACTAGCTAGTTTAATGATCGCAGCGATATCTGTGTTGTGTCAAGGGAAGTAATTCGTCATTCCTGCTTCATCGACACATCGCTACGAGAATAAACTACGATAGTTTCTTAGATATGGTTGGGTTTTTCACTTACCCCGGTGTTTCACTTACCCCACCTGACTATATATTATTTCATTTACAATCGAATTGAGAAACTTCTTCTTTTTTGAAGTTGGATAAAAAAGAAAATCATACGATCAATCGCCCACTGCCATACACGGTCCAATTGGCATGATCCAGCCAAAAGAATTGAATTTTGATTCGATCTGTCCTGCCGATCCACGGCCACACACGGTCAGTTCGATTGGATCCAATATGCAGTGTCATGCCAATTGGACAATTGAATTGATGGTGTATGGCCTGCATCACTGAAAAGTTTTTGTAAAAAATGCAACTATAAGTAAAAAAAAAAATACTTTAATTTTCAGCATTTTCTTTAATTTTTCTTTTCGCTTCGATCATTAATGTATTTCTCTCTCCTCATTTTACTCTTATCATAATATTTGTCATTGAGTCATTGAGACTGTCAACGGAATGGCGAGACTGTCAACGGAACGTCAAACTGTAAATACACTGTGCGAGTTTTTATCCTATAAAGCTTTTATTTCGTTGTTATAACTTACCATACTGTGATTGTCTAAGTGGTCTTGTGACGGTGAAGCTGTGCAAGTGTTGTTTTTACCGGAATCACTGGATTAGATAAGATATTCACTAAAACATATCAGCTGATTTCAAGTTTTTACTGTTTACAAGGGTAACTTGTGAATTTGCTGCAGTCAACTGCCTTCACAATTTGTTTAAATTTCACGCCATCCTGTGGTGAGTGGCAGCATTACACCCACGCGCTTGACCAGTGACATCTAGCGGCAGAGTCCAATATCAGGCGGACCCATCAGCGAGTGCGCACGGAAAGCATAGCAGCGCCATCTGCCGTACAGTAGTGGAGTCATCATACTACTATTTGACTTCTGATAGAACCATCCATAATGGCAAACTGTGGAGCATGCGGCAAATTTCTGTCGCCGGCAGGTGCCGTCAGCTGTAGTAGCTGTCCAGCAAAATATCATAGGGCTTGTCTTGCTATAACGGATAAAGCCCAGATAAGCAAAGAATGGCTATGCCCTAATTGCAAGAAAAATGTTCGAAGGGGTCATACACCTGTAAAAGGGATGTGCGAGGAAACCGAACTCGAGGAAAAAGCGTGTGAGGCCGACGGTAAACTTTCGACGGAGATGCAGCGTGACATCGTGCCCGAAGCTGCCAGTTTAAAGGAGTTTCAGCGACTCTTTGCCGAACTCACGGTCGAAATGAAGAAACTTCGTCAAGAAATGGCGCAGACACGAAATACATTGATCACAGTCACGTCGCGCCTGGACGGCTTCGAGCAGAGGCTTGAAGTTCTTGAGCGGCGTGAATCAGATACTGACAGCGGTAAGATAGTCGAGCTTGAGACAACTATAGCTGAGCTGAAACTAGATCTGAACGATCGTGACCAGGAAGCGCTGCTAGCGGACCTAGAGATCGGCCATCTCCCCGAAGAAAAAGGTGAAAACACCTTTCACGCCGTTGCTGTGCTTGCCGGGCGGCTGGCTGTGACTTTGGAGGAGCGGGATGTGGTATTCGCGGAGCGCGTAGGCGCACCGCCAGCCGAGGCGGGGGGCCGCCCGCGTCGTGTCGTGGTGCGCCTTGCGCGCCGTCATCTGCGCGACGAGCTGCTGCGCGCCGCGCGCGTGCGCCGCGCTGGCATGCGCGCCGAGGGCGCCCCGCGCGTATTCATTAATGAACGTCTGACACGCCCAAACAGACAGCTCTTCCACCGCGTACGGGAAGAATGCCGCAGACTTCAGTGGCGATACACCTGGACGCGGCGGGGCCGTATCTTCGCTCGGCAGAGAGATGGCAGTCCTGTTTTCCATTTTCGGTCTGAGGGGGATCTCACTAAGGCATTTGGGCCACCGGCAGCAAAAAACTAGCTTCGTCCACCTGTAAACGGAACTTAAGTTCAATTTATTATGGTTTATACTTTGTGCGTCTATTATTGCATGTATCTTTTCTATCACAACATAATATTTACCTTCATACATGCCATTCATATAGTGTGTTATCAATGTTATCATACTTGATATCTATAGCAGTGAAAAGTCTGTTTCTCACTTATAATAGTCATGTTACAACCTTTGAGCCACATAATTACCTTCCTATATGCCATTTATACCTTGTGTTATTATACTTGTTATCTATAACAATGCAAAGTGTGCTTCTCACTCATATTAGTTGTGTGTTATTATGCTTGTCATCTATAACGGTGGAAAGTCTGCTTCTCTCTCATAATAGTTATGTGACATCCTTTGAATTGCTCATCTATAACCAATTTATCGTTATTGCTAATGAGACTGTTATTTTCAAAAGGACTGGGTTATATAATGAAAATACAAAAATGAAGAATTACTATACTTCCTGGGTTACTATGATACATGATATATCTGCTTTATTTTGTAAATTGTACTTTTCATCACACTATGTTATTATAACTTACTTAAATTATTTAAACATTATATTTTATATCTATTTTAGCTATAGTATTAATTACAATTATCTTGATAACATGAACACTACTTATTTACAACAGATATCAATTTTATTTACATTATATTTACAATTTATTATGGGCATTAATGACATGGCAATGAAACAATGCATCATTACTAATAAACTACTTAGATTCTTATTTCAATGCCTTGTCTAAAGAACCTCAAGGTTGGTTTCTTTAATGCGGGTTCACTTTGCACAAAGCAGGATGAGTTCATTATGGCTGTGGAGGAGCTATCCCTTGATATATTGGCAATAAATGAGACGTGGCTGAGGGCAGGACAGGATGACTTGGCTCCTAATCTACCTGGTTACCGGCTGCGCCATTCTCCGAGACCTGACCAGGTGAAGGGAGGTCGTGGCGGTGGGGTGGGTTTTTACATACGGAGGGGTATAAATGCTCGCTTATGTCCTCACCCCCCAACGTTGACTGTGGAACAGATGTGGCTGAGTATACGCATGTGTGGTAGGTCATTTTTGGTCGGAACCGCTTACAGACCCCCATGGCTGGATATAAACACTTTCTTTGATGCAGTTACTAGCTCTATAGTCTCTTTTCCTAAATGTGATGGCCTTATTCTGCTAGGTGATTTTAACATAAACCTTCTGGAGCCTACTAATAGTAAGTATAAACTGTTCCTTGATTTTACCCAGACTATGAACCTTACACAATTAGTGGAAGAACCAACTCACTTCACTGATCATGGAGGCAGTCTCATTGATGTGATCTGTACCGACATCAGGGCCCTACGGGTTAATGTTAAACACACTCCTGACCTAGGACGACATGCCATGCTGACGGCTGAATTCAAGATAAAAAAAGAGCGCCCTGATCCACACTGGGTTACATACAGAGCTCTCAAGGATATAGACCACAACCAATTCAATAAGGATTTAGATACTGTTAAGTGGGAGTACATTGGTGGTTTGGACAGTGTTGATGCATCAGCCGAGGCCTTCACAGACTGCATCAAGCTGCTATTCGACTTACATGCCCCTGTTAAGAGGAAAAAGTTTAAGTATCCACCCCATCCCTGGATAACGGATACTGTAAAGGTTATGAAGGGCATCAGGGACCAATACCATGCCAAGTCAAAAAAAAGTACATCTGAAGTCCATAAAAATCATTATAAATTTATGAAACATCTTGTAATAACTGCTATAGAAAACGAAAAAAAATGTTTCTTCAATGTGCATATTAATAATAATATAAAAAACTCTAAAAAATTATGGTCTACCTTAAAAAACACAGTATTACCAAAAAATAAGAATATGAATGAACTACCATTATGCTTTGATGACCCTGATGTAATAAATGCACATTTTCTTAATATTCCCAGCAAGGATAGTGTCTCCATATCTGAGCTGACATACTTGGAACACCACAGATATGGTACGGGCACCTTTTCCTTTCACGAAGTCAGCGAAGATGAGATTATGAAAGTAGTCATGGGGCTGAAGTCTAATGCTCAGGGGGATGATGGTGTTACACTGGACATGTTGCTTTTGACTTTGCCGAAATCTTTGTCCACTATAACATCCTTGGTGAACAAGTCATTAAAGGAAGGCAAATTCCCAGAGATCTGGAAGAGGGCTGTGGTAAAGCCACTACCAAAAGTAAGTAACCCGGCCTCTGTAAAAGACCTTAGACCTATCAGTATTTTACCATGCGTCTCAAAGATCCTGGAAAGGGTAGTCTGTAATCAGCTCACCCAGTATCTTGATGATCAAGGCATTCTTCCTCAGGTTCAGTCGGGGTTTAGGAGGGGATTCGGCACTGCGACTGCCCTGGCTGATGTGGTCGACAACCTTCTTGCTGCTCAGGACCTTGGAAATATCAGCGCTTTAGTGTTATTGGATTTCTCGCGGGCATTTGATTCCATTAACACAACAATTCTTTTGTCTAAACTAGCATATTATGGAATCGATGCCCAAGCCGTCAGATGGTTTCATAGTTACTTGAGCCAAAGACAGCAGTATGTGGAGCTCAGGAAATGCGGTGATAAGCTTATGTCAGCACCCCTTCCTGTGACACGTGGCGTGCCCCAGGGATCAATTTTGGGTCCTATCCTCTATGCACTTTACAGCGCTGACATAACAAAATGTATACATCACTGCCAGTACCACATATATGCTGATGACTTACAGTTGTACTTGTCATTTAACCCATCAGATCAGGTCAGCGCAGTAAACAAGATAAACGAGGATCTGGCATGCATCTCTGCCTGGTGTCGGTCAAACTGCCTTGTCCTCAACCCGTCAAAATCAAAGTTCATGCTAATTGGTTCTAAACGAACACTCGTTAAAATAAATGATAACAATACACCCATGAAAATCAGTATTGATGGAGAATCCATAGAACAGGTGGAGGTAGCCAGAAATTTAGGGTTAGTTTTTGACAGTCAACTTAATTTTGAGAACCATATTATAGAATGTGTTCGTAATTGCTTTTACCGCTTAAAGTTATTATATAGAATTAGACCATACTTGTGTGAAAAGGTTAGAATCCAGTTGTGTGAGTCACTTATCCTGTCGAAACTTAACTATTGTGATGTAGTCTATGGTCCACGCCTACTTTCCAGAACATCTAAATTGATACAAAGGGTGCAGAATGCATGTGCTCGTTTCTGCTTCCGTATCCCACCTAGGTCACATGTTACTCCGTTTCTCATTACTGCCAACTTATTGAAAATGGAAGCCCGCAGGAAACTACATCTGGCTACTTTGATGTTCGGCATAATAAATACAGGAAAACCACCATACCTCTACAACAAACTGACATGGGCACAGAGGTCTGACAGACCCCCGAGACGGGCTTGCACTCCTGTATTCTCAACTCCTCTACATCGTACTACAGCCTTCCGGGGTTCATTTAGGTTTGCCGCCACACGCTGTTGGAACGATATCCCGCCTCCAACGCGTGATCTAAGAACAATAAATACATTTAAAAAACACTACAAACAGTATCTTCTTGACAACCAACACTCTCAATTTTTACTTACCAGCTGATATAACACAACATGCGTGGTGGCGGGATGCATCTGGCTTCCAGCCAAAACAGTACCACATGGACAAACGTGGCATACACCACGTGGCAAGCTTACATGGCACGAGAACGAACGACGTGACGACACATACATAACACCAATAAATGAATAAAAGTCATAAAATCTTAAGGTAGTAATGAAAAGAGAAGAAATGCAGTGAATATACACCACACCACTGCCGTAGCTGCACACTTATACAGTTAAACAACTCAAAACTGTCACTGTCACATGAATGTCACTTCATTACATCCTCTGTGAGTGGGGCGAAGGATACAATACTTTCAGCCTCACTCACGTTGTTTTGTAATTTTAATTAAGTATTTATATTTATCTTTTGAACTGTGTTCGTGATGAAAGGTGCAACATGATATTGTAACATGATTTCTTTTTTTTTTTCTTTTATACTATCTGTTACAGCCAGGCCCTGTCAGAATAGCAGCGTGCCGTGACGTTACCCTAACGTCACGGCATTCATACGCTGAGGCAGGGACCTTTTATTAATCTCTTTGTTTTGTCTTGTTTTAATTTACTTTATTTTAATTTAGTTTTTAATTTAGTGTTTAAGTATTTTGATCATTCTCTGTGAGGTTAGTAATAAATTATTTTCTATTCTATTCTATTCTATTCTATTCATAATCCGCATTCACATTTTTCACACCGATTCCCAACTTTTCTTTTTTTTATCTTATGGCGTGGTCACCGTGACATGTTATTTTTATACGATACTTTGATTGATTAGGGGGGCTTATATGGAAATGCTCGCTTATATCTTCTCCCTTCCTTTACTCAACTCACTTCCTATTCACATTTTTTTTTACAGTCTCCTTTCACACATAATTTGTTTACATGGTTCATCTTAGTTTTATTTTTCATGTAGCAGACTAGAAGTAAAAACAGAAGAGGATGTTTATTAGGTGTAATCTTTATAGATATTGTTATAATGTCGTTCAATTTCATGGAACGTGAATTCGATTTATATTTCTGTTCCACGAATCGACAGTCTTGTTATATCGTTATTGTTTCTAGTACAAGTCATTCTTACTGTTTTCCTTGAATATGCAAATAAGTTCTTGCGAGAACACAAAGCGATAAAATGACAAAAACGGAAATCTTGAGAATCATTAAATTAATTTTCTAAATAATAAGTATTATCTTAATACTCATTTGACACAATCATAAAGCTCTACCAGAATCAAATTTTTAAATTAGGCAGGATAGCTAAATGTTTGCACCAAACGACAGCCTGTCAATTCTGTAACCAAACTCGAACCTCACTTCGAATCTCATTTCACTGCGTTGGAATTTTAAATCATATACGATAAAAAAAGGCTGTTTTAATCACAAAAAAAAATAGATGGCTACGGTAGTTACCTAAAACCTTTTGGAATCGGTAAAATTAATAAATAAAAAATAAAAAAAAAACATTTGAGAATGGCGTTGTACAGTCGCCATTTTTTTTTCTTAAAAACAATATAGCCAGTGTCACTCGGGATGCTGTAAGGATTCTAACGATACCCCATTTATCCAAATCAGTTCAGGCATTTAGAAGTTATGGTCGAATAAAGAAACTCACATACCCACAAACATACATGAACCCTGAACACATATACACTCTTTTTGCTTTGGGCAGTCGTGTAATAATAAAAATTGCTTATATTTAGCCAACTTCCAATAACAAATTCACGCGAAGTGAAGTGAGATTCGAAGTGACAGTTACAGACGATCAAAAAACCAAAAAATATTTAACGTTTCAACATACCTATGTATCTTACAAAATTACAAAGAGGTAGTCATAACACAATATAACGGAAATTAAAGAATTTCCTACTAAAATTTGAGCTACAAAGTATGCAAAGCTTACTGAACCTAACATCTCGCCAGTACAAACACATTTTAAATATTAAAAACTCCTAATTTTATTACAAACCGCTCCAAGTCCATGTGAAATGCGAGTACGTGAATTTTATAATGCGGTGGGTCCACCGCACTAATAATTTACGCTCGGGCTTAGGCCACAAAATAGAAATTTTGCAGAACAGTCGCTCGGAATGTATATGTAGTTTTCTGTGCACGCATACATAGACATTTCGTACAGGCAATCTCAGACCAACCCAGACAATTTTCAATACTGTAGCCGTTAGCAAGGAGTTCCTAGCGCAACCAAACAAATAACGGTAGCATTTTCGAGTACGGCCAAGGTGGACCTTCTGTTTAAAATACTCAGACTTTTTTATTTTGTGCTTAAGTTGCAGTTACTGCCGCAAAACAACGCGCTTCATTTGTTACGAATGTTTTTTTTTACACAATTTTTTAACCTGTCTTGTGGTTTTGTTACACGACTTATTGCATCTTCTTTTGTTTTTTGTGCCTGTCATGCTTTTAGTGAAGTTTGAATTTTTTCTTTTGAAGTAATTAAAGCACCCATCGCGCTAATTCTGAACGATAAAACTAAATTCGTTACGTTGTCATTTAGGTTATACAATTGGGTGTCCCTAGACTCGCCTAAAGTCATTGGTCCTAATTTCATTTGGCCGGATTTCTTTGGCCTAAACTCCTTACGTACAATTATTGTTTGGCCTAATAGATTTTTTCGCATCTTTGTCGTTTCGCCTAAACGTTAAATTCCCTAATTATCAAAACGACTAATGTTAATTGTCCTAAAATTTATTAGCATACATATCTTTTGACACAATAATGACTACGCCGAAGTATTGTTAACCCTAATATTGTCTTGCATACATAATTTTTGGCATAACAATATTGTATTGCATTCAAGTTGGTGACAGAAAAAAATCGTCAAAAAACGGGCCTGAGGCCCCCCGCTATAAAGAAAAACTTTTTGCGAACACCATTACGTTAGGTTAGGTTAGGGTTTTGAAAACTTTTATAATGCTTGCATGCATGCATGCTGCATGCTTACATGATTTTATGCATGCATGCTTTTTTTGCATGCTTGTTCACTTGCTCGCTTGCATGCCTGTATGCTTGCTTGCATGTTTGCTTGCAAAATGCTTGCCGGGGGGTGCAGGGGGCCCTCCGCTATAAAGAAAAACTCTTAATGCGAAGACCATTAGGTTAGGTTAGGTTAGTGTTTTGACCACTTGCAGCGGAGCGAGCGAAGCAAGCGGAGCTCCCTAATGCTTGCATGCATGCTGCACGCTTGCATGCGTGCTGCACGCTTGCTTGCATGCTGCTTGCTTGCTTGCATGCTGCTTGCATGCTGCTTGCATGCTGCTAGCTTGCTTGCATGCTTGCATGCTTGCATGCTTGCATGCTTGCTTGCATGCTGCATGCTTGCTTAAATGCTGCATGCTTGCTTGCATGCTGCTTGCTTGTTTGCATGCATGCATTCCTTGCTTTTGATTGCATGCATGCATATCTGCTCTTGCTTTCATGCAAGTATGCATTCCTTGCTTTTGATTGCATGCATGCATATCTGCTCTTGCTTTCATGCAAGTATGCATGGCCTGGTTTGCATGCATGCATGCGTGCCATGCAAGCATGCTATTTGATCTTGACTGTACTTATGATGTCATGTTTGCTTGTGTGCATACTTGCTTGCTTGCTTGTATGCTTGCATTCTTGAGTGTGATAGGCAATTAAAAAGACAACGACAGGTTTATCTGCTCATTCTTTATTTTTAATTACTTACCAAAAACATAATTTTTCGTAATTTAAATCATGTGCAATTGTTGTTAATTGTTGGTAAAATTGTTCAAAAGTGTTTAGTGAAATTGAGTAATTTTCAATTTACAAGTAGTAAACAATACCGATTAAAAACGATTATTCCTATAATGATTAAGGGAAGTAAACATTCGGCAAAAAAAATATTAGGCGTTACACAATTGTGCGAATCGTTATTTAGTACTTTTAAACATTAGGGATTATGAATAGTTATGCTTAATGATGAATTTAGGAAGTAAACATGCGGCGAAAAAATTTTAGGCGAAGTGAAAATAGGCCAAACAAATTTAGGTCAAATGAAAATTGTGCAAAAAGTTTTTAGGCCAATAAGTAGTGTGCCAAAGACAGTTAGGACAAAAAAAATTAGGCATTCCAATATATACCCTATACAATTACCTCAAAATCTTTGGAATTCTCATTGAAATTGTCCAAGATTGGCATCCTAGGCTCCCTAGGCAAAGCTTTCAACAATTTTAACAAAACTTAAGTGAGTACTTTTCTGTAAACGAAACTAAAAGGTCAACTATTTACTTAGTTTTGGTTTTAACGTTGAAAATTAACATGATTGGGCTGCAGTGCAGTCACCCATGCTAAAACATGCTTTGCTTGATATATCTTTCAATAAATCAGTAATCAATTGACGACCTGGGTGGTGCAGTGGTCAACATGCCGATCTACCACGCAAGAGGATTCAATTCCCGGCCAGGCACAAATTGAAATGATGAGTTTTCTGTGACGGGTCTGGGTGTTACTATGATATTAAAAAAAGTTTACAAGTAGTATATAAATTGTCTAGCACCCATATTACAAGGCACAGGCAAGGCAACCCATATTAGTTGGCAGAGTAAACTGTTGTCCAAATACAAAAAAAAAAAAATGAGACAGTTTAAGTAAAATTTTCAAAATGTTATGTTTGTAGCGTTTGCTTAATTTTAAAAGATGTTTTTTTTTTTGAGAAATTAGAAGATTTAGTATTTTCCGTAAAAACGGAAAAATAATGAATTGCTTAAAATTCTCACGGCAGCCCTATGATGATACCCATCATAATCGTAATGTATAGCATTTCAGCAAAAGAGAAAACCCAAAATATCTCAAGCACTTTGTTCTAATTAAATATTTAGTTACTGCACTGCGCCAGTCGCTGCACTATGCACGTGTGATCCATCAGTTATCGGGAACCAATAAAATTCCACGGAACCACAAGGAGTTTCAAACGTATCGAAGCGGAGTTTACGTCAAAGTAGATTACAATATGCAGAATAATTTCCGAAAGGAATACCGTTCCCACGTTTTGTGAAATCACTTTTACAGTACCCACTGAAGCTTCAAATGTGGTATCGGATTTTCGGGTGAATCGAACACGATGAGTTTCATCCCAGCCAGTGTGGTAGAGCTGTGCGCTTTCTTTGAAACCTTCTCACTTCCTCACGATTTCAAAGAGAGCAGGGGTCAAGACATACTGGCGGGTCACGATCTGTCTCGTTGCATGCAATCACGTAATTCTCTGCAGTTTAGACTGCGTCTTTGAGAACTTTACCGCCATAGATATGAGGCGTATTTCTTATTGGAATTGTGGTGGTTCAAAGTTGGTAACGCTTGTGTTTAAACGTTTGGACAGGTGATGGTGGTCATGCCGAATTTAAGAAGTATTCGTTTGAAGTTGATTCGCCTGTGGTGACATTTTGTCAGTCGATAAAAACGAATGAGTTTGCTGTATGATTGCTTTGAAGACAAGTCAAACATGATTATTTCTGACTGTCAATGATATTTGTGAGGCTTACAATTACCTAAGCCACTGTTTAGTGATCAAACAACTTGGGTGTTTATTTTTTTTTGGTTAGACTACCTTATTTCTATCACGTAATTTGAGTTGAACTGAATAGCTTACATTGACATTTTTATTGGAATTAAACACAAACATATAATGTTTAAACTTAATTAAAATTGAAATACATATTAAGGCATAACAACAAACTGTCAATTATAATTGTAACATTTTTGTTACTCACGATTTTATCGTAAATCATTCCAATAGATTCTAAGATAAGAACAATCAAACCGATCTTATAATCGATACGAGACATATCGATATACGTCAATCGCATGTCGCATCTCGTTGCATAGAACCACTTAGGTCATTGACACACAATTGTCTCTGCGATGCAAGCATTGTATGTTAAGCATTTAAACGCTTGATTAAATTACATACCTGCGACCTGCGACTGTTATTATTTGTAATTACTTCCAATATTGTAATCAGTTTGAAGCTATGTACTTATTACTGTTAATTATATATAATTGTAATAACTGAATTGTGATAGTTGGTTTGGTTTAGTAATACATGTAACTTAACTCATTAAAAGTAATCTAGGGAGGTTAAAAAGTTTCATCATACTCGGAATGAAATTTTAGTAAAAAATATGTTACTGCCATAAATGTAATGTATTACTTAATAGAATGTAAATTATTGACGTCAACAAATAAACTACTAACACTCTTACTCTCTAACTTACTCTAACTCTTACTAATGTCTGTCAAACTATTTGAGTTTGACATTGAAAAGAACGTGACAAAACACTGTGTAACTATACATCTGCTATACAATCTTCATTAGTAATGGGGTAACAGTGTAAGAATAGGCTTAGAACAAAAGCTCTCAAGTTCATATTCAGAACAAAAGTTCTAGCTAATAAACTTTTCACAAAACCATTAGCTATCTATTCTGAGCTTGCTCTGACGAAGACAATCTTCCACTGTTTATTAGCAAAAGTCACTAAAGAGAGATATTTATTATCATTTTATTAACTTTATCTTCTTTCCCTATCGCAACTTAGTAACTAATGTGCTCTCTGCCTCACATTTACTGCATATTTAAATTAAATCATGTGAAACGTCATCAAATCATATGTTTTTTAGCATAGAGCTTTTAATTAAAGGTCATGTTTGGGACAAAAGCTTTAAAATCAAGATATAGTGTACCCTTAATTGAAAAGGAGTGAGAGAAAAATTCTCTGACACAAACAATCAAAAAAATCAATTATTGGAAAAAGGAAATTTCACTAATGAGCAGCATTAAGAGACTGCACTAAATTAAATCATGTCAAACGTGTAATACAAATAAACTAATAATTGTACATTATAACATGTTTAGAATAGAGATTTAAGTAAAAGTTCATGTTTACAACAAAAACTCTATATAATGTACCCATCACGAAACAAATGAGCTACTATTCTAAGCTAACGAATTGGTTCAATGAGAAATGCTCTGACACAGACAATCTTCCACTGTTTATTGGCAAAAGGATCAATTTCACTAAAGTATTTATCAAAAATATTTTTTTAGAAAAGAGTTTTAAATAAAAGTTCCTGATTAAAACAAAACTTCTAGATTTTTCATATTTGAATTAGTTTAATGCTTTGACACAGACAATCTTCCACTCAATAATGGGCAAAAGGATCAATTTTAATAAGGAGAACATTAAGAGACTGCATAGCTAAATAAATAATGTCACACGTCAAACAAATCAACTAATAATTAGAAAAGAGCTTTGAATAAAAGTTCATGTTTACAACAAAAGCTCTACCTATATAATATGTACCCTTCACGAAACAAATGAGCTACTATTCTGAGCTAACGAATTGGTTTAATGAGAAATGCTCTGACACAGACAATCTTCTACTGTTTATTGGCAAAAGGATCAATTTCACTAAAGTATTTATCAAAAATTTTTTTTTTAGAAAAGAGTTTTAAATAAAAGTTCCTGATTAAAACATAACTTCTAGATTTTTAATATTTGAATTAGTTTAATGCTTTGACACAGACAATCTTCCACTCAATAATAGGCAAAAAGATCAATTTTAATAAGGAGAACATTAAGAGACTGTATACCTAAATAAATAATGTCACACGTCAAACAAATCAACTAATAATTAGAAAAGAGCTTTGAATAAAAGTTCATGTTTACAACAAAAGCTCTATAATATGAACCCTACACGAAACAAATGAGCTACTATTCTGAGCTAACGAATTGGTTCAATGAGAAATGCTCTGACACAGACAATCTTCCACTGTTTATTGGCAAAAGAAACAATTTCACTACAGAGAGCATTAAGAGACTGCATACCTAAATTAAATCATGTCAAACGTCAAAGTAAACAACGAATAACTACACATTTAAAACATGTTTAGAAAAGAGCTTTAAATAAAAGTTCATGTGTACAACAAAAGCTCTATATAATGTACCCTTCACGAAACAAATGAGCTACTATTCTGAGCTAACGAATTGGTTCAATGAGAAATGCTCTGACACAGACAATCTTCCACTGTTTATTGGCAAAAGGAACAAGTCACTTAGACGAGCTCTAAAAGATTGTAGACTAACTTCCGGTAAATTGGACGATTAATTTCGAGCCATCCTCTGTAATAGGGGATTATAAAGTGTTTAAAAGACAACGGAACCACTGGTTTGGTGAAGAAGTGAAGTCTATTTATTACAATCATAATTTTAGACCTGTTGTCTTGGGTATATAATTAATGATTTTGATTAGATTTTTTTAATGTCTCTATAAATATTTACGTTTGATCATATTATGTACATGTAGAAAAGGAAAAGATAAATGTATTTACAACATTTCGTCTTCTAATCGAACTCCATTTTTAATAAAACAAAATGTTAAAAGCCAAATAGGTACTTTTGATTAATTTGATGTATAATACGTACCTATTTTATTTTTGGTTAAATACTTGTTTTTATTAATTAAAGGTAAATTGGGTTAACCAAAATTCAATCATTACTAACAATTTCATTTCTGAAAATATAATATAACGTTATGAATTTTCGTAACTCAGTTAACCAATGAACGCTCTCCATTTAAAAGCGTATAGTCGTTGACAAAAGTGTATGAGTGTGCGATTTCTAATGGTGATTGAATATAATAAAACATTTTAGTACTTTGCTATAAATATCTCTTCAATGACACACAAAATACATTTAGGGTAAAGCCACAAGCTGTTTCAAATAAAAAAACTGAACTTTTTTATAGAACTGTCACTTTGGTGACTTTCATTGGTTTATTTATAGGTACATAATTATGTATGTAGATACTAAAGATACGAATAAGATTATTCTTATCTTTAGCTAATTTAGCTATAAATATTTGAATTTGATTATTTAATTTCTATTTCATCTTTTGATAAATAGGTAAAATAGAAATTAGTCAGTCAGTGCGTCTATTGTGCTATATCGTGTGTTTTCTTCAATTCCAATTCAAAAAACACTGCGAGTTTTTCTAATTGTCTACATTAAATTTATTATCATTCATGTGCGTTAATGTTATTTTTAATAGTAATAGTAGATTATACAACAAGTGAATAAAAAGGGAATTTAGTTCGAGGGACTAAGTTGGATCCCGAGAGTAGCGAAGGATTCTAGAGTTGAATCCCGAGCGTAGCGAGGGATTCAAAAGTAGAATCCTGAGCGAAGCGAGGGATACAAAGGACCGAGATGAAATTTTTTTTCACGAGTTGTGTACTCTACTTTTTACCATTGACTGCGAGAAAACAAATACAGACCTAGCAGTATCTACTTTATACTTAGTATTTATAGTTGACCATCAGCCATTTTTAATGTCCCCACTGCTGGGGCACAGGCCTTCCTTATGGGTGGGAGGATGGGCCATAACCCATCGCGCGGGCCCAATGCGGATTGATGGGTGTTAACGACTGAAAATGCAGCCGGGACCAACGGCTTAACGTGCCTTCCGAGGCACGGAGGAGCTCGAGATAATACATTTTTGGTCACCCATCCCATGACCGACCCATGCGTGAAATTAGAAGTTTACCAATGACATAAAACAACCACGCTAAGAGAAAGATTACATGATCAGTCTGGGATCAGTCCATTTCATCAGTCTGAATAGACTTTGAACTTTTTCAGACTGAATATAGTACCAGACTTACGTCACGTATAGCTTTACGTCATACTAAATAAGGCTTATAGCCCATCCTCCCACCCATAAGGAAGGCCTGATGGAATAGACTGAACATTCAATCTCCCTCTAATAGATGGAAAAGAACCCAAAGATAAGACACTAAAAAGAACCTAATTAAATTGACACTAAAAAGAACCTAATTAAATTTGGCGGGATATTTTTTTTCGTTTAATTTTATTGTGTAACTATGGCTCTATGGAATAGCTCCATAGCAGCCAGTTGGTATAGGAACTTATTTGTACTAATTCATGATGCGCGCTTGTTCCAAATTCAAATTATTTTTATTCACTCGGTGAATAAAATCGCTTATTATTCACTCTTATCGTTGAATTAAACGCACTTTTTAGAGGGGCGATGGTAAAAAAGTAGTTTTCCCACTTTTGTTTCGGACTGTACGTGAGCACATCATGGCTGGTGTGAAATGCCCAGACAAATTGCAAGCAGCTGCTGAGCATAAAACTGATTGGCGAGCGCATTTAGAATTACAATTAACAAGAACAAAGACAGTACTTTATTCACGTAAAGCACTTATGAGATTTCGCTGTAAGTGCTAAGCGATGGTTAGTAAAAGATTAGCCATCTTAATTATAAAAAGTTTTTTTATTTTTATTTATTTATTAAGGTCTGCCAACGGCTGCTACAATATTTTTGGTACACATTATTTACATTTTATAAATAAAGCTAAATGTGCAAGCCAATTATAGGCGGACACCGCATGCAAGTATACAAAAAAAAACTTAAAATTATAGATTACTAACTATGATAGGTACCTACATACACCAAAGTACAAAATAAATATGTCTGTCACGCACGTCACGTCTCATAAGCTTCGATGAAGGCTTGTCTGAGTTTAGGTAGTGAGTCCTTGTGAATATCGAGTGTTGCACTGTATTTATTCAAAAGTCTACTCAATCGTGGAATAGGGGAATGGAGTCCGAGGACGGTTCTACGAGAAGGTGGTGCTAGGGGTTGTACGGCATACCGTGGAATTCTACGGGGTACTTTAAAATTAATTTTGGCTAATAACTGAGGGCAGTCAATTTTGTTTCTTAGTAATTTGTGTAGGAACTGTATATCCAACAAATCGCGCCGCTTGCCCAATGACATAACATTAAAGTAGTCAAGTCTGTCACTATAGGCTCTTATTCTATTAGCTACACCCGATGAACGTGCTAAGTGCCACATAAACCTCTTCTGAATCCTCTCCAACCGTAGAGAATGGACAGCAAAATGTGGACGCCAGACAGTGCTACAATATTCAAGAATACTTCGTACAAGACTGTAATACAGCAATATTTTAGTTTTAGGTTTGCGAAAAATTTTACAGTTTCTCATGATAAAGCCGAACATTTTCGAAGATTTACTAATTATATTATCAATGTGAGGAGTAAAAGTGAGTTTACTGTCAAAAATAATTCCTAGATCTCTTATTTGATTAACCTCATGTATCAGATCCCCTGAAATTGAGTAACAGGAAGGCACGTAGTTGTGATTGCGAGTGAATTTTATATGGAAACACTTCTGGCTGTTAAGACTCATGTTATTTGCCAAGCACCATTCCGAAAGCCTATCAATGTCAGCTTGGAGTAAAGAAGCATCTGTTTGAGATTCAATTTGTTTCGCAATCTTGAGATCATCGGCATAAAGAAATGGAATTGAATTGTGAAAGCATTTTGGGATATCGTTAATAAAAATGTTGAATAAGACAGGGCCCAGGTGGGATCCTTGGGGAACACCGGATGTTACACTATGTTCATAAGAGTCAAATCCATTCATAACGACTTTAAAAGATCGTTTGTCTAAATATGACTGTAACCACTGCAGTAGTTGCCCCCCAAATCCATAAAGGGAAAGTTTTAGAATTAAGATGTCGTGCGAAACTCGATCAAATGCTTTGCTTAGGTCTGTGTATACCACATCTATTTGTTTGTGAGAATCTATTGATTCTGCTAACATTTCGGTGAATGAGACTAAGTTTGTACATGTTGATCGAGCAGCCACAAAGCCATGCTGATGTTTTGTGATACTTTGTTTCATATGGTTTTGAATTATAGGGCGTAGCAGGGATTCGAAGATCTTAGAGAACGCACTTAGTATAGAAATTGGTCTGTAGTTTCTCACCAGAGTATTATCTCCTTCTTTGTAAATAGGTACAACTTTTGCTTTTTTCCAGAGGTCAGGGAAAATGCCTGATTTTAAAGATTCATTAAATATTAGCCACAATGGTTCGACCAGATTAGATGCACACTTGCCAATAAATAACGGAGATATTTCGTCAGGGCCCGACCCTTTGTTTTTATCTATGCCCTCTAATTTTAACAATATTTCTTTTTTTTCTAGCGATACTTTTGATAGACATTCATGATCAAAGAAAGCATCAGAGTACTTACAATGATTGTCACTGTTATCTTGGACTTTGTTATATACGGATGAGAAATAAGAAGCATACATGTTACAAATTTCAGTACCCTTGCTCGTTGTATTTGTTCCATCTGACATCGTGGTAGGGTACATACTTTTATTGTTTTTCTTTTCCTTGACGTACGCCCAGAAACACTTTGGATTTTTAACAATGGCGTCTTCAACAGATTCAACATATGAATTATAGCAGCTTAAAGATAATTTATCACACCGATGGCTCAATGTATTATACGAAATTTCGTCAAGAGGATTTTTATAGGTTTTGAAACGACGTCTTAAGTTTTCTTTTTCTTTTAATAACATAATTAGATTTTTTCTGAACCAGACGGGATAACTGCTCGTTTTAGGTTTCTTTAGGGGTACAAACTTCGAAATGACCTCTTGCAGAATTTCATAAAAAATATCAATCATGTCATTGACGTTTTTACTTTCAGAGAATAACTTCGGCCAATCTTGATCCTTAAGAAAATTATTAATTAGACCATAATTTGCCTTACGAAAGTCAAACACAGGATTATCGGACTTATCAGCAAGATTTTGTTTTGACTTAGTCTCTAAAGCAATAATTAAAGGTGGGTGAAGACGATCGACTTTGACAAACGATGTTACAGCTTTGGAGACGTGACATGGAAGAGCATTGGAGAAAACCAGATCAAGCGTTTTACCCTGGTGATTATTAACAAAGTTACATTGTTCCATGGTAGTTAAGTTTGCAAATTCAATCAATAACTCATCCGTTGGTAGAGCAGAATGTACAGTAGCGTTTTCATTTACCAACTTCCAGTTGATACCTCTTAAATTGAAGTCACCCAAAATACAGATGGGATGATTACAATTGTCTATGATATTGTTACAATTTGATATAAACTCCTCTAGAATAACCTTTTTTACTGGAGGTGGTAGGTAGATAGCGCAGAATATAACCTTTTGACTTGCTCCCGATGTAGAAAGATCGAGAGAAACCCACAAATCTTCACATTTACTTTGCCACTGATTTATTCTTATAGTATTAAATTTTTTAGATACAGCAATTATTACGCCACCTCCTTCCATTCCACAGTGGAAGCCTGTCGTCTCCCTGTCTCTGCGATATACTACGTATCTATTATCAAATAGTTCACTGTCTAAGACATTATGGTTAAGCCAAGTTTCTGTTAGAACAATGACATCGAAGTTATTACAACAAAGATTGCGGTAAAAAGTTTGAGTTTTTGTTTTAAGACCACGTACATTTTGATAAAAAATATTTAAAGCCATTTTTAATTATTATAATTCTAAAAACATGCAAGTGAAAAAAAGAAAAAAAATGGTAAAATTAAGTCGGTTACATAATTTTCTTTAAAGACTCTATATCCTTAATTAAATTATAGCTAGAGTTCTCGTCCTTCCTCATAAACACTCGGCCATTGCGGAAAGTTATGGAAGGCCTATACTATAGGCCGGGAATAAAAAGTTTTTACGAATAAGATAATCTTAAATCGCTATTGATTATGATAATGATTTTCAAGAAATTCCTTATAACAAACCTATAGGCCTAAATAAGCTTGGTAAAAGGAGTTTATTGAAAATTATTGTACAAATACACTCAATAGCGACAAACGCTCTAAAAACATTCGATAAAGTTTAGAAAGGTGCTGCCTATTTTATCCCTGTTTTTAACCAACTTTAAAAAAGGAGGAGGTTATTAAGTCGACGGTATGTTTATTTTTTATTTTTTATGTAATGATTTACCACAACATCACCAGTTGTTAACCGATTTTCATAAACCTATAATCTAGTTTTGTGATTAACAGTTTTCCAAAGTATGAAATAGTAATTAAACTTTTAGCCAAAATTACAGTACACGCTGGAAGAAATTTTCATTGTAAAAGTTATCGAAATTATTGACAACATTAAAAGTAAAACTTTATACTTAAATATATTGTCGTTGATAATAAATGCAATAATTTTATCCTCTCAATTATATTCTTGGATCACGGCAAATACTTTAAATAAAGTATCTACTTAGTTTGACAACAAATTATTAAATTTATTACTAGCTTGCTAAAAGTTCACGATATTCCAGTATTAAATAAAATGATTTTATATTGATAGTTATAAATCTACAACGAGAGAGAACTAATTTTGTACTGACATTTAAATTGTCAACGCTTCGTGCAAAACATAAAACAAATCGCCACGACTTGGAGACAGATATTAAGCAAGTGTTATTAAAATGAAAATGAGAGCAAAAAGTTTGGAGCTAAAATCGTCTTAAAGCTGGAGCAATTAATAGAATCAGATGTTATCTAATATTGTATCGTTATAATTTTACACCTGAAGAAACTTATGGCAAGTAAAAAAGTACGTTGGTTTATTTATTGAATAATAATAATTTTGTAAATTATGCTGCAAATCATTCTATTATATTTTGGTGGTTAATTTTGAATGACGAAAATAAAACAAAGTTCGTTAAATTTATTGCAGTCTACAGTAAAACAAAAACATTTATGTTTAATTTTTAGGCTAGAAAATAAAAAATCAAAGTTTTAAAAGTATTCGAGCTGAAATTTTTTTACATAGTGAACCACAAACAATCTGAAAAATAATATGTTTGTTTTCAAATAAATTAATTGTAGCTGAATAATACATCTATCTTGTCAGCTGTGGAATTTTTAACAATGGTACCTACAAACAATAAAATAAATGTAGTGAAGTATTAACTGAAACCATGTTAGCTAGAACTACAATTTGTTTTATTTTCACCATTCAACGTAAAAAATTCGAGACAAAATAACAAATGAAATCCGTTTCAAACGCGTCACTTCGGTGCTACCGTATCGAACCCACTCAGATTCCGGCTTGTGAAAATTTCTTTGTCCCACTAGAGGGTTTCGGCTCAAGAAAATCCACCAATATCGAATTCGGAATTGAGATGTGTTTGCACCGAAGTGCGCTTTGTGAAAACTTTACAAGTATTCTGCTTTTGTACTTCGATAGCGTCATCCAGGCACCGAATTGAATTTGGGAGGGAAAAAGCCAATTTAGCTAGAAAAAGCCGCTTTCAGGGATGAAGGTAGATTTGTTCAGTCAATACAGGGAAAAGGTATACAGAGTTGTGTACCTGAATCGTTTTAGGCGCACCCTGTAAATAAAACACTCGATAAAGAAAGTAAAGTGATTATGTTTTGGAAGGATAGGGTGTAACATAAGAATTACAAATTATTTTATAAGTTTATCGTTTATTTCCTTTGTTTCACAATTCTAAAGAAATTAAAATTTATTTCAAAGTTGCTTTATTAATTTTATTAACCGACTTCAACAAAAGGAGGAGGTTCTCAATTCGATTGTATGTTTTTTTGTCGTTGTTCGCGCGTATCTTCGATTTTTATGGACCGATTTTGATAATTCTTTTTTTGTTCGATTGAGGTTGCTTGCGATTGAGTTTTATTTAAATCGGTCGAGTAATTTTCTAGTAATCCTGAAAATACTATGATTTTGTATCAAGTACCTTGACGACTTTCTTATTATTGAACTTTTAGATTTTAGGCATTCACAATGTCTTTTTTATATTAATATAATTTAAATAATTGAAAAAGTACTAGAAAAAATCGACTCACCCGTAGCAGCTCAGACGGGCGGGACTCGAACCCGCACCCTTAGGATTCCGGCCCAATGCACTAACCAATTATGCTACCGAGTCGCCAGTGTGAGTAACGAAATTTTCTAGTACTTTTTACGTTTCCGCTGTAAGCCAGCGTTATCTCATCAATGTGAAGAAATTTACTTCGACATTCGAATGCGACACCTTTACAGATATGCAAGACAATCGATTAAGATGAAATAGCTATATAATTATTGAAGACACTGTCTGAGCTGCTACGGGTGAGTCGATTTTTTCTATTACTTTCTCAATTATATAAATTATCTTAATATAAAAATAGCATTGTGAGCAATAATTATACAGCTATTTCATCTTAATCGAATGTCTGGCATCTGTAAAGGTGTTGCATTCGAATGTCGGAGTTAATTTTTTCACATTGATGAGGTAACGCTGGCTTACAACGGAAACGTAAAAAGTACTAGATAATTTCGTCACTCCCACTGGCGACTCGGTAGCATAATAAGTTAGTGCATTGGGCCGGAATCCTAAGGGTGCGTGTTTGAGTCCCGTCTGAGCTGCTACGGGTGAGTCGATTTTCCTTGTACTTTTTCAATTATATAAATTATCTTGACTTTCTTATTTATGAACCAAATTAGATGATATTTTTTTGTTGGAAAAGGGATACTTGAGTGTAGAGCCTTTTTACCCGACTTCAAAAAAAGGAGGTTCTCAGTTTGACCCGCATATATGTATGTTTCTCCGCGATTATCTCACGTTTGGCTGAGCCGATTTTTCTATCTAAATAATATTCCTAACCTACACTACCTAATACAGAAGGTACTTACACTTAAAAATAAAAAAAATGTTTAAAAAACAAAAAAGTGACTTTAAAAAACCTGCCTATAAAAAGCAAGAAATAATATTCAAATCATTAGATATGCATTATCATTGTATAATAAAAACACGTCTATTGAAGTCGGGTGGGGCTTTTAGAATAAAAAAAGGAATTTGTACTCCAGCCCCACCCGACTTCAATAGACGTGTTTTTATTATAACAATGATAATGCATAATCTAATGATTTAAAAATTATTTCTTGCTTTTATAGGCAGGTTTTTGAAGTCGGTTTTTTGTTTTTTATTCAGGTAGGTATAAGTTTTTTTGGCATTAAAATGTAAACTAATAATAACTAATGACTGTGTAGTCTTTTGACTTTAAAACAAATGATACACATTTACTTTTAACTAAATATGTTAACAATGTGTCGTGAGGTATGAATCAATACGTTTAAAATAATAACGATATTTATCTGAATTTAACTGTATTAGTGACTTTCTTAAAGACTAGAATACACTAATATACTAGAATAAAGACGACGAGTTACGGTGTACAGAAAAACCCTTAAAGGTTTATGAGACACCGTCTTTGCATGAAAATAATTGTAAATGTGTTTATTCTAATAAATAAATAAATAAATAAATCTTAAAGATTTTATTAATAAAAGCCCATGACCAACAACTCAGCTTAGTACAAAATAATAATAAAAAACAAAAATATATCCATGGACACAGATGGCCGGACCGATATAAGGCTTATACACAACCACACCCATTGTCACGTTTGATAGCCCCACCTAATGGACTGTCAAGAGCATAACTCCATTGTTTTGCGGTATTATACACGTGACACATGAAATTACCTGTCTTTCATACGGACTCGTGACACATTATAAATTATAGAGAAACAATGGATACGTTACAATTGTCCGGCGAAATTAGTACTGTGTCATCTTGAGGCTTGGGTGGATGGTGACATTCTATTTTGTAACTATTTTCACTTTAAAATTTACAAGAATAAGTATACGTCTACATTCAGAAATTTAAGAATTTCAGCTTCTTGTCATCCACACACAATAGGTATGTTGATGAAGTTTGGATGTTCGAAATAATTTCTGATACGACTCATTAATAATAGACATAGACATAATAGGGAATATGCATATTTTTTTTTATCTTAATCAAAAGTATAATGCGTGAGAAAATTAACTGTAATATTAAAACTTTTCTCTTGCGTTTTTTTCTCGTGATATAGTTACTTGAAGTTAGTGCGTAGCAGCACCAGCCGAAAACGCTCCATACAAAACGGTGACGTCACACATCACGTTTCAGGTGTGTTTCGGCGCGTTTAATATGGAGTTAGCCAATAATCTTCAATTATCTCCCTAAATTTTGCGTTTAAGTACATATGTGTCGTACAAAATATTGTTTCTTATTCGATATTCTATCTGACTGTAAAGTGCATTATATCCAAAAATGAAAAAAAAATGTTATCTTCAATTATCTCCCTAAATTTTGCGTTTAAGTACATATGTGTCGTACAAAATATTGTTTCTTATTCGATATTCTATCTGACTGTAAAGTGCATTATATCCAAAAATGAAAAAAAAATTTTATTTTTCCCTGATTTCATCGTGTGATAAAACTAAAATAATACATTTTTTTTTCTGTTCCATCATGTTTTTATAAGTGTCCGCAGCGATCAAGCTCAAATTCATCAAAATCGGTGACTTATGCATATTCCCTATTATAGTCAAAGAACACAAATATTAGTTTCGAAATAGAGGTATAATTTAATTGACCTGACCTGACCAAAACAACAACAAACAAAATGTATTCCAAATAATTTGTTTGTAAAGACGACCGTAAATACAGCAACAGAAGAAGCTAAATTTTACAAAAAAGATAAAAAGTTTCTAAAATAAAAACGGTCTATTCTCAATGGCTCAAAAAAGAAACAAACTTTAAACGTAAAAAATGACTGTGCATTTGAAAAACAATAACCCAACATTAGGGCACGATTGATCAAGGTTGGTGGAGTTCTCGATGCAATAAATCTGTAATGTTCACAAGTCGACGAGAACTCGTAAACGGTTGACATTATCACTAGCAAAGTTCAGGAGAGACGTTGATTTGTAGCCAGCCAGCCCCCAAGTTTGCCCGCCTATATGATTTTATTTGCAAACCATGATTTAGCGGTCGGAGTGTCAGGATTTGAAATTCGAATTTATTCGTTTTAAACTTAGAGGCCGGTGGAAGTTCTTGAGCTTGTTTTTAAATCAATAGTTATTTGTTTATCGTTGAACTTTTTCCTTTTATATTATTATGGGCGTAAATATAAAGTGGCACATAAAACTACTACTGGTCTTTGGTCAATCAAACTTACAAGTTTTAACGACTTTTCTGTTACTTTTTAAAATTATTTTAACTTTTAAGTTGAATTATTTGAGTTTTTACTTATTGACAGAGCGAGCGCGAAACGCGAGCGAAGCGTTTCCATTTCAACTGGAGCAAAAATGCTTTCGTATGTCTGGCTGTCCGTTTGTTCTACTCTAGAGGTGGCATTTCTCAACCGATTCTCTTGAAATTTTGTGAGCGGGTTCAATAATTATAATTTTTGGGCTTTTAGAATAAAAAAAGTTGTCCTCCCTCCAGCCCCACCCGACTTCAATAGACATGTTTTATTACAATTAAAAAATTTTTTTCTTCAATACGGTATTGGTGCATTACGATCCTAGTAAACTGCGTGAGGTCATTTTTCTATTTCTAAAATTACTCAAAGTTATTGCATTTTTTATATTATTTTAATTATTTGCTTTAATAAAATATGATAGTCGAAACGTGTTAGCATTTAAAGTTGTTATAAGACAAAGGTATAAAATAAACTCTCGAATACATCTGATAAATTGTGGAGTATAACTGCGACTGAAATAAAACTACCAGAACCTAACTGAAGTTTGAATGAATCATATCCTTTGAAACGAGAATGCGTGAATAAATCAAAGCAATGTTGGAAGGGCATACTAATTAAGTAGACATACTTCTAAAAGATTATCCCCTCTAACTAGTCGAGATTAAAACTGTGGTTCAAAAATAGCAGTCTTTTATTAACTAGACTTAACGAACCATAGTGATGCGCACCTCATTTTAAAATGATGGGTTATTTAAGTTTGCTTTGACAAATTAAGAAACTATTTTAGTAATTGGCTCCGTTGAGAATCAAAAATAAATTAAATGAAATCGTTTGAAAGAAAGGTCTTGAGCGGGCGACTGACCTGTAACATTTCGTCGTAACGTAACGTTACATTACGATGAAATGGTCAGCAGTACAGCGAGCCGAGCCGCTCGCTGTGAGCGCCGCGTGCTCCACCCAACTGTCGTTATTTTGGCGAATCCCTTTGAGTGTTACGTTACGCCTTAATTTCAGGTCAGTGCAACCCCAAGCGTCCTTCGTCTCGAGCGTATGTAAATCGGGCATCGAATGACTTTTAATTTTGGATTTCGTCATTGAAGATAGTTATATTTTAGTAATAATGAAATAAAAGTGAAATCATAGAATCTAGAAACACGACTGCTTTATCCGAAAATTCGATCCTGACTATGTTCCGTTGCGGAGCACAGTCGAGCGCAGTGCTTGCCACGAGCAAGGGCAGGTCAGTCAGCCAATGCCGTAACGTAACACGCTCGCTTCGATGTTACAGATCAGTCGCCGGCTTTGGACATTTGTGTCAATTTTGGAAATTATTTTTTAACTTAACTAAAAAAGTGATAATTACGTGATCTGTAAATGATTGTAACATGCATAATGATACATTGCAAAGTTTTTATTGAATCGGTGCTTAGTAGTAATTTAATGCCATAGATGTTAAAAAGTGTTAAAACGAAAAGGCGTCTTTTATTATAATTTGTTACGGCCTGTAAGTACTTTTTAAATTTATTTGGCACAGCAAACCAGTACATTCACAAAATGTTTTAATGTTCTAAAAATAACACATTATTATAAATGTGGCCAACCCCGTTGTGCGCAGATTTAGTATGCAAGAAAACATAATAATACCTAATAAATAAAAACACTTTATTGCATACTAAGACAGGACATATTCCAAAGAAAAAGAACAAACAGAGAAACCATACAAAAGGCGGCCTTATTGTTAAATAGCAATTTCTTCTATTTAGTCTTCTGATGTTAAATGGTTTAGTGCACAATACAATACATTTTGTACTTTGTTTCAAGGAAAAAACATTTAGTTAATCTAACATGAAGCTAGCAACACTGTGGTGCCTTGACAGAAAACGATTAGTGAACCTATTTACGCTGGCAACACCAAAGGAGAAGCCATCCCAAAGGGTCTGGGCTTCTAATCCCTAAAGGTCTATTAGTTTACTTGTTTGAGACATAATTACTCTATATGACTGTCTTAATACGGATAAAGACTTAAGTGTAACGATTATAATTAAGTTATTATTCTTAATTTGTATGTTGCTAGTAAGATAACTAATAATTAAATGAAAAAAAAAATGCTTTTAAAAATTAACACGGAGCTCCTATAAAGTAACAATTGAAATAACCAAAAGTTTTATAATTAAAAATAATAATATATTGGTCACTTTCCTGAATTCTTATAATCCATATTTTATATGATAAATTAAAGCAGGTGCTCCCTCACCGGGAGCATTCGCGTGTAATGTAACATTATAGATTCGTCTTTGAGCATTACATTACAATATTACCTCCCTGACTGACGAGCATTCGCGTGTAATGTTATATTATAGATTCGACTTTGAGCATTACATTACAATAATACCTCCCTGACTCACGAGCATTCGCGTGTAATGTAATATTATAGATTCGACTTTCGCATTGATGTTACTGATGTTACAAGTTGTATCAAGATATTACACATTATATTATTACACGGTGCGCATTGTAATGCTCGGTTCTCCTCCTTCACTGATGTAATGCTCAAATCTTAAACGTTACATTACATTATTAAAAAATTAAATACTTTTTGAATAATGATAATAAAATCTAGCTCGCTGCTGCAAAAAAAAATAATTTGAAATGAATAGTGCCCTTGTTTGTACTAGTCTTATTGCACCGTGACGTGACCACAAGAGAGAATGTGGGTGACATTTGGTCACGACTCCGAAAAGGGGGTGTGACGTATCCTTCATTCCAACACTATGATTGGCACTAAATTTTTATCATATTACTGTTATAAAGTACTTCAAGATAAAGTATGGGCAACGGCTAACTTCGTATTTTTACTTTTATTAGAAACTAGCTGATGCCCGCGACTTCGTACGCGTGGACTTTTTTTTTTTTTTTAATTTATTTTCCATATTTTTACATTTAAGTTTATTACAAAAATTTCTGTCGCCAAACTGCAATGACAGTTTGTAGGCGTAGCGCTTATTTCTACATTAATAAATCTACTTAAATGTTATATACATCGCTTGTTTATTTTATATTACCTTTGCTTACTTGAATAAGAAATTATAACATGCATTCCTTTAATTTTCTTTTCAATATTTGTTTAAATTTTATTTTATTTTCATCTAATAATAACATCGAATATTTATTATACAAGAAATAAAAGACTTTTAACGGATACTAGCGCGGTTTTATTGAAAGTACTTTGGTAATTAGTTTGTATTTGGTTTGATTTTTGATTTTCCCGACGTTTCGGCACCTTTGCAGCTGCCGTGGTCACGGGGGACCCTTGAGAAGTGAATATTTATTATACAATTTAGGTATAGTATATTTTCTGGTTCATTCTCCATAATAATTATTGACTTTAATCTGTTTCAGTTTTCTTTTACTTATTGATCTAGTTAGCACTTTATGATTCACTTTAGTTTTATAATCATCTTTATAGTAAGTCTTTAAGGCCAAATGGTAATAAGTTCTTTTTTCTATCGGTAATATTCTGCAGTATTTAAATAATTTATTATAATCATCTCTAAACCTCCTTTTAACTATATTACTAACCATAAATTTCAAAAACCTTACCTGTATTTTTTTAATTTGTTTAACATACGTCTTAAACGTCAAGCCATAGCAACTTAACCCATAGCTTACAATTGATTTAGCTAAGGCATAATAAACCATATACAAAGTCTTTTTATTCAAAATTCGTTTTAAGTGATAAAATTTTCCAAGTACAGAACGGAGCCTATTACATACCATAAGCACATGTGGTTTCCAATTAAATCTACAATCTATTAGCAAACCTAGATATTTAATACTTTCTACATATTTTAAGGATTTACAATTACATGCACTTTTACTATTGTGCAAGCATTCATAAGAGTGACCCAATATTTTTAATTCATTTTGTGTTAGCTTTTTAGCTTTAATGTTGTGGGGAGAGTAGATATGCATACACTTTGTTTTCTCTGTATTTATAATTATGCCATTGTCATGGGCCCACTTAGTGACCATTTCAAAATCGTCTTCCAATTGTTGCCTAATTTGTTTCACATCTTTACCGGCTACCAATAAACATGTGTCATCCGCATACATACAGACCATGGAATGGCGGATCACATTCACCATACTATTAACGTGTATGATGTAGCCTAACGGGCCATACACCGACCCAGTAGGCACACCCAGCGTAATCTGCGCCTCCTCACCCATTGTACCTGATACAACAGTGCGAAGCGTCCTACCCTTTAAATAATTAGAAAAGAACCCGTTACTTGGTCCCCTGATTCCGCACTCATCCATAGCCTTCAGCAGCTGAGAATGATCTAAAGTGTCGAACGCCTTTTTGAAGTCTATGAAGAGTGCCAGGACCTGGTTTCCTTTATCAAGTTCCGCATTGACAAAATCAGTAAATAACGTTAGTGCCGTAATAGTACTTCGACCACGTCGAAAGCCATGCTGGCAGTTGTTTATTATTTTATATTTCTCTAAAAACTCACTTATCTGGCCCACAATAACTTTTTCCACAATTTTGTTAACTACTGATAAAATGGCCACAGGCCTATAGTTTGTATAATCCAGGTGGCAACCCTGTTTGAATATAGGTCTAATCAAAGCTTTTTTTAATAAATCTGGATAGTTACTTTCTTTAACGCACATATTTATAAATTTTGCCAATACTCCACTTATATCCTTTTTTATATATTTAAGATCCTGTACCCTAATTTCATCACAGCCTGCTGCCTTATTACATTTTAATTTATTAATTATTTTTTCTATACACCAACTGTCTATTTTCACAAACCTGAAGGACATTTCACTTTCTTTTACATATGTATTTCTGTTAAGAAATTTGTGATTACAATTGTGTTTAATTCTTTGAATTTCTTCTGTAAATGTATGTGAAAATTTTGAACAAATATTATACATACTGTCTGTCTTGCCTAAATGTCTCTCTATTGTGGTGTCTATACTTGATTTATTCCTCCCTAACCATTCATTAATATTAGCCCAAATCTTCCTAAAATCCCCACAACATTCGTTAATTTTACTTTGTTTATCTTTATTTCTACTCATATTTATTAATTTATTTACTTTATTTCTATATTCTGTATACTCTAATCTATTATTCATATTAGTAGGGTCACTTTTCCAAACTCGAAATAATTCATTCTTTCTACTTATCATATTTAACAACTCATTACTCATTACTCATTATGACTTCGGCGTATGCATATAAATGAACTAATGTAGTTACAAAAGAAAATACTTGTAGCAGTGTTATGGTTTTGCATGAGGTGTTCCAGATCTTCGATTTTTATACCTCAACAAAAAATACTCATCAGGCTGAACAACTTTTGCCAAGGTGTAATTTTTTATATTTTGTAAAGTTAAGCTGGATCGATATGGTTCTAAATCAGGTGTTCCAGATCTTCGATTTTTGTACCTCAACAAAAAATACTCATCAGGCTGAACAAATTTGCAAAGATGTCATTTTTATATTTTGTATCGTTTAGCTGGACCATTATGGTTCTGCATCAGGTGTTCCAGATCTTAGATTTTTGTACCTCAACGAAAAATGCTCATCAGGCTGAACAACTTTGCAAAGATGTCTTTTTTATATTTTGTAAAGTTTAGCTGGATCATTATGGTTCTACATCAGGTGTTCCAGATCTTCGATTTTTGTACCTCAACAAAAAATACTCATCAGGCTGAACAACTTTTGCCAAGGTGTCATTTTTATATTTTGTATAGTTTAGCTGGATCATTATGGTTCTGCATCGGGTGTTCCAGACAGATCTTCGATTTTAACACCTCAAGAAAAAATGCTCATCAGGCTGAACAACTTTGCAAAGATGTCATTTTTATATTTTGTATAGTTTAGCTGGACCATTATGGTTCTGCATCAGGTGTTCCAGATCTTCGATTTTTGTACCTCAACGAAAAATGCTCCTCAGGCTGAACAACTTTTGCTAGTGTGTCATTTTTATATTTTGTATAATTTAGCTGGACCATTATGGTTCTGCATCAGGTGTTCCAGATCTTCGATTTTTATACCTCAACAAAAAATGCTCATCAGGCTGAACAACTTTTGCTAAGGTGTCATTTTTATATTCCTTATAGTTAAGTTGGACCATTATGGTTCTGCATCAGGTGTTCCATTTTCCAAAATCAATTATACCCTAAGTTACTCCTAGGCTTACCACCTATATATCAAAAAAAGTTTCATTCGAATCCGTTCAGTATTTCCGGAGATTAGCGTGTTCAAACAGACAAACAAACAGACAAACAGACACACTTTTTTTTTAAATTCTTACTCTATTACTATGTCTCCATCGTGCCAGATATTTTTTTTTTAAATATTGTAATGTACAGACACACTTTTTCTACTGTTTTATTATATGTAAGGATGACGTTGACATTTCTTTACAATAAAGTTGAAATTGTAAATGACTTGAAATAAAACACTTTTTAATGGATACTAGTGCGGTTTTATTGAAAGTACTTTGGTAATTAGTTTGTGTTTGGTTTTATTTTTGATTTTCCGACGTTCCCAGTTTTCAATGTATTCTGTGATAAAACTGTGCTATTATAGTATCCGTTAAAAAGTGTTTTATTTCATGTCTAGTTAGCACGTAAGCTTGAGAATTGAATATGAATTAATGACTTTTAGGGCTAAACTTGTTATGTTACACGATTGTTTCCGATGTTCCGATGTTGTCCGATGCTCCGATGCCCATTATTTATCTCGAAGTTCCGGTATATTCTGTATCATTACCAATATTTTACCGCCATCGTCGTGGCGCGCGCGCCTAAGGGAACTAAATATTCATTCTAACTTTCAATTCAATGTACCACGTTTGAAAAAATATGTATATGAAAATAATAAGGACAAATCATATCCAGACAATGTCCGACACTTATTTTGCTCGCGTTGTAACGTTACAAAGAAAGAGGAAGAAAGAGAGCCTACCTAAGATCGAAGGATTGTATCTAACTAGTTAAGGAGCAAAGTAGAAAGATGGAAATATAGTACAATGAACATTTATTTACAATAAACCTAACGGACAGGAAGCTAAGGGAACTTACACACTAAAGAACGAGGGAGGACAGGGGTAGGAGAGGGCGAATCATCAGAGGCTTGCAGAGGGCAGGGGAACGTAAACTTGCGCGCGGAGAGGGGACGCGGAAGGGACGTAGTAGTACCGTTGACGAGCAGCGTAGACGGGTCGCAGATGGAGCGCAGCGTACCAGAACGCGGGGCTGAGCGCAGAAGGGTCGTAGATGGAGTGTATTACCAGCAGGGTAGTTGGAGACTCGCAGCACCCGTAGAACGCACTTCGCAGCACCCGCAGTGGAAGGAGTTTTCAGCGTTAGGTAGCACTCGCGACACGGGCTTTCTTGAGTCCCGGGCCTTGCCTAAGGCCCGGGAACGGCCACTACATGTTTTGCGGTAGATTTCGAAGACTGACTGAGCCACGTAATAGGTTTGACAATCTTTTTATACTCACAGTAAATTTTAAAAAACCGAAAGAAAAATGTAGAAGAAAAATAATACAGCATTCCAAAATGGGAATTCGTGTATTCGCTCGGCAGCAATACAAAAGAGCGGGATGGCCAATAAATTGATAGACAACCTACGCGAAGTGTAAGTAGAATTGAAAAAAACAAATAAACTTAGCTGTCATGCTACATGTAAATGTCACGTGTACATGTAAACAAGCAGCTGTCAAAATAAATACAAAATTATAACCTCACTTTTCCACTAAGTATGAAATTTATGTATAAAATTCAATTAAATTGTATGAAAAAGGATGAAACTACAAACCTAATAAGAATCGCCGTAAAAAGACGAATAAATTGCCAAGCAAATGCTTAATTTCAAAGAATTTGGAAAGTTATGGCCAAAAATACTTATTCCCTAAGAAACTTAAACTAATTAAAACTAGCTTAAAACTAAGAGCTCAGGAGCGACAGGCAGCACGCTACAGCGTTCAAACCTTTTTTTATAGGTATGGAACGGGATAGTGCTTAGCCTTCACTTCACCTGATGTTAACTGACGATAAGGCCGAAGGTGGAAATGCGGAAACACTGTGGAACTGGATATCTTACCTCTAACTGACGATAAGGCCGAAGGTGGAAACGCGGAAACACTGTGGAACTGGATATCTTACCTCTAACTGACGATAAGGCCGAAGGTGGAAACGCGGAAACACTGTGGAACTGGATATCTTACCTCTAACTGACGATAAGGCCGAAGGTGGAAACGCGGAAACACTGTGGAACTGATCTTACCTCTAACTGACGATAAGGCCGAAGGTGGAAACGCGGAAACACTGTGGAACTGGATATCTTACCTCTAACTGACGATAAGGCCGAAGGTGGAAACGCGGAAACACTGTGGAACTGGATATCTTACCTCTAACTGCCAGAACACATCAATTTTTATATTTTTGTTTTAGCGTCAGACTTAAGTAAGATGGTGGTAGCTGGCCAGGCGGACTTGAAATAAGCTCTACCACCGACCAAACCGAGTACAAATTATGCCCCCCCTGGGAATCGAACCCGGGACCCCTGGAGCTTTACCGGTAGGTGACTCACTAGACCACAGAGGCGGTAAAAATCTTCAACCGATTTTTTAATTTCAAGGTCGTTCCCGGTTTGGTTTAGTAGGCGGCCGAAGTTTCTGTGCGATAGTTTCGTAGCAAGGAACATAATTATTTACACGTAACTGGTTACGTAGCATTGGTTTCGTAGGCGGTCGTACGAAACTAACTTCGTAGGAAGAAAAAGTATTCTTTGTACGCAACTAGTTTCGTAGCAAGAAAAATAATTCTTCACACGTAACTGCTACGTAGATCGCCCTCCTTAAAGTTCAGTTGGCATTTTAAGTATACTCAGAAAAAGTTCATTCAAATAGCCCTAGTAAATTACCTTAATTTACCAGGACACTTCCTAGAAAATCTGTTTTTCATTCAATTACACGCGCAGACTGGGCAGACGTTACTCCTCAGTTTTACAGCTATTCCAAGAAAGTTCTAACAGAGTGATGTCATATTTTATTTAAGACGCACAGTTTCAATTAAGATCCACATTGGTTCGTTTTATCCCATTTACACTGTTGATTTTATAGCAATTCTGCCTCAGACGCAGATTTATCTGTGTTCCTCGTATTCACGTTGTTTTAAATTGCCGTATCTCACGTCAAAATTGTCCGTTGTCCTGTATGCTTGAAATTCAGATTTATTGCTCCCTTTAGTTTCGATGTTAATTCCTGTGCTTTCTGAAATTGCTCTTCGGATGCCTAAATGCGAGTATGCTTGGTATAATTTCAATAAATCTTATTGAAATGGGTTGTAGAAGCCGTATTGCGGACGTGAGGCGGCTGTTCAAACATACAAGCATTTGATGGTGGCTCATAGTTGCACAATAAGATTTTGATGGGATACGAGTGAAATATATGGCCTTTATTATGTGTAGTTAATGGTCGTTTTCGTTTGTTTTTGAAGCTTAAAACGAAACATCCGCCTCTAGAAATGTATGCCATTGCTTTAGACACTTTGCTAGTGAATGCTGAGCAATTCATTTTATTATATTCTGTATTACAACACTATTATTATTTTATGATGTTAAAGTGGTCCATGCTATTAACTCGAGCGCCAATTCTTACAAATTATGCATGTCGTAAAATGCATTAGAAGTAATTTTAGGTTTATTGTTTAGTGCGTTTGCATTATAATTCAATTGAAATATTAGAATTAAATATTAGACAACATCACAAACATTGCTCTAATTCCATAGTAAGTAGGTAAAGCACTTGTGTTATAGATAGTGGTGGAACAACAAACACCCTGACCTGAGTCAATATATATAGAAAAAAGTTCGTTTTCTAAATTGACCCAGCCGGGGATCGAATTTGAGACTTCAGAGATGGCGACACCTTGAAAACCGATGGACAAACCACTCGACCATGGAGGTGGATCCTATACACCGTTATTTTTAAAGTATATCTAAAAATGAAAAGGGGTGTTCAGACTAGGGTTGCCAACCCTACTATATAATTTAGTATCCTACTATATTGAGGGCTCGATAACTATATTTTTTGAAAAAATATATAGTAGGCAAAACTACTATATATTTTTTCAAGTGAAAAAATTAAACGAAAGCAATAATATTGTGCAATTACTTTGTGCATATAAATATTACTTATATGTACAAAGTAATTGCACAATATTTTTTCTGATCAAACACTTGTCTTTATGGTTGTTGAATAAATTATGAAATTTTTTTGACTTAAGTATGAAAAATGCAACTTCTTTAAAATCCTCCATACAAAACGGCAACCTACTATATTTTTTGGAGTTTTTCGCCATCTACTTTATTTTTACACTAAAAATCTTGAAACTACTATATTTGATTCAAAAAAAGTTGGCAACCCTAGTTCAGACCACGTTAATGAACTACTTTTACTAAGGGGCCAACCACGAAATCGTGAAAAAAAAATCAGCTGTTCAATCGAGTTGATTAATACTATTCTATGGAACAGCTGATTTTTTTTCGCGATTTCGTGGTTGGCTCCATAGTAAAAGTTGTTCATTAACGTGGTCTGAACACCCCTTTTCATTTTTAGATAAACTTTAAAAATAACGGTGTATAATTACAAAAATTGCTTAAATTTTCACTTTTATGATAAAATAAGAGTTTTATAAAATTTCACTTTCATCAACAGTCATGTGATGTGCGAGTGACGACTGTTAAGTATTTTTAGGGTTCCGTACCCAAAGGGTAAAAAACGGGACCCTATTAGTAAGGCTCCGCTGTCCGTCTGTCTGTCTGTCTGTCACCAGGCTGTATCTCATAAACCGTGATAGCTGTATTTTAGCCGGATGTATTTTTGTTGCCGCTATAACAACAAATACTAAAAATAGAATAAAAGAAATATTTAAGGGGGCCTCCCATACAACAAACGTGTTTTTTTCATAATTCATAATTCATTTATTTGCTAAATATGGTACATACAAGTTGTTATAATAATTCTTCCAGCATATTCTGTCGAATGTTTCGACGTGCAAATACTTAATTAAGATAATACAATTTTATTAGATGATATCAACAATCATATTTAAAACAACATTAAATCACTAAATTAAGAATGAAATGAAATTATTGGAATGTCAGCAATAGAAAATGTCAAAAGTTATAATTAGTGTGCAATGTCAATAGTTTTATCGTTTAGGAAGTCATTAATATCATTAATATGTCTTTTCTAATAAAATATTAAACAATTTGCTTTTAAATTTTGTTGTAGGTAATTCTCTAATATTATTTGGTAATTTATTGTAAATCCGTATTGCCATACAAAATGAGTTTTTCGAATGTAATACCAAATTTTGACCGGGAATTCGTAAGTTGGTTCCTTTTCTACCTCTATAGTTAAAATCTTGATTCTGTTTGAATAAATGACAATATTTTTTTACGAATAAACTTATCTCATAAATGTAAAGGCATGGCAAGGGCAGAATATTTAAGGCCTTGAACAAGGGTTTGCAACTGTCTAAATAGCCAGCACCACAAATTGTACGAACACATTTTTTTTGTAATTTGAAAGCCCGATTCATATCCACCGAGTTTCCCCATAATACCTATATAATGCCATATCGCAGGACCGAGGACACATAGCCATGGTAGGCCATAAGCGCTGCTTCTTTTGATGCAACATGCTTCACTCTGTATAATACGTACACAAAGCGATCCAATTTACATATCATTAAATTTGTATGCGATTTCCAGTCACATTTGTTGTCAATATTTATACCTAGAAATTTTAATTCTGTCACCTCTTCAATGTTATTATTATTATAAGTTATGTCTAAATGCTTACGTATAGAGTTCCGAGTCCTAAAATTTATGAATTTCTTTTTATTTATATTAATATTTAGATTATTTATTTCAAGCCATTTTATTACTTTTTTGAAATTACGCTGTGCAATATTATAAATAGTATACACTGCTGATCGACGACATTTGGCAAGTCATTAATGTAAAGTAGGAATAATAATGGGCCAAGTATGCTGCCTTGAGGTACGCCACATTTTTGCCGTTTTTTGGTACGGAACCCTTCGTGCGCGAGTCCGACTCGCACTTGGCCGGATTTTTTTGTATTTTACAGTCGATTTTCATTAGCTCTTTATCGTTTTACTAAACCCTGATAAATCAGTGAAGGGCTTTGCGTTTCAGATTAAAATCAAGATTTAATGGGATACATTATCGAGAGCGTGAGAAACTTTACTTTTAATTGTCTTATTTTTTAATTAAGCTTACAAATTGTCTATGAAATAAAATACATTTGAAAATTGAGTGAACAGTGCTGTTTAATTCATGATTAAATTGAACTAAGTAGGTACTTAAATGACGATGACGACTTAGATGACGAAGCTGAAAACTGACGACGGACGCATCATTTCATCAAAGCCTGAAATCCTGAGGGAGATCGAGAGCTTCTATGGGCAGTTATATTCCACGCAGACACCTGTTGAAAGCAAGGCTAAAGACCCCAGAGCCAAGCTTACCCGACACTATACCGAAGATATCCCGGACGTCAGCCTGTGCGAGATTAGTATGGCTCTCAAACAGCTGAAAAACAACAAGGCGGCGGGTGACGATGGAATCACTACAGAACTTCTGAGAGCGGGCGGTAAGCCGATACTCAAAGTCCTCCAGAAGCTCTTTAATTCCGTCATCGTCCAGGGCAGAACGCCAAAGACATGGAACATAAGTGAGGTGATCTTGTTCTTTAAAAAGGGTGACAAGTCCCTCTTAAAGAACTATAGACCCATCTCGCTTCTGAGTCATGTCTATAAGCTGTTTTCGAGAGTCCTTACGAATCGTCTCGCTCGCAAGTTCGACGACTTCCAACCTCCCGAACAAGCCGGGTTCCGAAAAGGCTTTAGCACCATAGACCACATCCATACGCTGCGGCAGGTTATACAGAAGACTGAGGAGTATAATGAGCCACTTTGCTTGGCGTTCGTGGACTATGAGAAAGCCTTTGATTCGATTGAAACCTGGGCGGTGCTGCAGTCTCTCCAAAGGTGCCAAGTGGACTATAGGTATATCGAGGTGTTGAGGTACTTATACCAAAATGCCACCATGACGATCCGAGTACAGAACCAGAACACAAATCCTATCCAACTGCAGCGTGGTGTGAGACAGGGAGACGTTATTTCTCCGAAACTGTTCACAGCTGCGTTGGAGGATATCTTTAAGCTCTTGGACTGGAAAGGACTCGGCATCAACATTAATGGCCAGTACCTAACACACCTTCGTTTTGCCGATGATATAGTCCTTATGGCTGAGACCATGGAAGACCTGAACACAATGCTCGAAGATCTCCGTAGTGCTTCCCAAAGAGTGGGTCTTAGGATGAACATGGATAAGACGAAAATTATGTCAAATGCCCATGTTGTACCCTCTCCAGTTCATGTTGGGAACACTACACTTGAAGTTGTTGACCATTACGTATACCTAGGACAGGCAGTCCAGTTAGGTAGGTCCAACTTCGAGAAAGAGATCTCTCGTCGAATCCAACTCGGGTGGGCAGCATTCGGGAAGCTTCGAAAAATCTTCGCGTCCGACTTACCTCAGTGTCTCAAGACGAAAGTCTATGAACAGTGTGTGTTGCCAGTGATGACCTACGGCAGTGAAACGTGGCCGCTAACTATGGGTCTCATAAGGAGGCTCAAGGTCACTCAGCGTGCAATGGAGAGAGCCATGCTCGGCGTTTCCCTACGTGATCAAATCAGAAACGAGGAGATCCGCAGGAGAACTAAAGCAACCGACATCGCTCGAAGGATTGCTCAGCTGAAGTGGCAATGGGCGGGACACATAGCGAGAAGAACCGATGGCCGTTGGGGCAGAAAGGTTCTGGAATGGCGACCGCGCACCGGACGACGCTCCGTGGGTAGGCCCCCGACAAGGTGGACCGACGATCTGGTGGAGGTCGCGGAAAGCCAGTGGATGCAGGCAGCGCAGGACCGATCGTTGTGGAGATCCTTAGGGGAGGCCTATACCCAGCAGTGGGTGTTGTGTGGCTGATATGATGATGATGAGGTACTTAAAATGTTGTATATTTTTAAATACGTCTTAATCATAATTTAATGTTAGTCCACATTATAATGGAGGGATTAATTCTATATTATTTACATTTCATAATTACGTACCTAAAGCTGATAACTTAATTAGAAACTAATATCATAATTACTGCAGGAATACTTGTAGTACATTTCATATTAATTAATTTTCTAAGAAAGAGCCGAGGTAAAAATTAGGCGAGATGGGAAAGTGTCAAGTTTAAGAAAATGACGAAGTCGTCCAGAGGGATTTTAGAGTATAAATATTCAATTAGTAGGTTAGGTTTTACATTATAAAGATAAACGATAAATGATTGGCATAAATATAAATTACTATAAATAAGTAAAACAATATTTTAAAAACCGTAACATCCACTTTATGACTATTAAAATTGTTATAATTAATCATAGAAAAATCATAATACCTGCATACTTAACTAAAATATCCTTTAAAGGACCACTCCATTGGTCGTTAATAGATAATGTGTAGTGTTTTTGTACAGTCAACTGCAAAATAAGCTGCCCTTTTTAGTACTTTGTCACACCTACTAAAAGTCTCATTCAGTAAAACAATCCTACTAAATGGAACTAATAGTTAGTGCGCCATGGTACTACAGTGCTAACCAACTTCCGTCGCCGACCATACTATGCTAATGGTCTTTAGTAATTGCTTGCGGCAATATTAATAAAAAAACTATTTTCAGATGCACTTTTAGTGCAGATGCAGTCGGCAACATTAAAAGGTTCAGTTTTATTGATGCTTCAAGTTAATATTGATTGCGGTTAGAAAATAAAAAAACATTTGGCTTTTTAATAGTCCTTCAGTATTTTGATAAAGGTGTAACAAAGACTTGATTCTGTTTTCCAATTTAAAAAGTCATCAAAGTTATAATAAATGATTTTACTGATAAAAAATTAAAAATGAAGACAATATAGTCATAGCGATTGTATCTAGGACGCTAAAAATCAAATAGTAAAAGCATCCGCTGCGTTAAGGCCGACTTAAACCTGAGCGGTATCCGCTACCGCCCCGTGGGTAGCGGTAATACCCGAGCGATATCCCGCGCGGTAATTTGTATGGCATTTTAGCAGCTTGCGCAAAACCGGAACCGCATACCGGATGGGTACGCGATACGTACCGCTTGTTTGCCAAAACCTTTCCCCGCGGATGCACCCCGCGCCGCCCTCCTCTCACTCGCATCGCGCGCTAGTATCGCTACCGCCTCATACCTAGCTACCACATGAGACCTACCACATGAGACTACCTATACCACATACCTACTTATCGGGATATAGTTACCGCCACCGGTAGAGGATACCGCTGAGATTTGAATAGGATTTTATGTGGGATCCCGGCCCGGATACATGGCGCGGGAATATAGATTGCTGGTTTTCTTATGGCGAATGGTTGCAGAGCATGAGTAACCTCTAACCTAAGTCGACCCGTGCGCGTGTCCCACTTAACGCAGGAGCCGCCCTAAAAGGAGAAGAGGAGAGTTGCGACCGCCAGACGTAGGAGGAGGTGCATCGCATATTAAAAGTGGCGCCCTCAGAGGTTTTCATTAATAAGTTGTTAAAAGAAAAGGATTTTTATAAAACTAACGTAAACTAACGTGGATTTTTAAGACCTATAGTCTAGTATTTTAGGAAGGAATCAGTGATCTATCTATCATATGATTTTACCATTACATTCTTTCTGATTGCAAAATTTAAATTCAACAATATATATGCTTGTGTTCTACGGTCATAACAATTATTCAAATAAAGTAATTATTATCATTATACATGATCTTCTAAAAATAGCAATTTGACAAGTCAACGCTTGTATGGGAAGAGGTCACGTTCTTTATTGCTCGCTATAATATATCAAAAATTGACAGAGGTTAAAGCCAAGGTTCTATGATTTATTTACAAACAATAAACTCAGTAAAAAATAGTTGTAGTAATAGGCAAAAGAGCAAAGAAAGTGTTATAGGAACCTTAAGTGCAAATAGGGAAATACCTGAACATACTATGCAAAAAAAAAAAAACACAAAAGCATTAGTCCAATCGTTACGATTGTGTGGCTTGTAGCTTAGTCTAGAATTAGATCCAATAAGATACTAAATCTTGAAAGGTAGGTAGTACAAACAATAAAAATCTCTTCCATTCCAATTTAATCAAAAAAATCCGTATTGTTAATTCTGTAATAACCAATGAAGCAAGTTAATATGAAACAAACCAGCCCAATAAGAAGTGAGAAGCGATAACAGCCAATTACATCCCTAATATCAATTAGAACAATGGGCTACAGAAGAGTTTTGTAGACAATGGCCTTTTGTTCGATGGATAGCCCTGGAGACTAAGTACCAGATTCTTGATAAATGCTATTAACAATCCGCTAACATTCAGTACCCTGTTCTTTGACTTAAGTGACCCTAAATATGCCTTAAGATATTTTAGTTTAGAATAAGATTAAGGCCCGTATTTACAAACCGCTCCCAACGATGAGAGATATCTTGAGATCATACTTAATATCTCTTAATCTTGAGAGCTGTATATAAAATACAGGTCTTAAAAACGTTAACAATTTCACAAAAAATAAATTTAATTTGAATAAAACTTGTATTATCAATAAATACTAAAAGTCAACGTGCAAACCCAAATCAATATTTTAATTCTACATATTTATTAGCAGTGTCACTTTAAAAACGTTTTAATAAATAAAAACAATAATAAAAGTATTTTATTTAATAATTTTGCATTTGAAGAAATAATTTCCTACCTACTTATTTACAACTTAATTTTTTGAACTGTAGAAAAAAATATTCAGACTGACACTGTCATGTTAATGGAAAAAAGCTTGTGATAATTATTTTTAATAAATTATGATTAGTAATTATGATTAATACATAAAAAATAAGCAGTAGGTATTCATTAGAAGTAATACAAAAAATACTTGTTTTGATAAAAAAAGTGTATGTATATTTTTATCAAAATCATAAATAATGCAATTTATTCCAAAATCTCAAGCAAAATAATAACATTATTTTCAATTATACTATTTCTATTAACATAAGTTTACGATACCCTATCTCCATGACTTCAATAGTAGGTCGCGAATGTTAACTCCATTACGTGCATCGCTCCAAGTTTCGAACTTTCAGAATACAGTTAATTTTGCTGCAAATAGACTGTCGGAATAGTCTTCGGGCCGATTTGGCGAAGGCATTGTTAGAACTCAGTTAATTACGATACGATTCTGTTTGTTGAAATCTGGTATTGTAGCATTTACAAAGGAGATACTTAGGATACCACAGAGGAATGGAAACTTTGAGCTTTAATGGCATTTGCAAGTATTGTTTGTTTTAAAACCTATGTTGGTATTTTTGTAGGCCGCCCGCCCACTATGTCTGGAATATGAGGGAATTATTTCGCAGTAATAATAAGGTACCTACAAAAGTCAGTTCGTCTTGTATCAAAGGATAAAATATGCGTGTTATGTCAATTACTTTTTAAAGTCTGACGCCTTAACAATTTAGAAATTGTGTTCCGGCAGTTATAGTTAAGATGGTGAGGATTTCGGGTACCTATAGTGCGGCGCTTCCACCTTCAGCCGTATCGTCACTTACATCGTAGTGGGCGTTCTACGAGCTCAAAATCAATGGAATACCGCAAATCGATGTACAGTGTAGCCGTTTCGTACATGTATACTTGGGGTGAAAACAAAATTTTGGACCCGCAGTTCTTAAAAATGCTCCCCTTAGGAGAGGAGCTATGGTGTCATCTTTATTTTGTATGAGAAACATTTTTTTTTTGTTTTAAAACCTATCGTGTATGGTATCGAATGAAAGGGCTTGCTGAGCCGGTTCTAAAAATATATCACATCGTTATATTTCAGCCACTTGTTTTAAATAAAACCAAAAATCATTTTCAAAACATACCAAGTTTGGGCTCCTACAAATACAATATGGTTGAATTATTTTTCATAAAATATACCTCAAATGATATGTAATATTCTCATATCTAACCTCAAAAAAGCAATTTTGAAAATATTGATATTTAGTATTTTTTTTATTTTTCATTATAACAAAGCTTTCACAAAGTGATTCTATTTAATAAAAAAAAATGTTTGTTCTAAAACCTATCTTGTGTGATATCAAATGAAAGGGCTTTCTGAGCTGTTTCTAAAAATATATCACATAATAACATTTCAGCACTTGTTTTAAATTAAACCAAAAATCAATTTCCAAAAATATCATACAAACGTAAGTTTGGGCAAAAATTAGAAAAAAATACTAAATTTAGATATTTTCAAAATTACTTTCTTATGCTTTGATATGAGGATATTATGTAACTCTTAAGGTGTATTTTACAAGAAATAATTTAACCAAATCGGATCTGAAGGAGCCCAAACTTGGTATGTTTTGAAAATGTATTTTGGTTTAATTTAAGACAAGTGGCTGAAATATAATGATGTGATATATTTTTAGAACCGGCTCAGCAAGCCCTTTCATTCGATACCATGCAAGATAGGCTTTAGAAAAAAAAAAATGTTTTCCCATACAAAAAAAAAGATGACACCATAACTCCTTTCCTAAGGGAAGAATTTTTAAGAACTGCGGGTCCAAAAATTTTTTTTTACCTCAAGTATACGTGTACCATGGCTTTGCTGTACATCGATTTGCGGTTTTTTTTGCGTACGCCTAGGACTATCGGGTGAGGTGAAGGACAAGCACTATCCCGTTTTCTGGATAAAAAAGTATTTGCCAAATCAATTCGAAGCCTAAAAAAGGTCCTTTTTTTTGTTTAAGGTAAATAATGCCAGTATTAGTTTATTTAAGATTTACTTGAGAGACATTTTTAATTCCATGTTTCCATGCTATATTTACTATGCGCTAAATAATACTGCTTACTAATATATTTTTGAATTGACATAATGGGGACACCGGGACACCATTGAATTTTAGTACCTACATTGAATATAAGTACTAGACCACGACTGGTGATTCTAATCAAACATTCCACTTCAAATGACTAATACTGCAAATCAAATTGAATTTCAAACAGCCAAACCCGGTATTTATGTTATTCGTAATAAGTACTAAGATTAAGCGAAATTACGATACACGTTTTGTAATAGACACACCTCTTTTTACGTTTTAAGTCACTTAAAATTTAAAAGTGATAACTTGACAGGCATATAATGTAAAATTATAAAGTTTCAGTACCTTTATCAAAATAGATCATAAGAAAATAATAAGATAGCTGTTAAAAAGAGCGGTAGCGATACCTTACTAATACTTTTTATTTATATAGTAGTTAGTATATTTTGAAGAGTAGCCTAATCACAATTACTAAAATATTCCGTACCTATTTTGCTAAAATACTTAAAAAAAACCATAACAAAGAAGAATAATTTAAAATAAAAGTTGTTAAACTTTTTGGCGTGTGTTTTGCAATAAAATTTGATTATTTTAAAGTTTATTTGTTCCTATGTTAGACCAAGTATGACACAAACACAACACACATTCACACGTGTAAAACGAGCTAACAGCTCATTAAGCTCGCCTGTTTGCAAACGTTCGTTGTGAACTTTCATTGCAATACTATTTTACGTTTTATCGCTAACATAAATGTTGCATGGTGCGATATTATCGCTATGCGTGTGAATTACAAAATTTCGAAATGCAATGTTACAGAATGTTTTGAGACTGCACTGAATTTTTTTGTTTTTTTTTATAGTTAAAAATGAGCTGGTCGAATTTTTCTTTCTGTTTGAATATTTTAAATTAACGCATTTCATTGTAGTCAACAAGTCATTAACATTATCTAAGAACCTATGTTATTTTAGTTTAATTATGGAACATTTTTAAATACTGACGTTTTTATTGTAATTAGCAAACTGCGTATTTTGTTTAGTCAGTGATTTTTAATAATACAAAATAAATTCTATTTAATTATAGGAAGCTTGATTTCTATGAGTACTTCACTATACGAGAAGGAATGAATGAATAGGTAATTTAAGTTAATGTACGTATTTACTTTTTACTAATTATAACCATACCGAACAAACGAACGATCTGTACAAAATACTGAACAATAGGTGCTTTAAGCTTTTCTTTGTAGAAAATTCCTTCAGCGGACGTTACATTCCATAAGCTAAAGTTTCTGTACAAACACGTACACGCGACACTAAAGGTCATGCTACTGTTAACATCTGCGATTAGCGTTTTTGCGATTGCAGCGTTTTGGCGACTCTCAGCGTTCAGTCGCAGTTCCAAAAACGCGCTATAGCGACTGCATCGAGATTTGCCAACTTGCTGCGTTTGGTCATATATCAAAAACGCATGTGTTACAGCTGTCACCAGGGGCGCGGCGTGGGCGCGGCCGGCGTAGCGTTCAAACCCTTAATACCACATACGCAAAATAATATCACCCTTATGCAAAACGCCATATTCGCAAAATACCAACTAAGCAGAGCACCAACTTTGATTCACCCAAAAAACCAACTACGCATAAGAGCGAAGTGCAAGCGTTCTGTCTTTGTTAAGCAACTCGATATCCATAATCATTGTCTTTACGTGTGAGGTGTGGAGTGTTTGGTCGCTGCATGTAGCTTCCGAAGGCAGTTAAATCCTCAAAAATATCGCGTCTGCTATGGCCCTAAGCTAGCAATAGGAGTTGACTCACGATGGCTGTTCGATTGTCTTCAAGTAAATAGCCGGCCATAACGCGAAAAGTTACGTAACTGCAACGTAACTGCGCTCCAAAGGACTGTTGAAAACTGCAGTGGCAGTAAAAAGTTGTGGTGTAGCAGTAACCGCCGATGGCATTTTAATTATCGTTTTGTTTTTGTTTTTAGTAGTAGGTATTGAATAAGTTTTTTATGCGCCACGCCTACTTAGTTGCACTTACACTATTATTGCTATCTATACAAACTTGAAACTTTACCACACTCTACAAAAACTTTAAAATCAGCAGTCATACGCATGAATTTATATTTTCATTTGTTTTTCAAGTGATGAAATTTCGCAATCCGGGCAAAATATTCTAAATCCTTTTTATGGCAGAGAAATGCATTTACGCATCCCCCTTGCTGAGCTACAGAAGAGTTTTCTTTACTATCATGTTTCTGAGCTACCGAATCATACGAAGATTTGTTGCTATAAAATCCATTTTTAAATCTTGTTGCATGTCTTTTATACCTCGTAAAAGTTTGACAATCTAACCAAATTCAAAGAGAAATCATGCCAAAATGATCGTTAAGGTATTTTGATACTCCTTTACAAGCCTCATTCTGTACAAATTACCTATAAATAATGCTTATAACACCCATTCTCACGGATATCTACCTCGAATTTGTGTAAATGGAGATAGCTTAGATGTTTATAGGCTGCATTTACATAATGTAGTAAGAGATTGTATTCTTACAAATAGCTGCATTCAATAATGAATTCAAGTACGGATTGGATATAAAGTGTGATGACTTTATAGAACTAATAAAATGATGGCGATGAAAATTTTTGATAGAATGGTAAGTTACTTGTGCTCATTTGTAATGTAATTTTATGCTCTTATGAGTTTTTTTATACGCAACAAGTTTATGACTGCTATGATAGAAATAAAAAAAAAACAATAAATTAAACAACTTTAAATTCTAAAACAAAATGCGCACAGGCTAGACCCTTCTACATATTTTAGCATAATTATGCTTTAATAAAAAAATATTTTAGGTATTTGTTTATTAAATTAAATTTGATTTAGGTACGTCTTGCTGTACTTATTTGGTAATGGTATATTTAAGTTCAATTTCGTTCCTGCCTTGTCCGTTCTTCTTGTCAGCTAAAAAAGTCTGGAAACCGGAAGGAAAGTATAAGCAATTCACTTAATTTTTAAATTTATTTGAATAAAGGTACTGACTTTATTCGAGGATCGGTATGTTTATTGTTAGGGTAAGGAACATACATAGAAGGTTAACATTTTAAATGAATATTCACTGAGATTGCCCCCTAACCCGCAACAGCAGTGGTTAACAAAACTTGCTATGTTACCTATAACCTTCTAATTAATTAGCTACTGTACCTTATATATTTAGTTAGTGTATAACCTTTACGGCAAGATTTATATGCATCACAGCATGTTTACAAACATTGGCTACACCACTTAAGGCATTCCTAGAGATTTATGTTTACGCCAGGCTGTTTTTGCAACTCAGTCAGATTTGCAGGCTGTATTACATAGTAATAAAGTTGAAATTCGTACAGGTTTTTCGAAAATACACTTAACATTGTAGGCTTAAGTTTAATACTCTTACCCGACTGCCAACGTTGGTACTGTTGTCACAAAAAGATAAATGAACGACAGATATTCGTATAATGTGACTACTCATTTATGTCACCCTAGCCGGTTAATCATAGCTAGGAACTATTTTAGTAATGGATAAGATTATGATTTATTATTTACCGACTGTCAAAATTACATCAACTTCCATTTTAAAATTATAAATTGGAAAGTAACCTTGTTTGTTTGTTTATTTCTTAGGAAGAGCGCGTTATAACTTATTTATTTTCGTGGCGTAACTTGTTGTCAGCATTGCACAGTCAGCAAGGATGGCTAAAGAGCTAAACAAGGTTAAAATTTTGGTTACACTTCCTGTCAATATTGTGCCTATTACTGAGAGAGCTGATACTAAGCGAAAAATTTATAATGAAACACGTGTCAACTTGCGCAAAAAATCGCGTCATATCTAGACAAGGTCTAAGACCCTGTGTGCGATTGAGACGCGTATGATTCTAATTTTTTTACTCAGCTTAAGCTATGTCAATAACGTACACAATATTGACAGCAGTGTAACCAAAATCAAGTGTCAACTCGCGCGTCATCTGGACAAGCTCTAAAAGCGCATAGTAGGGAGTTTTGGATATGTCCACTTAGGGTCAGTCCCACAAAAGTACGTCGCTCATACGAAAAAGCATTCTCCCAACTTTAAGCAAAGGTGATAAACAAACACCTCATGACATTTCAAGATAATGTGATAACTTTCACTTGTTGATGTCTTCTCTTAAGTGACAATTTAATAATGAAAAGTTGAGACATCATTCATAGCTGTAGATTGCGTCAATTATTTAAGCACAAGTTGAGATAAATTGTTTTTCAAAATGAATTGATTTTTATACATTTCAATTTAACGTGATTTAGACTAAAGTAATACGCAGTTTCAAAAGCACACTGATCAACTAAGTGTTTAAAATAAAAGCATCATAAGTTATCATTTTTGACACACCTACCGATTTATTATCATTATACATCCATAAATTGTGGTGTGGCTAATATTAAAATGTTCGACACAAACAAGCATATTAAAAAAGAGCAGCAGATGCAACGAATTTATGTAAAATTTGACACCATTTCCAGCTCATCTATCATACATTTTATATTTATGAACATTGTGATGACAAAGCTACGAGATAATAAATTTTAAACGCGTCTCGAATATTATTTTTTTATTCATTGTGAGTTTAGAAGATTAATGTTTGTTTTCCTATAAAACTATGATGTTAGTTGCTATTTATTTTTATATTGAATTAATCTATAGTAACAATTATAAGTTTTCGTCGTTTTTACATTTAGAACAAAAACGCCTTAAAATCAGGCTTCTTAGCTAAAATATTTAGTTGATGTCTCCTTTACTTGAAGGAAGCTGTCAGTTTCATAGATTTCTGTCAAATCTGACAACTTTTTTGAATTTAAGGTGGCCCTAACCTTAAGAATCGTTTGAGTATTTGGCTTGCAAAATAGAGGAATACCTAAAAGTAAGTACTCAGTTGTTTCTTGTACTTTGTGTAATTTTGACGTCAATAAGTAACTTACGGCCGAATACTTGAGTATTATATTGCCTTTGAAGGCATCTTAGCTAAAATCTGTAATAAGGCTTACTTAATTTTAAGGAAGCTGTCAGTTTCAGTTTCTGTCAAATCTGACCTTTTTTAGATGGATGGATGAACTTTAGATGGCCCTAACTTTAAAAATTATTAAATATATATACGTTAGAATGGTCTATTTAATAGACCATTCTAACGTATATTCAATATTACGTAACGTATATTCAATATTTCTAATTCTAACGTATATAAAAAGGTTTTGTCTAAACTTATATAATTTCATTTAAGATATAATAATATCTGGGCGACCGAGATTTGCTCGGTTATTACTATTTATTGTAATATGGTGGTGTTTAGGTGATAATCTACATTGTTATCTCAAACATTAAGTATTTTTTTTTAAATTGTCTATAAACAATAAAATAGAAAATTATATAGAATCTTGAACATATGAAAAAAAACAAAAGTAAGTCACCGACTGAGCAGAATTCGAAACCTCGTTTCTTGCCGTCCGCCGCTGGACCCGACGGACAGAGGCTGGCAGGACGAAATTCTGCGTCGAAAGAAAAACGCATGAAAACTCGAAAACACGCGTTTAACCATACATAATAATCTAGATCGATTGTTTACCCCCGAAAACCACTATATACCAAATTTCAGCGAAATCGTTAGAGCCGTTTCCGAGATCACAGAAAAAAATTAATATACAAAAATTGCTCGTTTAAAGTTAATTATAATTCACTATTTAAACTGAAACGAAAAGGTAGCAATTAGGCGGTAAGTTTTGATGAATGACTCACAAAAACCAATTATTGAGAAAGGTTGTTTGTCTATCAAACTATTATAATCATCAATCAACGCGTTTAATTTATATTGTTAGCCATTGTGTTCGAGTAGCTTCTGATAGTTTCTTGGCTAATAAGTAGGCTTTGATTTCAAATCGACGTGGGCGTCTTGTGGGACGCTATTAACGGTGTTATAAAGCTCTTTAGAAATATTAATTCTTGAAGTTTCTTAATGATTAAACGAACTTACCTGTAAGTGAAGTTCTATCATAATTATACGAAGGATTCATCCGAAGATATTAGTATATTAACAAATGTAGTATCGCTTGCATGTATCACCACTTAGCACGTTATTTTAAAGCAATAACCTAAAAAACCTAAAAAGAGAAGGTTTTTGACTTAAAATTGACAGATATTTTGACATTTCCGGTCCGAGCTCTCCTCGTCACTACTAGACGCCGACCACTTCATTTAGTTTAAAGTCCAAATCTTATGATATTTCCTCATTTTCTTCAGTGGGTAGATAGTTATTGTAATTTACAATAATAAGAAGGGAGGGTGGGATTCTATACTAATATCTTCGGATGAATCCTTCGTATAATTATGATAGAACTTCACTTACAGGTAAGTTCGTTTAATCATTAATTATACTTCAGATTCATCCGAAGATATTAGTATATTAACAAATGTAGATGTTTAAAGCATTATAATAAGAAAATGAAATATCATTTCTTGCGTATTAGTCTTTTAAAAAAAGAAAAGAAAGTCATTTAACATAATTCTGAACGTTTGACATGATTACTACTAAAAACGGTACCTACAGATGGTTGGTACAAAAAAAAATATGCAAGGTTGGTTTGGAAAACTCAGTTTGATTTATCGATGATAATATATTTTAAGTGCAAGGTTGGTTTGGAAATCTCAGTTTGATTATTGATGATATTATGTTTTAATAATTTGCTATTATAGTGGAGTAATTAACCATCCCGCCGTGTTACCTGGAACATCTATAATATCGTTTTTTGTTAGGGCTATAAAGGTATTGGCGTACGTCGAGTGTTAAAACTGGTTGGACACGAGTCTACTCCACTATCATTAAATGTTTTATTTCAGCAATCTATTATTTACAATACATATAGGAATTTAATTTCTTTCTAAATAAGAAGTGATTATGAACTGTTTATTATACTTAATATAAATGTGTATACCAATACAATCTTGTTTTTTTTTGTCTTGTTTGCATTCTTTGTGCAATAGGCAAGGTAATCAAAGTTAAATTTTTAAGATAAAAAAGAAAAAAAAAGAACAAAAGTGGAAAATATTTAAAGTTTTCCAAATTGAAAATTTTTTTAAATAAAGTTTTAAGTAATCTATTATTAGTATTTGAATAATGGAGTCTACGCAAAGGCGTAGGTAGTTAAATTATTTACCAAACTTGAGATTAGTTCAATTTTGTCTATTCAATAATGAACGCAATATTATCTAATACTGATATTTAAATTGTATATACACTTCTGTAAAGGAAAATGTGTTTATTCTGTCTATATTATTATTTGTTAAATAATCGAACCGTTACCAAACTCTGTTCTTCCTGATAGTATTAGTAGACAGCAGCTTCAATAATAACATAAATAATATACCTGTAAAATCATACCACCTTGATAATGTTGTGAAAACCAATTTATTTGTGCGTTTAATTTCCGTCCCTGAAATTGAAAGTTATAGGATGTGAATAATTTATATTTGAATAAAAGATACGAAGAAGTACCTTACATGTGAATAAGAGGTACCAAACTAAGGCTCAAAATTGTGACGATCAGGATGGCACAATCGTTATCACCTCTAGTTTAAGAAACTGGTGGAACAAAAATAAAATAGTAGGTAGCTTAGTGTCATAATAGTCTTTCTACAATACTAAACCAAAATAGCATTGTGAATGCTAAAATCTCAAATTATAAAATAAAATGTTTTTGGGCTAAAAATGCTAGAAATAGAAAAAAGTCTACTTCATTTGATTTCTACTGCCTAATTCGACTTGCATTCGAATTTACTCACTCTCGGACTGAAAAAAAAAACTGGTGATTAGTTTTTGATATTTTAATGAATTGAATAATTTCTGTTTAGCATCAGAATAATAACATCTACAATACTTAACACCCCGCACTGAATGCAATTAGAAAAATGGCAATGAAAATATCATAAGCTGCCTGTTCTAGATAATTGATATGCAATTATTATTTTACAAATTGTGATTCCTGATATGCTCACTAGTGTCCCCTAGTCTACCCCATTGTTTAAAGGCACAAAAGAAACGTCTGTAATTCGGTGTAAGTATCGATGATATTCAACTAAGTAAAATATAATGATGACATACCGGTATCTACCAGTTTAATCAATTCATAAAAAAAAAGGTAATACAATAAGTTTTTTTTGCAGTTATGTGAACGTTTGTCTTGTGAAGACCATAATTGCCATTACATTTGTAATAGAATGGAAAGTTGCGACGGTAGCTGTATATATATAAAAAAAAAATAATATAAAAAGGATGAACTTCAATTTAAAAAAAAATATAGGTTTTGAGACCCTTATAGTAAATATCGTCCAATAACAGGGAAATCATGCTGTTTAAAAAACATTATAGCCAGGCAGCGGCGGTAGTTTTGTAATAAAAATGTGGGCACTACAATGCCCAAAAGTTACGATTTTAAATTCGTGTATTTCTATCACTTTCCTTATCAAAATTAAAACCTTATAGGTGATGGGATCTCTAGACTGTGTTTTTTAAAAACAATAAGCGTTTTTTAATTGTGATATTATTATTTTTAGGTGCTTATAGTTTTACTTAAGTACGAATTTTTTTTCTAAAAGCTAAGTTAACTTTTAAACAGTTATTAACTAAATCTGATATGAAAACCTGTTTTTTTTTTTTTACTGAGATCACTTTTTATTGAACTTTCAACAAAATGTAACAAAACTATTATTCATATGTAATATAATATAACTGTTATGCATTCTGCCCGAATTTAAGTCATATTAATGGTAAACTATAATATATCTCTGGAGATGTTACAAAAGTGAATCATTAAAGAGATAACACTCATATAGTCTGCCAAAGAGAAAAAAAAATGAAATAATAATCTAGGTGCCCTGCTAGCCGGCTAAATGGTACTTCCATACATAGAAGATTACCGGCGCCAGCGATTGAGTGGACCTTTGCACCTTTAGTTGGCGACCACTGCCTGTATTCGCTGAATACAGACAAATGCCACACCAGCATGCACCCTCATGAATACATTATCCTAATGAGTGTCCTTACCCCACGTACGATGATCGAAGGCAAACATCGATGAATGCATCATCGGCAACCATTTGGATGGGCCGTAACGCCCGTCTGCGAGTCTGCTATGTGTAAATCGGCCTTCCTGACGAAACAAATCGCTGATGGGGCCTCCTCGCCGTGCCCCACTGTTTGTTTGCCGTCGGAAATGAAGCATGTGGTGATGTGGCACACCTACCTACGTCTTTTGTTTGTCATTTTTAAGGCAAATAAATATATAAATCAATTTTAAAAATGTTTTATTAAGTACTGCGCCCGATTTACTTACAGTTTTTTCGATCGTTCACATCAGGCCTGTGGCCAGTGGATCATTCATATTCGACTGAACTGTCGGTGGTCTTTTAAGCAAACAGCCTTAGCTACACTATAGTTGACCGTGTACAGTATAACCGAACGTCGTAATGCCCCACATAATGTAAAAAATGTGAAATACTGTCACACAAAAGGTGTATATAGTTTTGTATTGGAAAGCTGCCTTTTAACCACAGATTACATAATACTATACATTAAACATAACTGGTACTTGTAGCTTGTATATTGTAACTCGTATATTTTTTCACATCAGAAACATTATTTTGTACAAATTCACACATTAAATTTGAAAAGTAATAGAGATAATTTTGTACAAGGGCATAACTAGTAGAACCATACTAAATAGTTAGTGATTAACAAGTTTCTCAACATGTTAGGTCTACCCGCCTGAAATACAAGGTTTCCTAGTTTAGGCAAATGTTTTTTTTTTTACTATGTAATATAATATAATAATATAATGACTAACAAACATTATGGATGAATATGAATAAAATGTATGGATTCTGTTATTCCATTTTTCATTGAAATTTCTATCAGCATGCCAGCAGCTAGCTATTTCAGCGGCTAAGCTATTTCACATAAAAGGTTTGAAGTATCAGGTATTAGCTAGTTGCTGTATAACTCAATATTTGGTTCCATTAAGTTCTTAAGTTTTAGCATTTATAGCTAGTTCTGTCAGTTTTAAACTATCTTAGTACCGATGGTATTCTATTACACCGTTGGTGTTAACTCAACTCAACACTAAGAATATCATGATAACATGATATCAAAACTCATACCTGATGAGCAACGCTGTTGTCAGGGCTGCTGTTGCAGCTCCAGCACGGCGGTCGCCTGCCTGGAAGGTGGATGGCGGTGGATCCAGCGGACGTAGGAGTCACCCGATCGGTGCTCGGCAGCGGTTTCAACATGGCAACCTTTGAGGGTAGTCTGCTTTTTACAATGTCGCGTCGTCAGCGGCACTTTGAGTTGGTGTAGTTAGTGCAGTCGCGTTGTCTGACCTATCTATGCGGTGAAATAGTCCAGTATGACTATCTCGAGTGCAATAGATTTTAGTTGATGTCTTTTGAGACACAATACCTTGACAGAAAGTACCCAGTACGGTAAATTCGCATCAAACAAATAAATAAACTGACAGAAAGTACCCAGTATGGTAAATTCGCATCAGACAAATACATAAACTGACAGAAAGTACCCAGTATGGTAAGTTCGCATCAGATAAATAAATACATTGACAGAAAATACCCAGTATGGTAAGTTCGCATCAAACAAAAATTAAAATAAGGTAAAAGACCAGTGTGGCAGACGCCATCATAAAGGTAAGCAGACAATTATACTATTTAACCAAATGAACGGCATTTAATAGTGTGCCTTCGTCTTGACTTCTTCTTCTTGTCCTCTTCCGTCTTGAAAACTTTTTCCTTTTTTTACGAAGCATTTTAAGTATAGTTTAATTTTCACTGTAAAAATATAATTTTAAAGAAGTCTCACTTTGAGACTGTATACGTGCGTCCGTGGCGAAGCACGAAAAACGAATGAAGTGGTCGGCGTCTAGTAGTGACGAGGAGAGCTCGGACCGGAAATGTCAAAATATCTGTCAATTTTAAGTCAAAAACCTTCTCTTTTTAGGTTTTTTAGGTTATTGCTTTAAAATAACGTGCTAAGTGGTGATACATGCAAGCGATACTACATTTGTTAATATACTAATATCTTCGGATGAATCTGAAGTATAATAATAAATATTCGTAGTATTCGTCCTATAATTTGAATTCTTTAGACATTTCTATGGAAAAAGATAAGTAGTACTTATTATTTTTATTTAAGTAAGTACGAAAAAAAAATTAAAATTGAAATTATTTATTCAAATACTTAGTAATTAAGTGCTTTTTAAAGCTAGTCACATTGCCGTCACATTACGGCGGAAATATAGCGGCGTTGATTGTTGTCTATGTAAAAAATTCCGTAGCGACCCCGTAACGTCAGAAACCGCGCCGTATTGTTTACATAGACAACGTTATATACGCCGCTAAATTACTGCCGTAATACTAAGACAAACTTTTACTACGGGGCCAACTCTGCAACTCAACAAAAAAAATCAGCTGTTTCATACAAGTTGTCAATACCTACTCGACCAGAATTTATGAAACAGCTGTTTTTTTTTCGCGATTTCAAGGTTGGCTCCATAGTAAAAGTTGTTCATATGCTTTTTCATTAAGACGTTGTATATTTTCCTACCACCCATTTAAAATTTGATTTAGCAGACAAGAAGTATGGAATGGATAATGTATGTGACTTGCTGTTTCATTCATAAGAGATACATATTTTGAGTTAGAGCAAAATTTACCAATGTTCTTTTATTTTATTGTTTTTGTTATACCTACATTAAATAAATTAATGTAAAATAATAAGAATAAAATAAAATCTTATATTCATTCTATACTTAGTAGAAAATACACAATAAACTGTAGCTTAAATTTCAATATAAATAGAGTATCCCATAAAAGGTAGTATCCCTGATACCCAATTTAACTATCACACATTTTCTTTTTCATAAAGGAAAATGTGTGATAGTTATCTAAAGTTAAACTTACATAAGTTAATATTTTTCAATCAAATCTGAATTAAACCTTTAAGTTAAAACGTTACTGTTTACTGTTACGTTAAAATAAATTATTATTGACGTATAATACCGTTTAGTCTCCCGGGTCGAAGTCGACATTTTCCGTATAACCCTTTACGACTCGCTGCATCTGAATTAATAAGCAAACCTACAGGAAGTGCCCCAAACAAGGCTTCCTCAGGGATTGCGGAGGTAGGGTTACGGGATGTACCAACAATACCTAGCTAAGTGTAACGTGAATTTATGTAGTGCTATATCAGTGAATCGAAAATTGTCTCCACTGGCTGGCAGGGGTATCTTTTAACCGCTGCCTTTATTTTGCAGTTGAACCGATGATTTCTAAAAGGGCACTTGTCCATATCCAATTTTTTTTTAATGGTAAGCATATTTTCAAGATTATGCTTTCATTTTATGTAAAAATGCATCATGTAACTTCTTTTTCCATAAGTTGGTATGCCATCGAAATATTCGTTTAGAACTAGAGGCACTTGTCTTTCGTTTTTTCGTCTCCTGCAAAATTTTCGCCTAGAGAATACAGTGTGACAAGTGCCCTCTTAGAAATCCTCGATAAGTTAATCTTCTTATACAAGATCGTAATTATTTTTACGTTAACATTAAACTTTAGCTTACATGATACTAGTAAGTTAGATAACATAGTTCTACCAATCTAAACTGTGTTTCGGCAACTACTTAGGCGAAGATGGGCAGTTCCTCAGTCTGTGGTTGCCGGGTGAAGTGCGCTTCCATTATCGGTTTTATCGTCACTTAGCAATCTAAGCAACAAGTCAAGTTTGTTAAGGCCAAGGGTTTCCTAAATATTGTAAATGTAACCATGTAACTTGTAATATTTGGATCATTGTCTGTAGAGACAGAATAGATAATAGTATTGACACTAGTAAAGAAACTATAATCTGTGACATGATAATATAACTTTCCATTATAAAGTGTCTGTTGCACCGGATCTGTAAATTGCACTTTACACCGTTATTTTGTTAAATTAACTTAAGGGAATGTTCTACAAATTAAACTAAACATTATTGGCAAAGAAACATGGGTCTAAAAGTGTCCAAAAATTTACACCCCCCCCCCCCCCATACTAACCAGTCAGCTGAAACATTGTACGAGTATGAGAAAGTAAAATGTTTTGTGGTTTTTCGACCCATGGTTTGGGGCACCCATCTCCTGACCGTCCTAACAAAGAGCTGTTTCCATAATCTCAGGCACGACATTTAGGTACATAATTTATGGGACCTAAATATTTTATAGAAGGATGACTGATACCCTACTCTCAAGGTGAGTTAGTAATGGGCAATAAGTAAGTACCTACATCAGTATGTATCAGTTGTGGGAATTAGTTTCCTTCGAATCCAACTTAATAAACGTTGTGTAAATCGCTGCAGGCATTCATAAGCGTGATTACAGGAAGTATCTCAAATTCTAATAAACCTATAAGAGGATATGTTCTGTAGGGTTGCCACTTAAATTACACATATTATATTTTGTTCATACTCTGTATCGATTTTACTGTGTTCTTTTGATCTTTGCAAATTTTAATAAACTAGCGGCCGCCCGCGGTTTCACCCGCGTGGTCCCCGTTCCCGTGGGAATATCGGAATAAAAAATATGCTATGTTTTAATCTAGGCTATCTACTATCTGTGGGCCAAATTTCAACCAAATCCGTTCTGTAGTTTTTGCGTGATTGAGGAACAAACATCCAAATATCTAAACATCCAAACATCCAAACCCACAAACATTCACATTTATAATATTAGTAGGATCGATCTGATTACATATTTTCATCAATATTTCTGTTACAGGGTAACGTCTTGTGTTTATTTGTAACTTTAGACATTTAATTACGTACATTTAGCCAATAAAACATTCCTTCTAGAGGAGTAGCTGACGTTCGATAAATATTTTCGATAACACAATAAGTAAATCGTTATTTTGAAAAACATTAAATTACTTACAAAAATAATAATATTTTTATTCAATAAAGACAACAAATTAATTCTACTCTATAGGAATTCAATTGTCACTCAATAGCTTTTCATGCTAACATTACTAATCTCAGCTTCATAACTATACTTGTTTCAAAATTTTAATCGAATTAGGGAAATGGTAACCCTAGATTAATAATGTACAGGGAGATTTCTCGTCTATTTGTGGTTTTGAGTATAAGAGAACTGGGTGGTTAACTGATTAATATACTGTGGTTATAACTAATTGAATAAAATTGTAGATCGAACCGATGGCGTAGCTTCTATGACATTCACAAGTGCTTGTAACAGCCTAGACTGAATAAATTATTTTTGAATTTTGAATTTTTTGAAATTTTGATCTGAGAAATGAATTATCTCTGAGAAGATTCTGATAAAAATACTTCACTACCACAACACAATAAGTGGGTAAAAGTTGATTTGGACATCGAAAAACAAAATGCTTAAGACCTATAAGTGTGTAGGTATATTGTATAACTTGTAATAAAATCCCGAAATTTCGTAAACAACAATGGAACACAACAAAAGCTTAAGAAGTTTATCTTAAATGTACAGTAAATACAATCAATACATATCTTCACTTTGAAGATATCGATAAAAGCCGACAAAAAAGTGAATATTAACTAACGCCTACACGCGGCTTGTCCCATTCACGAATAAACTTTATTTATTTAGGGTCATCTGCATTGTTATCGATTGTCGATAGTATCGATTACACAACGAGTATCCGTAAATCAAACAACCTCTAGAACATTACTTTCCATTATCTACTTTACGGTTCACAGAAAAGAGTTGAAAAATGCTTTTAATAGAATTATTTTCATACTAATGGTTCGGATATTTAAAAAGCGGGTGAGGAAACAGATTTTAAAATCAAAACCGACACGAAACTGCTTTCGACACGGATTGATGTATAAAAAATGTGGAATTCAATTTGTAATTTGAGTGAATTCAATACCAAATTGGATGTTGTTTTTTTTTTCACTCTTTTGTGTAACATCCGTAAATTCACTTACTCGTTTTGGCATCACTTGTAGCAGCTTTAATAATATTTACCTGTAACAAACAAAATTAGTGAACTTACTTAGTAACATTAAACTATATGAATAACAAATAATAAAAGACAAGGTTTGAAATAGCATTGCAAAATGGTACGGCAGGAGTACGATGACGTAATATGCATTTTAAATTCCTAATGGAAAAAAAATATATATCCAATAAAGTTTTCAATAACCAGAACTGTGAGAAAATCGCCCAGCCATTTACCATTCTTAAAGGAAGGCTATATTGGATGCGAAGAAATATACTGCTATTGATAATGCTCCCAAGAGCTGGAATTCAAGGAGATTCCAAATTTATAGTTTGCACAAGGAAACTGCTAGCTAAAATTATGGCACTCCTAGTCCAGTAGCAAACTTATAGTTTTCTTTGTACAATCCCCATGTTGAACACATTTAAAAGCTCTGTTAAAATCTCTGCAAAAGCAATAAAAGTCTAAACGCAGTTTTATAGGGTATAAAATTTTCCCCAAATTGAAACTTGGAGTTAGTGCTGAAATTTAAGCGATACGTTACTTTTTATCTTTGTGTTAAGTTTTATGGAAAAACTTTATATTTTCCTATTTAATGTTTCACAGTTCTTCAGTAATTATTTCTGATTCAAAGAACTGAGAAGAGTGATTAAAAATTATTCCACGTATGATTTGTCCTTTGAAAAATGGCTTTTTCCAGTTTGATTTAAAAAAATATTAACGCAATTCCATTGCGTTTATAATATTGCTAATGTTTAATAAAAGCCATTTTTAATCATAAGGTATTACTACTTATTAATTCGTAAGTTTACTCAAATTGGTATAAGTTTTTTTTCACTTATTTATTAGATAAATATTAAAAGGCTATATTATTCTCTCAGTAACCTACTCAAGATTAGTAGAGTAAAGCTCCTGATATTACTAAAACCATGTATTGACTATTGATTATAAGTTGTTTTATTCCACTACTGCACTAAGACTGTATTGAGAAAAGTCTTAAGCAACCAATTATTTCACCAACAATGAAAAGAAAAATAAAACATGCCTAGTATTTTGAATTATTATACCTATTATTGTTGAAATAAAAGCTTATCGTATTCTTAATATTATTGATTCTTATCATAAAACTCATTTAACTCAATTATAAAAATTTTCGTTCATTTCGTCACTCGGGAGATAGGTATTTTCACTTACTTATTATTTGAAAAAATATGAATGATATTATGGGTGTATCTAGTTGAAATAAATCGAAATATAATGAAAACCAACCTATTTCATTTCAATAACATTTATTTCGATTCCATTCATGTATCGGAACGAATGTATAAAATAAATGGTAAACGTTCTGTAAGCTGCTTTATTTCAACTTCCATTCAGTTTCTGAATAAATGTGTAATCGGAAGAACTCGCTGGTAATTGGATTTGCTATAATAAAAATGAACACGTGAAGCTTTGACGTAATTTCCATAATAAAATTGAGCAATATAAAAAAAAGAATATTCTGCTTTTGCGTTTGCAATACTCAGCAACAAAGAGCTTTTTCTGGGGCCACAAAAATAATGTTTTTTTTTTATATTTATGTTTTGAAGTCTTTTATAGAGCCCACAATTCTCAACTGGCGTAAAGCAGTAGTGTTTTCAATTTATAGATCTTTTGTATCTTTTAAAACCTGTTTTATTACTTAAAATGGGTCAACGTGTCTTACTTTACCATAATATTTATAACTTTTAATTGAATGAAAACAGATGAAATACTGAATGTTTGTTGGTAACACGATAAATATTTCTGACACAATTTTATATTTTGAGAGACAGCGCTTTATTTTCAAGATTGAGTGGTGTTGCATTGGTCACAAAGTCACAAGATAAAGCAATTCCTTATATGCTTATGATTTATATGATTATGATTTATATGTCTAGATAGAGTGTTGCGCTTTTGACTACTAAACAAAACAAGCCAACGTTTTTAGGTTGATGTGCTTTTTTAGCATTATCGTATCCAAAGAGTATTGAAATAAAAACTATGGCCGGGTCACACAATTTCAATGTGTCGCCCAACTGTTGGTTGATATTTTTCGACGTTCGTAGCTTCGACTGTCTATCTAGACATCTTAATAATCAAAAGGCATTATTCATACTAAAATAGCATGAATATCAGTTGAATAAAATAGCAAAAATTTATACATACCGTAAACCATCGTAGGACTATTTACAATATATTTTCCGGTCGTCCGGGCTTGCAGGAGATTGCTTCGGTTATCTCATTGATACAGAAATATTTTTCCAGGCGACTGGTGTCAGGAAAGATGGTAAGGGAAATGATGTTATGCTTTTGCCTCCAATTTTATTTCGCTTCTAGGCACAAAAGTATTTCATTGGAAAGGTTCAAGAGGTTGCCTTTATTATTGAAAATCGGAAACGCGAATTTAATTTTTGTCAATGGAAATTATTCATAATCATAACCAATGAATTATAATTTTGCGTTTAATGGCTAAAGCCACCTGTTAAGTATTTGAGTTTTGCATATTGGAGTTTAATGAAAATAACAAAAATGTATAAGTATTAAAAGATACTGTGAGTAACTTTTTGTAAATAAGTTTTTTTATGTTTTCGACCAATTTCATTTGCATCCATGCTTAAATTAGGTTTATAGATTTATGTTTTTGAAAAGTTAAACATTCTTATGAGAGATTACAGTTTTATTTAGAAACAAGTCTTACATTTAAATAGTAAAATCGCTTCGCTTAAAATTTTTCAGTTCTTACTCCCAAAAACGAACAGCAGTTTCTTTAAAAGACTCGAGCTTTCGATGTCACAATATTTAGAAAATGGCAACCAGAACAGAGTAAGTCGTAAATTGGAGTCAAGCAATGAATCTCGTGTCATTCGGCCGAAGAAACGCAAGCCAGCACATGGACTGCAATAAACCAACTCAGAAATATACTGGCAGTGAATAGAGCCGAAATGTTCAATAAATATTTCACAAGTTTCGAAAATGGTCCTGTTTATAGCGAATAGCTGTTCAAATGCGCGACTGCCGCTATGAAGGATCAACCCTGCATTATTATAAGAACGTTTGTTCGTACAATTTAATGACTTAAATCGATTCGGTGTAAAATCATATGTTAGCCAATGTATTCGTAGGCATTAGAAGCAGGAAGCCATCGAAAATTGTTTATTGGGTCTTTCAAAATTCACTAAACTACTTCCGTCCTTTTATCTTTTAGAATGCTGATCAAATCAGTTGGGTGTACTGTGTATAGCGATCTGAATCTTCTCCATTTACTCCCTGGAGAGCCATCATCAGATCACAGCACGGTACATCCCTGGCAGGAAACCAAAGCTTCAAAGTTAACTCGTTTGTATGAAAAAAATACCTTGATTCCTAGACAAAGTTGATTTGCGTCTAAAGGGACTTTAGTAATATAATGAAATACGAAGTATCAAGGACGCAATACGACTAAATATAAATAAATGAAAAATGTGGTAGGTATTAATTGATTTTATCAATTTGAGCTTTTTTAAGTTGCGCGTCCACTGCATCGGAATCAAAACGTATGGCGCGGATGTAGCATTCGCATTGGTCACTTTGTATGGATTTTTATGGCGCGGAAAAGCCGATGCAGTGCACGCAGTGCCATAGAAATCCATACAAAGCAACAAATCCGTCCGCTCCGTCCGCTCCGATTCCGATGCAGTGGACGCGCACCTTAATGTCTTTGCAAACCGATTACGGAATATGCAATTCCCTTATTGACGTGTAAAGCTAAAGCTATTAAATCAAATACCTAACTCATTAAAACATACAAATCACTATAGTGCAAGCAATTTGACAAACGCTTTGAGTGTGAGAATTTGAAATATCGTCCGCGTCCTGTAGTCAATAGAGCTTTGCAGTAGTAGTCACTATGGTGATAAATGAAATAGTAAGGGATTTATTAAAATTCAATATTTCATAAATTCAAAGTTATTAACTATCATCATCGTAGGCGGCATTAATAACTCAAAAAAAATCATTTTTTTAATTGTGAAAGCATTGCAGAACTATAAAAAATTACATACATTACGCGTAACTTTGTCATTCTTTTATTGATTTCTGTTAAAAAAAAGTAGTGACAAAGTTTTAAACTGTAAATATACCTATTTATAGAAACTAAAACGTTATCAAATCATAACCCACTATTATTCTTGCGAATCAGGAAAATGGAGCATTCCAGAAAGAGGACGATTCTCCAAAATAGCCCATTTGTGAAAGTGGGCTATTCGGAAGTGGGCTTAAAGTCTTAAAGGGCCTTCGCTTCTTGATACCGTTTGAGACACGTTGGTTTTATTCTTTTACGTGACATGTAATTTCTTATCACTGCAACTAGAGAAAGACACAGAAAAATAAGAGCATTAAATGAAAAAAAAAAGATAAACGGGCGTTTTCTCGTTAACTTTGAGCCAATATTGTTTTCTTCTTAATAATGTTACGGATAATGACGAACGGTTAAAGGTACTTAATCTATGCAAACCATAGATTAAGTACCTCTAGCTTTCTCTAGTTACGGATAATGACGAACGGTTAAAGGTACTTAATCTATGGTTTGCATAGATTAAGTACCTTTAACCGTTCGTCATTATCCGTAACAATTCACAAACATTGACCTACAGTTCCACCGGTCGCTTTGCCACACTTCCGTTTTGCCCCCTAACCAAACAGTTACGGACACAAAGTTCCAATCCACTCTACAGTACTTCCGATTACATCGAAAGGTAGCGTACCCGTTCACAATAAGTGACTGAGTAAATATTTGGAGCATTTACCAGCGTTTGTTCGTGCCACGTTTAATGGGGCTTCGATGACCTTTTTATGTTTTTTTAGGCACCCCGCGGGCGATTCTCTTATTTTTATTATAAATGCGGTTTTATTATAATGTAATTATTGGTATTTTTATTGTGAATTGCTGAAATAGGTATGAATATTATGAAACAAACGTTTTAGGTATTAATTTTCGTGAACGTGCTTTTGAAGGTGCACCCGTAGATTTATAATTTTCATAAAACTAGTGGCTTTGTGAGCTGTAGACCTCGCATTTGTGACATTTTTAAGTGTTTTTGGAAATGATCCATTTTTTAAAGAAAGATTAAAAAAAAAACTGAATCGATAATAAAGTTCTATACAGGTAATCAAAATTTCACGAGAATCGGTTAAGAATTGCTATCTGTAGAGGAGAACAGACAGACAGCTGGACAGACATACACAAGTATTTTTGCTCAAACTGAAACGGAGACGCTTCGCGCGGTCAAAAATAATTTAGAAAGAACGAATGAACAAATTCTAAAGTTTGCGAACACGAATGTGACACGTTCAAAGTTTTAAGGTTTTGAACCTTAGATTTCCATCCAGACAAAATTTGTAGCCATCATTTAACGTGAAGATAAAAATAGCTGAAAACAAAAGCGATTGCCAAAAGTCTGCTTTTAACAATCCTTTCATCTACCCCTTCCACTTCAAATAAGAAATTCGAAAAATAGCCTCTTATTGGAAAGTTCAGAAAACGAATTTCCTCTTTACCCACTTCAAAGGTTGTACCGGAGACAGAACAAATATTTGACGTTTACCGTTGTTTAACTTTACAACACAGAGGCGAAAAACATAGGTCTGTGTTGCCAGACAGAAGCGCCGCTGTAGCTGTGCTCGAAAACACTTCCATCATTTGTTTTGTTGCGCCAGGAGCTGCAACCATTAAGACTATAGCCCCGGTCGTTATAGTCCAGCGGTCGTCACACTTTTTCGCCCAAGGGCCTCATAGAGAAATGTATCCCTGCCAGGCCGCGCACTTAAGTTTTTTCACTTTAATATGTATTCGGTCCGTATTCATAGTTTATAAGTGGTGGACGACCAATCACAACTAATAAATATGACTCATAAAGGTGCTCCCTCACCGGGAGCATTCACGGGTAATGTAACGTTACAGATTTGAGCATTACATCAGTGAAGGAGGAGAACCGAGCATTACAATGCGCACCTTGTAATGGAGGAGAACCGAGCATTACATTGCGCACCTTGTAATAATACAGTGTGTAATATCTTGATACAACTTGTAACATCAATGCGCTCCACTTCCGATAACATTACACGCGAATGCTCGTCAGTCAGGGAGGTATTATTGTAATGTAATGCTCAATGTCGAATCTATAATATTACATTACACGCGAATGCTCGTCAGTCAGGGAGGTATTATTGTAATGTAATGCTCAAAGACGAATCTATGATGTTACATTACACGCGAATGCTCCCGGTGAGGGAGCACCTTAAAATATGAATACGAATCAAATACGTAAAAGTGAACAAACATTTCCGTTATGACAAGTTATATTGAATTCTATAGCATTAATTATTTTTATCATTTGTTTACTGCAGTAGGGTGGTTCCACTCATGATTACAAGCAACTTTTATTATGGGGCCAACTCTGATATGGAAAAAAAATCTGCTGTTCCATACAAAAGCGCAATACCTACTCGATCTTAATGTATGAAACAGCAGATTTTCTTTTCACGATATCAGAGTTGGCCCCATAGTAAAAGTTGCTTGTTATCATCAGTGGAACCACACCCCTGAGGGAACAAAATGATCAAAATACTAGCGTGTTTCGTTAGATCTCAACGTAAAATATGTTTTGGTAAGAAGTAGTTAGTTAACTATTAAAGGTTGTAAATTGACTATTTGCAATGCTGCGGGCCGCTATTTGACGACCGCTGTATATACTATAGTCCCGGTTAAGCAATAGCCCGGTTGCTTATAGACTCTTTTTAGCCTGAGATTGCTTGTAATGTTTTTTAATGTGTGCGCGCACGCTCGGAAAACTCATTTGCTCCGAGTCACTATTCTGTTATTTTATATTTTGTAACGCAGAGGCTATTTGCCACTCGACACTTAGGTACTTGACGACCGTTTCGCAGCTTTTTGTTTAAAGTTAATGTGTGAAACTAACCGAGAATGCAAATACGCTTTCAATGGTTTGTACGATTTGTTTTAAGGGAACCGGAAAATTATGCTTTTGGACACAGAAGTATTGTTATGCAAGTTGACATGGTGTCAAAAATTTATTAATTTTAACGACATTATATTTATTGTTAATATTATAGGATTACGTTATAGAAGATAAGATAGGATAACAGAATCTACTGCACTTATTATAAATAGGTATTTCCTGTAATGCAAGTTTACTAGTCCTTACTAATATTATAAATGCGAAAGTCCGTTTGTTGTTTGTTTGTTAGGCTTTCGACTAAAATTTGATGTAACATCCTATCTGCCTACTACGCTAAATATTCCGGGTTCGAGTTTTGGATACGATGGCATATGACGTATAACGCGAAAATTTTTCTATGTCTATGTGTAAGTATAACAGTGTGAGGGCCATAAGCATCTAACTAATGGTAATATTATTGTATTTCAATCCCATAGAGTCACTATTGTGAAAAGATCAACTCAATTTAAGGCTAAATAACTGGTGTACCTAAATTTTCCCGATTTTTTAACAATCTTACTTAAGCTTTAGCTATGGACAATATTTTTTTTTGCAATCTGACTATATTTTTTATGCTTACAAAATTGATTTTATAAATATTAATATTTTAAATCAAAGGAGTTAAGAAAATTGGTTTCGCTTTTGTGGATCTGAAGTAAAATTTAATTTTCACAAACTGTAAGTACAATACTTAATAGAAAAAATTATTACTACAAGTAATTAAGTACCTACCCTTTTGAATCATATTAGAGAGTTATCAAACTAAATCACTTAAGTTCTCCCAACTTTATAACGTTATTATTTTCTAAGTACTTAAGACAAGTTCAACCACTTGATATTAGTGAAACTATAAGCTGTTATTAACATTTAAGTAGTTGTGTCTAGATTTAAAGTTTTGGATGTTGGCATTCATTGTCTGTTTATCAAACTTGCAAGTCTTGGAATTTTTAAACAACGAGCATTTTGCTTATAAAAAATATTATTTTACAAATCCGTTTATCAAAGCACGTTAAATTGAACGCTACAAATGTTTTTGTTTTTTAACTAATATGCTTTCACCCTTATATTAGTCATTTCGTTAATAAAAAAATCTAAACTTGTAAAAAAGGCATTTGGTATAAAACCATACAAAGCGAACCACCTCGAATTCCTTGGTTTACTAATCAACAGAAATACCGCTGTTATAGCTTTTAGATTACGTTCTGGCCACTTTCCTTCAAAAAAGTTTGGATATCTTATGAAAAAGGTGGAGTCACCTAATTGTGATATATGTGGCACTGTGGACGACGTTCAGCATATTTTGTTGGAGTGCGAAAAGTATCGCATCGAAAGACAGAATGCGATGAACGCTATACAGCTTAATATGTTGAATGTCGGTGTAGCACAAAGCATCCTCGCGGAACCGAATTCGGAGTCCGCCATGGTCTTTTATAATCTAGCTTGTAAGTACAAACAATAAGGATACGATAATAATTATGCACTGACTCTGTACTGTTTGTATTGTTCTGGTTCGATGGAACTGACATGTTTTTTTCTAAAAAACAAAGTTCCTAAATAAAATAAAGACAAAAAAAAAACTTGTAAAAAACTCAATGGAAAATCCTGAGTATTTCTGAGGGTGTCCGGCGACTCTCCATTCCGTCTGACAATTTTTACAAGTGTCTTGCATAAATTATTTGGAAAAGACCTATTATGAAAATATTACATGAACTTGTAAAATTTTTCAAGTAAATTTTACGTGTAGCTTTTAAGTATTGATAAACAGGGCACTAGTGCGAGTTCAAATAAAAAAATATTCAATTAAGAACATCATAGAATAATGAACGCACTTGAAAACAGAGCATAATATAGTCGGATGCACTCACTAGATCACACTTGACCGCTTTTTATGTGGCGCATTCGGCCGCGGAAGTATTCGGGTTATCTCGCCTCTGGGTGGGACGCGCAGGCGGTATTACGAAACAAACAGCTGTGCCCCAATCGTGCTAAGTTTCAACGATAAAAACAAGACCGAAACTACAAAATATAAGTCAATGGAAAAGCCGCTTGGAGCAAATTGCGATTATCCGTGCACGCACACAGACATTACGTTACGGGAAATCTCTGGGTAAGCCAAGCTATGTCATTTAAGCTAGGGTTTCCAAGGATGGCGGTACCGCCATATTACGGCCGTAATATAGCAGCGTTGAATGTTGTCTATGTAAACAATACGGCGACACCGTAACGTCAGAAACCACGTATTGTTTACATAGATAACGTTCTACTCCGCTAAATTACGGCCGTAATATGACGGCACCGTTAGCCTAGGAAACCCTAGCTTTACTTTAACCGCTCTTAAGGAGTTTCTAACGCAACAAAACATGAAATAACTGTTTTTGAATGCGATCAGAGCGGCACTTTGTGGCGATCACAAAGACTTTGAAATTTTGGCTGAAATTATGTCAAAGTCAAAGTCAAATAAGCTTTATTCAAATAAACTTAATTATTAAGTATTTTTGAATCGTCTTTATTTTCCGAACACCCGTTCCAGACTTTTTTAGTAGTTTTATGTCATTTTGAAAATGCTTGCTGAAAAACATTGTTTAGCATAAGTAGATAATTATCTTTGAAGTGCGATTGACGCCCTGTTTGCCAGTTTCTATGAGTCATGTTTTAAAGATTGTCAAAACTAAAGACAAGATTTTTCCGCAAACGTAACCGATACGGCACAGACTTAGCACGAGTGTTTCCCAGACCCTGAAATTCTAGATTCTGGAAAATTACTTATTATTATTATGGTTTTGACTACTTTTAACATTTTATAATGATACATTTTGACCCTCAAAATCTAAAACCTCCACATTTCACGACAAATTAGGCAAATCGCGAAACCAGAAGAAAGTAAAGAACGATTTCGTTTTTATCTCCGAAAATTAGCGTGGTTGGGTCTCGTTTATGCAATCCATGTCAAGATTTTGTGACGTTTTGGAATATTGTGGGAATTGTCGTCATTTGTTTGAGATTACACTACCTGCCATAACACATGTTTATTGCATGATCGTCTTTTGTTGTTTTACTTTGTAAGATCAATTTGCGAGTGTTGACATAGAGTCAACAGTAAAATTTTGTTACATGTGATTTTAAATAATGTTGGAAAGTTGAAACTAAAATACTTTTTACTACTTCGTGTCTGTATATTTAATAAAGATAAATGCTTTATCTCTATCTGTTAAGTAACAAGTTATTTTTACACGAGATAAAACTATTTGCACGGTACGTACTCTTTGTATAAACTCCTAGACCTCGCTTTAACATATCTCCGATATTTTGAAGATTTTAAACAATTGAATCGACAAAAAAATCTATAAATCACAAAATTTCACGAGAATCAATTAAGTAATGCAATCTGTAGCAAAGAACAGCAGACGGATATCTGGACAGCCGGACAGACATACGAAAGAATTTTTGCCCAAGCTGAAACAGAGACGATTCGCTCACGCTTCGTGTTCGCTTGGTCAATTACTTGTTTGTCTTATGTAGAACCTTTTGTTGTTTTAATTAAATACCTAACTTAATAAAGTTCAGTTGTTTTTTAAGATTCCAAACTTTGTATAATAGTCAAATGCTAAGCTCTCCAAAAATAACAACCGTATAATAAAATCTAATGATAAATGATTTAACCAACTTATTATTGAAATAAAATAATTAATTAACCTCTTTGGGTTACAAAATGACCGTAAAATTTAATAAGGGGCCGTTCCGTCTGTCAATACACAGATAACAAAAAAGGTTGCCACACGAAACCAAGTTTAATAATCTCGTTAAGTCGTTTACTGCCATTAAACTGGTCGTAAAGTATTCACAACACGCCCTACTATTTGCTCTGCTCACTGGAGACAACATAAAACTCCGGTTATTTATTTAAACTCTCGTTTACGGCTATCCCTCTCACTCTGTTTTTATTTAGTAATCTTTTGATAAGATAACTTCGGTCTCGATATTCTGGAGTCGATAGAAAAACCTCTATTGTTAGAAAATAATACAAATTTTAAAAAGGAACTCAAACAAGTGGGCGAAATTAAACTTCTCGTACCTAGATTTGCGTCGTTCAGTAAGTAGGTACTTAATATACAGCCTTCTTTAGGATCACAGTAATTCTGATCATCAAATTATTTTTTAACTGAAAATAATGAAGCAATTAAAATATTTCCTGCTTAATTCACAAAGCACGAGGAATGACTAGAATATTGAGAATACTGTGAATTTTGAAAAATTATGCAAAATAATTATATTAATAAAATTTGCCACTTCTGTACTAATCCCGTCCTTATTTACCAGAAAAACTTAAATTTGTACGTAAAGTCAGCAACGAAAGTCGCTTAACACTTTGGTAGTTTGTCATAGCAACTATTTCATAGATGCCCTACATTTTAATCCATTTCGCAAAAAAGTCAATATGACAAAGTACTAAAGTGTCAAGCTACTTTCATTTCTGACCATACAATGTTTGCATTTTGCACAATAAATTGACTGAATTGAATAGTAACACCATTACCAAAATGATGTTAATTGGAGATCAAGTCGAGTGGTTCTTTTGTGAGACTACAAAGGGTATACTTAAGCATGGATTGTTCATCTTATTTGTATAGAGATTTACAAATTTCAAGCTTCGTTAGCAATAAACAAGGTATGAGAACTTATTTTACGTTTCATTGCACTACTGTTTTAGGCTGGATGTATTGAAAAGTAACGCAATGACGCAATAGTTATCGCTTTGCGGAGTAATGAAATTTGCGCAAAAATATTGAAGGAGTAACCGACACTATCGCCAATAAAGCCTTTTATAAGATTACTAGCGACCGCCTGCGACTTCGTCTGCATAGAAAGTTTTTTTGCTATCCCTCTGAAATAGTACTTTTTAACCGACTTCAACAAAAGGAGGAGGTTCTCAATTCGATTGTATGTTTTTTTTATCGTTGTTCGCACGTATCTTCGACATTTATGGACCGATTTTGATGATTATTTTTTTGTTCGATTAAGTTTGCTTGCGAGATGGTCCCATTTATTTTGTTTTGAAATCGGTCGGGTAGTTTTCAAGCAATCCTGAAAATACTATGATTTTGCATCAACTACCTTGACGACTTTCTTATTTATGAACCGAATTAGATGATTTTTTTTGTTGGAAAAGGGATACTTTGATGTAGTCTTTTAACCGACTTCAAAAAAGAAGGTTCTCAGTATGTATGTATGTTTCTTCGAGATTATCTCACGTTTGGCTGAGTCGATTTTTCTACCTAAATAATGTACCTAATACAAAACTAAAAAAAAAAAACGGTTATTTGAAGTCGGTTATTTTGTTTTATAAAAATTTTTTTTCAGAATGAAAAAAACGCTATGTCCTTTTCTGTACCCCTGAGAAAGTGTATGCAAAATTGCATGATGATTGGTTAAGTAGTTAGACATAAAGAAGTAACACACAAACATTAAAAGGATTATGCCGATTTTTCTATACAAGCTAGGCCATGATGCGCTTTGATGAAATTACCAATATACTAGGTATAGTAATTTTATACTGATTGCGTGGGAAGAATGTCATTAAAATATAATGCGGGAGAAAAGAGAAATCTCAATCCCAAGGAGCTCTTTACAGTTATAATTGTTTGACATTTTCGTATTATATGACATTTCAAAGTCAAAGTCAATGAGATATGTATGGTTAATGCGCATCATGGCCCAGAATGCGGCATGATTCTTTATGATATTAGTAAGGATTTCAAAAGGCCTTTGGAAATCAATCAAAAACTACTTTAACGTCATTGGATTGGCGATTCTTATTTTCAACTATGTATTTGTTTGTACAAAAACTTTCCTAGAAGATAACGCTAATGATTGCAAAGAAAACCACACATTGCCTTTAAATGTTCCTAGAAATAAATTTTCCACCAAATGAGTACGTTGAACTGACTCAGCTGTGTTGCTGTGGTGACGCAAATTTCACTTTGAACCCGAAATTAGATCTGAATCATGTGATGTGTAAATCAGATCACGTTAACGTTGAATCACATTAATATAAAACTACGCAGACTTGAGATGTTGACGTCGACGGCAATTACTTTATACGCAGGCATGAGAAATAACTTATCAACCATGTACCATGTCGTACTAATTAAGGTGCTTAAATGTAAAGGTTACAATTTACAGGCAAGCGTTTATAGTTTGGTGTGACAAAGTACTAACGAGTTCAAGAGTCTTTACGTAATTTAATAATTGTTATAGCGAGTTGAACAGCATTTCACAAAGACGTGATTTGAGTTCAAGTACCGGATAAAACGTCTCTAAAATAAGTATTTATTAAGAATAATAAAAAAAAAAAAATGAAAAGAAATATAAATATTATTTGAAAAAATTTCACGATATGTACTAAATAATATACTAGAAAAAATACGACTCGCTTTAGATAAATCCTCCAGATCAATTCTCGGACGGAAATTGAACCCGTGACCTTTGGATGTCCGGTCCAATGCTCTGATCGCTGAGCTACCGAGTCACTAGTATAGTGGCATCGTCGAATTTTTTCTAGTATGTCCTGCTCTTACACTGTAAGCCAGCGTTATTTCACCAAAATGTGAGGAATTAGCTCGACATTCAATTGAAATATCTTTTCAGATATTTTGACAACTGATAAAAATGAAATAGCTTTATAATTTTTAAATTTGAGATTTTATGCATTCAAAATGCTATTTTTATACAATACTAAATAATATACTAGAAAAAACACGACTCGCACCAGATCAATTCTCGGACGGGAATCGAACCCGCGACCTTTGGATGTCCGGTCCAATGCTCTGACCGCTGATTTTTTTCACGATTTAAATGTTAGCTCTCAAATTGGCTTTTAATTATTTTTTACTGAGGAAATAGGAAGCTAAAAAAATATTTATTTTAATTTATAGCTACACACATCGTTCATCATTTCTACGAATTTCAATGAATAATACGAAACCCACCCAAACGCCAAAGAAATTAACTTATTAGAAAATTATAACTTAACTTACACACAAATGAGTCAGACAAGATTGCTTTGAACTCAGATTTAGATCGCGCAGGCGGGCTCGCTCTCAACTATGTAATTAGAGCTAAAATGTTGGCTTTTGAAGATCCTATTTAGAAAGCGCTAAGATTTGCAACTACTGAGAGATTGCAGTTGTTAACACTCGCCAATCAGTGATGCACTTACATAATTATTGTTATTGAGGAACCCTTTGTACTCAATCACGCAAAAATGTGTAAGTGAATATGCATGAAAATTGCGACTTGCGAGATGAATTTTACCCCAGTTGTTTATTCCCAAGGGATGATTCAATTCTATGTAGTTTTTATGTGATTTAATAAAAAAAAGTATAATTTGTTAATTAAGTAGCCCATAAGTAGATAGTGTATTTTAGTAATTTTGTTGCTTATTTTAAAGGTGTTAGCGTAAAAATTAAAATAAAGTTGACACTTTTTTATTATACAGCTGCAGATGATTAGAAAATTGGTCTTTCAAAACAATACACATAATCATGAATCTTCCCAGTTGCATCGAGTAAAGTTTATTTATTAAATTCCTCAGTACCTATACGAGCAATGACTGACTACGTGACAAAAGCCACAGGTAATTTAAATGCGAAGGCATGGTTAAACAATTAAAGGTTACGTTAGTTTCTTTTGCATGCATAAGGAAAGTACGTCGCCCTTAAAGTAACTGACCATTTGAGTACCTTGTCACACCATTGATTGCATTCTTATAGGGTTGCATCTTACTGAACGAGCGTTAAGGTTAGTATGGCAGGATTATAAAGTGGTTGACTTTAACGGGAATGGTTCGATTTTTTGGGTATTCTGCCTGTTCAAAAATAAGCAGGTTGCATTAGTGCTATTCAACGCCTTAGTTAATTACCTAAATAATAAAATAAAATGGCAGGATTTTGAGTTCTATTATTATTTGGTTATCACGTCTTTTCAACAAAGAAACAAAAAAAAACACAGTTATATTTCTCGTGACTACTTATACTCGTAGTAGGATTTATGGTAAAGTTAATTCCTTATTTATTCAAAAAGTTTTCTTATGTTAATCATGTCATTGTTATTCATTGGATACAACAAAAACATGCATTCGTATTGATTTTAAAAATCATCAATTGCATACTTAATACCTTATTTTTAAAACTACCACCCAAAGTGCTACTTCTAAACAATACACTACTTAACGATTATTATAAGGGTGGGACCAGACGACACAAAGCGTTGGGTGGTTGCATTGCGCTGTAGTAAATGATGTCTAACGGTGTCAAAGCATTAAGTTTCAATCACAGACCATATAAAAATTGTTTCAATGAAGTAACAACATGAATCATAAAAAAAAATATTTTCAGTACATTTTAAATTGAAGAACAGTGCGTGGAAGCGTTCCGTATGATCGTTTTTATGTAGTTTGTTTGTTAGTACCATTTTATTTAAATTTCTCGAAACTACAAAATTAACGATTTTCTCTAGATTTTTTTATTAGCGGATGTAAAATATGCTGCCGTATTTTAATAGCGTTGATATAAGATCTTACCAGACTTAACCATTCCAAAAGCTTTGTGAATAACCATGATGGTAACAATAATGCTGTTCATAACGTGCTGTTTTCAGGCTGTTTCTTTGACCACAAATTGTAATATTGAGTAACGTCACTATTATGTATTCTGTGGTAACGTCCTGGCCACGCAAAGCGGCGAATGGTGCTGGGCGTGGCGAAGCGACGCGTGAATTCCATTGACGTGGCTTGTGATGCCATGAATCGCAAACTTACTTCAGAGTACCTAGGCCAAAGTATTGCAAACCTTGGTAATAACCAAGCAATAGCTTCGCTTTCGAAATATGTATGCATACGACTGACATTATTGTCGCTGTCATTTCATAAAGTCGTAATATCTGTTTCAGCAAACACTATGCCCACACTATGCCTATGACTTTTGGTATAACTAAAACGTAGTGATTATTTCCCCTGTGGGTATAACAGCGAGAAAATTATCATAAAGAAAATGGCGTGAACCTGTCAAACGTAACTCAAACTTACTTATAATAAACTAAAGGAAATTTTACAAAAACTAGCTAAAAAGACTTCTTGCCTATTACTTTAAAATCCAAAATCGTCAAATACCACTACTTGGTATTTTGACACAATAAAGATTACGTTCCAAACTACGCATACAGCTAGCAAAAAAATCATACGGCTTTTTGGAAATGAAAGCGACGATAAGTCATCGTTAACAAATTTTTGAAGCGTCATGCAAATCCATACAAGTTTCCAAAGCGAAACGATAACAAAGATTTGCAAATGTTACTCATGCTAGGGCTGTGGCAGTGAGCGAATTTTGCGAGCAATGAGAACAGAATTTGCTCGTCGCCTCGCCGCTCACCGCTTTACGTGGCTCGCCGGCGGTAAGGCTTTCAGGAGCTATTTAAAGCAGACCATTGAATTATCTATAAGTTTTCATTGAACGCAGGCTATCGACCCGTTTCTGAATTATGTATGCCTACCACCGTCGCTTTCCTGGACTCTTGTCAAAGGAAACAGTTTCATATTTAAAGTAATTTGCGTGTTGTTAAAGAAAGCTTTGAAAACAACAAGAATAACCGGTTATATATAACTTTGAACCCTATAACCCAGGGATGGCGAACCAATGGCACGCGACAAAATGTTTTACCGGTCACAAAATTAATTATTTGAACTAATTAAAAATTTTAGAACCTAATGTTTCTCTATGGCACAAAACAGAACGCAGCTAATCTTTTCTTCTCCTAATAAATCTTGCATAAATGTAAATTTAAAAAGTTAGCGAAAAGAGTTGACTAAATGTTGTCGTTGTTATAAAATCAATCAACTGACGGGGAAAAACATTACGGGACCATTAAATAACAATGATGGGATCAAACGCTCCTAACTCCGACCTCATGGCTCACTTCCAGGATTTTATTCAATAAACTAAGTGCATTTTAATATAAGTTACTTCCCTCGAAGCTCCTTATTTCATAAAGTATTAAAAACTCGTTCGAGAAAACACTTCAGCACTAACACTTTTCATGTAAATGAAGGTAGAGTAGACTGGATTCATTATAACTCGATCTTGCTTACTATGAAAATCTCGTCTTCGCTTTCAGTGCAAAATAATGACTACGCCAGCGAATCCGAAAATAAATTCATTCGAATATACACACACTGAGTTGTTTGTTTTGTGCGATGAGACTGGACAAACCATTTTAAATCTTTGTCATGCTATATATTACCTAGCTACTGAGTCAGTTACTGTGGTTTTGACGCTAATGGTCCCTAAATAAAATATAAGTAATTAACTATTTTAGTTTTTACATGGATGTTTGTTTATCACTAGTATAATTTGCATTCCTATCTCGAAATAACTACACTCGGCTAATGGACGATCGTGTGTCTTCCATACCAAGCAAATATCTCAGTAAAAGAAAACACCTTTTAGAGTAATCTACGGAATTTTAAATAGCAGTAGTAAATGCTGCAATAATATGGTGGCCGTTAAATCTAGCATTTAAAAAAATTTTATCGTCGCCATTTTTGTTATGATACGACCATTAAAGTTGTACCTGTTAAAAGTTTAATTATTCATTTTTCTTTTGATTAAACATGGGTTGTTATAGCTAATAGTATGTCGTTACTGACAGCTTATTGTAATTGCAGTTGTTAATGATGTTTGTAAGAAAAAAGTAGCAATAATAATAAAACTTATTTTATGCTGATTTTATCATCAATTTATAAATAATATTTTTACTTTATGGAAACACAGACCATAGAGCAAATTCTATAAAATCTGTGTATGGATACACAGACCACACAACAAATTGGATATTTAATTATTTGCGACCCCAATTACTTAATCGTACCTGTTTATAAAACGAGAACTTATAGTTTCTGAAGATTCATAATTATATTTTTAATACAAAGGTGAAGGTCGTGGGTGTGTGATTTAGAAGATGTAAACCTAATCTCAGTGGGCCTAATACATCTCCCATAATTACAAAAAAATTAAAAGACGCAGGAAAGTCAAAATTTATAGTAGGACTAGCTGATGCCCGCGACTTCGTACGCTTGGACTTTATGACTCCGGCGTATTCATATAAATACCAAATGTTCTGCATCAGGTGTTCCAGATCTTTGATTTTTATACCTCAACAAAAAATGCTCATCAGGCTGAACAACTTTTGCAAAGGTGTCATTTTTATATTCCTTATAGTTTAGCTGGACCATTATGGTTCTGCATCAGGTGTTCCAGATATTTGATTTGTATACACCATAAGAAAATGTTCATCAGGCTGAACAACTTTTGCTAGGTATTATTTTTATATTTCTTATAGTTTAGCTGGACCATTATGGTTTTGCATCAGGTGTTCCAGATCTTCAATTTATATACATCAACAGAAAATGCTCATCAAGCTGAACAGCTTTTGTTAAGGCGTCATTTTTATATTCCTTATAGTTTAGTTGGACCATTATGGTTCTGCATCAGGTGTTCCATTTTCCAAAATAAATTATACCCTAAGTTATGCCCAGGCTTAACAGCTATCTAACAAAAAAAGTTTCATTTGAATCCATTTAGTATTACCAGAGATTAGCGTGTTCAAACAGACAAACAAACAGACACACAAACAGACAAACAAACAGACACACTTTTTTTTCAAATTTTTACTCTATTACTATGTCCTCATCGCCCCATATATATATTTTTTGAAATATATATGTAATGTACAGACACACTTTTTTTACTGTTTTATTATATGTATGGATACAGAGGGTATACATACTTACTCTCTGATATATTCAATGAGTAAAGATTTCCATGCGAGCCTTTTCGACCTCAAAATCGCAAAACAATATAAAAATTCTCCGGCACAGCACAAAAGAACAATGTTTCCGTAGTGCAGCAGATAGGTACGGCCGTTGAAAACCGCAGTCACTTAGCCCTATGCAGTAAATAAACGGTAAAAGCTCCTTATAAAACTTCGACTAGACTAGAAGCACCTTGTACTTGACCAGTTTTTCCTTGGACCATTGCACGTTTACTGCTTGATCTGGCACCTTGCCAACAGGTTTCTTTGACTGGAAAGGATGTAGCAAATTTATTTATGGGACTCACTGATATAGGTAATTGAATAGACCTACTTTTGGAATTGTGTTTTGAGTCGAGATTTCTAATGAGATAAATAGGCCATGTATGGTTATCATCTCTTTCTAGCATTATTTGTGTAAGCCACATTTGGTGTTCCAAGACAGTTAGATTATAATTTTAATACTTATTTTATAAAGATTTCAAATAATTATTTTAATAAGCTTTTACTTAAACTATACACAATCGAAAATTTATTTAGCTGACAAAATACTCGTAGTTACTGCACTTAGATGAAATTATCTGAAACATAATATGGAGTCAGTGATGGTCCATGTTGTCATAATTTTTAGGCAAATATAACCTAAGTTATTGAAAATGAAAGAAAAAACCGGCCAAGTGCGAGTCGGACTCGCGCACGAAGGTTTCCGTACCAGAAAACGGCAAAAAATCACGTTTGTTGTATGGGAGCCTCCCTCAAATATTTGTTTTATTTTGTGTTGTTAGAGCGGAAACAGAAATCAACAGTCTAGCTATCACGTTTCACGAGATAAAGCCTGGTGACAGACAGACAGACGGACAGCGGAGTCTTAGTAATAGGGTCCCGTTCTTACCCTTTGGGTACAGAACCCTAAAAACAATCTTTGATCAAGATCAAGATTTTTTGAACAGACTAACTCGACATAATGAACTAAGAAATGCAGAAATGGTATGCTAATGAGCACGTGCTACAGAATACAAAGACAGCATTGAACTCAGTATAGGCACGATAATCAAATGATTGATTTACGAGACTGTCAGACGTTTAGTGCATACGTATGTATCATCTGACAACCCGCAATCTATCCGAGTTAGCTCGTCTATTGTTCGAATGTCAAAGCAGAAACTACACCAAGCCAAGTTGGATGAAGCTGTCAGTGTGCGAACTTTACTTTCTCTTTACTTAATTTCCCATTAGCAAATTAACATCCTTAACAATACCACAGTTTAAATATTGAAAATATTATAAACTGTGACAATACTTAACCTTACTAAGACCCGATTTCACCAACAACTTGAACGGCCGATTAGTTTTTAACCGTCTGATTTTGACATTTTCTCCATACATAAAAACGTCAAAAACAGACGTTTGGGACTTGATCGCCTGTTTTGGTATTGGTGAACTTCGGCCTTAATAATATTCCAATGTTTTTTTAATTTCGAATTCTTTTTTCATAAATAGTGTAAAAAGTATACAACCTTTTCTGATATCAAAAGACCACAGAGGTTTTCTAGAAGTGTATAATCATAGTAAACCGCAAAATAGGTTCATTTCAACCAGTCTCGCCTTGCCCGGGGCTCTTGAATCGGCTATTCCATCGTTTATCGATCGTTACAAATATCGGTTATCTTCACGATTTACTGACTTCCCTTTCATCATAGTTTATTCCACAAGAATAGCAAATCAGAAGCCGTAGATTATAATCAGATACTTATTGATAGAAATATTGCTTTAAAGAAGGATTGAACCTTACATAAAATATTGTTTGGACATAAAACATAAACATTTATTGGAGTCGATTGCAACATTGCCCTTCTTAAATTCAGTTAACTGTCTTTTTCCGTGTGCATAAAATGTGGATTGCATAGATTGTAAACTCTAGTTACTTACAACTAACTAATGGATAAACTGTAAATAAAATTGTCTAACATTACATTCGTGTAAAATACTAGCGACCGCATGTGACTTTGTCTACGTGAACAGTTCTGATAAACCGTAAAGAAAGAAAGAGAAAGAATTAACATTTATTTGAGACAATCACTCACAAAATAAATACAAAGATAAAAACAAACTTAAACACATTGTTTCAAAACGGTCCCGACTCAGCATAATGCATGGTCTGTGACCAGACCAGCGCTGGTCTTCCGTCGGGACTAGTTTGTTCACGCTACGATGATGACAAAAAAAGAATAGTAAAAATATAAGATTAGCAAAAACAAAAAAAAAACAAAAATAACACGAGAAAAAAAATGCCTCCACAAATTGAGAACAAAGCAAGTAAAATAATCATGAAAAATAAAATATCTACTTATCTGTCAATACCAAACATTTATTAACTTTAGTTTATTCTGTGCTTTGTAATCTGTGATTTACATACGTCTATGGATTTACTTTCTTACTTTGTCTATGGTTGAAAGGGAAATGGAAAATGGCCTGACAAGGAAAGAAAATGCTAACTTATCAAAAAGGAAACGAAAACGAATTACAATATTATAACGCTGCGAATAAAGTAACAAATACACACTTTTACATTTAAAATTAGTTAGGACTTGGCAATAGGTACTCATTTCCTCGACTTGAATAAAAGAAAGAGGTAATAGAATTGCTAAACAATTAATGTTTATTAGATTTCATTGATATACCAACTTAAAACTATAAAGAAAGGTAATGGTGTTTAATTTTCCCAAGCTGTTTTATCCTTCCTATTTTTACCTTGCTAATATTCATAGAGCTGTCAGTTTTAATGTCAATAAAACGCTGCTTTAACATAAAACCAACTCTAAAAAACTCATTCTGACTGATAAAGTAATAGATGGTAATAAAAGAGGCTGATCTTTTCCGTACTTTAAAGAATTGATTACCGTCACTGTTTAGTTTGTAATTAAAGTAACACATCAGACAAAGACATAGAAAAAGCTAATGTTGCTTGGCTTTTTGAAGTCAATGTTTTTTTTTATCGGGTTACGTATTTGAACTTCTAGATAAACATTGCTATTTTTATGTTTTTTTACACAGGTATAAACTTTAAGCCCGGTTCATGCAACACCAAGAGCATCAACGGCGTTAAAGCGGCTTCACTTTTGTATCATCGGTATCACCACATCACTGAGGCGTACTGTATCCCAGTAGCTTAGTATTGACGTGTATCAATAAGCGTATCATTTAGCGTACAAACTACCGATCGTGATACTCGTCGATGCAAGGTACGATGTACCACCATGATACAGAATCAGATGTGGACCCACCTAGATTAGAATTTCTAAGCTATTAATGCTTTGAGGAGCTCGATGGCGTAGTAGTTTAGCACCTGGCCCAGCTATTGCGGAGGTTAAGCAACTTTCGCATGGGTCGGTCATGGGATGGGTGACCAAAAAATTATTATCTCGATTTTCTCCGTGCTTTGTAAGGCACGTTAAGCCGTTGGTCCCGGGTACATTTGCGGTCGTTAACACCCACCAATCCATATTGGGCCCGCGTGGTGGGCCTATCCTCCTTATCTACTTATAAGAAAGGCCTGTCCCCCAGCAGTGAGGAATTAAAAACGGCTGATGGTCATACCTACCCAAAATGAAACATACAGAATTAAATGTCGTATCGCACACGATTACACGATAGACAAAAAGTCAGTTCTACAAAAGCTTTGTAAAAGTCTTCGATCCAATATAATTAGCACTGGTTTTTTTCCCAGTTCTGTGTAATTATGTATATTCGACCGACAAAACGTCTAGGCAGCTATAAAAACTGCGTCACTATGGTTATCATACTCCGATATCACCTAATCGATTCCGCATATAATCCTGAAGCGCCTTGCAAAACCGCGAGCCTTGTAATTTAGATGTAATTACTGTGTGTGGCAACCACAAGTATTGATTTAAGAAGCTCCATTATATCGTACCCTCCGGTGCGTGTGTATTATAAAAATAAAATAAATAAAATAAAATAATTTTTATTCACTTTCTTATGACTAAAATAACAAAAATTATTGAAGCCCCCTATTAAGCAAAAAGATGCCTGTGCCAGGAGACTCCGCTCTATTTACTTATTTTCTATACACAGTCAAAGATTATCTAAATATTGTACTTAGTTAATTAAAAAAAATGAGAAAAAAAAAAACTCTTAATTTTATGGTGCTTTAGGTTTAGAATAAAATAAAGGTAAGTACTTACTAATGTTAATTATGTATGTTTATGTATGTATTCTATATTAGATGGTTCTATGTTATATATTATTTATCAATTTTAAACAAAAGTTTAAAAGATTTAAATAAGGTTATATATAGGTAGTATATTAATTTACTTTGATTTACTTTATATATTCCAATAAACTTTCTATCTCAATATAGGTTAAATTTTGTATCCAATTTATTAATATTGATTTACACTCGTAAATAGGTTTATTATATATATATGTCTCTTTATTTATTTTATTATATAAATATGCTGAACGTGTATCGTACTGTGCTCTTGCAAACATTGTTTTATTATAAGGAATAGGTACCACATTTTTCTTTCCCCTTCTACCCTCGTTAGCTGGATTAAAGGTTATGTTTTTATGTTTTTTTAGTATGATGTGCACGATGTATAGTTTACGTATAGATAATAAATTAGTTATTTGGTAAAGTTCATGTGTTGAAAAAGTCCTATTCTTAAAATACATTATCTTCAATAGTGTACGCTGGGCTCGTTCGACCTCCAGGAAACGCGTTTTAAGTGCGCCGCCCCATACAGGAATGCAGTAAATTATTATGGATTGAACCAGGGAGATATATATTTCGTTCAATAGATTTCTAGATATGCCAGCACTTATCGACATATTCTTTGGAACTATATGTCTCAAGGTTTTAAAAATCCAGTTAAACTTACGTATTCTCGATTTAATTAGCTCTATTTGAGGGTACCATGACAATCTCTGGTCCAACATAACTCCCAGGTACTTAACACACTGTACTTTATTTATTTGTGGACAGTTACAGCCACATCCTGCCAGGTTACTACAAGTATGTATTTTTAAATTGTAATCTGAACAAGGTTGTGAGCTATCATAAATACTGAAGCATATATAGTTTGTTTTGAGCGTGTTAAGAGTGAGGAGATTATTTTGTAACCATAGTGCTACTTGAGCCATACCCCGCTCAGCATCCACCTTAACGTTGTTCCAGTTGGAACCAGAGAAAACTACTGCTGTGTCGTCAGCGTAAGAAAATATTTTTGCGTATTACCTCTAAACTGGTTTCGCTAGTGTCGTGAAGTGTCACCGTTCTGCCGCGATGTCTTCATTAGAGCTGATGCAGTAATACTGAATTATGAAATCATGCTTTGAGCATTTGAAGAGTTTGTTTTGATAAATGTGTATGACAACTTTGCAAAGAGGCTTTGTTACTTGTGACAATTTATAAAAAAAGTTTACTAAACATTAAGCGCTGTTCACGTTTGCTCACTTTTCAATTTACTGACGATTCCAAAAGCAGTGAAGTGGCCATTCGATAGCTTTCTGCAAACCCTGGAGTAGTCTAGTCAATGGTTTTGATGTGGCTAATTGATCTAAAATCGATATTTTAGATCACTTTGCCACATCAAACCTCTGTCTTGACTAAAAATGACAAGGTATTAATCGTTATTTTTCGTCATTTTAAGACAAGACAGAGGCATGCAGTGGCGAAGGGTCCATACAAGCCGATTCCCATCGGCTTACCTTTTAGAAATCCCACCCCACTGATTCACTATGCAGATCATAGCATTTTTGTAGAACTTACCTTCGTCCTAATTTCACCCCTCGCCGCTGGAGGCATGAATATTCTTCACGTGATTTTATAAAAATGAAGTTTTAAATAGACTGTCCTGGATTTCATATGAGGTTGTAAAAAACCGGCCAAGTGTGAGTCGGACTCGCGCACGAAGGGTTCCGTACCAAAATCGGGAAAAAACACGTTTGTTATATGGGAGCCCCCTTAAATATTTATTTTAAATTGTTTTTAGTATTTATTATTCTAGCGGCAACAGAAATACATCATCTGTGAAAATGTCAGCTGTCTACCTGTTGTCGTTGTTAATTTCGAGCAAAAAACGGCAAAAAATCACGTTTGTTGTATGGGAGCCCCACTTAAATATTTTTTTTTCTCTTTTTAGTATTTTTTGTTAAAGTGGCAACAGAAATACAACATCTGCGACTGCGAAAATATCAACTGTCTAACTATCACGGTTCATGAGATGCAGTCTGGTGACAGACAGACAGACGGACAGTGGAGTCTTAGTAATAGGGTCACGTTTTTACCCTTTGGGTATGGAACCCTAAAAATTAAGTTTTAAATATAATGTTCCGGAATTTCGTAAATGTACGAGGTTGTAAAAAAACCTCAGTAAGATTTAGTATTAGCTTAGTACTTTCCTACTAATTAGTACCCTATTTCACTGATTAGTTAGGTATACAGCCGACGGCACTACTATTACTAGTTCAGCTAACGACGTACTCCGTCAACATGATGATGGCCCCATCATTTATAAAATGCCCTTACTGACACCGTTATATTTGAAACCCGTCAAAGTGACTAATCTACATACCTTTTTATAGTTGAAATTACAGAGCTAAGGTAATTTATTGCTTTAGCAATCACGATGCGCACGCTTTCGAATTAATGTGCTTATTATCATTTAAGTTATTTTTTATGGAAAGTGATTTTGTATCACGTGTGAATGATTTATTTTTAACATAGTATTCGATGAATAAATAATAAAAAATATTAGAAAAAATCGGCTCACCCGTAGCAACTTAGATAGTATTCGAGTTCGAATTATTCGTAGTTAGATTCCTAGTCGGATTAATTTAGAGAAGATTGATATAACTATGATAGAAAAGAGACCTTTTGTACGTGTGCATATTATTATAGGTTATGTTTTCGGTTATTTTTTAATAACGTGTAAAAATGTTTGATAATAATAATATTTATTAGGTACTAGCGGTCGCCCACGACTTCGTCAGCGTGGAAAAGTTTTTTTCTATCCCCTGGGAACAATACTTTTTCGGGATGAAAGGTACCCTATGCCCTTTTCTGTACCCCTGACAATGTGTATGCAAAATTTCACGATGATCGGTTGAGTAGTTAAGACGTGAAGGCGTAACAAACAAACGGACTTTCGCATTTATAATATTAGTAAGGATGTGGAATAAGTTAAACGAAATAAAGATTGAATTGTAAAAATTAAACCAAACTGTGCTGGAAGAAAAATTTATATTTACGAAAATTCGCTTTAAAAATCGAAAAAAATATAGTAGTTAAATAACAAAACGACTATACACAGGTTGGTCAAAAGTTCTGTTACTGAGTTTCTTTATCGATTACTGGCCATTAAAACAAATGAAAAGAAAAAATAAAAATGACATATTATTGACAGTTTTATCAGCTATAATTCCATACCACACGTATATCATATTTTGTTTATTTCACCATGGAATGGGGGTTGAAGGAGAATCGTGTCGCTGTAATTGCTCTGCACAAATGTGGGCAGCCACCGAATATGATTTTCAAGTTGCTACAAAAGTTGAAAATCAACAAGCAATTTATTTATCGCACTATCCATAGGTACAGTAATACCTTGACCGTCGATGACCGAAAAAGATCAGGAAGACCACGCACCGTTCGGACACCAGCTGTGATCAAGGCAGTGAAGGCGAGAATCACGAGAAATCCCGTCCGGAAGCAAAAGTTATTGGCAATACAGATGACTGTGAAGAGAAGTTCCCTTAAAAAATTATCAATGATGACCTTGGGCTTCACGCTTACCGTAGACGAAAGGGCCATCTGCTAAACGCACGATTGAAGGCTATGAGGTTAGCACGAAGTCGCGCTCTACACTGAAAAAAATAATTGATAATATGTATCAAAAAAGTATCACCGTCATACATGCAACTTATTTACATACGAGCGCACAAAGTTGCACGATTACAGTAATAAAGCACAGTTGGTTGGCCGTAGTAAGATTACTTTTTTGATGTCGCTATGATTTTTGTTAATTTTAATAAGAACTTGATCACTTTTTGCGCCAGTCGCAAGGCGTTAATAAGTATAAATAGTCGCTTTATAAAAGCACGTGATTATTTTGAATAAGTAACTTGATTTATATTAACTTGTGCTTGAACATCTCGTTTAGGTCTCTTGTATCTGCTAATTATGCAAAATGTTGATTTGTAAAAGCGCTTGACTAATGTTAACAAGCCACATGATTGATTTCAACGTGTTAGCTGATTGTGACGACAAGTTACTTGATTGATCTTACCAGGTCAGATGATACATTTTACAATTATAATTAATTGATTCTAGGAAGTACGTCTTTGTATAGGTAATGTAGCTTATTGAAACTAACCAATTAAAAGTGTGGATCTAAATATTTACTATTAAGTTGCTATCAGGTGGTTTGTTTGGTACTATTAAGTTGTTTGTTTGATATATTCAGTTGTTTATTTATTGCTATTATGCTGTTTGTTTGTTGCTATTAAGTTGTTTGTTTCATGCTATTATGTTGTTTGTTTGATGCAAATGAGTTGTATGTTTGTTGCTATTAAGTTGTTTGTTTGTTGCTATTGAATTGTTTATTAGGTACTCAAGGAAAAAGTTATTTTCATACTTAGACGCGTTTGTCCAGCGTATACGCATTTACCGGATGCATGAGCCCCGCAGGTAACAGCGTCACCTACGTGTCTCATCATCCGGTAAGCGCAGATCCAGGACAAACGCCTCTGTGAAAATAACTTTTCCTTGAGCACCTAACAAACAATTCAATAGCAACAAACACACAACTTAATAGCAAAAATGAACAATCCAAACTTCCAAAACAGAATAACATTCATTTTGTATGATTTAATTTTAAATACCGAATTTGGTACATAATAACGTAGATAATTTGAACCGTTCATTAGTGTTACTGAAATAAAAGAATCAGGTAAATGTGACATATTTTGTTTTATTCGAAGTATCAAAAAATTTACAAAAAAATCTTACATTTTGACAATAATTCAAAGGATATTTTATATAAAAATCTTCATACTACCTACGCAAGCATTACGGCCATACCATAAAAGATTATACAACACTGTTTAATTTAGAATATTTTAGACACTAATTAAATGTAATGCTGTCTTTTTCAAACAATATTGTACATACATTTAAACCACACTTGTTGAACAGTATTTTGCGGCAAGTCAGGCCCTTTAGCATGACCACCGAAACGCGATATAATATAGCGATTTATCGCGTTTAGCTGTCGAAAAACAATGGATTTTGACAGTTGAGTGTCGATAAACCGCTATATCAACACAATATACTTACACGTGTTTCGATATTCATGCTTAGCATTACAGATCGCATAATGTCACATATCAGATTCTATGGGTACGTACATAAAGAAACAGGTTTCCGGTGCAGACGAATTCCAGTGCGCTCAATTATAAAGAAACAAATTTGGACCTACATATTTCTTTATAAGTGAGCTCATATTATGATAACATGAGAATATTATACCTGCACCGATTGGTACCGACCCGAGCAGACTCGCCTGCACCCGAGAACTGTTTCTTTGTAAGCACTCTAAAGCTGACTAGGTACTCAGTTTTATCCGATATTAGCCCTGCTAACAGGGCCACTGCTTGCAGGCTTTGAGTAGCGCGCTTAAAAAATATCAACATTTTATTCACACATTAAACAATAATTATTGGAAGTAAAAAAGTGGATATGTACATTCAGTTAATTTTTATCTCTTTTGATCTGCTATTTAAAAACTCGAATGACATAATGAGAATCTGACTTTATACTACGACTTTTTTTAATAACAGTCGTGTATCGTATGAAATATAATCAGTCTTGGCTTATACTAAATATCTCACATATAATTATTATATCTCTAAACGAACCTCTTCAAAACAGACTGCTTTGGCAGAACCTCCAAAACGTCCCTTGATAGTAAAAAATATACATTACTTAATAACTCTTCTTTTGTACCCTGTCGTAAATTGCCATTCTGCGACGTGTACAAAAGATGAGATTGTATGAGAAATATATTTTACTGCCAAGGGACGTTTTAGTAGTTCCACGGCGAAACCCAAAAATACTATTTTTGTGTTTCGCCGTGGTGGTGTTCCAGAATCTAGATTAAGAGAATTATTCTTGATTTTTTCTTTGATATTCAATACTCCAAGCTTTAGATATTTTCTTCTCATATTCGAAAGCTGACTAACGAGTTTACCTCTTGCTTGGTGGGTAATTCCCTGGGCAGTGATACAGGGTGGGATGTAATACGTGGTTATCCTTTCATATGGAAAAATCTCCTTTATTTCTTTGCTCCAATTATTATAAATAGCACTAGTCACCTTTAAGTTTTTCAGCTCCTTTAGAATGTCCTTGCAGATTGTGGAAGCTAAAAGGTTTCTTTCATATTCGTTGTCTAGTGCAGAACCCACGTATTTCAATAGTCCATTTGTTTCAAAATTTTCTTTTAGTAACATGTATAAATTCTGAAAAAAAAAAGAAGTTCAATTCTATGTTTGTTTGTTACTACTTACTACAGTACAGACTGGATCATAAATTAAGTTCCCATACTACTAGTTCATAATATAAATTCCAATCCTCATTAATAGTTATTTATGCAACTGTACTATAGTAAAGGGTATTAAAACACGAATGTGATAATAGTATCACAAGAGTGTTTTAATACCTAATGTACAGTTGCATACTAGTTATTTATGCAACTGTACTATAATACCTCATCATGTACAGTTGCATACAAGACTTTATCTACACCCATTTTTTTATTTTTTTTGGGAAACAAATAATATTTAAATACATGGATTAAAAACACCCATGATATGTCTCCTCTATAAAGATTTTGACTTTGACTTTGTCTATGACTTTGACTTTCCTCCCCTTCCTCGTCATTATGTCTTCCGCAAGAGTGTTAAAATGTTGTACTGAATTTCATAATGCAACGCATAGCGCGTGGGCCTGCGGCGCAGCAGGTCCTCCTCCCGCTCGGATACTGTAATGGTGGCAGTAAGCTAACCGTTGCAAAACCTTTTACAGAGGATTTAAAGCATGGGTGTAGATAAAATACTTAATCTACACCCATGATAGAATCCTCTATAAAGGGTTATGTTTCTCCTCCTTTTCATTATATCATCCGAACGAGTGTTATAATGTTGTACTGAATTTCATAATGTAACACTTCGCGTGTGGGCGCGCGGCGCAGCGCGACGCACCGTCTCGCTCGGATATTGTAATGTTGGTGTAAGCTAACCGTTTCAAGAACCCTTTATCGAGGATTCAAGGCATGGGTGTAGATAAATAATTTTATTTAGCTTATTAAAATAATATTTAATTTTGTAATAATACAACTAGAAAAAAATCTACTTGCCACCAGACGGGAATGATTTGGTGACGAGTAGATTTTTTTCTATTATATTATTTAGCATTATTATAAAAATAGCATTTCAAATTCAATTTCAAAACTTAAAAAATAATTTTGAAAACTTAATACCTAGTAATGCTTTTAATTAACACTACAGCCATAAGATGTCTACACTGACTTAATGCAGGCCTCCTCCAATGTTCTATGCCTCAATGACTTCTGTTGGAAATCCACCGTGCCGGGGGTCAAGTCAAGTCTGCTATTGTTTGTGTCTATTGTTAACGTCAAAATCGTGTTTCAATCTTGTTTGAATGGTAACCCAAAACCGAACCAGATTGTGTTTCAGTTTTAAGAAACAAGAACTGTGTCAAAAAAACATTACCATTCAAACACTATTGAAACACGATTATGACGTTAACATTAGCAGACTTGAACCCCTGGTTTAGTGCGGGTTAGCCGATCGTCCGAATCTCGTTTGTTATTCGGCATGGTGCAGCATGGGCAGTTGAGGTTGGCTTGGGTCCCAAAAGATGTAGTTTGGACCCCGTTACACTATGCACTGATTAAATAAGATTAGATTAAAAACTCACATTTTCCACAATTATGTTTAACTTTGTTGGAGAAGCGCTTGGCAGCACAGGCACTGTAGATGTAGCTGATACTGTAGATGTAAATGGCAGCCAAGCGGTAGCTGTGCAGTCCAAAATAATATCCGTAGTTTCTGATTCTGTCTCAATATTGATATCCTGAAACATACAGGTACGTAAACATCCAGACCAGTAATATCTAAACTCATCATTTAAATATCTGTCCAGCTGGGAATCAAACCCAGGACCCTTGAATTGCAGAATTCATCATGGTGACCAAGTGACCTTTTGCTAACAAGGTTGTCAAGTCTAAGAAACTAAAGACTAAACTGTGGTGTTACTTTATTAACTCAATTTAAAAAAAGCAAGAAATAAGCAGTCATGAATAAGAACTATAGTAGTGTCAATCAATACCCTTTAAGTATTTTGCTTTTGGCTTCCCCTTACAGGATAGAGGATTATATTTATAAGAAAGTTAGAAGCAGGAGAGAGCCATATAGCATGATCTCCCCCTTCTTTCATCCTAAAACTAGCATGGCTTACGGACAGCACAGGAAGACAAATAGACGAACAGTTCAATGCTTTTTTTGTTCAGTCATGAAAAGAAGGTACTATTTATTAAATGTTTGCTACTCAGAAGGTTCGGTGAACTTACACTAAGGGTAACGTTGTAATTTAGATCTGCAGATAAATTTAGAGTACTGCTTGTAGGGTATTCCGTGTGCCACTTTTTCCAGCACCTTGTAAAGAGAGCTCTGGGCCCCAATTGAGGTATTAATTCCTTAATATCGTCTAGCGAGAGGGCAGCCAGGGCATGCAAATTTATCGCATTTTCTGTAACAAAAGAAATGGTCTCAAGTTAAAAAAATAGTAACTAATCGAATTTTTTGTTTTTACAACCTATTTGGTTAATTAATGGTCAAATGTATTTTAAACTTTCCTAACATTTTTTCAAATAGATAATAATTCACCACATTAAAAGTGTCATAATATTAAGATACTTGATCGTTTTACCTCCTTTATATTCAATTTGTTTTATGAAATGAGCGCAAAATATACAAATAAATAGCACAAGCGCTTTAGTTACCTACCTACCTATGTACTTACTGACCTATTTACTTGATCAATCTGGATCAGTGTAATTATGTAGGTAATGTTGTCCTATTTATTTATTACTAGGTACCTATTGAATAAATAATTGTGAATTTGCATAGGTACATAGGTTGTTTAATCCATCAAACCCCAAGTGGCCTCATGAGGCTGCCCAACAATGGAATATCTACTATCTCATTTTCCGGGGCTTGAACTAGTGTAACAACTGTTAGGTAGGTACACAAGAACTCGAGCATTACAAAACCATACCTATCTACCGGGCAGGATAATCCCGCATCGCGCCTTCCCGCCGGTGTTATTTGATTCTTACGACAATGTGATTGGAATGTGATTAGCTTGAAGAGGAACTAAGCAGCAAAAAGAAAAGTAGATACTTACTGATAAATATGGGCTTCAACTCTGTGAGCCCCCATGCCTCGAGTAGGTCGCCTGCTTCCTCCATTTGTTTTTTCTTGGGCGCAACTTAACACTTTGTAATAGATCACTCACAGGTTTATTAAGGTTTACAACATTAAAATCTTTAGTTAAAACGAGACGCGTGGACGATTATCTATGGACGTGCATGCCGGCCAACTGACTGAAGTGAGAATGAGAAGGGTATGACAAGTCATGACAAGTTTGCGCGCCTCAATCACACAGATTACTTAAATCAATCAAGATACGTCATAGTAACAGCAATCTGTATGATTGAAAAAAATAAGGACGAAATCTCCGTTTAATACGTCAGTATTTATTGAAACAAGTTATTGATTAGTTTTAATATGCTGCAGTATAATTTTAATAAAGACTGTTTATTAATGTTGCTAATATAGTAATAGGGTTTATTATTAACTACATTTACATCAATAAAGCAACATTATAATTGAGATAAATGCAAATGATTCAAAATACTTCAATCATTTTGGCTTATTAGAATTAATAATTATACATGTTTACTAAGGTGACGTCACCAAAATTAAATAAGAAAGTTTATTGTTTTAAATATGTTTCACTTTATAAGCGTTCAATCATTTCAAATTGATTTTTACAATCATTTGCGGTTGATTGTTTTAGAATGCCCAATGATCAATTCAATTATATTTTACCCAATCAAGCAAAATTTCAACTTGATTAGAGACCTTTTTTTTCAGTGTACTAAAGCAGTACGCACAAAACGGCCATCGAAAAATCTTGTTTACTGATGAAAAAATCTTCACAGTCGAAGAAAATTTTAACCGTCAAAATGATAGAGTATACGCTAAGAATAGTAAAGAAGCCAGCATGATTGCTCCGAGGGTCCAACGAGGTCACCACCCCTCATCAGTGATGATTTGGCTGGGGGTGTCCTATTCAGGGCTAAGTAAGGTTCATTTCTGTGAAAAAGGTGTGAAAACTGGCGCTAGAGTCTATCAAGATACCGTTCTGGAAGCTGTTGTCAAACCCTTAAGCCACACTTTATTTCAAAACCAGCCATGGGTCTTCCAGCAGGACTCTGCCCCTGCGCACAAAGCAAAATCTACACAAGCATGGTTTCGGGCTAACAAAATTGATTTTATCGCGCAGGAAGAATGGCTATCCTCCAGCCCAGACTTAAATCCTCTGGATTATGCCATATGGCAACTTATTGAGGAGAAAGCATGTGCTAAGCCCCACATGAATCTCGACTCTCTTAAGCGCGCTATTCTCAAGGCAGTCGCAGAATTGGATATGGTGGTAGTTCGTGCTGCCATCGATGACTGGCCTCGTCGTCTAAAGGCGTGTATTCATGCCAGAGGCGGTCATTTCGAATAATTTTAATACATGATAATCTTAAATATTTGTGCTTTCATTTGGTATATAATTCATTGTATCATTATTTGTAAATTTAGTATTATTCATGTTTTCCATAGTTACAGAACTTAGTAACCTACACTATAGCGCGAAGTTGGTAGTTTTGCGCCAATTGGTGGACGATTTGTGGATCAGCAAAATTATACTACCATTATAGGTGGACATGCGGGTTTGTCTTTGTTCTTCTCTTTCTAAATTATTTGTTTCATTAACGATAAAATATAGAAAGGAGATAAAATAAAAAGCACGAACAAAACTTTGTCAGCTACGATAGCCATTATCAGCTGTTATCAATCGCTATTATCAATCCAAAATAAGTGATTACCCAACTTTCTATATCCAATTCGATCGAACTACAAATGGATACAAAATCAACAGACGCACCTCTTCACCTATGGAAAACAGATGCGGTCTCGAGTACGTGCTTAAGAGGCATTGTTGCTATATCCGGGAGCACGGAGCGAGCACTAAACCCTGATCCGCGGTGATCCGCTCAATAAATCAAGATGTAAAAATAACTCTGGAGAGATGAGACGGCAGTATGGTATCTGCAATAGAGAAAACAAGGAAACAAATAGTTACCATCTAGGTTAGGGTATGTTATTTTCTTTATCAACACTTGAGCAGTAGATTGAATTGGTCTAATTCTTTTTCAAAGTATGATTCCAAAATCCTTATATGCAATTTTTGAATTGAATTATGTTGATGCCATTGGTTACTATTCTATTATTAACAACTGTTTTTTAAGTCTTAATTAAATTATGACTTCATTATTAAAGCGGAGCTTGACAGGCTATCGTACTCGAACACGTTTGTTATGCAACGCTCGGTCCGGCCAAGAGTTGGATGGGTCACCTTTAAGTGGCATTACAACTGAGCGCTCCGTGTTAACTCCGTGTTACGTTAAACCGCCCCGGCTGTTATCATTTACAACAATCGGTACGCCAAGTTAGAGGCCTTACAGGCGGCTTGATAGACTCTAACACCAGAGGTGTCCAATAGAAGAAGAAAACTTTATTATTTTGTAAAAAAATTACTTCCCATATGATAATTAGCACAAGCAGGATGACAGAGCGCCGCCGCCCTCGCTATACACTTCTGACTATCGATCGCTCGGTCTGGTCCAAGATTTTCTGTTAGTAATATATATGTGTGAGTACACGGAAATCTGCGATTTGTACCGAGCAGGGCTTCTGTATACTTTATATTTTATGATAGGTTTATTTTCTACTGAAGCACACGGAAATAGATCAGAGTAACCCCAATGACACACTTCGATCGATCGATACGATCTCTCTACGCTACGCAATCAATAAAGATAATTGGTGAAAATCTTGAGAAGCAATTTTATAATCACCATAATAAATGCGCCTGACTTTAATTACCGACTTTTTGCATTCACTCACCAATTATACCTTAAAGAGAAACATTCTTAATTGCTGCTTATGGGAATGAATCACTTGATGCAAGCTTTAAGCTCGTTTTATAATAGGTACTTGTATAGGTATATATAGGTAATGTGTACAAGTACATCTATTCGATCGTAAATGATTACCTCAACTTACAAAAGGTTTTACAATTTTTTCCATGAACCTACTTAATGTTTGGATAGCCATTTTATCAAGTAAGTATTTTATATTGTTTTTAACCCCAATTTGACTTTTAATGGAATTTTCAGAAAGTTGCAATCTGTACCTACAGAGCGGTGCAAATTATTGCCTCTTTAGGGATTAGATAAGTAACTGACAAAAATAACATAAGAAAAAGCAGTAGGTAAAATTTTTATAAGATTTACGAACCTTGAAGATATATTTAACCAAATAAAAGAGTGATTTTTTAGAAAGACATTTTAAAGTTAAACATGGCGTAATGATAGCATTCCTTATTATGACATCCGTTTAATAAATCTTCCAAAAGTCTATTTATATAGCTCTATTTATTTTAATCGTCTCTGCTAGCTGTATTCCACACGCTTGTTTTTATTATAAATCTCTCAGTTCCACGAAAGACGCATCGGGTGGTCTTTCTAATGACATTTGTTTTGTTTGTATAAATATAGTCTTTGGAACATTCATTCACTGGCGATGGATCAATTAACGACTATAAGATAGACGTTCTTTCTTTAGAAGCTACAAAAACAGGCGCTCTTATCTAATCGAACGTATAAGAAATGGTTTTCTATTAATACATAGGTATCTAATAGCTAAAAGAAAGCTTTGGTGGCGAAGATTTTTTTACTATGTCTGAATTCTTTAATTAATGAGAAATCATGTTATCAGTCATTGTTCCCTATTATATTTTTATTAACCAAAACTTTACAATTAAATACCCATAAATATAATATGTGTACAAAAGATATGTTTTTAAGGTTACCATTATTAGAAAATTATTATCAGAAACAGCAATTTCGCTTAATAAACCTTCAAAGGTGTGAAATTGCACTCACCAACACAAAAGCTCATAAAAAAAGTTCACGGTGTTATGAGCGTAAAAAGCTTGTTAAAATTAGGTGTTAAAATGCATTTCGCGTGCACATGGGAAATAAAAACCATTTTAACAATCCACTATAATTAATTGTGATTTATAAGGCGTCACGCTTATTAGGTGAATTTCGTAAGCGATGCTTATCTAAATGATTGACACGGCAGTATGGAAATATGTGAATATTTACATCTCCGACCATTTATGTCTAGAGAACAAGTCTTGGGCGATAATTAATTGGATTCGCTGCCTGAATAATTTATTATCAGCCACGTCGACGCCTCACACTGATATTGACGTGAACAGTAAGAGAACAGAGGCACAAGGGCACTCCATACAAACGCCGCGTTCCAACTACCTATTACACAGACGCTACACAGTGACGTTTTTGCGCGGCGAGGTAATTGATTGCGGGGCGGGGCGGAGAGTTTCCTTTCTGTACGGTAGTACTTATATCTATGCTGTGGCACAACAAGTCTAGGACGTGTATCCACATTGCGATGCGAGGCAACTTCACGTTTGATTCGGAAGCTATCATGACATTTTCGTTACGACTTAATATGAATATAAGATTCTTGTTACTGCTCAATGCAAGCATGTGGTGAGTACCACCGTGATGTTGATAAACGAAATTAGAACTGTTGTGATTTTCAAATGTCACTGAGCCGTCTTCTTAACATAAAAGGTAAAAACCATTACTTTATGTTAGAATTTATTATTATAGTTAGAAATATTATTAAATTCAATTACATTTATAGTCGATAAATTAATTAACACAATAAAACAGTTTTATTAGCTAAATTAAATCATATTATTTTTTTCTTAAGAAGGCTTCTTCACGAATTGCGGCCTGCTTATTATAATTAATTAATGTAAATAAAACCCTTGATTTTATTTTATTCCAAATAAGGAAACACAATTTTAATGCAGTTCTTATGAGTGTGTACTATATTTTGTTTAAATTCATCGGTTGAAGGCTGGAGCGTGGAGTAAGATTTATTTATTTAAATTGAATAAATGTTTTATGATTCTTAATTTTTATTCTGTTTTTATTACTCCATATTTATAACTTAAATAATCTTTTTGCTCTCTTTATTTTTATAATTGAAGATATAAGAACAAATTATTTCAAAATCAAAATAAAAAATTAAAATATTTATTCTCTATCATCAAATTTATACAAAATTATTGTTATTGTTGCTAGAAAATCTGTTGTGTAGGAGTTTGCCTCTGTTTCACATATTACTCTGCTAGACTAATGATATATTTTGAGAATTCAACGCTCTGAATGAAATATGTTAAAATTCGTGGGTTTATTTTTAATTAAGAGTTTAAAGCTTCAACGAGAAGTGTCTTAAGTGAATGTTATCTAATTAACTGCAAAACTTCATATTTATTAAAAATAAGAAAATTAGACTTGCAACTTAAATAATTTCGAAATAAAGTAAAAATAGTCGTTTACGTCAAACTATTAATTATATATTGTTTCATCTGTTATTATTCTTGTTAAAATATTGAAATTTGCCTACGTTAGTATCAAAGATTGAAAAATAATAGTTGGTTGTGGGTGTACTTAATCGGTTTTAGATTTATCAATTATTAACGATGTAGATATTGGAAGTTAATAACTTGTTAACATAATTTAAGTCAGTAATTTGAATTTGTTGTTTTTGTAATACATAGATTCAGTTCAATTCTATTTCCATTTATTAACCGACTTCAACAAAAGAAGGAGGTTCTCAATTCGATTGTATGTTTTTTTTATCGTTGTTCGCGCGTATCTTCGACATTTATGGATCGATTTTGATAATTATTTTTTTTGTTCAATTGAGTTTGCTTGCGCGATGGTCCCTTTTTTTTAAATCGGTCGAGTAGTAAATCCTGAAAATACCATGATTTTGCATCAACTACATTGACGACTTTCTTATTTATGAACCGAATTAGATGTTTTTTTTGTTGGAATAGAGATACTTTAGTGTAGTCTTTTTAACCGACTTCAAAAAAAGGAGGTTCACAGTTTGACCCGTATGTATGTATGTTTCTCCGCTCGATTATCTCACGTTTGGCTGAGCCGATTTTTCTAGCTAAATAATATACCTAACCTACACTACCTAATACAGAAGGTACTTACACTAAAAATAAAAAAAAATAAAAATAGTTTAAAAAACATAAAAACCGACTTCAAAAAAACTGCCTTTAAAAAGCAAGAAATAATATTCAAATCATTAGACATGCATTATCATTGTCATAATAAAAAACACGTCTATCGAAGTCGGGTGGGGCTGGAGTAGAATTTCTTTTTTTTATTCTTAAAGCCCCACCCGACTTCAAAAGACGTGTTTTTATTATAGCAATGATAATGCATGTCTAATGATTTGAATATTATTTCTTGCTTTTTAAAGGCAGTTTTTTTGAAGTCGGTTTTTATGTTTTTTAAACTATTTTTATTTTTTTTTATTTTTAGTGTAAGTACCTTCTGTATTAGGTAGTGTAGGTTAGGTATATTATTTAGCTAGAAAAATCGGCTCAGCCAAACGTGAGATAATCGAGCGGAGAAACATACATACATACGGGTCAAACTGTGAACCTCCTTTTTTTGAAGTCGGTTAAAAAGACCACACTAAAGTATCCCTATTCCAACAAAAAAACATCTAATTTGGTTCATAAATAAGAAAGTCGTCAATGTAGTTGATGCAAAATCATGGTATTTTCAGGATTTACTACTCGACCGATTTAAAAAAAGGGACCATCGCGCAAGCAAACTCAATTGAACAAAAAAAAAGAATTATCAAAATCGATCCATAAATGTCGAAGATACGCGCGAACAACGATAAAAAAACATACAATCGAATTGAGAACCTCCTTCTTTTGTTGAAGTCGGTTAATAAATGGAAATAGAATTGAACTGAATCTATGTATTACAAAAACAACAAATTCAAATTACTGACTTAAATTATGTTAACAAGTTATTAACTTGCAATATCTACATCGTTAATAATTGATAATTCTAAAACCGATTAAGTACACCCACAACCAACTATTATTTTTCAATCTTTGATACTAACGTAGGCATATTTCAATATTTTAACAAGAATAATAACAGATGAAACAATATATAAATTAATAGTTTGACGTAAACGACTATTTTTACTTTATTTCGAAATTGTTTAAGTTGCAAGTCTAATTTTCTTATTTTTAATAAATATGAAGTTTTGCAGTTAATTAGATAACATTCACTTAAGACACTTCTCGTTGAAGCTTTAAACTCTTAATTAAAAATAAACCCACGAATTTGCATCAACTACATTGACGACTTTCTTATTTATGAACCGAATTAGATGTTTTTTTGTTGGAATAGGGATACTTTAGTGTAGTCTTTTTAACCGACTTCAAAAAAAGGAGGTTCACAGTTTGACCCGTATGTATGTATGTTTCTCCGCTCGATTATCTCACGTTTGGCTGAGCCGATTTTTCTAGCTAAATAATATACCTAACCTACACTACCTAATACAGAAGGTACTTACACTAAAAATAAAAAATAAAAAAAATAGTTTAAAAAACATAAAAACCGACTTCAAAAAAACTGCCTTTAAAAAGCAAGAAATAATATTCAAATCATTAGACATGCATTATCATTGTTATAATAAAAACACGTCTTTTGAAGTCGGGTGGGGCTTTAAGAATAAAAAAAAAGAAATTCTACTCCAGCCCCACCCGACTTCGATAGACGTGTTTTTATTATGACAATGATAATGCATATCTAATGATTTGAATATTATTTCTTGCTTTTTATAGGCAGGTTTTTTGAAGTCGGTTTTTTTTGTTTTTTAAACAATTATCAGACAAAAAATTGAGCTAGTACCATAAGAATGCTAGTACTCAATAAGCTAAATAACTCAATAGGTAAAGATGGACGGCCAAATTCGTTACTAGGGCGTTTAACATAAAATACGATTCACTTATAAACACGACCATTAAACTTGCTTTCCAGAAAATTTTGCCTTTGAAGTCCATTAATTCCGTGAAACTAAAGCCGTGAAAGCTGTGAGTAATATTTTATTTAGATATCTCTTTTTGCATAAAATATTAAGTTTTACCCAGCACATGCTCAGTAAAAACACTATACTTCCCCAAGGCTGACTCATCTAAATTATTATACATGAAAGTGGAATAATTAATTGCAACTTAAAACACAAAGAACGGCCGTTCGCTATTCATGTAAATTGGGTCTAGAAAAGCGCAGGCTTTTGTAAAAAACAAGCTGTTTTCATTATTACGCAATAAAGAAGACTTTAAATCATTACAATCTTGTGAAAATAAAAAAGTGTGCAACTACGGAACATGAAACTCGGAAATATTAAATGCATTAAGTAATTAGAACTAAATGACCTAACAAAAAAAATATAATAAATGTACACTGAAAAACTTTTGATAAATATAAAATAAGCTAAAAAACCAATTAAAGCTTTCAAAAATTGGTATTCTGGAATCGGCTTTGAGATATGTAATAATATAAAATTTACATCTCAGTAATACATAACAGTAAATAATGCTCTAAAATAGCCTATGTCAATGTTAGTATTTTTAACTGTTAATTTGCAGACATGTCAGTTTGAGAAATTATTTTAAACAAATGAGTAAGACATATTGCCAAAAAGGCAAAAAGACACATGGCCGATTGCACTAAACTTAAGGATCGCCTAAGTCTTTTCCTAACTACAACGCGACCAAATTAAAACGGTGTCATAAACTTAGCCGTCATGTAGCTGTCATTCGCTAAGTTACCTTGGTCGAGTTGTAGATAAGAAAAGACTTAGGCGATTCTTAAGTTTAGTGCTTTTACGCGACAGATTCCTGGACACAACCAATAAGTTCTCTCTCTCTCTCTTTCTTTTTTGTTTGTGACATTTACTTTCCGACCGTGTGCCAAAGAAAAGCTACAAAAACAGAAGAAGAAAAAACAAGAATAAATGTCAGACCATCTACATACAAATTGGCATAACAAAGACGTCTCACGCAAACTGAAACTATTTCAAAAGCAGTTTAAGCTCCCCAGTTTCAAGTAAGTACCTACATACTATTTCCGCATCTGAGAACTATCTATATGCTAATCTCCCTCGATCTAATCGGTTCTCGACATAATTGTTCAACACAGTCTAAAGGACCCAGAAAGTTCCCCGATTATAATGTTAATGTTGCATCTTACAAAGGATCCTTAGATTAAAGCCTAGAAGGTATTAATTTTGTACTCGGAAACAGCTTTTACAGCTAAAAAAGTAGAGATGTTTTATAGCTGTAAGCTACGGACAAAATGCACGGGTTCTTCTACTATTAGTTTATAAACTGTCAATTTCACAATCTTTGTTTTGCTTGTCATTGTCCAAATGTTGTCATAATTATTGTGAATAACGTTCACATAAGAAGGGAATTTGTAAGAAGCCTTCTATAACGAAGAATTCGATAGCGGTGGATTCGAATCCCTCAAGGAAATTGTTCAAACATTGTATAGCCTGAAATAAATGTTTCCCAAAGATAATTAACACTGAGAAAGATGTAAATAGTTCCACACAGGTTCGATACATCATTTTAATAAATTATTTGAAAATCCTATGGCTCACTCCATTGTAAAAAGAATTACTCACTGAAAAATGAAATAATATGCTGTACCTTTACCTAATAATTACGAAACATACATTGTACAACCCTGCCAACGTAAGATTTTCAATACAAAAATTTAAAATTAGTGCTCGATACTAATTTGATTTTAGTCGATTGTTTTTCAAGTTAACGATACTGAACGATTGTAATACTGGCTGCAGCCACGGAGGTACAGGCAACGAACAGTGATGAATTATAGGTCTGACTTTAATATCACCAAAATGTTAAGCCATTACGTGGTCGGCATCGGAATGGTGTGTTTAGCTAAAATTTCATTACGCAGGTGCCTCTCAAACAATTTGTCTTGTCAGTCAAACGATCTTCATCTCGACAACTAATTTGAATTTGTAATGAAACCAAAGATTATTTGCAGTGAAATATTGCGGTTTGGCCAGGAGTTTGCGCGTCTTGATACCACTTTCCGCTTAAATTAGCGGACGATGGAACTGAAATAGTTTTTTTAATTGACACTCAGGCATGAATCGAATAAAAAATGTGGTATAATTTATAATGTATATGAAACTAGCGGCCGCCCGCGACTTCGTCTGCGTGGACAGTTTTTTTGCTATCCTCGGGAACTGTACGTTTTTTCTGGATGAAAGGTACCCTATGTCCTTTTCTGCACCCCTGACAACGTGTATGCAAAATTTCATGATGATCGGTAGTTACGACGCGACGTGAAGGCGTAACAAACAAACAAACGGACTTTCGCATTTATAATATTAGTAAGGATTCACATATCATTGACAGCAATAGATTCGTACCCTACTAACTCTACCATTTTGTTTGGACCAACTTTTGAGTAAGTGTACTATTAGTTGATAGTCTGTCCAAAGTAACTCTGTCTGTCTGTCTGTTACGTTTTCACGCCTGGACCGCTGGACTGATTTTGACGAAATTTAGTGCGGATATACATGGAACCTTGGGGACATAGGCTACTTTTTATCCCACTATTGAACACGGGTTTCCGTCCGCACGATATAACTTGTAGTTCACGCGGGCGAAGCTTTTGGTAAAAAGCTAGTATGACGATAATTATGAAAATATGAGTACTTACCTAGCCACCGCTCCGCTTGTCGTTTCGCTCGTCGCTTAAAGTCGTTTCCAAGATTTAAGGCCACACAGATCACTCGATAGAGAGTTAATTAGTTTCAAGTGTTGGAGTCTCACTTTAAGTCAAATACTCCAATATTAAGTCGTTTTTGAGGTTTACTGAAGTGACTGAATTTTGAGAGTAAGAAGAACATCAGAAGGAAGGACTTTATTAGATGGAGCTAAATGATAAATTTATAAATAAATCCGGTTTCGACGCAAGCAGCCGTGTCTCTCATATCGTATGAGGATTAGTGGCCACCTCTGGTGTTAGAGTTTATCAAGCCGCCTGTACGACCCCTAACTTGGCTTAACGACTGTTATCAGATGACAACAGTCGGGATCGACGGTTTAACGCGCCCTCCAAAGTACGGAAGCACTCAGTTGTAAATCCACTTAACGGTCACCCATCCGAACACCTGACCGGACCGAGCGTTGCTTAACAAACATGATCGAGTACGATCACTCTGTCAAGCTCTGCTACGAACGCTTCGCAACGTAAGTGGTAAAGTTCAGTAATTTTTATTTCAGTTCTAAATACTAAACAAGTTTGTGAATATTAGATTAAGCCTATTCGTTAGTTTTTACTAATTTTCCCACTAACCAGTTAGCCTAGAAACAGTTCTAAATACATAGCAGATTAAACTACCGATGACTAATGCAATGCATTAATTGTGAGCGGACGTCTCAAGGCATTGAACTCATTTATTACTGAGACTATTTATAAACAAACAATTAACAGCAAGTGCATTGCAAATATGCAGAATGAAAGCTTTCATATTTTTTATACGTTTTTCTTTATAATTTCGGAAAACTCATCAAAAATGTATATAATTAAGTAAGTTTAAGTAAGTTTTATATAATTAAGTTTTACTCAAACATTTTGGTTTAATTTGTCACTACAGCCAACTATTGGGTTTGATACCTTATCTCACAAATATTTATACCTATTTCAAAAGAGGTAATTCCATAAAACTAAGTTAACTTTTTGTAACTTTGAGTTTTATAAATAAGTTACGATTTTGGAAAACGTGTTTAGGAAAAAGTCAAACAAATCAATCCAAATCCCACACAAAAATCGATAATACAAAATCCGAAAGTGTTTTAGAAATGAACACTCAACACACCATTAAAATACCATGGTAACCTTTCACTGATACCGCCTAATAGTTTGAATTTTCTTATCTTCTAACACTTTCCCTGGTAAGCGCTAATTGGGCAAGCAAACATGCGTAGACCAAACTATCTTGAGAATCTCGTTCGTGAGTCGCTGGAAACTATTAGCGACTTCCGTGTCTATTAAATTGAATATAATTTTGCTTGAGACTTGACTTTGGCATCCTAGAACTTAAAGTGCTCACGCAAATAACTATTTAAATATTTTCTTTTAGGTAACATTAAAAGATAATCAAATATGGTAGACGTTAGTTCATGTTATCAGGAGGCGCAAGATCATCAGTGAGCAATAAAAGAAGAGAGAGATGCATGTTGTTTTCCTGAGTTGTTCCGTATTCATCCTTTGACGTCACAACTCACATCCCACTTATTATTTTTTACAAACTCAACCCAATTCTGACACTACCCACAAAAAATATCATTTCAAATTCCTTACTCATCCCAAAAGTATTCCTCACACAACCAATCACGTATACCACCCAAAAATTTTAGATTTATGTGTACGGTCTGAACAAAAATATTAATAGTTATTATTCTGCATGCTTAAATAAAAAAAATAGGAGTTGTTGTTTATTCACTTATTAAGAACATTTCTTTTAAAGCACGTCTAAACGTAATGTAAAAGTTTTAGTGATTTTTCTTCAATATTGCTTAACTAACGGAGCTTTTTATTTGTTCATTGTTCATCAAACCTTTCACAAGTTTTCTATACAGTATAGAAGTTGCCACATTATCCACACGTGTATTTTCCCAAAGGAAAGTATTTGGACGTAAAAGATTCATGAGGAATTAAAAAGGGAAGTAAACACAGCCTGTATATCACAGCTTGTGTCACCTAAAATCATTAATTGAACTTGTCATCGAGTGGTAATATACAGTTTTGTGTTAATAAAGATGATTTAAATCTCTTGTTTTGTCACTACATATTAAAAAACAAAGTCCTCCACCGCGTCTGTCTGTTTGTTCGCGATAAACTCAAAAACTACTGCACGGATTTTCATGCGGTTTTCACCAGTAAATAGAATGCATGAGGAAGGTTTAAGAATATTAATTTGTCAAGGTTTTGTGTAAATAGGAAGAAATATTACGTTATTGTAATTAAAAGTAATTTTGGTCAAGAGCCTATAATATTGTCTGAAGTCCTTTAATATCACAAATATTTTATCTTTGTGTTAATCGCGTTATAATTATTTTTAAAATTACAATATTAATTATTATTAATTTATCACATTCTTTTAAATTTTGTTATAGTTAATTCCTTCAAAATATTTAAAAAGCAATAAATTTCGCTCAGTGTCAGTCACGCACATTCAATAGGTGCATTCCAGCAGACCAATCGCTCACTGATCATAACAGAGTAAAATTTTACCATTTGACAAAAAAGGAAGGAACCCAAACGAAGCGAGGGCGAGTCGCTAGTTTTGAAATAAAAAGTAAACTAGTCACCGATAGTCTTTTACCAATGGTACGTGAAAACAATTTTGTTTAAAAAACAAAAGAGAAGATTCACCATCATAGTAGCTGCACTGTCTTAATTTCAGAAATATCTGTGCCAACGACACTGATTATTTTTATTTATTATTTGCCTACACGCAATAAATTAGTTCATAGTACCAACACCCCGGGCACTCCATACAAGCGTCGCGTTTCAACTCCTATTACACAGACGCTACACAGTGACGTTTTTGCACACACGCAACTGTGTGTGTGCTATTAAATGAGCCTACGAACTGGCCTACGAACTCGCGCGGTGGGCGCCCCGGTGGGGTGAGGTAATTGATTGGGGGGCAGGGCAGAGAGTTTCCTTTCTGTACGGTAGTACTTATATCTATTCTTTGATAGTACTTAGCGTTACCGTGAATTGAATCTAATCTGCTAGATATTCCAGAGACCGCTGATTTATTCCGTAATTAAAAAGTCGTCAGCTATCGTTTTGTGGTCGTGTTTTGATAGTGCTCCATAAAAGTTATATTTGCACGATCTATCTGCAGTTCGATGGCCGTAAACTATTCCAATTGCTTATTGATCGAACTCGGAAACTATCGCAAATAGAATTTCTCCTAAAGCAATAAAGGTTTTACATGCGTTTTGTGAAAACACATTTTGAGATTTTTGATTCAATGTTTGATAAGGATTTCATGTTTATTATTGTTCAAAGTCAATAAAATATTTTTTTAGAAATAGGTAAAGAAATAGGCACAAAATTGGTTACACTGAGGTAGTTTCCAAAGTCATTAGTATATTTTTTAGAAATAGGTATAGAAATCGGCACAAAATTGGTTTCACTGAGCTAGTTTCCCAAAATTGATTCTTATTAAAAAACTGAATTATTTATTTAGTACATTTGGTAATAGTATTATTATCTTTTTTATATAATATTATCTTTATTATTTTAGGAGTATTTCTAAAATTATAAATATAGGTACCAATGTTAAACTCAGACTCAGACAAATTAATAGGGATGTTGACTTATGAATAAAATAACGAAATACTGATAAAAATCGTAAATATATCAAACTTTTGGAGTAGCTTGTATACCTCTTGGTTTTATATATTGCGTATTATTTGTTTTATGACCCTTCAAAGTTGGGTGGACAAGTCCATTTAAAAAGTATAAAATTTGTTAAAATAAATAATACATTTAATTAGTCCGTAAAATTTATAGCAAATTTGTCAAGAAACCATTTTGATAAACACAATATTTAATATAGCTGCCGAACAAGTTTCCTACGCGTTGCATACAACGTAGGAAGGCGTGACGTCATAACTTGGTAGCCGTTAGTATGAGGCGTTTTCAGGTGAGTCCAATTTTGTGCATTTCAAACTGTGATATCTCGGGCAGTTTTCATGCTAGCGAAATAATTCTTGTACAAATGTTTCTTTTTTTTGAGGGGTAATTTATGTAACATAAAATGAACAAAAAATAGTCAACATGCCTATTCCCAGACTATATATAATTATTATGATGAGACTTGTAAAGCAAAGAGATTTATTTATATTAGAGTCCGCAATGATCATAGTCAGAGCGATTGCAAAATGACTTTCCATCAATGATAACAACCCTTTGAATATTATTTTAAATAAAAGTAAATAATACAATAAAAGCTTTTGTTCGGTTTGTCTAAATGAGATTTGGAATTTAATTACGCGAGTATTACGGAAGTTTGGTTGCATTCGACTGCGGAGCTACTGAGAATCTCTCATTAGTATGGTTTTAGCCTGGATTTTCCTGAATACAGAAAATCTATATATATAAAATTCAAAGTCCTGACTGACTGACTGACTGATTGACTGACTGACTGAGATATCAACGCACAGCCCAAACCGCTGAACCTAGAGGCTTGAAATTTTGCACACAGATACCTTATACAGTGTAGGCATCCACTAAGGAAGGATTTTTGAAAATTCTATCCCTAAGGGGATGAAATAAGGGATGTAAGTTTGTATGAAAGTCCCTCAGTTTTGGAGCTAGGATCTTCAAATTTTGGATTTAAGCTGATGATTGAAAATAAATAAATACGTGTCTCAGCGTTTTTCAAAATTCTACCCCCGAAGGGGTGAAAAGGGGGATGAAGTTGTGTTTAGAAGAAAATCCTTCATTTTCGAAGTAAAAATCGCTAAATTTATAATTATGGCTTATTAATGGAAATTAAACGCAACGTATATTGTTGTTGGCAGTATTTCAACCCCTATAGGGATGAAATGGGGGTGAAGTAGGGTAAATAAACCTAAAAATAGATATGGATGTCGTTATAGGGGTTTTCTGGGATGACGATTGCGAAAATGACATTTATTTTGAAGTCCAACACGGTGAACATGATTTACACCCTAAAGGGGTGAAAAAAGGGTTCAAATTATGTATGGAAAAAGAATATAAAACAGACATTACAACTTTAAACTTCGTAGGAGCACGTCTAAAAATAAATAGAGAAACATATATTTTGTGATTTTGTAAATCAACCCCTTAGTGGCTAAATGGGGTAAGTAAACATAAAAATCGATATAGATGCCATTCTTGAGGTTTTATGAGATGGTGATTGCAAAAATGAGATTTATTTTGAAGTCCAACGCGTTGGACATGATACAGCCCCAGGGGACGGCAACGGGAACGGGAAAGTGAACAGAAACGGGAACGGGATACCTACTAATATCTCTGGATCCAATTCTGATTATGGTAATAAACTAGCTACCGCCCGCGACTTCGTCCGCGTGGATATTAGAGAAAATCTTTAAGTAACCTTCAACCAGGATCCAACCAGCCGTTTTTACGCGATTAGGCGGGTCCCCACCAAGCGAGCAGCCTCGTGCGAGGCCCACTACACGCGGCAAACGTCTTGCCTCGCGAGGCAGCGCGCTTGGTGGGGACCCGCCTAATCGCTTAAAAACGGCTGGGGCCCTATTTTTGAATCGGTTGACTGGTGTCGAGCGCTCGTTTCTACTGATTTTCGTTCGCCAGCTCATACATTTGAGTTGATTTGTCGAACGAAAATCAGTAGAAAAAGCGCTCGACGCCAGTCGATCGATTCATAAATAGGGCCCCTGGTTGGATCCTGGTTGAAGGTTACTTAAAGATTTTCTCTAATATCCACGCGGACGAAGTCGCGGGCGGAAGCTAGTGGAATATATGTAGAAAGATATAAAAAAAGAAAACAAAAGAAATACTTTTTTTAAAATCACGAATAATGTTTGAAATTAATGTATTCTCAATGAATAAAAAAAGATTTTATATAAACAAAAAAGGAATTTTTCTTGTTTATATGTCAGTATGAACAACACCTAAGGCCGCACCTTCGATCAAGAATACCCTAGATGTCCGGTCAGAGTCTCAAAAATAGCACCTCAAACAGCGTCCCACTTAAAACTGGGCACTTATTTTGCACAAAGCAAGTGAAGAGGTGATTATGTACAAAATAAGCGCCAAGTTTGTAAGTGGGACGCTATTTTGAGGTGCCATTTTTGCGTACTGTTTTAGTTCGTGAAGCGTTGCACACTTTGGATACGTTTTCGTACGAACATCCCACCCAACCTTCTAAGTACTATGAGGGTGCGCGGTGTGAGCGTGCTCCCAGAAGGGATTAAAATACCGTTAAAAAAATAACGATAAATAAAAATTACGTTAAAAATACCGTTAAAACATTTTATCGGTAAATTTACCGGTAAAAATAACGTTAAAAATATTTTACTGGTAAAATTAGCGTTAAATATAGCGTTAAACTTTACCGGTACAATATACCGGTAAAATTATCGCTAAAAAAATAACGTTATTTATTGAAATAACGTTAATTTTAAAGTGTAACATTAAAAAAAAGTAAGATATAACGTTAAAACTAACGTTAATTTCAATGTAACGTTATCTAAATTAACGTTATTTATTGACATAACGTTAATTTTAAAATTAACGCCATAAAAAGTAAAAAATAACGTTACATTAAAAAATAACGTTATCATTCCCTGGCTCCCAGACCCATAGTTAAAACGTCATACGAGCCAAATTCGTACGAAAACGCTTCCAAAGTACATGCGGCCAAGTGTTTCGCGAATGATAAATTTTATTAATATACCATGTAACTTTGCCATACGCATAGGAAGGCTGATCTTTGATCTAAATTCTAGTCGCAAATTCAACCTAAGTTTAATTGGGCGAGTATAGATAGTGACGTCATGCGACAGTTGACGCATCTCTCGTTTGTCTGAGTATCTAGACGCACAACGTTAACTTTGCTTGTTATAAGTTTATGCGACTCCCGGGTGCACAGAATATAAATTACTTAGATAGAATTACTTAGGGATGAATAACCAAGCAATTTGCGAGATCACGCGTAATCACTGTTGAGAAATTTAACCTTTGAGTGAGCTGTTGAATATTAACTGCTAGTAATAGCTCTAGGTATAACTTTTGTTTATGAAAAAAACTTTTATTTACTTCTTCCATTGCATTAAATAACATTAACTTAGGTTAAGTTGTTTGTTTTCAGTAGGTCTTTCAATGTACACCATTTCCCCTGTTGACCTACTTATTTATATTCTTTCACCCAAGGTTACCAGGAAATATGGCTAATATCTATGGCTAAGTATGTTTTTCTGTTTGTCTCTTTGTTTTTGTTTACTAGTGTGAGAAAACTTATATTCACTTTACATATGTATATATACAATTACACAGTGTAGAAAAATTTGTGATATAAAGCGTTCGGTTCTATTAATTTATTATATAAAAAAAACATTTAAGTTACATGAAAAAAGTGAAATAAATTTTAACAAATCTATTTTTTTATTGGTTAAGTATTTAACTAAGAAAACTGCGGTAATATTTAAAACAAAACAATCTCAGTCTTTCCTATCATTAAACGCTTAAACTAACAACTTCCTCGTTTAATTTATTAACGGAATGTAACCTTGCCCTCCCCTAAGAGGATATCTTCCGCATTCTTTAGCTGCTCAAGAGGTGTCCCTTAAATTCTTCAAAGTTGTCCAAAAGATGAAAGAAATTCTTGACACGTCCGCGGTAAACGTCAGGCGCTCAACATTACGGCGTCCTACTATAAATTTGAATTTCCCCAACATATTCCGGTAAATAGAACATGTTCAGAAAGGTTGCCATGTAGGCAGTGTATAAAAATAAACTGGATCGTGTAACACAAAAGAACAATTTGCTTTGTGAACAACTTGGACAGAAATTTTGTTTTACAAGTTTTTACGGTTTTTGTCCTTTTGATAATATTTAAAAAAAAATGTGATTTTGTACAAATGTACTTATTGTAATATTTTTTTGTTTGAAAATAAGCTTTAAATATTATTGTTTTAATTGAGGCAACTGTGACTATCTTGCCAATTCTCATAATTAAGCTGAAAATGCTATAATGGTAGTCCAAATACAAAAAACTATGTAATCTGGGGTGAAACGCAACTGGGAGGTGAATAGCAACCACAAAATTTTCAGGGAAAAGAAAAACAAACATTCATAACATAAATAGCAAGATACTGTTTTGCTTTTTTTTCTCGAAAATGTCGCTGTTGCTATTCACCCCCGCAGTCGCTTTTCACCCCAGATTTTAGTTTTCTATTAGTACGATAAATAGTTACTTTTGGAATCACGTTTTAGCTTAGAGCATTGAATAAACCGGGTTGGTATTCGTCATAACATACAATTGTAAACTGCGAAATGACACACATTAATTACAACTCTATGGATACTTAACTTTAAATTAATATAAAAATTTAGACATTTCTATTTAACAAAAGAATGTCGCTCTGCGCCAGTAATAACACCAACATCTTCGTACTAAGCAGTTGCCAGTGATATTTCTGCAGAAAGTCTCGGAATAAATGTCACGAGTCTCATAGACAAATTAACCGAAATGACCCAACTGCGACTAGGAAGCGGGGCATGCACTAGACCAATTAGTCACAGACGGTAAATTTAATAACCGACATATTGGTGACACAAATAATAAAACGCCGAGACTGTGCTAAATGCCGTTTTATAACTGAACGCTATAAAATTTCTCGTAAAATCAGGGGAGCGAGAAAATTTCGTGGTTTCCTTTACGTAGGGTAAAATATGCTATATAACCGCAAGACCTGTTTTAAGGTTTCACTTAACTTACATATCCGTTTCCTTCCTTTCCGATTTTTCGCATAGGGTTGCAAATATATGGTTTGTTGGCATTTAACTTGTAGCTTTTTATGTTATTAACTCTGAAAACAAAATAGTAAAATCAAAAAAGGAAACCTATGTTTTGTGCTTATTAAGGTGGCACCCTGAGCGAATGTGGCGCCGTGGTGAATTTTATTTAATATTATAATTTAAATACACAATTTTAATAATGTTTTACGTGGAATTTTGAGGACCCTCAGGTACAAAAGCTTAAGAATCACCTAAGTCTTTTCTTATCTACAACTCGACCAAGTTAACTTAGCGAATGACAGCTACATGACGGCTAAGTTTATGACACCGTTTTAATTTGGTCATGTTGTAGTTAGGAAAAGACTTAGGCGATCCTTAAGTTTTGTGCAATCGGCCAACAGTCTAGAATTTTAGACGATATCGTTACATTGCCTCGTAGTCACTGCTAGAAGTACATAGTAAAACTGCTAAAAGTGGCCGTTTTTGACACATTTGCTATCTACGTCTACAAATGACTACGAAAGCATGTAGTGATACCTTCTGAAAATACTAGACCAAGGGCCCTAAAAACTCCACGTAAAATATTATTAAAATCTTTTATAGAAAAGTTATTAATAGTAATAACTTATTAAATAAAAACCTTTGAGGACACCACATTCGGTCATACTACCGCCTTAAACAATTGTTGTACTCTTGATAAAAAAGAACATCGAGAGTCATGTCTTTTACTGATCTATGACCTCTTTTTTAACCGACTAGTCACCTCAATTTGTGTTAATACAGTATTTTGTGTTGGTTGAAAAAACTGTGAACGACTCCGTATCCGTACCGTCTGTTCTTCAATGGATCGGAAATCAGCTGTAAATAGCGCTATCTTGCTATAGAAATTAACTTTCCATTTTGCAAGATGCATATCAAATAAGTTCTAAGTTCATAATATCACCATCCCAACTTGATCATTATTAAAACTTAATTTATTCACCATTTTATTGTGCTGTGAAATAACGAAATTCTTTGTCGCTTGTGCAGAATTTCATTATTATACATGAATTTGTAATTTTAATTTTATTAAAACTAGTATTACAGACAATGAAAAAAGTATTTCAGGATAAGAGGAATAGAAGAAAAACAAACAATATTGTTCATAATAATTATCTTTTATTCCCAAATAATGTTTTCTTTTCTATCGAGATATTATTAGGAATCTTTAGGTATACATCGAACTGAAATAATAAATACGTATCTTTTGTTGAAACTACGTTTTCTAACAAGCTGATTGTTAAATGACTTTCTCGTAACAACGGGTATAAAATAACAAGCCCTTTATATCTTTCTATTTTTCTTTGTTAAAGGTCATCTATTTCAATTTAACGAACGTTTCGAGCCTCGGGCAGAACAACTTTATCCTTTTTGAATATATGAGGAAACATATTACATTGAATACTTTGTTGTCACTTTCTATCAACATGCGAGTGAGCGCGAGGAAAATCGGTAGTAAAACTATCAGGAAGGGTCACTCCGATGGGTATATTCGAGAAATGTCATTTAAAACCCTTTTCAATGTTGACGTGGAGTAATCCATGGTCATTGACAGCTTAATTTTGTTTGCAACATTGAGTGCGAAGCCTTTGAGTGGCATGTAACACGATCACATTGCTAAGCGAGCACTTTAAAGCTCGTTTAAAAGTAACAAAAAACTATTTAATAGCCCACCTACAATGATTCATGAAAAGGCATAATTGTCATTTATTTTCCTTCGTTACAATTTGCCTATTATACAAAAGTTATAGTTTTTTCATATTTCCCACATTATATGCAGCAAGTTAAAGTTAAGGCATATGTCGATCTCAAGGTCAACTATCAAGTAGTCTGATGTACTTACCATAGTTTGTTGAAATAGGATATTTGGCTAAAAAATCACAATTTATTATTTGATGATGATATAGCATCATCATTACGACATTGATTGCCTTAGCTAGCCGAATAAGTATACGAAATAAATTAATATCCATTCTTTTATTTAGTTCGTTAAAAAGTCTGTTCAAGGTATTAAAGAAGCCCCTTCCAAGAATACTCTTGTTTCCCAAAAGACTCTAACTGGGAAAAGCGAAATTCTCACCGCCTGTCACCCTCAATACATGTTCATCTAATACATTAGTAACTTAAAGCGCCAATTTCACCAATTTTGCAATAAACTCCCTCCAAGAAGGTAAAATCGAAAAAGGTTCCTTTAATTATTTCGCGCCTTCGTATAAAGCCGCATATCCACTTAAGATATGTGCCTTAATACAAATTATTTAACTCTTGTAGCCTAGCTAATAAAATTATTACATACGACTCTGATCAAAATGAGAGGAATTAGAGCAAACAAAAAGTAAAAGCTGTATGTTTGGGTATGAGAGAATTGGGAGTCTCACAAGCCTAGTTCGCATTAGGGCGAGTAATTTCGTCGAGTAGAGGTATATTACGTGGTGTGTTTGGCGTTATCCTAAAATCAACTAAAAACAACACACATGTTAAGGCAATGTATTATACTCGACTATACTATACTCGACTAAATTACTCGCCCTAATGCGAACTAGGCTTCAGAGATACGAGTAAGAGCGAGGAGCGGTGTAGCAAGCTAGACAATCAATGGTAGATAATAATTGTTTGAAGTGTGCAAGGTCCACAACGCATCCCCACATCGATTCACTACGCAGCTTGTTACATCTCAGCTTAAACAGGGCTAGTGAGAAAAGTCATTGCGCCATTTATAGTTTCGCTACAAATCCCCGCATCGCTCAGCTTTTTCGCACATATAAGTAGAAACGAAGCCTTACGCAAAGTAAATTACCAGCGTGAGAATAATGACAGGTGACAGACGGCGTTACTATTGGTTCTCGTTTCCTTCGCATTGGCTGCCATTGGTTAATCGATATAGCTGAAAATAGTTAATAATAGTCCCAGACTCCCAGTGGTATATTTTCGAACTTGTCCATCTTAGATCTAGTACTTACCTAGTTTTTCGACAATGTTAAGAAAAAAATTACTGAGTACCTACTTAATTCTATTTAGTATGATGTAAAAAGATCGATTCAGTACCTACTGGACCCTCATAATTGGACCCTATCTACACGATAGGACCCATTCGACCTCTTATAAAAAAAATGGTACCCACTGGACCTTCAAAACAGGAACGTAACTACACGATAGTACCCATTCTACCTCCCATCAAAAACATGGTACGCACTGGACTTTCGAACAGGACTAAGACGGTTCTCACACTGGCGACGCGCGTGTTTTACGTTGTATGCAAGTACATCAATTTGTATAGAAAACCGCCTCGTCCAACACACCGAGGCGCGCCGCGGCGCGTGAGCGCGCACGTACGCGTGCCACCGGCGATCCGCGAGCGATTTGCGCCAGCAGGCGCGTTACTGCGGGGTACAACACACTGCGACGCGCCCCGCGGCTGGTTTTCGATGAACGTTACGATGGCGGGATTCCCTGTGGTTTTTTAAATGTTTCGTGGCTTGAATATACGCCCATTTTAGTGCCATTTGGTAGATACAGTAAGCAGCACATGAGGTTATACAACGCGCCCAGCCGGAACGCGGCGGGGACGCGTCAGACGCCGAACGGCGCGGGGGCGCGGAGAAAACCGCTCGAAAAGGCGGTGCGCCGCGCCGTCGCCGCGCGCGGGAAATGCCAAACCGCGCCCCGTGACGTCGCGCGTCGGCAGTGTGAAAATCGCTTTACCATTTGTCTATTTTTTTTTGGAAAGACAGTACAGTCGATCTGAAAGTCAATTTGTTGAAGAAATAAAAACACAATGGTTGTAAATCAAATCTGGGGCCCTATTTTTGTAACCGTCGGCTGGCGTCAGGCGTAGCAAAATCTATAATTTTGAATTGTTCGTTAGTAGTTGTCAGTGACACAAACTTTTCTGACCCGGTGGCCAAAACTGGAACTAGGTGTTATTACATATTGTATTAACGCGTGACCTAGGTAACAACCTAGGTTACGCTGTCGACTATATAGACGACAGCGACGTCGTCACCGGGTCAGTTGTATAATTCGAGTGCGTTGTCAATAATTATGACATCAAATTGCATGTGACTTAAGCCACACGAATGATTTCAAACGAATGGATCAAAAATAGGACTCCAGAAAAGCTACAATGTTAGCAATATTTCCAACGATCTAAAAGTTTTGGTACAATTTGATTGACACATGAAAATATATTCTAAATCATCAAACTATATCTGATTACATTTTTAGCACAAAATATACCTAATTAGTTTTAGTTTTTAGGGTTCCGTAGCCTAAATGGCAAAAAACGGAATCTATAAAGATTCGTCATGTCTGTCTGTCTGTCTGTCTGTCCGTCCGTATGTCACAGCCACTTTATTCCGAAAGTATTAGGATTGCACAGTTGAAACTTGGTAGGTAGATGTATTCTATTAACCGCTTAACGAATTTAATACAAAAATAAAAATAAAAAAAGATTAAGGGGGGCTTCCCATACATGGCACTGAAAGTGAAAAAAATTTTTTTCTTCAAACCTATACGTGCGGTGTGTTTATAGATAGGTCTTTAAAATGGCATTGAGGTTTCAAAGACGATTTTTTTTCAAAGTCAACCGTTTGAAAGATAAGCACTGCCAAAGTGGTAAAATGTGTGTCCCCCCCCTCTAACTTTTGAAATAAGAGAGTGAAAAATCTATAAAAATATATGCTGTAGATCTTAATAAACACTTTCAACGAAAATTGGTTTGTACGAGATATAATAATCAGTTTTTGAGATATAGCACATTTTCGAAAACCGCAAATATAACTTTGTCATTCATACCAACACTGGGAAAAACAAAGTTATTTTTGCAGACGAAAAATAATAGTGGTATTAAAAACCGTATGGCACAAGGTAACTACGGAACCCTACGGCGCGCGTGGTCCGACACGCACTTGGCCGGTTTTTTATAACCTACTGCTAATTTTATTTTACAATGTAATAGTTTTTAATCGTTAACTTTGAGTCATTAAAAAAAACTTTTTTTCTGCGAGAGAACAATAAAAAATATAAATAAAAAATCCTCCCTACTGAATCAAATAAAGTAAACATTACTTTGCCGTTTATATTTCCTTCAAAACATTAATTAAAATATGTGTTGCTTTCCGCAGTAACACTGTTTTACTCTTTGTCTTAATTATTTTCGGAGAGACAGTATAAAGTCACTGATTTAATATCAATCTCAAGATTAATTTGAATGTGAATTGCTTTGAAGTTAAAAAGAATCGAAGGTTAAATATTTTTAATTAAAGCCAAGCTTACATTATATCGTACAGCGAAGCATCCCATACTATTTTATTTTTTTATATTTTATGCTAGTGGTGCACTGTTGGTTTTTTATTGCTTTAAAGATCTTGTTTATTATGGTATTTTATTAAATTTTATGAAATAATAGAAAAAGCCTGTGAAAAAGTACATTAGGTACTTTATTTCTGAAAAAATATGAAACGAATAATAGACGTCACAGAATAACCGGTAAATGCTCTCGCAAATCCAATACATTGTAGTGATAATGAAATCACAATATGTCAAAATGCCATTAGTCGCTAAATATCTTATAATATTTTTTAAACACAAGTTTCAATAATAATCCTATTCAACTTTAACAAATTATGTTATTCGAACAGAAAATGAAAACAAGTGTGTTCAGGATGCGACAAATACAAAAGTACTTGCTGAAGTCCACTCATTCCGCTCAATGACTTCACAATGGCCGTCATAATTCTTCCGCCGACCCATCTAATGGCAAGCCTTTGCTAAAACTGCTGAGTTTTTACGACCGTTAGCCTAATGGGTGTCTACTACGCCCATCTACAGGGTGTTTGGTTATAGAGTTATAAAGCCAAATTTGGTGGGTACCACCCGTACGAGTACAAAGCGGGAAAATATGATTATTATAAACCCTGAAAATCAACACTTTTTTCGTTTTTATTTACTTTTTTATGATTAACTGCATAGAGGCAACCCTAAAGGCCTGGGCACACTGGCTGCGTTGACACGCGCGTGGTCACGCGAGAGTAGACACGCGCGTAGTTACGCACGTAACCCCTGACACACCGGGTTACGCATACGTCTACGCGGCACGCAACGTAACCTGTCCCTTGCGTACCCGGCCGCTGCGGCAGCCATGTTTACGACTCTAGTGCGCGAAGTCAGAAGAAGATTGAGTAAATGGACTAATTTTTTCACACTAATTCAAATAGTTTTTCTTTAATATCGTTATTCATTATTTAAAACCAAATTAAAACACCACTTACTACCGGTAGTACCGATACTATTTGTAAACAAATACAACTGAATGCGTAGTCACGCGCGTGCTTACGCGCGTAGTGACGCACAGCAAAGATACATGCGTGTTCACTGTGACGTCCAATAGGGAATGCCATTGACTACAACGTCATCAATGCGTTCCGCTCTGCAAAGGTATACGCAGCCTGTTTGTCTCATGGGAGCTGCAATGCGTAGGGTTACGCATCGGTCTACGTGCACGCGTACGTTACGCAGGCAGTGTGCTATGTCTAATAAAGTTTCAGACATTACAACGTCATGGTACGTCTACGCGTACGTGCACGCTTACGCTTACGCATCCGGTGTGTATCGCTTCTAAACCGAAAATGTGCAAAAAATAGTATATTTAATTCTGGGTTTGTCACCTTTCAGTTATCTATATGTTACGGCTAATACCCGAAGTGCGGCTAAACCTAGTTCTAGCCGGCTAAAACTAGGTGTAGCCGATAGCTGTTGGCTAAAACTAGGTGTAACCGATCTGCTTTACTGCTGTAGGTCCCGGGTTAGGTTAGAAATTTAAGGCGAGCGCGAAGCGCAGCGGAGCGTGAGCCTTAAATTTCGAGTTTATTTTTTTTAACAGACAACAGAAAAAACTTTCTTTATATACCATGCTGCACCTAGTTTTAGCCGGCTACACCTAGTATTAGCCGCGAGCAAATCGGCTACACCTAGTTTTAGCCAACAGCTAGCGGCTACACCTAGTTTTAGCCGGCTAAAACTAGGTTTAGCCGCACTTCGGGTATTAGCCGTACTATACATATACAAAAAGAAACTCAGTTTTCAGGGTATATAATATTCCGAAGTTGTATGCGTTGTACCCTATCTACTAATATTCGACTTTATTACCCTATTTTCAAACACCCTGTATATATCTTCCTTGTCTCTACCGTTTCATAATTCATGTGAGCTAAGCCGTCTATATGTAAACGTAGATATAATATTGTTGACATTTCAAGGAGCATGCGCAAATCGTTCTTGAGCCTCCTTCATCCATAGACAATGAACGTAATCCAAACATGCATAGAATCTTTCTTATAAAACCACTTACAATATTTAAGTAACCTTATCTTGCAAATGCTAAAGCAAATATCAAAACTATTTTCCTAAAGTACCTATGCAAATAACATTTTCAAACACAACATTAAAATAATCAATGTTATGCTTCGACTGATTATGATTTATGTTAGTAGTATGATTAGATAAGGCTATTTTTTGTATAAACATTATAAGAACAAAGATAAACTTGCAAATAACTAAAAAGCCACAATGAGAGAATCGCGCTTTTAACGACAAAATATAAAAAAACTAAATAAACAAAACCACGCGTATTCTACTTTTTAAAAACAAAAGCCTTTGTAAATCTTGTATGCAAAATCCTATTGCAAAAACAAAAGAACTCACCTGAAAAACTCCATAGCCGGCATTTTTCGCGCCGAACGGTTGAAAAACATCCACACAGCTTCAAAACATTACTCCAAAACCATTCGATTTTCAAAAACACCTCAATTCAGTCGCGGCACATCACTAACAATAACAAACCACCGGTTTTCGTCTGTCAAAATCACGTGGCGAAAAAGAATACGCGTAGTGCACTCATAACGCATGACATTGACGGAACATAACGTAACGTAGCGGACTAACCTCCCACACTGTTCGTGAAGAACTAAGCGCAAGTTTCGAGGTGCACGTGGCTTACGCGGCCGCCCTTCCAAAGCGTCGTGTACACTCTACGAAAAGCGACTTTCGCTCAAACGTCACACGATAACATTTCGCCCAAAAGCGTGACGTGATGAGCCGAGAATATGGGACGAACATAACGTATTTCCGTGCTTTCCTACAAGTGTGCGTGCGAGAAAAGTGCAGTTTATACTATTATATTTCTTATTTTCGCCGTATTTCCGTTCTGCCATCGAGGATAATTCCTCAGTTGGTTGTAAGTTATATTTACGGGTATCCAGGGAGATACTTGATACGAAATTTATTCCTAGGCCCTGAGGATAAAAAGAAACCGTCCATTGTTGTCGAGCTGATATTGAAAAAGTTTCTTCTTGGCGATTGCCTCTTTTTGTGTTGTTTTTTAAAGGATTACAAAGTTATTGGGCGAGTGCGTTTAATTTCCCTTCTTTGTTCGGGATGACTCGGTTTTTATATAGTATCTAGGGTACAGCTGTTGGTCTCACGCTATTGATATGGGAGCTTTATTATGCTTTATTATAACGTTGAGCAATCGAAATTTTTTTTATAATAAAAACCAACTGGTGTAATAGGGTTGTTAGATATGTGACTTTTTACATAAAGAAATAGGACAAAATAATATTATGGGGTTTTTTCAAGTATGTATACCTAAACTCTTTAGATAAAACATGCGGCAATGGTGGTAATGGGGTATTTAGACGAGTCGATTTTCCGGTCGGCTTGCTAAGCGACCTTAGTCGCATAAGGCTTTTTATAAACCCTTTAGCTACGTCGTGTGGCGATGGTGGTAATGGGGTATTAAGACGGGTCGATTTTCAGGGTGACTTGCTGTGCGATTTTAGTCGATATAAGGCTTTTAGTCGACAATCGCTTGTGAAATCGAATCGCCACCTCATTGAAATTAAATTTGCGATTACAAGCGATGGCCGATAAAAAGCGCTAGTTGACTAAAGTCTACCAGCAAGTCGCCTGCCAAATCGACTTGTGTAAATACCCCAACCTAGATAATAACAAAACAACAACATTTAAAAATCATAACACACATATTTACAAAGTTGCTAGGAAGTATGCTTTTGTGGAATCAACTGCAAATTAAATGCAGTGTATCAAAAATACTTTTCTAAATTATGAACTCCCAGTATTTATTAACTCCAACCTAATATAGTTAATGTTATAGAAAGTATAAACATACGGAACTCTTTCGACACGCCGTCAATACTTGAGGAGGTTATTTTTGGATCTTTTCACTTTCGTTCGAGGAGATGGGGCCGTCGAACAGATAACGTAAATATTGACAGAATATGTCAAGTGTTAAAGAAAATCATTATGTTCCGGCTTCCCTTTGACACTTTCTTGAAGAAACAATTATGGAGGTGTTTACATTTATTTAGTTATATATTAACATCTAGAAGATTAACATCAAAACATTCACAGTAAGAAGAAAATGAGGATCATATTGAATGCAATCTTAATTAATCATGTTATGCATAAGCCAATTTATGGTTGATTAATATTATTAAGGTAGTTTTAAACGGCTTCGTTTCAAAATGAATTAATATTGGAGATGTTCGGCCTTAGGTGGTATTTACACAGCTCGACTTGGCAGGCGACTTGCTGGTCAATTTAAGTCAAGTAGCGCTTTTTACCGACAATCATATTTTTAAAAATTGAATTGCCACCTCTTTATTAATGTTAGCGATTAGACTTTATAAGCGAATGTCGATACAAAGCGTTAGTAACCACAAAACACTGTTCAACAATTGTTTAACTTACTCGCGTATTCAAGATCAATACTCAAACGACCTATGCGAACGTTGAAATAAAGCTCTGCCCCCCAACTCAAATGGCCAAGTTTCTATTCGTTTGAACGCTACGCTTACTTTTAAAGTTTAAATATGAGCTATAGATGATTAATTCACATGTCGCAATCTTATGGAAATCACAGACTTCGTTGTATTGTATGGAATTGACAAGCTTACGGCATGTAATTTTATAGTTAACTGCTTATTTTAAAGCTTTAATAGTAAGCGTAGCGTTCAAACGAATAGAAAGTTGGCCATTTGAGTGGGGCCCCAGGGATTGGTTCTTTTATTTTACGTGTCATGTATGATTAGTAGTTGGGACGCTGTGCGTACGCGGTCGCTGTGACACCTCATAGTAAACGTCTGTTAAACACTGCTGAAATGTGATGCTTTCACTTTTTTGACAATATTATTTGAAGGAGACAGCATCACTTTTAAACAGTGTCTAAACAGAGTTTTTAAATCTTTTGTGGCAAGGCCGTTTAGTGTTCGCTGCGTTATTTGTCTTTTTTTACATAACCCCAAATTCTCTGGTAATGAGCAACATAGTAATGTACGTATACAATACTATGTTGGTAATTACTAAATCATTTTCAGTCACTTTATAATTATCTTTTTAAGTTTCATCGAATAAGTTTTATTGTAATATGTAAGTATTGGGTTGAATTTATTTTTAATTAAAATTTATAGTCGACGAGACTTTTTTACATAAGTGATACAATAAAAATGGATCGCAGTAATAAAATTTTACATAACGTAGTTGATTAAATGCATTGGAATGGACGGACATTGAGAAATTGGAATGGACATGGCGCAACTTGGCAGGCGACTTTAGTCAACTAGCGATTTTTATCGACAATCGCTTATAAAATCTAATCGCAAACCGCTAATTGACTAAAGTCCCCTGCCAAGTCGACTAGTGCAAATACCACTTTACACCAAAAAGCTTTAAAAAGTAGTAACTACTTTAGCATAAAAGCTGCTTAGAGCTACGCAACCGTGCCTATCTTATCATAGCAACAGATAATAGACCATCAACGCCTCATTAACACAGTACGTATATTATTGTATTATAGGCAAAGACTTATCACTCAGCAAAAACGTGAGGCAGTATCTTAAGTTGCACATAATACGTGACACTAGACGAAAAATTAAAATAAAAAGGTACTCTCATTTAAATTGACTTAAAATGCATTGTACAGCATGATTTCTAAATAGCTTTTTCAGCACTTAGCGAATTTTCGAAAAACCATTTCTATCGATTGCCTTACTCTTATTAATTATTGCTGATAAATGGAGCTTTTAGACAAGCGACATCTTGCGACGCGTGTCTGCAACAGTAGATGACTGGCGTCATCAAGTGAAGGGTGGACTTAGATAATTCGTTATTCGCTCGACTTTGGGACTTTAAATGTTAAAAGAATATTAAAGAACATAAAGTTATTAGACCAATTTTATTAAAAAAAAACTACTAAGCAGAATTCTACTGTATTTATTAAACTTATGTTCTAGTCGCAAAAAAAATTGAAAATTAATTTCATATAAGAAGTTTCAAGTTACTGGCTCCTTAACAAGCAGTAAAGTATAAAAAAAAATACATAATAGAAAAAATATTACGACATTTTTAATTGTTTCCATCAAAGGTACTGAATTTAAATTATCTGTAGCAGCCTAGCAGGGCCTACAGATACGACCCGTGGGTTAGTAAGCCGCGCCCGTTGATAACAATACCTTTGTTAGTATTGTTACTAAGTACGTAAATACACAACTATTTTGATCTGATAATCAATTTCTCTTCTCTTTTGAAACGACGAAGCGGAATTTTCAACGCTTGACTGTTGACACCTGTTAAGGTATATTCATGTTTACGAAAGTTGTGTAATGGAGTATGATTTGACTGTCACAGTTTCTGGTATTGCGTCAAGCAATATGAACAAAAACTTCGATGATTATTGAAAAAATTTTTTTTATCTAAAGTTAAAGCTCTTGTGTTCGGCCTTTGGACTGAGACTATTTCCTATAGTAATTTCAGCTCTCTGCCTACATAGTTAGAGAGTATTCCCGTTGTCCCCATGATTTTGTCCCCATTGATAATGGCTGTCCCCATAATGAATGGGGCAACGGCTCGGAAATTTTATGACATGCTGTTGTCCCCATTATGGGGACAAAATCATGGGGACAACGGGAATACACCATATAGTTAGGCCTCTAAAACAGTAGACGTCTATTTATTTTCATCGTTTTAGATTGCTATTTGAGTAAAAGCAAAGAAAATATACCTACACGTAAAAGTTAGGCCGCAGTGCACACTAAGCTGATGCAATTCAATGTCAAGTTAAAATAATAATTCAAAGAAGCTTTAATTGCATTAAAAGCGGCTGCTATCTTTAAACTGATTAGATAATAAGCAAGAAGAATGATTAAACTTGGAGATATTTTTAAGTACGCGTATGCACTCCAATTAAAACGTGTTCTTGGCTTTTGATATTTACTAAAGCAAATTGAGTAACGGTAAATGACACATAGATACAACTTGAAGTAGCTAGTTAAAATATGAGGTTCATTAGTTGATTGAGAGACACTTGCCAGGGAATTGCATTTTAATCATTCCAGAAGAGGTATTAATAATTAAAGGCTCTTTACAAACCGCAACCATAAAAGTGATCAAACGGAACAAACTCACAAATTACCCGTCGCAAAACTAAAACCACGACATTAAATTTTCGGTACAAAACTATTGAAACTCAATTAACACATTGACAGTTAATCGTGCATGTACAAAGCAGGAACCCACCTGCGGGTCGGATCCTGAAATAGGACACAATGTAATCGGTGTATTTGAGCTGCAACCGCAAATTATATTGAGCAGAGCTAGAAACCAAAATGTATCAAACTATTAGGAAAAAAAATCAACTCACCCGTAGCAGCTCAGACGGTGTGTCGATATTTTCTAATATTTTTCAATTATATTAATAATCTTAATATAAAAATTGCATTTTGTATGCATAAAATCTAAAAGTTTAAAATGTATCAAACTGTTTATTTTGGCCACTGTCGCTTGATAAAAAAGCAAGAATGAATTTTGGTAATAAGTATGCCAAATTTGTTTCCGTTTGTGACTTCGACCACTTTCCTGTGTGAATTTCAATAATAACTTTAGAGATGCCTACAATTATTGATATAACTATCTCTACGCCAAGTTTCAGTCCGATCTGTTCAGTGGTTTAAGCGGTGCGTTGATGAATCAGTCAGCTAGGTAAGGCAAGACATATATTTTTTAGGGTTTCGTATCTAAAAAGTCCACTGTCCGTCTGTCTGTCTGTCTGTCACCAGACTGTATCTCATCAACCAGATAACTAGACAGTTGACATTTTCATAGATGATGTATTTCTGTTGCTGTTATAACAACAAATACTAAAAACAGACTAAATATTCAAGTGGGGCTTCCATATAACAAACGCGTTTTTTTGGTATGTAACTCTTTATGCACGAGTTCCACTTGCACTTGGCCGGTTTTTAGGAACTACAGACTATTCGAAATAAAAGCTTACAATATTGAATACAATTACGTGATTATTAGTAGGATTTCACCCATACAATAATTATTTTTAAGAAACCAACTGGATTGAGATTATTTCACATACTATGTCCGGCAGTATTCAAAGGCAACATTAGTAACAAATAGCGGTCCAAAAACTGATTACCAGAAAATGGATTAATTGGAATCTCGACTCTAATTATCCCGTTCCCCATATTCCACACATACATTTTCGCTTGTGGTTCTCCTGACCACCTGTGACACGTTTCAGGACGCCACACAGCAATCAAACTTGTAATTAGCGGCTACTCAAACAGCAAATTAAACCGCCTTTCATGTGACAAATACACAGAAAACCAGCGTGGAACAGCTAACCAGTCCATATTATTTGGACAAAACTAAATATATGTTGGAATTCGACTAAATATCGGCAAATATTATTTGCCCGTCGAAACATTCTATATAATATGCTGGAAAATAATAAAAAAATCTTTTATTTGCAATTTTTCACAAGTAGGACTTAAACTTATGATTAGTAGGTACATTTTGTATGTAATAGGTATAATACTTGTGGAGCCTGGTGCCTAGGATAAGCAAAAGCCTGTGTTCCAGGGTCCAGGAGAACCCCAGATGAACAACCCGGATGTACTTATTTAAAGTAAATTATAGTTCTATATCCGAAATCTGAATTACAATCAAACTTGTTAACATTAATGTTATAGTCAGTCTTTGTGTGTGTGTATATGCGAGTATATGTGTGTATGTGTGTGTGTGTGGAAACAAAAAATCACAGAAAGTTATAACTTGCAAATTATCAATATTTTTACAAAAAATACACAGAAAACCAGCGTGAAAAACCTATAACCAGTCCATATTATTTGGACAAAATATACGCTGAAATCAGTAAGTCGGGTGAACTTCGGCAAATATTTACACGTCGAAACATTCTATAGAATATATAGGTACTGTAAAAAAATATTCTAAATTTAACTAAGAAAAACGTTAAAGTATTGGATAATGCAATTTGGCTTTGACTTTTTGACCATCAGTGTCAAAATAAAACATTTATACAGGGTGTCCTGTATATGGCATACTACATATAGTTTTAAAAATTTGAAGGAATTTATTGAAAATCCAAAAAATGACTACCATGCTCAGGTTTTCAACTAAAGACAACAATAAGGGAAAAAAGGTAGTTAATTAGGTCATTAATTTAAATCAAGCTATCGCCTATTTTTATTTTTTTTCGGGAAGGTTAAAAAAAGGTAACTAACTTAAATAAATATTTTGGGCCAATTAAAAGCTTCTACATATAAATTTACCAATGTAAATTACAACAATGTTAGCCAAAGTAATGTATGTTTGAGGAAACTATTACACCCAGTTATTAAAGTATAAGTAGTATAATTTTGCTAGCTTTTTGCAAGTTATTTGTTAGAAAAGTAACTATCACCTAAATATAATATCATAATAACAATTTATATCATACTATTTACATTACAGGACACCCTGTATAAAGGTATTTAAATACTTTTAGTGTACTTTAAACGTGAAAGCTTAATTTGCTGTTTCACTGGTTGCTAATTACAACTGCAATTACTATGGCTTCTGAATCAGAGGGCCTATTTCAAAAAAACCATCGGAAAAGGCGTACGATTTTCGTCCTACTCCGTGGTATTGACTCACGAATAAGGTTCAATATCAAGTAAATAACGAAAAATTGCGTCCGACTGTCGTGATTATTTTACCATTGAAAATGGTTATCAGATGCAAATCGCCTGAGACGTATTTTTTGCCATATCTCCAAAGATTTTGGGAGAATCGAAATTAAAATAGTACCAAAAGTTGGAGAATTTATCAAGACACGTGTGAACGTTTGAATTTTGAAAATCTACTGGTAACTTTTTTTGGAATTTTGCGAAATTCCAAAAATTCCGGGTTTTTTGGGGTATGTTTGTTTAGTAAATTGTAAATATTTCTGAAAAAAAACCGACCTAAGAAAAAATTAAAAAAAGAGTCCTAGGGTATTAGTTTAGCTATCAAATGGCGAAATAATTTTGAAAATCGGTTTATAATTGTGCCCTGTAGGTGGTCCCTTTAGATTTGGAATTGTAGAAAAACGGCTGTTTCCGTACATAAAAAGTGATGTAGCTTCTATGATTATTGACCGATCGTCATGGTAATAGTGTTAAAAGATGCAGAAGCAGACGAGAAGTGCATTCGTTGAAATTTTCAAAATTTGTTTATATTATTTCGGCTGCGTCGAGGCCGTCAGCGGGCGCTTTTGTGACATGAGGCGGAGCCGAGTGTCACAATCGTAAAAATAAATAGGTACTACCTATAATAGGTAACTTTAAAAATATAATAGGATTTTGCATTTGATTTGATTTTGGTTTTTCGTAAATTTTTGTGTTCATTTTCAATGCTCCGATTCTTGCGATTTTTTGTAATATGCCCTCAGGATGCAGCTAGTAAATACACTGGCACGAAAGCGTTATTAGCAAAGCCCCTCTTTGATTGGATTATGAGCGTTGAGGAAATCGACATTTCATACAAACTTTCAAGTCTTTGTTTTTTGAAATGAATGAACCGTTTTTAATGAAACTTCATACACATAAGAAGAATTTAATGGTCTAACAAGTGAATTAAAAACATTTTCGATAAATAATGTTACAGCTAAATAAGACCGATTTTAAATTTTCTATAGAAACAGAATTTTTTATGTTTTTTTTTATTTTAATAAGATATTTCAAAAATGTTCTCAAGTAACGTTTTAGACCTATCCTGCTTCTTTTCATTCATTCATTCATTTTGAAAAATAAGGAAAGTTTGTACCATTAGGTAATATTAACTTTATGGTTTGTACGAAATTCGTCAACGCCTTTTAATAAGAAAGAAAATTATAATTCAAAAGAAGTACATCATCACCTTTGGAATATGACAGATTAGAAAATAGCTTTCAAAACGCTGAATCACTTACTGAAAAGAACATATTATTTGAAGAGTTTTTAGTACCTACTCGGCATATTTCAGTACATACTCATCAATAAACATGATGATTACTAATTTAAGACTAATTTAATCGATATTGTATTATGCCCATTATAGGTTTGTGGCATTATGTATCAGGGTTCCGCAGGTAGCTCATCAGTTAATTAGCTTGCAGTCTTGATTAAAAGTTGAATTTGCCTTATACCTATTAAAAGTTTTTTGAATAAATCTTGTTTTCTTTTATTAAAATTGGGTTTTTCTTAAAACTCCTCAAAAAATTAACAAACACTAATACTAAATGGAGGCGTTTTAATGTATCGTTATTTTATGGAAGGTATTAAAACTATTGATTCCCGCCTTGCTACTGTTGTTAAAAAAATAAGTTAAGATACATTCATTAAACATTTCATACTATTTATTTTCATTGCACCAGCAACGCATAAATGCAATAAACGCATAATATTATTTTCTATATCCACTCTAAACATAGTTTTATGTTTCACATGCTCCTTAAAAAAACCGGAAGCTGGTCACCGTAATAGCATCATGGCTATCATATTGCAATTAAATTTTATGCGCATTAAAATTATGCAATGAACTGTACCTACAGCAGAGCTTATGATCGATTTCATAGTTGAATTAATGTTGGCAGTAGTAAATGTACAAAATGCTCTTTGTCTCACAATGAGGTGATCAGAATATATTATATTAACGATAAGGGGGCGTCCATTAATTACGTGAGGCATTCAGGGGGGAGGAGGTCGAGCCTAATCTCACAAAATATGGCTAAATCCTAAACAATAATGTTTATTTAAATAAATGCAAAGCAAGCAAGCACAGATTAACGTAATCACACTAAAAATACACGTTTTGAAAAATCTCACGTGAGATTTATAGGGGAGGAGAGGGTCGAGCCAAATCTCACGACATCTCACCGAGGGGGGAGGGGGGGTCGGAAGCCAAAATCACCTCACGTAATTAATGGACGCCCCCTAACATAAAGACAAAATGGGCCGACTTTGCTATAAAAATCGCAGAGATTTAGTCTCTACTATTTGCCTTTTGTAAGAGCTCGATAGCGCAGTGAGTTAGTGCCTGGCCCAGCAACTGCGGAGGTTAAACAACATTTGCAAGGGTCAGTCATGGGATGGGTGACCAAAAATTTACTATCTCGAGCTCCTCCGTGCTTCTGAAGGCACGTTCAGACGTTGGTCCCGCCTGTATTTGCAGTCGTGAACATCCAACAATCAGCATAAGGACAAGTGGTAGGTTATGTTATGGCCCATCCTCTTTATCCACCCATAAGGAAGTATTGTGCTCCAGCAGTAGGGACATTAAAAATAGCTGATGGTCATGGTCATTAGCCTTTTGATTAAAATTTCTGAGTACATATTTCGCTTTTGATTTTATCTATTTAATTATTACCGTCACATTTATTTTAGAATTTCCATCTCATTCATCAGTCCCCTGTTTCTTTTATCTTTATGTCCTCCTCTCTCATTTTTTCAGAATTAATCTTTGGAGTGGTTTTCTTTATCACAGGTTCACTCCATTAATCATCTTTATAAAAAGATTCGTGCTTATCTTTTTACCCTAGCAGAAAAAATCTATGACAATAGGTATCCACTCTGCCTCATTTTATTACAAAGTAAAAAAAATACAGTCTGCAATGAAAGTCACTTAATACTTTAATACTTTTGTCATGCAACTTTTTTGATTAATGTTTCAAACTGTCAGACATTCTGTAAAAAAAATTGTATTGATAAAGTACTAAAGTGTTAGGTGACTTTTGTTGCTGACCGTACCAGTAAATACTTTACTCATGTGCCTTAATTTAACACGCCTTTGTCACAGAATTATGTAGTATCTAACTGCCTTTGTGTCAAACTTGTGTCAAAATGCTCACGTCATTAAAACTTGAGGTACCTACACCAAAAAACACACAAGAACTAATTTTATATTGCCAAGATTTCATAATCTATTCGTATAACGTATTCATATACATTGAACATCCTCAGTGGTTGAGAGGCTCAGTCACTGTCGTCACCAACTTTGAGTTCTAAACTATTTTTTTTAGATAAAATATGAAAAAAAAAGTTCAAAATTTAAGCATGCGGGTGACAGGTACCCAATACCACGACAGCAGTTGCAAAAGTGCCAAAATTTCAAGAAAAGCTTAAAATTAATTAACCAATCTAAACATCAACAAAACCTAATAAAACCGCGCGGTACGTAACCGTACAAAGCGTTTCATTTAAAAAAAAATGCACAGATTCCGACTTAGTTCTCGAGACATCTGGGCCCAAACACAAAAATTTTTTTGACCAACCTTTTTTGGATTTCTATTTTTTTTAATTCCTTCATCATCAGCAGACCTATTTTGTTTTGTAACTCAACACTGACAGCTTAAAATGATCATCACTGATCTAAGTAGTAAGTACATGCTGGGTTTTTGTAGAGAGTCATAACATTGCTTTTTACTGTAGCAGCAATGTACTTACAACTTAGATCAGTGATGATCATTTTAAGCTGTCATTTGAGTTACAAAATAGGCCTGCTGATAGATCTTGTCAATCAGCGTCAGCTATTTGAACTACCAAATGCTTCCACTGAATGCTCTAAGGCTATATCCATACAATCGCCGTGTCACACTAAACTTCCAAATGGGACCTGGTACCCAGCGATCTAAAAGTCATTTCCAATGACAAAATAACCATCCTAACGAAACATAAGCTAGGTTGTTAAATTAGAAATATTCATACAATTTCCAAAACGCTGAATTGTATTAATTTATAATACAGAAAGTTATATCCGAGTAGCAATAAAAAAACAGGATGAAATATTTTAGCAGATTCTCTTTCGCGTGTTATACTTACACGCGTATTCCATTCTCCTGAAAATACATTAGCATAATTTAAATTAATATTACCAAGGGTTAGCTAATTTGATGATGTGAAGCCTTTTCGTGCTTTTGTTTCCAAGAATTACAATGTTTAATAATGTTTCGTGTATTTTTATTTAGATTGAGATAAATTAAAAAATTAACGTATTCAGTTAAATACAAAACTTTATATTACAATGGGTTTGTGGTGAACGGATAATTAAATTATTTAAGCAATAATAAGCTATTTTAATTTTTATCTTATTTTACTTGTTTAACCTGAAAATCTATTAGGGATCGTATTTAGCTGTTTAATATTTTAAGTGTTTCTGTAGCTTAAAATGTTGATATTACGTAGAAAAGAGAAAGAAAATTTGTATTATAGAGTTAGGTAGTTTAATGTTATTGATAAGTAGGTAGTATAAAAATCTACAAAATGCTTTTTATCTTACAGTGAGGTAATTGGAGGAGCTCAGTGGCGCACTGGTTTAGCGCCTGGCCCAGCGATTGCGGAGGTTAAGCAACGTTTGCAAGGGTCGGTCACGGGATGGGTGACCAAAAATTTATTATCTCGAGCTCCTCCGTGCTTCGGAAAGCACGTTAAGCCGTTGGTCCCGGCTGCATTTGCAGTCGTTAATACCCACCAATCTGCATTGGGCCCCCGTGGTGGGCTATGGCCCGTCTTCCTTATCCACCCATAAGGAAGGCCTAGGCCCCAGCAGTGGGGACATTAAAAATGGCTGATGGTCAGTTTAATTAAGCACTTCGGCGGTTTCATCGTTATACCTATAATAAGCAGAAGTAGTCATAATTGGTATATTAATTGGTATGTCGTAATATTGGTCGAATTAAATGTAATATTATACTTATTACATTTCATTCGACCCACTTTTGATATTCGAGCATTCATATTTATAATTCTTTTTACAATGAACATTGAACGGTATTTATTGTGATTAAAACCAATAACAATCAAAATATTGATCATTCATAGAAAAAACCGCATCGCGTTATAACACGAGGGTGGATTGATAAGTCCATGACTTTTTAATGAAGAAAATTTTTTTTTTCGGAATATTTTGTTTTATTTCTGTACATAATCTTATTGTAGCTCTACATATTCAGTCCAACGAAGTTCCTACCTCTTTAACCCATATTTTTTTCTTTCATCGCCTGAAAACTGGTAACTGAAATGAGGGTCCATTTCAGACATCAACTTTTGGCTTGATGAAAATCTTTGCACGCCAAGACATTTATTCATGTTTGGTAGGAGAAAAAATCTCACTGGGGTTGAATCTAGAAAATAAGAAGGATTCGCATCTTCATTCGATGATTTTTGATGTCATGAGTGCCACCGAGAGGATCGACAGGGTCATTAAGAAAAGTTAGAAGTAGCTTGAGCTTTTTGTTTCCAAAAGTAAATCTTTTGCCGAATTTGAAGAAATGTAGTGTAAAAATGCCTTAAGGAGTTTATTTTTAAGACACAAAAATAAATTATGAAAAAAAAGTATTTCTTCTATTCAAAGTCATGGAAATATCAAACCACCCTCGTATACTCCATTTGTCTGTAAACATCGGAACGTAATTTTTATTTAACTAGTTTTTAGGCATTTTTTGAGGTAACAAAGCAGTCTACACAAAGCCTTAATAAAATCTGAAACATTTTGAAATCGTAACTTGATAGTGCGGAACCAGCCCTTGTTTATCGACTGACACTGTTGTATGTACGAAGTTAAACGCTTAAGTGGAAAATTTAACAGCAAAGGCCGCGTACCTTCATGTTATCATAGTTTATTTCGCGCGCTGTTACCAAACGCTACAAAACCATACCAGTTAGGTTGATCTCCCTTGCTGGTCTGCTGTTAAGGAACTCTGGGGTAAGGAGTCCGATGTTGGTGTTTTGGAGGGTTCTAGTTAAAGTGGTCGTGCGTAGCTTGTACAGTAAGGAAGTGCAAGTTTATGGAAGCCACTGGCAACCGCATCGTTCGTAAACACGCTCTACGCTCGGTTTAGCGCTGTGAACACTGACTTTGAAACCTATTAATATATAGGTACAGTGCATTTTGGAACTAAAGTTTCTGTTATCAAGTATTTGTTATTTTATGGAATAATTAAATATTGTTTGCTGTAATCTTTTTAGGAATTTGATTAGTACTGAAAATTAGGCTAAGTTGTGAGTGAAAACTCGTGTTGGTGAAACTTTGAGATACGAAACACATTTTGATTACATTCTGTCTCGACGGCCGAATCTACCACAAGGGATAGGATAGGTAGGTACTTTAAATTTAAATGTAAGAAGAATTTAATTAACATTTCCAACTTATACAGTAAATGTAACATAATGTTTCTTATTTTGTCATACATCTATCAATAAGATAATTTATATAATTGAAATATAAAAATAACTATAAAAATAGCATTGTGAATGCCTAAAATCTAAAAAGTTCAATAATCTATCAATAATGTATTTGTAAAAAAAAAAACCTGAATCAAGGGTTTAAATAATTTTAATTTTAATAAGTAATTTTAAAATAATAAGTAATTTTAAAATAATAAGTAATTTTAATTTGTTTTTATGTAGTCTGCTGGACAAAAAAACGAAACCATAATAAGCCTAAGATCTTTCAGGTAAAAAGCTCTTACAAATAATTGTAAATAAACCAAACAAATTATTTATAGAAATATAATTATACAATACAAGAGTATTAATAAAGCAATAAATTTCTAAATAAAATGGAATAAAGTGTCAAAGGACAGACCAGAATGGAATAGATTAGGAAACCTTTGCGGATGGCAAACAGACCTACAGAAAACAAGCCAAGATCAAAATCATTCGTAATTTATTTGGTCTGAAATAAAGGCTATAGAAATAATATTATGATATGAAATTACGCTGCGTCGCAGAGGGAACCTATCAAAGGAAGAACGAGTGTTCTTGACGCTGTTGTTTGTGTGTGTATGAAACGCGACGATTCGGTGCTTGGTACAATTTATAAGCGAAATAATCAGTAAAGTTTTTATATTCGGATTTCGAAATCTTCTAATCATAAGGATTTCGAAGCCTACGTAATTTTGTACAAATCACAATATTAAGACCTTTTATTTATTGCGATACAGATTTTAAAAAGAAAAGTACAATTACCTAAGCTTACTGTAATGTTTTGCAACTTTCGTTATACAAATTAAATTAGATCAAAACTTATTTCATTAGGCTTTTGTGTTCGCATGCCTGAAAGTGAATAATGCCACTTAAACATTGAGAAGGGTTAAAGAATATCAGTAATATTTTTTAATGATGTCATTATTGTAAGTCCGAGTCAGAAGTTCCAGAGTAGATTTTCATCAGTTTTGGTTATCTACAGTTTGGTTGGTTGTACCTAGTATCTGGTAGCTCAAGTTCACCTTAGTAGCTCCCACCATCATTTCTAAACCAACAACAAAAATTGCATATTTTAGCAGTTAGAAATATGCTAAAATTTTGGAACTATATTTTATACAATAATCGCAGTGAAAAGTACAAATAAAAAATCCAATTAAGGTGGCACCCTGAGCGAAAGTGGCGCCCCGCGGTGAATTTTATTTAATATTATAATTCTAATACACAATTTTAAAATGTTTTACGTGAATTTTTTAGGGCCCACTGTAGTATTTTTAGACGGTATCGTTACATTCCCACGTAGTCACTGCTAGAGCTGAAGTAGATAGCAAAACTGCTAAAAGTGGCCGTTTTTGACACATTTGCTATCGGCTTCTACAAATGACTACGAGGGCATGTAGTACCTCCTAAAAATACTAGACCATAGGCCCTAAAAACTCCACGTAAAACATTATTAAAATCTCTTGCTTATAATAACTTATTAAATAAAAATCTCTGAGGGCGCCACTTTCGGTCATACAACTTAAAATAAAAGTTTAACAAAGTTTATTTTTTGCTCATCTTTAGAGTTTTCTCAAAGCTGGCAAAGATTTTTGTATTTCTATAGACTGCTTTAGACTTTGACTTGGACCACAAGTTAATTGTGTGCCAGTTCCATTATATACGACATGCTCCTCGATGTGTCTGTGTAGCAAAAATGTAACACAGAAGGCAAATTCATTTCAGCACACATTAGTGATTAAGAGAAAACACTTTTGTATAAAGCGGAAGTGATTTTTTAACTTTGTTTTCGTTTCATTTTTATAATTTCAAATTATTTACCCCTACTTAATACAAAATCCTATCAATTCTAATCCTAACTTTAATTATATAGATGCTAAAATTAAGTTGTTTGTTTGGTTTTTACGCTTTCACGTCTTAACAACTCAATCGATCATCAACACTTTGTCAGGGGTACAAAAAAAGAGATATGGTAACTTTCTGAAAATGAAATTGGCCTGCCTGGATTAAAACATAGGATATTTTTATCCTGGTCATTGTCCTAGCTAAAAGTTCTCTAGGTAGGGTATATTTCAAACATCCACGCGGGCGAAATCGCGGCTGAAAGCTAGTAGTATTTGTCTATCTACAAGCAAATACCTACATGCCTTTTGTAAGTTCTATGATACTCTTTTGATTATTTTAAAAGTGAAAACTTAACTTTCATGTTCATAGTTTCAACTCGTGTTGACTCATGTTACTACAAAAAGTACGGCTAAAAGTTGTATATCCCACTTTTAGAAGTTAAGTTTTCACTTTTAAAACAATCAAAAAGGATCATAGAGCTTACAAAGGCATTTAGGTAGGTATAGTAAAACTCAGCATTTATAATTTGAGTGGGCGACAGCGCAACGGGCCGCCATGAAGCTGGAACCTTTTAAAAGCTTCTAGTGAGATATTAAACTTTTTTCTGTATTTACTTATTGTAGTAACACGAGTTAGCACGAGTTGAAACTATGGACATAAGTTAGCGTTCACTTTTAAAACAATCAAAAGAGTATCATAGAGCTTACAAATGCATGTATAGCAAAACTCAGCATCAATTATAATTTGAGTGGGCGACAGCGCAACGGGCCGTTGTGAACCTTTTAAAAGTGTCTAGTAAGATATTAAACTTTTTATTGTAAGTACTTATTGTGGTAACAACAACTTGTCGGGACGGCAGTTATAAAAGATACTACATTTCTGTTTTTTGGACAGATTTCATTTAAACGGTACACTCGAATATGGTATCATCAGCTTTTACGTGATGAGGATGAGCTTGTTCGGTGTTAATAGGTACATCGAAATAAAATACTGATAACTTTTAGTTCGACAACTGAATACAAACTGTGTCCAATTAATAGATGTATTATTTTCTAATCTTTTCAAAATCAAAAAACTGTAGGCTCGATAGATGGCGTTGATAAAAATGTACGTCAATGTATTTTTATATTAAGCTTCAAAGAGTACTCAGGTAGGTAGGCAAATGTATCCCTAAAACGCTTTTTTTTTGGGCAGATGTCCGCCAGCGAGCGCTGACTTTCCAATAGGAAAGTAAAGTACCAAAGATGGTACAGGTCGTTTATTTTCAAAAGTCAATTTTGACACTTCTTTTTTTATCAATGCCATCTAGTGAGGCAAACAGTTACTGTTTTTAACCGACTTCATCAAAAGGAGGAGGTTCTCAATTCGATTGTATGTTTTTTTTTTGTTGTTCACGCGTATCTTCGACATTTATGGACCGATTTTGATGATTCTTTTTTTGTTCGATTGAGTTTGCTTGCGAGATGGTCCCATTTTTTTTTTTTGAAATCAGTCAAGTAGTTTTCAAGTAATCCTGAAAATATTATCATTTTGCATCAACTACCTTGACGACTTTCTTATTTATGAACCGAATTGGATGATATTTTTTTGTTAGAAAAGGGATACCTTAGTGTAGTCTTTTTTAACCGACTTCAAAAAAGGAGATTCTCAGTTAGATCCGTATGTATGTATGTTTCTCCGCGATTATCTCACGTTTCGCTGAGTTGATTTGTTTACCTAAATAATATACCTAATGCAGAAGGTACTTACACTAAAAATAAAAAATTGATTAAAAAACAAAAAAACCGACTTCAAAAAACCTGCCTATAAAAAGCAAGAAATAATATTCAAATCATTAGATATCTATTGAAGTCGGGTGGGGCTTTAAGAATAAAAAGAAAAAGTTATACTCCAGCCCCACCCGACTTCAATAGATATCTAATGATTTGAATATTATTTCTTGCTTTTTATAGGCAGGTTTTTTGAAGTCGTTTTTTTTTTGTTTTTTAAACAATTTTTTTTATTTTTTAAATATCACTTTGAAAATCCCTCATTGAAATTATTCAATGACACGTAACACGTTTAACTTCATAACAATGCTGTTCCATAAACATTTTCCATTCAAACATCACTGAAATATTAGCATAACTGAAATGCTTATCAATATCAGTTTAATGGATTATTATTGAAATTAAATTGTCAACATTCCGGATGTTCGGGCGAAATATTGCAATGTAGGGTACACTGTACAGCTGAGTGTCCACTGATTGACATCGTAGCCATGCAATGCATCCAATGCGTATCGGCCGCATTGGACGCATTGCAAGAACTGATTTTAGAGTTATGTTTATAATAAATCATACAAATGCGTCCATTGAGGGCAAAATTAATATTTTTTTTTAACAAAACCGTTACAAATTGACTTCGCAATTAAACTACGGCTTTTATCGCAAAACTTTAAATATTACTGATAATAACTTTCTAGCAGGCATAGCAGGTATATTCTGGCTACTAAGAAATATATTACGGCTAATACCCAAAGTGCAGCTAAACCTAGTTTTAGCCGGCTAAGACTAGGTGTAGCCGATAGCTGTTGGTTAAAACTAGGTGTAACCTATCAGTTTTACTCCTGTAGGTCCCGAATATATATTCGGAAACTATATCTATATAAACCAATGTTAGAAATTTAAGGCGAGTGCAAAGCGCAGCGAAGCGTGAGTCTTACATTTAAAGGTTTTTTTTAACATACAACAGAAATAACTTTCTTAATACCCCATAAATTACTCCCCCTTAGTAGAAGCACAAAGAAGGCTACACCTAGTTATAGCCGGCTAAACTAAGTGTAACCGCACTTCGGGTATTAGCCGTAACATATATTTTTAAATAAGATACTACGACTAGAAGTTTTAATTTAAATAAAAAAGAACATCACAAGCCAGTGTTCTAAAAATAATTTAGGATTCATGGGATTCTCAGAGCTATTGTTCTAATGGCTGTCCATTAGCATGTATGTACGAGACTTAGAGCATTCAAAATGCTCTAAGGTACGAGAGGTATAATAATTTACAGGTAGAACACAATCCTGATGGTTATTTATTATGAGAAATAGACATTTGACACAATTGTCGGTCGGACGTCGCGTCGCTTAATTCCGATCGTAAATATTATGCGTGTGTACTATTCTACTGATGTCCCTTCACAATTATGTTCATGTAACCGTTAGACAGCTTTATGTTATGTCATGTGCGGTGGAACGAAGTACCTATGCATGTAGGGAAGTCAATAATCAATAAAATTAAGAAGTCAATAAATCGGAATTGATAGTAACTGACACACTCACACAACGTGATCAATGACAAGGAGGTGGATAAAATCCGACCCAATTGGAACTATAAGTACTTTGAGGATTTAAATTTGGAGATAAACTTTGGAAAAAATTGATCCCCTTGCCATGCCGAAATTATTATTTATTTAAGAGATAAAGCCACAAATAGGAGAGTGTGGTATACCGCCTGCGGCTGCGCTTCGAGATTAAAAAACACTACCGTCACATTTTGTTTTGTGATTGAAACTCCTTATGGTAACAGCTTTAGGAATGAATATAGCCTGATTAACCTGAGATTGCTTGTACAAAAGTCTATGTGTGCAACTAAAGTGACCGACATCGCTCGAAGGATTGCTCAGCTGAAGTGGCAGTGGGCTGAACATATAGCGAGAAGAACCGATGGCCGTTGGGGCGGAAAGGTTCTGGAATGGCGACCGCGCACCGGACGACGCTCCGTGGGTAGGCCCCCCACAAGGTGGACTGACGATCTGTTGAAGGTCGTGGTAATCCGCTGGATGCGGGCAGCGCTGGACTGATTCGTGGAGATCCTTAGGGGAGGCCTATTTGGAATTATTGCTTCATTTTTATCAACAACTTTAATAAATAGGTTATACCGTTTTACAACAATGTCTTCTCACTTGACGACCGTCACACGTATACCGTACCGTTTTACAATTTCCGGAGCCATCCATTAATCTACCGGCTTTCCTGCAATATTGTTGTAGTATTTACCTGTTTAGTATTCTTATTGCGTTCGTTACTACTAGGTGGCGTAATTCACTAAGTACGAGAAGAACATATTAATGTATTTAATGAATTAGCACGAAAAAGAAAATGATAAAACTACCATGCTAGAAAAACATCAATTTGAATATTCATTTTATGGCCAAACACTGTGTTTCTTGCATGGTAAGTTTTCAATGATCTATGAAACAATTACTAGGAGAGAACAATCTCTTTGATCCTTGAGCAGCGGAAACAAGGGTATACAATAACTATCAAAACGCAAAACCCAACGCAAATCTCTGAAATATAACTTTATGACAATATACATTACGTTCTGTGTGGTTATTATCTAACGGAAGAAAAAAAAGGTCTTTGAATAAAAATCCACGACTTCGTAATGTGATATAAAGGTATTGCAGGTTGCAAGAAATTCATTCCTTGTGGCCGAGTTTTATTTGGCTGAGTTGCCCGACGTCATAAATTAAATGGCAATAGTTTATTTCGATTTAAGAAAAGGTTAATAAACTAAACATTTGAATACAGATGAAAAGGCTTTTAGAATAATGCCGTGCATCAACTTAACACTACTTTAAGGCCAAAATGGGACCAAAAAGACCGACATCGCCATTCATGGATCAGTGACCGCGCTAGTTAAATCCACTAATTATTCGTAGTTCGTACCACATTATTCATCAAATTGGAAGCGCACGCAGTGTTTAATGGGTTTCGGACATGTCTGTTTTACTTAATTCTTTTAAGTTCGTTTCATAATAATTTACTGCGGGAATATTGGTGACTGTCGGATGTAATCCAAATAATTTGTTAACTCCACCTACAACAACTTAAAATTTTATAATTATAATGTTGTTGTCCATTATGGGGTAATAAATTCGTAAACGTTTATTTCATTGTATATGTAATTTCAAAAATTAAATCCAGATTATAAATCTTACTCTTTTTTACTCATCTTTCTTAAACGAAAAAACAGCAAATTTTATTACGAAGCCGGCATTGCTCTAAGTAAATTTTCTTCAGTACGAATATGACCAGCATTATATTTGCTAGCATTATTTTATCAGCATTTTTTTTAACTCTTTTTATCTCTCTTCTGTTCTGTGTTAATGTGTTAAAATCATGGTACAATATTGTTTTCTTTTATTTTATTGTGTGTTGTTAAGAAATGTTTTTCTATTCTATTTTATCATTAGCCAAGAATCTTATATTCATATTGGCATTAGCTATTACTGCTTCGCATTGATTAATCAAAAGAGATGATTAACTTTTTGTTTCTTTACTCCCACAACTTACAGTTTTAAATTAGGGACGTAAGCATTAATTAACGATCACTATTAAAATATTTTATCCACGATACGATTTTTTTGAGATGGTCTATGTCGATTTTATTGAAGACTGTTCACGATTTACGATTTGTCTTAAAATCATTGAATGGCATTACTGAAACTGATACTAAGCGTATTATGTTTCCACTATTAGTACTTCGAATAATTTCGGAATCTTACTAGAACAAATGACAGATTTCGGACGCCAAAAGTGCACTGAAAAGATCGTTATGAAATTCGGTTTTGAATTCAAAGGAGATGTCCCAGCGTTGCCCCAGTTTCATTTTATTTAATTACTTTCATAATTAAAAAATGCTAATTACATTTTATTTAGGTATCAAAAATTGTTTTATATTTAGAAAAACAATTGCAAAAACATTAAGTGCCGATTTCACCGTTAACCGAGTTAAATTGAACTTGGTTTTACTTAAGCGAGCTCAGAAATTCGTTTTGATCGTGGTCTACGTTGCACCGGTTTCACCGTCTTCATTTTGATAACCGTAGTTCAGCTTTGACAAAGAATGAAGTTGCGTTCAAAGTATTGCAATTAAAGAAATTTTCCCTACATAAATGGGAAAAAAAATACAGATCATGATATTCTTCGTGGCGCAAACCACATTCACTCGTGGTGTGAACCCTGTGAAACATACCTACTCAGTGAATTTAAAGAAATAGGCTACGCACTTATTCATTCATTACCTACGCAAAAAATAAATTTCAGGGTCAGTTGTCAAGAACGTCAAAAACAAAAGTAAGTAATGAAAAATTTGATGTCAAGTTTACGGCGGTCTTTTTAAATTTAGAACAATAAACAGCATGTAATAATGCAATAAAGAGTTGACAGAAAAAGGTCGCCACTTTATTTTTCAATAACTTACAATTTTTATTATTTTCCAATAATTTATAACAACTTTCTTTTGCATAGGTCAACACTTCAAAATCACATTGACTATCTTTTGTACTTAAAAATATTAGTTCCATTAAAATTCTTTCTGGCCCAAGTATAATTTTTAATTTTGAAATGATCGAAATTATTTAGGGTAAAACTAAAACTTGGTAGTGGAAACACTGACTTATAATCTCTTTGATTTTTGTCAAATTTCTCTATGGAATTTGTTTTTGTCAGTTTGTCAAAGGTGCAAAAGGTGAATAGTGTTATGTCTTTTTCTCTCTCTTATTGCCTTTTGGCTTAAGAAACAGTAAGTAATAAATAAACTCATGCGAATGACTCACCTTAATGACAACTCAAGGGAAAATAAATAAACACTTAACGTACAGTCAACAGCAAACTACAGTAATTGAATAGAAATCCTGGCGATAAGGGCTCATCGCAAAGGCCCCTGAAGTGGGCGAAGGACGACCATAAGAAATACGATCTTAATCTTTCTTTTTTTTTTTTTTTTTTTTTTATAAGTCGATGCCGCGAATTTTGAACGGACTTTTTACGGAAATAAGGAAAAGGACATGAGGCATACTGCCAAAAAATAAATTTTATCATTAATGGAAACAAACTACCAACAAAACTTCCCCTTTAAGGGAAATCGACAAAACAGCAAAAAAACCACGCTACAATAGAAAAAAGCTGAATAGAGCATTGGCACTAGCTAAGGCTCTATTCATCTTTTTTTTTTATTCAAATACGAAAAGAATATTTCTTTCCACTACTTATTTCTTTCTATGCAATAATCAATTCTCCCATGTTCAACGTACATACCTACTCCACAATCATGGCAATGAAACAATATTATCTACCACTGAACTATTCAACATTTGACACTGGCAAAAATTACTTCCAAGAGGAAAGTAGATTGCCAAAACAAAAAAGAAGAAGAAGAAGACATCATGGCAGACAGATGACAGACAGTTCTTGAACGTGTTCAAACCATAGATAAGTTCAAATACGCTAACCGTCGTAAATCGGCCGTTCAGAAACTGAAACCAAATTCAAAAGTTTAAGCGCGTGAGCTGAGGTTAACTCGAATTGAGCGCGTTCAATTTAAGCGGTGAAATCGGCTCTAAGTTGTTTTCTGAAGTATTTTGTGAAAAAATGTAAGTAAATAGTACTCTTATGATAAAAAATTGTGATTTAAAAGCGTTTTAACTTAAAAATTCACTTTTTAATGCAGAAAATAATTATCAATCTGTTTCTAGAGTAAAATACCTACTTTGACATACTACTTTGATTAAGACGCGATAGACTTTCATTTTTTGAGAATGGTGGGGCAAATGACGTAGGCGCGGTGGGACATGTCTTTTAAGAAGGAGTTTTATTAGTTACATTATATGCAATACCATTGGACTAGGTGTGCAGATATTGTTAAAATCATTTTTAGGGTTCGGTACCCAAAGGGTAAAAACGGGACCCTATTTGTACAGTCTTAAACTGCACATAAATAAACCTACCTCTTTTTAGCTTACGTTACGTTACGTTGCGTATAGTGGACACGCCATACACTATTACTAAGCCTCCGCTGTCCGTCTGTCTGTCTGTCTGTCTGTCGGTCACCAGGCTGTATCACATGAACCGTGATAGTTAGACAGTTAAATTTTCACAGATGATGTATTTTTGTTGCCGCTATAACAACAAATACTAAAAATAGAATAAAATCAATATTTAAGTGCCCATACAACAAACGTGATTTTTTTGCCGTTTTTTGCTCCATATTGATAAAGACTACAGGTAGACAGTTGAAATTTTCAAAGATCGTGTATTTCTATTGCTGCTATAACAACACATGCTAAAAACAGAATAAAATAAATATTTAAGGGGGGCTCCCATACAACAAACGTTGTTTTTATGCTATCTCGCACTTGGCCGGTTTTTTTTTATCACCTTTATTAAATTTAAGCTAGTTGTTATAAAATATTCACATTCCTTTGGCATTACTTACCATTTTTGTTGTAACACCCACTTAAGCCAATCAACTACAAATTATAATATTCCTAACTTCATTATAAGTAAGATAACAGGTCCTAATTAAGTTGGTATCTAGATGGCCTTTATTTTTTTTAATCATGGTGATTTTCATAAATACCTACTCATTGTGATAAACACAGCTGGTTGAATCTCGGAATCGTTTTTTACAAAGACATTTGTTTCATGTATAAATAAGAAAAAAATTAACTATAAATAATTCAAAGCAGACATTTAACAGAAGAATGTCTCTAATTTATGTAATGAAATACCAGCTTCAATAGTTTCACTAAACATAAACGCGTTTAATCTTTTTACTACTTACAATAACCCTAAAAATACTACCGTAATTAAATCTAATCTGTCTAAATTGAAACAATAAAACTAACCAAACTAGAGCATTTCACGCATTGTCTTATATCCCATTGTGTACATACATAAAGACGAATTAATTCAATTTACGCCCACGGTTGGGCTAATGCGTTGTGTAAGTGCCCGATAGAATTAAGGGTCGGTTATCTATTACAGTTAATTTATCATGCGACATGTGACCGTGGTGAGGTTTTTAGTTGATCGATCGTCTCGAATGCATGACCCCACGCCGTTAGTCATTCTTCGGAGCTGAGAAACTAATGGTGATGGAAGACTTCTAAGTTTTTTAAGATACTTCGTTTCGCAAAGTTTCGATGTTACAGTTGTAGAAAAAGAGAAACTTCAACGTTACTTTGATTAAATTGAACTTAACTATTAAATAGTACAAAATTAAATTTAACTTTTAATATTTACTTTACTACATAAACATTTTTTTAGGCGTCAGCTTTTTTTAAATAAAATGTTTGGTATATTGGCTGTCGTTTGAAGTTATGGTAGGTAATGAACCCTTCCAATGCGCCAAATGTCCCGGGTTTGGAATACTAGTTTGGTAATGACAAAAGTAATTTGTTCTCGAGTCACGGTTGTTTGTTTTTTAATTATTTATTTAAAATATTTTGTGTGTTATTGAGTATTCATTCACAATGGAAGCTGCTTTATACACGTCTGCCCAAAAAAAAATTTTTTGTGTAATGTGATCGGGTTCATGTATGTTTGTATATGACACCTGTTATCGTTTTTGGTAGGACAGTCGTATATTTAATATATTTTTTTTTTATATAATAAGAGAGAATTATTTGGATTTTATTTAAATAACACAATATCAAAATTGTAAATACTACCTACATACCTAGCTACACCGTTATTTTTTAAGTATACCTGAAATGGGGATTTCAGACCACGTAAATGAACAACTTTTATTATGGGGCCAACCACGGAATCGCGAAAAAAAATCTGCTGCTCCATACATTATTTATAGTCGAGTCGATGTTTTACTTTTCTATGGAACAACTGATTTTTTTCGAAATTCGGTGGTTGGCCCCATAGTAAAAGTTGTTCATTTATGTGGTCTGAAATCCCCATTTCATTTTTAGATATACTTAAAAACTAACGGTGTAATTGTATACTATTATAATATCCTTCAATGGCGTCATGTCATTGAAAGCACAACCACTTGGCTCCCGCACAAATAAATACATGCCAAGTGCCTATCAATAAAAGATTACTACTGACACCATTTGCCACGAACCATCGCTTATTTTGCAAAACAATGACCTCTATTCTCATTCATTTGCCTCCTCCATATTAATTCCCTTACACATCTGTGTCCGGTAGAAATTAGTAATCGTAGAGTGAAGATAGATTAAATCAGCGATTTTACGCCCAAAGTATATTATAGTAATACGGCACATTAAATGCACCATCATGCAAGGGTTAATCGTTGATTTGTGCGCGGCATATATTATGAGGAGATATTTTACAATTGCAATTTCGATTCTATATCCCTTGTAATAAGTATCCTGTTAAACGAACTTTATTTTCCATTTCTAACTTTGGTCTCGCAATTAATGGTAGATAGTAATTTATTTTATATACGTTCATCTGCTGTTTTGAAAGAGGATTGTGTAAGTTTTATTTGGAATACGCTTTGATATTAATAATTGTAGTGTATTGGCTGTATGTCAATACTCACTTGTCTCGTGTGCACACGTCACGGTCGGGAGTCTGATCTGTGGTACAGACTGGACACTCACTGTCTGTCATGGCAGGACAGAGTGAGGACGTGTGGTGGTGCATTGGCGAGCCAAGACGTGGATAGTGGACACAACATCTGGCGACGAGTATAAAAAGGTACGCAATCGATAAAAAATACAAAAAAAAAGGAGAAAGGAAAGGAATAGCGATGTCCAATAATTTTCCAGCCTTTGGTTTATAAGCTGTGGACGGCACAAGCAAGCTACAGCATTGTGGATTTCTGCTTTAGCATTGTATGCAAATACAAGTCCAGTAACTATGATCGTTGTTGTTAATATCGCTCTTCTTATTCTTCATATTGTTAAGTTAACGAAACCTTTTATAGATAATGTTAACTTGAATTATAACAAGAATAAGCATGCATTTCGTTACTCAATCACCGGCAGGCAACACAAATTATTTAGTAGGTGATCACACGTGCATCAGTGATTCTTAAATTTGAGATTTTTGCATTCAAAGTGCTATTTTCTTACTATACTAAATAATAGTATAAGTACTAAATAATATGAGTGACTCGGTAGCTCAGCGTTCAGAGCATTGGACCGGGGTTATCCAAAGGTCGCGGGTTCGATTCCCGTCCGAGAAGTGATCTGGTGCGAGTCGTAAATTTTTAGTATATTATTTAGTAAATGTATCAGTGAATCAAATAATCATGTTTAACTTACAACCTGATACCATACCAGACCAACCAAATTCAGAGATGAGTTACAATTTTTAGTCGTCTGTCTCCTTGTTTGCATCTTATTTGATCTTGAATTTTAGGGTTGTGACAATGAGGTAATAAAGTAAGAACTCTAATGTAAATGGGACATTAAATTATAGTTTAAAATATTGAATAAAATTGGTCACATTTGGTCAGACCATTAAATTATTTTAGGAAAGCAGATAGCTTCTGGCCATTAAATTGAGCAGATATTGGACTTAAGCAGATATAATCTGGTCATTAAATTGAGTGACACAAGCAGATATAATCTGGTCATTAAATTGAGTGACACAAGCAGATATAATCTGGTCATTAAATTGAGTGACACAAGCAGACAAAGGTCTGGTCATTAAATTGAGTGTTTCAAGCAGACAAAGGTCTGGTCACAAAATTAAGAGTCATTTAAGCAGACAAAGGTCTGGTCATTAAATTGATTGACATAAGCAGACAAAGGTCTGGTCATTAAATTGAGTGTTTTAAGCAGACAAAGGTCTGGTCACATGACTCTTAATCATTTAAGCAGACAAAGTTCTGGTCATTAAATTGAGTGTTTAAGCAGACAAATGTCTGGTCATTAAATTGAGTGTTTTAAGCAGACAAAGGTCGGGTCATTAAATTGAGAGTCATTTTAGCAGACAAAAGTCTGGTCGCTTAACTGAATGACTTAAACAGACAAGGTCTGATCATCAAATTTAAAAAATAAAGCAGACAAAGTTCTGATCATAAAATTGAATTATTTAACTAGACAAGTTCTGACTATTAAATTAATGCAACGGTTAAGTAAATAAAGATCTAGATCATTAAATTGACTAATCTTAGGTGAGTTGTCATGTTTAAATATGTCTTAATCAAAGCAGTTAAAGTTTTGATCATAAAATTGATCTATTTTAAACTATGAAGAATATTACAGACTAAAGTCCACTAGAATGGCTACCTTGACACTTGAGAAAGTTAAGTGCAATAGTGGCCGTGCTCTAAATGAAAACTGGTGGGAGTATTTTATAAATTTCCACGTTAAGCATATGAAAAAATGTAATTTAAGTACAAAACTTTATTAATACCTTATGCATTTTGCTGTATAGCAAATGAAGGTGTACGAAAGACACCTGTAGAAAGGCCCGACTCATTAAGGACCTAAACCATGATTATAATCATTAAATGAGATATAATGATTCATCTAATTCAAATAGAAGAAAAATATAACAGATTGATATTTTTCCATATTTGTGGGGTATATTGCAAATACTTATAATTATACTGTTAGAGTATAAAACGTGTTGGTATAATGTTCACTGAATATGGTACAAACTTAAAACTTTCATATTATCATCGGTATTACTTCCTATTAATTAAGTTTACGAACAAATTATTTGTATTTTGCATTTGGTGAAATACAGACCGAATAATGAACCTGAATACAGACTACAATATTGACGCAGAATCAAAATATAGTACAAAATTAGAAGTTACAAGTTCCTTTGATGTTTTTAGTAAAATTCAAGAAAGTAATTTTATACCTTAATATATATTAACCAAATGAGTGACTTATAACTTATTATGAAGAGACAATAATTAAGAGGTATTTAAACAGTCAATACTACAGCAAATTTAAAACGTTACTTAGCTACATAAAAGTTAATTGTATTTAACGCCATTTATTGTCAATATTGCAAAAATCATATTAATTTCAAATAAAACTATAAAATTAGAACAAGACCAAGTTAGATGAATAAACTAAATAAGGAACTTGATAAGTAGGTAAGTCTTACCTATTTCGGAAAGCAATGGCAAACAATTGAATAAGTATAGTAAACTTCAATTTGTTAAAAAAAGGAATCTGTTACGGATTTTCGGGCTTTACAAATATTGCAACACATTCAAATATACTAAGGTAAGATAAAATAAATGTAAAAAATATAGAATAAGGTTTATGACAAGACTGACATGTGTCTATTTAAGATAAAAGTCCCTTAAAAAAAACAATAATATAGATAAATATCTACTAGAAATAAGGTGAGTACTTAAAGGGAGTATTTAAAGGGAGAAACGGGCTGCCGCTGTACTACTTACTGAAATGAATTATGTCAACAAGTAGACTAACGAATAAAGAAGGTAGTAAAGTAATCTTTATTCATTAATATGTTCTAAAACACTCAGATTTATTAAATAGATTAATCAAAGATTTAATATCTCATTATCTTATTAATAAGTAAGTTAGATCACGGATCACCTATGGTACCTGGTGTTATAGGCTTATCATGGACGTCATAGTCACGGGATGATGATTTGATTCAAATGAACATTTTATGAAGAATCGTCTGGATAAAGGAGAGATGGGGATCTGTCCGCCCAACCTCCGCTGCGCGTCGTCGCGGTCGTCGTCGGTGCTGCTTCTGTGTGCCTGTCGCTGTCACAGTAGGTATAATATAAGATAGGATTGTGCTATTAAGCCACTTTGACTCACTTCTAATTATTTACGCAATTGATTTAAATACTGTTTTCACTATACGTCAAACGTTTTATAAATATGTTTTTACATAATCATTATAATGCTACATGCATTTGGAGGCATAATCATGAAGTAATGAAAAGCAAAGGTTTTGAAAACACGTTGCGGAATAAAAGGTTACAATGTTAATTTAAAAACCTTATGAGGTTCAATCTTAAACTCAACGTCTTTTATCCAGTCTATTCTAGGCTGTTAAAAACATTTGTGAACATTGATGAAGCTACGACATGTTCGTTCGTCAGTGTTGGAATGTACCTTGTTACTATACTAACTAAAGAATTACAACAAAAAAAAAACCCTGCAGAAAGTTCTTATTGTGACAGGTTCGTCTCATAACAGAAATGAATCGTAAGTAAGGTACTATATACCTGACTACTGCTAAGTACTAAGAAGTTTAGTGCCTACCTGTGACAAAAAATTAGTTGTTAATAAAAATAACAAACAATTGCCGAACAGTCTTACTTATTATAGCGTTACTCACATGGGGTTTATAAAAATAATGGAGTATTAACGTTTTGCCCTATCCGGCATGCAATGTGAGAGTGTTAATTTGAAAACTCAATAATTTAAAGTTGTCTTAAAATCGAGATATTAATTCAGCTTTACACACCATTATCATAGAACCATATTTAATTTGCTTAAATCTAGAACCATCTTATGCTTTTATACCATTCAGTGGGTCAATGAAACAAACTACGTTTATTTATTTGAATACTGGCTATTGCTCGTTACTTCGTCCGCGTGGACGAAACTGAACATGACAAAACATTATTCTTTCAAAACTACAGTGATATATACTGAATATTAAAACTGGTTATGCTCTGAAAAAATAATAAAAGATTATAAATTCTAGTTAAATATAAACGCATATTTATTTTTAATATAAAATTAACAATCCTAGTTACACTGTCCAGTAAAGATGACATATTTACAAACGCTAATTTTACAGTAGAGATTATGATGAATAATTTTGTATTTTTGTGCAATGAGCATTTGTGTACAAAAAAAATATAATTAAAACAAACTCGTTGTAAGTATGTACTTAAGGTATGTACCTTAAATAATTGAAACAATAGAACAGTCTTCTTTATTAATTACTGGCAGGGCCGAATCTACCAAAGATTCAAAATATTGTAAGTGTGAAGTGTGAAGATAGATAATTGTAAATAATTTGTTCTTTACGATTTAGTTATTAATAAAGTGTTATTACGTAAACGTAGTGCAGATAATAATGCCTGAATAAGTAGGTAGGTACTCATGAAGAAAATAATATCGAAATACTTTAGATTTCAACTAAGGTAGAAACACTAGGATTTACATACATAATATACAGCAAAGAATATTCAGCTATAGGTACTTCGACATTTGACTTACTGTTGCTTGCGTGATAATGGAATGCTGCAAATTGTACTTACCTAATAAGATTCTATCAAGACAAATACTTTACCTTAGCCGGCTGTAATTAAGTAGTGGAAATATGATTTTTAAACCAATACGTTAAATTGACTTATTTTGTTCTGTTAACGAATCTATGCAAACTTTTATTGGGATACCCACATTAAACTAGGAAATTGGATTGTATGCTAGGTTTATGTTATGGTCAAAAACTACAACGTGCAGTCTCACTACGATGCCGTTGGATAGGGTTTCAGCTCTCTCTTTCTCTGATCGTTTCTCCACTTCTGGGAATCGTGATCAATGGCTGCAGATTTTGCTCTCACCGCCTGATGGAACTTACTTGAGGAGGTTGTTACTTCTACTTGGTCATAGTGGTTGGCGATTGACCTCAGGCTCTCTTGCCTGCTTTTACACCAACCACTACCAGATCCTCAAGTCTCTCATCTCTTCTACGCAAAGTATGAAAGTATGCGGTGTAAATATACGGTGGGTTGGATATACGCGTTCAAACTCTTAGCATGTATTCTGTTTAAGCCATCCAGGGTATCTCAAGCATTTGTCTCTAACACCACATCTCGAATGAATATTTTCTCTATCTCTCTCTGGCTAGTATGGTCCAGGTTTCTACTCCGTACATGGAAGATGAAAAGATTAAAGCTCTCATTAAATGTAACTTATTTCATGTGAAAACCTAGGCTTACAGATTTTTAAGATGACTTGAACCAGGCGTCTATGGACTTAGCAAAACGGCGCTTGATTTCTACAATTCTGCTGCCATCAAGGGTTATTTGAGACCCTACCGGAATAATCCTAACGTATCTCACTAAAGGGAAGTTTCAGCCTTATAGCATTGGCAGCCCAGCTTCGGCACAGCCTGTAACAGTAATCTATTATGCAGCAAGGTAAGTACTTCATTCTTTTTCAAGGGAAGGAACAGCATATGGAGTAGGTAAAAAGAAAGAAGCAAACATTGACAACCTAGAACCGGAAATAAGTAAGTTTTAAACAAGCACAACAAACAAATTGTAAAACTATCTTTATAACGTACTTACTTACATAGAGTAAAGTGTAAATGCCATAATCAAAACTGATGAGACCAGGAAATGTTTTTAATTAAATAGTTTCTGAACATCGCGGTAAAATTCTTAGTAAAGCTCAAAAATTAGCTTCGAAATCAACTAAAGGAAAAAAAAAAACTCTCTTGTATTCTCCTTGATGATCGAATATAATTAAGTTGTTATTGTTTTGGATTAAAAGTGATTAGGGCAGTTATTAAACCTTTATATTGTTAGTGTCCTTCTCAACAATTAAAGAAAAGGAGGGATGTAGTGTATTGGCTGTATGTCAATACTCACTTGTCTCGTGTGCACACGTCACGGTCGGGAGTCTGATCTGTGGTACAGACTGGACACTCACTGTCTGTCATGGCGGGACAGAGTGAGGACGTGTGGTGGTGCATTGGCGAGCCAAGACGTGGATAGTGGACACAACAATAATAATTTAAGCACACATTTGAAATTGCGATATAAGGTTAATTAAAAATTGTTATAATAAAACTTTATTTTACACTCTCAACACTAAATAGCATTTTTATGGTAAAAGACTGTATCATCAAAAAATCACACTAAAGTCCAACTGTAAATGCGTTATGAACTTTTCCTAAGATTTTGTTTTATCCATGAATGGCACAAAGAGTTAGGTAATAATTATCAGTTTAAGAAGGCTTATAAAATGATTTAGAAACCCAATGTTATTTTATCAACCCTTACTCATATAACGTGAGTCCATAGAACGATATCGTCCCAAAATCCCTCTACGATTTTGTAGATACAATAAACCTATAATAGGTAAGTATTTATAATAATTACAGCACAGATGTTTATGGCCATCTGTCGTTGCCAATCACAGGGGCATAAAATGATAATTCGTTTTATTATCAGACAGCTGACGATCGTGAAATAAGCTGACTCACTTAACAGTGCTGATTTAATACGCTGTCGTTCATAATTAATTGTTTGAAATTGAGTTAATAGGATTATTTAAAAGCAAGAAGGATGGAATATTCCGAAGTAACTTTTAGTGCCAAATTATCTCGTAACGCCCTTAGTACACCGACGTGTTCACATGAAGCAGCGAAGCGGTGAAAAATCTGTCAGTTGTATGGCAGCGTTTCGCATAATGCTATGTCCCACTGTATACTTTTAGCGAGATGACATAGTTACGTCCTTTTTCGGTCATTCGCGAGTAATTGCGATATAGTCACTACACCGATGACGGACGTGACGCTTACATTTCCCTAGTGGGGTTACGTTCGTTCCGCAGATGTTTCGCTACCACAAGCGATTCACTGCCGCATGCAAACGCGGCGGTGTAGCGTAGAACTCATAATGTACCTGCGATAGCAGTTGATTTCAATTTATTTATGCTGTATTACTATGGGCAATAGCGTCGCTTAACCAGTTTGCAACAAAATTCGTGTGCGCGCGTATCGCCCCTGCACGAACTAAACGTATGTGACAGCGGGCGCGGCGTGCAAGCGATTTTAACCTTAGCAGTGGTTAAGCGACGCTGTTGCCCATGGTACAGTCAACAGCACGTCAGATTATACATGTTGACCTTGGGACGGTCTTTATGTAGTTCGTAATTGTTTTGTCATTTTGTCATGCATATAGAATCTAGATGATCAATTTTACAAAAAGTAATCTATGAGAAAGAAGTAGATTTGTGAGCCCATACATTTTGATTCAGAATTGTGTTATAATTATGCTCCGCATTAAATTAGTTTAAAATAAAGGTGCATTATAAAATTGCTGTACAAAAAACCCACAACAATAAAGAATTTTAAATGAATTTAAATCAAAGTTCTCTGTAAATACTTTAAATAGAATAGAGAAAGAATAAATTGGCACTCTAATGCACAAAGCTGAGGCAAACAGTAACTTGTGACGCAAAGTAGTTCTTATGGCATTGTTAATAAGGCCACTATTAGCAACTGGGACACATGCAGTATTCAGAGCATATGTGCACAAACAAATTATTATGCAGGTTTCCAACACACGGTGAGCTAACTTCACGGAGCGTTGGTGATGCGGAATAACTGTGTAAAAATTTAAATTGGGATGTTGCAATTGAATGTACCTAGCTACCTACTTATTGAATTTTTTGGGAGAACGTTAATCAATGGTTGTTCGTATTTATCCTCTACAGCTTTACTTTGTTTTGAGGCAGTATGCGACGTTGTTCAAATAATATCGAATTAAAATTCTCGATTCGATAAAAGACGTTGTTATTCTAACTTAAGACTCTGCAAAGTAACTTGGCTTGTATTTTTGTTTTTGTTGGTATATGGAACACCACTGAGAGTTAACTCCGAAAACCGAACCACGAAAATCGATACGCTTCAAATCAAACGACAAACAATGTCCGATTATCGCAATGCGCCTTTCGTAATTGACCCTCTATTTCTGATAGAGGTAAACGTAATCAGTATTCACACTTAACTTAATGAAACCAATAGGGAATATGCATCAAATTTTTTTTTAATCAAAATCAATAGTATAATGCGTGAGAAAATCAACTGTAATATTGAAACTTTTCTCTTGCGTTTTTTTCTTGTAATATAGTTACTTGAAGTTAGCACGCATCAGCTCCCGCTGAAAACGCTCTATACAAATATGTGACGTCACTTATCACGTTTCAGGATGTTTCAGGCGCGTTTAATATGGAGTGAGCCAAGAATCTTTAATTATCTCCTTAAATTTGCGTTTTAGTACATATGTGTCATACAAAATATTATTTCTTATTGGATATTCTATCTGACTGTTAAGTGCATTATATCCGAAAATGAAATTAAAATTTCGTTATTTTCCCCTGATTTCATCGTGTGATAAAACTAAAATAATTCATTTTTTTATTTTTCTTTCTGTTCCATCATGTTTTTACAAGTGTCCGCAGCGATCAAGCTCAATTTTATGAAAATCGGTGACTTATGCATATTCCCTATTGCTGGTGTTATCATACTACAATACACATTTTATCTAAAGTTGGTGAGGCCTAGTCAATCATGACAATTTTAAGCTTCGTAACAAATCATGATAATAATATTGTGAATATCTCAGTGGCGCAATAGAATTTGGCTAACAATATAAAATAAGTATAGAATCCGAATCCGGCCAAAGTCAGATATTTGTTCCATTCAACACCAATAGAATGGAACAAGTATTTAACTTTAGCCGGTTGATTTTAATTAATGTAAGTATTAGATTTTTGCTCTAGTATGTAGTATGTATGCAGTATAGAGCGATCTATTATTGAAAATGAAATTCCTAAAGCTATTATTTTGATAAAGTAACAGTAAAAGCATGACATGTGTAGTTCGGCCACATGAGTAAAAAGAAAGGACAGAGACAAAGCTTCCTAAGAACGTGAAATTCAAACTTGCAACTAACAAAACAAATGATGCCCTATGATTGTCCACTGGCTGGCTGTCAAAACAGGTTTTACCATTGAAAATGGTTATCAGATGCAAATCGCCTGAGACGTATTTTTGACCATATCTCCGAGGATTTTGGAAGGATCGAAATAAAAATAGTTCCAAAAGTTGAATAATTTATCGAGACACGTGTGAACGTTGGAGTTTTGAAAATCTACTGGTAACTTTTTTTGGAATTTTGCGAAATCCCAAAAATTCCGGGTTTTTTGGGGGATGTTTGTTCACTAAATTGTAAATATTTCAGAAAAACAACCGACTTAAGAAAAAATGGAAAAAGGGTCATAGGGTCATTAGTTTAGCTATCAAATAGCGAAATAATTTTGAAAATTGGTTTATAATTGTGACCAAATCTAAAGGGCACCTTTAGATTTGGAATTGTAGAAAAACGGCTGTTTCCGTACATAAAAAGTGATGTAGCTTCTATGGTTATTGACCGATCGTCATGGTAATAATGTTAAAAGATGCAGAAGTGGACGAGAAGTGCATTCGTTGGAATTTTGAAAATTGGTTAATATTATTTCGGCCGCCTCGAGGCAGCCAGCGGGCGCTTTTGTGACACGAGGCGGAGCCGAGTGTCACAATCGTATAAATAAATAGGTACTACCTAGGTAACTTTAAAAATATCATAGGACTTTGCATTTGATTTGATTTTGCTTTTTCGTAAATTTTTGTGTTCATTTTCAATGCTCCGATTCTTGCGGGGACTGTAAAATCTGTGATTTTTTTCCTTGTACGCCACAAGCGGCCAGTGGACACGCACACATGCCCCGCGTGCTTGTAGTGGTGCAACCTATTTGCGCGGTTGTATGAAGCTTTGTCTCTGGTCCTACGTAGTAGTGATTATTTCCTCTGTGGTTCGGCTGCCCTAAACCAAATTCAAGTATCTCATTCCAGACAGCGTAAAAACGTTATTTAGTATTTTTATTGATAAAATGAGATATTCTGAACACTAAAATGTTAAAATATCATTGATATTTAAAGTAAAAACATATGTCTGGAAAAAAAAAATAAGTTCTACCTACCTATATTTTGACGAACGAAAATAGTGTTCTGCAAAGAAATATGTATTGATTTGTCAATAATATTCTACGCTATAAACAAGTAACTTGAGATTCTCTATTGTACTTTTGTAGATACTTGTTCTCAGCTTTGTATAGAGCCATAGAATATAAGTATTTACCACAATAAAATAAATACATAAAAATCAAGTCACTATCTGCCAATATATTTCAAAAACAAGTATCTTAATAAGACTTGCTTGTTTTCAAGTCAGAAACGGGAAATACACTTTGATTTAGCGTAGATTTTGCAAACGGAAAAGATATTTGAAACAAATTATTGGCTATATTTTCCGTATTAAACCAATTTTAATAAAATAAAAAAAGGTAGATGCGATTTTCTTTGCTCAAACAGGAAATGAAATACTTGAAACTGAGTTACTTGACTTCTAAGGGCAGCTGAGTTATGCCACAGTTTTTATGATGATTATGCTTTGCCATAACAACGCAAGGTATTTTTGTTAAAACGGAGACAGTTAGAAGTGCTTTTCGAAGAGGTCGTGAATTCTAAAATTACTAAGTCTTCTATCTGGATTATTTGGTTCTCTTTTGCCAGAACCTTATGAAATTACCTAGCTTAGGAAATATCATGATTTATAGGTATACTCTAAGGTACAATAAGATTGCAACTTTTATAAGCTCACCGATTTCCTTTAAAGCTAAAAGGATTGCTCGATACTACGAGTTGAATGTTGTGAACTACCCTGAAATTATTGACAGTTAGCTTCCACTCATGATTTCATCTGTGCGGAATTCTGATTCCTAAGAGTATTTCGATAATTCTATACGGATGCCTTCGTCATAATATCACTGTGTGCCCAGTTTTAGTTTAATTCATCCAGTTTAAAGTGTGCAAAAATAAATCAGTCGGTCAGTACATAAAATTTTATAAGTATAGATTTTTGCGCTACCATAGAAGTCCCGTGGACGTGCACTGATATCGGTTGTCATTGGAAAAAAGGCTTTTTCCAACACGGAAATGTTTCGTAATTTCTACCATAACATTTTGTGCTTTAGATGAAACTAAACAACGCAACCTATGAGGCAGGTCGTCAATCCCATATAAGTACATTGATATTATAAGGAGTGTCTTGGAAGAAGCACTCACTATTGTCTGTCGAGTCAGACATTATTACTCATTGTTAGAGTACATTACTTGGTTCATCAAATGGATCCATTATGCACCCATCAATAATCTTAATTGGACGATGAACTTGCTATATCTATCATTGAACAAAAAACTGTGCCTTTTGTATAGTTTGACATGAAATATTATGTATTTGCGGTTTCAATATTGAAAGCAGATGCCTAGTTTGACAAACAACAAACAAGTAAGACCTAATTTACATAAAAACAATCTGATTTACCTAAATGTTAAATTATTTATTACAAAAGCTTTTGCTGATACAAAATTATTTACCGTTTATTTCGATTAAAAAAAGTTCTATTTACATATTAACACGTAAGTGTTTTGTTAATGTTAATTAAACTTTTATTGTAATATTCTATTGCTATTGTAATAATAATGACACCCTCCTTTGCTTTTTTTCACATTCATTATTTATCTTTAATATGTTATTCACTTCTGATATTTACGCAATATATTATGATCTCATTTAAGTGTTCTATATTTTTCATGCCAGCTTTTCAGCACTACTACATAATGCAAATTATAAATTATTTTTTGTCATCTTATCACCTATCAGAAGTGTTTCCATTTAATTTATTATAGCAGGCAATATTTCAAATTTCTCAACTCAGTCTTACACAAGATTGATTTTATTTTCTATCACAAACCGGGAATACGGATACTTAATATTTATTAATATAAGGAGAAAAATACTTATGTCGTATCCGTCTTATTTCTCCGTATCAACTATGTCTCGAAGACACCACTTGTATGTGACATGAGCATTAATCATCCTCATCGATCATTGATGTTAATACCAGTTGCTTATTAATTACTTAGTAGCTATTTGCTAACCTATTCTCCGATACGAGTATGCACGTATACATTTAAGTGTTTACGTATTCAACGGATTGTAAGGAACAATGTGTGTTGCGAATAAAAAACGCCTGTAAACTAACATGAAGGTATAATAATGGTCTATTTTATTTTATTTCATACTCGCGGCCGCCCGCGGTTTCACCCGCGTGGTTCCCGTTCCCGTGGGAATATCGGGATAAAAAGTATTCTTTGTTTTAATCTAGGCTATCTTCTATCTGTGTGCCAAATTTCAACTAAATCCGTTTAGTAGTTTTTGCGTGATTGAGGAACAAACATCCAAACCCACAAACTTTCACATTTATAATATTAGTAGGATTATTATGTTAAGTTTCTACAAAATGTGTGTGACTCAAAACTAGAGGACTACGTATATTAATTTTTTTCAAACTATGTTGAAGTAGAATCACACTTTTTAAATAGGTAGGTACTTAAAAATACCTTACGTCAATTTATGATTTTTTTAAGACCTATCTTCGTAAGATTCTTGAGGAAGGCCTATACCCAGAAGGACATGGTAGGTACATACAGAGTAATTTAGCGACCTCTTTTCAAAATCTAATATAACTTCAAGAATTAACAAAAAAAATTGGTGAGATAATTATGAATTATTTCTTTTTAAATTCACAGTTTTCAGCCACTTTTTATGTCCAAAAAATTAAGGCGCGCACGCTCTCACCCTCGCGCAAGCGATGCGAGCGGGTAAGGCGGGTGGCGGGAGGGGGGCTGGCGCGGGTCGACCGTGCGATGCGCAAACAGTGACAACAATTTTAATTTGTGTAGGGAAAAGTTTGGCACAAAAAAGTAAAAAAAAAATCACAGATCTCGTGCCTTTCACGACCTTCTGGTACATTGAAAATGAATTTAATGAATTTAACAAAATGTTTTTTTTATCCCTTTCTTATAGACATTAATATTTTATTGAAAGGTAACCTAAGTACTATGTATACAAGGTGTTTGGTAAAAGCCTTATAAAGCCGAATATGGTAGATAGGGACCATCAAACTGAACAACTTTTACTATGGGACCAACTCTGAAATCGCGAAAAAAATAATAACGAAAATATCAAAATGTATGGAACAGCTGATTTTTTTTCGCGATTTCGGAGTTGGTCCCATAGTAAAAGTTGTTCAATTTGATGGTCCCTATCTACCATATTCGGCTTTATAAGGCTTTTACCAAACACCTTGTATAACTAAAACATTTGAATTTCTAAATAAATTAACCCTAATAAAAAAAAAACAAAATCAAATGCAGCATGTGAGACTCTCGCTCCGACTTCATCATCACTCGAATGTGCGATAACAACCCTCATGTTTACCAAGGCATCATCATCACACTCTCATTCTCAGAGATCGTTGTAAAAATTCATTTGGAATCGCAGAGTCATTAAGAAAGTCGTGACTGATCGAGTAATTTCAAATCAACAGCAACCCACGATATACTCGTATAATACTTTGGATCTAGTAGAGGCCCTCGGCTTCGCCTCGGGCCTCAAACTAAAACCTCTCTTCTGTTCAACTTTCGCTCAAGATTCGTTTATCCGTTTATCTACACACAAAAACTCACTACGACGCCTAGCACGTGTACTGGAGATAACAGCGTCATCTCTTTTGCTCCTACAGTAATTGCTAACACTACTTTCTCTTTCGTTTTCACATAGTAAGCGACGTCACTTACTTGAATATGGACTTATGGAGACATTTCAGTGCAGTCACACTATGGTACCGCCCCGCGCCGCTGCCGTATCTAACGATTTTTAAATCTGTGACTACATCTGGAATCAGCAGTCGCTTAACGCTCTATTCACGTCATACCATCTGTTGACCTCATAAACTTAATATTCCACCGAAATTTTTTTAAGTCTATGGTTGACCTGCTAGAGCTCATCAATATCAATATCAATATTATGGTTTTAATATATTATATCTTAATATTTTTTTATTTATAAAAAATGTGGAAATAAATATAAAATACAAAATATAAAACACTATTAGAAGTTTTGAAATATTTAATAATTTACAAACTTCAATCGTACTACGTATTATTATTATTATCCCGCGCCGCGCACGTCACCCGCGGTATCCCAACATTTCGCTACATAAAGGATAAGCTACAGCCCAGACCGTAAGAGTCAGGGACATATACTATTTTCAATAGGTAGCCTAACTCAGTATCTCTAGGGGTTTTTTTTTCATTTTTTCGATATCGCTTTTCGTTTTTGAGAAATTGTCGATTTAGTGAGAAAAGACCCCGAAAAAGTGTGTAATTTTTCTACATTTATGCGATTTTCGAAAAAAGTTTTTGACTTAGTCAAAATTTTTTTTCACCATATTGTAGCCCTTGCTGAGACGCATCTTTTGACTTTTAGTACATACACGTAGACCCAAAACTCACGGGATCAGGGCAATGTCTCACTTTTGCTGAAATTGGGTACCTTACTGAAGCGATCGAAAAAGCATTTTCAATGTTAAAAAGTTATTTTTTTACTTCACAAATTGATTGCATTGCTGTTATAGAATGACCTGACAAAATTTGACAAGGGGTCCAAAAATGACCCTGTATAACAGGGTATCCCAAAACTTTGCCATACGGAGGGAAAGTATCTTAAATATTGAATACAGGTAATTTTATTAAAAGAAGACCTCATTTTGATTTTAAATAGTAGTTTATGAAACTGACACATAAAGAGGGGTATTAAAACACGAGTGTGTGTTTAAAAACCGAGCCGTAGGCGAGGTTTTTAATAGTATCACACGAGTGTTTTAATACCTAGTTATGTGCAGTTTCATACACTACTTTATCTACACTCATACATTTGGGATTGAACCTACTAAATAAAAGATCAACGTTAGAAAAGAGAGAGAGACTTTGTTTGTATTAGCAAGGTACCTACCTACCTTGTAATAAGTCAATTCCTCAGCTGCAGCATCTAAACTAAAATATCGGGCAGAGTAAATTTTTTCACATTTTAGAGCAAGAATAAAAAAACCTACAAAATTCAGTAAGTATAACAAAATGTAAAAATTGAAACTAAATTTTATCGGAAATGCTTGGCGCGCATTCCATTAGAAAAAAAAATTTGATCAGTGCATTTCAACAAACTAATCGCACTAAAGTCATCGATTACCATAGAGTACATTTTAATCATGAAAAATATGTGGGAAAATATCGTTGTTTTTTTTTAATGTTACGGCACTGCCTTCTTTTTGGATTTGCCCTGTATCGTAATGAGAAAAAAAGTTATTTTATGATGCAGTTGACTGCATCGTAATGAGTTTATTTTTTAATTTTACCTATCCACGAAAATAAATTACGTATTTATATTACCTTTTTTGAATTCATATTTGGAACATTACGTTGTGAGTGTAGATAAAATAATTTAAAGTGCATTCAAAGATTTCAAAAAATCGCTTGGATACATAGCATCGATATAATACAACACGTACTTAGTAATTAAATAAATGTTAAATTTAATGGTCTTTTTTTAGTCAAGATGTTGTAGTTATTATAATAATAATAAATGCTTGGACATTTCACACAGCGCCATCGAGCCCCAAACTAAGCAAAGCTTGTAAAATGGGTGCTAGACAACTGATATACTACATATTACTTTTTAAATATATACTTATTATATATACATAGTAACACCCAGACCCGTCACAGAAATTAAAATACATCATTTCAATTTCTGCCCGGCCGAGATTCGAACCCGGGACCTCTTGCGTCTTATTATTCAAGACAAAATAATCTAATGAGCCCTTTCGATCGGTTACGTAAAAACAAAAGATAGTGTTTTTAGGGTTCCGTAGCCAAAATGGCAAAAAACGGAACCCTTATACATTCGTCATGTCTGTCTGTCTGTCCGTCTGTCTGTCTGTCTGTCCGTCCGTATGTCACAGCCATTTTATTCCGAAAGTATTAGGATGACACAAGTGAAACTTGGTATGTAGATGTATTCTGTGAACCGCTTTAAAGTTTTCACATAAAAATTAAAAAAATTAAAGATGGGGGGGGGGGGCTCCCCATACATGAAACTGAAACTGAAAAATTTTTTTTTCATCAAACCTATACGTGCGGAGAAAGCCCTAAGACTATTTTTTCTCAAAGTCAACCGTTTGAAAGATATACACTGCCAAAGTGGTAAAATGAGTGTCGTCCCCCCCCCTTTAACTTTTAAAATAAGAGAGTGAAAAATCTTTAAAAAAATATATGCTGTAGATCGTAATAAATACATTCAACGAAAATTCGTTTGAACGAGATATAGTGATAATTTTTAAAGATAAATCACATTTTCCAAAACCGCAAATATAACTTTGTCACTCATACAAACACCGTGAAAAACAAAGTTATTTTTGCATACGAAAAATGATAGTGGTATTCAATATGGTATTGTATACGGTAACAACGGAACCCTACTGCGCGTGGCCCGACACGCACTTGGCCGGTTTTTCATATTCATTCATCATTGGTGCAATTCGATTCTTTGTTCAAGCAGGGGATTTAAAAAAATCTTTGAATCCAGTTTTAATTATTTTTTAATCAAATTGAAATCTTTCAGTAAATTTTCCTACGTTAATTATTTAATTGGCTCCGTGTGGCAAAGTTTTAGGACATCCGATATAATAATGATGTCAAATTATTTCTTCTAACTATTTAGTGTGCCACACATTGTGTGGTATTAAAATATTTTATTAGTATCTAAATGAGATAATATTATGCAAACACTATATTAAAGTCATATTTTAATTTTATACAGATAACTCACTTTCAAGCAAGTTTTTTTTATAAACAAGCGTAGGCTGTAAATTATGTATGTATGCTAATGAGTAATAGATATATTTGTATATCCATGCTTTATATTGATAAAGCTTGTTAACACCTACGTTTTTAGTAGTCAATTATTTAATGTGGGTTGTAAAAAGTAGGAAGACCAGATTGTTTTTAATGAAAAAAAAAACAGGCCAAGTGCGTGTCGGGCCACGCGCAGTAGGGTTCCGTTTCCGTAGTTACCATATACCATACCTTATTTTATACCACTATCATTTTCATCTGCAAAAAAACTGTTTTTCATAGTGTTTGTATAAACGACAAAGTTATATTTGCGGTTTTGGAAAATGTGCTATATCTCTAAAACAACTAAATATATCTCATTCAGACTTATTTTGTTTATAGTATTTATTAAGACCTACATTTTTTTTTATTTTTCATTTCCTTATTTTAAAAGTTAGAGGGGGGTACACACATTTTACCACTTTGGAAATGTATATTTTCCAAACGGTTAACTTTGAGAAAAAATACTTTTAGAAACCTCAATGACATTTTTAAAGACCTTTCTATAGACACCCCACACGTATAGGTTTGAAGAAATTTTTTTTTCCGTGTATGGGGAGCCCCCCTTAATCTTTTATATTTTTTTATTTTGTGTAAAAATCGTAAAGCAGTTCACAGAATACTTTTACCTATCTAGTTTTAAATGTGTAATTCTAATAGTTTTGGAATAAAGTGGCTGTGATATACGGACGGACAGACGGACAGACAGACATGACATAAGGGTTCCGTTTTTTGCCATTAGGCTACGGAACCCTAAAAAAGGTATTTGGAATATTTTAATGTATATATTATATGTTGAGCAAAATACTTTTAAATTTTAATATAGAATACCTAGTCGTGTTTTATTTTTTCAACACACTTGCTCGTAAAGTGAGCCCTAATACATCGCTTTTAGGGCCATAAACTGAGCTATAACAAACGCGTGCAATAATATATAAAACACTAGTTGGTTATAGAATTATCCCTACAAAGTTAAAGAGGTACCTTAGTGCAAAATATATACGACTAAACAGAGCATTCCCAATTTAACCGGGTAATACAGTAATTTTTTTAGTAACAACAAAGAGGTTTTATGCCGCTAAAAATTCATATACATTTTTGGAATAAATAAACGTGTAAGTCCTTAATTAAGTCAAACAAATATTTATTATTATCAATTTATTCATAATTCATAATATTTTGTTTTAAAATTTAAAAATATTTGCATTTTATCACTTAAAATTATAACTTTGAAGTAGGCTGTATACTCACTAACCCTGTTGTTCGCAAAATATTCTTGCACTGGGCGTGTGAAAAAAATAAAAAAAAACCTACGCGCCTTTTCCCATCATAATTATCATATTTTGTTTTTGTCGTATTCGTTGCCGAGTGGTAAATTACTTTGTTTTTTCCTCGCAAGTGTGTTGAAAAACGTCATATGAAACTCGTAAGCTCTTGCTTATTGCACACTCGGCTGAGTTACGCCCTCGCCTACGGCTCGGGCTGCAACCCGCCTTGTGTGCAATGAGCAACCTTAGCTAACTTGTCTCATAATGTACTATAATGCTTCTTAGGCTAGGTATATTGAATACATCAAAAAATATATTCTTCAATCGTCGTAGAAGGTATAAAAGAAAACCCCGAAACCGAAATTTCTAACGCACTTTATTCGCTCATTATACAATGACCTTTACATTCGACTGTACCAATGTTCCAATTGCAGGACGTCACTCCCCTTGTTACAGGACTAATGCATGCGATTCCTCTGCTGCTTCTATTATAATGCTTGGAGGCCCAAAAAGTGGGCGTCGTAAGATGATGTTGATGTGATGAAGTTGTCAATTATGGTATAACATACCATTATAAAAATAAATCAAAATAATTAAAAAATACCGTCGACTTGAGAAGTTGATTAAAATAAAATTAAAGTAAAAACGAAAAAGACGCTCTTTTTGAGCAATTGAAAATCAGTCTGGAGAACTATTTTGCGCGTTTCATTCGCTCATTACACAGTTACCTTTATATTCGTCTGTGCCCATGTTCCAATTGCATTGTAAACAGGACGTCACTCCACTCGTTAGAGGACATGCATGCGATTCCTCTGCTGCTCCTATTATGATGCTGGGAGGCCCAAGAGTGTGCGTCGCAAGATGATGTTAATATAATAAAGTTGACAACTATGCTAAAAAACACATAACAACAATAAAGAAAAAATCCGTCAACATTATCATTACGACAACTTTTTTGAGCGTTTCGACTTTGTGAGGGCGGAGTACAATTTTGCAAACGTGCGTTTCATTTGACCATTATACAGTTACCTTTATATTCGTCTGTACCGATGTTCCAATTGCATCGTAAATAGGACGTCACTCCACTCATTACAGGACAAATGCATGCGATTCCTTTGCCGCTCCTATTATATTCTGGGAGGTTAAAAAGAATGGGCGTCGTAATGAAGTTGACAATTAGATTAAAACATAGATAACAAAAAATTAATAAAAAATACCATCGACTTGAAAACCATCCTTTTCTTTAAATTTGATTAAAAATTAGAGTTCAACATCATCATTATGATGCTCTTTTTGAGCAATCGCTCAATTTCAATCGAAAACCAGTCCGGTTAACTATATTGCAAGTGCGTTTCATTCGACCATTATACAGTGCTCTTTATATTGGTCTGTGCCGATGTTCCAATTGCATCGTAAACAGGACGTCACTCCACTCATTACAGGACTAATGCATGCGTTTCCTTTGCCGCACCTCCTATTATTCAACAGAGGAAGCTTTATTATTATGTTATGTGCGCGCGAAACTGTTAATGCTTCTGCTATATATTGTTAAGATATAAGGTTCTAGCGAACAATATATGGGGTAGTTTAGTTTGGTTGGGAGGGATTTTATAAACCCCTTACGCTTTGTTCGACAGATACGCGATTCGGCAGAAGCTTGTTTAAGCATCATCTTATTTGGGCGGAAATAGTACAGCCTGATTAGCTGCCTGATAGCGTTTAAAAATTAGCAATCCTTACTTTTTTGATTACATTTAGTTGTTTTTCCTGATCATCATGGAGATTCTTGGGAAAGGTCTCTGCCCAACATTGATGATAAAGTTTATTTATGATTAAAAGTGTTTCTCTCTTGTTGCGCGATTAATTATCAGTCCGTAGAATAAACAATTTATGCATGGTCTGTAAATTTTTTGGAGCTTATTGCGGTTTAAGTGTATGAAGTAAGTAGTAAGGCCTTGACCTCAATTTCACGTAATTTTTACAATGATAATGTATGCAGATTTAATTTGGAATATTTTATCACTTTTATTGTCAAAAAGTTTTTGCAATTTCAACTTTTCAGACAAGTTAGACAATTTGATCAGTACCGAGGGAAATTAAATAAAGGATCTAATCGAAATTGAATCTCACATGAACTTTCTTTCTTTCTAGAAACCATTGCAGCTGAACCACTGTTTTGCAGACATTGTAAGATCATATCATCAATAAAAGAAAACACACTTTTTAATTATCACCCTATAATATACTCCTGTCCTACCTATCGCCATATAACTTCATAATGAGATAAACTATGCGATAATTAAGGAACACACTTTATTACCATGGTCTCAATTCCGATCCGACATTTCTGAGCTAACTCAATTTACAACCGTTGAAATAGTTTCAACTTTACACCAAAGGGCAAATTGGGTACGCCCGTTCAGGTATCGATTACCAGCCACTTATCTCGTGCTGATAAATCGATTCGCAATTCGTCGTCGGAAAGTAAACAAGTAGGTACACTCGATAAATCTGTGTCGATTGTATGCAACCGATGATTACTCGCTGTTATCCACATTTTATTCATTCATTCGAGTCGGCGCTTGGCGGTTGACTTGACAAAATGATTTATGTAGGTTAGGTACAACGTAATAGTGGAATATTTGATTGATTTTGTTTAATAAATCCTATAATAATTTGTGTGAATTAGTTTTTAAGTAAGACGTTGTTATTTAATTTGTAAAATTCCGAACATTTTTTTTTCAATGAAAGATTTAGAGGAGCGGAAATTTCCTTCAACAGCACTCTTCAGTTTCACTCTTAAATAATAATAAAATCTATCTTCCTACTTTATTAGGTTAAAAATGAACTAATTAAGTACGAAGATAGACTTTCATAAAATAACATTTTAACATTATTCAAGGATGAAACGTAAAGTCCAGTAGACAAAATAACTTTGACTATAAAACACAAATACAAAAGTGGATCGTAAAACATTTTGCAATAAAAAAGTTGGACGGAAGGCCGTTAGAGAAACTTCCAGAACAAAACCTTTTATTACAATTTTTCTTCAACATTTTTATCTCGTCAAATTTTAAAGAAAAGCCGACTATAGGCACTTTTGTGCTTTTGCTGTAAATAATTCTAATAAAGCATAATTACAAAGTACCTTTGTTAATTTCGTAAAATTACATGGTTTTACAATCTTATGCTCAGGAATAGGAGTCGTGTGCCCTAATATGACGATAATGATTAACATCTTCGTTTTTTTTACCTATGTGAAACTTGACCCACATACTCTTTTTTGCGTAATTTAATTATTAGATATACCACTTTAAGCTTCTGCATTGCTTTATCATCAACTAGCTTCCGCCCGTGACTTCGTCTGCGTGGATAGTATTTTGTCTATCCCTCGGGAACAGTTCCTTTTTTCGGGATGAAAAGCACCCTATCTTCTTCTCTGTACCCCTGACAACGTGTGTGTAAAATTTCATGATGATCGGTTTAGTGGTTAAGACGTGAAAGCGTAACAAACAAACAAACGGACTTTCGCAATAATAATATTAGTAAGGACATATTAGTAAGGATATGCGCTTGTAAAGGCTTAATTACCAGTTAAAAACTTGCCAGTAAAAAAACAATGTTTTTGGTCCAGGAAACGTATTTCTACGATAATAAATAATTAGTGATTTTTTTAATAAATAGATTGTATTGATTTAGCAAGTGCGAAAAAAATATAGGGGATTCAGCCATAAAATATATAATATTTTTAATTACAATGGGTGATGAATCTGTATTTGATATTTATTAGTAAAAATTGCATTGTAATTGATTTACAATGTTTTTATTAAAAAAGTGTAATATTCGTTATTGTTTATTTTACAATGTTGTTATGGCTTAAAATCAGGAAATTCTGTATAACTATCATTCTTTGATTGCAGTTTACCATGATATTCATTAAAAATGTGCAAATTCTATTATTATTATTATTAGCATTGAAAGCGATGCTTACGATGTTAAATCAATATTGATATCTTGAATTGATAACATTATAACTTGTTCATACAATTGTTTTGCATCAAAAACAAAAAAATATGCATTGTAACTGTCTGAACAACATGTTTCACATATTGTATTTACACAAAACACTCTTACAAAAGTCCTTTCAAAATTATCGAACGTAACCAAAAAGTTACCGCGTGATCTTAAATACCCAAAACAGAAATTTCTAGTTGCTGTGCCCTTAATAAATTAATTGGCCGACATAAAGCACCATAACACCATCGTTTTAAAGAACTGCCGACAAAATTGAGGACGACAAGTTTTATTGCTTCCGGCCTTAACTCATAGGCCAATTTCAGAATCCCCCTTGCTTTTGTCGTATTACAATTTTATTAGTCCTGTTTCGTGATGTGAAATCATAATTATTGTAAATGGCTAGTTTATGCAAAAAAACAAAAGAAAGTCAACTCGCAAAACATTTGACATGATTATGTTATGTGTATTTGATTGTGTATGTAGACTACATAGTTGATAATTAATAATAGTTCTAGATTGAAAATAAATCACACCCATAAGAGCAGGCTGAATTATAATTATATCTATCTACTAGTAAGTACACGTACACATCTTTTGGAATGTTTGTTTGTTTGTCTATCTGTCTGTATGTTTGTTTGTACGCGCATCATGGAAAGAATTCAGTACGAAATTTGATGCGGTTTACATAGTTGTCTTTCTGTAAGTCTAAGTTAAAATTAGGTTCATGTTTCATCTTCATATGCCACCTACCTAGGTATCTAAATTGTTTAAAGGATGATTCGTATAGGGACCTGGAAAGGCCACTTGGACGAAGTCCCGGGCGGCTGCTAGTATATACTGAAAGTAGTAGTATTTATATAAAAGAAAAAAAAAACGAAAATAAAACTTAGATTAGTAAGTATATGATATATCATCACCATTACACTGGCCTGCAAAACTAAGTACTACAGAGGTCTATTTTCATACAAACGAGGTAACTTTGAAGCATTGGTTCTCCGCCCAGGATTAAACGTGGTGTGATCTGATGATGGCCATCCAGGGAGTCAATGGAGAAGATTCAGATCCCCATACACACCCAATAGACCTGATCAGCATTTTGGATATGTTTAAAAAAAACACGAAAATAGCATTAAAATGTATGGAAATGCTATAACTGATAACTCTTATCCTTACAGCTCTTAGAATGCTGATCAGATCAATTGGGTGTGTATGGGGATCTGAATCTTCTCCATTCACTCCCTAGATGGCCATCATCAGATCACACCACGTTTAATCCTGAGCGGAGAACCAATGCTTCAAAGTTACCTCGTTTGTATGAAAATAGACCTCTGTAGTACTTAGTTTTGCAGGACAGTGTATTTGTTCTCTTTTTATCGTAATATCACGCACACAACAAATCTGAGATATGAGCCCTAATTACAACCCATAATTAGGGAATATTCCTCTGAGGTCTGAGTCGTATTGCATGTTCCCCAATTTATTATTTGTGATGTTGCCAGGGAGATAATTACATTAACATTTAATCGGATTATTTGTAAACGTAGATCTTACCAAATTAGTGAGAGAACGAATCTTTATCAGTGAAGAAAAATGGCAAAGTTCAACAAAAAAAGTAACGAAGTAGGTACATATCACTCTTTATAGACTCAGTGTCAATCCTGAAAAGAAAAAAAATAAGTCCATATAGAATTTAAAAAGTGATTCTATAAGGTTTACATTTTTTCCTTTTGAGGTACGGAAACCTAAAAAGACATTCCGAATAAATAAAATTTACCAAGCTTGGATCGAACTCGGGACCTCAGAGTTACAATGAAATGAAAATTCGACCACGGAGGTCATCCACTCACTCCAATAAAATTCAATAATGAATAATCATTATCATCATATTATCAGCCGCACTACAGTCACTTCTGGGTATAGGCCTCCTCCAAGGATTTCAATCATCCGAGCGATGTCAGTTACTTTGGTTCTCCTACGGATCTCCTCATTTCTGATTCGATTTCGTAGAACAAAGCCAAGCATGGCTCTCTTCATTGCATGCTGGGTGACGTAGAGCCTTCTTACGAGATCCATAGTTAGTGACCACGTTTCACTGCCGTAAGTCACCACTCGCAACACACCAATAATCATACACTGTGTATTAAACTGTGTATTAAAATGGTAACAAATCAATCTTAATTTCTTTTACGGAAATAATCCGAACCCAAATATAAAAAAACGGAACAAATTAAAAACAGAGCTCAATAAAGGTTCAGACGGAACAGGATATTACGGGAAGAGGCGATAATACGAGGAAATTAAATTTTAGAGGATTTCGAACAGACGAAATGCTACCATTGTTGCGAAGTTGTTTGTTGGAAACAAAAGACGGCAGCACGTTTATCAAACTATTGTGTTCTGTATATTTATTAGTGATGGGACTCGAATAAAAAAATATATTCGAATTGATTTGAATGACCCGTAAGTAGTTTGAATCGTCGATTCGAATTTAACGATGATTTGAATCGATATGATGATTCGAATCGACATGGTGATTCGAATCATCAATCAGCCAACCAATTCGAATCAGGTGATGATTTGAATCAACATAAATACTCATTCGAATCGAGCTTGGATTGACGTTATTCGAATCATTCGAATCAATTGTGATTCGGGTGTCATCACTAGTATTTATTTATCTACATTTCTTTAGGAATGAAAATATTATAAAGTGACAAACTTTTTTAAAATAGCTTTCATTGCGTGTTGTGCAATTAGCAGTTTAAGGAATTATGTCAGTTATGTAGGGGATTTTTTTTGGGTTTATAATATTACGTCATATCCTCCCTCACATTAAAAACAAAAGAAAGCTTTATAATCGGTGGTCCTACGTGAATTTACTAGCCCATTTTGTTACAGATAGCGCATGCTTATTACATGTTTATTACATTGTTATTATAAAATATATACCATAACAACAGTTTTATCTCAACTGTCTTTTTAAATGAACTTCGTCATTCACCCAAAAGGGGCTTTTAACAGAAAGCGTTCGTCTTTTGTTTCCTGAATGTAACCCCATAGATCATAATAAATATTCATACAAGCTATCACATAAATTGCGGAAAATATACTCCTTTCCTCTCCAAACTCATTCACTTTTGGAGTACTCTTCGCTATGCCCACTCACATGGAATCGGATCTTCACCCAAGGTACGTCCAGGCCACGATTAAGTCGCCTCAGACGGTGTTAAGATGTTATCTTTTGATTAAAGGCCTTGTAATAATAGAGTAGATATTTACGAAGAAACCGTCAGAAATTACGTACTTACTCGCTGCTCGATTTTTATTTTTCTACGTGATCTTTTGTACGGTAATTTTCGTGTTAGCGGGAGTGTTGAAGTTTATAGCACCGTAATTTTGTTCTTTCCTTTTTGCGGCGAAGTTATTTTAAGAGTGACTTTAAGGAGCTATAAGGTTTAATATAAATATCTTTAAGCGAATCTCTTTTTCTTTAAGTTACGGACGGAAAATTTTGGACGTATTTGTTTTAGTTATGTTTAGCTTTGCAATAAGTATTATAATGTATAGAATTCTTATCCAACTTTTTCTTATAATACATACTGAGTATTTGTAAGTGTGACACTGTGTTAGTTCAAACTTTCATTGCTTCACATGAGCGATTAGATACAAGAAACGTGAAGGGCTCTTTGCCAGATGATAGTTCCACACATTCTGCATAGATGGCGTTAAGTGTTCGTGAGTGGAATGAAAAAGTGTCATGTTCTTTTTTCAAATTGAAATTATTTCTTTTTGTTTGTTTCAGATTTATTTCAACGATTTTAATTTGTATGAAGAATTTTGTTTGTTTCCATCATTATTTTTATTTTTATTTGCATACTATAGGTACCAAGAAACCTAATAATTTATAAAACATCTTTGGTGCATATGAGTTTATCTCGAAATGAAATTGTAGATACTTTATCATTTCTTCTACAACATTGTAGCTACCATTAATAAACCTTTAAACACATCCATACCCAAGTTTAAGAATTTTCACAAACAACTTTACAAGCATTTAAATTTTACGGGTACGTACAATTAAGTTTACAGGGTTTCGTGGTTTGAATAAAATTCAGTGCGCGTTGAAACGCGAATGTTTAAACCGTGTCTTGCTCAATTAAAAAGCCCTAATATGAAAATCTCTAAGGCTCCAAATGTATATGTGGCGATTAAATATGATTTATAGCCCGTGACGCCATGATTCCGTAACAATGAATACAGAGACGGATTAAAGGGGGTAAGGGTGGGTTTTTCATATGGGTGGGGTGTTGGGTTGGGTTGGACTTGGGTTACACAGTACACTGCATAAAGTAAAGATTACAGAATATACGACGAAGGTGTAGTCAATTATTGAGTTAGACACACAGACAAAACTGTACTTTTATATGCAAATAATATATAATGTAACACTAAATGACATTTAAATTACCTACTCAATAATATCCCGACCTTTACTTTTTTGGGAATAGTACTGAATTTCGTTTCCTTTAGGTACCCGGTACTCTGTTACTTTGTTTACATAATGGTGTATTTACACCGAGAACGAGTAAAGTAAATAAGCGCTTTTATCGAATGAGGTAACGATTCGATTTTACAAGCGATTGTCGATAAAAAACGCTAATTGACTAAAGTCGTCTGCCAAGTTACCTGCCAAATCGACTCGTGTAAATATCATGTGTTAAAAAACAAGCAGCCCAAACCTTGGCACTACCCTAGTGTGAGAGAGAGCGAAGCGTATGACATTTCGGCCGAATACTTAAAGGCTTCTTAGCTAAAATTTAGGTCTTCTTAACCTTAAGGAAGCTGCCAGTTTCAAGAATTCCTGTCGATTCTAACAACTTTTTTGAACTTGATTCGAACAGTAGTAGGATTTCTTCAATTTTTTTTATAAAAGGTGAATCCACACAATCATTTTGTCTACTCCAAGTCCGTATCTGTTTAGCTCATTCGGATTCCGCCCCAGGGACTCACAAAGACCGTGAAATTAGTAATTAAAAGTCACGTGTCACGCTAGCTAAGCCATAACTCGTTATACTCAAGAGGAAACTAACTTCTCCTTTTAATCCTTAATCCAAACTTATTTAATTTAATGTTATTAAAGTTAAATCTTACGAGTTAGACTAATTTGCGCGTTCTTACTTCAAAAGCTTGGCAAGGTTTCGTGGTTCTATTTCTTATTAATCTTGAGGAAACTTGTTTCAATTTTTACAAGTTGACGGCTAACTAAGTTTTTTTTTAGGTTTTAATATTTCTGATAACAAAAAAGTTATTGGTATAGAAATTTCCCTAATGTTATAGTAAAATAATAATGTATGTGCAAGATACAATGACATACTATCTAAAGCAAATAATTATGTTTATTTATTGTTTAAAATAGATCCTATTTTCAATGCTTATTTTCCTGTAGACAGGATTGCAATGAATATTATTAACCTTATTAGTGTGGAATGTATAGGTACTAATTTATACACTACAAATACTTATTATAAATTCCAAATGCAATTGAAAGATTTAATATAAGACTAGCGGCCGCTCGCGTCTTCATTCGAGTGGAAGGAACCTTTGACTGGGATAAAAAGTAGCCTTTATGTTATTCCAGGTTAAAAGTATATGTGTCAAATTCTATAACAATAACCTGAATGACAGATCTTTAACTTTGTAGAGTTCATAAAAGTGTTTTTTTTTTTTCAATAATAAGATAATGTCCCAACTAATTTAATTATCAATCAGAATATTTATAATGAGATAAGGCTATTCTAGTTATTTTTATTAATAAAAAATATGTTTTCTTACAGAACATTTTAGTGAAAAATACCTATAGAAAGTTTTCTTTTCAATAGCTTCAGGTAATATTTTCAACGTCAATATGAAACTTTTAACCAGTCAACTAGCAAAATTGTAGACATTATGACGTAATCATCATCTTGGTAAAGCTACAGGCAATCAATTTTAATCTATCTTCGGTTAATCGTCAAACTTCGACTATTAACAGTCAATTTAGAGAAGTTCTCACTCCATACAACAGAGCCGTGAATTTATACTTAAGACATGAATTTATTTTGGAGTCTAATATAAAATTTAAGAATTAAAGTTTGAGATATTTTATAACTGTATGAAAAAATGATCAAATTATGAAAAGTATTCTGTTTTTTATATTGCATTTTAATGAATTGTAAATAGTAATTTTGTGACTTTGTTAACGCGCTATGGTCAAAATAAAAGTAAGTATTTTTTTCTGTTTTACTTAAGCTACAATAATTAATTATAATAAAAATCTTAACAACAGTTGACAACAAATCAAAAAATAATCATTATAAAAATAACTTTTACAAAAAACACTATTTTCATGTCTTGGTAGGTACTCTTGATTAAGCAAAACGATGGAGTGAGCACACAACTTAATTAAAATTATGCGATGAATATTTACAATTTTAATTAACTTTGTCCAACAAATTGCAATCTTTGACAATGTTATCAAGATATTAAGAAGTTTAAAAAAACTATGTAAACCATTGACAAAGAGCTTCAAAACAAAATGAAAACATTGCATGTCTGCGAAGTATAATGACGTGTCCAAAACGTTTCTGTTTTTAGGCGTTCCAACCATGAATCACGTCACATGGAACGATGATAAATTTTAATCGAGCCAAAAGGCTTTTAAATGTTGGAGCCGTGGAACTGTTCCGTGGAATAGTTCCGTGTGTAAACATTAAGGTACCAGCCACATTTTCTTGTTTGCTTTTTTTGGGTTGTACGGTACACCGACAGCACTACGTCAGCACTAAAAAAATGGTGGAAATGAATAGACATCGATTTTCATTGGAAAAGTCGTAGCTTACGTTTTGCAGTTAACTTTTGTTATCTGGTCCAACTGTGTTTTTATAATGAAGTGGGATTAAAACATTTTATGATAGTCATATTATATTAAGAAAGTTCGTTTCTGTTTATGTTGTGTTTTAGTGTGAACTGCGTAAAGTGCATGTGAATAATTCAAGGAGATGATTTAGTAAATAATTTTGAACAGAAATTGATTTAAAATAATTCGGGTTTTGCTCTACATATGTCCATCTTTTCTTTGAATCATAAACATCATCGTTGCGCAGCACCTTGTAGTAGCACGCGTAATGCACACCTGTGCTACAACCGTGCGATATGTCAGCCGGTCTATAAGTACTTTTTGTAATAGTACCATACACTGCTTTATATATGCATTATTATTTTTGAAGTTTTTACAGCTCATTTTACATTTATTCAACAATGTTACGTGTCGTCCGATAACCCTGTATTAGCAAATAAAAAAATGATTTAACTAGATTACAAGGCGCATTTATGGTAGAATTTTTTGAAAACGATAGTGGTTTATATTTTTATTGACAACCGCCGCCCGCGGTTTCACCCGCGTGGTTCCCGTTCCCGTGGGAATATCGGGGTAAAAAGTATTATATGTTTTAATCTAGACTATCTACTATCTGTATGCCAAATTTCAACCAAATTCGTTCAGTGGTTTTTGCGTGATTGAGGAACAAACATCCAAACCCACAAACTTTCACATTTATAATATTAGTAGGATTTCGTAAAATGTTACATTTCAATGCGATGTCAAAATAAGGATATAAATATCTTATTGAGAGAATATATCGAATGTTAAATTATCAATATTGTAAGATGCATTGACGTATAGTACAAAGACTCAAAGAACAGGATAAGGGAAAAACAGCAACCAATTTCTTGGAAACAGTTTATTATTGACTGGCAACTAAAAAAATATCTTGCTAAGCCTCAAATGTCACTTTTCAATTCAACCATGATACGAACCGAACCACTTAACCTGAAAATTACAAACGAAATTGTCATCGACATGATGAAACGACAGGCACGAGAATTAATATCCCTGATGTATTTTTTTCCTTATTTTTTGTTCTCGCCTCAGACACAAAATATAAAGTAGACAGTATCTGAGCAAATTGTGGTTATCTGTTTTCGCACACAATATACAAAATTATTTACAGGGAATCTCAAGTCAAGCCGGACTATAATAAGTACCTACTGTTGTAGCACAGTATAATACAGAGTGGATTTTTTTTTAAGTGAACCTGGAGGGGAAGTACTCTAAATAAAGGAGATAGGAGTTTTTACTTAGAGGAGACATTTTTGAAACCCTTGAAAGCAAATCTGCATTCAAGGGTTTTTGTAAATATGCTTGCCGTAGAAAGGAATCAAAACGACACTAATAAAAAAATTGCATCGTGTATTTTTATGGCATTAATCAATAGAGTCGATTATAAGAAGCAAATATCTTTATTAAACACAGCTTCTTGGTTCAGACATTTTATCACAGTGCGTGCTAGCTTAAAAAATGGCCAAAATAGTTCACTTTGTGAAAGCAGCACCAAATTTTAGTAAACATCTTATTCTATTTTAAAACCTTCGGGATACCTCCTGTAAAGTGCTTGGATCCGGAGATATGACGTCAACAAAATGGCGGCTGCCGTGTTTTTAAAAATTGCGAATAAATATGATTTTATGAACCATATATACATGTGTTGGGTGTTAAATGAAATGGAATTAAGGGTTTTATGTACGTAAATTTATGGTCCGTGTAGCATGTGACGTCGGTATGCGGCCTCACTAGACACACATACCTACCCTACAACAATAGTGACATGACATCAGCCAATGTGGTAGATAACATTTACCATGCATTACATTTGCTTGCCAGTGCCTGGTGGTACGTACGTGGTAGTCGTCGCATTCTCTAAAATAGAAAACACAGACTTATTTTGTGCCTCTGAAATACTTTTCGAAACGTCTTGACATTATAAACGATTTCTGTCTTAACACCGTCAGCAAATAAATGAAAAATGTACTACGCAAGCAGCCTTGCCACGTTCCGCTCTCACATTTGAAACGTGACAATAACAGACACTTCTAACAAAAACACGGCAGCAAATTGGGAAAACATATAGTAAGAGGATCAAAGATCGCTTTGTCGCTCTACGCGAAAGCGTTTTTGCGTGACAGAATATTTGTTATAACGCTATAGCACTTATAGGGGTAACAGCCGTTGTATGTTCCACGATAATTCAACTGTTTTATGAGTTAAAACAAAAAACCGACTTCAAAAAACCCGAAAATAAAAACAAAATTAGCTTCAAAATTAAATACCCCTAAAAAGCAAGAAATAATTTTCAAATCATTAGATACGCATATCATTGTAATTAAACACGTATAATGAAGTCGGGTGGGGCTTCTAGAATAAAAAAAGAAGTTGTTCTCCAGCCCCACCCGACTTCATTATACGTGTTTAATTACAATGATATGCGTATCTAATGATTTGAAAATTATTTCTTGCTTTTTAGGGGTATTTAATTTTGAAGCTAATTTTGTTTTTATTTTCGGGTTTTTTGAAGTCGGTTTTTTTGTTTTTAAACAATTTTTTATTTTTTTCTTATCAGTGTAAGTACCTTCTGTATTAGGTAGTTTTACCTTTTACCCAAAGTATGTATATTATGTAAATGTAAGCGATGATGTTATGTATTTTTTATATTTCACACTTTTGCGTGGTGTAGGTAATACCACTAAAAACTCAATTTCCACTGTTCGTGCTGTTTGTTGTTAAAGAGTTCCGTTGTTCCTTCACAGCTCAAGTCTAGTCCAAAACGTCCTTGACCATAGTTAGATACCTAATTTGTTTAAGATTGTCATAATCCTAGCAATATTTCAGTCACTACACAGTTTCTATTTGATTTTGAGGAGTTCCCTTGTGTATCTTTGAAATCCAAGGTCCAATAACAATGAATAAAAATGGTATCATCTCTAAGGTATTCTCTTTCAAACAAAAAAAGAATCATCTAAATCGGTACATAAACAAAGAAGATATGGTCGATCATCCGTATAAATTCATAAAATGGTAACGAAAACGACAGTATTTTCAAGTTTTCCTGAAAAATACAGAACCGATTTCAAAATTTCAAAAAATGGGATCAACTTGGGAACAAACCTGATCTAATAACGTTTGAATTATTTCAATCGGTTCAGCCGTCTTCGAGTAATCGGTGGACATACATAAAAAAAATAAAAAAAACATACATACAGCCGAACAGAGAACCTCCTCCTTTTTGGAAGTCGGTTAAAAATAATAATTTGTGGACGTGTAAGTTTTTTAACGTGAAAAGGTTCTCACGTTTAATACAAGTACTGTTTTGAACTTGCTACAACAACTATATGGAAACAATATTCGTAAATCAGTGTTAAGTACAGTTACAAGCTCTATGTAAGTACTTTACTAATTCATAGCCCTATTTAAGATAATAAAACCTGTAGATTTAACAAATAAAGTAATACACAGGTAATTCAGTGGTGAGGGGTGAAATTATGGTGAAGGTAAGCCGTAAGCAAGATCAATGGGGTGAGATTTCTAAAACGTAAGCCGATGGGAATCCCCTTGCCACTGATAGGTTATTGTATGCAGATACAATGTGGCATTGGTGACATGTGTTCTACTACACTACAATAAGGATTAATGAGTTATTGAATAAAAAAATATTTATTTTAACATCATAGAAAAGTTATTTTCATTGTGTCTATCACAACAAGGATTAAAATTGGGGCACCATGAGATTGTAAAACCATGAAAACCGCAGTACAAGCCACTTGGGCAAAAACTTTTCTCGAAATAGAGGACCGATAAATGGTTTAAAGTATTAAACAAAGTTTTTATAATATTTAATTTTGTATACATATTTGTATTAATAAATGCTATTTGAAATGTTACTTAATATACAAAAAAAACTACTCGTCACTTCTCAATGACTCGGTAGCTCAATTGACAACATTTCATTTTGAGAAAGTACTAAAATTAGAAAACCATTTCGAGATTTTAGTGTTCTAAGCTCATATATTTTTTTTCAGAATTTTCATTTGACGTTTGAAGAGGCAAAGCAAAGGCGTCGCTTATATTTTACCTATATCTTGTACTTACGTCCTTTTAGAATAAACCATTTTCTATTAATTAATATCTCAGTAATGTATGAAAATCAATGGAAAAGAAAAATACGTGTTGCCTAAAAAACTATAAATTTTCATTATATCCATAAATTTTTTTTTTTTTATCGTTGTTCGCGCATATCTTCGTCATTTATGAACCGATTTTGATGATTCTTTTTTTGTTCGATTGAGTTTTCTTGCGAGATGGTCCCATTTAATTTTTTTTCAAATCGGTTCAGTAGTTTTCGAGAAATCCTGAAAATACTATGATTTTCATCAACTCACATGACGACTTTGTTATTTATGAACCGAATTAGATGTTTCTTTTTGTTGGGAAAGGGGTACTTTTAGTGTAGTCTTTTTAACCGACTTCAAAAAAAAAGGTTCTCCCTCAGTTTAACCTGTATGGATGTATGTTTCTCCGCGAATATCTCACGTTTGGCTGAGCCGATTTTTCTACCCAATAATATACCTATAATAATATACCTAATATAGAAGGTACTTACACTAAAAATAATAAAATAAAAAATTGTTTTAAAAAACAAAAAACCGACTTCAAAAACCTGCCTCTAAAAAGCAAGAAATAATATTCAAATCATTAGATACGCATTATCATTGTTATAACAACACGTCTATTGAAGTCGGGTGGGGCTTTTAGAATAAAAAAAGGAAGTTGTACTCCAGCCCCACCCGACTTCAATAGACGTGTTGTTATAACAATGATAATGCGTATCTAATGATTTGAATATTATTTCTTGCTTTTTAGAGGCAGGTTTTTGAAGTCGGTTTTTTGTTTTTTAAAACAATTTTTTCTTGTGTATCATTAAATATAATATTATAAATAACATCTTGTTAAAAAATAGGCGCGTGACGTGACCATTAAATATAACTCCCAGTTTGACAATTAGCTACTTCCATTTAGCTGCAAATTGGGCCTGTCACGAACATAATTTGTAGGGAAGTCACGATTTATTTATTACTAACTTAAGATTTATTATTTTGTATTATTAATGAAAGTATGAACTAGCACAGTGGCTTGTGTCCACGCTGCTTTTTGAAATGAACTATGGAGTGCTAAAGTAAAAAAAAAACTATCGGCAAGTGTATTTTTTATGAAAACATAAGAATACGCTTGGCGTTGATTCAGTGCCAAACTAGATATTCGAAAATTAATATGAAAAGTTACAAAATCGATATATTTAAGTATTAAAGAAAAACCGAAGTAGTCATACTTAGACGGATAATAATCTTAATTTCATTGTGTTCACTACATATGATGTAAAAATGAAGATTACTGCCAATTATGTTCGTATAGCACTTTAAACTTGCTCTACTTTAGTTTTAAAACTAATCAGACGATACCGCCTTGAAGTAAACTTACTTCATTATCAGGAGCAATGTTCTAGTCGATTATTATGCCCATAACGCCTCAAAGCCTTTTTATGGCCAATAAAGAGCGTGTTAATATTCAATACGAAGATTTTATAAGAAAACTTTTCTCGTTAGTTCGAGAAAGTTCCAACGGTCGCCGCTGGAATTTGCCAAGAACCTATTGCAACACATGTTACTGTACCCGGTATAAGTAATGGAAGTTTATGTTGCTTGTTTTGAAAACTTGCAGTGTTATGAAGGCCTTTTCGAACTGCTTTCAAAGAGATTGGAAGAGTTGGATTAGCAAGCTAAGTTTTTTTAACATTGAAAATGTTTTTTCGATCGCTTCGGTAAGGTACCCAATTTCAGCAAAAGTGAGACATTGCCCTGGTCCCATGAGTTTTGGGTCTACGTGTATGTACTAAATGTCAAAAGATGCGTCTCAGCAAAAGCTACAATATAGTGAAAAAAATTTTGAAAAGTCAAAAACTTTTTTCGAAAATTGCATAAATGTAGAAAAATGACACACTTTTTTGGGGTCTTTTCTCACTAAATCGACAATTTCTCAAAAACGAAAAGCGATATCGAAAAAATGAAAAAAACTCCTAGAGATTGTCATGTTCGGAGGCACGGCAATCAAACACGGTGGTCGAGCTTAGACTGATTTATTTATTTCTCATGCCTACCCTCAACCTACATATCTGACAATCCCCTTTTACAAAAAAAAAACAGAATTAAAAACTGAATACTTACAAAAATTACTAACCTGCATGCATTATTATTATGATAAAACACAATTGCTTTTTTTTTTTTTTTACATAAGCATATAATTCTTTTATTTTATTTATTCATGGAATAAATTAGGATGGCTTAGGTAGAAGTACGTACAGAGCTACATTATAATAACATTATAATTTGCCATCTTCATTTTAATTATCTAATATTTTGATTAACTATTCGACAATAGTAAACATACCAATTAATAGAATTAAGAAATCATTATTGTTATTTATTTATTTATTATTTTGTTATGTATTATTTAATAACTTATAATTATTGTTTTATTTATAAATCTTATTTAAACATGCTTTTTTATATAATTTTATTTTATTATTTAACACATTTATAAATCAAATTTACATTTTATTATTAATATCATTTTGCTTATACCTAAATCTAATTAACATTTTTTTTTTATAACTCACTGCGTCGGATTGGTCGCCGCAGGAGTGGGGTAACCCCACCGATCAGGAGGTCGAACTGTCCTGCCAAAACGAGTACGATAATAATTAGAACCACTAGTGGTGTCAATACGTGGCTGTTGTGCATGAATGCTGGAGCTGATGGTTTCATTCGGGACCAATTCGTCATAATAGCTGTGCATCTGTGGCTCACCGGGGCTATTATCTATTAACAAATGCCTCCTATTGCGTCTAAGAGTGTTTCCTGTATGATAGATTGTAACCAAATACGAACGAGGGCCTTTGAAACCAACTACTTTTCCTGGTATCCAATCATTGTTCATTCTGACCCTGACTTTTTGGCCCTTACACAAAGGTCTTAAATTTTTCGCCCCTTTGTTATAATAATATGTGACCTGCTGTTGGCGAACATTTAACTTATGTTTGGTATTTTGTTTAATTTTAGGCGTAAACAAAGAAGGTTTGCAGGGAAGCAAGCTACGCAATTTCCTATTATATAATAATTCCGCCGGGGAACCTATATCGTTACTGATTGGAGTATTTAAATATTCTAACATAGCCATATCAAAATCGGAATTATCATAGGTTGTTTTTTTCATCATGTTTTTTATGATTTGTACCGCCCGTTCCACCTGACCATTTGATTGGGGGTACCTAGGAGATGACGTCACATGTTGAAACTTCCACTGCTGGGAGAATTCATAAAAACTATTGGAAGAAAATTCTGGACCATTATCAGAGATAATAATTTCAGGAATTCCCTGCCGACTAAAAATAAGTTTAAGTTTTTTAATTACATTTTGGGATGTTAACGAATTTAATTTGGAAATTTCAATATATTTACTAAAATAATCTATCACTATCAAAAAAGATTTGTTTCCAAAGTGAAAAATATCCACTCCCACCTTAGACCAGGCCCTATTTGGAATATCATGAGGTATTAACGTCTCTTTTGTGTTTAGTTTTTTATACGTTAAACACGCTTGACATTGCGACAAATAATCCTGTAACTGTGAATTCATATTCGGCCAAAACATTATCTCACGGGCCCTTAATTTGCATTTTTCTATACCAAGATGTCCTATGTGAATATTTTTTATCATTTCTTTACGCATACATTTCGGAATAACAACCCTATTACCTTTCCAAATAATACCAAAATTAACCGTCAGTTCATCTCGACTGTCCCAATAACACTTAATTTTATCCTTTATTTTTGACTTTTCAATAGGCCAACCCTGTTTTATTACCTTCATTAACTCCTGTAGTTCATCATCCTGTTTAGTACATTTTTGTATTTCGACAAAATGCGAATCAGATAATGGATTCGCCGCCGTTAGCGCACATACCTGCGCCTGCGCATCGAGATGATCGCGCGGTTGGTTATTTACACACACACCGGGGGCAACTGCACGTGACAAAGTATCTGCAATGTACAAATACTTACCCGGTTTGTATACGAGTTTAAAAGAGTAAGGTTGCAATCGCATCAACAATCGTTGTAATCGCGCGGGTGCGCTCGCTAAAGGTTTGTTTATAATACTGACTAATGGCTTATGATCGGTTTCGATCGTTATATCCGAACGGCCGTATATATAAGTATAGAACCTCTCGCAAGCAAATACGCACGCATACAGTTCCTTCTCAATTTGCGCGTACGATTGTTCTGTCTTTGTGAGTGACTTTGATGCATAACAAACCGGTAAATTATTTTGCATTAGACACGCGCCCAACCCGTTTTTGCTTGCGTCGACAGATATAATAATAGGTTGATTTAAATCGTAATATTGCAGTATTGGCGGGCTTATTAAAAATTGTTTGATGCTATTAAAACATCGTTCGTGGTTTTCGTCCCAATGCCATTCCACGTCTTTTTTTAGTAATTCACGCAATAAAAATGTTTTATCCGATAAATTCGGTATAAAAGTACTAACATATGTTACCATACCTAGAAACCTTTCAACGTCTTTAACACATTGCGGCCTTGGAATGTTTTTTATAGCTAATAAATGTGAGTCATCTGGATAAATGCCATTTTTTGTTATCTTATGGCCCAGATACTTTATTTCAGTCAGGCCGATCTTGCACTTTTCCCTATTAAGTTTTATATTTATTTCTCGACATCTATTTAATACCAACCTTAATCGCTCGTCGTGTATTTTCTTAGTAGGACCGTGAATTAATAAATCGTCTACAAATAAAACTACCCCTTCTATATCATCAAAATGTTCGTATAAACGTTTATGAAATATTTCAGATGCTGAAGTTATACCGTATGGCATTCGTAAAAATTTAAATCGGTCAAAAACTGTGTTAAATGTACACAAGTCAGTAGAATGTAACTTAACCTGCCAAAACCCTCGTTTAGCATCTAAAGTGCTGAAATATTTTGATCCTGAAAGATTAGCTGTAATTTCCTCAAAAGAAGGTAATTTAAAATGTTCTCGCTTAATAGCTTTGTTGAGGTCACGGGGATCAAGGCAAATACGTAAATCTCCATTAGGTTTCTTTACTACTAACATGCTATTAACCCAATCTGTTGGGCCCTCAACCTTTGCAATTATACCATCACGCTGCATTTCTAATAATTTATTTTTTACTTGATCTCTTAAGGCTATAGGTAACTTTCTAGGTGCATGAATAACTGGCTGTGCATCCTCCCTTAACTGTATTTTGTACTCGCCGGGAAGGCAGCCCATGCCTGTAAATACGTCTGAAAACTCATCCAAAATTGTATCACTACTATTTTTTGCACTAACTGTCATAATTCTTTTTATTAATTGCAACTCTTCACAAGATTGCCTACCCAATACTGGTTGTGATGATACATCAACAACGATAAATTTAATAAAGTGTACATTATTTTTGTATGACGTTTTCAAATAACACTTCCCTATAACTGGAATGCTATTACCTGGATAGCCCCGTAGTTTCACAGATGAACACGTAAGATCTTTTTCTAATAAACCGATTTTATGTAAAAAACTTTTTGGTAATACATTTACATCAGCTCCAGTATCCAGCTTAAAACTGACATTAACATTATTTATGCATAATTCAACTAACCAATCATCCTTTGAACTATGATTATTAATTTGATGTATTACCTGATCGGTGGAATCCTCCTCCACCGCATACACACGGCCCGACCGACACATCCTCGCAAAATGGTTAAAACGATTACACATTTTACACCTTTGTCCATATGCCGTGCATTCATACCTCCTATGAACATAACCACAATTTCTACATGATGTATTGTCCACAACGCGCTGCTCTGGCTTACGGTAATGATTAAATGCATTCGAGTTTTGGTAAACAATACGGCGATCCGATGAATTCGTTGGTGTCGCATGACTCGCGCGCATCCCGCGCGAACTGCCCGCTTGTTGGTAGTCCCGGGGCGCGGCGGGCGGGGCGGCGCTTGACCTTCGCCGTGATATAGATGCTCGCTCGTTTGTATAACGTCGTTTGATCAAATGTAGGTCATTTACGTTTTGAATGAATAAATACTTTATTGTTCACCATAATAAATACATAGAAGGACAGTACAAAAGTGGAACAATTGGCGGCCTTATCGCTGAAAAGCGATTTCTTCCAGGCAACCATTTATTTATACAGAACAGAAAGAAAAATAAGGAATGGGCAGTTTATGGTGCTTCAAACGTAGGAACAAAAAACGTTCATTAATATATTTTAACCTAATTTAATAATACAATATTTACATAAATCTACTTATATAATTTATACATGTATATAATACATAAATATATATGCATAGATATAAATATAATAATAATAATTATATATATAACAAACTACTAGATCTAGATATAATACAATAAATATCGTTTCGACAAACAAAGGATAAAGTAAAAATAAATACTATGACGGCAAAGACAGATAATGTTCTTTAACTTGGCGTTTAAAACTCTCTATAGATTGTGCATGCTTTATTTCGTTCGGCAGTTCATTCCACAAACGAGCAGCTTGGACAGTAAAGGATTTGTCAAAGAATTTAGTGGAGTGCCTGGGTATCTCCAATATCAAGTTCTCCGATGATCTCAAAACTCGCGAGTGAGTGTCATGCAGGTAATGGAAATGTGCCTTTAGATATGGCGGAAAACGAGGATTGAACAGAATATTGTATAGCAGTGTGACAATGTGCGCATTCCGGCGGAGACGGATTGGCAACCACTTGAGTTTGACACGGAAAGTGGACACGTGATCATATTTGCGTAGCCCAAATATGAATCTTATACCGAAATTTTGGAGTCGCTCAAGTTTATTCAGTTGCTCCTCTGTAAGGTCCAGATAGCTGGCATCGGCATAGTCTAGGATGGGTAGAAGAAGAGATTGTGCTAGCGCAGTTTTAGTGGATATGGGAAGAAAATTGCGTAACCTTCTTAAGGAACCAGCTGCTGCGAACATTTTGCGACTTACTTCTTTTATTTGAGGTCCCCACGTAAGATTTTTGTCAACTAACACACCTAAATTTTTTACGCAATCACTAGGAGTCAGGGTAACGCCATCAAATTTAAAGACAGGTAAATTTGACCAGATGATTCTGTTTGTGAACGTGGAGCTGCCAATGACAATGATTTGGGTCTTGGAAGGATTCACTTTTAGTCCATGTGACCTGCTCCAGTCACAAATCGTAGCAAGATCGCTGTTAATAATGTTAATAGCTCGGTCAATTTGATCGATCGACGCTTGTGTATATATTTGCAAATCATCTGCATAAAGGTGGTAGGATGAAACTAACAGTGATGAAATGGAATTGATGAAAATAGAGAAAAGTAGTGGAGACAGCACGCCACCCTGTGGTACGCCAGCAGTGATATCACACCAATTGGAAAAAGTTTCCTCAATGCGAACACGCTGCCGGCGTCCAGACAGGTAACTACGAAACCAGTCAATCATCGTTGGAGATATGTTAATAGAGCGAAGTATGCCGAGCAGGATATCGAGGTCAACAGAATTAAAAGCATTGCTAAAATCTAGCAAGGCAAGGATCGTTACTTTACCACTATCCATTCCTGACCTGATATCGTCTGTGATGTTCACTAATGCTGTGGTAGTGCTGTGCCCTGGACGGAACCCGGATTGATATGGATTAAGGAGTTGGTTGCTAAGAAGAAAGGTGGACAATTGAGAATGCACAAGGCGTTCGAGAACTTTTGAAAGAAAAGGTAAAATAGATATAGGTCTATAGTCTGTGAAGGATGATGGTTTGGGGTTTTTAGGTAGCGGAGTAACATGAGCATCTTTCCAAGCAGATGGAAAGACACCAGTAGTAATAGAGTGATTAAGTATGTGCGTAATAATGGGAAGGATTTCGTCAAGAATAGGGAGTATCATTTTCCGGCCGATACAGTCACCACCAACAGCATTAGAGGTGATGGACATAATGCTCTTCTTAACATCACAATCAGTGAATTGACGCAGACAAAAGGATGAGTAATTTGGGCACGGGAGAGATGAAAGAAAATTCAAAGTATCAGCTTTGGTTGTTGAGTCGAAGTTATGCGAGGAAGTAAAATGTTGGTTCAGCGAGTTAATATCTAAATTTTTTGAATGTGAGGTTTGACGTTGTTTTCCAAT